>LR999452.1:5145402-14210402 GCA_905216605.1 Arabidopsis arenosa | reverse complement strand
GACGTGTACATGTCAAATCGTTTTTTCAGCTTGGCCAGCTATCCAAATCAATATTTCTTTACTTGCCAAATTACGAGGCTCTGGTCGAGGCCATATTACGCTTTAAATTAGCCTAAAAGTAGCCTTGCAGGATACTTCACACACCATTGGAAAACCGATTGAATAGTTTGAAGTACATGAAACGTTCATTCAGAATAATCATCCTCATTACCATCACTATATTGATTGGCATCTTGTTCCGCCTCATGTTTCCAAGATCTACCAAGGCCTTCTTCGTCCTCTAATCTTCTCATCTTGGAGCTCGAAGCACCAACCCTAGAAGAGTAAACCTACATCCAAAGCCCCAAAGTCCAAAGGAATTGGTAAGAGAACAAGAACTTTCCACATTCTTCTTGTATTACTCTTTTTAAAGGCTTAATGTATGGATTTACTATACCCCTGAATCTTTATGTTCGATCACTGATACAGTTGATCTTCGCCTTACAGTCACCCTTGAAGGTACTGGAAAGTGTTCAATCTCATCAGAAGATCTTCCTTCCCTGGGCCTTTTCTTCCTCAAGTTCAGCTTCGTGGGTAGGGGCTGCCAAATTCTCAAGGGTGGGTCATCCCAAAGTATTATAGACAGAGAAAAAGATACACAACTGAAATATGTAACAAAAAGATACAAAAAGCGATGCAGGTATTGTCTACGGCATACCAGATAGCTAGCGGCCCCATCATCAAACGATACCAGGTATGTGCCAATATCATTTGCATCATCACCACGTACCTGTTATAACATCAGGTAACATATTTATTTCAATCTGCAACTCAAAACAATCAAAATTTTACTCAAACCACATTGGCTACAGTACATACATCCCAGTGGTATTCGCGAACCCAAGTGTAAGAGATATCTTCGTCTTCATCATGCATATCCTTAGACAACTGGCACAGCAACATAAATATTTAACAAAAGTTTATAACAGAGATCAGTTCGTGGAGACAGAGGCATGTACTACCTCATCCAACGAAGGAACCATGTACGCCAGAAATTTTTCTGGATTGGCAGTGTCTGATCCAGCCACCACATAGCTTTTCAAAATGGCCTGTGAGTATGAGGTCAGAGCTCGTCATCGATATGAAAATAAGGCAATCAACCATATTTAAGATTAGGCCCCATATCTCATATATCCCATCCTCATTCGAGTACACTTTTGTCGGTAACAAAAGCGATATAGTTTATACAGTCATCTTGCCTCTCAGGAACAAAGTATTCATATACTAGAGAACAGAGATAATTGGGCCATGCTCACGGATATGAGTAACTCATAACTCACCCGTGACTCATGTTCATCACGAATTGATGGGTCTAGCTTGCCAAAGAATTCAGAATCAGCTGTAGGAGCACTATCAAAATTCGCTACCACAAACTGCTCATTGTACCTGTATCGAAAAAAGAAGGGAAGAGACAAATGTATTAGCATAAGTATGCTACAAGTTGAAAATTACTAGTGATTTTTCATCCAAAAGGCAATGCACTAAAACTCTTGCAAAGAAACATTTGAACAAGACATGGAGCAGAGAAAAGGGGAAAAAATAAAGACCAACATCTCTTAAATGTTGAATAGTTAGACGTTAATAGGCTGGCTTTCCCATCTAGTTGATTACATTATTCTATAGCAACTGGAAAACTATAAGCGCATGTTTACCACCACAGGAGATCCTTCACAGAATGCCAACATACAGATAATACCGTAAAGTGTACAGCTTTCAAGGGCTTCATTGTTGTGTCTACATGCAGGGCTATTATGAGAAAAAATTGCCTGATTCGAGATTTAAGATTTAAGATTGTCTCAAAGGGAAAATAAGGAGCAATCAACCTATCAAAATATGGCAACAGTGGTAAAACTTCAACCGGCTGCAAGCTTTTATTGGTGGCATGAACTGGTCGAGACTTGCATGCCTCAAAGGATGCTTCAATATCCTTGATTTGTCTCTCTCTAGAGACCAAAGAAAAAGAAACCATTAGACCTTCTTTTTCACATTGTTTAGAAATACACAAATTTGAGAAATAAAACACCTATTGTTAAGATTGTGCAAGATGTTGATGCCTCCTTTCATCTCTCGCAGTTCCTTTGCTTGTTTCTCAGTTAGCGACTACACATGGAGAACATATAAGATTGGAAACTGCTTTTACAAGCTATAAATCACAAAAGAAACTTTCAACAAGTGAGATTGATACCTGTCTTGCCGATTCATTATTAATAGAAGAAATGTATTGTGTTTTCACGAGCCAGGAAACACCTTTATCAGTTGGTCTTTCTTTTCTCCGGATGCCATCTTTCTTAATAGGTGTAATAGCATCATCATCACGCAACAGTTCTTCATCTTCAGGGGCAAGAGGTGCCTTGACTTTGGGAGGGCTGAAAGAAAAGAGCTACATTAGTAAGTATCCGAGTAGATGAGGTTTCTCGCATTAAAGACAGTAAAACTTTCTTGAGAGATCATACTTGTATACACTTAGGTCAAGCAGATCCAAGGGTATTCCAAGATCAGGCTCGACAAAGATTTTTGGTTTCCATAATTTCTCCAGCGATGTGATGGTATACTTTGTAAATCTAGTGGTGGGATCAAATAGCTGTATCAGATTTAAGAAGTAAAACGGATTCAAGAAATAAAACTGGAAGATCTTTTTGGCAATAGAGTAACATACTGATCTTTATCCCGCTTAATGGTCATAAGCTTAAGCTGAGCACTAGGGTCAGGGAGCTCATTCCGGAACCTTCAAGAAGATGATTATCAGGCTAATATGTAAACACGATGTAGTTAGTCGTTTGCTAGAAGTGAGAATACTGACTTGAGCTTGCAGATGAAGGTGGTTGGTTTCTTTAACCTATTCTCGACCCTGTCGGTGGTGAGTAGAGGCGTCGGCTTCTTCTCCTCCGTGTGTCCCTTGGGCATTTGAGACTTGTGAGAATTTTTCATCTGCTGTCTAAGTTTTTCTTCTTGCCTTTGTTTCTCTAACTCCTTCTTCTTCCTAAGCCTCCTCTCTTCTTCGGTCTCGATTTTCTTAGTATGGGGAAGATGAGACCTGTGGTGCTTCGATGGATCCGGTTTAGCACGCTCCCGCCTCGAGGCCCCTTTGTCGCGGTCAGTGGGCCCTTGGTTTCGAGGAGGATCGGGTACGAGGGGAGGAGGAGCTGAGGGAGGTGGAGGAGGAGGAGGAGGAGCTTGGACCTGGTTGAATTGAGGATACTGCTGATAGTAAGCATGCGGAGGGGGAGGCGGCGGAGGATAAGAGTACGGTTGATGCGACGGTGGTGGGGGAGGAACAGGAGGGGGTAACGACGGCGGAGGAGGCGGAGGGGCCAAAGGATTTTGTGGCGGATACGGCGGCCGGTACGACGCCATTCTCGGTGTACTTGTGATCTGAATCCCCTAAACGAACAAAGACGAGTCTTGATATATTATTAGCTCCGGTCAGACAGATTTTCCTTTTCTTTGTTTTGGGGGCCTCATTAACGGCCTAATAACGGCCCAAACAAACAAACAAAAACAATCTTCTTCTTTTTTTAAACACTCATATATATTAAAAAGGGCTTCCCAAAATGGACTAAAGCCATGGGCTTACAAGTGAAAACTCAGTTACAAAAATAAGAATTCAAGAAAACCGGCCCAACACGAAAACTGGCATTGTGTATCTTACCATGCTTTGTAGTTTGTACAAAGCTCATCGACGTGTGAGGAACCGATATTTGTTTTCTACATTACAAAGCTCATCGACGTGTGAGGAACCCATATTTGTTTTCTCCAATAATAATTACTTTAACTTTATTACAAAACATTATGTACAATATAGCGAACCGAGGTGTGGTTAAACACTCAGCAATCTCGATCCAAAAGATAAATCTAACGTCCGACAACGCTGGACCAACTCATGAAAACCTCTTACCAGACTTCACAAGCCGAAGATGTTATGGTCGTTGGCACTGAAAATAGCACCGCCAAACTGCCTGGTGTTCAAGTCTCCTCCATCAAGGGCGGACCCAAAACGGTCAAGCCACTGGGCAGGGCTGGGATTCTCTGCCTCTTCCACCCACTCCGACATCATGTCAATGTCCTCCAGGGCAATCGGGTCTATCTCCACGGTTATCATTCTCCCTAACTTTAGATTCTGATTCACGTACGCCAAGTTGTTCAATATTTCTCTGTCAATCTTATTTCGCCTTTCCCAGTGCATCTGCTGGAATGTGCTCCATTGGCGTTCCAAGTTGTAACCACTGCAAACTTGGCTCAGTATCCTGATGGCCACCCGCTGCAAAACAGGTGCTGAGTCACCAAACTGCTCCCACCAGAGACCTGTATTACTAAGCAAACTGACATCAACTTCTAGAGCTTAGTTACCAATTCTCAAGAATCGAGACCATAGCCCTAAAGCTAGCATGCTGATGGAAAGATATCTACAAGTTTTGCAATTCGGTTTACTATGTGCCAGGCTATATCAATCTGACCTTATTTAGTTGTGTAATAAGATCATAGCTTTAATTGCAGTCATAGATACGTGGATTACCTAGACATCTCTGTTCACTAGTCAGGTTGGTTCAAAAACCTGTATTAACATTCCAAGTTACGAATAGCAACCCTTGGAAATTTGACTAAAAATTATATTCATGACTTCAAAAAAAAAAAAAAATGTATTGTCCATACCTGGTGAAACTGAATCCCTCGCCTCCATCGCCAGGTTACAGCCGAACATTCCCTTTGCCCTAGTGAAAGTGAATATCTGATTTGTAATATCACGCCGTAAATCGCTAGTGGGGAGAAGTTTCTCCAACACTTTGAAAAAATCTTCTTTTAAGGAAGAGAGGAACTTTATCTCTGGGTTATACTGTATACTGGGATTCAAGAATGCTGCTGCTGCATGAAGAGGTGAATGCAAATGGTCACACCACTTTGTATCGACTATGTCAGAAAAGACCTTATGCTTATTCTCATCCATGATGTAGTATGTCCGTATTGACTCCTTCGCCTTGGACATTAACTCGTATATAGAACCTACAGCGGGCTTTCCACTAGAAACTTCCCTCAACACTTTCAGGATAGGCTCGGAAATAGCCACACTTTCTTCCACAGCTCTCCAGAAATCATTATCCTCTAAGATATTCACGCATGACATGCTCTGTGGTTTATTAGGATTTGTGGTATACTCTGGGCTATTGAACATATGTTTTAGCCTTGCTTTTTGTTTCATCATTGACTGTAATGATAGAAAATTGGAGACAGACTTTGTGACACCACTTCTGATAATATCTTGCCCACCTGTTAACTTTCTCATTAAATCTAGCACGGGGCTATTGTTGTACACAAACTTAGATATTACCTGCGCTTGCGATATACATTGGTTGACCCAATCTACCTTGGAGAATTCTTCTAATATCATGTTCAAACACTGAGATGCACAAGGGGAGACGAAAATGGTTGCATAGTTTTGCAAGATATGGTTTGAGATACCAGTGTAGCTGAAGCTGTTGTCCATAATGATTTGCACAATATGCTCCTGACCAATATCTTGGATGATAGAATCAAAGAGATCAGCAAGGCATTTTGTGTTCTTGAAATATGAGGAGGCGTCCACAGACTTGTGAAAAAAGATTCTGGAAGGCGATGAGACGGAGAAGTTGATCAGTGCTCGTGATTTGTTGTCGGTCCATGCCTCAGCGATGAGAGTACAGCCCGTGGTGACCCACTCCTTTTCAGTGTCTTTCAGTTGTAAACGAATTTCTGATTTAACAGAGTCCAGCAATTGAGTCTTGAGAGAGAGAGCACAAGGAGGAACAAATCCAGGACCACACTTGGCAACGGCATCGAGCATATGGTGATAAGAGGGTGAGCGGGCAACACCAAAGTCGATCTTGTTCTCAAAGAAGAAAAGAGAAATACTCCTCTCGGCAATCTCCTGCGCATTTGGAGAAGAGGGAAAGAGTAGTTTGGACGCAGCATCAGAGGGAAGAGGAGATAAAGGTGGTGGTGGTGGAGGCTTGTACTTGTTGTTGGTGATTGAGGCATCTTTGGGGTCATCCTTGGCAGATAAAATGGAACGGACTCGATCAGTAACATCGTCCCTAACCTTGGCACAAGGATTGACCCCTTTACTGGGAAGGCGAGAGAGATGATGCTTCAATCTACTAATGCCGCCATTAAGAACTCTAGAGCAGAACTTGCATTTAACCTTGTTACCATCTAGTTTCTCTGCGTATTCCCAGCAGATATCTTTTTCTCGTACCACTGTCACACAACAATAATCGAATGCTTAGATGATGCAAAAATCTCAGTCTCAGAAAAGAAAATAAATAGAGCTGCTTACTTAGTAGCTAGAGGACTGCTGAATGAAATGTTCTTCGTCAGCTTCCCACCTGCCAAACACACAACCCTAGTAAGGATTGCCGGAAAATCAAAAAGACACATGATGAAACCACCACCGGTTCCCGGAGAGGAGAGAAACAGATTCAAAGATCTAATCGGAGAAGACCAACAAGAATCAAAGAGAATTTGGAAGGAGAAATTGTGGGAGAAAAGAGTAAATTAGAAGCAGTGCTTACCGAGAAATCTCGATGCGGGAGAGATTCACTTCTTCTCGCCGGAACTAACACTTCTGTGATAATTTTTCGCGATATTTTGCTCTCCTTCTTTTCTTCTTTTCTTTTCTTATATTTATCGTGTTTTACATTACCTTCCTTTTCCTCTAATTGTCATTTCACTCTTTCATTTTATTTTATATTTTTTTCTATATAATACGACTATACGAGTGAAGGATACAAGAGTGGAATGCGGTTTTAGTACACTAAACTGGCAAGAGATAAACTCGGTTTTAGTACACTAAACTGGCAAGAGATAAACTCTTCCAGAAACAATTAATGAAATCGATACTGGTTTTCGCTTTTCTCATTCACTTTCAATCCTTAATTTTGTTCACTATATTAATCAACTACACCCAACTTTCAAGATATTGGCTCATCCCTACCACTCACTAATAATAACATGTCTTAGCTATCGCTTATTTGTACTAGTAAAACAACACGTTCAAAATAAGAAGAAAAAACAACAAAGCCAACAGTCGCAATAACTATCAATTAAAATGATGTTCCTGAAAAAAAACCCAAAGTAAAGAAAAACACTCGAGAGAACCTTAGAGAGAGAAACCCTAGATCTACAGCCGCCGCCGCCTCTCCGCCGCCCGCGGTGTGAGAGGGCTCATCCCTTCTTTCTTAGCTTTTATTTACAGTTTGTGTCGTAGGGTGACTTGCTCTCTTTGTCTCCGGCGGTGCTAAGGAAGGATTCAACTGCTGTGACGAGATGGTGCGGCGAAGGACGATACAGAAAGAGATCTCGGCTCTCTTTTCGTTTCGGGAGTGGGTGATGGTTCGAAGCTTCATGGTGTCGGATCTGGGGAGCTAGATCGAGCTCTTCCGCTTCCCTTGTTCTTCCCGCCAGAGATCCTAGCCGTCCGAAGTAAAGTGGGTGAGTCGAGTCTTAGAGTCTACCGGTGATTGGGGAAGGTTCCGAGGGTGCCGGTGGCCGAGATTTGAGGATTCCCTCAAAGCCGGTTTTCTCGAGAGTTTCTTCAATTCACTATTTCAGTCCGACTAAGAAGCGAGACAACAAGGCAGATGCGATGTGGCCATTCCGGAAATGCACCGTGAGGTGAAGGTATACTAATCCGTGCTCCACTCTAATCCTTAGGCGATTAGTATTACGAGTATTGCTTGGTTATTTCGGAGATGTCTATGGCTATGCTGGTTTTGGTTCGTGCCTCTTGGTCGGGTCAGTCGGACGTGCTGTCCGTTTTTGGTTTAAGACCGGAACGATGAATGCCGGGGATCCCAAGCTTTTCAGATAATGCGCCTCCGGGTGGTGATGCTATTGGGACAAGTTCTACAATCCGATCATAAGGGACTAATAGTGTGGATTTGATTTGTAATTCAGTTTAGTTTTGGTCTTCTCCGTGTAAGTTGTTGTTCTCGTGTCATTAGGGTCAATTTAGGTGGTTTAAGAGATGATTTCACTCCGAGTCGTGGCGTGTTTCATCTCGCAGTGGTTAAAAAATACAATGATCTTCAGTTGGGTAGCGTTGGATCCGTTAGTGTTTCAGGGTGATACTAGACTGAATCATTGTATTTGAGTGAAGTTTGTCGAGGTCAAATGATTTGTAATATCGATTTGGTGAATGAATAGTTGATGTTGAGCCCAAAAAAAAAAAAAATGATGTTCCTGAATATTTCCTAAAAAGAAATCACACCATATGCAATCACATGTTTCTACCAAGACGCTAACATACACGAGTACGAGACGATAGCCCAGAGAAACAAATTTCTTAGGATTATTATGGACTTGAAAAGAAACAGCAGGAAACAAAGGAAACAGTGATTACAACACAGATTTTCAGATGCTGACAAACAAACAAACAAAAAATCTCATGCAAAGAGGAAGGTGAAAGAATATGAGAGGAGAGAAATGGCCATGCGAGTCGTATGAGACATAACAAATGAGAGATTAAGCTTATCCTCAGCGGTAGCTTCGATAAGAAGGGCTGTACATGCTGCTCTCAGCACACTGCTCCAGCTCCTTGGGCTGAGGCAACCTCGTGGCCAGTCCTATATATAAGGAAATGTAATCTTGTATAATTTACACTTTTATAAAATCACATTACATTAATATTGCAATTCACACTTGAAACACATTACATCAGGCAACACAATTACTTACCCAGTTCATAGGCCTTGGCAGCCACCTTAGCTGCAATACGAGCCGAGATTTTTCTGATATTCCTGAAGGGAGGGTATATCATCCCCTTCTCATAGTGTTCCTCCATCAGTTCCTCAGCCAAAGCTTCTGACGCGGCCAAAAGCATGTCATCATGGACTCGGATGGTCCCTGACATTATTAGCCCCAGTCCAAACCCAGGAAAGATGTATGCATTGTTCGCCTGTCAACACAAACGTCAGAATCAACTCTCTTAAATCACTTGTCAAATCCTATTCTATAGCTAATAGCTAATAGCTATGGTCACAACCTGTCCAGGCACAAACGTCTTTCCCTCATACTCTACTGGCGCAAATGGGCTTCCACTAGCAAAGATCGCCCGTCCCTGTAAAAATAGGTTGACTTTGTAACCCAACGACAATACTCCAATTCTCTCTGATCATGAGAAATCACAATCTTAACTCGTTTACCTGACTCCACGTATAGGCCTGTTCCGCCGTACATTCTGACTGAGAAGTTGGGTTTGAAAGAGAGAGAATGATGGGTTTCTGTATGCACCAAAATTGACTTTATGGTCAGGACCATGTGCTCCTAGAAAAAAATGAATCTGCCAAAATGCTTATTTCTTTTTCATGCAAGTCTATGCGGAAAAAGTATACCTCATTTAGCTCTGCCATGGTTTCCACAACGTCTTGAGTGAATGTTTGACCTACTCCCGATGTTCCGATCAGAACTGTCGGCTTGATTGCCTGAATGAAAAAAAAAAAAAGGGTTCAGTTCTAACAATGAAACTTAAAAAAGGCTTATTCTACAGTGATATCTTCTGCAGCAGAACAATAACCAACACACCTTGACGGCATCAACAAGTTCCCTTATCGGTTCATGGTCATGAGCCCAGGGCTTTTTGAAATGTTGAATGGATTCTTTCCGGGAACTGACAATCAATCCCTACATAGATAAAAATGTGTACTTTAGATTTAAGTACATTCAAAGCAAAGATGAATCCACATCTCATAAGTTACCTTCGAATCCACGAGCCAAATATTCTTCCGAGCCTCTTCCAATGGAATATGGGACTACAGTCGCACACAAAAAAAAGTTACTTTCATATAAGAAAAGAAAACAAGTAGCTTAATAGAGCAAATGAACACAAGCGTATAACTTACCTTCTTTGAAATCTCAAGAGCAATTAGTTCAGCTATTCCGGTGCCTGCCTGCATCACAAAAAAATGGGGAAGTAAAACTATGTGATAAGCCTGCAGAATATCCCACCCCCATCCAAGAAATAGATTGACGGAATGGATTTCACTGCAAGAAAATCCCAACCCTTACCTCTCCAGCACCAAGGAAGAGGAATCTGTGGTTTGACAAGGAACCCCCCACAAATCTAAGAGCAGCAATAAGTCCCGCAAGCACAACTGATGCTGTTCCCTAATATATGAAAAAATACAGTTTCACAACTTGGTAAATATGTACTCCAAGCCGAAATCACCTTGTTCTCACAACTTAATCAGGATGTAGTTATACCTGAATATCGTCATTGAAAACAAGATGTGTTGTACCATACTTAGCTAACAGATCAAAAGCATTATGGTTGGCAAAGTCTTCAAACTACAAATTATCAAAAGAAACATGTCTGGTTACAAAATATACAGATAGGAAATTTCATAAGATCTAAACAGCAATTCATGTTGGTGGCGTACACTTATCCATGTGTCAAGCTAACCTGAATAACAACTTTCTCCCCATAGTTCTGCTTGACTGCTGTCATGAATTCATGCATAAGTTCAGAGTATTCCTGTAGAAAGAAGAGGACTAAGGGTTCAGTTTCATCATAATTTCACAGGACCGTCTTACTGAAAGGTGCAAGGTGTCAATTACCTCTCCTGTAGCTCTCCTTTGACGGAGTCCTATGTAGAACTCATCGTTCAATAGCTTTTCGTTGTTTGTCCCAACATCGATTGTTACGGGCAGACACTGGCAACCAATATATAGAGAGAAAGATGAGCGGATGTGGTTGAGTGCAATAAAGCTGATTTGCATAAAACTATACTTACGGCAGATGGCCGGACACCTCCAAGGGCTGTATAGAGAGAAAGTTTCCCAACTGGTATTCCCATTCCCTGAAGACATAAATGATGGCATGTAAAGCGCAAATTAGTAAGAGGATAAACCCTGACTCACCACTCTCATGATAGCAGAAAAGAATGAAACAACTTGCCTGACATCCAAGATCTCCTAACCCTAAAATGCGCTCCCCATCAGTGACAACAATGACCTGAATGTTCTTCTCAGGCCAGTTCCTCAGCACTTCATGGATCTTGCCTCTAAAATTGTATTCTCAGTTAAAAGATGAGCACAAGAATACTGAAAGTGGTAGTTGATTTCCGTATAAAAAGACTCACTTTTCTTTCAAGCTGATAAAAAGCCCCTGTGGGCGCAGGAAAATGCTACCATACTTCTGGCAGGCTTCCCCGACCGTTGGAGTATAGACAACTGGTAGCAACTCCTCGACGTGATCAATGAGAAGCTTGTAAAAGAGCCTCTCGTTGGTCTCCTGAAATACAGAAGCATAGTGAAAGAAGTTGGGTAACAAAGGCACTTGGTGTTGTTCAGATAGCGAAACTTCCTAGAGGGTTAGTTTACCTGGAGATCCATCATAGCCATATACCTCTGCAAGGGAACTTGATACTGACGAAGAGTGTGCATCATTTTTTTAACCTGTAGACAAAGCGTGCAGTAAAAGGATCAAAGTCCAAATTTGCAGTTGTATATAGAAAGAGTAAGTGAAACCTGACAAGACGGGAAACCTGAAGATCTTGGGAGATAACAGTGGGGGGGAGGAGGCCGCGTAGATAGTGAGCGTCACGCTCCCTGTGGCTAAAGGCAAGGCCTTTGTTGTGATGTGGATCACGCAGCAACGTATACCCACTGGCGACAGAGAGAGACCAAGGAGTGATAGGCATGTCCTCGGTGGCAGCATCCTCGCCGTAGACATCCTGAACTCCACCAGATACGGTGGATTTGGGAACAATGTCGGCGGCGGAGGTCTCGAGAGAGGAGGATGAAGTGGCAGTGGTCTCAATCAGAAGGCTGCCGTTGGGATCCCGGTTAGATCCGAGAGAGGAAAACACTCTCAAGGAAGCAGGAGGGGTAATTAGAGTTCTAGGCTGGCGCAGAAAGAGGTGTGTGGAACATCCAGGAACAACCGTCTTGTTCTGAGAAACCAAAGCAAGATGAGACATGGATGGATGTAGAAGAATGGAGAAAGAAAGATGTAAATAATACCAGAAACGACGAGGGACTCAGAGAGATCATGGCGCCTGGGGATGCCTTGTTTCTGAGACGGAGGAGAAGGGAGGAGACGGAGAGAGACTTCTTCTTCAGCGCGGCCGTGGTCGTGGAGGAGACGGAGAGAGTCTTCTGGGTTCTTCTTCAGCGCCGCCGTGATCGTCTCGCTCACTTTCTCTCTCTCTCTTCCTATCTCCCTCACACGCTCTAAATCTGAGAGCACAGAACCTCCATGGACATTGTTGACGTGTCTTCCTTTTCTATCTCTTCTCAAATTGCGTCTCCACTCCTTGGCCTTTATTGCCCAACGGTCCCTATATTGGTACGCTTTTGTCAATTTTAACCCACAAAATCTAAATTATAACTTTTCTTTGACTCTGACCTCTCTCTATTCCTTGGCGTTTCTTCTTATTTCTTTTCAATTGAAAATTGTGACCCAAAATAGCAAAAGGGATTTTAGCTACAGACAATTTCAAGCAAAATGCAACTACCATCAATGTATTGGTACTAAGTAGATTTAGTTGGTTTGGAATTGGTATGCGAGACCCACCACTTGCCCTCTCTACTTGACATTATTTTTCATAATTTTATGTGACAGAAAAGTCTCCTCCAACTTGGACTTGTGTCACACTCCGTGCCCATCCTGTGAGGTGGATCAATTGTGTAAACAAAAAGGCCGCTTAAGGCCCAAATTGGGTCCATGAATAATATTTTTTTTTTTTTTTTGGAAAAGGAAAAGTTGAAATGAAGAAAGGCAAACAAGAGAATTGCATCTCATCATTATGCTCTTGCTTTATTTAACAAAAACTTTTTCTTTCTCCAATGATCGATCCTTGCTCTACATCTATACTAGTACTATTAAAAAGATCCTTGCTCTAATTAACTAAGTGTAAGAAGACCCCAAACAAAAATGGGAGCTTCTTCTCCTGACTTCCGAGCCCCTCCTCCATCCCCCGTAGCATCCAGCCGCCGGGCCTCCTTCACGGCCAACGAAGACGTCCTCTCGGAGTTCCTGGACAAGTGTGGTCGAGTCCCAAATCTTGTATTGCCCGATAAAGTCTTCCCCAAGCACACATTCCTTCTGAACCCTCCCACCTTCGATTTCCTCCGGTTGGACTCCCTCTCGACCATGCTGGATGCCATCGCCACCATCGGTTGTTTTCAGCTCGTTAACCACGGTGTTCCAGAGGCTATGGTGAAAGCCGCCATGGACAGAACCATTTTCCACGATGAGACGGAGGAGTTTGTTTTTTATAAAGATATTGCTGATGATCACACGGCTTGTTATTCAGATTTGAGGTAATTAAGGCTGCAAACATTACTAGTAATTTGATTAGGAATTATAAAGTCTAAAAGAAAGTAGTAAGTAATGATATTAAGATGCAGGGAGTTGATGGGTGAGGCAGAGAGGATAGGGAAGGCGGTGAGAGAAAAGCTAGGAGCAGGAAGAAGCCAAAAGGAAGAGGACGAAGGGGTTAGGGTTTGCTACGTGAATAAACATAATATTAAGGGTAGCAAAAACGAATCAAAGGAAGAAGCCATAAGGATGCTGATAAGAGGGTATGACGAAAGACATTCTCTGTGTCTCAACTTCTGCCATGCAGAGTTCCACGTCTACTCCAAGAGAGGTTGGGTCTCCTTCTCCCCACGTCCGGATGCTGTGGTCGTGACGGTCGGAGATGAAGGCTGGAGCGGCAGATTCAAGGGTGTTGTGGGGAGGCCCCTTCTTTACAAATCAGATCTTCATCACAATCTCATTTCTATATCCTTTCTCTACACTAGTAACACTAGTACTACCACTCTCCACAACAACACCGGCAGAAGAATTATCACAAGTAAGAAGAAGAAGACCATTTCCCTCTCCCAACAGCTCCTCTTTGCTCTATTTCTCACACTCCTCTTCCCTTTCTTATTTCCTTGATCATTTGTTGCTTTTTTCTTTTCTTTGGAAACTAAAAAACAATTGCGGCAGTGTGTATCTCAATCTTGTTTTAGCCTTTTACCCAGCAATGCATGGCCCAATTATTCAATTTAAAAGCCCACTATATCCAAATATTGATATCTGACTGACCCTTCTTCACCCTTGTGCCCTGTTTTGTAACCTTTTTTTTTTTTTTTGCTAAATTTGTAAATATCATAAATGAATAAACAGGATTTACAAAGTTGTTAAACCTAAACATTTGACTCCTTGGCAAGAAAGAGAAACAAAAGAAGGTGTCATTGTGTCAATAAGGTCCGAGGAAGTCCATAAACTTCATCGCATCCACAGCGTCATTAGCTTGCTAAAGAGGCGTTTGTGTCTCCTGGAAGAAATGGTGTTCTTGATATCACGATTAGTCATCTTAAACACGGTATGGGCTGGGAGAGCTTGTTGATTATGCAGGACATTATTTCTCTGTTTCCACAGATGAAAGGGCGTTGCTTGAGTTGCTACTCTCCTTAAGATTGATGGAGCTCGTGGAGATTGAAATCGAATCCAAGAGAGGAGGTTTTGTAACTTTGTATTCATTCGGTTATCAATCTCCTTCCCAATCCATCTGAATAGTTATATTTGTAAATTTCGGTTAGTATGGAGATTTCGACACTGCGCACGAATCAGATAGATATATACACTGAAGTATTACTTACGTAACCCGAGATTAGGCGGTGCAAGCACATATCCACCTTCGAGTATTTCACTGCAAGAAAGCGTAACGTTTACATATATATGCACAGATTTGATGTATAATAATGTTATATATGCATTTTCTTTTCATACTACGCATGTAAGTGTAACTATAATTGACGTACAGCGCATGCAATGTAGACTACAAGAAATATAGAGTTCTGTGGAATCAGCTACGTATAATATACATGATATGTATGCACGTGAGCGTCCCCCCCACTTTCTAAGTTATCGCAAAATTGAGTTTAAAACAACCAATATACGTCTTTTTCTTCTTCTTTTGTTGGGATTGATAATATTTACAAGTTTCAACTTTTAACTTCATTATGAGTGGTCTTCCTCGAGTCCATGTTGTTCCTCTCTTTTATGTGTGGTTATACAAAACTCACACACACGTGAGCTATCGTTGTCTTTAATTTGGGATACATATAGTTCCTTTTACTTACCTCCACACAATTCTTGAGCACTTGCTTTTGTTACATAATTGTTTGTATTTTACTTTTGGCTTAAATACCACATTTAATTTGTATATAATTTGCACACTAGCTTATCTGATTTCCTCCTATAATTCAGATTCAGGGAACGAAATGTATCTAATGTTTTTTTTCCCCCACGGAATTTGCAATCTCTAACGAAAACTACATTAATAAGAACGCAATGACAAAAGTTTACAGTTCATTAAGAAAATGACCAAGTCTAGTTGAGATTAGTGACATACAAAAATAACTAAATTAAATCATGTGTTTTTTTAATGTTTATATATATATATATATTATATATCCCCATACATGAACTCAATATAGAGATATATATATCATACATATAGTACTTTAGAAGATCTTGTAGTTAAAAGGATAGTTGCCAGTTGCAATGTAGCACGTGAATTGGTGGCTTCATTAATTAGTATTGTTGTGAAAAGTAAAACAAAGAGTAAGTAAAGAGGTCGCTATTGCATGAACACGTACGTGAGATGGCAATGCTGAACCACACATGAATGTACGTATTAACCTGACCGCACCGCTTATATATATACCAAAGCTTAGAGCAGATGCTCTAGATGAAAAAAATAGAAGATAGGATGGCACCAAACGGGAGAAGGAAGAGCGTGAGCGGAAGCTTGGTGAAGCCGCCACCACCACCAAAGCTAGCGAAAGAGTCACTGCATAGGTCCCTGTCAGACATATCGTTGGATTTCCACAGAGAAGAAGAGAAAGGACTGGGGACGATAGTGGAGGTAGAGAAGGCAAAGTGCGAGTGCTGCGGGATGAGAGAGGAGTGCACGATGGAGTACATAGAGAGGGTGAGGGAGAAGTTCTTTGGGAAGTGGATATGCGGACTGTGCTCAGAGGCGGTGAAGGAGGAGAGGGATAAGAGAGATGAGGAAGGGCTAGAAGGGGCCTTGAAGGCGCACATGAGCGCCTGCCTCAGGTTCAACAAGCTCGGGAGGGAGTATCCGGCTCTCTTCCAAGCTGATGCCATGAGAGATATGCTCCGGAGAAGCACGAGGGGTCAGTCTATTAGCCCTAAACCCACTCTTCACAATAAGCCCGCCATTTCCCGTACTTCGAGCTGTATTCCTGCCATCACCAGGGACCTTAATTAATGTGTCTTCTAATATCTTAACGTTTAATTTAGTCCCTAGCTAGCTAATACTCTAAGCACTCATATATATACTACAGTACTAATTAATAAAAGTCAAGCGTAATTAGTTGTATTTAATTCCGATGTATTTTCGTTTCTTTCTTTTTTTTTCTCTTTTTTTTTTTTTGTTTCTTTCAATCCAAAGGAACAAATACTTAATATGTAGTGTATACCATAATATGAAAGCACTAGATGCTGATATATTTATATATATATATGGCAATGAAGGGAAATGCACTGTTTATATTTGCTTTTCCAGTGTAAATTTACAATTCAGAAGAATAGAATGGATGTGTTTAATTTCCTGTCCATGGGGATGATCAATTAATGATCGATGGGTGCATTCTTGCAAATCTCTTATTCAGGTGAACTCATCATATATAACCGCTAGTTACCACCCGGACTGGGCTATTCATATGGAGTGATCTGTTATGATGACGTGCCAAATTCTCACAACGCGTGTCCTCTTTTCTTTGGCTAGCTGTATCCCCTTTCCTTTTTCTGTGAGGGGTTACACGATCATTCTGTTGAATTCCGGATATATAGATTTAAGTGTGACTACTCAAATTTCTCTTCTCTCAGTTGTTGTATATTAGTTATAACACTATCATCACATCTCAAAAATCTAATTGCGCCTGCTTTTGCTCTATAATGTACCCATAAATTGAAGTGTTAACCTTCGTCCACATACACATATTGTTGTTGAAGGAGAAGAGATGTGGAAAATATGGGAAATTAAAATACAAATATCATTCAAATTGGGTTCACTGGCATTTGCGTCTTAATAAGCAGAGAACACGAGGCACGCTAATTGCACCTGACTCATGTACATAGAGATAGACAAGTCCCAATAGAGTAGATAGAGATGTTTATTTTTCCATCCCCTTTTTATAAAATAAATATAATTTTATATAACAAAAGAATGTATGTGGCTAGATTCACAATTTTCGTCTTTTTTTAAAAAAAGAAATACAAAGTCGTATAAATAAAAAAAGAGAACGAAAGAGGAGGAAGCAGTAACACGGAAAAGGTGGAGGAGAAAAAGAGAGTACTTGTTGTGGTATAAAGAATGAAGGAGTGAGTGTTTGTGTGTGAGTTTTATTATTTAAGAAGAAAAAAAAGGGTTCGAATGAGGAGAAATGGAGATGGGGAAGAGGTGGTGGCGAAGAGGAGGAGGAGAATTAAGGAGCTAGTGCAGGTGGCTCTCAGGGGAGGTTGCTTGGCTGCTTCAGCCACGGCCATGGCGGTGATGCTGACTGCTACTGAGGAGGGAGTGGCAGACATCTATGGCTTCAAGCTCACTCTCTCCTCGAACTGGTCTTTCTCTCCCTCCTACCAGTCAGTCTTCTTCCTCTTCTTCGTACGAGCATTATTAGGGATAGACTGCCAATAAGATATTTTTCTTTATCTGAATGCATATATTATAATAAAAAAGAAAGCAGCAAAACAAAATGTGTGTGCTCAGATGACAGAAATTCTGGTGAACAGAAACACATCCGTGAACCAAACAACAACATGACATGACATTATTGTGTGCCTCAGTTTTAGAGATCATGTAATACTATATTCATTCATCTCATTAAGAGTAGTTTGGTTTGAAGGTATGTGGTGGGGGCATGTACAGGGACCGTGCTCTACTCCCTGTTCCAGCTCTGTCTCGGTGTTTACAGACTCCTCACCGGATCTCCCATTACACCCTCCCGCTTCCAAGCTTGGCTTTGCTTCACCTCTGATCAGGTTCCTCGTCTTCTTTTCTCCATTCACTTTTCTTCCGAATGTAACCCAACTGATTTACTGTGTGCGCGCAGCTCTTTGGTTATTTGATGATGAGCGCTGGATCAGCCGGTTCTGGAGTTACCAACCTCAACAAAACCGGCATCAGGCACACTCCTCTCCCCGACTTCTGCAAGACCCTTTCTTCTTTCTGCAATCATGTGGCCCTGTCTCTCCTCTTAGTCTTCCTCTCATTCATCTTCCTCGCTTCCTCTTCCTTCTTCACTGTCCTTGTGCTCTCCACTCCCTAGTCTCTCTCTATTCTTGTTGCTTTATATAATCCAACAAAGACTCTACTTGCAATCCCAAAACAATGTATTTCTCTTATGAGTAATTCTCTGATGCAATACATTCAAGATGCGAAACAAATTACAATTACATCCAATCATATATTGGGTACAGAGAGGTCGATCCCTAGATGTGAGAGATCCTTAGCGAGCGACTCTGCATTCTGAAAACATAACCCACCCATCCCTATCTCTATTGCACACTTGACGTTGGTTGGCCTGCGTATCAGACACTGCCTCAGATCAAAATGGTTGATTTCTTCAGATAAACCATTGAGTTCAGATACAAACATGTTCTAACCTGTCATCAATGAATATACAGTCGCAAGGTTCAACTCCGAGATGTCCCACAACCTCGAGATAGAAGTCTGGATCAGGCTTTCTCTTCCCTGAAAGATAAAAACACATGAGGAGGACGGTTTAGATGTGACAAACAATAAGTAGTAAAGACAGGCAAGAGATGCGTGTAGTACCAGAAATACAGGAACAAAACGTCCATGATAAGTAGGCAGAGAGCTTTAACTTGTCTTCGATAATGTTGTACCTATGGAAAAACGACAAGAGTAAACAAACAGCAAAGAGTGTATTCCAGGTGAAAGGCATTGGATGGAAACCAGATGGGATAGTTAGTGAAAGCATGAATCTCGAAGTCGTCAGCAGCCAAAGTGTGAAGAAGCTCTTGCATGCCATCTAAGTAGGAGTATCCTGACCTCATGCAATCCTTAAGCCCTGCAAATGCCATTTTCTTGAATTTAATAGGTACCAGGAAACCCTCTATCTATCTATATAAGGCAATCTCACCTTCCAAATCAAAGTCCCTCCCATCTATAAAGAACTTTCTTGCAAGCTCCTCCTAAAACCAAAAGTCAGAAGATATACGTATGATGATTTTTATAAGGAAAGAGTGGGAGTGGACTCTGGTACCTCGTCAATCAAACCCTTTTCAAATTCGATCCAGGCCATCGGGTGCTTGCACTCTAGTAGTTCCTTCATTGGCATTCTGATCCCCAACAAGCACAGTTTATCATTCACCCGGAAAGCAAATTGAGTTATTAAGGATTCACATTCTCACCCGAAGAAGGCCGGAACGTCGTGGTAAAAGGGGTCACGGACGATGGTGTCCATGACGTCGAAGAGGAGAATCGGAAGCTTCCTTTTCCGAGAGATATCATCACTGCCCAGACAGCAAGAACCCGAGGCCCGATCAGGCTTCTTCCAGATGTTGGGTTTCAGATTGATGAATTCCGTCGATATATGCATCGCCGCCGCCGCCGCCATCAGAAACGCCCTGGTTCATCTAGTTTCCGATAAGTAAATGACAGCCACGCACACAGGGAGTCGAAACGCAGCGTTTAGAGAGAAAATCGCCAAAGAGAAGCTGATTGGTCCACGTCATAAATTAGGTTGACGTGGTCAAGAAGAAGTGGCCCATGACTTGCACCAAGGATTAATGCATAATAAATAAACCGTTTCGTTTTCATCTCCACGACTCGGAGAGCTCAACCGCCACTTTCTTTCTCCTTCTTTAAATAGAGCAGCAGAGCCACCCACCATTATCTACACTTACACAACCATCAAAGCTACGAATTCCTCTCAAACATACAAAGAAGAAGAAGATGATGATGATACTGAGATCTCCTTGTAATAATCTAATGATAATGCTGTGCATTTGTGCCCTTGTGGTGGCTTCCATGGCGGCGGAAGGTCCTAGGGTTTTCAAGGTGGGAGACGAGTTCGGGTGGAGAGTCCCACTCCAGAATGATTCAGCGCTTTACAGCCACTGGGCCAGCAGCAACCGCTTCCACATCGGTGATTCACTCTGTGAGCTAGTTCCCAACTTCTGTAATCTGTTTTTGATCTTGATCGGTAATAATTGATTGGTTTCTAATCAAAATAAACTATATATATGCAGCGTTTGTGTACGACAAGGACTCGGTGATGGAGGTAGACAAATGGGGTTTCTACCACTGCAACGGCAGCGATCCCATTACAGCCTTTGACAATGGAAACAGCACGTTCGACCTTGATCGTCCTGGTCTCTTCTACTTCATCAGCGGCTCCAACCAGCACTGCACCAGCGGCCAGCGTCTCATCGTAGAAGTCATGCATATCCACCAACACCATGATGACCATCACGACAATGCTTCCATGCCTCCATCCATGTCGCCTCTCTCTGCCTCTCCCTCAGCATCTGCTGCCTCCTCCCTGTCCACGGCTTCTCTCTTCCCTGCTTTTCTTCTTCCTCTTTTCTTAACCATAGTCCATAGCTAGCTCTTGTTTCATTTCTTAAGTCATAGTGTTGCCCTTTGAATTGATTGCTGCTCTTTACTTTTCTTCTTCTTTTTTGTTGTTTCATTCATCGAACCTTATGATATAATCCGATTTATGTTCTCTTCATTTATAACAAAAACAATCAAAGCCAACAGAGGGAAAAGGGGATTTTCATACCCGTACTATCGGGACCGTGGATTTTTATACCTCGACATTTTTGCAGTGTATTTTCCAACCCAAACTGAAATAAAATTTGAATTTCATACCTGTATTTGATAAAACGAGCAAAAAACGGAGTCAATCTAACGGGTGTTAGTCAACTCCGTTACGGTGCTGAGTCATCGTACACGTGTACGCTTACGTGTATCCCATACGACGTCGTTTTGTTAATTGTTCTCAAAAGTTTTAATTTTTTGCAAAATCTGGGTTTCGAACCCGTGTCCCTTGGTCCAACATCGAGCACCTTTACCAATTCATCCCACAACTCTAATCGAACATTCCCCAATTATTTTAAGTTATAAACCTTAATAGTTGTGTGTTTGGAAATAAACCAAACGACGTCGTTTTCAATTGGGGGAGAAATAAGAATTCTAGGGTTCCGAATTTTCCCAAATCGATTTCTAATTTCAGCTTCTTCTTCTCAGAAAATAGAGTGACGAAAGAGGAGATATTGGAGAACAGAGACCGATGCTGTGTGTGGTGTAATTGTGGTAGAGACGAATCGAGCCGATTAGAGAAGATATCGAGTAGAAACTACAAAATCTGCGAAAATGAGGTATGGTTCTACACAAAATCGAGTTAAAATTTTAGATTCTTGTCATATTCCACTCAATCGTGAAGATTTCATATCTGAATGGTATTTGAATTTCAGGCAGCAGTGTATTTACAGTGACACCATTGAACCAGTCAATGGTTTGTTATTTTGGAATAAATCAGGTTCTGTTGTGGTGCCACCTCCTAGCTTAGTTGAGCAGATTGAAAACAGAAAAGGGAGGAAACCAAAGCCAAAGAGGAAGAAAGCAAGGCATGAGTCTCCTACAAAGAAGAAGAAGGCTAGTAGAGAGAGAAGAATTATGCATTGTGCTCTCTGTGATCATGTTGGACACAACAAAAAAAAGTGTCCTAATGGAGGAGTTGAGAGATACAAACCACCAAGGAAGAAGAAGACACCTGCCACAGGAGATGGAGAAGATGGAAATGAGACCAATAACACTCAAGCAAGTCAAGCAACACAAGCAAGTCAAGCAACACAAGCAAGCCAAGCAACACAAGACTAATCGGGGTAGGCTTTAGGTTAATCGGATCATGGATTTTTTTGGTTCTAAAATGATCAGATTAAGTTGGTTTTTGTTTAGGCTGATCGGATCGGATTAACAAGACATTATGATCTGTTTTGTGCTGGTACTATGTATGCTTTTGGCAAGACTATGATCTGTTTTGTGTTTTGTTTTCATGTCTTCTTCAAAACAATATGCTTTTCAAGACAATATGATTTCTTTTTCTTCTCAATCATTACACAAACCCAAACACAAACATCATTCATACATATAGATTCTCATAATTCAAAACACATCATTCTTTTAGTACAAAAGATTCAATTCGAAACCCAGATTCAATTCGAAACCCTAGAATTTTTATTTTTCCCCCAATTGAACGTTTGATTAATTTCCAAACACAAAACGTTCAAGGTTTATAACTTAAAATGATTTACAAATGTTCGATTAGAGTTGTGGGATGAATTGGTAAAGGTGCTCGATGTTGGGCCAAGGGACACGGGTTCGAAACCCCGATTTTGCAAAAAATTAAAACTTTTGAGAACAATTAACAAAACGACGTCGTATGGGATACACGTAAGCGTACACGTGTATGATGACTCAGCACCGTAACGAAGTTGACTAACACCCGTTAGATTGACTCCGTTTTTTGCTCGTTTTATCAAATACAGGTATGAAATTCAAATTTTATTTCAGTTTGGGTTGGAAAATACACTGCAAAAATGTCGAGGTATAAAAATCCACGGTCCCGATAGTACGGGTATGAAAATCCCCTTTTCCCAGCCAACAGAGATAACTTTACGTCTTTACCATTTAGGGGCCGGGCTTTAGAGTAAACAAATTTTGTAACAGATATGGGCCTTTTTGATTAGCATGGGCCTTTTTGATTAACATGGGCCTTTTTAATTGATATGAGTCTTTTATAACATGTATGGGCCTTAATAATTGATATGAGCCTTTTAAAATAAGATTTGAAAAGACGGTAACACCCTCGTCGGGATTCAATAAACTTTGCCTTGTTGTCTATTGCCGGAATTTCAAACCCTAGCCCTGCTACACCGCCAATGACGCCGTCTCCGCCTCCGCCTCCAGACGATGCTTGGATCCGCTCTTACCACCGCTTGCTTCCTGAATCGCAGTCTCTTCTCGCTTCCCGCCGGGTATGCTCTTAGGTTCTGTCTCAGAGATGCTTGCTTGTTTGTGTCGTGGCTTATATGTATCTTTAATGGCAGTCAATTATACCGGTTGCAATCTCTAGAGTGAATCAGTTTGACGCAGCACGACTAGATGTTGAAATGTCAGCCATGTTGAAGGAACAGCTGGTTAAGGTTTTCACTTTGATGAAGGTATTCCATCATCAATCAATTCCCAGAGCTTCTTTGCCTCTATATACCATTTTTATTTAGCGTTTTCTTGGCTTCTTTGGCATTAGCCAGGAATGCTCTTTCAATACGAACCAGAACTTGATGCTTTCCTTGAGTTTCTCATTTGGAGATTCTCTATTTGGGTTGACAAACCCACCCCCGGAAATGCTCTCATGAATCTTAGATACAGAGATGAACGAGTCGCAGCGAAAGGTATTTTATTTGTTCCACCTTCCACTTCTGTACCCTTTCTTATAACTCTTCCTCACTCTTGTACTCTCGTATAGTCAGAACAGGACTGGAAGGACCCGGACTTACTGCTCCTCAAAAGATTTGGTACTGCGTTGCCTCCGTTGGTGGTCAGTACCTCTTCTCCCGTTTGCAGTCATTTTCTGCTTTCCGTAGATGGGGTGATTCTGAGCAGGTGTGTTCCTCATCCTCTTGCCATCGAGACTTACTCTCCCTCATAAACATGGTTGATTCTTTTTTCCTTGCTCTTGTAGAGACCATTGGCTAGGCGACTTTGGACCCTCATACAACGAATCGAAGGCATCTACAAAGCTGCTTCTTTTCTTAACCTATTGTCATTTCTTTATACGGGAAGGTACAACTTGGTACATAGACTCCTTCATTTCTTCTACATATCCTTATAAAAACACACAACAGTGCAGCAACAGTTCCTTAGATGCACTAAAAATCAGCTAATGGTTACTAACTGCAAAGACTAACAACTATTGGAATTACAATAAATTCCTGGACAACACTTGTCAACTTATAAGTTCACAATGAAAGATTGAAACGAGAACCAAAATCACAAACAGAATCATCTTGATGATTATCACTTCCGCTACGCTTCTTTTTCTTTCTTGATCCAGGTACAGGAACCTCATTGAAAAAGCTTTAAAAGCTAGGCTTGTCTATAGGAGTCCCCATATGAACCGATCTGTCAGCTTCGAGTACATGAACCGCCAACTTGTGTGGAATGAATTTTCGGTAGGTCTTCTTCTGTGTGTTGCTTAATTATGGTAACATCAATTTAAAAGTTTGGCAACCTGTCAGTTCTGAGTAGCATCCTTGGCTGATGGTTTCTTGCCTATGATTGATACTTGCTGGTCTCGATGATTTATAGTATCTAGCAGCTTAGCTTCACTTTGTCTTTGGAAGGAACAGTTTTGCTGCTCAAACTTGAGCTGTCAAAAGCTGAAAACATATTGTTTCCTTATCTGGAATTCTGAACTAGGTAGAGCCTGTGACTCAACTTTCATGGGAGTACAAATACCTTGTCTATGTTTAAAACAATGTATTTGTTGCTTTTTCTCTCTTTCAGGTCCTTCAATAAATCAAAACATTCTTTTTAGACTTACTGTCTCAATTGATGAGTATTTGGCATTCAGCTTTAGATTTGTTTGGTGATATTCAGGAAATGCTTTTGTTGCTTCTTCCGCTGCTCAACTCTTCAGCTGTGAAGAATATTCTTAGTCCATTTGCCAAGGACAAGTCCTCAAGCACTAAAGAGGATACAGTGAATTGCCCTATTTGCCAAGTGGATCCTGCAATTCCTTTTATTGCTCTGCCTTGTCAGCACAGGTATGGTATTTTTCTGTGTACCTCTGCAAAAATTTTGGATCAGAATAGGGTCCTTAACTCTCTCCCCCAGATATGTAGTATAATAACTAATTCTACTAGAAGCTACGTAATTTCACATGATTGTGTATTTGAGGAATCATGGGTATGATCCACATTAGAGAAGACACAGAAGTGATTTTATTGGCGATGGGTGAAGAATTCATAGTAAGTGCTGTAGTTGTTACTTACGTTTAAAAGAATTACTTGTCGCAGGTACTGTTACTACTGCATAAGGACCCGCTGCGCTTCAGCAGCATCGTTCCGGTGTCTTAGATGTAACGAGCCTGTGGTTGCCATACAACGGGAAGGTGTTTCAAGTGGCAAATGAAAGGAGGTGACGAATTGTTGAGTCATGCCACCAAGTCTTGAAGAATAAGCAGCTGCAATAGTGGAAGTGTAAAAAGCTAAGGCAAGCAGCCGAAAGCAGAGAAGAATCTGATAGGCATTCGTTTGCAAACAGGCTGTACAAAAGGGAACATCATCGATGTGATGCAGCAAAGAAATTTAGATAGGTACATTTCTGTACATGAGTTGAGAACCTACCAATACCATTATTGAATGAAGTTGGGTCTTATGTTTACTATAAAATCAGTTGAATCGTCGGCTATACTTGAATGAATAATATCCATTTCCTTACATGTTGTGAACTACTTACTACTCACTCCTACTTCCATACTAGTAGTACATTTTACTTGTATCCCTCCAAGGAAAAAAAGAGAGCCAGAAGAATAATACGAATTCTCTGCATAAAGAGATCACTGGGTGGAAGAGAGCAGACTGATTTCTATCTCTTGGAGGCTCTTTCCTTTAGTCTCAACCACGTTCTTCTGCACAAAGATGACTGCCACCACACAGAAGAACCCAAAGATTGCATTTAGAAGCACCGAACCTAGTTGCTCCAGCATTCTCAGAAACAGCAACCCCACAAAGAAGTTTATTACCTGTTAATCCGTGTCATTCTCCAAGGTTATTATTATTTCAACATTATCCATGTCCTACAAAAGGTCCACAAAGAGAAAAGCCATACCCAGTGAACAGCAAGACAAACGGCCAACGCTGTTGCCCGAAGTCGACCAGGGCATATCTCAGACAGGAGAAGACTTGGAACAGGACCAGCTCCAGTTGCGAACGACAACACAAACCTGCATTTTCGTCATCACACCCCTAGTTTATCAAAAAACCCTCCCCCCTTTCCACTGCCGTTGTTGTTAAAGAAAACTTACAGTAGCATTCCACCAACTGAGAGAAACAAGGTTCCAAAGGGCGATGAAAGCGAAGTATATGCTATTGCTTGGAGACCCAGCGATACTGCCTGTTAAAGATGATTAACATTTATATCTTCATACATGGAGTGTTATTAAGTAATAGCTACGTAAAGTTTGATTCAAATAGCGCTTTTCGCTCTCAACAATTACCATGCCTGCAAAACTCCCAATAAGCAACACTTTTCTCCCCAGCTTATCCATCAAAACCACCGCTACAGTTGAACCTGTACAAGAGTATGAATGATGCTCACATTCGTTTTAGATACAGATCATCATTTCACTTGACAGATTCAACATGTTGAATGGAAAGTTTTCGGCTCTCTTCTTTATCATCATCTTTGTGATAAGAGGAAGGTTGTTCACTTAAACACGTGATTAGTTTACTGTTCCTAATGTTGTGTCCGTATTCAGGAAGACTGCATTCACTTACTTGCTTATCTAGCTTATCATTAATATGATGGATGCCTTTCAAGCCATAGTAGAATGTATAAGAAAAAGTCACATTTCAATACCTAAGAGGTTGCAAACTCCTACACATATGTTTGCAGAGGCTGAAGGTACACCAGCTTTCTTGAAGACGGTTGATGAGAAATAGAACACAGCGTTTATCCCCGACAACTGTTGTAAAGCAAAAAGGGTAGATCCAATGAAAACCACTGCAATCGGAGAAAATTAAAACGTAAAAATGAATGAAATCAAGAGGCTACATGCCATCCATATGTTTTTGGCAAATGAAAATGACATTTTTTCCGCCCAGATGATTGATGAATCAAAATCTGGATCTAATATTTCCGGGATATTTGACATCAAACTAATGTCACGCGTTGTCACCAATCTTGTTGTTAAAGATCCCACATACCTCTAAAACTGCGCCCGAAAAGCAACTCCGACAATTTGGCTGAATCCGCGTCATCTCCCCTATCCGACTTCATTAACTCTGCCATAGAAGCTTTGACGTATGACCCTCCCAATAGCTTCTCAAACACGGCTTCAGCTTCAGCTGCCCTTCCCCTCTACGGTTAAACAGAGAAGGAGAATCAACGGAAGAAATGGTTTATTAAAACGTCTTTAAGAGCTATGCGGGTTAAAATTAGAAAGTAACCTTAAAAAGCCACTGAGGACTTTCCACGCAGAGTTCCATGAAGACAGCAAGCATTGCGGCTGGGACTGTGGATATCCAAAAACATATACGCCACCTAAAACAATCAAGAAAGAGAAACCTATTTAACTCGTAATTCAGCCAAGTTGACCATTAACCAAGTAGACCAAAGCATGTGATAAACTCCAGGATTCCTTTCCCTGCAAAGCTGGTTCTCATGTCGAAATCTACTAATGAATTTGCAGCAAAAGACGAGGGGATTCCTATAGAGTTACAGCATTTCAACCAAACACTAGAGATTCACATTGTTGGAATAGACAACTGGGATCAAACATGCCACCAAAAGCAAGAAAAAAGGATGAACTACCATACGCTTGGAAGTCACTAATGGAATCGAGTTACAATCTTCTCAACCTCGAAGATATACTTTGTTAGAGGCCATACAGGCTATAAAGTAATGTATTCCTTGACTTCTTATCAACATCTTACCAGCCCAAGTTATCTTTTGCCGGGATTCCAGCAAACAGCGAACCTAAGAGTCCAATACATGTCGCGATTTGGGTAGAACTCCCATATGTACCTCTCACATAAGCAGGTGACACCTGCAAAGAGAAATTGTGAGTCTTGCTCAATTAGTCATATTTTTGTTCCTAGAACCTTCTTTTTCACATAGGTAAATCCAGTAATACGAATAAAGCTTTCAAGATTGAAGTCCTTATTACAATGAATAATGTGTGCGTCAATGAACTTCTGCATGTTAATGGTCCAAGTTCATGTCTTTTTATGTCTGAAACATACATCTCTTTACACTGACCCCAAACATCTTTTGACATAATTAAAAAAATATAAGCAAAGTAATATTCACATTAAGAGTGAGGGAGAAATTTCATGTAGCAATCCTCTCAAAACAAGTGCAGATAAGAAAGACTTTAAAGTATACGTCAAGTACCTCAGTTACATAGAGAGCCGTAACAGAAGGACCTATGCCCATCCCAATTCCGACCAAAAACCTTCCCAGGAGCATGCCCTCAAGACTCTCAGTTGATGCACTGCAAACAATAAGCACACAGATCTCCTGATTCTATATATGGAATCTGGCTAAAAGGGAAACAGGATGAGTTAACCTAACTAGTGCGTACACCTTGGGATAAGTGAAAATCACCACGGCAATAACTTGAGACCAAATATGTCAAATCACCACAGCTATAGTTATAAACATCCAAGCAGGAAATCACAATGAAATAATCCAACTGCGTAATGACTAGCCTAGACCACAGGTTCAGCAAATCAGCAGGCAAAGATTCGAATCGGAAATGTTCAAGTGACCACATGACATTCAACCAAAAATTTACCGTACAATAAGAATGTGAAACAAGTACCTAGTCATGCATATAGAACAGCCTAAACAAAAAATCACCTCACTGAAGCTCCAACAATCATGGGTAGAGCGCTCAACTGGAAAGCTCTACGGCGCCCAACACCATCCGCTACCAACCCACTGAACAGAGACCCAATAAAGGCGCCGCCTAAGCACGTGCTAACCACAAGACCTTCATCCATCAGAAAAAGGTTTTTGGAAGAATAAGACGGAAGATAGAAACAAAGATAAGATAAACAGAAAAACAAGTTCTCTTGTTGAATAGATAGGTACCTTCAGCGATGGTGTTTCCACTAAAGCCAAGGTCAATTGATATGCTTTCGAGAGTTTCATTAACAACCCTGCGTCCCGAAAAGAGGCATGAATTTCCTTATTCTCCCCAAACACATACATTTAAAAGAAACCGAGTGATTGGGGAATATAGGTATATGTTATTGAATGCTTTAATAAGAACAATGCAACGAGAAGAAATACAACTTAAGCCTGTCAACTAAGCTTAGAAAAGAAAAAGATAAGAGCCTAGCAGCATGAAAGTAAATTTCCATGTTTGTTCTATAAATGCACACATAAAACTAAAATAAAAAAAGGTCACAAGGAGAGACCCGAGATGATAGCCGAATAAAAGCGAAGTCAAGGATGCAACGAGCACGTGAGGCAGAGATCGCTTCCAGGAAGGATTCCCGATGTCTTTTCCCGTCCCAGTAGGCAGACGTACTGGAGTTGAGAAAAGTCAGAGTCAGTTTATGCAGAAGAAGATTCAAGAAATTGAAGAAAGCAGAGTGGGGGTAAAAATTGGTAAATCTAGATTACAATGATAAGTGAGAAAGCAAAAACAAGCAATATGAGTATCATCAAGGGTGGGTAGAAGAAAGAGAAGAAACCAGCAGTTTCAGCTTTATCCAAAGCAGAGAGAAAGTCTTTAGAAGGAACACGCTTGTCTATGTGACGACCTCGCATAATGGTGTAAGTGCGTCGAACAGAATCCATCCCCTCGGGAAACACGCTCCTGCACATGAACAAGTTCAGTGCTTATAGAAGAAAAGCATACAAACAAACACTCATGAGATTCTTCAACATGGATGGAATGGATGCTCAGTGAATGTCAAGTCACAATTTATTTTCAATAGTAATCAATTAAAATTGAAGGAAAGCTTCAGGTGCTAGTGTCATGTGTATATATGCATGAAGTCCAACGATCACTCACACATAATCAAAACCAGCCTTGAGTCAATTTAAAATTCAAAGCACAGATGACATGACGTGACGTGAGCAAGTAGGAAAATTCCAGAATCAAGCAGGATTTCAAAGCACAATCTATTTTTAAAAAAGTTCAAATTAAAAGAAGAAACAAAAAAGCTGACGACGGATGATGAGAAAGTGAGATCGTCGGATCTAACGGAAGCTTGTCCACCCAACGACATCGCAATGTAAATCAGAAATAGGATTCAAAAAGGCAATGGCAGATCTACAAGGACGGGAGAACAAGGATGATGATGATGATATTACCAACTTACCTGGAGAGGAGATATGATAACGACGAGAGGAATCGTCCAGTCGAGTCGAAGAAAAACTTTTAGAGAGGAGTTTTGGAGAGCCCCTTGATCATTAACCACACTCACTCCGTCCCAGATGCTTCACTCGAGACAAGGGATGGGTTTTAATCACCTGCTCTCGCCTCTACCATGGAACTCACCAAACTATAGTGCCAATGACATTTATACATGTGACAAGATATGAATTCAGTCAAGCCTACTGTATATATATTTAGCATGTACAACAAGACGATCCTCCTTCCTTCCTACTGCTATGATGATGCTAGAACAACAACATTCAATTCATTATAGGGGAAGGCATCTTGGGCCTTTGGGCTTTTATTATCGTTTACAAGAGGGCCGGCCTTTTTGGTCTTTATTTTCCTCTCTCTCATTTCCATGATTTTGTATTTGTTTGTTGCTATTAGCTATATGATTTTGTTAACATTCGAGTCACGATTTTCCTATATGATACTGATAATATATAAAGTCATCCTTAACAAAGCACAATGATGGGTCTCTCAACCGTATTCTACTACAGAGACAACACATGTTATATACGGAGACAAGGCAAGTCACACAGGGGCACTCTATTATTCCTGTCTCCAAAATAATTACGAATAAACTGTAAGAAATTCTTCTTTCGAGCAGCAAAAGTTTGTTTTAAAAAGCCTCAAGTTCAACACCTGAGACAGAGGACAAACGAAAATAGTGGGCTTAGGTTGCTACTTTATAGCTATACAATAGGGGGAAACAAGGATTACGTGGTCCTACTCATGAGCCTGAGTCTGCCAACATTTTGACTAAACTTGTTCACCACCATCTTCCCTTGCTCCCTCATTGGATCTGCAAAACCCAAAATTGCACAAACCCATGAGCCTGAGTTTGTCAACACTTTGACAAAACTTGTGTATGTTTGCCTTACCTTGTTCACCAGCATGTTCACTTGCTCCCTGTACATCTCCTTCAAGTCCACTATATCCGCTCGAAGTTCCTCCAACTACCACCCAAACCCACTTTTTTATTTAACTCAAACAACACCTACTACTGTTAATGCTGGATATACAACTATTTTATTCACATATCTTACCTCCTCATCTCGTTCACCCATCAATTCCAGAGCAGCCGCATGTCTTTGCCTTAGTGCTTCTAGCTCGGCCTTTATGCCCGGGACCCTATCTGCCTCCCCTCGTAGTTTCTCACACTACATCCACAGTCACCAGATATAGACGCCATATCGTTATAACACTCAGCAGAATTTATTTACTCTAAACTCTCAGCACTATACATACCTCTGCTGTCATTTTGACCAGCTCTTCAGCCAGGGAATCTCGGATAGACTCCATTGATGCCTGTCCCAAGGCAAATAGACTTTTTACAGTTAGATTCTACATTAGCGATGATACTAGTAACCAGCCTATACAACCCTGACGAGTAGAGCTAAATCTTCTAAACCAGCTTAGAAAAGAAGGCTAGCCATAGTCTGCAACTAATCCATAATTTGTCTACATGATCCCAACACCCATAGTGGCCCATTGTAAGGACTCCGGGATATCAAATTGATGTGAACCTCAATCCCATTACTAAGCCAATTGCCAAAAGCCTACCAACAGAGTTACACAATAATGACTCAGTGGGATATTTTCGACACCTACCAAGCGGGACATGTACGAAGCAAGTTCACCCTCTTTCTGTCGAAGTGTGGCTTCATAAGCACTCGGTGTGATGCTCTTCATGTAGTACGGACTCATAGTTGCCTCAGGCATGCTTCTCTTCTCAGAAAACTTATCTGAAGAATCAAGCGAAGCTTGCAGAAAATAGCTCTCCTCCATGCTTCCAAGGCTGCTTGCGCTTGAGAGCTTTCTTGGCAAGCCTCCTGATGACATAGTTAATGAATTACAGATGTGCAAAGCCTGACTTATTAAGCAGTAATCTAGATTAAGATGCATCACCATTCTCAAAGGCAGAATTTTGCCTCGCTATGGGAAGCTGTTCAGAGACTGCCGAGGAATTGATACGGGCTGTTCTTTCAAGATCCAAACGTGAAGCCTTCTCCCTTTCTAGGTCCTGAAAAAAATTCGGCCATATTAAAAAACAGCACAATAAAGAAGAGTAATAAACTGGAACAGTTTGCTTGCTAGTAGAAGCTACTCCGGATGAACAAGTTTCGGAAAGCACTGCTTTGATTGAATCCACTAGGTACTTCAGTCCTTTAAATTCCGTAACTGATGGAGCATTTATCATAGGACTAACTCTTATAAGATAAAGTGATGTCCATAAAACTATGTAACACCTTTTGAATAAGCTCGTTGTGGAGCAGCACTTCTTGCAACTCTTGCTTATGTTTTCTCCGAAGTTCCCTTATTTCAACTTCAAGTTGGTTTGCTCGACCTTCTAGGGTATCTGCTTCCTCCTTAGCTGCCAGATACTCCTGTCTATTCTCTGCTGCTCTCTGCCTCTCTTTCTCAAGGGACTTGCTTAACTGGCCCTGTTCTGCTCTGAGACATGAAAGCTGGATAGGAGAACTGGGTAAGCTAAAACTTAGAGAAAGCTGTGAAAATTGATGTAGAACAGTGTCAAGGAGCATGGAAAACCTGGGCCTCTAGAACATTGATCCTTGATAAGGTTTGAGAGAGGCGTTCATTTACAGAGCGCTCTCGTTCTTCAGCTATTGCAGCTTTAGTTTCTGCTTCCTGAATAATTCTAGAAAGTGAACAAAAAGATAGAGAAAAAAATAATAATTGGCTGAATATAGCATACAGCAGTGTTGTTCATAGCACCTGCAATCGAGCATTCAGACTTCTTTCTACAGCAGCCCAAGCTTCTGCTCTTCTGGCTGTAGTTTCCTATAAGAAGCATGAAATGTTACAATTTAGTTTTAAGATTCTAATCTCAGGAGAAGTTCTTTAAAAAAAAATGGGTCAATTTTCTACCTGTATAGCCTCAATCTGCCTTAGGAGAGGCCTTGTAGACTCAGGAACCTGTGTAATTAATTCCTCACACCTTCGCTCACTAGCCTACAAGAAAGGTTGGTTTAGCAAACAGTAAACAGAACAAACTATTAGTAACTAGAATTATTGTTCAAACGTCATGGGCTTGTCAAAGAGTGAGTAACCAAAAGGCCATAATCAAAAAAAGAAATATGCATAGAGATGACGAAACATCTTGATTTACCTGATAACGTCTTTGAAGGTCCTCAATTTCTCCGCGGAACCTGTCTTCCCTAGACACTGCCTGCAAAAATTAGAGCCCATCGACTAGGTAAGTATAAATAAAATGATGAGATCCCACTAGTACGCTATCCCAAATTTGATCGAGTAAGACAAAACCTGTTGCTCCTTTTTGCTTAAGGTTTGCCTCAATTCTTCCAGCGCCTGGACTAGCATAGATTCCCGCTCTCCAGCCTCCTTTAGACGATTCTCTAACTCTGATCTTGCTTCATTGTTGGTGCGTTCCTCAGCTAATGCTTGAGCTTCCTTTGCTGCAGCTAATGCGTTTGAGTAATAGTCTTTCTGAGAAGTTAGTTCAGCTTGATGTTTTTCTATGGTCTCTTGCAGCAGCTTTTCTGTCGCTGTCTTGTCCCTTTTAATGCTTTCGACCTTATTTTCTTCCGACTGGCAATTGAAAGGAAAAACTAATGAAGCTTAACAAACATGGCCAATGCTTTAGTCCTTTAGATATCAATCCTGCCTACAAGAAGTTTGATTTTCGAACCAGCCTTTCACAAAAGCTTCAGGGAAATCAAGACAACCCCTTCATGCAGTTTCATTCTTAATGACGTGGTTAGTGAAACAAAAAAAGGTATCGCTCGCGACATCAATTACCTGAAGCTTTGTGATCAATCCTTTCTTCTCCTCTTCTGCCTCTCTAATCTAACCCTCGTACAAAGAAGGTAAGAAATGAACCATGAGATTGATGGTATAAATAAAAATGAAACATGTAGACATTGAATATATACCTGAGCCCTTAGCTTCCTGATCTGAGCTTCTTGAGCAGCCTGTTTCTTTGAAAGCTCTTCGCCTGAAACAACGGGCATTAATATCAAGGGCTCAAGCTGAGCAAAAAATGATGTCTTTTTATTTTTCAGGTAAGTTCAAAAGATTACAGTTTGCTCTCGGGAGGCATAACACCATTTTTTTATTTTTAATACCGATAAAGTATGATCCATAATTCAAGCATTCCAAAAGGTTGTCTTACCTTCAGCCATAACTTGATTTATTATTTCATCTTTTTCCTTCAAAAGGGCCGCAGCATCACTTTTCTTATTCTGTTCTCTTCTAAGTGTATCCCGCTCTTTGGTGAGAGCATAAACCTACAAAGATAAGCACCATGAAGGCATATATATATAATGAAAAGAAGAGAATGAAGAGAGAAGAATGATAGAAGAAATAATACCTTCCTCTCAAGAGTTGCAACTCGCTGATGGTATTCTTCTCGCAAAGACTCGACTTCAGCTTCATTAGATTTCCTCTGTTCCAGGGCAGAGATTATCAGAAGTTAGATTCAAAATCAGTCCAAATGAAAGGCAGATGGTCGGAAGACTGGGGAAACAATTAATCCTTCATCTAATAAATCCATATTCCGCATACTCTCTAGTACCTTCAAATCCTCAGTGACAGATTTTAGCTGCTCATTTTCATGCATCAACTTCGCAATCTCATCAGCCTTTGCCTGTAAACAAATCACCAGAAATTGGTACAGAAGCACCATATCCGTAGCACAACCTTTCATGAGAATCTAAAGATGTACCTGAGCTTGCCTTGCAGCACCTTGCAGGGCATTTTCCAACATTTTTATTTCCTTTTTGGTCTTCTCTAATTCCAGAACAACATCAGCAGAGTCGGAAACATTTGTAGCAGAGCTTGAACGCTGGCTTTCATTTAATTCACTAGCATCCAGTCTTGAATCTAGTTCATGAGAAACAAAATCTACAATTCTCTCAGAAATTTCATCTGAAGAAGATCTCTTTGGTACAGAAGACTCATAAGGAGGACCGTCAGACTCAAAAAATAAAGAAGGATGAGCAACAGGGGACTCTATCCTGTTTACATTATTTATATCAGGTGAAACTTCAACATTTATAGGCGAGGTTCTCTCTTCCAGATTTTCACTCAGAATTTCCTGTTCATTTGTTGTCTCATCCGTATCAGTAATCTTATGCAGTCCACCTAACACAGGGGAGTAAACTGTGTCTTTGTCTTCTACAGTAACTTGTTTTGTTCCAGCATCCTCTGGCTGTGATTCCTCAGCCTCTGATCCAGTATCTCCTGATTTGGGTTGCTCGGGCTGTGAATCTTGAGAAGCTGTCATTTCCGGCTTTTCATTAGGTGCAAGACTAGTCGTGTAACCTGATGATTCAGGAGTCTGAAGAGAATATTCAGAAGACTCTTCGAGAAGCATCTGCGATTCAGGTTCATCATCTTTGGGATCTAAAACAACAGTTTCTGTAACCTCAGGATTATCTGCTTGATCAGCTTCTCTTATCACATTTGTTTCTTTCTTTGCTTCAACAGATACTATTTGTTCAGTAGCTAGCTTAACCGAACCTTCTTCTTCTTTTCCTTCAATTTGAGACGGATTATCTGTACTCACAGAGTCTTCCAATGTGTCTGGTTTCTCATCAGAGGTGTTACCCATGAAGGACATTACGGGATCAAAGAGACTTTTGGTATCAACTGCAGGTGGCCACATACTTGAAGCTGCATCTAAAGAAAAAAAAGGAAATCTGTTGGGAACACAAAGCAAGCTACAAGAAACTCTTGACACACAACAGAAGATACTGGTTTTTACGACGTTATGTAAACACAGAATACCCCCTGAAATCATAACCAGTCTAAGCTGTCACTAACTAAACGCAGAGATCCAAAACAATGTGTTTTTATACCCAGAATTAAAACGTAATGAGTAGAATCAGAAGCACACTAGCTAAGCTAGTTCTAAGCAAAATAAGACAGAATCCAATAACTTGCAAGATTGTTTCAAAGGCAGGTCCTATCAACAAATGCGCCTTGAGTAATCAATCAGTCCACGGTTGTCACATTCCTAGCTGATGACTAGAAGGATGATTGCGAGCGAGGATAATTAATCTATTGACTGGAAAAAGAAAAGTGGGAAGAAGAGAACCTTGAGGGGCAGAATCAGACTTGTCGTCAAAGCCAAGGGCGTTGTCGAAATTCTTTTCAATGTTTTTAACGCTCTCCTGGAATTTATTGACAGCGCCAGTGAGATCTGGGAATCCTCCCAGAGAAACTTTGCCACTGAACCAAGCCATCTCCACTTGAGAGAGATATCTGAAACTCGATCGACTTAAATCTCAGAAATCACCGGACCAGATCCATCTCCAGCCCTGCGGCTTACAAGGAATACAATCAACCAACCGAGTTTAGATCCGTAACAACACGTTTGAAGACGCAAGATCAATAAGATTGCATCATTGAATCAATATATTAACTAAAATAAAAATGCACAGAGGCGAGAGATTCAATTGAAGGCAGAAGATAACAAAGAAGAACAGAGCTATCTATTGAGAACACAAAAAAAAAAAGGCTTACGAGAAGGAGATGCGTCGTCCTTGCCGTCGCGATCGAATTGCGGAGGAGAGACCTCAATGTGTTTTAGCTTTTTTTATTAGATCCAACTTTTTTCTTTTTTCTTTTTTCTTTTTTCTTTCTCTTCTCTGCCACCGGCGGCACATACGTCGTCGTTTCACTTATCGAAAAACGGTCTGTCTTCATATCATTTAATTCTTTCTAAGCTTTGGTCTGAATTTGTATATTATTCGATTTAATACTAAAAACTAATTTTTTATATACATGGGCCCGTCTCCGTGTTTGTAAAGAGAAAGCAATATGATCCATTTCATTTCAGCCTATATAAGTAACGAAATTGGGCCGATAATAGCCCACCTACTTTGGGGCCAGCAAACCAAGTCACCCTCGTTTAGGGCAAGTCACCAACATGCATATGTTGATGATATGTTTTGATAACTCATCATGTACATTCATACTGTATTCTCTTACGTTTTATAACCATCCTATTTTAGATCACGATTATTTCTTTACGTTTGCATTTTCCTTTTTATTTCTATATATTTGAAAGCTACAACAAAAGTTATTCATTAATTAAAATACTACAACAACTATATACAAATTTAACTGGAGTGATAAATTATACTAAATAATTAGGTGTGTGAAATATTTATGGATCCAAACAAAAAATTATTATGGATACATGGTGTATATGTCATTTTCTATTTTAGATGTAAGCAAAATATGTAAGTTTTTAAGGTATTTATCAATCCCAGTATATACATATATATGTGGTACTTACTAGTAGCTGGTTCACCGCTAGCTAGCTCTCACAATTGTGTATTCATCAGCTGATTCTCTCCAACTAACTATCCATCTTTTGTTTTGCGGTTGGACTTGGAGGTACCAAGAATATTAGGAACGTACGACTCGTATGGTATCATTTCCTTTGTATAAAAAGTGAATATCAAATGCATTGTATTAATGGAGGAGCAAGTTGTCCTCACTGTCTTTATCTGGCACAATCTCCTATGCCACCATTCCCTCTTCACACGTACGTGTGCACACTCGATGTCACATTTGCATAACACGTTTGCTTTCAGCGTGAGATCATCATCATATATTCCATTTTGGTGGGTCAATTCTCTTTCTAGATAGTAATTTGTAAGGACGTGAATTAAAAGGGATCGTCACTACTTGTTGAGAAAAAAAAAATAGTCAGTTGCATCTTGGAATCAACTTAAGGGTTGTCTCAATTGATTTCGGTAGACCCTACATTTAAAGTTAATTAGTTGCTTTCATTGGCCCTGAATAAGAAAAACCAAAAAAGAAAGAGGACTGGTTTTGGAGGTTTGCCAACACGAGTAATGGATTAATTAATGGTGAAAAGGGAAGTTTTTAACCCAAAACCCTAATCAGAGTATAGTAAAGTGAGAGAGGAGATCAGCAGCCAAAAGGAATGAAGGGAAGAAAGAGAGGAGGAATCTATAGGCAGTATTTAAGTAATTAATTAAAGTAGATAGATAGAGCAAGGAGAGGTTATGAGGCATTAATTAATAAATTGATTAAAGAGCATGTGGTGAACGTAAATGTTTATGATGGTTGCTTTCCTCTCTATACATTATGTATCTACCTTTCCTAACTAACAATTCCATATCGGCCGTACGACGACTAACAAAGAAAAAAAAAAAGAAACCGATAAAGCTTTTGAATTGCAGATATATATAATCCGCTATAACTATACCATTATATATCTTATTGCTTGAAATTTAATTAAGCCATAAGACCTAATAAGTTGCCTTCCCTACGTCTTCCTACATTTACGTACGTATTATACGGCTTAAGCTCTCTATCGTTAACCATATATAGCTGTTGTGATGTACTATCTTGTAATAATATGTCATGGAGAGTTTGCATATATCTATGATAATATATATACATCAATTTTTGAAAACCCTGTATAAATCTTGACGTGCCCTTGATTTAATTATAGCATTAATCAAATTTTATAATTTTGTCAAATAGTATTAAACAACATACACATGTGCCTATATAGGTTGGCATTATATAATGTATAGAGAGAGAGAGAGGGAGATGTGTAGTGTATAGGTAAGTGAAAGTAATAAAGAGAGGGTGAAGGAAATGGAAAGGGGTTGGAGGCAAACCCATAAAGAGCATTCATTTCCTTTTAAGGTCGCTGAAATTAATGACTAACGATCGGTCAATGCCTCTCCCTGACCCTTTTCTTACAATTTTACAACAAAAAAAAAAAAAACCGACGTCTCTTTCTTTCTGCTACATAACATTTGTTGGATTGATTTTCCCTGCTCACGTCATCTAAAACTTGCTCTATCCATTTTTTGTTTTTTTAACTTTCTAACTTACATTCAACGACTCTTCCTTCCTGCCTTTACCGTTGTAGTCTCATTGTTTATCTAAAACTGCTACGTACCCCTAGCTACTATACTATTACTAGCTAGTGTATTAGATTCGATTGGGATTAATCCAGGAATATAAATATTTATCATTAGTTTTTTTAATATATATAAGCCATTTAAGGTTTGCATGTAGCTGTGATATCCTGGAGTACATGTCACTCTCTCTAACCTATATATGCTGACGCAATTACTTGCTTTATACTAGAGCCAAGTTTATATATACATGATTAATAGATAGGGTTTTCTTATTAAACCATAACTATAATAAAGATGTGATGTTAGCGTTTTGTATAAGTTACCAATTGTTTGAAAGAAGAGATGACAATATATAATAAATCACAAGTAGTATATATATAGTAATAAATAAATACAAGTCATAATAAGAGTAATGAGAGGATAATTAAGGAGGGAAGAAGAAAGCAGAAAATGCGGTTGGAGAATTAGGTGCTTAAAAGTTAGTTGAGTCCATCCCAGTATCTAACGGTCAACTCTCTCTTTCTCTCTAGATAAAAATTAAGAAATCTGACACACATACATGTCTCTCTCTCTCTCTCTCTACACACAATTCAATTAAAGAAGAGACAGAGAAGTTGGTATTTTGTTTGTATACCCTTAAATCAATCATGCAATTGGAACCCCCCCTCCCCTTCTTATTCTCATTCCTTCTCCCTGTCTACAGTAATCTATAGCAACGCCATTCATTATGTACATAGTTTTGACGGATAAATTACTCTTGTTTAATGGCAACATTATATACATATATATATTTCAACCACATGAATTTGTGCGAAAATAGTTTCAACATTTATATCAAAGTTAGTAATTGAAATGGGAAGGGTGCTTTTCCGTAATTCAAATTTGAACTTTGCTCATATATATATATATATATATATATATATATATAAACAAAACAAAAAACAATCGAATATTTATAAGAAAAATCGATGGCTGCAATTGCTGTAGCTGGCCATGTTTTAAACTAGTCAATTGTCGGATTGAAGTATATAGCCAATCCGATATATAAAAACTGTAAAAGTACTAAATAATAGTATAATGGGTATTAATTATAAACTAATTGTAAAAGAAGAAGCACCTAAAAGTCAAGAGCAGTAGAGAAATGGGAGAAATATCTGAAAAACGACCGCTTATATAATTGGAATTGAAGAGGCTATATATTAATTGAAAGTACATTTTGGTATAAAAATAATTAAAGAAGAAAGAAAAAAAGAGAGATATATAAGGAAGAAGGAGTGGGAGCTAGGAGAAGAGGGAAGAGATCAGAAGCAAACAAGCTAGGGACTGGATTTGTATGTCAATGGCCGTCGACATGTCATCGAAGCAACCCACCAAAGACTTTTTCTCCTCTCCAGCCCTCTCCCTCTCTCTCGTATACTCTCTTTTGATCTACATATATATATATACACTCTCACATATAGAAACATATTTTATATATGCTTTAATTTAATGGAGGCATCTATATATATATACAGGCTGGTATATTCCGGAATGCATCCTCCGGCAGCACCAACCCTGAGGAGGATTTCCTGGGCAGAAGGGTAGTTGACGATGAGGATCGCACGGTGGAGATGAGCAGCGAGAACTCAGGACCCACGAGATCCAGATCAGAGGAGGACTTGGAGGGTGAGGATCACGAGGATGAGGAGGAGGAAGAGGAGGACAAGGGCAATAAGAGGAAGAGGAAGAAGTATCATCGCCACACCACCGATCAGATCAGACACATGGAAGCGTACGTTCCATCTTCCAATTACCTAGCTTACTATATATATAAACCCTTTTTTAATACATACAGCTTAAATAATTATTCTTCACAAATTAATTAAAACACTTAGTTAGTTTAATTTCTTCTCTAGGGGATTCCGATTCATTCATTAGGGCTTCAATCAAGAAACATTCATTAGTTGGTTTTTGCCGTGTTCATATTTCTATATGTTTATAATTAAACCCTTTCTTCCCAACTATATATACATATATGTTTATTTCATGTACCAATTAGTGGAAGAAGGAGAGGGTGTCTTGCGTTGAAGAGCAATTCACGCATATCCAATATTAATCCCACACGTAATGATGTATTCATACTAATATATTGCCGATGATATATGATCCAGCATTAATTTCAATGCGCTTACATATGGTTTGCTTGCGCTTACTCTTTATTATTTTTCTCCCTAGCTCTTCTCCTGACATGACTTTACACGTTCATTATAGTATATATCTATAGCCTTAAACAATAAAGTGTTTCTTTGTTTCATTCGATCATCATAATTACAGCTGATGCCTGATGATCAGTAATAGTATACATATGCATAGCTAGCTAGGGTTCTGTTGCATGCATATGTAAAGATTTTCATCTTTTAAAAAACAACAAACAAACGTGATGGTTAATGTCTGAATTTGAGGTTGCAGGCTATTCAAAGAGACACCACATCCGGACGAGAAGCAAAGACAGCAGCTGAGCAAGCAACTAGGGCTGGCTCCTCGCCAGGTCAAGTTCTGGTTCCAAAACCGCCGCACACAGATCAAGGTATGAATATCTTTACGTGATACGGATTTCTCAAAGTGACTAGTAGTATACGTAGTTTCTAAATCAAACATGCATGAACAGGCTATTCAAGAACGGCACGAGAACTCCCTGCTCAAGGCGGAACTAGAGAAGCTGCGAGAGGAAAACAAAGCCATGAGAGAGTCTTTTTCCAAGGCTAATTCCTCCTGCCCCAACTGCGGAGGAGGCCCCGATGATCTCCACCTCGAAAACTCCAAATTGAAAGCCGAGCTCGATAAGCTTCGTGCAGCTCTCGGACGCACTCCCTATCCCCTCCAAGCTTCATGCTCCGACGATCAAGAACACCGTCTCGGCTCTCTTGATTTCTACACGGGCGTCTTTGCCCTCGAGAAGTCCCGCATCGCCGAGATCGCCAACCGAGCCACCCTTGAACTCCAGAAGATGGCCACCTCCGGCGAACCTCTGTGGCTCCGCAGTGTTGAGACTGGCCGTGAGATTCTCAACTACGACGAGTACCTCAAGGAGTTTCCCCAAGCTCAAGCCTCTTCGTTTCCTGGAAGGAAAACCATCGAAGCATCTAGAGATGCGGGGATTGTATTTATGGACGCACATAAACTTGCCCAGAGTTTCATGGACGTGGTACTTTTCCATTTATTACTGTTACCACATTACTATAACTAAATTATATGTGTATAAAAAGAAACTGATGTGTACGTGTGTGTAACGCGCAGGGGCAATGGAAAGAGATGTTTGCGTGCTTGATCTCAAAGGCTGCAACGGTCGATGTTATCCGGCAAGGTGAAGGGCCTTCACGGATCGACGGTGCCATTCAGTTGGTGAGTACTTATCAACTTTGTATATAGATATAGTGATCATAATTAATTAATGACGACTGAGCTGATACATGGGGATGGATATGGTTAACTCTGGCAGATGTTTGGGGAGATGCAGCTGCTCACTCCAGTCGTCCCCACAAGAGAAGTGTACTTTGTGAGAAGCTGCCGGCAGCTGAGCCCTGAGAAATGGGCTATCGTCGACGTCTCAGTCTCTGTGGAGGACTGCAACACGGAGAAGGAAGCTTCTCTTCTGAAATGTCGAAAACTCCCCTCCGGTTGCATCATCGAGGACACCTCCAACGGCCACTCCAAGGTCACCTGGGTGGAGCACCTCGACGTGTCTGCCTCCACGGTTCAGCCTCTCTTCCGCTCCTTAGTCAACACTGGTTTGGCCTTTGGGGCTCGACACTGGGTCGCCACCCTTCAGCTCCATTGCGAACGCCTTGTCTTCTTCATGGCTACCAACGTCCCCACCAAAGACTCTCTCGGTCCGTCTACATATCCGGATCCTCCATTTACCCTCTCTATCTTTCTATATATATTTAACCTCTTCTAAACCCAAATCTTCCACTATCGATAATCAGGAGTTACAACGCTGGCCGGGAGAAAGAGCGTGCTGAAGATGGCGCAGAGAATGACACAAAGTTTCTACCGCGCCATTGCTGCATCAAGCTACCATCAATGGACCAAAATCACCACCAAAACTGGACAAGACATGCGGGTTTCTTCCAGGAAGAACCGTCATGATCCTGGCGAGCCCACTGGAGTCATCGTCTGCGCTTCTTCTTCGCTGTGGTTACCAGTTTCTCCAACTCTTCTGTTCGATTTCTTTAGAGATGAAGCTCGTCGCCATGAGGTACCTTCTCAAACCCACACACATTTAGGCAAACAATAAAAACGTTTCCACTCATATATCTATCGAACTATATATATCATCAGTGGGATGCTTTGTCAAACGGAGCGCATGTTCAGTCTATTGCAAGCTTATCCAAGGGACAAGACAGAGGCAACTCAGTGGCTATCCAGGTACTACATTTATTTTGTCTTCTACTCCTCACAATTTGACTAGAGGCCTTCATAATCTGGATATCTATATATTTCCAGACCGTGAAATCGAGAGAAAAGAGCATATGGGTGCTGCAAGACAGCAGCACTAACTCGTATGAGTCGGTGGTGGTATACGCTCCCGTAGATATAAACACGACACAGCTGGTGCTGGCGGGACATGATCCAAGCAACATCCAAATCCTCCCCTCTGGATTCTCAATCATACCTGATGGAGTAGAGTCGCGGCCACTGGTGATCACGTCTACACAAGACGACAGAAACAGCCAAGGAGGGTCTCTATTGACACTCGCACTCCAAACCCTCATCAACCCTTCTCCTGCAGCAAAACTGAATATGGAGTCTGTGGAATCCGTCACAAGCCTCATCTCAGTCACACTACACAACATAAAGAGAAGCCTACAAATCGAAGATTGCTGATGACAAGTCACAGCAGATATAATTTACCTATATAAGTATATGATGATAATGTATAGCAGTGCATTAAGTTTTGTACAAAAACGACCAGCTCTCTCTTCTGCAATCCTATTATTATCCAACACTTTTTGGTCCATTCCATTCGCAAATGAACCATAACAAGAGGAGCAAGTTAACCAAAACAAAAGTCCGATCACTGAGACCACAAGAGACAGTCCATGAAAAGCATTTAACGAAGAGAAAGAACAGATACAGTAGTTGGAATCGCAAAACAAACATAATTCAGATGAATCAACAGCAAAACAATGACTGAAAACACATTGATGGCATAAGCAATGAAATCACAAAAGCATTCCATAAATTACACAGGTTCGGGGGGATACACAACAAACAAACAGAAGCAGAGCATCGGAAACCGGAAGAAAAAAAAAAAGACAGCTTTACCAAAAGAAACAAAGAGCAATCAAGTCTCTACGCCGGCTGCTGAGACTCCAAGGGAATGCCAAGGAGGTCACCTGCTCCGGCTTCGGCTTTCCTAGCGGCCCTAGGGACGACAGGAAGCGCCACAAATGATTTAGTCTTACTGATGGGTCTGCTCTTTTCCAGCCTGACAACGTCGCCAACCTTGAACTGATTATCGGGGTCATGAGCTTGGTACTTCTTCTTCATCCTCACGCGCCTCTTGTACTTGGGGTGGGGAGCCAGTCTTGTCACCTCCACCGCCACAGTCTTGTCACTGGTTGCGCACACCACGCGCCCCTGCATCGTTTTCATCGCTCTGATGACCGGAACTAAAGCGGGCATTCTATGGTTCGGGAAGGAATTAGGCTTAGAGAGAGATGAGAGTGGAGTGGAGCCATGGGCGAACGGAGATGAAAGCTTGAGAGCTTGCAGAGATGAGGTGAGGGACGAAGTCATCCTCCGATTTGGAATCGAATCGATGAAGATAAGGTAAAAGGCAGGCTACTATATATATAAGAAGGGATGTTGTATACAGATGGTAAATGGGTTTTACAGTAAAATGGGCCTAATCTTAAAGCCCACCTTTTTATAAAAAGGTATTACAAAGCCCTTTGAAAAAGTTTTGAATCCTAAAATAATAATTAAAGGTAAATCTGTCTTCGCTCTTTTGCCCCTAAACAATCAATCAATGCCGCGCCGTTGGACTCTTGACGCCGCCTAGGGTTTCGAGGTATGATGTCTTCTTGGTCGTGACGACGCTTAGCTTCTCCTTCACCAACGGATCATCCGATAGATCCTTCTTCGACTCCAAGTCGGCGTTCCCGGCCTGATCGAAGTCCCATCCCATGAAATCCGACAGCGTCATGCTCCCAACAAGCGTCTCGTCCTCTGCTTCCATCGGCGTGTTCCTCTTGTTCCCCGCTCGATCTGCCTCTAAAACGTCATCGATTCTCGACAGTACCGTGTACGCCAAGCTCTCCAGTATTCTCGAGTAGCTCTCCAGCACCGCTTGACCAACGTCCTTGTTGAACTGGATTTTGCTGATGTCGAGGGCCGACTGAGATATCCCAGGGTATCTTTGCTTCAGAATGAGCAAAATGGTCTCAGCTCGCTCTTCGAAAACCTCTCGCTTCTCCAGACTTACTCCGGAGGCCCATGGTGCTGATGATTTGCTGTCTTTATAAACCATTTTGCGTTTCCATATAATGATTGATGCCTCGATCCTGTTTTTGAGGTCGACGATCTTGTGCTCGGACGACATGTCCATGCTGCTCAGGAACTGGTCCGGGTCAAAGAAGTCCACCGTTATATTCTTGTACATCTGATCCCCCAGACTCGCCCTCCCGTTCTGTATTTATTTTTTACAAACTAAACAAGTGAGTATTCTTCATCAACTCTTCTAATCAATAACATCACCTGTTGTTGTTCTTTTACCTTGGGGAGAGAGTCGATGTAGCTCTCTGGTATCTCCATCTCGAACAAAACCTGTGCGTTTATGGCCATGGCTGCCTTTAGAACCTGGTTTACACAATCTTTCTGGTATTGCAAGAACCTTCTTGAAGCTTCTGATAGACCATCTGGTGGAACTTTGACTGTCGGAATCCACCATTTGTCGTCGTTTCTCTTACCGTCTGAGTCAGGGGAGTCTTTTGAGACATAGCTGAACTCGCTTTGGTCCTTGAAATTTTCTAGACAATCCTAGGTAGAAAAGGGGGATAAGAGGACGCTTTTGAATGTATCCTAATTGGAACTATTAAAGTAGGGGTGACATTTGTTCACATTGGTCAACGAGAGAGAGAGGTCTTACGATGAGCATGGCGTCCAATTTCTTCAATGCGGGGATATTCATGTGGAGGTCAGTACGTTGGCGTGTGGTCATTATCTGTTAGATCAATACCAATAAATAAATCATTGTATGTTACCAAAAATGAAATGCAGCAGCAGATAGACCAACCTCCATATTGGTCCCATCTTTATTTTTTTGCTGAGATGGAGCAAACTCAACAACGTACTCGGTCACGGAGAGAAGCCAATCGATCTCTTTTCTCCATCTTGCTCTCCTCTCTGCAGGCATTGGCTCCAAGCGACGTTGCTCTCCGAACACGGAAGCTACCAACAAGATAAACATCAGTGGTTAATAATAACTGTAATAACAAAAGAGGGTCCTAAAGCTACCTGCAAGGTTTGTGATTGCGTTTGAAAGGGCGAGAGCAGATGATACTCCTTTGCCTCCACCGGAATTGTCCTCTCCCAGCAACAGCTTGGAGAAGCGCTCTTTCATCTGCTCCATGTCTGCCAAAAGCTGCTTTTCTCTAGCCTGTGCGGCGGCAAGGGCGGCTAGTGCTGCTTCATCCGCAGCTGATCTTGAAAGTGGGGGACCCTGACTAGGATGAATTATGGTCAACGGTTCAGCGTCATGAGATCCGGTGGCAGCCTCATCTAAACCGGTCTCGACGCTGAGACTCTTGTTGTGTCTCGTTGTACTATTGTTGTCGTTGTTCCTCCATTTGAAATTGAAGAGCCTGCTCCTATAGCTTTCCTGTTCTTGTTCCGAAGCACGAACCATTCCTGGTTTCTTGATGGCAAGAGAGAATTAGAGAGGAGAGAGAGAGGATCTATCAAAAGGGCCTCTCTTGAGAATCAAAAGGGAGGGGAGGAGAGGCTAATCGAGCGGCAAAACAATCAAGGGGATATGCGTAATTGTTACAGTGATTTTGGCTTTGAGAAAATTGTGGAGCTTCTTCTTTCTTTTCTTTGCTTCCTTTTTTTGGAGGATGGGACGTGGGGCGCATGTTTCAGACCACACCTGTTAATTATAACTAATCATTATTTAGGATTTTGAAGATGGATAATTAGAGATAGAGAGCTGTTTGAATTAAAATGTTATAATACACTACTAGTACTAAAAAATGTTTGTGAATTGTGTGATTACACGGTCCCTTTTCACTGGATTCCCTAAACATGCAATTGTCAACGGGGAATCTGCTACGTTTCCATACACATTCATTGTCTTCTTTTTATATCATCATGTTCATGAATCCTACAGCAATTTGCATGAATATCAAACGTGCAATGTTGTCCAATAAAAAAAAAGTCAGGATTTTTGGCCGACACAGCAGTCTTGCGCGTGTAAAATCAAGAAGAAAACTTGAAAAGGGTCATTAAGTGGCCCACTACTACTGGGTAAATTTCAAATATGGGCCCAAGTAGAGGCCCATATTTATCTCTATCATCCATCGTCAACCTCCGATAATCATATACCGACCACTCACTGATTTACAGAAGAAAAAAAAAAGAAGAGAAGAAGATGGAATCAATCGGAGTCCTTATGATGTGCCCCATGTCCTCCTACCTCGAGAACGAGCTTGAGAAGCGCTTCAACCTTCTTCGCTTCTGGACTTGTCCGGAGAAATCCGTCTTCCTAGAAACTCATCGGAACTCCATCCGCGCCGTTGTTGGGAATGCTTTTGCCGGCGCCGATGCTCAGCTAATCAATGATCTGCCCAAGCTTGAGATCGTTTCCAGCTTCAGCGTCGGGCTCGACAAGATCGATTTGGGGAAATGCAAGGAAAAAGGGATCCGCGTCACCAACACCCCCGACGTTCTCACCGAAGACGTCGCAGATCTCGCCATCGGGCTTATCCTCGCTCTCCTTCGAAGGCTGTGTGAGTGCGATCGCTATGTCAGGAGCGGAAAATGGAAGCAAGGTGACTTCCAACTCACTACCAAGGTGAAAAGAGCTCTCTGCTTATCTTATCTTTGGTCTTCTATATCTGCTTTAGCTTCACATTCGTTCTTTCTTGTTGACTCAGTTTAGTGGAAAATCCGTGGGCATCATTGGTCTTGGTAGAATTGGGACTGCCATCGCAAAGAGGGCTCAAGCCTTTAGCTGCCCAATCAATTACTACTCAAGAACCGTCAAGCCTGATGTGGCCTACAAGTATTATCCAACGGTGGTTGACCTTGCTCAAAACTCAGACATCCTCGTCGTCGCATGCCCCTTGACCGACCAGACCAGACACATTGTGGACCGGCAGGTGATGGATGCATTAGGAGCTAAGGGTGTGCTAATAAACATTGGCCGTGGACCACATATTGATGAGCAAGAGCTTGTCAAAGCTCTAACAGAAGGACGCATAGGTGGGGCTGCGCTCGATGTCTTTGAGCATGAGCCTCACGTGCCCGAGGAGCTATTTGGCCTTGAGAATGTGGTTCTCCTCCCTCATGTTGGGAGTGGCACTGTGGAAACACGGAATGCCATGGCCGATCTTGTGGTGGGTAACTTGGAAGCCCACTTTTCTGGGAAGTCACTTCTGACTCCGGTCGTCTGAGTGATGATGACACATTTGGGATTTGATGGCATTTGAAAGGCTTTTATTATTTTAATAAACTAGTGGAAAGGGTATAATTTCTCTTCCAAAGAAAGTTGCACTCTCGTATATAAAGAATGGATTTGAACACTAAAGGAATCCTCTCTGTTTTATGTGACTTACTAATCTTTCTTTTCCCATAAGTAGAATACGAGCGGCGCATAGGATAATATGTCAAGTCATTAACCATCCCAGACCAATAAACGTTTACCAAACTACTTATAGATGTCAGTGAAGTGAAGCAATATCTATTTTGTTGAGAATCAGCTGAACCTATAAAAAGTATAGAAGAGTATGACATAACACAAAACCCATAACTTTAGTTAGGGCTCCTTTCGAGCCTTCTTGGTCGGTTGCATGGTTTCAAAACACTCATCTGTGCCTTTTTCCTTTTTGTGACCACCTTTCCTGATGCACATTAACAAAGAATCTTGGAGTTAGTTTGGTAAATAACCAATGAAGTACCAGATACATAAAGCAATGTGACCTAATGAGTGCTGGTACAAGCCGATCCCAAGTATATTCCCTGCAATGAATAGACAAGGTTTGGTTTGATGTCATACCCTCCTCCTTCTAGCTCAGCTGATGATAGTCTTTTCCACAACTCTCTCTCCATCTCCCCTGAAGGCATTAGTACACTAGTCATTTCCAACGTTTCTATGATTAGCACCATTTTTTTGGCATAACTAACACCAGGGAATTGCCACCTTACCATTAATTGCTTCTAAGGCTACTGAGAAGTTATTCTTCACAACTAAACCTCCAACAAACTCCACTGCTGCACGGGCTTTCATTGCTGTTTCCGAATCTATGAACCAAACGTAACCCGAATCCAATCCACCAGAGTATTCTATGTGCTGCAATAAGCACCGGAAAAGATGATAACTCAACAATCACTTTTTAAGGGATTGATGGTTTGACAAAAAGTGTTGCAACTTACTTTAACGCTGCCAAATCTTTGAAAAAGATCCTTGAGAACCTCAGAGCCCACAGAATCACTGTTGTTCCAAGGGGGAACCACAAGTTGATCAGCGTTGTCGATTTTCTCCTTGCACAAGCTAGCACATGAGTTATCTGCCTGTGAATCTCCACTTTCCTTGTCTCTATCATTTCCTTCCAATCTCTCAGCAATGCCTGCCTCCTTATCTTCCTTGTCTTTGATTTTCTTTTTCAGAGCCCTGGTTTTTTCTGCAACCCAGAGAAGTTTCTTAGAGAGCAGTTCATACTTTCTCAGAGAGCAACAGTCTTGAGAAACGAGAAAATACCTTTGTTTGTTACCTTTTCCCCACTGGCAATCCATTTCAATGTAAATTTGACAAGCTGTCCTCTGCGGAATCTGTAGCAATATATATAGATATGAGCAGTTAAAATGAGCAAAGTTGCATTTCAATCAAGAAGCGTTTTGATCAGACAAAACAACAAACTAACTCGTTGTCTCTATGAATTGACCCTGCTTTTCCGAGTTGCTTGATCATATTCTCTCTTTGACAGTCAAAATCACTCCTGTATATCAAACAGGAATAGTCAGGTCATATATATATATCAAAACACAAATCATCCCCACTTACTTTGGTATTAATACTAAGTCAGCGCCTGCATAGACCAAGCTCTGGCTCAAAACATGTTCAGTGTCTTGTTCAGAGGAGAACTCAACCAAGGCAGTGCCACAAAAGCGTCGCTTATCTGCGATGTGGTGAGGTAGCCTCACACTGTTCACCTGAACAAGTAAAAACAGATGAGCAAATTCAAAAAAGCTCGTTTGGACAGTCATATTATTAGAGACGCATGTGAAGAAGAACCTTGGCATATTGGGAGAAGAAAGATGCGACATCCTCCATCTTGGTGCTGTACTCAAAAGGTGAAGCCGCAAGGGTTCTTCTGTGGACTTGTTCAAGCACCTTTTCCGGTTTGGAGAGTTTTGTTCCTCTACCGATCCTTTGTCCTGGATCAACAAGGTAAGTAAATGTCAGCAAGAATTGACAGACAAACCAAGGAAGGGAAAGCACAAGTACCATTGTTGGAAACTTTAAGAAAATCAGAGGTGCGCAAGAGATTAGCGACTTGGTCCACGATACTCGGAGGGATGTCTTCTCTATTGATGTTACCGAGGCCAAGGAGGTTCCTCATACGAGAGAAGGAACAAACCAGAGGCAAACTAACGACTAGTGTTTCGGGCATCTAAGGAATAACTTGCCAAAAGAACAGCTATGTCTGTATGCTACAATATCTATATCTATAGAGGATACGACCATCTTTGCTCTTGGTGACTTCCCTGTTGAGAAATCCATCAGTGGGTAGATTACTGTCACTGAAGTAGAACTCCACCTTCGAGCAGAGATGAAAATGAAATCGGGGAAATTAGGGAACAATTAGAGAGATGAGAGTGAAGGAAGCATAGAGAAATTGCAGACCTGGGTAAGCAACTTCTTGGCGGTTTCTTCGTCGAAGGAGGCCATAGCTTAGCTCTGCAATCGAAGAAGAGAGATGGCAAGGTTTTTATTCAATTGAAGGGGTTGGATCTCATACGGCCCATTATCAATGTTCTGATACATTCTGATAATTGGGCTTAGCTTTTATTTCCATCGTGGGCTTTGGGCTATTCTCACAAAATGGAACCTTCTTAGCCCCGCGTCCAAACAGGCTCGTCTTCTTCGAAATCGGCGGCAAAATCTGTGAGCTCAATGACGGAGAAACGAGAGTTCCCGGCGTTTCCATACAAGCCGTACTCGATCCAAATCGATTTCATGAATGCGCTCTATCAGTTTCTCGACAAAGGAGGCGTCTCCATGCTCGAAAGCCCTACCGGTATATAATAGTCACATTAGATCAGTTTTTACTCAGTGGTAAGTACACTCACTCACTTAGGGTTTGATTTGATCTCTCAGGGACTGGAAAATCTCTAAGCATTATCTGCAGTGCTCTCCAGTGGCTGATTGACCGCAAGGAGAAACGAAACTCAGAATCCCACAAGGTTGATGGAAACGATGATGAGGACGAGCCCGATTGGATGCGAACTTTTACTCCCAACGAAGAAGATAGAGCCAGTGATGACAACAAGACCATCAAATCCCCATTTCCGCTCAGGAAGGAAAGACTTCCCCAAGTTTTCTCCAACCCCACGGAAGGTGACGAGGCTGACCTTAACGATCAAGAATTTTTGCTGGAAGAATACGAAAGCCAAGATGAATCATCCCCGGGCGGAGGCAACTCTAAGAGAAAACCTGCCCGAGGTTTTGACAGTTCATCATCAGAGGATGAGAATCACTGCTCCGATGACGAACAAGGCTTCAAGGTTTTCTTTTGCAGCCGCACACATTCACAGCTTTCCCAGTTTGTCAAGGAGTTGAGGAAGACTGTGTTTGCCTCAAAACTCAATGTTGTCTGTCTCGGCTCCCGAAAGAACTTGTGCATTAACGAAGGTGCCCCACCATTTCTCCTTCCTCTTTTTCATCGTTTGCTTCATACTTTCTTACGCTTCCATAGCTCATGTTCAGATGTTCTTAAGCTTGGGAATGTGACCCGAATCAACGAGAGGTGCTTGGACTTGCAAAAGAAGAAGAAATCTCAGGTCTCTAAAAAGAAGGTACACATTTATCAACTTGTTTTATGATGATTTATCTATCTATAAAAGCTTCTAACTTAAATGAATATCTGCTTGTTTCCTCATTTAGCTAAGTAGAAATCAAAGAAAGATTTTTGCTAACTAATGGAACCTTAAACATTTCAGAATTTAGGTGCAAATGTAAGACTAGGACGAACCAAAGTTTCTTGCAGATGCCCGATGCTTAGAAAACATAAACTACAGAGAGAATTCAAGGCAGAGAGCTTTCAACAAGAAGCCATGGACATTGAGGATCTTGTTCAGCTTGGACGACAAATGAGAACTTGTCCATACTACGGTTCTAGAAGAATGGCCCCCGCAGCTGATCTTGTTATTCTTCCATATCAGTCTCTTCTATCAAAGTCCTCACGAGAATCTCTTGGCCTAAGCTTGAAAAATAGTGTTGTTATCATAGACGAGGCTCACAATTTGGCTGACACTCTTCTCAGTATGCACGATGCAAAAATAACAGTGTCACAGGTAAATTTTCAGTTTCATCTAATTTAAGAGCACATGTTGTTTGAATGTTTGCATTGCTACTCGGTCCTAACCTTGAAAAACAGTGTTGTTATCATAGACGAAGCTACTTTGTTGATACTTCACACTATGTCGAATCATGATTTTTAAATGATTTGTATTGCAGTTGGAGGATATACATTGCAGCATAGAGAGTTATCTGGGAAGATTCCAGAATCTCTTGGGAGCTGGAAACCGGAGATATATCCAAATTATGTTGATTCTTACCCGAGCTCTCCTCAAACCTCTTGCTAGTGATTGGAATCTGAACAGCGTAAATGTTGGGCTTGATACTGGAAACCCCTCGAAAAGCAAGCCTTGTGGTGCTTGTTCGATGGCAATAAATGACTTTTTATTTTCTCTGAATATAGACAACATCAATTTGGTCAAATTACTCGCCTATATAAAGGAAAGCAATATCATTCATAAGGTGAAGTGGTTCTTAATATTTGCCCCTTTCGCTTGTCCAACTCTTTTCTCCTGTCCATTTCCCTTCTTTTTAACTTTGCTGTTCAACTGTGCGTCCAGGTCAGTGGATATGGAGAGAGAGTTGCTATGTTGCAGAAAGATCCAGTGGCTCATGAGGAAATGAGCAAGTTAACAAGTTTTAGAGCGTTTTCTGATATGTTGGTGGCGCTTACTAATAACAATGGTGACGGGCGGATAATAATCTCAAGGACGAGTTCGTCTGCCTCTGGCCAACAAGGAGGGTACATCAAATATGTCATGCTCACTGGAGCGAAATTATTTTCGGAGGTTGGTGCTTGCATAAATGAGTTTCTTCATTTCTGACTCCATATTGGTTTCGGCAATTTAACAGTGTAAGAGTTAATCAAACCAATGTGTAGGTGGTGGATGAAGCGCATGCTGTCATATTGGCCGGTGGGACTCTTCAACCTATAGAAGAGACAAGGGAACGACTCTTTCCATGGCTACCATCAGATCAGCTGCAGTTCTTCTCATGTAGTCACATTGTTCCTTCTGAGAGCATAATGCCAATTGCAGTTTCACATGGTCCTTCTGGTCAGTCTTTTGACTTTAGCCACAGTTCAAGAGGCTCAACAGGAATGGTGAGTAATCCAAATGACGCTCGTTTACTCACATGTTTCTTTCCTTTAACATTAATGAGATCCAGAAAGAGTACTGAGAGTAACCTATGTTTTATACTTTTCGGGAATGGTTGGCAGATACAGGAGTTAGGACTCTTAATGAGCAACCTGGTGGCAGTGGTTCCTGAAGGAGTTATCGTCTTCTTCTCCTCCTTTGAGTATGAAACACAGGTGCACACAGCGTGGAGTAACTCCGGGATACTCAGAAGAATAATGAAAAAGAAGCGTGTGTTCAGAGAACCCAGAAGAAACACTGAAGTAGAAGCTGTCCTCAGAGATTACAAGGAAGCAATAGAAAGCGAAAAAGGGGCAATAATGCTAGCTGTGGTTGGTGGGAAGGTGTCAGAAGGAATCAACTTCAGCGACAGCATGTGTCGGTGTGTTGTGATGGTTGGTCTGCCGTATCCCAGCCCGTCTGACATTGAGTTGTTAGAGAGAATAAAGCATATAGAAGGTCTTGGAGATTCAGATTCCGTAAAACCTTCTGTGACTTTGGTTGATGATTCTTACTACAGTGGAGATGTTCAAGCAGGATTTGGCGTGTTAAAGAACTGCAAACGGAGAGGAAAAGAATACTATGAAAATCTGTGTATGAAAGCGGTTAACCAATCAATCGGTGAGTTTGTGGTTTCAAATATATGTCAGGATATAAATGGAGGTTGTGTTTTATTTATTGATGATGGGACTGAGACAAAATGTTATTCCCTGCTTGCTTTTCAGGTAGGGCAATCAGACACGAAAAAGACTATGCCTCCATTTTACTGGTCGATGCTCGATATTCTAATGATCCATCCAAAAGAACATCTCATTCTCATCCATCCAACAAGCTCCCAAATTGGATCAAAGATTGTCTTATTTATTCCACCAAAGGCTATGGAGATGTTCACAGACTGTTGCACCAATTCTTTAAACATAAAAATGTTGAAAATTCATCCGAAACCAATCAGCATTAGTGACCGTGTCTATGGGAACATGTTGGAGGAAATCCTTGGCACTCTTATTTTGAGTATCTATCTACAAAAACCATTAGCAAAGAAGTATATAACAAAAGAATTTTCATTTCATCTGTTTTCTTTGGGGTTTGTAAACAACTTTTGAAATGTCTCTGTGATTAATACTGGCTGATCCCTAAAGCGAGTCAGATTTGTTAGACGAATGCAATCCATATCCATCTCAAACTATGTGCTAATATTTAACTACATTCACAGGTCCAGGCTGCAACTAATGAATCTTCTTTGCCCTTTACTCACTCACTCTCCTTTGACAACATCAGGATCAGGGGATGGCAATTGAGTGAATAAACACCGCAAGGCGACCTCATAAGCGGCAAAGATAGCACCGTTGACCACAAAGGCCCTGGCAACTGCAGTGCCAAGGCCACGCCAGAGAACGGTATAGCCTTCCTGTTTGACGCTCTTGCGAAAACAATCGGCAATGCCCTCGTAAGCCCCATGACCTTGTTGCAGTCTGGTCTTGACGACATCAAGAGGATAACAAGCGACCCAGCTGGCCACTCCAGCAAGGCCACCAGCGACCAGCATGGTCCTGAGGTTTTCTTGTCCGGTCTTTCGGCAGCCGGGGTGAAGCCTTTCTCTGACGTACTCATAGGTCCAGAAGTAGAGGCCATGAGCGGGAGCATCTCGGAGCACAGTGATGGTGAGGCCTTTGTAAAGCCCCTTGAGGCCCTGACTCCTAAGGATGCTCTTGGCCAAGGTGACGGGACCAGACTTGCTCTGCTGAAGCTGGAGACGAATCTTGATGAGCTCGACAGGGGTGAGCAAGAGGCTCTGGACAGCACCGGTGGCAACACCTCCAAGAGCAACGCCTCTGTAGGAAGGAGGCTCTTCCAGAGGAACAGAGGAATCAAAGGAGCGAGAGAATATGGCGTAAATCTGGAATACCATAGCATTCTGCAACAAAATAGTGACTGTATTGAGTAATGAATGAATGATTTGACACAAAAGAGGTGAATCAAGAAAGCATCTTTTCAGGAATATCCTGAGATGTGATCAAAAGGTGAATCTTTTATTCCTGCCATCATGTGATCAAAAGTAAGTAGGTGAATCTTTGAAAGAAAAAGGAAGAACCTGAAAAGTGACGGAGGCCAAAGGCGCAGCCATGCCTCTGTAGAGAGAGGTGGGACCCTCAACGGCGAGCATCCGCCGGAGAATGGAGAAGGCAGATCCTGATTTAGAGCTCTGTTGCTGGCGAATTCTGAGGGTGTCCAAGGGGTAGCCGGAGATGATTCCGGCAACACCTCCGAAACCACCGGCGACGAACTCTCGTCCCCAGCTGGTCGCCATAAACTCCGGCCAGAAATCCATATCCCAAGGATGGGATTGTACGAACGTCTGCAACGTTGTCCCTTTTTTTTTGTTTTTTTGGTTAGAAGAAACCGTGTGTATTAATTTAGGACAATCCGGGGGGAGATTATTAGGATTATGAGTGAGTCAGAGAGAATCAGTTTGTCAAAAAAAAAAAAGAGATTTTGAGATTGAGATTGGAGCTGCACCGTCACCATCATCTCGCCCAACCCACTCCCGCCACCTACATCTCCTGCCAAAACTCTCTTTACTTTCCTCTGTTTTTCACATTCCCCATTATTAATTTTTTTTAAAAAAACAAGATAATCATGTTCCTAATTTTTTTTGATCAAATTAAATGCATGCTTATTCACACTCCAATTGTTTATTATACAATAGATCCTCATTCATTTGATAACCCTCACTGCTCCACTTCTTTATGATTTCTCTCTATCCCCCAAGAATTAAATAATATAGCCACTCACTTTTCAAAGACTACAATAACATACAAACAAAAAAAACTCACTAAAGTTAAAATGGATTTTGTTAAGGAAGAAGGGGTGCACGTAATCCCCATCATCCGCATAATAAAGGCAAAGAGTCACATGAAGACGAAGAAGTAACGTAGAGTATACAAACATATGCCATCTTTTTTCTATACTAAAGAGACAAGAAAGCCAACCAAAAAAAAGTTGAATAGAGAGACGTCAAGTTACCAAATGATTAACTAATTATGTTTTCAAAGGAAACTAGTTAAGACAACAGATCATTCCTTTACTCATGTGCCCACTCTCTCCAAATGATCCCTTCTGTGATGCCTTTGCTCATACTTCTTTAAGGGCCTTTAAAAATATATTTCAATCACATCAACCATATTCAGATTTTTGTACTCATAGAGATAAACCCCCTGAAGACGTACAAGCATACGTACCTTGTCAAATGGGCTTGGCTTTTATTATGGGCCCAATCGGGGTTCTCCGAAAACATTTGTGTCGATTGGGGTATCGTCACTGACTTACTTGCGAAATAACGAAGAGTTTAACTAAAAGAGAGTTGAATACCAAAACTAACCCTAGTCAACACCCTTCTCTTGCGGAAACTCCACCCTGTTTTAGTAATTACAGCTCTAAATACATACATGTACGTAGAGAGAGAGAGAGGTGGACAAAAAAGCGGGGACACAGGGTTCCATGGTTTTCTTGCGATACAAGTCCGTTTCTTCAGATCTCAATGTAAGACCGAGCCAAGCCAAGGTCGTTTCTTTTTAATTCTTCCCTCTCTCTTTCTTATAAATGCCTTCCCTTACCTCAAAGCGCCAACCTTCTCAAAAGGACCACATTTCTTCTCTCTATCTCTCTCTTTCTTTTGCACAAGAAAGAGAGAGAGATAACAAAAACCACAAACAGAAAAACAACAAAACAAAAAAACCAAAAAGAAAAAGAAGAAGAAGACGAACATTGTCTGTCTTTTTGGAAAGGCAAAATGTTTGATGGGCTGTTCAAACCCAAGTTCTATACGAAATGGTAAGTCTCTTCCTTTCCGTTTCTAGGTTTCCTTCACCTTCTTCGTTTATTTTGTTTAAAATTATTTCTCAGCAAGTCGTTGGTCAAGATAACGAAAACAAGAGTAGACACGGTGAAGAGGAAGAAAAACTCGGTTTGCAAATATCTCAAGAACGACATTGTCGATCTTCTCAAGAACAACCTCGATTACAATGCATATGGCAGGGTAATATTATTTCCCTTTCATCTTCTTTACCCCATTGCGTCTTTTTTTCTTTTTTTTTTGGAGTTACAGACACGTTATCTATGTCCTCTATCGGCTTAATGGATCACGGGGATCTGACTGGTTTCCCGAACGTGAAAGCAATTACATTTCCAACAACAAATTATAAACAATTTCTTTTTCTGCAGAAAGAAGAGGAGGGTCAACGATGGTTTCGTTAAATCCTTGTTGGTTCTATTTTGGTATTATATTGAAGCAATGCAAAAAAGAAATATATATATATATATGTTTCATTAATTTGATGCTGTCACCAGCTGGTTATAACAGAGTGAATTGTTGCTTAAGAAATTCTTGGCCCCTGTCACATGAGTATGTACATAGAGATGGTTTTGATGGCATGTGTGTGTGTGTGTGACAGGCAGAAGGGCTTATAGAGGAGAAAAGGAGGCTGGCTTGTTATGAGTTTTTGGAGCAATTCTGCATCTGTGTTGCATCCAATGTCTCTCTCTTACAGAAATCCAGGTAACACCCCTTTTAATTTAACTTGCATGGATTCCATTCATCTAAATATGGTTCTTGCTTGCTTGAGAAGCGGGTGTCCTGATGAGTGTCGGGAGGCCATCTCATCCCTTGTATATGCAGCCGCTAGAGTCTCTGAAGTGCCTGAGCTACGCGACCTCAGATCTTTATTTGCTGAGAGATACGGGAACAAACTTGAACAGTTTGTGAATCCTGAGGTATTTATTCTTTGATGACTTTATTTATAAATAATATATGATCTGCCACTTCCGGGCTGACTCCCCCATGGGAATATTTTGCAGTTTGTGGAGAGATTCAAAGCAGAGCCGCCGTCAAAGGAAATGAAGGTGGAGCTGCTGCAGGAAATCGCAAGAGAGTACTCCATAAAATGGGATGCCAAGTCTTTAGAGCAGAGATTGTACACACCGCCTCATCATCCTTCTGAACCAAAAACAGAGAAGTCCAAGGACCCCGAAACGAGCATGGAGAAGAGAAGCAGCCTTTGGTTCCATGGCAGAGAAGACTCTATGGATGACACCAACACGTCCATAATGAGTACAAGCGAAGAAGACTCCATGAGTACAAGCGGGAGTTGTGTGACTGGCCCGGAGGAGGATCCTGAAACGAAACCCTTGTACTACAGATTCATGACTCCTGCTGCGCCTTACACCAAACCCAAAATCGAAAAACAGGAAAGCCTTCCGGAGAAGATGACCAAATCTGATCTCATGGACACCGGTGAGTATCTATCTAAATTCTTAAGTAAAGATTACTTTCTTTCTTTTTGGCAAGCAAAAGCAAAGCAAGCACTGATCATGATGATATATATATATATATGATGTGTTGCATAAAACAGAATCGCCGAGGGCCGGAAAACCAAAGCCGAGATCAGTGAGACGAAGATTCGCAAACCCGCCCCCTGAAGCGGAAGGGGAAGCATTGAAACAGGAGAGTAAGAACATAATGAGATCATCAGATTCGATGGGGAAAGCAAGCGGAGGAGAGGGGTTTAGGAGAATGAGTCGTCGAACAGTTTCGTGGCAGCATAAGCCCTCCTCCTGCGTCCCCGATTTTGATGAGGTCGCCGCTCGCGTTGATGCCCTCTCACGAAATTGATTTTCTCCTGTGTCATTACTAGTGAATTAGAGAAAGAGAAGCCCCAAAAAAAACAAAATGCTGTTGTTGTTGTTGTCTTCGTCTGTGTGTGAATTCTTATTTGTAATTAAACCGCCGCCGCCGCCGCCGCCACTTTAATCCAAACTCACTCTTTTAAATCCGGAAAATCCCTAATTAACGTGTTGGTCGAAAATGGAGGAGATTGAGGTGATGAGCGAGATTCACCTTGGTTGCCCACCTCCCGCCGCCACTAACGAACCCTTTCTTTCCCGTTTCATCTTCTCTTTTCCCTCCAATGATCATTCTAGTCTAGATAAAGATGGCGATCTTCTTCTTCCTAGACGCAATTACTCTAGTAAGATGAGATTTTCCTCCATCTCTCATATTAATCACACGAATTAATCATGTTTGTTTGGCGAGCAGGCCCATCGTTTACTGTCACTATTCAGCATTCTATCACATCAAATCTCCGTCATGTTGGTCTGCAGGTATGTCTCTTTCTCTTGCCTTTTCCACGCTCCTCATGACTGTCTCTCTCTTTCTTCAGGTGTGGAAAGCTCAACTCGTCTTATCAGAGTTTGTCTTGCATAAGATTTGCACCTCATCTGAATTCCATGGCATTGTGTCTCTCGAACTCGGTGCTGGAACAGGTGCCATTGGATTATGGATACTCTTCCACTCCATCCCCTCTTGTGTTCTTCACTCATATCTTGCTTTCTTTTCTCCCTTTTCCCAGGCCTACTCGGTATTTTGCTTGCACGGGTCGCCAAGGCTGTTTTCCTTACTGGTCTGCACCTTCACTTCCTTACTTTATTCTTCTAGCTATAATAGCTTGTCTCACCAGTCTTTTCTGTTTTCCATAGATCATGGAGACGCAATTCTTGCCAACTGTGCTAAGAACCTCGATATGAATTCATCCTTGTTTCACCCCCACACTGTGGTAAATGTTCGTGAGCTCAACTGGATGAGCGATTGGCCTATTGAAGACAACCGTGGTGACTGCAGAGATCCCGAAAAGTATTGATAAAAACTTCATTCTCTTCTTCACTTGATATCTTCTATTCTTATGGTGTGTGACTCCTTGACATAGCTGCGTGTCCTTTCTTTATGTGCAAGCTTCTGTTGGAGCAAGCAGGACTTTGAACAAGTCAAATGTGCAAGCTTCATATTCGCAGCAGATGTGATCTACAGCGATGATCTAACCATTGCCTTATTTAGCATGTTAAGGAGAGTAATGTCATTCGGTTGTGACAAGGTAATAGTTGGATCACTTTAAAGGCTTTAAGCAATCACATGCACATTTATTATAAACATCTGAAAATGGCAGGTGCTATACTTAGGATTGGAGAAACGATACAACTTTAGCCTTGATGATCTCAAGGTTGTTGCCAATGGCTACACCTGCTTTAGAAGCTACGTCAAAGAAGATGGAACAGGTGAGCAAGAGAAGAGGAGTTTTGTGGGCAAGCGCGTCGACGTTACACAGATCCCCCAGTACTTGAAGGGTTACGATAGAGGAGAAGATGTTGAGCTTTGGGAGATCAGATATGTACTTTGATGTCTGATTCGAATTCCATTTGCTGTTAAAAACAAGTTCAATGTAGAGCTAATCCACATTACACTCAACACAATGTTTATAGAGAATAAAATGAAACCACAAGGAACAATAATATACCTCCTAAAAACTGTTGTAGAAAGGAAGAACTAAAGATAGAATCTTTCGGGGGATAATAGCGAAACTAGAATAAGAGGTTCCACTAGGTAAATTAAAAAGAGTAAGAACAAAATCGATACAACACCATCTCGCGCTCGTCATTCATTTAGGTACTACCTTCAGCGGGATTCTCAGTCTCCATTGGTTCGGCAGAAGCTGGTTGCTCTGGCTCACTCTTGCCCTCATCCGCCGGCTCACCTCCCTTGGCTTGTGGTGCCTCTGCTTTAGCCGGTTTTGGTTTGGTCATTATAGGCCTGCAAAACCTGCAAAACATCCAAGACTGGTTCAACCTCTATATCATATATGATATCATTTCTATAACGAGAAACAGGTACAAAGAGCCTTGCTTACTTGTCCAATGCCTCCGCCTTGCTTTTTACGTCAGCTGACAAGAGAGCCGGAGTGGCATACTTGGGAAGTGTGTCCTGCTGCTGCTGCTTCTCTCGTAGCCATGCTTCTGCTTCCACACACTCGTTCAAAACCTTCATTATTGCACAACAACAAAACACATATCAAACCATTTTCCCCAAGCCTGTGAAATTTACGATTAGTTCGGTGCTATCTAGATGAGCCGAATTATTACCTTTTGCTTATCTGCCAATTCAATGTGGTCAAACTTGGGATCATTAGACATAGCTGCCTCTCTGTAGCTGTTAATACAGTAACCAAGCTGATCAATGACCGACCCTCTTTCCAACGACTCCTTGTAACGCACTTCCACAGGGTCTCCCACCTGCAAAATATTAATCCCACTCCTATGTTAAATAAAACATTATCCTGAAAAATGGTTTCTTCCTGCACAATAAAGTGTCATCATATGCATGCATTACCTTCTTGAGCTCCTCGAGCTTTGCAACATAAACACCTTTGGTCTCATCTTCCCCATCTTCATACAACCAATCCTCCACTTCCTGCAGCTTCGCCAGGAATGCTTCCCTCTCAGCATCAGTGATATATTCCTGGTATTTGTCACTCAACTGAAAACAAGACACGTCAGTACCCAATACTCACAACTTTACATATGCATACTGCCAATGAAAAGACGAAAAAAAGATTCTCACTTTGTTTCGCATATCATAAACATAAGACTCAACAGCATTCTTCCGGTCCTTGGTCTCTTCCATAACTCTGTCTTGCAAAGCCATCTCAAATTCCTTCTCCACAGCCTTATCGACCTCCACAGATTTCATGGCACCATAGACCAATTCTGACAGTGGTACATTTGTTTTCTTCACCTTCTTCTTCGGAGCCTCAGCCTGCACAATCCGTTAATAAATATCCATTATTTATCTAATGTTCACAAGCGAATAGCAAGCAGTATCAGTTAAGAGAGAAACTAGCCTTTAAATCAGTTTCCATTTGCACCGGCTTCTCAGCAGACTCTGGAACACCATTGTCAGTACCAGCTGCATCACTGGTATCCTTGGCGTCCTGCATGTTAACATCAGAGTCACCAGAAGCAGGAGCTGCCTCGGCAGAAGCTTTGTCAGTGTCCATCTTAGTAGTTTCCTCTGATTGATCTTTTGTGACCGGAACTTCAACTTCTTCCTCTTCCAAAAGCTGCATTTAGGGGAGAAAAAAGATTAGGATAAATTAACGAATCCCTAAGTTCATAAGGGAAGGCACGGTTCTGGATGATCAACTTGAAATCAGTTATTAGAGAGAATGAGACTTTAAATAGTACACGTAAATAAACTTACAGTTGCCGATTCAACTGAGACAATTCCATGCAGGTTCAATCTCACTTTTACTTTAAGCTTTGCCCTCTCGCCTTTTGATGACTGGAAGGGACCAATCTACAAAAGGGAGATTAACCATGAGAAACAAGAGTGCTACAACCTTACGTATTTATGACACTGGGGAAAGATCAAACCGTGTATGTGCTGATTTTTGGAGGTGCTTGCAAATCGTTCACATCACTGTACTGCACATCAATAGAGAATGTTCCAGATCGATAAAACGTTAGAGCCTTGACACTAGGAATGGGATTTCCTTTGGGAAAAACAACGGTGCTCTGCTGATTCTCAGCTCCTCCATTTTGAGCATCGGAAGCTGCTCCTGTCCACGCCAGCGAAATTGAGAAAGGGAAGCTCTCATGAACCTTAAGAGAACAAAAAAAAAATCATAATATGACTAGTCAGATAACCTGGAGTATAACAGTTCTCTAGTTGCTTACAAGTAGACGAAAATAACGACATTTACTTAAGCATAAATATGCACCAATCACCTGGAATTCGCGAACTTTAAAGGTCGGACTGAGAATGGCACACTGCAAGGCACATCCCCTCGACACACACTCACTTGCATTCATTGTACGCCTGGGCTCCTTACCAAAAAACTCAGTTAGAATCTTGATCATAGCAGGGACACGAGAGCCAGAGCCGACAACCTCGACCATATGTACATCTTCAACTGTGAGGCCCGCATCAGAGAGAGCTTTCTCTAGAGGCCTCTTAACACGCTCCAGAATCGGGATGCTGATCTCTTCAAACTCTTCCCTCTTGATGACACCCCTAACATCTTTCTCATCCATCAAACACTCGATATTCAATGGTGCGACAGGATTTGCGCTTAGAACCTTTTTGAGTTTCTCGCACGCAGCACGGAGCCTGAGAGAAGCCTTAGCATTCTGGGAGACGTCAATCTTGTACTCCTCCTTGAACTTAGCAGCAAAATGATTGAAAAGAACTTCATCAAAGTCCCTTCCCCCAAGTGAGCGATCAAAAGCGTGAGACAAGATTTTGAGCTGCCCTTTTTTGAAGCCTGCAATACAGACTTGCATGCTAGCGTGTCCAATGTCAATGAATGCAACATTGAGCTGGTCATTCTCTGGCAGATCTGTCTTATAAATTCCATAAGCCAAAGCCGTTGCTGTAGTCTCGTGGATCAAGTGCAAGGGATGCAAGCCTGCAATTGTGGCTGCGTCGAGAACAGCCCTTCGCTGGAGGTCGGTAAAGTAAACAGGAATACCAATACAGCAGTCGACCACAGCTGCATTCAAATTCTTCTCAGCAATACCTTTCAAGTTAGACAACATCATACCCATGACTTGAGTCGGGGTAAAGGCTCTCTTCTCTCCCAAATAATTAGCATGGATCAAAGGATAGCCATCAGGCCCTTGGGTGACAGAAAAGGGAAGGGATTTGATATCCCTTTGCAGCTCAGGGTCGGAAAACTGGCGACCAATTAAGCGCTTGATTTGAGAGATGGAATTTTTGGGGTTCATCATGGTTGAAGCAGCTCCAGCAGTACCGATGAAGCGCTGCTTGTCACCAAAGCATACAATAGCGGGAGTCTCACGATTGGACTCATCATTAAGCACGACGTCGATACCTCTTTGCCTTGCAACAGCAACAAGGCAATTCTCGTTTCCAAAATCAAAACCAACTACACTCATTGTCAGGCTTTGTGTTCGATAGCAACCTTATATATAAAAAAAACCAACCAATTAAAAACTGTGAAATAGCAATCAAAAGAGACTCAGGAGAAGACGAATACTCAGGCCAGGTAGCCTTAAACCATCGTATTACTGAACCTAAATCAAACCACCAGTTTGGATTTACATCACCAATACATACATACAACAAAGATTGGTGGAGTTTGAAGGAAAAAGAAGCGAAGATAATTTCCCACTACAAATCCGTAAGCAGCGAAAGCAGAAGAATCATATTGAAATACGAGTACGGGAAACAAGTAATCGGGGAGGGAAAGCAACAAGAAATAGATAAAAACCTATGAGTGAGGAAAAAGAGAGGCATCAGATCTAGAAGAAGATCTGCAAGTAGAGCATACCTGGATCGCGAGAGGGGTTCGCGTTCTGGAAGCTTCTACCGAAATCTGGGTGAGGTAAGTTAAATCTATAATCGTGTCGCAGCCAAAAAGTGAAGAGGCAAGAGACCAGAGTTTTTTTTTATATATAAAGGAAGAGCAATAGAGAGGTTTAATTAAGGAGCAGACACCACCACAGGGTTTGGGTTCGTCTGGAATGTTCTTCTCCTTTCTTTTTTTTTTCCTCTAAACACTTTCATTTCCTTTCTCTATTGTGATATTTTGCCTTTTTATTTATTTATTTTTTGCCTCTTTTTTTCTTTCTTAGGTTCTTTTTTTTTTATCCCAATATTTTTGTATACTTTTGAGTTTATTTAAACCCAATGTATAAAATTTACTTAAAATGACCGTCAAAACAAATTTTATTTCAAAAATATTTGTTATTTAATAGGTTGGGTGGGTCAAGTTGTATGATTTAACACATACAAAATTTGTTTATATTTTGAAACAATTATAAGAAAGTTACAATTTTTATAGAGAAGTGGATGGTGTTATCAGAATTTGTGTATTACATAAGATATGCTTGTTTAACCCGTTTCAATTGGAGAAACAAAACAACTTCAGCCTGGATGACCACCTCAAAGTTGTTGCCAATGGTCAGGAGAGGTGAGCCAGACGAGTTTATCAGGCAACCGCATAAACGTCATACATGGGAGAAGATGTTAAGCTTCTAAGAGATCAAAATCGTACTTTCATTTGCTGTTTATATAAAGTTAAACAGTCCCGTCCAACATAGAACGTATCCGTATACACTCCTTAATAATTATAGAGGAGCAGAAAAAATGACTTTCAAATTAAAAACAAAACCACAAGAAACAATAAGAAAAACGACGCTTCCTAAAAATTGTTATCGAGAAGGAAGAATTAAAAATATAGAATTTTTCCGGGAATAATAGCGAAACCAGAAAAAGAGGTTCCACTAGGTAAATTAAAAATAGAGTAAGAACAAAATCGATACAACACCATCTCGCTCTCGTCATTCATTTAGGCACTACCTTCGGCGGGATTCTCAGTCTCCATTGGTTCGGCAGAAGCTGGTTGCTCTGCCTCACTCTTGCCCTCATCTGCCGGCTCACCTCCCTTGGCTTGTGGTGCTTCTGCTTTAGCCGGCTTTGGTTTGGTCATTATAGGCCTGCAAAACCTGTAAAACATCCAAGACTGGTTCAACCTCTATACAACATATAGCAAGCATTTCTATTAGGAGACAGATACAAAGATCCTTGCTTACTTGTCCAATGCCTCTGCCTTGCTTTTTACGTCAGCTGACAAGAGAGCCGGTGTGGCATACTTGGGAAGCGTGTCCTGCTGCTTCTTCTTCTCCCGCAACCATGCTTCTGCTTCCACACACTCGTTCAAAACCTTCATTATTGCACAACAACAAAACACACATCAAACCATTTTCCCCAAGCCTGTTAAATTTACGATTTGTTCTGTGCTTTCGAGGAGCTGAATTCTTACCTTTTGCTTCTCAGCCAATTCAATGTGGTCAAACTTGGGATCATTAGACATAGCTGCCTCTCTGTAGCTGTTAATACAGTAACCAAGCTGATCAATGACCGACCCTCTTTCCAATGACTCTTTGTAACGTACTTCAACAGGGTCACCCACCTGCAAAAGATCAATACCCAGCCTCTGTTAAAACATTAACATCAAAAATGTTATTTCTGCACAATAAAGTGTCATCATATGGTCTTTGCAACATTACCTTCTTGAGCTCCTCGAGCTTTGCAACATAAACACCTTTGGTCTCATCTTCCCCATCTTCATACAACCAATCCTCCACTTCCTGCAGCTTCGCCAGGAATGCTTCCCTCTCAGCCTCAGTGATATATTCCTGGTATTTGTCACTCAACTGAAAAAATGAACGTCAGTACCCCATACTCACAACTTTACATATGCATACTGCCAATAAAAAGACGAAAAGAAGATTCTCACTTTGTTTCGCATATCATAAACATAAGACTCAACAGCATTCTTCCGGTCCTTGGTCTCTTCCATAACTCTGTCTTGCAAAGCCATCTCAAATTCCTTCTCCACAGCCTTATCGACCTCCACAGATTTCAAGGCCCCATAGACCAATTCTGACAGTGGTACATTTGTTTTCTTCACCTTCTTCTTCGGAGCCTCAGCCTGCACAATCCATTAATAAATATCCATTATTATCTAATGTTCACAAGCGAATAGCAAGCAGTATCAGTTAAGAGAGAAACTAGCCTTCAAATCAGTTTCCATTTGCACCGGCTTCTCAGCAGACTCTGGAACACCATTGTCAGTACCAGCTGCATCACTGGTATCCTTGGCGTCCTGCATGTTAACATCAGAGTCACCAGAAGCAGGAGCTGCCTCGGCAGAAGCTTTGTCAGTGTCCATCTTAGTAGTTTCCTCTGATTGATCTTTTGTGACCGGAACTTCAACTTCTTCCTCTTCCAAAAGCTGTATTTAGGGGAGAAAAAAGTTTAGGATAAATTAACGAATCCCAAAGTTCATAAGGGAAGGCACGGTTCTGGATGATCAAATTGTAATCAGTTATTAGAGAGAATGAGACTTTAAATAGTACACGTAAAGAAACTTACAGTTGCCGATTCAACTGAGACAATTCCATGCAGGTTCAATCTCACTTTCACTTTAAGCTTTGCCCTCTCGCCTTTTGATGACTGGAAGGGACCAATCTACAAAAGGGAGATTAACCATGAGAAACAAGAGTGCTACAATCTTACGTATTTATGACACTGGGGAAAGATCAAACCGTGTATGTGCTGATTTTCGGAGGTGCTTGCAAATCGTTCACATCACCATACTGCACATCAACAGAGAATGTTCCAGAACGATAAAACGTTAGAGCCTTGACACTAGGAATGGGATTTCCTTTGGGAAAAACAATGGTGCTCTGCTGATTCTCAGCTCCTCCATTTTGAGCATCAGAAGCTGCTCCTTTCCAAGCCAGTGATATTGAGAAAGGAAAGCTCTCATGAACCTTAAGAGAAAATAAAAAATCATAATGACTTGTCAGATAACATGGACTATGACAGTTCTCGAGTTGCTTATAAATAACGACATTTACTTAAGCATAGATATGCACCCATCACCTGGAATTCGCGAACTTTAAAGGTCGGACTGAGAATGGCACACTGCAAGGCACATCCCCTCGACACACACTCACTTGCATTCATTGTACGCCTGGGCTCCTTACCAAAAAACTCAGTTAGAATCTTGATCATAGCAGGGACACGAGAGCCAGAGCCGACAACCTCGACCATATGTACATCTTCAACTGTGAGGCCCGCATCAGAGAGAGCTTTCTCTAGAGGCCTCTTAACACGCTCCAGAATCGGGATGCTGATCTCTTCAAACTCTTCCCTCTTGATGACACCCCTAACATCTTTCTCATCCATCAAACACTCGATATTCAATGGTGCGACAGGATTTGCGCTTAGAACCTTTTTGAGTTTCTCGCACGCAGCACGGAGCCTGAGAGAAGCCTTAGCATTCTGGGAGACGTCAATCTTGTACTCCTCCTTGAACTTAGCAGCAAAATGATTGAAAAGAACTTCATCAAAGTCCCTTCCCCCAAGTGAGCGATCAAAAGCGTGAGACAAGATTTTGAGCTGCCCTTTTTTGAAGCCTGCAATACAGACTTGCATGCTAGCGTGTCCAATGTCAATGAATGCAACATTGAGCTGGTCATTCTCTGGCAGATCTGTCTTATAAATTCCATAAGCCAAAGCCGTTGCTGTAGTCTCGTGGATCAAGTGCAAGGGATGCAAGCCTGCAATTGTGGCTGCGTCGAGAACAGCCCTTCGCTGGAGGTCGGTAAAGTAAACAGGAATACCAATACAGCAGTCGACCACAGCTGCATTCAAATTCTTCTCAGCAATACCTTTCAAGTTAGACAACATCATACCCATGACTTGAGTCGGGGTAAAGGCTCTCTTCTCTCCCAAATAATTAGCATGGATCAAAGGATAGCCATCAGGCCCTTGGGTGACAGAAAAGGGAAGGGATTTGATATCCCTTTGCAGCTCAGGGTCGGAAAACTGGCGACCAATTAAGCGCTTGATTTGAGAGATGGAATTTTTGGGGTTCATCATGGTTGAAGCAGCTCCAGCAGTACCGATGAAGCGCTGCTTGTCACCAAAGCATACAATAGCGGGAGTCTCTCGATTGGACTCATCATTAAGCACGACGTCGATACCTCTTTGCCTTGCAACAGCAACAAGGCAGTTCTCGTTTCCAAAATCAAACCCAACTACACTCATTGTCAGGCTGTGTTGAAAGCAACCTTATAAAAAAAAAAAAAAAAAAAGTATCAGAATAACAAGTGTGGTATATCGATAAGAACAGATTAGTTTTCAGCTCAACAGACGAATTGGTGTTAACTCAGGTCAGGTAAGCAGTCTTATTACTGAACCTAAATCAAACCAACAGTTTCGATTACAATCACCAATACATACACACCACGCGAGCCATTCATACAAGTAGATCAAATCTAAAAAATCAAATCTACGAAATAAAAGAAGAGGAGCTTCAGATCTGGAAGATCTGGGAATAAATATTGGGAAACATACCTGGATCGCGAGAGGGGTTTAAGTTATGGAAGCTTGAACCCAAATCTGAGTTTTATCGTCGCAGAGAAAAACGAAGAGCAGGAGGTTGTCGTTAAGAAGGGAGAAGAGAGCAGGAGGTTTATTAAGGAGCCCCAGGGTTGCTTGCGTTCCTCTCCACTTTTCTTTTCCTTTTTTTTTTTTCACACTTTTCTTTTCCTTTTTTCTTTTTTCCATTACCACTTTTATTTCCTTTTCTCTTTAATATATTTTCTGATATTTATTTTTCCCTTTCTTTACTAATTTACGTCGAATCGACATACAAATATCAAAACCAAATTAATACATTTACGTAAAGCTCTTTCGTTCAAAATTAATTATTTCTATTGTAATTATTTTTAAAAAATTTATTAGGTTAAGTCAATACATAATAGAATATTTTGCAGTAGGGAATACCCTAGATCTATACCCTATAAATACCAAAATAGAATGTTTTGTCAGACATCAGTAAATTCCGTTGATACGCAGAGAGTACACTCAACACGTCTTCTGCAATTCAACTCGTCTCCTGTCAGCTCGACTCGTCGACAGTGGCTTAAGCTCGTATAACCCAAATTCCCACTTTGACCTCGTCCACTTTTTTTTTTTTTTTTGGCCTCGTCCACTTTTGTATTTGATCAAGTCGATTCTTGTAATCTCACTCATTTTGTTTAACTCTTCGCTTGTCGTTCAAAGAAATATTATTCTTACTTTCCTTGAGATCACATTCTGTACTTGTGTGATTCGTGCATTAACATATTTTGATATCATTTTCTCCTTTAACTGCAGCTTTGCTACGTGATTTTCCGTTTATGTAAACTTTTTATGTTTAAAACTATATAGCAAAGTTGCAATGACATGCAATTATACTATCATTGTTAGCTAGGTTGGAGTTAAATGAGATATTTTAGCAGTGTTGTCTATGTACAATATCAAAGGCAGAAATAAATTTCACATGGTATGACCGTATGAGAAACGATAATAGCTAGGCCCTGTTCGTTTTTCCATTCAGATGGATCATTTGGATGGAGATGAAAAATGATGTTCGTTTTTTACAATTTAACAGATCATTTGGATGAATTAGTTGGATGGATCATCTAAATGAGTTTGTAATTTTAGGCAAATTTGTCATACTCATCTGGATGAACATGATTGGAGCATTTGGATGGAGATGATTCAGTCAAAAATAACAAATGACAAATATACCCTCATTTATAATCATAAATCAAATAATGTTTATTTTCCATAGATTTTTCATTTTATATTCTAAAAATTACATATTTGAACCAAATAAAATCTCTAAAAATCGTGAAATCAATGATTATCATTTTTCGTCAAAATCATAAAATCGCGGAATTATGTTTTTTCCCGCCAAAAAGTCAAATCGTGATTTTTGATAGAAAATTATGGAATTCATCAAAACCGCAAAATCATATTTTCTCACCACAAAATCATATTTTCCCGCCAAAACTATAAAATCACGATTTTGGCGGGAAAATTACGGAATTCTGTTTTCCCGCCAAAACCAAAAATATTGAAGAATTGTGTTTTCCACCAAAACCGTAAAATCACATTTTCCCGCCAAAACTATAAAATCACGATTTTGGCGGGAAAATTACGGAATTCTGTTTTCCCGCCAAAACCGAAAATATTGAAGAATTGTGTTTTCCACCAAAACCGTAAAATCACATTTTCCCGCCAAAACTATAAAATCACGATTTTGGCGGGAAAATTACGGAATTTCGTTTTCCCGCCAAAACCGAAAATATTGAAGAATTGTTTTTTCCACCAAAACCGTAAAATCACATTTTCCCGCCTAAATTGCGGAATCATATTTTCCCGCTAAAATCGCAAAATCATGTTTTCCCGCCAAAATTGTGTAATCATTTTTTCTCACCAAAATCGCAAAATCATGTTTTCCCGCCAAAACCGCAAAATAACATTTTTCTGCCAAAAATCGTAAAATTATGTTTTCCCGCCTAAATTGCGGAATCATATTTTCCCGCCAAAATCGCAAAATCATGTTTTCCCGCAAAAATTGCCGAATCATTTTTTCTCACCAAAATCGCAAAATCATGTTTTCCCGCCAAAACCGCAAAATAACATTTTCCCGCCAAAAATCGTAAAATTATGTTTTCCCGCCAAAAATCTCAAAATTATGTTTTCCGCCTAAACCGTAAAATTATCTTTTTTCGTCAAAACCGTAAACTTAATTTATATGTTAAAATAATAATCTAAAAATTATTTAGATGAAAATATATTTTAAAGCAATAATTAAATTAAGATAGCTTAGATTAAGATTTAAAATATAAGTAAATTAAAGTATGGGTATTTTAGTCATTTTCTTGTTAAAGTCATCTAAATGGAGATAAAGATTTGTAAAAATTAAACAAACAAACAAAAATTCATTCAAATGTTCCATCCAAATGAGCATCCAAAAATTGAAACGAACAACATTGAGATGAAGCATTTGGATGGAACATTTAAATGGACCATTTGGGTGGAAATGGTAGATGATGAAACGAACGGACCCCTAATAACATATTCTTTGCTTTTGATGTCTATTTGTTAACAAAATTATATATTAACATGTGAACAAAGTTTCCAATGACTGGATTATTTGAAATAATCAAAACAAGGAAAATTATATGATATTTCATAAGACTTGAAACAATTATTTTGGTTCCATTGATTCATCAAGAATGACCAAATCATACCAAACTTTCCAAATCCTATTCAAAATCATTATTGGTTTTTCTTACACTATAAATTTGATAGGATTAAACAGTCAATAAAAAACCGATAATAATCAAATGGTTGCATACAAATGAAAAAATTGAATCGAAGAAAAAAAAGTTGAATAGTATTCAACTCATTCCTCTGCGAAATAGGAGATGAACACGTTGAACAAATTTTTTTTTATAATTTGTTCATTTTTTCAACTTTTTAAATTGAATGGTTAAATCATTTTTCCATCTTATTCATCTCAAATGGTAAAGAATTATATGAATGATCATTCAAGTTATTGATTTTAGGTAACCATTTACACCCAAAAAATGATTTATTGCGAGTGGAACAAATACATTTCTGTCCAATTTAGAAATAATCACAACAAAATGGAGATTAATGTAATGAGTAGAACATTTTTCTTAAAATGATAAAAGAGTAGAGCTTATAACTTGAAAGGGATTTTGAAAAGAAAAAAGGATTCATTTCCTTTGTTAGTTTTTTTTTTCTTTCTAATTTATTAAACTTCGTTTTTTCTTTCCTTCAGCGATAAAATGTGTTTTTTTTTGGGGAATTTGTTTTTCTTGTACCATAAACTTCGCTCTTAAATTACTCTTAGTTAGTGGAAAATAAATTACGCATAAAAATGTAAAAAGAGAAATAAATTGCGAATTGGGTTTGTCCAAAAAAAAAGAAAAGAGAAATAGATAGCGAATTTCCTTATTTTAATTGAGAAGGTAAAAAAAAAGTTAATAAGCAAGTAAGAAGAAAGAGCTCACCAATCAGAAGAGAAGGGAAGAGAAGAGAAGGAAAAAAACTGCAACGCCGTTTGTTGCTGCTCTTGCCCGATCTGCAGCAGCGCGATCTCTCTGTTTCTCTCCAAAGCTGCCGATTTGATCATAGAGAAATATCAGGTGAGCTTATTCTTCGATTTCCTCTCTGGTTCGATTTCATCTTTCTTCAATTATTGATTTTGCTTCCTTCCCGTAGTAAGGTTTTGTGTCGATCTCTAAGTGAGTGCAGGGATTGATATACTGTTAGATAGTTTACCCTAGATCTAATTGTGTTGATCGCCGTCATGTAGAATCCCTAAATTAATTTCAGTGGCCTCAGATCCAGCTTTGGTTTTATTGATAATTTTGTATCCTTTTGAAGATTAGAACAGAGCTTTTTCTTTCTGCAGAATCGAACCTCTCTTCTAAAAGATGGCGGCTTCAGAAGAGAATAGCGCATTGTTTCCCATTTTTATCTTGACGATTATGGCAATTCCTTTGGTGCCTTATACCATGGTCAAGTTAACCGGTGCTCTCTCCAAGAAGCAACGGACCATTCACTGTCAGTGTCTCGAGTGTGACCGTTCTGGCAAATATAAGAGATCCTTGTTTAAAAAGGTTTCCTTCCCACTCAACCACCTGCTCAGTAATATATTGCATGTTCCTAACCTCTCTTCTTCACTTCTCCTGTCTCCAGATCTCTAACTTCTCTACATGGAGCAACTTGACGCTTGTGCTACTCTGGGTCGTGATGATTTTCTTGATTTATTACACTAAGAACATGAGCCGTGAGGTAATCCCATTGCATTGCCTGCTGTTATTATTTTTTTGAACTTGAAGCAACACTCACTTCTATCAACAATTTCTACTTGCTTATTTACCTTCTTGTTGTGTCTTACAGGCTCAAGTTTTTGACCCATTCAGTATACTTGGACTGGAACCTGGAGTTACAGATTCAGAAATTAAGAAAGCATATAGAAGGCTGTCCATTCAATACCATCCTGATAAAAATCCAGATCCAGGTCAAGTTTTTATCATTACGGAATTATGCTTGCAGCTTTTGATCCTGATTGTTTTTCTTCTATGTGCATATTGTTGAACTCTACAGAGGCCAATAAATATTTCGTGGAGTTCATTTCTAAAGCCTACCAGGCTTTGACTGATCCAGTATCCCGTGAAAACTTTGAGAAGTATGGTCATCCAGATGGCAGACAGGTATGGATACATCTCATTTCCCTTCACATGGGCTCCCGTCTTATCGAGACTAACATATTGTAACGTGATCCCAGGGATTTCAAATGGGCATTGCTCTTCCTCAATTTCTTTTAGACATTGATGGAGCATCTGGTGGCATATTATTGCTTTGGATAGTTGGTGTCTGTATTCTCTTGCCCCTTGTGATTGCTGTTATATATCTCTCGAGGTCATCAAAGTATACCGGCAACTACGTTATGCATCAAACACTCTCCGCATATTATTATCTCATGAAACCCTCTTTGGCCCCAAGGTATATTCACTCATACCCATGTACATTCAAGTGATGCTATAGGTGCATGACAAATGGGCTGTGTTTTCGTTTGTTTGTATGACATTGACATGTTGAAAAATCTCTGTTGTCCAGCAAAGTTATGGAAGTTTTCACCAAGGCAGCTGAGTACATGGAGATTCCAGTTCGTAGAACTGATGATGAACCTCTGCAGAAGCTCTTTATGTCTGTTAGGAGTGAGCTAAATTTGGACCTGAAGAACATGAAGCAAGAGCAAGCTAAGTTTTGGAAACAGCATCCTGCCATAGTGAAGGTGAATTTTCAAATTACGCAACTGTGATGCTAAATATTGAAGAAACTGAAATACTCACTTCCTCATTTTCTGTACAGACGGAGCTGTTGATACAGGCCCAGTTAACTCGTGAATCAGGAGTCCTGTCTCCCGCCCTTCAGGGTGATTTCAGGCGTGTGCTAGAGCTTGCACCTCGACTCCTTGAGGAGTTATTGAAGGTCTAGTCTCTATTTAAATAGCACAATTTCTGATAAAATAAGCATCAAGAAGCGATGACCGGAAAGTGCTAACCTGTTATGTAGAAGAGATGTATTTTCCCCTATAGCAGGGAAACTCGAAACAGACTTTAAAATTTAGGTTAATAGTGATGCTTTTGGTCACACTGTTAAAATTGTGGTTTTCTTAACCATTCATTATAACATTGTGAGTTTCTTGCAGATGGCGGTTATACCGCGCACTGCCCAAGGGCATGGATGGCTGAGACCTGCAGTTGGAGTAGTTGAGCTATCTCAGTGCATTGTTCAGGTCTTAAATTACTCTCATCACCTATCTTCTAGGTTTTATCTTGTTTGTGAGCTTTCAGTTCTTTATGTCTCTTTTCTCCACAAGATTTACTTCTTCCTGAAAGTTTAAGAAGTGCTTAGTGTTGTTGTCGAGGAACATAAACTAAAATTTCAAAATCGCAGGCTGTTCCTCTTAGTGCAAGGAAGTCTTCTGGAGTATCTTCAGAAGGCATTTCCCCTTTCTTACAGCTCCCTCATTTCAGTGATGCCGTTGTCAAAAAGATAGCACGGAAGGTAGACTAATACTATCAAATGTGTCAAGTGCAGTATTTGGGATAATATCTAGTTCCATATCATATGCATTTTGACCTGAGAATCTTCTCGGATTCTCCTCTCCAAATAAGTAATAGTGTTGCTTTAGGTTGGTTTACTTAAAGGTCTAGTCTAAAGACGTATATAAACCAGCATTTAATGTTAACATGGCATTGTTTCTCCTATTTTCAGAAGGTTAAATCATTCCAAGATCTTCAAGAAATGAGGTTGGAAGACCGTTCTGAACTGCTCACCCAGGTAGCGGGTTTGTCAGCAACTGATGTTGAGGACATTGAGAAGGTGCTAGAAATGATGCCGTCTCTTACAGTCGACATCACATGTGAAACAGAAGGGGAAGAGGGGATCCAAGAGGGTGACATCGTGACCCTTCAAGCTTGGGTCACTCTGAAACGACCCAATGGGCTCATAGGCGCCCTTCCTCATGCACCCTACTTCCCTTTCCACAAGGAGGAAAACTACTGGATTCTTCTTGCTGATTCGGTGTCGAACAACGTGTGGTTCTCTCAGAAGGTAAGCTTCATGGATGAAGGTGGAGCGATAACGGCTGCATCGAAAGCCATCAGTGAGTCAATGGAAGGTTCAGGAGCAGGGGTGAAGGAAACAAACGATGCAGTGAGAGAAGCGATTGAGAAGGTTAAAGGCGGGTCAAGGCTGGTAATGGGTAAACTCCAAGCACCGGCAGAGGGAACATACAACTTGACTTGCTTGTGCCTGTGCGACACATGGATCGGGTGTGATAAAAAGCAAGCACTGAAAGTGAAAGTCCTGAAAAGAACCCGGGCAGGGACACGTGGTATGGTTTCAGATGAGGGTGCGATTGCAGAAGAAGGTATGGAGGAGGAAGATGAGATTGAGGAGGAGGATTACGATGATGATTACGAAAGTGAGTACAGTGAAGATGAGGATGAGAAGAAAGATATGGATGAGAAGAGAGGGTCGAAGAAGGCAAATGGGAGTGTGAAACAGAAGAAAGAGTCGAGTTCTGAAGAGTCGGGATCGGAAGAAGAGTGAAACAGAAAGGAGATTTTACACTGATAAACAAAAAAAAATTACAATACTTTTGTCCCGAGTATCCTGCTAGTCTTTTTCACAGTTTTGACATTCTCTCATTGGCTCTCTTCTCTTTTCACTTTCTGTATCACTTTTCTTCTCTTCAGAGAGATTACATACACAATCCAACGCGACTAGGGAGAAAATTAACGTAACTCGGACAAAATTTTCATACACAGCAACAGCATTACAAAACAAAGCTTTTAATTCGGTGAATTCAGACGTAAATCTTGTTTAGTTGCTTTCAACAACAAGAATTCAGATAATGGGCCCTGTTAATAAACTAATAATGGGTGATAATGGGCTTTTCGGTTGTTTCAAAAAGTGGAAGCCCTATAAGGCGGGAAAATCAGAAGAGGCGCGCCTGTCTAGTGTCTTGTTCGTCTTCTCCGGAGAGGTTTTGCGGCGGAATCCGACCCGAAAATAATGCCAAATTACAGCATCAGAGGAATCAATGTTGATTTCCCATTCGAGGCGTACCAGTCTCAGATCATTTACATGGACAGAGTCATCGAGTCTCTTCAAAACGTGGGTTTCCCGAATTCTCTCCCATTCGTTTTATATTGCTCTTTTAGGGTTCCCGCTCACTGTGCTTTTTAGTTTCAGCAGCTTGACGGAATAAAAAACGAAACTAATCTGGATTATTAAAACTTGTGAGATGATGCTGCAGAAATGTCATGCGCTTTTGGAGAGTCCTACTGGAACTGGGAAAACTCTTTGTCTTCTCTGTGCCACCTTAGCCTGGCGAAAGAGTCTGGGCTCTTTCTCAACCCGTAAGGATCGCAAGAACAGTTCCATTCCTTGGTCAGATTCTGACGACCTAATGTCCCAATCCGGAGGAGCTTTTCCTACCATTATTTATGCGTCCCGGACTCATAGTCAGCTCCGCCAAGTGATCAAAGAATTAAAAAGAAGTAGCTACAGGTCACACCACCAATTCTCTTTCTGCCTTATTACCTGCTCATCATCTCTTCTAATCTTTCTCTACCTCAATCATTTCTAGGCCTAAGATGGTGGTGCTAGGATCGCGGGAGCAATTATGCGTTAATGAGGAAGTCAACTCACTCCGTGGCAAAGCACTCACAAATGCTTGTCAGTACCTTTGCAAAAAGCGCGGTAAACGCCAATGCAACCATTTCAATCGCATTCCAGGTACACAGCATCACCACATGAAACGACGATATAAATCCTTCTTGTTTATTTTGCCTTTCCATTAATCTTTTGTAGATTATTTGAAGCATAACACTCATATTGGCGACGAACCAGTTGACATTGAGGATTTGGTCAATATTGGAAAAGATTCCGGACCGTAGGTTCCTCTATTTTTGCTACTTCAACATATTTGTTTCTTACGTTGCTGGCTTTTTCCATCTGTACCATATCTCTATTTTGCAGATGCCCGTATTATATCACAAGAGAGCTTCACAAGGACGTGGACATCATATTTGCACCTTACAACTACTTGATCAGCAATGGCTATAGAAAGTTTTTGAAAGTCAACTGGAATAATAGTGTCCTTATTTTTGATGAAGCGCACAATCTGGTAAGGGGACTAAGATGTTCCACATATAATTTCCTTATGTGTTCTCTGTTCATCATGAACTCTTCGTTTCTTGGTGTTTTGTTCTATTTTTCCGGGTTACCGAACGATTATACAGCTTCCAACTTCTCGAAACACTCAGTTTATCTTTAAAACATGTGCAGGAAAGTTTATGCGCAGACTCAGCTTCATTTGACCTTCCTTCGGTTCTTCTATCGGCTTGCATTTCTGAAGCACAAGAATGTGTACAACTTGCGGCAGCAAGAAGGAATTCATTAAATGACGTTTCCATAAACCCTGAGAATTTTGCTATACTTAAAGGTCAAATTTTAGGCCTTGACTGAGAGTACAATGTTCTGTTAGACGTGAATGAAAATGACATAACTGTTCTCATCTATGCATTGTTTTTCGCTTGCAGGACTGCTTCTTAAGCTGCAGGAACTGATTTCTAAAGTGCCAATTCCGAAAAGGGACGAGGGATTTACCAAGCCTGGCCCTTACATATATGAAATGCTTAAAAGCCTTAACATCACTCACGAAACTGCTCCTAAACTTATTGGTACAGTTGAGGAGGCTGCAGTGTTCCTGGAGGAGGAGAAACAACGAACAGCGACCAACACTGGAAGCAAACTAGAAATCATTGCTGACATGCTTAAGCTGATCTTTAGAGAAAATGGAAGTAACCATGCAGATGTTTATCGTGTAAGTTTTAAGAAGAGTGTTCTTTATATTCCGTGTTGAATTTTATAATTAAGTTGAAAAGGAATTTTTCTTTCTCTTATGTTATCTCATTGGCAGAAACCCTCTTTTCTACTCATATCTTTCACTTACAGTCTCAATATTCGTCCTTCGTTAGGTTCATGTACAAGAGCTGGAGCAAAATTCTACTGATGTGATGAAAGGTAAATAAGAGTGGGATTGTCTATAGCCTTTAAACATAATATTAATATTGTTGCAGTCCCAAAGCATTAACCAAAACGCCATTTTGCTAATTTGAAAATATAATAATCATTCTTAATCTGCTCTCCTGTGGAAATTGTTTTTTGGCAAATTAGTCAGAACTTTAGAGAAAGTAAATGATTTGATTTATTTCTGTAGGCAAGGTATCAAGAACGCTTAGCTGGTGGTGTTTCAGTCCTGGGATTACCATGCTGGACATAGCAAAAAAAGGTGTTGGGTCTATCATTTTAACATCGGGGACTTTGTCTCCCATGGATTCATTGGCTCAAGAACTAAAACTGTGAGTCATATCGATAATCTTTTCTGTCACTATGCTTGTCTATCTGCCTTTTTGGCTCTTCCCCCAGTTTTTAATGGAAACATCTTTTTCTGGAAAATGCAGAGACTTTCCCGTTCGGTTGGAGAATCCCCATGTTATATCCTCAAATCAGCTATGGGCTGGAGTTGTAAGTACTGGTCCATCAGGGTACGTTCTTAATTCTAGCTACCGCAATCGTGATGTACCAGAGTACAAACAAGAACTTGGGAATGCCATAGGTAAGTGTTTTGTTATTTGGTAGTTCATTTTGGATGGCCTGAATGTATCACTCTGAATTTCTGATGTGTGAACCGAGTTCTAGAATCTGGGGAGCTCTCAATATCGAAGCTGCTATCCTTATAGTGATCAATTAATTAGTACGTGTTTCTACTCTGCAGTCAACTTTTCTCGAGTCGTGCCTGAAGGACTGCTGATATTTTTCCCTTCCTATTACCTTATGGACTCTTGCATTTCATTTTGGAAAAATGGGGTATGGCCGTTGTTAATTTTCTCTTAAATATTAAAAAAATTAGTACTCTTTAGCTTGAAAATCTACCGTTTCTTCATCATTCAGTGTCACAGAAACTCAATGACAGTATGGGAAAGAATTTGCAAGCTCAAGAAACCTGTCATTGAACCTAAGGATTCGTCCCTCTTTCCTGCAGCAATGCAGGTGAGCAACAGATGCCTCTGATCTTCTTTTGCTTCCAAAAGGCAGAATATTATATAATTTAATCGTGTCTTGTGTTTTTCTCATGGTAGGACTTTTCAGAAAAATTGCAAGACAGATCGACTTCGGGTGTGGTATTTTTTGCCGTTTGTCGCGGTAAGGTATGTTTTCTTCAACCTGTATGAAATTTGTCTGTTTGTAATAAGAGATATCTTGTGTATCCATATAGTATGTATGAGAATGCTGGTACAAAAAATAGGTGGTCAAAAGTTTCTCTAGTGTAGTGTCTTCAGTATGGCTGGTCTCTGTTGTGTTGTCAGGTCAGTGAAGGACTGGATTTTGCTGACGGTGCTGGCAGAGCTGTCGTCATTACTGGGTTACCTTATGCCAGGGTGACAGATCCTAGGGTTTGTCTGCTCTATCCTTTACTGTTTTGTTCTGAATTTGTATTTAGGCTCATTGGCAAAATGGTTGCAAAAACTAGTGAACTGTTTTGCTCTTTTTGAGAGTTTCTTTCTCATTTGTCTTCACTTTTATTTAAACTGGCACTGAGAGGGCACATAGCTTTAAATTTTATGCTGCTACTTGCATTCCAGCATCATTAACCCATGTGTAAAACAGGTAATATTGAAACGAGAGTTTCTGGATGAACAATCACAACTTGCAGATGTCAAGGTGAGTTTGATATTAAGTTGACTATTGACACATCAAGGTTATAATACTTCTTGCAATTTTTTAGCTTCCAAGATCAACCCTTCTATCTGGAAGCATGTGGTACAGTCAAGAAGCCGCACGGGCTGTGAATCAAGCAATTGGACGTGTAATCCGCCATCGCCATGATTATGGAGCTATCATCTTTTGTGATGACAGGTTTTGTTCATGCTATCCATAGCTTTTTTCTTTTCTTCCTGGCTTCATGCAAGAATGTTCTTTTCGGGCATATATTCCGGGCATGATGCATGTAAATATGTAGGCCTCTCGTTTTTGGACAAATAGATAGTGCATAAAATGTGGTAGTTAAGGTACTGCCAATTTTAGCCTTGAGACGTATGCTCTTTGAGATTGCTTTTGGTTGATATTGTGTCTGACATTCTCTTTCTAAACTGTACTCGCTATAGTTTTTAACTATTCTCCAAATAGACAAGAACTGTGCTCGATCTTGGGTAAACATATATTCATTCTCGTTTTTTTCTGATTATTTCGTACATTGGCTATTGTTGACAGATTTGAACAACCGTCCCAGCAATCCAAGATATCACTTTGGATACGACCTAACGTCAAGGTATAAGTTATGCTCTGTCTTGCCTCTGCATTTTATGGAGCTTAAGTTTTTTTCCTGGATACACCGGTTTTGCAGTGCTACTCTAGATATGGAGAGGTTATTTCTGACCTTGCTCGATTTTTCCGGACTGAAAGATCAAATTTTCCTGCAAGGCTTGTAACAGATCAAGAGAACACTATAGGTAATGCACCTTGCAGCAAAAAGATAACTTTCATTGGACGTTACCATATCTTAGTCTGCCTGTCCTATTATCCCATCCTATTTCTTTCCTTGTGATCGACTATGGTTTGTGTTTGGGAGTTGGGGCATGATATAATTGCTTATCTTGTATCGATAAGAACTTTGTGACCCCTTGGTTATAATAGGTTGGAACAAAATAAAAAAAAGAGTACAGTGAGTAGTACGAGCATATATGCAATAGTTTGTCATAGCAAAATGCTCTAATACTTTAAGCCCTATTTTCAAGTATATGTTGGACATCATCGTAAGTCAAATCTTTTTTGATACAGATTCAACATTGATACCAATGGAATCAACCAAGGATAATCCTACACCAGCCTTTGGTCAGTGATTCATTTTTCCTTCATTCTCATGACTGAGGAAAGATGTTATCCCTTTTGCACATGGTTAGAATGTGGATCTAACTTCAACTCTCAAAGTTGTAATTTTGCATTGGGTATTTGATCTTTTGCAGGTAATAGTAATTTGAAAAACGTTGGGGTTGCGCAGAATGAGTTGAGTAGACTGGAAGCATTTCCTCCTGCAAATCGGGCTTCACCCTTGGAGCGTGACGGAAATAATGTTAAATGGAAAGGCCTGACCATTCTTAAACATACGGGCAAGATACCTCGCATTGTAAAGGGAGATGTTATGCAGGGTTGTTCTTCACGGAAGGCTAAGTTAGTGGAACTAAGTGATGATGAGGAGACTCCGGTAGAGAGGAGATGTGAAGTAGTGGATCTAGAATGCGACAACTGTGAGAAGCAGACCTGTGAAACAGAAGTGCTTGCATCAAGCACATGTTTCAACACAATGGGACTAAAAAAAAAGCGAAAGGTTCAAGAGAGTCAGGGAAGTGCATCGTCGTCAGTGTTGACAGCGAAAGGAAATGGAGGTGGTAGTAAAAAGGAAGCAAGTGCATCTGCATTTTTGAGTCAAGTTAGATCCCACCCTCTCTTTCCATGTTTCTCTTTTGTATATCAAGTTATTTGTTTACATTGGAAGTCATGTGCTGATGATCTTACTAGGTCAAAGAGAAGCTCAACACAGAAGATTATAAGAAGTTCATTGGATACATGCAAGCATTGAAGAAGAAGGAGATTAAGTTAGCAAACGTGATGGAGTCGATTGTGCAACTGTTCTGTGGAAGAGAGAGGGATCATCTTCTCATGGGATTCAAGGACTTTGTGCCAGTAAAGTATCGTCCTGCCTATGAGGAATGCATTAAAACGAGAAAAAGAGAAGGCTGATCGATCATCTTCTCAAACTCAAATTGACATTGTTACTCTCTTTACATTCTTTTTGTAAGTAAACTCTAACAGCCTTAAGTGTAGCTGAGAAGAAAAGAAAGAAAGTAAAAAAATTGTGACAAAAGAAAGTGAAATTGCATGAGAGTTAGTTGTCACTCATGATCATCCTCTTTCTCAGCCTCTCCCTGGCTGCGCGAGTACTGAGCGACCTCACAAGGCCTTTCCTGGTGATTCTCTTCTCCTTCTCACGAAGAGCGATGATGAGATCAACGAAAGCGCTTAATATGAACTTGTGTGACTTCTTGTCGTTGAGATCCAGATAGCAGAAGAGTAGCTCCTCCATCAAGTCCCAATCCACTTCGCTTTCTGGCATCCCTAACTTGGACTCCATCATCTCCACCATGGACAGCCTGAAGTCCTCTTGCGGCTCATCCGTGTATCTTAACACTGCGATGCAGTTCTCCGGCAGCACCAAGGTGGATCTCGATTGTCTATCCTCCGATGTAGACGTTGTTTCCATGCTAGGCCTCCCCTCCGATGATCCAGGAGGAGGAGATAGTCTCTCCGTTCTCAGCAAACCCGGCGGCTGTTTGGGGGAGTCGTAGACGGCCTGTCCCCATGTCCTCTCGAATCGGTGGCGATAGTCGTCGTCGTGATCATCACTGTCGTCTGATGAAGATTCCCTTTTCTCCTTGTTTTTGGTCAGCCGGACTTGATGGTCATCCTCCTGGTCGTCTCTGATGCAGAGGGATTTGAAGTTTTCCTCAAGAAAACGATCAATGTCAGACAAGGTGGCGGCGTGAGCGGAGTCCTGCTGGTGAACGGGGTCGTCTTTGCTGAATCTGGTCTTGCTGCTGCGTCGTCTATGCTTGAAGGAGAAGGAGAGCTTCTTGGGATGCTTACCAAGGACCCAATTCTTTGAGGATGAGAATGAATTCGACGAAGACAGTTGCAGCTTCCCTGTCTCTCGTTTGATCTTTGACAGGTAACCATGCAGCGATTTCTGCAATGGGTTTGGCATATCCTCTGAGACTTTTGCTCTACAAACAACTCTGCTGCATGAAAACAATAGAGATTTTTGTTTTAAAACCAATTCTGGGAGATTTGATGCTATAAGAGGGAGCAGAGAGGTTCATTGGTCAAATCTGAAACTGTTCAACGCTTTTACGTTGTGGGTAATCTCATTAAATTAATAGGCAAGTTTTTTCTTAGATTTGTTTTTGTGTTAAATCTGTTTCCATAAGTTCCAGATTCTGCATTCAATGCATCGTTGAATAGTAATTTTTTTTTTTTTTTTTTTTGTATTGGAACTTGGAAGTGAAGCTGACGCGCCTAATCTAAACACAGACTTGATTTACTTGACTCAATTCAATGTTTAAGTACCATTAAGGTAACGTTGACAAAAAATTTAACATCTTTAAAAGTGAAAACAAATGAAGAAGGCATGATAAAGCGGATAAGTAAGTAGCAAAACTGTTTTCGAGGCCCAACTTTTGTGGCCCAAGACAGGAGGTGTGCTTGTATTTTGTCCCACATCGCTTGTGAGACTAAAGAAGCAGAAAGAAGTTGTGCTATAAAAGAAATCTCACATCCTCCAGAGAAAAGCATCTTTGCGCTTGGGGCAATGACGCAGCTAATGAGGTTCTAACCGAGGCGCGTCTATTGCTGGTTGAAAACTATTTCCAAACCCCCTCATGGGCCTGGGCTCGACCTATGGCCTTTGAGAATTTCTGGAAGGGTTCCCTTCGGGGTAAAGCCCTACAAATCTTCAGTTTCAACTTTCTTTTTTGTGCTTGGTAATTTATCATTTACATATGTACTGTATGTGATGATTGAGAATCGTAATGTACTTGGGGAATCAAATAGGTAAATTCTCAAATGAAAGAATCATAATAATATTCAAACAAGTATGTTCTCAATCTGTCTCATTAAATTCATGTTTTTTTTCCGAAAGCATATACCTTTGTGTCACATATTAAAAATCCTATTTCCAAATGTAAACAGAATGTACTCAGCATTGTTTTTGTTATAGATCTGGTCATTGCACTGTGTTAATTAATATTATCCATTACAGATTTTCGGTTATTAATTATTAGTCTTACACAGATTGGATGGTATATTTTGTTTTGATAATTAGTTTCTAACGCCTATAGTTACATACAATGTCTCATATAATTTGTATTTTTATTTTAAAAGGTATGATCAATTGGAATAAAAGAAACAAGAGTAAAAGCAAGATTTGTTGGCCCAACAAAATTAAATATTACTTGAGGGGAACGCGTGAGTCTCACTCGCGTCTCTCTCCTCTCTCCTCCTCTTCTTCTTCTGATCGCAATTCCGTGCACCGCGTGAAGGGATTCCTCAGGCGATTCCGGCGTTGATGAGGAATCCATGGTCCATGGCGCTTCATCCGTGGTCCGTTGCACCTTACCGGCGAGGTCACCAGATCGGAATCAAGGGAGTTCGTGGCGGGGAGAAGCTTCTGCGGGATGCTCCGGTATGAGCTCTACTGGATGTGTGGCTTTGCAGAGTGAAGAAGGAGGTTTTCAGCGTTTAAGGAGAAAGGTCGGCGGTTAGATCTAGGCGATTGAAGACGCAGGAGGTTTTGTCATGGCCGACTTATGACGGGGGAGGTCTACGCCGGTAAGGCAAAGCTATGCCACCGTCTTTGGTTGTCTTCTTCTTCTCCCTACTGTCTTACCTCTCTCTCGTCGGCGCTGTGATTTCTCGACGGTCAAGATCGGTTTCTTCTACCTTCTCTTCACAGCTCTACGGTGGCGGTTTGGTAATGGTCCTGTGTTGCCTTTTCCGTTCGACTCTCGTCTTCCTGGGCTCGCCGGTGGTCCTGTTCCGGTGAGTATCTGCAGTTTCGTGGGAAGACGGCTTAGATCGGGTTCTCCGATAGAAGTCTAGGGTTTTTGTGTTCCCCGGTCTAGATCGGTTCTGCTGGTTTAGATTTGGTTTGGTCCCGGGTCGATTTTGATTTGGTTTCTTGGTTTGGTTGGTGTAATTGGACTGGGCCCTAAGGGGAATTGTATGGGCCTAATCCGGAAATAGCCCATTGGGCATATGTTTTAAATATAATTGCAAACCCTTTATCAAAAAAAAAAAAAACAAATATGTTTATCCTTAAAAAATTAAAAAATTGATAAAAGGATAATGGGAGACACGATCAGTCGTAGGAGTTGCTTCCGGTGAGAATGTGACACACTCTATACGTACTTTGTCGCGTATTTGTTAAGTTAATATTTTTACTCTTCTCTAATTTAAAAAAGAAGGGAAATGAGTAAAAATACAGAGGCAAGGCAAACAATACGAGTCTTGTACGTATGTATTCTCTCTCTTTCTCTGCTTCCTAATAAGCAATCAATCGATCAATCAATCACAGAGTACAAACACCAGCCAAATTATAAGAGCGAGAGAGAGAAGAAGAAGCCCGAAACTTGTTCATTTGATTTGTCCAAGTTGTAAAATCGAGCACCTGCATTTGGGGATTTCCTCTTATCTGGAAACAAAGAGCCGTCCGCCACTAATGGTAAATATATATATATATATATATATATATATATGCTTTTGATCCTCAACCTTCTTCTTCTTCTTCTTTTTTGAGATTCTTTCTAATAGTCAGCAACCACATTCATTTTTGACTAGCTAGGAGACTTTATACTATGTGAAAGATTCTCTCTATACTCATCGATTTTGTTCTTGTGTGTGTCGGGATTTCAGACTTGTCTGATCAAATCCAACCGTGATGAATTCTCAGTGATTATTGGTAGAGTCTCAATTTTTTTGATTCTACCTACCTACTGTGTTGATTGATTGATTGATTGGATGAATGAATGAAGCATACAACATATATATAACAAGTTTTTTGTTTTGTTTATTGTTGCCAGATAAAGAAAACCATCCCTACTATATATTCTTGTTTTCTTATGTCTCTCTATCTATCGAGTTCCTCCAACCATATATATATATATATATATATATATGCTTTTATATGCAATCTTTTTAGTGAATTTCGGTGAAAGGAATCATTATTCTTGTTGTTTATTTTGTGTTTTCTAGGAATGAGAGTTTCCGTGAATCAGAAATCATCAATCATTCAGGAGGTGAAAGGAATCATTATTTGGTTGTTGTCAACTCATAATAATGGCAATGGCTGAGCCTGATCCGGATTCCTCTGTGGATCTCAAACACATTACCACCCCACTCTTTAGCATCCCTGGCTTCTTTTCTGACTCTTTTGATGCCGAAAGGTCCCCTACTTCTCCCCTTGACTTTGGTGGCCTCTTTAGCCCCAGGTCCTCTTCATTTGGCCTCCGCAACAAATGGCTTTCTGACAAAGTTGGCCTTTCTCTTCTGAGCTCCAGCCTCGATCTAGGCCACGAGGCTTCATTCAGAAGGGACTACATTGTGCTTTCCCCTCAGATCAAGGTCAATATTGTTAATACAACAACTTCCAATTAGCTTTCCTGTGATCTGTTGTCTGATCCTTGTCTTAAATCTAATTCCCAGCCTAAGAGCTACGTCGCTCCTTCATTGTCTGTTGCGGTAAACATTCAATCCGACCTCATTGTGGAGGAACCAAGGAGATCAAGCTCATCCCCTATGGATATCATCTCCACACAGGCTTACTCTCGCTCGCTGGCTCTCTCTGAGGACTATACCTGTATAATTTCTCATGGACCAAACCCAAAAACAACTCATATATTTGGCGACTGCATTCTGGATTGTGACCCCAAGGAAGATATTGAGATGCAGGAAGAAGGGGATGATGATTCAGTGCCTAGCACAGGAAAACCTCAAGATCATATTGACAGGTTCTTCTGGCTCAAACTTACAAAGCGGTGAGTGGTGTTCTGATTTAACCTTGAAATAACATCTCTGACATGTATTTCCGTTTCTGGCAGAATGAACAACAGGGCAGAAAAGGAAAATGAGAAGGCCGGTGTTGAAGATTCATCTCCACGATCAAGTTACAAGGAGGAGGAACTGTTTCCTATGGCAATGCCTCTCAACCAATAATGAGATGGTTGAAGTGGCCAGAGTGAGTGTTGTAAGGTTAGGTTTGGGGATGATTTTATTGTGTGCTCAATAAAAAGCTTGATTGGGGTGAGTTTTGTTGTGGCCTGATGCCCCGGCTCATCCATTTGCTTGCTTCTTGTGTGTTTTATTTTACATTGTACGATTGTTTTGTTGTTGTCTCTACTTATCCTCCTCATATGATGGACATGCCACTTGTATGGATCTACATTACTGACTAAAAATTTTTTTATACTATTTTGGGATACAAGAGTGAGAGACAATAACGGAAAGAAAAAAAAAAGATCGACCACAGTGGGAGTCGAACCCACGACCTTTTGATCCGAAGTCAAACGCGCTAATCCACTGCGCTATGCGGTCATTCTTGTCTTATATATCAATCAATAGCCCAAACTTCTTCTTCCTTCTTCCTTGTTTCTTCTTTCTTCTTTTCTGTTTCTGGTCGCTCGCTGCCACCAAGACTCTCTCTCTCCCCCTGTGCAATTGCAAAAGGGCTTTTGTTGCGTTACCGTCTCCGAGGAAGGAAGTTGGCTGTATCATTGAGAATTATCGATCTGGTGAATCTCTAGCTGTGCCGATTCAGCGGATCCGGTTTGATCTCCCTTTGGCGAATCTAGGCTTGCGTGATTCTTACTTAGGTGCGTTCTCCATTTGATCGTGTAATTGAGGGTGGAAATCGAAACTAGATCTGGTTTGTGTATTTCGGGATTATTACTTAGGATACTAGGGAATTTTGTTTTGTGCTATCATCTGCTGCAGCAATGTTCTATGGCACAGCTGTATGGGACCCTTGGCTTATCGTTGGCCAGATTATTTGCCTCCAGTGCTCTTACTATCTCACTCTTGGTCTCTTCACCATGGTCTTTCTTGGCCTTCGTGTTCCTCGCCTTAGTCTTGTCTACTTCTTCGATTACGCTACTCTCACTACTTCCACCTTCACTGGTTGGTGTGTCATTGCCTCTTTCCTCTTCTCTTCACTCGCTGGGTATTTTCCTTGCCTATCCTTTTATTCTTTGCTTTCTCTTTAGTATTACTTTCTTAGATTTCTTCCATTCATTAATTGGCAGGGCTGTCTACATGATATTTTTGGTGGAACGAGCACGCAAATGCTTAGATTTCTCTGCAACTCTCTACATCATTCATCTCTTCTTCTGCATCTTGTATGGCGGATGGCCTTCCTCTATGGCTTGGTGGGTTGTTAATGGAACCGGACTCGCTGTTATGGCTTTGCTCGCTGAGTACTTGTGCATTAAACGCGAACAGCGAGAGATTCCCATGGATCGGTTCCATTCAAGTAAGATGATCATTCTTTCTTTCATGACTCTGTGCACAGCATATACTTTCTCATGACACATGAAATTAAATTTGGCTGCTGCTGCAGGGGTTTGAAGATTGGTGTATGAACAAGTGATGAAGATTCTTGTATCAGGGCGGGCGACTCATAGAGCCTACTAGTACTCTTAACAATTGTGATGTACAGAGATGAAATCAGAGGAGTAGAATGGGCAAAAAGAACTTGAGCCAGCCAAGTAACCATGTTGAAGCACCAGCTCTGACTGACTGCAGTTTTGTAGTGACCTCAAAAATTAAGACATTGGAATACGTTTCAATTTGTTCTTCTGTATGAAAAAACCGTTAAGACTCGAATAGGTTATCGATTTCATGCTACTTCTTGCTTCTTTTTATATACTGGATCTCCTCTCCTCTACTCGGTGCAGCTTTGTGTGTTTTATAATCAGTGTCTCATTCATCATACTCTTTTACCACCAATTGAATCCTTAAAAAAATCCAATTTACTTGGTTCTTGGACTGTGTTTTAAAAAAAAGGGGGTCGAAATGTAACATCTCGTATACGGTATGGTCAAGTGAAAAAAAAACGCGTGATAAAACGACGTCGCGTTAGAAAGACAAGAGCCCAGATTCAGATCCAAATCGCCAACGCGCACTGGAAGTGGGATCAGCACCACTGCCCTTGTTCGACATCTCTGATCCTCCCTGCGATCGGGGGCCATCTCCGGCGATAATCCGATCTCCGGTTCAGGCATTCTTTTGGACTTGCAAAGATGGTGAGTGACATGATCTCTCAGTTTCTCCATAGATGTACCTCTGAATCCTCTTTCAAATTTTTAACTTGAAATCTCAATTCTGGGCTATTATTGTTTTGATTTCTCCTCTCTTGTGCACTAACCTAAAAGTGTTTGCTTCTTTTTTGTTTGACAGCCTCTGCGACTCGAAATCAAGGTAATGCAGTCTCCCTTGATGCTCGATTTAGACCTCTTTCATTCTAAATCATTCTTATTCGCCTCTGTGTTTTGATCAGCGTAAGTTTGCTCAAAGATCCGAAAGAGTCAAATCTGTAGATCTCCATCCAACAGAGCCATGGTAATTTGAGCGCATTCTTCATTGCTTTATTCTCTGCTTTACATCATTCTTACTTCATTTTTGTTAAGGAAACAACTACTACTAATCCATACATTGTTTCAGGATCCTGGCAAGTTTGTATTCCGGAACCGTGTGCATCTGGAATTACCAGACACAGGTTAGTATCATCTTACTGTCTATCTATTAGTTTTCCTGATTCTTCATTCCGATATTTTGTGTTCCTTCTCTATTATTGTTAACCCATATATGACTTACTTTGCAGACAATGGTAAAATCTTTCGATGTGACTGAATTGCCTGGTATGATATTCAGCATCTTGTTGTTCCTGGTCCTTCTTATGCTGCCTTTCGCACATCATTCTGTGGTCCTGCATTTCTTGAATCTGTCTTCTTGTTGTGCAGTTCGGTCAGCAAAGTTCATTGCTCGGAAGCAGTGGGTTGTAGCTGGAGCTGATGACATGTTTATTCGTGTCTACAACTACAACATAATGGATAAGATCAAAGTATTTGAGGCTCATGCTGATTACATTCGTTGTGTTGCTGTTCATCCCACCCTTCCCTATGTGTTATCATCATCTGATGATATGCTCATCAAGCTCTGGGACTGGGATAAGGGTTGGCTTTGCACTCAGATTTTCGAAGGCCATTCCCATTATGTTATGCAAGTGACTTTCAACCCAAAAGACACCAATACTTTTGCTAGTGCATCCCTTGACCGTACCATCAAAGTAAGAATACTCTTGCACTTTTAAGATACATGTTCTTCGGTCATTCCCATTATGAGAAGCTAAACATTTTCCCTGTATTTACATCTAATCTTACATAGATATGGAATCTTGGCTCTCCGGATCCAAATTTTACTTTGGATGCACATATGAAAGGGGTAAACTGTGTAGACTACTTTACTGGTGGGGATAAACCATACCTAATCACTGGTTCTGATGATCATACTGCTAAGGTCTGTACTGAGCTGTCTTGCTTCTTTGCAAGTTGTTTGCTACATATGTTTGCTTGTATGTATCTCCCTTTGTATTGTTTGTATATAGGTTCGTGCTGGGTTTTCTATTGTTCATAAATGTCTTCTGGAAACAGGTGTGGGATTACCAAACGAAGAGTTGCGTTCAGACACTTGAAGGCCATACACACAATGTTTCTGCAGTATCTTTTCATCCAGAGCTCCCAATAATTATTACAGGATCTGAGGATGGAACTGTTCGTATATGGCATGCCACCACTTACAGGTAACTCGTATGCTGTCTGTATTAAAGCTGCTATTGATTTGGTCTTTAAGAACTTCCTTCAGTTTTTCAAAAATCTTCATCCAACAATTTTCTTAATACTTGACATCTAGGCTTGAGAATACATTGAACTATGGCCTTGAGAGGGTTTGGGCTATTGGACACATTAAAGGTTCACGCCGGTAAGTTTCTGAACTTTTACTTACTATGGCAATATTTGGTCCCTGCTAAAGGTATATTTATCTTCACATAATAATTATTTCTTTGTGTAAATTTATGTTTCCTACATAATTTACGATATGGCAATACCTTGTCTTTTTACAGGGTTGTAATTGGTTATGACGAAGGATCCATAATGGTGAAACTTGGCCGTGAAATACCAGTGGCTAGTATGGATAACAGCGGAAAAATTATTTGGGCTAAACACAATGAGATACATACTGTAAACATCAAGAGTGTGGGCGCAGATGAGGTTTGGGGTTTAAATGATGAACACTTGTACATTGTTGCCTTTTTATTTGCAAATTAGCTCATGTTTGGCAATGTTTATCATTTGGTTTTGAGCCTACTTAGGTCACTGATGGTGAGAGACTGCCTTTGGCTGTTAAAGAGCTAGGGACCTGCGATCTTTATCCTCAAGTAAGTGGCATCCTTCTGATTGTATAGATTTTGGAAATATGGTTTCGTATCTCTGGATTGTCATTTCTACATTTGTTGATGATATATTGGATATGTAGTGCTAACGTTTTTCTTAAATCGTTGCTTCTAGTTATTTGTTTTTTGGGCAGTTTGATAGATTACTGGTATTAGTAAGAAATACGACCTTAATCATTTATTTATTTTGTGACTACCCACTGTCATTTATGTTTCTATTATTTAACCTTTTGCTTTCAGAGCTTGAAGCACAACCCTAATGGTAGGTTTGTGGTTGTTTGTGGAGATGGTGAGTACATCATCTACACTGCCTTGGCGTGGCGAAATAGGTCATTTGGCTCTGGGCTGGAATTTGTTTGGTCATCTGATGGGGAGCATGCTGTCAGGGAAAGCTCGACAAAGATCAAGATTTTCAGCAAGAATTTCCAGGTTTGTAATTCCTTCTGGCACATTCCTTTTTTCCGACTGATTAACTCTAGAGCTTTTGTTTTTTTTGTCTGATTCTGTTATCTGAAATACACTTCCCTATACTGACAGCGTAGTTTAATTTGCAGGAAAAGAAGACTGTGAGACCCACTTTCTCAGCAGAGCACATTTTTGGTGGGACGTTATTGGCCATGTGCTCAAGTGATTTTATCTGCTTCTATGATTGGGCGGAATGTAGGTTGATTAGGCGAATAGATGTTACTGTCAAAGTAAGTGCTTATATACCAGAAGTAGATCAATAAGTTTCTACAGGAGAATGGTTTATAGGTTACGGTTCCAGTAATATTTTTATTGGAGAAAAAAAAAAAGAGTTTCTTATCTGGAATTCAAACGCAAAAGCAGATTGATACTGCTGTTTTTTGAAATAAAATCTCTTATTCACGTCTAACTTTTTTGTTTATTGAATGTGTCAGAATCTTTATTGGGCGGACAGTGGTGATCTAGTTTCAATTGCCAGTGATTCGTCATTCTACATCCTTAAGTTCAATGTGAGGATCTTTCTTAAACCTTGGTAGTGAACCAGAACTCTAATAGATTTCCTTGTACTGTTGCTGTTCGATACATGGTTTTAAGCTGTTTTTCTTACTGTTCTGCTGTAGCGCGACATTGTTTCTTCTTATTTTGATGGCGGTAAACAAATTGATGAGGAAGGCATTGAAGACGCATTTGAGCTTCTCAATGAAACCAATGAACGTGTTCGGACTGGCTTATGGGTTGGGGATTGTTTTATCTATACCAACTCTTCTTGGAGGCTTAAATACTGTGTTGGTGGTGAGGTAAGGCTCATTTCTAGGTTATTGGAAAGAAACGTTTTTCTTAAAAAAAGTTTTTTGTTGGAAATGAGATTCAATACTCCTCTTACATTACAGGTAACGACAATGTATCATCTGGACCGTCCTATGTACTTGTTGGGTTATCTTGCTAATCAAAGCCGGGTTTATTTGATTGACAAAGAGTTCAAGTAAGCAGATGTTTTACTGTTATTATTGCTAACAATGTTTTGTAACTTACTGACTTCTGTGTCCACTTTATTGTTTACAGTGTTATTGGATACACTTTACTGTTAAGTTTGATTGAGTACAAGACTCTTGTGATGCGTGGAGATTTGGAACAGGCTAATGAAATCTTACCTTCAATTCCTAAGGAGCATCATAATAGGTATGAGAGTGTGTTTTCCCTCGCATTATGGTGAACATGTATCCAAGGTCACATAATGGTTTAAACTGTTTTCCTAAATTCACGCATTCCTAATTTTCTGATTCTCAACTCCAAAAACCTGCTCCTGTTGTCAGCGTGGCACACTTTTTGGAATCACGTGGTATGACAGAAGATGCTCTAGAAGTAGCTACTGACCCTGATTACAGATTTGAGTTGGCCGTACAGCTCGGTAGATTGGCGGTCGCAAAGGTTAGTCTGTAGTTTTTACCATTTGAGAAGCTTTATTTCTATGACTTACCAATATGTTGTTACTCAATTCTTATTTTGACAGGACATTGCTGTAGAGGCACAAAATGAGTCTAAATGGAAGCAACTTGGAGAATTAGCTATGTCCACTGGGAAGGTGACCATTTTTTTAGCTGCAATTAGTGTTCTAGGATTCTTACAAAGGTTAAAGCTAATATGTATTTTTCTTCTCATCTTCCTTCCCATGCTTGGACTACGTAGCTGGATATGGCTGAGGAATGCATGAGGCATGCTATGGATTTGAGTGGACTGTTGCTGCTTTATTCTTCATTGGGAGATGCAGATGGATTGATGAAGCTGGCAGCACTTGCCAAAGAGCAAGGAAAGAATAATGTCGCTTTTCTTTGCTTGTTCATGTTGGGTCAAGTAGAAGACTGCCTGCATCTGTTGGTGGAAAGGTGCATTGTTACTGTTTCTTACATTTGGAACATATATTCCCGCAACTAGTTACGTCTATTCTGATACTTATCTGGTTACAGTAATCGAATACCTGAAGCCGCTCTGATGGCACGATCGTACCTTCCAAGCAAGGTCTCCGAAATAGTGGCATTGTGGAGAAATGATTTGACCAAGGTTAGTGGTAGACACTTCCGATGCACCTTCTGATTGAATTTCAAACCTTGCCCGTTGAGATATCCACAGATTTTCTTGATCCTCTGTCAATGTGGATATAGATAAGTCCAAAGGCTGCCGAATCTCTGGCTGATCCCGAAGAGTATCCCAATCTCTTTGAGGAGTGGCAAGTCGCCCTGTCCCTTGAAAATAGAGCTGCAGAGACGAGGTATCTTTTAGACGTCGTTGCCATCATTAGCTTGTTATTAAAAACAGTGCTTATGAGGAAACCTTTTAATTTAATTGTGGGACTTAAGTAATTTAGAGTCATGTGTCTGCCTTAGATGGCGAGGTAGCCGTCATGTGTTTTGCTTATAATTTGAATTTATACCCCGTATAAACATAACTCCAAATGTTGATTTCATTTATTCAGAATCCTCATAAACAAAGTATTTGTGTTGACTTATCTTGCAGGGGCGTCCATCCTCCTGCTGGGGATTATTGTAGTCATGCAGACAGAGATCATACAACTTTGGTAGAAGCTTTTAGAATTATGCAAATAGAGGAAGAGGGGGGACTTGAGCACGGGGATGTTGTCGACGAGGTATGCAAAGTTTACATTACATGCCATTGAAGGGGATGGTCTTTTACCCATGATGTCCAATCTAATTGCTAGATTTCGAGGTCTTTTGGCCATAATCGACAATGATAGGATCAGTAATTTTACTGTCGCTGCTTCATATGTGATGGACTGCCTTTTTTGTGAACAGTTTGGGGAAGAGGGAGAGGAAGAGGAGGAGGAGGAGGAGGATCATCAGGAAGAGAGTAGTGATGGGAGGCAACAGAATGTGGAAGAAGAGGCCGTAGTGGTGGATGCTGACTCTACGGATGGTGCTGTGCTAGTTAATGGGAACGAGTCAGAAGAACAATGGGGTAAGATTAATGAAGGAACCGCATCAGTCTTATAGCATTTGTGGATATTCTAAGATGCAGCTGCACCAAAGCATCTTTCAGTAATTAGATTCTTAGGTCGTTTGGTTCCTTTGCCATCTAGACACATGAGTCATATATCATAGGGCTTTGTGTTTGCATCTGTCCATCAATGTTTCCTCATCTGTCTGTCTACCATCTCCTTTTCACTGATTATCTTATATTTTTGATGTTGAATGTTTTTAGTTAGTGCATCTCAAATCCATTTACTTTTTTATAATTCTGTGGATTGATAAAATCATTGTTTGTTGTACAGTTTTAACACCGCCACAGGAGTAGGGTTGGTGAGAAAACATACATATATATATTCTTGGCTTTGAAACTTGGATACATTCAACAGAGAAACAAGGCAGCACAGAGAGAGAGAGATTAGTTTCCATTGTTAAAAACTGATCTATTATCTGCTTCCGCTTTGTGCTTTTAATACAGATATTATAAAAAAAAAAGGAGGGGTTTTGGGACTCTTATGTAGCTTAAACTGATGAGAGATTTCACCTGTAGAATATGTGTTTCCAACTGAAATGATCCCATATGATAAATGTTTTTGACTTTCGATTCAAATCTGACTTTATTGAACCAAGCCTTGCGCGTGGGCTTCACGCGTCCCCTTTTCTCTCCCAAATCAAGCGACAAAAACAGCGACAACCCTAATTGAAATTCGTTTCTGTCTCTCCGGCAACGGTGTTGTTGCTGGTTGTCGGAGAGGACCTGTCTCTTCCCCCTCTCTCTCTATTTGTCACTTCCTCCGTCTTGCCATTGAAGCTCTTGTGGTGGCCAGTCCGAGGTTTGTTCTTCGTCTCTTGTTGGTGGTGAAGCGGCGAGTGTCCACGCACGATTAAGGACAGATTGCCTTGCTCTCCTGGTGTGTTCTGGAATTCGACGCTCAAGGACGGCGCCGAAACTGGGATTCACCTCCGGCGAGAATGGCTTCAGATCTATCCTCGTGCAGCTTCGGATCTCCGTTTCTGGTTGTGGCTTTGATGTGGCGATTGTAGCATGAGTGTGGCTCCTAACGGCGGGACCATCCTCCATAACTGAGAAACCGGTGGTGCATCGCCGTGCTTCTTTAGTTGTCGTCGTTCCTCTTGTGGTATTGGCTATTCAGCGAGCTTCGGTGAGGCGGACCTTCTCTTCTCGGTCTCTCTGACCTTAGTTTTCTCCAGCTCTGGTGGTGGTGTGTTTGGATCCGGCGGGTATTCTCTTTTGGAGGCAAGCCTCGAAGTCATTCTTGGCGTTTTGGTTTGTTCGTTGCGGTTAGATGCGTTGTGGGTTTTGTTGTTGGTTGTCAGCGTGTCTCCTCCATTGGTGGGCTGTAGAAGGTGGCAGGTTCTTCAGCCATGGTTATGGCTTCTCCATCTCCATTTGTCTTCGTCCCTGACGCAAGTCTCCGGTTGCTTTAAGGTGGAGTTTTGTTGGTTAAGGTGTTGTCGGTGTTGGTTCTTTTTGTATAAGTGAGCTTCTAGGTGCATTGACAAGGTTAGTCGAGTGTTGAATAGAGGCGGCGAATAGGTCTAAGTGGCGTCGCTAATTCGATGAGCTAGTGTACAAGTCCACGGTTGCCTATGCGTTTTTGCGTTAGTTCTCGGAGAAGCTGTAGGCTTCTATCACGAGGTTTTGAGGACGGATCTCGGATAGTTTAGCTCGTGGCAACTACGATGAGGATTCCAGTGCTTCGGTCCTGTGGCAACCACGCAAATGTCTGAGCCTCGCGAGCTCAGAATCGGTGTTTCTCCTCGCAGCTTGGTCTTGAACACTCGGAAGTGATCTGAAACAATTTGAGTAGTAATGTTGTATTTATTTTCTGTAGAATGCTTTAATCTGTTTCTTGTAATCCCTGTAATTCTGTCAAAAATCTAAAATGGTATAAAATTTAACCTTTTACCAAAAAAAAAAAAAAAAAATCTGAGCAGGTTAAAGTTGATAGCTTAGTGTGCAAAACTCAGTAACAGTTGATGGCGGTAGCAAAAACTTAATTAACATGTAGTTTCTTGCATTCTTGCAAAAACTTGGTTCGCATCTCCTATGAATGATGCTAAAGGAAATGTTCTTATTTTGTTGCTCAAAAAAAACATGGTCACTTTTGTCAGGAGGATTAATAGAAGAAAATAGTTGGGAGGAAAAAGTGTTAAGGTTGAGGTAATATGTATGTCCTCCATTAGTAATGATAAAAAAAAGTAGTAAATGAGTAGTAGCATTCAAGTTGGATAATTCCGAAAAAAGAAAGCGTCAATGTAGGTGATGCGTGCATCGGTGAGTTGTGAAAAGGCAGCGCTGCTCCATTCACATTTTGATAAGAAGACCCAACGGACGGAGTCTGACTACTACATAAACAAACAAACAAGTAACCCCCAAATCAAAAATCCTCTTTAGAAAGAGGGTTTTCTTTTTTTTTAATAATTATTATCTGCGGATCTCTCTCCTCGCGGACATCCCCCTGAGAGAGAGATTCTCCTCTCGCTTTATCATATTTCTCCTGGTATCGTCGTCGTCTCTTTGTTTCCGATTGATTTTTTTTTTTTGTATGTATCTCTTTTTCACTGCCTGATTGCTCTTTTCAATCTCTTCCTCTTCTAGGGTTTGGGTTGCTCTATTATGGCCCCTGATGTCGTTGAAGACCCCGACTACGAGAGTGATCCCGACGAATTGAATCGCTCCTTGGCTACACGGAGGAGAGAAGCCAGCGATGATGAGGACGACCATGATAGGCTTAATAAGGACGACCTTGATAAGCTGCCAGCCGATCAACACAGTGCTGCTGTTGTCGTCGACTCTGATAACATACAAGATGATGATGAGGATGATAGTTATGATGACGATGACGATGACGATGGACATGTTGATGACCATGTTGAATACATTGCGGATACTAATGACAAGACAAGTGCGGCCGGCAGCGAGGATGACTCTGCCCCTGCTCTTGTGGATGGAGAGGACCATAAGAAGAAGGAACCTTTCGCAGTGCCAACTGCTGGAGCTTTCTATATGCATGATAACAGATTTCAAGAAATTGATGCCGCCTCTAATAGGTACTTATCATGCAAATGTATCTATCTATGGAGGGACAGTATATTGATAGCTCAAGTTACCAAACGACTTTCCCTCATCATGTTGTTCAAATCGATTGGAACAACTGCTGTTGCTTTGTTAATCTTATGTTTACCTTTGATTGTGAATCCGCTATAGATGTCAGCACAAGATTCTCACAAGCTACATTCTGTTTAGTTAGTTACATGGTAATGCCAACTGATATAGCTTTTCATTTTGTTTCTGTAGGCGAATGCGTGGTGCTAGGAGGCTCTGGCAATCCAGAGATGAAAGAAAGTGGGGACATGACAAATACGAGGAAATGAATACACAGCAAAAGCAATTTGATGTACTTCTCTTGCGATGTTTATACATTTGCCACCTCTTTTCTTTTTTTTTTTTTCCTTTTAAAAGCTTATTGATAAAACTTGTAAACATAGAGGAGGACTTCGAGAGGCCGAGGCAGAGGTCGTGGTCAGGGTAGGGGTCAGGAGCGTGGACATTCTCGAGGGAACAATTCTAAAGAATTTACTGGCAATGGACACCAAAATCAGCTTCCTAAGGCTGTCACGAGAGGGAGGGGGCCCAGAAGATATGAGGTTGCATTGAGAAATGGGAATCAAGCACCTTCTGTGCAAACCAAACGGTGAGTCTTTAATTTTTGTTTCCTCTCTACTCAACACATGAAGGCTTTATCTCTCTAATTATTGTGCTCGTCTACTGAATCATTAGGTCCCAAAATTCGTCTGTGAAAGTGTCACACGTTAATTCAGGGCGTCCACCAACAGAAACAGCTAGCATGGAGACTGAAGCCATCCAAGCCAAAAAGAATGTATTAGCTTCAAGTTTAAATTCAGCTTCTCCTCCATTTTATCCTTCAGGATCCTCCAATAACTTGGCACAAAAGGATTTACAAGCTGGCATGGGTAGACTGCACATTAATGAAAACCCTACTCCGACTGGAAAGAAGTTTGGGAATACAAAATCCAGCTCTTTGTGGGTACCCACTGCTCAACCTTCTCAGACTACAAGTCATGGTAGAGGTGCACCTCCTCATGAGCTAGTGCTTTACCAGCAATCTCCTAATCAAGGTGACAAAGTTTCTCTGCCGATGCAAATCCGGGGAATGCCAAAAGGCACTGACCAAAGCTGTACTCAACTTCCTGGTCAGGCTTTTGATCAACATTCGGCTGTTTTCAGTTTGCTGCCTTCTTCTCCACCAAAAACCGGATCATCAAAAAACCAGTATCTTTCTGGTGAAATAGAGTCAGCCGCAGAAACAGGTGCTCTGGTTGCCAAGGGAAAAGGGTCACTCCAGCCTAGTGGAAGGGGATCTTTGATGTATGGAGGGACACAGTTTATGGGGCCTGCCGGGATGGCAGCTGGTCATGGCAATCCAAATTTCCCTGCTTTTCTGCCTGGTAAGTTGTTCTTGAATGTCACTGTTCATCCTACATTGTAATGGTTGAAAGACATCTTTCAGAATCTATTCATGCATGCTAGTGAAATTGAAAGCTAGTGATGCTGAGCCGCTTGGCCTGGTTGCCCATGTCTAGGGCTGCTGGAGATCTGCACCTTTCGTATGTACCTGTGCTAATATGAATGCCTGACTAGTTTCAACTTTTTTGTTTTCACTTTCATGTTCAGTTATGCAATTCGGTGGTCAGCATGGCGGGGTTCCCACCTTTGGAATGGCTCTTCCAGGATATGTCCAACCAGAACACGGTACCAGAAATCCTGAGATGACATGGTATGCATTCCTTCCTTTTTGTTGTGCCATATTTATGGATGTCATATTGAGTTTCCACAGTTTTACATAATTTAAAAGTTATATATTTGGTGCGCTCTTAGTTGACTTGCTTAACGTCTTTGTAATCTGAGAGGATTTTAAATGTAATTAGTCTTTTACTGGCCCAAACAGAACCAGAATTATTGCTTTCACTCGTCTGCTGTGTGTTGTTTTTTGTTTGTTTGATTTCCCTAGCTCCGAAGCTCTTTATCTATAGTAGGTCCTTATTACTGCTACAATTTTCTTATATTATTGACAGGCTGCCAATTTTGGCTGCCCCCGGAGCATTAGGGGGTTCATATTGTCCACCTTATGCTGCCCTTGATGGTTCTTACCAAGCACACAAACCAGGGTTACCTTCCTCTGCGGGATCCTCCAGGTTTATAAAAATAATTTTCTTCATTTCTTACTATTGTTAATCAACGTGTCATTTTCATCTGCATATGTGGTTACTCTTAGCTTTTTACCTTAGAGGAAGTGTAGTATGGGAATGCAGCTTTAACTAAAGTAACTGTGTGTGAGATTTTAGATATGTGGTTTCTCTGATTCTAGACCCACTGCAAAAGGCTTGTTTACCCGTTAGATTTACATATCTTAAGTGTTTGATTAGTAGCTTGCCGACTATGTACACCCAGAAACATGTAGCGTTCATTAAGCAGACTCATTTTCTTGGTTGGGCACTTATGTAACAATGTTAATCTTCTCTGATTATGAGCGTCTAATGAAGCATTTAATTTGAGCTCACTTACCCAATTACTTTACTTTTTTGCAGCTATGAGAACAGTTCCAATAATCCTAATGATGAAGAGCCCATGGATAGACCTGGTAAGTCGTTTCCTTACTATTATGGTCTGAGACCAGTGCTTTAACATTTGCTGTTTGCGGCAACTTGTTTAGTAGGGGAAGCATCTGTTGTAGTTGATCTTATGAGGAAATATGAAAGATTATTTACTCTGATGTGATTAGTAGCTAAAGAAATGAATAAGTTGGATATGGTTCCTCGAGCATTGTTTATCAAAGTAATAACTCTTGCCAGTCAAATGGGGTTGTTATCATGGATTCAGAAGATTTTATTGTGTTTTGGCGAATAAGAAATTTGAATGATTACACTGGGTGACTGATTGTTTTGGGGTTTATTGATGTAGAGGTTACAAACAATGGGAATTCGCAACGGTCAAATAGCAACCAAAACAAGCAGCCTCGTAGGTGAGTTTGAAGCTATATCTCGTATAATTTATCTTTCAGTTGATCTTACTTTTGACATGAAACCACCTTGAATTAGGGTGCATAAAAAGTATTACAGGAGTAGTATTAGGGTACCATTATGTATATATATATATCGTGAAAAAAGAAATGTTAAATAAGGACACACTAACCCTGCACATGTTGATGCAGATACTCGGAGATGAGCTTTAGCAAGTGAGTAAAGAAGAGTGCAAAGGAAGGTCCTGATAGTTTGAATAAGTGGAGTGAAAGGAGGGTGAGAGAGAAGCTCCTTAGCAGCAGCAGGCCCCTGGTGCCTCTCCAAGCTGCTTTAAGGAGCAGTTTGGGCTGCTATTATTGCCTATTTTTATTAGGTACGCAATTTCTCAAGAACCAAATAAAAAAGAGAATAAGAATATGAAAGGTTTTGTTTATCCCAATTGGTTTTGAACTTGTGTGTGTTGTTTTGTTTTCAGGAGGTTGTTGTGCAATTAAAAAAGAGTTGTTTTTTTGTTCTTGAGCTTGAGCTTGAGCTTGAGCTTGAGCTGTGGGCTTCCTTCATCTGTAATTTTTATTCTTTTGTCCTTTTGGGTTGCTCTTTTTTTTTTTTTTGGAGAATTGTAATGTTGATATGTGCTATTTTGTTTTTGTCTTTCAACTTGTTTATCAAAGGTATTGTGCCCTATGTGAAGTCCCACACTTGACTACAATTGCCCAATTTGAGGGTTTTGATGATAGTTAGTTTCTCCTTGGGGGCTGGCTACTAAGAGAAAAAGATATGGTGGTCAGTCAAAGTCAGCCGATTCCTCTATGATGATGTGATGACAGTAGTAACTAGTAATTGATTGATTGTTACCATATAAATATATGTAAAAATACAAACTAAAATCTAAGAGATGGCTCTCTCTGATCTGCTTATGTATTTATGCGACAAAGAGACCGTTTAGCAAATATAATTACGCAAAAGTGTTTTGAGAAACTAGAAGGGAAACGAATGTTGTTGAGATTTTAGAGAAATCTAGATGATGGACGGCCATAGCGTTTTCTCACAGTCGGACCACTCCCTCTCTCCCAACCCTAATCATCTCTGCATCTCGGTTGGTTCCTCTCCTTCCTTTCTGTTACTGTCCTCCTTTGATTTCAAGAAATCAATTTGGGTTCCCGATTTCAATTGCCCTTTTTTTTGAATTTGGTCTTCAGATGGAAGATGGGTCTCAGAGCAGCGAGCAGCTGGTTGTTGTTGATGATGATGATGATGACCTTCCTCCAATCGACGACACCCCTGATCTCGATATTGACCTTGAAGATGATGATGACCACGACTCTTGTCACGGCTTGCCTCATCATATTAATCACCAAGACGAAGCAGAAGAAGAAACTCGATGCGACGACTCTTTTGCTGCTAATGAAAAGTGTTTCATGGCTCCCCCTGCTCCTGGAATGGAATTCGACTCCTACGATGATGCTTACAGTTTCTACAACTCGTACGCCCGTGCTCTCGGTTTTGCTATCCGCGTCAAATCTTCTTGGACTAAGCGCAACAGCAAGGAGAAACGTGGTGCTGTCTTGTGTTGCAACTGCCAAGGTTTCAAGTTGCTTAAGGATGCTTCCTCCCGCAGGAAGGAGACCCGAACCGGTTGCCAGGCCATGATTCGCCTTCGTCTTATCCCATTCGATAGATGGAAAGTTGATCAAGTCTACCTCGACCACAACCACTCCTTTGATCCTGACCGAGCCCACAATTCCAAGTCTCACAAGAAATCCTCCTCTGCTGCAACTAAGACAATACCACAACCACCTCTCCATGTCCAAGTCCGGACTATCAAATTGTATCGACCCCTTTCCCCACCCACCGATCCCACCCATGATCACGTCCAATCTTCTAGGCGTTTGGACCTCAGCGGAGGTTTTAGGGCCTTGCAGGATTTCTTCTTCCAAATTCAGCTTACCAGCCCCAACTTTCTTTACCTCATGGATCTTCGCGATGACGGCAGTCTCAGGAATGTCTTCTGGATTGACGCTCGAGCTAGGGCTGCATACTCTCACTTTGGCGACCTTCTTCTTTTCGACACCACATGTTTATCAAACGCATACGAGCTTCCCCTTGTCGCATTTGTTGGAATTAACCACCATGGAGACACAATCTTGCTCGGCTGCGGTTTGGTTGCTGACCAGAGCTTTGAGACCTATGTATGGCTCTTCAGAGCGTGGCTAACCTGCATGTTAGGCCGTCCCCCCCAGACCTTCATCACAGAACAGTGCAAGGCAATGCGGACTGCAGTCTCTGAAGTTTTTCCAAGGGCTCATCATCGCCTTAGCTTGACTCACGTCTTGCACAACATCTTTCAGAGCGTTGTCCAACTACAAGATTCTGACTTGTTCCGTATCGCACTGAACAGAGTAGTCTACGGTTGTCTCAAGGTCGAAGAATTTGAGATAGCTTGGGAAGAGATGATCATTCGGTTTGGGCTGACAAATAACGAGACCATCCAGCACATGTTTCAAGATCGAGAACTGTGGGCTCCAGTTTACCTCAAGGATACATTTTTGGCCGGGGCGCTGACTTTTCCACTGGGAAATGTGGCAGCCCCGTTCATCTTCAGTGGCTATGTTCATGAGAACACATCCCTTAGAGAATTCCTTGAAGGGTACGAAGCTTTTCTGGATCAAAAGTACACAAGAGAAGCCTTGTGCGATTCAGAGTCCTTAAAGTCAATCCCTGAGCTCAAAACAACGCACCCCTACGAGTCTCAGATGGCAAAGGTCTTCACGATGGAGATATTTAGAAGGTTCCAAGACGAGGTCTCGGCAATGTCTTCATGTTTTGGAGTAACGCAAGTCCACTCAAACGGGTCGGCCTCCTCGTACGTGGTGAAAGAGAGGGAGGGAGAGAAAGTGAGAGACTTTGAGGTCATCTACGAGACAAGTGCAGCAGCACAAGTACGTTGCTTCTGTGTCTGTGGTGGTTTCAGCTTCAATGGGTACCAATGCAGACACGTGCTCCTACTACTCAGCCACAACGGCTTGCAGGAAGTCCCGCCTCAGTATATACTGCAACGGTGGCGGAAGGACGTGAAACGTCTTTATGTGGCGGAATTTGGGTCAGGTCGTGTGGACATAATGAATCCGGATCAATGGTATGAGCATTTGCACAGAAGAGCGATGCAGGTTGTTGAACAAGGGATGAGATCGAAAGAGCATTGCAGAGCTGCCTGGGAAGCGTTTCAAGAGTGTGCCAATAAGGTCCAATTTGTGACAGAGAAGCCTTCTTAGATACTTACTTACCACTGTCTTTGTACGAGATGATTAGAATCTGTAATCATATTATACAGGTTCTACCAGTAATTAGGATGGATTAGAGCAAATCTTGTACTGTAATCCCAGTGATCAAATTGTGGTTATTTTACAGGTTCCTGAATTTATGACATTTTCAAAACTTCTTGTACATATGAAATTATTTTCGTCCTCTAGGTTTTGCTTTTACAATTGGGCTTTTTCGATTTTGTGGGCATACATATATGAAACTGAGCATCTTCTTGTGTAGCCCAGTGGGCAGTATAAAAGTCAGCCCAAAACGTAACTACGAAATTCAAGTATCTTACCCACTCGCACAATGAGCGCGTCGACGCCACCTCCACAAAATCTGTGGACTAAAACCTGCTAAAATTGCTGTTTTTGGTAAAATTAAAAGTTTGGGCGCGTGAGGAAAAAACCAACCGGCTTTGACTAAATTATGTACGTTTATACTTTAATTATAATTAGATTATATATGTTTAAACCTTAATAATAATAGATTATGATTAAATATATGTTGATTATGGTGGGCGAACAAAACTAAAAAGCAACATGCAAACAGATTCCCAGCTGCCCAGAAACAACAAAAGAGAAACTTATGAATAGTTCACTACAAATTCTGACCTAGAAGAGATATTGAGAGACAGAAAGTAAAATAATTTCTACGATGCCGCATTGTAACATCAAATCATCATATCAGCATCAATCACAACATACATAAACAACCCCCAAAGAGAGACATATGGTAAAAAAAAAAGCATAAGCAAGCACAAGGCTAAAAATCCAGATTAGCCTACAGTGACCAAAGCAAAATATGGTAAAGCTCAAACTAAATCTAAGGACAAGGAATGATAACAAGGACACCTCAAGACTCCCTCTTCAGGTTGTTTTCTGAGGTGGAACTGGAGGAGCTGTGCTTGAACCAGTCCTTTGCGCAGAAGAGAGCTTCCAAGGTCACATGTCGAAGGGAGCTCCTGTAATTATCCATCTTTTTCACCTCCGTGTCAAAAACAGAATCTGGAGAGACAGTGCAAAAGGGTAGTGACAAAACATCAGCCGCCATCTTGGTGAGGGTTGGGTATTTGGTTCGGTTCAGGTTCCACCAGCCTAGAACCTCAAAATCCTGTGATCGAGGTATTAGAGATTCCTCCAGGTATTGGTCGAGTTCTGATTTCATCTGTTGGTGACTGCCTACCTCGGAGATGTAAAGCTCAAAGTCTGAGAACCCATCTCCAATGGTGATGAGGGGAAACTCCTGTGAAGATGCTTCAAGGTGGTGGCCTTCCTGGAGAAGGACGTCAACGTGGTGACCTTCTTGAGAGATTGTAAATGTGGCTTCTTCTTGTGGCATTGCATGTGACTGAGAATCATGTTGTGCCTCTTCTTCCTGTGGCATTGCATGTGATTGAGGATGTTGGTCTGAGGCTATACCCTCATCTGCTTGCTGCTCTTCTTGTACAGCTTTACCTTCACGAGAATATTCTTCGCTGAGAATACCATCAGCGTTTTGAGGGATTTGGCTGTGTTCGGGAATTTGATCCACTGGCTGAGCCTCATGTGCCACTTCCTCAACTGGCTGAGTCTCATGTCCTGCTTCCTCAACTGGCTGAATATCAACATGGTTTTCCTCCAACAGTTCTGCCTCCTGAGCCACTTCCTCAACTGGTTGAGTGTCCTCCAGCAATTCCGCCTCCGGCTGTATCTCATGTCCTACTTCCTCAACAGAATGAATGTCATCCTGCTTCTCCACCTGTTGTGCCTCCTGATCCACTTCCTCAACTGGTTGAGTGTCCTCAAGCATTTTCTCGACCGGCTGTATGTCATGGGTTATATCCGTATCATCCACTTGCTGATTTTCCAGCGGTATTTCCTCAATGGGATGGCTCTGTGGTGGAATATCCTCCACTGGCCGGCTCACCTGTGATGTTTCTTCCTGCACCACTTCTTCAACAGGTTGAGTGTCTTCAACGATTTCCTCCATTGGTTGTGTCTCCGGTACATTTCCTTCCCCCGACTGGCCGTCTTGGTTCATATCTGTATCCTCCACTAGCTGACTCTCCTGTGGTATCTCTTCCACTGGCTGGCTCTGAAGGGTTACGTCCTCAGAAGGCTGGCTCTCACATGGAATTTCCTCAGCCAGCTGGGTCTCATGGGCCATCTCCTCAGCTGACTGGTTCGCGTGTGTTTCCTCCATTGCCTGGTTCTCATGGGATGTCTCATCTGTTAGCCGGCTCTCCTGTGCCGGAGTTAGCTCCTGATTGGATTGCAGATTTTCTTCTGTCAGAAGAGACTCTTGTGTCAATCCCTCCATTGGTTTGCTCTCTTCCATGATATGGTTCTCCTGTGTACCGGCATCACCCAACTGGCCTTCTTGTTCTACTCCCTGTGTGGTATTGCCTTCCACCGATACTGTCCCCGTTTGCTGACCTTCTCCAGAGAGTCCCTCCAAAGGTTTTTCATTCAGTGGATTTCCATCTTCAGGCTGTTCAAATATTTGATCATGTGAAAGCCCATTTGAGTTGTGGTATTCATGATGGAAGTGAACTTGAGACATATCTGTTTCAGAAAAGCCATCATTCCCGTGGCCTACATAAGCATCCAGCAGGGAGTGACTCTGTTCAGCATAGTCATTGTACAGCTCATGTACAGCATCATCAACACTCCTGATCCATTTATCTGCATCTTCCCCATAAGCCTTAGAGAAACTAAACTCAATAAGCTTCATTTTGAAGCGCGGATCCATCACCACAGCAACTGCCAAAAGCAGGAAACATTCTCTCCAGTACTCGTCAAACTTCTCTTTCAGTGGGTTCGCCAGGTTTCTGACATCTGGATCTTCACTCATGGCTGAGTGGCTTAGCTCTAGCTGAAGCTTTGTCATTTCATGGTACAAATCGTTTGCTGTCAATCGAGTTGAGCCAGTCAAAACATTGGCCGCGTCAAAAAGAATCTTCAAGCACGAGCAAAGGATCTCAATCTTTCTCCATTCTTCAGGAGATGTTGACATTTTATAATCAAGATCGCAGTTTCCCAAACAAGAAAAGACCTCTTTGTGTTCACAGGCAGCCAATAACATGTTGTAACTTGTGTCCCATTTCGTCTGGTTGTCAATGAGAAGATCTTTGGTAGAAGGGGTTTGAAGTTGTCCCTTCAGTTCATCAAACCTCTCTTCGCAACTATCTTTGGTTTTCACATACTTCACGCTATCACGGACTTTTTTGATGGGTGTTTTAAAATCCTCAGCTCCAAGGAGATCTTGCGCCATACTGCTTAGGAGGCGAGCATAGCAATTACCCAACAACAACTGACCATTCAATACATTCTGGTTCCTGGCAGACAAACAGCATCTGAGGTTTTCAATAGAGGTTTTATTTACTAGTGACTGCCCAACAGTGAGGCTGGAAAGCCTTCTCTCCAGATTCCAGTCGGATAAACAAGCTGCAATAGGCTGGTTTAGAGCAAAATCTGAATCAGGAGAAGGAACAACAGCAACATTTAGAAGCCTGTGAGTTAGATTCCAGTCCCTATCGATGAAGTGACCAGTCAGAAACGCATAACCCACTGATTGATTAGAGGTCCAGAGATCAACGGTAAGGTTAACTCGGCCAGGAATCTCACTGATGAAGTTTGAAAGTTTGTGCTTCTCGGACAAGTACATATTGACACAATCAGCATGAATGGTATTGAAGCTTGCCATAGTGAACTGGGGACGAAGGGCCTGCACGAAACCAGTAAATCCAGAATGCTCGACCATGTGAAGGGGATAATCATGCATGATAATCATCTTTGCCATCTGATTGTAGCAACGATCTTGATCTAGAGGGATGTAGGAAGCAGAAGACCTCTGGCGTTTCTTGGGAGGAGCAGTGCTGGGATCTTTGGAGCCAAGGATCTGTGCGTGGGTGCTGGTGTCTCGGCTCATAGGACAAATACCCAACTGAATGTGACGCTTAAGATGGCTAGTTCCTGCCAACTTTTGGCCAGTAATGTAGGCGAAAGATTTGCGGCAGTGCTTGCAGCAAGCTTTGGTAGATCCAGGGCTAGAAGTTTCAATGGTGAAGTGCTCCCAGACCATAGACTTCTTCCTCCTGCGCTTGGTGGGAAGAGTGCCAGGATCAGGGAGCAAGCCATCGTCAGTGTCGGCATTAGGCAGATCCTCAGTGGGCCTAGTGGGAGTGAACAAAGTCAAGGAAGGGGTATGGTCGGCATCGGTATGGGATTGGTCATCAATCTCAAAAGAGCCATTGTTATCAATGAGCATCAAGGAATTATTATCCATAATAATATCCTTGGTAGAAAGAAAAGTCCTGCACTGCACCAGACAAGAAAAATGGAATCAGCATCTCTTCTGATATACATACTTGCTAGAATTCTATCAGAAGAAGAAGAAGAATTGGAGACAATTTGGACACAACAGAACAACAAACAACAGAGAGCGAGTGTCTGATAGAATTCAACAGCAGAGAAGATCATCGATGATCAAATCATCGTAAATAAGCTACAGATAAAGAGAGTAAATAGAAGAAAGAAAGGGCTTAAGAAGAGATCTGTTTAATACCGATCTCAGTAGGAGCAGAGTCGAATTTGAGGAGATAGAGATCTAGAACCACTGGAAAAGCACAGTAAAATCGAGTTAGATCTGAGATGGAGCACTGCTTGAGAGAGAGAGAGAGATTAGAGGACTCACAGATTGTAGCGGCGGGAACGATAAGCGCGAATCGAGGCGAAATAGCGAAACTTTGAAAAAACAAAAAAGAGAGAGAGAGAGAGAGAGGAAGGAGAAGAGACGAGGCTAATGGGCTTTGAGATGATGAGCTGAGTTCGGCTCTGCGCTCTTTCTTTCTTTCTTTTTGATCGAAACCCTAAAAACAAAACAAAAAATATAGATTCTCGAGAGAGAGCAAACTCTTCTGTCTTTTGTTTGGACCTTTAGTATTACGGCTAGGGTTTTGAGCTTTTTTTCTTTTCGGCCTTTTATCGAGGTTAAGAGGGCAAATTTGGTATTTACCTTTTAGATTTGGATCTCAAGAGATCTATGGATCTCCCGTCTTCTTCTTTTTTTCCTTTTTACTCGTCTGTCACAAGATTGTCACATACTCTCTCCCCCAACGTCTTCTGTGTTTTTTTTTCCTTTTTGCTCGTCTGTCACATAGTAATATGTAAAATTATCTAATATTACCTTACCAGAAGAAAATTAAATAAGGAAATCCAATGCAAACACACACACACAACAAGAAAAAGGGAGTGAAAATTTGTTAGAAATGTTACGGTTTCGAAAAAGCATGTGCTCTCAGATAGCATATCCTGCGTCTGCTGGATCTTAATTGAGTTTCGTCTAATTGGTTTAGCTAAAAAACTAGTACGTAAAAATAACTCGAGAGGTTTTGTAATTTCATGTCACAAGTATACAAAAATAAACATTCTTGGAGACTTTGATCATCACATGTTCCATCAACATATGTGGCTTCCGCAACCATTTCCTCCAACAAACACCAATCAAATAAGTTGGAGCGGTTTAGTAAGATACACTTCTCTGACCTTTTTATTTCTTACCAAAACCAACTCGAAAAAACCGATTGCATCTCTACTATTAAATGGAGTAGGGGCAGGTTGAGCAGAACCGCCCTCTTTTCACAATATGTGCACCAAATTGAAACTGAACACACAAAAAAAAAATGTATTGTTTTCGCAAAACACCCTTAACAAATGAAACAATGAAATTTTCCACATTGGTACCATAAATGCAGCGGATAAAAGCTTTAATGCATGTCCAGTTAGTTGAAGATGGATCTCTAGAGGTTATCTCTCAGCCATTTCAGAGCTCCATTTGCCACAGACCTACAAATAAATAGCACAACTGTGTTTGAGAAGAAGACAGTATGTGCTTCTGATTTAAGTACACAACAAGAGCTTGACGATTCACTATATGACTTCAAAAGAATAGAAATCAAGGGTATAATCCTTTTTATTGAATTACCCTGCAAAATCTTTGATGTTTTTCCACAAGTCGTTTTCTTGCTCCGCTTCTTCATTTTCCTCCTTAAATTCATCTGTCTTGTTTTCTGAGCTACTGGGTAAACTGCTCAGAGCTGAAAAATCAAAGGCGACATACGCATGACGGGATTCATCAATGTATACGTGTATCAAATAGTCTCACATTGATGCAGATGCACAGAAAATTACAACAGGTTCCATTAATATTGGCATGAAAACAAAGAGTCCTCTGCATTAGAGATTTTCCAGAGATCTGACAACTTACAACTGGGTTGCTGAGGCTTAGCACGAGTTCGTGACCGGTTGCTGGACGTGTCCTTCAGAGATGCAAGTTCCTCCAGCAACTCCCGTTCTCCAGCACTGTCCGTAGGATGCAGAAAATTAATTGAAAGAAGGCATCCACAGACTCACAAAACTCTGTTTGGTTTAGTTAAAATTGGCCACAAGACAAGTTTAGACGGTAATACCTTATTTGATTTGGTATAGAAACTCTGACTGTAAACAAGTGGTCACCGCGGATAGATGGTCTATTCAGTTTTGGTACTCCTTTCTTTGCCAGGACCAGCACATCACCAGGTTGTGTACCTGGAGGTATCTGCAGTTCAGTGTCTCCTTCAACTGTTTTCACCTACAAAGATGTTTTAAGATTAATCATGAGATGAATGGTCCATTCTGAGAATATCTACATGTAAGTAGAGTGTACTTCTAATATATCTGATGCAAAGAACTAAATCACCTTAACAACCGCACCCAGTATAGCATCAAGGTAACTGATCGAAAGGGTAGATAAAAGGTTTATGCCATCTCTTTGAATTCCCCGGACATCTTCAACATCAAGATATACGTACAAATCTCCTGGAGGGCCACTAATGGAAGCAGAAATCCAATTACCAAAAATCATAACCATTAAGATTCCTATAACAGAAAGAATGGTTTTCTACTGGTAATTTATCAATCGGTAATGTTATCAACATACCCTCTGGGACCAGAATCACCTTCTCCGGCAACTCTAAGGATGCTACCTGCACTAACTCCCGGGGGAATTTTGACTTTGATGCTTTTTTTTATACGCACACGTCCTTCTCCAGAGCATTTCCGGCAATTTTCAGAAATTACCTCACCATCTCCACCACAGTTTGGACATATAGAAACCTAAGATGAAAGAGACCACACACATAGGAAACAATTGATAAGTTCAGCTACAGGGATGTATTGTTACCAGCAAAAACAAACGTTCACAATCAATAGAAACTACAAACTGGATTTAACCAAATTCCGACCGAATTCTCACTTCTGCATTTACTACTAACCACGAAACAGATTATTTTGACCAAACTGTACATTAACATCAATTCTGATGCTGCAATCAGAAGCCATTTCTGACATCAGACCCGAATTAACTGCAACAGAGATAAAGCAGACAGGAAGAGAAAATCAACTGCAAGGACCTGTGAAAACATGCCAAATGGTGTTTGCTCAGTTCTCATAACTTGCCCCCGCCCACCACAAGTGGAGCATATTCGCATCTTGGATCCTGCTTTTGCCCCAGTGCCAGCACAAGCTTCGCATGTCTCCAGATGCGTAAGATCAAATTCTTTCTCAGATCCAAAAATAGCCTCTGACAGTTCTAAGGTGACATCATACCTAAACCGCAATAGAAGCAAATATGAAATTTAATTCACTATTGGTGTTTTCAAAGCTTATGCAGGATATGAAGAGCAAGGAAAAACTCCAAAAGAAAAAGCAAGCGAGTGGACATACAGACACAACCCTCCTCTGTTTACTGATTCAAGCCCATGGTAGTAGAAAATTTCAGGACACAGGGTAAGTTAGGAGACACTAACAATATTTTTAATCATTAAATAGTATCTTATCAGCAAACAGTGAATGCTGTGCTAGCAGAGAATAAGGAAGAAATCCTTGGGCGGCTAGTCAATAAATGCATTGTTTTCTAATAAAAACTCACCGTAAATCTTCACCTTTGGTAACCCTACTGCGGCGGGTTCTCCCAAAATCAGCTTGGTCCACCCCGGGAAATCCACCCATACTCGCACCAAAGAATGTCTCGAAAAGGTCAAAGGGATTTGTCTGCATGGAAATGTAAGAGAAAGTAAACGCCAAGGTCAACTATGGCACAAGTACAGGAACTGATGGCCAATGCACATCTCAAATCAGGTTTCAACTGCTAATCCATCAGTAAGGAGAAGAAACGCACAAATTTGTGGGTCATGCGAATGATTAAGCATAGAGAGAAATAGATAATGTGTTACCGTGTAAGTACCAGAAGCTCCTCCTACAGTACTCTTGACTCCGGCTTCACCATATTGATCATATAATGCTCTCTTTTGCTCATCTGATAGAACCTGACAGTGTTGTAGTTCAGTAACCACAAGGCTTTAAAATAGCTGAGAACTCATGTTACACGATTACATATCCCAACATTATTGTAGCAGCAAATGTTAAAAGTAAGGCCTTGTGGACAAGTAACAAGTAAGAAGAAAAGCAAACCCAAAATATAGTGATAGGGCAGGAAAAGATGGCATGAAGAGAATCGAACTGGGGACCTTAGCTTGTGGTGCATACCTCATAGGCAGCACTGATTTCCTTGAACTTGTCAGTTGCGCCAGGTTCCTTGTTCACATCGGGATGATACTAGATTTCATAAAATCAGTTGAGAAGTTCCATGTGAGTAAGATACCTCATTATATCTTCACCACGATCATTCATTATATAGCTCAATAAGCTAGAAATATAGTTGAAAACTAAAGCGCAGCTGAATGATCAGGTTTCCACATTACAATAAGCGAGAAATTCACAAAGCAGAAAAACGAATAACGAGAAAGAGAAAGGACACCTGACGAGCGAGGCGTCGATACGCGGCTTTAATCTCCTTGTTATTGGCAGATTTAGGGACACCGAGAGTAGCATAGTAGTCTCCGGAAGCAGCAAACACGACGAGGGAACGGCACGGTCGATTTCGATAAGGCGAAGAAGAAGATGAAAGGGATAGGAAGCTCTTGTGATACCTGAGATTGGTACCGCCGTCGGAAAAGGCAGAGAAATTAGAAGAGAGAAAACGTGGACCATCGGCGGCGGCAGCGGCAGGGAAGCAGAGAGAAGAGGGGATGAGGGAGGGAGAAGCGAGGGCAGCCATTAGAGACGAAATTGATGACAAAAACGAGCTTCTCTCAAGCTACCAAGAGGAAAAGGAGAAGCTTGGCAACGGACATTGTTGAGATAATGATGATTCCAGTCAGTTCTCGCTTCTTCTCCGAATTCTCCAAAAGCTTTTTTAGGCTAAAGAGAGTGAAACTCGAGATTTGTGGTGCGAACCTCGCTCACGTGGATTTTTCTTTCTTTCCTTATTTTCTTTTTTTTTAATTTATCTCTCTTCCAAATCACTCTTTCTGCAATATCCCCCAAATCACGTTTGCGTCTTTCTTACCGGTAAAAATTACTCTCATCATATTATAACGGTTGATCCGATTGGAAACAATGTTCACTTATACAGTCCTATGTACCAAAACACATCCTTGATTTCCCAATTAATGCGCCTGATCACCACAGACAAACAGCAGCAAACCAAATAAAAAAAAAAAAGGAAAGGAAACAGATGTTTGTTTGTCCTGACTACACAGTAATACGACGCAAAAGCACTTTTGTTTTGTAGTTTGATCTCTCTCTCTCTCTCCCTCTACTTTCGTTTATTGCCTTCTCCTGCAAGTGTCCTTGTTTCTTGGAGAGCCTTAGAAGACGTCCGGATTGAATCTTCCTGGCATGGAGTTGCCATGTTCCACTTGCTGCAGCTGCATTCTCAACGCGTAGTTGTTCACCTGCATTTTTTCTAACTTTTTTCATTCTCTCTTTCTTTTCTGATGCATCATCAAATTATAACAACATTTGCTTTTACGTCACCCTGTCAGATTAAATTTTAAAACAACCAACACCACAACATTCAAGGCAATAGCAAGAGATACTTAGAACCTCTCTAATGGTTTAAGGGGCTTACCTCCAGAGTTCTTAGCTTTTCCTGGTACTGAGGAATCAGTTGCTTCAAAAGTTCTAGCTGCTGGTTCGCATCTTCGAATGCCTTCTGCCGCTCATGCTGGATAGCAACACCACGTTTTAGGACTGTGTTGTCCTTCACCAAGGCCTCCACCTGTTGCTGCACTGCCACATTCTCCTGTAAATCAGAAGAGGGTGTTATTTTGATACAAGAGATGCCAAAATTCCTAAGAATTATCTACTCTATGATAACTTTATTTCCTCCAATTGAAAAAAAAAACTCTTAATTTCATAGATATCATAGTTTTGACAGAACAAATGGAGGATGATTGTCCTTTCACAGTTGATTATGACATAATTGTGTTTAGAGCCAACAGACTTGTAATGAATGACGACATATGAACCTACATAAGAAGTAACTAATGGTGCAACCTATGTCCTAAAGCAACCCTGAACTAGAAATTGTCTTCCATGCCCAGAGCTCAAAGAACAAATATGATGATCACTATTCATGGTCTGATACCCAGTATATAAGCACAAAAGAAGGTGCAAATGTAAGGATATATATTTTGAATGGAAGACATTAAAAAGAAGGAATGCTTTACCTCTTGGAATTTTTTTCCAGCTTCTTCACGAGCACGTGCACTTAACATCTTCTCTAAGGCCTCAAGGACTCTTGCTGCACGTACTTTTGCATCATCTGCACCAGAAGATTGTAACACTTCCCTTACTAACAATTCAATCCAGTCATCACCACTGGTCGGGGGATTTCCACCAGAAACGGTATCAGTTTCCTGATTAGCACCTCCTGCGGAGGATTCTTCAGCTTCTTTCTCCTCAGCGGCTGCCATGGAGTATAAGCTCTTCATAGCAGCATTCAAATCACTTCCATTTTCTTCTAGTGCCTTGACAAGAACCTGAGAAAGACACCCAAATCTAGATAAAATTTCTCAGCTACAAGAAAACCAAGCTACTGTACAGGTCAAAATTTACTTGAAACCAATCTCACATAAAGAACCTGTGCAACCGAGACATGGAAATTCGATGAGCGAAAACTCAATTAACAGGCGGTGAAGAAGAAGAGAGATATCGACATGCGTAATTCGAGTCCAAAAAATGCCTAGTCAGAGAGATTTCTAGTACGAACAAGGTAAAGCTAGATCTGTATGGATTGAATAGAACAAGGCCTACCGTGAGTTCAAGATGAGGAAACGAAGTGCGAAGCTGATCGAGCGATGAGGAAGGAGAGGGAGAGGACCAGATTGGAGAATTGGAAGGCGAAAAACATCGGAACCTCTTAGAAGAGGGCGGAGAAGGAATATCGTCGAAGTAAGATCTCTTGGTTCCGCAATACACGGCAGACATGGCTGGCTGAGAAAACCGCAAAGAAAGAATTGACAGCTGATTCGATCCAAACGCGATGAATAAAATAGGGTTTGGGAGAAGAAGAAGACTCTTGAAGGGGACAAATAAAATCTCCGACGATCGAGAGAGATTGAGGAAGGAGCGTAAGAGAGGAGAAGAGGTTTCGTATCTAAAAATCTAATCGGGTTTTAGGTTTTCGATGGGTTTCCTTTTTCTTTATCTAAAGGTCAGGCCAGGGAAGTCCTCATTTACCCTTTTTTATATACAAAAACTTTAAGCGGCAGGGGCTTTCTCGTACTTTTTTATTTACATGGGCGCGTGCGTTGCGCGTGAAACGTTTTTTTTCTTTTTTCAAAATATTGTTTATCTATTTAATTCCTTTTTTGCCCCTTGGTTAAGTTACGATCGATGAAAATTATTCCATGTTACGAATTTTTCAACTTTCACTTAATTTCAGATCCCTAGAGAAGCACTCTAAAAAATAAACCTTACTTTGACGTGTTATTAACTAAACTGCCACGCTGACGTGTCGCTTTCAGAGTGATTTTCCACCCATTTAAATTATTACCCAAATTTTACTAGACTATTTACAGATTTTGTCATTAGTCTTAATATATATATATATATATATATCACACAAATAAAAAAACGAAATTATAACTAAAAAGCAAATAATTAGACAACTAATCTTCATATCTATATTTAATAAGAAATCACGAGAGCTTTGTTTATTTATATTAATGATTTATTTTTTAATAATTAAAAAACATACACTTTTTGTTTATCTTATATTAATAAATCTTTATATTTATATTTTTCTTTATATTCAAAAATATAGATCATCTTCGTCAATACTTTTTTTTATCACGTTGAAGCTTTATTCCAGGTTTAAATATTTCACGGGTGAAACGTATTCTTATACGAATAAGTCCCAAATTTGAATTAAAAAAAAAAATTATTACATGTTTCGTTTTACACAAAGGGATCTTGGATTTCAGATAATAACTAGATGAATCCCCGCACTACGTGCGGGTTTGTGTTTTACTATTTTAAAATTATTTTATATAATGTCGATTTATATAAAGTATAGTTAAATGCATCATTTTTGAAACGTAAATATAACTTGTAATTGTTTTTAAAAAGTCCAGCTATATTAGTGCATATGAAAAGCCAATTACTGACCTTGAGTTCTTTTTTGTTGTTGTTCAAGAGTTTGAGTTCTTTGATTCAATTTTTATTTCTTTCTTTTTTTTGGTTTTGTTTTTTGTCATATGCTTAGATTGTGAGAGGATGAAATTTTCGATTTTATTTTTTTTACACAAAATATATTATATGACATAGTCTTTATTAAAACTAAGCATATTCAATTTGATGTTCTTGGATAGTTTAGTTAAGTTATTGTCACAATCTAATATTAGTAATAAAGATAGCGCCTGAAACATTTTTCAAATTACTTGTTCTCTTAGCTTAGTTATACTTAATTAATCTGCATATTCATGGAGTATTTTTTTGCATAAAAATCGTCTTTTTACCTCATTTGTTATTATGCTTACCAATCAAGTTACCGACCGATCATTATATTGGTAATAAATTTTCTTCTTCTAAACAGAGCACCATAATGTTCATAACGATCAATTAGTTAGTTAGGACAAATTACAAAAAAAAAAAAAAAATACAACTACTTAGTAGGAAAATAATGTTACCAATTCAACAAAATATAAAACAGACTTTCAAGATGCATGGGTGAATGTAACCTCATCATCTGACCCACTTTCCTGAGTAGTATGCATGTGAATCCACCTTTTCTTAACGAAGCAAATTCTCTCATCGGGAGAATCAGGAACTTAAACGTTATGGTCCTCATATAGCTATTGAGTTTTCCGTACTTTGTTTGAAGTAGTAATCCTCAGTAAATTTTTGAAGCCAAATATAGCAAAACTACAATATCATGCCGTATAGGTCTTCAAAACTACTCAAGCAACAACAAAGTATATTGAGCAAAATCAGATTCATCACCAAAATCAAATTGTTCCAGGTTCTTTCTTGTTAGATGTACAATAATCAGAGAAAACGTGTGCTTGCATAATCAAGGAAATAGCCTAAGATGATTATTTACTGTCTGGCCACAGTAAATCAAACTGTGTTTCTTTCTTACCTGAGCGCCGATAATAAGAAGGATGAGTTTCTCTCCTTTATCGTCAGAGTAAGATCCATCTACCATCTTCTTGTTTACATGAATTGCTTTCCTCTGGTCTGTTGCTAATCAGTTATTGCCTTAACCAAGTTCGGGATCCACGCTACACCATTCGGAAGAGCCTAAGACAAAAGAGTAGGTAGGTAACTTTTAACAGTCTCTCTTCACGTATAATCAAATCAAAGATTCGAAAACCCAAACCTTTTCGTCCTTATCGTTCTTGCTGCATCTTCCACTGTTCTCTGCATAGACTACCGTGATTCCAGATTCCTACAAGCCAGTAGAAGAATGAAACTGATTCTTGCTACAATGAACCAAACATACATTGGAAAAACAGTTTTCTTAGACTGATATATGTATATAAGTCTACCTCAAACTCTTGTTTTCACATCTTTGAACCAGCACATATAGTTTTGAGGTGAGAATTTGATCTCTTGGAGGAAAAAATTTCGTAGGAAAGTTCATCGGGAGGGAAAAATTGAGCAGTCAGAACAAGCAAGGTTTTGCACTATATATCTTTTCCAAAGGTTTGGGTGATTGCTTTAACAACTTGCTTATCTATCTCATCGACTTTTTACACATCCAAACGATCAACAGAGAGCAAGACATCTACGGTTCTGTTCACAAGAAACCTGCCCAAAATCCGAGGAACATAACAACTATCGTACACACACACACACACACACACACACAATTATACAACTTCAGCATAAACCGAATACTCATAATTAACAATTTCATAAAAACCCACAAGTAAACAGTTTAACCACATATTTACTTAGCTTAATTAATAACAAAACGAAGGAGCCTATATGCAAGAAGAAGATATAATCACATCAATGAAGAGCTTGTCAAACAAAATGTCATCCAAGCCAATAAATGAAGGGAGATTCCAAAAGAGTAGCTACTGATCCTTTGATTAAATCGAGGTCTTGGTGATTGACATATCCAGCTTCCACAAGTCCATGAGTGTCAATAATGTTGATAGTGAACCCTCCCATTGTTCTTGAAACCATCACTGGTCTCAACCCTTCAGCCTACAAAATCCCAAGAAAGCATCGTTATTGTGCAAATGACTACGAGAACGAAGCTTGAGGGAAACTAAATTACGTACCTGGAAAGGACTGACACGGACGACTTGTTTCCCGATAAGAGAATTTAGAGTGGATGATGTTGACACCGCATTTGCCCAGAACAAGAACTGCCATTGAGTTCATATTCTGCAATTACAAAAACCCATTATCTCCTAATCACTACGGAGAATCCGAGAAACCGACTTAAGCACCAAAGAAACAGGACCAACAACAACAACAAAAAAAAAAAACCTTTTGCTTTTCCTGGGTAGCCACTGGAAATTGTTGAAACCCAACACATTCACGAACGAGAGACCCCATCACTCCAAAACCCTTCAACAAAATTTATGAGTTTTCTTATGGTATATATCGCTAAACACCTACCTAGCCACAGGTTGAATAATCGAGATTCAAAAATTAAACAATAAGTCCAATGAGCTCTTCCTCTTCTTCGTTAGACAATGAAAGCCATAAAAACTAAGATTGAAAAGCGAAAAACTTCTGAAATCATGCCGAAGAAGCCATGTGCTCTGCCCCTGGTTGATGTCCAAGATATAATGGATCATAATGAATTCTAGAAACTTGGTTTTGAGGATCATATTGGGAGCTTGTTGCTCGGCCGAAAATTTACGAGAATAATTTTGTCATGTGATCTTCCTTACAAATTCTTAGTCACTCAATAAACTCTCCTCAGCATCGCTTTACATATATCATCCGTTTTGAGGAATTATATGGTTGCCGAACAGATGATAACCAACACGCAAATTAACAGTGAAAAAGTAAGTCAATGGATTGGGTGAAGTAGGAGTCTAACCTGGGAAAAAAGAGTGTTTTTCAACATTATTGTAGTATTCTAAATGGTGAGTCTCCTTACAAATTAGGGTTATCGCCCTAGTTTATCTGAGGTAATCCATAATTTGGACGATTTTTTTAGGAGAAACGTTTTAGATGCTTTGAAAACGAATATGTGATGTTACACCTGAACTTGAGGTATGCGAATTAATTTATTCAAGGCATATGAATCAGCATTGACTACCACAACAAAATTACGGAGAAGACGAAGAGGCTGATGAAGCAACCGAAGGAATGGAAGATGTTTCGACCAATCTAATCCTGGACACGTGGCATCGATTGGTGTGCTGACGTGTCACATAGCTGTAGAGAGTTCACCTCCTTTCATATATATGATTTTAATCATAATAATTTTACTTAAATCACTTTATCCCGCACATAGTGCGGGCTGTTATCTAGTGAGATGTTAAAACAACAAACTTTGAACTTCATATTAGATTGTAACTAGCATGAATCATTCCACATGGAGCCGAGACTATATTACAATATAATCAATCCTTCGTTACAAAATCGATTAAACCGATTCTGTTATTTGTCATAGTCGTTGATATTACATTGACGACCGAATAGAAAAACGCTTGCTTATAAGGTTAATTCATCAAACTGGCTTGGCTCCACCAGAACGTACAATGGCTTTCCCTTCAGCTTACATTGCCCCTGCATATCACGGCGAAAACGAGTTATTTTATCTTCAATATATGGGCCTATAAGAAGACCCCATTAAAGCCCAAAATATTATTGGTTCGAACTTAATTAAAAGACGAAACGCTTTAATTAAAAGAGTACTTCTACCTTAAACTTAGGCAAACCAACAACGCATGCACACTCTACAACTTCGGCCCCGGCGCGCTCTAAAGTGCATATAGACTCATTAGTCTAATACTCGATACACTAAACCTTTTCAAAAGGCGTATTATATAAATCATCTTGTTTAGCATTAGTATTCCATTTTCTAATAAAAGTAGAAAGATATTATTTACCCAAGAGGCTAATGGAAGCAGAGAGTGTCCCACCAGTGGCAACTAAATCGTCGATGACGAGAGCTCTTTCGTCGGATTTGACAGCCTCCACACTCATCTCTAGACGATCTCTTCCATACTCAAGCTCGTACTCTTCGCTTATCACTTTCCCTTTGTTAACACCACAACCAATTATCACACTACTTCTCTTTTTATATAATAAACACCAACGACACGTACGTTTTTTTGTCTGAGATTTTATCTGTATGTATATATATAAGTAATCGTACCGGGTAGTTTTCCCGGTTTGCGCAGTGGAATGAACTTGGCACCTATGGCTAACGCGATGGGAGATCCAAATATGAATCCTCTCGCCTCTACTCCTGCATACATCAATTTATGTTTTAGCATTTCTTATTCACTTCTAACTAAATTCCTAAAAGAGTCACTAGAAGACAAAAAACTAGAGGCAGACTAATTAACGACAATAATAATTAAAGATATAAAGGGATAAGTAATTAGACACCAACCACACTAGACAAACTAGTATGTGAGTGTAAAATCATTAATCCATTAAAGTTGCCTATTATTGTTTATTCAATCTTTTCATCAAATTGGGTGATATGATTATTACGCCTCGGATTCTATCATAAAGGAATTTGAGACTATTCTGTCGTATTACAATTTAATAATATACATGTGTGTGTTGCCTTTCAAGCTGAATTCATAATTTGCTGGTCTTGTTGGTGTGTGTCTTTGGCAAAAACTAAATAGCGACTTAAAACAAAAAAAAAAGCAGACGGTTTAAAGAAAGGAAAGTGAAAGGAACCGGCGACGAGAGAGATGTTCATGTGCTTGTAACGATCAACGAAGATATCAACGACATGTTTGAAGGCAACTGGATCCAGCAACAAAGTTGTTATGTCCTGAAACATGATCCCTGCAACACAAACACAGTACTCTTAAGTCGTCGTTTAGTTAATTTGTAAGCGAAAAGAAAAGCAAAAGGTAAAGAAAGAAAGAATTAAAGCAAGAAGCAAAAATGGACCAGTCTTGGGGAAGTGAGGAATGACACGAATGGCGTCGGAGATGGCCTTTAATCTTGGGTCTCCCTGCAACCCATTCTCCACGGCAAACATCTCTCACTCACTCACTCGTGCGTGTGCTTGTGTTTGTGTTTGTGTGTGTCCAAGAAGAAGAGAGAAAGGGTTGGCTGTATTTATAATAGCACTTATTTTGATCATTCTTCTTTTCTATCTATCTCTCTCTCTCATTTCCTTCACCCACTCATCGTACGTCTCCATCCGAAGTTATTTTTTAATACAGTACATCTTTTAAAAAATTGAAATATATAACAACAATCAAATTAAAGCTCACACCGTAACGACCGCTTCATTCATAGTGGCTGAATTTACTATGTAAATTAAGAACCAATGTTCAAATATCTCGAGAAATAGTATAATTTTCAGCTCCTGATCAAACCTTATCATAGAAGAAAAATCTCCCTCCAAACAATATTAATTTCAAATGGTTTAATTAAAACTTTACATATATATTAAAAAAAAATGGTGTAAATGTTAAGAATAAATAATTATAATGGAGTGTATGCATTATGTATCCAGAAGGATTTAAATTTACCAAAAAAAAGAAGGTAAAAGAAGAGGGAGGGGCCTGATGAAGAGATAAAATAAAAACGTACGAGTGCCTATTTCGACTGTTTAAGCGCACGCCTGCTCACTTTCCCCCACTTCTCTTCTTCTTCTTCTTCTTTTTTTGTTTGATTTTCTAATCATTCATTACTTTACTTTTATTATATAAGGAATAACACCCAATTTCAATGCCCCCACATTCCATGTTATGTATGGACTCCATTCACCTATGCCGTTTTTCATCACAAGTAGAAGATTTGGTTGGATTTAGATTTCGTGTAGAAGATAGATATTCCTTTTGTCGTTTTAAGCTCTACACTACTACTTTTTACTCTATCGTTCGAGATAAGAGATTACACCACCAATTCTATTTACAACCACTCGTTTGTTTAATTTTCCCCCTTAATTTCCATTACACTGACCTATGATTATCGTTTCAGAGAAGATAAGCAAAAGGAAATGTTTTAGAAAGCTTGAATTTTGAAGAAGAGAAGTTGATACAAGAAATAAATCATATAAACAAAAAAGACCCCCATAACTGGACTAGCTTTTTGGATTCAAAGAAATATAGCTGAAAACACATGAAGAGGCAAAATGAAAATCAATCAGACGAGACTATTATCCTTTCCAGTCCACTAGTCGGATCTGAACCAAATATATATATATGCTTTTCATGATTTCATCTACATACACTATGACTCTATCAATTAGACTCTTTTATCTTTTCTTAATAAAACGACAACACAGCACTCAAAACTCAATTATTATGGTCTTTCAAATCCAACTTCAATACAAAAAAGAACACAACAAATACAATCGTAAGTGGCCGAGTTGCATCTATTCCTGGATAGTAGGATTTCTTCACTGTAAACATCTAATTGGTCAGTTTATTTCTTAAGATCTTGAAAGATTATTAAACGAAATCAAAGTACATAAACGGGAAAATAAGAAAGGCAAAAGTGGCTGTAAGAGATGATCAAGTTTGAAAACGAAACACAAAGGAATGTGTACCTCACAAATATCTTTCGTGCAGTTAATTTCCAAAGAGACAGAGAAGGACACCAAATCTTGGGAGGACAATCACTACCCAAGATCTCCTCTGCCTCTCTTTCTTTTACTTCCAATAATTCTATATATATATAAGAGAGGGACTTGACCATGTGACTCTGTGCTCTCCTCTTAACAGTGACATCAACTCTAATCAAAATGGGAATCAAAGATCCCACTTCTTTGCGTTTTTACTGTTGGCAGATAGTGTAAGTCACTGTATGCACTATGCTCTCACCTTTTGATGTTACATTTCAGTGCATGCAGCAGGACAATGGGACTATTACACATCCAATATTAGATTAGACCCATATGCAGAGAGATCCATCAGTCATACCAATTTCTTTAGAAAGTAGAATCCTGACCTGTAACAACCTCAGTGGCTGTGCCTAGCGGATTACTTTACTTTATTGAGTGGTATACTCTTCGTGGATCACACAATGCAGAATAGATCGAGAATGAAAGTCTTTAAGCCTGTCTATATATTGACACTCACTGTCTACTTCTGCACTTGCTTCCACTTTTTCTGCATTTCTTCACTTTACCAGCCAAGAAAGCAAATACAAAGAAACAAAGAACAAGAGACAAAAACTGTATTCTTAAGACAAGAACAAACCTTTACACTCGGCCAAGAATTAATCCGATCATTAAGAGTCAAATTTCTCTGAGTGTTTTATAAGATTACAAAGACAAATCTCTAAGAGTGGATTCTTCACTTTCTCAAGATGTAGAAGGAAACTATATTCTCAAGCTCCTAACAACCTGTGAAAGTATTGACCAACTTAGATATAATATTAATTCAATGAGATACTGGTTCAGTGGTGGAACAAATTTGAAAACTAAAAATACGAGGAAGGCTTCAATCGTGCCTTCTAAGAAGAATCAAATAAAAACATTAAATCAGATGTGAACCATATGGCACCCTATGAATCCAGATTGTCAACAAGTTAACTTCATACAAATAAACATGAAATTATGACAACGATAGACAGTTTTTTATATAAAACGGAGGCAAAAGAAGATGAGCATTCTAGTGGCGGGGCGGGTCATTTGTAGATTCTCAGGTGGAACATTGGTTTGACCAGCAAAATGGTGAGGCCAATTATTGGGCTCAGTAGGTTGGTATGGATTTAACCATTTTCAGCCTGTGCAAGGTTTACCTTGCCATCTTACTTCTGAATTATTCATAATCCATGCTCAATTTATTATTGTCTTATTACAAATGAGATGATCTTACTACTGTGTTCTAGGCTGAAAATGTGCGAATAATAATGCACCTTCTTTCTGCTTTCATAGTGCATGAAGACAAATCATAGATATGAAATTTGTAAAACTATGGATCTTTTGAATCAATCCTAGACAACAAATTCATAAACCAATAATCATTGAAAGAAAGGAGGAAATTAAAAAGGGGACATAGGAAGAGGTTGTGACTTACGGTATTACATCTTGGGTCTGCCACCGAAATGCTTTAAAGAAAATCTGGAAGGACCACTGCGTCTTTCGGGTCCTTTTCTGGACACTCCCCAACGTCCAGCATACGGCAACCATCCTTTAATTAAGTTAACTAGTCTGAATTCTGCTGCTGGTAACTCGTCTTGTGCTCCTGGATAACACTTGTCAGCTACATAATCCACACCGTTCTGGTTTTGGTTTTGTAGTTGGATTTCGTTGACGTTGGATTCCACTTCCAACCTACCATAGGAGGCTTCTTTAGCAGATCATCGAAATGCAGAGACGATATAGGCAGATTGTTACAACGTACTTACTCGAGATAGCGCTTGCAACTCGGGCTCTTGGATCTTTTGTTCATAGGAGAGTGGTCTATCGACAAATGCCTAACGAAATGTAACTGAAATAGAGTGAAAGGGATGTTAAAAATTTCAAAGGAAAGAAACTGCGTGCATAGGATTCTTATATAGAAGTGAGAAGGAGTTATACGAACTTGGTCCCCATCATTGAGACCGAGATAACGGATGCTAGTCTTGTCATAGACTAATCTCTGGTCTCGATAACACAAGCAAAAATGACCCCAGACGTGGGACCTGTTGGAAAAGATCAAAGTGAAAGAGTGTACCAGATGTAGCTTAAGCAGTGAGAATTTCATATGCACTGACCATGAAATCATGCCGTGAGCTTCCAGAGGAGAAATGGTGAATACTTGTTCCACAGCTCTTTTGAGCTCTGCCACAGAGCAATCCTTTGCGACTTCCACATCTGTTGAATCGTTGGAAACCATTTAACTTGTAGAGAAGCCATATCACAAGTATCCGAAACACTAGTCGATACTTATTTTGGAAACATGATATGGCAAGATTGTGCTGAATGGAGCCAACATTATGTCTATTAAGGCTCTTAAACAATGATTTCAACAATAGATTCCGGATTAGAGCTCGATTAGGGTATCACCAACTGAGGTGAATTCCGAGACGATTTTTGTAAAGAAAATCACATATAGAAGAAACTAAACTCTTAAAATTGGAATTTCGGAAAGCAAAATCGTACCGAAAAGGGAACCGTTGAGCTTAACGACGGAAAGCTTGATACGACCCTGAGGAGGAAGTTTCAGGTAGGAAGATCTCCGTCCAGAAATCGAACCACCGTCGTTTAAAGCAAACGATGACAAAAAGCGTGGCTCTATCAACGACCTCAGTCCTCCACTTCGACGACCGTCCCTACCCGGACTATGCTCCTCTCGCATTGCCGATTCTCCCAGATTTTCACTGACAAGCTTCTCTGCTCTCTTTGCTCTTCTTCAGGTGTTGAGGGAGCTGAGCGAGCCAGAGAATCGGGAGAGTTTGTTTTCCGGGGAAAAACGCAATTTACTCTAGTTTCTATAATTTATAGCTCCTCAATAAATGACCAAAAAGAAAATCACATTAAAAGTTTGTCAATGGGCATCACGGCCCAACAATAATAATTAAAGGCCCATTAATGACGAGTTTATCGGTCTACTAAGCCGGTTTTGGATAACCGCCTAAGCTTCTGTTCGACACCGCCTGTTTTTTTTTACTCACTCCTCATATCTGCTGATAATATAAGGCCGAACGAGAACAAAAAAAAAAGGAACAAGTGACTCACCCGAAAATGTTTTAGGGTTTTTCTTTACTCGATTAAGCTCACTAGTTTGTCGCAACGTAGATAGAGATCGACACTGGCGCGGTGGATTTAGGGTTTTTGTCCTCCGCGACTACGCTCGGCGTTTCGATTTCGAACCCTAAGCTATGTGGAACAACAACGATGGTATGCCCTTAGCTCCTCCTGGTACCGGCGGCTCCATGATGCCGCCACCGCCCGCTGCTCATCCTTCTTATACGGCTCTTCCGCCGCCTTCTACTCCTACTCCGCCGGTCGAGCCTACTCCTGAGGAGGCGGAGGCCAAGCTTGAGGAGAAGGCCCGAAAATGGATGCAGCTAAATTCCAAGCGGTACGGCGACAAGAGGAAGTTTGGATTCGTCGAAACTCAGAAGGAGGACATGCCACCTGAGCACGTCAGGAAGATCATCAGGCGAGTTTTCTCCTCTTCTTTCTCTTAGATTTATCGAATTCCAGTTAACTGGAATATTATTTTCTGGCCCGATTTCTATGATTTGCTTAGGATTTTTACTTGTATTGAGACTAAAGCTGCGATTTCTTTCTTTCTTCAGGGATCATGGTGATATGTCATCCAAGAAATTCCGTCATGACAAACGTGTATACCTTGGAGCCCTTAAATTCGTTCCTCACGCAGTTTTCAAGCTCTTGGAGAATATGCCTATGCCCTGGGAACAGGTTCATTATTTGAGCTTAAGTAGTTTCTGCTTTAGCTTCAGCTGTTTTCGTAGTCTGTTCATTTATCTAAATCCCCATTTTCTTACAGGTCCGAGACGTGAAGGTTTTGTACCACATCACCGGAGCTATTACATTTGTGAACGAGATACCATGGGTTGTGGAACCTATTTACATGGCTCAGGTGGGTGATTAGTTTGTCTCTCTTTTCTTGTCTCTGTTTGTCGATGGATTTTCAATAGATGTTTTTGAGTGTATTCCTTTCTGGTTTTGCAGTGGGGTACTATGTGGATTATGATGCGAAGGGAGAAGAGGGATCGTCGTCATTTCAAGAGAATGCGGTTTCCACCATTTGATGATGAGGAGCCTCCACTAGACTATGCAGACAACTTGCTGGACGTGGATCCTCTGGAGCCAATTCAATTGGAGCTAGATGAGGAAGAAGATTCTGCTGTATACACTTGGTTTTACGACCACAAGCCACTCGTTAAAACAAAACTGATTAATGGTCCCAGTTACCGGAGGTGGAATCTCTCACTTCCAATTATGGCAACTCTTCACAGGCTTGCAGGCCAGTTGCTGTCTGATTTGATTGATCGGAACTACTTCTACTTGTTTGACATGCCATCTTTCTTCACAGCAAAGGCTCTGAACATGTGCATACCTGGTATTTCCTTCTATGCTCCAGTTCTTATACTTTCGCTGCAGGTCCATTTCTTTTGTTCTTTTCTAATTCATTTTGGTACTCTTTTCCAGGTGGACCTAAGTTTGAACCTTTGTACCGCGATATGGAGAAAGGGGATGAGGACTGGAATGAGTTTAATGACATCAACAAGCTTATCATTCGTTCCCCTCTGCGAACCGAGTACAGAATAGCTTTTCCCCATCTCTACAATAACCGGCCCAGGAAAGTAAAACTCTGTGTGTATCACAGTCCTATGGTTATGTATATAAAGACCGAGGATCCTGATCTTCCTGCATTTTATTATGATCCGTTAATTCACCCAATAAGCAACACTAACAAGGAAAAGCGTGAAAGGAAGGTTTATGATGATGATGATGAGGATGACTTCGCCTTACCAGAAGGAGTGGAACCTTTGCTAAAAGAAACCCAACTCTACACTGACACTACAGCTGCTGGCATATCATTGTTGTTTGCCCCACGACCTTTCAATATGAGGTCTGGGAGGACTCGCCGGGCAGAAGATATTCCCTTGGTGTCAGAGTGGTTCAAGGAGCACTGGTAAGCTATATGTTTTTATTCTACTTTGATCCTCTTTCCCTTTTTAAATTAGCAAGTGTCCTAATACATTTTGTGAACTCATTAACTGCAGTCCTCCTGCCTATCCGGTTAAAGTTCGGGTCAGTTACCAAAAGTTATTGAAATGCTACGTCCTGAATGAGTTGCACCATAGACCACCTAAAGCTCAGAAGAAGAAGCATTTGTTTCGATCTCTTGCAGCTACCAAGTTTTTCCAAAGTACCGAACTGGATTGGGTTGAAGTGGGTCTGCAAGTCTGTCGGCAGGGATATAATATGCTGAATCTGTTGATTCATAGGAAGAATTTAAACTACCTGCATCTTGACTACAACTTCAACCTCAAGCCTGTGAAAACTTTGACCACCAAAGAGCGAAAGAAGTCACGTTTTGGGAACGCTTTCCATCTCTGCCGTGAGATCCTGCGGCTGACAAAACTTGTAGTTGATGCAAATGTCCAATTCCGACTTGGTAATGTTGATGCCTTCCAATTGGCTGACGGTCTGCAATATATTTTCTCTCATGTTGGCCAGTTGACGGGTATGTATCGTTATAAATACAGACTGATGAGGCAGATTAGGATGTGCAAGGATTTAAAGCACTTGATATATTATCGTTTCAATACTGGTCCTGTGGGTAAGGGTCCAGGGTGTGGATTTTGGGCTCCAATGTGGAGGGTATGGTTGTTTTTCCTTCGGGGAATAGTTCCTCTTCTTGAGCGATGGTTAGGGAATCTTCTTGCACGTCAATTTGAGGGGCGTCATTCAAAAGGAGTGGCCAAAACAGTCACAAAGCAGAGAGTTGAAAGCCATTTTGATTTGGAGCTTCGAGCTGCTGTCATGCATGACGTCCTTGATGCTATGCCAGGTTTCCATTCTTACAAACTTTTTTTCCTTGTGTTTATCAATGATGAAATTGCTTTACTTTATTCTTTGGTTAACATTTTCTGCTAATGTGCAGAGGGTATCAAGCAAAATAAAGCGCGGACTATATTGCAGCACCTTAGTGAGGCATGGCGATGCTGGAAAGCTAATATCCCATGGAAGGTCCCTGGGTTACCTGTGCCAGTTGAGAATATGATCCTCCGTTATGTCAAGTCTAAGGCAGATTGGTGGACGAATGTTGCTCACTACAATCGTGAACGTATCCGAAGAGGGGCTACTGTTGATAAGACCGTTTGTAGAAAGAATCTCGGAAGGTTGACTCGTCTTTGGCTAAAGGCAGAACAGGTCTGTTCATTGTCTTAATGACTTTATCATTTTTGCTTGAACAACATTTTATGAAATGGCGTTATATATTGATGCATTATCTTTGTAAAACTGTTACAGGAACGACAGCACAATTACCTGAAAGATGGTCCGTATGTCACTCCGGAAGAAGCACTTGCAATTTATACAACTACTGTTCATTGGCTGGAGTCAAGGAAGTTTTCTCCAATTCCATTTCCTCCATTGTCATACAAACATGACACAAAGTTGCTCATCCTTGCCCTTGAGAGACTGAAGGAATCGTATAGTGTAGCTGTGAGGTTGAACCAGCAGCAGCGAGAAGAGCTTGGTCTAATTGAACAAGCTTATGACAATCCTCATGAAGCTCTATCACGAATAAAACGTCATCTTCTCACGCAACGTGGCTTTAAAGAGGTAACTTGATATTTCACTCTATATTGGAGCAATGGATTGACATAGGTCTTCAAGGTTACCGCAGTAAAGTGATGGTGTATACGTTTTTTTTTGCAGGTTGGCATAGAGTTTATGGATCTATATAGCTACTTGATTCCAGTTTATGAAATAGAGCCTCTAGAGAAAATTACCGATGCATATCTTGATCAATACTTGTGGTACGAAGGTGACAAGCGCCACTTGTTTCCAAACTGGATTAAACCAGCAGACTCAGAGCCGCCCCCACTTCTGGTTTACAAGTGGTGTCAAGGTATCAACAATTTGCAAGGCATATGGGACACAGGTGATGGGCAGTGTGTGGTGATGCTCCAAACTAAGTTCGAAAAGTTCTTTGAGAAGATCGATTTGACAATGTTGAACAGGTACCTATCTCATTAATACTTTATTGATTATAGACATGGAGCCACAACTTTCTGGAGTAATAAGTGTTTTGTGTTGTTTCTTTCAGGCTTCTTCGTTTGGTTCTTGACCACAATATTGCAGACTATGTGTCTGCCAAGAATAACGTGGTCCTGTCTTACAAGGATATGAGTCATACTAACGCGTATGGTCTCATTAGGGGACTTCAGTTTGCATCGTTTGTTGTTCAATTTTATGGGCTATTACTTGATCTTTTACTTCTTGGTTTGACTCGAGCGAGTGAAATTGCTGGGCCACCTCAGATGCCTAACGAGTTTATGACGTTTTGGGATACAAAAGTGGAGACACGCCATCCCATAAGACTCTATTCTCGGTATATAGACAAAGTTCATATAATGTTTAAGTTTTCCCATGAAGAGGCTCGGGATCTAATTCAGCGATATCTTACGGAGCATCCTGATCCCAACAATGAAAACATGGTGGGATACAACAATAAGAAGTGCTGGCCACGAGATGCAAGGATGAGGCTGATGAAACATGATGGTATGTACTTCTTTTTTATATATATAGTCCGATTGACTATCATTTTATGCATTAGATGTTGATGTTGTGTCTCATTAATTATTCATCTTTCAGTCAATCTTGGTAGAAGTGTCTTCTGGGACATGAAGAACCGTCTTCCTCGGAGCATCACTACTTTGGAGTGGGAGAATGGCTTTGTCTCTGTCTATAGCAAGGATAATCCTAACCTGCTCTTTAGCATGTAAGTCTTTTATTTGAGCATCCTAGTGCATCTGATATTAGTGCTAGGCCTTTGTTTAGACCGTAATTTGTCACTGCTACTGACATCAGTGACTCTTTCGCATCTTGCCTGCAGGTGTGGATTTGAAGTTCGCATACTTCCAAAAATCAGAATGACCCAAGAAGCTTTCAGCAACACAAGAGATGGTGTCTGGAATCTGCAAAATGAACAGACCAAGGAGAGGACTGCAGTAGCTTTTCTGCGAGTTGACGATGAACATATGAAGGTATTTGAGAATCGTGTGAGGCAGATCCTTATGTCATCAGGATCAACCACCTTTACCAAGATCGTCAACAAATGGAATACAGCTCTAATTGGTATAATCCTATGAGCCCCTTTTGGCATCATTGTTAGTTTTTTATGATGTGTGGTTTAGCATGAAACTGATCACGTATTCTATTATGAACAGGTCTCATGACTTACTTCCGGGAAGCCACTGTACACACACAAGAGCTCTTGGATCTACTGGTCAAGTGTGAGAATAAAATCCAAACAAGGATTAAGATTGGGCTGAACTCAAAGATGCCTAGTCGGTGAGCAAAAGCTATCTTTTTTTATTTATGGTTGACATAGCAGTGCTGACTGCTGTGTGTTTATGTTTCTGTAACCTGATTGTTCTACTTTCTCTTTGGCAGATTTCCTCCTGTTATCTTCTACACTCCAAAGGAAATTGGTGGGCTGGGAATGTTGTCAATGGGTCATATTTTGATCCCACAAAGTGACCTTCGGTACAGCAAACAAACAGATGTTGGTGTAACCCACTTTAGGAGTGGAATGAGCCACGAGGAAGATCAGCTTATACCAAATCTTTACCGTTACATACAGCCGTGGGAAAGTGAGTTTATTGATTCACAGCGGGTGTGGGCAGAATATGCGTTAAAGAGGCAGGAAGCCCAGGCCCAAAATAGGCGTCTTACACTGGAAGATTTGGAAGTAAGTGTCATACTTGTGTATTTATTACCTCTTTACTTAATGTCAAAATTTGAGAGGGATATCAGCGTGCTAGCTTGCTTTCTTTTGGTAGTCCTGGAAGTAGTCACAGAGGGTTTTGGGAGATTATTGTTGCGTAGTCCCCTTTTCGGGGTCTAAGCGCAAAAATCATTTTGAATTTTATTTGCTTCTAGAACATCTGATCATTGAGGAGGAATATAACTCATGTATAAAAATTTGACAGGATTCTTGGGATAGGGGAATTCCTCGCATAAATACTCTGTTTCAGAAGGATAGGCATACATTGGCATATGATAAAGGTTGGAGGGTTCGGACCGACTTCAAGCAGTACCAAGTCCTTAAACAAAATCCGTTCTGGTGGACACACCAGAGGCATGATGGGAAGTTGTGGAACTTGAACAATTACCGCACTGATGTCATCCAAGCTCTTGGAGGTGTTGAGGGTATTCTTGAGCACACGTTATTCAAGGGGACCTAGTAAGTCTGCTTTTCATTTCTCCTCAACTAATTATGATATTTGTTTCATAATAGCGTAGGATGTTCAGTTGCGCACAGCTTTTTGTTCTCAGCCTATCACATCATATTTACTAATTTTTTCATGCTTTACATGAACTCAGTTTCCCGACATGGGAGGGACTTTTCTGGGAGAAGGCATCTGGTTTTGAGGAGTCGATGAAATATAAGAAGTTGACTAATGCGCAGAGGTCTGGTCTGAACCAGATTCCAAATAGAAGATTCACGCTTTGGTGGTCGCCAACAATTAATCGAGCAAATGTCTATGTGGGTTTCCAAGTGCAGTTGGATCTGACAGGAATATTTATGCATGGAAAGATTCCTACACTGAAGATATCTTTGATTCAGATTTTCCGTGCCCATTTGTGGCAGAAGATCCATGAGAGTGTTGTTATGGATCTTTGCCAAGTATTGGACCAAGAGTTGGACGCTTTGGAGATAGAAACTGTGCAGAAGGAGACAATTCATCCAAGGAAGAGTTATAAGATGAACAGCTCTTGTGCTGATGTTCTTCTATTTGCTGCTCATAAATGGCCAATGTCTAAGCCTAGCCTGGTTGCAGAGTCAAAGGATATGTTTGACCAGAAAGCGAGTAATAAGTATTGGATAGATGTGCAACTTCGATGGGGAGATTATGACTCCCATGATATTGAGCGTTATACTAGGGCCAAATTCATGGACTATACAACTGACAATATGTCTATCTATCCATCTCCAACAGGTATTTATTACTTTTTCCATTTTGCTTTGTTTTGTTAGTCTTTGCTTTTCTGCAGTATTTATCAAGTGATTACAAAATCCGTGTGCAGGTGTAATGATTGGGCTTGATCTGGCATACAACCTGCATTCTGCCTTTGGTAATTGGTTCCCTGGTTCAAAACCTCTTCTTGCTCAAGCAATGAACAAGATCATGAAGGTACTAGAATTTCTTTTGGGGTGTCTTTTGCAGGACCCATTTTGTTTAGATATGTGACTTACCGTTTAAACTTTACTAATTGCAGTCCAATCCGGCCCTATATGTGTTGAGAGAGAGGATAAGGAAGGGTCTGCAGTTATACTCTTCTGAGCCTACAGAGCCATATTTGTCATCTCAAAACTATGGTGAAATATTCAGCAATCAAATTATATGGTTTGTTGATGATACCAATGTCTATCGTGTCACGATTCACAAGACATTTGAAGGAAATTTAACGACAAAGCCAATCAATGGTGCGATTTTCATTTTCAATCCAAGAACTGGGCAGCTGTTCCTGAAGGTATTTCTTCCTCTCCCGTCTTAACATTAAGAACAGGCATATATACATTGTTCCACAAAACTACTTCTTCTTCTGTTTGTCTTGTAACATGCTGTGGAATCTTAACTGTTTTTTGGTCCTCTAGGTTATCCATACAAGTGTTTGGGCTGGTCAGAAGCGTCTTGGCCAGCTAGCGAAATGGAAAACTGCTGAAGAGGTTGCTGCACTTGTGCGATCTCTCCCTGTTGAAGAACAGCCGAAACAGATTATTGTCACGCGGAAAGGAATGTTGGATCCCCTTGAGGTTCACTTGCTGGATTTCCCCAACATTGTTATCAAGGGAAGCGAGCTGCAGCTTCCGTTCCAGGCTTGCCTCAAGATAGAGAAATTTGGTGACTTGATTTTGAAGGCCACAGAACCGCAGATGGTCTTGTTTAATATATATGATGATTGGTTGAAGAGTATTTCTTCGTATACTGCCTTTTCAAGACTTATTTTGATCCTTCGTGCGCTTCACGTGAATAATGAGAAGGCTAAGATGTTGTTGAAGCCTGACAAGTCCGTTGTCACTGAGCCACATCACATCTGGCCTTCTCTCACTGACGATCAATGGATGAAGGTAACTCTTCTGCCACTTTCCAAGTACTTCTTCTTGCTATATTATATTATTTGATAGGATGCCTCTTTACACTACATCACCTCTGCATCTGCTGTTTTTACTTACTAGTGAATTATATTATGTAATGCTTTTACTTTCTTCTCTTTGTTTGAATAGTCCTTCCTTATTCACGATCATGTTAAATTCAGGTGGAGGTAGCACTTCGAGATCTTATCCTTTCTGACTACGCGAAGAAGAACAATGTGAATACCTCAGCTCTGACACAATCAGAGATCAGAGATATTATTCTTGGAGCTGAGATTACTCCACCCTCTCAACAGAGGCAACAGATAGCTGAGATTGAGAAACAGGTACTCGTAACTGTTACTTCTATCAAACATTGAGAGAGTAGATCTGTGCCTATTATTCTTTTTGCTCACTGTAAACAAATATCCTATTTGCAGGCAAAGGAAGCCAGCCAGCTTACTGCAGTCACAACAAGAACTACAAATGTCCATGGTGATGAGCTCATTGTCACCACCACGAGCCCTTACGAGCAATCTGCATTCGGTTCCAAAACAGATTGGCGTGTACGTGCAATATCAGCTACTAATCTTTACCTCAGAGTCAATCACATATATGTGAACTCAGATGACATAAAGGTTAGAATCCAATTCACTCTCATTCACTTTGTCAATTAAGTAATAGACTTTCAGGTGTCGACCTTAAACATTGTTTCTTGTTGTTCACAGGAAACCGGATACACCTACATCATGCCAAAGAACATTTTGAAGAAGTTTATATGCGTAGCAGATCTTCGTACTCAAATTGCTGGATATTTATATGGTATTAGTCCCCCGGATAATCCCCAAGTGAAGGAGATCCGTTGTGTTGTGATGGTGCCACAGTGGGGAAGTCATCAGCAAGTTCACCTGCCGTCATCTCTTCCTGAGCATGATTTCCTAAATGATCTTGAGCCTTTGGGATGGTTGCACACACAGCCTAACGAGCTGCCTCAGCTGTCACCACATGTATTATATTTTATTTATACCTTAATATCAGCCTGTTATATTTGATCTATACCTTAATATCAGCCTGTTAACCCCATGGCTAACTGATCTTTGCTTTGATAGGATGTAACCTCTCATTCCCGTGTTCTGGAGAACAACAAGCAATGGGATGGAGAAAAATGCATCATCCTGACCTGCAGTTTCACTCCGGGCTCCTGCTCTTTGACGTCATATAAGTTGACCCAAACCGGATATGAATGGGGGCGGCTTAACAAGGACACAGGCAGCAATCCTCACGGTTACCTTCCCACCCATTATGAAAAGGTTCAGATGCTGCTGAGTGACCGGTTCCTCGGGTTTTACATGGTAAGAAACACAGTTTTCAATTGTGCTTTTGTCCTTGGATGATATAAACCATTGAAATCTGATTTTGTAACTGTTGTTGTGATAGGTTCCTGAGAATGGACCGTGGAACTACAACTTCATGGGAGTGAAGCACACGGTGAGCATGAACTACAGTGTCAAACTCGGATCCCCAAAGGAGTTCTATCACGAGGAACATCGACCCACTCATTTCCTGGAGTTCAGCAACATGGAGGAGGCTGACATTGCAGAGGGAGATCGCGAGGACACATTTACTTGAGATATACTCACTTTTCTTACCATGTGTGTAAACTTCCTCCTTTTTGCTGATTTAGCTTTATTTTGCGACAGAGATTGTAATATATTATACTGTCTTGTGCGTTACTGAGATAGATTGTAACGTCCTTAAATCTTAAAAAGATGTTTTGCCACTAGAATGAAGATCTTGAATGTGTTGCGTGGGCGCATTTGATGCAATCATTCGTATGTGTATCAGGGAAGTTCGGTAACTAATATGTCTTCGATGAGAGGAAATAAAATGACAATTTTAAACTTTAGTAGGTTCTTCTTCCCATATTGAATAAAAGCCAAATGTTCCAAACATGGAAAACCAGCAAATACTAGTCTCTCTAGTCTCCAGAAAGATAGAAACAGAGATAAAAGACAGAGCATAAAAACAAAAGGAACGAGCAGTTAGCAGGCTACTACAACTAGGATATGTGGCACTCTTGAGCTTAAATGTTTTTTGTAAGTTGTAACCATGAATGAAGATAATTAATTTGAAGTTCAACAAATGGAGAAAAAGCATCTAACATTATTAAACTCGGAAGTATTTACAGAAGTTATATTATCCCTTACCTAACTAGAAATTAGCATGAAAATGAAAATGAAATTGTGCAAGACAAGAAAGAATGCAGAAAGATAGGAATACCCCAAAGACTTGGAACTGCTTGACACGTTCGGCATACCACCATCTTCTTCTCTAGATAGATGCTGTACCGTACCAGAAGGACCTGGTCTCGGCGTTTCTCCAACACACAACCTGACACTTGAACCAGATGTTGAACCGAATGCATCATCCAAGTCACTGTCCCGGTTCACACACAAACCAGCATTGTTATACAGCCTCAGCTTTCTCCTCATCCTCCACACTGTGCCTCTCTCGAACGGTACTGGACCTGTCAGACTGTTATCGTTGAGCCTCAGCTCGCTTAGATGCTTTACGTCCCTAAACTCCAAAGGAATCTCTCCGGTCAGATTGTTGCCCTCCAAGTGAAGGACCCGAAGACTGTCTAACCGAGTCAATGATTTCGGTATCGAACCCTGGAGATTCATATTTGAGAGAACAAGAATCATCAAGTTCTTGAGCCCTTTGAACGCGTTTTCAGGAATTGTTGTTGAGAATTTTGAATTGCCTTTGAGCATCAAAGCTTGAAGAGAGTTTAGGCCTTGGAGAGAAGGCGGGAATGGACCTGATAACCGGTTATAGCTCAAATCCAGAAGCACTAATTGGTTGAGCCGGTTAATCGAGTCTGGGATAGGACCAGTGACTCTGTTTCGGCTAAGATCGATTTTGATCAACGATCCACAGGTCGAGAGTGTGGATGGAACCGGTCCGGTCAAAAGATTCTGGTTCAAATCCAGAACGTTCAGCTCCGGAAGAAGAAAAGCGGGAATGGAACCAGTCAACCGGTTCCCACTCAAATCAAGCGATCTTAAACCGGAGAACCGGTTAAACGACAAGGGAATGGAGCCGTTGAGATAGTTTTTATGCAAATCAAGAACTTTCAAATTGGTAAGATTGCCCAATTCGTCAGGGATAGGACCCAAAAACCCATTCTCCCTCAGGACCAGCGTTTGCAGACTCGAACCGAGACGGCCCAGAAACGCCGGTATGCGCTGTGGGGAGCGGCCTAAACAGCGGTAGAAGAACAGGGCTTTGAGGTGTTTGAGCCTCGTGAGGGACTCGGAGACGTAAGAGCGTTGTGGATCACAAGTGGGGAACGCCGTGTCGTCTGAGAGCGCTCCGAAAGACAGAGAGACCACGTGGTAGACGTTATCCTGGTCCGGCATACACTCGATCCCGTGCCATCGCCCTCGGCAAACGTCTGGAATCGCGGCAGCCCAGTCGTTGCCGGTCGCACGCATAATGTCGTAGACGGCGTCTTGCTCGTCAGGCTCCGTGCGAGCGCCGTCGTTGGTCATCGTGAATCCAGTTTGGGGGCCGTCGATCAGAGCAGATGGCGCCGTCGAGTCGGAGGTGATCACGGTGAAAGATCTGACTAACGGAGAAATTATCGTCAAGACAATGACTATTTGGCGGAAGAGTTCATATTGTGCCATTTTTTTAGTTGTTGTTGTTGTTGTTCCAAATTGTTAGTGTACATACATATACTGAAAAGAAAAAAAAAATTGGTGGGTCCAGAAAAACGTTCACAATGCCATAATGACTTTCACGGGATAACTCGAGGAGCGAAATAAACACAAAATTCCTGATTCATTTATTGCTTTCACGAGATATTCATTCGCCTTGGGTTGGGCCCTGGATCCGACCCGTTTCGTGAATGGGACCCGATCTCGTTTCGTTTACTTTTTTCTTTGGGCTGAGCCCATTTTCCGATTTACGATATTTTTGGCTATTATTCAATTTGAACTGGGCACTGTATTTGTCTTTGTAACAAACAGTAGATAGTTTAATTAAAAAAAGTTTCCAACTGCAAAAGTTTTTTTTTTTTTTGTTAATCAGCATACAGTAAAAGTTTTGATTTTGAACCTTAAAATCACTATGTTGTAGCACGAAATCTGAATAAACGGACGCGTGGTCTGTGCATACGAAAAGCACATGCCCATGGAGCAACACATGTTATACGTGCCATCTTCCTAGTAACATTGACTAATATATGAATAATGAAGTAAACTATGAAAGCATCAAATCAAAGATTAGAAGTTAATCAGCCTCGTCCCATTTTCTTCAGACTATTACCCAAAACACAAAACCTCCATGCAGTCGCACAGCCGTCTGATGCAGCTCAAGGTCAAAGATCTGATGGTCCACAAGCGGCGGCTGGTCGAAGTTCCTGATAACGCCACTCTAGCAGACGCCTTGAACACCATGGTAAACCACGGCTAAATAATTAATATTCTTTCTTTCTTTTTTGTTGGAGTTGACCGTTTTATGTATCATTAATTAATTTCTAACAAGACTGTTCTTTTTTTTTTTTTTTTTTTTTTTTTTTTTTTAATTTTTTTTTTTTAAATAAATATTTATTATCTTCCCAATTGGGCTGGGTCTGGGCCTTAACAAAGATGATCCAGTTACAAAAGAAGCAAATTGGGAAAACAATCGGAAAACGGGAAAAAAGCTCCGATCCTGTTGTATCACCGGAAGCAGATTGTCGCAGCACTAATTCCGGCGGGATTCAAGCTCCACGGCTTTGCGAAGGCACCGAAGGATCAGAACCAACAACAGAAGAACCCGATTTCCGTCGTCGATCCTTTTCCGACGAGCCACCATACCCACTACGGAACTCCCAGAATGCACAACATCCAACATCCGGCATCGACGTTCTCAGATCCCGACCAAGCAACCTAAGAAGCTCAGACCAAACCCCTCTCTCCCATTTCCGAAATTCTCCAATCTCCCTCGAGCAGAACCCAATCAAACCGGTCCGGTGGAAACAAATCGCGGAAGAAACAAATAGCCGACGGCTCACTCAAGCCCACCTGAATCCAGAATCCGCGACCGCCATCTTAGATCCGCAAAGATCTACAGTTAACCACGCCGACGAACATCGTTCCCCACCTCTCTCCCATCGGCTTCCGCCGTAGCCACCGCGCTAGAAGAGCGGTTGAGCCGCGAGAAGACTCCAAGCACCTCACCGGCGTCCTCAACCGAGAGGCCCTGCTAAGAAGCTTCTCTTCCGTCAAACCAGAACCATAGCTACGCCGATTGAGAGAGCACCACACCTCCGATGACGGCAAAAAGGGGTCTGCTCACTCTTGGATCTCTTTTGCAAAGTCATGACCTGCGATTAAGATCAAACAACAAAAGAGAAAAAACAGATCTAAAAAAATCGCCTTCAAGCGAGAGAGAAAGCTCTATTTTCGATGCAACGATTGTGCCTCTCTCTTTAACAAGACTGTTCTTGGTATCAAACCGGTGGCAAACCGAGTTAGAGCTGTGCCGGTGGCTGCGAAACCAGGCCAATGGCTGGGTGCCGGCGGGTCAATGATAGTAGAGTCGGACAAACAGAGCGGGAGTGCAAGGAAACAGTACATAGGAGTGGTGACGATGCTGGACGTTGTGGCTCACACCGCCGGAGACGACGGCGAGAGTGGGCTCGATAAGAAAATGGCTGCTCCTGTCTCTTCTATCATTGGTCATTGTCCTGAGGGTCTCAGCCTCTGGTCTCTCAATCCTAATACCAGGTTACTAGTATAGAAGATTGCTTTATGTATAATATCTCCTTCCCTTTCAACATGTTAGATGTTTTACACCACTTTTCCCCAATAGTAAGAATTCTTTTGCTTTCTAGCAAAAAAAAAAAAAAAATTTACCAACACCTAATATACCCATATTTCTGTCATAATTCCAACTAATATAAGATAAATATTAGAAAATATTATGCAAATTTTGCATAGAAAATGCAAACATTAGTTTTCTTGTCAAACATTATGGACGGAGAGAGTACTAATCAAAGATGGTCATGATGAAAGCAGCATAATGGATTGTATGGAGATGTTGAGTAAAGGAATCCACAGGGTATTGGTTCCATTGGACAGTAACATAGAAAATATAACAGGACCTGAGTTGGTAGAGTCAGCTTCTGCTTACGCAATGCTGACTCAGATGGATCTCATCTCTTTCTTCCTCGACCGATCCTCTGAATTGCATGGTATCCTCTCCCACACCGTCACCCATCTCTCCGCTATACACAACACCGTTTTAGCGCTCACTAGCCAGGTAAATTAATCAAGTCTAGAATTTTCATCTTCATTCATCAAATCCTAGGTTAAACTTGTCTTCGTTGTCAGGCAAGAGTGAAGGATGCAATTAAATGCATGAGTACAGAAATGCTCAATGCGGTCCCTATCGTTGAAGCCTCCACCGAGGAAGAGGATCATAAACAGCTCGTCGACGTACGTGACTTTACTTACACATCTATCTATCTGCGAAGATCAATGTCGATTAGTTTGGTGTTTTGCTGGTGCAGGGGAAAAACCGGAGAGTGTTGGGGACATTCTCGGCTAGTGATCTGAAGGGATGTCATTTAGCCACGTTGCGTTCTTGGTTGCCGCTAAATGCACTAGATTTCGTCGAGAAAATCCCAAGAACTCCCTTGTTCACCGCTGCCACCTCAACACCAGGGAGGGAGCTTGTGACGTGTCACGTGACATCAACCTTGGCCCAAGTGATCCATATGGTCACCACGAAACGTGTTCACAGAGTTTGGGTCGTGAACCAGAACGATAGGCTACAAGGCCTAGTTTCTCTTACTGACATCATCGCTACGGTCCGATCTGCTTTGCTTTCCGGAGCTCAGGATCTGTAACTCTAGCTTTCAGTCTTCTCTCGAATTACTCAAATTTTCTTTGTTTTGTTTCTTGGAAAATTTTCATAATTGTATTGCCTACTTAGTTTATGGCAAACGAATAAGTATAAGAGGGTTTCTCATCTCATCATATCGAATGTTCACATCACATTTACGCCCATAAGGCCATACGCACAGCACTCGAAGGGGGGTGTTAGCATTAAAATAAAGAGATTTAATGGAAAAGTTGGAGAATATACAGATTTGGGATGCCCACACCCGGATGTGAGCATTAAAAAAATGAAAAATATTACATATCTCTCTATCTCTCTCTATCTCTTTCTTTTTTTTCTCTTTTTTTACTTATAATAATAAACAATTTTTCACACCCATACTAACATATATGCCATTGTGTATGGCCTAAGAAAAATGTAGGGGAAAATGATTATAAATAGAAAAACTATCAAAGGAAGGAATGACGAGTCTTGTTGCTCGACAGATACGTTATCAATTCAATAGACGGGACTTTCCATCACTTGGAATTTCTACAAAAGAATATCTTATTAACATAAACATGTTACCAAAATTGTACATGGAATAATCTCATTAATTAACAAAAACAATCGTAGAAATTATGAAATATTGAGAGGGTAGTGACTAATGAATAGGGTACTCGAGCACGGGGCGCAAACAAGCATGACATACGAATGAGACAATTTCAGTTTTCGTATATATAATAATTCCATAATCATAATTTAATCACTAGTTTTAATCGGTAACATAACCTTAAAAAGCATCCACTCATTATGCGCTCCACTTTACTACTTACTCTGATAACAAGAAAAGTGTATGTTTAATAGTATTTGTTTGTTCCGTTTCCAAGCACGCTATTTCTTCTTTTCAGTCATTTTTATCCGCATTTACAATAATATATAGCTATTTTCATACTTTATCATATTATCATTCTATACTAGCTCACAATAATTACTTATGAGCACGCTTTTTGTGTTCAAATAAGTATAATCTCTTATAAGTATATACTTTTTGGTTCCACGGAGACTAATTAAGAAAAATGATTAGAGGCTTATTATACGTGCCATAATTATTTCTTTTCTTTATTTTTATATGTCATATGATCATTTATTTATTATTCTTTTCGTTTCACAAAGAATATCGTTTTTAAGTTTTTGTTTGACAAAGTGTGTTGTTTTGTATTTCCAATGTAGAATTGTGAATAAAAACATATTTTAAACCCTTTATAATATATTAATAAAATATATATTTTTATTTAGAATATTAATAAATGACATTGTAACACTTTTAATAGTTTTTTAATATGTGTGAAAAGGGTAAAATGACACTTAAAGTGAAAAAGATAAAGTATTTATGTGTCATGATTCATATATAGCGATGCAACACCAATGTTATGCGTGTAACCTGAGGTGTTGGAAGTTAGCTATAAATTTACCTTAGTTGATATATACGATAATGAAATGTTGTAACATATTTTGTGTGACGAAACATATTGGTCGGAATTCAATTATTTTGTCCTTCTTTCTGGTTTATAATACAGACCAAACAATCTCTATATATATGGCAATGGCATCTGTTGTTGTTTACTATGTGTATGTTACAAACATTTTCTGTCAATATTAATCAGACTTATTAAAAATAGTTAAGAGGAATTGTAATATTTTGTGTTTAACTACTGATAAAAAAAATTTACTTAATTCGGGGAAACAATTCACGCATGTTTCTGTGTTGTGCTTGTGTTTCTTGTATTCTTCTTGTAGCTTTTCATTATATAAAAAAAGAAGGATTAATTGATTAGATCGAGAAAGAGAAAGGCCTTTTGAGATAGAAATAGAGAAGGATGGATTGAATTTGAAGCATAGAGAATAGCGAACACTCACTGCAAAGTTAGTGGGAAAGTCGCGCGTCATACGAGGGAGGAGCAACAAAGTGTGGGCCTTTCTTTTACCGTCTCAGAAACTAATGCATGCTCACATTTTCAATTTTTTTATAAACTACTTGTGTTAATCAAGACTCAAGAGTGTGGATTAATTATGAAATTATCTAATGTACATTACTTTTATTCCCATGATTATAACTTGATAGACTAAGATCCTTATATATAATATCTTCAGTCAATGGAAATCAGCTTAATCAGACCTGATAAAATAAATGAGATTAATTAATTTTTAAGAGTGGTGAATTAAAAATAGAAAGTACGTACATTAAGTAATAAGGTACATATTATTGGTGTATATATATCCTATACTAATTATTTATAGAAATATTTAAAAGTTATAAAATGTAAATGTAGAGGCTGCGGGAGACTGGTCTGACAGGGTAAGCCGGTTGTCGGGAGGAAGAACGCCGCTATTGGCAGAGTCACGCGGGGTAACCGGCTGGCGGCTGTAGCCGGTCATTGAGTGAATTGGTCGTCCTCCAAACAAGTACTTACAATATTTGTAGAGTGCTTTTTCCTGTGACGGTCCCGTTTATTCCCCACACTCTCCTCGATCGATTCTTCCACTTAAAAGTGGGAAAAAAGGAAACCTGACTCTTAGAAATTTGAATACAAGTGTGGGTCACCTCATCTCATGTAGTAGTCATGATATAAATTATAAATACCTCTCAACAAACCCAAAAGCAAGAATTATAAGCCCTCTAGCTAGGAGTTGAAGCAAGACCGGCGGGTTCAATAGTAAAAAAAAATATAGAAAGAGGAAAGATCGAAGCGGAAAACGGGACAAGACGGGTGTGCCGTTGTGGATGTTGGGGTTGGGTGTGGACCGGCTTCAAGCCGACATCAACCGGCTCCTAGCCTCTCTTTTCCACCAGGGAGTGCTGGACGAGCAGTTCTTGCAGCTTCAGCAGCTTCAAGATGAGACTTCACCAAACTTTGTGTATGATGTCATTAACATCTACTTTGACGAATCCGAGAAGTTACTCCGGAACCTTAGATTATTGCTGTGAGTTTCTTTCTTTGTTACAATGTGCATGTGTTCCATAGCTAGTTTTCTGTTGTTTGGTTCCAAAATGTATACGTATATATATATATATGATACGAATGATGATTGTAAAGAAATAAATGAACAGGATGGATAGAGAGTTCTCGGACTACAAGAAAATAGGATTACACCTGAACCAGCTGGTGGGAAGCAGTTCAAGCATTGGTGCTCGTAGGGTTCGTAACGTCTGCGTTGCCTTTCGTTCTGCTTCCGAGCTTAGCAACCGCCCAGGGTACAAATTAAACGCTTCTTTGTATTATTACTACTTGGGAAAATAGGTCAATATTTAAGTCAATGTGACGATGCTTCAGGTGCTTGAGAGGACTGGAGGTAGTAGAGCATGAGTATCATTACCTCAAGAACATGATGCATGAACTCTTCCAGGTACTTACTTACTTTGTTACTAAATTACACACACACAAACAGTAGGTAAAAACGTGAGTCTAACTAATAGTATAAACATATATCTTGGTAGTAATAAATGATAACAATGATGTGGGATTCATTTAATATTTGAATGGTTGCAGCTGGAGCAGCAGAGGATATTAGCTGCAGGAGTCCGATATCCAATGTAGAATTATAATTTTGTCATAAAAGTGAGGATAAATGAGAAAAGCTAGTTAGTGTGTGATGATAATGTTGTTGCAAGCTACCGAAGCCAAACCCTTAAGTTTCTTCTTGTGATATATATGTTTTGTTGTTACTCTCTTCATAAATTCAAATTATATTGCCTTTTGTTTTTTCCAGTGAGATTTACTCATGTCAAAAGTATCATCTTACATGAACATAAACATATAAATAAAATAAAAAGAAACTGGGCTATATATTATGACCGACAGAATGAAAGAAAGTGGGCCCACTGTACGGCCCGTTAATCTCAAATAAATGATTTTAGTGTTTTTTTTCATTTTGGCAAAGATAATGATTTCTGAGCAAAGAGAATTGGAAAAAAAAAAATGATAGCACATATAGCAGAAAATAGCTTAACTTTCAATATGATAGTACATGATATTATGTGTTTGTAGAATCATAAATGTGTGTCGAATGAAATGATGAAGTGATTATCTGGATAAAATTAGTAGTTGAAAAAAAAGTAAAGAGAATGACAGGTGGGGTTGCTTACTAGTATAGTATAGTAGTCATGCAAAGTAAATCTGAAAAACCGAGCAAGGAATCGACAGGTGTGCTTCATCCCTAAGTCTCATCCTCCTTGCAGATGAAAAAAATATCCGTTTAATTTTAAAATAATGCACGACTTCCACGTCTCTTCTTTTACTATAAAACTCATTAAATGTGAACAAGTAGTATAGGAGTAGTATAATCGAGAAAGAGAAGAGATCTTTATACTTTTTAAAGCCAATCAATCAATCGGAGCAAGCAATGAATAATCTCCCAGAAGACTGCATCGCCATGATCCTTTCCTTGACTACGCCTCTCGACGTTTGCCGATCATCTGCGGTCTCCAGGATCTTCAGATCCGCCGCCGACTCCGACGATGTCTGGAACCATTTCTTACCGGCTGATTTCCCCGCCGGCTTTGCGGCACCTGCTGGTCTCCCCACCAGGAAGCAACTCTTCTTCTCCCTCGTCGATAACCCTCTTCTTCTCAACGACACTCATTTGGTATTTTACCCGACGCTCTGTGCATCTGGAACTGATTTGATACTCTTTAAGTCTAGAATATTACACTATTGTTGTCCACTGTCAAGGGCCAAAATTGATGTTCATCATCTTAAGTAGATTCTGCCAATTTGTAATTCTGTTCCGACTCTGTAACCTGTGGAATCAATCTAATTTTGGGGTTTACAGCTTTAATAATGTCTTCAAGATAATTGGAATGTCTTATCTTTGTTTTTTGGCTGTGATCATCATAGTCTTGAGTACTGAATTGTGTAATCAAAACAGAGCTTTTCGCTGGAGAGAAGGAGTGGCAACAAGTGCTACATGATGGCAGCGAGGGCCTTGAGTATTGTTTGGGGACATGATCCTAGATACTGGCACTGGATCTCTCTTCCTAACACCAGGTCTCTTTCTTCCTTTCTTTTTTGTCTTACAAACTAGACTAATTCCTCTTCTCCATTGCTTTATCTAACACTGTCAGATATTAAATGGTTTTGTGTGCACACAACAAACAGGTTCGGAGAAGTGGCTGAGCTCATCATGGTCTGGTGGCTTGAGATCACTGGCAAGATCAACACTACCCTTCTCTCTGATGACACCCTCTACGCCGCTTACCTCGTCTTTAAGTGGAACCACAGTCCATACGGTTTTCGCCAACCTGTAGAGGCCTCCCTTGTCTTCTTGGCTGACACCGAGAGCACTGATGATGTTCAGCCTTCCATGATTAGTCTCATGCAAGATCCAAGCGGTGATGACGGTCAGTCCGCTGAGCTGAGAAGAGACGGTTGGTACGAGGTGGAATTGGGACAATTCTTTAAAAGGAGAGGAGATATGGGTGAAATAGAGATGAGCCTCAAGGAGACAAAGAGGCCTTTTGAGAAGAAGGGCCTTATTCTTTATGGCATCGAGATAAGGCCAATGCCCTAATTGTATCCTAATACCTTTGCAGTTTCCAGTGTTCTCTTGATTCTCAATCTTGTGTTCTTATCTTTCTATGGCTTCTTCTTCTTCTTCTCCTTTTCTATACTGATGCAGAAAAATAAAGTTTTTTTTTTTATGTTTTTATATGAGCTTGCGTTTATGACAATTAATATATTGTTTGGATTTTTGTCTTGGTTTGCAACAATTTAGACAATTAATTCGGATTGGAAGAGAAAACACGCTAATTTTTGAGGGAAATTAAATTAATCATTGACAATGATTCATTGTTAGTCTATGATGAGAGGTTTTGGGTTGTTCTTTCCTACGTCTACAAAACAAATAAGACCGTAGTTTGTTGTAATATCGTTGTTGTAATAGGGCCTAAACTAAAAATTTCCATGATACATGTTAATATGATGTGTTATTTGAAGAAGAAAAAACAAAATGATATCGGCACGGATCTAATTTGAGAAAATTGAGAGCACATGCGTTAGATATGATCATTGTCATAGTGCTGGATAGGCCTGGGCATTCGGATTTCGGATCGGATTCGGTTCGGATTTATTCGGATTCGGATAATTCGGATAGGAGATTTTATTATCCGTTCGGATTTTATGACTATTCGGATCGGGTTCGGTTCGGATAGTGTCGGATTCGGATCGGTTTCGGATCGGTTTTGGATTGATTTTTGGGGAAAAAAAACTAAAAAAATGTTCAATTTAAATAAAATATAGTTTAATCTTACTAAAATTTGGCTAAGTTTTCCAAAAATATGTATAATTTTAACAATTATAACAAAAAAACTTCCCGATATCTAGGTTATTTAGGATATTTTTGTTATTTGTTATAAAATTATAGCTAAATATAACTAATATTTTTGGATATATAATTTTATTTTCGGTTTTCGGATATCCTTTCGGTTTTCGGTTCGGATCGGGTTCGGTTCGGATAATTCGGATAGGAGAATTCATTATCCGTTCGGGTTTTATAACTATTCGGTTCGGATTCGGAGTCGGATTTTTCGGATCGGTTTCGGATCGGTTTTCGGATTTCGGATTTTATGCCCAGGCCTAGTGCTGGATGTTAGAGACCGACTTTACCAACGTTTTCATTACGTTTTCTACCCGTTTTCCTTATTTCTTTACCCAATCGGGTCAGATCGAACGTTGGACTTATAATTCCAGAATTAGCTAAAATTAGATACTTATTTATTGAAACAATCTTGAATCCGAATTCAGGTGTACTTTTTACCTAATTAGATATTTCAGCAAAATATCCCCTTCTGATCATTACTACTTTCTCAAAATAAACTAATCCAAACCAAAACGAAAATTATTTTATGGAACTTATTACATCTGTTAAATGAATTTCGCAATGGTCAAGACATAAATAACTTAACCATATTAAAAGAGAGCAATAAAAAATTGGACTTCAATTATATAAAAGTACTAGATAATATCCCGCACTATGTGCGGGACAAAACGATTATTAAATATATTTTAATATATTGATAATATTAAAGGTGTTCGAATTTTATATTATTAAATAAACGGTAGTGTATTAATGATTATCAAGATTAATGAATTTTTTTTTATTTATGTATTAAGTTTTATGTTTATCATGATTTATGATATATATCTTGTTATATTATTAATAGATACACAAAATATTAAGTACTCCATTTTGTATAGATTTGTATCTCTTAATTACATATTTTAATTGTATTTTTGTTTCAATTAATTGAGAAAAATAAAAAGCATAAATTAATTAGAAAAAATAAACATAAGTAAAACTAATGGCAAAATCTGTAAATATCCTAATAAATGTTGGGTCTTTAACTAAATAGATTGAGAAGCTCTGTGAGAACGACACGTCAGCATGGCATTTTCGTTAATCACACATGAGGGTAAGGTTATTTTCTAAAAATGCTTCTCAATTAATATATAAGGGATATATATAGTGTCAAAAAGTTCTTTAGGATTAAATGATAGTTATAAGGTTTTCACAATCCATGATAGTGCTTAAAATTTTCACTACACTGTTATCATACAAACAAAGAATAAAATACTACGCTATTTCTGTAATATTTGATGAGAACGTTATGATTATGTTATCTTCAATTAAGGGGTGAGAATCTTTATTTCCATACAGGCCACTTGATGGGTCTATTTGAAATAATGCAAATAGATATATAAATATACAAACAACAAATATGTGTATTATTTATAGGTCCCTTATTTATACATACACTCCGGGATAACACACATTTTCCACAGTTTTAATTCGTTTCCGTTTCAGGACCAATTTTTAAAAGAAGGTTGGTATTATACTATTGACTAGTTAGCTGGTCATGGACCTTGATGGTACATGGAAGGTTCAGATTTTAATATAGAAACAAAATAATAGAGATTATAAGAATATCAACGACGAGATATGAGAAGATATTTTCCCTTTTCTTTTGTTTTAAAATATGATAAGATTTTGTAAAGCTGTAAGTTTTAATTTATAAAAGACTAAAAGTTAATTAACAAAAAAAAAAGACTAGAAGTCGAGATGCAATCCAGTGACTCCATTATTTTCAAATCCACTAGTACTTAGTTACCCTAATGTTAAACGTTATAAAAATGAGATTTAGATTAGTTATAGACTTTATAGTTAACTAATCATATAGGGGAATCAATAATATGAACTTTTGATGATGCCCACACTGTTAGATGCTTTATTTAAATAAATACTAAAGATAGAAAGAAAAGTATCCTTTTTGATCTGTACTGGTTGTATAATCGTTCTATATAATATGTGGAATATTTGTTAATTAGAATCGGAAAAAGGAGTGAAGGAGAAACAGTGATCGGAAAGAAATAAGTGGTGTAAGGTTATAATGTTGCCTAAGACCGTCAAACAAGAACAAGAATCTTCAAAAGTATACACGAATATGTAATAACTTAAGTAATTAATTATAGCAAAACAAAAAAACAACTAAATGTTGGAAATTATTTATTTTTGTTTGTCAACATCAACATGCTAGTTTGAATCTGAACGGTAACACATTTACGGTAATAACACAACACATAGTTGTAGGCTGGAAGTAATTGAGAAATTATTACCTATATTTGATAAGATATGTCATATGTGTATCATTTAATTAACACGCTATAATTTTGCTAGGGGCTACGTACTTTATATATAGGGGATTAGGGCATCCGCAGTGGTGTATCCTTGCGGGTGTAAACATTATTTTAAAATACAGAAATAATGTAAAAGTTGTCTCTTTCTTTACACCCGGGTGTAAGTTTACACTCGGGTGTAAGCCACTCTATCTCTCTCTCTCTCTTTCTTTCTTTCTCTCTTTTCTCTCTCACTTTAAATTATAATAATAAAAAAAATCTTACACCCCTCCCTCACACTTACACCACTGCGGATGGTCTTAGAGTAATAAACCAAAAACTCACTTCACCCAATAAGTCAAACAGAAGTTTTGAAATAGGTTATACGTATAAGCCAATTAAAAGAAGAAGAAGAAAAATTAAAACACGAATTCATCATCCCCTACGTTTGTTAAACTCTTTAATTGTATCGAACATAATGAATTGATGATGGTACATTAGATATGTTTAACGTGACGTAAAAAAAAATTAACGGTGAAGTGAAGCGTATGTATGTATGTATGTACTTAAAAAACTTTTTGAAAAAAAAAACTGAAGAGTGGAGTCAGCGCCACGTGTCAAGTTAGCATTAGCTTAAACCGGAACAAAATGTGGGGTGGGAATACGAGCGAGTCGTCGTCTTATAAATATTGCACTCATTGTCTTCCTTTCCCCCAACCTTCACTTTCCTTTCAAATCTCCAATAAGTATACTCTCTGATCGAAAGCTTAATTAAAGCATCATCACAGCGTAGAGTTGAAGATGAAGGGAGGTTTGCTTGTGGACGATGAATTTATTCACGAAGAAGAAAGGAGCCTGACTGTTCGGAAAACTTCTCTGTTTTTCGCCGGCGATGGTTTCACGGTTTACGACTGCAAGGGACGTTTGGTCTTTCGGGTGGACTCTTACGGCGGTCCCAACACCCGCGACACCGACGAGGTTGTCCTCATGGACGCTCACGGCCGTTGTCTCCTCACCCTCCGACGAAAGGTGCTGACTTTATTTATTTCATTCTCTTCATCATTAGTTTGTGTATGAAACCAAATCGATTTTTTTTTTTTTAATTATCTTAAAAGGGTTTGTCTTAGAATTGCCTTTTTTTTTATATATAATAGATTTGGATAACTGAGTTAACTCGCTGAGAGTTGAAATTTACTCAGTTTTTTTAATTTGCAATTGGTGAAACAGAGGCCGAGTTTGCGACGGAGATGGGAGGGGTATCTCGGGGAGAGATCGGACGGCCAGAAACCGATATTCGGGGTCAGGAGATCGTCGATAATCGGGAGGAACAGTGTGACGGTGGAGGTGTACGGGGACTACCAGTGCAGCGAGTACCTGATAGAAGGTAGTTTCGGGGCAAGGAGCTGCACGGTGGTGGAGGCGGAGACGAGGCGGAAGGTGGCGGAGGTAAGGCGCAAAGTGGACGCGTCAACGAACGTGATGCTTGGGAAAGACGTTTTCTCGTTGAACGTGAAGCCCGGTTTTGATGGAGCCTTTGCCATGGGATTGGTTCTTGTGCTTGATCAAATCTACGGCGACGATCTCCTTGAGGTTGGTGAGGAACAGGTGCACCCTTCCGCAGAAGATCTCTGATTTGATTTTTCTCCTTCTTTTTTGTTTTCTTCTTTTTTGGTTGGACGCAAAACCGAGTGGAAAATAATAATTATTGTGAGTTTCTGTCGGCTTGAAAGGAAACGATTTGCACAAATTATTTCTCGTCATTCATTCCCATGCTGTTGTAATCTGGTTTGAATTACTTACTACTCAGTTACAGCTGTTTGATTTGAAGAAAAAAAAGGGTTTAGGAAAGGAGTTAGTTGTAGATAACATTACTTTTGTGTCTAATTCATTTTGCTTTTGTTGGTGAGTTAGGCAAAAAGTTACAACTTGTACAGCTTGAACGAGTTGCATATTTAAATATCAAAGCGACCAAACCCTTAAAAGTGTTCCATCTATTTTTCTCTCTCCGTAGACATAGCCTTTATAGGACGGTTCAACTAAAATACTCCAAATCTATGGGAGATAGTGATAGCATAGACAATTTGTGTCAAATAATTAACATTTACACACAAAAAAAAAAGAGAGTAAGATATATGACCCAAAAATCTCCTCACATTTAAGTCTTCCACACCTCTTTTCTTTTCTATAATCATTTTCTTGTTTCGAGGAATGGTCACATTGAATTATGGCCCATTAGCCCACTATCATGTGGATGTTTCCTAATCCCTTCCTTACTAACGAGAAATCAGACGTCTAGGCCCAAGAACGAACAAGATATTTTGGTTTTTAATTCCAAACTATTTGTCGATTGGCTAAAGTTGGCTGATGATGTCAAGTGTCAATTAAATCGATCTGTATCATCAATTCCATCATACTTTCAGCAAACATATGCCTAATATTTTGTCTATCTCGATAGGAACAGGGTAAGTTTCATTTACAATACAAAAAGACACATACATACTGCAAATAGCAGTACATATCCATATTATAAAGAGTAAAGACTACAGAACATATACAAAGATTCTTAACAGATATTATACAAGCATATTGCATTTAAATATGTGTATTAAACATGCTTCTATATATGTTATTTATTTAAATGCGAAACTCACGAAGGTGTACATATATGTGTCTTAGGATGATGCGGTAATAGAAGTGTGTTGGGGAAAATCACGGAAGATGGTAGTTGGAGGCACATGGCCAGTTTCATCACTCCTTTGCTCTTCTTCTTCTCCTTCATCTTCGTCCTCTTCCACATCCCACAGAAACCTCGCGTATGAAGCTTGCACATAGCTGCACCATTATTACAATATTGTTATCATGAAGTCTTTTTCCTCAATTTGCAAAAATGGTTTAATTTTAGAAAGGTACTTTGCAAAATTACCAATCTTCCGGGGACATTTTGACGGCTTGCTGATAGTAAGAGTGGGCTCTTTGACGATCTCCGTGGTTGTGCAAAATGAGATCAGCATAGAGAGATAGAACGTTTCCATCGTTGGTGTTCCCCAAAATTGCTCTTTCACAATACTCTTCTGCTTTCTTCATGTCTCCTTTCACCTGTTCATATACATATTGATTTTTTTTTCCAATGAGAACGTTTATTTCCTCTCTTCTAGGATTTCCCCTCAAACTAAACATGAAGAAAACTATGATATTTTTTAATTTTTATCTTGGGACGCAATACAATCTTACACGTGGATGGATCTTCTACTAATTAAATATCTTGTATAAATATCCTATAAAAAAGAAACTAAAATAAACGGCCAATAAAGATATTTTCCTTGACAAAATCCTACTCAACTTATTACCTCTTTCAAGAACTTGGCGTAGTTTCCGGTCAAAAGCGAATTTCCTGGACTCGCGTCGATCATCTCCTTGTAATACGTATCGGTAGCGTCCTCACTCCCACCGCCGTCAACACCACTTCCACCCAAACCACCGCCAGTACAAATCTTGCCGCCGCTGCTTCCCATCCCGCCACCACCACCACTCACAAGAGTCGCCAGACGATCATCACTACTGGCCTTGTCTCCCAGTCCAGAGCTCGAGAAGAGCCTCTCCACTAAGAAAGGTGACGACCGATCCAAAGTTTTTTTTGTATAGCGTGTTTCATCTAAAGATGACCTGCGTTGCCTGCTTGATGTTGGATTTTTATAGCTGTGCTCGCTGCTGTTTGATTTAAGAACACTCTCCTTGTGGTCGGAGAGTGCTTGATGCAACACCTCCCCAGTGTGTCCATCTATTGACTTTGATGAGAAAAGAGACAGCGATCTTGACCTGCGCTGGAGCTGTGACTCCGGCTCCGGAGACGATTCTCTGGAGCAGTGTTGTGGAAGCCACGAGTTCAGTATCGGAGCAGATGTGCTTCTCAATAACATGATGATCCACTCGGTAACCAAATATCTTAGATTAAAAACTCCATTAAACAAGAACCACTTATGAGTACTAGATAATGTATAATGAGAGTAGCCTACTAGAGTCTTTATATAATGGTAAGCCGCCTAATTAATTTAGACTGTAAAAGATAAGTGTATATTTTATTGGTCTCTAAGTTGACACCAGCCAAGTGAAATACTCAGTGAAATAATTTTACGGGAACGGGACCATGGGTTGATAGAAAAAGATCGGAATAAAAGACAGCCTCTAGTACTTTGACACGTTGACCACAACCACATGGGTAAATGCGGGACCCACCTTTCACCCTTTTGTCGACATCATTATATAGTAGTTTAGTTTCCACACAGAAAATTGACGGTGCTGCGTTGCGTATGAGATGGAGACAAACTGTAATCGTAACTGTCAGCTACAGTGTTATCTTGGATCGAGACAATAGTCGACACGTTTAAGACTTCAGCTGACGAATCCCTACAAAGACGAAGACGTTATACGGCAAGCGGTGAGATCTCTCTCAGTGCTTCACATTCATCATGCTTTTATCAACTACGGGCTCTCTTCTTTTGTCACGCTATCGATTAAAATGTATTCGGTAGATAATAATGTTTTTGAGGGAATCTTTCGAAGATAATGATACGTGCATGATCCACTTTACATAGGATTCTCTAGGATCATTTTATGGAGCTGAAATATACGAATTATTACAAATATTAATATATGAATTTGATTGGTCCTATATATGCCATTTTTACATCAACATAAGGGATCACTAGGATGTGAGGCCTGAGGTTGAAATGATCGATATTCAATTTTGAGGAGGCGCAGTCGAGTTATTCATAAATATAATTAAGATGCGATATTGAAACGGTGGTTATCTGACAGACAGGTAAACCAAAACGTACGGTGTGGGATTGTGGTTTGACTTGCGAAAAGGTCTTCGTTACTGGAGTTGGGAACTTTATGTTTAGTAGGCCCATATCCTTATTTTGTTCTATTCCGGCTGCTCTTTATAGGCCCATAAAAATTCAGGCCCAAAATTAGTACGCATGTGGATCCGTGTGTCATACGACATGGATGATACATACAGACACCGACAAACACATCATCAACTTTTTTTTTTCTTTTCTTAATACACACCAATACACCATCACTATCAATTATGAACACATGCGAAGCAACGAGTAGATGTTTACTTGATTATATATCGAAAGATTTTATAATCCCGACAATTTTCAATGAACCATCATTCATGGGTCATCATCCGTCCATGAGACTCTCTCATGGGTCATCATCCGTCCATGAGAAGCAACACACTAGATAAATAATGTATATATAGATACTGTTCTTAAGGTTCAAATACTCTGTCTCTACATCTACAAATCCACTTTACCGGATAGTATGGTTCACTATCATCATCATCATCATCATGAGCACCACGAATGTCAAATAGATAAGGAAGGCAAGGCTTGCAGTTCATGCACTTTGTCGCACACACGGGAGGCTCTGAACCAAAAACCGATTCTTTCATTCTTTGTTGATGACCATGTGCCCCTACATACATGTACATATATATAATCAGAAATTAAAGTTATTAACAAAGGGGCAATAATTTCACAGGGATTTGGATATGTATATATATACCAGATATATTGTAGTGTAGAGATAGGAGAGAGAAGAAGATGTTGACAACGAACAGTGCAGCTCCAAAACTACATCGTTTATAATTTCTTGATGAATCCATATCTTGACGATTTTCTCAAAACCCAAACCCAAAGTTATATAGCATGCATACACATGCTTTGGTACATAAATACATATATAGGCGCATGTGTATATATAGACTAATATTAATAGGGTACATTTGCATGGGGAAAGAGCATGCCCCCTTATTTCCGTTTGGCCGGCTAAGCTGTATGTTGCATGTCAGTCATAAACATTAAATTGAAACTACGTCTAAATACTAATTTGACGAAAAAAGAATTGCTAGCTAATAGTACGTCACATGGTTGCATATTTGTGTGATCATTCTGAAAATGAGGTATCCTATCGCATGGTGATGATATACGTACACAAATAAAAGACTAATTAATTGCATTATGATTTCCGTCTAACCTTCACAAAATCACTTTAGTTTGGAACCAAAAAATGTCATAAAACAAATCCACCAAAATTGGCATTGTCTTCTGTTATTGAAACCAAAATCATAATCCGGTCATCTCGAACCACGATGGAAGTTGGGGACGGGTGAGGACTGAGGAGACAAGAGACATGTCAAATGATGCCAATTGGTAGAAATGACGACCAATAGAAGATAGCTAAAGTTTGTCGGAGAAAACCAAAAGCATTTACGTTAATTTATTGTTGTTTCTTTACGTTTATTCAAATCTTTTCACTTTGGGGAAACGTTGCTGTTGACTTTGGGGAAAAGTCAAGAATACCAAGACATTACTTTCTTTTTTTGACGGCACCAAGACATTACTATGAACTTGTGATCTCTTTCTTTATCACGATGGTAACAATAAATTCTTCCTCTATATATTATCTAGTGTTTCATTTATTTGTAATATAAAGACCAGGGGACTTAATACCATTATAATTCTATTGACTGCTGTGAATCCGAAAGTCATTTAATTTTTTTTTTTTTGGTAAAAGGTGAAGTAAAGTCATTTAATTTTTGCTGTGTTTCTTGGATTGAGTCGAGCAATGTAAAATGTTGGTACTGATTCTTGAATCATGGATCTTCATGCTAAACAAGAAACTTGGTCTTTGTGCTAAGAGATAAAACAGAGCAACTTAATACCATCATAATTCTTAATTAATCCTTGTTATTAATTTGAAATATTAACTTTTAAATAAAAAGAAATGCCTATCTCCTTTATTGCTAGAAAATTCATTGAACTTTCAAGAATCAGTACAAAGAATCCTAGGATAGTGCTCGATATTAGAGGAAACTTAAGACTTCATATGAAACACATACAGAGAATCCTTGGATGCACCTATATATGTATCCATAAATAGATACCTAAGCAATTTAAGAAAACCAAACAGAGTGCATGCATTTGTATCCAATGCTGTTAATTTATCAATTTGAGGTTTGAATCAATCCTTTATGTTGTGTGCTTATATATATGTCTTAAGACTACAATATGAAAGTAATCCACTATTCAACTCTGCTTAGATCGATCCATTTCTCGTTAAAATGGTAAGACTCTTTGCCTATATCTACTAACATTAGACCTGATTTTAAAAATAACCCTCTTTTTGTACATATGTATGTAGGATCGGTTTTTGATCGTACTCGTTGCAATTTTAGGACTTCCCAGGTTAAGCTACGGTGAATCGGTGATGAAATATGGAGCGGTCGGGGATGGAATTGCCGATGATACATCTGTAAGTTATTGGTGTGTATATATCATTTACAAGCAGCTTAATTATTTAGTCATCATATAAAAGTTTAACCTTTGGTAAACATTGTTGGACATGATTTGTGGACAAAAAAACAAGGCGTTCCAAAAGGCGTGGGAGGACGCATGTAAGGGAAGCTCCAAAATGGGAAGTGTAAATGTACCAGCAGGGAAGGTGTTCCTCCTCAACTCCCTTCACTTCACGGGTCCTTGCATACCCAAACCTCTCCTTTTCATTGTAAATCCCTCCACCACTTTACTTGATTGATGTTACGTGAATACTCGAATATGAACCTCCTCCAAGTCAATTATAAAGTTATTTTGTTGATGTATATAAAGATCGATGGAGAGATGATAGCGCAGAGTGATCCACGGAAGTGGGAAAATGGTGAGAACGGGGTAATACCATGGCTCATATTCGATCAAGTGGATGGACTTGCAATCGTAGGGCGAGGCTTGTTGGACGGCCAAGGCAAATCATGGTGGGATATTCATTGTAGAGACCATCCCGGACCCGTAAGTTTCTTTATTTTCACCTATTTACGTCCCTTTTTTTTTAACTTTTTATATTTCTTGGTGTATAATGTATCCTGACTAACCATCTCTCGTACTTATAATCTGTATCAGAACTGCATCTGGCTTGCACCAACGGTAAGTTTGCTATTTAGAAAAGAAAATAGTATACAATAAACTCGGACGTCTCAATCTATATATATTTTTGTCGCAGATGATGACATTTAGCAACTGCGGAAATGTAACATTAAAGAGTTTGAGATTCAGAAATAGTGCACAAACACATGTTCTTGTGATGGGAAGCCAAAATGTGTATATAAATGATATCAAAATAACCTCACCGGAGGCTAGCCCTAACACCGACGGTATTCACATCACATCTTCCACTGCCGTTTCTATCAATCACTCTGACATCGCCACTGGTATTATACTTCCTAACCATTGAAAAGATTAAAATAAAAGTTTAACTCGCGCTATTTATTTATTTATTCTCACGCAATTAATTAAACAGGTGATGATTGTGTGTCTATCGGAGATCAAGTGAATAATTTGAATGTTACTTTTATGAATTGCGGACCTGGTCACGGTGTGAGGTAATTACAATCTCCTTATCGACCTCGTAGTCTTGTATTTTTCAAAAGAAAAAAAAAAAAACTAATAAGAAATTAGGACAGCATTGGGAGTTTAGGTAGAGGAGGAACAGAGGTAGCAGTGGAAAACATACGTGTGTGGCACGTTAACTTCACGGGAACAACAAACGGAGCTCGAATCAAGACGTGGCCTGGAGGAACTGGTTACGTCCGAGGAATCGAGTTCTTCGACATCCGTTTCTCGTCTGTACAAAACCCCATCATCATTGACCAGTTCTACGGTTGTGCCCCTAAATGCGTTGAGACTGTAAGACTCTTTTTTTTTTATTTAGTTCAAGTTATATTGATATTTTGATGAAATTGAGCCAACGTTTTATGTAATAATATATATGTATCAGAGAAAGGCAGTTCACATAGAGAAAGTGAGATACATGAAGATGAGTGGAACATCGGCGACAAAGGTGGCTATGAAGCTCGAGTGTTCAGGGGAGAGTGTCCCATGTTCCAACCTTTTGATGAGAGACATTGACTTATCTCCAGCCGATGGCATTGATTCTGTCTCCTCTCTCTGCTCTTTTGTTCACGGCTCCGCACAAGGCCTCATCCGACCTTCTTCTTGTCTCTAAGACTCTAACTATTTTGGGTAAAAAAGAAAAAAAAAACTAATTTGGGTAATTTGTTAAGTTTCGGGGTGTAAATTGAATTACTATGTAAATTTATGGGTCAAATTTGGAATAAGCAACAAGTATTTCAGTTAAAAGGCCGATTCCAAGCCCAATAAAAAGATATGAGCCCAAGAGTCACAGAAATTGTTTTCTCAAACCCAAAAACCTAAAACCTTAAACCTCCGTAATGTCTCGAATCAGTTCCGTCGTTAGCCTCCTGGTAATCTTCATCTCAGATCGCAATTTCTCCCTTTTCCGGTCACTGCTCCGGCTTACGATTATACCGATCTGAGCTAAAGTTCGGCTTTGTTATTAAATTCGCCGTCGGAGGGATATGGCTGTTGTTGAATCGCATGGGGTTTTGGGTTGTTGTCGATTTAGGTAAATGGATGTCGAGGGTTTGCTCAACTCTTCGCTCTCGTTATCTTTGAAGCTGGTTTTATAGATTGCTTTGCAGATCTCACAAATTGCAAAGATTGGAGATTTTGGGGGATTTGAATAAAGCTACATGTTATCGGGTTCACTATACGGGTATGTTTAGGCTCGAGGGAGGCCCTGGATCATGCTATCTCTGCGACACATTCGCAGATTCTGCCATTTTTCTTCCTCTGCAGCCACTGGTATTGCATATGTTTCAACTGACTCCAATCAGATCCAGGGTTTGAAACCTCTTGAGGAGCCTGCCCTTGTCAAGCTTAAATCTGAGCGAGATCCCGAGAAGCTATTCAAGCTCTTTAAAGCTAATGCCACTAACCGTTTGGTGATTGAGAATCGATTTGCTTTTGAAGATACGGTTTCTAGATTAGCTGGGGCAGGTCGGCTTGATTTCATTGAGGATCTGCTTGAGCATCAGAAGACACTTCCACAAGGTAGGCGCGAGGGTTTCATTGTTAGGATTATTATGTTGTATGGCAAGGCTGGAATGACGAAGCAAGCACTTGATACTTTCTACAATATGGATTTATACGGTTGCAAAAGATCTGTTAAGTCCTTCAATGCCGCTCTTCAAGTCTTATCTTTCAAACCTGATCTCCACACCATCCGGGAGTTCCTTCACGACGCTCCAGCAAAGTATGACATTGATATTGATGCAGTTTCTTTTAACATTGCCATTAAATCTTTCTGTGAGCTGGGTATTCTTGACGGGGCGTATATGGCAATGAGGGAGATGGAGAAATCAGGGTTAAAACCAGATGTAGTTACATATACTACGCTTATATCGGCGTTTTACAAGCACGAGAGGTGTGTGATTGGAAATGGATTGTGGAACCTTATGGTCCTCAAGGGCTGTAGGCCTAATCTCACCACTTTTAATGTTAGGATTCAGTTTTTAGTCAATAGGAGACGAGCTTGGGATGCAAATGATCTGTTGCTGTTGATGCCAAAACTCCAGGTAGAACCGGACAGCATAACATATAACATGGTTATCAAAGGGTTTTTCCTTGCGAGGTTCCCTGACATGGCGGAAAGGGTTTATACAGCGATGCATGGTAAGGGGTACAAACCCAATGTGAAGATATACCAGACGATGATTCACTATTTGTGCAAGGCAGGAAATTTTGATTTGGCTTATACAATGTGCAAGGATTGTATGAGAAAGAAGTGGTACCCAAACTTGGACACAGTTGAGATGTTGCTCAAAGGGCTTGTGAAAAAGGGCCAGCTTGATCAGGCTAAGTCGATCATGGGGTTAGTTCACAAACGAGTACCTCCTTTCAGGTCAAAACAGTTGCTCTCCCTTAAGTCCATTTTGTAATGTTTACACGAACAAATTTGCTACATGTACACGACAATGCGGCCAAAAGGATTCTTTCTTTCTTTCTCCTGAGTTTCTTTTGTATAGCTGTGGTGGAACTGGAAATGGGATGTAGCCCCATATTAGAAGGGCAGAGTTATCTTCTAAACAGATTCAACTAATTGTTGTTCCATGTGAATAAAGCTTAGGATGATTTGGGAACTTCAATGGAGGATACTCAGTAAGTCATGGATGCCTCTACAATCTTAAGTTTTGACAGCACAGAACTAGTTTACCTTTTGTTATGCTATTTACAAAACATGTTATTTCTTCTTTTGATTTCAGCTCGAGAGCAAAATGGCATACACAAAGTAGTGGTGACCATGTTCTGAAGAAACCGATAGAATCATTGTCTGGTGATGCAAGCAATGAGCCCTGGAAAATTCAGTTATGTTTTAAATGTTTTTCAGGCCAAATTAAAAGCATTAAGGATAAACATAGGCGATAACACCGTTGATAGGTTTTCTTGATATAGCACGAATGTAAACAACAGAGAAGAGAACAGAGACAACAAGTAATGAATATTTTTTAATTTATTTGTCGAATAAATACATTTTATTTGTTTGTCGAACTTTTGAGCCCACAAGTGACAGAGCAAACAAAATTTACATGTTTTTGTCTACTCAAAACATATATCTATATACAGTAGATAGATGCCTCAACACTTGGTGTCTGACTGGTTACGGTAGATTTATGGCGGTAAATTATAGCATTGTAATTTTAAAATATCTTTTTCGTAAGAAACAAAAATTTGAGGGACATGTATATTTGTTTAGTTGATTCACGTGTTCTTTATGTTTGAAATTCCTGAATTTGAAGATTTAAAAAAAAAAAAAAAAGATACGACGTACCCTCAGTTCCAAAAGGATGAATGATACAACTCATACAAGATAAAACAAAAAAAACATAGGCATCATCGCCATCCTCAGATCAGTTCCGTAGTTTACTCGATCACGACACACATCATGACACATATACACGTGTACATAAAAGCCATTCTTATCAAAATCTCATCATTTTCCTCCTGAATTCATTCATTCATTCATTATAGGCGCGTATACTTCGGATTCTAAGCTTTGTTGGTACGATCGAGCCAACGTTCTGTTTCTTGTGGGGAAAATGAAGGAAGATACTACCGGAAACCCTCTGCATATCAAGTCTTTGAATCACATCTCTCTCCTCTGCCGATCCGTCGAGGAATCCATTAGCTTTTACCATAACGTTTTAGGGTTCCTCCCCATTCGCAGACCTGGCTCTTTTGATTTCGATGGCGCTTGGTACCCATCCTACCTACATGGGAGATATTTCTTCTGATTTGTTAAAAATTTCCTAATTATATTTTTCTGTGATTAGGTTGTTTGGACATGGAATTGGGATTCATCTTCTTCAATCTCCTGAACCTGAGAAATTACTCAAGAAAACAGAGATTAATCCCAAGGACAATCACATTTCTTTCCAGGTACGTGTACCTTCTTCTTCTTCTTCTTTTTTTTTTTTTACTTTTCATTTCGACCACATACCATTTTACATACTTGCTCACTAACCCCTTTCTTTGAATTGGAGCTCATTAATTCTCTTCTGGTTGTAGATTTTTTTTTTTTTTTTAAATGTGCTAGTAATTAATTGTGAGACTATGTATGGAAGTTTTAGCTTTAGAGGGTTTAGGCAGAGCCCAATGTTGTAATTAGTACGGACATATATTTGATAGAAGAATGTGTGTTGAATGCAGTGCGAAAGCATGGAAGCGGTGGAGAAGAAGCTCAAGGAGTTGGGGATAAAGTATGTGAGAGCAGTGGTGGAAGAAGGAGGCATCCAAGTGGACCAACTCTTCTTCCACGACCCTGATGCCTTCATGATTGAGATCTGCAACTGCGACAGCCTCCCCGTTGTCCCTCTCGCTGGCGAGATGGCTCGTTCCTGCTCTCGACTCAATATCCGCCAGCTCGTCCACCCCTAGTTCTCTGTCTTCCCTAATTTCTGTTTTCGTAAATAATTTAAGTAGTGTCCATGCATGTGTTTGTCTCTTTGATTGCGTGTGAATATCATTGCCTGTAATAAAACAGAGGTAGTTGATGTGATTCCTCAACCGGGAAAATGACCATTTGCTTCACTCTGGTCTCTCTCTACCCTCATCAGTTGAGAAACCAAACTCTCTCTCTCTTTTCTTGTTTTCCTTCTAATACTTGTGGTTATGATATCAACAAGAAAATCTTATAATACAATTGAAATTGCCTTAGAAGCTTTAGAAAGATAATTAGTAAGATATATTATCTGTCACATGAGACATGAGACATGAGACATCTATTTTTTATGCATGTGTAATATATCAAAGACTTCCTCTAGGGAGGATGTTATCGCACTGAAGAGAAAGTTGTCGCCGGAAGTTTTGGATGAAAGCTTCGGCGCATTTGTCGACATCATGATGAATCGTCGGCTTGCTCTCTAGATGATGCCTGCCATTTGTAGGGATTGTCACCGATTTTCTCTTCTCTGTAATGACGTTGGAGATGGTACTGTGCACAGAAAGTTGTTGTAAGGTACTCATCTTCCTGATCTTTTATGTGTGTGTTTTGGGATAATTGGATGGTGGTGAGAGTTTAATTTTGGGAGCTGTATTTATAGGATTGTTTGTATATTTTATATGCCTAAGTCTTTTTTATCCCTACGGAAACAACTTTGAATTATTGAAAGGAATAGATAACTAACTAATAAGAGATGGAATGTTGAATTTAAACGTTTAGATAAAATATAGCTACTATTAGTAAAACCATATCCTTTCAACACTTATCCACTTACATCTAAATATCAGCAATTAATTAAAACAAATATCTTGCAACTTCTGCTTTTGTGATATCCTCTAGATCAAATTATATATACGTTTCTATTTAAATAAGGAAACGAAGCATCAAATCTAAAAGGTTCTCTTTGAAAAAGGAAAGGCTTACATGAAATCTAACCTAACAAGTGGAATTGATTACTCATAAGGCTACAAGTAGAACCTAACGACTAGAAGATAAGCCACCGAATCCTAAAGTCATCGTCCACCGCCGTCGTTTTCGTAGCTTCGATGACTCTTCCCCCTTTTATAAATAACAGATAAACACATTAACGGGTCGGGCTTTTCATATTCATCTTTGTTTCGATATATTTATGAATGGGCTATATTGACCCAATAATTAGCCCTTTAACGTTCAAAAGGCCCATACATATTCCGCGATTATTCCCCATGAATTAGCCCTTTAGTCGTGGCTATGACAGATGTACCCCTTCTATTTTTGTTTATTAATTACTGCACATCTTTTTACTAGTTTTCGTAATTACATGTTGTTCCCCTATATTTTGGCTCATTACATAAAGTTCTCATAGTTTTGGTTACACATTTGTACTAAGATTGTTTCAGCTAAATTATAATCTCCCCAGCAACCGTGAGAGAGAGCTCTAAATCCATCGTATGGCTCATAAGGTAAACTTGTGAGCTGGAAGTGAGTGCAATAAGAGATAAACTCGATGATAAGGGAAAGATTAGTGAGCTGAATTTGCCAAATCGTGACCATATATTAAAAACATTAGGCGTGTGCACCACTAAAAACGTGGCAGATTTGCAATCTGAAACCATGAATTCAAAGGTATGCAGATGTGATCCCGGACTGAACCGACTGTTCCAAAAAGATCGTGTCATCTGAAAGGCAAGGAGGAGGGTACACTTGACCCGAACTAGAACCATAAGCTTCCCAACAGAAGGACTCAGTGAAACCATCACCGTTTGATGGTTCTAGATCAATGTCTTGTAAAAGTATGTTGCGACATGGTGAACTATCGCTGCAAGAGATCTTGATTGCTTGTTTTGATGCTGAAGTGCCCCGCACATGAACAAATGAGATGTTCTCAATGCTAACAGCTGATGTCTGCAGTTTTTGAGTTTTAGACAGGTTTTCAGGTTCATTATTGAGTTACTAAAGAAAGACATGGCACAAGTTCTTTACCTGATTCGCACAAGGCTTCCGAGAATCGCAGTAGTACTGATCAATGATGATGGGGTTCGACACATTGTTCATCTTGATGTTCCTAAAGATAATTTTTGAGACCAAACCACTCCCTCCCTGGTTAAAAGAGTGAGCAAGCAAGTTAAGTTCTCTTTATCTGCAGAACGTAAACTGGAACTTTGAAAAGATGGAATCACCTGCCATGTTTTGATCCGAACACCATTAGCAGTGTCAGAGATGAAGGCCGTATCAACCGTTATGTCTCTAACTTCTTCCCAGGATTTTGATTTTCCTAGGCTTCCAATGCTACACGAACAATTTAAAATTAGATTATGCTTAGTCTGTTTCTTATCTGTCTGTCTTTAGTTACCTTATGCCATGGCCAGGACCACATATAATGTTGCTGATGGAGATCTGTGAAGAGTTTTTAACTATCGAAACACAGTCATCTCCTATACAAAAACAGATCCGATTAATCAAGCAAAGAGAAAATGTTAGTTAGATTCAAGGTCTGGTTAAGTACACTGACCTGTCCTGACAGTAGTGTTGTCTATCACGATACCACGGGAGACGCTTATGTGAATTCCATCAGTATTTGGACTAGTAGCAGGAGCTATGACCTTTACAGCAGAGATAGTCACACGGCGACAGCTGGTGAAGGCAATGTGCATTTGTTGGCTATCAATCACATTGAGGTTTTCAACTCTCATATTCTTGCACTTGTGGAATGTTATGGCCTACAAAACAAACATAGTCTTACTTGTATAGACAGTAACCACACCAAATAGAAGAAACTAATTGGATGCTTACCGTTGGAGCGCCTCGACAAGGCTGCAAAAGAGATAAAAGTGAGAATTCCCTTTAATCTCTGAAGATAACAATATTGAAGGAAAGAAAAAGGAGACAACTAACGTTGGAATGGTTGTGTTTGCAAGATCTTGTCCACCATTCTTGCCCCATTCCATTAACAGTGCCACCTCCTTCAACCGTCAAGCGGCTCAAACCATGGAAATACAGCCATTTGCGGCGGTTTAGACCTTCCCAAGCATCTGGATCATTGGGAGCAATGATTGTACCAGAGATCTAATGGGCAAAATAGAGCAGAAAGCAATAAAGACAACAGAACAAGGTCAACAATCTGAAAATATCCTGTGGAAGGGGAAGGTTTGACCTGGAGTGTGAGTCTTGCTTTACAAGGTCCAGAAAGATCAATGGGCCGGAGGAGACAGGTGTAGTTTTCAGGCACCAAGATTCTGGTTTTGACTTTGGAAGAACAAGCTGTCTTCCAAGCATCTGCAAACGCCTGCGTACCATTATCATCCGACACAATTATTAAGTATTTACCGGTGCTGTCTGATTTCCTAGATCCTATATAACAAATACCCAGAAACTCAAATTCAAGATTTCGTTTTTACAGTGAAGAGAGGTTTCTCGAGGGTTTAGCGAATCGTTTACTTTAGTGTCGTCGGTGAAGCCATTGCCTTTGGCACCAAATTTGCCGACGTGGAGGAGCCGTTCGGATCTGGGTCGGGTCGAGCGCGACTGTCTTCGCGGGAGCTGGAGGAGCGATTCGAACGAATTCGCGTTTGCGGTCAGAGCGAGTGAGGAGGCCACCACTAGTAACAAAAGAGTGACAACAACAGTAGTACCGCATGAATAACTCATAATTTAGAGTGAATCTTTAGGAACCGAATGGATTTATAGACATTAAACACAAGATATTATGATCTATGTATGATTTTTGAATAAACAAATGAATGAGTCTATTTATAATCAGAATTACAACAGATCTAAATTCTTCCCTCCTCTCTACCTTGAGTGAGATTTAGTTTTCCTGATTGTAGTGATTATGGTGAAATGACGTTATGTTTAGCCACAAAGAAAAATGGCAAGATAGCTTCAAATTTTCAGTGGATTTAGTAATGACACTCTTTGAATTTTTCCATACATTATTTGATTGATTAGTGTAGGTGATCAATCATATACTCAAAAATTTCAAGATGAAATAAAATGTGATAACCCATTTTATATTTTTTTTAAAAAAGGATATCTTTATAGTTTGATGGTTATGGGCTACAGCCCAGACAATCAGCGAGGACTATATATTTTGCACTAAACTAAGCCCATATTATTTTTGCAAAGGCTCCAACTTTTGGGAAAAAAGAAAAGAAATAAAAAACAGTGGATGGGTGGGAACTGTGGTGCCATGCTTGATCTGGACATACACAGAAGCGAGTCCCTGAAAGCTGAAACGTATCGGCGGATGAATTAGCCAAAATAAATATATGTAATCAGATAGAGATAAGAAAATAGCATTGGTCCTTTATCCTAGGAATGAAGAATCTCATGTTGTTACAACTTATTTGTCAGAAATGTCAGGTTCAGGTACACTTTAGCCGCCGCAGTCAGCTGCCCAGTTTTGAATCCATTAAGATTATCATATCCAATCAAATCACTCGATGTATTAATAATAGGAGATGAAGAAGATTGTCGATCCTCTGCTTTGATCTTCCTTGGAAATATTTGGAATCTTCTCGAGAAGGAAAGAGAGATGGAATAAAAAGAAAACAAGACACTTAATAATAATATACATGGAAATCTAAGATCAGTCGGCAAGAAAATCGAAATCAAACAAATATAAACAGAGTCTAATTAAGTTCAAACAAGTTTAAAATTAAAGCAACAAAAAAACACAAACAAAAACAGAAATAAAGAGATTCATTAGCAGCAGTATAAGTATATATATACTCTTTTTTTTTGTTCTGTTTTCTCATCTTTGTGTGTGTTCTTCTTTACTTTAGACTTTAGTTCATGCCTATCTGGATCTACGCTTCGTTTGCCTTTTCCTCTGATTAACCTTCTTCCCCGGCTGCTTCTTCCCGAAGGCTGAGCAACACCCAAACGCCGACAGTCTCGGCGACGGCGGGTCCACCGCCGGAGACACTCTCCCTGTGTTTCTATGGTGTCGGATGGCTCCTCCTCCGTTGGATCGACTCCTCTCCATACCACCGGCGCCTCCGTCAGTTCTGATAGGCTTGAGTCCGTCTCCGGCGATGGGTTTGGCTGGCTGATCCTGTCCTTCCGATGTAATCAGCTTGGCATGTTCGTCCTGTTGTAGAGTTTCGCCTTGCTGGTCGTTGGCCGCTTGTTTGCTTAGCTCGGCGATGAGACGATCGTCCCAGACTATACCCGAAGAGCCCTGTCGCCGGAAAGAGATGGTGGATCTCTGAAGACCCGCCATGGATGGCGCTAACTGTTCCTCCTCCGTTTTTTCTTTTATTTTTACTCTGTTTTCGTCGTTGTATGTATGTGTTGCTAAAAGTGGTTCATCATTGTGTTTCAGACTAGTTCATTTCTTCCTCCTCTTTCTTATCTCTTTATAAGTTGTGTCTTTTCTAATTAACTTTTTTTTTGTCGTCTTATTATTTAAATATTTTGGTTTCTTTTTTCTTTTTCTGGTTCTTGAATTATCTAACCAAATATAATCGCGACTATTGTGTTTAGATGCGTAATCTTGTATTTTATTTGTTACGTAGTTTAAACGGGAGGGAAAACTGGGTCAAAGCAGCGGGTAATTATGGGAGTAGAAGAAACAAACAACGTTTTTGGGTGGTAGGTGTTGAAATTTCAAATGTTTTTTTTTTATCATTAAAATTAGCCACTTATCTGCCAAAATGATGTTTTTTTCAAGATTCACGCAAAAATCATCGCAGAGCATATAATTTTATCAATCATATTCCAACATGGCTTAGTTTTTTGATATATTTCGTAAGGAAATCCAGCGTTGGTGACTCCTCGTTCTTCATGCCTGATTTGGTTAGTTCAAAGTTGAAACTTACAAGTCTTAGTAGATGACTGATTCTTCGAGATTTTTTTAAAATAACAATCACACAAAATTCGAACCTAATATTTCCTTAAATGGCTCACCTTTGAAAGGTGTGCATTATTTTATTTTGTTACATGGCTTGCTGGACCATCCCCATTTGTAATGTGGAGACAATAACTAATTTTTTTTTTTTGGGCAAAACACAATAACCATTCATGTGCCACTTTTTTCATATGGACAACAAAATTTGCGTGGCCATATCGTAACCCCCAATTAAATAAATCTACACCGCAAATCTAATATACACATACTTTCAAAATCTCGCTACAATTATGGAAGATTTTGAATTGATTAAAGCAGCTAAAAACGTACGCATGCGAACAAAACGGTTTTAGTTTTTAAATTTCGATGATGGTCAGAAAGAGAAATCAAATTATTGGGAAAAATAAGAAGCATCTTATCCGTAAGTGTAGATTTGATGGAACACCAAATAATTTGTATCAATTTCATATGGTATTTTGGCAAAACCAACATGATCAACGGGGTTTTTTCTTTTGTTAATTGTCAGTCAGCCAAAGATATATATATATACAAAACAAAACAAAAATAAAAAGAGAGAGTGACATGTATATATGCGCACAATGTCAATCGCATCACTACCAGTCAAATGGATCAGCCTTATCTTCAGACCCAAAGATTACAATCCACTTTAAATATTCAGAAACATGTACACGCATATAACTTCCAAATGTTGAAAAAGGAATACAAAAACATGTGTTATTAATGCAATAAAAATTCAGATTAATGTCCATTCTAGTGATTGTTTAGACGTTTAGAATTTTGAAAAATAGAAGGATAGGGTACATTAACCAGTGACTTAAAAAAAATCTAAATCCTAGTGATTTATGGTAGTGATATTATATCACACTATAACATGGCACTCAAATTCAAAATCCGTATAGTATAATAAAAGGTTAAAAGGTATAGAATCGATTTTTGTAAAATTTGAGTGTTTCCTAATTCCCACAATGGTTTGACTGCGTTAGAAGGTCAAAGTAAAAATCCAAAAAGAAAAAGAAAAAAGAGGAAATGTTTTGGTTCTAAGAAAAAAAAAAAGTTGACGAGACGGAACTAATTGAGAAAAATCCCGCCAAAATTTTCACAGAACCCCTAAAAAAGTTTGGAGTGTTGCCGCCATAGATTTAGTCCACCATTTTCTTCTCTGGAATCCCATCGCCGCCGCGAGAATTGACATTGTTTTGGCTTGCAGATCCATCTCCGCAACCGTATGGTACGCTTTACTTAGATCTAGGGGTTTTTGTTCATCCGTTGATTCGGCGACATCCACAACCGAAAAGGTTCGATTCACATATATAAAAGCCTACTTTTTCAATATTTTTGGGCACGCACGCCAGATGTTTGATGAATTGCTGGAAGAATAGATAGATGTCAAATTGAGCAAAACTAGTGAAGCGAGAAGAGCCGCCGATTCAACATGTACGGGAGAAAAGGTTATCAGCTTATCAAAGATTTTGCCACCAGAGAGAAGGGTCAGCTCAAACCTTTTAACGTAAGTCTTCAAGCTCCGACCTTTATGACACCAACCAAATCTCCTAATTTATTTATTGAAATTTCGAGTCTCTGAATTTCTGTAATCTTACGTATATCAATCTAGCAAGTTTGGCCACTAGGTTTCGATTATTGGTGACACAACTTGAGAAATTTCCAATATCCATTTCTGTAATTAGAAAGTATCATCTTGGACAGATTGTTGGTTGGAGACGCCCTTTGATTATCTATTAGGTAGATCACTTCTTTAACCTCTTGTATTTATAACAGAGAAAACTCTTTGATGAGACAATCGAAGAGTGTGACCAGAATCACCATCTTATCCAGTCCTTGATAAGGTATTTCTCCCTTTTTCACAAGATATACGCTGGTGCATTTGCCAATCCATCACAAAAGACTCACTTCTGATTCATTGAGGTTGATGTTTCCATTTACAGGAAAATGCAGCAAGAAGGTTTGGATGTTCAGAACAACAGAAACGCAGACCACTATGGAGCACTAATCCACCACCTTTCTTTGATCCGGAACAAGCGCTGCCTCATGGCTTATGTGTGAGAACCACTTTTGCTACCAATTACACTATATCTGGTCACTCTGTTTGTTAAATTAGCTGCAATTGGTCTCGCCATGCAGGTACAACCGAGCAGAAATTGTGCGTGATTTGGCGTGGAGAGTCGGACTTGAACTTCTCGACCTTCCCTCTGAAATCCAAGAGAAGCTCACTACACTAGAGAAGGAGTACTTCAAGAACCATTCGGTAGCTCTAAAATCATACATGGGAAAAGTAGGAATCGAGTTGAATGTCGTAAGTCATCTTTCCACCACACTGGCTTTCGGATATCGTAACAAGTACTCTCCTTTTGGTAATTGGATTTTTTCTTATTTGGTGGACGGTAACAAGTACTCTCCTTTTGATCCATTTCTTTAAGGATATGGTGCCTCCTAAAGATCCTTATATCAAGGTCAGAATTTTGGATGATATTGATGAAGGAATCGTGCTGAGTGACAAAGCAACAAATTTTGCCCGTCATTCTATGCATTTCCTCAAACGAACTGATGCGGAACCGTACATTGCTCGGGTAAGTCTTTTTGTTATTCCTTCCCTAAAACTAGAATGATCTAAAGCCCATAAACTTCCGCTTTTTGTAATTGAGAAATTCAAAGAATGTATGCAAAAGCCTTGTTCAATTTGAGAGATGTAGATAGAACCTTGATTACAGCCTCACCTAGCAGGTTTAATAGAAAAAAAGAAGACTGCTAAAGATAAATTATAACTGAAAAACGATACTTAAGATTCCCTGAAAGATCTGAATAGTGATGCAAGTAGAAGTTTTAGGCTTAGAATTAAGTTTAAAAATGATGCATGAAGTGTAATGTGAAGACTTGACTTTTTTCACATTTCTTGGTACCATCAAGATTACATAAGGGTGAAACATTTCATAAACTGTGAGAGTATTGGTTTCTTTGGTCTCACATTTGATGTTTTACATAGTATGCTAAAGGTTGTTAATCAAATGCAGTCTGATTCCATTGCCTAGTTTAAAAGTTGGATAAAGTGTTTCTAAATGTTGAGATGTGAATGGGATAACAGGGCCAAATGGAAGAGCTGACAGGTTGATTGATCTAATCAGAAGCTGTGGTGAGCTCAGATTAATCATGGTCGGGTCTGTGATCAAAGAATGTAAGCTTACTTAGCCTTGTATAATTGTAAGACAGGAACATGAAACCTCATACTCAAACTCATGTAACAATTATTTATCTTACAAAGTTACTTGTGTGGTGCATAACATCACTAGCAATAAGGCAGTTTTGACAGCTCAAATTACAATGGGCAATCTTTCAAGGCTTCAATACTCAGTAGTGTTTGTTACTTGCTGGCTTTTCACTATAAAGTAAACCTACAGCTAAAAAGATAGGAATCTCCCACAAATGCTGCAGAAAATGAGAATATGTCATCTACACAAAACATAGCTCAAGATTAGCTTGCATTCAATATAAGAGGAGGCTAGAATGTAGTTCCCATGTACAAACGATGAGGCATTTACTCGATAAATGGATTCTTGATGTTTCCATATAGTTTGATATTGTCTATTTCCTTAGTCCTGACCCGTACGAGCTTCTGGAGGGATTCTTGCATCTTTTGAGGATTAGAGTTTGTTTTTACTTGCTTACTCTCTTGCCTTTTTCTTACCACCACTACTTCTTCAGCATTTTATCATTGGATTCAAAACAAAATTTCCTCTTTATTTTTATTAAAAAAGGGAGAAAAAAACACACAAACTTTTGTGTTGACCAGAAAAAAAAAGAGAGGATAAAACGTGGGGGTATTAATGGGAAAGGGGATGTTCCACATATTTCTCTGAATAAAATTTTCCCTCTGCTACGAAACCTTTGAAATTTGTGTCATCTCAATTTTTCCGACGAAATCGAAAGCAAATGGATCATCTTTCGAAGAAGAAATGGGCTTCGATAATCTCCGTTATCGCTTCTTCTCTGTTTTCGTTCCTCATCGTCTTCCAGATTCCTCTTTTCAGGTATCATCTTCCTCATTACCAATCCATTCATCGAAATTTTGTCATCTGATGGACGCAGAAACCAATGCACTAACTAGTTGAATTTTAGATTAGGGTTTCTTTCTCTGTTCAACAATGCAGGGGCGATATTGGATTTTAGATTCTCGTATAAAGATTGCATTTGATTAGGGATTGAAGATATGTATGTCTTAAGACCATTCCTTGTCACAGAACAATATTATTTGAATTGCTTGCGGTTTGTTTGTGCAGAGTAGCGTGCAGGAACAAGAGTTGTGAAACACCATTAGAGATCATATCCTCTGAGTTGATTGCTAGTGAATTGATTCCTTCTTCTCTTGTCAAGACCCTCCTTTATCCTGGTGCCATTGCCAAGTCTCTTTTCGCTGGCTCCAAAATCCCCAGCTACCACCAGTTGCTCGAGTTTTACAGTTTCGAGGACATGTTTCGAACCTCCTTTGCAACCGACATTCATCATCTAGAGGTTTGCGTCTTCCATTCTCTCCATCCATCTGGTTATAACAACACCTTTTTAGTCCAACAATGTCACAATGTGCTTCAGGTGTTTGCTGGGAGTTGTTTATGTCTACTTGGAGCTTTACTCAACCTGTTCAAACCCACAAGAATAACCTTCATTGGAACGCTTTTGATATCTTGGGGTCTTATCCGAGACATTCTTCTACTCGACTCCGCTCACGATTGGATAAGCCCCCACAGAAACTCTGTTCGTGTCTACCCAACCCTCTTTCTTGCTTCACTTTCTGCATTTCTCTCCATGCGAAGCGACGTCAGGAAGATCATCAGATGTTGTACATCTATGCCCCTTTCCAAATCCTCTAAAGGAGACTAGGCTTCTGCTTCACTAACTTCATAGATTCCATGACGTAGAAGAACTCACTTTATCTTTAGACAACACAGAAACTGTTATTTTCTGAGACAAAAAGCTTCTGTAACTTTTCATCATGAATATGCAATCAAGGTTCACTTTTTCTTTTCCTCCTCATATTCATTATGAATTTGATATATATATATGAATACATATATTACAGCATCTCTTGGAAAAAAGTTAATCTTCCATGAAAAAGAAAAAAACCAATTATGCTACAGATGGGTAAACTAAGAACAGATTTCTGCCTATGATACAATCGTAACAAAACAAATGTCCAAATAGAAACATACACAAAGAGGAAGACATGTGCCTTTCGCCACAGATCTTTCTACAATCCTCTTCTGCTTCGGCTGCCAGAACCGTGAACTAGACGAGATGGTCCCCCGCTTGTCTCTGCTCCTTTCAGTTTCTGTGCTTCCAAAACCTCAGCTTCATCCATCAGCATTGCTAACTGTACAACACACAACAGGTTTCAAACCCAACCAAAAAATCATCCATGAGAGAGCTTATGAGGAGACACATACCCGGATCTTGTTCTCCTTCAGCTTATCTTGAAGTGCGTTAATGGCAGGACTCAAGCTGCAAAAGCTTAGAGTTCATATAACGAATGACAAAACCACGTATCAAATGTTTTAACACGCGCTACTAACCAGTATTCGATCAACTTGCACATTGAAGCCTGATATGTTGATGTGTTGTGAATGAAAGCAAGAGGATGAACTCTCCCGTCTCTAGAGAAGAAACAGAAGGAGCTTTTGCACTTAAATCTCTATACTTAGGGTATGAATAACATTTATAAAAAGATTAAAATCGAAAACCTCATGCTTTGCTGCACGGATTGGTGGTACGCTGCTCGTTCCTCATCATAGAGTACTCGTTGCAGACTTTTAAAAGATGCTAAAGGTGAATTGAGTTGAAGAAGGGATGAAGTCGGCAAAACATGAAGTGGGACTTCTTTTCTAACATACCCCACACCACTGCACGTAAAACCCTTAGCTTAAGTAATAACGTAAATGCAATGTGCAGTGTTCATAAGCCCAAAAGTGCATGTTGAGAAATACCTGGTTTCTAAATTTGAACGGAGCATTGCCTCTAGCATACTTTCAGACATGTCCATCGAGTCAATTTCGATAGCTGTGCTGCTGAGATTGCCTGAGCTGTAGTTTCCACTTGTTCCATCTCTTCCTGTGCTGTTGGCCTCAGCATTGTTGACAAAGAAAGCCCCAAAATCTGAAACCCGTCCTCCACCCTACTCAAGCCACACACACATACAAGGCTCAAAGATCAATGTGCATATACATATCAGCCAATGGTTCAGTCAAAAAAACCATGATTGTCTTAAGAATTTGAAAAATGAGTTGTATTATGCACAAATTATAATTTGCCAACTTTGAACTAAGCTCGAGTAAAATGCTATAGCTTTTGGAAAAAGAGACCTTAGATCCGGAAGTAGTAGCTGTATCACTTGTGTCTAGCTCGGGATTGTCTCCCCGTGCAGAAGAGGATCTCTGGTATATCGAGTCCGAAGAACTAAATGACGATTCTAAATCGATGACAGAGTCTTTATTAGCAAGTACCAGGCTCATTGATTTGGGAATACTATTCTGCTTTCCATCAGAAGACTGGAAAGCGATAACTTGGATTCTACCAACCTGGAAATATCAACTAAGCAAATTCAGCAATGTGTCGAAGCTGAGAAGAACTAGTCTTGAAAAGTTTCAACTTCCTAAACCACTCATAGCAAATACTAACTAACCTTGTTAGCATCTTCACTAAAACAGGAAAATATGAGGCCAATAAAACCAGAATCTAAAAGCTGATACATAGCTTGTGTCCGAACATCTGCAGCAGAAACAGGACATAAATACGAGGAACAAGATAAAAACATCCAAAGTTACAATGATGATACATACCAACATGGGAAGGAAGAACGGTAATATGAGGATGGGAGTGGTACCATCCAATCACCCGTGTAGTTCTGCCCGTTGATATCGTCATTCTGTGTCAGAGGTTAGTTAAGGAAGACTACAAAACACTCTTTGTTTTAACCAAACCATATCTAAAAGAGAAAAGAAGAAGCACCACCACACACAGACCATCAATTCTGAAAATAGCAACTTTATAAAAAAGGATATATCGGCCTGAGCAGAAGCAGCAGCCAATTGTTCAGGATTGGTTTCAACTCGATCCTTCTGCCGATCAGACCGTGACTGAGGCGATGCTCCCCAGATCATAGCTGTGGCACTTTCGCCGTTCTTTGAGTACTATTCAATTTCCAAAACCAAAACGAAGAGTTTATACATATACACAACAAGATTTGAAACTCAGTGATTGTCTGGGAATTATGCAAGCCTTAAATACCATCAAAAACAGAGATTACAGAGAGGCAAAAGCCAAACTTTTGAACTGAATTTGAGATAGATTCAATTAAAAACAAGAGAATCTGAAGCAACATTGAATCCAAGAGAAAGATGAAACATTCGCTGTAGAGTAAAGACTAAAGGAAGAAATTCCGAATTACCTCGATGTCGCCGAGAAGGAGACCCATGATCTCTTCGGTCTCGGTGGATAATGCGTGAGTGAGGCAAGTCAACCAGACATCCTCGGACATATTAACGCATGTCAGAGACATTATTACTTCTTCGGAAGAGATCTTTAAGCTTTGTATGCAGATGTTGTTATTTGCGTCTTCGAGAATTCGATTTGATTTTGCCTCTCTAGATTTATCGGACAAAACAGTGGGGAAAGCAGAAGAAAGAATCGTACATTAATAATACTTGTGTTTGGAACTTGTAATTTAGCAGACTTCTGATCGCGTTTATCTGATACGCGAGGGTGTACGGTGTTCCCTATTCACCCTCAAATCTGGACCGTACATATTCTATTTTTGGAGGTATTTCATTTTCGGCTTTCCACTTTGTTTTTGGAGCTGGCCTAACACAGAACGAATTATCGATACTCGTTATGTTGTAACTAATAACAAATCATATTAGGCCTCGTAATGGGCTTTTCAGTTGTTTGTTTAGAATTCTTTTCTACTTATATTTTTCTTATTTTTTTCTTTGCTTTTTTTTAATCTTAATTTTCATTCGTACTGTTTGCACTATATAAATTTAAGTGACATAAAATGTATGTAAAATTAAATTTTTGACTAGTGTCAGTGTCATATTATTTTAAGTAAGGCCAACTAAAATCTATATATATGTATTATCTTTAACTATCTTATATTAAAATCAAATTAAGTAAAATTTATATGTCTTTAGTAATTACTTATCTTCATTTTGACTAGTGGCGGCGCCGGATTATCTAAAATTTAATGAAGTAAATCTGTAAGTTTTTGTTTTTTAGTTATATGTTATCTTAATTTTGACAGGTGTCAAAATTATACTATGTACATTTAAACTAAGTAAGATATATGTATTCATGTAATTTATTATCTAATTATTTTGACTAGTGTCAACACTATATCATAAATTTAATTAAAACTTCTGTGTCTTTAATAATTTGTTATGTTTATTGACTAGTGGCGGCGCCGTATTGCCTACATTTATGTTAAATAAAATTCATTTGTCTTTAGAAACTAACTTCCTAATGATTTGACTAGTAATCTAGATTTAAGTAAAAAATTATTTGTCTTTAGTAATTTATTATTTTCAATTTGACAAGTGGCGGCGCATAATATCTAAATTTAAATTAAGTAAAATCTATATACCTACAATAATTAGTTATGTAAATTAAACAAAAAGATGTATATTAAGTAATTTATTATCTAATAAAATTGACTGGTGTCGGCGCCGCATTATCTGAAATAAGTAAAGTAATGAAATTAGTTATAAAAAAAAAACATATTAAAGATAAAATATTATTTATGGATTTACTTCTTTAGTTCATACAAAAGTAATTAAAAAGTGATATTTGTCTTATTTCTTTATTTCTGTCTAGTTTGTATAGAATGGTTTTTTATAAGTTTTAGTTTGTTTACTTTTACACTTTAGACATAAAAAAGTTGTGCATTCTTTCTTTTTTCATTGAATTGTTGTATTTCCTTGTTAAATTTCACTCTCTTTCACTAAAGAAAAGGAACTCAATTTTTTTTAAAAAGACAATTATGTTTTCTTTGTTAAAGAAAATCGAAAAAGTGGAATAGAAAATAGGGGTATTTTGGTCAAATGAGACAGAAGAGAGGTACATGGGTAGCTTATAAAAGCCATAGAATTCACACAAACATGCATTCAACATCAAACTTTCAATCTTCATCAAGACCAAATTTCATCGTTTTCATTTTTCTCTAAAATTGAAGTATTAATCTAGTCAAGGTATATAGTTTAATCCCTTATGTCCAGTCCTTGATTAGATTGTTTTCCTCGATTCCTCATATCAACTTCATATTGATCTCACTGATCTCTGTTAAAATTTTAGACCGCTTCTTTGAAAAAGTAGCCAATACAAGCTATTTTGCATAGCCAAAAAACTTTCTTATACATAAAGATCCAAAATTCTTGCGATTTTGAGAATAACTTTCGTTCTCATATATTGGAGGAAAAACGTTTTAAACCATGATTTAGTGACCAGATGCACAATAAAGATACCACGTGATCTAGCTTTGTCCATTTTGTGGTTTAAGAGGTCCATTTCCTTTAATTATATGCATAGGGACTCGATGATGATTGGATCAACATGTTAATCGTTTAGCGCTTTTGTAGGTTTGATTATAAATATATGGTCATTGGTTACTCTATACATCGAATAGTAATCGTTCGTGGTATGATCTTTGAGTGTGAATAAAACATTGATTCCAATAATCTCGTTAATGATATGTTCACATTTGTTGATGATCATGGATAGTTTAATTATGCTTTCACGATCATGTGCATCCAACTATGTTTTATTTGGTTTTATGAAATTTGATTTCTAACTTAAATATTGATGAATGTTGTATTTAGTCAAGTTTCAAATCATTTTAGCAGGAAAGATGTGTAAAGAAAGACGTATAATGTGTGAGTCAAGCAACAAGATCAGAGTATCGCCATACCCGCTTCGATCTACTAGGACCAACAAACTCAAAGCAATTGAGTCACCTATTGAAACAGAATGGGAGGATGTGAGGTGTGTGATCTGCATGGAACCGCCCCACGATGCTGTTCTTTTGACATGCTCTTCCTCCCTCAATGGATGTCGTCCTTACATGTGCGGCACGAGTGTTCGTCATTCCAACTGTTTCAAACAGTTTTGCAGAAACAACAGAAAAAAGCACTCAAACACTAAGACCTTACATTGCCCTCTATGTAGAGGAGAAGTCTTTGAGACCAAAAAGGCGGCGAAGACTGCAAGAAGATTCATGAATGCTAAACCGAGGTCTTGCCCTGTGGATGGCTGTGAATTTTCTGCGACGTATTCTCACCTTAATAAGCACTTGAAAACTGAGCATCGGGGTCTTGTCCCGACAAAGGTCGATCCACAAAGGCAATGTAGGTGGGAAATGATGGAAAGACATGCTGAATATGTTAATCTCATGACTGCAGCTGGGATTCCACATATGTCTGAGGTTGTGCATCATCAACTTCCGAACAATCATCATCTACCAATGTTCCATGTGAACTTTAATGGAACCCTGCCAAATTTGATTGGTCCGAGTAATGTAAGTAACGGATTTAGTCTCGTCAACCACGCCGCAGTTTTCATACCCACACTACAGTTTCGACCAATGGACACGTATCGTGGTAGGACTCCATGAAGAATCTTAAATGGTTTATTGAAAAACCAAAATTATGATTCTGTTCAAAGTGCTAATGTCTTAATCTTTTTCCTTTTGTCCGTTTGGATATATAATGTTTAAAATTAAGTAATTTGGATTAGTAATGTTTAAAATTCAGTATGTTGGTTGTATATATATATCAAGTTATCAACTTATCGTATTCTTCCAAAGCTTTTTTAATAATATATCTTGACTAATTTTTTCATAAAGAAAAACTCTTATAAAAAAATACACCAACTATTTGGTATATATACACCATCAGCTTATCGTATAGTATCCTATATATTAGGTCAAATTATTAAAATACATAGAATAAAACTAAGAATATATTTTGTAAATTTTTTTATGTATGACTCTAATTTGATCTTAGAATTTTTTAAGAATTTTGTAGGTCTTTTAAAAGAGTTTTATAGATTTTTTCAGAAAACAATTTAAGAAAGTTTTAAGAATTCAAATAACTTTGGTCTGTCCTCAGATTTTTCAAAAAGAATATTTGTTTTACTATAATTAGCGGACATTACTTTCGCCAAGAGTTGTTAAATAATCTTTTTAAAAATTTACGTATTGTGTAATAGAAGATAAACTTAGTGTAATATTACTTTTAGACATGTAAATTTTCAAAAAAATTATATCTTAAGTGTAATAGCTAGACCGTATATTTTTGTAATGGAATTTTCAGTTTTATTAATATGCTAATCCACTCCCAATTTCACTGGAGCAAGCCAACGTACATAAAATTAATTTCGTTATTATTTGTCACCTTTAAATTATTTTGTATAAAATAATCTGTTAAATTATTTATTATTTTCTGTAAAAATAAGTAGAATTAAATAAGATTCAACAATTTTCGTTTTTTATTTGGTAGAGAACAATTTTCGGTTTTTATTTGTGTCTAAAATAAGAAATTTGGTTTGTTAAATATCAATTTGGTCAACGCGGTCAATACCTGTTTTACTGGATTCCGATGATATTTTGATAGTTTACTACCCATTTTGAAATTGAAATTTAGTATACATTGTGCAGCTAACTATCTTTTTCCTCAATTTTAATTTGAAAATTACATAGAAAAACACATATCGTTTGAAGAGCATAAGGAGAAAGACCGAAGGTAGCATCTCAATTATTTGGCAAAAATGGCGACGAGAGCCTGAAGATCGACCATCCTATTTTCGTCGGTTTAAGGCGATCGCTGAAGCAATTGGTAGAGCACTGAGGGTGAAATTTAAAAAAAAAAAAAAAAGAACAAGACGAGGCTTCACATTTCAGAAGCCATACTCTTTTTTATTACAATAGATTGTTTCCTTGGATCAGTGATGGTCATCTCCATGCCCGTCAGGAGGTCCTCCAGGGCCGACCACTTCAAGCTGTTACCAAATCGTTTTGCGTTAATCAGTTGACCAATGCCACAATTAACGTACAATATCCATGGATAATCAATCAACTATGCTAATGGCTAACCTTAAAGTACTGTGTACACACAGGGCATTCAAAATGCTTGCCTTTCTCCAGCCAAAACCAGACAACATCATGCTCATCCTCTGTAGTTCACAAGAGAATGAAAACCGTCATATCTCCTTTGGTCTAAAAGTACAACATATCATCATGATGCACACATTGAAAACAAAATAAAGACCCCACCTCCTTCACCTCCAGGGCAACCAACTATTCTCATGTCGTAGTAGGATTTGACTACAGCAGGAGCTTCCTATAGATCAGAAAACATAACATTCAGACAAGATTCGAGAGAGCTTTGCTTATTATATGCAATATAGTCTATCCTTACAATGACACAAACCTTTGTTCCAAAAGGCCCCTCGGGAAAGTCTATATCGTCCAGCTTCCTTCCCTGTCAAAGGGAGTAGCAATCAGAATCAAATCAACTGCTATCTGATGATATATTCAAAAGGTAATCAACATACTCCTACATATTACATCTTCAACCACACGGTCTAACGCAACAAACGAATATTGTTTAGCTAATCTCTCTAATCATCTTGATAAATAACTCAAGAACTCAACAACCAGTATCCCTAAGTTACATTTCAATATCATCTGTGTAAACCAAATCAATTAGGCAGAAAAGTACCTCCAATTCGGCTTCTAGTTCCTCTTTCTCGTGACCAGTTGCAATAGGCATCACATCTTCAACACGCTTCTTCACAGCAGTATCTGCTGGAATAATAAAAACGAATCAACCCCATCGTCATTTTTTAACATCTACCTTCCAGAAACCAAAACACAAACTACAGAGAACCAGGTTTCACATTCTTAAGACGTACTATCGTAAACGTCAAATCCACCGACTAATCCATTCGAAATCAAAGACAAGCACTCAATAAATCATCAAATAACAATCGGATCCATTCAATTACCTGCAGCGGAACCGATTTGACGAGAGAAAATCGAGGAATGGGCGGGAATAGAGGATGCACGAGTCGAGAGAGAAAAGTGAGTGGACTCCGCAACGGCGTGTCTACACGACGGAGCCGCGCATGACCTAACGGCGGAGATGGATTTAAGATGCGTTGAAACGATTCTCCTCCACATAATGGTGACGATTCTTCGGGAAAATTAGGTTTATCGTTCCGATCTCAGATGATTCTCAGTCTCCGACTACCTCCTTCAAACGGAAATGAAGATTGAAGAAGACTTCGACTTTTAGGGCCTGCTGGGCCTGGATCAGCGACTTGGCTCGTGCCACTTGTTGACCCATTATCGTATTTATTCGAAACTAACATAAAAATCAAATTGTAACGAATAAAATATTGGGTAACTAGTAAAAACTTCATTCTGAGATTTAAAATAAACTTTTTCTTTTTGCTAATCATTTTAAATAAACTTTCTAAAATATATTTTTCTTATAAAATTAATTAAATAAACTTTCTAAAATATATTTTTCTTATAAAATTAATTAACGCATATATGATCTAATATCTCTTAGATTTTATTGGCTAGTAAAGTTGAAACGATGATTAATTAATTAATAAATTTTGTGGGATTAGATCGTTAAAATTACATTTTTCTTATGTAAATAAATCCTCGAAACATAAATTACAATTAACCATTGTAGTATTCAATGGAATGAGTCAAAGACCCCAACTTTCATCCTCGGAGTTTCCGAACCGCCACCAGCCTGACGTCATCGATCACCGGACCACATAGCGAGCCAGAGTGATCACTCTTCATATGGTAAAATGTGCTCAAGAAAGTGACACGTGTCCTGGCCGACACCGCCTTGAACACAAGCCTCCCACGTCTAAACCCTCCTTTCCCTTTAGACGCGTAATCCACCATGATCTTGCCTTGTCCAGCGAACGCCTCCACTATCATTGGCCCTTCACAACCGTCTCTGGCGTCTCCGACGCTGAACGTGAGGGCGTAGAATTTGTTCAGTGACGTCCTTACAATCTGAGAAATGGCGCTCTCTTTGCCTCCAACAAGCTCGATGGCTCGGAGTCCTTCGGGGACAGCGAAGTGTGCTTTGTCTACGTACTTAACGGCCTTGAGAGACTCAATGATCCAACCGGGCAATGGGCTGTTATCGTCCTCGATGAACGGTGGGATCAGTACTCCCCATTTTGCCGTGGGAAACACGTAAGGTCCTTCTTCGAAGTTCCCATTCTTTATCAGATTATCTGCAAACAGAGGTCACCATTTAATAACCGAATTCTGGTTTAATCTAAAAGATATGAATTTGATCGGTTCTGGTTTACTTACATCCGGAGAATCTGGGAGGGAACAAAGCCTTGATAGCCACGGCGTCGATCAATGGTCCACAGGCCGGGTGCTCCTCAACACCCGGGTTATGGAACCGGATCTCGATTTCTGGGCCACCAGCTTTAAAAGCCCATGAGTATGAGTCCCAACCATCGCTGCCGTACATTGTCTGGATAGGGATCACACCTGACTCGTGTGTCACGGAGATATTGAGTTTCTCGTCTTGAGCACAAGTTCTAGCGGCGCTGAACGTGATTGAGTACAGGCGGCCGGGTAAGACGGAGATTTTCTGGGAGATTGAGGCTTCGTTGCCTAAGCGAACGGCGGAGGAACCCTGCGGTACGACCAAGACCATGTCGTCTTGTTTTTGACCGGATTTGATGTACTCCACAAAACCGGTTATGTCCCAGTTTGGTACGGCAGTTCGTTCCTTAATCACGGATCCTTTCAATTGGGAGGGTTTAGGACCCAACTCGAAGTTACCGTTTGGTAATAAACCTGAATGAAACCAAAAACATTAAGAAATGTTAATGTATAATCTCGGATTTGAGTTGAAATGATGCTTTAACTAGAGTTATAAATTACCATCGCGGATTGGGGCTGATACGACGACATTCGAAGAAACGAAGAGGAGAGCTACGAGGAGTGCTGCTTCTTGGTACATTGTGACTTCGTTGGGTGATGATAGGTGAAGATGAGATGGAGATTACTATCCAAAGGGTGAAGAAAGGCTGGGGTTTTATGAGTTTGAGATTATAAGAAGAACACTGGTTTTGAAGAAAACCACGGGAATGCCACTGGAAGCATCCTGGTTTCTTGTTGTCAGGTGGCACGCAGACACAAAACAGCTAGCTCAGGAACATTGACTTCATGATTAGGAATTCCATTTCTTCAATGCATTGTTTTAAAGTTGCCTTAACAACCATTATATTAAACTATTCAAACGTACGCGTAAATTGCGTTTGCCTATCTAGCTAAGATATTTACATTTTAATTTCATGAGTATTGAAACACTTTGTAGCTTGTCACAAAACATTTTTTGGGAGTATATGCATGAGTAAACGCCAAAAGTAGTTTTTTTAAAAAGTTTATGATATGGAAAAACACACACACTAAATGTAAAAATATATAAGTCAACACTTATAATGCAAACAGTTAACAAACAATGGAAACCTAAAATATCTACAGTGATTTTTTTTTTCACCTCTCAACTATAGTGCCATGTTTGGAAAATCAAAGAAATGAATATTTGAGATGTCTCAAAGATTAGTCATTTAACGCCATGCAACGAAACTCAACTCTAATCAATAAAAATGTATGATTTTCGTATACAATGCGACAACCCAAAGCTATTGGCGGGGGGAATTATGTGCTATTTTGGAATAAATCAACAAACTTAAAAATAAATCAATATGGTAATGATTAATGTAAATATTGATCACACTAGGATGAACACGTGCAGGGGTAGGTTGTTTTCTGGTGCAGGCACGACTGCCGACTTTACCGCATTACAAGTTTCGATCAATTTTCCTAATGTCCAAATTAACATGTCAACCATTATCATCTTCCCAACATCTTCCCAACATCTTCCCAACAATTTAAATATATATATTTATGTGAGATATCTTTCCAAAATAAATTATGTTGTGATGATGAGTATGTATTGGGGGTTTGACTATACATCACAAGAGCAAAATATGCGAATTATATTGTAGCGGAAAGAGGCATAGCTAGTAGAGAGGGGACATTAAAAATCTTTAGTTATATATAATGACTATGGTTGGGAGAGAGATAACGTGCGACAAGGCTGGAAAGATTAATTTGCCTTGATTTCAAAGCAAAGCATCTCTCTATAGATAACTGTTTTGATGTCTGTCTCTAGAGGTTGGAAAAAGAAAGGATTAAAAAAAAAAAAAGAGGATATACAGTTCGGGAGTTTTGAACCCGACGTGAATCGAACACGCAACCTTCTGATCTGGAGTCAGACGCGCTACCATTGCGCCACGGATCCTCGGTGATTGCAACTCTTTGACTAACTAATTATACTAATAGTTAACGAACGATAAAAACCCCTTTCGATTCTACTAATTTTCCGGCGGAACAAATTAGGGTTTATCGTTTGCATCGCTCTCGTCTCTTCTCCCATAGACAGATGTCTCGAATCTTTGTTCGTCGACCATGAAGTCCTAAATTGCAATAGATTACTCGTGAGGAATAGATTGGCCTTTATCGTCTGCCGCTTAATTTCTCCGCCGGACTCTGTTTTAAGGTGAGTGACCCCAAGTATTGTATTTATGGTTTGAATGATGCTCTTATGTCTTGTTGTTAGCTTAGGTTTTACCTTCAGCCATTTATTTAGGATTATAAAAAAGGGTCACCTTGTTTTAAGCAGTTAATCTCTGAATCTTGGAAACTTGCTCTTCTCTTAGGATGGAGGAATTAAGCCAAATCTTGAAGAACAATAGGACGGATGATCTCACTTGGTTTTGCTCTCTCTCTGAATCTGAACTGGTAAATTCTCCTTCTTTCATCAGTCAAGCAAACATTGGTACCCATATCCGCCCAACTTGTTTTTGCAGGATCTGCTCATCAGCTTAAAGAAGCTAGCCATTCAACGCGCCAAAATAAGTGCTCACCAACAACTAGCTGACAAATTTGATCTCAAGTTGCTCCGAGCTCTCGGTTCTCTTCTAACTTCCCAGACTTTTATAAATGTTGCACAATCATGATAATTGTTATTGTCTATTATTAGACATGATGATTTTTCTGTGAATCTTTTAATCCTTGACCTTATGAAAAAGGTATGTTATTCTGCAGGGCTTGTGCTAATGGAGTTCGTGAAAAAAAGGGTACAAGATGATACTTGTCTTGCCCCAAGTGTTGTTCATCAGCTCAGGCTTTTGGATAACTGCAATTTGTTGAAAACGCATGAAGATGATACTGTAGACATGGAGGAGATTCTGACTCAAATCTGCGATAACAAATCCAAAAAGAAAGCACCGAAAAGGTTGGTACGGGAGTCTAAACAGTAGGCGGAAAGACCTTAGTGTATTCGATGCTAGATTTTTATGCTTTCCTTTTGTGTTTGAAGGAGGCGGTAGCAGCTAGCTGTTGCAATGGATGGGGAGCTCCGACTGCTTTAAAATGAACAGTGAGAGGAAGAAATCAGGATGCTCAGCAGCAGGAGTACAAGAAGATGGAGTTGGCCAAGAATGCTCGGTGTTTGGTCATTCTTCTTGATGCACGGTGGTTGCAACTGTAAATGTTTGTAATTTTGATTGATGATGGTGTCCTTACTTGTGATTTCCTTTAAGTAGTTGATATAGCAAAATTAGATACTTTGTGGTCTCTGGCCAAAATTTTGAAAAATTGTATTATTGTATGGTTCATATTTAATCAAAGAGATCATTTCTTGATTTGAATGGCAAACTTTGTGGATGTATACAGATATATATATAAAGGGAATCATAACAATGTGGGTCAGTTTGATAGACTTGATGACTTTGGTGTTTGTGTATAATAGGGCAAAGGCTCTGCAACAAAAATTCGCAAGCACCACTGGTTACTGGAACAAAAGCTCCTCAACTTTGTGGATGCTTTTCATCAATACGCAATGGACAGGGTATTGTCTGATGCTAAGTGATTGGTTTCTAATTAGTAGTATCATTTTGTCGTTGGAGAAATATAAGTTTGTGCTAGAAATATGGCAAAATTGAAAGCCGATCTCATGGCTTGAATAAGATGAAAAGCTTATCATGCTTAACTGTATTTTATAAACAGGTATATCACACTGCGTGGCGTGAACTGTGCGAAGCTATATATATAATTGATTAATGCTTAATGAGGGAATGGAACTTGCAGGTATTATCTTCGAAGCTGAATGTGGGACACTTCCCTCATTTGGCTGATTTGGTGACCAGAATCAATTACAATTATCACTACATGTCAGACACTGGAAGCTTGATGACTAGTGATGGAGGAGAGACCAACTCATCCAGACCCTGGACTGCCAAATCTGATGTATGAATGGACCGGGAATTTATCGGAAATGTTGGATCGTCGCAACTATCACGCTTCATTCTTCAAGTCTCAGGCTTGACTTGAGGCTGGTATCTACTGTTTATAAGATTCATTGTTTTGAAATAGATATTGTACAAAAATGCTATCAAGGTTTGTTTTTTTGTACTATGTTTAACCGGAAATCATCAAGTTTAAACTCTAATCGCGTGACCCCTACTATTATGCAATATTTGATAATTTAGCATTAACTAAAAAAAAAGAGAGACTATAATTAAGGTTATAGGTTTTGAGTTAATTACGAAAGGCCCATTTTTATGATGCAATTAAGCAAACCTTGTTGGAGGACAAAATGGTCAAAAGAAAGAAAACGTAAAACCCTAAAACATTTATTTTACACTCGACTTGTCTCAATTCTCTCATAAACCCTTGTAGGCTCTCTACTCTCTAGCTCACATCCCATTTCTTGATCGGCTCGCGCACTGTGTGTTTACTTACACGTAATCTTCTAGCTTCTTCTGTTTTCCTTGTCTAATTCTCGATTTTCTCTTTTTATGGGTCAGATCGTTTCATTGAAAGGCATAACCTTTCTTTTGAATCTGATTAAAATGCTATTGTTAATCTGATTTTTGTTGGGTGTCTTTTTTTCTTGAAAGAGTAGGTAATTTCCGGAGAAAATCAACAGAGGAAGCATGTTCGCTCTTTCCAAGGTTTTGCGGAGGTAAGGATCTCCGTTTTTGTTCTAAATAAGTGTTAGAGATGTCGCTATTCAATGGCAGGGAAACAGATTTCCAATAAAATTGAAATTGAAGCATGCTTTTGATTTGCCATTGAAATATCTGTGTTGATTAGCACTCTTTTTCCAACTTTTTTTTGGTGTTGTTGTCAATTTTACAGAACGCAGAGACTCCGACTGGGAGCTTGTTCTGCTGTGTACTCAAAAGATATACAATCAGGAGGAGAAATGAGCTTTGTCTCTCTTGATTCCAATTCGACTGTTTCTAATAAACGTGAAGCTGTGCCAAGATTTTACGAGATCTTCTCTTTGAGTAATCGTGCACTTTCCTCCAATGCTGGCACTAAAAGCGATCAAGAGGAAGACGACCTCGAAGACGGTTTCTCAGAACTGGGAAGTTCAAAGTCTGCCCAAGATACAATTAGTGATGATGATGAGGGAAAGCTCTCCGCTGATGAAGATGAGACTGAAGAAGAAGAACTAGAACTAGACCTCATTGATAGTAATAAAACTGTTGAAAAGAAACCATCTGAGCTATTTAAGACCATTGTCTCCGCACCAGGTCTGTCTATAGGTAGTGCACTTGATAAGTGGGTGGAAGAAGGAAATGAGATCACTCGAGTCGAGGTTGCTAAGGCAATGCTCCAGCTGCGCAGGCGTCGCATGTATGGAAGAGCGTTACAGGTAATTCTCTTCTTACTTGTCATTTAAATTTCTGTATTTCAAGTCCTTACGTTCATTTCTTTTCTGTTTGTATAGTTGTCAGAATGGTTGGAAGCAAATAAGAAAATTGAAATGAATGAGAGAGATTATTCTTCTCGGTTAGATCTGACAGTTAAGATACGTGGCTTAGAAAATGGAGAAGCTTATATGCAAAAGATCCCGAAATCTTTCAAAGGGGAAGTGATTTACCGTACCCTCTTGGCGAACTGTGTGGCTGCTGGCAATGTGAAGAAATCCGAACTGGTGTTCAACAGAATGAAGGACTTGGGATTCCCTCTCTCTGGATTTACTTGTGATCAGATGCTTCTCCTCTACAAGAGGATCGACAGGAAGAAAATTGCTGATGTGCTATTGCTCATGGAGAAAGAAAATGTCAAGCCAAGTCTTCTCACTTACAAAATCCTGATTGATGTCAAAGGGGCAACAAATGACATAAGTGGGATGGAGCAAATTTTGGAGACAATGAAAGATGAAGGTGTTGAACCGGACTTCCAGACACAAGCTCTCACTGCTAGACACTATTCGGGAGCTGGGCTTAAAGAGAAAGCCGAGAAAGTCTTGAAAGAGATGGAAGGTGAAAGCTTAGAGGCAAATCGCCGGGCATTCAAAGATTTGCTCTCCATCTATGCCTCTCTTGGGAGAGAAGATGAAGTGAAGAGAATATGGAAGATCTGTGAATCAAAGCCTTACTTTGAGGAATCCCTTGCTGCAATCCACGCTTTTGGAAAGCTCAATAAAGTGCAAGAAGCAGAGGCGATTTTTGAGAAGATTGTGACGATGGGCAGAAGAGCTTCTTCTAATACTTACTCCGTTCTCTTGAGGGTTTACGTAGATCACAAGATGCTCTCAAAGGGTAAGGATCTCGTTAAACGAATGGCTGAGAGCGGTTGCAGGATCGAGGCAACGACATGGGATGCACTCATCAAGCTCTATGTGGAAGCTGGGGAAGTTGAAAAGGCTGATTCTTTGCTGGACAAGGCATCAAAACAGAGCCATACAAAACTGATGATGAACTCCTTCATGTATATCATGGACGAATACTCAAAACGGGGAGATGTTCATAACACAGAGAAGATATTCCTAAAAATGAGGGAAGTTGGGTATACATCTCGGCTTAGGCAGTTCCAAGCCCTCCTGCAGGCTTACATAAACGCCAAAGCCCCTGCATATGGAATGCGAGATAGAATGAAGGCCGATAATATCTTTCCAAACAAATCCATGGCTGCACAGTTGGCTCAAGGTGATCCATTTAAGAAGACAGCTATCTCTGATATTCTGGATTGAGTAGTCTCTCTCTCTCTTCACTTTTCTTATTTCTCCTTGCAAGAAGTATCTCATTTGTCGTCCTAACGTTTAGTTTAAGAATCTGCTTAGTTGCTGTGTTTTTAATGTTTCTGTTGGGTTCTTTGGTGATCACACTTCAGAGACCTTTAAGTCTCGTGACCTTTATGAGTACACGAAGAGTTACAATAGAATGACATTTTCAAGCTCAGCCACTCTTCATTTAAGTGGAAAATAAACAGAATTATTCCAAACCATTAACAACTCTGATGAGAAAAACAGAGAATGATACATTAACTCTGCTTATAATGAATACAGAATTACCAAGACCTCAAAATCACCCCAACTTGTTTCCTTTTGGGGCAGATTAAAAAAACCCGCAAACACTAATCGATTGTGAGCTAAGAAGACAACTACAAGTGATCACTGTGTCACTCACTCCTCACTAAGTACAAGTCTGCTAATGAATGGGGACATGGCTGCAAGAAGCGCCTTGGGACACTCCTCATGTGGCAGATGTCCGCATCCTGAGATTGCTACTAGCCTCTGTTTGTTGGCATGTATAATGTTAGTTGCGTATCAAGAGAGTTTATGTGTTTGATTAGATATATAGAGGACTTACAGAGTTTACGAGTTTTGAAGCCATGACTTGGGAGGACTTGAGGGGAACAAGTGCGTCTTCTGCTCCAGCAACGACTAATACTGGTAAGTTTTCCACTGCCTTGAGAAGTGACAATGCATTTTGAGTTGGAAGCACCATCTCGGATGAGAGTCTGCCTATCTCGTGAAGCGCCTCATCCCAGCCTTCCACATGAAGTGGTGCCTTGTATAGCCTTAAGACATCTGTTGTCATCTTGGCAGGATCATACCAAGCTCGGCGATTCACCATTTGAGCTATTTCAGTGCGTAAAAGCGGACGAACGAGGTGTTTCTTTCCTAGTGATGTGTGCAGAAGTATTCTTGCAAAAGCTGGCACTACTTCCCTCGTCAAGCTTACATTAAGCAAAACCACTCCTTTTACATTGATGGGATCTTTTGATTCTTGCAATCTTTGTGCAGCCTTGAGAGCAAGCAAACCTCCATCATCATGGCCAACCAAGACTACAGAAGCAAATCCCATTTCGTGGCAAAAAGCAAGAAGCATATCTACCTGAAAACATCAGCAGATCATTGAATTTTAACATTTCTTTTTAAGTGCAAAGACAAAGCTCCCATGAGTAATAAATATAGTCCGGAATTGAAGAGATATTTACCTGATTTTCCAGAGTGTAAGGGTTAGGCATCTCTCTTTCTTCCAAATCCTTTTTATGAGGTCTGGCGGTTAATCCCCAACCAGGCCTATCAAATGCAGTGACAACACAGCCAAGCTGATGGCCAAGAGAAGCCATCACATGTCTCCAAGAAAACACTCCTCCGCCAAATCCATGGACCAACACTACACCAAATTGACCGCTTCCACCCGCATTTTGCTGTTCCGTGGCACCAAAATTGGACACATTGATGACTTCCTCTCGGCACGCTTCTTCCTGAACATCTTTGAAAATACGAGGAGAAGTAGGAGAACCATCTAGGAGAGGGTCGTGCAAGGAAGAAGAATTGTTAAAGAGACTGCTGTAGCTCCTATGGTGGTGATGATTGAGCTTGTTTCTCGTGACCATGCTCAATATATTTCTGTCAAGCTTCAACCTTCCCGCCATGGCCTCTGGCATGTTAAGCATAGAGTTGGCTTCAACTGTTGAGTGGCGAGGAGAACCAGGTGTGCAAATCTTGTAATGCACAGTGAGCCCTCTGACTGTAATGAATAAGCTGTCAAGATCAGCAAGCAATCTCGCAGGAAGCTCTCCTTCATCGTTGGATGCTGAAGGATGTAGCTTTCGTCTTGCCTCGCCATCAATCTTGGAGGCCTTTCCTACCAAAGGAATTGGAGAACGTGGGACTTTCTGGTAACCAGAGAAGACACTTTTGCAAGAAAGAACCTGCAACACAGTCAATAAGATAACAGATCTCCAGTTAAACAAAGATCAAAGCTTTGGAGCAAAAAAAGAAGAAGATAATAAACTCACAGCTTCAGGGTCCACTCTGTGATACAAGAGTTTCCTCCTAGCTCTGCAACTTGTTCTGTAAGCAACAACTATATGACCAAGAGCAAAAACCACAGATGAAAGGAACAAAACTGGCATCCCCCAAGACTTCTTCAGATGGAGTCGTTGCCTTGACGGAGAGGACGAGGCTTCGGCGTTAAGTTGAGAATTTGCAGTAAAAACGCAAGCTTTTACTGATAGAAGAATAATTGAAACAACAGAACACAGCGACACAGTTCCTAGGTAAGGGCCGTGCGAAAGTGCAGGAGCATCGGATAGAGAGTAGACACCTGTACATGAACAGAACAATACTATCAGATCGAGAACAAGCAAAACTCAGAAAGATAGAGGAGGATGGTCCTTACAGATGACAAGGAAAGATCTGACGAGGGAGACAAGAGGAATATCAGTCAGAGAGCTCTTGAAAGCGTATCGACTCAGATGCTCCTTAAAGCCGTAGCACGTCAAACAAGTAAAGCTCGAAAGCAAAAAGGTCGGAACCAACACGTCGCCGATGGCAACAAGCACAGGCAACGAAGAAACTAACAGCGAGGCCAACATCGCAACCATGAAGAAAACCGTCCTTAAGCATCTTCTCGCTTTCTCTACGATAAACCAACCTTTCCCCATTCTTTCCCCAAAATATTCAAATCGGAGATCGTTGGATTGAATCCGATACAGATCCTTAAATTATGTGGGAGTTGGAACCCTAGAGAGAAGAAAAGGAAACGACCAACAATCCACCAACTTCGGAGGATTTCGCGACGAAGGTGGTGGCGAGTTGGCCATAAGCCGGCGGCGAGGATGAAGAGAAAAAAAAAGGAGACCCCTTTTATTACACAATGAGAGAGACGGATCAAAAAAGAGGGAAAGCCATTGCTACGATTCTGAATGAAGATGAAAAGCTTGAGGAATTTCAGAATCGCAGGAACGGCGAAACAAGGAAGAGAAAAAAAAAGAGAAACTTTTGGAATTACAAAAACAAAAACCTCCGTTTTCTTCTGCTCCTTTTTTTCTCTGCAACGTTTGTTTCTCTCTCTCTTTTTATTTAAAACACATACAGATACAGTACATATAAGTATAGTATTATTAAGAATATTCAATTTCATTAATTAATTAATTTCTTTGTTTACGTATATTTTGCACGATTCTGCTCGGGCCTATCAGTTTACCATTTACCAGAAAGTCTTAATTGGCCTAATATATATATACCCTTGATATTATAAATACATATAAAAAAAGGAAATGCGACTATTACTTAGCTGGTTTATACCATCATCTATTAAAATTAGTAGTAGATGCTTATATTTATAGAAATAATCTTTCTTTTTCTGGAAATAATGTTTTTTTAGAAAGTAAAATATTTTTCTATAAAATCTTTCTTACCCTATGATAAGACATGCATTTTCTGTATTAAGGAAAATTCATATCTGAGTTAAAGAAAAAGGAAAACAATGTAGATGACGGTTATACCCCTATAGAGAAGTACTGTAACAGTGACAACGGATAGCGGGAGGAACGAGGCCGTTTCTTTTTTTATTAATTATTATTCTTAGTATTTTATTATTTTGTGACCGTTAACTTTCAAAGTTGGATTTCGTGAGGTTTTTTTCTGAAGATTCTTGTCGGGGACCATTTTATTTACATAGCAGTCCCTACATTCCTCCTCTTTTCCCAATCACTGTCTATATCTTAAATTAACAATATGGGCCATCCATTACTCGTATCGCTTTTTCACATGTTATATGCATAAATTAAGTGTCACCAAACTATCTTGTTGTAACTAGAAAGAAATTTTGTGTAATCCGACTATAATGTCACTTAAGTCAAGTCACAAAGATCAATGTATATACTAATCAAATCACATGCCTAGCTAGTTGATGGAACAAGGTTTGCTGATATAGGTGCTTTAGTTTTGTTGACCATAGAGACAACCCAAATGCATGAAAGTTCAAACACAACACACACACTTATAGTAGAGAGAGATAGATTGAATATATAAAAGGGAAACTACCCAACTGAAAAAGAGCAAAGATCACGTGCATGGGTCCCAAATTCACTCTCTGCACTTTCACGGTTTGAGCAGCTCACATGGGACCATACCTGCTGCCGCATCTAAAGCTGCCCGATGTACAAACCCCTTCGCTTCCCCACCATTTACTCACTTTCATGCATCTCTCACTCCCTATGTTGCAATTTTTTTTTCTTGGGGCAAAAGGTTTATAACTAGATCTCAATATTCATTCGTTTGTTTTTTGTCTCCGTTTCTATCTACAATGGAATCCGAGGCAGAGGATTCTGTCATGACTTGTTGATATTGAATAATGTTTGTGCTTGAAATCTGAAGACTAATTTATTAATTAGGCAGTAGTGTACCTATGACTTTGCTTAAAATAAACGACCAACTTGTTTCTGTGCTTTGTCATTGAGTTAAATGACACACATGTTTTGTCGGTATAAGTGTGCTGTGCTGTGCTGGCTTATAACAAACTAGACACTCTATATAGCCTAGCATTTCACCTAACTCTCCCGTTTTGTTAGTTAAATGGTTACATTCCTATACTCCTCAAGTAAGTCGTTAACATACCCAGAAAAGATGTATGGGCTTCGTTTTTTTTTTACGCCAAGTGGGCTTAGTTACATTTCTTATAGGGCTTTATTAATAAAAACCCACACGGTCGCGCTTACTTTTAGATTCATGTGCGCCGTTGATTTAGCCTCGAACCGCCTAAGATGATGGTCCAACACCAACTAGTCAATCGGAATTCCAATTCTCTCCGTCGAGAGATTCCGATGCCGGAATACCATCAGCTCCTGCTTCTCCCGAGGTAATTCTCTCTATGCCTGTTTCTTTGTTGACATAGACACACGCACGCTTATAGGAAACGAAACTGCGATCCATCCTCGAATGCAACATCCATCGTTCTTCTCTGTTTCATCGAGGAAAACTAGGTTGATATGGGAGTTACTAGAAATAGGTTCTATATCTGCTTCCTGTTCGTTGTTACGGATCTCGTGTTCTGCCGCACGCTCTCAGGGGATCCGGATCCATGTGATTCAACGAAGCAGATAGAATTTCAGAAACTAAGATCGGATCAGATCACCGTTCTAATCAACGGTTACTCTGAATACCGGATTCCTCTTCTGCAAACCATCGTGGCCTCGTATTCTTCATCCTCAATCGTATCATCCATCTTAGTCCTTTGGGGTAACCCTAGCACACCTGATCAACTACTTGACCACTTGTATCAGAATCTCACTCAGTATTCGCCTGGTTCTGCTTCCATCTCTCTAATCCAGCAATCTTCGAGCAGCCTCAACGCCAGATTCCTGCCTCGTTCCTCTGTAGACACTCGTGCTGTTCTGATATGTGATGATGATGTCGAGATTGACCGGAGATCGTTGGAGTTCGCATTTTCCGTGTGGAAGTCCAATCCTGATCGTCTTGTAGGAACGTTTGTGAGGTCACACGGTTTCGATTTGCAGGGAAAAGAGTGGATATACACTGTTCATCCAGATAAATACTCCATTGTGCTGACCAAGTTCATGATGATGAAACAAGATTATCTGTTTGAGTATAGCTGCAAGGGAGGTGCGGAGATGGAGGAGATGAGGATGGTTGTGGACCGAATGCGTAACTGCGAGGATATACTGATGAATTTTGTAGCTGCGGATAGGTTAAGGGCAGGGCCAATCATGGTTGGAGCAGAGAGAGTTAGGGATTGGGGAGATGCGCGTAACGTAGAAGAACAAGTAGTTGATGAGAGAGTAAGAGATGCAGGATTGAGCAGTAGAAGAGTGGAACATAGGAAGAGAAGAGGGAAGTGCATCAGGGAGTTTCATAGAGTTATGGGGAAGATGCCATTGATGTATAGTTATGGTAAAGTTGTCAACTCTGTTGGGGAACAAGGATTGTGTCGTAAAGCCGGAAAGCTTGTGTTTTGTGACCGAGATTGAACGCTCTCTATACAGTAGTTTTTAAATTCGTTATCTTAAAATCCTAAAAGGATGTGCAAGTTCATCAATCGTATACTGTAATGGCAACATGGAAACTAAAAGAAGCAGCAGTAGAGTAAAATTGAGTTTTTCTAAAAGAAGAAGCTGGCCTTTGAGAATACTGTCCGTTTGTAAATGGGCTTTCAAACTATACAGGCCGCATTAGACATAACTGAATCCAGATCTCTCAGATTCTGGACCAAACTCAAAGATAAAAGCATAAAATGTAAAATCTATTTAACTAGGATTCTTTTTTTTTATATAGCATTACTTAAACAGTTAAACTACAAATAATTCTTCGTTTTTTTCCTTAGTTAAATTATTAACCAATAACATGAAAAAGTGTATACGAATATATGTAAAACAAATAAAACTGTGTGTATTTTACAAAATTATAAAATGGTAAATTTATAGCGTGTAGGCGTTACCTACTATGTTATCATTTTGTATACAAAAAAAAAGAAAGAAAAAAAGGTGCTTAATAAGTTAAAAATGGCGTGGCAAATACGGAGCCGTCGGAGGATTTTGGTTTTAGAATAAAAAGACAAAAAGAGAGAAATATCTAAAAATGCGGGAACGAGGCAGCAGCTGTCACAGCCGCAGGTAGTGGTGACGTGTCTCCATAAAACACCGTTTATGTGCCTTTGGTAAAAGTGCCTCCTTACGTTCATCTCTAAAACCGTTAGCTTTGGGCCACGTGGAAGAAATCAGTACCGTTGCGATGTTAAAAAAGGGTTAGTAGTAGTAGTACTTCTCGTGAGATGATTTGGTCCCACTTTACTCAAAGAAAAGAATCAAGAGGAGAGAGTATCGGTATCGGATCTTCCTAAACCATAAACAATGCAGCAGCAACACGCTCCATGCCTTTGGATATTTCTTTGGCAACTTGTAAAACTGACAATCGGAGCCGTCTCTTTCATCCCACGGCTCTCGATTATCCTCTCAAACATATATATCGACTTGCTCGTGTACATGTGTTTCACAAAATATGTTTTTATTTTCTAAAATGTTGCACTATTTGGTGGACCTAAATATGATAAACTCCAATAAACAAACTAATGATGCCGCCCGATGACCCATTCAAATATAGTTGGTGGTGTCTTTGTCCTAAGTACTTGCATTTTCTTAAAAATAGCTTCTGAAAAAAAATTATAATCGAAACACCTACATGCACCTCTTGAAAAATAGTTCCATTTTCTTATCAACGAATATATTTATTGATGTATATTATTTCACAACGAATATATGTTTTCTAATTGGTCCCTAGAATATAATTATGCGATATTAAAGTTGGATGCATGGAAAAAAAGATAATTCTCAAAAGGACAAATATTCCACTAAAATGTAATAATGTATAGAGTTTGGTCATCTTATTTCGTTTGACGTCCTTATTTTGGACCGCCGTCGAAAATAAGCGGTCAACTCGGAGGAGGATGCAAATTCTTTTACGTTTAAAAAGGGGAAAAAATTGACATCAAAACAGTTGAGTGTAGATGACTACTTTATTATCGACCAATTAAGGAAAATCATATATTGAAATATGTTTTTCTTTTTTTCCATTTGTAACCAAAACAAGTTACGTAAAAGAAGATGGATGGCACTGTTTTAAACTCCCTCAAATTTGAAAAGCCTTGAAAGTTAATAAATATTTTAATTTTAAAATGACACGTGATTTAATATAGGTAAAGTAATAGCCATTAGCCACCAACTCAAAGAAAAAAGATATAGCCACCAACTACAAAACCTCACAAGAAAAAAAAAACAAAAAAAAAAGTAATACAGTACCCAAAAGGTCATTACGGTCATTAGACTTGTGAAATGGAGGGGCAAATCATGAATTTGAAGGGTACCCTGGAGACTTTTTCTGTGTTGGCTACCATGAAAAAGCTCACATGCTTCGACACACCACCGCAAATTAGTCTCGGATTAAATGCGGATTAGCCTTTTCTTGCATTAAGCAGAGAGTAAAACAGTGAGCGTTACCACATTTCATTTACAAGTGCAAAAAAAAAAATCCTCTCATTTCTACATAACCACATTTGTTAATACTTAATATTCAATTGGCGATACTATATTCTTTCATTGCACTAACCAACCAGTCTCCTTTATCATCTCTCTATCTCATCAACCTCCTCCATTTTCTTCCATTTCTCTTTCTGTGTGTCTGCGGGAGAGATAGAGATAGAGAGATGGAAGCTGCGATTCAAACGAGAGGACTTCTCTCCTTACCCACCAAACCCATCGGAGTGAGAAGCCTTCTTCAGCCTTCCCACGGCTTAAAGCAGAGACTTTTCGCCGCGAAGCCAAGAAATCTACCTGAGTTCTCTCTATCCTTTAACGGGCACAAGAAATTTCAAACCTTTGAGCCAACCCTTCATGGGATTTCAATTTCCCACAAAGAGAGAAGCACCAAGTTCATATGCAAGGCCGAGGCCACGGCCGCTGGCGACGGAGCTGTCTTCGGCGAAGGCGATTCCGCAGCTGTTGTAGCGTCGCCGAAGATTTTCGGTGTGGAGGTTGCAACCTTGAAAAAGATTATCCCTTTAGGATTGATGTTCTTCTGTATTCTTTTCAATTACACAATTCTAAGGGACACAAAGGACGTCTTGGTGGTGACGGCGAAAGGAAGCTCTGCTGAGATTATACCTTTCTTGAAGACTTGGGTGAATCTTCCTATGGCCATTGGGTTTATGCTCCTCTACACTAAACTCTCCAATGTTCTCTCCAAGAAGGCTCTGTTTTACACCGTTATTATCCCTTTCATCGTCTACTTTGGGGCCTTTGGTTTCGTGATGTACCCTCTCAGCAACTACATTCATCCGGAAGCTCTCGCAGATAAGCTCCTTGCAACCCTCGGCCCTAGATTCATGGGTCCTCTTGCAATCTTGCGTATTTGGAGTTTCTGTTTGTTTTATGTCATGGCTGAGCTTTGGGGTAGTGTGGTGATCTCAGTTCTCTTCTGGGGCTTTGCTAATCAGGTGATTAAATTGAACTTGTGCTGATTTATGATCTTCTTACGTTGACTATGGATTTTTGTGTATCTTCTGTTCATTTGTTATTTGACAGACTGGTGTGTTTATGGTTTGATGATTATAGTCTTTGATTGCTACCGAGTTTGATGTGTAATCATGCAGTGAATATTATTACAAGTGGTGATGTGTGAGTTTTATAGCAATGCTTCAATTTCTTTGCAGATCACAACTGTGGATGAAGCCAAGAAATTCTATCCTTTGTTCGGACTTGGAGCCAATGTTGCGCTGATTTTCTCAGGAAGAACCGTGAAATACTTCTCTAACTTGAGAAAGAATCTTGGTCCTGGAGTTGACGGCTGGGCAGTTTCGTTGAAAGCCATGATGAGTATTGTCGTGGGAATGGGGCTCGCCATCTGTTTCCTCTACTGGTGGGTCAATAGATACGTTCCTCTTCCAACCCGCAGCAAGAAGAAGAAGGTATGGTCTGCAGAAATTTTTGTTCTGTTTTTGCAGCTTCTGAGGACTCTTCTTCTGATTTGTTTTCTCTCTGCAACTCTTTTGACAGGAGAAACCGAAGATGGGAACAATGGAAAGCTTGAAGTTCTTGGTGTCATCACCATACATTAGGGATCTTGCTACTTTAGTGGTGGCATACGGTATTAGTATCAACCTTGTGGAAGTCACTTGGAAATCAAAGCTTAAAGCTCAGGTATATACAGCTCCTCATCCATCGTCTCTTCATTCTCGATGCTTCCATTTTCTAAGTTCCTTGCTATGCTCTGCAGTTTCCTAGTCCAAACGAGTACTCAGCATTTATGGGAGACTTCTCAACCTGCACGGGTATTGCAACATTCACAATGATGCTTCTCAGCCAATACGTATTCGATAAGTATGGTTGGGGAGTAGCTGCAAAGATCACCCCAACTGTTCTGCTATTGACTGGTGTTGCGTTCTTCTCTCTGATATTGTTTGGCGGCCCATTCGCACCACTTGTTGCCAAGCTTGGTATGACACCGCTACTCGCAGCTGTGTATGTTGGTGCCCTTCAGAATATTTTCAGCAAGAGTGCCAAGTACAGCTTGTTCGATCCTTGCAAAGAAATGGCCTATATCCCATTGGATGAGGACACCAAGGTTTGCTAACTTTTCTCTCTTTTAAGGAATCCATATGACATGAAAGCTGTGTGGGTTCTTTAGCTTTGGGTTTGAGCCATTGTGATGTGTTGCAGGTTAAAGGCAAAGCTGCAATTGATGTGGTCTGCAACCCGTTAGGGAAATCAGGAGGAGCTTTAATACAGCAGTTCATGATCTTATCATTTGGATCACTAGCGAATTCAACTCCGTATCTAGGAATGATCTTGTTGGTAATTGTCACTGCCTGGTTGGCAGCAGCTAAGTCGCTGGAGGGACAGTTCAACAGCTTGCGGTCTGAAGAAGAGCTTGAGAAGGAAATGGAGAGAGCTTCATCGGTGAAGATCCCTGTCGTGTCTCAGGAAGAAAGCGGGAACGGTTCCCTTGGAGAATCTCCTAGCAGTTCGCCAGAGAAATCTGCTCCCACCAACTTATAAAAAGTTTTTTTTTGATATTTGGTTTTGTTGGGGGGATTTTAGTGGGAAAGAAAGAAGGATGATGAATCAAAAATAATATTTTGAGACCAGTCTCACAAACAATCGCCCTTTTGCAATTGCACCACCACCTCTTTATAGTCGGTAGCTTTTTTTCTTACATTCTTTTCAGTTCAATGTGGTTTTACGTTCTAAGTTTGTTCCTTGTGTGTATCCTTCAAGTCAAAAAAAGATAAATAAATTAGATTTAGTTCTACTCCTAACATTTTCAGAGTAAGAATGAATGAAGTTGGGTATAGTTCCTTGGAATAAAACTAAGATGAGATATTGAAATTCTGGAGACATAGTCAGATAGCTCATTTCTTCTGATTAACATCAACCAAATGGAGGAGTGTTTGAAATACACACACTGCGTCAGTGAGTCTCTCTTACTACCTGAAAAAAGGAAAGCGTTTGCGCGGAAAAAACGGCAGGTAGTTGAACCGTTGAAACAATTTTTCACATGGTCCCGGGAAATTTCAATAAATTCTTTTATTTTTAGATACAACAAATTAGAGCAAATTTCTTATGGTTATATTTATTTGCACGTCGTTAAAACATTGGACTCGTCGATGTCTGAAAAGCCGTCTTTTATCCAACTTCTCCGGGGATTCCCAATCTTTTTATCCTTCTTATAAAAACAGAATTGTCAACAGAGAGAGAGAGCGAGAGAGCTTTCTCTTTAGATCCAATCATGGAGCCAACTACCACTCCTCTGCTCCCCGGTGATCGTGGCCGATGCGGGTGGCTCCGCCGTCGTCTCCGCCTCAAAAACCCTCTCTCTTCTGAACTCTCCGGCGCTGTCGGTGATCTCGGCACCTTCATCCCCATCGTCCTTACACTAACTCTAGTCTCCAATCTCGATCTCTCCACCACTCTCATCTTCACAGGTTTCTACAACATCGCCACCGGTCTCCTCTTTGACATCCCTATGCCCGTCCAGCCCATGAAATCCATCGCCGCCGTCGCTGTCTCCGAATCCCCACACCTAACTCCTTCTCAGATTGCCGCCGCCGGAGCATCCACTGCCGCCACGCTTCTCCTCCTTGGCGCCACCGGAGCCATGTCTTTCCTCTACAACCTCATCCCTCTCCCAGTCGTACGCGGCGTCCAGCTTTCTCAGGGTCTTCAGTTCGCCTTCACCGCCATCAAATACGTCAGGTTTAATTACGACGCTGCTACTCTCAAACCCTCTTCTTCTCCTCGTACTTGGCTTGGCCTCGACGGCCTTATCTTGGCTCTAGCTGCTCTGCTCTTCATCATTTTGTCCACCGGCTCTGGCTACGACAGAGACGCCGAAGATGGAGATCTTGCCGAGACTTCCAGCAACCAAAGCCAGTCTCGGAGGAGGAGACTGCGTCTTCTGTCTTCGATTCCATCTGCGCTAATCGTCTTCGCAATCGGGTTGGTGCTCTGTTTCATACGCGATCCGTCCATTTTCAAAGACCTTAAATTTGGTCCAGCGAAGTTCCACATTCTGAGAATCAGTTGGGATGATTGGAAAATCGGGTTTGTGAGGGCAGCGATTCCTCAGATTCCACTCTCTGTACTGAACTCAGTGATCGCCGTTTGCAAACTATCCAACGACTTGTTCGACAAGGAACTCTCCGCGACTACAGTGTCCATCAGCGTTGGGGTGATGAACTTAATCGGGTGCTGGTTTGGTGCTATGCCTGTCTGTCACGGTGCTGGCGGGTTAGCTGGGCAGTACCGGTTCGGGGCAAGGAGTGGATTGTCTGTTATCTTTCTCGGGATTGGGAAACTGATTGTGGGTCTGGTGTTTGGAAACTCGTTTGTAAGGATTCTGAGCCAGTTTCCGATTGGAATTTTGGGGGTTCTGCTGCTATTCGCGGGGATCGAACTGGCAATGGCTTCCAAAGACATGAACACCAAAGAAGATTCCTTCATCATGTTGGTCTGCGCCGCTGTGTCGATGACCGGCTCGAGTGCCGCCTTAGGATTTGGGTGTGGAGTTGTTCTTTACTTGTTACTGAAGCTAAGAACATTAGACTGTTCTTCGGTTACTCTGTTTTCCCAGTCAAATGATGGATCGCGGGACGATTCCGAAGCCGCTCCTCGCGCGGTCTAAATCACTCTGATGTGTGGCAGCTTCGAGTGCGTCTTCTGTCTTCGATTCCATCTGCGGTCATCGGGTTGGTGCCCTGTTTCATTGAGTGTATTGAGATGTGAAACCATTAATCAATGTTTTTTTTTTTTTTGACAATCCCATTAATCAATGTTTTCATTGCTCAACTTTGTGCTTAAGATTATAATAAACTGGTATGATTAAGGACTAATATTGACAAAAAAATTAACTAAAGAAAATCATAAGGCTGACGCATAAAAGAGCCAAAACTGGATCTCTCCCAAGTATTGTCCTTTCTATAAAGAATCGAATCCCCAATCCACTGTGAATGTACAATTGACTTTGACGCCTACTGATTTACATGTTTCTATAAATGCAATGCTAGAGTAAGCTGTAAAATCATCACCTGACCTTTCGGCTATCCACTCCAATGGACTCACATGAAGAGCAATGCTTACCTATCCTGGACTTCTCCGGCGATAAACTAGTGACAGGCACGAGTCACTGGATCACGACCAGGGACAATGTCAGAAGAGCCATGGAGGAGCAGGGTTGGTTTGTGGCAGAGTTCAATGGCGTCTCATGTGACCTCAGGGACAAGTTGCTGGCCGGCATGAAGGAGATGTATGATCTCCCAGACCAAATCAAAATCAAGAACGAGAACCACAAGGCCTCCCATGGCTACATGTCTATGGTCGTTGACGATTACCGGATCCATGAGAGCTTGGGGATCGACTATGCAACCGAGCACCAAGCTTGCAAAGATTTCTCTAAACTACTCTGGCCACAAGGAAATGATCCCTTCTGGTAAAAGAAAACCAAGACTTTCGTTTCATTCATGTCTTTGTTGACACTTATCAGAGTTGATATATGATTTGCAGTCAAACGACGCATATGTATGCAACGGCAATGGCAGAGCTAGACCAGACGGTGATGAGGATGCTGTTTGAGAGCTATGGAATGGATGAGAAGAAGCATTCTGCGAGTCATTCCGAGTCAACTCGATACCTGTTGAGGATGCTGAGTTACAGGAGACAGCAAAACGGTGAAGCAAACACTGGCTTTGTATCACACACTGATAAGAGCTTCATGAGTATCCTCCACCAGAACCACGTCGGAGGTCTCCAGTTGAAAACCATGACCGGTCAATGGGTCGGGTTTAACCCGTCCCCAACAAGATTCGTCGTTCTCTCCGGCATGGGTCTCACGGTGAGTTCTGAACCAAATTGAACTGTAAACGCATTCGATTCGAATTTCACCATAAACGTATTAAAGAACTCAACTTCACCCTAAACCCACTCACTACTAGCAATAAATTTGAAATCTTTGTTGTTGATGAAGCTAGGCGTGGAGTAACGATAGGATAAAGGCATGTTACCACAAAGTAGTGATGAGCGCAGATGAGATTCGATACTCTTTAGGGTTTTTCTCCTTCCACAAAGGAACTATTCGTACGCCGGAGGAGCTCGTCGATGACCAACATCCCCTCCGCTACAATCCTTTCGAGCACGACGGCCTCTTACGCTTTTACGAGTCGTACCTCAATTCTCTCAAGAAATCCAGCGAAGATCTTCTCCAGATCTACTGCGGCGTCAATCCCTAATCGCCGCCGCAATCAGATAATAACCGTTCTCCAGATCTACTGCGGCGTCAATCCCTAATCGCCGCCGCAATCAGATAATAACCGGCGATTAGAAAAAAATGTGGTTGCTAAGTATTCATGTGTATTAAATTTGGTTCATTATGTGTTTAATATAATACAGTAACTCTTTTTTTGTAATAATTAAGTAGAAGATTCGCATTTAATTTTAGTTTTTATTCAGAGGGTAACATAAATATTGGAGAAGGAGATTTAATTGGTAGGATTAACGATCCTAATTGCGTCCAATGCCTTGTCGAAAACCTCATACTTTATTTGGAGGTATTCCTTCCATGTGATTGATCGGTATAGAGACGGTTCAACCGGACCGATTAACTTAGATATAGGTGTGATTTGCACATCACCAGATGGACCACCCCACAAGTACGCAATCGAAATTCTTGACCGAGTATGGTTGACTTTGGCTCGGTGAACCACGCTTGGGATTTTCCCGTTTGATAAGATGTGAAAGAGATCGCCCATGTTGACCACGAGGACACCAGGAACTGGCTCAACCGTAACCCAACCGGACTCTTCCCTGAACACTTGTAGCCCTCCCGTGTTGCTCTGGTGCAGAATGGTTAGGATAGTGGAGTCTGTATGAGCGGCTAAACCCATGGCCCGTTCTGGTTCAGGACAAACCGGGTAATGGTTTAGTCGTATGGCGCCTCGGCCCACTTTTGTACCAGATTTCTCTAGCTTGTGAGCCCATTCAATGTCTTCCACGGTGACACCAAGTGAGCCTAATATGCAAGACAGAAGTTTGCTCGCTAATTTTTCCATTTCGTCCACGTATTCTTCCATTATTCTGCTGCACAGTACCAAAAATGAAAAGCCGTGGAGGGTTAGATAAGCCAAATTATTCACATTTGAAAGAGACTTCTCTGTATATATAATATTGTTACATGTATATATACATTAAGAAGTACTACATAAATTATATGTTGCCCAGATCATTTAAAATACTTTGAAGACTAAAATGCATGTGTACTAATCATAAACATTAATAGGTCTGAACACTTAAAACACTTTCAATCATAACTAAGTACAATTTCTTCCTTTGCCACACTTTTGCGGAATAAGCAATAATATACGTGTTTAGTGGACGTTACCAATACTTGGTGTGATCATGAGGCCAAAGAGAAATGAAATGGTTGCGATAGGAGGCATCGGCTATCGTGAACCCTTCAGACCACATTTTCTTCTCGAAAAAGGGAGAGATTCGAGGTTCTCCGTAGCCACTAACTCCTTTATCGGAGGAAGCCGCTTCAAGCTTCCTCTCTGACGGCATATCGAAAAGGGTTTTGGAAAGAGACTCGATATCGTCGAGGAGCTTCTGAGAGATCCCGTGGTTGGCTATCTGAAACGCTCCCCACGTTTTACACGCATTTCCTATGAGGGTGGTGACGTCAGAATCGGAGAGGTCGATCACCGGAATGGACTCTTCCACTGCACCGAAGGAGACGGCAGAGGAAGGAGGCAGAACGGAGTCAGCGGCGGTGAGTTTCCAGGTGAACGAGTCGGGGAGTGTTTGGAGACTGCCTAAGTTTCCAATACATATCTCTTCTGCTATTGAAGGCATGACTTGTGAACTAATGAGAGAATGGGATGCTCACTTGCTCATCACATAAACAATTACTTTGGATTTATATTCATAAATACACACATATGGTATGAATGTATGTAGATCACAACAAGTTTATTACATGCATATATGATGATGAGGATAAAATCAGTTTTAATTCTGTCCTTTTTTGTTGAGCTATTAAACCCCCACCCCCTAAAGACTTTATTAGCAAATGTAGTGATTAGTGAGATATATCCACGTACATCATTAGTTTTTGTATATTATATCAAGTTAAAGTCCTTTTGGTAAAATTCCAAAAAAAAAAATTCTACTATTGGATCCACGTATAATTAAAAAATCCAATTTTTAATTAAACATAAGCAATTAGATTGGATCCACGTACTATCATTAGCAAATAATACGTGGTTTGATTAGCAATATCGTTATGTAATTCCTTATTCACTATAATTGGTGAAATGCCAATTCCTAATTAAATCTAAGCAATTTGTTTGGACCCACGTACTAATGTTACAATTAAAACAAGTGTGTTCATGCATGGTATCAGTTACAATAGGTTTTGTCCCTATTAGTTGTAACAGAGAGCTTTTAATGACCTTTAGATTTTGATTCCTCTAGAGTATGTACTTTGCTTTGTAATTTTATTTTATTTTATTTTTAATCCTTTTTTGTAAATACTTTGTAAAAGCTCGCAAATTGATTATAGTCCGTAAATTTAGTTGTATAGTTCATGTAAAACATCAAAGATTAGCAAGTTTTCATATTTTCGCAAATTTGTGAGAAAAAGAAAAAACTAAACGAGCCTTTTCATGTAACATGTCAATATTAAGTTACTCGTTGTGAATTTGAAGATCCACTCATCTAAAATCTAAACAGTAATAGATATCATATTACTAAGAAAAGAAATAGTAGAATATGAAAATCAAGAAATTTGGTCTGAAGACAGATAATTTTTAATAATGGAAAGAGACTGATTAAAATGAGTAGCTTTGGTAGCAAGGTACTGTTTCCAAGTGAGCGATGGCTAGAGAGGAGATTGGAGAGGATCAACGAGTTTGGGAAGTGGAGAGATCATTAGATCGGATGGTGGACCCCACAGGTAAGCCATTGAGAACCGAGACCGGACGTGGTTAACCCTGGCTCGGTGAAGCACGCTCGGGAAGATTCCGTTGGTTAAAATGTGGAGCAAGTCACCGACGTTGACCACTAGCGAGCCAGGGACAGGTGGCACGGTAACCCAGCCCACGTCATCCCGGAAAACTTGGAGACCGGCGGTGTTGTTCTGGTACAGAATGGTCATGAGGGTTGAGTCGGTATGGGCCGCGAGGCCCATGGCTCTGTCTGGTTCTGGGCATATGGGGTAATGGTTTAGTTGGGTAGCTGCTTGTGTTCCTTGAAAGTCTGAATTAGGTCCGGCCAATTTTATGTCTTTTTCTTCCACTCCCAGTGAACCTAATGCCAACCACATCAACTTGGCTGCCAACTTTTGCATATGTTCTCCATACTCTTCAATAATTTCACTGTTGAATCGATAATGTGAAATTAGTGTCTGAAATCTTGAAAGCTATAGAAATCGTCATGTAACCACAGGAAAATCTTATACTGTATTTCACCTTCTCTCAGTAATATTTATTTTCAGTTAATCTTTGCACAAATGTTACTGAACAGTTTTACTCTTAACTCCAATCCTTGAGTCATAAAAAGTCTTTTATGTATATATATAAATATTATATCATGTAATCTTTTGGTGGGTCCATGAGCTTTCATTGTGCTTTTTACTAACTACGACATGGCAAAAAGTGGTTTCTACTTTTCCCTTTTCGTATTATTCCCGAATCTATATCAATTGAATAGTCAACTGTACTAACGTCCACAGGTGCGTTTTTTTTTTTTCCTTTTTGAGAAAAAACAACACTTATACAAAGATATGTTATACGGTCTTAACGTTAATAAAACGAATCATAGAGAAAGATACCAGTATTTGAGGTGATGGCTGGGCCAGAGTTTACGGAAATCTTGGAGAGGAGAGCCAATAACGGTGAAACCTTCGGACCACATTTTCTTATTAAAGAAAGAAGCAATACGAGCAACGCCGTAGCCGGAGACGCCATTCTCTGACCGAACCGCCTTGAGCTTCCGCTGCACGGGAAGCCGGAAAAGACTTCCGGTGAGGAACTCAATGTCGTCGAGAAGTCGTGAGGGTACGCCGTGGTTGGTGATCTGGAGCGCTCCCCACGTGGTACAAGCATGGCCCACAAGAGTGGTCACGTTGGGATCGGAGAGGTCGATGAGCGGCAGGGTTTCGTCGGAGGCGGAGGCGGAGAAGAGGAGATCATCTTTGGGGGTCCATGTGTAAGAATCTGGGAGGGCTTTGAAGTCCCGTAGGTTTGAGAGTGGGATGTGAATGGGATGCGATCTAAACACATCGCTCAACGTTGAACTCATGCTAAAAGGCTTATGTGTCTGTTAACACTTAGAATTAAGTGTGAGATTTCTCATTAAACTGAAAGTTATGATACAACCGAGTATTTATAGTATTAAGCTAAAGGAGACTTAATACTAAGCATATATTAATATGTTAATACACCCCCCTCAAGCCGAATCATCCGAAGGATTGAAGAGGCTTGACACTGATAGTCGACTGAGGAGTGAGTAGAAAGGACCAGGATGAAGTGGCTTCGTCAATATATCCGCCAGTTGGTTCCCTGTATCAACATGTAAAACCTTCAAGAAGCCATTCTTCACTTGGTCTCGGGTGATATGACAATCGATTTCCACATGCTTCGTTCTCTCATGGAAAACCGGATTGTTGGCTATGTGTGTTGCAGATTTGTTGTCACAGAAGAGTTTTGCTGATGAGTCAATCTTAATGTGAAGATCTCTGAGCATTTGATTGAGCCAAAGAAGTTCCTTCGTAGTCATGGCCATACTCCTATACTCTGCTTCTGTACTACTGCTGCTAACAATATCTTGTTTTCTTGACTTCCATGTAATCAAAGAGTTACCAAGAAAAACACACATCCCTGAAGTAGAACGTCTTGAATCTAGACAAGTACCCCAATCAGCATCAGCAAAACCATTCAAGCATACCTCTGGGGAAGCAGGATAAAATAAACCTTGTCCTGGATTATTCTTCAGATACTTGAGAATTTGTTGAGCTGCTTGAAAATGTACATCAGTGGGGCAAGACAAGAATATTGAGGCAATTTCTTTGTTAACATCTCATAAGGTGTCTTATTCTTTAACAAAGTAGATGGCATACGATTTATAAGGAAAACAGAGGTTAATATGCAATCACTCCAGTAAGCTAAAGGTATATTAGATTGAAAAAGTAATGATCTAGCCACATTAAGCAAATGCTGATGTTTGCGTTCCACAACAGAATTCTGTTGTGGTGTATAAGGACAAGAATATTGATGAATCATGCCATATTGTTCAACTATATCATTAAAAGCTAATTCTGGTGCATTGTCAGTCCTTATTGCTTTAACAACAGCATTATATTGAGTTTTAACATATGTAAGAAAAGCAGGAAATTGTTTAGAAACATCACTTTTATTTCTTAGCATATAGATCCAAGTTACACGGGTATGATCATCAACTATAGTAAGAAAGTACCTATAGCCTTCTACAGATTCAACTTTAAAAGGACCCCAAACATCTAAGTGGATAAGATCAAATGGTGATGAAGACATGTGATTATGAGACTCAAAACTTAACCTTTTTTGTTTAGCTAAAGGACAGACTGAACAATGAGACTCAATTAAAGAACTACTTTTAGACATAGAAAGAGTACCAGACAACAACTTTAACTTGTCAGAAGATGGGTGTCCAAGGCGTTGATGCCAGAGATGTCCATCTACCGCCAAGGATCCAGAGAAATATTGATGAGCAGGAGATGAGAGATTGTGAGATGAAGATGCATCAAGCTGCAGTATGTAAAGATTATGAAGCAGAAAGCCTCTACCAATCATCAAGCCCTGAATAGACTCCTGAATATAACAAAAATCAGGAAAGAAATGAGCTGATGCTTGACTATGTTTTAATAAACTGCTAACTGATATGAGATTAAACTTGAAAGAAGGTACATGTAAAACATCATGCAAAACTAGAGATGTAGATAAATGTATTGTGCCAGTGTGTGCTATATCCACTCTAGTTGCATTAGGTAAAGAAACTGTAACACCAGTAACAGTCACAGTTTCATTGAATAAAGCCAAGTCAGAGCAAACGTGACTTGTAGCTCCACTGTCAATTATCCAACTACCCTGAGGAAGATGATTATAAAGAGAAGATAGACATTGATGTTGAAATGTGAGTTTGTTATTTTCAAAACGAAGAGAGGTAGATGGAAAAGAGACAGTACCAGAAGAAGATTGCGGATCCATAATACCATTCTGTGTAACAGAAGCAACTAATGGGAAAGGTGCTTGATTCTCTGAAGCTTGAACATGAGTGTTCAGTTGTTGTATTAGAGATTGCACCTGTTCTTTATTCATCTGACTCACATCCAAATTGGTTGTTGATATAGCCGTAGAATTTGAACCAGATGCACCAGTCATGACATTAGCAATTGCATGTGTCGATGGTCTGGGACTAGAGTACTGCGCCCTAGGTTGAAAATTGTTGTTGAATGATGGATTAGGAGGTCTTGATGTAGACTGAACTTGATATCCTCCATTATGAGTCTGATAACCTCCAGAGCTTTTAAATCCTGGTATATAACCTGGAGGATAACCATGGAGTTTAAAGCATTTTTGAATAACATGACCAGTTTGGCCACAATTAGTACACACTGGTCTTGGTGCTCTAGGCCTGTACTGAGACTGCATTGCAGCATAGACATTGTTGTCTAGAGGACCTTGATATACATGTTGTCCAGTTTGTACACTTCCATCATAATATCCAGAATAAGGATGCTGATTCATTGTGTTACCAACTGCAGACTGAGAGTTATCCTGAGTATTAAACACCACATTGTCATTCTTAGACCTTGGTTTGATATTCTTCTGACGTTCATCCTGAGTGACCATATTGAATACTTCTTCAATAGATGGAATAGGCTTCAACATGAGGATATGCCTGCGAGTAGCTTCATAGGACTCATTTAGACCCATTAAGAACTTTGTTACTCTGCTTCTCTGTTGCAATTTATCCCAAAGAGTAGCAGCATTGCATTCACATTTTCCACAAGTGCATAAGGGAAGCTCTACATAGTTTCTATACTCTTCCCATAATGTAACCAACTCAGTATAATAAGCACTGACATCTAAAGATCCCTGTTGAATAACACTCAAACGTTGCTCAATCTCATATACTCGAGGAGCATCATCTTGTTTGAATCGTAACATCAAACTTTTCCAAATTCCTTCAGCCGTAGATATGAATAACAAGCTTTGACCAATCTTTTTCGAAACAGAATTCATAAGCCAAGTCGCTACCATGTCATTGCAACGAGACCATGATCCAAAATCTCTATCATTCTCAGATGGTTTAAGAATTGTACCGTCTATGAATCCAAGTTTGTTGCGCACATTAAGCGCCATACGTACTGATCGTCGCCAAGAATGGAAATCTGCGCCTGTTTCAAGTCGATCGGACACCAATGCCAAACCAGCGTGATCAGAATTATGAAGATAGTATGGATTATTGTAGTGATCCATTGTCTGACGGGAAGATTCACCAGAAGTCATCACAAAAACTTTGAAACAGATCAAGATTTATTCAAGATTAGATCGATCGAGAGAAACGAAGTTGATTCGAGTAGCGGAAGATGAATTCCAAGAAAAGTGATTATGATGTAAGCGAGAAAGATGATTGAAGATGATGAATAACGAGTCGATGTTCGATGAGCTCGTTGAATTGAAAAATCGATGAATCGATGGAGAAGATGATGAATAATAGTGAAGATGATGATGAATTGAAGATCGATGAAGAAATTTTGTGAAGAAGATGAAAGATGAAGAAGATCGGAATTTCTGTTTTCCGTTAATCACTTTTCCGGGAAAATGGGAATGAGAAAATGTTTTTGCTCTGATACCATGTTAACACTTAGAATTAAGTGTGAGATTTCTCATTAAACTGAAAGTTATGATACAACCGAGTATTTATAGTATTAAGCTAAAGGAGACTTAATACTAAGCATATATTAATATGTTAATAGTGTCTATATATGGCTTTATGTTTTTGATATGATATGATATTTTTGGTGGAGAAGAGGAGTGTATTTATAGATGTAGTGAAAGACTCAAGAATGTCAATAATGAAGAGTGAAGAGAAGTGTATATGTGGAGTGAGTATTTTGATAGGCCAAGACAAATTAAAAGCTCCTTTTTTTTGTCGATTCTTATTGGGTATCAAAACCATTTTCTGTTGTCTCTTACTTGAACATTTCTTTTAGCGTTTTTGTGTTTTTTTTTTTTATAGAAAAGGTTATATGTGACTATGTATTGTTGTTATGTTTTGTTTCTTGGAAATAATTCATTTTAATTTTATTAAGAAACAAAATACATTGCTTCCTCTTGAGAAATAAGAACATTTATTTAAAAGATTTAAATTTCCTTAATGATCCGCTATTACAATGCCAAAAAGTTTAAAACAGCAACTAGCTAGTTTAGTCTTTTGATTTGCAAGGTGTATAAAAATTTACAATAACTACATACTTTAACAAGATAAACTTTATACGTTCCACAATCAATTGCGTTTATGAATTATGATAATAATTTTGTTTTAAAACTAATATAGTTTTACAACTTCAATGTACTTTGACATGCACAAATATCTGATTTACATTTAGTTAACACAACATGGCCTTTGGGAGTTCATTCATGCCATGTATGGGGCCAGGCCATGGCATCGTTCACTAAACAACAAACTCGTCTTCCCCTGCCTCAACTAAAGGACGGTGTGGTCATTCTAGTCTCTTTGTAGAATAAATATAAATTTTAATGATACAATTACGGAATTACCAATCTAAGGAGGTATTGTCTGACACGACGCGTACGTCATAAATTGAGGCCCTTTCTCTACAGATTCGACTTACGATTTCCAATCAAAAGTTGTGTATATATTAAAAGAAATAATCCAGATTAGCAATATATATCGTATATTTAATTTTGTCTTTTAACGTCCCACCTGGCTCTCACTAGTGTTTTAAGAAGAAAGACGACAAATTTCGAAATAGATTTTACCATCTTGTGATTCTCGTGGCTCCTTGGTTAGTTATTCTCGACAGAAAGCGCACTTAATTATTATTATATATGAGCCTTTACCGAACAAAATTCTAAAACCAACCAATTTATAGTTGTAAGTTGTAACCATAATTTTAAATTCATCCTTAAATCCAAAAGATATATAGGATTCATATTTTGCTAGTATAATGTTAATTAATCATGATTGATAGCTTTAGATGTGAATTAGTTTGGGTTTCTGTCCAAGTCTTTTTTTTAGATTATTCTTAAACTTTCAAAATTCGAAACTCATTAATATAATAAAATCTTTCTACCACCTTTAAATTCCAGTAAACAAAAATTGCAGTGATTTTTTTTTCAATTCGATCGAAAAACACCAAAAATTAGTATTAACCGAAGGTTCTAGTTTTTTTAGCCAGATGCATATGGCAAACAAATCGACAACCATCTCGGTGATTTATGCGTTTGTCTCCGACGATAGGGTTATCAATTTATCATGAGGGCTAAGCCTTATAGCGTTACAAGTAGTTGTCTGTTTATGGCAACGAATCACGATTATTGATGCTACGTAACTCTTACGACAAAACCATATATATGTATGTATGGAACACGTAGATAATACACACGTACATAACACATGGACATGCACATTACTATCACTTGTAGTTTATCTGCACGTGTTCTTCTTCTTCTTCACATGATCATGCTTTCCACATCTATTTCCATATTGTCACAAACCACGATAGTTTATACTTATATTTTTTTTTGATAAACTAGTTTATACTTATATTTCATCGGAATATATATAAGAGACGTCCCTGGACTGGAATCGTATAACTTTTTACGTTTTTTTCTCTTTTTCTGTTGGGTCGATTATTCCTTATGGAACATATATAAATAACAACACATTAAGGAGTTGAAATGCGTTTTTGACATGGTTGATAATGATCCACGTTGAAATAACGCCTATCTTACATATCCTTTGGACTTATTTTCAATTTATTATTAAAAATTATACCTGAAACACCACTAAAGCTAGCCTATCCTTTGGTCTTGTTTTGGATTTTAATATATACTAAAAATTTATTTATGAAATTAAACACCACTAACGTATTGACAAAATATGTCGGACCTCGTTTATTCATACCTTTTCAACGCACATCACTAAGAAATGTACATATTGTCTTGTTTATGCCCATATGGATTAGATGTTACTGGGAAAGTATGTCTTAAAATCTTTGAACTGAGAAATCATTCACTGAGATGCGTTGGTCTAAAAATAACACGACAATCATTATTCTCTCACTAATTGAAATTGAGAAAATCTCATCTTGGCCTTCTTTCTTTTTTTGTTTGAAGTAAATAAATGGTAACGATACTTAATTAGTTTTCTGGAAATGATTATCTGTAAAAAAAATACTATATATTAGTTTAGAAAATTCAACATCCAGCCAGTCATATTTAATTTCAGCTTTTCTCTAAAGAGTCCTTAGCTGGTTATAGATGGGCACTACATTTTGATACTATTATTACCTACAGATAACAATTATGATAACTGAATCTGACGTTTTCTGGCAGCAATTCATGCATGCCTGTTGTTATTTGATCTTTCTTAGTATACATAAAAGATGTGGTACATACTTTATTCAGATTTCTATTTATTGGCTGGACAATAATTCACCATGGATGACTTGTAATATATATAGATCAGCTCCAAGTAATTTAAAATATAGCAAAAGAGGTCAAATGACATTTTCCAATGTTAAGAGATATGAAGAAACATGAAGATTGCTGTCAAATTTTGAAGATCGAGGGAAATGTCGTAGATGTGATTTAGGGTGATATATAGATAATGCACATAACAAGCCAAACATTGCCAACCCATGCATGCAGCTTCTCTAGCTTTTTTTTTTTTTGATAACCCAGTATCCAGACCACACAGTGATCTGACTAGCCCACTGGGCCTAAGCCCGCGTCACAGGGATTTTTAAGCCTCCACTTAAAGGCCCCCTGATAAACTGGTGGTCTGGGGCGCCTGAGCAAGTCCGCAGGTAAATTCCCAGGTGGCCACAGGAGTGAGAGAGCGAAACTGCGTCTGGGGAGGATCGATCCCTGGCCTAGACCAACAGGGCGATCCTTCCAACCAAACGAGAACCACTCGCCCACCACCATGTGGTTAGCTTCTCTAGCTTTCTTTGGTTATTTTTATTTATCTATCAGAAATGAGATATTTCGATCTATATATATATAGAAATACAAATTAAGGGATTAGAAAAGAACAACTGAACAAGTAACGAAGAAGGATGGAGTGTAAAGGTGTGATTGGAGGCAGGCAGAGATATGATGTTCTTCGTCGGCTCTATGAAAATATTATATACGTTAATATATAATTAATTAATCCACCTCAAAAACTCGAAAACATATATAGATCGATCGATGATTATATAATCACGTAGACAAAATTGAGGAGGTAGCCCAACGATGCAGGAACACTCTCGAAACTGGTCTGATGATAAACGGTGCTGCCTTGTCTCTTTACATTTTCATCACTCATCAATAGTGGTAACATATGTATAGTATTTTATGTAGCAGTGATTTTTTTTTTGTCAACGATTGGATGATGATGATTCAAACTCTATCATTGATAATATTTGTATATAATTTTTAAAACGATTGCTACCTATTGAAGATATACCTAGTAGAAAGTAAAGATCAGTTCTAGAATTTTAATCAGATTTTATGAATTATTTTGTAATGTTCTTTTATGTTTTCCTATTAAAAAAAAGTTCTTTACGTTTAGATGTTTCTATTGTTCTCCTATTTTATTTTTACTATCAGATATTATTCAGACATACAGTATTTGCCAATATTATTTAGATGATAGTTGTTACAATATTGTTTTTACATAAATTTGTTTTAATAATAAATTTCATTGGTTACGAATTAATTACAAAGACCAAGGTGATACTTTGCTGGTTTTTTTCTTCTTCTAAAGACAGTGTAAAGAAATCATGAAACTCTCCACTACTTTTTAAGTCTGAACCCAAAAAACCGAAGAAAATCATACAATCCTTTTCTTTTTCGTAGAGGTTTACAAGTTTGGAATATAGAAACATAAGAATATGATAAATGACTGGCAAATAATAATGATAATGATACAATAAACAACAAACACAAGAGAAGGCACACATCTTATGACACTAATAAAAAGTGGGTTTAAATTAAGCAGATCCAAACTCAGAGAGCCACTTCTCGTGTTTCTCAATATCAGAGGAAGATACACTCGGTTGCACTTTCCTAATGGCCTCTTCGAAATCACACATAGCCACAGGATCATTTGATATATCGTCTTTCGACATGTTCTTTATCTCATCCCTCGTTTTCCCCGCTATCTTACGCCTCATACCGTTCATTGATGCGTCCCTGCACACGTTAGTCAGATCGTCTCCACTGTACCCTTCCGTTCTCCTGGCCACATCTTCAATATTAACATCACTCGCCACCTGGAACGTGACAACATTCATTGTTAAATTGACTGCACTGAACCAGCAGAGAGATTTGTAACTATTGTAACAATGTATCCACAACTAACCTCGACTGTTCTCAGATTGATATTGATAAGTGCCTTACGACTTTCAAAATCTGGAAGTGGGATATATATACGTTTTTCCAGCCTCCTCCTGCACAAACATAAGCTCAAGGGTCAGCAGTTTCACTATACATGAGCAAGTCTAAATACGGTAATAACTCAAAGAATATTGAAACCTGAGAGCTTCATCTATGTCCCATGGGAAGTTGGTAGCTGCCAATACCATTACTATTTTGCGACTACCGTCTTCATTTGTCGCTGTATTGCTCACTCCATCTACTTGAACTAGGAGTTCCGATTTCACCCTTCTTGACGATTCATGCTCTCCAGAACCCCTGCACCATACCTCCACCAATTACACATACTTTTCATTTCAGTATTGAAATCTCAGAATAGTCAGGAAAATTTACCCCCGAGAATTGCAGAGAGAGTCGATCTCATCAATAAAAATTGTACTTGGAGCATATGCCCTAGCCAGATCAAACAGGCATCTGACCATGCGCTCACTCTCTCCACGCCATTTTGAAGCTAATGTAGCAGAAGAGACGTTGAAGAAGGTGGTACCACACTCGGTTGCAACTGCTTTTGCCAACAGGGTTTTACCTGTCCCAGGAGGACCAAACATGAGAACTCCTTTCCATGGTCTTCGAATACCCTGAGGGGAAGCAAAACCAATCAAATTACGTATCCTCCATAACTGGAAGATCAAATATCAAGTCTACGGAATTGATGAATTGAAACTGTTATTCTGTATGATTGCTCCAAAGTCTAATAATAGTAATATAGAATACAAATTTCACAGCGTATGGAACAGAATCAACGTACCTGAAAGTATTCGGGCATCCATAAAGGAAGGACAACTGCCTCCTCAAGCAGCCTTTTGGCTTCAGACAAACCTGCAACATCATCCCAACGGACACCAGGAGTTGAGTCCAACACATCCCTTTCAAGCATAGCAGCCAGGTCCTCATCAGGTCCCTCATACAATCCCCTTTTTGACTTCCCGTCTTCAGCATCACCATTCTGAAGCCGGAAGTTTTATTAGTTGTTAAAAAATAGGTGGAAACTACTGACTCAACATAAACATGGGAAAACATGAACACCACTCAAAAGTTTCTAATACAGATTTCAGAATTAGACATTCATAAACGCAACAGAAATCATGATCTTTGATACATCAGTCCAACTATAACATAACAACTTAGAAGTTCCATGACATTCTGTCTATCACCAAAGTAAAGTAATGGAAATGGAAATGCCATAGTCTAAACGTGACTCATGGAAAATTTTCAAGTTAACATTCTCTATATTGCAATACCAAAAGGCAAAAACATATAACTTACCATAGACTCTGCCTTGGTAGATTTTGAGGCAGCTCCCTTCTTACCGGCAGTGGAAGAGCGGGCGCCTGCAGTTGACTTACTAGTAGCCCCACCTCTTCCACCACGGGAAGCTGGACCTGTTCGTGTAGTAGGGCCACGAGCCCAAGCCCCATCCTGAGGTGATTTTCTGGTACCAGTTTGACCAGGCCTGGCGGGTCTTCTACTAGAAACATCACGGGTAGGAGGCCTCCAGACATCAGGATCATCCATAGGAGCAGCGGATGAAGTTGGATACTCATCCAAGGGCTGAAAAACAAAGGATGATTTGGTATTGATAGGCGGAGAAGCAGCGCGACGCCCAGTGGGAGCTTCTTTAAATGCTCTCCTCTCTGCATCCAATTGCTTAACAACTTCCGTCTCTTCCATTATGGCTTTTTTAACGTTCATCCATTTAGTCCGGGCCAAAGGATCGTCAAGGGTGTTTAAATGCCTAAAACAGTATACCATCGCTTCAGAACCACTAACGCAGTACATAAGAGTGTTCTATCTCTCTCTCTACACAGACATTGCACCGTGAAACATTGCAAAATTCTAGCTTTTTAAAGAGAAAATGATGGGAACTAAGCCCATTTCAATACAATCGAACACGAAACTATCAAACTAGCTAGGGCTTGAAGAAATTGCCAAAGGGGTTGTGATAAAAAAGTCTAGATTCAAGAGTGAAGAGACAAGAGGAGCTACTTACTTGTTGATCTGAGCAATGGCGCCATCGAAGAAGATGACAGATGTGTCATAGGATCCTTCTAGTGCGTATTCTCTGGCTAATTTCAAGTGATCTTGTAGACCCGCCAACGAATTACTACTACCCACCATTTCCTCTTTTACTCAAAACAAAATCTAGGGTTCCGAGGCAAGAGCTTCGATCTCGGGAGCACCCAAATTTCCCTTCTTTCTCTCTCTCCGCCTCCGGATTTCGGAGATGTGACTCGTCGGCGAAGTTGCAACGATGGAAGACAAATTAGAAGAAGATGGAAGCCACGTCAATGGTAGTTATGATCCAACCTCTCTCTCTTCGGGTTCGATTCAAATTTTAGATCCGGGCCCATCTACGGCCCACTTTCAAACCAATAAAGCCTAAAATCATCTTCGATTTAACTTTATTTGTTATTCTCTGGGTTCATAAATTAAAATTTCAAATTAAAGGCCAGATTATCAATTTCTCCCAAGTCATAACGTCTATCATCAAACTCGAATTTCATTTTGAATTTAGAGAACGAATAAAGATGATACAAAATTTGCTTTTGGATTTGGTTACAAAAAAAACCAAAAGGGTAACTTTTGCATTCATTGATAGATTATTCATTTGAATAAGTAAAGAGTATATACATACACCAAAGGGATTAAGGATTCAACCATTGGTATCCCAAATACAATGACTTTGTAAAGAATAAACCAAAGGGATTATTGAATAACCAAACACTCTTTATTCATTTTTAAACAAATTCTGGCTTCAAATAAACGCAAAGTAAACCATCTTTTGCCCCTTTTAACAACATCTCACTCCACCATTCCATGGTGAAGCAGCTCCTCTAATCCTTTCCTCAGCCTCTCCGCTGCAGCTCTCATTTCAACCTCCTGCAACCCTCCAAAGGAAACCCGGAGATACCCGTGGCCACCACTTGCACACCCCGGGATCACCACCACACCATGGCGGTGAGCCAGCCACCGCACCACCTTGAAATCATCTCTGTGTCCCTCTGGTAGTTTCGCCCACAGGTAAATCGCTCCTTCTCCTCCCTTAACGTTCTCCTTCCCCAGCGGCTCAAGCGCCTCTTTCAAAATATCCCGGTTCTTCACTAGACTCTTTACCCGTTCCGTTATCCACCCAGAACCTTCCTCTAATGCGTATAGACCCAGTCGCTGCGAGATTATGGCGGCACAGATTGGTATGTTGTCTTGAATTTTCACAAGCTCTGTTGCAAACCCATCTAATCTGTTTGAGTAAGCTATCTGCAGGTCAATTAAACCTGTTATAAGATAATCCCAAATCAACAGTTTGGTTTGGAATAGAATTTGAATCGAGCACTCACATATCCAAGTCTCCAACCCATCATGCCATAGGTTTTAGAGAAAGAGAAGACATTAACAATGTGGTCTCCCTCAACGCAAGAATGTTTTAAACCGTCAAACATGAAATACCTGCGATTTTCAAACCCCCCTTATACAGTACTAGACAAAATCAACATTCAATTTGGACATCATGGGAATTAGGAAATGAGAAACTCACTCGTATGTGTTATCTACAATCAGCCAACACCCTGCATCTTTGCATATTTGTGAAATCCTCTTAAGAAGCGATTCAGGGACATAGGTGCCGCTTGGGTTACCAGGATTCACAACAGTTACAACTTTTGGGGTTGGTTTAGACTCAGAGAGTGTCCTCTCTAACCAGTCTGGGACCAAAAAGAGTCACAAGTCACAACTTGAAGCTATTATTATAAGTCATGAAAATGTGATAGAGAATCAAGGAGGTACCTGCGTCAGGATAGAGAGTGTCTGACTGGCCAGGACCAACAATTATGTTGGTGACTCCTGTCATCTGAAAGGCCATGTAGGAATTGAAGTAGTATGGCTCAAACATGACAACAGAATCACCAGCATCACATAATGTGATAACAAGGTTAACAAACGCCTGCATTAGAAAACAAAAACAGAGTATGAGACTAGAAGAAAACAAAAGGAAGAGCCTTGCAAGTTGCAACGCAGTGGTATCAAACAAAGAGAGGTTATAACCTGATTGGCACCTGCAGTAACCATCACTTGTGATTGGGTTAGCTTGTTTTCTTGACGCAGCTTCAGAAGAAACACGAGGAATCAAAAATAAACAAACTCAGAGACGGTACTGGATTCAAGGAAGGTTTGCCTGCTAGAATAAAAAGATTCAGTCTTGGGTGATTACCTTATTGAGAAGAGCCTGTCTTAACTCGGGAAGACCTTCATCGGGGCCATAATTACTAACCGTAGGATCCCAAACAAGGTCCTTGACCTTGTCTAAGGCCTTTTGAGGAGGCTGCCAATGCACCACTCCCTGCAAATCACATGATTATTGTCTTTGTTTCCATGAGCAAAAGAATCAGCCTGCAGACTTATATATAACAGAACTCCATACAAAGAATTAAGCTCACGAAATCCCAAGTCTTTTTTTTTTAGGTAGATTAAAACACACATTTCTAGAGAGGGCAAACCTGGGCGAGAGACATGGGGGGGTTCGTCAATTCCGCCATTAAACTCCGAATCTGCACGCAAAACCCAACAATTTTTCACTAAAGAAATACTAGTAAACAAAAGGAGACAAGAACAATCAATTCAAAATCAAAATGGAAGTGGAGAAGTACGAGGTTTGACCTGAGCCATGACGGGCATATCGGTGCCCAAGGTTCTCCTCGAAAGCATCCCGAACGAACCCATTTCGATATCAAATCCGATCGAGATACCTGTTGGAGAAATTTTGCAATTAGGGTCGAATTCTTTGATAAATATGCAGCAGTATGCAAGAATACAGAGTTAATTGTGTGATCCAATTAAACCTAATGCAAAAGGGATCGTTGACTAGAACCTAAAACAGATATAAGCGTTACTTAAGCACGCCTGTTCTTTGTCCTCTTCTTCACCAACCCTTGTTTTTTACTTCATGTTTTTGTTGTGTAATCTATCTTTTTTTAATTAAAGTGTAATCTATCTATAATAAGAGAAAAGAAAAAGAAAAATTGTTTCTTTACTTTATGCCATAAAATAAAATAAAAGGTATTAGTAAATAAAAAATAAAATAAAAAGAGTAACGCCTTTCCTTTGTTATCTGACTTATGTGTATGATCTCATCGACTTTGATCCAATTTGGCTGCTTTCGCATTTTTTCCAGACTCGGCCCATAAAAAATATCAAGCAGCTTTAAAAATCCATTACTTCTCTACAGATTCTGATTTCAATCGCAGAAAACAAAGAAGAAAAGGAAAAAGAGAGAGGTAAAAACATCGCCAAACCAACAGAGAGAGAGAGAGACCTTTTTCGGGTGTGTTCCTTGCAGTGCTGATTCCTCTGCCACATGTTAGTGTTTCACCAGATGATTTGCTTTGCCTGAGAAAAAGGAATCAGAACGTAACGTTTCAACGTGTAGAATTAATTCATTGATTGCCTTACATTTCCCTAATAATCACATAAAAGATCCTTAATGTTTCTACATATTTGGTAATCCCACCCTTTCTTTTTATTTAGCCTTTTTTTGTCATACGAATGGCACGGACATATATTCCACGACACAATTTTGATGTTGTTACAAAAGAAGCAAATTCATGGATCATATTACTCAAACATGCAATAAAATTATATAGAGTTTAGTGGTTACATGTTTAGATAGATTGGGTCTTGTGGTAACCTAAAGGGAGTGGAGGGAAAGTTGGGAGTGTTCAAAAATTGAAAAATGGACCAACCAAACATGACATGATTTTAATGTCTCTAAAGATTATAGATCTGTTTTTTTAAAAAAAAATTAATTTTTATCTTTATGCGTGTTGGTTTGAATCGTATAGTAGATCTAGCTTTTTGGTCTTTGGATAAAACCGTAAAACGTTATTATTAGGTCCACGAAGACCTCTCGTTACGTCCTTCTCACACTATAACAGCTTTAACGCATTAGTCTTCTAAATAAAACCAAAAAAAATAAAAAATAATGTATAGTTGATTGATCCATACAAATACAATAAGATATATTATTATCTCTTAAATTTGAAATCCATGAGCTTTGAATATGTAACTCCCATGTGGTAAGTAAGACTATTGGTTCTAGCTCCTCACCGTAGCTTTTGAATTACTTATCCCGTTTTGTGTATATTTGTATATCCTATAAATAAATATCCCAACAATACTTTTGCTTGTCTGTATTCTTTCTTCGATTATATCATTTAACATCAAAGTTTCATATGATAGTTTTGACTTAATCATATATTTGACTTTATTGCCGTTTCACTTTATTACCAAAAACATACTGTGAACTTTAACTTTTTATAATTAACATTTTCATATGAAACTACAATTTTCATTTCAAATTTGATAGTTTTCGAACTTTTCTTTGTTGAAAACTAAAAAACTTCTGATACAAGATTATCAAGGTCGTGAACATAACAAGACCTGAAATGGCAGATTCCACCACTTTAATTAATTGTTCACGTCCTAAGTATCTTTTATTTTTCTAAGTGGATCCTGCGGATCTACGCATCAAAAGTAATATTATAATTATTTTGTTTATGCCAAGGACAATGAGATCTATTACAGTTTTTTATAACTCCTATTATTGAAAAAGAGTGTTGTATAACGTTTAATTGCGGAAAAATCTCCCCCCAAATGAACAAGTTTTAGTTCACGTAAATTTGGTCAAAGTAACCGATGAGAAAATTAGACATAAGTTTTGTTTTACATGAAATAAAGAAAGTGTTAGTATCACATAATGCATGTTATCTTTTTACTCAATAGTATACAAAGACCACGGGAGCGTCTTAAGTATGATTTTAAAACGGAGCAAATCCAATAGAAATAAAAACGGATTCTTTAAGTTTCTACGAAAATGTTAAAAAATTTGAAAGGATAGGTGTAGAATTTACTTAAGCATGTGGTGTCCAAATAAGCTTTAAGAAGAGTGATTCTGGGGTAAACGTGCATTTGGTCTTTGTTTTTATTTTTTACTACTAGTTAGTTTTTATATTTCAAAAGTTTAAACTTTACCATTAAAAAAATAACCGGTGGAATCTTTCTTCAAATCTTCAAAATTTGAACAGAGTTATGTAGTTTAATCACTTTTATTTACCTTTGGATGAATAACCACGCTGTCTAGAGTAACACAGCATTTTTTAAAAGAGTAATAACAGCGCATTTGAACGGTGTAAATAAATTAATTATGATACATTTCTTGGAAAACGTAACTATTCCTCCTCTATCGTTCTTTTACTTTAATACCAAAAGTAAATATAAAAAAACATTCGAACAGAGAAAAAAAAAACAAAATCTGCATCATAAATCCTCATTAATTACAACAGGTTAATGGTATCAGAAAAAGAAAATGACACAGAACCCAAAATAGCAATAGGTGATTAAGGTGAAATAAGGTAAATGATTAGTTACCAAAATCTAAAGAAAATCTATGTTCAATCACATACCAAATTGTAAAAATTAACCACAAATTACTTATCAAAAATTTCCGAAATAATAAAATAAACTATATTAGCTCTTTCTTTTTCCCTTGTTTCATGGTCAAACAGTCAATGAGTTTCGTTAGAAGCACATAAACAAACATTTTCTTTCTTTAATAAAAAAAAGTTTCTATTTATAAAAAAATGAAATGAATATAATATTAATATCTTTAAACCATTCTCTATCCCGCTCACTCTGAGAGACAGACAGACAGTCCCTTTGCATAAAAGCGAATTGACTAAACCATTTACTCTCTCGATCTGCCCAAGCTCCCATCTTTTTTGTTCGAATAGCTCCTTTCCCCAACTTAATAAAAGAAAAAAAAAAGAGTTGTTTTTTTTTCTTCTTCTTCTTGAAGAAATTTCTGGAGCGTAGTAAGTTTCTATCCTAGTCTATATCTCCATCATTTTTTTTTTCTTTTGAAATGTGATGTTATTATTTTTACGGCGACCCTGCATTTTTTTGAGGCGGTTCTTTGGGAGGGTTTCTTGAAACTTTCTCTTGGTTTTGAAGCTTTTTTTGGTTCATGGGTCACTCGGTTCTTCTTGGATTAAAGAAAATGTGACTTGATTACTTTTTTTTACGAACGGATCGATAGGGTTTATTTGGAGATCTTGCAGCTTTAAATCATGGGTCTTTTCGTTTTCCCTCAGACGAAGTTTGATGTAGTGGTTCCTTTTTTTTGTTCCGTTTTCTTTTAGGATAAACAAACATTTTATATAAAACCAATGAAAGAAATTGAAAAATTTCTCTGATTTTTTTCTTCACATTTAATTTCTCCAAATTCTGCGCATAGTCGGCTCCGTCTTTGCTATAAAATTGCTGTGACTTTTTCTTTTTCAAGGGTTGAGGGTTTTTTCTGCATTACAGTTTTCGATTTTTTTGTCAATAAGTAATAGTAATTCACAAATACTTGTTTTAGCTTGAATCTGACTTGCGTTTGACACTTTGGAACTTGCTTCGGCCAACTAAAACAAGTATGTGTTGCAATTCTTTGTCGACTCATGATTGATAAGATCATCAATCCTCGTTTAGGACAATAATTTTCCTTTTTTGGGCTAAACAATTTCTCCGAACATCTTATATGCATTGGTCTCTTCATAGATAAGTATAGATCTCTCTGTTTTGTTTCATTGATCTTCTATTTCTTTTGACTTCAATTTCTCAGATCGAGAGGTAATGTGGAGCTAAGGCCCAAAACGTCAAAAAGGGTTGGATCGTTCGTCTCAAAGGGTTTCAATCATGGGGAAGGAGAATGCTGTTTCTGGAAACACTATACCAATCCATGGTCGCCCTGTAACTCGTGCTCTTGCCTCTGCTCTGCGTGCTTCTTCTAAGCTGATAACATCTTCTCAAGTGGCTGCTACAACACAGAACCAGGGACGTGTTCTTAGAGCAAAGAGTAAAAGAGCAGCCTTGGATGAGAAGAAAGCCAATGCACCTAAGAAGCGAGCTGTTCTTAACGATATCACTAATGTTACCTGCGAGAGTTCTTACACGAATTGCTTCAGTGTTGCGGTTGTTAACTACACAATGCTGCATTTAAAATTGCTAGTTTATATGACAAGAAGTATGTTTTTGCTGACAATTGTTGGTTCTTCTTTTTACTTAGGTGGAGAATATCAAGCAGATAAAGAAGGGACGACCGAGTTCTTCTTCTTCCAAGGTGGCATCTTCTTCGGCTACTTCACAAGTTACAGATGCAAAGGTTGTGTCAAATTCAGCAGGAGAAAGCTTGTCTGGTTGTACAGATACAAGCTTAGGCACAAACGAAGCATCTTATAGCTTTATCCCAAAGCTGAGTTCCAGATTGCCTCGAAGACCCCTTGGGACAGGTGAATTTTATAAATGATCAGTTACTAAAGCTTGAGTGAGTGATTTATAACATTTCTGATACTTTTTTCCCCTTCTTGCAAATGGTTTACAGTTGAGAGAAGTTGTGCGGCAAGTAGCTCGAAATTCGTTGACATTGATTCAGATGATAAAGATCCTCTGCTCTGTAGCCTTTATGCACCTGATATCTACTACAACCTACGTGTTGCTGAGGTAATAATCCCTTGGATTTCGATATATTACTATTATGCATTTGAGGCATCTGAATCCTTACGACTTGTCTACCTAGCAGCTTAATCGCAGACCATTTCCTGATTTTATGGAGAGAACACAAAGAGATGTGACTGAGACAATGCGGGGAATTCTTGTTGATTGGCTTGTAGAGGTTAGGTCTACTTCCAGTTTGTTTGTTGCTTCCTTTTGAAGTCTTTTTGTGTAGCTTCTCACAACTCAAAATTTCAGGTCTCAGAGGAATACACACTTGTACCTGACACTCTCTACCTCACAGTGTATCTCATAGACTGGTTTCTCCATGGAAACTATGTTGAAAGACAGAGACTTCAATTGCTTGGCATCACTTGTATGCTCATTGCTTCGTAAGTTTCTCATCCACCTAAAAATCAAATAATGCACTAGTCTGAACACAAGATCTAAAAGAGTTTGTTGCAGGAAATATGAGGAAATCAATGCGCCACGAATTGAGGAGTTCTGCTTCATCACGGATAACACTTACACAAGAGATCAGGTCCTGGAAATGGAGAGCCAAGTAGTCAAGCATTTTAGCTTTCAAATATACACCCCCACTTCAAAAACATTCCTCAGGTAATCTCACCAGACAGTGCAAATGCTTCATCATGTGTTGTTGCTTTTTTTAAGTCTTCGGTGATTCAGAGTATTTCATTCATCTTTGAAGGAGATTTCTTCGAGCAGCTCAAGTTTCTTTCCCGGTAATGTGCCTTTCTTTTATCAGCTCAGATATATCTATTGCTCATAAAACATTATAGCAGAAGGATTGAAACTTTTTTGATTGATGGATCTGCAGAATCCAAGTCTGGAAATGGAGTTTCTGGCGAATTACCTAATGGAATTGACGTTAATGGACTACCCTTTCTTGAAGTTCCTTCCTTCGATCATCGCTGCTTCGGCTGTTTTTCTTGCCAAGTGGACATTGAACCAATCAAGCCACCCTTGGGTCTGTAATTGACCCAATATCGACTTCTTCATTAAGACACACAGCGAATCTTGAATCTCACTCTTGTTTATTTTATGAACAGAATCCAACTCTTGAGCATTACACAACGTACAAAGCCTCTGATCTCAAAGCATCTGTCCACGCCTTGCAAGATCTGCAGCTTAACACCAAAGGATGTCCCTTAAACTCTATACGCATGAAGTATAGACAGGACAAGGTATTAAAAAAATTGTTAATCTCAGTTTGGTTTTCTTAAACCGAAAGAAGAAATCTGGTTTGTTTCGGTTCGGCTCTGTTTAACAGTTTTTTTTTGGGGCAAATTACAGTTCAAATCCGTGGCGGTATTTAGTTCAACAGAGCTACCGGAGAAGCTATTCATCTCCTAAGCGATATAACACACAATCTGTAGTAACATTTTCTGATGGTCCACATTCATCTGTCTGTCAAATAAAACAGTGTTGTCTTTCCACGGTCTGATCATTACCAAGTAACCGGATTACTTAGGGTTCGGTTTTAGTCCGGTTTAGTTTTAGACTGGTTTGGTCCTTCCAAACCTGATATTTGTTCTGGTCGGTAACACGAGTTAATTGTAGTGGAATGTACATTTTTCTTTTCCGGTTTATTCAGGCAAATTCTTGTCCGCTTCGAATATTTTATCTCTTTATTACAGAAAAAAAAACTACAAATTTGACAGAGAGACGGAGCATTAATTACACATTATCCAAGGGAGAAATGTGACTCACATATTATGTGGCAAGAATTGTTTTTTCGTTTTTAGAAAAATAATAATAAAAAATTACCAATTTGTTTACTTCTTCTTCGTTGCTGATGTGTCTCTCGGCTGCTTGAGAGAGAGAGAAAAGGGGTCGAGAATGGCGGTCGCAATGTCTTGGAGTAGTTTGATATCATCGGCTCTTCAGCATTATAATAATCGGATTAATCTCAGAGATTATCCGATTCCGTGTCACTCTAATCCTATTTGCAATTCTTTTAATTTCAAAAGACGTTCTTTTTCTTCTTCTTCCTCCAAATTTAACGACCATGTCGTTAACCCTTCTTCTTCTTCCTCCTCCAAGCTTTCTCCAATTCGAACCCATTTCTCTTTCGCTGGTAAACGCCTCCAATATTACACTTTCATTTTCCTGGCTTCCTTGTAATTTTCCTGGGTTATTATTTTGGTTCAAGTTTGTTCTTTTGGTCATGTTTCTCTATTGAATTTTGTGAATTGTTTTGGCTATTTGGTAAATTTTAGTTTCAGATGGAAACAATTCGTTTGCATATACCGCAAATTGCTTGAGAATTTCCGCATAAAAAAAATAAAAATAAAATATTTGATCAGCACTCCTTGTGGAATCCATTTCTTTTGTCTGAGGATTATCTTGTATTATTTTGTTTTCGTTTTATTGTTCTTTGACGATTCTAGAATTATAACTAGATTTTTTCAGTTGGAGCTCTTGTTGTTGTTATTGGTTTTGATTGTTTCATTTGTGTTGTCCAGACATTGATTTGGATTTAATGTAATAAAATTATCGATTTTTAGTAACTGCAGAAACCGAATTCGTAATTGGCTCTGCAACTTCAGGTTTAGAGATTGTGACCTTCTTTTTGAATTACGTGTGTGTGTAGGGTGTGGCTGCTCCTGGATTCAGGACAATTCAATGGTTCATGATTATGCTACAACTAATGGGACGTCCAAGCGATGCTTGGCGTTACCAACAACAAAAACAGTGGATGTCTCTTCAGTGTCAGATCTTTTTGAATTCATTTGCTCGGGTCCTCTCGTAGACAAGATTGGTATCACTCCTCAAAGAGTTGGCCAGTCTATTGACAAATGGTTACTATACGGCTCACAACTCTGTAGACTGTTTCAGCTTAATGAGCTTAAGCTCACGATTCCTCAGAAAGCTAGGCTATACCACTACTATATACCCGTATTTATATGGTGCGAAGATCAGATTGCTCTGCACAATTCCAAGTTTAAAGATGGAGATGATGTACCTCCATTAGTGGTACTAAATTGTTTCTTTTCTTAGAATAGTCTCAAATCAATGATATATTGGAGATGATGGGTGGATCAATCTGATTGATGTGTTTTGACGATGCAGATTGGATTTAGCGCTCCTCAAGGATGTGGCAAGACTACACTTGTGTTTGCACTTGACTATCTTTTCAAAACAACAAAAAAGTACATTGATCTGCTGCACCTTATCTCATGTAACTCTTGTGATTCTTATACTAACAAAGCAATATCTCAGGAAGTCGGCGACGATATCAATAGACGATTTTTACTTGACTGCACAAGGTCAGGTAAGATGTATTTTAAGATTATACTTGTAACCTCTGTTGTCTGGACATTCTCTCGTCTCCACTTCTTAGCTTCCATTTTTTTTTCAGGCTGAATTGAGAGAAAAGAATCCAGGAAATGCACTTCTAGAGGTAAATTCTCAACCTTTTTCTTTTGTCTATCTTTTCTTTAGTTTGAATTTATCATCATGGTTTATTGTTTGTATCCAGTATCGTGGAAATTCAGGAAGCCATGATCTGCAACTCTCTGTTGAGACACTAGAAGCCTTGACTAAACTGACCAAAGAAGGTTTGTTTCATCAATAGAGTTTTATTCTTAGGTTACTATATTCTTATTTACCGTGTAAGTCTTTTGGTCATTAACAGGTATAAAGATGAAGGTACCTAGGTACGACAAGGTGAGTCACAGCTTGATATTATCTTCTCTGCTTCATCACTTTAGAACGAAAACAGAGGAGGAACCTGTTCTTAACTCCTCGATTTATTTTTTATTTGGCTGCAGTCTGCCTATAGTGGGAGAGGTGACAGAGCCGATTCATCAACATGGCCTGAAGTTGAAGGACCTCTAACGGTATTGCTATATTTTATGTGTGTTTTGGTTCAAGGTTACAAGGATATAAGTCCATTAAAAAAAGTTGTTCGATTTCTCTAGGTTATTCTCTTTGAGGGATGGATGCTTGGTTTTAAGCCTCTTCCAGCTGACGTTGTTAAAGCAGTTGATCCGCAGGTTATCTCAACTCCCTTAAAACCATTGAGTCGCAATACACAACCGATATAACATCTTATAATGAATAAGTCTGATCCTCTTTCTACAGCTGGAGATTGTGAATAAGAACCTGGAAGCCTATTATGACGCATGGGACAAGTACATCGATGCTTGGGTCGTCATCAAAATCCAGGACCCGAGTTATGTATACCGGTGGCGTCTTCAGGTTTGTACATCTCATAACAAAGTAAACGGTTTTCGCTGCGTTTCTATACAAACACGGTTTTGTTTTTTTTTGGTTTGAACAGGCGGAAATCGCCATGAGGCAGGCTGGTAAAGCTGGGATGTCGGATGAGGAGGTATTGATACGTTTTGACTAATCAGTTGTCTTCTGGTTATAGACACAATCATTGTTGTTTTTGAATGTTAATATATCTGGTTTTAGGTGAATGACTTTGTGTCGCGGTATTTGCCGGCCTATAAGGCCTATCTTCCAACTCTTTACGCGGAAGGACCAAGCGGCTCGGACCCAGACCGTGTCCTTGCGATAGATATCGATGAAGAAAGGAACCCCATACTCGCAAACTAATGAGATGCTGTCTCCATTGGCTTCATAGTATTTCTCGTTGTATGTAAAAGAGAGTACCATTACGTCACACGTTCTTCTTCCTTGTATCTTTTGACGTGCTATTTGTTACACTATACTTTCACATATATATATTTTTTCTTTATTATTATTATATGTAATTGTGGTCAGTTGTATTTGTGTGAGATTGAATGAAACAAGAAAATCTTGTCCGTCTTGTCGATGTCGTCATGTTCGGATCGTGGTGGTCGGCACTGATGTTAAAAAGTGGTGGTGATTATTACACTTACGTTTGTATAGTGATTATTAATAGTCATTTAAACAATAGTACATTACATACAAAATCGACGGCCAAAAAAGGTTTGAAATTAAATATTTAGCATATTGCAATACAAAAATGCATATGTATACACATCTGACAATATTTTATGCATTTGTGATCATAATCTTATAGCCTTTTCGAAGATCCGACGCGTTTACGTTCTGGAAAGTAGAGACCTATAATCCAATAGCATCTCCTATTTTCATCAACCTCATACGCTTGCACGATTCCACAAACATCCTGCACAATATTATCAAAATCCCAAGGAAATTTAGTTTCCTTCACAAAATATAATACAGTAATTTTAGTTTTGATTAGAAAGGAAAGAGTACGTAAAAAGCCACACAAAGGGTAACTCCGGGAACTCACATCCACGGGACATCTCCGACTAACATCCAGTCACCGTCCTTATCCTCGTAAGTAGCCACAAACTCTCCCTTCCTCTCCAACTCCGTCGCTTTACCTACCACCATCCAAAAACCACTCTTAAGTTAATTTACCATAATACCCTCCACTTCTTCAGTCCATCTAAACAAATCAAAATCTTTCTTTTTTTCCTCTTATAATATCCCTCGATCACTTACATATTGTTATTATCCCCTGAAACATGTTTTCTAGAGCGGTGAAAAGTTGTCCGTAGCAATCGTACATCTCAAGATCGACTTTTCTGAGATACGCCGCACCATCCACCGCCACTTTCACGTATTTCCGCCTCACCATCGTCGTCACTGTTTTCCTCGCCGTCGTTACCGGCGGCCACCCAACCAACTGGTCACTAAAACCACAATAAAGAAGATCAATCAAACATGCATATACATGCAACGATAACAGAAATTTAATATGCCGTACGTACCTAGTGATCATCCTTGAGATAGAATTATTCTCGTGTCTTTCCCCGAGTTTTACATCAACGGTCTCGAGGAATCTACGTTTGTTTCCGGACTTTTTTGGACCGTGCGATGCATTTGTCGGAGTGCCAGGCAAAGCTAGGGTCAGCTCAGTTCCTCCAAGATCACCGGAATCCGGCCAAACCCTAACGTATTCCTTCTGTGACATTAATATCTTAATCTATATATAAAAGTTAGTTAACAAACTCTTAGCAAAAAAAAGTTAGTTAACAAACAAAAGTGCGGAAAGTGATGAGACAATATGGCACTAACTTTTGGCTTGAGTATGTGAGACTCTCGAGGTTTCCAACTTTGTATTTATAGTCGATCTGTACTTGTCAGCTAAAAACCTAGTGAACCCTACCTGTAATGACACGTTTTCCTGTAACTGGCGGTTTTTATATCTCCACGAAAGCAAGTGAATAGTTTGGTGATTAGCTTCTACTTCGTGTGGTGTGGGCTCGTTTATAGTTATAGCCACTTAGCATGATAGCATCTCCTAAACTGTCATTAGTGGATGTAATTGCATATATATGTACGGATATCAGCCTGATTTCTTAGGTCATCTGGTCCAGCTCCTACGTCATGGGTTCGATTAAGGAGAAGAAAGAATCATATCGAATTACTATTAGAAAAGAAATAGACTATAATTTGATAATATTATAGACTAGCATGCAGAAATCGCGAAAAAAAATTCTTAGCATTTTACACTTGTAAAATATATAGTTGAATATAATAAACTTTAATCCCATATATTTGTTTGTGTTTGTCAATTTCAGTTCCATATATTCTTCGAGAGAGATCTCCAATAGTATTCCTTTTGTCGACACTTTGTTGTCACTTTACACTCCTTATCTTTTCAAATAAGTTTTTCTTTCTTGATCAAAAAAAGTTTCACCGTTAAATATATATGTAATGTATATCAGTTTTCACTGTCGGTCCAAAACAAAACAAATCATAGTTTAAATAATGTATTCCTAATTATCCATCATCGTACACTACACACTAATTAAGTACGTACAGCAATTCTTTAATCCAACAAAAGAAGATTCTCGGAATATGATATTACTTGTTTAGATATATGATGTAGCTTTATTTGTATTTTCACTTTATTTTCTATGTCTGAAATTTTCATTTATATAACTGTACGTTTATTACTAGAATGATAACAATTTGAAAACAACACAATTCATAGTATTCTTTCTATCCCATTTTATAAGATGTTTTAGAAACCTTTTTTTGTACCATTTTATCAAATATTTTACAAATTTCTATATAATTATTTGATATTTTGACTCTTTAAATTTTGCTGTCAACTACTTTAGATTCTCACGAGCAATTCCTAAACCGCTAGTGTTCACGCAAAATTGATCAACGGTGTTTCCGGTATGTGGTTTCTAAACCATAGTTTTTGTGCGTTTTCGTGATCAAAAAAGTTGTAGATACTGCTTGTTTGAAATTTGAAGACTGGTCTCGGTCGTAGATACTCGCATCAATTTCGTGGTCTTCATTTGTCCTTCTATATGGTGGTTCTATTTTGTCTCGTCGCTCTTACCTTGTTTTGTTCGTCTTGGTGGTTGTTTATTGTTATGTTATGTTTATTTCTTTTTATTTTATAGTTTTCGGTCTTTTCTCCTACTCGTTCTACTTTGTAACCGGTTGTTACAAACGAAAAATGGTAGAAACTTAATATTGATACCAAAAAAATGTCTTCTTCTGAGTTGTTATGATATTGATATTGTGTTGTAATTTTCATCGAAAATCAAAAGAAATCCCAACTAATATGCGTGTCAGCGTGTGGATTGTAAACAACGAAAACAATATTAACAGACCTAAATGATGAAACTTCTACGTCAAAATTGAAAAACAATCTAAAATAATATATATAATGAATTAGAACATCAATCATTTTTAGATTAAAAAGTTCATGATTTGTGATAGAAAAGTTAGAGAGGAGATAAGTATCACTTTTTTAGTGAGAAATTTCAAACTTACTGAACAGTTTTTCAATGTTCGGCATAATTTAATATCATATCTCTAACCGTGCTTATATTATTTACAAGCAATTTTGAAATCTCATTTTAAAATCTGTAATAACCAAAGCACGAATCATAATAAGAAGAAGAAAAAAAAGGAAAAAAACGTTTAGACAGAAGAACATTAATTACAGCAGCGCAGGCTCACGCGTAAGTCACGTGACTCTGTTTCTTCATCGGGGAACATTAAATCATAAATGATTTTCTGATGGTTCGTGACGCTATTCTTAGACCAATAAGACCATCTGCATTGGGGGATCACCCCCCCTGATCTAAGCATTATTTAAATCCAAAAAAATAGGTTAATGGGCTTAAGATCAGAAACTGGGCTCTTGACCTGGATCTGTTCTTGTGGGTGTTGCGGGGTGACGTGGCATTTGGGCATTGGTTGGAATATTCAACATATTTGGAATAAATTTGGATAATAAACTATGTATTAATTAGATAAAATGTTTTTGTGCTTTTATTAAGTAATATGTTTGTTTGTTTATTGTTATTTATATTTTTAATGTTTTTTTCATAAATATTTAGTATTGTATTTTCACTTTTATTTTCAGTTTTTCATAAATTTGGCATTTGCAATTTATATGTTATTTTAAATGTTTTAATAATTGTAAAATCTTAATTTAATTTAGATTATTATATTATTAAGTCTTAAGATCTTACACATGTTCTCCCACTAATCAACTTCTAAACAAAAGATCTAAACACATGATCTTACATTATTTTAACATTATATTCTCTATAAGAACACCCTCACATGATCCCCCATTGATGATGCCCTAAGGCAATAAGAGTTAAACCAGCCAAATAGGTCCTACTGGCGACACGTGACGAATTTACCGGTTTCGATTGCCAACCCGTGACCGGTAATTCCGGTGAGCCATTCTTTTTAAAAATTTGTTTTCTTTCGTTATAATAATGCGCATGGAATGAAACAGTCGTATAATTCATTTAACTCGAATTCCTAAAAAATTCTAGACCCATGTGAGATAACAATAAGTACATAAATGATGCAGACTACGTATTAGATGATTGTTAATAATTTAGATTTATTCAGACTTTTCTCTCAGATAATCGAAATTGTTTTTAGGATCTATAAAAGCGATATTGATGTCTTGTGATATATAGTTAAGTAGTTAACATAATATAACGGTCCAACACTTAGAGTTGCGAAATCTCCAATAAAGCCCAAACTAAGGGATGGGTCAAGAATACATCATATGGGCTACATGGCAGATTTTATACATCATAATGCCATTTTGTTATCATTCCATAAATAAAGCCCAGTTTTTTTTTTTTTTCCATATGATTCTCAAAATGTTATCGGGAATCCAGAATTCGATTAAGATTCTTCTATTCCTTTTATGTTCCAAAAATTCAGATAATTAAAGTGTCAGAGCCAGAGGATCCATATCTCTATAATAAACTTTATATTTAATTTCTTTGTCTTAACATGAATTAGGAAAAAAAGAATTAAGAACTGAACACATCAATAAAAATTACAGTATAAATGTATAATTTTAAAATTTGGAATGACAAAAACAAAATATGATTAAATTGTAAGAAATCATTGGGAATAGCCTTTTTGCAATAAACCTCAGACTCAGACTCTGAGATTGTTGTTTGTCTGGAAGGAAAGTGCTTAATTAGGTAATAAACCTTGGAGTCATCGAAGACCGTCCGATCAGATATTACACAGAGATCCAACGGTTTAGGATTTCAGAAATAACGACGAAATCTTCAATCATCAGTTTAGTAGTAAACTAAAAACTAATAATCAATCAGTCATCTCCCGATTTACTGCGAAAGCAAAAGACGAAAGCTGCAAACAAAAAAATCAGCCGATTCCTTTTTTTTCTCTGAAGAAGAATGAAAAAGAAGAAGAGTAGTAGTACAAGTACTAATAAGAAGATTTCAACAATAGCTTATTCGCAGCTTTTTCAATTCTGGTAAAAAAAGGCTTCTTCACCATTGTTTTCGATCTTCTGTCCTTTTTAGCTAATTCCGAATTTTTGGGTATCATCTTATGCTACGATTTAATTTCTTGGAATTCCAGTTTAGGGATCAGAATTTGAATTGAGTCAAAATTTACTTGACCTGGGATTTTTTTTGTTTTGTTTTTGACTTAGGGTTCGTCACTCAAATGGTGCAGAGTCCTTTTATAATTGATCCTAAAAAGCTATTTACTAATTCTGAATTTCTTCTCCATTTATTGGTTTGAATCCTAAAGCTGTTTCCTGTTTAGCATTACATTGCTCTTGGTAGCTAGAGTTGAGTTGGCTCTGGTGAACACAAATGTCAAGACAATTAGGAACGTCTAGTTGCTGACTTTGTGCTTTTCAGTTTTCTACTTGGGATTTAGATGGATGTTTCTTCCATTGCGCGAAATACTATTATCCTAACTACTGATCAAGATCCTTTGTTAATGGACCACGATACCCACAATAACCGCGACCACATCGTTGACATTACAATACGCAATGACCAGGACTCTTCTTCATCAACATCTTCTTCTATCGATGAGCTCACTCCTCCACATCAAGCTGAATTGGAGACAGTATCATCATCAAATGGTACAGCGCATCCAGCTCCTCCTCACCAAAGACCAACTTCTTCTAGGAATGCTCGCCGTACTAGGACTCCACTGAATTCTGGCCTTTGGATCTCAGTTGAGTTAGTTGTCACTGTCGCTCAGATTGTTGCAGCCATTGTAGTTATGGTTCTCGCTAAAGATGAACATCCTCAAGCGCCATTATTTACTTGGGTTATTGGATATACTTCTGGCTGTATAGCCACTCTCCCTATTCTCTTTTGGCGTTTTCGCACTTATAGTCGAGGTACAGGGCAAGATTCTTCACAGCGTGGTAGCTCTTCTCAAGCCAATAATAATAATCCTTCAGAGTCCACACCATATACAGCCGTCTCAGTTGCTCAAGCAGCAGATGACATGAGTGCAGCACCTAGAAACAATCAAGTTGGGGAAACCTTAAGAACAAGGTAAGTCTAATTATTTGTTTGGCTTCAATTAATTGGGTTGGTAACTTAAGAAGAATAAAAATTGATAATTGTTAATGACTTGCAGGCTCAACGGGCTGGTGGACCACTTCAAGATGGCGATTGATTGTTTCTTTGCGGTGTGGTTTGTTGTGGGGAATGTATGGATATTTGGAGGTCACTCATCTCCTTCTGATTCTCCTAAACTGTACAGGTACACGCCCTCGACTTCATCTGCTCTGATGTCTCTATGGAGAACTGAACAGCTAACACTCATGTTTTTTTGTTTGGTTGGGCCTTGCAGGTTATGCATAGCGTTCCTTACTTTCAGTTGCATTGGATATGCAATGCCATTCATACTATGTGCAACCATATGTTGTTGTCTGCCTTGCTTAATCTCTGTTCTCGGATTTCGAGAAAACTTCTCACAAACTAGAGGAGCCACTACCGAGGCCATCAACGCATTGCCTGTCTACAGGTTTAAATCAAAAAGTAGAAATGATTTGGAATTTTCAGAAGAAGGTGAAGGTGGATTTCTTCTCTTGGGATCCCAGAAGAAACGTCTTATATCAGGCGAGGATGCCGTAAGTAAATACTACTCAGATTTATTTTCTTTAGTTCCGCCATGGATTCATATGAATTAGTTGGTTAATTCAGTTGTGAGTAGGAGTACTTCAACTGTTAACTATTGTCTGCATTTCTTGGATATATTGGTTTTGCAGAGCTGTTGCATCTGCTTGACTAGATATGGCGACGACGAACAAGTTAGAGAGCTTCCATGCTCACATGTCTTCCATGTAGACTGTGTAGACAAATGGCTTAAAATCAATGCGACTTGCCCTCTCTGTAAAAATGAGGTTGGAGAAAGCAGCGGTGCTTCCTCATAGACAAGAGATGAGTTGATCCCAGCTGTTTGGAGTTGGGATACATAGTCTGTCATGTGTATAGACTTAAGACTTGTATAGTTGAGATGTTGTTTATTCATTTTGTCTGTCCAAGAGTTGTATCTTTCCAAATCAATAAATTTCGAAATAATGTTTGTTATGAGAGAACGTATATAAGAAAAAGATGTAACACCACTCAAAGGCAGGCTCATCAAATCAAAATTTTCCAGAGATGTCAAGAAGCTTAAACAGATAATGTGATGGGAAAAATAAATAATGTGGTGAAAGTGAAAAAAGAAGAAGATAAAAGGGTACAACATCAAAAAAGCTCGAAAAATCCTCTTAAAAGTGTGGAGAGAACAAAACGAAAAAGCAAAAAAAAGACAAGACCCTCTCTTTTTGTGGCAATGTTCTTCAAACTTGAAACCCAGCCTTATATAGAAAAACAATTATACACATTTGGCATGTTACAACTCCAATCATTTTCTGATCCACACACCTCGGGGAAAGATTTCACTAAATCTTAAGTTTGATCCGGGTCTGCAAGAACAGATCTGCCATCTTTTGTAAATTATCTCCTGGGTTGATTTGGTTCTTATTGATAACTAAGAGGTTTTTCAGGTTGAGACTGAGAGGCTCTTGAATGCTTCGAGTTGTCCGTCGCTCAATTCAGTCTGACCCATTGGGTGGTTTGGCGTGTCACCGTTCTCATTGCTCTTGCGAGATGAGTTGTACACTGAATCAGGCATCACAGAGCTGTGCTTGCCTTCAAAGTGAGTCGAACAGGGAAAATACTCGGCGCAGCGTGATTTCCATCCTGCAATTATAACACCATAGCACAGCTTATCATTTTCCAGCAACTTACTAAATGAGACCAACCAAACACACTAAATGAAAAGAACACCCGCAGAGAAGTCGTCATATTGGTGCAGAGAGCTACTACTTAATGGAAACAGCACAGTGAAGATATTTAATGCTTACTGGAGGCAGCTTCTGAGTCGAGGAGAACTGTCTCTAGGAGCTTATGAACTGCTATGCAGTCTTTTAGTTTCCATTCTCTCGCTGGTCCTAGAGCTCCATTTCTGCAAATGGACAACCAAATGTTAAACATACCAAAAAACAGAGAACAAAGAGAGCAAGGAACCATAAGGTATTTGTTTGAAGGAGCATTACGTTTGAACCACTTTATTGGTTGAGTCTTCAATTATTTTGATTGCCTCGGTTTTCTTGCTTGGATCTAAAATATACAGCATTTCTGCATATGCAGCTCTGTGCACCAAAGAATCTGCGGAGTTGCATGCAAACGTTACCATTTTTCATTAGACACTGTAATGTCTCCGTGAGGGTACATGTAATCAATTTGATACGAACCTTCGTGTCTACCAAGAAACTCTTTGTTTGCTTCCATTAGTGATTTATTCTGCAATTGACTAGAATGCAAATGGACAATTTATCTCACAACTGATATTCAAAAAGTAACAGTAAGATTGGATCAAAGTTTGAGTAGCCACCTGATTGACGGGCGCTCAGCCTCTAGAACACTCCAACGAAGTTTCTCAGCTTCAGTCGTTGGAGCACTTATCGATTCTGTCATGAGAAAGAATTTAACCTGCCACCAAGTTCAAAAGTATAAGCCACAAAATAGAAAACACGTCTAGCCACAGAACACTTGAAGGAAAACATTATTATCTCTTGTCTGCTTTACATGATTAAACTCTTCCTTAAAACATCACAAGTTACACAGATTTCATACCAAGGAACGGTGTGAATCAGGGTTCTCTGCATCCAATTTAAGCAATTTCTTGACGGCCTGAAGAGAATGGTAAAGCCCTTAGAATACTTGACGAAGCATATTATAGAAACATGATAGATCCAATCTAAGCTTGCATAGGATTCAAAGCAGTTACCTGGAATGCAAGTAGAAACTTCTGTTTTCTCATATTGACCTCAAAGGAAAGTAGATGAGTCTCCAAAGAATTAGGTGAATGCTTCTGGAGTAGTCTCAAGTACTTTGAAGCCTCTGCCATTGGCTGCTCAACCTGTACAGATTTGGTTATTTAGTTAGCCTCTATTAAAGTTAATACTCATACTAAAGTAAACCACAATACATCTTACAAATGAAGTAAACCACAACCTGAATTAACTTTTGCCCATGAGGATCTGGATCTACAGGTTTCACATTTCGTTTGCCAGACTTAGAGGCACCACTTGCAGTTGATTCTTCACTCTTACTCTCAGCTTCCTGAAACGAAAAAGAGCACTCTTAAGCCATCTTAGTGTCAATTCACTCGTCAAATCAATGAACGCGCCTACTTTCTTAGCCCGGGCTTCTGCCTTTTTCTGCTTCTTGATTTTCTTCTTCTGAGCAGGAGCCAACTTTGACATTTCATCTTCTTCAGCAGTCGACTTGGGAGAGTCATGCAATTTCAGGTAGCACCTGAACATTCAGGCCGAGAGGCAAATGAGCTATAGTTAAATGGAATCTATCATGCATCGATACAGTAGATACTGTAGCTATACAGTAGATACATTAGTACATTTATGCAACAAAGAGTTCACCTGATAGCCCTGATTGCTGCTTTGTGGAAATATGGGAACGAGTGCAATCGGTCTTGGAACTTAAGCATGTCAACATATGAACGCAAAGTCATTTTCCTTAGGCAATACGAGTGGAAATCAAATTGATCTTCAGAAATGTCAGCATAGTGCTTCTCCACAGCTAAGAACTTCTTCAAAGCACGTCCAAGATCACCCTGACGGAAGTAGCTATCTCCAGATGCAAGATCATACCTTCAACGAAATAGGATCAAAAGACAGCCATTAGAAAGATAGCTGAATGGTCAATTCTACATTAGCAAAACTACTCAGGGTTCTATAGAGCCATACCACATGCACTGCATGTCATGGAGATTGTTGAGCTGATCCCCCTCTTTGGTAAATAAAACAGCAGTTTTCTCAGCCAAGGGCACCTTCACCAGAAAATTTACAGAATGGAGAACTAGCGTTTAGGCTTAACGTCAAAGACATCGACCAAAACAATATAATACGAACAAAACCAATGCAAACCTGATCTGCTTGCAACATACGCTTAACGCATTCACTGTTTATATAACGATCTGCTAGGTCCATGCCTCTAGCTTCATCGGCAAGTGCAGCAGCGGCAGTCAAGTCTCCTGCATGCTTCATTATTCGGCTCTGTTGAAAGAAACAAGTACAAGGGTTAAGAGTAAACAAGAACATCCTCATACGAAAAAGATAACCTGATACACGGTGTGCACACAATATACAAATTTTGTTAACACAATTGCTATAACTAAAGAAGTTCAAACCCAGCCATCCTATCAAAAAAAGTTTTCAAAATGTGTCTCCAATACATAGTGCAAGCAGCAATAGTGACACCAAAAAAACTGATGGATCAAAAACTTATAAGAAGATTTTTGGTCATGATAAACAAGGATACCTTAACGGAGTACAGATCAATCACTGTTGGCGTATGAGCAATGGCCTCATCAATTTTACAGAGCGCAACATCATATTGAGCACGCCTGTCATAATGCTGCAATATGAAAAATTTGTATCAAAATAAAAATACACAAAACATCAAAAGTATAACTGTTAATATAGATAGAAATTAAGACAGTAATAGCAACAGTGAACCTGAGCCAAGAAAAACAATGTCCACAAGAGTGTGGAAGGGGGCTCTTTTACATCACTGCATCATTTAAAAATAAGACAAAAGATTCGACTGATCATCATTAACTTTGAGAACATTTCAATGTTGTTTTGTATAAAATAAGACCTTATATAATAGATGACAATAATTCAGTGACTATATCAGTAATAGATTCAGTTGTATACCTTCCTGGGAAACTTCCAGTAGTCCTAATCGAATGTTCCATCTCAACAACTAATTGCTCCAATATATCAGGCTGGGTAACAAAATAAGTATTTAAACATATATAAAAAAGTAAGGTAAAGCCAGATCAATGAAATTGGAGACAGCATGCTCAAGGACAAAGCAGGGAAACTGACCTTGCGAGGGTGATCATACAAAGAAGAGAGATCAGAAAATAATGAAGGAACCCCCTGAGACAAATATCAAGAAATGTAAGAACATATTCTATTAGATCACTGTGAAAACGAAGAGATTCAAGGGCAAGAAAAGATACCTTTGTCAAAAGAGGTTTAATGTATTTTGCTACAGCCTCCTTAAAGTTCTCATCTTGAAGAAAATCCAATGGTATCCTCTGAAATGGGGAAATAGAATATAACTTAACCCCAGTCTTAGAATTTCACGTATCAGCAGCCAAAGCAAAACATCAGACGGGAGCAAAATGGGTAGCCACTACTAGTTCCCTATGAAGTAGAAGGATATTAGAAAATGTATTACACTACAGGCAACGATAGGCCTTATCTCACCTTAACAGCGGATGACCTAGTGTACTGCTCACTTAGAGACTGGTACAAAGCATTTAACTTCTCAATCTGGTCGGACGAATATTGACCACTTTCTGAATACAATCCAAGGCATTTTTGAAGACCTTCATAATATCTGAAAAAGTAACGAATGCACTTTTTTATTTGTTTACAAAAACTGACAGTACCAAGAATATATAGAAGCCTTTGAAAGTAGCAAAGGTATAGGCAGCCAAATTTATGCCAAAGATAATGAAGCAGAGCAAACAGATATGACAATAGAGAAAAACGAAAAAATACACAGATAATTTCTTTAGAGCTACTTTAAAGTTCAAAGAAAAAAACCTGTAATTGTCAGGGTTCATGGAAAGTAAAACCCTGTAGAGTTTATTGGCTTCTTCTAGACGACCAACCTTTGACAAGAGAGATACCTCTTGTTCTTTGTAAGACAACTTATCAACCTACAAACAATGAAACGAGGAATGTTCAATCTACTACATGTGTGCATCCTATTATCCAAACACATTCATCTATCAGATTTGTGAACTTACTATTTTCGGTTCTTTTTTGTGCAACTCCTCAAGCGCTTTGTCAAAAGAACCACTCTCCTCAAGCAAGGAAACCTGGAAGGAAAAAGAATCCAGCTGAGATTTCCTGCAGCTACAGATATCAAAAATGTGCTAATGCCAAATGTGGGTTGCGCAAACAGAGAAGTTTCAGGGGAAAAGAGTGAACAGAGCACCACCACTCCGGGTGGCTTGGAGAGACTTTCCAGGGTTCATATCCAATTCTTCTTGTGAGGGTTATGCTTTTTTCACAAACGAATACAGGTGTAATTCAAAAATGTATGATACAAGCAGTAGGCCATACTTTGTACCAACCACAACTTGTACGTTTGGCATTTTCGTCAATAGGAGATAAATGTATGATACCCGTTTAGGGAAGCATGATTTTTCAGGGCAAAAAACCTTAGAGAGACAACAGTCAAGGTATAATAGTTGTAAAGTTTCTGGTTGATACCTTGTATAGAATCATTTCAGTGTGTTCACATAGCTCGTTCTCAGGAGGATAGTCATCCTCTAAGGTGCCTTCATACGCTTCCAAAATTTCAACAGCTTTAGAAGCACTGGTTTCAGGAAAAAATAAAAGAAGTTAAGAGATCAAGGTTTATATACATGGCAAGCTTTTACTAGTAAGAAAAAAAGTTCACAGTAAATTCTACTGTATGTTCATTGGTATATTATTTCCTAAAAGTCTGATGTCAGATTCGTCCCAACAAAGGCATACGCTATCTACTCCTTAAAGTGTTCAAGACTACAATTGCAAATTATAGTCAATTAACCAGTAACCAGCTAGCCAATAGTCCAAAGAAGAAAAACTAGCATTCCATTCAAATGAGAAAGTGCTGCAACATATTTAGATTTAAGGGGTCAAGGACCATAACATACTTCGCGTTCAAATGCTGAGAGACTGCAAAGCCAATCCAGTTCATTCGGTGATTAGGCTTTAATGTCAAAAGCTGCTGCCTGGTCTCCACAAAACCGGATAAGTCCCGCATTTGTGCCTAGGAATAAGAAAGTATACAAAATGATTAACTATTGAAAGCATCAAAAGAGATTAAAAGTGGAACAAGCTTACACAAAGTAAAAGTGATAAAAGTACGAATTGCCATCATCTTTGAGAATAATTGGCACACCTAATATATTCACCTCAATCCAGTTTTTCCCATAATTACCTGCAGAAGTGAGAGGTCTCTGAGTATTTCAAGGTTATCAGGATCTATTCTAAGAGCATTTCGGTAGCATTTGATGGCTTCTCTATACTCTCTGTCTGACCGGTACAAAAGACCAAGCACATGCCAGCAAACATGGCTTTTGATATCATTCTGCATGAAAAAAATAAGTATAAATCCTACATTACCCTGAAAACCATACCACGTCTAAAAACTAAGGAATAAAGTTGTGATTATTGAAGAGTATATTCGAACCTTCACTCCAAGCCTAACAAGCTCATATGCTTCAGTTTTGCGGTCCATACAGTTTAGAGTCAGTCCTTTCATAGATAAAGTCTCTGAAAATCACAAAAAACAAGAGAGACAAATCTTTAAAAAAGGAAAAGAATAACAAAAAGAAACATTCAGCAGAAGCAAGAACCGGGTTTACCACAAAACAGAATAGATCTCAACTAACAAAACTACACAATACCAAGCATTTCCTTTGCTTCAGTAGATGATCATACACTACAGCCCTTATACACTATATATGTAGTACACTAAATATAGAGTTGTAAGTTCAAATAGCAATGAATATTAGCACTAAATCACAAAAGAATAGAAGGAGAGTTTTGATAAAAGACAAACTGACCTCCATGATCAGGAAACTTTTTTAATATGGCATCAGCTGCCTTGAGTCCCTTCTTGTACTGCTTAGTCTCATATGATTTCTGCATTATAAAATCACTCAGAATAACTATATGCGATATATGTTTACTAAAACGCTTGAGAAAATTACATAAGAGAAAAAAGGAGAAGTATTTAAAGCAGGTTGAACAATATAGTGGTTAAAACCAAAATCTATGTTAAACTAGAGTTTAGAAAAGATGTCTGAGACTAGGGTTACATTAATAACTAGTTGGTAAAGATGCATATAACCTACAGAAACCATGTTGAGTATATTGATAAAGCTTGGTTTTCATGTTCCTCAAAGTAAACTAAGAATCCCAGAGCTTAAAACTCGACCAGGTCTCTCTATCTCAGCCTGTGACAAAGATCCTAGGCGACTAAAGAAGCCCAGAAGCAATCAATAGCCGATAGTCAAAAAGTAATTGAAGTTAAGAAATTGGTACATCAAACTAACACATTAAGATACCAAAACTCCACACAGTTTACTTCACATGTCAACGACTTTTCTATTGACCCAACACATTGACGATTAACTTAATTTGGGGTTTAACAGAGCAGATAAAACTCATCGTATTCCAATTTGTGCTGAACAGAAACATCACATCGCATGTTTAAGACAAAGCAAAAACTGAGAGATAAAGAGAGAGAATCGGAACATACGACGATGAGCTTGAAGAGGTTGGCCTCCTTAGGAGGAAGCGAAGCCCCCATTTTGTTGCGCTACTAAGAGAGCTCGCGAAGAAGAAGATGTTCTTCGCGACGAGTTCGATAGGGTGAGAGAGAGAGATAGAGGTGGCGTACTATCCGCTTCAACCCTATTACTGCGAACAAAGAAGGCACAGCTCTCTCAAGACAAAACCCAAATAAGGGTATAAATAAATTAGGGTCTTGTCTTCAATCAATCTTCTTCGATTCTAACCAAATCGGTACATGTTTCCGGTTTAAATTCGTTACTCTTATTTTAGAAACGGTTGTCAAATTGGATAGAACCAAACCGGTGAAAAACTGGAGACATCTGAACCTAATTTACCAAATCAAAATTGTATTTTAACCGATCAATTTTATATAATACCATCGTCCATCGACACTAGATCTGTAGTATCAAATCAAACCGACTTAATTGCAACCGGTTGCATCTGTAAAGACTTAAAAAAAACTAAACCGAATCCAATCCAATCCAATCCAGCATCAATAAATTTCATTAGAACCAATCTTCCCGAACCAAGCAGACCGGATTAATTTCAATTTTTATTCCGTAACATCCTACCAAACGTCTCGTGCTTTCATATGCAAAATGAAACAAGTTTCATCTAAAGACACTCTAAAGAAACATTCCTATAAGCAAGTTCGATCTCTTCTTCAGTCATCTCAACGGTCTCATCACTGTCATAGCCAAAGGCAACCCGAGAGGTCTCTCTGCTTTTTGTTCTCGATGATTCAGCTTCGCTCGTGTTTGCTAGCTCAACCTCATAGATCTTTTTCCAAGACTTGGCTTGTTTGCAAAGTTCTTCCTTTGAAGCTGTTGAATTCTCTTTTTTAGAAGACGATTCGATCTTTCCAAGCTCCTTCACTACACGAGGGACAAAGCTCCATAGCTCTGTAACTGATCCAATGTCCTAAAATTAAGAACATTCGAGAATAAATTCAGACGATTTGATTCAACCAACAATCTTCTTAAAGAAATTGATCGAAGTTAAAGAGGAAGAACATTTTTAAGGCTCTAAAAAAGGCGGCAATTGATTAGGCAACAATTATTGTTCAGACTTCAGAGATATTAACCTGCTTCTGTTCAAGAGACTCTATGGCGTCTTGTAAGCAGGTTAAGACTCCTTCAGCAGCTATTCGCTTGATTTCGGCTGGTTCTGGCTGTTACAATGGTTTTAGAATAACCGAAACATACAATCAAGAAAACATGTGTGTTTGAAAGAACATAATACTCCCCCTTACCTTCTCCTCCTGACTTTCAAGCCATGAGATGGTTTGAGTTAGGTCATCCCTGGCCCATTTCTTCACCTCTGTAACAGAAAATGGCTCTTTCACAAGATTGCAAGCTGATCTATTCTGTGAAGATATGGAAATAAACAGTCATACACCATTGATTGGAGCAAAATACGGTTCGTTTTGATTAACCAAATTATCAGTTATGGTCTAATGGGTGAAGGTTTAAACATGCCTTGGATGAGGTAGATGGAGTTCCCCTTGTTTCTGTTTTTTTCTCTACTTGCTTCTCTGGTTTTTTAGACAGGTGTTCGCTATTTTCTGATTACAATCAATTAAGCTTCACGGAGTCAACTAAACATCAGAGTGAAGCAGGGCAATAAGAAAAGCTATTCTCTTGTTCATAAACTTAAAAACATGGTGATATTGATGAACCTCAGGATGGTTAAAACAGAGATTCTATCTAAAGCCTTTCCAATATATAATTCTTTTTACCTTGAATAGCATTTTGACGAACATTGCTTTTCCTCCATGGTTTTCCAGCATGCATAAGGTATTGCTCAATATCCACCAACTTCTTCTGCGTATAACACTCAGTTATCCAATCCTGAAGACAGTTAAAAGATCCAAAACATCAGTAAAAAGTATAAATTCAATTACCAATGGATCACTTATGAAAGTCAAAGAGGTAACCTTTGAGATTATTGTTCCCCCATTTGTTTCAACTTGACGGAACTTTGGAGTGTTGGGAAAAGCACAGATCAACAACGTAGAGTCAGAGTTCCAGTCAGGTTGATAGGTGGCTCCCATGGTCAAGGCCTGTGATCTCAGTGTACTCCTCTCAGGATTAACAAAGCCCGACAGCACAAAAACAACTCCTTCCTGCATAGTTTAACCTTAAATTCAATCAAAAAAAGCATATGACTAACATGACAGCTAAAGAATATATAGTTTCAACAACACCATAAAGGCACACAAACCATAAGTTTAGAGAATTCCGTGGTACTTGAACTTGGCTCAGCGTGTTCTGACTTGTTGGAAGGGGCATTTCTTCTACTGTTGTGCTCTTCAACTTGTCCTTCATCCTTAGGCTTCTTACTATGAGACTTACCCGGACTAGTTTCGGGATCCCTTGAACTCATCCAAGAAGGAAGATTTCGCTTCTGGGACATGTTGTCCTTTACACTAGACAAGACAAGACAGGTTTCTTCCTAGGAAGAAACACAAACTTAAACCTAAGCGGCTAAGCCACTAGTTACTTGAAATCCCAGGAAGATATAGCTATTGCATCTAGCAGAACACAAAGCCAGAGACAAAACGGTGCAAATCTGCAAAAGTGTAGCAAAAATTGTAAAGCGTTCCCTAAGAACCTTTTTCAATTGCAACATAAAATGAATGGATAAGGGTTCTCCTACAGCGAAGAATTTAACAGAACTCAGTAGCACTAAAGTAGAATTCGAGTTCAGATCAAATCACAGTACTGGGAAATTACAAAAAGAAGAAAGCCATTGCAATTAACAGAAACATCACCATAAAGCCCTCGAAAACTAAATCTACCCATCTAAATGAGCCAACACAGATGTTACGAAGCAAGCGAGGAGAAGACTATAATTAAACTTGAGAAGAAAGCGAGGAACCTTAGCTAGCGCTCCGTGGCTTCTTCTGCGATCGAAAGCATCAGAGAGACTGTCAATTTGTCAACAGCATACACGTCGTCGTTATACGAAAGCCGAAACTCAATATCAGATTTAAAATGATGAGAGTATTCAATCTAAAAAATGAAAACAATAAGCAAAGGTGGACGTGCCGGAGTGGTTATCGGGCATGACTAGAAATCATGTGGGCTTTGCCCGCGCAGGTTCGAATCCTGCCGTTCACGTTTTTTTATTTACCATTTTTTGCTTTGACTCTGCCCGTTTAGATTTCTAGTGTTTCATTTTTTTACTGTTGCAGCTGGAGGTTTATGAAAGGACAATTACCATTACTAAGTTATTCCTCGTTTCAATATTTTTTCTGAGTAATTAGGAAACTCTTTACTTTAGTCTTTAATTTTCTCTTTTCTTAGGTTTCACAACCTTCATCGGCTTCAAATAATACATGAATCCCCATCCAATGAAAAAAACGAAATCCACGCACACATTGAAGGTGAAATCCTTCGTGTCCAGTACCTACAATGAGCTCGATGAATTAAGAAGACTTTATGCATGCATTGAAGAAGCTTACAAGCCGATAGGCCGGAAACATCCTCTTTCCTAAGAAATATATCTTATGCTTGTATGTATAATTGATGTGTTATGTCTCATTCTTATTAAAACTTACAACACAAACCCCTCATATGCTACGACACAATTCCATGACTAAATTTGTGAATATCAACGAGTCAAAACATGTCAAAAGTCTATCTTTACTTTGTCTTTAACGTTCCCTTCTTTAGCCGCAAACTGTTTTTGGACTTTTGAACCCATTTCCGAAATTTCAGGGCTTGTTTTCTACAAAGTTACGTACTAATAATAAGCCATCGTTACCACTCACGTGGTTAGTAAGTAAGATATGATTATAAAAGGATTCAATGGCTTTGACACGTTCTGTCCTCGCTTGACGTAAGCCATGTTAATTTAACCGTTGTGTTGTCGTTGGTCTGTTCGACGCTATCAATATATATATGAAATGTGTTTTTTTTGCTAAATTCAGCTGATTTACCCTTTTTTTTTGCTTTCCCTCTCGCTTCGAGTCACTTTGAAGTGTAGATCGAAGAGTATTGGGGGTTGTTTAGTCATCCTGATTTTCTTAATCAATATAAGTGATCATGTTGTCAATATTAGTTCCCAAAAATGACATTGAAAACTATTAAGGGCCTATGTTAGCAAGCAAAGATCAATGAGAGAAGAAATCTAGGACTTGGCCTGCTTTGTTTGCACCTCGAGGATTTTTTTTTTTAAAGTAGATAAGTTGATGTATGTATGATGAATGATGATGAGGATGAATGAAAATTATTTATAATTGTTCCGGGCACTTATCAAAAGAAAGGAAATAAATACAATTACTGGCAGTAGAAGATACAAAGTCCACGTCAGCTACTGGATAACTATCATAATGGATAAAAAGGACGTAAAATAAATACATAAAATGAGCTTATCCTGTATGTACCAGAGCTTTTTAAATTGATGTCGACTGCATAAATATCCAAATTCTATTGCATGTCTTCGTAACAATTTGATCTCTATCATTAATTTGCAAAATAATAATGCATATATTGTCTGAAGTCATCGAGTGCCTAAGCCTCGAGTCAAACTATCTTTGAGACACATTTAGATATGAGAAAATTTGATCAAATGACAGCTTTCTTCCTATGTAATTGGCCAGCGTTTTCTGCGGTGCTAAAGCTCATATATTCTCGATCGATCAATTTTATTAGTTAGCTGAGCTCACATATATATATTTTTTTTTTGGTAAGGTTTTCTACGTTGCTGGTTTGATGCGAGGCTTTGTACTTCTAATTTAATCAAATGTCGACACAATTTTAAAAAAACGAGTCAAATAAATCCATTCCCCTATCGTTCTCAATCACATATAAAAAATCTAAACTATTTGGCTAATTATATAGTGTTTCTTTTTCCATTTTATCAATTGCTTGACGAATTTTCTTGTGACGAAAATACCTTTTTAAAAAATATGAATAATTGAGTGCGACCGCAGAAGAGTATGAGTTATAAAAAATCGACACGAACATTGATGAAGTGGGTCCAACACTCCCAGTACTAGTCTATTCGAACTATTCCTATCTACGAAGGAACGGATTTGCTTCCATCGTTTACTGTTTTGATTTATGAAAGAGCCAGCCACCCGACGACTTTTCTTCCCCCTTTAAGGATGTTGACGCCGTGTCGTTTTGTTCTCGTCCACCGTAGTCATTCAAGACGCCGTGCCGTTTTGTTTTCTTCATGTCCAACCTTTTTTGTCAGCCCGTTTTATCCCACGGCGCCCTTTCAATTAGTTTATTTGTTGCTATAATATTGGATCGGAGTGTTTCATTGTCCCTATACGGCAATCCATAGTAGTATATCTTTTGTCCAATTAACCAAAACTTCAAGTTACATTCATGTTTATGTAAATACATGAATGGATGCATAGTAATCATAAAACTATTATTAAAAAAAATCCAAATTAATATATACGTTAAAGATGTTTACAGCTTTATACATGTGGTGGACACCAGAAGAACTAGTAATATTAGTCCAAGCTGCATGGAACATGCTGCTTCCTCGAGTATTGTATTATTCAATTTTGTACAGCTAAAAGATAGTGTATAGTATGTACATAGATGTCTTTTATACGTTACATATTAAATTACTAAGCATTATAAATGATTTAATCAAGGGATTGTAATAGTATAACGCAGGGTATGGAGACAAACTTTCGTTTCTTTTTTTTTTTTAAAAAAAAAAAAAAAAAAAAAAAACTTTCGTTTCTTTATGTCACACGCGTTAAGAAGCTTAATAAAGATCATATATAATCACGATAAAGATCTATATGCTTGTTATATATTGTAACTACATTTATTAAAACATTAAACTTTGTTCATCCGTAATAGTTTAAAGATGTCGAGTATTGAATACTGCTAGCATTTGAATAATAATCCATACCATCATTTGTTTATGGCCGACCGAGGAAGACACGCACATACAGACAACAAGCGAAATAGAAAATCAAATATCTTTATAAAAAAATAGGGAAATTCTTGAAGTGGTAGAAGGACTTTTAGAGGAATGACTCCAAAACATTAATTTTTGAGTTGGATTTGGATTTAATTTTATTTCATTTAAATAAAATATAATAGATAATTTTATACTTTTTAAATCGTTCTCTACATCTTATTCAACTATGTATCATGTAGTTGTTTACGAATATCCTTTTATTTTGCCGTCGTATATATATGTGTAGTATACATATATTCAGGACTTTAGTATACAAAGTTGACATAAATTTCTGGTGTTTCTTAACGTTAAAACCAAACAAAACAAAAAAAGTTGTGTTGTTTAGAATTAGGAAATCGATATTACAGAGTAAAAGGGTGTGTGTGGTCCGATTAATTATATATGAGAAAAGAAAGGGTGTGATCTAAAATATAGATTCAGAAGGTACATTCAAAAAGTACAGTCTTTAATATGTGTAAGTGTTAATTATTTTTAATTTATCCTTAAAATCAATTTATTATTGTTTGTTGCACACTAGTAAGTGTATTCTTCAACAGTTGTGTATAATGTACATCACTAGATATACAACAGAGTAAAAGGCCTTACTCGGTATTATATTTTACCATCTATGTATCCATCCCATCTTATGTTTATATATACTGTATTCTGTTGTTGACAGGAATTCAAATGCTTTATTACTAAATTTGAAAATTATAACAAAAAAAATCATTTAGATATAAACATAAATTAAAAATATTTCAGTAGAAAATAAAATTGGATATGACATCCATCACCTTGTCCCAATTGATCCAAAGTCTCCATCTTTAAGCTCACACAACCATTAACCGTTTTTTTCCATACAAACTCAAATTCCGTTATCTTCATTTCATTTTATTTTAAATAAAAATATAAAATACACTTAACAAAAACTTGTACTATTAAAGAAAGAAAAAAAAACGATGAATGAATCAACAAGTTTCTAGAAACACTTATCTTCAAATATCTATAAAGCGGCGCACACTCCTCTTCCCCATTCATCATCATCTTCAACCTTCTCTCAATCCAAAATTCTCTCTTTTACTAAAACTGTTTCAATATCTCTCACTCTTCTAAAGCTTCTATCTTCTTCACTTTTCCACAAACAGATAAATAAAAAGTTTCAATCTTTGAGACTTTCTCGATGGAACTTATCCCCAATCTTCCCAACGACGTTGCTCGCGAGTGTCTCCTTCGCGCCTCCTACAAACAGTTCCCTGTCATCGCCTCCGTTTGCAGAGGCTGGAACAGTGAAGTCTCTCTCTCTGACTTTTTACATCAGCGAAAAGCTTCACGCCATAGCCAAGAACTTCTTATTCTCTCACAGGCTCGTGTCGAAGCCTCCGCTGGATCCGGAAAGATTTTCGCTACGCCTGAATACCGGGTCTCTGTTCTCGAATCCGGGTCGGGTCTTTGGACGGAGCTTCCTCCGATTCCTGGTCAAACCAAAGGACTTCCTCTGTTCTGCAGATTGGTTTCTGTTGGATCCGATCTTATTGTCTTGGGTGGGCTTGACCCGGTTACGTGGCAGGCCTCTGATTCGGTTTTCGTCTTCAGTTTCCTCACTTCCAAGTGGCGCGTGGGGGCAACCATGCCAGGTGTACGGAGATCCTTCTTCGGATGCGCTTCGGATTCGGATCGGACGGTGTTGGTTGCGGGTGGACACGACGAAGAGAAATGTGCGCTGACGTCAGCAACGGTGTATGATGTGGCAGAAGACAAGTGGACGTTTTTGCCGGATATGGCGCGGGAACGAGACGAGTGCAAAGCGATATTCCACGCTGGCAGATTCCACGTCATCGGTGGATATGCCACTGAGGAACAGGGGCAGTTCAGTAAAACCGCTGAATCGTTCGATGTATCTACGTGGCAATGGGGTCCACTTACGGATGACTTTGTCGACGACACCGTTACCTCTCCGATCTGCACCGCCGGTGAAAACGGAGATTTGTACGCGTGCTGGCGTGGTGATGTGTTGATGTTTTTAAATGACACGTGGCAGAAGGTGGGCCAGATCCCTGCTGATGTGTACAACGTGATTTACGTGGCAGTGAGGCCAGGGAAGCTGATTGTGATCGGCAACGGCAAGGCATTGGCTGGATATGGTGAAGCCACCGTAGGGTATACATGTGATTTAAGTAGCGCACGATGGGTAAAATTGGAAACACATGTTGGTCATGTTCAAGCTGGTTGCTTCTTGGAGGTCTAATGTAAAACCTCCAATCTTTGGAGTCTGGACCTAAATCCCAACAAATCATTCGGTTTTCTTGTGTGTTAATGTATAAATCTTTTCATGAACAACCAAATAAAGAAATTTAGTTGAGTGAATGTAAATTATGGTATTTATTCATTTATAGTGTCAAGTTGACTAAATATTTATGTTCTCTATATAGAACTAAAAACTTCAAAAGGAAAATTCGAACTTTTAAGTTTTCATGGTTAACCGCTATTGTCAAGCAGAAAAACTTGCGAACATTTGTCGACACAAAACTAAAATGAAATTTATTAAAGGAGCCTTGATTTGGTTCAAGAACTTTAATGGGTTTCATTCATAGACTAGCTCTATTAATTTATTTACTTCAGGCCCAAATAGACCCGATTTTGAATGATAATCTTTTGATCTTTAAATGGGCTTTGGATGGGACTTGAGTTATGTAATTTTGTAAGACAAATGGACGGCTAGGATTTGAGCAGAGGTTCGAAATATGGATTACACCTGAGGGGCAGAGTTCGAAGATAGACTGACAACAGACTTTAAAGAGAGATGCAGAGACACCCTCTGTTACAAGTAACATCTATTTAATATCGATACAAAAGAAAAAAAAAAGTGCATTATATTTCAGCAGGAGAATTGAATCGTAGCCGTTGAATCTGCAGAGGAAATAGGCGCCGCTTCATTCTGCGTCACAGCTTTGTCATTAAATCCAACGGCTGGCAGCTTTATGACACACACAAACAATTGAATTGGAGCAGTGTTACACTGTACCCTATCACCACAGAGAATTTAGCTTCTTTAGTTTCTTTCTTAACCAAAAAAGTCAACACATTTTTGTATCTATTATGAGTCGGCCTATCTAGCCTATCTTTTCATTCATCTCCATACATACATCATCAACTTTATTGTATGGACAATTTAAGATACGAAGATTACGTTACATAGTTGTAGACTTGTCAACGAATTTTTTAAAAAACTTGAGAATTGTGATTCCGATTATCCTTCTTTTCTATTTATTCGAAACTACATAGCGTGTGTTTTTGGATCCCATGTATTAATCGTTGTGTTTACAAACACAAATGAGATAAAAGATCTAAAAAGACATTAATATATGTTCGTGAAATGATGTCTTCCTTGACTAATGTAAGAAATTGCCAATAAGATTTTAATATTCTAAAAGGAAGTGGACTACACGCGCCGAAATAGTTGACCCTTCAAAAAACGTTTAATGAAGGATAATAGAAGAAAAAAGAGTCTAGGTTAAATGGAAAACGGATAGTAACTATAGCCCTAACAAAAATAGTAAAAAGCAACAGCAAATATCACGTGTCACCCCAACTTACGATTAAAATAGCCTAATTAAACTCAAATTACGATTAGAGAGCTCTAATGATCAAGAGTCGCCATAATTATCTTCATGAATCCGGTGAGTAGTGCCGTTAGGAGAACGAAGAGGAAACAGCGGCAAAAGCTCCGGTGCTGGCTCAGCGCCGCTTCTCGGACTCGGAAGGAAGTAGAACCCTTTTTCCGCTATGGCTTTTTGCTCTTCCTTGTCCGGTTGCGCGTGGTGTTCCTCACGCGCTGAATGTGGACTCACGCGCGCCCAGAATGGGTCTAGGTGAGAGACGGGAGAGACGAGGAATCCTCGGTGGAAATGGCTGAAAGCTTCGTTGGGGTTTGTGATGTTGTTGACCTTCAGCTCCATTTTCTTTGATGATTGACGCCGTTCGTGGAGCTTGAACGCTGGCTTTTTGGGAGTTAGTGGAAGCTTTTGGTGTGCGGCGGAGACGGTGGAGAAGGAGGAGGAAGAGATATCGGGTGGTGCTCCGGTGAGCTTTTGGACGATGTTACGGAAATTAGAAGGGTCTGCTTGAACGAACATGGTGTTTGGGTCGGTGGCATAGCTCGGCGGCTGCTGGTGCTGGTGGCTCATGGTGGTTAAGATGATGACTAAAGAGATGTGTGTAGTTGAAAACCTTGAGAAGAGAAGAGAAGAGAAACTTGTTTTTTTTTGTTTTTGTCTAAAAGACATTCGTCTGCCTACTGCACAATTATTTAAAGAAGACCCTCTTGTGTGTTTGTGTTTTTATTGACATTTTTGCCAACATATTAAATTTCGTGATTAACAAAAGTGGCTAATATGCTTTGACTTTGCACGTCTGGAAATTTTTAGTTGATAAGTTGACTAAAAATAAATAATTATTTAGTTGCTAATAATTCACTAATATTTATGATTCGAACACGGATTTAAACTGTTTATAGATGATTATAATGTCAAAGTCAACGCCAAAGCTAGCAATACATTATTAGAAGTGTTGCCAATTCAGTACCTGGGAACAATATCATACAGATGAATATGTGATATTGAAACATTTAGTCGGTTCATTGTTGACTCGGCAAGCAACTTAATGATATTTTCAAAGCATTCCACTAGTCTTTGATATTCCACTTTATATTTCCTTGTACACAAACGTTATATATATTTTTTATTTTGTACACTATAATTTAGACGTGGTTGACGAAATGATATGTAATACAAAAGAAAACCTAGAATGTTAATGTTATAATCTTTGTAGGCAAGATGCGTAATGATTGATAAGCGTAATTAACCACGTCCATGATTTTATGATTTTTCGAATTTTGAATTTCCCAAAGAAATAAATGCAGTGACGAGAAGGGCATCAGAACTTCCCCTACAAAATTTATGGAGGTTCAAAATTTGAAAAGTAAAAATTTAATGAATTAAAAACCCGTACATCGTTGAGTATTAATACAAGCGATAAAGTTTTTGTTGTTGTTGTTGTTGTTTTCTTATAGATTGTGATTAAGTTTACTTCTTCTTACCTTACATTTTATATTGTTGTTGAAACGTAAAATATGAGATACATCATGCATCCTATTTAATTAGTGGAGGACAAAGATATAGAAACGTTCAACATATAAAACGATTTGAAAAAGAAAAGAGAAAAAAGTAATGGCCTTTAGGTTGCGTGAAGGAAGTATGTAGGCAAAAAGCGAAGATTTTTTCTCTCCTTTTTCTTCAGACTTCACGTTTTTTCTTTGTTCCTTAGCTTTGCTTCCATTTGACTCTTTGAACTTTATGTTATGTTTCCATTGAAACCTTCTTTATTAGTATTTCTTTTAGGCTTGAGTAAAAAAATATATAACACTCTTTCTTAATTTCCATTTGTCCACTTTTTTTGTTTTCCTTAGATTCTCGCTGTTTCAGTGGGAACTGATAGAAAAAACTAAAATTAATTGCTCGGAAGTTTCTGATTAAAAAAGTATCCAACTAACACCCCTAACTAGGAAGTTAGTAGATATTAAAATTTGTATAGTAACCAAAATAATTTTAATTCTGAAAACTAAAAACCCTAACAAAAATAAAATAGGTAGAAATTTGAAAGTTTTTTTTTTTTTACTTTGAAACAATGTTGAGCCTGGTCAACCAAAATTGTTGATCACGTTGACTCCCAGAAAAGGCAAAGGGAAGGCTCATTAAGAGCCCATCTGCTTAAAAAGGAAGCAAGGGCTAGAGAGGCCCAGTTTTGAGGTGAAGAAAAACGAGGGAACACGATGTATATATATTTTTAGACCTTAAATTTTGATTGAAGCAAACAAAATAATTGAATTACAAAATCGGAATTGGGATTCTTTTGAACGAGTGTCGTCGAGCTTAGAGATGAAGACGAGCGCTTGGTCTGAGTATTATCGAGAATTACGGTTGTTGGAATTCTCGAGCTTAGTGATGAAGACGACCGTTTGGTCCAATTAGGAATGTGCGCATAGTGCAAACAAGGAGGAACTTACCATGTTTTGCAGTTTCTAAGACTATCACAGATGTATCAATTATCATGAATAAGACACAAAAGCAATTCCAAAACCCTATTGTTTAGAACATTAGTGAAATTAACATGGTTTTAGTTAAAAACATTATTTTCTTAAAAGTTTAAGTGTTAAATTTGTTTTAAATTTTAGTCAAAATCTGAAAAGAAAAAAAATCAAAATTTTTAAAACTATTTTTAAAAAATCCGAATTAAATACTTGAATGCTAAATCTACATAATAATAAGAAAAACAAGTTGAATGTTTGGAATCGCTAACGATCCAAAATTCGGTTAGTTTTTATATCATTATGTAAATTTAGTATCCAATAAATAAAAAAACAAACAAAAGAAAGAAAAGATTTCTAAAATCCGAAAATAAACAAAATCAAAATTGTAAAAACTGTTTTTTAAAATCCGAATTAAAAACTTGAATGCTAAATTAAATCTACACATAATAATAAGAAAAACAAGTTGAATGTTTATCGCTAACGACTAATGCTGGATCCAAAATTCGGTTAGTTTTCATAACATTATGTAAATTTAGTATCAAACAAAAGAATTATAAAAAAAACACAAGAAAAAAAGTTTTTAAAAATCCATAAAGAAGCACAATCAAAAATTTAAAAACTATTTTTAAAAATCCGAATTAAAAACTTGAATGCAAAATCTACATAATAATAGGAAAACAAGTTGAATGTTTGGAATCGCTAACGACTAATGCTGGATCCAAAATCCGGTTAGTTTTCATATCATTATGTAAATTAATATCCAAAATAATAAAAAAAAATTAAACAAAACAAACACAAGAAAAAAGCTTTTAAAAATCCAAAAAGAAACAAAATCAAAAATCAAAATTTTAAAAACTATTTTTAAAAATCCGAATTAAAAACTTGAATGCTAAATCTACATAATAATAGGAAAAACAAGTTGAATGTTTGGAATCGCTAACGACTAATGCTGGATCCAAAATCCGGTTAGTTTTCATATCATTATTTAAATTTAGTATCCAAAACAATAAAAAAAAAACACAAAAAAGCTTTTGAAAAAATCCGCCATAAAAAAAAAAACAAATTTACTACCAAATCAATAATTTATTAATTTGTAAAAAAGAAAAAGAAAGAGAGGATAGAAATTCGTTACCAAGCAATAGCAAAATGTGTTGTCTATCATTCCAGTGGAACCAAACAGTCTTGCGGCTGCACCCACTGATTTGGCGAAATAAGAATAGGAACCTACAATAACGAGAAGAAATCTAAAGGTTAATTAATTAATTGTGAAACAAAGTGATAACAGACATGACAAACTATAGGTTAGGTCAATTTCGTAAAACTACTACAAGAGCAAACCCTAGTTCCTCCGATGCGTTTAGAAAACTAAATATTGATTGACTTAACTCAAAGAGACCTTTTTTGTGCAGCAAGTTACGCTAAGAATTAAAAATCCAAGGTTCCAACTTCCAAGATATCAAGTAGGAAATTAAGCGAGAAGCAACAAACCTGGCTCTCGTGACAACGGCGCATATGATGCATCATCCATGGTTTGCGTCACTACCTCTGACCCTCGGAGAGATCCTCCATGACTTTCCAGAGATCGTGAAACGCAAAAAAACAGAGAGACAGAGGATAAGAACGGTGGCGAGATCTTTGATGGTGTGATCAAACATGATTTACAGTTCCGACGGCATTGGAGCAGATGGTGATCATCGAGCTTTGACGTTCTCGTGATCGGTGAGTTCTCTTTGTAAGAGAGGAACAGAACTTGATCAAGAAGAAACAGAGACTAAAAAGACAAAAGAAGAAGAAGGTGGATTTTTGTTTTCGAAGAAAGAGGAATTATGATTTCTCAAAGAAGCTATTTTGTTATATAAAGGTTGCCAACGGAAAAAAAAAGGATAAGGTAATTAGGTTAAGTTGTTTAAAGAAAAGGAAATTTCTATTTTATAAGAAAAAGGAAATTACTCATACAAATATAAAAAATGGAAATTGTTTATATCGATAATAAAAAGTGACCGTTACAACAGCTGAATTGAGGTGACTTGCGTTTATTGTAGTTAATTAGAGATTCAAAAATTGATTACCATAGATGATCAGATGATATAACTTCTTTATCAGCAATCCCACACGGCACAATGTGCTCAAAGTACTTCAAATCAGGATCTATGTTAAAAGCCAAACCATGAGTAGTTATTCCAGAAGATATCCGAACTCCAATAGCACCGATCTTCCTATCCCCAACCCAAACCCCAGTCTCACATTTGTTTCCTGCAAGAGCTTTCACGCCATAAATCGAAGCAAATTCGATCATTGACCGCTCCAATGTCTCCACATATATACCTTCTACTTTGTTCGATTCCACAGTCAAACGCTGGAACTTGTGGATCTCTCCAGAAATAAGTTATCATCAGGAAGCATTCCTTCACACTTCTCAAATAGTGGTGATTATTATGGGGGGATGTTATACCTGCACGACAATTATCTCACGGGACCTCTTCCAGCGGTGTTCTTCTCTTGAGGGGGAATGATTTAAGTTTAAGGGGTCCAGTTCCTAGGCAGTTGTGCAATCTAAGCAGCATTAGGATTTTGGATCACCACAAGATCTCTCATGTCTTATTATGATGCAAATGCAATCTTACTTCCAACAGAATTAAGCATTCATATATAAATCATTCAAAGACGGTTTACTCAACATATATTAAACGTTAAACATAATGTGACTTGGAAGACAGAGCCCAACTGTGGTAAATAACAAGTAATCTCTGAGATGAGATGATTCAAGTTTTAGATAGAGAGATCAGCGAGATCAAATGTTCTTTCCACCGCTTTGCACCAAGACGCCACTTTCTTCTTCCTGATTTCTTCTTCCATAGCAGGTCTGAAAACTTTGGAGTTCTTCGCCTTCTCTCCTGACTCGAATATGTCTGCTTCATTCCAGAATCCCACAGCCAACCCAGCTGCATAGGCTGCTCCTAGTGCTGTTGTCTCTATGTCCACAGGCCTCACCACCGGACTCCCCATCAAATCAGCCTGCAACATTTTGAAGGAGATTAATATTTGAAGAAAACTGCACAATCAGATTCATACGAGAAAAAGAGCAGAGATCAGAACATACCTGAATCTGCATCAGAAGGTTATTTGCTGTGGCACCACCATCAACTCTGAGCAAGAACTCGCCTTTCTCGTTATCTAGGGAACCCTTTTCACCTGCATCTTTGTTCATGGAGTCAAGGACGTCTTTCACTTGGAAACACATGCTCTCCAGCACTGCCCGAGCAATGTGAGACTTGTTGGTGAACCTCGTGATTCCAATGCACACACCACGTGCGTCTTCTCTCCACCAAGGAGCAAACAAGCCGTTGAACGCTGGCACAAAGTACACTCCTCCTGTAGAATCTACCATTGCTGCCAAATCTTCGATTTCAGAGGCGCTTTTGATTATCCCAAGGCTGTCTCTAAGCCACTGGACAGCAGCTCCTGCTATGGCAATCGAACCCTCCAGTGCATAGTTGGTATGTGCTTGAGGCCCGAGCTTGTAGGCCAATGTTGTCAGAAGTCCATGGCCTGATTTGATTGGCACTTCTCCGGTGTTGAGAAGAATGAAAGCGCCTGTGCCATATGTACTCTTGGCCTCGCCTTTTCTGCAAGCTTGTCCCAGCATCGCGGCATGCTGATCACCAAGACATCCAGCAATCTTGATACCGGGAATAGGCCAGCCTTTGCATATTTCTCCAATCACTTCTGAATTGCTCACAATCTTAGGCAAGATTTCAGCTGGTATGCCAAGTGTCTTCAAAGTGTCCTGGTCCCAATTCAAGGTTTTGAGGTTCATGAGCATTGTCCGAGAAGCATTGGTGACATCAGTGACATGTAGACCGCCATTCACACCACCAGTCATGTTCCAGATCAACCATGTGTCGATAGTGCCAAAGATGGCATCCCCTTTCTTGATAGCGTCTTTGACATCATCCACATTCTCCATGAGCCAAAGCAGCTTCATGGCAGAGAAGTATGTGCTTATTGGCAAGCCACAAGACTCCACAAAATGGGATCTTCCTCCCGAGAGTTCTTTTTCTAGTCTCCTGCAGTGAAGATCATGAAAAAAGCTTTCATCAGAAACCAAATCCCTCAGCAACCATGAAGATGATATAGTAGACAAATCATACAAGAAGACAGAACAGAAAACAAAGAAAGGGATCAAACCATGAATTTGATTTAAAAAAAAAAGTATGTACCTGCAGATGGAACTGGTACGAGCATCCATCCACACAATAGCTTTGTGGAGAGGAAGGCCAGTGGATTTGCTCCAAACAACAGTTGTCTCTCTCTGATCTGTCAGCCCAATGGCCTTCAAGCCGCCGTCGACGTTGTGTCCATCGGCAGTGGCTTTGTCGAGAGCCTTTGCAATGCACACTTTCACACTTTCCAGTATCTCCATTGGATCGTGTTCCACCCATCTTCAATCACAGAAAAATTCACAGACTTTAAAAACAACAACAACAAGAGCAGGGATTCGAAATCGATTTGACTAATCCATGGATCTTTAAAGACAAACAAACTTTGGTCTGATGGATGGAGCTTCAAAGATACGGAAATAGTTTGCAATCAGACAAGATCGGGATCATCCACCATAAATAAGTCTCACCTACTCGTCATAACCAATTGAATTTAATCCCAAAAAAAAGGCAGAGAGAGAGATTAATTTTACCCAGCTTCGGGATAGAACTGAGTGAACTCGACTTGATGAGATGCAACAGCACGAGCATCGTGGTCGTAGATGATGAATCTGGTGCTGGTGGTTCCTTGATCGATTGATCCTATAAAACCATTTTCTTTTGCCATTTCTCTTTCTTCTTCTTTTTTGTGGTAAAGGTGAAGAATGCTTTGTTATCTCTCCAAGAACGAATTTAAAGAAGAAAGATCGTTGAGAGGATAAACTATCTATAATATGAATAGAGAGATAGATAATGGGAACGATTGATTATAGAAAGCTGAATCAGAGAGTCAGAGATTTTGTTGGAAACTTCACCGTTTTTTTATCCATCTACGCATTTACTCCACCGGATTAGATGATGATGTATTATTAAGCTTTTTATTGGTGGATGGTCAAGATTATGAGATCATCGCAACTTAAATTCAGCTCCATCTGCCACGTGTCTCTCTCTCATTCGATGTTCTTGTAACCGTTTCTATCGTTGACTTTGAACGAACTCATATGTCTCTGTCTCCGTTCACAGATCTGGTTAACGTTGATTTATTTATTTTTTTAGTCCTGCTTGTCTGAAGCTATTTTATAAATGAAAATATATGGGATTTAAATTCAATTTATCGGCTGGCCCTTGTTATCTTTAAAAAACGGACCATAATTAACGTCTAGCAGCTTCACTTTTTTTAAATAAAAAGGGGTTATCTACTTCATAGTTCCTACCAAAAACAAAAACATGGTTATCTACTAATATTGATTACTGCTCGTAAATTTGGTGACCTGATTTTACCAATAATAGTATGAGGCGTCCCCTAATATCATATGTAAATTGTAATAGCAACATAGGTTGGATGGATCGGTATGAATATTTTGATCAACCAACTTTTCTCGGAACATTATCGTATTTTCAATTCTAACCACCGGCTAGCTAATAATTCATCAAATTTTTGCCACTTTAAATTGCCAAGTTATGATTGTTAAAAAAATGATTTTGCATATTTTGATCATTTTTTGTCAAAATAAACAAATTATTTGACTTGTTAAGAGGTAAAATATGATTTACTTGTAACAAATAACTAGATCCGGACCCGCACGTACGTGCGGGGTGTAATATAAAAATAATTGTGTTTGCATAAAGTTTCAATTAAGAATTTGTTTTTTTGTTATAATAGTATGCATATATATATATATATATATATATATATATATAATATTTTGATTTATAATAGAAAATTTTGAATTTTAAAGAATATTAGATTTTAAAATGTTTAGAATTAATTTTTGGTAGCAAAATTTATTGTTTATAATTTAATATTTGGTAATTCAGAAAATACTATACCAAAAGTTTAATTAAGTGGCCCATAAATGAAGCCAAATAATTTTGTGGGCCGAATTACATGTTACGTAGACCCAATTAGAAACTCATTTGAACACATATTCTCTATTCGTTTGTTTTAATATATTATTGAATATTATTTTATTTATCTGGACAGATAATTGTTTAGAGCCATCCTTGTCTTATCTCAAATAAAGAAAACCCACCGACTAAAATCCAGAACATCGGTCGATCTCAGCATCAATTGCGAAATTGTCAGGTAGTCCAGCTCTTTCGTCTCCGTTTATCATTTGTGTTTCATAAATTGTGAATTCTACAAAGAGTAAGCTTATGATTGAATCAGTAATATATAATATTTTTTTAGTATGTCAGATTCAATTTCCAATCTTTGAATAGAAATCTTCACCAAAGATTGTCAAGAACCGGATCTTCTATGGGTAATTATTGCCAATATTATATCTAAATTTTGTTTTCGCTGAATTTTATCAAGGAAAAGGAATTTGTTTTCCTCTTGTTTGAATGCATTAGCTAAGAGCCAAAATGTTTGTATAAATTTTCAGTGTACCGAGTGATTTATTTGAAACACAATCTTTTTAACAATATATTTTGTAATAGGAAAAGAGTTAATTTTGTTTCTATATAGATTTCTATTTACAACAAACATAATAATGTTGACAAAAGAAGAGGATAAACAAAGATAAGTTGTCTGATAAGATTATTAGAAAACAATAGCTCTTTATAAATATGTGAACATGATCATACAAAATTCAATGTATTCAGGGCAAGCATCATTTGTGAGTAACATTCTTATGGAGGAGGCAGATTTGATGTTGTCTTTGGAGCTATTCAGAGTAATGTAAAAGGTTAGTGAGATGTTAATGATGACACTTTTGTTTATTAGTTAAGTATGTTTACCTACTGCTATTCATTTTAAATGAGATGAATAAATATATAAAACATTGTTTTGCCATTGTATGTTAAAATGATTATACGAAATGTGAGATCTGTAACACCAACTCTATTGTTAATAATGAAAAACGATAGAGCTCGAGTTTACGGAGAGTTTTAAAGAGTAGTAGTGAGTAGAAGAAAACGGGTAATAGACTTCAATATTTATAGGAAAAGAAGGACGGCAGCTAATCATCTGTCCACTGTTTCCCCTGTGTATTGAGTGTATTGAGTCCATGAATGGACAATTTTAACTTGAATTCTCTATTGTGTTTTGAAAGGCTTGATGTCAGCAAGATCGGTGAATGCTAGCTCAGCAGCCATTTTCTTAGTAGGATCGTGAAGAGAAAAGGTGAAATCTTGAAAAGGTGAGTTCAATAGAATCTTGGATCCTATATTTATACTAATCAAAAGTCGGCTATAATTTTTCTAGGTTTTAGAGAATTACCGGGGCAGAGGATAAAGTCTATTAGAATATTTAAGGTATATGCTTGATTTTATGCGATTTTTTTTATTGCGTTTATGATTTTTTCGGGTATAATTTAGAACTGAATATGGATTTGAAGAGATTTTATGATTTTAAATATAAACTAATAAAGGAAATCTAATCTCGAAAAATTAGTTATCATTCGATATAGGGAATATGGGGATTGAGATTGCATTGACTTATTCGTGACCTGTTTTTTTTTTAATTCTCATTTATAGTTTTAGTTGTTATAGAATGATTTTTAAAGCAATTGAATCTAAGAAGGATATTTCTATAACGGATTTTGTTATTTGTGGTAAATACAGATAAATGAAATCGAATATAAATCAAAAAGTTTTTTTTTAGTAATTGGAATATATGGGATTGGGTTGTTATAGAAATATAAGAGTAGAGATAATCTAATCGGAATAAATAGATTTGCTTGTTATGGTAATATATCTAAATGTATTGAATCTGATTGTTATTTTCTTTAAATACTGCAGATCCGTTCGGGCCTATTGATCGGGCCTATTGATTGTAAGCCCAATAGGATCGTTCATCAAAACACAATAACGTTTTGATAAAGACCCGAGATCCGACAAAAGGATCCAAGATCCGCGTCCCTGTTCGATAACGTTTGTCCATTATACCCCTCGTAGATATCTTTTTTTAGTCGTGGAATAAAAAAATTGTAATGGCAATCCTTTGTAATTTTTTACCTTTTATAAGGTTATTTTTTATCCAATGCTTCCCAATTAATAGAATAGATTCTCTTGTACAAATATGGATAGTTTCTTTTAGTTATTATGTTAAATTTTATAATTTAATTGGAAGATATTCAGTTTTGAAATATCTTTTATAGCTAGTCTGGAAAAAAATGTATTTGATGTAGAACAATATCATTTTAAGTGATATTGTATTTGGTTTAATACAATATCACTTTTGAGCTCTTTACCTAATAACTTTTGGGTAATTAATTTACATAGTATCTACAATCTACTATAGAACTATGGATAGAAGATTTTTGATTAATATCTTAACCACACAGTCAAACTTTCAAAGGAACTCTCTATGATGTTGATGTCTACAAATGTTAAGCTGAGATTACGAAATCGTCATTTAGTGAATATTTCCAATTTTGGTTTCATTCATAATTAAACCTCTCTTATCCTCTTTCCCATGACCAGATATTAATTACTCTGCAAAAGTCTACTGATCTAATCTTTTTTTTTTTTGTTATCTGATGAGTGATTCGGTTGCACGTACGGCACTTGAGACATGTACAAAGATATAAGTGTATATGACCTTTACGCATGGTATGAATGTAGAAGTCGAGAGAAAGAAAAAAAAAAGAAAAGTAGACGTAAGTTGGAGAAAGATGAGAGTGTTGACTAGACTTGCACTGTATTGTTGTATTAATATATAAAAATTCAACCTTCCCGAACCGATACCGCAATGAAGCGAAACGATCCAATTCACATTGACTATATAATAAGGTCCCATAATTTAATTGGAAATAATTGAGTGGTTTCCCTTGTCAATGTTTTCTGACTAATACTGAAATGTACATAATTCAGCAAATCCATTATCAAGCAGATCATTGGATTGATGATTGAAATCCGAAACCAAAATGTAGCTCAAATGTTTATCTTTTTGTCCACTATACGAGAAGAAAAGGTAAAATATGACAAGGCCTGTGTAGGAACATTTTAGTGAGCCTAAGCCACGTGTATGTGACGTGGCATTATATCCAATCCACCGCGATAAAAACTAACACGTTACAAGTCGTTGGATCGGTGGTAGATTAAAGTTGAACGGTTCATATAAACAGTTGTATAGTAAGAAACGTGCACATAACCGTAGGTAATCACAATTGATGGAGCATCCAAGACTCTTCTTCTTCTCCTTCTTATAAAACGACACGATATGCCACCGATCGAGTTGCTTCACTTCCTTGTCCAACTTCATCTCTTTCTCCAAAGCATATCATTCTGTCTCTGTCGTTTTGATTTGCGTTCGGTTTTAGGAGAGAGATGTTGGCCAAGGCGTTGCTACCGGAACTTTGGACGGAAATTTTGGTGCCGGTTTGCGCCGTCGTGGGGATCGTGTTCTCGCTTTTCCAGTGGTATGTTGTCTCTTGCGTGAAACTCACCACCGATCATAGCGATTCGTCGCCTTCTGAAGACGGCAAGAATGGACACGGGGACTACTTGATCGAGGAAGAGGAAGGTGTTAATGATCAGAGCGTCGTGGCCAAGTGCGCTGAGATACAAACCGCTATTTCCGAAGGTAATAAAAATATCTTCTTAGGTGGTTCTCTCTTCTTAGATCTGCTCTGTTTTGTTTAAAGAGATCAAATTGTCTTCTTCGAAAGAATAAAACTTTGGGCAAATGTTCAAATACTGGAAATGTCACTTTCGTCAAAAATCCAAACTTTTTTTTTTTTTAACGTTCGGATCTGGCAGAGAGATGTAAGAAACTATCTCTAGTTTTGGATTTGGTAGGCCTGGAGTCGTCTTACACGTGCCTCTCACGTGGTGTAAATCTATATTGCTACGGGAGTTTCATGATGTTCTGGAATCTTTGGACTTTTTGTATCTTGTCTTTCTTTAGTTTCAAACTCTGATGATGAATAATAATCTGTAATCTTGTGGTGGTCTTTGTCCAGGTGCAACCTCTTTTCTGTTTACCGAGTACAAATATGTTGGTGTCTTCATGGTTTTCTTTGCTGCCATTATCTTCCTCTTCCTCGGTTCTGTCGAGGGATTCAGCACCAAGAGCCAACCTTGTACTTACGACAAGTCTAAAACTTGCAAGCCTGCTCTTGCAACTGCTGTCTTTAGCACCATCTCCTTCGTCCTTGGTGCAGTCACTTCTGTCCTCTCTGGTTTTCTTGGGATGAAGATTGCTACTTATGCCAATGCTAGAACCACATTGGAAGCTAGGAGAGGTGTAGGGAAAGCCTTCATCGTTGCATTCAGGTCTGGTGCTGTCATGGGTTTCCTCCTCGCTGCAAACGGTCTCTTGGTGCTTTACATTACTATCAATCTCTTCAAGATTTACTACGGCGATGACTGGGAAGGCCTTTTCGAGTCTATCACTGGCTATGGACTCGGTGGATCTTCCATGGCGCTCTTTGGTAGAGTTGGTGGTGGAATCTACACTAAGGCTGCTGATGTCGGAGCTGACCTTGTGGGCAAAGTAGAAAGGAACATTCCAGAAGACGATCCAAGAAACCCAGCTGTAAGCCAATAGCACATTACTAAACATCATGCAGATACACTTTCTATCTGTTAAAGCGTCTTAATTTTTTGTTGTCTTGTTTCACAGGTTATTGCTGATAATGTCGGTGACAATGTTGGTGACATTGCTGGGATGGGCTCTGATCTCTTTGGATCGTACGCTGAATCTTCGTGTGCTGCACTTGTTGTTGCTTCTATTTCTTCTTTTGGAATAAACCATGATTTCACCGCCATGTTGTTCCCATTGCTCATCAGTTCAATGGGAATCTTGGTTTGTTTGATCACTACTCTCTTTGCCACTGATATATCTGAGATTAAGGCAGTAAAGGAGATTGAACCGGCGTTGAAAAACCAGCTTATCATTTCAACGGTTATCATGACTGTTGGAATCGCTTTAGTGTCGTGGATTGGATTACCATCTTCCTTCACCATCTTTAACTTTGGGACACAGAAAGTTGTGAAAAACTGGTAAGATTCTCTATTGGTTGCATTTCCTTGCATGTGAACAATTTTCAAAGTTACGTAATTTAATTTTGGATTTGCAGGGAGCTATTTCTGTGTGTTGCTGTTGGTCTCTGGGCTGGACTCATTATCGGTTTTGTTACTGAATACTACACGAGCAACGCATACAGGTAAATGGACTACTTTGACACTAATTCCTCTCTCTCTCTCTCTCTCTCTCTCTGTGGCTAACCTGATGACCAATTATATGTCTCTGTGTGCTTTGCAGCCCTGTGCAAGACGTAGCGGATTCATGCAGAACCGGAGCAGCCACCAACGTGATCTTTGGACTTGCTCTTGGATACAAATCTGTCATAATTCCAATCTTTGCGATTGCTATCAGTATATTTGTTAGCTTCAGCTTTGCTGCAATGTACGGTGTAGCTGTTGCTGCTCTAGGGATGCTCAGTACCATTGCAACTGGTTTGGCAATTGATGCGTATGGTCCAATCAGTGACAATGCTGGTGGTATTGCTGAGATGGCTGGAATGAGCCACCGCATCCGAGAAAGAACCGACGCTCTTGATGCGGCAGGTAACACCACTGCTGCTATCGGAAAGGTATCATAACAAAACCTCCTTTTTCTCAGAGTTATACACTATCACAGAGATAGAGTTCAAACTTGTTATTTGTTATAACAGGGATTTGCTATCGGCTCTGCTGCTCTAGTGTCATTGGCTCTGTTTGGTGCATTTGTGAGCCGAGCAGGAATACAAACAGTGGATGTGTTGACTCCAAAGGTCGTGATTGGGCTTCTTGTAGGAGCAATGCTGCCTTATTGGTTCTCTGCAATGACGATGAAGAGCGTTGGAAGTGCAGCTCTTAAGATGGTTGAAGAAGTGAGGAGACAGTTCAACACCATCCCGGGACTCATGGAAGGTACCGCAAAACCTGACTATGCCACCTGCGTCAAGATCTCAACTGATGCTTCCATCAAGGAAATGATTCCTCCCGGTTGCCTTGTCATGCTAACGCCTCTGATTGTTGGTTTCTTCTTCGGCGTTGAGACCCTCTCTGGGGTCCTCGCTGGCTCTCTTATCTCCGGAGTTCAGGTAATAAAGCTTGTGTACCAGTAAACCATCGAGTTTCCGGTTTTCTTCTCCTCGTTTCCATATCGGTATCATGTGATATAAACTTTAGACTTTTATTGAGATGACCTGTTTGTCTAACAGATTGCGATATCCGCATCTAACACTGGTGGAGCGTGGGACAATGCCAAGAAGTACATTGAGGTAAGGAAGCCTTTTGAGAGTTGTTTGAAAACCAAACAAATCAAAGAAATTTAACGATTGCGAAACTGTGTGCTCAGGCCGGTGCATCAGAGCATGCAAGGAGCTTAGGACCAAAAGGGTCAGAGCCACACAAGGCAGCGGTGATAGGTGACACAATAGGAGACCCGTTGAAGGATACATCAGGACCGTCACTGAACATATTGATCAAGCTAATGGCTGTTGAATCTCTCGTCTTTGCTCCCTTCTTTGCCACACATGGCGGTTTTCTTTTCAGGATCTTCTCCTGAAGAATAATGGAATGTGTTGATTGGAGGAGCTGCTTTAAATTTTGTTTAATGGGGTCATTACCAAAATGATGTTCTACTTGTATTTTCTGCTGTCTAGGTGTTTAGCAAACCTACCAACAAAACAAGTGAGATCCTAAATCTTGTTCTATTCGAGAGATGGATTTGTGAACTTGTATTCATATGCTTGTTAACTTAATCTCTTTTATGCAATAGGCACTCAAAGATATCACGCTATGATATTATCTTCTGCGCTACCATCGCTCTGAAACATACTAATGTAACTATCATCTTCTTGATTTAAAAATCGAATTCAGCAACTTCTATTAGGAGAATCGAAACCTACTGGTAGAGGAGCTTCAAATCAACAAATTTTGCACATCTCTCGAATCGATCGGGGGTTGAGATAAATTAGTCTGGTCACTGACCGACCCGGAGTTTTCTTCAACTCGGCTATCGGATTTAGACGCTGTTTATACGAGTCCATGGACTTTTAATGGGCCTACTATTTATAAATCAATGAGCTATTTTTTTGTTTATGTGGCCCATTAATGAGTTTCCCAGTAACATTAGTTTCCAACTTGATCTATTGTTAATTATATCATTTAACACGTTTGTTTGTGATAATTTATTCATGAAAAGTCAAAAATTTGTTGTATTTTCGATTTTGTAAAAGATTGTAGATGTATTAAAATTAAAAAAATTATTTTCTAGTATCACATAAATATTAGTAACCATTAATAATTTTTATATTTTTCAAGTATATATTCATAAAATTTAAATTCTGTAACGCATTAATTATTGAATGCGAGATTTAAAAGGACGATCAAAAGTTGTAATCATTATTTTCTACGTGTGGTCTTTTCAGATTGCCGTAAATTAACCATTTTACCATTAAATAAAAAAAGGTCAATGAAGGTCAAGCAAAAAACAAGGGGCAGTTATTATTATTTTACCAAGGGGCGTGACTCTTTGATTTTGAATATATACCTTAAAAATTTGTCAAAACAAGTCAGAAAGCGAGCGAGAAACCCTCCGTGCCCTTTCGCCGGCGAATTATATCGACGGTGTTTCATAGTCGAAGTCTTCTTCTTCCTCTCTCTGTCCCTCGCCGTCATCTCCTTCGTAGGTATGAACGGCGGACGCAGTAAAAGACCAATATCATCAGTAAGTAATTTCAGTACCCCTATAAATAGATTTCACTGTTTCTTTCTTTCTCGAGACTTCTGTAGACTTTTTGGCTAAATTTTGTTAACAACAGAGTATACTCTGATTTTTTTTTTTTTTTTTTTTTTTTCCGAAGTATACTCTGATTTTATCCAAAACTATTCAATATTCATACTGATTTTTATTGTGGGTAAAATTTTTAGGGTTTAGGCAGAGGAACCATGGCTGAAACCTCTGAAAAGAAGAGCAAGTTGATGGAATCCGATTGGATAAGTTATGTACCAGATGATTTGCTGCGTCAGATCCTCTCGAAAGTCTCTACGAAGGAATCGGTTAGCACAAGCGTTATGTCAAAGCGATGGAGACATCTCTGGAAACACGTTCCTGCCTTGGACTTGGACTCCAGTAAATTCACTGATGAATGGGACTTGGAGGATTTCTTTGATAGCTTCCTGGAGTCTAACGAAAATCTAAAGATAAAGAGATTCAAGTGGATTTACAATGTTGAAGAGCATTTTCACTCTGCTTTCGTGGCTCGGATCGACCATGTGGTGAATCGTGGAGTTTGTGATTTTACTCTTCTGAGTAAGGTTAATACTGAGGAAGAGTCAGTCCGGATGCCGCTCTCGCTATATTCATGTTCGACTCTCGTGAAGTTAACTCTCTATGGTGTAGTCTTCGATGCTCCTCGATCAGAATTGGTTTCTTTACCTTGCCTCAAGACTATGCATCTCGAGGCGGTCAAGTTTGACGGAGAAACAATTCTTGAGGCACTCATATCAAGCTGCTCTGTTCTCGACGAATTAATCATAGTTACGCATCATGATGATTTTCTCGGAGTTGTATGTGTGCGCTCTCCGTCACTAAGACGCTTTAAACTAGAGTCTATGCGTGAGGAATATGAGGAATGTGAAGATCCTGATGTTGAAATCGATGCGCCCAAACTTGAGTACATGAGCATCACTGATTATCAATCCGAGAGTTTTATAATACACAATATATCTCCTTCTGCAAAGGTGAACATCGATCTTGTCTTTGATGTGGAGGATGATGATTCTATGATCCATGATTTTCTCACCGCCATATCTACAGTTCGTGAATTGACAATCTCTGCGCGAACTCTAGAGGTAAACATGAAATCATACGCTCTGTTAATACAGTTATAATTCATTTTTTACCACTTTCTTATGGTGGACAGTTTCTATCTTTCTAACAGATGATTCATGAATACTCCGAAATGGAAGCGGTATCTCAGTTCTCTAACTTGTCTTGCTTGCATGCTACGTTCTCTGAATCTTCTTGGGAACTGTTTCCAACAGTTCTTGGTTGCTGCCCAAATCTAAACTCACTTCACTTGGTGCGTATCATTTTCCTATGCTTTTTTTGTTAACATATTGAGATTCATATCCCAATAAAGATATAAATTTGTCCTTCGGTTGTATCATCAGGAATTTGACTACCTTCCAAAGATGGAGAAGAATAATCTTTCATTTGTTCCTCAGTGTTTCCAGTCATCTCTCGAGTTTGTTCAATTGAAGGTACCAATCACAGTGACCGAGACACCAAGCAAGATGCAACTAGCAATATACTTTATAAGGAATTGTGTAGTTTTGAAGAAACTGATGCTAAATGAAAGTTTCGGAAACGTCATGAACGAAGTCAGAAAGATTCCAAAACGGGCTAGTGGGTGTGAAGTTGTCATGCTAGCGCCAGCGTGCGAGGATGTTTCTCATGGATCCAGTTTATTACCAGTGATCTACAAAGACATGTTCATTCCAAAAATACTTGATCAGTAATCTAGTGGAAGATATTTTAGACTTGTTGTGGACATGAATCTTGGGTCTGACCAAGACGTTGTTTGTTGTTTTGCTAAGTTGAAACTTGATTTGATCTTCTTTGGTGAAAACTTTTGTAATTTCTCATCGAGATTTTTAGTGTGGAGATATGACTATCACTTGTTTTTCAATTTATGTTTTATTTTTCTTTCAAATATGAATACTTGTACCATGCATTCTTTGTAAATTGCGAAGAATACTATGAAATTGGTTTGTTTTTTGTCAAACATGAAGAAGGAAGAGGTTGCGGAGATAAGGTATATGAATTCTATGAGGTTGGTTAAAAATTACTTATAGACCAGTAAAAATGGTGTCTCTCTACAGAACTGTAACATCATCTCTGAACAAAGAGACAAAAGAACAACCGTCTTCTGATTCTACTGTTGTGTGTTATTATTTGTTTGTTCCTTGATGTATTTGGACAAAACTCAATTCAATACCAAAATCGTCTCTCATTAATTGTTTCTTCTGTTGCTTACTTGGTAAAAGTTGTAACTATGTATCTGTTTCTTATTGTATTGTGTGATTAACATAAATAAAGATCGAACAGAAGAACATAACAAACTAAAACACTCTAAACAAGACCACGTCTCCAACATGAGACATCAAATGCCACACACACACACAGAATCTCGTATTAGAAGAAGGAATGCCAATCTTTCCACTACATTTTTAGTTACCAAAAACTCTTTTCCTCTTTGCTTCTTCTCTGCATAACTTGCTTATAATCCTCAAAAGCAAAACACCTACCACCAAAAACATATTGTGATCTCAGAACCAGGCTGCTTCATTCTCGACACATAGAGCACAACATTGGTAGGTTGATGTCAACGTGTGTTGTATGTATCAGTCAAGTCCTCAGAATCTGGCTTCGGCTTTTGGTTTCTTCATCATAGCTAAGCTTTTGGTTTCCTTAGAGATAGTCTCGACCTTTCTCGTTTCAAACCAGCAATGATGCTCTCTGTTGCTCTCAGGCGGAAGATACAGCCAGTCACAAGGTACATTGGACTTTGAAGTAGTCCATTTAAAACTCTCATGAATGATGGTACTAACATGAAAGAAGACAGTGTTGTGGTTAGTATACTTTTGAGGATCGGATCATCAAAACTTATCGACTCAGGCAATGAGTTGATTCTTTACCTTAATTAAACTCAGCAGATTCACTCACATTAACACAGACAAAAAAAAGAAGGAAATAAAGCCATAGAAAAAAAGGAAACAAAGGCATAGAAAGAAAAAGGAAATTACAGAGAAAAGGAAATCTTTATGTGACCGTTAATTGTGATTCGCAATTTCCTTTTTTTTTGAACCTCTTTGCTTATAAATACATACGCTCTCTCGCTTCTTCTAATTCTTTCCTTGTGAGAGAAATCAAAACTCTCTATTTCTCGCTGCTTCTTCTTCTTCTTCTTCTTCTTCTTTCTAGAGCCAATTATGTCTATATACAGAGACTCTTTGAGTTCCGATGATGATGATGATCCAAGTTTAAAGTAAAAGCCGATGATGATCTCTGCAACATCCGTAAGATTTAGATTGATCGGAAGTGGAAACCATAACATCGTTTCATTGATTGAATGATGCATCTCCATCAATCCTCTGTCGTCTTCAATCTAAATCAAGTTCGACTTCACTTCTCCCAATATTCATCGGATAATGATCTAGCCGCCGAGATGCTTTCACCGGAGACTAAGAGGCAAAAAAGTGGATAACGAAGGAAAACACCAAGATGAGATGAGATGATGGTGAAGAAGACGAAACTTTTGATCACAGAGAAAAAAAAAAGATTCTCAGAATTTCCAAGCACACGGTGGGCTTCGCATGGGCATTTTTGTATGGGCCTTCTTTGCTATCAAATCACTAAGGTATTATTTTCTTCATTCTTATTTTTATTTTATTTTATTTAAAAATTATTTTAAGTAAAACTAAAACTAATTAGTTTAAAATCTTCACTAAAACATCTAATTAAATAAAAAAAATTTACTTCTTAAAAATTAGTTTAAGTGTAATAATATTTTAAAGCGTCGAAAACAAGCCGCGCCTAGGCATCCCGTCCTTAGTTGGTCCGTAAGCTTTGGTGTTCGAAGTTCGGCAATGTTTTCACGTATTATAGATTTAACACTTAAACTTAATTTTAAAAAATAATAATAATTTTCACTAAAATTTAAAACAGATTTAACACTTAAACTTTAAGAAAATAATAAATATTTTTAACTAAAACCATGTTAATTTCACTATTACTTTTTGAAAATTAGTTTAAGTGTTAAATTTTAAAAAAGTCGAAAACAAACCGCGCCTAGGCATCCTGTCCTTAGTTGGTCCGTAAGTTTTGGTGTTCGAAGTTCGGCAATGTTTTCACGTATTATAGATTTAACACTTAAACTTATTTTAAAAAAATAACAATAATTTTCTCTAAATTTTATAACAAATTTAACACTTAAACTCTAAGAAAATAATAAATGTTTTTAATTAAAACCATGTTAATTTCACTATTACTTTTTAAAAATTAGTTTCAGTCTAAAGTTTTAAAAACGTCGAAAACTAACCGAGCATAGGCATCATGTCCTTAGTTGGTCCGTAAGCTTTGGTGTTCGAAGTTCGGCATGTTTTCACGTAATAAATATTTAACACTTAAACTTATTTTAAAAAATAATTTTGATTTTCACTAAAATTCTTTTAATTTCATTAAAATTTAAAATAAATTTAATAATTAAACTTTAAAAAATAAATCCTTTGAACTAAAACCATGTGATTTTTTATTTGAATAATATATGACCAAAATTAAAAATATGTACATCCATAAAGTATTCGAGGCCAAAATTTTGACCTGATTAGTCTTATTCGATAATTTTACCCTAAATATTTTGTGGTGTAAAAGATGGCCTTCAAATTATTTTTGGCTAAATAATCTTAGAATTCTTGAAATTGCAACAAGTTGTTTGACAAAAATGGAAGGTCTTTTAGCTAAAATCATTTTGAATCTTGATTTGATCGACTTTGGTGGAAACTTTAGTAATTTCTCATCGAGATTTGTAGTGAGGAAATATGACTATCACTTGCTTTTTATATCTGTTTTATTTTTCTTTCAAATATGAACACTTGTAGCATGCATTCTTTGTCTGTAGTTCAATCGCAGATTAGCGAGGTACTTTTTGAAAAATTTAACAATACGCAAGAAACTTGCTCTTTGTTTAGATCATAGGGGAGACAAATGATTCTGAGATCCTTTGGAAACCCCTTACGTTGCCAAGAAGGTGTAGACTTCTAAGTTGTTATTCACATAAGAACATAAAGAGACCAATCACTGAGATTTGTCTGAGCTTAGTTTATAATGTGAACTTCCCAGTTAATGTGAAAAGAATTCACAGTTTTATGTGTTTGTCGGAATTCGATGCGAGTAACATTCTTGTTATTACGTTCTCTACTTAACTTCCAATAAAAGAAAATTCGAAAATCCTACATTCAGGCCATGGACATTGAAATAGATGATCATGAAATGAAACTTTTATTAAGTAGGGAATACCTCTGCCACAATAATGATGCGCAGAGGACAAAGAGCAATGACGTTTATATCCCTTGGCACTTAAATCTAAGTACAACAACTCTGGTGACTATTTCCTCAGTATACATACACCTAGTGCAAATATCAAATCAAGCAAGCTTTAAAACCCTTCTCCAACTCCTCCCTGTTCAAATTCTTACCAATGAAGACGATCTTGTTCACTCTCTCCTCGTTTCTTCCCCATAACCGGTCTGGTGATCCTTGAAATATGTCATGGACTCCTTGAAACACAAATCTCTCCTCCATGGTGTGAACCGAGAGGAGACCTTTCATTCTGTAGATGTCTTCACTGCGTTCCATCAGTAACGTCCCGAGCCACATGTTTGCCTGATGGGTTGTAACAAAATTTGAAGATTAACATACGGTTTCATCAAACAGTTGTTTTATATGAGACTTTTTTGTGCCTTTCAAGCTGCTTATTATCTATATTACCTTCTCAAGGTCTAAGCTTCCTTGGCAAACTATACTGACTGAAGAAACACCGGGATCATGGGTGTGATCGTGAGAATGATTGTGATGCGCTGCGGTTAAGAATCAGTGACTGATTAGGTTCTGATGAGAGAGACCAGAGCCAACAATCCATGTTTGTAAAGCTGGAGCATGCAATCAGTATAACAAATCAAGCTTTCCTAATAAATTACCATGTTCATCGTGGTGATGGTGGTCGTGGTCATGGTCGTGATCATGGTGATGATCATGGTCGTGATCATGGTGATCTCCCTTATCGTCTTCATTCACAGAGCTTTCAATTCTGATAAGCAAAAAAACACCTTAATAATTGAGTTAAGCTACAAGACACCAAACTGAATATTATCATAAGTTGAATAAGAAGCAGACCTCTCTAGATCAAAACCTCCAATTCCAAGAACATAATCCAAGTCAACGTTTCCGTACTTTGTCCGCGTCATCTGAGCCATGCTGTTTATTGTCTGTAGATAACCATAGCAAATACGTTAACATGGAACAAGATAACCAAGAATGGTCTGATAGAAGCTGGGAACAAGTAGCATCTAGTGAAATACATGAAAATGAAGAAGATGTAAGATCGACCTTTATGCGTTGCACCACCGAACGTAATTCCGCCTCACCAACAAGATCAGTCTGTAACAAAGTACAATCACTTTTCAGAAATTGGATATGCCAATGAAAAACAATAGATTATGCAAAAGCGATAACTTCCCTATACATTGGGGTAAACATATGGATCCATCACTTAGGTTGTGTCAATACCATTTGTGCAACTGAAGTTATATGTAAACAATAAACTATTTGAGAGAGGAACGGCCTGAATCTTATGATAGAAAGATTCAAACTCTCAAGATCACGAAAACTATCACATTCTCTTTGAGACAGTTGTGCGTAAAAATTTTGGCTACCTTGTTGACTATGATACGATCTGCATAAGCTATTTGTTCAACAGCCTCATTGACAACACCTGTGGGTTTGACCTCATCTAGATGCAAACGAGCATGCTTAGCATCAACTAGAGTAACAACGCCATCCAGTTTGACATCATTGAAAATTTCTTCCTCGGCATAAAAGGTTTGGATAATGGGTGCCGGGTTTGCCAATCCTACGAAAAGAAAAATACATAAAGCATACTCGTTAAGGATGAGTAGCTCAAGAGCTTAGTGGTGATAAATAAAAAAGTTGCGTTTCCCAACCTGTAGTCTCAATGACAATATGGTCGAACTTTCCTTTCTTGGTATTGACTAATTCTCCAATCATCCTGACAAGATCACCCCTAACAGTGCAACAGAGGCAGCCATTGTTGAGCATAACAATATCCTCTGCTCCAATAGATTTAGAAGCAACAAGTGACCCATCAATGTCAACTTCACCAAACTGAGAATTCACATGGAAACATGAATTAGAAAGCAACAACACTATAACTAAATACAGGCGAGGATAATCAACTAACCTCATTCTCGATGACGGCTATTCGCTTCCCATGATCTCTGGTCAGTATATGATTCAGCAATGTTGTCTGGTCATCCGGTTCCAGTATAATTAATCCAACATTTATTTTCAAGAACCCTAGAATGAATATGATATAAGAAACACACTGACCTTGCCGGAGCCCAAAAACCCCGTGATAATAGTAGCCGGAATCCGGTTATCTGCCGGAATCTTAGTGGTAACATCGGAATCTTCTGTCTGCGTAGCTGAGACAGAGACAGATGAGAATCTTCGACGGCGAACCACCGGGGAATAGAATAAAGACGGCGTAGTTCTGACGGGAACGGTGGTAGCTCTGGGCCTGGAGAAAACAGAGACGGCGGCAGAAGAAGAGCGATAGTTAAAGGCGGCAGCAGAACGAGGAGCGAGGAAGGTCGAGGCAATCTCTAGTTTTGATAGCGTCGCCATTTTAGTTTAAGTAAGCGAATCTCGCGAGAGGTCAATGGCGATTGGCGAGTATAAACCCCGTCCCACTGTGTAGCTTCTTCTTCCAGAGATATAATTTTTGTAGCTTAGAGAAGAAATGTCCACGAAGATAATATTAATGTACGTAGATAGTCCATATATATGTCTGTGGGCCGTAGGCCGCAGAGCCTTACTAATTCTTCCTTCGTATCCAAACCTAACTCCATTTTCGAAGCTGCACGTGGCAGTCAATCCTTAGCTCGTGCTTAGGTTCGGAGTGCAATTTCGTCCTTAACTTGCATTGATATTCTTAGTTCGTGCTTAGGTTCGGAGTGCAATTTCGTCCTTAACTTGCATTGATATTCTTTGCAACACTGATATTTCTTAAGACCAAAAAAATCAAAAGCAAGCAACATCGAATTAACCAATTAGGGAACTTGTAAGCTATAGATAATATTTTACATTAATTCATTCACCTTGTTAGAATGCTTTCTTCCCCAAAAAAAAAAACAATAATAAATCGGAAAAGATCTAAAACCCCAAAAAAAACAGAGTAAGGAACTGAAGCAGATCGGTTTCATATCATCATCTCTGAGCCTGGTCAGAGGCAGAAGCTCCAACGGAAGGTGTAGCCGTAACAGCGCTGGCTGAGCCATTTTCAGGCGGTGGAGCTACTCCCCATTTACCTTCTGACTCAAGCGGCTCGAATATATGGACCCCTCCGTCTGACAGACCCACTGCAAACATATTCGATTCTTGCGGATGAGCCGCTATCACCAGCGGATGGACGTTCGAGTTGCTGCACAAACATCACCATCACGGACATTCAAGATTCAACAACATTATTGCACTCTTTACATTCATTCATTTGCTTTTGTTACTCACCTGAGAGAAGCTGGCAAATATGCAGAGGGATTGACTCTGCAACGCAATCGAAGGTTTGCAGAGCTGAAGACACATATCGTAGCGTCCATGAAACTTGTGTATATCAGTTGGCTATCACATGAGAACGTGGCATGTGTGATTGGAGCTGATGATTCACGCACAGGCCACTGGAATCAAAATTAAGACATTTCTATAAGGGTTTTTCAGATGCAAGGAGTGAGAAAGAAAGAGAGAGCGAGAGTAATAATTACTAAAACCTGTTTCATGCATTCAAGCTTGGTTGTTTCGTATATAGCGAGCTGAGTTTCATGGACCACAAGGAAGTGTACTTGATCTTGATGAAACTGAACACGCGTGTCTGACAGAGCAGACGTCGATCTTCCCTGTGGAATTTGCAGGACCTTGCTTTTCTGCTTCTCCCATCCATCCGTGTTCCATACACAAAGCTGCATAGACACAAAAACCAAAAGTTTTACAGTAAGACTTCTAACGATTGAGATTCTTGATTACAAAACATGAGATGAAACAGCACCTGAGCGTCTGCTCCAGACGAAACCAGAACGTTTAGTACATTGGAGAAAGCGAGGCCGGTTATTCTCTTAGAGTGTCCTTTAAGCTTGCTCTTAACCTCATCAACACGAACATTGTAAATCTGTATTGTACTATCATCCATCCCGATCGCAATGATATTGTTATCTTGAGGGTGAAAAGCAAGAAACGTTGCAGCAGGGGGCGGCGGCATGAAAGTAGCCATTGTCTGCGCTTAGCCAACAACACATTTAAATGAACAGATGAAGATTTGTTTGCATACATTAGACTTAGTGCTGTCTCAAGCTGAGATTCTACCTTAAACGTCATCATATTAAATAAAGAGATCTTTCCTCCCGATGCTGACATTACGTAGGAATCATTTTTGGACAAAGCAAAACATGGTACGGCTTCTTCTGGATTAGTTTCAACCACATCGTTTGTCATTAAGATCCCGCTCGCTGGTTGCCACTGCTGAGGAGGTAAAGAAGCCGTTGCCTACACAAAATCACAAATTGAATTTCATCATGATTTCACCTATTTCAGAGGTCATAAAGGCAGATTTTAGACCATATGTACCTTTCCAGTTGCATTACGGTCATTTCGCTGCCACTTCCATAGCAGATGAATAGCATTTGATGCCAATGCCAAAATTGCATTTCCCGAATTTGTGAAAATCAATCTCGATATCTGCTAAAGTTTTGAGTCATTAGAATCAAAGCCATATGTATAAGTGCAATTATGTCAGTCTCTGTGTTGGTACCTTGGTGGCTCTCATATTCTCAGGGAGTCTCAATGAACGGCATTGAGAGGGTTCGCCGAGTTCAGTAAGCTTCCATACCTTAGACTTATCATTTGATTCTTCAGTGATCACTGGCTTCACATCCACCATATTCCGTGAATCTCCATTCTGTTGAAACGGTAAGTGAGCAACGACGATGGTTGGACACAGACCAAAAGATAGAGAAACTGAAGGAAAAAAAATCGATTTTCGTACCATTCCAGGAATGGAAACGACAGAGGCAGGTCTTTCTGCCACCGGAATGCTGTTAATTGCAGGCTGCAAATGTAAATGACAAATAAAGTGTTGAAGAAATTTCAAATTGGGGGTTAGTCATTTGCTTGTTGAAGATTTAGTGAGCAAAAAAAAAGTACCTTGGAGGATTCAGAAGATAAGTTCTCGACTGTGTGCAATAGCCTAAGACCATCTGAGTTTGCCATAACCTTAATCATATTGTCATTTGCAGAAACGGCCAAGAGAGAGCCTTCCTTGTTAAATCTGATCCGTGGACTTGCCTACAAAATATAGAGCCACATGATGGCTGCAAATGAAAACATTTGGTTTCCAGGAAGAATTGAGGTATTTGTTTACATACCTGGAGACCTCCATCAGCATCAATGGCAGTCAAAAGCTGTATAGTGTCCATATCCCAGAACTTAATGGAGAAGTCGTCACCCGCAGCGAGATAACGGTTTTTAGTAGTATCAAACTGCACAACACCAAGAGAACGCTTGTGAAATCCTTGATAAGTTCTCTTAACTGCTCCTTCGCTTTCATTCCACTCAACTATGAACGATTCCCCATCTTTACTCGTCCCACAGGAAAATAGCCTATCCATACGAATAAAACAAAAATTAGACTTTAAATTTATTATCACATCACGACGAGACAGAACAGAACCACAACATAATGATGTTGAGAATAATGTGATAACCTAGTTCCATCAGCACTGTAGGCCATCGTTGTACACCAGCGACCAGGAGCTTCATAGTCAACCCGAGAACCCATATTATCATATAACCATGCTTTTATTTTCCCATCAAGCGCAGTTGAAAAGATGAACTTGAGCAAAAGAAGAAATAAGCAAAGTCAAGACCAAAACCAAATAGAAACGAATTTAAACTTGTACTAAGCAAAAATGAAACCGTTTAAATATTGCTACTTACCTGAATGTTTTCCTTGTAGTGAGGGCAGATAGAGTAAACAGGAGCTTCATGGCCTTCAAAAGTATGCCGTTTTACACCCGTTGCAGCATCCCAGACCTTAATTCAAAGAATTGATTAGTCCTGTTTTTAGTGTTCCAACAAAAAAAAACAAAGTTAAGGAAAAAAAGAAAAAAAAAAGGACTGAACCTTGATGGTTTTGTCATCACCACAAGTAGTAACACATAGTTGCTTGTTCGGAGTGGAGAATGCAATGTCATTGACACCGCCAACATGAGCATCAATCTGAATAATAATAATAATAATAAATGCTTTTAGTTACAGAAAATGAAAGAAGTGCTCCTAAAATGTTGTTTTAAATTATCACACCTCGAGGTGTTGCCTCATATCTTCACCACCGTGATAAGAGTATAGCTGTACAATATGTCTTGAATAAGCAACTCCTGCAATTGAAAACGCGCATATGAATACCCAAATCAGTAGAAAGAGCATTTGAAATCTCAAATCTTACCGAATAGGGAACCATCCGGGCTCCAAATCACACGGTTGACTGAAACGACAGGTTCTTTCACCAAAGCAGCCTATAAAAACCAGAATTTTTGGTCACTGAAGTTTCAAATAAATATTAGATATTAAGATCTGGTTAGTTTTCATAAAAGAACCTGCAAGGGCATTGAACATTTACTCAAGTCCCAAACTTTGAAAGTCTTCTGGACTAGTCGTTCTCGAGAACCGACTTCCCAGAGCCCAATATCCCCTACATTCGTACCAACTGGAACAAAGAAAATTGAAGCAAGAAGCTTCTGATGTTACAAATTTCTGATGATGTATGTTTCATGAAATATGCATACAGAGCAAGAAACAGACCTAGTAGCAGAGTCTGTTTAATAGGATGGAAATCCATGCTCATGGGAGATGAGCCTTGGCTCAAAGTTCGTGCTACTGTCTTGGGCAAGTCATCAGGTGCTTTGAAGGTTTGATTATGACCATGAGCCTGTCCCGGGAATGTCATTGGTAACATGTTGACACCTAGACTCACCTACATATGGGGAGAAAGAAGAAATACGTCTAAATTCTGAACTAGCATAACCAATTGAGTAAAATTGGTATTGATAAGAAAATACATAATATTGCTTTAGATTTTTGTCACCTCGTCAGAGATTCCCATAGGTCTTGTTCGCTTTGAGACATGGTCTGAATCACCTGATGGATAGTCTACAGCGGAATTAGTTGGAGGAGTTCTCGGGTGCTTCAAGGCTGCTAAGACCCAAAAAGGAGAACATGTTACATAGATCACAGGTGAAACTTAACGGTTCTGAAAAAAAAAGGCAAGGATAAAATTTGAAAGACTATAGTTCCACACAGCTTTTTGGAAGAAAAACCACATTTGATAAGCAAATTACCTTGGATGGATGGAGCACCAAGAGCAATGGCTCCTCCAGACACAGCTGGATGTGGGACAGAGGAAGGACTAGACATCCAACCAGCAAGAGGTGTAGGAACAGGAGAAGGTGTTGGTTGAAATGGCTGAAGAAGACATAATCAAGCACGGCATGTAAAGGTAACTATAGAGCTAGGAGCAAAATCAGAATAAAGTGCACTTATAGAAAAAACAAAAAACGGCTGGAAATTGACCTACCCCGTGTGCGCCTAAAGGAGGAAATCCCCCGGCTTTTGGTAATGATCCAAGCAGCGGATTGTTGACAGGGGATGGTGCTCGTGCATCATTTGGTAGGCGGCAGGAATGATCCACAAAGAGAGTCTTAATATCAGGATTAGGCCTTGGGTTTTTACAAAGCTGATGTTGCCAATTTAAGCTGCATGTAATGGAGTCACATAGAAACAAGGAGTTAAAGCAGCTGAGAAATGAAAATTAGTTGGAAGTGAACAAGAAAGGACAATCAATACCTCTGATTAATGAGAGTCCTCAGCCGCGAATTTCTAAGGGTAGGAAACTGCAATTTATCACGGAACAATGGATTAGCTTCAATCAACTTCTTGAGTTCCACCAACATGATCGCTCGGGCGGACTTAGTGTCCCCATACTTGGATAACTGCTCGTTCTCCCTGAAGTAGAAAGAGTTAAACTCTTTTGCACAAATGTAAGGTTAAACCTGAAGTTCTTTAAAACCCTGATGTGGCTTACCGGAAGTTTTCTAAGGTCAAGAGCTGAGTGATTTCCTTGAAAAGCTCCTCATTAAAAGTGGAAAACACTTTCAAATCTTTGACTAGAATTTCCACAGCCTTGGGACGATCATGCCTACAAAAAGCAACCGGTGTGTGTGAGTCGCAATATGAAAACACAAATCTTATTGTTGTTGACAGACAGACAGAGACAACTTACTTATCCAAGGCCTCGAGATACTTCTGCTTCCTAATCTCGAAGAAAATCTTCATGGAGTATCTATTATCATCAACTTTGGTAAAACCAGAGAGATACCTCTCAACCTCATCCCAGTTACCATTGTGGACCTCATCCTCAAAATACTTCATATTGAAGAAAAACCCAGATTCTTGTTCAAGCCTAATTAATTTCCCACAAAATCAATCAAGTTAATGCATTTCTCGCCTAACAAAATGACGGATTAGAGATCGGAAAGAGGACTTACTTATGAACAGTCTCTTTGAACTTCTCTTCATCTAAAAACTGTAAGATCAAGAACACGAGCTCTCTGCTCAGAGAAGACATGATTATTTCTTCACTCACTCCGATAAGCTTTCAAGTCAGATGCAAGAAACCCACCAGATCTGCAACATCAAATAATGGCGACGATGATAACCTTTTAATGAACAAACATCAAATCATCCAATTTTACTGGCTTTCAAATATTCCTGGATTTAATAAAAAAAATTTTAAAAAAATAAAGCAAAAAAAATGGGAGTTAACAAAATACACACCCTCTTAATAATAACTAGATCTTTAAACTATCTCCGGAAAATTCTCCAAAAGTCTCTATTCCGGCGGATTTAATTATTGTTTAATAGGGCAACAAAATTTGGGGAAAAATTAGGTCTTCCTAGTATTATTATAGTCCATCGAATTTAATATAAAGCTCTAATGGCCATCTTTTTCACTACATGAGAAAAATTAAAAAAAAAAATCAAAAGGGATAAAGCAAAAAACCCAGAAAAGCTACCATTCAAAAAAAAAAAAAACTAGATTCCGTTATCAACCAAAAGAAGCGTGAAGCTTACTTACCATGAAGACGAAGAATAAGATCGATTTCAGAAACAAAGGCCAGAGCTTCAGTTTCTCTCTCCTCAAAATGAAAGAGCCCAAGGATTTTTTTTTTTCTCTCTCAACCCGAAAGTGAGAAAAAGAAAAACAAGTTTTCTCTCTCTTCAGGATTATTTATACGAACATTAAAATCTTGCAGAAATGGAGACTTTAATTTAAAACCCGAACAAAAAAAAGTGATTTTAATATGCGAAGGTGACGGATAACGGAGTCTAATAAGACACTGCACCTATTACATGATAAGGAAGCTGATTTTGATAAGCGGTACTACTTATATATAAGTACAGTTAAATCAGAGCATCAGACTTAGCCGGCTACAATTCTCGACGTTATCGGCTCGGAATCTCTAGCTGCTAGCTGTACGACAAGGAGACATGATCGTCTGTGTCGCGACAGGACTACACCCTCGGTGAATACCGTCAATCTTGTACGATGAACCTAAAAGGATATTGATCCAACGGTTTTAAAGCGAAGTAGCTGCGTCCCCACAGATCCCTCATAACACGACAAAGCTTTTCCTTCTGAGATGCATCTTTAAGTTCCATTGCCCTTGAAAATGACAAATATTACCTAAATTGCCATTAATTCTTGAGATGCGGTACTCGTTGAACAACAATCACGTGATTGAGAGATAATGGAAGAGGTTATCACTTAATTCTCCCGACATGAGAACTCTTAGGCCTTCTCGTGATTTGGAGTCGTTAAATATTTCTGTGATTCTTTTAATTTCTAATCATTTTCTATAATTATATACGAGCCTCATTTAACTGTTTTGGATTGTTTTTATTAATCGCCAAATGTCATGTGAACTACAGTATATTGACTATCGAGTATAACGAGCCTCAGTTAACTGTACAACTAATTAAGACAAATAATTTTGTTTGTTCACACTTCACAGCATAATTGGTATTTCATCGATAGTTGACGCCTTGACGGTTTAATTACAGTGAACTAATATGTTAATTTTATAATGTATGATGTATCTAGTGTTAATATGTGTTATTTTATATATTCTTTCACAAGAAACATGGAGTTTGACGTCATTAGCGTAAAGTTTTTTTGGCACCAAATGAAGATAAATATAGTATTTGTTTTAATTGCTCAAGAATGATAATGGTTTCTTTTGCTAAAGTTATGGGTGCACAAGAAAAGTATAACTTTTGAAAAGCATATTTTTATTCTTTTAGTTTACACGGTAACACGAGTATCTCTATTTTTCTAGTAATGCGTATACTTAGATTTGATATCTTAATTATTTGGATATTAGTTCATTTGCCGATTTAGCTTTTTTTTTTAATTTAAATATACTAACATGGAATGCAAGAAGATGCCAGAAATCCAACATAACAAAAAATTATGATTCAGTGATTTTCGCCTGACCTAGATTACGGTCGTAAGTTTTTAAAAAAATTCGAGTTTATTGGAGTATATTTTTTTCAAAGAATTATTTGGTTTGATATGTCAACGTCTGTATTATCAATCAGAAGTTAGTAAGGAACATTAACAATGAAAAGGAAAGTTATAAATTAAGATGTCAATATCAGACAACTACTCGTCAATCCAGTATGATACGTTTCATTATGAGTCACTAGGTACATGTGCATGATGTAATTATTACTTATTAAACTGATTATAATTTTCAACAAAAATGCGATTTGGTTTCCAAATAATATTTATTAACTATACACATCATCAATGACAAAAAAAATTGTTTGCTACAACGTCAAACTATTTTAAAATGAGTAGATTTTTCGATAGATCCTCTACGATCTACATAATTACTTAGATATAAATCTCCAGATCAGAACACAAATTGTAATCGACTAACAGCGAAATATAAAATTCTGACTAACACTAGAACATCCTAAATAAAATAGATATGTTTTATTTTTTTAATTGGGCAAATGGTCATCAAAAGTTGTGGAGAAGTGAATGGTGGTCAGTGTTTGTTCACTGCATCTTTAAATTTTTTCAAGTTCTCCGGCCAAAAAGCAGTGCACGTTGGTCCCATCTGGACGGTCTGTTCAAACGTCTAACGGGATAAACTAAATTCTTATTTACGGGAGATATTATTAAATCATTCACGATGCTATCAAATAAATTCCAATAAGAAAAAACAAAGTCAATTATAAAAATATGTTTTCAAATAATCGGGCCACATACCGATTTTTTTTTTAAACAAGCCCTTGGTGTTTCTAATAATTTGTAACTATTTTAAATATTAGAGTCTACAAAACCTTTTTTAGGTCAATGCTATTGGTTTGAAAATCTGTAACGAATGGAAGGAAATAGTGTCAAAGTCTAGTAGTGAGTATGTTCATCAATTACTAAAGTCCACTCAGGCTTTGAATGGTTGTCTAGTATGCTGCAGAGCAGACTAAAATTGGATTAGTATGCACTTAATTTACCATTCACTATTGCATACTAGTATGCACTATTGCATACTAAAAATCTCCATACTAGTATGCACTATTGCATACAACTCCATACCATCATAAATTCACTGTTAGTCCGCATTTTTTCAGTCTACTCCCCAAAAACTCCATACCATCATAAACTCTATACCAACATACAATTGTCTGCTCCATACTACAGTCTGATGTTTTGCATACTAAAATATTGGTATGCAGTATCCAGTCCGCATCATACGGACTAACCATTCAAAGCCTAAGTATTAATAAAACGCACTATGTGAAACTACTACAACTATTATTGGCTATGTTATTTTTTTGTACTACTTGTTTTGTTTGATCGTGGTTAGTTTTTTAAATTTAAAAAACCAAAACTTTAAGTTGATTAATAAAAGGAAAAAAAGAACGTACATGAGAAGGGTGTTGGGCGATTGGTTACTTTCCACTTATGTATGTCCTCTCTCCTCTTAAAAAGCCTAATTGCTTTGCTATTTTTATACTACCAGTCTTCAATTTATCAGCTTCTTCTTCTCTTCTCTTCTCATATCGCGGTAATTAAAGGCGATTTATTGATTGCTTTCTGGGGAGAAGTTGTCGGTTGTCCCTTGCCATTATAATGTGACTTTCTGAATTTTTTTAAGCCATAATTATTTGCACTATTTTGTTTAGCCCAAACGAACTGAAATAAAGATAGATAGACTAAAAAAAAAAAGATAGATAGACTAATTTCCACGTATCCAAGACATTGCCGCTAACTATTTGTTTTTCTCTTATCGCTTATGACGACGACAACGATACCATCAAAAAATTGTTTTGTTTAATTCGTTTATCTTTTTCCTTTAAAAAATGTTTCCCAACGCCGCTTCGGTCGATATTTTGTCTACTATCAATCTGTATCATATGTCGACGTTTGAAACTTCATTTTAAAGATATAAAAAAGTTTTAATGGTTGTACCGAATTAAGCCAACGATTTGTACATGGGGATACTATTTTTTCATAAACCAAATTATTGTTTTCATAAAAATAGTGCACCACTACATATCAAAATTTATTGGTCTTCACCGGAACCAGTAAATATTACATAAAAATGGCATTTTTGGTGACGGAACAGTGAAGGCACCAACATTAGACATGCTGTAAAAAAATCCAGATCAAAATATAGCTGAAGATACCGTCATGTTGTAAAAATGTTAAGGATACAATGGGCTTATTAAAACCCAATAAGAAACAGTGACGGGCCTCGACATTTTCGTTGTTGATCTTCCTTCATCTCTAACGCACTGGATCAAGTAAGAATATTTTTTACTCTGAGATCTTGTGATTTCTGAAGAATTGGCGATTAATCTCGCATTTGATCAGAGTCTCTCTGGCATCGTCTTTGTTCTCCTTCTTCTTCTACATTTCGCGCCCAAGCCTGTTGTGCGATCCTTGTTTCGTTGTAGTTCCTGAAGCTCCCGTGCCTTGGTTTTGCTAGACGTAAGTCTCCTCCCTTTTCCATAACCCAATTGTCGATCTCTGTTCAAGTAGATGATTTACCTCGATTAGTCTGGATTTAATCGGTCGGTATCTGGACGAGTTGTTTGATTGTTTCTAATCTACTTGTTGTGTCCTTTTGACGAAGAACGCCTAGTTTCACTTATCAAGACAAGGGGAGCATTGTTTATACACAGATGTTGAATCGACCAATTGACCTTACACTTTGAGAAATGGGAACACATTTCTCTGCCTTTATCCTTTAATTTCATAGCTAGTTTCTGGATTAGGAGATGAAATTTGCAGTTTCGTGGATTTGATAAGTTTATAGCTTAGATACTGAAATTTGATAGCTGTATTTTTTTCTTTTTGATTTTGTGTTTCAGGGAGCACAAGATCTAGTTTCTTCTAGTTGGAGACGAGAGATTGAATGGCTAACACTGCCTGCTTTATCATTGTGGGTCGGAATGATATTCCCATCTATGAAGCTGAAGTTGGTTCTGCTGCCAAAGTACATTACTTATTCCTGCTTTTTTGCTTCATTCTCCTCACTTTTATTTTTGCATCCATGTTCCGTTAGATCTATAATCCTAGGTTCGGAATCTTTAAGATGATAGAATAAATTCCACAACATACCTCCCTGCTCCTTCTTTTGACTTTGGTTTCCTGGTCACAGTTCAACACTCCATATTTAACCCTCTGAAACTGTCACAGAAGAGGTGCAAAGATCATTTAGCTTCCTTCGGATTGAAATATCCAGGATAAGAAATTTGATTATCATTATAGTTCATTTAGCTGCTGATGTGAAAAGGTTGGCTACTACTATTGATCAACATCTTTTTGGTGTAATAAAGTTTCACACTGTCTTACATTTTCGTGAACAAGCAAGCAGACATTGTTCTTACTAAGGTCTCAATTTTTTTTAGTTTTCTTAAGATCATGTAAGCTTGCTGAACAGGAATTGCATGACTAATCGGTCTCTGGTCTATCGTAGTGTTGCTTATACTTGATTGATATTGGAAGTGTCTCCTTTTTGGTTTGATACTTTCATCTAGCTGGTAGATATATGTTTCAACCACGATAGCAATTAGTGTCTTGTCTAAGGATAGCAATTAGTGTGTTGTCTGACGTGTAAGTGGCACATCAGTCTCTCACACCATTCTTTCTATTTGGCAGAGAGAAGATGCTGCCCAGTTGCACCAATTTATATTACATGCCGCATTAGATGTTGTCCAAGACCTAGCATGGACTACAAGTGCCATGTAAGTAAAGTCCCTAGTGAAAATTTCGATTATGTTTTAAGGATTCATCTCATTATCAAATAACTACTCAGGTTCTTGAAGTCAGTAGACAGGTTTAACGATCTGGTTGTGTCAGTGTATGTTACCGCAGGCCATATCCTTTTTTTGTGGAACTAATTTATAGACCCTATGAAATTCAAGTGCAAATAAATTTGCTTCTTCTGATTCATAGTGTCAACGTGGTAGATTCATCTCCAGTTGTAAATGTTTGTTTCTTCCTTAATTTATCAACACATACTCGACTGATGCTCCTTCATGATTCACGGAATGAGGACGGCATCAAGAGCTTCTTTCAAGAGGTGCATGAGCTCTATATAAAGGTAAAATTTCTTGATAAATGAATTCGCAGTTGTTGGTTCTGTCCTGATTCGGTTTCATCACCACAGGGCCGGTGCGGTATACCTAAATGCCCTACGCCACTAAAAAAAATCATGTCCTTTGTAAAATTTTTTTTTTCCTCGCATCACAAATAAAATTAAAATAAAACTCATATTAAACTAAAAAAGCAGTAATTAATTTCATAAGAAGTTTGTAAGGAAAAAAAAAATATATTCTCTAAATATAGCTCTATTTAGACTTTTACCAGCAAAATCATTCATCAAACTCACGTAGTCGAGCTTTTCAACCATAGCTGTCTCAATGGATAGTAATGCCAATCCATTTAATCTTTGTAAATGTTTAGGGTTTTATTTTATTTTAAGCCAAAAATTTCCAAAAAAAATTCATTAACGACATATTAATTAACATTTTATTAATTTAAAGGCATAAAGTCCATAAAATATAGTGAAAATAAAGTCCAAGAAATTTATTTTTCAAAAAAAACTTATAATTTTTTTTTAACATATAAGACCCTAAAAAAAATTCTAAAATATATGTCCCCTTTAATTTGATGCCCTAAGCCATCGCTTCACTTGATTGTGTCATGCGCCGGGCCTGCATCACCATCATCAAAATCGTTTGTTCATGCAGATTCTACTGAATCCCTTGTATCTTCCTGGTTCTCGGATTACGTCGTCACATTTTGACACGAAAGTACGTGCACTGGCAAGAAAGTATCTGTAGAGAAGAAGGAGATTCTGTTTGCATTTGGTGGATGAGGTGCAATGCCCAATTTTCTCTTGTATCCATATCGCATAGTTCCCAAGTCAAATTTGTTTCTCTTTTCTTTTTGGGTGCCTGGATTTCTGTTATTTATAACTTGCAAGCAACATTTTGATAGTAATGGGATCCTTTGAGCAATGGTCCATTCAATTCAATCTTTGGTTTGTTATTGTATAAAGAAAAGAGAGACTTTTCCTCAGAATTTATGGGAAAACAAGCAACATGTCTCTTTCTTAAACACGACTAAAAGCCTAACATAAGTAAATGTGAAACATTTTAAATGCAAATCCGCAATTAATAAGGTACAAAAAAGTCTTTGGCTTCTCTCAAAACCTAATAGCCGCCTCAAAAACCTAGATCTATATCTCGCCGTTTACGGTGGCCCCGTGTGTGTTTAGGCTTTAGCTTTGTTTGTTCTTTCTTTTCTTTTGCTTTGTTTTCGATTACCTCGAAGTTTTGATTGCGATTTCAGATCTAGAAATGGAGCTGTCTTTCAATGTCATCTCTTTGGTTCAGATGGAGTTGATTCGACTGGTCTATACCTTTGCCATTCGAGTCGATTCTCTGGAGTTGGTTCAACGGAATTAGAAATGGTCCAAATCCGAGCTATCTCTGTTTAAGTGTTTTTGATTTTTCTCTTGCCTTTGGTTTTGCATCGGTGTGAAGTCTTCTCGTGGAGGAACAGAATAGATTATCATCCTCTCTTTGAAGAAGTTGTTCTCGGGGCCCTTTTACCTCGCCCAGCAGATGAAGGTTCCTCCTCCCCGCATATTTAAATAAGGTTTTCAACTGGAGCATTTCAGCAGCTGTAGCCTCGTGTCTTCCCCTGGATTGGCTGAAGCACTCCTCAAGAGGTACTGGGTTGAGTTTCAATTGAAGATTTAGCGGTCGAAAAGGGGTGGTTTTTTTTCAATCTTTGGCTGGTGCTCTTCTTCATCTCGGTTCTACAATTTCCTTGTTAATCTGTTTGGCTGCTCTATCCATTCTCTCTCGTGAGCGTTTTGTGTCTGTTCTCCGAGTTTTCTTCTTTTGTGGACTGTGTTGTCGTCTGCTTGGGCTTGGAGACCCTTTCCAAGCTTCTCTTCCGACTGCTTTTATTTGGTTTTTAGAGTTAAATCCGCTTTGCTTTGATGGTTTTGGTTTTGGTTTTGGTTTAGAATTGTCTGTTTTGGTTGTATGCTTCCCTCGTTTGGGCGTATGTTTCCCTTATCCTTTGGGGCTCTTGTTTCCCTTAATCGTTAGGGCTCTTGCACTCCCTTGTTTGGGCTGATGTTTGTAATATCTGGATAACTCAATGAATCAATGAATTCTTTTTGACGAAAAAAAAAAAAAAAAAAAGGTACTTTATTGAAGTTAAAAAAGAAGCCACGTGTGAAGTTAAAGCACCAATAGGAAGATAGAAGTTTCCTCTTTCCTCCCAAAACAAAACTAATCTCTCTCTCTCTCTATCGCTCGCCGACGAGGCAGGAAGGACGACCAATTGAGACGTTGACCCTTAATCCGATTTGATTTTTTTGAACAATCTCCTCTCTCTCTCTCTCGTAGAAAAATAAAAGTCTCTTCTTTCGTCTGCTTCGATCTCGGATATATCTGTAAGTTTATCTTCTTCTTAAAAAAAAAAAAAAAAACCAGAGGGGACGTTTATATCATCAGATCTGGCGAATGGATAGCAGTTACTCTGTGATTTCCAAAACTTCTTACGTTGAGTTACAGAAACCGACGAATAATGGAAAACCCAGAACCAAGTTGCTTCCTTCTGATGAAGAAAGCTTCGTCAACGATTTTGACGATACCCGTAATGGCGTTGGCGGTGAAGATGGTGATGATCTCGATTTCGATGTCGCTGATTACTCACTCGTTCATGGCAAATCATCGAGTCAAGGATCTGGGATCTACGGTGCGGTTTTCAATCTCACCACTTCCATTATCGGCGCCGGGATCATGGCATTGCCCGCCACCATGAAAGTTCTCGGCTTGGTTCTAGGGTTTCTTTTGATTATCCTCATGGCTATTTTGTCTGAGATTAGTGTTGAGCTTTTGATTAGATTTTCAGTTCTTTACAAGTCCAAATCTTACGGCGAGGTTGTTCAATTCGCTTTGGGGAAAACCGCTAGGGTTTTGTCTGAGATTTGTATCATTGTCAACAATGGTGGCGTTCTCGTTGTTTACTTGATTATAATGGGCGATGTTATGTCTGGTTCTCTTCATCACATTGGGGTTTTGGATCAATGGTTAGGGAATGGATTCTGGGATCATCGCAAAGTTTTGATTTTGATTGTTATGGTCATCTTCTTGGCTCCTCTCTGTGCTTTGAACAAGATTGATTCCTTGAGCGTTACATCTGCTGCTTCGGTTGCTCTTGCTGTTGTGTTTGTGGTTGTCTGTTTTGTTGTCGCCACGATCAAGCTTATCGAAGGAACTATCGACCCTCCAAGGATGAGTCCTGATTTTGGTTCCAAACAAGCGATCTTGGATCTTCTTGTGGTCATTCCGATTATGTCAAATGCATACGTTTGTCACTTCAATGTTCAGCCGATATACAACGAGCTAGAAGGTCGATCACCGCATAAGATGAACCGAGTTGGGAGAATCACAACAGCGATTTGTGTTGTTGTCTACGCTTCAACTGCTATATCGGGGTATCTCCTCTTCGGCAAGGACACCGAATCAGATATCTTGACCAACTTTGATCAAGATCTTGGTATCCGTTTCAGCTCTGCTGTGAATTACATTGTCAGAATCGGCTACATTCTTCATCTAGTTCTCGTCTTCCCCGTGATCCATTTCTCCTTGAGAGAAACCGTCAATACCTTACTGTTTGAAGGCTCGCCTCCTCTATCCGAAAGCAAAAAGAGATCTTTGGGACTCACAGTGGTCTTGCTGGCTCTTATTTACATTGGCTCGACGATGATCCCAAACATATGGACTGCTTTCAAATTCACAGGCGCAACATCAGCGGTTTCGCTTGGTTTTACGTTCCCTGCTCTTATCGCATTACGGTTAGGGAAACAGAGCAATTCGTTAAGCTTCGTGGAAAGATCAGTGTCATGGCTGATGCTAATCTTGGCCGTAGTGGTTAGCATTGTTGGAACCATTGGCAACATTTACAGTCTCGAGAGCAAATCAGATTGATACTTTATAGCAGTGTTTTTCAGGATCTTGTAGATTTATACAATCAGAGATTCTCAGTCCAATACCGAACCGGAAATCATGCACCTTAAGAATCTCAATCAATGGCGTTTGTTCAGGCTAAGCCTAAAGATTTCCGGTTTGTGAATTATATGTATACAGACAGACACCTGATTCTTATGATATATTTATATATACGCATTTTTTCTGTTTTTCTTAGTTGATTAACTCCTCCTTTTTCTGGCTGTGATTCATATATATTTTTTCTTTTGCGTTTTCTTGGATCGTTTGGGGACTGGTGAATGTAGTTTGAAACCGAGTTGGTCTACTCTAAACCAGAATTAGGTACCGGAGAATGATTCGGATTGATGTACTATTGAAATGAAAGCAAAGTAAGGAAACTTAAGTTGGACTCAAAGGTTATCACTAAAGATCTAATACCCAACTTCAATACACCTCTGATCCGTGAGAGTGAGACCGTGACTTTTGAAAATGTTATAACTTTGATCACCGTGGGGCCTGGAGTATAAAATTATATGTTGATCCAACGACTTTGCCTCGGATTTCTTTAAGCAAATCTTCTAATTCAGTTGTTAGTCTTGGATTATTTTCTTCTTACATGGTATATCTCGTAATTCTTTAGTCAGTAGACAAAATACAAGGTGGCCAAACCGAAAATAGAAGTGGAAGCTAGTGGCTGGTAAGTGCATATGAACATTACTTTTAAATTCCACATGCGCATGACCCGTGATCACCAATCGTGTCTTCCATTTGATCTATATTATTATAATTTATATGAACTGAACTATAAGCTTCTAAGTTTATAAATATTTATCGAATATTCTGATTGTGATAGATGAAAATTTGCATGATTGCATCCACTACTACTCGTGTTGATGTCTTTGTTATCACAGCACTCGATAATAATGGCTTGCATAGTCTCTTAAAAGCTCAATAATTTATCTTCCTCCTTGATTAGAAAAGCTGAGTGAGGATAATCATAAAAAATTTGGATTTGTGTTCATTGACTTAAGTAATAAAATAACAAAAAAATTAATGTATTTATATACACGGATTAATACACAAAAAAATATTAATAGTTGACTACAGAAGCTGAATTTTAAGTTTCATAGTAGTTTTTTTTTGTTATCATTAGTTGACCTAACTACGAAGATAATACTAACTATTTAGTTAATTAATCCGGTAACGAAGAGAAGGCATTGATCTAACTTAATAAAAAGTACTAACATTTTTTAATTAATTTGATCACGTAGACAGCGGAAGATGCCTATAATACTATAATCTATATGGCCATCAGAATGATATTTATTTATTTTCTTCTAAATATTTTGGTGTCACGGTAATCTTCATTGCATGTGTTTTAAAATCGAGTAAATGAGCCGCTCTCATTTATCTTTTTCTTTTCCGTTTAAAGCGAAAACATATTTCAATCCAAAGCAAAATTTATGTTGGCTTTTTTTTTGTTAAGAATCAAGTTTATTACCGTAATATATTCGGTTTTACCCATTTATTTTTGAATAGTAAATGGAACAAAAGATGATAGAGATAGTGATCCCCAAAAAAAGCATAATGTACTCCATTTCCACACAGCGTGATTAATGGACACACCCACACTCGGTCATCTCCATGTGTTGCATCCTTTTTCATGTTTCTTCAATGCTAAAAAGATGTGTGAACTTCTTTATTATTTTCTTATTTTTGACCCCTACTTTTCACTTTGGTTTACTTTAGTCCATCCGTTCACCCACCTTACCAAGCAAGCCCCGAAACTTTTGAAAAAGTCAAAAACAACCCCAAACCGTCTCGCTCCTTTATATATACTCCAAACGACTTTACCTTCCCAAACCACACTCTCACCAAACAATGGATTGGTTCTCATGGCTCTCGAGGACGAATCTCGAAGCTTCTCTAATCTACGAGTACGCTCTCTCTTTCTCAAACAACGAGCTCGAGTACGAAGACATTGCTTACTTCAACCACGAATTTCTCCAGAGCATGGGGATCTCGATCGCTAAGCACCGTCTCGAGATCCTGAAGCTTGCTCGGCGTGATCGGAAACCGTCTCCGCTCACCGCTCGTTCGGTTTTCAGAGTCTTGATTGCGATCAAGAAGACCGGGAAATGCTTCTCCGAGTATGTTCGAGCCTGGATCCGACGAGAGGAATCGTCTCGGGCTCTGGTGCTTGTGTCGAGGAGCACGAGCAGCAACGGGAACGGGAGATGGAAAGGCGCGAGGAAGAAGAGATCGGTGATGCCGATGAGCAACGGAAATGGCGGAAAGGAAGAGAGACTTCTGTTGACGAATGGAACTCCTTGTAGGCTCGATAGCTTCTCCAATCCAAAGGTTTGTTCAGATTATGAAGATGATAATACTACTCATTGGGGGAACAAAGATGTAGAAGCGATTAAGTGGGATTCAATGTTTCAGAACCTTAAACCTACTTGAAATCATCAACTAGATGCTCAGGGATTTGGGGTTTTTAGGATTCTTCCACCAACAGATTTGATTATTTGAGTTTTTGGCTAATAGTTTCAAGTGTGTGATTATCTTCTGTTTGTTAGGCTAATTAGTTTTGTTTATTTGCCTTTTTTTATTGGCTTTGGTCCAACCCTTTCATTACTTTTTATTAGAAAAATTCACATAATGTTATGTTGTAAGGAAATCTAAATTTTTCATTGCACTTTTTAAAAAGACAAGGTTGTTTTACTTGTTTGTGTCAGTTGTTTCAGTTTTATCGGTTATAAGTTGGATCAGTGACTGTAATACAAACATCAAACAGTAGACACGAACAACATTACAACCTCATCAAGAAGCCGGTACAAATAGGTTCTTCCAACCGGTTTTTGGCCGGTTACAGCTGAATAACACAGTGTTACATTTCTTAGAATACACCCAAACAAAAATGTCGCATGATACAGTAGGAGCCTATAATAATAATAATGAAAAGTAGATAGCATCTATGAGTGTATTTATATTATAGTACCTTCTTTCATCTAAACAGTCTCTCTCCCTCTCTGGATATATCAATGACCCGCTGATTGCGGCTGCAACCGGAATGAGCCAGACGCATAGAGGGCTTGATAAACCGGGCGAATTCTCACTGTCAAAATAACGCTCAGTAGAGTTCCAAGCCCACAAACACCGGCTAGAACCAAGAAAGTTACGCGGAAGCAGTCTGGACCAATGCAGGTCATATTCCCTTGCTTATCAGCCTCCTTGTCGTAGATGTATCCGGCGAGAAAGGCCGAGAAAATGGTGGCACCGAGCGGGTTTCCCAGGAGTATGAAGTTGAAGTTGATTCCAAAATGTCTGAGACCAAATAGCTCCGAGATGGTTGCGATAGATAAGAACTGAAACCCCATGCCTATCCCAATTAGAGCAGTCGCAACGTAAATGGACATGGCGTCGTCGATAGCCATGGAGAAGAGGAGGAATGTGAACACCATAACTAGCTGCGCGGCTCCCATCCATATTGTTCTTGGAAGCGTTCTTGACCTGAGAGACAAATAGGAGAATCGTATGAGACAGTTCTTTCCGAGAAAGAAACAGAGAGATTGTTTAGAGTGATATAGACAGAGAGAGATTATTACCTCACAAAGTGCTCTGAAATGGCACCTGAAGCAAGACGGCCTATGAAGTTGAAGAAACTGAAGAGACAGAGGAGTATTGTTGTGTCCTTAATACCAAAAGCAAATCCGATCTGTGCCAAATTGTTGGAGACTGTAACACCTGAACCCATGCCGAGGAAGTAGACAAACCAAAGGAGCCAGAAATCTGCCTTGACAAAAACCTGGCCAAGCTTGAAATCCTCACCTCTTCTGGGTTTTCTCTTCTTCTTCACCGCACCTTCTCCTTCAGCGAGAAGTATTTCCATATCCGACTCATCATCTCCCTCAAAGATAGGCCCAAGGTTTGAAGCTGAGGTAGAAGGTGTAAGCAACGGTTCTTCCTGGGTACCTTCCTCTTTGGCTAGATTGTCTGAAGAACCCAGTGGAGAGCTCTTGGCATTTGAACGGAAAAGTGTCATCTTGATGGGAACCGCAAGAGGCGACAACAAAAGTAACACCATGATAGCCACAAGAACATATTTGAGTATGCTTGGCAGAATAAACACCTCACTCACAACAGTCGTCACAACAAGATAAGCAGCAAAAAGTATACTTGTGGCAAGCAGAAAAGCGAAATACATGGGCTCAGAAGGGTCTTCACCAGTAGCTGGAATACAGGGGCGAATGAAATACATAACAGTTAAGCATATCACCGGAATACCAACAGTAAGAAACAGAAGCAGATTCGTAGCTGAATGATGAAGCACCATGCTGAACAAGACAGTGAATGCTGCACCACTGATCCCAATATAACCTTTGAGAAGTCCAGCGACAGGGCCTCGGCTCATAGGAAAATTCCTCATATTGGTGACAAGAGATGCTGTACCGAACCATGAGTTGCTATTGGTAGCTAAAGCTAGAGCTATAAACAGCTGTCAACAACATTACAAAAACAAATACTAATCTTGTGAGTTGAGAGATCAACGAAACAATAGAAATCTAATCGATGACACAAGTTATAATAGTAAAAGGCAATTAACAAAACCGCAAGATCTAAACTTGATTAAGCATTCGGTGCAATCTAGGGTTTATGATAACCAGAAAATCCCCAAAAATAGAAATTGTTACCAGCCAGAAAGGTAAACCATGAACGATTTGGCTGACGGAGAGCCAAAGAACGCCGAAGCCGAGGAAACAAGAGGAAGCTCCGATGAGAAGCATCGACCATGGAGGAAGCTTGTTACTGGCGTATCCTGGAAGCAGACCCATGTTTTCGCCCAAATCACAAGCGACGCCAAGGATCGTGACCTGTTGCTGGCTAAAACCCAAAACCGATTTGAGAGCGGAGGAGTAAAGCGGGAACGTCGAACCACTTCCCGCCGACACCTGAACCCATGCGGCTGCCGCTAATCCCACCCACGGTGGTCTGCTTCCAGATTTTTCCGCCAGTTTCGTCATCTCCGATCTATCACTATATTCTCTCTTCTGGGATTTTAGAAAAAGTGCTTTGCTTTAAAAGTAATGAACAGAGGAGATGAATCACTCACTCTCTCTTTTTTGTTTGGTGTCTTTCTATTTAAAGTAGTAAACATCTTCAAAATGACGTAATATTTTATACTAACCTTTTTCTTAAAAATTTAAACGTATTTAAAGCTTAAGCATACGTTATAATTTCATATTTTTTTAAAAAAACTCGAGGATAAAAAGCGTGATTCGCAAGAGGTTTAACATTACTTTTGAAACTAATCATATTAAACTCTTTAAGAATTGCGAGTGGGTCTCTAGAGAAGAAGATTCATACTACTATTCTCTCTTTTCACAACTAATGACAAAAATTCTACTATGTTTTTATTTTGTTCCTATTCTACTTTTCTGTCTAAAATTCTACAGTTATAAAAAGCATTAACCAATCAAACACTTTCGGTTATTTTTTGGCTTAGTTTGAAAATTTGTTTTATTGCAATGTGTAAGCAAAACAGAAGAAATTGTTGTTTTGTTAAGATATTGTGCTTGAAACACGTGAGGTCATTTGACTGTGACTTCGTCCCGCGTGGACCGCCCGATACATGACTTTGGTATTGGCATAGATCTTAACGTTTCTCAATTATTTGAATCCCGTGCATGTATTAGGATCCCTCCTACTCTCCTAGGATGACAGGATAAAAATAAATTAAAGAGAGGGAGCCTAACTTTTTTGTTTTGTTTTGTTTTGACTGCTAATATGGACCTAACTAATACGCAAAAATCTCACCTACTTCGACTACGAGGACGAAAAAAAACAATAATTTAGAAAGTTGAAACGGCAGGGACACCTGGTTCTGCACCGGCCCCGAGGCACAAATAGCTATCAGACACGTCAGAATTTCACAAATAGCGCAATAAAGGCATGGTGCCTAGCCCAACGACTCGTCGTAATTACTAATTACATTTAGTTTGGGGTCCAACGACGACGTTTTCCTTCTCAAATTTAATGGTTTCGCTTTATTGAAAAACCTACTCGAGAATGTTCAACATTTGTTTTCACCTCATACTCTCAGAGAATGAAATTAGTAAATAATGATACAAGTAGAGACTTATCTAAAAGAAAAAGTAATAATTTATATTTTCTAAACCAGCAAAAAGAAAAAACACCGAAAATATTATAGCTATCTAGTGAAGTTAGTATCCTAAATTGGTTGTTGATTTATATAAATTTTCCACTTTCTAGAACAAACTTAGTAAACATATAAAAGATCAGACGAATTCTTTCTATACGAATTTATTTTAAAAACCATATCATTAACGTTTCCAACAAAAAAAAAGGGTGATAGTATGGGCTGACTCTTTAATGGGCTGGCTCCAATAATTAAAATCTATTCATCTGGATCATAGACTTTTTGGTTTGAGATCGGTGACGTCTTTCCCTGACGAAAATCAACCAGAAGATGAGTGAGAACATGACTGCACCAGAGAGTGACGCAAGTCCTGCGTAGATCCACTGACTGGTAATGCTGAGTCCAGGGCAGTTCTTGGTGGTTATGTCTCTAAAGGTGTCTCTGACAAAAGTACAGTCCGCAATACTAGCCAAGAAGGGACCATAATGGTCCAACGTGAACGCCACGTTGATCGCACCCATCATCTGGTCGTATGAAGCTGGGGTTAACCTCCCCTGCGTTGTGCAGATTCCTTCTGCGTTCACTTGGCACACATAGCCTTTATAAACCTATATACCAAAACATATAAATCGAATTAACGTTAACATTTTAACATATGTATATCACTCATGAGAATGTGTTTTAGTTTATATGTATGTACCTGAGAAGCATTGGCTAATAGGACTTCGTCCGGAGCACAAGGTCGCGGGTTGTGATTTTGGTCGAGTGGGTTACAGAGGAGAGGAACAAGCGGACCAGACTGGTTGTGGTAGAAAGGGACATTAGGTGGGAACTGATCATGGTTGCTGACATTGACCGTGTACGCATTGGTCATGTCGACGGCCGTAGCAGTCATCGTCTTCGTTATATCCAATGTCTCTCCAATGGTTTTAGCATCTAAACATGGAAGAAGTTGGCTCAATGCTGAGTCCGCCGCTGGGTCATGCACCCATTGGTCCATAGCCATACACGTGTCCGCAACCACACTGGTTTATAACGTAACATCATTAGTTTGATACAAACTTAACAAGAATAAACTTTGAATCTTGAATTAGATCAAGTGACGACGAAATATCATTACTTGTGGAAGACAAGGAAAACGGCGCTGAGGAGGATAGTGGCTGTGACGAGAATCCAACCCAGAATTACCAATCTGATATAATTGAAACACTGATTATATACATTTTGATTTGGATATGATATAATATAACAACGTAGTCAAAGTGTAACTAACTCACAGGTAGACAAGAACTCGCAGTCCACAGAACGAAAACACTGTTAACAAAGAAAAAGAAAAAGAAAACAGACAAAAGATCATTATGTATCTTCAGATCGAAATAGAAATATTGATTTGGGACTTACATAGGCCGAGGAATGCGACTGCGAGCATAACACCAGCGATCACATTTAACACGTATCTCCTGATGAAAACGAGTTTGAGGCAAATCAACAAAACAGAGCTTATATATATATATTTAGCTTGTGATGCAAGTCATTTGTCTAATTCATACTTACACAGGGTTTAGTGCTCCGGTGAGGTAACGAATAGTCTGGTTAGCGACACGATCGGGGTAAGTGATGTTAGACATCTTTATCATGTTGTTGAAATGATCGATGTTACCTCTAAACTCGGGAGGAAACAGGTTATGTCCATCGAGCTGAATGTCTTTAGCAGATTGAATTGAGTCCCATAGGCTCGTTAGCTTAGTCAAAACTCCAGTTGCTTGTTTCACAATGTACATAAACGTCCTCTCCACGCTACCGTAGAACTCGTTTTGTCCAGTGTACAGCATTGCAGACCCAATCCTGAAGATAAACGACATCGTTTCCAAATTAGTAATCTAAGATTATGGAGATTTGAAGTTCATGAGTAATTTGATGGAAGGTTACACGGCGGCTATGGTGAAGAGGAGGAGGAAGACGAGAGAAAGAGTGTAGCAGACGCGAGAGTAGCCGTAGTTCCGGCGGCCACAGCCACAGCAGCAACAACAGAGGCATGAGCAGATGAGAAAGAGTCCGAGCAATACGAACCACGAGATTGCTATAACTATGAATGGAACTGCAGAAAATCCAACGGACTGAAAAAGACAAACAATAATCCTTGAGAAATGCGATGTAATGATTGGATATGAAAATCAATAAAAGACTTACGGCGATGTAATGAGCATTGGTAACGTTCCAACCATCGACGTAAATATTGAAATGGTTGAGAGGGTCAGGCCGCCGTGTCCTCTCCGCCGCTAACACCAATGTCCCATTCCCTCCTTCCAAAATTTGCCTCCTTACTCCTAAAATCATTTTCTTAGATTTGTAATCAAAACAAAAAAAAAGTATACATATTGTTTGTAATAGAAAGCCATTTTTGTCAAATTTGTATTCATAAGAAAAAGGGGTTTTCTATTGAGTTTTCAAAGTATGGAAAAAGGAACAAAACTTTAACCTTGAAATGAGGTAGAGGATGGACGATGATGACAAGAAGAAGAAACTCCATGAGAGAAAGAAACCAAACTCGACGAGATCAAAAGCCCAACGACGATCAGGAGGAGACGCCGGCGACCATGATACGACGGCGTTTCGGTATAAATCATTATTCCTATTTTTCTTGTTTTTTTTTTTGGGTTGGTTTGGTTTCTAATTTCTGAAACTCTAAAAAAGGGTTTATCTATCAAACGATTGAATAAGAATCTTTTAAATCTTCAGAAAATCATGGGGAAAGAAGATGAAACGATACTGTTCCCTTATTATAGAATTTTTAATTTTTATCTTTCAGAATTTTTTACATCCATTGTTATTCTGTTTTTGTTTTAACCGCGTGGAGTACTTTTTAAACTCTTCTTATTGGCTGTGAGCCTGTGACCTCAAATTAATTTCATCTGTAAAAAAACTCCACGCGGTTTCTCTTCCTAGTAAATCCACTTTAATTAGTCTATAGGAAAGAATCTGATTAATTACATTACCCTTATAAACCGATTTATACAATAAAATTGAGATGAATTTGGTAAATACTTTATATTCAGCGTCGACTTGGATTCCACTGGAGGAATACAAGAAGAAACGGAGAATGGCATTAATTACCAATACTGAATTGAGAGAGCTACTATAATTTTGTAACGGAAAATTGCATTTATGATCGTCTGCTACCAATTTTTCCTGCTTTTGCTTTGTCTTGGCCTTTTCTAAAGAACAAGTGTAGAAGAAATAATAGGGTTGGTCGCACTAGGCCGATTGATACAAACAGTAGTAGGCCCATTATAACCAAGCCCATTATAGCCTCCCCGTTTATATATCTACGGGCGCCAACAGAGCGTTGCTATCCTTTAATTTTTCTTCAATCATAGGACTTCGAAACCCTAGGTTGAGAATCAACAACTCTGCGTATCTCTCAAGTAAATTTCTCGAACACTCTATTGTATACATGTGCCCACAAGTATGTGAAAAGTTGTATTTGCGATCGAAACTATTACGGCCATGTTTCGCTCTCTCTTGCTCGGCCGAATAAGGCTTATACTAATGTTTGATTTCTGTTCTTACAGCGATTTGCTTCCCCAATACTAAAATTTTGATTTTCTTCGTTAGGTTTTTAAAAAAGTAGTCTTGAGTGATGAAGAAGGCTACGCCGGAGGAGGCTAGGGCTGTAACATTTGTCTTTTGGGACATCAAACGGTTCCCGGTTCCCCCTGGCTTCAATGCTCGTCGGGTCCGTCCGTGCATTAAACAGTTTTTGGAGAAACATGGCTACTCTGGTCCTCTCACCATCAACGCCGTTGGCATACTATCAGACGTCCATGAAGACATCCTTGGAGCTCTCTCTTCCACAGGAATCAATCTTTATTTCGCGTCTTCGGTTAGTATCTTCTCATCCTCATGCCATTACTATCTAATCTATGGTGGATAGAGAGTTTGAAGTCTTTAGTTTCTTCTGAAACAGGTTGCTCAAGCCTCTTGTCACTTATGTTTAAATGCATTGATGATAATCCACCCCCAGCTAATATTTTGGGCATATGCGATCCGGTAGCTCTCCCTCGACCTGAGAGTGGATACAACCTTTTCGGGCCGTTTTCATATTCATATTCTTCTCCTGAAGAAAACGCCATCAGTTGGATAAGCTTAATTCTGGCAGGTGTGTGTTTGTCCTCTCTCTCTCTCTCTCTTCCTCTCACAGTGTTGTTGAAATAACCACCAAAATCTGTTGCTGAACTTAACTACTTTTGCTTCCCCGCAGAGTCAGAGACACTTGAGGAGGATACGTGCAGTGAAACAGATGAGTCTACCAGCTGGTTTTGCTTAATGCGCGATCCTCGTACTGGCGATCATCTTAGTGGCCAAGGCTTTGAAAGTTTCTCCAGGCATCTCTCTTCTCTAGAACATGAAAAAGAGGTAATTAAGCATCTTAGCCAAACCAGACAGACTTGTATTGTCTTTAACTGTTTTTGAGTCAAACAACCTCTTGTTTTACCTTTCTCACTTCTACTTTCAAGCAGAGGTTTGATTACTTGCCTTTCGAGTCACTTGAAAATAAAGACATAGCCAGGGAGGAGGATGAGAATCCCCCCACCATTGTGAGGAACCAACCAAAGGCAAGTTTTGATATCTGATAACGCTGAGATTTCTGTATTTTACTTTTGTTTGCCTAAATTGACCCGTGTTATTTTCTTTCTCACTTCTGAAGATGGCTACTCCGGAGGAGGCTGTGGCTGTAACATCGGTCTTTTGGGACATCAATACGTTTCCGGTTCCCCCTGGCTTTGATGCTCATCTGGTCAGTCTGTGCATTAAACGGTTTTTGGACAAATATGGCTACTCTGGTCCTCTCACCATCACTGCCGTTGGCCATCTATCGCACATCCCTGATTGCATCCTTCGAGCGCTTTCTTCCACTGGAATCACTCTCTGTGATGCCCCCCGCGGTTAGTATCTTCCTTCATCCGTATGCCTTTCTACATTAATGGACGATGAATACACAGTTTCAAGTCATTAGTTTATTCCAAAACAGGTTCCAAAGACATCAAGTCGCCTATGTCTCAGTGGATTTCTAAGAATCCACCCCCAGCTAATATTTTAGGCATATGCAATCCGATAGGCTTCCCTCCACCTCAGAGTGGATACAACCTTTTCCGGCCGTATTCATATTCTTCTCCTCAACAAGACGCCATCCTCTGGGAAAGCTTAATTCTGGCAGGTGTGTGTTTGTCCTCTCTCTCTCTCTCTGACAGTGTTGTTGAAATAACCAGCAAATCTGTTGCTGAACTAGCTACTTTGTTTTTTTCTTCTCCAGATTCAGGGACACTTGAGGAAGATACCGGTATTCTAAGTGTAACTCACAGGTAGACAAGAACTCACAACATAACACTAGCGATCACATTTAACACATCTCCTGAAGAAAAAAATTCGAGTCAAATAATCAAAGAAAAGCCATTATAACCATAAAAAAAGATTAGCGATGTGTGGCTAAAAATGTGATCCATTGTTTCTGTAGGGTGTTTATCAAATTCATTGAGCTTAACGATCTGCGGAATCCCAATTAAAAAAAAAAAAAACGATTCATCTTTGTTTCAGTTCAAAAAATTCAGATTGTGGCAAAATTGATAACTTGAAAATCTATTCCCCAAACTCCTCTTATCCACTCAACAAGCTGTCACAAATACCCCTCTTTGCTGCTCACTTAGAAGACCCTTTTCTCGCTTCTAGTAACCTTTATACTCGCAGCCAAACTACCCTCATGTACAAGACAAAGATTCACCAAAAAACTCAACATGAAAATGTCTTGAGAAGTCTCTGGATCTCTCTCTTAAACTTGAGACGAATCTGGCAATCACCATTTCATCTCCTTTGTCTTTATGTTGATCTCATAACCACAATTCTACAATTTCATAATTACTGCTCTTACAAAATAGCCACAAAAGTCTGTGGTTGTCACAGAGTGGAACAAAAAAAAAATTAAGTTAGAGAGTGAATTACAATTGGTACGTCTATGTAGAATACATATATCCTTAGGAGGCGACAAACCATCTTCCAAAACCAAATATTCGGATTTTGGCTTAAGACACACAACACCACCAGATTCCTCAAAATCCTCTCAATGAACCTCAGTGTTTTCTCCTCAGTTTTGAGTTGAAACAAAGGCACTTTATGGAAAAGATGATATACCTTGGGGACATTTCTTCAACCAAAGGAGGCTTCTTGATATCAAGACAGGAAGCAGCACCAGAAGCTCCTCTATTGCTTCATGTCTGTTTTGAACACATAACCAAAATGTTTCTTCAAAGGAGTTATCTATTATCTACAAACAAGCGTTTCGTCCAAGGACTTTTCTACCAACTCAGGCCTTCTTCTTGGAGATAGCCCTCTTTCGATCATTTCCTCCTCGTATTCCCTAGCCATATCCAACATTCCTTTCTGAATCAACGCATCAATCACAGCGTTATATGCCGCAGAATCAGGAGTATCCCCAGACTCTTTCATTGTCTTCCACACATATAAAACCGGCTGAAGAAATCCCCATCTCTCAAACTTCCTCATTAGCATCACATAAGTATCCATCTTTGGCCTCACTCCACTCCTTATCATCCTACCAAACAGACTTAGGATCTCACTCGGTTTCTCCAAACGTGCAAAGAGACACATGTAAGTAATCGAATCGGGTTGACAACCTTTCTTAGGCATCTCATCAAGCATCCGATACGCATCCCTCATCCTCCCGTCTTCACATAGAAGCTTAATGATTGTGTTGTGAGTGGCAACATTAGGTTCACAACCTCTTTCCCGCATCTCCCGAAACACCCTGATACCGAATTCAACACCTTGCGACGCTCCAATGGCCCGAATCACAGTGTTATACGCAACCACATCAAGTTTTATCCTTCTACTCTTCATTTCCTTATACAATTTCACAGCTTTCCACGGTTTACCGCTCTTGCACATGATATCCATGTAAATAGAGTACGAAAACAGATCCTTTGCAACGCCTTCAGTATCCATCTTCTCCCAATACTCCTTGCATTTACCCCACCATCCCAATTTCGACCACCCACGAAGAATCAGATTATGAATCTTAGTATTACTAACACTAAAACCATTACCAATGACATTCTTCCCAAAACAAAGCTCTTCAGCTTCAACCACATGCTTATGCTCGCAAAGCGCATCGACCAGATTATAAAAAGATGTTTCATCTCTCAAATTGAAATCATCCAATTTATCATACGCATCAATAGCCTCCTGAACAAGATGAGCCGTCACATAACGCTTAAAGACTATACGGAACGTGACGTGATTCGGCAGAGATTCCGGGTTTCCGATCATGCGGTTAATCAAAGCCCAACAAGTTTCAAACTCGAAATACTTACCCAGAATATCGATCATCCGATTGAATGTCTCGGTGGTATGTCTGAATCCGGATTCTTTCTCGACCCAGTTGAAAAACTCCAACGCCTTTTGCCAATCGTTGATGTAACATGAGAGCGCTTCGCATACTGTTTTCTGATCGTAACTGGACTGATCCTGACATCGAAGCTGCTTCTCATCATCAACACTGGAAATGGGTTTTACAGACAGAAGCCGAACGGAGCAAGGAGAAGCAATTCGAACTCGATTGAATCGCCGCAACAAAAGCATTCTTTTATTTCCCCTCTCCGCTCTGTACGGACGAAATTAGGGTTCATCTAATTAACGGGCGGATTTTGACCCGAAACCCATTTGAAAATCTGACCTGATTACCCGTTGGACTTGGAGTTTTTAATATTTAGACAATTGGGCCGATCTTAAATACGTACGGATCTCTCTTATAGGCCCATATGTCATTAAAAAACTAATTTGTGTAAATTTGTTTTACATTAAACTAATTTTGTCTCAGATATCCATTAATCATAGTTTCTTTATTTGGTAAAGTGCGCGTGAAGCGCGTGGTTTTAAGAAAAAAGGAAAAAGCAACATTCGTTAGAGCACTTCCAATGGTAGTGTCTCCATGAGACATCCATAATAAAACTAAATCAAAAATAAATAAAAAATAATTTTTTAATAAAAAAAAGTGAGACATTTTGAGACACGTTTCTCATTTGAGACATTGTGAAAAACTCTCTCTCTCATACACATGTCACTCCTAGATTGGTTTAGCAAATTTTTTTTAAATTCAATTACTCTAAGATTTATAATATCAATTAAATAGTTTATAAGTTTTTATTTTTTATTTTTTATTTTTCTACAATTCATAAAATAAAATAATCTATATATCAAGCTCCATTATACAAAAGTTTAAATTTTTATTATTATTATTTTTAATTGATATTAGTTAAGGTTAATATAAATATAAATTAATATTTTTAGTTAATAAAATACTATAATATTAGAAAATAAATCTGAGATGAATAATCTGATATTTTGTCAATATTTTGATATTTTGATAAATAATGTGTTATCTTATGTTATTATTTACAAAATGTCCAATATAATTAAAATCTATTTGATAAAATGATGTGTAATTTTAATCATATTGTTTTACAAAATTTCTAATATAATTAAATGATATGTTTAAAATTTAATATAAAATTTTTATTATAATATTAATTTTATGTACAAAACTATCCTTTTTGGTTTTTAGTTTTTGTTTTCTTGAATTTTCTCGGCAATCGAATTCGAGTTCGTGATAGAGATATACACCAACAACTAAAAGCTGACTTAATTGAGCATATATGGCAAAAGTTTGGCGCATCATCAAGTGAAGAGTAAAACATATATTATCTATTTTGGTTTTGTATGTTTTTATTTGCATTTTAATTTATGTTATCATGGTTTTATATGTAATTTTGTGTTTAATTTATATATCTTTATTATGGTTTTATATGTTGTTTAAAATTTAATTTATGTTTAGTTGTGGTTTTAAAAATAATAGTCTCTTTAATATAATATTATTTATAATGAATAGTACTATTAATTAGTGTTTTTAAAATTATTAATATTCATTATATTATTTATTTCTATAGAAAATATAATTATTTTGTTTGAATGACTATATTTAAGATATAATTTGATATGTTTAAAAATATTATTGAAAAATAAATTTAATATAAAAATATAAATATTATATTGATGAGACATCCATAGAGATATCTCACCAATGGAAGTAGAATTTTAGTGTGAGTTTCTCTAAATAAATTAAACATAAAAATATTAATATTATATTGGTGAGACACTCTATGGATGTCTAGTTGTCTACCATTGGAGATGCTCTTACATATTTCAAAATCTCATTAAGATCATTTATTTCCTTTTTTTATCAACGGCTGGGAATTCTCTATTCACCGTTAGATCTAAACTCTAAGTGCATCCAATGGCTATGAATGAGAGCTCCCAAAATATAAATTGTTTTTCTGTTTAACCCGTTGGGTCCTCTATATACGAAGAGGTCTCTCATATTTCTTCACCAAGAGAAAAAGAGTAAAGAGTGAGCGTTCTAATGGCGACGGAAGCAAACATATATGAACAACGAAGAGAAAGAATCTTAAGAGATAGAGCGTTATAATGGCGACGAGGGCAAACATACATACATACATGAACAAAGCAGAGGTATTTTTTGGCCTTCTTCTGAATCTATGAATCGATCTGATTATTGACTGAGTGATTTGAAACGATTTTGGTGTGAATCTTTTTGTTTTAAATGTTTGTTTCGTTCTATTGAGTGCCCTAACTCGGTCCTGATTTGAGTATTCTTATGATAAATCGTGCTGAAGTTTGTGTCCTATGGAGCCTAAATGTTATTCTTAGAGATTTTGGTTTTGTTGTTGCTTCTATAGATGGAGAATATGGTTCACTTCCTTTGGGTGATGCATTATGATGTGTAAGTGATCTCAAACTCCTTTTCTTTACTTTTTTTTTTTGGGTGTGTTTGAAGTTTATCCTTAACTAATAAATAAATCCTTTATCAGATGTCGAGCTATTCAGTGCCAGCCTGTGGAAATTTATCCTTGAACTGTGGATAGCACTAACAACACTTATGCAGTGTAAGTAGTTCCCAATAAATGAATCTCATCTTCTTCTTCTTCTTGTTTGATTTTTGAATATCTTGTTAAATATGGTTTTAACATGTTTCTTTAAGCCTGTAACTGTTTATGTGCTTTGACATTTGTTTCGCTTTTTCTTGTAGTGGTTGCCCTCTGTTCAACCAATAATGAAAATCATATCTATAAATCATCTCAAAACCAGTGGGAGAGGTTACATGTCCTCCAAAAGGTAAAACTTTCTGTCTCCAATTTCCATTTGAAACTATTGAACCACCTGCATTGCTTGCTTTTCTCTTCTTGGGAATTCTTACTTTCATATAGACGCTTCTATAATCTTTTGGTACGATTTTAAGACGATTGTCTGTCTTTTAACTTTTAAGTGGTTCCTCTATATAGCTTTCCAGGTCTCCCTGTAGGAAGAAAAACAAAGTCTTTGTTGTACTAAATGGCGAGATTCATCCACGTCAGCAGTACCCAGATTCCGGTTGCGTTTATGTCCGCAACCAAACGGAGCTTTAGGAGAAGAGCGTCTGTGATCAGATGTGCCGCCATCACTCCGAAGAAACGGTACACCATCGCGGTGCTTCCCGGCGATGGCGTCGGTAACGAAGTCATCCCAGTCGCTGTGGATGTTCTTTGTTTAGCTGGGTCTCTTGAAGGTTCCGTCTTTCTCATTCTGTTGCCTAATTTATCTGATTTTCGAACTGAAATCGTGTAAGATTCATAATTCACAGTGATGTTTTTTTTTTTTTAATATCAGGGATAGATTTTAGCTTCAAGGAGTTGCCTATAGGAGGTGTTGCTTTAGATCTTGTCGGAGTTCCATTACCGGATGAAACATTGACAAGGGCAAAGCAATCAGACGCTGTTCTTCTCGGAGCTGTTGGATGGTATTGTATTACCGTAACTTTCATTCCAAATTGTTTTTCTTCACCATACCATATTTGCATGTTGGATTATCTCAAGTTTGGATTTTTGAATTGAAGGCCGAAATGGGATAACAATCCGAAGCATTTGAAGCCGATAACGGCCTTGTTGCAGCTTCGTGCGGCTCTTAAAGTATTTGCCAATTTAAGACCGATTACAGTGTTACCACAGGTACACAGATCATTGCTTATGTTCATCAAAGCCTGTAACTTCATAGTCTTTTGAACTTTTGATATATGTCTTAGTTGGTTGATTCCACTTATCTGAGAAAAGACACAGCTGAAGGGGTTGACCTTTTGATCATCCGGGAGCTTACTGGGGGTCAGTGATCAGTGTTCACATAGATATATAAATTTGGTTTTTATCGCTTTTATCATTTTTCCATTGTTTTGGTTATCTAAGATTGTGTCTTTCTTTGCTGAATACAGGTATATACAATGCGCATCCTCGGGGGTTTACCACAAATGAACAAGGTGACGAAGTTGGCTTTTGTACTGAGTCCTACTCTGCAAGTGAGGTATCATGTTTTCGCATTTATGAGACTTTTAATCTTGCAGGAAATGTATTTGACGTCTTGTTAATGTAAAGGAGTTGCTCAATAGCATTCTTATTTCTGATTCTGCTTAGGTTGATCACATTGCCCGTGTTGCATTTGATATTGCTAAGCAAAGGCGCGGTAAACTGTGTTCTGTTGACAAGGCCACTATCTTGGAGGTAAATTCTTGATAACTGCAGAAAACTTCCAGCTGAATTAGAAAATGATGATATAGATCCAGAATCCATGTTATTTTTCCTGAACTTTCTTAGGGTGCAGGGATCAATGTTGTGGAGGAAAAGAGTCACAGCAATGGCGGCTTCTGAGTATCCTGAGGTTGAAGTGAGTCATCTGCTGATTGACACCGCTGCGATGGATCTTGTTCGGCACCCAAGACAGGTTTTCTTTTAGTAAAGCTAGTCCAGTTTGAAACATTTTTTCCAGCTCCTCAGGTCTGACTGCAATGATTCTTACAAAACTGCATTTTAACTTTGTGATGTTGCAGTTTGATACCATTTTGACTGGGGTTATGTTTGGTGATATTCTGTCTGATCTCGCGGCTATGATCCCCGGAAGTGTAGGATTGCTTCCATCTGCTGCACTTGGTGATTCAGTACGATGCAGCATGATTCATATCTTCTTTTTTTTGCTTTTCCTTTACAGTGATCTCATTTTCTTGAAAAAGATGTCTCTCATATTATGACGGATATAGGGGCCTGGAATTTTCGAACCTGTGCATGGATCTGCGGCTAAGCACTACGGAAAGGTTGCCTCTGGACCATCATATGTATATGATACTCGACGCGAAACCACACATGTGTATATAATAAACATGTTGACATTGCGAATTGCAGGACACAGTGAATCCCATGGCGGCTGTTCTATCAGCTGCAATGCTCTTGAGATACGGATTGAAAGAAGAAAACGCAGCAAAGAGAATAGAAGAAGCAGTTTCTGATGTCTTGGACCGTGGATTCAGAACTAGGGACATTCACACTTGTGGAACCGTAAGTTGACCTTTTTTTTCCTCTTCTCTTGGCAGAAAGTAGGATGATTGTTCCAGTAATATGTAAAAATGGAACTAAATGTTACATTTCTGATGAGCAATTTGGTTTCTGGGCAGACATTGGTAGGTTGCAAGAGAATGGGCGAGGAGATTCTGAGATCCCTTGATGCTAGCTGCAAAAAGCTATAAACAAAAATTCAGAGAGTGACATTGAGAAATTCAATGTTTATTTCTATCTGATAAAATTGTTTGAGTTATAGATATATTCCTAAGATCGCTGAGAGAAAATGAGTAGCTTCAACAAAACAGAAGAGTGTTAATTTTGTATGTGGTAATGTTAGGGTGTTACTTACAAACAAATTAAAAAATTTGGGATCAATTGTGAAAATAAAACAATGTGTAAAAAGGACCCATAAATGCAAAGCCCTGAAGTCTTACTTACAGTATCAGCCTATCAGGTTCTAGCACCCATTTGACCGAAACAAAAGCAGAAAGACGCAAAATCCTTTGTCCCTAAAATGGCGGCGGCTCTGCAGACGAATATCCGGCCGGTGAAGGTTCCGGCAACGTTCAGAGCTGTCAACAAACAATCTTTGGCACCCTTTAGAGTAAGATGCGCTGTTGCATCCCCTGGGAAAAAACGATACAACATCACTCTCCTTCCCGGTGACGGCATCGGTCCGGAGGTTGTCTCTATTGCCAAAAATGTGCTTCAGCAAGCTGGATCCTTGGAAGGTTCTCTCTTTTCTTCTTCTTCCCCTCTTCTATTTTTAACATCGTTCCGTTGTTTTGTTTCCGCATTGACCGGGAGATCAATTAGCAAATGAACTGAAGTTGGTGCTACTGAATCGAAAGACGTTGGAACTAGGAATTGACTTGGGTTTTTTTTTTTTTTTTTTTTTGTTTAAATTTAAAATCTGGAACATGGGATTCTAGTATCCTCTATTTCCTGTATCTGTAGAGATTAGAATTTATGGTCCTGGGCATTGTAGTTTCTTAGTTACGTCTGTGCTATGTATCAGGAGTGGAATTTAGCTTCCGCGAGATGCCAATAGGTGGAGCTGCTTTGGATTTGGTCGGAGTTCCCTTGCCGGAGGAGACCATCGCAGCTGCTAAAGAATCAGATGCACTGCTTCTTGGAGCCATTGGAGGGTCTGTCTTCTCTCTTGTCCCACTATTTTTGTTGACTCTCAATTTTTTTGGGAATTACAGTTTCTCATTTTTTCATGTTGGTATAATTTAAGGTACAAGTGGGATAACAATGAAAAACATCTGAAGCCTGAGACGGGGTTACTTCAGATTCGTGCAGCTCTCAAAGTCTTTGCAAATCTGAGACCTGCTACAGTTCTCCCACAGGTAACCATCCTTAGAAATTTCTTTCTTTCTTTCTGTGAAACTCAAATTTTTCTTCTTTATACAGTTAGTGGATGCTTCCACCTTGAAGAGAGAAGTAGCAGAAGGTGTTGATCTAATGGTTGTAAGGGAGCTTACAGGAGGTCAGTTTAATTAGTTTTTTAAAACTGATCGTAGTTCTTGTCTTTCTCGTTCAGTCGTGGGACAGTATCTTAAAATGTGATGTCTCATGGTTACAGGTATTTATTTTGGAGAGCCGAGGGGCATAAAGACCAACGAAAATGGCGAGGAAGTTGGGTTTAATACTGAGGTTTATGCTGCTCACGAGGTACTCTATTAGAAAACTCAGATGCAGATTTCCGTGGACTGATTGTTAAGTACTACGGTCAAATTCTAATAAAGCATTTCTTATTTTCCTTAGATTGATAGAATTGCTCGTGTTGCCTTCGAGACTGCTCGAAAACGGCGTGGCAAGCTGTGTTCTGTTGACAAAGCTAATGTCTTGGAAGTACGGTTGCTAATTACGTTTTCTTTGACTTGTTTTCCTCTCTCCTGTTTCCTATGCAACGCATTTAACACTGAAGCCAATGCGATTTTCTTTTATGCAGGCCTCAATCTTATGGAGAAAACGAGTGACAGCATTAGCCTCTGAATATCCTGATGTTGAGCTGTCACATATGTATGTTGACAATGCCGCGATGCAGCTTGTCCGTGACCCAAAACAGGTACATGTATTTGCCAAACTAGTCAGCTTTGATGTGGGACTTGTGTAAATCCTTACAATGATTTGATTGTTTCATAAATGCAGTTTGACACAATCGTCACAAACAACATTTTTGGTGATATATTATCCGATGAAGCTTCAATGATCACAGGAAGCATTGGAATGCTGCCATCTGCTAGTCTCAGTGATTCGGTATGATATAAAATAATCTGAATGCAGCAGTATAATCTAGTCTGAACATAAACCCACCCGCCATGTTTAATACAGGGACCTGGACTCTTTGAACCTATACATGGTTCTGCACCTGATATTGCTGGACAGGTTCTAACTCTATTCTTCAAACAAACATGGGTTTTCTTCACTGATTTCAAAACTACATCTATGACAAAAAATAAAGAGCACAACTTGTCGATTCTTTGAATTTTCAGGATAAGGCAAACCCATTGGCAACCATTCTCAGTGCTGCGATGCTTCTGAAATACGGACTTGGAGAAGAAAAGGCAGCCAAGAGAATTGAAGACGCAGTGTTGGTTGCTCTGAACAACGGATTCAGAACTGGAGACATTTACTCCGCGGGAACTGTATGTTTCTTGAACAACTCTTATAACATGTTTCCTTATCCTTAAAAACGTGTTTGAAACGTTTAAACAAGCGGCAACAATAAACAGTAGTAATATTTTTTTGTCTTTTTGAATGGTGTATGCTCAGAAACTGGTGGGCTGCAAGGAGATGGGAGAAGAGGTTCTGAAGTCAGTGGACTCCCAAGTTCCAGCTTCTGTTTAATATTTGTAGAAACTTTGAAGAGTTCATTTTCAACAATAAATGTTGTACGCAAAGAGTATCGGTTTCATCAGCGAAGTTTTCTGTGATTTTTAAAATGTGAAATTATGAGAGGGACTTATTTGATCGAATTGAAACGTTGGTTTTCTGAAAAATAAATATCCTTGTTGAGATAATGACGTGTCAGAGTATCATTGGACACTAGTATTATTGACTGCGAGAGATCTCCGTTTCAACGCCGTAGTAGTAAAAAGCACGAGACTCGGAGAAAATGTCTACTAACTCCCCTTTTGGCAAAACAAAACCTCTTATATCCCAAATGAGTCTACATATCCCTTTCTTGTTTAATGAAAAGTGTGTAGACGAAAATACCCCTCCTTCTTTTCATCTAATTGTTTAATGAATTTTAAAAAAACAAGAAAAAAAAAAATCGAATCCAGAAAAAAAAAAAAACAAACGAGAGCGTCTCTCTCGAGCTTCATCTCCGGCGAGCTGCATTGTTGCCGTTTCTTCCATTCCGGCGAGCTTCCGGCGAGCTGCGGTGAGACAGGTTTGTTCCTTTAGCTGCATAGAGCTTGAAATAGAAGTTTAGGATGTAGACATATACTAAATAGGAGATTCAATTCAATTAGATTTAGGTAATAGTGTTTGGGTATGCACATTGGAAGTTTATGCATAGTTTCTGGGTCGACTAGGTCTGTAAATGGGTAAGAGATGGATTACAGGACCTGAATTATAGTGAATTGTAGTTTTGAACCCGAAACCATTCGATTTGAGTTCTTGTCGCGAAAGTACAACTGGTAGAACTGGGTAGAATTGTACCTGAATCTATTGAAAAATATATACGTAGTATTACTGGTTATACTAGTGTTACCCAGATGTATGTAGTATGACTAGTTACACTAGTATTACCCATTTACATGTAGTATGACTAGTTGCACTAGTATTATCCAGATGTATGTAGTATGACTAGTTACACTAGTTTTACCCATATATATGTAGTATTACTAGTTACACTAGTATTACCCAGATGTATATAGTATGACTAGTTATACTAGTATTACCCAGAATTGTAGTACAACTAGTAAAACTAGTATAACTGACACAGTTTATGTATTATTTTTGCAGGATACAATGAGTGAGAACGTGAACATATATTTTAAATGCAAAGGTCGCATGTATACCTTGATGATGAAGACATCAGGGGAGAATATAACTCTCTCCATGTTAGTAGGTAGGATATGCACGAAGCTTGGGTTAGATGAAAGTAAGGTTAAATTGCAACTGAGGTATAATGCAGTGTTGTTGGGATCAACTGAAGAGATTTACATTTGTGATGATGAGGATGTCGGTGTCTATATATCTTCAGGTGAAAATAACCGTCGATATGTTTTGTATGTGGAGGTCATCACTCCACCAGAATTGCCCGAGCAACTGTCGAGAGTGGAGGTCATCAATAAAAGTTCGGTTGGTAAGAACTATGCGGAATTGGATACAAAAGAGGATGAAATGAGAGATAATGCTGCCATCGTTTTGTGCGAATGTGAGGAACAAGGAACAGAACCAAAAGAGGCAATAGTGGAGGTTGATGATACTCAAGATGCTGAGATTGGATCACAGGATGAATCTATGGATATACATGATGATAGGGGTGATGAATACGTTGAGCCACCGCCTGTTGTAGAAGCTGGTCGGTTTAAAAAGGAATGGGAAGACGGTATTGGTTTGATTTTACGACAAGAATTTCCAAGCAGGGCGGCATTGCAGGAAGTGGTGGACAAAGGTGCATTTGCTAACAGTTTTGGTTATGTTATTAAAAAGTCTGATAAGGAGCGGTATTTGCTAACGTGTGCTAAAGAAAGCTGTGCTTGGCGTATACGAGCTACAAATATTCGGAATACAAGTATTTACTCGATTAGAAAGTACAACAAGATGCATACTTGTACCCGGTTAAGTAAGAGTAAGACAAGGATGAGGAAGAGGAAAGGTACCCCTGAATTAGTAGCAGCGCTTCTTCATGATACTTTTCCAGGACAAATGGAAACTCCAGTTCCTAAGGTTATCATGGAGCTTGTTCAGACGAAATTAGGTGTGAAGATATCGTACTCCACCGCATTGAGAGGGAAAAGGCAAGCCATTTGTGATTTAAAAGGTAGCGCGGAAGATAGCTACAAGGATATCAATTGTTATTTGTACATGTTGAAGAAGGTAAATGAAGGTACAATAACATATCTGAAATTGGATGAGGAAGATAAATTTCAATACCTATTCATAGCTTTGGGAGCTAGCATTGAAGGCTTTCAAGTGATGAGGAAAGTGATAATTGTGGATGCAACACATTTGAAGAACGGATATGGTGGTGTTCTAGTATTTGCCTCAGCTCAAGACCCAAATCGTCATCATTATATCATAGCGATTGGCGTACTCGACGGTGAGAATGATGCTAGTTGGGGATGGTTCTTCGAGAAGCTGCTAACAGTTGTACCCGATACTCCAAAATTGGTATTTATGAGTGACAGAAATTCAAGCCTCATCAAAGGCATACGTAATGTGTATTTCGCGGCTCATCACGGGTATTGTATTTGGCATTTATCCCAAAATGTGAAAGGTCATGCCACTAACGTCAACAGAGACGTAGTCGCATGGAGATTCATGGAGTTAAGTCGGGTTTACACCATGGCTGAATTCGAGAGGGAGTACAGAATTTTTAAGCTAAGATATCCTTCTGCGGCCAATTACTTGGAGGATACAACCGTGAAAGAAAAATGGGCTAGGTGTTGTTTCAGAGGACAGCGATACAATTTGGACACAAGCAACTGTGTGGAATCTTTGAATTCAGTTTTCCTCAATGCAAGGAAGTATTCTTTAATACCCATGCTTGATGCGATCATGTCCAAGATTTCTGTTTGGTTTAAAGAACATCGGAAAGAAGCCGCGTCAGGATCTAATGAGAATAAGTTGGTGCCTTTAGTGGAGAACTACTTGCATGATTTATGGGTTGAAGCTGAGAAACTAAAAGTGACGGAGCTAAACACATTCCAGCTTGAATACAATGTCAGGGGTAGTGAAGGGAAAGAATATTTTGTCAACTTGCTCTTGAAAACTTGCAGTTGCAAGGTGTTCGATATCCAAAAGTATCCTTGTGTGCATGCACTAGCCGGTTTCATTGCCTTCGAGAGCGATACAACAAGAACTCGAAGTATGGAAATACATGAATTGGTTTCAAAGTATTATTGGGCGGAGATGTGGGCATTGGCGTATTATAGGACTATTTATTTAGTCCCGGATAAGTCACAATGGGATATCCCAGATGAGATCAAAGCGTTGAAGGTATTACCTCTGCCTCGGAAAAAGAAGAAGGGTAGAACAAAAGTGTTGAGGCTTCCATCCACCGGGGAAAGGCGTCCAAAACGTCAAAGGACTCAAAACAAAAGGAGGCCGAGACAATCGCTGCAATGGTTGTTATTTGGCAACCATAGTATTTGATTTTATCTGAACTTTATGATTTGTAAACCATATTTGCGTTGTACAACTATGTAACACTAGATTTGCCTCCTGTAATACTATGTTTTAATTCACTGGCGTAAGGGTAATACTAGTATAACAGGTATTACTAATGAAAAAATTAGGTAACACTGGTATAACTAGTATAACTACTGAAGAAAATTATGAAATTTGATATTTCTAATTTTTTCAACACCAACTATTACATAGACTATTAAATGATAATGAACTCTTACAAATGATTTAAAACGAAGTAAGATAGAGAAAAAAAAAATGTTCATGTAAGATTGTTTTATGAGACTACATCCAACATATTCCTTATACTTTTAAGCTCACTTTTGATATAAACTCCAATTTAGGATTGATATTTTACAATTTTATATATTTTTAACATTTGATTACATTAAACCTTTAGAATTCAATAATAATAGAGTTTCCTCAAGTGTACAACTAGATAAATCATTTTTAAGGATGTGTAATACTGGTTAAATTTGAAAACACCAAAAGTAAAACTATGTGGACAATTTGTACAACTGAAAACTAGGGTACAACTACGTTAAAAAAAACGGCGCACATGTCACAAAGACTGCGCACACGTGGATTTGACTGCGCACACGTGGGTTTGACTGCGCACACGTGGGCATATAATTCCAATTTCTCCCCCCAAATTTTTTTTCCCTCCAATTTTTCCCCCCAAAATCAATTAAACCCAAAATCAACAAAAACAAATAACTAAAATTCTTTTTTTCTCCACTTCTAATTCACAATCGAGACTTCTCCTCTCTCTCTCTATCTCGAAATTCACTCTCTCTCTCTCCAAGCTCAAGAAAACGAGATCCAACTTTGTTCCTTCTCTTCAATCTTTCTCTCTTTTTCAATTATGGATCGATTATGTGAGAGAGACCCATGGTATGATGAGATGAAGAACGCTAAGAGGATTTATGATCAATTAGAAGAAGTCGGAATGATGGAAGGAATTCCGAAGAGATGTCCTTGTGGTGGACGCATCCTCGACAAGATCTCTGAGAACGATGGTGACAAAGGGAAGAGATACTATCAATGCAACGTGTATAAGGTAAATAGATAGTATCATTATTGACGCGAAAGTAAAACTGGTAGAACTGGTAGATCTCTGAGAACCCAGATGTATGTAGTATTACTAGTTACACTAGTATTACCCAGATGTATGTTGAATAATTGATCTCGATATAGAATTCTTGTATTGTAGAATGATGGTTTACACATTCGGAAACTTTGGGATAAAGCTATGGAAGAAGAGGTGACTAACTTAAGGGAGGAGGTTGATACCCATCACAAAAAGATTCAAAGCTTGGAGTACTATCAAGAAGAAATGCGTTCGGAGTTGAAAGGTAATGGTAAGGAGACCCAAAAACTGAAGGAGTTAGTCGCTCATCTAGCGGAGAAATGCGTTCGGAGTTAGTCGCTCACTAATGTGTAAGCTTATTCTTTGCTTTGTAAGACTTGTCTATGTTTTGTAAGACTTTTCTATGAATTGTAAGACTTTTCTATGAATTGTGAGACTTTCTTATGCTTTGTAAGCTTATTACCATTAGCAGTATTACTAGTTTTACCCGTATTCCTTAATTAGTAATACCAGTTTTACTAGTATTACCAGTATTACCATTACCAGTATTACTAGTTTTACCCGTATTCCTTATTTAGTAATACCAGTTTTACCCGTATTCCTTAATTAAATTTATAAAACTAACTTAACAAATCCAAATTCAAATCCTAACAAGACAAATCCAAATTCAAATCCTAACATAATAAATCCAAATTCAAATCCTAACATAACAAATCCAAAACAATTAACATAACAAATCCAAGTTCAAATACAAACATCAAAGAGACAAATCAGTCAACCAAGCTGTCTCTTGCTCCGAGTCGTCATCTTGGTGACTTGTGGGTCACCATCCTTCTCTTGGGTTGTATCTTTTGGGTCACCATCCTTCTCTTCGGTTGTCTCTTTCGGGTCACCATCATTCTCTTGATTCTTCTCTTCTTGATCCTGCCATTGAACAAAGTTATATCACAGTAATACCAGTATTACTCAGTTATACCAGTATTACAAATCGTACCTTTCTCTTATCTACTTTCTGCGCCTCCCTGAATGCTTCCAACGATTTAACTCTTTCATCCAACGAGTTAACTGTATCATCCAACCCTGAAATCACTACTAGGATTTCATTCAGCTGATCTGTCATCTCAACTTTCATCTCTTGAATCATCTCCACCACAGCAGCCAAACTCGGGAGTTCTTGTCCATCTACTGCGGGAATATCCTCACCACCCGCAATCTCTGGTCCTGCGATGATTCCTCGGGCCTGTAGATCCTGTTGGTACAGCTCTTCAAACCTGATTAGACGGCCCTCTTTATGACGCTTCAACCAACTTTCCACCACCGGATCAGCCATGTCAACGTCGTGTTCTTCTTCCGTGATTGCTCTCATAAGTGCGTGCTCTTCAATTCTAGGTGAGACGATACAATCAATGACCTGTAAACATAAACAAATATAGATTATTATAATTAAATAGAATAGCAAACGTTTCATAAAACAGAATATATAGGATAACTAACCTGAGTTGTACCCAATTCATGATTAATAGTATCAAGAGGAATGCCTTTCAAATGGTTCTTCTTGAACTTCACCTTGCACATCCTAGGACATCCCTCATCTGCTCCTGCAATGTCCTCAATGAATTTTTCCCTCAACAGTGGGATTGCCTCGAATGCAAGAAGCTACAGAATAAAAAAACATATATTTAGAATCAACAGTAATACCAGTATTACTAGTTTTCTAATGTGCAGTATTACCAGTTTTCTTATATGCAGTATTACCAGTATTCCAAACAATCACCAATTACTATAACTTGTAACTAACCTCTATCGGAAGACAGAAACCCGGAACTGGCCATATGTACTTCTCGTTCTCGGTGACAAAACCATTGAAATGATTCATCGTGTGTGAGATGGTATCTAACATATAATCGAAAGAATACCTCCCCCACTGAAAATTCCTACAAAACGCAAGATCATTCACAGCCTTTAAACAAAATTGATCCACTTGAGGTGCCTTTTCCCCGGTCTTGATAGGCGCCACAATAATGCTGGTTAGGAAATAAAGGACCATCATCCTCAACCTATCTTTTGATCTGTCACCCTTCGGCACCATTTCTATGAGCTTCTTTCTCACGTCTTCGCGTTTCACAACAGGAACTTTCTTGAAATGCTTCGTCTTGAACTCCATACTTCCCACATTTTTATAATCAAGCGCATAATTCTTGCAATTGAAGCCCGATATCAATGCATGTTCCGATATACCATATCGGATTGGAACGCCATTGACGATGAACCACACTTCTTTCTTCCTATCAATACGCGCCGTGCGAAGAAGGAGCATCCACATCCCCATAAGTCGGTGGTTTGGGTCTCTTGGCATGTGGAAGACGTGTTGGAAACTCGGATGATCCTCAAAAAATGCCCTCTCAGACTTGCTCATCGGAGGCTCCAACTCATCAAATGTAGTCAACACTTCGTGAATATAGCACCGAGTTGATAGCTTGATTTTCTTCACATATTCCGAAGGCGGGAAATACATACTCAGCGGTGGTATTGCTTCTGTTTCCTCGTCGATCTCCTGCAACAGAACAGACATTCATCCATATATCATTAATCTGCGAATAGTATTACCAGTATTACCCTGAAAATATACACATAGTTGTACTCCAGTAATACCAGTTTCACCAAGAATTCAAACACATAGTTATACCCAAGTAATACCAGTATTACCCAGAAATCAAACATATAGTAATGCCCTAGTATTACCAGTTATACCCAGAATTCAAACACATAGTATTCCCAGTTCTACCAGTTATACCAATACATAATAGTTTTATCCTGTTCTACCAGTAGTACCCAAATATACACATAGTTTTACCCTGTTCTACCAGTTTCACACCATTCAAATACTTACCATAGCATTTTCGGACGCATTTTCCGGCGCAATCTCATCCTCCTTACTCTCATCGGAGGAGGACTCTCTGTCCAAAGATCTACTACCATCATCGGAGGAGGACTCCTCTCCTTCCTCATTCCCTTCCTCATTCCCTTCTTCTTTCTCTTCTTCTTTGTCGTCTTCTTCTTCGCCACTCTCTTCTTCCTCATTCTTCTTAGAATTTTCTTCCTCATTCTTGTCAGACTCTTCTAAAACCGGACTTAAGGTCTCCGGGACTTGTTCTCCCTCAATTGCCGTCGGGGATGGCTCCTCCGTCGAGCCTGGCTCCACCGTCGTTGTGGTGGATGGCTCCACCGTCGGGGATGGCTCCTCCGTCGAGCCTGGCTCCACCGTCGTTGCCTTTGCTAATCTCTTCCTCTTTAACCCTTTCTTTGGAGGCATTATCGGAGAGGTTTCGAAACGGGATACAAGAAACGAGAAAAGGAATCAATAAAGTTGGAAGATGATTTCGCAATCTCTCAATTACAGTTTCTGGGAAGATTTGAAGAGGAGAGGAAGTCGGAGCAAGATTTGAAGATTTGAAGGTTAGGGTTTTCTCGTTTTCTCTTTGAATTGGGGAAAAACAAAAGAGAGAAAACGTAAAGTATATGGGGATGGGTGGGTTGAGAATGGATCGGGTCTGGTTCGAATAGATCCAGGTTTTAGCAGTAATATTGAGGTTTCGGTTGGGGTATATCAGTAATATCCATAGTTTTCGATTTAATTTTAAATAAAAATAAAATTGTGTTTTATTAGGGGAGATATGAGACGATGCTTGGACAAAAGGGGACTCACGAGATAATTTCTCCGAGACTCGTCTTATTTCTTTGGCGGCAAGAGATGATGATGCCTTCAACTTCAACCATAATCGCCGGTGAAGAATCGGTAGTACTACCACCGGTGGCAAGCGTTTCCGGTGAATCGTCTCTGTCCGATATGACTCAGACAGTTCATTTTTCCTCTGGAAACCCTAGAATCGGCGAGACTCGCGGGGTCATGCATCTATTTCCCGACGATGCCGTTTCGTCGTCTTCTTCATCCTCCTCCTCCTTGAATCTCCCTGTAAGGTTCCTCAAATCCGTCTGAGATATATTCATTCTTCCAGTTTGATTGCATCGATTTTTCCACCAGAAATATATGATTGAATCTGGAATAGTTTTGTTGTCTTATAGATTGGAAGGAACCCTCTCGTTTGCGTTCTTGGGGTGCCCAACCACATGACATATGCAGATTTTTGCCAGTTCTGCGGCTCCTTCATTCAACACATACTGGAGATGCGAACGGTCAGGTAAAAGAAAAGAAAAGTCAACTGAGATTTGATTTGACTTCTATGGATCAAATTCTCTTAACGACTCTGTAGATCCTTGGTTCGCTCGATAATGAGTTAGTTTACTTGTGGCGTTTGATCTTTACAGGAACGATGGAATTGAAAATCGATACAGCATTTTGATAAGGTTCAATAGTCAGGAATCTACAGATACATTCTACCAGCATTTTAGAGGGAAACAATTCAACTCTCTGGAGGTATGCTATTGTTTGAGTGAACCTATATCAGATGTATATATACGTTGAATATGAAATCAATTGTATCTTTGTGACTAATTAGCTGCTGCCAACTCTGTACAGGAAGATGTCTGTCACCTTCTTTTTACTCTTGATGTTCAGTTTACCGGTTATAGTGGATCCATTGACCATACACAGCCTTCTGCTGCTGGCCCAATAGAGCAACCTACTTGCCCAGTTTGTCTTGGTAAATTCTTAACCTGAATTATTGAAATTTATGGAGAAATATGGCTTAGTCTAGCTCTAGAAAGTGTAAACATAGGTATTGATATTAAGATTGACAGTATCTCTCTATGTTTGGTTTCAGTATAATAATATATGCTCATGTTTCAGAGAGATTGGACCAAGACACAGGTGGCATTCTCACAACCATGTGCAATCATTCCTTCCATTGCTCATGTATTTCTAATTGGCCAGATTCTTCTTGTCCAGTAAGATTCTTTTTATCATTTTCATGCTCTTTTAAAATTTTATTCAATTTTTCTTTACAGATCTTTATGGGTGTTGGTTTTTATTTTCAGGTTTGTCGATATTGCCAACAGCAACCTGAAAATTCAGTATGTTGTATTTGCCAAACAACGGAAAATCTCTGGATGTGTGTTATCTGTGGGGTTGTTGGCTGCGGAAGGTATGGACTCCATTTCCTGAAATCAGCATAGAGACATGTCTCCTTCTCATCTGTCCCAGGTTAACCATTTCGCTTTGTTAAATACTTACCGTAGGTACAAGGAAGGACATGCCAGAAGGCACTGGGAGGAGACAGATCATTGTTATTCACTTGAGCTTGAAACACAACGTGTTTGGGATTATGCTGGTGACAATTATGTTCACCGGCTTATTCAATCCAAAACTGATGGCAAGCTAGTGGAGCTGAATTCTCATGGTAGGCTGAGCAAGGATGGTTGTGGAAGCTGTGAATATTCTGACAGTGGAATGACTGATGCTCTCCTGAACAGCAAAGTGGACATGGTAGTGCTTTATGTTTCATGTTTTCATAATCCTCGTGTTCAATTTTTGTATTCTTAAGTTAATTTAGTGCCTCGTCATTTTTCTTTTTCAAACCACAGATCATTAGTGAGTACAACGAACTTCTCCAGGCACAACTAGAGAATCAAAAACAAGTAAGCACCTATCATGTTCGCCTTTTGTTGTCTCGATAACTACCAGTCTCTGGAAGTTTTCATTGTCTGCTTCACGTTATTTAAGTGTTAATTCTGTCTACCAAAGGGATTAAGATTTTCTTTTTTGATTTTCTATCATTTCCTCGCCCATTAGTATTTTGAAAAGTTGCTACAAAATGTTAAAGAGGAAACGGAACAGAAAGTCTCAGAAGCTGGGAGCAAGGCAATAAGCCAGAGACTGCAGAAGCTGCAGACCAGGTTTGACAGATGTTTAAAAGAGAAGCAATTTCTTGAAGATGTGAGTATCTAGCTTTCATTTTGAAAGTTTTTCTTGATGGCATATTTACAAAGCAACATCTAATTACATTTCTGTAGAGTATTGACTTGTTGTTTTCTCATGCGTAGTTGAACGAAAATCTTGTGAAAAATAAGGACGTATGGAACACCAAGATTACAGAAATGGAGGAAAGGTAAATCATCTCCTTATGGGAAATTGTGCTTATTCTAGCTTGTGAAACCAGGCTCCATTTTTCATTAATGGAAACTTCCCTTTGATTTAGGGAGAAGAAGGCAGTTCGGGTAAAGGATGAAAAGATTCAGGGCTTAGAAGAACAGGTAAAGAAACATCTATAGACAATACAAGCCCCCGCGTTATTTGGTTATATACACCTATTAAATCTGTTATTCACACTCTCAGCTTGGAAAACTAATGGCCCAAATGGATGGTGAGAGTGAAGTCTCAGAGACGAAAGAGGTCCAGGACGCCACTGTCTTGCCCTTGTCGACCACCAATAACTCTTCTTCTGGGTCAGGGAATGTTATACATGCAAATAAAAAGAAAAGTAACAGAAGAAAGGGTTAGATCAAGATTCAGGCTCCAATTTTTAGAACCAAATCTCGCTTAGGCTAGTAGACTAAAGTTGAAGCAATCTGACTGCTGTGAATATCTAGATCTAACTCTTCATTCGTGTTATGATGTGTGCAGCGCCTTGTGGCAAAAAAAATTTTTTGGCCCATTATTAATAAAAACAAAGTTTTTCTTACTAAAGCTGTTGACATATTTAGGCCTTTTAAATTTATATTTTTTAAATAAAAATTAGGCATTATGAAATATAATTCTCATATTAGTGACAATTTTTTAAACAAGAAAGAAAGTTTTAGAAAATATAAAATAAGACAAAAATAGTAATATTTTAGGGATCACAAATATCATTATTATTTTTAAAAATGAGTTTCAGCGTTAACTCTATATTACGTGAAAACATGTCAAACTTCGAACACCAAAGCTTACGGACCAACTAAGGACGGGATGTCTATGCGCGGTTAGTTTTCAACGTTTTTAAAATTAAACACTTAAACTAATTTTTAAAATGTAATAGTGAAATTAACATGATTTTTATTAAAAATGATTAATTATGTTTAAAAAATTTAAGTGTTAAATTTGTTTTAAATTTTAGTGAAAATCATTATTTTTAAAAAAAATGAGTTGAAATGTTAAATCTATATTACGTGAAAACATCCCGAACTTCGAACACCAAAGCTTATGGACCAACTAAGGACAGGATGCCTATGCGCAGTTAGTTTTCGATGTTTTTAATATTTAACATTTAAACTTATTTTTAAAAAGTAATAATGAAATTAACAAGGTTTTAGTTATTAATTGTTTTCTTAAAATTTAAATGTTTAATTTGTTTTAAATTTTAGTTAAAATCAGTATTACTTTTTTTAAATGAGTTTAAATGTTAAATCTATATTACGTGAAAACATCCCAAACTTCGAACACCAAAACTTACGGACCAACTAAGGACAGGATGCCTAGGCGCGGTTAGTTTTCGACGTTTTTAAAATTGAACACTTAAACTAATTTTTAAAAAAGTAATAGTGAAATTAACATGGTTTTAGTTATTAATTGTTTTCTTAAAGTTTAAGTGTTTAATTTGTTTTAAATTTTAGTAAAAATCATTATTATTTTTTAAAAATGAGTTTAAGTGTTAAATCTATATTACGTGAAAACATACCAAACTTCGAACAACAAAGCTTACGGACCAATTAAAGACAGAATACCTAGGCGCGGTTAGTTTTCGACGTTTTTAAAATTGAACTCTTAAACTAATTTTTAAAAAGTAATAATGAAATTAACATGGTTTTAGTTAAAAATATTATTTTCTTTAAGTTGAAGTGTTAAATTTTAGTGAAAATCATTGTTATTTTTAAAAATGATTTGAAGTGTTAAATTTTAGTGAAAATCATTATTATTTTTTAAAAATGAGTTCAAGTGTTAAATCTATATTACGTGAAAACATTGCCGAACTTCGAACACCAAAACTTACGGACCAATTAAGGACAGGATGCCTAGGCGCGGTTAGTTTTAGACGTTTTTAAAATTGAACACTTAAAATTATTTTTAAAAAATAATAGTGAAATTAAAATGGTTTTAGTTAAAAATTATTAATTATTTTCCTAAAGTTTAAAGGTTAAAGTTTTTTAAAAATTTTAGTCAAAATCATTATTATTTTTTCATTGAAAAAATCAATTATTAAAAGGAAAAAAAGTAAATTAAGAAAGCAGCAATACCTCGAGCAGCTTGTGTGATATGGACGAAAAACAAACCGGGACAGCTAAACGTGTTGGCTGGTACAAGCAAAAATTCGGCCTCCTTGAGCCTATCCAGCTTCTTTTAGGTACTACAACATATTAAAAAGATTGCACATATGTCAGCAAGTGACTATTACCATATCCAAATTCACAACCTTTAAAATTTAAATCCTCCTAACAAAATATTGCCTATTGGTCTAAGAAGCCTGAAATTAGAAAAGCAAAAAGAAACAAATAAAACAAGGACAAAGAAGAGAGAAGAAACCTGAGGATGATGGTGGTAGCGAGAATCTCCACCAAAAAGAGAATCTCAGTTGTGTAACTTGTACACTAGTACTGGCAATCTCTGTCTTTGCTTCTCTATATTCGCTTACCCATAACTACAAATTCCGAACCCTAAGTTATAAATCAACCGCATAACAAGTACCAGCAACAATAAAGAGAGAAGAAGCTGTTATACCTAGAAGAAGAAGAAGAAGATGCGAGATTGTTGGACTATATATGCCTCCTTCGAAACGATGGAGGTTTCTCATCAGTCCGTGGTTTCCAAAACGCCATCTTTTTCGCCCAAGAGCTTTTTGGCTTCTTCGGTTTATGTATCGGCTCTTTCTCTCTTATTCAAAGTCTACATGGATCATCGGCGAGCCTCTCTCTCTCTGTATGAGAATTGCATAAAGAACAAGATGAGTTTTTTCTTCTCTGGTTTTGGTTTCGAAGAAGAAGAAAAGAGAATGAGTGATGATGTTGGAGATTGATTAGCCTTCACTTGAGTATTTATAGGCAAAACGTTCTTCGAATTAAAAAAAAAAAGGAAACTTTCGATTGTTTCTTTTTTTTTCTTTGACGGTTGTTTCTTTTTATTATTTGGGGTTGAGAAAGAAAAAAAAATGGACCTCTTAGAACGTTCGAGAGATCTGGACCGTTTATTGAGATCGGACGGTGATAATCTAATCTTAACGGTAAGATTATGTGGGACCGGGACGATCTATCTATTATACCTCTCTCTCTCTCGTTCCAAACAAACACATGTTAATTATGGAGAAGGAAAGAAGAGATGGAGATGATGATTCTGAACCAATTCTCAAGAAACTGTTTAGAATGGACATGATGATGTTGGTGTTGGAATCAGACCTTGATTAATACTCAAGCTTCATGAGAGTTTGTGAAGAAAGCAGAGGAGTGTGTCTTTGGTGAAGAAGAAGCGTCGAGAAGAAAGAAGAAGAAGAAGACTTTTGTTGTTTAAATTAGACACAAGTGTTAAAGGACCTTGTTGGGCCATAAGACTAATCACGTGACCTTTATTTATAGACCACAAAATCGAGAAAAACTATTGGGCCTTTTTAAAACTCGAAAGGCCCATTGAGCTACAAAAATTAGAGAGAACTAAAAAAGATTCTTCTATCTCCCGTCGTTAGTCCTTATCCGACGCCGAATCGGGGGAATTAAATAAAAACGATCGTTTGATCTTTGAAGAGTTTAAAGGAAAGTCAAACCGTCTCTACTTTTCCGAAATTCTTCTGATCAACGGTGAGATCTTTTTTTTCTCTGATATCGTGTGTATCTGTAATCGATGAATCATCAATGATGTGAATTTTTTGTTTATCTAGAGTTCTTGATTGATTGATTGATTATTCATTATGTTCGGTCAAGAAATCTAAATATCTGCTTTTGGGAATTAATTGACAAAATTTGGACATCTCTGATGCGTTTATTTAATTCCTAATCTTATTATTATTTTGTTACTGGGAACTTTTGGTTTTCTTCATGATCTCTGTGTTCCGTTGAAGCTCTGTTTTGTGGTGTTTCAAGGTTTATCTGTAATTTATTATGAGAAGGATATTATTAATCTTACTAATTGACATGTTTGGCTTTGATCTTTTTTGTTCACAGATAGACACACCCACACACACAATGGATGAATTGCCAGATCATTTGGTTTGGGACATTCTCAATAAGCTTCATACTACCAATGACAGAAACTCGGTTTCACTATCATGCAGGCGTTTCTATTCACTAGACAACGACCAAAGATACTCTCTTCGGATCGGTTGCGGTTTAGTTCCTGCAACCGATGCATTGCTTTCTCTCTGCAGGAGGTTTCCAAATCTATCCAAAGTAGAGATCATATACTCAGGTTGGATGTCAAAACTTGGCAAACAACTTGACGATCAAGGCCTTCTTGTCCTCACCACAAACTGCCATTCTCTCACTGATCTCACTCTTAGCTACTGCACCTTCATCACCGATGTTGGCATTGGCCATTTGTCATCGTGTCTAGAGCTTTCTTCGTTGAAGTTAAATTTCGCTCCCAGGATCACTGGTTGTGGTGTCTTGTCACTTGCTGTAGGATGCAAGAAACTCAGGAGACTTCACCTCATTCGATGCCTAAACGTTGCAAGTGTAGAGTGGTTGGAGTATTTCGGAAAGCTTGAGACTTTAGAAGAACTCTGCATCAAGAACTGCAGAGCCATTGGGGAAGGTGATTTGATCAAGCTGAGGAATAGCTGGCGAAAGCTGACAAGTCTGCAGTTTGAGGTTGATGCCAATTACAGGTACATGAAGGTTTATGATCAGTTGGATGTGGAACGGTGGCCGAAACAGTTGGTTCCTTGTGATAGTCTGGTGGAGCTCAGCCTTGGTAACTGCATCATAGCTCCCGGTAGAGGGCTCGCTTGTGTACTGAGAAATTGCAAGAACCTGGAGAAGCTTCATCTGGATATGTGTACCGGTGTCAGCGACTCAGACATCATAGCATTGGTTCAGAAAGCTAAACACCTCAGAAGCATCTCGCTCCGTGTCCCATCCGATTTCACTCTGCCGCTCTTAAACAACATTACCCTAAGATTAACCGATGAAAGCCTCAGCGCCGTAGCTCAACACTGCTCAAAGCTCGAATCTTTCAAGATCTCTTTCTCAGACGGTGAATTCCCTTCCCTCTTCTCTTTCACCCTCCAGGGGATAATCAATCTGATCCAGAAATGCCCAGTACGCGAGCTTTCTCTTGACCATGTGTGTGTTTTCAACGACATGGGGATGGAGGCTCTGTGTTCAGCTCAGAATCTAGAGATCTTAGAGCTTGTCCATTGCCAGGAAGTGAGTGATGAGGGGTTAATTCTTGTGAGCCAGTTTCCTTCTCTCAGTGTGTTGAAACTATCAAAATGTCTGGGAGTCACAGACGATGGAATGAGACCACTTGTTGGATCTCACAAGCTGGAGTTGCTTGTGGTGGAAGATTGTCCTCAGGTTTCAAGAAGAGGTGTTCATGGTGCTGCAACGTCTGTATCTTTTAAGCAAGATTTGTCATGGATGTACTGAGATCGCATTATTATTATCTTCCCGTGTACACATACATTTTACTGCTGTGTAAATAATCGGTCTTGGGGTCAGAAATTTACTAATGCCTCATGACGATCAAGTTTAAGATGACGTCAGGCAGGTGTAGTCGTGTAGATAAAAGGTGTGGTGGGCTCTCATGGAATGATGTAATGTTGTTATAACTCTTTGATTTAATGACTGGTTACATAGATATTGCGTCATAATTAATGAAAAATGTTAAAAAGTTTTTGACTGATATCTTTCTAATCCATGAACTAATATCAAAGTCATTCTAAAAGATTTTTTTTTTTGGAGATATTATCCATATTTCGCAACTGTTGTTATTGCCACGTCAAAACGCAAGTAGTACTTGTTTGGTCAGTTTAAAGATCCTCTGTCCAACTGGACTAAGTGACTAACTTCATATGACATTTTAAAGATCTTCTGTCGGTAATATAACTTTTACCATCTCAACCCCAAACTGTTTACATCTTCCCAAAGGCCAAAAGTATTCATTTCTAAGGTCAATTTCTTGAGGTCAAATTTTATGATTGTTTGTCTACTAAGACCACAATTTGAAACCTGTAATTTTAAATCCTTGTCAAACAGATTTTTAAAATAGTCAACTATGCAGTGACGTTTTATTCTAGCAAGTACACATATCATCTAATAGCTTATTATAATGATTCCTTTTATATTTGCTAATTTTTTAGGTTAAGAAGTAGTAGAAGCGAAAGTGTAAATCACACAATCGTGTCTGCTGACGCCAGCATAAGTCCAATGAAGAGATTACGTAATCAAAACGGATGTCAATTCGACCAAGTCAAATCGTTTGGACTACAGACTACGATTTGCCGTTTGATTTAATGGGCCTATTTCTTTGTCAAGGCCCATCTCATACCGTATTATGCAAGTTGTCATATACTGTACATCTTGGCAAGATGTAAGTCAGTATGAATTTATGAAAATTGACGACAACAATAATCCTAGTTTTGAAGAAAATGAAAATCATCTCAGATACACATACAATTATTATGATGACTAGTTCTACTTAGGATCAAAATTCTATAATCATTTCCTTGTTCTTGCATGACCAATGTAGTCCATGTCACTTACTTTATTCCAAGATTTGATAAATATCAATCACATGTTTGAAAAATAAATAAAGGGAAGATTAAAATTTAAGAGTTTGTCTACCTCCATTGGAAACAAAAGGTACAAACTTTGTCTTGGCACTGTGAAGGACAGATGCGCATAAATGTAAAAGATTTTACTGTCTCATCGAAATTGACAGCAGTATCTTTTAATTATCATCCCACTAAACCAAAATACTTTTACCATAATCTTTTTATAGTCGTATTAATTAGGGAAAACAAAAGAAACTTTTCAAATGAATTTTACCTTTATTAATTAGAACACTCTTTATTTATCCCGATTATAAAATGGTAGCGAACCTAACATTTTGCATAGAAGAAGTTTCTCACCTTTATAAAAGAAAGATGGAAAACACCGTTGATGGTCACCGTCTCCAATATTCCGTTCCGTTAAGCTCCATGCATGAAACCCGTCAAAGCTTCGAAACTTACGGGTTATCCAAAGAGACGCCGTTAGTCTGCATGCCCTTCTTCGAAACCAACACTTCGTTTTCTAATGTGTTGTCAACGAAAATACCCTTTAACGGAGCCACTAGTTCATTCGATATCTCTTCTCTTTTCTCTTCTAACCCAAAATCAGAACCCGAAAACACGCCTAGGGTCATTGACGATTCCATCGCCGCCGTGGTAGGCGAAAATGTTCTTTTCGGTGATAACAACAAAGTCTCTGATCACTTTCCCACGACGGAGACCAAAGGAGGTGGTGTGTTGCGGGGGCGGAAGATGCCGCAGAAGAACGGAGGATTCATGGGAGTGAGAAAACGACCTTGGGGGAGATGGTCGGCGGAGATAAGAGACAGAATAGGGCGGTGCAGACACTGGTTAGGAACGTTCGACACGGCGGAGGAGGCGGCGCGTGCGTATGACGCGGCGGCGAGAAGGCTTAGAGGGACGAAAGCCAAGACCAACTTCATGATTCCTCCGGCTTTCCCGGAGGAAATAGCTCTGGCTCAGTCGTCTACAGCGGAAGAGAATAGGAGGATGAAGAAGAAGAAAAGGTTGAATGTGAGGAAGTGTGTTAAAGTCACATCGGTTGCACAATTGTTCAGTAATACCAATACCTTAAGTTCTTGTGGTAGTAATGTAAATGTGGTTAGTTCTATTGATAATCTTGAAAAAATGGGTCTAGAGCTTGATTTGAAGTTGAGTTTAGGGTTGTTTAGAAAGTGATAAATCACTTGTAGTTGAGTAGTTCAAGTTGTTTCATTAACATTCTGTTGTTTTTTGTTGTTGTTGTAGTACGTACTTTTGGTTTTGGTTGTTGGTGGAATGAAACAAGAGGCCATAATCTTGGTCTGTTGGACATAAATCGTAACCTACTGATATTATCCGTTTGTTTTACTTTTGAAACATGACTATACATTGGTCTAAAATTAAATGAAACTGACTAAAGTTCCAGTGTCTAAATAAAATATGAATTGTTGGGTCATATAGAGGTAGTTATTAACCTAGGATATAGAAGCTGGGTGCATAAATCATGGGATCAGTAACTTTTTGATAAATAGTGAACTATATAGGTCTTGTTTCTGCAGAAGAACTGGTTATTAGCTACGCTTAGCTGCAACTGAAAGCTACAAAAGTTGAGCAAGTAATACTAATAGGGAACTTCTTTGCACATACACTAACACAGTCATCATATAGACATCTGTGTATCTAAATACGTCAATGTGTGAACCCAAAAGTTATTCACTGATTCGGCCCAAAACTGAGAATCCTATGGGCCATGACTACAAAAATATTGACTAGGTTACTAAACAAAACGTGATTGCATAGGAGAATTCATTCGACACTAAATCCACGTGCCCATGATCCGTATTCTTATGGCTGTTATATGTATCAGCATAAAACCTTGTTTATCATTACGACCACCATGACTTATAAAAAGCCGAATATTTTCGCCATTAAAACGTTTACAGTGGTCAACCGTGATTGTAATTGTAGTAGGAGATTGGATTAATGTGAGTTCTTGAGCCATTAGACCACCATGAGCTGATTTAGTTGACAAGTTTTCCAAGACATTCTATCGGATTTGCCGGTTTGCTTTTCCCAAGTAGGACACGAACTAGGGGGGCTCTAAGACAACACAACCATTTTGGTGGATCCTAGAACTTCGTCACTAGACCAAGTCCAACTCCCACTTGATTAGCTGACAAGGTTTGCTATCAAAAGCATCAATATCGCCCAAGAACATAATATGTCCAGGAGAAAAGGGAGGAAACTCATTCTCCCAGAATTGGTCATCTTCCAACAACAACTCGTTATCATCACATTCTTGGTTCATTATATGGTTTGTGTCTTCGCCTACGATCGTTTCTTGGTGATCAACTAATACGAGTTGATGCATAAGTGATTCAGGCATGACAGCTTCCTTGAATTTCTCGAACTGGATCATCTTGGATCCGTATGTGTTATCATCATTAGGCCGTGAAAAAGCAGCAACTTCACACATGTGTTGTCCCACATAAGTGGTTCTATAAACAGAAGGATTGTCTTTGATCATTTGCACTCGCTTTGTAGCATGACAATTTTGGTCATCCGCATAAGCGCAACGATAGTAACACCTGTGACAATCGCAATAAATGATTATCAATAATTTAGCCTAATCAACCGTGTAGTAGACAAGTGTCCGCCACAAAAACAGAGAAGAAAATTTACTCTGTTTCGTGAGCGTCAGCCATGAACAGAGCAAAGCAGAGCATTTACTCTGTTTTTTTTCTGTTGTACTAAATACTAATTACTAACCTTTGATAGGAAGAAGTTTTGATCTTTTTTTGTCCGTACTTCCTCCAGGCAAAGTTTTCACGGAACGGAGATGGGGAATCATCTCTATAATTCTCTAAACCTTCTTCTCCACAACTCTTTCTGTAACAACAAAACAACTCAAAAGTTAGGCAAATCGACCAAATTTTTATATAGGTTTTAAAGTCGACATGAATTTACACCTTTTATATAGGTCTTCCGGTGACTACAGGTCAAAATCACACGCCTCATCTTCCATCAAAATCTCGTTAATATAGTTCATAACATGGTCGTCTGTGTCTTTATCCTCCATGGTAATTGCTTGGGGATCAATTGATAAAGGTTGAGGCATAACCAATTCAAGCTTAACATGGTCGAATTTGATCATTTTAAAACCGTATGTACCATTGTTAACTGCATAAGCTGAAGCTTCACGTGCATGTTGTCCCACATAAGTGTTTCTGTACACTGGAGGATTGTCTTGGATCTTCTGTACTCGCTTTTTAGCGTTGCAGTTTTGGTCTTTGGCATAGGCACATCGATAGTACCACCTGTAAATTTTACACTTTAATTAGTCATCACTTAAAGTAAGATATATACACACTCTAGAAAATATATAGCTCTGTATTTGTGAGAAGAGAGCAGTATGTCTTTCTAATCTACTTAATTAACTAACCTTTGTTGCGGAGAGGTTTTGATGGTTTTTTGTCCATATTTCCTCCAGACGAAGCCATCAATGTGGCCCGGAGTCGGAGAATCTTCTGTATAATGCTCTACACATTCTAGTCCACAAATCTTTCTGCAATGTTGAATTATAGCAATGACCAGCGTGTATTACTAGCATCGAAAATGATGAAAGACATACGACCAACATAGACCAAATTAAACATGTGTGTTTTCTACTTGATTTAGAGTTGGAAACTCATAAACTTTGTATATAGCATATGCCATGAGAATTGAGATTGTTGTTAATAAATTACTTCTTTGATGATCTTTGAGATACTTGACGTGGTATGTTTTGAGAAGAAGACTCATGGTGCGGTGGAGGATGAGGAGAATCCATAAAAGACAAAGCAAGAGAGAAAGAATCAAGAATGGTGTTGATGAGTGGCTCTGTTGAAACAGAGCTTATTTCATGGTTTTTGAGGAGCGTCTTGAGATTGTTAGCGCATCCTTGGCCAAGGAGGAGTGCTGACTGCTGAGAGAACCTTCGGATCAATCTCAAGAGACATATTTTCTGTTTAGGATAATTCAGATTAATCTGTTATTAGTAATATATATAGAGATCAACAACCGTCTTCTAGAGAAATAAAACATTTGTTTTGTCTTAAAAAAGAAAGAAAGTGGAAAGTCCACAAAAATGTGTAAAGTGTAAACGCAATAAAAATAACTTGGCGCCGTCAACCTTGACATTTGGTAATTCACAAACGTGCGACAAGACGACGTAATTGGAAGGTCTTGTGCGATTGTTAGCCTTCAAACAATCAATAACATTTAACAGATACGGGACATTTCAAAGTAACCAGACTGCTTGAGCTCAAGTCTAACCAAGGAAGGAACCTTCCTTTCACCCAATCCAACAGACTAATTCTATTTTATACCAAAAACCTTTAGTCTCAAATTGCAAGCTAATGTATAATTTACAAAAAAAAAAAAAAAATAAAAAATCTATAGCTAGCTGACAAAAAGCAGGAAATATTGTGATGTTTTGTTTGATACTTTAACTAGTATAGTTGTTTACTAGATTTTTAGGAAAAATCCTACAAAAAAATCTAATGTATTTTTTATTTGAACGTTTAATATCTAAGAATTTTCGGTTGGAATAAAAATATTTCATTTAATTAGATTTAGTTTTAAAAATACTTAGTCTTTGAATTGTTAATAGATTCGAATCCGCAACTTAACAACATTTAACGGCCATATTTAAAAGCGTGATCGTTTTACAAAATATTACTAATATATTGTCTTGGTTTGATGGTAACACATGGGTAGTTTAACCATGAGAGTCCGGGTTCGATTCCACCTCAACTCACCACCTTTTAATATATTTTTCCCTATTTTTTCCTCTTTTTTCGTCTTCTTTACGGGTTCTTCACCTCTGTCATTGGACATAAATCGTAACAAGTAATTGTCTTAGTATATTATCCGTTTGTTTTACTTTTGAAACATGACTATACATTGGTGTAAAATTAATGGAACTGACTAAAGTTCGTGTGTCTATATAAAATATGAATTGTGGGGGCACATAGAGGTAGTTATTAACCTAGGATATAGAAGCTGGGTGCATAAGTCATGGGATCAGAAACTTTTTGATGAATACTGAACTATAGGACTTGTTTCTACAGAAGAACTTAGGAACTGGTAATTATATAGTTTAGCTGAAACTGAAAGCTACAAGATTTGAATAAGGGAACTTTTCTACATATACACTAACACAGTCATACACAGGATGCATGTGTGTGTATGTAACATATATGTGTGTGATCCCAATGATACACTGCCGACAAATTGGATTCACGTCTTTCCAATGCATGTTTCTTGGATACTCTACCAAGCAAAGCCCGTACCTTGCCTCCACAATTTCTATCATTGTTCAATTTTGTGAGTACCTCATTCCCTTTGCTATCCAAACCAAAGCCGAGACAAGTTTGCATTGGATGAATCAGAGCTGCAACAGACCAGCCGACAGGTCTCAGTCATCTATGTGCTCTGATTCCTCACTTGCGGAAGCGCCATCAGCATCTGCAAACTCTGATGTATAGGTTTAGTACCGCCAACTACCACTGTGCCAATTGAAACTCACACAGCTCAGAATCCGCATACTGTAACTCAAGACGGAAACAATTGCGATAGAGACATCATCGAACCAACCATGGAAATTATACAAGGATTTAGATTGAACAACTAGTTCATCAAGTTTCTGTGAAATTTTATTTCTTTTCAATTGTGCAGAGCATTTACCAGTACACTTGAGGCTAATTTAAGACAATATCAAGTATGAAACATTTGTTGTTCTTCAACACCACATCATTTCTCTTACAAGAGCTTCAGTCAAGCGCTGTCAAATTTTGGAACATTATCTCAACCGCACGTTCGATTTCCTCCTCTGATATAACCAACGGAGGAACAATCCTGACGACATTTCCTTTCCCTGCTGTCAAAATCAGAAGACCCGAATCTCGGCAAGCATCGACCAGTGAATTTGCCAGCACATCGAGTTCCACACCTATGATAAGCCCTTCGCCTCTCACTTCCTTCACGTGCGAGTTTCCTCCAAGTTTTTTAACCAACAGGTCTCTAAAGTATCGACCTTTATTTGAGACACTGGACAAGAAAGAGGGCTTCGATACTTTATCAATAACTGCAATGGCTGCACTGCACACAAGAGGGTTGCCTGCAAATGTACTTCCGTGATCTCCGTATTTTATGGTCTCTGCAACCTTTTCAGTCACGAGCACCGCTCCAATAGGTAAACCACCAGCTAAAGGCTTTGCAACCGTCATTATGTCAGGAGTTACACCGAAGGCTTCATAAGCCCACATGAGACCTGTTCGACCCAAACCACATTGAACCTGGGAAATGAACCAGTTGAGGCAAGACCAATTAAGAAACTGCAACAACAGAAACAAAGAAAGAAAAGAAAATTTTGGATGGATTTTGGAGGAAAGGTAGAGTATATTACCTCATCGAAGACGAGAAGAGATCCAGCGGCATCACAAGCAGAGCGCAGAGATTGCAGAAACTCTTTTGTAGCAGAGTAAATCCCGCCTTCTCCTTGAATTGGTTCCACAAAAACTGCAGCTATTTTACCTGAGCGGATAAGGTCTGTGGCTGCTTGAATGTTACCATATTCTAAGAATGTTACACCTGGCATGATGGGTTCGAAAGGAGTTCTGTATTGTTCTTTGCTTGTCAAAGCAAGAGCTCCTAAGGTTCTTCCATGGAAGCTGTTTGTAAAGGCGATGAAACTTGTCGCGACTTCTTTGTCTTCTGGATGGGTAAATCTCTGGAACTTTCTTGAAAACTTGATGGCTGCTTCATTGGCTTCCGTTCCAGAGTTACAAAAGAATACACGGTCTGCAAAAGAACTTGCCACCAAGCGTTTTGCGAGCTCTATCTGCAGAGAAGTTCAAACATTTCAAATTTCAACAATGTATATTAAATATATACACTAAGATTTTACATTGATGTCCACATAATTTCCTAGGACTAAAATTTAACCTGTGTGGCTACTAACTTGTTCTATAATATCATCCTAAAACACTCTCAATGGCTGAAAATAATAAATCAAAGCGAGTGAAACCATCTAAAGAGTGAGATTCAGGCGTAAATTATTTTTGTCAAAATCCAAGTGTAAGTATTAAACCAATATTAACCAGTGAAACAGACAGATAGTCACCAATACATGGATATGCATGTGTGAATGAGCATGATTATTGCTTCAATGCCCGAAAACAGAAGGAAATCAGAAGAACTAACCAATGAAAGAAAATTCTCATAGTAATTTCTATAGAAAAGGCATAGAAACAATCCAATTTGATGAAATCTTAAAGTGCAAGTACTTCTCATAAGATATCCCTATTATAATTAGAAGACTAATCCCACATTTCCTAGCATCTTTCCATAGGCCATAGCTCAATCACACAGAAATAAACAAAAAATTTCAAGCTTTCGCCAGGATCGGATTCTCCAACCATCAACAGAATCAATTACGCAAAATACACTAACGAATATATACCTGAGGGATCGTGTAATAGACATTGCTGACATGGGCAAGAACACCAGCTTGGTCAGTGACAGCTCGAAGCCAATCAGGATCTCCATGGCCAAGAGCATTCACAGCAATTCCAGATGCACAATCCAGATACTCTTTCCCTTCTGGGTCGAACAATTTACAACCTTTCCCACTTGAAAGCACCACTGGAGCTCGCGCGTAGGTACCCACAATAACTTTGGCTTCCTCTTCAATCACCTTCTGGCTCACACTCGCTTTTACCGGCACCGCTTGTTCCCCTGTGTTTGTCAATACGCTCGCTATCCGGCCGCTGAATCCGATCCGGGTTCTGATGATCGGTCGTTCAAATCGACAGCGTAAGAGGCCAATCTCCGACGACGGCGCGCGTGGCAGGGTGATTTGGCCAAGAGACGCCATTTCGTGTGGTTTTTTTGCGTCAGGACTCAGGACAATAAAGAGAGTCGTTAAGACAAAGTAGCTGAGATTAATTCTAGGGTTTTAGCATTTAAGGCCACTGATAATTATAGTAGTATTATTCTAACTTTCTGGAATCTGAATATATTATACTTTTCGTTATTACGATTAAGGACTAATCGATTTGAATAATAAATTAGCAAGTTACAATTTATAACGAAGATAAGATATAAGCAAGTCCATCAATCATATTTGGAACGTGTTACATTGATTATAAATGTCGATGTAAGCCAAGTTGCAATACATTTTACCAGAGATATTAAGAAGGAACAAAAAAACAAAAAAAAAGAGTGCAGCTATTATCTATGTAGATAATTACATCTCATCCTAATAAAATGGGAGAAAGATAAGAATCATTTAGGAGAATGGCAGAGCAAAAATCTTACTACCAGCTAAACAAGAAGATATGTCAGAAAACACTTAACCATAAACTCGAACAACTTCACCTTCAGGCGAATCTTCTTCAGCGTCCACGGGAAATGGGTGAAGGATATATAGGATTAATCTACGTTCTTCATATTCATATAGTTACAGTCATGTTTGTGGGAGGAGGTATAGTGGTATAGTTGTGTAATGGGAAAAACAAAAGAATGATATGCTTATGGCTCGCCCCTTCAGCAGACAACCTCAGGGCTCGGGTCGTTATCTAGAGGCATGTTTAGATCAGGGAGCATGAAGGAGGAACCTTTTTCGAAAGCCTGTTTGCAAGATAAGGCAGATTGTGATTCAGCCTGCAAACATATGAAAATGATATATTTGAGTAACAAAATGTTTATATTCTGTATATATGATTGAATGAGTAAATGTCTAGAAAGATAGATAGAGAGAGAGATGGACTCACCTTCATCTTCTTAAGAGCATTGTTTCTTGCTCTTTGTTGCTCGACCAAATCGCGCATACTTGCCAATTCCTGATTCAAAATTAGGATTAACCAAATCTAAGATTAGAACATGCACTTGATATATAGAGACATAAGGAAAAAGGCTAAATGGAGGTTATACATTTTTCAGGCCGTTACTCTCCTTCAAGAGCATGATCTCTTCTTCTTTAAGCTCAGCCAAAGTCTGTCAACAATCATACATTAATTAGAGAAAAATATGTTTGAGTCGACCAAAATGTATCCGTCCAAATGTAGGAAAAAATAAGATTCCTAGGCATATCTTAGACTATATGCCTAAACAGATTTAAACAAACCATGAGACTGGTAAGAATTGCTCAATGTCTGGGCTAAAACTAGTAATATTATCTTTAACAGTGTCAGTAACTAAAGAAACACTGTCTTTTGTGTTTTTTTTTTTTACCTTTTTCTTTCTTGATCTCTTGAAAAGGGTTGTTGTTGATGTTATTGCACTCGTTTGAGAAATCTGGACATCAAAACAGAAGCAATCACTAATCAGATTATGGCTTAAGACACACAACACCACCAGATAAAGCCAGCTCAATAATCAATAATCACACCAAACTAATACCATAAAAACAATTTAGTTGTATTCTATACCATTTCAATAAAGAAACCACATACATGACACACCTACCATTCCAGAGAGACTTTAGAGGCACGATAAGGTGGGAATAAGAGAATCACTTCATCAGGATATTAACAAATAACAACTAAAACAACGAGATCTTAAAGAAAATTCCAAATCGTATAAAATTCAGAAGAATCTTCTTGGTCAACTACTTATGCCCTTAAAAGAAAAAGAAAAAAAGATTTAGGGGAAAAATTAGAAACACGTGAGTGGAGCGTGACTTGTGAGACTTTAACGCGTGTGTGTTTGGTCGTCACATTCACACGTCATGTTTTTCTTTCTCCTCCAACCCCAAAACCAGTGTCACGTATTCTCCACACCACCACTTGTCCTTATTTCATCCTTTTTATTTTAATTTTTATTCTACCCAAAAATTCCTTTTTGTGGTTTTTCAAATTATAAACCATCAATCAAAGTCAACTTAAAAATCAGAAAACAATCTTAACTAAATTTTGTGAAAAAGGTAAACAGGCTAACTGAACAAGACTGTCACCCATAAAATCTCACGGACGAATCAGAGGACCTAATGCGTTGCAACAACTGAGGACTTTGACCACTACTAGAGAACTGAGAACATACTACTTATTGTCCACTGCGCCACATCTGATAACTGCCCTCCCCACTAAACCCTACCACACACGTACCTAATCCACTCATACTCTAATCTTAAATTCAATTCCACGAAAACGCCTCCCAAATTATAAATAACGCCAGCGATAATCTCTGGCATTGACTTATATACCCTTTATCCTGAGAAGGAGCTAAACTGATGACAAGGGTTAATTTAGTCATTAGCACGGTAATGAATGTTTTTTTTTTCTCTTTAGCATTGAAGTCTACAACGCTGATTTGACCCAGAAGACCTCTCTGCTGCTCTCCCTTGATGTGAGGGCTTTTTGGTCTTTCCGTAAAGCAGCAGGAGAGAGAGAGAGATGACTGAGATGCACAAAAGTGGGAAAACGTGACTCTTTTGTTGCCAAAAGAAAAGAGCAAAAAGCAGGGATCACCGAATTTATCACCTGTTTGAAACTTCAAAAATCTAACAAGTGTTTCCAACGAAGACAACAAAAGAAATCAAGAAAGATAGATTTAGTTTCTTGGAAAAGAAAGAACTAAAACATGAGATTGCCTAAATTGGAGTTGTGTCCACGCTGGGGGTATTTCGGTCAACGAAAAGTCGGTGTACCTACATGATCAGCTTAGGAAGACGATCGTGGATCCTACAATGACCAAAATACCCACAAGCGAACAACTAAAACGTCTCGTCGTGTGGGGAGGCCAAGGGCTTAATCGGTAGTAGATCAGCCCAAACCACAACAAAGACGCTCAAAATCACGATAAAGGAAAAACGTAAAACTATGACAGTGTAAAACGCCGCAACACGAGGGATATATTCGTCACACACACAGAAAACAACACCTACGAGTTACGACCATCGCGGAGTTTCAAATCGGATAAAACCAAAAATCGAGTGAAATGATCGGACAAACCTTAGATCTAAAGGGCTCAAAGGGTTTTACGGCGGCGCTAGACTCCTCAAGGCCTTCCACCGTGGTAGCACCGCCGCCGCTTCCACCGCTGCCGCCTCCGCCGCTAAGAGAGGTGGCACCGCTCCAGGAAAGCGGTGTGGTGGGGCTGGCTCGCGTCTGGTCTCCTTTCTTCGATCTCCGTTGACGCACGCTCCATTTCAGCTTGAGAGGAGACGCGACGACGCTCTTCTTGGGTTCGGAGTGGCGGAGCCGAAGAAGCGCCTCCGCCACCAAGGAATCGTCAGACATGGCCACTCGAATCCAGTTTTCACCGGACATAGTCGGAACTCAGAGAAAAAGAGAGAGAGATGGTGGCGAAAAAGTAGAGAGGAAGAAATCTCTGTGGCAAAGTTAATGGGTGGATTTGTATATATATTGAGTTTTATTGCACAGTTAGATAGATTGGAAAACTCTTTTTTTTTTTTTTAATTTCTTTTCTTGATAAGTGTAGGACCCTCTTGAAGACATACGTGGCATAGATCATTTGTGGCAAGCTTTTTAGTTTTATCGTGTGTTGGAATAGCAATAGGCGAAAAAGGTAGTGTCTGTTTATACACGCGCGACCCCTATTCAAAATTTGGAAATTCCACAATTTAGATGCTATGGGTAACATATGAGTTGGAAAAATAAAATGTCATGCTAGAATAATCAACTACATTACATTATATATACACGGTCTATGTTATATTGTAGAGACTACATATTAGTATTTTCATGTTAATTTATGATTGGACACAAATACGACATTACCTCGCATTCATGACCATATAATTTCTTGATCACGTCAACTCCGTACTTGTGGTCTTCGAGTATGGTAATATATGACTCATACTAGATTTATAACGAAACTTCGTTCGAAGTTAAAAGAGAAAAACTCACAAAGAATTCCTTCCAGACAAAAAGAAAACAACCAAACATTTAGTAGAACATCAAATTGCTTTAGATTAATGGGATTTAAATTGCATGGTAAAGGTAAAATGGGATGATATGGTCTAAGTTGAAACAAAAATAGAAGCATACAAATTAGGGTTTTGAAATGAGTTTTTTTGTAGACACGTATCAGTTGCAATTGGATTTTGTTAGAATACCAATGTGTAAACAACACGTGTCGTAACATAAATGTGTTCGTGCAATACACATTCTTATGTTAAGCGTTGATTGATAATCGTATCAGACGAACACATACGTCTCTCTCTCGAAAAAGTAGTTATCGTTCCGATTGTACGAAAGCAGTCAGCGAACTACCATTTTTCTTTTCGTCGACATGGTAACATATTATTATTATTTCAATTTTCAATCCTCAACTATCTTATCATCTGCCGTAGTAGTTTATAAATCACAGCTCTCTGATTCCGTTTCATTGAAATTATTCAAACGAGATTTGAATATGAAGGAGATGTAACAATTCAAAAGAAAATGCTACTCCCTCCGTATTTTAATAATTGTCGTTTTAGAATTTTTATTTTTTTGAATTAGATGTCGTTTTCAAATTTCAATGCAAAATTTCTTACTTTTTAATGTTTTATGATATCATAAAACATTAAAAAGTAATAAATTTTGCATAGAAATTTGAAAACGACATCCAATTCAAAAAAATAAATTTTCTAAAACGACAATTATTAAAATACGGAGGGAGTACTTTCCTTTTTTTTAGCACCACTGGTTACCAAAAAATCTTATGATATTGTTGTAATCTAATTTAATCTTAGCTACAAAAATTTTAAAGTGCCTCATAAGAACAAAAGCCTAGGGAATCAAACCTTCTGAGCTCACTAACGTAAGATTTACTCATCTCAAGTCTCAGTAGTGATGATGATGATGGTTTTAATTTGACTTTCACTTTTACCGAAAGCACCTAAACCGTGAGCCGTCCCTTCTTTCTAATCCGGTTTACTTAATCACTAGATGATCAATTCCGGTTCTCAGAGAACCGGACTGAGACCATTTCAATTCACTTGAACGGTGGCTCCATCATCATCATCTACCCACCAAAAACCCTAAAAGCTTCCGGAGCCGCCAAGATCTCAGTTTCCATGGCGCTTCATCTCGCCAGACCTAAACAAAGGTTACATTCTAATCCATCTCTCATTCATCTTTTCTCAACCTCCTCCTCATCTCCTCAAGACGGGAACGAATCTAGCGAGCAGCCCTCTCAATCACCGTCTTCTTCATCTTCATCGCCGCCAGATTTCAAAATATCTTCCTACTTCAGTGGTATCAGAAGCAGTCTCAAACAGACTCAGCCTCAGGACGGGAGGAGACAGTTCGTCAGATTCGATGCTAAAGCTCCGAATCCGGCGACGTCGCTCTCCGGCGGCCGAAATCAGGATATCAGGAGGAATCTGAACGAGTTCCGAAGTAGAGCAGTAGCTCCGCCGCCGAGGGATTGGCAGGATATTTACAAACAGAATGTATTACCAAAATCGGATGGGACTCGTAAAATCGAAGGTATTCCATTAACAAACATAAAGGCGAACTTAAGGCAGATGAGACCACAAGCTAACACTGAGAGCAAATGGGCCACTTTATCTGGGTTACAGAACACTATGAAGACGAATTTGAAATTCAATGAAAATCTCCGGTCAAATGTAATCGGAGGAGGAGAAGGATTGCCATATTCAGTGTTTGAAAAGGAATTAGAAGAAGGGCAGAAGAATGAAAATGAGACAGAGGAGATGAAATCAGAGTTTATCAAGAGTTATGATCCAATTGAATTGGGAGAGAAACTAAGATTGTATAGACCAGAGGGAAAGAAAGAACTAGGTTGGTTCTCATTACATGAGCTCAATCAGAGGCTTGTTAAGCTCAGGGCCATGGAAGAGGAACAATTCGAGAGAACGAGGACATCGCATCCCTCCTTCGTCAAGGAATTGAGGTCTGCGTATGAAAATGAAAAGGCTGTAAAAGCTCAGAAATCAGTTCCTTGTAGGTTCCGAGGCCTTCTCATATCCTTTCTTTGTATATATTTGAATGTTTGGTTACAATCTCAAACACTCTGGTAGATGAAGTTGCTTTACTTTGCGCAGTAAAGTGTTGGTTTTTATGCTTGGGGATTGATGTTGTTGATGCTGACTTCTTTGTTGTTAATTTGTTTGCAGTTCAGAATACGGGCATGTGGGCACTTTTAAATGGTACCCCTAAGTATATGCTCGAGCCTCCGAAAGATCAACTAGTTGAAACTGTAAGTCTTTTCCTTCTTACTTACTGAATCCTTTAGCTTGTAGCCGTTTAAGAATTTTTGACATTGATTTTGTTGATGCATGTGTTAAATCATCAAATGCAGTATTTCCACCCGGATAACATGTCATCTGCGGAGAAGATGAAAATCGAGCTTGCAAAGGTCAGAGAAGAGTTCAAGATGTCAGAATCGGATTGTGGTTCTGCACGTGTTCAAGGTATCTTTTCTAATCAATGTTGGCTTTAGCTATTGAAGACGATATTACATTTCCTCTGGCTACATTAAGCCAGCTAATTAGAGGTCATTGCCTTTGTTATTTTTGAGAACAAAATGTCACAAGTGCTGGTTTAGTGATCTCTATGGTTTTTCCTTGTAGTGGCGCAACTGACCACTAAGATCAAACATCTATCCTCGGTTCTACACAAAAAGGTAAACTTTCAATCTTTTTATCTGAAGCTACCAGCTCCGGTTTTCTACTGTAACCTGATCATGCATCCTTATAACCTTAGGACAAGCATTCGCGGAAAGGACTTATAGCAATGGTGCAGAGACGGAAGAAACTGTTGAAGTATATGAGACGAACGGACTGGGATTCTTACTGCCTTTCACTGTCAAAACTCGGCCTTCGTGACAATCCAGATTACAAGTTTTAAAATTTTTGTGCAAGGGACATCATAGAATTGTGATCTCAGTACTCTCTTTTTGTTCTTTTCATTATGGCAAAAGAGATAATGTGGGTCTCTCTCTTATAAAATCATATTGGGGAGGAAAGTTGTTCTACTAGAGTTTATGTATGATTGCAGGCTGTTTAGGCGAAAAGAGAATAAAGCTGTGGGATACTTTCGTTGACATTGTCTTTATTACTTAGAATGTGATCGTAAACTTACTTGTCGAACATATTTTTCTCAATGCATCTATCTTTTACTGCCACTTTATCCTCTTTAACCTTTAGGTTGGTGAATGTTAAACATGAAAAGTGAACACAAACGGTTTAAGTTGTAATGATGTCCGGAACAGTTAACTTGGAACAGAAACTGAGGTGATTCGGAGGAAGAAGGTTCATGGAATCGTCAGTAATCTTTCATCAATGGCTTTTGGCCTCTTACCAAATTAGGATTCAAATTTCAGAAGTCAGCGATGGTTTATGAGTAGAGAGAGTGAACCGTTACTTCAACCCGGTTAACATATAACCGGTATAAAGCAATTGAATTTGAAACGACACTTGAAGAGTTTATTTATTCACTGTTTTATTACATTTTCTTCGACTTCCTCTCCCAAAAGAAGTAAGAAAAGTCACTCATGTCATGGCGTTTCATCTCCTCAGATCAGAGCAAAGGTTCCACTTGAACCCATTTCTGATCCGTATTCTCTCAACGTCCTCATCAAACCTACTCTCTCAATTACCGTCCAACTTCTTTACCAAGAAACCTCTCGTCGACCGGCCTAGGAAATATTCAGGCGATGTTTTTGACCGGTTTGCTATTCGTCCATATCGGAGAGAGAAACCTGTAAGTTTATTCCGTATTAAGTTGTCAAGCCTTTTACTTTGTCAGAGCGATTAGTCTAAAACGAGATCTTCCATAGACTATGTTATAAACTGGCATGTTTTGTTACCATTATGAAATGTGGCATTTTATATATCTGTCGTTAACTATGATATAATATGTACGGAAAAATGGAAAAGTCTGATACTTTGTGCATCATTATAGGATGAAATACAAAGCAGAGTTTCAATAACAGAGCAGCCAAAGGAAGAAAAAAGGAGGAGACCTGGAAGACCCAAGAAGAAACAACTAGTAGAGAAGAAACCACCAATGGACGAAAAGAGAAGCAGAGCTGCAAGTATAGGAAGGAAAACGTTTACTGCTTTGGGTAGCTCTTCACGAAATGCACTCAAGACTCATCCAGATTACATATGCAGTGTGACGCATGCAATGGATGTTCTAAATAGTCTACCTAGAGTGAAGAAGTGGTCGCCTTTATACCGTGCTTCCATGGATCATCTGATGGCTGATGTAGCTCACCGCCAAGCCTTTTTAACATTCTCTGATCCTGAGGATATGATTCGGTACTTGAGGTATAAGACCCGAAAAACGGAAAGAGAATGAAGCTAGATGCCTTTGTGGCTTTTATGCTGGATTTAGGTATTTAGATGATGCTTTGTTTTCATGTTTTTTCACTTTTTGTTGTGACTTTGCTTTGGTTTGCAATCTAGTGCTGGTTTACTACTATCATTGAATAAGAAGATCGCTGAAAATTTGGTAACAAATCAACGCCAGCCTGCCTTTGGCTTGACAATTTTATTACAACGAAAGTGAAAAATATAAACCCAAAGAAAGGTTAACCCCTGTTTCTCCATTCAAACCATTATGCTGATATCTTTTTCTTCACAAATGAATCTGACTTTCTCAGCTCAAATAATCAGTCTAGTCAATGTGTCATCATCTCTTCCATTGGCACGGTATGCTATAGAAAGCAACTCAGAAGAATCCTGGGAGATTACACATCCATGACGCAGCAAGAAGTTCTCGAGTTTTTTAGTTGGAGAAAAACCACATGGCGGTACGATTTTCCTAAGAGATGGATTCGCAAAAACCATCCAAGTGAACATTTTATTATCAGCTTCACAATACTTAAGGTTTATCTCTCTTAAGCGTATGCAACTCTGCACAACTTTCTTCACCCCTCTTGAACTCACATTCAAGCATCCTTGCAGATCAAGATGCAACAACCCTCTACATCTTTTGCTGATCATATCCAAGGCTTCGTCATCGATCCAAGTTCCACATGCTCGCAAAGACTCCAACTTTGGAAGCTCAAAGTCTACTACACCAAGACTCCTTATGCCAGTGCATCTGCTGATATCCAGAGATCTTAGCTCACCACAATTCCTCCAAACTTCAAGAATCCCATCTCTCGTGATGCCAGGACACTGAGCCACGTCAAGACTTTCTAAAAAAGGGCAATGCCGTGATATTTTCTTGAGACACTCATCGCGCAAATTGTGGTTTCTAGATAAGTACAAAAACTTGATCCCTGACTTGATATCCAGTTCCTTGGAATATTCTTCGACTCCAAAGTTCGTCCCTACCATTATCATGCACCTCAGGGAAACACATCTTTCAATGATACTAAAGAATGCTAGACCAGTTAGCTTGGAACAGAAACTAAGGTTCAAAAAGGTTAAACTCCGAAAGAACATCCCTAATTCCATAACCATCTCATCAGAGAGGAAATTTGCTCCTTTAAGGTTCAAGTGAACTAGTGTTTGGTACTTAGCCAGCAGATACAAGATCCCATCAAAAGTAAAACCATGGCAATCGGAGAGAAGAAGCTTCTTTAGAGGTAACTTGGCATCAGCAATCAAACAAAGCAACTCATCGGATAGAAATGAATCCGAAAGATCAAGCTCAGTCAAACAACGAGCAAACAAGAAAGCATCGCTTGATAAAGACTCCCTCGGCCTCAATCCGATTCCGTTGATCGCTAGAGACTCCAAGTTCCGCGAATTGCGCAGAACGAATTTGATGCAATCCGACGAAATGAAATCGCAGTCACGGAAGATTATCTCTCTCAAGAGAACACAATTCTGCGAGAGAGCAATCAAAGATTTATCTGTGATGAAACTATTACCAGAAATGTTAATCTTCAACAAACCCTTGAGATTCGACGAAAGCTCGATAACACCAGAATCCGAGACTCGACTCGGAATAGAATTAGGATAGCTTATGTCCAGCTTCTCTAGGAACGGAAAATTCACTCCGATCGAAACCAGATCGCTATCTCGAAAACCCCCAACTCCATAACATTTCAATTCCTTGACATTCTTCATCATCGTCCCCGATTTCTCAAAATCTGGAAAATACCTCATTTGCGAAACATCTACCGATTCGAAATCCAAACCGGAACGCGAAACCTGGAGAAGAATCGAATTGAGATCCTGATTGAAATCAGAGAACCTGATTCGCTTCAAGTTCCGGAATCGAAGGAGATGGCGATTGAGGAAAGGAACAGTTCGATCGGTGACGACGAAAGTAGAGCGAACGCGATTGGTGATTGAGAGGAACATGGTTGATACGAGTGAAACAGATTCCAGGAATCGATAATCATCTTCATCGATAGCTTTGCAGATCAATTCCCAACATTCTTCAGGTAAATCCATCGATTTGTTGATTCTCTCCAGATTCGATCAAGATAGCTCAAACCGGAAAAAAGAACACAATCTGTTAAAAAAAGAAGCAACGCTTTCATATATAAATCTGTTAGCTTTACGTATAAAAGGTTTAATGTTTTTTGTCAACTATTAGTATTATACACACAGCATCAATGCATCATCATCTTACATTGGGATGTTAAATTTTGTAATGTAGAGAAAATCAAAATGAAAAGATAAAGAAACTGTTTTGCTAACTACACAGTATCACTCTCTCCACAAATCCACGTCTTATCACCACGTCTGGGTGTTGGGTTGGGTTTCTCTCTCTCCTGCTTAGGCACTCTTTGCTGCTTTATTAGCCTTTTTTTCCACCTTTTCATAACTGCCACATGAAGACCAAACACCTAAAAACCTTTGTCCTTCTCTCTGTTTCCCAACTCCAACAGTGTCTCTTGTCTCCATCTCCTCCCCCAGACAAAGATAATCTCTAGATTCCCACCATTTCCATAAAAGAATTAGATAGACCAAGAACAATAACACGAAGCAGCTTCATAGTGGGAGACTAATCTCAATTGCTCCTCAGAGTCAAAGAATTAATCTACATACTCTCCTCTAATCCACATACTCTCCTCCTTTTAATGAAAGGACGAAACTACCCCTTTACTAGGTATACGTGGTACAACTGGTATCCAAGTTGTACCACCTCCTAATTGTACCATCCTAGTTGTACCACCTCCTAGTTGTACCAGACCTTAGTTGTACCACCTAGTTGTACCACCTCCTAGTTGTACCACAACTTAGTTGTACCAGACCTTAGTTGTACCACCTAGTTGTACCACAACATAGTTGTACCCGAATATTCCCTAGTTGTACCAGTTACAACCCGTATAAAAGGATTCGAACCCTGGGGGCGCGCGCGTGCGCACGGAGCTCGCAACCACTGAGCTATTGTGTTTTTCGTTGAACACTTACCGATTTAATTGTATTTAACCCTTATCACCCAAAATCAACCCTCATTAAGGGTAATTTTGTCTTTCTACCATTGAAGAGTATTTGAGACTAAATTTGGAGCTTGAGGAGCCCCTGAGAATTTGTTCCTTCATAGTGTCCTACTCTTTCTTTATCTCTCTGTTTTTGTCTTTTCTCTGCATGTTTTTGTGATACCAGACAAAACTAAATATGTGTCTCCTTCGTCATTTGCTACCCATTTGGGTTCTTGGTTTCTTCTTCTTCTCCACTGCTCTTGTTACTAAATCAGAAGAATCTTCCGTTGTCTACGTTTCCCACGAAATCCCCATTTCTCAGGCTTCTCCACGAATGGGAGCTCAATCTCCAGGTATTCATTTGTTTCCCCCTTTCCAAATTAGTTGCCCTAGAAGCAAATATAAAAAAATTTGGTTACTGATTTGAGTGATTGCTTCTTACTAGTTCTTGAAATTGTCTAAATGGGTTTGCTGATAGTTGCCTAAAGGAATTGAATTTAGTTGAATCGATACTGTTTCCGAAATAAAACTGAAAACTTTCCGACAATTAAGCAAATAAATTTCTACAGCTGAATCAAATTGGATTTTATCTGACACTGATAATAAGAAAAAGTTGACCTTTTTAATTTTACTTTCTCAGGACCTCCCATTGTTAAAGTGGTGCTTCGCCAGGACTTGAACAAGAAGATTCTAATTGCTCTTATAGTCTCATCATCTCTGCTCTGTGTTACAGTCATGTTCCTTTTGTATCTCTTGCTAAGGTACAGAAATATGAAGAACAGCTTCACCGGGATCAAACGAAATTCCGGTATTCAATTCTCTCTCTTATATCTTTACATTTTTGTAATTTCTTGGTTTTGTTGCTACTTTGTTATGGCTTATTTTTGGTACTTTGGTTATCTGAAGATTCGGTGAAGAGTGTCACCACGAAACCGATTGTACACAAGATTGATTCTGTGAGGAAAGGAACCATCCCTGTGTATGAATATCAATTGCTGGAATCTGCAACAAACAAGTTTAGTGATAGTAATTTGTTGAGCGGAGGTGGTCGTGGATGCCTTTACAGAGCTAGTCTTGATGAAAAGTCCTCTGTCACTGTGAAGAGACTTGATGGTGCTGGGGAGACAGACATTGAAAAACAGTTTGAGGTTTGATCAGATTGAGATTTTAAAGAATTGAACCATCTCATTCGATAAACCATAACTCGGTTTTCGTCTTTCTCTTGTTGATTTTCTTATGCAGACTGAGGTAGATTGGTTGGCTAAGATCAGGCATCAGAACATAATTTCCTTATTGGGGTTTTGCGTATATCGCCAAACGAGTTGTATTGTGTATGAGATGATGCAGAATGGATCTTTGGAGAGTCAGTTACATGGTAAGGGGATATGATCCATGTTTAGGCATCTTTTGTTCCATCTTTTGTCATCTGATTTTGATTTTTTTTTGCTTTTTGATACTCTAAGGGCCTAGTCAAGGTTCAGGTTTAACTTGGCAGCTCAGGATGAAGATAGCAGTTGATATAGCAAGGTAAAGTCCATTCATTGATAATACTTTCCAACATTTTAGCAGTTCTTGGTATCTCCAAGAACATTTGTATGCTTACAAAGTATTCCTTTTTTTTCATAAAGAGGATTAGAGTATCTTCACGAGCATTGCCATCCTCCGGTAGTTCACAGAGATTTGAAATCATCTAGCATCCTTCTAGACTCCGATTTCAATGCAAAGGTAAAAGACCAAATGATATAATGTAGAATTCTTCCTAGACTTATTGTATTCTCCATACAATATGAGTCTTAAGGATCTGTTGCCACATTTGCTTCTCTATAGATATCAGATTTTGGGTTTGCCACGGTGGTTACCACGCAGAATAAAAACCTGATACACAAAGCTTCTGAGTATCTTCTTGATGGTAAGACGTGTACCTTATCATTATTCTTTCTCGGGTTTCGATCTTGACATACGCCAACCGAGATGCTCAAATTTTCTTTCAGGGAAAGTTACAGACAAGAATGATGTCTACTCATTTGGAGTGATCCTCCTCGAACTTCTCCTCGGGAAGAAATCAGTGGAGAAACCGTCTTCTGAACCAGAATCCATCGTTACTTGGGTACATACAAATCAGAAACTTTCACGAGAAAGTCGCTTCATTTAGCAGGAAATCCTCTTGACTTGTGATCTTTGTTGGTCTTTCTTGATCAGGCTGTACCTAAGCTGAGTGATAGAGCTAATCTTCCAAACATCTTGGATCCTGCAATAAAAGGAACCATGGATTTGAAGCATCTATATCAGGTAAAAGCTTCAACAAAATCTCATTATTGTTCACACAAAAGATTTTAGTAAAACACATAAGCCAAATACAGAAAGAAAAAGATTCATTCATTGAACTCTGTGTTTTATTTTCCCCGGACAGGTAGCTGCGGTAGCGGTGTTGTGTGTACAGCCGGAGCCAAGTTACAGACCACTTATAACCGATGTCTTGCACTCACTCATCCCTCTTTTACCAGTAGAACTCGGCGGATCATTGCGGATTTTATAAACAATCTTTCCATTTTTATCGTTTCATATCAATGTGCATGAGTATGTGAATTTTTCTCTTTTGTTGGTTCTTTGGAGAATTGATTGTTCTTTGTTTAATCAAGTTTTGCTTAAATGGAAGCAAGACAAGTTCAGAGTTTGGTTGGTAAAGTTGACAAAGAAAAAAGCGTCACATATTTGGCCTCACACGCATTGAATCTGTAACCTGTTTCTGTATTGGCACGAAAAGTGTGCTACTGCCTCCTTATCCTTATCATTCGTTTAATTGTACTATTTCTATAGTATTTAAAAGAAATTAATGATGCCATAGCTAATGGTTACCGAGACAAGAGTTAAGTAAGACTTTGGTAAGTTAAGTTTTTAATCCAAAAAAAAAAAAAACTGCAGAAGCGTTGACTTTTTAAACAGAGTTGTTGTGGGGAATGAAGAACCTTATCCGTTGCCTTGTCGATGATCGACGAAATTTCTTTCATTCAATTTACTCGTTTTCCAAAGATATCTCGAAACTCGACTAGTAGTAGTATGAAAGATGGATCATCAAACGAAGCGGATAAGCAAAAATCCATCAAGATCGATCATCATCACTCTCAAAGATATTCCTCCTCTCGATCCATCTTCTATCCCCTCTCTGGTAAATATTATTATTTTCATTGAATTACTCCAACCAAATTTTCTTCTTTCTCGGTATAACAAAATTTGATCATTTGGGTTTGAAACAGAACAATCTCTGCGTTTTCTATTTGTAGATGCTTCTCTCTGATTTTCCTCCCCCTGATTTGGCTATATCACAACTTTGCTTATGTCGGATGCAAATAATAAATGAATCTTTGCTTCTTTCAATTGTTAGAAACCAATGGTGCAAGATCATAATAATGACGAAGAAGACAATGCCATTTCTTCCTTCTCTAACATTCAGATTGATCCTAACAGCACAAGAAGCATTACACAAGAGAATAAGCTTGTTCCTAAACCAGAAGAAGACACCACCACCAAACCCAATTCTAAAGGTGCATGCACTTTTTCTTCACCTCTTTTATCAAAATATAGAGTCATCCATCATCCAATCGATGTAAAGTTGTTAGGAAACCAACAGAGATTGCAATTTTGGTATAGTAGAATTTTGGTCATTTTGTTCTGAAATTTGTGTTCCAGATGATGAATCTAAGAGAGGGTCAGCAAAATCGATGTTACACGAAATATGTGCTTCCAAGCGTTGGAGACCTCCGGTTTATGAATGCTGCAAAGTTGATGGACCTTGCCATTTGAGATTGTAAGTGAACATCTTCTTACCTGCACTATCTTTTACTTTTTTAATCGCACGCAACCTTTTTTGCATCAACTTGGTTTTTGTTTATGTTTTTTTTTGGTTCAGATTTACATACAAAGTTGTGGTTGAGATTAGAGATTCTTCAGGGAAAACTGTTTTGGAGTGTTTTGGGGATCCCAGACGCAACAAGAAAGCTGCTGCTGAGCATGCATCGGAAGGAGCGCTTTGGTATCTTGAGCATGTAAAGGCCAAACCAGAAGACAAAGCCGCATATCATTTAGTCAAGATGAAGTAACTTGAGAGTTTAGCATAGCCATATGTATATTTCTAACGAGGGAAGCTTAAAAGATATTCCTATCTGATAATTCATTATAGCTCTTTGGGTTGTAACAGTTTTGATCTGTATCAGAATGTGCTGTGAGTAAATAAATGTTTAATGATTATAATTTCTCTAACTTTTATTGCAATCCTTGTGCCCTTATATTTCTCCTTAGTAAGGAGTCCTTTATCTTTAAGTTTATTAGACACTGGATTGAAAAAGTGATATGTATTTTTTCAGTTAATTATTGATGTAAACAGAGCTCAAGTCTTGGTTGCGAGACTCATCCAATCCAAGTTAGAGAAAGCTTTGGAGACTTTGTCTGGTTAGGCTGAGGGAGAGACTTTTCAATTCACTGAGTCTGATTATTGTCATTTGCAATGAAGATTTGAGCTTTCTTATTTTTCCTCTTTGATGCATTTTCTCTTTTGCAGACAGAGACTAGAAGAAACTCAATGGTGGTTACTTAAGAATTCTAAGTAATTGTAAGATCTTATTACTCTTGTAAAAAGGGCAAAAACAAGAATATTTCAAAAAAAGAAAAGAAAGCCACATCCACTGCTAACAAAAGAAACAAATTTCCTTTTTGCAGCATTCTCTAATTATGAAGGTGGTTATTTATTCAATACTCTTGTGGTTCTAAAACTAAACTGAGAAACACTTGTTTCTGAAATCACAGGGTATAGTGTTGCTGGATAGCCTCAATGTCTAGTCCCTTCTGCTTCACTACTGATTCCACGTGACCTTTCAAGGTATGACGTTCCCTTAACCTGAAATTACAAGGCAAGAATGTTGTAAGCCCATATTCTGAGCAACACAATGGTATAGAATAATCAGTTACTTGAGCGTTGCCTTGCAACTTCAGCTCGTCTCTTGGCTTGATCTGCTATCTCTGAAAGTTCTCTGTAAGTGCTCTTGTCGTTGAACATATCTGAGGTTTGAGCTGGCTGCAATCCGTGAAGTGTCCGTTGAGCATGTGCCCATTGTGCTTCTCTCTCTCCCTTTCCATAGTCTTTCTTTGACGTGAAAGCGGTCTGAACAAAGGAACAAAGTTAGAAACCAGTACTGCAAAAAACAAAAGGTACACCAGTGTTCTTGTTGTCTCAAAAGCAAACCTTGTTCTCAATGACATTATCCCAGGCTCTTCCACTCAGTGAATATCGGATGATGAACTTGAGGAGATCCAATGGGATGTAGAAGACTATACTATAGAGCCAGATAACTCCTGCCCATCCCCACCCAATACCTCTGATTCTTGCAAAATTCCAGTTTGCGTATACCGCAATCAAAGTAGCAATCTTGGAATGAAAACAAGAACATTGTCAGTATATTGAGGCTTCTTCTTCCATATTAATTATGTAAGAGTACTAAATCTTTAACTCACCAGCTGAGCTACGAAAAAGGCAAAGATCAACCACAAGCCAGGACGTTCAACATATGACCAGCTTCGCGATCTTGTTACAAAGATAAGCGCTTGGCTCACGATACTAACTTGGAGGTAAACAGCTGCTGTTAGCTCGTGCGGATTACCGCTGATAGATCTCACTCCAAACTTTGCCTGCACCAAGAGAAAACTGAAGGTTAACAAAGACACTTACTCGAGCTGGTCAGAAAAGTCCTCTTAAGTATTGTTGAATTCTCTTACAGAGAAGAAGTCAGTGCTCTCTGCAGCCCAGAAGAAAACTACAGTCATGACTGCTAGGTAAGTGCCAAGAACAACGCCGGTGGCAAATATCTCTTTGAGTTTCCATGAATCAGGAAGTGGAGAAGGCTTTACTCTGTCCTTTGATATCGTCATGATAGTACCATCATTAAGGATAGCAACGATCAAGACCATGAATGGTGAGAAGTCAAACTTCCATATGAGTGCAAGAAGCATAAAGCCCATCACTATACGGATTGTGATTGAAACTGCATAGATAGTGTAGTTCTTCATTCTCTGAAAGATGGCTCTGCTCGTTAGGACAGCACTAACTATGACACTGAGCCCTGGCTCGGTTAGGACAATGTCTGATGCACTTCTTGCTGCATCAGTCGCATCAGCAACAGCTATTCCAATGTCAGCTCTCTTGAGAGCCGGGGCATCGTTTACTCCATCACCAGTCATGCCACAAATGTGCTTCATCTCCTGGAGCCTCTTCACAATCTCATACTTGTGTTCTAATTAGAGACAGATGAAACATATTTATTAATTGGTGAATAAATGAATCAACAAAGAGAAATGTTTCATTTGATTTGATTGTTTTTACCAGGGAAGACACCGGCGAATCCATCAGCCTTCTCGATGAGTTCATCAACAGGAAGGCTAGCTATAGATTCATCCTTATCTTGTCCAAGTAGAGCAGAAGATGGATACATGTTTGTGCCCATACCGAGCCTACGACCAGTTTCCTTACCAATGGCGAGCTGGTCACCAGTGATCATCTTGACATTAACTCCAAGGTCAAGGGCACGCCTGATTGTCTCTGCACTGTCATGTCTTGGAGGGTCAAAGAGAGGTAACAGACCAAGAAACTGCCATGGCTCTCCAGGGCTGTTCTTGTCTTTCTCAGACACAGTCTGAAATCCAAAATAGGTAAAAGAGCATTTTAAGAGAAAGAACACACATGAATCCAAAGTGTTGGGATTGGAACTAATTCTTTTACCTGTCTACCAACAGCAAGGGAACGAAGTCCTCTGTCAGCAAACTTGTCAATGATGTCATGAGCTCTCTTACTTGCATCCTCCCGAAGGTTACAGAGTTCAATGATCTAAAAAATCACAGAGAACAATCAGTGGGAAAGAAATTAAAAACTCTTGAGAGAAGAAGGAAATGAATTTATTACTTGCTCTGGCGCGCCTTTGCTGACACGGTGCCAGTTTCCATTAGCATCAATGTAAGTGATAGCAGTGCGCTTATCCACAGGGTTAAAAGGAAAGAAATGAACTTCAGTGATGCCTTCTCTTGCTTCTCTGGGATCTCCAAGCATTCCTACAATGCAAGCATCAATAGCATCTTGATTTTCAACTCTAGAGGCTCTTGCTGCATTCACAAGAAGCTGATCCTTGTCCAAGTCTTTGACAAAAACCTCAACCATGCTCTTGTCAACAGTAAGCTTGTTGAGTGTAAGAGTTCCAGTCTTGTCACTGCACAAAACATCCATTCCAGCCATTTCTTCAATTGCTGTCATTCTCTTTGTGATAGCTCCTTGTTGGGAGAGACGGTGAGATCCAATGGCCATGGTGACAGACAACACAGTCGGCATTGCAATCGGGATTCCTCCGATGAGAAGCACCAGAAGGTTGTCGATTCCGTCTCTATACGCACGGTGCTGAATAGGATACATCACAACGATCTCGATGATCATACCTATAGCGATGGAGCAGATGCAGAAGTTACCAATCGCAGTCAACACTTTCTGGAAATGGCCTTCTTGGTTAGTGCTGTCTACAAGATGAGCAGCTTTGCCGAAGAAAGTATGAACACCGGTAGCGATGACAACAGCTTCAATCTCTCCTTGTTTGCAGGTGGAGCCTGAGTAAACTTCTTGGCCGGGGTTCTTGGTTACTGGTAAAGACTCACCAGTGAGAGCAGATTGATCAACCTTGAGAGGATCACCATCCAAGAGACGACCATCTGCTGGAATAATGTCACCCAACTTGATACTGATAATGTCTCCGGGCACCAATATAGCTGCCTCTTGCTCGCTCCACTTCCCATCTCTCAGAAGCTTTTCAAAGTGATTTATTAGTCATTAATCATCCACATTTTTGCTTGTAGATTGAGGTGATTAATAACTGTATAGCTTACCTTGGTTTTGGGTGCTAGACCGGCCATCAAAGCGGCTGCGGCGTTTCCGGCATTGTTTTCTTCAATGAAGCTTATGGTAGAGTTGATGATTAGAAGAACCGTGATACCCACGAAATCTTGCCAATCCGGTGGCCTTCCCTGCAGAGTGTAGAAATGTGTAAAGTGAGAAAGATGGATCCGGGTTAGTAAAAAAAAAGAAGAGAGGAAGTTAGTTAGGTTAGGTGATGTACTCCTCCGTTGGCCAAGGCGATAGCCATAATAGCAGCCAGCTCCATGACCCATGAGAGAGGGTTCCACATAAACCCTAAGAACTTCAAAACCTTGCTTTCCTGTGTGATAATTGAAAATGGTTTTAGATGGAGTTACTTGGGGGTGAAGAAACAGAGAAAAAAGTGAAATAGGTTTTTAAGATGTATGCCTTTTTCTCTTCGAGCTTGTTAGGACCGAAGATTTCGAGCCGAGTTTGGCCTTCGTCGCTGGTCAGTCCTTCCCTTGTACATCTGAGCTGCGTAAGCACCTCCTCGATCGGTATTTTCTCCTGTTTTTGAAAACCAAAAATTAGCGAGTTGAAAGTGAAAGACTGGAATATTAATGGAACTCGTACTCTCGAGGATACTTACGAGATCGATGCCTTCGTTTTTTATATCGTCCCAGCTAGAATCTTTAGTCCCCGCCATCTTGTTTTCAGAAACAGGGGTTTTCTTTTTTCACTCTTTCTTTCTTTGTTTCTTTGTTGTCAAAATTTTTCCAAAGTATCTCTCTGTAGTATTTTTCTTTTTCAAAGTGAAATTTTCTCTCGATCTTTTTTTCTTTTCTGTTGTTATTTTAACGAAACAGAAGAACAAAAGGGAGAAAAACAGAAACAGAAAAACGAAAACAAATTATTTTTTATATAAAATTGAAGGAAAATTGGAGTCGAAGTTCAAGTGTTTATATAGGTGAAGAGGGAGGGCAAGACAATGCGAGTTTTTGGCTACGGACAAAGCCCAAGTCCTTCGCTCATTCCCGCTTTCTTTTCCTGCTTCCACTAATCTACTGCCACGTCATTTTTCTCTCTTTCTTCACTAACTAACTAATAACCATATTTATCACCCAAATAAACTAATAACCATATTTAGGAAACATTAGTCGTTTTAATTATATAACAAATATTTAAATCTTTTAGATAAACATTTCTTGCTTTAGATAAATATTTCTTGGTTTATTTTATTAATTAAGAGTTACTAAACTAAAATAAACTTCACTTGTGGAATAAGATGTCCTACTAGCTAGGTGTAATAGAAGAGTTTTTTAATAAGAAGAGAAGATTTCCTTAGTATTGATGAAACGGAAGAGGTATGAGTATAACACAAGATGGTTCCAAATTGAGCCCAAGGAGAATCATTGGAGGATATTACTTTAGACAAGAGTCGCAAGACTTTATATTCAAAATTGTCATTAACTAAGTAGACAAGAAAGTCCAACGAAATCAAGAAGCTAAAAAAAGTTCACTAGCTAAGAAACCAGACTAAGCAACTCTCATTTTCTGCCGGTTGCTCCAACTCTTGGCTTGGCCTTAACCTCGTTTTCCTGCAATTCATTTAAAAACAATTCCATCCGTTAGATGCAGACACTAATGTTTTGGAAACATGATGATATTACTATTGTTAGTGACGCACACACCTGTGGCAGGTGCAAGAAAATGCTGCTTTTTGCAGTCGCCGGGTTGTGATTTTCTGCACCTTTGCTCCAGTCATAGCAAGCCTATATAATAATACATGTTAGAAAGCATTCATTTACTCTATATATCCTCTCAAGGTTTTGCAAGACGATCATGGTTTTAGAGTCCAAGACCATCTCAATTTTGCAGATATTACATGAGCATGCATAAATAAAGTGAAACCAAATAAGATTTTTATCATACCGCATATGCATATATCGATCCATCGTGGTTGAACGAGCTGCAAGGAATTGGCTGATTGCACCTCGACATGGCCTGTGAAATTCATGGGTGAAAAACTGTTAGATAATTACTTCGTTAAAAAAAAAACCTGATGAAAAAGAGATGCAAGAGGAAAATACCTTGAGTCTTTGTTTACTATCTTTGTCCCAGAAATTGAAAGCACCATCTGAGCCAGCAGTTGCAAAAGTGCCATGTACCTTAGATTCACAATTCAGACAATCAAATTCATCGCTCAACATTGTGCTGAAGGCTTAAGATTACATAAGAGTATAAACTACAGAGCTTACCGGGTGGAAATTCAGAGAGTTGACAGAATAGATCTCATTTCCATCTCTGTGGCATTTGAATGTGAAGTTTTTGCTCTGTTGAGAATCATCCAGATGATGGACACCAACCCGCCCCTCAATTGAACCAACCTATAGAGTATAGAGATCATTGGATCTGGTTAATTTTTCATATTCAACACATTTGTGATCTAGATAGGATCTGGAGATGTGACTGGTAAAACAAAATCCAATATAAAATTACGCTATTATTTGCTAGGATGACCTATATCATCTTCGTGAGATTGCAAATAAAAACACTGCAATGTTTAACCTAAATGTAAGCATCTAACAAACAAGCTAATTCCTGTAACACTGACTTAACCAAAACACAACAGAAAATATATATAAGAAGACATACCAAAAATCCTTGCTGATCAGGGAAGGCAGTAACACACCTCGTCTGGTACTTCAGTGGAGATTGAATTCTCTTAAACTCAGTCTACAATTTACACAAGAGAAACTGTTAATCTAATGGTGAAAGCCTGTTCATCTATTCTTTGTAAGATAGCATATGGGCATTATATAATTTATCCAAATGTTGATGCTAAATAGATCATGAATTCCCAAATCATGTGATGCTCACAGCATTCTTAGTACTTAAACTCTCATTAATATGGAACAACAAGGAAAAATTCTTACCTGAGGATTTTGCAAGTTGAAGACTATCAGATTTCTATCTGCAGTTCCGACAACCATCAGAGGATGCTTCACAGACAATGTATAACATTTATCTGGGAGCTGTTGGGTATGCACAGGATTTGGCTGTCTTGTGTCCCAATATCTGGAAGGAAAACCAATATACATCATTAAATACATGGGAACAAATAAATCAATCAGTGAACATTCTATCATTTGCTACATTTCGTCATAGGAAATAATGAACAATTATTCTTACTTCAAAGTTTTATCCCAACTTCCAGTTGCAAGAAGATTCATTCCCGGGATCCAAGCCATAGCTACGATAGGAGCATCGTGCATAGCAACAGTTACAGGTTGACCACCAGACAACAAAGGCCACATTTTTGCTTGCTTATCACATCCACCGCTAAAGACTGTGGTTCCATCATCTTTCCAAGCAGAACATAAAACCTTCATCACAAGAAAAGACATATATGCATCAGATTCTAAGACAAAAAAAAAAAAAAAAAAAGCAAGATAAGAAGAAGAATGACATATTACCGGCTGATCATGCGATATTGATGCTTTGGGAGCACTGGCTAGAGAGGCTCCACTACGGGATATTTCCCAACACCTCACCTGCAACGGAAGAAGCAAACTCACATGTTACAATATATATACACGTCCAGATATTCAGTGGGTGACTATGAAAAAGAAGAGAGAAACTGAGCTGAGACATGTGTTCTACAAGAGTATTAGGACTAACGAGTTAGATTTTAAGGCATGGAAAAACAAAGGAGCCAAGGAATTAACAAAAAACCTGATTGTCCCATGAAGTGGCCACAAGTATATCGGCTCTTGGACTAAAACTTAAGCTTGAAATAGAATCTGCGGGTGATGGAGTAACCTGCAGGAAGATACAAACCTTTGTGAACTTTATAGTACAAATAGAAAGACGAACTTTAGAAGATAAACCCAAGATACACAGCAACCATCAATAGTATATGTTCACAAGAAAGTAAGCCCGTCCCAAAGAGTTCATTCAGTAGCAATTAGTGATTAGATAGACTAGAAACAAATCTCTCAACAAGTTAACTAAGCCGTAACTAGACAAATCTGCCAACAAGTTTCTAAATCAGTGACTAGATAGAAAGAAACAGTTAAATCAGAAAATCGCTCTCTTCGATTTCAGAAGTAAAACCCTAGCACACTACCGGCAAGATTCAGTCAAGATTTAATCGATGGATTTTGAAAGTCTGATGCAAAAACACGAAGAGATTATAAGCGATCTCATTGATTAGACACACACCCTAAATACAAAACCTCGAGAAGCAAATCAAACAGAATAATCAACCGCCATAGAAACCCAAAGGAACGAAAAAGAATTACCTCGTAGGATTTGTTAGGGTTAATGTTGGCGGTAGCCGACGCACCGAAAGTAGCCATTATCACGAGTCCGAGGTCGGATTAACTGTTAAAAGTTCAATTCAAGAGACAAAATCACATAAGTAATGCTTCTCTACAAGCTTTATCAGAATGGAAATCGAATGAGAGAATAAAAGAAACATACCTAGAGAGAGGAAGATCCGTCGGAGATATAGTGTTTTCCGGTGAGCAGAAGAGGAGGGAAACGAAATTAGTCGGAAGAGAGAGAGAATGGGACAAAGTATTTATAAAGGTCTCTCTGCGTCACATTGACGTCCGGCGAAGCGTTTATCAGACGCTGGGATAAATAAAAAAGGGAAAACAATTTCAAACCAAAAAAAAAAAGGAAAACATTATCGGGCCTAATATTTGGGCCTTATATGGCCCAATTTTGACTCTTTTTTAAATCGGAAAGGATTTCGGTTCGGGTCGGGTGGTTAAACGGATCCTAAACCAAACCGGCAGATCTCACACATTATGAGAGCTTTCCCTCTCTTTTCCCCAGCGGCGGCTAACTCCGACCACTTCAGTCAGTGTGAAGAAGAAGGAATTTGGGGGTTTAGATTTTTATACGATCTTTGTCGCCGCCGTTAGTTAGCGTCGTCTCAGTAATGGATTTGTAAGAGGAATCGGAAAGGTCGCGGTAGAGTCTGTGATTATAAGAAAAGGAAACCCTAGATTGTCGCTTTCTTTGCCTCTCGGAGTTTGTTTCTGTTTCCGTCAATCATGACGTCTCTTTCTATTCAACCATTTCCAGGTAAACCTTTAAAATCTTCTTTGTGTTGAACTATCTTTGTAGGGACTTGTGTGGGCTATTGATGTTTTGCATATCGTTTAGCTTCAGAATCATGTTCATCATTCAACTCTTAGAAAATTTGAGGTTGTAACACTGATGCTAAGAGTACACTGATTTGTTTTCTTCTTCTGATATTTGAGTCTCTGCTATGTTTTTATCTGACATTTGATTCAGAATCGTGTGCTAAGTTCATTGATTCAGAATCGTGTGCTACGCGTAGGTTGTAACTTTTATCATCTGATTTTAAAAACTTGTCATTCATTCTCCTAAGTTCTTGTATCTTAATTTCCCAAAATTTCTATGTTGACAGAGATTTCAAGGATGGCTAGAAATTTAGACTCGCGAAAGAAAAGAAGGATCTCTTTAGATGGAATTGCTGCCTTATGTGAGCATTCCAAAGAGATCATTGATTCATTGCCTATGTTGAATTCACCTGACTACTTCTTGAAGCCATGTATGAACGAGCTGGTTGAGCGAGAAATTGAAAGCCCTGATTATTGCAGCCGGGTTCCTGATTTCACTATTGGCAGGATTGGTTACGGTTATATCAAGTTTATTGGAAACACAGATGTAAGAAGGTTGGACTTGGATCAGATAGTTAAGTTTCGAAGGCACGAGGTAATTGTTTATGATGATGAGAGCTCCAAGCCAGTTGTTGGTGAGGGACTTAACAAGGCTGCTGAGGTGACTCTGATTGTAAACATACCAAATCTAACTTTGGGGAAAGAGCAAGTTGACCATATTGCTTACAAATTAAAACAGAGCACGGAAAGACAAGGGGCAACTTTCATCTCATTTGATCCCGATAATGGTTTTTGGAAGTTCTTGGTTCCTCATTTCAGCAGATTTGGATTGAGTGATGATGAGGCAGATGATATTGCTATGGATGATGCGCCAGGTTTGGGAGATTCCGTAGGACTGGATGGTAACAAGGTAGCTGACATTGATGAAGAAGATCAAATGGAAACTTCTGAGCCAGAGCTTTCTCACTCTCTTCCAGCTCATCTAGGACTTGATCCTGGAAAGATGAAAGAAATGAGAATGCTGATGTTTCCTAATGAAGATGTAGACGAGAGTGAGGACTTTAGAGAGCAAACTTCCCATAATATGACATCCTTGACTAAACGAAATGTAAGACCTTCACAGAAAATTTCTCAAAGAAATAGTCATCAAGACCCTCCACCTGTCGTACGGAAAACTCCGCTTGCTTTGCTGGAGTATAACCCTGGTAATGATAAAAGCTCCCCAGGCAGTATCCTGATGGTGCAACAAAATAAGAATCTGGCAGTGAGAAAGTCGAAAACGGGAGGTTTCGAGCTGGACATCAGCCATGTCACGCCATTAACTGATAACTATTCCCGCAATGTTGTTGATGCAGCATTATTCATGGGAAGGTCGTTCCGAGCAGGTTGGGGCCCAAATGGCGTCCTTTTTCACACTGGTAAGCCAATATGTAGCTCCAGTTCCCAGATGGTATTGTCTTCTGTGATCAATAAAGAAAAGATAGCAATCGACAAAGTGGTTTGGGATAGAAAGGGAAAAGTTCAGAAAGAACTTATTGATTCTGTGTTTGAGGCTCCCTTAAGTCTCCACAAGGAATTAGATCATGTAGAAGAAGAAGTTAGGTTTGGCTCTTTCAGTCTTAAACTTCAGAATGTTGACACTGATCGTGTAGCTCTTTCAGATATCTGCCGAAATTATATTGGTATAATCGAGAAACAGCTGGAAGTTGCTGGGTTGTCCACATCTGCGAAGCTGTTTTTGATGCACCAAGTCATGGTGTGGGAACTCATAAAAGTTCTCTTCTCTCAGAGACAGAGTACTGAACGTTTGAATTATGCAGCTTCTGATAATGAGGAAGAGATGATGCAGGATGTGAAGGAAGATTCTGCAGAAATTGATACAGAAGCTCTTCCGCTTATCCGAAGAGCAGAATTCAGTTGTTGGCTCCAAGAAAGTGTCAGTCACCGTGTACAAGAAGATGTGAGTGATCTAAATGGGTCTGGCTACCTTGAGCACTTATTCTTTCTTCTAACTGGACGAGAGCTTGATTCAGCTGTGGAACTTGCCATATCTAAGGGAGATGTTAGACTTGCTTGTTTGTTGAGCCAGGCTGGTGGATCAACTGTAAACCGCAATGATATCTTGCAGCAGCTTCACCTTTGGAGAAGGAATGGGCTGGATTTTAATTATATCGAGAAGGAGAGAATTAAGCTTTATGAATTGCTTGCTGGTAATATCCATGATGCGTTACAAGATTTTACAATTGACTGGAAGAGATTCCTAGGGTTGTTAATGTGGCATCATCTTCCTCCCGACAGTTCATTACCTGTCATCTTCAGAAGCTATCAGCTCCTACTAGATCAGGCAAAAGCTCCGTGGCCCGTCCCAATATATATTGACGAAGGACCTGCAGATGGGTTTGTAAGCAACAAGCATTCTGACCTCTTGTATTATCTTATGCTTCTGCACAGCAAAGAAGATGAAGAAATTGGTTTCCTGAAGACTATGTTCAGTGCCTTCTCTTCGACTGATGATCCACTTGACTATCATATGATCTGGCACCACCGAGGAATTCTAGAAGCAGTTGGAGCTTTCACTTCAGATGATCTTCACACTCTCGATATGGGATTTGTTGCACAGCTTCTCTCTCAGGGCCTTTGTCATTGGGCTATCTACGTTGTTCTTCACATACCCTTCCGTGAAGATCATCCATATCTACACGTCATTGTCATTCGGGAAATCCTGTTTAAATTCTGTGAAACTTGGAGTTCTGTGGAATCACAACGGCAATTTATCAAGGACTTGGGTATCCCTTCTGAATGGATGCACGAAGCTCTGGTAAGGACACTATAGAAACACATTCTTTTCTACTTCTGCTAAAGGTACTTGTGGTTACCTTTTTCCATCGTATACGAATATGCTGATTACTGATTTACTTTATTGTGTTGCAGGCAGTTTATTACAATTACCATGGAGATTTCGTAAAGGCTCTTGACCACTTTATTGAATGCGCAAACTGGCAAAAAGCTCATTCCATTTTTATTACGTCAGTTGCTCATTCATTGTTTTTGTCAGGTAAGCCCCGTCATTTCCTTATTTGTAGATCCAACTGTTCAATTAGAACATGATCCCCGCGTAGTGTAGGAAGGATCTGTTTGGAGTGATTTGTTTTGTCTTTATTAAATGCAGCTAACCATTCAGAAATATGGAGAATCGCTACTTCAATGGATGATCGCAAGTCTGAGATTGAAAACTGGGATTTGGGTGCTGGGATTTACATGTCATTCTATTTACTAAAGAGTTCACTGCAAGAAGATGCTGATACGATGGTAGAACTGGTATGTCTACGTTTTCTTATAGTCTTATATTTGAGATTCAACTCCTCTACCTCTCAAATAGCTTAAACTGTGATTGTGTTGTTGTTGACCAAACTGATTGTACAATATATCATTTCTTGCATTGATACTCAGCAAGATTGCTTCAAACACTGGAACTTGGAGTCCTATGATCATGGGCATAAGAGTCTTTTTTTTCTCGATGTGTAAACACTTGTATGAATAATCAAACAACATGACTCCTTTGCTTCCACAGGAACCCCTTGATAGCACAAACGAGTCGTGCAGAAGTTTTGTCGGTCGTTTAAACGAATCATTGGCTGTTTGGGGTGACAGATTACCAGTTGAAGCTAGGTAAGTTCTTCATATGTCTCACTGACACTTGCTAATAGCATTGAATCGTCAAGAACTACTCATGACTTGCATGTACTTGTATGATCCTTCATCATTCCATGCATTTGTTTGTATAAGATTTAGACCATTCCTAGGATATCTTACATATTACCATAACCTAGAAAATGATATATAATGGAGCGATTTTGGATGGATCCTTCTAAATTTGGTGGCATCCATAGTAATTGCTCCTAAACTAATTAGTTGGCTTCTGATGACAACACAGCCCAAGTTTGCTGTGTGGACAGATACGGGTCACACATTCTCTGTTCATCACTTTTTAGCATATTGGTTACAAATACACAGTTAACTAACAAGCGCTTTGAATGTTGCAGAGTGGCATACTCAAAGATGGCAGAGGAAATATGCGATTTGCTTCTGTCAGATCTGAGTTTGGATCCAAGCCGAGAGAGTCAGCTAAAATGTTTTGAGACGGCCTTTGATGCCCCTTTGCCAGAAGATGTAAGATCAACACATCTGCAAGATGCTGTGTCACTCTTCTCTCTATATCTCTCAGAGACAAGCCAAATCTCAGCTTAGTGAAAGAGACAAGCCAAATCTCAGCTTAGTGAAAGAGACACTATTATTCTCTCAGAGAGTCTTTTTGTGAAACAGAGTCGGTTTGCTTTTGTCTTGCGTGAATGATTTGATTTGGTCGTGTTGTTGTTTTAGCAAAATCCCCCAAATCTTATAAATATTTTGTCAAAAGTAAAGGTCAAAATTAATGTAAGGGGGATTTCAGATTCTTGTCAAAGTGAAAAATTTTTGCATATTTTTCAAGACGGTGTTAGAATAGTAGAGCAAGCCATTTGGCTCATGTTCTAATGTCTGGCCTCTGCTTTTCATCATTAACTTTTTTGTTTGTAAATGATATTTTAAATTTTCTTGAATAATGTTGCCGAAAGTGAGATAATAATCTAAAAAGTTTGCGGGAATATATTCTCCTTTAGTTTCAGAAAAGGTAAAGTCCTATAGATTCTTCTTCTTTTCCTTATTTCTTGTTTCTGATTAGTACTTACTGAGAATTTGATATATGACTGTAAAAATAATGTCCAAAATCTGAAACGAAAATGTAAATAAAAATTAGAGAAAGAAAAGAAAAAGGTTTGCATATTAACAAGATTACAAAGCTCACACGCAATTAAGAGAAGGAAAAGCAGAATGGTCTCTCTAGTTGAGAGATCAAAAATGGATTTAACAAAGAAAGCCAAATCTCATTTTATTTATAGTCAAACGGAGGAAGATCCGAGAGTCAATGGCGATGAAGGTTGCAGAGCACGAGGACGCCTTTTCCTGCTTCGACCGCGGACTTGAACTGAAGGAGATGAAGAAGACGACGAAGGAGTAGCAATCGTAGACCTCTCTCTGCTCGATACACTGGTCAGTTTCTTCTTCTCAGATTCTGCTTCACATGATTTGTCTTGATTGATTCTGTTGTTTCCAAACCTGGTCGCGTTTATGGTCGCAGGAAGCACACAGTTGCACATAAAGCCTGTATCAAAACACAACTTCAGAGCACAGAAACAGAGTCCTTTCCAAATATGTTCAAAATGCCTAAATATGGAAACTTAAAGCCAAACCCAAGTCAGAAGCTATTCTTATCGATCATACGCATAAAGATGAAATCTTTCACGCCAACCCCGAGAAAAAAGAAGCTAAACCAAGTCACATTATAGTCTAAAAGCTGTTCTATCGATAATCCTCCAGGCGAAAATGGGTGTACTCATGCGTAAAGATGGAAACTTGAAATATATTGTAGTCTTGAAGCATGATTATTGTTCAATACATTATTCTACGTGAAACCAAAAGCTGAGACTTATAAGCCATTGAGTATAAGCATCACTCTATACACACTTGCAAACATAACTACTTGATTCAGTCTCTCTCTGTCTCTAACTTGTACAATCATAAAAGCCCAAAATGTAAAGAATGAGGGGAGTTACCAGAGATTTTACCGATTCTTGCAAGGCGGTTAACCCAACTAGGAATTGGATTCCCAGTTAGCTTGATACAAGTTTCATCGCAGAAATGGTTGCAGTTCTTGGTGATGAGATTATAAGAACTTCCTTTGTAGTTGTCAGCAAGTTGCTCCATAGTAGCTCTCACTTCCAAAGGACCAAGATCCGTTTTACCAATCAAAATCGATTTCCTAAACGTAAAGCCTTCACATTGCTTTGGCTCCCCTTCGAAAATTCCAGTGCTTGGATACTCATGAGCTCCAAAAGCATACTCTATACCATGAACTATACACCAACAACAACAAAAATGAACTAAATTCTTCAAAAATTCAATACGAATATCTAACACTTTGAAGTTATAAATGACTTGAAATGCCAAGAAAATCCGATCTAACATAGTATGATATAATATTTAGAATTGAAATTACTATTTAGATCTAAAACATGAATTCAAGAAATTCAAGAAACAGAAAGACAAACCTTCAACACCGGAATGGTAAACGCCAAGACCAAGCCAGTAAGCATAGCCATTAATGGGAGTTAAATCGTAAACATTGAGGTAAACCGGAACATTTCCTCTATCCACAAAGCTTGAGCTTTTCCGGCAAAGCATTTTCCTTTCTTTCAAATTCTTCCTCTTCTTTTCAAGGTTTACAAGTTAAGCGGAGAATCGTAATGGCTCCAACATTTTCTTCACCGGAGAGAAACAAAACAAAAAAAAGACAGAGAAGGAATAAAGACAGAGGAGATAGAGTATCGCCGGCGTCAGTCAAATCGGCCGGAGGGAAGTTCTTCCGATGAAAGAGTGACTCCGTTTTGTATAAACTGTCGAATAAGTTGATGACAATTTACCCTTTTTCTCAATTCAACATACAATTAAATTACACAAAATGCCAACGACTTGTCTTTTGAGATTTCCGATGTCAATTATGTTTCCTCTTTTCGATTAAAAAGCTTTAGGAAGAGAATGAGACTTGCTTAGCTTTTATTACTAGTTTTGAATCTTGAATAAATAAATTATATACTACTCCCATAAATATTAGTAATAAATTCTATTTTGCTTAAAATTATTTTATGATGTACATTTTGCATATTTATGATTTTTTTCACAACCGATCACCGGTAACGATTTTAATACCTATAGAATCGTTATAGCCAATGATTTATTTATAAATGCATAGAACTTAAATTAATATTGGCGGTATGCTTTAATAATTTTACATTTTATTATGGGGTCCAATATAAAGCTTAATATTCCCCTATCTTTGGCTCAACTTTTTGTCTCGAGACCACCCTTTTTCTTTTTTATAGACTTTAAATGTATTTAATTTTGAAAGTGGTGCGACTAATTATGGTGCAAAATGGGATAGTACAAAACAATAAACCATTTTCATTGCCGAGAATAAAATTTTGGGGGAAAAAATGAAACTAATAATGGATCTGTGTTTGTTTATCGAATGTAATGTCCACAAAAATATCATAATCAATATAACTTGGCGTATATTCTTTTTTTTTTTTTACTAAATAAGATGTCGTAAAGACTATAAACTTAAGAGTTACAAGTTGTATGAAAAGTTCAACTTTCTATCTTGAATATATATGAAATATTAGAGGCCTGCCACTAATTTGCCTTGGGTAATTTCAAAATAAAAAAAAATGTTTCCCTAGCATAATATAATAATAATTACAACTAATTTAAAATAGAAAAAAGGGTCAACATCTTCTCAGCTCACAAATAGTCTCCAAAGCTGGAAAAAGAAAAACAAATTGAAAACAAAAGGTAACAAATATATGTTGACAAATATATGTAATTTGATTGAAATTTATTACAAAGTCAGATGATCACAATTGACATGTGAGAGTCTTCAATTCGTACCTGATCGAACCAATAATCCGAGACCCGGTCAGATTCGGTCAGATCCGGTTATTTCGGAAACCAACCCGAGCGTTTTGTTTTGAAACGCTCATTTTGTGTGGAAAATGCGCGAGTAGTGGGAGCTATCATCGCCGGGAGAGATCAGGATGATTCGCGGCAGAGGCTCGTGGGTCGGATTATCGACCCGGTTGAAGCTTTACAGGATCCGACGTCTCTGCACTAAAGGAGAGAATGGTGGGAACAAAGTCGAGAAGACGGAATCTAGCGTTGCTCCTTACAGCGAGACTGAATCTAGTGTTTCTCGCTACGATGAGACCTATAAGAAACTCGACAAGCTCGATTTCGTGACCGCTGCGAAGATCTTGTTCACTGAACCACCCAAGAAGAATAAATTTGGGTAATTTCTGCTGGAAATTTGGGGGTTTTAAGAGGGTTTTACTTTTTATGGGTTTTCAATCTCTGCACACTCTCTTCAAGCTGATCTTGTCCTTTGTTTAGTTTATCAGATGCTATAATGGGTTTGATTCATGCTTCTATAAGCCTTAAATCATGGAAAGACCCTATTTTTTTCCACTTACCTTGCAGATTTTGAACCTCAGAATTGTAGAATTGTAGAAAGTGAGCTCCTTTAGGCTGAAACAAGTGAACTGGTTTTCAAGTTCTGCTGCGATTATCTCTTTCACTTTCTGAAACTAAATTCTTATAGTAAGTTGAGTTCTTGTGCTGGTTTGTGTTGTAGTAAGTCCTCGTATGGATTTTGCTTTGTGTTAGGTTTGATTGGCATGTGGTGCAATTCATCATCGTCTGCTTGCCATCTGTAGGTATTGCGATTCACTTCCCGTTAACTTTCTCTCTTAATTGTTATGTTCAATGTTTTCAGTCAAAGATATCAATGTTACTTGTTTATTGTAACAGCTGTGTATCTGGTTGCTCAATATGCTCGCCGCAAAATGAAGATCATGGATGCAGTGAGTTATCCTTTTTATTCATTATCAAACTGATATGAGTTTCTGAAGATGTTTGACTCATCATGTTTTTAATGTTTGCCCTGTCTTAATTCTGGCTAATGTTAGCATATGCCTCGTTATATTGGACTAATTGTCAGGAACTTGGAGAGAAGAAAAGGAAAGAAGAAGAAAAGAAAGAGAAAGAAGAAGCTGAACAAAAGGCATTAGAAGTAGAAGCAGCAACCAAGTCTCACGAAGAGCTAATGGAGATGAAACAGAGACTGGGAAAAATCGAAGAGACAATAAAAGAGATTGTTTTGGAAACCAAGAAACCTTCAGGGAATGCTCCAACCAAAACCCAAGAAGATCAATCTACTAAACTCCCCCCAAAAGAAGAATCAAAACCAGAAAAAGAACAGAAGGGCAATGTACAGAAATCAGGTGATGGATCATTGAGATGATTAGAAGGGAAACTTAGGTGGTAGGTGAAGAAGGATGTACCCTTCTGTGAGTTATTATGCTTTTGGAACCAATACAGTAGTTGATGCAATTCTCGGATTTTGCTTTTGTTTGTGGAATCACCTTTTGAATTAATATAGATCACAAGGATTTGCGTTTAAGCTACTAGAGCTACAGTAAGAAACAAAACTTGCTTCCATTTCTTCTGTACGACAGAACAAAACAACTCAACACCTCATGCTACTTGAAATTGGTTAAGTATGCTACTTTGTTGTCCAAACATAGACATGTCCTCCAGCTGTGGATCCTGCAAGCACCCCAACATTAAGAGGATGGCAATGAATTCTGCATGGAATAGCTTTCATCAGAGGGCTTTGCAGTGACATCACTGTTTGCTTTAGTTTTGGATTGATCACATCAATTCCTTTTGACAGATTGCCGATAAATATGTATGAATCATCCCACCCCCATACTCCCCTGCAATCAAAAGCATTACCAGCTTCAATTTTTTAACAGACAGAAGAAAGCAATGCCTACTTCTTTTCATTTCTCATAAAAAGTGGGAAAAGAATGTATTGTGGTCACAGGAATAGTGAAAGACTAGCAACAATTACTTGTGCAGTGATTTTTTTGGTCAGAACACAAGTACAACAAGAAAAAGTGTTTTGGAACTACTGAGAGGTTATTAAGGTACAGGATACTGGAGCATACCTGAAATTGGAGCTACACCTGTTGGTGCTATTTTTGTGATATATCATCGAAGGATTCTCGAAATTGCGGCCACTTAGAATACCAACATAGTTGTCACGACTACAAGGAAAACAAAGCGAGAATAAAACAACCACTAGCATTCACAATTTACCGATACAGAATAAGAAAAATGACAGAAAGCTACATTATAAATCAGCTTCACTCTACACATATGTTTATTCGTGTCTCAGTTGGTAAAACTTGTAGAGACCAAAGTAGACTGACTGTCTCTTAACCATCAAGATTTTCTTATACTTGATTGCTTCAAGGCAATAATGTTTTTTCAAAACAATCAAGGCATCATATCTTTACTTAATTTCTTCACAATTATGTTTCAAACAACATCTGATGTGTTTTCTTAAACCAAAGAGATTATTATTTGTAGTTCATAATGGAATGTATTGAACAGGGTGAGGAGAAAACTGACAAGATACCTTGTAGTTGCAAGTGAAAGGCCAGAAGGTGAGAAGTAAGCAGAGTGCACAGCTCTGCCATGATGTACAGTAGTCAATGTTATCGGTTTGTTTGCTCCCATGCATCTCAAGTCCCAAAGGCAAGCAGTCCTATCCTCAGAACTTGTAGCCATGACATGGGGATTTTGCGGGTTGAAGTCAATAGTATTTATCCTGTATTTATGTAAATTCCAGTGGAAAAATGACTTTCCTGCTCGGAGGTCCCATATATTGAACATTCCCTCTCCCTCGCCAAAGTATAAGTTTTGCTCATCGTTTGGTCTTTGTGAAAGCGAATATATAGCTTCATCCCGCGAACAAACGAAATCAAAAACCAACTTTTCTACATCCATCAACCGGATGAGACCATCATAGCTGCTAGCCTGCTACTAATGACCTGCCATAAAATGCAACACCGATATGTAAACAGAGATAACTTAAAAAGGATAAAAAGACAGGTCCTTTAATAATGACCTACCCTTGAGAAAGAGTTTTGCTGAAACACAAGAGATGAAACTACGTTAGTGTGAGGGGTGAATTGATAGATCCTATCATCTTCCTCCTTGTCCAAATTCCAAAACCCAACACTCCCATGTACGTCCCCTGCAGCAATCATATTAAGTTATTAACATTCTCGCAAGGCAAGAACTTTGCAACCAAAATTCTTCCAGGCACAACACGTGCTACATTATGCGGTTCTAAACTCAAAGACTCGAGATCAAACTCAATTTTATTTACATGATCTCTGGGGGAATCTGGCTCCTCCCTATTGACAACAACATTAGAACTTCTAGTGCTCAACATAGGAGCCTCGTTATCATCCTCACAGACCTTAACCAACAATGGTCCTCTAGCAATACTATCAACAAATTGCGTAAGAGAATCCTCTCCTTCATAAGCCACATCGAATGGCATAGGAGCTGATGACTTGCGGGGAAGCGTTGCGTTGTGGGTACGTTTGGGATTAACTGAAAACCTATCGGGTAAGCCACCGGATTCTGGATTCAAGCCTCTGGTGCGTTGAGACTGGCGGATAATTGCAGGTTTAGTATTCTTCTTCTCGTATTGGTTGCGAGGGCGTTTGGTTGCGGCGGAGAGAAGAGCAGCTTTGGCATGCACATTGAGAGCCGCCATCATCTCATCGTTCCGTCTTATGTTCTCCAATCTTTTCCGCTCGTACTCCGTCGCCATTGAAGCGTGAGTGAAAGAATGAGACTTTCTTTTCTCGGAAAACAAGAAAAAATGAGACTTTTGTCTTCACACCTTGAAAAGCTAACATCTTTTATGGGAAAAATGTCGTTTTATCTCTCAACTTTCAAAAAGTGGTCATTCCATACGTCAACTTCTTATAAGGCCATTTTAAACACAAACTTTGCGTTGACCAAACAAATGACCCATTGGATTGCGTTGACCAGGCCCATTTACACACGTCGTTAAATCCGATAACAGACCCATTAACAGACGTTTACATCCGTTAACGTTTCTCTGTTAATGTCGAAAACGTGGTCGTTTATGCTTAAAACGAAATTCTCAATCTCTAAAATCCCCAAATTCTCCGGCTTTAACCTCTGCTTCGCGAGCTACTCCGGCTCCAAAACTGTGTACTCACCTTCCATTGGTCACCCAATCCTCGATATGACGTTGTTGAGTCTCACTAATGGCATTCGTGAAATCAAAATTCGCAATCTTCAAGCTCGATTTTAGGGTTTTTCATTTTGGAGAAATTAGGGTTTGGGGATTTTAGAGATTGGGGATATTTCGTCTAAGTATAAAACGACCGTGTTTTATCACTAACAGAGCAACGTTAACGGGTGTAAACAGACGTTAATGGGTCTGTTATCGGATTTAACGACGTGTGTAAATGGGCCTGGTCAACGCAATCCAATGGATCATTTGTTTGGTCAACGCAAAGTTTATGTTTAAAATGGCCTTATGAGAAGTTGACGTATTGAATGGCCACTTTTTGAAAGTTAGGAGATAAAACGACATTTTTCCCCATCTTTTATTGACCGGAGATGGGCGGTAGAATCCAATTTGCCGCCAAAAAAAATTTTGTTTTTTTGTGGGTTAGTTACGAAGAGATTTACAAAGAAACCTCCAGGGCATGCTCCAACCAAAAGGTCCAAGAAGATCAATCTACTAAAATGAAGAACCGAAACCGAGAAAAGAACAGAAGGGCAATGTACAGAAACCAGGTCATTGAGATGATAAGAATGGAAACTTAGATGGTAGATGAACAAGGAGTACATGCAATTCTCTCATTTTGCTTTCATTGATTTGTCGACTCACCTTTAGGATTAATACAAATCAATAGAATTTAACTTTAAGCAATTAAAGCCACGGTACACAAAACAAGATAACATTTCATGCTGCTTGAAAATGGTTAAAGTACGCTACTTTGCTGTCCAAACATAGACCTGTCCTCCAGCTGTGGATCCTGCAAGTGTCCCAACATTATAAGGATGACAATGGATTCTGCATGGTATAGCTTTCATCAGAGGGTTATGCAGTTCCATCACTGTTCGCTTTAGTTTCGGATTGATCACATCAATCTTTTTTGACAAATTGCCAACATAGATGTATGAATCATCCCACCCCCACACTCCCCTGCAATCAAAATATAAACAAAAGTGGAAAAAGAGTGTATTGATGGTCAGAGGAATAGTGAAAGACTCGTAACATTTACTTGTGAAGTGATTTATTTTGTCAAAATGCAAGTACATCAAGTAGAAAAGTGCATTGGAACTGAGAGCTTAATGTGGTACAAGATGCTGGAACATACCTGAATTTGGAGATCCACCTGCTGGTGTTATTATTGTGATATATCTTGTAAGTATTCTCAAAATTTGAGCCGCTTAGAATACCAATGTAGTTGTCAAGGCTACATGGAAAACAAAACAAGAGTTTAGCTAGCCTCAGAGATGGAGGTAGAAATAGAACAGCCACTAGCATTTCACATAGTATGCAAGGGACCTACATTATACATCAGTTTCACTCTACACATGTTTACTCTTGTCTACATTGCTAAAAGTTTAAGAGATGTATTGAATTTCCCGTCTAAAAACCATCAAGGCACAAGGTTTTCTTGCTAAGTTAAGTGATTCCCAGACTTAATTGCTTCAAGGCAGTGGTGTTTTTTCATCTTTTATACCGAATGCACAGACTTTATGAACCTCAACAAAACTAGAAAAATTCCCCATTACTTACATCTATCCACAATAAATTTTTCAAACAAAAACAAACAACATTTGATGTGAGTTCTTAAATCAAAGAGACTACCAATAAAACCGATACTTGTAGTTCTTAATGAAATGTATTGAACAGGCCGAGGAAGACAGGACAAGATACCTTGTAGTTGCAAGTAAAAGGCCAGAAGGTGAGAAATAAGCAGAGTGCACAGCCCTAGAATGATTTAGAGTAGTCAATGTTTTCGGTTTTTTGGCTCCCATGCTTCTCAAGTCCCAAAGGCAAGCAGTTGCATCTGTGGAACTTGTAGCCATGACATGGGGATTTAGCGGGTTGAAGTCTATAGAGTTAATCCTCTGTTCATGTAACTCCCAATGGAAAACTGATTTTCCTGCTCGGAGGTCCCATATATTGAACATTCCATAATCCTCACAAAAGTACAAGCTTTGCTCATCATTTGGTCTCTGCGAGAGTGAAAATATAGCTTCATCCGTGGAATAAACCAGATCAAAAACCGACTTCTCGACATCCATCAACCGGATGAGACCATCATAGCTGCTGGTAATAACCTGCCATGAATGCACCAACGAACTAATGACTAAAAGAAGAGATAAAGTTTCTCCAATCAAAGTTTCAACACAAAGCTAAATAAAGACAAGTTCTTTAATTGATAACTTACCCTTGATAAAGAGTTTTGCTGAAACACAATAGATGAAACTGGTGCTGAGTGAGGGGTGAATAGATATATCCCATCATTATCTTCCTTATTCTCACAATCCAAATTCCAAAACCCAACATTCCCAAGTTTGTCCCCTGCAGCAACCATCTTAACATTCTGGCAAGGTAAGAACTTGACAACAAAAATCCTCCCAGGCACAACACGTGCAACATTATGCGGTTCTAAACTCAACAAATCCTGATCAAAACCATCCTCAAACTCAATCTTCTCAGGCTTAACCGGAATATCAAATCCCTTCTTCACACAATCACTGAAGGAATCATCTGGCTCTTCTTTTTTAACAGAAACTTTAGATACACGACAAGTACTCCTAGTGCTCACCATAGGAGACTCGTTCTCATCCTTAACCGATCCAATTTCTCCCTTAACCAATTTTTCTCTACAAGACTTACTCTCAATACCCAAAAGAGTATCAACCAATGGCGTATAAGAACCATCTCCTTCATAAGCGGAATCGAAGGGCAGAGGAGCCAATAGACGTGGCGATTGCTTCTTAGGAGAGGGGGGTTTGTGGTGTGTGATCTGAGAACCCATCCGGAAATCTGAAAACCCATCAGGTAAGCCACCGGAATCTGGATTCAAACCTCTGGTGCGTAGAGACTTTCGGATAACAGTGGGCGTTGTAGCAGGTTTCGGCTTCTTTTTCTTAAATGATTTAGATTCGTCTCGAGAGCGTTTGGCTGCGGTTGCGGCAGAGAGAAGAGAAGAAGCTTTGGCACGGACATTGAGAGCCGCCATCATCTCATCGTTCCGTCTTATGTTCTCCAATCTCTTCCGCTCGTACTCCGTCGCCATTGATTGATGCTTGAGAAAATTGAGACTTTTTCTCTTTACACATAAAAAAAAAAAAGAGATTTTTTGCTTCACACCAAAACTGTAAGACCTAGAAGAAAAAAAAGCTAACAACATTTGATTGGTCGGAAATAGGCGGTATACTAACAACTGCCGCCAAAAAAATTACAATTTCCATTTTTTTTTTCCATAATTTCCATTTTCTTTTTGGTGGATTAATTATAAAAAAAAAAACTTTTTATTTTCAAAGTGTGATCTCACTTGAACGGTGTAGATTAGTTTAGACTGTTAGACCGAAAATTAGAACCGTACGATGGAATCCTAAAAGAGTTAAACCCTAAAAGAGGAAAAACCCCAATCTAGCTCTCCGATTCATCTCTCTGTCAATGGCTCGCTTCGTCAGATGTCTGAGAAGAACACTCTTTTCTAATTCGTCTCCTTCAATTGCTTACCGGAACCCTAGGATTGGTTTGCCCTCGAATCAAAATCCTAAATTTATAATCAGCCGCAGATGTCTAAGCTCCGGGAGTTACGTGTCAGAAATGCAGAAATCAGCTTTCCAGGGCAACATTTTGCGACTGATCCGTAATGAGATTGAGTACGAACTCGATCACTCGCCTCCTCTTCAGGTTTTCTATTAATCTCTTCTTCTTTTTGGTTATTATTAGTATAAGCGATAAAGCTAGATACTTTAGGCCTAGGAATAGTGTTATTGATCAATTGATTGTTTTGGCATGGGAATCATATAAATGTTGATCTGCGTAACTTAGTTGATACAACTTGTAAACTATTGGATGAATAATGAAGGAAATGTTCACATCTCTGAAATGGCCTCTCTGTTTTGGGATTTGCAAGCTGCAGTAACCTCTTATAAACCCATACGTTAGCTAGTAACCTCTTCTAGTTCGTCTTATTGAACTACAATGCATTTCCATGAGCTTTGGCTCCCATTTCCGATATTTCTACTTGCTACATTGAATAATAATTTGAGCACTTTGCTTGTACAAATTTGCAGCCTCCTAACAGTTTTGGTCCATTCACTGTGGATGAACGGCCTGGAGAGCAGTGGATTAGCTTGAAAAGGAGATTTGGGGATGCAGAAGACATCAAAATTGAAGCAACTATGTTTGATAGATCAGTTCCGACGTCAAAATCTACCAAAACTGAACCTGAATATATTCTTCACATCACTTTCATTGTCAACATCTCCAAGGGTGGTGCTAGTGAAGCTTTAGAGATCATGTGTTCTGCTTGGCCAGATACCATAGAGATATTGAAGCTCTGCATTCGTAAAGGCAACAACACTTCACTGTCTTCCTATGGTGGACCAGAGTTTGAGTACGGCGACTGATTCTTTTCTTCAACATTAAAAAAATTGAGATACAAGAATGAAATCAGTGAACTTATTAATGTCTTTACATTTGGTTATTACAGGGAATTAGATGATCAGCTTCAAGACGCACTTTATCAATTTTTAGAGGAAAGAGGTATAAGCGACGAGCTTGCTGTTTTCTTGCATCGGTATATGAAGAACAAAGGTAAAGCTGAGTACGTTCGATGGATGGAGAGCGTTAAATCTTATGTTGAGCAAAAATAGGCATCAGCCTGCAGCAAAAGTCTTCATCAGCCGTTGTGTATGTGAGTATGACTCTCTTTGATTTGGGTATGCTTCAATAAATTCATTTGCAAAAAAATTGTTTGCTGGGTTCTTAGCTAGCAGATTGTGTAAAAACTATCCAAGATGCATAATTATGAGCATGGGCAGTCATTTGAATATTCACATCATTTCAGCAATACAAGTCACATATTTCTGGTGTCTCTTGTTTGCCTGTTTCTTACCAGCAATGGAGATTGGAAGTGTCTTAGTTAAGTTTGTAACATGATGACTTCTCGGGTAACTTTTGTTTCCCCCTTAGGAACTTGTTATCTAACACTTTTATCTGAATTGGTGACTTCCAAATCAATTCTAGTGTTCCTTAACAGAGTAGCAACTTTTTTAATTTTAATTCCATAGTGTGGTAACTGTAGATTTACAGTGAAACACCAGAAGTTAAAAGGGACAAGCCAGCTGAATCCGTGTAATTAGTGAAGAAATTTTCAATAATCTCAGTTCTATGGATTAGATTTCGAATATGATTAGAAGTGAAGTTTGGATTTTTTGTTCATCTGATTCTGTTGTTTTGTAGAATTTCTCTCATTGTAGTAAAATAATCAATGAGGTTAATTATTATATGATGTAAAAAAGGGCCATTTAAAATCTAATAGGCTTCTCTGTTTCTGTATAATGAAAACGTCATTATCTAAAAGAATTTTGGATATTTTTCCACTGTGAAATGTGATTTGGTATCTTCATAAAAATCTTAATCGATGTGACGTATTTGGATCATGTGAGGGATTAGTGAGGTAATTATGGTGCATAACAACATGATTTCCGCATCGTTAACATCTTGATTTGTGGAAAATATTGATTGTTAACTGCAATGATTAACATTATATTAATTATTATAACTTTAGTGTAAACATCAACTTGATACGGACCTACTCAAAGCAAAATTCACAGAATCTTTGGGTTATAATTCATTAAATCCAATAATAATAATTAATTTTCACTAATAGATACATCTCACCCACATGGCCACATATCATTACACAAACTATCGTGAAGTGTTGCAGATGTTTTTCTGAGTTCTATTCGACTAAAATTTAACAACGCTCAAGTTGTCGAAATATAAAATCGAACAACGCTAAATTTTATTTATGTAATAGTGAAACACTGTGAAATAATAAAAGCGACGTGACAAGATTAGATTAAAAAGGACCATCAAAATTTAACTTTAATAGTCACATGGCGATAAAAACAACAACCTCTGACGAAGAACTCTTTACTTGTAGATTAATGTCTGTTTCTTTTAACTACATGTAGGACCTCACTTCGATAATCACATTGTATCCACTCTGTATATTTTTTTCCTTAGAAAATGTTAAACCTTGCTTATGGTAGTTTATTTTTGTCATTTTATAATGTATAAATCTTCCACTATACTATAAATTAAGGACATCTTTTTGGTAAACGACTATATATGAATGATTTTTTATTTTGTTAAGAGAATGAAAGAAAGAAAAAAAGACTACATGATTTGCACCGAAAGAAATATATTGATATTGATTGACTAAAGTCAGCTCACGTCTAGCTAATAAATCGGTGACAATCTAGTGGGCAATAATACGTATAACGTAGGACATATTTTGCTTCTCCTTAACGACTATATCCCACAATAATTTGTACTTCCATTTTTTTTGTTATATTCATCTTATTATGTACTACGTGGAATTAATTTCACTTGATCTTTAATAGATGATATTATTTTATATTCATCTTATTATTATGTTATACATGTGATGTCCACATTTTTGATTATAATAAATACACCAGTCTAAAGGTATATGTGCGTGGACGACCTAACATTTCTCCATAAAGTCCATTTTAATAGTTTTTAGTATTGTACTATGGACTTAAAATAGACCTCAAATATTGAATTACACCAACAAGGCATCAATGGAATATATAAAAAGTACAACTTGATTAGTGAAACTCTAACACACCCTGCCGTCAATCATTATATCAAACAAATATGAGAATAAAAAAAAGTTATAATGAAGACTAAAAAGAAGATGACAATTTAAGAGCTCATAGCTTAAGAGTCAAGTCAATCTTCTTAAACTGATTATGATCTTCTTGATTGCTCTTGAAATGTCCAATCATGTTACCGTTATTACTGCCGGCGACTTCGAGGTGAAATTTCTCCGGCAACATCTTTCCGATGGTCGGTTTCTGGTTAATGCTCTGTTTGAAAACATGACTTAAAGTCGCCGTTTGTCTTCCTAAAAAGGGCTTATGGATCGTTGAATGAGCTTGAATCCCTAACGTCGACCTCTTATTCACCGAGCCATGTAATGGTAACGATGCCATGCTTGCAAATCTGCTGACTGAACCGTGGCCAAACGCAAACGCTGAAGAAGGCAAGGAGGAGAGAGTCATCTTGTAATACTGTCCACGTTTGGCTAAGGTGCGCTCGCGTTTATGAGCGTTTTGGTGGCCGCCTAGTGCTTGTGAGCTATAGAACTTTCTTTGACAATAGTTGCAAGAGAACACTCTCGGATCTGCCAAATGTTCTTGCTGGTGATGATGATGAGAAGTCGACGATGAGCTGGTTTTAAAAGAATCGATGAGATTGAGCTCTGACGAGGTCGTGGTTCCACGTGGCAAAAGGGTCAAACCCAACTCAAGATCTTGATGACCTTGTTTCTTGATTTTTAACATTTCTTGATCTCCTTTGATGGACGGATCCATGTATATTCTCTGTATATGGCCTAGAGAGGATATATATAAAGAGAATGAAAGTAAAAACAATTGATAAAGATGTGAACTGATGTGGTCGTGGGAAGTGAAGTGTGAGTTCTATTTATGGAATTGGACGGACATGTGACCTTTTTTCAAATTGAATGATGTTTAAAGAAAAAAAGGACACTTTTGATGTGTGCAATCTGACCTAGAGCTATAGAGCCCACACATGTAACTGTATAGTAGTGGACACTTGAAAAAAGAAGAAAATTAATGTCGTAATTATATGAATTATTGATTTATCTGGGAACACATATAATGAGTGTTCATGATATCATGTTATACTATTGTAATGAATGCTATAAGTAGCTCTATCTTAATCAAATGAGTCTGTCTCTGTTGTCACCTCGATTTTCTTTGTTATAATCATATTATCCTTTTTTATTATACAAACGTTTTTTGGGGATTACAAATATATACACGTATGTACGTAGTTCCTTTATTTAGGGTTTAGGTGAGACGTTTGATTCAAAGCCCTATATGAAGAAGCTGTCTTTATTTGTTTAAGTGTTAGGTAAGTTAGCAATTTGGACAAGGATTATGAAGCCAATCAAACCTCCCCGACAATCACTTTCGTTTCGATTATTTTTAATCCATTTTCCCGTTTTCGGTTGAATGTCCAAAACTTAAAAACGATACACATCCATCTCACATGAAAATGTTATTAATCATTGTTTACGATTATATATATTCATTCTTGTTAGCTTACAAAACTATATATGGCACCCTTGATATATATAAGTCAACTAAATTGTTAAATCAATTCCTTTAATTTTCAGTTGTGTTTCATATAAAAGTAAAGTACAACCTCATCAAATGCATTTGAAATTTTTATATATGTAGTTGATAATGAAAATTACGATTACCTTGTTAGTACTAACAACAGCACATGATTGTGATCTGATCGTAATACAATGATATTGCGAAGTAGTTGTAGTCATACTGGTTCAATTTTAAATACATCCAACTGTGATCTTATCACCAAACATATGATTCCCCAAAATTTATGATTGATTTATTTTGAATCAATATACCATCTGCTGAAAAAGAGAAAACACATCCACCTTTAGTTTCAAAAGTACAGTTTTTTGCTTTAATCGTAGTGACTTATGAGGTGATGCATTTTGTTTTTATTTTGCTTTGTCTAATCAATTTCGACGACAATATATCTCCTCCTAGATTACCTTGTCGGTCCAACCTCCACAACAAAAGTTTATGGACCACCCTCTACTTCTTTAATAACAAAGAAAAGGTAGATATATGAGAAAAGAATGTCCATGAATTCTTAAAAATAAAAAAAAAAAATTAAAAGAATGTCCATGAATGTTGAATAATAGAATGTCTAAAGGTAACATAGTTAATAAACATTTTCCCGTTTACACAATTTGCATGTGATTGAACTGGAACAAAAGATACAAATATACAATGGATTTCGTGGAACAGAGTATAGGATGTGCAATTGTGCATGTGCCTAGCTACAAGTAAGAATGATATATAAGAACACAAATGAACACATTTTATTTGGAAAAAAAAATAAATCAATATGGTTTTATTTATTTGTTGGGGTTTTCTATCTAATCATAACGAAGTCTCTAACTCCTGCACAACTCGGAAACATTGAGAGAAATGGAAAAATGGAAACGTGGGTTTGTTCCAAAGAGATAGGGAACATAATACTCCACTAATTATCTTTCAATCCCTTACAAAAATTAAGAAAAAAAGACTGATTAGTTAGTTACTTTGACTTAGTCACGAGTATCAGTTACGTCGAACATGGCATAACTTTCTATGGGCCCTTATATTAGGCCCATTAGGATCAATAGAATGAGGTAAAATTCGAAATTACCAAAAATAACGGGGAGCTAAGAGTAATTTACGCAGAATAAAAAAATGGGCGCTCGGAGTTAAGATTTCTCCCGCTCACTCCAAAGATATCCAAAATTCGAAACTTAATTTTATTTCCTAAATTTCCTCTTTAATTTCTCCATAATTCGAAGATTGATTTTATTTCCTAAAGTTTCTACTTAATTTCCCCACAACTATTTTAATTTCTCCAAAATTCGAAATTGATTTTATTTCCTAAATTTTCTCATTAATTTCTTTTCTCCACGACGATTTCCAAAAGGGTTTTCTTTTATTGGTCTCCACTAGTCACACTAGTACATATAGACCTCGTCTCTGCGTCGCTTCATCTTTACTTGGTCTTTCTCTGCTCATTTCGTCTTCTCAGCTTTCTCCGATTACGCGAAAATGGCAGTGAAAAACAAACAAATGAAACGCGCTGAGCCAGAGTCAGATCTGCTTTTTGCTGGGAAACCAGTGTCTGTTGTGGAGTCGATGATTCGATGGCCTCATCGCTACCCATCCAAGAAAACAAAGCTTGAAGCTGCGACGAAGGGGTAAAAATTTAGGGTTTTTTTTGTTTGTTTTCTCTGTTGAAATTCGATTTCATGTTCGCTTCTTCTATGATTTTGTTGCTTTATCTTCTGTTTGATGTCTTGGCGTTTCGTTGTTTTGATTTACAGTGACAAAAAGGAAAAGATAAAGTTAGCGAAACGTCACTACGAGCAAGCTTTGGTTGATGGAGTTCTCATCAACCTCAATGACGATGTCTACGTCACGGTACATTTAGCTTCCTGAGATTCCTTCATTTATGCCATGGTTTTTGTCAATCTCTGTTTAGATTTTATGTTGCTACAGTTTTTGTGTTTTGTTGAGATGTTAGGTTGGTACAATTTTCATGGTTATTGTTAATCATTGTTGAAAATTTTGTTGTCAATCACTGATCCTTATGTAATTACCATGCAGGGTCTACCAGGGAAGCTGAATTTCATTGGAAAAGTTATTGAAATGTTCGAAGCTGATGATGGGGTGCCTTATTGTCGGATTCGGTGGTTTTACAGACCAGATGATACTGTGAGTTGTTACTGCTTTTGAGTTTACTAGATCCCTTAGCACTAATTTATGTATCTCATTTGTGTTCTTTGTATTCTATAGTTGATCGAAAGATTTGCCGAACTTGTGCAAAAAAAGAGAGTGTTTCTATCAAATGTTGAGGACGATAATCCTCTGACTTGCATATATTCGAAAGTCCACATCGCTAAAGTCCCATTACCAAAGGTATCAAATACTCTGATTTCAATTGGCGCAGTGTATGAAAAGTTTCGTGATTTGGCTTCTTATGAATTTATTTATCTATACTAATTAACACTTTTTACAACAGATTACCTCCAGAATCGAGCAAAGGGTTATTCCTCCATGTGACTATTACTACGATATGAAGTACGAAGTGCCATATCTGAATTTTACAAGTGCAGATGATGGTAAATTGAATTTTTATTCCTTATGGTTTCGGTTTTAATTAGCTTCCTTTTAACTGTATTGTCCATGTTAATCAGTTTGTAGCCCCATCCTAGACTTATTACTGTTTTGTTGTATCAGTATTATCTTATATGAGCTGGTCGTTTAAAGTGCAAATGATTGTACTTGAAATTTTATTCCTTCTGGTTGCGGTTTTAATTAGCTTCTTACTAATTGTAATGTCCATGCTAGTTAGTTTATAGCACCATCCGAGACTTATTACTGTTTTTGAAATGAGCACTATCATATCTTAGTTGGTCATTTCTAAAAAATACTTAAAACAAGCTCTGGTTTTTGCAATTTTATCATTCATATCTTTATTAACCTTCTTCATAGTGTTTTGGAGAAAACTAATGATTTTTGTTTTGCCAAACAATCCCAACAGATAGTGCTGCGTCATCAACTCTTTCAAGTGATTCCGCCTCGAATTGCTTTGAAACTCTCCACAAAGATGAAAAATTCTTATTGGATCTGTACAGTGGATGCGGAGCGATGTCCACAGGTTTCTGCATGGGAGCTTCCATAGCAGGAGTAAAATTGATTACGGTAAATGTTATTATGAATTTTGTTATGAATTTTGCTGTACTTGCCTCATCTATGTCACTTACCATTTTGCTGTATCTGACCAAGAGTCTTTCTGATTTTGCAGAAATGGTCTGTGGATATAAATAAGTTTGCTTGTGATAGTTTTAGACATAATCATCCTGAAACAGAGGTAAGTCTTTATTGGTGATTTTTATAAAGCGTGTTAGGAGCAAAGATACGATTTCTACTCATGTAATTATTTTATTTTGAACATTGCGCAGGTGAGAAATGAAGCCGCAGAAGATTTTCTAATTCTCCTCAAAGAATGGAAAAGGCTCTGTGAAAGGTTTTCTCTCATTTCAAGCACTGAACCAATGGAATCAATTTCTGAGTTGGAAGATGAAGAAAGTGACGAAAATGATGACATAGATGAGGCAAGTACTGGTATGGAACTCTCAGCTGGAGAGTTTGAAGTAGAAAAGTTTGTTGGCATCGTTTTTGGAGATCCTAAAGGCACAGGGGAAAAGACACTTCTTCTTAAGGTATTGTTTCCTGAACTATAAATCAGAATTCTCAATTAGTTACAAACAAATTTCATCCTTTCGTAAGAGATAATTCAAACATTAGTTTTATTTTTATTTCATTACTCTCAGGTAAGGTGGAAGGGATACAGTCCTAAGTATGATACGTGGGAACCTTACTCTGGCTTAGGGTAACTTTTCCAGCCCTAGTTTTGTATTAACGTTTTATTAATATTTATATTAATTACTTTATTTTTCTTCCAGCAATTGTAAGGAGAAGCTCAAGGAGTATGTAACAGATGGGTTCAAGTCTCATCTTTTACCACTTCCCGTGAGTTTATCAAGCTTTTTACGATCTTAACTACATGTTTGATGATAGTTCCTAGCTAATAATTACTTTGGTCTCTTCAATATTTGTTTATTACTATTTCAGGGTACTGTTTACTCTGTGTGCGGTGGGCCACCCTGCCAAGGGATCAGTGGCTATAACCGGTTTAGAAACAAACAAGCACCGCTTGAGGATAAGAAAAACCAGCAACTTTTGGTGTTTTTAGACATCATTGACTTCCTCAAGCCAAGTTACGTGCTTATGGAAAATGTTGTAGACCTTCTTAGGTTTTCAAAGGGTTACCTGGCACGTCATGCTGTGGCTAGCTTTGTTGCCATGAATTACCAGACGCGGTTGGGCATGATGACTGCTGGATCCTACGGTCTCCCTCAGGTTAGAAACAGGGTTTTTTTATGGGCCGCACAACCAACAGAGGTAAATATATGTTACATAATATTTACCACTAATATATTGTCTTAGAGGCCATGATCTTTATTGCTCTCTCTTATCTTGTTTGACAGAAACTCCCCCCTTACCCACTTCCAACACATGAAGTTGAGAAAAAATTCAACACACCAAAGGAATTTGAGGTAAGTGTGGACGGTTGTACATTTAAATTTAAAACACACTTATAATTTCATTGCTTATTCATCTGTTGTAAATGCAGGATTTACAAGTTGGACTTATTCAAAAGGAGCTTCTTCAATTAGACAACGCTCTTACGCTGGCTGATGCTATTAGTGACCTACCACCGGTGTGTATCTAAACTTCAGAACTGCCGTTGATGATTATGTTACATTATATCTATCTAGTTCATTGATCAGTGCTCTATTAATGCTGTAGGTGACAAATTCTGAGGCAAATGATGTAAGGAATTATAATGATGCTGCTCCTAAGACAGATTTTGAGAACTTTATTAGCCTTAAAAGATCTGGTGAGCATTTTAAACTCGATAAATTTGGTAGGTACCTCTAATCCAATATTAACGAATCTTCCTTTTTTCAGAGACACTATTACCCGTATGTGGTGGAGATCCGGCACGCAGGTTGTTTGATCATCAGCCTCTTGAATTAAGAGATGACGACTTGGAAAGAATTTCCTACATACCAAAAAAGAAGGTGCGACAATTTTTAGTGCTTGTTTCAAGTATTCAATGTATAATCATTTCTTGTTCATGTTGTTGTATTCTTATTGCTACAGGGGGCAAATTTTCGTGATATGCCTGGTGTTTTAGTTCACAACAACAAAGCGCAACTTAACCTTAGGGTGAAGCGAGCAAAGTTAAAATCTGGAAAGAATGTGGTAAACATTAAACCACGCGCAACCTTGTCATTTTTCTGTTCTAGTTTTTTTTTTGCAGATTCTATATGACATGTCTTTTGGTTTTCACAGGTCCCTGATTATGCAGTTTCATTCATAAAAGGAAAATCAAAAAAGTGACTTTCTCTAACTAATATCCTTCTTGTGGAACCTCTTTCCATAACCTAAGAATGTTAAATTCACTGAAAGTAACACATCTGTTATCTGAATGTCAGGCCTTTTGGTAGATTGTGGTGGGACGAAATAGTTAACACGGTTGTGACAAGGGCAGAACCTCACAACCAGGTAAGCCCTTTTGCTTTCATTTCCCATGTGTGTGAGTACGTTCCACTTTGCATTCTCTAGTGACAGGTTTATTAAAACTGGTTGGTGCAGTGCGTAATCCATCCAATGCAAGAGCGTGTGTTGTCTGTCCGTGAGAATGCCAGACTACAAGGGTTCCCTGATTGTTACAAGCTTTGTGGCTCAATTAAGGAAAAGTAAGTCCTTGGTTCTTGCTGCTTCTCTAGCTATGTATGTCATGTGAGTGATTGTTGTTTAGCACTGGAGATCCTAATATGAAAAAAGTGGGGTTTGAATTAAATTTTGTAGGTACATCCAGGTTGGGAATGCAGTGGCAGTTCCTGTAGGGGTTGCGTTAGGATATGCATTTGGTATGGCGAGTCAAGGACTGACGGATGATGAGCCTGTAATCAAGCTGCCCTTCAAGTACCCTGAATGCATGCAGGCAAAGCCGGAGGATCAATCTGATTGACGGTCTCCATCAAGGCCTCATCATGAAACTCTCTATCTTTAGGAATCGTACTCCATTTTCTAGACTGCTTAATGTTCTTTTATTTCTTTTTGGGTCAGCAAGAGCTATATGCTTTAACAATGGCTTTAACTGTTAGCTCTTGATCGTTGTTTCTTCTTCTTAGTTTATGTTGACTTTATCTTCGTTTGGAAACAATTAAATGGTGAAAGATTTGGTCCACGCAAATTAAATTATAGCCCCAGTCCTTCGTTTGGGCGTTTAGGTTTTAATATTGGGCACAAATTTGATATCTCATAACAGAGCAAATTTGATCTTCTTTCGTTTCTTCTTCCTCATTCTTAAACAGGCTTGTTCTTCGATTCCCTAATAAACTCATTGATACAGGGAGAGAGAGACAGAGATGGAGGAGGAATATGTTATGATCGATCTTGATGACGTTTCAAGGCACATTGACATTCCATCAGATGCTCCTTATACTTTATCAGTTAGTTTAATTCAACAATTTGCATTCTCTTGCATTGGTTTGATGTTGTATTATAAGTTTCGTTTTGTTTGTTCTCTCAGGGTTTGGATACTTTGAATCCGGTGTTGACCATTGATGACAAAATCAAGCTGGTAATTCTCTTACTTGCAACTACAATTTTCCAAGTTCAGCAGTTACTCTTTGCTTAAACTATTCTTAATCATATTAGATTGATCTCTCAGGTTGGAGAATATATAGAAACGATTGGTACATGCCTTGCTTTCTCTGACAAAGGTTAGTTTCACTTTTCCTCTTTATTAACAAACATGGAAACATCTTATTGTTTCAAGTAATTATTTTGTCCCTTAAGTTTTTTTTGTGCTGATTGTGGCTTGCGATTTCTTCATTTTTTGTTTGCACAAGGTGAAAACCAGACGCCACAGAAGAAGACAGTTGAACCTGTTGCCAAACTCCACAAGATTCTCAAGTTTAGGTTAGCAGCATTAGACAATGAAGATGGAGTAACAAAAACAACCAATTTGTAAAAGTTTTTCTCCTGTTCAAGTGTCATCGGAAACCTGACTTTTCTTCAAGATTGCATCGGGCCAATCTTTGATATTTTTGCTTTGTTGGCCTCCTTTATGTGGCAAACTAGCAGTCATGTAACTAGACCAAACAATCATGAAACTAGACAGAGATATAGCCAAAAAAAACACTTGTAAGGGTTCTCAAAACGGCAAGCACAAGTTTTTGTCAGAGTTTCCTAAGAAAAATTGAGACGACAAAATCGTTATGCTAAATTGCTAATAGCTATTTTAATGATGCAGTCATATGTAAATTCGAAGGCAGTAAGGCCTTTTATAAGCCCATCTATATTGGGCTTTCAGCCCAAGAGTATTTTGTCTGGCCCGGACCATAATTAGGTCTGGTGGCAAAGTTGTTAATAACACAAAAGAGATTTTAGTTAATAAACCCTAGGCTTCTCCAACGTGTTCTCGGCCATTGCTACCAAACTTCAACTTCGAATTCATTCAGCCGCCGTTCAAATTGCCTCGCCGCCACCGGTAATTTTGTTTTCCCTTTCCCGTATTGTTTTCTTGTCCCTATAGCCTCACTTCTTCTAGGGTTGAGTTCAGTCTCTGTTTGTTTTCAAGGAATCGATTTTACAAATTCTGTATAAACTTTTCATACAATCTGATATCTGTTGTTTATATTGTAGAAGCAAAGAGTAGAGAGATAATGGCTGAAGAAGAAGCTAAGGGTTTGGATTACATACCGGAGATTGTACTGAAGAAGAGGAAGAACAGAGATGAGCTTGCCTTTATCAGGAAGAAGCAACTTGAGTTGGGAAATTTCGGCAAGAAGAAGAAGAAAGTCTCTGACATCAAACGTCCTGAAGATTTTGTGCTTGAGTTCAGGGCTAAGGTACACTTCTTTATTTCCAGATTCTCTGAAAACTTTGCTTTGTCATTTTCCATTCGTTTTACTGCCTCAAGTTCTGATTTTTGCTTCTTGACTTGTTTACACCTTAGAAGAACTTGTTTTGCTTTGAAAACTTTGCTTAGTCTTTGCTTTAAATTAAAGCTATACAAAACAAATTTTGCATTTGACTAAGGTCTGCATAGTGAAGGTCTTTCGTTTCTTTACGCGGAGTTGAAGTTGTTTGTGTTAGCTTCTTAATTTTCAGATTTGGCCATTGAATTTAAAAACATTTGCTCAGTCATTGCCCATTAATTTTACTGCCCAAGCTCTGCTCTTTGCTTCTAGACTTGTCTACTACACCTTAGATCATGCTTTGTAATCCATGGAAACAGTTTTGGCTGAATCTAGTCTTTGAGTTACAATTATATGCTATATATACATCAACCTTTAGGTTTAGGTTTCAACACATTTTGCATTTGACTAAGGTCTTTCTTTGCTTTACGTGGAGTTTAAGTTGCCTCTATTAGTGTCTTTTCACCTTTCTCTTAGACTCTACAGATATTTTGTGTTTCTCCTTTGAGATTTCTTCCTAGTTTGTGCTTAGGACTTGTTGTTTCTTCTGTAAATCCTGCATTGTTCTCTGTGATTTGACTGTTTCCTTTTTGTTAATTTTATCTTTAAGGAAATAGATATGATCCGGATGAAGCAAAGAGTAAAGAGGCCAAAGTCATCTCCTCCACCAGTTAAATCAGACCTGGTTTTCATCATACGCATACAAGGGTAATTGATATTCTCCAATTAGCTTTGTCTTCCCCAATCTTCATTTCTGCTAGTTTCTTATCCTTTCCTTTTCTTTCTGGTGACCAGCAAGAATGATATGCACCCAAAGACCAAGAGGATTCTTAACAATTTGCAACTTAGGAGCGTCTTTACTGGTGTATTTGCCAAAGCAACTGACAGTTTGTTCCAAAAGCTTCTCAAAGTGCAGCCTTATGTCACTTATGGGTACGTAGAGACAATCAATCCTCTTTCGATCTTTCCTTGTTGCTCGATTTCCATGCTGTTTCTCAATTCTCTTATGAGCTGACTGATGTTTACCATTCTTAAAGATACCCGAATGATAAGAGCGTTAAGGACCTCATATACAAAAAGGGATACACGATCATAGAGGGAAATCCTGTTCCTCTTACCGACAACAACATAATCGAACAGGTAAAATTTCCAACTGTTAAAGTATAGGTAGGAGCTTATGCCAGATAATAACCATGCTGTTCTTAATATTTCCCACTTGTGTAACCCTAGGCTCTAGGAGAACACAAAATCTTTGGCATAGAAGACCTTGTGAATGAGATAGCAAGAGTCGGTGATCATTTCAGAGAAGTTATGAAATTCTTGGGACCCTTGAAACTCAACAAGCCTGTGGCTGATGTTTTGCACGGGAAGAAACAAGTTTTCAGCGAAGGAGGAGATACTGGTAACCGCGAAGATAAGATCAATGATCTCATCAGCAAAATGAATTAGAAGCAGCAATCCTTGTAATCGCTAGCTACTTACTATATTTCCTTTAAAAGATCTGTATGAGGCTTAAAAAAACAACCACTTTGGTGAAACGCTATTTCAATTTTGATAAAAGGGACATTCGCAATTTTATATAATCATCCGAGGTGACCCCAGATATTATATTATACACATGTGATGCAAACAGAGTAACATAAGCCAACGGTTTTCAAGTTTTGTCTTTCATCTTCTGAAGCTCCTCCTCTCTTTGGGTGCTTCATCTTCCTCTGGCAACTTCACAATCGTGTATGTTCCTGCTCCGATTAACGCCCCGAGAATCGGGGCAGTGAGGTAAACCCAAATAGCTCTGTAATTGTTTGCTGCAATGGCTGGACCTAGTGTTCTTACAGGATTCATCGAAGCAGAAGTTGCTGGTCTGTCGTACACAACATCATGATCAGTAAAACATATGATTACATGTCCAAGATCTGAATTCAAGAAATGGTTTAGCTTAGATCCATCTAGTGGTTTATTTACCCAGCTATGAGTATGTTAAGCATGACCGTTGCTCCTACCGCAATTCCCGCCAACTCTCCCACCTGTAATCTTGTGATTAGTTTTTTGAGACGACTAAAAAGTCTAAAATTCAAGATTCTTCAAAATTGTTTATGATAAGTAATTTACAGCTCTCGTGTCGGTGGCTACGGCTGTGACAACGAACATGAGGTTGAAGCTGATAATGAACTCCAAGGCAAAGGCTTGGCTTAGACCCACCGTCGGCACCGTCACGCCACCGCTCATCGTTGGTTCAAACACTGCTTTCAGTGCAAACGCCGCACACACGGAGGCCATCACCTGAGCTCCGATGTACACCGGCACCTATTTTTGTAACATAATTTAATTTAGATTTTAGACACCAACAATTGTTTTTTAATTATTAGAAATCGCTTTACATGATATTTTTTTATATTTTTATTACTTTTTTTTTTTTTTGGACAAATTATATTTTTATTACTCATGTTAAAATTTAATTGATGATAAACATGCATGTGCATGTCTATAAACTTCATGTGGTTTTCTCAGTAACATCCAAAAGTGTGTAAAAACAAATAAAGTTAAAGTACTGACGTGTTTCCAAGGGAAGTGTTTGAGAGCAGCAAAGGCAATGGTGACAGCCGGATTGAGATGCGCCCCAGAGATGTGACCGGTCGATAATATAACGATCATAACCGCCAAACCAGCCGAGGCGGCGCAACCAATAAGCGTCTCAGCTCCATCTGTCTTCTGGTTCACGATAGCCGTCGCTGTTCCGGCGAATATCAGGATCAATGTCCCAACAAACTCTGCTCCCAACTTTACACACACATATGTATTGGTTCAATGCTCAGTAAAATGGAACATGATTGATATCAATGATATGAAGTATAGTAATTGCAATGAGAATGCGTGTATATGTACCTTGCGGTAGAGGGAAACGTTAGGGGGAGGGAGAGAGCAAGAGACCGGAGGGAGTCTTCCATCTTCAAGAGCCCATTCATTGTCAACACTGAAACATTTGCAGCTTTTTAGAAGTGACTTTGGTGTATATTTACCATTGTGTCCATTCCTCTTCCCTTCGAATCCTCCAAAGAGCGGTGCTCCTGGAGTCCCCGGGGTTGTAGCCGGCGTTGAGGGCATTGATGGAATTTCCTCATGATCCATAAGGAGGGTAGAGAGAGATGAGATCTTAATTTGAGGATATATGTTTTTGCTATATATGATTGTTTTTATGTGATATAGAATTGAGGGATGTGTAGGGTATTTATAGAGGAAGACATGAGAGTTGACTTATGAGTGAAGGACCCAAAATAGATGATTGATATTTGGTTGAAGTGAGGAGTGAGTGGGTTGGTAATCCTTAGTTTTTAATGCATGTGTCCTAAGGAAGCCTCTTTACATAACATGAAATGTTGCTATCTTTATGAGAATGGGTCGTGTATCGTATCTTGTATATTTCTACTTACATGATACATGTATCGTGTACTAAAGAAGCTTTTGGGATGGAGCAATAATTGTGGATATCTTTCTCTATCGACATACATTATTTTGCTTAATTTGTTCTTCTCCATGAGAATGGAACTCTTGGGTTTGTGTGGTTGTAAGTTGTTAGCAAAGAGAATGATGATAAAAGCGATGGTTCTTGACCTTTCCTTGTCACAGACAGGGACTCATCGTCGACTCTTTTTTTTGTCCTGTGCACTCTTTTGTATCAATCCCTAATACTTGCAAAAAAAGAAACAAATGTAAGAAGAACAGTAGTTTAACCAAAATAAAATATTGAAGAATTTTGTAATGAAAGAAGTGGTTTGTTTGTATGTATAATCCTTGCATGTATTTACGCCAATTATTTTGATTGAATCGATGCAGATGGTTGTATAGTTTGGAAGTATAAATATGATTTTCCCCTCGGAAATTCAAGGCTTTATTAAGCCTTTAATCTCCCCACGCAAAAACTATTCGGTAAATTAAATATACAAATTATGAGAAGAAGTATAATCGCATCCCAAGTGAGGCTCAAATTACTCTATATAAATCCTATATTTTACTAACAATATAGAATCAAGATTTTACATGTTAAAGAAAAGATATCCTTGAGATGTATATACTTATGATTAAAATAACTTTTGAGTTCATCTCTTCATATAATAATTTTGAATGACTCTTGCATAATGTGTATACTTTTAAAGTTATTCCTTTATATCTATAAAAAAAAAATCTGTGATGACCCGTCACAACTCTTTAGAATCAAAGTTAAAACACTAATTTATTGCTTTGTCCTCACAATCGTATGACTATGAAGTGTCTTGGATTTAATTATAATTATTTCTCTAAGGTATAAGTTTCTTGAAGCCTTTATTCGCTTTTATAACTTATGCCTAAATATACATACCCTTTTCTAAGTTTTACGGAATAAGGAATGAGTGGTCTCGGTTTAAATAAAAAAACTATGTGTAGATATAGATAAGAGGTCTATATATCCGGAGAATATATACCTCCTAAGACTAAGATAGTCATTTAAATTTCGTCCATTCCCTTGAAGTTAAATCACATTATGTCATAGAATATAAATTTGGTAACATTGAGTACGCAGATATAATCGAAACAAAATAATAAATCATGAGAATGTATGAATGCGTGTGGTGGTGAATTAGAGATTGTTGGAAGTGGAGCAACAAATCAGGACCGTTTAAAAGATGTGAATCGACTGTTTGTTCTAAAGCCCCATGTCACATCGCAGGGCATAGATAGTAACTGTGAAATTTCTTACATTTGGATGAAGTTTAGTTAACCATTCACTTCGTTGTAAAAAGATTACTCAAGTTTGATTAGTTACTTTTATAAGCACAATGCTTGCAATATCTTCGACAATATATAACATAAATTTTGTGTACATGTTATTGTTAATAACAACCTTAGCGACTATAAATTAGGACAATTTTTTGTTTTTTTTTGCATATAAATGATAGATGGTCAAAAAAACTTACGAAAAATAAATAAATGTAAAAGAAATGATAATGATTTTGAAGGGGATGTATCTAAGAGTAAAGGGGAGGAGTGTAAATAGAAATGTTGTAGGGTCGAATAAAATTGTCAAAAGTCCGGTCCAAATTATTTTGTCCCTCACTAATCGTGGCTACCATGAACTGGTCAACTTTATTCCATTTTCTTCTTAATTAGTTTTACAAGTATACATCATTATCAATTTATCATAAATAAAAATAGCTGGCTCACTTCACTGTTTTCGTTGAGTCTTATTTTGTCTTCTTTTCCTTTTTGTTTTTCAAAAAGTTTTCGTTCTTTTGTTGGGTTAACCATAATTTGGCATGATGTTTTAAATTAGCGTTTATGAAGGATATCATTTACTTGTACCAATATATTTTTATATGTATATATTCAACAAAATATCTATCGATGTGTATAATATTTTGTATAGATTGGAGTTTCATTTTTTTTTTTTTTTTTTTTTTTTTTTTTTTTTTTTTTTTTTTTTTTTTGATTGGAGTTTCATTTGTTTGAATCATGTATAGTATAGTATTTACAAAATGCTGTATGAAATCATAATGTGGCCGGTTTTAATTATTTGAAAACGGGTTATCGTGCATGCTTAAAATTTAGAAAGAAAAACAGTGACTATTTTCGAAGTTTATGTAATCGGAAAAAAATAAAACAAAAGCTATTCACAACTCATCAGGAGTTTGATACTCGTCCCAAGATTGCTACTGAACCACACAATTAAAGTGAGCGTGATAATAGTCGTGTCAAACAATAAACACAATTTTTGTGTGATGCCATTATTGCTTTCAATTTTCAAATGATTTTTTTTTTTTTCCAATTAAGCTTGTTCCTGCATTACTTATTTTGGGGAAATTTTATTTCATTGAGATTTGTTGTCAACGATTAGATAATAATAATATAGTGCTATATACTGTATTATATGGTAAAGATTGATTAACTAGCACGCAAATATTTCAAGCTTCATCATTTCATTTACTAGAATGTTTTAAGCGAATGCATGGTAAATCTGAACAACTTGCATTCAAAAAATTCATAGTGTGACAAGGTCGAATTCCAAAGTTTTAAATATTTTCGTTAAAATTAAAACCTTCACGTAAAAATATAATATTTGACTTTAGTAAAAATTAACTAGACCAGAATGTCAAAAGACAACGTTCCATGAGTTGAGCTTAGCTTAGCTTAATTTGGAGATACAAAATGATTAGAAACAACGACTAATATTCCAATTACCTTTACAAACACACAAGGGTCATAACTTATTCAGTTCGTTTGCGTTTGAGGGATTTGATCTCGTGTAACAAGTACGTAATCCCTTCTTTAAGTGTAGCTTTTCTTCCTTGCTTGAAATTCCAAAGTGTCGGGACTGAGTACCTATCACTTGGATTAAACTCATTAAACTCCTCCAGTGCTCTCTTAACTGCGTTTTTCACTTCATCTCCCCACTCATCTCTCAATTTCATGAGTTTCTCATCTTCTTCATCTACAAATTCCTGCTTGTTAAAATGAAATAAAAACAAGGTTAACTAAGATTTAATAGTAGAAAGAAAAACCAAACTGAACCGATATAACCCAAATATGATGAGACTGAACTGAAATTTCAACAAGCCAAGCAAAAAAACTTAATTCAAATTCTTCTTGTTCAACTAAAGATTAACAAACTATCTTTGATTAATTTTTGGTATAAATCAAAATACATGAATCGTCGAAGAGACGTAAACAAACCTTTGAACCGTCTTCGTCCTCCAACACTTTGAACGGTACCCATGAAAGATCATTTATGTTATGTTGCCATTTCGAATAAAGCATAGCAAACTGAAAATAAACTTCGTCACCAGTGAATCTCTGGTTGCACACATTCAAGAACGGCTTCACATCAATTTCTCCCAACCTCTTTACTCCAATCGTCGTTCGATCATCCGATATCTCTCTCAATCCCTGTTCATCATAACAAAAAACTGAGCCGTGAAGACAAGCAAACCATGCCAACACTCTAGAACATCAATATATATATACCGTAATCAATTCTTCACGTGCTTCTTCTATCTCCTCACTGCTTCGACGTTCTTTTATGACGAGGATCGTGTTCCTAATCTCTACTTCTTTTAGCTCAGAACACTTCTCCTCTAGCTTTTCATTCAACTCTTTCATTTTCTTCTTTGCCTCCTCATCATCTCCGTCATCCACATGCTTCATCATCTTTTCCTTGTGCATGTACGAATAAACGAAGAAAGTTATTTATTTTGAGTTTTTGACTTCGCATGTACGAGTAAAAATCTACTTCCAAGATTGTGTTATTGAGCCACACAAAGTTTAATTAAAGCAACCCTGACAAGTGACAAGTGACAAGTAAGAAGTCGTATCGTTTCGAATAAGATTTCATAATGACTTTTTGTTTTCCAATAAAACTTTCCTTCTGTTTAAGATTTGACATTTGACTTGAGGGGCTACTAATAACCCATAAACGGTATCGTTTTAAGTAGCACCAGAATTAGTTTTAGGCCCAATATGAGGCACATTAGTTCACATTATAGGCCCAATATATTAAGTAACACCAGAAAATGTGCGAAAAAAGAAACTCAATTTCGGGACTGAATTTACAAGACATTGTTCACTAGATCGAAAGAAGAAGAAAGATTCAAACTCTCGAACTAGTGGCGATTGAATTTTTCTCAGCAACATTACATAAGTTTAATATAACTCAATAAGAAAACGTAAAATTTAAAAGACCCTCCATGGGTTTAGATAGCTTAGTTTCGAGAGAAGTAATGACTAACAAAAGAGGTCGAGAGTTTAGTTTAGAGATTCCAAAGCTCAAACACATGGGTACTTGCGTTTGCGAGATTTGATCAAATACATCATTTCAGTAATCCCTTCTTTGAGTGTGGCTTTCCTCCCTTGTCGAAAATTCCAAAGTTCCGGAACTATGTACCGACCACTTGGGTTAAACTTGTTGAATTCCTCGAGTGCTGTCTTAACAGAGTTCTTCACATCGTCTCCCCACTCTTCTCTTAAAGCCTTAAGTTTCTCATCTTCTTCATCCACAACTTCCTGCGAAGAATATCCATTTAACATTCACAAGAAATCAAAACATTTAAAACAGGACAGTTTGAAAGAGACAGAACGAACCGTCATATTTTCTCCAGTCCCAAGGAGTTTGAAAGGGTGCCACGCTGGATCCTGAAGGTTATCCTGCCATTTCGAGCAAAGCATGTCAGCCTGCACCGTTGCTTCTTCACCGGTGAATCTCTCCTTACATGCCTCTAAGAAGGGCCTTTCGTCAAGTGCTCCCATTCTCTTGACTCTGATCGTGGAATTCTTGCCAGCTAAATCTCTCAATTCCTGCAGAAGATGCAAAAAAAAGAGACTTAATTCGTACATCCCCACAAAAAACACACTCAAGAATCGTGAAAAATATTTACCTTAATCAATTCAAGGCGTGCTTCATGAATCTCATGGTTGCTTTGACTCTCTTTTACGCAGAGGGCAGAGATCGTATCCTTCATATCTTCCAGCTCTTCGTTTTTCTCTTTGAGCTCTTCAATCATTTCGTTCCATGTTATCCTCTGCTCTTCATTCAAGTCCTTCATCTTTCTCTTTTTTATTTGGTGGGTTGCTTTCATCTCCTTCATCTTTCGTCTTCTGCTATTTATTGTATTGAACAACCACACAATCATAATTAAATGCAAGAGTGATAAGAAGTCGTATCGTTCTGCATTTAAGATTCTAGTAATGATTACTTTCGTTTTCCAACTCAACTTTTTATTGCATCCCACCGTTCTTTTGTTAAGATTACGAGGGCACTTTAATTACCCTCAAAAACCGAAATACAATCGAGTGATAGAAGGCCCATTAATTTGCATATTCCATAGGCCCAATACACCGGTTAGGGACACTGCTTTAGTATTATTACTAAATTACGGTTTACGACCGGTTGGTTGAACAAATTGATTGAACCATACTCCGGGATCCGGTAAAGTTTCTAGGACCCGAAGCCTCTGCACTCATGGAGAGAACAATGGGAACAAACTCAAGAAGATTGGAATCTAGTGTTGTTACTAGAAACTGGATAATCTCGATTTCGTGAAACCTACAGAGATATTGCTCACTGAATCATCAAAGAAGGAGATAATTTACGCCGGAAGATTCAGTTTTTAACAGATTCCCCGACTCCCGAATTAGTTTTGAACTTGACATAAGTTTAAAGTTAGGGGCTTTTCTTATGTACCACCTATCCAACCGCAAATGATGACGAAGGCGTCAAAGCCCATTAGAAAAGTCAAGCCAAGGGTTTTGGATTAGATCGTTTTTGTTCCTGTATTCTTGAATTAAAAGTTTTTTTCTTTCTTGTTCAGAACTCAGAAACACGATGAAATTGGCCTCCAGCTTGGTTCCTCATCAATGGCGTCTTTTAACATCACCCCAGCTTTCTCTACAAGCTTTCATTTTCTCCACAGGTACTTACTTAGTCTCTCATTTTGTCATCAATGGTTTCGTTTTTCTCCTCCTCTTACCTCTCTCCCTCTCTCTCACTCTTCTTCAGCCAACACCACAAAGTCTCACACTTTCTGGTCTCCAACTTTGCGTCAATGTCGGAATCTTCAGACGGCTGTTTCTCCAATCGTCAGTTCAAGCTACTTGCCCACTTCCTACATTACTCAGAAGCAGATTGAAATCCCTACCTCCCCTGTATACTTATTCCCTTTTAGAACCCTTGTTTACTCTTCTTTGAATAAAAGTGTCGAGCTTTGGGTTCCAATTTGTTTGGAAAGTTTTGATTAAGACAAAAACGAATTTGGATTTGGTTTGCAGGAAAAACAATCGCCGCCAGTGCAGGAAGGTTTGGGTGCTTTTCAAAAACTGCCCATGGTGATGCCATCTATTGATTTATATTGTTCTGCTCTCAGGAAGTCCAAAAGAGTCCAACCAACTAAAGGTAAGTTGATTCCCTATCTTATTTATTGTTTTTCTTCACCCATTAACTTCTTCAAACTCTTTAACAGAGTCTTTGTCCATTTTTGGTCTCAGGCATTGCTAATATTGCAAAGCGAGAGAGAAATAGAGGTGCTAAACAGCTTGATGCATTCATGAAAGTGAGTTCATTGCATACTTCGCTGTGTTTTCAATTGAAATTCTGAGATGATTGTTGTCTTACCAAATCAGAAGTTGCTTTTTGTTTAAGGAACTGGCTCTTCCTTTAAAAGGATACATGGAAAGTTTTCCAAGGAAGAGACTCTTGCATCCATATGAAAGGTCTCTTATTGACTTGACACTTGGTGATGGAAAGTATGAAGAGGTATCTATTTTGCATCCCCTCTAAGTAATTCCGCATCTTAGCCTGCAACTGATGTTAGCATTGACTTATAAATTACGTTTTTAGGTGTTAGGAAAAGTTGATGTTCTGAGGAAGAAGGTGCTATCTGTTGGAAAGGAACATGCTTCTCTCTGCGCCAAGGTCAGACTCCTCGATTATGTCAAAAGCATATTGTATTTTTCATTTTAGTTAATCTCATATACTGTAGATTGTGATTGGTACTACATCAGTATAGGCCTTATAAGCTTCATACCGATCCCATTGTTTCATCTTATTCTATCATATATCAGTACAGGAAAATTTAAACATCTTTCAATTTCTTTGCAGGCTTTGTCAAAGAAAGAGGCAGAGGAACGCTTGAACGAAGGTGTGGAGAAGCTTGAACTGGTTTTCCAACAACAAGGAAGAGCTGTTGATGATTTGCTAAGTATAGCGAAGGTTCCTTGCTATGAATCATTTGCTTTTCTCTTCCAGTGGTTTGACCCTTTTGACTTAATTATCAGATCTGTATGTATGAAAAGAGCTACGCATTTTGCAGGTTTTGAGGGCTATGCCAGTTGTTGACTTGGAAATGCCGACTCTTTGCCTTGTCGGAGCACCAAACGTTGGCAAATCATCGTTGGTCCGCATTCTTTCAACAGGGAAGCCTGAGGTCTGCCATATGTCCCAATCTCTTTAATGTGACATTAACATTGTCTAGTGCTTATAGTTTTTTGGTTTGTCAGATTTGCAATTATCCTTTCACAACCAGAGGAATTCTGATGGGTCACATCGTTTTAAACTACCAACGATTTCAGGTTACATTACTTACTTTGCTGCGGCTAATCATCTTCCTCATGATTTAGATTATTTAATCATCTAGAAACGCATTGCAGGTTACAGACACCCCTGGCCTTCTTAGGAGATGTGATGGTAAAGTCTAGTTGCTACGAACTCTCTGGTGGAAGAATAATTTTCTGATGTTAGATTAAGTCTTGATTGTTGTTTTTTTGGTCATTACAGAGGATAGGAACAATCTAGAGAAGTTAACTCTTGCTGTACTCACTCATCTTCCAACCGCGGTTCTATATGTTCATGATCTAACTGGAGAATGTGGGACTTCTCCTTCTGACCAGGTATATGAGTAAGAAACAAATCCTTATGGATTTCATTGCATAAAATGTGCCAAAGGAAGTATAATGTGCACCGTTATCTCATTTTATTGGGTCTAAAGAATACAGAGAATTGAGTGTGAGCCAAAAAATTGGGTCTGATATATCCTGATTCAGTTATATATGTGTTCTGAGGGCATTGCAGTTTCGAATTTATAAAGAGATGAAAGAGAGGTTTAAGGATTACCTGTGGATTGATGCTGTGTCCAAATGTGATCTGCTGGGCGGCTCACTGGTGATGTATGCCAAAGAAGATAGAAGCAGCGATGACGCAGAAATAATTAAGTACAGGGAAACAGGACCTGATGAATCAATTCATGTCTCAGTGAAAACAGAACAAGGTCTCAATGAGGTAGGAATCTTACCAGAAATATTTGATGTCTAAAGAAAGCACAAGTGTGTTTTGAGTGGTCTGTTTCTCTGTATGGCTTGCAGCTAAAGAGCAAAGTAAAGGAAGTACTGAGTAATGAGATGGAGAAGATCAAAAGTGGAGAGAAAATTGATCTAAGTGTTGGTACTTGTTAAGATCATGTGTATATGGAAACAGGATGGTGGTAAAAAAGATGATGATCAAGACGACATCGCTTCCTGCAAGGAAGAAGTTGGAGATAGAAACGGCAGTGGCCAAGCTACAAGCACTTCAAACGAAAGATCAATGGGAGCTTACCATCAATTGTTTCTGATGGACTTTGCTTCCAATCTTTTCAAACTAAATATTCAAAGATCGAAATTTTTTAGTATGGTAAATCTGAATAATCTCCTATTAATGTTATAGCTATTTCTTTCCTCCCTTGTTAGTGGTTTTGGTACGCATATATATTTATTTTAGCAATAATGCAGGATTAGATTATAAAAAAAGAAAGAGAGAAAAATGTTGCAAAGCAAAATTGTGACGCACAAAAAAAGGAACGTTCGTAATAAGAATTAGAAATTGTCAGAAGTACACAGAAACAAGAAAACTTGTGGAGAACAAAAAAATATCGGATTCAGAACAGAGAAAAATATTAAAAAAAAATTAAAAGACAAAAAAAAATTAGAAAAGACAAAATCGATAACAATATTATCTCTTCTTCTCTCCTTCCATTTTCGTTTTCGATAAACCACCACATCCTCTGAAACCCTAGGCACGACAATCGCCGCCGTCTCTAGAAACGTCCATCTACTTCGGCTTTGTTTAACAGGTTCGATCTATCGCCGCCGTCTTATGTCAATTTCTGTGTTCAATTTTGGTTTTCGTCGTGATTTCTGGGTGGATTTGTTGAAATTGAATATTCGATTTTGCTTTGTTGGTGTTTGATTTTACCGCAGATTTGATGAAACCAGATCGGGTCTACCTCTAGATCCGTTCTAGGTTTTTGATTTTCACCGTCTTATCATCATTATCATCATCAATCCAGATGCTCACCAAATTCGTCATTCATAGACATGTCTCTGTTTCTGAAAGACGATTCGATTCAAATTCGCGAAGTATGGAACGATAACCTTGAAGAAGAAATGGATCTGATCCGAGATGTCGTCGACGATTTCCCTTACGTCGCCATGGACACTGAGTTCCCCGGAATCGTCGTCCGACCTGTCGGAACATTCAAATCCAACGCTGATTACCACTACGAAACCTTGAAGACGAACGTCAACATCCTCAAGATGATCCAGCTTGGCCTCACTTTCTCCAATGAACAAGGCAACCTCCCAACCTGTGGAACAGACAAGTATTGCATCTGGCAATTCAATTTCCGAGAATTCGATGTCAATTCTGATATCTTCGCTCTCGATTCCATCGAGCTTCTCAAACAATCAGGCATCGACTTAGTGAAAAACACGCAAGACGGGATCGACTCCAAGAGATTCGCAGAGCTCTTAATGTCATCAGGGATTGTGCTGAACGAAAACGTGCATTGGGTTACATTTCACAGTGGATACGATTTCGGATACTTGCTAAAGCTCTTGACTTGCCAAAACCTGCCGGATTCGCAAACAGACTTCTTCAAGCTGATCAATGTTTATTTTCCGACGGTGTATGACATTAAACACCTGATGAAGTTTTGCAACAGCCTTCACGGTGGTCTGAACAAGCTTGCGGAGTTGCTAGAAGTGGAGAGAGTTGGGATCTGTCACCAAGCTGGTTCGGATAGTTTACTCACGTCATGTACTTTCAGAAAGCTCAAGGAGAATTTCTTCGTTGGTCCGTTGCAGAAATATTCTGGTGTTTTGTATGGATTAGGGGTTGAAAATGGTCAGGTTGCTATCTAAAAAAAATGAAATAAAAATTCCTTAAAACTATTTTCTCTCTTTTTCCATTATAAGAATGCTGGTATGCATCATGACCACACTTATAACTCTAAAAGTTTGAATCTGAATTCAAAATTATTGAATGAAACATGAAAATGAAGAGGTATGATGACACAAAGTTGAACTGTTTTGTGTCTAAAAATAAAGGCTCAACTTTTTTAACTTACGAGCTCCGTACCGTTGGAAAATAACGGGGAAAAAATCTGAACGGAAAAAATGTTGGTTAATGTATGGATGATGTTTTCGTGGGCCTAATGTAAGGGCCATTGTTGCTATCAGATAGGGCGATTAAATTTACTCACGTCTTGTACTTTCAGAAAGCTCAAGGAGAATTTCTTCGTTGGTCCGTTGCAGAAATATTCTGGTGTTTTGTATGGATTAGGTGTTGAAAATGGTCAGGTTGCTATCTAAAAAAAATGAAATAAAAATTGGGAAAAATGTCAAAAAAATCATGAACTTTCAAATTTGGGACGATTTAATCTTGGACTACGATGAAGACATTTAAATCATAAAGTTTTTGTTGACTTTACAATTAATTAGCGAAGTTTGTTTGACTCGCCATTTTAGACACATCGATTTCATTTTCTAACCCTAGAATCTCAATCTCTCTCTCTCGCTTCCCTCTGTTGAAATTCCGATTGATGATGGCTAAAACTCGTGGGGGGAAGAGAAGAATTCCGGTTCGGCGGTCACCGCGACTGAGTCAAGCAGCAGCCGCGGAAAATTTCGGACCAAATCCTACGAAAAATTTCGGACCAAATCCTACAGAAGCGAAGCTGAGCTTCCGCGGCTGCTGCTTGACTCAGTCGCGGTGACCACCGAACCGGAATTTAGCCATCATCAGTCGGAATTTCAACAGAGGAAAGCGAGAGAGAGAGATTGGGATTCTAGGGTTAGAAAATGAAATCGATGTGTCTAAAATGGCGAGTCAAACAAACTTCGCTAATTAGTTGTAAAGTCAACAAAAACTTTATGATTTAAATGTCTTCATCGTAGTCCAAGATTAAATCGTCCCAAATTTGAAAGTTCATGATTTTTTTGACATTTTTCCCAATAAAAATTCCTTAAAACTATTTTCTCTCTTTTTCCATTATAAGAATGCTGGTATGCATCATGACCACGCACTTATAACTCTAAAAATTAGAATCTGAATTCATTCACTTGAAAATGAAGAGGTATGATGACACAATTGTCTCAAGTTGAACTGTTTCGTGTCTAAAAATAAGGCTCAACTTTTTTAACTTGCGAGCTCCGTACCGTTGGAAAATAACGGGGAAAAAATCTGAACGGGAAAAATGTTGGTTAATGTTTTCGTGGGCCTAATGTAAGGCCCATTGTTGCTATCAGATAGGGCCATTAAATTACAGTCAGTATTTAATGATCTTAAGTCTCTTCTTCGCGCAAGCTTCGGTCATTATCATCTGAGGTTAGTGACTTCACACTCTTCTTCTCCGACGATTCCCATTCCCAAGTTCATTTTCGTGACATTTCTGCGTTTCGGGTTTCTGTGTAATTGTTGAAGTTTTGTCTTACGAGCCGGCCTCTCGTTGGTTTTTTCGATTTAGGTATTGCCATGTGAGACTAACATTTGGCTCGTTTACTCGCAGATAAAAGAGAATTTCTTCTGATCGTAAACGCATTCTTCAAAGGACGTGTCTGGGTAAGTTTTTATGGTGTTTCTGGGTTATTGCTCTGATTTTCTAGTTGAAAATCTGCTGATTTGGTGAAAGATATAGCGTTTCTAGGGTTTTCTTCCTGGTCCAGGGGTTAGCAAATTTGTAACGTGTCTGTGATATTAAACGCATTAACTAGTTATTATTGTTCATTTGTAGTTGAAGCTTCAAGATTTTGATTTCTTACATCTTTGTTGCCAAAATTTTACTATTGTTTTGTTTGGCGTATAAAGTCCACTCTTAGTTGCTTATTTCTTCTAATATGAGTCTTCTAATTTTCCCTGCAGAACCTGTTTTGTTTCTTAGATCTGTCCTTTGTCAACTAATCCTATAAATCTGGTGAAAACTCTTTGTTACAGCCCACCTGCTAGAATGGATAACAGTTCTGATGAAGAGTCAGAGATCAGTGAGTCTGAGATTGATGTCTATTATGTAAAACCTTACGAGCTACTGAAGAATGGGGAGTACAAGGTTAAGGTGAAGGACACATTCAGGTGCCCCTTTTGTTCTGGGAAGAAGAAGCAGCATTACAAGTATAAGGAGCTACTTGCTCATGCGTCTGGTGTTGCCAAAGGATCTTCGAGTAGAAGTGCTAAGCAAAAAGCTAATCACTTTGCCTTGGCAAAGTACATGGAGAACGAGCTTGCTGGTGATGCTGATGTCCCACGCCCACAAATTCCCTCTTCCTCATCGAAGCAGTCTCAAGCAGTTGTGGATGACATTTATGTCTGGCCTTGGATGGGGATTGTCATCGACCCGGTAAGAAGAACTGATAACAAGAATTTGCTCCTTGATTCAGCCTACTGGTTGAAGAAGCTCACCAGATTCAATCCTCTTGAGGTGAAAACCCTTTGGCTTGAGCAGGATTCCGTAGTTGCCGTCATTCCTCAGTTTAACAGTGGTTGGAGTGGGTTTAAGAGTGCCACAGAGCTTGAGAAGGAATATGAGATTAGGGGCTGCGGCAGAAAGGACTGGATTGATAAAAGAGGAGACTGGAGGTCTAAGGCTTATGGTTGGTGTGCACGTGCAGATGACTACAACTCTCAAGGGTCGATAGCAGAGTACCTGTCCAAAGTAGGAAAACTGAGAAGTTTCTCAGATATCTCCAAGGAGGAAATTCAGAATAAGAATATTGTGGTGGATGATCTAGCAAATAAAATTGCTATGAAAAATGAGGATCTGAACAAGGTGCAGTTCAAGTGCAATGAGAACGCGATCTCTCTGCGCAGGGTTCTTATAGAGAAAGGCGAGCTGGACCGAGTTTATAAAGAAGGTTTGTACTGAAAATGATTGCTTATATATCACCCCAGCTGCATTCGAGTTTATGCCTTTGACTCGTCTCTGTACTTTTCTCTCCAGAAACAAAAAAAATGCAGGAGTTTTCGCGGGAGAATATCAACAGGATCTTTAGAGAAAAGGAGAGGCTAACCAATGAACTGGAGGCTAAGATGAATAATCTGAAGGTTTGGTCCAAACAATTGGACAAGAAGCAAGCACTAACTGAACTGGAGAGACAAAAGCTTGATGAAGACAAGAAGAAGGTTAATATTTTGTCATTGTAGTATACTTATGCGTTGATGTTTTCCAGGGTACTGATGATCTTTTTGTTTTCCCTTGTTATGGCAGAGCGATGTTATGAACAGCTCCCTCCAGTTGGCTTCACAAGAGCAGAAAAATACAGATGATCGTGTCCTGAGACTTGTGGAAGAACACAAGGTCTGTTTTCAGTAAATGGTCAAACTAGATCTATCAGTGTGTGTCAAGTTCCAGAAAAACATTTTTCTTGTTTGTGTTTAAAGATTCCAACTTTCTTCTTTCTGAACTCCAGAGGAAAAAAGAAGAGACGTTGAACAAGATCCTTCAGCTTGAGAAGGAGCTAGACAGCAAGCAGAAACTTCAAATGGAGATTCAGGAGCTGAAAGGAAAGCTGAAAGTCATGAAGCATGAGGATGAAGATGACGAGGGCATCAAGAAGAAAATGAAGAAGATGAAGGAACAGCTAGAGGACAAGTGTTCTGAGTTACAAGATCTAGAGGAAACTAACTCGGCTCTCATGGTAAAAGAACGTCAAAGCAATGATGAGATACTAGAAGCACGCGAATTTTTGACGACGGTAATATATTTTAAATGCTTCCATGTTCTTGGGTGCTAGTGTAATATGCGCTAGTGAAATGCTAGTGAAATGTTGGTGACATGGTCAAAATCTGTATGATGAGGATGCACAAGGGTGATTTCCCAACTGCTTTAGGATTCTGTTAAACAGCGTCACAGATGCTCACCATGATATAGAGTCCAGAATCTGTGAATAGTTCCAACAGCCATAGTGGAACCTGAGCTGTGAATGATGAATTGTTTGCATGTTTTGGGTTTTTTTAGGAATTGAGAGAACTGTTGAGTGATAGAACCATCATCAGAGTAAAGAGGATAGGAGAACTTGAGGAAAAGCCCTTCATGACAGCATGCAAGCAGAGATTCACAGTTGAAGAAGCTCAGGTGCAGTATGCCATGCTTTGCTCGAAATGGCAGGAAAACCTCAAGGATCCAGCGTGGCACCCATTCAAACATGTTGGGACTGGAGAGAAAAAGAAGGTTTGTTTATGCCTCCTGTTACATGGAGATTCTTTCATACTGGCCCTCTGTGCCACTTCAGTAGCATTTATTGTGGTGAACTAGTAGTGATGGTGTTGTTATATGGAAATGGTGTAGGAAGTGGTGGATGAAGAAGATGAGCAAATTAAGAGTCTGAGAGAAGAGTGGGGAGAAGAAGTGAAGAATGCAGTGAAGACAGCACTGGAGGAGCTTAATGAGTTTAATCCTAGTGGCCGGTACTCAGTCCCAGTACTGTGGAATTCGAAGCAAGGAAGAAAAGCCACACTGAAAGAAGTGATTGATTACATGACGCAGCAGATCAAAACTCTCAAACGCAAACGACCCTAAAAGGTAATCACTATTTTGTTCCTTAAGTTAGTACTTTGTAGTATTGTCTTCTCATTGATCTTGGTACACAAAGAATCTTAGGCTTGACATAGATTTGCTTATGCATTAGTAAAGTCTACAGAGTCGTTTTGTGTCATAACTTGCAAATAAAATTCTTTTTGTTTTAGAATGAACACACATAAACTAGGGATTTTCAGCTGGTTTAGGATATGGTCATATTGATTTGAACCTGTAAAGAGTATTATTGAAAGTTGAAACCAAGTGGATGTGTTCTTGTGTTGCAGGAAACAGATACTGGAGGAGAGAGAGAGATAATTTGGTCGATGGTTTCAAACTTTTAATCGTTTAATTAGGCCATTAATAAATTTAAGACCTGTATATGTTTTGTAAAGTGTTGGGGCTTCTCTGTCTCACGGTGACTCATGTGTATACAATTTTCTTAAAACTATTATCTGAAATTAATGGGCTATGAGCCTGGCAAATAATATGTGTTAGTTCTTTCCGTACGGATATCGTGGGCTTAATGAAAGGCCCACTGTTGCTATTAAACAGGCCCAATAAGTTGCAATCACTGGCTTTTTCATATATAAAAAAAGATGTAAAGTTTTTTTCTTCGCGCAGCCATCTGAGGTTAGTTCTCTTCATTCCTCTTCTCCGACAGTTCTGATTCTGAAACTCAATTTCGCGAAGATTTTTCTTTCGCGCCGACTCTCAGTTATTTGTCGATTTAAGCGTTGCCTTGTGAAACTAACATTGGCCCTTTTACTCGCAGATAAATCGGATTTCTTTCTGATCCTAAACGCATTCAAATAGGAAACATGTCTGGGTAAGTCTTTTTTTGTTTTTTTATTGGATCATTGTTCTCATTTTCTATTTTTGAATCTGCTGAATTGGCTATGGATACATCCTACTTGGAGGGATTTTTCTGGGTTTTTGATTTTCATTTCATTTGATTTTTTTTTTATATTAGATTGAATGTTGTTGTCTGTTGGCAATTGAAAGTTGAATTTTGAATTTTGAATTTTACTCTTCTTACGTTGGATCGTCCTATATATGCATTTGTCAAATCATCTAGCTAATGGTTCTCTCTGTCTTGTTTGTTAGTGACTGGTCTTCTTGTGTTTATACAATGTTTTCTTTGATCATAACTTCACAATGCAAGTGGATCCTTTTTCAAAACTGACCACTATAACAGATAAAAGTTCATGTTTATTTGCCTTTCTGTTCTAATGAGTTGTTCTATAATTTGCTGTTTGAAGCGATGAGGCTGCTCCTGTTGTTCCTCCTGTTGTTGAGCCAGCTGCTATTCCGGAGGACATGGATCTGATGACTGCATTGGAGCTGACCCTTAGGAAGTCACTTGCTCACGGTGGTGTTACCAAAGGTCTTCATGAAAGTGCTAAGCTCATTGAGAAGCGTGTTGCCCAGCTCTGTGTTTTGGCCGAAGACTGCAACCAACCTGATTATGTCAAGCTTGTTAAAGCTCTGTGTGCAGATCATAGCATCAATTTGCTTACCGTTCCAAGTGCCAAGACCCTTGGTGAATGGGCCGGTGTAAGTCTTCTGTTTTCTAGCTTGTTAAGTTTGTCTTGTGGTGTTTTCGCCTTAAAGTTAGATGCTTGTAATGACCAATGTACTATGTGGTGACAGCTCTGCAAGATCGATTCAGAAGGCAATGCTAGGAAAGTGGTTGGATGTTCTTGTGTTGTAATTAAGGTAAAGAAAGACCTTATACTCAAATCTTCTTAACTTGGTATAGACTCTTGACACTTGTGGGTTTCTGTGATTGAATGATTGCTTTTGCTTGTCGCAGGATTACGGAGAGGAAACAACTGCACTCAACATCGTGAAGAAGCATCTTGAATCTCACTAAATGCAAGAGAAAGCATTTCAATGTCAAATGCAAGGATAGATAAAATATGCTTTGTTTCCCCTTGTTGTGTGTTTCTTCTTGTTTAGAGGATTGCTCTCGGAATTTGTTTGGATCCATAAGTTATGTAAGGCTCTAGTCTTCCAAGACTCATCACGATTTGCATTTTCAGAACTCTCTTTATAAAATTTAGCTCCTTTCTATAAATCAAGTTACTATTATTCGTATCAAGTAACAAAATTGGTCTTACACTTTCACGGTTAAGAAGGCGGGAACATGTGTTATCGAAAAAGTAAAGTTTTTTACATTTATGTCTCTGCTTCATTCTTACACCGAATCTATGCATATGCCTAAACAAAATGAAGAACAATTATGGAAACAAATTTATGATTCAACACAATCTAGATGTTCACTGAAAATTTAAGAAAAAAAATAAAAACCTAAATTTCCAAAATTTGTGTCCCTTATTGAATCGATACCACTTGCCTTTTTTACCTTTTGGAGATGATTCTAATTTTGTAATTAGTAATATATATAAATAAGTGATTTTTGCATGTTTAACCACACCGCTTAACCTCAGAATCACCCGAAAGCTCTCTCCTTTTTCTTGCTCTGACCTTGAGGATTTGAAGCGTTGCCGTCAACTACAGGGTTTTTTTTTGGCACAGTTTGTTTGATTACGTTTTTTTAGGGTTTTGAAGTTTGAGATTGTTTGGGGAAGAAGAACAAATGACTGCTATTGTTGGATTTGACCATTTTTCGAAAGCACTCATCGATGCTGGAAAGAATCTTCTTAGCCCTCCTTCTTCAACTGACGACCTTCTTACTCTTCTCGATGTACAGTTTCTCTGATTCTTCTTCCAACCAAAATCGTTGCTTTTGCTATTTAGTGTTTGTTGGAATAGATTCTGTTAGGTTTGGATTCACGAAATGCGATTAGGGTTTCTCTTTCTTGCCAATAAGGAAAGCTTGATTGTTGATTTTAGTTATATGTTTGATCAAATCTCGGTGCTTTTTGTTGAATTCGTTGCGTTTTCCACTTTTCTGGGGTATTTAACTTGTTAATTTGGTTAAAGGCGAATCCTTTTTCGTTGAATTTCTAATTGAAATTTATCTGGCGTAGGAAACTGAGTCTCTGCTTAAAAATGTGGAGCAAGATCAACCATTATCAATGCAAAGCGCCCTAATTCCATCGAGGAATGCTTTGGTATCTGTTGACCTTTTAAGCCATCCTGATTCTGATGTTAGGGTTTCAGTTGTCTCTTGCTTAACCGAGATTGTGAGGATTACTGCCCCTGAAGCCCCTTACAGTGATGATCTAATGAAGGTAAATCAAATTCCACTAACACTCTATTCAATTTCATCTCTCTCTCTCTCTCTCTCTGTGTCTTTAATTTTCTGTTGGTTCCTACTTCTTTGGTATTACAGGATATCTTCAGGTTGACAATAGAAGCTTTCGAGAAATTAGCTGATGCGTCCTCCCGCAGTTATAGGAAAGCCGAGTTTGTGCTTGATAATGTTGCAAAGGTCAAATCGTGTTTGGTGATGTTGGACTTGGAATGCTATGACCTCATTCAACAAATGTTTCGGAACTTCTTGAAAATCATAAGGTAGATTAGATATACAAAACCTTATTTACAATACTTGAGAAACTCTTTAGATTATAGACTGAATGGGGGTTCTTTTGGGTGTATATCTAATAGATCTGATCATCCTCAAGTGGTATTTTCGTCAATGGAAATGATAATGATTGCAATAATAGATGAAACCGAAGAAGTGTCCACGGATTTGCTTGATAGTCTCTTATCAAGTGTCAAAAAGGAAAATCAGGTAAGGTTTCTTCCTATTTCAAGTTTAATTATCTCGCAGTCAATTAACATGTGATTTGATTTTTCTTCTCCTCATGTCTTAGAATGTTTCACCAATGTCTTGGAGTCTTGCGGAGAAGGTTCTTAGTAGATGTGCACGTAAACTTAAACCATACATCATCGAAGCTTTGAAGTCTACAGGGACCAGCATGGATATGTATTCTCCAGTAGTTTCGTCCATATGCCAGAGTGTTTTTGACACTACTAAAGTCCACAATATAATTAACACCAAAGAACATGAGGTATTATATTTGGCGAGCTTGTTCATTTGTAGAGTTTCAGCATCTTTTAATAGTGTTGTTTAACCAAATACCTTGATCTAGGGGAAATTGGATTTGGGGCATTCTGGCAAGGAGAATCTTTCTAAAAGTAGTTCCAAGAGACCTGCAAGAGATGGAACTCAACGAATCAATGAAAAGGAAAAAGTTAGAAACGGAAACAATTCTAGTTTGTTGAAACAGAGTCTGAAGCAAGTGCGGTCTGCAAGTACAGATGCAGAAACAGAATTAGGAATTACAGGGAAGAGAGGACGGAAACCCAATTCTTTAATGAATCCTGAGGATTATGACATTTCTTGGCTTTCGGGAAAAAGAGATCCTTTAAAGACGTCTTCAAACAAAAAGATCCAGAGAAAAGGATCTGGGGGAGAATCATCACTTGGAAAGGTGGCTGCCAAGAAAACACCTTTGCCTAAAGAAACTTCCCCAGCCACTAGTAGTAGGGCTCTGACGGGGTCACTTAAACGAAGCCGGGTTAAGATGGATGTGAGTGACTATGATTCTGATTCTCTTTCTTCACCGAGATTGAAGAAATTGGCATCATGCTTCCGGGATGAAGAAGAATCAAACCAAGAAGAAGATGACAGAAAGATTGGAAACTCCAGCAAAAAGACTAGGTCCCAAAATGGTTTAGAGAAGAGTCAGAAAACAGCCAAGAAGAAGCCAGTTGTAGAAGCTAAGACTGTAAACTCCAGTGGAAAGAGACTATCAGCTCGCTCGGTTGCTAAGAGAAAGAATTTAGAACGTGCACCCCTAGATACTCCTGTTCCAAAATCATCTAAGAGAAAGGTCGAAAGCAAGACAATCATAGATTTCTCTTGTCGAAATAATACTGTTAAACTTTTTGTTGAATTTCACGTTTGGATCAACTGTGCAGAAGATGGTTTCTCAAGTTGCAGCTAGACAATTGGCAGACGAATCTGAAGAAACTCCAAAGAGCCATCCGACAAGGAGACGGACAGCGAGAAAAGAAGTGGTATAATAAGCTTTGTCACCTTCTTTCCCCATTATTAACATTGATTGCCACCTATCTGTTACCATGTGATATATGGATTTCCATCTTTTCAGGAGTCTGATATGAATGGCTTTGGCGAGGATTTGGTCGGTAAGAGAGTCAATATCTGGTGGCCGCTCGACAAGAGGTAAGTGTGCTGGAAACTTGAAGGTTCTTATTTCCAAGTGTACTGTAATCTTTGCTTTTCCGTTGATGGTCTTGCACTGTGCAGATTTTATGAAGGCGTCATAGATTCTTATTGTACTCGTAAGAAGATGCATCGGGTGAGAGAATATCTCTGATCTGCTATTCAATTATGTTCCTCCTATCTGAATCGTGCCTGTTTCTTAATTGATTGAATATGGAATGTTTGTTCCCCCACTGGTTGCAGGTAATATATTCTGATGGAGATTCAGAAGAGCTTAATCTCATTGAAGAACGCTGGGAGTTGCTCGAGGATGACACTTCTGCCGATGAGGTACAAGTTTCTTCATTTTGTTTTGGAGGAAAGTGTAATTGCCGTGCTTAATGATTTCCCCACAATCGATCAGCAGGATAAGGAGATTGATCTGCCAGAGTCCATTCCTTTATCTGACATGTGAGTAAAACGGTTCATTACTGTGATCTGTGTAAAGTTGCAATCTTTATCTCTTATGGTCTTTTCCGGATCTTATGATGTTGCAGAATGCAGAGGCAGAGAGTCAAGAAAAGCAAAAACGTGGCAGTGTCTGTGGAACCGAGTAGTTCCTCAGGTGTAAGGTGTGTGAGAATTTACTAAAATTCAAGTTATTCTTTATGTGAAATTTTGATGATTACTTGTTCTGAGTGAATTGGCGTGTATATTGATGGTGATAGATCCTCAAGTAGAACACCTATGAAGAAGGATTGTGGCAAAAAGTTGAATAAACAAGTTGAAAAAACAAGAGAAGGAAAGAATCTTAGATCGTTAAAAGAGTTGAATGCTGAAACTGACAGGACAGCAGAAGAGCAGGAAGTGAGTCTAGAAGCTGAATCTGATGACAGAAGAGAGGAGGATTTCGAAGATGATAGTAGCGAGAAGCAAGAACAATCCGAAGACAAAGGTGTAGAAGCTGAAACTAAGGAAGAAGAGAAACAATATCCAAATTCAGAGGTTGAGAGTGAAGGAGAGGACTCAGAGTCAGAGGAAGAGCCGAAGTGGAGAGAAACAGATGATATGGAGGATGATGAAGCAGAAGAAGAGAGAGAAGAGGTAGATAATATGGACGATGATGAAGCAGAAGAAGAGAGAGAAGAGGTTGATGATAAAGGGGCAAGCACAAACTTGTCTGAGGTTGAGAAAGAAGAAGATGAAGACGAAGAGAAGAGAGAGTCATGAAGGAGTTATATAGAGTTAAAGCGTTGTAAGCAAAAACCATTTCAGAAAGATTCTTTCTGCTTAGACGCTCTGGTTTTTCTTTCTTAGTAGATTTGTTGTTATTGAACCAAATTATAGAAGATGTCACCTGGTTTGTGTTTGTGTCTTGAGAGTTTGTCACATTTGTAATTCATTTTCGTTGTTACATACTATAAAGTATAAACCATGTTATGAGCCCACACGTTTCTCTGTCGGTTATAAAATCATTTACAACGTGCGACTTTGAATTCTGTACACTACTGATAGAGAAACCACTTGGAAATTGTCTAATTTTTACATTCAACCATCTTCGACTGGACGGCTTTGAATGAGAGACCACTATCCTTGTCCACATATTCTGATTCTAAAAAAAGGTATTAAATAAGTTAATACTCAAACATAAATATAACTTAAATCAGTTGCCAAATAAAGAAATTACTTCAATCATAATTGACTTGAAACATAATCATCATCCTTCTTCTTTCTTGTTAATCCCCATGTTAAAGAATAGATGTATTAACTTGAAACCTTGTTCAAAGATGGCTTGAAAAAGATTTTGCAAAAGAAAATACAACTAGAGGCGTTTTAGTACTCTATTTTTCATTATTAATAAAATAAATACAACTATGCTTAACATTATCTGCATCTAATTTTTTTATTACTTTCATCAAAAATATTAAAAATCAATTACAGTTGTTTTACTGAACAGAATATAGTTATAGTTTTATATTTTAACCACTTACAAAATAATATAATTTTCTCTTAACTTTATAATTTTTAATCCCTTTTTTTTGCACCAATTTTTCAATTATCTTTTATCTTTATGAAATTCACTATCAAAAGGCATATAAATCTTACGGTCAATAATGTTGTACTTAACTTTTGTTGAAAACAAAATATATACGAATCTTTATCATGAAGATACATCAAATTAATCTTTGGTTAACAGACTGAAATACGGATTTAGTCATTTCGGATCAGGGGAACTTTCCTATTAGCAAAAAGTTAGGGCCCAGATTTGAAGTCAAGGTCAATCTTCTCAACTACTCACCAATTGTTTTTTTTTAAGGGGTTTTAAAGAAAATATAAAAATAAAAATTTAGAATAAGATAATGACACTAAGGAGAAACAAATAAAAAATTTAAAAAGCATTGTTCATAGATTTGTATAGAAGATCTTAAAAAAGAACATACGTACGATTACTAGCTTTTTTATCAAGGTCTTCTAGAACTCCATATATTTTGATTTATAAACTCATTAATTGGTTAGATTTTTGTTTTGTTTTTGTTGATGTTAAATAGCAATTTCGTATTCGAAGTGTTAAAAGTTAAATTAAGGTTATATTTTGGCAAAAATAAATACGTAAAAGTCAGATTCACAACACCTTTAATTGACCATTTTGTTTGGCTTTTTAATGCATTTACACTTATCACCTAAAACTTTGAAACTAATGTACTTCTCTAGTGTTCTAAGATAAATTTAATAAACTATTAATCCCAATAATTCTTCATTTACCAAACCCATACTCTTTCAATAAATCAGAACAAAAATATATTAATCTAAGTTTTTCAGTTTGTTCTTTTAAGAAAGAAAAAATTATCATATGTAGACTCACCAACTCTTTAGTCTTTAGTCTTTACCATGGTTAGGTGAAACACGGCAAAGTAATTACAGAAAGAAACTGTAACTTCTTTTGAAGTCTCTATATATACAAATCAAAAACGACACATCATATTCATACCATACTACTCTCTTAAGCCCTATAACCTTCTAAACCATTAAGAGGCTTTGCTCCATTACTAAAAGAAAAAAATGCCTGTCGACGGGAAACTCGTCTGCGTCACCGGAGCCGGCGGCTACATTGCTTCTTGGATCGTTAAGTTACTCTTAGAGAGAGGCTACACCGTTAGAGGAACCGTAAGGAACCCATCTGATCCCAAGAACAATCATCTAAGAGAACTTCAAGGAGCCAAAGAAAGACTCACTCTTCACAGTGCAGATCTTCTCGACTACGAAGCTCTCTGTGCCACAATCGACGGTTGCGATGGCGTTTTCCACACTGCTTCTCCAATGACCGACGATCCCGTAAGTAAATAATTTTTTAATCGCTTGAGGAGAATTAGTATATTACTCTTGTTTTCTTAGTTTTAATTTTCTAAATTAATGTAACTAATTAGGAGACAATGTTGGAGCCGGCGGTGAACGGAGCCAAGTTCGTGATTGACGCAGCGGCTAAAGCCAAGGTCAAGCGCGTGGTTTTCACATCATCAATTGGTGCAGTTTACATGAACCCTAACCGTGACCCTCAAGCCATAGTTGACGAAAACTGCTGGAGCGATCTAGATTTCTGCAAAAACACAAAGGTATGCTTTTATCTATTTAAGTTTTGCTATACCTAGTTTTAGAGATGCCCTAACTCCTTAACAAAGAGTTTTCTGCAATAAAATCGAACATGTGGCTGTAACAAGGTCTACGTCTTTAGCCTTTAAACCGAGACCAGGTTACTTTTGGAATTCTAAGTTTCTTTTTTTTCCTTATAGAATTGGTATTGCTACGGGAAGATGGTGGCGGAACAATCCGCGTGGGAGACGGCGAAGGCAAAAGGTGTGGACTTAGTGGTGCTAAATCCGGTTTTGGTTCTCGGACCACCGCTCCAGTCAGCGATCAACGCTAGTCTAGTCCATATTCTCAAGTACCTCACCGGCTCAGCCAAGACCTACGCTAACTTGACTCAAGTCTACGTGGATGTCCGTGACGTGGCACTAGCCCATGTTATGGTCTATGAAGCACCATCCGCCTCAGGCCGTTACATCCTCGCCGAGACCGCCCTTCACCGCGGCGAGGTTGTTGAGATTCTGGCTAAATTCTTCCCGGAGTATCCACTTCCCACCAAGTAAGTCATAGTTTGGCTCGTTGACACTTTGGTCAAAATTATATCAAAGTCAACACGATTTCGTCGGTCTAATAAATACAACCTTTGATTTACAAAAAACTATTTCTGTTTAGTTTTTAATACGCCAAAAAAATTTATGACTACTTGAACATATCTATTCAAAATTATATAAAAAAAATTAGTTAGGATAAAAGGGACATGAGTGGTATTGGGTATTCTTATGACTGTTGTCCCATTTCCCATATGTTTTAAAAATAAGCACTTGTGGTTGTGGTGGATTGGTGTGTACTAACTCTCACATCACAAAGTCCATGTCATCTATCACCTACTGCTGACGTTGAGATCTTACAAGATCTTATAGTACACGTGTTTGGGTATGTGTTTATACCGAAAAATCAAAAAAGTGTAGTTTTGCAAAGGGTCAAATACCGTTTGACAAATACGGGAGTGTGAATGTTTTTTCTTCACCTACTCCAATATTTGGTCACTAGTTTCATGACTTGTGTGTCTCCTGTAGTTAGTTTAATAATTAATACGTTACTTCAAAGTGATATACAAGAAATCCTTTTCACATTTTCGTATTCTGCTGATTAACTAATGTATTTTGTTTTTTAATGTTACTAGGTGTTCGGACGAGAAGAATCCGAGGGCTAAGCCATACAAGTTTACTACCCAAAAGATAAAAGACTTAGGCTTGGAATTTAAACCCATTAAGCAATCTCTTTACGAATCTGTCAAGAGCTTGCAAGAGAAAGGTCATCTTCCTCTTCCTCAAGATTCGAACCAAAACGAAGTCATCATCGAATCTTAGAACACATCCACGACCCTAGAATACGATCATACCCACATAAAAAGCTTTATTCTAAAGTTATACATACGTTTGATTTTGACTAAATTATTGTTATATATAGCTGATTGTTCTTTCTTTCTTTGGTTGTAATTGAGAATATGTACGCATATGTATTATATGATAATGGAAGCAATGGTTTTATTATCCGATGTTATTATAACGCTGTTTCTTATATAAACCCTATGAGGCAGCCGGGCATTGAGGAATAGCCAGAAAGGTATATTGATTTATCCTAAAGATTTCATTTCAATTGGAATTTGGTTATTCACCATGTATACTACTATGAGCCTGATTAAAAAAACAAAGACAAAGCGATTCTTACAAGGTCTAAGAACCTTTCCACTAGTACTATCGAAAAGTCTTCGTGAACTTGGTTTCAGTCTAATTATTGTTTAATCTTAAATCATTACATATATCTCTATATATATAGCTGATTGTTCTTCCTTTTATTTATTTTTGAATATGTTACATCATGAGTATGAAATGATAATGGAAGCAATGATTTTATTATCCCATGTGTTATTTATAAGGTTGTTCCTACGAAAATCTGATAAAAGAAAAGATGCAAACCAATTCTTATAAAAGGTCTTTATGAACTTGGTTTGGATCTAATTTTATTCGAATATTCCTAAGTTTAAAGATGACTCAATCAACATCGGAGGTAGACACTCTACATGGTAACTGCATGTTGACAATGTCCTGTCTTGGAAGTGTCTCCACATTTTGTGAGTTTCTTGATGCAAGAAGAGGAGTGGCTTCTCTGTTTTTCCGGAAGACAAGGTAAGCTATGGCAGCTAAATAGAGAGCAATGCCTGCGAACCCAAGAATTCCACAGAAGATGACGAGGGCAAGCTTCATATGACTATGGATAAGCAGTTTGATGAAACTGCTTACTAGATAGTAAATGTTTATTCCCATGATTAAACCACCAATGACCCAAGTCAAAGCTGAAATCTGTGAACAAAGGAAACATATGAAGTCAGAGATGATGATGAAAGTATTTCACCGTTTTTCTTTTAAATGAAAATGTGTTTGATTGTTACATACCGCCATTGGGTTGACGTGTGAACCCATCTTGGTTTTGCAGCTAGTGAACTTGAGAAGAGGAACCAACGCGAACGGGAGCTCAAAGGATAAGATCATCTGTGCTAAGATATATTCAATTGATGATTTGACATCGTGTAGTAAGTCATATATACATCATATTTAGAGATAGAAATGATTTTGGTACCGAGGCAATGATGATTAACTTTCCAGCTCCAGCTGAACCGCCAATGAGAGCAACAATTAGACTCGGGATTATAGCTAAGCATCTTGTTAGTAAGTTTCTGAGCCATGGCTCGAGTCTTAGATCAAGAAAGCCCTGCATTACGTATTGTCCAGCATAAGTTCCTGTTATCGTCGAGCTCTGGCCAGAAGCAAGAAGCGCAATCGCAAATAGCTTTGAACTCCACTTTCCCACAACGTTCTGTTTGAAAACAGAGGAAAGACATCACTTAAATGTTATGGAAAGAAATAAAATAACCAGGAAGCAAGCAATTTACCCGTAGCAGAAACGAAGCCTTGTTTAAGTCCAAATCCTCACAATTAGCTCGATCTTCAGGGCTTAAGTTCGGGGCATTACAAACAGCCCCACTTACTGATATCACAGAGACGTTTATGAGAAATGCCACCATTAGAGCCAATCCGCTTTCTATCAAGTAAAACCTGCAAGCTTCCTTGATACCAGAAGCGGAACGAGGGATTTTCCTGGAGAGAACCAAGGCCGAGTGGAGGAAGAGATTATGCCTGCGGAAAACAAACGGTCTCAGAAGATTTATCAAAGAATCTTATGATGAATAGGGAGAAGAGAGAGTGAGCTTACGGCATAACCATGGCTCCGAGCAAAGAGATTGCAAGACCAGTTGCACCATTTCCTTTAAGTTGAGGAACAAAGAGACCATGTAGGACTTCTCCTGGGTCTGGCTTTGAGTAATGAAGCTCAACAAAGAAGCATATAGCAATTGTGAACACAAGAAACGCAATAAAGAACTCCAACTTTCTCACCTGTAAATACCAAACAAGAACAAAGATCATAAGTTTTCACCATACATAGCACCGTGAACGAGAACAGGAGATGCAACTGTCAAAACTAATACCCCGTATTTTTGAAGCGCGAGAAGAATCAGAGTACTAAAGCCTGTCAAAAGAACACCAATCCACACCGGTATGCTAAAGAGCATGTTCAGAGCAAAAGCTGTTCCGATAACTATATATATATATAAGGAAACCCATTTAGGCAATTAGTATCAAAAGAGAGGTTAGAGAAAAGTATTGAATCACACTAAAAGAGTAAAGAAGTGTGATACCTTCAGGTATGTCACAAGCGACTACTGCAATTTCTGCAACGACCCATAACATAAAGTTTGGAACTTTGGAGTACTCAGCTCTACATTGCTCAGCCAAATGTTTTCCTGTGATCATGTAGCCGAATTTAGTAAACTTGGATCATAAAACTAAAACCAAAGACCGGGTTTTTGTGGTTGAATGGAGGTAACCTGTGACAACACCAAGATTAGCAGCCAGAGATTGAATCACCAAAGCTGCACACGAGGCCACCAATATGATCCAAAGTAACTGTTTTCACAAAGAAATCAAGATTTTGTAAAATTGCAAACTAAAAGATAAAAGCGAGTAAAGGAGAGTACGAACGCACCTCATACTTGTATTGTGCTCCAGATTGCAGATCAGTCTCAACTGCAAAACACAGGAAGAAGAAACAAGCATTAATCATCGAAAATGATACTTATAAACAAAAGTGATGTGCTTTATGATCTTACAATTTCCAGGATCAATATATGCGATTGAAACAAGAAAACCAGGGCCTAAGTAAGCGAAGAAATTCTTCCAGCTCTTCTTCTGCAATTATATGTGATACAAAGCTAATGATCAAAACAAAATCTTTATCATATTTTAATCAAGAAATGCAAAATCAAGATTCTCTGTGTTTCTAGTCTGAAATGTTGACTCTGACAGCGATTTCTTGACTCAGAAACTGGTACTTAATTCGGTTGATTAATTACTAATCAAACGCATGTGAGTTTTTTTACAAGATTAAAAAAATACAAACAGATTTTCGAGGGTTTTAAGCCAAATCCATTAGTTTAGCCATTAACGATTCTATCCATATTCAAGTCGTGCGTAGACCTAATTCTTGAGACTATATTTACAAAAAGAGAATAAAAATTCAACAACAACAAAAAAAAAAGGAGAAGAAAAAAAACAAACCTCAGAGACAATAATCTGATTAGAATCAGAGTTCTCGATGAGTGGGGAATTGGAGAAGCTTCGGTTACCGCCGGAGCTGGAAATGAATTGAGACCGTCCAGATCCTGTAGCCGCCATCGCCGTCTCTCTTCCTAATCTCTTTCTTGTTAGTCTATAACTCTACAACGATATGCATATACATATATATAAGGGATGCGATTTTTTTGGTGTAAGTTAATTTTTTATATTTTTTTTTAACTCGGGGGTAAGTTAATTTAGAGGTGGATTTTATTTAAGATTCTTGTTAGATAATTATTATAAAAAAAAAAGGGGGGTTCTTTTCATTGTACGTACCTCGGAATCTCAAAGGAAAATAAAAACAGAGTGAAAGAAGTGTGTAGCAGAAAACACGAAAAAGTAAGAGATCTCTGGAAAAGGAAGTTCAAAGGTTGTGAGAGACAAGACGAAGTGTGTTTTTATTGGGTCCTCAAAGTACATTAAAGACAATATTTATATACTTTTTGTCTCAACATGTTCTTTTCTTTCTCAATTTTTGTTTTATCAAAGTTATGATCCAGTCCAAAAATTTGTAGGGTAGGTAGGTTTGCAAAATATTCGTGGGAGTTGAATTCAAGTTATTTTCCAGATAATATATGATTACTACTATATAGTAATAAACCAAATTTAACCGGATAGTGTTGGTAATAAACTTAATTGAGTAAGAAGAGTTTGAGATATTTAAAAAAAAAACACACACAGAGGACGTTGAAGTAGGAAAGGAACAAGTTGAGTGGGTGGGTCCTATATGGGAAGCTAAACGTGATTGGATCTCAGCGACTGCGATCGAGGGTGGGTCCTATTCACACTTTCAGTTTTATTCTCGTAGATTCTCTGTAAAAAGTATTTTTTTATTTGGGTGGCTTTCTTGTTTTCCTATCAAGATTAGATTCGGTTGAAACATGGATTTGGAACACAAACACAGTTTTCATAAATCTTTCTGCAGTGGATCGTGTTCGTCAAAACTCATTGATAGGACCAAATTAAAGTCTTCTATACATATAACCTAACTATATATATATATATAGGATTGTGCTTGGTTGCCCAAATTTTCTTTGTTATTTTCTTTTGGTATAGAAAGCCGAATCATATTAACAAATCGCGGCACTTGATTTTTCATCGTGCGACAGTTCTTTTAAGCCAATTAGTGCTCCTAATAAGCTCATCGTCGTTGTTTAGTTTTGGAGTTGATATTTTTTCCAAAAATCTTAAAAGTTCACGAAATAACCTTATATTCTAGCAAATAAAAACTGGAATAATTAAACCGAGACTAGAAACCGTAAAATCCACAAATGTTGTGTTACAATTATAATATACCTTACCAAACGTGTGGTGGTTTAATATTACGTAGTACAAAAGGGTTGATTTTATTGTGTCCTGGATTTAATCTCCCTATAGAACGGAGAAACATTCTTTAAATCGGAATGGACTAAAAGCTGGTTCCAGGCGTCGAAGGCCAAAGGTCCGAAACTTCCGCGGTTTAGCAAAATAGAAAAAGAATAAATAAAAAGTATGTCTTAGTTTATTAGTTTTGTGAAACTATGGGTATTTTTTAAAAAAAAAAAATTTGGCAAAAGGCTTGTGAATATATTGTTAGAAAAATAAAAATCTGAGGTATGTGACTTTTTCACATGTAAAAGAAATGAGTTAGCGAGTTAGCGAGCTAAGAACACTACTATATAGCTTTTATTTGTCTCGTTGTTAAGTGAGTAGAGTAGCACGACCAGCTTTACAATAGGAATGTTTATTTTGAAGACGGAAAGAATAAAGTTTTTCACTCTTTATTTTAGTTGACTAAGATGCTTTTATTACCTTTAAGCCGTACGATCTAAGATATGAGCCATTGATTGCACTTAATATTATCCCAAAAACGGAAGCATAAGTATTGAGAATATGCCAATGTTTAACTTATGTGACCCCCACAATCTACGGCCATTATTTATCAAGAAGAAGAAAAACAGCACATTGATAAATTTTAGTAAGATACTAAAGTCTTCTACCACAATTTCGAAACTACACATAGGGCACTATTTAGAAGTCAAGATAAAATCGGTAGATACTATTATGATTTTTTAGAAAAGTTGACTTACGGACATACGTTCTTATCTCAATCATGCATTTATGAGTATTTTTGAACTTATTTAGAGAAGCTACCGGTGTAGAGTTATATGAAATGATCGCGACAATCAGTAATATAATATATGAAACCCTTTTTTTGAGAATCTACAAGTGTAATGTTATATGAAATGATCGCGACAGTATTTAATGTATATTTATGCATATGTTACAGACTTATATAGGTGTCACATGATATATACATTGTCACTGGACAACATATTAATGTACATAAGACATTTTTAAATATGTAAACTGGAAAAGACTTTTGATAAATTAAGTTATCTGATAAAAATGAATCTAATAATCGAGAGAAATACTAGTATTTTAATAAGTTTATTGGTTTGTTCGGTTATTATCTTAGTCAACGGGAAAAGGAGAAAAACAAAAAAAGGCTCTTCGTCAACGGGAGAATTTGATTAGTGGCGTGAAACGGTGAGTTTGTGAAATATGGAGCTGGGATTCCAACTTTCTCTATTATGACTTTTAAAATGTTTGGGCTTTATACGGGAAAGTTTATGGGTTTAGTTCAAACAATTAATAAATGAAATATATGGGCTTTACATATTGAGCAGAGAATGTGTGATTGCTTTTGAACATCGTCATTAAGTTTTAGTATTTAGACCAATATTTAGTTGGAAACCAAAAGAACTAGATAACAAAAAGGAGAAAAAACAATCTCGTAATGTACTTGTTAGTCATATGTTTTTTTTATCTACCTATTGACTATGAATTAGTTGATAATCTTATCACCATCACGTGTGAATATATGCTACTTTTTTACGTGTGCAAGCCTAAGGTTAAGGGTAACTGGGTAAGAATGAATTACATGTTCATAATTTTGATCAGGGAAGAAAACTGGCTGAAAGAATATGACATTTTTGATTTTTTTTACCATTCATAATATGAATTTCATATGCAATTATACGAGTTTTTGTAGATTTAGATCCAAGGGACCATGCTATAACAACGCAATGAATGAAACATTAAAATCTCTCGTGTCGACTAGACGAATTTTCATGCTACCATAGTCGTCATTTAGAATGGGATCATACCATTTTTTTTTTCTTTGATGTAAGTTCAGTCTCCAATTGAAAGCACGTGGAATTATATATTCGTCAAAGTTTAGATTTCAACTACATCATCAGTGGAAGAAAGAAAGAAAAGTTGATAGGAATAGTATAGTATGAAACTACGTATAATATTTTATTAGATACACGTTCGTGCGCTGAGTTGTCTAATGAATTCATCAGGAGAATAATTCATGGACAGTCCTTTTTGTTTTGGTCGGCCATCTAGCAAGACTACCATAAAGAAAACAAATCAGACAAGTGACAAGAAAACGTAAAGCCAAATCGAAACCATCGGAATAAAAATATTATTCTACAAAATAAGTGTCAAAGAAAACGTGTAATTCACGGACGCACTGTTCCTCTGATGGCTAAGAGTAGTATACTAATAGTATGTGAACACATATGAGTACATTTTGATGGTAACGTATATTAGTTGAAGAATCTTTAATTAGATTTATGTCACTTGGTGCACACAGAAAAAAAAAAAAGAAGATTTATGTCACCATATGTAATTGAGTTCCACTTTTGTTTTATGTAAATACGCAATGAAGTTTCTATAGATTTTGTTTTTGCAAAATGAAATGTATATGGTATTTCAATACTCTATCACCACTATAAATAGAGCAAAATTGTGTATTACTATTATGCAGCCTTTTTCAACAACCAATGTAAAATCGAAGTACTAACTACTAAATTAGGAATATAATAGAAGAAAAGTAAAACAATTCGCCAGAGTGGAATCTAAGATTTGGGATTAGTCTTTGATTCCACACTTGGTCATAAAATTAATTGGACATGACATTGAAAACAAAATCCAAAAGACCATTTCCAAAAAGGCAAGAAAATATATATTAGTAATATTTAACAGACAACACATGTTTAGACCTTTCCCAGTTCATGAACCCTTGAATTGTACGGCCTTTTTGTTCCTCTAACCAAGTTCAATGCATCCTTTAGTGGACAACTACTGCTTAACTAACCAACAGAAAAAAAACAAAATATCCCAAAAAATACTGATTAAATTCTCCACGAATAGTATTGTTGTGATACTGTTACACAAATTGAAAAACGTTGAAAATTTTATTATACCGTTAAAGAAAATTGATATTTTTCTTATCAATAACTAAATTGAAATTCTAAATATTACTTTTAAAACAAAACAAAAATATATACTAAACGACAGTTACTAGTTATTTTAAAACGAATAAAAAATTATGAAACATGTCATATTAATATTATAATATATAGGCTTAGTTAACAAGTGAAAGTCATGACTTTGTTGTATATATGAATCAAAAATAAAACGGGACAAATGTATATATAACTGAAAGTTCGAGTGTGAATTGGACTTCTATTCTATCAAGAAAATATTCCGTTTTAACTCTAAGTCTAAGAAAATGTACTGATATTATTATACCTTTTGTTTTCTCCATATTATTATACCTTAATTGGATTAGGATAGTGGAGAAAAAAAAAAGACTTAAAAAGAGATATTAAGGCTTTATTGAAAAAAAAGAGAAGAAAATATATAAAGACCGGAAGAAGACAGGCACAACAAAGTAGGGGAGGAATAGGGAAGTAAAACCAAACCAACCACTCGTGCGAGGATTTTCCCGAGTCAACGAGGTCAACGGTCAAAGAGGTCAAAGTCTTTAAAATACAGGAAAGGAATTGTGCTTTCGTTACCACTTGGCCTTCTCTCTTCTGTTCTGTCCTTTAATTTGGACGAGAAAAGTTTTGTTTTTGCTTTTGTTGAATTTTTGTCCACTTTCTATTTTTCATTTTCATGACTTCATCACCGTGACGTACGTCTAACAATTCCATCACCGACTGCCCATTTTTTTTTTTCCCTTTTTCTTCTTTTATATATTACAATTTCAATTATGTTTTGGTCGGCCAGTCTTCATTTTTTGTCTTCATTCCCAACATGCATATAGTGTTTGACAAAACAATATATGGCAGCTAACTTCTACGTACAATTCTTTTTTGAATGAATTCTAAGTATAACTCGAGATAAATTAAATCGTTGAACATACATACTTTAGGTTATGAGTTTTTGTCTTTTGCAAGATATTAATTAACAATGATGGTTTGTGACCAAATTGTTCGTTGAGTGTTGTAAGAACCAACCTACAATTTTCAATCTGTTTCTTAAAAGGAAAGGAAAAACAGAAGAAGAAAAAACTATTAGCAGCCCTACTTTTCTATGAGAATGAATATTAGTCAGTAGGGAATATATAATTCTTTTTAATTTGGACCGACTGATTACAATAACTGTTAAAGATTAAACCGGTGGAACTTAATCTTATATAACTAATATGGTTGTAATTAGTGTATAACAATTTTTTTTTGTTAATGATGATGTTAATACCTTTTCCCTAGGGTTTATAGATTATATTTATACAATTATACTTCCGCATACAATTAGATTTTAATTTTAATAAAGTTATAAAACAAATTAAACTGAAAAATTGTGTGTGTTGCATGTTCTATTATTTGTGGAGAAATATGATTTACGTCTTCTGAAATGCTATCGACGATTGGTTTCAGATATAATTATCGAACGAAATTCCGGATATCTTACCTAGATATATCTTTTTAAACTTTCAAGTTATTATATGTTAAACATTAAATGGCGTACTCATCTAGTAGATCGTAGTTAAGCACTTCAACTATGAAAGGTTTCGACAATGTAAGTTTGAGGTCTATATATATGGTTTTTCTGTTATCTACAAACCTAAGAATCTATAACATTTTGACATTCTTGAACCGCTAAAGGCAAAATAAGTGGAGAAAACAAAAATAAGTGGGAAAAAAATTGAAAAAGGAAGAAGGACACTTCAATAAGAAAAAAAAAAAAGGAAGAAGGACACTGAGATTTGATAAAGTTCGTCAGCCAAATTTGTCAAGTGTCATTTTGAAACGCCGAGTAGGCTTGACTTTTAAGAAAATACGTATGTTGATCCAAAAAACAAACAACTAAATATATTTTAGTTTAAGAAAATCGACGTAACAAAATTATTATCCAATACATAGTGTGAGAATTTACCAGCTACTTCCATTAATCTTAACACAAATCACCTTAATTATGATATAGAAATGTTAAGATATAATGAATCTGGTTAACTCGACTTAAACCAAAAATAAAGGAAATAGTCCATATATTCGTCCCAATCGTGAAATCGGTCTTACTATAAAAGCTCGACTAGCTCGGTAGTAAGTAACCAGAAACCGGCCTACGTTAAGATATAGAAAGATTGGTTTAAATCTACACAAATATGTAACAACTCAGATAAAATAAAGATTTTCTCTCCAATAATAAGAAAAAAGAACATATTCGAAGACCGATACTCTCTCGGTATAAATAGTACGTTCGACTATCGAGCAAAGGATTCAGACTTCGACACTTAAGTACCCTAGGCTCGATATTTACAAAGAAACTATGTTTTGTTTACTAAGCTTGTTAGAAATCTCTTGTAATTCCATCAAGTTTATTATTGAATTCAATAAAGAAATCCGTTTTTATTTTATTTACTCTTGTTTATTCTTGTTACTTCTAAGTTTTCCGGTTTATTTGTGCGGGTTTTTACTAACACAATATACCTTACTAACTTTTTAAACATAATAACATAGGATCTCACCAAATAGTAATTTTTTTCTCAATGTTCAAACAAAATTATGATACAGGGCATCATAATTTTTAGCAAAAATTATGATGAAAAGGCATGACAATGCTAGTCACCGACGATAGGCAAAGAACAAACAACGGAGGAGCGCCGATCCACCTAAAAAAGGCCGCCGCGTACGACGGATACACACCCAAACGCCGCGAGATTCAAAGCATAAACAAGAAGAATGATTAAGCTTCAGGCGGCGGAGAAGAAACAACGCTAAAAATAAAAGGGGGGTGACCGGCGTCGATACTGCAGAAGCAACCAACCACCAGTCACCGGAGAAACTGCTCCAAGAGACGGCTAGGGCGAACTTCTAATTGGGAGAAAAAAGGTTAAGCGCGTGTGGTTGACGAACCCCTTTCATCACAATATACCTTATTAACATTTTCTCAATGTTAATATTTTTATGAAATATTAACATTTTTAGCAAAAAAAAAAAAAAAAAAAAAAAATTATGATACAGGGCATCCTTAAGTAACTAATTTAGCATAAGAAAAGTGAGCACTTTTTAAAAGTAGTTAGTTAAGAGGATAATTTCATAAAAATAATTAAAGAATATATAATATTTGTAGATGTAATCTTAATTGTAGAAGGCAATTAAGATTTGTTAAAGTTCGTCACGATATTGATGTCAAAAAAAAGAAAAGAAAAAAAAAGGTTGGTCACGATAGTATCGTCAATTTGTCTAGTGGTTTTTGAAAAGCCGTGTGGGCTTGACTTTGACCGAACAAGGCACACGTATTACGTATACACATTTATTTAGAATATAATTAGAAATACTGAAGATATCTCTCTCATTAGAAGATATAAACCACGTTCCGCACACTCTATTATACTATTACTATCACCAACTACAGTTGTCATTTCTTTTTTTTTTTTGTCAAACGTGCTGATTAATTCACAAATAGAAGTATTAAACTTCCTAATTAAGCACGCCTTTACTACATTTCATTATTATTATACATCTAATCAATCATTTCCTTTATCCCACATGTCATTTGTAGTCCTTACTTTATGACTTTATCCATTAAGTTATCTCTAAAAAACATAATTATTGTCCGATATTTAGGTGTAGTTAAATACTTAAATCCATGAAAAAACTATGATGATATACAATACAACATATTTATTTAATCACACATCAAGCTTGTTTAAGAATCACACAATAGTTTTTTTTTAGTTGAAAACTTGAAAAGAACAGAAGTTCAATACATTTATTTTTGGCTGAGGCCCCAATAGGAAATAACTAAGCAATTTTTTGCATGTCCAGTTTATACATACGATGAATTATTACAAATTCTGGATTTAAATTAGAGTATAGTTGTTATATGACAACCAATTAACAAACGTTTTAAAATAATAATAATAAACGTCTTCAAACAAAAATGGGATGTAAATAAATTTTGTTTTATGCCTTGTTTTAAAAATTCTCGCCTATCTCCGATCACTTTCCTCTTAATTGCTAAGCCTCCTCTATCCACTTTAATTAATGACTAATTCTTTAAAAAATCAATTACATGATTACTCTCCGTCTAGTTCGATTTTTTTCCGGTCTAATCCGTTTAATAGGGATTTTTTATATTCTCAATATATTAATTTTGAGTTTAGGCCGGCTAAAGAAACAAAAACAAAAAAGTAAGTAACATATAAAAGCAAACGTGGAAAAGAGTCATATTATTTAGTAGACCAATCACAAGCCAAATGTTTGTTTAACAAAAAAGAATGTCAACCAACTATCCAAAATAAAAATCAAGAATAACAAATATGCATTTCATATGTATCCAATAATTAAAAAAAAATTGTAATAAAGATTGGACCAAATACGTGTGCGGGTGGACCCGATAGAAGCCGAGTTGAATCTTAAGACTAAAAGTCTAAAAGTAAACAAGAAATGATAAGACCATCACTTAGTTTATTGCATGAAAATGAAAAGCACATGCTCCTCTCTCCTTCTTCCTCTTTCCGCCTAGTTTCCTCTTAACACTCCATTATATATAGAATCAAAATCTTCTCTCTTCAACAATTCCACAAGAGAAAAAGAAGAACCCAAGATCGACTCTTACTACGAATCTCTCTCAACTTTCTTCCTCAGCTTACGGAAACTTCCACAAGAACCCATATCAAAAAGATTCTTCCTACATATATTTACATGGATCAGTACTCATCCTCTTTGGTCGATACTTCATTAGATCTCACTATCGGCGTTACTCGTATGCGAGTTGAAGAAGATCCACCGGTATGCTTCTCTCGGATTCTTCATTCTCTACATCTTCAGAAAAATTCTATTCTATTATAAATATCCACGGAGCTTTTTAATCTTAGTAGTTCATCATTATGTACTATACTAGACACATATATTTTTCAATTTTTTTTTTGTGGTTTTGAAAATATTTAAACTAACTCAAATATCCACAGATTATTTCACATGTATAATCTATAAACATAGATATTCTCATATACTACATATAATTTATATATATATAATTGGTGTACATATGCATAAACTTTAACAACAAGAAAAAAATCGTTAGTAATTCATGTGGTGGGTTCTTGAAATATAATTGTAACGCTAGATCATCAAATCAATTAAACTTATAGTATGAAAAAATAATATGGTTACTAACTTCATGCAATATATATAAATGATAAATTGCAGACAAGTGCTTTGGTGGAAGAATTAAAGCGAGTGAGTGCTGAGAACAAGAAGCTCTCGGAGATGCTAACTTTGATGTATGACAACTACAACGTCTTGAGGAAGCAACTAATGGAATATGTTAACAAGAGCAACATAACCGAGAGAGATCAAATCAGCCCTCCCAAGAAACGAAAATCTCCGGCGAGAGAGGACGCATTCAGCTCGGCGGTTATTGGTGGAGTGTCGGAGAGTAGCTCAACGGATCAAGATGAGTATTTGTGTAAGAAGCAGAGAGAAGAGACTGTTGTGAAGGAGAAAGTCTCAAGGGTCTATTACAAGACCGAAGCTTCTGACACTACCCTTGTAAGCCTTCATGGAAACTATCAAACTTGGTATCTATCTTTAGAAACTTTATTTTATATGGTTTATTGATTATAGAAGTTGCTTCTTATAGGTTGTGAAAGATGGGTATCAATGGAGGAAATATGGACAGAAGGTGACTAGAGACAATCCATCTCCAAGAGCTTACTTCAAATGTGCTTGTGCTCCAAGCTGTTCTGTCAAAAAGAAGGTAATTGATAAAGAAAATAACCCGATTCTCCCTAAAATTATGAATTGGAATATACATATTTGATGATAAACTTATTAATCTGATTCTGATTCTGTGTTTGTTTCTCTTCAGGTTCAGAGAAGTGTGGAGGATCAGTCCGTGTTGGTTGCGACTTATGAGGGTGAACATAACCATCCAATGCCATCGCAGATCGATTCAAACAATGGCTTAAACCGCTACATCTCTCATGGTGGTTCAGCTTCAACACCCGCAGCAGCCAACAGAAGAAATAGTTTGACTGAGCCATTGACTACCGTAGATTTGACTGAATCAAAGAAAGTGACGAGCCCAACATCAAGAATCGATTTTCCCGAAGTTCAGAAACTTTTGGTGGAGCAAATGGCTTCTTCCTTGACCAAAGATCCTAACTTTACAGCAGCTTTAGCAGCAGCTGTTACCGGAAAATTATATCAACAGAATCATAACGAGAAATAGTTTAGTTTCAAATTCCGTTAGTGTTTTTAGATTGAAATTTGTCATGAGTAAGAGAAAGAGAGTAGATTATAATCCATTGTGATACTGAAAATGTAACATGTAATCGTTTTCATACAATCTCCAATACATTCGGCTTAGAAAATCCTCCTAGTTTGACAACAAAAACATCTGTACAAATGATAAACACAGCACAACAGCAAACCATCATCCTAAGCAGCACAGTGTTAAACTATTCTCTCTTGGGTTTTTCTTTAATTACCAGTCTCGTCTCTTGTCATGCAGTCATGGTGTCTGAAGCAGCAAGTGAGATGGTCGTTTGTGAGACCAGCTGTTTGCATGAACGAGTAAATAACCGTTGGACTGACACTGCGAAAGCCTCTGCGTACTAGATCTTTGCTTATCAACTCAGCTTTGGATGTCTTCACAGGGACTTGGCGTGGGTACCGGAATTGGCTCTGAGTAGGTTTCTGATTAACGAAGTTCCAAATGTACTTGTCAAATGATCCAAATTCAACTATTATCTGGATTTGAGAAAACCAATAACAGTAAGAAAAAGGGTAATTTTGTTAAGAAACACAGAAACTATGATCAGGCTTATATAGATGATAAATTACCTTGCAAACTTGGTTAGCATTCTCGAGGATTGACCGTAGCTTTTGCTCTGATAGTAACGTAGTGGTAGCAATCTCAGGGGATGTTATCTTTTTATTAGTTAGTTCAGATATTGCAATTGGATCAAAGTCCATGAAAACTTCCCTGTATAAAATAAGGAAAAAGCATTTTGAGATTCGAGCTCGTAAGAAGTCTGAAGATGTAACCACAACAGCTTTGGTTCTGGTTACCTGAATAATTGTCTTTTGGAAAGAATGTCTTTCCAAGATAGTTCAGCAAGAGCACCAGACAAGCTTAACAACTCGAATAGTCTCCTGCAAACAATTCACTGAATAAGAGTCCACAAAGAGCATCCCTCAGATCAGTAAAAAAACATAGTCAGTAGTATAAAGAGAAAACATCACGTACTTGTCGTCATGGACAGGAACTCCCCATTCTTCATCATGGAAAGCAATGTAACATTGGTCTTTTACGAGAAAAAAAAAAACAGAATTATCTGTCAGTCATATAGCAGATGAAAAGATTCAAGCCAAGACAAAGTCAAGGCCTTAGCCCCATCAGCGTAGAGAAATGACAAAAACTGATCTCTACAAATTCCTGTTTCTGTGGCCGTTGTTCAATAGAGATATGATCTGCCTGACCACAAAACATACTAAAGATTTCCGCTCTACATTAGAAAACTAACTTCCAAAGCAAGAGAATACAAATCTTTTAAACTAGTCAAACTCAGAATCTTCTTTAAGGACGCTGACACTTCAATTGCTTAACCGGTAAAGCCAAGCATCAATTTTCTATGCTGCTATATAACAGTAGCTGATAAGTGGGAACAATTGTATTCCAACAAAAACTGAAATTGATGAATCAAGAGAGATTGTATTACCAGATTTAGGCGTGATCCAAGCGCATCTTTTACGACCGTCAGAGAAGCAATCACTAGCCTTCTCATCTCTCTCCTCCGTCAGATTTCTTCTCAGGGAAGAGGAAGAAGAAAGTGACCCACTTCGCCGCAAAGCCCTCTTCCCGCTCGAAGTCGACGCCACACTTAACGGCGACGACTCGCACGAAGACGATGCATCTGAAGAATACGAAGCGGTCATCGAGATACCGTTTCGTCTCAGAATTGAAGGGCTTAGAGGCGAGCATTGCGGCATTTTCTTCGTAAAGGTTAGGTTTTTGGTTTTATCAGCCACCGGCTTTGACAACGGTTTCTGCTGCAGCTTATTACCGGCAGGACCAAGAACTGATCTGAATTCTCGATCGGATGAATCCACAGACCGAACTCGCGGTGGAGCCGACATTGACCTAAAAGTCTCCGTTTTTCGAAATTGCCTTGTTCACTTAAAACACTGGATTACGAGTCACGACTAAGGAATAGCAATTCCCCAAAAGAAAAATCTCAAACCAATTCCAAGAGATTACACCAATTTCGATAAACCCTAGAAAGAAAGGACCTGCATTTACAAACTTAAAAGAAGTGAGTCGTCACCTAAAAATTTCTCAATTCTTCTAGCGAAATCCCAAGTTGCTCTTTAGGATCACGGGAATGAGTAAGGTTTACACATTCATTAGAAAGTGAAGATACATACAAAAGACAAAGCTTTGGAATTGTAACGAGAAAATCCTTTCAAAAAAAAAAAAAAGGAGATGACTTTTCCGATCGAGAAGGAAAGGAATCCGGAGAGAGTAAGAACTAAGAAGAGTACCAAGGAAGAGTAGTTGCTGTTCGCCAGTCACAGTTTTACACGTCATCGTTTGGTTCCTCCTCTTTTCCTAATTAGCCCGACCCGAAAATAACCGGGTCAAAACCTAGTACGAAAAGATCGGATCCAAAACTATGGGTCGTCTTCTTTAACTCTTAACCCGATAAAGCCAAACAATAGGTTTGAGATCTATACACTAAAAAATTAGTTTCTTGCTTAATGATTACTAGACAGATTAGGAATGTTTTGTCTTGTATCAGTCCATGCCAAGACAAGGATTTACAAATGAGGTCGAAAAATAAACAAAACTTCTTTCGTACTCGAGTGTCTCCCGACAATTTGTATTTACGTGTATACAATTTCTCATAGTTTAGAATAATTACATGTATCCCCGATAGTTTGTAGTTATTACAGATATTTCCTACAGATTTATTTATTTCAAGATTGCTCATTAAAGTTCTGTTTATTACATTTTGTTTCCTTTAGTTTTTGTTTATTACAAATGCGTCCTATATTTCCAGTTGGTTCTTTACAGCATCATTGGCTTTGGCATAAAGGGCAAGATAATCTCATACTTGCTTCGACAATTATATAGACTACCGATAACCCGAGAAAAGGTAACTGCATTATTCAAGGAAGTGTAGAATCAGTTTGGGTACAAAGGAGAATACAAACTCAAAAAGAAAACAGTAAAGACCTGTCGTTCCTGGGAGTTTTGCTCTTCTAACACAAGTGGGTTATGCTTAGGAATCATGAGAGGGATTTGGCACGAGCACTAGGATCTTCTTTTGATTCCACAAACATCATGAAAACATAGCCGAGAGACCAGAGGAGAATGTATTGGAATGGAACCCAAGAGAGGCATGCCAATAGAGACATGATACTCCCAACATACTGTGGATCTCTGATGACTCCGAATGGGAACTCTGTAACCCACGGTATGTTCTTCCCGAATCGAACACCGTAATATGTTCCAGCTTCACCTAACAATTGATATACCCTGCAAAGATGTGACCTTTTTAAGTTAACGTAACTTCACACCAAGAGAGCTCAGTTACAGAACAAAGAAGTGCCCATATCAAACATCACTCAATATCCATTTTGTTGCGGCATAAACACAACTCTTCACCTAGCAGTCAAAGATGTGACCTTTAAGTATCAACCCTTTACAAGACTAAACCAGATTCGATGATTGAAACTTGAGAGAGGACAAGACTTTCACAACGTCTGCAGATACGATTTCAACTAAAAAATGGGTTGACTAAAAATTCCTATTTTCATCGATCTCATGTATTCGATTCGATTTCGAATTCAACAAATTGAGAGAGGAACTGGACCTGAAGTTGAGAAACTGGCCAAAGGCCATGAGAGGCCAGAAGTAGAGCGGAGGCCAGGAGAGAGAAGCGACGGAGAAGAGAGAGATGAGTTGAGCAGCCTTGAGCACGTGAGATACACGCGCCATTACCGTCGATGGGTCTCTTCCTCGGCCGCAGAGATTGACCCATGACTGAGGATTCGTCCATAGCCACCAGTAAAACGGGAATGGCAACAGAACTCCGATCGCGGCCAATAATCCCATTTCGCTTACGTTTTTTTTTTTCTTGCTCTGTTTTTTGCTGATGGGAAAATCTGAGTCTCGCTCAAACAACTTCTGCTATTGGGTCTCTAGATAGGCCTCAACAGATTTCTTCGGCCCAAGGGTCTCTAAATAGGCCTCAACATATCTCTTTGGCCCAATACATTGTCTGATTGTCATAGTCATTTTCTCTTCTTCTATTAGTGACTTATCACAAATCATATCATACATCTTGAAATCAAATTTAATGTAAGGTTTATGCTTTTTTTTTGTATTCAATGGCTACATCAAATTTCTCTTAATTTTGATCAGAGAATTCATAATGTATGAAAGGATTTTCTTATTTAAAGCTCATGAATGGAAATGAATCCAAAATGGTACTCAATTGAATCAAGTTAAAGGATCGCTCTAGTAGAGGTAGACGACAAATAAATAAAAATTCCTAGAGGCCCCATCGATTAAACCGGTCAAAGACAAAGTTTGAAAATAAAGATCTTCAATAATTTTATGTGGCTGGTATTTTTGGACACAATGAAAGATTAGTGTTACAACATGTGGGGCTGCCATAATATCGACAATGAATTGCATATCTACAAAACATCATAGACAGTTTATGCTCTTATTTAATTTATCACTGGTACAAATAGCTTCAAGACCAAGGAAGTGGCCGGCCTTCACAACTGAGTTTAGTGAGTTTGAAACTTTACACGATTTGAAACTGAGTTTAGTGGCCACCTTGTTCCACTTTTAGTTCTAGCTAGTTTTAATCGCACGAATCATTTCCCACTACGGTAAGAAATCATTATAACTTTTTTTTTTTTTATTTAGGATATGATATATACTCATGAAGGGATCATTTCATATAATTTAATCTACATGTGGGAAGTGAATTAGAATTTGTTCCATCACCAAAGTTATGGAACATAAATCTTTATAACTCATTGCAAATTGCGACGCACTATCGAAAATTACGGCTCTACAAGAGGTAGTAGATTATAGAATCAACTTCAAAAGCTTTTCCTATTTATATTAATTGTATATATAGTTGGTGAAAGTAAAGACACACACACACAGCGGTAGATAAATATAGATGTGAACAAATTAAAGACTTCATATAAATTGGAAAAATAGTGAAGGTTTATCTTCTTCTGCCCATCACCTATATTTAGAAAATCGTTTTCCTAAAGAGTTAGTAGTTATATTAAGTCTTTAGTTAGTAGTTATACTACATAGTTATTATGTTAAATAAGAAAGAAAAATCATTTTAGAAAAGACAAACGGCAAGGAAAAAAAGGAAAAAAAAGAGAGCACATTGAAAGGAACTCACGTGATATGATATGACAAAAAAAAAATTTATATATGATATGACTATAAGGCATGCAGTAATGCATTCTTATCCTTAACGTTTTTCTCCTTCAACCTTTTCACATGTATTAGAAATTTCTACATTTATGTGCTGTCGATTTGTAAATTATATAAAATCATATATTCTTCTATTTTCTGTTGCAAAACCAAAAAAAAACAGTTAAATTTAACTACAGTTATGTGCTGTCGATTTGTACATTGGCTTCACGCTGAGGATATTAGTTTCTTAGAGGTAGTTGTCGTTTGGAATTTGGATATTGAATTAGGTTTGAAGTGCTTATCGGAAGTCCTTACAGTACGATGTCGTTTTCAATACGTCAAAGACACAAAATCTAAAAGAGATATTAGCCAATGAGAGAGACCCAACGACCAAAAATCGCAAAGAACAAAAGAAATCCATAAGTCCCAAAAATAAATTATAAATGTGATATGTTGGCAAAAAAAATTATACTAATTTCTGTTTTTTGTTTGTCATTTTCTGTTTGTCTCCCTGGTTCATACGATGTTTTCTATTTCTTGTTTTTCTTTGTCAAATGATGTTTCAAATTCATAAATCAACTATTATAGGTTAGAGCTACTCACCAATATTCAGCACACTCAAGTTCTCAATTATATGAACCTGACGTTTGTCCTTTTCTGAATTTCTTTTTGGAGTATCAATTAGTTATTTCAAATGTTATGTCATGTCATTATCTAATAATTTATATCTATGATAGCATATAATCAAGAGCCACTAGCAATCTTACCGTCCTGTATAATAACAACTGGTTAAACTAAAATTATTTCCATAATCAAAATCTAGGAATAAAACAAAAAGCTTGATATTTACGTGGCCTTAAATCTGAACTCTTATAGTACTATTTCTCTCTATAAGTCTATTATATATGATATATCACTGAATAATTACAATTATTTAGCGTAAAGAACCGCCGCCATATGCACTAAGTACAGACATATGCCTTGATTAACAATTTACTTCATTCCCTACCATAAGTTGCTGTACAACTTTAGGCGCCTTTCTCTTGGGAATTTATACCTGATTAAAACTTAGTTAAATACTACTAGAGTTTTGCATATCTTGTTTGGAGAGATTAACTCGGTTGATGATTAATTTTTTTCATAGATTTTAATCTAATTTCTTAGGGACCTGTGATCTTATGGACCAATTTGTGGATCAAATGATAAACATAAAAAAAAAAGAACTAGCTAGTCTAATTGGCTCTCACATGATCGACGTGCTTGGCACAGTTTTATCGAAATTTTTCGTCCATATTCACCAGATTTCCTGTTTTATTTCTGATCACACAATAATTAAATTCACATTATTCCTACCTTTGTGATTCGACAAATCCCAAAAGTACCTGACCAACCGGTTAAATAAACTCGAATATGATGATTATTATTGTACCACTTAGAAAAAAATACATTCAAAGATTTTTAAATAATAAAAAGGTTTCCATAAACTTTGCAAAGCCGTCTCTATATATATACATGACATCACAAAATAATCACAACTTATAACCACCAATAAGAAATCAAGAACCCTCTCTCGATCAGAGTTTAAAGACCCACCTCTCTTAATTATTTTCTTCGTCTCAACAAGTTATATATATATGACGAATAAAATAGTGGCTGCCACGGCAGTTGCGGCTGCGGTGGTGGTGAGAGAATACGATGAGGAAAGGGACAAGCATGACGTGGAAGATATGGAACGAAAATGTGACGAAACCGGGAATCATGGCAAACCGGTAATGGTCTCTGATCTACTGGGCGATCCGGTTCGTCGCGTTCGTCATTTTCCGTCTCACACTATGTTGGTAATATATAACTAATCTCTTATAACATCTCTTATTTTACACATTCACTATTAAAATATGTATGTATAGGTGAGTATTTTATCGTGACTAGTGTATATTTATATATATGGAATATGATGATGTGATTAAAATGAAAAAAAATGCGAGGAAGTGTAGGTTGCAGAGTACGGAGAAGGAAGAAAGATAGTGGGAGTTGTAAGAGGATGTGTTAAAACTGTGACTAGAGGCAACTCTATTTTTGTCAAACTCGCTTATGTTCTTGGTCTTCGTGTTTCACCTTCCCATCGGTTAGTAATTTCCTTTTCTTCATTCTACTAGATCCATTAATTTTTACATAAAAGTATAATTACTCATGAATCATGATTTATAATTGTATATGACTTATGGACTTCATTAATTTGTTGACTAAAAACAAATATTTTACATTAACTTCATTGGCAAAAAAAATTATAGAAGTCAAAAGTCACTCTCATGCTTTTTCACAATAATCATAGACGAGTAATTTGCCATTACCGTTGTTATCTAATGATCATAAACGTGACAAGGACAAATTTGTTCACAAGTTTTTTTTCGCTATTTCTCTTCTTGAAGTCATTGTTTTTATAAAATACACAATGCAAAATTTACGTGTCCATTCCATGTTTACCCGTTTCCTTATTTTCCTTCCACATAGAGAAATAATTTTTCTATTCATGATTTCGAAATAGAAATTTCTTAGTACTAGAAGAGATATACTTTTACCTAAAACCCACTTAACTTAAAAAGCATCAGCATTTTATATATTCTGCTTTTAATTCGATTCAATTCCACTTACATTAAATAAAACTTTAAAGAAAAAATTGATGATAGATTCAGTTAGGTATTCAAAAGGAAGAAGTTGCCCTTAGTTGACACTTGTATCCACCCCAATTCATCATTCCTCTCACATAATTATTCTCAAAATAAACTAATCCCTTTTCTACAAATCAGATTTAATTTTAAAGTATATCAGCACTAATCCTTACTTAATTTTTGAATTTGATTTCTTGAGCAGGAACTTAGGCATAGGAACGAAATTGGTGCACGCACTTGAAGAATGGTTCAAGCAACAAGGCGCAACCTACGCGTACATGGCCACTGATTGTACCAACGAGCCTTCCATTAACTTGTTCACCAAGAAATGTTCATATGTCAAATTCCGTACACCGACAATGCTGGTTCAACCGGTTCACGCCCACACCAAACCGATCAGTTCAGATGTCGCAATTCTCCGACTAACTCCCCAAACCGCCGAATCAATCTACACCCGGATTTTCAAAGACTCAGAATTCTTCCCTAGTGACATTGATGCAATTTTAACCAGCCGCAACAGCTTAGGAACGTTTATAGCCGTGCCAAATGAAAAACACGGTCCCAAATCAAATTGCTTAGACCGCGATTTCCCTGTTAATTTCGCGATACTAAGCGTTTGGAGCACCAAAGATGTATTCAGGCTGCAAATGAAAGGCGTTTCCCGGTTAACACACGCGTTTTGCTCCGGTTCGAGATTTTTGGATTCTTGTATGCCATGGATGAAATTACCTTCGTTCCCTAACGTGTTCGACAAGTTTTGGGTTTATTTCATGTATGGCATGCACATGGAAGGCAAAGACGGTCCACGGCTCATGAAAAGTTTATGCTCCTTTGTGCACAACATTGGGAGATACGACAGAGGATGTGGAGCGCTAGCGGCAGAGCTTAGCCCATCAGACGCAGTGGCTTTGGTCGTTCCTCATTGGAAACGGCTTTCGTGGGCTCAAGATCTCTGGTGCCTCAAGAAACTCTCCGATGAACCTGAACCGTCTGACTGGACTAGGTCGAGATATACTTCCGTGATTTTTGCTGATCCTCGTGATATCTAATGAATGCTTGAAAAAGGGTTTAACTTTATTGTACATAAAGATGATTAAACAACAAAAAACAACATTAATGTGACTCTTTACATTAAGACTCTGTTCGAAGTTTTAGGTATAGGAGAACATTGTAAGTACTCAGCTTAATTCCTCTGTATCAAGTGCATCAAAATCAGGTTCTGATGGCTTTCTCAGATTTATTAACTCTCAGAAATTTCCCCAACTGTCATTTTTTGGAACGTTAATTACAGAAGAAAATCGATTTACAAAGGTAAGAAAACAGAGACGTCAAAAAAAAAAAAAAAAAAATCTAAATTGCTTATTTATAAAGACATGCCACAAACAAACAACACAGAAACCTGCTACAAATCGGCAGAGACGAAAGAGCAAAAAGCTCATCCAAACGTAAGCACTATTCGTAAGCAACAAGTAGAGAGGTGGATTCAGACTCTGTTCACGACGAGTAAAGGTTTGATGTTTTCTATTTCTTATAAGGAATCATATTATAACTCGAAGCATCTTTATGTCATGTTCCTTGACACTGAAGCACCATCGTTTTGAATCATACTTAGGATCTGAACGCTAAATTTCGTGAATTCATATACTTTTCCTCTTGTGTTGATGTAAATCGTCTTTGAGAAATTGATGTTTGGGATAATCAAAATAATTAATTGCATGGATATTTAGTGCTTTTATATTATTTGTAGCAAATTTCTTGTTTTGGCTACTTCTCCTTACTTATGTGAAGCCTGGTAATTAAAAATGGCCAAAAACAGAAAGGATGCCACAAAGAGAGGATTCCGATCCATCAAAGAATATCAATACATTATCGGCAAATCTATGCTGAGTGATCCAAGGAAAAGTAGAACTTGGCTTGACACCAAAAATCCCACGAACAGCCGCTGCTGCGTCCACCGCATTGATACTTTGATAATCCATGGCAATGTTTATTATGTGGTCCGTATTACATAACTTGTAGTAGAAATTTTATGGAAAGCATTTTAGGCCATGTAAGAGTTTTGATAGACTAGAATTTCTGTTATGGATTGGAATAGCTAGTTTCTATTTGGTAATAACCTATATAAATATCCCTTTATAGTTTATAAAATCAAGCAAAATAGCTCACATCTAAAAGAAAAAACAAAAGTAACAAGGTCGAATTACGAAGAGCACTTCATCGTGTCTTCTTCACCAATTTCTAAAAAGAAAAACTATTGATGATAATAATGGTTCAAATTGAACACTGTAACTCTGTTAAGGGCAAGACAACAAAAGACAGTGGAGATTCTTTTACTCTGACTCACTCTCTTTAATTTTTATTTTGAATAACGAAAAATTTCAAAAATCTGAGTGCACATGACATTGTTGGTCCACATACACCCACTTCTGACTTTATCACAAACATAAAGAATGGGACATCCCATAGAGTTTTTTTGTTTTCTTACGAACTTGACATTACATTTGTCGTAACAATACCAGAATCGTTATGGATCTTTCTATACCATAATACTCACAAGTTTTTGTCGAAATTTAAACCAAAATATCCATTGCAATCTTTGAGATTCGTGTACATTTTGCCAAACAGCTAGAGTGTCCTTTTCTTTCAAACTCGAGTGTGCGATCAAAGCAATGCTGATTTTTTTTAGGGATTATTGTCTAAAATGCCATTTTTTTTGGAAAAACTTTCGAAAATGCCATTTTTTGAATAGTTTACGGTTTTTGCCATTTTTTAACACTTAAAAATGTACGTATTTATGATTTTTTTTTGCAAAAATACGAACTTTATACCAAATACTAAACCCTAAGAACAAATGGAACCGACTAAACCCAAACATAACGAGTGAAACGCATGTTAAATCATATTTTTGGAACCTGAAAAAGGGTAAAATCCATAAACTATTCAAAAAAGGGCAAAATCCACAAATGCCACTATAAAAAAGGGCAAAATCCGTAATTAATTCTTTTTTTTATAGAGTCATTTGAACATAATTTCATATGCTAAAATATTTGTTTAATGTGCAAGACTACAAAAAGGGGGTGGGTGGGATATGTGCATATTAAAGATATGGGGCAAAAGTACAAAATCTATAATTTATGCATAACTCCCGAAGCAGTCAAAGCGGATCTTGAACACTTCGCCTCCCAACTCGATCGTTAACTAATTTCTTAGTATCTTTCTTCCTTGAATCTCGTTAACATACTAACTAATCTCTTCTTTGAGTTATCCTAATCACCCAAATATTCAATCCTAACTTAGCAAGTGAACGACTAGGCACAAGAAAAAAAAGAGAGAGTAAATTAACACACACACACACAAAAAGTCTAATCTTAAGTTCTTAACCTCATCACTATGTGATCCACTACCAAAAGCAAGTAACATCATCATTATAAACAACATTATCATTTCCTTTCTTTCTTTATTAATCACAATTTTTTTTGTCCTTTTATATTTTTGTCAAATCCATCCACTATAAAATAATAACCTTTTCTTTTCCTATTTTTTTCTCTATATGTAATTATTGGAATACGCAGTTTGAACCTCGATTTTCTTCAGTATTGTTTGTTTTTAAAAAAGTGTCATACTGTAATTATTTAATTCGCAAAGTAAACTAAAAAGAAATAAAGCAAACTAATGAAACAGCTTTTTTCGTCTAGACATTCTCAACGACTAGCTAGCTAGATTCAGAGTTAAACCTGATCACAGAGAGAGAGAGAAAGATACCGAATGTTCACAAACGATTCTTCCATCTTTGTAACAGAGAGACATGCCTTCAAGACCAAATCCAGTCCGACCAAAGCTATTCATCAACAGAACAAAAACTCTCTTCTTGATTCTCACAATCTCATCTTCTCTTGTAATCTTCTTCGCAATTCTCTACTTCATCTATCACCTCTGGATTTCTCTTCTTAACCGCTCTAGAACCATCCCTTTCGACGTTGCTGCTGCATCGCCATTAAAGCTCCAGCTTTTCACTTACAAAGAGCTCAAACTAGCAACAAACGATTTCGACGAATCCAATGTGATTGGTAAAGGCGGCTCTGGTACTGTGTTCAGAGGCATCACAAGAGACGGCAAGCTTTTCGCGGTTAAGAGACTCGATAACCTCTCTATCCAAACAGAGACCGAGTTTCAGAACGAGTTACAGATTCTTGGCGGGTTAAAATCGTCTTTTTTGGTTACCCTTTTAGGTTATTGCGTCGAGAAGCATCACAGGTTCTTGATTTACGAGTATATGCCAAACAAGAGTCTTCAAGAGCTTCTCTTTAACGAAGATGGAGATTCGTGCTTGAATTGGGAAAGGAGATTCAGTATCATCCTCGATGTAGCGAAAGCTCTCGAATTTATGCATTTCGGGTGTGACCCACCAGTGATTCATGGAGATATCAAGCCTAGTAATGTTCTTATGGATTCTGAATTTAGGGCAAAGATTTCGGATTTTGGTTTGTCTAGGGTTAAAGTGGAGGGAGGTTATGGGGTTGATTTGTTCAGCCAAGAACTTTCTGGGAATTTTGGAGGAGAGAGCACTCCTCAGACCGCCATTGGTACTCCAACGCATCATGAGGTTGATTTTGCTCTTGCTCTACAAGCTTCTTCGTCTTCCAAGAACAGTAGAACAAGTCGTAACATCAAGGGAATGAATCTGAATTCGATGAGTTTAGCAATGGAGGGTGAGACAAAAGGAAAAGAGGTTTCAAACGATGGGGATGATTCTAAAGTCAATCATGTTGTGTTGTCATGTGAGGATCATGAGTTTGATCAGGGCAAGGAGATGAATTTGAGCCCTAATTCGGTTCTTGATTTGGGGAAGGGGTCGAAACAATGGGGGAGAGATTGGTGGTGGAAGCAAGAAGGGAGTGGTGAATTGTGTAGTAAAGATTATGTTAGGGAATGGATAGGGAGTCAGATTGACACGGCGAACCCGGATTGGGATGATGAGAAGAAGATCAGCACTACTCCTGAGGTGGGAGTTTCGACTAGGACAATCGATAAAGCGGAAGATCGAGATGAGTCTGGTTTGAATGAATCTAGGTTTGACACTCTTGGAGAGAAGTTTGCGAAAGAAGAGATCAACGAAAAGACGAAGAAGAAATTGAAAAAGAAGAAGAAGAAGAAGCATAGGAATATGGAGGAATGGTGGAAAGAGGAAGAGCATCAAGATGAGATGAATAACAAAAAGAAGATTAGAATTCTGAGAATCAAGTTCAAGAATCGTTTGAAATTCCCACATTTTCGTTACTGTTTCCGTCAAAAGGGTGAAAACAGCGTGCACGACCGAGAAGGAGAAGCAGCGGGAGAATTTAGCTTCAGAAGAGGATGGAGAAGGAAAAGCAATAGCAGCAGCAAGAAGAAGAAGAACAACAATAGATCAATGGGGAGTGAGATGTGGAGTGGTGATTTGTTTAGCCGCGAATTAAGCAGCACGACGAGTATGAGAGGAACATTGTGTTACATAGCACCGGAATATGGAGGCGGTTGCTGTTACTTGATGGAGAAAGGCGATATTTACAGCTTTGGAGTACTGATTCTAGTGATAATCTCGGGTAGGAGGCCTTTACACGTCCTTGCATCGCCGATGAAGCTTGAAAAAGCGAATTTGGTGAGCTGGTGTAGGCAATTGGCTCAGTCAGGGAACGTTCTTGAGCTGGTCGATGAGAAATTGAAGGATGGGTATAACAAGGAAGAAGCAGGATTGTGCATTAACTTGGCTTTGGCTTGTCTGCAGAAAGCACCTGAGTTACGGCCTGATGTTAGTGAAGTTGTGAGAATCTTGAAAGGGGAAATGGACATTTCCTCGACTGCTTTCGAGTTTTCTCCATCGCCTCCGGGAAAATTTTACGGCAGTAGATCAAAGCGGAGAAGTTAAAACAGCGCTATGCAGAGTAGTGGTAGTTCGAGGTTTGATCTGATCTTTTCATTTACGAAATTGTTGGATGTAACTTGAAAGAGTTTTCGCTTTTGAGAACTGTATTATGTTGTAATGTTTGTAAACTATATATATGAATGAGATGCAAATTTCATCAAAACCCAGAAGAATATATATCAATTATAGTTTAACTACAATTTCATCTAGAGACATTTCTCGCTTTGATCTTCAGGCAAATTTATTGCGCTAGTGAAGTGCCCTAAAACCTATGGCTAATGAATATTCCTTTTGTGTTTAATGGGCATGCTCTCAATGATAGCCAAGTTTGGTTTTAAAATAGCAATAATCAATTTTCAGAAGCTGCAACTAAAGTAAGCGAGTCATAATCAAGGGACCCATAGCTTTTTTGATGGAGTAAAATGATGGTTCCTTGAAATGTGGCATGAAAACTGCAACACTCAAAAGAATCCAAGGCCATAACATTCATCATTGATTCATGAGTTATGATACAGAAGAATTATAAAAAACGAAGTCCAAGGACAAAAAGAATACAGAAAAAGGCATAATAGACAATGAGAGCTCTGAAGATCTTGCCTTTGAAACACATTGAGCTCAGCCTTTGCCTGTTGTGCGGTCTGGCCTGAACCGTAACTTCTTGTAACTTGAACGTGCAGCGATGCGTGGACGTGTAACAATCAAGAATCACACTAGTTTCTAATGTCTTTCATGTAATCTGGAGAGAGATTCCTGAATCAGCATAGTATAGTTGAAAAAGATTAGTATTGCAGATTCATTGATATTCTCCTTTAGGAATACGCAAAGGTAAGGATCACCAAATCTAGTAAACGGACGAAAAGATTACCTGGAATACTGCACGGCAGATGAAGTGAAAGCAGACAAACCAAATGGAACGGATAGGTTGGGAACCAAGCTTCTGGTCTCGTGCAGATTGCACATAACACATTTCAGAAGAGTGGAGACCATGAGGTCTGAGAATTGATACATGAGTGATCGTTTGATCCACATTCTTCAAGTCTTACCTGTATCTGATTCTTTTTTGTATATTGATCGCTGACCCTTATAGCCTCCCCGAGAACCAACTTTTTGAGGATCTATCCTCTTGCTTTTTCTGATCCCCTTCACCTTTTGCTCCTCCAGAAGTTTCTGGAGCATAGGATTTCCTGGGAACCCCTTTGATTTCATCTCTGAATAGATCTCTCTGGCCATTTCAAGCCACCCACATGACAAAAGGCCATGTACTGTAGCCAAGTAAAGAGCAGGATTAGCCACTATCTCAAAACGATCCATTTCCGCCCAGATCTTCAAAGCATTTTCTGGTTGCTTTCCCTTGAACAATTTTCCAAGAATGAGAAGAAAGGTCTCTTCTGTAGGACCTAAGCCAGAGACCTTCATTTGGCCTAAAACCTCTAAAGTTTTATCGAAATATACAGCCTCAAGGAATGCATGAAATGTATCAACTGTTGGACTAAGGTTCTCACTTATCATGGTTGCCAATACATTCCTGGCAAGGTCCAGCTTTCCAGCCTCACAAAGGGGGCGTATCATCGAGTTGTAGGTGACTGAATCTGGCTTTAATCCTTCCTCGTTCAACTTTTCCATAAGCTTCATAGCTTCATCAAAGCAATTCTCACGGGTCAACACATAAACCAAAGAATTGTAAACTTCAATCCCTGGAGCCAATCCCCGTTTCTTCATTTCATCGTAGAGCCTGAGAGAATCAAAAAGGTTCCCAACTTTAGAGAAGCAAGAGATCATGTGACTGTAAGAGTCCTTGTTAGGCGTGATACAGTAATTCCCCATCTCTCGCCAAATCCTCTTTGCTTCAGTCACATCAGTCCAAATGTTACACCAACCATTAAGAATGATGTTGAATCCCTCAACATCGACCGGAAAGAGCTTTTTGCTTGCAAGCATGAACTCTTCAGCTTTTTCAATGTGCCCATGTCTACACAATGCATATAGCAATCCTTGAAATGCTTCATCATCAGGAGTGTGTTTAAACTTATCCATAATATCAAATGTCCGAATAGCTTGGCTAGTATCATTAGCAGCAGCATATCTACAATGAACACCAAGACAACCAATTCAATACCTGGTAAAATCTTTCAATAACAAATTCAACAAAAGAAGCTGAAACCGAACCTGTCCATCATGAGAAACATGGCCTTTCTAGTATCCTTTGATACATGAAACATATCACGGATCAAACACCAAGCAATGTTGAACTTTTGATGATTACCCAACACCCAGATCATCAAATCACAAGCTTTCTGATCATCACAGCCGCGTTTCTCTCCCCATTTGAATGCTAGAAAGGCAAGCCTCCATTCATCTCTTAATTCCCAGATTAAAGAGTAGAAAGATTCATGATTTAGATCAAATGATGATTCTTCTAGAGAAGCCATGGCGTCCGTCTCTGACTCTAGCTGAGAGACGTGTCTGATCAAATCAATCAGACCCTGTTCCAACGGAACCAAGGATTGGTTGATATCTAACATGTCGGAGATGATTTTAGTGGAGAAGCAATTGGAGGAGACAAAACGTGGGACATAGCTTAGGAGTGGAGAATGCACAAGACCTGCTCGATGAAATGCTGAAGAGGAGTGATTTTGGAAAGATGAGTTCGAAAACAATGATGTTGACACTAAACGCAGCAGATATTGCTGTTGCACAATCGACCATTGTGCCGTTCGCGTTAGTCTCGTAGCAATGGCAACAATCGCAGCCATAGCTCATGAGAAGTGAAGGAGTAAGCGAGTGAGAAGGCTTAATGGTCTTTATGGTCTTTATGGGACGAGGATATAAAATTATTAAGTTAATGGGGTTAAAACTAATATATAGTAAATATGGGGTCTAATATGGTAATAAACAAAGTAAGATGAATGGGCTTAAATAGGGCCCATTTTAGATGTCTGTAAAAAGATCCGAGAGAAAGAGAAATCTAATTCCTGATAAACCCTAGAAGAAGAAGAAGAAGAAGAAGAAGAAGCAAAAGCTGTGGAGATCGAGATGGGAAATGAGAGCAAGAGCAATTTGGGAGGAGGAGGAGGATTTAGGGCAAAGATGGAGCACTATGTCTACAGTGGGGAGAAGAAGCACGTTTTGGCTGGGATCGGGATTATCTCCATCATCTTCGGAATCCCTTGGTATCTAATGAATCAAGGTTCGTTTTTCTTGGCTATTTAGATTGAAATATATTACTATGTTTCTCTTTAGATTCCGAATTGGAAGAGGATGATGATGATATCTGCAGGTACTGACTGATTCAGTATCATAAGCTGAAAGATTTAGAATCTAAAGCTTCCAACTTTATATTTCCTGGCAAATGCAATCAAATAGAGTTTGATTATATATGAGAATGAGTCACAATGTTTATTTTGTTATCTTATTGCCATGTGTGACATTTGGTAATATCTCCTTGTGTGTTTATCTTATTGGCTCTTGTTTGGTAAACCGGGTTTCTTTCAGGATCAAAGCATCGTTCTCACCAAGATTACTTGGAAAAAGCCGATCAAGCTCGAAAAGCTCGTCTCTCATCATCTTCATCCTCGGATAAGTAGTCATCTCCCCCACTTGGAATCCTTTTAGGAGACTCTAGTCAACTACATTTTGTGAATGATCCATACATCGTTTTTCCATGTCTATAAACTCAGTAATGTCTGTGCTAGTGTTGTTCCCTTCAGATATGTATTTTTACACTCTACTCTGAGGTTTCTATATCAAAGAAATGAAATATTTATCAAATCCAGATAATGAGATGGTGGTTGTAAACTTGTAAATTTGCGAGTGATTTCGTGTTTTTCCATCAAAAACGTTATTCTGTAATTTTTGCGTTTCTTCGTTGAAACGTGATTCACATTTTCCAGCCAAACATATCGTTTTGAGTAGGAACATTTTTGGTGATGATGAGAAGATGATTCTGGTTTGGTTTGCTTAATAATCTGACAAAAAAAATACTGTTTTCATCTTGTAAAAGTCACAGACGATTAATATATTAATTTAAGCAACATAAACAAGAAAACAATTGTCTACGTGTCAGGGCAGGTTATGTCTTCACAGAGGCATGAGTCTTCTACGTTTGTAGAACCAAACGAATGCCAAAAATACAACAAGGCCACACACTCCAGTAATGGTCAAAACCCATTTAAAAGCACCAGGCTGTTCAAAGAAGTCTATTTCAAAATTCATCCCAAAGATCCCGGCTACAACCCCGAATATGGCTACAACGAATGTCGCAGTAGTTAGCAGCAGCTCGAACTGGATCAGCTGATTCCGTACGTTATCCTGCAATTTCCAGAAATGTTCAGCAGACTCTTATGGTTTTCTAAGCAAATAAGTTATCTAAAAAAGATCAAGATTTCAAGGTATACCAATTGAATGTTGATGAAATCTTCGGTATCATCGATGTATTCCTTTAACTGAAGAGTAAAGAGTGTTGCTTTTAACTGGTGTTAAAACAAGATGATGAATGAACACAAAGGAACAGGTTTTATGTTACCGAAGTAAGCTTGTTGAGAGTGCTATCGATGACAACAAAGTATGCTTCCAGCAACATCTCTAGCTCCTCTATATTCTCGGTTGCGCCTTCTGAGCTCTTAGCACTGTCATGCCGGCTCCTTACAATGCTCAAGCTTTTCTCAAGTCTGCGGGACTCAGGAGGAGAAGAAACAGGAGAAACTGGTGCAGACAGAGAAAAACAATCATTTGATCGGTAAACAGATTGATCACCATATAAAGATCCTTCCATTCTCTTCTTCTTCTCTGTTAGATACATTTCTGCCATATCCCCATCATCGTCCATTAGCTGTTCAATCTCATCCCGAACCTTCTGAACTCTTCTCGTCAATGCTACAAGTCTGCTCTTTAGTCTACGTGCACGCTCCAAGTTTAAAGTACTGATCTTTGAGGTAAGCTCATCCAATAATGGGTATGCCTCAATCTCTAACTCTGAAGCCTACAAAGGGAAATCTAATATTAATGCTGAGCATACTAAATTCAAGAAGTTCTGAATCGATGGATCACTGACCTGGGAATCAAGGAAGGTACAAGCAGCTTCAAGGGCAACTTCAAGAGCCCTGAACTCGAAAGGTAAATAATCAGGGGATGAGTTCTGAAACACATTGTCTAAACTCCTACTCCTCCTCCTGCTCAATTCGAGACTGTCCTGATTCCAAACCTCAGTAACAGAACTTGCCTTTAGTCTCTGCTGCAGCTCAACAACATAGCGAAGCACATAGTTGTCAAGGGAATTCAAGAGCAAAACCTCATCCGCAGTAATAATACAACGGATCTGCTCTAAGTTAACAACAATAGCCTTCTCTCTGCCAAGAATGGTTGACGGATACACAAACAAAGGATCAAGCAGCCTTAAATCACGTGCTGGTAAATCACATCTACGCATCATAGTGAACTTATCAACCTCAATGACCTGAGAATTGGCAAAAGTATCAACACGAATCCACGACTTAAGCCCTTGTCCACGCTTCTTGAGACCCAAAACATCAACTCCAAGGAGTGGTTGTCTCCCTGATGGAGAAGGACGAGAACCTGCATCCCCTCTAAGGTTTATAGCTGAAGCAGGTCTTGGAGGAAGCAAACGCTCTTTGAGTTCAGACATTGTTGCCATTCTCCAGTTACTACAAAACCAAGTAAGTACAAGGATGAAATATAACAAAAATCTCTTCAAGGTCTATCTGATAAAAAGTCAAGAATGGAAATTTAATAAATACATCCTATTCAGCTGTGATCAGAAAACGAAGAAGAAGAAGCCTCACAAACTGATCAAAGATGGAAGCTTTTTCGCACAAAATAAAAAATTTCAGAGGAAAAAGAAAAGCATACATCACAAGGCAAAGATCAGAATATATGATTGAGTGTTTCCTCGGTCTAAATGCCACAAAATCAGATGGATCGTCCCAAAACAATAAAACAGAGAAAAATATACCAAAAGGTCGGAAATTGTACAGAAGAAAAAAAAATCAACAAACACCTCCAATAAACAATCTCCGAACCCTAACGAAAGGGGGATTTCGGAAGTGACTGGGCTGGATTCCGTCTTCTACTTTGTTTGAGTGAATGCGAAGAAGAAGCAAAAGTTATAACTTTTTTTGCGGTTTGGCCCTTTGTGGACGGAAAAAAAATCATGTAGAAGAGAGGTTTCAAACCGAAATGCAAACCGATTCTTAACTAATTTATATTGGTTTAGGCTCTAATTTATCGGTTTAACACAACTTCTCTTATAAAGTGCTCTTTAATTAAATATTTAATGCATTAATTCAATTAGTATTTAGTATCGTACTAATAATCCAATTATTTGATCCAAGCGTGACGATTAAATAAGAGAATGATATGTCAAATGTTACTATAACCGGTTTAGGTATTATTATTCTGAGGAGACAAAATCAAATTATTCGAGTATAGGTGACAACAACGTGCCATTAGAAAAAATAAAAATAAGAGAATCATTGGAAAAGACAATGGATGACGTAAGCCGATGAGAATCTGAAGATCCTCTACGACCCGAGTCCATTTTAGATCCTAAACCCGGTAACTTTATCGACCCGTTTACCTCGTTTCCTCTCACCACCTACCTGACGCTACGCTGCTAAATTTTTTGTGATCGGTTCGAGTTTTGATTGGTAGATCTGAGTCCACAATCATCAGAAATCAACTTTTTGATTCTCGTTGTTGAACTAATTGAAGGCCGATCACTCCTTGGACTTTGTTCTTAGGGTTCATCCTCAAAGGTAATCAATTTATATGGATTACGCAATTTTCTGGACGAAAGTGATCACTTTGCAATGATCTGAACCCCCAAAACCGTAAATTTTAGGGTTCTACGGTGATGATGTGCCTTAAAATTATATATTTCAGATACAGAGTTAGTTTTATTGCCTAATTTCCGATACACATTTTTGTGTGCTTTAGGGGTGGTTAATGAGCTCTTAGAAGCTATGGGAATGGCGTCCATGAGCTCTGGTAGTGAAAGCCTTCGTCTTTGCGTGTTTGACTTAAGAAGAGGCCAACACGAAGGACAAGAACTCGACAAGATCTTGTTCTTCTATCCTCCTGATCTTACCTTCTCGACTCAGCTATCCGTTATCGGGCTCAGCGAAGGGCTTATCACGTTCACCAGGTTAGCTAATAGAGATTTTCCTTCTTTACAGAGATGTTCAAGCTCATGGATTGATTGGTGTTGTCTCATGTTCATATAAATTTTGAGCGTTATTAGCTTTGCCTGTATTTTTGGTTGTTTCTGAGATGTGGTTTATGGAATATAAATGCAGACTTTTCTCCCCGGACGCAGCATGTGAGGTAATTGAAGCAGAGAGACATTCCCATGTTTTCTATGAGGCCGAGCCCGATATCTGGATGGTCATGGTACAGCATTACCAACTCTTTCACTTGTTTTAGCACTTAATTCGTACTTTATTCATATGCATAAAGAGAACAAAATTTGATTTAGACTTTGGTAGGTTGTAGAGAAAAATAAGGAGATTGAAGCTGTATGGAGGATTGATGCATTGCGGAGAGTTCTTAAGGAAGTACACTCTCTCTTTGTTATGTTTCAAGGGTCAATTAGGGCATTGCTTGAGAAAGAACCAACTGGAGGACTTATAAGATCGCACTTGTATCCATTCATCACAGACTATTTAAATGGTAAGCAATATCCACCAAGTCTAGCCCATAAACTCCCTGTGTAATAGCACTTTTCAAAAGGTTTTCTATTTTGGCGCAGATCTTTTTGTTGGTAAGAAACATCAGTTACCTTCCTTCCGTGAAACTTTGACAGAGCGTGGAACAGTTCAAATGCTAACTTTAGCAAGAGATGCAGCACTTGAAGTTCAGGTTTGTTTCTCCGTCAGAAGATCTGTTTCGCAATACAACAATAGTTCACTATTTTGACTACTATTTATTTAGATGTACAGTCTCTTGTCGGAGTGCTAGATTCATGTGCTGGGACCGTTCGATGCCACTCTGTGATTCTATTTCATGATCTACTGGTGTCAACAACTCTCTCACCTGTATGTTTTCAAATCCCCCACTCACAATATTCATTTTAGCCAAGATTGTTGAGTCGTTAAGATTCTTAAATTGTTGTGGTCTGTGTAATCTATATTTTCCACTAATACTAAAAGTGTAGACTATATCATCTCTCTCTATCTCTCTTTTGACAGGATGATACCGTCGACGTGTTTGCATTTTCTGTCATGAGATTGACCACAAACGCACTATCCTCTGGCACAAGTTCCTGGTCATATCTACGCAAGGGATCCGTGACACCTCAAATATCTTCTAGATCTACCTCAGTGCTCCCTCTTGGTTCAGGTGGTACATTGCCTTCAGGAAATGGTAGTAGCACAGGTCGTGTTATTAGACCCTTGCAGCACGATAAGTGGTCGAAAGGGAAAGACGGGTTTCTTGTAACTGATATTTGGGGTATAGATGCCACACCGACAATTTTGATACAGAAGACACAGGAAAGATTTTACCTTTTGACATATCAATACAAAAGTCTGACCTTGGTTCTTCTCGTGCCTACCGCTGCAATTGTTAATGGAGAGCTAGACATCTCATTCGTGAAGCAGCAAGTTATTGAAAACGTTAGCTCACCTCTGTAAACCTCTCTTGCTTCATTGTAAAATCTTTTCAGACTCCATCCCTTATCATCTCTATGCATTTTTGCAGGCATCGGCAAAAATCTTGAAAGTCGAAGAGAAGCTATCGAAAGGGTGGGGCGGTGAGAACGCTTACCATGTAAGCGGTTACCGTTACTTACTAGTTGATAATGACATGGAAGTTTCTAGAGCTTCTCCGCCAGGAAAGGTTGCAACTCTAGCAAAGGTGAGAGAACTCCCATTAATCATATTTATATACTGCGACCTCTGTGAGTAGCATAACCAAGAGTGTATCAAATTTACAAAATTGTCTCTGATTTCGTAGGAGTCTTTGCTTGCACTAAACAAGCTAAGGGAAGAAGTGGATACAGAAAAGGGCCGCTCGAAGCAAGAGAAAGACATGGAAATATGCATTCGAGCGAAGAACAACACGTGGGTCATTGCGCGTCTAAACAGAGGTAAAGAGCTTTACATGGCTTTAGAGAAAGCAAGTGAAACTCTTCTTGATGCTACAGACTCTGTCCAAAGATTCAGCAACAGGTAAACCTTTTTAGTTCCTACTACTAAAAAGTAGTAATCCATGAATTTGATTTCCAAATAAAAAAAAACGAAATGATATTGCCAACTTCTTCAGGTACTGCAGCGGAGCATTCTCCATGGATTAGATTCTGCAATTGTTTGTTTTGATAGAAGGAAAGTGTTGTTGGAAGTATTTTGAAATGTTTAGATTTTCATTATAAAAATATAAAGAAACCGTTACAAAGAATGAGAATTTGGTGACTTTTGTCTACATCTAAAAGCAAACGTGTGACTTGACCCTTGTCGGTTTGAAGAAGTCAAATAAACCTTCCCATAATCTTAAAAGATTACTTGCAAATTCAGGAAAGCTAAAAATGCTTTAAATCCTGAATGTTTGAGATTTACACGGAGGAGGAGAAATTACTTTATTCACATTTAAGCAATCATTAAATGAGACAATTTTTCACCTATTTACATTGTTGTGCTTTTTAGTCTCTCTCTGATTGTTATTTATATACATAACACATTTTGGATGATTTCGAAATTAATTAGTGAAATCATTCGTTTTCAAGCGTAAGGATTAACATGAGACGAGTAGTCACGGGTCCCTGCTCCCTCCCATCCCATCCATTCTTCCCACGTGTCGCAATCTGGATCATTCATTCCGTTCAATCCCTCATCGTATACATCGAACGGCTCAAATTCCTCCGTCCCTTCCATCTGATTCTTTATTTGCTTCAACACAATCTTCAAAAAAGAAAGAAAAAAAAAAAGAGATCAATTTTTCATTACAAAAGCGAATTTAAATCTGTTTATAAGTTAACCAAAAAGCATAGTTGCTTTCATAAACACACGCTTACATCGTAAGCTTCGTTAATTGTCTGAAACTGAACCCCACAATTGCTTCCTCTACAAACATCAGGATGATACTGCAACAATCAAAAACAAAATCGATCAGAAAAATATCAACTTTTTAAGAAACCCAGATAACCAAAATCGAATCTTTTTGAAACAAGGTTCATCAGATCTAAAATGATGGAGCTTAAGAAAAAGAAGGTCAAACCTTTTTAGCGAGTTGTCTGAAAGCTTTCTTGACCTCGTATTCAGACGAATCGGGTCGGATCTTAAGGGTTTTATACGGATCCATTACAGAAGATGAAGAAGAACAAACGACTTTTGATCTGTTGAGCATCTTCGTGTTCTTTCTTCTGCTGTTTTTTAATCGAAACGATGAAGATGATGATGAAAACGACGATCCGGGTAGACCCGAGAACCCGTTTCCTCCGATCGTTAAAGCAATTGTCATTTTTTTTGCTCGTGTGGTTCACAAAATGGAATCAAAGAGAAAACTCAGAGAAGATTATGATTTTGTAATAGAAAGTGAATAAAGGAGAGTTTTTTTTTTTTTGGGGTTCAATAATGGATTTAGGATTTAATGAATTGGATAAAGAGAGAAGCGGGATTTATTTATAAAGAAAGGAAACGGTGACTCATCTCAAAGTGTCCTTATCCATAACGCTACCGCTTTCCCCGGCCAAAATGTTTTTTTTTTTACTATTTTTAATCTACTACAGATTAAAAAAGTTATCCATTCCTACTTTTTTGTTATTATGTTTAAAAATTTTAATATTATTTTCCAAAAATAAATTTTTAAAAAAACATCTACTGTATTGAGGTCTAAATTCTGGTGTGGGTTAACGAAATGTGAAAGACGAAGGAATTGGTTGATAGGTTGGTACTTGGCATGTGTTTAAAGTTGTAGTTAAGTACAATTCAGTTTTCTTTACTAATTAAGTATGTTTTAGATACTGTGGGTAGAATTAACACTAAACTAAGAGCACCAGAAATATTTTATTTTTAAAAATAAAAGTAAAAACCATTAGTAGAATTGGGAAGCTTTTCACCATAGTATACTTTGAAGAAATAATTTTTGCAGAGATTTGTTTATAAAATGGTGATATTTTGACTTTGAAATCAGAAAGAAAGACCGATAATAATATCCGTTCTTATCCAAAAACCAAAATCATTTGAAGAACAAATATACCAAAAAAAAGATTCCTTGGCAATTTGATGCTTTTCACCATTTAAAATATCTCATGATTCCCATCCAAACACGCAAATAAATTTGGATCACAAAATATAAATCTACGGACCTATCGATCAAATTTATCTTAAACAGTTCAATAAAATTGATATTACATTTAATACAAAGCTATTATATAGAACTTAGCTAATTTTCCATAAAATCCATAGCAAATTACTGTATATATAAATGTCTTTAAAATTTTAAGACAACAACACAAACAAAAACATTTCCGTTCACAACCTCCATTGTCTAGCGTAGCTAGACTCTTGTCATCAGGTTATTACGTAATTGATATGCAAGAACAGCACCAGATGATTGCTCAGTTAGTTCTCATGAAAATTCAAGTTGAATTACCAAAACAAGATGGGAAAATTTCAAGATATTTGATGGAGATAACAAACAAAACAGTCTTCAAGATCTTCTTCTTCGCTTCCTCTTCTCTCTGTCGCTTTCATCCGAACTAGAAGAAGATGATGAGTCTGACTCAGATTCAGACTCGGAACCAGAACTGTCTGATCCAGATGATGATCCTGATTCTGATTCCGCAACTTGCTTCTGCTGTTGCATGATGAGGCTTGGCATGTTCTTCAGATACTCTCTGAGATTCTCTGTGATGCCTCCAAGACCAATGGATGTAAAGAAGTTGATTGCAAACCTCGTGTTCTTTGGATTATCCTTAGGGAAGATAGATTCAAGTGATTCCTGCATTGTTGGATCCTGAAGCCTCTCATTAAGCAGCCTGATCCCCAAGTGTTCTGACAATTCCTGCAATCAATGCAAAAGTTGTAACACCAAATCACACAATAGTCTCAAAACCAATTTCCACACCTATAAAAAATTCATAAGCAGAGTCCTAATTGTAAAGTAATATATCCAAAGTTTCATAATTCCATATGAAAGAAGAAATTAATCAATCACATCAACCTATCACCAATCAAACTAATGAGATGAAAAGCTCTGAAATGGTAAAATGAGTTTCATGGAATGGTGAAATGAGTTTTAAGAATTCTAGTTACCTGGAATAGGATCTTAATGAAGATACGAGATGAGGAAGTTGTGTCCTCCTCGGTTAACCGAATGTAGGCAAGCACATGCCAGGGGAGAGCATCTGTGCCCAGTAAATGGGCAAAAAACTTAGCCACGTTACGCAATTTGTTTGTCTCCAGACGATGAATCATGGAATACTGCTGAACAAAGCATTTCTCAAAATTCTCTTGATGAATTTTGTTGATCATACAGAAACGCTGACCCAACAATCCATAGTAACGCAGATAAGTTCTCTCCTGAGAGCAACATTCCAGGAGCATTATGCATAGTTCCATCTGCAACATTGATTGGATAAGAATGTTATAAGACTTGTGTACTTCCAGCAAGTCACAAACTTTAAGAAGGTTTCATTGCAACATCAAACAGTAAAACAAAACAAAAACATAGAGTATCAGAAATTTACCTCTTGACCTGGTTCAAGCTTAATTTTAAGTAATTTGTGACCTGCTTCCTCAAAATCAACACTGGACATTATGGTCAGGTAGATTGTCCTCCTAAGATTAACAAGATTAGTCTCTGTCTCGTCTCTTATTCTCATTTGTTCTTCATCTTCTTCATCAGATTCATCTTCCTCCTCATCGTTATCTTCTGAACTAGCATCAGAGCCATCGTCATCCTCAGACTCCTCGTCACCGAGTAACTCTTTCTTCAGAGCCTCATATTTCTTTTCGTTCTCAACGAAGTCAGGATCAGGTTTGAAAACATCTGCAATCAGAAAAATGTAGAATTAAGAGCAGTTTCAGTAATTCCAAAATAGTAACCTATCTCTAGAGCATGGAGTAAATTTTAAAATACAATACCAAGCTTACCAAGAGCAGTTTCAGGATCAATTTCCTGATTAAGAGAGATATCGTGCGAATATTTTTCTTCAACAAGATCTAGCTCAGGACGAACGGCCGGATATCCCTGAAAGTAAACCATCAACAAGATTTTATGAGCATTATGCTATCCGTGACAATAAGCATACTGTTACATCTATCAAAACCCATAATATCAGATTCGAATTCAATGTGTCAAGGAGTATATTACCTGAAATTTCGCCTTCCTAGTAGCATGGAGACTTTCTATCAAATACTGAACTCTCTTATCTATCTCTCCCTCGTGCAGTATACCACGAAACCGCTCAAAAATCCCTGTATTAACAGATGGAAGAGCTTAGAAATGCAAATAAAAGGAAGAGCCGTGGAAATATAGAGCATGTATGTATGCCATGAAAAACTGTTGAAGTTTGAAATGAAACAGCTAAGACACACAACCAAATTTCAACATCATCTTTTTCCAAAAGAACTAGATTATCATACCAATGTATGTCAATAGTCATTGGTGAAAGAATATGATGGATTAAGTGTAAATACAAATAGTCTAATGTTTCTTCAACATATCAAAACAAGATTTCTATCCAATAAAAAGAGAGGCTGAAAGGATTTTTACCATTCAATCCTTTTGGTGTAACGTCTTGAAGCATCGCACCACAATCCCTCACAAACCCAACAGCCACCTCGACACTGTCATCAGTCGGCTCATCCAGAAGTACCTCGACTAATTCAAGTGCTATGATCTCCTCAGCGACTTGCTGGTTTACTAGATGCGCTATAAATTTTACAGCAGCAAGCAATTGAGGCTGCCATAACAAATATGATACATAACAATGTATAAATATGATATATATATTAATCAAAATGCTTTTAAAAAGTTTTAGATTCGGACAGCAAAAAAAGACAAACCTTGTCGTTACGCTTATACGCTCTCTTTAGCTGCAAAACGACCCTTTTCAATAGAAGTTCAGCAACTTCAGGGAATTTGGCATTAATAACAGCGACTAAGGCTGCAAAGACATCAGTGAATCCAGGAGATGCCATTTGAGACTTCATACATGAACGGCAGAAAAGTCCCCTTCCTCTGATGAGATTTTCAGCAAACAGTTCAGGGATTATGTTCTTGATGTTGCTTGCATTAACCTTATTCACGAGCCCATTAATACTTTTACGGAGAGCATCCCATGTAAGCCGTTGATACTCTACGCTGCTCTTATCTTCCACCTCCTTCATCATGCGTGCTAGCTTGAACGGAGGAATATAAACTCCTCCTGTTTTTCCCAAGGCCATAGCATTGTTCTCAGATGGATTGAGTTCTGCCAGCTTGGGCTTTGGAACCTCAATCTTCTCTTCCCTTTTCCTGCTATCTTCCTTTCTCACCTTGTCTCTTTGACTATCATCATATCTATCATTGTGTCTCCTTTCTTTTTCATCTCTAACTCCATCGTCCCTCCGACTCCTATCTTTCCTTTCAATTTCCCTACGCCGACTCCCATTCTCATGCCCATCAGTCAAGTCTCTCTCCCTCCGATCCCTCTTTAAGAGACCTTCATTACCTCTATCATTCCTCTCTTTTCCTTTTCTCTCACTCCTTATCTCACCTTCCTCGTCGTCGTCAGATGCTCGATGATCCCTGCGCTTCCTCTCGCTTTCACGCCTACCTCCCCTGCTCCTCTGCCTATCATCTTCTTCATCAGAAGGTTTATCAGCTATAACTCTACTACCCCTATGACTCCTCTCTCTACCATGTTTCTCCATGACTTTAGGGCTTCTCCTCCTTCCACTCCTACCGTAATCATCTTCAACCTCCATAGTTTCCTTTTTATTCCCCTTCGAATCATCTTCTTGTTCATCAGAAGAAGTGTCAGCTCTAACTCTATCCTTATTTTTCCCCTTACTCACCCTCCTCTCACCATCAGCATCACTATCTACCTCAATTTTTTTACCTCTATCATCCTCAGAACCAGAGTTTACTTCTTTCCGATCCTTTCTCGACCGCCTGGCTATTTCCTCATCGGAAGAAGTCTCTTTTCTAACCTTATCTCCACGGCGCCTCTCACCACCACCAATCTCAAGATCTCGTCGCGAGCTCTTATGGTCCTCATCATCAGAAACCCTAACACGACGAGCAACATCATCTGTCTCCGTCCTAGATCGTCTAACATCTGGGCTTCTCTCTCGTCTTCTCCTATCCCTTCTTCTAGCTCTCTCTTCTTCCTCCAAGGAACTATCGTATTCGTGCCTACCCATGTATGAGAAAATAGTACAAACAACACAACTACGAATTACCAGAGATAAAGTAAGAACCTTTATCGATTAACAGATAAAAAACTCTCCTAGGCCTATCCAAAGATCCGAAACCTGTAACAAGAACCCTACTTGAGATCTGGAAATCGGCGAGCAAAAGTGTTATAGACTGGCCAAACAAAAATCTGCTTCGATTTGGGTTTTTGTGTGATGGCGCTCTTTCGCCGACACGATGTCCTTTTATCGATTCTCAAAACGGCACAATGTCTACATACTTAGTATAATCTTAATTTCAAGGAATTATAAGCCCATTGGGTCAAGGCCATTTCAATCGTTGTATCTTTTCCTAACATGTTTCAGAATTGAGAGGCACGAGATAGCCCCCAAAAAAGTTTTGACTAAAGCCCAATAAAATCTGCTAATTATTTTGACCAATTCTTGTAACCAGAAGAAAAGATAAAAAAAATTGAGATTAATGTAATTACTTGTAACCAATAATAATCTTCAACATTGAAAATATTTAAATTCGATTAGAAACATTCGATGGTTAGCTTCGTTTATTGGTAAAAACTAAAAACCTACCGAGGTTGTCGCTAAGATCTGAATTGGGGAACAAAGAAAACCTTTTCGATTTGGGTTTTGTTGTATGTTACGCGGCTCGGCACGATTTCCTTTCATTGATTTGATCTTAATTTTGGGTATGAAAAAGAAAATAAAAGCCTAATGGGTCAAGGCCCAAATTTAGATGACGGTTTATAGTTATAACTAGTACAACTGAGCCCAAGAGTACATTTTATTTCAAGAATTAAATTCGAATATTTCCAATATTGTAATAAGACCGACGCTCATTCCAAGAATTACTAACTTCAAGAAAGATGCTCTGGTTCGTGGCATCTGCTCTCAGCAAATTCCAAAATTTATTCTTGTTTTAAAGTTGACCCAAAAAAAAAAAACACTCAACAAAAATATAGTACTGTTAATCTATTTCAAAAATAACTTGTGCCTTAATATTTTTTTCTTAGCTACGTGGAAATGGAAAACTTAATTTCTTATTATTTTAGTACTCTGACCAAATCAAATGACAATATGACATTATTTTGAATAAGTCTCTTCAGTCGGTCATTGATTACTAATATAATGTAGTAAAAAAAAAAGTGTTTTAATCAATTGATTTAATCCGGGGAGATTAAAGGATGCATGAAAATTTAGCTAAGGAATAAAGAAGGAAAGGGTCCCACATTCAAAGAATACGATAAGACAACTATTTTCGACTTCTAAATTTTTAATTTTTTTAATAAAGAATTAAAAAAACAATTCACAAGTTCTGATGCTGAAGCAGAAAGCAAAAGCCTTTGGTAGTCGTAACCAAAACGCCAAATCATTACCGTTCAACTGAAATCTTACAGAGAGCCTCTTTTCTTGGAATTTCGATCCCTTGTACGTTATCTTCTTCTTTTTCCCCTTACTCTTCAACTTCTCTCTTTCTCCATAATCGTGTGTGGGGTTTTAATTTCTGGCAAATTTTCAGATTAGATGGAGAAAGGGATTGGATTTGAGAGAGAGAAGAAGACAGTGAGTGATGATGGGTTTGTCGGAGGTTTTTTCCCTGTCTCTACCACCAAGATCGCGTGGAAGTCAAGAAAAAGATCAGGTTTTTTCCACTGTTTCTTGTTTTCTCAGACCATCGTCAAAGATTCTAGACTTTTATTAGCTACCTTTTCTATTTCTGGTCTGAAAGATTTGGGCTTTGTTTAAGCAGTCTGAGCTTGAAATTTAGCTCCATGTCTCCTCAAAGTCTTTGCACAGATATCTCTAGACATGGAGCTTTAGCTTGGAAAATCAATGACTTTACAACTTTAGTTTTGATCTGATCCGTTTGCATGTGAGTTTGGAACTCATAGCATTAACTATTTTGGTTGCAGCATCGGCGAACCCAGACAAGGCACCGGAGGTTGTTATGGAGGTCACACCAGAGAAGAACGAGATAACAGCAATGGAGACCGACAAAGTTGGGGAACCAACGACCACAACTCCTCTTCTGTCTGAGAAAAGGAAAGCTCTGTTCGAGCCACTTGAACCCATTACGAACTTGAACGGAAAGCGACCAACAGCGGCTGATTCATTGTTGCCACCGCCGGATTTCGAGACTGCAAACTACCCGAAAGGCTGGTTGATCGGTAAGAAGAGGAAACTAGTGAATGTTGATGTAGTTGAGAGCATGCGAAGAATCGCTGTCCAAGAAATGAACAGAAAGGTAAAACAAGCTATACACAATGCACATTTTTGCTGGTGTTTTGCTGTTGTTGGGGATCTTTGATTTAGGGATTGTGACAGGATCGAGAGATAGATGGGTTAAACGAGCAGCTAGAAGAGGATTCACGGTGCTTAGAGCATCTTCAACTTCAGCTGCTACAAGAAAGAAGCAAGAGAACAGAGATTGAAAGAGAGAACACAATGTTGAAAGAGCAAGTCGATATGCTTGTCAACATGATACAAGAAGATGAAGAAGAAGGAGCTGAAGAACCCTAAGCTAGTTTTCATCAAACTTATGTCCCACCTATAATAGCTGTGCTCTGTTTGTTTATTCTTTTGTAGATTTGTCTCGTCCATAAGAAGGAAGAAAAGAAAGAAGCTTTACCATGTATTATTTGGTTAAGCTACTGTTGTTCCCTTGTGTTAGAACAATTACATATCAAGAACATTATATATTCTAAGTTCTGAGTTCTCCTGCAAGATTTGAACCTGGCATTTGATTGAATCATTGAAGTTCTTCCAAGGATGAAGAACCATTTGGTGTGTGTGTGTGTTGCTTCAGCAAGAAACAGAGGCAAAAAAATACAAATTTCAGAAATGAGATATGTTCAGTGTATACTACTAAAGTTGTGTTAAACGTGTTGTTTCCTTCTCCTATGAATAAATGAAATATTCAGACCACGAATTTCGAGTGTCCATATTAGCTTTTGCAAAACAAACCTGCACGAACATGAAAGAGATGCTTCAGATTTACATGCCCAAACTTTCCATCCCAGCCACAGCTTCTTTTCTGATTTTTTGAAAACTCACTATAACACAATAGCTAAAAAGGACACCAATAAAGAGCTCGAGTTGTGTTGTGTAATCAAACTTTTGGTTTTTATTATCATCACAAGAACCATTATTCAATCATGGTCATGGTTATTTTTGGTAAAGACTACTACATTACAAACATTGTCAGGCCAGTAAAATTTCATTCTTCTTTCTGATGGAAATCACGGGTTTGACTAAGATTACCATTGAGAGTTGCGTGATATATCCTTTTGTCGCTAAGTCCCAACTCCGATAGAATCAAGTTACCCTGCAAGTAACAAGAAGAAAAGTAGAGCCAAGCGTTGGTAAGTAATAACACACCAGCCAAAATTATATATACAGCTCTAGTTTTACTGTGTTTAAAAGCAAATACCTCGGTGGCCATTAATCTCCGAACATTGCTAGCATAAAGTTTGGGATCATCTTTCTCTTCTTGGGATGGGTAGTATACAGGTAACCGTATGACTTCCAAGTGATTTACGAATTGACAGAGAAGGAATAAAATGTGGCGTGCCTAGAAAACAAGAAACATGACTCTTAAAACTCTACTAATGCAAAGCAGATTTTTAAAACGGAAACTTCTGAGAAAACCGGAATTTTTTAAAGATGAATGAATACTCACCCCGGATATTGTATCCCATGCCACACTGAAGCGCTCGTACGGATATTTTAAAATTACCGGAAGGACAGGAATTCCAGCCAAAAATGCACCTGTCTTGAATGTAAGTAAGTAGTCTCCATTGGTCGTTGTTCCTTCTGCGGTGAGACCAAATAACAGTTGTAAGGAATCAATGATGGGTTGGTCGATAAATCGATTGTGAGAGCAATACTGAACCTGGAAAAAGCATAATAGTTGGAGCAGATTTATTCCTATGTGCTTCTCGAACTCTTTCATTCACTGTGCCTGTAAAGATTAAAACAGCGGTTAGATATACCATATGAAGACTATTTAGAGTAGCATTAGAGATTTACAGAGGATTCGGTTCATAAATTTCTAACTATCAGATAACGCAAAGTGGTAACAAAGGAAGTTAAAAAAACTAGAAAAGAAAACACTAGCTGAAGATTTTTAAGATTTATCCTTTTTTGTAAGCATCACATACCAGATACACCCTTGAAATCAGGCGATTTTGCTTCTCGTTGAACATAGACACAACCAAGGCATTTGCTGTCAGACAAAAAAGAAACGAGTTATAACTAAGTTTGATATGGAAGATACAAACGAATAACAGAAACAAGGACACTTTCACGTTGTGATGAGATACAAAGATTGTTTCAAGAACTTAGATAAGTCATTCACAACTAACCTAATGAGGCCAACAAGAGGAAGTTTGCCCACTGATCTCTTCAGAAAATCAAAATCATGAGGGAGAACAGACAAATAAATGTTAATGTCATTGCCATTATAGAATACCCAAAATGTGAACTTCAGACAGTAGTTTAACAGAGCTATGATAATATAGCCTATTTCTATCAACTAACCTTGGCAACAAAACTTGGAAAAGAAGCAGACATATGATACAAAATGTCCAAGTACGAAACGTGATTGGACACAATGGCTCCAGGTCTTTCAGGTTCCTCCGTGGCGGCTTCCCCTTTCTGGTTAATCTGCAGCCAAAAGACAGAACAAATGAAGATAAAAGACAAACGCCAAGCCATCAGTGGGAACTAAACCTTAAATCAATTTCAGCAAAAAAGAGGTCCCAAATAAGGACGATCTTAATAAATTGTACAGCAACCTAACTACTCCTTTGAGCAAAATCGTCGTACCAAGCTAGAATCCTACCAATAAACTGCCCCAAAACTATATCTTCGTACAACAAAGTCTGACACTTTAAAGTTTCTTATTAACTAACTATCCAAACGTAGAAAATCCTCCAACACTATCAAATACAAACACAATAAACAAACGGAAGCAAAAACTTTAGCTGGTTTATAAGAGACTTAGCTAAGCTTATACCTCTGTAGAAGTAGTTTTATGATTGGAATCCATGTCTGAATCTCGATCTGGACGGCTCTCGTGAATCCAATAAAACCCAAAAACGAAAAGCAAAACCCTAGAGAGAAACCTCCCAGAGCGCACGATAACAGTCCGTTTCCATCCTTCCATGTGAGCATAATCTTCCTGAACAACAACACCACCTTCGTCTTCCTCTTCCTCTGCCCCACGATAAGGAGCAGAAAAGAGCGTAAATACCCTACAAATCAAGTAGTACAGAAGCAAGATGCTCATCGAGAGAATAAACCGCAAAGGAACAAGCGTCACCAATGCAACCGCCAACTTAATCTTCTCCGTCATCGGAAAAGGACCCAAACCCATGGTCCCATACAAATCGGTCCTCGCGTAAGGTGCGAACTTTTTGTCTAACTCTTCAATGGCAGCCGCCAAATCGGAATCTGATTTCAGTAACGGCCTTTCCTCTTTGCTCGACGGAGGATTCGAATTCAAATCTTTGAGCTCTGATTCCATTATTGTTCGTTTCACCTAACCTAAAAATCTAATCTTTTTTGTTTTTTTAAGAAAAAGAGAGAGGTTTCAGATATTGAATCACACAAGGAAGAGTGGGTTCGTGTAATGTTTGGATGATAAAATAGATCGCGGATCTGAAGAAAGTGTCATCCTTTTTTCCTCGTCGTCTCTAGATTTCCCGTGAAGATTTCAGCTTTCGCGCACACGTAGATTCGCCGTAAAAGGTAAACATGAAACTAAAACAAGTGTTTTAATCCTGTGGATCAAGGTCCATGTTAACTTATTATACGCTCTTCTATCTTAACCGTCAGATGGATTTGTTTGAACAAAAAAAGTAAAAAACGGACCACGATTTTTATTTTCCAGATAATGTCAATGATATTTTCCTTATATTTCTCCATCTTATTTCGTCTTGTTTTCGTTCTTGTAGATGTTTTTTCTTATCCAAACGGAAAATCCCTTATTTGATTTGGTTTGGATATAAATTGCGTTATACATATTTATCTTCTTCTCTTTTTTTTTTGTTATATAATAACTATTTATCTTCTTCGATAATATTTTTTCAGATTGATGCACCCATATATGCGATGAGAAACTCTAGTAGAATATATAGAAATAAGGTAAAGGTATAAGTTAGTGATACAATGAAAATGTAAAAACTAAAAAGTTTGAAGCATAATTTTGTTTTTCATAAAATTTATACAAAATAATATTAAATTAATATACGTAAAGATAATTTTGATTCATTTCGATTAATTGTTTGCATGTAGAAGAATGATTGAAAAAACTGAGTTGAACAAAAAAAAATTGAATATCATTCAACTTATTTATCTTCGAGTTATAATAGATGAATGAGTTGACTTCTTTATAATTTGTTCATATTTCGAACATTTTTTTGTTGAATGGATTAAATCAATTTTTTTATTTATTTATTTTAAATGGTAGAAACGAGATGAATAATCATTCAACTTATTTGAAGTCAACCATCCCATGTAGCCATGTCGGATGGAAACAAGTTAGAGAAAGAAATTCAATATAAGTTTGAAACAAGTGAATTAAGTGGTCGGACCAAAGTCACCAAACCGATGCCCTTCAATGCTTTTACTCTCTCTTTAGTGGAGCAAATCAAATCACGTACCAACTTGCCCTCCTTATAATAGAGAACCGTACGCAAAATCACAAGGCATGTTCCTTTCAACTCAATAGCAAGATTAATCATTTGTAAAAAAAAAAAGGATTAATCATTTGTTTTGTTTTATCTCTTAATAGAAGTCTTTCTATTACTTTTATCGAGAAATAAGACTTGGAAAATTAACAATCAACTGTCTTAAGTTTATAATTTGAAGTTTGCAGAGTCCAAGACATAATCATAGCTATGCAACCTCCATCAAAAGTTAGTATATATCACCATGATTTATATATGAATATCCATAATCCATGACTGAAATCTAGTGAATACAATGTTAAGATTAAATTTTACATGTAAGTGGTCATGGTAGGTAAAAGAAAATAATTTTAATAAGAGTTACCAGCAAAAACCTTAGTTAATAAATGCTTACTGTTTTTTCTCAGACAACCTAAAAACAAAAGTGGAAGTTGCGACAGTTTGATTCCCTGCGATGCTGAGTAGTCTTTTCTTCTGTATTTGTTTGTTCTTTGTTGAAAACCAATCAGAAGCATATATTGCGACGCATATATTCAAATCAAATGTCATTTGTCTTTTTTTCTTGGGCATGTCAATGACCTTATTCAGTGGTCTATAACAGTAATCATTATGAAACAATCATAATGATTATTATGATTATGATTATAACTTCGTAATCATTATGAAACGATGTTTTTCTTTTGTTTGAAACCATTGTGAAACAAAATTATCAGCGCCGGCTCATTAGGACGAGCGAGGAGGGACCGTCTTGGATTCAACAGTAAAAAGAGCTTAACATTTTCTCCAACAAAACACTTAGATAAATAAATAAATAATCTGACCAAAATATGGTATTTACTGAATGTTATATATGAGTTTATAACATCAAGTTGTATATAGAAGAATATGGTAAAATATCTATAAGATTCTGCTGTAACATTTAGCTATAGAATATCGTTATACCATCTTTGTTAATTACAAGAACTATACTGCGTATACAAAGATTTTTAAAAAATGTTGAGAACTTGAAACCCTCCACTTGCACTAGCGGCCAACACTGTAAAAATTAACAGAAGTAGCACCACCATCCACACATTGAATTTTGTTTTTATTTTAACAAAAACAAATTGATCCTATACTAAAACCACCAAAAGGACATTGTAAATCTTTAGTTTTGGTAACAAAGTTGCAGTAATTCACGTGAATCCCCAATAATTTTCTCATGCACACATAGTGGGGTCCTATTTTTTTTTTCTCCTTTGCCACTTCTCGCCAGCCTCTCTTCTTTTGTTCTCTTCACTACCTCCAAACTTCCCAAGAATCTCTCTTTCTCCTTCTCTCTCTCGTCTCTCACCTATTCTTTTCCTCTGAAGACAATCCTCCTTACGAAAATGTTGAAAAAAGCAACATATCTTCCATTGAATCTTTCACTAGCTCCTTTGCTTCTTGTTCTTATTTTCCTTCTCTCGTGTGTTGTTCATGGCGTCGACCAGAAGAAGATTCTCAGTGTACACAACAACATCTGGTCTCCCAAGAAATCGTATGAAGCTTCGAGTTCATGTTTCTCTCGAAGTCTTGGTAAGTTTTGTTTTCCTCAAAGGCTCACCAACCATAGTGAAACTCAGAGACTTGTAGATACTGTTCCTTTTGCTTTAGTTTAATATTTAATGGCGTGATTTAAGGTTAGATTAGCAATAGTCTCAAGTTTTGTATAAACTCGTAATTAAAGTCATTAGCTTTTACACTACTTTATAATATCCTTTTTCCTTAAATTGGGATTAGTATAGTTATTTTTCTAAAGGTTAACATATAGAAGAATCTTGAGCTTCTTTCTTCCATGGAAGACAAGATCTGTTTATCTTTATAAAAAACTGATGAGTCTGTTTTGAAAAACTTAGGAAAAGGAAGAGATTCCACTGCATTGGAGATGAAACATAGAGAACTTTGCTCAGGAAAGACTATAGATTGGGGTAAGAAGATGAGAAGAGCCTTGCTTCTTGATAACATTCGAGTTCAGTCACTTCAACTCAGAATCAAAGCAATGACCTCTCGCACCACTGAACAATCTGTTTCCGAAACTCAGATTCCGTTAACCTCAGGGATAAAACTTGAGACTTTGAACTACATCGTTACAGTTGAATTAGGAGGGAAAAACATGAGTTTGATTGTTGACACTGGAAGTGACTTGACTTGGGTCCAATGCCAGCCTTGCAGATCCTGTTACAACCAACAAGGTCCTTTGTACGACCCATCAGTCTCTTCTTCTTACAAGACAGTGTTCTGTAACTCATCCACTTGTCAGGACCTAGTAGCAGCTACCGGAAATTCAGGCCCGTGTGGAGGTAACAATGGTGTTGTAAAGACATCTTGTGAGTACGTTGTCAGCTATGGAGATGGATCATACACTCGAGGAGACTTGGCAAGTGAAAGCATCAAATTAGGCGACACAAAACTCGAAAACCTTGTCTTTGGTTGTGGCCGAAACAACAAAGGTCTGTTTGGGGGAGCCTCTGGTCTAATGGGTTTGGGCAGAAGCTCAGTTTCTTTAGTCTCCCAAACTTTGAAAACTTTCAACGGAGTGTTCTCATACTGTCTACCTTCTCTTGAGGATGGAGCTTCTGGTACATTGTCATTCGGTAATGATTCCTCCGTTTACAAGAATTCAACTTCAGTTTCCTACACCCCGCTAGTACAAAACCCTCAGCTTCGTTCCTTTTACATTCTGAATCTCACTGGTGCTAGCATTGGTGGCGTGGAGCTGAAATCTTCAAGCTTTGGTAGAGGGATTCTAATCGATTCAGGAACGGTCATCACGAGATTGCCACCTTCCATTTACAAAGCTGTGAAGACAGAGTTTCTGAAACAGTTTTCCGGGTTTCCTTCAGCTCCTGGTTATTCAATCTTAGACACTTGCTTTAACCTCACAAGTTATGAAGACATAAGCATTCCCACAATCAAAATTATCTTCGAAGGTAATGCTGAGCTCGAAATCGATGTCACTGGTGTGTTCTACTTTGTCAAGCCTGATGCATCTCTAGTCTGCTTGGCCTTTGCAAGTCTGTCATACGAAAATGAAGTCGGGATCATCGGAAATTACCAGCAGAAAAACCAGAGAGTAATATATGATACCACACAAGAGAGGCTAGGAATTGCAGGAGAAAACTGCATGCCTACACCATAACTTAATATCCTGTGTGTGTTCCCTTCAATATCATGAAAGCCAATCATCTCTTTGGCAAAGCCAATTTGAATTGTCCCACTATTCTTATAATATATCTGTCTGTATCGGTATAGCAGTAGCAAATGATGAATTGTAAGCAAAAAATGTTTGATGATCTTCTGCGAGGAAGGAAAATTATCTAAACCATAAGAACTAACAATAAACGGAGAAAGAAAACTTGAGAGATTTCTTAAACCTGGAATTCCAATGAATCCACTTGATAGGTTTTCTCAAGAATCTGATGTTCCTGTACCTAAAAACAAAAATGATTCAACTCAAGCTTCATCACTGATCAGAGCGGTCATCTCTATCTTCTCGGTATCAACACCTTCACTTCTTCTGTTTGTTAACATCTCAGCCGGGAGAATGGTTGAGTTTGAATCAACATTTGGTATCAAAAAGACCAATCCAATTGGAATTACCCTCAATAGACTCCTGATCACAATAACCAACCAGAGATTATCAAACTGAGTACGCGTGACTTTCAGGGCATGGAGTAATACTCCTCCGCCCCATGACGACATTAGGTGTCCTACATGTTCAATAGACATGAGCAAAGCAAAGAAAGTGCCTTCCATACCAGCAGGGCAGAGCTTGGAACTGAGAACAAGTAAGGGTAACCACTTGATTCTACTTATCATATGTGAAACAAACTCATCTACCACAATAAAGAAGTAATCAGGGACACCAAGCTTCAGATTTAAGCGCAGCACCAGGATCAAATCCAGAAATCCTGACAGGACAGATAGGGAAAGTGCCCAGAAAACGACATTCCGGAAAGGGAAGTTCTTCAGAAAGTTCTGATAAAGAAGTATGCCCACGAGAGAGCCGATTGCACCAAATGACATAATGGATCCAACGGCTTCCTAAGGAACATAAAATAACTACCTTAGCCAAAAACATCACAGAGAGTTCTCGAATGTTTTAAGCAAGGCCATGGAAGGTGAATTACAGCTCTAGAGCTTATGCAAAAGGTGAAAGCACCTTTGAAAAGGAAGGACCATCCTTTGCATCTGTGTACCAATAGAACATGCCTTCGTGAATGTGCAAGCTCACTGCAGCTGACAATAGCATGAACAAGCATGGTCGCCACACCTCACCATATTGAAAGGTTTTCCATATTGCACTGCCAGCATCCAGAAACTTCTCGTTAACCTGAAAGCAGAGTTACTGGATTACTAACTAGCTTAAAGAATCTGGCTGGACCAAAGGGTAGCAAAAACGTACATGCTTGCGACCTAGGCTGCGAGAAGGAGATTCTTTAAGAACCATCCCAACCACAACAAGCAATCCTGCAGTCACACCGAGTAAACCGTACACACCCTGCCAAGAAAAAGGACAAAATGAGTGGAAAACACTTGAAGCATTTCGACTCTCTGAATTCCAGGAGAGCTTTAAAGAGCCTACCTTGGACCCAACCAAGTGCACCAAAAGGCCGCTAAGGGAGAAACCAACCAAGGAACCAATGGATGAACTCAAACCACACAAACTTTGCATATCTGCAGCAAGTGTAGGATGGCTTATGCTGCATTGTGTCACACAAGCATCAATGGTTACATCTGCTATAGCAACTCCAGCACTTCCTGCCACAAGACAGGACAAAGCCAGTGCAAGATGCAGATTCGTGTGAAGCCATAAAACCATCATGGAAATCATAGCAAGAACACCTATAATCAAATAGACAACAAGAAAAAAAAAAGATTACATCTTTGATATATCAAGAACCAAAGCAACTAACTTTTTCGCTTGATGAGTGAAATTACCAGCGAATACGAAATAGGGTCGTCTCCTGTAACCCCAAACTGGGACAACATCAGTCAACAATCCCCAGAGAGGTTTAATGATCCAAGGAATCTGAATCAAACCAACATAAATCTGAGCTTGAGAGGGTTGTATCTTCTGCTCGTCTTTGAAGTAGTACTGAGTGCTGACTTTGCTGAGACCTTTACCAAGTCCTTGGCTAACTCCATAGACGACAATGACACCGAAGAAGAAGCTCCAGTGAAGCTCTTCAACGAGCATTCTTAGCCACCGTAAAGGCCGTTTCAACACCAGATCTAATACTCCTTCTTTCTTCTTGTCTTGGTGATTTCTCCGAGAATCGTTCTCGTACTCTGCTTCCTCCGATCGATTCGCCATTAGCGTCCTTCTCAGGAAGTTGACGAACAAGGGATCTGAGTAAAGAATTGGTACTAAACTAACTATATAGCACACGAGAGAATTTTCTTAAATAACTAATGGTTTGATGACGTCACGGATGACGAAATCAAAAAAAGTCTTGGAATTTGAAACTCAAGATCAATGGGCTTCTTCTATCTCTTGACTTCAAGTTCCATGAAAGATGGACTGCATCTTCTTTTTTTTTCACGGTTTACAACAATTAGAGTTTCATCTTCTGCATTTAATTTATGGGCTTTTTTTTCTTCTTAACTCGTTAATCGTTATGTTATTTTCTTTAAATTTATGCACGAGTCGTTATGTTATTGTTAATACAAACTATTTATTTAAATGCTTACTTATGATTTCAGATACGAATGGCAAATTTCACAATCACGTAGATTCTTCACCTGTCACTACCAAATACATTTGATTTGAAGGGTGCTTGCTTAGTTGGTAATATTGGACTCTAATTGACAAACTTTTACCATAATTGTTGACAACTCCTTCCACCTGCAAAAAAATGAGGGCAGGTAGTAGACACATTATATTTAATAAATTATGACTTTTGTTCATACAAACATTAATAAAACAGATAATGGTTTGGAAGTTATCAAATTTATTATAAATGATGTTCATATCCTATTTATGATATTTTCACACAATAAAATTCTTCTATTTGTGTGTGCTCTGTTATGATCAAAAAACGTTATCTTTTGTTTACGAATTGCTAAATTATTGGGAGGACAAGTACATACAATTAGATATTCAAAAAAATTAGATATTCAATATATTTACAAAAATGAAAAAATATAACAAAGTTTCTTGCTCTTTTAGCATCACATCTCTCATGGCCCGACCAAGAAGTAGATCAACCAAGAAGCGATAAATCTTGAGGCATCCAATTTTGCTTGGCCTACTTTCTCCATTTTCTTCTTTCGCTAAGTAGGTTCTTCAACGTGTCGAACTCTAATTCAATGAGCAGATAAATACATTAATACATACTGTATGTAGATCTTGTTTGATAGTCATTATCAACTTAAAAAAATGGTTCATTCCGATTTGAGAATTTCTTAACGGTGGTGTTTAATAATCAATCTGACTAAGAAAAGTGCAAAAATGGTAGCATATCTGAATCTAATTAAGAATCCATGACAGTTGACTAGACACGGCTATCGAACTGGAAATAAAATCTATTAAAAAATACAAGATAATCAGTACCATAATCTTAGTGACATTATCTTATGATCAAACATTTTTTTTTTTGGGGACAAAATATATGATCAAAAAAGAGGACAATCGTTCCAACTTGCTCTCTTCTCTCTCCTCTCTGCAGACACACACAAAGTAGATCTAGGGTTTTTATTTTTCCAACTTTCAGATCTTAATTGAAGGGTTGGAGTCTTCTTGATTGTGATCCAGGAGTGCGCAGGGTTGCTTCATCGTCAGCTGTGGTGAGGATTTTCGTCGCCGATGTAGATGCGGCACTGGTTTAACGGAGGAGGAGTTTTGCAGCCGTGATTCCCGGTTGAGGACGCCGTGGAGGGCTCCGAAGTTCCTCAAGGCTCAGCCGTTCTTCCTTTGCGGTGTCTATGGCGGAAGTTGGTGATGTTACGGTGGGTTTAGCTGTGTGATGCGGTGGTTAACGGCAGTCCTTCCGGATCTGCTTGGCTTGCGTGGATTTTCGTCTTCAGAGGCTCTGAGTGAGCCACCAACCTCTGGATCCGCCACGTATGGTGTTCTCCGGTCCGGTGAAGTCACCCTGCGTTGTCAATCGGAGAATTCTAGAATTGGGAAAAGCTGGGATAGACCTTAGTGGGTCGGGTTGCTAGGTCGGGATCCGACTCCGGTAGAACCGTATGTCGAGGTGATGAGCTTTCCGGAAGGTTTCTAGCGGATCTGCGGCGTCGACGGAAAGTGACTACTGTCCGAAACCGGCCTCTTCGGGTGGTGGTCGTCGATCTTTCGAGGCAGTGGAGAAGCTGGGAATCTTGAGTCCGCCGGATCTAAGGTTCTGGTCATTTTGCTTACGTCCATCAGCGGAGGTCCGATCAGCTTTTTCCGATTCCGGTCATCTTCTTCGTTTTGACAATTTTGTAACTGGATTTCGTTTTTTTGTAAGGCTTTAGCCCAAGCCCATTGGGTAGATTTTAATATATAAATAAAAAAAAAAAAAAAAAAAAAAAAAAAAAAAAAAAAAGTTTGAATTATAAATTTCTAAAATTGTAATCTGTAAAGTAGTATTATAATTTTTTGGTAAATGATTAACTTACGAATTTTTTCATTTCAAATATTTTACAAACTTGATTAGTCGGCTGAGAATCTATATTTATAATTGTTATAGAATTTTTATATATATATAAAAAAACGAAAAAAAGAAAGATGTGATGGATTTAATATAAATACTCAACCATTTCCAACTATCTGTTTCTCATTTTCACCATTGCCTCTCATCCTTAATTATTCTCATTCACCGGTAATGGCAAAAGTCTCTCGGAGGAGCAAGAAAACAATCGTTGAGGATGAAATCAGCGATAAAACAGCGTCTGCATCTGAGTCTGCGTCCATTGTCTTTAAATCCAAACGCAAACGTAAGTCGCCGCCTCTAAACGCCCCTCCTCAACGCAGCTCCCCTTATAGAGGCGTCACAAGGTCTCTCTCTCATCTGAGAAACCCCTAAACGACATCGTTTTCAGCGCCTTCCTTATCGGGTAATCTAATTATTCCGATTGTTGAATATAGGCATAGATGGACTGGGAGATACGAAGCGCATTTGTGGGATAAGAACAGCTGGAACGATACACAGACCAAGAAAGGACGTCAAGGTTTGTCTATACTTTACACATATAATTATTGCCTGTAAGAGGAGTTTGTTAGTTTTTTTTGGGTCTTGGATTCCGATGAACTCGCAAACTCCTTTTTCTTCGGACCAGACTTTGTCCTTCGACTGTTCTTGATTTGATTCTTGATCTTTTTCATTTTTTTTTAATTTTGTGGTACCCTATTTTTTATGATGGTGATGTGCAATGGATGATGAATGCTGACTCATCAAGTGCAGTTTATCTAGGTGAGTTTTTTTTTTTTTTTTTTTTGCCAATATCCATTTTTTTATTTAAGTAGAAAAAAAATACAAATTTTGATAAAGTATTGTACTTTTCCTTTTTCTTTTTTCTTTTTTTTTGCCTATCACTTTTTCTTTTAAATACTCTTCGACAAAGTGATGAAAAAGTCCATATATACATGTGTGATATGGTTGTAAATTAAAGAATGAATTCCACCGAAATTGGTAGAGCCTGTTTATTATTATTAGCTGTTCTTTTTGGGTCCAACGCAATTCCTATTTGTCCTTTTCGACTTGTATAAATATAATTTAAACCTTATTGTATAGTTCTTATTAAATTAATATATGGTTTTATGGATAGGGGCTTACGACGAAGAAGAAGCAGCAGCACGTGCCTACGACTTAGCAGCATTGAAGTACTGGGGACGAGACACACTCTTGAACTTCCCTGTAATTTTTCTCCCAATCCATATTATTATTAGTGTTGCTAAAACATAATTTTTAATTAATTACTTCTCTCATGATCTTTGTAATTAGCTACACAATCTTCTCGGTTCTCGCCTACTAGTTCTTGATTATACTTGCATAATCAAAATACATGCGTATACTTGCATAATTTATTCATCAAAAATGTGTTTTTTTTTTTAGATTAAAGGGACTGTTTATAATTTCGTGTTTTTTTTGGTGAATCTTTTAGTTGCCAACTTATGACGAAGACGTCAAAGAAATGGAAGGCCAGTCCAAGGAAGAGTATATTGGGTCATTGAGAAGGTAAATTAACTAATTAAGCAATCAATTATACCAAATTGATTAATCATATATAGTTATAAAATTAACTTACAATATTCCGGTGTAGAAAAAGTAGTGGATTTTCTCGAGGTGTATCAAAATACAGAGGCGTTGCAAGGTAAACAGAATTTCAATATACATAAATAGCCATATTAGACTAAGTACTCTAATATATACATAAGTTGTTGAATCATGAATTTGCAGGCATCACCATAATGGGAGATGGGAAGCTAGAATTGGAAGGGTGTTTGGTAATAAATATCTATATCTTGGAACATACGGTATTGAATCCCACTTTATATATTTTTCTATGGATATCAATATTTTATGAAATGTGTTAATTCCTACTTTAGTAAAATCCAGTTTTAGCAAATCCAAATCTTGAAATTTGGGATTAGTATAAAATTGGAGTTATTCTCTGTTCTCCTGTTAAGTGGGACACTAGTAGACCATGACATGGTATGATACTATTACACATATAAAAATAGAAATGATATTAAAAATGGTAGGGAACAAAGAAGGTCACGTTATGCATGAATGTAGTCAAACGAACAACTCTTAAGATTTTTTTCCTTTTCTTGTCAACAACTCCAAGAAAATTTAAGTCACACACATGATAGATCTCATACAAAATTCAAAAGAATTTTTTATATTGATTAATAATTATATATGCTTGGATGCTTGATATATGGACTTAGTGTTTATGAACCTTTAAAGAGGGTAATCAAATCATGTTGGTTGGGAACTAGATCACCAATCCCATCTACTAACTCAAGCTATTTATTATATTGTTTTCACTTCTTAAGTTACTCATCCAACTTTATTGACAAATTCATCCCCTTACATATTATATGTTTCCAAATTATTATTTATTCTGTCGTATGTGACTCACCCATAAGCACATTACCAAATTTAAATCCGAATTATGATATGACGATATTAATACAAATTATTAGGTTATGTACAGTATCCCGATCTTTTTCAAATGACTTTGTATTCATTTATTGTAAGTATAAAAAGATTATACATGCAAAGATAATGTTTATTTATGGATAGATCACATGACATGCATATTACTATATTAGGCAAATGCGTGATAGATATCCACTTAATACATTGGGAAAGTTGTTAAAAATAAAAAATCCATATTTACACCAATGGGATGGAAGTTGTGTGAAATTATGGTATTGTACTAAATGTTTTTGATTTGTAACATTTTAAACCCCTTGTTCACGTGCAGCCACGCAAGAAGAAGCAGCAATCGCCTACGACATCGCGGCAATAGAGTACCGTGGACTTAACGCCGTTACCAATTTCGACGTCAGCCGTTATCTAAACCCTAACGCCGCCGCAAATCATCTCCCGGATAAACCCGATTCCGATTCTAAGCCCATTCGAAACCCTAATCACGAGCCCGAATCGTCGGATGATAACAAATCTCCGAAATCAGAGGAAATAATCGAACCATCTACATCGCCGGAAGCTATTCCAACTCGCCGGAGCTTTCCCGACGATATCCAGACGTATTTTGGGTGTCAAGATTCCGGCAAGTTAGCGACGGAGGAAGACGTTATTTTCGGTGGTTTCAATTCATTTATAAATCCTGGTTTCTATAACGAGTTTGATTATGGACCTTAATCGTATCTTTTTTTACAAGTTTTGTTTTGATTATCTATTATAATGCATCGAATACTATTTCTTAGTGATGATTATATCATAAAGCTCTCAAATTTCTTCATCATTCAAAGGAATCAATATGTGAAGGTAGCAACTTTATTATGATAAGAATACAACACCATTCAGATGACTCTTTCAAATCCTGAATTTGGTTGATGATGATGATGTGATCATCTGAATTTTTATTTATAAAAACCATAGTCTTGCTGAAACTGAAACATTGCCTGAGAAAGATCTCTCAGTTCATCAATGCTTCTGCTAATGGAAATGTCGGAGATATATCCACCGGTACCTAATGAACGCAGATCATCATTATTCTATGTGCATCATCATCATGTGGAAAGTTCAACTCAATTTAGGTTTTATTTATCATGTTAAGAGACTGTACCTTAACTCGTTCGAGATTCTCCAGAGCGGTTTTCAATGGTCCGGTGATAGTGCAGTACTTATTTAGAAGCAATGTTGCTCCGTTTTTGTCACCTTTTCCTTGAATCGTTAGTATCTCATGGCTCAGACTCTCAACTGCACCTTCGATCTTTACATACGCAGAATAACAATATTCAGGGGAGAGAGTTCCATATGACAAATCAGAAAGTTTTCATGTAAACTTGGATGGATACCTTAGCGAAATCAACCGAGAATGTAGAGTCCTTGTGGAAAACAAAGGCTCCTTTTTCATATAAATAGTTGAATTGCAAGGCTTGCCCTTTCCTGAGGCCAAAAGAGACAATAATGTCAGCAACTATATGTATAGGAGTGTGGATTATATAATTATCTATATCATTCATTACCCATGAGCTTCTGTGAGACCAAACCGGATGGATCGAAAGCAACCAGCTAGGAACGAAACATACATACTCTCCACCATACTCTTCGAAAGCAAACCCTGTTGATTACATGGTTTGCAAATTGGACTTAGATGAACAAAGTTTCAATAACTAGCAAATATGATCATTACCTTAGTGATGAGAAACTTCAGTGCCCAAAGACCAACTATATCTGCCTTTGCTTCTTCCATTGCAGAATGGACTTCTTGTAGTTCCTAGATCAAAGGAAATGCGAGAAAACAAATGTAACTTACTAGTCACAGGGCAAACAATTCTTAATTAGATGTCTGCATTCCTCCAATAAGAAGTATAACCTTTCTCACTGTTGAGGTTTGACCATCAGGAAGGGTTATGGTATGGGGACCAATGCCATGGCAACATTCATGGCAAATGGTGTGAGTGAAGAAAGAATCAAAATCAACTAATCCTCGCTGTTCCTTGCTGATGGTGATTTCAGCTATAGGCTTTAAAATATGTTCAAACCTGGAAAAGCAAAAAGATTTCAGTTATACGTAATTATTACATCGTTTGTAGATGGAATATGGAGGAAGAAGGAACATTACTTTGCCTCTTGGACGTTCTTGAGCATAACCATTGATGTTCCTCTATCTTTGACGATTTTTTCATCGTTTGGCAAATTGTAAGCAACAGTCTGAGGACCCTTCACATCCTGTCACAACCAAGAAATACGTGAATCATGAATAAAGGCGACACGTTTTCTTTCTGTTTCCTATCTCAGATGGATGCTGGAACTTACTCCGGAATTGTAAATTAACTGGATGACCCGAATAGGAGCAGCAGATACATCTGTCGATTTGTATACACTGTCAAGCGGGAGATTATCTTCCAATAGCTACCGGAAAGTGGAAAATGAAAAATGATCTTAGAGGAAAAATGGAAAACGAAAAGAAATGCAACTTTGATTGACCGCAGCTACGAAAAGAGCAATACCTTTAGATTGTCACCAAAGAGTTTCAGATCAGCCGTGGCTTTATCATCTCGAATACCAATGAAGGTTTCAAATGTAGCCTTAGACGGAAAACAAATACAGATTAGAGAGTAAACTCATGCAACGAGCCTATCATAGATTTGAAACTAAATGGTTAAAGGGAGTTGCATTTTATGAAGGTTAATGTATGTGAAGGCGAGGATTGTGAGCATCAGCATAAGCAAATCAATGAAAACGCACATGCTTATGTAAAGTCTTACCTTGTACCCAAAGATTTCATCCTCGTACGTCTCATATGGACCAATGGTAATATCCAACTTTGAATCCTACAAAAGATGATTAGACGAAGCAAAAGTGATTCAAAACTATGATGCAAGACTGATAATAACTGTGACACGAAATTACGGACCATTAAAATAGCCAGAGCTTGTCTCACAAGAGCTATCCTCTTTTATAACGATTAACGAAGGAAAATTACAAATGAATGGGCAGAGAAGAGTTACCAAGTCCATCCATGCAATGTCTGACTCATAGTATTCATTTGAAAGGAAGGCTTCAGCTTTGCTATGCAGTAGCTTCTTCAAACTATGGGAAGCATTGTGAAGTACTTCAATATACTAAGTCACTCGAATGGGTGATCTTTTATATGGTAAAGGTAAGAAATTGTATGAAATATATACCTAGGCGAACTGACCAAGTCCCCAGCTTTGTGCAAAAGTTCAGAAGCTTTCGTGAGGAAAGGTCGATATATTTCTGAATAAGGAATACTATACAGATCGGAGTTAGAGTCTGGTAACTTCTTTGTGCTGCTGGCAAGATGGTCAGAAGCATCTAGATTAGCTTCACTTCGCCTTTTTATAACACTGAAAAATCCTGTTGCAGCATGCTTTTGCTCTTCTGTAAGACCATTGAGCCATAAGGTGAACTCCTATAAGTTTAGAAACACATTTCTTACTACGGGTAATGGGAACAGAAAAGAAATTAGTAAAGACACATCAAACATGTTTAAGTACCATTTTATCCATATCGGGAGGATAGAAATTGGCACCAGGTGGTTTAGTCACTGGAAAGGCTGCTCTATATTCAAGACCCTGCCAGCCAGCAATGGCTTTTGTTGCTCCAGGAAGCAACTTTACAGCTGAATCCACCGTACTCAGGAATGCTTCATTTTCATCAAGAGACGACCTGCAAATAAAATACGAAACATCAATCTCTCCTAATCGTCATGAGGTGGACACACCAATATGTTAACGAATTATGTTCAAGACAACATCTTTTGCAACTTCAGTTAACACATAGTTAAGTTCTGCATCAGTTCCGTTGATGAATCCTAACCCTTTCCCCAGAACTTAAATGTTAGAATAAAGTTAGTTTGATGATAATCACCATGGACTTTTGTTGATCATGAAGTATTCCCATTTTAATTTGTCCAGTTCTGATGCATTGGCATGATCCTTCAGCCAATCTCTTAGAGCTGGATTGCTGTTCCAAACCTGATAAAGTATAAATTTCTAATGCAGTTTGAGATCAAATCATGAGATTTCATGCTCACAGAAAGAAAATTCAGACTCCACACAACCTGCTCATAAAATATATCGTCCATAATTTTTGCAGCCTTCACAATTAGACCCAACGCTTTCTGGTCTGCTTCAGAAAGTTCTGTCAACTGCATATAAATGAAAGGGTGTCTCAAAATGGAAACTTCTTTTATGGAATGAAACATAATACGATTGAATTGGTACATATGAAACAAAGAAATCACCAGAATAGATGTGACAAATTAATACCTTTGCTTCGAGGGTGACTGGAGAATATCTCTGGAGTTGCTTCTGCAGAGATAAACTACGCGCCTCAGTGTTCACTTGGCACCTTCAACAAATTCAGAAGAAACACTCTACGTAAGAAAAGACATATCCATATAAAACATGTACCTCAGCGATAGATGACTCATAAAAGTTTTCATTTGGTACCATGGAAGATATTAGATATGAACAAGAAAAAAAGAAGTAGCTAGGAGAAAAAACCCAATAAGAGATAATGTACCTCTGCCTGATAATGTCAAATAGTTTTCCATACTCTCCATTTACATCATATGGCACATAAGCAGGATCTTCCTTAGCCAGAAAGTTTCTGTATTCTTCGTAAGGTACGTATTTTACAGCAGAGACTTCCTCTTTCTAAAACACACAAGAAAAATGTTACTTCAGAATCCAAGTGATGTTTAGTACTTAAACTTACAGCTTCGTGAAGGAAAAATTCTCACTTGAAGAGTAAAGGCTTCTAATGGGATTGGATGCAGAATTGTAACAAGATACACATCATTGAACTCATTATTTATGAATTTGCCATCGTTTGTGACACTGTCAAAGTACACAAAAGAAAAGCAGCACACTGTCTGATAAGAATATCTCTGCGATACTTGAGATTAACAAATCACAATGCATATTTAAATTAGCGAAACCAAGTTAGCTTCAAGATATACCAATCAAACTAAGCACTTTTAGCAACAAATAGTGTCTCTTGAGACAAAAGATTTGAATTAGAGAACATGTATGACATAGGCCAAGAAACAAACCATTCCTGCAGAAAAACGAATATCTTTTCAAATGCATCCTTTGGGAGTTTGACGCCAAGCTCTTCCTGGAGCTCCCGCCTACACAAATTATCCTGAAAACTTTAGTAAACGGATAGAAGAAGTAACGAATGCAGAATGGGATTTACTTACTGTGCAGATATAAGGGATGGATCACCAGCTGAAATATGGCCAGCACTAGAGATGTCCCATTGTCCAGGCCACGAATCTTTATCATCAGATCGGAGTTGGAGAAGTAGTTGTTGAGTAGTCTCCACAAAAATCCAAACATGAACAGCACGATGGTAATCTCCATCTCTGTGAACCTCTCCCCTGCAATGACACGGTTCAGAATGAATGTCATTGATGTAATTCACTGGAAAAACAAGTCCCAAGTAACTTTCTTATTCCTTTAGATCAGAGAAAAGCCGATAAAGAACATAACTCCCAAAATTATCCAAAATCGGATTGAAATTTCTTGATTGACCTAAAACCCTTTCGTCGAGTTTGTTGTGTAGTTGATGGGGTCAACGAAGCATCAAATCAAACCCCAAAACCAAAAACAAAAAGGACGACTTTTTCCAACAAAGACGTGAAATCTCAATGTATAAACAAGAGAGTTTGATTCAATCAAAATCACCTCTCAGTGTACGAATTCGATTACTGGGTATATCTCATCAAACAAGAAAGGGAAAACACATGAACAATACACATGCCTGGGTTTGGTCACACCGGTCTTCTCACCGGATTTAGTCAGAACGTCGAAGTGCTCCTCCGCCATAGCTCTCTCTCTCTCTCTCTATCTATCTATCTCCGTGACTGTGCGTAAAAAAGTGCCCAATTTATAGAAGAGAAGAGATAATGTCCGTCAAAAAATGAATGGGACTTTGCTTACTTGGCTTCACTAAACCGGACCCTCTCCACTTCAAGACCCAGCTTGAACACATTTTCGCAGCTCTAAAACACCTTTTAAGGAGATCAAGCCAACATTTGTACATTTATATGCAATGCATTCATTTCATTTTTCTTAATGTTAGAGAGACAATTATGTCAGCAGCTAGTTCATGTTAGTAGTGTGGATTATAAGCTGTTTTGTGGGTATTACTAAAGTCTCTAATAAGATTTCATGATTCTTGCAAAAGAGACAAAATGAGATAACTATGTAATACAAAGTTATGACAGGTGAAAACAAGTTTCGTCAAGGTTTTTGGATCATTTCTTCTAACATTTCTTAGCCACATTTTCATCCAGGATTGGATTTTAATTGCTCATAGAGTGATGAAAGTAACAACAACTTTGTTGTTTTCCACAAGTACAATAATGGTGAGAAACAAAATACAAAAGTACTCATGTGACATGCTTCTTTGTTCTTAAGTGTAAACCTAACAAAATAAAGGCTGGGTTCATTTAGGTAAGGAAAAAGTACCATTGAATAAATATTTTAGCAGAAAACGATAATATGAGAGGTAGATTCACTTCTCTATGTTACTTGCGTGTAACTTTCTACACCTTACAAAAGAATATTCAAAAAACGCAACTTTTTCCTTACAAATACCAAGACATTAGTCTTGAGCAGATCAGAAACATAATAAACATGAGCTCTAATAATACTTGTTCTCTTTTGATATTTCTCTTCTCTCTACTTCTCTTGTTGATCCTTAATTCAGCTGCTCTCACTTCTTTGGACACTTGTCGAAACTACTGTGGAAAACTCGATATCCCGTACCCATTTGGAATCGGCAAGGGTTGCTACCTCGACAAAGGGTACGAGATTGAATGCAAAACTGTTTCCGGAAAAGACGTTCCTTTCCTTTCGGTTAGCAGCAAAGAAGTTGTAGATATCTCTCTTCCTCGTCAAAATCATGATAGGTCCATGTCACATGCGTCACTTCACATCAAAAGCCCTCTTAATTCCAGCAATAAACAAGGATTTGGATCGTTTTTGAATTCTACGGGCCAGCGAAATTCACAATGGTTACATGCTAAACAGTATGCTACCCTTGAGCTTGAATGGTCTTTGCGAACTACGAATCCTTCACTCATTACCTCCTTGGGATGCCAGAATAAGTTAGAGTACACTGGACTCTCTCACAAAATAAGTTGCACATGCCAGAATAAAACTGATATTTCTGGTATTATCTACGCAAGTTGTGGCTGCACAGAGGGTTATAGAGGTAATCCATACCTCTTGGGTGGATGCATAGGTAATAAACTTTTTTTATATCTAACATTTAATTTGTTCATCTTTTTTTTGTTCCCTTTTGAATTATATAAGATTTCATCTCCTAACTTTTGTTACTTTACTTATTTAGATATCAACGAATGTAAAGTATATGATGAAGAAGAGAATCCTAAATACTGTGGGGAATACCCTTGTGTGAATTTCCAAGGAGGCTATCGTTGCAACTACAATCCTTATTATGGTCTAACGTCGCTTACTCTACGTAGGTCACTGAATTTCTTAAATGTTAAAAAGATTTTATTACCGGTGATATAACACATAGACTACATATCTAGAATACAGTACCAATCTCAAAGTGTGCTTTTTCACTCTTCTTATGTGATTTGCAGTCGGGTACCTCCTTATTGTTGTAGGCGTGTTGATGTTACTTGGAGTATGTGTGTTGTTATTCATATGTATTAGAAGGCGAAAGCGGATCAATCGCAAAAAAAATTTCTTCAAACGTAATGGAGGTCTATTGTTGCAACAACAGTTAACTTCAACGGAAGGCACCGTGGAGAAGACAAAAGTATTTAGTTCGAGGGAGTTGGAGAAAGCTACTGAAAACTTCAGTGAAAACAGAGTTCTTGGACAAGGTGGTCAAGGTACTGTGTACAAGGGAATGTTGGTCGATGGTAGCATTGTGGCTGTCAAAAAATCTAAAATCGTGGACGAAGACAAGTTAGAAGAATTCATAAATGAGGTCGTCATTCTTTCGAATATCAACCACAGAAACATTGTGAAGCTCTTGGGATGTTGCCTTGAGACGGAAGTGCCTCTTCTGGTCTACGAGTTTATTTCCAATGGAAATCTTTTCGAGCATCTCCATGACGAATTATCTGATTACACGATGGCCACTTGGGAAGTGCGTCTGCGAATGGCTATAGAGATTGCTGGAGCTCTTTCATACCTTCACTCAGCCGCATCAGCTCCGATTTATCACAGAGACATCAAATCTACAAACATAATGTTGGACGAGAAATATCGAGCTAAGGTGTCCGATTTTGGTACTTCAAGAACGGTAACAGAGGATCATACCCATCTCACAACACTGGTTTCAGGTACTGCAGGATATCTAGATCCAGAATATTTCCAGTCCAGTCAATTCACTGATAAGAGCGATGTCTACAGCTTCGGAGTTGTGTTGGTGGAACTCATCACAGGAGAAAAACCGATTTCTTTTACACGACCTCAAGAAAACAGAACATTGGCAACTTATTTCACTATTTCAGTGAAGGAAAACAGAGTCGTGGATATCATCGATGCTCGAATCAGAGATGATTGCAAGCTGGAACAAGTCATGGCGGTAGCACAAGTTGCGAGAAGGTGTCTGAATCTGAAGAGAATCAAGCGACCAAGCATGAGGCAAGTGTCGATGGAATTGGAAATGATTCGTTCGTCTCCTGAAGATATGCAACCACTTGTGTATGTTAGTGAAAACGAGGAAGAAGCCATGGAATTGAATATAAGGGTAGAATCGAGGAACGACGTGGTTGTTACCGCACCAGCGTCTCAATACAACGTTGCTGCATCATCTTCATCGTGGTCAGATGTTGAACCATTGTTTCCTTCTCAGACACGTAAAATCTCAACCTCGCAGATGACTGTATAGTCTTTGCTTTTACGTTCAGTTTTGGTGTTTATGGTATAAGGTATCTCTATAAAGGTCGCCAAGTCTCTAGTGATGATTCTCGTTTGTATGTATTAATTATACACTTCCGAACAGAAAACGTAAGGATGTATAATTTTATATTTTGATCGTTAGTTACATTGAATTTTTTTTTGCAACAATTATTACAGAATTAAAATAGATATATTTTGATCGTTAGTTGTGGAGTGGGAATTTCTCCTCGCGACCTAGTCAGATGTTCCCAAAATATTTTTCTTTTTCTCAAGTAAATGGAGGACTAAAATATTGAAATTCAAACACGGAGGCTCACAGAAAGTGAAATGCTTTCACTAGGCCTACAAAAATAAAGACTGACCAGAGAAGCAAATATGGAAGCGAAATTCAAAGATGAAGACTTATGACTTATTGCTGCGTCAAACTAAACACAACATTTCTCCTCTGCTCTTCCTTACAAAACCACCCGTCTCTGCTTTAGCTTTTCTTGAGAGCAGATCATAAACATAAACATAAACCTAAACATGAGCTCTAATAGTAGTTGTTCTCTTTTGATTCTCTTGTCTCTCCTGCTGATCCTTGATCTCAGCGTTGCTCGCTCTTGTCCTAGAACATGTGGAGGAATCGACATCCCCTACCCATTTGGAATCGGAATGGGTTGCTATCTCGAGAAATGGTACGAAATTGTTTGTGTTAACAACTCTGTTCCTTATCTTTCCATAATTAACAAGGAAGTTGTGAGTATCTCTTTTTCGGATACGTATAGCCGGTTCTTTGACGTAGGGTACGGATCGATTCGCATAAAAAACCCAATAACTTCAAAGGGATGCTCAAGTGGCGGACAAGAGCTTGGATCACTTTTAAATTTGACAGGTTACCCTTTTTACCTTGGCGATAACAATATGCTCATAGCGGTTGGCTGCAACAACACGGCATCATTGACAAATGTCGAGCCAAGTATTGTCGGATGCGAGTCTACTTGCAGCAGAAAACAACAGATGCCTATAAATGATTATCTCGGGGTAGTCTACTGTAATACTAAGAGTCGCGGCTCCGAGTTTTGTAGTAAAATTTCCACTATGAATGATACAAGCTGTAACGGTACTGGATGCTGCAAGGCAGGTATGCCCGATAGGTATCAACAGATTATTGATGTGGAAATAGATGATAACAACACACAATCGAGAGGATGCAAAGTTGCCTTCTTAACTGATGAGGAATACTTTTTGTCAAATGGATCTGACCCGGAGAGGCTTCATGCTAAGGGATATGTTACGGTTGAGCTAAGATGGTTCATCCATACGGCGAATCATTCCTTCATAGGCTCTCTAGGATGCAAAAGTATAGAAGAGTTCACAGTTCTAAGAAGGGACAATGCAAAAGTAGACGGAGTCGGTTGCCTTTGCGACTATAACTCTTCAAGCTATGCAACATGTTCATGCTCTAGTGGTTACGAAGGCAATCCATATCTTCCTGGCGAATGCAAAGGTGAGTAATTGAGCTTTAGATCTATTTTTTTTATCCAAGTCTTCTATGACCATGATCAAAATAAACCAACGAGATCAAATTTGATTACAAGTTCATTTTTTTTTTGTTTGAAAACCAGATATTAATGAATGCGTAAGAGGCATTGGTGGAGAACAAATAGTCTGTCCGAGAGGAAAGTGTGTCAATTTGCAGGGCGATTATAGGTGTGAGTACACAAATCATCGACCACTTGTTATAGGTAAGTCATGAAAATTTCTATCTCAAGTACACTCGCATCCATCTAAACGTTGTTGTTGTTTTTTTTTTTAATTTGTACAATAGTGACGAGCCATATAGAAAAAAAGTATTTTGCTTTTCATTTTTCTTTTGTGGGTTTGTAGGGATTAGCACGAGTTTCAGCACATTGATATTCATTTGTGGAATATACTGGTTATACAAATTTATTAGAAGACAAAGAAGGTTAAACCAAAAGAAGAAATTCTTTAAGCGTAATGGGGGCTTATTGTTGCAACAACAATTGACTTCAACTGAAGGCAACGTCGACAGTACAAGAGTGTTCAACTCAAGAGAGTTGGAAAAAGCCACCGAAAACTTTAGCTTTAATAGAATACTAGGTGAAGGAGGTCAAGGTACAGTGTACAAGGGAATGCTTGTCGACGGTAGAATAGTAGCAGTGAAGAAGTCCAAAGTCGTAGACGAAGACAAGCTAGAAGAGTTCATCAACGAAGTCGTCATTCTCTCACAAATCAACCATAGGAACATCGTAAAACTCTTGGGGTGTTGCCTAGAGACAGATGTCCCTATTCTCGTCTACGAATTCATTCCTAATGGTAACCTTTTTGAGCATCTCCATGATGATTCTGATGATTACACGATGACTACTTGGGACGTGCGTCTTCGTATTGCTTTAGATATTGCAGGAGCTCTTTCATATTTGCACTCAGCTGCATCATCTCCAATCTATCACAGGGACGTCAAGTCTACAAACATAATGTTAGATGAGAAATATCGAGCCAAAGTGTCCGATTTTGGCACTTCAAGAACGGTGACCGTGGATCATACTCACCTCACGACAGTAGTTTCAGGCACTGTGGGATATATGGATCCAGAGTATTTCCAATCAAGCCAATTCACAGACAAAAGTGATGTTTATAGCTTCGGAGTCGTGCTAGCTGAGCTAATCACGGGAGAAAAATCAGTTTCTTTTTTGCGATCTCAAGAAAGCAGGACATTAGCAACTTATTTCATTCTTGCAATGAAAGAGAACAGACTCTCCGACATCATCGATGCTCGAATAAGAGATGGGTGTAAGTTGAATCAAGTGACAGCAGCCGCAAAAATTGCAAGGAAATGTTTGAATATGAAGGGAAGGAAACGACCAAGTATGAGAGAAGTATCGATGGAATTAGAGAAGATTTGTTCGTATCCTGGAGATATGCTGCCATATGAGTATGTTAGCGAAAATGAAGAAGAAGAAAAATTAGTGGAAGTCAACGTAGAGGTAGAATCAAGAAACTACGTGACTGTTGCCGCACCATCATCTCAATACAGCATTGCTACATCATCTTCGTCGTGGTCAGATGTTGAACCATTGTTTCCTCTTCAGACGCGGTAACATATTAACCTTGCTTTTACGTTCGGTTTTGGACTTTGTTCGTGAATGTATTTCTATAAATGTCGTCATTCGTCAAGTTGTATTATTACGGATCTGTTTGTAACCACTTCGTAATATATTTTAAGACACTAATTATGAAAATTACAAATTGATTTGAAAAATGAGTTAGTAAACTTGTAATGATAATTGATCCCTGGACCGTTGACGAAATCTTGTTCGTTGTGTGAACTTTGCTGTTTCCATAGAACTTCCAAGTTCCAAAGAGGCGGCTAAATAATTACTAACTTCCGTACAAAATCATTAGAAAAAAAAATGAAGAGAAGGAGACTTTTTTTCTGTGTTCTACTGTCTCTCCTAACTCTGTTCCTCAATGGCCCTTTGATAACGACAGCTCAATCTCCATCTTCTTCTTCAACTTCATGTAATCGAATCTGTGGAGGCATCGAGATTCCTTTTCCTTTTGGAATCGGACGACGAGACTGTTATCTCAACGACTGGTACGAGGTTGTCTGCAACACCACCATCTCTGGTCCGTTCCTCTCCAAGATCAACAGAGAATTAGTTAGTATCACTCTTCGAAATAGCATCGACAGTTCCTACGGAGTTGTTCAAATCAAATCTCCGGTGACTTCCTCCGGCTGTTCTAAACGACCCGAAAAGCCTCTTCCTTTAAACCTCACCGGTAAAGGAAGCCCCTTTTTCATCACCGACTCGAATCGTCTCGTCTCAGTTGGTTGCAACACCAGAGCATTGATTACAGACATCGAATCTCAGATCACAGGATGCGAATCGAGCTGCGACGGAGACAAGACTCGTTTAGACAAGATCTGCGGTGGTTACAGATGTTGTCAGGCGAAGATTCCGGCGGATAGACCGCAAATTATCGGCGTTACCCTTGAAAGCTCTGGTGGTAACGCAACTCAAGGAAGTGACTGTAAAGTTGCTTTCTTGACGAATGAGACTTACTCTCCGGCGAATGTTACAGAGCCGGAGCAATTTTATACTAATGGGTTTACGGTGATTGAGCTTGGATGGTACTTTGATACATCAGATTCTCGGTTAACTAATCCTGTGGGTTGTGTGAATTTGACGGAAACAGGGATTTACACGAGCGCACCAAGCTGTGTTTGTGAGTATGGTTACTTCTCTGGCTTTGGTTACAGCAACTGTTACTGCAATCAGATTGGTTACAGAGGGAATCCATATCTTCCTGGTGGATGCATTGGTAAGATTTATGTGTTTCTTCGTCTATTTGGCTTCAATGGGGTTTCAGTTTTAAGTGATTACGGATTTGTTTGATTTGATTCTGCATTTTATGTTATTTTTGTTTTTAAGATATTGATGAATGTGAGGAAGGAAAAGGACGAAACAGCTGTGGAGAACAAACTTGTGTGAATGTTCCTGGATCGTGGAGGTGCGAGCCGAAGGAAGCACAGAAGATCAAGCCTGTGTTTCAAGGTGAATTAATGGAGTTTTTTTTCCAGATTCTAAAGTCATATAACAGGGGAAAAAGGAGTGATCTTTATAGGTTTTTTTCGTCGTTGTGCAGGTCTTGTTCTAGGTTTGGCACTGTTGTTCTTGGTTCTTGGGATATGGGGATTGATCAAATTCGTTAAGAAGAGAAAGAAGATTATCCGAAAGAGAATGTTCTTTAAACGTAATGGAGGCTTGTTGTTGAAACAACAGTTAACTACAAGAGAAGGAGGTAATGTGGAGACATCGAAGATATTCAGTTCGAAAGAGCTGGAGAAAGCGACGGATAACTTCAACAAGAACAGGGTTCTTGGGCAAGGAGGTCAAGGCACTGTTTACAAAGGAATGTTGGTAGATGGACGAATCGTCGCTGTGAAAAGGTCTAAGCTTTTGGATGAAGACAAAGTTGAGGAGTTCATCAATGAAGTTGGTGTTCTCTCGCAGATTAACCATAGAAACGTTGTCAAACTCATGGGGTGTTGTCTCGAGACAGAGGTTCCTATCTTGGTTTATGAGCATATTCCAAATGGAGACCTATTCAAGCGTCTTCATGATGATTCTGATGACTACACTATGACTTGGGATGTGCGATTGCGCATTGCTGTTGAGATTGCAGGAGCACTTGCTTACTTGCACTCGGCTGCATCAACCCCGGTCTACCACAGAGACGTCAAGACCACAAACATACTTTTGGATGAGAAGTATAGAGCCAAGGTATTGGATTTCGGGACTTCGAGATCCATAAAAGTAGATCAAACTCACTTGACTACTCTAGTTGCAGGTACTTTTGGATACTTGGATCCAGAGTACTTTCAAACTAGCCAGTTTACGGATAAAAGTGATGTTTATAGTTTTGGGGTCGTCTTGGTTGAGCTCATAACTGGGGAAAAGCCGTTTTCTGTAATGCGGCCTGAAGAAAACAGAGGACTTGCGTCTCGTTTCATTGAGGCCATGAAACAGAACAGAGTTCTTGATATTGTTGATTCTCGGATCAAAGAAGATTGCAAGTTGGAACAAGTGTTGGCAGTGGCGAAACTTGCCAGAAGGTGTTTAAGTCTAAAAGGGAAGAAACGGCCATATATGAGAGAGGTTTCAATTGAGCTTGAGAGGATCCGTTCATCACCTGAGGATTTGGAGGTACATATTGAAGAAGAGGACGAAGAGGAAACCGCCATGGAAATCAACATGGATGATTCTTGGAGCGTCGACATGACTGCTCCAGCTTCCCTCTTTGATTTATCGCCCAAGTTAGATGTTGAACCGCTGGTTCCTCAAAGAACATGGTGATGATGGAACCTGAAACACTACAAATGTGCAAAGTGCTGTTCAATTGTGTGATAACAAACCCTTCATTATAATCCAACATTTGATGATGTCAAAGAAAAAAACTATTCTCAAAAACTTTTAGCATATATATTCGATTACAGAAGATTCATATTTGTACAATGATTGTGAATCTTGGGACATAATCCAAGTAGAATAAGGTAAGAGTAGGTTCTCTAGGCCGTTACACAGACATACATTGCAATAGAGAGACAAATGAAAACAAATGTTTATAATTGAATCAGCTTAGGCTGACAGTCTACAAGAATTTCAGTTTTCCTTTGGAGAAAGTGGCTTGGACGTGTTCCATTTGACACATTGCCTTGTCTTTGCCAGTCATCCCTGAACAAGACAAGTGCCTAGCGCCTAGGGTGACAGCAAAGTAGATATAAATGGTGCAGAGGAATGCCAAAAGAAGCATAGCGGTCAAAAGGAACCGATGCCTCTGGACAACAGAGGAGCAGCTACCCAAGTCATCCCATTGCTTCTTTAGAGCATGTGGCCTCCGCAATGGTGATGATACAATCCCATCGAGAACCATAACTTCTAAAAGACCGTCCTTTCTAGCTTAACACCTACCTGAAAATGACACATTGAATTCATATGAAAACCAAAAGCAGAGAGGAGATAACAATGGGTTGTTGGATGCAAACATCAAAATCATTTATAAAACTTGTAACATTGACAAATTTGAAAACAATCTTCCTTGAAGCCACTATGCGGGACATAAAAAAAAACGGAATTTTAAGACGTTCATGGAGCATTAGAAATAAGCTTAGTAAATCCGAATTCGACGATCCAATCGAGGAAAACTGAAAACATGAGGCCAACAAATAAAGGAAACAGATCGAATCAGGGAAAGAGATAACGAACCTCGGGTGAGAGAGAAAGAGCTGCTAAAAGAAACGATTAGGGAGGGATCTGGAGAAGAAGGATGAATAGCTGATTCCAGCTCCGTCGACCAAATAAATTTTCAGAGGAAATCTTCTTCCCAAAAATTGCTATATCTTAGGCGGATTGTAGATCTCGTCTCCGGCTAAAGAGTAAGAGCCGATTCGCCGGTAAACGCGGGTTTTCTCAAAAGAACACAGTCCGTTACATAAACCGGATATTTAGGGAAAATATTGATTTCACAAAAAAAATAAAAAAAAATTAATTGCGTGTTGGGTTGGTCTGGAATTGAGTTATTTTCCACTTACTAACTTGCTTGTGTGACTTTTATAAATGTCCCCATGTGGGGTTGTTATTATTCTAGCTGGCTTTTAAGTCTTCGACCGACATTACATGACTCTATATTGATTTAAATGTCAAAGTATTATTATATCCTAATAAAATTGATTGCCAAATACCGACAACAAAACTTAATTGTTACTCCTACTAATCAGACTTGTTTAGCGTTACTCTAATTTAATGTCATTTAAAGGGAGCAGCCCACTAACATAGGGCCTTATTGGGCTATTAATATGGTTCTCGATTCCTCTTCTTGTTGTTAAAATACAATTGTGACCAGATGGGCCATTGCTGGACTCGAGTTTTGAGTTTAAGCCATGCATATCATGGCCCAGTGGACCTTGCTTGACAGGCCTATGGTAATATAAATATTTTTGACTTGCTTATGTAAATAAATTATATACAACCATCTTTGTTACAATTTTGCTTGATGCTTGATAATAATAATTTCACATATTAATTATTTTGGTTCTGTAAATATATTTTATCATTAAAGAGTAGCAACTAAAAGATGATAATACATTTAAAACAGTAAAGAATGGCGCGGTATATAGTGATCAATTGCAAAATACCAAAATCCATACTAAAGGTTTATAATTATTTAGTCTTTTGAATTTTAATAATTTTTTTAAGTTGTAAATAATTTTTTTAAGGTGGGAGAATTACGAAATTGTTAATTTCTCGGAGAGAATAAAAAAAAGAAAGGAAAATTGGAGATGTATTTTCACACAGAGAATTAGAAAAGGAAAATTAGAGATAAATTTGTGAGGGCATGTGTCACGTGGATTACACATGGAGATCTGTTGCCGCGTTTAAAATCCAAAACGCTCTGTTGATAGAGAGAGAGAGACTGTTTTAAGTTTTAAGTACGGTCGGCTTTTCTCTAGCGTCGGCCTCGATCTCTTGATTTGAGCTTTTTTTAGGTCTGCCTCTCTCTCTGTGCCCTCTCTCCGCCGTCGATTTCACATTTTCCGACGATATGAAGCTCACCGTTAAAACTCTCAAGGGCAGTCATTTTGAAATTAGGGTTCTACCCTCCGATACGGTTAGTTCTCGTCTTTTCTACTTTCTTCGTCCAGGCGTTTGCGTAATTTTGCATAAGAGAGTAGAATAAAGTAAGAATAATAACCTAGAAGAGCCTCTGATCCACAATTTTGAATGTTCGGTGATCAAATTTTTTCATTCTCTAAGTGTTTATTAGCTTTGTTAACTGCTAAAATTATGACTCGCGAATCCAATCTGGGTTAGTTAAATTGGTTATGTTAGTCTTCAAAGCAATTAAATCTGGGCATGATGTGCTTGTTTTTGTTTAAGATAATGGCGGTGAAGAAGAATATAGAAGATTCACAAGGAAAAAACAATTATCCATGTGGCCAACAATTGTTGATTCACAATGGAAAAGTTTTGAAAGATGAAACTAGCCTGGTCGAGAACAAAGTTACCGAGGAAGGCTTTCTCGTCGTTATGCTTAGCAAGGTAACTGTTCATATTTGGTGGCTACTGCACAGATTGTATTTTCTTTTATCTTCAATAAGTCAGCCTTCTTATTTACCTTTTGTTGCAAATTTAATTTAACATTATGTGTTCTAAGCAAACTGGGACTGAGTATCCAGTTAATTTCCACCAGCCACTGTTTTAAATTGATAAGCACCTTATTGAAGTAGTTAATTCATTAACAATTTATTGTAATCAGTGGAAACTCTTGCTCGGGGATCCTTTAGACATGGATAAAAGCTGGTGAATAAGTGTCTTTAGGCACATGTTGCTAGATGTCTCTTTCATGATTGTTCCCTTGCTATGAAACATTATTTAGCTTGTGATAGCACTAACATTGTCTTTGCCTTTGGTTATTGATGAATTGTAGAGCAAAACTGCAGGTTCAGCTGGTCAGTCTTCGGTTCAGGTAGTTTATTTATTTCTTATATTTTTTTACATCACTGGCTTAGTCTGATGATTCTTAGTGTAAAAGCCTTCTTTCTTTTGTTTCACAGCCCGCTTCCGCCACCACGTCTACCACATCTTCGACTAAGGTAACTTTCTTGCATGTCTTTACATGTGGAAATATGCTATGAGTAGCTTGTTATACTGGTTGTTTTAATACAAGCTTGTCTTGGAAAATCAGCCTGAAACACCATCTACAACCCAGTCTATAGCTGTGCCTGCTTCACCTATTCCTGCTCAAGAACAACCTGCGTAAGTTTTATTATTGAAAAATGAGCTTCTTAAGAGTTTTATTTTCCTCTCTCTTCTATTGTCTATGTTTTCATTTTTTCGTTTGTGGGTCTTGCCTACTGCTCCTTTTATGGTTTTCCAAAGTTTCCATGTTTGATGGTTTGACCTCTAGTATATGTTGTAAACCTTATCTGTTCTGAATTCACTGACACACTATAATCTTCACAATTAAATGGTATGTGGCAGGGCACAGACTGACACCTATGGACAAGCTGCGTCAACATTGGTTAGTGGCAGTAGTCTTGAGCAAATGGTCCAACAGATAATGGAAATGGGAGGCGGAAGCTGGGACAAAGAAACAGTTACTCGTGCACTTCGTGCAGCTTATAACAACCCTGAGAGAGCAGTGGATTATCTGTACTCTGTATGGGCTCTCTCTGTAACATTATTCCCTAAAGGTTCAAAGGATGAAATTATTGACAAATTTTTTCTTCTTTTAGGGAATTCCTGAAACTGCTGAAGTAGCTGTGGCAGTACCTGGGGCTCAGATGGCAGGATCCGGTGCAGCCCCTGTCGCACCTGCATCTGGAGGACCTAACTCATCTCCTTTGGATTTATTTCCTCAGGTATTTTAGTATTAATTGTGTATCCAAAAGAATTGAAAGGTATATTTAGTTACCATCTCACTCTGTAGTTTGATTTTCCCAGGAAACAGTTGCTGCTGCTGGCTCTGGTGATCTTGGGACACTTGAATTTCTTAGAAACAATGACCAGGTTGCTATTCTAACTTTATCTGCAACTCGCCTAATTTGCGAAGTTCTTATCTTTTAACCATTTGGATCTCTCCTCATCATTCATGATAGTGAGTGAATGATTGTGATTATGAAAAAAGCATCTAGATTGGTTAGAACCACATTTCATCAACTTATGCAGAGATTGTTTGTCTGTTATAGCCATTCTAGCAAGGGATGATTAACCGAGATGATGTTAACATGCTTTGACTGTTCGTTCTATCTTTTGTAAATTTACTCCATATACTCATTCTCTTGTATTTGCTATTGTATCAGTTCCAACAATTACGCACCATGGTCCATTCCAACCCTCAAATTCTTCAGGTAAGACTCTTCTAATTTTTGTTATCCTGGTCCAGTAATTTGTAAGACTTCTCACTGATTCTGAAGCTCTTGTGTTGGAACCGCTGCTTTTGTTACCAGCCCATGCTTCAGGAACTTGGAAAGCAAAACCCTCAACTTCTGAGGCTAATTCAAGAAAACCAGGCAGAGTTTCTTCAGTTAGTAAACGAGCCCTATGAGGGATCTGACGGGTGAGTCCTCCAATCTGTTTATCGTAATCTAAGGTTCTGTCAGATGTAATTATATGCTTCTTATCGATATTTCATTAAACGAAATAATTTGATTCACAAAGTTTAAAATCATAACACATCAGAGATGCGGACATGTTCGATCAACCAGAGCAAGAAATGCCACATGCCATTAACGTTACCCCAGCAGAGCAAGAGGCGATTCAACGGGTAAAACACCATTAATAGTAACACTTAAGTTTCCACACTCTTTTCTTTGCAATCCTTCTTAACGCATTTCCCTGGCCTATCTAACAGCTCGAGGCAATGGGATTTGATAGAGCCTTAGTAATAGAAGCCTTCCTCGCATGTGACCGTAACGAAGAATTGGCAGCTAACTATCTATTGGAGAACTCAGGAGATTTTGAAGACTGAGTTCACAAAACATTCTCTCTTCTTCGAAAAAGTTTTGGCTCTTTTCTTACGTTTACTTATCTTCCGAGAATTAATGTGTGGGATTTGATCTCTCTAGTCTCTCCCTCTCTCTGTGACTTAGATTTTTTTTTTCCTGGAATTTTGTTTTCTCCGTTTGCGTTGCGATTGGTGCGGTTGTTGCGTTTGTGATAGATATTTTTTATGTGTAAAAGAAGCAGAGAGATACAAAAGTGTGATCACATAATTCTTGAGGGATAAACATAAAAGTGTAATAGATATTTATCCTAACCAACATGTTCCTATGTTGTTGTGATTAATGGCAATTCACGGATTTTCCGATGTCGAAAGTAAGATACACTAGGGAGACCGGTTTTATTTGGTTCAGGAAAACCGATTGCTTCACTGGTATAGTTTTCCGAATTTCTCAAATTCGCGTTACCAACAAAAGTATTCAAAATGTGCTGAGATTTGGTACAAATTCAGAAATTGATTTATAACTTAACCAATGCAAGCAAATTAATTAATTAAATTCTAATTCTTAAGTTAGTAAACCGGATTCGGTTATTTCATCAGGAAAATTAATTAAATATAATAAGTTTTCCTTATCCATTCTAGGTTAAACAATTAATGAGACGTAGACGGTCAGTTAAAAAAAAAGGAAATTTGAAGGGAAGAAAGGAGAAAAGGGCAAAAAGCAGAAAGAGACCTAAAGTGGCGGGATTCCAAATTTAACACAGCCCAAAAAGCTTTGAGCGGCGATCCGATTGTGACTCTCTCTTTCTCATTCCCTCTCTCTCTCGTTTTCTTTTCAATATTGTTTCTCGAGAAAATTTTGATAGAAAGTAGGGAGAAAAAACGTAATAATAAGATCATCATCGTTCAATATCTTCATCAGCACGATATCTATCTCTTTCCTTATCTCTCACTCTTCTCATTAATTTTTGTTTCCTGATTATTTTACATGGGTGTAGTAATTTCCCCGGTACGACAATTTTTTAATTTCGTTTCCCATCGTTACGCGAATAGTTATTGCGACGAGATTTAGGTTTTTATGAAACTTATTTGTTTCCCTTTTTTTTTTTGAAATTATTCTGTAGATTTACTCCACTGGAACCAGCTGCGTTTTAATTTTCGCCTCTCAATTCCAGGTAATCTTTGATTCTCCCCCAAAACACTTGATTTCTAAAGCGTTTTCTCCAATTTTGCTGCTGTAGGGATTTTGAATTTGAAACTATATATTGAGCTTTTTTGTTTTTTTGAATTGATTTTAGTGAAACCAAAGGATCTAGACAATGGAGAAGAAGAAGTATCCGATTGGGCCAGAGCATTACTCTCTCTACGAGGTTATCGGACAAGGTGTTAGTGCTTTAGTGCACCGTGCTTTGTGCATTCCCTTCGATGAAGTCGTTGCCATTAAGATTCTTGATTTTGAACGCGATAACTGCGATCTGGTGATTATCCTCTTTCTCTCTGAATCAATCTGGATTTGTTGTGTTTCTTCTTTCTTTGCTTTGTCTAAGCTGATTACGTTTTTGTTTTGGGGGCAGAACAACATCTCTCGTGAAGCGCAGACGATGATGCTTGTTGATCATCCCAATGTCTTGAAGTCTCATTGTTCCTTTGTTAGTGATCACAATTTGTGGGTCATCATGCCATACATGTCTGGTGGTTCTTGTCTTCACATCCTAAAAGCTGCATATCCTGATGGTTTTGAAGAAGCTATTATAGCTACTATCTTGCGTGAAGCCTTGAAGGGATTAGACTATCTCCATCAGCATGGCCACATTCATCGCGATGTCAAAGTCAGTTATTCAACCTTTCTTTCTGGATATGATCTCTTCAGTTGCCAATTCTTTTGGCTCATCTTGCGTTGTAATCTTGTGGTTCAGGCGGGGAATATTTTGCTTGGTGCTCGAGGTGCAGTCAAGTTAGGAGACTTTGGTGTATCTGCATGTCTCTTTGATTCAGGTGATAGGCAACGGACAAGGAACACATTTGTTGGAACACCTTGCTGGTAAGTGCTAGGTGCCCCAACACCTTCTTCTTCTCATATTTTCTTAACATTGTTTGAAATTAGCACTCATCTGCATGACCTACTGTTTCTTATTGTCACAGGATGGCACCTGAAGTCATGGAGCAGCTACATGGTTATGACTTCAAGTTAGTTTAGCCTTATTCGAAGTTATATCATTCTATTTGTTTATGTTTACTGGATGAATATATTGTATATCTTATTTGGAGCATCTACTTCAGGGCTGATATTTGGTCGTTTGGTATAACTGGGCTAGAGCTTGCTCATGGTCACGCTCCTTTCTCTAAATATCCACCAATGAAGGTTAATAGCCTGTGATATCTGGATTTTAGCTCCAAAATCTCTGCTTCAATCTAAACCAAATATGTTTTCAGGTTCTGCTTATGACGTTGCAAAATGCACCACCAGGCCTGGATTACGAAAGAGATAAGAAGTTTTCCAGGGTATTCTCTTGGTTTTAAAACTATATATTCTGTTCAGAATGTTTGGCTTATTGTCATCTCAATTTTGCCTCTCTTCCTGGTATTTTCAGTCTTTCAAGCAGATGATCGCCAGTTGTCTAGTTAAAGACCCTTCCAAACGCCCCTCTGCAAAAAAGTTGTTAAAGCATTCCTTTTTCAAGCAAGCAAGATCAAGCGATTACATTGCACGAAAACTTCTGGATGGGTTACCAGATCTTGTTAATCGTGTTCAGGCAATAAAGGTTAGATCTGTAAAACTAAGTAGATAGCCAGAAGCTATAATGTTGAATGTTATCAATCAGCATCTTATGGGGAAAACTGATGGGGATATTCTTTCTGCATGCAGAAAAAGGAAGAAGATATGCTTGCACAAGAGAAAATGGCAGATGGAGAAAAGGAAGAATTGTCCCAGGTTTGTGTTTCCAGTTTCCAGTTTTAGCTTTATTTATCTTTGTTTTCAGTCTCTGGCTTTTGGTTTCTAGTTTCACTTGTTCTGCAAAGTATTTAGCCTTTAAACGCTTGTCATAGTACCATGCAGAATGAATATAAGAGAGGTATCAGCGGGTGGAATTTCAATCTCGATGATATGAAAGCCCAGGCTTCATTGGTATGTTCTCCTCTGACCCAATAAAAAGTTGTCAACTGAAAACAGTGCTTCAAATAATGATTCTCTTATTTCCATCAGATCCAGGACATGGACTGTGGCTTTTCGGACAGTTTATCGGGAAGTACAACTTCGTTGCAGGCTCTTGATTCACAGGATACACAATCGGAGACTCAGGTGTCCTATTGTAGAATCTTTCTCAACTTCTAGAGAACATATTGCTAGATGTTCCGGAAATATCCAGTATCAGAAATGTTTCCTTGTTCTCATCTTCGTTTGTTATTTAGTCGAGGTTTAAATTCGTTATAACCATCTCTGCAGGAGGATGTTGGTCAAATAACAAATAAGTATCTCCAACCCCTGATTCACCGAAGTCTAAGTATCGCGAGGTTTATCTCCTAATTTTAACTCTGTGATTTGTCTATTTGGAATTTTCATATCGTTATCTACTTATCTGGAACTGCTAGAGATGAATATACTGAACAAATAATATTTTGGTTGGTCAGGGATAAATCTGATGATGATTCAAGTCTTGCCAGCCCCAGTTATGATAGCTACGTATATTCCTCCCCCCGTCATGAGGATCTATCTTTAAACAATACAACTGTTGGTAGTAATCATGCAATCAATGGGAAACCAACGGATTCCACATCAATCCCAACCAATCAACCAACAGAGATTCTAGCAGGGAACTCTGCTTTGGCAGATAGAAATGGTGCTCCCAATAAAGGAGAGAGGTTAGTCCTTTAACATGTACTGCTATTTAAGAGTCTTTTTTGGTTCAGATTTCCAGTCTTATTATATATCCAATACCTGCCTCTTAAAGTCTTTAAAACTTGAAGGTCGTTTTTAAAAATAAAATGCTAGACTCAAACTTGACTTCAAAACTCATATCCACTGACCATACATATACTCTGCATGCGACATTGAATTTTAAATCAACCTGTGGATTCCCAGTGATAAAACTCAAGATCATCTTCAAAACGGGTCAAACTGCAATGGGGCACATCCTACAGTGGGAGGAGATGAAGTACCAACGGAGCTGGCTGTTAAACCACCCAAAGCAGCATGTAAGGATTTACAGAAATTTCTTTATACTTGAAATTCATTATAAACATCCCTGTGGATGAATGCATTTCTGATTAAATAAATTTGTCTCGGTATCAGCAAGCCTAGATGAATCTGATGACAAATCAAAGCCACCAGTTGTGCAGCAAAGAGGGCGTTTTAAAGTAACTTCTGAAAATCTCGACATAGAGAAGGTAACTTTTGTTTTTTTGGTTTTAAGAGGAAAAAAGAGGTTTCTTGTTTCAATCACGTTTGTGATGTTTTCCTTTTATTCGCTTTCTCTTTATCAGGTGGTGGCTCCCTCTCCAATACTGCAAAAGAGTCACAGCATGCAGGTTTGTAATTGTTTTGAGTTCAGCCTAATCAGCTGCAGACGAAGAATCAAATGTCTATTACCACAACTATTCATCTCAAGGTTTCTTAATGAAAACAAAATAACATTTTTACTTGCGGTTATGTAGGTGCTCTGCCAACATTCTTCTGCTCCTCTACCTCACTCTGATGTCACGTTACCAAACCTAACCAGCTCATATGTTTATCCGCTGGTCTATCCAGTTCTGCAAACTAATATTTTGGAAAGGGTATGGCTTTTGCTTCTTATACGCTACTTCCTTTCTTTATATCTATTACCAATAAGAAAGTTCATTGCGTAATTTAAATTGTCCCAAAAACAGGATAACATTCTGCATATGATGAAAGTACTCACCAACAGAGAGCTGACAGGTTTATTTCATGCAACTTTCACTCTTTTTCTATCTCAGTTTTTCCTTCTGATTACATTTTTTCTTTCCACGGGATTTAAATTTCCTTTATTTCTCTGATGTAGATGGACGTGCAGTAGAACAAGGAAGCGTACAACAACCTACTGTGCCTCCAACTGAGAAATCCATGGTATGCAATTGTTTGCAAGAAAAAAATGTATTGAATCACATTCCTTCAGACATTGGAGATTAATGGAACTGTTCCTGTGTTGAATCACAGCTTGAAGCAGCACACGAAAGAGAGAAAGAACTGCTCCACGACATAACCGACCTGCAATGGAGGTAATTATCGAAACCATCTCCTTGTGTAGTTTAGATCAAAATCCATCATTCTTACTTGTTTATGTGTGTGGTCATAGGCTCATTTGTGCAGAAGAAGAGCTTCAGAAATACAAAACCGAACACGCTCAAGTAAGTATGAGTAGCTAAACACAATCGTTCTTTTAAGCAATCTATTCAATTCAACTAAATGTGTCAAATCAATGATCACTTGCCTGATCAAATTCCAGGTTTGATTTCCTAAGAAACCTGAGAAGATATGTGGCAAGTATAAGAAGTTTGATTTCATCGTCAACAATAAGTACTATTTTAATAAGATAATACATCTAATGAAGGTAAGATTTGCTTTCAGATGTTTTGTAATTTGATTCGTAAAATACATCACTCCCCTAGTCCCTACTATGATTCTGTGTTATCTAGTTTTTTTTTCTTTCTAGGTTTGTTTAAGGAATATGTATTATGTACCATGGTAGCTATTTACAACCATGGTTACATAATGTGATTTGTGTAATATTGATGATACAAAAAGGGTTATTGAGAAACATTTTCGTAAGATGGTGATTAAAAGACTTAGCATCTTGATAAACTAATATTTATTATGTGTGTTTTGGATGCGTGTGAATGAATGCATTTCTCTCTCAACAACTCAGTGGGACAACTAAAACTTGTCGTCGTGTCGCATTGGCCAGCACACAATCCGTGAATTCTATTACAGTCATAATTGATTCTCTTTTAATGCTCAAATGTGTACATCTTTTTTTTATATTTTGTGTTATAGATTAGATACATGTAAGAATGATGTGATTAGCTACATATATACATATGTAGATGTGATTAGCTTAAGTTGTTCAATCTGTATAAACTCTAACGATTTAATTCATACTAAATTGAAAACCCCAATTGGTAGTAATTTGATGTTTTTATTATTATATACTTCTCAAAAGGCCAAAAAAAACCCATGAGATATTATCAACATTTATTTGATTTTAAAATGTGTTAAAGGTTAACACAAGTGGGGACTTCAATTATATCAATTTTTGGACGAAAGACAAACAGAGTTATTATATTTTTTCCAAAACTTGGCTGGCTTCAGAAATCAGAATTTAGGTTTAATAAAGGCAGAAAAGGACCGTGTGACTGATCAATTGTTAATACTTAACTAACCATTAATTAACAATCAAATTCGAACCATTACACACACAGCCAGACGACAATTCTGACACGTGGCAACGCGTAATTGGGTCAATTTCTGGTGAATGGATGATACGATGCAGCCAAGAACCAAATTTTCCCACAATTATTATTATTCAGAAAAGAAAAGAAAAAAAACACTCAAATGAAAGATCTCACGTGCGGAACCAAACTATGACCTTTGTCTGATCATTTCGTCTCTCTCTCTCAATTGTTCTAACTTCTATCTATGCATCACACAAAATTTTAACTTTTTTTTTTAAATTCTCTATACGCAGAAGTGGAGTTTGTAGTAAACGTTGGTCTTTGTGGGTCTGCAAGTATTAGCGTCGCTGTTTCCAAATAATCCTAAATCAGTTCACAAGAATCTGATTTTAACAGATTGTGATGTTCTGTTTTCTCTCTCTTTTTTCCTTTTAATTCTTGCAATATGCGAAAGTACGAGTCTTTTTGCCCGAGAAAATAGCAGTTTTCCCGAGAAAATTTTGAAAACCAGGTCCCTAAAGCTAAAGCTAAAACTAAAAGCTAAAGTTGTGTGGATTTTCTAGATGCCAAGTTTCGGTTTTTGAGCCTTTTTAAGCTCTTTTCTGGATTTCGTTTTTCTCGTTTGGCTCCTTTCTTCGCCGAGCAAGTAATCATTGCCGACAAAACCCCCCGGAAATATCGTAGATTTCTTCGATCGGCGATTTCAAAAATTTTAACTTTTATTTTTTAGAGCTTTGAGCTCTTTCTTCGGATCATTTTCAAAATGGGTCTGTGTTATTCAGTAGATAGGACTACTGGGAAGGAACCTGGGGAAACAAGCACCACCGCCACTACGGCGGAGACGGCGGACGAGAGATTAGGCTCCGGAAGATGGCGGCGGCCAAGAGATTTAAAGGGCGGCGGCGATATCGAAGGGATTCCACAGGTTTTGGGTCGTTTGGTTTCGAATGGTTCAAGTAAGATTGCATGTCTTCACACACAGCAAGGCAAGAAAGGAACTAACCAAGACGCCATGCTCGCCTTTGAGGTTTGTTTTCTTATATCTTTCTAAAAATTGATCTTTCACTCACTTTTTGCAACCCATTTGGATTTTATCATTACTCAATGGACAATTTCCGGGATTTTGGTGAAGAAATGTTGTTCAATGTATGAGGGAAGCTACTTGATTTGTTTGGATATGTGTCTTGTTACAGATCAAATGGATCTTCAGAACGTGATTGATTTGTTGCTAGTGCTTAGAAAGAGAGAGAAACTTGGAATGATGCATGACTGACTATTATCACTTTTCTGGGACCATTACAAAGCTGTGTTTTGCCATTTCTGTTGTTCTTGTGCTGTCTTGAGTCTTTGACTGTTTCTTCAGGGACCACTAGTTACTTGACTCTTAGATTCTATTTCTGCTTACTTCTTTTAGTGTTGCATTGACATATCAAGACAAATTTCTAACTTAAAACTACTTCAATTTCCAGAACTTTTGTTCGAGGGACGATACAGTGTTTTGTGGTGTATTCGATGGACATGGACCATTTGGTCATATGGTTGCTAAGAATGTCCGAGATACATTGCCCTTCACACTCTCAACCCAGTTGAAAACGACCTCAGAGTCAGACCAAAACGGCTTAGTTGGTGCGAATGATTTTCAGATCAAATGTACAGAGGAAGAAGAAATGCAGACAACTGAGTCTGAAGAAGTGCAGAAAACTGAGTCTGTTACTACTATGGATGAGCAATGGTGTGAGTTAAATCCAAATGAGAACAATGATGAACTTCCGGAGATGTATCTGCCTCTGAAACATGCGTTGCTCAAGTCTTGTCAGCAGATAGATAAAGAGCTGAAAATGCATCCAACTATTGATTGCTTCTGCAGTGGAACAACTTCAGTCTCGTTGATCAAGCAGGTTCTCAGCTTAGATCTGCTTGTAATCAAAAAACGATTCATGGATTTTATATTAATTTCTGTGATTGTTCTTTTAGGGTGAGGATTTGGTGGTTGGAAATATTGGTGACTCGAGAGCCGTTCTTGCCACGAGAGACGAAGACAATGCTTTGCTCGCTGTACAATTAACTGTGGACTTAAAACCGGATTTGCCAGGTACTTTATCACAAAACTTGATCTGAAACTCTGAGAAGCCAGAGGCAAAAGTTTCTCAACTTTCTCTTTCTATGTACTGTCAGGTGAATCAGCGAGAATCCAGAAATGTAAAGGAAGAGTCTTTGCATTGCAAGACGAGCCTGAGGTAGCTCGTGTATGGTTACCAAACAGTGATTCACCTGGTTTAGCAATGGCTCGAGCTTTTGGAGACTTTTGTCTCAAAGATTACGGATTAATCTCTGTTCCAGATGTAAACTACCGCCGCCTAACGGAACGAGACCAATTCATTATTCTTGCTAGCGACGGGGTAAATTAAACCTTCAGTTACTTACCACTAAATTGCAAACGTTTTCCAAATCTTTAGCGCTGAAAAATGTTGTGTTTCTGAATTGTATTAAAGGTATGGGATGTGTTGTCGAACAAAGAAGCTGTTGATATTGTTGCTTCAGCTCCTAGTCGAAACACAGCGGCTCGAGCTCTAGTGGACACAGCAGTTCGATCATGGAGAATCAAGTACCCAACTTCCAAGAACGATGACTGTACTGTAGTTTGCCTCTTTCTACAAGATTCATCACTAGCCATGGAAGTTTCAACCAATGTAATGAAGCATTCACCCAAAGAAGAGTCCATAGAGAGTGTCAGTAACAGTACAAGCAAGGAGGAGGATGAGATTGTCCCCGTTAAAGACGAGAAAATCCCTGCAAGTTGCGGGATTGAGTCGAAGATGATGACAATGACACTTGCGGAATGTATCTCGGTTGCACAGGATGATGAAGAGTGGTCTGCTTTGGAAGGATTGACAAGGGTTAACAGTCTATTGAGCATTCCAAGGTTCTTATCTGGTGAGCTTAGATCAACTAGTTGGAGAAAATGGTTGTGATTTTTTTTGGACTTGTGTGATTCTAAGTTAAAGCCCACAAATACACTTCATATCACGATGTTCTTTTGTTTCATAACTTTTTTTTTTCTTTCTTGGAAGTTATTTGCAGATATATAATCTCTTTTTTCCATTAGTCTTTCAGACATGTGAGAGATTGGTCAAGTTAGTTGTAGACAAAGATCATTCACTATAAGACAACATATAATTTAGAATTAACAACTTTTTGGGGGGTAAATGTTTTTAGCAAAGGATAATTGTTGACGAATTGGATCTGTATTCTTGGATACTCTCTGTCTCTATAATTTAATAAATTCTATATTACTACATTTTAGACAAATGTAGTTTCTTGAAAATTGAAAGAAGTGGCTTTTACGTTTTAATTATATTTTTTTTTGTTTTTGGAGATGGTTGGGTTTTTGGGCACTTTTTTATGGGTTCCACTGTATCCTGTCTTGTGATTCTCAGCATAATGATCAAAGAAGGTTGCTTTGATTAGAAAACAGAGCTTAACGGTAACCTAAGTTTACATGATTAATTTCGTAGTGGCTATTTGAAATTATTTTGTACTTATGTGGAGATGTTGTAACACTCAAGTGTTTTTTAATAACTAAAGTGCTTTGAAAAAGAGACACATGAACCGTTAAATTGACTTCGAAGAGAAGGAAAATTGATTGAAACCAACTTTTCTTGGTGCCACTCGTGTTCCTATTGGCACACTTCTCAGCACACATTTTTCTTGATGAGACAATTATGAATCTTGTCTCATAAGGAAGCTACTTTAATCTGTTTCTTCTTTCTCTAAGACTTCACTTAAATACCAAACCTCCTCAAGAACTCATGTCTCTTGAGGAACAATATGGTGGCTTCCAACACTGTAACCGCTATATCGCGGTTGCTCTTGATCTGTTTCGCTTACTCGTTCACTGTGTTCTCAATAATTTCATCAGTGACTGACCCTCGTGATGGTATGTGATGACTTTTCCCTTGTGTTGAATCCGTTCGTGGAAATGATTGTAATTTACTTGTTTTGTTGCTTTTTATTAGCGGCGGCTCTGCGTTCTTTGATGGATCAATGGGACAATACGCCACCTAGTTGGGGAGGTTCTGATGATCCTTGTGGAACTCCTTGGGAAGGTGTCTCCTGCAATAACTCCAGAATCACTGCTTTGTGAGTGTTCCTTAATCATTCACTCGTTTTTATGCATGTATGTGTGAAAAAAAAAAAAAAACAATTAGAGCACTTCTCTTACTTATTTTTGTAACGTACTGAGCAAGCAAGTATTTTGTGTTTAGGGGTTTGTCAACAATGGGTCTCAAAGGAAGGCTTAGTGGAGATATTGGAGAACTAGCTGAACTAAGATCCTTGTCAGTCTCTTTTGATATTATCATCGATGAGAGGAACATCTCATTTTGTTTCTTCTGACCTGTATTGGCGACTTGGTGTTGTTTCAGGGATCTTTCGTTTAATCGAGGACTCACAGGTTCTCTTACTTCCCGGTTAGGAGACCTGCAAAAGCTCAATATCCTGTAAGAATCTCTCCCGCGCAGACATCCTTTTAACAATTATACCTCCTTTCTCTTCCTTGTGTTTGTGTACATACGTATCTAAACAGTTGTTTTGGTCTTTTCAGTATTCTTGCTGGCTGTGGCTTCACTGGTAGCATCCCAAATGAGCTTGGCTATCTCAAAGATCTATCTTTCTTGTAAGACATTCGCATTTTGCAATGCTAATATCTTGTACTTAAAACCCTCAGACCAACTTATGTTTGATGAGACTTGCCACTTTGGTTCCACCATGTTTTGTCAGGGCCTTGAACTCGAATAATTTCACTGGTAAAATTCCGGCGTCTCTAGGAAATCTCACCAAGGTCTATTGGTTGGATCTTGCGGATAATCAGTTGACAGGACCCATTCCAATTTCATCAGGCTCAAGTCCTGGTCTTGATCTTCTTTTAAAAGCCAAACACTTGTGAGTAATTTTATTTTCTCTGCAGAAATTTTCTTCAGCTTCAAGTATCTCTCATCTGATGCAAATGTTATTAAAAACTGCAGTCATTTCAACAAGAATCAGCTCTCAGGCACCATTCCACCAAAACTTTTCAGCTCTGAGATGATACTGATCCATGTGTAAGTCAAATACACTTCTGATCATATTAAATGTATGTCAAACTTACGGTAACTCATCACAACAGATTTGTTTCAAATCTCAGATTATTCGATGGAAATCGATTCACAGGGAGCATACCTTCCACTTTAGGACTTGTTCAGACACTAGAGGTTCTGTGAGTAACACATCATCTCTTTCCCCTTAGTTTCATGTTTCTTCCCTATCTTCAAAAAGATTTAACTCTCTTGTCTTTGCAACAGTCGGCTTGACAGAAACACTTTGACCGGAAAAGTTCCAGAGAATCTCAGTAATCTCACAAACATCATTGAACTGTAAGTGTTGCCAGATTTGTAATATAACTATATATATCATATTAGGCATCACTTATGAATGTATACATCTTTGTTTCTGCCTCTCAGGAACTTAGCTCACAACAAGCTTGTAGGTTCATTACCAGATTTGTCAGACATGAAGTCAATGAACTACGTGTAAATTTCTCAGCTACAGAGAACGTCTTTGTCTACATTTATGCGTTTGTGTGTTCTGATTAAGTGTGATGTCTGTCACAGGGATCTCAGCAATAACTCATTTGATCCATCAGAGTCTCCTCTGTGGTTCTCAACCTTACCTTCACTGACCACACTGTAAGTGCTGCTCTGCTACAGTAAACTTGCGCATTGTCTCATGAGAAACTCTCTAAATACATACTCTACCTATTTTGGATTTAGGGTGATGGAATATGGAGCTCTTAGAGGACCACTGCCTAATAAGATCTTTGGATTCCCACAGCTTCAACAAGTGTAAGTTTCAGCATTTAGTCTCTACTGAAGTTTGATTACAGCTTTAGACATCATCTAACTGCTGATTTTGATTTGCACAGGAAACTAAAAAAGAACGCATTCAATGGAACACTGAGCTTGGGAGATACAGTAGGTCCACAACTCCAACTTGTTGATCTACAAGACAACGACATTTCCTCTGTAACACTAAGCTCTGGATATACCAATACATTAATGTAAAAAGCTTCTTTCTTCCTATATTTACTTCAACCTGTCTATATCAACCTATTAAATAAGCTCTCTCTTGTTGCAGCCTCGTCGGAAACCCTGTATGTACAACAGCTCTCTCAAACACAAACTACTGTCAGATTCAGCAGCAACAAGTCAAACGAATATACTCGACCAGTCTTGCTAACTGTGGCGGAAAGTCTTGTCCATTAGACCAAAAGATCAGCCCTCAGAGCTGTGAATGCGCCTACCCTTATGAAGGCACACTCTACTTTCGAGGGCCTATGTTCAGAGACCTGTCCAATGTGAACACATACCATTCACTGGAGATGAGCTTGTGGGTGAAACTAGGACTCACTCCAGGCTCGGTCTCTCTACAAAACCCTTTCTTCAACAATGATGATTATCTTCAGATACAGTTGGCACTTTTCCCACCTATGGGCAAGTATTTTAACAGAACTGAAGTTCAGAGAATTGGATTTGACTTGAGTAACCAAACATACAAACCTCCTCCCTTGTTTGGACCTTACTACTTCATTGCATCTCCCTACACTTTCCCAGGTAGCATGTACATATATAAGAAGCTTATACACCTGTTTTTCAAGTTGAAGACATTGGGCTCTAACAATCTAATAACTTTTGGCAGCTGAAGGTAACGGACATTCCTTGAGCTCTCGTATGGTCACTGGGATAATAACTGGTTGCAGCGCTTTGGTCCTGTGCCTTGTTGCACTAGGAATATATGCGATTTGGCAGAAGAGACGAGCAGAGCAAGCTATCGGTTTGAGTAGACCATTTGGTAAGTCCAAGGTTCTAGCAGAATCTCTGAGGTCCATCTGATAAAAAAATGCATTAACTTACATGGTAGATTTGCTGTAATGTAGAAGACTAAAATATCTATTAGTAGAAGATTGAAATATATATTAGGTTTTACAATTGTCTTTTGATTCACTCAGTTTCATGGGCATCGAGTGGAAAAGACAGCGGAGGCGCGCCGCAGCTGAAAGGGGCACGATGGTTCTCCTACGAAGAACTCAAGAAGATCACGAACAATTTCTCTGTGAGCAGTGAGCTGGGTTATGGAGGTTATGGAAAGGTGGATTTTTGAAAGATCGATCAATGCTTTTGAAACTATCTAGGGCTTCACTTTCAGGGTTTGACAAGTAACGCTCCTCTGTTTCTCTCTGTAATCTCCGTAGGTGTATAAAGGAATGCTTCAAGATGGGCACATGGTTGCGATCAAAAGAGCACAACAAGGATCAACACAAGGAGGGCTCGAGTTCAAAACAGAAATTGAGTTGCTTTCTCGAGTTCATCACAAGAACCTAGTTGGACTTGTCGGGTTTTGCTTCGAGCAAGGCGAGCAGATTCTAGTCTACGAGTATATGTCCAACGGATCACTAAAAGATAGCTTAACCGGTACTGCAAAATCTGACCTCTAGCTGCTCAATAAATCATAAGACACAAAACTTGACCTTTACGCATTGTTGTTAGGGCGATCCGGAATTACGCTGGATTGGAAAAGAAGGCTGAAAGTGGCTCTAGGATCGGCAAGAGGACTCGCATACCTCCATGAACTTGCAGATCCTCCGATCATCCACAGGGACGTGAAATCAACCAACATTCTTTTGGATGAGAATCTCACAGCCAAGGTTGCTGATTTTGGTTTGTCGAAGCTGGTTTCAGACTGCACCAAAGGCCATGTTTCAACACAAGTCAAAGGCACATTGGTAAGTTTTAGATAAATCAACGAATCATTGCTTTCAATTTTAGGAACTTTGTTTCTGATGTTTCAATGGCAGGGATATTTGGACCCAGAGTACTACACAACACAGAAATTGACAGAGAAGAGTGATGTGTACAGCTTCGGTGTTGTAATGATGGAGCTGATCACCGCGAAACAGCCGATAGAGAAAGGCAAGTACATTGTTAGAGAGATCAAGCTTGTAATGAACAAGAGCGACGATGAATTCTACGGACTGAGAGAAAAGATGGATCGCTCGTTAAGAGACGCCGGAGCTCTGCCAGAACTCGGCCGGTATATGGAACTAGCCCTGAAATGCGTAGATGAGACGGCGTCTGAGAGGCCAACGATGAGCGAAGTGGTTAAAGAGATTGAGATTATCATCCAGAATAGTGGGACGAGTACTAGCTCCTCTGCATCTGCGTCATCTTCGGCTACAGATTTTGGAGAGAAGCTTTTGTACGGAGGTAGTTTGAGGAAGAAAGAAGCAATAGACGGAGCGTTTGATTATAGTGGTGGCTACTCTGTTCCGACCAAAATTGAGCCCAAGTAATAATTTCATAATTATGAACATTTACTCTGAGATTATTTGTGGTTACTTTTTGCATGAATGAAAAGTCAAGGTATAAAGGCTTGAGTTGACCAAAACAAAGAGTTATACGACTTGTGTAATCCATTAATCTTGTGTATATCGAATTAAAACTAGCCACGTATAGACGTCATTTGCCTTTTCAGGCCCAAAAACGGTAGAGTATAATAAACATGAGCCACCACCATATACTAGAGTAGTTGGGCCGACATAAACTAGAGTAGTAGGCCCATAAAAGCCCAAAACGGAAAGCCACCTGAGAAGCAGTGGGGACGCAGATTCCTATAAAAAGGAAAATGCGTCCTCACAAAGGAAGACGAAGAAGAAGTCTATCTCACGAGTTCCCGTTTCGTGAATCTCTCTCTCTGTGTGAACAAAGACGAAGAAGACGAAGAAGACGAAGAGCAAACAAGACGAAGTACCACTGATAGAAACCCTAGTTTTTTTTTTAAATTCCGTCGAGGCGTAATGTCGTCGGAGCTGCAGATTTCGCCGGCGATTCACGACCCGCAAGGTCAAGAGAAGCAGCAGCAAGCCGCCGGAGTCGGGATTTTGCTTCAGATCATGATGCTCGTCCTCTCTTTTGTACTCGGTCATGTCCTTCGCCGTCATAAGTTCTATTACCTACCTGAAGCTAGTGCTTCTCTTCTAATCGGTTTGTTTTCTCGTCTTCTTCTTACTCCTCCTTTGCATTGCGATCGTCCTTTTCGCTTTCCATCGATTGTTTTGTTTGATTCGTTGTGAAATTTGTCGAATTTTAGGGCTGATCGTTGGTGGTTTAGCGAACATCTCGAACACGGAGACTAGCATAAGGTTCGTTGAACTTCTTCTCTTCAGTTTTTTTAGTATTTTCTCAATTATTTATTACTATTTTTCTGTCCTTTCCTCCATTGACCTGGAAACTCAAAGGATTGTAAATTACTCACTTATTTACATACACGAATATGTGTATATGTATGTAAGTGTTCTTCAATGCTAATCAATTTTGCTTTTTCTGCAGGACATGGTTCAATTTCCACGATGAGTTCTTCTTTCTGTTTCTGCTGCCTCCCATCATATTATATCCTTAAAATCGAGTTTGTATTTGCCTTTAGTTTTACTTACGCCTCTGTGTTACATAATCTTTTCAATGAATCTCAACTTGGCTACAAAATATGTTGTTTTCCTTGACCAACTTGTTTGCACCCAGTCAGGCTTCAGTCTACAACCTGTAAGTGCAGAGACCTCTCATGTCTTTATGGTTTTCTTGTTTTACCATCAGAGATCGCATCTTTGCTTACGTTGTTGCTCGTTTTTATGCAGAAACCTTTCTTTTCAAACTTTGGAGCCATTGTCACTTTTTCAGTTCTTGGAACTTTTGTAGCTTCCATGGTTACTGGAGTGCTAGTGTAAGTATCTCTGTCTTGGGAATGGCTTATGTTTGTTGACGGAAAAGGTCCTCTTTCCATTATTCATACAATGCTTTTTTCTTTTGAAGGTACCTTGGCGGTGTGATGTTTCTCATGTACAGACTTCCATTCGTTGAGTGTCTCATGTTTGGCTCTCTTATCTCAGCCACTGATCCTGTCACTGTATTGTCGATATTTCAGGTACTTTCTTGCACTGCTTTACGGGGATATATTCGCTATTTTTTTAATAGTAGTAGTTTTGGACCACTTCTTACTACTGTATTTTTTGGCAGGAACTTGGTTCAGATGTAAATTTGTATGCCCTGGTGTTTGGAGAATCAGTTTTAAATGATGCTGTAAGTAGTTTTTGTGAAGGGATTTCTGATTCCTTCTATGTATATATTAGGATGAAAAATGTCATATTACTTATCAGGTCTTTCTCTTTCTTATGTTGCTTTTGGCAGATGGCGATATCTCTGTACAGGTCTGTTAGCTAATTTAAAATAGGGTTTGAAACACGATAGTCAGATGGTAAGGTATTCTAACAAGGCTATAAATAAACTGGGATGCAGGACAATGTCCTTGGTGAGAAGTCATTCCTCCGGACAGAATTTCTTTATGGTGATAGTCAGGTTTCTCGAAACATTTGTCGGTTCAATGTCTGCAGGTTTGCTTTAATTACCTGCCTTACTTTTTCTCTGTACCTATATTACATGCATAGTTTGGCTCTTTCAACCTGAATGTTATGGTAGTGTTTGAGTTTGAGAATGCTGCTAATAAAATTCGACGTTATGATTCTTAGAACAAGTTTTAACCTAAGAAATATAACATATGAATATCATACTAAATTTGACTTTCCAAGCTTCTCAAGATTTTCTTATGCCATTACATATTCTTATATTTTTGCTCTGTGGGTTATTTAAAAAAAACTATGTGCATCTGCAGGCGTTGGAGTTGGATTCACCTCTGCTCTCATATCCTTTTTGTGTTTTAGATTCTTCTGAAACATTTCACTTCATTCCATACACATAGACGAGTTGTTAGCCTTAATGCAAAGCACCTATTCAAGTATGCAGGACTGGATGTTGACAAGTGAGTGACTGTAGTCTGTGTTTGAAAATTTATTTATTTCGGGTTCTAATGGTCAGCAATGAAAGATTTTATTCTGATTCACTCGCTCCTTCTTTCAGTCTACAGAACTTGGAGTGCTGTCTCTTCGTGCTTTTTCCATATTTCTCGTAATAAAACTCTTCTCATCTATATTTGCTATGTGTCTCCTATATTTCACTCTCAAAGAAATTGTGCAGTTTGTTAACTTTGTTTTCTTTGTGCTAGATACATGCTTGCTGAAGGTCTCAGTCTATCTGGCATCGTATCGATTCTATTTACAGGGATTGTGAGTTGTCATTTAATTACATGAATTTTATGTGTAATGATTTTCAGCCAAAAGTAAAGTAGTATAATGGAAACTTTCTGTGCCTTCCAGGTCATGAAACATTATACCTACTCAAACTTGTCTGCAAATTCTCAGCGATTTGTGTCTGCATTTTTCCATCTGATATCTTCACTGGCAGAGACTTTTGTGTATGTATTTGATTCTTATTTTCTCATGCATATAATAGTTGGTTTCTGTAATATGCGTCAATGACGTGAGCTTCTAATTTCAAATGATCAAATCTGCAGGTTCATCTACATGGGTTTTGATATTGCCATGGAAAAGCATAGTTGGTCACACTTGGGATTCATCTTATTCTCTATTGTATCCTCTTACTCAAGTTTTACTGGATTGAAATTCAATTATTTCCTTAGTTTATATGTTGTTCCTTAACTTTCTTTTTATCCTTGGTGACGAACCTCAGTTATTTATCGTAATAGCAAGGTATTCTTTTTGTTTCACTTACATGATCTGTATAAGTACATGTATTTATTTCCGAACAGAATTTCTTTTTCTGCTGTTGTTTTTGATGTCTGATACTGTTACTCTTTGGCATATTTGTTTTACTCAGGGCAGCTAATGTGTTTGGTTGTGGATATTTGGTCAATCTGGCACGACCTGCTCATAGGAAAATACCAATGACGCATCAAAAAGCACTTTGGTACAGTGGTAAGATACTGCTCTGTGTTTCCTTAAGTAGTTGTTCTCAATTAATCAGTAATAATTAACAAAGACATGTGGATTGCATAGGACTTCGAGGTGCTATGGCTTTTGCTCTTGCTCTACAATCTGTTCACGATCTCCCAGAAGGACATGGTCAAACTATATTTACTGCAACTACAGCCATTGTTGTTCTGACGGTAATCCATCCTTCTTTAGGAACTACAGTTTTCTATAAACTGAGCGTCCTGATCTATGGTTTATGCTGCTGATAGGTGAGCCAAACTATATTGCTTACTATGTGATCCTTGATGCTACTGGAAATGATTGCAGGTGTTGCTGATTGGAGGATCCACTGGTACAATGCTTGAAGCCCTAGAGGTTGTAGGTGATAGCCACGATACATCCTTAGGTGATGTAAGTCAACTGAATATATATGGGCCATTTACGTAGACTTCATGTCCTAGATGATCCCTCCTATTATAACGTTAATGTCTCGGTCTCTTGGTGTGGAAAACGACATGATTGATATGTTTTTTTGTCAGGGCTTTGAGGTGGTGAACAGTCGTTATATGACTAGTTATGATGATGAAGATACACCGCCAGGAAGTGGATTCAGGACAAAACTAAGAGAGTTCCATAAGAGGTAAAAGACTCATTAACTCATGCCTCACAACATTTTGTCGGGCTTTCAAGTTTCTGTGTTTTTTTTTTTTTTTTTTTTTTTTTTGGACAAATCTTTCAAGTTTCTGTTAAAACACAAGAATCTCATTTGTTTATTGGTTTGTTGTATGCAGCGCGGCATCATTCACAGAACTAGATAGGAACTACCTAACACCGTTCTTCACAAGTAACAATGGAGATTATGATGATGAGGGTAACATTGAGCAACACCATGGTAACAACATAATATACTCTGATATCTTGTTTCACTACTACATATGCTTTATTTGTTATTCCCTCGAAACCATGAAATTTACAATTGGGTTTTGCAGAAGAGCGAATCCCATTTACTAGAAGAGGAAGTCTAAATAACCGCGGCTAAGTTTCCAAGACAAGAAACCTAATAGTTTTTACACCGGCATATATATGTACATAAAACAAACTGGATGTATGGGAGGAAGTAGTGACAAAGGATTTGTTCTAGTTAGGTTTCTCTATAATATGGGACTGTGTTGTTTCAATGGATATTGTTAGGTTGAAACTAATTACATTCACAAAAAAAGAAAGGAAAAAAAAAAGGCCATGGCTGGTTTATACTAGACCACGATTCTTGTTAGTTTAAAACTCTTATGGAAAATGCTATAATGCCATTGTCTTGTAGTCGTGTTTGGCTTGAATTATTAAAAAAAAAAAATAGAGAACGTCACGGCACGCCAAAAGTGTGGACCTTGTTTATTCGTCTATTTTAGTTAAAGCCGAAGTAAGTAACCAAAACCGCTTCTAATCTTTCGTTTACAAATATCTCTCTCTCTCTCTCTCTTTCTTCTTGTTCTTCTTTCATGGCTGTTACTGGCTGGGCTATCACAATCTGAATTCTTTCTTATTTCTTCTTTCTTCTCTCTCTGATTTTCGCGGAGTTACACGATGAGCCTCGTGGTTGGTCAGTCCCTGGGTTTAATACTAGTAGGTGATGGTCTTTCGTTACGCAATTCGAAAAGAAATGTCGGAAATCCCAAGTTTTTCTCAGTCAATCGGAGGAGATTGGCGCGTGCGGCTCTGGTTCAAGCTAGGCCTAAGGAAGATGGAGCGGCCTCGAGTCCTTCTCCATCGTCGAGACCGACTACGGCGTCCGTTGTGCAGTACCGACGAGCTGATCTCGCGGATGATCTTCAAGCTGAGGCACGAGCTTTGGGTCGTGCTGTTGATGCTTCTATTTATTCTCCGGAGCTCATCGCCAGGAAACATGGCTCTCAGCCTTTCAAGGTTAGCTACTTGGTCAGTTTTTGGAGTTTCAAGTTTTGTAAATTACTGAGAGATGCAGCTCAATTTGGGACTTAGGCTTTGCGGAGAAGTTTGGAGATATTGGGAGCTTTGGGTGGCTTCGCTTTGAAATTGGGGATTGATCAGAAGCAAGGCAACTTAGAGAAGAACATGAAGAAGCGAGCTGGTGAGCTCCGTCGGATTTTCACTCGTCTGGGACCTACTTTTGTTAAATTGGGTCAAGGTTTGTCCACCCGACCCGACCTCTGTCCACCCGATTACCTTGAAGAACTTGCAGAGCTTCAGGTTCTCCTCTTTCCTCTCTATCTTACTCTGCTTTACGTATATGAAATTAAGAAACTTTTGTTTGAAATAGGTAAGAGAACATCCCTAACTTTCTCTATATTATGTGTTTGAGTGCCTAAGTAGGATGCTTTGCCAACCTTCCCTGATGCAGAGGCATTTGCTTGCATTGAGAGAGAGTTGGATTTGTCTCTAGAGTCCATTTTCTCGTCTGTATCCCCTGAGCCAATCGCAGCAGCTAGTCTTGGCCAGGTTTACAAAGCTCAGCTGAGGTATTCCGGTCAGGTTGTTGCTGTCAAAGTTCAACGCCCTGGAATCGAAGAAGCCATTGGCCTTGATTTTTACCTTATTAGAGGAGTTGGAAAACTCATCAACAAGTATGTAGACTTCATCACTACCGACGTCCTTACCCTTATCGATGAGTTTGCCTGCAGAGTTTATCAGGAGCTTAACTACGTTCAGGAGGCCCAAAATGCCAGAAGGTTTAAAAAACTGTATGCTGATAAAGCGGATGTTCTTGTTCCTGATATATTCTGGGATTACACGAGCCGCAAGGTTCTAACAATGGAATGGGTTGAAGGAACTAAACTGAATGAGCAACTTGCAATTGAGAGTCAGGGATTGAAGGTTCTGGATCTCGTGAATACAGGAATCCAGTGTAGCCTAAGGCAACTCTTGGAGTATGGCTTTTTCCATGCTGACCCTCATCCTGGTAATCTCTTGGCAACACCTGATGGAAAACTTGCCTTTCTAGACTTTGGTATGATGAGTGAGACACCAGAGGAAGCTAGATTTGCTATCATAGGTCATGTTGTTCACTTAGTGAACAGAGATTATGAAGCCATGGCCCGAGATTACTATGCTTTGAAGTTCTTGTCCCCTGATGTGGATGTTACTCCCATCGTACCAGCTCTCAGAGACTTCTTTGACGATGCACTTAATTATACAGTGAGTGAGCTCAATTTCAAAACTTTGGTTGATGGTCTAGGTGCTGTCTTCTACCAGTATCCATTCAATGTCCCGGCCTACTATGCTTTGATTTTGAGGTCGCTTACTGTACTTGAAGGTTTGGCACTTTACGCAGATCCTAATTTCAAAGTGCTAGCTGCTTCATACCCATATTTTGCCAAAAGGCTTCTCACTGATCCAAACCCGTATCTAAGAGATGCCCTTATCGAGCTTCTATTCAAAGATGGAAAATTTAGATGGAATAGACTCGAGAACCTTCTACAACAGGGAAGTAAAGATAGAGACTTCTCAGCAAAGGATGCTCTACAACCAGTTTTGAAGCTGTTGCTGGATCCAAATGGTGAAGAGCTTCGACTGTTAGTAATTAAGGAAGCTGTACGAGTCAGTGAAGCAATTGCGCTGGGCACTGTTGTTGATACATACAATTCCCTTCCTGAGTTTCTGAGATCTCTTGTCTTCAATGGAAATGGGAATGGCCCTCTTACAATGAGTACCACGGAACTTCAAAGCACGCTTGAGCTTCGGGATCAGGTCTCTAGAATCTGGGGCCTTCTTCAATCTTCAGAAAGCTTTGATCCTGCTATTTTGCAACCAATACTACAGGTGACTTCATTGATCTTGTGCACTGAGACTGATAGATAACATAATTGATTGATGAGCTAAAGAAACTGTTATTTTGTTAAAATCAGGTGTTACAACAACCAGAGGCACGAAGACTTGGAGGACGTGTTGCAGGCGGTGTAGGCCAACGTCTTGCAGCTCGGTTTCTGCAACAACTTCTTCGAGCCACAACACCATCTTCGGCACCAACCCCATAGGTCCTCTTTTCTTCTCAGTGAAATGGTATATTGTATATTAAGGCGAGACACTCGCAAACCACAGAATTGCTTCATGTTATAGTAATATAGTATCATTCTTTCTCTTTGTATTTTACTAGTGAAAAAAGACCAAAGTATAACCGATGAGAAAGGCCTACACAAAATAGGCATTTGATTGCAAAATTGTGGGATTTAACAGTTTGATACACTCAACACAGTAGAGCAATGTACAGTCCAAAAACTCAAGAGCTTGTGCTCATCCTTTTACTGTTGTAGGGAAAGCTCTGGCTCTGTGTAAGTTTGTCTTTTCTAATTTACTGCATCGAGCTCGAGCTTGTCCCTTTATTTGCAGAGACAAACATTGTTCATCAAAACAAACAAAAATAACGCAATTTTTGAGCTCATTTCTCTCTTAAAAGTTAAAACCATGATGCAAGAGGATCTACTTTCACTTGAAGACATTATCCAGGACCAGGATCTACATGATTACTCCATTAGGAAACCAATGTAATCCAGGGAATACGAAAAAATGCTTCTACACCGCATCTTCAATTGCCAAATTCCCTCGAGTCACAGAATCAGAGTTAGCAGCAATTAATTAATAAGAATCAAAATTGATAAATTTAAGACGATGATTCAACATGCCATCGAAGGCTTATTTATGCTGTTGGGCATTTTTAAAACTTTTATGGGCCTATAAGTATCTGAAAACTAAGCTTCTTCTAGCCCAATGGGCAGTATAAAGTCAGCCCAGATGTGACGCGCGTTGTTGCGCAGCTGTGAAATCCAAGTTTCTTACCCACTCGCATTGTAAGCGCGTCGACGCCACCTCCCCGAAATCCCTGGACTAAAGCATGCGGAAATTGCTGTTTTTGCTCAAATAAATAAACTGGGCGCGTGGTGGGCATTTTTAGTTTGAGGAAAAATAAGTTAAGTCTTTCGGGCCTATTTTAGGGAGCCCATGTCCGTTTTATCTGTGGTCAAATTTTTATGATAAAATAAAAAGCCCATAAACAATAAACCTGGTTATTTAATATTTTTGGGTAAGAATAAACCTGGTTATTTTATTTTATCACAAAATACGCTATTTTTCCGTATGCAAAATTAAACATAAAAAATTATAAATATCAAATGGACTAATAGAGTGATTCCTGATTAGTGAGAATTACAAGGCAATTGTTGTTTACGTTTAATTTTTGATTTAACAGAACAGTATTGAAATAAAACAAAATGTAACAAAAAAGTTTGTTTAATCTCTTTAACTTCGACCATACAGAATCAAATGTGACTGAGATCAAGATTCGCATACAATAAAGAATGAGAAAAATGTCATTAAAATCCCCAACTTATTCAAAACGTTGATTTAAATCCTCAACTCATGACGAAACGAAATAAATATCAAACTTATGTTTACTTTCCAAATAAATATTAAACTTATGTTGACTTTCCAAATAAACATCAAACTTTCATTGACTTGGCCATATTAGACCTGACGTTAAGTGGGTTAACAGACCAAGTTAACATGATTAATTATCTATTAACAAATCCACTAATTGAAAATGACAGCATTCCTTCTAAACATAAAACGACGTTGTTTTGTCTTAACTGCTCAATAAAATCCCGAGTTTCAAATCATATGAAGATTTAGGGTTAGGGATTTTGCTCGATTTGGGGATCTAAGATTGACTTTAGGGATTTAATTCAATCGTTACGACAAAACGACGTCGTTTTGTTGTTATATGAAACGATGACGTTATCAATTAACATGTATGTTAATAGAAAATTAACTCCGATAACGAGATCTATTAACCCACTTAGCGTCGTACCTAATATGACCAAGTCAACGGAAGTTTGATATTTATTTGGAAAGTCAACATAAGTTTGATATTTATTTGGAAAGTCAACATAAGTTTGATACTTATTTCATTTCGTCATGAATTGAGGATTTAAATCAACGTTTTGAATAAGTTGGGGATTTTAACGACATTTTTCCCGATAAAGAATTGATTGTCGTTTTGACCATTATGTCTCTGCATTGTCCTAGCCACTAGTTCTCTTAATTGAACTAAGTAGGAGCCATACCATATATAGACAAATGTCAACTTAGTTTACAATTCGTGGACAACAAATACGAAGGTCATACAGATTAAGGTCTCTTACACGCAGTGGTATTCTTCTTTGCCTCACAGACGAAGAATCAATCGACGGAAAGGAAAACCAGAGCATAAATGTCCAAAGAAGGACTAGAAAACAACCATTAAGCACAGAGGAGAGGCTGAGAGAACAGGATGAGCTTTCACAAGTTGCCACCATGTTGGCACTACAGGTACTTAACGAGCAGCCAAATCACAAGAGCAAGACCAACGATTCCAAGTACAGACAAGAGCATAGACATGCATGAGCAACCACTTTTCATGCTCTTGTTCATCACGGCAAGGCTCTTTTGCACACGCTGTCATCATCAAGAAACACAAACAGGCCACATCAAATCCAAGACAAGCGAGATGTGAATCACATTAAACTAAGAAATTGTTGTTTTTTTATGATTTGAAAAAGCAACTACAAAGAGGTTCTTGGACATAATAGACCAGTGGATTGTTAAAATCACTTCCTTGCCTTCCTATTGGTCTTTAGCTTATCAATGGACCAGCTTAAACTAGTGACTAATGAGACTAATTTGTTCAAAGCATATACTTACCCGTAAGCGAGAGTCAGTGACATCCACCTGGTAATCTAAGTCATCCTGCATGGAAGAAAGCCAGATTTCGTTAGAACAAGAAATTAAAATCAACAAGAAAAGCAATGAACAGCAGCGGAGACATACAATTAGCCTTGTCTGCAGAGTGAGCTCCTCGTTGACAGCGAGAGCAATGTGTTTAGTACTCATAACTGTTTCCTCCAACTTCTCAAGTCCCTCGTCTTGTTCTACTCATGGAAATAAAATACAATCAATACAGAGGCAATATCATTAATATGGTCCTGGAATAATGTAACATACCACAGCTTACCTCTCATAACTTGCCGTTGAAATCCAACAATTCCTTGGTTGTCCATGCCCGAGACTCTGTTGATCGCATCATCTGGCTTTATATCTGGCCCAAGTAAGCTGTCTCTGTTTGCAAAGTTTGACATATTCAAAGCAGAGGCCACCTGATTTGTTTTTGATCTCAAATTCCCAACCATATCCTTGCGACGATTCATCTCTTTCTCCGAGCTGTTTATCAGCAAATTGCATACAGATAAACCATAATTACATAGGTCCAGACCAACATGAAACTTAGTGTTGTCTAATATGGGGAGTTTTAACAGTCAAACATATTCAAAATGGCTTACACATGCTGCTTCCCAGGAACCTTCACAAGAAGAGATTGCAAACTGTCTAATCGGGTCCCCAAAATGGTGATCTTTCTTCGAATTGCAGAGGCACGACGTTGAGCATCAGGTCCTGTTAACCCTGACGCATTCCTTTCAGACATCATGCCATTAATATCCTCAGAGAGTTTCAAAGCCTCATTGTACTCTCTAATCCATGAATCCGAAGAAGACGCCATTGACCTGAAAACATGTCCCTAACTAATTTAAAACCAGCAACATTTATCTTCTACATAAAGATCAAAAAAGAGAGAATCACAAGTAGCTCAAATAAGTATTTGATCATGAAAAGAAACAATTAAAGGGTTAAACACTAGCTGCAACTAGCTGATATCGTTTACATCAACAAGAATCCCAACACAATTACCATAAGCCGTGTTATGACTTATGAGCTTTGCACCAAAAGGCGACAAATTTGGAAGCTTTTAGAGAGTCACAATGATAACAAAAAAAAATGCAATGAAGAGAATCAATTCAGATAGAAAAATTAGGTATCAGTACAGACACAAAATCTCTCGACCTTTCTCCGAAATTTCAGGCGGAAAGATAAAAACTTTACTGTTGCGTGGAAGAAAATTGAGACGGCGAAAGCAGAAACTAGAGTCGAATTCGCAACTTGAATCAGCCACTAAAACCCAAAATCTGCGATACCCATGATTCATAAATTCATAAACAGGGAAGATCGGAAAGATTTCGCGCCAGAAGCTATCTCCAAATCAAAGCACAGACGGAATTGACCTAAATTTACAAGGTGAAAAGAATCGAAAAGCTTACCCTATAAATTCTATGCACCGCGATTTGTGATTGTGGCGGGTCTTGTTCTACTTTGAAGATCGAAACGCGATCGTCGTGCTGACTTTGCAGGCACGAAAATAATGATTAGTCCAAAATCTGCAACGCCAACGAAGATTTTATTTTCATTTGAAGAGAATGAATTGGATTATTTTTTTATACCAGCTGTATGAAACGACCTCGTTTTGCAGAACGGCTCGTTGAAGAAGGTTGGATTCAATACTGATTAAATAAAGTTCGGGGTTTAGATGACATAACACGATCCCAAGTATTCAAAAGGTTGTATCTGCTCAGACCAAGAGATGGCGCCCACCAGCAAAGCCGTGGCTCAAATGTAATGTGGCTTCTGCTTGGGATCGTGATAAGTCTACTAGTGGTGCGGCTTGGGTTTTGAGAAACTCAGAAGGTATTGTTCTTCTCCATAGTAGAAGATCCTTTGGGTTTATCTCTTCAAAGAGTGAGGCTGAGCTAACTAGTGCTTTATGGGCAATGGAAAGTTTGCATAGTCTTCATGTGCCTAATGTTATTTTTGCGCTGGAGCCAAAGGATCTTGTTGGTGCTGTTAATCGACCAGCTGCTTGGCCTAGTTTCAAATATCAGTCGGTAAGGCTTCTTTCTGCCTTAACTCTTATTCCGGCGTGGAGGGTTGTGCTTGAGGATAGGAAGGCTAATTCTGGTGCCCATCTGATTGCAAAAAGTGTCACAACGGAGGAACGATCTCAATCATATGTAGCGCAAGGCTACCCTTTTTGGTTACAGAGTGTCTTTGAATCTGAAATATGCATTGCTTTGATGTAATGGTGTTCTCTGTTTCATGATTGTTTTCGTTCCTTTTGTGCTTTTTGGCTTGTTTTTGTGACAAACTCTTTGAGATTTATATATGAATCATTCAGACGAAAAAAAAAAAAAAAAAAAATGACATAACAGAAAGATATTACGGGTTCAAAAGTATAAATACATAGCAATAGTAATAGGTTTATTCGGTGTTGGGCTTTGTACATTAAATGGGTCGATTTCAAAAAGGGGTACACTTTTAGGCCCATTTGTTCGTGGATTACGAAACGCACCGGATTGATCTATCAATAATTAACACTGGTATGACAGACATATGATGCAACCACTTAACCTTTTTTTCTTCTTCTTAATTTAAATGTAATCTTCTTTTTTTTTGGTCAAAATTTAAATGTAATCTTTTTGATTGTTTGGCTAATCTATTTTTTAAAAAAAATTGTGTTTTATAGTATAATTTATGAAAAATGGTATTTAACTTCCCTCCTTGTTATAAAATACAAAATAACCAGCTGATCCAGTAATTCACCTGAACGAAACTGTGTACAAGTAGTACAACACATATATATTGTATAAAATATACTTATATAATGAGAGCGTATCACTTTGAATTTTATACGTACACTTAATAAGTCATAATGGGGATTCTAAACTAACATTATAAGTTTCAGAACATGTTGGTATCTCTCTGTATGATTAAACGCTCATTAATAATGGGTTTAATGCATGACGTCTTCGTGAAGGCAACGGCACATCTCAATAAGATACTATTGGGCCAACAGAAACTTGTAAGTTTCATAAATTGTTATACGAAGAGATTATTTACCGTGAGAATCCAATGTTTTATGTGTTTCGTGTATAAGAATCTTACATGGAATTTAGGAAATTAAAAGTTACCATTCATATCATATTCGTATTTATCTTTAATATTTTATGTAATTCGTTTGGGGAAAAAGTGAGAAGAAGAGAAAATTTGAGGCGAATCTCAAGAAGAAGAGAGGGTTAAGTCAAACGAGGGACCTTGAATTGTGGATTTGGTGTTGGACCATCACGTGCTCTCCTCCACGGCCTTTCAGGATTTTGCTTCTTCTACCGCACGTGCCACTCCCCCTCTTAACGTACCGGTTTTCATTATTATCTTGTTTTTTTTTTATAAGTAATTCCATTATTACATTATTCTTCTCTTTTTTTAGCATTCCAATTCTTCTTATTCTTTTTTGTCAAAGACTCAATATAACAATTTGTATGTATAGTGACTTTCTTTATTATTTAGCATGGATGATTTCACAAATCCATAAGAATTCTGTTTCAGGATATCATATCCATAGTTTACAAGATCCCCATGCCTTTTCAGACAAATTAAAAATATGATTGTTTGATGGAACTGCTGAAAATTCATGTGTGCACACATTCGTAAACAATAGTAATCCTGCTATTTACGGAACCTTAAAAATGTTTGTGAATTGAACGTGATTATGTATTAATATTTCAACTTTAAAGTTTAATCTAATATTTATTTATCTTTTTGACAAAAAAAGTTTAAACTAATATAAGAAAAAAATTAACAGAAAAAGATTACAGGAACATTGTCTTGTAGGGAACAAATATGGAACTTTAATTAAGGTTATTTGTATAAAATATATAGCGTTAACACTTGGGTTATAAAGTAAAATCTTATTTCTAAATTTTCAGCGAAACTGCACTGAAATTGATGCAATAAAAAATGTAAGTGGGAGCATAATTCAAGGTACAATACATAAGTTTTCTTCCCAACATTTGACTGCAATTTTGAGGGCATAGAAGCTTCAATTCCTGTTTTGTTTTGTCCTTGGGATACATAAACCAGATCTTGTATTATATTATACTTACCATGTATTATATAGTATTCGAAGTTCATTCTCATTAACCGATCCCTACTTGTTTTCAAAGCAAATTAGTCAGCCTTACTAAATAACAGCTGTAATCCATAGTGATTACTGATTAGTATAGTTAATCCTCATAATCATACTCACGTCAAAAGACAAAATAATAATATTGTAACTATCTAATACGTAGTATACACAATTCTTTAGATGTATATGTAGGTATTTATACTCGATGATTAGTATAAATATGTAAATCAAAGAACTTGATATGTATTGATTAGAAAAAAACGAAACATATATAGTGTCGAATAAAAAGATTGTTATTGGCACAACATCATGTACATTTCTTCTTCATTCGCTTTAGACCTCCGAAGCCGCCTTAGCTAGGCACAACATTGGACATGGTGAATCTTCAAAATTATTTGCAGATACCATCTAAGAGAGATTACATATATAGTCTAGATAGGAATGATGATCGTCTTTAGCTGATGTATACCAATATGAATAGGTTTATATATGTGACAAGAAAAAATATTTAATGGAAACTGCTTATATAGTAAAGTAATTCTCATATATTTCTGTGACCAGCTTTGGTTTATTAAATTTAATACAAAATAATAGTGGCACTGATCCATAGAAGCCAAGCTTCTCTATCTTTCTCTTTCCTCACTTTCTTTCTATCTCAAAGAAGAAGAAAGAGAGAGAGATACAAACCCTAAACATCGTGCCCTTGAAGCTAAGATATCTTCAGTTTTGTAGAAATTCATTTTGCTTACTTCATTGCGCTCTCTCTTTCATTGTCTTCTACCTCTTGCCTCTAACAGAAGCAATACTTTCCGGCCTCCAAGGTTTGTTTATTTCTTCATCCATCATATATCTTTCATTGTCGTCATCATCATCTGCATCTACATATATATACACATACGCACTCCCTCACATACCCTCATATATAACGTGTACTTTTTGCTTCAAACATATCTCTATTTTCGTTTCTTCTCTTTGATTACTAAGAACATGACTAAGTCTCCATCATCAAACCTCTCTTGTTTAAGAAGCAGACAAATATCGTTCAGTTTGCAGCACCTTCATGTTTCTCTTGGGCATTCAAGTTTTACTTATGTGGGTATATGTAATAAAAGATCCATCTTTCGTTTTTAAAGGAAAATAAATTGGAGCCTTTGTTCTTCATGACTATATGCATGCATGTTGAACCTAGGGTTTTGATTTTTAGATCTAAATATAACTCAAACTCCAATTAATACCTTGAGATTTATTGGATACTTGCATGTTCAAGCCCATTCATTTCTCAATTTGTTAAAACTTAAAATCTTCAATGTAATTTGTGTTTCTTTCATTGGGGTTAATTTATATTTTATTAGGGCAAAGGTCGAAAAAAGCATCAAAGTTCTTAAAGAAGAGTACGGATAATGGAGATAGGATCGTCATCCACGGTGGCCGGAGGAGGACAGCTATCTGTGCCTCCGGGATTCCGGTTTCATCCAACGGAGGAGGAGCTTCTTTACTATTACCTCAAGAAGAAGGTTTCTTATGAACCAATTGATTTAGATGTAATTAGAGAAGTTGATCTCAACAAGCTGGAACCTTGGGAACTTAAAGGTAATTAAAATCTTTAATCCCCTTATAGTGAACTCTTCTTTAACTATAATATCATCACCTAATCCACACATTTAATAAATGACTATTAATTATTTCTTGATCAGTATATTATATAGACTATCACAAAACATCATCATATATATTTCAAATTAATTCTATATAGAGCGAGAGAGGTAAGATAGATAAAATTTGGGGAATTATGTTGTTGGCCCTGCACATGTTAGATGTCAAAGGACAAATATATACATAGATTGTGGTAATACTGTCTAGGGAGTTGTCTGTGTCTCCATGTAAACATGCATCTACTTGTGTCTTTTTAAGTTTGAACAGTTCTCTTCATATATCCTGATAAATTATTTTCCAGTTTTTATGGAACCATGAAACCTTGTACGTGTGTTCGCGCGTATATACACCAAGAAAGAGACAAAGTTGTCTATTCACTTATGTCTTTTAGATTAGTAACAGAAGACCAAAGTGTAATGTCTTGTAGTATATGACTACGAATATTATTTTGTACTACCCTCAAAATAAGCCAATGGTTTTTCACATTGCAGACATATAACAACCCATTGCCGTAAGCCATAAATATATATATATATATATATATATATAATGACTGAATACATTTTGATTTAATACTATAATTAACAATTGTTTTTTTCCATTATATTTATAACAAATTTCGTTGTTGTGTGTATGTAGAGAAATGCAGAATCGGGTCGGGTCCTCAAAACGAGTGGTATTTCTTTAGCCACAAGGACAAGAAATATCCGACTGGGACCAGAACGAACCGGGCGACTGCAGCCGGGTTCTGGAAAGCTACCGGTAGAGACAAATCCATACATCTAAACAGTTCCAAGAAGATTGGACTTCGTAAGACTCTTGTCTTCTACACTGGTCGTGCTCCTCATGGCCAAAAAACCGAATGGATCATGCACGAATATCGCTTGGATGATAACGAAAACGAAATTCAGGTCCAATATATCATCAGTGATTAATTCGTTAATTCCATTTAGAGATCATAATGCTTAAAGTGGATTTATCATTTATTTGTAATTTGCAGGAAGATGGGTGGGTTGTATGCAGAGTGTTCAAGAAAAAGAATCATTTCAGAGGCTTTCACCAAGAACAAGAGCAAGATCATCATCATCATCATCATCACCAATACATAAGCACCAACAATGATCATGATCACCATCATCACATTGACTCCAATTCAAACAATCATTCTTCTTTGATCCCACATCCTCTGGATCATCATCACCATCATCATCACCTTGGACGACAAATCCACATGCCATTACATGAGTTTGCAAACACTCTGAGCCATGGCTCAATGCATCTACCTCAGCTCTTTAGCCCTGACTCAGCTGCAGCGACGGCTGCGGCAGCAGCAACCCAACCGTTTGTGTCGTCAATCAACACTACGGACATTGAATGTTCACAGAATCTACTGAGGCTGACTTCTAACAACAACTATGGTGGAGACTGGTCGTTTCTGGACAAGCTTCTCACTACAACCAACATGAATCAGCAACAACAGCAGCAAGTGCAGAACCATCAAGCAAAATGTTTTGGTGACTTGAGTAACAACGATAATAACGATCAGGCTGTTACTCATGATCATTTGGGTAACAACATTGGTGGTTCTTCGTCATCTCCGGTTAATCAAAGGTTTCCGTTTCACTACTTGGGAAACGATGCTAACCTTCTCAAGTTCCCAAAGTAGATCAATCAGATTTGATTGATCTCATGTTTTTCGATTTGATTCTCTTTTTTTAGCTGTGGAACTTGACACAGCAACCAACTCACAGTTTGAGGAATCTGTTTGTCTTTTCTATTTATAGTTCTGTCTTCCATTTATGATCTTATGTTCTGTCTCTCCGGGGACTAATACCTCATCATCACAAAGGTGCTTGAAGGTTCAATTTCGTTTCCACCAACTTTGCACTTCAGAATTTCTCTTCAGCAAAATCTCAAAAACCGGTGTTCAATTCGGATAAACCGATCTCAAACGAACAGAATTAATCCATCTGAAAACCGAACAATATCTTCTTCATATGGTTTAATTCGAAATAATTCATGTTTCTGGCAAACATGTTCCTAATATTCATAAAGGGAAAAGCCCGAGTCGGGATCAAACCGAAATCCAGATGAGCATACTACCTTGAGTTACGGTTTTTCTTGTATTTCCGGGCATACAGAGTGAGAAACGCCTTCACTAAGTCTATATCACGATTGCGCAACTCAAGCGTTTCTTCTTCAGAGAGAAAGCCATATTTCTCTATTGAGGTCCCATATAAATCCAATCTTCTCATTTCCCCTGCAACATGTGGGCGCTCAGTGATATTGGTGCATCCACGGAGATAAAGCAACTTCAGGTTTTTCAGGTTGCTCAACGTGTGAGGGAGATTCTGGAGCCTCTGGCACTCTGACATGTCAAGAGACATGAGATTCAGCTTGTCACCTATCGAAGATGGCACTTCTTCTATCGCTGTACCATTTAAGGATAGTGTTTCTATTCCATTTCCAAGCACTGGAAATACGGTGACATTGGGACAGTAAGCAAGCCCCAGATGTCTGAGAGACTCCAAACTCCCAATGGTGCCTGGGAGATTCTTCAGTCTCTTGCATTGTGACAACCGCAGTTCTCTTAGCCTTGAGAGACGCTTGATCGATGTTGGCACTACTTCAATCGATGTCCAGCTCAATCCCAACTCTTCAATATTGTCGGAGACAAATGGAAAATCTTCGATACTTGTGCATTCATCTAATGAAAGAATTCTGAGGGAGCTCAAGTAGATATTATCCGGTAGATTCTTTAATTTCGTGCAACTTCGCATGGACAGCTTAACTAACTTATCTAGATGACCAATAGAAGAAGGGAGCTCAACCAAGCTTTCGCATTCACAGAGGCATAAACTCTCAAGACTCCTTGCCTTAGAAAGGTCTGGAATTTCAATCAGGTTCCTGCATCTGTTAAGGTTCATGTGTTTTAGACTTCGAAGGTCCTGCCATACAAAAGAAACAAGACATTTGTAACGGGTAGATGATCCTCCCATTTCCTTTGGCAGATAAACAAAAGCATTAAAATAAACGAGAATCAGGTCAAAGCTAGAATGATTTTTCTTAAAAACAAAAAACAACATCAACAATAATTAGAGACTTGCTAACTTCCGTATTACTCATCATTTAGAAAATCACATAAAACTAGTACCTTAGTTCCGCTCCATAGTGTTTCAACTGAACTATCAGGGAGATTGAGTTCAACTAGATAGTCAGTCTAGAAGTGAGAAGGCAATGATTTCATAGAGTAAGCCTCCCAGTGAAGATATCTCAGTGAAGGGAGGTAGTCAAGATCGCTAACCATGCACAATTTGCTCCCACCAACAGCGAAATTATTATGAATTTTAAGAAATTTGAGATTGAACATCCTCTTAAACGTTGCAGGATTAATGCAAAGCTCTGTTCCTTCAGCCATATTGAGCAATATACTTTCAACCTGGATGTCTTTAGTTCCCTGCCGTGACAATGTAATAGGAAAAGTAAAACAGCAATCAACACAAGCTTAATCGAGAAATAAGAAGCCACAAATCAACTCTAAATGTACGAATACGGAAGATGAGAAAATAAATGTTCATCAAGCCTACAGTTAGCTTTTAACTTTCTTGTCTTACCATCTTTTCAGTGAACAAGCCTTTGATATCCAAAAAGTTCCACAGCATTTTACGCTTCCATGGTTTTTCCTTTTTTCCTTCACAAATGATATCCTTGGCCATGTCTTGAAGTAAATCATGAACCCATAGCCTCCTACTTTTTGACATACCAATCAGAGACTTCTCCATCAGAGTTACTAGCCTTGGTTCAGATTTAAAGACAAAGGAGTCCAGTACCTTTTTCGCTCTATCCATATACTCCCCATTAAAACAACCAGCAACATAAAGAAAAACAATCCTTTCATACTCATCCAGTGCATCATAACTAACTTTTAACGCCAGTGAGATAGATTTATTAAGACTATTTTTCAGTATAAACAACCTATCTTCCCAGAGTTCTATTTTCCGTTGATATAGAGATGCACCAATGACTCGAATAGCTAATGGAAGACCACCAAGTTGCTCAACAATATCTAAAGAGAGTTCTCTAAATTCTGCTTGTGGACGATTCATTTTGAAAGCATGCTTGCTGAAAAGCTGAAGTGCTTGGGTAGGCCTCAGTGGCTTCACTTCATAAATGTGTTCCACACCATGCTCATCTAACACACGCTTGTCTCGTGTAGTTATAATGATCCTGCTTCCTGGACCAAACCAATTCCCGGCCAATTCTTGCAGCTGTTGAACGTCATCAACATCATCGAGGACGAGAAGAATCTTTTTGCCACGAGAAGTCTTCGCTTCATTGCAACAGAAGTGATGCACTGTGCGTTCAAGCGACTTTTTGGGAAGATCTCAGACATGAGTTCCTTTCGCAAATGTGATTGACCATATTGTTTGAAATCTCCTTTCACGTTTTCTAGCAGGCAGCGAGCATCAAATTGACTCGAGAGGCCTTCAAAGACATATTTTGCGATGGTAGTTTTCCCTCTGCCACCCATACCCCAGACTCCTACCATTCGGACATCTTCGGAGTCCAATGATAAGAAAGATTCTATGTTTTTCTTGTGAGAACTCATCCCGACCAATTCAGCTGTGCCGTCTGATATATGTGAAGATAATCTGTCAGAAAGATCTTGAACAATTTCATGTACAAGCTCTGAGTCCTCATTCCTGCATCAAGCCAAGCCACAGATAAAACTTCATAACATCATCAAGTTTTAAAACTGTTTATCCTCACAGATTGATCAGCATAATTACCAAACTACGAAATTCAGCATTCAGATAAAGATAATGAAAAAAAAAAAGCACTTAAGTATTTGATAAAAAAAACGATGAACCTGCTTTTGGAGTTCCAGCCAGACATTTTTCCAACTTGAGCCAAAGCCCTTCTCCATATATCCACCGTCTCCAGATCAAACCTCTGCTCATGCTTCTCAAAAGCTTTGTTGAAGCACCCGCTTCGTCTCTTCAAGTCTGACGGATCAATGCCATAGAATATAGGGATCAATTCAAGGCGTTTCTTCTCAGCTAAGTCGACTAAAGCTGAAATCTCTTCCAAGCACCAGTGAGAGGTTGCGTAGTCCTCGGAAATTACAAGGATGGCGAATCGTGACTGATCAATCGCTTTCTCAAGTCCCTCCCAGATGAAATTGCCTTTTTGAAGTTCTCTGTCGTCGTGGAAGGTTTTGATTCCTTCGTTATTGAGAGCCTCATAGAGATGGCTGACGAAACTTCTCCGAACATCTGTTCCTCTGAAGCTAAGGAAGACGTCGTACTTCCACAGAGACCGAGACGGCGAATCCTCCGCTTCAGAAAGAGGAATACGAGGCTGAGTTATTCTAGGCTTCTCCGATTTCTTCAGAAACTGAAGGAGACGGCGTAGTCCAACGAAGACGAATTTAGCCAAGTAGAGCAAGCTAATCGCCATGGAAGCTAAGAGTGGTAGAACAACTAATTGAATTCTGAAAACGATCTGCCATTTATCAAAGAAAAAGAAAGGAAAGAGAAGCCGCCGATCGCCATTGCCTCACCAAAAGATTCAACGACACTAATTCAGTCGGAGTCGTATCAGTTTCTGGATCACATAAACGTAGACGACATATAAACCTTTGGATTACGTCATCGTGGGACTGTGAATATCTGGGCCCAATGGGCTTATTTACTTGAGAAAAGCCACGTCACTCTTGGCATCATAAACACACTGTAACATTCTTATCATTATCCCTCCACTCCTCTTCTTCGCTCGTATCTCTCTACAGAGGAAGGAAGGTGTCGTCTTAGCTTTCCACATGTACATCTTACCGGTTACCAGTAACTCTTTGTTTTTTTTGTTGTCTACAGCTTTCAGGTTCTTTCTTATTTTCTTAAAATTCAAATATTGCTTACTCTGTTATTCAATTAAGAATTTATTCCTCTACCATCAATGCCGTCTTAGCTCAGTGGTAGAGCGCGTGGCTTTTAACCACGTGGCCGTGGGTTCGATCCCCACAGACGGCGGAGCAATGTTCTATTTTGTTCCCCTGATTTTGCTCTCGTAAAGGATGAGCGACATCTCTTCCATGCACCCGCAGCTAGATGTGGCGTAGTTATTGGACAGAACGATGATGAGGTGTTACAACGTTATATAATCCCAACCCAACATCTTACCGGTTACAGATTTGGGTTTGCTCCTGATTCCAGCATTCTATTAAAGAATGATAGAGCCTAGGCCTAGCTTCCGTGTCAAAGACTCGCAGTGAACATTCTAGGCCAGCACATTTCACATACATAAGAGCAAGGGCAGTCATACAAGCTACATCTCCTGAGAGCCGATTCTGAAGATATACCCATGAATCTCAATCAGAACATTCCACTCCCCAATGTAGTGCCCGGGCTCAAACGTGCTTTCGAATACTTGTTGAGCTTGCTTAAGACATGAACAACTAGCGTACATGTTCACAAGTGCACTTGTCACGAACATATTTCTCTCCAGCCCATGCTTGATTACAAAACCATGGATCTATCTCTCCCGATATCTAATCCCCGAGCTCTACACAAGCCGGTAAGAATGAAGACAATGACAATTGTTGTTGACCCACGGCCAACATAACAAGAGAACATTAAAGTCCAAGAAACGACATCTTTATACTCTATCCCATCAAACACCAATCTCTCCTTCTCAGTACATTCAAACTTGGAAAACATATCAATGAATTAAATTAGAAAAACAAGTATCTGAAACATGTCCATGAGGAAACCACATCTTCGCAAAACCTCCTTGGTTATTGATAGATTTCCCAACAAAGCACACACTTGCAACTGATAAGAGTACCAGTTTATCAGGTTCGACATCTTTCTTCCGGAATTTCTTGTAAAGATCTAAAGATTCAGCTGGAAATCCATTCTTCATGTGGGCCGAAATGAAGAGGGTCCATAAACGGAGAACCGATTGAGGAATTTTATCGGAACAGTTCTGTGTGCAGATTAAAAATCTCCCACACACATTTACATACTTAAAGATCGAATCGAATGAGAAGAGAGTTTTGAGGTTAACCTCGAAACCATGCTAATGCTACAGAAATAGCTGAGTGGCAATGTTTTTAGTGGGACTCATAAGAAGATAAAAAAAAGAGCGCCAATTTCCTCCTCTCGACCGTTGCAAAAAAAAAAAGAACGTCTTGGCTAAACGCATTAATCCTCCTAATGCACGACATCGTTTTTCTGAATCATCAAATATATACAAGTCATAATGAAATATGATGTAAATTAGATATGTAAAAAAAGGAGAAAAAATAAAGATTTGTGACATTTGTGTATATAAATTGCTTGACGGTGTGCGTTGACAAAACAAACGAATATAATTTTTTTGACGGTGTAGATGTACGTTTCACACGTTTGTATAGTCTATACCGTATTTGGCTGGCCCAAACAGTTCACTTCCAAAGAAAGCAAGATCAAAATATTCCCTGAGCGCCCGCCGACCAAGTTTACTTTGTATTCATTTTTCTTAATATATAAGTATATAACCATGGAAGTTATCTTTTACGATCGCTTGAATAGACTTATTTATTACTCTTATACCAATCCATGAACTTCACAAGACTTGTAATAGTTATAATTCTTAAAAATTCTATTACAATCGACTTCAGGTAGACAGGTACAATATATCGTGGCTTTTAGGTCGGGGAAACAAACATTTGTATATTCAACAAAAGACTTCTTCTAAATAAACGTTTTCGATATCCAAAAATACCGACCACACTTCGTTTTACATATTGTGGCCCCAATCATTGCCGCCCCATTGGCATTGGGGCTTTTGAAGCTGCAGCCTTGACCACAAAATTAACAAACAAAAGATTACGATGTTTTTTTTTTGGCCAAGAACTATGTTTCCTTCCAGACTATGCATTTTTGGAGGTTTAAATTGAATCGATGTTTGGTTTCATAGACACAACCTTCGATTCTGAATGAATATAATCTTTCTTATAGTATATGTAGTTGCATAAACATGTACTACTTTTACAACTGTTTATGTAAAGGAATTATATTTGCTAGTATATGATAAGATACATTATCTTCATTTTAGTCAACAAACTCATCAAAGTCATATACTCCAAGAATTCTCGAATAGCTAGCTAGTTGCTAATCATTTTTAATCAACTGTTTTTTTTTCTCCCTAACAATATCAGTTACGTGATTAATTCCTGTGAGAGTTAGAAAACAAAGCACTGTTTTTTTTTACATTAGGCCCCTTGAGAAATCAACTTTAGAAGAAAAGAAAAAAAGAGTTAGGCAGACTATGTTAAAGTTTTTAAGTATGCTTGTTAATTGTTATTATATTGTAAGGTATCAAAAGTCAACCTCTTATGATAATGATTTTGAAATCTTCGAGACTTCGACATGTTCTTTCTTATTCATTAATGCAAACGATAGTACATATCATAAGCTAAAGGATCAATCACATACTATTCACATGCCCATTCAATTTCTGTGTTCACAAATATAAGAATCTATATTGACCGTCCAAGTCTTACCTTTTACGCCATTCTCTCAAGATCGACGGTTGATGTCGTTCCCTTATGTATAGACGACTAACAACATGTGATTGAAAGTTTGAAACACTGACCTGATCACCATAACGAATCTAGGCATTTCGGCTAAGGTCAACAATATGAACAAAAGAGTAATTTCTGAAACTTTTGAGGGTACTTTTCGAATTTCAATCATTTTGACCTGATTTGGATTTTCTCCTTTTGTTAATTAAACTATATATTATTATATTTATACGCTTCAATATTTTGAACAATTTTTTTGTTCTTTAGCTAGCCGACAAATTGGTTTTTATTATTTTTTTATGTGATTTAAGATTTTCCAAAATTGTAGTAAGCTCTCAGGGAAAGGCCAGAAAAAACGAGAGAAAATTGAGGGAAATAAAAGTTTTAGGGTTTTGTTTTTTGGTAATCTGTTCTTCCTTCGCTGTAAACTGATCAAACATCTGCTAAGAGACGATTTCTTCCAGTGGTTGATCAATTCTTTGTAAGCTTACTCGCTAGAGGTTCTGGAATAATTTTTCACTGTTCTATCTTGTTTTAAGTCGTTAGAATTTCCTGAAGCATTTAGATTTTTTTATTTTGATTTTGAAAATGACGGAATCGTTGTATCGGCTGCTTTTTTAGGGTTTTGGGTTTTTGTGCTGTTGGTAGCTTTTAATCGAGTGTATTTGGTATTTTTGGATTAGTTGAAAATGGTTGGGTTTAGTTCGAAATCCTATTTCCGCTGAGAATTTTATGTAGCAAACAAAGGAGAATTTTGTTTTTGAATTTTATCTTCTATCATTCACAGAGGAGATTCTTCTATCTGAAGAAAATCGAAGCATGTGAATTTTTCCTTTTTTTCATTCGATGTCTGCTTTGCTGCATTATCATCTTTTGTTTTTGCCATGGGACTTAAAACTTATATCCTGATTCTTTCATTGCAGCGGCATCACCAGCATCTTGAACGAGTACTGAATCGATTTTCTCTTGTAGTAGTTTGGGTCAGATTCGTCATACATGTGTTTCAATTAGAGTAATTCGAAGGACTTTATTGTTGTGATGGATAAAGCTAGACATCAACAGCTTTTTCAGCACTCCATGGAACCTGGCTATGGAAACGAGGCTGTTCCTCAACCATTTATGCATGATCAAACAGGGAGCACGAGTGCTAATATGCGACCTCCTAATTCGAATGGTTCAGATGTTAAGCCTGTGCATAACTACTCTATACAAACAGGTGAGGAATTCTCTCTTGCGTTTATGCGTGATCGGGTGATTCCTCAGAGGTCTTCCAATCCCAATGGAGCTGCCGACATGAATTCTACCACTGGTTATATGGAGCTTAGAGGTTTAATAGGGATAAGTCACACAGGATCTGAGTGTGCTTCAGATGTCTCAAGGTTCAGCACTGTGGAAAACGGCACCAGGGATATTGAGAGGACGAACTCTTCGCTTCACGAGTTTGGAAATAAACTTGGTCATGTCCAGTCAGCACCACAAGCTTTAATAAGTAAAGATAGCAGTGTAGGAAATTTACATGGATATGCGTCTTCTTCAGCCTCAGGCAGTGTAACAGCAAAGGTGAAGATCCTCTGCAGCTTTGGTGGGAAAATACTTCCACGTCCAGGTGATTCAAAGCTTAGATATGTTGGAGGTGAAACACACATTATTTCCATAAGAAAGGATATATCTTGGCCGGAGCTTAGGCAAAAAATCCTTGAAATCTATTACCAAACACGTGTTGTAAAGTATCAGCTTCCTGGTGAAGATCTTGACGCGTTGGTGTCTGTATCATCTGAAGAAGATCTCCAGAATATGTTGGAAGAATATAATGAGATGGAAAACCGTGGGGGATCTCAGAAGCTTAGGATGTTTCTGTTCTCCATCAGTGATATGGATGATGCTCTTTTGGGGGTTAACAAAAATGACGGCGACTCTGAGTTTCAATATGTTGTAGCTGTAAATGGCATGGACATTGGATCAGGAAAGAACTCAACCCTTCTTGGGCTGGACAGCTCTTCAGCAAACAACTTAGCTGACCTTGATGTGTGGAACACTGAGGGAATCAATACCATTGCTGGAGATGTTGTTGGAGTTGGCGCATCACAGTTGATGGTAGATGGCTTCCAACAAACGTCTGTTCAACAGTCTGAGTCTATTCCACCAAGCTCATCACTTCATTATTCTCAATCTATTCCTCTGAATGCTGCATATCAGTTGCAGCAATCTGTTCCGCCAAGTTCTGCTCTTCATTATCCCCAGTCCATTATCCCAGGTTCCTCTCTTCAGTATCCCCAACCTATTACGCCAAGCTCCTCTTATCAGTATCCACAATCCATCACACCGGGTTCTGCCACCTCCTATGGAATATACCCGCAATATCATGGGCATGTGGTTCAACATGGAGAAAGAGAACGGTTCCCTCTCTATCCTGATCATAGTTCTAACTACTCCGCTATCGGGGAAACTACCAGTTCCATACCGCTCCAAGGGCACGTCAATCAGCAAGGTGGCTGGGCTGAAGGGTATCCGTACCCTGGCAACACACCCAAAAGCTCACAAGTGCTAGCAGAGGAGCAAAAAGTATCACCTGATATGAAAGTTCGTGAGCATGTTGAGCCTGAAAACTGTAAAACTCCCCGAAATGATCACCAGAATCGTCCCCACATAGATGATTTTGAGGTGAGAAATCACAATCAGGTCCGGGAGGTGTCAGTTGCAACAACTGCACCTAGCCAGGATGCACATTTACTGCCCCCTAGTAGAGACCCACGGCAGACCACTCCTGCAATGCCTGCTACCTACCGTGATGCTGTTATTACTGGGCAGGTTCCTCTATCTGGTATTGAAGATCAGCTTTCAACTTCAAGCAGTACCTGTGCCCCTGTTCATAGCGACTCTGAGTCAAATTTAATTGATCTTAACTATCCGGAGCCTGAGCAGTCTCCCCAAAGGGTATATTGCTCAGAGAGAATACCTCGTGAACAGCTAGAATTGCTAAATCGTTTGTCGAAGTCCGATAACTCGCTAAGCTCTCAGTTTGTAACGTCTGAGTCACAAGCAAACACTGCACAGCAAGATTCAGGAAAAGAAGCGGTTGGAAAGTCACATGACGAGTTCGAGACCGTTAATGATGATGTCACTCACCAAAAGCACAAAGATGTGGAAACAATCTTTGAAAAAGTAGGGGTATCAGATGAAACTTTGGAATTCGAGCCCCTGCACAAGATTGTAAATTCTGACGATGCAAACAAGAACAGACTAGTCAATGGGGATACTGAAATTGGTGTTTCCAACTTGAGCCATGTAAACGCAGCCATGAGTCATGTTATCCCTGAAGAGCAAGCTTCTACTCGTGGTTCTGCTTCACTGCAGGGAGATATTCTTATTGATATCAATGACAGGTTTCCTCGTGACTTCCTTTCTGAAATATTCTCACAGGCAATCTCAGAGGATAGATCCGCTGTTCATCCGCATCCTCACGAAGGAGCTGCTGTTAGCATGAATGTGCAGAATCACGATCGTAAAAACTGGTCATATTTTCAGCAGCTGGCTGAAGATCAGTTTAGCCAAAGAGATGTTGCACTTGACCAAGCTGATTCTCGCATTCCATCTGACCAGAAAGATGGTGGAGAGAGCTCCAGATTGCCTTATGTCTCGCCATTGAGTAGAGATGGTATTTCAACAAACCTTGCTAATCCTCAGTTGACTTTAGGTCAAGATTATGGGGGTAATTTTTCTGAAAGGGATGGGTGTGGCACTAGCACCATTCTCCCTGCTCTAGAGGATGAACAGATGAAGGTTACTGAGAGTGAGGAATTTGGTGCTATGGTGGAGAATCTTAGGACGCCGGATTCTGAACCAAAGGTATGAGTTAGTTGCAGTTTTTATTTTGTGCTTTCCAAAACCACTGTGTTTCTGAAGAGGATGGAACATCTAGGATGAAAAGACAGAAACAAGGCATGCTGCGCTTCCTCCACTTGGCTCAGAGTTTGACTACAGTGGCTTGCAGGTATGAAAACCTTTGAAAATATACATCTGACAAAACTCGTACTATCTTTGCATGTGAAATTCTTTGTTGGGGCCATATCCGTGGTTCTTACAGTTTCAGATATGTTGGTAGAATCAGCATTATGTTTAACCCCCGACTAGTTTTTGTCTGTGCGTCTTGTTTCATTTTCATTGCGTTAGTTCTGTTAAAAAAATTCTCTGCTTCTATCTTCCCAGTGTTTCTACTGAGCTAGTTTTCTGTGTGTTGGTTTACATATATTTAAAATAGTATACTCTACAATATTACTAGATCATTAAGAATGAAGATCTTGAGGAGTTGAAGGAGCTTGGTTCTGGTACTTTTGGAACGGTGTATCATGGGAAATGGAGAGGATCAGACGTCGCTATCAAGAGGATAAAGAAGAGTTGCTTTGCTGGGCGGTCATCAGAGCAAGAGAGATTGGTGAGTTGTTTGCAGATCAAGTCTTATGCATTTCCTTTTTTGCCATGCCTAAAATTCATGCACCTATGTTAATTTGTCACACTACGCTAGTTGATGTATACTTGAATATCTAGACTGGTGAATTCTGGGGGGAAGCTGAAATTCTTTCAAAGCTTCATCATCCGAACGTTGTAGCATTTTATGGTGTTGTAAAAGACGGGCCTGGAGGGACCTTGGCGACTGTGACAGAGTACATGGTTGATGGTTCTCTGAGGCATGTTCTGGTCCGGAAGGACAGGTAAAGTTCGGCTTGTTAGGTTCTCTGATATCACTTTAATTGGTTCCATTCGTTAATTTATCTTATCTATTTTCTTTCTTTGTATTATCAGGCATCTTGATCGTCGTAAGAGACTAATCATTGCCATGGATGCTGCATTTGGAATGGAATATTTACACTCCAAAAACACTGTTCACTTCGATTTGAAATGTGACAATTTACTTGTGAACTTGAAAGATCCTTCTCGCCCAATCTGCAAGGTAACACGATTTGCTAGACCTTCCCGTCGATGAATTTAGTTTAATATGATGTTTGAATAAAGAACATTTAATCCACATGCTATTCTACCTCAGGTTGGTGACTTTGGTTTGTCAAAAATCAAGAGAAATACGTTGGTATCTGGTGGTGTACGTGGAACCTTACCATGGATGGCACCAGAGCTTCTAAACGGGAGCAGCAGCAAAGTTTCTGAAAAGGTAAACATTAATATGATAAGATGCTCAATGAATATCAATATCTACTTTAACTGCTAGAATGATCCTCTGCAAGAGGCACCTATCTTCCTGTTTATGAAAAGCTGAGATGAATAGTGTGTTTAGTTTCTTGAGATGAGAATCTTATGTCATTATATACTGACTGAGAATACAAGCAAACTATAAGACCTGTCATATTCTTGTTCTTTGCCTGCAGGTTGATGTTTTCTCTTTCGGTATCGTTTTGTGGGAGATTCTAACCGGAGAGGAACCATATGCGAATATGCACTATGGGGCAATAATAGGTTCGTGAAGTAACTCACGATCTATCGGGTTTCTGCCTGTTCATTCTTTCATTCTTGTTCAAAATGCTTTCGGTATGAAATCTAAGAGATGATGATGATGATGACTTCATTGTGAAAGTGCAGGTGGGATAGTGAACAACACACTGAGACCAACCATACCGGGCTTCTGTGACGATGAATGGAGAACACTAATGGAGGAATGTTGGGCACCAAACCCAATGGCAAGACCATCTTTCACAGAGATAGCTGGTCGCTTACGAGTAATGTCATCAGCAGCAACTTCGACTCAATCCAAGCCACCAGCTCACAGGGCTTCCAAATGAAAAACCTTTCTTTTTATTATGTGCAGTGAAAAGAGAATATAAGTCGATTACAAAAAGTCCAATTCTTTATACTTTTCGGTCGGGGTTTGTAGAGAGATATTTCTTGATCCTTTTCTCCTTTCCATTTTTTTCTTTAACAAAAACAAACAAAAAAAAGTTGAAAAGTTTATTCCATTTGGTGGAAATTATTTTGTTGAATACACTGTGTTTGCAAAGCTGAAGAAATCATTCCCAGGCAAATAACAGGAAAGGTTTTCTTATGAGAGCTTATCTATCATATAGTTTCTCTCTGAAAATGTTTAACTGCAGATATACAGAATCTAAGCTGGAAACTTACACCAGTAATATAACTATATCATCAAATACAGACAGACACAGTACAAAATCCGGCTGGGATAGGATGTCCCCAGGAACATAACTGTGGATGTTATATACCTAAACCGATGATGGGGGCAAAAACTCTTTTAAGATGATTTTTTTAGATTGATCAAACCTTTTGTGGTCTTCATTATTGAAGAAGTTGGGAACAATCCTGTGGTGACAGGAGAAGAGTAAAGCTTCTAGCTTCTGTGGAGTGGCGCAGCACGTAAATCAACTGGCTGATAGCTCACTCGATCCTTGTGAGGTAAAAGTTCCTCCTGAAAAGAAAGAACAACTAGTGTCACACACTTAAAATGGGATCTAGAGCTGAGGATTGAGAATCAACAAGAAGATGATATATAGACTACATCATCCGGGTTTATCTGGAATGGCTTCACAAAGTCCTCAAACATTAACGGAGAAAGATCCTTCATTTTCTCTTCCACTTCCTACAAAATGAAAGGAAATTTTCTTCAGACTGAGAGAATCTAAAGCACATAAAAGATCATAATGAATTGTCATTGAAGTTTCAGAAAGTGTACCAATCCAGTAATCCTTGACTTTTCCAATAACTCTCTGGTGATCAAGTCCAGAATGTGTCTGTTTGCTCTCAGAGCATTCATTGCAAGTTCTTCAGTCTCCTCAATATACTGTCACCAACATTCAAATTCCATATATATGTTCAAGCTCCACATGGGAGAGTTTAAATCAGATTATGCATGCTGAGTCAAAGATAGATTACCCTTGTCAACTCACGGGTGAATAGCTCGGATACTTCAACCGACATATCTGCTGGCAGTACATGAGGATGGTCCCACTGATATATCATCACAAAGTTGAAAAGAACGTGAGAAACTACCGAGAATATGAGAGATCAGCAAAAATGGGAAACTATCAGTCTCTGATTAATGGATTACCCGGTATTTTATCAGCTCACCGTCTGGGTTATCTGGTAAATCCACCATTCCAATCTTTTTTACAAGTTGAGTGAGACCTAATCTCGCATTTTGGGGGCTAATCACCATCTCCCTGGCAATCTGAAAACATATAATGTCAGTTCAAATTTAGAATGGAAGACTAAAGATTAATATTACTCAAAACAGACCTAATATCGCATTTTGCAGATGTGCAGTTACATAGATGTTATTTTTGCTACCGAGTTGAAGGTTTAATCAGAAGCTGAAAAGCAAGACACACTAATTAGTTAGACGAGAAAGGGAGAGTACTTACTTTTGTTATCTTCTCCAGGTCATCTTTTCCTCCATCAGTGACATCGTCGCCAAAAACCACACGTTCAGCACAGCGTCCACCATGAGCTACCACCATTTGCATTTTCATATAACCAAACGTGGTATAACCTTGGTCTACCATGTCTTCACGTGGATAGAAAACCGATACAGCAGTTTCCTGTTAAATTCAAGAAAAAAGTTTATTCAATTCATTCTTACACTGTGTTGAGTGTTCAAACACCACTATCATTATAACTGGAAAATAATTAATTGAAACAGACCTTTCCACCAGGAAGGAGCTGCGAAAATGCATGCCAGTCAAATCGAGGAAACAAATGAGCCAACACTATATGACCAGCCTCATGAACAGCCAGGAGTCTCTTCTTTTCGTAAGATACCTAATATTACATAAGGTTCAACAGTAAGGGCTTTTTTTTAGCTCTGGAGCATAGTATGATTTGAGATCAATAGTACAAAGGATGTCAGTACGAACACTTTGTTCACATTTTTGTTGCTCTTCCTCTGTAAGAAGCACACCCATACCCTCGAGCAATTGTTTATCTAACACATCAACAATGTCTTGTTGATATATGTAAGAACGTCCCTTCCTTACCTGTAAAATTGAAGTAGGATCCTTAACAATTCAACAACGCTCCTCTAAGTATTGTATAATTAAATTGGGAAATTGAGATCCACATAATATGACATACCGACATTATAGCTGCTTCGTTAACAAGATTCCGGATATCTGCCCCGGAAAAGCCAACCGTACGAAAAACAAGCTGGGTGTAGAAAGGGAAATAGCTGTAATGAATGAGCAAACACCTATCTCAAGCATAAAATTGAGATTGAAAAAAAGCAGGAAAACTACTTGCCTTTCCGAAGTCTATATCTTCTGCAAGGTTCTTCCCGGCACTGTGAACACCAAATATTTGCACCCTTTGTTTTGCATCAGGCAAACCAATATACAGGCGACGGTCAATACGTCCAGAACGGACAAACTCAAGGTCGAGTTCATCAGGCCTATTGGTAGCACAGATAAATATCACAGCTTGTCTCAAAGAAAACCTATCGATACCTGTCTTCTCCTTCCTGCAGGTGGTACAATTTTAAGTATGAAAACCTTGATACAAACCCAATGAAAACATGTACAAAAGGAAAACATATATCTCACTAAGATTTCTAAACAAGTGCAGATTCTTACTCCCCGTCGAGCTGCGCAATTAAAGCTTCAAAAGTTGCTCTTCTTCGCGGATCTTTTCTAGCATGTCTACCAGCAATAGCATCTATTTCATCCACAAACACAAAAGCAGGTGCCTGCAGATAGTATATAATATTAGATCCACAATAATGTGAGTAGAAGACAACTATACCGTATGGCTTTTAAACTCATAACTAAGAGCCTTACATTTCGTCTCGCGATTGAAAACATCTCATTGATCTTTGCAGCACCACTTTTTTCACTGTCTGTGAACTCCGCACCAGATGCAAACACAAATGGTAGCCCACTTTCCTTTGCAAGTGTTCGCGCAAAAAGTGTTTTTCCAGTTCCAGGAGGTCCAGAAAGAAGCACACCCTGACTCAAAAATGAAAACAGAGGAGAGTTTGAGCTTAGTCAGTTAAATGGAACAAACCAATATATACATGTTAGTTTGGGTCAAGATGTAATTTACCCTGACAAAAGCCACATCTTTTTCATAGTATTGCATTGGGTTTCCCATGTAGATCATTAGCTCATCAAGAAGATCCCAAACATCACCACCTAGTACCACTTCCTTATACATTGATTTTGTCTCACTGACATCTCCAACCGGCTGTATGATAATTAAAACTCATCAATAGAAGAATGAACATGTTGGAAGAAGGTCACTCAACAAAGAAGTAAAAAGGTTACTGTTATACAGTAATGATGAGTACCAATATAAAATTTTCTGCATAAGCCATATCAAACAGCTGATTATACTTCTTGTAGAGAAAGCGCTTGGATGTGATGAGGAGAAGCATGGCAGATTCTCTTATAAACCATAAAATTAGTATCCCCGGCAGAAGTGCAATGAACACTTTCATGAAGTAGTGGATCTGCCTCTTTTGAAGAAGATCCACCTCAACTCCGGCATTGCAAATAGTCTCAAACAAGTAAGGATCTAAGGGAATGTCAACCTAGAAAGAAAAAGGATATGAAATGGTGAATGTACATCATTCATTTTCTAATATTTGCAACTATAAATTTTTTACTTACAATATATTCTAGAGGGAAGCCTTCTTTCATGGTCACATACAATCTCTTTAGGTCTTCCGTGAAGACAACAGCTGCAACCTGTTAGAGACACACACAGAGATTATCGTGCCAACATAAGCTAAAACAAGATCTATCATTCTATCACGTCCAGCTTTCAAATCAATTGCTTTGGAAAAAGAAATTATTCATCATATTTTAACTCATAATGAATACACCGTAATTTGTTATCATTTAAAATATTCAACTGGATATAATAACATATGCGGCCCACAATCCCAAAGCCGGAAAAGAGTAGAGGTTAGAGCTGTACCTCAGAAGAATCAAGCTTCTGAAGGAAGTAGGTATAGGGAAGCTTAGGGCGATATCGCCACCATCTCTTTGATATCCAGAGAGCTCTAGTTCCCTCAGTTTCAGATGTCCTTTCAATAACATCTTTGCGAAGACTTTTCTCTACCTCTTTCATATCAAATTCAACAACATACTTTGCCGTTGAGGAGTTTAACTGTTCTGATATTTTTTCTCGTTCTAACATTTCCTTCCAGGTTGCAAGCCTTTCCCGCCAAGTACCTACACTGTCTTCAATTTCACCTATCATAGAAGAATACAATAGACGACTTAAATGGTCAAAAGCAACGGTTACCAATGTTAGTCTATGAGGGATCTATAAATGCTGCTCCGCAAGAAACTTGATTAGTGAGATAGATTAGGTCCTCAAAAACAAAGGTTTCGCACAATAAACGAGTTATTGTTGTATCTTCAGCATGCCACTACTTAGACAGGTATCCAGTTCTCGTCTACATTACAGCAGGTAAATTATTATTTTTAATCATATATTCAAGAAAAGTGATGATAATATTAATAACAAAGCTGTGCGCATATTATAAGAATTTGCAACCACACAACTCAATATTTAATGCAAATCAGATGTTTCCATCCTAATGAATGTATACTGACCAGAGACACCCAGATCTTGGCTTAGTTTCTTCTTTGCCTCTGTCTGAATCCTAGCATTTTTATCAATTATTTTCTTGAGAGATCCCTCCGTGGTCTCTAGATCCTCATCCCACGCATTTTCTCCAACATAAGAACTATCGTGGACAAGTGTTCCATCAGGCGCTTCAATGAACCTTTTTAGTTTCAAGCCTTTAGGTGTTGTTTTCCTCCACATATTTCTCTTAAACCTGAAACACTAGACTAAGTCAGGACATTCTACGAAATCAAATAAAAAAAGTTGCTTTGGTCTTCCCACTCTTGACGCTTTAGATGCCTCATTAGCTGAGTATATATACTTGTTAAAGAAAGTTACCATGTCCCAGTAGAGAAAATTACAATTGGAAATTGAGGATTAGGAAGCACTTACTTTTCTATATTGCCAGGAGATGGCTCGGGGATCAAAGCCTCCATAAAAGACTCTGTTAACTCTCTTCTCTCTCGTTCCACTCGAGGAGCTTGGATGGCAACATAAACTCTTTGACAAGAGAATAACAGCGCAAAAGCATATATGACTAAGGCAGCAACTCGTTTACCGTCCCAATTCCTAATGTCCTGATACAAAACGTCTTCCATCATTAAGAAACTACCTAAAAACACCACACAGACTAGCAATAAAATTCAGTTTCTCAAGTTCTAGTATATGTTGCTAGATGAAGCGTAGTTGTAGTCTCCTCCAAAAATTTTGCTTCCGTTGACTCATCAACAAAATAAAGAAATATCATACGCTTGTTCCTCAATGTTTCAAAACACAAGCAGAAGCACTGTCTAACAATACTTGAGAATCAGAGATTTGATAATTACGTTAAAAAGCTGAATCAGCTTACCTTCCAGTGCTCCCACTTGTTCCAATCAATAAAGGAAGGCACTGTCTCAGTCTTAAAGCGAGTCAATTCGTGCTGGCCCTTGTGCACACTATCCTTAACTCGACCCACATACTCACCCACTCTCGCACTTGCTTCTTCCGAGTCAAACCCAGTTTCCTTCTTCACAGACTCTCCAATCTTCTCCCCAATCCTCTCCGCACCAACGCGAAGAGACTGCGCCAATCTCACCCACGAAAAGCCTCCATTGTTATTAGATGAAGACCCACTACTACTTTCAGAGGCATAGACTCGAAAGAGCTGTTTTTTCCGGGTAGCTCCCAGTCCATACTTGGCGGGAAACAGAACAAGACCAGAACTTCTAGGTCTTTTCAACAATTGAGTCGATGAAGAGATAAGCGGATTCGGCTTATACGAAATTGCAAGCTCCATGAATGAAATCAGAAGAAATTTAAAGTTCAAAAGGGAACAAAACCAGGCGCATTTGATAATTTTTCCCGATTAAAGAGCTCTCTCTGCGGAAATAAACTGGTGAGAACAAATCATTCGGCTTACTCGTCTCTCCGGCAAGACTTACGCTTCTCTCCGGCAAGGAGGTTTATCTACACTGATCCATTGTTGAGTGTCCTGTCCTAATAATTCGAAGCAAAAAAGATACGCTTAAACTGAAAGAGGCTCAAGCCTTTTAATTATATAAATGGGCCAAACCCATTAAGGTCCATTGGCCCACTATCCGAAAATTAAAAATGTAAATTAATATATTTAAACCGTGGAATCCAAGGAGAGAGACAGTGGCAAAAGGGTAATTATAGCGACATTTCTTGGGGTGTTGTCCAAGCTGCTTTTTATATAAGGGATAGTGTTCTCTCGCTTCTCGAAAGATCCATCTACCAACTCTTTTATATCATCAGCCTCTGTAGCGTTCGATCATCTTGTCTGTTAATTACAACCACTCATGTAAGTATATTCTTTCTTTAGATTCTCTAATCGATTCCGATTGATTTTTCTCGATCAGGTGTTGAGCTAGTTTCTCTAGATCTGTATTCACCGATTTGTTTGATTTCTCCGTCAATCTGATCTCACTGTGTGCATCTTGTTTTTTTTGCAGTGTTTTTTAATTTGTCTTACGAAGAATCTACTATGGCGACGAAGAGAAGCGTTGGAACTTTGAAGGAAGCGGATCTGAAGGGAAAGAGTGTGTTCGTGAGGGTTGATCTCAACGTTCCTTTGGATGATAACTCTAACATCACCGATGATACCAGGATTCGTGCCGCTGTTCCCACCATCAAGTACTTGATGGGTAACGGATCTAGGGTTGTTCTCTGCAGTCACTTGGTATGTCATCTTCTATGTTCTCACTTCACTTACTTGCGTATCTGTTGTGAATTTTGATCTGATCTGTTTATCCGGCGAGTATAAGCAGAGTCTCTTTGCATGTTAGGATTCAGATATAGTATTCTTGTTTTTTCAATATGTTCTTTGACTCTATCGATTGATTTTCTGGTGTAGTTTAGATATTATTTTTAGTAAGTTTACTTGCATATGTTATCAAATTAATGGACGTGTCTGATCTCAATTTATGTTTCAGGGCCGCCCAAAAGGTGTTACTCCTAAGTACAGCTTAAAGCCTCTTGTGCCGAGATTGTCTGAACTTCTTGGTGTTGAGGTTTGTTCCACTATGCTTGCAAGCTTTCTCAACATCAGCCTTTAAAAGAAGACTGTTCTCACTCTATTTGGAACCTGCTCTCTTGTGTTAATAGGTTGTAATGGCTAATGACTCTATTGGTGAGGAAGTCCAGAAGTTGGTTGCAGGACTACCTGAAGGTGGTGTTTTGCTCTTGGAGAATGTGAGGTTCTACCCCGAAGAAGAGAAGAATGATCCTGAATTTGCAAAGAAGCTTGCTGCTCTTGCCGATGTTTACGTTAATGACGCATTCGGAACTGCTCACAGAGCTCATGCTTCCACTGAGGGAGTTGCCAAATACTTGAAGCCTTCAGTTGCTGGTTTCCTCATGCAGAAGGTATTTAAATTTTGCATCATTAATAAGAGTGTCTTCACATATAAATCTTATTATATTTACTGATTATCTGTTTATTGTGTCAGGAACTTGATTACCTTGTCGGAGCTGTGGCAAACCCCAAGAAGCCGTTTGCTGCCATTGTTGGAGGCTCAAAGGTTTCAACAAAGATTGGTGTCATTGAGTCGCTCTTGAACACAGTTGACATCCTCCTCCTTGGTGGAGGTATGATTTACACTTTCTACAAGGCACAAGGACACTCAGTCGGATCTTCCCTTTTGGAGGAAGATAAGCTTGACTTGGCAAAGTCACTCATGGAGAAGGCAAAGGCCAAAGGCGTCTCTCTCTTACTCCCAACTGATGTGGTTATTGCTGACAAGTTCGCTCCCGATGCTAACAGCAAGGTAACTGTCACATTCATTGTGGTGGACTCTCAATGGGTCATGAATCAAAATAAAACATTTAAGCGTCTGATCTGGTCTGTTTAAAGCTGACACAATTATGTAACTCTTGCAGATAGTGCCAGCCACTGCCATCCCAGATGGCTGGATGGGTCTAGATATTGGTCCAGACTCCATCAAGACATTCAGCGAAGCTCTGGACACAACCAAAACCATCATCTGGAATGGTCCCATGGGTGTTTTTGAATTCGAGAAGTTTGCAGCTGGAACTGAGGTATGACCAACTAAACTCGCATAAACCCAAGTTTTAGTCGCCCTTTTATCAAAATCCATCTCTCTTCAACATATTTGTTAACCGGAGAGACCCAACTTAACTAACCCAATCTCGTCTTGTTTCACCATCAGGCCGTAGCAAAGCAGCTTGCAGAACTAAGCGGAAAGGGAGTAACCACAATCATTGGAGGAGGTGACTCTGTGGCTGCCGTCGAGAAGGTCGGTTTGGCTGACAAGATGAGTCACATCTCTACCGGAGGTGGTGCTAGTTTGGAGCTTCTTGAGGGGAAGCCACTTCCAGGAGTCCTCGCTCTTGATGATGCTTGAGAATCCTCACATTGGATTTTATCTCTCTTTTGTGTTGTTATATGTATAACAAGTTGTCTGGATTTCTCATGACCAGACGAGCAAGCCATTATTATCGTCAGCTTGAGATTTCTGTCTGCGGCTCTCTTTTTTAAGAGTTTTTAGTTTGGAGCCTTTTTCAATAAAAAGAGAGAAACTCTGATCAGCAAACTCCTCCATACTTCAACCAAAATATAAGTTGCTTTTTAGCTCATCGGCTCATGATCTGGATGATTTGTCTCTTGGCTAATATTGTCCATTAAAACAAAACAAGACCAGTTGGGACCTATGATATGTGCAAGGAGAAACATAAAATTCGTGTTCCATAACTTTAACAAGTTACAGGTCTCCAGAACAGATAGTAAATCTGAAAGGAACTGGTAAAATAAAGAAAATCAGAACAGCCCAGTAAGCGAGTAGTTTTCGGCCCAGTGAAGACATCTAATTTGTCCCACATCGAATAAAAGTAAAATTAGACGTCAAAGGATACATGTATAAAATCATTGGATGCTTCCGCTTGTTGTCTCATGGAGCCGTGTAGTGAGCACATAGCGAACTATTCTTTCGCCTTTTACTAAAGAATACCGTGTGTTCTCCACGCTAAACGGCATACACCTATTTTTGGAGGAGTAAATTCATCTGAAGTTTGCTCCATTAATCCCTCAGTTCAATTGTTAAGTTGAGTATCATTTCCCTTGGTTTTTAGTACAAATACTTGATATGAGATAGAAAATGAGATTATATTTAAGAAAGGAGATATCTGACGAAAAGGTTAACAAATTTAATGATGAAAGATTTGTAATTTGGTATGATGTTCGGGAGCGGTTAAGTGAACCGATTGCTGGGTTTTCAACTCATATCAGTTAGTGCTGCAGAATTGTGCCGGTTAACTGGTCAGTTATTAAACTCCAAATTATGATACTTAGACGTATCTCGTTTTGTGTAATTTTCAATTATAAGAAATATACATTGGCATTATTTGTTAGAAGATGTATGAATTTCACTTGTTTGTATCCACAGATTACATTCTTAAGTTTTCTAATTATGTATGAGTATGATGTACGATTTTATCCTGTACCCAAAACCGGGACGTTTCACTATTTCTCGACACCGGTTTACCAACGAACCGGCTGAAATTGATCCAGAGTTTGCTCCGATGGCAGAAAACCCTTGACGATCAAAAGAAAGCCGTCTTCTTCCTCAGACAGAGTCTCTTCCATCTTTAATCGGAGAAACATTTGAAATCTCTTCAGATCACCGGAAGTTCTGTGAGCTTTCTCTCGCGTTTCTTCTCTCCGACCAATCCAAGTGTGAAGGTTGGCGGAGTATTGCCGCCTATTTCTTATCTCAATTGGTGTTCTTCATTTGCTAGTCATGGAATCCAATCCCCTTGTAAAACCCTAATTTTTGCATCTATGAACTGCCGAGCAATGAGATTTGATTTCTCATCCGCTTCGCATTTACTATGAAACCACAGATGTTCTTTCGATCAGTCATTCAGTTCTATTCAAAGCCGTCATGGATGCAACGTTCCTACTCTTCCGGTAACGCCGAATTCAATATCTCCGGCGAGGTCATCAGCATTTTAGCTAAGAAGAAACCTATAGAGCCTGCTTTAGAGCCGCTTGTTCCGTTTCTCTCGAAGAATATCATCACATCGGTAATCAAAGAGGAGGTCAATCGGCAATTAGGATTCCGTTTTTTTATATGGGCGTCGAGAAGAGAGCGTCTCAGGAGCGGAGAGTCTTTTGGTTTGGTCATCGATATGCTCTCTGAAGATAATGGGTGCGATCTGTACTGGCAGACATTGGAGGAGCTTAAATCTGGAGGTATCTCTGTCGATTCTTATTGCTTCTGTGTTCTGATCTCGGCTTATGCTAAGATGGGTATGGCGGAGAAAGCAGTGGAATCGTTTGGAAGGATGAAGGAGTTTGACTGCAGACCCGATGTGTTCACCTACAACGTGATATTGCGAGTCATGATGCGAGAAGATGTCTTCTTTATGTTGGCTTTTGCTGTGTACAATGAAATGCTCAAGTGTAATTGTTCCCCAAATCTATACACGTTTGGTATCTTGATGGATGGATTGTATAAGAAAGGGAGAACTAGTGATGCACAGAAGATGTTCGACGATATGACCGGTAGAGGAATTTCGCCTAACAGAGTTACCTATACTATTCTCATTTCAGGTTTGTGTCAGAGGGGGAGTGCTGAAGATGCACGAAAGCTATTCTACGAGATGAAAGCGAGTGGTAACTATCCTGATTCCGTCGCACACAATGCTTTGCTTGATGGGTTTTGTAAATTAGGTCGGATGGTTGAAGCATTTGAGCTGTTGCGGCTTTTTGAGAAAGATGGTTTTGTGCTTGGTCTTCGAGGTCATAGCAGTCTAATCGATGGATTGTTCAGAGCTAGGAGATACACTCAGGCATTTGAGCTGTATGCAAATATGCTGAAGAAGAATATTAAACCTGACATCATTTTGTACACGATATTGATTCAAGGGTTATCTAAAGCCGGTAAGATTGAGGATGCAGTGAAGCTGTTACGCAGCATGCCAAGTAAGGGCATTACCCCAGATACCTACTGCTACAATGCTGTTATAAAGGCTCTATGTGGGAGGGGACTTTTGGAAGAGGGTCGGTCCCTCCAACTCGAGATGTCAGAAACGGAATCCTTCCCTGATGCGTGCACACACACAATTCTTATTTGTAGCATGTGCAGGAATGGGCTGGTTAGGAAAGCCGAAGAAATTTTTTTGGAGATTGAGAAGAGTGGTTGTTCTCCTTCGGTTGCTACTTTTAATGCTTTAATCGATGGACTGTGCAAGTCCGGTGAGCTCAAGGAAGCCAGGTTATTGTTGCATAAAATGGAGGTCGGGAGACCTGCTTCTTTGTTTCTAAGGCTTGCGCACAGTGGAAACCGGAGTTTTGACACCATGGTTCAATCCGGTTCGATTCTCAAGGCATACAAAGATCTTGCACATTTTGCTGATACCGGGAATTCGCCAGACATTGTTTCTTACAATGTTCTTATAAACGGGTTCTGCAGAGAGGGAGACATTGACGGTGCTCTCAAGCTTCTCAATGTGCTTCAACTAAAGGGTTTATCCCCTGACAGTGTCACTTACAACACTCTCATCAACGGACTTCATAGAGTTGGCAGAGAAGAAGAAGCTTTTAAACTCTTTTATGCTAAAGATGATTTTAGACACAGTCCTGCGGTTTACAGATCGCTCATGACATGGTCATGTCGGAGAAGAAAGCTCTTGGTGGCTTTTAATCTATGGATGAAATACCTAAAGAAGATATCTTGTCTGGATGATGAAACAGCTAATGAGATTGAACAATGTTTCAAGGAAGGGGAAACCGAGAGAGCTTTAAGACGACTTATTGAATTGGATACCAGAAAAGACGAGTTAACTTTAGGGCCTTACACGATATGGCTGATCGGGTTATGCCAATCAGGGAGATTTCACGAGGCCTTGATGGTGTTTTCGGTTTTAAGGGAGAAGAAGATCCTTGTCACACCTCCGAGTTGTGTCAAACTGATTCATGGACTCTGCAAAAGAGAACAACTTGATGCAGCAATAGATGTGTTTTTATACACTCTTGATAACAACTTCAAGCTGATGCCTAGAGTTTGCAACTACCTCCTAAGCTCCCTCCTCCAATCAAGAGAAAAAATGGAGATTGTTTCTCAACTTACAAACAGAATGGAACGTGCAGGGTACGATGTTGACTCGATGCTTCGATTCAACCTTTTGAAACATCATAGATATAGAAAGCAGGTCCTGATAGATCTTTAGGTAATGAAATGATACGTAAAGGTATATCTACATCCGGAATCATTGGCGCGGGTTTTGTCGAGAAGAGAAATTTGAGTTTTGATTCAGTCTCTTTACCTTAACATTACATTAGAGTAGAAGGATCTCTGGAAACCAGAAGCTCTTGAGGAAATGGAAGAAGGAAAAAATATGAGGTTATACGTAAATGCTTTGTATGCTTTATTTATAGAGTCCTTCTTGAAGTTTTCCTTATCTTTATTGTACACTGATTTGTTTTGTATGATGATGTTAAATCTCTCTGAAATAAAGACTAAGCATGTCTAAATCTCTCTGGTTTCCTTCCAAGACCTGTTCCAACATGTTTGAAACTCCCATAAATTATCAACACAGCTTCTCTGTAGGATAATGGAGCTTCCTGACACCCTTGGTCAGACAAAGAGACATGAGTCAATCATGAAGACCTGAAGTTGACATCAACAAAAAGCTGGAATTGGAAAGGGCTTTTTCAAAAAAACCCGGCCCAGATCTGTCTGACGTGGCATCGCCAAGGGCTTTCCCAAATCAGTATCTCAGTGCCAAAACGACAAAAGATCACAGTGAGGCCGACCAATCATATGGGCCTGAGCGTTGATCCACGTGTCTTTGTATTCCACGTCCAAATCTCAACCCTTCGTTTTCATATGCCATGTCATCATCTTTTCCACCATTTTTTGTGTTTTTTTTTTTGCTGTCACAAATTTAGAAGCAATAATCTCGTTGTATCAATTACTATCTCTCTATTTAATATGCAAAAAACAGCCATTAGTTTTATTTTAATGCCGTTGAAAAAATGCAATAATTCATATTCGTATCCTTAGCAGATCTTAACCCATAAATTTTATAGCAACAGAGTGTGTCGTCTCTCTATACTCTCTACAGTCGTAGTAGGCGCATTAATATATTTGCCTCAAAAACTCCGTTGAGTAGACAAAAAGAGTGCAATTCCAAAGCATTTCTTTTTCTTTGGATTTTAAAAATAGGAAAAAGGTGAAAATCTGCGAACATATTGGATTCTTCACGTTTGTTTGTTTATATTGTTGGTTGGCTCTACACCTACTCTCAGAAGTCAGAAAGCCAAGCAAAGGGGTTTTAGGGTTTTTGACCGCGAGCGAGATCTCTTTCTTTTGTTTCTCCAGTTCCGAATCAATGGCCTTCTCTTCTCTCCTCAGATCTGCCGCCGCCTCCACGGTTGCCGCTCCTCGCCCTGACTTTTTCTCGTCGCCGGCGTCTGATCATTCTAAGGTCAGAGACGACGTTTTGCCTTTTTTTTTATCGATTTTATGTTGGATATGTTTAGATTCGTTTCTGATTATCTCATGTTTCTGTTCGATTTGATTTTGCTTTTAGCTTAGGTCGTGCTTTGATCTGCTTGAATTTCGTCTGTAGCGCCTTTGGTTACTTTGAAGAAGATGTTTGATAGTGATAAATATATTCTTTAGTTCCGTTCTGAGTTTCTTAGCGTAAGCTGGTGACGTTAATCCTATTTTTGTCTTTGTTCTTGCGCTTTCGTATGTTGTCTCGTTTAACGATGAATTTTCAACTTGTGAAATTGCTTGAGGTTTGAAAATCTTATTTGTTGGTCTTTTTGAATGTCTAATGGCATACATTTGGAGTTGTTTGTTTTGATTTTTAAGTTTTTCCAGGACCTTTTACAAAAAAACACAATCGTATTTATTATCTTTTGTCTCAAATTTCTCAGGTGTCCTCAAGTCTTGGATTTAGTCGCAACCTGAAACCATCGAGATTTTCTTCTGGGATATCTTCGTCTATACAGTTCTGTGACAAATTCTGTAACATGTGTAAAATGTATTTCTGAGGCACTTTTCGATTCTCAGAGTTTTTTTTGTTTGTTTATGTATAAATGTACAGAAAAGGCAATGCAAGAAGTGTGCAACCCATCAAGGCCACGGCTACAGAAGTGCCATCTGCAGTTCGAAGTAAGTAATAAACATAATTATTCATTGTATGTGTTTTGATGTTGTGTGCTTATTGGTGAATTTGATTTGATTTGATTTGTTTGAGTAGGGTCAAGTAGCAGTGGAAAGACAAAGGTTGGGATCAACGGTATGTGCTTTTATTGATTGATGCCATTTGTTTCAAGTCCCAGATCATCATTTACTTTCTTAAGAATATTCTTTGAGGTCCCCAACTTTTTTCGTTTCTTATGGAAGCTCTTTTCTTTTGCTGTGCATGATGCAGGTTTTGGTCGGATTGGAAGGTTGGTCCTCCGCATTGCAACATCCAGGGATGATATTGATGTTGTAGCAGTGAATGACCCATTCATTGATGCCAAGTACATGGTAAGGATGCCTTAGAAGATCGTTATTTTATACTGGTATGACCAAAAAAATCAAAAATACTGGTATTCCCTGAAACTCTATTTATGCTCTGTTCTTAATCTGAGTTACGTTCTTGCTTGCTTGAACCCGGTATAGGTTGAGAAAACCTTAAAAATGCATCATATCTTAGTCTTCTTTTCCACTGAACAAATGTCTGGTTTTCTACTCCCTATTCCACAGGCTTACATGTTGAAGTATGATTCTACTCATGGAAATTTCAAGGGAAGCATTAATGTCATTGATGATTCTACTTTGGAGATCAATGGGAAGAAGGTCAATGTTGTCAGCAAGAGGTATTGCTTAAAAGTGGCATGTTATCTTCTACCGCTTTGAGAACAGGTGTTTTCACTTTAGAACCTAATCCTGTTTATTCTTCCTCAGAGATCCAGCTGAGATCCCATGGGCTGATCTTGGAGCTGATTATGTTGTTGAGTCTTCCGGTGTATTCACCACCCTGTCAAAGGCTGCATCCCATTTGAAGGTATATTTTCATACAAACATTTGTCGACCTCGTTTTATGATGATATTGTTTGCTTGATATTTCATCTATTTTGCAGGGCGGTGCCAAGAAAGTTATAATTTCTGCCCCTTCAGCTGACGCACCTATGTTTGTTGTTGGAGTAAATGAGAAGACATACCAACCAAACATGGATATAGTCTCCAATGCAAGTTGTACCACCAATTGTCTTGCCCCTCTTGCGAAGGTTGGTAATGTTGTACAATGATCTTACCTTCATTTGTGCTTGTTTTTTGACCATATATCATTCATTGCTAAGAGATTCATTAAGGTCAACTAAACTCTATTTGGCAGGTGGTGCATGAGGAATTTGGTATTCTTGAAGGCTTGATGACAACTGTCCACGCAACTACAGGTCTATATATCTTGCTCTCCTGTTGCAGATCACTGAATGGTGATAACCTAATAACACTAACCTAGGTATTTTTGGTTATTTGTTCTTTCAGCTACTCAGAAAACTGTTGATGGGCCATCAATGAAGGACTGGAGAGGAGGTCGGGGCGCTAGTCAAAACATCATTCCTAGCTCAACCGGTGCCGCGAAGGTACACAAAAAATTGCATGGTTATCTACAAGCATGTAATTATCATAAATCTGGAATCATATCTGAGCAGTGTTTTTTTTATCGAGTAGGCTGTAGGTAAAGTTCTTCCAGAACTGAATGGGAAACTTACGGGAATGGCCTTCCGTGTACCAACATCGAATGTTTCTGTGGTGGATTTAACTTGTCGACTTGAGAAGGGTGCCTCTTATGAAGATGTTAAAGCAGCCATTAAGTATGCTTCCCAAAATTTTCTTGACCGACCAGATTTCCTCATCAAAACATTATTGTTTAATGTAGAACTCGTAGTAACCTCTCATGGTATAATGTAAACCTCTAATAGGTATGCCTCAGAAGGACCTCTTAAAGGCATTCTCGGGTACACAGATGAAGATGTCGTCTCCAACGATTTCGTCGGTGATTCAAGGTTGGTCTCTCTTCTTTTCTTCAAAGCCATCGAAATCTTTTTTTGTGGTTGACCAATGCGGTGCTTTCAATTTTGTTAAAACAGGTCCAGTATCTTTGACGCCAATGCTGGGATTGGATTGAGCAAGTCCTTTGTGAAACTTGTCTCTTGGTACGACAACGAATGGGGTTACAGGTACACTTCTTGTTTCTCATCTCATATTTACTCCATTAGATATAGCTAACAGTTCTAACACTAACAAATCTTCTCCCATTTTACTTACAGCAACCGAGTTCTTGACCTTATAGAGCACATGGCTTTGGTAGCAGCCAGCCACTAAATACACACCAGTTCTTGCAGAAGCTTGAGACTTTCTGCTTTTTGCGTAACCTGCTCTACAAAGCCGGTTTGGATTTGTTCGGTTCAATTAGGTGCTAGGTGTTTTGGGAAATTTGGTTTGTTTGAATCACGAGCCTATCTTCTATTTTTGTTTTGTTCCAGTATGAGCAACTATGGAAAACTAGATTGGGTCCAAAAGACTAAAAACTGTGCGACTTTACATCTATCAAATAAGGGGATAAACTTGTTGTACTTTACCAAAAATAGCTTACCAGTATAAGCAACAATTTTTTGGAAGCTTCTTGATAGTGAGTGCATCGTTAGCTTTGCCCGTGCTTATGACAAGAGATCACTAACCACTGAAACATGTTTTTTAGAAATGAAAATAGAAATTGAATTAGATTAACTGTGTAACTAAACAACGCCTACTCTATAGTTTATATCTTCTTCCTCTGCTAGGTTTCAGAAGAAAGCTTACTCGTTTTTTCATTCAAGGAAACTCGTTCGATTTTGGCGATTTCTGGAAGCTAAGCATGAAGATTTATCCATTGAGATGGACAGCCACATCATCTATCTCATCTGTCTTGTTTCTGATCTCTTTCAAAACTTGTTGTCTCTTCGCCATCACCATTACTTAAGAAAGACGACTATTTAGAGTTAATGGGAAGGGAAGCACACTCCAGTGCGGCTATAGCTTAAGGAAGGACATGAGTTATTTACTGGCCACCATGTGGATAAAGGGATAAGGTTATTGCTTATATCTTTTCGTCTGCCCCGATATTTCATGCAAACTGCAACATTTTCCACGAACTATTGTTTATTCCATATGTTTCCTAAAGTTTTGTTTATTACAGATGTCCCCTGAACTTTTTTATGGCCCCTGAAATTTCGTTTTATTACAAATACCCCCGCAAAGTCAAAATGCCTCCAAAAGTTTTGTTTATTATATGTTTGTTTCCTCAACTTTTTGTTTATTACAGATTCCCCTGAATCTCCCATGGTTTGTCACAGAATGACCTCTAAACAATAACGTTCTAGACAGGTGGAGTCGTGGAGATATATATTCTCCAATGATATCGGTAGTGATTCAAGGTCTCTTCTTTCTCTAAATAACACCGGATGGTATTTCATTGGCTACATCAATTTGAAAATTTATCTTACAAAAATGGATAATAAAGTGTTATATTTGTTCATCAGAGACGTCCACGTTAAAGTAAAATAATCTGTATGTGGACAAGGTTTTGTACATATAAACCAAGAAGAAAAATGGTCCAGTTTTCAAGTCCACAACAACTTTTGCACCACCACGCATCCGCAGCCACGTATGTTCTTACGAGTATTAAAATCTACTTATTTCGTTTCTACGACAAACAAAAGATATTGCTTGTTGCGTATACAAACAGACAAAAACTCTTGATAATACCAGATTCTCTTAATTAGTACGTTTTAAACTCAACAATACCCATAAGAAAATCCAGTTAAGCTCATGGTCTCATGTTTTCCTATATGGCTATATATATATATATATATATATATATATGTATAACTAAACACTTTTATGTTGAATTTGTATAGTAGTTATAGCATAGTTTGTGATTTGTATGTTCAATTTTATATGAAAATAATAAAAGAATATAGTTTTGCTAATCAAGGTTTTGATTAAGGAAAAAGAGTTTGGACATTTCTACAAATACATGCGTGGCCTTTTTGGCCAACACCTAAAGTTCCAAAAAAGGGGCCAAAAAATAAGCAACAGCTTTTGATTCTCTCGTAACTTCCCCCAAAAATCAGCAGAGCGAGAGCGATCGGTTATGGCGGCGACGGAGCATCACGGCCACAGTGGAGGAGACTACAATGTCGACCTTTTACCAATTGACGAAGACGATTCGCCACCATCTTCATGGCGTCTCAGCCTCGACACATTTCGCCTCCCTTCTTCTTCTCCGTTATCATCTGGCCGCCACAACGGCCGTACTCGCTTGTCTCGTTATCTCCGGACTCCGAGTAAGTTTCTCTTCCTCGTCTTTGTCTTCAAATCTCCGTTCCTGCGTTGCGTTTCGTCTGTACGTGTATAATCGATGTACTGTTACGTGTTTACATGGTTCACGCCAGAAAATGTCACTCTAATCTCCGATTACTCTTCTTCCATTGATAATTTAACCCTACGCGAACTTTTTCCGCAATTGGTTGTAGTATATACGTACGGTGTTCCCAATATGTTAACCCTATGAAAATTCTACAGTGATCTTATCGAATTTTCTGTTTAAAAGCATCTGTATTGATTCAAAAGGAATTTAAGCTTTCTATTTTGCAAAAGCCTCTGTTTTCAACTTGATGCATATATTAGATTTTAAGTGAATCTGGGAATATTCTTTTGGTTGTGCAAGGAACATTGGGGAAACATGATCATTTCTTTATTTCTAGTGTGATCGGGACACGGAATCATATTCTTTCGGAGTTTTTACGCATTGTAGATTGATGGGATCATCATAAAAACCATCAAGTATCGAGATTGTTAAACAAGTTTGAATCATCAGTAAACAGGTACCAAAATCTTAACATGGGTTTTACTCTTTTCTGTTGTAAAAAATCAGAAAAGGAACGCAAAGTCTCTGAGTACTACAAGCAGCAAGAGAAGCTCCTGGAGGGTTTCAACGAGATGGAGTCAATTAACGAGACTGGTTTTGTATCTGGAGCTCCAACTGAGGTACCACTCTTGCTTTCTTTAGGCTTCTTTTGAGATCTTTCGTCCTTTTCTTCATACATAGCATCTTGTTGATTTCAACAGGAAGAATTGAAGAAGCTTGCAAAGAGCGAGAGGCTTGCTGTTCACATCTCAAACGCAGCAAACCTTGTGCTTTTTGTAGCAAAGGTTTATGCTTCTGTGGAGAGTAGATCTATGGCTGTGATTGCTTCCACTTTGGACTCTCTCTTAGATCTCTTGTCTGGATTTATTCTATGGTTTACCGCTAATGCCATGAGAACACCAAACAATTTTCGCTATCCAATTGGAAAACGACGGATGCAACCTGTGGTATAGTCTCTGTAATTCTCTCATTGCTTCCCTTAAAACCCACGAAACTAAAAGCATAGTGCTTAAAAATTTGACAGGGAATCATTGTGTTTGCATCCGTGATGGCAACTCTTGGACTACAAGTGATACTAGAGTCAACCAGGCTACTTGTTTCCAAGGTACAACACGGGTTTTCCTCATTCGATCCTTTCTCGTAAACTCTTAACAGGGGCCTTACTAGTTATATTATGTAATCTAATCTAATTTAATCTTTCTCATTGTATAGAACGGTTCTCATATGAGTAGCACTGAGGAAAAATGGATGATTGGAATAATGGCTTCTGCTACAGTCGTCAAGTTTCTGCTCATGCTTTATTGCAGGAGTTTCCAGAACGAAATTGTTAGGGCCTATGCACAAGATCACCTCTTTGATGTTATCACCAACTCAGTCGGTTTAGCAACAGCTGTTTTAGCTGTAAAATTCTACTGGTGGATTGATCCCTCTGGGGCTATATTAGTAAGTAAATGATCATCAACCTTATCCTTTCTTGAAATGTCTCTTGTGAAGAGATAGATTGAGAAAACGTTTATTCTTTCTGGTTTCCAGATTGCTCTGTACACAATCAGCACATGGGCAAGAACGGTTCTAGAGAATGTCCATTCACTGATAGGACGCTCAGCACCACCGGATTTCTTGGCGAAACTAACGTTCTTGATATGGAACCATCACGAGAAGATAAAACACATTGACACAGTGAGAGCCTACACGTTTGGGTCACACTACTTTGTGGAGGTTGACATTGTGTTGCCAGAGAACATGAGGCTGCATGAAGCTCACAACATAGGAGAAACTCTTCAGGAGAAGCTGGAGCAACTCTCTGAGGTTGAGAGAGCTTTTGTCCATATTGACTTTGAGTTTACTCATCGTCCAGAACACAAATGCAAGGTTTGAATATCCCAATAGGTTAATCAATGGATAATAAATTAAGCAGGTAGTCTCGATTTCTCTAGAGTTTTTTTTGTTGTTTTCTGTTCCCTATGTACTAGTCCACAAAAGATAAAACCTTAAATCCCCAATATGATTGAGGGGGTGATTGGAAGAGGCTGTTAGTTTTGGCTGTAAAGACTTTGGCTTTAAGAACTTTGGCTGTAGAAACTTTGGCTGCAGAGACTTTGGCTGTAGAAACTTTGGCTGTTAAAATCTGATTGGTAGAACAAAGCTGTAGAAGCTGTGACTGTTATTTTTTTTAGGATTATATATATTCATAATAAATATAAATAATGTTATAAATGAATTTATGTGACAATATAATTTTATTAATGATAAGAATTTAGAAAAATACAAAAATTCATAAATAAATGTATAGAATAATATTCTCAATAAATAAACGAAATACGTATTATTCATTCATGTTTAATAACCAAATATTGCATTAAAAAGTGGATAAACTAAAAATCAAATTATTAATAATAAAATATTTATTTAAAAGAAATGACTAATAATAGTGTTTTGAATGTTTCTTTTTTGTTGAGTAGTTGTATAATTTTGAGTAATCAAAAATCAATAAAATTATTAATGATGAAGCAATTTATGAAATAATTGAATGGGTATATAAAGTATATGTTTTATTAAAAATACTATTCTATAAACTCTTTTATACCAATATTAATGGTGATTATGAAAATAAAATGAATATTATTGAAATGGATCTTAAAAGAAAGATTGAAAAATGATAATAATTAATTTATCAAAAAAAATATGTGAAACAATATATATAAACATGTAGAAAGATTCTAATTATTATGAGGAGAAGAAAAAAGAAAGTTTTTAATTATTATTTATTTTAAAGTTTATTATTTGTTTGAAAGCCTCATATTTGAGAATTTAAAAATTTGTACGTAAAAAAGAAAAAAGTTGGCAGTTGGACTTTAAGAACTTTAAAAAAAATCTAAAGTCATAAAATGGTGATTGGCAAATATTTGGCTTTTAAGACTTTAAAATTTTTTTAAAGCCTTGAAAGTCTCTTCCAATCACCCCCTGAGTGACACACACTTTTTAGAAACGATTTTTGGTCCTTTTAGAAACCGACAAAACTTAAGACTATTACAGGCCTAAGGTAATGGCCCATTACTCGGCCCGATTTACTGTCCGTTAAGAAAGCTTAGGAAATGATGTAGGCCCAATGTAGAATGTATGCTAATAGATTATAGGCCCATTTATCACCCAACTAAGTCGGCTTTGAAAACATTAGAGGCTCATTTCTTTAGGGTTTCTTGTATGTAACCTAGAATCGTCGCTATATATGCCGTCTTTTCCACAGAAGCGTACATCGACCAAGCGAGCTCCTCCATTTTTTTACTGATATCTTCGTCTTTCGTTTCTTCTAGTTTATATTGTGTGTTTTCTTTAGATCGTAGCCTGTGATGTTTGAGATTGTCCGTACCATCTGAGATTATTATTTTCTCTTTGACGATTACCTCCACTTTCTGAGGCTTTAGATCTGTTTCTCTCTAGGTTTATACAGTTTTTGTTTTCGACTTCGCCATTGGGAGTTCTAAACCATTAGTTTTATTTTGTTTTCAATTATATTAGGCGCTGATGATGAAACAAGATTACCATCAAACTTTGAGAGATTCATACCTCGTTGATGTAAACTTCTTTTTATAATCTGAGCCTAGTTTGTTTGAAATATGCTCTGTTTGGTGATACAAAAGGCAACAAATTAGAGTCTCTGATTCACTTATTCAATGGTGGATAAAGCGCTGTACGTTGCCGAAATAGAAAAGGCGATATTCTGGCACTTGGTCTAGTTTTGATAGTTCCATGTGCATTCAAAAGCCCTTACATGTTTCACTCAACTGAACATCTTTGAATTGCTTTGAGTTTTTGATTGGTTAGTAGGTTAATAAAGGCAACAAATTAGAGTCTCTGATTCACTTATTCAATAGTGGATAAAGCGCTGTACGTTGCCAATAATTATTTGGTGCAAAGATCTAACAATTGGCTTTTAGTTATATTTTAGCCAATATGATCGATGTTCCTATATTATTGCCATTGGCTTGTATATTTCTCATTATTGACCAAATCTAGCCAATGTTTTCAAAATTAGTTTTACTTATTTTTGAGAATTTCTATATCTCCTGTGTATAATCAACATCAAATTTTACTGAGAACAGATCGATTCGTAGATACTGAAATTTGGTTGAAGGATTAAAGCTTTGTTTGATAATGCTGGCAGCTATGGTCCCAACTTTACGACCACCGTAATCTATGCTAATACCACAATGGACAAGTACGCTTGTCATTTAGATTATAAGCCTTGAATGTATGAATGATCTCGGCCATATTAGACTATTTAGATCACAATTTATATCACTCTTGCCGAACAAAATATAACACAAAAGCATAATTCGACGAGCAAGCTTAAAATTCTGATTAACAAAATTGAACAATGGTTGAGAAATTAGTCTTTGCTAATATTACCTAACTGGGATAGGAAGGCCTACCGTTTTAGTTGATTCTCATCGAAGGCAAAGTTATTTTTCCAAAGCTCTGAAAAAAAAACTAGTTGAGGGAAAGTTTCACGCGCCTACTTTTTCCAACTAAACAAAAAATAGGCTCCAAATGGTAACATAATAAAAACATTCAGCAATTCCGCAGTCACCATTTGCATAAAACTAAATTCAGCTGAATTCAGCCAGATTCAGCAGTTTTTGCAACACCAACAGATACGTAGATATGTTCATTTCTTGTAAAAATTCGGATATTACGAGTACATAACTTGAATTAAAATATTTTGGATATCAAAAATTACACATCAGAAAAGAGACGAATTCATGTTCGGATAACTATAGATAATTTTTGATAATTTTAATATTTTTGGATAATTTAAAATAAAATTTTAAAATTTCGCAAAACAACGTAACTCCTAATAAAATATTACTTAAAATATCAAAATTTTAATAATTTTCTTAATCATCCTCATCATATTATTGATTAAACTACTAGAAAACAATAGAAAACACAATTAGAAAATTTATATTTTATTATCATGTTAATTTTTGAAATTAAGTTTTCAATAACGCTTTACAAAGCTTTTCATTAATTATTTACATATTTTTCATAGTTCAAAAATTAAATATGAAAGAATAACTCAATTTTGCTAACCAATATATTATTTATATTAGTATTAATTTTAGATAATTTAGTATTTATTTATTAGTATAATTGTTAATTAGACCATTGGATCATTTTATATATCTATTTTATTTAGATATTTTCTTAATTATTCTATTAATATTCATCATTATTTGACGATACGTTTCAGTTAAAATCTTAATTATTTTGATAGATACCACCAAAAATCACAAAAATTCAGCTAGATTCAGCGGTTACCATTTGAAAATGTAAAAATTCAGCCAGATTCAGCCGAAAATCACTAAAAATTCAGCCAGATTCAGCAACTCAGCTGGATTCAGCCAGATTCCTCAGTTACCATTTAGACCCATAGACAATTTCGAAAGGGGTTAACCTACAGATTTGGGGCGCGTGTTGATAACTCGCTTATAGTGTGCGTGGTTATTTTGTTTTCAAATTCATATTTACCATACAAATATCTTCTAGTGTGGGCTTTCTTTCATACCGGCCTTTTCGTTCTCTGGCTTTGGCCCATTTTACAGATTTTTCTTCTTTTTTATGATTTTGTAGTTATTTCTTTTTATTTTAAAACACTAGAGTAACTAACCTATTAATCTTCGTCAATTAAACTATTTCTACCCCATGTTTAAAAAATCGCTAGGCGCTAGTCGGGCGCTCGGGGCGGGCCTAGCGCCTAGCAAAAAAATCGGAGATTAAACGAGGATTAATCGGAGATTAGTTTTAGGGTTATTTTTAATTAATTATTAAAAATAATATATATACACATATATATATGATATTAAATATATGTATAGTTTTATCATGTTGATAAAATGACACCAAATAAAATACAAACAATTTATCAATGGGCCAGAAAAAATAAACGAAGTCCAATAGGGCTGTGGTCCAACTGGATGGAAGCAATAGTGGAAAGTTTCAATAATACACGTGTCCTGAGCAATAACTGTGAAGGAAAGATACACGACTTGCAAATGTCCCACATCGGTAACTAGAGGGAGGAGCTCATGAAAACTCACTTATAAATATGCATGTTCCACTCTTTTAGCTAAATCAAAAATAAGGGCCGCTCACGTATATGGGCTACGAATTAAGGCCCAGTTTTTGTCGGTTATCAGACCGATTTTATTATTAAGCGGCCGTATAATCGGATACCGCCTAATTTGTCCGATTTGAGTAAAATCGTGGCGGATGACTTCCGCCGAGCGACTTTCTGGCCGCCTAGGCGGCTAGGCGGCCGCGTTTTTGAACGGGTTTCTACCTACCACTTTTTTTTATCACCAATTTAATTTCAAGTCTTTTTATTATTGGACAACATAATTAACATTTTTATTTCTTAACTAACTTTAATTTGAGTTACTCTTTATTTTAAAAAATAAATCGAATATGTTTAGAAACAAATTAAAATTATCATATACAGTATTTTCGAAAAATCAAAAAATAAAAGAATTCTTTATGGCAAGGGAAATATAAACAAAAGTTTAAATTATACGATAACATAGTATTATTAATAATGTGAGATTAAACATGAAAATTTATTTTCCAAAATTACTGTTACTTTAATGTATTTTAATAATGTACATATATTTTCCTTAAAAAATCATTTAAATATTAAAAATAATAAATAAATTAGTACGTTTTTTTGTTATTTTTAGTGGCTTCAATAGCTATTTATTTTTATCTTTTTTTTTTGGCCATAACTATTTATTTTATTCATATTAGATAGACCTTAGGAGAAATTTCTATATATATACACCAAATAAAATAAGAAAAATAAAGAAAAATATTATAAGTCAAAATAAAGAAAAGAAAAATAAAAAAAAAAAGAACAACGCGAAGGTTTGATTACCACTCAAAAAACGAACAGCTGTTTATCTTCCAACAAAGCTTCTTCTTCGTGCATCTTCGCTCTTCTCAACTCATCCTCCTCTCCCTCTGATTCACTTCGCCTTGAAAAATTAAGACAAAAGAAAACAAGAGAAGCTCTCAAATCCAGCAGCTATGGCGTTTCTTCTCCCCAATCTCTCTCCTTCTTTCCTTCTTCCGACCGGAAAATCACTCAAAGAGAAACCCATTTCCAGCCAAGCTTTACCATCATCATCATCGTCTTCTTCCAATAGCTACGAGTTTGAAGAAGATACTCTCTCTCCACTTTCTCTCTTTAGCGTCCAGGCTCCTCCTCCTGTTCGAGGTGCGCAGGTTAAGACCAAACCGAGTGCGCAGGATAAGTACCAGCACGGCAAAGATGACTTCTACATCAATCTCGGTTTAGCTGTACGTACCCTTCGTGAAGATTTGCCCCTTCTCTTCACCAAAGATCTCAATTACGACATTTACAGGTGTTTTGCTCTTCTCCTTTAGGTGATCTGTCGATGTAAACTAGAAATTAATCATCCGAATAAATAAATCAGATTCTTTGTGTTTGCTCTTTCAGGGATGATATAACCTTTGTGGATCCAATGAACACATTCTCTGGGATTGACAAGTACAAATTGATCTTCTGGGCACTCAGATTTCATGGCAAGATTCTCTTCAGGGATATCTCACTTGAGATCTTCAGGGTTTGGCAACCATCAGAGAACATGATTCTCATCAGGTGGAATCTTAAAGGTGTACCTAGAGTCCCATGGGAGGCAAAGGGGGAGTTTCAGGGTACTTCTCGCTATAAACTCGACCGAAACGGCAAAATCTATGAGCATAAAGTCGATAACTTGGCCTTCAACTTCCCTCACCAGCTCAAACCTGCCACTTCCGTTTTGGATTTGGTCACTGCTTGCCCTGCAAGTCCCAATCCAACTTTCATGTTTGGCGCCATGGATTCATACTCATCTTCTTGGATTGAGTTCTACAAAGCAGTGCAAAGGACATTAGACAAGCAGGGAGAGCAGATGCTTGTGCAAGACCATTTCGCCGCATGCTCATAGTGCCGTTGGGCAATACTCAGGTGTATATATATACTGTTACATTGCAGATAATATAAATATGTGTGCAAGCATATGCAGATGAGTAGATGTGGTTGACTTAGGTTTTCAGATATCAAAGAGGGTAGGGAACCAATAATACTCTATGTACCCATGAGCTTGTACAACTTGCCTATTGAATGTAAACAGAATTCATTACAGTTGTTTTGTTATATAAAACACATTGATGATTTGTCTTTACGATCAAGCAAAATTATATCCCTTGAAACCAGACACAATCTATGCCATCATAATATATCAGGTTCACATTCTCTCTTAATCTCAAAGGGAATATCTAAGTAGGACAACTTGGGGGAATCCAAAGATGTCAGATTTCTATGCATCATTGTGGGTGATGAACATGAGTTTTGATGCAGATTTTGAAGTCACCCATATGAAGTAAAACACTAATTCTATTATGAAGTTGATCATTTACACATAAGCACACACCTAAAAGGAATCATAAGCCAGAGATTTTTACCTTTTGCCCGGAGGGATGCGAAGAAAAAGTTAATCATTTTGGCTGCTCTCCCCTGTAAGATTCAGGTAAGCAATCGATAAGAAGAGAGAAAATAATAAAGCAAGGGAAATAAATATATAATACCTTTTGCTGAGCTCATGTCCAAACAATCTCAAAACAAGTTTGGGATGCTAATGAAATCTATGATCTGAATGGATAGGAGGAAGATATTCCGCTAGTTTGAAAACAGTACATATGTATAAATCTTAATATCTCTTACCCTGTGATGCCAATAGTCCTCCTACTTAGATGCGAGCAAAAATGCAGTGAGACCGATCAACTACGCATTTCCTCTGTATTAGCAATCTAACAAGTTCACTGCAAGGTAGAGAGTCTTAGGCATCAGATCAAATTTGAAAGTGCGCCAACAACAATATAAGCAACGATCAAGGTAAAGAACTCTACATGGGGAAGAATAATTGAAAAGGCAAAATCAAGTTGATTTTTTTTTTATTACAGTGAACTAATACTCACTTCAATTAGCCAGTTGATAAAAATTCCATGTTCCCAAGTAAAAGCCCAAAGCTGGGTTTTATGCCTGCATCAGCACTTCGGTTTAGAATAATCAAAAGCTAAAATACAAGATACACTAACACTAGAGATTAGGAACAGTCTCAGAACTTAAAAATTAAATCCTATACACAAGACTGAAAATGGTTGACAATGCAAGAGATCAATTCTTCATGGAGGTTTTCAAGGAGACTATCTTCAGTTAATCCAGAGAAGAAAAGAGGCAAAAATAAACAATAGGCGAAAATTACTCTGATCTCAACACCATTAGAGGACGAAGAGAAACCCTAACTTAAACTTAAGATTTCACATAGAACAATGTCGTCGTACCTCTTTGGCTACATCATCAAGCAATGCGGATAAACTATCAATTAGAATCATGAAGAAACTTAGGGTTTCCGTGAGATTTACCTTCGCGAAGACCGTCGTCTTCTTCCCCACATCTGCCGTCTTCTGGTATGCTTCGCTTTCGAGTTTCGAGAGAGCGAGAACCGAGAAAGAGGAACTGTACTTGCAAACTTGTGAAAGCTGAAATCATTTGAGGCAACTTTTTCAGTTTTTGGAATAGAAACGAACTGACGAACTATGACCCTAAATTTACCGCCTTAGTCTTGACATATATAGCCCAAGCCCATTACTAAGCCCATTGGATCACATTTCAGCTTAAGCCCACCGATGTTTATTTTAACGCAAATCAAGCACGACTAGGCTTCCCGTTCACGAGAAATTACAACTTAGGCCATACACAACGGCACATGTGTAGCTTGGGTGTGAGTATTTAAAAAAACCAAAATAATAGAATTGAGGGTGAGGATACAAGAAACGGATGTAAACTTGCAACTTGTGTTCGTTGGGTGTAAGGCCAGGTGGCGAGGCTTGAGTGGCTGGAAACATTAAAAAAAAAAAATCTCTCTCTCTCTCCTCTCTCTCTCTCCGCCGACCAAGTCTCCCCTCTCTCTTAAATAAATTTTATAATAAATATATAGTTAACATGTATTCTCTAGCATGCCCCAATGTGTATGGTCTTACAAGGTTCAACAGTACACAAATCAGAGAGAAACCACACATATACAACCGTATTTCTGTCTGTGACTATATTATATAGCTCAATTTTATCTTAATTCGAATTACTTTTGAAGTGAATGTTGCAAAAGTCTGGAACAAACAGAAACAAAGGCTCATCACTGACTCAGATCCTTTCAATCATCTCTAATCTCCAGGATTTGCAAATGTCCGACGAGTAGACCTAAAAGTTTCAGATAAATGAATAAGAAAATTGCCAGACCAATATAAGAGAAGCTCAGCTCTTCAGAAGCAAGAACAGTGATGACAGATGATGCATGGTTCTTCTGTAAACGTTCACACTTTTTGCAACTAGTCTCCACTGAAAGTGAGAAGATTATAAACATTTTTTACTTTGTGGGGATTATTTAAATGATGAGAAAGTCATATCATATATCCCCGTTTGGGTCACTAACCTCGGGATTACTGAGCCTTTGATCTTAATCACGGTAGGGTGTAAGGTCGATTTGGAGCCGCTGCTTCCCTTTTGTGACCCTCTGCAGAATTTAAGAGTCAAGATCTTGTCATTGTTAATGGTGTTCAAGGAGACAGGTCCTTGAAACAAAAATGGGAACCAAAGACCAATAATCCATGGATTTGAAAAGGCTTACCGCAATCGCAATGAGCTCTTCCAGGAGTTCTTCTAGATGGCGCAAAGGCTTTGACAATGAAAAAACACAAGAATCTTCACAACATTGCAAGAAAGAGATGGATACTTTCGTAAACATTGAGTAGGACATAAAACTCACCCATTGAGTTGGACCATCAACTGGAGCACTTAGAGGATCATCATGAACCTGATCATAATCAAGTTGGAACAATGAATCCAGGAGTATATGACCAATTAACCAATGAACTTGATAAAATTTCTAAAAGGATGTAATATGGCCTGAGTGGTATCAAACAAGGTATCCTACCTCCATGAAAATTCCATCGACGCCAACTGCTACAGCTGTTCTTGCAATGCATGGTATTAACTCGCGAAGGCCTCCACTAGCAACACCACCACCATCCAACTACATAAGAATGTATTGTTCGTGTTCAAACTAATTTGGTTATTGCTGGCTTCAAAATAAATAAAAAAGTTACTATTCAAAAAGACCATACCTTCTTGCCTGCAGGTTGTTGTAGTGAATGGGTTATATCAGCGACCTGCCAAGAATTAAAAGGTGTATGTTAAATTGTAGATTGTGGATTGAAGAACATAAAGCAGAATAGGCAAAATATGAAAAAGAAAAGATAAAGCAAGATACATACAACAGGACAATTAGCTTCCCTCATCCACTCAAAGTTTCGTGGATCTACTATCAAATCATCTGATAATCAAAACCAAACAAAGAGTATCAGTCAGCCAATTGTAAAGGCAGACAAAAAAATATTGTTTTAGTACCCTCTGATGTATACTTCAGCAATCCAATTTTTATCAGTTCCAAGAGATTTGCATGCGATTTGAGAATATCTAAAATGCTAAATTCCGTGGACACAAAAAGTATCTGAAAAGGAGATGAGAACTTACTGTATCCGAACATGGTTCCTCTTTCACAAACCATAACATTTGGATTCCCAGCCAGTCTGATCTTCTCGGCTGAATTTTCCATGACCTTAGCATACAATAACCCAGTCATCAAAAGTATTCCAGCAAAATCTTTTGACCAGCTTGAAAACGCAGGAAGAAAGAACTCACAGAAGGAGCACAGAATTGTCCTTTCTTAATATTGATAATTTTTCCGGTTTGTGCTGCTGCAACCAGAAGATCTGTCTGGAATTACAATTAACAACTTAAATCATCAACCATAGAACAGATATCAACCCAAGAACGAAAGTTTGAAAGATACAATCAAAAGCTTTGAGGAAAATACAGTTTAGAGTCTCACCTGGCGACATAAGAATGCTGGAATCTGAATTATATCTGCAACCTTGCCAACTGCTTCACACTAAGAAAATAAAATAACACATTAGAAAGTACTTAAGACTTGCTTAATCTCAATTCGTTTATGTGAATACGTTCATTTATACCTGGCTTGATTCGTGAACATCAGTAACTATTGGAAGATCATATGCTACTTTCACCTTCTCAAGAATCTGCGTTGGAGAACCATAAATGTGACCATCAGTATTCTTGTTCAGAAATAACAGAAAATTAAAGCAAATTCACGTTCAAATAATTGGTAGCATCATAGGGGAAAAGTAATACAATTCCTGCCATCAATTCAATCCAAAGGTCTTAGAAGAACTTGAAATTAGTTTACATATATAAGATCCATCTAACATCAAAACTCTGTGAAGGTTCTCAAATCCACAGTCCTAACATCCAAATCATCTACATTTAAAAATCCCAAGGACATAGAAAGGGTGATTAAAGGTAAACAGGGGAAAGATACCTTCAGACCCTCGGCCATGCCAGGACCTCGAAATGACTTTGAAGAAGTTCTGTTAGCTTTATCAAAACTTGACTTGAAAACCAGAGGCAACCCAACTCTACACCATTCACACACACACAACAAAAGTAGCATAAGGATCTTGAAAAAAGAAAACACATTGTTCAAAGTCCATCTCTCAATTGAGTGCTCCACTGTAATCAATTTTCATATACAGATCAATACACATTCATACAAAGATCTCTCAGGAAAAAAAAACGGAGCTAATGAAGCAAGAAACACACATGATAACATTATTGGTAATACAAGTACAAGGAATCATACTTTGTGGAAATGTCTTTAATGTGCTTTGCCATTCGAAGAATATGTTCCTCGGATTCGATCACATTTGGACCAGCCAACAAGAAGAATGGTTCAGCAGCCTATATAATATACGTACTATAATCAAACTCGATTCTACAATAAGAAGCGAACATTCAACATTCTGAAAACAAAAAGGCGAGACTCTCAAACCTTGAGCTGATTGTACAATGGTGATGTTGGCGCCATTCTTATCGCCAAACAAAAAAAGCTGCAGTTTTCGAGAAAATCCGAATCAGAGTCCAAAGATCGGGAAAACCTAATTCTTCTCTGAAACGAAGCAAATAAGAAATGGAGAATTAAGGAATCTGACCTTTGCCGTGATCTCGAAGTTGCAGAGTGAGTGAAGAAGGGAAGTGAGATCTCCTCTCACCTTTAGCGCGTGGGAAAATTGGAGCTATTAACTGAGAGATGGTGTTTGGACACATGGACAGATTAATTCCTATCCAGGATAAGGACGTAAAGATACACGTAGAGATTTATTTGCTACAATTTACTTCCTGCTATCAAAACGACAGAACCTTTCCAGTTTTAATCGAACAAAAAATGAACTAACAAGTAATTAAAGGCGTAAATATAGTTTCCATTATATTTCAGACAAGTATTAACAATGAGAGATCTGAAACAGAGCCCAACTAGAAAACGAGGGTCATTCAAAAAGTTAGAACGCCTTCGACGACATGAGTGGTTTGGGAGGTGACATAGATCTAAGCTCAGGAGCCGAGCTTGGAAACATCACGTTCATCTTATGCATCAATATATCAGACCGAGATGGGATCTCATTCAGAAGAAACTGTTGCACGATCGGTTTCTTGAACCACTCCATGACCAAATCGCCTGGTGCTCTCAAGACAACTTTGCTGACCTCAAAAGGCGACTCAACAGAGCTCAGCACCTGAGCAATTACAATCTTCAATGTCGGTCCTGTGACTAGCTTTATACGTCTCGGGACTACACCGTAGTAAAGCATTCGTTTTCTGAACCTGTGGAGAGTGTGAACCACGGCTATGAGCGCAGCTCCAACCGATAAGTTTCTCACATCGAGAGACCAAGCAATGTGTTGGTCAAAGACAATGGCCTTTGGGAAGAGTTTGTTCTCGTAGGCTACTTTCCAGACACATCGAGCTCGGTTTATTTGACCCATCAAGACAAGGTAGTTGAGAAGGACATTGACAAAGTATCTAGCAGCTCCTTCTTCGAGTTCATAATCAATCCCTTGGTAAAACTCTCTGACAAACGTTAGAACTGGTTGTTTCCTCTGTTCTGGACCCGTGAAAAGACCGCACATAAAGGCATGAGCTTTATGTTTGGTAGCGCTGAGGATTGACATCAATTGTCTCTCTTTATCTTCGTCTTGGCATCGGACAAGATGGGCGAGAATCGAAGTGTAAAGCACCAAGTCAACTTTTCCAGCAGAATGCACGAGTGTCTCGAGCAAAGGCCTAGCTGAATCGTATAGACCATTTTTCATGCATGATTCGAATAACTGCCTGATGATGAAATTGTTTGTTTTGATCCCTGAAGAACCCATGAACCTAAGCCATTTCAGAGCAAGATCCACAGAAGCATCTTTGATATATATCATCAAAACATCGCTAGCGCATACATCTACGGAATACCCCATTGCTTTCATCTCGAGTAATATCTTCCCGGCGACATCGACGAGTCTTTTGTTGGCCAGAAGTGTAAGAAGTGAAATATAACTGCTCAGGCCAGGCCTTAACCCAGCATTAGTCATGGAGTTATAGATTTTCATTGCAGAGTCTACTTGCCCAGATCCAGCATGCATCTCCAATAGACACGAATATGTGGATGGTGTCGGTAAAAACCCAGCTTTCTCCATGTCTTTGAAAACCGTCATTGCTACTTCAAGCTTTCCTGATTTTGCATGAGATTCAATGATCATTGTGTACAATCCAAAGTTAGGCCTGAAACCTGACTTCTTCATCTCATCCCAAAGCCTAAGAGCAGTATCCAGCTTACCAGCTTTAGCATATGAATCAATCAAGGAAACAAACATAGTTGCTGATGGCCTATGGCCAAATCCCTGCATTTCCATGTAAACCTTCATCGATGTGTCCAATCGACCAGCTTTCCCCATTGAATCAACAAGTGAAGAAAACACACTAAAGCTTGGTCGGAGTTTCCTTTCTTTCATCTGCTGAAAAAGCTTGAAAGCTGCATCAAGACGGCCGGATTTGGCCAAGCTTGGAATTATCAGCTCATAAGTTGACCCATCCAACAAACTATCAGTTTTCTCCATGCTCTCATAGATCTCAAATGCTTTATATGGCAGACCCTTGTTCAGAAACAACATCATTAGATTATTATATGTCTGCGTATCAATTTTGCATCCCGACTCTTGAGCCTTTTTGAAACAACAAAAAGCAACCTCCAATTTCTCAGCTTTAGCCAAATACTGAATCACTTGGTTATAGGCGCTAAGCGACAAATCACCGTGACTACTCGAGTCTTGAACCATCTCCTCAAACAGCGACTGAATCCCAACGAAATCCCTGCCCTGGTTCAACCCATCAAACAACAAGACATAACATTCATCCGAAGGGATATACCAAGGCTGCTTCTTAGCCCACCTAAACAAACTCAAGGCAGCATCAACCTCTTTAACAATCTTCAAAGACTGCGTAATATGAACCATATTCGGAACAAACTGGAGTTTATCCAACTGACTCTCCAACTCCGGTCCCCATTTCCACCTCTGAACAACTTCAACAATCTTTGCAACAGCAGAAGCATTCATGTAAGGTTTCTTCAACCCACCAACCATTACATGGTCATCAATCCCTGGCTCTACTGATCTTATTCCTTTACCGCTGTGTAAAACACTACCGGACTCATCTAAATACTCTACCTCCTCTGTCCAGCCACTAGATTCACTACTTCCACTCTTTTCACTACAAAATCTCCTGACAATACTCCGACTTTGTGTAGTCAATCCAACAAAATTAGGTACAGAACAATCCGGAGAAAAGCCATTTCTAACCGCAAAATAGCTCAATAATCGGATGTTGAAGGAGAAACTGCCGGTTAATCTAGGGTTTATTCGACCCGGAGAAAGCAATGGAGACTCAGAAATGGTACTCCTACTAAGCCTAAAAATGACATTTCTGGGAATTACTTTCGCGGTTCTTCCTCGGATCATCGAAGATGTAGAGACGGAATTATTATAGGGTCATGTAATGCGAAGAATTGAAATTTGAGGAATCAATCCTAACCTGGTCTCCAGATATGGCGATTCTTCCGTCTCTTCGTCGGCTTAAACCCTAAAACCAGAGGCTTTAGAAGAGAAGCACTGGTTTTCCCAAAATAGATATTAGCAATTACAGGCTCGTTCCTATAATCAAATATAAATCATTTAAACGTCAAAAAAAAAAAAAAAAAAAATCAATTTACTACGAATTTATTTAAATGTTTTTCTTATCAAAATATCACCTATCTTCTTAATATAATCAAAATCAAATTCATGTGTTTTACTCAAAATTTTAGTTACATTTATGTAAACACAAAATCTTGAGTCTGAATTTGATAATACTATGGGCAGATCCATGAAAAGTAAATCATATCATTTCAAATGTAGCACTCTAGACTTAAGCTTGGATCAAATAACACCATCATCACTCTTCTAACTAGTTTTTTAGTTACCTAATGTTAAACTGAAAATATATTGATGGTAGCAATTAAATACTTGAATTTCTCAATAATGTCTTTGGTTTTGTACATTCGTTTGATTTGTTGTGTAGATCAAGGATTTACTTGGATGAATTGCTGTATAAGGATCAAGCAATAAAATAATGAAGAACTCATCAGTTGGTTTGTAAAGTGTAATTATATTATTTGCAAGCCTTTAGTCTGCAGAGAAAAGAGCATATAAAGAGGAATATGTGAAGCTTATGCAAATGGATGTAGTCAAGAAAAAGATAAATGTAAAAGAGCTTTGTTTGAGTACAAAGCAAGCAAAAGTTACAGCTTTCCTCTCTGATTGTTTTTGCAGTGTCAAGCAAGCATATATGCCCATTGCCACACATATGTGTATATTCTTCTACTATAAACATAATTTAGACAGTTAAATATCCATTAATTATGGTAGGAATTTACACATTGTCTGTCTGTAGTAAAGTGATCTTCTGTGACAACGAAAGTAAGCAGCTAAAGTGCGAATCTTTATGAGAAACAGAACCTTATATCCTTCCACAGGTTGCCTTGCAAGGATTCTTTGAGTTTTTTGTTTTGTTATACACATGCACAAGACACTCACACAAGATATATATAGAAAGAAAGAGATAGCGAAGAGACATATATTTAAGCTATCTTGGTCCTGTTTCTTTGTCTTCTTCCTCTTGAGAGTGTAGCTAATGCCTATTCGGTTTTACTTCTGAAGATTTAGCTTCTCTTTTGGTCTTCATCTTAAAACCATGGAATCAAATAGAGCCTTCGCAACAATTTGTCTTCTTCTTTGTGTAATTCTCTCAACCAACTTCTTGACTCATTGTGGTAAACCTCTCTCTGTTTTTTTTCTCTCTATCTATCTCTATCCCTAAAAGCATTTGATTTTGATTATGATTCTCTTATATAGTAGTAGATGCAAGAAAAAGCGTGGGATTTGAGAGACAGCCAAAGAAGGTGATGATGATCAAAGCATTAAAGCACACATCATTGTTAGAGAAAATGTTGACACAACTCAATCTTGCTCAGCCTTTAGACTACTCTTCATCCTCCAACACTCAACCTTATGGCGTTAGCACAACTCTCACTCTACCTCCCGATGTTTCACTTCCCCCACTTTCAGTTCCCGGAAATGCCCCTCCTTTCTGCGTTAATCCCCCACTTACTCCTCCTTCCACCTCTTATCCTGGTCTCAGCCCACCTCCCGGCCCAATCACATTACCTAACCCACCCGATTCCTCCTCTAACCCGAACTCCAACCCCAACCCACCCGAATCATCCTCTAACCCGAACCCACCTGATTCATCCTCTAATCCAAACTCAAACCCAAACCCACCCGAATCATCCTCTAACCCAAACCCACCGGATTCTTCGTCTAACCCAAACCCACCCGAATCATCCTCTAATCCAAACCCACCAAATACCGTCCCTAACCCACCGGAATCATCCTCTAACCCAAACCCACCAGAGTCATCCTCTAACCCAAACCCACCCAATACCATCCCATACCCGCCTGAATCCTCCAGCCCAAACCCGCCAGAAACAGTTCCTAGCCCTCCAGAACCTGGTTATACACCAGGGCCTATTTTAGGCCCACCTTACTCTGAACCGAGCCCATCAACACCTACCGGATCAATTCCAAGTCCATCATCGGGGTTTCTTCCCCCGATCGTCTATCCACCGCCTATGGCGCCACCGTCACCGAGCGTGACTCCGACCTCGGCTTACTGGTGCGTAGCTAAGCCCTCGGTCCCTGACCCAATTATTCAAGAAGCCATGAACTTTGCATGTGGGTCAGGAGCTGATTGTCATTCAATTCAGCCCAACGGGCCTTGCTTTAAGCCTAATACATTGTGGGCCCATGCTTCGTTCGCCTTCAATAGCTATTGGCAACGGACCAAAGGTACCGGTGGCTCGTGCACGTTCGGCGGCACCGGCATGCTTGTAACCGTTGACCCAAGTAAGAGAATTATTCGTTTATCAACTATTATTCCTTCTTTCATCTAGAAATTGCTGATGTATTGCCGGTATTAATCATTTAATTTTTTTAATTCTTATTGTATGGAAAACAGGCTTTAATGGGTGCCATTTTGATTTCTTCTGATGCATGCATGAAGACGAAGACATCTCTCACTTTTCACTTTTGTTGGATACGAATAATATCGAATAAATTTTGATATAATACGTTAGGTGGGTCGCTCACTTGTAAGTTGTAACCAATTAAAGCTTATAAAAATAAATTTCCTTGGGAATGGCATAATTTATAAATGGGGTAAGAAAAAAAAATTATAAATGGGGTATGCTAAATACGTAATTACGTATATTGCTTTTGCTAATGGAATTAGGCCTTCTAGACTTGTGGTACGTTGCATCTACTAACTACTATCACTAATAATTCCTTTATTTATACACACATTCCAATGATATTGTAGCTTTGAAATAAAGTATTATACGCATTCTCATCACGACATCTTTTTCTTATAGAAAAACTTCTACTCCTGTCTATAATATCATTCTGTCAAACTCAAACACGTGAAATGTCAGTATGTCACACTGCTACTTTTTGCTGTTGATTAGCGTTGTTCGCTACTTTTTGGTTCATGCAATTTGTTCACGGTGAACTAGCGAAAACTTCGTTGCATAAAACATAATGATCTCTTTAGTAAGTAAATAGTGGTCTAGTCATGACTTTTGGAAGGAGTCTCTCCAACAATAGTTTAGAGTTATTTCTTTTCACTAGTTTGATCCGTTTGAAATTGTTCTACTTTACATATATGTTATGGTCCGGCCACGAACACCTACGATTTTTTAGTTTCAAACTCCGTGGTAAAGAAGAAAAATATATTTTTAGTATTAATCAGAAAATTCAAAAATCTAACATTAAATGAGTCTAAAGAGAAAAAAGGAATATAAGTTTCAATGTTTTATGTTTTTTTATTTATTTCATCTGTTCAATAAAATATAACATCCGAAAAAATTCGAGAAACCAACATAACATAAAAGAGATAAAACGAAAACCAAAAAGAAATTCAAAAATTTGCTTGATTCCACATTTGATTGTGGAGTCATGCCGGTCTTCCAAATCCCATATATGAATGAAATCGACCATCTTTTGTCACACTTTTAGCAATCGACGAAGCAATTGTATTTGCTGAAGGTGCCACCACATGAAATTCATTTTTTTTAATGTGAAATTAAGCTTTTTTGTTTTGTTTTCTCTGTCTATAATATAAATTAATTTTAAACAATAGTGGAACAAAAAGACAAATTCGTGAAAAGAGGTAAACAATTAAAACTCAAATCGGCAAAAATTAAAATAGAAAAAGGAAGAAAACGAATCTAGCTAGAAATACTGAAAAGAAAAAAACAGGGAAAAAAAAAAGGGAAGAACATCAATCTAATTTGATTCGCACTATATAAAGGAAACTCTATAACTTCATCTCTCTCACAAGTCGCAACGCTCCAACGACTTCAATTCAATTACTTTCAATTTGTCGTCTTGCTTCCTTCCTTTAGCAAAAACCCTTCCGCTTAAACCCTAATTCACTTCGCCTCTTTTTCTCCGGCCATGTCGAGATTCGAGGATGGGTTTGCGGCGGATAAGCTCTTTGCTCAGGGATACTCCTACACTTACGACGACGTCATCTTTCTTCCTCACTACATTGATTTCTCCACAGACGCTGTTTCTCTATCCACGCGCCTTAGCCGGCGCGTGCCTCTCTCGATACCTTGCGTTTCGTCTCCTATGGACACTGTCTCGGAGTCTCACATGGCTGCTGCTATGGCTTCGCTTGGTGGGATTGGAATCGTGCACTATAACTGTGACATCGCCTCTCAGGCATCGATTATACGCCAAGCCAAGTCGCTTAAACATCCGATTGCTTCCGACGCCGGTGTGAAGTTCCCGGAGTATGAGATTACTTCTTTAGATGCTTTTGGTCCTTCTTCATTCGTTTTTGTCACGCAAACAGGTGAGAATCATATTCGTTTTCCAGGAATCTATTACTGTTTTAAGGATTTGACTATACCTGTTGCAAAAAGAATCGGAATTTAATAGTTACAATGGCGAATTTAAGTTTGCTTGTTGATTGATTTAATGCAGGAACAATGACGACTCCGAAATTGTTAGGCTATGTATCGAAATCGCAGTGGACGAGAATGAATTACGAACAAAGGGAGATGAAGATATACGATTACATGAAGAGCTGTGATAGCAGCGACTATTGTGTACCATGGGACATTGATCTTGAAAAGTTGGAGTTTGTTTTAGAAGATAAGCAAAAGGGCTTTGTGGTTCTTGAGAGGGATGGTGAGACTGTGAACGTGGTGACAAAGGACGATATAGAGAGGGTTAAAGGATATCCCAAGTCAGGACCAGGGACCGTGGGTCCTGACGGTGAGTGGATGGTTGGTGCAGCGATTGGGACGAGGGAATCTGATAAGGAGAGGCTGGAGCATTTGGTTGATGCTGGGGTCAATGCCGTTGTGTTGGATAGTTCGCAAGGCAACTCTATTTACCAGCTTGAGATGATCAAGTATGTGAAAAAGACTTACCCTGAATTGGATGTCATTGGCGGCAATGTTGTGACAATGTACCAGGCACAGAATTTGATCCAAGCAGGAGTTGATGGGTTGAGAGTTGGTATGGGATCTGGTTCGATATGTACCACTCAAGAGGTTTGTGCAGTTGGTCGTGGACAGGTAAATGAAAAAACTCTGAATCCTAACTGTTTAATCTTCTAAAAGGTGTAAACTTTGTGACTTATGTAACTAAACAGATTCGTTCGTTTTGTGTGATTTGGACCTGTTAGGCTACTGCTGTGTACAAGGTTTGTTCGATTGCGGCTCAGAGCGGGATTCCAGTTATAGCGGATGGTGGTATCTCAAATTCAGGTCACATTGTAAAGGCTCTCGTACTTGGAGCATCAACTGTTATGATGGGTAGCTTTTTAGCTGGAAGTACTGAGGCTCCCGGGGGTTACGAGTATAAGGTATAGTCACATCTTCTTTCGGTTTAACTAACTTGTCTTGAAACGCTGTTTGTTTTGATCATTTGTTGTAATAATAGAACGGTAAGAGGATCAAGAAGTACCGTGGAATGGGATCGCTGGAAGCAATGACTAAAGGAAGTGACCAAAGATACTTAGGAGATAAAACAAAACTCAAGATTGCTCAAGGAGTGGTTGGAGCAGTCGCGGATAAAGGTTCAGTATTGAAGCTGATACCTTACACAATGCACGCCGTGAAACAAGGTTTCCAAGACCTCGGTGCTTCTTCCTTGCAATCTGCTCATGACCTGTTGAGATCAGACATCCTTAGGCTTGAGGTGAATGAAACGTGTTGTCTCAATTCTAGTTCCCAAAAACTCTCTAATTTTGCTGAGATTAGAACTAATTCTGTTTGGTTTTTGTGACAGGCTCGAACTGGTGCTGCACAGGTCGAAGGAGGAGTTCACGGGCTGGTTTCTTATGAAAAGAAATCGTTTTAAGCTTTGGCCAAAAATTGAGGATTTTTGGTTGAGTGTTTCTTATATTATGTTCCATGTTATTTTTATATATTACTTTTAAATCTTATTTTCTCATTTATTGACATGATTCACATTGTCTCATGACATCAAATTTTCTCTAAGGTGGTGTTATTCAATGATGGATTTTAATAGAATTGAAATCCAACACTAATCCAGTGTTATTAACCTAATGATTCTAAATCTAACTCTAATAGATTTTAAAGTTTGGTGTTATTCAACTAAGATTTAAAATGCTTCATTAAAATCCAGTGTTATTCAAAACTAAAAGACTTATAAAATCTTTGTATATCAAATCATTTGAAATGAAACATCTTTGGATTTCATGAATAAATTATTAGAATCATAATCCAAGATATACTGCAGAGATTTTGAACTCCACACAAACAGATTGTTAAAAACAATTTCAGAAATCAAATCTAAACCTTTAAGAATTGACTTTAACTCCATGAATGAATAACACCCCCTAATACTGTTCTATATTTAGTAGTACTTACTAACAATTTTCCATCACATTTATTAGTTTATCTTTTATGAAAAAAAGCGGCCTTTGTTTTCCTAAACTAAACAAACCTCTTCTTATTCTGTAGCAAATAAAGAAGAAGACCAAAGTCTTATTTTCATATACTGAGTTTACATGCCAGATCAACTTGGATCAAGTTAAAGATTCTTCCTGTAAGGTAACCGGCTCATAGATCACAGATTTAACAAGACTCATCAGATCATCTGATGTGAATCCATCGTCCTTCCTGTAAAATAAGTTCAACACTTTGCTCATTTTCAAAAACACTTCTTTGCATTCCCTTGGAACCGCACTTCCTTTCTCCTCCAAAACTAGCTTATGCAATTCTTCCCTCTTTCTCTCTGCTAAAGCTTTCATCGATTCTATGATCTCATCTTTGCTGCGATTGTCTCTCTCGTGTTTCATGTGCAATGAAACCGCATTCAGCTTCCCTTCCGCGCTTTCTCTCTGCAAAAAAAAACATCAAAAGGGATACATTATCCCGAATCTATGAGGCGCAGAGGTTTGTTAATTACCATTATTTTGTTGGATGTAGGCGTCTTTCCTTCTTATAACTGTACATTTTAGTTAAAAGTTTAAAATTTTAAGAAGAGTCTTACCTTAAAACCTTGTATGTCATTTAGAAGACGACCCATAGTGCTCACGAGCTTGTAGAGCTGATTATATTGGTGGCTATCGACTGTCTTCTCTGGAAGTGGTGGACCGATCAGATAGGTAGCTGGGAGGACAATTGGCCCTAATGCAAATGATATGTACGCATTTTCCATGTAATCCTCCAAGCTTGGTGTTGACTTGTCACAGGACCACTCGGCTTCTCTCAACATAGACTTGAGCAGATCCAACCACTGCATAAGAGATTGCACTAATGAACTATGGTCAGATGAGTTGTTAGGATATGATAACAGAGAATATAATTGTGTGGGATGATTGATACTTAACAATTTTCACTATGTGGTGTGTCACAGTGCGTCCTTGATAGGTGAATGCTTTGTCTCCTGTTTCGAGAATTGTGTCCCTTAGAACTGAGAATATGATCTCAACATTGTCTGAGCGGTACTCAGGAACACCGTTCAAATCCCACCTGAAATTTGTAAGCGAAGAACGATTATGCTTTTACGAGGGAACAAGCAGAGGAAGGGCTCTGAAGAAAGAGCCAAATCAATATACTTTTCGACCAAGTGTATGAGGTTTTCCAGTTCTTCTTTGGACCCTCCAACATCGAAGAAGTCGTCTACAACCGTTGTAAGTACTCCACCTTTGGCCCATGATATACGGGCATCAGATAGTTCTGGAGAAAATAAAGTTACAGCCCCAGAGAAATAACAGTAAGCCAGCTTCTGTCTGGCAAATTTCAGTTCCTGCAATCTATTCTCCACAATCCACCTGCAAGTTGGTGAGCAGCATTATCGAGAAAGAGTTCAGCTATATGACGAGAACTTGTTCAAGTGTGTGGTTATATGTTAGTAAAGCTAGTTAGCTTATGCAAGAAGGCTGAATAAATTAAAAAGCTTAGCTGGGAGTGCACCTATCAAGACGCTCCATTTCTTCACGGTGTATGGACTGGCAGAAATTGAAGTCATCCACAGCTAACTTCAGGATATCAGAGCTGCAAATATTGTGCAAACTAGAACAGAAGAAAACAAGAACGAGAATGAATGTCCTGATTAGATTGTCGTTTAATGGAAGCTGACTGTGCCAAAACAAATGGCCGACAAAGAACATAAGCTACATATGAATGAAGAGGAGTTTACCGATATGAGGTTTTTGTAACTCTGGTGTTTTCCACAACAGAACCATTGAGTAGTTTTCTCCTGTGATCTGATCTTTCTAGGCTTGCATAGGAGGGAAAAGCAAGAGCATCCTCGACCTGAAAAAGATAAGATTCTCAGATAGCTCTAGCATAGCAAGATAGATAAGAAAAGAGACTACCTCTTTCTTGAGGTATTTATCTCGAACAGAGGTCTTAAGCCAGTTGGACAATTCCATCTCCAGATATTGCTTAGTCCAAGAACACTGCTTCTTCAAAGCTGATTCATGTGGATAACTTTGGGCAGCCTTAAATAATTCTAACACAGAAAACGTATTCTTAACATATCCTTCCATAGTATCAGAAAAACCAGATTCTTCTGCAAATGGTTTTAGCGGATCTGCAACAAACACAGCGTATCAGCTTAACATGGACATCACTTAACTCAAATCTAGGCTATTTTCATCTGAAAGAAAGAGGTCACTTCACCGTAAGACACATCATAGCCATGAGCGAGTAATAATCGGAAAGCCAAAGCACAAGTGGCCAACTCCAAACATATTTCTTCATCCCCACGAAGCCAATATCTGTTTATTGGTAAACGATAGTATCCAAAAATCATGAATATATATTAAAAAAATTGCGGTCAAACTAAAAAATCATCATAATAAGTTTCAATATTTGCATTTACCTATAGGTTTCATCCAATATGCTTTTGATTTCGGTTTTGAAATCTCTATCAATTCCTAAGCTTTCAAGAGTGACAATTAAACTAAGGCGTGCATATTGATCAAATGGATAAACGGTAGGAACTGAAAAGATAAGCAAACTTATTAGCAGTGGAACTCTCTAGATACAACGGAAATGATAGTCATGCTGATAGATATACCTGCAGCCTCAAATTTCTGAAGGAGAGAACAGAGATAACGGAGACAACCATCATTTCCAAACTGAGTAAATGCAGCTGCTGTTGTGGCTGGAGAATCAAACAGGGACCCATTTTTCCTTTGGTATTTGACTATCAAATCCCAATCTTTGAGATTTCTTGTTCCCTCTAAAACATAGGCCAGATATGCTTCTCTTCCCTTTGAAAATCTTTCACTATCACTGAACAAACATTAAATCATCAAAAGTTGTTGAAATGAAGACTTCTGTACAAGACAATCTTTCAGTTGCGTCTGAGTATGCTAATTAATGAGCAGGAGTATACCATTTAAGATCCAGATCTCTTTTTCGTATCATGGCATCCACCACTTCTGAGCCCAATGGAATCGCTAGATTCAAATCTCTAGCATATTCAATCATCCCAGGAAATATAATATCAAATCCTGCTGGTTTCTGTATGGTTTCATCAGTGACTGATGCAGAATTCAGCTCAATAAACTGGAGACCTGAATTTTTTTTTTGACACACATCAATCCATGAATCTTCCAAAAGTGAAATAGTAACAAAAGAGAAAAAATAAACTGACCCTTGTTTATTTGTCTTTCACCAGTTCCCCACTTCTTTAACGCGAGGATACTAGCCAGTGTAGATGATAACACATCCTTCTTAAGAGATTGATGGTCATGATTATCAAGTCCCCAAGATCCATCTTCATGTTGATTTTTCAATAACCATTTCAGACACTGTGGGAAAAGTGGAGCATTTTGGGAACTCGGTGATGGAACCATTGCTACCCAACTAGTATCGTAGGCCGAAACAGAAAGCTCGACTTTATCCAACATCTTTTTAATCTTTTCCTTTGTTTGCTCAAAGCTCTGGATAGTTTAAGAATATTAGTTGGTCTAGACCAGAAATTTCCTCTTATTCAAGATTATCGTAGAAGCAAGCGAAAATCAGCTGTTTAGTTTATTTACCACATTGTTAGCTCTAGTTTGATCTACTGCTTCCAATCTCTTTTCCAAAGTAGCTGCACACAACAAGAGAACATTACCATTTGATTCACGTCGAATAATTGATGAAAATGATATCAGGTAAGAGAGTGTAACAACAAAGATTTACTTCATCGCGGAACATTTCAATTTGACTGTAACAACAAAGATTTAATATTAGTCCAAAACCCTCACTAAAGGAAGATAATGAAAAAATCAATTTCCATTTTATCCCGGAGAAATCACGAAGAACATGCAAGCGAAGAAATCAACCAATGCCGGAAAAAAAAAAAGAGATCTCGAGTACACTAACCTGAGATCGGAGACGAACAACCGGAGGAGCGGAGGCTGATAGACATGGAGAAACCAGAAGCAACCGAAACGGCGTCGTAGCAACCTGGTGAGATGTCATCATCATCAACAGTGACAGTGAGAGTCAGTCAATTCCCGATTGTGAAACGAAATCAATTATCTAAAAATGAAAGCGACCAGAGAGAGAGAAATATACTTGCGAGGAATTAGCCTTGACGACTGACGACCGTATGACCCGAAAATATCTGGAAATCTGGCTTAATAATACTATGATTATTACAAGTCATTAACATACAAATCAATCTTTTTAGACCAATTATATTACGACAAAGGATAATTAAAATGAGGAAATAACGTGTACATGTGTCTATCACAACCTGACAGGTGGACCGTAGATATCTTACTCGACAAATTTTATGAAATTATTACAAGAACATATCAAATGGTTCAAGCTAAAAAATGAACAAAATTCTCTGATTAATATGCAATTTCCAACTAATTGATTTACATTATTTTCTAAACACCATTTACTGGCCAGTATCTTAACAACGACATGACAAAAAAATATAAACGTTTGTTTTCAACGAAATCAAATTATACTTATTTTCTTTTTCTCTTTTGTTAGGTAAGCCAAAACTATGCCGTTTGACGATGGAGGAATCAACGCCTGATTGCCTGAAGAACTCTATTACTGTAAACCTCCAGCACTTCTGTTCCACGAAAGGTACGACGGATCTCCGAGTTGCCTGTAAGTGAAACCCATAAGACAACTATATCATCATTTCACTCACACACTCTAAAATGATGATCTGAAAAGCCAAAGTACAATTAATGCCTTAACAAAATGAAGAAGACCTTGAGAAGGAAATATGAACGTACCTTGGCTTAACTAGATACAATACCGCGAATGTAACAGCCAAGAACAAGCAAATGCTGCCTACTGTCAGATATGCAATCCCGAGGAAATCGTTCCTTCCACCTAGCCAGCTTGTTGTTGATAGCACTAGCTTCTTCTGCCCATTGAAGCTGTAAGTGTTGTAGTTGTTCTGCAACAAGACCGTTATGGTATCACCTGCGTGTAGATCCGTCTCAATCTTCCCATACAGCTTCCTAAATGTTGGCAAAGCCGCGGTTCGCATCCAGACTATGAGGTCTTCTTGCTCACTCAACTATCCAACAGACAACTCTTACACTTGTTAACATCCAATTCAGAAAAGGAATCTAAATTGATATTGAAGGATTTTTACCGGTTTAGAAATATTAAGAGTTCCACCGCCTATTGGCGCTCCTGTCTGAAAATTTTTAGGGAAGACATTTTTCCCAAACTTGTGTTCTCTGTCACTCTTCCATGAGATGTCTTTCTTATTCACAGGAAGTTGTTGACTATTTCTTGAAAAGCTATAAGTATCGTTAAACAAACTCCAAGCAACAAGACCACATGGAACAATTGGTTCTCCACCCACATTATCCTCAGGTGCACAGGTCTTCACATCTCGCTCTTCGCTTGGACTTCTTAGTTGTGCATCGTTTCGACTTTTCACATACCTAATCATATAATCAACCAGAGGATTAACTGGCTTAATGCAGGGAAAGTAACAGATAACTATTGCTAAGCAAATAAGGCAAAATACCGTCTATGGTTTTGGTAGAAATTCTCAAGTTGGTAGTAAACATAGACAGGATGCTTCATAGGTTTTGTCACCTGGACAAAAAGAAAGGCTTTAGAAAGAGTCATACCTAGAAGAACAGCTAATATACTAAGGAACACTAAATTGCCATAGAAGAAGATATATACCGTTAATGTTCTGTTACATATCTTATCTCCTTCACCTTGTATGTAAGCGACCATGTTGTTTCTAGAAGATGGTGGAACGCAGTCTGTGTCATATCGATAAACAATCTCGACGACCTTCAGGTATGAATAAAACATATCCTCAATAAACAACAAAATCAAAGCTGGAAAACAAACATTAGAAAAGACAGAAAACATTAGCATGATGCACATACTCCCTGAGAAGCAAATAAGCAGATCACTCCAAGGGGAATGAAGACAACCCCAGCAACTAGAAATGTCAAGATCACCTGCAAATGGCAATGAACAATAGAAAACAGTAAAGGAGTAAGAAGCATTATTTTCCAATGATTGCACGTACGTGTGCCTCTAAGAATGTGAGATAACCGAGATGAAACTTACCCATCTTGGAGTAAGAATTGGCTTGCACGCTGGAAGCTCTTGCTGAGTAAACTTAGAATCTGGTAAAGAAACAGTTGTTAAGAACAGAGATTTTGATTAATGGGAAACCATGGTTAAAGTTTTCGAACAAAAGAATTCAACCAATGTGACATAGAAATCCAACAAACTAGCTATCTCTTTTAAATAAGAATCTGCATTCAAACCTAAAGTATACAAGAATGCATATTACAAATCAAAGATATGTGTCCATGATACAAAACATTCATAAACAAGATGATCGTGGTATAACAACACCATAAACAAAGAATCAAGTTTCATTTTTATGAAAATTGAATGAACATTCCAAGAAAGAAAGAAAAAAAACAAGACGAGAATTTCGAAGGGACGATCCATGATTACACAAAATAAAACAAAGTTGGATCAAATCAGAAAAATTCTAAAAGGAAATTGGAGGAATAGATAGAAAGATCACATTTTGGTCGCTTAGAGGTTTTCTTGACACCGGAAGGCTCAGCCGATCCGCCTCCTCCAACGGTGGAACTCATTACCGAAGAAATTGATGAGAAACAAAAACAGATGAAAATCTCCTCTGCACTCCAAATCGAATCGAGGGCGAGAACAGAAAGAGGGGAAGAATGTTAGGTTAGGGTTACGAATACGAGGTGGGAGAGAGAGACAATCTACATCTACTTGGGGAAGATGGATAGATCTTTTAGATGAAGAAGCAAAACTCTCACAAAGGCAAAAAAAAAAAAGACGACTTTGACAAATGCTGTTAACATGGGAGGGAAATATGCCTCGATTATATACACAAAAAAATAAAATAAAAAAAATAAGCCAATTTTATGTTTGCCGATTTGGTGAACAAACCCGGCAAATACGGTTAAAGTGCCACGTGGTTTACACGTCATCAAAATTAACCCACTCGAATACCCCACCTGTCATTTCTGACCTTCCAATTTTTTATTATTATTTAGTTTTAATCACTCACTGAAGATATTTTAGCTTCACAACACTTAATTTCGTTGCTTAGCTTCTCTGATCTCTCTAGTCCTCGTCGTCTTTGTTCGATTGAAGTTTCGCAAGTGGTGATGGTAATCGGAGCAGCAGCGCGTGTAGCAATCGGCGGTTGTCGAAAGCTCGTCTCGTCACATACCTCCCTCCTCGTCTCTTCTCAGTGTCGCCAGGTATATCTTCCCAATCCTTTCTCGATCTTGTGGTGGGGAAATAAATAAGGAAAAATGAATTGGGTTTTCTCTGGATGTGTTTCTAAAAGACAAAATGTGAATATATTTTTTTTTTTGGGTTTTAAGTTTTAAAATGTGAATACTTTATGATGATGATGATGATACGCTTCAATTGAATTGATTATCAGATGAGTATGGACGCACAAAGCGTTTCTGAAAAGCTCAGGAGTTCTGGTCTATTACGAACTCAAGGTCTGATTGGAGGCAAGTGGATCGACTCCTATGACAATAAGACTATCAAGGTCATATTACATCTCTGCATCTTACTCTCTCTTGATTTGAATGAATCTTTTGGGGATTATATTTTGTAATGCTTTCTGTTGACATATGACCTTCTTTTTGACAGGTTAACAATCCGGCAACCGGTGAAATTATAGCTGATGTTGCATGTATGGGAACAAAAGAGACTAACGATGCTATTGCTTCTTCTTATGAAGCATTTACGTGTATGTGACCCAACCATTCTCTTCTTAATTACTTGAGCATCTTTCTTTTCTAGCTTCTTAATATTACCTTAACTGCTCTCTCTCTCTCTGCTCAATGTTATGACATTCAGCTTGGAGCAGGTTGACTGCTGGAGAGAGGAGCAAAGTTTTACGGAGATGGTACAAACTTTTATCCCGTAGTATTTTACTTTTGTAGTGTGGATGGGGATGTTCTAGGATTATAAGGTTATTAGTCTACGACACAATGGGGGAATGTTTTCCATGGATGTCAAATGCTCATGAAATCAAAATATAGTTTCAAGGCTTTGGAGCTTTTGGAAGCAAATGACTGCTCCCTTTTAAAAGATATTGGCAGAGATATGGTATCTTGTTTGAAGCTTTTTCACTTTCCTGGAACTGAAGGTTCTGATCCACTTTGTTTCTCCAAACACAGGTACGACCTCCTGATTGCACACAAGGAAGAACTTGGACAACTTATAACTTTGGAGCAAGGAAAACCACTAAAGGAAGCCATAGGAGAGGTTAATGATTTTACTTATATTTGAGAACTTTGAATGTGCTGTTTAGGCTTGTCTCAAGTGTTGCAATCGTTTCTTAAATGCAGTATATGATACTGTAATTTAGTTTACAGGTGGTCTATGGGGCAAGCTTTATTGAGTACTATGCGGAGGAGGCAAAACGTGTATATGGTGATATCATTCCTTCTAATTTGTCTGATCGCCGATTGTTGGTTCTAAAACAGGTTTGCCCATTCATCCTTCTAAATCTTATACATGCAGCTTTTATTTTTGAGTGACATAATTCTGCACCCTAAGCTTAACTTATAGGTGCATGATTTCTTTCTATTGATTTATTTGTTTATATTTGTAATAATGTATAGATACTAGCATTAGTTAAATAATTGCCAGGCTATCTGGGCTTGGAAACTTGTGACTTTGCTCTGCATTCCCACCACCTTCTCAGCAAACGTTTTTGCAATTTTCTAAGTCTTGTAGCAATGCTATATGAACCTGGAGAACCTTAACCTTGCTTTGCGAATTCCATTTTATATGTGGAGATCCCTCATGTACTTTTTTTCCATGTCATGTGGCTGTATTAATAATACCAAGTGTTTACTTTACACCTCAATTGCTTGACTCTCTTGATTTTCTATGCAGCCTATTGGTGTTGTTGGTGCAATCGCCCCTTGGAACTTCCCCTTAGCCATGATTACTCGGAAGGTCTTACTTTTTTTACCATACCATTTTACCTTCTTCTTTCTGTAAATAGCCGCCTAGAATACTATCCCAGTAGATTATGTAGAACTTTTTTCATTAAATTTGATGTAGATGGTTGATGGTATTGTAGGTCGGCCCTGCTCTTGCTTCTGGATGCACGGTGGTTGTTAAACCATCTGAACTTACGCCCCTAACAGCACTTGCTGCAGCTGAGCTGGCACTTCAAGCTGGAGTTCCTCCGGTAATTTGTTATTCTGGACTTGAACTATACTACCCAGCAGCGTGTCTGGTCTCATCAAAGTTGATTTTCCCATGTCAGGGAGGTAACCTAATAATTTGTAAAGTGTAAACTCCGTTTAAACATGTGATCTGATTTGATCGGCCCATCTCCAAGCGTTTGTATTGTCGTCAATGTGGCTACTTCTTATGTATGGACCCATTGATGTAGGACTATGTGATTTGAAGGCTAGTTTTTAACGATGTTTCTTATGTGCTAATGAACCGGGCGGGCTATCTCTTTAGGGTTTTGTTGTTTGTTTTTTCTTGTATTTATAACACTTCATGATTCATTTGCATGTATTTTTCAATAGGGTGCACTTAATGTGGTCATGGGAAATGCTCCTGAAATTGGGGATGCTTTGCTTTCGAGTCGACAGGTTTCTCTAATCATCTTTGTGTACATTGTTTTATTGTATCTCTGCCATTAGTAGTGATTCTTGATAAGTATCCTTATTTATTGACTGCTTTTGTTTCTCGTGCTACTTAGGTGAGAAAAATCACGTTCACAGGATCAACAGCAGTTGGGAAGAAGTTAATGGCAGCTGCTGCACCTACCGTCAAGAAGGTATGCTTAGCAACAATATCTTGCTATTTAAAAAATTGTTAATCGAATACCTCTGGTACCTCTCTTTTTTTCTTGGTGTAGGTTTCTCTAGAACTTGGTGGCAACGCACCCTCCATTGTATTTGATGATGCTGACCTGGATGTAGCAGTAAAAGGAACGGTAAGTGATAGTCATGAGTTTTAAGGCATTTCTTAATTCAAAAGATGCAAAAACGTTGATCCACCTGGGATTACTCGGAACTGACAGTATCCCGTTTCTTTTCCATACGAGATGTGTATATAGTTTTACTGCTTATCTGGTTACCTACGTCCACGATCCACCTATCCCAGCTCTTAGTTTCAAGCTCAATTTTCTTAGTGGTGCACTATGGGTTCTTTTATACCCTATAACATTATATTTACCCATTTAATCTGTGATTTCAGCTTGCAGCGAAATTTAGGAATAGTGGTCAGACATGTGTTTGTGCGAACAGAGTACTTGTGCAAGATGGTAAGAATTGGTATACTCGGCACACCCCTCAGGATCTTGTATTCAGTGTTAACTTAATATATTTTATATTTTTTCCGCAGGTATTTATGATAAATTTGCTGCGGCCTTTTCTGAAGCGGTTCAAAAATTGGAAGTAGGAGATGGCTTTAAGGAGGGGACAACCCAGGTATGTCCTTTTTCGATCTTATGCTTCTACTTTGTGATGTTATACCCTTGATGATTGAGGGTATTAAAAGAAATATGAGAATTCACGCTATTTGCTATCAAATCTTGATAACCAGATCATACTATTGGTACCTTCACCTTGTTTCTATGTTCTGTCAAGTAGCATCCCAAGCGATTTGCTTTTAAGGTTAACTGAGTCTCTTGTGTGCTCTGCTATTGTGCTGTGAATTTATTTGTCGCTTCAACATTCTTACAGGGTCCACTTATAAATGATGCAGCAGTGCAAAAGGTACATTAATAATACTTCCAGATTCTGTTTTTTTTTCATGCACAACAATAATGTTTGATGACAGTAATGTATACTCTTGCTCTTCATGCTTGATATATTCAGGTAGAGTCATTCATACAAGATGCTGTTTCCAAGGTTCGAATTTTCCCTTATACATCCTTGCTATCCTTGATTTCTAAGCAAGGCAGTTCATATTTTCTACTTGTATGCGATTCAGCAAGAAACAGTTCTTGTATTTCCAATACTAACTCAAGTACTCTGTTCAAGTAATATCTTATTTATCGTTGTCTTCTTTTTAAAGGGAGCAAAAATTATCCTTGGTGGCAAAAGGCACAGTCTAGGGATGACTTTCTATGAGCCTACTGTTATCCGCGATGTTTCGGATAACATGCTCATGTCTAAGTAAGTACTGGAAAAAATTCACAAAATTACAGTGTTATAGCTTTATTTATCTGTTAAGAACGAACTATAGAAACATCTAGTGTTCCACGCATTTTTGTGATCTGAAGAACTAATATGCTTTTTCTAGGGAGGAGATTTTTGGGCCCGTAGCTCCCCTTATTCGGTTCAAAACCGAGGAGGACGCTATCAGACTCGCTAACGACACAATTGCAGGTTCGTCCTCATTTAATCTCAGTAACCTTTTTGTTATATTTGTCGACTCTTAGACTAACATAATAAGTGGAAACGTGTTGTGTGTGTGTGTGTGTGTGTGTGCAGGACTTGCTGCTTATATATTCACAAACAGTGTCCAAAGATCCTGGCGTGTCTTTGAAGCACTTGAATACGGACTTGTAGGGGTGAACGAAGGACTCATATCAACAGAGGTAAGACCAAAAATGAAAGAAGCACGTTCTCCTAATTATAGCCATACATTTGCTTACATGTTTTGATTGCAGGTGGCTCCATTCGGGGGAGTGAAGCAGTCTGGTCTTGGAAGGGAAGGATCCAAGTATGGTATGGACGAATACCTCGAGGTAACTCACAAGACTCATTTCTCTCTTATTGATTTACGCTTCAGTTGATCGGTCTTGTATAATATTAGAAATCTCACATGAAAAAGTCTGCAAGGTTATATAGCCTTATAGGTGGTTAATTTAACATTTTCATGTGATGCAATTGCTCCCAAACTCCAACTATAGCACAGAGACTATCGATGAGAATCTGTCTTTTGAATTGTTTATAGGCATAAAGTTTTGCAAATTCCTTTTCGTTTATTGAGTCTTGGCCCTTGGCTTTGTGCAGATCAAATACGTATGCTTGGGAGATATGAATAGACACTGATTTGGTTTTTGTTTAAAAAGCTTTGGAAATTGTAAGTTCCTTTTCCTCCACTCATATCCTTGTAATAAAAGCTCAGCCCTTGGGTATTCTTTCTTACTGTGGAACATAATAAGGATCTGGAGGATACTTGTTAAGAAATAAAGATTTTGGTCTGCGACTAATGTTTCAGCATGGTTTTTAGATCATATTTTGGGGTTTCCATTTTATTTATCTTTGTTTTACGTTAATTTTTCTGTAATATTCCGACAATTTTTGCTTTGGATATAGTACTATAAAAAAAAACAAAAAGCGTTGTTGTTCTTTACTTCAATTATTAGCAATTCTGATAAGTCGATTGGGGTTTATTTTTCCTTTTTCATCAGTATCTTATCATATTTATAACACTTATGTCTCATGTGAAAATGTTAATTTAGGAGGATTATAACTTGTAACAGTCAATCAATTTATCGAAGTTAATGCTATTTATTAAAATATTAGTCACTCAACAAAAAATTCGATCAGTTATGTTTCAAAATACCGTTAGATTACATGGCTCTATGCCAAACTTGGGATTTTATTTTTCTTTATCGTTTTTTTTTAAGTGGGGAAAAGATAAGAAGGTTGGAAGGAATATATTCATTTCGAAGAAGAAATTCCAAAGCACCATCAGAAAAAGATGCTTGAAGTTCAAGCAACTGTGGCCTCTATTTTTTTATAAGCCGACTTACTTTATTGTCACTACTAATTCATTTCTTTCTTTTTAAGCTCTTAGTTTGCTTCAACAACAATTAGCTAAAAGTTAAACATTAGCTTTACTTGGTTTAAATAAAAACACAAACTTTGCTTTCTTTTCATTTAAAGCAAAATGAAATTTCGCTTAAAATCAGCATTCAAAACCATTAATCAAGAACAACTTATAATGATCTTAGGGCGGATGATTTGCCGATGCTAATATATATACCTCATATCACTATGAATCAATTTTGTAAATAATAGTGATGATGATTGTGACCAAAAGAAAATATTTGTCGTGATAATAATTAGGAATATTATGTGTGTATCTAAACTCAAAAAGGGGTAAAAAAAAGTCTAGTAAACTATGTAAATGTGGCTGTCCAAGTTTATCCGGTTGGCATCTATCGCGGGAGTTCTATTTTCATTTTTAATATTGTTGGCGCAATAAGAATCTATCTTTATTCATCAAAGAGGAGAAGAATTGATTCCAATTCTCATGCAATTTGAACTTTGATTTATTATTTAAATTAAAAAGCTATCACCATTTTCTTATTTTATCCTAGTCTGAATTGTGTGCGATAATTAATTAATTTATTGTACAAATAATTCGTTTCACAGCCAAGATTTAACATATCTGGCAAAGAAAAACACTGTTTTTTATTTATTCCAAGTAATTAATATCTGAAAAATGTATTACCATGTTTAGCTGCACAATCGTCAGTCCTACAAAAGCCAAAAAGGGTTATAGCCCCAGCAAGCTTTAACCAATTTATAAAAAAAAAAAAAATGGAGAAAAGAAGAAAAACATATGGTAAAAATAAAATAAAGAATAAAAGAGCTTTAATAAGTAGAAGAAGAGGTCCCCAACGTTAACACTATCTTTACACATTGATGCATAATTCTCCACACAAATCAATAGTCCGTGTATATAATATGTATAACTTGAATTTTTGTTCCATATTCTTATGGTATTTTTTAGTTTTGATTCCATATTCATTGGCTGATATTGGGCTACATTGAACATTTCCATCCTTTCCCTTCATACTTAATATAAAACCTATCATATATATAAAATGAATTTTCTAATTCAATTCAAATTTGATTCTTAGATAATATTCTCTCTTTTTTTGTGTGTGCATATCAACCTCAGCCATATTCATTGACTTATTCTTGTTCTATGTAAATATGCTATGGGACCTCTCCCACTCGTATATTTTAGGTTGACCATTTTACAGGCAATTGAATTTAGAGGTAATCTTAATAGTTGCGTATGTGTATTATATATGATTTTATTTTATATATTGAAAAAAGCATCATCATTTTATACATAAGGTACAAGTTTAGTATTTTATTGTTTAAGTGGAAATTAAAACTTGATTTTCATTTTACATACTTAACATATATAATTGGTTAATATGAGAATAAGATCAATGATAACAGAAGCTGATTTTTCGGTTTGTAGTGTCCGTACAATAAATTTAGTTATCTCGTTTGTTAGCCATTTTTTTGTTTTGCTAGTTAATTGCGGATGCAAACTACATTTTTGTATCAATCGGTGAATGAAAAACGTTTCTGTCGTGGAAAAAATATTCCACCGTACCTATTACCTAACGGTTTTGGATTGCATGAGCTATAACAAACTTGTTCCAAAGATATACGGTCTATTAATTTATAACGAAACTCATCATTGCTTAGAATTGTATATTCACCTCATAATTAGCCAAAAAGGTTTACCCTACCATAAATGATAAAACCCCTTGTGGAATTTGTTTTGTTTAGATTTTTGTATGTATGTGTCCAAGTTCCAATTACGATATTTATATGACGATGTAGACATACTATAAGTCTAGTATACGACTGTCCTCGTGCGGTTTAAATTGAATAGAATACATAAAACTTTAATATATTCCCTTTAAGAGTTTATATTTTCATATAAAGAAAATATTTACAAAATTTTCATTACTATTTACATCCAAATCAAGGAAAAGAAAAATAGTATATATATAACTTCCGTATGATAAAATTGTATTTAAAAATTACTTCTAAAATATAAGCTAGTAAAGAAAAAGACAACCAAAGATACAAAAATAGTAGATGTCCAATATCTTTAATTCAGGGGAATTATAATTTAACTTGGATATTTCAAATCATTTTAATTAATGTTTCTATCGGAAAATAAAGAAAGAAAAAGAAAAAAAACTCCAACTTTTGCAACAAATCATGCATATATTACATACGTCCATGACGATTTTTTATACGCCTAGTTTACATGTGTAAGATCTCCGATGTTAAATTCGATTTCTCCCAAAAATATCAATTTAATAATCAGAGACAGACATGAATTACTTCATGTATACGTATAGTGTGGCTTTTACACAGATTTTATATTGAAAGTAATTCAAAGGTATTGAAGCTAAGAGGATAAAAAAAAAAACAATTGAAAAAGACGACAGTATCTTTTCACAAAGGAACGTCTGTGTACTAGTCTGAAACTTTAGTTCTCTTCCTTACTAACGATAATTTAACTAATCATATATTATTCACAAACAAAAAAAATAAAAGAAGACGAGAGAGAGAGAAAGAGAGCGAAAGAGAGCGAAAGAGAGAGAGAGAAAAAAGCCGTCATCTGATCTCTTCAAAAACGCATCGTATTCTCTCACATTTTTGCATCACATTCGTTTCTTGAATCCCCTCTTTCAGAGAGAGAAAGAGAGTGAGAGAGAGATAGAGAGAGAGAGAATGTTCCATGCTAAGAAACCTTCAAGTATGAATGGTTCATATGAGAACAGAGCTATGTGCGTTCAAGGCGATTCAGGCCTCGTCCTCACCACCGACCCTAAACCGCGTTTGCGTTGGACCGTCGAACTCCACGAGCGTTTTGTGGACGCCGTCGCTCAGCTCGGCGGCCCCGACAGTAAGCACACACATACACAAATTCTATCCATTTAACGAAATAAATGCGTTTTTTCAAAGTTTTTGATCATTTCTATTTGCAGAAGCGACCCCAAAGACGATTATGAGAGTTATGGGTGTGAAGGGTCTTACTCTTTACCACCTAAAGAGCCATCTTCAGGTATGTACACAAATATAGATTAGGGTTTTTTCTTACTTGCTTTTGATTTTCTCTTCTCTTTATCTTTTCTTTTCTTTTGTCACTTAATAATATAATAATCTAACAACTTATTTGGATCTATGGGTGCAGAAATTCAGGCTTGGAAAGCAGCCGCACAAGGAGTACGGAGATCACTCCACAAAGGAAGGTTCAAGAGGTGACCACTCTTCCTTTCTCTATCAAATTAGGGTTTTCTAAAAGTTACCTATAATATTAATATAGATATGTATATATATGTTCTTTGATCCGTCTTCTTCTAATGTTTTTTTTTGACCGTACGTGTAGCTTCTGCCATGGATATTCAGCGCAACGTAGCTTCTTCTTCTGGCATGATGAGTCGCAACATGAATGAGTAATATATTCATCAAATTTTCTCAACTTTCATTTTCAATATATATCTATATATTAGCAGCAACTCACACCAGGTTGATTTGATCAGGATGCAAATGGAAGTGCAGAGAAGGTTGCACGAACAGCTAGAGGTAATTAATTAGCCTATAGATATTATATGATAACTTGTACAAAATCAATTTGTATCCCATAAAATATAACAAATGTTTGCACTTTATTTTTGTAGGTGCAGAGACATCTGCAACTGAGGATTGAAGCACAAGGAAAGTACATGCAATCTATATTGGAGAGAGCTTGCCAAACCCTAGCCGGTGAGAACATGGCAGCCGCCACCGCAGCAGCCGCCGTCGGAGGAGGATACAAGGGTAATTTGGGAAGTTCGAGTCTTTCAGCAGCGGTGGGCCCACCTCCTCATCCTCTTAGTTTCCCGCCGTTTCAAGACCTAAACATCTATGGAAACACAACCGACCAAGTCCTCGACCATCACAACTTCCATCATCAAAACATAGAGAACCATTTCACGGCCAACAATGCTGCAGATACCAACATTTACTTGGGGAAGAAGCGACCTAATCCTAATTTTGGTAACGATGTAAGGAAAGGACTATTGATGTGGTCAGATCAAGATCACGATCTTGCCGCAAACCAATCGATCGATGATGAGCATCGAATTCAGATACAGATGGCCACACATGTCTCCACGGATTTGGATTCTTTGTCGGAGATCTACGAAAGGAAATCAGGTCTATCAGGTGATGAAGGGAATAATGGTGGGAAATTACTGGAAAGGCCATCGCCTCGGAGATCACCATTGAGTCCTATGATGAACCCTAATGGTGGATTAATACAAGGAAGAAACTCGCCATTTGGGTGATCCAATAATTAATTTTTATGAGTGATGCATGATAACGTAAGAACGAGATATATATGTTTTGTCATTGTGAGTTTGGCGTAGGGTTTAGAGATGAGACAAAACAAAACAAAGAAAAAAACAAAATATAAACTTTGTTATGTTTATCGGATTAGTTTTGCTCGTGTTTTAATCTGTACGGAAACTATATTATTGCTGTTCTTATAATATTTAGGATCTATATATTTTGTACTTATTCGTTACTTATTTCTTCTAGTCAACTGTTTGATGATTGATCTTTACATTGTTAGTCAGTAGAATGGCCGAATATGATTCTAAGCTTTTATCATCCACATAAAATTTGTAGTTACCTTTTATATATGGTTAACTATTTTGATATTCTATATATGTTTGATAGCTTTTTTTGGCAATTTTCAAATAAATTAAGTTTTTTCATATAATACATCCGCAATTTTATTTCATATATGTACATACTTGTACGATTTTCATATTTGACAGTTTGTCAATTAGAGGCCTATAAAATGTGAATGTACTAAAGTATATCTAGTACATAGTATAAGATAAATCAGTATTTATGTATATTACATATAAGGTGCCTTAATTAACCAGTATATATATCCCATGCATGAACGTAACTGTATATAGGACAAATAATAAACATTCATGAGTAAGAGCTAGATTGCTCATGTTTCAAGGCATGTACGATATTTTAAAGCTTTTGAAGGGCCCTTTGCTTTTTCATGAGTTAGTTATTTCTATCTCAAGTTAGTTTGTACTTGATGCCTTATATATGATTACGCTAAAATGGGATATCTGCATCGGGAAACTAAATTTTCAAATAAAAATTAAAGTTTATGGTAAAAAAATCATAAGTAAATACGAAAAAGAAAGGACAGCGCAAGTGATAATGATGATGATCCCCATCAAAGCAAAAGGTTTTTAGGGTTTTGGGAAAACCACATGCAAACAGCAAGAAAAGCTGTAAACTTTGATTCAAATGTATATATAGTCACTTGATTTAATTTGTACGTATATATGTATGCATCTATAGCTGCATCAAAACTATAAATACTCGCATATGTAAGTAAATGTGTATATCTATGTGTATGTAGAGATTGATAGCTACAAGATCCTTTTCAAAAGAAATAAAAGAACTTGTCATAAGAGAAATTAACCGACACTGAGTATCTATCTTTCCTTCCGTATATATCTTTGTTCTTTATTCTTTTATTTCTTTTCTGCTTCATATGACCACTAATTAGGACATATATTTATACAACAGAAATTAATACACTGATCATTCTTAATTGAATTCGCAGGAGCTTAATTATAAATCTTTGAATTCAATAAAATACTTAGCTTGTCATTGAGTTTATTTAATTAAACAGCCTCTTACATTTCTGTAGCCTAGAACCCTTAATTTACCCCAAAAAAAAGTTTGTAAAAATCAGAATTGTTTTGCTTTGTTAATAAACCAAGAAAAAAATAAAAAAATATTGCTTTGTTAAAGACTGAATTGTGTTTACTCCATATAGTCACAACTAGAAATTACGGCTCATATATGTTTATGTTTATATATATTTTTAATGATCAACTTTGTTGGTCTCAGAGAGAGAAAATAGAAAGATCTGGTCATCACTGCAAGTTGGCAAGTAAAAGAGAAAGCTCTCTCAGTCTCTCTCACTCACTCTAAAAGCTGAGGAAAACAAAAGGCAAAAAGAGAATTGAAGAAGAAGAAGGAGAAGCATAGAGATATTAACGCACTCCCATGTATGCACTTCTCGAGGAAGCTTCTCTTCTCCTTTTACGTACGCCCCCACTAATTCCCTCTAATTACGTTCCTCTGTTTTGTTCTATTTAATTAATTAGATTTGAAGTAAGAAACCATCTAATTCCCTTCATCCCAAAATTTAATTTTACTCTATAGTTGTGGTCACATGATCCATTTGTAATTTCCAGTAAATGGATTCATATTCATATATATACCAACTTCTGTCAATAAAAAAAAATCAATAATAAATTTCGTTTGATTCATTTATTATTATTGGAAAATCATACTATACAAGATATAATTAAAAATAATTACTATTGGGATATGCTGGAAATATCATACTTCTTTTGAAAAAGTGTTTTCAATTTAAATAGTAGGAGAAACAAGAGAAATACATGCACAAGGGCCATGCTTATGGTTCAATAATCAATGTCATTGTGAATATGGATTATATACAAAGTGGATCTGAAATGACGATGATGCATGTTTTGTGAATATTCAGTCACAATAAAATCACACCAACCACAAGTTAATTATTATAACTATTCAGTGCTTTAATATATATCCATCTGAACATCTCATTGTGTTACTTTTTTTTTTTCGAATTCACATGCATAAACGTGCATGTGATCGTAGCTTTACTTGTATATCATAATTTTAAATAGGCTAATAGTAAAGTTATTGTTTGTACACATATCATATGGTAATTATTATGGTTGTTAAGAACTAAAGTAGTTATAATAAATAAATAAAGTAATAAAGGTAACGGTCTTGGATGGTCTACGCACATTCTTCCATACAAATCCTCTGTAGGCACCTCATTACGATCTCGACCTTGGATTCCATTTTCTACTCCCTTACTTCTTCTGTTTTTCAACAAAAAACAAAAGAAGAAGAAGAAGATAATATACTTCTTTTTGATATTCTATATTTTTCAAAATGATACTTTATTTTTGGTATGTGTTGATGTAGAATGCTCTCTTAAGTCTTAACAAAGTACATTCCCGAAGCATCTCTTTTTCTTGTCCCTTCTTTCTCTAGTATGATTCCTCCATTAGTTCTAAGTTCTAACTCATTTTACAGGAAAAAACAAAAAAAGGTTCAATTATTCATACATTTTTATTTTATTTTGTTTAATGTTATATTCATACAATTTTATCGGGGGGGGGGGGGGGGGAACAAATAATTAATTTGTTACATTTCGAAGAAAAAAACAGAATAGAGAAAGAAAGCCCATTTGTATACGCTGAGAATGACACTATCATATTCTCACACACCCATTTGATGACTGGGCTTCCATACAATGCCCATAAGAAAGATAAGTCCAATAAGAATGTTGTATCTTTGACAATCGATCCGATAGACCGCTCGAGAAACAATCGTAGACTTTTAGATGCGTCAGTAACCCAATTTTGGGAGAAGACTCCGGATCGGAAATGGTAACAGAATCGTCTTCAGTCAGTCATAACGCCATAAGCCCATTTTTTCGTTCTTTGTAACCAAGTTAACTCTAGAAATTGTTTGACTAGTTCGAATCACTAAATTTCCGCATTTAGGGTTTTGTTCAGAAATTTATTGGGAAAATTTAGTGTACTCGTGGGATCTGATTTGACTCTCTTGCATGTAGCTGCAGGAATATGGGTCTCGTTAAGAAAAATATGTGGCCTTAGGCAATTTGTATGGATTTTTTTTTTTTTTTTTTTTTTTTTGTTTGCGAAGGAATGAATTATACTGAAAATCCAAAAAATCCAATTGACTAAACGAACGCTTCTGATTTCTCCAACCCCAATCCAATATTAGAACTCGTCGTCATAGTCTTACAAGTTATACAACCCAAAGTAACAAAACATGGATTTTTAGATTTTATGAAACAAACATGTACATACACATATACCATCAACTAACCCACCAATAAAATTGTTTTTGGTTATTAAATTAGTCCACATAATCATCGGGAATTGACATTGCTGTAAATATTACTATTATTAGGGTTAGTATCTTCAAAAATATCGGCGGGAGGAATAAAGGAGTCCAAAGAGAGGCCAGGCACATCGAAAACGACGTCGTCTATCCTCCAAATCTCCTCCATCCTCGTTCTGCTATACTGCAACGACGTCTCCCCAAATCGGAACACCGTCGCGACGGCGCGACCACAATGCGCGACGGCTACTCCGTCAACGTCACGGTAATCTCCGATGCTAGTTCCGATTGTCGTCTCCCAGTAAACCGCCTCGTCCTCAGGCGAGATCGTCATAACCCTAGTGAGGTGCGAATCCTCTAAATAGACTAAGAGACCGCTTTTCTGACAGAAATATCCGTACAGTGCGTGGCGTATAACCTCCGCCGGAGCTCCGGCGTCATTCCGTTCTAACAACGAGTCACGGTCGGCGGAGACTTTGAGCACGAAACAGTCATCGTCGCCGATTCTTCGTTCGCCTAAGCATTGGGCCTTTGCGAATAGGCTTGCTGTGGTTTTTGGGTCCAAGCCCTGTAGCCCAATTACAAAACAAACGGGTTTATTTTTTTAAAAAATCACAAATATATTTCTTTTGTGTTACTTATTAATTTAAATAAATTATAGTATCCAGGAAAATTGTGTCCGGCAAAAAATATTCGTTGGGGTTTGAACGACAAGAACAATAAAGCAAAAGATTTAAAAGAAGAAAAAAAGAAAAAGCGAAAGACAAACTTTGATAATCCCAAGAAGTTCCCCACTTTGAAAATTGAATGAATGTAAGATCGTATTCATGATGAAGCATACACATTACATAGGGTTTGTATTATTATTTTAACCAATAATTGTACACAGTCACTTACCAATCTCTGACAATTTATTTATTTCACTATTTGTTACTATTAGAAATATAAACCCCAACAATAATAAATAATCTAGGACAAAAACCTCATACCTTACTAAAAAAGGAACTAAAACTTGAACCATTAGCAAAACATTTTGTAAATAGTAAGTACGGGTTACGATTCAATAACAGATGACGTCACGTGACAGGAAAGGAGAAAACCACGTGTGGTGGTGGGAGAGTCAAGAGTGGGTAAATGGGGTTTTGTTTGATTTTGAAGTTTCAAGAGAAAGCAAGCAAAAGGAGGAGACAGCTTCTCCATCACTTGTCAGGTTTAGTATTTTTTTTTTAATTTTAAAAATTCATTAGCTAGCTTTCGTTTCTTATTGGACAGCGACCACTCTTTTTCCTACCACGTCCTTATCTCTTGGACAATCTTATTACGTCATCTCGCCTTTTTGCCAAGTATATGCAATAATTTTTATTCTAAATCAAAGTTAATGCTATTTTTATTACTAAAGTTTGGTTTTGTGGTATTTTAGAGTAATTATCAACATGAAAATTACCTGGATTAGACGGCGAAGTGGACGTTGAGGGCCTTTAGCGGCGTGAGTACCGAGCCATGGCGTATGGCGCCAAACGGTTTTACCGTCGGAGCCGGAGATGAGTTTAGTGCCACCGAGAACAAGTTCGAGAGACCACATTCCAGGCTGCATCTGCCACAACACGAAGCAACCACTATCTCCGCTCCTTCCGTTTCCACCGCCGCCTAGTGTCTTCACGCTTTTTCCGGCGGCGATCTCCGTCTCACAGCAACTCATTTTCATTATCCCCGTCGCGTACATGTTCTTCGCCGCTTTCGCTCTCTTTAGACATCCCGTCGCCGCTAAGTATTGCTGTATTATATAATGCGCTGTCGACGTCTCCTGTATTTATACGTATGTATAATTAATTAACAATCCACATCAGACTAATTACTTTGCATAATCAAATGGCAAAAAAAATTATTGGTTTCCGTGATGTTTTAACTGACAAAAAATACACGTATATTTCACATGTTTTGGCCCATAACAAAATTATTATACTTACCTTTAAACATTTTTTTCAACCAATCTTATCCCAAAGATAACTATTCAAACGACTTTTTCATATTCAAACAATTAATATAAACCAACCATTTGAAATTTCAACACAACAAATAAACACGATAGGAAAATAATAAATTAAGAAACACAAATAAAATTTGTACGCTGAAAATAAAAATAAATATAAATCAAGAGATAGAGGGAATAATTAGTAATACTCACAAATGGGACATTCTTGATTTGGAAAGAACCAAGAAGAGGGTCATCGGAAAATAGGTCGGAGACGACAACGGAGATTGGAGCAAGAGGACAACCCAAAACGCCGAGCAAGAGCCTCAAGTCTTGTCCCTTGGCCGGCACGTCATAGCTGTTGCAAAGTGGTTGGACCGAAGGAGATGACATATTTCCAGAAATGCCCTTATGAACCTTAAACCATTCTCTAATCGCTTCCCATGAGCTCTCCTTCTTGGTTCTTTCGTCTTGCATGTCTGGATCTGGTCCTTCCATTAACGGTGTTAGGGCTTGCGGCGGCGTTCCCCATCTTTGCTTTCTCCAGTATGATTTTGAGTTGCTCATTATAATCAAAGAGTGATGGTGATGTCAGTGTTTCTGATGAGTTCTTTTTTTTGTTTGAATATCTAATAGAATGGTTTCTGTAATGGAAAGAGATTATTGGCATATTTATATATATAGATGTATATGTGTGTAGAGAGAGACAAAAGGGACATTTTATCAGTCTAGCGGTCCCAGAAGTTTAACATTATAATTTAAAACTCATCGAAAGAAGCTTATAGTTAGTTCGAATATCGACAATTTAATTGGGATTTTAAGGTTTCTTTTAACAGTTTTATTAATTAATTATATGATTAACAGTCTATTATCTGCATATATTAATAGACTGTGTTTTATTATATGATTGGTAAACCGTGAAATTATTCTCGGATTCCGCATGATTGTGATTCTTGTTTATCAAATGAAAGTTTTATATGAATTGGTTTCGTCATCTAATTGTAGTGTTTAGTGATTCTAAGATTGTATGGGCATTCAAGAGTTATGCTACATTGCGTTTTTCCATATCATTTTCGGCAAATATGTTGTCTATCTATCTTGAAGAGACAATGTATCTATTATTAGTCATACGTGGAAAGGAAATGTGGAACAGCGACTAATAACATGGAATAAAATCCGAGTCATGTGAATAGATCCGATCCGTGCAGTTTCTTTTTGTACACTATGGGCTCTCCTTTTGAGTCTTCGATCACACACTTTTTTGGTCCTTTAAATTTGAATATCATATTAACTCGATTAGCATATGATCTTTGTCTTGTCTTTCGAGGATATCTATGCTAATCATTTTAATTTAATTGTAATTACGATCTCTAGGTATGATCTTTCTTGGAAAATGACACCACACCCAGTGATTTTACTGTGGATTAATGAATTTTTAATACTACTGTTTGTAGTTTTCTTTTTGTCAAATAAGATGTGTCTTTTAATAAAGGGCCCATTTAAAAGATACCAGTGATAGGATTTTTTTTTTATCTTTTGTTTTTGTTCTTTCCCCCTTTTATTCTCCGGATGTCTTGGGATTCGAACTCACTTAAATTCCTCATGAGAAACTAAAACATTGACCACCAAATTTTCCTATAATCTCATATAAATGTGGATTAATAAATTTATGCATACATTTAGATGAGATTATTTGAAAATATTGATTAATTCAGCGATTCACAGATTTAACACCTATAAAAGATAACTACATAACCCTAATGCATATAAAAATGAATTGTGTTCTAATATGTATTTTATATACGAATAGTTGAAAATATATATATGCATATTCATATGAACAATATATATATATATATATATATATATATGCATATTCAACACAAGGTGGCAAGTCACCAGTGAGAATGGTGGCGGTAGATGTACATAGATAATCTTATAAGCCAAGCTTATAATAATTTATTTCACTATTCAATTTGATACTTTGATAGTCCCCTTTCTTTATTCGTTATATATATATATATATATAATTCACATAATTTCTTGGCGAGATGTTAAGACTTGAGTGGTCAAGTTTCACCATTCTATGCAACAAGTGGAAGCACAACGGACATATCGTGGGGCATACGTCAGAGGTAGACTCTTCAATTTGAGTAACCTATTAAAATGGGCTTTACTTAACGGCCCAGTATGAATTTATAAGCAGAAGTGTCCATGTTAGTATGTCGCATGTTTTTACATCAGCAAATATGTATTTATCCTGTGCTTCAATTATTATTGGTCATAATTAACACAGAAAGGGCCATACAGCAATTTGTTCAAAAAGACAAACAAACAAAAAGAGTACAAATTTCAATCACTGATCATTAAAGATCAGATCTCTTGACCACACATTATATATTTGCAAACTACTAGTTGTTTGTTTTTAATTTTGATGTAATAATTCTCGCATCTCAAACTAGATCGATTGAAGTAAGCAACCATGGTGGATTCGTTGGCACCATTGTTGACCGCCCACCTTGAAGCAGATGAAGACAGTTCTTCGCCTCTGACTTTCGACAAGATCCTCGAACAAAGCTTGTCTGATTTCGGATTCTCGCAGTTCTTACAGATAGTTCTCGTTGGGCTCGCTCTAACCTTTGACGCACAGCAGATATTCATCACCGTCTTCACAGATGCATATCCCACGTGGCACTGTCTGGACCACACGATCTGCAATCCGGCAACTACCGATATCTGTAAGATTCCCCGGTCAGCTTGGGAGTGGGACGGTGGTTTCAAGGGTAAATCAGTCATTTCAGAGTTCGATCTCGAGTGCTCAAGCTCCTTCCGCAGAAGTCTACCAAGTTCAACTTTTTATGTGGGTTCTATCGTTGGAGGAGTCGTCTTGGCTCTGATCCCTGACGGTTCCTTGGGACGGAAGCAACTTCTTTTCTTCTCGAGTTTTGCAATGTCCCTCACTGGAATCTCCATTTTCTTATCCTCCAACATATGGATCTACTCTTTCTTAAAATTCGTGATCGGTTTCGCCCGTTCCCAGACTGGGACATACGCGTTAGTTCTGATAAGTGAGCGAGTTTCCACCAAATTGAGACCACGAGCTACTATGATTCCGTTTACTCTGTTTGTGTTAGGGTTCATGTCGCTGTCTGGAATCGCTTACCTTGTCCAGCACGCTTCCTGGAAAATTCTCTATCTATGCACATCCGTTCCTGCAGGAATCCACAGTATTTTCATCTATTTCTTTGCCCTAGAGTCCCCGCGTTGGCTCCATTTGGAAGGGAAGAACGAAGAAGCCATTGAAGTGCTCAAAAGGATTTCACCTGCAAACAAAAGTTACTTGGAATCCGTATCTTCTAGGTTACCTCCAAAAGAAACACTAGACCAAACTTCAAGCTACTCTATCAAGGACTTATTCATTAGAAAATGGGCTTTTCAAAGAGTCACACTTGTTATGATCATAATGTTTGGGTTGGGAATGTCGTATTATGGAGTTCCATTAGCGGTTAGAGACATAAAAGTGAACATTTATTTGAGCGAAGCCCTAAACGCCATGGTGGAGTTACCAACATTTGTTGTTACACCGATCTTGCTCGAGAAATTCAGCAGGAGAAGCTCTGTTCTTGTAAATTGCTTAATTGGAGGAGCATCAGGAGTGCTCTGTTTCCTCATGAGCCTTTACGGGAGAACAAAAATCGCTTTTGCTCTCGAACTCGGTTCTTTCTTCTGCGCTAGGATTGGATTCAATTTAATGGCGGTTTATATGGTTGAGCTATTCCCTACATGTGTGAGGAATAGCGCAACAATGATGCTTAGACAAGCGCTTGTGGTTGGAGGAGCTTGTTGCCCACTTATTGCTTCGCTTGGAAGAAATATTCCGTCACTCTCTTTCGCGGTTTTCGGATTTGCAATGTCGGGTCTCGGGTTATTCGCGCTGCTTCTTCCTGAGACCAAAGGGTCAAGTCTTTGTGATACAATGGAAGAACAAGAGCAAAGAGACCAAGCCTTGAAGACTAGCCAAAGTTGCTGAAAACAGAGTTTTTGAAAAACCTCTGTTCTTTTATTAAACTTTCGTATAAATTTTTCACTGAACAGAACCATTTAGTTCCAGTTTACCGTTAAGCTCCGGTTAATCAAGCCATATGTTGATTTTCCGAGTAATTAATATGTGAAACCTACAAAGGCATGTCTTGAATTCTTGATAAACTGAACCATTTCGTTTTCTTGTTTAAGATTTTTGTAATAAAATCTGCATAAACTAGGAAACGTTTGCTAATCGTCTATAAAGCTATCATGTGAATGTCTTTGTCTTTGAACTACTAATACAGACGCATTTACATCTAAAGACGAAGCCAAGAAATCACCGACAGTTCCGAGCTCCGGACACTCTTCCCAATCTTTCATTCTCACCGTCATAGGGCAATCTCCTCTGCTCTTTCCGACCACAAACAGTGAATACATCTCTCCAATCTCTCTTAGAATTGTCAGCGTATGCGGTCCATTGCTCACAAGCTTCTCTATGAACCCCACTTGTCCCGTCGTTACAAATCTGTTGCATAGTAGAAAATATTGTCAAAAGTAGTTTCTTTGATCGAAAATCAATTCTGAACTCTGTGAATAACAATTCCCTTAGCTCAGACCAGAGACAAAGAAACAGAGCTCTTCTCAGAAACAGAGTATACACAAAACAGAGTAGTGTGAAAAAAAACAGGGTATAAGTAAGGTACCTGTTATAGAATTCTTCTAAGAAGCTCCGATCTGTTTCTTGTTCAGTTTGATTCCTTCCCAGAACTTCCATGAAAACCTCGTTATTATCTCGTGTCATCGCATTTCCAACAGGAGTCTCTGCCTTTGATTCCTCGGAGACGAACTGTATAACTGTGAGATGAATCAGAGTGTTGTTCGCGAGCCACTTGCACAGAGCAAGAGCCTCACGATCATCCGGACCACCAAAGAACAATGCTGCGACGTGTTGTACAGAATCAAACCCGTGCGGCTGCTGAAATCCGGTTATGTTTCGGTCCACAAAAATACCAATCGAACACGGAGCGTGCCTTAGAACATTACGGTTCATCTGTCTGAAAAGTTCCCCATCGTTTGTAGTCTTCCCATCGATTCTCTGGTGTTTATGAAACGGAAGAAATACAATCGAAACTCGAAGATCCTCTGTTGCGTTACAGATCTCTTCGTGCATATTAAGCATCTGCGTCACGAGTTTCACTTGTTGGATCAATATTTTGCTGTCTTTGGCAAACGAATCAATCGAATCGTTGATCTCTAAACCTTCGTTGGTCCCGAATTCGTCATCTCCATTCGTGTTGCCTCCATCTTCGTCGTGCTCATGATACATCAATTCCGATTTTCGTTTCTTGGGGAGGGGTACAAGGTGCATAAGCAGAGGTGTGAACGGATCAGAGGCTCCACGAGAACCGCTCAAGGCCGAGACAAGAGAGATCGCACCGCGAGCATGACGGACTCCATAGGCGCATGATAAAACGCGTAATTCCTCGTTCGTGTTGTGAGATTCAAGCGAAGTCTTCTCGTAAGCAAAGTCCTTCTCTCTTGCTTTAAGCAAGAACGACGCCAGAACACCGCTTACTAGCGTCGTGATCACCAAAGCAGCCACCATCATATCATGAATAGTTGTGGTCCACCATTTCTACAAGTAGATTCAGACAAAGAATGAAAAAAAAGAACTATAAGTTTTTGTTATTATATATGTTAACTGTTCTTGACAAAAATATAGCTAGCAGACCCTATGTGTAGCATTTTTTGCTATTTTGTTGTGCAATAACACACTCTACATTTAAACAAGACTAGATGTGAACGACTGAATGGTAAAAAAGTAGCGGAATCATAAAAGATTAAGTAAACGTACCTTTTCGGAATAGTTTGAGTCTAGAAGAAGAAGACCCACATGGCCCTTAACAGAGAGAATGGTGGGTAAGAAAAGCCAATATTTCTTAGGGATCTTCAGGTACATACAAGCGCTTATTACACCAATAAATTTCCCAACTATGGTTACAATCACTATAATAGCTAGACCGAGGTAAAAGCGTTTGGTTAACGCGATGATGCTGAATCTGAATCCAATGTAACCAAAGTAAACCGGCAGAACAAACTCGTGGATCGGGTAACTAAGTCGTTGAATCAACGTTCTGTGAGTCTTTCCTTGTCGTGGAAACATTATTCCAATGGTGAAAACCGAAACCGAGGAATTGACATCGTAGGATTCGATAGTTATACCAATGATGAGAAGGAAGATGAAGAAAACTAAAGTTTCAGCCTTTGAGAGGTACTTCTCTTTAGGGTTCCTCTTTGGAAGCCATGGAGCTAAGAAACTGTTGATCAAGATTAGGGATCCGGTTGCGAAAAGAAAGAGGAAGAGAGTACCTATCATAGATCCAGAGATGAACGCGATGATTACAGTGTAGAGAACCACGTTTGATAATTCGATGAACAACGCACATGAGATTGTCAGTCGTCCGATCTCAGATGTGTTGAGTTTCCAATCAGCGATTGAACGGACTACGACAGGAGATGCCGTGTTAGTCAAGGTAACGAGAAGAACCAAGAAAAACGTAAAGTAATCTTCTTTGATCCCAAACAAAGGGATGAATAACATCAAGGAAGCGAAACTGAGGAGGCCGCAAACCAAGAATGAGCTCAAGGTTATCACGGCAGCTTTCTTGAAATTCCTTCTCATGAAATGTAGATCCACTTCAAGACCAATCAAGAACATGAAAGATGTCCTTAGAGCGAACGAGAAGAAAGAGTAATAATCTGCTGCGTTTTTCTGGAGGAAAAATTCCTTAACTTTAGGTATTCTTGAGAGCAGAACAGGACTCAACACAATCCCAGCCTAAAAATCCAATATAGATAACAAAACAAAAATTTGTTAGACATTTTCCACAGCCAATAAAAACGGGTGATTCTTGTAACGCAAGAAAGAGATATCCTTACAAGAATCTGGGCAACGGGACCAGCTTGGCCACAGGGCTTAAGAAGGAGATAGAACAATTGAGAGAAGACGAGAATGCAAGCCATTTGAATAAACATGGTATTAAGGGGATTAAAGAGTTCATCTCCTTGAGGTAAGCACAACAACAACTTTGGATCCATCTTCTTCCTCTTGATTCGATGATCATGAGCATTCTTCAAGCGTGATGGTGAGGATAAGCTTAAGAAAAAGAAACGTTTTGTTAAAGAAAGAAACTGAAAATGCTTTCTAAATCAAGAATATATAATTTTCCGAAGTAATTTAGAAATATAAAAAAACTAATTAGTTTTCCTTTGGTTGGAATCAGTTGATAGGTGTTTACAATTACTTGACCGTCCTTCAATTACTCTATGCCTCTATTTTAATCCTTGGGAAACGGATTAAGTTGACTGTCATCAGAAATTTTACCGAAAAAGTTTACTAATGAATTTGTTATTATATGGTCAATCAACAGATTCAACACCATCATATATAAGTCCATAACATAATTCTCTATATTTCTTATCTTTCGTAATTATGGGAATATATTTTTTTGTGATGAAGCGAGAATGTTTTGTAAACAAGTAAACATATTACAGATGCTAGTAAAAATGACAATTCTTTTTTGCCACCCTTTCACAAATGACCGACCAATTTTGTAAATTAAAAACTATAGGGTGTTGTTGATCCAAAAGAAAACTTGAGTGTTTCTGACCGAATTAAACAAACTATAGGGGCTGAAAGATAATATAGAAACTAGTCGAGGTACAAAACCGAAACCAAAGAATAATTTGGGCCCGAAAAGTAAATACATAAGAAAATCAGAGTTCTTTGCAATTTACGCAAAAGTGCGAACCTGTAAGTGAAATCATGAACCCTAGAAACCCCCGGTGAGAGAACTCGAAGGGGGAGAGAGAGAGAGATGTCGTTCATGTATGAGAAGAGCAATACATGGAGATGGCTAGTGACGAAGACGCGAGATTCGAGATCCTTCTTCTTCACGTTCGCTGCTCTATGTGGTGTGATTCCTGGCGTTATAGGCTATGGAGTTATGCAGGTCACCAATTCCAGTAACCCTGAGCTCGAAGCCCGCCTCCGTAAATCTGCTCGCCCCGATACCCTCGTATGTTTCTCTATTCATCTAGTGATAATGATATATAGATGTTTGTTGATAGAAACATGCTGTTGGTTTTCTTCTGCTAATTGTTGAGTGATGGTTACAATTTGTTCATACACAGTCTCTAGAGCTGTCTTGATGTGTGGAACTTTTCTTGGAGGATGAGTAGTACATCTTGATGATTCTTGTATCTCAAGATTGTGTGAGAATTTGAAATAATTTCTTATCTGCTACTTTGCAAACCTCCTATGGGATTGTGTGAAGTTGTTTAGGCCTAGATTTGTCGAGGGGCATTATAGAATTGAGCATTTAAAGGTTCTGTTGCTAATAACACCAACACATTGTTCTGTGTTAACTAGGAATTTTATGTATCTGAGTTCTTGCCTGCTTCTCAATGTTGATTCTGTTAACCTTAGGCTGATTGGTAAACATGACCGCGTATTTCGGTCTTTATAATCTTCTGCTGATGAACATCTTTCTGCATCTTATGGTCAGATGATGGGTAAAGTAAACCAAGAGAGGCTAGCTGAGTATCTCGGTGAGTTGAAACAGAAGCAGGACACAAATGACAGATATGTGGCTGCTCTTAGGGGAGAGACTCTTACCAGGAAGCCTTATCAAAGAATCCAACCAGTGCCAAAGCCAGATGACACGGTGACAACCAAAGCTCAGTAAGGATGAATTCTTTTAAGAGTCAGTGCTAGTGGATGCCTCTCACTCGAATCTTTTGTCGATGCAAAAATGGCATGTTTACTGGCCGTTATATTTTTATTTTTTTGTAACCGGCATCTAGCGACACAGCTTTTGTGCTATGCAAACTGCTGCAACTTCAGTCACTTCAAACATTTTGCTATGATGAATAAAACTGTAAAACCCATGTTTTGTACATTGCTTCTTCATTCTTGTTTGCAAAGTTAATGTTTTACAGTACATACGGAATTACATGGTACATGCTGATTGTGGAACATTGTAAGAAACACTTGGCAAACCAAACTGTAGATTCTACAAAGGATAGTATGTGCAAGCGTTTTGTTATGTGCAGAAATAAAGTTTGTCGACAATGATCACGTGTAAAGTCGTGGTCAGAAAAAAAGTTTGTGTGCATCGATCACGTGTAAAGCCTTAGCCGGCTCGTGATCCGTACTCGGCAGATCGGGCAATATGATATTTTGGATCCGCAATCTCCACAAGTCTGCAAAAGGAAATTGCACAAGGTAAGTTAAAACTGGTTTATTCATAAATGGGTTTGAGTAAACTAAAAGCAATCGGTAAAACTTACCATGTGGCCACAGCTGAAAGCCACGTCTTTCCGGTTAGTCAGACAAATCGGGCAACTCTGTTAAACGGAAACCCATATGAGATTGGAGTTGATTCGACAAGGCAGACAAATAGTAAAGTATACAAATTATGAGACCTGGGTTTGTTCAGGTGATGCAGTTGATGCAGTTGATGGTAGTTCAGCATTAGTTGGAGGCGTGTACGGAATTGGTGGTGGCCTCGGAACTATTGTCTTAGCTGTGCCCGTCTGTTTCCTTTAAAGACGGGTGCAAAATTGGACAGGGACCAGCAGAAGCAATTAGACAAAAACAAAAAAAAAACCAGAAAGACAAAATAGTTCTGTTATGTTGAGAACTTATGGAAGTACCCGAGTAAGCGGAGTTCGATGGCTGCTTGATACTGAAAGGGAATCTCCATTAAAGCAGCAAGAGCAAAGGCAGTTTCTTTGGCAGACTCTGGTGAGTTTCTGGTCATAATCTCTGTGAAATTCACAAACTATGCAAATAGCAGATCAAGATCAAGGAAACACTCAGCAGAGGATATAGATGGAAAATAACAAAGAAACTGGGAAGGTACCTGAAAGTTGTCGAATTCACGCTTAGGGATCTTGTCATCAAACTTCCTCATATCTTCCCATGGCCCGTCTCCAACACCGACTAAAACAATCGACAAAGCATACGAGCTGTAGATAAAAAGGAATTTCGAAAATGGCTTTTTAGATTCCGCAAAATCGAGTTGCGAAAAGTGGACAAACTGAATCTGCATTGTTTTACCTTGCATTTACAATTGCGTCGATGGTTGATTTCTCTTGTTGACTGAGTTCTCCCTCGGCCATATCCGTACCTCTCGTTACCTTATCATTCAAAAGAGAGCCTTTTAAGTTTTGGTATCATACTTGGTTTAGTTTTTTCTCTTAAATGCTTATTTACCTGTCCATCTGCGACGATCACCAGAACATGGAATTGTCCGTTGTTCTTCTCGACAATGTCAATCGCAGCATCGATGAGCGGTCCATACGACGTTGGCCCTTTTGAACACGGAAGGTTGTGATTTTGGTAATAAAGCTATGAAAGATATATTTAGATATTCAAAGAAAGACCTGATAGACGCAAGTTGGGTGCAATTCTCCTGTAACATGCTAAGACCTCTTCGAAGCCATGACATGGAGAATTGTCGCTATGGAAACCGAACACTTCCTCGTCGTGAGTTGTTGCTGGTTAATGCAAGAAAACAAAGAGTATTAGAAACAGAGATTGAAAAGATCATTTAAATTTGGGAAAACAAACTAAAAAAAAAACTCACAATCGCCAAAGCCGAAACAAGGGATGAGATTATCTTCGTCGAAAGGAGCCAACGTTTGGCCGATTACAAAAATCGCCTTTTCATATGGATTCGGAGTTTCGCCGAGCGCGTGCAGACATTTTCCATCGAAAGAAGTTTTCCCTGAAACAGAACGATAGCCATCTTTTTTTTACATTTCAAAAATATATGTGAATTTGACAATATAAGTTGTATTTATTGAAGTTACCAGTCCACTCGTTGCTCTTTGTGAAATCAACTCCGAGAATGAGATTGGATGATTCAAGACCAGCTTCTCTAAGAGCTTTTGATACCTTTTAAAACACCATTCACTAACACTCAATAACAACTCTTCATCTCTAATTTTTTTTAGACATTTTTTACATAACTTTTTTAAAACTAAAAAGTTTACCAAATCATTTTATGTCCCAATGTCAACGAATGGAGGAGAATTTTGTTTTTAAAAAATAATAATCCTATTCTTATATTGGACTTTCAAGAACTCAAAGAACATGGAAGTAGCAGAAACCATGGTGAACCAAAAGTCAAGTCAACACAAGAAACAAAAAAAAAAAAATGAACCTGGTCGAGGGAAGAGAAGCGGTCAGGGATGAGAGCGTACTTCTTCTTGGCGGCGTTGATCTTATCGGCAAGGGAGACTGAAGGATCCACCGACGGTGATGGTTCATGAGATTGAGACGACGTTGTTCCCAGAGTCATACTTCTACTGCTTCTGCTTTTCCCACTTCCAAATCTCTTTAAGAAATTCCCCATAGTCATCTCCTTTCTTCTTCCTCCAATTGGAATTCAGAGTTTTTTTTTTTCTTGAAAATGGATATAATCTTTTTGTTTTTGCTGGAATATTTAAGAAGACTACTATTCAAGACACCAATAAAAACATTTATTGCTTCACTGTTCTTAATTAATTTATTATTTTCATTCTACGCGGCAACAATCATTAATTTTCTATGTCAACCACTAATTATTATCTAGTAATTTTGACGCGGCCAGATGGGGACTTAACATTTTTATTTACTGAACCCACATGAGTACCGAAACCTAGAGAAAATTAAACTATATATTATACACTGAAGATACTGAGAGATTGATATAAATATATCATTTATAAATAAATAAATAAAAAAGAGAATGACTTTGTGATGACCATGGAATTAGACAAAGAATGACTTTGTGATCAAGATGGAATCAGATGCTCTTCTTATGCCTATCTCAACTTCCAAGTTGATTTCTCCATTTTTGCACTCCACCCGTTTCTTTTCTTCAAGCTTGCTTTACCCAGCGGAACAATACTGGGCTGGGCCTTTATGGGCTATATTCCTCTTAAACTTTTCGTCAAGCTCCTTTTACTTTTTCACTTTTCTCTTTGACTAAAAGTCTAAAACTGTCTCTACATATCCACTAAGGCTTTGAATGGTTAGTCTATATGATGCGTACTAGACACTGCATACCAATATTTTACTATGCAAAACATCAGACTGTAGTATGGAGCAGACAATTGTATGTTGGTATGGAGTTTATGATGGTATGGAGCTTTTGAGGGGTGAACTGAAAAAATGCGGACTAACAGTGAATTTATGATGGTATGGAGTGGTATGCTCAAGTGCATACTAGTATGAAGATTTTTAGTCTGCAATAGTGCATACTAGTATGCAATAGTGAATGATAAATTAAGTGCATACTAGTCCGATTTTAGTCCGATCTGCAGCATACTAGACAACCATTCAAAGCCTAAAGATACTCAATCCAGGTAAATCAATCCCGTTGGAAAACTATGATACGTGTTAGATATATAAATATAACTTAAATCGTTTTATTTTACAGATACCTTAACTGAGAATAATCCAAATTCTAAACTAACCGAAAAGGAAAAAAATTAAACCGAGACTTTTAAGTTAATTCTTTTGGAAAGATAAACTTCAGTTTTTCTTCTATTGTAATATACTCATTGGTTTTTGTAAACCCCATAAGAATTGGATGACAAAATATCACAAATTTATTCCCAATCTTTTATTTCTATATTTCAAAACTTGTCATTTAATTTTGTCAAATTCAGTTCAGACCAATGAAACAACGATAATATTACAAAGACTAATTCAAATTTGATTCATACATGCCAATTGTTATAACAGAGAAACATAACCGAATGATGAAACTCCAAAAGTGCATTTGTTCTTATTGCTCATGTGACCTTAAATAGTCGAATACAGAGAAACTGCCTCCTACATTGTCGGAGGTCTTTAACAAAGTTGAAACAATCAACTAACAATAACAATTATTCATATGTGGCGCCGTTAACCGGTGTGATCAAGCTGGTCCGATCCAGAGTTTGGGGTAGATGTTGGGATCTAACCTGGGCTTCACACAAGCCATCAAAGGATTAGCCATGAACAAATTTTCTTTTGACTCGACTAGCTCGATTTTGTCCGTCGTACCAGGAGGAATGGTCCAGTCGAACCCTTGGAGAAGCCTACCCAACAACGTAACAATCATGGAGGTTCCAAGCTTCGCTCCAACGCAGCCGCGCCTACCAGTTCCAAATGAAACAAGTCGTAAGTCTGGTTCAGTCAACATCACTTCGTTGCCTGTTATATGGCGCTCAGGCCTGTAGATGAGTGGCTCATCCCATGTCTTAGGGTTTCGACCAACACCAGGACGACTCACTAGAATATGACTACCTGTGATCGACATCAAACAATCAATATATATATATATATATATATATACTGAATTGAATAAACAAATAAAATAATATTAATTAATTGAAAGATTTGTATGTCATAATCTATTTATATTTTCTGTCCAAAATAATAAAGGAACAAATATTCTAGATACTCTAATATGAAAATATTGCTTAATCGCTCAAAGCATTAAACACAAGCAAAAAGAAATTAGAATTCCTGATTTTGAATACATTTAAGGAGTTGAAGTCAAATACGCCTCTAACCAAATGCATAAATTTTGGGGGATAAAGAAAAAGATACAAACTAAAAGAAAAATGAGATACCTTTTGGGATGAAATAACCAGCGAGAGTTGTGTCGTGACGTGCCATGTGAGGGACGAGGAAAGGATTGGTTGGGTGAAGTCTCAGGGTCTCTCTGCAACAAGCTTTGACGTAGTTTAGATTTGGTACGTCGGATTCTTGAACAAGTCTATCTTTTCCGACAACCATATCGATCTCTTCCACCGCCTTTTCTAGAAGCTCTTTCTGGTTCAACATTTCCGCAAGTGTCCACTCTATTACATTCACTGCATTATCAATCCCTACTACATCAAGATCCTGCCAAAAACAAACCATAACTTATCAAAATATATAAAATTTATTGGTAATTATGAGTATATTTCTATCACGAACCACAGAGAGATGCGTGATTTCTTGTGGGGTAAGCAACGGCTTCCCATTCTCATCTTTAAGAGTGAAAAGAATGTCGAGCCAATCCTTGATCACAGAAACATCATTCTTCTTCTCCGTACGATAGCAGTTTTTATTCTCCCCCCTCCACAACTCTATCTTCTCATCGATAATCATCTTATTGTACCTAGCAATAACATCAACGGCTTCTCTTAACTCAACTTCTTCTCCCTGGAGATTCCATCCTCTTAAGAAAGGGTAGTAATCGGCTACGTAAAAGCTAAAGAAACAATCAAGAGCCTTGAAAATGGCGTCAAAATGTTCTTTCTCCATAAGTCCGAGACTCCCGTCCATCGTCGTCTCCTTGAAATGTCTCCGACCAAACAAGAGTCTCATCTTCACATTGTGTGTGTGAGTGCACACGATATCCCTAACGTTCACTACGACGCCATTTTTTGTATTGGACTCATCTTTCTTGTATAGGTTATGAACATACGCCAGGAGGGTGTCGGATTCTAAGTTTCTAACTTTGAGTAACAAGTTTAAAGCCTTTGTAGACATTAACTCTGACGACATCACTTTCTTCATCTTCTTTTGCCTCTCTCCGTACCCGTCGAACACTACCCCATTGTACCTACCAGTTTTGTAACGTTTATAAACATGGGTGGATCCAATTTATGCATTAATATTTAAGAAACTATGAAAGGTTTAATCAGCATGCCGCCATTTCAAAAATAGTTATAACTCACTCAATTTTTTTCCCGAAGAAAGATTTACCCTCAACTGACAAGAAACCATAAATTAGGAAGATTAAACGAAAATGATAGCGTTTGTCAACTTTGTAAACCTAAAAATAGACAAGCTACATTTTTTTTGCGTACGTACGCAAATAAACAAACAAATTATTTGTTTTAATACTCAAACTCTGAACCGTATACTCAGTTTGCAATATATACGAAACATATATGTTAACTAAATTAAAAATCTTCATTTTTCTTCGATTTTAGAGGTTATGGAAATTAAATTTCTATATTTGGAGATTATTTAGAACTGAGATTTTTTTCTAATTTAATAGGAAGAAACTTTGAGTTAGTGTATTTTTGTAATTTATGTGGAAAAAAAAGGTTAGTGTATTTTTAAGGAATTTTCCTTATTAATATATCTGTTGAATCAAGCTAAGAGAACTATAAGCTTTTTTTTTTATCAAAAAAAAAAAAGAACTATAAGCTTTTCTAGGAATATTGATTTGTATTTTGGACTAATTTTCTAGTGACCATTTCAGCTTTGTTATAAAATTCAAAATTACCCGCCACTAATGTACCCGGCAGAGTAAGAGTCTGGCCTGTCCGCAAAAACTGCGTCTTTCTCTCGAACGACTTCTCGGGCAATCACATCGGACGTTATGACAATGACGTGTGAAAATGCAAGAGCTATTAAGTACTTGAGAACTAGCTCACGATTTAAGACAGAAACTGAGTCAGGAACTGAGTCACAAGCTGAGACAAGGATTTCTTCTTAAAACTCTTTTGATTAATAGAAAATACGTTTACAAGGTCTTCCTTAAACTATTTTCTATTCTCTCAATCTCTCGTTCTTAGATCACAACCCGATCAAGAACTCTCTCAAGACAAATCCCTTAGCCCCCTTAAGCATTATGCTTTCTCACAAGAAACCACATAACCTTAATGTCTAAGAATTCTCTTTCTCTCTTGTGCTCAGCTTTTCTAAAGCCTAAGCACCCTATTTATACTAAATAGGTCGTGGCTATACAACAAGCCGATTTCCTATTCTAACACTAATAGGAATAGACAATTTCCTTTTTCTTTAAGGATTAGGAAATTGTCCTTTCTCTTCATGTTTCCTTTTCCTCCTATGAAAAGGAAACTCTTCAGTCTTCTAGAATCTTCTCCAAGCTTCTAGTATCCACAGCCAACCGCCATAGACCGACTTTACCAATTTCCATATGCTCGCTTCACGTTGCTCTGTTCCCCTGAACTACTTCTTGAAGTACTCTGAACTAGTACAACGACTGCTTCAACAGCTTCATCTTTATTATTTGCCTTCTATAAATGCCGCTTTCTGTTTCTCTTCATCTTGATATAAAACTTATTAAGAATACATCAACAATCTCTCCCTTTCTTAGTGAGTTTTATAATCCAAGCTTCACACATCATTAACTTCAATTATTACTTTGATGATCTCCAAACTCTCTCTCAACCTTGAAACAAAGATCTCAGCAGCTTCTAAAACTCGGTCTTCACAACACCAACAATCTCCCCCTTGATGACTGAGTTTTAGAAACAAAGCACATACTTAATGTTGAGATAAAACATCATGCTTCGTTATATCACTTCATGTGCTACTTTGTCACCGGTACATCGAGTGTGTCAACTGGCTGCATCAATAATCTCCCCCTTTTTAACTTTGTGTGTCTCACAAGCATCTGTAAAGCAGACCCATAAAGCTACACACAAGCCACATAGGGTTCTAGCAAAGAACAAGCAAAACCATCTTCAAAACTCCCCCTTAATCCTATGCCATCTTATGAAAACTCCCCCATAAAACAACATCCTTCTCTTAGTCACATTCTTCTCCCCCTGCTTGTGAGCACACACAAGTTAAAAACACTTTCGTAGGTTGACACACACATGAATCCCAGCTGGACTACTTCAAAGGTCAAGTTGGTCAATTCTGAAATTTTATATGAACTCTGTCCAAAACAGGTTGAATAAGACCCAAACCAACCGTCAAAATCTCAATCCCACCGTTGAATCTCAAGACAATAGTTCCATGAAGCATGCCACAAAGTTTCAGCTCGATCTGACTACAATTAGATCTCCAAACGTTGCCTTGAATTTGACATCTTGAAACTGTTTTTTTTTAATCCGAAAATATCATACTTTGACCTTGATGATGCAGATCATATGTTCTCTTCTTCTTTCTTCTCCTCATTGATGTAGCTCTCTCTAATAACCACCAGAGATAAACATTGTATCTGATTTTGAAAGATTTCCTTTAAATCCAAGACCATATCGATCAGTTTTGCCAATGTTTAGAATATGATCCAACTGCTTCGTGCCATTATTAAGCATCCTCAAATTCTTGTAAGTTTCTTCAAGTTGCACTCTAGCTTGTGATGCTTCTTCTTCCTTCTCTATTGCATATTTTTGTGTTTCAGCCACCTTTGCCTCTATCTTGAGTTTTTCCCTTGTTAACACTGAATTCTCCTCAACTAGGTTAAGCCATTGTTCATATAACATCTTGTACTTGACACTCTCTACCTCGTTGCAGCCTTCTGATGCAAGTTCTGATACAGGTTTTAATGCAGGTTCTGCTGCAGGTTTTAATGCAGGTTCTGCTGAAGGTTCTGTTGCAGGTTCTGCTGCAGGTTCTGTTGCAGGTTTTAAAGCAGGTTCTGTAGCAGTTGCAGTCATATTGCGAGAATATCCACTTCCTGACGTACTTCTTGATTTTCCTGATTTACTTCCTATCCTTCCTGACGTATGTTCTGATGTAATCTGATACAGATCAGATTTCTTCACCCATATTTGACTTCGGAATCCATTCCAGGAAAATTTCCCTTGATGTTTGAGTCTACTTATTCTGTCTCTGAATTTGTAGCAATATGCTTTAATGTGCCCATTCTTTCCACAAAAATAACATCCAGTTCCTTTGGATGCATTACTTTCATATTTGTTTGGATTTGGTGGAGAGACACTTTCAGCTACAAACTTGATTTGCCCTGTTTGAGATCCTTTTTGTCCAATATATCCCAAACCTCTGTTAGATTTTCCTACTCTTGTAGAAACAGTCAGCTTGTCCTTCATACTTTCTTGACAGATTTTTGTTTTATCCCTCAGTTCATTCTGCAGTAACTCAACAAGTTCGTCAAGACGACGCTTTTCTTTTACTAAGGCTTGATTTTCTTGTCCAATCTTAATCAGTGTCTCACGTACCTCCTTATAACATTCAGCAAAGTCAACTTCATGTTCTTCTTCAGACTCAGACCCTAACACTTCTTCACCACCTTCAAATTCAGCTTTTCCCAAAAGTGTAACAAAATGATTTACTTCTTCTTCAACATCACTTTCTTCCTCTGAATCTTCTTCTATTCTCTGTATTGATTTTTCTTTTCTTATTTTCTGATTACTAACACATTCATGCTGAGTATGTCCAATACCTTTGCACCCAAAGCACTTTACATCCTTTTTCTTGAATGTAGGACATTCATATTTGAAGTGTCCATACCCTAAGCACTCATGACATTGCATATTTGCCTTCTTAATAGTTTTACCTTCTTCTGGATATTTTTTGCTTGAGTTGAACCTCCTCTGTCCTTGTTCTTCTTCTACCTTCCTTAATAGTTGATCAAGTCTTTGAAACAACAAACTTTTAGGATCATCCTCTTCTACCTCTTGAGTTTTCCTTTCAAGAGAAGTTAATGCCAAATCCTTTGGATTTTTCACTTTCTTCACACCCTCTAGTTCCATCTCATGAGCTTGAAGCATTCCGACCACATCTCCAAAGCTAAGGTCTTCCGTGTTATGTGACACACTTAAGGCAGTTTTGTATGCCGTGAATCTTGAAGGTAAACATCGTAGAAACTTCTTCACTAGTTTCTTATCTTTGTACTTCTTTCCAAGTGTCAATGCTTCTTGAGCTAGAGAACTTATCTTTGAACTAAAATCAGAAATTGAATCACGTTCTTCCATCTTCAGATTTTCGAATCTTGAGGCTAACATGTCTTTCCTTGAGTTCTTCACCTTTGTGGTTCCTTCAAAGTGATTTTGCAAGATATCCCAAGCTTCTTTTGCTGTTTCACATCCCTGAATTAGTTCGAACTGGTTTCTTCCAACATTAATGTGAATAGCGGTGAGTGCCTTTGCGTTGTACTTTGATTTTTTCAATTCATCATTAGTCCAGTCCTTCTCCGGTTTAGCAACCTCGGCTCCTGATTCATCCTTGATTTTTGGTTCTTCCCACTTTTCCAATATGGCTTTCCAAGCATAGACATCAATGCCTCTTATAACCGCCTTCATCCTTGATTTCCAAAAACCATAGTTTCCATCATTCAATATTACTCTTGACCCGATGTCAAGTCCATGATAGCTCTCCATCTTCTCCACAAGATCTCACCTGTATGCAATCCTCACAAGTGACCGCTCTGATACCAATTGAAAATGCAAGAGCTATTAAGTACTTGAGAACTAGCTCACGATTTAAGACAGAAACTGAGTCAGGAACTGAGTCACAAGCTGAGACAAGGATTTCTTCTTAAAACTCTTTTGATTAATAGAAAATACGTTTACAAGGTCTTCCTTAAACTATTTTCTATTCTCTCAATCTCTCGTTCTTAGATCACAACCCGATCAAGAACTCTCTCAAGACAAATCCCTTAGCCCCCTTAAGCATTATGCTTTCTCACAAGAAACCACATAACCTTAATGTCTAAGAATTCTCTTTCTCTCTTGTGCTCAGCTTTTCTAAAGCCTAAGCACCCTATTTATACTAAATAGGTCGTGGCTATACAACAAGCCGATTTCCTATTCTAACACTAATAGGAATAGACAATTTCCTTTTTCTTTAAGGATTAGGAAATTGTCCTTTCTCTTCATGTTTCCTTTTCCTCCTATGAAAAGGAAACTCTTCAGTCTTCTAGAATCTTCTCCAAGCTTCTAGTATCCACAGCCAACCGCCATAGACCGACTTTACCAATTTCCATATGCTCGCTTCACGTTGCTCTGTTCCCCTGAACTACTTCTTGAAGTACTCTGAACTAGTACAACGACTGCTTCAACAGCTTCATCTTTATTATTTGCCTTCTATAAATGCCGCTTTCTGTTTCTCTTCATCTTGATATAAAACTTATTAAGAATACATCAACAACGTGGACACGACCAAACCGGAAGCAAGCTATATCCGTCTTCATATCGTTCATTACACGAACTATCCATTTGGAGGTTGGTCGGTTCTTGAGCATTCCTACTAAGTTCCCAATGATCGGAAATCCCCGTGGGCCTGGAGGCAGCTGCTTACGACCACCAAGAAAACGGTCTACAACGCTTTTTATGAGAAACACAATAATATTCAGAATGATAGAAACTGTGACAACAACTGAGTAGATAACATTATTCAGATAATAATCCATGACCTCTGCTCAGTTGGAATTTTTAAGTAAAGTTTTATTTGCTTTATGTGTGTGTTTATATACACATATGTAAAAAATGCATGTTATTTTCCGTACATATTGTTACATATCTGTAGAATATTCTATATATGTTAAATAGAAATTGAATTGTTCGTGTGATGATTGTGTAAATCTGAATATCCCTTTTGATGTAATTCTTTGAACTTAATTATGTAAAGTATCCATCCTTATCTCCAAATGTTTTACTCAAAATTTTGAGATTTATTTTCTTAGAGTTGATTTGATTTTAAAACTTAGAGATCTGTTCAATTTTGAAACAGTTACGTTACGTATATCTGGAAGAAAAAAAACTGTCAAATCTTTGTCTATGTATAGGGGATGATTGACTGATTTATTTGTATAGATTTTTAAAATTAAGATTCCATTATTGTTCTATGGATTTTTGTTTATTTTTGTTTACAAAGATTTAATATTGTTCTATGGATATTTGTTTGAATAAAATTTACAATATTTTATTCCTACAATCGGTCTATAAACTGGTTTCAGATGTGGGCCCAAACAAACTTTGTTCTCAGCCCATAAATACAATCATGGCCCAGCAGGGAAGGAGTGGGCACGTGTCCCACATAATTAATTTGTACTATTCCGATCATTTATCTTTAGCCCACACCAGAGAAACCAAACAGTGTACATCACATTTATATTGAAGAAAATACCTGACCACCAAATAAAGAAGATTAAAAAAACAAAATTTTGACTGTCACGTGACCCCCTTAAATGACGTGTTTACTTCATCTTTCTAGTTGTCTGTTTGGCTGTATTTTAAATACTGTATGTAATGAAACTAGTGAAGTACTAAAATCGAACCAAAAAGTATTCTTTTGCAAAAAATTTGACTTTTTTTTTTGTTTTTTCCTCACAAACAAAAGAGACAAGTGAATATAAATCTTATTAGTCAGAAGATTTGATTTTGCTCTGAACGAATATTAAGTACAACTGAGAGTCAGCGAACTCTTGTTTTATTTATTCTTCTATTATTGAACATAAGGTAAAAAAAAATGTAGAAGCAAGAAACATATAGTCAATGCCTAATTAATTACTGCTATAGTATACGTAATAATATTAGTCAATATTCAAAACCTTTATGTTTTAGAAATATTAGATACCATCAGCATCAGTCTTGTGTATATATAGAAAGTGATGATGATAAACTAAGTATAAAACTTTTGACTCCAAAATAGAGAAAGAAAAAAAATGAATTAGATGTTTTCATCCTTACCTGTTAGGCTGTTACCCACAGACGATTCATAGTAACGTCAGGCTCATTATCCACAGAATGTCATCACTATCTAAATTGCTAAATTTATTAGAAAATGTTAAAAAAACAAAAAAAAATTGGGGAATCGAAATTGGTTAAATTAACATAATTAGCCCTGGTTTAGCTATTATTTATTAGGTGCTCTGATTATTAATCTAACACAGAAAAAATTACTATTTTTCTTACATTCGTTTATGTTTTCATCATATTTAGTCGATAACAACCAATGGAGACATGAAACACTTTTTAAAAACACTGTATACATCCTTGCAATGTCCAAGAACGCATGCCATTTTAAATTCATAGGAAGACAGGCTAATGTAATGGCAGATGCATTAGCTAAGGAAGCAAGAATCAATAGTTCTCCTCTTGCAATATCTTGGACTTGCTGATTACTAGCTGTCAACCATGTTATCTTAAACTCTCTTGAAAATGGTTGTACACTTGGTATCTTTTTTTCTAATGGAAGTTGGCCGACAAAAAAAAAAAAAAAAAAAAAAAAAAAAAACACTGTATACAACTTTAACACGACATTTTTAGAAAATAAAAAATTAACTTTATTACAACGTGGAAAAGTCAAACCTTTTGGAGCTTTCCTTTTATAAAAGAAGGACGGAAGACTCGCCGTCTCAAATGCTTCCACAAAACAGAGAAACAAAAAAAGAGAGAAAAACAAAAAAAAAAAAAGAGAGAGAGGAGAAAACTCGTGCAACATGGCAGAACCAACTCAGCCGCTTCTGACCGATTCGAACTCGTCATCACCAAGATCTCTCGACGACACAATCGAGAGTTACATAGGAAGCTTTGGGTGGGCTCAGTTTCTTCAAGCGGCTTTAGTCTCATTCTCTGGTGTTTTCGACGCTCAACAAACTTTCATCTCTGTGTTCACAGACTCCGAACCCACGTGGCACTGCACCGACTCAAACTCGATCTGCCATGAATCCATCTCCAACATCTGTATCCTCCCCAAAACCGCATGGTCTTGGGATTACTCTCCTCATGTCTCTGTTATATCCGAATGGGGTCTCCAATGCGCCGGCTCTTTCGTCAAGGGCTTACCGGAGAGTTCTTTCTTCGTCGGATGTTTAATCGGAGGTTTGGTTCTCTCAACACTTGCTGATTCTTCCTTGGGTCGTAAAAACATGTTGTTTCTCTCGTGTCTCGTGATGGCGATATCAACGATGCTAACGGTTTTCTCACCAAACATTTGGGTTTACGCTGTTCTTCGATTCGTTAATGGATTCGGTCGAGCGACGATAGGGACATGTGCCCTCGTGCTTTCGACGGAATTGGTTGGGAAGAAATGGCGAGGACGAGTCGGAATCATGAGTTTCTTCGGATTCATGCTTGGATTTTTGTCTCTTCCGTTGATGGCTTACATAAACAGAGGAAGTTCGTGGAGGATTCTCTATGTATGGACGTCGATTCCGACAATAATCTACTGCGTTCTTGTTCGGTTTTTCGTTTGTGAGTCTCCAAGGTGGCTTTTCGTTAGAGGTCGTAAAGAAGAAGCTATTTCGATTCTCAAAAGGGTTGCTTCGATTCCGTCGACTGATGTAAACATTGGTGGTGCAATATCTATGAGCTCTTCGAGCTTACCATTTGAAGAAGAGGAAGAGAAGCCTAATAATGTTAACATCTTCACGACCATGAAGGTGTTGGTAGAGAAAAGATGGGCGCTTAAGAGATTATCCGCGGTAATGGCCATTGCGTTCGGGATTGGTTTGGTCTATTACGGGATGCCATTAGCGTTATCGAATCTTGATTTCAACATCTATTTAAGTGCAGCGTTTAATGCGTTGATGGATTTACCAGCGAACCTCATCACGCTCTTCCTCGTCGATAAACTCAGTAGGAGAAACGCGCTTATCGGATTTACGGCTTTAGGAGGAGTCTCTAGTGTTCTCATATTTGCGTTACAGAATATGAGGATCGGAAACCATGGGGAGTTACAGTTGGCGTTAGAGCTAATCTCTTACTTCAGCGCGTGTTCGGCTTTTAACATGGAGATGATATACACAATCGAGTTGTTTCCGACATGTGTGAGAAACTCGGCTATCGCAATGGCTAGACAGGCTTTGGTGCTTGGTGGGGTTTTCAGCCCTATTATGGTAGCAGCTGGTCGGAAAAACGCGTTCTGGTCGTTCGGGTTGTTCGGTCTTGCTATAGGTTTGTTGGGATTGTTTGCTGTTGGATTGCCAGAGACTAGAGGGAGTGATCTATGTGACACTATGGACGAGGAAGAGTGCAAAGATCGACGGAGTAAAGTCGCCATTAATAGTGTGATTGCATGATATGATGAAGAATTTGAAAACACGCGCATGTGAATTTAATGTAGATTTAGTTTAGTATTTCTCGCTTGATTACATTAAGACTTACCACATTTCTTTTCTTTTGGTTAGTTAAAAGGTGTTTCTTCCAAGAATGAGCAATCAAAGCACCACTCTTATGAATCAATCTCATTTTACAGTTTAGACAGTGTAACACAAGGATTTATTGAATAATCATGTAATTCAAAATTTTGACTCCTTGGGGTATTGATGCCGATGGTTAAAAGTTTGGTTGTTTGATTTTTGTTAGAGATAATTGTGTTTATGCTTTATACTGCACTAATGTTGGCATGTTGTGTAAGATGCTCATATATTCGTTCCAATCCTAAGATAGTAAATTCATTGGGGTTGTTGGTAGTTGGCTGTTTGGTAAAAAATTGAATGGGAAGAACAAAACCATACATTTTTGTACACTTGTTCGTTTGAGGTATGCTTTTTCATTGGTTTCGATGAATGAGATAAATCTAGTAGTAGTCACTCAACAGCTTATTTTGCAAATTTATGTTTAAGACTCTTGACAAGTTCATTCTGATTTTCAAAATAGGCCCATCCATCAGCCTTTTGAAAGGCCCAAATAAGTGGTCTCACAGTTCATAAACCCAAAACTCCATGTATATACGTAAATGGAATTATTAATTTTAAGCCCACACAAACTAACGAATGATGAGCTGGCAAGTCACGTGCTCCATGGACCCATCACTTCCCATTACCCAACCGGTACGGAGGTGGTTTTGTTTCATCCTACTTCAACTCTTGGGTAATAATAATTAGATGAACCAAAAATCCCAAAAAAATATTAGAAAAAAAAGGGAAGAAAATCTGAAACCAAAAAAAACGAGAAGGGAAGGCAAAAAAAGGAGTCGAAGAACCTTTCGCGCTCTGACGAAATTCATTACTTACACTGATTTATACTTTTTGTCTTCCTCTCTCAATTATCTCCTCAAACGCTACAAGATCTTAAGGCCTCGCACGGATCTCTCTACGATCAATCGCCGCGGCTCATGACGCAGTCGCCTGTTCAACCGCCTCCGCCGCTCCCCGCTCCGCCGCATTCCGCCGGCGGAGGTGTAATAAGAGGCGATGTACAGGTTAGGTGCGCAGGCTGTCGCGTGATTCTGAGGGTGAAGACCGGCGTTGTGGAGTTCTCGTGTCCGACTTGTCAACTTCCCCAAATGTTGCCGCCGGAGCTTCTTTCTAGGGCACGGCCGCAGTTTCCGCAGTCACAACAACAACCACCACCGCCTCAACCGCAGCCGATTCAGACGCTTCCGCCACCGATTCAACAGCAGCTTAAGCCTCTTAATTTACCAAGGCCTCCGGTTCCGGCACATGGAATCGATCCGACGAAGATGCAATTGCCTTGCGCTAACTGTCAGGCTATCCTCAATGTGCCACATGGACTCACTCGGTTCTCGTGTCCTCAGTGCCATGTCGAGCTCGCTGTTGATGTCTCCAAGCTTAATCGGTCTTTAACTGCTCCTCAATCTCATCCTAATCCTCCTACTCCTGCTCCGCCTCCGCCTCCTCCCGAAGAAGTCAATGAGGTTTTTCTCCTGTCAATCTTTTCCCAAATTTTGAATTATCCATGTGTTGTTGGTTGTTTTACGTTTGGTGTTTCAATTCTAGTTTCGGCTGATAGAATTGTGGATCTGAAACTCTTTCTAAATGGTGTTTGGATTTGTTGGTCCAAGAGTAGTAGTAGTAGCTTCATAACTAACTACTCTATAGCTTCTTCATCCTTGGATCATATTTTTATGTTGGACATGTTTCCTAATAATCCTCGCTGTTTCGTTGGCCCTAAACTAGGAAGCTATTGAAGTGGAGAGAGAAGAAGATGAAGGTGGAACCGCAGGAGAAACGTTTATGGATTATGTGAGTGTCTCATCTTGATCAGTCGTTTTGGTCATCTTTTTCGTCAGTTTCATGTTTTGATGATACTAATTTATTTCTTTGTGAAGCGTCCCCCAAAACTTTCCATCGGACCTCCTCATCCTGATCCAATTGTGGAAACATCATCTCTATCTGCAGTGCAACCCCCAGAGCCCACTTATGATCTCAAAATCAAGGAAGAGCTCGAAAGGTCAAAGGCTTTATCGTGTTTGCAGATTGAGACATTAGTTTACGCTTGTCAGGTTGCTTTTAAATGGCAAAAAGTTTGGTTAAATGGCTTTAAACGTGTCTTGTACCTGTATGACAATGATGTTTTTTTTATTACAGAGGCATCTCCAGCACCTTGCTGATGGTACCAGAGCAGGCTTTTTTGTTGGAGATGGTGCTGGTGTGGGGAAAGGGCGAACAATTGCCGGGTTGATTTGGGAAAATTGGAAACATGGAAGGAGGAAAGCTTTGTAAGTCTTGTAGAAAGATACTTCTCTGCCAATTACATCCTTGATAAGATATTGTTAACTCAATTCAATCTGGCTTATGATTATACTACATTTGCATAATTGTGTCTACGGTTTCCTTTTTTGGTCTCTTAGTCTTAGATAACTTAAACTAGGATGAGTTCTAATAATAGTTGCTCCTTTTCCTCTATGATTTACATAGGTGGATTTCTATTGGCTCAGACTTGAAATATGATGCAAGAAGGGACTTGGATGATGTGGGTGCCACATGCGTTGGAGGTATTATCTTGATTTTGGCTGTAAATTAAGTTTGTAATTCGCTTATTTTCTTGGGTCACAAGTGCTTCATATGTTATACATAATTACATATAGCTTATGCTATAAATTATTTTCTGGCTCATGGTTGAATAGAAATTTTTGGAAGTGGATGGTATAGAGTAGACTGGATCAGAATGAGATTCTGATTTTGCTGAATGCATAAATTGACTCATGCTATAATTTACGATGTAGATATACATGTATTTATAGAGAACTTATAATATTTACTATTAAAGGTAATGGGTCTCTGAACTTTGTTTATGGTGTCGTCATGCCTAGAGAATGTTATGGATAGCTGATATTGTGCAGTTCCTGAAATTTCAGGTAAATCAACGTTGGACTGTAACTTTAGAATAGTCCAATTGGATATTTGATTCTTAGTCTCATTAATCCTTTATAGGTTTGAGCTTGGAATTGTAATAGAATATTAAGACTTGGAAAAATACGACATATCAAGGGAACCATGTTGATGGATAAGTTCAGTCAAGTTAACCAATGTCCAGTCTGATGATCATTTCTGTGTTTTGTCTGCAACTAAATAACGATATGTTTTACGTGCAGTGAATCCTTTGAACAAGCTACCCTATTCTAAGCTTGACTCAAAAAATGTCGGTATTAAAGAAGGAGTGGTATTCTTGACATACAATAGCCTCATTGCTTCCTCTGAGAAGGGCCGTTCTCGTTTACAGCAGCTTGTTCAATGGTGTGGACCAGAATTTGATGGTCTCTTGATCTTTGATGAGGTAGCAATTCTATGAATGATGTATATTAAATTCTTTGCGTTAAAATTCTCATCCCCCTTTTTTGTGAATTGAACAATTTGAGTATGCCCTGTCGTGGTAAGTTGCTTGATCACTGGTTTTATCAATTTTGAGCCAAGCTCTAATCATTAGTACGTTGTGCAGCTACTAATTTTTCTCCTTTTTTGTAGTGCCATAAAGCGAAAAATTTGGTACCTGAAGCTGGGAGTCAGCCGACACGCATCGGGCAGGCAGTTGTTGACATTCAGGTCTGCTACTTGAAACTGAATGCTCTTATCAGTGTTGCTTTTAATATTGCTCTTGGCTCTGAAGAGTGAGAGATTAGATACTCCGATTTGTCTTTTCGGGTTGTACTTCTTCTCAGTTGCGGATAATATAGTGTATATTTTAGTTTCGAATGCTTAATTTGTGGTTAGTGAGTTAGCGTCTTCTAGTTGACTCTAAATTATGAATTCTGGAAAAACAGGATAAGATCCCCCAAGCACGTGTTCTTTATTGCTCGGCTACTGGTGCATCAGAACCACGAAACATGGGTTATATGGTCAGGCTTGGTCTTTGGGGAGCTGGAACAAGTTTCATTGATTTTAACAAATTTCTAGGTTGGTTTTCTTTTCTACTCCTGTTGATTTTTTTTTCCTTTCTTTTTTTGTAACATTTGAATTAGTACGTTCGATCGTATAATTCGATAAACATGAATTCATAAGTGTCAGGTTTAGCTCTTGTCTAGAGCATATACAAGATATTTCATTAAATGAAGTTTGACCGCATTCTGAATTCTAATAATTACGTCGCATCTCTTACTCTGCCTTATGCATTGCATAAACCTTTGTGCAGGTGCCCTTGATAAAGGTGGGACAGGGGCGTTGGAATTGGTTGCCATGGACATGAAAGCGAGGTTTTACAAGCCGTGTCAGACTATTTAGCCATTCGCATTACTCATAATTCATTCTAACACCCCTTCTATGTAATAGGGGGATGTATGTATGCCGAACCCTGAGTTACAAAGGGGCTGAGTTTGAGATTGTTGAAGCTCGTTTAGAAGCAGGAATGGAGGTAAATCATCTTCTATTTAATATTATATTGCTTGATTGCTGCTTAGATCTTAATTGACTATCTAGCTCTATTATCAAGTAAATGTCATGTAAGCTCAACAAAGTTGTATATATGAACAGTAGGGGGTCTCCGAGGAAGCTTGTATCAAGCTCTTACATTAATTTCAGCTGGCTTTATTTGAGTGTTCCCCTGCTTATAGTTTAGCGATCCCTGTTGAAAAATTAAAAGCAGGGTTTTTGTGCTGTATTACTTGCTTTCTTCTGTAGGCAATGTACAATAAGTCTGCAGAATTTTGGGCAGAGCTACGGATAGAGTTGTTGTCAGCAAGTGCTTTTCTCCCTAACGAGAAACCAAATTCTAGTCAGTTGTGGAGATTATACTGGTCAAGCCACCAGGTATAATCTTATCAGAAGCAAAAGTGACAGTGTTATTACTGTTGCTGATTGATCAATCTATTTCATGTACTGCAGCGTTTCTTTAGACACCTGTGTATGTCAGCTAAAGTCCCTGTAACTGTGAGGTTAGCGAAGAAAGCCTTGTCAACAAACAAGTGTGTCGTTATTGGCCTTCAGAGTACTGGAGAGGCTCGAACCGAAGAGGCTGTAAATAAATATGTGTGTTTCTCCTCATACTACTTTTGGAAAAAATATCAAGTATCCTTTTTTGATTCCATCTAACTAATGTCTACGTGATTGATAATCTTTTCCCCCTTTTTTCTTACCATAGGGTCTTGAGCTTGATGATTTTGTCTCGGGACCTCGAGAGCTCTTGTTGAAATTTGTGGAAGAGAATTATCCCTTACCCGAGCAGCCTGAACCTCTGTCAGGTAACTTAATTCTCTCTGTAAGGGGTTTTGCTTTATATCCCTGGTGGTTTTTTATATCCTGTTCATAGTATGCCTCTTTTGAACTTTTACAGAGGATGATAGTGTTAAAGAACTTCAGAGGAAGAGGCATTCAGCTTCACCTGGTGTTTCAATTAGAGGGAGGGTAAGAAAGATGGCAAAGTGGAAACCAGATAGTGATAATGAAAGTGATTTGGAGTCTGAAGGTGGGTTTCCTAGTGAAAACATGTCTTCTGGTACATACTGAACAGAGACAATATTGATGCTTAGGCTGTAGTGAAAAAAGTATATGGGAAGTTTTGAATGTAGTTCTTTAAGCACTGCAAAACGTATCTATTAAACTGGAAATCTACGTAGCAGCTAATAAGCTTATTAACTTTTCCCTTATGTATTAGTATTACTATATATCTCCAATATTGGAAATTGCTCAAGGGATGACCTAATTATATTTTGGTACAAGTATTATCCTCAGATCTCCTAGTCTTTGTATTTGCACCATCTTGGTCTGTTTCTTCAATCAATCGAATTTTATATCCTCAAGGTCTGTACATTCTTCTAATCAGTAGTGTTTTCAATGCAGCTGACTCTGCTGATGATTCTAATGATTCTGATGATGAGTTCCAGATATGTCAGATATGCAGTGGGGAAGATGTACTTTACTTTAACTTGGATAGCTTGATTTCCATTTGAGGGATACGAGATTTTAATAACTTGTCTTGTGATGAAACTAGGAAAGGAAGAAGTTGCTCCATTGTTCTGAATGTGACAAGCTTTTTCATCCGGACTGTGTGGTTCCTCCAGTTATAGACTTACCATCTGAAGCGTGGATTTGCTATTCTTGCAAGGAAAAGACAGAGGAATACATTCAAGCAAGACGTCTTTACATTGCGGAATTGCAGAAAAGGTCTATACACTGAAATAGCAACTTGTGTCTTGTACAGAAGCAAAGTATTAGATATTTTTCTAAGAATGGTTATCCATTTTGTTTCTTCTTAGGTATGAAGCAGCGTTGGAACGAAAATCAAAGATCATAGAGATCATCCGTTCTCTGAATCTTCCAAACAATCCTTTGGATGACATTGTTGATCAGGTAACCATCATCTATACGTCTCTGTTTTTTCTCAGGTATGAAGCAGCTCATGGTTATACATGAGTCTCCTTTCTTTTAAGGGACAACTGTAGTGGTATCTATGAATTATTTATTCAAGTTTTGGCATCTAGGTGTGTGTTGATTATAGTATCCAAAGGCTTAATTGTGTGGTTAAATTAACTTCTGAAAACTTTAGAATGTGCCTAAATTGCTGTGCTTTATATGTACTAATGCAGCTTGGAGGCCCTGACAAAGTTGCAGAAATAACAGGCAGGCGAGGTATGCTTGTAAGAGCATCTAATGGGAAAGGTGTTACATATCAAGCAAGAAACACGTAGTCTTTAAATCTCTCTCTCTAATTCATTCTTAGTACTTTAACTTATTCAGCACTAGTAATTTGCTTTTCATCCTTCTGCTTCTTGGCTTTAGAAAGGATATTACAATGGAAATGGTCAACATGCACGAGAAGCAACTATTTATGGATGGTAAAAAGTTGGTTGCCATTATTTCTGAGGCTGGGTCAGCTGGTGTTTCGTTGCAAGCAGATAGAAGGGCAGTAAATCAGGTTTGTCGAGTTTATAAATTCTCCTACTATATAAAATTTTGTCGTTTTTGCGTGTTCTTATTGTTCTGTAGATCTAAGTTCATTGTCAAAGATGGCCTCTGTTTGGGGGTATTAATTGATTTGGAATTTTTTTTATATATGTCTGCAGAAAAGAAGGGTTCACTTGACTTTAGAGCTTCCCTGGAGTGCTGATCGTGCAATTCAGCAATTTGGAAGAACTCACCGGTCGAATCAGACATCTGCACCTGAATATAGGTTGAATGACAACGCATGTGTGTTTAATTTTGTATCCGTCCAATAGCCTAAGTATGTTGTTGAAGTTGATAGATCTTTTGTTTTGGCCCTGTCAGACTACTCTTCACAAATCTCGGTGGGGAACGCCGCTTTGCCTCTATTGTTGCAAAGAGACTAGAAACACTTGGTGCTTTAACACAGGGAGACCGCAGGAAAGTCATGCACCTTTCTTAGCCATTTCTTAGTTGTTAGTCTTTTGGCTTGTTATTGCTGAAAACCTTGCCAGGTGTTTTGTGTTTTGTCTCAAAATATGTTGTGGTGTACTGCAGGGCCGGGCCCTCCGGGCCTTCTTTGAGTGCGTATAATTATGATAGTAACTTTGGTAAAAAATCCTTGATGGTGATGTATCGAGGCATAATGGAGCAGGTATTCCCCATAAAACCCTGTAGTCTCTTAACTCCTTAATTTTGCTTCTTCAGTATTTAGGAACAATGATAACGGATAAAGCGTGAAATATAGTAAGGCTTAATTTTCAGGAGAAACTACCTGTTGTTCCTCCCGGATGCTCGATTGATGAACCCGAAACAGTTAAAGAGTTTTTGACCAAGGCAAGGGCTGCTCTTGTTGCGGTTGGAATTGTTAGGGACAGTGTTCTGGGTAAGCTTTGCTTGTAATTTCATTTTTCCGTACAGAATTAAAATTCTATTTGTAGTAATCTCCTTTTTACTTTTCTTCATTAATGATTCAGCCAATGGGAAAGATGTTGGAAAGTTTTCCGGGCGTATTATTGATTCTGACATGCATGATGTTGGACGATTTTTGAATCGCCTCTTGGGATTGCCACCTGATATCCAGAATAGGTATTATGCGTCAATTGGAAATTTACACTTTGCACTAGGTAACTTACCTTCCCTTTTAAAAGCAACTTCCGTTTGCATTAATGCTTTCTATTCTCGTGCTGTACAGGCTGTTTGAATTGTTTACTAGTATATTAGACGTTCTTGTACATAATGCTCGGATCGAAGGAAGTTTTGACTCAGGAATTGTGGATATGAAAGCTAATAGTGTTGAGCTGCTGAGCACTCCAAAGGTTGATGATATGTCTTACTTGATTATTGGTTCTTAGTGTATTTGTGCTACTAATATTTGAATTTTTCAGACCGTCCATGTTGATCAAATGTCTGGTGCCTCAACTATGCTCTTTACTTTTACTCTGGATCGTGGTGTAACATGGGAGGTACTTCAATATCTTTCACTCTTGGAAAAATTAGTGGTATTTCACTACAATCAAATCTTGATTTGATCTGTGTCCCAGTCTGCGAGTTCAATGCTAGAGGGAAAGAGAAGGGACGGGCTTGGTTCAGCTAATGATGGCTTTTTTGAATCTAAAAGGGAATGGTTAGGAAGACGACACTTCATATTAGCATTTGAGAGGTAAATCATTATCCTAGCTAATCTTTGGATAACGTGGTCCTTTAAAACAAACAATTATTAAAATACTAATAACCCTTAACAAAATCTCATTGCTGGATTTGTCTTGGATATATCCAGTGCGGCTTCTGGGTTGTTTAAGATTGTCCGTCCTGCTGTAGGAGAGTCGATCAGGTATCTACACCATTGGCGGAACCTTTACATTTCATATTTCTGACTAGAAAAACTGGTCTTAAAAATTGTTTTATTTTTTCCAGGGAGATGTCTCTTTCAGAGTTGAAAACTAAATACCGAAAACTCTCTTCTCTGGAGAAGGCTCGTACTGGTTGGGAGGACGAGTACGAAGTTTCATCAAAACAGGTATGCTTCCCCAATCAAAAATAAAGTTCAGAATACATAGAACCGAAGCAGAAAAATAGATTAGCACAGAATGCTTGAAGTTTAAGCCTAATGGCTCATAAGTCATTGCGAAAGGGTAAAAAACATCTAGATCTCCCACTACTCCAGTTCCAGTGTGACCACTGATATAGCGTTGTGCATTAAATGAGTTTCTATCTGAGTACAGTGTATGCATGGACCCAAGTGTAAGCTAGGCGAGTATTGCACGGTTGGACGTAGAATACAGGAAGTAAACGTTGTGGGTGGCCTCATTCTTCCCATTTGGGGAACCATTGAGAAAGCTCTCTCCAAACAAGTAACAAAGACCATTCCAAGAATTTCTGAGACTCTCTCTTAGTGTTGGCATGAAAACTTATCTGTATTTGGATCTTTTGCAGGCCCGTCACAGCCACAAGAGAATTCGAGTTATACGCATAGAGACTACGACGGATAATCAGCGGATAGTGGGCCTCTCCATCCCTAATGCAGCTGTAGAAACTGTTTTACAAGGTATTGTGAGCTTTTCTCATGTATTCTGATCTTGAGACATCATATGAGAAATCCGACAAGAATACAGAATGGTGTTATTTTGACAATCATTGATTTGTGTCTTTTTGTTTCCGCAGATTTAGCATGGGTTCAAGAGATCGATGATTAAGACAACGATTATTTATAAGAAGCATACACCCTCTAAGCTCCACAACCAAGTTCCCATGCCTATTTGTATTTTCTTTATTTAAAAAAAGAGGAAAAAGACACTTGACTTTCATTTTTGTGTATATCACATGACAAATTGGCAAGAAGATACATAGATGTAATATTATTTATCTAACAAGATTCATTCTTATGTTTCGTTAAAACTTTTTCTTAGAGATGTGCAGAATTAACAAGAAAAGAATTAACAAAAAAGAATTTCACAACCCACATAATAATTCTCAATAAAACAAGAAGAATTTTTTTAGTGTTTCACAGAACACAACACACATAACTTGTAAATTACATAAATGCCATGAAACAGCAAAAATAAAAACAGGCTTATTTTCCAACCAGAAACTTCAATCAATCAACGGGTCGTTGTAAAAAGCATTCAATAAAACCTCTGTTTTCAACAGATGAAAGGAGCATTTGCATAACCATCATGGCAATACAAACCTGGCTGCTGAGTAAACCCTTGCTTCTTCAATGCCTTCCTTGCCCTCGTAACCATTTCTCTGTTTGATATCTCACCGTCTGTCTCCTCCAATATCTTCTGTATCGAATTGCTCATCGCTCCATAAGCCTCAGTTGGTTTCCCCGCTGGAGTCGCATCCGCAGAGGTCTGATCGGTTTGGCAACCGCTGATCAGTATCCCACTGTCTGGAAGCGGAACCGAACCTCTGGATCCACCAGCATAAACCTCTTCTTTACTCCCAACGTGTGTCTGCATCGCGGGTTTCACATAGTCTTCATCGTTTAGTTTACCCTCAAGAAACCCTGAAGCCAATTTCCCAAGCATTCCCATTAATCCACCTTCTTCTCCATTTCCAGCCTGAAGCTTACCTAAGATCACTTTCATAAACTTCTTCACTTTCGGGCTCGAATCATCACCAAACGCATCAAAAAGGCTTGGCCTGATTTTCCCAACTTCGATATTATCATTCCCTGTTTGCTGCTTGAGGATATCAATCAAGGTCTGCAGAGGAAGAGATTTGTCTTTGGCATGGATCCTTTCTCCGTCTTCTAGCTCAATCTCCTTAGTCTCGATTTCTTCGGCCTCATCTTCATCCTTCTTGTTACCTCCAATGTGAAACCCTCGAGACTCGATGGCGCCTTCCACTTTGCTGCGCAAGAACTTCCTAAACCCGAATCTTGAAGAAGATTCTTCAGATTCATCTTCGTCCTCGGCCTCTTTCTTAGTGCTCTCTCCAATCTGCTCCTTGGCTTCATCGATAAGGCCACCACTGTGACAAGAGTCTGAAATGATTGTCATTCTGCAACCTTGAGGAACTTTGTCCACAAGATCTCTGAAATCATCATCTGGAAACAACAAAATTACATCAGCAAAGCTCCATGGACAAATTACCAAGAATATACTCGCTTACAGATTCCTTAATTTCGTTTGATCCTACTTTATTTCTCAAATCCATCACAAAAACAAAAAGAGTCCAATCTCGAAGACAATATTAAAAATTGTACAAAAATCCAAAATTCTTGTTTTTATCATCGGATCGGAGACCAGAACGTCATATACAGATCGTAGCCATCAATCACAAGAGAAAAAAAGAGAGATAAAGTTGAAACTGACCAGTAATCAGATTCATGTCGCAAGGAACAATACACTCGTCGAAACCAGTGTCATCGTCTTCCCCAGTCTCAGCCGGCAACCTCGTACCGTGTCCACTGTAATGAACGACAAGAACGTCGCCGGATTCCGCAGATCCGACGAGATCAGCAAGCGCGCGGCGGATGTTCTTGCCAGTGGGCTGGGTAGAGGATTCATCGGTGTCGATGAGAACGGTGATGTTCTCCTCGGAGAAGCCGTACCGTTCGACGAGACATTTGTACATACGACGAACATCGTTGACGCATCCCCGTAACTCCGCCTTGGTTCCTGGGTAATTGATCCCAATAAGCACCGCCTTTTTCGCCATTGACAAAAAGATCTGATAGACAAAACTCTGAATCTGATCGGGTTATCTGTCAGCGATCCAATAGCTTCTTTCTTATTCCGACAAAAAGTTTGAGATCGATCATAAATTTATATTTTACTTTTGGCTAAGATTATTTCTTTATTCATTCATTGACGCGTTTCCACGAATTGGAATGTATGATCTGACGTGGCATTGAATTTGTTTGATTTTTTTGTTGTCACGTTATTACACGACGAGACGACTAATCACAGACTCACAAATGAGAAAAAAAAACTAATCAGGTTTAAGCCCAACAAGAGGCCTAGTGTCGACCCAACTTATAAACGGCGGCGTTTAATTAACACACCTTGGACCATCTCAGATTTATCTGATTCTTCTTAGATAAACATCTCTTTATCATCGCCTCAGGCAATGGAGTTGAAATTCTTCAACTTATTAAATTGAACATCATCATTCATGTTCTCTCTTACCTTTTGATATAAATCTTGTGAGCCAAAAAAATGATGATTCTTTGTAAACGTTATATCAAAAAAGGAAAACAAACCAAAGTCATCGAAAAAAGGAAACAATCAAAACGAAATTTACTTTTTGGTTAGATTGAGATTAGTGGAAATCGGATCTAATTTAGATTTTCTCTTTAATATCAAACAAATAAAGGATCTCTTTTTGTTTCAAATAATAAAAACCCCAACGGTTAGATTAATAAAAGTATATCAAATCATCATTTAATGAAGCAAATATACTCTTAAGAAAAAAGGAAATAAACCAAAGTTCCTTCTTTGCTTATAAATACAGTCTCACGCATTCTCATTCTCTTCTTCGTTCTTGAGAAATCAAATTCTCTGTTCATCTTCTTCTTCTTCTTTGAGAGAGAAACGAAACAAAAAAAAACCAATCATCTTTCTCTTCTATTTCTCTTTTTAATACCTGATCGCCGATGATGATCCATGAAAGACTCGACATTGAAGTAAATCGTGAGTTCGAGTGCATCATCTCAGATTCGTGACAGATTGAATAAATTCTCCCACATCCTCTCTGTCTTGACCCAATCGAGGATGATTTGCCGGCGGAGAAGGAAGATAAGAAGAGATCGGGAGCAGTGAAAGCGAGGATCACCTAAGAAGGTTTTGATTAGACCATTGTCTCGATGGAGAAGGAGAATTTGCGAGCCAAATTGAGATTCCGCAGAGACCTACGTAGGGTTTGGAGAAGAGTGGTTCTGGAGATGGACGAAGATATGAGAGTGAAGCCGATCAACTTTTCATCAAAGACAAACAAAAGTTCTCAGATTTTTCCAAGCGGTGGATTCGGATGTCATCAACGACACAACTACAAGGTGGGCTCACACTTCAAATGGGCTTTTTGTATGGGCTACCAAATCCAGGTATTACTTTCTTCATTCTTATTTTTTTTTCTTTTCTTTAAAAATTATCTTAAGTAAAACTAAAATTAAATAGTTTAAAAAACTTTCACTAAAACATTTAAATAAAAATACTTTTTAATTTTTAAAATTAGTTTAAATAATAGTAATTTTTACTAAAATTTAAAACAAATTTAACACTTCAACTTTAAGAAAATAATATTTTTAACTAAAACCATGTTAATTTCACTAAAACTTTTTACAAATTATTTTAAGTGTTAAATTTTAAACACGTCGAAAACTAACCGCGCCTAGGCATCCCGTCCTTCATTGGTCCGTAAGCTTTGTGGTGTTCGAAGTTCGGCATGTTTTCACGTTATATAGATTTAACACTTAAACTCATTTTTGAAAATAATAGTGATTTTGACTTTAAAAATTTTAAACTTTAACACTTAAAGAAAATAATTTAAATAGTTTAAAACTTTCACTAAAACATATAAATAAATAAAAATTTTAAGAAAATAATATTTTTAACTAAAACCATGAAAATAATTTAAGAAAATAATATTTTTAACTAAAACTATGATAATTACACTAAAACTTTTTAAGAATTAGTTTAAGTGTTAAATTTTAAATACGTCGAAAACTAACCGCGCCTAGGCATCCCGTCCTTAATTGGTCCGTAAGCTTTGTGGTGTTCAAAGTTCGACATGTTTTCACGTTATATAGATTTAACACTTAAACTCATTTTTGAAAATAATAGCGATTTTGACTTTAAAATTTTTAAACTTTAACACTTAAATAAAATAATTTAAATAGTTTAAAACTTTCACTAAAACATTTAAATAAATAAAATTTTAATTTTTTAAATTAATTTAAATAATAATAATTTTGACTAAAAGTTAAAACAAATTTAACAATTGAACTTTAAGAAAATAATATTTTTAACTAAAACCATGTTAATTTCACTAAAACATTTTAAGAATTAGTTTAAGTGTTAAATTTTAAACACGTCGAAAACTAACCGCGCCTAGGCATCCCGTCCTTAATTGGTCCGTAAGCTTTGGTGTTCGAAGTTCGGCATGTTTTTACGTTATATAGATTTAACACTTAAACTCAATTTTAAAAATAATAGTGATTTTTACTTTAAAAATTTTAAACTTTAACACTTAAAGAAAATAATTTAAATAGTTTTAAAACTTTCACTAAAACATTTAAATAAATAAAAATTTTAATTTTTTAAATTAATTAAAATAATAAAAATTTTGACTAAAAGTTAAAACAAATTTAACAATTAAACTTTAAGAAAATAATGTTTTTAACTAAAATTATGTTCTAAAACATTTTAAAAATTAGTTTAAGTGTTAAATATTAAACACGTCGAAAACTAACCGCGTCTAGGCATCCCGTCCTTAATTGGTCCGTAAGATTTGGTGTTCGAAGTTCGGAATGTTTTCACGTTATATAGATTTAACACTTAAACTCAATTTTTAAAATAATAGTGATTTTGACTTAAAAAATTTAAAACTTTAACACTTTAAGAAAATAATTTAAATAGTTTAAAACTTTCACTAAAACATTTAAATAAATAAAAAATTTATTTTTTAAATTAATTAAAATAATAATAATTTTGACTAAAAGTTAAAACAAATTTAACAATTAAACTTTAAGAAAATAATGTTTTTAACTAAAATCATGTTAATTTCACTAAAACATTTTAAAAATTGGTTTAAGTGTTAAATTTTAAATACGTCGAAAACTAACCGCGCCTAGGCATCCCGTCCTTAATTGGTTAGTAAGGTTTGGTGTTCGAAGTTTGGCATGTTTTCACGTTATATAGATTTAACACTTAAACTCAATTTTAAAAATAATAGTGATTTTGACTTAAAAAATTTAAAATTTTAACACTTTAAGAAAATAATGTTTCTAACTAAAATCATGTTAATTTCACTAAAACTTTTTAAAACTTGTTTAAGTGTTAAATTTTAAACACGTCGAAAACTAGCCGCGCCTAGGCATCCCGTCCTTAGTTGATCCGTAAGCTTTGGTGTTCGAAGTTCGGCATGTTTTCACGTTATATAGATTTAACACTTAAACTCATTTTTGAAAATAATAGTGATTTTGACTTAAAAAATTTAAAACTTTAACACTTTAAGAAAATAATGTTTTTTACTAAAATCATGTTAATTTCACTAAAACATTTTAAAACTAGTTTAAGTGTTAAATTTTAAACACGTCGAAAACTAGTCGCGCCTAGGCATCCCGTCCTTAGTTGGTCCGTAAGCTTTGGTGTTCGAAGTTCGTTATGTTTTCACGTAATATAGATTTAACACTTAAACTTATTTTAAAAAAATAATAGTGATTTTGAGTAAAATTAAAAAAAAAAACATTTAACACTGAAACTTTAAGAAAATAATGTTTTTAAGTAAAACCATGTTAATTTCACTTATACTTTTGAAAAATTAGTTTAAATGAAATTTGAAACACGTCAAAAACTAATCAAGCCTAGGTATCATGTCCTTAGTTGGTCTGTAAGCTTTGGTGTTCGAAGTTTAGCATGTTTTCACGTAATATAAATTCAACAGTTAAACTCATTTTTTCAAAAAAATAGTGATTTTGACTAAAATTTAAAACAAATTTAACACTTCAACTTTAAGAAAATAATGTTTTTAACTAAAACAATATTAATTTTACTTAAACTTTTTAAAAATTAGTTTAAGTGTTAAATTTTAAACACATTGAAAACTAACCGAGCCTATGCATCTTGTTCTTAGTTGGTTCGTAAGCTTTGATGTATGAAGTTCAACATGTTTTCATGTTATATAGATTTAACATTTACACTAATTTTTTAAAAAATAGTAATGATTTTAACTAAAATTAATTTAATTTCACCAAAATTTAAAACATATTTAACACTTAAACTTTAAGAAAATAATGTTTTTAACTAAAACCATTTTAGTTTCACTAAAATGTTTTAAAAATTAGTTTAAGTATAATGATTTTTACTAATATTTTAAAATAAATTCAGGTAAAAAAAATTAACAAGTTAAATTAAAACTATGTTAATTACACTCAATTTTTTGAATAAATAAAATGTTTTCTTTTTCAAACTAGTTTAAGTGTGAAATTTTAAACACTGTTGAAAACAAACTGAAACAACATAAACAAACAAATCACATAACTTATTCAACAAGAATGTTTTTGAACCAAAATACAATCCTTAACAAATAAACGGAGCATTCACAAAACTATCATTGCAATATAGTCCTGGTCGTTGAGAGAACCCCTGTTTCTTAAGAAGCTTCCTTGCCTTCAAAACAAGTTCTTTGTATGTAATCTTACCCTTTGTCTCCTCGAGTATGATCTGCACAACATTGGTGAAGGCTCCATAAGCCATTTCAGGATGACCTTGAGGACTCGCGTCTGCAGAAGTTTGATCTGTTTGGCAACCACTAATCAAAACACCATTATCCGCAAGAGAACCATTGCTCGCACCTGCATAGACCTCTTGCTTGTTCCCAACATGTGTCTGCATCGCGGGTTTCACAAACTCTTCATCATCGTTTAGTTTATGCTCAAGAAACTCTTGAGCTAGTTTCCCAATCATTCCCAATATCCCACCTTCACTTTTACCTTGTTGCATCTTTGTTAGAATCACTTTCATGAACTTCTTAACCTTTGGGGATGCATCTTCTCCAAACACATTGAAAAGGGTTGGTCTGATTTCCCCAACTTCAATATTATCGTTACCTGTTTTTTGCTTGAGGATATCGATTAGAGTTTGTAGAGGCAGAGATTTGTTTACGACATGGACTTTTGCCCCATCTGCTAGTTCAATCTCTTTAGTCTTGTTTTTGTCATCTTTGTGGTGAGGAATGTCGATCCCTCTAGATTCCAATGCTTCTTCCACAGCTTCACGCACAAAGCCTTTGATTCCAAGTCCTGAAGAGCCTTCAGATTTTTTCTTTGGCTTCTTCTTCGTGCTCTCTCCTATCTGTTCTTTAGCTTCATCGATGAGACCACCACTGTGACAGGAGTCTGAGATGATGGTAATGTGTGCTTCCTTTGGTACCTTGTCCACAAGATCTCTAAACTCATCATCTGAGAATATATGAAAAAGAGTTAATTTGAAACAATATATGAAAGCAAAAAAAATCTTATTGACATGAAAAACAATCAATGAGAAAGTTCAACTGGTTTAGACCAAATGGATGAAAACATAATTCCCCTGAATCTAACAATTTTCAACATATAATCTCGATCAAACTGACAAACAAAAATTTCAACATCTAAACAAAAAACAGGACAAAGTTCTTACCGGTGATAAGATTCATATCACAAGGAACAATACACTCATCATAACCAGTATCATCGTCTTCTCCAGTCTCCGCCGGCAACCTCGTCCCATGTCCACTATAATGGACGACAAGAACATCGCCGGATTTAGCGGACTCAACTAGATTCAACAACGCACTTCGAATATTCTTCCCTGTAGGTTTGGTGGAAGACTCGTCAGTATCAATCAGCTCAGTGATGTTTCTCTCGGAGAATCCAAACCGATCGACGAGACATTTGTGCACCCTCCGGACATCGTTGACGCAGCCCCGGAGCTCCGCCTTGGTCCCAGGGTAGTTAATTCCAATCAACACAGCTTTCTTCGCCATTGAAGATATCTCAAAAGGTCTGCGTTACAATTTTTTTATTTTGATCGTGAGCTGTTACATTTCGGTCTTCATGCTTTTATACTATAATGTTTATTACTATTAAATTAATGAAGCCTTAATAAGGTTGCCAACAATTTTTTTTTAAAAAGTCTCTAATTAACAAAACTCTAATAATAAATATATATGGTTTTATTTGGTCATAATTTCCATTCCATATCTGTCTGTTGGAAACTTTGAATACATTTTTATCTAATTGTAGTCAATTACATTAATTTTTCTTGGATAAGATAGTTACATTAAAATTAGGATGAAATTATATTCTAATTCAAATATTAAAATCTCTAGCCGTTTAGAGACGAAGAAAACGTCTATGGCTTGTCCATTTTTCCAACCAAAGCTAAAACGTACAAGTATAGATTGTGAAAAAATAGTATGGCAAGAATTTTACGTATCTTCAAACCAAATAATTACGCAAATGTCGCTTGTTATTGTTTATAGCCTCTCCTGATGGCACACACAATCCCACGTTGTAATCTATAAATATTATCAAATCATATATCATCGCATACATGCTTAGCACGACGCTTTTTACTAATCAGTTCCATGTCAAAATATTATCATGGAAAATAACGGTTTTGTCTCTTGTACCGTAAGGTAAGATTTAAATTTACATAGGGGGTAAACAATTAATTAATTTTACCACAAACTAAAAATGTATGAGCAAAAATAAAAAATTTAAACCAATGAAGTGATGAACAAACAAACAGCAATTGGGATATAAATATTCAAATCAAGGTTACAACAACACACAAGTAATAAAACATATTCCACACGAACCAAATCAACAAACAACAAAAACCTCCCAAATTAATCAACATATAAACTGAGCATTGACATAAGTATCATTGCAATACAGTCCCGGTCGTTGATCAAAGCCCTGTTTCTTAAGAAGCTTCCTTGCCTTCAAAACAAGATCTTTGTTACTAATCTTACCTTTAGTCTCCCCAATTATAATCTGTATAGCATTGGTTAGTGCTCCATAAGCCAATTCCGGGTGACCCGGTGGGCTTGCGTCTGCAGATGTTTGATCAGTTTGACAACCACTGATCAGTATACCGTTATCAGGAAGTGCACCATTGATAGCACCTGCATACACCTCTTGGATCGCGGGTTTCACATCGTCGTTAAGCTTCTGGTCAAGAAACTCTTGAGCTAAACTCTCAATTGCAGTAGTAGTCTCTTGTAGGTTGCTTAGAATCACATTCATGAACTTCTTCACCTTTGGACTTGAATCTTCTCCAAACATATCGAAAAGGGTTGTCCTGATTTTCCCCACTTCGATATCATCGTTGCCCGTCTCTTGCTTCAGCAAATCAATCAAAGTCTCCAATGGCAGAGATCTGTTTCCCACTTCAATTATCTCTGCCTCTGTCTCCTTGTTGATCGTTGAAGAGTCTCCATAGTCTTTCTTCTTCTTCGTGCTCTCTCCTATCTGCTCTTTGGCTTCATCTATGAGACCACCACTGTGACAAGAGTCAGAGATTATTGTAATGGGACAATCCTTTGGCACCATCTCCACAAGATCCCTGAAATCATCATCTGTAAAACAGAGTCACCTTAAAAGATTAAAAATCAGGGTAGCAAAATCTCTATTAGTATATCTCAGGATACACAAATCTTATCTATAGCATCTTAATTCAAAACTTTAACACACATATAAGCACAATAACCCCAAAATTTTCCACATAATCCACTAGTTTTCAACACGAATTTCCGGTTTTGTGGTAACATAACTACTGGTAAAGGAAAAAGTTCAAATTGTTACGTAAACATGAAAAAATTAAAAGTCAACTTTGGTTTATGTTTTCACTAACCGGTGATGAGATTCATATCAGAAGGAACAATACACTCATCGTAACCAGTATCATCGTCTTCTCCAGTTTCCGCGGGTAACCTAGTCCCATGTCCACTGTAATGGACGAAGAGAACATCACCCGGTTTAGCCGGCTCAACGAGATCCAACAACGCCTGTCTGATGTTCTTACCGGTCGGTTTGATCGAAGTACTATCAGTATCAATCAACATTTTGATGTTCGTCTCGGAGAATCCGTACCGTTCGACGAGGGTTATACGCATCCGACGGACATCGTTTACGCAGCCTCGTAGCTCTGCCTTGGTTCCCACGTAGTTGATCCCAATCAGTAAAGCTTTCTTGGCCATTGTTGATATTTCAAACTCTGCTTGACAATTTTCTTTCTGATCCTGGGATGATTCATCCTTCATGGGTTTTATAATCATCTTTTATTATTTAACTAATGAAACCTAGTGTTTTTTTGTCTGACTTTTTTCTGTCGCGTTTTTGTATGACATTAAAAAAAGAACCTGAGAGGATATTGGAAAATTACAAGCTCTGATTTGATCAATCTTTTTTCTTTAAATTTCTAGGTAATTGAAAATTTGTTAATCAAATTTATTACAAATTGTGTTTCGAATGTAAATAATTTATATTAATTTTGGTTGCATTCCATGTAATAACGTTTATAATTTTGAATAACCATATATCAAACAACCTAACTTGAACACAAACATTAGATAGAGCCATAGAGACAAGAAGTTCTATTCCTAAAATCCGTACGAAACTTAGATAAGCTTATAAGAAATAGTCCAAAATATATTTAATAATTTTGTACAACTAATCAATTTAAAATAATAAAGAAAAGGACAATTCTTGTTATTTTATAGTTACTCCCTTTCTTGAGAGCGCAAACAATCTCACGTTATAAGCACGTCGCTTTTGTCGAGCCAATCAGCCAATTATAATGGCTTGATTATTGATTCCTTCTATCTCAAGTCAACTGGACTAAGTCTCTAGGTCTTAATTAGATTCCATGTATCCGAAGTTGATGGAACTTACACACAAACTAGTTTTTATCTAATATATTTAACAAGACAAAATATCTAATCCAACTATCCTTGTTTCGATATAAATATAACATATACATATCATATACTGTATATATAAATGATATATCTCTACTTATCAAGCTAATTATACTTTTTGAACGCAAAAATACATTATCTTCCTTGCTTTGAAAAGTTTAAACACCATTCTATATAGAAAGTTGAGAACATTTGAACACCACTTGCTGATGTTCACACTATAACGAAAAAACAATACACTGTTCAATTTAATATTAGAGTTTACTTTATCCATTAAGGTATTATCAATGACAACTAGGACTACAGAGAGCAATTTGATACATAATAATTAGCGTAGATGAAGGAGACTATTCCAAATAAACATACTTTGTAAGAAATTCATTTCAATAAATCATTTATTGTACTTCATAAGAGATTGCATACATTTTTTACCACGTCCACTAGAATCCACAAAATAGACTTGAGTGAAAAAAGAATCTCTAATCAATCAACACACCATAGTTAGCATATAAATGGAGCATTCACAAAGCGGTCATTACAATACAATCCTGGTCTCTGAATTAACCTCTGTTTCTTCAGAATCTCTCTTGCTCTCAATACCATTTCTTTGTTTGTAATCTTATCTTTATGATCAGTCTCTGACAAAACCATTTGGATGGCGTTACTAAACGCTCCAAACGCTTCTCCACTCTTCTTAACATCTGCCGATGTCTCATCTGTTTGACATCCACTCAACAGAATCCCTCGGTCGGGAAACAATCCGTTGCTTGATCCTCCTCCATAAATCTCACGATCGCTCTTCACTTGTGCCTGCATTGCGGGTTTTATGTAGTGTTCATCGTTTAGCTTCTCTTCTATATACCCTCGAGCACTTTCTTCGCTCTTACCAAGTAACGTACTTTGATCATTTCTTTTCATTAGCTTGGTGAGAATCACTTTTGTGAACTTCTTTATCTTCGGGCTCGAATCTTCACCAAAGACATCGAAAAGGGTCGGTCTGATTTTCCCAATCTCGATATTGTCTTGCCCAGTTTGTTGTTTGAGAAGTGTGATGAACCTCTCAAACGGAAGAAACCTTGCATTGACAACTTCATCTCTCTCTCCTACTTCTACGATCTCGCGAGTTTCTACATGAGAACTTCCGATTCCACAAAACGCAAGCAGTTTCACAAAAACGCTATGCAAACAGTTCCCAATCTCGAATTCAAAAGAAGAAACTTTGGTTTCTCGATTGGTACTCTCTCCGATCTGTTCCTTAGCTTCATCGATGAGTCCGCCGCTGTGACAAGAGTCTGATACGATCGTTATCTGACATCCTCTGGAACTTGTTCCACTAAATCCCTGAAATCATCATCTGCAATGCAACACACAAAACAGCGTCGTCGATATAAATAAATAAAAATTAATCCCAAATTATATCAAAATAATTCAAAACTAGCCTTAAGACTTAACAAAGTCAAAGAGAGGGGTAAAAAGATTCCTCTGTTCAAAACAGAGCACTCTGTTTTTCTACATTTAAATAAGAAACCATCCCATAAAATACTAATTGTTATTGAATCCAGTTTTGATCTACTTACCAGGGATTGGATTCAAGTCGGAAGGAACAATACACTCATCAAAACCTGTATCATCTTCTTCCTCTGTTTCCAGTGGGACCCTCGTACCGTGTCCACTGTAAGTCTGTAATGCACGAATAAAACGTCACCGGACTTTGCTGGCTTTATGAGCTCCGACAAAGCCTGACGGATGTTTTTTCCGGTGGGTTGAGTGTAAGATTTGTCGGTGTCAATCAGCACCGTGATATCTTCCTCGGCGAATCCGAACCGGTCAACGAGGCACTTATGCATCCGACGGACATCGTTGACGCAGCCTTGTAGCTCATCCGTGGAGCCTGGGTAGTTGATTCCTATCAGCAACGCTCTCTTCGCCATTCTTGCAATCTTCAAGAGTTCTTTGTCGGAGAAAAACTTCCACTGGATCTAACGATTCTTCGTTGAGATTTGTGATCAAGATTAACATTAAAATACTAAAACATTATTGGGTTAGTGAACTAACTTTATGTTTCTCTATTCATATAATGATAGGCACGTGAACATTGTGGACTAATTATCAAAGATTCATAAACATTAAAACAAAACGCCGTCTGTGGGGATCGAACCCACGGCCACGTGGTTAAAAGCCACGCGCTCTACCACTGAGCTAAGACGGCAAGATAATTTAAGATTTTGTAATTAATTTTTAAAATTAGTTTAATCAGCATGCGTTTAAGGTTCTTCTATAATTAGTCTTTTAAGTTAGCAAAAATTACATAATGATGATGATTTGTAAGGCCAAGTGAAACTATATCATCAGGATTGTGTATAATTGGTTTGTTGAATCTTGGAAATGTGATGTAAAAACTTAAATGTTTGAAATATAAGATTCTTGGTTCCGAAGAATTGGCAGAACTGAAATAACTCTAAACCACCAAGAACTTTGAAATGCTACGTAGGGAAAAGAAAATCAAACTGATAATTATGATCGTTTTCCATTCAAATAAAACTTTTTTTTTTCAAATAAAACTTACAACAAACAATACATAAATCAAACAAAAACTTGTTCAACACCAAACTCCAAATGCTCTAAAAGAAATTAAAAGTACAAACATGAAAGTTTTTTTCAACATATGAATGGAGCATTGACGTAACTATCACTACAATATAGCCCTGGTCGTTGAAGAAATCCTTGTTTCTCAAGGAACTTCCTGGACTTCAAAACCAAATCTTTGTAACTAATCTTACCCTTTGTCTCAGCAAGTATGGTATGTAAGGAATTAGTGAATGCTCCAAAAGCTTTCTCTTTGGAGCCTACGTCTGCAGAAAATTGATCAGTTTGGCACCCACTAAGCAGAACACCTTTGTTCCCAAACCCCCCTTTACTTGCCCCTGCATAGACCTCTTTTTTGTTCCCGACTTCTGTCTGCATCGCGGGTCTCAAAAACTCTTCATCATTCAGCTTCCCCGTAAGAAAATTTGTTGCTAGTTTTCCAATCTGTCCCAACATCAAACCTTCACCAATACTCTCATGCAAGTTGCTTAGAATCACCTTCATGAACTTCTTCACCTTTGGAGATGCATCATCTCCAAACACATCAAAAAGGGTCGTCCTGATATTCCCCACTTGGATATCATCTTTTCCTGTAGCATGCTTCAACATATTGATTGAAGTCTCCAATGGCAGAAATCTGTTTCTGGCATTGATTCTGTTTTCACCATCTTCTTGTTCAGTCTTGGTCGATGTTTCTTCTTTTACTACACCTTTGGAACTAAAAAGTCTAAAAGGGCATTTGGATTCTTTCTTGGGCGTCTTCTTAAAGCTCTCCCCTATTTGCTCTTTGGCTGAGTCGATGAGACCACCACTATGACAAGAATCGGAGACGAATGTAAAGGAGCAGTCTTTGGGCACCTTACTCACAATTTCTCTGATATCATCATCTGAGAACAGAACCAACCATACACACAAGAAATTAGATGAAAAACCTGATGAGCCTGATGAGTAAGTCAACACTTTTGAAGTTGAATTCTCACAAAAGCAAAGGTAATTTCCACTTACCGGTGATGTAAATAGTAGGTTTTGGTTCTAGTTTTAGATGAATAGTAATAAGAAAATAAAATCATATAAAATGGATAGATTTCTTATGAAACCGGTTCATGTTCGATTTTAGTAAACTATAGCCTTCCAAAAGATGCAAGTCTTTTTCAAATCAGTTCCGGTTTCAGTTCTTTAAAAATATTTAAGAAACAAAAACATTTTAGAAAAAGAAATTAAAGATTTGGTTTGGTTTATACAAATGTTTCTATTTGATATCAAAATCCTTTCTGAATTATACTGTCAAGAAAATAAAGATATTCTGGTTTTGAAAAATAATAATACTCGGTCACCAAATAAATATAGGGCTAAGGCAAAACGTGTATATTTTTTTTTTCAGTTACCGGTGATGTAATTGTGATCGGAGGGAACAATACACTCATCGAACTGAGTATCATCGTTTTCACCAGTCTCCGGCGGCAACCTCGCTCCGTGTCCACTGTAGTGAACAAAGAGAACATCACCGGAGTTTGCTGATTCAACAAGATCCGACAACGCTTGTCGAATGTTCTTGCCGGTGGGTTGGGTTTTAGACTTGTCGGTATCAATCAGCTCAGTGATGTTCTCCTCCGAGAATCCGAACAGTTCGACGAGTGATTTGTGCGTCTGCTTGACGTCATTGATGCAGCCCAGTAGCTCTCCTTCGGTTCCAGGATAATTGATCCCTATCAACACCGCTTTCTTCACCATTTGATTCCGATGAATAAACTTAAAACTTCTCTGTTTTTGGTTTGTTTGATGAGTAAAAAGATGGTTCGTTCTTCATGCTTTTATAATAATCTCGTTAATCTCGTGTTAGTTAACTTAACGAATGCTTTTAGTCCTTTAGCTTTTGTTTTGTTTTAAATGATTAAAATAGTTATATTTTTTTAACGTATTAATTATTAAACGTGGAGTGTACCTTGTACTATTAGCCTGGCAATGTTTTTCTATGCGGTGTATAAAATGATTTAACAAAATTTATGATTTATTTTACGACAATCATGTATGGCGTAGTTTTTTTGATAACCCAGTATTCAGACCACACAGTGATCTGACTAGTCCACTGGGCCTAACCCCGCGTAACAGAGATTTTTAAGCCTCCACTTAAGGGCCCCCTGATAAACTGGTGGTCTGGGGCGCCTGAGCAAGTCCGCAGGTAAATTCCCAGGTGGCCACAGGAGTGAGAGAGCGAAACTGCGTCTGGGGAGGATCGATCCCTGGCCTAGACCAACAGGGCGATCCTTCCAACCAAACGAGAACCACTCGCCCACCACCATGTATGGCGTAGTACGTCTACGTGTAGTTTTTATAAATTTATGTCAATGCATTCATAAAACAAAAAGTCACTTAGTAGTTATTTAAACTTCAAAATGAAAAGTCATATATGTAGAGCATAGCAAATGGAATAAGATTTAAGGGAATAAAGTTATCGGAACCATAAGATGCGTTGCATCGTAATTAATTCATAACCACAATATCATTAATCAATTGTTGATTTTAATATGCTGCTTGCTTTATTTAGATGAAGTTTTTTATATATTAATACTACTATAAGCACGTGGATGAGTAATTGATTTCTTTTCATGATTGTCTCTAAAATACTATTAACAAAATAGCATTACTGGGTGTTAACCGTGTTATGTCTGGACCTTTTCGTGTTTCTCATCCAAATATTGATATAATATAGTCTTTTTTTTTCTTTAAATGAAAAAGCGTTGATCTATTACTATTATAGTCTCGTGGATGATTTTGTGTATATATATATTATCGGAATTGTCAATCAAATATTGGTAGCGACGCTGTAGTTGGGTGGTCTGAACCGAAAACATGTGGGCGATTAATTGATCTATGATAAAAAAGGTTTTATTCAAATCATAATCATGTGTTCATATCAATTTACAAGGCTTTCTCGATTCTTTTATGTTATGATCGAGATTATATAATTCATTATGGCATGTGAAGACTGTGAGTGGATTCTACTCTTTTTTTTTTTTTTTGTCTTTACACAAACAAATTTGATTTCTTGTTTGTATGAATTCATTTTGTTGCATCAAATAACCGATAATTAACATAAATATTAGTATGTGTTAGGGAAACAATAGGTTCCTTCACTACTTTTCTCACAAGGTTGGGGAATAAGAAAGATTATCAAATTAAGAATTCTTGGAAAAACAAAACCTAAATCAGATATGTTTAAGCTTTTTAAGTTTTGCCTATTTATTGGAAAAAACAAAACCAAACGCCGTCTGTGGGGATCGAACCCACGGCCACGTGGTTAAAAGCCACGCGCTCTACCACTGAGCTAAGACGGCTGAACAATTAATCTGGCATAACAATTTACAAAAATAAAACCTAAAGAGATATGTTTAAGCCCAACAAGAGCCCTACTATCTATATTCGGCCCAACTAACATAACGACGACGTTTAGTTAACGCGACGTATAAACACGCCTGGGGTTTTCTGATTGCATAATTTTTCGACCTCCCGAAGCGCTTTTTCATCTTCCTTGTTTTGGGTTTCTCTCCAAAAATCGCCGGAGAAATTCAAATCGTCATCTCTAATTCGTCCGAGAAATCCAACGTTAGGTATATAATCACGGTTGGTTTCTGAAATTAGGGCACGAAAAAATGCCCTTGTTTATGCCTGACGAAGAGCTGGCGCGGCTATCTAGCGACGCCGCGTCGGTGGTTGCAGAAAGAGCCGACGAGTACATACGGAAGATATACGCCGAGTTGGATAGTGTTCGTGCCAAGGCTGACGCTGCTTCCATCACGGCGGAGCAGACGTGTTCGCTTCTCGAGCAGAAGTACCTCTCGCTATCTCAGGATTTCTCTTCCCTTGAATCTCAGAACGCGAAGCTTCAGTCTGATTTCGATGATCGTTTAGCTGAGCTTGCACAGTCTCAAGCGGAGAAGCATCAGCTTCATTTGCAATCGGTGCGTCCTTGTGCTTTTTTTGTGTGGGTTTTCAGTGTGTTTTTGGGAATCCCTAATATTTCACGGATCTTCCGGGTTTTTTTTTGATGCAGATTGAGAAGGATGGAGAGGTAGAGAGGATGTCGACGGAGATGTCAGAGCTTCATAAGTCTAAGAGGCAACTGATGGAGTTATTGGAGCAGAAAGATGCCGAGATTAGCGAGAAGAATTCCACTATCAAGAGCTACTTAGATAAAATCGTGAGTGCTTCCCTATTTTTGTTAGCGTATCATGTATTTTCAACTGTGTAACCCTAACTCTTGTTCTATTTCTCAGGTCAAGCTGACGGATGCTAGTTCGGAGAAGGAAGCCCGACTAGCTGAAGCCACCGCAGAATTGGCACGTTCTCAAGCTATGTGTAGTCGGTTATCTCAGGTCAGATTATTGAAAGCATTTTAAGATATATGTTTGATTGTGTTTATGTTTAGTTGTTGCCTGCTTTTGCATTGGTAATTCTTATTATCCTTATATAGGCCAAAATACTGTGTTATCTTAAGAATTTGGATGAGTTACAGTTGATTGATGACTGGTGCACTTTGATTAGTTTTATTGATACCTTAATTTCTATAATGTCATAGAATAAAATATGTTGATCCTTTTACAATGTTTATGACATATGGTCTCTGATGGAAACAGGAGAAAGAACTCACGGAAAGGCATGCCAAATGGCTAGATGAGGAGTTGACAGCCAAAGTCGACAGTTACGCTGAACTCCGTAGAAGGCATTCTGATCTTGAATCTGAAATGTCAGCAAAGCTTGTAGATGTAAGGCCAATATTCTCGGTTTATTCTAATACTTTTCTCTCTGTTTTCTTTTCTCAAGTGTTATTCCTTCTTCTATCAGGTTGAAAAAAACTATATTGAGTGCTCTAGTTCGTTAAATTGGCATAAGGAAAGATTGAGAGAGCTCGAAACACAAATTGGTTCATTACAAGAGGTATGTATGGCGTGTAACACCTATATCCTCATATCTTATCGTTTTATGCACTATGAGATTTACTTGTTTCGCTTCATATCCAAAGGACCTCAGCTCTTGCAAAGATGCAGCAACGACCACTGAAGAGCAATACACTGCTGAACTTTTCACTGTGAGTTTTGCAAACATTGAACCTCTTCTCATCTTTTTAGCTGACTGGAGAGCTAAGTATGTCATTTGAGGCATTTCAAAGTTTCAGAAGTAGACCTTCATAGGTGTTGTTTATCCAATCTAACCCACAAGCTGTCATATAGGCGAACAAGCTTGTTGAGCTTTACAAGGAAAGTTCGGAGGAATGGTCTAGAAAGGCTGGCGAACTTGAGGGTGTTATTAAGGCCTTAGAGGTAAGTTTCCCATCACAAATCAGAGGATAGTGTTCTAATTGTGTTACCATGTTAACCTCTTGAGTTTCAAATCATGACTGCAGGCACGCTTGAGCCAAGTCGAGAGTAGTTACAAGGAGAGACTTGATAAAGAAGTGTCTACAAAACAGCTGTTAGAGAAGGTACTGAGACCCTCAAGTTTATCGCTTTATCGATTATTATTTCTTAGCTCTGGTAACTTGTTTTCAGCATCCTTTTCAACATATACTGAAGGTGTTGTGTGTCGACCCAATTGCTAGTATGAGACTTTGATATTCTTTGATTGTTTTCTTAAATTTATTTGTTTAATCGGCTTTTAGATATTTTCAGATACTAGATAATAATTTTTTTTGAGAATTCTATCTTTGATTTTTGTGGGAAGTGGTTTTAGTGCATTTTACTTCGGGATGCACATTTTTAAATTTATTTTCTAGTGAGATAATTAGGTTTTCTTTTCTGCAACATCAGGAGAACGAAGACCTTAAACAAAAACTTGAGAAGTGTGAAGCAGAAATTGAGAAAACTAGGAAAACAGATGAGCTAAATCTGATACCTTTCAGCAATTTCACAAGGTATGTAAGATTGTAATATCTTGATTGTCCTAGTGTGCACGGATCAGAGAAAATTCTCACATCTTTCTCCTGACATACCTTTGGTCCAGACGGGTTGACGATTCTGGGACCAGCAACATGATAGAGGAAAGCCAAGCAGTAATTTCTAAGGTTCCTGCTGGTGTGTCAGGAACTGCACTAGCAGCTTCACTCTTACGTGATGGATGGAGTGTGAGTTTTAGTCTTAGTATACACTTCCAGTTTACAGTGTCTCAACTCTGTTTGTGGTGTATATATCGCTCTTTTTATCTTGTAGCTGGCCAAAATTTATGAGAAGTATCATGAGGCTGTTGATGCCTTGAGGCATGAGCAATTAGGTAGAAAGGAAGCTGAGATGATACTTCAACGGGTATGATCTATTTAACTTGTTATTGCCAGGTCTTTGTTTAAAATTTTGATTTCCAATCATTTCCACTTTTGTTTTGTCTATATTCTCTATGTTTAACTAGTAATTTTTCAACCGCAGTTCACTAATGACTTGAGCATAATATTTTTCTTCTCCTGTTAACTTACTCTTGGTATCCTGCTTTGTAGGTGTTATCCGAATTAGAAGAGAAAGCCGGGTTTATCCAAGAAGAAAGAGGTATGATCCAATTCTGTGCTTCTGGAGCCATATGTTTTACCCTCCCAAAGATTTCTTTCACTAGTAATATATTTGTATCTTGTTGGAGACACGCTTAAACCTATGATGCAATCTGTTTTCGTTCCCAGGGGAGTATGAGAGGATGGTTGAAGCTTATTGTTTAGTTAATCAAAAACTCCAGGATTCTGTCTCTGAACAATCAAATATGGAGAAGTTCGTTATGGAGCTAAAGGTACCTGGTATTGTTATAGTGGTTGTTCAAGATGCGTTCTTGTGCTGTTCTTATACATTTATCTGATTGATAGGCTGACTTGAGGAGACGAGAACGGGAAAACACACTATTGCAGAAAGATATATCTGACCTACAGAAACAGGTAATTTGATGATCTACTCTTCGCTGTTTACCAAGTTTTTTGTGGTCTTCAGTTTCTTGACTAACATGACTTGCAATGTTAATTGTTGAGACTTTGTCTCACTGATGTGTATGCCTGGTTGGTTGCCTAATCGATTGATGCTTTGTGTTTGTTTCTACTATTTAGGTTACGATACTATTGAAGGAGTGTCGTGACGTCCAACTTCGATGTGGAGCTGCCAGGGATGATGATGAGGAAGATTATCCTCTGCTATCTGATGTTGAGATGGATATGGAATCTGAAGCTGATAAAATCATTTCAGAGCATCTTGTAAGTTTGTTTCTTTATCTCGACGCCATGTTTTGTGTTAGATTTTATTTTGCAAAAGAAATTGTGGATGACTAATGCTTGTCCTCATGTTGGGATGAATTTCAGTTAAAGTTCAAAGATATAAATGGACTAGTTGAGCAGAATGTTAAGCTGAGAAATCTTGTTCGTAGTCTTTCAGAGCAGATTGAAAGTAGGGAAACGGAGCTGAAGGTAAGAAGGATTTTGTATGCATAGTTTCTTTGGTAAAGTGTGAAGTTTAAACAAAATTTGTGTAATGTCAGGAAACGTTTGAGATAGAACTGAAGAATAAGACTGATGAAGCTTCTGCCAAGGTAGCAACCGTGCTAAAAAGAGCTGAAGAGCAGGGACAAATGATTGAATCACTGCACACATCTGTAAGTATTTCCACCCTTCAAAATCTTTTCTCTATTGCAGCACTTGGTAAATTGATGTTGGACTTCTTTTCAACGATTTATTTTGTGACATATTTTTCTTTTTCAGGTTGCAATGTATAAGCGATTATATGAAGAGGAACAGAAACTTCATTCATCTGATTCTCGTTCTTCAGATTTGTCTCCAGGTTCTACTTCTATGCATTATTATGAGTTTACTGCACTACATGTTCTTAGATACCCTCAATCATGGACTTCACGGCTAAGTTTAATTAAATTAAAATGATGTTTCAGTTTTATCTTAGAACCAATCCTTTTCAAAATTTCACCCCAAATGTCATCAAGGTTTAGTGGGGATGCAAGAAATCTTTGACTTTAGTCGATGCTGTTCTTAAATTCAAATAAAAAGTTGGCTCGTTAGTTTTTTATTTATTTTTATAATTATAATTAGAAGTTAGGATGGAAAGCATCTGCATTTGGAACAACTACCAAAGTTTGGTCTTATTTTCATATGTATCTCAATTGTCAGTAATGAAAATTAATGCTGTACGCACAAATTTGAAGTGTATTCTGGCTTTTCAAGCCTAATCCACTTTCCTGGAAATCTCATCTTGTTTCCTTAAAGAGATTTGCATGCTGTTACATGCTTTGCTCATAAAATTGAATCATAGTTTCAGTGGCAAACTAGCTTTTCAATGGCTGACAGAGATGTATTCTTGTGTAGCTGTAGTGCCAGGAAGGAAGAACTTCTTACATCTGCTTGAGGATTCAGAGGTATGACAGATTGCTAGATCTTTCTTTCCTCTTCTTTGTTGTCCACTTTCCTAGCGTATCAAAGTAGTTGTTTGGGGCTCACCTTATTGGCTGCATTGCTTGTTCCAGGAAGCTACTAAAAGAGCTCAAGAAAAAGCTTTTGAACGCATCCGGAGTCTCGAAGAAGATTTTGCGAAGGCTAGGTATATTTTATCATCCTCTTGTCTTTTATCTTTCATTTCTTACTGGACAAGTTATTAGTTTTTATGCAAAAGGTTTTGTTTGGTAAACTAGGGTACCGCTGGATATGTAACATATTTTCCAGTCGGATAGTCAAGTTGAGAATTAGAACCCAGACTATTCTAGCGAAGGAAAGAAAGTGTGGAAAGCGTAGTGTCTAATGTGAAACGTGTTTGCAGATGCAGGTGGATTGCTGAAAATACTAATCTGAGCTTATGTGTTTGCAATACCAGTTTAGATGTCCTATATAAGTTACATAGAAGTTATAATTATACATCTTGATACATAGAGAGACAACATGAAAAACTGGGTTGTATCTTATGTAGCATATTTATGAAACTTAAACTGTAGCTATTGATTTTTGCTATTGTTTCCTGTAATTTTTTTTTACTGAATATTATCAACTTTGTTTTCATTTTTCCCCTTTGGATTTTAGGAGTGAAATAATTGCAATAAGGTCTGAACGGGATAAGTTGGCGATGGAGGCAAATTTTGCTAGGGAAAAACTAGAGGGTATCATGAAAGAATCTGAACGCAAGGTGATCTTTGTCACAAATTTATATCATCAGAAGCTTGTGGTTTCTTCAAAGTTTTCACCTTATCCGTGTTTATCTTAGAGAGAAGAAATGAACGGCGTTTTGGCAAGAAACATAGAGTTCTCACAGCTAATCATTGACCACCAGAGGAAATTGCGTGAAAGTTCCGAGTCTCTGCACGCAGCGGAAGAGATCTCCAGAAAATTATCTATGGAGGTAGTATATCCATCACTCGTTAAGTTTATGATTTTTTTTGCTTTAATACTAACAGCCATCTATAGGTTTCGGTTCTAAAACAAGAAAAAGAGGTGTTATCAAATGCTGAGAAAAGAGCGTCTGATGAAGTCTCTGCTCTATCTCAAAGAGTTTACCGGCTTCAGGTTGGAAACATGAGAATAGTGCAATTCGATCTTAAGCTGTGTGTACTCTTTTTTTTTGCTGACATGTTGTTCTGCAGGCTACCTTGGATACTGTACAAAGTACAGAGGAAGTTCGTGAGGTAAGAAAACGACCTTTGATATTAGTTTACTAATTCTATACTGCAATACCGATTACAAAATGATATACCTTTACCAAAAAACCTCAGGAAGCAAGAGCTGCCGAGAGAAGGAAACAAGAGGAGCATATCAAGCAACTTGAGGTCTATAGCATATTTGATAATTCTTTCAAAATTATTATGTGGAAAAGTAGAAGTTAACTGATGTTTTGGACGGGATTTTCACAGAAAGAATGGGCTGAAGCTAAAAAAGAATTGCAAGAAGAAAGGAGCAATGCACGGACTATTACTTCGGACCGCAATCAAACTTTGAACAATGCTGTAATTCAGGTAGAAGAAATGGGAAAAGAATTGGCTAATGCCTTGAAGGCTGTCTCAGTCGCAGAGTCCAGGGCTTCTGTCGCTGAGGTACTGTTTCAAGTCTACTTTACCTTTCTTAATAACTTAGACTCATGAATACATGAACCAATTCCATTCTGCATCGAGGTGTGCTGCATCTCACCAGCATCTTTCAGTGTTTACTCTGTCTGGCTCCTAGGTTGCATACCTAATAGCTTTCCCAGGTCGACATTTCCTAGATTGCCATTTTTCTGGTGCTGCTTTTGCGAAGTGAGTCTTTGCATGTGGTTTTACTAATTGTGAATAGACCCAGACCAATTTCCAGAAAATCATTTTACTACCTGTGAATAGGCCCAAACCAATTTCTGGAAAATCGCTACATTGTCAATCCACTAGATTTTTCAGCTGTTTGCCGTCCATTCACATATTTGCATGATCATTTTTACCTGATTACTATAATTGACTATTACTTTACATGTGTAAAATTAGGCTAGACTTTCTGATTTGGAGAAAAAGATAAGATCTTCAGATCCTAAGGTAAATGTTTTGATTTTTCTAATCATTGAATTGTGGGGTTTACTTCAAACAGCAAAATCGTGGATGGAATTTGCTATTACAAGTTTGTAACGACTTTCATTTTCTCACTTTTAGGCTCTTGATATGGACAGTGGTGGAATTGTCTCTCTTTCCGATAATGAGGTCAGTGAAGTCCTTCAAATTATCTTTTTCCCCAATTTTAAATTCTGAGATGGGGATTTAAGTTCCCTAATTTTGGTATTGTTCGGATTTCCTGGTTGCAATCTATTTGTAAAAGGCTGCTCATGTTATTTTTCTGGAAGTTGTACATAAGATGCAGGCAGGATTTAGGATAGGATCTGCAGTAAGCATTACTGAGTTAGTTGAATTTGATCATGTAGATTTGAGTCTTTCGCTTAAGCTATCGTCTGCGTTACCTTTTTTTGTTCCTATATAGCAATCCAATATTTGGATGTGTAACGTAGTCTGTTAATCTCTTTTTTGCTGTGGTGGTCATTTACTCTAGATGTCCGTAGAACTGCGTACCGGGAAGGAAGAAATTGAAAAATTGAGGGGAGAAGTAGAATCTAGCAAAAGCCACATGCTCCAGGTACTTCCTGAACTGGGTAAGTTAGTTTTAATTTCAACATGACTATTAACTGACCTTGTGAACCATCATGCAGTACAAGAGTATAGCTCAGGTGAATGAAACTGCATTAAAGCAGATGGAATCTGCTCATGAGAACTTCAGACTTGAGGTATTATTATGTTTGGATGAACAATGATCACATCAGATTTGTTGCTATGTCCACTGTGATAGAATTCGATCTGCTGTTGGTTCTTATTTTAAACCTGTTGGCTGTTTGTAGGCTGAAAAGAGACAAAAATCATTGGAAGCAGAACTTGTTTCTCTTAGGGAGAGGGTGTCAGAACTGGAAAACGAATGTATACAGAAGTCCGAGCAACTAGCCACTGCTGCCGAAGGAAAAGAAAATGCTCTTGTATCAGCATCGGCTGAAATTGCAAGTCTGAGAGAAGAAAGCTTAGTGAAAAAGTAAATGTTCTATCATGTAACAAAGTATCTTTTTTTTTTTTTTCTCGTGGACACACACATACACACACATGTTTGTCCCTAAATTGATATTGTGCAATTGACTGCAGTTCCCAAATTGAAGCAATGAATATTCAAATTTCCACTTTGAAGAATGATCTGGAGGCGGAACATGAGAAATGGCGTGTTGCTCAGAGAAATTATGAAAGACAGGTTGGTTAAAGCTCTCTATTTTAAGAAACATTTTGACCATCATGCATATTCATGTTGACGTTGGTTTTTGTTGTATGATTTTAGAAACTGACTAGATTTTATTACCCATCCTGTTGTTCCATTTCATGAAACAGTGATTTTCTGAATACTCTATTTTACTGCACCTTTGTCATATATCAATCCGAGGATATCTTCAGATATTTTCTGAATTGTGTTTAACATTACATGAAATGGTTGTTAGGTTTTTCATAACTTAAGGTCTTACTGCCATCTGCTAATTCTGTTTCTTTCTTTCCATAGATATTACAACGATCTCTCTTTTTGTTTCCTACTTCTTTTTGGAGTGCAGGTTATTCTACAGTCTGAAACTATTCAGGAGCTTACGAAAACATCACAAGCCTTAGCAGCCCTTCAAGAGGAGGCATCTGAACTACGTAAATTGGCTGATGCACGGGGAATTGAAAATGTAACTTCTACTTGTACAAAACTTATTGTGATTTCAATTCTTCCTACAATTATAGCTGATTCGTGAAACTTCGATTCAATTTTCTTGGTGTTTATCAGTCTGAGCTTAATGCCAAGTGGAGTGAAGAGAAATTAATGCTAGAGCAGCAAAAGAATCTGGCTGAGAAGAAGTATCATGAAATTAATGAACAGGTTGCCGCTGCTCTCTGATCTCTTACGTTTTAGCTTCTATTTGAGCAACCTTATTAGTTAGTGTGTTCAGGATAGTCTTTTGCAATTCTTTATGGGTCAATAATGCTTAATACTGCATGTGAATCTTTGTAGAGTTTAATTTATGGTCATGTTACAAGTACTCACGTATCTTAATTGCTCTCTACATCAGAACAAATTACTTCATAGCAGACTTGAGGCTAAGCATCTTAACTCGGCTGAGAGGGACAGCCTTTCTGGCAAAATATCATCTGGAAGCACTGACCCGGATCAACTTGAAGATTCGGGTTTGCAAAGTGTAGTTAATTATCTACGCAGAACCAAGGAAATAGTAAGAAAATTGTCTTTTTAGGATTGCTTTTTTCTTTCTTTATGCCCCTTCTTTATACTGTGGGGTTATCTAAGTCATGTGCATCCTTTTTGACAGGCTGAAACAGAGATCTCACTAATGAGACAGGAGAAACTTCGGTTGCAGTCGCAAGTGAGTTGTTACCTCCTCTCTTATGACTAATTTGCTACGACATCCCTTTTAAGCAACAACCTTTCTCAATACATACACCCATGCAAAGCGAAAACCTCCTCTATTATTCAGAGTTGTGGCTGCGGTATGATTTTTTTTGCAATTTGTTATTGTCTAGCTTGAGAGTGCCTTGAAGATGGCAGAATCTGCTCGGGGATCACTTAATGCTGAGCGCGCCAGTACAAGAGCTTCTTTATTGACCGAGGATGGAATCAAATCTCTTCAGCTTCAGGTAAAGTTGGGTTATTCGATATCTGATAACATATGAACTAATGATCTAATTAGTCTTTGTATTGGTTGGGTTGATACTATTTTCATTTTCTGACTTTAAATTCTCCTTGCAGGTTAGTGAGAGGAACTTGCTCCGTGAAAGCAACATGCAACTCAGGGAGGAAAACAAACACAATTTTGAGGAGTGTCAGGTTCGTATGTAACCTTTCTTTATGTCCCTCGAATGACTGAACTACATTCCACTACCTGATTTTGTTAGCGATCTTAGAGAAAGCTGATAAAAAATTTTAAACATCAGAGATTGCGTGAGGTAGCTCAAAAGGCTAGGATGGAATCTGAAAATTTCGAAAACCTATTAAAGAAAAAGCAAACAGAGTTGGACTTGTGTATGAAAGAGATGGAAAGGCTAAGGATGGAGACAGATCTTCACAAAAAGAGGGTTGATGAGGTACGTCATTATAAACTACTTGCGTCATATATTTATGGGCTCATACTTACAGTTACTTTTTGCTACTGGTTCATACTTACAATTACTTTCTTGCTTTGTGAAGTTGCGGGAGACGTACAGAAACATTGATGTTGCTGACTACAATCGCCTCAAAGATGAAGTGCGGCACCTAGAGGTATGCCTATAAAGAAAATATGACGGTGTCGGAATTCCTGCAATAGTTGAGGTTTTTTCCAAGGGTGTGCATGGATAAGATATCCCTACCATTTCACTATATTTGTTGTCGTGAAATTAGTTACAATGTCAATGTAGATGATACCATGTCTGCTGAAGGTAGTTAGTTCTTGCTCCTAGATCCCAACTGGTTAAAGAACATAAGGTGCTTTATCTATTTGATATCGGGATGGTCAATGAAACATGTGTGGGATGCCCTTTGAGAGAGCCTCTTTGTCTCCTAGTTTGGGACTACTCCCTAACTTGTAACATACTCTCTAAATTTCCTCCTCCTCGCTGGAACACCCCAACTCTATGTTGATTTCCACAGTTGCATTATTGATCATCAATCGCATATAGAATTCTAGTGTACGATAATTGTCATTTTGGCTGATGAGAATTTTTGGTGAAATCTCTGTTAATAGTGTCTGAGTGATATTGTTAATATTGTCTCATTATGGCTTCGATAATTTGTTGAATTTGAATTCTTGGCGTCCCACTGGTCTTTAGCACTGCTTTTCATTTAAGTTCTTATATCCTTTTTGACGCCATGATATGACTTTTAGGAGAAACTGAAAGCAAAAGATGCTCATGTTGAAGATTCTAAGAAACTTCTGTCGGAGAAGCAGAATAAGATATCTCTTTTGGAGAAGGAGCTAACTAACTGCAAAAAAGATCTGAGTGAGAGGGAGAAGAGGTTAGATGATGCTCAGCAAGCACAGGTAGAGTGAGAACTATCTCGCTGAGTGCATTTTAGCTTTTACATGTTGAAGAAGTACTATCCCATGTAGATATATTCATCTCTCTCTGTTACTTATTGTAGGCTACTATGCAGTCAGAGTTCAATAAGCAGAAACAAGAGTTAGAGAAGTACAAGAAAATTCAATCTACTCTGAATATTACCAAGGTTCGAATGCATCATTTTTTTTGTTTAACAACTTCTTCTAGATGTTTTTCTTTTAACATAGCGAGTTTTTATTATGTCATGAAGAGAAAATACGAAAAAGAGAAGGAGGATTTGAGCAAACTAAACCAGTCACTCTCTAAACAGTTGGACGAAGCCAAAGAGGGTAACTATTTTTTTTTTTAATCCGGTTAGATACGTTTATGTTGGTATCTGCTCATGTTTTCTATTGCTGCCAAAAGCTGGAAAGAGAACAACAACAGATTCTGCGGTGGAGCAGGCCGTTAAGGAGAGAGAGGAAAAAGAACACAGAATTCAGGTATTAAAAACCGTTTTAGTTCTGCTTTCATGTGTTTCTGTGTGTTTCTGTAACCCATATGTGAAATTTTACTGCAGCTTATGGATAAGTATGTTCATACACTGAAGGACGAGGTGAGGAAAAAAACCGAAGATTTGAAGAAAAAGGATGAGGAGTTAACCAAAGAGAGATCAGAACGCAAGTCTGTTGAGAAGGAAGTTGGAGACTCCTTGACCAAAATTAAAAAGGTTCGCTACATTCCAGCCTCACTTGTGTGTCTCTTGTTACTCACTTCTTGTAGGAATTGTTGGAAACTTTATACTGCAGAGTCTCCACTTTGAAAACCTTCACCATTTACGTTGTATAGTCATACGTTCCCTATCATCTGTTTCTCAGGAGAAAACAAAAGTGGACGAAGAGCTTGCTAAGCTCGAGAGGTATCAGACAGCATTGGCCCATCTCTCTGAAGAACTGGACAAATTGAAGCAAGCAGATGGCAATCTCCCTGAGGTAACAAGTTTTATGTCATTTGGATGTATATGTGTGTTTTCTATAAGGTAAAAAATTATGATTATTTTACCGGTGTGTTCTAAACTCTTTTGTTTTTCATAGGGTACTTCAGCTGTCCAGGTTCTATCTGGAAGCATATTGAATGACCAAGCCGCCGCTTACGCGTCAGCTGTAGAATACTTTGAACGTGTGGCTCGTTCTATTGCCATCAATTCTCAAGTCAGCACAAAGCCTACTGATATGGTGACTGAATCTTCCTCTGGCACTCCTGCTGGTAATCTAAAAGCACACCCAAAAACCTACCAAATTGTGATATATATTTTTTTTATCCCAGTGTAAAGTGACAAAATTAATCTTTGGCGCAGCTGAGCCTTCAACCATGGCGAGAGTCCCTTCTTCAACACCTTTAAAAGCTCCGGTGGCAACTACCCAGCAGCCACCCAAAGTAGCGTCAGACAACAAAGAGAAGAGGTTGACTCTACAGAAACCAAGCACTGAGTTCCGTAGACCAAGTAGTAGGAGGATTGTTCGTCCCCAACTTGTCAAACCTGAGGAATCTCCCAAAGTTGATGTTGATATGCCAGAAGCTGAGGGAACTGGTGATGAAGGAAAACAGTCTGCAGCCCATGAAACAGAGAGCCAAGTGACTACATCTGTACGGCCTGTTCAAACACATGTCCGTAAACGCCAGGCTGATTCGTTGGTTTCTGAGCCACAACAAGATAGTCTGACTCGAGGGGAAACCAGTTCTGAGATTGCACCACCTGCGTCAAAGAAGGCAAAAGGATCTGAGTCACAACCTGATGCTTCCGAAGGTGAAAACCTTGCAAAAGAGCCAGCCATAGACGAATTGATGGATGCTACAACTACAGCTGATGGTGACAATGAAGAAACAGAAGCCGAGAATGCAGAGGAGAAAGCAGAGGAATCTGTAGAAGCACAACAAGAAAATGAAGCTGATGAACCAGTGGAAGAAAATCCAACTGAGACAGAAACCATCCCTACGGAAGAAGAGTCTAGGGATCAGACCGAACAAGAGAACCAAGAGCTTATTACAGATATGGAATCTGATAAGGAAGAAGGAGAGCTCGATCTAGATACACTTGAAGATCTGGACGAGGGTTCAGATGTAGCAAACATGATGAGGAGTCCAGAGAAAGAAGAAGTGCAACCTGAGACGCTAGCTACACCCACACAGTCACCTTCTAGGATGGAGACAGCAATGGAGGAAGCTGAAACAACCATTGAGACACCGCTTGAAGATGATAAGACCGACGATGGAGGTGATGCAGCTGAAGAAGCCTCTGATATACCTAACAACGCTAATGATGAACAAGAAGCACCAGAAACTGATATCAAGCCGGAGACCTCAGCAGCTACAACCTCCCCTGCATCTACCGCTCTAACAACTTCCTCTACTCAAGCGTCTGCTATTACTTCAAGCGGAGCTCCAGAAACAGAAGAAACTAAAAGAGCGGCGTCACCAGGTGGTGGAAGTTCAACTATTGTGACACTAGCTGATAGAGCAATAGCGAAAAGACGAGAAAGAATAGCCAATATAACAGCAACTGGTCGAGCTCCTAATCCAGCCACCAGAGGAACTCGTGGTCGAACTGTAAACCTCCGAGGAGGTGGTCGATTGCTGACTCGTGGTGGTCGAGCCCCACGTGGTGGACGTGGACAATCCCCGAGCCCACCGTGATTTTGGTGGGTATGGTTGAACAATTAGACTTAGCCAAGCAGGCTCCTTGAAGAGAGAGTTTAAAACGGTAGAGAAACTCATTTCATGTCTAAACCTCTTTTTTCTTTTTGTATCCCGGTTTTCTTATTTCACTATAAAATCAAACCCTATCATTTTTGCCAATGATTACAAATTGCAAAACATATCATAAACACAAATTCACAAAACCCAAAAAAAAAAAAGTGAAGAAAAACCCAACATTGCACCATACAACGAAACAATACAACAAGAAGCCAACTCGCTTGTAATAAAAATCAAAGCAATCCGAAACAATCGGACGGTTTATATTAATCCTTAAAAAAACCAAATAAAAAACACTACATGTTCTTCTAGTTAGTTCACTGTCCCGGTTAACTCTGTGTTTCCCTCTTTGACTGTATTAGATATCTCCATTGTTTTGAAATCAGCAACCAAGTCTTCTTCTTTCTTCTGTTATCAAAGACATAAGAGCATTCTCGTTAGATTACAATACATAGAACTAAAAGAGGATGATTGAGAGACATAAAGAGGAGAAATTCATTACCTTTAATACAGGAGGGAACCTTAGCTTCTTCTGTACCATAACCTTCTCTCTGTTTTCATAAAAATCAAAATCATCTAATATAGATGTCTTTGCTACATAGTTCTTGAATATGTTCAACACTTCATTCCCTTGTGGCAACCTCACCTATATATGAAGGACAGTGTTTAAACAGTATGAGATGAAATTAGCTCTTGATAATGATTCACTTTCTTAAGCCTATAAAAAAAAACTATGTTACCTACCTCTTGTGTGTCTCTGCTATTGGTAACAGGCTTGTTCTCATTGTTCTCTAGTATGATATGTCGTAATTGCGGATTTGGAACATCTTTGATGATGTGCCACTTGACCGGAAAATAGCCAGTCCACTTATCTTGTTGCCAGAACTCCATGCTTTTCTCATAATCAACTCGTCCCATCATCTCAGCTACACCGCAGAATTGGCCACTTGCATTCACCTGAATCCAATAAAACCGATCAGAGACCAAGAAGACGCCGCAAAAATGAATACGAATATAGGGAAAAATCCTATTTGCATACCGAGAAGAATAGGAAAACCGGGCACTTTCCACTTTTGTCTGCAACCTTCTTCTGAGATTCTTGATATGCACTGTCTAACTTCTTGTTCCCATTGAGAGTACTAGACCAGACATTGTACTTGATGCTCTTGTGTATGTCGTCTTCGCTATACGATTTTATCACAAAAAAGATTGCTTCGTCGTATTTGGTCTGAAAGCTAGGGAGGTTATATTGATCCCTTCTGATCACAGAACCAACACCGTTGCTCCTTTCATTCCCTTCAGCATCCAACGAGCAGGACACACATTCTCCATTGGTAATATGATCTTGACTGTTTGCTAAGTCATTTACGCTATTACCATTTTCTTTGTTCCTCGCTTTCGCCTTCTCTGTTTCATCCCGATTCAAAGTTCCAGACTTTTTCTTTACCGGGTCCATCGGGTAAGCAATTCTTCCTCTTTCTTGGTTATGCAGTGGGAGTGGGGCATAGCTGTTCTGTAATGCCAATAGCATCAACCCAAAAAACAAAGAAACAGATGAGTCAAATCTCTTCAGATAATGCGAAAGAGAGGAGAATTAACGAGGGAAAATATTACTTTTCGCGGTGTTTTAGGACGATCTCCCATGCCGTGGCCCGTGAAGGAGTTCTTGCTCTTTGAGTAATAATTGTTGTGATTATGACTTGAAGAAGATATGTTCTGTTTCAAGGGTGGGGTATTTGAAGCAACACCATACACATACTTGTCTCCAACAGGGTCCCATAAATAGGTCGGCGATGCAACGTCTCCATAACCAAATTGGTTCTGATAATAACCTTGAGCTGCATATATCGGCGAATGAAGTGCTTGACTCGAAACACCAACCGGGCTTATAGGCATATAAGTTTGACTCGCATCATAAGATTGAAACCCTGGCATCAAGTAGATCAAAGATCCATTTTCCCCTTGCATAACCTTAAAATCAAGATCAACAAAATGGTCAGTTAAAAAGTTCGAGTCACCGGGTGAGTAATTCATTCTCTTCTTGACAAGGAAGTTTTGATTACCGGGTACTGAACTTCTGTTCCATAACCATAGTATCCATTATCCTTTACTTCACCAACTGAACCATCAAGACCTGTAAAAGCACGTTAATTCAGAAGTATGAACATCAAAAAACAGAATTGAAATATATTATATATTTTCAGTGTGTGAAAAGAAGAAAAACCTGGATAGTAGAATCCATAGTAGCCACCATAAGGACAAGGCAGGCCTTGATATGTCTCAAGAGTTTCATAATATGATGGCTCTGACTGATTCTTATTCTCTTTTGCAGAAACCTTTAATGTTTCAAAACAACAGGAACACAAACACATACTGAGAAATCATCCTAAGAACCAAAAAAAAATCAATCATCTGTAATAAACAAAGAAGAGAGAATCTTAATTACCACGGAAGTGGTGGAGGCAGTGACCTTAGTAAGAGGATCCACTTTAAGATTCTTCACCATATCTTCAATGGCTGAAACAAATTAAAAAAACGTTCTCAAAGTGATCAGATTCTGAAATCAACAAAGAAACAAGATCAATACACAGACATATATATGTATAAAGTAGACACAAACATTAGTAATGGCTTTATTTTCTTATCGATGTGAAGAGACAGGTTTGAAACGTGAACTGATGTCTGAATATTTAGTCGTACCGATACAAACTAACAACTAGGCGTGACTGATTTATATATATTGATAGTTTATTATTGAAGATAAGACATATGAGTCTAATCACAAGAAACAGAGCACATATATATATTTACAAACACCCACACACAGGATTCAGATAAAGGTCAAGCGCAAAAGTTAAAAAGACTTGTAAGAAGAACACAGATTAAACACGTGTGTGTGTGCGCGAAAGAGAGAGAGAGTATACATTTACGAGGATGTTTTGAAACATGAGAAGTCATCTACGAAGAAGTAGTAAAAGAAATTTATGTGTTTGATTAAGACAAAAAGACGAAAAAATCAAAACACAGATGAAGAAACCAAACCTCGAGTTATCTGTTTTGCAGAGGGTTTTGAAGTTCTCAAGAATTCTTTAATTAGAAAAAACAAAAGCTGTAGAAAATCTGTTAAATCAAGAAGAAAACATCAACAAAAGATATATTTTATTTTTATGTTTGAAAACAAAGTACAGATACGTAACAGAGAAAAACAGAGAGACGAGAGAGAGAGAAGAAATGGTAAATGGCTTACGAAGAAGAAGAAGAAGAAAGAAGAACAGAGTTTTTTTTTCCTTTTTTCTTTTGCAATCCTTCTTATTTATTTTAGATGCAAATATATAAAAAAATAGAAATTAAAAAAGAGGTTGAGAAGAGGTACAGATGGAGGGAAGAGAATGGACCACGTCATGGATTCTTGATATGAACGAAGATTGACCGTTAGATTAGACGACAAGGCAAAAAACTAAAACATCTTTTATTGCCAACTTTTCCATCTGGAATCTATTCTTAACACAACTCTCTTCAAAGTGCTTCTTCAAAAAGTTATTAAAAAAAGAGAATCTTAATTTGGCATTAACTAACACAATTAACTCTATATATATAAAAAATATTCATATGAATATATATTCTATGGAAAAAAATGAAAGTTAGGACCAGTTCTTATGGTCGGGCAAACTATAAAAAGCACAGAATATAATATAAAATAGTTGAAAATATATGGATTTGACTCTGCCTCTGCCTCTCTCTCCATGTATCCTTGAGTCCGAGCAATACCACACAAAAAAAAAACTATATTTTCCATTAGAAATGATTTATTATTCGATGAGTTTTGCCACTTTTTAAAAAGTTTTCTCAACCATATTAATTAATTTCTCTTGTGTAATAAAATTAAAAATATTCTTTGATGAAAAGAGATGAACAATTCCTATACGCTACAGTTGTTGTTGGATTTTTTAGTTTTAAAAAAATGTTATTTAAGATTGTAGATTGAGATCTCATACTATTGAGATATAGTTCCATTATTGCAATCTGAGTTTTCTTTTAAAATTTGTATCATTAGGTGTCAAGTGGCCCATTCATTTGTGTACACTTACATATGCATCTATATTACTATGTTCCCCACCAAAATCCAGATCTAAACTCATATAAAAGACATCCATAAGTTTTAACTATCCTTGAAAATGAACACTCCTAAAATTTAATTTCTCTCTATTAGATTGGGACTAATCTACATATAACATAACTTTATTTGAATAAAAGGGTGTTTTTTTCTTCATTTGTATTATATCCAAAGTAGATATTGCTTAGGGATCAAGTATAGTAATTGTCAACACCACATAAGAAGCCAAATAGCCAAAAAAGAAAAGAAACACCATATGAAACTATTTAATACAATAATCCAAATTTATGGAGCTTAAGAGAATTACAAGGTGCCACGTTTTGTCATTGCCGTGGCCTAAACGTGTCTGCTTCACATCTATATGATTTTATTTCTTTTGTTTTCTTTTCCGTCTTTTATTATATTTTTGTATTAAATCTCTGTTGTTATATGTGATTACGTATGTATAATAAGTTTATAAGATCGCATCTACAATTATTACACCAAATCTATATAATTGTAGTGACTTAATCTTACTTTAATCGGTTGACTTTGCGTCGATAATAACTTGGGTGTTCATCTTATAATTTCTAAAATGCATTTGCAATGGTATAAAAAGAAAATAAATATTGGGACAATCCTGTAATTATTGAAAGTTATTGTAGTCAATTAGAATATCATTAATATTGAGCCTTCAGATGCTAAATTTGTACGTATTAGGCCTTATTAGACAGGCACTAATGGGCCTATTTACTGTTATCAAGAAAAGCCCATATAATGGGCCTCTTCACTGTTATCAAGAAAAGCCCAATTAACTTTCGAATTGTCATCATCTTCTTAATTCTGCTTACAAAAAACAAAACAAAACAAAAACCAAAATCTTACAAAGAGTACCAATGTTGTTACAGTGTGATTCTAAAGACAAAAGCATTAAATCGGTCGTGAGAAATTGGCAGGTTTCGATTTCAAAGCTTATCGAGAATGGCTTTGAGATGTGGTTGAAGAAGAGGGTTTGTGGTTGTACTCATATGAACCACGTACGATAGTTTTCCATTAACCAATTCAAATTCTCTACTTATCTCCTTCACCTGTTGGAGAAGACAAAACCAAAATCACCAATTAGAAATAAAATTAAAAAAAGTTGTGTGCAGAGACAGAGGAATTGAATTAAGAACTACGAAAGTTCATCTGAAACCTTTGATGCGTTTCCCACGAGATCACTATTGAGTTTGATTGATTGTTCATCTACATTGAAAGTTCCTTTCTGAGATCAGAGAAACAGAAACATAAGATATGATTTTAAAAGGTTATGGTTACAGATCTAAGGGAAATTTGAATTTTTACCTGGACTTCGACGAGACCTGTGCTCTGAGCTATGACGACTTCAATGGAACCATCTGGCTTTGGACGAAAGTAACCACTCTCGGCGTGCATCGGAGCTCCTGATTCCAATTTCCATGTCTTTTGCGTATACGATATCACCGGCTACACAAACAACAGTGACTGTTAGCCATCTCGAATCTATCCAATCAATTAGCTTCGAATTCGATTAGTAATCGTGATTTTGGTAAGAAGAATGAATCGGAGATCTGATTGGTTACCTTGCCGGAATGTGAGAAACGGAGCTCTTCGCCGTAGCGGAAAGAAGGTATAGTTGGATATTCACCTTCTCCTTGTCCTCTCCAAGTTCCCAGTAGATACGACAACGGCGCTACGAAAGGGTGCACCGGCGGCGATTCCGCCGGAATTGACCGTGGGTTTTCGAGTTCTTGCAGCTGATTCATCGCCGGAAATAGCAATTTTCTCTGGACTGATTATCAGACTCGCGTGATGATTGGTTAATATGCTAAAGCTGCCTACAGGCCCAATAATATTAGGCTATGTTCTGGGCCACTGGGCCTAAACTTTTTTTTTTTTTAAATCGCTATAATGAATTCACTCATATTCGAACTTAACATAAATGGTGGGTTCGTTGAAAAACATTAAATAAATAGTGGACTCAAAAACTAAAAACAGATTGAGGTGTTCTAAGATTAGTGTTTAGGGGTAATTATGTTTATGTATACTATCTAAAGGATATTCTGTTGTGAAAGCATTGAATCACTGGTACACCAATTGATATAATTTTTGGAAGATATTATTGATAGCAAACTAATTTGATTATTTTTGTTGGGTGAAGAAAGATATAAGAGATAATTAAGGGGACATCACAATTTCCTTTGTCTTGAAATTCAGACCATTTCCTCCCTCCACTTCTCCACTTTCTTTGGAACTCATAAGATACTTTTTCTCCATCCATTTCTTTTCCTCTCTTTTCTTAATTAATCACTGTCTTTTTCCCTAATTTCCACCTTCTTTCTTCATTCCAAGACAAACTCATATGTTCACCAAAAAAAAAACAAAATTGAACAAAAAAAGAAACACACACCATAATCTTAAAAACTAATCAATAATATATAGAAGTTTTTTTTTTTCTTGTAAAATTTTTGATCAAAATCCTTAATGGCTTCCGAAAACTTCAGACGTGGAAGGTAAAAATGCTGCAATCTTCTGCTCCATTTCTTTTTAATTTTCCCTGCCAAAACAATAACTATATATACATACGTACCTCGACGTGCAGACCAATCCTTTTGCTAGATTCTATTCACAAGACATGAGGAAGGGCTTTAACATTCGTGACACCAAGTAATGTCCCCATATATGATAAAGGAACTCAACCCATATTGACCCCTTTTTTTAACAATAAAAACTTTAATAAGCAGGTTTCTCTGATTTGGGAGACTCGCTGGCGATGTTAACGAAGCCCGGAAAGAAGCTTGACTCTTCAGAGGTATACGAGTCTCGTCTTGATAATGAACGGAATTTGCATACCTACTTGCAGTTTGAGATCTTATCTTTTCTTTTTCTTATTCTTGTGCAGCCAAGTCACCATGTCTCGTCCTTGGGGCCAAAAGAATCAACTCATCAGACAACGAGTTCGAATTATCCACCGTTAGATATTGTTCATCAAACTCCACAACCACGTAAAGAGATGCAACAAAAGCCATTGTTCGATCACAAGAAGATGGATAATCTTATAAAACCAGAGCCATCTGGGTTCAGCAATCATCACCGTCCAATCCCTAGTCCAAAAATCCCATCCTCACCTGGTTCCAGCATGGCCGAGTCACAATCAAACCTAAACACCAAACCAGGCAACAACAACAGTAACAACAATAGCAATATGAGTTCAAGAAGCAACAGCATTGAGAGCACTTCCTCTAATCCCTCTAAGCCACACACAGGTGGTGACATAAGGTGGGATGCTGTGAATATGTTGACCTCCAAAGGAGTCCAGCTCGGTATCAGCGATTTCCGGCTTCTTAAACGGCTCGGTTATGGAGACATTGGGAGTGTTTACCTAGTCGAGCTCAGAGGAACCAACACCTATTTTGCCATGAAAGTGATGGACAAAGCTTCCTTAGCTAGCAGGAACAAGCTGTTGCGAGCTCAAACAGAGCGAGAGATCTTGTCTCAGCTTGATCACCCCTTCCTGCCCACTCTATACTCACATTTTGAAACAGATAAGTTCTATTGCTTGGTCATGGAGTTTTGTGGTGGTGGTAATCTCTATTCCTTGAGACAGAAGCAACCAAACAAATGTTTCACAGAAGACGCTGCAAGGTTAGGGAAATCAAATTTACTGCAGTAAGTAGCACAAAAGACAACTATATCGACAATGTTTTTGTATTTTTCTTACAGATTCTTTGCTTCTGAAGTGCTATTGGCATTGGAGTATTTGCACATGCTCGGAATTGTTTACCGTGACTTGAAGCCAGAAAATGTTTTAGTCAGAGACGATGGACACATTATGCTCTCCGATTTCGATTTATCCCTCCGATGCTCCGTCAGTCCAACCCTCGTCAAATCATCCTCTGTTCACGCCGCCGCCGGCGGAAGCGGAAGCAATCGGCCTGTAGGTCTCATCGACGAGGACGCGGCGGTGCAAGGTTGTATCCAACCGTCCACATTCTTCCCGCGGATTCTACAGTCGTCGAAGAAGAATCGAAAAGCGAAATCGGATTTCGGACTCTTCGTTAACGGATCCATGCCGGAACTCATGGCTGAGCCAACGAACGTTAAATCAATGTCATTCGTCGGAACACACGAGTATTTAGCACCGGAGATTATCCGTGGTGAAGGACACGGAAGCGCCGTAGATTGGTGGACCTTCGGAATTTTCATCTACGAGCTTCTCTATGGAGCGACGCCGTTTAAAGGACAAGGAAACCGTGCAACGCTTCACAACGTGATCGGACAAGCTTTAAGATTCCCTGAGTTTCCTCATGTGAGCTCGGCGGCGAGAGATCTAATCAAAGGATTATTAGTTAAAGAACCACAAAAACGAATCGCTTACAAACGTGGCGCGACGGAGATCAAGCAGCATCCGTTTTTCGAAGGTGTGAATTGGGCGCTGATTCGGAGTGCAACGCCACCACATGTACCGGAACCGGTGGATTTTTCGTGTTACGCAAGCAAGGATAAAGAGTCTATGGCGGCTGTTGACGGCGGCGGAAAGAAAAACAATATCGGTGCCGGAGGTGGTTGCAGCAGTGTCGGCGGTGGTGATAACAAATCTAACGGCGATTGCCATGATCCTGATTACATTGACTTTGAATATTTTTAGCAACTGATATACGTATAATGACTAAAATTCTTCAAACAATTTATGTATACCCTTTTTGTTGTTGTCTTTACATTTCTAGAGAATTTTATTTTTTGATAATTGGTTTTATTCAACCTTTTTATTAGAGCTCGATATGAAGTGTGTAATTTTGAGGGATTTTTTATATATAAATTATGATTTCGTTTCCATTATTTGTAAAAACAAACTGTATATAAATTAAAAGTATCAATTTAAATTTCGAGTCGAAAATTAATTCATGTATTTTTAGAAAAAAATTGCGGATCAATTGGTCAATTGTTTTTTTTTGCTTTTTTTGCTTTTTTTTTTTTTTTTTTTTTTCTGAACTGGACTAGGGCATTGAATGTTTACTAGTTTTTAAGTGGATTTTGGTTTTTAGATTTTTGTTTTTGGATTATGGTTTTTAATTTTTTGGTTTTTGGTTTTTTGCTATAAATATAAAAATTAATAAATAAAAAATAAAAAATAAAAAATGAAACATCATCACGTTGAAAAAAGAAGTTTTCCCCAAAAACCTCAAAATTATGGTTTTTAGTTTCTCTTTGAAATTTGAAGAAACCACTCAAAAACTAGTTTTCCTAAATTTTAGGGAATCTAATTTTTTAAAATCTTGAATGGTAAAAAATTAGATTTTTCCATAAACAAAAATTAAAAACCACTTAAAAACTAGTAACCATTCAAGGCCTAGGTCAACTGTTATCTCTCTTTTCAACAAGACAACAACTGTTATCTCACCAATAAAACCATGCTTAAATTTTTTTTGGTCATCAACCAGATTAAAATATATATTTTGGGGTCAATTAACCATATTTAATTTGAAAAATAAAATAAAGTTAGGAAAACAAAATTTGGTGTAGAAATTGTTGCAAGAATTCGCGTGTGATAATTGAGGCGCCAAGGCCCAAAACATTTAGATATATCTAGTTGGGCCGGGCATGATAGCAAAAAGGAAATAGAAAAGAATCTAAAATAGCAAAAAGGAAATACGTGTTGGAAAAAAGGAAAAAGACAGTCAACGAACGCCAGCTGGACAAAAGTCAAAGTTGTTTGACTACCGACTTTATAAATTTTTAATCTTGACCGTTGAAACTTACATGATCAAATCTAGACCGTCAATTGCTTTCATACCTCATCTATAAATAATGCTCTTCTCTTTCTCAATCTTCATCTCTAACCACATCTTCCTTGCTCTAGATAGTTTTCTCTACGCGTTCGCTGTTGATATTCTTCTAAACGCGTCTCTGATTTTTTTTGAATCGATCATCGTTCCTACTTCTGGGTTTTCACTTTCCATGGATTATTGATTTTTCTAGGGTTTGTTTCTAAATTGCATCGATGGCTTTTTTATGTTCATGCGATTTACTTTTCCCTCTGGCCTCTGCTATTCTAGATTGTGGTTCGATGATTTGATCGTTTGGTGATGGCTTTGATGGATCGTTGTCACGGGTATTATCTACGCAACTAGGTCTTCAGGGGGTGTTTTTTCTCTTTACGCGTCTCTGATTTTTGTTTTCTTCTCTACGTTTCTTATTCGTCTCGAAGGTTTTTTGGAAGCTAATTACGATCCGATCATCGCTTACGATTCTGAATTGTCGTCTTTTACTTATTTACTTCTCGTTCTGTTGTTGTAGATTGTGGATGATGCTATGATCGATCGGTGATTGTTTTTCTGGATTTTTGTCACGCGTTTTCTCTACGGATACGTCTTCAAGCGAATTTTTGATCAGATCTTCGTTCTCGCATCTGAGTTTTTCTCTTTTCACTGATTATTTATTTTTATAGGGTTTGGTTTCTAATTGCATCGAGTGGTCTGTTCTAATCCATATTATTTGCTTCTCGTTTTATTGTTGATTTAGATTGTGGAGGATGCTATGATTGATCGGTGATGGCTTTGATTGATCCTTGTCATGCGGTTTCTTAGGATCTTTTGTCTTTTAACTCCCAATTTTTAATTTCGATGCCGATTTTTTTCTATATAAGCGAAAAATATCATCTCTCTTTGATGTCGATCTTCAAGGCACCGGGATTGCTCTGATAAATATCTCTTCTCGTCTATCATCGATTTAGGTTTCTTCTGATTTCTCGTGCTACATCTTTTTTTATTTTCTATACCTCTGTTCTATTCCGTCTCTGTTTATCTTGAAGGATGTGTGTGATCTGTCGTCGCTCCCTGTTACCTCTTTGGCGGTTTCTTCTTTCCCTTTGCTTCCTTTTTAGAGTTCTTAGATTACCTGATTTCTTTAATATTGGCTATTGTTGGTGAGGTATGATTTTGTCCTCTGTGTCTTGTTGTGTTTTCCAGATTCTCTGCTGTGTACACATTCAGATGAAAGATGAACATATATTCCTTCCAGACGAGTGTTTTTCCTTATAGCTTGTCCTTTTTATATGTAGTTATTCTATTGAACGTCTTCAAGTTTCTCAGTACTGCTATGTCTTAGCTCTTCTCATGTTGGGTTTATCAGGTTTTGTTCCTCTTTGCCTCCGGGATCTGCTGCAATCTGTTTGTTCTAACATACGCCCTGGTTAACTGGTCTATTCTTCTTTCTCTCTGTTGTTGTATGTTAAATCTATTTATAGTGATTGATCCTACTCTCATATGCTTATTACGATGTTTTTTTTTTGTGAAGTGTCCTCCTTCTTTTAGGGTTTTTGAGGATGCAAAGAAGTCTAGTTCTGTCTCAGTTTATTTTGAAAGATGTCTTTGATCTCGGTTCCCTGTTACCTCTTTGGCGGTGTCTTCTATCTCCCTTTGTTTTATTTTTAGGGTTTTGAATTTCCCTATTACCTGATGTTTTTCGTTTTAATTCGTAGAGGTCAAGGCATTGTGGGAGGGATGAATGGTTTTAAGTATAATTTTGTGTTTCTGGTTACTTCTCATCTATACACTTTTTTCCCTATAGATTGTTTGATCTAATATTGGCTATTGTTGGGGTGAGGTATGATTTGTCCGCTGTGTCTGTGTTTCCCAGATTTTCTTCACCAATCACTTCACTCCGTTTCTCTACTGTGTAGAGGTCAAGGCATTGTGGGAGGGAAGGATGGTTTGAGTATAATTTTGTGTTTCTGGTTACTTCTGATCTATACACCTTTTTCCTATAGATTTTTTTATATCTAATATTGGCTATTGTTGGTGAGGTATGATTTGTCCTCTGTGTCTCTGTTTCCCAGATTTTCTTCACCACTTCACTCCGCTTCTCTGATGTGTACACACTTGAAAGATGATCATATATTCCTTCAAAACGAGTTTGTTCTTATGTCTTGTCTTTTTAAGTAGCTTTTATACTGAACGTTTTCAAATATATTAGGATATCTATCTCTGACTTCCTGAGGTTTGGACTGTGCCATCAGGGAGTTTTCAACATTTCTTGCTATTTGATGTTTCAGGTTAAAAGTAGATCTTCCTAGTGATGTTGGATTTTCTGTCCTTCTATTCCCAATTTTTAATTCCTGTGCCGATTTTTTTCTTCTATATAACCGAAAAGATCATCTCTCTTTGAGGCAGATCGTCGAGGCACCGCAATTGCTGTGAGAAATATCTCTTTTGTCTGTCAATTATTTAGGTTTCTTCTGATTTCTCGTGCTTTTTTTTTTCCCTGTTTACAACCACAATTACCTCTGTTCTATTTCGTCTGTGTTTATCTTGAAGGACCTGTTGATCTGTCGTCGCTCCCTGATACCTCTTTGGCGGTTTCTTCTTTCCCTATGCTTCCTTTTTAGGATTGTTAGATGACCTGATTTCTTTTCTTTTCTGATTTTTTGGAAAAATTTCCATGTTAGATCGTAGATGTTCAAGGCATTGTTGGAGGGAGGATGGTTTGAGTATGATTTGGTGTTTCTGGTTTCTTCGCATTTATACACCTTTTTTTGCCTTCTAATTGTTTTATTTAATATTGGCTATTGTTGCTGAGGTATGATATTTTCGTTTGTGTCTTGTTGCATTTTCCAGATTCTCTTCATCAATCAATTCACTTTGTTTCTCTGCCGTGTTCACATTCAGATTGAAAGATGACTATACATTCCTTCCAAACGAGTTTTTTCTTATATCTTGTCCTTTTTATAAGTTGTTTTTCTATAGAATGACTTCAAGTTTCTCAGTACTAACATGTCTTAGCTCCTCTCATGTGGTTTATTCAGGTTCCGTTCCTTTTTGCCTCCGGGATCTGTTGCAAGATGTTTGTTCTAACATACTCCCTGGCTAACTGGTCTATCCCTCTTTCTCTCTGTTGATGTATGTTAAATCTTTATAGTGTTTGATCCTACTGTCATATGCTTGTGACGATGTTTTTTTTATATGTTAAGTGTCCCCCTTCTTTTAGGTTTTTTGAGGATGCAAAGAAGGCTAGTTCTGTCTGAGATTATTTTGAAAGATGTCTTTGATCTGTCGTGGTTTCTTGTTACCTCTTTGGCGGTGTCTTTTCTCCCTTTGTTTTATTTTTAGGGTTTCTAATTACCTGATGTTTTTCTTTTCTAACTGTTGGAGAAATTTTCGTTTTAGATTGTAGAGGTCAAGGCATTGTGGGAGGGAAAGATGGTATTTGTATAATTTTGTGTTTCTGGTTACTTCTCATCTATACACCTTTTTTCCTATAGATTGTTTTATCTTATATTGGCTACTGTTGGTGAGGTATGATTTGTCCTGTGTGTGTTTCCCAGATTTTCTTCACCAATCACTTCACTCCATTTCTCTACTGTGTAGAAGTCAAGGCATTGTGGGAGGGAAGGATGGTTTGAGTATAATTTTGTGTTTCTGGTTACTTCTCATCTATATACCTTTTTCTTATAAATTGATTTATCTAATATTGGCTATTTTTGGTGGGCTATGATTTGTCCTCTGTGGCTCTGTGTCTGTGTTTCCCAGATTTTCTTCACAAATCACTTCACTCCGTTTCTCTGCTGTGTACACACTTGAAAGATGATCATATATTCCTTCCAAACGAGTCTGTTCTTATGTCTTGTCCTATTTAGTAGTTTTTGTACTTAACGTTTTCAAATATCTTAGGATAAATATCTGAGCTCCTCTGATGTAGAAGGCTTGGCCTGTGGTCTTTTCAGGTTTTTGTTTCTCTTGCCCTTTAGATAATTCAGCAATCTGTTTTATTGTTTACATGCCAAAGGCCCTGTCTTTTGTTATAGATATTCGAGGTTCTAAAGAGAAAAGCTTCAGGTTTACTAAATAGATTCTGTCCCCTTTATCTCTGTTGGTGTTATCTCTCATGCTACATCTATATTAGTGATGGCTTGTTTTTATGTGAAGTGCTCCGCTCCCCTTGTTTATAGGTGGTATGTTGAGGATGCAAAGGATGCAAGTTCTATTTTGATTTATTTTCCTCGAAATTTTCATCTACAGTCTTTGTCTTTTCCTTGGAGATGTCTCTATTTCTGATTTTATGCTCTAAATGCTAATCACTTCGGCTTGAGATCTTCTCTTTCTATATGAATTCATTATCTTCATTTAGGAATTTGGAAGATGCAAGGACAAGTTCTGCTTCGACCTGTTCGCCTAGATTCCCATATATCTGTGCATCGGGAGTTATGCTAATCAATTCTACAGGCTGCCTCAATAGGGATGGAATTGGAATCTAGGGATGGAATTGGAGAGATTCCATCTTTGGTTGATTCAGGTGTCATTTGTGAATTACTATTTTTATAGTTTTCTGGGTATTCAAGAGAAGTAAGCTAGAGTTTCCTTGATGTGTGGTTATTACGCCTCTGTCTATTTGTGAATTACTATTGTTATAGGTTACTGGGTATTGCTTTGAGGTCCTCACTGGTTGCCTTAAGGGTATGATCTCAATTGGTATGTTTCATTTTTGTGTTATTATTTCACCTGTGTGTGTCTTATTGTGTTTTCCAGGATTTCTTCATCAATCACTTTACTCCGATCCTCTGCAGTATACTCGCAGTCAGATTAAAGATGATCACTAATTCCTTTTAAATGGGTTTGTACTAAGTAGTTTTTGTATTGAACATCTTCAAGTCTGTTAGGATTGTTCAAGTCTACGCACCTCTTATGCAGAAAGCTAGACATGTTGTTATTCAGGTTTTTGTTCCTCTTTCCTTTTTGGATCTTCCGCAAAATGTTGATTCATACTAACTGGATTTTGAAGTGTGTTTCCTTTCCTGTGCTTTCGACTGCAATAGTGGGTTTCACATGATTACTTGTCATTGGGTGTTTCCCGTCAACAGAAATATTCCTCATCTTCCTAGTGATGCTGGCATTTTTTCTTATGCCTGATAGTCTTTCACTAAGTGTTAATCATAGATATTTCAGGTTACTACTTGGTCTCTTCCGTTGTTTATCCCATTTGGATTTTTAGGCAACTGAGGGATGGATTTTTATTTGCAATTTTTTCTGATACCTGTGATGTTTTTTGTCTTATTTCATGGAGATGTAATCTGCTTTCGTTCCCCTTATCTGTTTTTGCCTTTTTGGTTATGCAGTCTGCATCTTTTCTATGGTTTTACGGTAATCTCTTCTGCTTGAGATGAAATCATTATCTTCACATAGGAGTTTGGATGTTGCAAAGTGGAAGTTCTGTTTTGGCCTGCTTGCCAACATTCCCCTGTATCTGTACATCATGAGTTTATGAGGTGGCTTATTTCTGTTGTTATCTATAGTGTTGATTGCCGAGGAAGGAAAAACAAGTTTCAACCTTCTGCGTGGTTGTCTCAACAGAGATGAACTTGAAGGTTCCATCTCTGGTGGATTCAGGTGTTTTGAGCTACTCTTCTTTTGCGTTTTGATTCTTAGTTTTCTTTGGCTAGGAAATACTGCGTCTCTGTTGAATAGTGAATTACTTCTGACTGTTGTAGTTTACTGGGTTTCCAAGAAAAGTGAGCTGCCACCTCCATACAGTTGCCACAAGGAATTGTTTCAATTGACGGTGTCTCATCTTCTTCCTTGTTTCTGATTTTAGGAGGCAATTTTTTTCTCAGAGTTTATGCTGTTTATTATGGTTGCATTGTATTTTGCTACTCAGTGAGTAAATATATGTGCTGTAGATATCAAGGATCCAGTACATTTACTTTTGTGTTGGTCTGTTTCTCCAACAAGACAAGGTAACGCTGAAGGTTCTGAGTTTTGCTCTTCGGTTTTGTTTTGTAAACGTTTTTGTTCTGGTCTCTCTTCTATTTAATAGTCTCTGGGGATTAGTTGGCCGTGATGGTGGAAGCTCTGTAGGTTTACTTCTCTACCATACTTGGTCTACCGATTTGAAGATTTGTCTTTTGTACCTTTGATGATGATTCTCAGTTTTGCAGCAATGTTTCAGTTTTGCGCCTTCTAGTCATTAACTGCCACAATGAGATCTTTAGTGTTTTTGTAGGTACTTTCACACTTGTTAGAAATGTTATGATTAATCATGCTAGCGGGACATCAGATTTGTTGCCGTTCTCAGAATTTGGTAGGAATGAATCTTGTGATTCTATGGAACAGATGTCATTGTTTATATTTGATAACATAAGTGATTCTTGCTGGTAGTGTGACCTCTTGAGGGCAGGCTAATAGAAGGTGAAGAGCCTCTTGGTTTTGATGATAATGCTCCCTACTTCTGACTTCTGAGGTTTCTTTCTTCCTGGGTTGTAGCTGGTTTTAATGGTTCTGTAGACATTTGATAATGAAGTCCTCACTACATTTTGTCTGGGTCATGTAATATGTTATCAGTGGATTTCAGGTGAGGCTTAATCTCATGGATTATTCTTGTGGAATGCTCCCAGTTAATCAGTGAAAATTGAGAAAATGACCTTACTTCTGGTGAAGAAGTTGATTGCAATATATTGTTGGATTGTTACCTCCAACTCCAAATCCTAGTTCCTTTCTTCCTTGGACATACATATTGGTTAGATTATGCAAATAAGCTGTTATGTGGCTTGTAGGTCAAGGCTTGCTTGAAATTCCTGATGGTCTCCTGACACTATACATAACCTCCGTTCTGGTTACTTTTATTCACCTTCTACGACTGGGGAAGTGATGTTTCCTCAACTCCTCATCTCTTGAACCTTAATTTGCCCTGTCACACATTGAATCCTATTTTTGGGTTGCAGTTTGTTAAGTTTTAATGGGAAGCATTGTCTTTGGAGTTGTTCACTGAAGTTGATTTAAAATCATGAACTTGTTTTTCATGGGAAGCACTTTCTTTGGAGTTTACAGAAGTGCCTATGCTGTTTCAGTATTCGAGGTTCGCTTTTATTTGCCAGTCGTTCCTTGTTACTTTTTTTGCTTTTGGGGTTCTTACTGGCCTTTCTTTTCTCTGGTTCATGTATTACTTGATGCAAGTCTTGACACTTTGCTGAGATTTGACCAAACTCTTTTTCATTCATGTTTGTTAGGACTGCTAAGTATGAACTCCTCTGACGCGGAAGGCTCGACATGTGGAAATCAGTTTTTACTGGTATTCCTAGTACTCTGGGACTTCTATCTATGCAAAATATTGTCTTGTTGTTATAGAAAACCATAAGGTCACTATTTGTAATTTCAGTGCCAGAACTATTCCAGACCTTTATCTTGTGTTGGTGATTAGTGTTGCTCATATTCCACCTACTGAAGGGAGTTTGCTATATGGTACGGATGACATTTGTCTTTATTTATGTGATTAATATAAGTCGTACTTGTTGATATTGTGGCCTCTTGGGGACTCATTGAAGGTAGAAAATGTCTTTATTTTGGTGATAATGCTCCTTATTTTTGAGGTTGGGCGGTTTTATTGTGAAAAATGAAATGAATGTCTGCTCTTGTTATATTGTTGTTTGCTATTGATCGCATGTTGTTGGTTTAGTTCGGGAGAGGTTTAAACTTGTGGCCTTGTTGCGTAGTGTTCTCAGTTTAGTCAGCGATGATTGAGTGAACTTACTGCTGATGAAGAAGTTGATTGCAATATGTTGCTTGCAGGTCAAAGTTTGCATACTGACACCGGTTTCAATGAAATTACTGATGTACCTTTTTGTTTAACTCAGAGTTGCTTTGACTTGGCCTCTACAATCTCGCAAGTGATGTTTTCTCAACTCTCACTGTTCCAACCTTGAGGAGGCTCATATTGGTTTGTCACACATTGAAGTCCACGCTGGTGTTGTAGTTTGTGAAGTTTTCATGGGAAGCAGCATTGTGGTTGGAGTAGACCGAAGTTGATTAATGTTTGTTTGATTAGTGATATTGTTCACTTATCGACTTTTGTATGTAATTTATTCTCTGAGGGAATTGAAGTCTTGTTCCAGAAGTCTTTGGAGCCGTTGAGTCTGAAAGTCTTGGATGCATATGATTCTATATCTATATTGTTAGAATAAATTTTCATTCTCTATACCATTGTTGCATCTGCTGTTGTTGAGATACTTCCGTTGTTTGGTTTGGTCCGGATGTGAAGGTTTTTAATTTCATGTCTCACTGGTGTTTGCCTGGATCACGGTCAGTCTGGACTTAAAAAAGCATATAAGAAGAAGTTGATCAGTTAATGTGCCAGCTGAGTTAGTGGCATTTTAAAGGTCCATCGCATTTACGTGAGAAAATCTTGTCAGAAATCTTCCGGAAGAAAGACGTGAATACATGGAATAAAGATTCCGATGTGATGAAGGAACGCTTATGCGGCAAAAAGATTCTTCTTGTCCTCGATGATGTTGACGATATACAACAGCTAAAAGAACTGGCTGGGAAACTTGAGTGGTTTGGACCAGGAAGCAGAATCATTATCACCACTCGAGACAGGCGTGTTCTAGACCTTCATGATGTGGAACGTATCTATGAGGTGATGCCTCTGAGGAGTACCCAAGCACTTCAGCTCTTTAGTAAGCATGCCTTCAAGCAGCCTCGTCCAAGTGAAGATTATAGAGAGCTCTCGATAGATGTTCTCGGCGGTCTTCCCTTAGCTCTTCAAGTCGTTGGTGGATCTCTATATCGTCGGGAGCTGGAATTCTGGGAAGACAAACTGGATTTACTGAGGAACAATAGTGATAATTCGTTGTTGAAGGCGTTAAGAGTAAGTTATGAGGCATTGGATGAGTTAGAAAAGAAGATCTTTCTTTACATTGCACTTTGTTTCAACGGAGTTGATATGGACAGAGTTAGAAAAGTACTAGACCTGTTTTTTGTGTCTTCCAGGCGCAGAGCGTTGCCCACCAGACCGAGTATTTAGCTCTGATAGAGAAGTGTATGATTAGCTTGTCAAACACAAATCGGTTGTGGGTTCATGACTTGCTCCAGGACATGGCCGAGGATATTATATGTGATGGCAAAGATGAAAAGCCATGGAAACGTTTAATGCTGTGGGATTTTGAGGATATCAATCACGTCTTCTCCTCCAATGTGGTAAGCCGAGACTCTTTATTAAGCTCACTATTATGTCTCATTCTTGCATCTCGACATTTAAACGTTTAATTTATCTCTAGGGGGATGAAGCAATTGAGGTGGAAAGCATATTTCTCGACATATCTAAAGGAAATGAGATTAACATAACCCCTGAAATCTTTAGGAGGATGCCAAATCTCAAACTGCTTAAATTTTATACCAATTCCAGCATTAAACAGAGCAGGACAAGGATGATAGATGGCCTCGACTACCTCCCTACGTTGCGGTATCTTCGCTGGGATGCTTATAATTGTAAATCATTGCCATCTCAGTTTTGTATGACCTCTCTATTTGAACTCAACCTCTCACACAGCTCAATAGAAACAGCTTGGAATGGAAGTCAGGTAACATTTCGATGCGGTATTCACATGAGCTCTCTCATCTTCTCCTCTTGAATGAATCTTGCTGATGCTTTTTTACTATGTTTTTATGATGCAGGACCTTGCAAACTTACGGATCCTAAACCTCACTAGCTGCAATCACCTTACTGAGTTTCCAGACCTTTCGAAGGCGACTAATCTTGAGACTCTCAAACTCTCTCATTGTGATAACTTGGTGGAAATCCCTGAGTCCTCTCTTAGACCACTCAACAAACTCGTCCACTTAAAACTGAGCGACTGCAAGAAACTAAGGAACCTCCCAAACAACATCAACTTAAAATCCCTAAGATTTCTTCATCTGGACGGATGCTCTAGTTTGGAAGAGTTTCCATTTATCTCAGAGACCGTTGAGAAGTTGCTGTTGAACGAGACAACCATCCAATATGTACCACCATCAATCGAACGCCTCTCCGGCTGCAAGAGACTGATGAATCTCCCAGACAACATCAAGAACCTGACGTCTCTCACTGATCTCGGCCTTGCAAACTGTCCAAACGTAACATCATTTCCAGAAGTCGGAACAAACATACAATGGTTGAATCTGAACAGAACATCAATAGAAGCAGTGCCTTCAACAGTAGGGGACAAATCAGAGCTTCGTTACCTCAATATGTCTGGCTGTGACAAGCTCGTGAACCTTCCTCGAACACTAAGGAAACTAGCACAACTTAAGTACCTGTATCTTCGTGGTTGCATCAATGTCACATCGTCTCCTGAGCTCGCTGGTACCAAGACAATGAAAGCATTGGACTTACATGGAACATCGATTACAGATCAATTGGTTAACTCCAAGAGTGAAGAGCCTCCTCGGTGTGAAGTACCCGTCATTAGACGGTTCTTTATGAAGCAAGTTCGAGAACACATCAAGAAACGTAAATCCAACAGAGGATAAGGATCAAAGCCGAGTCCGTAGGACTCACACGTGACTAGACTTCTGAAGAACTGCCACGTCTTGGCCATGGGGCAGGTTTCAAGAGCACGGCTTGAGGGTATAAATAAGTTTTGGTGGGGAGAAAAGGGAACTGAGTGAGAAATATCGGTATCAACAATGTCGGGAGCACAAGGAGCAGAGCCGATGGGGAAAAGAACGGCGACAACGTACGAATTGGTGGAAGGAGGACAAAACAAGACGAAGCTTGATATAAACATGTCTTGGTGTTACCGGTACCGGCTAGATCTAGTAAAATATGTGCATATACGTTTCTTTCTAGTCCTGTAATGTTAAAGACATGTTTTAAGAATAAAACTAATCAATATAAATCTTTTGGGGATTACGATGTTGTTGTTGTTACTGATATTAATTACTCAATATGGTCCTATTTTTCAAAACGTAACCCGCTTGTTAGTTGTTGTTACTGATATGTACGAATTAGGAGAAAATCATAAAAAATGAAAAATGTAAATGGGCCAAATACCGAAAACGAAAAGGCCGATATTAAGAAAGCCCACACTATAAGATATTTGTAAACAAAATAACCACGCGCAACATAAGCGAGTTATAACCACGCGCCTCAAATCTATAGGTTAACCCCTTTGGAAATTAGCTATTTTTGTATAGTTGGAAAAATCACGCGCGTGAAGCATTTAAGTTTTAACTCTCTCCCTCAACTAAATTTTTTGCAGAGTTTTGGAAAAACTATTTTGCACTTTCGATGAGATTCCATTAAAACGGTAAGCATTTAAGTTACGGCATATTAGAAAATATTATTTTCTCATACATTGTTTAAATCAGGCAAAATTTTACTATTACACGATTTTCAATTTTGTTAATCAAAATTTTAAGCTTGCTCGTCGAAACATGTTTTTGTGTTAATTTTTGTTCGGCAAGAGTGATATGATTACTCTCTTTCTTGTACTGTTAATTAAAAAAATTTAAAGTGTTATATAATCCTAAAATCTAATGTATTCGTCTAATGTTTTAAATACTTTCATTATGCTAATAAATAGTTAATTTAATTAGCCAATTAGATTTGTGAGTATAGTTTCGTTCAAGCCACGAAATGGGTAAATAAAGAATTGTGTAAGGCTGTAAAAAAAAATACAACGACCACGGTGGGACTCGAACCCACAATCTCCCGCTCCGGAGGCGAGCGCCTTATCCATTAGGCCACGCGGTCTTTCTTGATATATGCCTGTTGATGTGTTATATATACAGTGATTAACATAATCTTTGCTTCACAGTGTGTAGTGATTAGTGAACGTTAACCATCTGCTGAAAAAACTTGTTTATTATTGTTTCAAGATCTCTGTCTAAGAATCGTTAAGCAATTTCCTGTTTCTTGATTTTATTAGAAAGAAAATAACCTTTTGTTATCTGAAGAAGATGAATCCAGAAACGAAAAGGAAAAAAATCCAAGTTCTATAGATACAGTCCTCTTCGACTTGAGGGTTGAGCCAAATTTAAAGCCAGGATTATGATTACTTCAAAGTTCAAACCAATCCCTCAACTTAAACATGATAATTATTTCCGTCTGTGGCTTGTAATCTTGTCGCTAGTCTTTACCATGGAGGCTTTCATGAAGAAGATTCTTCACCCTCTATGGGCAAGTCTGGTTGCGTCGCCCATTCAGTCCATGACCCATCATAGACCGGCACGTCGGTTTTCCCCAGCCGGTGAAGCCCCTAACAGAGCAAGTCACTAAGTCAGTCTCCTCTCCTTTTATATATATAATCTCAAATAAGAAATGGAGTTACCATTGCCAGGATGCAAGCTGTTACGCCAGTCCCACACGAGGCCATAATAGGCTTGTCCAGTGAGATGTCTGCACCAAAAAAGCCTTGAGATCTTAAGAATGAATGCTTTATATAAGTAAGATTGTGAAACTCATTCTCCAAGATGAAATAGATTACCTTCTTGTTCAAATCGTTTCTTCAGCTCTTCTGCTGGTAACAGTGTGTTACAAGAATCAAACATCTGCAGAAAGAAGGAAATTATCACATTAACTCTGGGGACAAGATGCAGAGGAAGTGAGGGAAGGAAACAAATTCTCTAGGGTGGCTTTACCTGGGGAAAAGGGACACATTTGCTTCCAGGTATATGGCCGCTTCTTATTCCTTTACGGGGTTCTGGAGCAGTACCATCAAACCTGTGATAAAACCCGTAATATAATCAAAATGCTACATTGAGTATCAACTTAGTACGAAGGAGCCTAGAGAAAAACCCATCATCAGTTAAAACAAGTTATTACTCGGTAAATTATAGTACCTGGCTTTGGAACGAGCGTCTATGTGTTGATAAGTCGGATCCTCCATATTGTTCTTGACCTGTGAATTCACCAAAGAGAGTCATGACATAAAATAAGAATCTGAACAAGATATTATAACACAAGCGCAAACTCAAAACAAAGTATCTACAGACATCAATCTACCAAACATACTGAACTATAGTAGAATGGATACTATCACAATCACAATTCTGAAAAATAGGGTACTAAAATAGACCAAATTAAAGAACTTGAAGTTGGGTCTTCTTTAGGATTCTCTTACGAAGATTCAAATTTATGGCTCAATAGACAGAGTGATAGTAGATATGATTAAATTATATAACATTAATGCGAAGACAAAACCATTCAGGAAATGCCAACCTGATCAAGTGTCCACACTAGATGTGGCTGGAACTTTGTCTGAAAGGTTATCGGACTGACCTGTGCAACCACGAGAGAGAAAATTGATATGACAAAAAAACACATCTTTACTGCTCAAATCTCATCATGAATCTACAGAAATACGAACTAGAAACCATTATCCAAAAGAGCGACTTACGGTTTGTCCTTGATAAATTTTCTCTATAGCCTCACTTGCGGCACTGGCTTTCAGAATAGCATCACCTGATGCACTAGATTCAACATCATAACCTGATGCACGCCATCTTGGTAGACCTCCATCAAGCACCCATATTTTTTCATGTCCAAAAACTCGGAACATCCTATTTAAGGGTAAAATAAAGAAGCACATATCAATTATAACAATACCCGGAAAAAAACACAGGACAAAGCATAAGGATTCAAACGAGAACCATAACTCACCACCATACACGGGCTGCACTAAAGATCCCCTTTCCATCATAGACAACCACTTCATCTTTGTTATCAATTCCAAGAGCAGAACAACCAGCAGCAAAAGCTTCCTCAGAGGGCAACATATGTGGCAACTGTTACAAGTAGTTGATATATCATACAATACTTTAGATGATTGCGTTACAAATAAGATCAGGGTAAAGAGAAGTCATAATGAAAACACATATAACATATATGACCAGCAAAGAGTCCAGTTTTCATTTGATCTCACAAAAGAAACAGCTATACGATGTATATACTATCTTGAAAATGGCAGCAAAGGAAGATAATATATATATTGACAAGGTTTCACTTATTCATAAAATCGATATCAATGTGAATTGAGAACTCCAAAGTAAACTACGGGAGTACATCTTCGGTAAAAGAAAAGATGGTGATACTTACACTAGTTCTTCGATCTGATATTCCATCCAAATCAAAGAAGAGAGCGCGGGGAATATGAGCGACCTATAGGAGAGGAGACAGTTTAAGTCCGTCAGTATCGAGTAATGTACTATCTTAGCTACTTAAGTGTGGTTGCGCTCATCCAGAACGAATACAACCCAAACATTTGTGAAAATCAAGAGCTTCTCAAATATCTATATGCTCATACTCTCACCTGATATTCTTGGATTGGATTTCTCTGCTCATCTGGCATGTACCATGAAGCATCCAAAATCTGAGTAGAATAGAAACAGGTAAGTTTAGGTGTATGACAGACATATTCTTCAAGAAATGAACTAGCGCAAAGGGCAGTCACCTTCAAATCAGGCTCTCTAAGATTAGCATGAAGCCAATCAACAGAAACAACAGGTTCACTGGTTGATATCGATGATGTCGAGTAACCGGCTTTTGTCTCAACTCCAGTAGAAGCCATGGCTCGACGAGCCCATGTAGTTGATTTATAGGCTGTAGAAACGGAGCCTAACTGAGAGTGGAATGATCTCTTCAGCAATTAACATCACAAGAAAAGGAAGACCAACCAAAGAGTCAGATCCATAAGCAGAGAACGAAACTGAGCAATTCACATAAAATTTCACTACCTTAATCTGATTATAAAACTCATAAAATCAAATTTCAAACTTTGATAAGAAAAGCATCGATTGACATAGACTTCATCAACAAGTATGTAATTCTCTATAGTCTATTCAACCTTTCCAAAGCTCGAAAGCCACTGTCAAATCACAGAAACGATCCAAACGCTCGAAATCAATCCAGGAACATTCTCAAACCCAGAAGCTAAAGAGCGGTCAAACGAATGGCCAATTGAGAACAGATCGCGAATCAAATTCGATATCGACTTACAGTGAGAAAGGTGGCGGGACTAAAGATCTTTTGCGGAAGAAGAGAAGACAGAGAAGGAGCAATCATGCGGTGACTAGCAGCCAAGAAACTTCTGGAGAAAAGGGTCGAGGCCATATCCACCTCAATTCTCTCTCGATACAATGTAACTAAACAGAGATATTATGGGTTGATTTAGAAAGACGCCAAATTTCTTTTGCTGTCAGATTGATTCTCTTCAACTACTAACCCCAAAAAGTTTGCAACTTTGCAAACGTTTTTATTAAAAAAGAGGATTTTGTCACTGCCGCCACGAACGGGTCTGGAAGAGAGACACGTCTAGGGCGTCTTTGCCCGTTTCACTAAACGTGGTTCTTCGCGTTTGTGTTTCTATTCCGGTTTAACTAAGCTGAACTAAACCAAAACTGTATCAAAATGAACCCATTCAAAAGCCAAACCGTAAAGAAAGACAAGCAATTGTATTTGTAACCTCAATAAAAACAGCATCAAACCAAACCAAATGATGTATCATTCATTGATGAAGCTCATTATTTTATCAAATCTTGCAATGTGCTCAATGTGAAAAAAATTGGAAGATCAAAAATTCTACACAATATTACACGTTGAGTGAACAAATTCAAAGAAACAAGAAAGACAATGGAAAAGAGATTCAAAAGGGGAATCCTTTACGGATGTATTTCTTGTATTTCTCAGCCAAACGTTTCATGTTTTTGGATTTCTCGTAAAACTCCATCAGTTCGGCTGCAATATCTTGTGGATGACACATTACATAAACCTTCAAGAACCGCTTCTCGCTCATCCTTAAGGCTGTGAAAATGTTCACCTCTTTTATTAGTGGCTTCAGACGCATTTCCAAGACTCTCTTAACGAGATCCGCACGAGGTTTTAGACGAGACTCGAGGTTGAGGAGAAGCAAACAAGGGTGCTTAACCACGGAATGAGCTGGAAGTTTCATCGAGGCTATGATGAAAGTCATGTTTCTCTGTACTTTCTCAACTGAGAGAGAGAGAAGGATTGGGCATTTTCCACACACATGCCAAATCTCTTCTTCTGAGAACCCAAACTTTTCCAAGTTTCTAACTTTCTCTTCGATTGTCTCCATCCTTGAGACCCCAATGATGGCTGCAACATATTTAAACATCTTGGATTCTCTTGTGACCCCAGTTTTCTGAATGTATTCAAACTTCTCTTTGTTAAAGTTTGTTCTTGGAATCAACGTGGGTCGGGATATCAACATTGCGACAAGATCCTGTTGGCTACAGCCCAGCCCTTTGTAGAACTCTATCGCGGGTTTGATCTTGTCATCGAGGTCATACAACATGAGTGACGGATTCCGGATAATGACTCTGCGCAACACCTCTTTTGACCCCAAAATCTCCATGAAGTAGTTGATTCTTTCATCAAGGACAAGGTGAATACGGCAACTAAAGAATCTCGGACGACAATTAAGAATCTTCACAAGATCTGAAGACGTGATCCCCAGCGGCTTAAGAAGGCTTAACTTAAACTCTAGCTGAGCAACATTGGCTCTCTGCAAAGCAGGCCTACGAGTAAAAAGCTTTGATATTTCATTATCATCACAACCCCATCTTCGTAGAACTTGTAAAGGACTACTAGGAATCTCTCTCACATTCTCTTTTTCACCAACACATTCAACTTTTTTTCTGTGATTCACTCTCGTAGACGATACAACCGATTCTTCAGCGTCGTTCAGGCATAACGTCGAACACCTGGTGGCAAAGGTAGCAGACAAGGAATTTCTAAAACCAGCATTTCTGATCAAACTCGAACTAGTAAACAGTAATCTGATAACAGCTAAGAAATTTCTCTTCCCGGTCGAATGCATTTCAAGGTCGTAATCAAGAGACTAAGAAACTGGAGAAATAAAGGAGCAAATTTTCACCAAGAATCAACAATGGTTCTACCTCAACAACACAAAAAGTGACATATACACGCGTATCTCAGATGCTTATTCCATCCAATTACCGAAACGAAGAAAGAGCGATGGTGGAGAGTTTAAGTGGAATAATTACCACCATGGGTTTCAGGCAATTCAAGAATTCTTCACAGAGAAGAAACAAACTCCCACCGATGGTGGAGAGTTAGACAGAGAAGCAGGAAGCGACGGAGAGAAACACAGCGCCTTCGGACCAGCTTTGCGAGACTCCGAGTCTGGCGCGGAAGAGAGAGAGAGAGAGTAGGGTAGTAAATAAATAATGTGGTCAAAACGAAACTAAATATAAAATATTGGAGTATTTTGCAATATACTGTAAGTGTGAAGCTGACAAAACGTCGCCGTTTCGTTGTTCTCTTTTTTATTTTTTTTGCTTGTCTTTCTCAAGACTCCACTGCAACCCTTTGTGCAAGAAAACCTTGAGCTTAAAATTCTTCACTTGGGTCATCTCTCTTCTCTTCTCTTCTCTTGCGGCCATTCCGTTCTTCGATCCATATATCAAAGGTTTGTTGCTTGATTGAATAGGTTTCTTTTGTTGAATCTGAATTGAAAACTGAATTAATATTGGATTTGGGTTTAAGAAAAAGTTGTCAATTTTCGTCTCTGAGTTTGAGCTAAGAACTGATCTTTGAGTTTGATTTTATTTCCTCACAATTCTTAAGTAGCGTTGTTATCTTGTCTTTTTCATCGTTTTCCTTACACATTACCGATGAGACTCTTCCGGTTTTTTTCATCCTAAGCTTTGTCAGATTTGAACGCTTCAGTGTACTTACTTTCTCAGACGTAATTTCGTTTCATTTAAGTTTGTTCTACTAATTAGTTTTAGTTTGAACATTGTTGATGAAGAACAGATTTAGAGATGACACTATTTTGCATTTTTGCAGAACTTCAGCTTGCTTAAGGTTTTCAATGGGGGACAGTCAGTACTCGTTTTCTCTCACCACCTTCAGGTATTAACTTGTTTATCATATAAATGTAATCTCTTTTTGAACATTTGGAACGGTTTCTTCGGGGTTTAATTTTGGTTGTGGTTTATGAAACAGCCCATCAGGGAAGCTGGTTCAGATAGAACATGCCCTAACAGCTGTTGGATCAGGCCAAACATCTTTGGGAATTAAAGGTTTTTGTCAATGACCTAATCAAATTCGAGAGGAGATTTTAACATTGTCTTCGATATTCATGCCTGTGGTTTTCTTTATGCAGCTTCAAATGGAGTTGTCATTGCAACAGAAAAGAAACTTCCTTCTATATTGGTTGATGAAGCGTCTGTAAGTTTGATTATCTCTTTATGTGGTCAACATGTTCTGTAAAATTTTATAGCAATCAGTTTGTTTTCTTTCTACTCCAGCTTTGGTACTTTCCTTTCGGTTGCATAGTTTCAGTAACTCCTACGAAACTAATGTTTTTATCTAATGTCTGTTTCAGGTTCAAAAGATTCAGCATTTGACTCCCAACATTGGAACTGTTTACAGGTTCTTCTCCACAGCTATCCGTACTTCTTTTTTTTTTATAGCGGATTTGGTTTATAGCTTGAAAATTGGATTTATGAGAGGATTTTTCATTTTGTTTTGGGTACTTTGTATCTCTCATCAGGTGCTAGTGCTATTGATGGAAAACAACCTTTTCCTTTGTGCCCTCATGATTTCAGTGCTAACTTTGGTATTGCCTTTTATGTAGTGGTATGGGTCCTGATTTCCGAGTTCTTGTGCGAAAGAGTAGAAAGCAGGCTGAGCAATATCTCCGATTGTACAAGGTAATCTTAAATATCTTTTATTTTTTGTCTACTTTTCCTGGAGTATCTACTAGTACATGTATGATAAATCTTCAATCTTTGTTTGTTTGGAGAAACTTTGGATTGATGATTCCAGTTCATATAAGTTCTTGCTTATTTATAATCCCGTTAGCTCTGTTGATTCAACTTCTAAGGAGGTTTTATTGTTGCAGGAACCCATCCCCGTTACTCAACTTGTAAGGGAAACTGCCACAGTGATGCAAGAGTTCACTCAATCGGGGTAAGTACTATATCGAGAGTGTGTATTACAATATCTATATGGTTACTTCCTCCCATATGCTCAAGAGGGTTAAAAAGAGTTACTGGCTCATAGATTGCAACTTAGAGCGAGTCTCTATGCACTTTTAAGCTCAGTTTTGATATTGATTTGGCGTGAGATAATGTTGTTAATGCAAATCTGTATACACAAACTAGACTACTGAATCTTGCTTCTAATTTCCGTCTCCTTCTGCTATCAACAGTGGTGTTAGGCCGTTTGGAGTTTCTCTACTGGTGGCTGGGTATGATGACAAGGGTCCACAACTGTATCAAGTATGTAGAGCTTTAAAGAAAATATAACCATCCTGCCAAAAGTTGAAGTCAAACCCATAAATTGAAAACATCTTATTTCATATTTTTCATTTTCTACTAGGTGGATCCATCTGGCTCTTATTTCTCATGGAAAGCTTCTGCAATGGGAAAGAATGTTTCGAATGCAAAGACGTTTCTTGAGAAGAGGTGATAATAATGTACCGTTTGTGATGATGAGTTTATGACCTTGGAAGCATGTCTTTTCATCTTAGTCTTTGATCAGGTACACAGAAGATATGGAACTTGATGATGCCATTCACACGGCAATATTGACATTGAAGGAAGGGTGAGCATTTTTTACCAAAACTTAATTTACTTTATTTCCATATTTCTGAATTTCACAAAAGCCTATAACCTCTTGTCTTTCTTTCTTTCTTTCTTTCTTTTCACAGTTTCGAGGGAGAAATCTCGAGCAAAAACATCGAGATTGGCAAAATCGGTGCTGACAAAGTTTTCAGGTAAAAAATGTTCAAGATTACAAACTAATATAAACAATAATCTTTGTTATTGCCATCAATATCTGAAAAGTCGCCCACCAAAAAAAAAAAAATCAATATCTGAAAAGTGAATGTTATATGCAGGGTGCTAACACCAGCAGAAATCGATGATTACTTGGCTGAAGTCGAGTAAACTTTGACCTAACCGTGCAACCAACCGGATTTGAATCTCAATATACTCTCAGAGTTGATGGTTCTTGCTTTTGTAGAACTTTTGGAATTTGTTAAGACTTAACCGTGACCCAATAATTTAGAATCTGTTTTTTGAACTCATTTAAAAATGTTTCTCTTGTGAAAATCCAATTTCATATAACCAAAATTCATGCACACAAATTACTTAGCCAAAGCTATACACTATGTTGTAAATGCAGTAGGAAGATGTACATACTGTCAAAGACCGGATTTAAATCAAATCCAATGGAATGCAATAACCGGATGAGGGAACTAAAATCGCTTAACCTGAATGTTACATAAGGATTCATCAGATAGTTCTTCAGTAACTATGGATATGTAAAGTTTTTCTTACTCTGAAAACCGACTACATATCTCTCCACGACAATCTATCTAACTAGTTCTGCAACAAGAGGTCTAGGTAGAGTAACTAGATAGAGATATATCAACCTGCAAGTGTACAAGAAGCAAGAAGAGAGGTAACCGACGAACCACGGTAGAGGAAGGTATTGCTTTTTTCACCTATGCTTGATCATCCAGTTGTGAGCTGTTCGTGGGGCAGTGGAGATTCCCTCGTAGTATCGAGATTCGAGTTTCCCTCGGTTCCATCTCTTGACAAAACGTGAGAACAATTCTCGTGCAGCTTCGGTAGTGAGATCATTAAAGTAAGTACGCTTTTCTTCTTTCAGCCATGTAGCAAATTCGTTGTTCTTCGAGAAGTAGTCCTCCATTGATAGCTCTGGAATCCCCTCTTTCTGGAAGAAAAAGACAAAAAGAATAACATTTTATCAGAATCTTAGTGTGGATGACAATCCGTCAAAATTTACAATAGGGCAGCAAGACATTTGTAATTGTAATTAAGCAATGACTAAACAACTGAAGAGGCCTGCGAAGAACCACACATACAGAGTCTCCAAAGCAATATACTTGGAGTAAATATACAATCAGATGTTATTATGACTTTATGAGTATATATTTCAAAGGGTAAGTTAGAGCTCACTAGCTTGTGGTCGCCTTCTGCATGTTTCTTTTTCGGCTTATCATCCTTGGACTTCTTTGCTGTAAAAATTAAACAATGTCAGCCGCAAGAAAAACAGATTATACTGAAAAGCAAAGACACAGGATATAAGTCATGCTGATGAAAGATAAATATCCCTTTTAGCCGAAACCAAAACAAGATAATTTCTTGATGCCTATAATCCCGCTAGCCAACAGGTTTCGACTACAACCTCTTTCTTCTCTAGGAGAACATAGTAAGGACAAAGCTAATTGATGCTCCGTCAATGGCATACAAGAAAAAGAAAACTCCAGCTCACATGGTAGAACTATGAACGCACCACCACTCACTAGATGTCAGAAGCAACAACAAAGTAACAGCTCAAACCAACAAGATGAAGAAGCAAACACATCAAATTAATCATACTACAAACATGAGAAACAAAAATCATACATGAACTGGATTTGTGGTGCTTGTGAGATTTCTTATCCTTCTTCTCACTTCTCCTACTTCTCCTTTCATCATCTTTCTCTGTTCCTCGATGCCTCTTAACTTTCCCTTCGTCTGTCCCATTCAGAAATCACAAGTTATCAGAATGATGTCATCCACAAACACAACAATAAGTCACACTTTCAACGCCAACTACAAATTCATAATCAAATAGCTACGATGCTCGTAACTTACACGGATAGATAAATCACAATGACTGAAACCCCAAAACTAAAGAAACCAGAGAAGCAAATTGATGGATTTTCTCGGGAAACGGAAGAAAAAGTATATACATAGAGGAGAAGAAGAAGAAGAACATACAATCGGAAGATGAAGAATCTTCGCTCCGAGCTCTGCTTCTCTTCTTCTCCTTGGGGCTCCGTTCGCTTCCCATTATTTCCCGACGGACTAAAAAAATTGATCGGTCAAGGAGCTGACATATTTATTTGGACCCCGAGATCAGGATTCATAATCCCGGGTCGGGTCGGGTCGCGATGCCAAAATTACACTTAAACCCCTTACTCTTTTATATTTTGCATCTCGCCCCCAACGTTTTACCCCAATACAATTAAAATCCCAATTTACTAGCTTTGCTCAATGTGACACTTGAAGTCTTGAACTATATATTAGCAAGTTTTTCTACCCATGTTTTCAGAAAAGTATTTACTACAAGCAAAGCATTAACAATGCATTTGGTCTACAAAGACAAGAGACTGCATTTTCTTAAAGATTATCTCAACGGAGCTAAACTCCAACTCAAAACCATAGCTTCGACCACCGTACTCTACGTAGAGAAACCTTGTCCGAGAATCTTCTGCCGGCCGTGAAGGCAAAACCTTAGAGATATCTGGAAACTCCGGAGACGGTGGAAGAGGCAAATCTTTCTTCTTGAGAGAATAATACACATCAGCTAAGAGAATCCAAATGAGATCAGGATCAATGCAAGCCAATCCTCTCAACGCATTCAGAGCCGATTCTCTTAAACCAGTTAAGCTGCTGCACGCAATCCCAACGACCAATCCTGCAACTTTCTTCAAGACTGCATCTAACGCTGAAGCACTGCGTTTATCTCTGGAAAGCTCAGCGATCATATCGAGAAGTGCAGCCTGCACTTTCAAGCTGGAAACTTCAGCAATCGAAGAAGATGACTCGGAAATGGTTCTGTAAGGAAGCCGGAGAGCCGATTTGTTGTCTTCCCGGAGGTTCTTCGCCGTCATAATGTGGAATGGAGACGTTGTTAAAAGCTTCCAAAAGTCCGAGCCATCGATGCGGAAACGACGTGAGAAGAAATCTCCTCCTGATGTTTGAATGATTCGGGTTATCACGACTAAGCATCTCCGCACAGCCTGTGGAAAATGCAGCAGGTTTTAAAATCTATTAATCTAGAGATAAAATCGGAAGAAGGAGAGAGAACGTACCATGGGATTTCTGTTTCGTATGCAAGCAACACAGAGTGGCCAGATTTTGTTGATAGCGGGTAAAAGCCGGTTTTCATCTGCTCCATCATCGCTAGCATTCATGTAGTCTTTAAGCTGATAGAGTGAAGCAAATTCAATGACTTCTTCAATTGTTTCTTTGGTTTCTGTCTCAGCTCGATAAGCTTCCTCGACTTTAGCCAGCGCCACTACTCCTTCCTGTATAATTGGAAAGTTAAGGATTTAGTTCGTTTGTGGAAATGTCCTAGAGAGAGCTCAAGAAAAACTAATCCGACAGGAATAACACCTCAATTATATCGAGGGAAACTAAGCATGAGACTTGATTTGATGATACTAGGAGAGGCGTGGCCGCTATTAAACAAGAAGAGGCGATTGATCCAACTGTTCGTCTGTATCGTTTAGAACGATTCAGTTCAAGCAGTGTGTTTTCCCATTCTTCTTCGTCGTCAACTATTTTGTCAGAATCTGAATCTCTCTCTTGCCTCAATGTTATCGCATCAGTTGCTTTGGCCTTAACGTGGTCACTATATGACTTGGCTCGTTCTGGTAATAAGCAAGCCTCGCTCTTTGATGCATTTACAATCTCACCAACAGCCTAGCAGAAGCACCAACAAAAGTTATGATGTTTCTTAGACAAGAAAGCCAATGATTTTAAAAGACTTAAATAGAAAAAATGAAAGATTGAATCTACCTTCAAGAAGGGTAAAGTTAGATTTGGATGCTGTTGTCTACCAACAATTTCAAGTTCCTGAGAAACTAATCGCATCTGTAGATCCCAAAATGGAAAAAGAGAGTTCTTAACACACTGAATATGAATCGGAGGGTGATGAAGATCCAGCAGAGGCAATTTTTCATGAAAGAAAAAACGGTTCACTGCAAATGGCCTTACCGGTTCCTCCAACAAAGGCAATATATCATGGGCAACCCCGATATAAGAAAGCATAGCAGCTAGAACATTTGGGACATGAGGATTAAGATCCAGGTGGCGCAGCTGGCGACAAATAGAGTCAATAACATAATCCGCATTTGCAACAACCAGATGCCCAACCTGCCAAACAAAGAAACAAAAAACAGCAAGATTTTGATTTTAAAAACGATTTTATGATGTGACTGAATATTCCGATTACATGATTATAAATTCTCACTGTGGGGTGGCCTGAGGTGGAAGCAAGAAGACGTAGGACAGCGTCTGAAGCATTTCTAACTTGGAAGCTCGAGCAGGTAAGACTCTCAAGCAGAAGGTAAAGCGAAGAGTGAAGAAATCCACTTGAAGCAAAGTCAATCCCTAGACACAAGGAAAACACACCTATTCCTTCTATTATAACTTGGTGTAGCATTGCACTATCTCTTAAGAAATGCAGACTAATATGTTGCACATCTGTATCGGTTTGGCCCAGAATTGTCTTTTGGTCCACAGGGAGATCCCAAACTTCAAAAGATTGGTATTCATGCAGGATTTTACCAACGCAATCAATAAGATTTGTTTTTGCACGTTTGTTCCATGAGATTTCCCAGGATCTTTTGTCTCTTCCCTTTCTTGACTTCCGAAGCAGTCTTGAGAGAGCATCCATTGCTTGATCCGATAGACCAAAGATCATCTCATTCAAGATACAAGCAGCAGTTGCCGCCTGGCGAACTAATTGTCCTGAACCAGTTCGATTACACCACAACTGCCAGTCTTCTCCGTTATACTCCTTTACACGAACTTCTGAAACCAATTTACGGACAAACCCCAAAGGAATATCCAGGATGACTGCTAAATGCCCTTCGTTTTTAAATCCTATCAAACACAAACACAACGGACATGATTTACTATCAGTAACTAACTCATTTATAAGTTAACTGCAAAATAATTTTCAGAAAAATGGTTCCAAAGGAATATGAAATGACCTGCCATTAAGGATAAGCCTACAAGTCTAAGGATTCCAGCGAGCATCTCGTAGAGCTTCTGGCTACCAACATAAGAAAACCAAGGAGGCATGCGAGGTAACATATAGCTAGTGGGGGACGATATCTCCATTTTTACTTGATCTGTTTCTGTGATATTTGGGACAGCACGGTTGTATCTGGTCTCCCGGAACCCCACTTTTAGTTCTGTGATAGAAGGGAGGTAACCTGTCGATGATGAAGGCCTTTCTGCGATGAGTTTCTCAAGAGAACCGGTGAATGCTGAATTATGGCTCAGACAGAGAGAAAATATATCCAGGAATCTGCTAGCTGTTATCTACATAACAGAATGCCAAGAACTAATCATATATCACAAGCCATTATTATATCATGTTTTTGAAGCTAGATTTGCTATTCAAGAAAGAAGTAGCACCAAACCTATGAGCGTGTCAAGAAAGAATACATACGGGAGACTGAAGATGATCCGCCAAAAACTGAGGACCAGAATAATAAGTGATGACGAGTAACTGCTTCACCACCGAAAGTGCAGGCAATTCCTCATTCCCCAGAACCACTTTTGGAAGCCTCTCAAGTAGTCTGTTGTCATAAACAAGCCATGGAAGAAGAATAAAACACACATCTATGTTAAGAGATCTGCATACTGAGCTTCAAAGGAAAGAAACAATATACAACAAAGATAACAATACCTGCTAAAGATCTTAATTATATCACTCTCTATGTGGTATTTCGTACTTTCGGAGAATAAATCATCGAGAAATTCCTGAGCTGCTACAGAAACTTCATCGGAGTCATCAATAGCCAGAGTACATACGCATTCCTGCATCATTATAAGGAATTTATATGGTGGCAATCCTTGAAATGGATATACCCAATATCATGTGTTGTTGTTAGTTATGAACCTACCAACATCACTAATCTAGCACCCTTCAATGAGCAAGAACTCTTAGATAGCAATCCACGTATTGCTGCTAGAAATCCCCATCGAATTTTGCCGGCTGGGTGAATAAGAATCTGAAACCAATTAAGATTTACCACTAAGAAAAAACAGCTCCAAAGGGATTTGGGATAAACGTGTTGAAACTAGCACGAGAAAAAATAGCATACATGAGGAAATGTCTCACACAGCAGCTTATTCACGTGAGATGTAGTGCTATCTAACCATTTCTTCGTACGTTCAACATGAAAGGAGTCACGACTCAGATTCAGATTGGATTTTTCAGGTACATTGATGGTAACAATCTCTTGGTTTGTAATTTCTGTCAGCTCGTCGCTCTGCCCTTGAGATTTTGTTGTCAGAGAACGAAGTTCGTCTAAAATTGAGTGTGCAGATTCATGCTTCTGCGACTTAGTATCATCATCAGAAACGTCGAGAGTCGATGAATTAGCCTCATCCTCAAGGACGATCATAAGAAACTCCGCTAACCCTCTAATTGCTTGGTCCAATGCATCAACACTTCCTGCAGCTCCGCTTATCATTGCTCTCGAAACATGCAACACTTTGGCAATTTGGCTAACAACACCAGGTAGAAAAAACGCCAACACATCAGCAGTACCAATCTACAACAAGAATCATGTTATCAGTAGGACCCATGAGTACCAGAAATTGCCCAAACGATATATACATAATTTAAAAGTTACCTTAGCCACAAGTATCCGTAAAGCCATAAAGGCTTCAACTCGAAGATTTGCACTTCCTCGATGTCCTCGAGAAGCCTCAGCATCAGCGACCTTGTGCATTGATCAGAATCGATATACCTTAGAATGTAAACAACTACATGACTCCAGATGAAAGAAAAAGGAAAGCACAGGAGAAAAGAGGATTACTTTGAGAAGAATGGAAAGCCAATGACCCACAGCAGCCAAAGCAGACTGAGACTGAAGAAATGCGAGCAAGCATTCTCGAGTTTCAAAATCATACTTATAAGACTCTGAAACTTGAGTTTGATAATCTCTTCTATCTGACAGTTGAGGCCAGCCAACAGTGCGTTTACATGAGCAAGAATCATCAAAGCATGGAAGCAGACCAGATATCATTGCCCGGAAACATTTGATGATCCCTTCACGAAACTCTTCAGCAGCCTCAGATGGTGATAAAATAGCAGCACTAGTTAACTTCTTCATAATTACAACCATCTGTACGGAAAAAGAAATTCAACACAGTTTCCACAACTAAGCTGAGAATATGTTACCCAAACGAGTAAAGGTACGAGACAATCATAAAAACGATAGTGAGAAATCCAAACCACTTCACCTGATCTATGGATCCAATGTGACATTTCTTTAGAAGTTCCTCGAGACAAGAGATTACACCTTCTGCCACTTTATCACTCACTATATGAGGTACTGTAGGAAATTCCCCTGGCTGATTTTTCCCTTGACTTCTGCAAGCAACTGCGGCGTCTAACAGAAGAAGCAATGGGAACAAAGTGTAGCTGAAACGTACATAAATCCAAAACAGTTCACACTTAGTAAACAATCGACAATACACCACAAACGAAATACATAAACTCTTTTAAACCTTAAAATTGAAACTTTTACTAATGTATCTATAAGAAAAATAATCAGCGTTCATGTGAAGATCACCGTTTATCAAGAATTTTCTGGGTAATAAAAACTCAAACTTTACAGCAGAAACAAGTAAAAAAGATAAAGAGATACGAGAAAAGTGGAATAATTACTGGAAGAAGGACTGGAGAGAGGACGGAGGAGTACGGCGGAGGAGATGAAGCAAAGCAGGGATGGTGGCCGGATCCTTTTCAGGGTTTTGCGATAGGTTTAGAAGCTCCAAGCAGAGAACTTTCAGCTGTGCAAAGACGGCTTCTATTTCCGCTTCTCCCTCAACGTCGTCTCCATTGGTTTCACGGCGGATTACGACGGACTTTTCCATTAATTCCGATCAATTATACAAAACCCACCAAACAGAGAGAGATGGAACCGCGAAATTGAAGTCAATTCTTGAAGCAGAAAATCAGTAATTATTGAGGGTGACTAGCCCTGAAAAAATGACCCGACCCAACACAATTTGACCCGATCCGTTGCTATTGACCTTTATAGGTCGTCGTCTCGTAAGTGGCCGGGGAATAAAGACCGGCAAGTTTTTCCCTTTTAGGGTTTTAGGAAAAAAAATCAAAAATAAACCTGATATTTGTATAGAATTGCAAACTAAACCTGATATTTTATACAGTGTCGTAAAATAAACCGACATTACTTTTAATCGACTTAAGAACCCGATTTTCTTGAATCACAAACTCACAATCAAACTAAACCAACCGGTTTAAACCCCAACGAATTTCCTTCACTGTGGTGGAACCAGTGATAAAGAAATTGAGAGTAGAAGTTAATTTCTTTAAGGTAACTATATATATCTTCTCTAAATCATGTTTCTTCAATTTCAAGCAAACTAATATTTATCAGAAGCCATTGAAGACAAAACTGAGATCTTTTATAAGCTTCCAATTATTTGTCTATCTCCATTGAAATTCAGGTAAACAATCGGAGATGCAACATTCTTTTATGATTAGCTTCTTCAGTCATTAGGAAAAAGAAACCTTGCTTTTGCTTACCTTAATTCGTTGATAACTTCATAATTATTTACTTCTTCTTCAGCTGATGAATCTATCTCCAAACAAGAGCAAACTGGTCTTCTTGTTTTGTCTTTTCCAGTTTCAAGATGGTTGTTAGATGATGGACATTACTAAACTAATCCTACCCATTATTCTTCTTCTAATAACTTGACGACTACCAAAATTTCAATACGAATCTATCAGTCAATTTTCTTCAAGATTCTTTAGACTAGAGAAAGAATCTTTTAGATAGTAATTAGTCTTAGTGTATCTTTTGACCAGCTCTGTTTTATATATTTACAGGCTACTAATAAAAATGCCAAATACATTTTCTCTCTACCTTTGCATTATATATATTGATATCCAAAATAAAGTTTATCTTTTATAGAAACCATAAAGTAAATCAGCCTTTTGGATTTCATTAATGTATCATGACCTCGTAGGTCTTCAACAGTAACGATGAAGATTCTTCTTCTTTGTGTTGTGTTCCCTGTTTATGTTGTTGTTGATTATCATCTTCTTCTAACCCGAGTTCGCTTTCCAGGTGCTTGAACCATTTCTTAACCTCTTCCTCATCAGACTCTTCTTCTGTTGTTCTTGAACCTGAGCTGTTCTCATTTGCAGTGGATTCTTGAAACGAGTTTGAAATATCTAAGATACTCCAAATGTCAGGATCTGAATCAAAAGGTATCTCCAGCAGATCGGGTTTGTCTACCTCTTGAATAATGTCGTTAAATTCACTATAAGCTTCTCCTATATACTCAAACGTGAGGTCGTCTATCTTTAGATCATCTTGTTGGTTGGAACCACCAGAAGACAGAGATGTAGACAACTCATTCCTCGATGATGACTCCTGATTATTCTCTCTGTTCAAATAATCTTCTACTTGAGACTTATCGTCTTTCCCACGAGAAACAGAACCACTGGAACACGGCGAGACCGGTTCATCTGCAGTTCCTGAGCTCTGAACTAGTCTTTTCTTTAGATGAGTGTGCCACACATTCTTGATCTCGTTGTCAGTTCTACCTGGAAGTTGAGAAGCGATTTTCGACCACCTGATCAAAATGCAGAAAGCTTAATAATGTCAATATGAAATCACTTTTTGATCCACCATATATGAGCATAATACTAAAGCCTAGCTGATGATTTTACTTGTTCCCATAGTTGTGGTGAAGCTTAATGATTGTTTCTTCCTCCTCTAAAGTGAAGTTGCCACGCTTCAGATCTGGCCTGAGGTAGTTAATCCACCTTAGACGACAACTCTTCCCACACCTCAATAGCCCTTCATTCAGAATCATAAAGAAAAAAACCATTGAAGAGGCTTTGCTTTGATTATGATATCCATTGAATGAACACAAAGCAACAACATACCAGATTGTTTGGGGAGAGATCTCCAGTTCTCATGACCAAACTTTTGAATGAAAGAGATGAGTTTTATGTCTTCTTCTGGGCTCCATGGACCTCTCTTCACTTTGGTCTTGTCACAACAAGGTGCTCTTCCCTTCCCCATTCTCTCTCTCTCACTCTCTCCCACTCCCTCTCTCAATATATATGTATAGCTTTATATCACTCAGTTTTTGAGATTCACTTTTACCAAAGATAATATGGTTCGAGATTTTATATATATATGAGAGGTAAGAGTGTGATCTTGACATGAGAAAGACGAATGTAAACAGAGAAATTGATAAATGTCAAATCAGATTTGTTAAGTGGGAAAAAGGTTGTCTGTCTGTGGTATGGTTGATTATTTGGTATGATTCCATTTTCTCATTTTTACTTCATTTGGCATCCTTATGATGCATGCAACTTATCTTTTCTTTATAACACCGATGCATATGAATATTTCACATTTGTTTTAGAATGCAAAAATCTTAAATAGTATTTTCTTCCTTTTTTTTGACATCAAATAATAATGGAAACTAGCATCTCTGGTAGAAATTATCAAATTTGACATATCTTATCAAATTGTCTGAAATTGTATTTTGCTAATCTAAAAAAATTACATGTCGACAAGTGTTAATTGAAATGTTCTTAGGAATTTACAGCCATAATGATTAGAGATGTATGTATATCTATATAAAAATATTTGGTGGAGTAATAATAAAATGGCAAAATATTAGGTAGTGTTTTTTTGACTAAATAAGATTGTAATTTAAAGCTGCAACTTGTTAATTAAAAATTAGCTTAAGGTATACATTGGAATTGATTATATTATATTTTGTCTGCTAGTCTTCTGTAATCAGACTCAGTGTATAATTACCAACTTTGGAATAATAGATAATCCCGTGATCATCATGTTCATGTAGATACAGTACAACACGAGAAAAATGAACTCTCACTAGTAATCCTGTTTAGTAATAACGCATGCAGTCACTCCATACGTCATGCCATGGAATATTTTCACATTTCGTCAACAGTCGATATTAATTAAAGGGAACTTTTATGAAAGTATATATATTTAAAAAAAAACATAAATATATAAGCCTTAAATAGAACATTTAAATTAGAAACAGAAAAAATAAGAAAATTTTATAAAGTCCAGGAAACTTTTATCAAAATATATATTTTTTTTGAAAAAAAACATAAATATATAATCCTTAAATATAACATTAAAATGAGAGACAGAAAAAAAATAAGAAAGTTTTATAAAGTCATTTCTAATCACATCCGTAACACCAAAAAGCGTAAAGAGTGTGTGTGAGCATAGTGCACGAACTCACCAAACTAAAAGACTAAAGAGAGTCGAAGAGGTCAAAGACTTACGTCTTTTTGACTTTTTTAATGTTTGGTGGGTTTGGTGTTGTTGTTGGCACTTGGCTACGTTAATTACTTAATTTCACCAAACCTTCATTACTTATTTAATTCCTCCCTACCCATCCAAAATTATTCTAGCAATTACGATATAGACATCACTGCATATATTACTCCAAACATTTTAAAGTACTAAGTATCGACAATAATTGAAGTTAATACGAAGTACTTCGTTAAAATATGTTTGAAAAAGAAGAAATATTGCTCACTAGTGTAAATTTTTGAAAGAATTAGTAAGATGGACGTGTTTGTATTGAAGTTACAAAATGATTAATCCGGAAAATTTTGTCGACAAAAGTCTATAGGATCAACATATAAAAATGACGGCCTATTAGTTTTGCATTTTATACAACGCTTGGTAATCAGAAGGTTGGTGAACAAACAAGTGTGAGTGGGAACACTTTACTAAGAAAAAAAGGACAACTATGAGTGGAAAAAATTAAATAAAATTTTCAACGTCCCTATGGAGTATGGACCTTATCGAAACGATGGAAACTGTGGCATAAAAGTAAAATAAAATAAAATTATGATGAAAAGAACACATGTTGCTATTGGTAATACATACGTCAATATCAATTGTGAGTGTACTGACTTTAAAGTTCAGATTTTAGCTATTGGAATAAAGCTCTGCATGTGTATGTTTTGTGTGATCATAATAGGGACACATATTAATATATATATCATTTAATATCAACTATATATATATATATATATATATATATATTCGTATATTTTTGGCACGACAGTTCATTACTGTAATATTAATTATGTGAAGGTTTTATTTGACAAAATTTTAGGTTTTCTACGAGTTGTATAAGACTATTTAAATATATATGCTTCGCTTTTTGCGTTTGTTATTGTATTATTGTATAGGAGATGAAATAACAACGACTTATCTAATCCAACCGAATTCTCAATTTAGAAAACAACTCATGCGCCAAAGATTGACCCGTAAGGGTCCAATCTTTCAAAAATGTTAGAAGTTTAGAATTCATAACTAGATATACAATAAGACGAAAACAGGTAATATTTTTAAAGTTTAAAAAGGGAAAGACAATTAAATCATAATTAGAATAATCTAATAATCACCTAAACAAGATTTTTCCAAGAGACCAAATAAGACACCTAATCTTGAAAAAATAGAGATCTCAAACAATATTATCCATCCTTGGGTTCGGTTGGTAGGACATTTGCTTAATAGTGATGGTTACTTTTTTCCTGATCACCTAACTAATCACACTCATAAGGTCCAAGCACAGTGCTAACAATTCCAAATAAAATAAAATAACGCCATAACATTCAAACATAGATAAATCATGAGATTCATGACTCAAAAAAACTTAAAAGGTAAGCTGAGAAAATCAATGATTACGCATGCATGACGCACTTGTTATGGGATCTATTTCAACAGAAATGTGTTGGTTAATATTTTAGGCTTTTTTTTTTGTAATTGGAGAATCTCCAAAACATGCGAAATACCGGATATCCATACCATATAAAATACTCATTATATACGGTCAACCATAATTAAGATTGCAATGAAAATACTTGAACCCTAGCTAGTCTCATTACTCCATAAGTCATTAACGTTAATATTCTGATATTATAAAACTTTAATAAAGGCCTCTCAATTCTCTCCATCTTTTAGAGTTTTTTTTTTTTCAAAACGGACTAACGGAGTACATAAATAACACTTTTTTTTTTTTTTTTTGTTCAAACATAAATAACACTTCATGCACCAATTTTAAAGGGACTTGTAGATGGAGTTGGGCCGAATTTCGTAGATAATGGGCTCAAAATACTATAAATGGGCCTGTTTATTTGAAACGTTAATAGTGTTTCTTTTAAATGAAGTAATAAATGAAATACTTGATCTTGAGTATTTTCGTGGCACCGTATTTTAACATTGTAGCCGATTAATCTATTTTGGATATCGAAATTTGAAGCTTTGGTATAAAACTCAGATATCCACAAATATATTTATCATACATTTTTATTACATTTTCGATAAAAACATGCATTAAATTTTTCACATAAAAAAAAACAGAAAATAGACTGCAGAATGAGTAATGGCCTGGGTATTTAAGGTTTATTATACTACTATGCATTTAAACTTTTTTATACTATCATTTAATTTTCAATTTAATAACCCCACCAATCTTCCATTTAAATGCATTGAAACCCCAAGACCACTATCACTGCCATATAAATAAATAAATATACCAAATTTAATTTCACAGTGCATTTTTAAAATTGGTACGGTTACACACATTTAGGGCCAGCCGTCTTATCAGGAATACGTATCCTCCAAAAAAAAATTCCAAAAGCCAGTATTTAAAATCTTATACTCCCTCCGTTTCATAAAGAGTGTCGTTTTAAAGTTTTAATCTTGTTTCACAAAAAGTGTCGTTTTATGTTTTCAATGCAGTTTTTAAGACTAATTCTCTTTTTTATTCCTACTTTTTCAGCTTATTAATTAAAGAGAGGATATTATCTAGTACTATATTAATAAGGGGTAGAAAAAAAATTTGTTTACTTTTCTTAATTTGTGTGAAAAATGGTACAATGACACTCTTTGTAAACAGAGGGAGTATATAAACCTCAATGTATAACCTGTTATAAGTTTTAATTTGTTTTTTTTTTTCTTTACCAAATTTTTAAAATAATATGTTGAATTATTTAGTTACTTTTGACGTCAATTGAATCAATCCCGATAAAGTAATGTCATTTTTTCACACATTCGTCTATGTTTGTGTATGTGTGTGTATAAGTTAATAAAAGCTATTAAATGTTAGGTGCTACAAAATTGTCCATGAGCATCATCACTTCGTCACCCTAAACCTAAATAGAAAAAAATAGAAATAACTTCCAACTTTCTTTCACAAAAAAAAAAATAACTTCCAACTTTATTAGTATTATTATTCAAAGCTCTTTGGGTCTGTTCTTAAATGCATACACCTTCCTATTTCCTAAAAAGCCAATTACTACTAATTAATATCCCACCACATTTTCTTTGCAGAGTAGTATTTCAAATGTTGACAGCCAAAAAAATAACGAAAACATTATGTCGGTATAGTTTTGCTAGAGATTGTAAATAAACAATTTAGGAAGTGTTACTAATATGTTATGGAAGTCAACACGGCAAGAAACTCGAAACAGCAACTGAAAATTTCAACATATTAAAACTCGAAACAACAACTCAAGTCAACAACACATTGATATTTTATATCTTTAGTGAAAATACTAAAACTATTTTTTTTTAAAGTTACTTTGTATATTTTTGTTGCACATCATCATTGTTTATTATATTTAATATCGCAAACAAAAAAAATGAAAAACTCAATTATTAATCTGAAAGATCTACAAATTCAAAATATCTTTTTTTAGTTTTCATATTTTTTGTAGTTTATTATATTACTTGAGGTATTTTTTAGTGATGAACCAAAATGCATGAAATAATAAGCATTTAACTATGAAATTTGTTTGTTTTTTTAATAATTATGTATATGACTTTTATTATTAATTTTTATATTTTATATATATATATATTATCATAGTAATATAAAATATTTGATGTTTTTTAATACTTTTTATAGTTATAAATTATACTATTTATCTTGATCATTTTCGATATAATTGCTGTGTATCCGCTACATTAATCACGGGTGGCAAAAAGAGAATTTAGACATTAATCACTAATTAAAGTCGTAAGGGAGGTTTGAAAAGTAATTTATGGAGAGACGCTTTGGCAATTAATGCGTCTCATTTTCTATCTCTCTCTATCTATCGTATTTAATACACTTTGGCTCCTTCTCCTAGAATTCCTCTCCTCCATTCGACGATTCCTCTTGTAACAATCACTAAATGAAAATAAAATAATACTCTATTTTCGGAAATACATATTTTGAACAGTGTTTTCAAGAAAAATACTGCTCGAGTAGGATTATCAGGGTGCTTGCATGTAAATCGCTGCATTTTTTTTGTATTACAATTTATATTATTTTATTTTTAAAAAATCAAAATCTCTCATATAGATGTGAAAATTAAACAGGAACTTAAATGTGAGAAAAATATGGTAAGGGTATGAAGAAAACGAATAGTGAGAAAACGTGTAGAGCGTGAAATAGGGGAAGAAGAAAAAGGTTAGAGATCAACACACATTAAATACATAAAAATTTAAATGCTAGTCAATAATGGTACAACGATAAATGTAACCCCTCATTAAATACTAGTATTAGCTTTTGTGTACACCAGAGGAAAACAATTTTGAAAACAAAATAAAAACGAACATTAATCGTAAAATATTTAATACTAGCAATTGAATTTTTTTAAAAAATTATAATAACGTGCCGCATTTAATTATTTCCCCTAGACTTATTAAAACAATTTCTACATTTCGGCCTTAAATATTTGGCTCCGTCTATATAACTCTCTCTGCGTTTCCACATCCCCATTGTTTTCTCTCTATCTCTCTCTCTCTCTCTATGATTCTTGATATGGCTGCTGACGTCAGCTCTCTCGTACGGTTACTAAGCAGTTACAAAGATGATCGAGCGGTGGTTAAAGATTCTGCCGGAGCGAAATCCACGGCGGCGCTGATGACTCGTGACCTTCTTGGAAGCGGCAGAGGAGGAGGTGATCGGTCATTAGAGCTTGACCTCGATCTTCAAGTCCCATCCGGTTACGAAAAACGTCTCGACTTGAAGGTTCGTGTTGAATTGATGATTCCTCTTTGCTTTTGTGGTTTTGGCTGATAAGAATCGTATTGTTGTTTTTGAACAGTCAGGGAAAGTGTATTTGCAACGATGTAATTCAACGAGCTCATCGTCAATAACAAACGCAGCAGACCAATCCAATCAAACAGTACCAACGTTTCAGGATTTGAATTTTCCTCCGAGTTCTAGTAATTCTCCTTTGTTGAACCTCTTCGACGACACGACAACCCCGGAACTGAAGCTACTTCCGTCATCTCGTTGTTCTCGTCCGAACACTAGTAATTTCCAGAGTGTTTGCACACTCGACAAGGTGAAGTCAGCTCTTGAGAGAGCGGAGAGAGATCCGGCTATGTTCAAGAAACGTCAATCGCCGGATGATACGGTTTTTGATCATTATCGGACGGAGGTTGTTGGCTCACCGGTGGCGGCTGGATGTCCTGGATGTTTATCGTATGTTTTGGTGATGATGAACAACCCGAAATGTCCGAGGTGTGATACCATTGTTCCTTTGCCTACAAATTCTATGAAGAAGAAGCCTAAGATTGATCTCAACATATCGATCTGAATCCTTTGGGGTTTTATTGGAACATTTTTCATTTTTGGGGGTCTCGGTGTTGTAAATGATAGATAACAATTCTGGGGGTTTATTTTGTAAAATTGATGGAGAAAGAAGACTAATGGTATTTTTGTTAATGCTTTAGTTCATTTGTATTACGATAATTAATGTTACAATTTAATTGTGGCTCCTCATACTCTTATTTTCTAATTTTGAATAAACCCAAAGTCCATGGTTGGTTGGAAGGTAGTTTGAATTCATTGAATTTGTCCATCTAAATGCACTTTGTTTTTTTATGAAAATAAAACACTATTATTAATAGTATTATTAGCCAATTTTGTTAGTTTATTTGGAAAATAAAAAAAAAAACTTTTACACTGTTGGACTTGAATTGGATCCAAATGCCTCTCTGATCTGAGTGGTTATGATTTCCTAATTGATGAGTACTAGATGAAATGAGGAAATGGTTTGCATGCATGCATAATACCTTCAACAAACAAGTTTCTCAACCCAATTAAAGATAAAGTTTCAATATGTGTGTTTGGACAAAAACTGATTATTAAAAAAGGCGAATTAAATGTGACAACTGTTTATATTTTGTTTGAAGGATTTAATGTTGCAATTTGTGTGTGGTTAAGTAATAAGTACGGGATATTTAATTTGATAGTAAGGTCATTCAAAGATATGCTGACCTAACTTCAAATGCTTAGGTCAACAGTGCACACATATTCGCATATATGAATAACTGCAAGTTTGCAACTAACGTAATAAATCGCAGATATGAAAATCCGATGTGCATGTAAACTTATTTTATTAGTAGTATAAAAAAATGTCAACGACGTAAGGAAAAGTAGAAAGCAAATACTCTATTAACGAACAACATATCGCATGGCCGATATTATACTACGGCCGACGAGCAGATCTGCAGATGAGTTAGATTTATCAGTAACTAGTATTTTGGCCCATGCTATGCATGGGCATTTTAAAATATTAAAACCACTTATAAAACTGATTTTATAATATCCAGAAAATTAGAAGAACTACTTTCTTATGTTTTGTAATTAAAGTAGTTATTCTTGATAATAACAATGTAAAAGTATGTAAACAGAAATAATTGCATAATAGAGTTTTCATTTTTGTTTGTTTCATTGACTACTTTCTTATGTTTTGTGATTAAAAACATAACATAAAATAGGTCTGTGTGTTCAAAAATATCAAAAAGGAGTTAAACTCAAAATCTCTATATATTGATGATCTAGATTCTTTGCATTTGTATACGCACATTAAGTAAAGTTTCCTAAACTTTGAATAAATTAAAAGATGAATTCTAATAATGTAAAAAAAAAAAGAATTGTGGAGCACCTCCAAATACCACATTGTACTTTTAATGGGAAACGCGACAATAGCTACAGTTTTGAACTTCACTAACTAAAGGCTTCCTTCTCATCACCTTAACTTCTTCTTGTCACTTTCAGTTATCTTCTTCTTTGCTGAAGAAACTTTTGATATCTTCTTCAAGCCCCTGATCATTTGATTGTGCTTCTTTGGCATCTTTTTCATGATCGAAGCATATGATGATATTCCACCATTTTTCTTTGAATTAATCGAGATCAGATATCAATGATCGATGCCACTCCGTCAAAACAAAAATGGACGTACGGGTGGATATCTGAACAGACAATTGGATGAGAATGATCAGAGTGGTAAAAATCAGTTAAGTTTCCATATGTTATAATAATAAAAAATATAGATATATTCATGTAGACGTTAAAAAGAAACACCGGCCAGATAAGTTCCATAGGTTATAATAAGTTGCTTAATTATGAATGAAATCGTAGAACTTACAATGAAAAACTTTGTAGTCTCTTCTTTCCGTCGTTTCTGTCGGTTGTCAAGTAGAAAACACGATTCCATAAAAATAACTACAGTTTTTGTTTTTGCAGAAGGGATGGTGATTTGAAGGAGGTGAATTGAAGGAACAATTGTGATAATGGATTGTGAGATATATATATATGGTGATTTAAAGAAAGTGAGTTGATGAAGTTAATTTGGGGATCGTGGATTGCAAAAAAGAGATCGTGGATAGAGCAAAATCAGAGATCGTGAGATTCTTTCAGTTTTGATGCAAAAATTATGTTTTTCAGAAAGGTAAATAAAAAAAAATGTAAAACAAATAGAGAAGGATCGTGGGTATTTTCAATTTGAAAAAGGATAATGATTACGGAGAAAAGAAAAAATAATAACAAATAGTATAATTAATTAAATTTGGAAATTGAGAATGACACGTGTCATAACCACAATTGCCGACTGACTTCTGTTTTATATAATAAAGGATGATAGAATTATACTACTGGTGGGACCAGAAATTATAATATTTCGTAGGTAGTATAGTTTTTGCATTTAACATTTTTGTATGTGTGTGGCATTAATACATTACTCCGGATGGGATATTGGGATATATACGTATATATAATATATGGTTTGATATTCGTCTTTATCCATAACAAATCTAGAGTATATTTTTTCGTACGTTTACTAGTTACTACAGTTTCAAAATTATGTTTACGTCTATAATTATAGGACACACATATTTTTAATATTTAAGTCTCATCTTCAGTGGAAACTAGTCCTAATTTCATGTACGATTTCTTTTTCTTATTAGGTGGATTTCAGATTATAGAATGGATATGAAAATGAGAAAAAAAAAAAAAAAAAAAAAAGAGAAATTGAGAAACTCATCCTAATAGAAACGAATTCAATTAATGGGATCGTGACATCTAATAAATTGTAATTAATGCTCCTGCTACATTTATGAACTTTGGTCATTTCCTTCACGGAAACATTTAAATTCCACGTGTCAACTTATTTGCCTTCTCCATTAATTGATTTTGGCATATTTGTTTTATCTTGTGCTTTTTCAGGGAAAACCTATTAGGACATAATGTCCCACATCGGAAGTTGGAAGGGATCCTAAGTAATATATAAGGGATATGGGCCACTCCACTCATTGCCAATTGGTTTTGAGTTGGAAGTCCATAGAACTTAACATGGTATCAGAGCCCGATCCACACATGTCCAACCCGATCCGACCCAAAGATGGTCCAATCATCGACAAGGCCCAAAATTGATGCCGTCGATCTAAGCCCGAACATTCCGAGATTAATGGCCAAAGAGCCATCATCTCGAGGGGGCGTATTAGGACATAATATCCCACATCGGAAGTTGGAAGGGATCCTAAGTAATATATAAGGGATATGGGCCACTCCACTCATTGCCAATTGGTTTTGAGTTGGAAGTCCATAGAACTTAACAAAACCTCCCAAAAAAAAAAAAAAGAAACGGTGATAAACAATGTGAAAATGCGATTGTTCACAGTTTCATGTGATTATGGCTCTGATTGGTTGGTGCTTTAGAGTCTTTACAAAGCAAAAAAATTTCTAAAGCATTGAAATAGATCCAATCAAGCTTTAGAAGCTTTGGCTTTCTTTTTTTTTCTCACAGCCAAAATATTTCTATAATTAATTTTTTTGGCTGTAGAAAGCCTTTTTTCTAAAGCATATAATTTTCAACTTTCCAAAATTTTAAATGCTACAGCAAAAATACTACAGCACTAAAATCTACAGTCACAGACAAAACATCTACAGCCTAAAATCTACAGTAAAAAATCTAAAGCTACAGCCGGAACCAATCAGGCCCTATATTTCGTACGTATATCCGAAAATGTGAAAAATCAATATTTGTCTTGTCCATGCTTTCATTATTGAAGCGCTTATTTTCTCTTAAAAAAAATTATTTTTCAGTACGACACCGTTTGACCAGCTGAAAATTATCCATCTCTCTTCGGCCCAATTTAAACGTAGCCGTATCCATAAATGGGCCTGGCCCATGTTGAGGAGGGTGTTTATTTTAATTTTAATATTATTTTAGTATTTTCATCATCTTCACAAAACCCTCAACCCTAATTTCAATTCCATTACTGCCTCTTCTCTGTTACTGCTTCAGAATCAGTGGTGATAATGGGCAAAAGTAGGCGTAAACAGAAGGTTATACCTCCACCGCAGCTTCCGCCGGATGTACCCGAAGAGGATATTGAGTTTTCCGACGAGGATTTGAAGTACGTCGAAGAGAACACTGAATACGCCCGATTCGTCTCTCGTCTTGACACCGCCGCTATCGATAAGTGCGTATAAGTCTCTTTAGACATTGTTTAAATTTGGTGATTTTTAGTATTAGTGTTGATTTTGTTTGTTTTAGCGTGAAATATTTACGACAGTCAATACTTGCTATATCCGAATCGATACCTGGAATTTGCATCCTCATTTTTGAATCGAATCTCTGTATTGATAATATATTGTTACGCTGTTGCTAGGCAATGCGGTGGTAGAGTAAAGACAGTGGAGGATAAGTATGAAGAAGAAAGATCAAAGAAGAAGACACTCCAGGAAGAGAAAGGGAATGGCGAGATTCTAGTGGATCCTGTTGATGTGCTCCCTGTCAAGACTTTAGATGGAAAACTCCACTATCGAACAGGTAAGAAACGAGAAGACTCTTTTGTTGTAAGTCTAATGGCTCAATTTTAGTAGCATTCTAATTGGAGGTTTTTCTGTTTCGTGGCTACTGCATTGGTATGGTTCAGAGTCAAAGAAGTCAAAACTAGCTGAAGCCGACACAGATGAATTAGAGAAGGATGTTCTTGATGATGAAAATATATTGAACAAATCTCAAAGGAGAGAAAAAGCTAAAAAGAGTAAAAGGGAGGCAAAGAAACATGAGAAGGATTTTCCTAATGAGATTTTACAAGAGGAAGAAACTCCCCAAGCCGCAGTTCTGGTAATGCCTTTTTTTGAGTTTCTCTGTTTTTTTTTTCATTATATAAGTAGCTATAAACATTTCAATGTTCATTCTTTGACATGACTTTTCATTGAGCACCATAGTTGATAGCTTTCTGCATCTTGATCGTGTAATAACTTCTTTGGAGTTAATCATTCTGAAAATTGGATATTTTGTAATTTGGAGCGTTTCAGTGTTTTCCATATTCATTCATCATGTTTTTTTTTTTAACGTGTGAATGATTTTCTTTCTCCATCAGGCTGAAGTGAAAGAAGAACTATCTGCTGCAGAGACATTTGAAAATAAGAAAAATAAACTCGCGGAATTGGGAATGCTACTACTTTCTGATCCTGAGGCAAACATAAAATCTTTAAAGGAAATGTTAGATATCTGCAAGGATGAGAATACGAAGATTGTGAAACTTGGCTTGTTATCTCTGTTGGCCGTATTCAAAGATATTATTCCTGGGTAATTTTATTAATCTTCTATGTACCTTTATTCCTCATTTTATTTTCTAATCATTCTCTTCGTTCTCCCCCTTCGATAGTGTTGGTAATTAGCCCTTCTTATTTTTTTGTGGTGCCAGCTATCGGATTAGACTTCCTACAGAAAAGGAGCTTGAGATGAAGATCTCAAAGGAAGTGAAGAAAACTCGGTTCTATGAGTCTACTCTATTAAAAGCGTACAAGGTGTGCATGTCAATTATATTTGATTCCTGATTTTTCCGAGTATAATTGTAATACGTTTTCCTTTGCTTCTGATGTCCTTGACAGTCATATCTGCAGAAGTTGATTAGATTTGAAAAACTGTCAGTATATAACCAAATTGCCAATCGGTGCCTTTGTACATTGCTGGAAGCAGTTCCTCACTTCAACTACCGTGATAACCTGTTAATTGCTGTTGTCAGAAATATCAGCTCCCCAGATGAAGTCGTAAGGTCCTGGTTTTAACTCTTTTTCAGAGTGACGAATTATGTCCAACTGATATACCATGGAATCTAACCCATAGTAGAATTGTTAATATCTCTTGTGTCATCATGTCATTTTACTGCAATTGCATCCTTTTCGTTCCTATCTAACTCATTTCTTGCACCTGTTTGTGTATGCAGGAGACTCTGTTGCTCTACTATCAGGTCTCTTTTCTCAAATGAAGGGAAACATGGTGGTGAGCTGACTGTGCAAGCTGTACGCTTGATTGCTGATCATGTCAAAGCTCACAACTGCCAACTTCATCCTAATGCTATCGAGGTATTAATTGGTATTATCTTAGCATTCTAAAAACCACACATTTATGCACCAATCGCTGAGTAAAGGTGTTAGAGCTGCTCCTGATTGAAAAACTAATCACGAAGTACACATTATCATTGGAAAACATTTTGTAAGACTAATACAAGCCGCTTAATAACTCGGGAGCAATCTGGTTATATTTCTTATCTCTGTGTTTGTTGTCATTTACCCTTGCTTCCATTTTTCTAATGGTCCTTAGGTGTTCATGTCCATTCGCTTTGACGAGGATATCGGAAAGCGTGACAAAGAGGATGAACATAACAAGAAATATAAGAAAAATAATAAAAGAAAAGCCCAGGAGGAGCAAAATCAAGTGCAGGAAAATGAGAGGAAGAAATCAAAGCAAGAAATGATGTCTAAGATCAGAGACGAGGTAATTTACTTTCCTTCTGTGCCATATATTTGTTGGTGGGAAAGTTGATGTTTTAATCTTGTTTTCTCTTGCATGGACAACCATTTATATGACCATAACATCTAAAATTGGTTTCTGTTCTACTATTGGTTTGCTATAAATTGATATTTCTTGATGGCTTGTTCTTAGGTTTCTGCTGATTACAGAGGAGTTACCTATGAACCGGATGCTAAGGAGCGGCGAAAGATGCAGACAGAGACACTTTCTGCTGTTTTTGAGACCTATTTCCGTATCCTGAGAAACACAATGTATACAATTGGCGAAAGGTATTTTTATAGATTTTAAAAGCTAATTTAAATTGTGTTTTCAATTGTCGTGATTAGGAATTAAATAATGCTTCTGTTCTTATCAAATCTCAAAAGATAGAATTCCCCGTTTGCAAAATCAGTTCCAGTAAAATTCTTGGTGTGAATTCTCGTTGGCTTTACAGTCACAGATAACTATTTAACTGGTCATATGTCTGCGTCATTTTTAGTTCTTTTTTCACAACGTCACTTTCACTTATTTCAGAACAGAAGAAAATCCAACTTCAAATCCGGGTGCCTTTGGATCACACCCTTTGCTTGCTCCATGCTTGGATGGGTTGGCAAAATTCACCCAACAACTGGACTTGGACTACATCGGAGATCTAATGAACTATCTAAAGAAGCTTGCTTCTAGCAGTAGCGTCTCCAACAACACAAAGCAGAAAAACTCAAAACTCTTGACAGTATCTGAACGCCTTAGGTGTTGCCTTGTCGCCTTCAAAGTCATGAGGAGCAACTTAAATGCCTTGAATGTTGACTTGCAAGACTTCTTTGTCCAACTTTACAACCTCATTCTTGAGTACCGCCCTGGAAGGTTTGTTATAACTTTTTCCTCTTTTAACCGCAACATAAGTTAAATCTAGTTTAGTTTAAAACACTTTGTGATGTGATACAGAGATTCAGGTGTAGTCTTGGCTGAGTCTCTGAAGATAATGTTGTGCGACGACAGACATCAAGACATGCAAAAAGCAGCCGCATTTGTAAAACGTTTAGCCACATTCGCGTTATGCTTTGGATGTGCCGAATCTATGTCTGGTAATAAACTTTACAAACACTTTGAATTACACATCACATGTCCCTTATCTCAAATCTGTCTCTCAGTCTTGAATTGTCTTCCTTTTACAGCGCTAGTCACTTTGAAAACGCTGCTTCAGAAGAACGTGAAATGCAGAAACCTTCTAGAGAACGATGCTGGAGGCGGCTCTGTTTCTGGTTCAATTGCAGTAAGTCACAACATTTTACCCTCAGTATACAGATTTAACTTGGGAATATGATTTGTTGCTTAGCGAAATTTCGATTGCAGAAATATCAGCCGTATGCAACAGATCCTAACCTAAGCGGGGCCTTAGCAACAGTGCTTTGGGAACTCAGTCTCTTGAGCAAACATTATCATCCGGCGATCTCAACAATGGCCACAACAGTCTCCAACATGAACACTTCTCAAAGCCAAACATTTCTGTCTGCAGTGACTCCACAACAGGCTTTTGCAGATTTCTCTCTTGTAAAGGAATCGTTTGAGCTTAAGAACGAGTCTCGGAAACTGAACAAACGGAAACGAGAGAGTTTGCCTGAAGAAGCAAAGAATGTTCCGGAAATCGACATGGTTAAGCTCAGCAAGAAATTGAAAGAGAACTTTACTATTCTTCTAGATATAAAAGAGGACGAGAGAGAGAGAATGGAGTTGCAGTCTGAGAAGAAAAAACCATTGAAGAAACAGAATAACGTGGTGAAGAAGAAACTTAAGAACCCTAAATCCAAAAAGAAAATTTGATAGGCTTTTTGTCTTATTCTCCCTTTAAAGGTTATATACATTGCGTAACTTAAAACGCATCAGTTAATGTTGTTCATTCTAAATTTTGAATACATTTTTGTTAGAGTGACATTTTTTGTCAACAAGAAAAGTATTTTTATTCACATCGACCTTGGTAATCCTGAAAACTTGGATAACAAAAATAATTGTGTATATGTGATGATGTATTCGTATTATTTCAGGATTATTTATTTGAATTAATTTCTTAGAAACTAGTACCAACATCGTATAAAATCGATCATTAATACAAAACAACATAGTGATACATGTGCCTGCAGAGTTAAAAGATACGCAAGATCTTCTTCTAATCCACTCACAGTTGGCCACAAACCGTTTACTTTGTTTATAAAAATAGAAATGGAGATCCTTCTCAGCTAATATATGTTGTAAGCTGTGAACAGCAAATTGTTCTCCACAAAAAAAAAAAGTCCAGCCGTACATCGACGGTACATGGAAGATACGGCCATGTTGAGACCTTTTGTTCTAAACACTATTTTAATACACATATAGTCAATCGTCGTTATTACAAGATATTTGCTACTTTATAATATATAAGTTTTTCGAATCATCATTTCTTCAATTAATAAGTATAAAATTTCAATAAAAAAATGTAAGTAATCTTCGTAGTGTAAAGAATCAAGAGTAGAGATGAAAGAGTTTTCTATATCATTGCATTGAGAATCGATTACAGATATATATACATTACAAAGGCGTAGTCACCAAGCTAATCAAACGTAAATACCAAAGATTTGGAGAGAATATACAGCGGAGATTAAGGGAACTAATTACTGTGATTTGCATAACTTACGGGATATGATTTCCAAAGGTAAATGATATCCCAATACCCCCCCTCAAACTGGAGCATGGAGATTCAAAATGCCTAGTTTGAGACAAAATTCTTGGAAACATTTGTGAAGATGTCGGCTAGTTGAGAGCTGCTTTCAACGTGAATAGGAGTGAGATTACCTGACTGTATCTCGTCACGAACAAAATGGCAGTCGTTCTCGATATGTTTTGTACGCTCATGGAAGACGGGGTTCGTGGCAATGTGTATTGCTGATTTACTATCACAGTAAAGGTGCATTGGCTGAGAGTGTGTCTCACCAAGGTCTTGGAGAACACGTTTCAGCCATATAAGTTCCTTTGTTACATACGCCATGGCTCGATATTCAGCTTCTGCTGAAGACATACTAACAGTGTCTTGCTTCTTCGTTTTCCAAGAAACAGGAGAAGTACCAACCTGAACAAAATACCCAGTAACAGACCTTCTTGTAATTGGACAGCTTGAATAATCTGAATCACACCATCCTGATATCTGAAAATTTTTCTGAGCCTTCAATAATATACCTTGGCCTGGATTACCCTTCAAGTATCGCACAGCTCTTAACGCAGCTTCCCAATGATCTTCTCTTGGTGCTTGCATAAATTGTGCTAAAATGTGAACACAGAAAGCCAAATCAGGTCTCGTCGCAGCCAAGTATATCAGGCGCCCAATCATTCTACGGTAAGGCTCTGGATCCGGTAACAATGGCGAAGTAGACAGAGCAAGTTTATGATTTTGTTCGAGAGGAAACTTGGCTGGTTTGGAGCCCAACAGACCAGCATCTGCAACAATCTCAAGAGCATACTTTCTTTGACTTAAATAAAATCCTTTTGAGCTTCGAGACACCTCGATTCCCAAAAAATACTTTAGTGCACCAAGGTCTTTCATCTTGAAACAGGACGCCAAATATCGTTTAAAAACAGTAAGCGCTTCATCTGAATTACTCGAGACAATCATATCATCGACGTAGATAAGAATATTAAGTCGTATCCCACCTTTGTCGAAGGCAAACAATGAGTAATCAGAGAGTGATTGAATAAAACCGTACTCTCGCAAGGCACTTGTCAACTTCTCAAACCAGCAGCGAGGCGCTTGCTTCAGCCCGTACAAGGATTTGCGCAGCCTACACACTTTCTTCTCATCATTTGTAAAATAACCAGGAGGTGGTTTCATGTACACTTCTTCGGTTAGATCACCGTGCAAAAATGCGTTGTGCACATCCATCTGATGCACGGGCCAATTATTTCCTGCAGCTACTTCCAGAAACATACGAACCGTTTGCATTCGCGCCACCGGAGCAAACGTTTCGCCATAATCCACACCTTCGACTTGCCGGTTGCCAAGAGCAACTAAACGTGCTTTATAGCGTTCAATCGTCCCATCGGCGTTATGTTTAATCTTGTAAACCCATTTTGAACCAATCGCTTTTTTTCCAGGTGGTAAATCCTCTATTGTCCAAGTATTGTTGTCCTCAAGAGCTCCAACCTCAGACCCCATTGCATTCGTCCACACCTTACTCTTAATTGCTTGTTTGAAAGTCTTTGGCTCAACAGCTTCAGTGATTGCAACCAAGTATGCTCGATGCGTGGCTGAAAATCGAGTACAGCCAACATAATTTTCAATCGGATATAGAGATTTAGGCTTACCCAAAAGCTTTGTCTGTGCCGAATTTGTCACAAAATCTTTTAAAGTGACAGGTTGTACACGAGGTCGTGTCCCACGACGAAGAGGAGCAGCCACCGGAGAGGGATTTTCAGCTGCTTGAAGAGGAGAATCCGGAGCTGGTGATGCAACCGGAGAGCTCGTCGGACTCCGTTCAGGTGTAGACGGCGACGGTGAATCGGAATCATGATCGGACTGAATTGATTTCGGTGATGAAGATTCTGTTGGAGAAGACGACAATGAGTGTGGCGTTGTAGTGGATATTTCAACAGATGGGCTCAAATTAGATAGTGTTTCTAATGGGCCATCCATAATAGTTGGGCCTGCTAAAGAATTAACTCTTGTAGGCCTGATTTCTTCTTCTTCAAACGGGCCTATAGAATTTGAGACCCAATTTCCATCTTCTCCTTCTTCTTCTTCTACGTTTCTTCCATATGAATTTCCATCTTTGGCAAAAGGAAACTCTGTTTCTGAAAAAACAACATCACGGGAAGAGAAAAATTCATTTGTATCAAGATCATAAAGTCTCCACGCCTTTTTCCCATAAGGATATCCCACAAATATACACTTTCGACTTCTTGAAGCAAATTTGTCTCCCTTGTGCGTTTGGTTATGCGCATAGCAAAGACTCCCAAAAACCTTCAAGTGTTCATAACTAGGAGCTGTTCCATGTAATCTCTCATACGGCGTTGCCCCATTCAATACTGAACTTGGAGTTCTATTGATCAAATATCCAGCTGTCAAGATGCATTCTCCCCAGAATGTGATTGGCAAGTTCGATTGAAACCTTAAAGCTCTAGCAACATTCAAAATGTGTCGATGCTTTCTCTCTACTCGTGCATTCTGCTGAGGCGTACCGACACATGATGTTTCATGAACTATTCCTTGACTTTGAAAGAACACGCCCATGCTTGTAAATTCTGTCCCATTATCACTTCTAACACGTTTCACTTGTTTCTGGAATTGTCTTTCAGCCATAGAGATCAAAGCTTTCAGATTAGTTGATGTTTCAGTTTTGTCTTTCTGAAGATAAACCCACACACTTCGTGAAAAATCATCTACGATTGTAAGAAAGTAACGAGCACCAGAAGATGAAGAAACTCGATACGGTCCCCAAATGTCACAGTGAATGAGCTCAAAAACAGAAGTTGTTTTATTATCACTAATCGGAAAACAAGACCTTGTTTGTTTAGCGCGAAAACAGACATCACACGCTTTATTGGAAATTGTAGAATCAACAGAAACAGAAACATGCGGAAGTGAACCAACTACTCTAGCAGACGGATGTCCCATCCTATTATGCCACAACTCGTAAGCTTTTGCCTCCTGCGTTGTAACCGACGCCACCAACTCCGTTCTGCAAAAGCGGAAGGTTCCACCGTCTCTCTTACCCGCACCAATCATCGTCCTCGAAACGCGGTCCTGGATAACAAGGAACTGATCAGCTAATTGTACCACACAATTATTCTCATCCATCAACTGACCCAATGAGATAAGATCAGACTGAAATTCTTCAACAAAGAAAACCGATTTCAAAACCAGACTTGATCCCAACATAACAGTTCCTTCTTTACATGATATTCTTTCTCTACCATCAGCTAGAATCACTAACACTGGTTCCATATCCCTCACGTTGGCAAGAATTTCATAGTTTCCCGTTAAATGATGTGAAGCTCCTGTGTCTAAAATCCAAGAAGGAGAGAACGACTTACCAGAGAGTTTTTCCTTGCTCGTGCTGGCACCACCATTCGCATTCAAAAGCTTCACAAGATTCTCCCACTGAATCTCACTTAGCCCGCTGACGCCGTCACGATCCTTCTCCGTGATCACATGATTAGCATGATGTTCATGAACCGAAATATGAGCTGCATTAGCAACATTCATGTTACGACCTCTTCCAGCAAAAGTCACACCACGTCCTCTACCTTGCATCGTTCTTCCTCTTGGTCTATCACCCCACCACTCCGGATACCCAACAACCGCAAAACAGCTCTCAGAAGAGTGGCCTCCACGATTACAGTGTTTGCACACCGGCAGCCCTTCATCAGAACGAACTTGTGAATTAACACGAGCTCGTTGTTGTACCGCATACGCAGTGACTTCAGCAACTTCATCACTCTTCTTCACATTGGTCCTCAAATCTTCCTCTTGACGGACAACATTATACACCTCCTCCATAGGCTGAATCGGTATACGAGACACCAAACTCGACCTCACTGTCTTGAAAGCATCATCAAGACCAGCCAAAAACTCGTGAACTTTGTCTTCTTCACGATCTTGTTCCTGGAGAACATTGAGGTTGCACTCACACTTGCCGCATTTACAGACACGCAAGGGCCTGTGATTAGCCATGCTATCCCAGATCCGGCTCAATTTTCCATAATAGGCTTCTATCGCTAGCCCTCTCTGCTTACAGCAAGCGAGCTCCGCCTTGAGCTGCTGAACGCGTGGTCCATTGGTTACGGAGAACCGCTTCTTCAGGTGATCCCACAGATCCTTGGCTACGTCCCGATGAGAGATGTTGGAACGCAGTGAAGGATCAATGGTCATTCTGATCCATGATACCAGCAACGCCTGAATGGTCCACCAATCTTCCAAATCGGAAGACCCTTCTGCTGGTCGAGCAATGGATCCATCAAGAAATCCAAATTTCTTCCGTGAGCAAAGTGCAGTTTTCATACCACATGCCCATTCTTCATAGTTCATCCCCTTCAGCAGAGGATGAGAGATCACGGCGCCAGGGTTGTCAGCGGCTGTCAGGTCATAAGGAGAGATCTTGCGTCTCACCTCCACAATCGTCGTCGGGTTCGCTGCTCTGTTTTCACCATTTCCAGCCATGGTTAAACAAAGATCAAGAAATTCAAAGTTTTTGTGTTTCAAGCTCTGATACCATAAAGAATCAAGAGTAGAGATGAAAGAGTTTTCTATATCATTGCATTGAGAATCGATTACAGATATATATACATTACAAAGGCGTAGTCACCAAGCTAATCAAACGTAAATACCAAAGATTTGGAGAGAATATACAGCGGAGATTAAGGGAACTAATTACTGTGATTTGCATAACTTACGGGATATGATTTCCAAAGGTAAATGATATCCCAATATAGTGGATTTACGTCTTTTCATAGTGGATTATCCACGCAAGCTTCACATCGCATCATATATCTGAACTTTTTAATCAATTAAAATGTTAGGTGTTGGGACGATATCATGGATATATAATCAACAACTTTATCAGTTAATTCATTGACTTCAAACTTTAAAATATTATTATTATTATATATAGTTGATGATGATCCGTAGTACGGTACGTGAAATAACTTGCATTTTGTCACTTCAATTTTAATTAAATTGATAATTTGGAGATAAAATCGAAAAAAAACAAATTTCATATTATCAATCATAAAGAAAATTTCTCCGATCAGTCAAATAAAAAAGGAGAAGACCGAAGAACAATTGCTGTTTATCCACGAAACTTGAAAAAAAGAAAAAGAAAAAAACAGAATCATGCATGTTCTACTCTGTAGATACATCTTCACCAGATAACGACGCAATGAGCTCTGATGTATCAGCGATTCCAGAACGGAGAGACTCCACAACTTGCTCGAACACGAATACGTTACAAGGAATATGAAGAACTCCTTTCTGAGCGTATCCGTATTCTTGAGCTGATCGATTCAGCAATCCAACGAAAACAGGGTGATTCAGCAGCTCTGCACTCACCACGAACCTCTCCATCTCTTCGCCGACGTTGACGGGGACGTGGCCGGAGGGAACAGTCGACGAGACGGTTGCTCTCTTGACCAAGAAAATGGACGATGACGCCGCCGTCGGGTGATGGATATCTCCGCTACGATTTCGGTTGCAGGAGGATGAGTCAGCGATTCGTGAGAGACGTCGAATCAGAGGCTTCATCTTTGATTCTAGTCTTCTAGAGAAAAAGAGACAGATATATGCGATATATATTGGTTTATTATATATGGAAGAGAGGTGGACTCACCTTAAGCTTATCGGAAATGTGTATATTAAGTATTATTTTATTTTGAGATGACACAAATGGTATTTAATTTACTTCATACATATATATGTTAACATAATGAGTCATGGTCAATTTAACAATTGAAAGAACTACCTAATTTTGATTATGCAATATGAGAAACTCTCTAAATGTGGTTGATTTTCCAAACTTTCCTCACTTACAATAGTCAAAATTACAAATAGAAGAGTAGTTGTTAACAACTTTATGAAATGTAGATTGCCAAAAACACAAAAAAAAACTTTTGCTGTACAAATTAATTTTATACCATTTTGGCTTTTTTTATATGATGACATATACAGAGTAAAACCGACGGAGATGGAGTGGATAAAAAACGACGTTGCGTTTATTAATCTACTTTTTTACCATATTATGCAATTTTTGGTTTATTTTATCCGTGTTTATTTGTTGTTTGTTTGGATTTGATGATAAAAAAAATAGTATAAATTAACAAAACAAAAATACTGATAGATGGTTTTTGTATACTGTATTTTGGGAAAAATCGTCATTGACTAGATTTTATAAGAGAGAGTAAATAAACAAAAAATTAATGTTCATATTTGACTTTTTTGGAGGGAAAATAGTCTCTAAAGAGTTTTTAAACGTGGGAGAAAAAAACAGAGCTTGTGGCAAAATTCACCAGAAGACGAACAATCATCTGTGAGAAAACTCTTGGATTCCTCTGAAAAATCAGAAACCCTAATCTTCTTTGGGGCTTTTTCAACAAACCCTAGAAAGATTCACGTTATTGAGGAGATGTCGAGACTTACCGGTCGATCGGATATCGAGCTTCCTGATGAGATTCTATCGATAATTCCGACAGATCCTTTCGAGCAGCTGGATCTCGCGAAGAAGATCACGTCCATGGCGATCGCCTCTAAGGTGGAGGTAGAGGTGGTCGGATTAAGGCAGGAACTCCAGGTGATGGGAATGGGTATCCACGAGCTCGAGGGTAAGGCGTCTCGTTTCGAGAGAGATTTCCGAGAAGCCGATTCAAGGTTGAAGATCATCCTCCATAATAATGTGAGAAAATTTTCTATTATCTCTTTTCCTCTGCCCCTCCTCCGTTGATTCTCTGTTTCGTTTCCGTTTACTTATGAATTGGTTAAGTGTGTCGGATTTTAATCACTAAATTGTAGATTCCCATTTGAGAACAATTTTGTGTTGCTATACAATCTTTATTTAGCTTAGTCGGCATATTGAGATCTATGATCAGCTCAATAGTTGTGAACGAACATATTTTCAAGAATCACATGTTTCTGTGGCTTCACCCTCTTTCTTTTCCGGTGAAGATGAGTCTGACAAAGGAACGTGATTCACTGACAACAACAGTAACGGATTTGAATAGTGAAATGGCTAAGGTAAAGCTCTTTTTTATATTGTTGGTTTAGTGATTACCTGTGTTTGCTTGTGCAGTGTACTCTGGGGAAGAAACAACTAATCTTTATCTATATTTTTTTTAATTTCAGTTGGAGACATTCAAGAGGAAATTGATTCAATCCTTTAGTTTTATCAGCTTTTCTCATGACAGATTCTTCTTCTTCTGTAATCGCCTCTACTACGTTTGTTTCTGCAGCAAACAGAACCTGTTGATATCAGGACATCTGACCAGTCAGTTCCTGATTCGTATCCAGACAAAGGTACTGTATCAGTATTAAGATGCTACTGAAACTCTTAAATCACACACACGAGTTGCCTTGTTTGATACTCAATATCTCGCTCTGTGCACTGCTTCCAACATTCTTACAGTAAATCTTCAGACTTGACTCATCCACTTGACCATAACACTGGATTATTACCTCTATTTCACAACTAGACAAGTATATGAATATATGAATGTACTCAAACTTATGCTGATATTTTACTTAGCAGCTTCGAAGTACACAGGACCAAGATTTTCTGTTTCTCCCTGGATTAGGCCAACTAGAACACCGGATATAATCTCTCCTCGAAGTAATTCTAGTGCAGGACCGCCCAAGAAAACTTCAGGTGCAATGTCTCCCACATATACAACTCTTTGGTACCCCTCAAGCCAGCAATCATCAGCTGCAAGTTCTCCTCCTCGTGGCCTCCCACTTCCAGGTTAGGGTTTCAATACATAGAACTATTCATCTTTCTATATATGTTCACTTTCTCTGATTTTAATGCTTAAGCTTACGCAGCTTGTACACCTCGGATCGATGCCAAGGAGTTTTTCCGTCAAGCCAGGTTAGTTCTTTATCTTCTTTTTTTCCTTTTTTGGGGAGAGATTGATTTTACGAATTTAACCTTTAACCTATTCTCTGTTGATTATCATCCAGGAGCAGATTATCATATGAACAATTCAGAGCCTTCTTGGCTAACATCAAAGAACTGAATGTTCAGAAGCAAACCCGAGAGGTAAGCAAAAGCTGTTTTCAATCTGTGTTTACAAGTGTGTATATATACGCATTAAAAAAAATGATGTGCATTTTTTAGGAAACTCTGAGAAGAGCGAATGAGATATTCGGAACAGAGAACAAAGATCTTTACCTGTCTTTCGTAGGACTTGTCACCAAGAACATGAGCTAAAACGACAAAAGTTAGACTCAAAGAGATATAAATATAATGGCTCTTGGATCCGAAACTAAGCTAATCTTGTTTTTCTTTTTCTTTTTTTTGACATCAGTTAATCTTGTTACATTGTGAATTGTTCATGTGTGTTTCTATCTTCTAAGCTCAAGACAATATTTACTTTTGTGTACGAATAATAAAAAAAGAGAAAAAATATTGTGAACTTGTGATTTGATTTTTTGTAGTATACACATGAGCTTCAAGCAACAATGACTCCCATGTCTGAGATTGACGACAAGAAAACTATCTAGTATTAGATAAATGGGTCGACTTATTGGGCCTGAATATAAATATTTGGAAGCCCATAAAAGAGATTTTGTTTCTGTATATCGATTTAGAGAATGACCGCGAAAATTACACTCTCAAAGTCCTGACTCCTGAGAGAGTATGTATATTTTCTAGGAAGATATTGGGGAAAATTGCAGTGTTAATCAATCTTCCTCGGACCCGGAGAAACTGTTATTGTTTGTATTTTTTTGTTTTTCTCAGAGAAGTTTAGAAGTAGAAGATTTGTATTTCATTGTGGGTGGCGAGGATTGTGCACATAAGGTGTTTGATAGAATGTCTAAACCGTTATTATACAGAAGATGTTCCATCTCTTCCGGTCTGATCCAAATTTTGAGAATCGATATGCTTAGAGAAACTGAAACTTTCGTCTTGTTTCCTGGGCAATCATCTAGTAGATCGCAATGGACGGTTTTTCAGGTGAGACACAAGTCTGGTGGAGGAGGATGGAGACCCAAGCAGAAAGTATATCACAGAGTTCATGAGCTTGATAAAGCAATAGACTTGAACAAGAAACCAGCTCTGATACTCCAGTTGAAATCTATTATTCAGGCGCAGAAACATGGAAGCCTTCTTCTTAGGGATCTTGAGAAGCATGTTGGGTTTGTTCACAAGTGGAACTTAATGGCTGCCATTGAGAAATACCCTTCGATATTTTATGTAGGAGGTGGAAACAAGGAACCTCCTTTTGTTATGCTGACTGAGAAAGCTAAAAAGATTGCAGCTGAGGAAGGTGAAGCTACAGAGTCAATGGAACCTATTCTGGTTAATAATCTTAGGAAGTTATTGATGATGTCTGTTGATTGTCGAGTGCCTTTGGAGAAGGTTGAGTTCATTCAATCTGCAATGTGTTTGCCTCAAGATTTTAAGAGTACATTGATCCCTAAGTACCCTGAATTTTTCTCTTTAAAGGTGATCAATGGAAAAGTTAATCTTGTCTTAGAGAATTGGGATTCTTCACTGGCAATCACTGCACGAGAGGATAGGTTATCCCGTGAAGGAGTCCCCGAGTCAGTTGGGGACAGAAAGAGGGTCAGGATAGCAAAGGATGGCAATTTCTTGGGACGAAATGCTTTTAAGATTTCTTTTCCTCCTGGTTTTAGGCCTAACGCTAGTTATTTAGAGGAGTTTGAGAAGTGGCAGAAAATGGAATTCCCATCTCCTTATCTTAATGCGAGAAGATTTGATGCCGCAGATCCTAAAGCTAGGAAACGAGTTGTAGCTGTGCTTCATGAACTGCTCAGTTTAACAATGGAGAAGAGAGTGACATGCGCTCAGTTGGATGCATTCCACCCTGAGTATCTGCTTCCGTCAAGACTAATACTTTGCTTGATAAAGCATCAAGGGATCTTCTACATTACTAACAAAGGAGCAAGGGGTACGGTATTTCTCAAAGATGCTTATGCTGGTTCTAATTTGATCGAGAAATGCCCATTGTTATTGTTCCATGATAGATTTGTTGCACTCTGTGGTCGAAAAGAAGTCAATCTATCTAATGAAATGCAGTCTTCAAGTGTTTTCTCCTAATCTTATATCAAGCAAATAAGATTCAGTTTTTAGGACCCTGAACCTGATAAGCATTTCACTGTATCATTTCTTCTTACCGTCAGTGTCTTCTCATGTGAAGAAAAGAAACGTACTTGTTAAGATATTAAAGTTTTCACCAACAAACAGAAGTGTAAATACTATCTGGTGATTGAGGATGCTAACTTTCTGAAAGCCAGAACGTGTCACAGCGTCTGATATGGTACCCAAGGGAGATGTGACTGGCTTATTGACTAGGTACTGTGAATGTGATTTGAACTATCTCGTCCATGTGGAGGTTGTGGATGCAGTTAGTATTACAATACACTTGTTTTTATCTCTGTGTACACGACTCTCTTGATTGTTTTCTGGAGAAAACGATAACGGAATCTTCTTCGTGTTTACACACGACGGAACATTTATTTGAATGCAGGGAAAGGGGGTCCAGAACTCATGTGGCTTGTGAAGGCATCATGGGAAAAGAGCCAAAGGGAAAAACAATTAAGTCGCACTCCACAATCCCCCATTTTAGACCTGAGTCGCATTCATGTTCAAAAACAAAAGGTCAGTGTTTTCATTATTAGCCTCTTTATTTTTCTTTTGACAGTTTTATGGTAAAATACACAAGTGCATTATAACAACCAAGTCCTGTCTGGTTGTTTTCTGCTGGCCCCGTTTTTGTTTCTACATTGAAAGCCATCATTTTTAAATTGGTTTTTGGAGATAAACAACAAAACTCTCTTTTTCATGGCGTTGGATGGTAATAGGCTGCTGATACATCAATTTTTGCTTTGCTTTGTTGGATAAACGACTAGTAAGCATTTGGTTTCTCGTGATAAACTGCGTAGTTAGTTGTCTGTTTTTGTTCTTAGTAAGGTTCCGTGTCTTGTTTGAACATGTTAACTAACCTATATATAGTCGAAACCTATCAATTTGAAATCCATAAAAAACGCTTATTGGCACAAAACAAAATCCAAAGTCAGATTCTTTTATTTTCTCTTTCTTATAAACTTTAACAAGTAAATGGATTCCTGTCCTTGTCATTTGGCATCTCATCCAAATGAAGGGTACACAATTCAAAGCATAAAGACAAGATCTTGAAGCTGATTGAAGCATCAAGATCAATTAAACACCCATCTTTGAATTGTTTTGTTCTCTTTTCCTTTTCTACCTTTATAAAGCCAAATCACATACCAAAACGTGAGGATCATCCGGTAACATCACGGCATATAAACCACGAATTCGAATCGATACGCTGATGTTGCATTAAGAAAACTACTGACAAAGACTTATAACCACACTCTGATATTTGAATTTTCTTCTTCTAAATATTGAAAGACACAGTTTCTATTGATTGATCTGGGAAACTTGTCTGTACATAGACAAAGACATTGGCTTTCTTTTTAAAACCAAAGGGAGCCCCATTTAGATACTTTTTTGGATGCTGATGCAAAATAAACAAGTTGACACATAAAAGATCAAAACTTTAGGGGTATCATTTTCATGTATGGAGGTTTTTGATTTCCCTGGGACAAAATTCTATGGTCCATTATTGTACAGTGGTCCTACAGTCCCAACCATTTTTCTGTGAATTATATGTGTACTGTTTTGGACAGAAGAACACATCATGCAATCCCTCAATATTATTTTCCTTCGTTGTTTGGTCCAATCTGAAACCTCTCTCTCTCCTCTCTACTTTTTCTTTTGAAAAATCGTTTTCAGCATTTCCAAAACCCCAATCTAATTCAGTTGTCAATAAATAATCGAGTACATTTTCCAGAAGTATTTGTACTGCTTTCTCTGTATAGTATTAGATCTCACCTTATTGCATCTTCCTTAATTGATCTAGTTGTCCATAACTAATTCCATGATTATGTTATAATAAATATTGCTTTTGTGGTCATTACTTGGTGTTGATTAAAAGAATAAAGATGCCATCTTCAGCCTGAAGCTCCTCACGCATGTCTGTTCTTTTTTAACTGTTAGACATTGCTATTTTCAAAAAGTAAATCATAGACATTGTACAAAACTTTTGATTTCTCCCCATTTCTCTTTTCTTTTCTTTTGATACCCAAATCTTTTTTATTGTTGTTTCTTGATACCCACATCAGCACTTTAGTTACCTTTTCCCAACAAAATATCTTTTTATTCCATTGACATATAGTCCAATCTGATTACCCTAATAACTATCCACATGAAAAAGAGTACTTTCATATACATTAACATTAAACTATCATATGTGTATCTATAACAGATACTTTATGCAAACATATTCCATCTTGGATATGATATCTGCCCACTAACCCCAACCAAACTACATAAATGATTTGGGTAGTTGGCTTTCTTTCTCTTCTTTTAAAATTTGATTTCTTTTAAAACTTTGGGATATGTATGGGTGCCTAATATAGACAAGAAGGAACTATTGCAATCACCTTTCTTTTACACTTTTCTCTGTTCAAGAGAGAAAAAAAAAAGGTATCCATGAACAGTTAATAGTTGTGGGGATATCAGAGTGAAAAGGAAAGAGAGAGAGAGCAATCATATAGCCATATTCTATAGGTATTCAGATGGGTCTATAACCACATTACCACTCTTCTTGAATCATCAAAATCAAGTTCCAAGTTATGTTATGACATAATAACATTATAAAATCTGACATCAATTCTGCATAAAAACCAATTACAGGAACAGGTCCATTGCGATCATAATGATTCATATTGTTGTGACTTGTGAGAGAAAATAAAGAAAGGGAAACTCTTTTGAGGTCTAAATCAAATTCACATGAGCTTTGCAGTGCTGTGGTTCAGTGGGATATGACTGATTGTTAACACTACATATATTTTCTTTATATAGTTCTCTTTTAATTATTCATCTTTTGAATTGGATGGTACTAATGATGAGAAATAAACAAATGTCTTTTGTGGCTTTTTCTGCAGTGATTTTCGGAAGACTTCACACCAAATCCACTCAGTCTAAAAGAGGGAAAAAAAAAGAGAAATAGCATTTTGCTTTGGCGTTGGTAAATGGTAGGTCACTGATATTCCCATGTAAAAGGAAAAACAAAATGCTCTTCGTGCTTTTTTTTTGTATCGTTTTAAATTTATCTCTTTGTGATTGTCTTTGCCAAATTCTGTATCATCATTAACCCTTCTAAGATTTGTAATTTAATGAACCAATATTATGTTTTTACAGAAAAATAAGCTCTTAGAATTAATCTTCGAAACGAGATGTTAAATTTAGTGATCTATATAATTATATAAATCGTTGGCAACAATTGATGTCTACTAATCTAGACTTTTCAATATTCACCACTAAAATAAACTTTTTTTTTTCAAACAAACAAAAAAGTCAGTTGCTTAAAGGATTGGTTTGGGGGTAATACTCACTTTGAAATTTGAATTTTCTATTCTTTTTTTGTGGGATTGTGATTCCGATTCACATTATTGACAAGAGTGTTAAAGGTTAAAAGAGGTGACAAATGTATTTGTTCCCATTTGGGCTCATCTAGTCATAGTTATGTAGTCAAATCGAATTGATGGCTTAGGGGTGAAAAATGATAAGTGGGCGCCAATTTCCCAACAATAAGATACAATAGTTAATTTTTAATTTATTAATTTAATAATTTTCTTAGGAAATAGAACAAAAAAGGCAAGAGCTACCAAAATCAATAGGGTAGTGAGTTTGGACCATTTCATGAGTGCCCCCTTTCACAAGGTAATCTATAAAGTTTTGGTGTTCCCCATCATGACCCCTCCTCACATCTATATCTCTACTTTTAATTATTCCCAAAGACATTTTCATGTAATCTATTATCTTTTACATCATATCGTGTTTGTGCCACTTACGTGTATATGGGAATAAAATCGTTTTGTTTAGTGGTTGTTGCACTCCCAAAGATGATGTAATTTGATGTATCTTTGTTATTTAACTAGCTAATAGTTGTATGCATTATTGAACTCACATGATATTATATGTTTAATTTCTACTGTTTGATTACACATATTCCATTTTTAAAAAATCAGTAAGGAGTTAACATGAATTAGTATTTTGGCTTTTTTTTTTTAACATCTAAGCTGACTTTCTTATTTATATGCAAAAAAGGTTGGATTGCCATTTGAGCTGGATAGTTTTTTTAAAGATTTCTTAAGGAAATATTTAAAATTTGCTTTGTAAACAAAACACGTACGACGTCAAATTTTAAAGACCTTGATTTCAACCATTTTAACTTATTTCTATATCATTCAACCTTATGATTTTCTCTTAAACCATATGATACCCAAATGGTGCAATTTTTATGGGAATAGAGAGGTTCATCATATATAGTGAATCAAATAGTATTTTTTTTTTTTTTTGGTGAGAAAATAGTATTTTTTTTTTAATAAACAGTTTTCAGCTCCAAAAAGCAATATTAAAATCGTAGCCTCCAATGTAAAAAAATAAAATAAAATTTATTTAAAAGGAAAGAGAGCAACCCCACCAATGCTGAAATATTGGGGAAAAAATGGGTGTAAATAAAAAAGAATATCTAAAATGAGAAGTGGACAAGTTGCATGACACAAACCCTAACACCACAACATTTGCATATCCCATCACTTTACACCAAGTCTTCCACTTTTGCTTCGTTTGTTTCGCTTTTCTAAATATTTAAAAATAAAAGCATAACCGTAGGGAAATGGTCCTTAGATTCTTCAAAAGTCTCCAAATAATAAAGTTTTTTTTTATATATATAAACATCAATCGGTCAAGCGTCACTCTCTTTTCTTTCTTTGTTTTTGCTTAATTTGTTGCTTAGTGTGTACGTGACGATTGGTTCCTTCCCTTCATATACTCTTCTCCATATTCAAAATTACAAAATTTAAAAGAAATACTCTTCAAAGTTGAGAGTATTGCCCCAAATTGCTCGAACCCAATGCTTTTTTGGAGGAGGTTGAGTTAGATTTCGAATCTTTACTATGAAAGATGATTTACCACTTGGTTTGGACCAAGAATAATTATAGGAAAGTGTTCAAAATTGCAGTTGCATGAAGATTCATACAATGGGAGCCTTTGCTAGTGTATTTCATATTAACCACCTCACATAGTCACATGTTTGTTCCTCAATATTTTACTAGATTTCTATTTCGAAACATGCAACACATACAAACACTATATCACATGTTAATGTATGTGTAAATAATGTCACAATATCGATAGTGGGTCTTTTTTTTTTGGTTTCATGACATCCGATAGTGCAAATTTAATTTAACCAACCTTAGTTTAAATATTTCATTTACTTTCGGCCTTAGAAAAATAGCATATGTTCTGTCTAACTTAACGTGTGTTTCTTTTAGAATAATACTTGGTTAATAAGTAGATAATATTGAACGTTTCAAAAATGTCATGATTTAGAATATTGGACCTCCATTGGTTGATCCGCCTGTGAAGGCACAAAGATGTCTACATCTAAATCTAATAATATACAAATCAGAAATCCACTTAGAATCGTATGATTAACATAATAAATCAATATCAGATGTATTGATTTTCTCTAGGCATGGAAAAAATAAAAGTAAACAGTAGATAAATTTTGGCTTTAGGACTTTTTATTCGTGCGACGAGAGTATATCCTCTTTAATGTTGGCATGATCTCTTCGCATCGCTTTCTCGTGTCCTCTTCCTTTTTTTTTTTTTTTTTTGAAATCCTTTTTTTTGTTTATATCTAAAAACTTCTTTTCAATATAAAAAAGAATATATTTATATTTCTTGACAACAATATTCAGCAGATTAATCATGTATAAACATCTGTTAAAGCAACTTTGAAATCTTAGTTATACAATTTGATTTAAAAAACAATTATTAGTCATAATCATACCGATAGATGGAATGTAATAAAACGGTGACATGCATAGAATGATAGAACCATTTATCTGATATTATTTTTGTTTAATTGTCAACGATGACATTACTCAAAACTTGTTTTACAAATTTATTACACAAGTATGAAATGTTTATCTATAATGATTTAATGCTCTACGTAAGATGGAACTAGATTTTGACCCGCACGTACGTGCGGGGTTTCATATTTAAAAAATATTTCTTACAAATTTTCATTTAATATAGATTATTTTGTTGTTTTTATGATTTATATTTTAGTGTATTAGATGTAGATCCACACGTACGTGCAGAGATATTTTTTTAGAGATATTGTTATATAGATTTTAAAAATAGAAAATATTTTGTTGTGTTAGTGAACTTCGTAATAATATAGATATTATAAAGTTAGAGTATGAATGAAATTCAGTTGCGTTAGTGCATAGTTATATTTTAAGATTCGGACCTACACGTACGTGCAAAATTATATTTAAGATAAAATTAAGATATTATTTAGTTACAAAAGTTAAGTAATGATACGTTTTTATTTTCTAAACTAACCAAAATATTTCTAGCAGTTTGATTACATGTGTTAAATAGGATATAGATTCGGTTTTAGTTTGAGTTATTTCATATATATTAGCTAGGCGTAACTATTTTAGAACAGGAAACCTATCCCGTCCTGTATTTGTCATAAATTCTTCGTCCCATAACCTGTCTCGTATACGTGAATTAAAAATATTACGGTTCCGTATATGTCATAAATATAATATGTGTAACTGAAAACGTACGTATAGAGTTATGTGTGTAAACAAATTTATTTTATATAGTGTTCATAACACGAACTCATATCAGTTGAGTATTTAGTTTGATTTTTAATTTATGTTCCCCTCCCCTCCCGTCTCATAATTCCTATTCTCATTTCATTCCATTAAAACCATGTTCCCAATTCTTGTTTGCTTACTTTTAAATACTATACAATACAATATATACTGTGAGTTTTTGAACTATAGTGTTTTTAATTTTGGATTTAAATGATTTTATTTTTATTTTTATTTTTGATATAGAATAGTCTATTAGGATTGGTTTAGATAAAATCTTAGTTGGATATCAAATCTTATTTTTTTATTTCTCATTGGTTAACAATTTTTAGAAATTTATTTCAAAATTTCGTCCTTAATTAATAAGAGAGAGAAAATGAGTTTAATTTTTTGGAAACTAATAATTACTTAAAATAATTTTACTATTTTTATTTTAATATATTAATTTTGTGATTACTATTGTATCCTTAATGAATTTATTTTAAAACACTAAAAACTAATGACATCTTATGTAATATTTTACCCTTAATAAGGTTGTTTAATATCTAGTGATTCCCAATTAATAATATAGATATATTATTGATAATGATATGTAAATTTAACCAGCATTGCATTTTTTATTTATCGTTATAATCCTATTTAATATATATATGGAATCTTTGATTCTCGTAATTAATTTATGTAACCACATAAAATTTTGGTAGAAAATAAATGAAATAAAAATAGAGAGAGAAGGTGTCAGGAGGAGTACGCAGGACGAACAACAGCGACATTTGCGCGCGTCCGACGTGTCAGCTTTTTACAACTTCCACTGTCTCTTTCCCTCTCTCTCTACGCGTCTTTGCCGGCGCGTGTCTTCCACGCCTTACCACTGTACTGCTCTTTGGGTCCCCAAACCCAATTATCGTCTTTTGTTACTATTTTTTTTTTTTTTTCATTTCCGTTCCTCTAGTTTTGGGATTATTGTTTTGCGAGATAAGATATTAATCATATACGCTTCTAAATCAAACAAAAAAAAGGAGTAATACAATTATACATATAATCTTTTCTGTTTCAATATTATATAAACAAAATATAAGGGTTGGTTATATATCCTTATATTTGAATATGGTATTTTTACTTATCAAAATTATGGAAACGATGTTTATTGAAAGAATATGAAATATCTGCAAATTTTGCCGGATTTTTCTCTTTCTTTGTAGTCAAGGTTTCCTTTTTCTCATGATTTTTTATTTCTTTGCTAAAATAATACTGTATTCAACTAAATATCCTTACAAATTTTGAAGAAAAAAATAAGACTTCCATTAATTAACAAAAGGAAAAAAAAAAAGTAATGTCCATAAACGGGGTCAAGATGACATGTTGACATGAACGCTAGCGTTTTTAGGAGATCTACAGATGGGACACGTGTGCACACTGGACCCGCAAACTCCACACAAGCACAAGTGTCTGCACGGTAACAGCAACACACACGATTCCTCCTCCCCACAGTTTCTACACATCCTCCTCCTCCTCTCCGCCTTATCCTGCGCCTCCGTGCGCCTAACCCCTTCTTCACCACAACTGCTTCCGCAGCACGACTCCGCATCGTCCTCTTCGTTTATGTTATTCTCTAATCCTGCGCCGCGTATGTCCTTAACCTGCGCCAGAACCTGGTCGAGGTTGGTTCGGAGGTGGTTAGCGGTGGCTTCGTTGGTCTGAGCAAGGTCTCTCCATATTTGGTTCTCCATGGAGAGTGACTTCACTCGCTCCTCAAGCGCGTGGTTAATCTTGCCGATTCTCTCTCTTTCTTCTTCTTTGACTCGAAGCCTTTTAACCAGTCCTTGCTCTATAGCTTCCATTATCGTCCTCGCTTGCCTCTTCCTCTTCTCTTCTATCTCATATTTCACTCTCTCCATCTGATAACAACGAACAAGTAGGAATCAATGACCATTGATGATACGATGCACATTGCAACAAAACTCTGCCATTGATGCAAATCTGTGAAATCTTACATGAAGGGAGACGAATCGATCGATTTCGTGTTGTTGATGATTCATGTGAGAGGAGATATCAATGTCTTGACCAAGAAACGAGAACGGAGTAGTAGTAGCAGCGTTAACACATGATGGTGATCTAGGGTTCTGAAGAAGAAGATGATGATAATAGTTTGATCTGCTAGAAGAATCTCTGGAGCGTTTTCTCGTAGGTAGAGGGAAAAAATCACAGTCGAGATTAGCAGAACCATCGGCGTAGTAATCGGCGGTGGTCGGAATAGTATCAGCGCCGCCGTACATATGAAGAAGAGGAGGCGTTGCTGTTGTGGTAGAATCATTTGGAACGGAGAAAGGTGAAACGACGGTTTGATTGTTATTGCAGAAACCGCCACTAGTTGGTTCCATAGTTGTATTATTGATCATTAATTCTCTGCAAAATACATATAAAGATTCAGTCGATAATCATAAACAACCACAAAGAAAACTCCAAAAAAAATCTCACGAAGGTCGTCGTACAAACCTGTTGGAGAAGAGTTGAGGAGGAGAGAGAAAGAGATGGTGAGCATCGACGGCCATTGAAGGAGAGAGGTCTAGTCTTCTATAGAGAAGAGAGAAGAAGTTGATGATGATGAAAATGGTGGAGAAGATGGTGGAGAAGAAGGAAGTTAAAAAGAAGATAGAAAATTAGAAATGCATGCGTTTCGGTTTTTGTTTTTGGTGCTTTGATGTGCGTGAAGAGGGCTTTGCTTTTTTCTCCTTTCTTTTTTTTTTCTTTAATATTTTTTTGGGGAGGAAAGACCAAATCGAAACGAACCTCAACCAAATGGTTGTTTCCTATTTATACACATCGATGCGAGGAACGTGAAGAGAAGTTTTAGGGACAAAGATATATAAAATATATAATTTTATTAACTTACCATTTTTATCCTGTTTTGATATATCTTCATTTTTGGCTATGTTTATCTTTTTGGTAAAATTTCTCATTTGCTTTACACGTTTTCTGAAGTTGAATATATATATGATCAATTCACTTTTTTTTTGGTAATTTAGTTACCTAATGCTTTGAATTGAATCTTTGTTTAATTGTATCGGTTATTGTGGTGATTTTGAAAACACAAATATTTTCAGTTATTATTCTAAAATTTTGAAGTGGTAACTTGTACCGAAATTGGCGGAAAAGTTATTGAATCGTTTCTTTAGTAATTTGGTCATACTAGTATTATTATTAGGAGTAACGCTCGGATTCGGTTTTTTTTTTTTCACCGTACCAATTAAATAGTGTAGATTGGTTGGGTTGTGAATTTAGCGCCATTACAGGGGTATTGTAGGACATTCATCACCGTTAAAAAATTTGACGTTAATTTTGTATTGAAGAGATATGCAATAAGAATACGACACGTGGGAAAAGCCCGCATGAGTCATGCCCATTGCCATGTAAGCATTCCAGCGTGGCGAACATTTTACTTGGGACCCACTAATTGTCTTTTGTACGGTCCGTTAAAATGGGTAAAATCTTACTTTTTCCTTTTTTTGTAATATTTTTTATTTATTTCGTACGAGTTTGGCGCCATGTGATGCCACGTGGTGAAACATCCTGGCTACTTCTGTTTGACCCTTTCTTTGACCCTTTTTTCCCTAAAAACTATCTGTAAAAATTTAACAAAATACAAAAAAAAACTAAAATCATTTATTTGGATAAACAAATAATGATACATTGGCTCATCTGAGTCAATCTAATATAGGTATTGACAAAAAAAAAAAAACCAAATAATGATGTTGTTAATTTTATCATTTATTGATAATTTTATCATTTACTGATAAATTCAACTGATTATCTAATTTATATTCTCTGTTTAAAAGTGTATTTATTTGGAAGTAAAAAATAATGATGTGATATTATATTAAATTTAAATAAATAAATAAATAACAGTTTGGTTCTTATAAACTGAATAAATTTGATTGGTTCAAATATCCTCTAATTTGATTTAAACAAAATAAACTAAAAGTTGAGGTATCCATCCTGATGTATTGAAGAGAACCAAGAGGTGAAGAAAGAAAGATGGAGACAGGTTCTTATGAAGATGATATAAGATAGAAAGTAACACACAAGAATTAATTCCTACTTTAATTTATGTCCCTTTTACTCTCTTTTTTTTTTTCTTCTTCTTCTTTACATAATTTTGGTACTTTGTTATATTTTCTTTCCTACACAATACAAAGTGAAAACATTATGCCTTTGTCTTTTACAAGCTTTCAAGTTTCCACCATCTTAATTTGTGTTACAAAGGCCAATTAAACAACAAAAAAGTAGACCTTTGTAAAGTAAAAGAGTGGCCATGTTGCACAATGTAAATACGTGTTTGGTTCTTTCAATACATTAACGAGATCATATGTACTATTTAAATTATTAAGTCTTTGTCTTTGACAAAAAAATTTTTATAGAAAAATAATGAAATCTTGAATTGTGGTTTCCTCTTTGATTGAAGAGCAAGTGACATTGCACCTTGACTTTGTTGTATGGTATCCTTTTCTTTTCTCTTTGAATAACTTTTGTTCTCACTTTCATTTTTTCTTCTCTTCTTATTTGATTCAACTTAAAGTTGGTGTTGGTGTTATTCATGTGATATAAACATTTCAAAAGAAAAGAAGAAAAATACTACAACCATTGTAAGAATCTTAAAGGGTGCCTTACCTAGAAACTTCATCTTTCCTTAAAGGAACCACTATAATTTAATTTGTTGTAAAGAAAGATTTCATGCTTTTTGAACTATATATTTATATATATCTTTCGGTTCATATACATAATGATTCGTGTATCAAAGTTTTGATAATAGTGACTTTAATTATGCTTTTGTTCCAACATCATATCACACACCTAGATCTTACAACAATTCAAAAGAGGTTTCACTGGATGTGTAAAGCTTCCCATTAAAGACATGTGTTTCATTAATTGTTGGGGCTTACTAGTGCATACATATCACATGTACTATGGTCCATACATGAGAAGCTCGTGACCTAACGTATCACATAATATTAATCGAAGGCACTACGACATATTTGGATCTAACGTCTTAATCGGAAGGTAAAAAGGGTAGTGGGTAACTAATTAAATACCATATGGATTGGAACTCACTATCACAAGTATCGAAAGTAACAATTGTGATCTAAAATATATGTACATTGATGAAGTCTTCTTTCAAAATTCGAGACCGTAAAATTGCTCAGACCATAGAGATCCATTATGATTTTCGAACATTTAGTGACAAATTTAACATTGTATGTATTGATGACTTGATGTAATATCCATTTCAAAACTTGAAGAAGTACCGATCCAGTTACTCGAATCATAAATCGGATCTCAATTATCGGATATAAATGACAATAATTAGGTGTGATTTATATTGGAAACTATCTTGGGAAGATAGGTAGATGCACAAGAATAGGATAAAAAAAGAGGTAGGTTTGAGAGGTCCCGATTGAATTAAAGATGTGTTGGGCCATCACTCTTTCTTGCTCTTCAAAAAATACCTTACTTAGCCGTATCATCGAAACTTAACTTTCATTATAACAAAAACTTGCAAGATTTTATTCATTTATATTTAAAAAATCGTTGCCCCATTAGGAGACAAGAGAAGAGGTTCTGCAAAAGACTTTAACTTGGTGTCATGTGTGGTTGTGCTTATGGACAGTCTGTGGTCCCTTCATTTTTATTTAAATCGAAAAGAAAAAAGAAAAGAAGAGAACCAATGTGTAGATTGCATGATTCCCACTACTGCTTTCAAAATCTCATCTTCTGCTAAAATGAATAATGATCCCACCTCCACTTTTAATTCGTTCAGACAAAATAGAAATAAATATTATTATTATTATAAATGTATATGAATACGAGGAGAGTTATATGTACTGACTTGTTACCATCAGATCATGAACCACATTTACTCCAAGCAAACAGACAAAGACAAAGATGGTGGTGGTGGTTGTTGTCGTTGTCAGATCACTGATTCACTTTCACCACCAAATCAAGAATTGGTTAATCAGTTTGAATCAAAAGTAGAGATTAGACAACAGGTTATTGTGTTGTTCTTAAAAGTAACTTACACATATCCATCACTACATGAGCCTACTTCAAGTCCCTACCTTGACTAGACCGATCAGTCACATTCGTACGATTTAAGCAGAGTTAATGCGAGCATGAGTCTCATTTGGTCACTTCAAACTTTCTTTATCAGGTCTTGCGAAGTGGCGGTGAGTTGCTGCTGCTACTGTTGCTCCTCCTCCTTTTCCTTCCTCTCAAAGGCCTACGCGTAGCATAATCCCACAAGATGATTATTTTCTCTCATTAATCAGATTTGAAAGCAAAACATTGGTAGGAGATTTTTCTAGTTGGGTGGAATGATCATCCACATTCTTGTATCTTGGGTTTGATCGCAAGCTTGTTAACTAGTAGATCCAAGATAACAATGACAACACAATTTTTTATAATGCGTTTCAATATTAGGCACTGAAAAAAGGTTGTGATATCAATTTAGCTAAGGACCAAGCAAACACCAATTGCATAAAGAATGGGTTTCACCGAATGCTTTTAAGTTTTAGCAGAGAAGCATAGCAGATGAATGGGTTAAACTCAATGTTCCTACACTTAACTAAACCGGGAGCTTCTTCTTAGTGCCACATGTGTTCCAACAGTAAAATAGCTTGACCATATAAAATCGTGAGAAGTATAGTGATACTAGAAGAGTCTTACCTCTTCTGGACTGTGGCTCTTTGATAACTTCCTAGGAGCCTATAAGTTCACACAAGTTAGATAGTCAACACATAACTCAACAAGGCATCTCTTTATTTCTTTAGCTGAAAAAGGGTCTGCAACAAGCCATACCTTATGGGGGCTTGGAGAACTAGAGTAGGAAGATGACCCTCTACGTCTTCCAGCTGAACCTCTTCCCCTGTTTAGAACCAAAGAGGAGATAACAGTGATTTACTATAACTGAGAACAATTACAATGGACAAACACTACTCTGGAAGGAGCTACAATATCAGAATCCACATAGATCTTGGCAATTTGATACCCAAGGCCATTTAGTCATATTTGGCTAACGTTTATTGAAGCTGGTACACGATACGTTTCTATTTCAAAATAAGACAAAGCAGGAACTTGGACCATACTTCTGAACTAGGAGTCTTATATGTACTCTAGTAGCTGTGCAATCACAACACATATCCACTGACAAATATACAAGGATTTAACCATCCCTGCAGGGTGATATCGACCTTGAACGTGAACGAGCAGCCCTACGAATTGGTGATTGGCTACTTCTGCAGATTGGAGATCTTCTTCTTGGACTGCGTAGCCGCCTTGGAGGCGACCTGCATGTGTGCATTCAAGAAATAATCCATCAAATGAAAACTAATACAATGTAGGTAAAACATCTATAAAATTGAAACACTGGTTTCCCCAACTCTAATGCATTGAGTTACATACAGTATAATTTGTTTACCTCATCCTCTAATTACTACAACGCAGTTCTTAAAACATAAATCTACCCTCACCTTAGAGGAGAACGTCTTCGAGCAGGACTGCCACGGATCCCTGGAGGGGAACCCCCCCTGCTGCCAGATAAAAGGTAAGACAGTGGACTAAAGAGGTATTGAACGTGAAAAAAAGGAAACCAGGCGGACTCTGCTAACCTTGGAGGTGACTGAAACCGCCTTGTGGGTGGCCTCTAGAAGGGGATATTGGCCTGCGTCTGGTTGATCCACCAGTCCTAGGCAGAGGTGATTGTCATCTTTCTCAATGTCAGCACCAACATTATCAGATTTTTTAGCATCTCCCTTTGGATCACTTGAAAAAGGTTTGCAGTAGTGTGAAATTTGCTTTAACAACATTCCCATTAATTTGGGCCTACATTAATCAAACAAAATGAAACAAGAGAGACTTTTTCAAGTAAAACATAGTTGGGTTGAAATCTGAAAAGAGACATACACCATCCATGTACAGCTGTGGTTTCTCAGCATCCGCTCTTGCCTTGAATTCAACGTATGCATCTCCTATTGGAAGATCAACCTGTTAATGTCAATCGGAAGCAAAGTACTTAGCAAGCAAATCTGCAAACTAGCCTAGAGCGATTGATAAGAAACTTACCGCTCGATCTATAGCAAGTTCAACATGAATGATTTCACCAAAATTGCCTGCACATAAAGAAAACAAGTGAGATTATCTACACTCACCTATGAAAATCAATGCCAAACCACAAATATGAAGAACAACAGATTGTAGAAAAGGTTTCACTTCTTTCTTCATGAATTCACCTCGAATTAAGATAACCAAATTAGCAAATCGATTCTCTAATTAATCAAATTGGAAACTTGGAAATAGAAAGCCTGACCTTTTTTCCGATGACATGTTGTAGAAGAACAAGCCGATGATGGCGATATTGAACGGTAGCGGGAGCGGGAAACAGACCACGAAAGACTCGAACCTAAGCTGGAACGAGGTGACGAGCTCGAAGCAGAGGCTGAAGTCGCCATGACTAGATTCTAGCGCGCTAGTGAGGTTCACCCCTAACGGCTACCTATCGATTTACACACACACACACAAGTCCACACGTGACAACTGACAAGTCATGGCCTAAGTAAACTATAAAAATAAATAATTTTCGAATAATTAAACGACAAAAAAGTAATTATTGAACAGTAAAAATAAAAATTATTCTTTTAATTTTCATATATTTTATTGGAGTTGCATAGTCTAATTTCCAGTTTTTCTCTTAATATTCTGTGATAATGATATGATTTTTTCTTTTTTTGGAAGACTTATCAGTTGTTTTTCTTATAATAATAATTAAATAAATTGGAAAAGCAATGATCTTTGCATCATCAAATCAATCATAAAAATTAAAAATAAAATAAGGCATCGCTATATCTTCTCTCTAGGGTTAAGCGGTTGTTTTCTTCTTCTTATTCTTCCTTTTCTTCTCCGTCGTATCTGTTCCTCTGCTTCTGTGACGGGAGCCGATATGTATTGTTTCTCAGTAGGAAACTTGTTACTCTGATTCGATTCGATCGTTAAATCCTTCATCTAAGCGTTTTCGGAGTTCGGATTTTCATATTTTTGATATTTAGGTAGCGTATCGCTTAGGGATCCATTATATCCGACAAATTTCTTCTTCTACAATCTGATTCACCTCGATTTTCCCAGTTTTCAAAGCAGTATATTAGGGTTTGTAGACTAATTGGGGTCCTTTAGTGATTGGGATTTGTAGAGAGGGTACGATTATGGACGCTTTTGGAATCGGGAGTCCCGTGACTGAGGATCTTAAGAACTTTGGAGATAATCCTTCAGGTTTTGCTCTTCTTCTTCTCGGATTTGTTTAGTTTTTGCTATTTTGAATTCGGTTTGTTAGATTGAATCTGGATCTAGTTTGTTCTACTTCTTCAACTGTGTAGGAGTATATTAAACTTGAATTGCTTCTTTATTGATTCTTTAGACCTTTGTCGTCATTAATTTTCATTTGCTTTTCATTGTCTTTGTACTCCCACGATGAAGATTATGAAAGATTTAGTTGCTATTTTAATCGTGAACATTCTCCAGTGTCTTTATGGGTCAAATAAGAAACCATATTATACCTGTTGAGATTAGAGCAATCTGGAAGAATATTTCACATTTTAGGGCTTTAGCTTCTTGTGCACTCGTTTTCTTCAAACTTGCATCAGATTCTTATAGTTTCATCTCTAGTACGTGTTTTCTGACCGAAGGTTTCTTTTGTGCAGGTAATACAATGTTTGATGCATCTCAGTATGCCTTTTTTGGGAACGATGTTGTCGAGGAGGTTGAGCTGGGTGGATTGGAGGAGGAAGATGAGATTTTGTCTTTCACTGGAATAGCAGAAGACTTTTCATTTGATAAGGAAGAGGTTATTCTCACCTTATTTCTCTTAGCTATCATCTCTGTAGGGAACCAGAGCAGCTCTATATTTTGGAAGGGCTGAAGCTTTTTCATTTGTTTTATATTCTCGGTTCATATGTTGGAGTGACTGACAATTCCTCCCCAAAATTTGCAGGTTGAAGATTCTAGACTTCTGTCTGACGTTGATGATCTTGCTAGTACTTTTTCAAAGGTTAGCTAGCTTTAATATGCATGATAAGTGATCACACGTGCATTCTATACTTCAATTTTCTTTATCATTTTATATTCAAAATGGTAAGATTGCTTTGAAGAAGCTTGTTACCTGATGATTTTTATTTATGCTGTTACAGTTGAATAGGGAACCTGATGTATATAGAAGTACGGGGCCAATCACCGATAGGCGATCAATACAGAGTGAGTTCCTATGTGCACTAATGTTGTCTTCAAACCCTTGTGAAAGAATACTTGATCAATTTGGTTTTGTGTATTGCATTGATTTAATATTTCATGTACTGTCTGTAAAACTTCGTATCATAGCTTTACTTACTTCTGTGTGTTTATGTATGTCAAATCTGTGTCTGTCAGTTTACTTTTAACGTTATGATTTAGAGTGAGCTGTCTTAACTCCATTCTCCTTATTCATATGTTTCAACGATCTGCCCCTGTTTCTTAATTCATTTCCATGGTTTTTCATCTATCTTGCAAGCAAGGCTTTAGTTTGTGGGTTTAACATATTAATGGTTTTTTCCTCAGATTCTCTAGCTGCTGAGTGGACTCATGGGGAGGAGTTGCCAAATTGGTACGGCCGGCCAATACTGGACTCTGATGCCATTAAAGATGACAAGGCGTGGTCAGCACAGCCTTTTTCATCTCTGGACCTTGTTGAGCAGAGAAACCCTGACAGAACAAAATTGTATCCAGAACCACAGCGTCAACTGCATCAAGACCATAATCAACAACAGTTTTCCAGCGAACCAATTCTTGTCCCGAAGTCATCTTTTGTTTCATACCCTCCTCCAGGCAGCATATCACCTGATCAGCGTTTAGGACACCCTAATATACCATATCAATCTGGTGGGCCTCAAATGGGATCGCCAAACTTCTCTCCTTTTCCAACTTTGCAGCCTCAGTTGCCTACCATGCATCATGGATCACCGCAGCATACTGGAAACAGGCCTCAGTTTCGTCCTGCTCTTCCTCTGAATAATCGCCCTCCATCTCAATGGATGAATCGTCAAAATATGCATCCTGGGGATAGTTCCGGGATCATGAATAATGCGATGCTACAACAGCCACCTCATCAAAACGGTTTGATGCCTCCACAGATGCAGGGCTCTCAGAATAGGTTACCACATCCGATGCAGCCTCCTCTCGGGCATATGCCAGGAATGCAGCCTCAGTTATTTAATTCCCATCTTTCTCGATCATCTTCATCTGGAAATTATGATGGAATGCTTGGGTTTGGTGATCTGAGGGAAGCAAGACCAGGATCAGGTCATGGGAACAGACAGAACATGCGTTTTCAACAACAAGGCTTTGATACTGGCATTCAGAGAAGATATCCATTCCGGTCTAAATATATGTCAGCTGGTGAGATAGAGAATATACTGAGAATGCAGCTTGTTGCTACACACAGCAATGATCCTTACGTTGATGATTACTATCACCAAGCCTGTCTTGCTAAGAAATCTGCAGGTGCAAAACTGAAGCATCATTTCTGTCCAAATCATTTGAGGGACCTCCAACAGCGTGCACGGACAAACAACGAGCCTCATGCTTTTCTTCAGGTTGAGGCTCTTGGTAGGGTTCCGTTCTCTTCAATCCGCAGGCCTCGTCCTCTTCTTGAAGTGGACCCTCCAAATTCAGCTAAATCTGGTAATGCAGAGCATACCGATAAGCCCCTTGATCAAGAACCGATGCTTGCAGCTAGAGTGTACATTGAGGATGGTCTTTGTCTCCTCCTTGAAGTTGATGATATAGATCGTTTCTTGGAGTTCAACCAACTCCAGGACGGAGGAAACCAGTTGAAACAAAGACGACAGTCATTGTTGCAGAACCTTGCGGCTTCACTTCAGCTTGGTGATCCCCTCGCCAAGAATGGGCAAAGCCGGTCTCATGATGATTTTCTCTTTCTAAGGATTATCTCTCTTCCAAAGGGTCGGAAGCTCCTTATAAGGTATCTTCAGCTAATTTTCCCTGGCAGCGACCTAATGCGGATAGTTTGCATGGCCATTTTCCGTCATTTAAGGTCATTGTTCGGAGTTCTTTCATCTGACCCCGATATCATCAAAACCACAAATAAGCTTGCAAAAGTTATCAACGTGTGCATTCAAAACATGGAGTTAGGACCGGTAAGCACGTGTCTAGCAGCGGTGTCTTGTTCTTCTGAGCAGGCACCGCTCCGCCCCTTAGGCAGTCCTGTTGGAGACGGAGCTTCCACGGTACTGAAATCAACACTCGACAGAGCTTCGGAGCTTATTCGGGCTAATAATTTCAACAACGCAGGGATGGCTCTATGGCGCGCTTCCTTTAACGAGTTCTTTAATATGTTGATGAGGTACTGCATCAGCAAATACGATAGCATCATGCAGAGTTTGAATTCACAATTGCCACCGCAGTTTGCTACTGAGATATCTGATGCAGCTGCACAAGCCATTGTCCGCGAAATGCCAATAGAGCTTCTACGTTCAAGTTTCCCACACATTGATGAGCAGCAAAAGAGAATACTAATGGAGTTTTTGAAACGATCTATGCTCGGAAGCCAGAAAACCGAGCCAGTCTTAAGTTGATAGTATCAAAGATTGAAGCAGTAAAATCAAGAAACTGTATGGCGAAGTCTGTATATGGAGGCATAAGATCATGCAGATACCGCGAGAAGAAAGGTAGAGCGAATCGATTCAAACTTTCAAATTGCATCAGAGAGATCAAGTGAACAAGACTGGTTTTGTGTCTGATAGGTAAAAGCAGCGGAGAGGAAGTTTGGTCTCTGTACAGAGAAAAGGTCTTTAGCTTTGCAGAACTTATGAAAGAGTTTTCAGGCATTTGTGTTTCTGTCTTTTGTTTAGTTAATCCCATTGTGGTTTCGATATTTGTTTTTGAAATCCCTATGTTTTTTGATAAATTCTCTTTCCTTTTTGTCTTTCTCTGTCTTACCAATAAACATTTTGAGTTATGCTTTGGTAATGATTATTCCATTTTGTTCTTCATATCATCCATCTTGTCACAAGCTCGAGCATTCGCGTTTTGTTTAAAAGCGTGGTGTCCACGCGCAGGTGTAGACGCGTGGATAACAGAGGCGGAGGAAAAGAGGAACCAAACCTTTCGGATCTTAAGAACACAAGAAAGAAGAATAATAATTCGACTAAATTTTTTGATTTAGGATTAGAGAGAGTGGGAAAGTACATTATGATCCTTTTGTTTTCTGGGTTGTTCGTAAAACCCAAAACTTTCATTTCATCACCTTCCTTTTTCTGATTGCTGTTCGATTTTAAGCCATGTCGACTCTATTGAACTCTGTCTTATCCATGGCGGCGAATCCATCGCCGGAATCATCGCCGAGAAAATCCCTAGGCTTTGTTTCCCACATCCCCACCGGTTTCCTTCATTTCTCCTCCGTGAATAAAGGTGTCGCTAGGGTTTTAGCTTCGACCCAGATTACGTTATCCCCTAAAGACTCCGCCTTTACCATTACCGGATCCAGTTGGAAACCCGATTTGGGTTCCGGGTCGTTTTCTGATGACCCGAGAAGCGACGAGCCGAGTTTGAGCGATACTTTCTCTCATCTTGAATGTTTAGTCACGGAAGGGCATAAACCCAATGTAGCTCATTCTACTCAGCTCTTGTACGATCTCTGCAAAGCCAACAGATTGAAGAAAGCTATTCGTGTGATTGAGCTTATGGTTAGCTCCGGGATTATACCCGATGCATCTGCTTACACTTATCTGGTTAATCAGCTTTGCAAGAGAGGTAACGTTGGTTACGCTATGCAGCTTGTTGAGAAAATGGAAGATCATGGTTTTCCTTCTAATACCGTTACTTACAATGCCTTGGTTCGAGGTCTTTGTATGCTTGGAAGCTTAAACCAGAGCTTACAGTTTGTTGAGAGGTTGATGCAGAAAGGTTTAGCTCCTAATGCTTTCACTTATTCTTTCTTGCTTGAGGCTGCTTATAAAGAACGAGGAACCGACGAGGCTGTGAAGCTCTTAGACGAGATCATTGCCAAAGGTGGTCAACCCAATTTGGTTAGCTATAATGTGCTCTTGACTGGTTTCTGTAAAGAAGGGAGAACGGATGATGCGATGAAGCTGTTTAGGGAGTTACCTGCAAAAGGGTTCAAGGCAAATGTTGTGAGCTATAACATTTTGTTGAGGTGTTTGTGCTGTGATGGGAGGTGGGACGAAGCGAATTCTCTCTTGGCTGAGATGGACGGTGGAGATCGAGCTCCTTCAGTGGTTACCTATAACATATTGATCAATTCGTTAGCTTTTCATGGAAGAACAGAGCAGGCAATGCAGGTTTTAAAGGAGATGAGTAAAGGACACCATCAGTTTAGAGTCACTGCCACGAGCTATAATCCGGTAATCGCCCGTCTGTGCAAGGAAGGAAAAGTTGATCTCGTAGTGAAATGTCTAGACGAGATGATATACCGGCGTTGTAAACCCAACGAAGGAACGTACAGCGCGATAGGTGCATTATGCGAGCATAATGGCAAGGTGCAGGAAGCCTTCTACATAATACAGAGCTTAAGTAACAAGCAGAAATGCTGTACGCACGACTTCTACAAAAGCGTAATCACGAGTATGTGCAGGAAAGGTAACACCTTTGCAGCGTTTCAGCTCTTGTACGAGATGACTAGGTGCGGGTTTGATCCTGATGCCCACACCTACTCGGCTTTGATCAGAGGGCTGTGTCTGGAAGGGATGTTTATAGGGGCTATGGAGGTTTTGTCGATAATGGAGGAGAGCGAGTATTATAAACCTACAGTAGATAACTTTAATGCAATGATTCTAGGGTTGTGCAAGATAAGGAGGACAGATTTGGCATTGGAGGTGTTTGAGATGATGGTTGGGAAGAAGAGAATGCCGAATGAGACAACATATGCGATAATCGTTGAAGGTATAGCACATGAGGATGAATTGGAGCTGGCTAAAGAAGTTCTGGAGGAGCTACGATCGCGCCAGGTTATAGGACAGAACGCGGTAGATAGGATTGTGATGCAGTTCAATTTAGATTGATGGGTAGGAGGCAAAGAAACGAACATCATGAGGCTTTTTTCTATTAAACTTTTAGTATACTGTTTTTTTCACTGTTTGTATCATTTTTATGGACACGATGATTCATGTAATCTTCAGTTTTAGAACAAGTTCAGAGATCAATAAGAATCAAGTAACGCCTAACTTATTAAAAGATCAGATTGAAACAAAATGGAGCGAAAGAATGTCTAAATTCTAGCAGTGAAGAGGTAGATGATGAAGTAAAGTCTGAAACTTTATGTTTTGATCAAAATCTTAAAACAAAAGTCTGAAACATAAAGTAAGAACAATGTTTGCAAGAGAGAAAGGGATAGAAGCAAGAAACAAAGTAGCATGTCTTCAAAAGCCAAATTACTTGGATCGCTGTCTCATCTTTCGTCTCTTCCTCTTAAGCCTCCTCATACGCTTCTTCTTCCACTGCAAACAAAACCCATTTTTATCAAACCCAAAGTTATGATCATATTGTCGGAAGCAGAAATGGTTTCTACATTGACCAAGAAAAGGCTACAAATGATATGATCAACCATAAGATTTACATATTAGGAGAGACAAAGATTGTGAAATGTAAAAACTCAATTGTTTACAAGCCAGAGAATCTCATTTCATACAAATTTCCGACAAAACAGGGCTATTTGATATCAAATCGCAAATTTAACAACAAAGAAAAAAAAACCCGAAATAGATGAAAATCCCAACATTTTCTTTCGGCAAGAGCAAAACCACAATCCTAAACAAAAAGTTCGATATCCTACAGTTCGTGCTACACTAACCAAGGTTCCAATCTCACTCGAGTGATTCGATACACAGCAATTCACAAAATTCCCAACATACTTAAAGATCAACACACAAACATCAGATAAAAATCTACCAAAAGCATAGCTAGAGTTGTAGATAAAAAAACTGACCTTGGCTCTCATCTTTTCGCCCTGAATCGAATCAGAGAAACGAAGGCGTCGTTAAACATATATACACACACACACATTTGTAGAAAAGCCCTAAAAAATTCTTAAATCGAAAATAAATTAACTTCTCAGGGCTATTTCCGTCATTGTTTAGACAAGGCTCTTTTTTCTCCTCTTAAAGAAGACCTTAAAAACCAACAAACTATAACTCGCCGGAAAATGGAGCAGCTATCAGAATCGGACCGCCGCGATTCAGCTGATGCGACTACTAGCTCGTGTCAAACCACCGCCGGACAAGATGGTCAAGTCGGTGGCGGTGGAGAAGCTATGGCTCGAGGCTTATCAGCGATGCTCGAGTCCGTCATTAAAGACTTTGACTCTAAAGCTCTTGACACGCTCAATAGCCAAGATCATCTCTCCGGTTCGCTCGATCGCCTTGTCCAAGGTACTATTCATATTCTCCCCGATTACCATCTCGAGTTTCAACTTAAATCGGTGATGATAAATCAATCGATTCATTTTGAGTATTTTGTTATTTTTCCTGAAATTCGAATGCTCACAAATCAATCTGATTAAGTTGCATTAGGAATAATTTTTCCATTGATCTAACAAAAAATCAAGCATAAGATTGATTCTCACATTGGATTTTTCACACAATTGGTGGGTTTGATTGAAAACAGAGCTAGATCAATTGCTGGAAAACGCTCCATTGCCGTTCATAGTACAACACGCATCAAGAATCTCCAGCGTCAAACAAAGAGTTTCATCTCTCAATCTTGTCCTTAAATCTGTCCAACGACGTATTGATAACATTGATCACATGCTTTCTGCCAACACCACGCTAGGTAATTAATACTACTAAATATCAAAACCAAAAACAATTACTGTATTAGTATTGGGAATTTGTGAATTCACTACATCGTCATCTATATATAGTGCATTATTATCTCACTCTGTTTTGACTGTAATACAGAGAAAACATCCTCGGAAACTACATGATGACGAAATCACTCTGTTACTCTCTGTGTCGCTATCTTTTTCTGCTTACTGCTATGCTTTAGGAGCAAAAGCAAAGAGGTGTGTGTTTTGTACAAGTGCTAGTGTCTTTTCCACTGTGTGGTGTTATTGGGCTTTTAGTGGGCTTTGATCAGTTCGTTTCTAGTTTAGAATACCCAGTTTTCATTTTTATTTATTTTGTTTAAAAAATAAAAAATACTCCGTAATATTTTTATTTGAATCGTTACAAGCTCTAATTCGATGAACCACCACATGGTCCATCAATCAATCATGTAAAACAGAATTTTGAAGTGAATATGTCGGGTCGTTTATTTTTATTTTTTTCGTTTTTGTTGGTAATAGGCTTTACAAAAATTAATATCTTATGTCCATAAAATCTTTGTCACGTGGGTGTACGACAAAACCGATAGGAGGATGCCCGTATATTATTACATGATTGAGCGTTAACAGAGTCACGTGCCTTCTGTGCTGGTCACGTGATTGAAAGCCTATATAATTGGATCTCCTAGGCTTTTTTAGTTTTTAGATTTACTAGCGTCTCTCTAGAGACTACAAGATATGGGCCACAAATTTCTTTTCGTTGATCGATAAACCACTATCATCCTTCTATAAAGAACCATGTGTTTTTCAATATTATGATTAAACTTTCCATTTATGTGAACGATGATGATGGGTGTGACTTGTAAGGGTGTTAATAGTTAATGATGATACAGAAGAAAAGAGGTAAATTAAAACTATGGAAGACCGAGCCTCTGACCAGAAATGTAATTGGTCCGTTTGTGGGTTCATCCATATATACAAACACACAAACCTAAACCCCATTTCGGGAACTCTGCTAAAGTTTGTCTTTAACCCACAAAACTAGCTTACTTTTTTCTCTTTTATGCGCTGCTTTAACAAATCATGAGCTGCAATATAGCATACTCTAGTAAGTACTGTATCATAGATGTAACTTTCAAGACGATATTCACAATTTTTCTCAAAATGGAATTTGATTAGAAAGCTATACCCCAATGCTGTTAGGGTTTTTTAAGTAAGTGAGTGGAGGAGAAAGGGGACCAAAGAGAGAAGTACAAACAGAGGATAGAGACAGGTGAAAGAAGCTTAGGGGTCTTGTACTTGTACAATCTCTATTGCTGGTCCAGTCTATCATTTTTTTGAAGACTTAATAGTAGTCTTTGAACAGTTTGGTACCTTTCACGTACCATTATCATAATAAGGTCGTGAATCCTGACACTTAAACATGTGATGATTCAAACACCAAACCGACGACCAATAGATCCAACATTAATGGTTAAACGAACCTTCTTCTTTGATTAACAAAACAACAACCAACGAATAAATAAACCGCAAAAATGCAAAACATATAAATAAAGAAAGAAAGAGAAAAGTGTGGTAAAGTCTCTGAATACTGCATCATTTCCGAAACACAGAAAACGACAAAATAAAACTATATAATAAAATTACATTTTTTAAAAAATCACATGAAAGAGACAGCTTAGATAAGCTTCAACGTGGGGAGAGCGCAAATACACACAGAAGAAGAGCATATGATAGAGAGAAAAAAAAAGAATCTGTTTCCTATTTTATGACCCACGCGCTTCCCTTTAGCGCGTGTACCTCACTCTCTTTCTCTCTCTCAACCCAAGCACAAGCCAAAAAACACGATTAGGAGTTTCCAATTCCAATTCTGAGTCTCTATGACAATGAACCCTAGAATTACACTTCACCAACGGCAGATTCTTTATTTACACTCCAAGGAAAATTCTAAAATCTTAAATAAAAAAAGCTCTCTGTTAAAAATAAGATTTGTTGTAAACAAACCAAAAAACAGAATGATTACTACTAGGCTACTAGCTAGCTAGCTACTGTTGAATCAACAAGATTGTGTTGTTGTTACCATTTGATGATTTCCTTGTCGGGGTTAGATTCGATCCGTGGAGTTACGACCTCTACTGATATGAGACGACGATCTGTTGTTGTTGTTGTTGTTGCCATTCCCTGTTTTATTGTGTTGCGACGAGGAAGAGAAGAACTGGCCAAATACTACTGAACCACCTCTAATTGAACAAACGGGAACGTTTAGTACTGGAGTTACCCTAACGTTTGAACTATACGATCTCTCCATTCCTCTGTGTCTATACCCGCTTGTTCCACCATTGAAGCTACTAGGACTGCTTGAGCTTCTTTCAAGGCTCTGAAACACGATTTTACCTGAAGAGTTTAGTCTTGGACTGTCTACAGAGACTCCTCTGCTCGTAATCGCTGATGTTTGAGATGTTTCTCCACCGGAACGTCGCATCGGGCTTCGTCCAACTCTCCCTCCTCCGGTTCCTGCTGATGAATGGTTCACTAACCTCATTCTCGGTGGATTTGGGTTTAGGCTACGAGCGGGAGCAAATGGATTCGCAGTGAGATTGTGGTTGAGGTTAATGATGTGGTTATGGTTATGGTTATGGTTAGGTCTCTCTGCATCGAGAGAGAGCCTTGGGATATCTTCGTGGTCGTGGCCGGAGGAGGAAGATGAGAGAGACATACGAGAAGATGATATAGAGATAGATTCGCAATCGGAATCCTTGAGGAGAGGAAGACTCATGAGTAACGAAGCATCTGAAGAGGAAGATCCGGAAGACGACGAGGATCTGGAGCTCCGATGTAAGAATTGTTTCAACGACGAAGTAGACGATCTCGGATTCGAAGGAATCGTCGTTGTCGTCGCCGTTGACGCGGCTTTGCTATTCTGAGAGAATCGTTTAAGCCCTAACAAGTCCCTCCATCTACTCGAACAACGTGGCGCCTTTGGAGAAAAGGAACAATTATCGCCACCACCGGAGATCTCCATCTCAACCACTTCCATCCTCCTGCATTTCCCGCCGGTCTCCACCGTCTGTTGTTGCTGCTTCGTCACGAGTTTTCCGTCGGAGAAAAGCTCATCGGCTGGGAGCATTCCGACTGGATCCTCTTCTAACCTAAACTCGAAATCACCAGCTCCGACTGCTATTTCCTCCTTCGGAATCTCTGATGCGGCGGATCCAGAACTCCGACCACCATCTTCACGGCTGAAAGAAGCTCGTGGGTTGAAACATCCGTAAGTAGGAAATTCCTGAGAAACAGTAACATTGTTGACGCAAACAGAAGCCATCTCCGGCGTTCATGCAAATAATTATTGCCGTCCCGAAAAAATCAACGGCCAGATCCAAAAACCACAGAGAGAGAGAGAGTACAGAAAGAGAGAGGTTTATGGATGAATGACAATGGTTTGTTTGGAGCGTTGTGAGTTTGTTTTGGAGAGTAGGGGCCACGAATGCCATCAACAGTTATTATAAACGAACCAGGTGGCGCGTGCATCTCACCGCATTAGTGGGGGTATTCTCGGTATTTTAAATCGTTCTGTTGGAGCCAATGGCGGAGCCTCTCGGATGAAATGATTCAAACGGCTAATTCACAGATTAGAGAGCTTATTAATTAATAAGAGAGGCTATTAAATAAGAGTATTATTCCATTAATAATAGTAATTATCTTAATTAATAGTCTTTCTTTAATGGAAAGTATTATCTATCTCTGGTATATTCCAAAAAGTTTATCTTATAAATTTTGGAAAAAAAACTTTTAGAAATATTGTTCTTTATAATACCAAAAAAAAAGTTGGAGGTTGGAAAAGTATGGAAATCATTAATAATTGGTCACGTGATATAAGGGGTTATTTTGATCCTATACTATTATTTGGGGAGTACACTTTATAAGATACCCTTAACTAACCTTCCCTTTTGTAAGAATTTACTTAAAAATGCCATTACAAAAATCTTCTTTTAGAACAAATTTCATTTAATTTATTAAGGATAAACAAATAAAATACTAATTTATGTCATTTAATTAATTTAATTAAATTATAAAACGAAAATCTGTTATTTTTTTTTAAATGACCAATCAAAATGAACATATAAGATTTGATATCTAACTTACCATATTAATTTGTTATTAATCATTAAACTTCACCTCTCATCTTTATATGATTATATCAATATGAAACAAATAAATCATCATATCATATACATAATAAAAAAAAGTAATTTTTTTTGTGCATATGCCAAGATTTGAATTTTTAAAAACGCATATAAATTGTTCAATCTATAAAGGAAACAATTAAACGGGTCAAAAATTCAGACTTGAGTAATATATTTTTTTTACACAAAAATAAAGTCAACAAAAATTCCGACTGAGCAACGGGTCAGAATTTGAATATTTATATTCGATTTCATACATTTATTTTTTTGAAATGTATAATTTTATATACTACAATAAAAATTTAAATATTTTAATTTGCAACATTTAAAATAAGTTTTACTTGATATTTTTAGAGAATATCATCAATACTTAATAGTTCAAAAAGTTAAAAATTATAAATACTCTAATTTGATTATTTTTAAAAATATTTATAATAGGTAGCTGGTTAAATATAATATATTATATAATGAAATGAGTTTTGATCCTTATAACTATTTCAATAGTTATATTTAATTTCATATAATTTGTTTTTTGAAATTCATAATTTTATAAACTACAAAAAAAATTTAAAGATTTTAATTTGGAATATTTAAAAATAGTGTAGAACATTTAAATATGGTTTGACACCTCTAAATATTTGAAAATTTGATTCCGCAAGCAATTTTAGAATTAACGAATAATAGATTGTGCACGCAATATTTTAAAATAAAAATATAGACTCCACGCACGGGTTGATTTTGGTATTATTATATACTAAATATATGTTTATAACATATTCGATTATGCGAATAATTGGTAAATTCCGTAATTATAAATTTCAAACAAATTCTGTAATTAGATTAGCTCAAACAAATCTCTATTTCAACAACCAAAGAATTATAAATTGAAAAAGAATTTTCTAAATTAATTCAAAGTAATAGCTAATTTTCTTAATTAATTCAAAATAATCTATGTTTTATATACGATTCATTTATGATATTTTAATTTTTGATCTAACTGAAATATATGCAATCCTATTTTGTGGTTGTTAACATAAATTAACTCATTGTTAAAAAAATATTACTTTTTAAAAAATAAAATTATTTTCCGTTTTCATATCTTAAAAGAAAAAATATCCATAATTGAGTATTATAGAAAAAATTCTATATTTATTCTAATATTGTATATAGGGACTGACAAAAAAATTAATATTTTTTCACTTACTATTATAATATATTAAAACTTAATTCTAATATATATATATTATATAAATTTTATAATAAATAAAATTCAACCCGTACTTTAGTACGGGTGATGATCTAGTTATCAATAAATAAGGTCATCGACAGACGACAGCTAGCGATAAGCTGTTGATCAAGAATATGGATAAGCGGCCACAGGTTGATAAGCGGGAAAAAGTGACTATTCCCTGAGAATTAGTATATGTTTTGATCGGAGAAAATAGATAACTTGGTTTCTGATGTTTGTGTGTTCTTGTTATCTTAAACGTTATAATTAGGATATAGGATTTTGTTTTTGTAGTATTTTATCTACCAGCATTTCATTTATGTGGCGTTGAGAATTGAGATCTATCTGATTTCAAAAGACAGTCTTCTACACAGTCTTTAATGTTGTTATGGATTGCTATGTGTTTGCTATCTCTGTATGTATGATCAAGTGGTGCAATGTGTGTGTGTTTGTCTCTCTTTATCTGGTGTTGTGTCCATTTTAGGATGGACTGCAGACTAAATCTGAGATTAATCACTGTCCTTTTGTTAGCAGATAGAATCCATTGCACATGACACCCCTCACCAGTTGTTTTTTCTTGTTGTTGCAAGCACATGATATTTAAAGGGAATAACATGAAAGGTACGTAGTTTGTCTCATCACTTTCTGAGTTCCGATTCATGTATCTTTCAATCACTCCTCTTTTGATGGAGCAAATTTCAATGCTCTATTGATTTGCATTATCATCGAACTTAAAAAAAAAGAACGATGAGTTGAGAGTACAATGCTGTTGTGCACATCCAAGTAATGAAATGATGATGAATAGCTAAATGATTCATTGCTGTTGTATATATCTTCAGTCGTTGGCAACAACGTTCTATAACTGCAGGATTGTGAAAATCTTAATCAACACCAAATTCTATTAGGCTTTTAGTATCAGTGTAACTGTGTAACCATTACCTTTTCTGTGTACCTTTATCCGCCTTCTCACTCGATTTGAAGGGATAAAATGGTTTATGTCTGGTTGTTTTTAGTTACAAACTATTCCTAGAATATACTATGAATAAAACATCTTTGGCATGTGGTTTTCAGGGTGAAGAAGAAAGATGGAGTAGTTTAGGAGAAGATGGTGGACTTTTGGGGTTGCATTGTTGTCATGTAAATGATTCAAGAAATCGCAGGAGATGATAAAAGTCTTTGAGCTTTGGTCCTTGTTTCACCAAGAACAACAAGACTTTTTAGTTTTCTTCAAAAGCTTAAAAAAAGTTAAAAAAAATGTAAGCTGCTTTTGTCTTTTCTAATCTCACATTCTCTGCAATTTAACTGACTACAGGTCTACAGCATATTATTTGGTATGGATGGAATATTTTTATTAGCTGATTATTTAACTAAAACATTAAACAATTATAATTTTTAATTTTTAAAATATCGAAAATTATATGAGGTTCTTCTTCTTCTTCTTCGTCTTGTTTGTCTTTTCGAGTTTCTGCTTAAACCCAGAAAAATGGATTCACACCTAGTCTTGTCTCTGAAGCTAAATCCTTGCTTCACTCCTCTTTCTCCTCTCTTCCCTTTCACTCCATGTTCTTTTTCGCCGCCGCTATGGCTTTCTTCTTGCTACTCCCGCCGCCTCTATTCTCCTGTCACCGTCACCGCCGCGAAGAAACTCTCCCACAACATCAGTTCTGAATTCGATGACAGAATCAACGGCGCTCTCTCTCCCGACGCTGATTCCCGCTTCCTCGACCGTGTAATTTCTTCTTAATCCCTCTCTTTGATTCACTGTGAACCTGTGTCTCTCAGAGCTGAACCTAAAAGCTTATTTGGGGTCTCAATTCATCGTTTTGAGCTGGAATTCTGAACATATTGAAAGGCTGCTCTCATTTTACTACATTGGCTCGAACATTGTGTCCCAAATCTCTGAGCTTTAGTTACAGATAGTTATATCCTTGTTCTTCTCTTCAATAATTGGGCACTATATATTAGTTTATGGATCAAAGAACGAATTTTGATAAGTTTCATCTCTCATTGAGCTGTTTCTTACGCTTCTTTTGGGCACCAGATACATTGCTCTCTTGCATTGTTCTTGTGTGAGGTGAGTTCTTTGTCTCAGCAATTTTTTGTTTTCTTGGTTTGGTTACAGCAAAAGGCTTTAGAGGCAGCTATGAATGACATTAACAGTTCATTTGGTAAAGGAAGTGTAACAAGATTGGGGAGTGCTGGTGGAGCACTAGTGTGAGAATCTCTTCTTCATGATTAATCTCTCTGTAGATAGTTGTTTTCCACTCTTCAACAGGGCGTTTTGTAGTGGAACGAGTCCAATTGCATGGCACTACACATCTTGATTCCACCGTGTGATTTTTTTTTTTAAAATGATTTTGTATGTTTGTATTGCAGGGAGACTTTTTCGAGTGGTATTCTGACTCTTGATCTTGCTTTAGGTGGAGGCCTGCCAAAGGGTCGGGTAGTCGAAGTATGGACTTGCTGTAAAACAAAATGCAGGATTTTTAATCATATAAAATTGACAAGTGTGGTCTCACTGATTTGAAATTTGATGCTGCAGATATATGGACCAGAAAGTAGTGGGAAGACCACGCTAGCACTCCATGCTATTGCTGAAGTGCAGGTTATCTTTCTTGTCTACTACTAAGAGTAGATGATCCGATCTTTACATCATCACGGTATGTTACTGAAACATAGTTTTCTGACTGTGCAGAAGCTTGGAGGCAATGCAATGCTTGTTGATGCAGAGCATGCCTTTGATCCAGCGTACTCTAAAGCATTAGGTGTTGATGTAGAAAATTTGATAGTGTGCCAGCCAGATAATGGCGAGATGGCTTTAGAAAGTAATCCAACATTCTAAAATCTCGTGTTATGGTAGCAATTGTCATGTAAAATATGTGCCTGTGAAACTAATATGTTCTTTTTATTACTCACCACAGCTGCAGACCGTATGTGTCGCTCAGGTGCGGTTGACCTTATATGTGTTGATTCTGTTTCAGCACTCACTCCACGAGCTGAGATTGAAGTATGAAATTATCTCTTTTGCACATCTACTTTCTTTATTGTATGAAATTCCCTGAGGTTAATTTGTTTCCTCTCCTGTTTCGTGCTTAGGGTGAGATTGGAATGCAGCAAATGGGTTTGCAAGCTCGTCTTATGAGTCAAGCTCTTCGTAAAATGTCAGGAAACGCCTCTAAAGCTGGTTGTACACTAATTTTCCTTAACCAAATAAGATACAAGGTAAAATATATGACTAATCACTCACCTTTGATGTTTTTCAATTTGTTGGTTTAATCTCGTATACAATCATGTTGTGTTCTTGAACTAACATTGCTGTTCTCTTATGCTTTTAAGATTGGTGTGTACTATGGAAATCCAGAGGTGACCAGCGGAGGTATTGCGTTGAAGTTCTTCGCGTCAGTCCGGCTAGAAATTCGTTCTGCTGGGAAGATCAAATCTGTAAGAACCCAGCTTGATTGAATTGTAGTTTATTTCTGTGTGGTTTTGATCCGCTTTGAAACTGAACTCATTTATAATACCCAATTACTTATATATAGAGCAAAGGGGATGAAGATATAGGTCTTCGAGCTCGTGTAAGAGTACAGAAGAGCAAGGTTAGTATCAAAGCAGTACATGTCCGTACACCATGTCTAATTAGTTTTAATATAATTTTGCCTATAACTTTTCTGTTTTGCAGGTTTCAAGACCATATAAGCAAGCAGAGTTCGAGATTATGTTCGGGGAAGGAGTCAGTAAACTGGTATGGGTCCGTGGCTGATCAGTCTCTGACAATACATAAACGTGTATCCTTGTCTTTTAACTTCAATATTAATTTGTAGGGATGCATTCTTGATTGTGCTGAAATTATGGAGGTTGTGGTTAAGAAGGGTTCTTGGTACAGCTACGAAGACCAAAGGTTTGAATTCACATTGAAAACTCATAAATGCTTGAGACTTTTGGTTATGTTATAGTAGTGGATACAGAGTATGAGATATGCTTTTCTGTTTCGGGTCATTGTTTCAGGCTCGGGCAAGGAAGAGAGAAAGCACTGCAGCACTTAAGGGAAAACCCTGCTCTTCAAGACGAAATTGAGAAGGTTTGCTTCCTTTATTCTTGATCTTAACCCATCTTTGAAGATTGCAAAAATCCATCCTTTTAACAAGAATATAAACTGTTTGCATCGATTCGTCCTCCTTATGCATCTGTTTTGCATTGGTGTTGCAGAAAGTGAGATTGTTGATGTTAGATGGAGAAGTTCATCGATCAACTCCTTTGATGAGCAGCAGCTCTTCCTCAGCTTCGCATCGTGAAGAAGAAGAAGAGGACTCGCTTGACGATTTCCAATGACGTAAAACTTAAGCGTGAGACATTCAAATCTATGGATCTACAACACTTGATATTCTCTCATCATGTTCATCTCTTGTTTCAAGTTTCATCAATAAAAAAAACATCATATGGTTCAGTCTCAACCATTCTTGTGCATCGAAATCACAAAGAGGAAGATGAATATATATACAAACACTAGAAGTCTTATAAATTTGAAAGTATTTCTGAGTTTTAAAACATTAGAGAGAAAGAGAACAACAACACAGACACATTTATAGAAACATGATTACACATGCGCTAACAACTTAAAGATTTACTGAGCCAAAGCACTGGTGTTGTACACAAGAAGAGCTCCTCCGGCAAGAATTCCGGCGAGAGTAACCGCCCAAATTGCCAATCCGGTGACTCCGCCCTTGTACACGTCACCACTCGCAGACCAGTCGTTCTCGTTGTAAATTGGACTGCAACCCCAAAATTTTAAAAATCAATCATCTACTACATATATATATCCCATGGTTCTTATCTAAAAAGTGTTATGTCATTATTATTATTCACCTGTATCCATCGACATTAGCTCCATACTTGTCGACGTATTTGTAAACACCATATCCCTGCGTTTATACGACATCGCTTAGAGAATCTAATCAAATTATTAAAAAGATATTAAACGACATCATTTGCAGTTACCAACCTTGCCCTTTCTGCCGGAGGCGTCGACGCCGTCCCTCAAGTCCATGCTACCGTTGATTCCTACACACATATCGATTAACCGAAATAAGCTATACTTGAACGGTAAATATTGTAAAAGTCTTGTGTATGATAATATTATACGAACCGAAGGGCTTGTCGGTCTTGATCTTCTTGACGCCACTGGCGACGATTTTGAAGGAGGGACGAGCTCTTGTGAGCGACGGTAATCCTCTAGCCGCCGTCTTCTCCACCGTGAAACCAGCTGGTTTCAATGTCACCGATGAAAGCATCACTGAAGCAGCCATTATTTTCTCACAAAAATGATCAAACTATTCTTCTCAACCAAATGGTGCATGTGTGTGGCTTCAAATATGAAAGAGAGGAGAATCCGATAAGTGATTTTGGTTATGACACGTGGCGAATATTGTGTGGCTTTGGTCTGGATATCTTCCTTACTAACGTTATCTTCAACTGGTTAAGCAGATCCGTCGGATCAGTTTTTTCTTCATTTCATAATGCCACGTAGGATTCTCAATACTTTATTATTATTATTATTTCATCTGTGACCCCTATAAGTTTTTTTTGGTCAACTGACCCCCATAAGTTTTAGTTTACTTCAAAATAGCCCCGCTAGTTTCTCGCAGATTCGCAATGTATTCCACGTTGTGAAATTGCCCAAGCCTTTTGAAATGGAACGCAGATTCGTACACCTATCAGCGTTTAGAAACCGCGTTTATGATCGCTCGTTGCTGTTGATAGACAACACAAGTAGATGATGTTGTTTTTTTTTTTTTGTTATGTTGTTTTTCTTTGATGATTAATAATTGTCTAATGCTACTAATAATGGCTTCTCCATAACTGGAAACATCAACAAACTTGACCATTGTCTAGACAGCAAACAAGTTCTAATCATATTTACTAATAGGAAGTATATAATATGTGATTGTATTGGTCACAACTCACAAGGATTTGGTCAGAGTTTTCTTTGCATATTCTTCTACTCAAGTCATTAGAAAACAATCAACTAGAGTATAATTACTTTATTATAAGATACAATACGAATCAAAGTCGTTTAAATTAATAACTATTGGTTGATCAGTCGATAGATTAGTTACACGTCTCAGTCGTGATGAGAAAACAAAACTAATAAAATTTAAATGAGAGTGAGTAAGGTTACAAGCTATCAATTTCATAGATTCAGTCTAAATATTACCCACCACAATTTAAATAAATCAAATTATGTCTCACGACTGCTTCTAATGTTAGTAGACCCCAAATAACAAAACAAATGATTATTTTTCCTAAGGATTAAGGACTATAAGCTGTTATAAGTCAATTGACCTTTTTTTTAAATAACATTGAAATCTTCTAATGCAAATATATCTACAATTTGCCTATTATTAATTCTGTTTAATTCAGACTGTACGATAAATTTTGACTGCAAAATGAATATAGAGAATAATTTTGATATTAAAACTAATCATCCATCTTTGCTGTATTCACATAATCCCAAAACTACAAGCACGATGCTTTGGATACAGATAACCGAACATGCTTAACTAACTAATGTCAAATGAAAACAAACAATCTTTTCAAAACAACCTTTAAAGGAAAAAAAAACTCACATGTTCAAATCGATATATCACATAATGCCAATTGAAGAATTGAACAGCAATTATTATATAACTTATTGAACACCAATTTTTTTTAATAATCGATAAATCCAAACCGAAATTTTTAGATTCATATTCAATTTTTTAGAGCATTACTGCACTAGAAAATGCGTTTACCAAGAATCTCTTATGTTGATAACTAAAGCAATGAGCAATGTGTTACATTAAACAATTTGAAAGATTCGGTTCGGTTAAATCCATTGCTTGGCATCTACAATTACATAATTGAACCGGACACAACCAAGTCCGGTTTTGGCTTTAATTGTACGTACGAGCAGCCGCAGGAGATTTCACACTCTAGGAAGTAAAGTGGGACCCAGAAGATTATACTACTCCAGTAAGTAAGTTCTTTTAACACAACTAATAACTCTAATTAATTGGCCAAAAACCAAAGCTAATTAATAATTAGCGACTTAATTACTGTTGCCTTCTTCTTAATGGATTATATCTTGTTGTCTTCTTCTCTCTCTCTCTATATACGCGAAACTTTGTCGTCTCTCTCTCCTCGAAGAACTTTTTGAAAGTTTTGTTTTTTCTCTTTTTCACGAGTTCTTTTAGGGTTTCTCAAGCTTTAGTCTTACAATCTACTTTAACTAAAGAAGCCCATTTTCTTACTTTTGTTTACCACTCTCTCTATTTCTCTCTCCGGGGAAATACTTGTCGGTGGTGGTGATTCTCCGACGAAGCTATTCATTCGCCGGAAAATTACTATGATTAGTGAGATTTTCCTGGATCCGATAAAAGGATCGGTTTTTAAAAGTGGGAGCTTGATGGGTAATTTAGGGAATGTCTTTGAATGAAGCAAAGACTGGTTTTGTTAAGAAAGGGGAAAGAAAAGATTCCTTTTGTTGTTGTTGTTTCAGATATTACGGAGCTTTGCTTTGCCTTTTTTTTTAATCTGTTGTTTTTGGGGAAACTTGCATGTGAAGGGATTTGCGTTGAACGAATAAGCGTGACCGGATTTTCCTCTTGCCACGCTGTGTTGTTGTTGTTTATCTTCTCTGTTAAGTTTATGCGGCAAATCTGTTGAATTAAGCTACCGAACCGTGGTGGGATTTTCTATGTGAATTCTTATCATAGGATTCAAAGTCATTCATGGATGCGAAGCTAGTTTCGTGGAAAGATGAGTCTCTTTGGTTCTGTTCTCACGCCTGTCGATCTCTGTTTCTGTCTTTGTGAGCTAACTCGAGCTTGAGCTAGGGCCTAGGGGTTGAAGTTGTTGGATTTTGGTGATGGAGGATATTGGTTTGGTTAAGCAAGGTTGGAAATGGATGCAATCTCAGAAACACATGTGCTCGGATGCTTGTTCTGCGATGCGATGTTTCGGGGAGAAGATAGGAGGGCTTGTGGAGCGTCACTGGCCATTGGTGTGTAGTGGATGTGGGAAGCTATTAGGGTTGCTTCGCTTGTCAATTCTTTATTGGAAAGACTGCATTTTTAGGGGTTTCCATTGCAGCGCCAAATTGGGTTCAGCTGCTTTGCTTCTGATAATGTGGAGTTGCTTCCTTAGCTTGACTTCCTTTTCTTGCTTGGTTTATGTTCTCCTCAGTATGGTAATAATGTCTCTTGATTTCTCTCTCTTTGCTGGAATCTTTATTTCTGGACTTTAGATCTTTAAATAGCACTATGTTCCACTCACCAAACTCATGCTGAAACTTATCTAAGATGCGAAATGCAGAAAGGCGACAAGTTATTGATCTTTGATGCAATTCCTCACTTATTGTTTTATGTCTATATTAGCTTTGAGATTTCGTTGATTGAGTTGGGTTTCACCTAATGTTTTGAATTTACTATTGCAGGGAGCTGCTGCAGCTGTTGTTCTGAACTTGGGTTGCACTCCTGGGCTCTTTATTGTAGGACTATTTGGAATTTTGATTTTATGGATGTATGCAAACTTTTGGATCACTGGAACATTGTTTATAGTCGGAGGTAATTTTTGATTTTTTCCCTGATCAGTTGTGTTCTTATGCTCTTCCAATGTTACAATAAAGCCACTTTAGATTAGTTTGCTGGGCTGGGTTGTCTTTCAGGTTATTGGTCAATGAATATTTTGATGCCTGATCTTTACTATTTTACATGGTGTTGATTTCTCTATTTTTGTTTGATTCAGGCTATTTATTCTCCTTAAATCATGCCCGCGTGGTGGTTCTAATGGCGGGATTATATGCTATGTATTGTGTCAAAGTCAGACTTGGATGGCTTGGTCTTTTCCTCTCAATAAATCTTGCTTTCTTGTCCAACGATATATTAAATTGTCTTCTTCAATGGTGTGACAATCTAAGTGAAAAACCACAACACGAGGAACCAAAGAAACCGAAAGAAACAATCATAGAAGAAGATTATTCAGGGGAATTTGAGTATCCTTCAGTTCCTGTCGAAGATGAAACCGAGACAAAGATTCACGAGAATAAGTCGTCTGCTAAACCAACTGCGCCTTCTACTGTTGTTAATACCGTAAAGGAGATTTCTAGTGTTAAAATAGTCAAAATAGAAGAATCAAGCTCAGCTGATGAAATGAAGAGAATACTGAATAGTTTGAATCATTATGAAGCACTGGGGATCCCTCGGCATAAAAAGCTCGATGCTGCGGTGCTTAAGAAAGAGTATAGAAAGAAGGTTTCTCCTAGTTTTTTTTTTTTTTTTTCATCAAGGTTTCTCCTAGTTTCCAATGCTGAGTAGGTTAATGCAATTTCTTGTAAGGTTACTGAAGTGTGTTCTATATGTTCTAGGCAATGTTGGTTCATCCCGATAAAAATATGGGGAGTCCATTGGCAAGTGAATCATTCAAGAAACTTCAAAGTGCTTACGAGGTAGTCGAATGACATATATTCTTGAAGTTGTATGTATAGATGTTCTTGGTATTTTGATAGATAGACATGTAAAGGTTGTGTTTTCTTTTTCAGGTTCTTTCTGATTTCGTAAAGAAAAGAGATTACGATGAGCAATTACGGAAAGAAGAATCTAGGACTAGGAGTGTTTGTCAGACATCTCATGCTTCTTCGCATCAGGTTTAGTTACGGTCTTTTAGCTTCTCTGTAATATCTTTTGGCGTGTGGTCTCATGTTCCATACATTATTCCTTTTTGATTTGCAGAGTGGTCCTGATTATCGATCAGAAGAGTCTAGGCGGATACACTGTACAAAATGTGGCAATTCACACATATGGATATGTACCAATAGGACAAAAGCAAAGGCAAGATGGTGCCAGGTGATGAATCCAACCAACTCTGGAATTCTTAAAGCATATTCTTTTTGTCTTTTTTTGTGTTATTTCAAAACTCATTTTCAGATCATCTAATTTGTTAAATGTAGGATTGTGGCCAATATCATCAAGCGAAAGATGGAGATGGATGGGTAGAACTCAAAGGGACATTACCCTTCGAGAGAGCACATAAGGTAAAGAAAAAAAATTAAAGCTTCTTTCTCGCCTTGTTGATTGTTATAATGAATCTGGTTTATTCTCTGTATACTCAACTCAACCACTTTCTTTTTCCTGTCCATTAAGATTGAAATACCGCGTGCTTTTGTTTGCGCGGAAAGCAAAATATTTGATGTCTCAGAATGGGCCATTTGTCAGGTCAGTTCTCTTACCGGTTCCTTTGCGAATTACTTAATGCGAAGATGATTGAGATACATTAACATGTTTTGATTTTGATTAATAGGGAATGGCTTGTAGACCAAACACGCATAGACCAAGCTTTCATGTGAACATGGTTGGGTTGGAGAAGACAACACAAAGATCAAACTCAAGTAGGTTCCCTTGGGATCTCGATGTGGAGATGATGGATGAGGATGAAGAAGAGTTTGAGCTATGGCTTCAACAAGCTCTTGCTTCAGGTCTCTTCTGCGAAACCTCAAAACGCAGAAAAAGCTGGAGCCCGTTCAAGTTAAGCCAGATGAAAAGCAAGAAGCAATGGCGAAGAACATCCACTTGATTCAATTTGATCGAAACCATAAACAAAATTTTCATATAGCTCACCACGGTGAATCCAAAAGCCTTGAAGATCATATTTTTTTTGGGGGGCCTTTCTCTGTAAATAGTATCTGTGGATTGTTCTTCCAAAAGAAAAAAAAAGAATCTGTAGATTTTTCATTGTGGTTAACAACTTGAAAAATTTAAAGAATCTGTTTTTTTTTTTTTTTTTTCCTTCTTTCGAATCAATGTGTACATTTAAAGGCAGTTCATTTGATAAGAAGAAAGCTTAAAAGAAATGTTAATAGTTACTAAATTTATAAAGTTTGATTTTTTAATAATTGTTTCCCTTTCAAATATGAGAAAATAAAAATTGAGAAATCGAACCCGAATTTACTAAAGTTTTCCCTCCTTGTATGTTACTGACGAATCAAACACGTCGACCTCCATTATTTTTATTTTTTTAATTTCCTTCAAAGCTTCGATTTTGACCTTCTGGGTTAATCACGAAAGAGTTTCCTTTTTGGGTAGCCGCCGCAATTTTGCCCGGCAGAGGGAAAAAAAACCCTAGAATCTGGAATTTTACGACGAAGAGGGATAGAGGTTTGGAAATTTTGGGTATTGAATTTGATTTTTTATTTTTATTTTTTTTTATCTCGTTCCATCTGGATTCAAAGTAAAAACCCTAACCCTAAAATTCGTTGTCGATTGCTTTACTGTTTTGGTCTATTTTCTCTGTTTTGTTTTCTCTTAGTGTAAACGTTTTTTTCGAGTTTTGGGATTCTGAGTTATTTGAACATTACAGATTTAGCTTTGTCCTGTCTTATTGGAGCAACATACATATATCTATAGATATCTATATCATCTGTATATGTACACACTTGTAAGTAGAATAGTGAGGAAGAAGGTGATATGAGTAGGCTATCTTTCCGGCCACGGCCATTAGACATTCATAAGAAGCTTCCCATTTTAAAATCGTTTAAAGACTTTGAAGACGATGAGACACCAACTTCTACCACTAGAAATTCTCAGTTGCTCCGTATAGCTTCCGTTGAGGTTGACAATGAGGTGACTTTCCATTTTTTTTTGTCCCTTTCTTCTAACTTCGAATTCTCGATCATTTCAACCATTGTTACTTGCATTATCATTATCATTATCAGGTGGCTCCAGTGCCAAGCAAGAAACCGGCTTCAGAAATACCAACACCTCAATTTGTTATTGTGGATACATATGAAAGGGATTATTCTCCTACTTTTGGTCAGCCTGCTTCTTATCTACGAGCAAGAGGAGGTAACAATTACCACTGCTTTTATTTTGTATTCTTGGCTATGAAGGTTGTTTCTTTGTTATGTGGAGACTATAAGTTTGTTTGTTATGCAGCTCGGTCTGAGCTTGGAGAATTTGTGGAGTATGATCTTGACAATGAGGATGAAGACTGGCTTTATGAGTTTGATAAGGATAAGAAAGAACTTCCACCTGAAAAGTAAAGTAGCCAGTCTAACTATCATTATTGTTCTTCTTCTTAGATTTTATCACCATCAATTCATCATCATCAGTATTTTTCTGTTATCTTGTAGCTGCATCATGCTGATATTTTGTTTCACATAATTAAACGTTGAGGCGGATTGGGTTATTCAGACCCTCTGTGTCTTTTAGTTTTGTATTGTAGCTGAATTAGTTTGCTCTATTCACTAGAAATTGGATTCTGCTAAAATTGCTAAAACCAAACTCTTACTGAAATAAATTCCAAAAGAAGAATCAATCATTTTGATGAGCAAATGTGTTAAATTGTTTGATACAGGCTTGAGAGCATTATTTTTAAACTAGAGGTGTTGGATCACAAGACGCGGGAAAGAGCTGGAGTTATTACACCTACTCTCGGGTCTCCGGTTCCTGTGCTTTTGCAGTTTGATGCTGCTTCTGATGTATACCTTTACTTTTATTGTGTTCCATAGTCTTTTGGATTATCATATCTCTTGTTCTAAAAGCCTACACTCATTTTAGAAGTCAGTACAGAACATTTCAATGAATATATTTGTCTTCTTAATGCAGGCACTGCATTTACTGTCCATTAATTATGGAATCTTCCAGGCGATCTTCAACTACTGGAAAGAAAAGGTTTGAGACTAAACTTATGTGATTGTTACAAGTTTTCTGGATACATGTTGCATAGGTTAATGATCTTATTTGACAGGGTGAGATACAGATGGTTTAACAGATTATTGGGTTCTTGAAACCTATGCATAAACCTTGTGAATGACAAAGCAGTTCCACATACGAAGTACCTTTGGCTGATGATACTAATGCATATGTTTCGTTTTTTATTTTTATATGTGAACTTAGCGCAAAAGATGGCAGAAGCCTATCTTGCGGCGCTTACAGGTTTGTATTCTTATTTCCATCTGAAACGATCAAGGCTTATGCTGGAAAGACATCTTACCTCGATTATTTAGTTAATGTTTTGCTTCATTGTTTGGAACAGCCTCCCCCACCGGTTAATGACACCAATCCCTATAATGTGTTTAGGCCGAGGGAGAAAGTTCACAGACTCCACACAAGAAGGGTAGGCTGTCTTGATATGCGTTTGTGATATTTTTTCTATTAAAATCCAACTGGAGAAAGAAAAATACTGATAAAGCTTTACTTCTCCTTCAGATGCAGAGGAGAGAAAACAATGTCCAGTCATTTGAAAAGCTTCGGCAGGTGAGCGAGGCACCTGAATCTCTATATGTTTCTTTGCTGGACCAGTATCTAATTTCCTGAAATTTGAGCAATTTACGTTTACAATGCCTTCTTTGAGTTTCTTTCTGGATAACATTGTTTTTTTTTTGCCTGTTAATTATCTGTTAGGGGTTCTTTTATGATTTTCTATTGACTTCTGAATACATTGGATGTATTATTATCAGGTTAGACGCAATCTAGGGCAAGCACAGACCATTCTGGAGGCTCTCATTAAGGTGTTCTTTATAACAGTTTTAGAGTTTATATGACTTGTATATAACTCCATTTCAGATCTTAACAAGCGGATTGCATTCTCCAAAGTTGCTAATTTGATTTTACCCATCCATAGAGAGAAGAGAAGAAGAGGGATGTCATGGACAGTGAGGTTAGCCTTCAGAGAATCCAACTCCAATACAGGGTACTTACTATAAAACTCTCTGTTAAATATGCTGTCTTTTTATCGCCTTTCCGGGTTTAAAAAACTTCGTCTATGGGTTTGATACCATAAAAGTTATTATCTATATCCTATATAAATTAGATTTTCTTGCACAGCATGAAACAGAGCTCTTGGAAGATAGCTTGGCTCTGCCTGGATTTCCACCCACTACAACATCATACAAATTTGGCTCAAGCGATGATGAACTGATGGACTCAGATGATCACACCAGTACTCGTGTACGCACAAGACCTGCCATAATCCCTAATTCTCGTTTCACCAACTTAAATCTGAATGCATCTCAACCCGGGGGCATCAAACAAGAAGTTAGAAGACGACAATCGCAGAATGGATGGCTTCACAGACTGGTAAAACCTTCTCTTACAACATCTCTCTCTCTTTCTAGTTTCTATAATCAAATCACTTAAGCAACATGTAATGGTTTTGTTTTTTTTTTATCTCCTTAGGATCCTAATGAACCGGTCATGCTGTTCACAAAACCGCTGGTTCCCGATAAACTGGCAGCTGCAGGGATCGTTCCTCCGACACCGGATTCATCGCCAGGTCAACCTCCAAGTCGGTTTCAGGGGAGGATTGGGCGTGGTGGCCGAATAATATTCGATAGATGGAATCCTTTGATGCAATCTCACATTAATTGCGGAAACTCTTATTACATTGCGCCAAATCACCGATCTACCAACTTCAGTTGAGATATTTCACAATCTTTGTTTGTAAAGAATTCACCAATGGTGACGAAAAAGTGTATGCAATAAACGATTCTCTGCTAAAAAAGTTTTAGCACTTTGTAAAACTACTCTGGATATTGTGTATTCTGTGTTTTTTCGGTTAAGGGAAATAATATGGTAAATTCATATAATCCGGTTCTGTCGGGGGGTTTCGAAAACCAATAACTATTGTACCAGGGACCAAATTGTAATAATATCTTTAATACAGGACAAAATAAAATTTTAGGGCTCTTTATTGATTTTAATCATCGGACGATTCAGTCTTGGTTATCAATCGCAGTGAAGAAGGAAGGAAGGAAGGAAGGAAGGAAGGACCCTTAATCGGAATTTGGGTGCTCCATCAATGGCTTCGATTTTGGCTCGCAGGTCACTGAATACTCTCCGTGCTCGACATCTCGTATGAATCTCTTTCGCTCTTCTGTCCTTTACTTAGAGTTATTTGAATGCCTAGAATGCGAAATGTCTCGTGCAGTTTTGGGAGTTTTAAGAAGATTTTATATAGCTGATTGATGAATTCATGTAGGGAGATATGATCAAAGTTCAATCTTCGTTTTTCTTATGGTTTCCTTATTCTTCGAATGTCGATAATCTCTAATTTCTGTGTTAGAAAAGCCTTTTTTTTTTTGTTCATTAGCTTGCTATGGTGTGTATGTTATGGAGACCTCTCTTATTACTTCTCGACATTGATAGGTTTTTTCAGGGCAAGCTTTGCAGGGATCTCATCTTTCTAGACTGCAGTCCCGTGGTATATCTTATGGCACCAACAAAGGTATATATTTTCTGCTCTTGTTTCCTTGGTGAATCTACCCCCTTTCCAACTTGTATTACGACGATTCTGATTCATATATGACTTATGGTTTACCTATGTAATATTCAGATGATGAAGAAGCAGAGCAACTTTCTAAGGAAATCTCCAAGGACTGGAATACTGGTAACCCATATGATCTAGACACTTTTTTTTTCTTCTCCTTTCTTCTTTTCTCGTGCTTCTTTCTTCTCCGAGTATTAGGGATTTCTGATATTTTGCAATTTTTAGTCTTTGAACGGAGCATAAACACCCTCTTTCTCACTGAAATGGTCCGCGGTTTGTCGCTGACCCTCAAGTACTTCTTTGATCCCAAAGTTACTGTGAGTGACATCTTTCCCAGTTTTCCAAACTTAGATTGAAAGAAATCTCTATGTTACTGAAGCTCTATCATGTATGCAGATCAATTATCCATTTGAGAAGGGTCCACTGAGCCCTCGCTTCCGTGGTGAACATGCTCTTCGGAGATATCCTACCGGGGAAGAACGCTGCATTGCCTGCAAACTCTGTGAAGCTGTGAGTTTTGAGATCTATATGAATCCTTAATTTAATTTAACGTTCTCGTTGTTATCAAAGCTCTTGTAAGCCATCTCAGGACAATGAGTACGCATGCATCTATTGAACAAGGTTGTTTATCCATTATGATGTGTAAAACTGGTGATATTGGCCATAGCTCAAGATCATAGGTCGATGCCTACTGAATTCATCCTAGTAATTAGGAAACTTATTTGAGTATGAGTAAGATTTACTGTTGAGCTGAGTCGCTAGAGTTCTGATGAAATGGTCATATTCGCTGACAATGCTCTGTTTAATGTGTAAAAAAGTTAACCTCGGATTGTGATTCTTGTGAGGGATACTTGTCTTTTTCATCAGGTATGTCCAGCTCAAGCAATCACAATAGAGGCAGAGGAGAGGGAAGATGGAAGCCGCAGAACCACTAGGTTATCATCCCTTTAGTTCTCATTTATCAACCATATGCTTTCTTTTTTACCCTTTCATGATGATTTGAGCTGTCGTATAGGTATGATATCGACATGACAAAATGCATCTACTGTGGTTTCTGCCAAGAAGCTTGCCCCGTTGATGCAATCGTCGAAGGACCTAACTTTGAATTCGCAACCGAGACACACGAGGTCTGTTTTACACATTTTCTAGACCTAACAATTTTTGAGGTATGCTTATTGAACTTTTTGTTATATTCCCTTTTATAGGAACTTCTCTATGACAAAGAAAAGCTTCTTGAGAATGGAGATCGATGGGAGACTGAGATCGCTGAGAATCTGAGGTCGGAGAGTCTCTACCGCTGAACCATTCTACTACAGTCTTTGCTTCAAGTTTTTTTTTCCCGGGAAAACATTGTCGTTGCTTCTGTTAGAAATAAAGATGAGATCATATGCATGTGAAAAACTCTTTTGTAATCCAGCTTTTGTGCTGTGTAATTGAATTGTTTGTAACCGACCTGACTTTGATTTTCGGTTCACGAGTTCCGGTTTAAGTGTTTTTCGTTTGGAGAAAGAGCATTTAATTTGGTCAAAGACAAAACAGATAACTCCTTAAACTATAAGGGTAAAGCTGTAAATTAAGAAATATTTGATCGGACGGTCAAGATCATGTCTGTTTTTTTGACGGCGGACGGACAGGATCATCATATGCGTAGTTTATCCTAATCTGTCCGATCTAAACATAATGCTGGTCGAAATTTTCATTTATTTGCCTTTTGGTTGCGCCAATTATCGTATTCAGACAACAAAATTAATATTTTAATGTGTATTTTTTTGGGGTTACTATTTTAGAAAAACAACGAATCCCTAGAAAGGAAAGAAAAAAAAAATCAAAATCCCCAAATCGAGCGAGTCCAAAGAAAAATCCCCAATTCGACGAACCTACAAGCCCAGAAAAATCCCCCGATTTGGGAAAACCTGAATTCATTCGCTTTTGATTTTCCGTCTTCTTTCAGGGATTTGTTGACCTGCTTGATCCTAATTTCTAACCTCGCTTTTGGTTTGAGTTCACACGTGCCGCATCGGCTGTTCACCGACTTTGTTTCCATTGTGCAGAATCCAATCATCGTAATATCACTAGCAACCGGTTGGTCTCCGTGAACTTCTCTCTGGGTTCTGCTCTTTGCTGCCAAATTTTACTCCTTTGTGTATCAATTCAAGATTTGGGGGTGAATTTTTAGGGTTTATCTTCTTGTTCAATTTTGGTAATTCCTTGGGGTTTAATTACTTCCTTAGCTGATCTCAGTTTGTTGATACCAATACTATCCCAACTGGATTGAGATTAATTGTGTCAATTTCAGTTCTCTGATTATTCCAAGTTATTTAGCAGGACAGTCTAAGGTGCTAATCAGGAGATGAAATTTGGATACGGTGACTTCTGGAGGAGAGGAAAGTTATGCACTTTTTGTTACTGTTAGTTACCAGAAGAACTAGGACAAGGCGACGGAGACTGAAGAGATTACTATGAATGTTCAGGCTCACATGTCGGGACAGATGTCTGGGCAGGTTCCGAACCAAGGGACCATGTCCCAGCAAAATGGGAACTCCCAAATGCAGAATTTAGTTGGTGGTGGTGCAGCTCCTGCTGGTACTGGTTTAGGACCTTCACGTGTTTCTCCTGTTGACAATGACATCTTGAAACTTCGGCAGGCCATGCGAATCAGGATGTAAGCCTTTGCTTTTCTTCAAGCTTTAGACTTTTGGTGTCTTCCCACCATTTTCTTGCTCTTGTTATACAGCTATTTATTGTCGATTGGATTGAATCTCTCCCACTTTATCGCTAATCAAATCCGTGTATTTCTGTTCTTTCTTTTCAGATTCAATATCTTACAGCAAAAACAACCATCTCCAGCTGATGAAGCATCAAAGGCAAAATATATGGATGTTGCTAGACGCTTAGAAGAGGGGCTGTTTAAAATTGCTAACACAAAGGTATTTAATCTACTTAAGAAAAGGATAGGCATGTAATTGGTATTTAAATGTTGCCACTAGATCCAGCTTGTTGGCCAATGTCCTAACTTGAAATATTTCTTTGAATTGTAGGAAGATTACGTGAACCAGTCAACCCTTGAACCTCGGCTGGCAAGTCTAATCAAAGGCAGGCAGTTAAATAACTACAATCAGCGACACGCTAATTCTTCTTCTGTTGGAACAATGATACCCACTCCAGGATTACAACACACTGGGGGGAATCCAAATCTGATGATTACTTCCTCAGTAGATGCTACAATGGCTGGAAGTAATAACATCACAACTAGTGCTATGAACAATGGAAACCTATTAAATTCTGGTGGCTTGCTCGGAGGTTCTTTCACTACAACTTATATAATATGGCCATAAAATTGTCTGCACATATTTTTTCTGAACACCCTTACTTCTCTTTGCAGGTAACCTGTCTAATGGATACCAGCATTCATCGAGTAACTTTGGTCTTGGTTCTGGAGGGAACATGTCATCCATGAGCTCCCAGAGAAATACTGGCCAGATGATGCCTACCCCTGGATTTGTCAACAGTAGTACTAATAACAACAGCAATAATGGCCAGTCTTACTTGAATGTTGAAGCTTCCAACAATAGTGGTGGATTTTCTGCTGCTCCCATGATGGTACCTCAGACTCAGCAGCAGCAGCAACAACAACTGAGGCAGGATATTGGTGGCCAAAATAGTCGTATGCTGCAAAACCATGGAAGTCAAATGGGTGTTGGCCTTAGACCTGGACTGCAACAAAAAATGGCTAATGTGTCTAACAGCTCCATAAATGGTGGTGTTGGAATGAGTGGAAAAAGCGTAGATCCAGGTACATCGTACACCAATCCTACCAGAAATTCACAGCAGGCTTATGATAACCTTCAGCGTCCAGGAATGCAGGGTAAAATCTTTATTTCCCATCCCTTTTCTGCTTTTTTTTTTGTTTCATATGATTTCTAACCTCTTGTCGTTGTGTCTGTCCATCATAATTTTTTGATTTTTATGTTATTTTACCGTTTCAGGTGAAGGATATGGCACAAACAACTCTGACCCATTTGGATCGGGAAATTTGTATGGTGCTGTAACATCTGTTGGGATGATGACAAATACTCAGAATGCCAATACAGCAAGTTTCCAGTCTGTACCTAGAACTAGCTCTTCTTTGGTAAGCAATTTATGGAATTCACTTTGTATGCAGCAAAGTACACCAGTGAAACATCACTCTATTTTTCAATCTGATAATACAGTTGTGTAATCTTCTTTCGTACATTTTTTGGCAGTCCCATCAACAGCAGCAGTTTCAGCAACAGCCTAATCGGTTTCAGCAACAACCTAATCAATTTCAGCAACAGCAGCAGCAGTTTCTTCATCAACAGCAATTGAAGCAGCAAAGCCAGCAGCAACAGAGATTTATAAGTCACGATGCTTTTGGGCAAAATAATGTGGCTTCTGACATGGTTACTCACGTTAAACATGAACCTGGAATGGAGAACCCTAGCGAGTCTATCCACTCTCAAACTCCTGAGCAATTTCAGCTTTCTCAGTTTCAGAATCAATACCAGAACAATGCAGAAGACCGTCATGGAGGTTCTCAGATCCTCCCTGTCACAAGTCAGAGTGATATGTGCACATCAGTTCCTCAAAATAGCCAACAGATACAGCAGATGTTGCACCCGCAGAGTATGGCTTCAGACTCTATTAACGGTTTCAGTAACCTCTCTGTTGGAGTGAAAACAGAATCCGGGATGCATGGTCACTGGCAATCTCAGTCACAGGAACATACTCAAATGTCTAATAGTATGTCGAATGAACGGCACATTCAGGAGGATTTCCGGCAAAGAATGTCTGGAACGGATGAAGCTCAGCCCAATAATATGTCTGGAGGCTCGATTATAGGTCAAAATCGTGTCTCCACTACTTCGGAATCCCTTAATCCCCAAAATCCTACTAATACCACTTGTAGATATGGAAACGGAAACCGGGATCCGAGATTCAGAAATCAACAGAAATGGCTCCTCTTTCTACGCCATTCTCGCAACTGCAAAGCGCCTGAAGGGAAGTGTCCCGACCGAAATTGTGTTACGGTTCAGAAGCTCTGGAAACACATGGACAGTTGTGCTACACCTCAATGTTCATATCCTCGTTGCCGCCCCACAAAGACATTGATTAATCACCATCGAAATTGTAAGGAACCTAACTGCCCTGTCTGTATTCCTGTGAAGGCCTACCTACAGCAACAGGCAAATGCACGGTCCCTTGCTCGTTTGAAAAATGAAACCGATGCGGCCAGGTCAGTGAATGGTGGAGGAATATCAAGTGATACTGTACAAACCTCTGCTGGAGCAATATCTTGTGCTTCGCCTGGTGCTGCTATTTCAGATCATTTGCAACCTTCATTAAAACGGTTGAAGGTGGAGCAGTCTTCTCAACCTGTGGATGTTGAGACAGAAAGTTGTAAGAGCTCAGTTGTTTCCGTAACAGAAGCACAATCATCTCAGTACGCTGAAAGAAAAGATCATAAGCACAGTGATGTACGTGCACCTTCAAAGTATTTTGAAGTGAAAGCTGAGGTTTCTGATGTTTCTGTCCAGACACGACCCGGATTCAAAGAGACAAAAATTGGAATTGCTGAAAATATTCCCAAGCAGAGGCCTGTCAGTCAACCTGATAAACAAGATTTGTCTGATGTCTCACCTAAGCAAGAGAATACCAAAGTGGAGAAAGAACCTGAATCACTTAAGAAAGAAAATCTGGCAGAGTCTACTGAACATACATCAAAATCTGGAAAACCAGAGATAAAGGGTGTTTCATTAACTGAATTGTTCACTCCTGAACAAGTGAGAGAACATATCCGTGGTCTCCGTCAGTGGGTTGGCCAGGTTTGTGATTTTTGTAACTTTTGATGTTTACACAATAATGTGATTAATTAGTAGTAATCTCTTTATATGCGGCTTGTTTGATTAGTTTTCCCTTTTTACATGTACTAGATGACTCATCTGCAGTTTGAGGCTTGATTGAGCTATTGCGTTAAACATATTTTTCCATATTTATCTAAATAATTATTTGATTTATCTGTTTTTTTTATGTGCTTGCAGAGTAAAGCCAAAGCAGAAAAGAATCAGGCAATGGAGCATTCAATGAGTGAGAATTCCTGTCAACTATGTGCAGTGGAGAAGCTTACCTTTGAGCCACCACCTATTTATTGTACCCCTTGTGGTGCTCGCATCAAGAGAAATGCTATGTATTACACCGTAGGGGCTGGTGACACTCGTCATTACTTTTGTATTCCATGTTATAATGAATCTCGTGGGGACAATATACTCGCCGAAGGGACGCCTATACCTAAGGCAAGACTCGAGAAAAAGAAAAATGATGAAGAGACTGAAGAATGGGTAAAAGGCTATCCACTCTGTAGACTTGTTTTGTGTTTGTTTTCCCGTCTTTGTATGGTTTTTTAGTTCATGCTATATTTCGTTTCTATGATTGATTTTGCAGTGGGTCCAATGTGATAAATGTGAGGCGTGGCAGCATCAGATATGTGCTTTATTTAATGGGCGAAGGAATGACGGAGGGCAGGCTGAGTATACCTGCCCATATTGCTTTATAGCAGAAGTGGAGCAAAGTAAGAGGAAGCCTTTACCTCAGAGTGCTGTTCTTGGAGCTAAAGACCTACCGAGAACAATTCTCAGTGACCATATAGAGCAGCGGTTGTTTAAGAGGCTAAAGCAGGAAAGAACAGAGAGAGCCAGGGCTCAAGGAAAAAGTTATGATGAGGTAATTTAATGGTGGAGTTTGTTAAGGTTTATGTCTTTCATTTATTTCACATCTGCAAGCTCTTTTTTTGTTTCTATTTGTTTGCTCTAGTGATTCTTTGTTAGAAACAGTAAATTGAAGCTGACATTGTTTTTTCTTTGACTTGATACGGACAGATTCCCACTGCCGAGTCCCTTGTGATTAGAGTTGTTTCATCTGTTGACAAGAAGCTGGAAGTCAAACCTCGATTTCTTGAAATTTTTCGGGAGGATAGTTACCCAACAGAATTTGCATACAAGTCCAAGGTAAGAATGATCAAGGCGCATTGTTACTCTATTTCCTGCATATATGTGTTATTTTTCCAGAATTCCTCTCTTACAATTATCCTTCTCACTCTCCATGCCATTTTATTTTTCCAGGTAGTTCTGTTGTTTCAAAAGATTGAAGGCGTAGAAGTATGCTTATTTGGGATGTACGTCCAAGAATTTGGTTCTGAATGCGCATTTCCCAATCAACGCCGAGTGTATCTCTCGTATTTGGATTCAGTCAAGTACTTCAGACCCGAGGTGAGATCTTATAACGGAGAAGCTCTGCGTACTTTTGTTTACCACGAAATTCTGGTAAGTCCTGGTCTTCTGAAACCTTGGTTTCTAACCAGTATCTGTGCTTTTTTCTTTCTACACTGTATGGAGGATCTAAGAGTATAATTTGATCCTGTTTATAGATCGGCTACCTAGAATACTGTAAGTTGCGTGGTTTCACGAGCTGCTACATATGGGCTTGTCCGCCGCTGAAGGGCGAGGACTATATCTTATATTGTCATCCAGAAATTCAGAAGACGCCAAAATCTGATAAACTGCGAGAGTGGTCTGTTCATTTACCTTTTTGGGATGAACTTCGTAAATTTTCATATGAAAAAGTCATTTACATCATCCAACTGCCCATGTTGTTTATTCGCAGGTACTTAGCAATGTTGAGAAAAGCTTCAAAGGAGGGCATTGTTGCAGAAACTATAAATCTATATGACCATTTTTTTATGCAAACTGGTGAATGTAGAGCTAAGGTTACAGCAGCTAGGCTCCCGTATTTTGATGGTGACTACTGGCCAGGTGCAGCGGAGGATCTTATATACCAAATGAGTCAAGAAGAAGATGGAAGAAAGGGAAATAAGAAAGGAATGCTCAAGAAAACCATTACCAAAAGGGCTCTAAAAGCTTCTGGTCAGACTGATCTATCTGGGAATGCGTCCAAGGATCTGCTGCTAATGCATAAAGTAATATTTTCGTTATGCATATTGCCTCCTTTTTGTATATATATTTTTCTTATTTGTTTTGTTTTGTTTGTCTTGTTAATCATATTCACCTGTTTTACCTATTCGCAGCTCGGTGAGACCATTCACCCGATGAAGGAGGACTTTATAATGGTCCACTTGCAACCTTCTTGCACTCATTGCTGCATACTGATGGTATCTGGTAATCGTTGGGTCTGCAGCCAGTGCAAACACTTCCAGATATGTGACAAGTAAGAATTCTTTTTTTGTCTTCTTGCTCTTTGATTTTATAATCCCTTGGGCTATGTGTCCTTGTTACTGATTAAGTTCCTCTTGCGATCTAAAATGTTAATCCTTCTTTTTAGGTGTTACGAGGCTGAGCAGAGACGTGAAGACAGGGAAAGGCATCCTGTTAATTTTAAGGATAAACATGCGTTGTATCCCGTGAGTTACATTTTCTTGTTGAGGATAGTGTCCTTTAGCTTTGTCTATTGTCAGTTTTGTGAATGTTGGTGGTATTGATATCGCAGGTTGAGATTATGGATATTCCTGCAGATACGAGAGATAAAGATGAAATACTCGAAAGCGAGTTTTTCGACACTAGGCAAGCATTTCTGAGTCTTTGTCAAGGGAACCATTATCAGTATGACACGTTGAGGCGGGCAAAACATTCGTCCATGATGGTCCTTTATCATCTACATAACCCAACCGCTCCTGCCTTTGTCACGACCTGCAATGCGTGTCATCTTGACATTGAAACTGGTCAAGGCTGGCGCTGTGAAGTATGTCCAGACTACGATGTGTGCAATTCCTGTTACAGTAGAGATGGTGGAGTTAATCATCCTCACAAGTTGACTAATCATCCATCTTTAGCTGATCAAAATGCTCAAAACAAAGAAGCAAGGCAGTTGCGAGTCTTGCAGGTATAATATTATCATACTGTTCCTTTCTAAAGCTGGTGGTGCTTCTCTCTTGGTCCTGAAATTTCTATGCAAATAATAACATTTTTTTTCTTCTTTTGGATTTGCAGCTTAGGAAAATGCTTGATCTTCTGGTACATGCATCACAATGTCGTTCGCCACATTGTCAATATCCTAATTGCCGGAAAGTGAAGGGGCTGTTCCGACATGGTATACAGTGCAAAGTACGTGCTTCGGGAGGGTGTGTTCTATGCAAGAAAATGTGGTATCTCCTGCAACTCCATGCTCGGGCCTGCAAGGAGTCGGAGTGCCATGTACCTCGTTGCAGGTAAACATACCTCATGAAATTACATCAACCTTACATTTGAGACATCAAACAGTTTTTGGTCCATGTGATTTCGAGTTGATGATCTTTAATAAACATCTCTCTCACTCTGTTCAGGGACCTGAAGGAACATCTGAGAAGATTACAGCAGCAATCAGATTCACGGCGAAGAGCAGCTGTAATGGAAATGATGAGACAAAGAGCTGCAGAAGTCGCTGGGGGCTCAGGTTAATAGAAACTTGTACATTTAGAAAAATCAATTCAAGTTGCAAGAACCTTCATCCATGTGCCGAAGGTAACAAGAAAGATGTAGAGCCAAAAATCTTCATACGCCTTTTGGAAGAAGAAGAGCCAGTTAGAGAGAGAGAGACTTATTGTGAAACTAGCGTAGGTTCGTAATTAACAGTCACGGGTCAGGGAATAACATGCGAGCTTAAACCAAGAATGCGACTTTCAGAAGACTTGAAGAAGAAGAAGAATAGCAAAGCCAGTCTTCTTCGCAGATGACAGTGTTGAGATTCAGGTTTGATGTTGGGTGATCTTCTGATTTCTATACATACACACGCACACACTTGCTCACTTTTTTTTGGTAATTTATTGTATTTTTGTAAAATTGCCACTTCTGATTTGGGAGTGGCAAGTGTAAAATATACAGCAGTACGTTAACGTGTTTTTCTTTTGTAAGCAAAGTAAGATAGAGAGAGTTGTCTTTAGATTCTCTTCCACTCTTCTTTTTTTGTTTTGATGAAAATTGTATTCACACTTTCAATCATAAATAAGTTCTTGGATTAGATTTCTTTTAAAGGCGCATTGGAGTTGCTGTGATTAAGAAAAGGTTTAGAGAGGAGGAGACGAATCTTAATGCCACGTAAGCAGGAGATTCTGGTATTCGTGGAGTTTGAGAAGTATCTGAATTCCAAGCCACCAGAAACTGACACGTGACCAAACAAGATAAGAGTCTAGAACAAGAACCACTAGCTTCTTTAATTCTCTTGAGAAAACAAGACAGAGAGAAGATTCTTAATGAGAAAACTGCAAGAAGAAAAGTGATGATAATACATTGTCCGTCTTCTTCTTCTCTCTATCGCACGAGTTTGTTATACAAGAGAGGTGGTCGATCTTATCAGTGTCAGAGCCGCTTGGTTACTAGATCAGCGGCTGTTCGTATATCCACGGCCACGATCGGAGCCATAGCGGCGGCGGTTATGATGGCTGCTGTGTCTGTGGCTTCTGCAGAGCTTCCTCCGCCTCCGCAAGACGGAGAAACGTTATCGAACATACCGCAAACGCTGTCAGGCGAAGACTGTAAGAAACAGAGGATTCAACGACCAAAATCCAAAAACGCAGAGAAATGTACTGTCAAATGCGTCAACACTTGCATTCGAAGCGGAGACGGAGAAGGACCGATCAATATCAGAAGGTCTCTCTCTCTCTCTCTCTCTCTATCTATCTCTGTGTATATATCTCTCTCATTCTTCATCACTGATATTTTCTCTCTTGTAATTGATAGGCCATTAGTGGTATTCAAGCAAGGATTTCGTAGCCGTAACTACTGGTAACAAAATAATAGATTAAAAGGTTGTTGCTTTCTTATTATTGGAGCTGATTCTTTGTTTGTAATTGTAGCTTAGTGGAATGTTCGGATATTTGCAATTTGATCGGAGATGGTGACTATGGTCCCTGAAGAAACAAGAGAAGAAACAGAGGACAAAGAAAATGAACTGCTTCAGATTTTGTAGATTCTGTTTTTTTCTCAAAAGAAGATGATATATAGACTCAATATAAACAATACACAGGTTTCAGAGATGGCAGATCGATCGAATCCAAGTGACTCTGTCTTGTTTCTTCGTGACGCGGCAAACACGTTGTTGGGCTTTATCAGTTTGTCTAGTTATCTCGTTGATAAATCAAGGCCCAATGGGTGGTAATATGGCCCAATGGAAAACTAATGGGCCTTACCTTTTTTCGTAAACCAGCTTGTTTTGTTTTTCTCATTACATATATCTTTTTCATTTATTTTTTGTCGACATATTAAAATTATTGACAACAAAGAATTCCTTTTCTGCATCTATAGCACCTTTATGTCTTAATTAGAAAATAACATTTTTAGTGTACATGAAAGTTTAGGTCAATTCTCAAAGGGTTGGCTGATTTTATAGCCATAAACTAGTTGCATTCTCAGCTTTTCCCCCTAACCTTTTCGCTCCAGCTAATTCCACCATTAACTTAGATAATTCTCGCAATTTCAACATGTACTTTCGGATTCATCCTTAAAACTACGCCTCCAATTGAACCGGCCAATAAACCGGTACCACATAACTCGGTTTGATTTAATTCAAATTTAACCAAATTTAAACCCGATTTTGACCCAATCTTCTTCTTCTTCACCCGATTTTGACCAGAATTTTTTTTCTTTAACGACGGCAGACCCGACTTTCAACTACGACGTTTTGGGTCTCATCGACGGCAGATCCGAAGACTACGATCCCTGCAACTGGGTCGGTTGCACATGCGACCCTGCCTCCAACCGGGTCTCGGAGCTCCGACTTGACGCCTTCTCTCTCTCCGGTCACATCGGCCGTGGCCTTCTCCGTCTCTAGTTCCTCCACACCTTGGTCCTCTCCAACAAAAACCTCACCGGAACCCTAAACCCCGAGTTCCCAAACCTCGGCAGCCTCCAAGTCGTCGATTTCAGCGGCAATAGTCTCTCGGGTCGGATCCCAGACGGGTTCTTCGAGCAATGCGGGTCCTTGAGGTCCGTCTCCTTGGCCAACAACAAACTCACAGGTCCTCTTCCTGTCTCCCTCAGCTACTGTCGGAGAAGATGAACTAGGACTACGAGGAAGCGGAGGAGCTAGGGGAGGAGGAGGGTGGTGACGATGATGAGGTTGATACTCAATTGCGGCGGTTGTGGATGAAGATGGAAGAAGAGACGGTGGTGGAACAGAGGAGGAATCGTCAGGTTCACGGCGGTGGAAGTTACGGTGACAACCACAAGCTGCACACTTGTGAAGTTGGATCGGAAGGTGTTGAAGAAGGAGACGGCATGAATTCTCCGCAACCGTCAAGCGCGTGACCACCAATCGCCGCCGAAGAAGAATAAGATTCGGTTGGGTTGGCTGATTTTATAAAATTTTGGTCAAAATCGGGTTTAAATTTGGTTAAATTTGAATTAAATCAAACCGGGTTATGTGGTACCGGTTTAATGACCGGTTCAATTGGAGGCGTAGTTTTAAGGATGAATCCGAAAGTACATGTTGAAATTGCGAGAATTATCTAAGTTAATGGTGGAATTAGCTGGAGCGAAAAGGTTGGGGGGAAAAACTGAGAATGCAACTAGTTTATGGCTATAAAATCAGCCAACCCATTCTCAAATATACCAAACTTAAGTTTTGGTTTTCTAAAAGTTCTATATATCCATAATCGTATATAAAGTAAAATAATCACTGTGTTTTTTCTTTTCTTTTTTTTTTGCTTAGGAAAAATGTTTGTTTCCGAGATTAAAACAAATGCTACTAGTTTGCAACGTAAGTTTAAGATAAATGCTTGCTAGCAACTTAACTTTAAAATAAGTGCTATTTGGCCAAGTTATTTTTTAAATATTCCAATAATCCATGGTTCAACCAATTTGACCAACTGATCCAAAGATGTGAAAACAATATGACTTTTTTCGGTTTCGTTTCAAAAACAGTACTACGAATCAATAAAAGAGCTAAGACTTTGATTTCAGAATTTAGATGTTTCACTCCTACTAATGATGATTTGGTTTGATTATGGACACACTTTGTTATGATTGCAGTATCTGAAAACAGATAAATTTATAGAATGATATTGACCATGTCATTCTCGACCACAATCATAAAAAAATATTTACATCGGTTGATAATAATAAATCGATATTAATTATTTGCATCACCATTTTTAGAATCATTTGTCTAAGTGATGTAAATTTATTTTCATCAATAATGAATAATACAATTATATAAAATGATATAATACACACTTTCTTTTTGTTGTGATCACTTGTTACGATTGCGTTAGTATACACCTTCTTTTCTTTAGTATTAACTTTTTTTATGTCTGGTGATTACTTACCATAAACGGTAAAATTAATAATCCGTAGTTGGGATTTGACAGTGGAATAGCTGTGGTCACTGGTCAGTGGTCCCTTAACTGCTGAATCTTATTGGCTCAGGAATCAATCTGTCACGTATCCATGATCCGATTGGGGGAAGTTGGTTTCCAATCAAAGTATCATGTATTTAAAAATGAATTATACCCATCGAAGTATTTTTAAAAATAGAAAGAAAGAAATAGGGAGATGATTCTTGGTCTTCTATCTATTAATCTAATCAGATTCTAAATGACGTGTTAGGAAACAGTACCATTCTAAGAGTATCGGACCAATACAGTGATTTTCCGGTGATCACCTCACGACCCAAAACTCAACTCATCGTGTTTTTATATTATTCATATATATTATTTTAATATTATTCATATTATTAAATAATTAACCACTATACGTCGAGATCACGTCCGAGTTAACGTAACAATGATATTGCGCTTTTTTTTTTTTTTGTTATTCTTATGCATGTTAATCAATTAGCATTTTCACACGTCTAGTTTCTTGTGAATCTTTGTTTCTATTGCCACTTGCCACCAATCAACTCGAGGTGTTTATATGATTATCATTTTTAACGTATAATGCATAGTTAATAAATATGTTGTTGTCTAATGTATCGTTTGTATAATTCGTATATTTATTTACAAAGAAATGCTCATCGTTTACCCATTATTCAAAAAAAAAAAAAAAGGGTCATCGTCTAAAATAGACCAAGTTAAATATTCTCTAACACTTAATCTTATCCTTTGTTGACATATACATCGATACATGACACAACTGTATAGCAGACGACTTATTAAAGCCAAGTTAAAATTAGAATATATAGAATTACGAAAGACAGTGCAACCACCATAGAAGCAGTCAGTAGTAACATGGAAGATATAACATTAATTTAGATGTCAGAACGTAGACTGTATATATATTATCCATCAAAGTGATCTACCACATCATATTTCTATCAAAAAGGAAACATTTAAAATGTAAATGAAAAAAAAATCCGGATTAAAATTAATTATAACCAAAATATTTAATATAGTGTTGTATATATTATGTAGAATGGTAGGATACTTCTATCAACATATTAAATACGTAGTGGTGGATCAAAGAACGACTATTAAATTATTGAGATATAAAATACAGAGTTGAATAAATGGAAATTATTGAGATATAAAATATAGAGTTGAATAAATGAATTATATTATATCGATCATAATAATAAAACATTTTTCATAGAAGTTCTAATTATGTATGAATTGAAAAGTGAAAGTGTGTGAGAAACAGACAATTTTGTTTTTAATAGATGGAAATTACAAGAAGTATGGTCGATGCAGGGAAAAGAAAAAAAGACAATCGCGCGTCCAACCTTAATTCTTCTATATTGGGGGGAATCTATAGAGCATTCACATATAAAATTATATTATTGGGACTTAATTACTTGATTAGTTTAGTTTTGGAACCAGAAATTTGACCTCTTTAACTTCTATAGTAAATTAGTTTACTAGTCAATTTGTCTTTAAAAATAAGGTTTACTAATTTACAATAAATATATGTTATAGAACTTACGTTATTACAAAAAATTACTATTTAAGATCCAATTTAATACTCACCACGTAAATGGTAAGATCCAATATAACTGGTTCATTCATGTATTATAAATATTTTCGATTGATTAGATTAAATTGATATTCGAAATACTGTGTTATAATCTATGTTGCATGGAAACTCTCTTCGAGGTCCGTTTCCCGTTTCCGAAACGTTTCGGAAACGGAAACTCTTCGGAAACACGAAAAACGTCACGGAAACACGTTTCCTAAAAATCTATGTTTGGAAACATGATAGAAACTCACGTTTCCAAAATGGAAACTTAATAAATAAAAGTTAAAAATATTAAGATTTATAATACATATAACTAATTTTTGAAGACTCTGAGTTTTAAGATCTTTCTATCGACAAACTAGATTTGGAAGCATCTTTATATGATCTATGATGAAACTAATGAAAATGTTGGTCTAAATTAAATATTTGAACTTGAATCTTTTAATCTTTATCTTTTAGAATTTTAGTTAACCTATTTAATATTGATGTTTTGGACTTGTATGATTTAATTAAACCATTTTTTTATAGTTTTATGTTAATGTTATATATATACATATATATAATATATGTATGTGTATACGTTTCCAAAACGTTTCCAACCTCTAATTTTAGAAAAAAAAAACGTTTTCCGTTTCCGAAACGTTTCGCTTCCACGTTTCCGTTTCCGTTTCCATGCAATATAGGTTATAATTGAGGTTTGTGACAGAGTAGTTTGTATTATTATTATTGCCATGTTATCGTTAAGTTTCAGAATGACGTAGTATAGGTGCGAAAGTTATAGATGAATTTTTTTAAAAAATACTCAAAAACACTGAAAAGTTTTGGTTGACAATATGCTGAGAAGAGACACTATTGATTGGTTGAAAATCAGCACTTTTGTTTTTTGGGCAAAAATATAAGTAGAAATGAATCGAAGATAAATGCAAACAATAGATCGCTAACACAAAAAGTTAATTACAATGTAAATTGTTAACCTTTTAATCTAGACAGTTAGCCGCCTAGTTATAAATATTAGATTTTTTTTTTTTTCAAATTAATATCAGCGAAATGTTGGAAAGTTTCACACCTAATTCACTCCTAAACTCTGTTATAAATTCTCTTCTTGACAGCATCTTCCAACAACCCACACCACACAAACATTCTTCATTCTCTCCGAAAACAACAACCAAATGGGAGAAGCGGCGGAGCAAGCACGTGGCTTCCACGTGACCACCACTAGGAAGCAAGTCATCACGGCGGCTCTTCCCCTCCAGGACCACTGGCTCCCTCTCTCGAACCTCGACCTCCTCCTTCCTCCTCTCGACGTTAACGTTTGCTTCTGCTACAAGAAACCACTTAACATTACCAACACAGTGGCTCATGAAACCCTCAAGACGGCTTTGGCAGAGACTCTCGTCTCCTACTACGCCTTTGCCGGTGAGGTCGTCACCAATCCTACCGGAGAACCGGAGATTCTCTGCAACAACCGCGGCGTAGATTTCGTGGAAGCCGGTGCTGACGTGGAGCTCCGAGAGCTTAACCTGTATGATCCAGATGAAAGTATTGCCAAGCTAGTCCCCATCAAGAAACATGGAGTCGTAGCGATACAGGTAACAGTTTCAGCTGAAGACAACAATAGTTCATTACAACAATATATATACATATATTTAACTCGGTTTTTGTTTAATTTTGCGAACAGGTGACTCAACTGAAATGTGGGAGCATAGTTGTCGGCTGCACATTTGATCATCGTGTAGCGGACGCGTATTCCATGAACATGTTCCTCTTATCTTGGGCCGAGATCTCACGATCCGATGGACCAATCTCTTGTGTACCATCTTTCAGAAGATCTTTGCTAAATCCACGACGACCATTGATCGTGGATTCATCTATAGACCAGATTTATATGCCTGTCACGTCCTTGCCCCCTCCACAAGAAACCACCAATCCAGAAAATCTCCTTGCGAGCCGCATCTATTACATCAAAGCGGATGCATTAGAAGAACTCCAAACTCTAGCCAACAGCTCAAAGAACAGTAAAAGGACGAAACTCGAATCGTTTAGCGCGTTTCTATGGAAACTCGTGGCAGAACACGCTGCCAAAGATCCAGTCCCAAGCAAGACCTCGAAACTCGGGATCGTCGTGGACGGAAGGAGGAGACTTATGGAGCAAGAAAACAAGACTTACTTCGGAAACGTTCTCTCAGTCCCATTTGGTGGGCAGAGAATCGATGACTTGATCAGCAAGCCACTGTCTTGGGTGACTGAAGAGGTTCACAGATTCTTGGAGAGATCAGCAACCAAAGAACATTTCTTGAATTTGATCGACTGGGTTGAGACTCGCCGTCCAACACCCGCGGTTTCAAGAATCTACGGAGACGGATCCGACAATGGACCCGCGTTTGTGGTTTCTTCTGGGAGAAGTTTTCCGGTGACCCAAGTGGATTTCGGGTGGGGCTCACCAGTTTTCGGAACTTACCATTTCCCATGGGGAGGCAGCGCCGGATACGTTATGCCAATGCCGAGCGCAGTGGAAGATGGAGATTGGATGGTTTACTTGCTCCTTACGAAAGGACAGTTGAAGTTCATTGAGGAAGAGGCTTCTCATGTGCTTAAACCTGTTGACAATGATTATCTCAAGATTTAAAAAACCCTAATCTCTTACTTAATGCGTATAATTCGTGTGTTTAATTTCTCCGGTTGGTTTTTTTTGTCTTTCATTTTATGTGATATTATGTTTGCATTGGGTCTTCGTATTTGAATTGTTGTATGCATTACAAGATGATGCAACCGTATAATATAATGTACTATCTGTAAAGATATAATCAAATCATACCTCTATGATGTTCGATTACTTTATAATTAACGTTGCTCAATCTATTAATCCATTATTGATTACTCGACTTCTTGTTTCTTTTGCCAACAACATATAGATACAATCAAACTAGATTTAATATGGATAATGACACAACAACAATACTATTACAAAAAACAATGCTAGCTAGCCAGCTATAGGTATGTTCTTGTCAGTCATTAGATTAAGTTTGCTCCCTCTCCTTCAATATATGAAAATCACATTCTATACCTCGACTACACGCATTTGATGTCATTAGATTGATCGCGTGCACTACCAAAATTCGTCTAGCCGCCAACGTAGATAAAACCAACCTCCATTAAATTGACGAGTATTTTAAATGTTCCATTAAATTGACCATCAAAACTTTCTTTCACAAGTTTATTAAAAAATACTCGTCACTTATCCGTCAAGTGTTTATTGTAGATTCTTCTATTTGCTACTTGCAATTTACGTATTATCACAAAATAATTCAAATTTAAGAAAAAAAAAGCATGTTGTTATCGTTAAATACAATCTGTTCATATCCAATATTTATGTATTATTTACGAGAGAAATCATATATATATGTAAACATTATGATATATGAGTTAATAATTGATTACTTAAAAAAGTTTTTTGTGATGTAAGTTGATATATAGTACATTGACTATATATCTATATGTTACTAGCTAACTCGAGCTCGGTTCTCGTGTGGTTGTACCCTTTAAGGTTTAGTCAAGACTACTCTGACTGTAATTGATAACACTAATAGCTATTTATAGGCTTAATCATCCACAAATTGGTTGTTCATCTTCCTAGTTGTTGTATATTACCCAAAAATTATAAGCAGATTTAACTACTGAACCTAGACCCACCTCTACTAATATAAATTTAATGTTTTAACTAAAATAAGTATTTGCTTCTTTCTATATACTAGTGGTTAAAACGGTGACGTGTTCACTGCTTTTGTCGCAACTGTAACAATTTGTTTCCTAACGTTCATGAAAATATTAAAATATAGATACTGTAGTCTTAAAACTTCAATGGGGGTTTAAGGATACTTGTCATTTGTCAACGTGGAAGAATTTTGTGTAGTTAAGTAAAAAAGTGTGACTAAATTTTTTAATGTCGTTGGGGAAGATTAGAAATATGTGGACTTTTCGAATAGAGTCAAAGTCATCTTAACAACTAATTGTCCTTTCTTTTTCTTTTTTTGACAAAACCTTTTTTTTTGTCAACCAACTAAATATCTTTTCTAACATTTATTATCGGAAAATATTTATTAACAAAAATTTAAGTAATTCTTTTATTAAAAATTAATCTAATAACCGCTAATTCTTAGCAGAGTTAAAACTCTTTTACTGTTAAAAAAATTGTTTCAAATTTTCCACAAACTATCTTCTTATTATTAAAAGCGAGAAGTACAAAATAAAAAATGTCCAAAATTCTACTGCAATGAAATTTTTAAAAAATAATATTTTGATTCAATAATAAACTTAGATTTGAAGTATGTATTAATTTGAAGAAAAAAACATCTTCGTATATTACAATGTCTTCTAGTTTTTAAGAATTTTTAGGAGGCTCTCACATTAAGCGTGCAAGTGGATTTGTGTGGGCTATATGGAGTACACATAAGCCTAACGCTGAGATAAGCCCAAGTTATATACTTCTACAAATTTACAAAAACAAATCTTAATAATTAGTTTTTTTTTTTTTTTCTGAACACCATCTTAATAATCAGTTAATTGAAAATTTTGAACACACACTCATTTTCACCGTCAATGCGCATCTTTCGTAAATCAAAATTAGTAAACAATTAATGGTCGTGAATGGTCATTTCTTGTCCCTGAACCAAACCTCAATAATGTCCCTACCCCTAAATTCAATCACAATGGCACATTCTCTCAAACCCTCGTCGTCTTGTCCGTGAAGCAAACCAGAAAGCATAGCCCTAACCCTGGAAACCCTAAATCCCCTTTTCTGTCTTTCTTGCAAATCAAGATGATGCAGAAGCTCGTAAGCATCTTGATCGTCTCTCTGGCTATTATTGTCACTTCAGTTCAAGCAAAAACCGATAACCAAGAAGGTAAATACATTTACGGCTTAAATTTAAATAAAAGGAACAGCTTTGATATGTGATTAATCGAATAAACCGATCGAGAATTTAATCAGAAAAGTTTATGCAGTCTCCGCGTTGAACGTAATGTTCACGAGCTTAAATTCGCCGTCAAAACTCAAAGGCTGGAAACCTAACGGAGGTGATCCCTGCGACGGTTCTTGGGAAGGCGTCAAATGCAAAGGCTCTTCGGTCACCGAATTGTATATAATCATTACCCTAATTTAACTACGAACCCTAGTTTCAAAAACTTACTTGTGTTACAAGTTATCTGATTTCTTCTTCTTTTCTTCCCGACAGACAGTTATCCGGCTTTGAGCTAAGTGGATCTCTCGGTTATCTACTAAGCAACCTCAAATCTCTCACAACTTTGTGAGAATCCTCATTTAGTAGTCTCGTTTAAATTAGTTAAACTTGTAATCAGAAAATAACAGTTTTGGTTTTTGAATCTGGTGATAGTACAGTGATCTCAGCAAAAACAATCTCAAAGGAAACATACCTTATCAACTCCCACCCAACATTGTCAATCTGTAAGTTCATACATTTGTTTTTTTGATTACTTATTATGCAAGAAATAAAGGGTAATCTGCTAATTGATACAGAGACTTTTCTGAAAACAAACTCGATGGAAACGTGCCCTACTCGTTATCTCAAATGAAAAGTCTCCAAAGCATGTGAGTGAATCCAAAGAAATCAATGAAGCATGTCTTTGGTGTTAATTAGGGTTTATGATCACTTGTTAATTTATATATGTGAAATGCAGTAATCTTGGACAAAACAAGCTCAATGGAGAACTACCAGATATGTTTCAGAAACTGTCCAAACTCGAAACTCTGTAGGTACAATTCCTTTAGTTATGTTATTTTAACAGGAAGTTTTTTTAAAAAATCATTAAATTTGAGCCCTTACACACCCAAATTTATGTATGCAGGGACTTATCGTTGAATCAACTCTCTGGGAAATTACCTCAGAGTTTTGCTAATCTCACAAGCCTCAAAAAACTGTAAGGAATAAGAAACAAATCGTTATTTAAGGGTTTTTTTCGAATTCTAAATTGGATCTTGTCTTGTTATTGTGCAAGACACTTGCAGGAAAATCGATTCACAGGCGACATAAACGTTCTGAGGAACCTTGCCATTGATGACTTGTAAGCAACAAAAACCTCTAATTAGGTTGCAACGACACAATTCAGAAAACTCAAAAACATTCCTTTTCTTATTATATGATTGCAGGAACGTAGAAGACAACCAGTTTGAAGGATGGATCCCTAATGAGCTTAAGGACATAGACAGTTTACTGTAAGTGAAACGGTTTGCTTTCTATACAAGAAACAGTTTCAACATGAAAGAAAAACAGAGGATATTACAAGATTTCCCCTGTTTTCTCTCTGTTTTTCCTTTTATTTAAGGACTGGAGGTAACGACTGGTCAACTGAAACTGCTCCACCACCACCACCGGGTGTTAAATATGGCCGAAAATCTTCGGGTTCTAAAGATGGTGGAGGTGTAACCGCCGGGAACGGAATGATGATCGCTGGAGCATGTTTAGGAGTTCTTGTGTTGATCGCTGTTTTAATTGCGCTCGTGTCCAAGAAAAAATCATCTCTCTCTCCTCATTTCATCGACGAAGACAACAGTCATCACACTCCAAAGTTCAAATCTATTACCTCGCATGGATCTGCGCAAGAGCTTCGTGTCGATTTCGGCAACGATTACAAAGGTATACGCACATTTCAAACTATCTTGTTTTGCAAGTAACTGATAATCATGAGCTTGTATGGTAGATGGGAAATCTGGAGATTCTGATGATGAAAATATCCATAGAATAGGATCAAAGGGACTAAAACATTCTGTTTCGTCGCGTGTGATGTCTTTCACCGATACCGAATTCGCAAACAAGCTCAATGCGAAACGAACCACTTCGACTCGTTCCGCTGTGGAATTCGAGCTCTCTGATTTGCAAAGCGCGACAGCCAATTTCTCACCTGGAAATCTACTCGGTGAAGGCTCAATCGGACGTGTTTACAGAGCCAAGTATTCCGATGGCCGCGTAATCCCCTTATCTAAAGTGTTTCACAAGTAACAAACCAATAACTATAAACCACACTATCTATCTGATAAATATTATTTCTATGATTCAGACATTAGCGGTTAAGAAGATCGATTCGACGCTGTTTGATTCGGGTAAATCAGAAGGAATAACGCCGATTGTAATGAGCGTCTCGAAGATTAGGCATCAAAATATAGCAGAGCTCGTAGGCTATTGCTCAGAGCAAGGTCACAACATGTTAGTCTACGAATACTTCAGGAATGGCTCACTCCATGAGTTCCTTCATTTGTCAGATTGCTTCAGTAAACCCTTGACTTGGAACACAAGAGTCAGAATAGCCTTGGGAACCGCTAGAGCCGTTGAGTATGTTCTTAAATTGGAAAAAATACAAACGCAAACGCTCTTTAACAATTTTTTTTCTTTTGTATAATAATTGTTGAATTTGTGTAGGTACCTGCACGAGGCATGTTCGCCGTCTGTGATGCATAAGAACATCAAATCTTCTAACATTTTGCTAGACGCAGATCTCAACCCTCGTCTCTCAGATTACGGCCTCTCAAAATTCTATCTTGTGAGCATTATTTTTTCATTTTGTAGAAATTTAGATTGAGTTTATGAGAATTAATGTTTTTACATGGTGTGACAGAGAACGAGTCAAAACCTAGGAGAAGGATACAATGCACCAGAAGCCAAGAACCCTTCTGCTTATACACCAAAGAGTGACGTCTACAGCTTTGGCGTCGTTATGTTAGAGCTTCTCACCGGTCGAGTTCCATTTGACGGGTCAGTTCCATTTTATATGATCATATATCTTAAACCGAATCTCATTTTTAGACTATGAGATTAATTTTTTTTTTTTTTAAACGAATTGACACAACAAATCTTTGCTATATAGTAGGCTAGGTTAATTACTACTTTCTTTACTAGTAATTACTATAGCTTAAGCCTTAAGGTAAGGTTCTCAATCTCTAAATTTTTGGTAACTAAACAAATCCTGGATATTTCGGTTCATAGTTATTCATATCGAAGACTAGAATAGGTTAACAATTAGGTTGAGCTATCGATTCCGTGTTGAATACTGTACATGTACATTTTTTCTCCTTAAGAAAAAAATTGGTTTTTCTATTGGCTTGTGATATAAACAGAGAGAAGCCAAGGCCGGAGAGATCGTTGGTACGGTGGGCGACACCACAACTTCACGACATAGATGCATTGTCGAATATAGCGGATCCAGCTTTGCACGGACTTTACCCACCAAAATCATTGTCAAGATTCGCCGACATTATCGCATTATGTGTACAGGTGGAACCGGAGTTCCGACCACCGATGTCGGAAGTTGTGGAGGCGCTTGTACGGATGGTTCAACGGTCAAGTATGAAGCTTAAAGATGATCTTTCATCGTCTTATCGAGCCCACGACGATTATGATTACTAGAGTAGTTATGGAGAAAAGTAGTGACTTATTTATTTAAATATATATTTTTGTGTTCATCTTTTAATTTTTGGTGTATTCCTTCGCTGGATAAACATCCATCTGATTTTTTTAAAAGTAAAATTACATAAATAAGTAAAAGATGATTAATTAACGATAAACACAACTTTTCGGTATTCCGCGAGTGCCCATAAGGGGAAGGTGTTTCGGTATGTAGCATAGTGTAGCATGCATGTATTCATGAACGCTCCTACTATTTCCTGTATATTACACACACAAAATGTAACTAAGCAAGTTCAGATCTTGATCACACATCAAACTTTTTATATATGTTCTAGATCATATCTTAAAAAAAAAGGTTACCTGTTGAGGAAAATCCCCGTTTTCAAGTTGTGAATTGATGATTAGTTTGGCAGCACGATGAAGAGGAATCAAATCTCTCTCAGCCTGAGTGAATATATACACAATAGCATAAGAGAGTATCGGTTTCGATCGATACCAATTCGTGTATTGAAAGAAATAAAATGCAAATATATATAATTAAAATGTTTGAACCTGTCCCGTATGAATTAGAGCCATCATAGCCCATGATGTTTGCACAATGTTTGATCTTTCTCCTTCTAATGGTATGTATCTCTGCATACAAATCATGTTAAAAATGTTTTAACGTTTAATTTTCATGATAAATTAGGTGAAATAATTGGATAAAATCTCGACATACCTGTTCGGAGCATGATAAATAGCTTTCACCCCAACCTCCATCATCTCTTTGCGTAGTGAGCAAAAAGTGGACACCTTTGCGCATAGCTAAACAATCGTTGTAAGTTTCACCAGCTGCTGCTAGACCTCCAAGAGCAAACCAAGTAGCGTAAATGAAGCAAACACCCCAATTTCCGTACCTATAAATTTCTCCAAATACCGTAAATTGTTAGAATTTTTATTAACTTTACATCACTTTTTTGTTTACAATACATTTGCGTTTATTTTTAACTTTACATGTTAGAATATATAGTGTATATTTTCAATTACATTTTTAGTGTTCTGATCTTTTTTTTGTAAGCCAACACAAAAAACAGGAGAAGAAATCATAATATATGAGTTATGATGTGGTGTTGTACCATGAACCGTCTGGTGTTTGTTTGCCTTGTATAAATTGCACAGCTTTTTTGATGGACCTGTTGATCTCTTTTGTCCTGTGATCTGGATACAACTTTCTAAATAGATCAAGTGCTTGTATAACAGATGAGGTGCATTCCACAAACTTCCGCTCGACCATGGTATTAGCCATGAATTCTGTAGGATTGAGCAGCTGAAACACCAATTAGAAAAAGGTTAAAAACTTGCGTGATTTTGAATCAAGTATGTGGATGTTGATACAAAAACAAATTCTACATCGGATAAAAAAAAAAAAATTCTAATGATTTATAAGATTTAGGAGCGTCATTTACTCTTAAGAGCTAGTTTTTGTGGTGAGAACTAATTAAAGAGTTTTGTGAGTTTAATTAGTTTGTATATAACTCCTATCAGGTAGATTTCTTTCTTAAAACTTTTGAGTCGTATGCAAAAAAAAATGTAAGACACATATTATTTCTTACTTCCATCCATTCATATGCACGGGTAGGCTCCCACGCATTGACACCTCCATTTCCGCTCTACATAAAGAGTGGCAGTTTATAGTAACACAATTAGTTCAAAAAACCTCACACAAAATTTTAAGAAAATGATCGTGTGATTATAAGTTCACCTGTAAAGATAGCAAGAGATTAACAGAATCATATAATTGTTCATCATCTATTTTCTGGCCAACGATATCAGCTGGCATCATGGAAAGAAGTAGGCAACACTACAAAAATCAAAGAAATTTATATGGACCGATTTAAAACATAATTCAAGTTAAAACTCCAATGTTAGACTTGTTTTGCTTTAGTGATTTGGTTTGGTTTACCTTTAAAGCTTCAGCTGTACAATCTGAAACTTGCCATCCATGATCTCGATCAGAAAATGTCCATGCTCCTTTCGAAATGTGGCGGTACATGCTCTTAAAATCACCTGAAGGGTTTTCTCTAACCTGCCAAAATTCTTTGATTAATTTGTGGAAAAAACATGATCAGTTGAAGTTACAAGATTACAATAACGAGGACATATTTAACCTGAGATGTCTTTATGTAATTATGTCCTCTCCTTAATGCATCATCAGTTTCATCAGGGAGATTACTTGCAAGTAAAGCTTGAATAGCAAATCCGGTATCCCACAGTTGACATCCAAAGCTCTATATGTAAACTTAAAACTCTTAAAAAGTTTCTTATACTAGAGAATAGAGATCTTAATTAGTTCCAATCCATTAATACCTGCATTTTCATTCCATCTTCAGCGACCCACATGTAATCTGGAATTCTAGCCAGATGCTTCTTGAAGTAGTCTCCATTAGGATTTTCGACCCAACAAGCTAGCATGCACAGTACCTATATTGGAAAAAAAAAAAATTAAAAATTTTAAATTATGAGAATATTGACATATACTTATTTTTTGATTGTAGGGTCCTGATATGTTTTGCCTTCTCAACACATCCAATGGTTATGTAATGGCTATTTTCGTCTTCATAATGTATGTGTTTCATAGTCAGCTGAAGAGCTTTTTCCCTCACAAGCTTGTTCAATGGCCAACGTGTAAGAAAAGGCTCCACAAAGTTGTGAAGAGTGTCAGATATCAAATCTTGAACCAAAGGATGAGGATAATACATGTCTTCCTGCGAAAGAGAATGGCAGAACGTTTGTGGTATTTTCTCCCATGAAAAAAAAAGGATTTTCAAGATTGAAAGTATAGTCAAGCTAGCATACATACTTTTGCATATAGACGTCGAGTTTTATTCCAATTGATTTCTTCATAAGATTCCAAGTAAAGTTCCCCGCGCAAGAGCAAAATAAGAGGTGTTATTGGACCAACAAACCTCTTCCCATATAGGTAAGACATAGGTATACTAACCATCCGGCTATAACACAAAGTTTTCCCTGTATTTAATTTGTTGTTAATTAATTTGGAGCAGGACAAACATTATTTAAAGAAAAAAAAAACTATAGAACACATATATCTTGAATCAGCAGAACATAGTGAACCTGGATGTATTGGAAGAAAAGAAGGCAGCATCAAGATTTCTGGTGGCGTCGGATTAGTTCCAGACCATTCATAAACTCCGAGTATCTAGATATATAGTGAAAACCAAATGATGATTTATATATGGCACCTTAAGCATTCAACATCTCCCATTTAAGTTAACAAAAATATATATATGGCTCAAAAGATTTTACCGAGAGCCAAAATTTCCCCCAAGAAGGAATAAAAATCACACCACCACGGTCAAGAATCCATTGTCTAGCTCGTTTGCACGCGTCTTGTTCAGGATTTTCTCCAAGCATACGAAAACATATGTAATTCAACACGGTGCAGAACATAACACTCTTGCTTTCGATATGTAATCCCCATCCACCATCTTCGTTCTGCAAAAAGACAAAACCTAAACTCATGTAAGAATCATTTAGGTACATTCAATATTAGAGACCTTCACAACTAAAAGTATACCTGATGACAATAGATATGCCGTAGCATCTCTTTGCGATGTTCAGCATCGAATACTTCCTCCAGATGTCCGGTAATGTACAAACAAAATATCTATAAAAAAAAAAAGGAAAAAATATCGTTCAAATTTCCATCCTAGCTCTTTTTATAGTCTTTTAATTTGATTTTTTCAGAATAAATTCTATGTTTTGGATACCAAAAAGCTATTGGTATCTATAACATAGTATAGTTTCCCTTTCTTTTCTTTATGCAATTACTAGAGAAAGCGCCTAAACCTTAACTTTAATCCTAAGAGAATTAATTATCTCTCGTAGAAATATAAGATGCATGGAGTATCTTGAAGAAAGGTATATAGAGAGATGAAGAGACTTACGAGAGGAGGAAGGAAGAAAAGCGGACCGGTGATTTCTCCAGGCCAATGGCCGTCGGAGGCTTGCAAAGCTGAGAAGTAACGAACGCCTCTTCGTAATGCATTTGTCGTTGTTTCATACGTTATTTCCTCCTTTATTTTAGTAGGTTGCGGTATGCCTTGTTCGAATTTCTTCTCTCTTAGAAACTGTGCATACAATCAAACCAAACAAAATAAATAAACATTGGTTATAAATTATTTAAAAAAAAATAGATTAGTATTAGATATTTCATGACCAAAAAAAAACTCACTTGCATTCGCCATAAGAGATCACTGCAACCTTTAACACGAGAACGGTTGATCAAGAAACTTCGGCGAGCTTCTTCGACGGAAGCTCGTTCCTCTGGTGAGCCGGCTTGGTGATCAAACTCCCATGTTTGACGTCCGACGAAGTTATTGCTACTGAATAAATGCGGATCTTCACCATTTCCCTTTCCTATCTTCAACTTCCACATAACGACCGTGACCCTATATATAGTTATGATATTCTATCAAGTTGATTTCTGACACTGAAAATTGAACGTAAAGGAAATAGCAGTTCGATAGATAACCACTAATTAAAGAAGTCATTTGAGAATACCCACCTGAATAAAAATCAATAAGTGATCGATTGCAAGTCAGAGAAGTGTGGGTGTGCCAATTAACTTTGTCCGATGAGACTATATATAAAGGAGAAAGCCAAGCAATTCCCAATGGTTATGATGAGATTAGGTAGACGTACGAATTAGTCACATCCAAGAATTGCTCTGAATCGAATGGACAACATTTGGTAGCTAGTAAGCATTATCAGGATAATCAAATAAAATTAACTAATATGTTGTTGTGCTAAGATAGATAAAAAATAAGGAGAAACCAAAGCAATGCCTCATAGTTTTTTTTTTTTTTGGATCAAAGCAATGCCTCATAGTTATGATGAGAAGGAAGCATGGGCTTCTACGTACGAGGAAACAGATTAGCCAGACGTACATACGAAGTCACATGTCATTAAGATAATTAAATAAAATTGATTTACATATTGTTGTTATCCTTGTAACATAATCAAATAAAAATAAATTCAAATTTTGTATTTATACTTATGTGCAATAAACATTTAGTTCCTCATGAAGGAGATTAATTGTCCTCTTTGTGTGTTTCATTTTCATTTGTTATGGTTGTAACACTCTATTTGTGAGTGTTGTGCTGTGGACAAAAGTTGGTTTGGAATGAATTTCATATGACAAAAACGAAAAGAATAGATGATGTGTAAACACTATAGAAATAATGAATAAGAAAAACAAAGAAAGAGAACAAATTTAAAATCTTGTACAAAATTACAATAAAATGCTTTTATAAAGCTATGAATTAAAATAGGAAGCTACTTATTATAAAATCTAAAATGCAAACTTAAAGAAAAATAAACAATATTAGTTTCTAGGAATTATAAATAATAAAAATGTAATTTAGGATTGGGAAAGAAAACTATAGAATACGACTTTTGACAACAAAAAAAACTATGGGGAGTTTTTAGCGGAACTATGGGGAGTTTATTACGGACTTTACATAGCATGGGAGCGTCAGGTTACACGGTTAGAGTTGGAGGTGGACTCGGAGATAGTGGTGGGTTTTTTGACAACGGGGATTAGTGATTCTCATCCGTTGTCGTTCCTAGTACGTTTGTGCTATGGCTTCATATCGAGGGACTGGATAGTCCGTATTTCTCATGTGTATAGGGAGGCTAATCGTCTAGCGGATGGATTAGCAAACTATGCATTCTCTTTACCTTTGGGTTTTCATGCTTTTGCTTCAATACCGGATGATGTTCGTTCTATTTGGTTAGACGATGTGAATGGATCTACGCGATCTAGACATGTCCGATTGTAATTTTCTATTTTTTCTTTAATAAAGTATGGGAGACTTGTCTCCCTCTTCATACCAAAAAAAAAAACAAAAAAAACTATAGAATACCACTTATTTATTAAACAGAAAGAAAAAAATATTTGTCCAAAATTTCCCAAGAATCGTCTTGAGAACCACTCGATCCCCGTCGAGTATGTTCTTAGATCGACAAAAACAAACGAAAACGCTCTTTCATTACCTTTCTTGTTAACATAACTGTTCACAGTCTCTAATATTGCATAAGAACATCACGTCTACTAACATTTTGCTAGGCGCAAATATCAACCCTCGTCTCTCAGATTATGAACATCAAGTCTCCTAATAATATTATTTTGTCTTTCTTTTATATTTACAGAATTGTGTATAGATTATTAAAGAAGAGCCAAATTTCTTTTAAAGATTATTCAGGAAGAGCTATAGATCTTGATGAGTTAAGAAGGCAGCTTTTCGATATTCCGCGAGTGCCCATAAGGGGAAGGTGTTTCTGTATGTAGCATAGTGTAGCATGCACGTATTCATGAATACTCCTAATATTTCCTGCAAACACACATAACATTAACAAAGAATAATTGAACTCAGTACATACACACATTAATTTTACATTTACTATCATTAAAAAGTCATGGAGTTAAGGTCGATGACATTAATATTAGACCTGATTTTATTATTACAAAGTATGAAGTGGTAGGCAATACAAAGATACGAAAAAGTAGGTAAGATTATTCTAAATCTCACGACTTATGTAAGCTTCACCAGATATTCATATATCTGTCAAAGAGGATGTTTGAAAATTACCTGTTGCGGAAAGTCCCCATTTTCAAGTTGCGAAGTGATGATAAGTTTCGCAGCACGATGAAGAGGTGTAGGATCTCTCTCGGCCTGTTGTACAGATACAGCATAGGAAAAAATAGGTTTCAAGATAATTTCGTTGTACTTGAAATAAATGCAAGTGTAAGATTGAAAATATTTGAACCTGTCCGGCATGAATCAAACCCATCATAGCCCATGCGGTTTGCACTAGGTTTGATCTGTTCCCTTCTAATGGTATGTATCTCTGCATACAAACCATATTGAGAAGATTTAAAGCTTCTTCAAAACTAAAGGTGAATTGAGACGCTAGAATTTTGTGTTGATCCATAAAATTTACCTGCTCAGGGCATGACAGATGGCTTTCTCCCCAACCTCCATCTTCTCCCTGTATCGTAAGCAGGAAATCTACACCTTTGCGCATAGCCAGACAACTTTTGTAGGTTTTACCAGCGGCTGCTAGCCCGCTCAGAGCAAACCATGTCGCGTAGATAAAACAGATACCCCAGTTTCCATACCTATCATTACTCAAAAATAAACTATTACGTTAGAGTTTTTCCAAACCATATTCATTAAACATGTCTTAATTATGTTAAATGCATACCATGAACCATCAATCGTTTGTTTGCTTTCTATGAATTGCACCCCTTTCTCAATCGACTTGATGATTTCTTTTGTCCTGTGATCCGGATAAAGTTGTTTGAACAGAACCAAAGCTTGAATAACAGCTGAGGTACATTCTACATACTCGCGTTCAGCCATAACACTAGTAAAAAAATCTGTGGGATTGAGCAACTGCAACACCAATTACAAAGGTTAGACCTGAATGATTTTATTTTTAAAGATTCTCAAATCCGCAAAAAGGACAACAAAATGTATTCTTATGTGTTGTAGCTCTTACTTCCAACCATTCTTGTGCACGGACAGGCTCCCATGCAGTCAAACCTCCTTTTTCACCCTACATCAAATAAAGTTGTATTCGTGAATATTAATTAGAGACTGAATTTTTGACAACATTAGTCTTATAGATATTATCTCACTTGCAACGATAACAAGAGATTAACAGAATCGTATAGTTGTTCAGGATCTATTTTCTGGCCAACGACCTCAGCTGGCATCAAGGAGAGCAGCATGCAACACTACAAAACACATAAGTAAAGGTTAATCTGGGCTGGGGCATAACTCTTGTGAAAACTCTAACTAATTCTGCTTCAACAACTAATTTGATTACCTTCAAAGCTTCAGCTGTACAATCTGACACTTGCCATCCATGATCTCGATCAGACAAAGTCCAGGCTCCTTTGGAAATATGGCGATACATGCTCTTAAAGTCACCTGAAGGGTTTTCTCTAACCTACAAAGTGCTTTAATTTAGGGGGAAAAACACATGCAATTGTTCCATAAAGCATTTCTAAGGAACAAGACTATAATTAAAAGCATATCAAACCTGAGAATTTTTTATGAAATTGTGTCCTTTCCTGAGTACATCATCAGTTTCGTCAGAAAGGTCACAAGCAAGTAAAGCTTGAATCGCAAACCCTGTGTCCCAGAGTTGACTTCCAAAGCTCTGCAAAAATTTAAAATACTTAAGAAATTTTGTCAACTAAAGTCTACATTAAATAATTTATGTATTTTTATTAGAACCTGCATTTTCAGTCCGTCTTCAGCAACCCACATGAAGTCCGGAATTCTAGCGAGATGTTTCTTAAAGTGATCTCCACTAGGATTCTCGATCCAGCAAGCAAGCATGCACAGAACCTGCATAAACATTTAGGCATGTTTTTGAAATTTACGTTTTCAAGAGAATACATGCACAATATTTCAAAGTTTCTCAATGTCTTACCTTCTCAACACATCCGATGGTAATATAATGGCTATTTTCGTCCTCATAATGTATGTGTTCCATTGCCACTCGAAGAGCCTTATCCCGTACAAGTTTTTTTAACGGCCAACTTGTAAGGAAAGGCTCCACAAAATTGTGAAGAGTGTCCCATAACAAATCTTGAACCAGAGGATGAGGATAAATCATGTCTTCCTGCAAGATTAAAAACGATGTAATGCCTGTGGATTTTCTCCCCTGAAAGAGAAATTTGCATAATAAAATTGGTTAACCATACTTTTGCACATAGACGGCGTGCTTTGTTCCAATTGATTTCCTCATAAGGTTGTAAGTGGAGTTCTTTGCGCAATAGCATGATAAGAGGTGTAAGAGGACCAACAAATCGTTTCCCATACAGATAAGACATGGGCATATAAACCATCCGGGTATAACACAAAACTCTTCCTGTATTTATTTTCCATCAAGAGAGGGCAATGTTAAAACAAAATCTACAAACATATATGTATATAGCAGTTTCAAGTTGATCCATACAGTATAATCTCCAAAATAAGAAAATAACAAACCTAAGTGTATTGGAATGAAAGAAGGGAGCAACCAAATCTCGGGAGGCATTGGGTTGGTTCCAGACCAATCATAGATTCCGAGCATCTACAAACGAAAAATCGAGAATCAATACTAAAACTTTCAACATCTTTGAGTTTATATTAACATATGGTCCAAAAGATATTACCGAGAGCCAAAATTTTCCCCAAGAAGGAATATAAGTCACACCACCATGGTCAAGAATCCATTGCCTGCCTCGTTTGCAGGCGTTATCTCGCCCTCCATTGGGACCTTCTCCGAGCATACGCAAGCATATGTAATTCAGTGCGGTGCAGAACATAACACTCTTTCCCTCAATATGTAATCCCCATCCACCGTCTTTGTTCTGCAAATTAAGAGACAAAAACGAAACCCATGTGAGGATCTCTACTCTAGTCCACTTTAATATTATCCGAGCCAATCCTCGAAAGTACCTGGTAACAATAGATATGCCGAAGCATCTCTTTGCGATGTTCCGCATGGAATATCTTCTCGAGGTGTCCTGTGATATACAAACAAAAAACCTGCAGAAAAATTTTCTCTGTTTCACTAAGTCCTTTTCCTTATTACTATAAATATCCTTAAAACAAAATTGCGCAATAGAAACAATGAAGCCCTAATTCGAACCCTAAGAGTATTCTTCGATAGACATAAACTAATAAACTAATAATCGAAAGAAAAACGAAGAAGAAAAATACCAATGGAGGAAGGAAGAAGAGAGTTCCGGCGATTTCCGCCGGCCAGTGGCCATCGGAGGCCTGCAAAGCCGAGAAGAAAGAAACTGCTCTCCTTAACGCATTCGTAGCATTTTCATAAGTTATGCCTTCGCCGTCGTCGATCTTCACCGGCGGGATCACTTGCTCGAATTTCGCCTCTTTCAAAAACTGTGCGTACAGTCAAATCAGCTCAGAGCCTCGGACCAAAATAAAACATTCTTCGCGTTGAACAAAAAAAGGAAAAAGGAATAAAGACAGAGTATGAGTAATGGCCCATGGGCCATTAACTTCTAGGGCCCAAAAGTAAGAAGTTTCATTACGACTTCGTCACTGGTTGGTTCTTTTTTAATTTTTTTTTGTTAAAATTCTTTTTTATTACTATTTGAATAACTGGCTTTCCGAAACCCATAATAATTTTGAATAATCTGATTCTTCTTCAAATGATTTGCCTAACGTGATTTGGTTGAGTGAAAATCAATCAATTCAAACTAAAAATTGGACAAGGTGAATACACAATATAAGCTAATATAGCAATCTATTTAGATTTTAGGGCATTTTGTAATAAACAAATAAATCTCGCTTGTGAATAAAAAACTCACTTGCATTCGCCACAAGAGATCACTGCAACCTTTAACACGGGAACGGTTGTCCAAAAATTTCTGGCGAGCTTCTTCAACTGCGGCTCGTTCCTCAGGTGTGCCGGCTTTGGGATCAAACTCCCATGTTTGACGTCCGACGAAGTTGTTGCTGCTGAACAAGTAAGGGTCTTCTCCATTTCCCTCTCCTATCTTCAACTTCCACATAACGATGATCCTATATATGTATACTTATAAGTCCATATATATATACTCAACGAGTTTAGAATTTCATACAAACAATCATATGATGGTATATTATATATATAGTCCAGTTTGTAAAAACATGCGTACGGTATATATAGATAAACACTCTATATAAGACTATATTCCATGCATGCTTATATATATATTTGTATGATTTTCCATGTCTAGTTTTATATATTGAATTTAAAGAGCCCTTATTTATGAATATGAGATTGAGAGAGAATAAGAAAGACAAGAGAGTGAACGAGAGAGTACTTGTGCTGGGTCGATGTTTGTCTTTGCCGTTGATGATTATACTTTGGCGAGTTTCATGTACGTATGTTTATATAGAGGTAGGTGGATGATCGACAATTGAATAAGAATAATTTGAGCGTATTAATTAAATAAATTAAGATCTATTTAATTATTCTTATAGTATTTGTTCTTATCTCTAACGTACGTTTATATATATTTTTGAGTTAGACAAATGTTTTTCTCAATTATAAAAGGTACAGAACGTAAATGTAATATGTATCTAATATGTATAGTTTACAAACAGAATTAAAGACAAAGCTTTAAGTTGACATGAAAATTACACTCTTCAATTTTACATAACTTAATTATAGTTACAAGTTTTCTCTCTTATTTTTTTCTTGTTTTTAGGTTTTAATTTTATTTCTCAACGTGTTAATTATTCCGATAAAATCCTATTATTTGCTTTTAGGATAAACATAAGTGAACTCCAAAGACTTCCCGAATTTTTTGCTCATAATAAACATAAAGTACTCTTATTATCTAATACTAGTTTGTAGGTTCCACATATTTAAATGATTAGTCCTATAGCAAAATATCAAAACTCATATAATCAAACATTCAAACTCATTTAACAAATGATATGGTGGCCCACCTGTTTAGTTCATGCAACTCAATATAGAATATATGTACTTTAAAAACAAAAGTGATTTTATTCAATTAAACGCCGTATAAAAAAGTTAGAAAAGATACGGTCGCACTTAATTACCACACCGCAAGCAGTCACGTCACGAACTAAGCTCTTTCTGGACACTGGCTAGTCGGATCACTGTGTGGTCTGGACACTGGGTTATCAAAAAAAAAACTAAGCTCTTTCTGTGGTACGCATCCTATGTTACACGTGGCCGTATATAAGCGTTAATTGCGATTGACAAATTGAGTTAGCTCTCTTTCACTCTCACTACATCTGCTTTTGTCAAATTACTATATTTAGATCATAACGATCATGTGCGTGCGCCCTACATACGAACATTTGTCCACTATGCATCTAATACGGTGCACGATTCGTTTATGGTTAGGTCGGCCAACGGTCATGATTAAATGCTGATTGATACATACTATAATTTAGGTTCCTTTTTATAATGGTCTAATGTGCAGTAACAGTTGGGATTGAATTACATACGCTTAAAAACAAGTGGCGATCATTAATGATTGTGAGTCGTTAACAAAAACAATATAATGACGATTCATTTTTTTGTCATTATGTGTAACTCGTGAATTATCGTGAAAAGAAAGCTCTGCAATTTTGTATCTAAAGCCCCTACTTTCCTAGCTATTACAAAAAAAATAGATCAAATGTTTTTTCAAATTTATCTAATAATTAAAATCGTAATACATGATATATATGTTATTTCAAAAAATATTGTATGGTTTTAGTTGAATAAATTGAGTGAGCTTAACATGTCTATATTTTTGGCTCGCTAGCTAGAAACATTAAAAAAGAAAAGTGACATTGGTTTAATACAACCCAACTAGATCGTAAATTTAAACTTCATAAATTGTAGGTGTATCCAACGCTCATATTCACAACCGGACATTTGAAATCCGCCGTCTACAACCAAACTTATCCTAGGGCTTTAAATACACCCTTTGTTTCGGATGACATCTAAACCCCATGTTTTTAGCTACTAGTACACTAGTCTCTATAAACTATGTTAATGAGATGACTCTTCAGTCTTCATTGATACTCACGTCACGTACGAATCACTTATATCTTTTTCCTCAACATTAATTTCTTTTATATAATTGAACGAGATAATTCCTCTAGTATGGTATTGAGAGCTGGACTCAAATTATACAAACTCTTATACGGAATATCTTATGGGCTTTGGGTGCTAAGGATGACCTTTTCTGATCTCTTTATTTACTTAATTTTTATCTTTTTGGGGCAAAGCTTTCTTCTGAGTTCTGATCTATGAATATAATATAGGCCACACGAAGAGATTACTTGCTTCACTGGTAAATATTCAATTTCGAACTAGTTTTCTCCTATACTAATGTTGACTAACAAAAGCATGCATGCAAACTACCGTTGAAATGTGACATTCTTTTTTCTTATTTTTTTGTCAGTAGAACGTGACATTATTCAAGAATACCATCGAATCGAAGTCACTTTTTTTTTTCCCCAACAATCTACTTATATTCAGAAGAAAGTTGGTTAAGATATATTCGGATATCCAAAACGGAGGATATCCATACAACCCGAAAAGAAATTAGAATAAGTACAGCCCTGTTTCATATTTGCCAAGATCATGGATCAATTTTTATGCTGAACACAACCGATATTGTGAAATTTGCATAACGACTGTTGTATGTAGGTTTGAAAAACTAGTTTAGTTTAGTTTTCTATTTTTAAATAATTAATATACAGTAATACTTCTTTCATTTATAAGGACATCATTTGGAGAATACTGAATACCCTGAGTCTGAGTTACAAGACGAAGAAGAGTCTTGTAGAAGAGATACCCGGCCTTAATAGAGGAGGCGGACTATAAAACATGAGTGAAGCAACCGTGAGATATATACTGAGATAGGTGGGCGATAACACAGTGGATATTACTTTTGAGATAGTTATTTTTTTGTTAAATAATGAGATGATTTAGGTTTCGATTCCACCAGCTATATAAAAAACAATATCACGTAAAGTCGTTATTATGAGGAATATATGAAACATAAGATCATGAATCGTTTTAAATGCATATATATAATGCATTTATACGTTAGAACGTTATGCTTAGTTTTTTTTTTTTTTTTTTTTTTTTTTTGAACAAAGGCTTGAACGTTATGCTTAGTTATGTTTTACAAGACAGCCACAAACTTCCAAAAGTTTTCAAGATTAACCTCGTTACGCGTCTAAAAAGTTGATGAAAATCTAGATACCAATTTCATTTTTCAAAGTTATAGTTTAATAAATAAATAAAACTTCAAAACGAATTATGTATGTGTGTGCGTGTAAATGAATTCAATTTCACTCACTTCTCTTCTTTTCTCCACATATATTACGTGCATCTCAATGCACGATGCATAAAATATGCCATATCTTCAGATTATTAATTAATTAAGATCTAAAGAATGTGGAAGTTGAAGATAGCAAATGGAAACAAAGAAGAGCCCTACTTGTTCAGCACCAACAACTTCCTCGGAAGACAGACATGGGAGTTTGATCCGGAAGCCGGCACAGCAGAGGAACTAGCTGCCGTCGAAGAAGCTCGTCGGAAATATTTTGATGATCGTTTTCAGGTTAAAGCTAGCAGCGATCTCATATGGCGTATGCAGGTATTTATTTTTCTTTTCTTTTTGTGTCAACATATATAGTTTATGAATCAAAAGTAAGGATCGACGAGCCAAACCGGGAAACCTACAATGAAAAACCAATAATATGGTTCGTTGTATTTTTAAAATTTAATTAGTGATGCCTCTGTTACTGAATTTATTTCCCTGTCATTATCCTGCATTAAACAAAAAATATATATGAAGCTTGAAAAACGGGTAATTCGTGGATAAAAAATTGTTCTTGAGCACCTTTGTACTATTTTTGGATATTCACAAAATTCAATATGTATGTTCACTGACAATTTCATAAACAAGTTTTAGTGTCAAGTCCAATACGTGTGATCATTACAAGGTCACATTGGTTAGATCTATCTAGACTATTATAAGGCTATAAGCTAGCTTAAACATAGACTATAATAACTCCATGATGATGCTAATTTTCAGAAAAAGGGTTTCATAGAATATAATGTATATGCACACATTATAAAGTATATGCACACGATTAACTGCAATGCTTGTTATATAAAGTTCTGAATTAAGTTATATTTTTCTAAGCAAATATATATACGATAATAGTTAGAAGTATCAGACAATTCTGTAGAAGAAAAATGTTTCCAATTGACATTGATATTCAAAGGAAATAAAATAACACATCCCATAGGCCATAGTTCTTTGTAAATATAGCATGCATAAAGACATGGTGGAACTGGGTAAAGAACGTGATTATGGGTTAGGTCCATATTTTTAGTTTTTTGCTAACCTTTAAAAGGCAATAACCGTTAACTTTTTAATCTAAAATCAAGACCTTCACATAATATGAAAACTATTTTAGTAGACCCGAATTGTAAATTTATTATAACTCTAAGGGCCTAAACTGTAAATAAATTAGACTTTAAAGATTTCGCCGGTCAAAGTCGCGAGGACAAGTCAAAGTCAAACCTTCAATTTACAATCCCTAACTTCAACGGTGTCGTCACCGGGAATTATCACCGGCGTCAGCCTCCATGAAAATGCCATTTTATTTCCTAAGAGGCGAGAATGAAAACCTTCTCGCTTCACATTCCCACTCGAAGCCTGATCGTGTTTCTTCGACTGGGCTCGCCGGAATGAAACAGGAGCCCTTTTTTTCAAACGGTGATTTAATGCAGAAAGACGGAGCAGAGTGTTGATTATATAGTTTTAACTTGTATGATTGAAACATGTTTATTGAAATTCTGGTGTTTGGTTTTGGTCCTGTGATGCAGTTCTTAAAGGAGAAGAAATTCGAGCAAGTTATACCTCCGGTGAAGGTTGAAGATGTCAATAAGATCACGAGCGAAATAGCTACAAATGCGTTAAGGAGAGGGGTCAATTTCTTATCGGCATTGCAGGCCACTGATGGACACTGGCCTGCTGAAAATGCTGGTCCTTTATTCTTCCTTCCTCCATTGGTATGTCTCTATCTGCTCTAAACTTCTTATCACTGTATGTTTCATGACAGTAGTGCTAAGAACAAATGAGTGTTTTAGATTTGAAAAAAAAGTAATCTTTGTCAATAATGAGTGTACATAGATTCTATCCAAGTTTGGGTATGCTCACCAGCAAGTGGCACAGAGGTTATTATCCAATTTCCTCTTCTCTGATATTTTTGTTTGTTTGTAAGATAACAGGTTTTCTGTCTATTTGTCACTGGACATCTCCATGAGATATTCACTCAAGAGCATCTTCGAGAGATCCTCAGATACATCTACTGTCACCAGGTATATTATAAGTACATCTGCAAAACGTACCACTTATGCTACTTTTATAAACTCTTTTCTATCAATTTTACCGTTGAGATGTGTTTATTTCAAGAATGAAGATGGTGGCTGGGGATTACACATAGAAGGAGACAGCACCATGTTCTGCACCACACTAAACTACATTTGCATGCGCATACTTGGAGAAGGTCCTAATGGAGGACCAGGAAACGCGTGCAGACGGGCCAGGGATTGGATTCTTGCCCATGGGGGTGCAACATACATACCCTCTTGGGGCAAAACTTGGCTTTCGGTATATATCTGCATGAGTTTTTTTAGTCTAAATAAGATTCAGAAGGTTGTTTTAATTTTTGTTGAATGTTTGTAGATACTTGGTGTCTTTGATTGGTCAGGAAGCAACCCAATGCCTCCAGAGTTTTGGATCCTACCTTCGTTTCTTCCAATACATCCAGGTTTTTTTTTTCACATCTTGAATATCTCCATCTTTGCTTCAATAAAATAAGTAATGACTAGGTTGTAACAATCAACTAAGACTTGAGCTCTTGAAATTGCGTCGTCACTTCTAAATTTTAGTCTGAAACCATTTAACGAAAATCTGCAGCGAAAATGTGGTGTTACTGCCGGTTGGTTTACATGCCAATGTCTTATCTTTACGGGAAGAGATTCGTTGGTCCAATAAGTCCTCTTATTCTGCAACTACGCGAAGAAATTTACTTGCAGCCTTATGCAAAAATAAACTGGAACAGAGCACGCCATCTATGTGCAAAGGTAAGGTCAATCATTGTTCCTTCCATAAATAGATTTTTTCAGGAAGATAAATTCACAGAAAACCTTCCACTTTCATCCTCAGGAAGATGCGTACTGTCCTCATCCACAAATTCAAGATGTTATATGGGACTGTCTTTACATCTTCACCGAGCCGTTTCTTACATGTTGGCCATTTAATAAGCTGCTTAGGGAAAAAGCTCTTGGGGTGGCAATGAAACACATACATTATGAAGACGAAAATAGCCGTTATATTACCATTGGATGTGTTGAAAAGGTAAAATAAATACAGTCCTTATGCAGAAATGCTGGAGTACTCAGAATTTATCTTCGAAATAACTAAAAACTCCAGATTCTTTTTGTAGGCATTATGCATGCTTGCCTGTTGGGTTGAAGACCCTAACGGAATTCATTTCAAGAAGCATCTTTTGAGGATTTCTGATTACTTGTGGATTGCAGAAGATGGGATGAAAATGCAGGTGTCAATGAAAATTCGGGATCTATTTGTTATGTCACTTAATGGAAAGTTTGTGTGGCATGAAAATTTTATGAGTCACGTATTTTGCAGAGCTTTGGAAGTCAATTATGGGATTCAGGATTTGCCCTCCAAGCGTTAGTTGCAAGTGATCTCGCGAACGAAATCCCAGATGTACTCAGGAGAGGATATGACTTTTTAAAAAATTCTCAGGTTCGATATCCTCTGCAGTATGATTTTGTGACTTTAAATTATCAGAACAAGTGAAGGTGTCTTACGGAACTGAGAATTCTTAAGGTTAGAGAGAACCCTTCGGGTGACTTTACGAACATGTTCCGTCACATCTCCAAAGGGTCGTGGACATTCTCTGATCGAGACCATGGATGGCAAGCTTCCGACTGCACAGCCGAAGGGTTCAAGGTGATTAGCCAGATTTCGATTACTATAATGAGTTGGTCAGCTTTCCACCTAATTAGCACTTATCTTGGTTTGTAGTGTTGCCTGTTGCTTTCGATGATGCCACCTGACATTGTTGGCCCGAAAATGGATCCTGAACAGTTATATGAGGCTGTTACTATCTTGCTGTCTCTACAGGTGAGTTTTATACCCCATATAGAACGCACTTCCTCAACTTTTTATGATAAGAAATTTCTGTTCACTTGCTCTGGCTGCAGAGTAAAAATGGAGGTGTAACTGCTTGGGAGCCTGCCCGTGGACAAGAATGGTTGGAAGTAAGAACGAAATCCCATCAAGATTTTGTATCACAACGTTTTTGAGGCACCGGAAAGAAATTCTCAGAAACATTTTTTCACTTTTTTCTCGTGTTTCAGTTGCTAAATCCTACTGAAGTTTTTGCTGACATTGTGGTTGAGCACGAGTACAATGAGTGTACTTCATCAGCAATCCAAGCTTTGATTCTGTTCAAGCAACTATATCCGTATCACAGGACAGAAGAGATCAACACTTCTATCAAGAAAGCCGTGCAATACATAGAGAGCATACAAATGCATGATGGTTCATGGTATTACATAAATGACTTTCAGACAAGGTGAAATTGTTCACAAAGATTCTGGTTTACCAAAAAATCTTGGATTGATAGGTACGGAAGCTGGGGAGTTTGCTTCACATACAGTACATGGTTTGGTTTGGGAGGCCTCGCAGCTGCTGGAAAGACGTACAACAACTGTTTGGCTATGCGTAAAGGCGTTCATTTCCTTCTCACAACTCAAAAAGATAATGGGGGTTGGGGTGAAAGCTACTTGTCATGTCCTAAAAAGGTATAATCACCTAATACTCATTGCTTGTAAAGGTCTTTTCCCCAGTTCCTGCGATTCATGAAAAATACACTTGGTTTGGTGTGCAGAGATACATTCCAAGTGAAGGGGAGAGATCAAACTTGGTGCAAACCTCTTGGGCAATGATGGGTCTACTTCATGCTGGACAGGTTCAGAATCGTGATATGCTGAGAACTTTTACTTCCTTGCCATAGGAAAGATCTTAGTCATCCCCATGAAAGTCATTAATTGTTTCTTCTAATCTCACACTACAGGCCGAGCGAGATCCGGCTCCTCTTCACCGTGCTGCAAAGCTCTTAATCAACTCTCAACTGGAGAATGGCGATTTTCCCCAGCAGGTACTTTTGGAAACATGACACAAAAAGCTGCTCATTTTAAAACCTTAGATATGCCCTCACAAGATTTATGTAGAAGCTGATGAACATAATCCCCTCAGACTCAAATTTTAACTAGTCTTTTTGCTGCCTAAGATTTTCTTCTGTTCTTAGACAAACAAGGCACACCTACATTGCTAATTCGAAAGAAGATTTCGTGAATTGATGCTAACAAAATGCATAACTACAGGAGATAACTGGAGCTTTCATGAAGAACTGCTTGTTACACTATGCAGCATACAGAAACATCTTCCCCGTGTGGGCACTTGCAGAGTATAGGAGACGAGTTTCATTGCCCTATGAAAACCTTGAACAGAGAGAAGAAGTTAGATCCATCACAACGTCTCAACAGTCATCACAGGTCATTGACCATGATGTAGGATCATAAAGTCATGACCTCTCTTTTGCAATAAGCTATTAATTATTTATATGAAGGTGGTTGAGTATTCTACTGAATAAGCAAACTAATGATAGTGTATATTCATACATACACATCTATACTATATGTTCATATGTATTATATTTATGTATGTTCTCAAGCTATATAAATGTATTATATTATATGTCTGTAGTTATGTACGTATCGAAGATTAACCAAAATCTTTTCCACCAACAAGTAATCTCATTTTTGTCTCTTAATTCTCTATCATCCCAGAAGTAACCTGTTCTTGTCGGTGTTTTATTATCACAGATTTACCAAAATTCCACCTACTTTATCTTAAATTAATTTACTTCCATATATATATGTATGTATGTATGCGTTGAATTAAGAAATCAGGTAGCTCACAGTTTTGTAATGTGGAGGTTGAAGATAGGAGAAGGCAACGGAGATGATCCCTACTTATTCACTACTAACAACTTCGTCGGACGACAAACATGGGAGTTTGATCCTGACGCAGGCTCGCCGGAGGAAAGATACGCCGTCGTTGAGGCTCGCCGGAGTTTCTACGAAAACCGTTTTCATGTTAAAGCAAGCAGCGATCTCTTGTGGCGCATGCAGGTTCGTAATTTATTCCTTGGAACATTTTATTTAATCTTATTAACTTGCTAATTGAAATAATGAAATCCCATGTAATTCATACTATATTTTACTGCTCTAGCAACGTGCTATTTTAGTAAAAAATAAACATTTTTAAAAGTAACACGAATGATTTGACTCCTACATATTTACCTTCCTCATTTAAGAAAGTTTTTTTTTTTTTTTTTTTTTTTTAACTCACCATTTAATACAGTTTTATTTTGTTCTTTTTTTCTTTTGCAATGTTGGAATGAAAAAAAGAAATTAAATTCATATTTTGCGAAATTACGAACAAGGCCCACAAAAAAAGTTTATTTGCGAAATGTATCCGTTATTTCAAAAGTAACGAATTTTGCAACAGTTTTTGAAGGAGAAAAAATTTGAGCAAGTGATAGCTCCGGTGAAAGTTGAAGGCTCCGAGAAGGTAACCTTCGAAACGGCGACGAATGCATTACGGAGAGGTGTTCATTTCTTCTCGGCGTTGCAGGCCAGCGACGGTCATTGGCCAGCCGAAAATGCCGGTCCTTTGTTTTTCCTTCCGCCACTGGTTAGTAGTTTTTACGGAGTCAATTGTATAATCTGAGATTATTAAAGATTCCAATTGTGCAGTACGAAAAAACGATAATTTCAAATGGATCGACGAATGAATTTGGATTTGGGATCAGTGTGATTTAGTTTTCGTGTAAGTGGGGATGTTGAAATTGAAAGAGGGAATTTTTAAGTGAAAGTCTGAAACTTTGTTGCTCCAATGCACACACTGTGTAGGTGTTTTGTCTTTACATCACGGGACATCTTGATGAAGTATTCACTTTAGAACATCGAAAAGAGATTCTTCGATACATCTACTGTCATCAGGTACATTTAGCTCCACTTAAAAATGTCTCTTCTTCAATGTGATCATGTTGGATTTTTCTGTCCATAGAAGGAAGATGGTGGGTGGGGATTACACATTGAAGGTCATAGCACAATGTTCTGTACTGCGTTGAATTACATATGCATGCGTATACTTGGGGAAAGTCCTGTTGGAGGTCATGAAAATGCGTGTAGACGAGCCCGGGAATGGATCCTTAGTCATGGTGGTGTCACCTACATACCTTCTTGGGGTAAAACTTGGCTTTCGGTAAGTATTCAGATCATCTGGTAATCTGAGAATGACTAGAAAAGTTGTATCATAAGCGTTTTTTTGTTGTCTGCAGATACTTGGTGTATTTGACTGGTCAGGAAGCAACCCAATGCCTCCTGAGTTTTGGATCCTACCTTCTTTCTTTCCCGTGCATCCAGGTTTGTTTCTTGACATCTAGAAATAAGATTTTCTTCTTTAAAACTTATGAGATCGGGAAACTAAGTGCCTCTTGTTGTAGTTTGAGCAAAACCCTGATTAAGAATTTCTTTCAAAAACTATTCTATTAGTGGAAGCACTAATTAACGGAATTCTGCAGCAAAGATGTGGTGCTACTGCCGGATGGTTTACTTGCCAATGTCGTATCTCTATGGGAAGCGATTTGTTGGCCCAATAACACCTCTCATTCAACAACTGCGGAAAGAACTGTACTTACAGCCTTATGAAGAAATCAATTGGATGAAAGTCCGCCATTTTTGTGCAAAGGTAAGAATGTTAGGATGTATCGTCATTCCTCTTTAGGATTTTCTTTCATGGAAAAGAACACGGAGACATTCCTCTACTTTACCTTAGGAAGATACATACTATCCCCGTCCATTGGTTCAAGAGTTAATATGGGACAGTATTTACATCTTCGCGGAGCCTTTCCTTGGACGTTGGCCATTTAACAAGTTTCTTAGGCAAAAGGCTCTTCAAGTGACAATGAAGCACATACACTATGAAGATGAAAATAGCCGTTATATCACCATTGGGTGTGTGGAAAAGGTAAGAACACCTTACCCTTAGACAGAAAGCATAGAGAATCTGGAATTAACTTCTGTCTCTTTCTGCAGGTACTATGCATGTTAGCTTGTTGGGTTGAAGACCCGAATGGGATTTATTTCAAGAAGCACCTTGCTAGAATCTCCGATTACTTGTGGGTGGCGGAAGATGGGATGAAAATGCAGGTATGTCCCCGGAGATTGGAAATCCAATTTTGTTATGTTTAATAACCTTGAGTTGGTAAGAAATCGAAAATTTCTTGACCGGCACAGATTTATGCAGAGCTTTGGAAGTCAACTATGGGATACAGGATTTGCGATGCAAGCTTTACTTGCAAGTAATCTCTCCAGTGAAATCTCTGATGTACTCAGGAGAGGACATGAGTTCATAAAGGATTCACAGGTTAGATACCCCTGCAGCACTACTAACCATTTATTTTGAAAAATGAAACATTAGCTTACAATTTGAAAAACAACTGAAGGTTGGAGAGAACCCTTCAGGTGATTTCAAAAGCATGTACCGTCATATATCTAAAGGCGCATGGACCTTTTCTGACCGAGATCACGGCTGGCAAGTTTCAGACTGCACAGCTGATGGCTTAAAGGTAATTCAGCCGTTTAAACCGAACACATTGACATGTTCTTTACTGACCATGCCATTAAGTACTACATCCTTGCTTGTTTTTGGTTTAATAGTGCTGCCTGCTGTTCTCGATGCTGGCACCGGATATTGTTGGCCCAAAACAAGACCCAGAGAGACTATATGATTCTGTTAATATCCTGCTTACTTTACAGGTGAGCATTATAGGTCACAGAATCAATATTTTCAATGAAATACTCGTTTTCAGGTCGTGACATTTTCACTTGTTTTCAGAGCAAAAATGGAGGTGTATCTGCCTGGGAGCCTGCTGGTGCTCCCAAATGGTTGGAAGTAAGAACCATAAACCATGAAATGTTTTCAAACAACCAACATATACTTTTTAAAACATTTGTGGTAGCATAATCTTCTATGTATGTGTCTCAGTTGCTCAATCCCACAGAATTGTTCTCCGACATTGTGATTGAGCATGAATACAGCGAATGCACGTCGTCTGCAATCCAAGCACTGAGTCTGTTCAAGCAACTCATCCCCGATCACAGGACAACGGAGATCACTACTTTCATCAACAAAGCTGTGCATTACCTAGAAAACATGCAAACGCCTGATGGTTCATGGTATACTAACAATTGCAAAGTTTCCCAATCTATTCACAGAAATCTAAACAAGCCAAGTCAATAAACATTGTTCTTTGAATTGACAGGTATGGGAACTGGGGTATTTGCTTCACGTACGGTACATGGTTTGCTCTTGCAGGCTTAACAGCTGCTGGTAAGACTTACAAGGACTGTGAGGCAATACGCAAAGGCGTTCAATTTCTTCTCGAAGCTCAGAAAGACAACGGAGGCTGGGGAGAAAGCTACCTCTCTTGCTCCAAAAAGGTATACGCTTGCACATTCTGATGAAATAAACTTGATGTAGGATCATTCAGTCACTATAATCCTCTTGGTCTATGCAGATATACATAGCAAAAGAAGGGGAGATGTCAAACGTGGTGCAAACTGCTTGGGCTTTAATGGGTCTCATTCACTCTGGACAGGTTTAAACTTTCAATATTGATCGATGAAAATACAATTAATGAATCAGTTCTATATATGACCAGTGTTTTACACAACAGGCGGAGAGAGATCCGGTTCCTCTTCACCGTGCTGCGAAACTTATCATCAATTCACAACTGGAGAGTGGAGATTTTCCTCAACAGGTACGTTTCCTACACCAAAATGGCTTACTATTATCTCAAAACTTCCAAATTCTGCTATCGCTTTGCTGATAGAACTGGGTCAAAAAAAGCTAGAAGCTAATTGTAGTTGGTTTTATGACTTGTCCAGCAAGCAACCGGAGTGTTTTTGAAGAATTGCACGTTACACTACGCTTCATATAGAAACATTCATCCGTTGTGGGCACTCGCAGAATATCGCGCACGAGTTTCTTTGCCATGACGACACTTTTCATAAATTTTCTTTATACCAGGAAACATGTGAATTTATAACCTATCAGTCTATTACAAGATATCTTTTATGCGATATTGAACATACATCAATCCAGTTTATGTTGTAGTCAAAGTATCATCATTCACATTTAATGGTTTTAGAAAGTTTTTCTTTTCTTTTTGTCTACCGTCCATTTTCTTTAGCACGTTGAACAAAAGAGTCAAACCACACAAATGTGTTATTATTTCTTATGTTTTTTGTGTTACAGAATCTGAAATTAGATTATCAGCCAAAAATAACACCCTTAAATAACAACCATTAGAAAAAGAGAAAACCCGTTACCTTGCATCTACTTCATTTGTTACCTCCATAAAGAATCTTTGATCAATCAAACTCTATTTTTTCTTTTTCAAATCACAGTGAAGTTTTCTCTTTTGCATCATAAAGAGTCAAAAGGGTAAATCAATATATAGAAGAAGAAGATAAAAGAAGAGAATGTGGCTACCAAAAGCAAATGGGGCAAAGAAAGAAACAGGAAGTGGTTCAGTAGCAGTTGCAATAGACAAAGACAAAGGAAGCCAACATGCTCTTAAATGGACAATCGACAATCTTGCTTCTCGTGGCCAAACCATTTCTCTTATTCATGTCCTCTCCAGATCCCATTCTTCTTCAGGTCCCAATCTTCTTCTCACATTCATGGAAATTTCCAGCTTTTAGGGCTTCTTCTTCTCGTTAAAGTTTAATTTTTTTTTTGCTTTCGTTGTTGCAGATCTTGAAGAAGGAACCCCCCAACAGAAACAGCAATTGGAGAAGATAGCTAAAGATCTCTTTGTATCCTTCCACTGCTATTGTTCCCGTAAAGAGGTATTATTCTGAATCAAAACCCTTAAAGGTCCTAACTTTGAAAGAAAAGACCCTAATCGATTCTGCTTGAGCAGATACATTGTCGAGATATTTTGCTGGAAGACGCAGACAAAGTTAGAGCTATTACCGAATATGTTTCATCTTCCGCAATCGAAAACTTAGTCGTTGGATCTGCATCGCGTAATGGCTTCATGAGGTAATTTAATTTACCTTCTTTCAGATTCTGTTACAAAAAACAAAGTCTGTATTTTTTCAACGGATTCTGTAAATTTTGATGATTCTGAGCAGAAGATTCAAGACGGATTTGCCAACAACTGTGTCAAAGTCAGCTCCAGATTTCTGCAATGTTTATGTCATTTCAAAAGGCAAAATTGCTTCAGTACGAAATGCATCACGTCCTGCTCCTTACCAAAATTCGATGCAGCAATGTGAAATTGACAATCATCACCCACATACTCCTGACAAAGCACCAAAGCATCATGACCATTCCAATTCTGCAGGTTAGTTCATTCCTCTTTGAAAAGAATAAAAAAGTTCTTTGCTTTTTCAAAAGCTGATCCAATTTTGTGTTTCCAACAGGTAGTACACCGTCTAGACCTCGTAAATCAGTTGAAGTAGATGCTACAAGGTATAGGAATTTGAAGCTATTGAATTGGTTGATGTATTTAAGTGTAATGTCTTACATTAAGATTCAACATTTTTGTTTTTTGGTAGATCGCCGTTGATGAAAAGGAAGCCATATGGGGACTTATATGATTCAGATAGCGACCTTTCGTTCATTAGTCCGTCTTCTCATCGTGACTCTGACATTTCATTCATCAGCTCAGGGAGACCGAGCGTTGAGCGCTCTTCCTTTAGCCTTGATTTTCCTGAATCTGCAAGGACTTCGAGAATGTCAACGAGCTCAGAGCAAAGTATTGGCTCACATCGCTTGGGAATTAAGTTCAGTGATCCTGGTTTCCCTAACGAATCCTCTACATTCTCTGAAGAGAGCTGTAGAACATCCTCCTATTCCTCTCAGAGCTTGGTTAGTATTATTATTACTCAAGAACCTTCTCTTTTTCTTCTTATAAAGATTGGTTTCATTTTAGAATACTTGCTTAGATGGGATTGTGTTGTTGCAGGATGATGTTGAAGCTGAAATGAAGAGGCTGCGTCTAGAGCTGAAACAAACAATGGATATGTATAGCACAGCTTGCAAAGAAGCTTTAAGCGCTAGACAACAGGTAGTACTTAATACTAACATCAAAGTCAATGTAGTGGAAATGAGATTAGTACATTTGAATCAAATATCGTTGTTTGAACTTTTAGGCAACGGAGCTGCAAAAGCTGAGAACCGAAGAGGAGAGACGGTTGGAAGAAGCAAAGAGTTCAGAGGAAGCAGCAATGTCAATAGTGGAAAAGGAGAGAGCTAAAGCCAAAGCAGCCTTGGAAGCTGCTGAAGCTGCTAAGAGATTAGCAGAAGTGGAAGCTAAAAGAAGGTTGACTGCAGAGATGAAGACATTGAAGGAATCAGATTCGTTCTCTCGCGGATTTGTTCGGTATAGGAAATACACGGTTGAAGAAATCGAAGAAGCTACTTCAAATTTTGCAGAGTCTCAAAAGGTAGGAGAAGGAGGCTATGGGCCTGTGTTTAGAGGCTTTCTTGATCACACAAGTGTTGCTGTTAAAGTTCTACGCCCAGACGCAGCTCAAGGGAGATCACAGTTTCAGAAAGAGGTAAAAAAACAATCTTTCTTCGTTTCTTATTTTATTCAAGAATGTTTTCATCTTTGAGAAACATATGTTTATGTTTTGGCAGGTTGAAGTATTAAGCTGCATAAGGCATCCAAACATGGTGCTTCTTCTTGGAGCATGTCCAGAATTTGGGATTCTTGTTTATGAATACATGGCCAAAGGAAGTTTAGAAGACCGGCTTTTCATGCGAGGAAACACTCCGCCAATTACCTGGCAGCTACGTTTCAGAATCGCTGCTGAGATCGCCACGGGACTCCTCTTCCTCCACCAGACCAAACCTGAACCAATTGTCCACAGAGACCTTAAACCAGGAAATGTTCTCCTTGATTACAATTATGTGAGCAAGATCAGCGATGTTGGGCTAGCAAGATTAGTCCCTGCAGTAGCAGAGAACGTTACACAGTACAGAGTCACTTCAGCTGCAGGAACTTTCTGTTACATTGATCCTGAGTACCAACAAACTGGAATGTTGGGTGTGAAGTCAGATGTTTATTCGCTCGGGATCATGCTTTTGCAAATCTTGACTGCGAAACAGCCAATGGGTTTGGCTTATTACGTTGAGCAAGCGATTGAAGAGGGGACTCTTAAGGATATGCTTGATCCAGCAGTACCGGACTGGCCTATGGAAGAAGCTCTGTCTTTAGCTAAGCTTTCGCTTCAATGCGCGGAATTAAGAAGAAAAGATAGACCTGATCTCGGGAAAGAGATATTACCTGAGCTCAATCGGTTAAGAGAGATCGGTGAAGAGAGTTTAGAGAGTGTGTTTTATGCAGGAAGTCAAGGAAAGTCCCCACACACTAGCCAAGTCTCGATTTCATCATCTGTGAGTGTTTCTCTCTGAAAAATCTTTGAAAGTTTGATCTGTTTATTTTATTTTTTGTAATGGTTTTTCGTTGTTCGTAGAGTGATCCTTGTATACCGAATTCGGAATCTCCAGCTGCAGAATCTCGATCCTAGTTTTGAGATGAAGGAAGCAAATGCGGTAACTTTTTACAGAATCAGATGATCTTTCAAGTGAAGCTCTAGCACTCAGTCTGCAGGAGTCATAAAGCAAGGCAGAGCAAGTTTCTTTGTTTTGCTGAAAGAAGTTTTAGTGTGTATATACAATATAGCCTAGAGAGAATTTTGGTACAATTCTGTTAAATAATCAGTTATGTAACCCGCCTATTATTTATTAGGCCCATACCGGTTTTGAACAATCGATATTCAATACTGTATTATTAAAGAATTCGATAATGTAAAAGCCCATATCAATAGGCCCAATGGCTCAGACCGGTTTGACTCAACTGGAATTGCGGTTTTAATTTGGTTTTGAAAATAAAAAATGGTTAAACCCAGAGAGAGAGCTACAGATAAACCCTGCAACAGCTTCTTTCTTCTTCTTCCTCTTGATGTGGGTAGAAGCAAAGTATCGACCTTTGTCTTCTTCTCCATCGTGTGTATGGAGATTTTACATACCTCCTGCTATTTCGAAACCCAAACCTTGATTTCTCCTTCTCTACAATCTTGTAAATTTGGTTCCAACTCTCTCTTCTTCTCTCCTCGTCGCGTAACCTTGCTCTCGGCTTACCACCACAGTGGCCGATTCTCTGTTTCCGCCTCGTTTCAGCACGGAGATTCAAATTTGAGCTCTAATTCTTCGCAGAAAAATCACGAGGACCATACCTCTCTCGCACATAATTCAATTGCTGAGTTTCTCCGACGAGACATTGGACTCTCAGAGGCCGATTCAGATTTCATTTCTGAAAATTGTCCTAAATACACGCGAATGATTGTAGAGGGTGTTAGGGATTTGGAGGAATGGAATTCGTGGAAAGGGAGTGGAGAAGCTGAAGGAATTGAGGGTTTAGGGTTTAAGGAGAAAGTGATTTATATGGTGAAACAAAAGGGTGATGGTGGGAAAGTTGCCTTTTTGGAGAGTCTTGGTTTGAGTTTGTCTTCTGCTATGTATTTGGCTCATTACGTCTCCTCTGAATCGCTTCCCATACTTCTCCATAAGGTAATTCACCAGATTGTTCGATTTCTCTGCATCATCAAAAGAGAGTTTGGATTTGGTTTTGATTTTGGCATGGTACTTAATCTTGGTTTTGGATTATAGGTTAAGTACCTCAAGGAAATATTCTTTTCTGGCAGTGATGAGAAAGGTCTTGTTGGAAAGTATGCACGACGAATGATGCTCTACTTATCCATTCCTATTGATGAAGATGTTCAGCAAACTCTTTCCTTTTTCGAAAAGGTTTTGTGTTTCCTCGGTGATAATAGTATCTGATTTTTGTTTTTCATTCTCTATATTCTTTAGTAAGGTGAATGTTAAATGTCCATTAGATTGAAGCAAGGCGTGGAGGCTTGGATATGCTGGGCTCTGTAGATGCATCATTTAGATTTTTAATCGAGTCATTCCCTCGGCTTCTTCTACTTTCAGAAGAAAATGATATGAAGCCTATTGTAGAGTTTCTTGAAAGCATTGGTATCCCTAAATATTGCTTGGGAAAGGTACTTCTTTTGTACCCTCCTATCTTGCTCGGCAAAACTGAGGAGATCAAAAGAAGGGTAGCCGCAGCTCTGGAAAAGGTATGCTAGTTGTTTGATTGGACATAATTAGCATGGAGCTGCACTTTCTTTGTTTTCTCGTGGTTGCTGACTATTGCAAATTGGGCTTGTATAAGTTCAGGTTAGTGTAGTGAACAAGGATTCTGGAAAAGTGTTGCTGAAGTATCCGTGGATTCTCTCAACAAGCATACAAGAGAACTATTCTCACATCGTCTCATTTTTTTACAGTGAATCGGTAAGCACAATTTTGACAAGAAAGAATACATCATGTTGATCAGATAATTGGTGGTTTTGTGTTTGATAAGTTGTCTTTATCATTGTTGTTCCGTGATTGGTCTTACGAAGACATGGTTTGCTTTCTTAGGTGCTCAAAATGGATGTTGACCACGCAATTAAGAGATGGCCTTTGCTTCTCGGTTGCTCAGCGAGCAATATGGAGATGATGGTGAAGGAATTTGATAAATTAGGTGTTAGAGATAAAAGAATGGGGAAGGTTATACCCAAGATGCCTCAGCTTTTGTTATGTAAACCCCAAGAATTTCTGAAGGTAAAAAAGAAAACACTTTCCAAGATGTGTATTCCCTCATTCTATTATTGTGCAAGACTGTTTCTTTAACCACGTTATTCCTTATCTTGTAACAGGTTGTTTGCTTTTTGGAAGATTTGGGATTTCAAAAGGAAATCGTGGGTCAAATACTCTGTCGATGTCCTGAAATATTTGGCTGCAGCATTGACAAGACCCTGCAGAAAAAGCTCATCTTTCTCACACGTTTTGGTGTTTCCACTACCCATTTCCCCCGAATCATAAAGAAATACCCGGAATTTCTTATATACGACGCAGACAAAACAGTACTTCCACGGTATCTATCTTATCCCAATTAGCACATCATCTCAGTGAATCTTTCTATAGATAATGACCCTACTTTTGTAAATATATGCTCTTGCAGGCTAAAGTACTTAATGGAGATTGGGATATCGGAGAGAGAGATTGCCTTCATGATTCGCAAATTCTCACCGATCTTGGGATATAGCATCGACAAAGTGTTGAGACCGAAGTTTGAATTTCTGGTGAACAGCATGGAGAAGCCGGTTAGAGAGGTAATAGAATACCCGAGGTACTTCAGTTACTCGCTGGAGAAAAGGATAAAACCGCGGTTTTGGGTACTCAAAGGGAGGAACATAGAATGTACATTACAGGAAATGTTAGGCAAAAACGATGAAGAGTTTGCTGCTGATTTCTTGGGTTTAGGAGAGCTTCAAACTCACAGTGAAACCTCTTAGTTTATATTTATAGGCCAAAAGTTTCTTTGAGAAAATCACTATGTAATGAGATTGGTGATATCTCCGAAGCCTCTTCAGTTTTGTCTGTTTGCATTGTTCATATAACCGCTAGTGTATGTACTTACTGTTCTTGTATACAAATTCCTAACTTCTTTTTATCAAAAAAAATCAGCTCATGTGTATAAGAAGTGTATGAATTGTCTTCGAGAGGTTTGAAAATATTCCTACCATGTTTTTTGAATCAATAAAACAGAACCGGTTTATTGAAAATTAAGAAAACAAAATTATGAAAAATATGCCGAATTTTCTCTCTGGAAACGGTTTCTCGCATTTTTTTTCTTTCTTTTTCTGAAACTGAGGAAACTGTATGCGAAGATGTTCATATTCTGAAAATTCACAGAAAATTTATTTGTCTCTTCTTTACGTTTGATAAAACATGATTGCTGAGAAAATGATTGGAGCGAGTCACTGATTAACGTTTTAAGCAAAAATGGGAAACGCTATAGGCAAAGCATCAACTGACATCGGAGGTTTTATCGGGAATATTTTCACAGCACCGTTTAAAGCCACACTTGGAAGATCCTGTTTGTAAGATTTTCACTTCACTGTCTGAATTCTGTCGTGAAATCGTTGGTTTGGTTGGTTTTCTATCGCCTGTTTTGAGGATTTCTCTTCTTCACTTTTTTCTTAATTACAGAGATGTATGTTCGGGACCATGGGATCTTGCATGTTTCATAGAACATTTCTGTCTTCCTGATATTGCGAAGCTGGTGCTCATGTCAAGCCTCTGTTTCATAAGTAGACCTTTCTTTTATTTCCGATTTTTTGCAATCACTATGGATTCTGTCAACTTTCCTTTGTTTTGTATAATTTGTATTTGTTTCTTTTTTTCAGTTTTGATGTTCATCACCCTCCTGTTCAAGCTTGGAATTTGCCAGTGTGTTGTTAAAAGCATCTGCAAAATGTCATGTGCCGCTTGTGCAGCTTACTGGTTCGCCATTGGAGAGATGGTTAGTTGCTTGTGGCACAGTTTGACCAACATAAAACGGGTCCGCCGTCGTAGAGAACGTCTCGGTGATATAGAAGCTACGAGATATGATTACCCAAGTGATGGCGAATCAAGTTCATCGGACAGTCCCAGTCGAATAAACAACATTAGACCAAAGCAGAGAAGAAGAAGACTAGGAAGCAAACACAACCACCACCATCAAGGCAGCAATCGCAACAACCGCCGCCTCATAAGACTATCGAGTAGACAATTGTCTGTACGAGTTGGAGGCAAATCAAGAAGAGTAAGAAGAAGTGCAAGAAAGATAAAATCGAGGAGAGTTAAGATCATAGGAGTCAAAGATGTGGTTGATTAAAATGTCTCTAGAATTCCTTAAAGAGTGTCTCTAGTCTCTCTAAACTCAAAAACAGAATTATCTCATTTATTCAGATAAAATGAAACACAAAACCATTAATCCTTGTGAATAAGTTTTCAACCAACCTCTCTCCCTCTCTATTTGTATATGTGCAAGAGAGTATATAAGCCGGGATGGATAAGTAACGGTTCACTTTCAGAGGAAAACCGGAGCCATGACGAGAGTTATAGTCGCGAGCATTTTTATGAGGACATGAATGGATGGACCGGCTGTGTCCTTGAACGGATCTCCCACGCTGCAATTTTCAGATGATTTCTAATGAGAACGCATTTGGGAATATAACTTTGAATGACTTTTGAAGTAGAACGAAAATACTTACGTATCACCAGTCACAGCTGCTTTGTGGGCTTCACTTCCTTTTCCCCCAAGTGCCCCAGTTTCTATGTATTTCTTTGCATTGTCCCAAGCCCCTCCCGCCGTGTTTAGGAAAAGTGCCATTAAGATACCACAAACTGTTGCAAACATGAGCATAGAAGCTACAACTTTTGCTCCGAGCAGAGGTTGTCCTGTGTAGTAACCCAAGATCCGAAACACCAAACCTGAGAGAAAACAAGAGGTTTGTTTTTGGTCACGATCTTGTGGTTTCACTTTCAATACAGGAAGAACAGAAAAAAGAGTAAACATTACTGACTTACCAACTACAATGGGTGATGCAATAGCTAAAGCTCCTGGCTTTATCATTTCCCTTAAAGCTGCAGATGCGACAATGGCGACACAACGACTATAATCTGGCTTCTCCTTGTACTCCTGCAACAAGATATTGGTTTTGCTAGTCAACAACGGTACAAGCCAATACACAAGAAAAGGGGAAGCACTCAGAAGGAAAAAAAATATGCTCACCATTATGCCAGGCCTCTCAATAAATTGTCGTCTTACTTCGTTGACAACCTCTTGTGCAGTTCGACCAACTGCCGCGCATGCCCAAGCACTAAAGAGGAAAATAAGCATGGAACCCAATAATCCACCTACGAACACTTCTGGGATAGCAATATCAACCTGATTTGATCCGAGGATGAGCGTGAGAAGTTGTCTCAACATCGGGAATACAGCAAAGATGCATAATGAAATTTACCTCTTTGAAAGACACATTAGCAAACGCTGAAACCTCGTCCATATACGCACTAAAGAGAAGGAATGATGCAAGTGCAGCAGATCCAATGGCAAACCCTTTCGTTGTTGCTTTTGTGGTGTTCCCAACAGCATCAAGAAGATCAGTGATCTCACGGACACTTTCTGGCTGCACGAAACATGTATTATTTCTACATAGAATAAGATGGAACATAAGAGACTTTCAAGCCAATCATGTGACATCTTACCTGCTGGCTCATCTCGACAATCCCACCAGCGTTGTCAGCTATGGGGCCAAACATGTCCATAGTAAGGACATAAGCTGCAGTGCTTAGCATTCCCATTGTAGCAACGGCTGTTCCAAATAGACCTCCAGTGGGAATGCCATTTTCGTCCACTAGTCCCGAGGTATTGCCCAGCCAATACGCAGAAATAATAGCTACACTTATAGTCAAAACTGGAAGAGCAGTTGATTCGAGGCCCAAGCTGACCCCAGCAATGATATTAGTCCCATGACCAGTCGAGCTAGCAAGAGCCAACGTTCGAACAGGCTCGTGTTTATAGTCTGTATAATATTTGGATATCCAGACAAAGATATAGGCTGTGATGATGCCAACCAACCCACAGAGGGCGAAATTGAACCATGCAGATGGAGCTTGTTCAGTGTAAAGCAGCCAGCGAGTCGACTACAAACATAAATAATGCTGTCAGAAGAATATAGCCAAAAATTTGTTCGAAATTACAGTAATAACAAGGATTTCACTAGCGTAGGCTAATGAAAAGTCTGAACCAAAAAAACCCACAAAAAGCAGAACTAATTGTAAAAAGAACGAAAGGAACAAGACAATCAATGGTTTGTGTGTACATTACCGCGCCAAATGTCAAAACAGCTAATATAATAGTCAGAGAATATCCTTTCTGAAGTACAGCCATTGGATCCTCTACCGGAGATTTCACACTAGCATCACGTGTTCCCTTGATTGATAGAATACCAATTGATGATATAATCAAGTCAAAAGAATGAACAACTAGAGGAAAAAGGATAAAGCCTGATGGATCTGCGTAATAGAGAAAGATTTGAGTAAGTATCAAGCATGAACAAGAGGTTTAATAGGATGTTTATCAGCACATATTTAACAACCACGGCTAGAAATGGTCAGGTAATGTTATTGAAAAAATTCGACTGCAGTCAAGTGTAACTTGCTAAAAGAGTCATGAAAAGTAGTCTTCCTTCAATCTTCACATTATGCATAGCAGGTTCGTACAAGGTGTTTAAAGCAATAACTCTATACAACTTATGTCTACTTTTTACATCCTAATAAGTAACAATGTACCCTCAAATCCTCAAGGAGTGACCAACATGCAATAAGCGTAGATTATTTTTCTGTATACAGAGTGTAATTTATGAGCTTGAACTCTCTACACAACTCTTCCTAAGTTTGCATTTCAGATCATAAAATCCTAGCAGTTCAGTTAATTTTCTCAGCATAAGTCAGGAACTCAAACCATACGTTATATATTTGCATGTACCAGAAGTAACTTTAAAGAGAGATGGCCCACCTTCAATTTTGCACTTCTTAGCCATTGTTCCACCTAGTATCATTGCACTGATGATTTCTGCAGCTATACTTTCAAACAAATCAGCACCTCTAGCAGCACAGTCCCCCACATTGTCTCCAACCTACAAGAAGATGAAAATGGCTTTAAATGCCTAAATAACGAAAACACAAAGCAAACCCTTATTCAACTTTTAATATGCTGGGTATACTGTAGAGTGATATATGCCCCAAACAAGGATGTCATGTTTGGAAATCACAGATAATCAAGAAAGTAAGAACCAAAAAGGGCAAAGATAAAATACCAAATCAGCAATAACAGCAGGATTTCGAGGATCATCCTCAGGAATTCCCTGCTCAACTTTCCCAACGAGATCTGCCCCAACATCAGCTCCCTTAGTATATATTCCACCACCCAACTGAGCAAATAAGGCAACAAACGAAGCACCAAAACCATATCCCACGAGAAGAAGAGGCACTGTAAGAGAAACAGAAAATTCAATCAATAAATCTAACAAGTCAATAACTCCACTATCGCCCATGCAAATGCAAATTCTGGTCAATACATCAAGAGAAATACATATAGGGTTGACTGAAAATCTTAGAACTGTTTTGGTACCCCACCTCATATCAACACAAGTCATGACATATTTAAGAAAATACTGCTCATGTCTGAAAATGATCCTTTGAAAAGATAAAAATAACTTTTTGAAACTCAGAATAGTGATTATAGAATATGCACACAAGATGAAAATGAATATTTTTCATAGAAAGCAGAGCAGAAGACTTACGGTCAGTAACATTCATTGAGCCTGGTGAATCCACGCCCAACCAAACATAAAATGTAGAATAGAGGATGGCTATACCAATCACAGCCATACCAACAACAACCAGAGCTGAAAACCCACCAGCACGAACGGCTATCTGCATTATATCTGCCACTTAGTATTTGGAAACATATACATGTCGTGTTACCAAAATAGCTAAACTAAAGAAGAACCTGCAATGCTTCTCTCGCAGATCGTCTGGCAGCACTGGAGACCCGCACATTAGCACGAACTGACACCCACATTCCAACATATCCAGCAATACCTGAGCATAGAGCCCCCAAAAGAAATGCAGCAACAGTAATATAGGCAGACATCGCCCTGCAGCGAAATAGTAATATGGCTAAGCATTCAAAAGATGAAATAAATCTTGTGACTGTAATCATGTATCAGTACCTTCCTAAACCAGCAGCCTCTTGCTGGGGAGTTAAGCTACGGAATAGATATATGCAAAGAATCACAAAAGCTAGCAAGATGGCCATCTTGGATATAGTGCTATACTGCGTTCTGAAAAACCCTTCAGCTCCATCACGTATAGCATCTGATATCTATAAACCACACAAATTAGAATTAAGAAAGTTTGATGAGAACAAGGAAGAAAAGATGTCAACATCATGACTAACACTACATGATTTGAGTGAGCTTACCTCAACCATCTCTGGAGGTCCTTCATCTTTCGCTAGAACCCACTTGGTTAGATATATTGACAAAAGAAAGCTGATGATGCATACTGTGAAGACGAACACGATGATGGGAGAAGTACTTGCTCCTATGTAGAAGATCGCTCCAAAGCAGAAAAGCAGAATTATCGAAAGGACACGGACATTTAATTTCCTAAGAATCCGGAATATCTGCCAAAGAAAACAACAGAACTTTAAACAATTTCAAAGAAAAGAAAAACGAGATGCTCGAGAAACTAAGATGCTAAAAGGATAAGAAGGAAACCAGTTATAACATCACACAAGTTTTTTTTTAAACGCATCTCTGCAACCAATAAGAAAAGCACTCTAGAAAGAGAGGAATAATAGTTTTACCAGTGGACTATAGGTTTTACTACGCATGTTGGGAAAAGCCCTAGGCCTGTCATTGAAAGACATCAAACTGGCCTGCTCAACATCTTCATCCATCATCATGTTTTGAGCTGAATTTGCCCTTCGGACTATGGGTAGAGGCGTAAAATCAGTGCTATGGGGCAACTCAGCCCCAGAACTCGGACGCTGAATGTTGATACACTACAAATATTTTTCTCCAAATGTTAACAGCACATCCAAAAACGGACACAAGTTAGTATGAACCCTCTTAACTCTAGCTATATCGTGATTCCAGCTTCTTCAAACTTTCTCAGTAGAGTTGCCACAACAAAGTTCCCACTATAAACACAATTTCTGAAAAAAAAAATAGAAAAGTATTAAGTTGTGATGTTTCTCTTTACCTACCAAATAGCATTTTCAAATTTAATAAAATCAGACTCATCAGAGTAAGGTTCTACAGTAAGAGGTTTAGCTATATTTTTAATCGATTTCCCATTAGCGTAATTGCTTCTACGATCAATTCCCCAGAAAAGCGCGATTAACAAACAGCGCATGAGACCTCAAGATCTAATCGACTAAGATTTTACTGAAATAAAAAACGCAAGGGACTTTGCATTCCCGCTTAATGAATCGAACATCATTACTTCAATCGAGAAATCGCATTAGATCTGTCTTCCGTACTAAGAGAAATTCACATGATCTCTAGACAGGAAATGGATACGTGACCAGAGGCGAATCAACGAAAAAAAAAGAAACATACGAAGAGTTTCTCCGGAAACAAACCCTAAAATTCGGTAAAAAACAGAGAAGATGACGACTCCGGTGAGTGATCAGAAGGAAAGCGCCATTAGCGAAAGCGCCATTAGCGAAAGCTTGTCCTAGCCGAAGAAGCGCTCTCTCCTCTCTCTCTCTCTCTCTGTCTCCGTTCTAAATCCGAAGACTTTTCAGAAAACTTTCGGAATATTTTTTTCCTAAGTTAATTTTGCTACTACTTTTTTATTTTCACTCCTCAGTGGTTCAATACTAATTTTATGACACATCCTATCCAATGAATCGTTGACACTTAATCACTATTCTCACTTAACATTAAATCTCGTTTGTGATTTATATAGTAAAACACCCATCAATTTTTAAATAATTTACATTGGGTCATCGAATTTACCCGGCCCGTTGTATGGGCCTAGCCCAAAGTTATGTTGTGCCATTCGGCCCATATAATAAGACAATTCTGCAAAGTAAAGAAGAACCACTAACGTTATCAGTACCTTACGGGTCCGATCACGGAGCTCGCCTTTCATCGTCAATCTCCGGCGGACGAATATCTCTTCGTATCCTTGTACGTGATTCTACTTTGAAAGCAGAGGATGTTGATGACACTAGCGGCGGCGACAACTGCTGTTTCATTTAACTCAAAGATTCTCGTGTTTAGAATTCGTTGCTCGGATTCTAATCCTAAACGTGGCTTTGGCTCTAAAAAGGTTTGATTCCAGAAATTCTTCGTTTTATGAGCTTTTGAGTGCTTCCAGTTAATTTACAAATGATTTGATTAATTAAAGTACTGAGACAAAAATGTGAAATCGCATCACAGGAAGAGAAAGACCCGGCATTGCAGCAAAGGTACAGTTTTTGTGTTTGTTTTAAGCATTTAGAATTTTTAATTGCTGTTATATTTTCATTTGAGACTTCTTTGCTGCAGGAAATCATCTTCTAAACAGTCTGTTTCGGTACCAAGAAGTAAGTAGTATAATTTTATTTAAGGCATATTTTCAGTAACAGATGTTGTTGCTGCTCTCCTTCATGGTGTCTGGAACATAACTTCCTTTTTTGCATTCTTCCGTTTTGCATTTGTTTGCAGAGGCACCTGGTCTGAATACTCAATTTGAAGGAAAATCTGGTCCATCTTTCGATATTGACTTCGAGGAACGACTCGAAAACATCAGAAGGTACATTTTTTTTTATGATTCTAGCATGAAGATTGGCTTTAGAGAAATATCGGTTACAATAGGATTACTTAGGAAAAGAACCTGAAACCTCTGATGGCCCTCATTTTTCCGACCTCTGATAATCACACTTGACTTTCTCAATTTTACCCACAACGACATGATCTTCCCTTGATTTGATTCTTTTTACCCACAACGACATGATCTTCCTATGAAAAGGTTGATTCTTTTTTTTTTCTTGATTTGTTCATCACTTGTCTTGCTTCCCACTTCCCTCACCCCCTAGACATAGTCCAGATAGATCATTGTCCTCCCACTGGTATGGAATTTTTTTCTGTGACCTCTGCTCTTTTGATGAACCAGGTCAGCTCTTGAGCAGAAAAAGACTGAAGTAGTTAAAGAATTTGGTCCAATTGACTATGATGCACCAGTCAAGTCTGACCAGAAAACAATTGGTCTTGGTACTAAGGTACACATACATAACATCTTGCAAGTGTGTATTTTTTCTTTTGTTCTAAACCCTCTTGAGGCCTATAAGGTACTCATACATAATATCATGAAAAACCTTGGTCCCATGCCATGACAGGTTGGAGTTGGCATAGCTGTTGTTGTATTTGGTTTGGTTTTTGCTCTTGGTGACTTTCTTCCCACGGGAAGGTGCGTTATGTGTAAGATGACTCATAAGATATTTTGATCTGATCACAGTTTTAAGCAGCTTTATCTAATGAAGGCAGCTTCAAGTCCAAGTACTGTGTCATTTACTGCTTGTCCTTTTCTTCTTTTTATTCCAGTTTGTAATTGTTTATGTAAAGTTTCTGATGACATCATATGTTTTAAGGATCAACTGGGTTGGTTTCCGTGATTCACATTTTTGCCATACCAAGTCACGTTGTCAGGTGATTTAGCCGGTCTCAGTGTTAACAATGTTTTTTTCCACTTTTCAGTGATAGTCCAACTAAGAACACAACAGTAGTCAAAAATCAGATCTCAGAAGAAGAGAAAGCCACGCTTCAGGTAGTATAAGGGGCTGATGTCTTTTTCATGAACTTTGACAATTTGAATAATGCAAGAGACGTAGTAAACCTCTCGAATTTTTTAATTTTGTCAGCAAAGGCTCAAAGAGTTTGAAACAACTCTCAATGGCACTCCTAACGATCAAGCTGCTCTGGAGGTGAGTGAAGACATGCATATATTGTGCATTTAGGCATTCATCTCCCTGTAGGCTGCCAATAATAACAGGAACAACTTAAACTAATAATCTGGTAGCTAAGGATTAGGAAAAAAATTTAAAATGCTTTTGGTTCCAAAAACTTAGTATCCGTTTTTTTCTCATTTTCACCTATTTAAACAATTCAGACCTCTATTTTTATTTTTTATTTTTTGTTCTTCTGGAATGAGTCGAATCTCCACATATCTTGAATTGCATGAAACTTTTTTTTGTTTGCATTAACCGAAGTTGTTAACGCACACATAGTAAGCTGAAAACAAGTTGGGCTTCCTCTTCTGACTTAGTTATAACGCTGAAATTTCTTAAAGTTGGGGTACTATGCAGGGCGCAGCTGTGACACTGACTGAACTTGGAGAGTATTCCCGGGCTGCTGCGTTTCTTGAGAAACTGGCTAAGGTTTGTTTCTGCCATACTTTTATCTTTCATTATGTCAAGTCATTCATTTCACAATAACATGCTGATACGAGACTTAGCTAATAGTGCACAAAGTGGGATTCTTGCTCTGTAGGAGAGACCAACTGACCCTGATGTATTTCGACTGCTTGGAGAAGTAAATTATGAACTTCAGAACTATGAAGGCAGTATCGCTGCATACAGAATTTCTGAAAAGGTAAATGCTCTCAAACTTCGTGGACTAAGCTTTTTTAATATTTCTCACTTGCATCATTGAGCTAATAGTACAGATTAAGATTGTCGGAAGAATTTTCCCATGGTGACATAAGATTGAACATATGCCTATAGCTGCTACTACCATGTATATGTTGTTAACAGAGTTAGGACAGTCAATTTTGCTATCCATAATAGTGATGGTCTACCTTTTGTTCTAATTACCCTAGGTTTCTAAAGGGATTGACCTTGAAGTCACACGAGGCCTCATGAACGCGTATTTAGCTGCGAAGAAACCAGACGAGGTAAATCTGTTTCCACCAGATATGAATAAAAATATGTTAACTTTTTGTCTACGAAGCTTAATCATAAATACTCTCAACTTCTCCTCCGATCCATTTCTTTTCACTTTTGTTATGATTCTCAGGCAGTCAAATTTCTTCTAGACACTCGTGAACGTCTGAATACAAAGAAAACAAGCACATCAGACAGTGTTACAGATGAAACAAATCTAGACCCAATTCAGGTAACTTGGTTTCCTAGTAATGGACTCTTAACATATTAGTCTGGTCATGACAATACATTTCAATACAGTTCCTTGATGAAATAGACATTTCTTCTTGTTTCTGATGGCTTATCTGTTTCATATTTTACGTCCGAAGAAACCAGATACAATTATGATAGTATACTACCAAGATCTATACTAGGCTCAGTTTTGTGCTTTTATCTCTAACCGGTTTTTAACGTTGGGGGCAATATTTGCTCAGGTTGAGTTGCTTCTCGGAAAAGCTTATTCAGACTGGGGACATATCAGCGACGCCATAGCTGTTTATGACCAGCTAATCAGTGCTCATCCTGAAGACTTCCGAGGCTACTTGGCTAAGGTAAATTTCTCGTTCGTCCCCACCTCAAGAAGTTGAGTCACTCGATATACTTGCCATAAACTCCATGTGAAATGGTGTTGTAGGGAATTATATTGAGAGAAAATGGAAGCAGAGGAGATGCAGAGAGAATGTTCATCCAGGTGAATCATTTGAATTCATTAAACCTTCTTCATTCCAAAACAAGTCCAAATGAGTAAAAAAATATGACAAAGCACTCAATTTGTTAATGTGTGTAGGCACGCTTTTTTGCACCAGATAAAGCTAAGGCCCTTGTGGATAGATACTCCAAACTGTGATCACTATCTGATTCTGTGTGTATATATATATTTGTCTGTTTATTTTTATGATTTTGATTTTATCACTCTGTTTTTACACGAGACAAATTCACTTCATCTTTAATTGGACCGAGTCTAAACATCATGGTTACTGGTAAATATCCTGATGATGAATATTGACTGAACTAGGAGAGTATTCGCGGACTGCTGCGTTTCTTGAGAAATTGGCTAAGGTTTGTTTCTCCTATACTTTTCTAGTATCTTAAGTCGATCTTCATATGGTTGCAAAATAGCTACACCAAATATGAAGACATTAAGTTCCAACTGATCTTCATATGGCTAGGCATTGAAGCTACAAACCGCAAGAGATCTGGTTTATCAATGATTCCTGTGTAAAGCGGCTCTGTTTCCTGTTGGTTCAAGACATGGAGAAACTTGGCAATGTTTGGAAGTACCATTTCCCGGCAATGGAGATGTAACAAAGGAACTTTTGACAAAACGCTTCCCTTTTGGACATCAAGCCCTTTTGGTCTGCGCAGTTTATATGGTTTCCCAGTTGTTGGTTCGATATCAACCTGAGGCATCTGTTTCCATCTCTTGTGAACAAACCAACCGTACTTATAATCCCCCACTATCGGAGTACCAAGTGCTTCAGCGCAGTGTACACGTAGCTGTTTTTTAGAAGGTGGCTTGATCAAGAGAAAACAAGAACAAAATCTTTCGCAAAGCTGGTAAAGAGGATAGCAAAGTTTAATAAGTACCTGATGCTTTCTGCTAGTAATAGGACGAAGTTCTAACCATGAACACCCGTTGATCATAGGTCCCAACACTCTATACTCTGTTATTGCTTCTTGCGAAGCTTCAAAACCCGAACCCTGAGCCAAAACCACCCTGTCTGTTTTACCATCGTCCAAAAGCACCTAAAAACAGGTTTTTGAATCATTTTCAGATACAAGCAGTGTGTAAGCAAGCAAAAGTTATAATGAGATAACTACCTTTGAAAGAGGAGCTGAAATTAGTCCTTCTTTTTTCTTTGGAGAACCAATCACCAATGCCCAATATTGCTGATACATGGCTTCACACGCTTTGTTCCAAGCCTAGGATTGTGCAATATTTACGAGTCACTTAACAATTTTATGCTCAACCTTTCCTTACTAGACCGTAGTGTGTTTGGTTCAGAATTTCAGATAAGTCCTTGTTACCTTACAGCTTGAGTTTCTCCCCTTGTAATCACTGAACACTGAGTGAAGATAATCTATACTTTCTTTGGATCGACCCATTACTAAGAGGCCGCTAGTTTCCCTATCAAGACGATGTACCTGACCATTGAAACTCAAATAAGTCAGAACCAAATCGATTTATCAAGATAACTGAAAATACCCCCCAAAAAAAGTGAGTTTACCAATCTAGGACCTTCATCTTTACCAAAAGACAAAGCTGCAGCTGCAAGTGCATCCATGCTGTTATGTATAGGCACATTTCCCTGAAACAAAGAATGATAACTGAGTATGCAGCTGCTGCTTAATCAACAAGAGAAGGTAACAGCTTACTTCCATGAAGTCATTTTGCAGGAGCAAATAGAAAACTCTATTACCTTGACTGGAAGCTTAGGTGGCTTATTAAGAACGATAATAGCAGAGTCCTCCAGTAGAGAGAAAAATAAGGTTAAAACTTGTATATAAGATCAAGGAAAAGAGACCAATCACTGTTTGAAAGCATGTGTAAAACATCCGCAAATCCAGAAGAGTAGAGAATTACCTTAAACCTGACAAGCCTTTGAAGATATGCGATTTCGTCTGCGTTTGGATACAAGGTTCCACTTGGTATAGTGTCATATCTCTTAGAAATCCTCATCTCAGCGATTGACACCGGCAACCAGATTTTATCTCCTATTTCCATTACCTCGTTATGCTTAATCTGCAGATAAAAGTGTGCAATGCTACCTCCATTAGAAAACCTATTCCTAGGAAATGATCACACCAACAACACGAAGAAGAACAAAGATCAATTATACCTTTCTCATAGGAATAGCTCCATCTTCTTTCTCTCTTGAAGTATCCCTACGACCTCGAAACTCCATCTGAACCTGTCACAAAGGTAAACCCCAACAAGCAGAAAAATAAACTAAAGTGAATACAATTGAAGGTACATGGAGGGAAATTCATCTTGAAGGTCTCTAATAGAAAGAGAAAATAGCACAAATGTTAAAATATATTCACGGAGTCTATCTGAATTTCATTAGACAAATGTGATGATTCAAAAGAAGCTCAATCAAAAATTTGATCACAAGTAATGAAAAGTTTTACCAGAGACACTCACAAGGCCCTTTGTGAAATGAGTTTGAATAGCCTTATCATGGATTTCTTCGAAATAGTACTTCACCCAGCTTATGGCTGTGACGTGGCCGCTATCTCCCTCGTCGCCGTCAACTCCGGCGTTTTTGCCAGGTAACGGATAACCGGGGAATGGCGGCAGCGATATCAGCTGACGTGGCAATGGTCCTTGCTTCGGTGGTCCCAGGTGTGCTATGTTGTTTGTCACGCGGATCACCGACGATGGCGGTGGAGCGACTCTCGAGTACCGCCGAGTTACTACGCCCAGGAAAATCTGACGGAAGCATGTCTTGGCCTTCCACATGGGGGTGTTTATCAGAAGACTGGAGGACTCTGTGTCTAGGTCAGAATGCCGGCGGTTCTTCGCGCGCTACGGCCGAAGATGACGAAGAGAGAACGAACCGGGGAATGCCAAAATGGGCCTGTTGGGCTTTCATTTCTTACTCATTGATGCGTCGATCCAACTCGGGTCGTGCTAACTGCTAAACAAAATTCATGGTCTACTCCACCAGCCTATCGTCACGGTTCAGTTAACCACTATTGAGTGCTAAACAAAATTCATGGACAACTAAATTATTTTGTGATTTTACAATTTTTCTCTTTAATTACCGTTTTATGTTTTACACCAAACCATAAAATAGAAAAAAAGAGTACAAAATGATGGTATTTATTATGAGAAAAATAACTGTATCCCCAATAGGTTTGGACATTATAATTAACTTATTGAATTGAGAGGGTACATCAAATCAAATATATGACTCACATTGGCTGTACCTTATTACCATCGAAATAAAAAACATAAAAACAACGAATCAAACATATTACACAGCACAGCACAGCCGGAGAATCATGACGCTCACAGAGCTATAACTCAATCGATCGAACAAACCGATAAATAAAATACCGACCACTATGATAGTTGTTGGTTCAAAAACACAAGAAAGAGAACATGAATGAAACCCTCTTTCTCCAAAAACAACCCAATTCTGTGGATTTTTAGAATGCGGTGGAGACCGACAGCTTACCGAGTTTCATCCTCCAAGGCACGGAATCCAGCAGTGAGATCGTCATACAATTTCTTAAATTTTGCCACCAGTGTATCCTCACCTTCTGCTGGGTCTTCGAACTTCTGAGACCTGTAGTTTCCATATTCCGTTTCATACCATTTTATTAGAGCGCTAAGCAACAGATTCATGGAAAAAAACGAGGGGAAACAAGTAGTTCACTTACACTAAACGGTAGAAAAGATCTCCCAAGCGATGCTTGATGAGAGTGTAAGTAATCTTTTGACCGTCCATTCCAGCTGCTCTCTCAACCGCCTGTGTATCAACAACATTTGAGACCGTCTTACATTTAATGGGATTTTATCGAATATAGACAAACCAATTTACCTAAATCCCCACTTAGCATAGTAGAACATTTATGAATTTTCTCATCTTATTTACCTGGTTGGCTAGGTTGTAGAAATGGATAATGTTACGCATCATCCAGACCGACTTGTAGAAAGGGCAGTATTTGTCATATCTATCAAAGATCATCCAAAGAGTTCAAGAGTAAAACAACCTGCTGAGAGAGAAAGAGAGAGATAACTAAAGCAAAGCGAAGGGAGCCAACAAATCTTACGGTGTAAACGCGTTTTGAGCAAGGTAGTCTTCCCTCAATAGCTTAGCTGTTTCCAAGGTGATTTTGTCACCTTCTGCTAGCGCATCTTTTCCTACAAGCTGCACCCAAAGCATAATGTGTGGGTTAAATAAGTTCCTTACATGTATAGCTTGAGTGCCTTTCTTCTATAGCTTAAGTCAAGTTTAGAATGCCAAGATTATCGTTCAAAACCTCCTTAAATGTATTTGGATCGCTAAGAGACAAGAGTTCATCAGTCACAGTATTAGGTACCTATACAAGGATAAGTGACACGTACCTGGACAATTTCATTAAGATCGTCTTCCCTCTGCAACACCTCTCTGGCCTTTGTCCTGATGGTGATGAAATCTGGATCAAACTTTTCATAGAAAGTTTCCAAGGCCTGAAAAAAATACAAGCAGCTTTTTATAGATAGAAGAACTTCAAGATAGTAAACCAAGACAGGTTTGAAGAACACCGAGAATTTTTAAGCATACCGTTGAATACTTAGAGTAAGAAATCAACCAATTAACAGAAGGAAAATGTTTTCTCTGGGCAAGCTTTTTGTCCAAACCCCAGAAGACCTGCAGGAAAAAAAGAAATCAACCAAAATGGATGAGTGAGCGATTCAAAGCAGAGAAAATGCTTACATATACAAGTCTACGGCAGATCTAAACTAAACACCATCTGGTTCATCACATAAATGAATATGTAAATCTACAATAGACGAAAGGGGAGCAGCCATGAACCAACAATCACCTGCACAATACTAAGGGTTGCCGAAGTCACAGGATCTGAAAAGTCTCCTCCAGGAGGTGAAACAGCACCAACAATTGTGACACTTCCATCACGTTCTGGTCCACCGAGACATTTTACTTTACCAGCACGTTCATAGAAAGATGCTAAACGTGCTGCTAGATAGGCGGGATACCCACTGTCGGCAGGCATTTCAGCCTAGAAAACAAAGCAAAATAGGTGTCAATAAACTGAGAAAAAGAGAAGTGAGACGAGGACAACACAAACATCCATACAGCAAAAGTGAAACGCAAAATATTACCAGCCGTCCTGAAATTTCTCTTAATGCTTCTGCCCAACGGGAAGTTGAGTCTGCCATCATACTAACATTGTATCCCATATCTCTAAAATATTCAGCGATTGTGATTCCTGGAATTCACATTACAGAAATAAAAAATGAGCATCATAATTTAAAAAGTCTGTCACTGGAAGATGGGAAATGGGCTTCATCAAAAACTATTATATCTGCGTACCTGTGTAAATTGAGGCTTCACGAGCAGCCACAGGCATGTTAGAGGTGTTGGCAACAAGTGTAGTACGTTTCATGACAGATTCCTCACGGCCATCAGGCAATGTCATTGTCAATTGTGGGAAGTCCATAAGAACCTAATTTATGAGAAACCATCAGATCAAATGTCTGATTTGTTTGAACAATATGCAGATTCAGAATGAGAAGAGATATATACCTCAGCCATTTCATTTCCTCTCTCTCCACAACCAACATACACAACAGCATCGGAGTTGGAGTACTATGTATATAAGAACAAATCAGCTTTAAAAATTCAATATATCCAGTAATTAAGTGGGACAAAACCAGAGTGTCACAACCTACCTTGGAAAGTGCCTGACTGATAACAGTTTTCCCACAGCCAAAAGCACCAGGAATGGCACAGGTTCCACCAAGAACTGAAGGGAAAAGGGCATCAAGGACACGCTGACAACAGGAAAAGAAAGCAATCAGCGACACACATCTTCAAGTGACTATCACCACTGTAAGAAAAATTAATCGAATCATCACCTGCCCCGTAAGTAGAGGAGTATCGGCAGCAAGCTTTGATGCAACTGGCCTAGGCGTACGTACAGGCCAGCTCTGACATATTATGAAGCAAAACAATTTAATAAAGTGAACAAAATAGCTTAAAATTTATGCTTGCAAGTAGGAAGGTTAAAGATACATGCAAACCTGAAGCATGGTGTAAGATTTCTTGATACCCTGGAACTCAAGCTCTATCACTGTATCCTGTGAAATAAAAATCACCGACAAACAACCATGAGCAACAAGCCAAACATGATCTCCAAAGGGAAGAGTTTACCAATTGATCAAGTTAGCCATATATTAACTCAAACGTTGAAGTCAGAGAAATCCAGGAAAGAAAGAGTTTGAAATGTATTTAATCATAATTGTTTGAGGGAAACTTAAACTCAAACCTTAAGGGAATATTGACCAGCTGGAGCAATGTAAGTGATCTTCCCCATGGCATCAGGAGGAAGGGCAACATGGTGATTCATCAAAGTGTTCTCAAAGACAGTCTGCATTCCGAAGTTATATTTGACTTTCAGAAAAAACTATTCCCAGTGTAAACAAGGGAAGCACCACAGTAACAGTGTAAAAGGATTCCCTTGCCAAAAGCAGTTTAAAGAGGAAACCAATAAACTTACAGCATACAAGTCACCACCAGTTATTGTGTCTCCCTCGACTGCAAACAAGTAGAATTCAGTTGACCATCAAGATTAAAACCATATGAACACTTCCGTAGACAGGTATCTGGAGTAAAACACATTACCAAATTTATTGGGCTGGAACTCCCAAGGACAATCTTTGTCAAGAGCTGGGACAGACACACCACGAGGGATGTACACATCACCGGATATTCTTGCAATAGTCTTCAAAGGCCTCTGTGACATTTAAAGAAATGAAACCAAAGAATCGTGAGATATTTCCCAGCTCTTGTAATGGTAAAACGAATCATAAAAGTCAAAACTTCATGTCTGGCAAGATTATAAATCCAACTGAACCTGAATTCCATCGAAGATATTTCCCAGTATTCCTGGCCCGAGCTCCACAGAAAGTGGCTGTAGTAAATTCAGGACAAAATATATGTTAGCTACGGGCGAACAACACTAGAGAAAACCAAGATAAATAACTCGCGAACCTTGTGTGTTCGAAGAACGGGGTCATTAACTGTCAATCCAGCTGTTTCCTCGTAAACTGATAAAAAGGAAGTTGCCAAATATCAGTTAAGATATCTTACTTCCACAGAAGTCCAGATGCAAGTATTTGACAGATAAGATAAAGCAGTAAAGTAAATTACAATAAGAGAAGAAACAAACCTTGGATGGTGGCAGAATCTCCTTCAAGACGGATGATTTCACCAATCAATTTATCATGCCCAACACGCACTAACTCATACATAGCAGCACCGGCCATACCATCGGCGACAACAACAGGCCCTGAAACCTGCATCCCAATACTTGTATATTACCAATCTGATTACGAAAAATGATTTTGACAAAGAAATGTCAAATCACAGAGAACTATCAGATCAGATCAGAAATTCAAAGACGAGTTACTGAACCAACGCGGAATCAACCGAGTCAATCACTGATAACTATCAGATCAAATCTAGTTATCCCACCAATCTTACCTGGTAAGCAGATCAACTATTTCATCTATCCATCACCAAAAACTAACATCGCAGGAGAGGAAAAAACAAATTGAAACCAGATCGAACGAAACGGGATAATACCTTACGAACGTAACCATACTCGCTCTCCTTCTCATCGTCCTCGAAGGTCGTAAGCTTTCCTCCGTAAAACGCCGGCATTTTCTCAGCAATCAGAGATTCAAAAAACTCAAATCCGATCGGCCAAAAAATCAAAATTCACCTCCTAGAAAATGCCGAGATCCGATCAACAACAACAAATCAAAAATCGCCAAAATCAGAGATCGAGGAAGAAGAAAACTCTTAAGGTTTTTCAAAGAGAGCGATTCAATAAAATCAGAAACAAACAAAAAGGATCAGAGAGAGAGATAGAGATCTCCTAACCAGTGAACAGACAGGAAGAGTGGTCACAAGAAGAAGAGATAGGTGGATGCACGTAGATGATAGATATTGAAAGAGTTGGAGAAGTTTGATCTGATTGACGAAATCGTGGAGTGATCCTCTACATGACTCCACACGATACGCTCGTCGATCTGACTTTGTCGTTAATAGCCACGTGACAGTTTATTTATGGGCTTTATAATATCTAATTACGGCCCAATAAGTAGGTCCGTTTAGTCAACAATGACATGCTTGAGAAGAGATCTCTCTCTGATCAAGCCGGAAAAATCACAGGAAAAAGTGATCAGTTTTATTTTCTCGGGAAAATTAGTGAAGAAAGGGAAAGGCAAGTTTTTGAAGTGGAGAGAGAGATGGGAGAAATGGGGAAGGCGATGGGATTGCTGATTAGCGGGACGCTTGTGTATTACCACTGTGCATATCGTAACGCAACTCTTCTCTCTCTCTTCTCCGATGTTTTCATTGTTCTCTTATGCTCTCTCGCCATTCTAGGTCTCCTTTTTCGCCAACTCAATGTCTCGTAAGTTCCCTCACTTTTTTGGCCTAAATCTCTCGATTCTTTCTGTTTACGGTGTTGGATTTTGTTCTTTGGTCTCTGATTTAGTGATTTGCTGTTTGGTGACCGAGAGGATACGAAAGTTGTTGGCTCCTTTGATCTGTGACAAGTTTGAGTACTTGCTCGAATTGGGTTGTGCTTTGTAATGTGGTTGTGCAATCAGTGATGTTAATTTAATAGTGAAATTGATTTGCTTTTGATTTCATGTCTTCTCGAAAGGCTTGAACTGAAACTAGGCCTCATTTTAGTTCTGGGTGAATCTATGATGCGTCGATCTTATTTAAATATTTTCATCATTCTATCATCTTCTTCCGTTCTCTGTGATCAATGCATAGTCATAATCCCAGAATTTTCAATAATTTCATGATCTTTTTGGTCTCTGTGTATATAATTTGATCCAAGACCATTGCTTTTTCATACCACATGATTTACAACTCTATAACGTTTCTCAAGGGTACCGGTGGATCCACTAGAGTGGCAAATATCACAGGACACAGCAAGTAGCATCGTTGCGCGCTTAGCTAATACCGTTGGAGCAGCAGAGGGTGTTCTGAGGGTTGCAGCAACTGGACATGACAAGAGACTTTTTGTCAAGGCAAGTGTGTCCTTAGTTACTATTCTTAGATCATGCATGTATCTAAACGCATTAGAATCAAAATATTACCACAGAAATTCTCTTAAAACTCTACTGTCTTTACCCAGTTACCATATAAATGCATTGCTGATTGTTAACTCAGTAAGTGTGCTCTATACTGAATATGTTTGTTTTTTGCTTTTTCCTTTAGGTCGTAATCTGCCTTTACTTCTTATCAGCTCTCGGGCGACTCATATCAGGTGTAACCGTTGCTTATGCAGGTAAAGCATTCACATTTTGTCTCAAAACTTATGCAAAGTTTCATTTTAGTGTGGAAGAGTGTGCTGTTACCTTATGAGTAGCATTACATACCAATATGTCGGTTTTCATAGCAATTAACAGAAATTGGCCATTTGGGGGACCCTTCTTGCTTGTGTCAAATATTGCAAACCAATGATCTCTGACTAGTTCTTCTCCCTGAAACAGGACTATGCTTGTTCTGTCTCTCCATGCTCTGTCAGACTTCTCAATCTCTTGGAAACTGTGTACTAAAGCGAGGAAATGGCGAGATTTTAGAACAAGAAGCACATTCTGATACATAATATGTCTAGCTTTTGTTTATACTTATTCGTCTTTTCTCATGCTCACATGTTCATAGCTTTAGAGTAGTTTCCCCTTATGTACACTGGATTTGTATACTACCTTGTGAAAAATGTAATGATATTGTTTCACCTCCACACCATGTACTTGCAGATCCTATCTATAACTGTATTCTCTGTTTACGTTAATTTTGGATCTCAAGGCATCAGACAAAACAGTCTGCAAAAGTGGTATGAAAATCGGATAATATATACACACGATTCAACAAACAGTTGCAAGGAAGATTACAAGAAAACAGAGGGCTAAGCCACAGCACCTTTTCTTATTTAATTTCACTAAGACTGGATAGGATCGGATCAGTCTGTAAAAGGTTTGCTTACTCTACCCTATCTAAAAGTCTAAACCATGTCACGTCTTTGTAGTTGCTCTTGGTGATATGAATCCTCGATGAATTGTGTTCATGGATCTACAAATCTTGGAGAGCAAGAACCTGCAAAGTTTTGATATTTGTTTCATCAGAAGTCGAAGAAATTCTTGAAGTGTCTATAGCCAAGGCAAATTTTAGATACTTAGTCCATATTATCTCATACTAGCTAAAGAAGGGTGTACTGCCCAACACTCTAGCAGAGGTTTTTCAAGTTCATTAGCTCTTCAAATTTCCCTACTTTCAGCTCGTGAAATCAATAGAAAGTTTTATATACTATTGTTGCGACCATCATATAGCTTACCCAAACATTGGTTTGACAGAGTTTTGGGGTTTATTCCTCGTCGTCGGAGTGAGATGCAGTATTTGAAGTCATCTCCGTCTCAACTGACTGAGGCTGTACACCTATAATCAAAAACAGAGGCACAGACCAAGTTTTACGAAATGCTCAAAAGACTAAACATTTAAGAAAAACTGTACCCAACAAAAAAAAAACATATTTTGACGCTACAACATTTGCCACTGAAGGATGCAAATACCTCATAGACCATTCTGCTATAACACAGAGTGGCTATCCAATAAGAAGCAAAAGCAACGAGATAACTAACTCTACAATTTAACTTTTCAACAGTAAAAGAAGAAGAAACATGTTCCATAACGACAATGCCTATAAAGAAATGGTCACCCATTTCCATCACTGACATCTGAACCTGTTAAAGAACTTTCAACAACTCTATAATGATAAGCCAAGAATTGCCTAAGTGCACCTAAGAATGTTACAAAACCTATGCAAATTTCGACTCTTGGTAAGTAAAGAAACAAAGCATTTTCAAATCAGGAATTGACGATCAAATTCATCAAGATCAGACAATTGGGTTAAGAAGAATATAAAAACCTTTGATGAAGTAATCAGAGCAAGGCCATCCTCGAACCGATGAGATTGAAATAGATTCTTCATCAGAGATCGGATTGGCCAGCTTCTCAACGAGCTTAGCGATCCCATGAGTCTGGGATCTAGGCGGTGGAACCCAATACGAAGCACCGGGAACAAAAGGGAGCCAATCTGGTGCGGATCGGCGTACCATTATCCGGTGGACAGCATCTTCCAACTTATGGAGAAGAGGATCCGATTGCGACTTCGATGCAGCAGCGATATCAATCTCGTAGATTTCTCCAAAGCGGTTAGACCGGCGATTCGAGGATTGAGATCGGAAGAAGATGGTTTGAGATGAAGGGAGAAGAGAAGCTGCGGCGAAACGGCATCTAGAGAGAGAAAGTGAAGGAGAGAAAGATCGAGCCATTTTAGAGATTAGGAGAAAGAACGAAAATGGTTTGGTCCCTTTTTCTAGTCTTTTTAACGGATAAGGAGAAAAAGAGCATTCATCTTATTTAATATTTATCGGAATTTCCTTTTTTCAAAGTATTTCCTTTTTTCCCTATCTGAAATTTACATTTTTTTTGGTATTAATGTTGTCTGAAAATTTACTTTTTCCGATAAGAGTGGTCTTTTCGAGTATATTACAAAAAACATGAGATACAAACTACAAGAGATAATAGGATTTAGGAATAATAATAATCTATCTAATGAAAAAGAATTCTGACTATTCGTCTAGTGGGCCACTAGTCCACTCACGGCCGGCCTAATAAGTCACCTGAAGTTGGACTCCAACCCACGTAAAAAGTGGGGCCGAAAAAAATCCTATAATCCAATAAGCAATTTCATTTATTTTTTCACTCGTTTATTAGAAAATATCAATATTAATAGTATCATTTTTATTAGCTCCAACTTGATAATAATTACAGTATACACCCTTACTTTTAACACATTCTAACAAAACTCTCTCGAAACTCTTTTACCAATAAAAATTTGGACAGAGACAAAAAAAAAAAAGGTGTGTTCTTCACTTTTTCTTTCCTCAGTTGGTTTGTCCAAAAAAAAAAAATCTCCACCGCTCTGAGAGAAAAAAAGTGGGAAGAGGAGAGAGAGAGACAACGCACCAACTGTTACGGCTCAAAGAGATCTCGATCGGGATCCACACGACGGAGATAGAGATAGAGAGTGAGAGAGCTAACGGATATGGGATCTCAGCTACTTGAGTGTTGCTTCCGTTTCGTCTTCTACTGTCACTCCCACAGCTCCAACTGTTTTCCTTGATACTTTCTTTCTCGGCGTTTCACTCGGAAGCTTTACTTACAACACACTCTCAGGTACGAACCGACGTCGTCTTCTCTTTTGTTTTCTCAGATTCGGTTTTTGTTCGTCTGTGATCATTGTTAGTTCATTTTGGGGGTTTAGGTATTGTTTTAGTTTCGCGTTTTGGTGCTGCTCTAATTTCTTTTTCTTAGTTTTTGTGATTTGGGGATTTTGTTGGATATGGCGATCTGAGTTCGATTTCTGCTCAATCGCATTTGAGATTGAAATTGCTTCTAAATCCCAGAGATCTTACTGGGTTTCAAGGGATCACACTTATAGAAATTTTGATTAGGGTTTGTTTTTTTTCCTGGGTTCTGTGATATTGTTTTGTTCTTCTGTAGCATTATTTGGGAAGTAGTTGCAAGAAACTTTGTAGATCTCAAGTGATATTATTAGTATATTACATGTTTACGAATAGTCTTAAGTCTCAGTGGTGCTGGATCTGTCAGAGAAATGGTAAAGGTTTTTGGAAAGGGAAAGTGGCTTAATCTCAAGTGATAACCAGTCCCATCAAAACAGCTCTGCTAATGTTTGGTTTCTGAGTCCCATTTTCTTAGCATTTAGGAATCTATCTTGCAGCGTACAAGTCCTGGTCGTTCTTGGTACTATCTTCTTTTGTGGGCATAGGATGTTGAAGCTCTTTGGTCCATTTTGATTTGTGGTGTTTCGCTTGTCACAGTTCTCTATCTGCCCATTTCTCATGGATTCTTTTTTTATTCTTTCAGGGATTTGAAATCCTCACGTTTCAGCACATTCTTTGTGGTGCCCATCTATTCTCTAGCCAGTTTCGAGTTTCCTGAAGAAATCAAATGGGTTCAAGATACGCATCTCACCAGCTCAGCAATGGGCTTTTTGTGTCTGGCCGCCCAGAGCAACCCAAAGAAAAGCCTCCAACAATGAGCTCGGTAGCCATGCCATACACCGGTGGTGATATCAAGAAATCAGGAGAATTAGGGAAGATGTTTGACATTCCGACTGATGGGACTAAGTCAAGGAAGTCTGGCCCCATAACTGGAGGATCTTCAAGAAGTGGTACGCAATCAGGTCCAGTGCCTAATGCAACTGGTCGTATGTCTGGTTCTTTAGCTTCTGCTGGCTCAAATTCAATGAAGAAAACAAATTCTGGGCCTTTGTCTAAGCACGGGGAGCCTTTAAAGAAATCCTCTGGTCCGCAATCCGGTGGTGTAACAAGGCAAAATTCCGGCCCTATTCCTATACTCCCAACTACAGGTCTCATAACATCTGGGCCAATTACCTCGGGCCCTCTAAATTCATCTGGGGCTCCTAGGAAAATTTCTGGTCCTCTAGACTATTCTGGTTCGATGAAGACACATATGCCTTCAGTTGTCCACAACCAGGCGGTAACTACCCTTGCTCCGGAAGATGACTTTTCCTGCATGAAGAGCTTCCCCAAGCCTGTGCTGTGGCTGGTTATACTTATATTTGTAATGGGGTTCCTCGCTGGAGGGTTCATTCTTGGAGCAGTTCACAATGCAATTCTCCTCATTGTTGTTGCGATCTTGTTCACAGTTGTTGCTGCACTTTTCATTTGGAATATTTCTTGTGAAAGGCGTGGTATCACAGATTTCATTGCTCGTTATCCTGATGCTGATCTTAGAACTGCCAAAAACGGTCAATATGTGAAGGTCACTGGGGTAAGTATCCATGCATCACTCCCAGAAATTGCTGGCTTTTTGGCATTTACTGTGTGCTGCTGCATTGTCATGAGAAATGACAAAATGTGATTTGGCTTCCTTCCTTGGGTTTCTCTACTATGTTTCTAATATTGGGTCTTATATTTTGTTCATTCAAAAGGTGGTCACTTGTGGTAACGTGCCTCTGGAATCATCCTTCCATAGAGTTCCCAGATGTGTTTACACGTCTACTTGTCTATATGAGTACCGTGGATGGGGTTCAAAGCCAGCCAATGCTTCACATCGTCGCTTCACATGGGGACTGAGATCAGCAGAGGTTAGTAGTGGCATGATGATATTTCATTTTACAGAAAAATGTTCTCTTTCAGTGTGAAATGTCTCTAAACGCATAAATGTTGCACCTACAATACATTGCAGAGGCATGTGGTAGACTTCTACATTTCTGATTTCCAATCTGGGCTCAGAGCATTGGTCAAAACTGGAAACGGTGCAAAGGTAACACCTCTCGTCGATGATTCTGTTGTCATCGATTTTAAGCCAGGAAGTGAGCAAGCCTCTCCAGACTTTGTAAGGTGGTTGGGTAAAAAGAATCTAACCAATGATGATCGAATAATGCGGCTTAAAGAAGGGTATGAAAACACAACTTGTAGAAAAGAATGATAAAAAATAGACTTAAAAGAGTTACTAAAGTTTATGTTGGTATCTGTGATACTTCTTTCATATGCAGGTATATCAAAGAAGGAAGCACAGTAAGTGTGATTGGAGTGGTTCAGAGAAACGATAACGTGTTAATGATAGTCCCGACGACAGAACCATTAGCAGCTGGTTGGCAATGGAGTAAGTGCACATTCCCTGCAAGTCTCGAAGGAATTGTATTGAGATGCGAAGATTCATCGAACGTAGACGCAATTCCTGTCTGATGCAGTAGTAGTAAGTCTTTCTTTTCCTTCTTCTTCCACGGTTGGTAGACGAAAATCTCACTGTTCCACTTCGGCTTCATTAATATTTTTCATGAAATCTGAAATGTGTTCTTGGTTGGTGGCTTTTCGCGCTCTACTGATGATGATTCCTTTGGTTGGTTTATGGTAGTGTTTCCTTTTTCTTCTGCTTTCCTTTAATATTTCTTATTTTTTATATCGAGTTATTATTACAGTAGGATGATAATGATGATGATGGATCTGGATTTCTTTTCTACGACTTAATTTGTGTTGTGGGCGTTGCCTTATGGTTTGTAATTGTAAAGCTCTGCTAGTAATTCTTTTTTTCGACCTAATTTGTGATCTAATGTAATGGGATTATCTTTTTAGTTTGGAATGTACCCGTTGCATGTGGATTGTGTTTATTATTTCCCATTATCGTTTCTTCCTGAGATCGACTCTTTCCAAAAAATACAACCACCTCTCATTACTCTCATTTATACTTTACTTTGGGTTCATTGCCAACTTGTAAAAGATACATCTTTACTTACTCCAAGTCTCCAACAATGATTAACAACCTTTAGTTTATATTTCGGTGAAACTTTGAATTTACAGAGCTTAGACAGTAGAGAAAGAGAACTTTTGACAAAAAGAACCTTGGAGTACTTCAAATATGAAAAACGAGTCTTGACCTATTGATAATGATACAGTGATTCAGAGAAATTACAGGCTTAATGGAGACGAAAACACAATTTTGTAATTATGAGGGGGAAGAGCCAGCAAAATATAAGCTTTCTTATAACTTTGACGTTGAGATAGATTTCATCAAATGTAATGTTATTTGGATGAAAGAGATCTTTTCACCCTCCAATCCATTATGCGCCACTTGCGTAAAGGCGGGTCCATTCTTTGGCTGCACAGATATAGTTCACAAGGATGTGAGATACCAACATAACGATCAGAAAGAAAACAAAGAGTATTGTAACAAGTTAAGTTCAGAGTTAAGATCACATCACCTGTCTCCACAGCTTCTGCCTCATTACTCTTCCAGTGCTTAGCAATGTTCTCAGACAGCGGATCATCTGGGTTTGGTGCACTTAGAAGAGCTTGAATACTTTTTGAGGATTGCCACATTGATAGAATTATGAGAAAGAAGTCAAGCCCCAAGAAACCTATGTTTTTTAGCAGGAAAGAATCTAATGTAAATTAGCTCATATACCTTAAGAGCACTGTTCGTATTTGTAGTGCAGGGCTCCATTTGTCCTTCAGAATATCAAGACAGATTCTTCCAAGCTGTACATGCAAATAGACATAATTAGAACAATGAGTTTGGTTGTGTAGATGATAAAGGAAAAAAAGAGGAAGGAGTTAGAACAGACCTTGTCAATGTTAGGATGGTATATCTTTGTGAGAAACCTGACCTGTTACAAATTAAATTATTAAAAGAGCCAGCAAGTGTTAGAGTTTAGAGAAATGCTCTACACAAACCATTTCCAAAAACTCCAACATTCAAAAACTGAATCCACTAACCCATACGATAAGAAAAACAATGAGAAGAAACGTGCCATTACATTTAAGTCACTCATAAGCCAAACAGAATCACCATTCTCAGAGATCATTGGTATGTACCCAAACCAATATATTTACTTAATAACTAGATCCTCATTGCTATTCAATCACCATCGGATGCAAGGACTTCATAACATGAATGAAAAACAAAAGGGGAAAATTAAAGCCCACAAATCAAAGAAACCTACCTTGGGAGCTGCCATAGGGTATTCTTCGGGCAAAAAGAGCTCCAACTTGAAAACTCCTCCTAGAAGATGGAATGAAGCAAATGATTGGCATATACTACTCAATAAACGTTAAAAGTTTGATAGAGAGCAGATCTTATTCGAAGGAGAAAAACATGTAGTTTTTAACTTAGCATCTACTAACGCAACAGCACTAGGAAACAAAATCAAATGTGGTAGTAATAAAACTAAGTACAGTTGTACATACACTCAGGATTATACTTATCAGTACTGTCATCAACAATCTGCAAGAGCATTAGCAATCATTGCTTGACATAATAAACATGTTGTACTCTCAAAGCAAAAATCTAACACTCAGATTATCAGAAGACACTATTTGACTACCACCATAAACAAGAAATCGAAGTAGCCCGCATAAAAAGAAGTACTTATCTTCAATACACATCAACTAACAGCTACGCGTATGCACTCTTCCATAAGAAACGAAAAAAATAAAACCCCTCAAACCAAGGAAGAACATCTTGTAAACTATCAATTACCTTCATAAGGTGATTGTGAAGGACCAAGAATCATAACATTGAAATACCGCATATTATCCTCAGATGGAGAGGCACTTATACCGGGAGCTGCAGCAATCAATCGAACAAAACTCAATTCAAATCAGATTTTATCTTACTCTACAACCAAATTGAAACTCCATGGACGATCACATTCCGGATCCACATTTCAACCATCAAAATTGATATTATCAGCTCAAAATCAACACAACAGACGAATCAAAAGAGTTTTACCCGGTTCACTGAGCAGACGTTGAGTTTCCTATCAGATCGCAAGGAAAACAAAAGTTAAGAAAATTACAAGAACATAGATATCAAAATTCGGTGATTCGATTCCACATCGAAAAAAACGAAACGAGACTCCGATAGAAACAGAGATCGGCGAAGCAAGTCCAAGGAATCAAAAAAGAGATTGGAAAACAAACCTTGATGATTCTTCGCGGCAAATTACTGTTAGCCATTATCACTTGTCGATCGAGCTCAGAGAGTTAGGGTTTTTGAAGGGAGCTGCTGATGATAATCGAGAACAACTTCGTCGTCGTCTCTCGAATCTGACGATGATTTTAATTCGATTTCCTTTCTCTATCTTTAAAATTTTACTCTGGACGAACGAAGATAATAATATTAGTATTCGATAATTAGCTTTTATTACGTATTTTTCCTACAACCTTTGTTTATTGCTGACCTCCCCCTAAATTCTTACTTATTTATCGATTTTTCTTACATTTTTCAAATATTACATATATTTCCCTATTTTTTTGTTTATTACAGATACAGTCCATGAAAGCCTTTTATATAAGAGGCCCATATATATCCATTAAGCTTGTTATCTTATATATTGGACATGTAAAAGTTTTAAAAATGTACTGGGTTGGGCCGATATAGAAAGCCCAGAAGAATACGACTCTAAAGTAGATCGCGGACAAGGTAGGTAGGTAGGTAACTGTGAGTTAGCCGTTGAGGATGTAACGGTAACTTATGACGTCACAAGCTTGAGAATTCGAAAACTATCCGTTAGTGAATTTCCCCAACGGTAAAGAAAACTTGTCTATCTATATAGTAATACACACAACACAGCTTTCGCTACCACTAAATTATCTAATCCAACACATGTAAATCGAAACTTATTCTCTTTTTGTCTCTTCTTGTATGATTATCTCTTCTTCTCCGGCGGCAAAACTCAGCCAATCATCGGTGAGTTACTTTGTACTTTACTTTAGGGTGAAAAATGAAAACCGTGTCTATGTAACCTTTGTAAATTACCTTTTTCTCTCTATATGTACTTAAATTTCCAGTTTTTTTCTTGTCTTATTGTTTGGGTTTTTTAGGCGAAATTTGGCTGTTAGTGCTTTGTTTGAGTCTTTGACTCATGTTGATTTTGATTTCTACGTTCTTCTTTTTGATGATACTTCGTTTAAACTTATGGATTCCAAATGTTGAATGATTACGGTGCAATGTTTTATACCATGAATCGTTTATTTTCGTTATTATTTATTTGATAATAGTCCTAATAATGTTATTATTTGATAATAGTCCTAATAATGTTATTAATCAAGATATAATTTTTTTTTGCGAGGGATCATTAATTCTGATGAGGAGGACAAAAGCTTTCAAGCCAACAACAATTTCCACTACTTAGAGTTAGAGCTAAAGCCCAAACATGAATTGCAATTTCCTCCAGGTTAGTTTTCACTTTTCAATGCTTTCCAAAAAAACACTAGTTTCAATAATAATTGAAGCTCTTTTTTAGTCGAAATACTCATCACTCAAAGCACTTTTTAATTCTACTTTAAAAACACACTCATAAACATTTAGTAGTAAAACACTTAATCAAAAAGACCAACTATATATAAATGAAGCAGAATTTTTAATTAAACTCACGCCTAAAAAAATTAGTTGACGCATGTAAGTCTGAAAAACATACTTAGTAAACACCAAATCATTTCAACAAATTGTAGTTAAAAATTAGTCGAACCACTTAGTCATAGACTCACGTCTTAAAAAATACACATCAGCACTAAATCAATTCAACCAAATCGCTTTAATCAAAAATCAGTCGAACCACTTAGTCATAAAACTTATGTCCAAATTCTAATAAAAACACTTAGTAAAACACTAAATCAATTTACTTAGAGTCGAAACACATTTTTCCAAGCACTAAACACATTACTTAGAGCATGTTATCGCAACACATTATTCGCAGCCGAAGAGCGCACGTTAGTCGGAGAGCGCACGTTAGTCGGAGAGCACGGTAGTCGGAGCACGTTAGTCGGAGTATGTTAGTCGAAGCATTGTTCTGTTAGTTTCACCGCTCATACAATGAAACTTACCTCTTTATTATTCAAATTCATAAGCTCCCGGCAAATCTACTCTCTGGCTCCTCTGCAGCTCGATTTTGGACTCGTTGGATATATTATTAGGCTTGGGATACAAAGTACAAACAACATCAAAGATTCTATTTAGGCTCCGGTTTTCTTTTTTTAATTGATTTGGTAATTTTTTAGTGGTTTAATTAAGGATTGTCTCTGTTAGACCTTGACAATTCGGTCGGTTCCGATTCATTCGATTGTCGCTGTTTGTACTTTCTAAGCAATGTACATCATCTTAATCAAGGCTTTATGTTATGATTTTTCTAGCTATGTATAGATATAATTAAGGCTATATATATATATATATTTCTTTTCGGAAATTTTTCATCATTGAGTATTAACTTAATACAAGTTGGCCACATGGCCTCAGAAAAAGAATAATAAAAATTGTTTGCCAAAAATAATTTTTTAAAAAAAGTAGCCGTCGAATAAGACCTGTACCCCCACACACCTGGCAAGCCGCCGGGCATTGGGACACACATGAATATCAAAGATCCGATCTAAATCATTTCATAGATTTTATCCATTGTCTGTTTATTTTTGTAAAACTTCTTCAAATTACTTTATTAACAAGTGGTCAGGATAGTTCAGATTAACTTCACAAAGACAATTAAAACCATAATGATATTTATTACTAGATAACTATATCAAATTGCATGTATTTGAATCATATCGAATTCTATCTATAATATATGTGAATGCGACGTGAGTCAATAAATGATTTAGACAAAGTTCAACGAGACGAGAGAATCGACTTTGCGCATCTTCCAGGTAGGCAGGTATGTAGCTAATACTTAAAAGTGGTTGGTCGGTCGGTCCTAACCCAAATGCGTGATTTATTTCGTTCGATTCAATACGCAGCTCTAGTACTATTTCGAATTTATTTTAAACTAATGTTGACGCAGTGCAAGAAAGTATAATTAAAAACCGACAAAATGTATAATTAATTGATTCGCTTTGTATAAGAAACATGTCATGCTTTTTTCATATATAAGATCTTTATTTCCCACCAAATACAATCAATAAACTATTAAGAAAGTTCTTATTGAAGAAAGAGTGATGATTTTCTAAAAAGTAAATCTTTTAATTTTGTATTACTAGGCGAATTAATATCAAACTGTAACCGTTGGCTGGGGTTTGCTAACGATTTAGCATTGAGATTATGATAAACTCTTTCTAAAATGTTCGAAACAAAACCAGCAAAGTAGATTATAGCTAAACAAAGACCAAAAAAACTCGTTCAAAAATAGTCGACAAAAAATGTATTATTAAACTAATAAAAAACAAAGACTTCCTTGGCACCTCCTCGGCTACTCCTATAAATAAAAGCTTTATCTGTTTACTCAAAACACACCAAAATCCATCAAACACACATAACAAAATGAAATTCTCAATCACATTAGCTATCTGCTTAACCCTCTCCATCTTCTTAATTGGAGCACAAGCCAAAGTTCCCGTCGACGACCAATTCCGAAAGGTCAACGAAGGAGGCTACACTGATTACAGTCCAATCGAGTACAACCCCGACGTACGTGGTTTCGTTCCCTTCAGCGACAACTTCCGTCTCTGTTTCTACAACACAACCCCAAACGCATACACTCTCGCTCTTAGAATCGGAAATAGAGTCCAAGAATCCACTCTCAGATGGGTCTGGGAAGCAAACAGAGGCTCACCGGTCAAAGAAAACGCGACGTTGACTTTCGGTGAAGACGGAAACCTCGTACTCGCCGAAGCCGATGGTCGTGTGGTATGGCAAACGAACACGGCTAACAAAGGCGCCGTGGGGATCAAAATCTTGGAGAATGGCAATATGGTAATATACGATTCCAGTGGGAAATTTCTATGGCAGAGCTTTGATTCTCCCACCGACACACTTCTCGTTGGACAGTCTTTGAAACTCAACGGTCGGACCAAGCTCGTAAGCAGACTGTCTCCATCGGTCAATACAAACGGACCGTATAGTCTCGTGATGGAAGCCAAGAAGCTAGTCTTGTACTACACGACAAACAAAACTCCGAAACCAATCGCTTATTACGAATACGAATTTTTCACCAAATTAACTCAGTTACAGTCTATGACGTTCCAAGCCGTGGAAGATTCCGACACAACGTGGGGTCTAAACATGGAAGGTGTCGATTCTGGTTCTAAATTCAACGTTTCAACGTACCTCTCACGGCCGAAACACAACGCGACGTTGAGTTTTATTCGGTTAGAATCAGACGGAAACATCAGAGTTTGGAGTTACAGTACGTTGGCGACAGCCACGGCTTGGGACGTGACATACACGGCGTTTACTAACGACGACACTGACGGTAACGACGAGTGTAGGATCCCTGAGCATTGTTTGGGTTTTGGTTTGTGTAAGAAAGGTCAGTGTAACGCTTGTCCTAGCGACAAAGGGCTTCTTGGTTGGGACGAGACATGTAAAACTCCGACTCTCGCAAGTTGCGATCCCAAGACATTTCACTACTTCAAGATCGAAGGAGCTGATAGTTTCATGACAAAATATAACGGTGGATCATCGACGACTGAGAGTGCGTGTGGGGACAAGTGTACGAGAGATTGCAAATGTCTAGGGTTTTTCTACAATAGGAAGAGTTCGAAGTGTTGGTTGGGTTACGAGCTCAAGACATTGACTAGAACCGGAGATTCTTCGCTGGTTGCTTATGTCAAAGCTCCTAATGCTAACAAAAAGTCATCTCTTTGAGGTGTGAGTGAGTGTCATATAAATGAAATTATTGTGTTGTGTTTTAATAAGGTTAAATTTCCTTTGTTTACCCCTTTTTAAAATGGTGTACTGATTCTCAAGTTACATCTTAATAAAGTGAAGTGAAATAAATTAGTGAATCTAGTCTATTCGTAAAAAATACGATGCTTGGTCAGTAACGCACGAGACCTCACGTGCACGTAATACACTAATTAGTTGGCCTGTCAAGGAATTATTAAATTGAAACTTTATAGTATTAAATAGTTTTTAGCTAAAAATTTCAAAATTTTAAAAAGGGATAGCATATATAGGATGCTTCAACGCCGCGTCACCTTTTTGTTTCGTAAGATTTGCCCAGTCAACGCTGGTTATTAGTTAATACTTAATAGTTATCAAACATGTACATATATACTGTATATATTAATATATGTTTTGGAGTTTTCAAGAACTACACATATCGTTTCCTAAATGAAAAATACGAAAACGTTTAGTTTATAAATTTATAGACCCGTCTAGTTTTTTTTATTTAAAAAGTCAGCTTGCAAGCTGCCGTATAACACCAGAAGTACATGATAGTACTTTTATACATGAAAAAAAAATACATATTTTCAGTTGATTGGGCCTGTAGGCCACGTTCGAGCCCATTAAATTCGAGCTCACCAATAGAACACCTATATATACCTCTTACGTTTTACGTCCCGCTTTTCCCCAAACCAAAAAACCCTTGAAAGCGTCGTCACCGTCAATTATCCGACGATCTCTCATAGGTTCGCTTTTCTGTCGCCATTATCTGTCATCGGACCGTGCCGCTGGTCTGTTTATCTCGGGGTTCATCTTAATCGTATCCTATTGATTTCCTTAACTTGTCCACAAAGTTAGTATTGTCAAAATATCGATTTCACGTTTGGATTGCTGGTGACTTGTATGTGCTTTTCTGCTCAATTTTTCACTGGTACATCATTGCTGAGATCTCTAAACAAAAGCGTCACGATCACAAAAGACGAAATTGCATGGAAAATAAAGATTTGATTAGCCAATTGCCTGACCATTTACTACATCAGATACTCTTACTACTTGCAACGAAGGATTCTGTCAAAACAAGTGTCTTGTCGACTAGATGGAGATATATTTGGCAACGTGTTCCTGGATTGGACCTTAACCATACTGACTTCAGACACAAGAGACTAAAGGGTTTTGTCAACAGGTTTCTAGATTTGGATAAGAAATCACAAATTTCGCAATTGAAGTTGGAATTTGACGGCAGAAAATATAAAACTGAAGGATCTAATTTCAACAAGTGGGTCAACTCAGTGGTTACCCGTGGAGTTCAACATCTTGTGGTTGTTGCTTCTGTATTTGGTTCTTATAATAACAACAATTATTGTCCCATAAAGCTTCCGGGAAACATCTCTATGTGTGAGACATTGGTACACTTGAAGCTGGTCGAGGTAGGCATTCATAGTTTTGACTCCGTTTCTCTACCGCGTCTTGAGACTATGCATTTAGTATCGGTTTGGTTTTCAAGCGATGCGGCTCTAGAGAGGCTTATCTCATCTTCCCCAGTTCTTCAAGATTTGTACATTGAAAAAATTTGGAATGTGGATGTTTTACGAGTGCGGTCTCAGACACTAAATAACTTGAGTATACGCATTTGGAAAAAAAAATTCCATTGGGACAAACATTTTCAAATAATTGTGCTAGTGATTGATGCTCCTAGGCTTAAGTCTCTGAGTTTTCAAATCGACCAATTTAAAGACCTTGTGCTGAATAGTGTATGTTCTCCGCTCAAAGTGGATATTAGTATCTTCAGAAGAGATTTTAATCCTATGAACTCATCGGCGATGAAAACATTTCGTACATTTCTTGCTTGGATATCGAATGTCGCAAATCTTACACTCAATTCTTATTGTCTAGAGGTATGTATATATTTTGTAACTATTCGTCTTGAATTACTCTGTCTCGAAAACTTATTACTAATTTATTTTTCTTGGTTTTTACTAGGCTATGTGTGTTTACTCGAAAACTTATTACTAATTTATTTTTCTTGGTTTTTACTAGGCTATGTGTGCTTACTCGAGACAGGAACCAATGCCTCAGTTCTCTAACTTAACCCATTTGGACGTTTCTATGGATTCCTCTGGTTTAGAGGTGTTACCAACGTTTCTCGCAAGTTGTCCAAACCTAAAATCTCTAGAGTTGGTAATTTATCTTTATAAGTAACTCTTGAATTTGTTTTTGCCCAATTACTTAACTAAACTATACATTCTCATTACGTTTTTCCTTTTTTGTCCTTCATATTATGTAGTGGGCCCACTATCCTCTAGATATATTGGATATTTCAAGATCAATTGTGCCTAAGTGTCTGCTAACATCGCTCGAGATTGTTGCGATATACAGCACGGCTGAGATATCCAGCTCGGTTGAGAATCAGGTCGAGACCGAGCTTGTCAAATACATCCTGGGGAATGCAGCAGTTCTCAAGGAGCTTAATATTCAATTCTATCTCTGGGCAGCCGAACACAGGTTTCAACTTAGCAAGCAAATCCTTGCGTTTCCAAAGCGTTCTTCTGCTTGTCAAGTCTTTGTTCATCCTCCGTTTTGAAGTTGTTGTGGGCCTTGTGGCGATCAAGCCCAAGTGTAAACGTTATGCTTCTTAGGTGTTTTTTACATTCCATACTTGTTCCGGTTAGACATCGTAATTTTTTTTTAATTTTATGATTTATGTGATTGGTAAATTCAAGATGCCGTGTAATATTATTGATAACGTAGATATCTTTGTCGGCCATTATTTGTTCGGGTTTCATTTGGTACACATGTAAGAATACGATACATGGATCTCAGCTAACCCATGTATACGTGTACTTCAATTTTTAAATGAAAAGCCAAATCTTGGCCCCGCATCAAAGAAAAATCCACAAGTTTGATGTTTTCTTCAAAACTAAACCCACAGCTTTGATGTCATAACCACAGATCGATCGAGGTCATAAACTACGGTGCTGTAATGTTTTACTAAAAAAAAACAACCAATCCACTCATAATACAATTTAGAAAGGTTGTGTGTGTGTATTCAAGTTTTAGACAGAAAATCCGGATTCAAGTCTTCTATTCTAGAAAACGATAATATAAAGAAAAATTCATAAAAAGGTTAATCATGTACGTACTGTACAATCAAAAAAATTAATTATATGATATTCGATAATCTGCACTAGTCACTAGACAAAACTTATCCAAATCATCAATCGCACTCGGCCCCATTGTACAGCACCAATTTGCTTGATCTTCTTCTTTAGTCAGGTCGCAATTAGCAGCTTTGACTTTTCAAACGAATACAGCCAATAATCCAAAGCTAAACAACTTATATATACCACCCACATGATACATCTTCTACATATAATCATCTCAGTCCTTAACCCCAAAAAAAACAAAATCATGTCTCAATTTCATATCTTATTAACTTTAGCACTTGCCATTGCCACTGTTTCAGTGGTTATAGCTCAAGTCCCTCCAGAGAAACAATTCAGAGTCGTCAACGAAGGCGAATTCGGTCAATACATCACCGAGTACGACGCGAGTTACCGATTCATCCAATCATCAAACCAGAGCTTCTTCACATCACCATTCCAGCTCTTGTTTTACAACACTACCCCTAGCGCGTACGTCTTAGGTCTCCGAGTCGGACTCAGGCGTGACGAGTCTACCATGCGTTGGATATGGGACGCAAATCGCAACAATCCCGTCGGAGAAAACTCTACACTCTCACTCGGCCGTAACGGCAACCTCGTCCTCGCTGAAGCTGACGGACGAGTCAAGTGGCAGACTAACACAGCTAACAAGGGCGTCACCGGATTCCGAATCTTACCCAACGGCAACATGGTCCTACACGACAAAAACGGCAAATTCGTTTGGCAGAGTTTTGATCACCCCACCGATACACTCCTCAACGGCCAGTCGTTAAAAGTTAACGGCGTTAACAAACTCGTTAGCCGTACATCTGATTTAAACGGCTCAGATGGTCCGTACAGCATGGTGCTGGACAACAAAGGTTTAACCATGTACGTTAACAAAACCGGTACGCCGTTAGTTTACGGCGGATGGCCGGATCACGATTTCCGCGGCACCGTAACGTTCGCCGTTACAAGAGAGTTCGATAATTTAACGGAGCCGTCAGCTTACGAGCTTCTCCTAGAACCCGCACCACAACCCGCTACGAATCCGGGTAATAACCGCCGGTTACTCCAAGTCCGACCAATCGGAAGCGGAGGAGGAACTTTAAACCTGAACAAAATCAATTACAACGGAACGATTTCGTATCTAAGACTCGGATCTGACGGGAGTCTCAAGGCTTTTTCGTATTTCCCACCAGCTACGTATCTCAAATGGGAAGAGAGTTTCTCATTCTTCTCCACTTACTTCGTCCGTCAATGTGGCTTACCGTCGTTTTGCGGCGATTACGGTTACTGCGATCGAGGGATGTGTATCGCGTGTCCTACACCAAAAGGATTACTCGGATGGAGTGATAAATGCGCGCCACCTAAAACGACGCAGTTTTGCAGCGGAAAAGCTGTCAACTATTATAAGATTGTCGGTGTTGAGCATTTTACTGGGCCTTATGTTAATGATGGACAAGGCCCAACTTCTGTGAACGATTGCAAGGCCAAGTGCGATCGTGATTGCAAGTGTTTGGGTTACTTCTACAAGGAGAAAGACAAGAAGTGTTTGCTTGCTCCTCTTCTCGGTACACTTATCAAAGATGCCAACACTTCTTCTGTTGCTTATATCAAATATTAGTGTTTTATCGCACGATTTCTATACCGAATTCTACTTGAATTCTTAGAGATTTAATGAATAATTGGTGTGCTTTGTAATGATGCACCGTTGAATTACTGTACTACCTCTTTCATTTCAAAGCCATTGGCTTTATTTACTATATATATACAAGTACCTTTTAGAATCAAAATACCATGTGAAACTTTTCATTGTTTCGTTTGCCTCTGACGAGTTTTGTAGTCCACTGGTCCTCCACTTGGACGAGTCATCACTTGGTTAATTCAATGGAGGATTGTAGTGGGTCAGTCGGACTCATATTGTCAAAAAAAAACTTTTGTCACTTCTCCAACTCATTGGGCCTTTAGGCTCTGTCATAGCCCAATAATTCTATCTTAATCGGACAAACCGTGTGGTCCACGTACCCCGTCCATTCGAACAGAGTTTTTACAAGTTTTGTGGTCTTACTTTTCAAATCGACAGTTGTACTTGTTACTTAGCATTAATAGAAAGAGAATGCTTGCCCGGCTACTATGCATCCATCACAATCAGACTCACATTACTGTTTTAATGTTTTAACTTACATAATAGATTCGATCATCACAAGATAATATCGTGAGTTTTGATTTTTAACTGTTAAAGCTGGCGTAAATGTTTTTATATCTGTTAGCATTATCTCGGATGAAAAAATGATTATGTAGTGTACGATAGTCTAGTGGCGGGTTGGGATTGTGTAGTTTAGAATATATAAAATTACTTTCTGAAATATTTTCAGTATACAAGACAGTAAAATCGAGAAATTGATATAGCTAGTTTGAGAAAAGCTTTTTTTTTTTTTTTGGGCCCAAAGCTAATCTAAGAAGTTAAGGTAAACTTTGTCTGAACAATTTTCATGAGATTATACAAAAGGGGAAGAATAAATCGTATAATCATCATATATTTCTGACAGAACAATCTATAATTAGTGATTTACTCAAAACTTTATCGTATTCACGATAATTTCCGAAAATTCCCAGTAGACTTGTCTTATCCAAATCATAAATGAGCCATTGGTTATCTGTATAACGAAGTCAGAATTATGCAACTTGGGACTTTTCAGCTAAAAGTCTAAATCACAAAAACTTGGGACTTTTCAAACGAATACAGCCCAAAATCCAAAGCTCAGATCTTATATATACACACAAAGGATATAACTTTTAGAAAATCATCTCACTCCACTAAATCTCAGTAAACGTAAAGAGCACAATCATGCTTCGATTTCATTTCTTGCTAATCACGGCACTTGCCATTTCCACTGTTTCGGTGGTCATGGCCCAAGTCCCTCCCGAGAAACAATTCAGAGTCCTCAACGAACCCTCCTACGCCCCATACATAACCGAGTACGACGCGAGTTACCGATTCCTCAACTCACCGAATCAGGACTTCTTCACATTTCCTTTCCAGCTCATGTTCTACAATACTACTCCTAGCGCCTACGTTTTAGCTCTCCGAGTCGGATCCAGGCGTGACATGAGTTTCACGCGTTGGATCTGGGACGCCAATCGCAACAACCCCGTCGGTGACAACTCCACACTCTCATTCGGCCGCAACGGCAACCTTGTGCTCGCTGAGTTAAACGGCCATGTCAAGTGGCAGACTAACACAGCCAACAAAGGTGTCACCGGATTCGAGATCTTGCCCATCGGCAACATGGTGCTACACGACAAACATGGAAAATTCGTTTGGCAGAGTTTTGATCACCCAACCGATACACTCCTCGTCGGCCAATCCCTAAAAGTTAACGGTGTTAACAAACTCGTTAGCCGGACATCTGCTATGAACGGCTCCGATGGTCCGTACAGCATGGTGCTGGACAACAAAGGTTTAACCATGTACGTTAACAAAACCGGTACGCCGTTAGTTTACGGCGGATGGCCGAATCACGATTTCCGCGGCACCGTAACGTTCGCCGTTACAAGAGAGTTCGACAATTTAACGGAGCCGTCAGCTTACGAGCTTCTCCTAGAACCCGCACCACAACCCGCTACGAATCCGGATAATAACCGCCGGTTACTCCAAGTCCGACCAATCGGAAGCGGAGGAGGAACTTTAAATCTGAACAAAATCAATTACAACGGAACGATTTCGTATCTCAGACTCGGATCTGACGGGAGTCTCAAGGCTTACTCGTATTTCCCAGCCGCGACGTATCTCGAATGGGAAGAGAGTTTCTCATTCTTCTCCACTTACTTCGTCCGTCAATGCGGTTTGCCGACGTTTTGCGGCGATTACGGTTACTGCAATCGAGGAATGTGCGTCGGATGCCCTACACCGAAAGGTCTGTTAGCTTGGAGTGATAAATGCGCACCACCTAAAACGACGCAGTTTTGTAGCGGAGGCAAGGGTAAAACTGTCAATTATTACAAGATAGTCGGTGTTGAGCATTTTACTGGGCCTTATGTTAATGGTGGACAAGGCCCAACTTCTGTGAACGATTGCAAGGCTAAGTGCGATCGTGATTGCAAGTGTTTGGGTTACTTCTACAAGGAGAAGGACAAGAAGTGTTTGCTTGCTCCTCTTCTTGGTACACTTATTAAAGACGCCAATACATCTTCCGTTGCTTACATCAAATACTAGCGAGATTTATTTTTACTGAAGAATTCTCAGAGATTTAATGCATACTCGTGTTGTTGTAATGATTCACCGTCTTTGTTTTTGTATACTAGAGTGATATGCTCAGTCCTAGTCAAGTATGACATTATCAAAAGGGAAAATAATAATCGATGTTTCTTCAGATTATCAAAATAATAGTCGATCATTATAATGTGTCCTTTATACAATACTGTATGCAATTAATGCTTTTGTTTTGTATAAATAACATTGAGACAACTGAGAAGAAAAAAAAACATTTTGAGACAACTCGATATTGTTGTACATTTCATAATTTTCTGTTAGTTAATGATTATGCCGTGGGACCATTTTCTCTATGCATACGACTGAATACTGAGAATTTTCTTTTCTTGGTTGAATGAGTATCTGCAAGAAAATAAAAACATAAATTTATTGAAAATTAGGAAGAATCATATCCTAGGAGAGTAGGTAGGTAATGGTTTTAAATATAAACAAAGAGAATCCTTCTTTTAACCACAAAAGTTATGCTATCATTTTAGAAAGAAAAAAACTATTCAACCAACCCTTGAATAATGGATATTCACCTAGTTTATTAGAAAATTTATAGTAAACGATTGGTCAGTGCTTCAGTGGCAGCCAAAAAGGACTATCCTTAATCTTAATTAAGTTTGACAACAAATATTAATATACTCCAACAATAACACTAGAATTCTGTAGATGACAAAACTTTAAATAAGTAAATGCAAGCGTCCATCGCGGATCTTTGGGATTGGGACCTCCATAGATTTATATGTCTGGTTCTATTTGAGAGAATCATATTTGTTTTGATAAAATTTTATAATCATAGAGCGGTTTGGGAGTTTGGCAGAATACAAGGTCCATTGGGCTTTATTTATAGGCCTATTAATTATAGATTTATCGACATCCTTCTTATGTTTGGTTTTTCATTGTTTCAGACCTGGTCGTTCGGGTACCCGTTCGGTTCTGGTCCGGTTCCGGTTCGGTTCCGGTTCTTTCGGTTCTAGAGTTTAGGATCCATATAGGAACCAAACAATTTCGGTTTGGTTCCGGTTCTTTCGGTTCTGAAGTTTAGGATCCATTCGGATATTTTATTTCGGATATTTTTAGGTATTTTGGATATTTTTGGGTATTTTCGGATATTTTTGAGTATTTTTTGGATATTTTAAGTATTTTTGATATATTTTCCAAATATTTGTTGGTATTTCGGATATTTTTGGTTATTCGATCTAAAAATAACTAATATTTTTAGATATAAACTCATATTTCGGGTATTTTTGGGTACTCAAAATATTTCGGTTCGGTTCGGTTCCGGTTTCGGTTCTTTCGGTTCTAAAATTTAGGATCCATTTGAGTATTTTAAAATTTCGGTTCGGTTCTTTTTGCTTCGGTTCCGGTTCGGTTCTTGTGGTTCGGTTATTTTGCCCAGGTCTAGTTTCCACTTTCCAGTTTACATGCACGACAAAGAAAACGCTTGTATACGTAGATATGTTGGTATTTCTACTAGTACTAGATCATACTTTTATCTAAAATTTATGCTTAACAAAGAAAAATCAGTGTTTGTGTATTGTTTTCGTTTTTTCCATTGTTACACATGATAGGGCGGCAATATTCGTCTGACAATGATTGCTAAGCTGAATGGAAACATAATTATAATTTTAATAGCAACAAATACATTTAAATAAAGTAAATAGTAAACAATACTTAAATGCTAATCGTACAGATTAAAGGAAGGGAAAATAATTTGATAGGTCTACCGATTGAAAAAGAAAGAACTAAAGCATTCTTGCAGGTCCCATCTCCTGTCTCCCTCATCTATCACTTAACTTGATAATCCAAAAATAATCATCTACTTAATTTCCATTTACTAAATTAGTTTAATTTTGTATACATCTACGTTTTATGTTTGTTGGGTATGAAATAAATCTGAAGAGCAATCACTTTACTTTCAAGTTTCAGCTAAAAACGAACTTATAAAAAATGATATATTGGAGGTTGATTAATTATAGATCACTAGATTTTGCTGACAAGAAAAATAAAGGGAAATAATATATAGAAGAACAATTGCTTGTAGTTTTTTTACCCCTTATTGATTTGATGCTACGTGTGTGTATATATATATTCCCATCAAATAATTTACGCGAGAATATAATAAGACTATTTCTAATTAGTGTAGAAAATTTTCTAAAGTTTTCCCCCACCATCATTGACATAGTTTCTCTATATTCCCCTCTTCTTCTCCTTCCAAGACCAAAGATAGAAAAACCTTTTCTTTTTTTGATGAATTATCGCTACTAGCTATGAGGTGAAGATCATATCAACATAACCATCAACGATCTACCATGGCTAGTACGAGCAACAAAGGCAAAGGCATAGCAGAAGGATCGTCTCAACCGCAACCGCAACCACAACCACACCAACCGCAATCACCTCCTAACCCGCCAGCGTTAAGCCGGTACGAGTCACAGAAAAGGCGAGACTGGAACACGTTTTGTCAATACCTGCGTAACCAACAGCCACCGGTTCACATCTCGCAGTGTGGCTCAAACCACATCCTCGATTTCCTCCAATATCTCGACCAATTCGGGAAGACAAAGGTTCATATCCATGGATGCGTTTTCTTCGGACAGGTTGAGCCAGCGGGACAGTGTAACTGTCCTTTGAAACAAGCGTGGGGGAGTTTAGATGCTTTGATCGGACGGCTAAGAGCGGCTTTCGAGGAGAACGGAGGGTTGCCGGAGAGAAACCCTTTTGCCGGCGGCGGAATTAGGGTTTTTCTGAGGGAAGTGAGAGATTCACAGGCGAAGGCAAGAGGAGTTCCGTACAAGAAAAGGAAGAAGAGAAAGAAGAGGAATCCAATGAAGAGTCATGATGGTGAAGATGGTACTACGGGAACTAGTAGTAGCTCCAACTTGCCTTCTTAGCGGAAGCAAACAAAATATTAATAAAACAACAGTGGGGTTAATTAATGCATGGTAAGCATTTATTTATATATAATCAATCTCTATTTACTTACCACGTTTCTGATCTGTAGCAATTCTACATATGTATTAAGTACATCTTGATAGTAAGCTTTTGTTGCAGACTTGAGTTTTATACATACGCCATACTACAAGAAATCTTACTTCTATATATGATCTTTTTATATATAACATGTGAATCAGATTCATAACCATCACTTGCTTAATTAGCTATATCTGGGCTTAACTTAAATGACTAATTTTGACGTATATTCGTTTCATTTTACGACACTGTAAACCCTAGGGAGTGTACATACATACACTGATACACACACGAGAAAACCCTAGTTTCGGCTTAGCCAGGTGTGGTATAAGTGTATATATATATATGAATATATGAATGTATGAACATTCTTTTGTTGCAATCATCTGGTTATTGTTTGCTCTTTAATTTGTAATGTACTTTATAGTCTTGTTGGATCATGAATGTTTGAGTTTGCTAAAAATTCTTAAAAAGAATATTTAATTTGATAAAGATTAATGTTCAGTTTCGCAGACTTGTTTTATTTATACCTTTTCAGTTTTCATCCTGTATTTTAGACAGGAGTATAGGCTATCCTAAAACATGCATGTTTGTATGCTAGTTTTGTGTTATAGTAGTGATCAAGAAAAAAAAAAAAAACAGCTCTGTGTATTAATCCCACCGTGATGGCACTTCAATTTTTCCTTATTGATTAAGATCCATGATTATAAAGTTTTTTGCATTTACGTTTGAAATTTGAAAATATATAACTAAAATATTGTAACATGTATTTAATGTAAACACTAATGCAAGTTAGTTTTTTCCGTTTGAAACAGATGTGGTCCAGCTAGATTTCACGTTTTGTTTATATATTAAGTTCTCATGTTATAAGATTTGGTAAATAGAGATAGTACTGAACTTGATTCATATTACATTATTACTTCATTTGTTCCAGTAATGATGGTTAATGTTATATTTCACTCTCACACACACATATGACATATACATATATAGAGTTATATATTAGATGTAAGTATAAACTATCAAAATATTTCAAATTGGGCATTGTTTTTCTTTAAGTTAGGAGTGTAAATGTCGTCAGAACTAACAAGCTCCCAACAATTGGTTTAATCAGTTGTGGTTAATTATAATGGACTTTTGACGGTATACATAGTCTTGGCTTGAAAAGCCAGTCTCTAAGAGCATGATTATTGGTAGTCTCTTAAGACACCTCTTAACTTAAGAGATATGTCTTATAACCGGAAACAAAGATGTTACTATTTGACTATCGAATTTAAGATACTTATATGTATTAATTTCATTCGACTTTCGGGTTAATTATACCTGATCTTTGCAGGATAGGTTTGACTGAAATAAGCTACTACAAAAAAAAACCCTCAGTACTATTTATATTTACCATATCTTATAACATGAGAACTTAATATATAAGACAAATTAACGACAGAAATAGTTCGTTTGTATTGTCCATTACTAGTGCATAACGGGATTTCTGTATTTGGTGACTTAATTTTTAAACTCGACTGCTTAAAAAAAAACATTATTCATTTAAGTTTAGGATCGAAGCTGTTAATAACGATAAGCAAGTCATCTGATCAAACATATTGTCTACGAAATTTGCATCAACGAGGGGATTGAGTAAAAAGGGGAATATATGAATGTTAGTATATATTATATATGCTTGTTGAAACAAAGGGCTAGTTTACTATTGGAAACCCATTTTGGATCTGAATTTTTAAATCACTTTTTGTTATAGGCTCGTAAAATTGTCAACTTTTTGGCGTGTGAAGAGAGAATATCAATACATAATGAAAGTTCCGCGACGCTTCTCTTTTCTTTGGGTCAACTCTAATTAATAATCCTGTTAAATATCCCAATCTCGTCTGTCTGCTATGTCAAATCAAAACAATGTTCTTCAAAAAACTAATCACTTCTTGTTTAAGAACAGAGAGGACAACATCTTACGAATCATCTTGCAGTGAGTTATCATCACTGAAGAACGGAGGGTTACTGGTTGAAGAACTAATCCGTATTTCGAACGGTGACTACAATCCTTTCTATATATTCTCCGAACACGAGCTGAAGCAAGCAACCAAAGACTACGATCAAGATCTTGTCTTATTTCTTGACGACAACTATAGATTGTTTCAGGGAGTTCTTGAGAACAGGGGAACTGTGCTAATTAAGAAAACGAACGATCATGATGAGCTCGTGGAATATTGCATAAGGGAAATCGCTATAGCTGCATACGTCAGCACGAACCGGAATCTGGTGAAGCTTCTCGGTTGTTGTTTGGAGAGCAAGGTACCGATTATTGTCTTTGAATATGTACCAAACGGGAATCTATCTGCTTACTTGCAGGAAGAGAACATGATTCTGCCATGGAAATGCAGGGTTCGTATCGCTGCTCAGGTCGCAGCTGCGATTGTTTATCTCCATGTTGGGAAATCGAGACCTCTGATTCACAGGCACGTGAAGACAGGTAACGTTCTGCTCGACAATAACTTAAACGCCAAGCTATTTGACTTCGGGCTGTCCCTAGAAATTCCATTAGGTGAGACCTATGTAGAAGCTTTGGTTGAAGGAACAATAGGGTTTATAGCTCCAGAATCAGTAGATACTGGCAAATTTAACGAGAAGACTGATGTTTTCGCATTTGGTGCTACGCTTATCGAGATCTTGACTGGACGAGAGCCTCATGATGTGTTCATTGAAGCCTCTCGTGATCGGTCTCCAAGCCTCACTCCAGTTTCCCTCACTCCAGTTTCAGAGCTTTCTTTAATGCCTATCCCTTTACCCACAAGAAGAGATCTTTTGGTGTTCTTGAAGTCGAATCTGATAAAGGACGGGAAGCAAAATGCTGTGGAGGCTAGCGCAGAGCTTGCTGCAAGCTGTGTAGAAGTATTGCCAGAGAAGAGGCCAACGATTGAAGAAGTGGCTAAAAAGCTGAGACAAATTCAGAACATGTAAAGTAGTCGATTTTCCAATGTTTTGTTTTATTTTTTTTGACTTTTTTTCATTGGATTGTTAACTCCCTCCAGTTATAATAGTTTTTTCTGAAAGTTTGGATTGACCTCCATGTCAATTCGTATCGAAAATGTTCTTTAGGGTTTAGGTTTTCATAAAGATATGGGGGCGACATGCCTATGATGACGAACCCAAAGTCATAATTACTCATAAGCAGAGAATTGGGACGAAAATATTACAATGTAAGAGTATAGGGTTCAGCTTGTTCAAAACAGAGATTTTGGGGTGGAAATATTAAAACTTTAAAGTTCGGGATCTAACTTGTTAAAACCAAATACATTAGGTGAAAAACATAATAAAGTGAAAGTTCAGGCGTTGAAATGCAGTAAATGGTAAAAGAGAGATCTAATATAAAAATTAAAAAGTGAACTAATGACAAAAACGGAAACCTTGAAATTCTTCTTCGCCGGAAAACAGAACAAAGAATGATGAATCTTCACGACGATGAATCTCTGAAGCAAGAAGTCATCTACCTTCACTCCCTCTGGCACCAAGGTCCTCCGACCCGAAACCCAATCCCTAGCCCTAATTTCAACCCGATTCAACGACCCAGGTCGAATTACATCCCGCCGGCGGATTTGCAACTTCTCTCTCGCTATGGAGCTGTTACTCCACAGATCATATCCAGAAACCCTAACAATCCTCAAAATCTATACAATAACAAGCGTCCGAGGTCCGATTCGGGTCGAGAATGGCCCGTCAACGATGTGCTTCAGTCTCCTCCTACGGGATCTGGATGGCCTGAATACAGGCCGTGTAAAAAGGCGCGTCCTGTTTCGGCGGAGGAGAAAGAGAAATTGGCTGCGAATATGCTTCAGAGAGATATCCATCGCACCTGTCGCGAGTTTTTCGGTAGAAAATCCGGTGAAGAAGATAGCTCAGTCGCTGGAGGAGATGACTCTGAAATCGATGAAGGAGACGATGATCAGTCTACGGAGAAAGAAGAATCTTCTTCCAAGGAGTTCCAGTTTCTATCGAGAGTGTTTGAAGAGAATGTGAAGCTCAAGGATTACTATGAGAAGAACACTGGGAATGGAGAGTTTTGGTGTTTGGTTTGTGGTGGCACTGGAGAGAAAAGTTGTAGGAAATTTAAGAGCTGTTTAGCTTTAATTCAGCATTCACTTGCGATTCACAAGACGGATTTGAAAACTCATCATAGAGCTCTTGCACAAGTTGTCTGCAATGTTCTTGGCTGGGACGTTAACAATCCAGTTGTTTCTAGCCAAAAAGACGCTCAGGTTAGATTTGATGACTTGAAAGAAGTTAGCTTGCAACTATTGCAGTCTGTGGCTTCAAAAAAGATGATTGCTTTGCTTGTGGGAATTCAATTAATGGCCGGATTATAGTCTGATAATGATCAAAGACAAGCTTATCAGTTTATTAATGTTGTTGTGAGGAAATGTTTTGATCTGATTATGGCGACATGAATTTGCTGGCTCATTGTGATTCTTGAATGGTTCTGGTCATTCAGAGATACTAAACCTTTTTTTTGTTTTTTTGGTTATTGCTCTTGATAGACGGTTGTGGAAGGTGCATCTGAGCCGCCTTCAGACTCGAAGATTCCTCAGGAGAAACAACAGGTCATGTCGGTTGAAGAACACGCAAAGGCTGCTGTGTTACAAATGCAACAGAATGCATCAGAAGGTTTGAAAGACATTTTCACCAAGGATGGTACTGGTTCAGTTGATGAAATTGCGGAGAACGGTGATGAGAATTTGTCTGAGGAGTTGGAGTTAATATCTAGAGTCTTCTCAGAGAATGTTGAGCTCAAGAGTTACTATGAGAAAAACTATGAAGGTGGAGCCTTTATCTGTCTGGTGTGTTGTGCTGCGACTGATACGAAGATGATAAAAAGATTCAAACACTGCTATGGAGTTGTTCAACATTGTACTAAAGTACCGAAAATGAAAATACGAGCTCACAAGACTTTTGCTCGTTTTGTCTGTGAACTACTTGGCTGGGATTTTGAGCTTCTACCACGTAGAGTAATGAAAGGCGTTGCTTCTCTTGCTATATCTAATGCTAATGAGAACAATGAGAACCCATCATCTGTGGTCGAGGTGAGAAAGAATACCAAGAGAACAAGCACTCTCTATTATCCTTTTATTTCTTAAATTAAATTGTGAAGCATTTCAGGAACACATGTGCGAAGATAAAGCTGATAACCCACAGGACAACAATGAGGCTGATGCATGCGTCGGTTAGTAGTATACACTGTACATGATTACATCTAATCACAGTTTTTGATATAGATAGAACCTTAGTTATTGCTTTGAGACATTTTAAGCTGGTTGATGGATTTTTTAAGTTTGATGCAATTAACCAAGTATTTATGTTTTGTCTACGCAGAGGCTTAATCATATTGTTTCTCTTCTACGTATTCAATTTAAGGAGTCAAGAAGCACAAAGTTATGTATATGGAAGGCACTGAATCTTCAGGTACGATCATATTTAGTCTTCGGCATCTTATCAAACTTCTCACGACTTGGTATGGAATCATTAATGACAATATGTATTAGTGTACCCAACTTTTGATTCTGAATTTTGATTATTTAAAAATACTCTCTTCTTTTTTGTCCAAAATAAAATAAAATATATTCTCTTCTTTTCTCACTGAGAATTTTGGAGGTATTATAACAAAAGTTTCCATTAAAGTGTAAATATTAAATAGAATGTTGCAAGACACTGACTAAATCATTTATTTACATGAAACATTTGTTATAAAATATACAAATGTTCTCATAATTTTAATAAAACTTCAATTTCAGAAAAAAACTAATGAACGTCCGAATAAAATATTTTTTGCGAAGTATCGTTTTTACTGTAAAAAGAATAATAATAATTAATTTCGTGATATTAAATAATTTAATCACATGTTGGGCTATCTGGGCCGACAGTTGTGGGCCTTAAACAACCCTCATATTACCCAAATTTATTAAATTTTCCCTCTTAAATCCAATGGGTCCAATACGGGCGGGTCAATATCTTTTTGACACCTCTAAAATTGTTCACAGGAAAACCGCAAACAGAAAAACATAACAGTCAGTCTGGAAAATCAGATCAAAATGGGGAAAAAAGAAGGTTCAAAGATGAACATCGCCATTATACATCCAGATCTTGGAATAGGTACGATCTCCATCAAGCGTTCGATTTTAATATCACCTGATTTAACGTAATTGATAGATCAAAAACGAGTTTAACAGACTTAAATTTTGATTCACGAATCAATTTTTGGATCTCACAGCTAGTGCGTTGTTTCTGGTATATGCAGGCGGAGCAGAGAGATTGATTGTTGATGCGGCCGTTGAGCTTGCGTCGCATGGTCATAAAGTTCATGTCTTCACCTCTCACCACGACAAATCCAGATGCTTCGAGGAAACTCTTTCTGGTGAGTGACGATTTTGCTTGACTTTATTATAGAGCGGAAGCTTTTCTACAAAGTTTCATATTTGAATAAAGATGTTTGCTTTGAAAGAGCTATCTACAGAGAGTTTAGATTCTTGACTCTCAGTTTCTCATTTGGTTTTCTATATGGTTTTAGGATATTCTTCAAATTTGTAAGCATTATATAATCACGGTTTGAGATTTATGATTCATGTCTTGACAACTATCCAGGTATCTTTCAAGTTACGGTGTATGGATCTTTCCTGCCACGCCATATTTTCTACAGACTACACGCAGTGTGTGCATATTTTCGGTGCTTGTTTGTTGCTCTCTGTGTTCTTTTGGGTTGGTCTTCATTCGATGTTATACTAGCAGACCAGGTTTCAGTCGTAGTCCCATTGCTGAAACTCAAAAGGTCATCTAAGGTATTCAAACTTTGCTTTTAGTCATCATATCTTGTCCTCACTTTATACAGTAGCTTAATCTTGAACATATGTGGATATAGGTTGTTTTCTACTGCCATTTCCCGGATCTCTTGCTAGCTAAGCATACAACAGCACTTAGACGGATGTATCGGAAACCCATTGATTTCATCGAAGAACAAACCACAGGTTTGGTTTTCATTCATTTCCTCTTACTTACATCCATCTGACATCAACTGTTCTTATATCACTTGTGGGATTGTAGGGATGGCTGATATGATCCTTGTTAACAGTAACTTCACGGCATCAACATTTGCCAATACATTTCAAAGGCTAAATGCACAAGGAAATCGCCCAGCTGTACTTTACCCAGCAGTCAATATCGACCAGTTCAATGAACCCCATACTTATAAGTATTGTATATCCCTGAACTCCAAATTTCCAGGATAGAAAAGCAAGTTTCCTTATGGCAGATTACTTCTGTGCCGGTTTCTATAACTTCTTCTCTTCTGCTTTGTCTCGAGCAGGTTGAATTTCCTCTCCATAAACCGCTTTGAGAGGAAAAAGAACATCAATCTAGCCGTTTCAGCTTTTGCTATGCTATGCAAACATAAGCAAAATCTGAGAGATGTTACCCTTACCGTTGCAGGCAAGTGTATTTTTATTATTCATATTGCTTCCATAATCATTATCAGATGGAGATTTACCGTTTGTATTCTAACAAAACTCCGTTATTCAGGTGGATATGACGAGCGATTGAAGGAGAATGTAGAGTACTTGGAGGAGCTCAGAAGTTTAGCCGAGAAAGAAGGAGTTTTTAATCGAGTTAACTTTATCACATCTTGTTCAACTGCTGAAAGAAATGAACTTCTCTCAAGCTGCTTGTGCGTTCTCTACACGCCTACGGTAAAAGTCATCATCCTTTTTTGTCTTCCTCCAAGTTTCAATCTCATCTCAATTCTCATGGTTCATGTCAAATGCTAGGATGAACATTTTGGTATTGTTCCGTTAGAAGCAATGGCTGCATACAAACCGGTGATAGCATGCAACAGCGGTGGCCCCGTGGAGACGGTAAAGAATGGAGTAACAGGCTATCTTTGTGAACCGACTCCAGAAGATTTCAGTTCGGCGATGGCTAGATTCATTGAGAATCCTGAGTTGGCGAATAGAATGGGAGCTGAAGCCAGGAATCATGTCGTTGAATCATTCTCTGTGAAGACGTTTGGACAGAAGTTGAATCAGTATCTCGTTGATGTCGTATCAAGTCCTAAAGAAGATTGAGATTCCTCTGTTTAGCGATCATAGATCGTTCGTTAAACAGCATACTTTAGGCTTAGGTCTGAAACTACAGGAGCTTTATTGTTGGATCAATCATGTTGAACTTGAAGATTGGTTAAGTTTAGGTTGACAGTTTTGTTTTCGGTTTGGGTTTGAGGATAAATTTGAGGAAATAAAATCGAATCAGTAAATCGCAGTCTCTGGTCAGATATGGACCAAGTCAATGACATTTCGGTCTATAAAATTTGTGCTTTATTGGGCTTGTGTAATAATCATGTTAACATTGCATGAGGTGGTACTATATGGGCCAGGCCGGATTATTCTACAATATAGATTACACTTTACTAAAACGGTGTCGTTATGGTCTAGAAGCTATAGGCAAATAATTGAAGAATATCCCCACGCGCATGATGAGCGCGTATAGCGCGTGTCAGCAATTCGGGTAGGTTATAGACTTATAGTCCACAAAAATCGCAGGATTTTTAAAAATTTGAGAAAGTGAGCTAAGTGAGGCGCGTCTGAGAAATTCAACCAAACAATGCGTTTTATGGGCTGAGTATTATTAATAGGCTGGGCTTATTCTCCACCATATCGATTTGAGAAAACGTTGTCGTTTTAGATTTCGTTTCTTTTTCCTTCATCGACTTGCAAATTCCAGTTCTCTTCCCTCCAATCCTCCATCGGAGCTCGTTGTCGCGGCCTCACTGTAAATCGCTACCTTCGTTGTATCAACATCTCAAGGTATAAATAGCTTGTGATTTTTCAATTGTAGAATCGGTTTTGTGAATTTGTATGTAATGGTTGTGATTTTCCATGATTCTAGTTTTACTTTTTCAAAATAATTTCTCTGAGTTTTTAGCGGTCTCCGTTTTGGTATTTGCACCAGGAAGCTTCGTTACATGCGTCATGGATGCGAACAATACCTTCGATTCTGTAATCTCTGCTCACGTCTTCATTTTTCTCCTTCGCCGTTTTATCGTCTCCATTCGACGATTCTCACATTCTTACCTTCGATTTTCATGGAATTAGGATCTGATTCATGCCATTTTTAAGCACATTTGGGCCCGAAGATTTCGCGGTACACATCCATGTTTTCTCAGAGAAACTTATTCGCTTTATGTTAAATCTTATCTGCGAGCTTTTTTTATTCGATTGCGATGCAGAAAGGGAGAGGAGCGATGCAATTGATGCTACGGAAGCTGAGGTATTCTATTCAAATTGCAAGTTTCATGCTCATAAATTGAAATTTTCCTTTGGTATCGTAATTCCTTCACTAGATACTGGTGTATGAGGTTAATCTTGTAACAGCTATGATCTTCTGATTTCGAAATTTCAAAATGTTTTTTAAAATGGAGAAAAATTACCATTTGTGATGCTAGGTTGTGTATTTACACTTTGTGCAGATTGCTCTGGGAACAACCAAGAAGAACAGACTTGCTTCTGGTTTGTTTATACACTGTGGCTTACTTTGTCATGTATAATTGGGAGATGAGACATTAATATGTCTGGTTATTGGTTCTTGTAGCAAACGCAAATGCTTTAAAACTCAGCTGTGAACTTCTCAAGAGTTTTGTCTCAGGTCCATGTTTGCATTTTAGAAACTACTTAGTGTTCTCCTTAAGTCATGTTGTATCTATAGTCTATCTAAAGGATTTTTCTCGGCATTCGCAGAGGCTGTGCAGCGTGCTGCTATAATCGCTGAAGCTGAGGGAATGGACAAGATTGAAGCTACTCATTTAGAGAGGATTCTTCCCCAACTTCTTTTGGACTTTTAAGGTATGATTGAGAATAGCACATGCTTGTCCCTGCATCTTTCTTTTGTTTTATTTTGCTTCTGTTGACATTGATGTTGATGAACTAATGAAAATGAAATCTCGTTTCTTTTGCTCCTCGTCTAAAAATACATAACGCCTAGAGCATGTGTTCTTGTAGTGATATGTTATTTGATCTTTTCCTTTGTAGAAATATGTGAAGAATTACCAGGGACTATTCCACAAGAGTTATTCTGAAGATCATACCACTAGTTTGTTTATAGGCTAGGCTAATGTGGTAATATATGGTTCATGTAGAACGAAATCTATATATATATTTGACTTGATTCTGGATATATGCTCTATGTGCTTCAGAGCTGATTCCAATGCTATCACCAGTAACACACCAAAATACTCTGAAATGTAAGAATAAATCTTAGCCATCGTCGATCTTCCGCTCTTAGAGATTTTCCCTTTCTTGATCGTAGAAGGCTGACCTAAAGCGGAAGAGCGAGATGTAGGAATCTTCTTACGGTATGAAAGAACAATTTCTTTAGCCTTCAGATCTGCAGAAACAGCAAGCACAATGTAAGAGCTTGTCTAAACTGAGGATACATTATCTTTCTTATTATCCTCCACAGGTTTACGGTAATTAAGACTAAAGCTATCTGTAAACCAATTGTAAAGAGACAGTACCTTTGCATTTGGAGACAAGTCTTGATTTTGCACAGGCACATAAGTATGATCTTGGAGACAATGCATAACACATAATGTCTCGCTGCCACCTGAAAACCCAAAAGGAGCTTTAAGATTAAGACCATGAGGAAACAGGGCATTGACTAAAATCAGACAAAAAAAGAGAAGTTTTGAATAGTCATAGTCGTACAGTTGCAAGGGGTTTGACATTTGTATGAGTGAAGGCTCTCAAGTAGAGGCACAGTATGAGTGAAGCACTGCAACACAGAAGCTATGAAACAAGTGTTGCCTGAATTATATAACCTAGCACCCTAAAGAATAATCAAACGTGAAAAATTAATCAATTTTGGATGAAAATATATTGATGCCAACAAAAAGAAAAGAGATTTAGGTGGATAGGTAGGGAACATACAACACCGGTTGGTTCAACGTAACGAAACGACCATGAGAATTCCACAGGTTTGGTTGAATACGAGTCTCTGGTGGGGTCTGGATAGTATGACAAACTATCCATTCGGAGAAAATCGTTGTTGTTTGCAGGCGGTGGCATGATTTGAGAATTTCTGTTGTAAAAGTGGAAACGGCGAAGAAGAAGGAGAAGAAGAGTTTTATGTATATTCTTCCTTTTTTTCCATAAACGGAATCTCCCGCCAGTAAAAAAACTTCTTCAAACCGTGAGTGATGACTCTTCTAATCTTGACGACCAAAACCTGACATCTGTCTTTTTTGCTGACATCATCGTCATATGTAAAAAGGTTACATTGGTATGGTTACTACATAAAGTAGAGTCAGAGATTGTGTCTTCTTATCTTTATAATCTCTATGCAAACTCACAAAAATGTCTTTTTCTGCGGATGCTCTAGAGGGTGGACTTTCGTCTCTGAAATTGGCCGCCGACAAGTACCGATCAATCTTGAACGATGAAAAAACGGGAAACATACGGTGGAGATACGGTGGTCCTCCGATTTTCGACACCGTGAACAAGCTTTTCGAAGAAGAAAGAACCCATGTAACTAAAACCAACTCTTTTCTCTTGCCTATCTTTATTTTTATCAACAATATGCTTAGATTGTGACTAACACAAATCACCACGATGTTAGACTATACGAAAACATCATAAAATATAAGTAGTGACCTATATAGTAATTAAATGGTTCACTAGTTTCTGCAGTAATTCCCAAAAAAAAAAGAATCTTTGATTACCATATAATTTCCGATGTGAATAGCAAACATATACTTAAAAGAGTTACACAAGACTTTCTTGTACAATTCCTTGGTTTACACTTTTTAATTCCTAATTTCCTAGTCTTAGAAAATGTCATTATGTAATTGGATGGAAAAGAAGCCAATTTAGACAGACAAAAAAGTAATTGTGGGTTATTGGTTGCAACATGGTCATGAAGATATTTAGAAATATGATTGAGACAATTAACAACTTCAAAATGTCAACTTTACGTGGATGAGAAAACGGGATTCACCACCACTAATCCATTTTAAACTATTTTCTTAATATATCAACATGTATTGTGAGATTATAAAAGATACAAGCAATCATAACTCTTTCTCCATCAAAAGCTAATATGGCTACTACGGAAGAGAGAGATAAGTATAGATCAGTCCTTGAAGATGCAAGACAGGTTCAATGGAGGGATGGTCACCCTCCCGACTTCAATAGTGTGAACCAGCTCTTTGAAGAAGGCCAGACCAAGGTCCTTCGGTTAATTTATGTTTCACTTGAGGTATGTGCTATGTTTATAATTTGTGAATCTGATTCGTTGATCGTGATTGATTTTGAGCGCAGGTGTGGCCACAAGGGTCGTTAGAAGAGACGGTGCAAAACGCTGTCAAGTCATGGGAGATGGAGTTCTCACATAAGATCCGTTTACAGGACTTTAAGACTATAAACCCTGAGAAATTTACGCTCTTTGTCAATGGTAACTAATTACAAATAGCACTTGATCAATATGATAATAAACTGCATAATTACCGAACAAAGATTCAAGTGTCTTTTAAATTATTAGGGAGAGAAGGTTTATCAGCTGAAGAGACGCTTAGGCTTGGGAGTTACAATGCTTTGCTCAAGAATTCTTTGCCTGAAGAGTTTCAGTACTATAAGCCAGAGGAAGAGAGCTTCGAGTCATCACATGACGCCTTTAAATCTGCTTTACCACGCGGGTTTGCGTGGGAAATACTCTCTGTGTACTCGGGGCCACCTGTTATAGCCTTCAAGTTTAGACACTGGGGATACTTTGAAGGAACTTTCAAAGGTCATGCTCCTACTGGGGAAATGGTTCAATTCATGGGTCTAGGAGTTCTAAAGGTATGTCTGAAACATGAATTTGTGTCCCTCATAATCTTTAAATGGTTAAAACTCTAGCATCAGGATTTTACTTACTTCTAGAGGTTCTCTACAGGTTGATGAAACGCTTAGAGCAGAGGAGATTGAGATTTACTATGATCCAGGAGAGCTGTTCGGGGGACTACTTAAGGGACCTCCTATATCAGAGACCAAAACCACAGAAAGTGGAGACAACACTGCAGAAAAACAAAGCTGCCCATTCACACACTAAGAAAAAATAATGATCTATGAATGTCTATTGTCCGTATAATGGTGGTTTATACCAGAAAATAAGAAAAGCAGAAGTGTATTTGACCCTTTAAAGAATATATTGTAACAGTCTCTTGGTTATTGATGCATGGAATAAATTATAAGTTATGTTAGGCGTCACAATGATAATAGTACAGATAAATTACAACAAGAACTAGAATAAGGCGGTTAATTTAACTGACCAATTTCTAGCAGAGCTCAACCTTTGCATCAACCCCATTCTGACATTCATCCATGAGAGCCACGTTCAACATCTCAGTACAGTATTGATCATCAGGTTTCAACCACAAGGCCTGAAAATAGAGGGAAAAAAACAGAAAAAAGAATCATCAGAGAAAATAAAAAATGTATAGCCCTTATTCTGACTCTGATAGAGAAGAAAAGTGTTTATATGTTAATTATTAAGGAAATAATTATCGTTCTCTCATATATAGTAGTGTGTATACCTTGTGATAATATGAGATGGCAGCTGAGAAATTCCCCTGGACAAAAATGAGATGGAAATGGAAAAATTACGGGTTTTGTTATAATCAACGTTAGTACTGTTTCAAAGAAATGACTGGTGTTTAAAAGTACATTCAAATACCTGCAAATGGTAGGTGTAAGCCAAGCCGGAATAAGTGCTTAAGCTTTTAGTTGATAGTGTAAGTGCTCTTTCATAATATGAGATAGCTTCACGGTCCTTTCTGTTGATAATAATTCACAAGTCAATTCACAAGACGAGATTGCCTACATAAGAGGAACACCATAGTAGTTGTGTGTGCAACAATATACCTTAGCTTTCTATATGCATGAGCGAGATTGACCACAGTTGGTTCCCAGGTTTCAGTTAATACAGATGGTATATGGGACAATGTCTTCTCAAACCACCGCACAGCTTTACCATACCTGAAATGTAGTTAATGTTGTTGATTCAATTTATTGGATAGTTCACCTTCTTCCCATTTAATAATGTAGCTTTGTCATTAAATAACATTTGGAAATTTCGGAGATAAGCAGACTGTAGAGAGAAGAGGAACACACTCTTTCATATGATATGCAACAACTCCGAGTTCATTATAAACAAGTGGATCTGAAGGGCATATCGCCTTTGCTTGCATGAAAAACTGGACAAAGAGAAGGGATAAAAATAAATACAATATTAGCACAAAAATAGGTCATCTAATTTGAAGACACCACACAACATTTTCTAACTTGTTACCTGGTCCGCAAGCTTGTAGCTGTGAGTTCGCATATACTCCATTCCAATGTACAGAGTTGGCAAATGACACCTGGAACAAGATAATATCAAGATTCAACCTGTAAAAAACAATTTGTAATAAGAAGACTTCTACAATGCTTCAGGGCTAAGAATGATTCATTTTGGACACAAGTTACAGATTTACAGTCATTAGTTTTGAAGAAAACAGGAGTAACTTGATTACCCTGGAAATAGCCTAGCGGCAGTGCGATAGGCAGACATGGCTTGGTCACCCTCCTCTTGGGCCGCAAAGGAATTACCATAACCTATCCAAGCTGGTGAGAATGAGCCATCTATACTTGTAGCTTTGCTGCAAGACCATATTAAAAGAAATGGAGCTCCAGGTCAGACACATATGCACCTACCTACTACTACTAGAGTTGATCAAGACTGCATAATCCCATAACATAGTTACCTAAAGTACCGCCGAGCTTCAGCATACTTTTTGATACAATAGTAGTAACAGCCCACAGCAAACCATGACAACGCCCTTCAAGACCATGTATGAGTATTTATACCACAGAGCATCAAGCAAAGGAATCATGAAAATTTGGATCAAACATTTTAACGAGATCAAGTACAGAAAACATATTCAACCAAAAAAGCATGCTCTTGAAGTTGATTCATGGTCTTGACAAGCTGAACCATAAAACAGGTTAACTATCCTAGCCAGGATTGGGATAAAAACATAAGAACTATATACATGCTCACCCACTGGCCATATAGCTTGAGAAAAAAAATTAATACTTACTTCGAAGGGTAGTCCTTTACCAAATTGCACGCCATTAGATAGAGCTCATTTGAATTACCAAGTTCCATGGCAGCGGCCAAATGTACCAAGGTACACTTCAGATGAAACGGATCTTTCTCAAGGAGCCTGTCAAATAAGACCAAAAGAGACCACATTGCTAGAAGCATTCGAGTTTCATATTGCTCAAAATTTAGTATCCGCAGTAATATACAACTTACGCAGCGGTTAGTTCGAAACACTTTTGATATTCACAGCATTGATGGTAGTACTCAGCTTTACAGGCCAACAGATCAGTGTTATTAGCCAATGTGGTCATAGATGAGCCAGAGACACTACCACTAGTCTCGTTCTCAAGCTTCTTGAACTTGAGTTCTACCGTGTTCTCTTTGTCATACTGGACATGAAGAAATAGTAAGTACCAAGAAGAAAAGAAAATATGCTTACAAAAAGAAATCAACAGAATAGAGAATCAGCAAGTACATCCAAATATAGGTGCCACATAACTATTGACACATTGGATCAAACACTTAACCACATAAAAATGTTTACCTTCTTTATCAAGCATGAATAGAAAGAAGAGAGCCATCCGTCTTCTGGACTAAATTGCAGTGCAGAAAGCAGACTCGATTCTGAATTTTATGTAATTAAAGTCTCAGTTCCTTCTAGTCATGTAAACGACTGGACCATGAAATAAATAAGACGATAAAATAAAAAACAACAAAAATGCTTAAACTATAACTCACCTTCTTCAGATGTAAGCATATGACTTTCAATCAGGCATTCCAAAGCCTGAAAGGATAGATTAAAGAAATCACATCCATGTAACAGTTTTCTGATATTTACAGGAGGTAACATCAGGTTTTACTACTATACAGTAATGAAGAGAATTTTATCTTCCCACATTAGCTCTGCAACTTCCATGGTAACTAAAAATTACATGCAGCAATTGATTAGGGCGGTAGAAGTACCTCATAGCACAGAGGATCAGCCTTGATAGCAGCTTTGTACCTGCAAACACAACCGAAATTAATGAGTTAATTAAATATGAAGTTCAAGATTCCCACACAACACTCAATCATAATAGATGGATCAGCCAACATACACACAAGTTCCCAACATTTCCTACTAGCACTTAAGTGAATCTTTTTATACATGCTAAGTTCATGTAAGAACACTAAATCGATAAGATCACTCTCTCACAATCATCAAAACGCAGATGACAGATGATCCCCTGAACAAGAAAGATAAGGTGAAAGAAGGCTCACTGACCATTGTCGAGCCTGAGAACGGTTTTGTAAGGCTCCGTATGCTTTTCCTCTTAGAAAGCATATCGCCGATGATATCTGCAAAAGTAGATAACCATATATCAGTTCAGATACTAGCATAATCTTCAACCTCGAATGGTATAGTGGAAACAGTATGTAGTAGTAGTCGACCAGTTAATGTAATTCCAACAGTTTCACTAACAAACCTTCCAGAATCTGAGTAGATCTAAATTGAAATATTATACATTTGAAAGTTGTAAAAAACTTACATTAATTTCTCGGTCCTCTCCATCTTTATCAAAATCTATCACGTTCCCGTCTTTAGCATCATACACAATTCCATCTTCATCAACCTTCGCATCACCAAGCATCAAGAGACACTGATCCCACTCCTTCAATTCCTCCTGAGAAAACACAAAAATTACCGATAAACCCTAAAACCTTCCATTGAAGCGAAACAATCTGAAATTCCTAAACCCATCCCACTTAAAACAAGAGAAATAGATAGAAAAATTGGAATTACGAGGCACTTGGCGGCGAGGTAACGGAATCGAAGATCTCGGAGGACAATCTTAGAAGCGTTAAGAAGGTGAAAGGCGCGACGGTAGTGGCGGCCAAGGAATAGAGCTTGAGCTTGCATATATATGTCAGCTGGATCATTGGTAAGAGCCGCTACTTTATCGGCGAAGAAGATGGCTGACGAATACAAGTGCTTACTGACGCAGTCTCGAACCACGCCTCGGATCTTCTCAATTTCTTCTTCCCTCATAATTTCCTCGCCTCTCGAATACTTCCAGACGAAATCCAGAATCAGCAAGATCTAAGAAAAGTTCGTAACAAAACCAAAAAAACGGAAGATTATTGGGAGATTTTGTTCGTCCGCTTTCTCTAGTTGAAAGTGTTTGAGCGACAGAGGCGGGACAAGGGAAGAGCCTCGGCGGGAGTGTGAATATATTTTTCCACCCACCCCTTCCATAAATTATGGGCTTTAAGCCCATTGTGTTCAGGCTTGACGTAGTAAATGGTGGAGCCCTAATGAGGTTTGGGCTTTCGGCCCATTAACACAGTGCAAAAAAGTTAAGTGACGCGCCTATAATTAAATATGGGACCCACAGGGCCACGAGTTAATCGTTCTACTATGCGCTGGTTTGACTAATTACACGAGTCGATTATTCTATCGTGCGCCACCCCTGTTATTTAGCCACTAGTGGAGTAGAACTGTTGGAAAATACAAGCGTTACGATAACCCTCAGGCTGGTGAATTCCACGAGGATTCGTCTCTGCATATATATATCACCCTTCTCCATGACCATGAGCCTTCATATTTGATTTCTTCATGCTGCTTCCCGAAATCGCAGGTATAGATTTATGTCGTTAGGTTCCTTGTGAAATTCAATAGATATTTTATCCAACATTTAGTCGACTTTTTCATCAAATCATGTTGTGTTTTTCTTCTTCTTTGATTTGACATTTGCGATGCAGATTAACATGGATAGAGGAGGAGATGCGAAACGTGAAAGAAGAAGCGATGAGGATAGGCTGAGCAACTTACCAGAATCCTTACTATGTCAGATAATGTTGAATATCCCGACCAAGGATGTGGTTAAGAGTAGTGTGTTATCCAGAAGATGGAGAAACCTCTGGAGATATGTACCTGGTTTGAACGTGGAGTACAGTGAATTTCTAGACTATAACGCTTTCGTGAGTTTTGTTGATAGGTTTCTGGGTGTAGAGAGAGAGTCCTGCTTCGAACGTTTTAGGTTAAGGTACGATTGTGATGAAGAAGAGCGCACTATTTCTAATGTCAAGCGGTGGATCAACATTGTCGTCAACCAAAAACTTAAAGTTCTCGACGTTTTGGACTACACTTGGGGGAATGAGGAAGTCCAGATACCTCCATCCGTATACACATGCGAGAGCTTGGTGTCTATGAAGCTCTGTAATGTGATCTTGCCTAATCCTAAGTTTATATCTTTGCCTTTGGTCAAAGCTATCGAGCTTGACATAGTTAAGTTTGCCAATGCTTTGGTTTTGGAAAATCTCATCTCAAGCTGTTCAGCTCTTGAAAGCTTGATTATAAGCAGGAGTTCCGTTGATGATATAGATGTTTTACGTGTCCGTTCTCGGTCTCTACTGCGCTTCAAACATATTGGTAATTGTTCTGATGGTTGGGAGGGATGCGAAGTTGAAATTGATGCTCCTAAGCTTGAGTATCTGAACATCAGTGATCATTCAACCGCAAAGTTCAGTATAAAGAATTCGGGTTCTCTTGTTGAGGCGAATATCAATATCATATTTAATATGGAAGAGCTACCAGATCCAAATAATCGGCCAAAGAGAAAAATGATTCAAGATTTTCTAGCCGAGATCTCTAGTGTCAAAAAATTGTTCATCTCTTCGCATACTCTTGAGGTAATCTTTGTCTACTTTGCGTTTAAGTTTTTTTTTTTTTTGTTGAATTCGATGTTTTGGTGCTTAAGCTTTTTCATATAAGAAACATAATCACCTATATTTACTTTGCAGGTTATATTCGATTTGAGTTGTGAACTACCCGTATTTCATAACCTATCTTCCTTGCACATAGACTTCGAAGACCACAGCTTGACAATGTTGTCCACCTTTCTCCAGAGCTGCCCAAATATAAAATCTCTTGTCGTGGTTAGGGTTATTTTGCTTTGAACAATGAACTTGCTTTTCTATAATGCTAATGGTGGAACTATCATATGCTTAGCTTGTGTTTCTTCTATTCGATTGTATATGCAGGAATTTAAGGATTCCTCAGAAGAGGACGGAGTTGGAGTTTTATCCATACCTCGTTGTTTCTCAACAACACTCGAATATGTTAAGATAGAAAGGCCTATCACAGGGGAAGCGAGGGGGATGAAACTAGTTAGTTACATTTTGGAGAATTCAGCAATCCTCAAGAAACTGACTCTAAGCTTGAAGAGTTCCAGGGAGAAAGAAGAATCTGTCATTCTCAAAGAACTCCTTACAATTTCAAGACTCTCTACCTCATGCAAAGTTGTTGTTTCTGAACCTCGTAGTTGTTGGGTACTTGCTTAATGTGAAGTATATGTATTCTTTATCGTTTGTGATGATTTTCATGTTTCGTTGCTTGGAAGACAATCATGTGTTTATTAATTTTAATGACTATGTTCTGTCCATTTTATTATTTATTCACTAGAAATTATGTTCTAAGAGAAAGACGAAGGAAGAACTTGTAGATTTGGAGATTACTGTGTGGTCAAATCCTATTAGCCCATTATGACTTACCGATGTCGTATTAACTAATCGGATCATTTACCGAATTGATCCGAACCGGATTTGGAACAGAGTGAAACTCTGAAGGCTGAACGGCCGCCGGAGAATGTGGAACGGGTAGACAAAAAATATGTATGTTTTGATATAGTTCACGATTTTTAGGAACTGTCGATGATCGATACCTTTAATCAAATCACTATTACAAGTTTTTAAGGATTTCGTTTCGATTTGATATATGCGTTATGGATGAAGACGGTGAGAAACGTGTTCGTGCCAAATGCTCAGGTGAAGTTGATTGGATAAGCAATTTGCCAGATTGTTTGCTATGTCAGGTACTCTTGAAACTTCCCACGAAAGATGTAGTCAAGAGTAGTGTGTTATCCACTAGATGGAGAAATATGTGGAAGTATGTACCTGGATTGAACTTGAGTTATTGTGATTTCCATGTCCGCAACACATTCTCGTATGACCACAACACATTCTTGAGTTTTGTCGACAGCTTTATGGGTTTTAATAGTCAATTTTGTTTTCAACGTTTTAAGTTAGAGTATGATTCTGGTGGGTATGGTGAGACTATAATTGCTCTGATTATGCGGTGGATCAACAGTGTTGTTAGTCGGAAAGTGAAATATCTCGGTGTTTCGGATGATTCATGTGACTGTGTTGATTACGAGATGCCTCAAACCATTTACACTTGTGAGACCTTAGTATACTTAACGCTCGATGGACTATTCTTGGCTAGTCCCAAGTTTGTTTCTTTACCTTGTCTTAAAGAGCTCCATCTAAGTATTGTCAAGTTTGCTGACGATTTGGTATTGGAAACGCTCGTTTCACAGTGCCCAGTTCTAGAAAACCTAACTATCAACAAGAGTTTCTGTGATGATTTTGAATTTACATGTGTGCGTTCTCAGTCTCTATTGAGCTTCACTCATGTTGCGGACAGTGATGAGATGTTAAATGAAGATCTAGTAGTTGCAATTGATGCCCCCAAGCTTAAGTATCTGAGGCTCAGTGATCATCGAATTGGTAGTTTCATAATAAAAAATCTGGCTTCGCTTGTTGAAGCTGATATCGATACTGTCTTTAACTTGAGTTGCAAGAAGATGTTCGATCCAAATGATCTGAAAAAAAGAAATATGGTTGGTGATTTTCTCGTCGGGATCTCTAACATAAAAACATTGATCATCGCTTCGAGTACTCTTGAGGTAACTTATATTAAATTTGCTATTTGAATGCTTAACTCTATTATAATCCTGATACTTTTTTTTTGGGTCGTAGGTCATTTATGATTACTCAAGATGTGAGCCACTACCCTTATTCCATAACCTAACTTCCTTGCGTGTTGAGTTCTATGGCTACAGGTGGGAAATGTTGCCAATCTTTCTTGAGAGCTGCCCTAACCTAAAATCTCTTTTCGTGGTGAGGATTGTCTACTGAACCATGAACTTCCCATCTTAAGATGCAAATGGTGAAAGTATATCATATATTGAACTTATGTCTCTTCCACTCGGTTAAATGGTACTTGCAGGGATCTGCTAATTATAGGGAGAAGGAGGGAATTAATATCTTGTCCGGACCTCGACGTTTCCTATCATCTCTCAAGTATATTAAGATACAAAGACCATTGAAAGGAGAGGCGAAGGAGATGAAACTAGTGAGTTACTTACTTGAGAATTCAACAATCCTCAAGGAACTGACAATATGCTTGGATAATTCCATAAAGAAAGAAGAATCTGTCATCCTAAAAGAACTCCTTACCATTCCAAGACTCTCTACATCATGCAAAGTTTTCGTTCTCTGATGATCCTCATAGTCATCACCAATAAACATAAAAGGTTATTTGTCTCTGAGTACTTACTTAGTTAATAAGAATTCTTTGTTTTCTCTTAGTTTGCGATGATTTCATAACGGTTGTGTTCTTTTTGAAGATTCAGTTCTCGTGACCAGGCATTAGTATTCGTAGCTTGGTGAGTTGTCAAATACTCCTTGATTTTCTCTAGTCTTGCAAATTTTGGGGTTTAAATTGCATAAAAAGAAGAAACTGAGTGACAAAAAAAGGCCACCAACTTGACGACTAAAAGTAATAACCTAATAGTAGCCCATTAAAAGCCCAATTACCTGATCAACAGTTGTAATTCATACTAACGATGACGTTTATAACTACTTAACTAGGGTTCCTAAGGACGGATATCCGAATCGGTTAAACCGAATTGGATACAAACCGGGTTCACACAAGTGTATCTCTTTCTCTCTATCGCCATTCCCATTTTTTGATAAGCCCTCATTTTGAATTTTGGTTCCATTTTGACCTATTCTTTCGTGATAGTTCGCGATAATGTCGGTATCTTTGGATTCCTTGATTTTCTACAATAATCTTATTTAACGTTGGAGGGAAGATTTGAATCGATTCTCTCTATTCGAGGTTTTTCGATTCGGTAATTGCGTCGCACATTCACATGGGTGAAGCTGGAAGGAAACGTGGTCGTGCCAAAGGATCGAGGAAAAGAAAGATAGAGGGTGATTGGATAAGCGATTTGCCAGAATCATTGCTATGTAAGGTACTTTTGAATCTTTCCACTAAGGATGTGGTTAGGACTAGTGTTTTATCTAAGAGATGGAAAAATATCTGGAAATGTGTACCTGGATTGGACTTGAATGGTGAGGATATCAAAATGTACTACAACTACGTGAGATTTGTCGATAGATTTCTGAAGTTTAATAGGAAGTATCACATAGAAAGTTTTAAGTTAAGCTACCCTGGTGATGGGAATTGTGAGCCTGAACTTGATCTGATGAAGCGGTGGATCAACACTGTCATTCAGCTGAAAGTTAAACATCTCGAGTTTTTTGACTATTCATGGGCGAATGGTACGTTTAATATACCTCCAAGCATTTACACTTGTAATAGCTTGGTATACTTGAAGCTAAGTACGGTAACCATGTCTAGTGTCAAGTCTGTTTCTTTACCTTCTCTCACAGTTCTCAAGCTAAGTGCAGTTAAGTTCGCCGACCATTTGGATTTAGAAACACTGATCTCAGGCTGCACTGCTCTCGAAACCTTAGTTATAAGTTACTTTGATCGCTTTGAAGTCTTACGAGTGTGTTCTCAGACTCTACTGAGCTTCACTCATGTTGCGCAAAAGCGTTACTTTACGCATGTTGGGCACAAGCGTTTGGCTGAAGAAGATCTATCAATTGTAATTGATGCTCCCAGGCTTGAGTATCTGAAGCTCAGTGATCATCAGACTGCAAGTTTCATAATAAAAAATTCTGGTTCTCTTGTTGCGGTGGATATTAATGTTGTGTTTAACTTGTCATTCGGCTTCGATCCGAGAGATCTACCAAAGAGAAGTATGATTGGTAATTTTCTCGTTGGGATCTCTTGCGTCAAAAATATGACCATCTCTTCCATTACTCTTGAGGTAACCTATGTTGAATTGGATTTTTGAATTCTTAACTTTATCTTTTAAGTTTTTCCTCATATTTTTTTTTATTCTTGCAGGTCATCTATGATTACTTAAGATGTGAACCACTACCCTTATTCCGTAACCTATCTTTCTTGCGTGTTAAGTTCTACAACTACAGCTTGAACATGTTGCCAACCTTTCTTGAGAGCTGCCCAAATCTCAAATCCCTTGTCTTGGTTTGAATTTTTTACTGACCTTTATTATAATTCAAATGGTGAATATATCATAAACTCAACTTGTTTTGGTTCACTTGATTGTACCTGCAGGGATCTACTAAAAAACAGAATATGAAAGGAATTAGTATGTTTTCCGGACCTCAAGGTTTCTTACCATCTCTCGAGTATGTTGAGATAAAGGTGCCACTGAAAGGGGTTGTGGTGGAGATCATGAAACTAGTGGGTTACTTTCTTGAGAAATCAACAATCCTTAAGAAACTAACCCTATGCTTGGATGATTCCAGAAAGACAGGAGAACATTTCATTCGCAAGGAACTCCTTACCATTCCAAGAATTTCTACCTCATGCCAAGTTTTGGTTCTCTGATCCTTATAGTCGTTGATGCCCATGAACAAACAAGTTTGATTTTTTGAAAAGTTTATTTATTTGAACTCGATATTTCTTCTTTCTTCATCGTTTTCATGATTATCGTAGCTTTATTTATTTTTTTGATAAGTTTATTAAGGTGGTACTCTGCCAAAAATAAATGTCATTGCTTTCCTTCTCTTTTGTCTTGTTGCGTTCTTTTTATTGATTGAGACAGTATAGTACAGAACAGAGACTTAAATAATAATAGGTTCAGAGACTAAAGAATTTGGGGATCTTAATGAAAAAAAAAATTGAGTACTTACACGAACAAAACCTAAAAGCCCATTGTGAGCCCAATTATGTGAGGCCCATAAAATATTACATCTCGTCTCTAGGACGCCTGCTAATCAACCACTGACTGCAGTGACACTGAGACGGGTAGAGACACAATTAGACAGAGCAGATACTTTGGCCGGGAAATTCGACGGCGATTTGTCTCACACTGTTCTCATTCTTCAGGTACTCTCTCTCTTTCTTTCTATATATTAGATTCATCGTTCCAAGTTGATTCTTCATCCGAAAATAGTTTTACAGGATTCTTTTCTTTCCGATTTGGTGTTTACTAGGTAGAGTACAATACATGGCTGAAGACGCAGAGAGTGACGCAGAGAGCCGTGTGCGTGCCAAACGCTCGGATGACAGGAGGGGTCATCTAGATAGGCTGAGTAAATTACCAGATTCATTGCTATGTCAGGTACTCTTGAATCTTCCCACAAAAGATGTGGTTAAGACTAGTGTGTTATCCAGTAGATGGGAAAATCTCTGGAGAAGTGTACCTGGTTTGGACTTAAGGTATGGTGACTTCCCGGAGTACAACGCTTTTGTGAGCTTTGTTGATAGCTTTCTGGGTTTTAACAGCGAATCTTGCCTGCAAAATTTCAAGTTAAACTACCAATATTTAAGGCTGAAGTACAAATGGAACTGGACTGAGCTTGATAATGCTAATGTCACCCGGTGGATCAACACAGTTATTAAGCGGAAAGTTAAACATCTTCATGTCCTGGACGGGAGGTGGTTGGAACATGAACTGCAGATACCTCAAACAGTTTACACATGTGAGAGCTTGGTATCCTTGAAGCTCTCTGACGTGATCTTCATTAATCCCAAGTCCGTTTCTTTACCTTCTGTCAAAGTTATGTATCTAGATATGGTTAAGTTTGCCAACGATTGGGCTTTCGAAATGCTCATCTCAGGCTGCCCAGTTCTCGAAAGCTTAACTATAAAGAGGAGTGCCTGTGATAATGTAGATTATTTACGCGTGTGTTCTCAGTCTCTATTGAGTTTCACCCTTGTTGGCCACTATAACGACGATATGGATGAAGAACAAGTAGTTGCAATTGATGCTCCTAGGCTTCAGTATCTCAAGCTTGATTGTCATGAAACTGCAAGTTTCATAATAAATAATCCGGCTTCCCACGTTAAGATGGCCATCGACATTAGGTTTAACTTGTCTCCTGAAAAGAGGTTTGATCCGAATGATCTACCAAAGAGAAATATGATCCGTAATTTTCTCCTTGGGATCTCTAATGTCAAAGAAATGGACATCTCTTCGTATACACTCGAGGTAACATCTGCTGAATTCTCTATGTTCATGCTTAAGTTTTTCATATGAGAAATTGTATTACCTCTCAAATGTGTTTATCTCCTATACTCTGCTTCTGTTTTTCTTGCAGGTCATCTATAACTACTCAAGATGTGAACGATTACCCTTATTCCGTAACCTATCTTCTTTGCATGTTGACTTCGACGACTACAGGTGGGAAATGTTGCCAGTCTTTCTGGAGAGCTGCCCGAATCTAAAATCTCTCTCTCTGGTTAGGACTGATTACTGAAACCATAAACTTACTTTCTTATTAATGCAATTACTGAAAGTATCACATACTCAACTTGTTTAGTACACTTTGGTCCTACTTGCAGGAATTCAGTAAATTTCCAGGGGAGGAGCCAATTAGTATTTTACCTGGACCTCATTGTAACCTACCGGCTCTCGAGTTTGTTGACATAGTAAAGCCAATGGTAGAAGAGGCAACAGAGTTGAAACTAATGAGTTACTTTCTGGAGAACTCAACAATCCTCAAGAAACTAACACTACGCTTGGGTGATTTCAGAGGAAATGAAGAATCTGCCTTCCTCAAGAAACTCCTTACCATTCCAAGACTCTCTAGCTCATGCCAAGTTGTCATTCTTTGATCCTCATAGTCTTTGGCCATTAACAGAAAAAAAGTTGTCTTTGAGGACTTAATGTCAAGTCTATGTTTCTTTATTCTACTTTTTTCTTGTCAACCTATGTTTCTTTCTTCTTTTGTGATGTTTCGTAGCTTGGAAGAAAATCATATGTTATCGACTTATCGTATAGTTATGAATGATCTTTTCTTTCAATGGTTACTCTAGATGTGAACAACTACCCTTATTCCATAATCTATCTTCCTTGAGTATTGAATTCACCGGCTACAGATGGGAAATGTTGCCAATCTTTCTTGAGAGTTGCCCAAATCTAAAACATGCCAAGTTGTCGTTCTCTGATCCTCATTGTCATCGACTATTAACATACAAGGTTGTTTTAAGTACTTGGTTAATCTGAATTCTTTACTCTCTTTCTTCTTCTTCGTTTGTGATGATTTTGATGTCCTGTGAACCTTGAGAAGGTCATATGTTTTGCTCAAAGACAGGTTTTGCTGAATTCATGAAAGGAATAATTTAAAATTGAGATGTTACTATTGAACCAAAAATGGAATAAGATTCGTGTAAGACCCAAAGATTAAAATCTACGTACACTCTAGTTGCTTGTAGAAGAACTTGCCAATACAAGAGATGGTTTAGATGAATCTACACTAAGCTCCTGGGCCTGGCTAAAAGTCTTTCTCTATTTAAGCCTATACCTGAAAACTTGTAAATGACAGATTTGTTTCTTGAAAATTTGGGAATCGTGAAGAAGCTTTAACGGCCATAACCCAATAGCCCAGTATAAGCCCAATCACCTGGCTTACAAGTTACAAATTGCAATTCATGCTAAACCGATGTCGGTTTTGAAGTCTAATCGTGTTTCCAAGGACGGATATTCGAATCGGAATAAACCGAATTGATTAGAGAACCGGTCTATTACCACCATTCTTGTCTCTTGAGAAGCCCTCGTCGTTCCATTTTGACCTACCTCTTTTCGATTCGACATGGATGAAGCTGAAGAAAAAAGTGTTTGTGTCAAGCGATCGAACGAAGTTGATAGGATAAGCGATTTGCCAGAATCATTGCTATGTAAGGTACTTTTGAATCTTCGCACTAAGGATGTGGTTAAGACTAGTGTTTTATCTACTAGATGGAGAAATCTCTGGAAATGCGTACCTGGATTGGACTTGCGTGGTGATGATTTCTATGAACCATTAGATTGGGGAAGCTACTACGAAAAATGCGTTAGATTTGTCGATAGATTTCTGGGTTTTCACAGTGAGTCCTACTTGGAAAGTTTTAGGTTAAGGTGCCCCGTTGAAGGGAGTTATGAGCCTGATAATGCTCGAATCAGGCGGTGGATGACCACTGTCCTCAAGCTGAAAGTTAAACATCTCGAGTATTTCGAAGATTCATGGGAGAGTGATGAGTTTCAGATACCTCCTACCATTTACACTTGTGAGAGCTTGGTATCCTTAAATCTCTGTGGCGTAACCATGTCCAGTCCCGAGTTTGTTTCTTTACCTTCTCTCAGAGTTCTGGAGCTAAGTTATGTTATATTCCCCGACGATTTGGCTATAGAAAAGCTCATCTCAGGCTGCACAGCTCTTGAAAGCTTAATTATTATGAGGAATAGCTATGATAATATACAAGTTTTACGAGTGTGTTCTCAGTCTCTGTTGAGATTCACTCATTCTCCGGACAGTGACAAGGATTTGGTGGAAGATCTATCGCTTGTAATTGATGCTCCCAGCCTTAAGTATCTGAGGCTATGTGATTATCGAACTGCAAGTTTCATAATCAAAAATCCCGGTTCCCTTGTTGAGGTGGATATCAATATTGTGTTTAGCTTGTATTACGGAAGGAATTTTGATTCAGGTGATCTACCAAAGAGAAATATGATTCGTAATTTTTTTCGTAGCATCTATCTCGTCAAAGATATGATCATCTCATCCACTACTCTTGAGGTAACCTGTGTTGAACTTGCTGTTTGAATGCTTAAACTTTATCTTCTAAGTTTTTCCTGATTCCTTTTCTTTTTCTTCTTACAGGTCATCTATGACTACTCAAGATGTGAACCACTGCCCTTATTCCGTAACCTATCTTCCTTGCGTGTGAATTCCACCCACGACAGTTTTGAAATGTTGCCAATCTTTCTTGAGAGTTGCCCAAATCTGAAATCTCTTGTCTTGGTTAGGATTTTTAATTGAACCATTAACCTCCTCCTTTGTTAAAATGCAAATGGTGAAAGTATCATATATTGAACTTGTGTTTCTTCCACTCGGCTGTGTTGTACTTGCAGGGATTTAGACATTATCTGGACAAGGGGAGAATTAATACTTTTCCCGGACCTCGGTGTTACCTATCATCTCTCGAGTATGTTGAGATAGAAAGGCCATTGGAAGGGGAGGAGATGGAGATGAAACTAGTGAGGAGGTACCTCCTTGAGAACTCAACAATCCTCAAGAAACTGACTCTGAGCGTGGCAAAATACAGAAAGAAAGAAGAATCTGTCATCTTCAAAGAACTCCTTAGCATTCCAAGACTCTCTAGCGCATGCCAAGTTGTTGTTCGCTGATCTCCATAGTTGTCAACGATGAACATACAAAGGTTTGTCTTTGAGTACTTTAGTAATGTGAACTCTATGTTTTCTTCTTCGTTCTTTGTCATAAGTTTGTTACTTTGTCAAGACTCAAGACTCAAGAGTGAACGTTAATGCTTCCATCTTTTCTCTTGCGGCGTGGGTAACAATATTTGGCCTAAATTTGTAATATCACTTATTTTTCTTCAAACATGTTTTTGCTCAATTATATTTCAGACGTTGACTAGAATAATAATCGATTACAAAAAGGATAAATAAAAGTAAGATGCTTCAATTGAACCAAAAATGGAATAAGATTCGTGTAAGACTCAAGGAGTATAGTTTCTAGAAACTCTTTACCAATACAGCTTAGATGGTTAGGTAAAATCTAACCTATAAACTCCTGGCCAATTAAGAGTCTATCTCTATTAGCTTAGGAGATTTTAAGATATACATGCATGAATGGTGATTGACTACTTCTATGTTCTAATGAGCTTTTACAAACCGAAGAAACCTAGCTCGCTTGCTTTTTCTTTTTCGACGGTTTCAAAATATTGATATATGATTGTAACTGCAAGAAGGATTCCAGTTCCTGACCCAATAGCTCCCATTAAATCAGCCAAGACAGTGAGTGCACCAATGCACAGACCGCCTAAAGCTGCAGCCGTGGGAATATATCGGTTCAGTTCCTTTTGAAGGTTTGAGTCTCGGTGACCAGGCATTACCATTTGCTGTTCCTGAAAAAATCAACTCAAATTTAAGAGTTATAGTCATGCAAAAGACCCAAAGATAAGAATTGGATCAGCAACTTTGCTTAGAACAAGGTTGATCAACAAACAAACATACTCTTAGTTGTTTGGCGACATCTTTGGCTGATGAACCGGAGACTTCAATCCAGGTTTTAGAGAACAACGCACATGCGCCTAACATGAACACTAGGTAGAACAGACCATGGAAAGGATGAGTTGCCATCTCAGCTAAGCTGCAAAGTAGAAACACAAGAAAATGTGGATGAAGTTAACCAAAAGGTAGACAACAGATCAAGAAACGAACCAAAGAACTAATTTACCTTGACGGGGCGGTTATGTAGTACGCAATACCACCAACAGGGATAGATTGCCCGCTGTATTCTGACTCCTTCCACGTACCAATTAAGTTCACCAAAAAGTTCCCACCAAACTTTCTGTATAATATCTATAGAAACAGATTCACAACGTTTTAAGTAAAAGAGCTTCAGTATTTAGTTCAGATTAAAGATTTTGTAGAGATTGATACCTGAGAGATGAAGTAGATATTGGAGACAAGAGCTGACTGCAAGATGATAGGCATGTTCGAGGTGTAGAACAATTTGATAGGATAAGAGCCTTGCTGTCCACGAGTATTCTTTGATCTCACCGGTAAAACTACTCGAAAGCCTTGAAAGTAGATCACTATCAGAAAGATCAAGACTGTGGCAAGCAGATTCGTCACATTGGGAAGGCTCTGCCTGAAAAACGCTTCACGAAGTGCGCGGACTTTATCTGTTCGAGTGATGAGAAGGTGGAAAAGAGCAATACAAGCTCCTTCAAATTGAGCTCCATGCCCGCTGTTGATGGTTGTAGGACTGAATGCTTTCCATATAATGCTCTCACTGAAAAGAAACTCCATTAACATCGAAATGCGCATAACGATTTAACCAAGAAAGCTAAACGTTGAAGTACTTAAACTCACCAGATATTAGTAGCAATGAAAAGGGAAATTCCAGAACCGAGGCCATAACCTTTCTGAAGAAGCTCATCCAAACAAAGAACGATGATGGCAGCAAAACAGAGCTGAACAATGATAAGAACAGCATTCCCAACTCCTAGTTCCCCAACACTACCATACATTCCAGAGAGAACATATGCAACTGCTTGGCCAACAGCGATGATGATTCCCAACAGCTTCTGTGCACCATTCCTATAACCCAGAAACATAACCATATTGGTCTCTGAATCTTTAAAGACTTTGATATGAAACATAAGGTGTATACACACTTACAAAAGTGCACGGTCTTCACGGACATTGTTGTCGATTTCAATGATCTTAGAACCAGCAAGAAGCTGAATCACCATTCCGGAAGTGACGATTGGTGTAATACCAAGCTCCATAACCGTACCTCGGCTTGAAGCCAGAATGACGTGCATCCAATAGAATGGATCCGCGCCTGTAGTGGAATGGATTCCATAAAGTGGCAATTGGCTACAAACCAAGAAGATGAAGAGAGTGATCACAGTGTATATGACTTTCTCTCTAAACGGAATCTTTCTTTCTGGAGATTGGACTTCTGGTAAGAATGCAAGGAATGGTCTCACAAGATGAATCACTCTAAATCCTCCTACCATCTTCTAGTGAATTGGTTAATCTGTTAAAACTCTGAAACAAAACGCAATTAACTAACAACAATTACAAAAACAAAAAAAAATCGCTAACAAGTTCTTGTTTCTCAGAATTACGAAAAGGCAAGAGATTAAGCCGTAGATACATTCAACTTCAAAAAAGAGATCACAAGACCCATATGCGAAGCTAAGTATCGACGTCTAGTACACAGGACGACACATATGCACGCATAATAGAAAACCAAAAACGTACTCTTAATTCCAAAACTGCAAGAATTCGATACTCTAGTCAATTCCCAGAGAACGTGCGTGTTTCTAATAGAAAAGAAAAGTGTAAAAGGAGACCCTTAGAAAAAAGATATATACGTCTGAATCTTGTTAGAGTGTTAAACAAAAGATAGGGCTATACATTTATATAACAGAGTTCGAAACCTGAAAGTCTGAAACTATTTGACCTATAATAACCTTTTTCTACTTGGACTCTACATCTAAAACCTTTTTCTATTACAAAATTGTTATGGCTTTTTCTTTAATCTAATTATTATGTAACTATTTTGGTAGAAAAAAAAGCAAATTCTTGTTATTTTGATTTTTTTTCTATCGTTCTATAAGATTTTAGTTCAATAACTTACATTACAAGTAAGGTTTTAACTAAAGATAATGTTATATTTCTTAGGATTTTAGTGGGTCTAGGTCCGGATATTAGTAACCTAGAATGCAGCTATAAACACACAAGCAAGAAAACGTTTTATCCAAAACGCACATAAAAAAGGGAATAAAGCAAGACTGAAACTAGAAACATAAAAATTATCTATGGGAAAAGTTGCTTAATTATCTTAAATTATAAATTCAAACTTTTTTTGGTACCAAAACATCTGGGGCCGTAATTCTATAATTTTAACTTGACTCCAAGCAAAACTAGTGGCCGAGAAGAGCCGTATAAAGGAGCTGGTTCCATGCGTCTGGGACTCCAGGGAGGCACCAATGGCTGCAGTCATTTAAGCGATTGCCTCCACCGGCATAGATTGAAGGGTGACCGTCCTTCCTCATCTCCGTCATATCCGTCACATCAAGGAGCTCCACCGGTTTAGCCATCCCTCCGATCACACTTCGCACTATAGCTTCACCTTCATTAGGTCGTCCGGAGTAACTTGGTCCTTCCACTGGTACCGTCTCACCCAAGCAAGTCTTCCCCGGTTTACCCCATTCACCACCACTTCAAATAACACGGTTACGTCTTGTTAATGAATTAATTAGTTTATTATAATTACTAAAGAAAGAGTAGAGAAAGAGAGATTTAACATGAAGTGAACGGGAGAAACGCCTTGATAGAAAACCCTAGTTTTTGAAGGATCAATGTTACGATCAATCCACTTAGCCCAAGTTGTCAAAGCAATCTTGAAAGCTTCCATTCTATTCATCTCCTTCACTATTTGGTCTCCCGTTTGAAAATAATCCCATCTACATATCACCATCATTAGATTATATAGTATATGTTATATTATTAACACTACAAGAAATATGGGCATTGATAGCAGAAAAACATAGCGCAGTTTTCGCAAATGCTATTAAAGATAAAATTTTATTTTTATTGCTATATAATAGCACTAAAACAACGCTAAGATAGAAAATCACTAAGCGGGAAGCTAAAATCACCTATTCCGCCAATAGTTAAGAGAAAAATTTTACTTAAGCGCTATATCTCTGAGATCCGAAAATTTTAAGCGGCACAGTCTATCACCTAAGCCAAAAAAAAGTTATTTTCTCCTTACAACAAAATATTAAACACATCTTAAGAAAAAAAAAATCCCCCAAATTGAACCCTTCATCTCCACCTACGAACCCTAAATCTCTTCCTTTGTCCATTTCTAATTCCGCTTCTTACATCTCAAATTCTTCATTGTTCTTCTCACTTTCTCTCTTCTTTCACTCATAGTCTCACGAAGATTTTTTTAGTCGGAGAAGGTTTGTTGGTTTTGTCTCTTTTTTTCCATTGAGTCTGCAGCTTCTAATCCGTGTTTGTTGGTTTTGTCTCTCTTTTTCCTTTGAATCTGCAGTTTCTAATCCGTGTTTGTTGGGTTTGTCTCTCTTTTTCTATGAATCTGCATATCTAAGGTTAGTTTTTGTGCACACAAGGTGTTCGACGAATTGACTGTGAGACAAAAACTAAGAAACGACTCAACATCTCTTTCTCTGGTTTCGTTTCTCTCTTCTCCAAGGTTGTGGTCTATCTCAAATCACTATGATTCATAAACCTAATTGCAGAAAAAGATTTTTTTTCGTTCCTATATGTTGTTTTGGTGCTTACTTGGTTAATTTTTGTAGGTATTACTTGAAGACTTTGGGTTTGTTTTTTATTTGTCTTCCTCTTGATGTGATTTGGTTTCTTATGGCATTGAGAAGCTTGTAAAAACCCACTATTGAAAAGAGAGAAACCAGAAAAGTTTTTGTGTTCTAGGTTTTTATTTCGATTTAGCCTAACAGATAAAGTTTTGAATTTTTTCTTAATCATCGCAGATACTAAGCAAATTGCCATGGCCAAGAACTCCTTCAAGCTTTCTAATCCTCTAGGTTAGTTTCGTTCTTTCTTCTCTTCTTCTTTTTACTTTTTGCTTGATTGATATCACTCGATAAGCGTTTAAAGATGTTTCCTTCTTTGGTTTCTTTTGATCTTCTTTTGCTTTGGATTGTGTTATGATTCTAATTTTTGTTTAAGGAACTCAATTTTGATTAGCATGGTTACGAGTTTGAGATTGGTCTCTATGTACAATTATCAACTCATATTCTCCACGTAGTCTTACTTAGTAGACATGTTCTGTTTTTGTGGTTGTGAGGGATTCTTGGTTTTGCTTCTTGCATACTAATTAGTAAATTACAGGTTTTGCATTTGATTATTCGTAGGATTATACAAAAGATTTTGAGGTGAAGGAGGAGCGAATATAGAGAATTAAAAGATGGATGATAGTGAAGGTAACTCATTTTCTTGGAATTTGTTTTCTGAATTTGCTTGGCTAGTTGCAAAGATCTGTATATGTTTTTGTTTTACCTCCATTGATTTCACTTATGTGGTTCTTCACTTCTGTTTTCAGAACTCTCAGAAGTTCCTGATCTAAGCAAGTGGTTTTCGAGTTATGTCTATGAATCGCCTATGCTGGATACAAGTGATGGTTTTGAGTTTTCTTTTCCTGAAGAAAGTAAAGGTATAAAGGATATGGAATTAGTTTCTTCTCAGGTTAAAGATAAGTCTGAGTCGCAAGTTGCGTTTTTAGGTGAGTAAAGAGATTTGTTTGCTAATAAAGTGACTTAATAAGTTTGTAGTCGAGAAGCCTGAATCTTTCTTTTTTTGTTTCATGTTCTAACAGAGAATACAGAAGTTGTTGAGGACAGTGAAATAGAAGAAGAAAATAGCAGCAGTATTTGGGGAAAACCTAAGAGAAAGTACAGCCGTATTTGGGGAAAACCTATGAGAAAGAAAGAGACAACAACAATAACCTATGAAGCGGAGCTAAATTCCTTAAGGAATCGAGTCCAGTATCTAGAAAATGAAGTAAGGATTTTGCATGATCTCATCAATCGTTTCCAAGTTCTCCAATTACAAAAGTAGTCTATAGAAATAAGGATATTAGTTTACCTATTGGATGGAGACTTATGTTATGTAGATATAATAAGTGTTACTTGAACGGATGGATCAGTGTAATGGTTTGATACTTGGTGTAATGGTTTGATGATATGTTATTGAGTTCTTCTTAAAAATTGAATTTTTTTTAAATAGCAAATATGGAATCAAAAGCAGATGAAATCAGAAATATATAGCATAATAAGCGGCAAAAATTATAGCAAGACTATATAATTACAAAAGAGAAAATTATAATAAAAATAATTCGCTATTATATTATATATTATAGCAAACAAATAATGCTATACATTAATAATATATAGCGAAATTTTGTGCTACAATTATAATTTCAATAACAGTAACGATACGCTATTATATAGGTACATTTAATAGCATGTCCAAAAAGCGCTATTGTATGTGACCTCTCTAAGATAGCTCCGGCAAACACAGCGTTTATGAGTCCGCCATGTAAACGATATTATAGCGTTTTCGGTGTGTTAAGAATATCCATATTTCTTGTAGTGTAATTAAGCTCATATATAAGATCGTTGGTTAACACTTACGTTTTGGCACGACCGGTGTGAGACCACCAGTGGAATGTGTTAAAGATGGCGACATCTGATCCCAACCATTGATTTCCGGAACTGATCGAATCTAGTTTCAGAATCAACCCTCTTGTTTTGTCCGCTACTAAATCCACCAGGAACCCATTTTTCAGGAAATTTACTGATATTCCATATTCCTATATATAATATCAATGGGGAATTACAAAGCAATGATATGAAATCGATCGTCTTGATTAATTAACCGAATTCAATAACCAGCAATAAACCGGTTGAATTACGTACCGGAATGGTGAAAGTAGAGAGGCGTTTGTTGAGTTGGAAGGTATACTTAGCGTTAGGAACGGCAGCGTGAAGCATGCAACTTAGAGACACCCACATATTGTTGCTTAGTGAATCTCCAACAAACAGTATTTTTTTCCCTTTGAATCTTTTTAAGAAATCTCGTCCGTCGAATCTGCCACGTCATAGTTCCATCAAATACCCACACGTACATTTCAGTCGTTAATTACTTACTTCTTAACAAAATATTATTAATATGCTGTGTAACTTTGTATTTTGAAGATCCCGAACATGACAAACTTTAAAAAAAAAAAAAAAAAAAAAAGATCCAAGAACATTTCTCATGTTATCATGAAAATTACAAAAGATTCAAAAACATTTCTCATGTTAATCAATTTACTTATGTTAATTCATATGCAATGATTGCAATGGTCAAATATTGCTAAATAGTCATAATTATAAAATAACAAATATTTATTTTATATCACATTTCATTCGTATTTGAGATTTCCAAATTCCAACCAATTATTTCTAGATATGAAATGATAAATGTGAAATCTCCAAGATTACTTTCCCATAATTTCAATTATATGCTTCGTGAGTCGTGACAATGAACGAGAAATTGTAACACTTCATCGATCAAGTTATTGGGATTTATTTACAGAAATGAAAGTGACTATCACCTTGGGATGTCGCATCCGGTGGGTTGCCATCGGTAATGGAGGTAGTTCTTGTCCGGCCGACCAAACTTCTGGCAATCCAATCCGATGAACGGGCAAGTCGATGTTCCATAAAGCGGATTAGAAGAATTGTCATAAATCCAACGTCCTTGGTAAATGTTACACTTTGATGTGTTCTTGTAACCAGCATCGGTGTTATCTGCTAAGACATTGCAATCTGATAAATCAACAAGAAAAATAAGAAGAATGAGAAAGAGGACCTGATGGAAATTCATTTTCTTAATCAGAAGAAGCGATGTAACAATATGATATTAAGGTCAAATTGTTCTTTTGTTTTTGTTTTTTTTTTTTTTTGTTGTTTTGCTAGAAGTTTATAGGGTCAAATTGTTGCATTTGTAGACATTAATACACGCATTCGCATGACTTTATGAGCTACGTAAATATCCAAATATCTATGATTTGGGGAAGGTAATAAAAACCTTTTATTGAGTAGTCAATATAATCAAAGAAAAAAATCTCTTTCTTTTTTGGTTAATTGGACTAGAAGATAACTCTCTTGCAATGCCTTATGGCCTTATGTATATATTAAAAAAAAATCTTGATGCTCAAGAGAATAAATTTTCAAATATGAAATCTACGAGACTTGAATTTGCCTTTTGGGGTAGATCCAGTCAAATACGATAAATTGAGACTATATTTGAAAACTCTCTTTGTATATAAAAATAAGGACGAAATTTGAAATTTAGTTTCGTTAAACCTATAAGTGGATTTACTCATACGTTTAATTTCACTTGAATTCGGAGTCTCCCAAGTCCCAATTGGTGGTGAGTCACCACTGGTGACATCTTGCATAACAATAAAACAACATAATATTTACAGAATTTAATTAGATTTGATTTACTGAATGGATACATTTTGAATTTTGTTCTCAAGTGAAAATGGTTACTTTTATTTGTCAAAATATATATTTTTTGCTGGTGTTGATAAAATGGTAGGGATAAATTCAATAATTTATTTACTAATCCCACGTGGCAGAATACTAATGGATAGCATGTGGCCATCCCTCAGTTATACGTACGTGCATTGACCACGACCTAAGCTTTGTGTTGTCTTCCATGTGATGATTAGAGCGAATATGGATACACTATCGTCATCCACCTTCCTTTGTGAATTACAAAAAAAAGAAGTCGTAAGGACCAAGACGAACATAATCGAGCTCATGTCACTATGTCAGAATATGGAATCTGTAGCCGTTATAAACAGAGGCTCCTCTGTCACTGCAAAAACCTTCCTTATTTCGTCGTGTTGAAGCGTTCATTGTTGACTAAGGTTATTATTACTAATAACCATGATAATGCTATAGAACAATAACATAATTTACTTGGTTGACTATGAGTCTTTATTGACAGTGTACACATAAACCGTCTGATTGGAACCATTCAAACCGGGGTTTTACGTTAGCTATTAAACCGGGAGGGTTGGGAAACAAGACAGTTAAAAAATAGGCAGTGATAGGATTCAATCACAATTTCACAAGGGTACAATATTAGCTAGGTAGAGAAGATCACGGTCGTCGGGGACAGATAAAACGAATATTATAAGCTGTGTTTCAACTTTGAGCATTACATGGGAAGAGAACAATTGAAATAAAAATTGGAGAAACATATCAAGAACGGTTTTGGTTCAACCGGGTTTGAAAATGTACATGTGGGTTGGAATTACCTGGTGCTTGAGTTTCCAAGAGTGAGCTCAAGATCATCTGAACCACTCTCCTCGTGTATCCTCTCTCCTTCCCATGCTTTCACTAACCCGTTCGTGTTACTCCCGAACGCAAACTCTGGAGGAGCCACGGCTTCAGACATTGGAACATCTGCTGTCTGGTCAGCACCAGGTGGAATAGCCGGTGAGCAAGTTCCGCTTTGACCTGGTGTCCACATCCTTGATCCGCCTCCGCCTCCAGCAGCAGAGGCTGCTTCTTCTTTGAATCCGAATGGGTTTTGTGAGACGAGGCTAAACGTTGGTGAAGCTGGAACACTTTGTGCTAGTTGAATCCCTGAGAACCATTCAGAGTCAGGGATGATTTGTCGCGTGGGACTTGGCGGTGTTGAGGAGACAAAGAAGGAGTTGTTGAGTTGTTGCCAATCAGCGTTCATTCTCGGGGTACGAGCTGTTGGAGAGCTTAAAGGAGGAGTTACAGGAGCGCTTATGGAGCCTCCAGGGATGTAGAGGTAATTAGGGAGTCTTGATGACGAAGAAGCTGATGAGGATGATGTTGTTGAGAGGTGTTTCAGCCACGGGATTAGTGATTGGCCATCTCCAGAGGTAAGATTAGCAAATGAGGATGAAGCAGGACTCATGAAGTTGGAGGAGCCTGGACTAGGATTATAAGAAGCACACGGACTTGGCTGATAGGAGGAGCAAGGACTAGCGGTTGCTGAACCGCCACCTATCTCCATACGCTCTACAGGTCTACTACATCCCTGAAAACATATCAAACAAACATGATCAATGGGACATAATCCTTCTAATTACATGAATTACCAAGAAATGAGTCTGTTGAATGTGTTAGTGATAATAAGGGTTACAAGTAGAACTAGTTTTGATTCTATCAATGTGAAAACAACTGAAATAGACAGTGATCAGGTCAAGGATTCCTGAACCGACAGATTATCATTGGACTCGATTCTCGAAGTTTGAGTAAAAAGACTTGAGACATAAAAGCAAAAGTGCCAACTTGCTTTCCCAAAAAATCTACAGATCAAAACGTACACTTTGAATTCTGTGCAAGAGGACATTGTTTTTATCAGTTTTTATTGAGATCTATGCTACTCTTTTATTTTTTGGTGGGTATCATCTGAGAATAGACTAGACCTGGACACAAGTGAATCAGTCACACACACACCATGAAACAGAGAGAGAAAGAATCTTCTTTTAGAGAAACGCATAATAAAAAGTCACAGAAAAAGAATCTAACATTTGACTAAACGCTCCTCTAAGGCTAGCTAACCTACGCAGAGAGGTATTATCAGGAACACGTTAGCAATCCGGCGACTTATCCGCTCCGGCGCATGTTAGATGCAAACAGTAATTGATCTTTTAACAAAAAGCCCGAATAATTCTGTATCAAGAATTCAAAATTTCCATGTTCTTGAAGTGTATAAAGAACAAAAAATGAGATCCGGATTGGAGAGACAAACCTTACGGTAAGTAGTTCCATCAGGTTCGACGATCCAACCAGCTTCGTTGCAGAGTGCTTTAAGTACTTCGTTGTTGTCGCAATGCTTCGGCAGCTCGTAGTTACCGTACATTCTTAATCCGGTGAAGATCTTAGCTGCGATTGCTCTACGTCGTCTCTCTCTTCTCTTGTTGTTCTCTCTCTCCCTCCATGTCGGCATTCTCGTCCCCGACGTCATCACTTCTCTCTGTTTCTTCTTCCTCCGAAAAAAACTCTCTGTTTCTTTAGGTAGATCAAAGATACAATTCGCAGCGAAAGTCAAACTAATTCAACCTCAGAAAGAGTTCCTGAATATTTGGTTGAAGCAATATATATCAGATCTGGCATAAGAAAATCGATACTTCGTGCACCAGCACTTTCTGATCTCCGATCAGATATGCAACTTGGATTTTCCGTGGGAGAGAAATGCTCTCACCGAGAAAAATACGACGGCGAGAATCTTGAGGAAAGCAAAAATCGTGGAAAACAGTTGCAGTAACTTGTTGGCTGCTTCACCTTCTCGAATTGAGGAAAAAAAAAGGTAGTTTAAGATGAACGCGGCGGATCAAGATGGTCGGAGAATTCGAAAGAGGTGAATTTTCCGGTGATCAGAGGAAGAAGAAGAAAAACCCGGGAATTGGAGAAGAAGATGAAGGAGCTTAAGCTAATCATGAACTCTCTCGTGCCAGAGAAGAGAAGAGGAGTTATTACTTTCATAGTGAAAGCCAAAATAAAACAAATAATTTGAAGTACCATTTTTACCCGAGATTTGACCCTATATTTACGAAATCACCACTACATGAGGTCACGCATGTCCTCCGGACCTAGCACGTGGGAGCATATACCATTGCCCCGCGATTCGGCTTTAATTTACCAATGTTGCCACACATCGAGCACCATTACCACGTGCAAGAGCTAGCGTTTACCCCTAAAACGTGATCCGATTTACGAAAATGCCACGAGACCGTTTTGGCTGACCTTGGAAGTTTCCTTTTCACGTGATAGTGCGTCCCCGGCGTGACCCTGTAGGGCCCATTAACTGATTTTTTGCATTCGCGTAAGCACCACTCGCCGCACCGGTGGCTCGATTGGCTCACGTGGCCGCCGCGTATGTTTGCCACCCACGTTGTCTCTCTTATCAGAACCTTCTCTCTCTGTTCAAACTGGTCGTTTAATGCTGTTTCTGTCGAACATCATCAGCAGAAAGACAGAACTGGCCAGATCATCGGCGTTACAGAACAAAACACACACAAATAACGGTCTTTTACAAATATATTTTACTTGTTTTTATATTAATACAAAGATTTCAGAGTATATTCGATGTACACAAATGTCAAGGTTTTTGTTGACGCTTATATTCGATTATTGTCGCTTTTTTAGTTTTTACTGACTTCTGGCTATAATGATAAGATATAACATTTCAACAACATACATTATTGCGGGTTGCTATATATCATAGTCGATAAAATAATTTACAATGCGAGTTATTTAGTTTTCATATCTTATTATATAAAATATAGTTTTCAAAGTTAGTAACTCATAAGATTGTGTCACGTATCAACTTTATCGATCTTAGATTTTGACACGTGTAAAACAATTTTTTTTTTATTAATTTTAAGACTATAAAAATGTTTAAAACCCACATATACAATATAATATATAATTATCATAACATACATATACAACAATCAAATTTAAAAGAATTGTTTTCTTAACTATACTATGATAAACTTAAACAAATGTAGCTTCACCATATAAAAATCAAATATTATTATACTAAATAGAATATCATAATGTTACATCTTATTAAAAACCGTATAGAATCAACCTTACGTTACGATACCAATAAAAAGTAAAAAATTAATACATCAAATTCAGCAGAGAAAAAAAAAACAAAGAAAAACAATGAGAGTATGAGACGGCGAAGAAGTCGGGGAAAAATGGATCCAAAGGAAGACAAACCTATTTGGACTTGGACAGCCCAATTGACATGGGAAATTGGGCTTCTGTTTCATCATGTCCACTGGACTTTTCATATTAATGAAAATGGCCGACAAGAAAGAAAAAAAAAACAGGTTACTCGACGGCAGGCTAATCTAAGGCGACGGCGAGTTCAATTTCTGGTAAGACAAGTTGTTTTTTTTAGATCGTTTGAAAAATATCTTACTTTGTATGTCTTTTCGCTTGAAGAGGTCAACCTAAAAGACGAAAATCTCCAGCCATGGTGTGGTGTAAGCATTGTGCGAAGAATGTTCCCGGAATTCGCCCCTTCGACGGTGGTTTGTAAGTGTTTTCGATTTTTAAACTTGCGGTTATGATTCTAGCTCCGAGTTATGATGAGCTTGTTCTTTTTTTTTGTAGGGCATGTGATTTATGTGGGAGGATTTTGGAAAACTTCAATTTTTCTACTGATGTTACCTTCGTTAAGAATGCCGCTGGACAGGTATACTCTAAGCTCCTCTTATTCTAGTGCTTGTATGACAAGTTATCAACTTTTTCTTCTTTAACAGTCTAGTGATTAAATTAGAATATTAGTTTATAAAAAACTCTGTCTTTTCAGTGATATCTAGAGAGTTGCTTCACTATGATGCTATCTTTTTTTCGACCATTTGAAATTATTTCTGTGCCTGCAGAGCCAAGCGTCAGGTAACATTGTGACGAGTGTTAAGAGTGGGCTTTCAACCTCACGTGAAAGGAGAAAGAGAATAGGTATACAGAGATGAGTTTGCTTTTTTTCAAATATCATTCCTTTGGCTCATCTTTTGTTTTGGCAGCTAGAGATGAGATAAGGAATTTGAAAGATGCCTTGGGAATTGGTGATGAGAGAGATGATGTGATTGACATGGCTGCCCAATTCTTTGATGTATGTTTAGGTTTTACATATCATCTGAATATTAATCAATCTGTCAGGATTCTTGCACCGTCTTACTTTATTTATCTTCTGAAGATCGCAACTGACCATAACTTCACTAAAGGGCGCAGAACTGAACTTGTACAGTCTTCCTGTCTCTACTTGACTTGCAGGTTAGAATCTTAGTGATCGTAGTTACAGATTTCTTTCCCTCATATATCATGCTGAGTTATGTTACGAGTGATGCGTTATTTCGCTGTATGTTAACCTGTTAAGGTTTTTAAACCCTCAAAGGCTCAAGCTTTATCTCATTTGTCATCAACACCAGAACACGGAATAAAACAAGTAAAGTATGGAGAAGAAGAGGAAGATAAAACAGAGTAATATGAAGGAAGAAGAGGAGCACACAAGCATTTGTTCACCCGGTTCACGGTGTTAACGAACCGCTACGTCCGGTTAGGATCTTTCGATCCACATCCTTTACTATGAAGAAGAAGGTGATTACAACAAGAAGCTACAAGTGACCCGTCTAATACCCTTCACTAGTACTTAGACTCACTCTGTACCACTTCATGTATCACTCAGAGAACAACAATGACAAGCTTATACTAATACATGTTTTCTCTCATCTCTACACCTTTCTAACTCTTCTTCTTAGATCTACAATGTGCTATTGCTCTCTCTCTCTCTCTTCTCCCCCTTGGCCTCTCTCAATGAACATAAGCACCTATATATAGACAAAGCTAACTAGGGCTTCCTTGAGTTAAAGCAAACCGCAACCCTCTTTGAACACAAACAGACAAAATGTCCTTATGGCTGAAATGAGGCTACTTCCAAGCAATTTCCTTCATAGCCGTTTTCCCATGACTTTGGTCCAAAAGTAACTCAACCAAGGTTTGATTTATATCACCTTTGGTTAGTCTTCAACGGTTGTGAGTTTTACACTTAATATTGGCTTGTGCTTCAAGCTATCATCTTCACAAATCTCCACCTGATAGCATAAGCAACAAACAATCACCAGCATATGGTTTGAGAGATAGAGAGTACCTGATTCTACTTCTTGGATTCAGTCTAGGATCCTTAGAATCATCACTTATCCTTGATACTTAGCAGTTTAAAACACCATAAACTTGCTTGATCCTTCTTGCATTTAACTTATGTTTAATGCCCTTCATATGTGATTGTTCACATATCTGAACCTGAGCCATGAATACATCTTTAGTTTACCAGAGCTGTGAAAACCAGCTTCAATACAGACTTGTATGAAGCTCAACTCTTCAATGATCACTTCATGATGCATCCAACACTTGAACTCTGATGTAACCACTCAGCATACTGATTCATTCACGTAACCTTCATAAACATCTCTGACTTGACAATCTAGATGTGTAAGCTTCCTTTGTGAAAGACCAGAACATTTCCATGAATCTTCAACATTCCACCCCTCAACCGAGTTGGGAAACTAGCCAGTAACACAAACATGTGTTTCGGCTCAACTGCCACTGATATTCTTGAATCTTTATAACCCGAAAGCTTTAGATTACCACTCAGCAGCAAACCAATAACAAGCTGAAACAACGTCAAACCTGTTACCATAACAGAACCTCATAAGTCACCACTTATGAACCAATTAGTCACACAGCTTCTCTCTATGATTTCTGTTAAAAACCATAGACACTGTTACAGTGAATAAACAAACTTCTCCTTTTGCAAACCTGATCCCCAACGTTGTCACTAAGACTTACTCCTGCAGTGAGTACAAAACCGTAGTCCTTTCCTTAGATCAATGCAAAACATTAGAACCACTTTTATTTCAAAACTCTGAAACAGACTTGATTCATCTCTGTAAACAATCTCATCAACAGTTAATCCTACTGTATTTCCTGAGATTCCTGTTTCACCAGCCTGTTTAAACAGACTAGACTTGAACCTTCTCGTTCAATTACACTGCACTGGCAGATTCAACACACTAACAGCTTAGCGCCACTACTAGCTGTTTTCAAAACGTGTCTCACAATCACACACTTGCGATGCTCCTGAGACAATACTTTACAGCTCCATTCACATCCTTTTCTTGAGCTCATGATGTGATTATCCAGCTGTAAATAGCCCTGCAACACATTCATCAATGTGCATGCTCCACCAAAACTCTTGGTACTTGCATCATAACACTTCTCAAATCATATCTTACAGTTGACTACTCTGCAAAAATCAATCACTGAGAAGACATCCTTTATGATACTATTTTCAGTTGCAACACCAGCTTTGAGATGGGTTGTTTATCAAACTTGATACACAACACTTTCATAGTCTTTAAGTGAACAGCCTTGAGACAATTCCTACAACACCTGCAGTTGTCTCTTTCACCATCTTCTTTAGCAAATTCACTGAACCACTTCACTAACTTCATCTCTGTTTACATCTTAGTGTTTTTTTCTCTGAAATTTTCAGAAACCAGCAACTCTTATCTAGAAACTTGCGATTCATTTCTGAAAACCTGCAATTTGCTTCTAAATGACCTTACCAACAATCAGCTCCAAACCAAATCTATAAGAATAATTTACCCTCAGATTTTAACCTTCTTTGAGCTGAAAACCCGTTGATAACCACATGTCCTTGACATGCTCTTTTCCTTAGCAAACTAAACTTTCAAGAGCCCTGTTCAATAGTGAATTCTGCAGCCTTTAACTCTTTCCTTTCGAGCTAAACGCCCAAGACAACATAAAAGAACATAGCTCCACCAGGAACTATAACCATTTTGATATTACTCTGTCTCTGTAAGTTCAGCTTCACTTCTCTGAGTTACGCCACTCTTCACTATTGCTTCGAACAACTCACATGTTCTTCTGTATCAGAATATAAACCATGGCTTATTGCTTGAGAAAGTGTGTCCAAACCTGTGACATATCCTCTTTCTTCCTTCAGCCACTCCAACTGATCAACTTTAACCAGAAGAACCACCAAGAACTATTCTTTCATTCCCGCAGCCTTGTCCTCTCTTTATTTAGAGCCTTCTTCATGATCTAATAATGAAACAACTTAGGCTGATACACCATCAAACCATACCTCAATCCGAGAAATCAAATCTTGTACTTTCCAATTGCAAAACCACCATATACTTACCTTGTACCGCTGTTCAAAAGAACAGAACACGCAGCCTAACACCCCTTGATGCCAAACACCCTCCCGGTGCCTAACACCCTCTCGGCTAAGAAGACTTTCGACACAAGAAAATAGTATAGCCAATTGCATACCATCAGATACTTCTTTTTTTTTTTCGTTTGAAGATCCGACTCAAAACGCAAGATACACTCTGAGAAAAAATATTGCTCCACCCGAGATGAGAACTCTATGCTCTCTTAGATTCATTCCAACAGAATCACCATGTGTTATATCAAACACAAATCTGCACAAAACATGAATCTTTGTCGCTGCCATCTTTTCAAGAGTTTATGTTCTTGAATAAGAATCCAAACACTCTTCAGCTCACACCTAGGTTTACACTAGAAGTGTCTTTCTACAGAAACATTTTTCTGTACCAGTACACTGCCTCATGAACAGCTACTGACTCAGAAACCTTGTTTCATCTTTGCTGAAATGACCTGGTAGATGCTTTCTCTGACGATCCACCAACTGTAGAACCTTAGATTCACAAGAATCTAACCTTTAACACTGAGACAGAACCACACAACCAATCCTCTTCAAAACTCAACCAACCACTGAAGTCTTGTCTTTAAATTTGAATCCAGAACACCCTTTTACAAATACTCCACAGCTCAATACTCATAAAATTTCAAGCTTCTAAGGCGTCCCTTAGTCCCATAAAATTTTTACAGTTTCCGAGGCTGTGAATTCAACAACAATCAAACACCAACTGTAAAAGACATTACCAACCTGATTCAAACATCCAGAAAAGGCCAGCTTAAAACCCAAAGCTGAATCTTTTCAATCTCTTGCCATAACAGTGGAACAAGGCTTGAAGCCTCCAAATTTTGAGTCTTGAGAAAGAAGAATGATTATGATCCGATGAATTTAGTCAAAGAATCCGACTAACACATTTCCAGGATCATTATCAAACTTCACCCGATGCTTTTACTCTATCTCGCTTCCGCTTCAAAACAACAGTTAATGAAGCTTCCTTTTACTGAGCTTAAAACTGCACACCGAAGACACCGTCTTGTGACTGCCTTTACTGTCACTGCAACTTACGAAATTTCTGAGTTTGCCAAAAAATCTCCAACCCTTGCAGCTCTAACTTAAGCTCTAATCTTCACATCTCTTTCACATACTGAAGCTCCTCTTTCTGATATCAACATAGACAGGACCTGATGCAGCATCAACCGAAATCTCTAAAAAATTTGGCGACGCATCTGTCGTAGTTGACTATCCTTTCAAGCTTCAACCTCGATACTTCAACGAAAGAGAGAGAAGTAACAAGAGAGACGTGCCTTGTTTCTCTTTTGACTTTTGGGCATTAAGAGATCTTAGCCCACTTAAAATATTCACTAATGAGAAACAAAGGCCAATCTAGGCCCAACTTGTAGAAAGGAAAAAAAAATGTCGCACCTTGACTTTTCTTCTCCTCACCCGTGACCACCGTAACACAGTTTTCCGGCCAACATCCGAAATCCGGTGACTTTATGGTCACCATATCTCCACGATTTTCTCTCATCATGTGTCTTTTCCTCGACAACAAAACCCAAGGCTTCTTCTCCGACTCGTTCTGCTAGTGACGGCGCCGTCTGCTCTTTCACGACGTCATCAGAAACTCGAGCCACTCCGCCGAATTTCAGCCTTCTCCGGAGAGAATCATCGCGTCGTCCATGTCATCGAACTCTCTGAGAATCACTTGAGCTCGTGACAAACTTCCTCTGCCAAGATCCGAGATTTCAACAGAAATCTCTATCTTCCTCCATCTTCATCTCTCAACGCTTCTAGCAGATCTAGTTCTTCTTAGATGAACAAGACACGCCGTCTTCTATGAGATATAATCTCCAAACCATCGTTCTTCTCTAGAGCTGCACCACCTGAAGCCGTCGCTTGATAAAGGTGTGATTTTTCTTGACAAAAGCTTTAGAGCTTGCTTACAAAGCTTTCACCTTTCTTCGCCAACCTGGCTCTGATACCAATCTGTTAAGGTTTTTAAACCCTCAAAGGCTCAAGCTTTATCTCATTTGTCATCAACACCAGAACACGGAATAAAACAAGTAAAGTATGGAGAAGAAGAGGAAGATAAAACAGAGTAATATGAAGGAAGAAGAGGAGCACACAAGCATTTGTTCACCCGGTTCACGGTGTTAACGAACCGCTACGTCCGGTTAGGATCTTTCGATCCACATCCTTTACTATGAAGAAGAAGGTGATTACAACAAGAAGCTACAAGTGACCCGTCTAATACCCTTCACTAGTACTTAGACTCACTCTGTACCACTTCATGTATCACTCAGAGAACAACAATGACAAGCTTATACTAATACATGTTTTCTCTCATCTCTACACCTTTCTAACTCTTCTTCTTAGATCTACAATGTGCTATTGCTCTCTCTCTCTCTCTTCTCCCCCTTGGCCTCTCTCAATGAACATAAGCACCTATATATAGACAAAGCTAACTAGGGCTTCCTTGAGTTAAAGCAAACCGCAACCCTCTTTGAACACAAACAGACAAAATGTCCTTATGGCTGAAATGAGGCTACTTCCAAGCAATTTCCTTCATAGCCGTTTTCCCATGACTTTGGTCCAAAAGTAACTCAACCAAGGTTTGATTTATATCACCTTTGGTTAGTCTTCAACGGTTGTGAGTTTTACACTTAATATTGGCTTGTGCTTCAAGCTATCATCTTCACATAACCAAATACTTTCTTTACTTGTAGGGAACTGAAATTTCCGTTTCTTCTTATTGATTTTTCAAGCTACCTTCGAGTTAGCGTGTAAGGAAGAGTTTTTTTCATTCCCATACTACGTTTCTCTTTATTTGATAGCCTAATTACCTCTTAAGTCTACTGCTGAGTCGAGTCGAGTAATGCTGGTATTGGTTTCATTTCTAGTTACGAGTTAGGTTCTGTGTACTTGCAACTCTGTGAAATGCTGTACCTTGTGCCAAACGGGAACTATGAGGAGCTTGTTGATCCTTCAATCTTCATTCCTCGATTCATGAACAGTAAGTATGTCGTCTTCTGCCTCCCATTCTTTTTCTTTATCGGGTTGATGCAGAACATTCTATTTTAGTCAAAATACAAAACAGTTATATCAAATTCTTGTTTCATTATATACTTGCAGACTTATTGAAAGGTGCACACAATAGAACAAAAAATCTCTGGGATAAGGTCTTTGGTACGGCTACAAACATTATATCTAGTATGAAGAGAGATTGGATGCAGGTGTGTTTTTATTGTTAAAAGGATAGTTGCTTACATGTTCTTTGTCTTTAAGTTATTTATTATGGCTTGTGTTAATGTTGGCCATCTATTGGCTTGCAGACCGGCCGGAAACCAAGTGGAATATGTGGAGCAGCGATTTACATAGCTGCACTTTCTCATGGTATCATGTGCTCTAGAGCAGATATTGTAAGAATATGATTTAAGCTTTTGAAAGAATATTGTTATAAGATGAGAGCTAGGATATTTCGATTTGATGTGTTTTCGAAATATTTTTCAGGCAAAAATTGTGCATATGTGTGAAGCAACAATAACCAAAAGATTGAATGAGTTTGCTAATACCGAGGCTGGAAGTTTAACTGTGAGTTATTTCATTTGCATGATTATGTTACAAATCGTTTCTAGTTGTAGATTAGATGTTGTCAATTTTTTGCCTCATATTACTTGTTGGTTTTATGTATTCAGTTGTTGTACATGCTTGTCTAGGTTGATGAGCTTGATAAAATCGAAAAGATAAGGATTGAGCGTAAAGAAGCTTTTACCCCAAGACCAAATTCTGACGAAGGAGTAGTGAACTGTAAACATAAGGATTTAAAACGTTTTGGTTATGGATTATGTAAGAGCTGTCACGAGGATGTAAGTCTCTGGACTTGTCTCTTTCCATTTTTTTTTTTTGATGCTTATGCAACTGGCGAGAAATGGCAATCAGATGCTTCCAATTTTTTCCGGCAGTTCATTAAAATTTCTGGTGGAGTTGTTGGTGGGTCGGATCCTCCTGCTTTCCAGCGAGCAGAGAAAGAGAGAATGGAAAAATCAGCTAGAGAAGAAAACGAGGGAGGAGTTGGTAGCGATGAACAAGTAAATGTAAGCAAAGGGGAAAAACAATGTCCGGGTGAGTGTACTTGATGTCTAATCAGTTTTTTATTGTCTTCTTTTGCTATCGTTTGAACTCTTGAGAATCTTTTGTGCGCAGAGAAAGGCGAAGGAGAAAAATATGGGGGTGAAGGACATGCTGAATATTCGGATGAATCAGGCATCTGTTCGGACGACGATGATTCTGAGGTGGGCTATGATTTTGCTTTCTTGTGTTGTATTAGATATGCTTGGTCGAATGCTTAAACTTTGAATATGGAACATGAAATGGAGAAATGCTGTAGAGTCTTTTTCCCTTACTAGAGTTTCACTTGTTCACTGTTTCCCAGGTGGATCACATTCTTCTCGGTGAGGACGAAACGCTGTTGAAGACGATGGCCTGGAATTTACAAAACAGTGACTATGTTAAGGTGTGATTGATAGGCTATATATATATATATATCATTTATCTTCTCTTGGATTGAGACACTCGGAAAATAATTTATATTGTTGGGTAGGAGCAAGCAGAAAAGGAAGCAGCTCTGAAGGCTGCTAATTGCCCAGAAGATGCAAGAAACCTTGTGGAAGCTTCTAAAGCAGCTGTGGCGAAATCTAGAAAGGAAAAGCGACAAAAACGTGCTGAGGAAGAAAAGAACGCGCCTCCGCCAGCTACAGCCATGGAAGCAGTTTGCAGAACACTTGAGAGGAAGGTAAAAATATATTGTATCTTTTGAAGAAAAACGTTTGGAGTTTCTTGTGTTTCTGATTTTGAGTCTTATACAGAGACTCGGTGGGTTAATCAACTACGATGTTTTGGAGGAGCTCTTTGATACTAGCGTAAGTTTATCATCCTCTCTTCTTGTTTCCTTAGTTGTCATCACTTTCAGGTCTATACAATTTTGTTCTTGTTTCTTCTCTCAGCCAGCTGAGAAGTCACAGAAGAAACCGAGAACCGAGACAGTTACAGAGAAGGACAAGGAAGAGCGTGAGATTGTTGAAGATGAAGAAGATGAAGAAGCACCATACGAGATGAACACAGATGAGAAATTCTATGAAGACGAAGTGGAAGAAGAAGAGGATGGTTATGATTTTGGATTGTATTAATGATACTTTTTTATTCATTTTTGATTCATAGGCTTTTTAGGAGAAGCCAAATAAATGTCTTTTGTCAGATCTATGATCATTTCTTCTTTCAGCTAAGTTGAAAAATCACCCCAACAGACAATGGTGAGAAGAAGGAAGTGTTTAGAGTATGTATAGTAATGATCTAAACTAATAACTTCTATAATTTGTAGAATATTTCTCAACTTCAGAAAATTAAATAAAGTTAATAACTGATTACCATTGCGAATCTAAACCGGTACTTGAAAAATTGTGAACCGGATTCTGATATGAAGTTTGCCAGCGGAAGTTACAACCGCTTGGCTAAGAGTCTCAATGTTTCCAAGGAGGATTGAATCTTCTCGGAAAGAGCTATGTAGAGGGTTCTCTGAGCAGTTTCGTCTAGCTCTTGGCCAGCAGAAGTGAGGACAGGCCATTTAGCTTCTTGAAGAGGAGGGGTTACATGGCGAGAGGCCAAGACAGCCGTCTCAACCATCATAGGAACATCAAACTCAATTGGTTCACCAACCACAACTTTAAGGTCTTTGTTGCACAGCGGTACCAGTGGTCTTCGTCCATTGTTGTAGTTCTCCGGCATCATCTAAGTCATTACAACAATGTGGGTAAGTGACCTTCGAATGAAGACATAATACAATCAAATAGAAATTCGAATTTTGGAAAATGGATGCATAATTCAAGGCTTATTCTCGTTCCTGCAGGCATTTAGCTGTAGAAGTTTAAACGATTATTGAGTTAAGCAGACTTAGAAGGGACCTGGACGAGTTACCTCCTCAAAACCACGGTGAATTATTGGCAATACGATTGGGGTAACTGGACAACGGGTAATGAGGCTTGCAGTTCCCCATTTAAGTCGTCTTATAGGAACATCTTCTTGAAACACCTTTCCCTCTGGGAAGGTATGCAGCTACTAGTCATGGTTAAATCCAAAAGGTTAGAGGTAAGAAAAGACCTGAAAAGATCTCAGTATTTGTTTAAAGGTGCAAGATAACTTACCCAAGATCCATCTTTTAATCGCTGGAGAGCTTCATTCATGTGTTCTTGATAGATTCCACCACCTCTAGTTATAGGTATACATTTTCCTTCTCAAAAGAAATCATTAACATTCATCATGAGTAAATCCTATTTTGTTAAGAAGGCATCCGCCAAATCTACTAAAAAAAGTTGTCGTCATTTCGACATAAGTCTAAATCCATACAAAACACAGATTACAGTCTTTCACCTGAGAAGAAGCAAAAAAAGAAAAATGTGACATACCAGTGCGAAAAATGTAGGAGAAGATAGGGTTCCTGAAACATATGTCCTCTGCAGCAAGAACCCACCGAGCCAATTCTGGATCAAGGGAAAGGAGACCCTTGAACGCCCCCCACATAACTGGATCATCCAAACTGATTACATCAAACACGAAATAAACAAATAGATCAACATCAAAAATACAAGTATGCGGATAGAGATGACATCAAGAAAGGATCATATTATTGAGGTTTTAATATTAACTAACGTCGACATGTGATTAGTAACAGTGATGAGAGGAACACCCGGTGGTCTTGACCGGACAAGATTCATAAGAGTATCTGCATTGTGAACTGAGCTTTTGTTACAAAGATTCGCTACCGCTTTAGCAAATGCACTAACAGCCATTATCACAGTTTTCCTTGGAACTCCTCCCAAATGATCAGATCTTGCTGCCCAATCCATTACCCTCCCCATTTATGCCTATTCCCAAGAAATGCAAGCTTCAAAGTTCTCTCCCTTCAACAAATCATAACAGAAGCTCAAGCTACTTGCATACAGGGCCGGTTCTGATATCTGAGGATGTACAAACCGGAAATTAGCATTTCTAAGACAAAATTCGATGCAACGATTTTATAGCTAGACTTCTTTTCCTAATCCCGACTAATCTAGGAAAGTTTTAACGATAGAACAGAACAATTAGGGTTTATCAATCTCTTTTACTTGATTCCACCTAAGACGATCTACATTAACAACCGAAACAAAATTAAGAGAAGGAAGAAGACTTACGATTAGATACGAGACCAGACGATTGGTGTTAGAGGGAAATCGAAGAAGCTTGCTTGGGAGGAATCCATCCGGAGAGAGAACAACACAGTGCAAAGCGATGAAGCTGAACAGTCGAATTTGGCTCGTATATTTCGGTTAAGGAATAAACCGGGAAGTTTTGCTAGTCAGAGTTTTACATTGTCGGTTGGCAATGAAGAAGACCATTCAATTTGTTATAAGGCCATTGGGTTTTTTTGAGCCCAGCATATAGATATATTATGGGCCCATATATTAAACATGTAACTAAGCCCAACAATATATTTTCTTTAACAGCTAACATGTAAAGAAACTGTAAATTCTAGAAGAACAGGTTACCGTTATATGTAAAACAGAACTCGAATCTTATAAAACAGACTGATCACATCTTCTGTATTATCTTATTAATACTGAGTAAACATATATGAGTTTTTTATTTTTCTATGTATACGATAAAGATAGAAAGGCATACATTATCTAATTTAATGTCAAACACAAGCCATCATAGGCTGACGTTCAAAGTTACAACAAGTTCACAGATAATATAACAGATTTGAAGATACATATATCACTATACACACGAGTGGTTGAAGTTATTAGAGAAGGGATCGCTGTTGTGTGAAGATGTAAACCTCGTCGTAACCCTTTCTGCAAAATCCACCATTTTATTCGATCCAAAGAATCGTTAAAACTTACAGTAAAAAAATAAAAAAGAAGGAGAAGAAGAGGAAAGAATTATGTAAAGATTGTCCTGAGTGGCTTTACCCTGCGTATCCACAGTAGGTAGGCTTGTAGTTATAAATGAGATTGCTCAGCACTTTCTTAGAGTCCGGCCTGTTCAGTGACTTCCTAGCTTCACTGCACCACATTTGAACTCAATCCATGAGATTTTGCTACAAAAATTACGAGTGTTCTTACCTTTCCGTGAGAAACGACTACTTCATTATCTAACCAACTCTCAGTTATACTGATTCTAATGTTCTACTCTACTAATGTAGCAATCAGAGTTGATGCACTCTCCTATCAATTCTTACAAAACAACGAATAGAGAATTAACCTGACTAGATGATTTGCTGCGTGCTGAGTCACCTGGATCGCATCCTCAGAGTGTGGAATTTTGGATGATCCCCACTCGAATGCATTTTTCTGCAGAATATTGCACAGAGATGGTAGGATATTCCCTAGGCGTTAAAAGACTAAATGAGAGACGTAAGTTAATTAGTGAGTGTATATGTACCTCGGGATGCCACTGGAAGCCGGTCACTGGATATTTTTTTGATTGAACCGTTGAAACATAAACCTGGAAATTTAGTTAAATAGATTTGTTCTATAAGGTCAGGCTCTGAAATCGTTTTAGGTGGGTCAGTGGGGACATAAAAATACCTTGCTGTTGTTATCAACGCATGTTGTGACGATTTTAAAGAAACTGGACAGAGCAACATTGCCTTCAAAGCTTTCTGGTGAGATACCAAACTGGAAATAATGACAATTTATATCAGAAAGCAGATAGAACCGAGGATAATAACCATTCAAGAACAAGATAGTAAAGAAGTGGCAAGAAAAGTTGCTTAATTGTAGAGGCCAACAAAACTGTGTATAAGTATGTTTAGCAACAAAAATGGTGACAACTATATCCCATAATATAACTGTGACGGCAAATTAAAGGTTGCAACATACTAACCCGATGGTTCTGCATAACCAAACAATCTGTACCGAGTTTTTTCAACAGCTCTGGAGGAAATCTGCATTATGAGACATTACGAATTGCATATGAAGTATTTTACTAATATTTTTGGTATTAGTATATACACATGATGAAAAGCTGCATTTACCTTTGGAATATGGTTCCTTGGATATTAACATTTTCAACAAACTGAAGACTTGATGCAGAATTTCTTGCATCCATTTTTTCAAAAATGTCTCTGTTCTGTTACAAGGCCACATATTAGAGATTTTCAATAGAGCTTGCATATTTCAAAATCTACTACATACTATAGTATATGAAAGGGATAATTTCAGTGTCCCTGCTTGCCTAATAGACAGTGCGAACAAAGGAAGGAAGGTTCTTACTTCTTATCTATACAGATTATTCCAGTATTCAGATGGTGTTAAACTTCACAAAATCCAGTAGGACTTAACTATATAGCTTAACAGACATATATGGGAAGCAAGAACAAAGGGTCACCTGACTTATGATCATTGTCAAGAGCTCAAATCCGAGGCAAATAGCGTATATCGGAAAATGCTCTCCCGCATCATTTCTTTCCAAAACTTTCTGAGAGGATCATATAGATATGAGTAAGATCATTGTAGTTCAATTCAACCAAGAAAAAAAGTTTCAGCTTACATTGAAGATTTTCTTGACGATTTCAAAATACAATCCTTCTTTAGCCCAACCACCAGTTAGTATCACACCGTTGACCAATTCTAGCTTCTGCGGTTCCAAAATGTAAATCAAATTCTTAAGCTAAAACAAACTTAACAATAAGAATCCAGAATCGACTGAGCTAAATAAGAGTAACCTGAAAGAGAATTTCTTCAGGTTCGTTGTAGATGAGTGGGATCACACGTGCTCCACCAGACTCAGCTAATTTCACATACGACGCTGCAATGGACGACGCGTCTGTAGCATTGCTCAAACGACCCGACGCACCGTCACCAGGATGGCTCAGAATCCCAATAACCGGTCTGTAATTGAGGTTCGGATCCGGCGCGGAGCATACCGGACTGCGAGAAATATCAAATCCGGTTTGACTAGGGAGAAGAATCGCCGCAGACATCGCCGTTATGATGCTATCCATAAACAGAGATAGTACCAACGGTACTAACCAGACAAAGCTCCACATCTCAGAGGAAGAGGAATGATCAATGGAGGAGGAGATATGAATTTTCACGATTTTGGGTTTTTCATGTCTTCACTCTTCAAAAATATCTCTGTCCGTTCAACTTTCTTATACAAATCGAGAAACTAATCTCCACCGTCCACGTGGTCATGTATTTTATGCACATTATTTTATCTTTTTGTTAAGCGACATTCGTATCACTCAGTGGAGGAGGGCCCAGTTTTGATATTGTGCGTCTCATTATTCGTCACCCAATACGATCTGACAATGTCAATAATTATATGGGTTTTCGAAACAGACAAGGTAGTACCTTTTTTTGTGTCTGGCCAAATTCATGATTTTGGTTATTACAGGCAAACCCATAAAACTTTATCTTAGAAATGGAATCTTTAGGTTTCGAGGAAGAGATGGGAAAAACAAGTGTGCTGACGCAATTGCATTTTTACATTTTAGTTCACCACCTTGGTTACAAATGTATTTTGTGGTGAATACAATCAATGATAAGGAGAAACAATGTATTTGTTCTTAGTAACTAATATAAACTTGGTATAATATTTGGATAAGAAAAAAAAGTGATCTTTGTTACGTGAAAATGTAAACCTCATCGTCACCGCTCCTGCAAAAAAATCAACGAGCTTGATCATAGATGATCCAATATTTGTTTTAACATACATCAAAAATTGTAAGGATCAATTATGAAGTAGCTTTTTTTTTGGTTTTACCCTCTTTGTATCCGGAGTATGTAGGCTTGTAGTTGTAGATGAGATTGCTCAGCACTTTCTCAGATGATGGTCTGTTCATTGACTTCCTAGCTTCACTGCACCAACATTCAAATAAGAAAATTAAAGCACTACATAAGTCTTCTTTTGAATCTTCCTACATTGATCAGTAGAGAAATAACCTGACTAGATAATTTGCAGCATGCTGAGTCACTTGAATTGCGTCCTCAGAGTGAGGGATTTCGGATGATCCCCATTCAAATGCATTTTTCTGCAGAGTAATATTGTAAGGATCTTTTGTAGAAAAATCTATCCATTATAAAGCAATACAGCACAGTGATAGATAAGTTAGCAAAGGATTGAGAAGACTAATGAAAGACACAAGTTAACTTGTGTTGTAATACCTCTGGATGCCACTGGAAGGCGGTCACAGGGTATCGTTTTGATCGAATAGTTGAAACAAAAGTCTGGAAAGAAGAAGATTAATAGATCCGTTCATTGAAACTGTCAGCTTGTGGAATTTGTATAAATCATTATAGTTTATAGGAACATATTGAATTATACCTTGCTGTCTTTATCAGCGCTGGTTGTGAGGATATTGAAGAAACTAGACAGAGAAGGATTGCCTTGAAAGTTGTCTGGTGAGATACCAAACTGGGAAACAATAACATTTCATTTCAGAAATGCAGAGAGAATATATAATCATCTAAGAACAAGAAATCAGGAAATGCAATTTTTTTTGTCTAACTGTGTAGATAAAAGAAACTATAAGAAGAAAACAAGAATTAAAGCATACTTAAGAGCAACAAAAAGGTGAGAGCTATATTTCATATTCTGCAGAAAATTAGAGGGCTTATGAGATACTAACATAGTGGTTCTGCATAACCAAACAGTCTGTACTAAGCTTTTTCAACAGCTCTGGAGGAAATCTGCAAATATGAAACATTACAATTATATTTTGTTCTTTGGATCACTGAAAAGGTAAAAGCATATAGCTATATGCACCTTTGGAATACGGTTGATTCGATATTAACATTTTCAAAAAACTGGAGACTTGATGCATAGTTTACTGAGTTAAACCTTTCAAGAATGTCTCTGTTCTGTTACAAAACACAAAAATCGTCAGAAATTTAGGATGGAAACTGCATATCCCTCTCAGCTCAAGATTGAGCTTGCGTAGCTTAAAGCTCCTCCAAAGATTAAGCAGTGTGAGCACCTTAAATTTATAACTCTACATATGTGGAAGTTACTTGAGAAGCAAGAAGCCAAAAGAGTGACCTGGCTTATGATCATTGACAAAATTTCGAATCCAAGACACATGGCATATACCGGAAAATGTTCTCCAGCATCATTTTTCTCCAAAACTTTCTGTGAGAAACATAAGGATTTCAAAAGATTATTACATTGGATTTCTTTCGTAAAACAAAGGCAATAAGTCAACGAACACAAATGCTCAGCGTGAAAGCAACAGATAGTGTTTGAATAATGAGAAGTTACATTGAAGATTTTCTCCACAATATCGTAATATAATCCTGTTTTAGCCCAACCACCAGTGAATATCACACCATTCACCAGTTCTAGCTTCTGCAAAAATGAAATTCACTAAGATAAAAGAGGAACTAATATTGGCAAGCAATAGCCAAAACAGTAACATCTACCCTTAAACTAATTTGAAATCTGAAGTAAAAAAAATCAGTTTGGCCAAGTTCAAGTAGAACAAGAAATTGTAAGATTAGTGATTAAAGAAGGCTATGTATATATATAGTGAACAGAATTCAGGATCGATAATAAGAGCTAAAATCATCAGAGTAACCTGAAACAAGAGTTCTTCAGGCTCGTTGTAGATTAGAGGAATCACACGAGCTCCACCAGTCTCAGCTAACTTCACATACGAAGCTGCGATGTACGATATGTTCGTCGAGTAGGCGTAGCTCAGAGAGTGACGACTAGCGTCCCATCGACCGTCGCCAGGGTGGGTCAGAATCCCAATGACCGGCTTGTAGTTGAGGTTCGGATCCGGGGAGGAGCATACATGACTACTCCGTGTATCAAAGACGCGGGAAGAGTCAACTCGGATTTGACTTGGGAGGAAAATCGATTCGGCAGAAGTCGCCGCGCTAATATCAAAGAGTAGGAACGCTAAGCAGAAGTAGAATCTCCACATCTCAGAGGATGAAGATGCACGTCTCCAATGGTGGATTAGTTGTTTGATTTCATATCAATCATTCTTCATCTCCAACGACCAACGACCACCATCATTTAAAATTTAAAACAAAAAAAAACGTGTGATTCCAATTATTTTAAATTTGTAATTATCTATATAATTTAATTATTCCCTATTGGGCTTTTAGTGAGCCCGTTACCGTTAGTCAGGGGCCATTATTACGGCTTTGCCGTTTTGGTAATCAATCTCAAAAGTCAAATGTTATTTGCTAGAAAGACGAACCAAACACAATTATTTCTGTTGAAAGGATCTACTTTCAAAGAGATAAATCAACAAGGGAATTCATGCAGGCAAGCCAGACAATCGGCTCCCTAAAGTGAAATCAGAAATCAGAGTTACAAACAAACACACAAGAAAACGAGTAAGTTCTCAGAAACGGGATCTTGGTTGTGTGAAAATGTAAACCTCGTCGTAACCCCTCCTGCAAGATGATATGATCCAAAGAAAAATCGTTAGGAAATCGTCAACAACAAAAACAAGAGAAATTGTGTAAAGATTGTCCTGAGTGGCTTTACCCTGCGTATCCACAGTAAGTAGGCTTATAGTTGTATATGAGATTGCTTAGCACTTTCTTCGATGGTGGTCTGTTCAGTGACTTCCTAGCTTCACTGCACCACATTCAACCCGCAATTCATGAGAAAACAAGTGCGCACTAAATATTGTGGGAAAACGTTGAGATGAGAGAGAGAGATCTTACCTGACTAAATAACTAGCAGCATGCTGTGTCACCTGGATTGCATCCTCAGAGTGTGGAATCGCGGATGATCCCCATTCAAATGCATTTTTCTACAGAGAATTAGTTTAGTGCAATAAGAGCTTTGTTTCTTTTCTAAAAATCAAAAACTGTGCACTGAGAAAATAGGATTAGAAACATGAGTTTAATTGGCCAGTATACCTCAGGATGCCACTGGAAGCCAGTTATTGGGTATCTCTTTGCTTTAACAGTTGAAACATAAGTCTGCAAACCAAATGTAATTTGATCCGTTCACAAAGTAAGGTCAGTTTCTGAAATTTATAGAGCACTCTCATGGTTTATAAGACTATTATTACCTTGCTGTTTTCATCAATGCATGTTGTGAGGATTTCAAAGAAACTAGACAAAGCAGGATTGCCTTGAAACTTTGCTGGTGTGATACCATACTGGAATATAACAACAATCCGTATCAGCAAGCATATAAAAATAACCGTTTAGACATAGCAATCAAGATTGCCTAACCACCGAGGTAAACAAAACAATAGGAAGAGAGAAACAACCAAAGCAGTCTTAGTGTCAAATTGCTCTCTTTAACAACTGCATAATACGTTAGCTTTAACAACCTAACTCCATATTCTGCAGAAAACTAGAGGTCGCATTACTAACCTTGTGTTTCTGCATAACCAAACAATCTGTACTGAGTTTTTTCAACAACTCTGGAGGAAATCTGCAAATATGAAACATTACATTTATATATTGGGAATAGTTGAGATCATTATAAACTGAAAAACTAAAAGGATCATGAAAAAGCTATGCACCTTTGGAATAATGTTCCATCGATATTAACATTATCAACAAACTGGAGGCTTGATGCATTATCCTCTGCATCAAATCTTTCAAGAATGTCTCTGTTCTGTTACCAATGACAAAGGATTTGAGAGATTTTAGAAAGGAGTCTGCCATTAAATGATACAGATTTCCAGTATTCAGATTGGTATTTGAAACGCAGCAATGTCTAGAAAGACTTAAAACACATCAAGTTGATTGAGCAAATGAGAGTTTGTACTCAAGGAAAGAAGAAGAGAGTCACCTGACTAATGATAATTGACATAAGCTCGAATCCGAGACAAATGCCATAAACTGGAAAATGCTCTCCAGCATCATTTCTCTCCAAAGCTTTCTGGTGAGAAACACAAATAGTTGGAATTATATATATTCTGTGAGCAAACAAAACAAATAAGCGTTAAACGATAGATAACTTACATTGAAGATTTTTTTGACGATCTCGAAATAATCATATTTTTTAGCCCAACCACCAGTGAATATCACACCGTTGACCAGTTCTAGCTTCTGCAAATCCAAAATGTAAATCACCAAGAAAAATAACTCGGATTAAAATATAGCAAAATTCAAAACAAATTAAATTATAACAATGACAAAAATTGAAACAGCGATTTGGAAACCTGAAAGAGGAGTTCTTCAGGTTCGTTGTAGATGAGTGGGATAACACGAGCTCCACCTGCCTCAGCGAACTTCACATACGAAGCCGCGATGTACGTGGAGCTCGTATCATTGGTCAACCGACCGGACGCGCCATCTCCAGGGTGACTCAGGATACCGATGACCGGTTTGTAGTTCAGGTTCGGATCCGGCGAGGAGCAAACCGGACTCCCAGAACCGTCAAATCCGGCTTGACTAGGGAGCAATATCGTCGACTCGGCCAGACCTGTATCGCTCCAAAGCAAGAGTAAAAACGGTAAACAAACGTAACGCCACATCTCGGAGCAAGAAGAAGAAGAGTCAAATGGTAGAAAGACGAGAAAGAGAGAGAGAGAGAGTGACCTGAGTAAGAATTACTACGATTCAGCTCTTCTTTATATAAGCAATTGTTGTCGATCATCTGATTCTTCTGCGCAAGTTGTATGTATCTCAAATTATTCAATTCCTCGCACACTCTTCCATAACCAATCCACCTTCTTTCTTAAATTATTTGTATTCAATTACACCAAAAACGTGGATATGTATTTTATTTTTATTAGTTAATTTAGATTATCAAGATAGCCTACCTGTCAGAGTGGGGCCCATTCCTTTTTAAAAAATATTTGTACGAGCCAGCGACGATGATCACCGATACACTCTACCTGAAATACAGGATAAGTACAATTTTTAAGGTTTAATAAGAAACGGCTCAAAAGTTTTTTTTTTTTAAGACACAATGGATCAAAACATACAGTCAGATGAATCCAAGTTCTGATTTTTGATATATATCCTCAATCAAACTTAACAAACAATAAATACAAAAGCCTTTTTAAACTTTCTTGAAGAAGGACATTATGTTCCCTTGCTTTGGATCTTTGGCGTTTCCGCCTTTCTTGCTTCCTGCTTTTCCTCCTGCGTTTGTGGCTGCTGTGTTTCCCACGGCCGGACTCTTCTTCTGCGCCACCGCCCTGAAACGAGAAACTCAGATAGATGGTTTTATATTGTATTCGGGTTTTACAACAAATACGCTTACAGAATGGCTTAATCATCTCCCAAAACATACCTGTTAACAGCATTTGCGCTTTTGCCATTATCTAACTTCTTTCTTGTGTCAGTGTCCTCTTCCTTCTTAGGGTTCGTTTCTGTCTCCTCCCACACTACCTCAGTTACTATATGCAGCCAAAAGAGAACTGTTTAAGTAAGAGACATTTACATTTCCAAACCAGAGCTAAAGCAGTGCATACGTCTGTTTATTTAGAACGATATTGGATGCTTAGCATACCTTCTCTCCCACGATCATCAATCCGTGACTTCAACACCTTTTTCCTTTTCGGTGAACTAGAAACTTCAGTAGTTCTTCCCTTTGAGGGATTTACTTTAGCTTCAGAACCAATGGCCTGGATCTTCTCCATTGACAAAGTCGTAGAAGCATCAACAGAAGCAGGTTTTTGCCTGTCTTCTTTGCTGACCTCTGGTTCCTCAGATTTTATCTCTCGAGAAACATCTGCGTCAGGCTTCTTTGGACCTGAATCTTCGGAACTGAGTTCAACATCTGGACGTGAACTAACCTTTGGACTACTAGGAGATGCTAGGCTGATTACATCTTCATACTCGTCATCTGAAAAATCAAATATCACCTTCCTTTTTCTGTTATCATTTTTAGGCGCTCTCATGAAATTGACATCTCGAGTCTCATCATCGCTGCCTCCTTTATTGTCGGCGTCATGAGAAGGTTTTTGGGCTTCTGCACCAGTTACAGAACATTATATAGAGGAACAAAGCTAGCTATAACAGACACCAAGGAAGCCATAGCCATTGATCAGTACCTAAGGTGGATGGATTAGAAGACATACCCGAATGATCAGTATTATGATTTTTGACCTCTACTGTTGGAGTATCATCTTCTGTTTTCGTAGGCACACGGCCCCACATATTTTTCAACAAACCACCAGTTCCAGCCACGCTCTTTTCGCCCTGTCCATTCTTTTTATTAGCGGGCGCACGAAAAGCTTTTTCTTTATCCAGAGAGGATTTCGCAGACTGATTTTTAGCTGGAGCAGCAGTAGTTTCACTCTTACCCTGATGGACAACATTAGGGCTTGAGTGCTGAAAATTCTTTCCCTGGTTTGACGGCAATGTACTCTTTTGAAAATTTAAACTACTTTTAGATTGTCCTGTAGTTCTCACACTTTCAGTTCGCGGGACCGTAACATTTTCAGTGGTTCCCTCTATATTGCGCTTTACACAAGAATTGGAGACGCCACAAAACCTGGTATAAAAGTCACACCTCTCTAGTTAGAATGGGCAAGGCTGGTCAACAGTACTGGACAGCTTTCATCCAATAACAGAAAAGTTGTACCTGTTGCCTTTCAAGCAATTATCAATGGCAGAATGCTGCCTGAAGAGTTCTTCTGCTTGCACAAACTCAGTGTTCCATATGGCTGCTGGATCCATTGGAATACTAGCTTGAACACTGTAGATATGTACTGAATATTTTCCATTGAACTCTTTCTCCACTTCTGCATAGAAGTAATGATAGGGAAGTGTCAAATCATTTTCGCTTTTGCCATCACTTAACTTCTCAATTGTAATATTGAAGTAAATAAAACAACATTTGAGATAGTAACTACTTCTTGGTGAAAATAGAATCAGTAAGATGAAAAACCAAAAGACTAGCAAAATTAATCATTATACAGAAGACAGTCATGAAAAATAACAAAGAGAAAACAGGTCGCCGAATGAGAATGGGACCTGGAAGTTCGGTACTAGAAGCAAGCCTTGCATGGTAATCGGAAGGTCCGTTCTTTAGCAACCCAGACACAATATATACAACTTCCAAACTCTTCCCATGTTTCTCTACAAAATCCTTGAGCAACCTAATAACAAACGAGCCCCAGGTTTGAGACAGAAGCAAATCTGCAGTAGCTAAAATCTAGTGAACTCCCAATATAGAAGGGAACAATCTACCTCTTGGCAGTATTTGATGAAAGCGAGAAATTTCGACTCAGCCATTTGTAAGATACCTGAAACCAAATGGATTGAGCAAATCAGTAATTATAACCCAAATAACTCAATTATACATAACACCTCCGAATCTCAGGACTAATACAACAACAAACTACAATCAGAAGCTTCGGAATTCGACAATTAACCCTAATCCGATCAACAATAAACGAGTTGTTGAGAAATTTTAAAATTACTGAAGTGGGAATCGAAGAACCCTAACCAGTAAAATTAAGGAATCGAGAAATGGAGAAGTAATCGGTAATTACCACTTGAAGCTGATCGGAGACAAGCGATTCGATTTCATCGAGAATATTTAGGGTTTCGGTGTGAGTCATCTTTTCCGATTTCTCAGATTTGGGAGGTTTTTCTTCGAGACGATGGCTGAATTTCCCGCCAGTTCTCGCGCGGCGGATGCTCTTAAAGGAAAAGGAATTGTCATCGATTCGATGTGGTTATGGAATTGCTGTAGGCCCGTGCCACTCACGTGATAACGCTATTTTGTGTGGGCTTGAGCCGCGAAAGCCATCTTCCTATTGCTATTATTTGCTCTTAGTGGGCTTGTACATTCAGGTTAATCGGTCCGGTTTCCTTTGACTACTCCTGACCAAATTACGGTTTAAGTTTACTAGCATAAAATGAAAGATATTAAATCATTAAAACACGTCTATATGTGTCCCTCCCGTCAATATCGCAGTCTCACGATCCTCTTAACAGTTTCTCTCTAAATTTGTTTCAACGATCTCTCCCAAACTACTGTGTATCTTCGACGAAGAAGTCGCGAGAGATTCCTAAAAGGTCTTTCTTTCTTCGCATCCAAGGAAACAGTGAGGTAGTCTCTCCGGCGTTCCTCCATCTCCGGCCAAGAATCGCAGTACTCATCTTTCTTGACATCCAAGGAAACAGAGATCTCTATCTCCGGGAAAGAAGAATTGAGCCAAGAACCACAAAAATACCACTCGAGATCCTTTCTTGCCATAAAAATATAACGAAAATGCCTCTCTTTGTCCTCTCTAAATCTTCAGCAACGAAGAGTCAGACGTTTATGAGCCAAGAGCAGCAGGGGACGTCTCCGATGAACACAGACGTAGCCTTGAAGAGTCATCATTGGTTCTGGCAAAACCCAAATTACCTTGAAAGTAATAACATCACAGCTAGTAATTAAAAGATTTTGCCAGCAAAAAACTTCTGTGCTTCATATCATCTCTTGATACCTTCACTTCTTCTTGTGTTTGCAGGTACTCTGTCTAGAAGATATCAGAGTAACTTTTCGCTTGGCTCACAAAGATTCTCTGGCCAGTTTCTGATGATCCCTAACCCTGGATTTGTCGACATAAGTTCGATGACAAATAGTCAGGATACCAATCCAAAGATTATCTTGAAAGAGGAAAAAGAAAATGAGGAGCAACAGTACTGGACCATCAAGAAGGAACTGACCAAGAGCGATGTTGCCTATGTTACTTGCCGCCGACTTACTCTGTCAAAAAGCTCTGTTGAGGAGCACATTCTGAAACATCTCCTTCCAGAAGATTCCAAAAAGATAGACAAAGGCAAGCCCGGAATCACGGTTAAGGTGTACGACCACGATACAGACACTGAGCACGAGCTGTGTCTAGCATTCCAGCGTAGCTATGTTCTAAAGAATGGTTGGGTTAAAACATTTATCAAAAGGAGAGGGTTGGAGGAAGGAGACACTATTGGTCTCTTCTGGGAATGCTCTACTTATAAGCTTCATTTTAGTGTGCTTTCTCGTGTAAACACAAAAGCTCCAGCATAAGAAAAAGAAGCTATTAATCCAGTAATCAGTACTCCAATGTATTAAGAGTTGCTGCATTTTGTGATCTCATTCAGAAACGCTTATTACCAAGTTGAAGAGTAAGTTTTTTTTTCTTGTCAAACAGTGATTAGTGTTGTTTATGATACATGTTTAGCAGTTTAGGTATCCAACTTAGAATTAATTGATGTGTTGTAAACAAACAATACTTCAAAATAGATCTTATGTTTAAATGTCCAGCTTTTTGGTTCTTCTTATTTCCATATATAGCAACTTTCTAAGCATTCACCTTCAACCAAATGTCCCGAGAAAACAACTTAAGTTAGATGAACAAGAACTTCACATAATCGTTGGTTAGTCACAACTCACAAGTCACAACAAGCAGTGTATAATGCTAATGCTTATACATAAAAGCCAGGATCAAGCATTGTCAAAGCAATTTTTTTTTTTTTTTTGGCTTGAAGGCCTAAAAGTATTTTTTTTTTTTTTTTTGTCAACAGAAGGCCTAAAACTATTTAATTAATAATTTCTATAGTTTTTTTTTACTTTTAAAAAATTAGTAAACTATATATTATGGTCCTCATTTGATCTCTTCACTAGTCACAGCAATTTTTCTTTTTTTTTGGTTTTAGAGTCACAACAAATTTTCAGAGCCTCTTCTCTAAAATTGAGTTCAACTCTCTCCGGCTAAAAGAGAATCGAGCGAGCATGAGCAAAGAGATCCCTAAAGATTCTTCATTCTTGTCATCCAAAGAAACAGGGACGTCTATCTCCAACGATCCTGTTTCACCGGCGAAGAAGATTCGTACGAGTATGAGCACCCAAGAATCACCAGAGACCACTCAAACTTCTTCTGTTTTGCCATCCAATGAAACGGAGTCGCGTCTCTTCGGCGTTAATACATCTCCGGCGAAGAAGAGCCAAGAAGAACAACGAGTGCCATCCAAGAAAACAGAGGTTCTGGTTCGTCTCTTCGGCGTTTCTTTACCTCTCTCCTCTGCATCTTCAACGAATACAGATGAAGAATTGAAGAAAACTTATTGCTTAGAGGACCCCAAAAAGGGTTTCGTCTCCACGACCCTCTGTTTTTACGATGAGACATGGCCTTGTGGAAACCCTGATTACCCAAATATCACTTGCGCTCCAAGAAACGAAAAACTAGCAGAGCAAAGAAAGATTAAGGAGACGGAAGAAGATGAGGATCAGCAATACGAGACGGGTCAATGGATCATCAAGAAGGAACTAAACACGACCGATATTTGCCGACAACTTCATCTGAGAAAAGCCGACGTTGAATGCCACATTCTAAGATATCTCTCCGAAGATGACCAAAAGAAACTCGTACAAGGCGATAGAATCACGATTAACATGTACGACCACGAATCGGACACTACACACAAGGTGCTTATGATGAGATGGATTTCGAAAACAAACTATTATTGTTTAAAGGATAGCTGGCGCAAAGATTTCGTCTACAGGAGAGGTTTGAGGGCAGGAGACAAGATTGGGCTCTCTTGGGATCGTTTTCGTTATAAGCTTCGTTTTCGTGTACTTTCTCGTGCAACCACAAAAGCTCCTGCAGAAGAAAAGAAGCAAGCCCGAATCTGGACGGAGCCTAGTACTCTCTACACGTGGACCATCAAGAAGACACTGACCGAAAGCGATGTCAATCATCTAAACCGACTTATGGTGGGTAATAGCGACGCCGAGAGCCACATTATGAGACATCTCTCTACAGATGTGCAGCAGACAATCCAAAAAGGTAAGAAATTCAAGGTTAAAGCGTACGACCACGACACGGATACTGAGCACGACATGGTTTTCTTGAGATACGTCGAAACAACAAATAACTATGTTTTCAACCGTGGCTGGGCTAAAGAGTTTGTTCGGAGGAGAGATTTGAAGCAAGGAGACAAGATTGGACTCTTCTGGGGTAATGTTGACTCTAGACTCCACTTTTGTGTGCTTCAGAGAAACCCTAACTAGTCTTTTTAGTATATGTATGGATAGAGAACTAAATGAGTTGATTTTACTTAGCTTTTGAAACAATGACTCTGGTATGATCTTGTTGAGAAAGGTTCTACTATTTTTTGGTATACTTTGATGGTTTATCATAAATTTTGATGCATACATATTACATTTTTCTTGCACCTGTGATCCGATTGCGAAGGTTTGTTACCAATTGAAGAGGAAGTTTTTGTTAATAGTGATTACTGTTGCTTATGGCAGTTGTTGTGGTAGCCAACTTAAAATGAAAATTTTGATGTGTTCTTTACTAATTGGTTTTGTTATTCATTACATGTCATCTTTATCATGTTGAAAAAGATAGTCAGCAGCAAAAAATTGAATGAGAGATACAGAATTTCGCATTGAGAAAGCTTTATAGCATAACAGAGTTGATAGAAGCGAAAACAAGAATCTGCAAAGCCTCCTCTGGTTTTGAATGAAGAAACTACAGAAACCTGAGAAGAAAAAACTCTCTGCGCTTGGCGATAATGGAACAGTGGAGCTTACTCGATGTTTTGCGGTGCTTCTATTTTTGCAGCTGTATTCTCTTGTCCCTAATAGGCAGATCAAGCGGCTTCTGGGCCTCGTGTGGATGGTCCGGGCCTTTGTACACCTTCAGGTGATTGAACAGAGCTCTCCCAAGCTGCCACAAAATGGTCAGACCAAAGTTAGAGGGAGTTAAAAAAAAAAATAGTAATCAATCAATACCATTATCACCCCAAGTGGTTTACTAGTTCAATCCATAAAATGGAAGAAAAACGGTTTGCTCATTGTTAAAAGAGACTAATAAAGAGCTGTGAATTTATGTATCTAACCCGTCCCTTTGGAAGCATTCCACGAACAGCATGCTCAATGATTCTTTCAGGAATTCTCTGCTGCAATTGATCAAATGTTTCTACTGTCATACCACCAGGTCGTCCTGAATGCCTCCTGTACAGCTTTTGGTTCCGCTTCTTTCCAGATACAGCAACTTTCTCAGCATTCACCTTTAACCAAACAACCGAAAAAGGTATTAGAAGTACCAAGTGACAAGCATTGTCCAAACAACTATATAAGAGTTTAGATCTTCCTGTTGATTGTATATCTCATTAAAACCAGATCACAGGATCTTCCATCTAGACAAGAAATTAAGTAAAGCATATCGCATTTCTTATTCTCTACAGATAGCTCAAGAAACTCATACCACAATTACAAAGGCTCCCATGTCAACACTAGGAGTGTAAGAGGCAAGATTCTTCCCACGGATGTGATTAGCAATTGTTGATGCCAATCTACCAAGAATTTTGTCAGTTGCATCAACCACAAACCAGGGCTTATCCGTGTTCACATGGTCTGAAGCTTTTGGATACCATGTCGTGTTCCAGATGTCCTGTAAACCATAGAATATCACTCAAAAAAAGTTTCAAGCCAAAGTCTTTTAACTTCTCTCCAGCCAAACATGAAGAAGTCAAACTTCCAAGTTAACAAATTCATAAGAACAAACATCAATTCTCAAAGCCATTTGAATCAGACAACACAGATATGGAATCAAAGGCAAAATCCACTACCTAATAACTCGCAATTGGGAGAAAGAAAAAAACCAATGCTATACTTCAAATTCCCGAAATGTTCCACAAAATTCCATGAAAATTTCAGAGCAAGAGCTAAAGTTCGACATTTTATAGCACACAAGTTTCAGAGAGGCTAAACAAAGAGGGAGATAGATAATCGTTACAGGGCCATTAGCTTCTTCTTCGTCGAACATCCATCGTTGATTCGCCGGAACGAGAGAAGTCGTCGTCGTCTGCTCAGCTTCACACTTCACTTGCAATCCTCTTTTCGAATTCGCATAAATGCCAACTCTTACCGACGGCTTCGAGAAAGCCGTTAGAGAGAACCCTAAAAACGGAGACTTTCTCTCACAACCGGAGGATTTAACTGGAGAAGAAGAGACTATCACCGTCGAAGACGAGCAAAGAACCGCCATTTTCGTTTTTCTCTCTTCAGCAAAATTCTCTGCTCTTTCCGATTTCTCGGATAAGATTGGGTTCTTCAGTAAATAGTAGTAGTGGCACAAACCGTAAATAAACTCATTTCCAGGACTGAAAAAATAAACATAAAACGGGTTAAGGATCCGGTTTGTTCGGAGCTCCGGATCCAACCCGAAACGTTGTTTTTTTTTTTTCTTAATTGATTTTTTTTCTCAATGTGAGAGAGGTCTTCGGAAGCAAGCTAAGTCATGGCAACAATTTCGTGTACTCTACTACTCTTAAATTCTTCTAGATCAGTTTCACCTCTGAGATTCCCAAATTTCTCGGGATTTTCTTCTTCTTCTCCATTCGTTAGATCTTACCGATTTGGACGACGTAATCTGGAGCCCCTTTCCAACGGAATGCTTTCGTCGGGAAGCAGAGTCGACGGTGCCACGGTGGCGGCTGCATCGATGGAAGGAGTGATGACGGAGGCGCTGAAGTTAATTCAATCGGCGTCACCAACCTGGAAATCAGCCGTGGCTAACAATTTGTTGATATTTGTTCTCGGTTCACCGCTTCTTGTTACTGGATTGTCCGCTTCTGGGATCGCCGCCGCGTTTTTGCTCGGTACTTTAACTTGGCGAGCTTATGGCTCTGCTGGTTTCCTCTTAGTCGCTGCTTACTTCGTCATAGTAAGTGCACTTTGGTCACTGACTCTTAAACATTAGAAATTGCCTAATTTGATTTTGATTTCGAGCAGATGAATGAAGAATGTCCTTAGATTTTTAGGTTAAGTTTGTGTTTTCGTTATCGGTTAGTGTAGGAATTGTGGATGCATTAGAGATCGTGAATCGCGTTTAAAAGCATAATTGAAGGGGTTTTATGAAATTCCAAGATATAGTAAAATGATTTCTCTTGATTGATCTTATCTTAGGCTTGTTTCTTGGTTTTGGAAATGTACTTGGGTTTAGGAGATGTTGGACAATAATTCGTTAGGCAATTTATTGTAGTTGAAATCTGAGATTGAGGAGTAATTCTTCTGATCATGCTCAACATTGAAATAATTATGTTTACCGAACACTAAATTTGCAATTGATTCTGGCGTTGAAGTTGGTTTAGATGATTTACAATATCACAGGGAACAGCGGCAACAAAGGTTAAAATGACGCAAAAGGAAGCACAAGGTGTGGCCGAAAAGAGAAAAGGCAGAAGAGGACCACGCAGTGTGATTGGTTCAAGTGCTGCTGGTTGTGTCTGTGCTTTTCTTTCAATATATCAAGTGGGAGGAGCAGCTTTTTCCCAGCTTTTCCGGCTTGGTTTTGTTTCCAGTTTCTGCACTAAAGTGTCTGACACCGTCTCAAGTGAGATAGGCAAAGCTTATGGAAAAACAACGTGAGTATGCTACTGTTCTACTGTTATCCAGCTATATAGCCTCTTCTGTGATGGTCTGTGTCCATTTTCTGTCTCATGTATGGCATGGACTTGTGATGTCATGACATGAATCCAATTGACAACTGAAATGGTCTGCATTCATTTTTCTCCTCTTACTAACCGTTGCAAATTTGCAGGTATTTAGCTACGACATTTAAGATTGTACCAAGAGGAACCGAGGGAGCTATGAGTATTGAAGGAACATTGGCTGGACTTTTAGCATCATTTTTTCTTGCATCTGTTGGCTGTTTCCTGGGTCAGGTAATAGACTATTTAATATGTTATTTGCTACCAAATTTTCCCTGCACATCTCCTCTCCTTTATGCTAATAAAGGCTGTTATCATTACACGATTTAAATTTCTTTTCCTTTTGATCTCTTCAATACAGATAACCCCTCCAGAAGCAGCTGTATGTGTACTAGCTTCCCAGATTGCCAATCTTGGAGAAAGCATAATAGGTGCTTCTTTTCAAGACAAAGAAGGATTCAAATGGGTATGCTCACTTCAATAAACTCTCTTTTTTGTTTTATTGATCTCACTCTGTCTACCTGTTGTCAATGCAAGAAGATGATAATCAGATGAAAATACCGTCACTTCTTGCAGAAAGATTGATAGAAAACTCGCTTGAGTGGAAAAAGATTTCCATTCAATACAGAATTTTTAAGTTTTTGTCGTATGAATCCATTCCTTGAAATTAGTTACCAACAAAACAAGAATGCAATGATCTCGAATGTATTGTCTCATGTTAATCACCATTTTGCTATGTGTAGCTAAACAATGATGTAGTCAACGTGATCAACATAAGCTTGGGAAGCATCGTGGCGATTTTGATGCAACAGTTTATACTCCAGAATTGGGTCAAGTAAAACCTGTCACGAAGGTCATGTCATGTATTCTCAGCGAGGTTAGATTTTTTCTTCTTTTTTCTTTTGTTAAACACAGCCTTACGTATTCAGTGGTGCTGTAAATTACACTCTGTTGTGTACAATTTAGTAGTCCAGCATCAATGAGAAGATAAAAACTTCTGGGACCCTTGTCTAGCAATTATTGGATGATATGTATTTGAATTAAGTTCACCTTTGAAATTGTCCCGTAAATAGAGAAACTTTTAAAATCTCATAAATATCTTGTCTCCATTGCGATGGTTCTGAGTTCTGGCGTAGGATCCATTCACTTGATCTATTCCACTTCTTTCTCATGAAATACAAACTCTACTGCGGCATCAGAAATTGAATAAACTGAAAATTTTTTAACAAAAAGAGATGTAGAAAGTAGGAAGGTAGTTTTGAAAATGTAAGAAAAAGTTTGAAGAAAAGGCAACAACAAAGTACCAAGAATTGGTTGAGAAAGAAGTAGAAAAAGAGTCGTGATTTTCTCGAATACATTCTTCTTTTTGTCACTATTATGACGTGTTGCTTTCATCTTTTGTTTATTCTCGACATCTTGCGGCATCTTCAGCAGGATTTTCAGCAGGATTTTGCGGCATCTTCGGTTCACTGCTTTGCTTAGGTATGATCGTCTTCGTCTTGTCAATCTCTGGTTTTAAGTTTTTTTTTGGTGGATTATTATATTTACATAGTGAATTTGATGGTACAAGGATTTTAGAAATTCTTATGTCATGTGATGCTTTACAATGTACCACACGAATCTTGTGTTTATGGAGTTTTCTTTGTTTATTATGAATCTATGTCAACGTACTTTATAATGCCACTGAGATCCTGTTTGGTTCTTACTTCTTAGTTATTATCAAGATAAAGATGTTAAAAGCGTGGTGGTGTCAAACATGAAATTGAACCTTTTGTGTCAGAAAACATGTTTAATTCAGATTCTAAAGAATCAAGAACAAAAATTACTTGATGTGAATAATGTTCTTGGTAATATATATATATATTAATACGGGGCAGAAGCATACTTCAAATTGCTTGTGAAACACTTAAAACATAGACCTTAGCATATCATCATCCAGAATACATAACTCTAAAGAAAATAGACCAGACTCAAAAACCATTAAAAAAAAAAAACACACACACACACACTTGCTTAAATTAAAAAAGTAGAGATGTACTCTACCGCACATGCATAATAATTAAACAAATCCTAATTATTTGAACCCCCACCTAACATGCGAAATATTGCCCTCGACCTTCCGGGAATACTAGCCTTGAAGTTCCTAATTTCGTCAGCCTTTCGCATCTTCTCCTCCCTGACTTTAAGAAGATCATCACTTTCATTCTTTGCATTGATTGCCAACCTAATGTAATCCTCATTATTATTGTTTGCTTCAGCCAACTTCATGAACGCTTTGTATTTTGTTTCAGCCTCCCTCGCCTTCATTAGTATGTCGTTAGCTTGGTTATCCAGTTTGTATGCGTCGACAAGGAAAGGACCGTTTATCTGTAGACGTAATGATATGTCAAATATCGTCATGCCCCTGTACTTTTCAATTTCTTTGGGTGACAAGTCGAAGGCAGACGAGGAGCTTGATGAAGATGAAGAGGTACCACGCTTGGACGAGAGCGACAGTGACGCCATGTTCTTCCTTAGGTTTCTCAAAGCATTCATGATTAGTCTTTGGTTAAGACTTAAGAGAGATTGTGAGCGAGAGAGAGTGTCGGGGTTCTGTGGTTCTTGCTCTTCTATGAGCATACATCATATTTATAGCAAACCACTTAACATTATTAAGAAAAGTTAAAATCCTATTCTTCTATTTAATTAAAATGGTAATTACTTAATAATTTTCAAATTTCCTTTTTATTTTCTAGCAACCAACCGACGTACACAACTCTCTGCAAGTACAAAGACATCGTGTTACTTCCTCAACAAGTGATTCGGTATTTTCGCAGACACTTGGACAGGAAGTACAAAGACAACTCTCTGCAAGTACAAAGACAGATCGGAGTAAGTTTAGACTCCCAAACTTCTCTCTCAAGAAGCCTTCTCGGATCTGGTTTCTAGGTTTCAGATTTGACCAGTTTTAGCTGTTACTTGGACAGGAAGAAAATCTCACCACTGCTCGAGTTTATTTCAGATTGACGAGCTGTAAAATGCAATGGATTCCTTGCAATAAGATCTATCCAACGCCTCAATAATCTTGATCTAAGTCATTCTGGTTTGACGATAAACTGTTTACCAAAACCCTTACTTGCAAGTCGTTTCTTCTTCTTCTTCACCATAAAAAAAAAAATCAGCTTTAAGAAAAGGATTTCAAAGAACAAACCCATGGACTTGCAGGAAAGAATACGTAATTAAGTTACATTTCCTTACCCAAAGGAACAATGGTGGCTAGCGGTTGCTCCGACGGTTACGATCTCTCCGATCTCCTTCACCGTTCGTTTATTCCTCTCTTACTTTCAAGTCCGTACTAAACAACGCACACAAACAAACTCAACCACGGTGGATGACGGTGACTTGAGATCGAAATTTGCTGCAGCTTCCCAACGTCAAGGTCGAGAAGGGATGGTGTTGAAAACGGCTTCACGAAGAAGAAGATGCTTACGCTTAAATACATGACACGTTTTAGGTTTTTGCTTTGCTGGGCCCATAATGGCTTAATGAGAGGTTGGGTCTCACACTGTTGAAGGGTTTCCTCTTGTGCACTACTTTGGTCACATAACACCAAGGTAATTGACTTCAAATTCTGATTTTTTAGGTTTTAATATAACCTAATTTTTCTTTCTTCTTTTTCGGTTTTTCGTGAACCAACTTTTGTTATGTACTTTTGCTATGAACTACAAGATTTCTGATATGGTATCATGTTTTAAAATTGCAGCTGCTTCTCCATGCAATAAAGACGTTTAATGCATCTTTAGTTATTGTCCTTGGTCAAGTAATGTATCAAATCTTTTTTCTCTGGCTTAACCCTAAATCAAGAAACATACAATATTTCCCTTCATTGATCTCTGTCTTGAATCTTGAGAGGTCAGCTGGTGTCTTCTCTAGGAGCTCTCAGTTTAGCAAAACAGTGAGGAACACTAATATTCAGGTAGACTTTTCGCTTTGATGAAGATTTCAATAATTTGTTCTTTTTTTTTTTTATAATATGTTTTTGATTAAAGAAGAGATCTTTCAATTTGCTTCTGCACAGAATTACTTCTATGGAGTGACCAAGGATCTCACCCTCTACACCTAAACCGTAAACTTCGATAGAATTACTTCTATCAGATTGGTGGTTTAATTTCAAGGGCGTAGTTCAACTTCTGCTCATCAAAGAGGAAATGACCCTTTGAAAATCACACATGTGGCAACCGTAAATATCTTATTTTTAAAAAAGTAAAAAAAAAAAAAAAAAAAAAAACTTGGTGGCCAAGGTCATCATCCCTCTGTTTTATAGGTGAAAAAAAAAAATTGAACAACCATCACCAATTCTTCAATTAGGGTTTTTTTCGTCTCTTAAATTTTTTGGCTTCTCGGTTAAGAACAGTCATGTCTTTGTTTCTCAGCCGCTCTGCGTCGGTGAAAAGATTCTCTCGTCTTCTTCTCTCTAATGGCTTCTCATCTACCCCGCTACAAACCCCTCCTTGTACCATCATGGGCGCTGAGCACTGCGGAGGACGTATGGGAAGGCTCATCATTTCGAATGCTAATAGAGATGACTTCACTAAATTGGGTAAGAAGGTGCCTATGGAGTTGGTGTACAATTTTCTTTATAATAAAAGAATGGTAACGATAGGGGCATCTCATGGCTGGGTGGCTACTTTGACGAAGGACGACGGGATTCTGCGTCTCCAAGATGATCTAAACCCGGTTGCATCAGATGTAAACCCGAAACGCATCCCGCTGCCTCCTCTTGTAACTCTGCCTGGTTGCCAAACCGACATCATAACAAACGTGTCAATGTCCTCATCTTCTCCCGAGGATGAAGACTGTGTTGTGGCTGTCAAGTTCTTGGGACCTCAACTCAGCTTTTGCAGACCCGCTCAAAGCAACTCCCAGTGGACCAACGTGAGAATCGAAAACCCTTGTTTCTTCTCCTCCCGAGTCATGTTTTCCAAGGGCATGTTTCGCATTCCCGGATCTGGTGGGCACCTCATTGGATCATGGGATCTCAACCACCACACATCGAAGTTTCAGGATTTGCATTTTCAAAACCTTCCCGAGCTGACCAAGATCAAACGAGAGCTTTTGCGTTCGTGCTACAGGAGCCAACACTTGGTGGAATCACCAGCTGGTGAGACTTTCTTGGTTAAGCAGTACAGGAAGACTGATGCGGAGACCATCAATGGTATAGCAAAATTGAAGACAGAAGCTTTAATGGTGTTCAAGGTGAATGAATACGGAAGTGCTGTTTACACCCAAGACATTGGAGATCTCTGCATTTTCCTCTCAAAATCTGAACCTTTCGCTGTCTCTGCTACCTCCTTTCCAGGCGTGTATTCTAACTACGTTGTCATCAGGGATTTCGATGAAATCGCATATTTCAGCCTGACTAGTTTCCCCCTGATTTGGAGGAGTACCAGAAACCCGTCCCCTTACTATATTCCGCCTCAAAATATACACAAGTAATATTTGGAATCGAGTGAGAGTCGACTTTCTTGCTTTTATTTAGATTTGATTATGCATGTAACTGTATTTCCTCGAAACCAAATTTCAGTTAGTTCAAATTTCATATACTCTCAGTCTCTCATAATCTTTCATGTGTAAGTTCTATCAAAATAATCCAAAAACTTCTTTAGAATCTGTACACATGTTTAAGGTCTACAAATTTTGTATAGATAGATTTACCTTAGATTGGTTTGTGAGTTTTAGCAATGGGAGCCAGTGCCATGATTGATTCTGCAGAAGAAAGAAGATAGTCAATTGGAAGATAAAGTCAAAAATATAACTTTTCGTTATATTGGTCTAGTGAAGCAGGAAAATAATGTGATAGACTTGTGGAACATAACCGGAATTGGTGATGGTTGTGATGGCGGAATGTGTCAAGTCCGAGACTAAGTCAATAAAAGTCAAGTTGGATCTTCTACCAAGGAGTTGAGGAGGCTCAGTGTTCTTGTGTTTCCAATGTATGAAAAAAGGCTTACAAGTTTTGTTCTAGAATTTTTTTTTTGTTTGTTTGTTTTGTTTTGTTCTAGATTTAAGTAAGGGTCTTGGTCAGCTTGGAAAGAAGTCGCCGTGTTGTGGATCTAACATTACAAATCATCTTGTTGTTAGAGACTTTTTAGAGGTACGTACGTATTTGCTTCTCTTATACACTTTGACTTTACTCTATTCATCAAAAGTCATCATACACGTGTAATGCCTGTGGTGAATACCGATGAAGTTTCACGTACAACTGTGTTTTCAAGCTTCTTCTATGGCCTCAATCTTAACATTATTGATACTGGTAGAAGTTTTCACATGTTTTTGTCTTTCATGAATATGATAGATGACAGGGTAGGACACAGAGGTTTGTTTCCATTAAGTTTTTCACCAAGAGAACAACAAATCTTTGACACCTTTTTAAACATCCAACAACAAAATGATATAGTAAAAGGCCATAGAAGAAGCTTGAACCACTTCATCAGAATCACTTGACAAAACATGTGCTAGTTCATATTAACTGAGTTTATCTATGAACCAAGAAGCCTTGTAGCAACTTGAACTCTCGGTTTTCTTTTATGGTTTTGTTCGATGGTTGTCATTGTACGGGATATAGACTCTGGGAAGAGTACATCGGCTAAGGTGCTTCTGAATTGGGCAGTGAAAGATGGTTGGAAACCGACATTTGTAGACCTTAACATTGGACAAAGCTCAATAACCATACCGGGAACTGTTTCTGCTACTCCTATCAAAATGCTTGTGGATCCTGTTGAAGGGTTTCCTCTTGATAAGGCTCTTGTGCACTACTTTGGTCACACAACACCAAGGTAATTGACTTCAAATTCTTATTCTTTAGGTTTTAATATAACTTCTTATTCAGCGATGCGTTTTTAAAGGCAACGTTTGGAAGTCGAAACGATGTCGGATCTGGTTGTAAATTTGTGGCGTTCTTCATGATACTGCAAGCTATAGATGTAACGGTGGGGTTCTGTTTTGAGAATGATGAGTCTTCCCTTCTGTTCATGATTTTTAGAACCTCTGCAGTTATTAGTTGATGATATTCCCTTCCCAGTAAGGCACTTATACAAAACAAAAATAAACATAGATGTTTATCTGTTTTAGCCCTTGATGTTGTAACGTTATGTGATTTATATTACTTGGATGCTATTGTACTGTTCATGAGTTTTTAGAGCCTTTTTACTTATCAGTTGATATGATTCCCTTCTCTGGTTGCAGTATTACTTGATGTGAATAATGTTCTTGGTAATATATATATATATTAATACGGGGCAGAAGCATACTTCAAATTGCTTGTGAAACACTTAAAACATAGACCTTAGCATATCATCATCCAGAATACATAACTCTAAAGAAAATAGACCAGACTCAAAAACCATTAAAAAAAAAAAACACACACACACACACTTGCTTAAATTAAAAAAGTAGAGATGTACTCTACCGCACATGCATAATAATTAAACAAATCCTAATTATTTGAACCCCCACCTAACATGCGAAATATTGCCCTCGACCTTCCGGGAATACTAGCCTTGAAGTTCCTAATTTCGTCAGCCTTTCGCATCTTCTCCTCCCTGACTTTAAGAAGATCATCACTTTCATTCTTTGCATTGATTGCCAACCTAATGTAATCCTCATTATTATTGTTTGCTTCAGCCAACTTCATGAACGCTTTGTATTTTGTTTCAGCCTCCCTCGCCTTCATTAGTATGTCGTTAGCTTGGTTATCCAGTTTGTATGCGTCGACAAGGAAAGGACCGTTTATCTGTAGACGTAATGATATGTCAAATATCGTCATGCCCCTGTACTTTTCAATTTCTTTGGGTGACAAGTCGAAGGCAGACGAGGAGCTTGATGAAGATGAAGAGGTACCACGCTTGGACGAGAGCGACAGTGACGCCATGTTCTTCCTTAGGTTTCTCAAAGCATTCATGATTAGTCTTTGGTTAAGACTTAAGAGAGATTGTGAGCGAGAGAGAGTGTCGGGGTTCTGTGGTTCTTGCTCTTCTATGAGCATACATCATATTTATAGCAAACCACTTAACATTATTAAGAAAAGTTAAAATCCTATTCTTCTATTTAATTAAAATGGTAATTACTTAATAATTTTCAAATTTCCTTTTTATTTTCTAGCAACCAACCGACGTACACAACTCTCTGCAAGTACAAAGACATCGTGTTACTTCCTCAACAAGTGATTCGGTATTTTCGCAGACACTTGGACAGGAAGTACAAAGACAACTCTCTGCAAGTACAAAGACAGATCGGAGTAAGTTTAGACTCCCAAACTTCTCTCTCAAGAAGCCTTCTCGGATCTGGTTTCTAGGTTTCAGATTTGACCAGTTTTAGCTGTTACTTGGACAGGAAGAAAATCTCACCACTGCTCGAGTTTATTTCAGATTGACGAGCTGTAAAATGCAATGGATTCCTTGCAATAAGATCTATCCAACGCCTCAATAATCTTGATCTAAGTCTCGGACTTGACACATTCCGCCATCACAACCATCACCAATTCCGGTTATGTTCCACAAGTCTATATCACATTATTTTCCAGCTTCCCTAGACCAATTACTTTATCTTCCAATTGACTATCTTCTTTCTTCTGCAGAATCAATCATGGCACTGGCTCCACATGCAACACATTCCACAACAGAATAGCATCTCCTGTCAATTGCTAAAACTCACAAACCAATCTAAGGTAAATCTATCGATACAAAATTTGTAGACCTTAAACGTGTGTACAGATTCTAAAAGAAGTTTTCGGATTCTTTTGATAAAACTTACACATGCATGATGCATGAAAGATTATGAGAGACTGAGAGTATATGAAATTTGAACTAACTGAAATTTGGTTTAGAGGAAACATCAAAAGCAATAATACTTCAAAAAAAACAGCAACAACAACAGCAGCTTGTGCATGCACCAAAGCTTTTTAATTCTGGATGCATGACTCTCATTCAATTTCAAAGACAGACACAATTCCGTCTTATATATTTTGAGGTGGAATATGATAAGGGGCCCCGAATGTAGCAATGTCACCAAGGACGATGGGAGAATCAGCCTCATCTAGCTGGACAAATATGAGTTCATCGAAATCATAGATTACGACGTGGTTAGACAAGATGCCTGGAAAGGAGGTAGCAGAGACAGCGAAAGGTTCAGACTTTGAGAGGAAAATGCAGAGATCTCCAATGTCTTGGGTGTAAACAGCACTTCCGTATTCATTCAGCTTGAACACCATTAAAGCTTCTGTCTTCAATTTGGATATACCATTGATGGTCTCCGCATCAGTCTTCCTGTACCACGTAACCAAGAAGGTCTCACCAGCTGGTGACTCTACCAAGTGTTGGCTCGTAAAACACAAATCTAGAAGCTCTCGTTGGGTCTTGGTCAGCTCGGGAAGGTTTTGAAAATGCAACTCCTGAAACTTCGATGTGTGGTGGTTGAGATCCCATGATCCAATGAGATGCCCACCAGATCCGGGAATGCGAAACATGCCCTTGGAAAACATGACTCGGGAGGAGAAGAAACAGGGGTTTTCGATTCTCACGTTGGTCCACTGGGAGTTGCTTTGAGCGGGTCTGCAAAAGCTGAGTTGAGGTCCCAAGAACTTGACAGCCACAACACAGTCTTCATCCTCGGGAGAAGATGAGGACATTGACACGTTTGTTATGATGTCGGTTTGGCAACCAGGCAGAGTTACAAGAGGAGGCAGCGGGATGCGTTTCGGGTTTACATCTGATGCAACCGGGTTTAGATCATCTTGGAGACGCAGAATCCCGTCGTCCTTCGTCAAAGTAGCCACCCAGCCATGAGATGCCCCTATCGTTACCATTCCATCACTTCCTCTTATCAACTCCAAAGGCACCTTCTTATCCGAAAAATTGAAGCAACTGTCCGTATCAGAACCATTCTTCATCATCAAACTCATAGTCACGAGCTTCCCGAGACCCTCTCCACAAGGTTTAGCTGCGAGGATGGAACAAGGAGGGGTTTGCAGCATCGAAGATGAGAAGCCATTAGAGAGAAGAAGACGAGAGAATCTTCTAGCTGTCCCAAGGCGGAGCCGGCTCAGAAGCATAGACGTCATCATGAACCGAGAGAGGAAAAAAACCCTAATTGAAGAATTGGTAATCTTCGCCACCTAAATCTAAAAAAGCCCTCATCGATTATTTAATACAGACGACATGGCCTTGTTCACCAAGTTAATTTCATTTGTGGGGTTAAGATATTGATAAAAGGAAAACATATTTTTCGATTCAAATATTTGTATCCCAAAAGCCGATTGTTTTCTACTTTTTGATATAAAGCTGGGTATAGGTAAGGAGAAAGCACTGAGCATTACTCAGGCTGTCCAAAAGTACGGCAACCTCTCAGGTTTTGGTAAGTAGCAAACTGAATGCAGTGGAAAAGATTTTCTAGAATGTGATGAATGACTTTATTTTGTCTCTATGAATGCAGTTGAAAGATTTTCTCTGCGAATGAGGAATCCTACAGCATTCTTTGCCGGGGCTCTTGTAAGTGTGTTGCGGAGTTGATTCAATATGTAGCATACGGTTAACCAAACCTATCATACATGAATCTTTACAGGGAATATCTCTAGAGTGTTTCTTTGCAGGAGTTTGTTGTGGCGGCTTGATTACTCTTCCACTTCAGTTTTATCTGCTTTCTTTATATTCGACTTCGATTCTTTTTTACAATGTGAATCTGAGGACTAACTAGAGGATACTGATTCTAAAAAATGTTTCAGCTTGTGATTGGGTTTCTCCTTAGAGAACTCCCCATGTTTGCTCTTGCAGCAGTAGCAAATGCAGTGGTAAGTAGAGAAAGAGAGAGAAAGAGAAAACTGATGTAAATTTGCTTTCATACAAGTTTGAAGTTTTGGTTCCAATATTTGTGCAGGGAGTATGGACGATCTTCCCCTATATGGTTGCTGCATCCACGGCTTTGTTCCTCTACATTCGCAGTCGCTACTCCTCAAAAAATTAGCTGTTCTTGTAACTCAATATCGATACATAGAAAGATGTAAGATCATATTAAAAAGATCAAATATAGTACTCAGCCTACCAAACTAATGGCTTATATTGTACTGGAGTATTATTATACACACTAACTTGCTCAATTGAATTTTTAAAACAATTGTTTTGTGTTTTGGATTATGACATATCTTAAAGACTATTTATCAAAAAATAAAAAGGCTCCCCCTCTCTATAGTCAGTCTTGGTAATGGTTGACATGGCAAGCTTTGTTTGGTTGACGGGAAGCTTGCTTAAAGGTATATCCTTCTCTTTGCACAGGTCCATCAATTTTCTGTTTGCTGATTCTACTGTTTATTTATCATTCTGATATTTCTTGAAAGAAAAAATTTCTTATATATCAGGAGTCCGATTCAATGAAGACAGTCTCGTTTCGACTCTCTGCAGTTTATTTTAATCTATGTGAACTCGTTGATATGCCTTACTCTTGTACTAGCTTGAAAAGAGGGAATGTGCAGCCTTGCGTAACAATCTTGTAGTGACGATTGACTGACTTCTGTGTTCACTATACAGCCATGATTCAGTGTTAAATCCTATACTGAACATTTACATATAATTAGTCTTTTCTCAGATGCTAAAAACACTTAACTGTTACACGCCAAAGGCTAATGGTTTGTTTGCCTGGATAGTTAAATACCAAAGATTACTCAATGTCTCTGTAATCCTTGTGATGTGGTTCGAATGCAGACTTTTATACTTCTCTCAAAGTTATTACAGGTATTTGGTAAACTTAACTCCCTTTTTCTATTGCTTTTGCTCATTTTGAGTACTGCGTGTTACTAAAAGTTTCTGGGTTTTTTTACTTACTAGATTCATTTTGAGGATTGGTCATTGTCAGTGTTAGTATCATATACACGACTTAATCATTTACATAGTAGCAATGCTAGATATATATTCCATTTCAGCCATATATTTATTACACCGGCGAGATTGTTTGTTTTTGGTTTAGATCAGTCTTTAAAGTTTAAAAGTGTGAGAAATCACGGGAGTGAAATGGTATGTTCGTTGGGTGTTGCCGATTATAATCACTGCAAGTTGCAGGCTTTGAAGGCTAAAGATGCTCAGAAGAAGGTTCAGCAAACTGATGAATAACCTGTTGGGAAGCTTTTGGAAGAGAGTGAAAGTGAAGCTGCTGCAAAACGGAATGAGACCGAAGACTGATGATGTTGATCATAGGAAAATGTTTGTGAATTTGATGAATGTGTGAAAAGTCAGAGGAATAAGAGTTGAAGGGTTAGGATGATTTTCGTAGCTTTAGAGGGAAATTTTCAGCAGGATTTTGCGGCATCTTCGGTTCACTGCTTTGCTTAGGTATGATCGTCTTCGTCTTGTCAATCTCTGGTTTTAAGTTTTTTTTTGGTGGATTATTATATTTACATAGTGAATTTGATGGTACAAGGATTTTAGAAATTCTTATGTCATGTGATGCTTTACAATGTACCACACGAATCTTGTGTTTATGGAGTTTTCTTTGTTTATTATGAATCTATGTCAACGTACTTTATAATGCCACTGAGATCCTGTTTGGTTCTTACTTCTTAGTTATTATCAAGATAAAGATGTTAAAGCGTGGTGGTGTCAAACATGAAATTGAACCTTTTGTGTCAGAAAACATGTTTAATTCAGATTCTAAAGAATCAAGAACAAAAATTACTTGATGTGAATAATGTTCTTGGTAATATATATATATATTAATACGGGGCAGAAGCATACTTCAAATTGCTTGTGAAACACTTAAAACATAGACCTTAGCATATCATCATCCAGAATACATAACTCTAAAGAAAATAGACCAGACTCAAAAACCATTAAAAAAAAAAAAACACACACACACACACTTGCTTAAATTAAAAAAGTAGAGATGTACTCTACCGCACATGCATAATAATTAAACAAATCCTAATTATTTGAACCCCCACCTAACATGCGAAATATTGCCCTCGACCTTCCGGGAATACTAGCCTTGAAGTTCCTAATTTCGTCAGCCTTTCGCATCTTCTCCTCCCTGACTTTAAGAAGATCATCACTTTCATTCTTTGCATTGATTGCCAACCTAATGTAATCCTCATTATTATTGTTTGCTTCAGCCAACTTCATGAACGCTTTGTATTTTGTTTCAGCCTCCCTCGCCTTCATTAGTATGTCGTTAGCTTGGTTATCCAGTTTGTATGCGTCGACAAGGAAAGGACCGTTTATCTGTAGACGTAATGATATGTCAAATATCGTCATGCCCCTGTACTTTTCAATTTCTTGGGTGACAAGTCGAAGGCAGACGAGGAGCTTGATGAAGATGAAGAGGTACCACGCTTGGACGAGAGCGACAGTGACGCCATGTTCTTCCTTAGGTTTCTCAAAGCATTCATGATTAGTCTTTGGTTAAGACTTAAGAGAGATTGTGAGCGAGAGAGAGTGTCGGGGTTCTGTGGTTCTTGCTCTTCTATGAGCATACATCATATTTATAGCAAACCACTTAACATTATTAAGAAAAGTTAAAATCCTATTCTTCTATTTAATTAAAATGGTAATTACTTAATAATTTTCAAATTTCCTTTTTATTTTCTAGCAACCAACCGACGTACACAACTCTCTGCAAGTACAAAGACATCGTGTTACTTCCTCAACAAGTGATTCGGTATTTTCGCAGACACTTGGACAGGAAGTACAAAGACAACTCTCTGCAAGTACAAAGACAGATCGGAGTAAGTTTAGACTCCCAAACTTCTCTCTCAAGAAGCCTTCTCGGATCTGGTTTCTAGGTTTCAGATTTGACCAGTTTTAGCTGTTACTTGGACAGGAAGAAAATCTCACCACTGCTCGAGTTTATTTCAGATTGACGAGCTGTAAAATGCAATGGATTCCTTGCAATAAGATCTATCCAACGCCTCAATAATCTTGATCTAAGTCATTCTGGTTTGACGATAAACTGTTTACCAAAACCCTTACTTGCAAGTCGTTTCTTCTTCTTCTTCACCATAAAAAAAAAAATCAGCTTTAAGAAAAGGATTTCAAAGAACAAACCCATGGACTTGCAGGAAAGAATACGTAATTAAGTTACATTTCCTTACCCAAAGGAACAATGGTGGCTAGCGGTTGCTCCGACGGTTACGATCTCTCCGATCTCCTTCACCGTTCGTTTATTCCTCTCTTACTTTCAAGTCCGTACTAAACAACGCACACAAACAAACTCAACCACGGTGGATGACGGTGACTTGAGATCGAAATTTGCTGCAGCTTCCCAACGTCAAGGTCGAGAAGGGATGGTGTTGAAAACGGCTTCACGAAGAAGAAGATGCTTACGCTTAAATACATGACACGTTTTAGGTTTTTGCTTTGCTGGGCCCATAATGGCTTAATGAGAGGTTGGGTCTCACACTGTTGAAGGGTTTCCTCTTGTGCACTACTTTGGTCACATAACACCAAGGTAATTGACTTCAAATTCTGATTTTTTAGGTTTTAATATAACCTAATTTTTCTTTCTTCTTTTTCGGTTTTTCGTGAACCAACTTTTGTTATGTACTTTTGCTATGAACTACAAGATTTCTGATATGGTATCATGTTTTAAATTGCAGCTGCTTCTCCATGCAATAAAGACGTTTAATGCATCTTTAGTTATTGTCCTTGGTCAAGTAATGTATCAAATCTTTTTTCTCTGGCTTAACCCTAAATCAAGAAACATACAATATTTCCCTTCATTGATCTCTGTCTTGAATCTTGAGAGGTCAGCTGGTGTCTTCTCTAGGAGCTCTCAGTTTAGCAAAACAGTGAGGAACACTAATATTCAGGTAGACTTTTCGCTTTGATGAAGATTTCAATAATTTGTTCTTTTTTTTTTTTATAATATGTTTTTGATTAAAGAAGAGATCTTTCAATTTGCTTCTGCACAGAATTACTTCTATGGAGTGACCAAGGATCTCACCCTCTACACCTAAACCGTAAACTTCGATAGAATTACTTCTATCAGATTGGTGGTTTTAATTTCAAGGGCGTAGTTCAACTTTGCTCATCAAAGAGGAAATGACCCTTTGAAAATCACACATGTGGCAACCGTAAATATCTTATTTTTAAAAAAGTAAAAAAAAAAAAAAAAAAAAAAAACTTGGTGGCCAAGGTCATCATCCCTCTGTTTTATAGGTGAAAAAAAAAAATTGAACAACCATCACCAATTCTTCAATTAGGGTTTTTTTCGTCTCTTAAATTTTTTGGCTTCTCGGTTAAGAACAGTCATGTCTTTGTTTCTCAGCCGCTCTGCGTCGGTTGAAAAGATTCTCTCGTCTTCTTCTCTCTAATGGCTTCTCATCTACCCCGCTACAAACCCCTCCTTGTACCATCATGGGCGCTGAGCACTGCGGAGGACGTATGGGAAGGCTCATCATTTCGAATGCTAATAGAGATGACTTCACTAAATTGGGTAAGAAGGTGCCTATGGAGTTGGTGTACAATTTTCTTTATAATAAAAGAATGGTAACGATAGGGGCATCTCATGGCTGGGTGGCTACTTTGACGAAGGACGACGGGATTCTGCGTCTCCAAGATGATCTAAACCCGGTTGCATCAGATGTAAACCCGAAACGCATCCCGCTGCCTCCTCTTGTAACTCTGCCTGGTTGCCAAACCGACATCATAACAAACGTGTCAATGTCCTCATCTTCTCCCGAGGATGAAGACTGTGTTGTGGCTGTCAAGTTCTTGGGACCTCAACTCAGCTTTTGCAGACCCGCTCAAAGCAACTCCCAGTGGACCAACGTGAGAATCGAAAACCCTTGTTTCTTCTCCTCCCGAGTCATGTTTTCCAAGGGCATGTTTCGCATTCCCGGATCTGGTGGGCACCTCATTGGATCATGGGATCTCAACCACCACACATCGAAGTTTCAGGATTTGCATTTTCAAAACCTTCCCGAGCTGACCAAGATCAAACGAGAGCTTTTGCGTTCGTGCTACAGGAGCCAACACTTGGTGGAATCACCAGCTGGTGAGACTTTCTTGGTTAAGCAGTACAGGAAGACTGATGCGGAGACCATCAATGGTATAGCAAAATTGAAGACAGAAGCTTTAATGGTGTTCAAGGTGAATGAATACGGAAGTGCTGTTTACACCCAAGACATTGGAGATCTCTGCATTTTCCTCTCAAAATCTGAACCTTTCGCTTGTCTCTGCTACCTCCTTTCCAGGCGTGTATTCTAACTACGTTGTCATCAGGGATTTCGATGAAATCGCATATTTCAGCCTGACTAGTTTCCCCCTGATTTGGAGGAGTACCAGAAACCCGTCCCCTTACTATATTCCGCCTCAAAATATACACAAGTAATATTTGGAATCGAGTGAGAGTCGACTTTCTTGCTTTTATTTAGATTTGATTATGCATGTAACTGTATTTCCTCGAAACCAAATTTCAGTTAGTTCAAATTTCATATACTCTCAGTCTCTCATAATCTTTCATGTGTAAGTTCTATCAAATAATCCGAAAAACTTCTTTAGAATCTGTACACATGTTTAAGGTCTACAAATTTTGTATAGATAGATTTACCTTAGATTGGTTGTGAGTTTTAGGCAATGGGAGCCAGTGCCATGATTGATTTCTGCAGAAGAAAGAAGATAGTCAATTGGAAGATAAAGTCAAAAATATAACTTTTCGTTATATTGGTCTAGTGAAGCAGGAAAATAATGTGATAGACTTGTGGAACATAACCGGAATTGGTGATGGTTGTGATGGCGGAATGTGTCAAGTCCGAGACTAAGTCAATAAAAGTAACGTTGGATCTTCTACCAAGGAGTGAGGAGGCTCAGTGTTCTTGTGTTTCCAATGTATGAAAAAGGCTTACAAGTTTTGTTCTAGAATTTTTTTTTTTGTTTGTTTGTTTTGTTTTGTTCTAGATTTAAGGGTCTTGGTCAGCTTGGAAAGAAGTCGCCGTGTTGTGGATCTAACATTACAAATCAATCTTGTTGTTAGAGACTTTTAGAGGTACGTACGTATTTTGCTTCTCTATACACTTGACTTTACTCTATTCATCAAAAGTCATCATTACACGTGTAATGCCTGTGTGAATACCGATGAAGTTTCACGTACAACTGTTGTTTCAAGCTTCTTCTATGGCCTCAATCTTAACATTATTGATACTGGTAGAAGTTTTCACATGTTTTGTCTTTCATGAATATGAGAGATGACAGGGTAGGACACAGAGGTTTGTTTCCATTACGTTTTTCACCAAGAGAACAACAAATCTTTGACACCTTTTTAAACATCCAACCAACAAAATGATATAGTTAAAAGGCCATAGAAGAAGCTTGAACCACTTCATCAGAATACTTGACAAAACATGTGCTAGTTCATATTAACTGAGTTTATCTATGAACCAAGGAAGCCTTGTAGCAACATTGAACTCTCGGTTTTCTTTTATGGTTTTTGTTCGATGGTTGTCATTGTAGGGATATAGACTCTGGGAAGAGTACATCGGCTAAGGTGCTTCTGAATTTGGCAGTGAAAGATGGTTGGAAAACCGACATTTGTAGACCTTAACATTGGACAAAGCTCAATAACCATACCGGGAACTGTTTCTGCTACTCCTAGCAAAATGCTTGTGGATCCTGTTGAAGGGTTTCCTCTTGATAGGCTCTTGTGCACTACTTTGGTCACAACAACACCAAGGTAATTTGACTTCAAATTCTTATTCTTTAGGTTTTAATATAACTTCTTATTCAGCGATGCGGTTTTATAAAGGCAACGTTTGGAAGTCGAAACGATGTCGGATCTGGTTGTAACATTTGTGGCGTTCTTCATGATACTGCAAGCTATAGATGTAACGGTGGGGTTCTGTTTTGAGAATGATGAGTCTTCCCTTCTGTTCATGATTTTTAGAACCTCTGCAGTTATTAGTTGATGATATTCCCTTCCCAGTAAGGCACTTATACAAAACAAAAATAAACATAGATGTTTATCTGTTTTAGCCCTTGATGTTGTAACGTTATGTGATTTATATTACTTGGATGCTATTGTACTGTTCATGAGTTTTTAGAGCCTTTTTACTTATCAGTTGATATGATTCCCTTCTCTGGTTGCAGTATTACTTGATGTGAATAATGTTCTTGGTAATATATATATTAATACGGGGCAGAAGCATACTTCAAATTGCTTGTGAAACACTTAAAACATAGACCTTAGCATATCATCATCCAGAATACATAACTCTAAAGAAAATAGACCAGACTCAAAAACCATTAAAAAAAAAAAACACACACACACACTTGCTTAAATTAAAAAAGTAGAGATGTACTCTACCGCACATGCATAATAATTAAACAAATCCTAATTATTTGAACCCCCACCTAACATGCGAAATATTGCCCTCGACCTTCCGGGAATACTAGCCTTGAAGTTCCTAATTTCGTCAGCCTTTCGCATCTTCTCCTCCCTGACTTTAAGAAGATCATCACTTTCATTCTTTGCATTGATTGCCAACCTAATGTAATCCTCATTATTGTTTGCTTCAGCCAACTTCATGAACGCTTTGTATTTTGTTTCAGCCTCCCTCGCCTTCATAGTATGTCGTTAGCTTGGTTATCCAGTTTGTATGCGTCGACAAGGAAAGGACCGTTTATCTGTAGACGTAATGATATGTCAAATATCGTCATGCCCCTGTACTTTTCAATTTCTTTGGGTGACAAGTCGAAGGCAGACGAGGAGCTTGATGAAGATGAAGAGGTACCACGCTTGGACGAGAGCGACAGTGACGCCATGTTCTTCCTTAGGTTTCTCAAAGCATTCATGATTAGTCTTTGGTTAAGACTTAAGAGAGATTGTGAGCGAGAGAGTGTCGGGGTTCTGTGGTTCTTGCTCTTCTATGAGCATACATCATATTTATAGCAAACCACTTAACATTATTAAGAAAAGTTAAAATCCTATTCTTCTATTTAATTAAAATGGTAATTACTTAATAATTTTCAAATTTCCTTTTATTTTCTAGCAACCAACCGACGTACACAACTCTCTGCAAGTACAAAGACATCGTGTTACTTCCTCAACAAGTGATTCGGTATTTTCGCAGACACTTGGACAGGAAGTACAAAGACAACTCTCTGCAAGTACAAAGACAGATCGGAGTAAGTTTAGACTCCCAAACTTCTCTCTCAAGAAGCCTTCTCGGATCTGGTTTCTAGGTTTCAGATTTGACCAGTTTTAGCTGTTACTTGGACAGGAAGAAAATCTCACCACTGCTCGAGTTTATTTCAGATTGACGAGCTGTAAAATGCAATGGATTCCTTGCAATAAGATCTATCCAACGCCTCAATAATCTTGATCTAAGTCTCGGACTTGACACATTCCGCCATCACAACCACCAATTCCGGTTATGTTCCACAAGTCTATATCACATTATTTTCCAGCTTCCCTAGACCAACTTTATCTTCCAATTGACTATCTTCTTTCTGCAGAATCAATCATGGCACTGGCTCCACATGCAACACATTCCACAACAGAATAGCATCTCCTGTCAATTGCTAAAACTCACAAACCAATCTAAGGTAAATCTATCGATACAAAATTTGTAGACCTTAAACGTGTGTACAGATTCTAAAAGAAGTTTTCGGATTCTTTTGATAAAACTTACACATGCATGATGCATGAAAGATTATGAGAGACTGAGAGTATATGAAATTTGAACTAACTGAAATTTGGTTTAGAGGAAACATCAAAAGCAATAATACTTCAAAAAAAACAGCAACAACAACAGCAGCTTGTGCATGCACCAAAGCTTTTTAATTCTGGATGCATGACTCTCATTCAATTTCAAAGACAGACACAATTCCGTCTTATATATTTTGAGGTGGATATGATAAGGGGCCCCGAATGTAGCAATGTCACCAAGGACGATGGGAGAATCAGCCTCATCTAGCTGGACAAATATGAGTTCATCGAAATCATAGATTACGACGTGGTTAGACAAGATGCCTGGAAAGGAGGGTAGCAGAGACAGCGAAAGGTTCAGACTTTGAGAGGAAAATGCAGAGATCTCCAATGTCTTGGGTGTAAACAGCACTTCCGTATTCATTCAGCTTGAACACCATTTAAAGCTTCTGTCTTCAATTTTGATATACCATTGATGGTCTCCGCATCAGTCTTCCTGTACCACGTAACCAAGAAGGTCTCACCAGCTGGTGACTCTACCAAGTGTTGGCTCGTAAAACACAAATCTAGAAGCTCTCGTTGGGTCTTGGTCAGCTCGGGAAGGTTTTGAAAATGCAACTCCTGAAACTTCGATGTGTGGTGGTTGAGATCCCATGATCCAATGAGATGCCCACCAGATCCGGGAATGCGAAACATGCCCTTGGAAAACATGACTCGGGAGGAGAAGAAACAGGGGTTTTCGATTCTCACGTTGGTCCACTGGGAGTTGCTTTGAGCGGGTCTGCAAAAGCTGAGTTGAGGTCCCAAGAACTTGACAGCCACAACACAGTCTTCATCCTCGGGAGAAGATGAGGACATTGACACGTTTGTTATGATGTCGGTTTGGCAACCAGGCAGAGTTACAAGAGGAGGCAGCGGGATGCGTTTCGGGTTTACATCTGATGCAACCGGGTTTAGATCATCTTGGAGACGCAGAATCCCGTCGTCCTTCGTCAAAGTAGCCACCCAGCCATGAGATGCCCCTATCGTTACCATTCCATCACTTCCTCTTATCAACTCCAAAGGCACCTTCTTATCCGAAAAATTGAAGCAACTGTCCGTATCAGAACCATTCTTCATCATCAAACTCATAGTCACGAGCTTCCCGAGACCCTCTCCACAAGGTTTAGCTGCGAGGATGGAACAAGGAGGGGTTTGCAGCATCGAAGATGAGAAGCCATTAGAGAGAAGAAGACGAGAGAATCTTCTAGCTGTCCCAAGGCGGAGCCGGCTCAGAAGCATAGACGTCATCATGAACCGAGAGAGGAAAAAAACCCTAATTGAAGAATTGGTAATCTTCGCCACCTAAATCTAAAAAAGCCCTCATCGATTATTTAATACAGACGACATGGCCTTGTTCACCAAGTTAATTTCATTTGTGGGGTTAAGATATTGATAAAAGGAAAACATATTTTTCGATTCAAATATTTGTATCCCAAAAGCCGATTGTTTTCTACTTTTTGATATAAAGCTGGGTATAGGTAAGGAGAAAGCACTGAGCATTACTCAGGCTGTCCAAAAGTACGGCAACCTCTCAGGTTTTGGTAAGTAGCAAACTGAATGCAGTGGAAAAGATTTTCTAGAATGATGAATGACTTTATTTTGTCTCTATGAATGCAGTTGAAAGATTTTCTCTGCGAATGAGGAATCCTACAGCATTCTTTGCCGGGGCTCTTGTAAGTGTGTTGCGGAGTTGATTCAATATGTAGCATACGGTTAACCAAACCTATCATACATGAATCTTTACAGGGAATATCTCTAGAGTGTTTCTTTGCAGGAGTTTGTTGTGGCGGCTTGATTACTCTTCCACTTCAGTTTTATCTGCTTTCTTTATATTCGACTTCGATTCTTTTTTACAATGTGAATCTGAGGACTAACTAGAGGATACTGATTCTAAAAAATGTTTCAGCTTGTGATTGGGTTTCTCCTTAGAGAACTCCCCATGTTTGCTCTTGCAGCAGTAGCAAATGCAGTGGTAAGTAGAGAAAGAGAGAGAAAGAGAAAACTGATGTAAATTTGCTTTCATACAAGTTTGAAGTTTTGGTTCCAATATTTGTGCAGGGAGTATGGACGATCTTCCCCTATATGGTTGCTGCATCCACGGCTTTGTTCCTCTACATTCGCAGTCGCTACTCCTCAAAAAATTAGCTGTTCTTGTAACTCAATATCGATACATAGAAAGATGTAAGATCATATTAAAAAGATCAAATATAGTACTCAGCCTACCAAACTAATGGCTTATATTGTACTGGAGTATTATTATAACACTAACTTGCTCAATTGAATTTTTAAAACAATTGTTTTGTGTTTTGGATTATGACATATCTTAAAGACTATTTATCAAAAAATAAAAAGGCTCCCCCTCTCTATAGTCAGTCTTGGTAATGGTTGACATGGCAAGCTTTGTTTGGTTGACGGGAAGCTTGCTTAAAGGTATATCCTTCTCTTTGCACAGGTCCATCAATTTTCTGTTTGCTGATTCTACTGTTTATTTATCATTCTGATATTTCTTGAAAGAAAAATTTCTTATATATCAGGAGTCCGATTCAATGAAGACAGTCTCGTTTCGACTCTCTGCAGTTTATTTTAATCTATGTGAACTCGTTGATATGCCTTACTCTTGTACTAGCTTGAAAAGAGGGAATGTGCAGCCTTGCGTAACAATCTTGTAGTGACGATTGACTGACTTCTGTGTTCACTATACAGCCATGATTCAGTGTTAAATCCTATACTGAACATTTACATATAATTAGTCTTTTCTCAGATGCTAAAAACACTTAACTGTTACACGCCAAAGGCTAATGGTTTGTTTGCCTGGATAGTTAAATACCAAAGATTACTCAATGTCTCTGTAATCCTTGTGATGTGGTTCGAATGCAGACTTTTATACTTCTCTCAAAGTTATTACAGGTATTTGGTAAACTTAACTCCCTTTTTCTATTGCTTTTGCTCATTTTGAGTACTGCGTGTTACTAAAAGTTTCTGGGTTTTTTTACTTACTAGATTCATTTTGAGGATTGGTCATTGTCAGTGTTTATCATATACACGACTTAATCATTTACATAGTAGCAATGCTAGATATAATTCCATTTCAGCCATATATTTATTACACCGGCGAGATTGTTTGTTTTTGGTTTAGATCAGTCTTTAAAGTTTAAAAGTGTGAGAAATCACGGGAGTGAAATGGTATGTTCGTTGGGTGTTGCCGATTATAATCACTGCAAGTTGCAGGCTTTGAAGGCTAAAGATGCTCAGAAGAAGGTTCAGCAAACTGATGAATAACCTGTTGGGAAGCTTTTGGAAGAGAGTGAAAGTGAAGCTGCTGCAAAACGGAATGAGACCGAAGACTGATGATGTTGATCATAGGAAAATGTTTGTGAATTTGATGAATGTGTGAAAAGTCAGAGGAATAAGAGTTGAAGGGTTAGGATGATTTTCGTAGCTTTAGAGGGAAATTTTCAGCAGGATTTTGCGGCATCTTCGGTTCACTGCTTTGCTTTATGATCGTCTTCGTCTTGTCAATCTCTGGTTTTAAGTTTTTTTTGGTGGATTATTATTTACATAGTGAATTTGATGGTACAAGGATTTTAGAAATTCTTATGTCATGTGATGCTTTACAATGTACCACACGAATCTTGTGTTTGGAGTTTTCTTTGTTTTATGAATCTATGTCAACGTACTTTATAATGCCACTGAGATCCTGTTTGGTTCTTACTTCTTAGTTATTATCAAGATAAAGATGTTAAAAGCGTGGTGGTGTCAAACATGAAATTGAACCTTTTGTGTCAGAAAACATGTTTAATTCAGATTCTAAAGAATCAAGAACAAAAATTACTTGATGTGAATAATGTTCTTGGTAATATAATATATATTAATACGGGGCAGAAGCATACTTCAAATTGCTTGTGAAACACTTAAAACATAGACCTTAGCATATCCATCCAGAATACATAACTCTAAAGAAAATAGACCAGACTCAAAAACCATTAAAAAAAAAAAACACACACACACACTTGCTTAAATTAAAAAAGTAGAGATGTACTCTACCGCACATGCATAATAATTAAAACAATCCTAATTATTTGAACCCCCACCTAACATGCGAAATATTGCCCTCGACCTTCCGGGAATACTAGCCTTGAAGTTCCTAATTTCGTCAGCCTTTCGCATCTTCTCCTCCCTGACTTTAAGAAGATCATCACTTTCATTCTTTGCATTGATTGCCAACCTAATGTAATCCTCATTATTATTGTTTGCTTCAGCCAACTTCATGAACGCTTTGTATTTTGTTTCAGCCTCCCTCGCCTTCATTAGTATGTCGTTAGCTTGGTTATCCAGTTTGTATGCGTCGACAAGGAAAGGACCGTTTATCTGTAGACGTAATGATATGTCAAATATCGTCATGCCCCTGTACTTTTCAATTTCTTTGGGTGACAAGTCGAAGGCAGACGAGGAGCTTGATGAATGAAGAGGTACCACGCTTGGACGAGAGCGACAGTGACGCCATGTTCTTCCTTAGGTTTCTCAAAGCATTCATGATTAGTCTTTGGTTAAGACTTAAGAGAGATTGTGAGCGAGAGAGAGTGTCGGGGTTCTGTGGTTCTTGCTCTTCTATGAGCATACATCATATTATAGCAAACCACTTAACATTATTAAGAAAAGTTAAAATCCTATTCTTCTATTTAATTAAAATGGTAATTACTTAATAATTTTCAAATTTCCTTTTTATTTTCTAGCAACCAACCGACGTACACAACTCTCTGCAAGTACAAAGACATCGTGTTACTTCCTCAACAAGTGATTCGGTATTTTCGCAGACACTTGGACAGGAAGTACAAAGACAACTCTCTGCAAGTACAAAGACAGATCGGAGTAAGTTTAGACTCCCAAACTTCTCTCTCAAGAAGCCTTCTCGGATCTGGTTTCTAGGTTTCAGATTTGACCAGTTTTAGCTGTTACTTGGACAGGAAGAAAATCTCACCACTGCTCGAGTTTATTTCAGATTGACGAGCTGTAAAATGCAATGGATTCCTTGCAATAAGATCTATCCAACGCCTCAATAATCTTGATCTAAGTCATTCTGGTTTGACGATAAACTGTTTACCAAAACCCTTACTTGCAAGTCGTTTCTTCTTCTTCTTCACCATAAAAAAAAAAATCAGCTTTAAGAAAAGGATTTCAAAGAACAAACCCATGGACTTGCAGGAAAGAATACGTAATTAAGTTACATTTCCTTACCCAAAGGAACAATGGTGGCTAGCGGTTGCTCCGACGGTTACGATCTCTCCGATCTCCTTCACCGTTCGTTTATTCCTCTCTTACTTTCAAGTCCGTACTAAACAACGCACACAAACAAACTCAACCACGGTGGATGACGGTGACTTGAGATCGAAATTTGCTGCAGCTTCCCAACGTCAAGGTCGAGAAGGGATGGTGTTGAAAACGGCTTCACGAAGAAGAAGATGCTTACGCTTAAATACATGACACGTTTTAGGTTTTTGCTTTGCTGGGCCCATAATGGCTTAATGAGAGGTTGGGTCTCACACTGTTGAAGGGTTTCCTCTTGTGCACTACTTTGGTCACATAACACCAAGGTAATTGACTTCAAATTCTGATTTTTTAGGTTTTAATATAACCTAATTTTTCTTTCTTCTTTTTCGGTTTTTCGTGAACCAACTTTTGTTATGTACTTTTGCTATGAACTACAAGATTTCTGATATGGTATCATGTTTTAAAATTGCAGCTGCTTCTCCATGCAATAAAGACGTTTAATGCATCTTTAGTTATTGTCCTTGGTCAAGTAATGTATCAAATCTTTTTTCTCTGGCTTAACCCTAAATCAAGAAACATACAATATTTCCCTTCATTGATCTCTGTCTTGAATCTTGAGAGGTCAGCTGGTGTCTTCTCTAGGAGCTCTCAGTTTAGCAAAACAGTGAGGAACACTAATATTCAGGTAGACTTTTCGCTTTGATGAAGATTTCAATAATTTGTTCTTTTTTTTTTTTTAATATGTTTTTGATTAAAGAAGAGATCTTTCAATTTGCTTCTGCACAGAATTACTTCTATGGAGTGACCAAGGATCTCACCCTCTACACCTAAACCGTAAACTTCGATAGAATTACTTCTATCAGATTGGTGGTTTAATTTCAAGGGCGTAGTTCAACTTCTGCTCATCAAAGAGGAAATGACCCTTTGAAAATCACACATGTGGCAACCGTAAATATCTTATTTTTAAAAAAGTAAAAAAAAAAAAAAAAAAAAAACTTGGTGGCCAAGGTCATCATCCCTCTGTTTTATAGGTGAAAAAAAAAATTGAACAACCATCACCAATTCTTCAATTAGGGTTTTTTTCGTCTCTTAAATTTTTTGGCTTCTCGGTTAAGAACAGTCATGTCTTTGTTTCTCAGCCGCTCTGCGTCGGTGAAAAGATTCTCTCGTCTTCTTCTCTCTAATGGCTTCTCATCTACCCCGCTACAAACCCCTCCTTGTACCATCATGGGCGCTGAGCACTGCGGAGGACGTATGGGAAGGCTCATCATTTCGAATGCTAATAGAGATGACTTCACTAAATTGGGTAAGAAGGTGCCTATGGAGTTGGTGTACAATTTTCTTTATAATAAAAGAATGGTAACGATAGGGGCATCTCATGGCTGGGTGGCTACTTTGACGAAGGACGACGGGATTCTGCGTCTCCAAGATGATCTAAACCCGGTTGCATCAGATGTAAACCCGAAACGCATCCCGCTGCCTCCTCTTGTAACTCTGCCTGGTTGCCAAACCGACATCATAACAAACGTGTCAATGTCCTCATCTTCTCCCGAGGATGAAGACTGTGTTGTGGCTGTCAAGTTCTTGGGACCTCAACTCAGCTTTTGCAGACCCGCTCAAAGCAACTCCCAGTGGACCAACGTGAGAATCGAAAACCCTTGTTTCTTCTCCTCCCGAGTCATGTTTTCCAAGGGCATGTTTCGCATTCCCGGATCTGGTGGGCACCTCATTGGATCATGGGATCTCAACCACCACACATCGAAGTTTCAGGATTTGCATTTTCAAAACCTTCCCGAGCTGACCAAGATCAAACGAGAGCTTTTGCGTTCGTGCTACAGGAGCCAACACTTGGTGGAATCACCAGCTGGTGAGACTTTCTTGGTTAAGCAGTACAGGAAGACTGATGCGGAGACCATCAATGGTATAGCAAAATTGAAGACAGAAGCTTTAATGGTGTTCAAGGTGAATGAATACGGAAGTGCTGTTTACACCCAAGACATTGGAGATCTCTGCATTTTCCTCTCAAAATCTGAACCTTTCGCTGTCTCTGCTACCTCCTTTCCAGGCGTGTATTCTAACTACGTTGTCATCAGGGATTTCGATGAAATCGCATATTTCAGCCTGACTAGTTTCCCCCTGATTTGGAGGAGTACCAGAAACCCGTCCCCTTACTATATTCCGCCTCAAAATATACACAAGTAATATTTGGAATCGAGTGAGAGTCGACTTTCTTGCTTTTATTTAGATTTGATTATGCATGTAACTGTATTTCGAAACCAAATTTCAGTTAGTTCAAATTTCATATACTCTCAGTCTCTCTCATAATCTTTCATGTGTAAGTTCTATCAAAATAATCCAAAACTTCTTTAGAATCTGTACACATGTTTAAGGTCTACAAATTTTGTATAGATAGATTTACCTTAGATTGGTTTGTGAGTTTTAGCAATGGGAGCCAGTGCCATGATTGATTCTGCAGAAGAAAGAAGATAGTCAATTGGAAGATAAAGTCAAAAATATAACTTTTCGTTATATTGGTCTAGTGAAGCAGGAAAATAATGTGATAGACTTGTGGAACATAACCGGAATTGGTGATGGTTGTGATGGCGGAATGTGTCAAGTCCGAGACTAAGTCAATAAAAGTCAAGTTGGATCTTCTACCAAGGAGTTGAGGAGGCTCAGTGTTCTTGTGTTTCCAATGTATGAAAAAAGGCTTACAAGTTTTGTTCTAGAATTTTTTTTTGTTTTTGTTTGTTTTGTTCTAGATTTAAGTAAGGGTCTTGGTCAGCTTGGAAAGAAGTCGCCGTGTTGTGGATCTAACATTACAAATCATCTTGTTGTTAGAGACTTTTTAGAGGTACGTACGTATTTGCTTCTCTTATACACTTTGACTTTACTCTATTCATCAAAAGTCATCATACACGTGTAATGCCTGTGGTGAATACCGATGAAGTTTCACGTACAACTGTGTTTTCAAGCTTCTTCTATGGCCTCAATCTTAACATTATTGATACTGGTAGAAGTTTTCACATGTTTTTGTCTTTCATGAATATGATAGATGACAGGGTAGGACACAGAGGTTTGTTTCCATTAAGTTTTTCACCAAGAGAACAACAAATCTTTGACACCTTTTTAAACATCCAACAACAAAATGATATAGTAAAAGGCCATAGAAGAAGCTTGAACCACTTCATCAGAATCACTTGACAAAACATGTGCTAGTTCATATTAACTGAGTTTATCTATGAACCAAGAAGCCTTGTAGCAACTTGAACTCTCGGTTTTCTTTTATGGTTTTGTTCGATGGTTGTCATTGTACGGGATATAGACTCTGGGAAGAGTACATCGGCTAAGGTGCTTCTGAATTGGGCAGTGAAAGATGGTTGGAAACCGACATTTGTAGACCTTAACATTGGACAAAGCTCAATAACCATACCGGGAACTGTTTCTGCTACTCCTATCAAAATGCTTGTGGATCCTGTTGAAGGGTTTCCTCTTGATAAGGCTCTTGTGCACTACTTTGGTCACACAACACCAAGGTAATTGACTTCAAATTCTTATTCTTTAGGTTTTAATATAACTTCTTATTCAGCGATGCGTTTTTAAAGGCAACGTTTGGAAGTCGAAACGATGTCGGATCTGGTTGTAAATTTGTGGCGTTCTTCATGATACTGCAAGCTATAGATGTAACGGTGGGGTTCTGTTTTGAGAATGATGAGTCTTCCCTTCTGTTCATGATTTTTAGAACCTCTGCAGTTATTAGTTGATGATATTCCCTTCCCAGTAAGGCACTTATACAAAACAAAAATAACATAGATGTTTATCTGTTTTAGCCCTTGATGTTGTAACGTTATGTGATTTATATACTTGGATGCTATTGTACTGTTCATGAGTTTTTAGAGCCTTTTTACTTATCAGTTGATATGATTCCCTTCTCTGGTTGCAGTATTACTTGATGTGAATAATGTTCTTGGTAATATATATATATTAATACGGGGCAGAAGCATACTTCAAATTGCTTGTGAAACACTTAAAACATAGACCTTAGCATATCATCATCCAGAATACATAACTCTAAAGAAAATAGACCAGACTCAAAAACCATTAAAAAAAAAAAACACACACACACACACTTGCTTAAATTAAAAAGTAGAGATGTACTCTACCGCACATGCATAATTAAACAAATCCTAATTATTTGAACCCCCACCTAACATGCGAAATATTGCCCTCGACCTTCCGGGAATACTAGCCTTGAAGTTCCTAATTTCGTCAGCCTTTCGCATCTTCTCCTCCCTGACTTTAAGAAGATCATCACTTTCATTCTTTGCATTGATTGCCAACCTAATGTAATCCTCATTATTATTGTTTGCTTCAGCCAACTTCATGAACGCTTTGTATTTTGTTTCAGCCTCCCTCTTCATTAGTATGTCGTTAGCTTGGTTATCCAGTTTGTATGCGTCGACAAGGAAAGGACCGTTTATCTGTAGACGTAATGATATGTCAAATATCGTCATGCCCCTGTACTTTTCAATTTCTTTGGGTGACAAGTCGAAGGCAGACGAGGAGCTTGATGAAGATGAAGAGGTACCACGCTTGGACGAGAGCGACAGTGACGCCATGTTCTTCCTTAGGTTTCTCAAAGCATTCATGATTAGTCTTTGGTTAAGACTTAAGAGAGATTGTGAGCGAGAGAGAGTGTCGGGGTTCTGTGGTTCTTGCTCTTCTATGAGCATACATCATATTTATAGCAAACCACTTAACATTATTAAGAAAAGTTAAAATCCTATTCTTCTATTTAATTAAAATGGTAATTACTTAATAATTTTCAAATTTCCTTTTTATTTTCTAGCAACCAACCGACTACACAACTCTCTGCAAGTACAAAGACATCGTGTTACTTCCTCAACAAGTGATTCGGTATTTTCGCAGACACTTGGACAGGAAGTACAAAGACAACTCTCTGCAAGTACAAAGACAGATCGGAGTAAGTTTAGACTCCCAAACTTCTCTCTCAAGAAGCCTTCTCGGATCTGGTTTCTAGGTTTCAGATTTGACCAGTTTTAGCTGTTACTTGGACAGGAAGAAAATCTCACCACTGCTCGAGTTTATTTCAGATTGACGAGCTGTAAAATGCAATGGATTCCTTGCAATAAGATCTATCCAACGCCTCAATAATCTTGATCTAAGTCTCGGACTTGACACATTCCGCCATCAAAACCAATCACCAATTCCGGTTATGTTCCACAAGTCTATATCACATTATTTTCCAGCTTCCCTAGACCAATTACTTTATTTCCAATTGACTATCTTCTTTCTTCTGCAGAATCAATCATGGCACTGGCTCCACATGCAACACATTCCACAACAGAATAGCATCTCCTGTCAATTGCTAAAACTCACAAACCATCTAAGGTAATCTATCGATACAAAATTTGTAGACCTTAAACGTGTGTACAGATTCTAAAAGAAGTTTTCGGATTCTTTGATAAAAACTTACACATGCATGATGCATGAAAGATTATGAGAGACTGAGAGTATATGAAATTTGAACTAACTGAAATTTGGTTTAGATGAAACATCAAAAGCAATAATACTTCAAAAAAAAACAGCAACAACAACAGCAGCTTGTGCATGCACCAAAGCTTTTTAATTCTGGATGCATGACTCTCATTCAATTTCAAAGACAGACACAATTCCGTCTTATATATTTTGAGGTGGAATATGATAAGGGGCCCCGAATGTAGCAATGTCACCAAGGAAGATGGGAGAATCAGACCTCATCTAGCTGGACAATATGAGTTCATCGAAATCATAGATTACGACGTGGTTAGACAAGATTGCCTGGAAAGGAGGTAGCAGAGACAGCGAAAGGTTCAGACTTTGAGAGGAAAATGCAGAGATCTCCAATGTCTTGGGTGTAAAACAGCACTTCCGTATTCATTCAGCTTGAACACCATTAAGCTTCTGTCTTCAATTTGGATATACCCATTGATGGTCTCCGCATCAGTCTTCCTGTACCACGTAACCACGAAGGTCTCAACAAGCTGGTGACTCTAACCAAGTGTTGGCCTCGTAAAACACAAATCTAGAAGCTCTCGTTGGGTCTTGGTCAGCTCGGGAAGGTTTGAAAATGCAACTCCTGAAACTTCGATGTGTGGTGGTTGAGATCCCATGATCCAATGAGATGCCCACCAGATCCGGGAATGCGAAACATGCCCTTGGAAAACATGACTCGGGAGGAGAAGAAAACAGGGGTTTTCGATCTCTCACGTTGGTCCACTGGGAGTTGCTTTGAGCGGGTCTGCAAAAGCTGAGTTGAGGTCCCAAGAACTTGACAAGCCACAACACAGTCTTCATCCTCGGGAGAAGATGAGGACATTGACACGTTTGTTATGATGTCGGTTTGGCAAACCAGGCAGAGTTACAAGAGGAGGCAGCGGGATGCGTTTTCGGGTTTACATCTGATGCAACCGGGTTTAGATCATCTTGGAGACGCAGAATCCCGTCGTCCTTCGTCAAAGTAGCCACCCAGCCATGAGATGCCCCTATCGTTACCATTCCATCACTTCCTCTTATCAACTCCAAAGGCACCTTCTTATCCGAAAAAATTGAAGCAACTGTCCCGTATCAGAACCATTCTTCATCATCAAACTCATAGTCCGAGCTTCCCGAGACCCTCTCCACAAGGTTTAGCTGCGAGGATGGAACAAGGAGGGGTTTGCAGCATCGAAGATGAGAAGCCATTAGAGAGAAGAAGACGAGAGAATCTTCTAGCTGTCCCAAGGCGGAGCCGGCTCAGAAGCATAGACGTCATCATGAAACCGAGAGAGGAAAAAAACCCTAATTGAAGAATTGGTAATCTTCGCCAACCTAAATCTAAAAAAGCCCTCATCGATTATTTAATACAGACGACATGGCTTGTTCACCAAGTTAATTTCATTGTGGGGTTAAGATATTGATAAAAGGAAAACATATTTTTCGATTCAAATATTTGTATCCCAAAAGCCGATTGTTTTCTACTTTTTGATATAAAGCTGGGTATAGGTAAGGAGAAAGCACTGAGCATTACTCAGGCTGTCCAAAAGTACGGCAACCTCTCAGGTTTTGGTAAGTAGCAAACTGAATGCAGTGGAAAGATTTTCTAGAATGTGATGAATGACTTTATTTTGTCTCTATGAATGCAGTTGAAAGATTTTCTCTGCGAATGAGGAATCCTACAGCATTCTTTGCCGGGGCTCTTGTAAGTGTGTTGCGGAGTTGATTCAATATGTAGCATACGGTTAACCAAACCTATCATACATGAATCTTTACAGGGAATATCTCTAGAGTGTTCTTTGCAGGAGTTTGTTGTGGCGGCTTGATTACTCTTCCACTTCAGTTTTATCTGCTTTCTTTATATTCGACTTCGATTCTTTTTTACAATGTGAATCTGAGGACTAACTAGAGGATACTGATTCTAAAAAATGTTTCAGCTTGTGATTGGGTTTCTCCTTAGAGAACTCCCCATGTTTGCTCTTGCAGCAGTAGCAAATGCAGTGGTAAGTAGAGAAAGAGAGAGAAAGAGAAAACTGATGTAAATTTGCTTTCATACAAGTTTGAAGTTTTGGTTCCAATATTTGTGCAGGGAGTATGGACGATCTTCCCCTATATGGTTGCTGCATCCACGGCTTTGTTCCTCTACATTCGCAGTCGCTACTCCTCAAAAAATTAGCTGTTCTTGTAACTCAATATCGATACATAGAAAGATGTAAGATCATATTAAAAAGATCAAATATAGTACTCAGCCTACCAAACTAATGGCTTATATTGTACTGGAGTATTATTATACACACTAACTTGCTCAATTGAATTTTTAAAACAATTGTTTTGTGTTTTGGATTATGACATATCTTAAAGACTATTTATCAAAAAATAAAAAGGCTCCCCCTCTCTATAGTCAGTCTTGGTAATGGTTGACATGGCAAGCTTTGTTTGGTTGACGGGAAGCTTGCTTAAAGGTATATCCTTCTCTTTGCACAGGTCCATCAATTTTCTGTTTGCTGATTCTACTGTTTATTTATCATTCTGATATTTCTTGAAAGAAAAAATTTCTTATATATCAGGAGTCCGATTCAATGAAGACAGTCTCGTTTCGACTCTCTGCAGTTTATTTTAATCTATGTGAACTCGTTGATATGCCTTACTCTTGTACTAGCTTGAAAAGAGGGAATGTGCAGCCTTGCGTAACAATCTTGTAGTGACGATTGACTGACTTCTGTGTTCACTATACAGCCATGATTCAGTGTTAAATCCTATACTGAACATTTACATATAATTAGTCTTTTCTCAGATGCTAAAAACACTTAACTGTTACACGCCAAAGGCTAATGGTTTGTTTGCCTGGATAGTTAAATACCAAAGATTACTCAATGTCTCTGTAATCCTTGTGATGTGGTTCGAATGCAGACTTTTATACTTCTCTCAAAGTTATTACAGGTATTTGGTAAACTTAACTCCCTTTTTCTATTGCTTTTGCTCATTTTGAGTACTGCGTGTTACTAAAAGTTTCTGGGTTTTTTTACTTACTAGATTCATTTTGAGGATTGGTCATTGTCAGTGTTAGTATCATATACACGACTTAATCATTTACATAGTAGCAATGCTAGATATATATTCCATTTCAGCCATATATTTATTACACCGGCGAGATTGTTTGTTTTTGGTTTAGATCAGTCTTTAAAGTTTAAAAGTGTGAGAAATCACGGGAGTGAAATGGTATGTTCGTTGGGTGTTGCCGATTATAATCACTGCAAGTTGCAGGCTTTGAAGGCTAAAGATGCTCAGAAGAAGGTTCAGCAAACTGATGAATAACCTGTTGGGAAGCTTTTGGAAGAGAGTGAAAGTGAAGCTGCTGCAAAACGGAATGAGACCGAAGACTGATGATGTTGATCATAGGAAAATGTTTGTGAATTTGATGAATGTGTGAAAAGTCAGAGGAATAAGAGTTGAAGGGTTAGGATGATTTTCGTAGCTTTAGAGGGAAATTTTCAGCAGGATTTTGCGGCATCTTCGGTTCACTGCTTTGCTTAGGTATGATCGTCTTCGTCTTGTCAATCTCTGGTTTTAAGTTTTTTTTTGGTGGATTATTATATTTACATAGTGAATTTGATGGTACAAGGATTTTAGAAATTCTTATGTCATGTGATGCTTTACAATGTACCACACGAATCTTGTGTTTATGGAGTTTTCTTTGTTTATTATGAATCTATGTCAACGTACTTTATAATGCCACTGAGATCCTGTTTGGTTCTTACTTCTTAGTTATTATCAAGATAAAGATGTTAAAAGCGTGGTGGTGTCAAACATGAAATTGAACCTTTTGTGTCAGAAAACATGTTTAATTCAGATTCTAAAGAATCAAGAACAAAAATTACTTGATGTGAATAATGTTCTTGGTAATATATATATATATTAATACGGGGCAGAAGCATACTTCAAATTGCTTGTGAAACACTTAAAACATAGACCTTAGCATATCATCATCCAGAATACATAACTCTAAAGAAAATAGACCAGACTCAAAAACCATTAAAAAAAAAAAACACACACACACACACTTGCTTAAATTAAAAAAGTAGAGATGTACTCTACCGCACATGCATAATAATTAAACAAATCCTAATTATTTGAACCCCCACCTAACATGCGAAATATTGCCCTCGACCTTCCGGGAATACTAGCCTTGAAGTTCCTAATTTCGTCAGCCTTTCGCATCTTCTCCTCCCTGACTTTAAGAAGATCATCACTTTCATTCTTTGCATTGATTGCCAACCTAATGTAATCCTCATTATTATTGTTTGCTTCAGCCAACTTCATGAACGCTTTGTATTTTGTTTCAGCCTCCCTCGCCTTCATTAGTATGTCGTTAGCTTGGTTATCCAGTTTGTATGCGTCGACAAGGAAAGGACCGTTTATCTGTAGACGTAATGATATGTCAAATATCGTCATGCCCCTGTACTTTTCAATTTCTTTGGGTGACAAGTCGAAGGCAGACGAGGAGCTTGATGAAGATGAAGAGGTACCACGCTTGGACGAGAGCGACAGTGACGCCATGTTCTTCCTTAGGTTTCTCAAAGCATTCATGATTAGTCTTTGGTTAAGACTTAAGAGAGATTGTGAGCGAGAGAGAGTGTCGGGGTTCTGTGGTTCTTGCTCTTCTATGAGCATACATCATATTTATAGCAAACCACTTAACATTATTAAGAAAAGTTAAAATCCTATTCTTCTATTTAATTAAAATGGTAATTACTTAATAATTTTCAAATTTCCTTTTTATTTTCTAGCAACCAACCGACGTACACAACTCTCTGCAAGTACAAAGACATCGTGTTACTTCCTCAACAAGTGATTCGGTATTTTCGCAGACACTTGGACAGGAAGTACAAGACAACTCTCTGCAAGTACAAAGACAGATCGGAGTAAGTTTAGACTCCCAAACTTCTCTCTCAAGAAGCCTTCTCGGATCTGGTTTCTAGGTTTCAGATTTGACCAGTTTTAGCTGTTACTTGGACAGGAAGAAAATCTCACCACTGCTCGAGTTTATTTCAGATTGACGAGCTGTAAAATGCAATGGATTCCTTGCAATAAGATCTATCCAACGCCTCAATAATCTTGATCTAAGTCATTCTGGTTTTGACGATAAACTGTTTACCAAAACCCTTACTTGCAAGTCGTTTCTTCTTCTTCTTCACCATAAAAAAAAAAATCAGCTTTAAGAAAAGGATTTCAAAGAACAAACCCATGGACTTGCAGGAAAGAATACGTAATTAAGTTACATTTCCTTACCCAAAGGAACAATGGTGGCTAGCGGTTGCTCCGACGGTTACGATCTCTCCGATCTCCTTCACCGTTCGTTTATTCCTCTCTTACTTTCAAGTCCGTACTAAACAACGCACACAAACAAACTCAACCACGGTGGATGACGGTGACTTGAGATCGAAATTTGCTGCAGCTTCCCAACGTCAAGGTCGAGAAGGGATGGTGTTGAAAACGGCTTCACGAAGAAGAAGATGCTTACGCTTAAATACATGACACGTTTTAGGTTTTTGCTTTGCTGGGCCCATAATGGCTTAATGAGAGGTTGGGTCTCACACTGTTGAAGGGTTTCCTCTTGTGCACTACTTGGTCACATAACACCAAGGTAATTGACTTCAAATTCTGATTTTTTAGGTTTTAATATAACCTAATTTTTCTTTCTTCTTTTTCGGTTTTTCGTGAACCAACTTTTGTTATGTACTTTTGCTATGAACTACAAGATTTCTGATATGGTATCATGTTTTAAAATTGCAGCTGCTTCTCCATGCAATAAAGACGTTTAATGCATCTTTAGTTATTGTCCTTGGTCAAGTAATGTATCAAATCTTTTTTCTCTGGCTTAACCCTAAATCAAGAAACATACAATATTTCCCTTCATTGATCTCTGTCTTGAATCTTGAGAGGTCAGCTGGTGTCTTCTCTAGGAGCTCTCAGTTTAGCAAAACAGTGAGGAACACTAATATTCAGGTAGACTTTTCGCTTTGATGAAGATTTCAATAATTTGTTCTTTTTTTTTTTTATAATATGTTTTTGATTAAAGAAGAGATCTTTCAATTTGCTTCTGCACAGAATTACTTCTATGGAGTGACCAAGGATCTCACCCTCTACACCTAAACCGTAACTTCGATAGAATTACTTCTATCAGATTGGTGGTTTAATTTCAAGGGCGTAGTTCAACTTCTGCTCATCAAAGAGGAAATGACCCTTTGAAAATCACACATGTGGCAACCGTAAATATCTTATTTTTAAAAAAGTAAAAAAAAAAAAAAAAAAAAAACTTGGTGGCCAAGGTCATCATCCCTCTGTTTTATAGGTGAAAAAAAAAAATTGAACAACCATCACCAATTCTTCAATTAGGGTTTTTTTCGTCTCTTAAATTTTTTGGCTTCTCGGTTAAGAACAGTCATGTCTTTGTTTCTCAGCCGCTCTGCGTCGGTGAAAAGATTCTCTCGTCTTCTTCTCTCTAATGGCTTCTCATCTACCCCGCTACAAACCCCTCCTTGTACCATCATGGGCGCTGAGCACTGCGGAGGACGTATGGGAAGGCTCATCATTTCGAATGCTAATAGAGATGACTTCACTAAATTGGGTAAGAAGGTGCCTATGGAGTTGGTGTACAATTTTCTTTATAATAAAAGAATGGTAACGATAGGGGCATCTCATGGCTGGGTGGCTACTTTGACGAAGGACGACGGGATTCTGCGTCTCCAAGATGATCTAAACCCGGTTGCATCAGATGTAAACCCGAAACGCATCCCGCTGCCTCCTCTTGTAACTCTGCCTGGTTGCCAAACCGACATCATAACAAACGTGTCAATGTCCTCATCTTCTCCCGAGGATGAAGACTGTGTTGTGGCTGTCAAGTTCTTGGGACCTCAACTCAGCTTTTGCAGACCCGCTCAAAGCAACTCCCAGTGGACCAACGTGAGAATCGAAAACCCTTGTTTCTTCTCCTCCCGAGTCATGTTTTCCAAGGGCATGTTTCGCATTCCCGGATCTGGTGGGCACCTCATTGGATCATGGGATCTCAACCACCACACATCGAAGTTTCAGGATTTGCATTTTCAAAACCTTCCCGAGCTGACCAAGATCAAACGAGAGCTTTTGCGTTCGTGCTACAGGAGCCAACACTTGGTGGAATCACCAGCTGGTGAGACTTTCTTGGTTAAGCAGTACAGGAAGACTGATGCGGAGACCATCAATGGTATAGCAAAATTGAAGACAGAAGCTTTAATGGTGTTCAAGGTGAATGAATACGGAAGTGCTGTTTACACCCAAGACATTGGAGATCTCTGCATTTTCCTCTCAAAATCTGAACCTTTCGCTGTCTCTGCTACCTCCTTTCCAGGCGTGTATTCTAACTACGTTGTCATCAGGGATTTCGATGAAATCGCATATTTCAGCCTGACTAGTTTCCCCCTGATTTGGAGGAGTACCAGAAACCCGTCCCCTTACTATATTCCGCCTCAAAATATACACAAGTAATATTTGGAATCGAGTGAGAGTCGACTTTCTTGCTTTTATTTAGATTTGATTATGCATGTAACTGTATTTCCTCGAAACCAAATTTCAGTTAGTTCAAATTTCATATACTCTCAGTCTCTCATAATCTTTCATGTGTAAGTTCTATCAAAATAATCCGAAAACTTCTTTAGAATCTGTACACATGTTTAAGGTCTACAAATTTTGTATAGATAGATTTACCTTAGATTGGTTTGTGAGTTTTAGCAATGGGAGCCAGTGCCATGATTGATTCTGCAGAAGAAAGAAGATAGTCAATTGGAAGATAAAGTCAAAAATATAACTTTTCGTTATATTGGTCTAGTGAAGCAGGAAAATAATGTGATAGACTTGTGGAACATAACCGGAATTGGTGATGGTTGTGATGGCGGAATGTGTCAAGTCCGAGACTAAGTCAATAAAAGTCAAGTTGGATCTTCTACCAAGGAGTTGAGGAGGCTCAGTGTTCTTGTGTTTCCAATGTATGAAAAAAGGCTTACAAGTTTTGTTCTAGAATTTTTTTTTTGTTTGTTTGTTTTGTTTTGTTCTAGATTTAAGGGTCTTGGTCAGCTTGGAAAGAAGTCGCCGTGTTGTGGATCTAACATTACAAATCATCTTGTTGTTAGAGACTTTTTAGAGGTACGTACGTATTTGCTTCTCTTATACACTTTGACTTTACTCTATTCATCAAAAGTCATCATACACGTGTAATGCCTGTGGTGAATACCGATGAAGTTTCACGTACAACTGTGTTTTCAAGCTTCTTCTATGGCCTCAATCTTAACATTATTGATACTGGTAGAAGTTTTCACATGTTTTTGTCTTTCATGAATATGATAGATGACAGGGTAGGACACAGAGGTTTGTTTCCATTAAGTTTTTCACCAAGAGAACAACAAATCTTTGACACCTTTTTAAACATCCAACAACAAAATGATATAGTAAAAGGCCATAGAAGAAGCTTGAACCACTTCATCAGAATCACTTGACAAAACATGTGCTAGTTCATATTAACTGAGTTTATCTATGAACCAAGAAGCCTTGTAGCAACTTGAACTCTCGGTTTTCTTTTATGGTTTTGTTCGATGGTTGTCATTGTACGGGATATAGACTCTGGGAAGAGTACATCGGCTAAGGTGCTTCTGAATTGGGCAGTGAAAGATGGTTGGAAACCGACATTTGTAGACCTTAACATTGGACAAAGCTCAATAACCATACCGGGAACTGTTTCTGCTACTCCTATCAAAATGCTTGTGGATCCTGTTGAAGGGTTTCCTCTTGATAAGGCTCTTGTGCACTACTTTGGTCACACAACACCAAGGTAATTGACTTCAAATTCTTATTCTTTAGGTTTTAATATAACTTCTTATTCAGCGATGCGTTTTTAAAGGCAACGTTTGGAAGTCGAAACGATGTCGGATCTGGTTGTAAATTTGTGGCGTTCTTCATGATACTGCAAGCTATAGATGTAACGGTGGGGTTCTGTTTTGAGAATGATGAGTCTTCCCTTCTGTTCATGATTTTTAGAACCTCTGCAGTTATTAGTTGATGATATTCCCTTCCCAGTAAGGCACTTATACAAAACAAAAATAAACATAGATGTTTATCTGTTTTAGCCCTTGATGTTGTAACGTTATGTGATTTATATTACTTGGATGCTATTGTACTGTTCATGAGTTTTTAGAGCCTTTTTACTTATCAGTTGATATGATTCCCTTCTCTGGTTGCAGTATTACTTGATGTGAATAATGTTCTTGGTAATATATATATATATTAATACGGGGCAGAAGCATACTTCAAATTGCTTGTGAAACACTTAAAACATAGACCTTAGCATATCATCATCCAGAATACATAACTCTAAAGAAAATAGACCAGACTCAAAAACCATTAAAAAAAAAAAACACACACACACACACTTGCTTAAATTAAAAAAGTAGAGATGTACTCTACCGCACATGCATAATAATTAAACAAATCCTAATTATTTGAACCCCCACCTAACATGCGAAATATTGCCCTCGACCTTCCGGGAATACTAGCCTTGAAGTTCCTAATTTCGTCAGCCTTTCGCATCTTCTCCTCCCTGACTTTAAGAAGATCATCACTTTCATTCTTTGCATTGATTGCCAACCTAATGTAATCCTCATTATTATTGTTTGCTTCAGCCAACTTCATGAACGCTTTGTATTTTGTTTCAGCCTCCCTCGCCTTCATTAGTATGTCGTTAGCTTGGTTATCCAGTTTGTATGCGTCGACAAGGAAAGGACCGTTTATCTGTAGACGTAATGATATGTCAAATATCGTCATGCCCCTGTACTTTTCAATTTCTTTGGGTGACAAGTCGAAGGCAGACGAGGAGCTTGATGAAGATGAAGAGGTACCACGCTTGGACGAGAGCGACAGTGACGCCATGTTCTTCCTTAGGTTTCTCAAAGCATTCATGATTAGTCTTTGGTTAAGACTTAAGAGAGATTGTGAGCGAGAGAGAGTGTCGGGGTTCTGTGGTTCTTGCTCTTCTATGAGCATACATCATATTTATAGCAAACCACTTAACATTATTAAGAAAAGTTAAAATCCTATTCTTCTATTTAATTAAAATGGTAATTACTTAATAATTTTCAAATTTCCTTTTTATTTTCTAGCAACCAACCGACGTACACAACTCTCTGCAAGTACAAAGACATCGTGTTACTTCCTCAACAAGTGATTCGGTATTTTCGCAGACACTTGGACAGGAAGTACAAAGACAACTCTCTGCAAGTACAAAGACAGATCGGAGTAAGTTTAGACTCCCAAACTTCTCTCTCAAGAAGCCTTCTCGGATCTGGTTTCTAGGTTTCAGATTTGACCAGTTTTAGCTGTTACTTGGACAGGAAGAAAATCTCACCACTGCTCGAGTTTATTTCAGATTGACGAGCTGTAAAATGCAATGGATTCCTTGCAATAAGATCTATCCAACGCCTCAATAATCTTGATCTAAGTCTCGGACTTGACACATTCCGCCATCACAACCATCACCAATTCCGGTTATGTTCCACAAGTCTATATCACATTATTTTCCAGCTTCCCTAGACCAATTACTTTATCTTCCAATTGACTATCTTCTTTCTTCTGCAGAATCAATCATGGCACTGGCTCCACATGCAACACATTCCACAACAGAATAGCATCTCCTGTCAATTGCTAAAACTCACAAACCAATCTAAGGTAAATCTATCGATACAAAATTTGTAGACCTTAAACGTGTGTACAGATTCTAAAAGAAGTTTTCGGATTCTTTTGATAAAACTTACACATGCATGATGCATGAAAGATTATGAGAGACTGAGAGTATATGAAATTTGAACTAACTGAAATTTGGTTTAGAGGAAACATCAAAAGCAATAATACTTCAAAAAAAACAGCAACAACAACAGCAGCTTGTGCATGCACCAAAGCTTTTTAATTCTGGATGCATGACTCTCATTCAATTTCAAAGACAGACACAATTCCGTCTTATATATTTTGAGGTGGAATATGATAAGGGGCCCCGAATGTAGCAATGTCACCAAGGACGATGGGAGAATCAGCCTCATCTAGCTGGACAAATATGAGTTCATCGAAATCATAGATTACGACGTGGTTAGACAAGATGCCTGGAAAGGAGGTAGCAGAGACAGCGAAAGGTTCAGACTTTGAGAGGAAAATGCAGAGATCTCCAATGTCTTGGGTGTAAACAGCACTTCCGTATTCATTCAGCTTGAACACCATTAAAGCTTCTGTCTTCAATTTGGATATACCATTGATGGTCTCCGCATCAGTCTTCCTGTACCACGTAACCAAGAAGGTCTCACCAGCTGGTGACTCTACCAAGTGTTGGCTCGTAAAACACAAATCTAGAAGCTCTCGTTGGGTCTTGGTCAGCTCGGGAAGGTTTTGAAAATGCAACTCCTGAAACTTCGATGTGTGGTGGTTGAGATCCCATGATCCAATGAGATGCCCACCAGATCCGGGAATGCGAAACATGCCCTTGGAAAACATGACTCGGGAGGAGAAGAAACAGGGGTTTTCGATTCTCACGTTGGTCCACTGGGAGTTGCTTTGAGCGGGTCTGCAAAAGCTGAGTTGAGGTCCCAAGAACTTGACAGCCACAACACAGTCTTCATCCTCGGGAGAAGATGAGGACATTGACACGTTTGTTATGATGTCGGTTTGGCAACCAGGCAGAGTTACAAGAGGAGGCAGCGGGATGCGTTTCGGGTTTACATCTGATGCAACCGGGTTTAGATCATCTTGGAGACGCAGAATCCCGTCGTCCTTCGTCAAAGTAGCCACCCAGCCATGAGATGCCCCTATCGTTACCATTCCATCACTTCCTCTTATCAACTCCAAAGGCACCTTCTTATCCGAAAAATTGAAGCAACTGTCCGTATCAGAACCATTCTTCATCATCAAACTCATAGTCACGAGCTTCCCGAGACCCTCTCCACAAGGTTTAGCTGCGAGGATGGAACAAGGAGGGGTTTGCAGCATCGAAGATGAGAAGCCATTAGAGAGAAGAAGACGAGAGAATCTTCTAGCTGTCCCAAGGCGGAGCCGGCTCAGAAGCATAGACGTCATCATGAACCGAGAGAGGAAAAAAACCCTAATTGAAGAATTGGTAATCTTCGCCACCTAAATCTAAAAAAGCCCTCATCGATTATTTAATACAGACGACATGGCCTTGTTCACCAAGTTAATTTCATTTGTGGGGTTAAGATATTGATAAAAGGAAAACATATTTTTCGATTCAAATATTTGTATCCCAAAAGCCGATTGTTTTCTACTTTTTGATATAAAGCTGGGTATAGGTAAGGAGAAAGCACTGAGCATTACTCAGGCTGTCCAAAAGTACGGCAACCTCTCAGGTTTTGGTAAGTAGCAAACTGAATGCAGTGGAAAAGATTTTCTAGAATGTGATGAATGACTTTATTTTGTCTCTATGAATGCAGTTGAAAGATTTTCTCTGCGAATGAGGAATCCTACAGCATTCTTTGCCGGGGCTCTTGTAAGTGTGTTGCGGAGTTGATTCAATATGTAGCATACGGTTAACCAAACCTATCATACATGAATCTTTACAGGGAATATCTCTAGAGTGTTTCTTTGCAGGAGTTTGTTGTGGCGGCTTGATTACTCTTCCACTTCAGTTTTATCTGCTTTCTTTATATTCGATTTCGATTCTTTTTTACAATGTGAATCTGAGGACTAACTAGAGGATACTGATTCTAAAAAATGTTTCAGCTTGTGATTGGGTTTCTCCTTAGAGAACTCCCCATGTTTGCTCTTGCAGCAGTAGCAAATGCAGTGGTAAGTAGAGAAAGAGAGAGAAAGAGAAAACTGATGTAAATTTGCTTTCATACAAGTTTGAAGTTTTGGTTCCAATATTTGTGCAGGGAGTATGGACGATCTTCCCCTATATGGTTGCTGCATCCACGGCTTTGTTCCTCTACATTCGCAGTCGCTACTCCTCAAAAAATTAGCTGTTCTTGTAACTCAATATCGATACATAGAAAGATGTAAGATCATATTAAAAAGATCAAATATAGTACTCAGCCTACCAAACTAATGGCTTATATTGTACTGGAGTATTATTATACACACTAACTTGCTCAATTGAATTTTTAAAACAATTGTTTTGTGTTTTGGATTATGACATATCTTAAAGACTATTTATCAAAAAATAAAAAGGCTCCCCCTCTCTATAGTCAGTCTTGGTAATGGTTGACATGGCAAGCTTTGTTTGGTTGACGGGAAGCTTGCTTAAAGGTATATCCTTCTCTTTGCACAGGTCCATCAATTTTCTGTTTGCTGATTCTACTGTTTATTTATCATTCTGATATTTCTTGAAAGTAAAAATTTCTTATATATCAGGAGTCCGATTCAATGAAGACAGTCTCGTTTCGACTCTCTGCAGTTTATTTTAATCTATGTGAACTCGTTGATATGCCTTACTCTTGTACTAGCTTGAAAAGAGGGAATGTGCAGCCTTGCGTAACAATCTTGTAGTGACGATTGACTGACTTCTGTGTTCACTATACAGCCATGATTCAGTGTTAAATCCTATACTGAACATTTACATATAATTAGTCTTTTCTCAGATGCTAAAAACACTTAACTGTTACACGCCAAAGGCTAATGGTTTGTTTGCCTGGATAGTTAAATACCAAAGATTACTCAATGTCTCTGTAATCCTTGTGATGTGGTTCGAATGCAGACTTTTATACTTCTCTCAAAGTTATTACAGGTATTTGGTAAACTTAACTCCCTTTTTCTATTGCTTTTGCTCATTTTGAGTACTGCGTGTTACTAAAAGTTTCTGGGTTTTTTTACTTACTAGATTCATTTTGAGGATTGGTCATTGTCAGTGTTAGTATCATATACACGACTTAATCATTTACATAGTAGCAATGCTAGATATATATTCCATTTCAGCCATATATTTATTACACCGGCGAGATTGTTTGTTTTTGGTTTAGATCAGTCTTTAAAGTTTAAAAGTGTGAGAAATCACGGGAGTGAAATGGTATGTTCGTTGGGTGTTGCCGATTATAATCACTGCAAGTTGCAGGCTTTGAAGGCTAAAGATGCTCAGAAGAAGGTTCAGCAAACTGATGAATAACCTGTTGGGAAGCTTTTGGAAGAGAGTGAAAGTGAAGCTGCTGCAAAACGGAATGAGACCGAAGACTGATGATGTTGATCATAGGAAAATGTTTGTGAATTTGATGAATGTGTGAAAAGTCAGAGGAATAAGAGTTGAAGGGTTAGGATGATTTTCGTAGCTTTAGAGGGAAATTTTCAGCAGGATTTTGCGGCATCTTCGGTTCACTGCTTTGCTTAGGTATGATCGTCTTCGTCTTGTCAATCTCTGGTTTTAAGTTTTTTTTTGGTGGATTATTATATTTACATAGTGAATTTGATGGTACAAGGATTTTAGAAATTCTTATGTCATGTGATGCTTTACAATGTACCACACGAATCTTGTGTTTATGGAGTTTTCTTTGTTTATTATGAATCTATGTCAACGTACTTTATAATGCCACTGAGATCCTGTTTGGTTCTTACTTCTTAGTTATTATCAAGATAAAGATGTTAAAAGCGTGGTGGTGTCAAACATGAAATTGAACCTTTTGTGTCAGAAAACATGTTTAATTCAGATTCTAAAGAATCAAGAACAAAAATTACTTGATGTGAATAATGTTCTTGGTAATATATATATATATTAATACGGGGCAGAAGCATACTTCAAATTGCTTGTGAAACACTTAAAACATAGACCTTAGCATATCATCATCCAGAATACATAACTCTAAAGAAAATAGACCAGACTCAAAAACCATTAAAAAAAAAAAACACACACACACACACTTGCTTAAATTAAAAAAGTAGAGATGTACTCTACCGCACATGCATAATAATTAAACAAATCCTAATTATTTGAACCCCCACCTAACATGCGAAATATTGCCCTCGACCTTCCGGGAATACTAGCCTTGAAGTTCCTAATTTCGTCAGCCTTTCGCATCTTCTCCTCCCTGACTTTAAGAAGATCATCACTTTCATTCTTTGCATTGATTGCCAACCTAATGTAATCCTCATTATTATTGTTTGCTTCAGCCAACTTCATGAACGCTTTGTATTTTGTTTCAGCCTCCCTCGCCTTCATTAGTATGTCGTTAGCTTGGTTATCCAGTTTGTATGCGTCGACAAGGAAAGGACCGTTTATCTGTAGACGTAATGATATGTCAAATATCGTCATGCCCCTGTACTTTTCAATTTCTTTGGGTGACAAGTCGAAGGCAGACGAGGAGCTTGATGAAGATGAAGAGGTACCACGCTTGGACGAGAGCGACAGTGACGCCATGTTCTTCCTTAGGTTTCTCAAAGCATTCATGATTAGTCTTTGGTTAAGACTTAAGAGAGATTGTGAGCGAGAGAGAGTGTCGGGGTTCTGTGGTTCTTGCTCTTCTATGAGCATACATCATATTTATAGCAAACCACTTAACATTATTAAGAAAAGTTAAAATCCTATTCTTCTATTTAATTAAAATGGTAATTACTTAATAATTTTCAAATTTCCTTTTTATTTTCTAGCAACCAACCGACGTACACAACTCTCTGCAAGTACAAAGACATCGTGTTACTTCCTCAACAAGTGATTCGGTATTTTCGCAGACACTTGGACAGGAAGTACAAAGACAACTCTCTGCAAGTACAAAGACAGATCGGAGTAAGTTTAGACTCCCAAACTTCTCTCTCAAGAAGCCTTCTCGGATCTGGTTTCTAGGTTTCAGATTTGACCAGTTTTAGCTGTTACTTGGACAGGAAGAAAATCTCACCACTGCTCGAGTTTATTTCAGATTGACGAGCTGTAAAATGCAATGGATTCCTTGCAATAAGATCTATCCAACGCCTCAATAATCTTGATCTAAGTCATTCTGGTTTGACGATAAACTGTTTACCAAAACCCTTACTTGCAAGTCGTTTCTTCTTCTTCTTCACCATAAAAAAAAAAATCAGCTTTAAGAAAAGGATTTCAAAGAACAAACCCATGGACTTGCAGGAAAGAATACGTAATTAAGTTACATTTCCTTACCCAAAGGAACAATGGTGGCTAGCGGTTGCTCCGACGGTTACGATCTCTCCGATCTCCTTCACCGTTCGTTTATTCCTCTCTTACTTTCAAGTCCGTACTAAACAACGCACACAAACAAACTCAACCACGGTGGATGACGGTGACTTGAGATCTAAATTTGCTGCAGCTTCCCAACGTCAAGGTCGAGAAGGGATGGTGTTGAAAACGGCTTCACGAAGAAGAAGATGCTTACGCTTAAATACATGACACGTTTTAGGTTTTTGCTTTGCTGGGCCCATAATGGCTTAATGAGAGGTTGGGTCTCACACTGTTGAAGGGTTTCCTCTTGTGCACTACTTTGGTCACATAACACCAAGGTAATTGACTTCAAATTCTGATTTTTTAGGTTTTAATATAACCTAATTTTTCTTTCTTCTTTTTCGGTTTTTCGTGAACCAACTTTTGTTATGTACTTTTGCTATGAACTACAAGATTTCTGATATGGTATCATGTTTTAAAATTGCAGCTGCTTCTCCATGCAATAAAGACGTTTAATGCATCTTTAGTTATTGTCCTTGGTCAAGTAATGTATCAAATCTTTTTTCTCTGGCTTAACCCTAAATCAAGAAACATACAATATTTCCCTTCATTGATCTCTGTCTTGAATCTTGAGAGGTCAGCTGGTGTCTTCTCTAGGAGCTCTCAGTTTAGCAAAACAGTGAGGAACACTAATATTCAGGTAGACTTTTCGCTTTGATGAAGATTTCAATAATTTGTTCTTTTTTTTTTTTATAATATGTTTTTGATTAAAGAAGAGATCTTTCAATTTGCTTCTGCACAGAATTACTTCTATGGAGTGACCAAGGATCTCACCCTCTACACCTAAACCGTAAACTTCGATAGAATTACTTCTATCAGATTGGTGGTTTAATTTCAAGGGCGTAGTTCAACTTCTGCTCATCAAAGAGGAAATGACCCTTTGAAAATCACACATGTGGCAACCGTAAATATCTTATTTTTAAAAAAGTAAAAAAAAAAAAAAAAAAAAAAACTTGGTGGCCAAGGTCATCATCCCTCTGTTTTATAGGTGAAAAAAAAAAATTGAACAACCATCACCAATTCTTCAATTAGGGTTTTTTTCGTCTCTTAAATTTTTTGGCTTCTCGGTTAAGAACAGTCATGTCTTTGTTTCTCAGCCGCTCTGCGTCGGTGAAAAGATTCTCTCGTCTTCTTCTCTCTAATGGCTTCTCATCTACCCCGCTACAAACCCCTCCTTGTACCATCATGGGCGCTGAGCACTGCGGAGGACGTATGGGAAGGCTCATCATTTCGAATGCTAATAGAGATGACTTCACTAAATTGGGTAAGAAGGTGCCTATGGAGTTGGTGTACAATTTTCTTTATAATAAAAGAATGGTAACGATAGGGGCATCTCATGGCTGGGTGGCTACTTTGACGAAGGACGACGGGATTCTGCGTCTCCAAGATGATCTAAACCCGGTTGCATCAGATGTAAACCCGAAACGCATCCCGCTGCCTCCTCTTGTAACTCTGCCTGGTTGCCAAACCGACATCATAACAAACGTGTCAATGTCCTCATCTTCTCCCGAGGATGAAGACTGTGTTGTGGCTGTCAAGTTCTTGGGACCTCAACTCAGCTTTTGCAGACCCGCTCAAAGCAACTCCCAGTGGACCAACGTGAGAATCGAAAACCCTTGTTTCTTCTCCTCCCGAGTCATGTTTTCCAAGGGCATGTTTCGCATTCCCGGATCTGGTGGGCACCTCATTGGATCATGGGATCTCAACCACCACACATCGAAGTTTCAGGATTTGCATTTTCAAAACCTTCCCGAGCTGACCAAGATCAAACGAGAGCTTTTGCGTTCGTGCTACAGGAGCCAACACTTGGTGGAATCACCAGCTGGTGAGACTTTCTTGGTTAAGCAGTACAGGAAGACTGATGCGGAGACCATCAATGGTATAGCAAAATTGAAGACAGAAGCTTTAATGGTGTTCAAGGTGAATGAATACGGAAGTGCTGTTTACACCCAAGACATTGGAGATCTCTGCATTTTCCTCTCAAAATCTGAACCTTTCGCTGTCTCTGCTACCTCCTTTCCAGGCGTGTATTCTAACTACGTTGTCATCAGGGATTTCGATGAAATCGCATATTTCAGCCTGACTAGTTTCCCCCTGATTTGGAGGAGTACCAGAAACCCGTCCCCTTACTATATTCCGCCTCAAAATATACACAAGTAATATTTGGAATCGAGTGAGAGTCGACTTTCTTGCTTTTATTTAGATTTGATTATGCATGTAACTGTATTTCCTCGAAACCAAATTTCAGTTAGTTCAAATTTCATATACTCTCAGTCTCTCATAATCTTTCATGTGTAAGTTCTATCAAAATAATCCGAAAACTTCTTTAGAATCTGTACACATGTTTAAGGTCTACAAATTTTGTATAGATAGATTTACCTTAGATTGGTTTGTGAGTTTTAGCAATGGGAGCCAGTGCCATGATTGATTCTGCAGAAGAAAGAAGATAGTCAATTGGAAGATAAAGTCAAAAATATAACTTTTCGTTATATTGGTCTAGTGAAGCAGGAAAATAATGTGATAGACTTGTGGAACATAACCGGAATTGGTGATGGTTGTGATGGCGGAATGTGTCAAGTCCGAGACTAAGTCAATAAAAGTCAAGTTGGATCTTCTACCAAGGAGTTGAGGAGGCTCAGTGTTCTTGTGTTTCCAATGTATGAAAAAAGGCTTACAAGTTTTGTTCTAGAATTTTTTTTTTGTTTGTTTGTTTTGTTTTGTTCTAGATTTAAGTAAGGGTCTTGGTCAGCTTGGAAAGAAGTCGCCGTGTTGTGGATCTAACATTACAAATCATCTTGTTGTTAGAGACTTTTTAGAGGTACGTACGTATTTGCTTCTCTTATACACTTTGACTTTACTCTATTCATCAAAAGTCATCATACACGTGTAATGCCTGTGGTGAATACCGATGAAGTTTCACGTACAACTGTGTTTTCAAGCTTCTTCTATGGCCTCAATCTTAACATTATTGATACTGGTAGAAGTTTTCACATGTTTTTGTCTTTCATGAATATGATAGATGACAGGGTAGGACACAGAGGTTTGTTTCCATTAAGTTTTTCACCAAGAGAACAACAAATCTTTGACACCTTTTTAAACATCCAACAACAAAATGATATAGTAAAAGGCCATAGAAGAAGCTTGAACCACTTCATCAGAATCACTTGACAAAACATGTGCTAGTTCATATTAACTGAGTTTATCTATGAACCAAGAAGCCTTGTAGCAACTTGAACTCTCGGTTTTCTTTTATGGTTTTGTTCGATGGTTGTCATTGTACGGGATATAGACTCTGGGAAGAGTACATCGGCTAAGGTGCTTCTGAATTGGGCAGTGAAAGATGGTTGGAAACCGACATTTGTAGACCTTAACATTGGACAAAGCTCAATAACCATACCGGGAACTGTTTCTGCTACTCCTATCAAAATGCTTGTGGATCCTGTTGAAGGGTTTCCTCTTGATAAGGCTCTTGTGCACTACTTTGGTCACACAACACCAAGGTAATTGACTTCAAATTCTTATTCTTTAGGTTTTAATATAACTTCTTATTCAGCGATGCGTTTTTAAAGGCAACGTTTGGAAGTCGAAACGATGTCGGATCTGGTTGTAAATTTGTGGCGTTCTTCATGATACTGCAAGCTATAGATGTAACGGTGGGGTTCTGTTTTGAGAATGATGAGTCTTCCCTTCTGTTCATGATTTTTAGAACCTCTGCAGTTATTAGTTGATGATATTCCCTTCCCAGTAAGGCACTTATACAAAACAAAAATAAACATAGATGTTTATCTGTTTTAGCCCTTGATGTTGTAACGTTATGTGATTTATATTACTTGGATGCTATTGTACTGTTCATGAGTTTTTAGAGCCTTTTTACTTATCAGTTGATATGATTCCCTTCTCTGGTTGCAGTATTACTTGATGTGAATAATGTTCTTGGTAATATATATATATATTAATACGGGGCAGAAGCATACTTCAAATTGCTTGTGAAACACTTAAAACATAGACCTTAGCATATCATCATCCAGAATACATAACTCTAAAGAAAATAGACCAGACTCAAAAACCATTAAAAAAAAAAAACACACACACACACACTTGCTTAAATTAAAAAAGTAGAGATGTACTCTACCGCACATGCATAATAATTAAACAAATCCTAATTATTTGAACCCCCACCTAACATGCGAAATATTGCCCTCGACCTTCCGGGAATACTAGCCTTGAAGTTCCTAATTTCGTCAGCCTTTCGCATCTTCTCCTCCCTGACTTTAAGAAGATCATCACTTTCATTCTTTGCATTGATTGCCAACCTAATGTAATCCTCATTATTATTGTTTGCTTCAGCCAACTTCATGAACGCTTTGTATTTTGTTTCAGCCTCCCTCGCCTTCATTAGTATGTCGTTAGCTTGGTTATCCAGTTTGTATGCGTCGACAAGGAAAGGACCGTTTATCTGTAGACGTAATGATATGTCAAATATCGTCATGCCCCTGTACTTTTCAATTTCTTTGGGTGACAAGTCGAAGGCAGACGAGGAGCTTGATGAAGATGAAGAGGTACCACGCTTGGACGAGAGCGACAGTGACGCCATGTTCTTCCTTAGGTTTCTCAAAGCATTCATGATTAGTCTTTGGTTAAGACTTAAGAGAGATTGTGAGCGAGAGAGAGTGTCGGGGTTCTGTGGTTCTTGCTCTTCTATGAGCATACATCATATTTATAGCAAACCACTTAACATTATTAAGAAAAGTTAAAATCCTATTCTTCTATTTAATTAAAATGGTAATTACTTAATAATTTTCAAATTTCCTTTTTATTTTCTAGCAACCAACCGACGTACACAACTCTCTGCAAGTACAAAGACATCGTGTTACTTCCTCAACAAGTGATTCGGTATTTTCGCAGACACTTGGACAGGAAGTACAAAGACAACTCTCTGCAAGTACAAAGACAGATCGGAGTAAGTTTAGACTCCCAAACTTCTCTCTCAAGAAGCCTTCTCGGATCTGGTTTCTAGGTTTCAGATTTGACCAGTTTTAGCTGTTACTTGGACAGGAAGAAAATCTCACCACTGCTCGAGTTTATTTCAGATTGACGAGCTGTAAAATGCAATGGATTCCTTGCAATAAGATCTATCCAACGCCTCAATAATCTTGATCTAAGTCTCGGACTTGACACATTCCGCCATCACAACCATCACCAATTCCGGTTATGTTCCACAAGTCTATATCACATTATTTTCCAGCTTCCCTAGACCAATTACTTTATCTTCCAATTGACTATCTTCTTTCTTCTGCAGAATCAATCATGGCACTGGCTCCACATGCAACACATTCCACAACAGAATAGCATCTCCTGTCAATTGCTAAAACTCACAAACCAATCTAAGGTAAATCTATCCAGCTTCCCTAGACCAATTACTTTATCTTCCAATTGACTATCTTCTTTCTTCTGCAGAATCAATCATGGCACTGGCTCCACATGCAACACATTCCACAACAGAATAGCATCTCCTGTCAATTGCTAAAACTCACAAACCAATCTAAGGTAAATCTATCGATACAAAATTTGTAGACCTTAAACGTGTGTACAGATTCTAAAAGAAGTTTTCGGATTCTTTTGATAAAACTTACACATGCATGATGCATGAAAGATTATGAGAGACTGAGAGTATATGAAATTTGAACTAACTGAAATTTGGTTTAGAGGAAACATCAAAAGCAATAATACTTCAAAAAAAACAGCAACAACAACAGCAGCTTGTGCATGCACCAAAGCTTTTTAATTCTGGATGCATGACTCTCATTCAATTTCAAAGACAGACACAATTCCGTCTTATATATTTTGAGGTGGAATATGATAAGGGGCCCCGAATGTAGCAATGTCACCAAGGACGATGGGAGAATCAGCCTCATCTAGCTGGACAAATATGAGTTCATCGAAATCATAGATTACGACGTGGTTAGACAAGATGCCTGGAAAGGAGGTAGCAGAGACAGCGAAAGGTTCAGACTTTGAGAGGAAAATGCAGAGATCTCCAATGTCTTGGGTGTAAACAGCACTTCCGTATTCATTCAGCTTGAACACCATTAAAGCTTCTGTCTTCAATTTGGATATACCATTGATGGTCTCCGCATCAGTCTTCCTGTACCACGTAACCAAGAAGGTCTCACCAGCTGGTGACTCTACCAAGTGTTGGCTCGTAAAACACAAATCTAGAAGCTCTCGTTGGGTCTTGGTCAGCTCGGGAAGGTTTTGAAAATGCAACTCCTGAAACTTCGATGTGTGGTGGTTGAGATCCCATGATCCAATGAGATGCCCACCAGATCCGGGAATGCGAAACATGCCCTTGGAAAACATGACTCGGGAGGAGAAGAAACAGGGGTTTTCGATTCTCACGTTGGTCCACTGGGAGTTGCTTTGAGCGGGTCTGCAAAAGCTGAGTTGAGGTCCCAAGAACTTGACAGCCACAACACAGTCTTCATCCTCGGGAGAAGATGAGGACATTGACACGTTTGTTATGATGTCGGTTTGGCAACCAGGCAGAGTTACAAGAGGAGGCAGCGGGATGCGTTTCGGGTTTACATCTGATGCAACCGGGTTTAGATCATCTTGGAGACGCAGAATCCCGTCGTCCTTCGTCAAAGTAGCCACCCAGCCATGAGATGCCCCTATCGTTACCATTCCATCACTTCCTCTTATCAACTCCAAAGGCACCTTCTTATCCGAAAAATTGAAGCAACTGTCCGTATCAGAACCATTCTTCATCATCAAACTCATAGTCACGAGCTTCCCGAGACCCTCTCCACAAGGTTTAGCTGCGAGGATGGAACAAGGAGGGGTTTGCAGCATCGAAGATGAGAAGCCATTAGAGAGAAGAAGACGAGAGAATCTTCTAGCTGTCCCAAGGCGGAGCCGGCTCAGAAGCATAGACGTCATCATGAACCGAGAGAGGAAAAAAACCCTAATTGAAGAATTGGTAATCTTCGCCACCTAAATCTAAAAAAGCCCTCATCGATTATTTAATACAGACGACATGGCCTTGTTCACCAAGTTAATTTCATTTGTGGGGTTAAGATATTGATAAAAGGAAAACATATTTTTCGATTCAAATATTTGTATCCCAAAAGCCGATTGTTTTCTACTTTTTGATATAAAGCTGGGTATAGGTAAGGAGAAAGCACTGAGCATTACTCAGGCTGTCCAAAAGTACGGCAACCTCTCAGGTTTTGGTAAGTAGCAAACTGAATGCAGTGGAAAAGATTTTCTAGAATGTGATGAATGACTTTATTTTGTCTCTATGAATGCAGTTGAAAGATTTTCTCTGCGAATGAGGAATCCTACAGCATTCTTTGCCGGGGCTCTTGTAAGTGTGTTGCGGAGTTGATTCAATATGTAGCATACGGTTAACCAAACCTATCATACATGAATCTTTACAGGGAATATCTCTAGAGTGTTTCTTTGCAGGAGTTTGTTGTGGCGGCTTGATTACTCTTCCACTTCAGTTTTATCTGCTTTCTTTATATTCGACTTCGATTCTTTTTTACAATGTGAATCTGAGGACTAACTAGAGGATACTGATTCTAAAAAATGTTTCAGCTTGTGATTGGGTTTCTCCTTAGAGAACTCCCCATGTTTGCTCTTGCAGCAGTAGCAAATGCAGTGGTAAGTAGAGAAAGAGAGAGAAAGAGAAAACTGATGTAAATTTGCTTTCATACAAGTTTGAAGTTTTGGTTCCAATATTTGTGCAGGGAGTATGGACGATCTTCCCCTATATGGTTGCTGCATCCACGGCTTTGTTCCTCTACATTCGCAGTCGCTACTCCTCAAAAAATTAGCTGTTCTTGTAACTCAATATCGATACATAGAAAGATGTAAGATCATATTAAAAAGATCAAATATAGTACTCAGCCTACCAAACTAATGGCTTATATTGTACTGGAGTATTATTATACACACTAACTTGCTCAATTGAATTTTTAAAACAATTGTTTTGTGTTTTGGATTATGACATATCTTAAAGACTATTTATCAAAAAATAAAAAGGCTCCCCCTCTCTATAGTCAGTCTTGGTAATGGTTGACATGGCAAGCTTTGTTTGGTTGACGGGAAGCTTGCTTAAAGGTATATCCTTCTCTTTGCACAGGTCCATCAATTTTCTGTTTGCTGATTCTACTGTTTATTTATCATTCTGATATTTCTTGAAAGAAAAAATTTCTTATATATCAGGAGTCCGATTCAATGAAGACAGTCTCGTTTCGACTCTCTGCAGTTTATTTTAATCTATGTGAACTCGTTGATATGCCTTACTCTTGTACTAGCTTGAAAAGAGGGAATGTGCAGCCTTGCGTAACAATCTTGTAGTGACGATTGACTGACTTCTGTGTTCACTATACAGCCATGATTCAGTGTTAAATCCTATACTGAACATTTACATATAATTAGTCTTTTCTCAGATGCTAAAAACACTTAACTGTTACACGCCAAAGGCTAATGGTTTGTTTGCCTGGATAGTTAAATACCAAAGATTACTCAATGTCTCTGTAATCCTTGTGATGTGGTTCGAATGCAGACTTTTATACTTCTCTCAAAGTTATTACAGGTATTTGGTAAACTTAACTCCCTTTTTCTATTGCTTTTGCTCATTTTGAGTACTGCGTGTTACTAAAAGTTTCTGGGTTTTTTTACTTACTAGATTCATTTTGAGGATTGGTCATTGTCAGTGTTAGTATCATATACACGACTTAATCATTTACATAGTAGCAATGCTAGATATATATTCCATTTCAGCCATATATTTATTACACCGGCGAGATTGTTTGTTTTTGGTTTAGATCAGTCTTTAAAGTTTAAAAGTGTGAGAAATCACGGGAGTGAAATGGTATGTTCGTTGGGTGTTGCCGATTATAATCACTGCAAGTTGCAGGCTTTGAAGGCTAAAGATGCTCAGAAGAAGGTTCAGCAAACTGATGAATAACCTGTTGGGAAGCTTTTGGAAGAGAGTGAAAGTGAAGCTGCTGCAAAACGGAATGAGACCGAAGACTGATGATGTTGATCATAGGAAAATGTTTGTGAATTTGATGAATGTGTGAAAAGTCAGAGGAATAAGAGTTGAAGGGTTAGGATGATTTTCGTAGCTTTAGAGGGAAATTTTCAGCAGGATTTTGCGGCATCTTCGGTTCACTGCTTTGCTTAGGTATGATCGTCTTCGTCTTGTCAATCTCTGGTTTTAAGTTTTTTTTTGGTGGATTATTATATTTACATAGTGAATTTGATGGTACAAGGATTTTAGAAATTCTTATGTCATGTGATGCTTTACAATGTACCACACGAATCTTGTGTTTATGGAGTTTTCTTTGTTTATTATGAATCTATGTCAACGTACTTTATAATGCCACTGAGATCCTGTTTGGTTCTTACTTCTTAGTTATTATCAAGATAAAGATGTTAAAAGCGTGGTGGTGTCAAACATGAAATTGAACCTTTTGTGTCAGAAAACATGTTTAATTCAGATTCTAAAGAATCAAGAACAAAAATTACTTGATGTGAATAATGTTCTTGGTAATATATATATATATTAATACGGGGCAGAAGCATACTTCAAATTGCTTGTGAAACACTTAAAACATAGACCTTAGCATATCATCATCCAGAATACATAACTCTAAAGAAAATAGACCAGACTCAAAAACCATTAAAAAAAAAAAACACACACACACACACTTGCTTAAATTAAAAAAGTAGAGATGTACTCTACCGCACATGCATAATAATTAAACAAATCCTAATTATTTGAACCCCCACCTAACATGCGAAATATTGCCCTCGACCTTCCGGGAATACTAGCCTTGAAGTTCCTAATTTCGTCAGCCTTTCGCATCTTCTCCTCCCTGACTTTAAGAAGATCATCACTTTCATTCTTTGCATTGATTGCCAACCTAATGTAATCCTCATTATTATTGTTTGCTTCAGCCAACTTCATGAACGCTTTGTATTTTGTTTCAGCCTCCCTCGCCTTCATTAGTATGTCGTTAGCTTGGTTATCCAGTTTGTATGCGTCGACAAGGAAAGGACCGTTTATCTGTAGACGTAATGATATGTCAAATATCGTCATGCCCCTGTACTTTTCAATTTCTTTGGGTGACAAGTCGAAGGCAGACGAGGAGCTTGATGAAGATGAAGAGGTACCACGCTTGGACGAGAGCGACAGTGACGCCATGTTCTTCCTTAGGTTTCTCAAAGCATTCATGATTAGTCTTTGGTTAAGACTTAAGAGAGATTGTGAGCGAGAGAGAGTGTCGGGGTTCTGTGGTTCTTGCTCTTCTATGAGCATACATCATATTTATAGCAAACCACTTAACATTATTAAGAAAAGTTAAAATCCTATTCTTCTATTTAATTAAAATGGTAATTACTTAATAATTTTCAAATTTCCTTTTTATTTTCTAGCAACCAACCGACGTACACAACTCTCTGCAAGTACAAAGACATCGTGTTACTTCCTCAACAAGTGATTCGGTATTTTCGCAGACACTTGGACAGGAAGTACAAAGACAACTCTCTGCAAGTACAAAGACAGATCGGAGTAAGTTTAGACTCCCAAACTTCTCTCTCAAGAAGCCTTCTCGGATCTGGTTTCTAGGTTTCAGATTTGACCAGTTTTAGCTGTTACTTGGACAGGAAGAAAATCTCACCACTGCTCGAGTTTATTTCAGATTGACGAGCTGTAAAATGCAATGGATTCCTTGCAATAAGATCTATCCAACGCCTCAATAATCTTGATCTAAGTCATTCTGGTTTGACGATAAACTGTTTACCAAAACCCTTACTTGCAAGTCGTTTCTTCTTCTTCTTCACCATAAAAAAAAAAATCAGCTTTAAGAAAAGGATTTCAAAGAACAAACCCATGGACTTGCAGGAAAGAATACGTAATTAAGTTACATTTCCTTACCCAAAGGAACAATGGTGGCTAGCGGTTGCTCCGACGGTTACGATCTCTCCGATCTCCTTCACCGTTCGTTTATTCCTCTCTTACTTTCAAGTCCGTACTAAACAACGCACACAAACAAACTCAACCACGGTGGATGACGGTGACTTGAGATCGAAATTTGCTGCAGCTTCCCAACGTCAAGGTCGAGAAGGGATGGTGTTGAAAACGGCTTCACGAAGAAGAAGATGCTTACGCTTAAATACATGACACGTTTTAGGTTTTTGCTTTGCTGGGCCCATAATGGCTTAATGAGAGGTTGGGTCTCACACTGTTGAAGGGTTTCCTCTTGTGCACTACTTTGGTCACACAACACCAAGGTAATTGACTTCAAATTCTGATTTTTTAGGTTTTAATATAACCTAATTTTTCTTTCTTCTTTTTCGGTTTTTCGTGAACCAACTTTTGTTATGTACTTTTGCTATGAACTACAAGATTTCTGATATGGTATCATGTTTTAAAATTGCAGCTGCTTCTCCATGCAATAAAGACGTTTAATGCATCTTTAGTTATTGTCCTTGGTCAAGTAATGTATCAAATCTTTTTTCTCTGGCTTAACCCTAAATCAAGAAACATACAATATTTCCCTTCATTGATCTCTGTCTTGAATCTTGAGAGGTCAGCTGGTGTCTTCTCTAGGAGCTCTCAGTTTAGCAAAACAGTGAGGAACACTAATATTCAGGTAGACTTTTCGCTTTGATGAAGATTTCAATAATTTGTTCTTTTTTTTTATAATATGTTTTTGATTAAAGAAGAGATCTTTCAATTTGATAAAGATGGTGAACCTCTGAAGGTTAAATAGAGGAAGAACCCCAAATCTCAACAAGCTCACACACGAAAACCGATTTAAATGAAAAAGCCCTCATCGATTATTTAATACAGACGACATGGCCTTGTTCACCAAGTTAATTTCATTTGTGGGGTTAAGGCACAATTCCGTCTTATATAAATAAACCATAAATTAGGTTCAATATTTATGGGGGAAAAAAACCCGAAAAAACCGTCATCTATTTTTTATTTGGCCGTTTAATACCTTGGTTTATTTTTTTGGAATAAAAATACCTTAAATATTTATAGTTGCTAAAAAAATACCTCATCTTTTAATTGTTGGTAGACTCCAACTCACAACTTAACATCCGTTAACAGACGTTATGAAATCATTTAACGGTGTTAAATTATAACTTTATGTGTTTATACTGTTATATATTATCCTTTTGTAAGACGTTGCTGTTATATTGTCCTCGTCTAGTGGCAACGCATGGGTTAAATAAACCACATGACCCGGAATCGAGTCTCCAATTTTAGTTTTTTGATATTATTTTTTTCAATTTTTTTGTGTTCTTTGTCTTCTTTACCGATGGTGACGGCGACTTCTTCCTCTCCGATGGCGATTACTCCGTCGCTGCTTTCTGTGTCCTAGCCACCAAAAACATCTGATCTATTTAATTTTGTTGATTGTGGGAAGTTTTTTACTTGAATCACATGCTCTGTTGTAAAGAAATCCATCGAACCTTCATGAGCATCATCATCATCAAAACAATTCATGAGCATCATCACATGTGGATCCAATCAAATCAAAAAGAAAAAGAGGCGGAGGAGGCAAGGAAAGCAAAAGAGGCGGACGATTCATGGTGGTCGGCGGCTAGGGTTTCATGGGTGTCGAGGAAGACACAGAAAAAAAAAAAAAAAAAATGAGAGCAAAAGTTGGAGTTTCGAACCCAGGTATCGAGACTTACAAAGCAAACGCATTGCCACTAGACGAGGACATCATAATTGTAATACTCTACATCGGATAATATATATCAGTATAAATACGTAAGGTTAAAATTTAACACCGTCCGTTAACGGATGTTAAGTCGTGAGTTGAAGTCTACCAACAATTAAAAGATGAGGTATTTTTTTAGCAACTATAAATATTTAAGGTATTTTTATTCCAAAAAAATAAACCAAAGTATTAAACGGCCAAATAAAAAATAGATGACGGTTTTTTCGGGTTTTTTTCCTATTTATGGGTGAAGCAAAAAAAGGCTAAAAATATGTGAGGAATTGGGCCAAAAGATAAAGAAATATAAAAAATTTATTAAATTTGATGGTTCTAAACATAAATTTATAATTTTACGAGGGTCAAAACAGAAAAATTAAATAAAAATAATATAAGACTTAAGGGACTATAAAACAATTTCAGAATTTTAGGGAGGTCAGCTGACCCCCTTAAAACCTTACTAGGTCCGCCTTTGACGACAACCCCTAACTAAGCCATTAAATACAATATTAATCGTTTTCCGTGAGTCCATCATACATGTGACGAATGTCCCACCCCCACAAAACCTAACCTATTAAACAATACCAAAAACGGAATAATTTGATTTTTTTTTAAATATATGCTAAGCCTAGAATCAAACAAAATATGTAAAACGATATCCACAAAACAAAAGGAACAAAAATTGTTTGCCAAAGTTTGACAAAAAAAAAAAAACTACATGGTTCGCCGTGAGCAAGTTCCCATCTTCTTCTCGAACTTTGCCAAAGTTTGGTATTGAAAAATATAATAATATTAAGACAGAGAGAGAGAAGATCTCTGTGTGTCGTACAAATTTCAAAGTGATGATGTTGGCAGCGATTGGCTTACACGCGTCATACCTTAATTAGATGATTTTATTTCCTTATTACTTACTCTTTCTCTCTCACATAGAGAGTCATCACCAGCTCTGATCAAATAAAAGCGTTTTCTCTTCTCTCTAGCTTTCACAGTTACCCAAAAGTGTGATTAAATTTTTTTGCTTTTTCTTTCCTTCTCTAATCGGTGGTGTGTACGCCAAACCTAGATTGCGCTGTATTGTTGAGTTATGGCCGTTGATTCGGCTGACCGGCGAGAAGTTATCGTCAAAATCGACGGTGATAACAATGGAGTCTCCGGAGAGACAGTAGGAAGAATATGGAGAGACGGAAGTTACGATTTTTGGACTGATGGTGAAGGTAACCTCAACAAAGGTCATAATGCTGCGGCGGTTGATTCTGATAGATCCGCCGCTACGACGGAGGAGCAACAAGATGAGGGTTTTGAGTTTCGGCGCGGTGAAGATCCTCCCACCAAGCTTATTGGTCAGTTTCTCCATAAACAGCAAGCTTCCGGTGAGATTTGTCTTGATATGGACTTAGGTATGGATGAGCTTCAATCTAGAGGTTTAACTCCGGTATCGGAATCTCCGACGTCGGCGAAAGTGCCTACCAAACCTCCTGACCCCGTGGGAAGACGAGACAGCCGCAGTAATAACACAAATAACGATGATGTAGAAGTTGTCAAGTGTAGTGGTAATGCTCCGATTCAGAGAAGCTCTAGCAATTTGCTTAAGATGAGGACTAAGTCACGGCTTTCGGATCCGCCAACGCCTCAGTTGCCACCGCAAACGGCGGATATGAAATCGGGTCGGATTCCGAAATCCGGGCAGATGAAATCTGGGTTTTTCGGAAAAAGCCCTAAGAATCAAGGGGAGGAAGAAGAAGATGATCCATTTGCAGCGGAGGATTTACCAGAAGAGTATAGGAAAGATAAACTTAGTCTATGGATCGTGTTGGAATGGTTGAGTTTGATTTTGATAATAGCTGGATTTGTTTGCACTCTTGCGATACCTTCCTTGCGTAAGAAGAAACTCTGGGAACTACAGCTATGGAAATGGGAATCAATGGTTTTGGTGTTGATCTGTGGTAGGTTAGTGTCTAGTTGGATTGTTAAGATAGTTGTCTTCTTCATCGAAAGGAACTTTCTTTTGAGGAAAAGAGTTTTGTATTTCGTCTATGGTGTCCGAAAAGCGGTGCAGAATTGCTTATGGTTAGGACTTGTTTTACTGGCTTGGCATTTCTTGTTTGATGAGAAAGTGGCTAAAGCAGCAAACACTAAGGCGCTTCGGGTTGTGACTAAGATCTTTGTGTGCTTGTTGGTTGGGTTCTTGTTGTGGCTCGTGAAGACACTGTTGGTTAAGGTTCTTGCTTCCTCGTTCCACATGAGCACTTACTTCGATAGGATTCAAGAGTCTCTCTTTACTCAGTATGTGATTGAGACGCTCTCGGGTCCTCCTTTGATTGAGATCCAAAAAAACGAGGAAGAGGAAGAAAGAATCAGTGTTGAGGTTAAGAAGTTTCAGAATCCAGGAGGTGTTGAGATTCAGTCAGGGGCTCAGAAAAGTCCGATGAAGACCGGGAAAAGCCCTTTGATCTCTCGTGTTCTATCTAATGGAGGAGGGGGAGGAGGAGAAAACAAAGGGATTACGATCGATAGCCTTCATAAGCTGAATCCTAAGAATGTTTCGGCATGGAAAATGAAGAGGCTGATGAATATAATAAGGAATGGATCACTTACCACTTTGGATGAACAGCTTGAAGATCCAAGCTTGGATGATGATAAAGGAAACCAAATCAGAAGTGAGTTCGAGGCAAAGCTCGCCGCAAGAAAGATCTTTCATAATGTTGCTAAGCCAGGATCAAAGTAAATAAAATCACTTTTTCCTTTATACAAAGCCTTTACCAGTATTGCCTTGTGGATATTAACATTTTTTTTATTTAGGTTCATCTACGCGAATGACATTATGCGGTTTCTGCCGGATGACGAAGCTTTGAAGACTTTAAGTCTCTTTGAAGGAGCATCTGAGACGAACAGGATCAGCAAATCATCTCTTAAAAACTGGGTGGTAAGAATTTTGGAATGAATTTACATTCTTTAATGTATTCAGATACTAATGAATATGCGCAAACATTTTTTCATAGGTGAATGCTTTTAGAGAAAGAAGAGCTCTTGCATTGACCCTAAACGACACCAAAACAGCAGTAAACAGGCTTCACAAGATGGTGAATATCGTGGTTGGGATCATCATACTTGTTATTTGGCTTATCATACTTGGAATCACTTCCACCAAATTCCTTGTGGTCATGAGCTCGCAAGTCGTGGTTGTCGCATTCATATTTGGAAACATGTGCAAGATAGTATTCGAATCTATCATCTACTTGTTTGTGATACACCCATTTGATGTAGGCGATCGATGCGAAATTGATGGAGTCCAGGTAAATTCGAAAATCCAAACACTAGTAACTAAAAGTTCCATTTTCCAATTCTAATGTTAAATAAACTTCTTTTTCAGATGGTTGTGGAAGAGATGAACATTTTGACAACAGTTTTCTTGAGATTTGATAATCAAAAAGTCGTGTACCCGAACAGTCTTCTCTGGACTAAATCCATTGGAAACTATTACCGTAGCCCCGATATGGGAGATGGAATCGAATTCTCCATCCACATTACTACTCCAGCTGAGAAAATCATCCTCATCAAACAGAGAATCACAAGGTACATTGCAAATTTGGAATCACAGTTTCAGAAATTTCATTACCTGAATCCTTTATATGTATGTATTCATTACCTGCTTTCATTGTTGTGATAGTTACATTGAGGGGAAGAAGGATCATTGGTATCCGGCGCCAATGATAGTATTCAAAGACATGGAGTCATTAAACAGCGTGAGAATTGCGGTTTGGCCAACGCATCGGATGAATCATCAAGATATGGGAGAGAAATGGGCTCGAAGGTCTCAACTTGTTGAAGAGATTGCCAAGATTTGCAGAGAGCTTGACATTGAGTATAGATTGTATCCTCTTGACATCAATGTTCGAAACATGCCCACTTCTACTGTTTTGCCAGTTTCCGACCGTATTCCACCAAATTGGACTGCTCAAGCTTCTGGCAGCAACTGAAACTATAGATGAAACTTTTTATATAGTTTGGATCAAGAGGTTCTGTTTTTCTCATTTTTCTTTTTGAACTCTACAAATTTAGAATTTAGGAAATGATACTTTATGATTCTCGACTTTAATGTGATGTATAAATTTTGGTTCTCTAAATCTGCATAGTGGTCTCAAGGTTTTTTGGGTTTTAATACTTATTATAATTTCGGTTCGTGCAAAATTAACGGTTTTTTCTTTTCTTTTTCCCGGTTTAACTGAACTGGTCTATTCATGGAACTCTTTCCCCAGTGATAGTGAACAAAATGAGTAAGCTTCAAGCAAAATACAACAGCCACCTAATGAAAGATCATGTTAAGCCAAATTGATAATTTAATAATGTAATCTCCTTATAACCAAATAAACATCTTTCTGAAACGACCTCTTCTTTGTTTTTTCAGCTAACAAAGAACATGGACTCTCACAGATCACTACAGTACAAGTTTCCAAATCATTAATGTGATCTTACATCTACTGAGAAAAGCTGCCCATCTCTTTTCTCAAACGGCCAAAAGATAGTTGCAAATGTTAGAACCGTCGCCGCCGTTTCCCAACCCTTTGGCTCGGGGATGAACCGGTATAAGGAGTTGAAGAAGATATGTCCGGAACAAACACTGAGTGGTGGTGAAAATGCTTAGGCCAGTTTAGACCAGACGCTGTAGGTGGAGACTGAATCTGTGGAACCGCCCATGATGTCTCGCCTCCCAAGCAGTTATTGTTATCTTCTCCATCTTCTTCCGTAGATCTCATCATCGAAGAACTGTCTGAATCTCCTCGTCTACAAGTATCCGCCTGCAACAAGAATCAAGCTTAGATAATGAGAAACCAAAAATAGATGAATCAAAAAGTCACAAGATTCATCATACTGCTTTTCAATTTCTTCCCAAGACTCTCACTATCTAGAGTTTCACCTTGAAAACTTCTGTCTCAAGAATCGAAGAAGACCTCATATTATATACTAGATATAACTAAACTGTTACCTTAGATGATCCATTATTCTCCATGTATTCATAGCTCTGATCAAAGTCGGTTAGCCCGAATATCTCCTCTATTTGCCACTGAGGAATGCTTCCAGTAGTTGATCCGCTGCTAGCGAAAGGAAGCTTTGTAGATGTGTGATCACTGACTTTAGTTTCCGGTAAAACTCCTTGCTGCTGCTGCTGCTGATGATGATGATCAAAGCCCATCTTTTGAGGCTCAGGTATAGATTGAACAAAATGTTTTGTCTCCATGGTTTTATCATCATTGGTTGGTGAGGATTTTGTAGAAGGACCAGTGTCTATAGATTCAAGACCAACTTTGATTCCAGTCAGAAGAAATCTCTGGTGAGCTGAAACATGAGGATTAACAGTGTGGATTGCAACATCACATTTCCTACAAAGTAAAGCTCTATCTTGCAGACAGAAGAAGAATCCAGATGCTTCCTGTACAAAAATCCCAAATTTTAGAAGAAAAAAAACAGTCACCAAATCTCTAATCCTAAAAAGATTCAAACTTTTCTCAAAATATTGAGGATTTAAAACATGGGTAATCTGAAATCAGATCAAAGATTCAGGAAATCGAGAAGAAAATTCAAGAGATCAGACCTGACAAATGTCGCATTTGGGTATGGAAGAGGAAGAGACAGAGAGAGGGACTCTCTGATGTTTTCCGGCGAGTTTATTAGCAGCGTGAACTTTCTCATCGCAAGCCCAACACAGAGCAGCCTCGTCGGCGCAACATAGCACCGTCGCTTCCGCCGCCTCACAAACGTTGCACTGAATCTTCATCCTCTCTGATCTTTTCTTTATCTCCTCCAACTCATCCAGAAAACACAAAATCTGAGATCTTTTTTTTTTGTTGAAAAGAATCAAAAATCTCGAGACACCGATACTTATCTTGAATTTAGTGTCGGAGGAGACCTTGATTTGTTGATAAAATTTTGAGGAAAGACAAGTGGAGCTTGAGGTTTATGGTTTAAGCAAATCTTACGTTTTCTCTTTGGATTTGTTGTTGTTTGTTGTCAACTTCTTTGATTTTTATTTGACGTCGGAAAATGTGATTATTTATAACTTTCTGACTAATCAAAAATTAATTGAATCATTTGGATTCTAGATAAGTCGTTGTGGGAAAAATATCGTTTATATTAGTAAAATAATGAATAGTGGCAATATAAAGAGGATTTCTTTTCAAAAAGAGAGAGAGAGGGTCTCTGTGCACTATTTAAAAGTGGTGGGGTAGATTTGGAAATATGGAGGCGTTAAAGGAGAGATATTTGTTTAGACTAATCTATGAGTGAACATTGGATAGACACGTGACAAATCTACTAATACAAGTGTCTTAATTGCAGGAGACAATCTTTGCTGTCTCAAGCTGTATGTATCAAAAGATCACAAATATTAGGTCCCCAAAAGAAAAGAAAAAATATTCGCAGATATTTTTTTTTGCATGTAGGTTTTTTTTTTAGAAGAGAAAAGTTTAAAGACAAAATAAAATTATAAGCTGAAAGTGATTGATATGTATGTTTCAAGTAGAATATCTAGTTTCAAAACGATTGTCTATTCAATTTGACCATTTTTTAGAAAGAACCTATTTATTCTAGTTTGTTAAACTTTTGTCCCGGTTCTTGCATTTGCAGAAAAATCTCTCATTATGATGATTATATGAATCCACGTATGGTTACGAGTGGAGGAGGCTAATTCGGGCCTACATGAGACTAAGATTTTTATTTCAACAACACTAGCCAAAAACAAATTAATTAATTAGTAGGCAAAGGACATTATATCAATCAATCATTAATAAGGTCCCATTTCGAAAAAGATATTTTCCCAAAATTAACATTTTGCACGGAAATGATAGAGAAATTCTAGATGATTTTGATACTATTATTTTTCTTTAAATATAGATTTTATTTAAGAGGATTAGACACATCCACGTTCTTGGTAGGAGAAAGATAGCTACTCGAATTAAACTTCTTCAAGCACCAAAGATTCAAGAATCAACGAATCTTCCGGACCAAAGAATCTTTTATACCATATCTATAGACAAGTGGGCTAAAAGGGCTATCAATGTGTACCAACTCTTAACTTTATGAACAAATCTACCATTGTACCAAATCTAGTACCTTGATTTGATCTGAGAAATGCCGTGAGACAAGTAAACGTTTAAGACCGGCGCATCCGATGATATCTCGATTGTATCTCCCAGCTGCACGCTGTGTTGAACCTGACAACCGTCGATGTATATAGTCCCATGGTCTGAATACCAGTTAACGTCCATGAATTGGTCCGGTTTGAAGGCAGAATGCATTAAAGAAGCAGTTGAACCAGGAGAGATTGGCTCTCTAACCATGAACTGTAGATCACGAGACAACATTGGCATCACGAACCCACCTGCTGACTGCATTGCGGCAGTTGAGCCAGCAGCTGTGCAGATTCTTAGACCGCTTGAGCGGCAGTTCACTGTCTTTGGACTGCTCTCACCGTTTTTGTTCTTAATCCTGCGCACATTGTAGAGAACATTGATTCATAAGTGTTGGATATTATAGGGGTGCCCAACAGTTTAACCGAACTGAAGAAAATATCACCCAATTCGGTTTTGTTATTCCATATCCGAACATACTGTAGGTGTAACCTTACCAATCTGAAAAGGAATAAAACCAATAAAACTTTTCTTTGTAAACCATTAAAATTAGAGGTGTAGTTTCTACAAAACGGTATCCAAACCAAACTCAATGGTTTTGGGTTTTTGGATTTCATATACCGAAAATCGTATTGGGCACCCCTAGTTGAGATATGTGCTTATAACAACTCTATCCAATTGAACAAACAAGGGATCATGTCTACACAAAACAATCAGGTTAAAAAGAATTTTTAATCTTAGGAGCGCTTACTTGAATGAGAACCTAGAAACCGCCGCAGGGCATGGGTGTGCGATCAAAATGTCATTAAGTGCATGTGAAAGAAGAAGTTCTGAATTTAACTTCAATGATATTCTGGAAACTTTAGAAGGAACCACTCTGCCAAACAAAATGTCATCCAGCACCTGTGAACAAATAGCTGAATGTTCAAACCAAAATTGCGTAACCATTGAATGTTCTAAGGATCAAGTAAGAGAATAAATGGGCTGCCTAAAGTTCTTCCCTTTCTGTTTCTCTAATTGACTTACCTGTTCAAAATTATTAACGGTTGCAGCACAAAGATGACCAGTACTTCTACTAGCGTCAAACTGATCGCTCAGTTCTTCAACCTATAGTTATAACAACACACTTAGCTACATCATTTCACATTATTTATTAATAGCAAAATCATATCAGGCAAAATGAGAAAGTTGCGCTACAAAACCTCCTGAGCTTGTGTCGGGTCAGAATTGACTCCTAGAACCGGAACAGAATCATCGATGAAATGACTGGCATGCAAGAGGGTACCGTCTCCACCCACAGTGATGACCATATCCACATCACGAATGGGATGGGATAAGTCGTTACGTGAAATGGGTTTCCACTCGACAGGCTTCTTACTTAGTATTTCCTGACAGAAATTAATAGCATTCCTGTGTACTTTGCACCTGCTTTCCAGATATTTAAGAACCTGTGAAACAAAACAAAACAGAAAAATCCCACTTCCATCAGAGGCCAACTAGAACAACAACAACGACAGAGGATCCTGAGCTAAGCAATTTTTTAGTTACTTATTTGCATACATATTTTGAGTAAACACTGCTGATACGAATTTCAAAATTCCCAATAAATCTGTAAGCTTTGTGTAGACCATAAGAAGAAACTAAAATGTTCATAGTGAACACAGTAAAGTTGCTACTTAATCTAGTCTACTTCACCGTTATCTTTATAACTAACATTTGGCACCATAAAAATACATAAGAACCCAAAAAAAGAATTCCTTTTTTCACGTAAATGTCAATGTTTCATTATACTCTGTGGGAAATTTTGTCGAACACCTTCAATACGAAACGAAAAGGACATGATCGGGATTCAAAAATCGAGATGAGACGCAATGGGGGAAAGTAATTGGTACCTGGGGATTTTTGATGAGCGATGAACCTTCGGTTTGAAGAAATGGGTACGGATCAATCGGTTTCAATAGAAGCAGAAGCTTCCTGATCGCCATTCTCGCTGAATCAATCCCTCTCTTTCTCTCTTCCCTCGGCGGCGCGCTTACCGGACTTGAGCAAACCACGTTTGAAGAGATATTCGAGAAGTCCCTCTGTTTCGTTTAAAGGGTCTCTACAAGAGAAAAATATTCAAAAATCTTGGGCCCAACTTAGATCCTACTAAACTTGGCCTAGTTACCAAATAGGCCCAAATAAAATTCTACTAAACTGGCCTAACTACATGTAGCTCCAAAGCTGGAAGTTTGGCCCGATTTGATCCTTGTACAAACAAGACCTAGATATTTCTGAATCTATTGTATCATTTGTCAGGCATGTTTCTGGAAGCTGCTTTTACCTAAATTTTGAACTTTTTTTGTTTTTTTTTTTCCATTAAATAAGAACAAAGAAAGGGAAGTACAAGACTTAGAAGCCCAAGACAGCTACAAGCCCAACAGAAACAAAACTAACCAAAAGGAACATACAAGGCCACATGCCCAAAACGCAAAGTAACAGGAGAAAGAGCAGAGAGCAATAACATCCTCCATCGAGAAGCGACGATGCAAACACCAAGCTTGATAATCAAGTTTATATTGAACTTTGAACTTTGCATATCAAGTTTATATTGAAAATGAATATAAGGTTTTAAATGTTTTTGAAATTTGGATATTAATAAAAATTTAGTGTATAATGAGTAATGGATCAAGTTTGATAATCTCAACGGATATATATGTTTCCTTATGCAAGATAAGCATTGCTTGGGATCAGATATGGACCAACTATTTCACCTTTTACCAAAAAAAAAGATATGGACCAACTCGGGTAGGTATTTTTCGAGAATATACAAGTTAGACCGTCTTAATTTTTTTTTTGTCTTAGATTTCTTTTTTTTGGTAGGCAGAGGGGAGACAATTGTCTCCCTCATATTATTAAAATAAAATAAAAAATTACATCCGAATAGTACGTGGGAATGCATTCCCATTAGCATCTTCCAACAAAATCAGTCTCATTTCATCCGGACAATGCTCTAATGAAAGAAACCCCAACTCCAAAGAAAAAGCATAGGCTGCTAATCCATCTGCTAGACGATTAGACTCCCTATACGTATGCGTAACCCGGACTAACCAGTCCCTTGAAATGAAGCCATGGCACAATCGTACCAGGAAGGACAGAGGATGAGCATCGCTTACCCCTGACCGAAGAAAACCTACTACCAACGCCGAATCCACTCTCAACTCCACTCGCCTAAAACCTCGATCCCACGCAATCACTAACCCATAGTAGACTCCCCACAACTCCGCCATCGGGGCTGAGCATATGCCAATATTGAAGGCGAAGCCTCCCAACCAAAGCCCCTCACCGTCCCGAATCACACCCGCAGCTGTCGCCAGCCCTGGGTTTCCGCGTGACGCCCCGTCCGTGTTCAGCGCCACCCAACCTTCTCTCGGCTTCATCCATGACACCATGATCTCCGTGCGCCGTCCCGAACCTGCATCTCCACCTGTCCGAGACTCCACACTAGCTGTCTCATGCGCCTTAGTAACTTCCACCGCCAACTCCTTGAGAAAACGTGTTCTGTCTCGACATTTTCCCCTCTCTCCAAATACGTTTCCGCATCTCCACTTCCACGCCCACCAAGCTGCCATACCGAAAAGAGTGACCCAATTACTTCTCTCGTTCGCATGACCTGCATTCAAATTCCCAAACAACCACTCCAATAACGATCTTGTGAAAAAAGATTGTCTCTCATGTTGAGGAACCAACCGCAGCCATATCCCCTCCATTGCTGGACAATCCCGCAACACATGAATAATTGACTCATTCGCCCCATTACAAACCGGACAAACCACATTATCACCAATGTGTCTTCTCACCCTCTCCACATTCGTCATGATAACTTGATGAGATACTAGCCAGAGAAACACCTTGACTCTCTCCGGAACCACCATATCCCAAACCCGCTTAAAAAACCTCTCCATACTCGGCATTGGCTCAGTCACCTGTGTAAGAAGAGAATAAGCAGACCTCACCGAAAATTCTCCATCTGCAGTCCCGTGCCAAGAAATCTCATCACTCATAAATGGTACTCCTTTTAATACTACCGCATGAAGTCGATGTAAAATATTCTGTGGAAGAAATTGACTCAAGACTGCCAAGTTCCAGCCATACCCAACCGTCCAATAATCTTCAAGTCTCTTCCCAACCTCCGCCACTGGTACTTGAGTTATAGACTGCTCCAACAAGCGCTCACCAATCAACCACCTATCCGTCCAGAACCTGATGGTTTTTCCATCACCGGGGACCCAACCAAGCCCACGTGACACCACCTCCCTTAGACCCACTCCAATGCTTCTCCAAGTGGAAGACCAAGTACTCTTCGGCACTACCCAGGAATGGTCATGGACCTCGCCAACTTTATACTTACTCCTTAGCACTTTCGCCCACAAACTTGACTTGTCCCTTAGTAGTCTCCAACCCACTTTAGCCAACAAAGCCTTATTCATTACTCTTGCTTCCTTCAACCCCAAACCACCCTCTCCTTTTGGTTTGCATATCCTTCCCCAAGCCAACAAATGTTGCTTCCTTTTTTCTACCGTACTGCCCCACACAAAAGACTTTGATAACTTGTCTAGACTCTCGAGCGTTGATGCAGGTAACATGATCGAACTCATAGAATGTACCGGAATCGAAAACAGAACCGATTTCGTGAGTGTTATCCTTCCTGCCATACTCAACGTATTGCTCTTCCAGCCCGCTAATCGAGACGACACTTTCTCTAAGACTTCTCCATACGTCGTCTTATTTATTCTTTTATGGAGAATAGGCATACCAAGATATTTCCCCAACTCTCTTGTGGATCCAATACCACTCTCCGCTGTTATCAATCTCTCCATATCCCGGCTTACATTCCCTGAAAAAAAGATTTTGGATTTCTCCAAACTTACTTTCTGTCCTGAAGCCAAGCAAAATCTTTCCAACACCTTCCTTATAAGCTTCACTTGAACCACAGACGCTTCAGCAAACAAGATTAGGTCATCCGCAAAACACACATGGGAGAGCTTAGGACCACCACGGGAAAGACTAATCGGCTTCCACTCCCCACTACCAACCGCCGCCTCAATTTGGTGGCATAATCTCTCCAAACATAACACAAAAAGATATGGTGACAAAGGATCACCTTGCCTCAAACCCCGCGCCGGTGAGAATGATTCCGTCTTCTCGCCATTCCACAATAAGCTCATCTCCGGTTCTGCTACACACTGCATTATCCGCCGTCTCCATTCCTCGGATAGCCCAGCAGCTCCCAACGTCTCCTCCAGATAATCCCATCGGATACGGTCATATGCCTTCTCAAGATCAAGTTTAAGCAACATCCAACCCTTACGACCTTTTTTACGTCTCATTGAGTGGACCGCTTCTTGCACCACCACAATGTTATCTATGCTCAGCCTACCCGGGATAAAACTTGCTTGGGCCGGGCCAATCAACTTTGAGATCACACTTTTCAGCCTAATCACCATCATCTTAGTGATTATTTTAAACAGTACATTGCAGAGGCTCACAGGTCGGAATTGAGTGATCCTTTCCGGTCTCGCAACCTTTGGCAACAGTACCAATAAAGCGGCATTCGTCCGCTGCGGAAGCACACCTGACTCAAAAAACTCAAGAACAAACCTTGTCACCGAGCTTCCAACCACCTCCCAACTTCTCTGGTAAAAGACGGGTTGGAACCCATCAGGCCCTGGTGCTTTAAAGCTTCCCATACTCTTCACTGCCACCAAAACTTCTTCTGCTGAAAAAGGCTTCTCCAACGCCCTCTTCTCCTCTCTAGTCAGCTGCAAAAACCCCATAGCTGGTAGTATGACCTGCCCTACATCAACATCCTCCAGCGAGTACAACTTCCTGTAGTAATCCACAGCCATCTTCTCTAACTCCCTCTTATCCGAAACCCACCTATCCTCCACGTCTTTTAACATTTCTATCCTATTTCTCCTCCGCCGGATAATTGTAGACGTATGAAAGAAGGTTGTATTCCTGTCTCCCAGTGCAATAACCTTTTCCCGAGACTTCTGGAACCACATTGTCTCTTCCTGTTCCAGCAAAACATCAAACTCCTTCAACAGCCGATCCTCCTTCACTAGCAGATCATCTGTTTGAACTAGATCCAGCAACTCCTGCACCTCCTTTATCTCAGTAATCAGCTTCTCCTTACGAGTATGAACATCTCCAAACACTTCTCTGTTCCACTTCTTCAACATCCCCCTTAACTTCAATAACGCTGCTGGAGTCGTGATATCTGGATCCCAGGACGCCAGCAATAAATCCTTAAACCCTTCATGTTTCATCCATGCCGCCTCAAACCGAAAGGGTCTCCTCCTCGGATCTAGATCCTGCTGTGGACATAACTGCACATAAAGGGGAGCGTGATCTGATGACAGAAAAGGGAGGTGAGCTACGACCGCCTCCTGCCATTTTAACCTCGCATTCGCACAACACAAGACTCGGTCTAGTCTTTTAGCAACAAAGGTATTCTCCACTAGCCCTCTCTTCCATGTAAACTTTCCACCCTTGAACCCCATGTCAATGAGTGACAAATCATTAATCCAGTCTCCGAATGCCAATGAATCCGGCGACAGCCTACCATTCCCTCCCGTCCTCTCATCCAAGCGCACTATGGTATTAAAATCACCGCCAATAACCAACGGACCTTCCATAACTCTAATCACGTCCCGAAGCTCTGCCCATAAACCACTCCTTCGGCTCACGGAGGGAGCCGCATATACTACCACCAGATTCATGGACTCCTCCCCATTCACTACTCGCGCATGAATAAACTGGCTAGAGGATACCACAATCTCCACCTGACCCACGCTAGATCTCCATAACAGCCATAACCCTCCACTTTGCCCTGTTGCATCCACTCTAAAAGAATTTTCAAGGCCCAGCCTCTGACAAATCCTTCCCGCTCTCTCTCCTTCAGCATGAGTCTCAAACAAGGCTAGAATATCAGTCTCATGCTTCTTCAACATGTATCTAATTGCTCTTCGAAAACTGGGTTTGTTCGCCCCCCGGCAATTCCATAATAAACACTTCATTGTAATTCTGAATAAATCACACAGAACAGCCGGGGAAAACTGTTATTTATCCCCATCAACCACATGCTGGCCCGATCTATCCTCCTGGAGAACCAGATCCATACTCGTGCCATCAACTCCTGATGAACCAGTACCTGTAGTTGTCATCACCTCATTACCTTGAGCCTGACTCCCTGTATCCCTCAACCCATCAGATCCTGCGATATAAACGCCACCAGCTCTGCCCACACTCTCATTTTCTACCCGAAGGCGCTTCCCAGAAGAAATCCCTAATACTTCTCCTCTCCCCGGTCCAAAAACCAAGCCTCTGGTTGGCGCATTCGACTTAACCAGTTTACCTCGAGGTTGCTTCCCTTGTTTTAGACCACCATTCCTTTTCTCCAACTCCACAGTTAGCTTTTTCCCACCATCCAAAGCTTTCCTACCTGCAGCCACAATACCATTTCCTGGAAGCCTTTCCTGCCCCTGCCTCACCCCATTCTGACTACTCACATTCTCCTTATCCTCTTCAATCACGACCATTTCCCCCCCTGTCTCATGCAACTCACCATCACCCACCAAACCTGAAAATCTGTTAGAAACTCCCAGTGGAACCGGAACATTCTCATGTGCATTAGCATTCAGATTCAACCCCTGTTTCTTCCCTGACCCGCCAGCCTCAAACACAACTTTTGGAGCTTGCATAGTTGGAGCTTGCGTATTTGGACTACGTCCCTTTCTCCTTACCTCCGTAAAACCTTCACCATCTTGACTACTTCTCAATTGAACCCCGGTAGTCTCTTGTGACTGAAGCTGCACCAACTGACCTGCATTCCTAGTTGGACAGGCTCCTACCGTATGCCCATACATCCCACATAATGCGCAAATATTACTTAAACCTTCGTACGCGACATAGTATCTCTCACCATTGACTACAACTGAACCCTTCAATGGTTTTTTGAGGTTTACCTCCACACAAACGCGTGCAAATCTCGCTCTTGTAACCCTCATAGTTGTCAAATCCACTCTTATCGGACTGCCTAAGCCCTCAGCTATGCCCATTAGAATTGCTCGATGATAGAAATTAACAGGCACATTAGCAATCCGAACCCACACCGGAGTTGTCGCGATTTCATCAGTTAAAGGATCGAAATCTGGTGACCATGCCTGCACCATCATGATGCTTCCGAATACTCTCCACGGGCCACCAGTCAACGCCTTCATGTAGTCCTCCTCTAAATCAAATCTCAACATAAAGAATTGCTTAGGTAGGTCAACCACAAACATTCCCCCTAACGGCCGCCACAAATCCTGCAACTTCCGATTCATCGCCGCCACGGAGAGATGTCTACCCAACACCTTGACCACCATACACTGCTTGTATAACCCGTTCATCACCTCCAAAATCTCCTTCCCGATTGTGATTACTGGTTCCCCTCCATCTCCATTTGGGAATTCCAATCTCATCTTCGATCTTACAAAATCATCAGCCAAGATGGTCTCCGGTACTGCTATCCCTCCCCCGTTACTGCTCTGGACTTTCTCTACCCACTCCCGTGAAGATCCAGCCTCCAATCCCGGCGGCCGCCCTTCATCTTCCATGGTTTCATCTTGGATTGTCTTTTCGTCACCAACCCTAGCGGCGCTCTCCATGTCTATCCTTATGGGATTTTGTCTTAGATAATTTGTAAACATTATGCATAAGTTTTACTAAAAAAAAAGAATTCGGAGTTAAATTTTTTTTCTTAAAACAATATTATAATTTATAAGCTTATTTCATATATGTGTAGATATTTTTTTGTTTACTTTTTAGGATTCATCATTCATCTTCTAGATGCATATTTCAAAGTATTAAGATCTTAACCCGGTCCTAACGTCTCGCCTAATGGGAACAACTCTAAGTAGGATCAGATCCTCAGTATCGAGCGCAATCCTTTAAAGATTGTCCGGTCTAGAATCTGATCAGAAGTGGGGTAAGTTTTGATATCATACCGGACGGCCGGTTATGCTCCACGTGTGTTGGCAATTATGGTACTGCATAGCGTTAATATATAGTGGCCAACAGAACCTATAATTTGACCTCGAAATATCCGAATTCACGTGATTTTGTCTCTCATTTGGCCAATTTTAGTAAGCTATATATTGTACGAGTTCTCTAATTGAACAACCTAAGACATATCTTATAGTTTTGTCCACATATTATTTTTTTGAATGGTGACAAAATGGGACGAAATTAAACAATGCTATAACCTAAGAAAGCCACCAAACATAATACGGACAAATTATGGTGGATTGTACAAGAACGCATTTCCTAAGAAAAGGGTCGTCATTGTATGCTTCACATATATTATTTTATTTAGCAATTATAGAATTTAATTTACTTTGAGTAGTTTAGCAGGAAAACAATTAATCACTACAAATGCTTATTAGCGCATGAATACATTGAACACTGATCAGTCCTCCTTATTGCTTATTAGTGACGAAACTAGTATATATCTTTGTTTTTGTCTTATGATCCATTGACTCAGCTGTAGTGAATGGTTATCGAGTCCTTAAAACTAGGGGTCAACAATTGTCTATACTGTGAATCCCTTGAATGAAACAAATTTGATTTCATCATGAATCCTACTTATCACCAAATAAATTGCGATTAATAATTTTGAATCTTTTCACTAATTATATTAGGTAACCCTAGAAACGAATCTCATATGTCCGATAAAAATCTCTAGAAGCTGGCAAGCAATATCATCTTTTCGTTTTTATCAACCAAAAGAAAAGGAGGCAGAAAAGTTGCAAGAAGTAGAGTAATAATTTAAACTTTAAAGCTAACACTACGTGCATGGAAAGATCAAACTACAAATAGTGACCATTCTCTAATCTTTATCTTTTTTTGACGCGTGGGGTACAATCTCCACATCGATTGGCCATTGTATTAGAATTTAGATTTAATCCAAGCATTTGCAATCACATCCAACTACAAAGCTCAATTTTAAATAGGCTAAAGAAGTTGACCAAATATTAAATAGGCTCAAGATATCTTAATTAACTAGGCAAAATTCAAACTGATTTCAATTGATAAAAGTCATAATTATATTGCATCCAATAATTTTCTATTAATTAGAAACAAATACTGTATGTGTTATCAAATAACAAATCTGGACAAAAACTTTAACAAAAAAAAAATCTGGACAAAAAGTAAATCTAAAGAAACCAAATCATTAGTGTTTTTACTCCTGTCGTTAGCTTTCTTGGCCACATTCTGCATAAGTAATTAAGTAACAATTTGCCCATCAACAGTTAAAACCCAAAAAACTTATTATTGTTAAAAGAAGAAATATATTAGTGTTTCTTAGATCTATATATATAAAGTCATGGAACTATGGGCTAGTTGTGTAAATCTCTTTCTTAATTTACAATTTAGAATAGTGCTTAAATTTTAAGAGTCTAAAAAGTAAAAAGAAAACACAAAATTAGTGTGACAACGGCGAAACCACTGGCAATTTCTTAACTCTCAAGTTACATAAATGTAGATCTTAAAGCAATAAAAAATGGTCGTCGACGACAACAACAAAAACAACAAAAGCCATACAAAAAGTTAATTAAGAAAGACAAATAAAGTTTAGCAAAAAGTTACACATGCGACCACGAGAAGCATCTCTAATTTATTATATACTAGAGAGAAACCCACGCGATGCGTGGGATACTGATTAAAAATGTAATTGCAAAATAAATAATACAATAATAGGTTTTGATGTCTTTGCAAATAATTATACATGAATTTGTTTAACACTTTAGTTATTCCTTTTGTTATCAGTTTAAGAATTTTGTTATAAAGAAAGGTAAAATACGTATAGAGTGGCTAAAAATTGAAAGTATTGGCATATACATTATGGAATTTATTTTGAATGTAAAAATTAGTATGTTATAAAACTTTTTCTGAAGGAAAAAGGTCAATAAAGAATAAAAAGTAGACGTTTTTTTGAAAAGAAAAAACACCCATCTTCCAACGAAAAAATCAGTGATCATAATCTCAAATATTAGATTTTATTCTTCAACTCTATCATCATCTTCTCCTTCTTTTTTTCTATAACAAAAGTGTAGATAAGGGTTTGGCCATTAATTCTAATTTAAAAATGAGCTCGTCATGAAGTTTTTAACTTCTTTTTTCACGACATGTGGTCCTTTTTCTTTGTCTTTAAATGCTAAAAAAAAAATCCTATATTTTGTCTTTGATTTTTTTTTCATCACTCAAAGTTATGAAAAAAATTTAAATATTTTTGAAATAGATAAGATGCTATATTATTTATTTCATATTATCCCTTCACTTTATAATAAATAATTTGCATGAGCTTATAATTATATTTTATTTTTGAAAATGCCCTTTTTGGTGTGCCATTTTTAAAAAATGTCTCCTTCTTCTATGTATTTTAAAAAATACGTCTCATTAAGCCTGAAAAGATTTATGAGGTACTTCTGAATGGTAAGTATTACTCAAGCCTCGATCTAAGTATTTATAAGGTTTTATAACGTATTTATATAACATATTTATAAGGTTTTATAAGATATGTATAAGATTTTATAAGGTATTTATAAGTTTTAATAATGTATTTATACATATAAAGGTAGTTTTGTATGCTTTTATAATGTTACATACGTACTTAGGTAAATCTCAGATTTTTAAGGACATTTTGGAAAGGTTTTACGTAGGTTGTATTTTTGAAAAGAGGTATTGGAAAAATGCATTTCTAACAATTCCTCAATTTACACTGTCATTTTAATAATTTTCTTACATTTTGCTTCTCGAATAGTATTCATTTATGTAATGATTTATAGTTAAATTAAATATGAAATAATTTTTTAAAATAAACTATTATAAGATAATTTGTTGTTAATTGTTTAATATCAATTTGTGGGAAATAAGGTAAAATGTAGAAAAAGACAACATTAAAAGTATACTTGATTTAGTGCTATATGCATTATAGAACATTGATGAATTTTGAGACTGAATTTTAAGTTTTTATGTAAAATCTTTTTAAAAAATAGAATGGCAAATGATCTTATAAAGATGTATATGTAAATCTTTCATTGTTCCATTTCAATTTAAATCTATATATACATTTTCGAAGTACAAATATGAAATAAATTTTTGAGTTGGCACTTATTTACAAGAGAATGTCATTGTTATAAATGTTTATCTATTAATTAATATTACAAATTAGTTTAGAAATTTTTTTTAAGAAATTGTGGCTTCTAAATATGGTAACAAATTGATTTTGTTTCTAAATTTGACTAATTGCTAATTTCCTAAAACCTCTCTACCTAATTGAAACATTAATATATGATTCTTCTTTCACTTTTATATAATCTTATATTTAATTTATTTTGAATTTATGTAAAATACATATAATTAATATAATAATATATTTTTCTGCATATAATGTGAGTCAAAATTTAAAAAACGGACATATATTACTCAATCGATGAAGGAAAAATATGTATACAATGTCCCATATTGCTTAAAAATTTGGGCGATGGTTTAGAGTCATACATTAAGTTCTGGCTAGTTGGAGATAATAATAACATTAAGTTCTGGACAGATAAATGGTTATCAGGGAAGTCACTTATTGGAGCTGTGGAAAGTGATTTACGAGAGGGGTATGCAACATGGACGGTCCGAGAGATGTGGAGTGAGGGTTTAGGCTGGGACATGGCACGAATTTCACCATATGTCTCGGCGACCACAAAGTTAGAGCTGACGACAGTAGTTGTTGATACAGTGATCGGAGTAAAGGATAGATTGTCGTGAGTGGGACTGCAGATGGGGAATTTACAGTTAAATCAGCCTACAAACTGTTGACAAGAGATGAATCACCAAGACAGAATATGTACTCTTTCTTTTCCCGAGTTTGGAGGGTAGTAGCTCCGGAAAGGGTAAAGGTATTTCTTTTGTTGGTGGCTAATCAAGTTATTATGACGAACGCGGAGAGGAAGAGGAGACACATTGGTGATACTGATATTTGCCAAGTGTATAAGGGAGGAGTAGAGACCATCATACATGTGCTTCGAGATTGTCCAGCAATGGCGGGGATCTGGAATCGAATTGTACCTATAAGAAAGAGATAGGTTTTCTTTAACTAAACTCTGTTAGAGTGGCCCTTTGAGAATTTGTGTGCAGGGACCAATACAGAGGCAGGAGATTGGTCCACCACGTTCGTAATGGCGGTATGGTGGGGTTGGAAGTGGAGGTATGGCAATGTTTTTGGTGAAAACGGGAAATGCAAGGACCGTGTGAAATTCATTAAGGATCTTTCAAAGGAAGTGACGGAGGCGAATTTGAAGATCTTGAATAAGAGCTCACAGGTGCCCCGCGTGGAGAGGATGATTGGTTGGGTGGCACCGGAGGATGGTCGGAGCAAGATGAATACCGATGGAGCGTCCCAAGGGAATCCGGGGCTAGCTACCGCGGGTGGGGTGCTGCAGAATAGTGCTAGAGAGTGGTGCGGGGGATTTGTCTTAAATATTGGGAGATGCTCCGCTCAGCTGCTAGCCGAGCTATGGGGAGTGTATTATGGGCTTTATACGGCGTAGGAGCACCGAGTTACACGGTTAGTACTGGAAGTGGATTCGAGTTTGGTGGATGGTTTTCTTACGACAGGGATTGGGGATTCTCATCCGTTGTCTTTCTTGGTACGCTTGTGCCATGGCTTCATTTCGAGGGACTGGATTGTCCGGTTACTCATGTGTATAGGGAGGCTAACCATCTTGCCGACGGGTTAGCTAACTATGCGTTCTCTTTGCCTCTTGGTTTCCATGCTTTTGTTTCGGTTCCTGTTGTTGTTGATTCAATTTTAAGAGACGACGTTGTTGGAACTACGGTTCCACGACTGATTAGGATGTAATATTTAACTTTTAAAAATGTTTAGAGTATTTATAATATTTAAGTTCTATAAAATTTTTATAATATTTGAAAGCTATAACAATTGAAAAATATATATATAGATATATATTATGTCAACCATTTAAAGCAAAGTTTTAAATTGACTCGAATTATAAGTCTTTTAAGTAAAACTATTATTAAAAATAATTAAAAAATACTGTTTTATTTTATGGGACAAGGTTATATGATGGGACGAGTTTGGGTCGATATTAATACGGGACGATGTAGCACCGGTGAAATCCTAAAATTAAAAATTAAAATATAATGATATTATCTTAAACACTAAACAAACCAAATAATATTAACAAAACAAATATAACATAAAATTTAAAGTTTAGTTTTTAAAAATCAATCCGCAATATACCGCGGGTTAAAATTTTTAGATACAAAATAATATCAAATTATTATAATAGTCCATGATTATAAATGCTTGCCAATATTAACACTACATCACTTCTACATCTACAAATCTTCTAAGTACATCAATACAAATTAACACATTTAAGTAAACAAATACAACTATCCAAAAACAATATTCATATATTTCAACTATATTAATTATAGTATAAATAAGTAAATGAGATATAATTATTTTATAGTATGAATTTAAAATCTAATAAATTATAAATTATTATATAAAATACAGAAAATACAATTTAGCTCCGCGGTGTATCGCGGGTTAAATCCTAATTCATTTAGTATTTATATTTTCCCACTATAAAATAGATAAAAAGTGTCACATATTTGAGGAATTTATTTTATATCTTACCAGACCCGGCTCAATAAATTTTAACGAATCAATGTGTCATTTTGTTATTATTCATATTATGACAACATGAACAAAACAAATGCACAAAATAAGTATTAGTCGTCACTAACACCAATCTACGAAAATAAATCATGTTTTAGCTAATCAACACGAAACTAAGAAATACATTGTACCAATTGGATATAATGTTACTTTTTGCTGGATCATATTTTAAAAATATTTAAAAGTAAACAATACTTAAATGAGAACATACATATCCAAGCGCATAATTTCTTGACGATCCAAACTCAAATTCAGCAGTGTCGTTTATGTTCTACAACATAATTTGTTGGCTAGAATGAAGATAAGGCATGTACTAAAATGAAGATGAGTGAGAGAGAAGAAAATATAAATTTCAAATAACTAAATAAAAAAGAAGTTAATTTAGAAACATAATCATTGCTTGAGCTAAAGTAGAGAGCTTCTTATAGAGCATTTGAAGAATGTTCCAGCCGTTAAAAGAACAACACACCAAGGGTCTCGATTTTATGGAATTGATTAAATAAGAGATTTGTAACATGAAAACGTAATGTGAAGAAGAAACGTAACGTAAAGGAATATAATGCTACGATTTTCATTTATTAGATAGAGTAACATAAGGTAAAAAGGGGCACTTAATTATAATGTCTAGAAAGATATGCTTAGAGAAGAGAAATTTGATAGTTTATTTATTTTATATATTAAATTTAATAAGATAATATCTAAAAATATTAAAAAGTCTATAAAGTCTAACCCTTAATAATGTATAAACAAAAAAAAATCTCAACATAACAATCAAATTCTTCAACTCCAAAGTCTGCTCCAATTTCAAGGTTAACGTAGATTACGACTTAACATTGGTAGAATGATGTAATATACATGTATCATAGACTAAATTAACATACGGCTTATAGCTCTAACATAATATTAATGATAGAGAACCAAAAACTAATGGAAATCCAATCAAAAGTAATTTTAGTCAAGAGATTTTATAAGTAATGATGAACTATTAATTTTTAATCAAATGTAGTTAATCAAATGTAGGAACATGATTCACTTGATAGGTGAATTCACAATTATTTTGTGAGAAATTGTTAATACCCCTTTTCAAAAATACCCCTTTTGAGAGTCTATTTTTAAGTTTGCCCTCTTTTAATTTTTACCGACCATTTTACCCTTATTTTTATTAAATTTAATGCTATTAATTGAAAAAATGTTTAGGCCCAATCAAACGAAAACATCACAACATTGGAATATAAAAGATAGAAGAGAAGTTATATATTTATTTTTCATTAAATTTGTTAACTATTGCAAGAAGGAAAAATATGTAAAAATAAATTGTCAAGTAACCCAATAAAAAGAAAGTGAACATTTTAAACTATTTAATTTACACTTTATATAACTATTTTCCAAATATAATTAAAATAGGCCAAATTAACTCTCATGTAATGGAGAGATATTTATTGATTTAAATAAAAAGAGAAATTAGTTATGGTATATTAATGTGGATAATTAAGAGATGGAAAATATGACACATTTCAAGCATTTGAAGTGCCAAATGTCAAAAAATTAGAGCAAGTTTAGAAGAAATCTTGTCATATAATTAAAAAATAGACCAAATTAACTCTCATGTATTAAAAATTTGTAGGCTATATAAACAGTATAAGTCAAATTTCTTGAAATATTCTGTTCAACTATTTAATTTACTCTTAATATAAAATTTCAAAATTATAATTAAAAATAAATTAATCAAAATAAATGTTCAAAAACTCAAAATTAATAATTATTAGTATGGGGGTTACAAATCTGAAGATACGTAAAATAATTTTACTGTAAATTATTATAAGAAATTCATTTTCCACAATAATGGTGTCACATAAGATTTTTTGGTTTTATTGTGGTAAATTAATATGAATAATTAAACACTTTGATAATAATAAAGATTAGAAATCAATATTGGTATATTATATGAATTTTATTTTCTATATTATATTGGTATTAAAAAGTATGGAGGAAAAGAATTAAAACTTAAGATATTGGAAAGTAAAGTAACGGAGGGATATTTATTGATTTAAATAAAAAGAGAAATTAGTTATGGTATATTAATGTGGATAATTAAGAGATTATTTTTAAATTTAGTTGTTTTCCTCATTTTTCTATCTTACATAATATTTTAATATCTCCATAAAATACATTTCTAATCTTTTCTAATTTGTCTCTTTTTTTTTCTTCTTTCCAATCTAACTGTTTTTATAAAAAAATTGCTCTTTTTTTTTCTTCTTTCCAATCTGACTTTTTTAAAAAAAATTTTTATAACACCAATTTAAAAAGGGAAAACAAACTCTTCACTTTTTGATAAGTGATGTTGAGAATAATTACATAAATGGTTTTTCAATTTATAAGTTAAAAAGTTTAAATTTGTAACTTATGGTTTGCAAATTTATGAATACATATAGATCATGAGAGTAAAAAATTTTATAAAAAAAATGTAATGCCATTTATCTAAATACTTAAATTTATAATTACACTTTAACTGACCAAAATAATAGATATAAATTTTCTCAATGTATGTATATAAATCTTATTGGTGAGTTGAAAAATAGAGAAACAATTAAAAATAGAACTTAAAAAAAAATAGAACGGGGATGTGCCTTGACTAAAAGAGGATCCAAACTCAAATTCAGCAGTGTCGTTTATGTTCTACAACATAATTTGTTGGCTAGAATGAAGATAAGGCATGTACTAAAATGAAAATGAGTGAGAGAGAAGAAAATATAAATTTCAAATAACTAAATAAAAAAGAAGTTAATTTAGAAACATAATCATTGCTTGAGCTAAAGTAGAGAGCTTCTTATAGAGCATTTGAAGAATGTTCCAGCCGTTAAAAGAACAACACACCAAGGGTCTCGATTTTATGGAATTGATTAAATAAGAGATTTGTAACATGAAAACGTAATGTGAAGAAGAAACGTAACGTAAAGGAATATAATGCTACGATTTTCATTTATTAGATAGAGTAACATAAGGTAAAAAGGGGCACTTAATTATAATGTCTAGAAAGATATGCTTAGAGAAGAGAAATTTATTTTCCACAATATAGTTACAAATTAATCACCACTAATTACCATAAATTGGAGAGGGACACATGTCAGTTGCATAGGATGCCAAATGGCATGATAATAGAGCTTCTTAAAAAAAACCTTGTCATATTATATAAGATATTTCTCAGCTTAGAATCCATGGGGAAAAAAATTTCTTAGCACTTTACAAGTTGCAGCCTTTGTAAAAGATTCGATTTATTGTAGACTAATTTAAATCTTAGTCGTCTGAAAATGGAATTTCGTCCGCAACTGTATACTCGAACACGTTGACGCAGTCAGATTTTATTTAAATATAACACGAATATAATAAAATAGTCATCGATATTATTTGGTTAAGTTAATGAAATTATGCGATGAGTCAGATTGATACCCATGAAGTAAAAGTTATACGCTGACGTAAAGGTCGTCGTCGTGGTCTCTCATGCCACCAAACAAATTATTCTATGCATTTAAACTTTCCATTTGATTAAGCTTTTGGACCATACGAAAGAGTAGTATAATATTGTGCTGAAATTTAGAGTTTTGAGTTTGCTTTAACAGCTTTTAAGGGAGGTTTAAAGTTTCGAACAGCTCTAAATTGTTAAGAATAGTTTGTCAAAACCTTCTTGCACACAGAAATAGAAATAAAATTGAACGTTCATTTTATAATATACTTGGATCCAATCCAAACTATCTTTAGACTATTTTATTTCCAAGCATAACACTAACTAATTTTGTATAGCATTTAAATAGTCACTTTGTACTGGACTGGCTAAAACCCAATTGCATGACAATGGTTGATTAGCATGATGGCTCAATCTTTAATGTCACCACTAACTCTTTGATGAGCTCGAACTCCCATGCTAGAGTTAAAAGAAGTGTGATTTTAGACTTATTGACTAGCAGTTGAAAATACCTAACTTACATTTTGGAAGAATTATATCAATGAATTACATAACATAGCAATTCACTAGTATAAGACTACTGCAATACACATCTCATTCCTCATCTTATTTTTTATGAGATTATTTCTTAAGAAGTCTATTAAATGTTGTATAAAAACAAGATAATATATAATAGAAAAACAGTCTTTATATATATACGGAAGCAATAATAATTTAGATTTTTGATATATGGTTACTTTTGGTTGTGAGTGGGGATGAGTCGTATATATTAGTATTTTTTGGTTGACGAAAAAGAAGAAATAACAAAAAGAAAATTAGAAAAAAGGGAATTTAAAAGGTGAAAAAAGGGGAACAAATTCCCTCCAAATGATTGGGCCATAAACCAGAGAGAACAAGGCTGCTTCTCTTCTCTTCTCTTCTCTATTTCTTCTTCTTCTCTCTCTCACTCTCCTCTACTGATAAAATCTCCATCCATCGATCGATCTCTCTCTCATTCGCTGGTTCGCTCAACGATCTATCTTCGTCATCGTTGGTCGATCATCGTCGTCATCCTCTGATCCCGCCGCTTCTAGGTTAGTGGTTAATTATTTCTCGTCTCCTCCCTTCAATCTCCTAATCTCATCGCGAAACCTTTTTCCGTTAGATTCGCTGATTTTGATAGCTGTTTTAATTCTCCTGGGATTCGATTTTGTTATGTTCTTATTTTCAATCACGATGATTGATTAGGTTTTCGTGGTTTGATAACTTGTGATCATCGATTGTTTTTTGAAACGGTTCCAGATTCGAATCATATATCTAGGTTTTTCTTCGTAATCGATTTTGTTTGATCTCTGATTCAAACCATATATCTAGTTTAAAATTAGATGATTGGATTCGATTTTGCTCTGTTTGAATTAAGTTTCCGGAATTTACTCTTTCGTTATCCAAAAAACTTTGACGCTCCATTGAATATTTTAGGTTCTGGAACTAATCTCTGACTTATAATTTACTTTTTGTTCAGTCAAAATTAAGTAGAATTAGATATAGAGGTGGATCACCTAGAACTTGATCTTATGGAATCATGCATAGAGATTACTCATAAGTCATAATGATACCTAAGAGAGTCTTCTTGAGCCATATTAAGAAGTAGACTAACGTTAATTTACATTAGATTAGTGACCTGTTTCCTGTTTAAGGAGTTTACAAATCTTTGGTTTACTTACTGATCACATATATATAATTTAAAATTGTATAGGATGCTTTCTGTTTCAATATCCAAAAAGGATAATAATGATTTGTGTTGGTTGAGTTATAACATCATCAACTATATGATTGGATAATATCTCGTATTTATTAGCACTATAAAACTCATTTGCATGTAAACTTTTCCATAGAAAACAAATCACAATCTTTTTTTCTTTTGATAAATGTTCCTTCCATCTTTTTCAAAAGGATATTTTTACTCAATTTAGAAGATCTTTGGTGGGGTCCTAGTGATTGTGGATTCCGTGCCTACTTGAATGAGGTCACTGCAGTCTTCACGGGAAAAAGCAATTTCAATCTAGTTTGAAATACTGGTTGAAACAGTGCCACTTGGTTACATTATAGTCTGAGATGTTACTAGAACAAATGCAAGGTGTGAGAGTATCTTGTTGCATAGTCATGGAGTTTTCTTGTGTGTGTTTCTATTTACTTCACTCACATGTTTCTTGGGGTTTCTTTAACTTATAGTTAGAGACTTTCAAACTTTAAATTTATAAATAACAGGACATAGGCGTAAAGCAAAAGTGAGAGAGCAAATCGTATAACTTTTTTTTCATAAATATATGATGCCTTAGCTAGATTTGCTGTCTTATTAGGTGGACCACCGGTTTCTTATATATACTTTCCTTTTCCTCGCCTTTTCTTTACCGACACATACAATTGGACGCACCATACGTTGTTCACGCACGCACACACACACACACTACTGTGTATAATAAACACTAAGTCTTCTTCTTCTTCTTCGTCTTCGTCTACCAAATAAAAGGAACATCGTGTCCTCATGCTTGTTGGCTTGGGAAATCATGCGACAGTTTTTTCAAAGTCAATATATGAACAGTAACGTTTCTAACAAAAATAATTTCATCCCGACAAGAAAGACATTGAATGATCGATTTTTTTGAAGCTATTTCTTTCCTAGTGTACATTATTTTCTAATGTGCATATCATTCAAAAGTTTGACATTTGTTATCTCTGCAAGAGAGTGTGCTGTAGAAAGTCAGTTGTCGTTTTTTACCCCCTTTTTTTAAAAAGTCACATTTAGGTCACTGCTTGGAAAAGAAACACTTTCTGTCTTTCTGAATTAAGCATCTGATTCTTTTTTTCTTCTGTTGTCACTAAACAAGAGTTTGGTTGATAGCCTCTTTTTTCCAAGGTTAGTTAAATTGTATTTTATCTGGTGTGCAACATTATAGAACACACTAACTTAATCATCATCCTTTATGCATAATTTGATTTGACCCCTTACTGTTAGTGGTTGAAAGCTAGAATGAATATCAATGGAATTTAATTAATCTTGTTTTCACACGTGTATTTGACATTGTGGCTACCAACATCTCTGTTCATACCAAGTGCTTGCTTAACGTTTACATTAGACTTCAGATTTTTTTTTATTTTGTCTAGTTAGGGGTAAAAAATATTCCTTTTCTTTGTTCCTTGGTCTATAAAAAAGTAAGGAGATGTTTCTACGTTGTATTCCCCAAAATCAAATCTAACGTCAGCTTCGGCCGAGTGAGAGGGGTCAATTTCAGCTTAAACCCAAACTTCTTTTAAATAAAACATAAGTTTCTTTGGTTACAAAAAAGTTAAAAACATAAAAAAGGTTAAAAAGTTAGGTCAGTAGGAGAGGAGCGGCTCCAGGATCCGGATAGACGAGGGACCCACAGAGCAAGTTGGTCTATAAGTAGGAGAAGACGAATTCATTCAATGATTACGTCATCTCGTCTTATTAGTAATCAAGAAAAAAAAAAAAAACAATAGAAAACATCTTCTCGTGAGTGTGTGTGGTGATCTCTCTCTCTCCGCCCCAAATCTCCGGGCGATTTTATCACTGTTGGTTAAATAATTTACACGGCGGTGTGTTGTTTAAAATAACTGAAATAGTTCCGGTCGAATTGTAGGTTTTCGAGAATTTTTTTTTTTTTTTGAGTTGGAAAAATAAAAAGTCTCTGTTTTCAGACCGAATCTTTTGATGTATCACTTGCATGGCTGTGAAGGCTCTGTGTTGTCTGTAAAGCTTACACGAGGATTTTGTTGCTCCCTCTTCCTCTAATATCTCTCCTTCTCTCTCTCTCTCGCTCTCTACGATAATAATGTCTTCTTCTCTGCCACCGTTTCCTTTCGTTTCTTTTGGCTCTATTTACTTGCCATCTCTCTCGATGATAACGACATCAAACCCACCTCTCAAAGATAACTAAATTCCCACTTATTATTTTGATTTCCATCCCACACTGTCTGCCTCTCGTGTTGAGGATCACTGGATTTTTGTCCCTTCTTGAGTGGCCGTGAAGGTGTGATTCAGATGCCCTTTCTTCTTTTCTTTTCTCTGCTTTAGGTATTCCTTTTCTTGGGATTAATTCTGTCCATTTTTTTTTTTGGCTTCTGTTTCCAAAATTCTTGGCTTGTTACGACCTCAGGATCATGTTCTTTTTGTTATCCACTTCAGTGTTTGACACTATCTTGTGTTTTTTTCTTCCCCTTTTTCAATTACCTTAGATGCTTATTCCTTGGCCTGATGGGTTCTTTTACATTCGACACAAGTGATATCAGTGTATGGTGATAGACAACGACATTTCATATCCTTCCTTTTTTTATCTTTAATGTTTTAAATATATATCTTTACTTGACACTTGGTTTCTTTATGTGTTCTGATTTGATTTGCTTTGACAACAAAAATGCAGGTTACCGTTGTTTTCCGGAGTGTGCATAACTTGAAACTTGTGTTTTGGTTCTGTTTTGGTGTGAGCGTATGCCTGGAAATAAGTACAACTGTAGTTCTTCTCATATCCCACTCTCTCGAACAGAACGCCTCTTGAGAGATAGAGAGCTCAGAGAGAAGAGGAAGAGCAACCGAGCTCGTAATCCTAATGACATTGCTGGCAGTTCCGACAACTCTGAGAACGACCTGCGTTTAGAAGGAGACAGTTCAAGGCAATATGTTGAACAGTACTTGGAAGGTGCTGCTGCTGCAATGGCCCACGATGATGCGTGTGAGAGGCAAGAAGCTAGGCCTTATAACAGGCAACGGCTTCTTGTAGTGGCTAACAGGCTCCCAGTTTCTGCCGTGCGAAGAGGTGAAGATTCATGGTCTCTCGAGATCAGTGCTGGTGGTCTAGTTAGTGCTCTCTTAGGTAAGTCATAACTCTCTTATTCGTTCCAGTTTTCATTTTTCCATATCACTGGGCAACATTCATATGCAGTAGTAATGAACAAACATTGAAGGAGGTTTTTGTGGTCCATTTTTGATGAGGTTTTCGTGATTTATTAGTAGGCTGATATAAAATTAATGAATGACCTTGTGAAGGTGTAAAGGAATTTGAGGCCAGATGGATTGGATGGGCTGGAGTTAATGTGCCTGATGAGGTTGGACAGAAGGCACTTAGCAAAGCTTTGGCTGAGAAGGTACATAGTATCTCTTGCTGATGTTGCTACCAATGATAATCACCTTATCTATATTCGAGTCGTAATTTGTTTTCCTCTTGATTATAAAACTCTGTCATTTGATTTCTTGTTCGCAGCGGTGTATACCCGTGTTCCTTGATGAAGAGATTGTTCATCAGTACTATAATGGTTATTGCAACAATATTCTGTGGCCTCTGTTTCACTACCTTGGACTTCCACAAGAAGATCGGCTTGCTACAACCAGAAGCTTTCAGTCTCAATTTGCTGCATACAAGAAGGCAAATCAAATGTTCGCTGATGTTGTAAATGAACACTATGAAGAGGGAGATGTCGTCTGGTGTCATGACTATCATCTTATGTTCCTTCCTAAATGCCTTAAGGAATACAATAGTAAGATGAAAGTTGGATGGTTTCTCCATACACCATTCCCTTCGTCTGAGATACACAGGACGCTTCCATCACGATCAGAGCTCCTTCGCTCAGTTCTTGCTGCTGATTTAGTCGGGTAAAATCTCTACTTGCTTTTATTTATTGCAAGTGCTTTGCCATTGTAATGGCTCACTGTGACAAGTTCAAGTCTATGTGTTATTGTTTTAACCAACCTTAGTGGGAAAATAGTTAACCATGTGTTTCTTGATATATCTAGCTAGTTATAGTTCTGTTTCTCCATGGCTAAGGTATAACACGTCATATTGGTATAGGATCTGATTGTTGGTAAGATTTCGGTTGTCTTAGGTGGTGTAAGAAGTTAACCTTGACAGTGTTTAATTTGGATCCAAGGGTAAATAATGCTGTATTGGTTGTTTTATCATTGAGTCTCATATTGTTTACTTTTCAGCTTCCATACATATGACTATGCAAGGCACTTTGTGAGTGCGTGCACTCGTATTCTTGGACTTGAAGGAACACCTGAGGGAGTTGAGGATCAAGGCAGGCTCACACGCGTAGCTGCTGTATGACCATTTCATTACTTCAACCCACACATTATTCACACTTACCTTCCCAAAGTGACAAAACAAGTCTTAATAACTTGTCTTATTTTAAAGGCCTACTAACAGTATCCTGTTTTTGCTTTGGATTTCAGTTTCCAATTGGCATAGATTCTGAGCGGTTTATACGAGCACTTGAGGTCCCTGACGTCATACAACACATGAAGGAATTGAAAGAAAGATTTGCTGGCAGAAAGGTACAAGCTTTGATATCTTTGATCTCTACAAAAGAGCCACTAACCATGGGAAACCTAGCTGCGTTGCAATCTGTTCTAAAGCTCTTCTGAGGCATGTCAAAGAAATTTATCACATACAAGTGGTTTTTTTCTCCCTTCTCACTTTTTATTAACAGGTGATGTTAGGTGTTGATCGACTTGATATGATCAAAGGGATTCCACAAAAGATTCTGGCATTTGAAAAATTTCTCGAGGAAAATGCAAGCTGGCGTGATAAAGTGGTGTTATTGCAAATTGCGGTGCCAACAAGAACAGACGTTCCTGAGTGTAGGTCTTCTTTCTTGGAGTCTCTTATTTCATGGTATCTCTTTAGTTAGCTTCACTCATGAAACATTACAAAACATTTGCTAAAAAAAGTCTCTTTTAGTTTACTTATAACTGGTCTGATGCATATAGTTGCATGTAAGTTGTCACAGGGAATCATGTCACCAAACTACGGTAGGCTATAGCAACCTAATAAGTATCTTTTCAAACCACAGTAGCTAATAGATGTATATTTCTTCTCTTACAGATCAAAAACTCACAAGCCAAGTTCATGAAATTGTTGGACGCATTAATGGTCGCTTTGGGACACTGACTGCTGTTCCAATACATCACCTGGTCTGTTTTTTCTTCTCTATGCTTGATCAGCGAGTTGAATATTATAATTTCTCACTATCTGTAGTTTTGTTCTTTTTATGGAAAAGGACACAAATTGAATGTTAGACCTCTAAGGCACTAAGCATTTTGTGATTTTCATATCCTTGTTATGTTAGGGATTGAATATTGTCTTAGCAGACCATTCTATCTGGTACCATGGATAGAGAATATATTATCTGCATCATGCTACATATTTGGTGTTCTGGATCTTATAGTTTTGAAAATTCAACTCTGACATAATGCTGATAAAATTCTCATTCCCTGTCAGGATCGTTCTCTGGACTTTTATGCTTTATGCGCACTTTATGCCGTCACAGGTAATTGTCTGGCTATCTGTACAGTTTTTATGGCATGCTACTTTCACAGTCTCAGTAATTTTATTTTCTGTTTAAAAATGTTGCTTTCTGTGATCTGATAAGTTTCTTTGATTTTGTTTCTTCAGATGTTGCACTTGTCACATCTTTGAGAGATGGGATGAATCTTGTCAGTTATGAGTTTGTTGCTTGCCAAGAGGCCAAAAAAGGGGTCCTCATTCTCAGTGAAGTAATAACTTGTACTTTGCAGATTAATAAAGTTGTAATTTAAGAGAATAATATATGACACACTACATGGGTTTAAGTTGCATTTGTTTTACAGTTTGCAGGTGCTGCACAGTCTCTGGGTGCTGGAGCTATTCTTGTGAATCCTTGGAACATTACAGAAGTTGCTGCCTCCATTGGACAGGCCCTAAACATGACAGCTGAAGAAAGAGAGAAAAGACATCGGCATAATTTTCATCATGTCAAAACTCACACTGCTCAAGAATGGGCTGAAACTTTTGTCAGGTATGCAAATAAACTGTCTCTCATTGATTTCTTTAAAGAAAAAAAGAGTCATTATCTAAAAAATTCCTTAAGTATGTCACCATATGGCATGTAACATGATGTACATAACCATTTACTGTTCACTTTCCTAGCTTTTAATGGAATGCAACTCTTAACAAATCTGCAGTGAACTAAATGACACTGTAATTGAGGCACAACTGCGAATTAGTAAAGTCCCACCGGAGCTTCCACAGCATGATGCAATTCAACGGTATTCAAAGTCCAACAACAGGCTACTGATCCTGGTAAGTGGTAGGCGTCAACTTGTTGAGAAATAAGAATTTGTTAAATACTTCATAGTTCTGTTTAATCCCTTTATCTACCGTATAAGCCTTTTTTCTCAGAGTCATGTTTTGGGGGCCGCCTTTAACCGTGCATCTGTGAATACATTCAGGGTTTCAATGCAACATTGACTGAACCAGTAGATAATCAAGGGAGAAGAGGTGATCAAATAAAGGAGATGGATCTTAATCTACACCCTGAGCTAAAAGGCCCGTTAAAGGCATTATGCAGTGATCCAAGTACTACCATAGTTGTCCTCAGCGGAAGCAGCAGAAGCGTTTTGGACAAAGTATATACAATGTTCCTACTGTTAGTTTCCTTATTTCTTTTACTCCATAATAACTTTACTCACGGACTTGGTTTACTTAAATCAGAACTTTGGAGAGTATGATATGTGGTTAGCTGCCGAAAATGGGATGTTCCTAAGGCTGACAAATGGAGAGTGGATGACTACAATGCCAGAACACTTGAACATGGAATGGGTTGATAGCGTAAAGGTAAAGTAGATTAGCGGTTCAGATAAACCCGCATCTCAGACTCTATAACTTTATTCATCTTACCCTTTCTGATTTTTTTATTCTGTTTGTAGCATGTTTTCAAGTACTTCACTGAGAGAACTCCCAGGTCACACTTTGAAACACGCGATACTTCGCTTATTTGGAACTACAAATATGCAGGTACTTATATATTTTTTACCTGATTGTTTTTGCCTTCTGATCACCCTGACACACTTGATGTCTCGTTCTTCTCTGTAGATATCGAATTCGGGAGAATTCAAGCAAGAGATTTGTTACAACACTTATGGACAGGTCCAATCTCTAATGCATCAGTTGATGTTGTCCAAGGAAGCCGCTCTGTGGAAGTCCGTGCAGTTGGTGTCACAAAGGTAAAGAAAAAATTCGTCTCTAGTCTTTTTCTTTCTACTCTATATCAACTTAGATTCTCACATTCCGGATTCTTTTCTTCCTCAGGGAGCGGCAATCGATCGCATTCTAGGAGAGATAGTGCATAGCAAGTCGATGACCACACCGATCGATTACGTCTTGTGCATTGGTCATTTCTTGGGGAAGGTGATATACCACATCCAATTCTATAATGTCGAGAGATTTTGATACAAACTGTCTCTGACATTGTGTTTACAGGACGAAGATGTTTACACTTTCTTCGAACCAGAACTTCCATCCGACATCCCAGCCATTGCACGAGCCAGACCATCATCTGATAGTGGAACCAAGTCATCATCAGGAGACCGAAGACCGCCTTCAAAGTTGACACATAACACCAACAAAAGTGGATCAAAATCGTCATCATCCTCTAACTCTAACAACAACAACAAGTCCTCACAGAGATCTCTCCAGTCAGAGAGAAAAAGTGGATCCAACCATAGCTTAGGAAACTCAAGACGTCCTTCACCAGAGAAGATCTCATGGAATGTGCTTGACCTCAAAGGAGAGAACTACTTCTCTTGCGCCGTGGGTCGTACTCGCACCAATGCTAGATATCTCCTTGGCTCACCTGACGACGTTGTTTGCTTCCTTGAGAAGCTCGCTGACACGACGACGTCTGCACCTTAATATACCGAGACGGTGTCAAGTGAGTTCATGTAACCCAATAAAAACTATTGTTTTGTAACAAAAAGCAGCCATTACCAGACTCTTTTAGTGGTTTGATTCTAATATAATAAGAGTAGAGCAACTTATGACAAAATTGTGAGCAAGAACACAAATAGATAATCAATAATAACTCAAGCTCTTATTACATATAATATTCAAACTACAAATACACCCCTAAGCAAATCTAACGAAAGAAGGGGTAATTAAACAATAACAAAACAAAAAAACGAAACTGATATTAAAGGTGATTAATCTAATGACGAATCACAATCTTTCTCTCTTCAGGTTTTCTTGTTTGGCTCGAATGCATACTTAATCAGAGACTCCTTAATAGAGAGTAGCTCAGGGAACTCTTTCTTGAGCTTGGAAGCATCCATCTCGTTGTTGCTTCTTGGAGCCACAATGACTTTAGCTTGCTCCTCTAATGTGAAGTTTGCCCATTTGAATTCAGGGTTGATGTAGTCTCTGTACATCTCTAGGATCTCGTTGTGGCTCACCACACCTGGGTTTGTGAAGTTCCAGATTCCTTTCAAGTTTCTTTTCGCCATCTCGATGGAGATAGGTAAAAGCTCGTCCAACACAGTCATGCTGTTTGGGATGTTCACTACTTTGTTGTATCTGGAGATCTTGGTGATGAAGTTGCGCGGGTTGTTTAGATCCGAGGAGATCGGCATCCTTACCCTCAATGTGCATACGTTGTCATACTCCTTTAGCAGCTCCTCAACCTGTAGACGCATTCATCATAACAACGATTAGCATACATAAGAAGGAGACATCGATAACGATAAGAGTATACAATCTTGACAGAGCAAGTACTAGTTATACCATGGCTTTGGTTTTTGAGTAGAAAGAGCCAGTGAAGTTGGGTGTGTCTTCCTCCTTGAAGCCAATTCCTGAACCTTCTGGATGCTTGTCGTCATATTCGAATATACAACCAGTAGCGAAATTCATCATCAGGAGTCCATGCTCTCTGCAGACATCAGCTAGAGTCAATGTGCCAGCTACATTGGCACGGATAGTCTCGGTCTTGTGAGACTCACACCAGTCAACATTGGGTCTCCCAGTCACACCAGCGGAATTGAAAACATGGGTTGGCTTAACGCTCTGAATATCCTGCAGAAGAGATGATCGATCCTCCAACCGACCTTTCCCATACTCGTAAGCAATTCCTTGCTTCTCACATATCTTTCCAAGCAGACCACCTATCCATCCGGTCTTTCCATATATCAAGAACTTCAGCGAAGGCTTTTGCGGTGTGCCGTTGCTCCTTGGGCTTGGAACAACCATATGGGTTTGACTTGGTTTCTCTGATAAAGTAGCTGCCAAAGAATTGTCCTCCGAGCCATCAAAGTGTCGCCCGCCAGGCATCATCAACATCCTTGGATGAGGAAGCAATGCTCCAGAAACATCACCCCACCACTCCGGGTTCTGTGTGTACCATTCCATAGTTTTCTTCAACCCTTCTTCCCACGTGGTCCTCTCTGACCATCCCAACTTTTTGAGCTTCTGATCGTCAAGGAAGTACCTTTGATCGTTAAAAGGTCTGTTCTCGACAAACTTGATGTTCGCCTCAGGGTCCATGCTGAAGAGTTTGCAGATATCTCTGGCAACATCATTCACTCTCCTCTCCTTCTTCGTCCCAATATTGTAAACATGGCCAACTTCACCCTTGTGAAGAATAACTTCAAATGCCTCAGCAACATCTTCACAGTACAGGTAGCTCCTAACATTTGACCCATCTCCATGAATGGGAAGAACTTGCCCTCTCATTGCCAACAAAATGAACTTAGGAATCAACTTCTCAGGAAACTGATTCGGTCCATAGACGTTATTTCCACGTGTGGTAATAACAGGCAACCCATAAGATCTACCATAAGCCATAACAAGCATCTCAGCACCAGCTTTCGTGGCAGAGTAAGGATTCGTCGGAAGTAGCTGAGAAGCCTCATGGTTACCAACAAGAGCATCCTCATCAGTTTCACCATAAACCTCATCAGTACTGACATGAATAAACCTCCTAATCTGACCAGTAACTTTACAAGCCTCAAGAAGCACATGAGTTCCATAGATATTATTCTTAGTAAACTCGAAACTGTTACCGAAGGAATTGTCGACGTGAGTCTGAGCAGCGAAATGCATGATGGTGTCGATACCTTCAGTGATGAGAAGATGATTCACCAAGTCAGCACTAGCGATATCACCTTTGACAAACTTGAAATTTGGAGACTGTTTAGAGGGATTGAGATTCTTGAGATTTGAACAGTAATCAAGTTTGTCAAGCACAACGATGTTGTAATCAGGATAGCTTCGTATGAGTCTGTTGGCGACATGTGATGCAATGAAACCAGCAGCTCCGGTGATGAGAATGTTCTTGGGAGTGTACGAACCCATGATTAAACGCTGCGTTTTTCAAGAATGGGATCACAATTAGCATAAGATTGAAAGAACTTGCATGTATCAATCAAATATGCAGAGAAATGAATGCGATATCGAATTAGCAGATCTAACGAAATCGAACGAATTTTGAACATTTTAATTGCATAAAACCTTAGATCCAGATCAGAGCAGATAATTAACATCCTAAATCTCGATTCTGTGGCAACGGAGAGTGATTATAACCATCGGATCAAACGAATTTTGAACATGTTCAATTGCATATAAACTTAGATCCAGATCAGAGCAGAGAAATAAACATCCTAAATCTCGGTATAACGATCGGAACAAAGAAAAAGTAGGAAATGATAAACGAAACTCAGTGAAGCATTATGATCAATGTAAATTTCGAGATAATGGAGTATGAGGAAGAAGAGATTCACGAAACATACCTTTGAATTTTCAGATCTTCAACGATAGCAAGAGAATTTTGGGAAGAATAACTGGAAAATTCCGAGAAAATGTGAAGAGTTTTCGACGGTGAAGAAGCTGAGGAAGAAGCGAAAGAAACGGAGAAGAAGAAGAATCAAAATTCAAAAAAAAGAGTCTTGTCGACACTGCAAAAATAGAAGATGAGAACGAACACAAAAGATGACTCCTGGAGAGGGAAGAGTCTACGGGAATTCTTTTTATATTGCTTTAACTTACGGAAATACCCTTTCCCTTTTCACTTATTTACAACGCGGGTAGGTACACGACTTGAGTCGCGTGTTGATGATCGCGCGTTTTGTCAAACCATTAACTTCGCATGTATACTAACCTCTTCTAGTCTAAATTCTGACTTAGAAAATCTGATTTTATAATAACAAAAAAATGAATAAATTTGAATTTGAGATATGAAGTAACGATCGTTAAAAAAGAGAGTATAAACAATGATTGTTGAAGATTTTAGATAAACTCAATGATGATGTTAAACAGTTTATCAAAAAAAAAAAATGATGTTAAACAAAAAAGGATTAGGTAAGTAAAACAAAGGACGGTTGGCTACAGTGCGTTTGCCATTGTGGTATGTGTTAGGTACCATGTGTGGCTCTCAAGTTCTCAAACTCTTCATATACTATCTAGGGACTTTTTCGTAATTTTCGCAGAGCAATCGACTTTGTAATGATTTATTTACTATTTTGATATGACTCTTTTAATATGGGATATGTAATCATTTATTGCACTTTCCCATATGCTTAATCAGATCACCGACACAGATACCATTATTGTCACTTATGACTTGTGAGTGAATCAATCACTAAAATATTTTTAATTGATTTGATTTTCTTAATCTCTTTGATCATTAACATTCAAAGACGCCGTTCTAGAGTTATTATGCGAAAGGGGATGATTTGTGTGAAAAATAGTTTCACGGGGGTAGAGTATAGAAACAAGTTTTTATTCAGGGACCATTTTAGCAAACAATGTGTTTAATTGAAAAAGGCACGTGAGACCACGTGAGTACATGTTTTGGTTTCTTCTTCATCGGTCCGATCAGAGTGAGAATTCGCCGGTCAGAGAAAAATGGCGTCTGCGATTTCTCTCCCTCTTGTGAACGGAGCAACGCCTTTGAAATCGAATCCGTCGCTCCAAAAATCTATGCTCACTCCACTCCATCTTCGAACTATCTCTTGTTCTAGGCTTTCTTACTCTTCCTCGAGTCGCGAAATTTCTCTCAAAACTCAATCTACTGTTCCTATTTCGTGTAGGCGTAGGTTTGACTTAGTTCCTCGTTGCGGCATTTCATCTAACGATTTTCCTACTGAGAAAAAGAAGAGCTTTGGCGAGTGGGTTGAGTTTGTAGGAGAGGCGGTTTCGACGGCGTTTCCGATATGGGTTTCTCTTGGATGCTTGTTGGGACTGATGAGACCAAGTACTTTCAATTGGGTCACTCCAAATTGGACCATTGCAGGTCTTACGATCACGATGCTTGGAATGGGAATGACTTTGACCTTTGACGATCTTCGTGGCGCTTTCTCGATGCCCAAGGAGCTCTTCGCTGGCTTTGTGTTGCAATACTCGGTTGGTTTTCCTCTCTCAATGCTCTATCTCCAGTGTTCAATTGTTGTGAATTATGCACAAATTAGAAGAGAAATCGGGAAAGATGAGATCTTGAAGGCACCAATGTAGATATCTGATCATAGTTTTGTTGGGTTTGGTAACATAATCTTGTGGAGGAACCAATGTGCTAATGATTCTTGTTTTATGATCTTACCAAATCTTAGTTTTGAAAGTGTAGTATTAGAGCATGGATAAGCTCATAGCTTGCTGATGAATCGTGTTGCAGATAATGCCACTATCAGCATTTTTTGTGAGTAAACTCTTAAATTTGCCACCACATTACGCTGCCGGTCTCATATTGGTTGGTTGCTGTCCAGGCGGTAAAATATACATTTCCTTACTTGCTTGAATTTTATTTAACATTCATGTAGTGCTCTTAAATCTGATGATTTTTCATTTGTTATCTGAAGGTACGGCAAGTAATATTGTCACATACATTGCACGGTTTGTAATCCAAACAAAAAGAAAAGTTTCTGAGTTCCATATGTTTCTTATACTACAACTGGATGATCTGAGTTTCTTTTTGTTTTTCATTGTACAGTGGAAATGTTGCGCTATCAGTGTTGATGACAGCAGCTAGCACTGTTTCAGCTGTGGTTAGTGACTTACTGTCATCGCTTTTTCCATTCTTCTTGTAGATTGAGACACCCCAATTAATCCATTATGTTTTCTAGATTATGACACCGCTTCTTACGGCGAAGCTTGCCAAGCAATATATCACAGTAGATGCTCTTGGATTACTAATGTCAACTCTACAGGTTTGGTTGGTTCAATCAGTTTCTTGTTCTGGTTAAAACGAGGGAGTTTTTGTCCATTGACTTAACCCTTCTTGGCTTCTGTTTGTGTGTGGTCACAGGTGGTTCTTCTCCCAGTGTTGGCTGGTGCATTTCTGAACCAATACTTTCAAAAGCTGGTGAAATTTGTTTCTCCTGTGATGCCTCCAATTGCGGTTGGAACCGTTGCAATTCTGTGTGGGTATGCTATCGGTCAGAACGCATCTGCAATACTCATGTCTGGGAAACAAGTAGTCCTTGCTTCATGTCTTCTTCACATATCTGGATTTCTCTTTGGGTATCTGTTTTCAAGATTACTCGGAATTGATGTGGCATCATCGAGAACTATCTCTATCGAAGTTGGCATGCAGGTAACTAAACAGTTCCTCAATTGAAACAGTAAACAAAGCTGTTTAAAACTCAATGTGAACTGAGGATTTTTTTTTTCATTTTGTTTTGGTGAAGAACTCGGTACTTGGAGTTGTTCTTGCGACACAGCATTTTGGGAATCCGCTCACTGCAGTACCGTGCGCTGTTTCTAGCGTCTGTCACTCAATCCTCGGTAGTGCCTTGGCTGGAATATGGAGACGTAGTGCCCCAAAACAGCTTGAAGACTGAAAAGAAAGCAAAGGAAAGTTCATGAAAAGTCTCTCACTGTTACTCAAACTGGACATTTTTCAGGACCATTTAGTTAAGTTTGTTGAACAAATGAACAAAGGGTTATGTCTTGTAAAGCTTTGGAAGAAATTATCTTGTTTTCTAAGTCTGAGATTTCTCTTGTTATTTCTGAATTCGAAACATGAATCATATTTTGTTCACAGTGATGAGGTTAAAAAGGCTATATATGTAATTTCCTACACTTGTGGAGGGTAGTTTTGGACTAGGAACAGCTAGTCTTGAATCAAAGACGTTCCAAGTCGTCTTCTCCAAATCGATTTTCTTTTACCTTTCTCTCTGATTCGATTTTTGTTCGGTTGGCTTTTTTTTTTGCGGAAAATTGGTTGTTGGGTGGATCAAAGCTTAGGAGATTTGTTTCGTTTGTTTTGGTGCTACAAAGTCCATGGAGGCGGAAGGAGAAGAAAGACAGTGGAGTTCTCTCATAGTACCTTCTGTTCTAGAGATAGTGAAAGAGAAGAACTTCGCAACTGTTCCTCCGAGGTATATTCGACCTGATCAAGAAAAAACTGAGATCTTAAATGATTCTAGTCTTAGTTCTGAAATTCCAGTCATCGACATGAAACGGTTGTGTTCAGTTTCCGCCATGGATTCCGAGCTCAAGAAGCTCGATTTCGCTTGCCAAGATTGGGGATTTTTTCAAGTTAGTCTCTTTACACACCTTGAATCTTTGTTTTTCTCTTTTTAAAAATGCTCCCTTGCTGTTTTTTTTTCTTTCAATTTGGTTATAGCTGGTAAACCATGGTATAGACTCGTCTTTCTTGGACAAACTAGAGACAGAGGTTCAAGAATTCTTCAATCTCTCTATGGAAGAGAAGCAGAAGCTGTGGCAGAGAAATGGTGATTTTGAAGGATTCGGACAAGTGAACATTGTCTCGGAGGATCAGAAACTTGACTGGGGAGACATGTTCATCCTCACCACTGAACCAATTCGGTCACGTAAATCTCACTTGTTCTCCAAATTACCTCCTTCTTTCAGGTAGGACTGTTGTTGTTGTGTGTAATTACGAATTAGTCTCTCACAACTGTAAATTGAAAAATCTGTTTTTGTTTTCAGAGAAACTTTAGAGACTTACTCCTCTCAAGTGAAGAGCATAGCTAAGATCCTTTTTGCGAAAATGGCGAGTGTTCTTGAGATCAAACAGGAAGAAATGGAAGATTTGTTCGATGATGTTTGGCAATCTATCAAGATTAATTACTACCCGCCATGTCCACAACCAGATCAAGTTATCGGTTTGACTCCACATTCAGACGCTGCAGGTCTCACAATACTATTACAGGTGAATCAAGTGGAAGGACTTCAGATCAAGAAAGACGGCAAGTGGGTTGTTGTAAAACCTCTTCAAGATGCTTTAGTTGTTAATGTTGGGGAAATCTTAGAGGGAGATTACTAGAAACTTCTTCCCATTGGTATGAAGCTGTTTTGTTGCTGCATTTTTTCTGATGTGAGTGTTTTGTTATTGTAAAGATCATAACAAACGGGAGGTATCGAAGCATCGAGCATAGAGCGGTGGTGAATTCAGAAAAAGAGAGGTTATCGGTTGCGGTATTTCATAGTCCGGGAAAAGAGACAATCATTGGTCCGGCGAAAAGCCTTGTAGATAGGCAGAAGCAAAGTTTGTTCAAAAGTATGAGCACACAAGAGTACTTTGATGCCTTCTTTGCTCAGAAACTCAATGGCAAATCTCACCTTGATCTTATGCGTATTTAAGGACAAGACCCTCATAAAACATGTTACAGTACCTTTAAAACTATATTATGTGGTAGACCTCGTAAATTTGTAAATTAAAGAGAAATCTTCTTCTTTCTTCTTTATCATTAAAGACATTAATACATACAGCTCTAATTAAGCATATGCAGAAAAAAAGTAACAAGAAAAGATTTTTAATTGGCTGAGCGTTGGGGTTTTCGGTGGACGCGAAGCAGCAGATTATAGCATTCCTCTTTGCCCACAAACACAACCAGTAAACCACCGGAGGACGAAACCAACCGTTATATTAACAGCCGTCGAAAAAGCACACAAGACGCGACGCCGGAGAGAAAAAGTCGAGGGATCAACACTTTCGACGATTTTTCATTTCCCTTTTAAGCTAATCGATGGGTCTGTATTGGTAACAAGACAAAAAAAAAGAGAGGGTTTTCTGGGTTTATAAGGGTTTCGTATACAAGTCGAGCTTTTTTTGGGGTGAAGTAATGGCGGGTGTATCTACAATTGAGACGGAGAAATACTCTTTGTTAGAAGATTTTAGTGTCGATGTTGAAGTAGATGATGAAGAATACGAAAGTTTCTCTCTTTGTTTCTGGGTTTATCTTCTTAATTCCACCACATTCCCATCTACCATCATTAGACAGGTGATTGATTTTCTCCAGATCAAAGCTTCTTATTATTGTTTCTCTCCGTGTTTAGCTGAAATGTTCCTCCTTTATTCATCGGACTCGGTTTTTTCCTCTGTTAGTTCTTTAACTTGTTTGATTTTCCTTTAGTCCTGTGTACTGAATTTACAAACTTTTTGTCCTTGGTGTGATCTATCTTCCTCGACTGTTGGTATCTGTGACAAAGAAGTGAAATTTGAGTTGATCTTTAGGTATTCGAGGAAAGGCCAATTCTCTGTTTCATTGTTTATATAGAGATTTTTTTAGTTGGAAATAGGATTTGTTCACTTTGTTCCTCATCTCTGATTTGATGTAGATGATGTTATTGATTTATAATCTAGTTCCATGATCAAGTAGTTTGTCTTTAACAGGTTCACTCAGACATGAGTGTTAGTGCACCTTTCCTTGTGCTAGATGAAAACAAGAAGATGATGCTTTTGCCATTGACTCTCCTTCACAAGGAAGCTCCTGATCCTGTAGACACTTCTTCCTGGACACAAGTTCCTAGCGTTTCTACAAAATCCAAGTTTCCTCTTCAAAAATGGGTTCATGTGGGTTGTGAGGTACGGTTTTTCTCAGGAATTGCAAGATCCTACATTTTCATTTTGAGATGGCTGATTCTTCTATTTTCTCAGGTTTCTAGAAATTTCATGAGGCTTTTTATTGATGGAAATATTGAAGGAGAGCAGTTTGTGACTTCTTTGCTGACAAAGAACACCAATCCCGAGTGTCCTCGAAAGATATCGCTATTTAGTGTTGGCGGGGATGGTTATAGCGTTCAAGGTTTCATCCAATGTGCACAAGTCTTACCTGCTAGTGATCATGTGGAGCATCATTATATGAAGGTCTCTGCTTAGTGCTTAACTCTTGCCCTTATTTTCCTTTAAAACAGTCTTGTTCTGTGTTTGTTTATTTCCATTATTCTTAAATTTTATTTTCTATTTTTGCCAGGACCCACCTCTATTGTTATCTGTCAATAAATCATCCTCATCGGGGATCAAATTAGATGATGATGGTGTTTGGCAGGTCAGAATTTTTAAAGCTCATTAGAAATTTTCCTGGCATTTATTTACATTTCCGCAGTCAACACTTACTTTCTTGCTCTATAGGCATCTTGCAGGGAGATTTTTTCCTTGGATGTTGTTTTATCCAATGCCATTGGCCAGCCTGTGCACAAGGATGTGGAGGTTCATTTATCTTACTATTTCTCATCACTTTTGGCACTAAGTTGCCTACTTTTTTAGCTTGGAAAATCACTGATTACATGGTTGGGTTTAAAATGCAAAGGTTGTTGCATCACTACTGTATGCCGATACACTTGTGGAGGCCAGGATGAGTGAAGCTGAGGCTCCTCTTTTGGTAAGAGATGAAGGAGTTGAATTCTCATCTGGTGATAGACCGATCAAATTATTAAACGGACGCTCATCCTTTAAGCTCAAGATCTCTCAGGTAAAAACAACACTTTACTGCATTTTTTTTATCTTTGTATTGCTTTTCTGCGACCACTTGTGTGGGAAAGTCTGACCATTTAGGTTACACATATTTCGCTTTTTCTGAAATTCTAAAGAATTGTTGTTAAATTTTTTTTCCAGCTTTCCTCCAAGAGTGATAACAGATTGTTCTGGATTAAATTTGGAATACGAAATGCTAAAGATTATCCTTTTCTTCAAGCTGTTTCCAATCCAATCCGTTGCATTTCGATCAGTCCTGATGTCCGGCCACTTTCTGTTACTCCGAAAAGGTTGACCAACATTGACCATCTATCAAGTACCGAGTCTCCGGACCTTCTACAGAACACGTCCTCAGTTAAACGAATCAGGTTGGGCAAAGAAAGTGTTTCTGGGAGCGAGGAATCATATCAACAATGCAACTCTCGTCCCCAAACCTCAAGACAGGTATATAGTGAAGCATTCTTTTTATAATGTTTTTAGTTGCATATCGTATACCAACCTTTACTGTTTCTGCATTGTTTGCTGTGGGAAGTTTGAGAATGGAAATGGCATGAGATTGCACGAAGAAGATAACTCTTCAACTGATTCAGAAAACTCGGAAATGAGATATACAATCTCAGATTCCACCATCTTTAGATACTGCCTTGGAAACATAATCGACAAATCTCTACTTCTAAAGGAAATCACAAACAACTCATCAGACGATGAAGTTTTGGAATTTGCAAATCAGGTTTCTCTGTACTCTGGATGTTCACACCATAGGTAATTTGAACCTAACGATCATAAATTTAGCAGAGAAGAATCTTTATTGCGATATACTGATATTGTGAAATGATTTTTTTTTTCTTCGAAATTTCAGCTATCAAATCAACATGGCAAGAGAGCTAATAGCCGAAGGAACAAATGCATGGATATTGATATCTCGGAACAATCAACATGTTCTTTGGGACAATGTGGTCTATGAGATTGAAGAACATTTCATGAGGATTTCAAAATGCAGCAGTAGATCACTCACCCACCAGGATTTTGAGCTTCTAAGGAGAATATCAGGATGCTACGAGTACGTAACTCAGGTGAATTTTGAGAAAATGTGGTGTTGGTTGTTCCCTGTTGCTTACTCCATATCCCGGGGCTTGATAAACGGAATGTGGCGTTCTTCGTCGCCTAAATGGATTGAAGGATTCATCACTAAGGAAGAAGCAGAACATTCGCTTCAAGGCCAAGAACCCGGAACCTTCATACTCCGTTTCCCTATTTCAAGAATCTGGCCTCACCCTGATGCTGGTAGTTTGGTAGTGACTTATGTTGGTCATGATTTCGCTCTTCATCATAAGCAACTCAAGATCGATAACATCTGCGAGTATATTTCTCTCTATTTGATCCTCCTCCCTAGACAAAATCATCTTTTTCATTAAATATCTGATTCAAATCACTTTTATTTTCTGCAGAAGTAGTGAAAGGTACATGGATGCAAAACCGCTGCAAGATATGTTGTTGGCTGAACCGGAGCTCTCTCGGCTAGGAAGGTGAGAAAGAGAGAACGGTTATCTCTTCTCTGTTGTGTTAGACCAAAAGATAAACTGAATATCGAGATTGAGAAACGTTGTTTTGGTTTTGATTTTTGTTTGTGCATGCAGGATCATAAGAAGCCATTGAATGATATGTGTGACGTTTCTACATTTTCGAATATACAGACGCTTAATCTCTCTTACAGTTAGTAAATTTGTATAAGCTAAGAGGGCTTAGCTAAGTCAGTCTCAAATTAATGTTAAAATCACAATTTGAAAGGAGCTTTTGAAGGAAACGACGTTTTATATAACAATCTCTGTGGTTGCTTTTGTCATTGGCAAAGTCGTAATCGCTCTTCTTCTCTACAAGAGATGGAAGAAGAGAAAACACCTGCCTCCACTAACCGTCTCAAGTAGTGTCGAAGCCCAAAGGGCACTTACAAAGCCCAACAGTTGGAGTTCCAGCTCACCCACTAGACCGTTATTACGTAAACGAATTTTTCAACGTTCGAAAACAGTTTACCTTTTTCCCAATGGGGGTATTTAGGTAATTTCCAATCTCTAGGCCAAGTTTTCCTTTTTCCAAGGGGTATATATGATCTTCTTATACATGTTGAGAATAAAGTCAACGACAAAAACTATGTGATAGCTGGTAAAAGCATACCCACCTCACGAGTTCTTTTATTACAACTATCATAAAGTGTTACATCTCATTTAATAATTTCAACAAAAAGCGGATGAATTTGATGTATAAACTCATTTTTCATTTCATACGTGATAATAATATATGAATTGTTTTCTTATGTGGCGTGTCCAATTGTTGGTAAGGATAACAAAAGTTGTAAACCTACTTTCTTTTCCTGTCTATCTCCGTTTTCACGTAACCAACTTCTTTGTCTTCTCTTCTTTTTCAAATCTTGATAATGAGATAACAAAAGAAAAACACTTTGAAGTTTTTGTGCAGAGAAACAATAATGGCTAATGCAAAGGAAACAACGTTTTATATAACAATCTCTGTGGTTGCTTTTGTCATTGGCAAAATCGTAATCGCTCTTCTTCTCTACAAGAGATGGAAGAGAAAGCACACAGTTCATGAAAATGGATTTCCAGGTATTCAACTAGCTTTATCTATGATTCTATGTGTTAATAATCATTTCTCTAATGTTTTACAACTTTGCAGTCAAAGGAGGAGGAAAAATGGTGATGTTTAGATCTCCATTACTTAACTCTGTTTCCTCCGACATGTTTATGAAGAAGACACATAAGCTAACCAACAAAGACATTCTCGGTTCTGGAGGATATGGAACTGTGTACAGATTAGTCATTGATGATTCAACTACTTTTGCTGTGAAGAGACTAAACAGAGGAACTTCTGAGAGAGACAGAGGGTTTCATAGAGAGTTAGAAGCAATGGCTGATATAAAACACAGAAACATTGTAACTCTTCATGGCTACTTTACTTCTCCACATTACAATCTTCTCATCTATGAGCTCATGCCTAATGGAAGCTTAGATTCTTTTCTACACGGTACGCACAAAACAGAGCATTAAGCACAAAAACGTGTATATGAGTGGTTTCTTCAACCACAAGTTTTTTTTTTTTTTTTTTTTTTTGCAGGAAGAAAATCTAGAGATAGAAAAGCTTTGGATTGGGCGTCAAGATATAGAATAGCGGTTGGAGCGGCTAGAGGGATTTCTTATCTTCATCATGATTGCATCCCTCATATTATCCATAGAGACATCAAATCTAGCAACATACTTCTTGATCACAACATGGAAGCTAGGGTTTCTGATTTCGGTTTAGCCACTTTGATGGAGCCAGACAAGACTCATGTTTCGACGTTTGTAGCTGGAACATTCGGATACTTAGCTCCTGGTTGGTACAACTGATAGATTCAAATATATAAACCAAGATTTAGATTGCATTTCGATTTTGTTCATGTTTGTTTTTGTATAAACAGAGTATTTTGATACGGGTAAAGCGACAATGAAAGGAGATGTTTACAGTTTCGGTGTTGTTCTTTTGGAGCTTTTAACCGGAAGAAAACCAACAGATGATGAGTTTTTTGAAGAAGGAACAAAGCTTGTTACTTGGGTAACAAGTTATCTATCTCTTTTCCTTGTTTAAGTTATTAATCTGGTTTGGTTTCAACTTTCAAGCGACGTCGTTGTGGTCTGTAATTGTATTGTATTATACAGGTGAAAGGAGTGGTGAAAGACCAAAGAGAAGATGTGGTGATAGATAACAGGATAAGAGGATCATCGGTTCAAGAGATGAACGATGTGTTTGGTATAGCGATGATGTGTCTTGAACCCGAACCAGCCATTAGACCAACCATGACCGAGGTTGTCAAATTGCTCGAATACATCAAACTTTCCACACGTTCTTCTTTTTGATGTCTCTCTTGTCAAATATTGCTCTATAAGAAAATTAGTTTCTTGAAATAATCAAATTCAATTCCAAATAAAGTTTTGCTGAAGAAAAAAGACTTCGAGATTCGCTTCTTTGATAACTGTAATAGATTATTTATAATTCATTTTTTTTGGTATGGAATGAAGGATTATTATACACAAAAAAAGCCCTATATCAAGTATTCTTTTTTAAGATTCTCGTACAAAGTGGGCATTGGATCTTAAAAATTTCCCTAATTTACAGCTCAGCACACGTTTTGATGTCTTGTTATTTGATCCCAATTGTTCTCACTACTACATTAAACCTTCTGAATCAATTAGCAACTACTATCTTTTTTCTTTTACTTAGCAAAACCAAACCAAACAGTACGTTTACATAACGACACTTTTGCTAAAACGCTTACTTTTCCTAGAAGCAATTTGCTGGATTGTTCACCTCAAAAGCCTGAAAACATTAATTAGCATTAGATATCTAAATAAAAGTAATAAACAAATCTTTGTTTCTTTTTAAAATTGTTTTATTTAATAAAAGAAAAACTAATCACTGATTCACTTGCTCATCATTTTTATATATACCAAACAGTGTAGAAGAGTTTTCTCACTCAAACAAAAATCAAACAATGGCTAAAGCATGGATCTGCCTTTCCTTCCTCATCATCCTCTACCTTTTCTCAGGTAAATAAAACTACTACTACTCACCATGCATCCTACTTATTGAATTTTACATTCAATGTCTCTCAAAGTTTTAACTTAAGAGTTTCCAATTTCAGTATAATAATAATCCTACTTAACAGTATCATCCTCATGTTTTTCCTTTTCATAGATCGAAACTTCATCAAAGTCAACGCAGAGGTATATGCTTAGACCAACTATCAAATTGCTATCTGATTTTTTTCTTACTCAATGAGTTTTTGTTCTAAGTTGTTGTTATAGACCAAGACTTGGTGTGTGGCTAAACCTTCTTCAGATCAAGCAACACTTCTAGATAACATAAACTTCGCATGTTCTCATGTTGATTGTCGTGTTCTTTCGAGTGGATGTCCATGTTATTCCCCTAGTAACCTCATCAACCATGCTTCTATCGCCATGAATCTTTATTACCAAGCCAATGGAAGAAACTATTGGAACTGCAATTTCAAGAACTCTGGACTCATTGTCATAACTAATCCGAGTGAGTTTGCTCTTTCTCTTCAATTTGCTATTTAAAAACACTTCTAGATATAAAAAAAGGTATCAATGTATCATCAGCTTACATTAAAGTTAATTTGATTTTTTCTGTATGTGTAGGCTATGGAAACTGCTACTATGAATACACATGAGCAAGAAAAAAACCATATTTGTTACAAGCAAACAGAGGAGGAATGTGTTTTCTTGTTGTTGCCATGTTTATGAGTTGTAATTTAAATTTCCAGAGTTCACAGATTTTGACTAATCATATGTTAAATGAAATGTTTGATTCCGCTACAATCATATTTTTTAGCATAAAAGCAAAAAAGAAAGTATCCAACAATTATCAAAATTTGATCACAATTATTCGATCTCATTTTCAGTAATGACTAAACCTAATTACGTACTGACGTTAAACATAGAATTTACCGTAATTAAGCTCTTAAAATTGAATTCTTCACCACATTAACAGCAGAAAAAAAAAGGACTTGTAAAAGTATGTTTGAATATTGGAATTTGGAAATATGTAGAACAACAACGTAACGTTTTCTTTTCTTTTTTCTTTGGTGTCAGAAAGTAACGCATTCTAAAGATTTTTTTTTATAAAAAAGGAAAGGTAACGTATTCGATATACTCGAATGTTAGTAAGTTAAACCATTGGATAAGTGACACGTGGTGAGATCTTAGCCTCAAGATTAGATAATCAATCGTTTCCCTCTTCTCCTTGGTATTGAACAGAAAAAAGACAGTCGTCGTCACTTTGGTGCCTCCGAATGATCTCATGTGGGCTTGTCTCGTCCACCCAACAAAAGTAATAATAGAAAAAACTCGATCCGCAACTACTTGATTTTGTATTTTTGTACACCTTTTTTTTGTTGTAATTTTTCCACACACCCAATTTTCCCGTGGAAGAAAAGGAGTCAGTTTTTTCGTTGCTTTTAAAGCTTCAATCTTTACAGAGTTCCATAGAGCTTCATAATCCCTATTTGCCCAAAAGTATTCAAAGCTTACTGGGTTTTGTGAGAATGATGACGTCATGTCGGAATATAGATTTAGGTACGATGATGATGGCATGTGGTTGTGGCCGTCGTCAATTTCCTTCCTTAGCGAAGACTGTTGTTTGTAAGTTTGGTAGCAGCAATAGAAGCTATGGCGGTGGGAATCTCTTGGGGAGTTGCAAAGCGGTGCCCACGAAATCAAAGGAGATCTCTTTGCTCAACGGTATGTATAGTTCTCGCTAAAGTCTTTAACTTTTTTTTGTTTCATGTGATAGATTTCTGATTTTGTTTGACTCTCTCTAAATGTTCGTGAATCTTGTTCTACAAATAGTTATTGATTTCTTAAGATTCTCTTGGAGTTTATGCTTATGCCTCATGAGATGTGTAGGTATTGGTCAAGCTCAAACAGTGACTTTTGATTTGAGGCAAGAGTCTAAACAGCCTATTTCGTTGCTCAATCTGTTTGAGCTAGTAGCTGATGATCTGCAGACTTTGAATGACAATCTTTTATCGGTTAGTATTCGAAGAAACTCAGTTTTTCGCATTGTCATCTTCTATTCTGTGTTTGAAATTGCACTAGGGGATTTACAATGTTGTTCTTTATAGATTGTTGGTGCGGAAAATCCGGTTCTGATATCTGCGGCTGAGCAAATTTTCGGAGCTGGTGGTAAAAGAATGAGACCGGGTTTGGTATTCCTTGTATCACATGCCACGGCGGAATTAGCAGGCTTAAAGTGAGTAATCTTTAGACTTTCTTTTTTGTATTCCTTTCATTCAATTGGGTTTCCATCTTTAGCACAAAATGATCATATTCAGATGTCTTGATGCAGGGAACTTACAACAGAACACCGGCGTTTGGCCGAGATCATCGAGATGATTCACACTGCAAGCTTGATACACGATGACGTGTTAGATGAGAGTGATATGCGAAGAGGTGAAGTTTGGTTATTAGTTATGATGATTCATCTGTTTTTTTTTTCTGATAAAAATGTTTGGTTTGGTTAAAACTTAAAACTCTCTGTATAATTGCAGGAAAGGAAACTGTTCACGAGCTTTTCGGCACAAGAGTAGCTGTGTTAGCTGGAGATTTCATGTTTGCTCAAGCGTCATGGTACTTAGCAAATCTCGAGAATCTTCAAGTTATTAAGCTCATCAGTCAGGTACGTAATTACTTTTGCATTGTTTCTTCTATGAGGTTGTGCTCTAAATCGCATTTCACTGAATAATCGCATTTCAGGTGATCAAGGACTTTGCAAGCGGAGAGATAAAGCAGGCGTCCAGCTTATTTGACTGCGACACTAAGCTCAACGACTACTTACTCAAGAGTTTCTACAAGACAGCCTCTTTAGTGGCCGCAAGCACCAAAGGAGCTGCCATTTTCAGCAGAGTTGAGACTGATGTGACAGAGCAAATGTATCAGTTCGGGAAGAATCTCGGCCTCTCCTTCCAGATAGTCGATGATATTTTGGATTTTACTCAGTCGACAGAGCAGCTCGGGAAGCCAGCAGGGAGTGATTTGGCTAAAGGTAACTTAACCGCACCCGTGATTTTCGCTCTGGAGAAAGAGGCAAGGCTGAGAGAGATCATTGAGTCTGAATTTTGTGAAGCGGGTTCTCTGGAAGAAGCAATTGAAATGGTGAGAGAAGGCGGGGGAATCAGGAGAGCACAAGAATTGGCTACAGAGAAAGCTAATGACGCGATAAAGAATCTGCAGTGCCTGCCTCGAAGTGCTTTCCGGTCAGCTCTAGAAGAAATGGTGATGTATAATCTCGAAAGAATTGATTAGCTTTTCCAACAGAAGTTAGAAAGGTTGAGATGAGACATGCTTATAGACTTATAGTACAGTAAAGCACACACAAAAGAGGATTTGGCTGTAATACAGAGATTGTAACCTGGTGAAAATCCTTAGCATTTCAAAAGCAATAACACATGATTTCGATTAGATTTGTTGATCCAATAAACGTCGACATTATTTTGTAAAGATGTTTTGACTGACAAGCAACACTTAGCAGAAAATGATAAGTGTTGTTAAGTCATTACAGAAGCAACGTCAAAGAGTGTTTCATAGAATAAGCTTTGGATGGGAAGTCTGCATTAGAGGAGCAGGCGCAGAGCCTTTGTGTAGTATGTGAGCGCCCAAAGAGTGAAAATGTTTCTATAGGTTGCATAATGGACCATCACATTCATCTTGAACACTCCCATTATTTCCTGCATTTTGTGGCATATAGAGTTATTTTGTATCAGATTGAAGTGTAAATTGGAAAAAGAAAAATGACAATTACCTCTTGCGGGAAATCGCCATTATCCATTTGGGAATTGATCAACACTTTAGCTGCGCGATGAACAGGCAAAGGGTCTCTCTCCATCTGACCACCCATAATCAGAACCATCAGTGCTTGTCCTGTATTCACCACATTGCTTCTGTTTCCCTCTAGAGGTGTATATGTCTTCCTGGGGCAAGATAGATAACTCTCACCCCAACCGCCTTCAACGTTTTGTGTCTCCAGAAGGAACTGAACTGCTCTACGAATCGGCTCACAGTTCTGGTACGTCTTGCCTGCAGCCACTAGACCTCTTACCGCGAAAAAGGTTCCATACATGAAACACACACCCCAGTTTCCATACCACGAACCATCGGGCATTTGAAAGCTCTCTATGTATTTGACACCATTCTTGATAAACCTTTCAACCTCTTCCTTTCTGTGCTCCGGATACTCTTTCAAGAACCGAGCCAATGCCACAATCGCAGACCCCGTACATTCTACATACCTAAACGAAGCTCCATATATTCCATAGTATAAAATATAAATCATTCATTTATCCAGTAACAAAAGAAAGCAAAACAAAAAAAATTGATGTGGTAAAGATAGTACTCATGCTCGACGATTGTGTCTTCTATAAACTCCACCGGACTAAGCCACTGCAATTTATTTTGAGGCATTAATTACTGTTACACTAAAAACACAAAAATAGTAAGAAAAATTAAAATAAATACCTCTAGCCAGGTTCTTCCACGAGCTGCCTCCCACACTGCTATGCCTCCATTTTTGCTCTGTTAAAATTTTGTAACAAATTAATATCATTAATCACTAGCCGTTGTGGAGTTTTGGTTATAAAATTATAATACCTGAAAATAGAGAAGCAGATTAACGGCATCATAGAGCCTCTCTACATCCATTTTCTCCCCAATCAACTCCGATGGCATGCTTCCAAAGACAAGGCAACACTGGCCAGCCAAGTGTAAACCGCGGTTAATCCTCAAACGTTAGTTAATTGATCGTAATATGTTACTTAATTAAAGAACTAATAACCATTGGAGTCAGAACCTCTAAACTCTCAGCAGTACAATCCGAGACAGGCCATCCTTGGTCTTGGTCCGAAAATGTCCATCCTCCTTTCGCAATATCTTTCAACATTTTCCTATGGTCACCGGGAGGGTTTTGTGTAAGCTGAGATTTATCCAAGAAATTGTATCCTTTGATTAACGTTGATCTAATCTCATCATCATCGTCATCAACATCTTGATAAGCTAACATGACTTGAAGTGAGAATGCTGTATCCCACAATTGGCTACCAAAAGACTGCACCAAATAACATTCTCTAATAAATTTAAACTTTAACATTTTCGAGACAGAGTTATAGATTTCCAAAACAGAGTAAATAAAAAAATAACTCTAATGGTTTAACTAACTTGGATTTTCAGACCATCCTCTCCAATCCATATATAATCGGGGACTCGAGCAAGATGTTTCTTAAAATAATCACCGTCGGGGTCTTCTACCCAACAAGCAAGCATATGAAACGGCTATATCAAAAATCAAACAACAGTGGAAATCATTAGAATACAAGTTAGGGTGGGTACAAAAATAAACTTCTCTTTTTATCACTTGTATTATTGCGGTATATCAAGGAAATTTTACCTTTGGCACACATCCACCGGTAAAGTATCTGCTGGCTTCATCTTGATAATGTAGGAGCTCCATTGTGGTTCGAAGAGCTTTTTGCCTTATGAGCTTGTTGAAAGGCCATCGACTCAGGATATTCTCTGACAAAGTATGAACACCTTTCCAAAACATTTCTTGTAAAAATGACTGTGGATAGTAGAGATCTTCCTGCATCATGACATTTTTTTTTAATTATGTGATAATTCATTGGTCTCGTGTACATTCAAGTTTTTACCTTTGCGCACAGATTGCGAGCTTGACTCCATAAGATTTTGTCATAAGGTTGAGGATAAAGCTCTTCCCGAAGCTGTAAAATGAGAGGTGTTGGTGTAGCTACAAATTTCTTACCATACAAGTATGACACGCCCATGAAAATGTCCCGGAAATAAATCCATAGAGTACCTGTTTACACATATGTTGATTAGAGACATGCTTAATTGGACCAATCAATTTAAAACCATAACAATTTATATCACAGAATGTGGAAGTGGAACCTCCGTTGAAGGGCGAAAAAGAAGGGAGCATCCACACCTCAGGCGGTATGGGTTTGCAACCGGACCAATTATACACTCCAAGGACCTTTGTGAGAAAAATCACAACACAATCGATGATAAAACTGTAAGCACTCGTCGAAAATAATAGAAGCTAAGGACAAAAAAAATTAGGAAAATAAGCTAAGTCTTCCGCGGATGCCATGCATAAATACCGATAGCCAAGCTTTTCCGATCAAGGGCGTATATGTAGCACCACCGTGATCAAGGATCCACTTACGAGCCCTTGCACAACCACTTCCTTTAATATCATCATGATCTGCTTCTACTCCAAAAATCCGTAGGCAAATGTAGTTGATGACCGTGCAGAACATAGCACTTTGGCCTTCCACGTGTAGTCCCCACCCACCATCTTCGTTCTACAAAAATAAAAAATTATCATCGTAGTTAACGTCAGAGAACTATCATAGTAAATATCAGAGAGGGGCTTATCTATATATGATCAAATGTGTTACATAAGATACGAGTACCTGATGGTTGTACATGTAGCGCAATAGTTCTTTGCGATGTTCCAAAGTCAAGATTTTCTCCAAATGTCCAGTGATGTACAAGCATATGACCTAAAATATTTTTATCATTACAGTTTACATATAAATATTTGATGAATAGAAAACAAAAGAATAATTTAGTGTTAGTAGAGAGAGTGAAGGATAGCTCACAAAGGGAGCTTCGAAGAACAAGGAACCAGAGTTTTCAGCAGGCCAATGTCCATCCTCAGCTTGCAATGCCTTGAAATATAGTATCCCTCTTCTCAGTGCCGACTTTGCGTCTTTGTACGTTATCTTTTCCGCATCTCCTATTTCCACTCTTGGAATCTTCTGCTCGAACTTCTTCTCCCTTAGAAACTATCAAAATCCATCCAAAACAAAAAACAAAAACACAAACTCATATTTTTCCCTACAATATGTCCAACTATATCATCAAAAAGTATTATTCCACCAAATAAAACACTGCATCTAACAATGGCAAACTCATGCATGTTAAAAGCTCCACCTGCATTCGCCAAAGGAGATCAGCACTGATCTTGTAACGTGACCGGTTTATGAAGAAATTCTGGCGAGCTTCATTGACCTCAGCGAGTTCCTCTGGGGAGCATGCATCGGCATCAAACTCCCAAGTTTGTCTTCCGGTGTAGTTGTTGGTGGTGAACAAGTGAGTCTCATCTCCGCCCTTAGCTCCGATCTTCAGCCTCCACATTTTGTATCAAACCTTTTAGTAAGTCATGAACAATAACATGATCTTTACATATAACAATGGACCACATTTAAATAGTGCCATCACATTATGTAAGCTTTCTAAACGCAAGCTTGCTCAGAAAGATGATGACACCTAGCATCCCTATGTTGATATGTGTCTTTCCTCTCAAACTTCCATTAGATTTCATGATATATTTTAGAAAATATCTAAAACAATATTGAGGAGACACATTTTTGTTTCTTTCATTTAAAAAATTTGGAAAGAGATAACAGTTAATCTTATATAATAAATCAATTTCTCTAAAAATTAAACAAGCTCTCAAAAGGTCGTAACATTTAACATTCCTCCTTTTGACATATGTCTTTTTTCTTTCAAACTTTCATTAGATTTTATTATCTTATTATTATAAAATATTCTAAAAAAAACACATTTTGTTTTTATCATTTAAAAAACTGGAAAGAAATAACATTAAGCTAGACACATTTTTTTCTATTTTTTTCTTCGTTTTCTTTTCACTATATTTAAAAATTGACATATAACAAATTTATATTAAATTAAATTAAATTAAATATATATATAGATATATATATATATCTTTCACTATTTCTTTATTGGGCTATTTGATATTCTCATTCCTTAAAAAAAAACATATAAGACACAATTGTTTATCTTTAATTACACATTTAAATCCATCAATGTAATTAATAAATAGTGATTACGATTAATAACATCAAATCCCTATGTGAAAAAGGTAAATCTATATTAATGTTTATTGTTTTGAAAAGTCTTCAAAACGTCTGTGTGTCTAAAATTTATTAATTTTAACACCTTTGTAATTGTAGGGTTTTATTTTCAACGTCAGAAAGGTTGGCTTCCACTACAAGAAAATAGGGATATTGCAATACTGGAAATTGTTGCTATATGCCTAAATAACGTTGCAAATATAGAATTGCAATGAACAGGCGACCAATTTTATATCGTTGTTGATTGAGCGTTGCAAATTTGTATTTGTCGCACATACTTATATGAGGTTATGCAACTTATACTCATTTCATTGAACAACGCTGGTGATCAAAGACTTTGCAAGCAGAGACTTTTAAGTCATCATTACAGAAGCAGCCGCAAAGAGTGTTTCATAGAATAAGCTTTAGATGTGAACAGGCCCCATGTGATCAGATTCAAGACATATATAAACAAAGTTGAACTCATTCGATAAGAGAGGTACTTTTTAAAATTACATAGAGCATATATAAAGACTCCAGACATTTTACGGAAGCAGGAATTGATATAATGATCTGATTATTAAGATTTGGAAACTGCATGGTTCACTTGGTAGGAGACTGGGAGATGTTGATAAGCAGATCCTTAGTGAATTGAAGGAATGGTGAACGAGTGATCTCGGAGTCTTGGACCACTGAGAAATCGTAATATGCGACAAGATGATGAAGAAAGATTGCCATCTGAAGCCGCGCAAACTCTGCACCTACACAAAGTCTAACTCCACTTCCAAACGCCATGAACGTTTTAGACCCCCGAGTCATTTCTTTCCCCTGCCAATCAACCAACCAAATCCCATCTATAGGTTTACAAAAGATGATGGAGAAAGAGAAAAAAAAGCAGCTGAAATTATAGTAAGTGTATAATTTAGACCTCCCATCTCCATGGATTAAACTCGAATGGGTTCTCATAGTTTGTAGGATCATAATGAACCGCTGAAGGTGCAACTGCCACAATCCAACTAGCCGGAATTGTATATCCTGCACAGAATAAAAGCTTCTTCTAGTGATTCAGATAATATTTTTATACATATATAACTTTCCAAGTAGTACTTGCCTTTGATCTCAACATCGTGCAGTGCCTTTCGGAACAATAAAGGGGTCGTGTTTGATAGGCGAAGCGACTCATTTATAACCTACAGATTAAAGTCATATCTTCCACTTGTAAATATCTCATTATCCAGGGTAAATCAGAAAGATACACACAAATATGTATACATGTAGATGGGGTATTTACCATGTTTGTGAAAATCATGTTGTGTGTGTATTCTTCCCAGCTAACTCCAGCTTTCTTATATTTTCTGTTGTCTACAATTGCCTTATGCTCACGCTGTGCCACATTATATATATATGACTCTATCAAATCCATCCACACTCTTGTTCTTAAAGACGATAGCCATACTTGTTAGTTGTTTCTTATATATTACCTTGAGCTCTGCAAGCACTTTCGGGTCTTTGGATATGAATTTCACGGCCAAAGCAGTACAACTGGAGGTACCTTCTCTCGCGACGAATGCCAGAAGGAAGATGAGGTTTGTAGCGGATCCTTGGTCGAAAATGCTACCTTCTTTCTCCAGTTCTTCTAGCATCGTGTTGAGGAAGTCTTCTTGCTTCTCTCGCGACTCTTTTCTCATACTGGGAACGTCTTTCATCACCTGGATCGCTTCTCCGCGTGACTGAATACAACAAGCAATTAGTAGAGAAAACATGTGCTATTTTTAATAACTACTAATATAGAAATTTCCTAAAATACTAAAAAGGAAATGTTTTAAGTCACCTTGAGGACTTTGATGAGAGCTTTCCAAGTAGAGAGACTAAAGAAGGACTGAAACCAATCAAGATTGAAGGCGTTGAGATTATCTATAAGCTTTGAATGTTGTCTCTGGTTTAAGGTTACTTATCAGCTTTGGTGTCATGTACGCCACTATCAACTGGAATTTAGGAAGAGTTTAATTATTGGTAAAATTAGAACACTACACTATCTACGAGCTGAAATTGGTAAAAGAACAAATGGAGATGTGTACACTTACGTTTTCAACTTCTTTACGAACATTGAAGCTCCCCTGGCTAGCCTTCGATCTAAAATGGCCGCGGGTCGCTTTGTCCATGTTTCCTATCATTGTTTGCTTTAAACCCTCTGAGCCAATAATTTGCATAGTGATTTTTTGGAGGTACTTGTGGATGAACACTTCCTTCAAGAACAAGTTATCTTTTCCAAATACTTTCACAAGTATGTCCGGATAGCCTAGCCCAAAAGACGTGTTCTCTTGCCGGAAAATCTGGTTAATTACATCTGGATCCGTCGAAACCACGGTTTTGGAACCGAAAATGTTTGTCCGAAACAACAGTCCATACCTGGAAGGGATTCATACAAACACAAAGATTACCATATATATACAACACAACAGCTCTTCACGTTACATATAATTGAAATCTAACCTTATCATCCTCTTCTTTACAAAGGTTGGGATATCATTGAATCCACAAGGCTTCAAGAAATCAACAGTCTCTCCAATGATTGGAAAACCCATAGCTCCCGGTGGTAACTTGCCATTACACTTAGGGTTTGACCATCGGTGAAGCCAGTGGCTGATCCTCACAACCACTAAGGCTATTATCAACATTGCAACGTTCCATATGGAGCTCATCGTGCTGCCTCTCAAGTGTTGACCACAAAGACAACTCTTATCGAGGTTATGGATGTTGTAGTGTCGTATAGAAATCAAGTACTAAATTTCCAGTCACGTTTTAGTTGTTGCAGTAATTATAGCAAGTTCTAGAATAATAAGCAACTCGAAGAATACATTAATAAATAGATTTTTCTCTTGCACCATGCCTGAAGCTATATCTCACTATATTTTTTTCTTATCTTTAGTATACTTGTCCGGGTCAGATTTTTGAGAATTTCCGGGTGTGATATGAAAAGTCAAAATTCACTGATTCACCAATTCTCTTACCTTTTTCTAATCCATCACACACATATATAATTTTCAAAAGCTAAAATGATAGACAAAACGTACAAAAGAAAACAAGATTCAGTAATACGTCAAACATCAACAGCAAAAAAAATCACCATCCCCATTATTGCATTATATATCAAAGTACTAAGTTCCTGTGTGGTTATAAATCACCATCCCCAAGCAACCGCATGTGACAAACAAAAAGCAGGACATAAGCTGTGGACAGTCACGCACCCAATATCTTTTATCTCCCTGAATATCTTCTTACATTGATGAGACATTTTTATGTAACTACAAAAAAATTGTATTATTTTCAAGTGTTTAAAACTAAAATTAGTAAAAAAAACCCTCAATTTTTAAAAGAGTTTGACTCTAAACATTTGACGTTACTCCCGTCAAAGAATCGAAACGGTATTTTATTTTTCGTTAACGGAAGATGTGATAGTCAAAACCGACGAAGTAAAATAAAACCAAACCGAGTTACCTAAAATTAAACCGCATCATATTCTAATCCAAATGAAACCTAAAATTAACCCTAACCATTAGCAGAAAAAATAGATAACCAAAGCTTGTCTTCCTTATCTCAAATCGATTCGGGAAAAAATTCATGACTACTGTCAAAAGACGCCGTGGAATCGCAAGTTGAAATCCAAGCCTCATTATAAAATATAAACCCTAAAATCGAAGCTGTAAACTGTCCACCGGAGCCTTAGGTTATATTATATGGGCCCTAAAAGGTTATGGGCCATGTGTTAAACAAATTATTCGAACAAAAACTTATGTTTACAAAGTTGAGTAAACGCACAGTTTTTGAAAGAGGCGAAATTCGAGCAAGTGATCCCGCCGGTGAAGATTGACGACGGCGAAGGCATAACTCATGACAATGCGACCGATGCGTTACGGAGAGGAGTTTCTTTCTTCTCGGCTTTGCAGAGGCTTCCGATGGTCACTGGCCTGGAGAAATCACCGGACCTCTCTTCTTCCTTCCTCCATTGGTATGTTTCTTCTTCGTTTTCCTTTCGATTCTTAGTTCATGTCTATCGGTGAATACTCTTAGGGTTTGAATTAGGGATTTAAAGTTTCTATTGCTCAAAATTTTAAAGAAAAGCTGCGTTCGTAACTCATCAACCTATGAGGCTATGACACATGTCTCACTAATCCACATCTCTAAGGCAAGATACACCGATTATTATCTATATCCCCTTTATTGTAAATGTCACTTGAGATCAAATTATTTTCAAATTGTTACCATCACGTCTCGTAATAGCGTTAAATCAAATTGGTGGATTTAATAGATAGAAGAGTGTGGACTGTGTTTCTACAAAATTCACGCAATCAGAAAGTAAGCAAGGTCAAATCTGAGTTTGAATCAGAAATTTTTGCAGTTTGGCACCTTTTGTTTATAGAAAATGAGGTTAATTAATATTTGTATTTTGACTCAAAAGTTGACCAAAATAAAACCATACTCAAACTTTCACTATAATGAAACCTCCATCACCAAACTAGCGGATAACGATTTATACATAACGGATACTGACATAACTTAAGCACATGTCATTTCATTTGTGTACAAGACTGAAAAGTTGTATAAAAATAAAGTGAGTGCAACAAGTTTCTCCAAATATATGTATCTTGCATTCAAAAACTGATTAATCACGGGTTAATTTTGGTACCACAATAATTGACCAGTCTATGGATCATTCTCCAGCACATACATATTGTAATTGGAACCATACAATTGTGTAAGAGATAGACAAAACATTCAAAGAAAACGTGATTGTTTCAGTAATACGTCAAACATCAACAGAAAAAAATACATATCATATATCAAAGTCAATAAGTCACTGTGTGGTCATATCGAGCCAAGCAATTGCATGTGACGAATTAAACAAGTGCAGGACAGAAGCTGTCTCAATGTCTTCAATTTTCCTGAATATATTTTTTTTTTTGGTGCAAAAAATATCTTCTTATATTAATGATTTGTGAACTTTTGATGGGAAATAACTGAAAAAAAAATTGAACTCTTTTAAACTTTTTTTTTTTTGAGAAATCCCTTTATACCTCATAAAACTAAAGCAAGTAAGAAAAGAGGGTAAATAAACATTCGTCTTTTTTTTTTTTTTTTTATGAACATTCGTCTTCCTTATCTCAAAAATCGATAGTTACGATAAAAATATCGACTCAACGTATGGTTCCATGGTGTTAAAGTCGATATTTCATTACTTGAATCGTACGTTGAAATAAGCCGTGAAATCGTTAGAAACCCTAAAATCGAAGCTGTGAACTGTCCAGCTGTGCCTTACATTATGTTGGAAATTGTAAAATTAGGTCATCTTTTTCTTTTCAAATTAGGTTATGTATTTTGTATGATAACTGTATTTGGATTTATTATTTGAAGAATCTCATTTTTTTTTTAACTTGTTTATGTCTATATGTGTTTTAACACGGAACTGGAACGACGAATTCCGAAGTTTATGTTTTTTGCACTGAATCACGATGAGATGAGATGGCAAGTTTTAAACCTTGTAAAATCATAATTCGACGAGATTAAAATGAGTTTTCAAAGACGTAAATTAGCCATAGGTTGGTTTTGATTCCATCACTCCCTGCTTTTTCTCGCTAGAAAACGTTTATTACCACTTTAGATATGAGATTTATATCTTTGGTGGATGCATCAAGGCCGAGTTGGTCTCCCCTGCCCTGATTAGATAGAATATGCATCACAGTAAATGCAACTTTATGTCTGCATAAATTAGAAAACTTTATAGAAAAGTCTTCTTCATAGACAATAATGTCCCTAATGATCAATTATTTGGTACCACCTTTGAATCTTTGATGGTACATATATGAGCGCAAAGCTCTCTTTCCTCTTGGATTTGTATGTCTTAGTGTAATCATGAATATTTAAGTTTTCAATTTTTGAAAAAATTCTTCGTCATGAAGACTTACGTATTTGGAACCACATGAGTCTGAGGCAGGAAAGAAGATTGTTACATTACATAATTTTATAATATAATTATTTAAGATTTTGGAAACTATAGTCGTCCTCACTTGGAGTTGGAAGACTCTGAGATGTTTAAAAGGAGGCCTTTGGTAAAGTGAAGGAATGGTGTTCGAATCAACTCGCAATCTTGGACCAACGAAAAATCGTAAGTGGTGACAAGATGATGCAGGAACAATGCGATGTGAAGTCTTGCAAACTCTGCGCCTACACACAGTCTCACTCCACCTCCAAACACCATAAATGTTTTAGATCCCCAAATCATTTCTTTCCCCTACCAACGAACGAAAATTCTATTAATTACAGAAGTGGAGACCAAAGGAGGTTGAAAATAGAGAGTAAGTTCAAACCTCCCATCTCCATGGATTAAACTCCAAAGGGTTCTCATATGTTGCTTCATCAAAATGAACCATTGCAGGCACAACCGCCACTATCCAGCCTGCTGGAATTGTGTATCCTGCTTACCAATAATGTTCCCCAAAGTTTAGTAGTTTAAAGTAAATATATGTAGATGTAAACACGACAACATGACTAATATTCTTGCCTTTGATCTCGACATCCCTCAACGCTTTTCTAAACATCACAGGACTCAAGTTTGCCAGTCGAAGTGACTCACTGATAACCTACAATGCGTAATCTAGTTTAGCTTTGGCTCATTTAAATTATGTGTAAATCACTTTATAACCAAAAAAAAAAAAAATTGTAAATGACCGTAACTTTTGTTTTTAATTTGCTATTTATTACCATGTTAGTGAAACTCATACTGTGTCTGTATTCCTCCCAACTAACTCCGCCTTCTTTATCTTTTCTGTTCTGTAGGATCGCCTTATGCTCTCTCTAAACCACATTATAAGCGAGAACTTTGTTATATACCAATTCGATCTATATACTTCTTCTGCTTAAAATAATAACTAATCCATATGATATAGATTACCTTCAGCTCTGCAAGGGCTTTTGGGTTTTGAGATAAGAATTTCACAGCTATGGGAGTGATATTAGGAACACCTTCTTTAGCCACGACTAGTATACTGAAAATGAGGCTTAGAGCCGATCCTTGGTCAAAAATAGTGTTTTCTTTCTCCAAATCTTCCAGCATCGTGTCTACAAAGTCTCCATGCTTCTCTTTCGACTCTTTCCTCCTCGTTAGAACATCCTTTATCACCTCGATTGCTTCTCTGCGTGCCTGGATATATGTCAAACTTCATGATTTGTAGTTTATATATATAACCTCTAGTTTTTTTTTTCTTTTTTCGATGAGAATTCCTTAGCGGAAGCAACATGTTATTTAATATAAGAAAAAGAAAAAATGTTGGTGACCTTAAGGACTTTGTAAAAAAGCTTCCACGTAAAAAGGGCAAGAGGTGACTGAAACCAATCATAATTGAAGGACTTGATATTATCCATAAGCTTCGTTTGAGTCTCTGGATTGAGGTTACTTATCACCATTGATGTCATTGACGCCACTACCATCTGCAAAGAAAGAGTTTATATATTTCAAGCAGAACTGAAATTGGTCAAAGATAAATTACAAGTTGATTAACGTACGTCTAAAACTGTGTCTCTAACGTCAAATCTGCTCTCACTAGCCTTCAATCTAAGATGGTTGCGGATATCTTGGTCCATGTTTCCTATCATCTTTTGCTTCAAACTCTCAGCGCCAAGAAGATGTTGAGTAATTTTTTTGAGGTGCTTATGTATGTCTCCGGGCTTGAAGAACAAATTATCTTTTCCAAGTACCTTGACGAACATGTCTGGATAGCCAAGCGCAAAAGACTTGTTCTCTTGCCGGAAAATCTCGAAGATAACATCTGGTTCCGTCGAAAACACAGTTTTGGAACCAAAAATGTTCGTACGAAACAACGGTCCATACCTGAAATATTTTACATATGTAGCGCCATATATACTAACGTTTCTTCTCGTTTAAGTAAGAAAAATGTACAGAGGCAATGAAATCTAATTACCTTAATAATCTCTTCTTGAGAAAGGGTGGAATCTCGTAGAATCCATAAGGCTTAAAGAAATGGATTGTTTCTCCGAGGATCGGGAAACCCATTGACCCGGGAGGTAACTTGCCAATGCACTTAGGTTTAGTGTTCAACCATCGGTACAACCAGTGGCTGATCCTCACAACCACTAAAGCTATGACCAACGACGCTACTGTCCACATGAAACTCATCCTGCTCTGCCTCTCAAGAGTTGGCCTTCGTTGCAACTTTAATTGAGATTAAATAAAGAAAATATCCCACATGTGTAATTCTTTTTTTTGTGATTCCGAAATATGTGTTTGTTCTTTTTTTTTCTCTATAAGGCTATAACAGTATCTATTTTTATTTTATTTTTTGAGGGCCAGTATTTATTATTTTACTATAGAGATTGTAGATTATTTACAAACGGTTAGGATCATTTAGTTAGGTATGTATATATACACATCCACCAAAAACAATTAATCACATAAGTATCATAGTTAGCAGACTGTTTTCTAAAGATTATGTGTCTCTCTTCATCCGTCATAGCTACCTCTATTCCAGACAACAATTTCGTCTCTTCTAAGATAACAGCCTCATGAGCATGTGAGAGACTCTCTCCTTGGTTTATTCCATCTCAGTACTCAATATCATCTTCATTCTTCGATATCAATTTTTTTTTTTGCTCGAGAAAAGGAAATAACTCAACACAGAAAAAAGGAAACAACAAATTAGATTTTTAGAAAAAAGGAAACAACCAATTAGATTTTTAGAAAAAAGGAAATTACATAGAAGATTCAGAAAAAAAGGAAACTTTGAATCTCATAAGGAAACTATAAATAGAGAGTTTCGAGTCTTCTCTTCTCTCTATGTGTAATCGTTTTTTCATCAAACAAACCAGAAAAACCACAGAGATTGAGAAAGAGTTATAGATTGAGAGAGATTAAATTACAAATCGCCAATTGCTCTGTTTTTTTTTATCATTCTCTTCTTCGATTCATGCTTCTATTTCATCTTTGAGTTTTTCGAATTTCATGATTTTCTCTGGATAAATCTTTGCCGTGATGGAAGAAGATGATGCTCTGGTTCTTCTTCTCCCTATGTCTCTCGATATCATCTCTCAGTCTCCCTCGTCGGAGGAGGTTCAAAGACGTCGGATCTTGTTTATATTATCTTCGATGCTCCTTCTTCTGAGGAGGATCATCAGAAGCTTTTGCGTTCACGGTGGTGGAGAAGAAGGTGGTGACGGACACGGTGGTGGAGAAGAAGGTGGTGACGGACACGGTGGTGGAGAAGGTCTTGGATTGCAATCTCATCTTCAGCCCAACAAAAAGCCCATTCACATACCCATTAAAAAACTGAGGTCAATTTCTATCCTTTTTTAATTTTTAAAAGTTTTTAAATATTACAGCTTTTTATTTATTCTTTCTCACAGATTTTCACAGATTTTCAAATCTTTTAAAAACTTTTCATTTTTATTTTTTGGTTTAAAGTCTTTTTTTTTTTACTTTTAAATGTTTTGAAATTTTAAATATTAAAAACTTGGATACCAAATTTGCATAATGATATGAAAACTAACCGGATTTTGGATCCAGCATTAGTCATTAACGATTCCAAACATTCAACTTGTTTTTCCTATTATTATGTAGATTTAGCATTCAAGTTTTTAATTCGGATTTCTAAAATTTTGATTTTGTTTCTTTTCGGATTTTAATTTTTTTTTTCTATTTTCGGATTTAAAAAAAGATTATGTTTGTTTTGAAATTTTCTTTTATTTTTTTAGATACCAAATTTGCATAATGATATGAAAACTAACCGGATTTTGGATCCAGCATTAGTCGTTAGCGATTCCAAACATTCAACTTGTTTTCCTATTATTATGTAGATTTGGCATTCAAGTTTTTAATTCGGACTTTTAAAATTTTGATTTTGTTTCTTTTAGGATTTTTAAATTTTTTCTATTTTTTTCTTTTAAAAAAATTATGTTTGCTTCATGTCAGCTCTGAAAGAAATGGGTATATATGATCTCGAAAAAATCTATTAGTTTTCCAAATTAAGTTAGAAGGATTGAGAAACCTGCTTATAGTATAGAGCATACACAAAAGGGATTTAGCAGCTGTAGTGCAGAGGATTGTGTTGGCAGAAATTATAAATTTCTTTCTATTGTCTTTCAAGAAAAACAGAGGATTTTTTTTGTAAGAAGATAATGTCCCAGAAGTAAAAACTTTCGTCGATAGAGCGATTAAAACTAAAGATGCTTACATTGTAAGATAGTAGTGATGATTCATTCCCAAAAGAAAAAAAAAACCATATTGTAGTGATGATAAGATGCAAATGTGATCAAGTTGTTACGGACGCAGAGCTTGAGTATAATATGTGAGTGCCCAGAGAGTGAATATGTTCCTATATGTTGGATAATGTTGCACCACATTCATCTTGAACACTCCTCTCATTTCCTGCGAATTTAATATAAAACAAAATCAATTTTCTTTTCGTTTGGGTGTAGTGAGTTGTATTAAGATTTCTTTAGATTATAATCACCTCTTGGGGGAAATCACCGTTATCCATCTGCGAATTGATCAACACTTTGGCAGCACGATGAACTGGTAACGGGTTTCTCTCCATCTGACCACCCATAATTAGACCCATTAGTGCTTGTCCCGTATTCACTACATTACTCTTGTTTCCTTCTAAAGGAATATATTTCTTGTTGGGGCAAGAGAGAAAACTCTCTCCCCAACCGCCTTCAACGTTTTGTGTGTTGAGTAAGAACTGAACTGCTCTACGAATCGCCTTGCAGTTACTATAAGTCTTTCCTGCAGCCACTAGACCTCTTATAGCAAAAAAGGTTCCATACATGAAACACACTCCCCAATTTCCATACCATGAACCATCCACCATTTGTAAGTTCTCTATGTATTCCACTCCCTTTACCATAAACCTTTCAACTTCTTCTGTTCTGTGAGCTGGAAACTGTTGCTTGAACCTGGCCAATGCTATTATCACTGATCCTGTGCATTCTACATACCTGATTATTCATTGATTCTATTTAAGTCAACCCCGAATCAATATTATATGTTCAACTAGAAAGAAAAGAAAAGACCGACAAAAAGAAAGTACTCATGCTCCACGATTGTGTTTTCCATGAACTCCACTGGACTGAGCCACTGCATTGTTACACAATATTACCCTCTCTTTTTTTGCATTGAAATATAATCTTGAAACAAGAAAAAAAAAAAAACTAAACTAGTAATGTAAATATTATTACCTCTAGCCAGGTTTTTCCAAGGGCTGGCTCCCACGCTGATATACCTCCATTCTTGCTCTGTTTTTATAATTTTGTACCAACATTTAAGAGATTTTGTTACAACAAAAATCAACATATATATTTTTCAATTAAAAATTTTAGTAGTTTACTTGCCTGCAGATTTAGAAGAAAGTTGACAGCGTCATAAAGTCTCTGGACATCCATTTTCTTACCAATGATCTCAAACGGCTTGCTTTCAAAGATTAGGCAACACTAGAGGATGTTATCATTAGTTAGTATATATATCAACATGACATCACAAAGTTTCTTTGTTACGAATTCTCAGATAAAAAAATTCAGCAAACCTCTAAACTTTCAGCAGTGCAATCAGAAACAGGCCATCCTTGATCTTGGTCTGAAAAAGTCCATCCACCTTTTGTAATGTGTCGGAACATTTTCATATGATCACCTGGAGGATTCTCTGTTATCTGAGAATTCTCCAAGAATTTGTATCCCCTGACCAACGTTGCTCTAATGTTCTCATCATCAATAACATCAGCAGCACCTAACATGACTTGAAGTGATAGGGCTGTATCCCACAACTGGCTACCAAACGACTACACAAGTAAAATCCATTCTTAATGTAACTAAGAGTTTAAGAAGCATAAGAAAGACAAGTTAACCTAAATAAACAAGTTAACCTGGATTTTTAGACCATCCTCTCCAATCCATATATAATCTGCGACTCTAGTGAGATGCTTCTTAAAGTAATCACTCTCTGGGTCTTCTATCCAACAAGCAAGCATATGAAATGGCTTAACAAGAAAAATAAAACATTACAAAAAAAAACAAGAAAAAATATTATTTTCTCTAATCAACAATTTATATCAAGACAAACTTACTAGGTTCTAAAATGCAAAGAAATAAATACCTTTTGCACACATCCACCAGTAATGTATCTGGTGACTTCGTTATGGTAGTGAATGAGTTCCATTGTTTTCCGGAGAGCTCTTTGTCTTATGAGCTTGTTGAAAGGCCACTGATTCAAGACATTCTCTGACAACATATGAACACCTTTCCAAAACAAGTTTTGTACAAATGATTGTGGATAGTATAGATCTTCCTGAAACATCATCATCATTATGTTTACATATTAATATAGTGTGTTTGGTGTTTACAATCTTTAGTGTTTCTTTGTAAATTGTAAATTCCGTCTGCATTTGATGATCATATATATGCAATTTACAATTTGCACAAATATAAATATTTTTATATGTTAATAAGAAGAGTATAGTATGTCTTACATATAAACGCAACGTTTAAATCTACGACATTAGAAGCAATCAAGGCATAGGAAGATGAATACCTTTGCGCATTGTTGGCGAGCTTGGCTCCAATCAATTTTGCTATAAGGCTGAGGATAAAGCTCTTCTCGGAGCTGAGCAATTAGAGGTGTTGTGGTAGCGACAAATTTTTTGCCATACAAGTATGACACTGCCATAAAAATGTCCCGGAAATAAATCCATAGAGTGCCTGTATTTATGAAATTACTTCAGTGAAATTATTGGACCGACTCACTACTAACTCAAGAAGATGATAGAACATAGAAATAGAAATTCATTTGGAACCTCCATTGATAGGAGAAGAAGAAGGGAGCATCCAAAACTCCGGTGGTATGGGTTTGCAACCAGACCAATCATACACTCCAAGAACCTGTGTATGTGAGCAACTGAACTAATTAATGAAGTTCTACTAAGTAGAGATCTAAAGTACTAAGGAATATTAAAAATATTAATTAAGCATGAATTTCCAACTAAAATCAATCAACAATGATTAGAGAGATCCATGTCCATTATATATTATGTTAGATATATACAACTTCATAATTTCCGATGTGTGATATTCTAACCAAATATATGCATACCGAAAGCCAAATCTTTCCGATCAAAGGCGTATAAGTGGCACCACCGTGGTCGAGGATCCACTTTTGAGCCCTTGTACAAACATTTTCTTGACCATCATGGTCAGGCTCTATCCCAAAAATTCTTAGACATATGTAGTTGATAACCGTACAGAACATAACACTGTGGCCTTCCACATGTAATCCCCATCCACCATCATCGTTCTACAAATGAAGTATGATACGAACGTATACGAATTACATATCATTCCCTCAAGGTTTATCAGTTAAATTATTTATCCATATGTGTACATATTATTACACGTACCTGATGGTTGTACATGTAACGCATCAGCTCTTTGCGATGCTCTTGAGAGAAGATTTTATCCAGATGCCCAGTGATATACAAGCTTATGACCTGTGAATTTTTTCATTGTTAAATATACTATTAATTTTGTTTCTAAGAGTGTTACTAGCTGTATTGATAAATATCCAAATAGAGTATATATATGTGTAGCTCACAAAGGGAGCTTCGAAGAACAAGGGACCAGAATTTTCAGCAGGCCAGTGTCCATCATCGGCTTGCAAGGCCGCAAAATAGAGTATCCCTCTTTTAAGTGCCATCTTGGCGTCTTCATGTGTTATCTGCTGTTCATCATCTATTATCACTCGCGGAATCTTCTGCTCAAACCTCTTCTCCCTTAGAAACTGTACGTAATCATGTTGCAAAAACAAAAACACAAAACCAAGAAAACAAAAAGAAAAAAAATTAGTTCTACTAGTTCACAGTGACCTTATGAGACTGGAACTACCTAAAAAAAAGCAAGTAATGTAAAATATTTTCACCTGCATGCGCCAAAGTAGATCAGCACTAGACTTGAAACGAGGCGGATTGCTTGAGAACTTCTGTCGAACCTTATTGACTTCAGCTAATTCCTCAGGCGAGCCTGCCTTAGCATCAAATTCCCAAATCTGTCTACCGGCATAACTGTTGGTTGTGAACAAGTGAGTCTTGTCTCCAGCTTCAGCTGCAATTCTTAGTCTCCACATTTGGTATCAATCCTCGTCGAGTCCTAGCTAATCACTGTGAACATTATAGTTAGTGTATATATATGTTTGTATATTTGTATCTATGAACGAGTTTGACTACCAAATCTTACCGTGACGAGCTTTTCCTCTTTCATTATGGAAGGAAAGAAGTAACACCTATTTATATAGTTCAAAATATGTCAGGGTCATGCTTATGTTTTTTATATTTTTTATTTTTATCTAAAATTCCCGGAATTAGCTAGTTTTATTTATTTATTTAAAGTTTTGTTGATTTTGTCAATTTATAGGGATGATGAAACGGAACAGACATATATTAACATAATCAAGTGGATTCCGTAGATGACATCTTGTTGCCGCACAATTTATTGCTTTTTTAGTTTTGTATTTTTGGGCCCTGTTAACTAGGCCGTACATGAAATAAAAGAAACTTTGGCCTACTTTCATATTTTCTTTTAAGTTTAGTTGTCTATATATAAATTTTTGAAAATAACAACGACTACCAAAAGTCCATGCATTCATAAGTCCATTTTTTTATTATTGAAACGTGACTTTGTTTATATATAGTGACTAGAATATACCGCAGGGCTATATTTTTTAAAAAAATGTAATGTTACTTTTTAAAAGACTAACTGAAGATATATCATATTAATTTGTATTTTTAAATGTAGATATCTATCTATCAATTTTTGAAGTATAGATACGAAAACATACATTTTTTTTAAGTAACGATGTATCATGTATGGTGGATTTTAAATTTTTGAATATTTTACTCTGCAGTATACCGTGGGTCGGTTTTTTTAGAACTAAAAATTTTAAATTTAAGTTGGATTTGTTTTGTTAATATTGTTTCTTTTTTTTTGTGTTTAAGATTGTATAATTGTATTTTGATTGTTAATTTTAGGATTTCATCCGTAATATACCGTTATTTATTAATATCGATCCAAACCCGTCATCCCATATAAACTCGTCTATATTATCTCGTTAGCTAAATTATTAGTATTATAAAATCCAAGAAAATAAATTATTATTGTTATAAAATCTAATAATTTTAGGATCTCACCCGTAGTATACCGTTCTTTGAACGATTTTAAATTTATACTACTAATATATATTTTAAATTTATCATATAAAGTATATGATTTCAAGTTTTTGTGTTTTTTTTTATTTAAAAAAAAACAGCTTAAATGATGATAGATATAGTTCTTTTTCCTGTATGTGTATTTGATTTTTCTATGTGAATATTTTGATTATTATAAATTAGTATTTTTATTGCTATGCAAAATGTTAATATAAATATTTGCTATAAATTTTTTTGAAGATATATGGAAAGATTGTGTAGAGATTTTTAGAAACAAATTAGGCAAGATATTGTTTGGTTAATATCTTTTATTGAAATTTTGTAAAAGTAATAATAAATGCCAATGGCATTCTTTGTAAATATTGTCCAATCCCAGGATTTATTTGCTAAAAGTGTTCCAAAAATGTATATATAGATGGTTGATTCATGTTTATTTTAATCTATAAAAGGACCCGGAAGTAATTACGGTAGGTTTGATCAATAGCTAGAGTTGAGTTTTTTCTTCTTTTTTGGGTATAATATTCGTATTAAAAGTAGACAGGATCTAATAGAGTTGAGCGATTTCTTCTTCTTTTGGGGTAAAATATACTAGTATAATATCAAGTAAAGGAACGCCATAATAAAAGATTTAGGAAGTCGCTAAAACCAAACTTGACGAGTTACGTACAGAGTAAATGATGGTGGTTGTAACTTGTAACCACCGAAGCGACTACAAATTCCCATAGTTATATATATCATACCAATTATAAAATTTTTTTGCATGGTTATCATTATGTACTTATCTCAATATTGCATCGATTAGCTTAGTTAAAACCAAGGAGGCCATATAATATAAACTTAGTAATTAAGATTAATTATATCTCCCAACTATCCTAGCTCTAAACCTTAAATGAGAAAATGCCAAGAATGGTTGAATGCACATACAAATCGTCACCTAGCTAAAAACACAAAGACTAGTAGTGAGCTGTCACATACACACGGTAACAGACCATCCAATATATATATATATATTTTTTTGTAATAAATATTCTTTAGAGAGGTCATTGTAATTTGTAATTAAGCCTTCCGACTCTATAATGTTTGACTATGGATAGATTTTTGCATATCGGATATCAATCTAAACCGGGATTATATGGTTGAGTGAGGTGGACCGAGTAAATGAGACAGACTTGTTCTGAAAGGGAGGGTTTGATTCAAAAGGATTGATAGTGTTCGACTCTCTTCATTGGGTACTTCCTCGTGAGAAGATCGAGACTTTCTTATGATAATTAATTTCTCGGATCTGAACTCGAGAAACTTTGCAGTGCTTTCTTCTTCTTTCTCTTCATGCGCTCTGTTTTTGACAAAACCGTAAATCTTTCTTTTTTTGATCTTTGTGGATTTCGACATGCGTGTGTTTCACGGTAGATATATTTCACTAAATAGTGTTGATTTTTGCCATAAGGCTGAGGATAAAGTTCTTCGTGGAGCTGTAGAATGAGAGACATTTGCGTTACTACAAACTTTTTAGCCTACAAATAGGAAAACGCCATGAATGTATCCCGCAAAATAAATCCACAGAGTACCTGAACACACATGAATACAATCGTGTATCAGTCTGTAATTTGATTTGTAAAGATTGTAATAACTCTTTTGATTTTTACTGTTAGAAGTTTACAGATCTCTCATATCTATTATATAAAATAGAGGGTTAGGTCGTTTATTATATCTTCAATTGTTGGTAGAACTCGAGAAGCAGATGCCCAAGGCGTTTCAACACATTTACTCGCTTAAGATGAAACTTCATTTGTCGACCAATTTTATTTTCCAGATTTGAAGAAGCGGTCATGTTTGTAAGAACTGACGAGTAAGATGCATCGGACCGCGACATTAATAGTTGACATTTTTGCTCATCGATCTACAACAACGAAAGTTGTTTCCCACCCTCTAGAGTTCTTCCAAGATTGCCTAATCCTGAACCTTGAGCCACTTATTTTGCTTCATTTTCTTTGTTTTCGCTTAAATCATCTAAACAATGAAAACATTGCCCCACTTATCAACACATGACACTCCTTAGCCTATCTATATATGCAAGCGAAGATGTTGAAATAATCGTTCTAGAGGGGTGGTGCAGCATTTCTGGACGTCGATGGTGCAATTAAAGATGTTGATGGTGAATAGAAACGAAGCAGCTTGTTTGTTGACATCGGTCTATTTCAAACCAAACATATGTTTCTTCAAGCAAGACTTCACATGACATTAGGACCCGTACCCCAAACTTCCTCCAACCCGAAACGTATCTCTTTAATGCAAACTTTTGTCACAAGAGTAAGGTAATAGTATGAGTCCTAGTGCGGTGTGAGCCCTTGGTTGAAAAAAAGTTCAACCTTGTAATTGCAGAGAATTTCAAGGATGAAAAGATGTTTTGGTTTGAACTAGACCGAGTTCAGACTAACAAGCTGCTCCTTTTCTTTTCACCATCACCATGTGTAAGAGTACCATTTACATCCAGAGATGTTGCACCACCCTCTAGAAAGGCTATTATTTCTGCATCTTTTCTTGCAGAGATTGGAGAAGGAGAAACGTGTGTTGATAAGTACTTGAGCAATATTTTCAAATCTTCAGATGATTCAAGCGAATAAGGAAAAAGAACTCAAAATAAATGACACGCGGTTCAAGATTAGGCAATCTTGGAAGAAGTAGAAGATGGGAAACAGCTTCCATTATTGCAGATGAGCGGAAAATCACAACCATCAATGTCACAATCAGGTACATCTTACTCATCAGTCTAAGAAACATGACTGATTCAGTACTAAAGTTATATGGATTTGTATACTATTCAAGTCAAGTTAGGATTGTCTTTTTTTGGTGTGAAGTGAAGCATACCAAATTGTGACAAATTCTAGTTAAGATAGATCATAAGTTGGTATGTATGCAAGTATTTAATCTAAGTGGCAATTAGAGATCATGTCTTATAGATCTTTTATCCATTACAATAATTAATAAAAAAATCCATCTATTCAATCTATTGATCCTAAATTTGAAAATCTAATATTTTCCCGCGAAATATCGTTAAGGCTAACGGTATTCTCCCGCACGAAAATATTAGGTTTTATATTTGATGATGATCAAGGTTTGAAATTATTATAAGAGCAAACTAATTTTTGTTATTATATTGTGATGTATAAAAATCTATAATTGCATTTCAATCAACAAACAAGATAATTTATTTAAATATTCGTGGGCTATCTTAGGGTTTTGTAATCTACCATCTAATAATAGATCATCATGTTAAAAGATTATAGATCTATTCGTGTAATTTCCTTATCCAAAAAGAACTAAGAGAAATTGAGAAAATATGTTGAGATAAACAAAACTGACCTTGGCCATAGATTTAGCGGCATGACGAGTAGTATCTGACGAAAGCCTCCTGGGCTTTGTGATCCTTCGCACTCACATGAGAGAACGTGTTAAAAGATCTAGTCGTGTAATTTATCCAAAAAGCACTAAGAGAAAATTGTTGAGATAAACAAAACTGACCTTGTGGGCTTTGTGATCCTTCGCATGAGAGATTAGACGTCTCTTTTCCAATCATTCCATCTATGTGCTTACAGTTTCTTTCGTGGACAGGATCATATAGTGAAGAAGAGAGACACGAGTAAAAAGAAAAAAACAGCTTTTTTGATTTGAGATTCTGCACATGTAAGAGAATGGATCGTTTATATGTTTGATGTAGATAAATATTGAGGAGACACGAAAGATTAATCAGCGACAGATAAAATGTGGGGTTGTTGTGGAAATTAAAATTAAACCCCAATTCATAATAATTTACTTTTTATTTTCATTTGAACAATTTAAGTTTATTTTTCTCTTATAGTCAACAACTGAGGGAAACATTAAGGCTCTTTCCTTCTTGACATTATATTTACCAAATAATATTTTATTTGTTTCTAATTTAAATCATTTCATGAAGATTTTTTTCCTTTTGCAGCATATCTACTTTTAAAAATTTGTCAATGGCTATACTTAAATCTTTTTAAGAGTAAAATATCTATAAATTATTTAATGTGGGGACTATGATATTTACTAATTTATAGAGTGATTAATTTATCTATATATTAATTAACCAAAAGAACTAATTTAGAACTAAAGAAATGTATTGGTTTATCGAGGTATGAAGCTATCGGAGTATTAATTTATAGAGGTTATATCGTACGTTAAAAATGTTATGCTGCTACGACAAATAAATATTTGAAAGGAAACTTGAAAAGGAAATGATGTGTTGTTCTTCATACAGTCTTAGACTAAAATAAAATCCCCATATTTTTTTTAATTCCAAAATGTACCAGAACAACAAATGAAAGTTATCAAATCAACATTATATAAAGATGTCTATACCTTAGGCATGATTTTGAGGACAAAGTAAATCCCAGATATTACAACATCAAACAAACACCGAAAACATTAATTAATTACTTGAAAGTTGAGATTGAGAGTTGAGACCATATTTAATCTTCACTCTCATGACTTCTTATAGATAGATCCAAACCAAATCTCATTAGAAGCATTCGATACTAAGCTCCTTGTTACCTTTTGGAAGTTCCTTTAGCTTGGCAACTGCCGCTTCTATCCTTTTCTTCTTCTTTTTGTCAAATGATGTCTTAATCATCATCTTCTTCATTACTGTCTTCTGCATCACAAAACGCGACGCTAGTGCAAATTGTTCTTTATTTGAACCGCTGAAATTGTGCATCCATATAGTATCCACACGAAAATCAGCATTGGGAAACGGTTCTGCCTTCTCCCACAGCTTGTTATTTGCTCCACCTTTAGAAGATTCGCCTTCTTCCCCAAGAGAATTGTTATTCTACATACACAGCAAGTTAAATATTGTATCGGATCTGAATACATATTATAACAAATGTGGTTAAAGAGATCAAAGATCAAACTTCAAAGCATCCAATTAAAAATGGAACATGAAATGAACATACCTTAAATGATATTTCAAGTTCTATCATTTTTTCAGTCCACACAGCTAACATTTTCCTTAGCACCTCGACTTCTCGAGGATTCTTCAAATCTAAACTCACAGATAAAGATGCAAGTAATGTTACATTGTTGAGAGGCCTCGCCATCCCACTGCGTTCGTTCTTCTAGATTCAAATACACAATTAACAAACATGTCAAACTAAATATAATTATTTTTGTTTATATCCAAGTGCAATTTCTTGTACCTGAGGGGGACATGAGATATTGATGCTGGTATGAGGAAAGAGCCTTCCTGCTACCCAATAGTTTCTACCAAACGGGAGTCTAGGGATTTCGAGAACGACCTTATCACTCTCACATGGGATATTTTCTATGGAGAGAATATCAAGACGAGTTGCACGCACTTCAATGCTATCAATTTGGTTGCATGAGATGGACAAGATCCTTAAATTTTTATGATCAATCTTCAAATGACCACTGGGGTTGAAGAAAAAGATTTGTAGGATAAGAACCTCCAGGGAGGGGCAAGACAAGATGACTTCGTTGAAAACACCAATCTCAGCAAAGATTTGCAAGAGTTCAAGGTGCTTGAGATTCCTACAATTGTTAAAGGCATGTGCATCCTGTAATATGTATTGATATAGCGAGAGTGTTCTTAGCTTTGGATGGTAGAATATCTCTGGGGAAAGATTAAGCACATAGGCTTCAATTGTTGGTACGAGGTGACCATTAAAATTTGCAAGGATAAGATTCTTGGTGTGTTTCACACTAGTCAGTGATTGGATCCAAGAAGCAAGCGTTCCGTCTTCTAATTGGTTAGAGTAATGAAATATTATGCAAGTCTCTAAATGGCCATTGTGATTGTTTATAACCTGAAAATGCAAAAATGATTAAGAATTAAATAAAGACAAACAATTATGAAAAGTCTATTAACATTTGCAACAATTATTTTCATCGATACTTGTATCTCTTTATATCTTATATTTGTTGAATCCATTAGATTGAATTATATACATAAACATGTAATTTTATGTATGCGTGTATTTATTCTATGTATAAGGCATTAGATCATATGCTTCTCTAGATTATTGATCATATATTTGTTTTAAATGTAACAATTTTTCGCGGGAAATACCGTTATTGTTAAATTAAAATACCGTTATTTGTTGAAATACCGTTATTTGTTATTTTAAATTTTTTTGGAAGTCTATGATCTCATATTTATATGTATAAAATTTCTTATAAGTTTTCAAAGGAAATATATAATGATTTTCTTCTTTTAATCCAAATCTTTTTTTTTATCAATAAGTGATTGAAAATTGTAAGACAGAATATTGAGAGAGAAAATAAAAAGAACCTGGGTCATCAGTTGAGCGGCACGATCTAATAATTGTGGCAGAACAATCCCGTTGATGGTGATGGTCTTTCGCATGTCAAAGCAAAGATTTGACATTTCTTTCCATGTATCCATCCATCGTTTGGACAAAACACATGTCTTTATTGCTTCTTCTGTGGACAATTCTGATAAGATCTTGAGCAACATATCGTTAGGAAGCTTACATATTTGATCAGCATTATCGATTGCATCGATACTGACTCTTTGGTTCGATAATATAGAGGATTCGTTTTGTAAGAGAGACATAAATGAAGAAGAGAGAATTATTTTGACTCAAAAACTAAGAAAATGAAATTATAGCTTATATGATGTTATTGTTGCAAAGAGGCACATCGCCACATATATATACACATAAGGCTACTCAAGTTAATTAATTACCTTCCCGTTTTTCAATTGGAAAATTTTGATTTTATTTTTTGGTCTACGACATTGGCATTTGGCAAAATGAGAAAGAAAGTAAACATTTAATATGCGTTCCTTCTTGACCTATAACTAGACAATTACCGTGTCATACGTGGAATAGTTTAGTTATATTAGATATATTTGGTATGAAATGCATATTTATCAAATTTTATTTCGGCATCAAAATTTGTGTAGTTATTTTTTTATTTTGAAACTAAAGACCAAATATGTAATTCAACTTTATAGAAAACATTTAACAACCACATACCACAAATAAGATTGCATGCTTTGTTGTTTTAGTTGATTACTATCACATATTCACATACTGATTTTTCTCTGCAATGTGCGTAGGTTTTATTTTATTTACGATATTATATACTGATCTATATATCTATATCATCAATACTATATACTTATAGCTATATAGATACTATTAAGATGCATATTTTGAGACATTATTTGATCCATAATCGCGATTTTAGGAGAGTGTCTGTTGTATATGAAGGCTATTGATCAGTATATATGTAAAACTTGGAACATAGGGAAATTTGCTTATTGTGACAATTTATTTTACTTATCTTGCGTTTTCTGTCAAATTCATTTTGAGTTTGTAGATTTTGTCAAAGTGAACTGCGAACTACAAATATGGCTTTAATTAATGAAATTAAGTGTTTACTACTAGTTTCTAAGCTTTTGGTCATTCACTAGAGCGGCAGCATTTGCAATTTCCTCCGAAGAGATGATTATATATGTTGACTTTTATAATAAGCCAACTAATCCTACAAGTAAATAAGTTACTTGGTCATAGTTTTCTTATAAGCCAAAGTCCAAATAGTTAAGTGGTCCGCACAGAACAAGTTTGTTTGCAGTGGAAACTGAAACATCAAATATGTGCGAGTTTACGTCCTAACCTATGTTCTTTTGTGAAATTGCTCCTCTCACAACTCACAAGTCCAAACAAAATCTCTTCATCACTTGAGTTTAGTCCATCCTTTGTTACTGTTTTCAGACAAATACAATGGTCCCCATTCTCAGCGGCTGCTCTCATCTCCTTCGACAAGTCCACATTATATTTTATATTGATTTGTACTATTTTATTATACAAAATTAGAAACATTCAGTATAAGACATCGACACATCGGGTTATTATGATTCATCCTATTATATTTATTAAAAATCTCGTTAGATATTCTAATGAACTTATGAAAGTGGTAAAGATTAAATGATACATTTACATTGCACCATTAGTTGAATTAGGTATAGTGAACAATGATTTTCTCTAAATAAAAAAAATTATCTTTTTTTTTTTGGTAGAAAAAATTTGTCTTTTTTACCATTATTTAGCTGAATTTAGGTCGCTTCTTAGTTTTTTTTTTTTTTTAATTGTTCAATATTAGTCAATACTCAATTACTATTGTGCCTTTTTAAAAATAGAAGTCCTCATTTTTGTTTGTCTATCAATTTTGCTGACTAATTGATATATTTACCATAAGCAATTAACTTTTTTTAGGCAATTATCTCCGCTAAACTTGGCAAAACATTTATCAAAATCCACATTTAATACCTCAAAGCATTTCATAATTGTCTTGCCAACTGAACCCAATTATTAGAGGTCAAACTTGTACTAACTTTAACAAGTCAAAGATATTAATAACTTGTACTCTATTCTTATCATCTCATTGCCAAAAAATGCAACTATAAATACCCCATTACACCAAACATACCAATTAGGATCTACAATATTCCTTTAAGTCTCTCTTTTTTTTTTCGGTTTTTCATTTAAGTCTATTCAATCATGGAAACCGGTTTAAACATCTTAAAGCTATCGCTATGCCTCAGCCTAGCCGTGGTTGGATCATATGCTCAAGCTCCCGCACCATTTAATGGGTTTCGTCCTGGAACATGTGACCACTACGAGTGCCCCACCTATAAACTGGTAGAGGCCGGATACGGCTTTGAGATCCGAATGTATGACGCTGCGCTATGGATTTCTACTAGTCCTATCCCCGCCCCATCCATGACTCAAGCCACCAAAACCGGTTTCCGACGGTAACTTACATGTCTCAATCTAATCTTTGTTATATATATAGCCTAGGGTTATCTAATCCAACTAACAAATTGAATATATTTGTTTGGTTTATAGATTATTTAGTTACATACAAGGAGATAACAAGAGCAAAGTGAAGATGAACATGACAGCTCCGGTGATCACACAAGCAACGCCGGGAAAATCAGTCTACACGATCTCCTTCTACCTCCCGAAGAAGAACCAACAGAACCCACCTCAGGCCGATGATCTCCATGTGCAGTCATGGAAACCAACCTACGTAGCCGTGAGGCAGATCGGTGGGTACGTGTCGGATGATGTAGCCAAGAAAGAAGCTGTGGCTCTGATGGAAAGCCTCCGGAGTTCTGACTGGATTTTACCCGTCGAGAAGAGCAAAGGAAAGTCGCCGGCGTATATAGTCGCTGATTATAACCCGCCGTCTCAGACCACGGCTAGGGTTAATGAGATCATGGTTCCATTTAACATGTAATCATGTTAATTAATTACGCCCTCACGATTTGATTGGTACATAGCAATTGGATTAGAAGAGGTGGTTTAGAACCGAGACTGTAACAGCAGCTTCTGGTTTAACCGTATATATTGTATCTCTGGTTATTAATATTGTTATTTTGTTTTATCTTTTGTAAAGGTGGGAAAAACTGTAACCAAAAAGTCTGAAAAATGATTAAATGTAAGTAAAATTAAATTGAATCAAAATTGAAAATCAAGATCTTCTGATGTAGTAAATTGAGTCAAGGCATATTGAAGCGATTCAACCATATATGCAACTTTTTACAGGCCCTTGTCTATGATATAACTCAAGAATGATTGCACTTTACATGTATCTATCTTCTCTTTTCAACCATCTATACACAGAGACAAATATATAAAGAAAATTTACCTTATGTTTAACGTGACCCCCTTTCAACGTGCTATTACCACCACCACCAACACAGGCACCAGAATTTCGTTTTCCTACACTTGTTCTCTCTTGCATTTGAACTTGAGGCGCATTGTCAACCTGAGAGCCACCCAAGCTTGCGGATTCTTCGTCACAGGAAAGCTTCCCAGGGGAAGCAGAGCAGTACCCCGCCGGGACACATTCATCCTTACGAGATAGCCTCCGGTGAATTATTTGGCAGTCCCCAGAGCTACAGAAGTTAACAATCAAGAACTGTAATTCAACATACCCAATGAAACTCACAGCACCTACGTAATCAGCTAAGCTTCCACAAGAAATGAGAGTTAATCTCTATAATCGAGCAAATCGGAATCAATCGACAGTATGCGTTTGTTCCAGCCTAGTAGAAAACTCAAATCCAGAAAGTACCTAGCACATTCTTTACCAAGCCACTCAAAATCACATATAAGACTGCTTATAACGACGAATCTAACCCCTTATTGCTCTCAAATCTAACATCCAAGTAACACCCATGAACCCTAAAGCCCTTGCATTTGAAATTTTTTTCACTTTGTACAAATTAGAAACAACCCACAAGAAAAGACCGAGTTTTTAAATCACCTTATTTAGAAGTTAGAACGATGAAGACAACAAAAGAGCAGAAGAAATGACTCTTTGGTTGCAGAATCGGTAAGAAACGAACAATCTCTCTGTCTTTCTCCTTCCTCTGTTGTCACTCTTCGTCTTTGGTTCAAGTTTATAATATCTCCGATTAATTCATTGCAAACAAAACATATACAACAGATTAGTTTTTTTGTGTAAATGTTAAACAACAGATTAGTTTTTTTAAAAGAACAAAATGTTGAGGGCCAAGGTGGGTCAGGCTTTAAGTCTGGTTTTGATCGTTTTCTGGTTTGTTATACTCTGTTTTTGCTTTTGTACTCTGTTCCTATGAACTACTGCTTTGTTCTTTTGGATTAATTAATACAAGACGTTAAAAAAAAAAAAAAAAAGAACAAAATGTTGTTTTGCACATAGTATAAAAGAATCAGTTTTTAAGAGTAATCAATTTACAATTGGATGACTACTAATACTAGTTGGAAATTTCAGAGTTTTCGTGTCAAATTATATTATGTTTTGATTTAGTAAATTCTTAGACCTTTTTAAGGATGTCTATAAGTAATCAATTCTAAAGTATGTGATGTTAACATGAGAATGAAAAGTACAGAGTAAAATTAATTTACTGATTTCTAAAGAGACAAAATCCCCACAGAGAGTATTCAAATGTTCTGAGAAAGACATAATGCAAAAAGTTTTGAAAAGGACACCAAGAAACACACATATTATATATACATGCACTCTATTAATGATCGCATTTGCCTTTGAAAACGCAACTCAATCAGATTTAAGAAAGGAAAAAAAAGACTTGAAAGCTGTGTTATGTCAAGCAAAACTAAGTTTCAGATACTGATAACATATAGTATTTTCTTAAAACATTTTACTCTGTCAATATTCATTTTATTCTATAGATAGTCTTTTTTCAGGATTTCTACGGATCGTTAATAGGTTAACATTATAATTTTATACTAGGTTTTTATTATTAAACTTTTATTTGGAAGTAAGAAAATTAAGAGTCAGACAGAGGTCATACAGGGACGTGGCATATAGAGACATCTCCCACGTGGCTCAAAGCCACTTGATACAAAACATGTCATAATGTAGGGTCCTTTTTTGAACCATTTTTCTCGAAACATCTTATCTCAACCGTTGGATCTAGTAATGATCAAGATATTCAAGATACTTGAGGATTTCGAAAAAAAGTTATTTTCACGTTTATGTTGAAAAAAACATTTACTCTCACAGTTTGGCAAAGTGAGATTTGGTTCTCACGTTTTGACAGTTAAGGCTTTTTAGGACAAAAATGCCCCTAACGAGTGAACCAAACGGCACAGTTTCTTTGCGGTTTAGTTACTTTTGATTGGTTTTGCGGTTTGGTTTTGAAAAAAAAAAAAAAATTGTCGAAGAAAACGAAGAAGAAGAACGAGAGAGAGACAGAGAGATTCGAGAGAGAAGTAGAAATCAGTTCGAAATATGCTAGATGTATAATATTTAGATGTATTAAGCATTCAAAACGTAAATCTAAAAAAATTAAGATTTCTGAGATAAATGTTAACAAGTGACTGCAAAATTAGGGTTACAGAGGTTGAAGACGATTGCAAAATTACAATTATACCCTTCATTAAATTTCTTATGTGTACGTATTTATAATTTACAGTGTACGTACATGTGGACATGTAAATATGTTAGATTATGTTTTATTGTAAAAGCTGCATACACAATTATTTATTGAGTTTGTACATTAGAAATCTTTGGTTATTTCGTTTAGATGAGATATTTTTGGGGTTTTCCCCATAAAATCTATGCATATATAATAATTAACTAAAAATATATGGTCAATGTATAGTTGTTCCTCATACTTTAAAAATGTTATGTACGTACATGTATAATAATGTACGTATATCTTTGTTGATGAGTTAAAATTGTTGAGATATATTTATTGATATAATAATAAACTAATATTCTACGATAGTTCTACTGGAGATGAAGACATTGTTATTTGCAAAAAAATAAGTGTTTCTAAACATACTCACAACTTACAATGTCTCTCATGTCATACTAATTTATACTTCTGTTTCATCAAGTCGGACATTGACTAAATCATCGAATTCTTCCAAAAATGATGTCTTCCCTTTTGGTTATGACTCACAAATGGTTGAATGTCATAATTCTCTCCAAAATTATAGATGATTTTTCAATCTCGTACACATTAATTAGTATATGTACACGATTCTTTTAATTAACTGAATTTTCATATTAGCTCCACGGTAAGTAGAGTGTCACCAACATCTCTGACATGTCATATCCCATATTTCTCAACAAAAATTCAGTCCATCTATTGTAATGTAATCTTTGCTACTACCTTTACTATCGTTTTTAATCGTCATCTTCAACGCCCTCTTCGTCATCCCCAATCTCTTTCTGTTCATCCTCTTTATCGTCCTCGACTTCTTCTTCCTCATCTACTTCCTCATTGTTTTCATCTACATTTGGTACCTCAAATATGGTTTTTGTTGTGTTTTCATCTCTAACCCAAGGTTAGTTTCATCAACAAGGTCCCACATCATGTACATTATATTCACACTTTGCTTATCGGATTGGACAAAATGACACAAAAATGTTTACACTTAGATCCCTACTATGAATAAAAAAAATGTTCGCATTGGTGTTGTTTAGATGGGAACCTATCAACACAAGAGGATCAAGTACTTGGTATATTACAGTAAAATTATATGTGGTTCTGTTGAAGAGAATTATGGTCCTTTTAGGAATTTTTGTAATGTTTGGTATCTACGATGGTGCATACGGCGAGTTAGCCAAATGTTATGTATTTAGTACGATATATATGATATTTTTTTTTTGTTTTGATGTTGTTATTTCTATTTAATTGTTATTTTGAAATTTTTTTAGTAAGCGTTATGTTATACGATATTATTTGTTGAGAATAGATAAGATTTTAAACTAAACCCGTAGACGTACACGATAATATTGAGATACACGTACACGTGTACGACCTCTCCAAACAGTTACATCCTAAAAATGCCTAAATCACATAAGTCTTATACTATGTACGTACACAAAAATATTTATTGGAGCGTACATGGTACAACATTAATTTAATTTTTTGACATCAAAATTAAGTTATTATGTCAATTATTTGTATGACTGTATTTTTTTCATGTGTTGTTCATACATGATTTGAATGTTTTGTTTTTATGGTCAAAAAATATTTGAAACGTAAATATACAAATTATTTAGATATTTACGTACATATATATACTCCCACACACACGGTCACTTTCAGCATCGTCACCATCAGTCCTAGGGACATTATTCCCGAGTGCCTTGACGGTTGTAATGAAAGAGACAAACAAGTTGACACTAGGATCCCCACCACGAATCAAAAAGAACGTATCCAGGCTCATTTGATTGTCAATGTAGACAGGAGGGCGTTTACTTTCTATCATCACTGACATCTTTCCCGGCATCCAGTAATTAATTATGGGATTGCATTCGGTGGACTTCAAACTGAAAACCTCGCATAATGTACGTACAAATTCCGTGTACGTCATGTTTTCTTTAACACGTACACAGCGACCAAACATGCTTTCCTCTGGTTCAAATTTCCATTCTTCTTCTTTGCATCTCCACTTACCCACCGTAGTAAATACGGGAATATCCATTACCCACCTGCATCATAAATTCAGCAAAACCCCATTAAATGCAACTGAAAACATGATTATATCTATAAAAAAACAAAAAAAAATTCCAACTACACACTTATAAACATATATATATATATATCCTCATTTAGCATTTTCAACAAACAAAATTGGAAATAAAATTTTTTGGGTTTTTATATAAAAAACAATGTTGATTTCGAACACAATCAAGCTTCTACTGTGTTATAACAAAAAACTTCTTAACCAACTTCATTACTTACACGATCAATGCTTGTTTTGACTCCAAACTTTGTAAATCAACAAGATCAAAACTTCTCCAGCATCACATTCGTTCAGACTAATTTTTTTATTTGATGGTTCATGCTTATCTCTTACAATTATTCAATTCACACGTATAAACTAATATTACAACAAGTGTAATGATGAGTTTTGAATTAAATGTGACAAGAGTCTTGTCTAAACTTTTTAGGCATTAAATACTGATGTCACTTTGTTTTTTAATGTTATTATTTCCCCTTTTCACTGTACAGCCGCACAAAACATTAAAAAAACAAAATTATCTTAACCAAACCGGAATAGTGTACCTAACTGAACCGCTTAATTGAACCGTACACGGAACAGTACGTGGTTACGCTGACAGGGGTAAAATGGTCAGATTTTGGCTAAATTGTCAAAACATGAGAACCAACTCTCACTTTGCCAAACCATGAAATTAAAAGATGGTCTTATGCCCTGGCCTGCAATTTACCCTTCGAAAAATTGTTGGGACCCTTTTTTATGATCAACTGTGTAAGAAGATTTTTTACTTCTATTGTGAAGTAGCCCGAAAAAACGGCAACTTAAAAGCCCAAAATAGGCCCGTCTTCGTTCTTCTATGCTACGTTCATGATTCGTGCTTCTATCTAAATCGTTGGATGTTCGTTTTACTGTCTCTTTTTTTTTGGTTATAGGTTCGTTGTAGTAGTGTCTATACAATTATACTAACAGAAATTAGATTTTTTGATAAGAAATTGTAAAAGAAAAGCATTAAATATCAGATACTTTTTAAACCAATGAAAGGGAACTCCAGTGTCATTTTTGGCCCGACATCACTCACATAATGGAAGGAGCCAGACACCCAAATAAGTCGAAACAACTTGAAACCACCCTTTGATATTATCCTTACATTTTATTTTTTCCCCCAAATAAATTATTTGTGGGATATTTTATCGATTCATTCACCTACTGAATATAAAGATTGGATTGTATCTCTTCTTATCAGTATTCAACGACAGCCATTTTTCATCCACGATGTTTAGAGAATTCAAAATCAAAGACCACCTTGACAAATTATACAGCAATTATCTTTTTCTCTATCGGTCTTTATCAAAAAAAAATATATGTTTTGGTAATCTTGTAACCACATTGTTTCTTAGACAAAGCAATATACTACACTTTGGTTGGTAGTAATCGTGGAGTCCTTTTTAATCGTCAATTGTATATTTCTCGAAATAAACTAACTGACATTATAGTTTTGTAAGCTATATACTGATATTAATATTACCTACAATTATATGGGGTTTACGTTAAACCGTTTAACCAACCAAAAAAAAAAATTTATATGATTTTTTGGTCCGTACATGTCGGTTCTTGTTGCGCATGGCTGTCCCTCTATGGCTATCCAATCGCTTACGTCCGTCCAAAGAAGATTTTATTCATATCGAATAATAATGTTTAGTTGTTATATATTAAATCTAACATTATTATTTTTGGTAAAGAATCTAACATTATAGTCCACATCAAACTTTAAAAAGGGTGGCATGCGAGGAACCTACATATTGTGTTCTTTCAAGTATGTTTTCTCTCCTCGAAGTGCCTCCTACGTGGCTTCTCATGTACCACCCTTCAACATATATTATAACAAGAAACTTTATTCGAGAAGATATTTACATATATCACATTATCACTACAGATTTCTACGCTCAATAATGTACGTGCATGTTATAAATAGTGAATATAATTAAGTCTTAACAATGCATCTCAATTATTATCTATTTATGAAAATTGAAATGTCGACACCACTGTATTAGACTGTTAGTTAATAAGGCTAAAGTAATTGACATATAGTTTACCTCTCAACAGAACTAATCAGTAATCACTATTGTAAACTAAGATAGGACAGTTTCACACTGAAAACGGGTTAATTATTACTAACATTGTGAAAATTTATCAATTATTCGTTACAAATTATTTTTTTTGTTTCGGGATATCCTTTTCCTTCTCCCATATTTTTTTTTCAAAGACCTTCTCCAATATATTCAAGACATATAATTGATCAATTCTTGAATACAAACTGAAATTAGCACCACGTCAATTCATTTACATTAAATTGTGTTGTAGTTGTTGATACCATTATCCATAGTAGTATTTAAAATAGTAAAACTTCTGAGCCATACCGAACTAATTTACAATATTAACAATCTTTAATCATGACATGAAAATACTTCGAAAAATATTTAATGTCCTACTCAAGAATAACGTATAATTAATACTTTGAAAAATAATTAATGCCCTACTCAAGAATAATAGCCTTTAATGTATTTCCTAAAAAGGAGTAACGGGCATATAACCAACGTGGAACAATAACGGACTCAAGAATGCAAAACCCACAAAAGATATTATTAATCGCTGATTCGTTGACAGTGACAACTGCCTCCTTAACTTTCTTTAGTGTACGTGTCGATTTTATTATTATGCATTATATGACCATATGTTAATATTAATCTTTAAAGTTGATGAACGATGAAGTATCGATTCTTTTTCTGTAAAATTATTTGTAGTAGATTTAGCCATTATGTTTTCACTAAAAATGAATCTTGATATTGTTAAGAATCTTAAGTTTTTAATTATGAGAGCACCTAAAAGTAAATAACATAATCCAAACTGTATGTTTGGATAATTCTATCATTTATGATATAATGCATTGTATCTTTGATATTTATGCATTAGGTGTGGCAAAAGCTATTTATAAAAGTTAAGTAATCAGTCTTAAGAAAACTATATATGGACCACAAATTTAGTTTTATGTGGTTGTTTTTAAGCATTTATATAACCGGGAAATATCGCATATTTGGTCCATGGTCTGTTTAGTTTGAGTATAGTTTTTGATAATAGCACCTAAGATTTGAATTCGGATCCAATAAAACGAAACTATATAGCATCCTTTTAATTAACAGGTTGAACCAACCACATTTAGGTATTTTATTTATAAACATTTTATAAATAATTAAACATATCAACACATCGGATCGGAGATATATATGTGGTAATAAAGAGAAACACTAGGATCCTTTCCAAGCCATACCTTACCCCCCTCTCCTCTGAAGTTGTGGGTAACAAGTATCAAAACAAAACAAATATCCCGAAATTTTAAGATCGTTGCGAACATTGAAGGACATAATGAAAGATAAATTTAGTCTACTTAGATTCATCGGACCGGTTGACGAATGACGAGGTCATGGTCGCCGGGTCATGAGTAGTTATAATCACCAAAAGTAGGTGATGAATACATAGAGATAGAGGAGGCAAATCATAAAAAGAAATTCCTTTCGCTCTCATATATTTTATGTTTTATCTCGATCATTCTTCTAACAACATTGACCTCTCTACTTGAACCCAAAAAAATATAACATTGACCTCCGTGATAATAAAAAAAATATTCAAAACAAAAAATTGTTGTCATCATTTATTTTACATCACTATTGACAAACCATTTTTAAAAGTTTTTTTTGCTATATATTCACCGAAAATAACTAATCACAAGGGATGCTTTCAAAAATCATGTCCCGATATATTCATTTTTATTGATATATAGATACATAAAAGAGAAAATAAGTGATTTAGCTTTAGTTTTGAACAGTTTGATCGTACGACGTTATAAGATCTTTTATCATCTCATCTGCTATATATACACTCCTCCGAGTAACATAACTAAATGTCTCAGCCTTCAAAGCAATCAAAATCAACCCCCAAAAGAAAAAAATCTATCAAACAACAAATATATAAATGGCGGTCTTATCTAAACAGGTCGCAGTACCAAAATTCGGTTTCTCTCCAATCCCGGTTATAGATATGTCTGACCCAGAATCCAAACATGCCCTCGTCAAAGCCTGCGAAGATTTCGGCTTCTTCAAGGTGATCAACCATGGCATTTCCGCAGAGCTAGTATCTGTTTTAGAACACGAGACCGTGGAGTTCTTCTCGTTGCCCAAGTCAGAGAAAACCCTAGTCGCAGGTTATCCCTTTGGATACGGGAACAGTAAGATTGGTCGGAACGGTGACGTGGGTTGGGTTGAGTACTTGTTGATGAATGCCAGTCTTGATTCCGGTTCGGGCCCACTATTTCCGAGTCTTCTGAAAAGCCCGGGAACTTTCAGGTTTAAAATGTCCCTTGCTTTGATAACACCTTTGTGCTCTGTTTTATGCTCTGTGTTTTTGTGGTTACGTCTATATAATATAGTAGCCCATCTCAAGTTTTGTTCTTTAATTTATCAGAAACGCATTGGAAGAGTACACAACATCAGTGAGAAAAATGACATGCGATGTTTTGGAGATGATCACAGATGGGCTAGGGATCAACCCGAGGAACACACTTAGCAAGCTTGTGTCTGACCAAAACACTGATTCGATATTGAGACTTAATCACTATCCACCATGTCCTCTTATCAATAAGAAGACCAATTGTGGTAAGAATGTGATTGGTTTTGGCGAACACACAGATCCTCAAATCATCTCTGTCTTGAGATCTAACAACACTTCTGGTCTCCAAATTAATCTAACTGATGGCTCTTGGGTCTCTGTCCCTCCCGATCACTCTTCCTTCTTCTTCAACGTTGGTGACTCTCTTCAGGTTCGTCTCATCTCTAAGTATCTTCTTCGTAGGTTCATGTTTCAGACCAAAAGATGTAAGCCGTTTTTTCTTTGTATCAGGTGATGACAAATGGGAGGTTCAAGAGCGTGAGGCATAGGGTTTTAGCGAACGGTGACAAATCTAGGGTTTCTATGATTTACTTCGCTGGACCTTCGTTGACTCAGAGAATCGCTCCGTTGACTTGTCTTATGGACAACGAAGACGAGATGTTGTACGAAGAGTTCACTTGGTCTGAGTACAGAAACTCTGCCTACAACTCTAGATTGTCTGATAATAGGCTTCAACAATTCGAGAGAAAGACTACAAATAGTAATACATTGTTAAATGATTAAATCATTTTTGTTCATGATATATATATAAATTTAACTGTGTGCTATTTGCCTATGTATAAATAATATATGTATGTTTGAAGTTAAATGTTGATCCAATAATTGAAGAAACTGCAATAGTTGTCATTATCGCGTGATTAATGCTTATGCGTAATAGCGATATCTTTAATTAAAATCCTAGCCGACCCGCAAAAATTCACGTCCCAATCGGCACGTCTCCATTCGAAACCAAAATAAAAATCCCACATATACAAACCTAATTTTTACAGTCCGATAATACATTGTTGGGTCAAAAACATATTACATTTTATGGCTGACATTTTTAGAACAGTATTAAAGATATCGACAAAGACTTTAGAACCGAAAATCTCAATATTACTCGTCGAAATGTGGTCCGAAAATTTGTTTCGGGCACCAATATGTTTACTGAAATAGACATATATTGATATGAACGTAGACAGCGTGTCGTTTACTTAAGAGTTCGCATACCATTCTTTTAAGGGAAAGTGATTTGTCAATGTATTGTTATATTCACTTGGGCCAACTTGGATATCTGAAAGCCATGTTTTTTTAACGTTGGTATCTAAAAGTTTCTATCACTGACTTCTACTTTCTTTTTCCTTTTTAACGTTAATCTAGTGGTTATCTTGGTTTTATATACATCAAATTGGTTAAAATTGATTAGGAAAGTGATTATTCCAATATCATAGATCTAACTTATCTAGCTAAGATCCAAACTTGCTCTTTAAATGCTTTGGGAAATCTGAATGCAGCAAGAAACTAAATTAGCTTCTGGCGAAGCAGCACAATCATTGTCTAAATGTTCATCACTAGAAATCTCTAGATAATTTATATAATACGAAGTGATGAGCCATCATTTCGTAGAGACACTTACTTAGATCATCCCACAAAGTAAAAGCACACTGCTTACTTGAATCACACGCTACTGTTTGTTCTATCACTTCATTTTTGCCCTTTCTTCTTCCACAGGTCACCGAACATTTTCATCCCTGAACCTTTCCTCTTCCCAAACCCTAACCCGTCATCCGAATCATCAGCCATTCCCGGTGATCCGACAAACCTGCCTGCAAAATGCTTCTCCATTGACCCATACTGCTCTGAGAACCGGCCATTCATCTCAACCCCTCCAGCTAAAACCGCAGCTGCAGCATCTGCTGCTTTCCTCCACTGCTCGGTTTGGACCTTCAGCTTCTTCATCTCAGCTTCTAGACTCTCTTTTGCTTCTTCCACAGATTCGAGCTTTTTCTTTAGCTTCGCTGTGGTCTCATTGCTTTCTTCCAGTTCTTCCCCAATCTGACTCACCTTTGAAGCTATCTCATCTTCTTTCGCCTTTACGCTGGACATTTCCGAATCCGTCTTCTTCAACTGATTCTTCAAGCTCTCGTTCTCTTGGCCAAGTGATACCCTTTCTTTCTCCAAGTCATATAGTCTAGCTTTCAATACATTGATTTGGTCTTCCTTAGAAGCCAATTCATCATTCTTCGTCTGATCACTTTCTTTTGCTTTCTCAACAAGAACCTCGAACACATCGGTCTCTTGATGTCCATATCCAGGAATGTCATCTCTCTCCGGAGCAGGAGGGTTTGATTTCTTGGATTTCTTCCTAAGAAGCTCTTCTTGAGCACGTTTCTTGGCAGCTTCAGCTTTAGCCAACTGCTGTTTGAGCAAACTCAACTCTTCCTGGGCTTGTCCTAGCTGTGACTCCAAGCCAGAGATGCGACTTCCAAGCTTCTTCTGAGTCAGCGGATCCGTGTGAGGCCCACCACTCCTCGGAGATCTACGGTCAAGGCCGAGCTTTGGACTCCGGTCTGTAATCGGACGGCTAAGGTGATGCGGATCAGAGGAAGTGGACAACAATGATGTCCTTAGCCTAGGAGATTGCCTCTGAGGCAACTCTGAACCTCTAATACTACTCAGATCACAACAAGACACAAAGGTAGCAATTTCACTTGTATCAGATAATATAGACAACACCAACAACAAACACCAATTACAAAAAAATCTTCTAAATCACATTATCTTCAAGAATTGAAGTAAAACCCTTACCTTGGTTTTGGCATTCTGATTTATGCAAAGTTGCTGAATCTCCAAAGCTTATGATCTGATGAAAATGAAAGCATTCCTCAGATCAGAATAAAGCAGAGACATGAACTTGTTTATTTACTTGTGACTTGTGAGCCACGCGCCACTAAGTGAGAGTGAGACTCTCTTGAACAGATTTCACTATTGGAGTCAAACCAGACACAAGTGAGATAACAACACATTGCTTTTGCTTTAACTCAAACGCTTTAGAAGATTCAAGATTAACAACAAACTTCAATCTTTCACAAAACCCACCCAGAAGAAAAAAGAAAAATAACCCACCCAGAAGAAAAAAGAAAAATAAAACAAGACTTGGATCAGATTTGTCAGACTCTGAGGAAAAGTTTCTTATCTTCCATACACACATAAGTAAATGAGCTAGTCTAACTATTGGAACTAACCTTGAGGACAATGTAGAGTACTTTCTCGGTTTCACCTTTGGAATTGAATACGAAGGAGTGATGATTGCGATAGTCTTAATAAGTAATGGAAGCAGAGAAATACTAAAGAAGGAAAAAAAGAGGAAATAGTTTTAGAATATGCTGGTGTGATTAATTGGTTGATAGAAACAAGAGCACAAAGACAAGAAAACCCAAAATGTGGAGAAAAGAGAGGTCGTAGCTTTTTTGTCCAGAGAGAGAGAGAGAGACTCTCAATTCAAGAAGCAGAGAGATATTAAAAAAAGTAGACGTTGGAAGATTTGAAATAAAGCTGGTGAAAGTGAATGACCTTTGGGGAAGAAAAAGGACAAAAGTGTAATTTACATGTAATCATAATGTTTTTTTTCCTTTTTTATTACTTTTGTTACATTAAGATTCGCAATAACGTCTAAAAAGTTGCCAAATTGTTGCATTTTGAAATAAATCATCGTATGTTCTTTTTAATACAAGCATTAAGCATATAATGTATTTGTATGTCTATACTCTATATTGACACATATCTAAACAAAAATGGTGTAGTAAATAATAATATTACGCGCATGTCATGTGTGTACCCTTATCAATCGCTCTGACATTGTTCCTTTCTTTTTGTCGGTTTCAACAAAGTTCAAACTCTTTTATTTTAGTTTCTCTTCTTCTTCTTCTTTTTATATTCCAATCTTTTAATATGGATATTTGTTTTTTTTCTAAGATCATAAACTACTATTATTATTTTTTAAAACTATCATAAACTAATATATGGATATATGTTTAAGTGTTAACCTTCACATTTTCAATTCAATATCGCTTTAGTGGATTGCTTAATGTCTGAATTTGTTCCTGTTTATATCTGTTATTATAATGTTTAATTATGCTTGAAACGTTGGATTCCTAATGGTATAGATCATAAAACTAATATATGAATATTGAAATAATGTACATTCAAGCGTGTATAAAAGAAACCCATACACAATGTTGAAATAATGTACACTCACTACATTCTTGTAGTATAAAGTAAAAGTTGACAGTTGACAATTGAAAATAGTACAGAGCAAATTGTAAGTAAAATTCAGCGCCACTATGATTATGATAGTAAGTAGCATCTAACTAGTAACAACCACCTTTAACTTTTGGTTCTTTCTTTTTATGATTGTGTTGTTGATAATTTAAGACTTCAAGTAATAGGAGTACTACATTTCAAAAAAAAAAAAAAAAAGAGTTTACGGGAGTTGGAATTAGAACCCATAAGACGCTAACACAATTTGCTCGAATCAAGATAGTAAATGTTGAAAATTGGTTAGTTGCTAGTCATAATCCATTGATTATCTTTAAAATTTGTCTTAATGAACCCATAAAGATATTTAGACTCTCTAGAACCCTAAACCCTAATACTGTTTTGGTCAATAGTATTAGGGTCAACCCTCGCCAACTTTGACTTTCTCTTCTCCATTTAGCAATTTGCTATCAAAGAGACAAAACAAGTGAGGATCTTCACATTTTTGTCACTGCAGATTGAAAAGAAGTAACCATAGAGATATAACACAGAAGCTGTAACACAACCCAACTTTTTCTATTAAAACTGGAAATCATTTCTTTTCTTTCTTCCTATAGGAACAGACATATATGAATGAAGTGATAATCATCAGATTCAGACCCATGAGTTTCCATTATTATCCTATTTATTGCCAAGTAACTTCAGTTGGTGCACTTGTCGTCGTGGCATGAACCTCTGCCATAGACACAGCCATAGCCATCATCATCTGTTCCTCAAAACTCTCTGGAACAATGACCAGAGGTGGAGGAGGAGGAAGAAAGTTGTGGAAGCTCTCGCCGGTCATGTAAGAACTTACATAGCTGTTGCTGCTTCCTGTTTCTCCCATCTCGGTGTTGTTATGGTAATGATGATGACGATGATGATGGTTGTCTATGTCATCTACCTCTTGTTCTATGTCGTAGTAACTGTCACAATTTCCAGGAAGCATACTGTATGAAGAAACGTTGACATTGTGATTGTGATTGTGATTGGAGGATTCGCCAACCATTTGACGTTCAGCAAGTGCGGCGATTGCACAAGCAAGTCCACCAGATGATGAAGACGGTGTTGCTGGTTCAACGATTGGAGCCATTCGTGGTGGTGAAGAAACATAATTATGATTATCTGTTACATACTGCCTAGAAGAGGTCATTTCCCCAGAAGCTGAATTTCTCTGCGTCCCTGTTTCCTGTTAGAATCAGTGAAAAGCTATGAGAGACTTGAAAATTTTGTCATCAAAGTTATACAATTAACTAAACAAATTATTTTACCTGAACAGAGAGCCATATTGCTTCCATAATCATCAATTCCTCAAGGTCAACGTCAACCTCATCATCCCTGAAGAGTTTATAGACAAATTAAATATATAGTAAGTCCAATATGAATCACTCAGACTAAAGTTACATCAATGAGCATTTCACTAATTTAGTCGAACAAAAACGCTTGTGAATTTGGTGCGTTTACATGGTACTCACTTCATTTCTAAGTGAATCTGTGTTCATATCACTTAGCACCCAAAAACAAGAATAAGTCTAATCACAGTGTCATAGTAATTCAGAAAGTTCATGGTTACAACTACCACATTACTCCATATATGAACTTGACAAAAAAAAAACAGAGCAGCCAATGGAAAGAGTGAAAGACAGACCTGTTTCCTCGAGGACGGGAATGCTGTCTAACAACTGCTGTGTTCTGTGATGGAGCAATTTCCCCGTCTTCCATGGGGGAATTATAAGATATGGCTGCAAACCAAGGGACAAAAAAAAGCCTGTTAAAACCGCCTTTGTTTGTTCCTGACGGAAGATTTAACACGTTCTGGCAGGAAAAATAAACCGACCTGAAGCTGAACCATATTCCATCTCGCCAGTCATTGCACTTGTGCTAGAGGAACATGATTCAAGACGTTTCTGCATTTTCTCTTCATCATCCTGCATTTCCTTCTGCCTCATCCTTATTTTGGCTTCTATTACCCGTTGCTCTTCCTGCAAAAAGATACAGTGACAGAACATTTAGTAAAGCACCATGCCATCAAGCTTATCGAGGAAAAAAATATAATTTTGACTTACAACTTGTTCAATGCCCTTTTCCTCCTTCGACTTTACGCCACGATACTCGACAGCATAATTGGGAGTTTTACAAAATGGGCACCTCATAAATGTCAAGGAGGACATAAAAGGGAAAAATCCATCAAATTAATAAGACATTTTCTCAAACATTAAGCCAAATGTTAAAGAAACCCCTAAAGGCTTATGCGCAGGATTTAAAATAAAGGATACTGAGTAGGCCGAGCTGAATTAGGATTCTTCATTTGCAAAAAACACTCTGCAGCAAATTATAAAAAGAATGCCATGTCAAATGAAATGGAAACATGAATAGAACAAAGAAGCTAGTACAATGTTATAGATGGTTGATGAATATTTTACCTGTACAAATGCTTTTCATGCAACATCTTGATCTATTGAGGCTAGGATAATACTAGAAACACAAGAAAAAGAAACATGGCAGAGTTTAGATCGACAAAATGTGACGAGAATGTAATAATAATTACAGAGAGTGATAATTTTCACAAACCAGGAAACAAATGGGGCATTCTTCAAGATCGTGGCAGCTTTCATCGTCTCCGGGATAGCAAGGAGCAAGCTTAGACTCTACAATGAGTTTTCTGAGCTTTTTAACGTCGACATCTTTATTCACATACAAACCTTGTGGCTTTGTATACCTTTCTTCCACCACTTGCCTCTTCCTTCCCAACTTATTACCCATCACAAAGTTTTAACCTTTCTTCTACTAAACCCTATTCTCCTACTACCTTCTTAAGAGCAGAGATTATGATTACTACTAATCTCACATTAACACCTAAAATCAATTTCTTTCTACAATCTCTCTAACTGGAGAAACAAAGAAGCCTAAGTTCTAACCTAAAGGTACAATCTTCACCATAACCTGCGCAAATGGTGAATTCAAATTTCAGAACACAATTGGGGTAAAACCCTAATTTGATACATAAAAGCCCTAACTTTGGAACTAATTCAATTGGGGGTCAAACCCTAAATACCTAATTAAACGTTCCAAAATATTCCACGAACTATAAACAGAAGAAACCCTACAAATTCTGATAAAGAAGTACGGAAAAAAGAAAGAAAGATAAATCGGAGAAGAAAGAAAGAAACCTGAAAACTTCGAGGGCAGAAGAAAACAAGAAACGAGAGATCAAAGAAGGGTTTTTGGGTAAACGATAAGAGACACGATCAGAACTTTACTCTGTAGAGATAGAGAGAGAAGAAAGAAGAAAGAAGAAATAAGAGAGAAGCAAAGATAATACAGTGTTGTGTGTCTCTTTCGTATTATATAAAATTCATAGAAAAAAAAAGAAAAACAGAGAGATTAGATTACAACAACAAGTTCTGTATCTCAAATTCTTTTTTAATACTTTGACGGAAAATCACAAGAGAGAGAGAAGATGATGATGATGTGGAGAAGCTAAAAGGGAACAGGAAACGATGGAGTAAGAGACGAACCAAAGAATCCACTCTTTGCTTCTTTCCTCTCCACGCGCTTCTTTCTACGCGCGTGGGTTTCAGTTTCGTGTAAAACGACGTCGTGGCGTTTATTTATGTTTTTTTTTTGTTTGTTGACCAAAAAAAGATTAGAATATACGAAATCTTGTGAAGGCGGTTTTGTCTTAAGCACCGAGTTGGATCAGAATAATGTCTTTTTTTAACAATTTATTCTTTAATTGTATCTTTGTTTGTCGCATTTGCTTAATAGTATAGTCCAATATTCGTAATTTACCATCAAATCTATTTATGGAACAAAATGAAGAAGTTAGTATCTTTGGGGTGTTATTGATACGAGGACTCATTATGAGTTTAAAGTTTGGTGATATTTCAAAACTAGATTAGTCGGCGTTAATGTTATATTTAACTGAATTTAAAAATTGTTCTTGTTGACGACAATATTGCTTACGGGATTCTATTAGCTAATAATTTTTAAAAGACATATTTTATGTTGACGTATAATTGTTTCTAATAATCGTTGAATCAACCCAACTAAATACCAGAATAAACCTGAAAATAACTGCCAGAAAGCTAAATTAGAAAGAGAGAAAAATAAAACAAAAATTGTAGATGAGACGATTAAAATCGTGTGTGTGTGCGCTTTGGGTTGATGAAAAGAAATGGTTCACCCAACACAAAATTGGTTAAGGTTTGGTACGAGAAGGTCAACCATGAGTTTTGTTGCTATTTGTCTCAGCCATTTACGCACATACACAAACCTCTTTTTATATATATAAACACAAGAAGATTAGTTCACATAATGCTTGATTTGGTTGTTGTGAACTATAGCATGTTGGATTTAAAAAATTGTTAAATTGTCCGGAGAACATTATAGTATTACTGTCTTAGTAGCTAGTACCCTAATGTGTGTAGTAATTAAAATCCCAACTTTTTGGAAATTCCAGTTATAGGCTGACCAGCAACATCAAAAAACGCATATATATACTTGGGCTTCATGGGCCTTTAAACAACATATGAAAGCTATAAGCTCGTTTAAAATTCAGAGACATGGGCCGTACTGAAATGTAACTTATATTATACTTTCCAAAACATAACATTCGTAATTGGACCTAAATCTCAGAGTGACGATCCAGATTAGTGATAAGATCAGTCAATCAATCAACAGTAGATAAAAGAAAGATTTTGGAAGAAAACGAATGATTTAAAATCATTAACACAGAAATTATTAATGACTCAATTTTCTGACCATAGTTTATACAATTCTTCCAAGGGAGGCATCTCTTTGAATAATCTATCGAACTCGGTCATCGTCCCCACTCGTCCTTCTCCTCCTCCTCCTCCGCCACCGCCGTAGAGCTGTCTAGTATCTTCACCGATTTTACCACCCCCACCGTAACAACGGCCGTCGGTAGCAGAGGGGGAATCAAAAGGACCGGCGGCGACGATGGCGTCCTTACCGGTGAGTTCTTGAACAACGGTCTTGAAGCTACGAGCATCTGTCTCAACATACTGTGTGTTAATGAACACAACTTTCATCGGCTCCGATTTCACTCTCCCTCTTCCAGACATTATTATCAAATAATTCGATTTAAGAAACAGAAAAGAAAATTTGTGGTGTTGAGATTGATGAAATGATCTTAGTTAGTATATAGCAGTTTAGCTCTTCCTGTGTCTTTGGGTGTTGAGGTGTTTTGTATATTTATATGGATAGTTGCATACTTAGGTATTTATAGAGAGATTAAAGAGAGAAAGATATTAGATATGAATCATATGATATATAATCTTTGTGGGGCAGTCAAGTGACTCATTTTAAGTAACATTTTCATATTGTTTTTGAAATGATTCATTATTATCTTGTCCTACATGAAACATATAGATGACGACTTAGTTTTTTCTTGTTTTTTTTCTTCCTGACGTCATGATACATTTTCGACGACCAAGCTTTTTAATCATATTCGTTGAATTTCCTAATTATTTTTATTATTTTGTTGTTAAAAATATTTTCCTAATTATTATATTGGCCGAACAATATTTATGGTTCTAGTTCTAGCAATGCTTACCAATGAATTTTATGATGAAACGATTACTAAATTTTGTCTATCCCGTAGAATTTAACAGCAACTGTCAACTTAAACAATTTTAAAACAGCAAAAAAATTAACTTTATTATTACTAATTGTTAAAATAAAAGATTAACTACATGTAAACTTTTTTTATAAACTATTATTAAGAACTGTAAACCAGCTAAAGAGTATTTGTTATACAAAGCAACAATCATTCTACCTTTCGCGAGATCAATCAAACTCACATGGCTTTGTGCATAGATAAGGACTCTTTGATATCATTGAGACATGTTGACCGTTAATAACATCAAGCAGCCTTGAAGGACCAAACATTAAAATTTATATATCACTATTAGTCTATTACTATCTAAAATATTTAAATTACCATAATCATATTGCATTTTCATTTGGTTGGGTCAAAGCACGCCTTCTTTGATGAAACCCTATCACATCACGTGAAACAGTCGAAGAAAAAACTATTGAAAACCTAAAAAGTATTTGCACGTGAGTAGAATATGCACGTCCCACACACTATTTCGTTATGACAAAATAAAATCGTCTTTGATTATGCTTCTAGAAAATGGTAAGGTGATGTCATTTGTTTTTCCAAAGGTGATGTCTTTTTTTTCATCGAAAAAGAAAACAATAATGGCTTTTACTTTTTTTTTCAAAGATCAAATTTATTAAAATAGTCAAAACATCCCAGACTGGGCTTTTAGTTAATAACCATGTTTCACCTTTTTGCAACAGCAGAGGAAATTTTTTTATATAAAACATAATAATAGGAGGTTAATATAAACATATATATTCACATTGAATTTCAAAAAAATAAACATATATTCACATGATTGTAAGGTAAATTTTAAATATATGCATCTTAAATTATATTGATATAAATGTAAAACAAAAGAACGATATTAATTTAAATGAGTAATGGAACATATTTGGGTAGATTTTACTATTTAAAAGAGATTAGAAGTTCAACATGATGCACAAGAAGTCAAGGATAGTTACATACGATGTTTCATGGGGAGTTTCTTGAGGGACCCTATCATTAATTCATTTCTCTGATATTTTGTTTTGTTGACTCAGACTTTCACTAACCAAATTCTTAGAAATTGCAAATTAGTTCATTGTACGGTTGTACTTTTGCGATGGCCCTAATTATGTTCAGTTGTGTTACCAACCACACAAAATTTAAACTGGCGTTAATTGTATTCGTATTTCTTATTGTCATCTTCCTATTAATTTTTTCTTATGCTTTATCCAAATTTTCATATGATGAATAAAAAGTATATATGGATCAGTACAGCTTTTAGAAGTTGATACGTAATTACGTATAGTCTATTTTTTGTTTGCTGATAAAATTTGGTGCAGTACGTTTTGTACGTATAGACTCATGAACAAACAAAGGCAAAGTCAAGTTTGGCTATAACGAATCAGAGTAAGATTTTGACTTCAAATCTTGACTCAGGAACCTCATGACTGTTTTCTTTTTGATTTGATCGCTTTAAAATTAAGTATATAGAGGTTGAACAGGTTAAGTATTATATGCTTTTACGGGCAATAGTTAACTCTCTCGACTGGGGTAAGACATGTCAATTCGAGTTTCATGCTTTTTGGACTTTAACTTTGAATGAATATTGCAGACATTTACTATTGTTCTATTGTTAGAGCTGATAACAATTCACCTAAGATCAGATTTATTTTGTAATTAAAAACAGTCCGTAATATTTTACTTTATAGAATTTAATTCCAATCAGAACCGAAACTATGAGTTTGTTCCATCTAGACCCATATTGCCCGAATATATAAAACATCCAATCCCCAACACAACCATACCTTAATGGAAACAACTTTTTAGTGGTTTTAATTCAAATAGTTAATAGGACTGGGATATTTTCCATGCTAATTATGTTATGTTAACTTGTTTTTGGTAAGCGATCCCAATTTGGTTGTTATAATCCGAAACCTAAATTATTGCGAAAAGATTGATAATCAATCCGTACCGTACGGTAGCAATTTTTTGTTGATCAACAATTATTCGACAAGATTGGAACAATTTACCTTATCTACTAATATTCTGTTCATATATAAGGAATTACAAAATATGCATTTATAATTTGTAATCATAGCAGCAATCAGAAACAAATCAATTGGTACTATTAAGGAAACATATTAACCAAGAAACAAATCAATTTAACCAAAAATTGGTACAAGAATCAAGCCACTGATGTAGATTTCTTATAGTATATTATAGGGACGATGATACTATCATTCTCTCATTCTTTAAAACAAAAGGCAACTTAAGAACAAGAAATAAAAATGGTGTCCATTATCAGCGGTTTTAAGTTAATTTTGTTCACAGCTGCCGTCGCTAGTATTATTTCAGCCGCCACTTCAGCCACTCTCGCCGGAAGAAAGGTCTTCGATGTTCGAAGCTATGGTGCTCGTGGTGACGGCAAAACAGACAATGCAATTGTAGTGTAAAAATTTCATTTTTATTTTGATCCAACTACAGGAACATTAATGTTTTGAATTTGTTGATTAATTCTAACACGCGTTTGATTATTGTCTTGGTTTGGCGTTTTAGGCGTTTACAAAGGCGTGGAAAGAAGCGTGTCAATGGAAAGGATACCCTAGAGTGTACGTACCATTTGGAACTTTCTACCTCGGTGCCGTAACCTTCACGGGACCTTGTAAAAGTCGGATTAGTTTCATCATCAAAGGAACTTTGTTAGCTCCAAAAGATCCTAAAGCCATCAAACAAGACACCTGGATCATTTTCAGGTATGTTGACTATCTCACGGTCTCAGGCGGCGGTATTCTCGACGGACAAGGAAGCTACTCTTGGCCACTCAACAATTGCCGCAAAACCCTTTATTGCCGGGCTCTACCTATGAACATGGGGTTCCAATTCGTGAGATTCTCGAGACTCACCCGCATCAAATCGATCAATAGCAAAATGGGTCACTTCAACTTCTTTGCAGTCCAATACTTTGACATCACACGTGTCAGAATTATGGCTCCCGGAGATAGCCCTAACACTGACGGAATCAAGATAGGTTCATCAAACCACATGAAGATCCACCACGTTGACATAGGAACCGGCGACGACTGCATCGCAATCTTGTCAGGAACCACCAATTTGGATATCTACAATGTGAAGTGTGGACCGGGTCATGGAATTAGCGTTGGAAGTCTTGGGAAGTTTAAAGGTGAGAAGAGCGTTCAGGGATTAAAGGTTAGGGATTCAATCTTTAACGGTACGAGTAATGGAGTACGAATCAAGACCTGGGCTTCGTCGGGTTCACCGAACTTAGTTTCGAATTTTCTTTACAAGAATCTCCAAATGATTAATGTCGAAAACCCAATCAACATAGATCAACGATATTGTCCAAATCCACCGTGCAGCTTAAAGGTAACTTCTTTAACAAGAAACAAGATTTTAGTTTTCTTGACATGATCTAATTTGTTTTTTTTTATTGTAGTCTTTTTCACAGATTCAGATAAAAGACGTGAAGTTCAATAACATTTGGGGAACGTCGACGAACAAAGTTGCAGTGAAGTTGCAATGTAGCAAGAATGTTCCTTGCAAAAACGTTGAGCTCTTCAACGTTAACTTAGTGCACCGTGGACGCGACGGTCCAGCCATCTCTTTGTGTGAGAATGTTGCCGGTTGGACACGTGGCAAGATTTCTCCTCCGTCTTGCATCCGTTGATCCACCTTTTGAATTTTGATTATATTATCCTTATTAGTTCATTGTAGCTTTTTATAATTTTGTAATTCTTGGCATCTCTTATCACTCGTTTAGTTTTGTCATGTTTGAGCAATTCTAAAGGGAAGTGAAGATTTGAAAAAGAAATAAAAAATTTCTTTGGCTTAAGTCATATTGGTTAATTCATTTGATTTTGATCATTCACTTTGTTTGTTTGGGCCAAGAGTCCAAGACATAAAAGATTAACTTTTCAGCGGAATGTAAAAGGTTAAAATCTCCACGCGCCTTTTATTTAAATCCAGCCGTTCGGGATCCGTGGCGTGACGCGCTGTAGGTGCGCGTAGGATCTGTTCTTCTAAGTGGCACACGGCATAATTCTGAAGTAAAATTCATTTTGTGGCCTAATAGTAGCCCAATACGGCCCAATATAAGCAGCCTATTTCATCTAAAACTAGAATTGTGTATTAAATTTTTATCGAGAGTATGCATAGTCATCAGCCTTTGTCTAGTAAAATGCAATATTGGAGCTGCTTAGTCAAGCAAAAAAAGGTTAGGAGGGAGTGCTTGGGTTTTAAGAAACGATAAGGGTGAGGTCTTGTTGCATAGTAGAAGGGCTTTGGGTGATTTGCATAATAGAAATGAGGTGATACTAAAGAGTGTCATTTGGGCTATTGAGAGTATGCATAGTCATCAGATCTCTAAGGTGCTTTTTGCTTTTGAGCCAGACGATTTGTTGGCAGCCTTCTCCAGAACAAAGGCTTGGCCTTCCTTCAGGTTCCAAGTGTCTGAGTTACTTCATTTTTTGGATAAGATTGTTGATTGGAAAGTAGTGGAAGAAAAAGTTAAGACTAACAGGAGAGCTTCTCTTATCGCTTAGAGTGTGGTTAAAGAGAACAGACTTCAATCTTATGTCGCTACAGGTTATCCTCTTTGGCTTCGACAACGTTTTGAGGTTGAGAGAATCTCTTTTTAGTGTTCTTAGAGCTTTTTGATGCTCTGCTTTCATCTTTGTCTCAGTCTTTGTGTGCATTTTTTGGTGTTTGGTTTTTCAACATGTAACCATTTACAACACTAACTTGTCTGTTGTATAGGTTGTGTTTCTAATCATCAATATAATCATTTTCAGTGAAAAAAAATATATATTAAATTTTTATCGTACACAATTTTTTTTTGTTTATTTGTTATTACTGAAAATTTATATGAAGAGCTACTTACTATCAATTTTTCAAAAGGATTATTTTTATTTTATATATAGAGTGCCATAAAGGGGATATCTGTGAGTCTATATCAGTCCATGTGAGTAGTTTCCACCACAAAATGATGGACATGATCACCTATGGCATATGGGCCATCACGCAATAGGAAGTTTTCACGTTTTAATTTATACTCCTACTCTAGCGAATATCTACAGAGACCAATTATTGCTTGTCTCATCAAATCTTAATTCCATGCTGATCATATGCTAAAAACATTGTGTAAATGTGTAAAGTCAATATATGTTGTAGCACTAAAGCATATTTAAAGCTTTTGATCAGTCATTGGACAAAGACCCTTGGACCAACATGTTACTTTAGTTATGTAATCATTGATTTTTATTATTTCAGTTTAGTTCTTTCCCTAATCATCAGCTGATTAGATTATGAATAAAGCGGGCATATGAAACCATTTGCGTATATGCTTTATATCCAATAAATGTGTTAGATAGTGTTGTTCATTAATCCGAAGATCTGATACGCAGCCCACCTTTGATATAATTAAGTTCCTAATTATGAAATTAATTGCTTTCTTGTATGTTACTATATATTAATCATTGAATAGGACAAACTATCGTTAACTACAATAATTTGGTTTATGATTTGAATTTAATTATTTAATCGAAATCATCGCAAGAACGCATGTTTCAGAGAATTTTATAACTTAAATGAAAGCAATTTGCAGCCAAAGATCCGTTAGGCCATAAGGGATTTGGGCATTTGGCAGTTTTTTCAGGTAAAGTCGGTTGGTCAAACCCTCGAATGCTTCCACAAGTCTATGCGATAGCGGTATAGCCTTTAGCCAATAGTGTCTTTTTTGTATACAGTACAAATTTGTTTTCATAGTGTATTACAATAATATATTCTTTTTCTCTTTTGTATATTATATATATATATATATATATATTACAATAATATCTTATTTTATAATATTTTTTATAATTTATATATGCTGTTTTTTTTTTCTACATGGTATCACATGTTGGACAAAGAAATAGCAAAATTTATAAATATATATTATTGAATCGAATTTCATATAAATCCAGTTATTTTGAGCTAAAATACGTTATGTTGCCTCAAACAACTATATAAATTTGGGCATTATATTAAGTGTTTTATAAAAAAAGGTTTAGTAGGTTCAATTAAGTAAACAAATAACAAGCAACGACCATGTTACTCATAATAATGGTCTTGCGAGCCAATCATAAAGTTTGTTAGTTACTAGTTGGATTAATTAATGTAGATTGTTGGACCGACCGTATCCTAACCTTTCAATGGATCTCAGTAAATCCAAAGCCACTATTCATCTATAAACCAATATCTTAAGTTATATTTGTTTGTTATTTATATATGTGCACTTTTTCCCACTACACAATAATAGGTATATATGAATCTTGGGGAAATTAGGTGACTTGGTTCAAGCATGTGTTTCCATGTGGTCACATGAATTGAACCTTATTGCATATATATGTACGTAACATATTGTAACTCATACGATTAATGCGTATATATTCACACATACTCTATAGTTTAAACTTCAAATCCTTCTGATTAGGGAAAATAATATATGGTTATCTATGCATATTTTCAAAGTACAGCCATAAAGAACAATTAAGTTTGGTGCTCGAGGTAGTCAAATTATGATTAGTCTAATCACTTTTATTTAGACGCATCTCTATTTTAAAACAGAAGATAATTTCAATTCAAACCTGAGATCCATTTTAGAATATTTGTGTGTGTTAGCGAGAAGGTCTTTCGGTATCATACATTAGTCATATTTTTAATTCATGTCCAAAATTATATACCAACGATGTTGCGAGCAATCAATATAACTCAAATGATGATAATAAAACGATCCATTTAGATAGTTCAATCATATAATAATGTTTCTTCCTAAAAATCACAAATCGAATAGTTTATTCTCTAGACCAACATTTGTATCATCATTTGGGAGTTTGGTTTACAAATCTGAAGCTGTGAAAATGGGCACCTGAAGCCTGCATGTTCCGTTAATTATATTAAGAATATATTAAAATGATTAATCAATGATGCATTTAGTGGACTGTGATGCATCTACGTGCTTCATTGCAATTTTCAAGTGGATGTTTACTCAACGACAATGATCATCACCAACCAACTTAATTTGATCACTCAACCTATTTCTATATAATCGAATCTCTTGTTAGAATATTTCATGTATATTATAAGACTGAATTCTGCATAACCCAATACTTTCTACTCAATTTTTTTTTAATCCCATTTTTCTCTAAATAACAAAATACAAAATTTCATTACAAAATTTAACGATCAGTTTACTGACCACGACAGATTTCTATTGATGTATGAATAATGGAATCCGTAGACACAAAACTATAACAAACATCTCGAGGACCTCTAGAAAAAGTGAAATTACGAGGTACGGTAGCAAGTGTATTTTCTAAAGTTATTAGTAATGGCTCAAAAAATTTATAAATCAATCGAAGAACAACCGGAAAAAGCCTCAACATTAATCAGTGTACTGATATCACTTTCGGTACACAAATAATGTCATAATCTCACTTACGCGTTGAAACAAATAAGCAAGCGCGTAAGACATCTATATATATACATTATTCTTTTTTTAAATGACTTGAATGCATGGCGTTACGTTTGGGCACATTAATTATGTAATTTGTTCGGTGCTTGTGTTATGTATTCTTCAGTGAGAACGCAAGTTAAGATTACGAAAATTATTTATGAATTTTCTTTTAATCAATTTACGGTTTCACGTCAAGACAATTGGAAAGACGCCACGTTGACGTAGTGGTGCGATGTAAAACGTTTTGATGTGGAGGCGACAAAGCGTCTTAACCCAAAAGCCAATCGCCACTTCCATTAGCCGTGGAACACACCAAACCCTATATTCATATGTTTATATGCATGCCCATTTTTTGTATGTCAATTAATAAAATAGTTTTCAATTTACTTGACACAGTTATTCTCTCTAACCGGATTAATTAGTTTCACGTAGGTTCGTCGAAGCAGCCGAAATATACTTAATACTATTCTCACACATATTTCTGAAAAGTAAAATTTATATATATGATCCGGACCAACATCGAACTAAAGGTATATGACTAGAATCTAAACTAACCACATTCGACTTAAGTCGTCCGACTAATTTTAGTACTGAGTCAAACCGATAAAAAAAACTGAAGTTACCGAATTTTCAACTGATCTCAGGCACCAAACTGTAAGGATCTGGTTCAACTTGCTTTACAAGAACTAGATAATACATCCACTCAATATACAGACAATCTCAGTCTCTACTTCCCAACATGCTTGTGATTTTTGTTCTTAATGAGATTTGGAATATCCAACTATTACTAGACCACAAGCAATTTGGACTAAATTTTAAAATCACTTAAAAGGTAACTAATAATTGGATAAGTTCTGATAGTGAACGTCTCACATTGTTGGTATATATCATCTCAATTGTTAAATTTGTTTGTTCTCTGTTACGTAAATTTATAAATAAACTACACTTATCGAAAGAAAACAAACAGTTTATCTCAAATAAATTCTTACCCTTCAAGAGGTAGTTATTCCTTCCTTTTCAATGACTTTTGCAATCACTTCTAAAACAAAACTTGATCAAATCTAGCTTCAAACATTTTTTGTATTCTTTTTTTTTTTTGGACAAATCAAACATTTTTTGTATTCTATCCCTTTTTTTGACAAATATAACCTTCCTTTCATTAATATGCACAAAAATTTATCTCTTAAAGCTAGAATGCTGGAAAGGAAAGATATCTTAAACTAGAAAATTTTCTAAGCGAAATAATCAAATTTATTACAACTACCCAAGATAATTACAAAATAAAATTAAAAATCTGAAACCAAATGCAGGTCTGATTTTTTTTTTCTTTTATCAAACAAAAAAACAAATGCAGGTCTCGTCATATAATTACGACACATGTATAAAGACGAGAAATACAGTAGAGAGAATGACTACCGAAAAGACGATAATACCCTTCCATCTTTCTTGTATATATAGCCTTCTTGTTCCGAAGATACATTATACATACTCTCATCTCTCACAATATGGACAAAACACAAACTTGGTCTTGAAGAAACCAATCTTAAACCCCAAAACGCAGCGTTTTATCAAGAATCGACTATGGCTTCTACTACCTTACTTCCTTCTACTTCAACCCAATTTCTTGATCGAACTTTCTCAACTTCATCTTCTTCTTCGAGACCTAATCTTCAATCTCTTTCGTTTTCCTCCACACTCGGCAGCAAGAAACTAATCCCTTGCTCTGTTTCTTCCTCCGTCAACAAAAAATCTTCCGTTTCGTCTTCTCTTCAATCCCCGACTTACAAATCACCGTCTTGGAAGAAACTATGCAACGATGTCGCCAATTTGATCCCGAAAACGACTAATCAGAGTCCAACATTAAACCTGGTACAGAGAACCGCCGCTACTGTTTTAGACGCGGTGGAGAACGTTATGATCTCCCACGAACGCCGCCGTCATCCGCTTCCTAAAACGGTGGATCCCGCCGTCCAAATAGCCGGAAACTTCTTCCCGGTACCGGAGCAACCAGTCGTGCAAAACCTTCCGGTGGCTGGAATAGTACCAGATTGCATTCAAGGAGTTTACGTCAGAAACGGAGCGAATCCGCTTCACAGACCAATCTCCGGCCACCATTTATTCGACGGAGACGGTATGGTTCACGCCGTTCGGTTTGATAACGGTTCGGTTAGCTACGCTTGTCGGTTTACCGAAACAAACCGGTTGGTTCAAGAACGAGAATTTGGTCGCCCTGTTTTCCCCAAAGCAATTGGAGAGCTTCACGGACATTTAGGAATCGCCAAGCTTATGCTCTTCAATACCCGCGGGCTATTCGAGTTAGTCGACCCGACCAGAGGACTCGGTGTCGCTAACGCCGGTTTAGTATATTTCAATGGTCATCTCTTAGCAATGTCTGAAGACGATTTACCGTACCATGTCAAAGTCACTCAAACCGGAGATTTAGAAACTTCGGGTCGGTACGATTTCGACGGTCAGTTAAAATCCACAATGATAGCCCACCCGAAAATCGACCCGGAAACCCGAGAGCTATTCGCTTTAAGCTACGACGTCGTTTTAAAGCCTTACCTAAAATACTTCAGAGTCACATCCGACGGCGAGAAATCACCAGACGTCGAGATTCCGCTTGATCAACCAACGATGATCCACGATTTCGCAATCACTAAGAATTTCGTAGTGATCCCAGACCAACAAGTGGTTTTCCGATTGCCGGAGATGATCAGAGGTGGTTCTCCGGTGGTTTACGACGAGAAGAAGAAATCAAGATTCGGGATTTTAAATAAATACGCGAAAGATGCTTCGTCGATTCAATGGATAGAAGTACCAGATTGTTTCTGTTTTCATCTCTGGAACTCTTGGGAAGAACCAGAAACAGACGAAGTTGTCGTGATTGGATCATGCATGACGCCACCTGATTCAATTTTCAACGAACACGACGAAACGCTTCATAGTGTTTTGTCGGAGATAAGACTAAACCTCAAAACAGGGGAATCAACACGTAGACCGGTTATCTCCGAACAAGTTAATCTCGAAGCCGGTATGGTAAACCGGAATTTATTAGGTAGAAAAACCCGGTTTGCTTATTTGGCTTTAACCGAACCGTGGCCTAAAGTATCCGGTTTCGCTAAAGTGGACTTATCGACCGGAGAGACTCAAAAGTATATTTATGGAGATGGTAAATACGGAGGAGAGCCTCTGTTTATGCATTCCGGTGATGGAGAAGAAGACGGTGGTTATATTATGGTGTTCGTTCACGACGAGGAGAAGGTGAAATCGGAACTCCAAATCATAAACGCGGTTAATCTAAAGCTTGAAGCTACCGTTACGCTTCCGTCGAGAGTGCCTTATGGTTTCCACGGAACGTTCATCAGTAAGGAAGATTTATCGAAGCAAGCTTTGTGTTAATTAATTTTAGATTTTGAATCTTGTAGGATTGATAAATGTTAATATGAGTGATAGTGATTAGTGACGGAGGATTGTTGCCTGAGGGATTGTTATGCATTGGTCTCCCCGGGAACGAGTCTCTTGGATTTTAGTTATGCGTATATACTATGATTAATCATTAGAGAATTAACTAAAGAAAAAATAGCTAATTATATGACATTTGTTGGATTAATTAGTCTGATCAGTTGGACTCATTTGTTACTTGGGATAATTATGGAGTTATTAACAATATATATTTCTAAAGAATCAAGTATCCCCAATGATACAATTACAAATTTTGCTTCTTTTTTTAATTTACACAGAGAATTTGTTGTTTCGCATAAAAATTTATAGATTCGATCAAAATTCATGTGATCAGTGATCTCTGTTTTGGGAATGGGTCCTACTTTTATCTCTTGATCGTTTTTTTGTCTTTCTTTTACGATTATCAACTACTTTTATTTATGTGCTCGATTTTCATCTTTTTGCAATAATTGGTATTACACCAAGTGTCAATAACATAATTGGTAAATTAAAAATCTTTAATTTAAGTGACATTAGAAAAAATTATATTAAATGTTTTAATCTATATCTTGAAGGAATGTACGAATCTAGGCCTAAAACTTTATACCGATTCAAAAATAAAAATAATTGGTATTATAAATTACGAAATTACCAATACTTACCATTCAAATGATTTTTTTGTTCAACTAAAGTCAGAAATACAAATTTTAATTGATATCATTAAGATGTTTAACAATTACAGACCCGTAACTTCGTTTGAATATTCGGTTTTCAATTTCATACGTAAAAGTATAGTGTAAATGTTGTTCTAGATTTGGCAAAAAAACATTAATGTTCCACAATATAGTATGGATTGAATTGTGTTTTTGTTGTTTCTTATGTTACATAAGTTTGCATTTGTTTTGTACGTATATATATAGTTTCTTTAAATCTATAAATACAATTTGTCGCTATATAATCTTAAGTTAAAAGGATTTAACTTATTGATTTACTTTATTCATGGATTTACGTCGAGGTTGTTGCGATTTCTAATTTTAGCACACTGGATACATCTCACAACTTTGATCGTACACGTAAGCGTATACATAAGCACTCGCATTTCATAGTAGCCAATCGATTGATTCGACTCTTTGAACATGTAATACACTTCGTATATAGCAACTCTTTCCTTTTCTTTTTTGACAAAGAAAAAGTATGACTGGTTTCGGTGCCGACAAAGAAAGAGACTGATTTGGATTGACAATTTCGGATTTATAACGTGCAAACCGTGTCTTTTTAAGTAGATATTTTTATCAAAATTGTAATCATACTAGGAAAAATCGCATTAAGATCATACGAATTTTATACATGGCATTTTTAAATAGTATATTTTCCGAAAAATACGCTGATGCATCGGAATTTGACGCCTGATCAAAAACATTAGAATATAGAAAATCAAGTAATGACGTCCCACAAGATTTTTATGTGTGTTTCATCGATGGATCCTGGCACGCTACAGAAGCTCGAAGCGGACATGGTTGGATCGTCGGGATTGGTGATAGGATCTTACACCTAGGGATGAAAGGTTCCCGCAGATGTCTTTCTCCTCTCCACACTGAGCTAGGAACCCTTTTTTGGGCAATGAAAAGTTTGCTGGCACTTTCTTTGGATAGAGTTCTCTTTGCGACGGATTGCTCAGATTTACTTGCTATGACTGCTAGTATCGAGGATTGACTTACTTTTGCGTCAGAGCTAACAGATTTCAAACACTATAAAAATCTTTTGTATATTTTAGTATTATGCATATCCCCGAGAGGTCAATTTCCGTGCTGATAGACTTGCGAAATATGCAAGAGCACGTGGTTTCTGTTTTTTCCATGTAAGTCCGTCGGTCCCCGATTGGTTCGTTCTCGAAGAGAGTTACTTCCGATAATTTTGATAATTTAATAGATGGGGTTTGAGGGAAAAAAAAAAAGATAGAAGCTAAAATGCCACGGTATACAGTACGTAGGGAGTCCATTCGATGTTTCTAGATCAGAGTCTACAGACTACAGAGACTTCTAGATACATATTCTAACAGTATACATAACAATTTTTCAAAGTATCTTATTGTGTGTGTGCTTTTCTTTTAGTCAACTATTTTGTGAATATTGTAAGATGTATCATGTTATGATAAGAGTACGTTGCTACGTGTCGTGAGATGTCGAAACCAACGCAAGCATGTCCAGGTTGGTTTTTACGCTATTTTCTTCTTTACGAAACAATCTATATATGTTTATAATGAATATATCACATTATCAACATTATCTGAGCGAAAAACCCGTACGTATTAATTATTATTACTCGACGAAAAATAAATACCCAGTTTAGCTGATTTTGTTTTCTTTGGTGGCATACCCAATTTAGCTGAATTTGTCAATTATTATTGATTTATGATATATACTTAGGATTAGCTATATTTTTTTATAGCTTTGACATTAATACTTTTGAATTACATATATTTATGACTAGAAAATTTAATATAGATATAAAAAAGCATCCGTTACATAAATTTTTGGTGCGAGTTTATATTTTCTGGAATTAAAAAGAAAATAAGAGAATTTAAAAGAAGAAGAAAGTTTGGTTTGGCCACAAGAGTTATGAAAGGTCAGCCAGGTATGATTTTGTTCCATGCTCTTAGACCATGCCCAGTGGTGATATTTTCTGAGTATCAGAAGCCCAGAAAATATTATGTAATGGACCAAACAACCTTTTTGGGTCTGAGTCGTATCACTGGACTGATACTTCTGATACCCAGTATCAAATGACGTGGCACGTGATGATTGGCGTTGCAACGCGTTTTGGCTATAGAAAAAAAAAAAATTTATTGCATCTCTTCGATCCTGCTTTCGGTCCCTCCGCTTCTCCTCACGCCGACGATTTCGAGCTCTCTCACGCCGGCGATTACGAGCTTGTTCCCTGACGAGCTAAGGTAAATTTGATTTCGTTTGCAATTTAGATTCAATCCCTCCTAATTTCTATCTATTTCTCTGATTCATGCTTACGTTTTTGCCAATCAATGGATTTTTGTATTGAGAGTGTTCTGTAATATGGGTTTCTTCGATTTCAAGTAGTCCTTTTTCGTGTTTCTCTCATGTCGGGTTTAAACCCATCTTCTCCGTGAGTTGTTTCATAGTGATTTCTCTAACTAAGGTTTTTACTTTAGGCATTAGAGCTTACTTATTGATTTTGAGAATTGGGTATTTGAACTTGCAGAAGTATAGTGCCTTACATTAGAAAATTTTGGTATTTGAGCTTACTTATTGATTTTGAGAATTTGGGTATTTGAGCTTACTCTCTTGTGTTATGCTTTTGTATGTTTCCGGCAAGTATTCATCTTCTTTAAATCTCAAACTTCATAGAATCGTGTCCTTAAGATGTTTGATGGTTTTCCTCACTATGTTTTAAGGTGAAGTGTGTGTGTAGTGTTTAGGATTTGTATATCTACGACAACTTGTTGATGACTTTAGGTACTCAACAGTCAACACTTTTGTTTCAATTTCAGAACTTTCTGTTACTTTGATTGATTTCTAGTTGGAGTGATGTTCTGAAGTTTGAATGATCAAGTAGCAAAAGAAGACCCTTTGAACATCTTTGTTCTGAAGTTTTCTGTGGTTTAAAGCTCAAAGTCTGAAACTTTTTTGTGCTTTGTTGATGTGCTCTTTCGAGGTCTCATTTCATTCTTTTGTGCATACAGTTCACTGAAATGATACAATCTCTTTTTGACAGGATCATTCAAGGAGGACCTGTGAAAATGGGTCTAGAGAAAAGCTTTAGCATTGCTCTTAAACTCTAGTTTCAGTCTATTCAAAAGAACAAAACTAAAGCCAAGACAAAGAGTTTTCTGATAATATACGATTGATTGTGTTGAAGACATATATGCACACAGCCAAGATTCTCTTCTTGCCCTCTTCTGGATTCTCTCAATCTTTTGGATGAGGTTTTGTCTTAGACTTGTTTTGGAAACTTTGTTGTATTGTGTTACTTCTTGAGCAAATATAGTCTTCTAACATTTGGCCATCGAATCTGCCAAAGGTTAACAAACCACTATTTCTTGTCTGTAAATTCAAAGAGTCATAAAACTTGAACACGATTTGGGGAAAATCTTGATGGAAGTGTTGGAGAAAAGAACCTGTCAAAGAATGTCGAAGACTTCACATTTAAAAATAAAAACTAATCTTGACATTTCATTAGTTCTAATAAAACACATCGTGTTTAATAGATTAATTAATTCAGGTTCATATTTTGGTGTATTTACTACACTTGTATAATTATTAAAAATTAATTCATTACCCAAAAAAAAACTAAAAATTATTACTAGCTAAACAAATATTTTTTATGGTCAATCGAGCTCAAATATGTCATGAACAAACACATCGACAATTGAAAGAAGATTTGATTGAACATATTTGGCAAAAATGGGGCCAAAGTAATTGACTACAAGCGACTAAATTATTTTTATCATCATGTTTTTTTTAAGTTTTTTTGAATTTTATGTTTTATTTTGCTTAAGTATATTCTACGTTTTTTTATTGTAATATTACCTTTTGTAATCCTATGTTTTAATATATTAATTTTTGATTTTGAAATATATTTTTTTTAATGATACTTAAAGCGGTCTCACCAATGCAAACATATTTAGTAGGAGTATCAGAAAAAATCTCAATCAATAAACAAATATTATAAATAATACTAAAAAATTCCTAATGATACTATATCAGTATCACCTATAAGTATGCTCTTATGCGTCTCTATATTACAAACAAAAATAAAAATCAAGAACTTATTGCAGCTGTTATCGTAAAAAGTGACCAGAAGGAAATTTGTATAATATGATACAAATTCAATGTTACATTTTAGAACTTTTTAAATGTCAAACTATAGCTCTAACAAAAACAAATGTGTATCTTATATTACTTATATCAAATTATACAAGAAAAATGCTACTTACAAAAAAACATAAGAATAAGGGTTATACATCGTTACAACTTACAATTATGAGATTTAAATCAATATTAATAATTAAAGTAAAACTCGATGATGAACAACGATATATAATCGATTACAAGGGGATTAACAAAAGATACGCAAAGAGGAAAGAAAAGAGAAGGTAGAAGAGTTGCGATAGCCGATAGCCATTGGAATTTCACTGTGCACCAAATCAAAGGATATATATGAACGAAGAAGAAGAGAATACATACAAAGTTTCATACATTCAATCTCTACAGCTTTGGGACTAAACGTGCCTGAGGAGCATCCCAATCAGTGATAATGTGGTTACGTGTGATCTCTTTTAAACTGGTGCATCCACTTAGTGCCATTGTGAGTTCGAACTCTTCTCTCATCATCTGTAGCACTTTCCTCACTCCAGCCTCTCCTTCGGCCGCCAAGGAGAACACCACCGGCCGTCCGATCTGTTTCCCAACAAAAGATTAAGAAATCGACGAGAATAAAAATTGGGTTTCTTGTATTCCAAGAACAGTGAATTGTTTCTTGTTTTGCAAGAAACTTTTGTCTCCTGGCACTTACAAATATTCCTGCCGCTCCAAGGGCGAGGGCTTTGAAGACATCAGTCCCACGGCGAACACCACCGTCTAAGAACACCGGAATCTTTCCCTGAGCTGCTTTAACAACCTAAAACCGGCAGGGTAGAATCATCAAGAGTAAATTCTAATTAGAAAACTTCAGAAAGTTGTAAAAGAAGTTGATTTTTAGTTCTAACTAACCTCTTCAAGGGCTATGATTGTGGCTGGGACGTAATCAAGCTGTCGAGCACCGTGGTTAGAAACAATGATACCGGCTGCTCCTGCTTGTACCGCCATCCTTGCTGCAGACAAAAAAAGAGTAACATACACTTTTTGGGGGATTTGTCACAAAATGTAGAGTAATAACACATGAAGCTAGTGAAGAAGATGAATGAGAGTTTTGTGTTGTCGATTTTAGGGTTTTCTCACCATCCTCAGCTGTGAGAACACCTTTCACCAGAATAGGCAGCTTTGTGATTGTCTGAAGCCACTGCACATCCTGTATCATGTATCTCAAAGAGGATCAATCACAACAAGTTTTGTTTTATTGATCTGTAATAGTTTCCCAAATCATTGATAATTACTGATTTACCTTCCAGCTCAAGGTACGATCAATTTGTCCAGCCACATAGGATGCTAGCCCTGAATCATTTGCCTGCAGAATTCACATAGCATGTTTAGGAAAGTGCCAAAACACATAGAAATTACATATGTGATCAAATATGTTATTACCTCATCCATCTTGCCAAGGTCAAGACCTTCAAAATTCTTCAAAGTCAAGTAAGGTGGCAATGTAAATCTGTTTTTGATATCAGATTCTCTACGACCAAGTCTTGGTGTATCGACAGTGAGAGCGATTGCTTTGAAACCAGCTCTCTCTGCTCTTCTCACAAGCTGGGCCACCACGTTCCTGTCCTTGTAGACCTATAAAAACAACTGAATCTTGAACCTTCTTGATTTCATGAGAGAGCAATATAGCGTGCGATGGAGCTTACATAGAGCTGGAAAAAGCGGATTCCGGGTCCTGTTGAAGCAACCTCTTCAACGCTAGAAGTAGCCCATGAAGATAGTGTCTGCAACAAAAGTTTTATGATGTCTCAACCTCAAAGTTGTGACTTTTCAGAGAAGACATAAGAAAGGTTCAGAGTCACACCATGATAGTTCCCGCGGCGGATGCAGCTCTAGCCGTAGCATACTCACCTGAAGATAACAACAAACGTGAAGATGAGAAACTATCATGCTCTGTTATTTACTCTGTTCTGTTTCTTGAATTCTTACCCTCGGGATGAGCCATCTTTTGCATAGCAGTTGGAGCAACCATGATGGGCATAGATATCTTGAATCCCAAGACAGTTGTAGTCATATCAATCTTGCTAACATCAATCAGAATCCGAGGCCGAAACCTTGATGAGAAGAGAGAAAGAGACATGGTTTCGTTTGATCAGAGATGCTTTCTTGATCAAAAAAAGACAATTGATTAGGGACTTAGGGTTAAATTTAATCAAAAGCTCACAAGATTCGAGAGAAAGCGTTTCGGTTCTCTTGAAGAGTCCACTGGTCTTCTGCACCAGAAGCATAGTAATCGAAAACCATCTTTGGTAACTTCTCCTTAGCGATGGCTTCATACTCGTTAACGTTAGTGATCTCCATCTCCTCTAATAATCTGATCGTCAACTCTTTTAGCTAATCTCTTTTAAAAATCTGAGAGAAGAGAGAGAACAGAGCAAAGACAATATCAGTATATACATGTGTAAGGTCGAGGATCTGTGAGAGATTGAAAGCTCACCAAATTGAGGAATAGAAGAGACTTTCGGACTTGGACTAAAGCTGCTGGTAACAGAAACTATTTCATATAAGGGGAAATTTTCTGCATGAGGACAAAAACTCATTGGTGTATATTTCCTACTTATGTATGTGAATAGGATGAGAAATTGGAGGCGAGGATTTGGAGAGGAAACAGAACCAATCGAATTAAGAGTTTTCTTATCCAAAACAAACCTTTTTTTGTGTTGCTTAGTTTATTTCCTTTTTGATTATTATTTCTCACCTACATGAGAAAAGTAGAGACCATTTGCCTCACCATTTGTCAATTTCTGTCTTTTTGAATTATGTGATTTTATGCATAGTGTTTCATTAGTGTTGTATACGAAAAAAAATTAAGATAATAATATGATTATACGAGCATGTTAATATAATTGTGTATTTCAAAGACATGGTTTTATTACAACAAAGAGATAAAGGGTGCGAGTGGCTTGTGAACATTGGAGGCTTTTTTCTTTAAGCGACAATTTATCTTTACAATTCGTGAATCACCTCTAGAAATATTATACCAAAATCTCAAAAAGTATTTATAACATGTTATATTTCAAAAACATTTTAAAACAAAACAAGTGTTAAAAATTTAATTATGTGTAAACCATATTGAACCTAGAACACCTCTTAGGGGTTTGGATGATGTATCCAATTAGTTTACACAAAATTTAAAAATTTAACACTTATCAAAAAAGAAAAAAAAGACAAAACATTAAAAAAAAAGACAAGTGTTAAAATTTTAATTATGTGTAAATCATATTGAACCTAGAATACCTCTTAGGGGTTTGGATGATGTATCAAATTAGTTTACATAAAATTAAAAAATTTAACACTTATAAAAAAAAACATTTTAAAAAAACATTCAAAAACAAAACAAGTGTTAAAAGTTTAATTATGTGTAAACAATTTTGAACCTAGAACACCTCTTAGGGGTTTGGATGTTGTATCCAATTAGTTTACACAAAATTAAAAAAATTTAACACTTAAAAAACGTTTAAAATTTTATATAAAAACATGATTTGAAAAAACATTTTAAACCTGAAAATAAAACCTTTTTCTGTGATAACAAAATCAAGAATTAAAATACTAAAATCAAAATATTTCTTAAGAGAAAAAGAGAAGAGAAAGAAATTAAGAGAGGTACCTTGTTCGACGAAACAGAGACTAATCGACGATCATCCTGAGGAGACGCTTTCATGATCCCAGCCATGGAAACACCGTCTCTCTTTGTCTCTTCCTTCGTTGTCCTCTCTCCTTCGCCGTTGATGAAAGCGTTTCGGTGGCCCGCCGTTGACCGGATTTGAAATCGTTTGGATTGGGTGAAGATGACTCACAACAGAGGATGGAGATAAATCTTACGATCATTGTTTGTTTGTTGAAAAGACGAGAGAATCCGATCAAAAACGATAGTTGTGTTTAGAAAAGACAAGAGAATGAAAGATGAAGAATTATTTTGTTATGGTATTGAAGAAGAAGAAGAGAGAAGAATGAGAATGAATTTTGATATCTCAAGGAAGAAGAGAGAATGAGTGATGTTGGAGATTCAGGTTTTTATTTATAAGCATTAGCTTCTTCAAATAAAAGGAAACTTTCGATTGTTTCCTTTTCTCTTCAAGGCTTGTTTCCTTTTCTTATTAGGGTTGACTAAAAAATAAGAAAATCTGAGAACGTTCGAGAGATCTGGACCGTTTATTTTCATCACGTTGCAAGATATCGGACGGTGATAATCTAATTTAAACGGTAAGTTTGTAAGTTTTTTTTTAAGCGACAATTTATCTTAGCAAAACGTGAATCACCTCTAGAAATATGATTTTGGTATAATACCAAAATCTCAAAAAGTATTTATAACATGTTATAGTTCTGTTTACTTGAATGAGTTTAAACAGCTGCTAATCAAACCCAACATTGAATTCTAACCGATATCACGTTGGATATCTTTGATGATGAATTGACAAACCAAATTATGATTGTTTTTGTTAATGGGTTTTCAAGTCAAAACTTAGAAAGAAGCAAAACTGTTTTTACAAGCCCGGTCCAGACCCATTTTGTGTAAGATAGCCCACATCACCATAACCATAACAAAATTAAGATAGACCAATAGTGAACCAGGAATCGACATATTTCTAATGGATCTCTCTCGCTTTCGAGATCATTGTCGACGACCTTCTCGAGATCATGTGGTCACGTCAGGAGTAGAAACACAGTGACGTAGTAACACAATCTCTACAGTCCCATCGAAATATCTCGACAACTCCAATTAACTCTATCAACGTGTACGTCTCTACCACCTTCTACCTATACTACTTCCTAGAATTTTAGCTCACTTTTCTATATTCTTCTGTAATTCTTGCACGTTCTTCGACTAATTTTCAGTATGAACAATTTTTTGTTTCGATTATATCTATCTCAAGTAAATAATTTGCTGATATAAATTTAAGTGTTCACACAATTTAAAATTGTGTTAATTCATCCAGTTCTTTTTTACTTACAAATTATTTTTCATCATCTTTTAACTGAGTACTAAAAAGAAATTAATATCTTGTTTAAGAAATCCATTATTTTTTGGGTTAATCGAAATCCATAATTTTCTGTGACGACCAAACTCCCAATTTGCTAATAATAGAGTCCAAACGATTTTTTTTCTTTTTCGTGATAGAGTCCAAATGAATATTTGCAAGTTATGTCCTAAGCAGCCTCTAGTAGAATCCTATACTTAAAATGGTCCCAAAAAAAAAATAGCGAAATTTAATATAAAAATAAAATGGAATGAAGATATAATTATAAAATTATTACTTTAAAAAGCTTTAAAACCTGGCCACATGTTTTTAAACTTTAAAGAGTGGTGACGTAACGACTAGAGTCAGCAAAATCCATTTTCGTATCATTAATTTTCTCATCTATAAATAAAACTGACCTAAAACCCTCACATAAGTGTCCAACAAACAAATCGAGAAACACGAACACTCAATAAAATATCTCTCTTTTGTGAGCTTTAGCGATCGTAACAATGGCGAACGAGGTGATTCTTCTTGATTTCTGGCCAAGTATGTTCGGGATGAGGACGAGGATCGCATTGAGGGAGAAAGGTGTTGAATTTGAGTACAGAGAAGAAGATCTAAGGAACAAGAGTCCTTTGCTTCTCCAGATGAATCCGATTCACAAGAAGATTCCGGTTCTCATCCACAATGGTAAACCGGTTAACGAATCTATCATCCAGGTTCAGTACATTGACGAGGTCTGGTCTCACAAGAACCCTATCCTTCCTTCTGATCCTTACCAGAGAGCTCAGGCTAGATTCTGGGCTGATTTCATTGACAAAAAGGTATCTAATTTCTTTGTGCCCTTGATTGTATAATGTTGATTTTGAATTGGGGATTTCATAAAAATTGAAACTTTATTTGAGTTTGCAAGTGAAACGCTTAGAGAAATTAAGCCCAAATTTTAGGGGTTTTTTCGCGTGTAGACTCATTTTTGAGCTTGTCAGGGTTTGTCTGATGTTGTTATGTGTGTAGGCTTAGAGATCTCACCCCCAAATTTTAGGGTTTTGCTTTGTAGACATCATCTTTGAGCTTGCCATGGTTTGTCTTAGATAGGTCTAGGGTCTATGTCATGTTACTTGTGCAAGTTGGGGATTTCAAATACCGGTTTTGCTTTGTAGACATCATCTTTGAGCTTTGTTTGGGTTCATTTGATATAGTTTGATGCTATGTTTCGTTTGCAATTTGGGGGTTTCTAGTACTGGTTTTGCTTTGTAGACATCATCTTTTAGCTTTGTTTGGGTTCGTCTGAGTTCTGACATAGCTTAATGTTATGTTACTCTGTGCAATGTTTCAGCTGTATGATGCTCAGAGGAAGGTGTGGGCGACAAAGGGTGAAGAACAAGAGGCAGGCAAGAAGGACTTCATTGAGATACTAAAGACTCTTGAATCTGAGCTTGGAGACAAGCCTTACTTTGGTGGCGATGATTTTGGCTATGTAGACATTGCATTGATTGGATTCTACACCTGGTTTCCAGCATACGAGAAGTTTGCTAACTTCAGCATCGAATCAGAGGTTCCGAAACTGATCGCTTGGGTTAAGAAGTGTTTGCAGAGGGAGAGCGTGGCTAAGTCCTTGCCTGATCCTGAGAAGGTTACTGAATTCGTCTCTGAGCTCAGGAAGAAGTTTGTACCTGAGTAAATCTGTTTCTCTTGTCATCTGGTTTGGATGCTCTCTGTTTTACTTTCCTATGATATCGTTCTTAAATAATGCAGAGCATCTGTGACTGTGAGGTGGTTTGAGTGTAGAGAATGTATGTCTTTGCTTTAGCAAATTCGTGTGTTTGCTTGAGTTTAAGGGTTTGTCCTTAATTTGTATGGATCTTAAGTATGAGTTTAATTAATGATCGTTAATCTCTTGTGATTTTTACTTTGAAATGTAATTTTGTGCATACGTGAGGAGTGACTCTTCTAAAGCTTATCACGCCAATGTTGCTGTAAAAGACAATGGTGCAGAACTACAGATGGCCGATTAAAACTCCAATATTGAGAATGATGGGCCGGTATGGGCCTCATAAGCCCAAATTGGTATCCGTAAGTTCATATTGTAGTCAATTGAATGTTATGTGATGGATGTGATCATTATGTTGGTAATGATCAATCGAGTTTTTTATCGGATTCGCCACGGGTTTAGTGTTTCGCTTGCCGGATTTGAAATTGACAGATCAAATAACGTTACTCTCATCTGCATAGTTCATGGGATTTAAATTTGAATTTGACTTACGATTACAACAACTATATTAACACAAATAAGTACTCTCCTGTAATTTTGGGATCAATTTGTAAATTTTGAAATATTATTTTCAAAGGCTTTATATTTATAAATAAACGTATACACACGTATATATAGAAAATTTGAAATATACACAAAGATAAAGCATTACATTTGTATGTATTTGTAAAATCATGGTGTATATGATATATTTCTCAATCAATAAGTATAGCTAATATCGCTCCTTGTGTAAATGTCCTTGTAATGTCTGATATCAAATCAAGGGAATCACGTGGTACTGAGAGATAATAATACAAACAACTGTGAGTAGGTGACCACGCCAAAAGTAGAGTGATGCAGCAACTAAGCAAAGTATTACTAATTCACTCGATCAACTTTTTATCCCATAACTTAAGTCGATTTCTATATTTGTCAAGTTCTAATTCCATTCTAATCTCTTACATCTAAGTTTAAGCTTTGAACCAGACCAAAAAAGATAATCACACTCTTCTATATTAAGTGATGTTTTCACTAGTTGCACACATACATATTTAACAAAGTTGCAAAATACACTTTAAATCGTTAAGGGTAAAAGCTTTATATATGGACCGTATCCTTTTAAAAAAGCTGATGTGACGTAGCAGGTATCAAAATCCTTTCCATGTCATTATTTTCCCCTATAAAACAACCGTCACTCACACCTTCTTCTATACTATAACACATAGTCACTTGTTCACCACAACAAAAATCAAGAATATATACCACTTGTGAACTTCAGAGATCCTATATCAATGTTGAACCTGCCGATTCTTTTGGATTACTGGCCGAGTATGTTCGGGATGAGGGCGAGAGTTGCGTTGCGAGAGAAAGGTGTTGAGTTCGAATACAGAGAGGAAGATTTCTCGAACAAGAGCGCTTTACTCCTCCAAAGTAATCCCATTCACAAGAAAATCCCGGTTCTGATCCACAACGGTAAACCGGTTTGTGAATCTCTTAACGTCGTCCAGTACGTTGACGAGGCCTGGCCCGAAAAGAACCCGTTCTTTCCTTCCGATCCTTATGGGAGAGCTCAGGCTCGATTTTGGGCCGATTTCGTGGACAAAAAGGTAACTAATCCCTTTTGTGCCCTAGATTTCTTAACTTGAGTCTGAAACAACGTGTTTTAGGGTTTGAGTGTAGCGTGTCGATTTAAAAAAAGTGAGTTGATTCCTCTGACATAGTTCGATATTCTGTAATGGATTCAGTTCACCGACGCCCAATTCAAGATATGGGGGAAGAAAGGTGAGGAACAAGAAGCAGGCAAGAAGGAATTTATTGAGGCAGTGAAGATTCTTGAAGCTGAGCTAGGAGATAAACCTTACTTTGGTGGAGATAGCTTTGGGTATGTAGACATTTCCTTGATTACATTCTCCAGCTGGTTCCAAGCCTATGAGAAGTTTGGTAACTTCAGCATCGAATCAGAGAGTCCGAAACTGATCGCTTGGGCAAAGAGGTGCATGGAGAAAGAGAGTGTGTCTAAGTCTCTCCCTGACTCTGAGAAGATTGTTGCATATGCTGCTGAGTATAGGAAAAACAATCTCTGATCTGAGTAAATCTTGTGGTTCTCTTGTTGCTAAGCTGTGTTCTGTTTTTATCTTTTTTTTTTTTTCCCTAATAATGCGAGAGAGCCTTAGTGACTGTGTGTTGTGGTTTGTATCCATCCTTAAGTATGGAATTTAAATAAAATTTGTTTCAATGGTCGTATTCACGAAGTAGTTTAGTAGAATAACATCCTTTTCAAAAGGCAGACACAAGAAAAAGTTGGACTTCTTTTTTTTTTTTCACTTGTCCAGTATATACGAAAACAGTAGTAGCATATAATACAGAGCAATCAATAAAAGGAGGTGGCCACGTTACAATCATGCAAGAAGTAGTGGCTCTACTAAAGTAAGATTAAAGGAAATTTGGGTTCTCATTTCTCAACCAATTTTGGGAGGACATGGCAGACTAAAGCACTCTCTAAACTCCACTAAAAAGTTAAAACACCTCTGATCCATTATCACTATTATTAGGATTTGTTTTTTTTTCTTAAGAGAATATAAATTGATCCCTAACATAAAAGCTGGTCAGGTCCCTTACTTTGAGGCTTTGAGTGGAGACTCCACTACGGTGTGGCTCACCTACAACTTTTCTCTAATTATCTTTTTGTTACACTATTCAACCACCAAATTATCCCTATCATTTACAGGTGTGTTCTGTTGTTTTAGTGATCAACAATACAATTCTATTCTAAACATATCGTCTCGGTCATTCAATTGCTAGAAAAAACTAGTTAAAGTTTCATATCCGTATAGCATTACTGTAGTCACCATTCATAAGTTGTACGAACTAAGAAGAAGCAAAGGGGAGATTTTGTATTAATCATCACCAAAAAAAAAACATTTGTAAACCTTAATTTACACTCTTATCCAATTTTTTCAAAGGGTACTTGATTATTTCTAACCAGCCGCATATAATTATTGATTTTGATTTTTTCTTTTTTCTGTTCTGTTTAGCTCTTTGTTGTGTTGTGTTGTGTTGTTTTTTGTCGTTCCTGATAGTGCAGAGTATTTTGTAATTAGTTAGGTGGAGTCTTGTTCTGAAAATCGGATGCTCTGTTTCGACTAAACTTTGAACCATCACTAGGAAATGTTAAACTTCTCTGTCATGACTACTCTACTAGACAAAAATTGTGATTTTTCTCTCGGCAAAAATGATTGTATATGCATCAATAAAATATTTTAAAACCTTGATTTATCAGACTGCTATTTTTTTCAAAAGGTAACGTATCAAACTACTCTGTTTAAATATGTATGGTTTCTCTAACCAGCCGTATACTGTATCTCATATCTTAATAGACTAGTAGCAGCATTATTATAAAGTTACTCGAAGACTAATTAAAGAAATTATAAATTACCCCACTTTGATTTATTAAAACGGTTTAATAGGGTTGGCCAAAAACATTTAATAAATGACATGTTACCCCGTTATAAACAGCCTAAAGAGGAAGCTACACATTTAATAAGAGACGACTCAAGAAAGAAAAGCTTCACGGATCGCAACAATGGCAGACGAAGTGATCCTTCTGAATTTCTGGCCGAGCATGTTCGGAATGAGGACGATGATTGCGTTAGAGGAGAAAGGAGTGAAGTATGAGTATAGAGAAGAGAATGTGATCAATAACAAGAGTCCCTTGCTCCTAGAGATGAATCCGATTCACAAAAAGATCCCGGTACTCATCCACAATGGTAAACCGGTTTGTGAATCCATTATCCAAATCCAATACATAGATGAGGTCTGGTCCGACAAGAACCCATTCCTTCCTACCGATCCTTACCAAAGAGCTCAAGCTTTATTTTGGGCCGATTTCATCGAAAAGAAGGTAACAACAAGTGTCTATAAATTTTAGTCTCCTTTGACTCTAATTTTTTTTTTAGATCCTTATTCATTGTTAAGTTATATGGATTTGCAACTACAAATCAATTTGTAAAAAGTGAATTTTATCTCTCTTATAACGTGGAATCCTTAATGGCATATATTAGACGAAGAAAATATATTAAATTTGCAATTGAAAGATTTCAGATAAAATTCTAGGGTTAATTTGCTTGTAACTCACGTGTGCGTATATTCCTTGTGTCACAATGATCAGTTGTTTGTTTGTGGGAGAAAGACTTGGGCAACCAAAGGTGAGGAGCTTGAAGCAGCCACAAAGGAGTATATTGAAATACTCAAGACACTTCAATGTGAGCTAGGAGATAAACCTTACTTTGGTGGCGATAAATTCGGGTTTGTAGACATTGTCCTGATTGGATACTACAGTTGGTTTCCAGCATACCAGAAGTTTGGTAACTTCAGCATCGAACCCGAGTGCTCAAAACTGATGGCTTGGGGCAAAAGGTGTATGCAAAGAGCGAGTGTGGCTAAGGCTTTGCCTGATTCTGAGAAAGTTGTTGGATACGTTTTACAGCTTAAGAAGTTTTATGGTATCGAGTAAAAGTTGTTGGTTTATTTTGGGCTTTGGCCCGTGATGAATTATAATCCATAAGTAAAAAAACAAAATTAAAAAGAGAGAAGATCTCTTTTAAAATTGCCGTTTTCTGTTCTGTTTAGCTATTTTGTTGTGTTGTGTGTTTCTAATTAATAATGAAATAGAGTCTTGTTCTAAAATTCGGATGCTTTGTTTTGTTAAAAATTCTATGTTTGGTCATCATAGATTTAAAAGTACTCCATTTATTTTGCTTTACTTTGGAAAGAAAAACAAACAAACAAACAAAAAGTTTGTAGAGTCTAAGAGCATCTCCAATGGTTGCACATGCATCATGGGTTCTCTACATTTTATAAGAATAAATTTTAGCTTTTTCAAACTTTAAAACTTGCATAAGAACTCTTAAGTTTTGTGTCCTCCAATGGTTAAAACTACTAATGGGGTTCTCTAAGAAAAAATTCAGATTTTGTAAAACAATACATGGTTTTTTTTTTGGTAAAAACAATACATGGTTTTACAATACATATTCACAAAAAGAAACAACTCTTGGTTGCACATGTTTTCTTTTAATCGTTTATTAATCAAAGAGTACTAGAATGTGAATTAACTATGCTTTGGTTTGGACAAGACAGTGAAACAAGAATGACACTTGCACAAGACCTTTGGTTCTACCTCCTTGATCTCATCTCCTGCTTCGTCCTATTGACCAAAGAGTTATAATCATGTCAATTACAGAACTTAGGGAACAATGATCAAAAAACTTAAGAACACAAACACAGAACAGAAGCACAAGATAGCAAGAAGGAACCTTCCCAGCAAAAAGTTACACAACTAGTACGTAGAAGCTTCAATAAAACATACCTGATAGCAAACTTTGATCTTATCCCCTTTGTGAGCTTGAAGATAACATTTACGAGGCTTGTACTGTAAAATAAGAAAAAATCAAAGCAAGGGTCACGAAACTGCATCAACCAAAAGAGTATAGAAGCCCAATCCATTTCCAATTTCTTCATTTAGAAAACAAATTCAAAACCAAAGTATCCAGCTTGATGCAAATTACAAAAAAAAAACGGTCTAGAATGAATGTTAGTACTAATAAAACTAGACAACGTTATCATGACCATTTTCATCATCTCATCACACAAAATTCAATTTTACTCGGAGAGACTCGTACACTCATAATCAAACATTGAGTAGATAAGATTAAGATCCGATTAGAGAACCACAAAATACAACGAATTAAGTCACGATACACAAGGGAAATGGGCTTGATTCATACCTGCAACAAGAATTTGGAGCTTCCTTCAATGAATCCGGAATCGGAGTCGCAAATCTTCAATTCGGTTTCCCTCCGTTCGCCGATGGTCAGCATCGTCTCTGCAGTTGATGAAGCCTGCGGCATGCAAGTCTCAGATAGTTGAATCCGGCGTCGCGACGATCGGAAATCACGGGTCCGTCAAAAGAACGGCGTCGCGTCGATCGTCTTCGCGCGCGAGAGAGAAACAATCGGATTTGTTTTTTTTTGCCAAAGGAAAAATTAAAAAAAAAAACACGAGACTTTTTTTTTTGTTTTGTTAAAAATGATGCTCCAATCAGAGTGTGCCACGTGTGCGGTTCTCTGAATTGCCCGAAACTCTCAGAAGAGAGACGATTCTCTCATTTAATATCTGTTTTGATTTATTTATTTCCCAAATCAACAAGAGAACCGATCAAAAATATTGAGAGAATCTCCCTTTGGAGATGCTCTAATACTAGTAAGTAGTACCATACACTCTGCCATTTGAATTCACTGACTGGTGTATGTGTGTGTATATTTGGAAAACAAAATAAAATAGAAAATTTTATGTTTTGAGTTAAAAATGGTATGGATTAAGCAAAGAGATTAGTGTCGTGTATTTTTTTATTAACATAAAAACAAGAACAGATAAACATAATGACGTAAGCAGTGGCCTAAGCATTTTCTTTTTTAAACTCTGTTTAATATAAACATATAGAATTCAATAACATTGAGTTGACTTGTTTAACGTTCACAACTTGCTTGCTACGTGCCTTAGCTTCAAAGACTTCAATTAAATTTTCAATTTTATTCAGAGCCAATAATTATATATTACATCAGCAACGCATACAAATTTCTTATGTAACTCGCCTATAGAAAAGGTTTAAGCAAAATCCATCAAAGAAGAGATCCTTCTTCACAATAATGGCGGATAAAGTGATCCTTCTGGATTTCTGGCCGAGTCCATTCGGAGTAAGAGCGAGAATCGCGCTGAGAGAGAAAGGAGTTGAGTTTGAGTATAGAGAAGAGAATCTGAGAGACAAGAGCCCTTTGCTTCTCCAGATGAATCCGGTTTACAAGAAAATTCCGGTTCTCATCCACAATGGAAAACCGGTCTGCGAATCCATGAACGTTGTTCAGTACATCGACGAGGTTTGGTCCGACAAAAACCCTATCCTCCCTTCTGATCCTTACCAGAGAGCACAAGCCAGATTTTGGGTCGATTTCGTGGACACCAAGGTACTAAATCCAAAATCTCTGTTTAGGGTTTTGTTTGTAGACTCGTAATTGAAAATGGTTTTGGGTTTGATCTGTGAATTGGTGCAGTTATACGAGCCAGCGGATAAGATATGGCAAACGAAAGGCGAGGAACAAGAGACAGCGAAGAAAGAGTATATTGAAGCACTTAAGATTCTTGAATCTGAGCTTGGAGACAAACCTTACTTTGGTGGAGATACCTTTGGGTTCGTAGACATTGCCATGACTGGATATTACAGCTGGTTCGAAGCATCAGAGAAATTAGCTAACTTCAGCATCGAACCAGAGTGTCCGACACTGATGGCCTCGGCTAAGCGGTGTTTGCAGAGAGAAAGCGTAGTTAAGTCTCTTCATGATTCTGAGAAGATCCTTGCGTTTGCCTATAAGATTAGGAAGATATACTGTGTCTAAAAGTCTTATTGATTCCATCTCAAGTTTCTATGATCTATATTTTCTTTAAAGTCTGTGAGTATTGTCTTTTTCTTTTCTTTTCACGATTGAATATTTGTTTCTTGTTACACAAGAATATGGTTCCTCTATTTTGAAGAGGTCTACAGTGTTGTACCTAGGCTCATATAGGCCTTAAGCAACAAACTTAAAAAGTGTGATCCTTGTTAAAAAAAACTAAAAATATAGATATATTTCATAATATTGTCTCAAAAATAGTGATAATGAAAAGTTTTCATGGATGAAAATGTTGTCCAATAATTGATAATTTTATTGTGGCTATAGGCAAATGCCTTATTCGAAAGTAGGTCCATCTATTCTTATCTTTTGTAAAAAGTTGATTGAAATGGAGAATTAGATTCGAAACTCTTTCTTTATCTTGGCTCTATAATTACCACTCTCTCTCTTCCTCACTGAGCTTCACCGCCAGCTAAAAATGGCGGAAGAGACTATCCTATTGGATTACTGGGCGAGTATGTTCGGGATGAGGACAAGGATTGCTCTGGCGGAGAAAGGAGTGAAATATGAGTATAGAGAAGAAGATCTGAGTAACAAAGGCCCTTTACTTCTTGAGATGAACCCTATTCACAAAAAGATTCCGGTTTTGATTCATAAAGGTAAACCGATCTGCGAATCGATAATCCAAGTTCAGTATATCGACGAGCTCTGGCCCGACACAAACCCGATTCTTCCTTCGGATCCTTACCAGAGAGCTCAAGCTAGATTTTGGGCAGATTACATTGACAAGAAGGTTACATTTCTCTTTTATGTTATTTAAGTGCTTTGTACTATCATCCCTCAAATGTATAAGTAAGTACGTAACGAATGATGTTTTGGACACAACTGTGATCAGACATACGTACCATGCAAGGCTTTATGGTCAGAAACAGGGGAGAAACAAGAGGCAGCGAAGATGGAGTTCATTGAAGTACTCAAGACACTTGATTCAGAGCTTGGAGACAATCCTTTCTTTGGAGGAAACGAATTTGGACTTGTGGACATTGCCTTTATCGGATTCTATAGTTGGTTCCGTACTTACGAGGAGGTAGCGAATCTCAGCATCGTAGCAAAGTTTCCTAAGCTAATCTCGTGGGCACAGAGGTGCTTGAAGAGAGAGAGTGTGGCTAAGGCCTTGCCTGACTCTGATAAGGTTCTTAAATCTGTCTCTGATCATCGGAAGATAGTTTTAGAAATCGATTAGATTCATGTATAGAAGAATTTCCTCTGTTTTGATTTCCTCTGTTTTTCATGTTTTTATTTTCTGGTTACAAAATGTGGTGTGTATTTCAGGTTTTTCAATAAGTTGGGTATAGACCGATGTATGTTTGTGGTGGGATTTCATTTGAGTGACGCATAAGTTAGATTATGTTGTGGGTGATAATAAATTATCATTTGTATTAGTGTATAAACGGGTGGTTTTGTAATAATACATTAATAATGATATTTCCCTTTTGTTTTTTGCGTCCAATTATATAAAAAGGAAATATTTGACCTTAATTTCCTTTTTGTTTTATTTTTAAACGAAATTTCCTTTTCTTTCTGTCATAACCTTTCATTATAAATATATACTAATCTCTTCTTAAGAATCGAAGTTGTCATTCGTCGAAGAGCAAAACCCTAAAGTGCTCTTTCTTCTTCTTCTTCTTTTCCTTCTTTTATAAAAACTTGAGTTTCTTCTCGAGCAAGTTATGTCGATCGAAGCCGTCATGAATCTCGTTCTCGCAATGGGAATTATTCGTTGGGTTCGTATCTCTTCGGATTTTTCTCCGATCAAGTTTTAGTCGATCATTAGAGAGTGCAAAGAGATGTTTAAAGGTGAATCTGGGATTATAAGTTAGGGATTCAGGGTTACGGTGATGAAGTTGTGGCCGAGATATGAGAGAACACGACGGAAATTCGTCGGAGATTATTAGTGATGATGCCACACAACGGCTATTTTGGATGATGTCATACAAGGGCTATTTTGGAATTTGGTTGAGTATGGAGAACAAAGGACTACGGTGAAGATTCGTGAGATGACTAAGAGAAGACGTCTTCGAGAGGTATCACATAAGGAAAAGAGCCTTGCGTTACATCAATTCCAGTACGATTTCAGGTGATTTTCCTTTCCCTTTTAAAATCAAAATTACGTTTTTAAATTTTCACTTTTTTTTTCTACGGCTTTTCTTTACAAGTTTTTTTTTTTTGGTTTAGTTTGTTTTTTTAGACTAGATTTACAAAACGATTTGAAAAACTAACCGGAGTTTGGATCCCGTCATTTGACCTAGTCATTTGATCGTTAGCGATTTCACAAGTTCAATTTTTTTTCTAATCATTATGTAAATTTAGCATTTTTGTTTTTTTTTTATTTGTTTTTTAGACTAGATTTACAAAACGATATGAAAAACTAACCGGACTTTGGATCCCGTCATTTGACCTAGTCATTTGATCGTTAGCGATTTCACAAGTTCAATTTGTTTTCTAATCGTAATGTAAATTTAGCATTTTTGTTTTTAAGTTGTTTTTTTTTATACTAGATTTACAAAACGATATGAAAAACTAACCGGACTTTGGATCCCGTCATTTGACGTAGTCATTTGATCGTTAGAGATTTCACAAGTTCAATTTGTTTTCTAATCGTAATGTAAATTTAGCATTTTTGTTTTTTAAGTTGTTTTTTTAGACTAGTAATGCAAATTTAGCATTTTTGTTTTTTAAGTTGTTTTTTAGACTAGATTTTCAAAACAATTTGAAAAACTAACCGGACTTTGGATCCCGTCATTTGACCTAGTCATTTGATTGTTAGCGATTTCACAAGTTCAATTTGTTTTCTAATCATTATGTAAATTTAGCATAGTCATTTGATCGTTAGCGATTTCACAAGTTCAATTTGTTTTCTAATCGTAATGTAAATTTAGCATTTTTGTTTTTTAAGTTGTTTTTTAGACTAGTAATGTAAATTTAGCATTTTTGTTTTTTAAGTTGTTTTTTTAGACTAGATTTACAAAACGATATGAAAAACTAACCAGACTTTGGATCCCGTCATTTGACCTAGTCATTTGATTGTTAGCGATTTCACAAGTTCAATTTATTTTTTAATCTTTATGTAAATTTAGCGTTTTTTTTGTTTTTTGTTTGATTTTATACTAGGTTTACAGAACGTTATGAAAACTAACCGGACTTTGGATGCTGGTTATAAAAAAATCAACGATTGGTTTATAGAAAAGGTTGAAGCAAAATCCATCAAAGAAGAGATCCTTCTTCGCAATAATGGCGGGTGAACTGATCCTTCTGGATATTACAGCTGGTGACTGGATATTACAGCTGGTTCGAAGCATCAGAGAAATTAGCTAACTTCAGTCCTTGTTTATTACAGCTGGTTCGAAGCATCAGAGAAATTAGCTAACTTCAGTCCTTGTTTAATAAGGCGTTTAATGGAATTTGTACGAAGGAATGATGTTTTGGAATGATGTTTTGGACAAATCTGTAATCAGGAATGATGTTTTGGACAAATCTGTACGAAGGAATGTATATATAAAAGTACGAAGGAATGATGTTTTGGACAAATCTGTAATCAGGACATACGTACCATGCAAGGCTTTATGGTCAGAAACAGGGGAGAAACAAGAGGCAGCGAAGATGGAGTTCATTGAAGTATTCAAGACACTTGAATCGGAGCTTGGAGACAAATCTTTCTTTGGAGGAAACGAATTTGGACTTGTGGACATTGCCTTTATCGGATCATCGTCATTTCTCTATCATTACAATTTTTCGTTTTGAAACTAAACCAATCAAAAACAAAAAATCAAACCACTCTTCGTTGGATAAAAGGACGACGAAAATTTTATTTGTCGCCAACGTTTTTTTTTTTTTTTTTTTTTTTTTTTTTTTTTTTTTTTTTTTTTTATTATTATTAAAGGGCCTTCCCACAAATATGGGCCAGGTTTTGGACTATTACAAAAACAAACACAGCTACAAAAAGAGAATTGATGATCGGAGACGTCACCGGAAAAGGAGATCGGATCCTGGTGTGACCGGACGCAGAGACCAAAACTTTAGAACCAGTGGATACAAGATCCACGACTTCACGACAGAGACAACGGATCAGAACCATCGACGAAAGTATCCAGTTTTCATCTCCGATTCCTTTCCGATGCACCACCAGATCCGCTACAAACCTCCTGGTAGGCTCAGATCTCCGACGAGGCGGTTCTCCGTTGTTAGATCCTCAACCTAGCAATCTAACAACAGATCTAACACTCCTTCTCCAGATCTGACGAACCTCAAATTCTCTAAGCAAAGATAACTTCAAATCCGGTCCGGTGGAAGCAAAATTGTGGCGATTTCAGAGGCCGATAGCTCAACCTAGCACCCAGAAACCAAAACCCACACTAGGCATCTAAGATCCTTTCGGATCTTCAATTAACTAAACCACCGTAACGATACAACAAAACCCACCAATCCCCCCCCTTGACTTCCGCCGCAACCGCAGCGGCTGAATTGGCGGTTGAGCTGAAAGAAGACTCCGGCGTGAACCCATTGGCGTCCTCAAACCAAGCTCGCACGAACACGGAGCTCCTATTCCGCCAAAAACAGAGCCACAGTTGCATCTAGAGGGAGAAACCACACCGCTGCTGTCGGAGAAGAGATCTTGCTCACCACTGCGTCCCCTTTGCAACTCCAAAACCTACAATGAAAATCCAAACCAAAACGTAAGCAACGAACTCTTTTTTTTTTTCGGCGGCTAGGGCGAATTGGGAGAGAAGATGCCGCTCAAAGGCCTATGTGACACGAGTTGTTATGCTCTTGTCGCCAACGTTAACGTCGTTGAAAGCAAAATTTGAAAATATTTGTCAAACAGAGAGTACAAAAAAAAAAAAAAAAAGAGCAACGCAACAAGAGAGTACGATTACATGGGGACTTGTACTATTATGATTCTTTAATTATACTAATGAACCCCACATTATGTGTTACCTTTATCCAATAACCTTTTCTTTTTTTTTTGGTTCTATAGACTATCCAGGTTGAAAAATAATGCGCAAAAGCATATTTTTCATCGTAGTAGGCCAAACACAAAACGTTCAATTTCTCTATTGTAGCATGCAAGATTAATTTACAATCCATTAGCAGGACAAAAGGATTAACCAATACCAGGAGGAAAAAATTTGAAAATCAAATGGTTAGTAGATTTTTTTAAATACGAATCTAATGGATAGTAGAAAATTACGATGTATGGATCAAAGATTCCAAATTTATACATGAAATATCATAAACATATATAAGACTTTTGCCGTCAGTTGTTAGGTAAAAATGAAACAACCAAAACTTTATCTTTTGTTAAAATCCATAAATTCTACAAAATCTGACAAGTTTATTCCAAAGTAAGATGTAACCAAATATTTTAAATAAAAATGATCAACGGGATTGATCGAGTCAAATAATTTCCTTTGAATCGTGTGATCTTTTTTTTTTTGATAACCCAGTATCCAGACCACACAGTGATCTGACTAGCCCACTGGGCCTAAGCCCGCGTCACAGGGATTTTTAAGCCGCCATTTAAGGGCCCCCTGATAAACTGGTGGTCTGGGGCGCCTGAGCAAGTCCGCAGGTAAATTCCCAGGTGGCCACAGGAGTGAGAGAGCGAAACTGCGTCTGGGGAGGATCGATCCCTGGCCTAGACCAACAGGGCGATCCTTCCAACCAAACGAGAACCACTCGCCCACCACCATGTGGTTGAATCGTGTGATCTTGTTCATATAGTTTGCTTTAAAAAGTTTTGCTTCATGGAATCTGATATATATATCGTTCTTTTTTACCTTTGAATCTTGTAAAACTCATGGAATCATACATATTGAAAAAAAAAAATTGTAAGAGAGTGAATATGCATGGAGTTGTATCAAATCCTCGGAAATATAACAACTCCGCATAGTAATTACTCGAATAGGTTTTGGTCACAGAAAACTTAGAAAAATTTACTGTTACGAAATAACGTTCCCAATTAAAATACATTAAAACCAATTTATTGGAATGATACGTTTCAGTGTAAGCTAACTCAAAGGCTTTACCAATGCAAGAATATTTCAAACATTATTCCATTATTTTATTGTAACAAAAAAGAATATTTCAAACATTCCTATTCTCAAAAATTTGACATTTGGCCAACCATCTCCATATCATGCTAATCACATATAGAGACCAAATTCATCTGGATTACTACATGATTAATCACTTTTACTAATCAGACATTAACAGTGTAACTAATATTTTTGAGAAAGAAAAAAATAGTTGAAAGTCACGTGATAGCTGTCTCTCTCCTGCTAATCTCACAGCCGTTGGATAAGTCGTTTGCTGACTTGGATCGGAGATTTCGGTGGAGTGCGAAGTATGTGATAACTACCCATTAGATTAAAAGGCTGTACGAATGTCGTTTTCGGTAATACTTTTGGGGCTTTTGACCAAAATGGGCGTTGAATAACCCGACCCGTTAACCCAGTGTATTTGTTTTATTTATATATTATTTCATTTTTGGGCTTATTATTTGTATTTTGTATAGCATAGACAAATCTTTTTTTCGGGAAATAAAAGAATTACAGATTTTGTCTTTTTTGTGTGGTAATTTTTTTCCCAGGAATAATCGAAATTTGCAGATTTTTGTAATGAAAAATTGTGTGGTAAAATTGATTTATCATTTTGGTTTGAATTTACATTTTTGATTACTCTGACAAAAAGTTATATGAACAAAACAGTTTGTGAACCATGATTATTTTAGCGAACTGTTTATCAATTTTTTTTATCATCATTCCCATAGATGAAATACATTTTTTTTAATAATTATGGAAAATGAACACTAGTCAGAATCTCTGCATCCTCTCAACACTTCATTTTTTCCCCATTTGCTTTAGTTAAAAACGAAAATAAAGAAACAAAACTTCAAAAGAAGAGATGATATTTTCCATGTATAGCCTTTCTTTTGGATATGGATGATGTTTTCCATGTATATACAACTACAAGTATAGCATAAATTACAACTCACAACATCTAATTTTTTTCTTAATAAACAGTTACCACCGAACTAAATGCAGTAAACAATATAAGGGATTATACAATTACAAATTGGTCAGGAATAGAGAATATTAAAAGGTACATGTTCATACATATAAACACGCATTAAATATTAATTAATCAGAGCATTATATGGAGAGAATCCATAGATTACATACAGACAAATTATTTCCTTTTCATCTTATTCTAGAAAAATCCAATTAAAGCTACTTATTTTAGTCGTATAGCCTATAGTTTATATTAAAAACATTTATTTTATTTATAAAAGAAAGAGAAAAAAAAAAGCCATTTTCATCAGCTTCGTCTTCTCCATTATCTCTCTACCAAATCTGGCAGAGATAAACAAAACAAAAAAAACGAAGAAGAAGAAAAACTTCGATTTAAGAAGATAACAGCGACAAGGAGACTCAATATGGATAAGAGCTGTAACTCCTCCGGCGATTCCTCCGCCGTATCCGCCTCTGCAACGAGTAGTACCGGTAACAATACAACGAACAGAGATCATTACCTGCGACAGCTCAATAAGCTTTCTCATAAAATATCAAAACCGACAAACTCCTCCTCCTCCGTCTCCGCCGTGAATCGTGAAATTGATCTTCCTCCTCCACCGCCGCCGTTAATTAATCAAGGGAATCTCCATCAACATCAACCTCCTGTTTACAATATCAACAAGAACGATTTCAGAGATGTTGTTCAGAAACTTACCGGTTCACCTGCACATGAACGGATCTCTGCTCCGCCGCAACAACCGATTCATCACCCTAAGCCTCAACAGAGTTCGCGTCTACATAGGATTCGTCCTCCTCCGTTGGCTCATGTTATCAATCGTCCTCCTGGTTTGCTAAATGACGCACTTATCCCTCAAGGTTCTCATCACATGAATCAAAACTGGACCGGCGTTGGATTTAACCTTCGACCAACGGCGCCGCTTTCTCCTCTCCCGCCGCTTCCGCCAGTTCACGCGGCGGCGGAATCTCCGGTCTCTTCGTACATGCGGTATCTTCAGAACTCGATGTTCCCAATCGATTCGAATCGGAAAGAGTTCTCTGGTTTATCTCCGTTAGCTCCTTTGGTGTCACCTCGCTGGTACCAACAACAACAACAGGAAAACGCTCCGCCTTCGCAGCAAAACAGTCTCCCACCAGCACATCCTCCTTCCACCGCTGTTTCGCAGACGGCGCCGACATCGATTCCGGGCCCTCCACCGTTTGGATGTTTGAATTCGCCTAAATCTCCGTACGGATTACTCTCACCGAGCATACTTCTATCGCCAGCGTCCGGTCAGTTAGGGTTCCCGGTATCTCCGACGACGGTGCCGCTTCCTAGCCCTAAATACAAAGGTCATTGATCAGAAAATCGGAAACCCTGTTGTCGGTCAAAGTGAACAACGTCGTCGTTTTGACCGTCACGACAAAATTCCCTTTGTTCTTTTTGTACATCATTAGTGGAGTGGTGGGATCATTTGTTTTTTTTTTGTTAATTAACTCAAAAATTACTTAAATCCGTTTTTTTTTTTTTACTTTCTTTTGTTCCATGTTTGTTCATGTTAGAAACAAAGACTAGGAAAAAGAAAGGAATACACTTTTGCAACTCTATTGAATTCTCTTACAAGTTTGCCATTATAATTTGTTGAATCATTATCTCTTTGAAGATTAAATTGCATAAGACAGTTTTTTCTTCATTGTCCGTCTATGTGATGGGATATTAAATTTTTGATTGGTTGATTAGCTATATACCAATCACTTCACTGTTCCTTTGGTTGAAATTTATGCTCCGATGCTTTCATTTTCAGTTGAAACTTCAAACTCTGACGAGATCATTAATTTAAACCTGTCAAAGTGTAATGACTAACGAGTGCCTATACTTAAATACTAGTTCTTTTGAAAGGTATTTTTATATAATCAAATTGATGATTGATTTCAGACCCCTTGACAGGTAAAGTAAAATTCGCTTTACGCAGTCCAATAAACTAGCTCGCTTTTAAAATTGACAAGAAACAATCTACGCAACAAGATAAGAGACAAGAGACTTTATGATCTTCAAATTGATGAGAAAACAAAGCAAGGTTCGATTGCATAGACATTGAAATCGATAACAAAAAAAAAAAAAGAGAAAGAAAATCATGCAAAAAAAAGAGATAAAAGATGGTTCGGACTTGCCACAAATATGATGAATGAATAAGCTTGAAGATAAGCGAAATGGCAAGAGCGACCTCTTAGATGATTAAGAAAACATATGGACGAAAGAGAAGAAATTCCAAAGCCTAGAAAACTAGCAGTTTCACTCAAAAGATCACTGCTGTTCCTCGGTCGGTTTTGGCGCTGCTGCTTCCTTGATCTCATCCGCAGCATCATCCTAATACGATCCACCATCAGAGAATTTAGTTGATAAAATGCAAATAGAAACAAAAAACAAAGATGAGGATTATATGAACTGACCTGCATATCGGATGTCCAGAGAGTGAGGTTGTCACGAAGAAGCTGCATGATCAAGGTACTGTCTTTGTATGACTCTTCACCAAGAGTATCCAACTCTGCAATCGCTTCATCAAAGGCCTTGACGACAATACATTACAACAACGAAACCAGTCAAATTCATGTCCATGAGATAATCAAATGAGGTCAAGTGTTAAACCAAGTCCAATCACATTGTGATACTTGAAAGATGAGTGGATTCAAATACCTGTTTGGCGAGATTGCAAGCACGATCAGGAGAATTGAGGATCTCGTAGTAGAACACAGAGAAGTTCAATGCAAGACCAAGACGAATTGGGTGAGTAGGAGCAAGATCTGCATTAGCGATATCCTGCATACATAGTCACATATAAAGACTGTAAGATCAAAACCTAGACAATCTCAAGATCTTATTCAAGACTATACAAATCCCTAATCTAATCCGAAATCACTCTAATGAATCACCATCCACGGATCACAAACAAGATTCAAATAAACTAGATCTGAGATTCAAACCTGAGCAGATTTGTAGGCGGAGAGAGTGTGTTCGGCGGCGTCTTTCCTCTCTTGACCAGTCTTGAACTCAGCCAAGTACCTGTGATAATCTCCCTTCATCTTCAGGTAAAAGACCTTGGAATCACCAGAAGCAGCGGCAGGGATGAGTCTAGAGTCAAGCAACTTGAGGATTCCGTCGCAGATTCCGGACAGTTCCGTCTCGATCTTAGACCTGTAATCACGGATCGCCGTCACGTGGTCATCGTTACCACGACTCTCTTCTTTCTGCTCGATCGATGAGATGATACGCCACGAGGCACGGCGAGCACCAATCACGTTCTTATAAGCGACGGAGAGAAGATTTCGCTCTTCAACGGTGAGTTCATCGCCATCGACGGCGGCGGAGACTTTCTCCATAAACTCTACCATCTCTTCGTACCTCTCCGCTTGCTCCGCTAGCTTAGCCATGTAAACGAACTCTTCACGAGCAGAAACCGCCATTGTTGTTCCTAGAGAGAATCGATCTAAGGAAGAATCAAAGAGAAAAGATCTGAGATCTGATGAAAAAGAGAGAAAACGGTTTTGGATTTGAGAATCAGGTCAAGCGAGAGAGGACGACGAATGAATGAATTTTGAGTTTTAATGAGGGGAAAGTGATAAATGCGTTTTAGAGGAAAGGAGTGAAATTTGGAACCAAGATTTAATCTGGGCCGTTGGATTTGGCTCTTCTATTGTGTGGCCGGTCCTGCTTTTTAAGGGGAATTTTTGAAGCCCTGTTTTTTTTTTTTCACCTCAAATAAAGAAAAACATAAAAACACTTTTAGAGAAAATGGAAATTTTGGGTAAATAAACAAATAAATGGTTAATGTGATTTTACTACTATTAGTATAGGCACCCTAAGGAAATAAAATATTTTGGGTCTAATGGTTAAAATAAAAGCTAATTTTGTAAATATAATTATTTACCAATTGTAAAAAGAAAATTGAGTAATGAGATTGATACAATAATGGAAGCAAGTTGGGTTAACAAAAATGGAGACAGCTCAGAGGGACACATGTGTTGTGAGCATGTCAGGGGATCCTATGGACTCTTTCTTCTCCAACTCATCTTTCACATTTTTGTGACTTCTCTAACGTTTTTTTTTTCTTTCAAAATTTTTTAAAACTTCGGTTATGTGATTAATTTGTCTATTCTTTAAATCTTGAAACATTCAATTAATAGTACGTATGCGATTCTGACGAGATTTTTTAAATCATTTTGTTCTTAATTATGTAGGTTGTATTCGTACTGCAATCTTATATTTATTATAATCGATTAAAGTCAATCGTAATTGGGTACCTCTTCGAAATTGAAATTAGTTTAGTGGTTAATGCTTTTTTTTGAGATTATTAAAAAGAACAAGATTTGTTTTTCCTTTACAGTTTTGCTTATTATATTCATCCGATCCTTATCCTTATCCTTAATCCATGATTATGTTTTTTCTTATCTTACTTCTTCCTTAATTTGTTTTGTTTCCATATGTTTTCTTGATGATTATTTTTTACATTCAATGAAATAATAAGATTACTCTCTAGACTCTAGTTCTCTAGCATAAATATTAACTATACAAGAACATGTATTCATTCAATGTATACTCATGATATAGATAAAGATCATACGTTAAAAAAACCGTCATATTCAAAAAGGTTAAAGTTTGGCTATGCTCGAAATGAGATTTGTGGTTTATCTTAGCTATACAATACGCAAGTAGATCAAAAGTTTTCGATAAGTATTGGGATAACTCCTAACTACATTTAGATAATGTTGTATATACCCTAATCCTTATCTAATTAGCTTTCTTATCTCTCTATCTACGTACGATTCTCTACTTCTATAAATACCAATCTTCATGAATGTTAATTCACAAGATTTCAAGAAGAGAGTTAGATCGGTGAACGATGATGTGTTCCGACGGACGAAAGTATGAATCGATGCTAAACGTAGAGTTTGAACCATATCGAAGTGTTCATTCCCTATTGCCACCCCCCTTCATTTTCAGACATACCTAGCAGAGAAATGGACGATTGACTATTGTGTGTTTCCGACGGATGGGACGTGACAATAATAACTTAATACGATGACACTTATATAATGCTTGTTGGTGCTTGGCCAATCCTTTGTTAAGGTGTCTCGCATGCTCAAGTCAAGTAAAATGAGAGGTTTGGAAGCCCGACAACTGAGCATATGTGGGATAGTATCTACGAGGCTCCCCTGCCAATAATTTTAATTATCTTCTGTTCTTTTTAATTCTTAATAAACTTTCGTCTTGATTGAATCATGTGATCCATGAGTCTTATCTTATAAACTATATGATTCATGCATATTGATAACTTACGGTGTAAGTTATGATAATAACAACAAAAACATTATCTATTTATTTGTCGTCGACAACAAAAGATCTTACGATATTATTATGGGACCTATTATTATTATAAGTTTCACACAATTAAACTTTAGGATATTTTTTTACTTTTTTTTCGTTAAAGTCTTTAGGATAATCTCTTAATACATAAAACACTTCTCAAATACCAACGATCAAGTACTTTAAACTCTTCCAACAAAACAATCATTAGTTAATCTTTTATAGAAGCCAATCAAATCTCACTAAAGAATAGAACCACATGGACTTTGTTACTTGTTAAAATTTCGTGTATTTATTTCGTTTAGTAAAGTTGATCATATTTTTTCCCTAAACAGTGTAAAAGATAACTCACTGCAGTTTTTTTTCTAAACGCACATTAGACAATAATGAAACATATATATTAACAAGGATAACAGGATTCTCTAATGAAAATTTTTTCCTTTGTCACTAAGGTTCCGAATTTTTTAAATTTATCATAAGCATTAAACACAATTTATACGAGGTCGACATGAACCACATATGTAGTAGAAACCCCACGACACGACATTCGTTAAATGTCTCTCATAATTTTCCCCTTTATTTATAATTGTTTTGTAGTAATAACTTTTTGATGTAATATGTTTTAAAAATCCCACCACATATCAAATTGACAAATTCTGCATCGATAGTTCCTCTCACAAACACAAACAGAGTCAAAAGCAGTGACTCTGTTCCAAAAGCAAAGCAGCTTCCCAAGAAGATCAAATCCGAAAATGTGCGATCGATCTTAATCCTTTTGTTTTATTATTATTACATCACTTCCTAAATTTCCGGTAAAATCTTTATTTCTCGTATACCTCCAAAAAAAGTTGGTTCCTTTATATTGACGTTATCTCTCAAATTTCTCTCTTCAATTAATTTAATTGGTTCTTCTGTCTTATGAACGAGAACAGAGGAGCTCTGTCTCGTTTCCTCTTATTTATTAACAATTCTCATACACACATACACAAACACACATGTGTGTTTGATTTCATCTTTGTTTTTGTGTCTGAAAAGTGATAATCTGTTTTATTTAATTGACTTTTGAGGGAACAGAGCATATATATATATATATATAGAAACAGAGCAGCTCTGTTTTGTGTTGCAGTTTGTAGAAGTATGGAGAGGTATGAGATAGTGAAGGATATTGGGTCTGGTAACTTTGGAGTAGCAAAACTTGTTCGTGACAAATTTTCCAAAGAGCTTTTCGCTGTTAAGTTCATCGAGAGAGGCCAAAAGGTCTTGTAACTCTCTTGAGCTTATTCAAGAAAATCTTGTTTCCTTTATTTTTGTCTGATTTTGTTTATTTGTTGATGTTTATTAAAGATTGATGAACATGTACAAAGAGAAATCATGAATCACAGGTCACTCATCCATCCCAATATAATAAGATTCAAGGAGGTATATACAACAATGTGTTATTTTTTGGGGTTAATTTATTTTATTTTCTTCTGAAAGTTCCATAAATTTGACAATTGTGTGAAAATATAGGTTTTGTTGACGGCAACACATTTGGCTTTAGTAATGGAATACGCCGCCGGAGGAGAACTGTTCGGAAGAATCTGCAGCGCCGGAAGATTCAGTGAAGACGAGGTTTATTTTATTCATTCTGTCATTGTTATCTAAAATAAACATTGTTTTTAAAAAGTTAAAAATCTAAAGAAATTGTGATTTTTCAGGCAAGGTTTTTCTTTCAGCAGCTTATATCAGGAGTTAATTACTGTCACAGTCTTGTAAGAAACATTCCAACTAAAGCAAAAACGTGTTTTCACATTTTCCTTTTCTTGTAAACAAAAGAATTAAGAGTGTTTGTTTTTTTGTATGGGAAAATGAAGCAAATATGCCATAGAGATCTAAAGCTAGAGAACACTTTATTGGATGGAAGTGCAGCGCCGCGCGTAAAGATATGCGACTTCGGATATTCAAAATCAGGAGTTCTTCATTCACAACCAAAGACAACAGTAGGAACACCTGCTTACATTGCGCCTGAAGTGCTCTCCAAGAAAGAGTATGACGGCAAAATCGCTGATGTTTGGTCTTGTGGAGTCACTTTGTATGTTATGCTTGTTGGTGCTTATCCCTTTGAAGATCCTTCTGATCCTAAAGATTTTCGAAAAACGATTGGTCGGATTCTCAAAGCTCAGTATTCTATTCCTGATTATGTCCGAGTTTCGGATGAATGCAGACATCTTCTCTCTCGGATATTCAGTGCCAACCCTGAAAAGGTAAACAATGTTCTCTTCCAATTTCTTGTCATTTAAAACGTTCACAGTGATTTCGATTCTATTTTTATTGTAACATTTGGATGGCAGAGAATAACAATAGAGGAGATAAAGAATCATTCTTGGTTTCTCAAGAATTTGCCAGTAGAGATGTCTGAAGGATCATTGATGATGAATGGTCCATCTACTCAGACAGTGGAAGAGATAGTGTGGATCATTGAGGAAGCTCGGAAACCGATCACCATAGCTACTGGACTCTCCGGTGCTGGTGGCTCGGGCGGAAGCAGTAATGGTGCCATTGGAAGTAGCAGTATGGATCTCGATGACTTGGACACCGATTTCGACGACATCGATACAGCTGATCTCCTTTCCCCTTTGTGAACAAATTTTATGACATAAACAAAAACCAAAGAATTCATGTTTCTGAAGCTGATACACAGAGGTGAATATAATTGTCATCTTAAGAGTTTTGTTTTATTTAAGTGTTGTCTATTAGACATTTTCATTCATGCATGATACGTATATAAACAGAAACATATTTAGTATAAATCATGTAGTATAAATTAAGTTTCTCTGTCAGGGTAAAACAAAAACATATTTTCTGCAATGTGCCAGATACAACAACACAAATTAAGAAGATTGTTTTAGTTAATGGAGATTAGTAGGTGTTAAGTAGACTCCAAACAGTTTGCTCAACTTGTTCCCATGATTCAGCTGTCCGAAGTTCGTCCCAAATACTGAACATTGCACCCAAAACATTCTCTTCATGTAATATACAGTAACACCTGAAACCAATCACAGTTACAATACAACAATTAAAAAAAAAGGCTTCAAGGTCTTTCTTAATCATGTTTGTGAAAGTCTTACTACTTACATTGTACGGTAGGAAGGACACAATACTTTCTTCCTCGTGCTGTCTGTTGTTTTTGTTGTTCCGTTCTCCGGGGATCTACTTCTGATCAATGGAAGCCCGTAACTTTCTAGAAGCTTCTTGAAAAGATCAGCGTCTCCTCTAAAGACGTCCAAGTATATTGGTATCAAGTCGCAGATGGGATCTCCTGCAATTTCCTCACTCTTTCAGAAAACTCTCCAAAACTTTGGCATTTAGATTATGAATTCGGGAGAGAGCTTTTAAATGAAACGTACCTATGGATAAATCACTGAAGTCAAGAATATGACTGGGACGCCATGAATTGTGTTGACCATCAACTGAATCATCTGAGTATGGTTCCATGTGAATGTTGTCATCCATGACGTCTGAGTGTATCCAGGTGCAGGGTTTGATTTCGTCTCCACCATTGTGTCCTGTGATCCCAGAAACAGGTTATGTTAATTCGACCGCAAAGAGGTATAGGTTCCTGAAATAGAGAGGTAAGTATAGCAACCTTGAAAACGTTGAGTAAATCTACAAAAAAGTCATCGGGAATATATTCGTCTATTTTGGTCATCAGAGCCCGAGGTATAGGATTTCCCCTGAGAGGTTCAAACAAAAGAATCACTGTGAGTAAGCTTTTATCAAGAGCAAAGCAAATGGAAACATGGACTATATTTCGGAAAACTTCAAGCTTACCAGTTTTCCAGACGACTAGTGACGTCCTTCTTCTTTTGGCGAAGAGCATCGACAAAAACTTTCCATTCTGCTGGAATGTTCAATTCCTCATGAACAGCATTCACATTCAACAACTCCGAACGTGTGACCAGTGGATATGGAAGTAGATGAAGGTTGCGTAGTTGTTTTCCGAGAAAGGTAGCCAAGTTCTGAGCGTCGTTCCACGTTAGATCATCTCTTCTGCAACAACAACAGTTTCAAATAAGAGATCATACATTTGGTTTTAAAGATGAGTCTTGCGTAGAGAAAAAAGGAGGAGGAAAAGAACACTCACAGTTGGGCAAAAATCTTCCCTTTGCATCTTTTGGTTATAATATACGGCCAAACATGTGAACTCAATGAACCAAAAGAATCGGGTGCTGGCTTCCCCTGGTTTCTATGTTCACGTAGCGTTTTGTTCCAAATACCAAATGGGAATTCGCTGTTCAACATGGATGCATCAAAATCGAAATTGGAGCTAGAGATAATGTCTGGGATTCTCTTGCCATCCCAGGGGACAACTTTGTAAGATCCTTTTTCGAAGAAAAGAATCCCGCTTTCTAGAACTTCAGGAATATGTGTTTTCAAAGGAGAATCAGCCCGGCCAAGAATGTCATAAAACTCAAGCTGCACAAAAGAAGACATAGAGTTACAATCATAAAAATTACACATGGGATGCCAAAGTATTGTATAAAGATTACTTGCCTCAGTTCCAAGACCGTACATAGATTGTTCTAGCCCTCCTTCAACAAACAGTTTGATCGCATAGTCCGACAACAGATAAACCTATAAAAAAAAATAAGAGAAGTCAGGACATATCGGTGAAATAATTAGGAATAGTGAAGAACTTTTCTGCCAAAGATTCCTAAAAGAGAATAAACTCACAGGGTTGCTGCCAGTTCCAACTGGAAGCTTTTCATCTTCGGTAACGAACGGCAAGTTGTGGAAAGTACATACTTCCTCTAGGCATCGCAACCATTTCTCAGCATTTAAAGCAATGCATGCACCCTAACACGGAAACCAAAGAGAAAGCACTAAGAATTGATAATGGAGAGATGCTTATAATGCATTAAACCAAAACATCAAAGAGTAGGCATTACCTTCCATATTAGTTCTCTCATCTCAGGCTTCAAAGCCCAAAGCTTGGATAGCCAGGCTCTCATTTCTCGTTGACCTACAGAGTTCCCCATTGACCATGGGAAATTATAATGGTCTCTTTCTTTATCAAGAAATGAAGCCAGGAAATCAATGTTATACGAGAATCCATTCTTCCACATATTGTATCTCTTTGATACTCCATTAGCATCCTCTTCTTGGTTTTCAGTCTCTCCCCCTCCATTCATCCGTATCCTCTTCTCTTTCCTGGTAAGGTCTGAGTAGCTTAAAGTATTGTCGTCCTCATCATGTGTTTCATTTTCCAAATCTTCAGAATTTTCATCATCAAGAGCAAGAAGCCCAGCACGGCAAACCCCTTTGTGATGGTAACCAGGCGCCATATCCAAACACACGAACCCAAAATTTTCTTTGTTCACAAAATTCTGGGTAACAGCTACTGTTGGTTCAAGATTAAGGATACAGTGCCACCAACCACTTGGAACATAAATCGTTTCACCAGCTAGCAGTGTGCACTCAATTGGTTTGTCTTCGTCCGCAAGGAGGGGATAATAGTCTAGCCACCACTGTCCATGGATCGAAAACATTCAACAGGATACAGTAAAGATGAACTGAGCTGCTGATGCTTAAACAGTTCAGAAATATACCTGCAGAGATGAGGGGGTGTCGATGCTGACATCACCGTCATCTTCATTTACATGAACTGTAACACCTAGAGGCACTTTTCCAGGGGGATACAATGCCCACCTAAAACATAATGGCATCATCCTCAGAATATAGTATCACCAATTCTAGTGAAGCAATGCAGAGAACAAGAACTTGGAGCAGGAAAAAGGAAGAGGCATAAATGTAGTACAAATGTCCAACATATTGAGATCAAGGAGTGTAGAAACTACCGAGTTTGATCAGAGTCCCTTACCAACTCAATTTTATGAGATCTGATAGCTAAAACGGCAACTACCCCTATGAGTTAAAATTATGATCACTAACAAAATGAAATGTTTGATTTAAGGTCATACAGCAGGCTTGGAATGCCAGTAATCAGTTCTATATTGTTGTCCTAACTTGTATGTGAAGGACAAATATATCAGTTTCAAAACAAGTCTCATAACAATTCGTAAGTCAAATACTTAGTTCAAGCACAAAAAGACGTCTACCTTTTCCGACCGCAAAGCAGGGTGTTCCAGGCGCTGGTAAGTGCTGGATCGACATGCCAAGATGCACCAGACCTCTCCGGACCAACTATAAGCCATCTGTATGGAGGACGACTTTCCTTGTCTAAGATCTCAAACCAATCTTCTTGAAACAAATGGGGCACACTATAGTCTTTCAATAATTCTGGAGCAGCTTCTCCAAACTACATGAAATGTGAATCCTTCAAATATTCTCACTACAACGTTTCGGTTCTGCTGCAACTCTATCACTGATGTGAATGAAGTCTAATGTAAATAAAAAAAATTGTTTCTCGTACCTTGTCATCGAAAACGTATAGAGGATCTTCATCCCGCTGAGTTTTCATATATGAGATGTAATCCTTGAACTTCATGGAAATTTTGTTGGGACTCCTCTGAGATATTCTAAAAGGGACTTCACCATATTTCTCTGAGAGTTGGTCGATTGTCCACGTATTACTGGCTGGCCAAGAATCAGCAAGGCCAGAAAGCAAAACCTAAACCATAGACAGGAACAACGTCACAAAAAATCACATGTCTGAAAAAGTGTAACAGATCAAAATAAACCTTGCATATATATACATGAATGAAAAGATTGGAACTTACAGGTTTCTTGGCGTCATATTCCTTGGAAAACTCATCCAAGGAGATATCTCTCCTACGTTCCACATTCCCATTATCAAAAGAGAACCCGTCAAGAGATGTATTACACCTATAGAATCGTTTATACAAGTACAGAGACATGAATCCTGCACAAAAGCAGAGTAAGTGAGCAAAAAAAGAGAGAACCAAAATGATCATATCATAAGAGTATGGAATAAACCAAGAAGTCATATGATCATCGAGTAAACTAAGAGTATGGAAACAACGAGTAAACTTTGCATTTACCATCAAAATGAAAAGGTTTTCTATATGCGTCATTTTCTTGAGCAACTCCTTCTCTGTATATCGGAAAACCAATCAGTCATATATCTGAAGACAAATCGTATGCATCATTGAACATAAAACGAGAGGTAATTTCAAAGTACTTACAGATGCAATGTGGTTTTTTTCCAAGAACCTTTGTATTCAAGAGGACCTTTTGCTCTTCTGAGACACAAGCTCATCCATAATGGTTCTTCATTACAGAGAATATACATGACACTGTACATCAAACATATAAATAACAGATTAATCACAAACATTGCCTCAACAAATCCTAATCTGTTCATAATAACGATCAAAATCCTGACTTCCTAAGAATTCGAATTGATCTAATTAGACTCTAATTTTGATCAATTCTTTGATTTTAATTCGATCAATAAGTCAAGAGTATTTAGATTACCTGCTGACACAAGCGAGGTTAGCAATATCTCGGGGAGCAAGGTATTCGAGAAGAACACAGATGGTCTCATCTGGTAGAACACTGAGACTACCAAGAGCCTCTGGTCGGCGATCTCTTTGTCCTAACGTCGTCATTGGCTACAAGCTTCTACGGAATTTCGAATTCTCTCTGGGATCTGATTGCTTTTTTCTTCTTCCTGGAATTTTGAAACACTCAGCTTTTTCTCCACGCGGTGGCGCGTGATGATCCGAGTCTCGTGTGGTCACCGAGTGCGCGTAAATGCCTTGGCGCACGTTGTACGCGTTAACGATATCGAATTAAGTTACGGCGTCGTTTTTAATTATCGAATCTGATAAGAAGGGAACATCGCGTTTAGATAACGCAGATCGTTTATAAAGTGATAAAACGCGGAAACGCAAAACTCGGGAACCTTAAAAAATAAACGACGACGTTTCGCAGACACAGATGCAGAGAACTAAAAACGACGCGTAGTCTTTCAGTTATGGGCCTTATGGGCTGCTATTAGAATCAAAAACTAGACAAGTATCAAGCCTCATCCAAAACTATACCAATAGGTTTCAAAGTTTCACTCTCTTCTTCTATCAATCACGGGACGATACACCGGACGTTGCAGAATCCATCATCATTATCGTCAAAAGAATGGAACAACATGGCGGTTCTAGCTCACAAAAACGTCACGCAGTGTGCATACCTTATCCAGCACAAGGCCACATCAACCCAATGTTGAAACTAGCCAAGCTCCTCCACGCCAGAGGCTTCCACGTCACTTTCGTCAACACCGACTACAACCACCGCCGTATCCTCCGATCACGTGGCCCTCACGCTCTCGACGGTCTCCACTCGTTTCGCTTCGAAACTATCCCCGATGGTCTTCCTTGGACCGACGTCGACTCTAAGCAAGATATGCTCAAGCTTATAGACTCCACTATTAACAACTGTTTAGCTCCACTTAAAGAACTCATCCTCCGGTTAAACTCCGGTTCTGATATACCACCGGTTAGTTGTATCGTCTCCGACGCTTCAATGAGCTTCACAATTGACGCGGCGGAGGAACTTAAGATTCCAGTGGTTCTCCTCTGGACAAACAGTGCTACTGCTTTAATCTTGTATCTCCATTATCAAAAACTCATCGAGAAAGAGATAATTCCTCTCAAAGGTATGTATGTATGAATCGATCATTCGATTGAATCATCATCTGAAAAATTCTCAGTAACAATTTCGAATTTCCACCAGATTCGAGTGACTTGAAGAAGCATTTAGAGACGGAGATTGATTGGATACCGTCGATGAAGAAGATTAAGCTTAAGGATTTTCCAGATTTCGTCACCACGACGGATCCTCAAGATCCGATGATTAGTTTCATCCTCCATGTAACCGGAAGAATCAAACGAGCTTCTGCGATTTTCATCAACACTTTCGATAACCTCGAGCATAACGTTCTCTTATCTCTGCGATCTCTTCTTCCTCAGATCTACTCCGTTGGACCGCTCCAGATGCTAGAGCACCGTGAAATCGATAAGAACAGCGAAATCGGAAGATTGGGATCGAATCTATGGGAAGAAGAGACGGAATCTTTGGATTGGCTTGACACGAAGGCTGAGAAAACTGTTCTTTACGTTAACTTTGGGAGTCTAACGGTTTTGACGAGAGATCAGATCTTAGAGTTTGCTTGGGGTTTAGCGAGGAGCGGGAAAGAGTTTCTTTGGGTGGTGAGATCTGGTATGGTCGACGGAGATGATTCGATTCTTCCGGCGGAGTTTTTATCGGAGACGGAGAATCGAGGATTGTTGATCAGAGGATGGTGTTCTCAGGAGAAGGTACTTTCGCATCCGGCGATTGGAGGATTTCTGACACACTGTGGATGGAATTCGACGTTGGAGAGTTTGTTCGCCGGTGTTCCGATGATCTGTTGGCCGTTCTTCGCCGATCAGTTGACGAATCGAAAGTTCTGCTGCGATGATTGGGGGATTGGGATTGAGATTGGCGAGGAGGTAAAGAGGGAGAGAGTGGAGGCGGTGGTCAAAGATCTCATGGACGGAGAGAAGGGAATGAGATTAAGAGAGAAGGTGGTGGAGTGGCGGTGCACGGCGGAAGAAGCTTCGGCGCCACCGTTGGGATCATCGTACGTGAATTTTGAAACGGTGGTTAACAAAGTTCTAACAGGTCACGATTAGATCGACTTAATTGGGCTTTACGTATCGAAAGGCCCACTAGAATTGTTCCCAATATCATTTGGGCTGGCTTTAATCACAATTGTAAAAGTATTTGCAAGTTGCAATTATCTATACAGTAGATCAGTAGTGTCTTCTCACTTTGGATCATATAATTATATGTGTATATCCATATTGAAACTCCCAAGAAAATAAGAGGATATAAAGGATCATATAGCATAAAGTTGAAATTATAAGAAATAAAATAAATGAGTAAACAAAGACTATGAAAAACTCAAATTTTTATATATATTTCGTCAGAAAAAGAGCAAAATATGACAAGAGATTTCTCTTGAGCCGTCTTTTAGGTTTGACAGTCTTGAGTCTGTATTCTTGGGGCTCAAGTCATTACTCTTGTTGAGAAATAAATGAATTAGCTGGGTTTTTTTTCAGAGAGAGAGAGAGAGGTAAAAATGTGAAGATTGTACAAATTGGGAGATGAAAGAAAGATCAGGAAGAAATAGGTTCTTTGGTGTTGATGGTTGTAATTTCAGGAGCAGTCGTTGTTGCTTCGCCTTCTGTAGCTGGTACTTGTTGTGGTACTGCTTCAGAATCTGGAGGAAACAGAAAAAAAAACACATATAAAATCAGACAATAATAGTTCATACTAATGTTGCAACTTAATCTGATTTAGATGAATAATTTAGATAAAGGATAATAGGATGATACTGAAAATGGTAACAAAAACCAAATGCAATGATCAATATGTTAGATTTAGACACACACACAAAAGTGTCCAAAACGAATATGCATATATACAAACATAAATATACGTTTGGGTAGAAGTTGTCAGTGTATGGTGGCTTCACTGGCATGACGATTGGCGACCAAATTGACAGATGATAGAAGAGACACATATACCAATGTAATTGAAACAGACAGCTCACTCCACATGCTATCCTTTATTCACTGTTCTCTCCAATCATTCACTCTCCTTTTCTTTTCCATTTCAAACCCAAATCTCTTCTTTTTTTTTTGCTTAGAGTGCATCAAATATATGTTTCTTTTTCGAGTTTAAGACAGCATAAAGGATCAATTACGTGCATGAATGATCAATGCAATCACACGTGATGATATAAACGGTGTCGTTCGAATAAGAGGGACAAATATATATAGAGAAAAACACTGACAAACATTTAATAACGTTAATGTTAGGAATTTTAACTTAACTAATTGTTCATATGAATAGATTATTGATGATTTATGTCACCTAGTTATTGCATTAGAGCACATTTTATTTAAGATGTGAGATTTCTAACACCTATTTTCGATATGATAGTTCTTCTAGCTAGTACCATTTCGAGACACTTTTTGGGTCAAGAACACACTCTATTTGAACTAATTAACAATCTAGGGTTTAGATGATATCTTGATTGATGAATGTACTTTATTAAGAGAAATATAGAGGTTTTGATATCATGTTAAGTTATATGGGTTTCTAAATTGAAATTAATTAGTATGAGTAGACATATATCCAAAGAAATATGAAAAAAAAAAAAAAAAAAGAAGAAGAAGAGGAGTTGAAGAGGGTGATTAAGTACGTACCGGTGGAAGAAGAGAGTAGTCCTTGGAGATGAGGGGTAAAAGAGGAATTGGTTGGGTAAACGAGGAAAGAAGGAGAAGAAAACCGTTGATGATGTTGTTGAGGATTATATGGTTGAGGAAGATGATGATGTTGGTATGGTACTCTAGGAGCTTGAAGAGAATAGCCATAATAGTATGGAGAAGGCATGATAGTTCCTGATGATGATGGTGATGTTGCTCCTCCATAAAGCTGCTGTTGCTGCTGATAGTATTGTGCTTGTTGCAACTGTGTGTTGTACAATGCCTGTGGCATGTATATGATGAATGATCATCATCATTATACATACTCGATGTCTATGTTTACAACAAACATGCATGTGCTAGTGTTTTTCATGCATTATGTAAGTGGTCGACATGTGCAAGATACGTTGTACGTAAAATCTATTATTAATTTCATATATCTTGCACTCATGATTAAATTCGATTTTGCTTTATGTTCATGTTGCGTATGTATATGTCAGTGAGAGAAAGATGGGCTTACTTGGTGGTACCCGAATTGATCAGGGTTATAGGTGTACCTGAAAAAGAAAAAAGAATTGAATGATTCTCTATTAAAAAAAAATATATAGAGATCATTATAATTTTCCTCAAAAAATACAAATTCTACCTCTACTTATTAAATTTGAAACATGTAACTATAAAAAAATAATAAAAATAAGAACTTCCTTCGAGTATTACACTCTTGCACGTTAAGGGTTTCTCAACTTCCATATCCGACTATATAATTCATTGCATGATTTTTAATCTACATATTAATGTTATCATATTTACAGCCTGACAACAAGTGGCTCGATTGACGCATTAAATTGTCTCCTACCATATATCTATCGCAATGGACCATCTCCTTATGCGAAACATTAATTTATAAGGATTTTAGTTTTTAAATTTTATAAAAATCGATATATATATATATATATATATGAACTTACCCGTAGGACGGATACATGAGCTGGGGAGCTGCAGCCGGTGGCAGTGGTGCAGGCATCCCGGTATAGCCTGATGGTCCTCCACTTTGGTACTGACTCGGACTTCCTGTTTGTCCTCGACCTACAACGAATTAGTAAACAAAAGCATTGAAAAAGATAGTACATTGCTAAACAAAACAAAAACATTTGTCGTCGAGTACATTGATAATTTAGGTCTCAAAAACTAGTAATTCCACGATATTGTTTTTTTTTAAGAAAAATGTTTGTATTCTTTTGACCCAAAAAAAATGTTTGTATTCTCAAAATTGGATTTGATTGGTTATATTAATGTTGTACACTACGCACATAACAATGTACTTACTATAATTTCAACGAGTACAACTAATCTCGTTTATGTTATATACGATCAAATATCTTATGTTATAAAAAAAAAAAAAAAAAATTCTTTACAACGTTCCAAACCATTAATATATCGTGATCGTATAAAAACTCATCAAATAAACTAACCCTCCCAAATTATGTACATAAAGAAAGACTTAACGGAATTTCTCAAGTTTAAGAAACAAACCTCGAGGCGGCGATGGTCGAGGCCGTCCAAAAGACGCAATATTACAATTGGCTTTTCTTCCGTCGATCACCGGATTTGGATCAGCGACGGCTCTCGTGGCTGAATCCGCCTCCCGAAACGTCACCTATATTAAGAATCGGAGCAATCCAACGAACAAACCCTTAATCATACCAAAGAGATAGAGACATTGTGTGAATGAAGAAAAAGAAAAAGAACGTACGAATCCATAGCCTTTAGATTTGCCGGTGTTTTTATCGGTAATGATGACGGCTTCAAGAATCTCTCCGAACTGATCGAAGTAACGACGCATTTCGTCGGTAGGAGTTTCCCATGCTAATCCTCCAACGAACACTTTGGTGTAAGTCGTGTCTCCGAACGGTGATCGATAATAGCTCGTTTGAGACATTTTATTTTAATTAATATCACGATTAACAAATATGGAAGTCTTCCGATGATGATGATGATATATATACCCCAAAAACAGATAAAATTGAATAAATAAATAATTATGGAAAAATGTGTTTGTCTAAAACATTAGGGGAAAAAAAAAGAGATTTGGAATGGACAAAGTTGGCTGATCTTTATATCATCAAAGGTTGTTTTTGGTTGGGCAAAGAGAAGAGAGACCAATCAAAAGGTTGCAAATTGCAACCCTTGAAACGGCGTCGTATTTGTCTTCGACCCTACACATACGTAGAGAAAATAGAGAGAATAGAGAAGAGAGAAGAGAGAAGAGAGAAGAGAGAGAGAAAGAAGATTGTTTTGGGACATTAGAATTGAGATTGGAGGGTTTTGTAAGAAGGAGAAGGAGAGAGAGAGAGTGACAAGGCAGCACTTGAGTATGTCTTCGCTGTCTAATTTGCCAGGTTTTAACATTATATCTCCTCCACAACTTTTATTTCAGAATTCTTCTTTTTAATTATAACGACGTTCTTCTGGTGTATTTAATATTTTTATGTAATATGCAGATTTAATTCTTTCTTAACTATATGTACTATATCTTAAATACTCAAGGTACATAGTTTACCAGATGTCATGTGGTGTGATTAGTTTTTGTTAATTTTTAATTAGTATAACCAATGGTAGATTTTAAAAATACTCATTTTTGGATGTTCTTAGAAATAAACTTATAATATTAATAATGAATCTTACATTATTCAATCCAATAGAAAAATTTATGTTATATGTGTCGTTATTAGAAAGTTATTGATACTTTGATGTTTCTATTTGTGTAGAACTTTTAGGTTATCTAAGGAAAAATATATTAAAATCCTTGTAGTACATTTAAAAATATGCAGATTTTGTCAAAACTACAGTTGTTTGATAAGTTCTATATTTTTGTTTTATCATTTCCCATGTTCTCTTTTGAGTTGGTCTCTTGTTCTCTTCCTCCTGCTTGTCTCTGTAGGTTCGTGTGATACATATATATACCAATAATAGTTTGATTTCTTTCCACATGAAATTAATATATAGTTTTCAATATTAATTTAAATGCATATATGTATATAATTTTCTATTGAATAATGGAACTTATTCCTTATTCTCACATGCTAACATGTACTTAACCTTCCTTTAATCATTAGCTTACTGGAAAGCTATGAACGGACGAAAAATAGAACAGTCTGGATTTTAGAATTACATTCTTTTTGTTATTTTTATTTTTCATACAGTTATATAATCTGAATTCGAAGATTTAATTTCGAATAATTATGGGCATAATTTCGTGATCCCATAATCTGATTAGGGTATATTATCATAAAGAAGGACATGTATAGCTAACTGACAACCCGATCTTAATATTATACAAACTCAATCATATTGTCAAAACGATGTAAAGTGTGTGTGTGTGAAATATCAAGTATTTATTTAGTGATTAAGCCAAACAGATTTTGTGATGAGTTTTCATGATTAGTGGAAGTCCATTATTCTTCCCACCAAACCATATGGGAAATTTTTTTAATCAGAATATTGACGAAGAGGCTCTTGACTTTCGGATAGATCCCTTTAAAGATTTCTCATCCTCCATATTTACAACTATGAAACTATAATTATATTGATCATGTAGTCATGTTGAATCAGCCATAATATTTAGTGTCTAGTGCAATATTTAAATATTATAATATATATATATATATATATATATGCATTATATATGGTCCTTTTTAATTAAATGCATTATATATATGGCTTCAAGCCACGTTAGTTGGTGAATCCAGATTTTACATTCTTAGATTATATGAGAGTATGAGACGACTCTAACTAAACTAGTATTCTCTCTACCTTCTAATTTAAACGTACATATATGAAATGTTTAGCATTGTTGTTAATATTTTTCTTATTTGTTTGTTGTTAGTGATCTAAATATTGTATGCTAATTAAGTCCTTCACATATATAGCTAAAGTGGCATTGCCAATTTGCCATTCTTTTAATGTCTTAAATGTACACTATTGTTCTAAATAACAATATATACTTTGACTTGTAAGATAACTGAGAAATGAAACGACACACACAAAACCTTGCCGTTTCCATGTTCGTCACACAATGAAGACATGATATCGTCATTACAAAAACAATATGCAGAACTATTTTTACATTCATACAAAAAAAAAATATGCAGAACTATAACAACATTTGACGCCGTCACAAGAAATATAAAAACCTATAAAAACATTAAATCTCTCTTTTAGTCGAATAGCCTAGACCCCAGATTATGTTGAAATAGCTAAAAAGAAGCATCCGTCCACGAACCATATGTCTAGCAACGCATTCGATTAACATATGTCTAAAATATCTTGCTCTTCAAAATGGCACCATTCTATATGTGCTCAAATTTATATGACTGTGCATGTGCTTATATGTGTGTAGTTGAATATGAAGATAAAAGGCATATATATACATGTTGTAAAAGATTACATGAGATGGGCTCACTGCAGAGCAGCTTTCATAGACGCACGACCATCCTTATTCCTCATCATCATTTTTAATCCCCTTTTTCACTTTTCTTTTTCTCACAAGTTGTATTTTTAATTTCATCCATAGATATTATACAAAATCAATATATATAATCTGCATCAAATCCCTTTCATTGGTGTAAATGTAATTTTTCTTATTTACAAACAAAAAACATTTAAAAGAGAAATTGTAGTGGATATTCAACGAAATAACAATTTTTTTATTTTATTTATTATTTTTTTTTTTTTTTTTTTTTTTTTTTTTTTACGAAATAACAATATATCCATGCCTACTTATTCAAATATTGTCCATAACGACAAATAATTAAAAAAAATTCTTAAGAAATAGGCATTTGAAGTCCAAGACATTTGATTTATGATTTATCCATTTAAAACTTTGTTTAAACCCAAAGAAAACTGTTTTATAGCTATACTTTAATCAAATAGGCCCAAACAACCAACTATACTTTAAAATATAATAGACTTTTGAAGTCTTTGAAAATTTTCAAAAATCCAAATAAATATTGTTGTTTTGAAAAAGAATTTAGTTTGATAAAAAACAAAATATGGAGACAAGTAAAGCAAAGTGAGGGGCCAGGAAACGTGGCAAAGAGAAGAGACAGTTGGAAGGAAAATTTTGGGAAAGAGATTCCAGTGAACTGTCTCAACTCCTTCCACGTGGACTTCCTGTCATGCTTAACTGCTTCCAAATTTGTTGTCTCAATAGTGAATACAATTACAATAACGTCATCGATTAGTGATTAAAATCTTGTTACGACAATAATTGTGTTTGGACCTTGTAGGCAATTAAACTCAATTGTAACGTTTTGGTCTAGTTTATAATCTTACAAATTATTTCAGTTTTCTTTGTTTGAGCATTGTCCATTTGAGAAGCATATTCAGATACTGATTAAAAATCTTTTTTAAATGCATGATAATTGATCTCATATCATTGGAATAAATCTGAAAGTGTTGATTTTACTCATAGAACAAAGCATTTTTCATAAAAATCAGCTTCCATGCAACCAAAAAAAAAAAAACCAAATCCAAAACCTTGAGAGGATATATGTTATATTATTGATAAGGTTCGCATTTTAACCATCTCGGGGTGGTGGCGCAGTTGGCTAGCGCGTAGGTCTCATAGCTACTGAGTGATCCTGAGGTCGAGAGTTCGAGCCTCTCTCACCCCATTTCCTTTTGTCTCCACGAAAGAAAAATCCTTTTATTTTCTTTTGAAGAAAGCCCAATATAGCCCATGATTTCCCTAAATATACACGAAGGGCCTAAATTATAGTTTTCTTCTTCATTAAACGAAACCATTTACTATATTTTCAAAATTGGGCCCCTGGAAAGCCCACCAGCTTCGAAGTTTTTTTTTCTTCATAAATGAGGAAATGGCTCATCCAGTCATGTCATGGTCATGAATGCGTCACTAAGCAATTACGCAATTATTTGAGAGAGATAGGTTAGTACAATGATAAAAAAAAAAGGATTAAAGCATGAGGATATTGGTACCCATCTAAATCACTTGTAAACTCCACATATATATCACTCAACGATATGTCTCATTAGTCATTATCTCTTTCTTCAATTCTCTCACATGTTCCCTAAGTTTTCATTCGTATAAATTCGTCCCTACAACTACACATTTAAAGAAAAAGCCGTCACACCCAAATCGGTTAACAATTCAATCGCCGATATCTATCCAAAACAAACTATTTTTATTCAATTCATTCGTTTTGAAATCTTTAAATTCGAGTCACTCATATTTTCATCTTGAGTGTTGAAGAACAATCATTAATGATCGGACTTTGTAGATAGAAAAGGGTTTGTGAGTTATAAGAGATCCACATGCAATGGCATGTGTGCACATGAGAAACTTATAAGAGCGAGTGATATATTGTGACAATGCCTTTTATAATATTTTGACGTGAAAGAAAGAGAGAAGAGAGCCCCACCGATGTTAAAAGAAGTCACATGGAATTTTTTTGTTGATTAATTATTTTTACTATTCATTTCATAATTATTCCTTTGAGAATTTTGCAAAAGCCCCTTTTTCTTTGATATATTATGGTCCATCTCATTCTCTCCCATTGATCATTTATGATTTGTGCCTCCCATCGTTTTCCTAAGATAATACTTTTTCAAGTTATTCGACTTATGGCAGATCATATTACTTTGTCGTCTTAAGCGGTTTTTATATTATCGTTTTACAAAACAGGTTTTAGAATTTGATTAACTTTTGAAAACTTTATTATAGTAATTTATAAAAATAATCGATGTAATTACCAGTAAAAAGATATTGATGGAAAAAAAAAAAAAAAGATATTGATGACTAGTTTGTCACATGAATCTATTTTATACCATGGTAAAAATAACGAATAAATATATAGTGGTTTAATGGTTGAAAGATTCATCATACGGTTCAAAAACTAGTGTTCGATTTTTAAATTTTTAGTCTTTCAATCATATCTACGCTGGTAGTTCTTGGCGTTTTGAATGACAAGAGTCAAGACACAAGTCTCGGTTTAAAATGGATTTATATCTTTAAATTTGAATGCAATGTGGTTCTATATATATATAGTTTGGGACCTATCTAGTTTGATAAAAAAAAAAAAAAAAAAAAAATTCAACATGAGGGGACAAAAGATGGATAGCTATCAACTTCTGGAAAACGAAATGTCGACTTGGAGTTACAAAACTTGGATTCGAGTGAACAATAATGAAGCCTTTGTTTCTGGCCGCTGTAGATTCTAATCTTATTGTACACATCGAATAGTTTTACTAATGATAAGTCTGATCTTGTCGCCACTAAAACAAAAAAATTCCAATCTTTTCTTTTCCAATGAAATAATTTATTCTTCTACGAATTGTAATATCTCGACGGTAATGTGTTTATTTAATTTGCTGCGTATTTGGTATTTGTTTGAAATATGAAATAATTATGTATTGATGTTAAGTGCAATTTCACTAATTTAACTTATATGATATATCGTAACAGAAATTTGATGTATAACCCCCCTAGGCCTTATCTATATTGTTTAATATAAAGAGTGGTGGATTTGGTAGCTCTTAAGGCCAAGTTAGTTGAGGAAATTAGGTGCAAGTTTCTGTCAAGATGTTTATATTTATATTAAGAAATGCGAAATTCCTTTTGTTCCATCCAATTGGGAGTTTTTATTTTTTTCGTTTGTTGATATCCAATATTCATATATATATTTTGGATCAAAGAACATAGATTTAAGGATCGGATGTCCCTTAAAATTGGTACGTTCTCAATCTTAGTATATCAAATTAAAAATATAAAAAAAAAAAACCCTCACTTTCTTTGAATTATCATTTTCATACAAGATTGGTTTGCATCAAAGGCACAATGAAGGATAATTTCTTTTAATTTTGTCTTTAAAAACAGTTTGCATTAATTTGTATATACGTTGGTTTTTCTTTTGAATATAATTTAACATTAGATTCAAAAAAAAAAGAATTTTCATTTTCATTTTTTTCAAAGCACTTGTTGATATGTCTGGGCTTCGACTAGGCGTCATGGACTCATGAATTTGGAAGTGAGTTGTCACTATGATTTTTAGAATCATATTAATACAGTGTGGGTTTGTGTTGGTAATAAAAACCGATTTTTCTGCTGTAAAAATAAGAAAAAGAAAAAAACCGAGTTTTTTAAATAACTATATAAGTATGTTTCATATGAACATGTATCTTTTTTACGAGGTATTGTCACGTAATAATAAACCTGGGACGTGCATGTAATAGTCATAACTGTGGACAATTTATCATAACTCGGAAAAGTGATGCAAGCCAAGACAAAAATGACCTATACCATATTGTCGATCGTCTAGATCTACCGTCACACACAGAGACGAATATCTATGTAATTATGTATATTATATAGTACACAAGAACTAGTTCGTAATTTGTAAATATCTCGTACGTACTGCAAAAAGGTAAAAGTTAAAAAGAGACATCTCTACTCTCTAGTCATGTACGAAGTACGATATCTTAACCCTTTTACAAAAAAAAAAAAAGAAGTACGATATCTTCTTGTAATGATTTTTGTTTTTGGCTTATAAACAAAATGTCATTAATCATTTCAAGTATATATTATTGGTACGGTAAAATTTATAAGATAAACAAAAACGCGTAAAAAGCACCATTTTTATGCTTACGTTTGTGATTTAGTCCATGACGTTTAAAGAAAAGTTCATCTGAAAAATGCCGACAGAAGTTATATAATAATGGAGGAAAAACCAAAATAAACCAGAGTATAGTATAACGACAAAATTCAAAAACTTTTTGAAAAATACACAAAATTAAGAAATAGTACCGTATAATTTATTCGGACAGCTTATATATATGAATTGGCAATATACGTAACGTAGCGAAATCGTTTTGACTTTTGTCCCCAACTACGGTTCTAGACTTCTAGTTACGAATTATGATCGCCTTTTGTTGGTACTTTCAATAATATACAAAACTTGATTCAAATCAAATTATTTTAGAACTGAACCAGGTCCACTTGTGCTATAATAAAATAAAATTACTCGATGTTAAAATGTAAGAAATACAGTAATGCTAATATCGAGTAAGAAAGAGCGTAGTGAGGTTAGGAATTAGGGCACTGACATTAATGGAAAGACAACGACTCCACATTAACCTATAAAAGAGTACTAGATCCACTGTATATATCGAATTACTAATACTTAATTATAAATTGTTTCAAGTCAAATGTTGGGTTGAGATCCACGACACATGGTTATGTAATGTGGAACAATATGACTTATCGTTTTTTCTTGGTCTTAATATATAAGAGCAGATAATCAACTACCCATTTGCTTTGTGTGAAACGGATCTATCTATATTCTTGATTGTTCCATCTGTGTTTTATCATAAATGTTTTTTGTAATTTTTTAGTGGTTATTTATGTAATTATCAAACAAAGGTCAATGAAATTTGGAGGGGATGCACACGAGTTGAGAGTAGTTATAAAATAATTTGACTACTAAATAGTTCGGAGTTACTCACAAATCACAGTTAATATATACTCCTTTTACGCAAAACCGTACAAGATTAGGGTAATGCGCTATGTTTCCTCTTTTGCCGGTAAAGGGCAATTTCTCCGTTAAAATCCAAAACTATACAACTAACTAACTTATTGAGCAACATTTTTGACCAAAAATAACTTACGTAGTAAAATCTGGACCAGAAAAAGTGTTTTTCGTTACTATTATTATTTTTGGTTTTACAATTTTTAAACTCAATATATGATTTTCATTCAATAGCAAATTATTAGGCTTATCAACCTCAACAATGGGCTGTAGCCAAGTCGATGTAACGTAAGAAATGATGGAATGGAACCTAGTGAAAACTGAAAAGTAACTTTATTTGCTTATCTTTTGTGCATAACTTTTGAAACGTTTGGACCGTTTTGTCTCTAATAGATATTTGTTTTATTCTCTGAGTTGTCATCTATTCCTCTCTTCATCTAGTTACGTCTTCATAAAAATTTACAAAATTATTCTGTAAATTCGTAACAAAGATCTTCTTGAATAAAACACTATATCCAAAAACTATCAAAGATGTTTTACTTCACACTTTTTAAAGAGTTTTAGTTTATTATGCATATATAGACAACGGCGTCGTATACAAAATTCCTCGGTTAGTCGACTTCGGTTTACTCAAAAGTTATAACTTCAAACTATGTCGGTGTCTATTCCATCTTATATTTCTTAGCACAGAAAAATAAGTCGCATGTGACGACGACTTGAATCAATATAATCTTTTATTTGTTTAAGTTCTTCCTCTCTTTTTATTTTCTTTAATTTCTTCCTTTGTTTGAAAGGAATAGACTTCATTGAAAATAAAAATTCAGTAACAATTGTCTTGCTGGTGGTTAAAATGTAGCTCTAACTCTATGTGCTACTCTTTATTATTCTACATCAATCATCACCACACATTTTGTTTTCCTAATTATGATAGCTATGATTTTTCGTTGTTGGGTTTGTTCAGTTACAATCTTTTTAATCAACAATAAATCAATTTTTTTACGACCCGTTGTCTATTTTGATTGCTGTTTTACAATATCAAACGTCGGCATAATGATATTTAACGTTATCTATGCATTATTAATCACCTATCCAACGTCACTATTCCAATCTTTGACCTATGGACAAAAGTACATGTATAGATTCCAAAATTAAATTTTCTATCACACGATCATCACGTGTTTTAGATCCACAAAGCCAAATGTGTATCTGTGTATTATACACTCAAACAAAATTCCGATTAGTAACAAGTAGATAAAGAAAACCTAAAAGATACTTTGAGAATAAAAACTAAAAATCATCTTTAGCATCTCCATATCTAATTTCAGTCTTTAATTTTATCAAACTATTAGTTGTAAAAACGATATTTTTTCTTTAAATTTAATTTAACATTATATTTATAAAAAATCATTTTCATGTATATTGCACGCACAGAAAATCATATAGTCAATAAGTAAAGGCATTTTAGTTACCATTTGAATTCCTTTTTGTTTTGTTTTGTGTGCATAAACTTCAATAAATATATAGTGAAATCTTTGCATATTACACTATATGTTTGAATAAAAAAAAAGGGAATGGGAAATAGTAAAAGAGCACATGTGATCCAAAATTACACGATCCGTGAAGTTTTGTTTGTCACGGTCCGCCACAAACAAGAACTCGAATACTGTGCACTAACTTTCTTATCCACGTTTTATTCTTATCCTTGTACCCAAACATCTCCGTTTCGTAACGGATGTAACAGACACCGTCACATATGCCACGTCAGAACTATGGAGCCACCGACATGTAACCGCGTTTCAACATGGGACCCACTATTCCCCGTTTTATCTTACTTTTTTTCCCTCGGTATTTTGTTATTTATATGGAGCTGATCCAATAAATTCTGTTCAGACATTAGAATGCAAAGACGAATTGTTATTTTCGAATCTTGAGATAATCACCAATCATATTTTAAGGACATATACGTGTATGTGTGTGTTCACAAATAAATACGTACACACTACGATGGCATAGGATACGGCAATGAGAGCCGACGATTGTGTAATTAATTAACTTCTAATTTTTTGGCTGATTAAGAAACTTATTTTTCATGTTTATTTCGCATTTATTTAGCTAAAAGTGATTATATATATATATATACACTGGTCTAATCCGGTTGACTAAAACAACCAGTCCAGTTTTGATTGACATATAAATATGCACTCAATTTCATCTTATTATATGATTCAAAATTGTATTGTACATGAGTACATCCCGTTTCACGCAAAAATTCTAGTATTGTTAGTTTTGTTAATATTTATATTTCAGGTAAACTGTATGTTTCGTTATCTCTTCGTTTGTTTGTTTTGTTATTAGAATCATACATTTTCCCAAACACAATAAATTATAAATGTTAGATGGTACCTTGTGTCTGTTTGCATATTGGAAATTTGTGGAGCAACCTGATCCCTTCTTTAACATAGAATTTTAATCGTTGGCGATAACACTTTAACAATCATTTTCTGTTAACTTGCGAACCAAAATTATTAAGCAAAAACGGGAAATAAATTTTGAGTCATACTGCAGCAGATAGTAACAATGTTTTGGGGTTCTTGTTTTTTTTTTTTTTTTTGATTTTCTCTCTTGAAAATATATTTACGTGGCTTTATATTCGTAGGTTGTTTTATGTACGAATATAAGTAACAATATACTGTATTTGATAAAACTCATATTTTACGAGGCTTTATATTCGTACGTTGTTTTTATGTGATGATGCTATGTCAAATCATCCGTAGTATCTTTTTATTTGATGAGTACAAACATATACAACAAAATTGCAAACATATCATCACCACCCTTTTCCACTTCATTTAGGTACATGCAGATTTATAAATCCACTAAATAAATATGCATGAGTGATGAGCCATGAAACAACTCACTCGTCTTAAATTATACGGAATATAAGAAAAATTCAAATGAATTTACAATAAAATACAGCTTTTAAAGATCACATAAAAGTAGAAAATATTATCGTGAGTGGAATTTATAAAAGTACAAATTTTGCCTCGTATTGACACAATATTAACCTTATCGTGGTTGGCGTGTACAAGTGGGCAACTGGTCTCCTAATAATGCGTTTGGTAATAAATGATCGAATTCTTATAAAGAAATATCTTTTTTGAAAACATTATTAGTCTATGGATAAGAAGATAAATTATAATTAACCAAATCGATGAGTGTAAAAAACAAAACCCAATCGATGACATATTTTTTCTGAAGAAACTCGTCATTTTTTTCCTTACCTGAAAAAGCCAAGAAGGGACGATCACTCGTTTTCTTGCGAGAGGAACTTGGCCTAAACCTACCATTTTTTTTTTCTCATGGAATTTGACCATGTGTTTTTGTCGTTCTTTAACCAGTCCAAATTTGATGAATAAAACTACAAAGTCAACATTTTACACATTCAGATCTGCATCTAAAACACATATTCAGTCCTGCACATATTGTATCTATTTTATTCATGATTTGTTTTTTGGTCCTAATCATTATGTTTTTTTTCCACAAAACTTTATGATGTTTATATAAATTCCATTGACGCTATAAAACAATCTCGATACATCTACCTTAAAAAGATCAATTAACTTTGAATAGTATATAAAGAAAAACACTCCCCGTAAAAAAATCATTAACTACCGACAAAATAACCTTTAGGAAATCTCATGTTTGACCTACCACATATTTTTCTACCGGTTCAATTTACTACTCCATATATTAGTAAGAATATAATTAACGAGCATCTTCTAATTCTTATTATTATGTCAACTACTAACTAAACTTTATTATTTTGTCAACTACTAGTATAAATCATCTTCTAATTTTTCAGTCGAATTAGTGAAATTTTAATTAAAAGAGTCCATTTCTCAATAAATATTTGTTTTTATGCACCGCCAAGATTTCATAAGAAGAAAGAGAGAGAAAAAAAGGTAAAAAATAGAAATAAAACAGAGCGTGAAGTTAATACCGATTATAGTAGTAATTACTAATTAGACATGTACCCAAGGGAAGCTTCTCTTCTTTCTCCCCCCATTAAATACGCTCATCACAACTAAACATAAACCTTTATTCAACGTCCAGAGATTCCACTCATTTTTCTCTCTTTCTTTTAATTTTTTTTTCTTTTCTTTATACCCAAAAAATGGTAACGGAGCTTGACAACGGAAGTGTTTCTTAAATCATATAAACAAATTTAAGGTTTTTTTTTTAATCTTTGTTTAAATAATTCAGTTTCTCACGAGCTGTGTCGAGATTGGATCCATACAAAATCTGCACGTCGCCTGCTTCTTCACTCTCTCCCACTGTTCCAGCTTCTCAAGTCCCAGAAATAGAGAGAAGGTTGAAGAAGATAATCTGATTAGTGTTATCGAAATTCCAAATTTATTTTTCTTAAGGGAAAGCTCCAGATTTAATCGTTTGTATATACAGTACTCACCTTCAACGGAGAAAAAAAGACAAGGTTTTTGCGTCTTCTTCCTCACTCTTTTCTCTTCATTATTGTCGGATTCATCTTCTTTCTTTCCCCTAATTTCTGGATTAATTTGAGGGTCGGTGGGGTTTTTTGTCCAATTTTTCTGGGTTCTCGTTCGATTTCGATTTCCACGAGACAAACCCACGAGCTCAGAATTCGTGGATCTGTTGCAATTTTGTTTAGAACGCGTGATCTCGAGTTTCAGAGATCTTTGATTTATCCAAAGCTTTAATTTTTATAATCTGATGGACTTGTTTTTTTTAATTTTTAACAGGGATCTTCGATTTATAGCAACAAAAATGTCAATGCCACTACAACGTGGCATCTCTGGAGTACGAGTTTCTGATAGCAGTGATGATTTGAGTGACTCTCAAATGAAAGACAAAACTGAAAGACCTCGTTCTTCTGATAACCACTTAACCTTGAGGTTTCCTTTTGGTTTCCTCTTTAGTAATCAATCTTCTTCCAAGCACAGTGGCGGCGAAAACGGTTTTTTCTACTGATCCATATAGTGCAAGAAGCAGGCACAGATTGATGTTGATGTTTCTTAAGATAAGTTTGGTTCTTATTGTGGTTATTGCTCTTGCTGGATCTTTCTGGTGGACCATTTCCATTTCGACTTCTTCCAGAGGTCATGTATATCACAATTATAGGAGATTACAGGAGCAGCTTGTTTCTGACTTGTGGGATATTGGGGAGATTTCTCTTGGTCCTAATAGGTGGAAGGAGCTGGAATATTGTAATATAGAGTCTGAGAATTTTGTTCCTTGCTTTAATGTTTCTGAGAATCTTGCTCTGGGTTACTCCAATGGTGATGAAAATGATCGGTTTTGTGGGCCTGGATCAAAGCAAGAATGTTTAGTGTTACCACCGGTGAAATATCGAGTTCCTCTTAGGTGGCCGACTGGTAAAGATATCATCTGGTATTCTAATGTTAAGATTACTGCTCAAGAAGTTGTGTCTTCTGGTAGCATAACCAAGAGGTGATGAATCGTTGCTTCTTTTGGTTCTCTCTTGCTAAAGTTGACTGGTTTCATTGCTAAGCCTCTTTTTTGTCTTTTTTTTTCAGGATGATGATGATGGAAGACGATCAGATATCTTTCCGGTCAGCATCTCCTATGTCTGATGAGGTTGAAGACTATTCCCATCAGATCGCTGAAATGATCGGGATTAAGAAGGATAACTTCATAGAAGCTGGTGTAAGTCACACCCATTCAAAAGAGTCAATCTTTATCTATCTCATCAGTTCAGTTTCTGATTTTGCTATATTCCTTTTAATACTGTTTCAGGTGAGAACTATCTTGGATATTGGATGTGGTTATGGTAGCTTTGGGGCACATCTATTGTCCAAACAGATTTTAACCATGTGCATAGCAAACTACGAAGCCTCGGGTAGCCAAGTTCAGCTAACACTTGAAAGGGGTCTCCCTGCGATGATTGGCTCTTTTATATCAAAGCAATTGCCATATCCTTCTCTTTCCTTCGATATGTTGCATTGCTTAAGATGTGGCATTGATTGGGACCAGAAAGGTAACAATTTAATGACTCCCCAGAATGATTTTCCTCATGTCCTTAACCCGATGGAGGACCCAACTTTACTGTTTCAATCTGCTGTGTAGATGGGCTTCTCCTTGTAGAAATTGACAGGGTTCTCAAACCCGGTGGTTACTTTGTATGGACATCTCCGCTCACAAACCCTCGTAACAAGGATCATCTTAAAAGATGGAACTTTGTTCATGATTTTGCTGAAAGCATCTGTTGGACTCTTTTAAATCAGCAAGACGAGACAGTTGTCTGGAAAAAGACAATCAACACCAAATGTTATAGTTCCCGGTCAGTGATGCACACACACCACTGTTGTATTACAGAATCTGCATATGGTTACATATATGGCTATTTATTAAGTCGTCTAAAAATGGATACTTTGTCTATAAACAGGAAACCTGGAGTGGGCCCTTCTGTGTGTACCAAAGGACACGATGTCGAGTCTCCTTATTACAGGCCTCTTCAGATGTGTATTGGTGGAACACGTAGCCGGAGGTGGATTCCCATTGAAGGCAGGACAAGATGGCCTAGCCGGTCTAACATGAACAAGACTGAACTTTCATTATATGGTTAGTCTCCTTAGTTACAAAATTGCTTCTGAATCCATATATCTGCAGTTTTTGTTATCTCATTTTTGATTCCTGGGGTTGGTTTAGGTCTTCACCCCGAGGTGCTTGGAGAGGATGCTGAGAACTGGAAGATAACTGTGAGAGAATACTGGTCTCTCTTGTCTCCTCTGATATTCTCTGATCATCCAAAGAGACCCGGCGATGAAGATCCATCACCGCCTTATAACATGCTCAGAAACGTATTGGATATGAATGCTCAATTCGGTGGTCTCAATTCCGCCTTGTTGGAAGCAAGGAAATCAGTCTGGGTCATGAATGTGGTCCCTACAGCTGGACCTAACCACCTCCCCATGATCCTTGACCGTGGCTTTGTCGGAGTTTTGCATGACTGGTCAGTCCAAAAGTCTATTGGATTTTCCTCTTTAGCCATAGAATTGTTTCTGAACATCTCTTTTCCTTCAGGTGTGAACCATTCCCGACTTACCCGAGAACATATGACCTGGTACATGCAGACAATCTCTTGTCACTTCAGACAAGCCAGCGCCGAAAATCATGTCAACTTATTGATATATTCACAGAGATTGACCGATTGCTTCGTCCAGAGGTACACATTTGTTTACTTTGGAAAGAACATTATTGTGTTCTTGTAGTTCTGGTAGCTATAATAAGAAAAAAACTTTTGTACAGGGATGGGTGATAATCCGTGACACCGTGCAGCTGGTGGAAAGCGCGAGAGCGTCAGTAACGCAGTTGAAGTGGGAGGCTCGAGTAATAGAGGTTGAAAGCAGCAGTGAACAAAGACTTCTCATCTGCCAAAAACCATTCACCAAGCGACAATCAATCTGAAGAAGAAGAAGAACATAGACACAGGTTTTTCTCCACCTTTTTTAATTTTTTGTTCCAATGCCTCACATTTTGGTAATCAATCATCCAACTTGTGTTGGCGATACGGGGAAGAAAGGAGGAAGAGATGAAATATATATCCCGCCGGGGACGTAAGACCGCCGGTGAAATTTCTTTATCTGGTTTCGTTAGTTCCCATTTTACAGAATCTAGATTTTTTTTTTTTACAACTTTGGTTCTATAACTCTTATTATACAGCGAAAAAAAGAATATGATTCATATTTGTGAAGATGTTTATGAAATAAAGTTTAAAGCTCTTTAGTAAATTTTCACTGCTTTGGTTAACCAGATCCGAGCTATTTATCCAACATTGTACCGTACCGGAATTAAAAGTGTACAATTCTATTCGAAATTGATTAGTCTAGGAAAAAAAAACTCCAAACCGGACGGAGTACATTCGGTTTGTTTTTGGTTTTACATGTTTCCACGAACCGAAACAACTGGAAACACACAAATTCGTCCATGAGAAACAGATGTTGTATTTTCAAAGATGAGAGCAACTTGGAGAACATAAATGGTCCTATGGTGGATATTTTTGCAATTTGCATTGGCCAATTCATAAGATAAGATTCATAAAAGAAAAAAATGAAATATCAATGTAATGGTGACTCTGTAGCTGAAGTTTTTCTTAGCTGATGTCGGCTTCTGCTATTGGATACACGTCCCTTTCCAATGTGGCCTCGGTGGTGAACGCTAGGGGAGGCTGATCCCACAACTTTTTTGGTGGATGTTCTTTTGCGCCTGTGGTGCAAAGAATCTCCACCACCAAACGCAGCTCTCGCTACACTATCTTTGAGTACTTCCCTGGCTCGTTGTGGCTTGATGAGCTGCTTGTTAAGATAAACAAGCTTAGGGAGAAGGCTGGAGACGGTCTTGCGTAGCTGGTCCTCGCCTACGTTACTCTGAATCGGGTTTCCGAGGATGTTCAAAGCGACAAGAGAGTTGTAGTTGGCAACAAGCTGGCCTATTGCTTTGGTGGTGGCGATCTTGTTGAAGCTAAGATCAAGAACGATAAGTTTCAGCAATCTGTGTAAGCCTTCTACATTGCTGATCTTGTTCCCAGCTAGGTATAGTTCTTTGATCAGTGTACAGTTTGATAAACCTGATCAATAGCTTTTGGTTAAGCCAGGGAAACAAACAAGCATTCTATGAATATAATTCTGCTTAACGACTGCAATCTTACCTTGTCCAATGCGAGAAATTCGGTTGTAACTGAGATCGAGTACTCTTAGGCGTGTCAAATCTCTCAGTCCTTCGATAACACTGATCTTGTTCTTGGAAAGATTCAACGCGTGCAAGCCCTTTGGAAGCGATGCAGGAGTAATTTGAACTGCAGTGAACAGAACAATGTCTAGTAAGCAACATACACACTTTTAAAAACAGAGAACAATGTCTAGTATCCAAAAGTGTGTACCTATGAAGTTGTTTGAAAGATCAATCGACTTGAGGCTGGTAAAATGTGAGATGCCCGGGATAGCTTTCAAGCCGACACTCGAAATGTGAGCCACGCTCGAGGATTTGCTCATCGACTGGATAAGGCTATTTGCGTGCACTATAGCCTCTGAGACATTTCCGGACTGAACCACATTTCCTAAGGGTGATCTCTCTGTATTGGGAGAGGGTGGGAAGCTGGCCAAGACGTCTTTATCCTCGTTTATGGGTACTGCGGTTTCAACATCGAGTCCTCTTACCCACTCGTCCACTCGCTTCATCGAAGATGATTCGGCAGAGAACGCTACCCACTGATTATGACGAGGCCACAAGTTGGATGATTGGTTGGTGAAATCAGCGCAATTGTTTGTAGATTCTTCTTCATGGCTAGATTGGTTGTGCTCAGCAAAGTCAGAGGTGTATCCAGACTGATGGTTCTTGTTTAAAGTCTGTGACTTTAGCGAAACACGGTGTTTGTGAAGGTTCCTATGGCTCCAGAGGAACAATTTCCACCAGAGCCGCCGGCTACCCGAAGGAAGTATCTGCATCGACGAGTGTTTCTTGAGCATCACTCTATCTGCACTTTTATGGGACTTCACTGATTCATTACTAACTGGAACGGTCTCTCTCAGGTCATGGAGATCAGAACCATGAAACCGGCCATTGAACTTGCTGAGAGTGGAGCAAGATCGTTTAAGCTTAGGAGAAGTCACCCAAGACGTGGCTCTGCCTAATCCGGGATCGCTGACGTGACCTCCTTCGTCATCGTCATCATTGCCGTTTTCAGAAGTATCTGTGACTTCCTCCTTGCTTTTCAGAGATTCAACGGCTCGTTCATGAACTTGGAATTCAGGAAACTCACGGTTCGTTGAGTCCTGGTCGTCATATGACTCGTGCTTGATAGGACTGTCCTTGTCGTAGCCAGCGATGTTAGGCTCATCATTCTCGAGAGGCTTCACTGGCTCTTCAAGTCTGATCTGAAGGATTCTCTGCGTTTTCGGAGGCAGAGGTTTTGAATTCCCCTGTTTCAGTAAACAGAGAACGAGTTCAACGCAAAATCTGATTCGCCGGAATATTAACAAGAATAATACCTAAACAGTAAATACGTTACCTTATTTTTCTTTCTACGAATCAATCCAGCAAAGCATGGTAATATCTTCATTTTGTGAACACACTCAACAAAATCCCTTAGGAAAATATTAAAATTATCCGTAATCTATTGGAAGTTGCGAGAGCACCAAATCGATGAATTTAAGAGAAGAAATAACGCCGGAAAAAAAGGAAGCACTTCTTGATCCGACCACCGCCGAATCCGTTGATGTGTCGGCCAGAGTTAAAGATTGCCCTACTTGTTTTAAATTCTGTTTCACCAATACAAACGACCTCAGCCACTAAAACAGAGAAGAAGAAGAAAAAAAACAGAGGATAGAAGAAGAGGAAGAATGAAATGGACGGGTTTATGACAGAACATGCAAAAGAGCCACATGTGACTTAAATCTAATGGTGTTTTCGTTTACTCTTAAAGACAGAGAAAAAGATGTGTGTACGTATTTATTTATTTATTCTTCACTTTCAATTTTCAACCAGAATTTTACTATAATAATATTATTCATTCCATACATTTTCTAAAACTTTATAGTATTTCAGTCTATGTGTCTTTTATGCATTTAAGATTAAGGAGACTAGCTAAGTATGAATCCGCGGCTAATACACGGACTTTCTTATTTATATATTTCTTCCCTATTATAAATTTATAATGTTTGAATAATAATCGCAATGCATTGTAGAAACATGATTAGTTGGAGGCAACAAAATCAATTAAATACACTAATAAGCAGAGAAATATGCGATGTTTCTGTATTAAATCCAAACTATCATATATACTGTATATATATTGACATCAGATTAGTATTTTTCTAGTGTATTTTATAACAAAATTTAAAGTAGTAATATATATTAATGTGCTGAAGTTTGAAAGATTTGAAATAAATTGTGATGGATTTTGAGTGTAAACTTTTAGGTACTAAAATCCAAAATATCATCTATATATTATAACTGATAAATTCTTATACGTTAGATTTTTAAAAACTCATACTTTTTGTTTTTGATATATGAAATTTATACGTATCCTCCTCATATATTAGAAGGAATAATAAATTCTATAGCAATTATGAGATGTTTTCTTCTCTAAATAGTTCAAAAGAAAAGACAAAACAAATGAAGAGAGTAGTAGAGAAATAAGAGAAGGTAATGTAAGCATCAGATCCGGTTTGTTGCGTCCGGTAGCCGCAAGTAACGACGTCCATCAAACTCTCTCCTGCTTTGTAGTCCACCCAATCTCACATGGACTCTTATGTCTCCACTCAATCCTGGCCGTCGATGTCAGATATCTACGGGTCCCACCTTCATAGACGCAGCTGTTTTTGGGCTTATAGATGACGTGGTTACATCTCATTGGTAGCAGACTATATCCATGTAATGGTCCCTTATGTCGTGTAACATGCTCCAAAGCGACTCAACTCAAATCATTTTTTTTTTTTTTTGAACAAACAACTCAAATCATTTAGAACAAAATAAAACAACTCACACATGACAACATTATTGCAAGAATATAATTACTTAAAATATATATATAATTACTTTGAAGCTTATATTATATAGTTATGCAGTATACATTACACAATCATACTGTTTTTTTTAATAATAATTTTCGATTTTAAAAAGTGTAAAATTTTGAAAATGATAAAGAAAATCAGGTTCCAATTAAAATATATATATATATATATATATATATATACTCCATTACTGTACGAAGACAAAAGAATCAGATATCAGATATACAACATATTTACTTTATAAATTTTTAGTGCTTTTTCCTTACGGAAAATGACATTCCTTTTTGTTTCTAGATTCCTTTTCATTTTCTGACGAAAAAAATCATGAAACTTGGCACACATCATTATTCGTTAATCACTACAAATTTATTAATTTAATACAAACGGTTATAAGAAAAATAAAAACAAAAAGTGGACGTAAGCGATATGAAGTTGAAAATACATGTTGTCTTTGTTTGCAAGTATACGTGTCGTTACAAGTTACGTTTAACATACTAAGGAAAAAATATCTACTAACATTTTGTTATGTTATCTCCACAAATAAAACCTTATTAGATTTTGGAGAAATGGAGCAATAAACTAAACAATATTGATGAAAAAAAAAAAAAAAAAAAAAAACTAAACAATATTATAAAAGAATGGGTCCAACTCCAACCTAAAGATAGTACGGACGACTTGCCTCATCGATTATTTTGAACAGAATAAAATTTCAACACTTATATATAAAAGCTTATACATTAAGTCATTAAGAAAATTTTATAAATAAAAATAAAATAAAAAATCCTCGTATGGTTGCATATATATATATTCAGAAATCAGAATTGACTCAGTCGTTGAGCAACTAAAATGTCGTCGTATTGGTTGCTTTTATTTGGGTTATAAGTTTTGGGCTTTTAAAAGGCCCATAATATCGTGCAAGTATATGGACTTCTCCACCTACGTGTGCCTATCTTCTTTTACTTATGTTTTCTGTAGAATTAATTTCACATGCATCCTATCTTAATATATTTTTCTAAATATTTCAGTTTACATTTATGAAAACAAAATATCTAGATATATTCAATTCAAATGTAATTAGTAAAACATATGTCGATATATTGTTCATTTTACAAAAATACATATCTCTATATCTTTCTTTGTTTTTCCTTTAATATATTACAATCCATATTTTTTTTTGTTAATCCTTTATTACAAAATTTGTAGTATCTTATTTATTTTATTTTCCTTAATACATTGTTTATCATCTAATATACGAGATCTACGTCGACACATAATTGGATTTCAACAATCCATATTTTATCACCACATCCACATATATATTACATTTCTATCAACATCGAGCATCCCTTAATTCACATAAGAAACAAAGACCGAGAGAAATTGGAGATCAAAGTTATGGAGAATGAGAGAGAAAAGCTGATCTATTTGGCTAAGCTCGCCTGCCTAACTGGAAGATACGATGGTATATATATTCTCACATATTTGTCCTTTTCAAAAACAGATAGTTGATTTTGGTTTAAACTATAGTATATTGGGAATTCTTTAGGAAGTTGATTATCAAATTGGCTTATGTTTTTTTCATCTTGTCATCGATCAATCAAAGGTTGTAGAGTTTGTTTCAAAAAAAAACTTATGGTTACTCGGATCCTATGATTGCAAACGAAGTTAGCTCTCTTACAAACAAAGTTATCTCTCTTAGCAATGCATAGAATTACTCTTGTGTACGAAGAAATCATTGTAGCAACTTTATCCATCTTTCTATAACCTCATAAGGAGTAATTAAACGGCTAATTATTGAATCTTTTTCAATTGAAATTGTTGTGCCAGATATGATGAAATCAATGAGAAAAGTATGTGAGCATGATATAGAGCTAAGTGAAGAGGAAAGAGACCTACTAACAACTGGGTACAAGAATGTCATGGAGACTAAGAGAGCTTCATTGAGAGTGATATCATCCATTGAAAAAATGGAAGACTCGAAAGGAAACGACCAAAATGTGAAATTGATAAAAGGACAACAAGAAATGGTTAAATATGAGTTATTCAATGTTTGTAATGACATTTTGTCTCTCATTGATTCTCATCTCATACCATCAACTACTAATGTCGAATTAACTGTCCTTTTTAACAGAATGTAAGTCATATTCCGTTATCATCATCATGATCATCTTTTTTTTTTTTGGTTTTTAAATCTTTTTGTTAAATTGTTTCTTGGTATATGTAGGAAAGGAGATTATTTTCGATATATGGCAGAGTTTGGTTCTGATGCTGAACGTAAAGAAAATGCGGATAATTCTCTGGAAGCATATAAGGTCCTCTTTCAATCATGGTTTTCCCTCAACTTTAATATTTTATTTTGTTATATTTTCTTCCATATATTAGTTTGGAAAAAACATGGAAAAGACATGAAAAAAACATACACTTTATAGGTTGCAATGGAAATGGCAGAGAATAGTTTAGCACCCACCAATATGGTTAGACTTGGATTGGCTTTAAACTTCTCGATATTCAATTATGAGATCCTTAAATCTATTGAAAGGTAATATCACATTTGCTTAATAATAAAATAAGTGCGGTGTTTAAATAAAAGATGTATATTTAACTATTTATATTTTCATTGCCAAGTAATTTTAAACGAATAATTTTTACAGTTTTTTTTAGTATCTAATAGTAATTATGTGAATTTATACAGCGCATGTAAATTGGTTAAGAAAGCTTACGATGAAGCAATCGCTGAACTCGATGGCCTTGACAAGAAAACATGTGAAGAGAGCATATATATCATGGAGATGCTTAAATACAATCTTTCTGCATGGACTTTATGAGATGGTAATGGTAATATACGTTTAGTTCGCAGTGAAAGTATTTTAAACTTTTTCTTTCATGAGCTATTTTTTAAACTAATTAAAATTGTAATTTTTGCAGAACTATTGGATCTTGAAATCCCGAAAAACAAGACAAACGATTAGAACATGTCTTTTGAGACGATGAAGATAAATCATTGGTCGTGATTAACTAGAAGGTTTGATTGTTTACAGAACTCAATTAGTCTTTGTGCTTTGGTTTGGTTGGGTCAAAATGTGTGAATGATATATTGTTAAATTTATTTTTATATAATTTCTAATAAACATTGTTGAACAAATAATGCATTATATTGGCTATTATTATTAACTAAGTAAGTAGTAGACAATAAAATCGTACGGTAAAGTAATATCGAAACTAATATGAGTTACGGTAAATAAAGGCTACACTTACACATGGTAGAATCAATTCCTAGTTTTTTTGGGAACTTTTTATTTCGTAATGAAAATATATGGAAAAAGTTGTATTGATTGATTCTACACGATCGATAAACCTGAACGAAACAAATAAAAATATTCCGTTATGAATAATTGTTCATCTATCCTAGTTAAAGAAGTATGAGTGGAGCAAAATTATTCATCTATCATTTTCATTCCTTTCATTTCCATTTTATTCATAAAGTTATTCCACACAATTGTGATCGGCACTAATTAGTTATAGAACTTTGTAAAAACATAGCATAACAAATGGAAGCCACGTCACTTTGTAAAATATGAAGCCACGTCACTAATAACTTGATACATGCAAATTACATTTAAAATATTGTAGTCATAAGTAAGCTATACCAACATATCTACCAATTTGTCTTCAATTGGTTGTCCTCGTAACCTGTCCTTAACTCTAATTAAAATTTGGTCAGCAATTGATGTACATATAACGATACGCTTAAACTGAGGAAGTGAAAAAATGTTTTTTTTTTGTCATTCTTCTAGAGTATTGGTAGATTCAAGACTCTTCAAACTTTGACAAAGAAAAAGACTCTTTTAACCGAAATTGACAAAGCTTTCTAGTTTCTTCTGTCTTTCGCAAGTCGTCTATATAATTTTGGGTCTTCAACATCTTGGTCTCATTCTAATAGGAACCCATTCTAATACTTTTCTTTTTAAAAAAAACTTGAAAATTATGTCAGATACTCGAATTTAATTTCCCAACCTACGCACTGTCACAACCTTATGTTCACATTAAAGACTAACCACGTGCCTTATCGATTTCAGATACAAATATTTTTGTAACATTGGTGCCATCTACTTTTTATCACAAATAAATAACATTTGATTGTACCGCCAAATAAAGACAATACATTCATTAGGTCACACATAACATATTCATATTCGTTTTTTCCCAAGATATCGAAAATACTCAATAATCAAGGGTGTAGTAAAAAAAATCTTATTTCTCTTACTAATAATAATATGTACACATGCAATCTTTTGTAATACAAATAGATACTATATGAATATAACAAAGTTATAAAAAAACAATTTACGAGCAACGATAAAAACGTTTCCTTTTTCTTTTCTCTTTACACAAATAAGAAATTCGTAAATTATTTAAAATTTTTACATGTGATGCGACTCCACTGTTATAACTTATAACCACATTTCAATTAGTCTCTGTCAATTTATTACTAGTATTAATAATAAAATGTGCTCATTCGTAATAAATCTCCCAACCAATACCAGAGAACCAAACACAACACACCACAATATCTTTCAACTCAAAATCTTTTTCTTTCTTGTATCCTCACTTTTTTATTCTTTTGTAATGACAGGTTTCTTTAGCTTGTCTCAAGCAATAGAACGAACTTACAAATCCGGTTTCAAAAGATCCGGTCTACGACCCGTAACCATCGATTTGAAAGATGGAACCGTAGTCAACTTTTGGGTATCCAAAACCCAACCCGAGTCCAAACCCAAACCTAATCTCCTCCTCATCCACGGCCTCGGAGCTACTGCCATCTGGCAATGGTACGACGTAGCTCGACGTCTCTCTCGTCATTTCAACCTCTTCATCCCCGACCTCGTCTTCTTCGGCGGATCCTCCACGACCCGACCCGAAAGATCCGATATCTTTCAGGCCCAAACACTCATGCGGGCCTTAGAAGCCCAGTCCGTGAAAAAATTCAGTCTCGTCGGTCTTAGCTACGGTGGATTCGTGGGTTATCGGATGGCGGCGATGTACGCAGACGCCGTGGAGAGAGTTGTGATATGCTGCGCCGCCGTCTGCGTGGAGGAGAAAGATATGAAAGCTGGCGTTTTCAAGGTGTCGGATCTTGATGAAGCTTCGAAGATTCTTGTACCGGAATCTGTGAAAAAGCTCCGGGAACTTATGGGTTACATATTTTACAAGCCGGCGTTGGCGAGACTGGTTCCTACTTGTCTTCTCCATGATTTCATCGAACATGTGAGCTACTTTCTTCTTTTTTACTTCTTCAACCAAATCATATTGCGACACGTGTCTATATGTCTTAAGAACATATACGATACAAAAAAGCGAAAAGAAGAAAAAGTTATTTAAATGATGGAAATCTAGTAAGTGCGAATATAGTTTAGAAATAGTAAGATTTGAACTTTTAAAGATTCTGATATCTGTTTGAAGATAATGTACTTATATTTGTCAACTTGTAATTCAAAAGAAAAATTGTCTGGTTGGTTTGTTTTTGTCTTTTTGAAGAATTTCTTAATTATTATATGGGTTCGTTAGATCTATCAACATATTTTCATTTTCAGAGATCTTAAATGATTTATTTGGTAGTTATTTATTGAATGAAACGGTAAAAATGAGTAAACTTTATATATTCGTGTACCAATAAGAAGAGTTGTTTTGTATTTCTTTTTAATATTGAAGTAAATATTCTTACTTGATGAAAAAAAGCTAAACAATGTGAAACGAAAACAGGCTTTGACAAGAGATAATATGGAAGAGAAGAGAGAACTGATCAAAGCCATACCAAAAGACAGAATAATCTCAGAGATTCCAAAGCTCACACAGGTTAAATCTTTTTCCTCCCAAATTCGTTATAAATCTTCACTCTTATAAATGTAATTAACGAGTTTTAATTCTATACAAATGAATGCAGCCTACATTGATAATATGGGGAGAGCATGATCAAGTGTTCCCATTGGAGATGGGCAAGAGACTTAAGAAACATTTAGGAGACAATGGGAAACTCGTTATCATCAAGAGAACCGGTCATATCTTTAATTTCGAGAGACCCAAAACGTTTCTTAAACATCTCAAATCTTTTCTCTTGGAGACTAACCCACTGCAGATTCCTATCTCTAATGGCAGTGTTTGATTCTTATTAGTCTCAAGTTTTGAGTTTCTTCTCATGTATCCTCGAAACTTTATTAACATATATCAATTCACGTTTCAACTTCGTTAATTATTTGTATTAAAATGCTAAAAATTTCTTAAATCAATTTTGTTATCCGGAAGAAAAAAACTTGGAATTTTTAGATGCTGATCAAAAGAAATTATCAATTTAGCACAAACAGACTTTAAACTTTGAATACAGGATTATCTAGATTGGATAATCATGATTTGGAATCTTTTAATACACAAGATTTTACTTTAAACATCGGTTTAGTACCAACGCTTGCGATGCTTTGAAACGACTTAGGATGCTCATGAATTTCAATCTCACACGTAACCGCAGTTTAATTCATTTATTTAGTCGCGTTCACCACCATCATGTTTTTTTATCATGGAAATCGCAAGAGCAAAAACTTTTCATTATAGAAGGAAAAATTATGTACCAAAGAGAGGGATAATCAGCAAAGAAGGAGGAAACAACTCCGCAAATTATAAAAATCCCTCTCATAATGGCGAATTGATATGTGCCTCCAGAACAAAGCTAACAAGTACGGATCTTGCTGCTGAAAGAAGAGGCATTTTTCTCTTACTCAAAAATCAACCCATAAACAAAGAAAACAAAAACCCCTAATTGCTTAAACTAACATCAACGATATAAAACAACTGAAAGATAACAAATCGGCTTTGAGAACCATCAAGAATACGATTTTGCAAACAGGTAAGAGCATTAGTATATATAGTGGCCGCCTCCAGTTTCTTGCTTCAGAAACCCTAATTTCCCTTTAGGTCTACCATTTTATGGGCCGATATGGGCCTTTTCATTAAAGCCCAGTAAGTAAGCCTGGCTGATATGAATGCATCTATTATTCTGAATGATTGTTTGTTTATTTTCTGTTAACATAGATTAATGAATCAATAGATAAACTATCCATGACTGACTTCAAGAACAAACTGAAACCATTTAAAATCAACTATTTTTTCATGTAATTTTTATGATATAACTCATCTGGTTTGTCAAACTAGTATAATATAATAATATTCCTATTAAACTGCTGTTCTTGAAAATGCACAAGTAACCAAGAACCAGATCGAACTAAACCGGACCCCAAAATAATCATGGTGAAGCAAAAGCAAGCTCCAAATCCAATATAAGCTGCGTCTTCTTGGTTATCATCTAAACCGGACAACAATGCAAGATATATCATCCTTACTGTTTCTTTTCAATGCTTCAGCAACTACTTGCCTCGCCGCTTCCTTTGGATCTTTCAACTTCTTAGCTATGTCAACTGCTTCTTGGTTTGACATCACCTGTTCAATAAGTTTCAACAAAATGATTCCCATTAATCACTTCCATTTGTCAAATCCAGACTAACTAGTAATCTTCAACCGCAATTTCACCTTCGAAATACCGTCACTAGCCAGAATAAGAAAATCTGTGTGACTATCAATGGTGACATCCTTAATGTCAGGCTCTGAGTTCAAATATGCTTTGAGGTTTTTGTCACCAAAGACGCGAGAGACCGCTAACAAACCGTTCACTCGAGGAACATCTCCTGTTCAATTCACAAACATCAGAATCATCCTTATATATAATAAGCTTATATAATGATAGATCAGTAAAACCTGTTCCTAACCTGGTCTGTTGGTTACAAATCCACCTTTACTCTCAATCATACTCCTCTCAGTATCATCATCAGGATCATGATCTACACTCATCTGTTTTGCTTTACCTCGACTAGAAACAATAGCACGCGAATCGCCAACATTAGCTACCCACAAAACTTTCCCATTGATCAAAATCGCAGTCACAGCAGTCGAACCGCCACTCTCTAAATCCGTTCTATTATCTGCTAAAATCATTTGGTCTGTATTCTCATAAGCTTTCGCAATTGCTCTTCGAGGATCAACCAAGAACTCTCCCTAGAAGAAAAAAATCAACACAATATACTTATCTATCTATCACACTAAACACAACACACACAAAAAGCAACAATCTTTAATTAAACTTACATCTTTAAGGATATTAGAGAAGAGATGTTTCTGCAAATAAGCAGCTACACTATCACCTTTATGACCATCAAAGATTGCAAAAAGCCCCAATTCATTGCCATTGAAATTCATAAACTTAGCAACATGATAATCCTCCATTGAATGGTCAGATTTCCCCTTTATCAAACTAAACCCATACTTGATTCTTCCTTCACCGTTTCTTCCTTTACCCGAGTTTGATTTTTGTGCTACCACAACCTAAACACATTAACAAAGATCACCAAAAAAAATCCAGAAAAACTCTGATAAAATGAAAAAAGTTTGGATTATTACTTGTGTAGCGGAACGAGAACAGCAGATCTTGGGCATTTGGATTCTGAATTAAATCTGCGAAATTTGCGAATTTGAGTCTAGAAAATGGAAGCAAGAGACGAAATTGAAGAGAGAAATGAGAAGTAAAACCCTAAGTTGGTTCGATTTCCGCAAATGATCAAATTTGACGACGAAGCTTTGGCTCTCCTTCGTTAATGTCGTTTTCATAAGAGAAATTTATATCCACTGAAATTAAAATTAAATAATTCTGGTATGGTTTTCATGAATTAGTTTTTTAGTTCACACCAAATCTAACGTTATTAGCTATTTTGCATGCTTTTACTTTGGTAACTGCTTAAACACAAATGCATACAATTACTTTTTGGTAATATAATAACATCTTAGTCCAACTAATAATAATTTGGGAAGCAAATGAGGTAATTGTTTTATTTTTGATTTTGTTTTAGATAATTTGCTTTATTTATTTATTTATTTATGAGTATACAAATATTACAATCTATAGTAGTAATATTTTGTATATAAAATTATAATGAAAAATTTAATTGATAAATTGATATACACAACAGCAAATCAACAATTTCCCATGAAATTTTCCAAATATTGAAACTTTATTACATTTTCCAATTGTTTCTATCATTTCGATTATTTTTTATTTAAGATAGTCAACGGTTGACTGTCAACCATGATAGACTTGGAGACTTTACTGATCTTCTTGTATGGCCATACTAGATAAAGCCCATTTACAAAACTTAATCATACTCATAAAAAGCTCGCAAGTCCATTAGGGTACTATCGTTAGCTACCAAGACACTTTCGTCTTCCTCGCGCGTCTCTTGCTCGTTGTAGAGAGAACGAGAAAGATGAGGTTGATAGTGCACAACATGTTGTCTTGCAACATTAAAGGAGTGGTTAACAAGTTTCCTCTACGTATCGAACCCGAGAAGATAGTCGAGAAAGAGGTCGATTTCAACCCGGATTTTCTCAAGCACATGTTTGCCAAAATCGATTGGAAAGCTCTAGTGGACGGTACACGTTCTATGGAATACACCGAACTTCCCGATAACGCACCGGACATAAAGACGCTGGAATCTGACGAATCATTCCTCAGGAAATTCCACCATGCGTTGCTCGAGCTTCATCTTGAGGAAGGCTCACTCGTCTGCCCAGAAACGGGTAGGAAGTTTTCGGTTAACAAAGGAATCCCCAATATGCTTCTCCACGAGGACGAGCTTTAAATTAAGCATAGTGTTATAGATTGATTCATCTTTCAATGCATTGTGTAATGAATGAGTTCTTTATGTGTTAGTACTCTTCCAAAATCTTAATCTTGAAAACTTGTCATTCTACTTTAAGCACTATCTTCATACACTCGTAGACAAAGTAACTTATTGAAGCCGAAGGCAATACCTGGAGATATGTAACAGAACATATCAAGCTTTTGGAAACAATAGACACAGGTTAAGTTTAGTAATGGAACAAGTAGTATTATGCAAACCTGGAGCAAGCTAGGTAAAAGTCCAGCGTATAAAGCTGGGAGGCCTCCTCTCTCAATGATATTGAATCCCATAGCTAAAGCATTGAGCTTGTTTTTACCCATCTGCATCTGAAGCTGTCGTCTCACTACTTCAAAAGGATAAGTGGCCACTTCAGTACAAGCACCTGCGATAGCACCGTACATGAGAGTTCTGATGGGTCCTAACTCGAGCCGGTCTAGAGCATTGAGTTCATGTCCCTGCTGCTTCATGTCTATCAGTCTTTTCCGGCCTTCTGGTGTATGCAGATAGGATGATTTAAGGATGTCGTAAACGCCATAGAAAACTGCACCCGACAAAGCCATGCTTGCTATGGACGGGACTAGACCCTTGTAAAGTGACAACAACCCTTCGGTTTGGATCATATACCGAAAAGCTCCTGCGATTCCACCCAAGGCTTCTCCACCCCGAGCCACTAGTTTGGTTCGTATCTGTGACAGTATAAGAACACATTTCATATCTTCCTCTCGAAAACTGACACTAGACTTAAGTCACTCTAAAGCAGAGAACTTTCTCATCTTTGATCTAATATGGTTTAAAGAGTAAGAACCTACAGTATCGAGTGGCAAGCAGAGCACAGTAGCAGTAATCCCAGCAGCAGCACCAGCAACGAATCTTTCAAAGTTGGTAGCTTCTTGATTCCCAGCGAGTTTAAGCAATTGCTTTCTATACGTATCGTAGGCACAAAAATTGACGGCTTTGAAAGGAGCAGTTCGGAGAACATTGAGCAAATTACCTTTCCAGAATCCAGTCAAGCCCTGTGTAGTGGCAATTGACTTAGCGACCACCAACAAGTTCCTCTGTTCACCACGAACTGTATATTCAAGCTTTAGTCTCTCAAGTGGAGCTAAGAATGTTCTGCCATCATCAACAACAACAACAACAAAAAGTGCAATATTAATACCAATACAAGTTTGCCCAAAAAACAAATGCCAATACTGAAATCAAAGTCACAATCATGGTTTTGGTTGAGGCATTTCATCAAACAACTTATATGCGTTCTAATTCAACAATATATACTTTGAAACCATGGCAGCTACAGCACCAGCCCAGAGATGCTTCCTTGTGTTCATGGTCCCGCGTCTCCTCACTCCACCGTTAACACTTCGTTTTCCATTATCCTTGCCAGGAATTTCGTCGTTTTGCGCCAAAGCATTCTTACATTGCTGTTCAGATCTGTCTTTACTCAAGCTCACGGACAGGAACATCAAGTTCTTACTTGAGCGAAGACGAGTTTTGTTTCCCCAGTAACCGGGAAAATGCACCGGTTCGAAGTCGGAGCATTTGGAGGAGATCGAGTCGAAGAAGGAAGAGGAATTGCCTGGTGGTTCGAGAAACAAACCACCGGTGCTGAAGAAAGCTTCATTGGAGAGATCGATAGAGCTTGAAGAAGAAGAAGGATCGTGAGGATAGATATCGAGTCCTGACATTTGGATAATGAAAGGAGAAAATTTGATTCGAATTTGTAGAGAAAAAGCTAATTTGAGAATTGGCCAAAATTGAGTGGTTGGACCGGTGGAACCGTTTTTGGGCTTTTATAATTTAATTTTGTGGCTCCAAAACTAAAGGTAAAGAAAGCATGAAATTATTAATTTTGAAAAGGAAAAGGTACTGTATAATGCTAAGGATTTTTCTTTTTTTTTTTTTGTCATCGACCGAAGTTATGGCTCAGTGATGTTTTTGGTTCTGATTTCAGGTTGAGAAGGTTAGAACTATGATTAAGAACTTTCAGATTGGTCAAAGCTGAATCAAATCAGCAATTGTTGACCATTCAGGAGGATCATGCTTCTCAGGTATAGTTTTCTAAGCTTATACATTTGTTAGAAGGAGTTTTCTAAGTTTTTTACTTAATTATAGGTTTAGTAGCAGAAGATGCAAATATCTGAATCAAAGTCCCATTTCTTTGACTTACCAGAATTCTAACTAGCAAATAAGGTGATAAAGCTGCTTGTTCTGAGAACATGAAAAGAAGGGAGTTATATCACAAAGCCAATCAGGATGAGAAAACTGAAGCCAAGCTCAGAATTAGGCTGAAACTGAACCCTCCAATTTGATGGCTCGATAGGAATATGAAGCCTCTGATAACAACAGTCAGGAATGAGCATGATGTTACAAGAAGGTGATTGCAAAAAGAATAAGATCTCCAGAGGTCAAAGCCAAGCATGATGAGGAACTGAGAAAAGCTCAGTCAGATTCAGGCTACTCAGGACTCAGGAACGAGCATTATGTTCAAGAAGATGATTGCAAGAAGAACAAGATCTCCAGAACTCAAATAGTAAAGCCTCTGCTAACAGCATTCAGGATCGAGATATCTGAATCAAAGTCCCATTTTCTCAGTTTGGAAGTTTATCATGGAGCAGGTTCTAACTAGCAAATAAGCTGGATAAGCTGAATGTTCTGCAGATACTCACTAAAAATAGGGAGTTCAATCACAAAGCTAAGCACGACGAGGAACTAAGAAAAAGTTAAGAATCAGGCTGAAACTGAACACTCCAATCTGATAGTTCCATAGGAACATGAAGCCTCTGCTAAGAACACTCAGGAATGAGCATGATGTTTTCAGTTGAAAGCATTCAAGATGATGATTGCAACAAGAATTAGATCTCTAGAGGTCAAAGCCAAGCATAATGAAGAACTAAGACAAGCTCAGATTCAGGCTGATCTGAAATTTGAAAGAAAACTCACGATTCAAAACTAATGACTGACTTATTCAATTATCCGATTCTTATACTGATAATCCCAACGCATTAGACTGACCACTGAGTATAATCTAGCACACAAATCTCGACTCCTAGAATAATTTCCTTACTCTAATAACCACAATGTTGCATAAGCTGATGATTCCAAGGGAAGGATCAAGTAGATCCAAGGAAGAAGACGAGGAAGAAAGTGGAAAGCAACAGTACCAAAATGACGAGAAGAAGCAGCTCCATCAATCCGCAAAGCTTAATCCTGTTCATCTTTTTCTTCTCCATGGTAAGCTTTCTCTTCAGATACTCTATTTCTCTTCGCGTTTCTCCTTTCTCCTGCTTCTAAACCAAAACAGCAGAGATGAGATTTCGCATGGCAATTTCGTAATTACGGATCGATTGAAGCAAAATCGATAGGAAGAAGAAGGGATCTATCTAACCTCGCCGGCGGTATCGATTGTACGTGATGATGACAGTGAATAGAGAAGCATCGTAGCTCTGGCGCAGCGAATCGCAGCTCGATCTCCGGAAAATTCGTCTTTGCTTGTCATCGTCTCCTTCGTCTCTCTGACTAATCTCTCTCTGCTTCTTTCTATTTTTGATATTGAGTTTCAAAACTTTTACGCCAGATTTTTAAATGGAGAGCTCAATTTAACAGGTGTCAATATATGATTAGTTGATTTTACCTGAAAATTAAAATATTCCACTTTTATTTTCGAGATTTTCCCTCCTTAGATTTTTAATTTAGTTCAAAACTCTGGTATATCTTACCTTGAATAAAGCTATAGTCAGAATCCATAAATGTTTTAGTGCAATACTAGTTGATATAATTCCGTGTACGTGTTATTCCCAAGTACAATTCAATTCATATACTGATAGGTTGAGAGATCTAAAAGCATGATCGTTCATGGAAGCAGAGAATATAAACTTCTTGGTACTTATAGTATATACATAACTTTGTCCATATCTAGTCTCTTGGCTCATTTTTTGCTTTCGTACAAATATAATAGATCAAGTAACCTTGAGAGAGCCTAGCATAGAAGCCTAAGCAAATTTGATGGTTTAAACAGTTTTGTAGAGCTGTGATCATGTGGGTGCATGAACTTGCAGTTAGGACAAACAGGAGTTGATGTGCACAACATAACCAGCATGTGGCATTTCATGCAAACTGTTGTTACCATCTCTTGCCCTTTGTGATCAACATCTTCATCATCACCACCTTCAAAAGCTAGCCAGGACGGAGATCGACTTAGTCCAGTCCCAATTATGCTCTTCTTACTTGTGTTCGTCAAATCTTTACCCTTTGACGATGTTACTGTTTCATTGTGGTTTGAGGAGTATTCATCTTTCTTGATCGTTGTGGTTCGTGAAGGTGAACCTGAAGGTGAAAGGTTCAGCTCAAGGTCTAGGCTCATCTTAGGTTGTCCAACAATCACTGGATCTTTGGTGTATGCCCTATGATCATCAGATGTTCTTGAATATCCCTGAAAATATAAGTATCTATGTTTTAGATGCATGTTTATGCACATATCATAACACATAAGTATTGTCATATTGATACAAATACAAAATACTTCAATTTCTATATGAATATATACCTTAGTTTGCCAATCTGATGGTAAAGGAGTGTGGAGGTGAAGTTCAAAATCAAAGGTAATTGATCTCATACTCTCCGAGTTTGGTCGTTCAGTGAACAGAGTGCTCTGTACTTTGCTCTGTGATTGATCTTCTTGTTTGATCTTCTTGAATGAATTGTGAAACTCTTCTCCATAGACTGTAAAATCCCTCTTTCTAGAGTAGAGGGTTCCTTCTTGTCGAGAAACCATTAGCCTTAGTCTTGGTTTCCACTGAGTGGTTTCTTAAGCTTTAAAGAAAAAATTTGAACTCTCTATTTGATACTGTGAGGAAATGAGCAGATAGACTTAAAGAGTATCGTGAAGATCATCACTATATATATACATGTAGGAAAACCTCCAGGGGAGTTATTGTCTCTACCGGTTCATATGGAGTAATTGAATTAGATACCATTATAATATTTAAAAATTGGTTGATAAATTATAGATAATTGAAACTATAGCATTTTAATTTGGAGATTTTTAAATTTATGGAGGAATAAAATAATCAAAAAAGAGAGAGGGAAGTAATGTGAAACATGATGTGTGAGTTCCAAGTTGGGTGTGTTCAATAACTCCAAACAGTCTCATTTAAATGCTTAGATGTGAAGTTCTAACCAACTTCTCTTTCTATTTTCGCTTTCTCCTCTACCATCATCATTATCATCACCATATCGTCACCTAGACCTATGATGCATGTAAATCTTTGTTATGATGCATGCATGTAGGTGGTTCATATATACTCTAATAAATTGCCTTGTTAACTCAGACTAATCCCAGAGTAAGTAGAGCCTCGGATGTTCTTACCACTTAAGAAACATCGGAATGGTTTTGGTGAAACCATATGGATGGATAGATGTATGTAAGTATATGTGTATGTGTCATGAATGATGATGATAAAGATGGAGGAGGAAGTGAGAGAAGAAGAGTTGGGAAATAGAGAGGTCAATAAATGGAGAAAACAATAAAGAGAATTAAAGATGGGAGAAGGGAAGGTTGATGAATTGATGAATGCCGATGCAACTTTAATACATCACATTAACTCCTCCTACTCCCATTTTTGGTTATATAACACAAATATACACATTACTAACCAACCTCCTTCCACAAACTTTATTATAAACTTAAGATATTCGAAATGAAATTCTAAAGAAATTTCAAATAGTTAAAGCCTTTCAACGGCCTCCTATCTCATGTCATGTCATGAGACTAGAGCTTCGTATCCTCGTTTATATTTCCGACTCTTTTGGCTATTTTCCTCATAAATTCCCAACCTTTATTTTCTCCCTTTTTAACAAAGATTAATCGATGATATATTACTACTGCGCGCGTTTTGTGTAAATTGAAAAGTGACCATTTATGGTTTACTTTATCAATAGAAATATCTTTGTGATTCACTTTACGATTAACGACGATTGAGGAAAAGAAAAAATGATGATTGGGGAATATTGAATTTTGGTCTAGTGATTATTTCGATAAATTGTCAGTCTAGCTAGTGATGTTAAAGAACAACGACAATTACAAAGCCGTGACACCCAGAGAGAAGGATGTATCATGTATGAAATGTTTTTTCTTTTCTTTTTCTATTTTTCTTTTAGTTAAGCTCAGAATGTCAAGTCAGAAGTCACTGCTTCAGCTATGTCTCGTATTACTATTAGTTAAGGTGATCATGCATGTGTAAATTAATATGCATTTCAAATTAAGAACCATAAGGTATATATAAGTCATATTTTCGTTTAGGGCTTGGTACCATATGTTTAATTATGTTTGTTTTCTCTCAATACAAACATAACATTTTACCAAAAAAAAAAAAATACAAACATAACACTTTAGTGTGTTTATTAGACATCATATGATATTCTACTTTCAGTGCAAATTAAAAACAAAACTCCAGTAAAACAACGAATTTCATTCTTGTTTTGCGTTTGTGATTACAATAAAATGTTTGATCTAAAAACTGCAGATATTGGAGTATCAGTACTGTACTACGTACACAACACAAGTATTTATGTTTGGATAAATCGTTCCTTAGCCTTTAAACTCATGCATAAATAGAACCTAATTGTCATGCAGACAAATGTAAAGTATTCTTTAAAAAAAAAAACTGAAAATAACATACTGTATATACTAAAATAAAAATAAATAAAAACAAGCTTTTAAAGCTCCTAACATCCGCTCCTCCATGCATGCATATATAATAAAGATTCATGTCTCTTCTTTTTTTTGTCAACTTCTCTCCAATTTATTTAAAGCTAGCTTGTACTATAAACTCTCTCTATATATATATATTTATATACTTCTAATTTTCATAAATTGAAAAAAATGGAAAAAATGTGTTTGAAAGCTACATCGAATCATAAATAACATAAATTAAATTGAAGGTTAGATGGAGAATCATAATTCTGAGTCCCTCGGTGCATATAGTTATTTTTCTGAAATAAATTAGTTGTAATTTCCTGGTGGAAGAATTAAATATTTGGTACTTGTCTACCCGTTTCCATTGAATAATTTTGAAACTATTATAAATGCAATATTCAATTATATGCGTTGCATATATCTACTTGTCAATAGAACATAAATTTTATCACACATATGGGAAAAAGCATCCATCGAATCATCTAAATTACAAATGTGTAAGGCCAAAATTTTTACAACATATCTTAGTTTTACGAAATTTCCATATGGATAATATTTACTGGTTGTAACTAACTCCTAATGTTTTCGTTTGTGCGGATGGTTGATGGTTCCATCATCCATGCAATTCAATGTCACGGTATATTCACGTGCACAAGGATGAAAGCCAATGCTTCTGAGTTTTGACCCTTTGTGCTATTTTAAGTCGTCTCAACTTTTTTAGGGTTAGGAATCGGCTTCTATTATTAAAAAAGTCAACAACATATATAAGCCGAGTTTGATTGAAGTTTATCAGAGTAAACAATTTTGTTGGAAACAAAATGCATGTGACGATGAACATTAAATAATAGGGTATATGTTCCTATTAATTACGGTCGATTTGCCCAAGAATTAGGTTTGAGAAGGTGTGTTGATCAAGTGAAATAAATGCATTACCCATAAATTATGTCAAATAAACTTTAAATGCAATAGAAATATGTTCAAGTTTTGAATTGTCTGCCGGAAAAACATAGATATCTTATAAATATTTAATACTCCACTATAGACTATTTTTGCTTATCCTTATCATCGTTTTTTTTTTCTTTAAGAAAATCAAAATTCTTATCATCTATTTTTGAATAATTTATTTGATCAAAACTTAGTACATAAATAGTATTCTCTCCGTCCTACAAAGATGAATTTTTTGGAAATTTTTTTAGTCCCACATAGATAGAAGTTTTATGTTTCCAATGTAAAATTTAAAAAGGTTTACCTATTTTACCTTTATTAAATAACAATAAATAATACACTTTTTAGAATGTGTTAAAGTGTTAAAGGGTTAAAATTGTCATTATACATTATTTCTTAAAGAATGTGAAATCTCTATAAAATCTATCTTTGTGGGACGGAGAGAGTATATATAGGGCAACAAATATTTTATTAAACTATACTTGTGCCATTATTTAAAAATCTGTTATGATCAATTTGGTACAAGGAATGAAGGAAATATACAAATAACGTAATTTTATAATTTACAAACTTAACCTGATACTCTCTTTCTCCGTAAACTTGATTTTGCAAACCCTTTCTCAAAAATTAAGGAATTTATTTGGGCTTGTTTACTTATTTTATTTGAAAAAGGTGTATCAATAATAATACACACCTGATCGTACATCATTTAACGTTTTACTATAAAGTTAGCTTAGGCCCATATTAATATGATGATAGTTTTGTGAATGATTGTGGGATTGGAGAGTTTTTTCTTTCGTTGGGATCGGAGAGTTAAGAGATTTAAAATGGGCTAAAACTTAAAAGCCTAAAACCTATTTCAACCGCTTCGTTGAAAACAAAACCCTAATACGTTGCTAATTAATGTAACCATAACATTAATTGGACAATTTTTCTATAATGCGTTTAAAATAATATCCACAACTGATTATGTCAAAGACTGAAAAGTGAAAACTAATGGGCTTTGATTGATCAGATTAAAACAGAAACAAAGCCCATAAAAATCTTGGAGCAGTAAAGTTATGTGTTCCGAAGACTTTTATTCAAAGACAAAACCGGGTTAAAAACCCGATTTTTTACAACAGAAAATACCAAAATTAGCTGACACAAAAACAACAACAAAAGAAACAACAGAACAATACAGAAGAAACAAACAGTACTAAGCTCTTCGTCTCTGGATCTAGACCATGTCCAGAGATTATTCTTAAGAACATACGAGAAAACACAGAATAAGCTTGGGGGAAGAAAAAGAAACACAACAACATCAAAATTACAGACTCAGCGAATCATCATCATCATCCTTCACTTCTTCAATAGATTCCTCGAAAAAATCCTCTTGCAATAAGGATTATTACGTAGAATTGAATGTGGCCTTATGACTTCCACAAGTGAAGCATGAAGTGGACCCTGTTACAAATTTCATAAACCAATATATAACCGAACGGGAAACCGAATTGGAGTGTAATTCATATAACTTGTACGTAAAGTTAGTACCTTTGTGGCGGCAAGAGCGGCTTGGATGACAAAATTTGCGTAAGGGTCTTGAAGAAGCTGGTCAAAATGAGGAACAGAGACGAGCTCACGGACGATTTGTGGACGACTCTCCGGACAATGCATGAGACATCGTTCGACCATATGGCTACTGAATTTCTGCATTGAAAGCTGCACATAATGACCTTTTAACTGAGCTAGCATCATCGCTACGGCAGAAGGAATCCTCAGTTCTATAACGAATTGGACTGCGTAGTTCCTGCAAAATTTTGATCATCCAAAAAATAAGTTTGTTTTTAGATACTTCCAAATAAAAGTTTGTTTTGTTCAATCAATTTACCCAAAGGGGTCTTGAGCAAGAAGGAGACTGTTTCTAGAGATTTCAGCTATCAGCTTCTCTCGTTGTTGTCTCATTGAATAAGCAATGCATTTTTGAAGCACGCAACATCCATGTCGATGTGTTGCGATTTCGGTGCAGAACTTTGTCGCCGCATCAAAGATAAACTGTTCAAAAAAAAAAACAGAACAAGATTTAGCTTAATATGATTTGATGATCAAGAGAGTTCAAGAATGTGAAAGGAAAGGGCTTTATTTGTTTGACCTTGTTATCTTCAGTGCTAAGGCATTGCAAGCAACGTTGAATCACATGGTTTCCATTTAAATCTTTGATCAAATCAAGAAAACCGGGTCTCAATGCCGATTTCACCAGAGAAATCTGTTTTCCGGTTTTGATTGTTTCCACTAATCTTTGGACAACCCGAGTACTACAAAAGAAAGATAATCAAAACATGTTTTTAAGCATGTGATATCAAACAACTAATGGAAAAAAACAGAATGATCTCTTAGAATGTAAAATTGTTTACCCGTATGCATTGAGAGATATCCGGATAAGTTGACCAGGCTCCGCGGTTGCCACGAGCACGATTTGCGTCCTCTGTTCTTCAGTACAAACATCTAAGAGTTTCTGCATCAAGTAATTCCCAAAAGGATCCATCATAAGCTCAACGACATGAGCAATAACTTCATTGAATATGATCATCGCGTCAACAGAAGTTCCTTCATCGAAAATCCTCTGCAAGAATCGACATCCGTGTTGGTCTTTAGCCATTAAGTATACATATCCTTGAATGTCACACATGTTAGGCAGACTCGGATGACATATCTCTGTAGTACTCCCATGATCAGACATCACTGCTCGAGTACTGCTTCTCTGATGATCCAAGCTTTTCCCATACATGAAGAAACTATCATCAGAGCTAAATGGTTCAGAGCATTTTGAAACCATAGGAACTTGAGTTCCTTGACAGAACAATGGTAACATGTCTGATGTTGTTGTTCTGTAACTTTGATGATTATAGGAAATTTCGGGTTGTTGTTGTGGCGGCGAGTAAGCTGAGTACTCTCTCATTCCGCCTCGATTTCCGAAAATCTCCTGACCATTGTTGTAAGGACTAGTACCACCATTACTGCTTGAGTAGCTAGGCCATCCAATTTGTTGAGAATTGGCTATGGAATCTTGAACTTGAGGACTGTTCTCAAACATGTTTCTCTTGTCGACATTTTTGCTTTGATCGAATCCAAACCACGAGTCACATGGCTGGTTAACACTAGACTCTTTTGTTGGACGAAAGAATCCACATGGAAAGCCTCCAGAGACAAATCCACCATTGTTAGATTCATAGTGTTTAGGTGAAAAGTTGTAGAGTGGATCTAGAGTGAAATCGGTGTGATCAGACTTAGGAATCGAACCGTGAGCCTCGGTTCGTGCGTAACGTACTTGATTTTCTTCAACATCCTCCTTGATATTCATACGGTAGAGATCTTCACACAAACCTAAATCATCACCACCATTAACATGACTCTTTTCAAGATCCTTATGAAACAATGAATCATTATGATTATGAAAAGAGACTGGTGAAGTGTGATTAAGCTTAGGAATGATCCCGCTAAACGGAGGAGAAGCGAACGGAGAAGAACTATCCTCAGGAGAACAGAATCCATTAGAGAAGGAACTTGATAAAGAATAATCTGATGAAGAGTTGAAAGAGAATCTGTTGCTAATGGAGAAATCTCCATGAAAGAGATTTGGAGAGTGTAACGGTGTTCGTAGTGGAGTCGAAGGAGACGAAGAGACCGAAGAAGCTTCACGAAACTCATCCATCTTCATTATTGTATAAATCTCTCTGTAACAACAACAACGCAAATTTTATCATGAATTATTTCTTTCACTGCATAACATATGAAAAATATATCTCAAAACGTAATCAAAAGATCTTACAAAAGTTATTTACAGAAGAAGAAGAAAACAAAAATGATAGTAAAGTTGGCTAGATTTTTTTTTTCTTTTCTTGTTTTTTTTTTGTGTGTTTTACCTTTATAAAGGAGAAAACGTATATAATCGTCGTTTACGCCATTAAAGTGACAGTGAAAAGCTTCAACATATCACACAATGGTTAATCTAGAGAGATTTGTTTTTGGTGATTATGGTTAATCTAGAAAGATAGAGTGTAGATTCTCTCGTTTATCTTTTAACTTAGGAAATCTTAGGATATGATTTTCCTCTTCATCTTCTTTTTTTTCTCTAACGGTTTTGGCTTTTAAGGAAACGATTAATGTTCAAAGAAATAATTAAGACGACGCATAATTCTGCTTGATTTTCTATAATCGTTTTCTATTTTTTACTCCTTTTGATGTAAGACTAAATCAACCTTATAAATTAAGACTAAATCCTCTTTACAAAATATCTTTTTTGAATAAGTAAACCTTTCTAAATTAGATTTTGTAATAAAATCTTTAATTAAAGCAATTAAGATTTCCACATAATACGTGATATGTATGCCTAAATAAAGAGTGTGGTAAAAAAGATTATAATTACAAATTTAATGCATTCTAATTGTAAATTTCAATATTAAAAGTTATAGTATCATTTAGTAGTAGATGTATAAATCCTACAGAAATATTCCTAGTTTTATTTTATTTTTCTTGCGGTATAAAATCTTAAAAAGTGAAAATGTTTAAGACTTGGATAATATTACAACATATTTTTTTATTAACAACAAAAAAATTGAAAATTAGAATATAGCTAAGTCACAGTGACTTGGTCTTCATAATCACAATTGCGGAAGTTACGAAGAGGTCCATCACATCTATCTCACTTTTCTTGGAAACTACTACTCTTTGCTATTTTTAGACCTAAAGCATCTTCCTTTTTTCATGGTGGCAAAATGCATCCAACAAAATGAATTTAAGATTTTAAGTTAAACTTTTGATCATCGCAATATCAATAGTAAGACATACTCATAACTTTTGTGCCATGCCAACTTAATTTTGTGATATAAAATTAGGCTCCTTCTGGCTAGAAACGATTACATATCAAATTACTTTGGTTCCCCAGTTTGGCAAGTTCCGGAAAATAAAAACAATAACTCCTCAGCCAAGTAACACTCTCTGTCCCGTAGTAATGCTATTACAGGAGATACATTAGAAAGCCCTAACGGCTTAAAAACACAACTGAAATAATAATATTAATAACCACCATAACTAAGGAAACTGCAAAATACAAATCACACTTTGAGCTGAAGTGTATGGGAAACCACAAGAACACACACCGATCAATCGCGGTTTAAAAGAGTTAAGTTGTTACCGAAAAAAGAGGGTTTTAAACAAGGGCAATGCTTGCCTCACCACCTGGTGGTTTACGGACACCGCCTAGATAGTCTCTTGCCTCTACTTTCCCATCTGCAAATATGTTGTTTCCTCCTATCTCCTTTAGCTTCGCTTGACTCAGATGCTTTTCAACAGAAGATGATGCCGCATCTCCCTTGAATATGTCGTTCCCTGAAAGTTCTGCGAATTTCTTGTCATAAATCTTCTTTGCTGTCTTCACAGATGAGTCTTCTCCAGCAGACTGCAGAATAGTGTTTCTCGGATTAGACTATATACAGCAATGAGTGGTTAGAGATGTCAAGGAACACATTGGAAAGGTCTTACTTGAGATTCAGCTCCGAGGTTGAAATTGTCCTTAAGAGCCAATGCACGATTTGTTCCAGATCTAGGTTTGATCTCAGGCGGTGGAGCAAAGATGTTCTGTCCACTGATCTCTTTATACTTAGCATCAGAGAGCTGCTTCTTCAGCTTATTAGCTGTATCATTCTCCATAGTCCCACTGAGCTCTCGCTGTTTTGCCACTTCAGGTACAGTAGCCGGCTTTTTAGGAGATAGATCTTCCTCCTCACCAAATGATATCTGGCTTATACCACTAAGTGCTTGCTGAAAGGTAATCAAGAGTTTCAGTAATATGACTAATAACATTACAGAACAATCCTCACTCTCTAAAAAAGACTGGTACCTGATAAACCGGTACTGGCTCTGATGCATCATCTTCTTCGTTACGAGAAAAGATCCCACTGCCAGTGATCTCCTTCATTTTATGTTCTGAGCAAGGTTTCCTAATGCATTATAAACATTTTCACAAGTTTTTTGACATCAGGATATATGACCAACTCCACATAAACACCATGAAGCTGTCATCAAGAATCCTTAAAAAACAAGGCACAGTTGAAGATTTGTCTCTATGATCTAATATTTGATGGCCAATTCTAAGATTTGTCTCTATCAACTCTCAATTGAAAAATGGCATAAACAGAGTATTATCCATCACCAAAAGTTTCAATTTTTTTGAGGTAACAGAACAAATTCAAATTGTTTCGAGGTCGGTCCTAAGAACAAAATTGGAAACTAATTTTCGAAGAATTCAAATTGGGAATGAAATAGAGATCAAAGAAGTAAGTATCACCTTCGGTTCAAGCTCTCAACTTCTTCATCGGTCACTTGACCTCCAAACACCACTTTGCTAATCCCATCCGATGGCTGCAAACAAAAGCAAACATTGAAACAAATATTATAACCAGATTGCTCAAATCAGAAGTGAATTTCGAAATGGTGTACGTACCTGGTGGGAACGAACGGCGGAGCGAGAAGCGGAGGAAGGAGAATCCGGCGGCGGAACTTCCGACCAAGTAAGTAGATCTGCGGTGGATGTGTGTGGCTTTCTCACCGGCGTACTTCTCTCCATAGTCTCTCTCTCTCACTAGCAAGCAAAACAAATCGAATAGAATGAGAAGAAGAAGATTAGAAGACTACTCTCTCTTTTCAGCTTCTTCTTCCCACTGGTTTAAGATTAATCGATTGTGTTAATTGACGCTTTTACCCTTTACTCTGTTCTTAATTCTCACTTGATCTGGAAAATTCTTCTCTACGCTGCCACGTGTAATTAACAAGTTGGTCATGATCATTAAATTCAAAATCATCCGTATTTTCTAATCAGAAAATTGTTGTGATTACAACAATTTGTTGGGGTTTTTACAGAAATATTCAAATACTTTTCTTCGTGTATGGGATTGGGATTAGTATTTTAGAATGTAAAAAAAGGAATTGTTTTAGGGAAAAAAAATAATTGAAGCGCATTAGATAGAATTATGGTCAATCATATTCTTCTTCTTTTTTTTTTGTTTCTGACACAAGACCATGTGAAGCCATCAAAACTAATAAAGACTTTTACCAACGTTTTTTTAAGCAGTGTGATCACGTGATGCCCATCTTTATATTACATTTAGCATACAACATGTAATTTGATTAAAAGTGTAATTAATTCAAAAAGGCCGTGATTTTATCCTCTCAATTAGGAGCCTTTAACTAAACTTAATTATTATCCGCAATCTTTAATCCTGATTCTTCGTAACCAAAATTCAAATCGTCAATGATGAATAGTTTTCATACGGATTTGCATCTAAATAAAATGCGGTTGGAGCCAAAATTCACGCCTAAAACGGGTAAAAATTCAATATTTTACGCTGTATAAATTTTTATTCATTGATTAATAGAATACTAAGCCCAAAACTTTATACAATAATTGAGCCCAAACCAATAATTTTTTTGAATGCTTGTTGGGCTTTATTTGAAGATCCGTCACGAAAAAAAAAAAAAAAAAAAACGCTTCTCTTTAACAAATATATCATTAATTTAAATTATACTTCAAAATTCGTTCACGAAAATTCTGTGAATTCTTCTACTTTAGCGAAGCTTCGTGTTCCAATAGACAACCACGGAGGCTTAAAAAATGCCGATGACGGTTGTTTCCGGTCGATTCTCATCGGCGTTTCTCCCGAATTGTTTTTCCGTGTCCCGGTTAGTTACCGTCAAGTACGCCGCTCAAAGACGGGTTGTTCTCGTTTCCAGATCAGCTCAGGCTTCTTCTGTCTCTGTCTCCGTCGAGACGAATTCGAATGTACGCTTTCGCTCTCCTCCAACTTAGGAATCAAATTTGTATGATTTTGGTAATTTGCTGAGAATATTTATTTCCGAGCTTTTGTTAAGCGTGATTTGGTTTTGTTCGATGATCTGATTCAATTTGATTCTTGTGCAGGTGGATTCTGTTATCGAGAAGGAGGAGAAGAACAGAGGAGAGAAGAAGATTCTAGCTTGTCCCATCTGTTATAACTCCTTAGCATGGATTAGTCAACCTAATGGATTAATGTGAGTCTCACTGTTATAGTTGGATTGAGAGAATAAGTGAGTGTTCAATTTTCTTGAGAGGCTAAGTTTTGTATTTTTTTGGTACAGAGGATCTGCTGCCTCTGGTACTCAAGTACAATGCAATACATGTAAAAGGAGTTACTTGGGTAATGAGACGCATCTTGATTTGGCTGTGGCTAGTGGAAGCAAGAGATACAGTGAACCAATGCCTCTTTCCACTGAGTTATTCAGGTACATGATATGCTTTAATGGGTTCTTTGTCAATGTTAGGCTTTATCCTGTCTTCTTTGTGGAAACTGAGATTTTTTTGGAATTGTTGTTTTTATAGGACTCCATTAGTCTCGTTCCTTTATGAGAGGGGTTGGCGTCAGAATTTCATATGGGGAGGTTTTCCAGGACCAGATAAAGAGGTGAGACGAAACCACTCTCTTGTTCTTCAAAGGCCTCTTCTTTGATCCCATATTGTTTATTTCAGATAACATAATGAAGCTTATATTGGTTAGAATATGTTCTTCGTATAGCAACATCTATGTGCAGGTCTAAACACTTCTAGAGTTGTATTCCACAGTTTGAAATGGCTAAAGACTACCTGAAGCCTGTTTTGGGAGGCAATATCATTGATGCTAGTTGTGGAAGTGGGATGTTCTCGAGGTTATTCGCTAGAAGTGACTTATTTTCTCTGGTTATTGCCCTTGATTACTCAGAGAATATGCTGCGGCAGTGCTATGAACTCTTAAATCAAGAACAAAACTTTCCCAACAAAGAGTTTGTACTTTCACCTTTAGCTTTCATTATTGTCCTAAGATCTTGGGTTACCAGATGTATTATTTTTACTCTGCTGTCCCATTTCCAGGAAACTTGTTCTAGTCCGAGCAGACATTGCTAGACTCCCTTTCCTTTCGGGTTCAGTTGACGCTGTCCATGCTGGTGCTGCTCTGCATTGCTGGCCTTCACCATCCTCAGCCGTAAAGCTTTTCTCCCAATTCAATATTTTACAAAAACCACACATTCAATGATACGTTATGTGTTTATGTTCCCTTGGATCTTCTAGGTTGCTGAGATAAGCCGTGTTCTTAGACCTGGAGGAGTATTTGTGGCCACCACATTTATCTATGACGGTCCATTCAGTTTTATCCCCTTTCTGAAGAATCTTCGTCAGGTTTGTGTATATGTTATTTCTAGCCTTAAAACTTTCAATTGATGTCTTGCATTTTCTTCTCTTTTGCCCATGGTGGGGTGTATGGCTGATTATGCATTCTGGTCATGCAAATGGTAGGAATTAATGAGATATTCAGGTTCTCACATGTTCCTGAATGAACGTGAGCTTGGAGATCTCTGCAAAGCCTGTGGACTCGTTGGCTTCACTCGTGTTAGAAACGGGCCATTTATAATGCTATCCGCCACAAAACCCAGCTAAGCTCACCCTCTTGAAAATATATACTATTCTGTAAAAATTTGGTATAAAGTTATACACATTATAACAACTCGAAAGTGCATACAGTATACCTATTTTGTAAAGCTTTTTGCAAACTTTCCTATCATCTAGGTTGTAAATTGGTTTTAACATGGTTTGCAAAAGTTTCTTCTTGTGAAAACTCAATGTCTCTGTTTGAACTTTCCGGAAGCAGTTCACGCATCTCAGAATCTATAAAAGCTTCCATCCGAGCACGATCTCTGTCTAGAGGATAGGTACGGTAAAGAAAGGAGTAGATGAAGCAGCAAGCCGCCATTGGGATTCCTATAGATGTATAAAGAGCTTTTGCCAGAGATGCTGCATTCTCTCTATCTGTGGCTATCTCTGCTGATTTGGATGACCCTTCAGGGATTGGTTTATATCCATAAACATGTTGTGCCAGGATTCCAACTATAGGAGGAGCAAACGATGACAAGATTGACTCAAACGATTTGTCCAGTGCGTAGACGCTTGTTCTTGATTTCTCTGGAACTATCTCTGCAAAGATCGGGCTGCATTTGTTTCACCACGGTCAGCATCAACAGTGAAACGATAGAGTTACACATCATTAGGCATGGTAAAGAGAGAGACTTTACTTGTTGGTAGCAGGAGCATTCCAAGAAACAAAAAGCCCCAGTAGGACTAAGATCAAACCATGCATTGCAGCTGTGGATGGATCATCTGGTAAGACCAACAAGAGAATTGCAGCGAGCGGGATCGCTGAGGCTGAACTGATCTGCGCGAGAATGATTCTTCCGGAATTAGGAAGACGAGTAGACAGAAAATCTCCCATTTTACCTCCAAATAAGCCTCCAAGAGAAGATGCAGCCACGAAAAGACCCATCAAGAATGCAGTTTTCCCGTGTGAGAACCCGATGAGTTCCAACCACATGGGTGCAAAAGAGAGAGCAGACCAAGGAAACGATCCTGTCACTCCCTGAGCTACAATGATCTGAAAAGACCGAATCTTTATGACAGTATCAGCTTCCCGGACCAAATCCTTCACCTCTGTACAAAAAGGTTTCCTCGAACCTCGTTGATTCGAAACATCAACACCATCCTTCACAAAATGTGGGTCATTGGCAAAAACTCTGACTAACACACCAACAATAACACTGATCACACCCACGATATGGAAAGCAACTCTCCAACCAGGTATGCCCATGAAGGTTAATGGAGCTATTAAAACAGAGCAAAGCCCGCCTAAAATCGAACCAATGTTTGCAGTTAATTGCAACCATCCAAAAGCAGTACCACGGTTAGCATCATCCGTTGAATCAGCAACGAGAGACTGAATAGCTGGAGCCACTAAGGCAAGACCAATTCCATTCAGAGCTCTAGACACAGCTACCTGCTCGATCAGAAATGCCACAAGAGATTATGTGTCTCACTAAGTAAACCCAAACCATAAACCAAGAAAACCTTAATTGTGGAAAAAAGGACAAAACCTGGAAGAAAGTGGAAGAGAAAGCGACAAGGAAAGTAGCAGCAGACCAGAGAAATGCACCGAGAGCTATAACATGAGCTCGGTTATGTCTAATGGCCATGTAAGCAGCTAAGGGATAGCAAGCGGCTTGAACCATGGATCGCATCAACGTTAATGAACCGAGTCCGGTTGGATCGGTATGGAGAGCTAAACCGACCTCTTTGTATACACCTGGAAGCAGAGATTCATCGGCTCTTTCCATTATTCCGGCTAGATTCACCAGAATCAACGTCACCGTCTCCGCCTTCATCTTTCCCGACTAAAAACAAAACAAAAAAATCTGATATTTCTTCTTCTTTGAGTCTAATTCGTAATCGAAAAATAAATTTGGGATGTGAATCATATATGTTGACGGTGGGGGCAGTGTCAGCCAATCACGATACGTGGTCGCTGACGGTGGCGCGTGAGAACGGTCAAAGAAGTGATGAAATTTCCCGTTGATCCCGAACTGGGCCCTGTTAGTGTTTTCCACAGCTTATGGGCTTAGGCCCATATTTTCATAAGTGTATAAAAAACCAATCTATTTTTCTTTTAAGCATCAGTAATGTTTTGATTACAACTTTTAAGTTTTCAAGTCTATAATTAATACTGGATTTATCACAAAAGTTACCCGACTTCTAATAAATATGATCAGAAGACAAAAGTTATATGTTATTCACGTAAGGACATTACGTATGTTCTTCAATCCTCACTAAGTCAAAATTGTTAGATTTTCGTCTGGATCTACATTTCTCGAATGTTGTGGGAAATAGCACTTTCTCGACGTACAGTGTCATTATAAGTTTGTAACCCTGAGTTGAATCTTTTCATACTTAGCTTGGAGGTTAATCATGGGCTTATGTGGACCCTAAATCGTATAATTGATTGTTTTTTTTCATAAGGACCAAACATATATGGGCCTATTCTACCACTTACTGCTGTTTGAACAAGTCTTATATTCCAAGTTCCAACGATTGGAATTCGTGAATAAGCAACGGCCCTTGTTTAGTAATGAGTTTGGATTGGATATAAACAACCCCCTAAGTGAAGAAATATCCAAAAATAGTAAGTCTTCTTCTTTTATTCTTTTTCCCTTCTAAGCCAAGTATATATGGTCCTTTGGATCATGTGCCTATACATTTTTCCCTCTAATCAAAAAACTTTTCCTCTAATTGCTATATTTGGATATTCCAAACTAATTTCAAATCAATTGGCAACATCTTCCACCATCAATTAAAAAACGAGTTGATCAACATGACGACAAAAGCAACTTCTAAACCTATGAATATTTTAGACAATTTTTTAGTTTTTCACTAACAATAAAACCTTTTTCAGCGAAATAAAACCTTATATCCCGATACCATGTAAGATTCCTATTTTTGAAAATGAATTATATATAGACATTCATACATATATCGCTTTTAATTAGCTTCGCAATGCATGTACGAGTACAAAATAATATCCAATTAAACATAAGAAATGATCGTCTTTTCGGATATCTAATCTTTAACCCAAAGCCAACTTCGTTATTCTGTTCTTCGTTTTCATATATTATTTTCCCTTTACAAGTTTTACACGCCATAGATCCAATCATATTATTTGTCATCTTTAACACTGTTTGGCTATGATTTGGTAATTTAGTGTTCCATTCCATGCTATGAAGAAAAAACCATATTGTCTAATGGTTTTAATCGCTGAAATCAAACTAGAAAGTAAACGACAGCCAACTTTTTTGCCTTATATTCATCACCATTAAATAATTGAATAGTTTTTCGCTGGCTGATTTTTTTCTCTAAGTTTCAAACTTTTAAAAGTGAAATCAAATGAAATATAATTAGTTATGCGTACGATACTTTTTAATTATCCGTCTACATTCATATTATGAATTTATACAAGGAACAATATCATACAAGTATGATGACTTCAAGTATTTAATATACCGCAATCATTTTATTACGTATTTTCTCTTTAGTTTCCATCGTGGCTTTTTTAGAAACTGTGATAATTAATCAGAAAAAGAAGTCCTAGATGTATTGCTTATATCAAATTTGTAATCATGTGGTTTGCATATAAAAGAATATATGCACTTTGAGTATAGTAGAGGTTTATCGATAGTGACTTTCCTTACTATACATATACATTTGGTTGAAGCACTTTATTAAATATATTCCTTTGTGTTTATATTTATCTATCGATCTTTTTTAATGCATACTCCAAAATATGAATCAGTCTGTAACATATATATTGAGTGAAATTTGCCATAAATTTTTTTTTTTTTGGTGTGTCAAAGAAATCACAATATATGATTACATATATGCATGTATTCTACCTTAATGCTACTAAACAATTGCTATACTGCCTTCAAAGAAAAAAATAGACTATGAGCCTAGCTATACTAGAAAAATTGACCACCTTTTTACTTATTTCTGAAACTAGCAATCATTTAATAGAATGGGTTACGTTATGTTTTTAATTTGTAACCGAATTTAAATCAGTGTTTTTTTTTGGAAAAAGCTTTATCTGTTAGACTAGTCGTATATGGTCCATATACAGCAACATTATGATGAATAGTATGTTGGAAGTATGTTTGCGTTCTTAGAGGAAAGAAATCTTGTAACAAGAACATTACATGTATAAAATGACTATTTCGATTAGAAATCGTTGGTTTTTGACTACTTTTGTTATTTTTGTTGAATATTTTTTGAAATAGAGAGATTTAAGAGAATCTATTTACGTGGCTAGTTTTGGGTTCATTATAACTTTGGTCATAGCTTTATCCTTCTTCTCCTTCTTCTTTAATTTTTAGATAGCACGAGTTTTCTAAGTTGTCGGCAGGAAAATATAAGCACATTCAATCCATGCAATTTTTAGAAAGAAACAAAACAAAACTAACGAAATGATCTTACCAATTTTCTGAAAATACATATCTTATCTGGAAACATCTATCAATATTGATAGGCCATGAACTATATCTAAAATCTGTTAAAAACTGTCATATTCAAATAATCTAATCCAATTTGTAAACAAAAGTACTATGTAGATGCTTTAATTTTTTTGCTCTAGCTTCTCTTTAGTACGAAATTTTAGTGAAATCTATAAAAAGGTTTGGACTTTGGAGGCATACGTGTAGGTGGGAGGACAAAAAATGAAGATAAAGCAGTCAAAGGCAAATCAAACATACAACAACAGACACAGAAAGAAAAGCTGCCTTATGAGACAGAAGGTCCCCAACAAAGCCGGCACCGACGACTCGCACGAACGAACAAGACGATACGAGAGTCACGAGACCGTATCACTGTCTGTCCTCTTTCTTCTACACAGTGTATGAACACAATAAAATCCGTTTCTCAGCTAGAAAAAATGTATATATAATATCAAAATGAATTATCACTTAACTCACGTACAAGTCGCAGTTAAAGAAAAAAAGTTTCCGTTAATATTATTATAATGGTTTAAGCGTAATTTCAGCAGAATCTGTTCACGATCATAATTTGGTGGTTATTAGTATCATCAATATACTAATATCGATATCAACCCACTTTATTATTGCGGATGCTTTGGGCGTTTAAGAGGATAGACTTAATTATTCCGTTAATTACTTTTATAAAAGCACTATTAAGCATTGACCCGTTGGTCCTTAACTTTTTGTTAGTGTACCACAGACTAATGCCATTATCATAAGTTGGTAGAAATAGACAAATTTACTTCCATCGATATCACAAATTCATATTTTTTTTACGTTTTTATCAGTCAAAACATCTTAAAACACCAAAAGATAGTTGATGTTTTTATCACTTATCATCATCATAGCATATACTAGCTAAATCTTAAGCATTTGTTTGGTAATTATATATGTTTTTTTTTTGTTAAAATGGTAATTATATATGTTTTACAAATCATTGTAGGATAGTAGCTTTAATATCCCCATCAATCGGAGTCATTGGATATATTTTTTGATGTATACCTAAATTGCTGTTGCTGAGATTAGTTGGAATAAAAAAGTTTGAAATTAGAAATATGAGATGGATTTATTCAAAACAAAACAACCACAAAACTATATAACTATAGAGCACAACAACTACTAACAGAATTGCTTACTTTAATAAGAATCAATTATGCTAGTGTTCGTAACTAATTGTCCAACTAAGGGTTTTGAGTTTTGTGGTCTATGATAATCGTTTTCGTGTATGTTAAAAGGTTCTGTTCTCCTTGTATTAATTATTTCCGTAAATGTCGAAAAATAATGATAACAACAACAAAAAAAAACTATATTAATATTTCACTAGGCTCCAAAAAATTTGAACAATCTATTGCATATTTCGTCTTTATCAATTAAGACAATAAACAATCAACGATAGGGTCAGGCAATAACAGGAATGTTTTAACGAATCGACCCCATTAAATCAAATTAAGATCTAATTTTTGGATTTTAGAAAACAAAAGTAAGATTTTTGTGTTATAGCAAAAGGCAGACAAATCAAAAAGTTGGTTTCTTGGAAAGTACTCCACTGTAACTCTTTTCTTAGACTTATATAAATAATACATAAACAACTTTCATCTTCAATTAAAAAAAACCTCTCTTACTCCTCTGTTTCATCGAACTCTTCACAGTGCTTATTTTCTAAAGCTTCAAACTTTTATTTTCTTCTTGAAATGGCGAAATCGAAGAAAAACTCTACGGGTCAACTATTTGGTTGTGAGAGTCTCCTTGGATGTATTTTCCAAAGCTGGAGCCCTCGCCGGCGAAAACCCTCTTTACCGGAAAAAGATCATAGGGCAAAAGATAACTTGCCTTCCAAGTCATCAACAACCGTAACAAACCCTAAAATCCTCCCAAGAAAATCCACCGATACTTCTTCTCAACCAAAGAAATCTGATCCCCAGAAACCCCAACAAAAGCCAAAATCCGATGAGAATCTCCCGAGAAAATCATCGGATTCCGCCAGAAAATCATCAGATTCCGCCAGAAAATCGATTTCGTCAGGCTCATCAAGAACAGAGAGCAAGAGATTCTCACTTAACGGCGTTATGGGAAACATTATTGTGAAACCACAGCCCGCCGTTAAAGCTAACGTGACAGAGACGAGAAGTCGCTGGGAGGGCAAACCGGTAAATTACAGACTCGATCCAGAGACTCTGAAGAAAATGGGAAACGAAGAGTATTGTCGTGGGAGGTTTGGAGAAGCTCTTGTGTTTTACGAGAAAGCCATTTCAGCTGACCCCAAAACGCCGACGTATTGGTCTAACAAATCCGCCGCTTTGATCAGTCTTGGTCGTCTTCTTGAAGCTTCTGATGCTTGCGAAGAAGCTTTAAGACTAAACCCAACTTATGAGAGAGCCCATCAGAGGCTCGCTTCCCTCCAACTCAGGTAGAGTCTTTGCTTTTTTTCTCTAACTGGTCCCTGTAAGTTTCAGATTATTACTTTATAGTACTAAATAATTAACAATTATCAAATTGCACCCTGACTTTTGTTTGTTTTTGAACAGATTGGGTGAGGTTGAAAAAGCTATGTGTCACTATAACGAAGCTGGAAAATATACAGAGACAAAACATATAGAACAAGTTGAAGATGTTATAAAATGCTTAAGGAGGTGTGACGAAGCTCGAAGATCAAAGGAATGGAATGTTGCGTTGAAAGAGACTCTTTTTGCAATGTCATATGGAGCCGATTCATCGCCTCGGGTTAGCTCTCTTTCTTGTTTATATCATCTCTCTAATGCTTTTTTGTGTCCATAATTAAGGAGCCAAATATTGCAAGTTTGGTTTGACTGGTTGTGTTGGTTTAGCGAACCGGATATTATAAAAGTGAAATTTATTGGTAGGTACTCTTGTTTTGACTAATTAAACCTATAAAATCTTCAATCTCATAAGGTCTATGCGCTCCAAACCGAGGCCTTATTGCATCTTCAGCGACACGAGGAAGCATACAGCGTGTATCAGAAAGGAACAAAACGCTTCGAGATCGATAGTTTCATAAAGATTTTTGGTCTTTCCCTCACTTCTTACCTCTTAATGGTCGGAGCTCAGGTCTACATTGCAGTAGGAAGGTCAGTATAGTAAAACAGCATGACGTACGTTTTTACTTTTAACTTGTAAAATGTGAGGAGGCTCATGTCTTTCTTTCTTGGACAGATTTGAAGATGCAGTAACGGCATCAAGGCAAGCGGCTCGACTGGATCCGAGTAGCGAAGAAGTAAACGCGGTGGCTAGAAAAGCGAGAGCGGTTGCTTCTGCAAGACTGAGCGGAAATTTGCTTTTCAACGCGTCAAAATTTGAAGGGGCTTGCGTGATTTACACGGAAGGACTTGAGAAAGATCCCTATAATGCTCTCTTGCTCTGTAACAGAGCTGCTTCAAGATTCAAGCTTGGTCTGTTCGAGAAAGCCATTGAAGATTGCACATTGGCTCTCAGTCTCCAGCCATCGTACCGGAAGGCGAGGCGGCGCAGGGCAGATTCTTATGCCAAGGTATTCAAAAGCTTAATTTAACCGGTCCGGACCGACTTAACATGTTATTGGTATTTTTTTAGTATGATATATGTAATTAGTGATAAATGTTTACTCTGTGTAAGTAGTTGGAGAAATGGCAACACGCGATTCAAGATTATGAGTTGTTGATGATGGAGACACCTGAAGACGAAGAGACTAGAAGAGCCTTGACTGAGGTGAATGTCCGGTTCAAGAAGCAGACCGGTGGAGATGTCCGGTTTAAAGGAGTCGGCTCGGATATGGTTGTGGTTAATTGAAATGGGAGATTTGGCTAAGCCGAATTGTATAGTTTTACGTGGGATTCTTTTATGATTTGATTGTCTGCGTGTTTGTTTGTTTGCTTCTTCTTTTTTGTTGCTAATTTTATCATTTTCTTTATATTAGGGCCTTTTCTGTTTTTACCATAAATTTTTGTATCAAACGGAAAATCTTATATAATAAGGGAGATGATCTTATAATTCCTCTTATAAAAAAAGACAGAAGAAACTTTGTTAATGGACATTTGACAATGATGACAGGTTTTCATCAACTATATCTCTTCTGACTGATCGTGATGTAAATCTCTATAGCATTGAGATAACTCATACATTTTTTGGCTGATGTCGCTTATTCGTTGGATATTATGATCATGGAGAAGAGATCTAACTTGCCTGTTATTGCTTGCCGTGTTCAACCTTCAGTTTGGTTATATATTAGTTTGATTCTTTGTTGATTGTGTCTCTATCAAGAAGGGCAAGAAAAATGAAAAAGACTAAGCGTGCTGCTATTTTTGGAGATTGGCAGTGAATCCGCTTGTCTAAGCTAAGCTAATACATGGTGCAAATTGAAATGTTTCTTTCCATCTGAATTTTATTATATGATATCCAATAAAACGGTACACACACCGAGTATGATCAAACATGAAATACACAAAAATATGATCTATTAAGCAGGTTTGCGTAAAAAAGTAGAAAGCCTGTACATATTTGCATTACATTACAAACGTTGTGATGGAACAAACGAAACGAAGAGGTAAACAAACAAAAAAAGACCTTTTGAGATACGAAACAAGGGAGAAGAAGAACCATGAAAAAAAAAACTCAATAAACCCAAAGAAAAAAAAAAAAAACCAGTATCAAAAATAATTGACAGATAATCAAATGTAATAAAAACGCTTGATTAGATTTTTAAAAATAGGATGTTTAATGATATGTATAATCAACTTTTCCAGCTTCGACTCCGAGACAGAGGATCTTGAATTCCGCCGACAACCCAAGTTTCCTTAGCTATGTCTGAAGAGAGTCTGTAATACTCAGTATCGTATCTCATCAACACCAATTCCATCTTCTCTTCCTCCATCAATGACCTCAAATCCTTCTTCTTTGTCTTCATATTGGTTTCTTGATCCTCTGTTTCTTTTTCCTCTTCCTCTTCCTTTTGTTCTTCTCTGTTTTCTTGCTCTGTTTTTACTTTCATTTTCTCTTCTAACCAACTCTTCGCAGGAGCTGATCTACACCGCATCAGCAAAAGCGCGTTTGGCGGCGGAACCGCTGGTTCTGTCTCTGTGTCTTCAAGATCGCGTTTCTCATCACACTTGTTGTTGTTCTTGTCGTTATCTTTGTTGCTCTGTTCCTCTTGTAAAACCATAAACCATTTGGAGAAAACAGTCTTTGAGTTCTCTTCTTCTTCTCTTTCGCCTTCTTCTTCCTCATCATCATCATCATCTTCTTCCTCATCGTCGTCGCTAGTGACATCAGCATGTCGGAAATCACCAAAACACCTGAAATCGAATTTGATGTTTCTAAGACAAGTCAAGAAACCCATCACATCTTTCTTCAATCCAAAAAACTTGCTTTGCGATCTATTATCATGTATCCTCTCAATCTCTTCCATCACCGATTGCCAATTCTTTCCTCTCCCGCCGCATTTGCTTGGCCGGACTTTGATCTGACCGGCGCAAGTTACTTTAGGAGAAGTCGGTTCGGCTATTTCGTCACCGCCCATATTCTTACTGCTTGCTTGTTTAGCCCACAAAACAGGACTACCGTGTCCTCCACCGCCGCCGGAGAGTTTACTGAGCTGGCGCCGGTGTTGGGGACGACGGTTAGTGGAGGAGTCAGAGGGACGAGATGGGCTACAAATGGGCTTAGGAGTCAGAGCTAAGTGGGCTCTTGAAGGGAAACAAACCAACAAATCTGCAGAGTAACCAGAAGAAGAAGATCCTCTGTTTCCATTGTTTCCTTTGATCATAGCTTTGTTTTAGTCTGCTTTTGTTTTCTTGGGGTTTGGTTTTTGGATCGATCTCTCAATGGAAGAGTTCAGCTTTTTATGTTTGGATTTATAAAATTCTTCTTCTTTTTCATAAAATTTCTTTTTAGGCTTTGATATTCCTGTGCTGTGACAGCTTTACATGCTTTTTGCTTTTGCGTGGAAAAAAAAAAAACTTTCTTTTTCACTAAACCCTTTTTTCAAAAAGTGAAAATAAAAATAAAAATCGGTGGTGCATCTTTACCAAATGTTTTCGTAAAATGTTTGTAAAATTGATGGATAAATATGAAGAAGAAGTGATGATGGGGTCAAAGAAGTGAAGTGGGTTCATTACAACTTTATTCAATCGTAAACAAGAAGCTTCTTGACTGAATCATTCACTTTCAAGTTTCAACATTCAATGGTAGTCACTACTTCATGTTCGTTTTTTTTGCATATGAGTTTTTTCATTATACTTTGAGATTTATATGCCAATATCAAATCATGGGTTTAAATTTATACGGTGAATGAACTAAAGACTTACTGTACCAAATGTGAAATCCATATTTGGTCAGTAACGCATGTCATAGGTGTTCGTCTAGATTTCACCTCTATAAATTCGATTTCTAAAAAATAAATGCATAGTTCTTACATTTACCGATAAATCAACCCATAATCAAATTTCAAAAGTTTGTTTTTCTCTTGATTTTGTATCAAAACAATACATGTTGTATGCATAATTACATTTATAGATGAAAATAATATATTCACACTATAAATAAAGAATAACATGTGAATGTGACAAGGGTGATGATGGGTTATAGTCGAATTGCTCAATAGATTAAAGTTGGAAAGGTTTCGTGGGCTTTACTTTTGCAATTTCATTTTAAATTGATAATATTATTATAAGATAGAAAAAGCAAAGACAATGGTATAAAGAAGAAAAAGGAAAAGATTGGAAGGGCACGAGGCTTGTTTCTTAAACCAATGGTACTCACAAGCTGTGTGGTCACATTTCCCTTTGTTGTTGTTATCTTCAACCATACAATCATCAATATTCAGTTGCCATCTTACGATTTTAACTACCTTCTAACTATATCACCAAACTATATATTATAGCATCAAATGACAATGAAACTCAGGAGTGCAAACGATTTAGGGATGTGAATGATGTGATCAAGTATAGTGTATGGTGAAGGTATGTGACATGAGGCATGAATTGTTTGATATGATTGTTATTTTACAATCGAAAAACATCATTGCAGAGATAAATGTTCTGAAAACCAACCAAACAAAAAAGTTGTGGTTCCACTTCAGACAGTTTTATTTCTCTAATATTCTACAGTTTCACCATTCAAATCATCACAATATTTATGGTAAGTTGCTAATTACACTTCATCAACATCAAGTAATCTCTATCGTCAAATCATCACAATATTATGAGAATCTCTAATGCTTTATTCTCTATTTGGTGCTAAACTCATTGTAGTTACCTGTCTTTTTATTGTTCAAGACATTTGTTGCGTGGCTTTAGACAAGTTCCGATTCTTAAATAGGAGATTTTCCTTTATGATGGTCTTGTTCTTTTTTACTTTTCACAAATAGAACACGAGAAAATGAGTTTCTAAGTTCCTATACTTTAGATTAAAACGCAATATTATGATTTTAGTGTCATGCTTCTCACACAAAACTAAATTTTCACAGGTACAGTTCATAGTTGTGTCTTTTTGGTTTGGATGTAGCTCTCGCTCCAGCTTTAGGTTTATTAAATTTTCTAGCATTTTTCATGAAACACGCTTGCTTTAATCGTTAATTCCCATCCAAATTAAAACATGTATAAAATGGACGTTTTGGATCTTTTTTTTTTTTTTTTTTTTTTCTTCTGACGTTTTGGATCTTTGGTTAGAGAAACATGTATAACTTATTAGATTGTTTGACATGCCTTTTAAAATACACTTTTACCTCTCTTTTTTTGGCAGCAAATACACTTTTATGATTTTATTTAACTAAACTAACTTTGATACTTTGATATTAAACAACAATTTTGGCAAATTTGCCTTTTGGCCTTCATCGAATTGAGTAATTATGAAAGTCGAATTTTTCACTTTAATTCACGTGAAATGGGTAAATTTACCAATTGTGCGCTAATTGCGTTCATCTCTTTAAAGTAATACAGTTTAGAACTGTTGGAATATATATATATATATATATATATATATATATGTGCATTTTCAAAAATACTTAAATAAAAATAAACCATCAGACCCCAAATATTAAAGGATGGAAAAACTAAAAGTTAGGTATGTCTTATCATGATAAGTTGCATCACCATTGAGGTAGGTCTTAAGCACTAGAGAAAACTTTATATTTAACAGTTAAGTAGCAATTTCAAAACTTTATAAATAAATAGAGAAAGGAAGAAATAATTTTTTAATCAAATTTCATAAAGCTAAATTTATGTAGATTGAAGATACTGTTTGATTTAGTTGTACCCCAATCCTTGTGAATGAGAGCGACAATATTGAGAAATCATGTGGGTAGGTCTTCTGCACAGAGAGACTCACTCGAAAAAAGTTAGGCAATTTACATTTTCTCTTTTTTTTCACAAACTTGTCTTCTCAAATCACAATGAAACATATTTAATTACAGATAAGGTTAATTATGAAGAAGAAAAAAACATGATAAAATGTGACAAAAAAAAAGCCTACAAGTATGAAAATTGTATTCCGTAACACTTTCAACTAGCAATCAAAGTTTTTAAGTGATGCATCATCATTCATCCTACCTATAAGCTATGGTTGGGATTCACTCTCTAATCAAGTTTACATATGTGAGATATTTTGTTTTATTTGATTTAAAGCACATATATTTGTCATTGAAATATAAGCTAGGACCACCATTTTTGTTTATGGACCACAAATCTTTGATTAATTTATGGTTTAATGAAACTAACACCTTAAATACTTTCTTTCTCCGCACTCTGTCTCCTTTTACATATTTATAATAATGTTAAGAAATATATTAGTGACCTAATCAGTAACATCCTTTTGATCATGATAGTGATGATACCACTCAATGGAATATTAAACAATGTGTTTATACTTCATAATGATATCAGATCAATTAATTTATAGATCTTTATTTTATCCAAGAAAGGTTGATAGAGACATTGAAATGTCGAACTAGAACTCACAAACTGAAAGTTGAAAGAGATGTGGTTTAGTTTTCTTTTGCGGATAGAGATTTTAGCGGGCCTTGATGGGCTTCAAATCGGATCCAATAGGCTTGGAATTTGCAAATTGCTTAATTATTAATTGTTTTTATTCCATTATATCCACCTTTTGAAACAAGCTATAACACATTTTTTAATTAGATTTGAGATATAGTAATGGTATTAAATTTTATAAATTATTGCTATTAATTTATTCGTACGAATCATATCTATATATTATATTAGAAGCTGCAACGCATTTAATGTAGTAATCATATGATATTAGAGGAATAATTCGGATTTGATGTCATTTGACCCAAAAGTCGTACGCCGATAGTACAGTCGGCTTTGTACGATGCGTATGTATATACATAAGAAAAGGGCCGAACAAACAAAAGCCCAAAAAAAGCCCATTAGGCCTTAGAAAGAATTCATCTCTAACACATTTCTCCTACGCTTGAGCAACGCCGTAACAGCTTCTCCGTACATACAATCACCGCCATCTCCGGCGAACGCCTCAGTCACCAGCTCAACATCGTTATCATCGGAAGCCAAACCAGTCGGCCTTACGACAACAAGCGTCGCGGCTTCAAGACAAATCCCGCTCTTCAGCATCAGCGACGGCGCGTGTCTCATACTCATCCTCACGCTAGGAACCACAGTGCGTTCGCCCACGCGCTCTAATGTTTTATCATCTCCACGCGCCTCCGTCTCTCTGTATTCTTTCATCCCTGCCGCGTCCATCACCACCGTACCTTCACCTTCTCTGTCACGCACAATCAGTTTCTCCATCTCTTTGTGATCTTTCACCAAATCTCTCATCAAGTAATGACGCGTCGAAGCCGCCATCAACGCGCTGATCGTCCACACCACGCGCGTCTTCAATCCACAAACGAACTCCGAATCAGACTCCACACCACCGTCGACGACGGCGGTAGATTCCGTCACTGCTGAAGTATTAACCGTCGCGGAACGGAAAGCAACGATGACGCAGCTTTTGAGAGTTTTTCCGAACTCAGCCTTCCACTTAACGGCGGCGCCTTTCTCGAGCTTAACATCGCCGCCGTATAACTCCACCTCCAGATTCCGGATCCGTTCAAATCCGGCGAGAATCTGAGCCGGAGTTTTCGGAGATCGAGTTAGGATTTCGTCAGTGTTAGCTGGTTTGGAGAATATAGGAAGGAGACCGTGAATGGATTTGAACAGAGATCGGAAGAAGCTAGCGATCGGAGAATCAATCTCGGAGTCAGATTCGGTGGCTCCGAGGATCTGATCGAGTTGAAGAAGGAGCGAGTCAGACTGAGTGGCTAACGAGTTGAATCGTTTGGAAACGGAACGACATCGTATTAACGTTTTGACGTCACCGACTTTGTTCAAAATGTCGATGACCACAGGATCTGGAATCGCATCAAAAGCGTCCATGATTCTCTTTTTCTTTGGTTTTACTAAAATACCCTTTTGAAACCTTCGGGACTGTTTAGAGAGTTCTCTCACTTTGTGTTTCTTCTTTGTGTTATGAGCTGTGTAGAGAGAGTATTTGCGACTTTAAATAAGGAAACGAGAAATGGAGAGAAATGATTTTATTTCCGGCATGTAGGACCATAATTGCCGTCGGTATAATGATATTTTAATTAATAAAGAACATTAAGTACGGCTTTTTCGAATTTTATATGAGTGCTTTGATAATTAATAAGGAGACATCAACGATTGTGATGCTCTCTATCCGGCGACATCGTCCTTGATCAACGGTCCAAGCTGCTTTAACGTATTTTTTTATTAAATCATCACGGTCCATACTGGAGGAAAATAATTGATTTAAAAAATATGAATTGTATATGGAGACCACAGCTTTAAATAAACTTTTTTAAAATTTTCTTGAACATATATTTGTATGACTGATGAATAATTCGATGTCATAACTGAATAAATGAATCGATATTAGTATAATTTAATAAATGAGTAAATGTTGTTTAACTAATAGAGTGATTATAAATGTTAACGACTTTAGACTCTCAACTTAAAAGTCTTTCTGTTGAAAAGAAAATGAATAACTACATAAGTATTTAACTTCAACGAATAATTAAGAGTATCAAATTTTAGTTCGAACGTAACACCCTTAGCAATTTTCGATATTCCAAATCATTTATTGTTTGTTAATTTCCAAGACTCGGACCAAAACAAAAAAAAGGTTTCACGAAAAACTATCTTTGATTAATTCAAGTTTTCAACAGCCAGTTTTTGTCTTTGTGTTTGCATTGACATGTAGAAAATGAAATTACCGATGGTCACTCTAATTATTATCTATGTCTAATGTTTATGTTTATTATTATCGAACTATATATTTAAAATGTAAAAACAAATTGTACAATAGAAATGAACAACCAATCGAAACCTCCTGCGAAACCCTGTTCTTTTACAACACAATTGTTCACGAGGATCATCATCGTTCGTACACTTCTGTTGCATTTGTACGGAAAGGACAGCTTCACATGCAAACCATGTAAGACGGCACTCTCTATCTCTCTGCTTTAGCATTGATGGATCATCGTTATAAGGGAACAAACCAAAAACAGTGTATTGTCTACTTGTTTTTGTCTCTGTCTATTTGAGAGTAGAAAAACTGTCTTATTAAAGCTTTAAGGGCTTGTGAAATTGAGCTTCAACACAATTTTAGTGAATTTTCTAAGATGATTATCGGGAGAGACTTTACGCTAGAAGCCGAAGTCGAGATAAATAAACATTCACTAAACCAAATTATTAAAACTCTTTAAACATTACGGTTTTCTCATATGTGTATGTCTAGGTTCATTCTGACCTTATTGTTAAATAGTACTATTATTTTTTGTTAGTTTAAGGCAACAAAATTTGTTTATTAGTTTTCTCTACATATGTTACCATTATTTTGAAATATATTGTGCTCTCTTTATTTTATTTAAATATATGTAAAGCTCGAGTGATGGTGAGATTAAGTTGGGACAGGTTGTATTAATGCTTTTGTCTTCTGAGATAATGCATGGATTTGGGAGTTGTTGTGGCATATCTTGTCACACGTCCTTCCATGGAGATCCATACATCATACGCATAATCTAGTGGCTGAGTAGAAATGTCTTACTCACGAGTCATTACTCATCACAATAATTTAGATATATTGTTAAATCAACTATGGTCATTGAGTTAATATGACAATAACATCATAATAAAAGTATAGTGTTATTTGTGGTAATGCTATAAAAGCTATTGTTATGTTTGAATTAGAAACTCAAATTAAGAAAGCATTTAACGTTGTTAATGTAGATTACATTCCCTTTGTTTAGACATTTGTTCATAGATTTAACTTATTTTGACAATTCAGTTTGTTAATGATCAATGCAAAACTGAATTAAGCCATTAATGCATGTGTTTAAATGTGGACTAATACTCCTATGCCGCTAGGGAAAAAAAACGATTCAAAGTGTATAGTTAGATTCACTTGAAAATCGTTTATTCAATGTTTACTTGTTGATTTTTTCTTTCCCGTAACAAATGCATACACAATTTGTAGCTGAAAGAGTCAAAAAAAAATTCCATTTAGGTTGAAGAGAAATAAAAGAGAATCAAATCAATGAGAAATATTATTGGCACGGAAAACAATGCCATTTTCCAAAGGTTACGCGATTGCCAAAAACACATCTTTCTTGGAGAAGATAACAAAAGGTACGGTTCAATTTCCAACATTTATTTTTGTCTCTTTTTTTTTGCCTATTTTTGTCTTTGTTGATTTATTGTCTGTCACAGGCAACTTGACACTGTCTTCCAAATTGTTTACGTCTATGAATAATTTCAGCTTTAATGTATACATTGTCCGTTCTCTAAGACAACTATGAGAGAGCGAACCTGTGGAATTTAAAACCAGAGATTCTTTCAACTAGAGAATAATCCATTGAATTTCAAATCGAAGGTTTTGTTGAAACTAAATTCTTAATTGGCAAAAAAGGACAGAAAAAAAAAAAATTCTTAATTGGCTAAGCCAATGGTATATAACTATATATATATATATATATATGATGTACAATGAAAATTACGACATTGTGTTTATAACTTTTTTTTATTTATATTAATTTCATTTTTAAAAAGGAGGAAAGCTACTGCTAAAAATAATAATTCCTTAAAATTATATCATATTTAGTTGATAGAAATTTTCCCTCAATTAAAAAAAAAAAAAAATCCTCTCCCATTTTAGTAATTTACTAAGCCGATATTAATAATTTAAAGAAAGTGGATAGCGCTTATACTAATTTAAATTTTGGGGGACAAGTGGACAACTCACCCGTGACAACGACCAAAAAAATAGATATAAAAAGATCTTAATCATTGGTTTATTGTGTATCATTCATTATTGAGAGTATTTGATTATTAGATTCTTTATATTCGGAACGCACAGCTAAGCTAAAATAATTTAAAATAAAATCTGAGAAATAATTAAACTTATCAAAGTCGCCAGTTGGAAAACTTGGAATCATGGTTTAGTTAGGCTCTGAATGATAATTATAAGAGAAATGTGTAAATGAAAAAAAAAAATAGAGAACAACAGTGTAGTTAAGGGTATTTTCCAGAAAAATATATGAATTAATTAATTAAAAAACTATAGTCATTTTTACAAATATAAACCAGAAAAAAGTATTGAGTACTCTTAATTCATCCAGCTCTAATTAGTGGTAGCAGATCAACACTATTTGGGCCTAATATTCATTTCTTCGATTTCTCTTAGTTACGGTACAGTTATTTTATACAATTCGAATACGTTCGAATCGTTTCATAGCCAATCTGTAATACCAATATTGATGATTTGTTTGGCCCATTTCTTTTTACACCAGGCCCGTTAATTAAATTTAAGGCCTTATTGACTAAACTTTTTAAAGGTTTTTTTGTAAGATGCGAGTCATGTGACTTATTTACTCTTAACGTTTTGCTACACAAACAATAAAAATAAAAGGAACAATATAAAATAAAATTTATGAAAATAGACTATCTGAGAAAGGTGGAACGAGTTTTTCCATATGGTAATTACATTCAACTTGCAGTAATATTCAACTGAAACGATATAAATATTCGTTACTCCATTAACTCTTACTTATTTTTGTATAAAAGCACTTTTTTTTTTTTTTTTTTTTTTGATAACCCAGTATCCAGACCACACAGTGATCTGACTAGCCCACTGGGCCTAAGCCCGCGTCACAGGGATTTTTAAGCCTCCACTTAAGGGCCCCCTGATAAACTGGTGGTCTGGGGCGCCTGAGCAAGTCCGCAGGTAAATTCTCAGGTGGCCACAGGAGTGAGAGAGCGAAACTGCGTCTGGGGAGGATCGATCCCTGGCCTAGACCAACAGGGCGATCCTTCCAACCAAACGAGAACCACTTTAATCTTCTAATTTGTTAGTTGGAATCTAATAACCTATATCAAGTACTAGTATATATAACAATAAATAACCAGTATAATCATATATCCGATCTAAGCAACTAACCCTATAACTCTAGCTTCTATAAACGTTTATTATTATTATCCTTTGTCCAATACCTTGCAATAAAGATTATAAAACCTGAAAGCGGGTAATTATTGGGACGAAACTAAATCTGCTCCCTAGTTTAAGATCACTAAATCACATGGTCTGAAATCTTAATCATCCAATCAAAGATTAATCTTTTAGTAAGTACTTCAAAATAATGTATAGTACACAAATTTTCTCGAAGCCTAAAGCCTACAACATGGGAGAAGCAAATAGAGAAGAAAGAGGACGGGACCATTATGGTGACACGTGTGTGCTAAAAAACCTGTATTATTGCCTCACTAATCGTAATTAATTCATTTTGAGAATCTGATTAATGGTCCCCGTTACCTTTTTAAGATGCTTTAATTGGTTCCTTATAGCTTTCACATGATGGGGTTTAACCGATTAAGCTGTAGTTAAGGTATATATACATAACAATTCTTAAATGGTTGGTGTTAATTAAGGGATACATCAAACAATGAATCAGTTTGTCAGTTGTCACTGCTCCAAGAAGAAGGATTTAGGCCACAAGAAACACTTATAAATTTATTTAATTCTTAACATTTGCAAGCACCCAAAACAAATTAAAAAGAATTAATTATGAGCTTGCCATTTTTTGGAGTAATATGTATAAGTTTAGTCGGTTCCATTTGTTTTAGGATTTAGTATTTGTTATAAAGTATGTATTTTAGCCAAAAAAATCTTAAATTTAAACATATTTATGTGTTAAAAATGGCAAATTCATAAAATTTAAGAGGAAGTGACATATTCGTAAGATTTACCTAAAAATGACATTTTCGTAAGAATTCCAACAAAAAGGTATTTTTATAGATATGTTAACATTTTCCATTTAGTATTCGATATAATTCTAGATCGGTCTCAAGACTCTCATCTATTGTTGGGAAATTTTTAGCATTTGAAGATTTCAATTGGTCTTAAAAAATGAACTATCATAATAGTTGTTAATTTGGGACACAGATCCAAAGAATAACACATGAACCCCATTGTTCAAGTGCATAGATTAGTGACTCATTGATAGCTGTCACATAGAAAAACAAACTACTATGTTTTTCTCTTTTTTTTTCTTCTTTAATTTCTTCTGTATTTCCTTAATCATATATCTCCTTCTTTTCTATTTATTTGTCACCATCCAAACTCCAAAGCATCTATTTACGAATATTGAGTCTTTAGCACAACTTATGATTTTATTTGTCATGCTTCTTGTTAATACAATGTATCTTATTTTCTATAGTCAGCGTCCCATCAATATCGGGATGAATAGATCTTTCACAAAATGTTTCATAGAACCACGTCATCAAATGATTATTTTGGCTGAAACCAAAAAGTTATTATGGAAAATGTATTCTTTCTATAAATACAAAATGAAATATTTGACAAAAAAAAATGAAATATTATTTTTTATTGCTTAATACAAAATGTATTGTTTATTCTAACTAGGTGCAACTTAAGTTTGGGAGATTTGATCTATCAGGATCTGGTCTTATTTATTTGGTCGCTTATAGCAATATAAAATATAAATTGGAACTCATGGTAAGAAAATTAAATAGATAGTAGAAGCTACACAAGATTAAGTAGCAAATAGAGTTGATCCCAATAATTGGAGGAAATCGTACTTAATTTTTTTTTTTCCATCCAACAAGTCGGCCATCAATGATGTGGTTTCTTCTTTATATAATATCTGAATAAGAAAATAATATGGTAAATATAAGTGAAGATACACACACACTTAACGGCTTTAGTTTCTTTACACGTATCGAGTCATGTCTTCTCGTGGAATGGAAGCATGTTGGTTGTCCCACTTGAAGTCCAAATATATCTAAGATATTCGAAAGAAAGGATTAGTGTAAAATAATAATACAATATGATATAAGCCTTTTATATGTTTATTTTCATTAATTCAAACCACTTTAAGTGGATTCCAACTCCTCATTCAACCTAAGTAGTGTTACTTTATAGCGGCTTTCCTTTTCACCACCTACCATTCGAAAAATAACTCACATTTCAATATATATACACACAATACATTATAATATGATTAATAGTCTTTTCGTTTAAATAATGAAAAGTTCATTTCAAAGACAAAATAAAAGAGACATCACTTTAACAAGATTCCTCCGTCGCCTTTTATTGTCTATTTAACATATATCCCCATATACATTTGTAAAAAACTACTACGAACATTTTCCTAGTAATAATCCAAACTTTATACATCGAAATTCATAAGTTTCGAACATCAACTTATCTAACAATGTCTTCATATATTTTTGATGGTATAATAACTTATAGGAACATAAAAATAATAGTAATTGGTTGTCACTTAAAATCGAATATCCCATTAAAAAGAAAAAAGATAAACAAGTTCAGAAGTATTTGTCGGTAAACGCGTGCACATGAATCAAATATCGAATAACCCATTAACAGAAACAAAAGGATAGACCAATTCAGAGAATTATTGTCAATAATCGCATGCACTTAAATCTTATTATTTCCCACTTGTTGAACTATACCTTCCATGGCTTAGCACTATGCAGGTTAGATCTATCATTTATGTTAATTATTTGATTATCTTTATTACTAGTGTGTATTTCTTTATGTAAGATTACTCGATATACTTATGATGGTTATCATGCACAATATTTAACATAAGTGTTGCTAAAAAGTTTGTAGCTTTAGCAGTTTAGCTGTCTCAAATATCTGGAGACTATTAATTTATATGACAAAAGTTGCTACTAAACAAAATTTGTCCAAGTAATTTGCATGTTCTTGATCTGCATGCAACTTGTAATTTATGTTTCCATCTCCCTACTTGGCAGAATAATAATTGATTCTTAACTAAAATTATATAGAGAATTCTATAATAATTACTTCTTATCACATTGTCAAGATCGCGCGAGTAACATGGAAATGTTATGCAGTTTCATCTAAAAGTTTTGGATAAAGCCTACTGACCCATCCCAGCTATCATAAAACTATCTTTAGATATTTTTACGGGTATAGTTAATTAATCACAATGAATAACGAAATTCTCGCAAAGAGACTAGGAAAGTATAATTTGAAACCCCACATAAAAAATTGGATACAACAAAAGTCGCCCAAACTTATATTCACTTGGCTGGGAAATCATAACTTATCCTCAATTTTCCTTTGCTTTTCTTCGCAGTCATCACATCTCAATCCCAATAGTCTATTAATAAACTTTAAGTTTCTATATATGGATAAAGTTGTCAATAATATGATCACCCTACAGTATCCTTTATTCTTCCAATAGTTCGAACTTTTTTTTAGGGGGTTAAGCCTTGTGACATGAAATGGCCACAAATAAATGCTAGTTTGCATTGTCTTCTTTTTTTTTTTTTGATAAAAACCTTGTCTATTGTCAAAATGATTAGGAATCTATTTCTTGTATTTATGGCCTGCAACTTGTTTTTCTCCCTGTGATCGGTTCGATGGAAATTTTAAAAGTTTGCCAGCTATATATATATATTAAGTTCAATAAACTTAGGATAACTCTTTTCTTAGTTAGGTAATTTTAAAACAAACAAAGAGCAAAACATTTTGCCTTTGTAAGACGCAGAAGTTGTTTAAAACTTGTTCATTGTTAGTCTATCTTCTATGGTTGCTCTTTTCTTGTCTTCCATTCTGTATGCCTCTATGTAGGGGATGTAATGTTCTAGGTCATCCTAATTCTTTCGAATAAAAATTTAGTATTTATATATTTTCTAGGAGTTTATGTGTCGAAATCTTAGGTGTTATATATATATCTACAATATTTATACGGTTTAAGAATTTTCCTTAGGTTTAACTCTATGATGAAGAACAAAAAAAAAAAAAAACTTAAAAATATAATAGCAGGTAATCCTCCAAGTGGTGTTGAGAAAAGAAAGAGTTCCAAGATATTTTTTTGGGAGTGAATTTCTTGGGTTTGCGGAAGGGTTTCCTTCAGACTGTCCAAAATCGTATTATTTCATTTTACTTTTTAGTATATAAATAAGCAGACAAGGAGAGCTTTTCCTACACTGCAAAACAGTACTTTCACTCATATTTAATACTTTTTCTGTTAAAAGCTTTTTTTTTTGTGACTCAGTTAAAAACTATTTAATTAAAACTTTGATATATTTAACACTTTCTTTTTAATCATACTTATATATTTAGTACTTAAATACATATGTATTCATGTGAGTTTACAGGGAGTAGTTTCTCGGATCCCACAAACAAAACCAAAAATGGAGTATGTTGGTACAGAAAGATCAATGACATTTGGCTAGTTATTTAGTGGGTGATTTTGCTGGATAATCATAAAGTATATTGATATATGCAACCATATATATACTACTACTGGTTATAAACACGTAGTACGCACAGTCTAAACATCTGTAAGTCTGTAACAACTCACAACTGACATTAATATTTACTCTTTCTTATTAGTATTAATTATTAAATAGTTAAAGACTTAAAGTTAGTATATAATAATTAAAAAAAATAGTAACATACAAGCATATTCCTTCTGTTTGATTTATTCGTTTCATAAGTATTATTATTTTAATTAACTAGTAGAACATATCAGAACTATGATGATTTTACAGTCGAAGTTGACGCCCTTAGTTTAAGAAATAAAAGTACTATCAAAAACTTTTCTAATATCAAAAATCATTCCATATCTTTTTTTTAATAACTAAGAGTTTTTGGACTTACGTTCATAAATCCCCTCCTGTACATGAACCAAAGCATTTTATATTGTTCTCTCAAAAATATCGTTCGAATCAACGATCTTTAAATTTTGTATAAAATTAATTCTTTACCTGTCGAGCTATTGACACTTAGTTAATCATCATTGAGTAACTAAACCATGAAAGTTATTAATAAAAATGTTGAATTAGTAAGCAACAAAAGTGAACAAAGGAAGGTCAAATAAGAATGAGTAGATATTAATATATATTTTTTCCATTTCTAAATCGTTACACGAAATTTACAATTTTCGGTTCGATGTAGATTAAAAAAAAAACTTCTGGCCGAAACACCCTCCAGGCATCTACTAATTTAAAAGGGTGTTTATATAAATTAATAATCTACTCAAAATTAAGAAATAAACTCAGGTGTTATTTATGTCGCATGTCTTTCACTCTGCTCCCACTGTCTTCCTCTTCCACTCCACTAAACGCTCCAGAAACTTGTTAACCTGTACAATAAAATAGTTTCCAGTTTAATAAATTAACAGATAACTATAGTTATAAAGTTGCAAAAAAACTTCAAATTATTTATAGAAGGGTAAGTTTTAGTTTACCTGAGAAGGGTCTTGTAGAGAATAAGAGGCATTGGTGTCCTTTGGAACTTTTGAGACAAGAATCCCAAAACCTTGTCCCCTTTCACGTAAAACCTATCGAATTATATAGTTAATTTATTACGTTAATTAATATTCGTTGAACTGTATAATCAAAGTAGATTTGATGGTACGAAAACGTGTTTTAATCAGATGTCACTATACCTTAAACGCATCTTCGTCAGTACGGTCATCCCCGATGTACACCGGCACAACATCTTCCGAATTCTCATATCCTATTTTAATTGGATAAATGATATGAGAATTTAAAGATATTTAATATTTTCGAAATGAAAAATAAATAAGTATATTTATGGGGGATTCTCTTACCTAATGATTTTAGTAAAAAATTGAGTGCCTGGCCCTTGTCCCATTTGATTGTGGGGCGGATTTCAAGCACCTGATTTTATAAATAAAAAGATTAATTAGAGATAATAATTATTGAAAAAATATTCTATATCAATACTTAATTAGCCTAATTAATGACTATTAAGTAAAAAGAGGGAGATGAAGATCACTTTTACCTTTCTACCCTGTGTTAGTTTCAGCTTCGGATAATCAATAAGAACTGATTTTACTACTTCAGCTAATGCAGTCCATCTCTGTTACAAGCAAACACGTAATAAATAATGTGTTCTCTAAATGAAAAGTATGAGTAATTCGGTAAACGGTAACAATAACATCATGATCAACATCAAAATAACACATGTGTTTTGCTTTGCTTTGTGATTACTGATTAGTGCTGCTGCAGAGTGAAATATCTAAAAATAACTTTTTGTTTAGCAAAAAAAAATATCTAAAAATAACAGTAGGTTTTTATTTGGAAATTTAGGTGTCACATTGCCCAAAAATACTTTATTTCAAGAAATAAATCTTTCAAGTTAATTAAGTACTTTGGGTTAAGAACAAAAAATATTTGGACCACTTATTTTTTTCAAATAAGAGAAAGTTTATTTTTCATCATCATTTTTGTTCTTACCTTCTCATCAACACGTCGAAAATGTACGGATAGACAAAACTTGTTGTTCTCCACCATAGCCCCAGGGATCCATTTTGTCTTTTCCTCCAAAATCTTAACCACCTGAAATTTATTTATATCCGACAATGTTAAATATTGTTTTAACTGTTTTAACTCGTGTACGTAATAGATTTGTTATGTAAAAAAAGCTATCAAAATGTACCTTCTCGATCATTGGTAAAAACTCACGTGCAGGTTGGAATAGCACTCTTTCATTACTCTGTGGTCATTTCAAAAAGAAAAAAAAAAACTCTTAGAAATTAAATAATGAAAATTTCTCTGTGTCGATTTTCTGCATTGTTTTCTCACCTTGTCGTAACTATTTTCGTTGGTCGGACCTTCAATGTCCATGCCGTGGCTTCCGGCGTAGTAAATCTCGTTTACTTTGACAAAACTACGTACCTGAAAACAAAAACATACTCGTACGTTATATATCGTATTTAGCATTAATATGTAAATTAAATTAGATGATTTTTTATGTAGAAAATAGTAAATACTTGGTAAAAATGTAATGTACCTTATCTATGGATCTTCCGGTGACAATAGCAGTCGGAAAACTCGAAGCCACGTCTTTTACAACATCTCGCATCTGTAAGAAAAATTTACATTATTAAATCCAAAAACAATAGTAATAATTAATAAATAAATTAACTCAGAAGATATTTGTAGGAAGAGAATAAAAACCTCATGGGTTATGAAAGCTTTGTCGGGATCTTCAACTATGGGAGAAAGAGTTCCGTCGTAATCAAGAAACATAACAATCTGTTTCCCTTTCGCAGCATTCACAATCTCATCAAACATATTTAAAGCCGAAGGAAATCGAACCTAAACAAAACAAGATATATCATGATCTGATTCAAGAATCCGGAAAATGGGTTAATTAATTCAGATTTAAGGTACGGATTTAACGTACGATCCAGGATGTTTTGTCGTCGATATCTGAGACAGAGTCATGGGAAGAGGTTCTGAGACGTGTAGGGGAAGAATCACGCATGGAATCGATCAAAGATGTAATCTTTGGAGCAACAACTAAGTTGTTGTTGTTGTTCTTGTCGGCTGCTTCAAGAAGTTTCAACAACTTTCGACGAGGGAAGTTAAAGTAAGTGGGAAATGAATTAGAGAACAGAGGAGAGTTAGAGACAGAGACAGTGAAGGTTTTCAAACCCAAGATGGGTTTTCTGTCGGAAACGATGACATTCTGGTTAGTCATATTCTCGTTGAGACAGAGAGAAGACAGAGAAAGAAAGAGATGTAGAGAGAGAGAGAAGGTGAGGAGGAGGAAGTGGTGAAGGAGGAGAAGAGGAATTTATAAGGAGAAGTGTGAGAAGAAGGAAGAGAAGACAAAAGAAATAGGAAAAAAACTCCATCTATCATTGGTGGCTCCCTCTGTACCTTTTTGGCCACATTATGCCTCTCTTTCTCTCTTCTTTTAACTCTCCATTGGATCCTTGGAAAAATAGTTATTTAGGTTTTTAAGCATGCTTTTTTTTTTACGTGTCGTCTCAATGTAAATGAATTGTAAAGAATGCAAATATGGAAATCTAGGACATTGGTCCCTTTTTTTATTAGTATTAGTAAATTATCATTAAAAAAAAAATCAAAAGATGGTAGAAGCCTAGAAGGTGTCAATCGGTTAAAAAAAAAAAAAAAAAAAAAAACCAAAATTCTATTTCTTTGGAAGGTAGACTGATTTCAACCATGTTGAAAAATTATGAACCGCACTATCTGAATTTTTTTTTAAATGCGTTTAATCTTTCCATAATTGGTCTATATTTTTAATTAAGTAGCATGAGATACGAGCTTTTGATTACACACGAAAGAAGACTTTTTTTTTGGAAATAAACTTATTTTTTTTGGTAATCACACGAAAGAAGATCCGAGCTATGTTACGAATGGTTTTGCTAGATTAGCTTTTAAATTAATGTATTTGAGTATACAGTATTGATTTAGCTACTCAGCTAAAATATAATGTTACGGTTGTATCAAAGGTTAGACACCAAAAAAGGGGTGTAGATCAATTGTTAGCTAGGCTTTTGTCGGAATGGTCGTCTAAATATCAAAATATATTTCTTTATTGAATTTACCAAGTTTTGTGTGTATAAATGTAAATTCTTAAGGTAGAAAATGGTGGTAGAATAAAAGGAATGTAATGAATGAAAGACGGCATGGAATATTTTTAATATTTTGGAATCACTAACCTTGAGATTTGAGGATTATTCGACATTCTTAGGATACTCATCAAGTATTAATATATTAAGGAATTTGATCAAAAACCATATCTCTCCATGATCTCTGAAAATGATATATTCGGTTCATATTCGTAAGATTAGCTAGGAATCAAGAAAAGGTAAAATTTCACCGAAATCTATGGCAGGCATATTCAGAAACTTAATTTTTAGATTTTTAGAAATCTATCCCAATTTCTTTTTAACGGACATTGCAACTTAAGAATTTATAAACTTTTGGTTGTCCTTCAAATTAAAACAAAAATATTGATGGAAGATTTCAGAGATCACAAAAAGTCCGAAATCAGAAGTGAAAAAGAAAACAGAATATATCTTTACTGATCAAATTATGAAGATAATATTTAACTACATCTTTCGGTATTTTACTATAACCGGTTCTAGCGGATTCTTTAACAATGAGTCTATTTGTGTAATATTATAAGTTTGGTTTTTGTTATGGGTTTGTATGTAAAAACAACGATTCAATAACGAATTAGTAGAGAACTTAATGGTATGAAAGTGTAGAGTACGTATGCATGTGTTATGTGTATATATGAGTTATTTCAATAAAGATCATGCGGTATATATGAGTTATTTCTATAGTTCGAGTAAAGCGGCTAAGGATATGACTATGAGCCTATGAAGAATTGAGTTGTAAATATCGTTTGCCGGTCTAACGATCACAGGCATTATAATAACCAGCTATAGCCATAGCACACAGATCCATTGGTTTACCAAACTAGTGGAAATGGCAATTCTTGTTTTGAGCACTTTTAATAGGAATCATTTTTTTTTTTTTGAACAAACTAATAGGAATCTTTATGCAGCTTTTAACTAGACCTAAAACAGACCTAATTAAAATCGGGAAAAGAAAAAGAAATAGAGCGAAACGCCCACAAGAACAAAAACGATTGCACCGAATTCTATCTAACAGTTTGTGGTATTCAATCGAAACTAGTAGCTATAAACTCTCTTTAGTTTTGTAATGACAAAACTCGTACGTAAATCCTACGTGTATCACATTTCTTTTTCATTGTTTTTTCATTGCATGCACTTGGTCGTATTATACGTACGGCTTCACTCTTTATATAGTTAGTTTATAATTAATTAATACTACTATTCACGACGGTTTGTTGTCCTGCTTTTTTTTCTTAACTTGTCTAATTAAATTACGTCTAATTGGTATTTGAATATAATTTCATAACTAAAGACAGACCAGATGGGTCAACATTCTTGACTTTCGTTACTTGAGAATCCACAAAGGGCACGAAATTAGAAACCCTTTAGATTTCTTGTTCCGACGGGGACAACCACTTTGGTATTTTGTATTATTTTTTTAATTTCTTAATTTAAGCTCCATTAGCACACATTCATTGTATTTCATTCAACTAATTTGTACAAATATAAACACAGTCATAAACACATGAGTGAAAGTTTTTTTTATGTTAAGCACATGAGTGGAAGTTTCTGATCATTTTCGTGCTGTTAATTAAGAAAATGTGCGGTTGTAGTTTAATTTATTGTTTGCTTAATTATTATCTTTATATTTGGCGGCGGTTAGAGAAAAGCTAAATTAGGCATTGTTGGGTTCATGAACTAATCACCATAACCCAAAAGTTCATTATAAATAGTTCCATATACCAAATTATATTCTCCGGCACGATGCAATTTTCGACTTATGTGTGCCTCTTTCAAATAGATGATTATTTATATGTATCAGAATTAAGATCCCAAATTAATATTTCATAAAAAAAAACTATTAAAAAAAAATATATTCAAATGGTGGTAAGAAAATAATACCTTTCAGAAACAATGTAGGAAGAATAAGGCATGCTAAGCCATTTGTGAAAATATAACTACTATGAGATGTAAGTTAGTTAATTTATTTAGGAGATTTAATCTTTTGATTAAGGGTCCCCATTCCACAAAGAGACCTTGAATAACTTTCTTATTAAGGAAGATTATTGTTTTTCAATAAAATTTGTTGGCATGGTCCATGCTCGGTGGGCCTTTCTCTTCTAGAACTCCCTAATTCTATTTTTGTATTCAGTATTGTTTTTTTTTTTTTTTATGTACAGGACACATTTATTTTTTACTGCTATCTATGTTTCTTAACTTACACTATTGTTTACTAGTATATGTTTTCCTCTAACCACTTGATAATAACTATTATAAAAATATTCCATAAAAATGTTAAAAATTTTTGTAAAAAGATAATAGTTACATGGAGGGCAAACAACAATTCGAAAAAAAAAGAGATAATATATTTTCATTCTAGATTAGTAGAGAAACGTTTTCACTTCAGATGAGTTCGAGTCCCTCCCACGATTGTTTGTAAATAATGGACTACTAGACTGATTCTCTGTGGTCCAAAATATTTTTTTTATAAAAAAATGAATCTGGTAAATTGCCTAAATTTTCTAGACTTGGGAGAGATCTATAGACCGAGCAATGCCTTTAATTTTCGACTTTTCACTAATAAATCCCAACTCAAATTTATTCGAATCAGGAAAATAAGATCTAGAGAGCGACTAGTTTTAATATTGTAGACTCATAGAATCAAAATCTCTTTTTTTTTTAATCGACACCATTGATTCTTTTTCCACAAATTATACGAATATCACCGAAAAGAGGTACTTTTGTGTATTCAAATCAACATGCGTAATGTGAAAGAAATTCAACGGTAAGATTCTTACGGTTAGAACTTATAACTAAATATTAATGTAAACAAAAAAAAATAAAAAAATATTAATGTAAACGTAAGATGAATTTGTTATTTTTCTCCTCACAATAATTTGGTTTTATATAAAACATGTGAATGTGTCTCCGTCTCAACTATGCCTACGTGGCTATCTATTATTTGCCCACTTGCACCAAATTTTTAGTTGCTATGTCTTCTTTTTGTCAACCTTTCAGTTTTTGTTTCTTGATAATCTGGTTCTTTATTTGGTAATGTTACTTTATTTGTCTATATTATTTAACCAGCTTCAAAACTAAATTAGATTAAACTCTATACCAGTTCTGTTTTTTAGTTATTCTTACAAGAAAAATATTTATGAAAATCTCAAAATTCAGTAAATGTTGGAGAAATGTTTTGATTTTTTTAAAAAGATATTTTTCTCTAAATTATCTAAGATAATTACAATTTTTTTATAATACCATTTCGTAAATTACTATTTGGCTCATTCCCAAAGCTAATGAAGAAAAAGTACAAAACAAAACTGAAGATCTGAGTCCTTTCGATGAAGCATAGGGCCACATTTCAACTGTCTTGCCCCATGAGCTAAAGGCTTATTTCTTTAGTGTTCTTTCTTTCCAAATGTTATATTCAATGTTAGTTTGATTGTTTTAAAACAATATCATCATTGTTTTTTGCTATGGTGCGATCAATAATATCGTGTACTATTTTATTGATATGAACAATATTAAAAACTCACTCGAACCAACAAAATAGAAATGTATTGGGTAGTTTTTATAGTCAATATATGTAATGGAAGCTTTATTTTCACTGATTAAATTATAATTTAAATTAAGTTTTACGAAGTTAGTTAAACGAGTACAAATTAATTTAGATGAAAAATATATAATTTTGCAGTGAGTTGAATACGTTTAGGAATTAAATTCTACTATTTAATATACTAGGGATCGATTATAAATTTCTTCAGTTGATTTTAATCAAAAATATATTATGAAGAAGAAATGCAAAAATCAAGATTAATCCAACAATGTACGCAAATTAACTTGTGTACAAGTGATGATGCCTATGTTTTTGTTTAAAAGTAACAATATCTGCGTGTAACTAAATTGTTGAACTGAACAGCAGATGCTAAGTATATGAAAATTTGCAACGATATATATTAAACGAATTAGAACAAACAAATTATCAACATAAAAATGATGGTTTTATACAACGTACGTTAACGAAAGATCATGCTTTACAAGTTAACATACAACTCAACATATTGGTTTGTTGATCCAAACTAAGGCTTCTGCAACAGTTTTAGTGGGTTACAAAAAAAATTCTCAAAATCTTTATATGAGGTTATTATAGCTACACAATTCAGGACAAAAATTTATAAAGTTTTTTCAATATACTTAACAACAATCAATATGTATGAAGTATACCATGCTGAAGTTTACTATTATACTACAAGAAAGAAAGCATAACATATTCCGACCAATAATTACCCCGTTTGAAATATTGATGTCCCTCAGTCCCTTTATGCCAACTTCGACTTCACTATCAAACTGCATAAGTGTAGTGGTCGGTTATATGACTAAACTTTCAATACATTTATATTAGTCAAAATTTGTATATTTTACAAATTTTTGTGTGGTATATATGCACATTATTTAGTACTATTTGATTTTATGGCAGAAAATTAGAAAAACAAAGTGTAAAGTCATGTGAAGACACATGTAATTAGTTTGATAGAAACTGCTGAAAGATATACTTAACTATTTAATTTTGACAAAAAATATATAGTTAACTATTAGAGTTAGGTCTGAATAGAGTTTCCAACTTATTTAAACGACATGAAAACCTTTTTTTAAGTGAATCAAGTAACAGTACTAAACCACTTTTAATATTTTTCTGCCACTTAATGTTTCTCCAATTAATTAAGCAAATAATTAATTTGATATCAACCACCAAATTGACATTTAGCTAGTCCAATATATTCTCTTATTTTATTGTAACATATATGTTAAATCCAACAACAAAATGTTCATTTGTATTTTGAAGCACTGTACTATATAAATATATATCTGGGTAGCATGTTAGAAGTGTATATATATAAAGAATATCAGATATTAAATATCCATATATATGTCAACCACCAAATTGACCCTTATCTAATATCTAGTCCAACACATTCTAGAATATGTAACATATTTATTATATTATATATAAACACAATTTGTATAAATCATGTATGTTAAATCCAACAACAAATTTTACTTTTTATCCACACAAAAAAAGCAACAAAATGTTTTTCTTCGAATTGTGCATCACACTTTTCTTAACAAGAATACAAAACAAAATACTATTCGGAATGCATTACTGTAGTAATTATTCTGTCTTCTACTTAATCTTTTCGGGATATCCCTAACTATATATCTTTTATCGTCCCAACTATTATTTCCACTGTTGTGCTATGATTTCATACAATCTTGGAGGTGAATCTCAATAGGAAAGAGCATGTTATTTCATATTTATTTAGTCCATACTTTATAAATTACAAATCATATACATCGCCAATATTTGTTTTTGTAAATGGAGGTTCCCAAGATTTGCCACGAACGGAAAGTTTTTGCATTGCTTATTTAAATGGGTAATCGTACTTTGAGTTCCTTTTGCGGGGAGGCAAAAAATAAATTATCTTTACTATAAAGTATAATTAATTGTTGATAATCTTTAGGATATATTAATAATCTTTTGAAATATCGATTGATTAGCTAGTTCCTAGTGGATAAATTTGTCCATTTCACGTTACACACTAAGCTCTTTGTCATATCCAACTACGTTTTGATCCTTAGTACCAAAGTCTCTCGGTATAACGTCAAAAATCTTAAACATTTACTTGAATAAGTTACTTTTTTTTTTGTTAATTACTTGAATAAGTTACTTTATGAAAAAGTCCATATATTAGTGCATTCTTTTGTTTATTTGGACTCAATACTATAGAAATATAATTAATAACATAACTTTCGATTAATACTTCCAGATTTTTCTTGCGTGAATTTAACATAATTTGTACCAAACATAAACTATGGTGTTTACATTAAGGGGTCTTTAATTTTACTCTTTCTCATAGATTGGCGTTTATGTGTTCTGTGTTCATATTGCGAATTGCGATATTTAACTTTTTGGTTATACGGGAAATAAAATAAAATCGTTACTTCAAAATACCTTAATTAGGGAAAGACGAACAACGGAAGAAGTGTGCAACGTGAAATGTCGGGGTCGGGCTATCAATGATCCATCCACGGACTCACAATAGCCCATAGTATAGCCCACCAAAAGCCCATTCTCCACTAACAGCTATTATTCATACCGAGAAACAACTATGGGTTTCTATACTTTTCTAGTTTCTAATCTACTAAAAATATGGGCTTTATACTATGGGCTAATTTGAAAAGGCCCATATTTGTAAAATTAATTATATGGAGATTGGAGAGTTGCACGAACAAATGCACTTTTAACTCAAGATTACCACTTTGTTGTTGCCTTGTTGGGCTTGTTTCTCTTATATAATGTGATGGTCTTGTTGTATTAGTCAAATGTCCTTGAGTTGTTTTTCGTAAGTTGGTTATCTAAGTTGAAATCAAAAGTGATTTAAAGACGGATTTTACTACAAAATTAAAAATGGATACAAACTACTTCAGGCTGATAGATTTTAATTCAAAATTACACGTCAATGGACAATAATGGTGTTACCAAATTCAATGCAATGTCATAAATACAACTACTTTTATACAAAAAATGGTTGAAAAATGCATGTGAAAGAGAAGAGAAATGGAGTGTGAACATAATCTTTGGTGGGCTCCTTTGGTGTTGTGTGCCTTTCAAATTTTCCATCTTTATGCTTCCTTTGCGTAATTTGGAATTCTCCTCTATTTGCTACTTATATAATAAACATATTAGATGGATTGTTGAGATTTACTTGCTATGACGGTTAGTATCGAAGATTGGCATACTTTTGTATCTGAGCTAACAAATTTTAAGTACTATACAAATCTTTTTGTATATTTTAGTATTATGCATATTCCCCATGAAATTAACTTCCGTGATGATAGACTTGCCAAATGTGCAAGAACAAGTGGTTTCTGTTTTCTCATGTAAATCTGTCGTGTTTTCTGATTGGTTCTCTTTTAAAAATAATCATTTCCAATTATTTAATATGTGGGGTTCGAGATAAAAGAGAAATGATTACTATGGGTATGTGGATTATTTTGAAATGTTAGAGATAAAATATTTTTCAGGAAAAACAAAAATGATGAACAAACGATGAATTTTGTATTTTCCCTTTTACTTCTTTGAGTCACACCTTTTGTGTATCGGCGAAAATCCATATCTACTTTTTCTAAAATGTGTGAAGAAGATTCGATTAATGTCTTACCGACTTTGTCTTTTCCTACCTCACTACAGTGACATCAAATTATTGGGTTTCTAGATTCTTTTGATATAAGTACATATGTATCAAGTTTGAATATAAGTGAATAAATGATAGAAGATGCTTCACGAAAAGTTGTGGCAAGGCCGGCCACATCCACCAACACGCCAAGCTTTCACCATTAGTGATATTAAAACGGACAAGAAATATTTCACACAATTAATGATATTTGAGAACGTGTGAGAAAGATCCAAAAAAATCTAACTAGGATATGAAAAATAAGGTGACGTGTTAGCAAATGAGTTATATCAGGTAAATGCGTTACAACATTCATAGATGCAATTCCACATATAAACATTTTTTTGAGAACATAACAAAATTTTAGTGGAACAAATTAAAACCGTTCTACCACCTGTTTTATTATCACTAGAACGTTACTTTGTTGAGGGGCTCAACCAATCAAATAGCTTCGTTTACATATGATAACCTTTCTTATAATTTTTGCAAACATTAGTAGATATTATATTTCAAGGATGTTAATCTGGGCTGGAATTTTTCTGTCAATCCGATTACAACATCACTTATTTAGGGGTAATATTAAATTATCAATCAATATCAAATCGACTTTTGTATTTTATCTTGACGAATCATATGACTTCAGAGGGTTTGACAGATTACGAAAACGTTAAAAAACCTATGACGACACTCAAGAGACGTGTTTCACTTGAATTGTAATAAAATGGTTAATACGTTAATACCAAATTTAGGTGAAGACTTGTGAATTGGTTTCTCATGTCAAAAAAAAAAAACTGTTTGGTGATGAAACGTTTAACAAAAAAATTCATTCCCGAAACTACAAAACCAATCTTCAAGTACTTAGATTACATGTTCATCTTCTTAAACATCACATGGTTTGTCGAAATCAAAATGTTATGGCCTTGTCAAATAGATAATTGTAGAGAAGATTTCAATTTACTACAAAAACTAAAATAAAATTGCATTAAGATAAAGAAACTGAGGCTACAAATTACATAAGACAAAAGAGAAAAAAAAAAAAAAGATTACATAAAATGAAATCTGTGGCATGGTCGAAGCCTGACAAAAAACCGCAAGCTGGACCGACACAGAGACTAAATACAAACCATAATACAAATATTAACATAATACGAAATTTAACCCCTAAACCATAATTAATTAATTACTCTTAGGCCTGTCATGCAATTTCACAAAAACTCCATTGCAAGCGGCTGAAATTCCTATTTTGCCCCTAAGCTAAAATCGAATCCCAATCGATCTCGTACGACGGAAACTTCTCCAACGAGAACGTCTCGTTCCACTGCGGCGGCTCCTCCGGATCAGCGAACGTCAAGTCCGACAACGGCGAAGATCCGGCGGTGGACTCTTCAAACTCCGTCACCGGTGGAGATCCAGCGGTCGAGACCGATTTTTCCTCCGCCTTGACTTCTTTCTCCGTTAGATCTGGCGACGAAACCTTCTTCTCCGTCACCGATGAACCACGTTTCTTCGATGCTTTCGTCGGTTTGTCCTGTTTCTGAGTCTCCGCCATGCTTTTACAAATAGCTTCAAGCTTAGCGTCGACTGAGGAGTGAAGAGGTTTGTATTCACCGAAATCGCCTCCGATGTGAGATCCGTTATGACGTAGGTTAGGGAAGTTAAGCCGGGCGAAATCGCCGCGCAGCTTATACGCCGCCTTATCATAGGCCAACGCTGCTTCCTCCGCCGTGTCAAAGGTCCCAAGCCAAAGACGAGTTCGATTCCTCGGCAAACGGATCTCAGCCACCCATTTACCCCAGTGACGTTGCCTCACACCTCTGTAAAGCTTCGTCGGCTTCGGAGGAACACCTGAACCGTAAGCGAAACAAGATCCGGCGACTCCAGATTGCTTCATGAGTAACGGCTTTGGGCTGAGAAGATTCGAGAAAGTGTTGTTGTGATGCGTCGGAGGAAGAGGATGATGGATCTGAGATTGGATCTGGTGGATTTGAGAAGAAGAGAGGTTGTTGAGTCCGATTAACGATCCGGTTTGTTGAAGATCCGACCCGTATGAAAACGGTTGGGTCAAGAACGTTGAATCCGGGTAATAACCGGGGAGAGGAGGAAGAGAAAACGCAGACGCAGTCGCTGCGGGATGAAGAAACGCAGACGCGGAAGGAGGAGAATCGGAAACGCTTTTGATAAAAGGTACAAGCGCGTCCATGAGTTCACCACCACTACCAACAAACGAATCTGATTCTTGAAACGTTCTGCTACTACTGTACAAATTCATAGCAGCTGCCATTTAAAATAAAATTTGAATCCGAAAAAATTAACCTGAGTCTTGTAAAAAGTAAAGAAACAGGGATTTTTCCGAGGAAATTCAAGAAAATAAAAATAAAAATTGGATCTAAAAGGTTTGAAATAAGCAACCTTTGTGTAGATCCGAAAAGAGGGAATCAAAAATTCACCCTCGATTTACTAAAATCTAAGAAGAAAAAATAGAGGTAAAATCAGAAGAAATTTGAAAAAACGATCTCGTTCTGAAAATACCTGCCTTTCAAATTAAAACAAAAAATTAAACACAAATTCATAAGCTTGATTTTTCTGTATGACAAAAACAAAGCCAGAAATCGAATTTTCTTTTCTATTTCTTTTTGAAAGACAGATGATTCACAGAAGCGAGGGACACCAGAATAGGGCCGGGGAAATTGCAAGAAAATGTAGAAATTGAAAGATCAAATGAGAAGAAAAAAAACAATTGCTCGTTATCTACCAATTTTGTTTTGGGGGAGGGCACTCAATTTTTTTTTTTTTTTGTGTAGTGAATTACTCTCAACCTCACCGATGAACTAACCTCACCTGCTTGGCTCGTGTTTATATAGTGGGTGTAGTCTTCTCACACTATTTTCATATTTTCCGTTTTTTATTTAAAAATAAGAATGTTTGATGACACAAGATGGTAAAAAAAATTTAACAGTGAGAAAAAAAAAACAGTATATAGTTTTTTTTTAAGTAACGGTAACAAATATCAGTTTAAAGAAAAATCTGTAATTGGACAATTCTTAGTTAAATATCACACTATACTTTGAATCTAAAATAGTCAACTAAAACTAAAAATTTAAATTTTGAATGCCTGCAAATTAATTTTTATGTTTTTAGTACTTTTGGATAAAACCAGAATTTTTTATAATAATTTTGGGACATTAAACTAATAGTGTTATTGTTAACAATAAAATTTGAAACTAATATTTAATAATATAACCTAACTTTTCTTTTTTTAATCCACCTATAACTTCTAGTTAAAGTTACCAACTATACTCTCTAATGTCAAACTTTTTTTTTTTGTTAAAAAACCTTTATCTCTTCAACAAAGATTTGATTATGAATAATGTTATACAATAATTAATATTTTTCTTTTAGAAACTAATTGAAATTTCAAAATTTTAGTTTCTATATCATATAAGTTAATGTTTTGTTAATATAATATAAAAACATGACTACTTGTTAACATAGTTTATATAACTATTAACATGGGTACACTATTAAAAGGAATAAATGTTATAAGAATCTATTATATACTCTTAATTTTTAATGTATCTAAATAAAGAACACAATTGTAAATATATATATACCAAAAATTAAGAGTATAAAATAGATTCTTATAAATAGGGGAATTTAATGTATCTATTATATACTCTTAATTTTCAAATTTTATAAATAAAAATAAAATTTCTGAGAAATATTTATTAAAATAAAAAAAACAGGGGAAATTTATTGGAGTAAACAGTAAACTAATTATAGAATTCTTCGATTTTAAAGGGAAATGATTGAATCTTCTGGAGGTAAACTGTAGTTTCCTAACCTGTGAGTGAGAGCGGGTGGGAAACATGACATGCAGCGAATGACTGAATGACGCGTGCGTGAAACGGCTTAAAGGTGTTCATATTTCAGGACACGTGTCCTCATATTATTTGTGCTTTGTGGAGTAAATAGTCGTACCTGATTTTGTTGACCGATCTGGTTTGTGTTCACACACAGTTCACAGACCATTTTGCTTATTTGTTTGTTTGTTATTGCTTAGCTAGGTTCTGTTTTAATCATCTCTTTTATTGGCCTCACAAAAACTTACAGACTTTTAGGCTCTCGTTTTCTTTCATTTTTACTGTTCAAAAACTTAAAAATATCTAAAAATGTAATAATTTCTTCTCTTTCGATCAAGAAAATAAGTGCTGCATAATCTTATATCTCTTATAAGTTGTAACTTTCTTTGTCTTATGATATTGCTACCTTATTTATAAATAATTTACCATAATCTTCGTTATTTTTCTGCTAATTATTCATATGATATGTTTTGTATGTTGTAACTATATATTTCCTTTTTCATACACCGGTTGATCATATCTGATTTTTTTCAACGGTATATTATTTGATTTCTTTTTACCTTTGGGGAGTCTAAAATAGTAGTGGTGCTTTTATAAACAAAAATAAAAATAATAATATTGTTTGTAATCACGAAAGATAAGAGATAAGAATAAGATAGTGAGTGGCACAGGGCTGCTTCCAAAACAGTTGTGATATTCTTATTAATGGGTCACCTACTTCCTCCTCATCATTTTTCTATTTGATTTTGTTCTTAGTGGAGATTAAGAGATATTATATAGGAACTAAATTTAATTTTGGTTCAAAATACAAAAACATGTGAGAAATTAAGCTAGCTATATAGATTACACACCCATAATTTCATAAATTACGTGATACTGTAAACTTCGAATTTTCACTTTCTCGTATGTTAGTATTATCTATCATTAACATGTAATCCAATAAGAATTTTCAACGAAATTAGCTAAACTAATGTGGTTCAAAATTCAACTATCGACGTTATATAACAAATAATATCTGGAATTAAGAAAAATATCTTAAGACGCCGATGGTGATATAGATTTACATCACGATTTAAGATAATTTAATATATAAAGTTGTTGTTTAGTCGCGCAAGTATTAATCATGCATGATGATAATTATAATGGGTAGTTTAGACTTTAGTCGACATAAATTATTACAAAAACTAATAGAACTCTCTAGAGGTTTAGAGAGGGATTGGCTGAGAACTCCACCATTATCATTATCATATTGATAAAAAAACTACCCTAATATTTTAGCCTAAGTCCGAACCTTTCGCCATCTTATCTGACTGTGTATATTATCTCTAGCCGCAATTGTTACAAAACTCGATTTTATCGCTAGTTTAAATACAAATGCCTGACCAAAGAAAAAGACCTACTACATCTAATGAACTTTTTTTTGCAAATGACCATGGTTAAATTTATGAATGTACTATTATGTATTTATGTAGAAGCTTCGAGTTCAAATTCGATTTTCTGTACTTGATTGAATTATTTTGACAAAGATGCAACACATCGATTATGATCTCTTATGAATAATTGCATCACGACGAGTCGACGACAAGTCATTAGAATGAGAAGCAAAACGAAAAACCACTTTTCCCATTTAGACAGTTTTACTTATTAATTTTAACCTGCTATCAGCAATGGAAAAAATATTTACCTTGGAAAATAAATATTTAACATTTTCAGTTGCATAAGAAATATAACATGTTACTGAAAAAATCAACAATAACTGGTCGAGTAAAAAATTATAATATAGGTATAACAGCATAACGTCTCGCTAGTTAGTTTCATAGTTTGTATTTAGTTGCATCATTACCAAACACATGCTTATTTAATACACAAACTTTAGAAAACTTAATACCAACTTGGTAAAGAAAATTGAAGTACCACTTGTATGTAAAAAAATAGAAGCGTCTAGAGTTGTAACTTGTAAGATAGACTGAAATTTAAAAAGCAATATTTGTTTGTATATTATTAAAAAGTCAGAAGATGAGCATGGAAGATGCAAGGCGAAGTAAGGGATGCATGTGGGAAGCACGTGCCCATTGAACACGTAAGCCGTTTGCAGCGACGGCGGAAGAAACTTCGAGTTTCACAATGGACTAAAATAGCGGCGGACCTGCGCGATATAAAAATAAACTTAGCCAACGGTCAAGGGTGGATACATGACTTTTCATATATTGAAAGAGTCCTTTATGATTTTACAAAAAAAAACTGATAATGTTTTGTACACAAACACAAGTATTTTCCCTTGTTTATACACAAAATTTCACATGGAATAATACGAGAATTATGAGGAACAATTAGTGGATCATGTCAGCATAACAAATATTTCCATCCTTTTTACGGCAACATTTCCACGTTTAATCTGCATATATCTTTCCAAAACTCTGACATTTTGTTTGTTTAATATTGATTATTTTCATTGGCTTTTATTCAAAATACAGATAACTGGACTACTCAGAAGCCTTAAATTATCTGTATTTGTTATTTTATTTTTTGTAATTTTGCATGTCTCATTCTGTCATTCATATTTCATATGGTGTATCGTAAAAATTGTTGAATATTTCATAATATAAAACAAAAAGAGAAAAGTAAAATGGTATCCAATCAGATCAATATTTGATGGCATGGATCGCGCGTGTCCGTCTCATCGTTTCGTTACTTTGAAAAGTTTTTTCCTTTTATTTTAAAAGTTTCTTTTTATCCCCTTCACGCGGTTTTCTCATCACATAAAACGCTGCCGTTTTTGGTATCTTTTCAAAAAATCAAACGACCGTTTACTTTTACGCCACGTGTTTATAATCAATGGCCCAGATTGAACTGCCATCTAACTAGCTGTGTGGTCACCGTGAACTGCAACCAACCTCACTCCACTTATATCTCTTTGAAAATATCTCATTTTCGTCACATAAAACAAAATACAAATCAAACTCTTTTTTTATGGTCCATTCCCATTTATCGACACAATTATAAGAAATTGTTGTGATTATACTTTGATAATATATTGTTAAGAAGATATAAGAAATTCTTATTATTATAAGATACAGAATAGACACTATTTCGACTAGATTAGAGAGTTTTGCAAGAAAAAAATTTGAGGGTGGTATCGTTTTCAGAGCAGTTGGATGTCGTTTAGTGAGGGAGATGAATGGCATGTGAACTTTAGGTGAATTGTCTCCGTCACATTTTGTTCAAAATACCTTTTTCTTTCTTTTCTTTGGTTTTATCGTTTTCGCGTGATATCGTGATTAACGTGACGTATGGTCCATTTCTCCATTTTTAAATACCTATTAAGTACAAGTTTTATTTTCATATCAATGGATATCCAAAAAGAAGTACAGAATTTGGAGTCTAATACATTTGTCTTTTCAAAAGCACATAGTTCCCAATTTGAATTGTAATACCACTATTGTCGATGAAAAATATCAAAAGATTTGTTGTTCTCTAAGGAATTAAGATGCAATTCTAATATGTGACACGTTTAAAAGAAAAAGAAAAGGTTATTGTAGAAAAAGAATCAAGGATTCTTCATTTTGTGGAATAAGAAGAAGGTTAGGTATAATTGAGGAATGTTTCGTAAAGCTTTAACATTAGTAGATCAAGTGACTCACTCACACATGATGACACATCCTTAATTGCTTTATTCGTCTGAGAAAATAGAAGAAAATCTCGACCATCAAATCTTCTAACCATCTTTATATCATATTGTGTACTACTTTTAGTATTAGATGCTGCTCTAAAATCCTTTCAATCTCAACCATCATTGCCACATTTATCACCTAACTTGTATCATTCTTTCACTAGAAGAAGGGGGAAGACAAAAGTGATTAATGGTGTCAATTTAATGGGCTATTTGTGCAAAAGCCCAACAACATATGCCAAAATTGAAAGTTCAACTGAAGCATAATATATAAACCAATTGGTTTTCTTCATATTAAGATACAAAACCCTTTTTCTTCTTTGGTTTGATCTTATGCGATAGCTTCTGATCAACGAGTTGGGCTTAAACTATTTAAAGCCCATGATACTAGTTGTTATTTTTGTCCCACATCGACCAAATCATAATTTGCAAGCCACAATTTCTCTTATAAATAAAGTCCTGGAGCTGCTGCTTCTGGACATCGAGGTGGGCTTCGAGTTTTAACACCCCATATAACCAGTTGTTGTGATGCGATGCTAAAACTTTAGTTTTTATTCGGATCCGAATTCGTAGCCACGTAGCATGTTGTTTTTTTTTTTTGGTTATTTTTGATAAGTGTTAAACTTTTAAATTTTGCGTAAACTAATTGGATACAACATCCAAACCCCTAAGAGGTGTTCTAGGTTCAATATGGTTTACACATAATTAAATTTTTAACACTTATTTTTTTTTAATGTTTTGTTTTGTTTTTTTTTTGGTTTTTTTAAGTGTTAAAATTTTAAATTTTGTGTAAACTAATTGGATACAACATCCAAATCCCTAAGAGGTGTTCTAGGTTCAATATGGTTTACACATAACTAAACTTTTAACACTTATTTTTTTAAAAACTGTTTTTTGTTTGTTTTTTTTAGTGTTAAATTTTTAAATTTTGTGTAAACTAATTGGATACATCATCCAAACCCCTAAGAGGTGATCTAGGTTCAATATGGTTTACACATAATTAATTTTTTAACACATATTTTTTTTTTAATGTTTTGTTTTGTTTTGTTTTTTTTTTTTAAGTGTTAAATTTTGTGTAAACTAATTGGATACAACATCCAAACCCCAAAGAGGTGTTCTAGGTTTAATATGGTTTACACATAATTAAATTTTCAATTTATTTTTTATAAGTGTTAAATTTTTTTTATTTTGTGGAATAAGAAGAAGGTTAGGTATAATTGAGGAATGTTTCGTAAAGCTTTAACATTAGTAGATTAAGTGACTCACTCACACATGATGACACATCCATAATTGCTTTATTCGTTTGAGAAAAAAAGAAGAAAATCTCGACCATCAAATCTTCTAACCATCTATTTATGCATACTACTTTTAGTATTAGATGCTGCTCTAAAATACAAATTATATATGTTCTACAATTGATCAAACAGCAAAAACATCAAAATTTATGTAATGTACATATTTTGTTTAGTCCAATTCCTAGTATATACTGCCTGATCAAAATGTAAGTCTGATGGAATTTCTAAAAACCACATAAACATGACAAAGGGAAAGTCACAAAAACAAAGACTTTTTAACCCCTCCAAAAGCCACTAACATAATTTAACCATAATCTCACACATACAATAATATGTAGCTCCTTAATTTGCTTCAAACGATTGGAGTCAGATCAGAATATGGAATCAACATACGAGTGGTTTCGCTTCCTGTTAAACTCCAACAAGCTACCGTACGTACGATCAGCTACTCCCACGAACAGTGCCTCCGTGTCGGGGCTAAACGAGATTCCCGCTATTTCTCCAAACAGATCAATCTCTTGACACTGAGTGTAACCAGCTTCCGTGTCAAACAAGTGTACAAAGTCTGCTGGCTCAGCCATGGCTAAGAACCGTCCATCAGACGTGAACCTCAAGGCTCTGATGGCTCCCATGTTTCCTTTCAACACTTTGAGTGATTGAGACAGGTTCCTTACGTCCCATAGCCTACAGGTTGTGTCTTGGTTACCCGTGGCTAGGATTTGACCGTTTGGGTGCCATGCTGATGAAAACGAGTAGTCTAGATGGCCTTCGAGTCCGTGGATCACTTTTCCAGATCCGGTATCTGCTAGTAAGCACTCTGGACTGTCCCCTAGAACAGCCACTAGCTTACCATCTGGACTGATGGAGATGTTCTACAGATACGCACATAAAGCATTAGTTATGAACACTCTGAATCGATAGCAGATGAGAACAGCTGAGTCTTAAGAGAAGGAGATGCACTTACATTTACAGACCAATCAAAGGCGAAACTGTTGAGCAAGGCAAACTTTGTGGCATCAAATAGCCGGACAGTACAGTCATTGTTCGCGGCCATGACCCTTAACGAGCCACTACATGGATAAAGGTAGCAAGGATTAGAACAGTTTTTTTTTTTTTTGGAATCCAGTGTATATATGTTCTGTTACAGTAATTACCTAGGTGCGTTGTAGATGTCAACCGAATTGGTGATGTCGTTTTCAGCTGATGTTAGTTTTGTGCAGAAAGCAACCTCAGGTTCGTTGATTCTCTGTAATCAGAGAGACCAAGCAAAGTGAGAAACCAATTTAACAATTAGATCACTGTAGAACACAGAATGTATTAATATATACCTTGCAGATAAGTTCCCCTTGGAACCCTCCCGCAACTATCAAATCGTCTTTAACTGCCATGGTGCTTATCTGGACTCTTGATACAGACTGCGACAACGATCCATGCTGCTTCTGCAGATTTAATAACCAAAGTTAATATGTAGTTGAATTCCGAAGAACAAGTGATAGGAAGAGCAAGGTTGCTCACCATTGTAGGAACAATGGGCTTCGCCACATTAAGTACTTCTTTGCCCCTTTGCAGCAAAGATGACCAATGCATGAGAGAGTAGTTGTTCATGAAATACACATCGTGCTTTGATGTTGCCCATACCAAGTTCCTCAGCTGTAAAATGAGACAATAGAGATTATGATTCTCGCATAAGACACAACTGGTCATCTTAGACAAAAAAAAAAAGAAGAAGAAGAGAATATGCAAGTTCTCACACAAAACACAAGCCAAAAAGAAAACAAAGCAACTGTTTCAGTAATCAAATGTGAACTTCAAAAACTAATCTCTATAATGTCTCAGATTTTAGCAATAATCGTTTACAGACCTATGAATCAACTGTGCCAGAAAAAAAAAGAAGACCAAAAAACTAGAGGAAAGAATAGTAAGCACAAGAGCATTGTATCATGAAAAAATGCAGATGATAATGAATCACTCATATAGTCAGTCATATGTAAGCTCGAACAAAAAAGATTTCCTGTAAGAAAGAAGGATGACAAAGTTAGAGAGTCCTTGTAGATTAGCAAACATTTCCTATCATACCATATTAACAAAGGTTTCCTTAAGGCGCCAGCTGCTCTCCCAACCTGTTTAAGAAAAGGTTAAGGCATATAGAAACTGTTTCGCAGCAGCGTGTTAACGACAAGTCTTCTATATAATATAGTTCCCGTGGTTTAACAGTGGACACTAAGCAACGTCTAATGTGCAAGGGAATCTTAATACACTCTGTGACTATAATTTTCTAGGCGTATGAAGATGTTAAAAAGTTGCCTGGACCAGTTAGACTTATCAGCTCTCCCTCGACTATCCTAGACACATATCATGACACTTTTTTGAATCAGTTAGAACCTTACACAGTATTATTGTACCTGAGTAAAAACATCGAACCTAAGTTATTATATTTCGAGAAGTTAGAAACGAGCAGGTTAAATTTAAGCAGCCTTGAAGATTATCTGCAAAAGAAAAGGATTTGGTGTGAATCAACACCCCTAGCTACAGGGCTGAGGGTGGGAACAATGATCAACATAAGAAAACAGGAAGAACAATCGCAAATTCTAATATCAAACAGTAATAAACAATGACAACAGATACACATGATATTCATCTTCGAGATAAGTTTTGAACTGTCATTTATAAACAATGGCAGGTCTCACTAAAAGTTGTGGACTTGTGGGTTTTCCAATCTCAACAACTGAAAGCAACATGGAACTAGAATTTTCCAATCTCATAAAATCATTCCATGGAACTAGAGAACTCAGGCTTGATAAGAGGCCAACTGTTTGCAGTTGCAGACTCGATAATTAAACACAAGAGCTGAGCAACAGAGTAATTATAAAATGATAAAGACTCTAGACATCAAGCAACAGAGTATGCAACACATTGCAAAACATAACTAAGCAAAGTTGTCTACCTGAAAATGTGCAATTGTGGACTTAACAAGCCTCGTGTTGAACTGAAAGTCGTAAAAGTTTTTTCCTTTCTCAACTTGCAAGCAATCCTGACAACATCAAATACAAGAAACCATGAGAAAGATGCACACCAAAACTCAAGATTTCAAATCATCCATCAGCAAAAAGCTAGAAACTTTGATTGGCTTAGACAAACCTTATAAAGCTCTTCTCTTGATCTAAAGAGACTCTCAAAGTTTTTATAGTGTAGCAATCTGTTCTCACGGTATCGATCCCTCGTGTAATTCATGCTCTCCCAAGGAATCCCTTGAATATCTTTTCCATTCCTAGCTTCTAACGCTGATGTATCATTGTTCGTCTTACTCTGACTCTAAAAAACAACAATAACAAGTCTATTATTCATCACATCAATTGAAATTTCAAGCCTTTCCTAAATCAGAGCTGCATAAAGTAATCATACCAGCTCGAAATCGAAATCGGAGTCCATGAAATCAGAATCAGAATCACTGGTGATATCAACCTCTCCAAAGGGTTCATCATCATCGAAATCAGCGTGGAATTCATCAACAAGGTATTCAAGATCAGAGTTGTCGAAAATATCCATCTTAAAACCTGGTGTGAAATCGATCAAGAACAAAATATCAAATCAATAAACGTAAGAAACAGCTAAAGCAATCGTATAATCGAACAGAGAGTGAGACAAAAATAAACAAAACCTGTGTTCAAAAGTTGTATCTTTCTCAGTAATCAATCAAAAGCTTTGTGTGGTTTAGTTTTGGAATTGGAGTTTTAAGGGCCTTTACTTATATAAGTTATAACGGTGGAGCCGTGGAGGAGTGAGAGGACAGAGTCAGAGAGAGTTTTGGTAGGACCGGTCAGAGCCGGTAATAAATAAATAAACCAAACGAGTTTAGTCCGCGGGAAGTTTTGGGACCTACATTTTTACCGGAACAGTCGTTACTTGGTCAAAAACAAAACGTTAAATTTCTCAAGAATTGATATGCGACAAATATGGAAACAAAATATCTTTCAAAAGTGTGGGGGTTTATTGTTTATTCTTTTTTTTTTGGTAAGTGGTTTATTGTTTATTCTAATTACACACTTTGAAATCTTACTGATGTAAATTATTGGGATCTCGTTTTAAGCCAAAATTATTGTTTGTTTCTATATTTTTCTGGGTTGATTTTTGGCGTTTTCCATTTTTTTTATTAATATCTATCTTAAAAGAAGGATTTGTTTTTTTTTTTCATTAATTATTTGAATTACGTAATAGATGTCATGTTAATTAGTTTTCCATTTATGACTCGATTTGGATATTCTGGTGAAGAAGAATTTGACTAAACTTCAATATATGTTTATATCAAAACAGAGTTACTTAAAGATAGTATCTGAATTTTCTTGTGGAAAACGAAAGGAAGAGACAAGCGTCAGACAATTTTAATGAACAAAAGATTATGGAAGACTAGAGTATTTAATAATAATAGACCACCAGGAAATTTTCAAACAATTAGTAATGAAATATGTTTTGTTGTTAGTGTCACTCTCTTTGGAACGTGGCCATCGTAGTCTACCGACATCTCACAGTCGCTTAATGGGCAGTTTCGTCAAATCACCACCACTGAGCGGTACGACCAGTTTATGTCGTCACAAGGACTTCTCTACTTCTACCAGCAGTGACACCTGTCGGTCATAATTTTTGCATAGGCTTAGCTTCCTCCACCTGGCACTAGTTTTGAGTTTGAATTCTATCAGAAATTACATAAAAAGTAAAAATAAAAACTCTACATATTGTAATTTTAAAATATACCCAGCTGTGAACTATTGTGAACATGTTGAATTTGTGTTAGAATATACTTCAAATGAATCTCTACAAAGCTCCTTCCACCAAACACTTGGCTGAGACAGAAACAAATTATCTACTAATAACATTTTATTATTTGTTTGAAACCGACATTTTTATCCAGTCAAACCTAATTACGTGATGATGACAAAAAAAAAAAACCTAATTACGTGACCATATGAACTTGTTTATAGATGACAATTAGGTTTATTGTGACAGATGGCCTGACCTGATAAGTTAAGTTATAATAAATATTGCTATCCATTTTCACTTATTATGGTTGGTTGGACGGTTTATTTGTACATTTCTTAACAATTCTTGATACATATTACATATTTGATACCAAAACGTTTTGAAAGACTAATTGGGCTGTACATTGAAAAAAAAATGCTAAATGGCTTAAAGCAAAAACCTTAAAAGCTATTTGAAAAAAATATTATTGGGCTTTGGCCCGTAAGACCAGTAATAATGGCATAACAATTCAACATCCTTTTTTTTTTTTTTTGATTGCACATCATTTTTTTTCTTTTCCATCTAATAATTCAACATTCATATAATTTTTTATATTCTACAATAGTTTTATCTAATACAATTCAACATTATATCCTACTTTTTTTTTTCATCTCATATTCTGTTCCTTAGTTATGTCTTTTTGTGTGATTACATACTAATAATTATTAGCAAATAAAATTAAATAGAAATAGATAAGAATTAAATTATTTTATTTATTTATTTTAGATTATATGAAAACTAACACGTTTTTCTATGTGTAGTCCAAATTAAATGAAACAAATCTCTATTTATATAAAAATGATGAATTTTGATATAATTACTTTTAAAATAATAATTACTATAAAATAATTGATCTCAAAGATTTAAGATGAGATAAAAATCTGGAACAAAAAACTAAAATAGCAAATTAGAAAAAGACACAAAAACTTCACAAGACTATAATTTAACAACTTCATTATACTTATTCAACTACAGTATTGAATAAAATTTTTGAGATGTCCAATAAATGGTCCAAAAAAAAAAGAGATAATTGGGTGAGAGACACTACTTTTTGAGTTATTTAAATTTTCGGTATTAGGCCATATGACTCAAGACAATGATAATAATTAGCCATCCTTTTTCCCGATTTTAACCCCACGCACCTCTCTCATTCTCATGGCCCCACGCACCTCTCTCCTTCTTATGTTCATCTCTCTCTCAACTCTGTTCTAATATTCGAAGTGATAACAAAAACAGTGTTGTGTTTATTATTTACACCGCCACTGTTTATTCATCGGAAAAGATAACTTTCACGATACAAATAAGAATCTAAAACATTGTTTGGATCTTCACAAATAGATCTACAAAGAATAGATGCAGATCTTATGTTTATATCTCTCTCAACTCTTTTCTAATTCATTCAAACCGATAAGAAAAACAGCGTCGTGTTTATTATGTTTATATGCTTGAAATGCCAGTGCAAACTTTTGCTAGGGACGCAGCGCCGGTGGTTGATGACACATACCTCGAAGGTAACATAGCCAATGTAACATAGAGCTCTACATTTGCAAATAATGAGTCTTATCCAATTGTGAATATCCATGTATTAACTTGGAATGCTAAAAACATGAACAGGTGGAGACAGAACAAGGTTGGTCTTGCTAGATGTGGATTACGAGGGGGATGAACAGTTAATGGAGCCGCAAGAAAACTTATGAACATGCAAACACGAAAGTATAGATCTATGCAGATTTGTGAATGTCCAAACCTGCATAGATTATTCCTCTATCCTGACTTTCATTAGAAACCCAACGAGGGTTATGTATTTTATTACAATCTACCTATGTTTTCTTTTAGATTATTCCTCTATCCTCCTTCTTTATTTTGAACCATTGTTCCACCAGTCTTTCATCTTCTGAAATCTGAACTAGTAGTATCTGTATTTTTGTTTCAATCTGTTGGTGATACCTTCTAACCTTTTATGGCTCTACGTTTTAACTTTTCCCGCGATATACATGTTCATTCATTAGCTATAGATAGCTACATTTATAAATACATGTATATCTAGTTATGTACAACTACATATTCAATGAGTTTTACTCCTGTTGTTAAATATGTAGACGTCTATATTAAAAGGTGTATGTCTAAGCAACTCTTATGTTGGACATGCGCATGTGGGGCGCGTAAGGGTCAGGTATTTGACAAGCATTTAATATGTGTCAGTTTAATTGTACTTTTGTGTCAGAAGCCAAACCCACGCGCATACGTTTTACGCTTCCTGGTTATTTTGTAAATAACATCTAAAGGTGACCCTTTTCTAGCTTTTGATAATACCTCGTAGCTTACAACTTCTTATAATACCTCTGCACTAATTTGTGTTCCCATTTTTACCTCTGCACAAATTCACTCAAAAAAAAAAGAGTTATTGAAAAACAACAATATAATAAATTCTTAGGTCACCTTGTCGAATCCGAAGGTTATTTAAGTCAATTCATTAGAGACATAATTGGGGAACGAATAAGAAGAAGAAGACTCTGTCACACTCTCTCTTACACTCATCAGTTTCTCATCTCTCTTTTTCCGCATTTCGAAGCCATGGCTAAACTGCTTCTTCTTCTTCTTCTCTTCATCGTCCACGGCGTCGAATCAACTCCTCCGCCGCACTCCTGTGACTCTTCGAATCCAACCACCAAACTCTACCAGTTCTGCCGCACTGACCTCCCAATTAGCCAACGAGCGCGTGATCTTGTCTCGAGGCTAAACATTGACGAGAAGATCTCGCAGTTGGGGAATACAGCTCCGGGGATACCGCGTCTTGGAGTTCCGGCGTACGAATGGTGGTCGGAAGGTTTACACGGAGTAGCCGGTGTCGGTCTTGGAATCCGGTTTAACGGAACGGTTAAAGCAGCCACTAGCTTTCCTCAAGTCATCTTAACCGCTGCTTCATTCGACTCCTATGAATGGTTTCGCATTGCTCAAGTTCGTTTCTTTCTCTTTGTTTTTTCTCGTGCTTATAAGCTTTTTTGGTGGAATTTTAACAAAATCGAGAATTTCTAAGTAATATCGAAACTTACGACTAAAATCCAACTTAAAAATATATATTAAGGGATGTTACATTTTTTAATATTAAATGCTAAATGGTTGAACCTAGTTTATGGTATTTTTGGATAACTAATGTTAATTTTTGGAGCTAAAACTTTAGGTGGTGTTTTAGGATTTGTTTTTAATTATTCGAATAAATAAGAATGTTTTTGAATTGAGATATTCAGGTGATAGGAAAGGAAGCAAGAGGAGTGTACAACGCAGGGCAAGCGCAAGGGATGACATTTTGGGCACCAAACATTAACATATTTAGAGATCCACGGTGGGGAAGAGGCCAAGAAACTCCCGGCGAGGATCCGATGATGACCGGAACTTACGCGGTGGCTTACGTCAGAGGATTACAAGGCGACTCTTTCGATGGTCGGAAAACACTCTCCAATCATCTCCAAGCCTCCGCTTGTTGTAAGCATTTCACGGCGTACGATCTTGATCGTTGGAAAGGTATCACTCGCTACGTCTTTAATGCTCAGGTAAATTACTTTCCCTTAATTCAATATTCTCATTGCTTTATTACTATCTTTTGACTCATCTTTTTCCATTTTTGTGTTTGCTTTTTTCTTCTAAAGTGTTGTCTTTAGCACCTCAAAGTAGAATTTTTACATAATGCCGTTTTTTTAGTTTATAAATTATTCCTTGATTGCACTCTTTATGTCTTATCATAACAATGTGCTAATCTTTATGTCTTGTCATGAATATGAATATTTACGTAGACTAATTATCTTTGTCCAATAATATAAATCTTTGATTAAAAAAAAAAAGGTGAGCTTGGCTGACTTGGCGGAGACGTACCAACCACCGTTCAAGAAATGCATAGAAGAAGGTCGAGCCAGTGGCATCATGTGTGCTTATAACCGAGTCAATGGCATTCCCTCTTGCGCTGACCCAAATCTCTTGACTCGAACCGCTCGTGGTCTCTGGCGTTTCCGCGGGTTCGGTTCTCTCTTCTTCTCGTTTATTGCCTCTTTAACGCAACTTTGATTTGATAAACAAATTGTCTCTGTTTTTCAGATACATTACTTCAGATTGTGACGCAGTCTCAATCATCCACGATGCTCAAGGCTACGCCAAAAACCCTGAAGACGCCGTTGCTGATGTCCTCAAAGCCGGCATGGACGTAAACTGTGGATCATACTTACAAAAACACACAAAATCAGCTCTTCAACAGAAGAAAGTGTCTGAAAAAGACATTGACAGAGCTCTACTCAATCTTTTCTCTGTTAGAATTCGTCTCGGTCTCTTTAACGGCGATCCAAACAAACTACCTTACGGAAACATTAGTCCTAACGATGTTTGTTCTCCGGCTCATCAAGCTTTAGCACTTGAAGCTGCTCGTAACGGTATAGTTCTCTTGAAGAACAATCTTAAACTCCTTCCTTTCTCCAAACGCAGCGTTTCGTCTTTAGCTGTAATCGGTCCAAACGCTCACGTCGCTAAAACGCTTCTTGGAAACTACGCTGGTCCGCCTTGTAAGACTGTGACTCCCCTTGATGCCTTGCGCGGTTATGTCAAAAACGCTGTTTACCACCAAGGATGTGATTCCGTGGCTTGCTCTAACGCTGCGATTGATCAAGCGGTTGCAATCGCGAGGAATGCTGACCATGTGGTTTTGATCATGGGACTAGACCAGACTCAAGAGAAAGAAGATATGGACCGTGTGGACCTCAGTCTTCCTGGGAAGCAACAAGATCTCATAACAAGCGTTGCAAATGCTGCAAAGAAACCAGTGGTTCTGGTTCTGATATGTGGTGGTCCTGTCGATATCTCATTTGCTACGAATAACGATAAGATCGGAAGCATTATATGGGCTGGTTATCCTGGAGAAGCCGGAGGGATTGCTCTTGCTGAAATCATATTCGGAGATCACAATCCCGGTGAGTCTTTCTTCTTCTTCTTCAAGAATTAGGGACAAAGGCTTTGATTTGTTTTCTAATTTTCGATTATACTCATGTGGTGTATAGGAGGAAGATTACCAGTGACTTGGTATCCTCAGAGCTTTGTGAATGTACAGATGACAGACATGAGAATGCGGTCTGCAACTGGATATCCTGGAAGGACTTACAAATTCTACAAAGGCCCTAAAGTGTTTGAGTTTGGACATGGTCTTAGCTACTCAACTTACTCATACCGGTTCAAGACTCTGGCTGAAACAAATCTCTACTTAAACCAATCTAAAGTTGAAACCAACTCGGACTCTGTTCGATACACTCTGGTCTCAGAAATGGGGAAAGCAGGTTGCGATGTAGCCAAGACGAAGGTCATTGTTGCGGTGGAGAATCAAGGGGAGATGGCGGGAAAACATCCGGTGCTGATGTTTGCGAGGCACGAGAGAGGAGGAGAAGACGGGAAACGCGCAGAGAAACAACTTGTCGGGTTTAAGAGCATTGTGCTAAGTAATGGAGAGAAAGCGGAGATGGAGTTTGAGATTGGTCTTTGTGAGCATTTGAGCAGAGCTAATGAAGTTGGAGTTATGGTTGTTGAAGAAGGAAAGTATTTCTTAACCGTTGGAGATTCAGAGCTCCCTCTTACTGTTAATGTCTGAATCTGAAAACATAAACAAGAAAAAAGACATTTCCTTTTGAATTGGCTTTTATATATAAATAACATGAAATGAATGTGATTTGTGTATCTAATACATATTTAAACTGTTCTTGATTGTTTTGTCACTACATAAGAGCTAAGCGAAAAACAAAAAAAATAACTGATTTTTCTGGTTTATTTCTGAAAGACATTAGTCAAGGGTCGCCTGACTCGCCGCATCAAGCTTCTCTCTGTATTGTGCCAATCTCTGAAACCAAGACGCATTATATCAGTATACTCATAGCTCATGACCATGGAGATAAAGAAGACGAAGAAACAGTTGGTTTAGTTTGGTTTACCTTTGTATAAGCATAGACACCAGCTTCAGTAGGACCGACCGGGCTTCCTCGTTTCATGAACTTGCCTTCTTTGAAGATGTAGAGCAATGGTACACCCGTGGATAAGTCTAGAGTTGTAACCTGAGAAAATCAAAACAAACTTAAGTTTCAGCAAATTCGCAAACCCACATGATAAAAGATAGTGGACTAGAACCAGATAGTTTTGTTACCTCCTGAGAAGTTAAATCGTCCAGATACATAATGATAGATCGCAGTGAGTTCCCGTGAGCAGCAATCATTACATTGTTTCCAGATGCAAGCTCTGGTTTGATCTGCATAAACGATTAGAGATCTACATAAGTGATTATGTTAAGTAAGGGTAAAAATAAAAGAATCTCTCATTCATACATTGTCTTCAAAATAAGCCACTGCTCTCTCAGCGCACATCTCCAAGCTCTCGCCTTTAGGAGGAGGAATTTCGTAACTCCTACGCCATTCGTGAACTTGTTGTGTCCCATATCTTTCCGCTGTTTCTTTCTTGTTCAAACCCTGCAATTCTCCATACCTAACTCAAGAAAAAAGTTGGGAACTTTATAACAGAGTCTTATGAATTTAGTACATAAGAAACCCAAGAGAAGTGACATTGGTTTTACATTCTCTCATTCAGCTGCCAAGCCGCTATAACCGGGATAGATTGTTTTCTAGTTTCTTCACTAAACACATGACTCCAAGTTTTCGCCTTTACACTCTCATTGTGCAAGATGATTGGAACCTAGATAAACTGACACAAGTCAAACAGAGCAATTTCCTGACAAAGAGCAAATAAACCTTTAGATCGTTTTGTAACCTTCTTGCGACGATGCTGAGTCATGGCAAGCATTGCGGTCATCTGAGCACGGATTAAAGAAGAAGTGAAGATCAAATCTACAGGTATGTTACTAATCTTCTTCCCAGCTTCAATAGCTTCTCCCACACCTTTATGAGTCAATGGCACATCAACACAACCCGTGAACAAATTCTTCTCATTCCATAAGGACTCTCCATGCCTAATCAATATCAAAGCTGCTTCATCTAAAAAAACATAAAAACTTGAATTCAATGTTTGGTTCATCAATCTTTTTTCTCTTAATATAATGAGTCCAAGAACAAAAGCAGCATACTTGATTTCTTTTTGGATTCCTGAGGTCTGCTCTTGGTAGGAGACAAGAAAGTATTGTCAATGACAGAAATCTGAGACGCAGTTGCTTCAATTTTGAATCTTTTTGGTCTGAATTTCATTGGTACATTCAAAGGCTCCTTTAGAAACTGAGAAGCTTTGAATGGTCTATGAGAAACAATAGACCCGATCGCTTGATGAGACATAGTCGTAGTAGCCATTTCAAGAAATTCCTATGCGTGACAGAAATCATGAATCGTAAGCTAAGTGACTAAAGATCTCAAATTCGATATCCTAAACGCAAATCAAATCAAATGCAGAAGAAACAAACCTGTTCTAATTCGAAAAGGCTATGGCGACGAAACCAAGGAAGGAGAAGAAACCCACCAAACGTCGATTTCAATGATGTCGGAGAAGAGAAAGAGTCGAGTACACGTCGATGTTAACTAAATCTTTGACCAAAAAATTTGAGGCTTTATAAAGGATTATTGGGGGAGAATGAAAAAGATGTTTCCTTTATGGCTTTTACGTGAAGAAAAGAGACAAGTTAAAATGGGAACACGACGAGAAGGAGGCGTTTTTATGATTTTGGTCGATTTGGTTCTTAGTGGTATTAAATTATTAGGGTTTATTGTTTTGTTCTTGTGGAGCTTTCTTGACGGCGACCAACTGGTTTTGACATTTGGCAATTTCCAGTTATGGTTTCAGGTTTCTCACTTTCTCTGCCTATTTGGCCCTTTCTTTACACATCTCGTGATTTGCATTTGTTTTAGTTATTTTGTTTTGTTCTTCAAAATTTGTATTTTTTTCTCTTTTATTTTATGTACTAAGATCCACAATTGAAACAATTTTGTTGTTTAGCTGAAATATGTTATTGTCCTCAATGACTACTAAACGGATATCATTTTGTTGCTTTAGAATATTGTTGTCGCTACACTTCGTGGTCATTGGTGATATCTATATCGTAATTATCACTTAGCTATGCTAATTAAGAAAGCTTGCATGTTGTTTATCTTAAATGTTATGGCACAAGAAATATATAAATTAGTGTGAACATGTACTTTTAATAAAAGAAAGTTGAATCTTTGATTTCATGTTTAATCGGTGGGGATGAAATTACAACTTATATTTTTTTATTACAACTTATATTAGCTATTATTTAAATTTTTATCATAGCTTCATGTGGTCAATGTGTGGAATTTGCTTTTAGTTTTCTCAACAACCACAAACCGAGGTCGTTTTTGGTTAAATTTGCCGATGAGGAAAAAAAAAATTAGTCTAAGTGTTAAATTTACAATACATGAAAATCGGTCAGATCCGTAAGATAGGACGGAATGCTTAGTCCGGTTTGTTTTCAATGTAATAAAATTAAAATTTAGATTTTAAAACATAAATATATTTATATAATAAAAATTTAGTTAAAATTGAAAAAACATTTGCAAAAAAGAAATTTAATTTAAAAAAAAACCTTTAAATTTTTTAATAGCCAAAAAAACATTTTCAATGAAAAAAATATAATGTTAAAAATATTATTATGAACCTAGAACATCTCTTAGGGGTTTGGATGTTGTGTCCAATTAATTAGTGTTAAAAAGAAGTGTTAAAAATTATCAAAAATTATCAAAAAGAAGAAAAAAAAACAAAACATTTGAAAAAAAACAAGTGTTAAAAATTTAATAATGTGTAAACCATATGAACCTAGAACACCGCTTAAGGGTTTGGATGTTGTATCCAATTAGTTTACACAAAATTTTAAAATTTAACACTTATAAAAAAACAAAACAAAACAAAACAAAACATTAAAAAAAAAAAGACAAGTGTTAAAAATTTAATAATGTGTAAACCATATGAACCTAGAACACCGCTTAGGGGTTTGGATGTTGTATCCAATTAGTATACACAAAGTTTAAAATTTTAACACTTATCAAAAACAAAACAAAACATTTAAAAAAACAAAGGTCTAAAAACAAAAACATTTGAAAAAAAAACACAAAACGTGAAAAACAATTTTTACAACCTCGAAAAAACCAGTGAGAAAAAAAAAACTTGGGCCTAACCCATTTAGCGGGCGGCCGAATAGGCCGACTTATGATGGAATTCATTTAAATTCCAAAGGCCTCATACACAGAATGGGCCATGGCTTTTAAAGCCCAGTTGATATATCAAAGTAAAGAATCAGGTGCCTTAATTTATAGGACAAGTTCCAAGGAACTATCTTTCTCACTAAACGATGTGGGATGTGCATGGGCTTTCGGTTATCCGTTCGGTTATCGGTTGGGTCCATTCGGTTTTCGGTTCTAAAATTTAGTATCCATTCGGATATTTTGAAATTTCGGTTCGGTTTGGTTCCGGTTCTTTCAGTTTTAAAATTTAGTATCCATTTGGTTATTTTGCTTAGAATATTTTCGGATATTTCGGTTATTTTTGAGTATTTTCGAATATTTTTGGATATTTTTCGGTTATTTTTAAGTATTTTTACTATTTTTATAAATTTTTCAAGTATTTTTGATTATTTGGTCTATAAATAACTAATTATTTCGAAAATATAATTGTATTTCGGGTATTTCGGTTCGGTACCGATTCGGTTACGGTTATTTCGGTTATCAAATTTAGTATCCATTCGGTTATTTTCAAATTTTCGGTTCAGTTCGGTTCGTTTTTTTTTGCTTCGGTTTCGGTACATTCGGTTCGGTTTAAAAGCCCAGCCCTACTTATAACGCCGACTTGTTACTTTTTCATGGGTCCGGTCCAAGTAAACACTCGGCCCAATTCGGTTTACTGGCAACATTTTTTCATGGGTCCGGTCCAAGTAAACACTCGGCCCAATTCGGTTTACTGGCAACATATAGTTATAATAAAAGACACTTCCTAAGCAAGGAAATGACACATCAATATATAAGAAACAGAGAGCTTCCGATCACCAGAGTCATCATCATCCATCATCTAAGACAAATAAGTAATCAAACAAATACAAATATATCTCCTTCCATAACCCGAAACTCATTAATGAAACCGAAAAAACAGCATATCATAAGATTAAATAGAGAAATTAGAGATGGCTTTTAATATCATCCTCATCTTCATCAACCATATACTTCTGAAACAGAGCAGAGCAGAACACATCACTCACTTCTTTCTCGAATCCCATGTTGTTAGCGTGCCTGATCTGCGAGGCAATTCCACTGTAATGGTTCAAGATCACACGAGACTTCTCGCGTCCAACGGAGAGTTTGGAGCAGCCTTTGACTGCGCTTTTCACAAGTAAAACATCGCACATCTCGTCTTTGTGCTCGTCGTGGACAATGAACTTGTAATTTCCTTGTTTGTCTGATACAGCTTCGTCAGTGTAAACCTCCTCCATTGTCTTCCTGTCTTTGCATGAAAGCTTCACAGTTGCACCTAAACAAGCAAAACAATCATTACAACCACAACAATCAAGATCTGTGAATTTGAGAACAAAACAATTCGCATCAATGAACAAAGCTGTGCAAGAACTTCTACAAGATTACGAAATTTCTTAAACCCATCAAGAATCAATCAACTTATAAATGTAGTATCTTCAAATTTCAGTCAATCTAAAGCCAGATCTAGAGCAAAAGCAGTTAAAACTACGAGTATAGAGAATCAAACTAACTAATCCATCCAAAATCGAGATTCTGCACTCAGATCTAACAATCTACTCCATTAGAATCGACGAATCAAACACTAAAGAGAACATTAACATCGGGAATTTCTCAGATCTCGAAAGCAGAAACCAAAAAGTTGAGAGAAAAGAGAAGATATATACCGGGGATGAAGTAAGAGGATTCAGGAGTCTCGAAGCCGAATTTGCAAAGGTCACAGTAAGTGCGACCTTGAACCACCATTGTATTCTTTCCAATATTTCCCCTCCTTGCCGCCATGGCTATCGCCGGCAAGATACAGAGAACCAACAACATCACCAGTTTCGCCATTTTTCGAATCTAGAGAGAGAAGTAGCGAGATTATGGATTTGAAGTGAGAAGGAAGGAAATGAAGAAGATAGTGAAATTTAAGACAGTGGAGGAGCGAATCTAGGAAGGAAGAAGATGATGAAAGCGCGTGAGATTAGCCCACACCGTTAATTTAACAAATCGATGTTTATTATCGTAATTTTAATATGAGAGCAGGGGCTTTTCCGTCAATTTAGTATAAGATTATGGTAACGTGGCGTTATTTGATTGGAAGAAAACGAGTTGGCAAAAGAAAAAAAAAGGCGGTGCGTTTGCGTGATTGCAGCTGGAGGATAGTAGTGTAGTTACTCTCTCTGTCGGTGCTCACATGTCAAGAAAAAGCATCAAAAATTAAATGTTTCTTTTTTTATAGTGTAGTCAAAAATTAAGAAAAGGCCAAAACAACGATAGTTAGTTTGAGATTAGATAAAAATTGAGTTTAAAGTCCATTATGTTTCGTTGGATCTCTTATTGGGCACATATAGTTATTGAGCCCATTATGGTACAAATATTTGAAGATGATAAGGCTTTGTGTATTCGATATTGTTGGAAAGCTAAATGTCATTCATATGCTATGTATTTTTCTTTCCTTTTTCAAAATCGAATATGTATTTATGTTAGTTTGTAATTACATCGGTTGGATTAGAATATTAAGATCAAAATGGTCTTTTGATTATGTACTTTTAATATTGTCTTACGGTAATTTTTTTGCAACAAATTCTCTGAAGTTCTCACCACGGATTAGCTCTATGTTCTTCTTAATTGTGCTAAGGTCTTTAAGTTGCAAAATCAAACTTAATGAAGTAGCTGAAAAAAAAGAGAGGACATACTGCGATATTAGCTAATGTTAAAATATGAATATCATCATAAGTTTGAGTATAGTTTCAGTCGTATGATGATGATATTGATGACTACCTATTCATGTGGTGTACATTTAGTGGCAAACATCAATTATTTTATCGTACCAAACCAAAACCTTTTTGTTTAACCATTATTTTGATCATTCATCACCATTATGTTTTAAAAAATTATTTTTGTCACTTTTTGGTAATCTATAGTTTTTACTTCTCCATTTTGTACGTTGGTTTTGGTCATATGATGTGACTAATCTATTTGATGAGTAGGTAGGAAATCGTTTCAATTAGTTATTGAGGAATCAGTGTGACATGGTAGTAAGCAAGATGATATATTCATTCTACATTTTATAGTAGACTAGAGACTAGTTGGAGTACAAGTATATATATTTCTTAATTATGTTATATCTCCACCATTTTTACAAAAATTTGTTATTTCGCGAGTACACCGTTAATTGTGGTTGTGTGATCATGTTGTAGCGTAGATCTCCATGTAATCGGATTGAAGAGAGTTTGTTCCAGACTTGTTTGTCGATCCTTTTGATTAAGCGAGCTGCAAGTTTCGGATTTTTTCCATGTCTTCTCCCATTTCTCTCGCTCTAAACCGTAGCTTGGAAGAGGTATCGAGCAATGAAGCTTTCAACTCGGTCTTACCAAGGACCCGAGACAGTGGTAATTGGGACTTGCCTGTTCGTTGAGTTTTCATATATGATTCGAGGAAGATATGAGTTTGATAGAGCTCATCGAATGGATAAATCACAATGTCGAAAATACGTTCCTATCTCTCAATAGCAAAGGCATATTTGAAATCATCCTACTCCTATCAAATCGCATTGTTATCTAAAGACAAACTATAATAAGAATCCTAAAACTATTCTAGTGCTTTGTGTGGTTGTAATATTTATGCATTATACAAAAAAAAATGTGAGGGACTTTATACCTAAGCAAGTGGGGAGTCATGAAAGTATAATATCTAAATCAGATCAAGAATCAAAATAATTGAGATACCAAGTTTTTTGTTTTATGTATACTCTTAATAAACATACGTGAGATTATTGTTAAAGTCCAAATTAAGAATTAAATGAACAATTTAGTAAGCTATTTGATTCGGACCCTCGCATGAGCTGTTCCCACTTGTCTTTGCTTAATTTGGATGGAACATTTCGATCCGTAATTCATAAATTGGGCCGACACTACTGAAATGTCTAAATAAATAGTGAATCAAAAATAAAATTTAAATCAAAGTTTGACATAAAGGCGAAAGAACATGCGTGAGTGTTATTTTATTGTGTTGCCTTAATACAAACGGAAAGAAATATACGGCCGTTCTTAGATGTGATTAAGTTAATATCAGAATTCGAAGAAGGTACTAATTACTCATAAGAACTAATGCAATTAAATAAAATACAATTTTTAGCCTTTCTCAAGTGTACTTAACCTTGTATTATATCATTAAACCCTATATTAGAGTCGAAGTAAAAAGGATCATAACATTTATTGTACAACTGGATTAGATTAATAGATGGCATATTTGCACGTGTACTCTAATATTCTTATCCCCACACTTACAATATTTGTTTTTTGAAATTTAGAAGTAGAACCATAGAGTAACGGGACAACTTCTTATTCCATGTCCCCTCCTAAAAAACAAAACCCATACACATTAACATCTATATAGCACAAACTCTATTTTATTTCTTAGGCCAACACTTTTCCGAGTTGTTAGCTCATACTTCTCTTTAGCCATATCATCATTTTGTGCAAAGCCTTGTTAATCTCTCCCTTCCGAAAGCTCAGATTAGAAACACAAATCTTAAACGTTAAAACTTGTTTTGAAGAACTATCATCAATCAAGTGAATAATTTGCAATGGCTAAATAGAAATAAATAACAATGAATCATGTGTGCTGATTAGTGGGGTTTTTCTCTTAAATTCAATAAACTATCAACTTGTCTTTTGTTTTCTGCAGTAGCTAACTATATAGTTAATTAATTAGGTTACTCATGAAATAATTTCAAATAAATACATTAAAAGCATGCTATTATTCTCAGTTTCTTACCATCTTATTTGGTCGAGAAAGATGCCAACAATCTTTATTTATATTTTAGACTTGCTTTCATTAGAGCTTTTACTTAAAAAAACATAATTATACAGCTTTTGTTTCGTAACACAATAATTAAGGAGCGTGGATGCTAGGTTGGAGAGATTAAATAGACGTTAGAATTCAGATAGTTGGCCAAATTTGATGCGGACACATGCCAATTTGGCCAAGTGGTATACTATTATATTACTCACTTACGACGTTTATAATGTTTAATATCAACTTGCTACTACAAAATTTATTCACAAAGCAATCTATTTGTGTGATATACAATCATATACATATATCGTTAATACGTACAATTTTCTGTTTTTACACTTTTGTAGAAGATACTATGAAGAATTTTGTCATGGTAAAATCTAAGAAAATACTAGAGAATTTGTTCTACAAAATACAACTTATATGCACATGTGGACTTTAATTTATTTAAGCTAATATAAACTTAAGACTTTCTTAGATACATCATACAAAAAAGTGTAAAAATGTTTCATTAATCATCTCGTTAGAAATAAAAACGAAGTAATTTCCAAAAAAAAATATTTTAACAAAAGTAAACAAAAGGGAAACACACAAAAAATTGTCATTAGGAATCTGTCAAAACTGTAACGAACTTTAAAGACAACAAAGAGAATCTACCAATTTTTTCCGATTGGTGGATACTGGGACCCATGCTGATTAGGCATTAGATTCCTGACTCGATTAGCATCGTATTTTAATTAACCTTGTTGTATATCGGTATATTTTTGTATACATTCGTGTATAAAAAGTACATAAATGCTAATGCTAGTACAAACTTATACATCAACTTTAGTTGACCTAAGATTGAAAATTTGGAATTAATTCTCCACTATAATATACGTAAGTTTGATGTTTGAATAAAAAAACGCTTGTTCTAACTTTGAAAGAGTATACCTAATACCTATAATCAATTAACCAATTACGCTTCTGTTTTTAAGAATGATTTCTTCGTAATCTAAGATGTTATAAAACCTATGATTCAGTTTCATTTGTTTCTATCGTTGATTCTAAATATCTTGCTCCAATCTCCTAAAACGAAACCTCACCCACATAAATTCAATGTAAATTCGTAATCTTAATTTTTCTCATTATGTACTTAGAACAAAAACACAAGTCTTACATATATAATACATTTGATTTTATTTGAAATAGATCAAAACTTGTAAAATTTGAACCCTCAAAAATCATCTACTTTCACCACAACACGAGGGTGATTAACACAGTTAATCACGGTTAATTAACGCTTAATGCTTTATATATGTATTACCCATCATAATCATATACAAACACATAGCAAACCACACACATATATATAGCTAAATGTATATGAAAATGGGGATTACACGGCGGCTGCAGCTCTCCCTTTGCCGGGTTTCGCTCTCGCGGGAGCTGTCACCGCCTGTTCTTTCGCCGGTGGTGCCGATTTACCTTTCTCTTTCCTCTCATCTTGTGCCATTTGCTCTTGCCTGCACTCTGAGCTACAAAAGGCCTTATCTCCCCTGCCATTTTAATCACACAAAATTTATCACTAATTATCCAATACATACTTAAACTATAAACAACAAATTAAGTATCATAAATCATTCAAATAAGCCAAATCCGACTTTCAAAAAACAATTAAATCATTATAAAAAAAAAAATAGGCACGATTAATAGTGGTTCATCATCAAAATATAAAAAGTTACGTAAGGTCTAAATTTTTTACTGATTTTAGATATATACCTATACATATAGATGTCACGGCCAGGAACAAGAAGACGTTCACAACGTGAGCAAGATCTCAAGAAATGTCCAGCGTCGGAGAAATCGCCTGAGTGTCTCCTCAGGTTACCTCTCGGTGAGACCATAGATAAGAGCCGTTGATCTAAAAACCCACGGTTTTGATCGACGGCTGCTGTTACGGCTTGACCGTACGGGCTCACCACGGTTGGATTATTCTGTTGATTTGATGGCTCTGATTCGCTGGGAAGGTTTAGATCGAACTTTATCTCCGATAGACTTGTGGTTCTGTTAATCGGTGGTCGTTGTCTCTTCCCAAGCAACATCGTATATGTGTTGTGTTTATGTTACTCTTTAGAATTGGAGCTGTGAACAGAGCAAATAATCTTGAGAGAGAAAGAGAGGGAAGAGGGAGTGAGGAAGGAGAAGAGACAGGGAAGATAAAAAGAAGAACCATAAACTCAGGACTCAATCTAGACCGTTGATTTTTTCTGATCAAAAATATGTTATCGTCACGATTATGCCACGTCATGATTCTTGACATTTATTTTAAAAAGAACATTTTGCATTAATTCTGTTTGTACTTTGTGATAAATGTAATAATAGAATTCGTGATAATATTAGTTGTATGGTGGTCAAACTTGGTAAAAATACATTTGTTAATCATTTATATATGTAGCGATTAGCGAATGGATGTACAATTCTGTCCAAATTTCATAGTGTTTTTTGAAAAATTGGTTTGGTAGATATGACGAAAAAGAAATCTATAAAGAAAAAAAAGTAATTTATATGTTCACATAAGCAAATGATTTCATTAATAATCTTATTTTCTTTAGCCTTGTTTCATTAAAGACAACAAATCTTTGAATATTGCTATCTACAAAGAAAAAAAAAATTAAAAATTGAGAAAACCTAACTAGATTCATCAATCTATGGTTCTTTTCCCTTAATTCTTTTATACTGTAGACAAGGTTAAAATAGGTTAAAATAAAACAAACAAAAACTTGGAATATTAGTTTAAAAATTCAAACCTAGTTCGTCTGCGAAGTTTGTGAACATCGAAACATGTGTATAAAAACGATGGATTGTTAAAGTAAAACATCGTATATCCATTCATTAAAGTTACAGTGTCTTACAATATCTTACAGTAGAAAAATTCTCTCATAAATCATTCAAGAAGGGCCCGTTAAGCCCAATGGACCCACTAAATTAACAATAATTAACTTTCCACATCATACGATAGTTGCCCCCAAGAATTAATTGTCCATTTCTCCACCCAGTCGTTTTCTTTCATGAAAGTAAAGTCCAAAAATAAAATAATAATTATTACAAGAAAACTCATTTACAAAATAAATAAAAATAGATGAAAAAAAAAAAATTGAATAGGAAATGTTGTTATTTGGTTCCTAACGTCTGGGCTACCAAAAAAATGGACCACCTTCTTCACAAATGACAACAATGTGTACTTCAATTTGGCCTTTGCAATTTTATAGAGCCTTCTCTCGTTTCTCCTCTTCACATATCTCTCACCAAATTTCAAAATTTTACCTTATAAATTTAATGCATGACGATTTAACGCCAAAAGATTAAGAGTATATTTTTTTGTCATGGGGAAGACACTCGGACCAAAAGCTCTTGGTTCCTTAAAATAAATAATTTGTGATCGAAAATCACAATAAAAGCTTATGCTGATTGGTGCATTGTGACTTCTTTAACACAGGAATTTAAAGAAAAAACAGAGTGGCACATTGTACCAAAATGGTCGGTCTCAACATCGTAGGTCTCCAAGACATTTTTCCAACTTTAAGAAATTAAGAAAATAGTAATATAAGTTTTTTTTCTTCTTTTCCTTACAAGGTCACACTCAAGGTGAGAAGTTTCAACGGGATTATTTGAAAACTTAAAGAGTTAACTGAATATTGGTGATACAAATTATACAATGCAACATGAAATTTTAAGCGGTAAATGATAGTAGTAAAAACGAGTTGCCTTATTTGTAATACACAAGAAGGCCTTAACCACAAGAAGATCATATGATACATGTTATCTAAAAAAGCTTCAAAGACAAAATTATATTGCATGCTTCAAATTCAATAGTTTGATACATTTACACAGAAATACGATAGAAATTCATTTGATAATGCTTCGAGGATAAATTGAGTGACTAGAATTTGAAAACATCACATATAACTTTTGGAATCGTTAAATTTGTTTCAAATTTCTTTTTGTTATTAAATGACAAATGATAATGAAAACTGAAGCTGACGTGGAATTTGGTGGGTAGTAGATGATTTGGTATGATTGAGAGGACAAGTGGACACAGGTGAGTCAAAAAAGTGAAGAGACGTTAAATTTTTTTATTTTATTTTCTTGACTCTCTCTCTGATTCGTTCGTGTTTTGGACACAATCACAAAATAGGTTATATATCTACAGTAATCAAACCCAATTGGTCCCAACTTCCAATTCCAAATATCAATTTCAGAAATCAGAAATTGATAGTGGGCCCTTTTCTCTCACACTATCCGGGCCCATTTTTCACTAGTGGGCTTCACCATCTGGTCCACACACTTCATTATTATTTTTTGGTCGGGGAGGTTCTTTTTCATTATTCGCTTTCATTATTATTTTTTGACATTGAAATTATAAATTTACAAAGACCAAAAATACCTTCTTGTCATATACATGGTGCATTGATGTATGTATGTATATGTTGAATCTAATTATTGTACGTACGTCGATTTTACATACACACGAAAAAGTTCCAAAAAACAAACTTCAATGTATGTGAAAAAGGGTTAATAAGACACTTTTGATTTGTCTGGGGTTGAATTAAGTGGCAACGGTTTATTTACCGATACAAAATTTAGCAAAAATGGACGATAAGACCTCTTCAGAGACATCTTGACCACTGATTTGAGCAAGAGCCAAAGCAGCTTCTCTCAGCTCGATTGTCCAGAAATCAATTGGAATCTCGTCTTCAATCGCTTCTCTCAGCCTCGCTAGCGCTTCTTTCGTCCGCACCAATTGCTCGCATTGTCTCTGATAAACATACACAAAGTGGGTATAAATGTAAAATTCAAAAGTTATTGAACAGAAATAGAATTACAGGTAGAATTGAGACAGACCTGATTCACGGTCCATTGATGTCCTCCAGTGGGGACACGATCAAGACCAAGAATCTCCAATATTGCATCTTCAAGCTCTTCAATTCCTTGACCAGTAACAGCTGATGTGAAGACAGACTTATGGAAAACTTCTTCCTTTTTCCTCTGATCTTCTAGTTGATCACAGCTACTAGGAGGAGCACAATCAATTTTGTTCATCACCAGAATCATAGGCTGTTTCAAATGAAGGAGTCCCGAAAAAAGTCATAAAGTGAGACTAGTGGGGCAAAAAAGAAGAAGTGACTCTCGAACAATTACCTTGTCTGATTGGATCTTACGTAAAAGCTCAGTGTCTTCTTCAGTCCAGCCTTCGACAGCACTCACCGCCATGATTATGACATCAGCAACCTTAGCAGCTGTTTCTGATCTTTCAACTCCTGCAAAAAAAGAAAGAAAAACCTCTCTCAAGATCTGAGCTTTGGCAAATATTACGATTGTAGTCTAATACTGACCTATTTTTTCGACAATGTCATTGGTTTCTCTGATACCAGCAGTGTCAAGAAGTGTGATAGGTACGCCACGGACTGTAACATTAGCTTCCACAACGTCTCGAGTAGTTCCAGCAACTTCTGTAACAATGGCTCTCTCACTCTGCACGCTAAAATTAAAGCACCGGTGGAAATGTGACTCTATTTGAATCAATAGACTTAAAGATTGCAAGTTTGAGTTTCTACTAAAAAAATAAAATAAAATCATTCTGTTTCCATACTTTGCTCCAGGCATTTAGAAGACTTGATTTCCCGACATTCGGACGACCAACAATAGCTATCTGCAACATTCCAGTAAGGAAGACAAATAAAAACTTATGCCCTTCTTTCAAACATGAACAAGAAGAATGAATAGTATTCTTAAAATTTACCTGCAATCCGCTTCGAAGAAGCTTGTCGTAATTTGCTGTATCTAATGCACTTTCTACGTCTTCAGACATGCTGTTTATTTTGTTAATAACTGACTCTATATCCAATGGCGTCATCTCGTCATCAAAGTCTAAACGAGCTTCAATTTCAGTGAGGAGCTCAATGCATTGTGCTCTTAATGATTTGACCAAAGATGAAAACCCTCCCTAAAGAAAACAGTAGGAAAAAGACTTGAAGGTGTTAACAATGATCATAGACAAACTATTATTAGAAACGATTTATCACAAAGGATGTAAAGTGTATGCCTGAATCCCTTCCAAAGCAGCATCTGCAGCAGCAGAAGACTTGGCCGAAATAAGTTTTTCGACATTTTCAGCTTGCGAAAGGTCTAAACGCCCATTTAGGAAGGCACGAAGTGTAAACTCTCCTGAATCGACCGCAAATCCAGCCAAAATAAAGGAAAAAAATGATTCAGAATCTATAGCTAAAACTCACAGATGAAGTTAAACATCAAGCAAAGAACCTGATTTTACTAATCTTATAGTTAAAGCTAACAGATTAAGTAATACATAAGCGAAGAAACCCAATGACCAATCTACAGAAGGGATTTGAGTCTCTGACCTGGTTCTGCTAATCGTGCTCCAGCTTCAACACACGTCCTCAAAACACGCCGCAGACAAACTTCGCTCCCGTGACATTGGAGCTCAACTACATCTTCTCGAGTGTATGACCGAGGAGCCAACATAGGCACAGCTAAAACCTAACAAGCAGTCACACTTCACTGATCAAAACACTTGAAAATCTATATAATCCATCTACAACAAAACCAGTAGAAATGTCAAAAAAATTCAAATCCTTTCCCGGTTAAAAATCATGATCTAAGCATAAAGCCAGTAATTTGATTACGAAGACATCTAAACAGAGAAGTGTGAATTAGTGTCAAATTTAAGAACTTTTCAAATCTACCTCGTCAACAACATTGCCATGTGAATCAACAACAACTCCATACTCCACGAAATGACTCTTGGGCCGCCACGAATCCGAATCCGAGTCCTTCTTCTTCCTTTTCTTAGCAGAACGAAAGACTCTTCTTGCAACTTCCACAGCCTTAGGTCCCGACAACCGCACGATTCCTACCGCACCAGGTGGTCCACCGATCGGCGTTACAATCGCCACAATTGTACTTGAGCTCTGAAACCTATCAACGTTATCGAATGTATCATCTACTTTGCCCACAAGACCCACCACACGCTCATCGCCTTTAAACACAAGAGAATGGTCCTCTGCAACAATCAAAACGAAAAAAAAAAAGAAAAAAAAACTCATTAGGAATAAGGTTGAGGTCAAATTAGAATCGTTTCAATGGCTCAAAACCTGATGACGCAGCGCGAGGTTTAAGAAGAGAGGTTTTAGGAGACGAAGAGAATAAGACAAAGCAGAGATTTTTCGAGATGGGTTTCGAGATTCTTCCGCCTCGGGTTATGATCGGCGTAGCATGCCGGAGAAGATGAACGCCGACGGAACGGAAGGAGAGGAGATTTACCATTGACACTGCAATCACGGATAACGCCGACGACGGCGGCAATGAAAACAAAAGAGATAAAATCAAAACGCAGCGTTTTAATGTTTTCACAAAGCCCAGTAACTTATCGTGAATAAACATGATTTGGGCTTTTATCAAATAAAGCCCAATAACTAAAAAGACTTGTTAAAATGCAGCCTTTTAAAAAATTCACAAAACATGGTTTGGGGATTTATCTAATAAAGCCCAATAACAAAAAAAGGACTTGTAAGAACGCAGCGTTTTGTTTGTGCATTGCGCTAGTAGAAAAAGTAAAGAGAAAGAGGAACCTACAGTGTTTTGCTACTTTTTAAAGGTTCTATAAACCACTCACAAATGAATCTTGCTTTGTTTCTGGTCCACGTTCATATCAAAAAGATTTAGTGCTTAAGGATAGGATCATTTTGTCAACATATGGATAGGATCATATCTAATGCATTTTAAATTCCAACTTGTCACATTATTGAGTTTCCCATTTGGCTTAACCAATATATTTCCAGAGATATATAGATCTCTACATTGGACATCCTGATCATAGTTGTTAATACATTTTGGAATTTTAAACTTGATTTGATAGAAAAATCTTAATTTACAAAAAGTAGTCAACTTTACACTTGACCTCTTGGTATGGATAGAAGAATCATAAAGAACTACAATTGAAGGCAAAAGTCACTTTCTTAACTCTACTGTTACAACACTTAGAGAACATCTCCTTCTTCTTCTTTCTTGTAAATTTCAGACCTCTTCTGAGAGTTTTGGACAGCAAGCCTCGACTGCGTCAGCCACTGTCAGATAGATGTTGTCTTGTCCTAACATGTCGGCAAAGTGCGACAAGTGTAGCTTGCCTATCACCAACGGTCCAGGATTTGCTAGAATCAACTGTTTATATCACAAAAACAGAGTCAGGTTTCATAACTCTATGGCAAAAAGGTAAATCTTCTTCAACTTATTCACATTGATTGCTTATTAGATTATAGTTCATAAAATCAGTATGTGTGTATATATGTACCTGAATGTCTCTTTTCTGGAGAGACTTGTATAAGTCTTCTAACGCGTGGATACCACTTGTGTCGATGTCCGTAACAGCTGAAAAATAATGGTGTATGTTCGTTAATCTTTGTTTATAGGAATAAAAATAGCGATAATTACGAAGGGATTAATAAAGAGTAAAGTTTTAACTTACGTGACATTTCGATGATGAGAAACTGAATCCTAGGTAGGCTTGCTGCTTTGACCTTTTCTTCTTCCTCATGGAGCCATCTTTGGATCCTGTAAATCAAAGGGTTTCCGAATTAGATTTCTTGTAAACCAAGTAACAGATCTTGGTTGAGATTAAACTTTTGTTTAGGGTTTTTACCTTTCTCTGACGTAATTTGAGTTGGAGAAGTAAATGGCGGAGTCAACACGAATAGTAAGAACCCCTGGAACCATAGTGGCTTCAGGATACTGTTGAATATTTCTGTAAACAGAAGTTCTCGGAATATTTCCGAGAACTGCAGTTCTAGGTCTTGTTACTTGCAAGAGGATCTTAGCAAACGAGATCGAGACCTGTCCACAAACAAACACACAAACATGAGGAAATTAAGATTAGAAGGGAATATAGAGAGGGTTTAGTTTTCTTGAGACGTACGGCAATGAGAAGTCCGATCTCAACAGAAACAAAGATGACGCCAAAGAATGCTCCAATACAAGCGATGAAATCAAGCTTATCAACCTTAAAGATCAAAATAGCAGCTTGGATATCGATCAAAGGAATCACGGCGTTGATGATGATAGCTGCGAGGATGGCGTTTGGAGTGTACTTGAAGAGAGGAGTCAGGAAGAGCAATGTCAAGAGAACAACAATTGACATTATGATGTTTGAAACCGCTGTTTGACATCCAGCCATGAAATTGACGGCTGATCTTGAGAAAGATCCGGTAGCTACGTAGCAAGAAGACATCGATCCAACTACGTTCATCATACCTAATGCTACCATCTCTTTGTTACCGTCGATTTGGTAGTCTTTCATCGCAGCAAAGGTTCTTCCAATCGCTACAGCTTCCTGCGAAAACAGATTGAAATATTCGGGTTTCAATGAGGAACTTTCGTTGTTGAGAGATTGAAGTATGAGTCATTGGTTTGTACTTACTGTTAAAGCGACCATGCCAGCGACTACACCGATCCGGATGCCCTTAGCAAGGTTATCACCGGTGAAGTAGATTAGATGGAGAGAGGAAGGGTTGATGCCTTGGTCAAGGTGTTTCACCTTCATTCATCAAACAAAGGATTCATATTAAGTATTACCACAATGTCGAATCGTTTGAGGCGCAAGTAACTAGTTAGAGTAGGTTGAGATCTTACGATTTGGACTCCTTGTTTGTCGGCTCGGGTTAAGTAAACAAAGAAGGTGGAAATGATAACTGATATCAATGGCGCAATTGCTGGTACCCAGAATAGTTTCTTGCTCTTCTTCCCCTGTTTCAGCGTCATGTCAAGAGAGATCAGAAACAGATCATAACAAAAAAGGATAAACAATTCGATGTTTTGTTGATAGATATATTTCTTACAATGAACTTAGAGGTGAGAAGGAAGGTCAAGAATGATGCACCAATGAGTATAGTCTGCCAATTCCACTGCATAGCCAAATTTATATACGAATTAGTGAAGAGATTTACACAATGGAGGAATCAAGAAACAGTGTTTGTATAATTGTATCTTACGCCGTGATGAGCTGCTTTGAAAACGGATTCAAGAACAGCAATGATATCAGTTTTCTTGGTGAATTTCTTGATCCCGAGGAAGCCTTTAAGCTGCTGAAGAGCGATAGTGATGGCTGCGCCGCCCATGAAGCCAACCACAGCCGCGTGGGAAAGGAAATCGATCAAGAACCCTAATCTGAGAGTAGTAAGGAAGAAGATGAACATTTTTAGAGCCTTTTTGGATCATCAAAGAAGAAAGAAATTGTTAATTGATAAGAGATCAATATTACCTGAAGAATCCAAGGGCTGCTTCAGTGATACCCGCGAAAAACGTAGCAGTGAAGGCAAGGCGGAGATATTCATCAGGATTTGTGCTTGGATCAATCTCAGCTCGAAGCAATGTTCCTAGCAACAGAGAAACCACAGCGACAGGTCCGATTGCTATATCCCTCGAACTCCCCATACAAGCATATACCAACGGAGGAACAAAACTCGAATCTGTAAAATCAAAATCAACCATATTTTGATTATCCAATGCTTATCAAATGAGGTCAAGTGTGAGAGAGTATGTCAAAATCAAACTTACATAAACCGTATTTGGGATCAAGATTCGCCAACTTAGCATATCCAATATCCTGCAATCATCATGGAATATACATAAGAAACAAATCAAGTACGGATAACTTTTGATACAAGTAAATGTACTTGAGTTTAGGTTTTTCACCTGAGGAATGCAGAGACTTGCAATTGTTAAACCAGAGATGAGATCGCCTCGAAACTTCTTGAGATTGTAGTTACGTCCCCAATCAAAGACCGGGAAGACGGATTGGAGACCAAGCATAAACTTCTTAGACTTAGGCTGATCCTTAAAATCCCTAAGAGGATCATCGTGGAAGAAAGTTTCTTTGAATGTGTACATGAAATCCTTGAACATGTTTTGCTTCGGTGGAATCCCAACTTTATGTCGGTGGGGCGAGGATTTCATCGGAATATGTCCACCGTCCGTTGCCGGACTTAAATCTCCGTCCACAGGGTGAGCTCTTGACGACATAGCTATGTATCTCTGCAAACAGAACAGGAGACTACTTAGGTTAGTACTTTAGTTAATTTGCAAGGTTATTGAAATTATATAAATTGTGTGGTAGGAGTAATGGGATCGAACCAGGAGTAAGATAGATATTAGGGTTGAAGATAACTTTAAGTGTGATTTTGGAGCAACATTGATGAAGCTTATTTATAACGAAAATTTAGGATAGTTTTTGTTTTATTTTAATGATAAGAGAGTGGTCATCATATAAATTGATGAATCTGGATTCCTAAGAGACCAAGTTCATTAAGAAAATTGAAAAGTCTAACTAGAATAGATGCAATTTTTAATTTGCATTGATCGACGTTAAAGTTTAAACAAATTAAGTCAATGGTTCTTGTGGCAAACTTTGTAAGCAAAATTGAAAACAATCTCAATTCAATGATCTCGTTTACTTTTTTGCTATAATGAGAGATCGTTGACCAGAATAGCCACGTGGCAGATATACAGTAAATGCCAACAGTCATCCCTCAATAAACGACGACGAAAAATTAACGTTTAACTATTATTCCCTTTCAGTTTTTTTTTTTAATACGATTAGAGGTGCCGCATTATACGAAAACAGAACCTTATTAATTAACATTTGATTTCTGGATTTTATCATCGTTTTTGGTTGAACATAAACTTTAGAAACAAGACCTAATAAAAAACATTGAAAACAAACCTAACTGAACAGAAATTTGGAAAGAAGACCTAAAAGACTATATATGAAACCTAATTTATATGTTCTTTTTTGGTGATTCTAATAGGGACTTGATTGATATCTTGTCGAAACTCAAGCTATGTAGATGTTCTGTCAATTTGGTGCATATTAGTTTAGTTATTATTAGAATGCGTTAAACCAAAAATTAAAATCACTCGGTTTTTAGAAAAAAAGCTTTAACTTCTGCAAGTTGATGGACAGTGACTGGATCATTATAAAAATTGGCCGCAATTCATTTTCAACCATAGTTTTTCAAAGGAATTAACCGGCGTTTTTCTGTCACATAAGCTAGAAAAAAATGATCAACTTACGTTCTCTTTTCTGACTAATTTTTATATTCTTATTAAAAGAAAAAACAAATGTTATCAGTTTAGTTGGAGCCAAAGTGAACACCACATGTGTTGACTCTGTAATGTAGACAAGTATGCATGATTGATAGTGTGATTAATTAAGTATCTTATCGAAGAGACGCTGTAATCGTAAACTCCTACACCAGACGATACCTCTTCAACATTTTCTTAGTTCTATGCATTATTGTATATTAGCCAGTTATAAAATTGGGTGATTAATATGATATTATACACACACACAAAAACACAATTGAAAAAGGAATCAACTAGGATTATACTTTCACCAGAAAGAAAAAACATTATACGCACGTGTAATCTATAAATGAGAGGTTTTAAAATAAATTAATTGGTGTTATGCATAACCATTGATAGTTGGAAGGTGAAACACCCACTTACCTGGAAAAAGAAGAAGAAGAATTCGATCTCGCCTTTTTAGCCTTTTCCTCCAAATTAGAGCTTTTACGTGATTTATATAATTTATTAAAGTGAAAAGGGATTTTAAAAAGTAGAAACAGAAAGAGAGAACGATTTAAGAATTAGAGAAAAAGTACACGAGAGAGATATAAGTTAAAAGCCTCCCCTTTTTAGACTTAGAACACCAGATTGTTCACTATTCTTTTCTAAGTTTAAAACAGTAAAATCAGTAAACCTAAATCATGTCCAGGTTCACTGAATCACTCTTCTCTAAATATCAAAATTCGAAAACGAAAACCCTAGTTACAAAGTTTCCAGAGAAAATAGATTTTGCTTGAAACTGGAAAAAATTTCAGGAAAGAAAAACAAGAGAAAAAACAAATATTTAACAAAAGTGAGGGGAAAAAGAAATAGATCTGGGCTTTTATAAATTTAATATTTTAATTGGAATAAACATTAAATCATAAGAGTCAAGAGATAAATATAGTGATTACGAATATTTGGCTTTTTAGGAGAAAAAAATATAAAGGTGATAATGACAGAAGTTATGGAAAACTAAGCAAGAACATCAAAGCGGTTAGATCAAAATGATTTTACGAAAATGCCACTGGCTCCAAATCAAGAAAAGCGAAAAGGTCAAAAGTTAGGAGCGTTTTATTTGGGGGTGAAGTTGACTTTTATGGAAACTAGTGGGCCTCGTTTGAACGTGGACTATGATGCGGCTAGGTTCGTCCTTGGAACATTAGTCATTGACTACGTGTACGTCACGCGCTAGATAGTGCTTTGGTGGCTACGAGCTATTGGCTTTCCATGTTGGTTCACGGCCAGCCACACACTATAAGTTTTTTTTATGTTTATTCGTCAATATTTTGTTGTTTTTAATTTTATTTTTGGGTAATAAACTGAATTTTCCAAACAGCTGTTATAATCTGTTTCGATTTGTATTATACGTTATCATCAATCCCAAAAATACGTACCCCACTATTGATGAAGTCTGTAACACATTATTTTTTGCACTATTTTACAATTTATGATGCTTAAACTTGTGAATGTAACATTATTATTGTAGATGTATGTATATGCATATAATATGCTTCAGGGGCCAAGTTGAGAAACCGAACTACCAACCAAGTTGAGCAACCGAACTACCAAAAAAACATCATGGGATGTAGCTATGTAGGACCAACTACACGTAGTATATCCGATGAATTCAAAACTATATAGTATATTTTAACATGTTCTCTAGCTACAAAAACTTTTAACAATGTGAAATTTTTTAATTGAGTTCTTACAATATATGGTTTAGGTCGAACTTTAAAAGTTGTATAGTCTTACGCTGAATTTTCAATGATATAAAACTTTTCGGGCATGTAATATAGAAAAGTTTTTTTGAACTGGAATTGAATCTAAAATTGTATATATATATATATGAGAGCTTAATTACGTTTCTCGCATCAAACGATAAAAAAATTTTGGGTCATAGAGGAATCTAAATGTTTCTTTTAAACTTTTGCGTATTTTTTTGGTATATAGTAAAATTTTGACATACTAATTTTTTTTTCATACTAATAAATATTATTAAGACAATGAATTTTAAAAGAGATTTCGTAGTTGTAGAAGTTCCTGACCCATAAGTTTTCGAAAACGACAATACTTGCCGATGTTAAACAGATAAAGTAATTTATCATAATCTTTTGCATGTTTGTTCTAGCTAATTCTTAGTCATCTTCGTTTGACGTTATAAAACATTAATTTATAGCAATTTTACATAACATTTAGATATTTTACGATATTTTAGATCATATTGAAAAAATGCATAGTACTTATATCTTAAAAAATAACTCATACTAAGATTATTTATATATATACAGGTAAGCATAAATACATAATGTTCTATAACATCCTACGAAGATGATTAAGAATTGTGACAATCATGTTAGAAATTGTGAAACGAACAAATCGATCGGTACTTTGCCAACCAGAAAAAAATTAATCGATCGGTTGGCTTCTTATATAAACCGAACTTTTCAAATTATTCGATGGCATTTAATCAACTAGAATTTTTCTTCTTCCTGATAAACTATAAATAAGCAATATTTAAGTTTTCAGGTGCCGCCTAATTGCCTAAAAAATGGTAAAATATCTAACTAGTCAACCGTTCGGGTTCTAAACATGAATTTTAATCATAGTATATGCATTTAAATGTGTTTTGAATTTTAATCATCGTATATGCATTTAAATGTGTAAATTAGTCACATAATGTTTGACAAAAACAATATCATGTACGTATGACTGTCTGAGTACTCTATTAGCTTGGTTGGTTAATTAGAACTCTCGGCAATAAAGAATAAAGTTTATAACATATTTTTGTATAGTTTATTCGATATGTCGCGATGAATGAAGTTTATAAAAAATATTTTGATTGGTGGATCGACATCAACTACCAAGTAACAATTGCATGTAAAATATCAAAACATATGCTACATCATATGTTTGCCATATGACAAAAAGTAGTTTTTGTTTTGTGTTTTTATTTTGGTTAAGGGACAAAAAGAAGTTTTGATTAAAAAGTATTTTAAAGAGCTATAAAATAATGTGAAGTGGTTTTTATGACTAAATTTAAACGCAGCAACCAAAATTCTTAGCAAATGTTATGTTTCGTTCGAATATTAACCAATAAACACTTTAATCACATGTTTTGTAAGTATTTATTAACTTAAGATTCTACAGAATAATCTATATATTAACTATATTTTATGAATAAAGATCTGAAGGCACGGTTGATGGACGCGGCCACACGTATAATTTGCCTTTTAGATAATGGTGTCAATGTCATAATGCGTTATCTCGGTGAATAGATTCGTTCGGGTGCACTGAACAATTGGTTTGGTACAGATTATTTGTTAAGAATCGTGAACTGCTGGAACACCATGGTGTTCCTAAAAACACTATAACGTTCTAGTCCAAAAGACTTAAACCGATGAAAATTGGTATGTTAATAAGATATTATAGTCTATTTTCCGGGTGCTTTTTACCTTTTATGCTCTGAAACAGAAAAAAACTTATGTATTTTTATATGTTCATTTTTACTTTTTTAGGTAGTGCAAAAATTTTCTAGTCAATTTGATATTAAACACTATTTTATAAGGACTTGTCATTTTAAAAAAATGTTTTATTGGCCTTTTCATGAAAATTTTGATGGCCGTTTAATGAAATATTTTGAATACTTACATATATTTCATTACACATAAAAGAAACTAAAACACACAAAAAAAAATCATGTTCAGTCAAATGCTTAAAGTTAAGCAAATTTTCTCACTTAGGCTGACTTCATCCACACAAATTGTTCTCTTTTTTTTTTTCAATTGTGCTAGTTTTTTAGTCAAATGCATCCAAAACACCTTCCATTTTTCAAAATTTTAACCATATTACTCATATGTTATTTTTATTGATCCGCAAACTTTCACATAACAAGAATTGACATTGTTGAGTTGCGTTGGACCAAAGAACCCTACGTACGAGTCTATGATTATGACATTAAAGTAGCTAGTTTGGAGGCAGTGCCGGTCCGAGCATTTGTGAGGCCCTACACGAAAAATAAAATGAGGCCCAATATATTTATAAGTTTTAGGGCTAAAAAATTTTTTTTGACCTATTTTTAGTAAATTATACAAAAATAATGATATTTTGAATATTATTACATTCAAATTTAATTGTTTGGGCCCTATTTTATTTATTTTTTTCGAAAAGGCTTTAGTTTCTACCAAATATTTTCATTTTATGGGCTTAATTTCCTTTTTTTTTTTCTAAAATTGGGCCCTTTTTCCAAAAAAAAAAAAAAAAAAACCTTTAAAAAAAAAAAAAAATGTGGTGCCCCAAGCGGTGGTTTGGGTGGCCTGTCCTCCGGGCCGGCCTTGTTTGGAGGATTCTGGATGAAAAAAAAGTAGAGAAAAAAAAAAAAAAAAAAAAAAACGGGAAAAAAAAAGTAGAGAAGTGAATAAGAATGGTTCATAGTGGAAAGATAGAGAACAACTTATATGACTCATGCTTAGACCATGATCGTACGATGAATAGATTCCCTTGGTTATGATTATAAGTAACCAAAAATTCCAAAACGGAAAAAAAATGTGGACCGAACATGCCCAGTGACCACATCACATCCGTTCAATTCCATATTCTTCCATATAAGATAAGGAAAAAGAGACCCAAAAAGAAAAGAACAACCATATAATAAAAATTCATTCGCATTTCTTTTTCATCTTCTTTTTCATTCGAAATCAATTATTGTATAGTGCCTTCTTTCTCCATCAAACCATTCTTGTTTTATTTGGCAACCCTGACATTCCACTTAACATATTCGTTTTGGATCAGAGCTCGTATGATCACTGATCAGAGCTCCATTAATGTTGATAATTTAATTTGGATATTGATTTGTTTGTTAATTTCCAAATATTTTATAAAGTATATATACTAATTATTAAATGTTGAAAAGTATATGAAATTACCTGTCCGTCCAACGTTGGTATGCTACAATCGCATATGTTGATATATGTTGCGCTCAAAAGTTGAATATAAATTCTTAAGGAAACAATTATGACAATTCTTGTGTTCTCAGGCACTCACTTTTACCTCTCACGTTAGAGTTCGAACCAGAGGTTTTTGGTGATTTTATGAAAAGGATTTGCCGATTGGCTATCAAATCTATCATGCATTTGCAACATGCCCTCTTGTTGTATGTTCATTTTTTTTCTAATAACAAAGAATATATACAGTCGGATAACAACAATTGATTTACTCGCATGTTCTACTATACCATGAGACATATGTCTCTTTGTAAGTGGCTTATACCAAACCAAATTTCTCATAGTTTTAGATATTAATTAAATATTTTATATATTGTTATTTTTTATAGATCATAAATAAAATTATCTATATATTAAGCTCCATTATGCAAAACTTTTGATTAAATTTGAATATTACTTATAATGGATTATATTATTAAGTATTGCTATTAAAATAATTAATATTTATGATAATTTTAACAATAATAAATCATTAAAACTATTAATATTTGTTATTGTTATATTTAATTATACTAAATTTTTTATTTTTAAAAAAATATTGATGAAAATTTAACATGATTTTTTTAAAATTTATCAATATTTAATTATATGCACTAATTACAATGGGTATCTCACCAATGGAGATAGTATCTAGTAATGAGGTACTTTATTTAAATTATACTAGAAATACTAATATTATGTTGGTAAGATACTAATTGAAATATAGTAATAGAGTATCTTACTAATGGAAGTGCTCTAAGAATGTTACACCATAAATCATAATCATTTAGTTATTTAGAGTCAAATTATATGCACTACCAAAATCTCAAGCATAAAATAAAAACAAAAACTTCTTAACTAAAAATATAGTTTCGCTAAAAACATATTAGAACAAATTCAGTATCCTATTATTTTTCGAATCTCATGGTATTTTCTTAAGTTAGTATAAAAAAATTAATTAGTGTAATTTCTTATTTTTTCTACATACGTACAGACAGCTTTCAATTATTGCATGCAATTTTATATTAAAAGATTAGGACGAAAGTTTGGAAATACTTACTTTATTTATAATTTTAGGTATATGTTATGGATATATGACCAAAAAAGTTGATATATATAGGGAGAGAGCTGAACGAAAAGCTTAGCTCTCTGTCACACACTTCGCAAACCCACAAAGATAACAAAAAATGGGCATAGAGCTTCAGAATCACCAGAGCCACCATGAAGAAGCCGGCCCCGCGGAAGAGCCGATATCACGGTGGCTGATAAACACGCCGGAACCACCAAGCATGTGGCAAGAGCTTGTTGGATACATAAGAACAAATGTGTTGGCCAAGAAGAAACATAGGAGGAACAACACGAAGAACTCATCATCAAACCCTGTTTACTCTTGTCTTAAATCGGTTTTCCCTATACTTAGTTGGGGAAGACAATACAAACTCAACTTCTTCAAGAAAGATTTGATGGCAGGTCTCACTCTCGCTAGTCTTTGCATTCCTCAGGTAACTCTACTCACCAATTTTATCCAAAAAAATAAAGAAAAAACAAACTTTACTCACCAATTGTAATCGATATATGTCAATATAATTAGAGATAATGTTGGATTCTTATAGATACATTTTCAATTTCATTTTTTGCAGAGTATAGGGTATGCGAATTTGGCTGGACTTGATCCAGAGTACGGTCTATGTAAGTCCAAAACTCGAATTGAAATTTGCATAGTAACTTATATTTTTGCACCGAATATAATTAAAATTATATATGCAAATATAAATAACAGATACAAGTGTGGTACCACCTCTGATATATTCGACGATGGGAACTTCGAGAGAGTTAGCCATTGGTCCTGTGGCTGTAGTTTCGCTTCTTCTTTCGTCAATGGTTCGTGACATTCAAGATCCGGTCACCGACCCAATTGCTTACCGAAAAATTGTCTTCACTGTCACGTTTTTCGCTGGCGCGTTTCAAGCCATCTTTGGACTCTTCAGGCAAATAATTGGATAGAGATTCATATAATCTTAAATTCTAAATATTATAATTGTTGTTTTAGACCAACGACGACGACAAAGGTGTATTAATCTGATAAAAATATGTTATTATAATGTATCAGGTTAGGGTTTTTAGTGGATTTTTTGTCACATGCTGCACTTGTTGGGTTCATGGCTGGTGCTGCCATTGTCATTGGTTTACAACAACTCAAAGGTTTATTTGGTTTGTCTCATTTTACCAACAAAACCGATGTGGTTTCGGTTTTATCATCGGTTTTCCACTCGCTTCACCATCCGGTACGAACCATTTTTTTTTCTTTTTCTTCTCAACTCTATTCGTTAAATTTTAAAATATTTAATTTATTTTAATTATTTTTTCAGTGGCAACCTCTGAACTTTGTAATCGGTAGCTCATTCCTCATCTTCATCCTCTTAGCTAGATTTATCGTAAGTACACCAAATTTGCCGTGCCTTTGTATATTTGTACTTTTATTCATTTTTATGATTTTTATAAAAACAGGGGAAAAGAAACAAAAAATTGTTTTGGATTCCGGCGATGGCACCGCTAGTATCAGTTGTATTAGCAACACTAATCGTGTATTTAACCAATGCTGAGACACGAGGGGTTAAGATTGTTAAACACATTAAACCAGGGTTTAACCAACTTTCGGTTAACCAATTACAATTCAAAAGTCCACATCTTGGTCAAATCGCCAAAATTGGTCTTATTTCTGCAATCATCGCCCTAACGGTTAATAATATATATTCTCTTACCAAAATTAATCACTGAATAATCTGTAATTAATTGATATAAAATTAAATGAAATAATACAGGAAGCAATTGCAGTGGGAAGATCGTTTGCGACGATCAAAGGATATCGTCTCGATGGGAACAAAGAGATGATGGCTATGGGATTTATGAACATCGCTGGCTCTTTATCTTCTTGCTATGTAGCTACCGGTAAAAAAATTGTTTTCTTTTTGATTTTTTTTTTTTTTACATAAGTTAACCCGGTTTAGTAATTAAAATTAGGCATGTTTATTTTTGATAAATGTTGTATAGTAACGGATACGGAACATGTATGATGGTATGGATAATTCGGATATATAAACTTTAAGCGTAATTTATGGATAATGTTGGATAAAATATGAAAAACAGGGTCCTTCTCAAGAACGGCGGTGAATTTCAGTGCTGGCTGCGAGACGGTCTTTTCGAACATTGTAATGGCGATTACAGTGATGTTATCACTAGAAGTTTTGACGAGGTTTCTCTACTTCACACCAACGGCGATTCTTGCCTCCATAATTCTCTCGGCGCTTCCAGGTCTCATTGATGTCTCCAGTGCTTTACACATTTGGAAACTCGATAAACTCGATTTTCTCGTCCTCATCGCGGCCTTCTTTGGCGTTCTCTTTGCCTCGGTCGAGATTGGTCTTCTTCTCGCCGTGAGTCTTTCTTTCTTTAATCCTTCACTGCTTTTATTGTTCTCACTTTATTAGAATCTTATCCATGCCAACGTATAACTATCAGGTAACTATACGCATCATTATTGAAGTTTTTGTTATTATTCAGATTGATTGATGCCCTGCGGGGTCAAGTCAACTAAACTTTATATATTCAATCATGTGAATTAATCCTATAGAGACCAAAAGCGTCAATATCTCATATATTTTATAACCAATAACACTGTTATATAAAAACGCTACTAGGCCGACCAAATTCGCTGTGCATAGACAGACCCTGTACGACAAAATATCAATAATGTTTAATGTTTCATTCAAGTGGCAAATAAGTACACAAAAAATCAAATACATATGTTTAAAGTACCTTCGAAAAATTGGCTGTGGGATATCTATTGTATAGATACTTGTGTCTCTTTATCCTTTTGATCAACTTAATCAGTTGTGATCTTACTAAGTAATGGAGCTGTGAATTTTTATCGATAAGACTATAATATAGTTATTTGTAATGTATATGTAGGTGGGGATATCGTTTGCAAGAATAATGTTGAGTTCGATAAGACCAAACATTGAGGCCTTAGGGAGGTTATCAAAAACAGACATCTTTGGTGACATAAATCAGTATCCAATGGCTAATAAGACTCCAGGATTATTGACTCTTCGAATCAGTTCTCCTTTGCTATGCTTTGCCAATGCCAATTTTATTAGAGACAGGTCAATTCATCAATATTTCTTTCCTTTTTTTTGTCAAACATCATTAGTTACTCACTTACTCTTATGAAACTCTATCCAGTTTGACAAATTTTATTTTAACTTTTTCTTTCAGAATATTGAATTCAGTTCAAGAAATAGAAGAAGAGGAGAATGAACAAGAAGTTACAAAAGAAAATAGTCTTCAAGTAGTAATTCTCGACATGTCTTGTAAGCAAATTCACATTCTATCATGATACTGATTCATAGAAAAAGTTATAATCCTACAATAAAGTACGAAATCTTACATGTAACAAAATATTTGTGAAGGCGTGATTGGGGTAGATACATCAGGAGTAGTTGCACTTGAAGAACTGCATCAAGAGCTAGCTTCTAATGACATCCAGGTACATTTTTTATTTCTCTCCCACATAAAATATATTATGCTCAATCAAATGTTATTCATTCACTAGTTACATATGTGGGGTTCATTGGTTATTCAACTTACCAATCTTCTTTTTTTTTTTAATGTTTGGGGGCTGCAGTTCGTCATCGCTGGTCCCAGATGGAGGGTACTGCACAAATTGAAGCGAGCAAAATTGGACGAGAAGCTGAAATCAGAAAATATATATATGACAGTAGGAGAAGCCGTAGATATTTATGTAAGAGCAAGATCTACGTCCCACGATTTGTGTTGATATATGTAAGCATCAAATTAAACAGTATACAACTAAAACATATAACCTAGTAGTTTGTGATAATATTGTTGTTGTATCATATAGCCTAGTAGTTTTTATAAAATATACACATGTTGAAAAAGGTACAATTTTCAATGCATAAGGCTATAAAATCTTCTATCTAATGACATTATTTGACTTCGTTGTCATTGCTCTCAAATCTCCGTTGGACGCGAGAAGTCTCGTGTGATCTTGAACCATTACAGTGGCATTGCATCGCAGATCAGGCACGCTAACAACATGGGATTCGAGAAAGAAGTGAGTGATGTGTTCTGCTCTGCTCTGTTTCAGAAGTATATGGTTGATGAAGATGATGGATGAATGGATGATGATGACTCTGGTGATCGGAAACTCTCTGTTTGTGTAAGCTTCTTATATCTTGATGTGTCATTTCCTTGCTTAGGAAGTGTCTTTTATTATAACTAGCGTTGTTCACCAAAAGCTGGACTGAAGAATGTAAATATGAATTTAAAAGTCATTGCTCTAGACTCTAGAGAGTTTCTAAAGAAGAGAACAAACTCACTTTGGGAACTTTTTTCTTTCGGATGTTAGCAAATGTTTCGATGTGGGACAAAAAAAACTTTCTTAATAAACTTTCATTTTGGGCCGAGTTGAATACTTGGATCCGACCCATGAAAAAGAAAAAAGGAAATTGATAAGTCGGCGTAAAAATAAAGGACTATGCACATCCCACATCGTTTAGTGGGAGAGAGTTCCTTAGAACTTGTCCTATAAATTAATGCACCTGCTTCCTTAACTTGATATATCATCTGGGCTTTAAAAGACACGGCCCATTCTGTGTATGAGCCCTTTGGGATTTAAATGAATTCCAACATAAGTCGGCGGCCGCCCACTTAAGGGTTAGGCCCAAGTTTTTTTTTTCTCATTGATTTTTTCGAGTCTTGTTGTAAAAATGGTTTTCCACGTTTTGTGTTTCTTTTCTAATGTTTTTGTTTTTAACTCTTGTTTTTTCTTTTAATGTTTTTGTTTTTTGTTTTTTGATAAGTGTTAAATTTTTAAATTTTGTGTAAACTAATTGGATACATCATCCAAACCCCTAAGAGGTGTTCTAGGTTCAATATGGTTTACACATAATTAAATCTTTAACACTTAGTTTTTTTAAATGTTTTTTTAATTTATTTATTTATAAGTATTAAATTTTTGTGTAAAGTAATTGGATACAACATCCAAACCACCTATAATGTTTTTTTTTTATAAGTGTTAAATTTTTAAATTATGTAAACTAATTTGTAAAAATTGGCTTTCACGCTTAGTGTTTCTTTTTGAATGTTTTTTGTTTTTAATTAAAGTTTTTATTATATAATTAAATTCAACGAAAACAAACTGGGTTAAGCATCCCGTCCCATCTTACGGGTCCGTAAGAGATGTTATTAGTTCAACTGATTTTCATGTATTGTAAATTTAACATTTAAACTAATTTTTATGATTTTTTTTTAAAAAAATTTAACACAGAATTTTTTTTTATTATGTAAACAATATTTTTATTGGGCTAAAAACACCAACTCATTGGCAAATTTTATCAACCACCTTGGTTTGTTGTTGTTGAGAAAACTAAGTTTGTTGTTGTTGTGAAAACTAATAGCAATTTTCAATTCAAATTGCTATGATAAAAATTTAAATTGACCAAAACCCAGGCCACAAGAAGCTATGATAAAAATTTAAATTATAGCTTATGTAGTAATTTCAGCCCACCGATTAAACATGAAATCAAAGATTCAACTTTCTTTTTTTTTTTTTTTAACAGCAAATCAATTATATTATATCATAAATGTGTTACATGATACATGATACATAAAATCATTCAAATACAACCATTGAACTAAATATAGGAAATTGAACACAATTTCGATGAAGAAGTGGAAGTAATCCTGCTTTCCAAACGGAAGCCTTACAGGCAACAGATGAAATCTGTTAAGTCCCTTCTTCATATACTCGTAAAAGGCTATCATCTTATAGATGAAACTCCAAAATGCTTTCCGCATCACTATGATTAACCGAACACGCTGATATGTTGTTTGAAATGATTTCGCATCATGTCTTTTATAACTTTCTACCCATCCTTGCCGGTTAGTGACCATGATTTCCTTTTTCATAAAACCTGAATAATTCGATCGAGGGACAACGAGAACATCATCATCATCAGATCGTGTCCTTAGAAAGAGGAAGTTGTCGCAACAGCCAATTCCTTCAATCGAGAAAGTTTGTCTATTGATTCCCGGATCAAATACCCAAATGACTTCTCCAAGCCATATGACAAGAGAAAAATCATCGGTTGAAAACCGGAGATGACGCCGGTGAGACATGCCACCGGAAACAAACTCTAAATATGATGATACATTACGATTCGAGCGAGTCGACATAACACGGGACGAGAGACATCCATGAGATGAATCTGTCAAAACTATCGGTGGAATCATGTTGAATTGATTCGCCAGCCAAATCGGAAATTGTAGCAAAAGCAAGATTAGAATCTGATCTGGGAGCGTTGGACCGAAAACATTGATCACCACCATTTTACCAATAAAACTAGAACTTTGCAAGTATCAATGAAAGAAAATAATAGAGAACAACGGTGGCCGACGCTGGTGAGACCGACGCCGGCCAAAACAAATGAGATTTGAGAAGTTGTCTTCGATCGTTGATGGAGACGCTTGGGAGAGAAGACGGTTTCTTTTTTTAATACTTCATTTCTATTATAATTCAGGTGTATTCAACTTTCTTTTATAAAAAGGTATGTTCACACTAATTTTTATATTACTTTGCCTTAAATTCAAGATAAACCACATAGATGCTTTCTCAATTAGCATAGTTATTAGTGACAATTACGATATATATGATCATGTTTGTTTTGTTGTCGACAATGACAACCACGAAATGTAGCGGCAACAATATACTAAATCAACGAAATTTATATATGTTTTGTAGTCATTGAGAACAATAACATTTCAGCTACTAATTACTAATTCAAAATTTTTTGATAAACATTTTAATCGTTAGATGCTCAAATCGGCCACTATTGTTTTTGGAATAAGCCTATCTGCCTATGAAATCAACATCTTTTATGGCCATGTAAAAAAAACATCAAGAGTTCCGCAACGGTTGCTGTCATGGTGCATTTACAAACCGTCCTAACAAGATTTTACATCTTTTGTTTTGGCTCTAATACACATCTTTTCTTTCGTTTTGTTATTTTTTATATATATAATGATTTTCACTCCCAACTCCTAATTACGTGAAACTAAACATGCAATAAACGCTTAATACAAACGTATAGCAATGTGCAGAGATTATATATAAGCACAACCACCTTGAGATAGTGTTTAACGGTCGGAAATTATAGCCGTTGAAGAAAAATCAAATGTTTGACCATTAAGTAGATATTGCTGAATTAAAGAGTACTAGTTGCCATTAAGTAGATTTCCAATTATTGACAAAATAAAAGACATACTGGTTAATCTGAATGTTAGTAATTGATTGTTTTATACCGGTTATTAATTTTTCCTATACCTGAAATCTCATCAGCAAGCAATTTTGATGTCGAGATGTAGTAGAAACGAAGGGTAATTTCTGATATTGTGCATTGTCACCAGTTTGACCAAATTATTATATAATTCCATCTCATATACTCCTATATGATTTTTTTGTGGCAAAATATAAGATCATTCTTAATTCGTTCAAAGAACAAAACCCTTTAATCTCTCTTAATCTCTTCCATACATTTCTAACCAAATCGCTCTTATACCTAACCTCTCCTTCTTTCATGGTTCTCTTTTCTCTCGGCCATGCATTTCTCATATATATATAGGCACTTTTGCCTCCAATGATGAGATTTTCGCATTCCCTAAACAAAAATAAAGAAGAATCTTTGAGTTTTTTGGTGTTGCATTGATCGGATTAAAGAGACATGGGTCGAGTGAAATTGGAGATAAAACGAATAGAAAACACAACGAATCGACAAGTTACGTTCTCGAAAAGACGTAATGGTCTGATAAAGAAAGCTTATGAATTGTCCATTCTTTGTGACATCGACATTGCTCTCCTCATGTTCTCTCCCTCCGATCGCCTTAGCCTCTTTTCCGGCAAAACAAGGTTTATTTTTTGTATTTTGTCTTTTGTCTTTTTACATTACCTTTTGGTTAATTGTACAAATACGAAAACATTCATTTGACCTATATTTATTCGTTAAACTCTGGTAAGGATCGAAGACGTTTTCTCAAGATACATCAATCTTTCTGATCAAGAACGAGAGAAGTAAGCTGAGCAATCTCTCACCTTTCAAGGCTTTAATAGATTCTCTCAAGATATATATTCCACTCCTTTTTATTTTACTAATATATTTCTCTTTTATTTATTTCAGTGCTCTAGTATTCCCCGATCAAAGCCGACGCCCGTACGTATTTTACTCTTATTCTTATAAATACTTTTAACATATATAACCATATATATGCTTAAAATCCAAATCTAATAGGGGTTTTCATATTTTGACAACTTTGTCTTGCAGAGATTTCCAAAGCAAAGAGGTACGTAATTAGACTAAGCATAATGTGCCCCTTTTTGATATAGGAAAAAGGATTACATATATTGAATTCAATGATACATTTTAGATTAATTATTGATCACGAAATTTTCTTGTCACGTGACAGTATCTACTCCGGACTTTGCAGCAACTCAAGACTGAGAATGATATTGCTCTTCAACTTACCAAGTCTCAAATTCTTTCTCTTGTCCTTTATTATTATAAAACTACATTATTTTTCAATAATTCGGAAGTTGATTTTCTTTATTTTTTTTCTTATTTGATGATTTTGAAAAGCCCTACAGCTATCAACTCCGACGTCGAGGTGATTCTCCTAATCTTTTTTTGTTTCTCTAGAGAATAACTATATTTTCTGTTATTTACTCTCTAATAATCATCGATTTTAGGAACTTGAGCATGAAGTTTATAAGTTACAACAACAGCTTCACATGGCAGAGGAAGAACTAAGGTCTTCTTTTTATAACCAAAAACACAATGTGATAAATAAAAATTTATGTAACTAATTGTTATATCCAAATACAATTAGGAAATACGAACCAGATCCAATCAGGTTTACAACAATGGAAGAGTACGAAACTTGTGAGAAGCAGCTAATGGATACCTTAACACGTGTCAATCAACGACGGGTCAATAATTTAAACTTCTCTTTATTTATCTAAGCATAATGTATTCAACAATATTTATTAGCAACTAAATAATTTCTTGAGACGCAGGAACATATATTGAGTCATGACCAGTTATCTTCATACGAAGCATCTGCTATACAACAACAGCAAAACATGGGTGGACCTTTTGTAAACGACGTCGTTGGGGGTTGGCTGACTGAAAATGGGCCTAACCAAGCCCATTTATTCGACGCATCAGCCCATTCAGCAATGTATGAAACGTTGTTGCAAGGAAGTAGCTCAAGCTCGAACCAAAACAACATAATGGGTGAATCCAATGTGTCAAATCATAACGGTGACATGTTCCAAGAATGGGCCCAGGCATATAATTCTACTACGGCCCATAATCCTACAACCCTATTTCCTCCTATGCAGCATCAGGTTCTAAATTTTCTTCTTTTAAAAATAATTAATTTATTTTACAATCCTATTAATTTTATTTTTTGTTTTTAAATATGTTAGCATGTATTGGTTGATCCTAATATGGAAGAAATTGAAATCCCGGTTATGAAGAAGGAGGCACAAGCAGACCACGAGGTCTCTGACTATGATATAAGAATGCCTCAGCTCAGTAGCCAATAATCTCAAGAATTTCAATTTTACCATATATTATTTATACGTTTTTAAAAATTATTTTATAAAGGTTTACAATATTGATACGGTTTTATTTATTTATGATAAGTTATAACTATACATTTATATAAAACACAACTTCCATCCTTAAGGTCTTAATTAACCAATTATTGACTTGTATATTGTACATAACGTTTCTATTATACAAAAAAAAAACCATTTTTACTCTTAAACAATGTATATGTTATGTATATACAAATGAAACAAAAATAAATAAATGGAAAACCATGTTTTGCTCTGAAGATTATGTCAATTTTGCTTGTCTTAATTTTTTAAAGATCGCTCTTCATCTTTTGGTCATTGAGTGAAAATACTCATAATTTTATTTGGACTTATTTAAGTATAAAACAGTTTAAAGAGAAAATTAAATAAAAAGCAAAGAAAAAGGGAGTGATTTTAAAAAATAATTATTGTTCTGACATCACTAACGGGAGTTTAAACGTCTTTAAAGTGGAGACACTATGGTTAGTATTTAGAAAATTATATTGACCTATCGAATTTTAGTGGGTGCAGTTGCTCAATACTTGTAAATTGTAATACATGCATCTACCCCTATATTAATCTAATGTTAACATATGTATTCTTCTTTAAGAAAAAAAGATTGGTTTGCATAAATTTGTGTGATATTAGGGAAAAAAACATAAAGTAGTAATTTAGGATTTCTTTTCTTTTATTAATACCAATGACTATTTTTAGTTAAAAAATTCTAAGAACTTAAAACTCAAATGCGTTTTCCACTAATTAAGATGCATTGACAAAAAGGTAGTATCTACTAAGTCAATATATATTCTATAAATAATGGACCAATCAAAAATTTTGTGAGACAATCTTATATATACTTATATAGACCAAATGACCAATTGTATAACCTTACATACACGATGAAGTGATATGACGTAAAAAATATCCTCTATATATATTTAAATATGAAAGAAAGAAAGGTTAGTATGTAGAATTTGAATTGTATGTGCTAAACAAATTCAAAGAACTTTAACAATGTGTTTTAGTGTTTCAAATGTATTATTCTCAATGACTAAAAAATAGATTTTGCTTTCGAAAAATGTAGTTTGAGTTTGAATCTGTTATAGCTTAACGAAAAACCGTCAAAACGATGAAACGAAATAGATTGACAAGTGAGGAGTAAGGAGCTCCTCAGATTTGGATCCAATTATTTTTGCATTGAAAGCGATATCTTGAGAAAAAGTTGTCTTATTTCCAAATTTTATTATTTTTTAAAAGTTAGGTGTGATGTAGAAACGTGGCATAAGCCTTTTAAAGAAAGACATCCACACAATCTAGAGAAAGCAATAGAAGCTATGACATTTGGAATTTTCACAAATCAGTGATGACTTATTTTGGTAGAATCCAATCAGAACAATGTACCAATCATTATCTCCATATTTCTTTCCTCATATATCACATTAAATCTCAGTATATTGAAGGAAAATTTAGAATACACCTTAATAATGACCTGTGAAATACAAAACAATGTTCTTATATCTTTTTATTTGTTTTTATTCTTTTTGGGCAAACAATGTTTTTATATCTAAATTAAAAATGTTTTTATTCCATTTTTGGACTGTCTATTTAAGTCTTTTTTATATAAAGTCTAAATTAAGTGTTAAAATGATGATTATATTTTTTTATTTTTAACATATTTGTTTGATTAGCTATTTCAAAATTTTTGGATGTGAAAAGTACTCAAATAAACTTAAATAGTTTTTTTTTTTAACAAACAAACTTAAATAGTTAAAAACTAAAATATTGTTTTAAAAAATCAATATATGTATATTATAAAATATTTTGTTTAAAAATTCTATAAATTAAAAATGTATTTTTCATCCTCGCAATATAAATTTAGAAAACAAATTTGAAACTGAGCTTAGCGAAAAATAAGATGTAAACAAGTATTTATGAATATTAGAAATTTACTCGATATTATATATGTGTGCGGTCAATATATATATATTATATTATATTTAATATATATATATATATATATGACCAATTATATTAATGGTATAATTGTAATATATTGTAACATATAGGCTATTTTCATATTTTTATTAGATAATTTCTTTTATTCTCTGTAGTGTGCCACATCAGCATTTTATGTTTTAGGTTTTTCCACCTCATCTTTTCATATATAAGCGATGTCAATCTTCTGGTAAGGACAACCTTATGTTCAGGATATTTAGCAAACATGGCGTCTGGCGATATGTTCGATGACGAATCTTCGCTGTTGAGTCCTTTGTGTTTTCTTGAATCACCGGAACCGTATATTCCGTTATTGGTATGCTTCTCTTTTTATCTCTCATGATTTTCATTTTAATTTATTAATGATAAAACTGTTAGATTTGTACAATATACAGGATTGCCTGCCGAATCCGACAGCGGAAACTGAAAATCCACATGACGACTCTTTTGGATTGATCCCTGTCTCCACAATAGATGAAACTACCTGTTTATTATCCTCTCAACAATCAAATCTAATCACATATCAAGAGACATCAACTCTAATACCAAATCCACTTGAAATGGTATATTACTTACACTTTGACATTGAGCAAGAAATCTAAACCAACTACTTATAGTATACTAATGATATAATATTTTGTATTTTATGTTGTCAGGAGCACCACCAGCACCAGAACCAACAATATTATCAACACCAGAACCAGCACCAGCACCAGCACCAGGAGCACCACCAGCACCAGAACCAGCAATATTATCAACACCAGAACCAGCACCAGCATCAGCAATACTATCAACACCAGCACCAGCACCAGCACCAGCACCAGCACCAAGTTGTACAACAACCGCAACAACATCAATTAAGCATTTCGCATGAGACATGGTTACAGGATAATTTATCAAACATGTTGAATACTATTCATCAGTCGAGTGTTTTTACAAGGGTAGAAAAAGTTCTTTGGAGTGGTTTAAATTATTTTTTACTACATTATATTTTAAGTTTTTTTGTTATTTACTTTTTTCAGAACCAAACAGAGATTGGTCAACAAGTGATGCAAGAAAATAATGGGTTTGCACATCCAACTGTGACTAATTCTCCAATTCAACTTCAAAACCGTTTTCTTCCAGTACCTTTGTATGAGATTAATTGATTTACAAACACTTCTATCATATAATAGAAAACTCTAATTTCTTACTAATATAAAAAGTGATTAATTGACGCAGGATCCCTCAAGGCCGTTCTAATGCATTTGGATCACCTTTTCCTCATGCTAATTCATCAAATAGGTACATTATCTAAAATTTGTTCCATGTTAATATATCAGCTAAATGTACTAGTCACTATATATCTGGAATGGTTTAGAGAACCTCTGTTTATCAAATACTTTAATGCTTGTGATTGTGAATCTAATTTTATGATGGCGAATCAGAGCATTTATGTACCATATAGTCTCCGACAATCTCACTCCAAACTGATACTAGTACTACTACTCAAATCAAATGTAACACTTTGTATACTTATAACATTGATCTATAGAGTTTTCATAAGAGTATCATTTTCATGAAATATAGGTTGCAAAACTATATGCCATATCAGACGCCTCATCAACATGTCGCTTCTTCTTTTGGCATGTATCCTCACCAACCGCCCCCACCAGTTTTTGCCTTTAGGCAAAATGTACCTCCCAATTTAAGGATGGTTAACAATTTAGCTATGTAAGATCAAATATTCCTATGACTCCATTTTTTTCTTCTAAATTTGATTTACAAAACAAAATAGTATATTTTTACAAGTAAAAATCTTTTGGATTCATGCAGGATGAGGACACATCCTTTACAAAATCAAACAAATATGATCCCTACCTTTAATGCTGTTCCCCAACGTAACATTCCATCCACCATACCCAGACCTCAAATGCCTTCGAGATTTATTACCAGGTAACAAGTTATAATCTGATCGACTTAGCACAAGTTCTTATATATGTTTTTGATTGCTACATTTTAAAACTCTTTGACACCTCATTTTATAGGCAACATGGCGGTATGCAAACATCGGTGAATCAGTCTCCATGGATGTTTAGGTTACCCAACATTAACAATCGTCAGATGCCTATAAGTCCAAACGCAAACGCAATCATACCTCCACAGGTACAATTTCTTTCATGCAATGAATAATGTATGTATGTGAAGTTTTCATCAATATTTCACAAACGAATACATATGCACTAAAAAAGCCTTATCGATATATAACATCAATGTTACAGGGTGAAATTTTAGGATGTCGACGGAGAAGTTACCCAACTCGGTTTGAAATTGGACAATCATCATCATCTCCAGCTCAACGCAGGGTACACAGTCTTAAGAGTCTCATAAAATTTATTATTTAACGTAGAAGTAATATTCATGAAAATGAAAATTAATGTGAGTTAATCAAATAATGCAGAGAATTGTGTCAGAAGCAGAAAATCTTGGCCCATCAACTGGAATCAATCATCCTGAAATAAGGTTTATTTTTCTCCATTTCTTTTCCATTGACTAATCACACCTTTTTCAAATATTTGTTTCATATATACTCTTGTCTTTTAATATTAATCATAGGTTATCTAGACACAAAATATTCTTAGGAACATAACAAAAACATACATTTTTCAGGCACGTAAATAATATCTACAACCCAAGATACGAAAGTCTCGGTTTACATATTGATCCACACTTAAGAAAGTATTCTCGAATGACATAACAGGTAATTCATTCCTGTAAAAAACAAAATTTATTTTATTGATAAATTAGTTGAGTTTTAGTTGATTTTATTGACTATAATATTAATTCGTGATTTGTTATTTTTCGACTACAGGTTGCTGATCTATCCTCAAACCTTGAATAAGTGAGCATATGATGTTTAATGGTGCATGATGCTCTATCTTCCTTTCATGTTTTCTCTCTATGGTACCTGGATTTCTCTTGTGGCAACGTTATGTGTACACCTAGTTTTACAGGTTATCTTGTACTTTTCTTTTTTTATTCCTCCATTGCTTTTTTAACATTTTTGAGCCTATGTACTACATAGAAACTCATATTCTTGTTTTCATTTTTTGCATTTGAATCATCTCTGGAAGTTACAAACTGCACCATGTGAAATGTTTGCTATAATAATGAGTTTGTAAGCAGAAAATAAATTGAGCTTTGTAAAAGAAATTAGCTTTAAAACTCTAGCTACTCAAACAGGTTTTCAAATCCAAATAAAATCAACATTTCTGATCTCACTATGGTTTGCCTAATTACAATGTTGATGTATATTTTAATTACTGGTTGAAAAAAAACGAATCGATTATGGTTCTAAAAATATTCTCAGAAATTTATTGAATTAGAGTTCAAAGTTTTTTTTTAACATTATTGTATACGAAAACCTTAATTTGAAAGAGAAACCATAGAGAAGCTTACCCATAGACCCATTTGTATCTCGTTTATTTTTGTCTTACAATATGCATTCTCTCGCCATTAGTGCTCGGCGCATTGCGATTCACCTAATATCATTTTGGATTTTGGTTCGAACTCGAATTACTCCCTCGTAAGAGCAAATCATAGCTGACAGACAAAAAAAATCAATTATAATTTAAAATAATTAAATCATATATGAAAGAAAAAAAAAACAAGGTTGAACTGGATAGACCTTAGCTGATTTGACTGATGGGCCGAATTAGCTATCATATGGGCTTGTTTGGGCTCAGCCTCAGGCCCCCAATCCTCGACGATGTCATTTAGAAGGATCCCTTGCATGCTTTGTTGGTTACTTGGTGCTTCGCAGGACTTCCTCAACAAATGTTCCTGCGATTACCAATCACTCGAATCAATTTTCCCCCTCTTCTTACTTACAATGAAATTAAAGAGTAGAGAAAATGTTTGTGTTATATGTGTCACCCTTCTCTGTACGACACGTGTCAATGTATTGATGAGATGAGTTTCACATGCTTCAATCTCCTCCATTGATGTAAACCTCACTGGATCTGGTTCGAATTTCCTATTTATGTTACATCACCCAATGTAAATTTTATAATCTTATTGATTAGATAGGATCACATGACTAATTAAAGAAAAATACCTTAGTTCTTCCTCTGATATCTGAAGCTGTTGTTGTAATCTACAAACTTCTTGCTCAAGTTCCTTTAAAATTGTAAAATATAATTAGAAAAATTATTTTGAAAATTATTTATGTACATGTGATTGAGGATTGGTAAATTAATAACCTCGACATCGGTGTTGATAGCTTCAGGGCTTTTCCTGAGTCATGAGGTAAAAGATTAGCTAAACATATCAACATATATAAACAAGATTAATTATAAGGATTAAAGAGAAAGAAACCGAGGTTCGTTGATTTGGAGAGTCATGTCATCTTCAATTTTGAGTTTTTCCAGAGTTCTTAACAAATACTGTCACAAAAAAATGCTGATTAAATACTAAAATATTCATATGTGATTAGAATATAACCATATGATTAGTCTCACCTCTTTGTTTTGGATAGCTCTGCAAAACAGAGAAGAAAAGTTGTGTAACAAATTACATATATGAAATAAAGTATATACTAATATATTAAATGGAAATATATGATATATACTCACTGGCGTTTGCTCTGATCAGGGAAAACTATGGCGCTGAAGATTTTTTACAAAAATACACCAAAAAATACATGTGAATATAGAAATAATAAACCAAGTAGACTAATGAGATGATTAGACACATACTTTTCTCTTTCTTGATCAGGAAGATTGATATACCTCGCCAAAACGTCCTCGATCCTAAAATTAACTCAAAATTAAGATTATGGAGATACACAACACCATGCATGTGTTAATTTACATGTATATCCATAGATGTTATGATCGTTAAAAAAGACAGAGAACAAACCGAGTTGTATAGAGAAAAAGGTAGGAGCAAACCGGCAAATGAAGGAGAGAAGAAGCTCTGCACTATGCAGTAACAAGAATAATCGGTTTGTTCTTATCAGGATTCTGTTTTCTTATTTTACATTTAATGAGGAAATTGTTTTTCAACTTTTAATTTCTGAAAAAACATTTTTATTTGATGAGGGTCACAGTCACATTGCATGCACTGATGTCACTGAAACGTGACGTGTCACTGAGTGCCACATATACTACGAGCTTTCTCAATTATTTACTAGAGAGTAGAGATGGCTATATCGGAATAAAAACTATCTACTATTGTAATTTGCAAATGGTGAAAACTTATCAAAAAATCCTAAACAACCAGAAATTTCTATATTGAATCAATTGGAAACTAATATAACACTTGATTTTGTGGTGTTTCTAATGATTTTTATGTAATAAAATGACAACAACTTGAATATAAATTGACAACAAATTAAAGACTTTTTGAGGACTGTTTTCTTATTTTTTAAAGTTCCGGGGCTATTCGAAAGTATTTCGGAACTTTCTTTAGTTACCAAAAACATCCGATACTTTAAGTATTTACTAATTTACCCTGAACAGTGAACTCTGTTGTTTACCAAAATGCACGGAACTTTTGCTATTTATAGAAAAGCACAGCAGAACTCTTTTATACTTACACAAAAAGCCCGAAACTTTTACTATTTTTGAAAATGTTGCTATATACTAAAAATCTTCAGTAATATGTAAAAACGTGTCAACCCTCAAGTTGCACCTCTAATATTGAATAACAAATCAGTGGAAAATAAATCAAAATTACTAGTACCAAAAAATAAAGATCCACTATTCGGTGGCTTCCACCAACAAATTTTTTTGATAAAAAGAATATACGGCTTGTCATTTTGTCCTTAATCAAATGATATAGGCAGTACATGTATATGCAAAACGTGGTTACACTTTAACTAAGTTGAAAAATCCTCATGAGAAGATTCTAGAAGGATATGGAATGTTCAAGAAATAAGAAATGGAAATACCTTGTTTGACCGGAAAAGAGACATAGTCGATCGGAAGGAGAGAACATGAGGAGGGCAAGATCGATATCACAAAGTGTTGACAATTCATAAGCTTTTTTTATTAAACCTTTTTTACGTTTTGAGAACGTAATTTGTTGGTTCGTGCTCTTCTCTATCCGCTTTAACTCCAATTTCACCCGACCCATGTCCAATGATCGCTGCAAAATAATCAAGACGCACTCTATTATTATTAGTTGTACGAGAGAGAATTTGATTGAGTGGAAAATTGTATATTTAAGGTAAATGAGTCGACGAAAGGAGAGTTTTTTAGGTTTGTGTTTTTAAGAGAAAGAGAGAGAAAGAGTTACAAATGGTGAGCGGATTGAATATTTGTTCTTAATTTAGACGAATCTGTCATATGGCTAGGTACATCACTTACATTTATATACATTTTATATAATATTTGTAAAAATTTATTTTTTACTCTTATTATATAACCAAGTGTTGTTACTCAAAACATTATAACCCAAAAAATGTATTTTATTCAATGCTCATATTTAACATTATTGGTTTCTTGGCATTTGCCTAAAGGCTCATATATATACGTGGGCGTGGCTATAGGTATTTGTGTATAATAATATGTTTAATATACACATCTAAATAATACCTTGTTCTAGCTAATGTGATCACTTTGTGTATCTGCTGTGAAACATGGGAGTAATAAAAGACTCAAGTCTTGTATCCTTTTCTCTTTTTATCAATAACATGTATGTGACTTTGAGTCTAAATGGTGCCATAGCAACAAAACTATGACAACGTTTACATGGTGTATGAGAGGGATATAATGAGTGAAATTAAAGCTTATAACGAAGGTGCCTCTCGATGAAGGAGCTTCAAAAGGAAGGCAAAGGGCTAGGGTTCATATGGCATATTCTTGGATGTTACTATATGTTTTATAGTAATATTTTACATGACGACCACCTGGTCTCAGTTCACGACACGTGGAGGATTTGTCTGTTTGTGTTGTCTCGGTTGTTGTTGTTACGCGCCGACAGGGAAAGGATATGAACACATAGGGGAGAAAGAGAGAGAGATCTTCAAAGCGAAGTTTGCTCTACATGTGTATATAACCTTTCTCATTAATCTACTTATATATGCCGGTTTAGAGACTGTAGTCTTCGAATATTCACTCATTCTATTTGCAATTTTTCTTCTTCTCTCTCTGGAACTACCACTTTAACAAAATCATACTAAAAACTAAACAACTTTTGGTTACTTGTTTCTTAATTTTTTTCCATAATATTTATCTATGAATATTAACACTTAAAATTAGTAAGTAATTTGGTGTATCTTAACTAAACACTTAAAAAGTTAGTGTACATATAAACACTTTCTGGGGACAAACTATCCATGATATAGATTTTAATTAGCTAAGTTAAAACTAGCATTTTATAAAGAAATCAATCATGGATAAGTTTAGGTTCTAGCTTTTTGATGGACAAGTGTTAATTATCTTGGATTACGACTTGGAAGCTTGAAAAGTGCTCGATAAATGGATAAAGTATGATAAAGTTATATATACAATGGACAAATTTCGATAGATTACCAAAAAGTAGTAGTTTAGCACTTTGTAAAAATGGTAGATCTACAAGATTTTCGAAAAAATATTTTTTCTCATGAAATAATTTTTGTAATTTAAGGGTAACGTTTATTAGGCATAAGGTTCAAGGTACTAATGTGTAATTTTGTATCATTGGACTGTATGTAACAGCGGGTTAATTATGACTATAAGACGACCATGCTTGATCAAAACCCTATAAAAAAAAACTCAAACGACTTAGAAAACCACATAACCTAAATCAGATTGGATCATATTACATTATATATATAAAAGCTAGATTGTTAGAAGTGGAGTGAAAGAGATGCTCTCAGGAACAAAGCCTCGTACAAGGTACCAAAAACCTTGTCTTTTGTCGCACTCTTAAGTACTGAGATTGATCAGTTCGTCCCATTCTTATAGAATTCAACTCATACGTTTATTCCTGCACCCACAGGCCACAAACAAAAATTGTTGAAACTTTAAATATAAACCAATCCAATGTACGCTAAACAAAATCCAAAAATCTGTGTTTACCTTATCCTATTTATTTCTACATACTATTTCTTTTATAATGAAAATGTAACTCAGATATGTTTCATGTCGACAAAATGTTGACCAAGACATGTACAACTGAATCACCGGGTCCAGACGGATACACAACTGAATTCTACAAGGCCACATGGGATGTTCTAGGAGCAGAATTTGTTTTAGCGATCAAATCTTTTTTTGAGAAGGGTTTCTTGCCAAAGGGAGTAAATTCTACAATTCTGGCACTTATACCAAAAAAGCTGGAGGTAAAAGAAATGAAGGACTACAGGCCAATATCATGTTGCAATGTGATATACAAAGTTATTTCGAAAATCTTGGCCAATAGACTCAAAAAGTTGCTGCCATATTTCATAGCGGGAAATCAATCGGCGTTTGTACAAGATAGACTTTTGATAGAGAATCTACTTCTTGCAACAGAGCTGGTCAAGGACTACCACAAAGACTCAATTTCGGGACGATGTGCAATAAAAATAGATATTTCGAAAGCTTTTGATTCGGTTCAATGGTCTTTCCTTCAGAATGTGCTATCAGTCATGGATTTTCCCCCGGAATTTGTGCACTGGATTATGCTCTGCATCACCACAGCCTCTTTCTCGGTTCAAGTTAATGGTGAACTCGCAGGATTTTTTCGGAGTTCTAGAGGGTTGCGACAAGGCTGTTCTCTCTCCCCTTATCTTTTTGTTATCAGTATGGAGGTTCTTTCTCGAATGTTGGATAAAGCTGCTGCGGCTAGACAGTTTGGTTATCACCCAAAATGCAAGACACTTGGTCTAACACATCTTAGCTTTGCGGATGACATTATGGTCCTCTCTGACGGGAAAGTAAGGTCCATAGAAGGAATAGTGTCGGTATTTGATGAGTTTGCTAAAAAATCTGGTTTGCGAATAAGCATGGAGAAGTCCACTATTTACATGGCTGGACAATTGAATACAACTCATCAAGTAATTCAGGATCAGTTCCATTTTGAGGTTGGTAGTCTTCCGGTAAGATACCTAGGCCTTCCCTTACTCACTAAGCGACTCACGGCAACAGATTACAGTCCGCTTATCGAACAAATCAAGAGAAAAATCAGTTCTTGGACAGCAAGGTACTTATCATTCGCAGGGCGACTTAACTTAATAAGCTCGGTTATTTGGAGTCTCTGCAATTTCTGGTTATCCGCATTTCGGCTACCTAGAGAATGCATTCGAGAGATAGATAAAATCTGCTCATCCTTTCTCTGGTCTGGACCAGAGTTAAACTCACGAAAAGCAAAGGTAGCTTGGGACGTTATATGCAAACCTAAGTCAGAAGGAGGTCTTGGTCTGCGATCTTTAAAAGAAGCGAATGATGTTTGTTGCCTGAAGCTTATATGGAAAATTATCTCTCATGGAAACTCACTATGGGTTAAGTGGATAGAGAAGTTTTTGCTAAAGAAGGATACTTTTTGGTCTGTCAAGAAGAACACAACAATGGGATCTTGGATGTGGAAGAAACTCCTAAAATTCAGAGATGTGGCAGAAACTTTTTGCAAGGTGGAAGTGAATAATGGTTCACGCACATCATTCTGGTATGACGACTGGTCAAGCATGGGTCGGCTGCTGGGGGAAGTTGGGGATCGAGGCATGATTGATATGGGCATAAGTAGACACCAGACGGTGGCTGAAGCTTGGGAGGGTCGTCGTCGCCGTCGACACCGGTCAGGTCTGCTAAATCAAATGGAGGAAGAGTTAGCAGCCAAAAAAACAGAATAGAAATGAAACAGAGGACATAGTTTTGTGGAGAGGAAAGAACAATGTATACAAACCAAGCTTCTCAACAAGAGACACATGGAATCTCACTCGTGCTGAGGGCACCATGGTCAGTTGGCACAAAGGGGTTTGGATCAAACATGGAACTCCAAAGTTTTCGTTCTGTGTTTGGCTTGCAGCTCAAAATCGATTATCAACTGGTGATAGAATGCTTCAATGGAACAGAGGAGCTTCGGTAACCTGCAGTTTTTGTAACAATGCAACAGAATCTCGAGACCACTTGTTTTTTGCCTGCAGCTACACATCACAAATCTGGAAAGCTCTAGCCAAACAGCTCTACCAAGCCCGATACTCTACTAACTGGTACTCTCTTCTCAACACAATCACTGTGGGATGGCATGACAGAACAAAGAGCTTTGTCGCTCGATATGTACTTCACGCCACTCTCTACACCATCTGGCGGGAAAGAAATGGACGCAAACATGGTGAGAAACCAAACCCAGCTCCTCTTCTAACCACTTGGATCGATAGACAAGTGAGGAACAGACTCTCCTCCATTCGAAAAATGGGAGACAGACGATACGATAACAGTCTCCAAATCTGGTTTCAAGCAAGAAGTTAGACTCATAGTTCTCAATCTCAAACTTATTTCAGCTCTTGTTCTAAGCTAAAGTTGCACTTGTTGTACAAAAGACATTTTTTCTTTTGAATTTAATTTAACATTTAATTCAAAAAAAAAAAAAAAAAAAAAGACATGTACAACTGGTTTATGCTAATTTAATCGCTCTGTCAAATTCACTAAAACGAATAAATCGAGTGATTAATTTGTTAATTGAGAAAATTATAAAACTATAGAAACATTAAGGGTATAAGTGAACTTTCATACAAACTAAAAAGCAAAAACCCTAGAAAAATTGACACAGCATATAAAATGTGACGAAGCGGCGCTTTTTCGATTTTAGGTCATCGTGCTCCTCTTCCTCTCGGCTTCTCCTCCGCCGCACAGATCCAAGACATTTTGATTCCACTTCATCGCCGGCGAAAAATGGTGACGGCCAAGAAAACGGTTCGTCGCTATCTCTCTAACCAAAGTGTTATTCTTTCTCCTAATCTAAGTATCGTTTTCGATCTCAACCCAACGATGACTAATTTTTCTTCTGGGTTTATGCTTAATTGCAGAAGAAGTCTCATGAGGGTATCAACAGTAGGTTGGCTCTTGTAATGAAGAGTGGTAAATACACTCTTGGTTACAAGTCTGTTCTCAAATCCCTTCGTGGCTCTAAAGGTAATTTCGTCGAACACTTGGTGTGCATACCTAAATGTTTTAGCTTTTTGTTGTTTGTTGTTTATTCTGGTTTTGCTTTATGTTCACAGGGAAGCTAATTCTAATCTCCACCAATTGCCCACCGTTGAGAAGATCAGAGATTGAGTACTACGCAATGCTCGCTAAAGTTGGTGTCCACCATTACAATGGAAGTAAGTTCCTTTCTTCTTTAGCTCGTGTAGTTTTAAAAGATTCATTGTCCCCTTGTTTGTATTTAAGTTTCATTGGGTATAGTAACTGAGAATGTATAATCCTAAGTAGATGAAAGTGTAATATTCTACCTCTTTGGACCATTAAGCTGATGATGAAAGTATGATCCTTAGTAGAGTAGACTGTTATGTTTAATTGACATAAGGTGTTGATCTTTCGCAAGATCAGGAACTGCTTGAATTGCTTTTGTTGTCTCTGTATGTGTTTCAAATTGATTGTTCCGTTGGTCTATGATTTCGGATTGCTAGAGTTTTACTCTTGTACAAAACTTTATCTTGCTCTTTGATATAACCTGAAAGAGCATTTAACTCATCATCTTGAAAGTAGATGAATGTTTATTCTATTGAACTTAGTTTCATGTTTCAAGGCTCATTCATCGGTTATTTCTCTTGTATAATGTTGGCTTAGCTGTGTTTTTCTTCTCTCCTTAATGGGTTTCAGATAACGTTGATTTGGGAACAGCTTGCGGGAAGTACTTCCGTGTTTCGTGTCTGAGCATTGTTGATCCTGGTAAAAGAACTAGCTACTTGCTTATATATTGCTGCTGGTTCTTCATTGTTCTATCTACTAATGATTTTGTCTTTCGACTGGTTTCAGGTGATTCTGACATTATCAAGTCAATTCCTGGTGATCAGTGATACAGTTTTCAGATTTTATTTCTTCCCGGACTTTTATCCATTTTTGTATTCGAGCCTCTCAAAATTTTATGAGCAATAGACATTGTGTTTCTTCTTGGTCAAGTTTTCTTATATTAAGGACTAGAAAAGAAAATTCTATCAAAGCTGCAAACAACACAATATACGCATTTTCGCATCATGATTCTTGAAAATTAGCCAATAAGTTGGTTTAACCAAAGGTCACTACAGAAAACGATCAAATTCAAATCAGTGTACTCTTTTTTCTAAACCCAATATTGGTTTGATTACCAAATGCTGAGTGTTTGAATAGTTAATATAACTACTAGATTTACGCATAGTTCAATTGTTATTGTATGGAATTAAGGATTAATTTATTTTTGTTGGTCACAATCATATGAGTTTGAATCTGGACAGTAACATAGGGACGAGACATGTGTGTCATGTTTTATAGTATTGATTAGTAGTTTAGTACTGATATGATCATCTAATAAAAGTGGCATGTGTCAAAAGTTAGGATAAACACATATCTTACAAAAATGGAGAAAAATAACCCTAATGTATTCTTTTCCATTGTTGTTGTCAAGGTGTGTAGTATTTATTTGGTGAAACAAAATTATTCCTGTTTTGGTCATTTTATCCATTTAATTAATGGATAGATACATGTATTTCTTTCCTCTCTCTCTTTTTTTTGTATGTATTTCTTTCTCAGTATACATAGTTTAGTCTCTTATAAAGAAAACTTCCAAAATGTAAGTAAAAGAATGGATGAATCTAACTCCTATTTAACTCAACCTCACTAACTCGATCAATAGACAGAGTGAGAGAGAGATAGCCTTCGAGATTCCATAACATGGCTCTTAATTCTCACTACCAAGAAACCTCTACCCTCGTGATGTCATCTCTCTCCGACAACGGAGTCTACATTGGAACAGAGAGCTGCTTCAACGGTTTCTCGGACAAGACCGGTGATGTCGGGTTACCATGTGAGAGAAGAGAGGATACAAAAACAGTGGCGTGTGAGGTACTGTCACCTCCAACGTTGTCATCGCACGTGCCGTTGGTGCTGAAGCGAGAGTACACGAGTGATGGTCGGCTTTTACTTAAGGAAGAGAAAGCGCGTCGTCACGAGTACTTTCAAGCTCACAGATCCAACGGTCGTCTCACGCTCCAGCTAGTCTCTCTTGATGATGATTATCATCATCATGCTCCAGATGTTAAGGATGGTGTTGATGATCATAACGATCCTGCTTAGGCCTTGGTCATTGCAATTGATGCTTCTTTGTTCTGTTTGTTTCTCAGGATGTATGAATTGGTACTTGTCTTATTTTTAATGATGAAGCGTGAAGTGAAGATATGGTAATTATCAAAATATGATATTTACATGTATGTTTATACTACAAGAGAATGAGAGAGAGGGAGCAAGTACCAAGTGCTTAATTACTTGAAGTAGATATCGAAGATGACGCTTCCAAAATGTTTGGGATCTTACTTGGCTGCTTCTTCCTCATCTTCTTCAGAAGCAAGCTCGAGACCTTCTGCTGCTAGTAGCTGAGTGATGAGCTTTTTCTTATCTTCCTCTGTTTTCTTTCGCATTAGATCTCTTTTCTTCAACACTAGCGTGTGTCGCTTTAAAGTGCTGTTATATAACTCTCTCGATGCTTTCTTCTCCTTCTCCAATATCTTCCTTTCTTCTTCCGGATCCACCTTACATAAGTTTCCAGATTCAAAACAGAGCAGAAGAAAATTACTAAGTTGGAAGAACAAGCTCAAAAAGACACATTATTTCTTACCTTAGAACGTGAAAGGCGACGAGCACGAAGGTTTATCTCAAGCTGTTGTTGCTCAGCCCAAGCTGCAATAGCCATGTCGCCTCTCTGATCAAACGCTTTACGCTTTTTCATCAACCATTCCATCCAAGCTTGAGATGCCTACACAAACCCAACATTTAGCAATTTCAGAGGGAAAAAGAAAACTTCAAGTTTATGACTATAATATATCTACCTTCATCGGATTCACTCGGTTATCCATATCATATTGTCTTTTCTTTTCTGAGTCCATGAGCAGCTCGTATGCCGCCTGAATCTTGATGAATCTTGCTTCTGCTGTCTCTCCTTCTTCAAGAGTCCCCTTTCCATCATAAACTACACAATTAATCCAACAAAAACAGAATCAGAAACTTAGTTACAACTTTTGTGATGACAAAGTGAATCCTTGATCACAAATCTTGACTTTTGATTTGGCTCTAAAGATCCAGAAAAGTACCATCAGGATGATAGAATTTGGCTAATCTTCTGTATGCTACCTTAATCTGCTCTTCCTCTGCATCTCGATCCAACTCTGTTACTCAGAATCATAAAACCATAATCAGAAACAGGAAACACAACACAAAGGACTTTGTCCAGTAGCCAAAACAACAGAACCACTCATTGCCACAAAGCTCCTACCAACAAAATCCCCAATTGGTAAAACAAGCTTACCAAGAGTATCGTACGGAGATTTCTCTTCGCTCCAATTCGATGCCCTAACTAGAGTCTTCCTCTGATTCAAACGAAACCAAAGATTCGAATCTTCTTTAGACCTAAACCAAGACGAATTCGATACTCGGTTTCTAAAGGCGGCGTTTTTCATCGAAACCCTAAAAAGTGATCGACTTTGGTGTCTACTACAACACACGATCGAAGAGAAAACAGTGTGTGGTCTACAAATAGCTCGAAGATTGCTCATAACTTCAATTTCCGACACAGAAACCGATCAATTTCGCAAACCCAGAAATCAAAATTCATATAAATCAAATTCCACCTCTTAACATGAACGAACAAGTAAAGCTCACGAAAATGAAATTCCTGAAAAGTCCAAACCGAACAAGAAGAGACTTCTTTACTCTTTCTTCATATGAATTTTCTCATTTTCCTCAGAAAATTACAAAGAAAAATATCAATTCCCGGGAAATTTTTTGTGGACGATTGAAGCGCAACGATGGTATTATTACAATAATACCCTTAGTTTTTATTAAGTTTCACATTAGTCCCTGAATAATACATATATTTTACATTCACTACACATATTATCATATTGTTCATATTTCATAATATAATCATTATTTCTTGTTGTATCTAAATATATTACAAAGTTTCAACCCAAATATACATCTTCTCTGGAGAGATACTTCATAATGAAAAAACCATAAAGTTCTAATCAAGAGAATCTCACTCTACTTAACAAAGATCCATTTTAAACATCATTCCAAGCTTTGTGATGACTATGCTTCTTTATCACTTTGATTCTGTTGTTTCTTGTTTAAGTGGGTTCTCGTGGACGAGCTGCCCAAAGAGAACTAAGAGCACGAAGTCTATGAAGATACTCTCCTAAAGCAAGTAGACCTCGAGCCGATTGTCTTGTCGTCAAGATTTTCGCCATTTGCTGCAAAGTTTGTTGCCTCAGATGATCTGCCTGTTAATCAGAACAGAGATGTTTGAAATCTTTAAATAGAAAGACACAAACTTTCCTTAACTTTGTTTTGAGTTATTGTTTACTTACTTGATTCACAAATCCCTCTAATGCTTGAAGATTCTCTATTGCTGCAGCCATGTGAGCGGGATAATCCGTGGACTCGATAACCGCATCACTCACAATGCTATCAGCTAAACTCTGTTGAAGTTTATCAATCCCTTGAGACAGAGCATCCTCTGCCTGTTGTGATGATTGTTGGAGGTTTCGCACTTCCAAGACTTGTTGATCGGTTAATGGTTGAAGATAAGGCATCACAACCTGCAAGAAAAAGAAATAAAGACATTACATTTTGAAAATGTTTGATAAGTGTTTTTGTAAGAGAATATAATGTTTGTAATTTTTACGTTTAAAAGCTCGGATGGACGAAATCCTCCAATCCATTGAAAGAACCTTTCAGTTGAAGTTCGCCACATTCCCGATATCAAGTAGAAAACATCGGCTTTTGCTGCATCAGATTTCATTCGAAACAGATTCGCGTAATGGTTCAAGCAACTCTCTACTAGCATCTTGAGTTCTATGTCGCTTATATGAGATTGAAGCGCTGTTCGTAGTTCGCTAACTCTCCTGCTTTGTTCTTGAAGCCAGTGTGAATATTCCATCTCAAATGAAGCAATCCCTGTGTTAATACTCCCAGATGGTCCTAAGTAGCTTGAATCTGACGAGTTGCGAACGCATAATCCCTTGAAAAGAAAACAAATAGTATTGAGTCAATTACGAAAACCAAAACTGATTTTCTTGATAGAGACTCAAAACAGAACACTTGAAACAATCTTTTCACCTAGCTCACCTGCTGTTTAGCCTTTTCGAGTTCTTGCTCTAACTGCGATAACTTTAACCGGCTTTCTTCTAACTGCTGAACATAAGCCTAAAGAAACAAAAAAAGACTTAGTAGTAACTAACTTAACTATATGAGATTCAATGAAGGGACTTGCTTTTACCTTCTTTCTCAAACGACTTTTGCGAGCAGCTTCACGGTTCTGTGCTAAACGCCGTTTCATCTATTGGCATATGACAAAAGAATATCAATCAATATCACAAAAACCACCATTTCTTAACTTTAATGTATGTACAAAAGAAAAACATAAGTAGCTTTAATTTGTTTGTTCTAAACCTTATCATGAATCCTGCCATCATCATCTTGATTGTCATTACTAGAAGGTTGTTCTGCTTCGTTCTGATTATGCGAAGAATCATAATTCATCTGCAAGTAATTTAAAAACCATTAGCAAAAACACAAGTAACAACAACCTTCAAAACCAATGAATCTTGAAAGAAAAAAATTAGTTAACCTTGAGGTTGTTGTGATCATCAATTCTAGGATCAACCTGAATAATTGAGGAAGTAGCAGTATTGGGACTATGATCATTGATATCAGATTTGAAAACATTTCCCCAACCGACAATTTGTTGAAATGGCTCATAGATTCCCATGTCTCTTAAAGATGCAAGTTGTGTTGGAGAAGTAGAACTCATCATCTCTATTATCCTCTAACATATTAAACCAATCATATTTGTTAAATTAGAATCTCTCAAAAAACCACAAGAATAAATCAAAAGAGAAAGAAAGAAACTTTTGTTTTGTCTCACCTTCAGTTATAGATCCAATAGCTTACTCTTAAAATTTACATTAATTTGCTCTCACTGATACAAACCATAAACAGAACAAATTCTTTAAACTTACATAAAATGTTTGGAACTTAAACAAAAACTCGAGGAACTCCAAATTCTCCAAGATCCAAACCTTTTCAAGATCAAAACAGAGAGGGAGGGAAAATTTAACAAACCTTGATAGATAAGCAGAAATATTCATGAAGAAGTTGAGAGATGAAGAGTTAAAAATGTTTTCGAAACACATTTCTGGTTAACCTCTAGATCAAACAGAGATATTTTTCATTCGGACCACACACAAAAACTCAAATGGAAGGAGAAGTGTTTCGAGTCCCTTTGAACACTTACTGTCACACAAAAAAACTTAAAGGTCAAGAGTTCCCATCATGTAAAGAGAGTAAAAAAAGGATTTTAATTTTATTTTTTCTGCCTTTTCCTTTTCATTTATTTGTGACCATCACGGCATCACCATTAGAATAATATTTAAGCTATGGAAATAATAATTAAGAAATACTAATCATAAACAATTTAAAATTAAAGGAACGAAACGTTTAACGACAAAACGCTAGAAAGATGAGTGTTTGGCAAAGCCGAGAAGGTGACCTTATCGTGCGATTGTATTTCTGAGGTACGCACGACATGATGTCATCTACCAAGAGCTGAAATACCTTCCGATGTCGACACGTGGCAAGATCAGTCGATTATACCGGTGGTGTTGCACTGTTTCTTTTTGCATTCCAGAATTGGAAAGTCTTATGTTTTAGGGATCAAATAATAATTAGTTTTAATTTGAGAGAACAAATATACTTTTCCTCCAATTCTTTAAATTTTGGTATCGTGGGAAACTTTTGATTTTATTTCTTGATCAAAGATTTAGTGCTTTTGACGGTAGCAACACCAGTTATACGTATCAAGAATAAAGTTTTATCAAGAACCTAGTGTATATAGAATCGTCTTGTAGTGTTATAAATAGAATTGTCATATGTAAAATAGTTTGTGAAACCGTTTGATATGTTTTTATAAATGTTACCGCGATTTAAACATGTCGTGAATGATAAAATCAGAATTTTAAATATAATTAGAATATTTTTTTCATGAAGATGTATGAAATGATAAATGAAATAAAAATGCTAATAACAAGTTGAAAAGATTCCTCCTTTTAAATGTTCATAATCATATCCCGAATGATCGACTAATTGATCATGACCAATCCATTATTTTCGAACCCATTTTCACATCTTTTTCTACATGCATGCTGATGGGTCTGCAAAAGGATCAATGTCTTTTTCCCTATAAGTTATGTTCATATAGGTGGTACAAAGATGTATGATTTAAAAATTAAAAAAAAAAATAATAAAAAAAAAAAAATGATTTTCTTTCTTCAAAGTTTATTTTATTAATGTTATGTTTTATTTTCTTTCGTTTGCAACTTTAGGTTTATTTAGAGGGGACCATAAGGGTTATGCAGTGGCGTCTTTATGCTTAGTCTCCTTCCCTGACTTAGTGACAAATAATTGGAGCTTTAATGGCCTACCAAACACAAAAGATAACATTTTAAAATCTCTCATTTATTTTTAAATTAGGAATCTTAATTAGTTTGGAACCACTTGTGTAATAAAATCTGTGTTCGACAAAGACAAGCATGTCTGTTTATTTTTCTATTAAGCTTTATTTCCTCTCTTGGTTTTACTTTAATAAAGAGTCCCTCTATATTGTTTTCCCCATATAATATGATAAATATGAATCGGTGCGGTGATACGCAAATAAATAAATACTAAGAAAAGAAACAATATTGTATGATCATGTCAGAATATCAATTGGCATCGCGAAAGATCATACATACAGTAAAACCTCTATAAATTAATAATGTTGGGACCATAAAATTTTATTAATTTAGAGAGGTATTAATTTATCGATAAATTAATAATTATTAATTTATAGAGAGATTTTCCTAATTTGGTAATTTCTTAAAACATTTCTTTCTAAAATAAAAATTTTCTTTATAAGCAATATCTTTTTAAAACCAATTGCAAGTAGAGAAGCAATTATTAAGTTTAAAAAACAACACAAACTTTTTTCGAATAATAGAGTCATATTTTATTAAAAAATTTACATATAATATTTTTTAATATATATCATAGTAATTCATATATGACATATATAAATTTATATCATATATATTAGGTTAAATATACATATATATATATATATATATATAGATAATCTTATATAATTATTAATTTATAGTAAAGATGGGACCATATGTTTACATAGGATTTTCAAAAAAATTATTATCTTATTAATTTATCGATTTATGTCATATTTTACACTGGTCCCAACTCGGGACCGGAAGAATTTATTAATTTAGAGAGGTTATTAATTTATAGAGTATTAATTTATAGAGGTTTTACTGTATATAGCTCGGCTTGATTTATTGGTAAATCGAAGTTTTTAAAAACTTACCGATATAACATAATTCCTGATCAATAACTGAGGTAACTTTAATTTTAGATTAGCAGTAGTATATATATCATTTGAAAATTTCAGAAAATACCCGTTATTCATATATAGACTATAATGTATCTATATGCATGCATTATAGAGATATCATTGTTACGTGTTAATGTGTTATAGTTGAGGAAGAAAAAAGATAGTATGATTACAAAAGTTACGTACACACAATTCTACTTTAATTCATCACGAAGACACCGATCTTCCACTATTTTCATTATCTTCTTTCTCTTTTTTTGGTTATGACTGCAAAAGTTATGCATTTTATTGCTTTTCCCGTTATCTTCTCCGTACCTTTTTTTAATCTCTTATTTCTTACGTTCTTCTCAAATACACTTTAAAAAATCTATCTTTCAAGATTATTATGAATTGCATTCTACTATATTTTGCACCAGAAATAGTTTCTGTTTGTTGCTTGTTTCTTGAAAAAAATAGTGGTTAGAAAATACACTTGAAAACAATTGAAGGAAGAATAATCATAGAAATATCGTATACTGAGCAAATCAAAATATCGTACCTAAAAAAAAAAAAAAAAAAAAAAAAAAAAAAAAAAAAAAAAAAAAAAAAAAATATCGTACCTATCATGCCCTGATGAGATTCTTGTGCACGAATGATCATCAGACGTTCAAAAAAAGGAAAAATTAGAATTCGAATATTTGTAAAATTGCTTCACGAAGAATACTACAGAGGAAATATTCTCCATATATTACAAAACAAAGAAGGAATATAAGAAAATCTATTAAAGGAGGCATTTATTTTTATATACTTAGTCTGTTCGTTTCGTCACCGCAGGCGGCAGCGGCTGCGGCCGCGGCAGCGGCGGCGGCGAACACTACCGCAGGTTTCTGTTCGTTTCGTCGCCGCCGATACTGCGGCAACCGCTGCCGCTGCCGCAGGGTTTGTGTTCGTTTAGATGCCGCAATCTCCGCAGCCGCAGCCGCAGCTTCTTTGTTCGTTTCGTCGCCGCTGCGATAATTTTTAATTAATTCTTAATTTATTTTTATAAATTTGTATAATTATATTTTGAATCAAGAAAAATATAATTTAAATATATTTATATCCATAAGAAATATTTGTTTAGCTTGTAATAAGTTTTAGTTTTTTTTGGGTAATAAATTAATTTTAGTAAAATATATAAATATATCAATATGATTTTTTTGTGATAAATCATGAACTAAATTAAAACAAAAATAGTAAACTAAAACATTTAACTAAAACGTAATACACAAAGTCATAAACGAAAAAAGATTGACAAAGTTATTAACTAAAATAATAAACCAAGTCATAAACAAAAAACTAAAAATATTTAATACGGTAAACGACCTTTATTACATTCATTCGTGATGTTGTCACGCAAAGCTTCCATCGCTCTATCACCGGTCGGCTCATATGCAACATGTTCTTCTTCTTCTTCTCCTTCTTCTCCTTCTTCGCCTTCTCCTTCTCCTTCTTCTTCTTCTTCTTCTTCTTCATCAACATGATATTCTTCTGTGCTTTGCCACTGTAAAAAATCATGATCTTCCCGATGTGAATCCCGATGATTTTTTTTTACACGCATCATACCTATTCTTAAAAGGGTTCCATTGGTTATACCCTCTCTGAAATCTCTCTTCGAACTTCTTTATGATGTAAGCTTTTCCAGTTTTGTTCATTCCTATACTCGTTCTATTTCCTTTTTTTCTCTCATCCGCGTAAAGTTGAAAGAAATACCGAGTTTCCTCCTCGGACCAATTCTAAAAACGATGCATAAAAAACTCTGAAATCCTAAACCACTGAGATCAAAACCAAAACACTAAAATAAAAACCAAAACACTTACATCATTTTTAGACATCTTCTTTCTCAAAGCTTGTAACCTGAGAAATCATCAAAAGCCAAACATTAAGACATTACTGAGAAATCAAATGACAAGACAAATAAAACTTCTTCAAAAGCAAATGACAAGCATGAACTACAATACTGTAAAAAAGGATCAGAGATAAATAACAATTATAGGAACTTCAGTTTCAGCCCTCTTATCAAGCACATAAACAAAGACACAATTCCACATTTCAAATGAAAATGATCAGTAGATTGAATAATTTTTAAAACAGTAGATTGAATAAACACTCCAACGAATAATTATTCAAACACACACAAAAGAATTATTTCAAAATTCCAACACTTGCAAGAGAATTCACATGATCTCGTCGTTCACAAAAGAAGTCATAATTAACAAGAAGCAATTACACAGTATTAGACAACAAATGTCAAACATAAAGATAAAGCAATAGACTAAAGTAATGATTCTCAAGAGTGCTTCCTACATGAAAGAGCAAAACATATAAGAACAACTTCGATTTGAGCTAAGCAGAGAACTTTAACAAAAACCCAGAAACATAAGATCAAAACAGAAGAGAATTCAAGAGAAGAAAATCTAAGAGAAAGAACCCAACTCGCAAATCAATCTCATAAGAACAAACCTGAGGCCGTCGATGTTTAAGCTTGATGAACAGAGAAGCTTGATGAACAGAGGAAGCTCGATGAACGGAGGAACTTCGTTGGAGAACAAGCTGGAAATCGCCAACAGATCGAAATCGCCGAGAGAAGATGAAGTTGTCGAGATCGAGAGAAGAAGAAGTTGTCGGCATTTAGGGTTAGGAGTTTTGTGATTTCTCAAACATATTGAGGATATTTTGGTCATTTTCTACGTAGAACGCAATTTAACGCTGAATTAAAGTGGCGTCCGTAATTTTTAGCCGCAACTACTTGCGTTTGCCGCAGCGTTTCGCCGCAGCTACTTGCGTCAACCAAACGAACATGAATCTCTGCGGCTGCCGCTGCCGCAAGTAGTTGCGGCGACGAAACGAACAGCCTAACTATAGTTCCTTTTATATAAACCGCATGTCGTTCAAAGATTCGAACTTGAACTGAACTGAGATTGATTCTCTTATTTCGCATTCCTAAAAAATGAAAACAGATTCTTTTATGTTGGTTAAACATACAGACAAACCACATGATTAATAATAAACTTATACTAAAAATCTTAAGATTAACACAAATTTATACGATTAATATCTAAAATCTTGATATTATCTCTATAATATATCTTCAAATTAATGAACATAAAAATGTGATAAAGATTTTTTTTGGTTTTCATAATCATGAATTATTTAAAAGCAAAGGAAGGTGATGGGCTTCTCTTATCATTGCTTTTGTTCCCATTGTGTGGTATGAAAAAAGGAGCTTATATTATTTGTTTGGTGACTAAGAAAAAAGGAGTATTTTTGTTTTTTAATTGATAATTGTTAATGTGGTGCCCTTTCCTTTTAAAGCCCAAACAAGCCGGAGGATATTCTCACGCCACAACACAGGTACTCATTGTTGTATCATCAAACTCCATTAGGTAGATTAGTGACTCTTTCACCATACTTACTCTCCACTGGATTAGCTCTCAAACAAAAAAAAAGAATGAAGACATTGCTAAGTTACATAATTATCTGTGTTTCATAATTACAGAAGAAGGTATCAAAGATTTAAATAATAAGCTCCATTTATGGTTTTTTAGGGTATCCCAAGAACTGAGGATGCTTTGGGTATGAACATATCGACAATCTGGGTTCCTGCCAAAATGTATCGTCCTTTTTCGTGAATCTCGGGTATAAAAATAAATGTATCAATATGAATTTTAAAAAAGTAGATCTTGTTTACCTTGAGATGATCAATTCTTGTTGGGATGATTAGGTTGATGTGAAGAATAAGGATACTCAACCAAATTCCATTCACCAATAGAGTTTTTATCCTTTTTAACATCAGGAAACTCCACCATGTAGCTGGGATCTCGATTCGGAACATTATAATAGCTACTGTTCCACTGCAATCCAGTTGAGTTAAGATCAGGACTTCATACACATCCATAACAAGCTAATGTTTTAGTCCTTGAGACGAATCCATAACTCTAATGAGAACTTAGAAACCAAAAGTCATACCGTTGTTGGCTGAGTATGAGAACTGTTCAGCAAGGTGCTGGAACTTGAGGAGTTCAAATTCCACACAGATTTGTTTGGCTCGTGTCTTTGCTTGTTGGAACTGTAAACGTCAGGTGTAAGTATGAAGTGTCAAAATTCGGATACAAAGCTATAAAGGGGCAGGTAAACTTTTCTTCTGTATATGTCAGTCTCAAGCTCGTATAGTCATATGAAACAATGTAATTATACGTGAGCATTTGCCGCTTTACCTTGACAATCCAAGGGAAAAGGCAGACTGAACTTCCTTGAGTGAAGATAATGTGGCCAGCAACTTTGCAAATGTTTCAAAAGTCGAGGTTCCAGAAGGAACTTCCAGAGACAGGGACCTGTATCCATACACAGTCAAGTGAGCCACGCTTTGCTTGAGATGTGCAATTCCTTGCTGCAGATTTCTGAATGTTTCAACGGAATGAGGAGAGGCAGAAGAAAGGCTAACAACGTCAAGTTCAAGGTCATGATAATCTTCTTCTACACTTCCATCTGATTTCAATGAAGTGACACCAAAATTGGTTGTATTTTTACTCGTCCATGAACTTTTCCCTTCAAATGAGTAGTGATCATGGGATGGTACAAAAAGGGGATACCTATCACTGCCAAAAAAAAACAGAACGAAAAGATTGTTTAAATCTCTAACTCTAATGGAGACACAAACAATTCCTGCCATGTCAATGTTTAAGATCAATGACCCTACGTCTCTTTATTACTCAATGAACAAAGTACAAAAACAATCGAGGGTTTGTAATAGAGTCCCTAATCTCGCCCCCTGAGACAAAAGGCTACCAAATCTCCACTACAAAATGGTCAGTCAAATATGGTTTACCTCTAATTTCTTATCCCTCCTCTCTATTTATTCCATTATAAGTGCTTATCAGTCAAATATGGTTTACCTTGGTGAAAACGGATGAGAGTTCCAATAAGAATCTCGTTGCCATATTCTTGAACAAGACCCCTGAGACAAAATAATACAGATTCTTTAAGGTAGTCAATCAATCAATTTCCAGATGAAAGTAATATATTATCAATATTAACGAATTATCTCTCAATTTTATTTCCTATGCAAAGATTGCATGCAGTGAGTGTGTGTAATGTATGTGTGATTTTCCAAGACTTAGTTACTGAGGAATAAAATTGAGTGAAGAATGTGTTGGCATATACCGCGAAACCCAAGTTATGAAGTGCAGGCACTGAGAGCTTATGGACAACAAGATTCAGAAGCTGCACCATGTACCTGATCCAACCACCAACCATGGGAATGTTAATTCATCACACTACCAAATCAAATATAATAGATGATTATGAGTAAAATGGTCTGCAGGAGTATAAGATGCACTTAGGAGATGGATCTACAATCTACATATATCTTAAATTATTTCTGTGCAGCAAAATGACAGTTTAAAGACGAGGACATGTTACCCTAAAGAGGCTGCGAGCTCTTTTGGCGGAACAGAGAATGGGTTGAGACCTTGTGGTAAGAGAGCATTGCAGATTTGATCATACTGTCCGCTACAGCCATCTTTGTTCTGCCCATCTAGTGTCACCTGAACAGAGTTAAATTCAGTAAACCCATCCTAAAAATGTGTTCGATAACACAGCAGTCTGAAGAGAGTCCAAGATTGCCTCTAGAAGAAACAAGATGTGTTTTACCAACTTCTTTTTGGCAAAGAACTCTATATATTCTATGAAACCTGTATTTTAACAACTTAAAAGATAAGAACCTAAATTTGATGTCCTTACCCTGGATAAAGGGAATAATTTGCATATCTGTTTCATAACCAAAGCCTGTTTATAAAGGCGTTCCGAAGTAAGCTCGATCTGTACATGTGAGATTGGGTTAAAAAAGAAAAGTGAGACACAGAAAATGACTGTGAGTCCTAACAGAAGGTCTAGTTTAAGCATAGAATTGAAGTATAATGAGATGTAGATCTTACATATACCAAGTAGTGATTGCCTATAGTATCAGAATAGTGGTTCTCCAGTTGGCGAACACGGCTCTTCTCCAACTGCAGAAATGAGACTGTTTACATTATTCATGGCAAAATCAGCATCATATAAATCCCTTTTAATAGAAAAGGCAACAAATGGAAAAAGAAAGTGTCACATTACAGCAACGTTAGTTGATTCGATAATGCCATATCTCTCTTTCAGATTGCGAGATAAACTCCGAAATGTGTTTTTGCCTGCATCATAAAGTAGGTATATTCAGACTTGTATTTTGAAGGCGATGCCAAAAACAAAATGAATTACTTAAGGAGTATCTTCAGACTTTGCTGCAATTTCTCCACTTGTAACTGGAGCTTCTCCCGCAACTTAGCAAGCTTCTCATTCTGAAGCTCCTTCCAACAATGTTGACTAATTGCTTTCTCCTAGTCAATAGTGAAGAGCAAAAGCATCAGACATCATTTAACACAAGAAAAGCAAATGAATTTCAGATCAAACTTCAATTCAACAATGAACCTTTGTGACAAGCAAGCCACTTAATCTGAAATACGAAACCTCCCGACGGCTCTTCAACGAGTCCAACGTAACTTTGTATTCGTTTAACCTGCACAAAAGTGCCATCAAATCGGAACTCGTCGCTTAGCAAAAAAAAATCGGAACTCGTAAGAATTGAAAGATTCTACTCCAAGATCATATCAGATTATCGGAAACTGATTATACCCGCGATTAACACAAGCTACACAGATTGAGGGACGAAACGAATTGTGACAAACAGCACATTTGTTAGATTTCTCCATCGATCCTTCGCTGAAGCAGACCAAAATCCCCCAAATTCTTAGGGCTAAGCAACAAATCTAACGCAATCAATCTGTCAATTCAACAATATTCTCCCATCAGAACACCAATCTAAACCAATCCTTAAGTTCGTGTACATAGCGAAACAAAGAATCGTTGAAATTCCAAGAGACATTGAGCATAAAAGTTGGAGAACAAACCGGTAGAATCCGCCGGCGCCGGAGAAACGTAGCGTCCGGTGTACGTAGGAGGAGGATGAAGCGGGAAGAGAAGAGAAGGGAAGAAGGAGGAATGAATTTGAAGGAGAGAGTCATTGCGTGAAGATTTAGGAGAGAGAGCTTAAGCAAGGAGCAATGGACTTTTACGAATTCAAGTTACGTGCACAGAACCTTCCTCTCTTTTTTTCACTTTTGACCTTTTGTTTTTACTTTCTTTCTTTTTTGGTCCTAAACTCTTTATCTTTTTCGTTAATAGTCTTAACTCTTTAAATTGCTAAATCACCCCTTATTGACATGCCTTGGTTTTTTTTTTGCTAAAGAGTTTTCATTAATAAGCAAATTTTGTTAAGAGTTTGCAAATTTTTAAACATTGAATTTTTTGCCTGACTTTAACGTTAGTGTATGCTATGAAATCTAGTGAGAGCTAGTGTTTTGGCTGTATTTGTATATTATTTTGAAAACTATCTGATTGGCTGAAGAAACAAATCGTTACGAGCAGAACCTTTTCCTAATCACCCTCGTAGATTTTTTTTTTTATTCTTCACTACTCAATACTTTTAATTTGAACATCCACTAATGTTCTTTATCTTCTTAAACCCCACTACTTTTCCTTTTAAAAGTGTTTTCCTATATCTTTTTTATTTTATTTTTGTGTCTTTGTATATATAATGTGTGTGATTTGTCGTGACATATAAGAAGAGTGCCAAAATAGTTTGTTTTTATGTTTGTATAGCGCCGAATTCGTATTTGATTAATAAATATTGTTAACAATTGAAATTTATAATTTAATGGTTTATACAAAATATCATGGTTTAAATCTAGATATTTTGTTGTGAGTTGCAGACTTATAGTAAAAAAAAAGAAGAAGGGTAGTACCGTTCTGATAAATTCTTAAACTATAAAACTATGTCAAAAGTTTCAAATGGTTAACCAATGAAAAACTAAATCTAGATATGTTTCTTTCATAGGTTTGTTTGGTATATATGTGTGTGTGTAATTTGGTTCAAACAACACCAATCAATATTCCATTTTCTGAAATATGAAATATCGTCGCATACATTTTTAGTTGGTTTGGCATAAAACTTAATTATCAAACTAGCTGTGGTATTTAGGGAATATATACATCCACTCTACATACATATATAGATTTCTCATATATTTTGAAGTTCATATTCTACAACGTTTACCGACTATTTATAAAATCACCCAATAAAGAAAAAGAGAAGACACTAGAAAAAGCCATAAAAAAAAAGACCAATGAAAATAAAGAAAGAAAAAAAAAAGGCAAAGAAGAAGAAAAGTTTTTGTTTCTTCTTTAATCTTTATCACTCAATCGCCATGGGATCTGAAACTTTAGCAGAGCTTTTCTTCATTCCTGGCTTTCCAACAAACCACCGTCCGAATCTTCTACTACCACCAGATTTCACCGGCGCCTCCTTGAAACTTCCTCCGGCAATCTTTTCATCTCCCTCGCCGGTAACCGTCGGTTTGGCCGGTTTCTTCATACTCTCTCTGTGAAACTTCCTCACCGTGTAAACCTCTGCGATAGCTAGCGACATATTTTACCAATTTAGTAAATAAGACAAAATTATGTTTTGAGAAACAAAAGTTGCTGTTAGGTAGTAAAAACTTATATTGGGAAAGATGAGTGTTGTTGCATTTTTGGGGGAGAGGTTTGGGGACTTATTTATAGATAAATTTCGTGGGTTCCATTTTACTGAATTTAGTGGGTTTGTTTGCCACCTCATTTACGATACATCTCTTTTTCATAAATATAAATATATTTTGTTATTATATTTGTTAAATGTGTATTGAAGATATGAAAAACAATTGAAGATATGAGAAATATAGGTTAATGTTAAGTAAAAAAAAAAATGAAAGAAAAATCTTTGATTGTGTAAGAAGTAAGAACAAAAGAAGAAACGAACTCCAACGAATTTACTTGCAAGACAAAATTTTGACATTCGTTCATGGATATGACATGAATTTAATTACCATCTACTTTATAGTTTACTAATTAGAAATTGAAATTCTCAGTATCCTTCAAATTATTAAAAAGTGAAAACAAAATATTCACATACTAAACGACAGAAAATTTAATGATGACAGATTAAAATTTTCATTATACTTCAGTCTTTTTTTACTGTATCTTATGCTCGAATGCTGTAGTTGTTATGACTTCTCTAAGTTTTTTATCTTTTTAATGGACCCGTCAGTATTTCCTTTCGACTACAAATCAATCCAAAATTATCTACTAAAAATCATATAGGTTTTGTAAATAAGTATTATATGTATGTAATATCAAGGATCGTTCTGAATCTAGATGCATACGTCAAAAAAAACAAAATGTAGAAATTGTAACTAAGATACAATCCCCTATATATTAATAGAGAAACATTTTTTTAAAAAAACCTTACCATCATGTGTTATTAACAAGATTGCCACGCTGATGTGTCGCTCTCACAACGATTTGGTTTCTATTTAGATAATTATCCAAGATTTATTAGACTATTTACAGAATTTGCCATTAGTCTCATATATCCCATTAATAATAAAAAACATACACTTTTTGTTTATCTTATATTAATACATTTTATATTTATATTTTTCTTTATATACATTTATATAATCTTTTTATTTATATTTATATTTATATTTATATTTATGTTTATATTTAAATGATAAAATATATACATTTGGTTCAAAAATCTCGAATTCAAAACTACAAAATCTTTACATCTTTCATAAATTTTTTACTTAAATAAATAAGATAATCTCTTTTCTATATATGTTACGAATACTTAAAATCCTATTTTTTGGAGGAGTTCTAACTTTTCGAAGAAAAACATTATAACCACATTTGTATATAAACCAAAATCTGGCCACATTATAACCATTTCGTAAATAATCCATTCATAATCTAAGAATCTTAGATTTGGAACACTACAAAATCTTAGCTTGGAAACTATCTAATCTCATCTTTGCTAAATTTTGGATTTCTTATACTTATTAAAAAAAAAAAAAATCTTTTTATACTACAAAATCTCGAAATCTTTAAAACATACGGAAAGATATATTGCCATAAATGGTAACATTTCGTCAATACTTTTTTTTATCACGTTGAAGCTTTATTCAAGGTTCAAATATTTCACGGGTAAAACATATTCTTATATGAAATAGTCCCAAATTTGAATAAAACAAAAAAAAATTTTGTAACATGTTTCGTTTTACACAAACGGATCTTGGATCCCGGATAATAATTTTAATCATAATAATTTTACTTGAATCACTTCATCCCGCACATCGTGCGGGTTGTTATCTAGTATAAGTTAAACATGGTTTATGGCGAATTGGCGATGACAAATATAGTCTGCGTTGGCAAAATGATGACTCGAACAGCCCACTATTATATTTGGTCAGGACAGAGTAGAAAATCACTAGCTACTGAATTTATAACTTAATCTATATATCTGAATTGGATATGGATATCTGCTGTCATGGAAATACTATTTTTTGTTGATCAAACAAAATTATTTTGTTATATATTACAATATTTAGCAACTACACGTTGTCTTAGAGATTATGAAAGCGTTATGTTATCAAAAAAAAAAATTATGAAAGCGCATACACATTTGATTTTAGATTTTGGTTCAATAATATAAAAGAAAAATACAAATTTATTTTTATAATTTAAAAAACGCTTTGGATTCATAACGGTAACTAAAAAATATGTTGATCGTGGTAAAGTATGATGGCTATTAGAAAGTATGAAAACAATTAATAAACAAAAAGTCTCAAGATTCGAGTGATAATCCAAGAATGTATTAGAGATGGCCTAAGAGGAATCTGACTCGGCCGCCAATTTAGCTTCCAAATGATAATCGAATCGACCACAATATCCATAAACGTGTCCAGATTAAGAAGCCAGGAACATATAGTTTTAATTTAATTAAGTGTATACGGTAAACCTAATATATGCCAAATCTTTATTCTATTTTATATCTATCATATTTCCGGTTGCTGGTAGTGGACTTCACACTCATCTAATATAAATAGCATTTCTCACTTTTTGTTTTGTTTTGTTTTAAAAAAAAATTGTCTGAGATTTGTTTGTGTTTTAGTCACGTTTCTTATAATGTGGTTCCATTTCTGGATAATTCAGACAATTTTGTCGTCGCACAATCTAATTATTTGAGCGGTGACATCAGATATTGTTCGATATATTCTTTATTCGTTTTTTTTTTCTTTTGAAAATGTCAATGATCCGATACTAACTCCCTCCAGTTATGTCTTTCGGCAAAAGAGCAATATACAACAGTATTCGACATTTTCAGTTGTATTCACCACGTGTGTCAACTTCGAAGTGTCAATGATTGATCAAGTCGAAAGTCTCGACGAACAAACAAATTTCATAATCATTTTGACGCTGAAAATAAAACACAAAACACTTCCACATAATTTTGTTGGTGTCAAAAATTCCACATCGAAAATACGATGAAATTTTGTGAAAAAATCATGTGGAACAAAAAATGTTGTTATCGATAACAACAAAATAAAGCAAATATTTCTGTAGATGTAGGAAAATACGTTGTTAAAGGAAACTGAAATTAAAAACTAAAATTTTCAAACAAAAACTGAAATCAGCATGAAAATAAGAAACAACATTCTTTGTAACAGAAATATTATTATAAAGCTTTTTGAATTAATTTTGCATCTTTGAAAATTGATTGCAAATTCTAACTTAGTTTATATTAACATAGAAGGTACTCTGAAGCTTCCTTAACTGTATATACAAACATAAGTTAAAGGGTGAGGGAATATTGGGGACCTATAAAAGTTAAGTGTGGAATAACACGAGGAGGCTGCCTGGCTGCGCCAAGATCTATAAATAACAATTACAACGTTTTATTCTATTAGAAGAGAATCGTTTTTTAAGTCAAAAATAATCGTCCAAGTGAATCAGGCAACAACACACTAAGCAACTTGCATTTATATCATAACATTAAAGGGACAAAAAAGTAGTTTAGTAGTTTGTATTGTTATCGTTAATGCATCAACAGTTAAATTCTAACATGCATAGTACATGTATATGCTTAAATTGAAAATATCTAACATGGGGTCACTTCTAATCATAGTGCTAATCTACTTTAGTTATATAAGGTTTTGAGTTGAATAGTACTAATCCTCAGTGTTTATAGAGTTAATAATAGTCATCTAACTAGTTTTGGTTATGTCATCATTTACGTCAGAAGTTTAAGTTAGCTAGACTAACAATATTATGTGATATAAAATTTAACGACAGAAAACAAATGTTTATTAGTAGGGGGGACTACGCACTGTTTTTTCAGATCAACTTTTAATTTTGATATAGTTTTGCAGAACAACTTTAATAACAAACATGGCCCAGATATAATGAATGTAAAACCACAAGATTCATATACGTTAATTAAAACCACTTGGTATTAGAAAATGGGAAACATCATTGCCGTATGGATCGATTGTGGGTGGTTATTTATTTAATTTAAGATTTTAGTTTCTGTCAAATGGATGTTTAACTAATTACATTTCTTTTTAATTTGTTTATTAGTTTCCAAATCCCACCTTCGAATGGGGTATAGCCAGTTTAATGCAATTATTCGTGAACTAGACTAGTTTAGTATACAAAGTGAGTGATTATATTATAGTAGACCTTTGATTTTAGGGTATATAATGCGGGTGTTTAAACACGTAAGGCAACTACGAAAAAATAAAAGAAAAGGGAAAATTAACTATAGGAGATTATAGGAGCAATAGAAGAGAATCCTTATCTCATCGTTCGTACGTACGTATACCCCATTCGCAAAGTGGTCGGATTTTAAATAAACTTTTATCATATTTTTTGGACGAAAAATGAATATCGCCATCATACAACAGTATGGACATGGCTAATGAGAAAAAAAAAACAGAAATATCTACCAAGTGGGTTAAAAAGTTTGTTAAGACGTTTTTTTTACTGTTTTCTTAAAAATATTTTAAAAATTTGCATTAGAAAACCGTATAACAAAAAATAATTTGCACCTCTTTTTTCAGCAGCATAACATTTGCTTCTTTAATAGTTAAAAATGTAATATTTTAAGTTTTTATTTTATTTTAAATAACAACATTTAGTAAAATACAGTACATTTAAGTTTAATAAAACTCCTTCCGTGAGTTAAGAAAGTGGGCTAATGCAGAGCCGTGGGCTTGTTAAGTTAAAAGGCCCATTAAGACCCATTAGAATCAATACGATCTATTTTCTTCTTCTCAACGTTCGACACAATTTTTTTTTTTTTTTTTTTTTTTTTTTTTTTTTTTTTTTTTTATTAAGAAACCAGTTAAGGCCATGACAATAAAGTCATGCAGTTTTTCAAAAGCTACAAGAAGTATAAAGAAAGGGTACATTCAATGCACAACTACAATCGAAACATCCACTTCGATTGACTTAGTCGCTAGGCTATAGGAGACAATTAGCCACGACCACCTCGTTTTCCACGGCCTCTGCCCCTTCCACGACATGTGGTTTGTCCATGCATCTCCTTAGCCTTTGTTGAAGGTTTAACCGGCCTCTCTCGTAGGATTCTTTTACCCGAAGGAGTCATAAGATCCATTGAATCAGATTCGTTGTCTGAATCGGACAAATCTTCTTCCTCATCCGAAGAAACCAATGACGCAAACTGATTAGAACCAAGATTATGATCAGCAGATTTAGCCCTCTCCCTGTGGACAGTAGCATTTGCATGAGCATGAGCTGTGACTGATGAAATTTGTGCAGTTCTCTGAAGAGGAGACTCAATAGATACAAAAGTTGTTGAAGTTGGTACTTTCTCAATGGTTGAGACATTTGCTGAGATAGTATGCTCTTCTACCATAGTAGAAGTTGTTTGATCAGATGATAATGACTCTTTGGCTGGTACGAGATAGGTGCTAGCAATAGGTACCTTCATGCTTGAAACCGGAATAGGAGTGGTGGAATGGAAAGTAGCAACTTGGGCTGAGCTAGGTGCACTGCCATTGCCAACCTCTACATCCTTTCCAATGGTAACCTCAGTGATAGTAGCAGCATTCACTTGTGAAACCATTACTTCACGTAAGCAACGCTTGTTCTTGTGACCCAACTGACCACAAGTACTACATATAGTAGGCAACCATGCATATTCTACATCCACAATAGAGATAAAACCAGTTATATCACTAGCAGCGATCTTGGTTGGAAAGGCTTTGCTTAACTCAACCTCAACTAGAATCTTGGCCTCACCCATAAGAATAGGATCTAGCCTAGGTTTATGAGTTGCCATAGGAGCACCTAAACCCGAAGCTATATGGCTTATGCCCGCAATTGAATATAAACTGTTGGGTATATTTTTTAAATTTACCCAAACTGGAATAGTTTTGATCTCGGGGATAGCTAAAGTTGCTTCAGGAGTCCATGAAGCTACAAACATAAGACAATCATCAACATGCCAGAGACCCCTTTGTATAACCCATGACCTAGTTGATTCATCAGGGATATGGAAAAGATAGCTTGATTCACCTAACTTCCTAATGGTGATTCTACATTTCCGTCCCCATAACTTATTGAAGACAGCAAAAATTAGACCACCAGGAGGCGGCAAGCACCTATAGAACTGTCCTAAAATGTATTCTTTCTGATTCTCTAACCCTTGTAACAGAACATGTTGGGGAATAGTTACCTTAGGAGTTCCATCAGGTAAATACTCAGGCTCCAATGCTCTGTAGAGATTTCTGGAAGCTGGATCCATCTTAGCCGCCCAAGGGAACCGGAGATTATCTTCCATTCTATCCATCTGTTTTTGAGAAGCCGTGAGGCTTTCCCGAACAACCTCTTTCCCTAACTGCCTAGTTGCAAGGATCGACAAAGGTTTTGCCCAAGCACCTTGACGAGAAGACTTAGAGAGATTAGCATCAACCAACGGCTCTATTGGTGCTTCTAGTGGATTCGTAAGGATAGTTTTGGTTGAAATCATAGGTGAGACGATGTTCAAAAAAACATCATCCAGTGGCATCTCAACAGGGCTTGTTAGAGAAGCTGAAGCTACCGGTGAGACGAGTTCAGAAGTGATATCATCCAGTGATGGCTCAGCTTGGGTTGCAGGTTGATTGGGAGAATCAGACAGAGTAGGAGGCTCAACGAAGCTAGCCGGTGATGGAGATGCGTCGGAAGCAGCGACGAGTTGCGTCTTCACCACCGTCGTGGATGGAGGATCAGATTTTTCCGACCATCGAAATTTACTTGGCCATCGTGGATCTGGTCTTGGTGATTCAATACCGACGATAATGAGAGGCACCGGAGAGTGCTTGTCACTGGAATTTGACGGTGGAGGAGAAACGCCGGAAACAATTTTGGGTCCGAAATCCATGTCCATGATTCAAAATTAGCAGAGGGGAGTTGGTATGGTGGCTTGCCAGAGATGATACGAGTCCGAGACCGGAGCTCGTGATGTGCGACGCGCCGGAGCAACGCCAATTTGAAGGAGGAAGCGTCGGCGAGGTCTTTTGGCGGAAGAGAGAGAAGAGAGGTTTTTTTTTTTTCTTTTTCAAAAAACCTAAAAGGTAATCTTGGCGATTGATCGATCGCGTTCTCCCAGACGATCTACATGATCGTTATTTTACTTTGAAATATTATGGTGGATATATTTTGCTTTTTTTGGGAGGAGCATGTCCGTGGTTCTACCGAGGGGAAGGTGAAGATTTGGTGTCTTGAGATTATGATTGAAAGGCGCAACGAACATGAGGTTTATGGGAAAGTTGAGTGGTGTCATGTTGTGCATACATTCCCCGATTCAATTTGTCTCAAGTACTATATATCTTGTTACCACTGTTTGAGCCATTGTTTGGTCATGATCATATATCATTTTGTTTTCTATATGATGAAGGAATGTCTACTACGGCTTAAAGCATAATGCATATGACGTTGTGAGAGCAAGCAATCGTTTCTAGAACTTGCCATTGCCAATTCTTGATTACACCATGTTGATTTACTGAGTTGTGGTTACTAGTTTTAACTAGGCTGGAAAAAACAGAGAAGTAGGCATTTGAAAGACAAAAGCAAAAAAAAAAAAGGTCGATTTTCAGAAATAGTCATCCATAATAATCTTAGTGTACTATATAGGTCGATTGAAAGCAACTCATGTTATGTCACATTGTCATGTCATACCATCATTTTCGTCACCCATTAACTGAAAGTGGACCTACTGTCCATCTCAAGGCCATAAAATGGTGTCCCTTTATAATCAAAACTTACCCTACAACCTTCCACAATGCATGTGCTGATTTACTAGATGTGTATAGTCAGAGCAAGCTTCCAGATAAATATGCTTAAAGAAAAACACATACACAGTAGTAGTAATTTAATCATCCGTTTCTGAAACTCTTGAAGCAAACATGGTGATGATGAAGCATAGAGCCATAAACAATCTAATTGAGGAAATGCTCAAGCTTGTGTGAAGATAAGTGATCACAACAGATAAAAGTTGGAGTAGTTGTTACTCTGTCGATGGATATACAAATTTATACATAATACCTCAATCTTTAACGAGACAGTAATTTTTCAGCCATTTTTGATAAACAATGAAGAAGAAAAAGAAAAGAGAAAACCAAAATCGTTCTGGTAATGAAGATCCATGTTGAAGACTTGAAGTTATGGAAAGTTTTTTTCCAATGGAATAATTAAATTATGTAAAGGATAAAAAATTTCTAATGGAGCTACAAAATGCAGCATACACAGTGACTCTTCATTGGAGGATCAATCTGCAGTTTCTCTAAACAAACAAACAAAACACACAAAACCAAAACTTTAAGATATACAAAAAATACTCAAGAATTGAAGAGAAAATGTATTAAAATTACCTTTTTTCTTCTCAAAGAGAGGAGGACGAAGAACAACATGCATTGTAGTTACAATTCCAGGAAGTTCACAAATAGGTAATGACCTTGCATCAGAAAGTGTTGTGTTGTTCTCTAGTATCTTCCCACCATTGATGAGCTTAACCTCATTTATCAACTTTGGTGCGTTTTCTTTGTCTGTCCACAACAAGATTTTCAACTTCACCTTTAAACAAAATGCAAAACCTTTGAGAAGAAACATAGAAAAGGATTTTACCTTTAGGCCATTGTGCAATGATTTTCTCCTTAAGAGATGCAACAGTCATGAGTTGACTATATTTGCTTGGACCAATGTCAGTGCCATCTGCGAGTCTGAACTTCAATTCTATCCAATCTTCATCTCCCATATCTTTAAGTTATTTCCTCAAGAAAAGCTCAAAAAGTCTATAGAAAATCTTCTAATAATTTCGAGGAAAGAATGTTTTGAGAAGATTTAAAAATCGAAAAAAAGAAAGATTCGAAGAAGAAGAAGAAGAGAGATCCGTTGTCTTTGAGCAGAGCAATGTTAGAAAATAACAATTGGCTCTCTTTCTCAGCTTATGATAACTACCATTAATCTCAAAGTTACAGTCCTCTATATTTACATTTATGCCCCTAAACAATCTGAATTTACCTTTTTGGTTGTCTATAAGATAAATTTGCATCGTATATTAACTACTACGAATAATTTGGATATAACTATGAAGTATGAACTTATTTTTCAGGGTTGATGTGAAGACAAATATTAACCTCAGACCACTTCTTAATCCATTTAACATTATAAATCGAAACGACCATGGAGATACGATGATATTATATAGCATTTGTTTAACAAAAAAAATAATACTAAAAGAGAATTATTAACATTAGCTTTGTGATCACTTGTCATATTAGACACAAACCAAACTAACCGTCGCCAAATATATAAGAGTAGAAATTAAATTAATACACGAATCATTCGTTGCGTGCATTCCACAAACACTATACATTCTTTGCTTGAATATATTAATTATTGGCTTAATGATACTAATTTTTATATGTTCTGATTCTTACCAAGAAAAGCAGCCAAGACGAGACAGTTCACTGAATCTTTTTAAATAAAAATAAATTACAGAATCAAATGCGTTGAAAAAATAATCCAGCTATACCTTGTTTAATTCGATTTGAGTTTAATTCCCGACAATCAAAGAGAAAATAATTGTGAGAAAATAATTGTGAGATAACAAGTAATATGAGAAAATAATTGTGAGAAGAAAAATAAGTAATGACGTGTATAGCAATTGGTACACGTGCTCCAAAATCAATTCCGAACCGGATCTTAAAACGGTTATCGTTCGGTTTGCTCTCCAATTACATTTTCCCGCCACTTTCTACAAAAGTATAAAACAACCCATTCGTCATCAATCCCTAATTTCTCGCTCACTTCAACAATGGAGGTTCCTACAGAGCCAAAGACGACGCAGATCGATGAAATCTCTCACAATCTCTCGTTTTCCACTTCTAACGCCGGCGATTCTAGCTGGGACAAAATCTCCTTCTTCCGTCACCGTTCACGGCAAATCAAACGAGACACTTGGCTTGTCTCCGTCTTCGTTCTTCTTCAGATCGTCCTCTTCGCTGTAACTATGGGCGTCAACGATTGCTCCAGAAACTCTCACGGTCACTGCGCCGCTAAACTCCTTGGCCGATTCTCTTTCCAGCCTCTCTCCGAGAATCCTATGCTCGGTCCCTCCGCCTCAACGTAAGTAGCTCTCTCCGGCGGATTTCGCTTTCGGTCTCTGCTAGTACCTCTTTGTGGAATCGATCTCTAATTGAATTTGTTTGTTCCTTTAGAGATGAATTTTGGATGTTTCATTGTGCTCATCTTTAGTATCAGTCGATAGGTTAATGGAGTTTGTTGATTTGGATGATACTAGTTTCCACGATCGATGAGTTTCAGCTGATTCATAGTGTCTAAACTTTGATTACAGTGGCAAGTTCTTGTTTCCAACTCTGTGTTGTTCTAGAGTGTGTTTATTTGTGTGGATCTTGGTGCTACATTCTGTAGATGAAGCTATCAAATTCAAGTTATAGATGAAGTGCTGGTTCTTATGAGAGCTCTAAGTTTCCGAAAATTGAGGGAAACAGGCCGAATTTGAGTTACCAAATGATTGATTATAAGCTATGGACTACTTATTTTCTTGTGAGTGTGCAGGTTAGAGCATATGGGAGGTCTTTCTTGGAATACTCTGACGGAGAATCATGAGATTTGGCGTATTTTGACATCTCCGTGGCTGCACAGTGGATTGTTTCATCTATTCATAAATCTTGGGAGTTTGATTTTCGTAGGGATATACATGGAGCAACAATTTGGACCATGTAAATGAGACTGCTTGACTTTTGGTTACTTCACCTAATCTGTTTTGGATGGAATCTATTACCTTTATAATCCACCTTTCTTTTGCTTTTGCTTTGGTCTTGTAGTGAGGATTGCAGTCATATACCTACTCTCTGGCATTATGGGTAGTCTGTCTGCTGTGTTGTTTGTTCGAAACATCTCATCAATCTCTTCTGGTGCTGCTTTCTTTGGGTTGATTGGAGCCATGCTTTCTGCACTCGCAAAGAACTGGAATCTATATACCGGCAAGGTCAAGGATTTCTTTTGTTCTATTTTGTCCTTCATTATCTTCTTTTCATTCCTTTTGCTGATTGTGTTTGTTTTTTGTTTACTGCTACAGATTTCAGCCTTGGTGATAATATTCACTATCTTCACTGTGAATATCCTGATAGGCTTTCTCCCTTTCATAGACAATTTTGCAAATATTGGTGGTTTCATATCAGGATTCCTCCTTGGATTTGTGCTATTGTTCAAACCACAACTGAGACAGATGCCTCCATCTCATAAGGGAAAATTGTTTGAAGATGATATGAACAGATCCACAAGGCTTAAAGATCAGTTTGATAGACCGGTGTTAAGGATTATATGCCTGGTCGTGTTTTGTGGAATGTGAGAATTTCTCTTAAATCTCTTTTTGGTCTAGCTTTTTGTTCTCTCTGCGCTCGCATGACATGTAAAAGCTTATCCATCTCTGTTCATTAGGCTTGCTGGGGTTCTATTAGCAGCGTGCTGGGGCGTCAATCTTAACCGTCATTGCCATTGGTGTCGCTATGTTGACTGTGTTCCAACCAAAAGATGGAGCTGCAGTGACATGACTACTTCCTGCGAGGTATATTCATCTAAACCATAACCTTTGTTATGACCCTGATTCTAGAATTCGAGTCTTAAGTGATACAACATTAAAAACTATATGTGCATATGACAGGCAATGGTGAGTGATGCTCAGCTAACACTAACGTGCATGGCCAATGGAAAGTTCCGGATATTTCCTTACACCAATATCTCACAAGCCAGGACACAAGACCTCTGCACACTCGTCTGCACTTAAACATGACCAAGGCTTCAACTCCTTTATACGTCTAATATACTCACTCCCACAATTGGATAATTGCATATACCAAACACTCTCACCTAAAATCACAAATCTCTGAAGATTCTTTGATCAATTCTGATAACTTTTGTAGCCTAGCCTTGGATAAGGGGTAGTAGGACTTGTAATGAGACGATTGTCTTGGTTCTTGATTCTGTGAATCTGAATACTAAAGTCTACAAAGTTTGGTCCCATATGAGAGGACCCAGTAGCCACAGTCTTCTTCTCACGTCTGAAAAACAATTTGCAGATTGTAGTACCTCCTTCTTATGTCTGATTCTGTTAAATCTGTTTGGTGAAGGAATATGTTAGTTTGGTTTTCAAGCACAATTTAGAAAAGAGAGCTATTAGAAGGGAATCTAGGGGACGCCTTAGGAGTCAGAATTCTATGGCTAAGTGGCTCGCAGTGGAATGGTTAAGGTTTGTGGTTCGGATGTTAGAAACTTGCAGATGAGGAGTTATTATGGAGCAAGATACATTGCAGGCAGAATGTTAAAATCTTAAGAGGACTCAGAAAGATTTCAGGCTAATGTTAAGAGGTCTTGCAAGAACTGTCTCAGGTTTCTTACTAAAAGAAAAGATGTTGAGATGGTGTTAGCAACTGGGAAGACATCTACGAAAGGATGAAAATGCAGAGTGAATCGAGGAGGAGGAGGATAATCACGACTTACCTTTTGAGTGAGATTCTGAAGTCCACATTTCTTCCCCTCTTCAGCAAATCAAGACTATATATGCCAGCCTCCAATTTCTTCAGGTACTACCTGAAAACTAGAGAAAAAAACGAAAAACAGAGTTAAAAACACACACACACAATCTTGTAATGATAAACACCAAGAAAGAGTTGCTGCTTACTATGTTCTTCTAGTTGGAGTAGTAGTCAACTTGTTCACATAGCCTCGAGAAAAAGCCACCAAGTCCATCCTCAGAGATAGTTTTGCATTCGCTTAGTAGTAACAGCTGAACTTTGATATCGGGGCCAAATGGTACCTTGGTTGTTAATATCTAAAGATCAACAAAAATCAGAAACAAAATCTTCATAACTAGAAAAAAATCAAGACTATGTAAGTAAAACTCTATAAATTAATAATTTTAGGACCATAATATTTTATTAATTTACAATGATATTAATTTATCTTTACACTAATATATATTATTTTATAACATAAATTAATTAATAAAGGGACCTGCTTCAATTTTTTAAAGTTTAGAAAAAGATAAATTGAGACAATTTTATCTAAATAAAAGTAATGTTTTGGATATTATAAATTTTAGACTTGAAATTTTAAGATTTAGACTAAAAAACTCTTTCAAGAATAAAATAAACAATGAATTACAAAAATTATAGATAAATTCACTTATACAACTTATATACGTAAATTCAAATTAATGAAATGACCTCCTCGATCGTATTTTAACAGCTATAAGACTATCAAAATAAAAATGAGAATATTCAAAAATTGAAAACTTACCAAAATTTTAGCTATTTTTATGACATAGTTATATAGTATACTAAAAGACTATATAGTATACAATAAAGGGAGATTGACACAAATAGCCCCAAAAAAGTTGTTTTTTCCAAAAATAGCACCTCATTTGAAAAGTTCCACAAATAGCACCATAAACTTCAATTAAACTTAATGAAAATATAAGATAGAAAATAAAAAAGAGAGCAAACACTAATCTAATATTAAATTGAATCAAAATTGTTTTTAAATAGTGGAAATATATACCCTAATTTGGAAATAGGGAACCCAAATATAATACCACAAACTAATATTAAAATAAAAATCTCTTTTAGATAGTGAAAATATATACCCTAAATTGGAAATAGAGAACCCAAATATAATACCATAAACTAATATTAAAATGAATCAAAATCTCTTTTAAATGGTAGAAATATATACCCTAAATTGGAAATAGAGAACCCAAATATAATATTTTAAATTTATTTCTAATTTATTTTGTTGAATAGCTTTTATATAAAAGTTGTGGTATTATTGAAAAAAAAACTAGTGATAAAATTTTTAAAACAAAAACACTAATAGTAAGTTAACTAATGCTATTTTTGGAAGTTTATGGAGTGTGTGCTATTATTGTCAATAAAACTTGTTTTAGGGCCATTTTTAGGAATTTCTCTACAATAAAAGTTAGAGATGAACTCTAACAAAAAATCAATTTTTTAAAAAGAATACTAAAAACATACAATAGTACATTAGCTTAAACAAGATATTAAGCCTAGTGAAATTTAACACTTAAACTAATTTTTAAAATGTTTTAGTGAAATTCACATGGTTTTAGTTAAAAAAATTATTTTCTTAAAGTTTATATGTTAAATTTGTTTTAAATTTTAATGAAAATTAATATTATTTTTAAAAATGAGTTTAAGTTTTAAATCTTATATATCGTAAAAACATGTCGAACTTCGAACACCAAAGCTTACGGACCAACTAAAGACAAGATGCGTAGGGTCGGTTAGTTTTTGACGTGTTTAAAATTTAAAACTTAAACTAATTTTAAAAAAAATTTAGTGAAATTCACATGGTTTTAGTCAAAAATATTATTTTCTTAAAATTTAAGTACTAAATTTGTTTTATATTTTAGTGAAAGCATTATTATTTTAGTGAAAACATTATTATTTTTCGTACGAAAATCAAAAAGTTAATAGCCAATAACAAAGAAAGATAAGCACTAAGAGAAAGTTGTTTACTATTTTCTTAAAATTGGGATAGTTGTTATCTTCTTCACGTAGATGAATGAGAAAGTGGACAAGTCCATGATGGGAGATACTTGTGCATTCTCGGAATACTAGAATGACAAGGGTGCATGAGCCTCTACATTGCTGTTAATATAAAACATCAACAAAAATCAGAAAAATAATTTCCATAGCTTAAAAAAAGTAGAGACTATGTAAATACAAGAAAGTCTCACGATAGAAAAGAGCCCATGAATCCAGTAGATCTACTTAGATCGAAAGTGATAAAACATTTAAAGTCTTGTAAGATTACAAAATATGAATAAGATTTGTACCTAGAAAAACTTTTACACAATATGAGAATCAAGCATAATACGTTGAGAATTATAAGTCAGAATCTGAAATTTTAATTCCACCAAGGGTTAAAGACTCTATTTGTCCACAATTCATTACAAAATCCAGCAGAGTAGAGCGTTTATGGCTGAAATATGTATGTGATTACAGCTAACTGTGGACGAATAGAGTCTTTAACCCTTGGTAAAATCAAAATTTTAGATTCTGACTTGGCCATAATTATCAAGGTATTATGCTTGATTCTCATATTATGTAAAAGTTTTTTAGGTACAAATCTTATTCATATTTTCTAATCTTACAAGACTTTAAATGTCTTGCCACTCTCGATCTAATTAGATCTACTGGATTCATAGACTCTTTTCTATCGTGAGACTTTCTTGTATTTACATAGTTTCTATTTTTTTCAAGCTATGAAAATTATTATTTTTTGTACTAAAAAAGTCATATTATTTTTTGTACAGTTTGGAGGCAACGTTGCGCTGGAATGATGAGCATCAACTTATTACACATACAGTTGCTGAGACTTTAAAGTATGATGATGGAGATTTTGCTGTTCCAATCGATAGAGATGGTGAAAAAAATCCAGCGACCTACATGGATATGTAATTAGGCTGGTAAAAGTGAGGTTAACTTTTGTCTTGGGTTTTGTAATGAGAATAATGTTTTGGTTCTATAAATGTGAATACTAAAGTATACGAAGTTTGGTCCCATATGAGAGAGGACCCAGTAGCCACATTAGTTTCTTACACAATCCACATCATATCTACGCACACATGACACACCAACAAGTAAGTATAATATTCAGCTTCGTTTTTTTTTCCCGTTTCATTTATTTGCTTTAGGAAGAGGGATGTTGATGGTGATAAATAGGTGTGGCTTTGTGGGTGTGTATTAAAATGAGAAGAAAAGGGCCGACCTTGGCTCATATATAAATATAGATAGGGTCACTAAAATTGATTACTATTATTTTTAAGGAAATTTTGAAAGAAAATAGAATTGAGAAATGTGGTCATCATATTAAAATATAAATCAGAAGAAGCCCATACTGTGGACCTAAATTCCATCAAGCTACTCAACTGCCTACTATATCGCTAACCTTACATAATATGCAAATCATAGTTCGATTAGTGATTACAACATTGTAAAAACTATATGTGAATATGACAGGCAATGGTGAGTGATGCTTACACTAACGTGCATGGCCAATGGAAAGTTCCGGATATTTCCTTTCACCAATATCTCACAAGCCAGGACACAAGACCTCTGCACACTCGTCTGCTCATAAACGTGACCAAGGTTTAACTCCTTTACACATTTACTATACTCACTCCCACACTTAGATAATTGCATATACCAAAACTCTCACCTGAAATCACAAATCTGTCAAGATTTCCACACTTGTAATCCTTTGTTCAATTCTGATAACTTTTGTAGCCTAGCCATGGATAAGGGGTAATGAGACGAATTGTCTTGGTTATTGATTCTATGAATCTGAATACTAAAAGTCTACTAAATTTCGGTCCCATATGAGGACTCAGTAGCCACATTAGCTTCTTAAAATACGAGGAAAAAGGATCCATCCAAGAGGAGAACACACTACTAGTGTACTAATGTTGGCAAACATAAACATAAATTATTCTACAACAAGACAAATAACCGATTGTTTTTGTTGTGAAAAAAAAAAAAAAAAAAAAAAAGAGGAAAGAAACATAAAATTAGACGAAATACGCACACACTGGTTTACCATTGCAAGAAGCAAAGCTGATTTCATAATATAGCCCTCCAACATCTAGCCGGCAGCGACTTGGCAAGGCAACAAAAGAAAAAACAATGTCTTAAGTCAGGGCTTCTCGAGAAAAGAAACTCATTATCAGACAAATCAGTGTTGCGGTGATTACCTTGTGTCAAATTGTTATCTTCTCTAACGCCAGTAACTTGAGTAAGAAACGAGGTCCACACTCCTGCCACACACACAAACAAAAATAAAATAAAAAAGTTAGCAGCAATCAACACAAGAATTTCGTTGATGCAAAGGTAACATTAGTAAGGTCAGCAAAAGCAAAGGACCCTGACCTGCGAGCTAACAAGTCTTGCACTTTTACCGTCAGGGGCTTTCACATAGCAGAAACTGAACACGATGGAAACATACACAAGTTGAGATATTTTTTTTATCTTCTAGCCAGGCAAAAGTTTAAGAGAAGAAGCGTGTGAAGCAATTACGTACCAATCATGACGAAAAAGTATAAGATCATCCGGATAGTTAACGAAGGCCACAGTACTCCTCTTTGCAGCTGAGAAAGAAACCTTGGGGAAGAGGGATCGAATGAATCTGAAAATTAAAAAAGCAGACAAGAATATTAAGATGAAGACTCTTATACGAGGTGTTGCCAACGAAAAAGCACCAGTGTTACCTCTCAGTACCAACATCCAAAGGAGATGTAAACTGCGTCGTAACAAGCTGCGGATAGAACTTGCTTGGGGGATCTACAAGATCCTGCAAGAAAGTCTCTTTCAACACCAACTCTCACTGTAAGAGATAGAAATTCAAGTATAGAAAAGAAAAGGCTAATACCCGCAGTAACATCCGTGGGATGAAATCTGCAAGTTCGAAATAAGCGGCAGCCCCATTCAGCAAGCTCATGATACAGATTATACCTGCAAACCAAACAAGACAACACATCATGACAACAGCTTATTCAAGAAGAGGAGTGAGTATATTCATATATATATATATATAAACAGAGACCATGTGTGAAATTTTTTGCATGACGGGTTGTATCAGTGATAATGAGAGCTGTAAAACAATTTGCCTTTGCATACTCTATGATCTGCGCAAATCCATAAACAAACATGTTTATATACATACATAACTTTGCAACAGTATTGAGTTTTTACGCTATATAACCTCGTGTAATTGGGTGTCAGTGAGTGTAGAACTCGGGTACGGTGAGAGAAATTTCTCCTTGAGAAATTGGGTCTCATAGGATTTAGAATTCGGGAACACTGAGAGAAGCTCTTTGGCAATACAAGGCACACAAGTAGTGATCAAGATCTTGGGTTTAGTTCCGCCGCTAAGGATGCCATCAATTTCCACCGAATCAAATTCTCCCCAAATCTGCAAAAACTCGCGAGAGCCAAGTACAAATTGTAATAAGCGATTCCAAGGAAAACAGAGGATCATTCATACAATTAAAACCTACGTCGTTCTTATTGAGATCCATAAGCTCCCGGCAGATCTTCCTCTCTGGCTCCTCCTCCTCCTCCTCCTCTGTAGCTAGCCTTATCATCATCTTCCTCATCTCCATCTTCTTCCGGTGCCTGAGTTTCTCGTGCGTCGTCTGACATCTTTTCCCTTTCTTCTTCGACAAGGCAGCTATTAGTGGTATCCATTTAGCTGCTCCCATCTTTCAATATCGATCGCTCGTCGCCTCCTTGTAACTTATATACCCACATTTTTATGGGCCGGGTTTGGGCCCGTGGAGATATTAGCTAGGGTTTGGGTCAAAGATTCTAAATTATTCAGGCTCCGGTTTTCTTTTTCTAATCGATTTAGTTTTTAGCGGTTTAGCGATTTAGTTCTTATTACTCTTATATGCCTAATCGATTACAACATTGTAAAAACTATATGTGAATATGACAGGCAAATAGGCAATGGTGAGTGATGCTCAGCTAACACTAACGTGCATGGCCAGTGAAAAGTCCCGAATATTTCCTTTCACCAATATCTCACAAGCCAGGACACAAGACCTCTGCACACTCGTCTGCACTTAGACATGACCAAGGTTTCAACTCCTTTACACATTTACTATACTCACTCCCACACTTAGATAACTGCATATACCAAAACTCTCACCTGAAATCACAAATCTGTCAAGATTTCCACAATTGTAATCCTTTGTTCAATTCTGATAACTTTTGTAGCCTAGCCATGGTGGATAAGAGGTAGTAGGACTTGTAATGAGACGATTGTCTTGGTTCTTGATTCTGTGAATCTGAATACTAAAAGTCTACTAAGTTTGGTCCCATATGAGGACCCAGTAGCCACATTAGCTTCTTACACAAACTTTACACAATCCACATCATATCTACGCACATATGACACACCAACCAATAAGTAAAATATTTAGCTTCTTTTTTTTTTGTTCTTTCATTTATTTGCTTTAGGAAGAGTGATGATGATGATAAATAGGTGTGGCTTTGTGAGTGTAGTAGATTGCGAAGAAAAGGGCCGGCCTTGACACAGAGATATATATAGATAGGGTCACTAAAATTGATTACTATTATTATTTAAGGGAATTTTGAATAAATAGAATTGAGAAATGTGGTCATATCATATTAAAATATATATCAGAAGAAGCCCATACTGTGGACCTAAATCTCATTAAGCTACTCAACTGCCTACGACATCTCTATTGGTTTCATTACTCTTAATGTGCATTTTACTCATGTTTTTTTTTTTTTTTCTATACTAATATTCCTTTTATGTTGCTACATATTCAAGTCACTCAATTTCTGTCAGATGTTTTCTTTAATTAGCCATTTTAATATGTAATTTCGCATAAGAATTACAATAACTAAGAATTAGTCTAGATTTCTTCCAGAACTCGATTTAATTTCAATTAAGTGGTCTCTCTGGTGTATAAAAAGCGCAGGACCTACTCTGTTTTTGTAATCAGTTGACTTTATAACTTTATCCGGTTAACAAGGATGTGAAGCCAGAATTGGAGCGGATGGTAGTTGGGGAAAATTGGTTTTGGCAGCTTTATCTAAAGTGTTTTTGTATTTTGGAAATTACCCACAAACCAACACATGTTTGGATTTTGGAATTCTTCTTCTTCAAATTTTTTAGCATTTGCATACAATGATACAGAGTAAATTTATCAAAATTCTTCCATTGTTGAAACAAATTTCTAAAGTTATTTATTTCCAATATGTATATAAAAAACTTATTAGTTATGTTCAATGTATAACACAACACTCTCTCCAATCATCCTTTCATTTAGTTCATACTATATCATTAAGATCGAAAATTTGGAATTGGACCACATCAACAAGTTATTAAAAAAAACTACAATTTCATGTGCATCAATGATATACACGAAAGTGGAATATTACAACCACAAATCTCTACCATTTAACGTTGAAATGGCATATACCTTTGCATCCCAATTTCGGCTCAACACTTTTAACTTTTAGATTTATAAATCAAACTTATCATAAGTTGAGGTTCTTGACCTTCTAAATAATCAACTCTTCCATCTATCTCCACCGTCCGATTAGAGGATTAGTGGAGTGCTTATCAGTTATTAACTTATCACCTTTTCTTTTCACCCTTTAAAGGTTCTTTTGACCTTATAAACTTGATTACTAGTGTAGAGCCCATAGGTTATGGTTAGGTAAAACGGGTATAATACAAATAAAGTTACAAAACTTTTTACCGTTGTTGTAATTTTGTTTTCTCAATCGAGTTTCAACAAAGTCGTAGGCGACTCTGTAAAAAAACTTCAGTCGTACATATTATTCTCTTTTCAAAATAATTTATCTGAGAGTTCAAAGTCTTAAACACTAGCAAGTAGCAATAAATCTATAAATATATTTTAAAGACTAAAACCACAAAAAGCACAAAAAATATAAACATTCCCAAGGGGAATTAAATGGGAAATGAAAATAGGAAGATCAATTTCAAAACGGTTGACGGAAAGAGAAGAGGGTATGGACCAAAAACAGTTGTTTCCTTATCTCAAGCCATTACTCAGAAAACGAAACATTCTCACAAATCTACTATCTACTCTTCTCTTTTGCTGGATTGATAGCAATATTATACGTACATGTAATATACATCATTTGACCAAAAACATGTCGATATTTTGTGCTTTACTTTTTTAATATAAATATTCCTACCAATAATACAATATTCTAGACGTTTCATCAGCATTTAAAAAAATATATTTTCGATTTATTGGTTTTTCAGATTCTTTTGCTATATCAATTCATATGTCTGTTTGATTTGTCGACAAACACATACTATTAAAAATGTGACCCAAAAAGAGATGTATAAAGAATAAAATAAACAAGGGTAATTAATGACGAAGCCAAAATTATTGAGTCGCCCGACGCTTCCATTAGATTTGATGGCCCCCTCTCTCTCACACTTCACCACTCAATTTTTCACACACTAATATATACACACACACACATCCACAAAGAAACACATGCGTAATTAATATGGAGTCACTAATTGTTGACCAAATAATTTTGGATTCTTGTTTCATTGATTCGAATAGAAACATTTTCTTTTGTCTTATAAGGGATACATATACATTCAAAATTGTTTTTGTCCAAAACTATTTTAGGATTTGGCCCCGTGGTTGTTTTTCCCGATATAACGTATTTATTTCTGATCATCCCAATCGAAGAACCAAATTTGTTTAGTGATGAATATAATGATAATTATTGGTGGTTTAGGAATGGAATAAAAAAATTAAAAAATGAGTTGAGTATAGAATACGCGCCGGCTTGATAACGGGAATAAAGCAACTCTTTTGCAATAAAATAATTTTATCCGATTTACTTATCGTAACTAGTTTTAATTAGTTTTATTGATATTCCACTGCGTCATATAAAGAATTTTTAAAATAGTACTACTTATCCGCCGTCGAATGGGTCCGAAATACCACTTTGGAGGTATGAACTTGATTGTTTTTTCATTCCTTGTATACTTTAGTTACAATATTATAATATTTTATATGAACGAATCTAATTGTTATTCAACATTATCTATCTCCATCCATTGACCCATTAGTATTGAGTTATTGACCTATTAATACAAATCATCACACAATCAAGTTTGCTTGTTGATTTCATTTGTTAGACTAAATTACGTAATGGTTACAGAATATCTGTAACTTACTGATGTACACATTTACACATTCAACTTTTGTTGTGATTCAAACTATTCTTACAAAAAGCTATACTAAAAAAAATATAAAACAAGGTGCAGAAGTTCTAAACCAAATGATAATTGTAATTCAATTTCTTTGTTTTCTTTTTTTGTGTGTCAAGGAGTTATATGCAGTGAGTCATAACTAGTAAAGCATGAAATGGTATTAGATGCCTTCGTAGAAAATGCAAAAGTCGTATACTAAATTACTAGAGATATTCGATTATTTATGTATTGAAAGCATGATCGATATTCTTTCTACTAATCATCAATTAATAGAGATTTTATTCGGACAAAGAATCATCCTAATAATCCCAAAGAGAAAAAAGAAAGATATGAGCAACTTCTAGAAAATAAAATTACTAATATTCTAATTTTATTTATGTCTCCAATGTATCAGAAAATAGATGACAAATATATATGGACTCCATGAAAAAATAATCTATTAGTTATTGTCTTTCTTTTTTAGTTCAAAAACCCTCTTGTGTATGCCTTTGTTTTTGTACTTTTCCAAATTTCAACTCTTTTTTTTTTTTTTTTTTGCTGAATACAATTTCTTTCCATAAGAAATTTAAGTTAAAAATATGAAAAATTGAGATATTAGTATTACCAATGATCAATTTCCTCCTCTATAGGAAACAACCATCATTGCTCCAAACAATCACTTTCATCCTTACATAATCTCTCTGCTTCTTCTTCTTCTTCTTATTCTCTTTCTCTCTCACTCTCTTTTTCATCTATACACACACATCCAAAATCTCTATATAACCTTTTAATTCTCTCCTTCCCAAATCTCTCTCCCTATAATCACCCAAACAAACAAACAAACACCAAATATTTTTTTGAAGGGTCAACAATGGATCAGTCTTGTACAAACTCAGTAAATGGATTCTACTCGTTTCTAAACAGATCAATGGAAGATCTCGAAAGGGTTTATCTATCCAACAACTTCATGTCCTTACAGTTTCTACAGAGAGTCATCTGTCTTCTAAGAACCTCTCACTCTCATCTCACACTTCTTGTCCAGAAACTTAACCTCCCTGTCGGTGACAAGTGGCTCGACGACTACATGGACGAAACTTCTAAGCTTTGGGACGTCTGCCACGTCATCAAATCCGCTATCTCCTCCATCGAAAGCTTTTGCTCCTCCGCGATTTCCATTACCTCCACCCTTGACGGCCACTACCACCACCGTCGTCTCCTCTCCCCTCAAATTTCCCGGCAGGTATGTAAATGTTTTTTTTTGGACTGTCACAAATTATTTGTAGGTCCTAGTGCAAAATTTATATTAAAATACTCATTAACAAACAAAATAAAACATTATATTCAACATTATTTTGATTTATTAAAAGAATTAAGATAATTCAAGTTGATTTTATATATATTAAATATGTTTTTTGAGTTTTGTTTTGCTTATTCTTGAAAACTTTGTATATGGGACAGGTGATACGAGCAATATCTGGATGTAGGAGAGAAGCGGTGGGGATAGAAGAAGAAAACAGAGCATTAATGGAGAATCGTATTCAAAGGTTTCCTTTTTGGTCGGAGCAAGTTACTACGACGGCGATGGAGTCTTCCAAGATACAAAACGGATTCAGCGGTTTCCGAGGAGTCATGAACACGATGAAGAACATAAACTCGTTACTTCTCGTGATCTTGATGCAAGGTCTTGTTTATTATATCCCCGGAGACACGACGGCAGCGACGGTGCAGCCGGGAACGATGGTGAGGTTGAAGCAGAGAGTGGCGGCGGAAATGGAGAGGATAGGGATGAGGAAAGGAATGATGATGTATGAGTATAGGAGAAGCAAGACGGCGATGGAGGAGCTTAAGGCGGAGTTGGAACGGCGGTGGTGCGGAGGAGGAGGAGAGGAGGAGGCGGCGGAGAAGGGGTTGAGGGAGAGAGTTGAGAATTTGAAAGGAAGTGTTGGGAATTTGAGGAATGGAACAGAGAGTATTGTTGCTCAGATTGATGATTTCTTTGATGATATTGTTGATGGTAGGAAAATGCTTTTGGATTATTGTAGTCACAGGTGATGAATAATAATTGGGGTTTATTAGGCTTTTTTAGATGAATCAGATTATTAATTAATCTCCTCTGTTTTTACTTTTAAAATTATCTATCTAATTCATAATATATGTTTTTTACTATTGTTGTTGTTGTTCTTTAATCTTGAAATTCGGAACAGAGAGTTAATATGGTGCCTGCTTACAAATACTCTTTGTACAAGTTAAAATGTGAAAGTTAAAAAGCTTTCTAAGGAAAATATTCCATTTGAATCTTCTATTACACTTTATTTTGGCCGTTGTGGGTTGCTTTTGAATAAAAATTGACTGCAAAAGAGAGTAGTAGTGTGACAGTTGTCTTGTCTATACGGAAAAGTGTTGCAGGGGAAGGTAATAAAATGAATGTGGTCAAGACCAAAAGAAAAAGAAAAAGGTAATAAAATGAAAAACAGCAAATGATTAAAACCTGAGGATTGGACTTGATTTGGCTTAGATGCAAGACAGACTGAGAGAGAAAGAAAGCATCTCGTGCTCTTCTTTTTTATGATGAGTTTTTTTCTTTTTTAATTAGCAAGTTCTTGTTTTTTTCTCCAATATTTATCATGTTTATATAGTAGTATTTGGTCAGTTTGATGCGTTTTGATTCATTTGTTTTGTTCAATCCGTTTGTTACACATATTTTATTTCGTTGTTACCAACTAATTACTATTCAAACTCTAAACTATAAGAAGAGGGAGAGAGGTCAGCATCATCAAACATCAGTAAACAGAAAAACAAAAGTATGAAAAAAAGCTATTTGGAAAGTGTTTTTTACTAGAAAACTTCAGTCAGGCTTTGCCTCTTCCGCAGAGGACACCACTCCTCTCCTGATGTTCTTCTTTCACACTTTTTACCATGCAAAAACTTCAACCACTTGCTATTTATTTTCATTTTGAAATAGCATTTTGATATCGAGTAATTACATTTTTTTGGATTTTTGTCCTTATGTAATACTTCTTTCATCAGAGAGAGTATGATTGAAGTCAGAACCAGGAATGATTTGTGTTTCCCCAACACATAACCATATTTCTGATATTTTATTACTATTTACTTTTTTTTTTTTTTTTTGTTGTTGTCCTTACACTCTCAACTTTGCGTTACAGGCTGTAACTTACAGCTAATTTGCTCCAGAACAGGTTCTTCTATCTTTATCATGCTATTACCATTTCAGGAAACTTAAATTAAGACCTGGTCCACTCTCCCTAGTACACATAAACATTGAACATCCAGATGTTGATCTAGTTTCACCAAATTCATAAAATGTTGTTAGCCTCCACTTGGTTCAATGTCTTTGCATTCTCCAAGCCGTCTTAATTGCTGCTAATCAAACCAACCTAATATATTTTTGTCTCATTGATTGCTAATCAAACCAACCCTAACTTACTGACAAATTGGCGATGCTATAGATGATCCGTTACAAGATTTAACGAGTCACAGAGAACACAACATAAAGGAGTCAGAAAAATGTAGGAGGGACCTCTCTTGAGAGCTTACTTTATTTATTACTGTTAGGGAATAAAAAATGGTACGTCATTATTTGCAGTCTCTTTTATTTATTAGGAATATTAATTAAAAGCGAAAAACAGTTATTACTCTCTCTGGTTGGCGCCGTTAACTTAGATCCATCAATAGGCAGAAAAGCCCATAGCATAGGGATTGAATAAAGCATTGAATTATTTACTGTTTTTCACTCTGCATAAACAACAGCAGTCTTCTTACCTCTTAAGACATGTTTAGGTAAAAAAAATCCAGACATTTACCCCAATAAAATAGTTAACGATTAGGAGAGGAGCGAGATGTTCATCAAATGTGTCTGAGAAATTGGTAAAAAAGAAAGTAAAAACTGATTGTCACGCGTGGCAAAGAAAAAACCAGAGAAAAGTCAAATGCAGAAACACCAGATAGATATAATAGTACTACTACTACTACTACTACTTGGGCTGGGACATATGGGAGATTCCTACAGCACCACTTCTTTCACTTGTTAACCTGTGAAAACACACCAACAAAAGAAAAGTACAAATCAATCCAAGCTTGAGGTTGAGGATGTGCATCATTATATTCGCATATAAGCAGCTTCAAGCTTTCTGCAAATCAAAATTGTAACGAAACCACACAATTTCTTCATTGTTCAGATGCATAAAGGAGCCAATTCTGTGTCCTCATACAATGTAAATGAGACTAAAAAAAGAGAAACAAAACAGTAGAAATTGTAAATAGCAGCGGTAAATCAAAGCAAACCAAGTACAGTGAAAGAGAATGGATTGTAATGATATGAAGAACTATCTTAATACATATATGATGAATCAGGAAAGCTTATGCTTTGAAAAGCTAACTCCAAGTAATGTTTAAGTCCCAAATTCCAATTAACTCAAGGCGATTACTGAAGAGATAGAGATAGTTTTCACAAGTATCATTGGTCATATCAGAAAATCATAAATGTGTTTCCTAGTCTACATAATTGGCTTGATCAAAACAGTAATAAAAGCTTTAGCAACTGATTCAATAGATTATTGTACTTGCGATAGATCAGAATATACCTTGGCAGCGATAACCTGCGTAGCTGTTGGAATGTTTAGGCACCTAGAGAATCTTCACACGCTTGGAGGACCACGACCACGTGTCAAGGACAATTGTGTCTCATTGTCGCTGGACTCTTTGCTGCCATCCTCTTCACACAAGCCAGACTCTGCAAGACCGCTCTCAGAACGCTCCTGCACGGTAATGGTCTTGCCAAATAACCGAATCGAGTTAGCTTTTGCTGAAATGGGGGCTCGGTTTCCAACCAGGTCGTTTCCAGAGGACAGATTAGTGGTGTTGCTATTAGGCGATAAGTTATCTGATGGCGGACTGCCAAAATTCATCTCAGTCGACACTTTTCCCAACCCGGTTGGAAGCGGACTGAAGAAGTTATTGGTGCATGACTGGGGAGGATTCTCTCCAATGAATCCGGTTGGATTGAAAGACCCAAAATCATATTGCCTGGCTCCCTGCATGCCAGCAGGAAATGTAGAATACGGGAACATATAAGGACTTGGATCAGGTGCTGCTGCACTAGACAGTCCCCTTTGAGAATAGAGGATATCTCCGTCATCTCCACTCAAGAACCCTCCGGGTTGTGGATACTTCAACCTCTTTGCTGGAGGGAAGGTGGCATGAAGTTGAGTTGCATTTGCAACAATTTCCACTTGCCAAGGATTCACCCTCTTCACGTTTTGCAGAATCTCAGGTTCATCCCATGTGATCTATGCAAGTTCAAAACAAAGTAACTAATCAGAGGAAGCAGAATGTATTGGCCAAAAAAAAGGAGTATCTTAAGACTAACTCTAGTTTAACAAACACAATGTACAATGCGTGGCCAAAGAAGGATAATGAAAAGCAACTCTACATCACGGAAGCTCAACACAAACAATGCCAAACCAAATCTTCCAGTTTCAATTCCATCTCATCTTTATAGAAGATGAATCTGAGACAGAACATTCATTATCAAAATATGTAGCTTCAAAACAACACAGCAATCAAAATAACATCAAAAACCCAATTGGCATTTGAATAACCAGAATGAGACTTAAAACTACTCCTGAAAGGCTTGCACACAATAATCTATATAAGATCGATTCTAAATTGTTCCATCAACTCAACATCAGAGAGATAAAAAGAGCAAAGAGCATTCAAAAATCATCATATACCTGAAGCGGTTTCCAAGGAGATCCACGCCATGGACCAGTTTCTTGATAAGTAGAGGAAACAATGCCTTGAAACCAAGTTATCCGAGAGGAATCCTCAGTCTCCATAGCCATCTTGACTCGAGTCCCAGGAGTCCAAAACATAGACATAGAGGACTCAACATCTTCAGCTCTCACCACAAATTCTGACCATCCAGCAGTCGGATAATACACCACCTCAAATGGCAATCCCTTAGCTGCTCTATTGATCGCCTCCGTCACAGCCTCAGCGGTCAATTTACCTTTCCCAGACCTCCTAAACGTCTTCTTCGCACTCCCGTCATCTTCCTTAGCAACGCTACTCTGGCTGTAATAGCCGTTGTACTCATCCCCGCCGTAGTAGCTACTTCCTCCACCGCTGCTTGAGATCGGTGTTCGCCTAACACCCATAAACATCTCATCTGCAGATTTCTTCATAAACACCACCGAATCGCCAGCGATTAGCTTCTTGCTATTCACGAACTTGCTCCATCCGGTGGTTAACAAGTGACGCCTCGGTGTACCGCGATAGATATGCCTGAAATCCCAAACAGCTCCATGGATATCGGTGATGTAAAGCTTCTGAACCGGTGGATCGATTTGAAAATCAAGCGGAGGAAAGACGGAATCAGCACAGAAACGAGGAACCGAAAATCCACCTCCATTGTTAGCATCAGAAGGCGTGAGAATCTTGGCGAAGGTAGTCACCTTGTTGTTATCATCAACATCGCCATCGTATCTACCGAATCTTGAATAATTAGTCGGAGTAAACTGCTCCTGCGTCATCGGTTGAAGAACAAGGTGAGCAAAAACCTCGTCAGTGATCGGATCGGCGAGCAACTGGATGGAAGTGATGAGACATGGCACCGGAGAGGTAGACGAAGGAAGAGTGGAGATGAGAGGGCAACAGTGCTCCACATGACCTTGAGGGAAGTAGTAAACCCTAGAGTAAAGGAGAGGGATCTGAACGGAGGCACCAGCACAAGCGCGCCAGATCCTTGGGTCGACTTGACGGTGGTTGATGTCACCGGCGGTTGCCGACGGCGGTGACATAGGTATCTGTTTTCACTGTAAACAAAGTCAGCGAAAGAAGAAGCAAGAAGAAGAGGTAGGTACTGTTAGAGAGATAGAGAGAGACCGTGGTGTCTGAGAAAGAGAGAATTGAAACGGGCATAGAACGGAAGCGAAAGCGGAGGGAGAGGAGAGAGATAATAGAGAATTACTGTTACGGTGCTACGGGATTTTGTTTTTGATTTTGTTTCTGTCAAATATTACAGTTTTTGCCACACGACAACAAACTTTTAATATCTCTCTCACTAACCTGCTCTTTTTAACCGTCCGATCTTAGCGCGTGAATCTTACTCTCTATCTTTTTGGTTTCTCATTTATTTTTTTCCCTATTTTTTAGGTTCAATTAATGATGTTCTTTTTTTTTCACTGATGAACTAAGAAATGCATTTAAGTAGATTTTTGTAGATTTAAAACTGAAAAAGGGAATATTTCTGTAGATTTTTAGAATGATTAGAGAAAAATTAAGTAAATTTATATGGTAGATTAATTAAGGGTTGCTATGCCTACGTTAGAAGTAGGGTTTTTTTTAGCTAGCACTTTGAATCAAGATTTTTGTTACAACATAAAAATTTCAATGAACTTATCTTTATTAAGACAAAAAAGTTAAAATAATTTTGTGCAATTTGGGATGAATTATTGAGTATATAATTGAAAGAAAAAAATCATAATTTGTGTTATAATAAGACCATTTTCATGTTTTGAGGAAATAGGTGTATTAAAATTTACAATGTCGCTTCACTTTGTTTGTTGTCAATATTTTTTGTTTATTTTTTAAAATGTGGTTTTTTTTTTCTTACGGTATATTTTTGTTCTTATACAAAAGCAAAATTATCAATTTTTCTACAAAATCAAAGAAAATCCAAGTGGATCAGTTTAGAAATTATCTTGTTTTGTGCGGTTGCAATTAGCTAGTTGTCTTACTTTAATCTTTTTTAATTTAAGAACAAGATAATTTCAGAAAAAGATCTGAATATCCAAATGGAAGAAAAAAACAGGATATTAAAATAGATCCCTGATTCCTTTTTTCTGTTTATATATTTGGAAAATAGCGCGTGGATATCCTCTGCGCGTGAAAAAATCATACGGTGGCCCATTAAAAATGTCTGTTGTAATACTTTTTTTTTAACAATATTTTTTTAACCATAAATTATAGTTAAATAAAAGATTTGAAACGAGTTTTTTTTTTTACTTTTTTTTAAATAGTATTTTTCATTGTTAACTAACTCAAATTCGAGTTATATGCTTTTAATTTTGTAAGTGTTTTATGATTATCCAATTGCAAGAAACAAATTTCAAACATTCCTAACTGAAAAATACTATTTAAACCGGTTGAACCAACTTTATTTAGATTACAGTAGTTTTTTATTTGGTTATCCATACTACTTTTTCACAACACATAAAAACATACCGACAATTTATTAAGGAAAATAAAGTACAATTTCGTCTGCTTTTATTTTGTACAGATGTAAGAAAAGCTTTACATCTTTTTTGTTTTTGTTTGTTTAGTGAAAACATCTTTTTTGTTTGTCACAATCCCTATACAAATATATTTTTTTTGTCCATTATGTTTTACCCAATATTTCTATAAATTAAAGTGACAACCCTGACCATTTATTTTGTAATTTGGATTGTATTAAATGGCAAGTTGTCTTTAGTCTACCTTTTTCACTTTAATCCCTTAAATCTTTTAATGTTAACAATACAATAATTTCAAAAATTATCTCTCAATAAAAAAGTGGTATAAAAATATAAAAATCCCTTTCGTCATAATATTTTTGCAAAGTGGACATCCTTGGCGCGTGGGGAAAGCAGATAGATGGGTGGTCAGTTAGGAATGTTTGTTGTGATTTGTATATATCAATTAGTTTTTATTTAATATATATTATTTTCGACGGCACATATAAATTAATTTAAACAAAAAACATAAAAAACAAAAGACAGAGAATGCAATTTATTATGCTCCCGTTGAAACGGGCCTCTGCTTCTGTTTTTCGCATGTTTCGAATTTTTATTGATATAAGGCCCACTATCACATCATGGTTACGTTTTAATAAATAAAGTCAATGACCAATGAAACCTTCTTAAACATAAATATATCCCAAAGTCGTCAAAACCAATCACAAACAAAGCATTAAGTCCTCAACGACAACTTTGAGCAATATAGCATTTTTTCAAATTTAATAGATTATATGTTTCTTTATAAGAACACTGCAAAAAGATTTAAGAGTTCTGAAAACTGACGAATAGATTATAAGAAATCCCGCAAAAAAAGTGAAAAAACAGTAAAGAGGAAAGAAAAAATGTCTCAATCTTCCTCTTCGGACTCAGACTCAGCGCTCTGGAGCCACTCAGCAAAAGGCTTAACATTCTTCCAAACCGGGGAGCTTTTGTCAACTCCGGTGAGACCCTTTTCGTACCAATCCAACACAACCTCTTCCTCAATGATGTCTTGGTCGTACAATGCTTTAAGAACCAAAGCCACCTCTTTCAACGCTTCTTCGTTTCCATTCTTTCCACAGAATGTCCGGATCGAATTGAGCAGATGCATCTGTGATCCATCCTCTTGCGTTGTTGCAGCAGCCGCTAAGTAATTCTTCTTCTTCATCACTTCTTTGGAGAATCCTTTGCCCACGCCGTCAAAGAGAGCATTGAAGAGTGCGTCTATGATGTCTTGTGGAGGATCAGAGAGAGAGGAGATGAAACTCTTGAACTCGCTTATTGGTGACCCTTTCTTCAGATACTCTTTCATATCCTGCACGAGATTCTTCTCTTGCGGAGGATTCTCAGTTTTCACAACATTCCCGTTCGACTTGCTTTTGGGAGCCTTTTTCTCTTCTGCTTCCATTGAAGAGAGCATCACCATGTCAGCAGTTGCAGGACTCAACTGTTCTTTCATTCTTTTCTCAGCAGCTTCTCGGGAAGTATCAGTTTGCCACTGGACACCATCATCATCGTCTTCATCCTCATCCACCTCATGCGCATTCTCATCGTGCTTCGGGCTTGAATCCTCATCAGAAGAATGGTTCTTGGAAGTCTTAGAAGAAGCATCCTTCCCGTTAGACAATGCTTTCTTCTTAGCTTCCTTCTTCAGCTTTCTCTGCTCCTCATCAGCTAGCTCGCCTTCTTTAAGCCTCTCCTTCTCAGCTTTTCTCATTGCTTTCTTGTCCTTTGACACCTTCTTCTGCTCAGGTGGGTTCTTAAGAATGAAATTAGTCAACTTGTCCCTCATGTCAACCTCAGAGATAAACCCGCAAGCAGCACACTTGAGATTCACCATCTGCGTCTTTGTGATGATGATCTCAGTCTCAGGGTTACTACATCCATAGCACTGGACATACTTCTTGATAAAATTCTCCAACAGCCCAGCAAGCTTAGACGTGTTGTGAGCCCCATTCACAAGCGAAGTCCCAGTCTTCTCGTCAAATTTGGACTGCGCCCCAAGCTCGCAACCAAAGTACTTTGTGGTATAAGAAGGAGGTCTCGCCAAGGCTTTGGCAATCTCAACATTATTGATAATGTTGGTCTTAATGCCGTTACCTTTGCCTTCAGTCTTGGTAACCATCTTAGGCATCTTGTACCTGTAGAAGGCATCGTTACGGTTGGAAGCACCAATGTTCTGCAGCGCCATTGTTGAAGTGTTTTTCTTCTTAGCTCAAAAACTGGACAGAAATAGGAGGGATCTCCGGTTTGAAGATGCGAGAACCTAAAGTGATGGAGGAACTAGTAGTAGTCCTTAATTCTGGATGTAGGATAGTGTTTACCAAGCAACCAGATTGACAACAAAACGGAGATATCTTGTCAGACATAAAAGAAAGCTTCAAAATTCGATTCGTCTCTTCCACTTGCAGGTGCTGCAGAAACAAACAATCAACCAAAGAATTTAGAAACGATACGGAGCAATAAAATCTGATTCAATCACCATTAACATTACAATAATCAAGACGCAAAGGCACAAATTTCGGATTCTGTGTCAAACCCTAATCAATCTATAAGATTCATGAATCAATCCTAAACGAAACCCAGACTTGCGATTATCAATCATCACGAAATTTTCAATCGTTAGCTCAAAATAACAAAAATCAAACGAAATCGCTCTAACAAAGCAATACATAAACAACAACAAGAACAAATCTCGAAGAATAAAAAGATCTGGAGAAATAAGAATACCTCTTTGTTGAATCGAAGGAATTGGAGATTTCTTAAGAGAGGCGTTTGGTTTAAATAAGAGGAGAAATTAGGTTTAACTTATGAATGAATTTAGGAAAATACCCAAAATATTAATTTCTTTTTTGTTATTTCCTTTTTACTTTTTCTATTTTCCGTTTCAAAGTGTATTTCCTTCTCCGCAAATAATTTATGGGAAAACAAACAAAAATCCATGAAACGTGCCTTGTCATATTTATTATAGACCGTGTTATTGATTTATTAATTGTAAGATAAGATAAGACAATTAAATAATTATAAACACAAATAAAATCACAATTTCTGAAAATTTATATTCAATAAATAAGAACTAATTTTTTTTTCTTAGATTGGTATATTATATGCTGGTCTTAATTTAGTTGATATAATTTTCTTTTGGGTACCCAAATTTTGGAAAAATCATATCATTACTCTATGAGCACTTTTTAGTTTTAATTTTTGAGATTAATCTAATTGAATTAAAAGTAAATAGATGAGAAACAAAATTAATAAATATATTACAGTATAATTGTAGATATTTTCTTTGAAATAATGTTAAATAAAAATAATAATTACAATGATTTATTATGTGTATTAATTATGTAATATAATATTATAAATTAAAAATGCTACTATCGTGTGTATCAAGATTAGTATTTATATGATCTGTTATGTGAATCTTAAAATATAATTTTAGAAAATTAAATAGACACATAAACAAATCAAATCAAGATTAAGTTTGAAGCTGTGTTACTATTAGAGAGAAAAAAAATTTATAGATAAATAAAATCTATAAGATAATGATTGAAGTACGTAGTAATTATCAAACTTGTTTGTGATCCGATTTGTAGGGAATTTGGAAAATAGTTACACCTCTTCGGAGATGAATATGAGTAGACAGACCTTGGCTATTATAAAAAGGGCACAACTTAATTTAATTAGACTTACCTTTGGAAGCTATTAGCAGCGTAATTATGAAATCACGTCTCGGTAATCTCAGGCTTTACAAGTTTGATGTGCCTTCTGAGTCTGATGTCGGAGTTATGGTAATAAGTTATGAAGATGGACACGTGTGTCAACGGTTTCGATTGACGCGATACACAGGAAGAAGACGAGGAAGAGGCTCAAAAGCTGGATTGTCCAAATCATTCGTAGATTTGGTCGATTGGTCCTTCATGTCGCAACAAGAGTCCAACATAAGTAATCAGATCTTCGACTACATTGTCTCCAACTTTTCATTCAAGGATCTTGATATCGTACCTCCCGCGTGTCATGTCCTCGTCTTTCACTTTCAAGTTAGAGGGTTTGGTCAAGATCATGTCCCTGAGATTGACATCACAAGTCTTGTTTTGTCCACATTGAGAACCAGAGACTCTGTTCTGAGTGTTGAAGATGCAAGAACCAGACTCGTACCAATTGCTCCACCAACAACAGAGATAGTAGATTGTTACCAAAGTAATTCGGAATTCTGTTGTCTCTGTGAAAAAGGGTATCCGAAAGAAGACGAGATTGTTCATAAAACAAAATGCAATCACATGTTTCACGCAACTTGTATCTCACGTTACTTGTTGCACACTCCTCGATGCCCTGTTTGCTCCGTTGAGTTACCACCTGCCGACATCCGAACTATTCTCTTCTCCTGAAACAAATTTATACTATGTCAAAGACAATATTTGATTGAATTCGTCTATCCAAGTTTTGATTTCACTGTTTCTTGTTATTGATGGAGACAAGTGTGATATATGAAGAGCCTCTTTTACTTGCGATTTCCACCCGATGGTTTATTATTTTCCTTCACTTTTCATTTGTAATTGAAATTTTGCTGCCATCATTCATCGTTGTACAAATTAAGCCTCACTCACTAGCGCATGTCAGATGACCAGGCAAGTCCTGCATTGTGTCAACATCATTCTAATTTTATGATACCCGAAATGCTTTGGAACAAAGTTCTATTGGAAAGGGTAAGCAATAACGTTTTACACCTGCCAAAAACTCCGGGGCAGTAACTTCTTGAGGATTTCACACTTGCGTTCGTGAAGAACACAACAGATCGCAGTCACAATTTGGATGCTTTACGATCTGATATTGGCGTTGATGTTTGGAAACACATGTTTTACATGTCGAAGAAGTTGCTGTGAAGACCAAATGTTGTGCATACCAACTGTTTGATAAAATGCTTATCAAAAGAAGGAGAGAGAAGCACTAAAGTAAAAAGCAGACAAGAGGTTTTGATCCAAGAAGAGACAACCACATATACAAGATTTCAACTCCCAAATGTGGCACAAATAAACTACAAACAATTTCAGGGTTGGAATTTGGTTGTGCTCACAATTTCAGGGCTGTTGCAACTGGACAAAGGGAAGCTGCTGTCCCAAAAACATAGTTTCAACAGCTTGGATCACAACTACTCTGTGTTTGTGGAGCTACCAACACTGCTCAAGTTAGAAACAGGAGAGAAGTGGGAATTTTGCTTAACGAAGAGACAGTCTCTTGGTTCAGTTCAACAGAACATGAAGAAGAATGCTGTTCAAACAAGATGATACATACTGTTTTCAGTTGGTTCAATTATCTCTCTTAAACTACGCCAATATCAACAAAAAACGAGTGTTTCAGAAGCTGGCAAACGAATGGACATATGCAACTTTACATTTTCAGGAGGAGTCAACAAGGGACCAGCATATTGAAGGGGCTTTCGCCAAAGGGTGAAGAGGTTAAAGTTTATGAGGTTCAACGTTCAAAAACAAAGAGACAGAAAGAAGTGTGCAATTTATGAACTTGGCAACTTGGGGAACTGCAACAGTTGTGCTTTTGAAATGGTTGCAGAGTTGGAGTCGCAACAAAGGAGCTTCCAAGCTTTTTGTAAGGATGTGACATATCTTGCTAAAGTCCATTTGCTGAACATATATACATCTTCTCCTTTGGGCTATCAGATGCAACCTGAAGAAATTGTTGTTTTTTGATATGATACAAAAGGTCATCTTGAAGTCTTGGTCGTTTGGAGGCACAGAATTACAGTATGTGCTGCATTTCAATCAAAATTTTCATGTATCTCTGATTTAACAATGGCAAGAGTCTGATGAGTTTCTCTGATTCTGGCTCTCCACTGCCTCATTCTCGCTGTGTTTTGTATGGGCTTTGTTAGAATGTGTCCTCTCACCTTGCACTCTGGTTTCTGTATGTTCCAAGGACTCTTTGTGTTTCTCACTCTTCTCTGATTCTTCTTCGGCTTGGTTACAATCGCTAGTCTTGAAATGAGCTCTGAGATTATCCTACAACAAACTTCTATCATCAGTCTTACACTGTCTTTACCTAATTTCTCTCCTGACTAAAAATGTTGTTGCAAATTCTATTGTTATATAACTAGAATAAAATAAATCTTTGCGTGGCTTTTCCTTTGGCCCCTTCTCTGCCTTTTTCCCTCCTGCACTAAATGCCACGAGTTTCTGTTTATGCTTTTGTTGCAGATTGCTTTTGATAATGGGGATGCTGAATTGGTTTGCTTGGAAGGTGAGAGCTGAGAGACCCTGAGCCATGAATTCTTGGGGCAGCAGTTAAATGGAATGTTCTCATGTATAATTCATGATTAAAGTGCTAAGATCTTGGAACCTCATATGAACTTGGCACCAGTACAACAGTGTATCATTTATGTTTGGCCTTTGATAGTCAGGAATATTTGGGAAAGGAGACATTATCTTTTGGTTCTCGGAATTGATGAGATACTTTTCTTTCTGCAACATTCTTGAAAAGCTTGTTATAAGAAAAAAAAACTCCTTGTTTCTTGTCTAATGTTAATACTTAATATGCCCAATGATCATGAGACACTATTAGAAACCAGAGTGCTATACTGCTATTGACATAAAGCTGATGATCATGATACACTATTAGAAACCAGAGTGCTATTGACATAAAGCTGATGTTATTGTTCAGTTTTCAGGGAATCAGAAGAACTCGGAAACAGATTCTTTCTCCTTTCATTTGCTCTAATCCTGGTAAACTCCATTCCCTCTCTTCTGATTCTTCTGCTTCACTGTCCTTGTTGTTGTCCTTCTTGTTGTTGTTGTTGTTGTCCTTCTTGTTGTTGTCCTTCTTGTTGTTCCTGTTCAACATTTTCCGCTTGTTCTCTTTGAATTATACAGATTCCTTTCTTCCCATACATAGATTTGACATATTCGGTCATTCTGTACACAGGTCGTGGCTGTAATCCTTGTTCCCATTTAAACTCGTAACGCATCTGAATGCCTATTTTTATATTGTTGTTGTTGTAGACTGCTCTCTGAGTTCCAGTCCTCTTCCACTGCCCATTCATGGCCGTCCTTTTCTTGTTATGTACAGGAGTTAGAAAACAGAGATGGGGATGAATCTCCTCAAGGGCAACTGGAGTATGCTGGAAGATATCGAGCGACATTAGTTCTCCACCGGCAACAACAGGCTGACGTAATATAACATGACTGTTGAACAAATCTCTAGCAATATTTGCCATCTGCGGATAAACAAAACTAGATATATCATGCAACGGATAGTGTTATAACCAAGAACAAGAAAGAAATGTTGCTACCGAGAGAAGAAAAGGGAGAGAGCCGGGCGAGAGTGGAGAAGACGACGGTGAGAGACGGTGAGAGACGGTGAGAGATGGTGAGAGATGGTGAGAGACGGTGAGAGATGGTGAAAGATGGTGACAGACGGTGAGAGATGGTGAGGAGAGAGCGATGGCGAGAGTGGAGAAGACAACGGTGAGAGACGGTGAGAGATGGTGAGAGATGGTGAGAGATGGTGGGGAGAGAGCGATGGCGAAAGTGGAGAAGACGATGGTGAGAGAAGGTGCGAAGAGAGAATGAGTTTTGTAATCTTTAAAATTTTCTTGCGACTCAAGTGACTAAAGGAGGTAATTAATTGTCTTGTTCTTTTGGTGATTAAAATAAGTAAAAACAAATACAGAGGTAATTAATCATAAAAGGATTATGGCATTTCAGTTACACGTTCTCGATTACAAACAAAGCAGCATAAGACATGCAAATTTTTTTTTTCTTGATAAAAGATTAAAGCACATATTTATTATTTATAACCATTTTTTCTCAAAAGATGCAGGTGATATATAATATATACATATCACAATGCTGCTCTGATCATACTAGTCTTCAAAATTTTGGTCCAAACTATGATGAAACTGAAGTTATTAATTAGATGATTTTTTAAAATTAAAAAGAATGCTGAGTCATTGAATGGAACCTCGCTTTTCTAATTCAAAAATATGTAAAAATCGTGATATATATTTTACGTTGATTTTTCAGTTTTAGTTTGAATCTTTTCTGAAAACAATTTAGGCTCATCAATAATAAAGTTAAAAGTGTCAAATTGGAGGAAGAATGCCAAAATATGTTTCATAACTTCATTTCTTAACAAGCTATACTTCTTAGCAAGAAAAATGTACCAGTACATGCATGAGAGAAAACTTGACAGCTAACTTTTTCTCTTAAGAAAATAATTTCCCAACCATATATATATATATATATATATAACACTAATAGCTTATAGTTTGGTATATTATTTGAGAAATGACGACTAATATGGTGAAAGAAAAAAACAACTCCATAACTTTACAGATAGTTTTCTTGTTTATTAATTAGTACTAATCTATTTCTTAAAACCATTTACGATCGATGATCTAACAGTTCAATACATATTTAGCGAAGATTGTACTAAATTAAAATGTTTAAATTTGGAGAACTCTTAATAGTTTTAATTGTGTTGATCTGGTTAATTGCTAAGATAGGTTGAACCTCGCTCTCCATTATGGCCGGAATCACTCAATGTATTATGTATGATGATCTTGAGAGCTAAGATCAGGTTCTTGATATAAGTATAAATTTATATATTTAAAAAAATTAGTATAAATTTCAAATTTCTTATAAGATTTGGGTATCCAATCAAATTAATCCTTAATTTTTTTTTTTTATTGTTTACTTGCAATGATCAGGTGAAAGAGAATGTTTTGGCAAAAATTAGCTGATTCATTTAGAGCCTACAAAAAATACGAATTTGAATATAACATTGAACAATATTTCGATTATTAATCAAAGTATAGAATCAAAACATGGCTAATCGATCTATGAATACTAGTTTTCTAGGGCTTGATCGTTCCTGAAGTTTTCGTAAGTCTTTTACCCTTGCTCTTGACTTTTGTTTGTCACGTTGGTCTCGTAGATTATGAATCTATGATGATCTCATAGGTCATGATTCTCGTAGGTTCAATTCCATCTGCACCAGGAGTTAATTAGTTCGAAATTCCACATAAGCTATGTTTTAAAATCTATTAGAAACTCATTAGTTAATATAACAAGAAGCACATTATAGCAACACTTGTATTAATTAAGCTTTAATTCGTACAGAGAGATAGGACGAAATATTAAGAAGATGGATAGAGAAGGTTTTATTTGTTTATATTTTTAAATAGTGGAAAAGAATGAGTATTTATTTGTTATCGCACAGACTTAATAACGCATGCAGCAATCTTGTAATGAAAAATCGAAAATCACACAGACCTTTTTCACGTGAAGAAGGAAAGAGCTACGTACTGATTTAGTCCCCATGAATGGTACATTATATTAGATGCATGCAAATACAAAATGCTAATGCTATTAAATCTAGAAAATCAATATAATATCATATATTTTCTAAAACATCTAGTTAAGTTTTTAAATCCATTTACTGATAAATTTATTTTCATACAATACTTCTCATCATAATTATTTAAAATTTTGAAGTAAGAGAAAAGAAAATAAATTGACAAATAAATAATCAAAACATATGCAAAACAAAAGTAACAATAAAAACAAAATCAATAAAAATAGATATTTAAAATTCAAAACAATATTCAATTTTTTTAAAAAAATCTTAATTATTAATTATACAAGAAAATGTAATAATACTATATGCTTAAAAATATTAAATTATAAAGATGGTCTTAACTAAATTATAAAGACTCTTAAGATATAGCTTATGAGTTTACAAGGTTTGTGACACAGACTTAGTGATGATATTAATAAAGTTTTGATTTTTTCATGTTGTTATTCTTTCCGGCAACTCAATTTCCATAAATAAACGAACATCATTAAATATGTACTAAACATAAACAATTCAATTTAGTTGTTTTCAGACATGTGTCATATCCACAAGTTTGCGCCAAAATTAAAACATAAACAATTCAAACGTTAAATTGTGTTGAATTTGGGCCTAATTAGATCGAATAAAGGTCTGAAAAATCCTAGAAACCACACATCACGGCGTGCGACGTGAGTGACACGATCGACGAAACGACACGCATTCTTCCGCCTAACCATCTTTGACGGTCTCTAATTACTTTTCAACTCAAAATGCCTTTTTTGACAATTCGTCTCTAATTAAGACATTCGTTTAGATCTTGTTGTTGCTAAAAAAATAGAAAGTAAGAAAAGATTAAACTATAGTTTATACCATCATTGATCTACACATGATCTTTCGCGTTATTGTTCTATTTATTTTATTTACAAAACAAACAAAATTAAGTGAATATTAATGTCATAGACTAATTAGTGGGATATGATATGAAAAATAATTTTGTACTCCGAAAAGCTTAGAATTTTCACACATATTCGAATGCCAAATCATCTGTTTCTATGTTGTTGTTGTTGGTTTTTTCCCATTAATTTGTTTCTATGTAAAATTAATGACGTGGCATATTCGACGGTGTGAATAACATTAAAGTTTGCATAAATAAAGTCAAGAAAGTGTAATGAAAAGTTTTGTTCGGAAACTTACTAATTTTAATTTGGTCTCATCCCATGATGAAATGTTGTTGATTGTGTTGTGTCTCTCTTCCCTTTAAATCTGGACATCTTCTGATCTCACTCTCTCTCTCTTCCTTCAACATCTCCACGACGATGAAGCACAAAGTCTCCAAAAGAGTAATATCTCTCAAATGGGTTCCATTTCTCTGCATCTCTTTCTTCGCTCTTGGAGCAATCTTCACCTCCAGGTCTCTCAAAGTTTCTTCTTTATCTTTTTTGTTTCTCCTCTACTATAATCTTCTGACTTTAACCCTTCTTCTTGTTCTGCCTTTTTGTTGCTTTTTGATTTTTCTTAATGGGTTTCTTGCTTATGTTGCAATTTGGTGGGAATTTGTGGATGTCAGGTCATGGGAGCCGTCGTCAGATTCCGGAAGTCAGCTAATTTCACAGCTCCGTCGTGATCATGAACTTCAGATTGTATCAGACGATTGTGCTCATAATAAAGTACGCTTCTTTAATCAATTTAGTAGAATTTCAAGAATATGTGTTTTTTAGTGTTCGTTAAAACCAAGATTTTGAAGACTTTGTTTCAAAGAGATTTAGGTTTTAGACTTATGGTTCTTCTTCTGATTTCCCTCAAATGCAGAAAGCTACACAAGAAAAAGATGTAATTGACCAAGTTTTGAGAACTCATGAAGCAATACAGTGAGTGAGAAAATCTTAAATTAGTAAATCAACTTGCTTTCTCTCTTTATGTTATATAGTTTTTTCTCTATGTCTTTGGAGGGGTGACAGGTCGTTGGATAAGTCGGTTTCTACACATCAAATGCAGTTGTCTTCTACAAGGAGCTCTCAAGAGACTATTGATGTCTCGGAAACAAACCAGAGGAAGAAAGTGTTTATGGTAATGGGAATCAATACCGCATTTAGCAGTAGAAAACGGCGTGATTCAGTTAGAGAAACCTGGATGCCTCAAGGTTTTGTTGTAAACTTAAAGATCTTATATATATTTACCGCTTCATGGATCTAGTTAATAACTGTGGATTTTTCACAGGTGAGAAGCTTGAAAAACTAGAACAAGAGAAGGGAATTGTCATCAAGTTCATGATTGGACACAGGTGAAGCTGCTTCTCTTTCTCTCAGAGGTTCATATATTCTAGGAATTTCATGTATCTTAGATTGAGATTGACTAGTGTATACAAATATGTTGGCAGTGCGACGTCAAATAGTATATTAGATAGAGCTATTGATTCAGAAGATGCTCAACACAAAGACTTCCTTAGGCTGGTGAGACAATTCTATATTTCTAAGACAGGATACAATTTTTCAATTTTTTTCCTTTTTAAGATTCTTATTGGCTGCAGGAGCATGTTGAAGGATATCACGAACTCTCAGCAAAAACCAAGATATTCTTTTCCACTGCAGTAGCGAAATGGGATGCAGAGTTCTATATCAAGGTCGATGATGATGTTCACGTCAATCTCGGTAAGAAACCCTGCTTCTACTCTCTTTTTTTTGCCTCTATCTCCTTCAATGGGAGCAATCAAAAAGTTTTTAAAACTTTGCCATTCAGGTATGCTGGCTTCCACACTTGCACGTCACCGCTCAAAGCCGAGAGTCTATATTGGGTGTATGAAATCAGGGCCTGTTCTTGCTCAAAAGTAATTCTATTTGCCTGAGTCCAGCTTCAAATTTTTCTGGTGTTACTGGTTAGAGTATTGTTGAGTTAGTTTATTGAACTGTATTCAGGACAGTAAAGTACCATGAACCTGAGTATTGGAAATTTGGAGAGGATGGTAACAAATACTTTCGACATGCTACGGGACAGATCTATGCCATCTCGAAGGATCTTGCTAAATACATATCCATCAACCAGTACGTAATTCTGCATCCTTTTCATAAAGAGCCTTCCACCTGTATTTCTGTATAACATCAAATGTTTGTCCTAAAAGGTTTAAAACTTTGTATGCAGGCCAATTTTGCATAAGTATGCAAATGAAGATGTGTCTTTGGGGTCATGGTTTATCGGTCTTGAGGTTGAACATATTGATGATCGCAACTTCTGTTGTGGGACTCCTCCAGGTCAAGCTCAATTACATCAAACAAACAGATTTAAGCAATCTTCCTCTATCTCTCTTGTTACTAATGGATATGTTCCATTGGCTTCAATCCTCACAGATTGTAGATGGAAGGCAGAGGCGGGCGATGTGTGTGTGGCCTCATTCGAATGGAGCTGTAGTGGGATTTGCAAGTCGGTAGAGAGAATGAAGATAGTGCATGAAGTATGTAGTGAAGGAGAAGGAGCAGTTTGGAATACACTTCTCTAAAAGATATTTCAGTTCCCAATCAGCTAAGTGGAGCCAATACTAAACATACACTCATAACTTTGATAAACGACTATAAGAAAGGGAAAGAGAGAGCAAGAGAGGAGATAGCAAATTTTGTAAAGAAGAACCAAAGGTATACAAATCACATACTTGAGAATATATTGCTTAGTTGTTGTTGTAAAACAAGCGTGTTGCTTAAGTGATTGGCTTTGTTGTTTCTTCTACTTGAGTTAGATCATGTTAGTGTGTAATCTTGGAAAATAGGCCAACTGAGCTAAAAAAGCATAACTAAAGAATTTTCAGACAACCACTATTATTCCCTTGGTCAGATTTTAGACACAATTGATGAATATTTACATTTATGCAACCTTTTTTTTTCCCGCTTCTTTATACAAACAGAATTACACGTGACCGGTCCTTCTTTATATGGTAAGAGGGAGCTTTTTTTCTCACTTCCCTGAATCCAATCTGAAGCCTTTTTTTTCTATAGAGATGACATGTTACCCTCAAATCTCAAACATTACCAATAGGCACAGTTTGTATTGAGTACCCAAAAGCTTCACAATAGCTTTTTTAGCTGATTCTCAGTTGCAGCCACAGCTCTTTTGTAGCAATACCATCTGTTCTTTTTTCTTTAAGCCAGTTGGTGAATCCTGGTTAGGGCGCAGAAGGCAATGTCCACCATGGCCAGTATCTAATTAAGGTAGGAGCAATGAGCCCAAAATGTCTGTTCTCAGCTTTTACCCGTCGTCTTTACCTGACTGATCACCTGAAGATGTCTTCTGGTCCGCTGGCTTGTCAGATGAAGCCAGCTTCTGGTTTCCCGGTTTGTCTTCCTGAAGATGATCAACAGGAACATAGAAGTATCCCTTTGGAAGCCGCCGGTTCTTGAAAGAAGCTTCATCTGATGTCATCACCAGCTCTTTTGCAAATGTTTCTACATGCTGCTATTATCAGTTATCAAGACAAACAAGTGTAAGATCCTATGAATGTGCTGAGTTGGGCAGAAAGAGTCGAACTTAACAATCCACGCAACTTACGACAAAGTTAATCTTCTCACCTTCTTGGGCTTTGACCCGTTATCTCCATCCTCTGAAACACTAGGTGACACTATACAATGTTTGCGGGGAACAGTTTTCCCAGATAAGATCTGTCTTTCTGTTGGCTTACGGGAAAACCGACTCTTGGAAGTAGCACTGTCATCGGTTTTCTGATCCGTGTCCATTAGTATGGGACCTTTGCCTCGGCGCTTATCAGTGACTGTGCTGTCAATGGTGATATCATCTGACCTCTGTATTGCTTCACTGCCAGATATATTACTATCAGGATGACCTTTTATTGATGTTGTCGCTGAGTCCGACGATACTTCTGGAGGAGAAAATGGATTGCGGGCATGTAATGAACGTGCAGCATGATCCCTTTTGGCAGCAAGTATTTCATGTGAGGAAATAGCCAACTCTCGCTGCAAATAAATCAAACCAGTAACAGGTCAAGCCTCCATGAGTTTTGTTTCAATGTAAGGAAGATTTTGGGTTTATGCTGTAGTGTAACATACCTTTAATTTCTCCCTCTTGACTATCCGCTCGCACAGAAGGCGTAACCTCTCAAGTTCAACCTGGAGGAGATTTAGCAAAATTCCAAGAATTATAAATAACTTGATAAGAGATAGGAAGGAATAAGCTTATCAAAGTAATGACAAATTCATTCTGACTTCGCTAAGAACTCCTACCCTATAATGTTTGAGACTTTTCAGCTCCTCTGCCCCATGTTTCTGAGATTCGGCCTGCAAACATAGTCAGACAGATATAAGCAAGCTTATGATGCAAGTAGGCCATAATCAAGATGGCGAAAGAGATAAGACATAGGACCTTTGCCTTCTGCTCTATGCTATGCTTCTCACAGTACGCCTTATGCGGATGTTTACCACCTCCAGTCATATGAAAACCCGCGCTTCTGGCACAGGAGGGGTGGAATGTCGTCTGGCAGTTACCATAACTACACTGTAAAATGACAACATAAGCTTTTTGTTCAATCTTTACCCAATACTTGAAATAGATGTATTCAGATAAAAAAGTAAGAAAGGGTGGCTACCTTAATGCATGCACCATATATCCGTTGGCATACACAACAAGTGTCCGTGTTCTTGGCCAGAGACTCCTAATAAGGCACCATACATTGAGCTTTAGTATTTTTAAACAGCTTAAACATCACAGTGATTCGGTATTATAATTATATAAACCCACCAATCCCTGCACAGGGTTTATTTGTCCCCTTCTGAACGTTGACTCCAAGGACCACTGAGAGAAATTATACACCCAAGTTATTTGCAATGTTCAATACTGAATATAGTACTCCAGACCCTGCTAATAACTGCTGCTGTAAAAGGAAACTTCACCTCAGCACAAAAAGCATGTACCCATTGCCCATTTGTAGTTTTCCTAAAAGCCCCAGTTGTGCCACCACACAGAGTACATTCTGTAGAAGAATTCTGTTTTTCCCCAAAATTGAAAGAAGGTTCTGAAGATGACTCCGCACATAGCTCACAGTACCAGGGACCAGTAGATTCTTTAGCACATTTGTAGCAATCCATGTGAACAGCAACCTGTAATTGGAGCCTTATCAGATACCATACAGTGCATAAAAGCGGTCCCTAGAAGAGATAATCATGCCTTAATTAAACATTATAAATAAATCACAGGAAATGTCTATCACCTTGCAACTAGAGCACACTACAATCAGGTTCCATATATTTTCGGAGCGCCTGCAGATGTCACAAGTTCGTGGATTTTCTACTGAAAAGTCTGGTGTGCGATGATCAGACCGCTTCTCGGAAGGTGGTCCAGAAACAGTCATCTTTGAAAGTGTTTCCTTTGTCTGTGGCACTAGGTGAGAGCTGCCAGCAACTTTACGTCTAGAAGTGCTCATCTGTCCGATTTATAACCAGTAAGAATAATGGATAAGAAATATGGCACAACTAAAATAAATAAAAAAATCTAAATGTAGCAACAACCTCTTGTTGTGCAGGTTCTTCTGACATATCTTTCCTAAGCGATGTATTCCTAGAAGATGTCGCCGCTGCAGCAGTAGCAGCAGCTAGAACAGCCTGGGCTTGTTTGTGTCTTTTCTCTTTCCTACCTTGCTTTCTTGCTTCCCTGACATCATGGAAATATTTGTTGACCAGAACATCATCCCATCTTCGTCCATGTTGTTCATCAATTTCCAGAGGCAGCTTTTTAGCAACTTCATAGACTAAATTGTCTGAAAAGGACCAATTTTAGAATACTATAACAGATATAGTGCAGAAAACATGAAGTATTGGGACCATGCAATTAAAAATGGATAATCAACTCACCAGATAGTTGCTTTCTTGAAACTGCAGTGCCAAGTAACTGAAGCTGATAATATAGAAGTTCTCCTTCCACTTCATCTTCAGGAGACAGATCCAATATGCCCAATTTCCTAGCTTTAGATAACTGACGAAATGTCTCTGCACTCTGATTTTGGTGATTACGAAAGATAGAGTGATCGCCAGCACCCTGCAGATGTTTGTTTCCTTCTTCAGAGCCTGCCAAATGATTTAATGTTACCAAATGTCCTAAAAGCTGTGGCAGTAATCATAAAGTCTATACCATCAAATTTGGTTGTCATCCTAGCCACATCAGAATCCGTGCTGCTTTTCAGGGTCTGTCCCTTGCCCAGTTCTGACAATTCTTTGTGGATATAAGGATGAGGTTTGAAACCAGGATATGCTTCATGATCGCTGCAGATCATATATTAAAAAAAATGATTTAGAAGACAGGATGTTTATGTTATCCGAGAGAACAACAGAAACTGTCGCCCAATTGTGTTTCTGGAGCTTACAAGAGATCCAAGATAATGGGGTTTGGACAGTTCAAATTTCCATGATTCTGAGAACTATTTGGCCCCAAGGAAAAGGCATTCTCCAGCATGACTCCAGAAGAACTGGAGTTTGATTGTTCTCCATGATCATCTACTCAAAAGATTAGAAACAAGATCAGCAGCAGCTACCATCAACTAAGAAAGGATAAAAAATTATTAAGTCTAATAAACATTGGACGATGAAGAGACATCCTCAATAGAAACTACCAACTTACAAAACAAAAAAAAAATGCTGACCTACAAGCTTGGAATATAACTATATGGGATATGGAAGAAAAAATAGTGAAAAGTTAAAACATACCAGAAGGAAGAACTGAACTTTTCCCATGATGAACTTCCTGATCAAGCACTTTTGAATTCTGTACATGAGAAACAAGACACAACATCAAATATCTAATCCAGAGGTCCTTGTGCATAAAAGACTACGACCACGCTTGCGTTTGGCCAAATTTGATGACAGATCTAACAAGTAACAACTATTTGTGATGCAGATCATGGGAAAGCATCTAGATTTTAAGAAAAATAATCAGAACATAACAGTTAAGATTTGGTGATTACCGGTTCTTCGGGAGAATGATCAGGTGCCAAACTCACACTTCCTTCTTTCTTCAAAACTGATCCATTAGCTTTAGCTTCAACAACCACAATACCATTACCAGTACAATTTTCAGTTAACGTACATGTTGTATTATTTGTCGTATTATTACAAATGTTGCTTTCATGTGTTCGCTCTAAAGAAAAAGCCTTTGCTACAGCAGGATCTAAGATGTCAGAATCTAGTATCACTATGCCTTCAGTACAGATAGCTGTCCGACGCTCAGATTTAGTAGTGGTCTTACGTTTTAAATTTTTGCCTTTATCCGAAGAACCCATGTGTGCATGCTGGCTAAGCCATTTAACTACTTTGCCTAGTAAATCAGGTAACAAGTCTCCGTCCTGCAAAGGAAATTTTTGAAATCAATACACAGAAACTCACAATGAGAGCATAGAGGTTTGAAGCAGGTATATGAGAAGTTTTACGCGTTACCTTAAGTTTGGCACTCAAAGCATCAGGATTAATCCCAATCTCTGCAGCCACATCCTTTACATCCACTTTACCCAGGTCGATCAACTAAAAAATGTGAACCAGTGAGCAAGAGATTCAACAGGTATAGACAATCCAGCTAATAAGAATATACAAACCTTTTTCAGAATCAATCCAAAACTAAGAGACTTGGACAGAGTTCTTTCATCTTCATTGCTTCTCCCAGTCATCCCTGATTCTACATTGTCTGTTGCAGACCAGTTAAATTTTGAGTGTGGTGATTCTAGCTCTTGTAACTCACTGTTTCTCGAAATATCAGAACCTGTACCCGGTGTTCCTACGTCAACTCCCATCTCATCATTACTTAGGTGACCTTCTCTAACAGATTCTGATGGAAGATGACATATAGGAGAACGACTTTCAGCTGCATTACTTTCTCCTCCCTCTACGGACTTTCCACATTCTTGAATATCTGAATGCTTCGAGCAGAAAGCTCGCAGTTCAACCTACAATTTTTTCTTATATCATTATAGAAAAAACAGCACTCACTACAATTCCATTCTGTAGATGAAACTTACAGTATCACACCCATGTTTTCCCCAGACCTCTAGCCTATTCCCTGCCTCCCTTGCACATATAGGATGGAAAGATGTTCGGCATGTTCCTATGATCAAGAGATTGTAATAACGTATCAATTACTAATCTGATATTCACCAACAAATGGAGACAAAATAAATTGAATCAAAGAGAAGTGTGACAAGTAAATAAGAAAATGAAAACACTCAAAGCATTTTCCAGTGAAAATGATCCAGATAATAGGCTTATCCGGCATAGGCAAAGTAAGGACAACGACTGTGAGCACAGCAGTTAAGCCAAATGAACCCCAATTTGAGGTGACAAATAGGCTTTTTATAACGGACTCGGATTATGAGCAACCAGTACTCGCCATTCTTTTATCGTATGCGTAGGTTTTTTGCACATTTGTTAAGTTGTTCCAAGGAAGAAGCATATTAAGTGAAATACCCAAACTATACAATAGAACATGTCATTAACAATATCAATGCTACCCATGCTTAGAAGTAGACTGGATGCACAGAAAGCAACAATACATACCATTACAACAGCGAATGCAAGCACCAGATTTCACCTTGCACAAGTTACACAATAACTTCCTCCGGGTTTCCTTTATTCCAGGCAAATTTAAGATGGGCTCCATTTTTTTCAAGTCTTCTATATACACCTCAGGCATCCACAGAGAACAAAACAGATGAGCAAACTCCGCCGGCCCACCATTCTCAGTTTTTGAGAGAACAGGTTTAAGAATGCCACCCTTTTTTGGACAAAGCAAGCATGGTCTTCCAGAATCATTACGACCATTCTCCAGCTCACACCAAGAGCACAACCAAGATTTATCTGAATCTTCAAGCAGGCCATAGCATTTTTTATGAACTGTAGCTTTGCAGGAAGTGCAAACAATCAACTGGTGATGATATTCCTTGGCATCACCAGTGCAGCAAAAATCACATAACAATGCATTCCCTTCACAAGGAGCCGCAACCATTAATTTCCCCAAACCTGCATCACCACCAAGAAGCTTCCGCTTTTTGGAGGGCCTTTCTGATGTCAACAAAATCCTATTTCTATTACCTAAAACCCATTCTAAACTACCAGAATAGTCAGATCCAGAGGAGATTCCATTCCCCACATTGTCAACACCCATTGGCTGAACAACATCCTCTTCTTTTCTTACTGTGCCTTCAGATATCTCTTTACTGAGAAGGTTCTTAATTTGTTGCAGAACAACGCCATCTCCACAAACAACATCCTCATTCTTGGCACTCGCATCGGTTTCCCTCTGTTGAATACTAATAGACTCGTATTCAACAGATGGAATTGAAAAGCAATTTCTAGAAGATAAAGATCGTAGAGATGCTAAATCTGACAAAGTTTCTAAATCAGGAAAATCTAAGCGCCTAAAGTAGTCCTCATGTTCAAGCCAGATACTCCCACTTCTCAACTTATCCCCTTGCCTAGAAGACTTCTTCTTCTTCTTATCCGCGCCAGAATGAGACTTCTTATGCCGTTTCTTGTTATCCGAATGGTTCTTCAGCAAATTAGCTAAAGCAATGGGTAGAGTAGGAACACTTAACCCAGAAGTAGAACCATCTTCAGGAACATCATATGGAGACCTCTCAGAAAGATTTTTGCTAGCTTGAGCTAAGAAATCGATTTCCAACGAACCCATATCCTCAAAGCCCTTGTTCCCATTCTCCTTATCTAACGCAGCCCTACGAAATGGGCGATAAGGCTTCTCTTCAGCACCACAACCTCCGTCCACTCCCCTACCCATCATCTTCTTCCGCCACTGGCATTGGTCAACGTTCATAACCGACACAAACCACCACCATAAACTCCCACACCGCCCATGAAACGAGAAAACACTTAACCCTAACCCTAAATCCCAAATCCTCCGATACGACTCCGCCTTCAATTTCACCTCCCAAAGAACGGGAGAAAGAAACAACCAATTAATCAAAACCCTAACCCTAATTTCCCGAGCCTAAAACCTAGCCCTAGCCTAGCTCCCCCGTACCAATCTAAGAAAGAAGGAAGAAGAAGAAGATGAAGATAGAATAAAAGCGAGGCTAAGATTAGGGTTTCTTCTTCAAATTTCTCTGGTTCATGTTCTTTCGGATCCTTCCCACGACTGGTTCGGTTCTTTTTTTCTTTTAATTTTTTTTTTTTTTTCTCAGAGAGATTTTCGCGTTATTTGCAGGCAACAGAGGAACGGTTCATTTTTGGCAGAATTTTTTTTATTATTTTTTCAGCTTTTTATTCAGAGAATATGATAGAGAGGTGTGAGGCGTAGGGTAGCACTCGTGCACCTCTTTTGTTACGACACGTGTTTGATTTTTACTCGTTAGATGACTCACGAGATACGACCACGTTGATTCATTCGTACGGATATGCTTTTTTTACCTCTCCAATTCTTTAATTATTATTTGGTCCTTCTTTTTATAGTAAATGGAGATTTAGGTCATTTACCTTTTTCAGATGTTCAATTAGATCCAAATTAGATTCTTTTTTAGATTTTCTTTTATTTTAGTTTTTAACTTTCTGTTTTTGGAGCCTTCGTATTGTTTATGATGATGATATCACTCTATTTTTTTTGTTTCTTGTTAGATTTACTCTATTTTATTTTATTTTATATGTATACTTTGATTATGATTGATTTGGCAGAAAGAGAATGTATGTATTAATTACATGTGATGTACATGTTCTATGTTAATATGAAAATGACTCTTTGTGCCCACCAATTAAACTAGAACCCGTTATTTACAATGCTTTGGCTTTCAAATTTATTGAGTAGCAAAAAAAAAAAACGAACTACTGAATTGATGGCCAAACTAGATTTACTGAGATTAGAACTTGGCTGGCACTTGATATAAAAAATGATGAGTAAGTCCTATGATATAAAACGCTCGACCCCAGCCCAAGTGACCATAATATTGTGATGTTTTAGTGAAGAAAAAAAAAATAGTTGATCATCCATTAAATGGCAAAGCTATAGCACGAATTTGTATAGTTTTATCAGTTGCGAAACTAGGTGCAACTACGATACTTAATCTTTCATTTAATGGATAAATAAACAATTCATGCTTGAGTCTGAGTGCCTTGATTATATTAGAGATATCCACCATCAATTGTCATTTAAGTATTAACTACGCATGCTTCCTACAAATCACCCTTAAATACATTATACATCCCACAGTCACCAACATGAACATCTTCAAACATACACAAACACATTAGAAGAATCATATCAATTCTCTCCTAAACAGTTCTTTTACACACAATATACATCAATGGACTCCAATCCAACCGGTTTAGCTGTTGTGATCTTTATGCTCCTGTCCATCCAAATCTTTTGCCCAGCTGGTAAAAACTGATTCTTGATTATTATTTTTTATCACAACCTCACCAAATAAAAAAATTCAACTTTTTTCAATCAAATTATGTTTAAATTAAGAAAGCAATTATATCCCTCCCGGTTTGATTTTCTTTCGATGTACTCCGGTTCAGTCTACCTCCGCTTTTTTGGAAACGATTAACTCACTTATTTTAAACCATAACAATAACCGAGCACGGTTCGGTTATTAAATTTCTGTCCTTTTTGCTCCAATCGATTTAATTCGTAAACCGGATTGGTTTATCCCGTAAACTGAAATTTACGTTCGTTTCTGCTTCTTCTAGGTGTGGCAGGGGACATCACCGGAGTTTGTTACGGCCGGAACGGCAACAATCTCCCAACGCCGGCAGATACAGTAGCTTTATACAAAACCAACAATATCGACGCAATCCGTATGTACGAGCCCTTCGCTGACATGCTCGAAGCTCTCCGTGGCTCAGGTCTCTCAGTCGCTTTTGGTCCACGAAACGAAGAAATTCAATCCCTAGCCCAAGATCCAGCCGCCGCAACAAATTTCGTCGCCACCTGGATCATGCCTTATCAAAACGACGTCGCAATCAAATGGATCACAATCGGTAACGAAGTCTTCCCCGGAGACATCGCTCCATTTGTCGCCGCCGCGATCAGAAACGTCAACGCCGCGCTAACGAATTTCGGCGTCACAGGAATCTCCGTCACGACGGTTTTAGCTATGAACGCGTTGACCAATTCATATCCACCTTCAGCTGCAACATTCCTACCAGATCTAACCGAGATCATGACGGAGATTTCATCGATACTCTCGGAGACGAATTCGCCTCTCATGACGAATATCTACCCCTACTTCGCATACGCGTCAGATCCTTATCACATCTCACTCGATTACGCTAGTTTCAAATCCGATACACCGGTAGTTATCGACGGTGATTTGAAGTACAACAACATGTTCGAGGCGATGGTTGATGGATTCAATGCGGCGCTGGAGAAGATCAATGCCGGAAATGTGGTGGTGATGGTGGCGGAGTCTGGATGGCCGACGGAGGGAAATCCACCGTATACGAGTGTTGATAACGCCAAGGCCTACAATTTGGGGATTAGGACATGTGGAGGATCTGAACGGAAGCGGACGCCTCGCCGGCCGGAGACGCCGGTGGACGTGTTTCTATTCGCGATGTTTAGGGAGAATCAGAAGGATGGTCCGGTGGAGCAGAGCTTTGGAATCTTTGCACCTGATATGACTCCAGTCTACGATCTCTTTTGTTATTAGAGTTAATTAAGTTTCCCGCGACCATTTTTAAAAAAATACTTTTGTGCATTTACTTAAAGTGTTAATTTTAAGGTATAAAAACAGATACATGCAATAATTAAATTTATTTATGCATTTACTTCCTAGAAGATTTCATTTGGTAAGTAGGATAGTAAAACTAGATCAGTGAAAATAATTAAAGTTAATCAAATTAGCACATGGACAAGAGAGAAAGAGAGAATCAAATCAACTAATTGAAAGCATAAAGTTCAAGATATGGTACACTAAATTAGATGTCAGTAGCTGGACAAAGATATTAATGTTAATGTTATAAAACATGACGTGACTACGTGAGCTTAAAACCAAAACATGACAATTATATGTTGCATATTATTTCAGAAAATAAAAATTTGCAGATTATATCTTTAACATATCTTTAACATTGTGGAGATTTTAAAGATATTTTCCAAAATAATTAATTTTAATCTTTTTAGAAGAACAATAAGTAAAAGAAAAGTATGAAATTTATAATAAACTTTCGCAAGATTTCATAAGGTCATTGCAAGTGTGCAACTAAGCTTTTTACTGATGATAACATTATAAAATTTGTTCATAGCTATAAGATAAGATGTGCTAAAAAATTCCCAAAGTAATAACAGCTTTAATACATGTATTAAGCCACTTAAATTTATCATTAATTGACAGAAGATTGAGCAACACAAACTTTCCTAAGTGTATTACTTCATTATTATCCATTTAAGCAGCACCAAACATAAATAATGCAAGAGTGAAAATATGTCCACATGATCAAACACAAAACCTAAATATATATAGAGAGACAAACACTAACATATGCTTACGGAGCTAAATCATGAGCAACTCGACAGTGTTCTTTGTAATTACTCTTCTTTTTATTTTAGCCAGATTAACCGCCGCCGGAAACATGAATCCGTTTGTCGGAGTCTGTGATGGAAGAAACGGAGACAATCTCCCACCTCCGGCACAAATAGTATCTCTATACAAGAAAATAAACGTCGCTGGGATAAGACTATACGAGCCTGTCCCCGACCTCATCGTCTCATTACAAGGAACTGGTCTTCTCGTAGCCATCGGACCAAGAAACGAAGAAATCAAAACATTAGCCGAACATTACGAATTTGCCTTAAATTGGGTTAAAACGTTTATAGCACCATACAAAAACGTAGCTTTCAGTTGGATCACTGTGGGAAACGAAGTGATCGAAGGAGAGATCGGACGTTACGTGCCACAAGCCATGAAGAATATAAAAGCTGCATTGACCGAAATCGGAAACTCAAAGACCCACGTCACCACCGTCATATCCACAGCCTCACTCGCTAACTCTTACCCACCATCAGCCGGAGTATTTAAACCGACGATAACCGAACTTATAACCGAAATCGTATCGATTCTTAGCTCTACCGATTCACCACTCATGGTCAACGTTTACCCTTATTTCGCTTATGCATCAGACCCTAGCCACGTGACATTGGAATACGCAACGTTCCGTTCGACTTCACCAGTAGTGACCGACGGAAAATACCAATACACGAACATATTCGATGCATCGTTGGATGCTTTTAATGCGGCGTTAGAGAAAATCAACCACGGAAGCGTGAAGGTGTACGTAGCGGAGACCGGTTGGCCTACTAGAGGAAACGTTCCATACACGAGCGTGGAGAACGCTCGTGCCTATAACCAAGGATTGCTCAAGAAACTCACTACAGGTAATAAGGGTACTCCGAGGCGGCCCAATGTTCCAGTGATGACTTTTTTCTTTGAAATGTTCAATGAGGATTTGAAAGAAGGCGATGTAGAAAAAAGCTTCGGATTCTTCAATCCTGATATGGCTCCTGTCTACGATATGTGGAATATAAATGTTTCTAGCTACAACAAGGAAGGCTATAGTTGGGTTATTTGGACTATGTTCATAATAACTAGTTTGTTTTTATTTTATTTTATTTAATGTGCAATTATTTTTAAAATTGGTGATTATCGTCCTCTACACGTGTCGTCACATAAAACATAATTTGCATTTAATTTTATGTATTTTTTAATTATGTTTTATGTTGGGCCGTCAATTTCGTTTGTACTTTAATGGGCTTTATCCCTTCTGTAACTGCCCTCTGGGCTTTATAAATCTAAACTTTGGTCGACAAAAAAAAAAAAAAAAAAAAAAAAAAAAAGATAATGTGTTAATTCAAATATAGATGGTTAATTATATTATTTCGCCTATCTCCAAAATCTGGACCTCGTAATAACAACAAATACAATGGGCTTATGAGGCCCATTATAAGAAGCACAGCGGTCATATCGTATGCGCGAGATACTCCCATCGATACGAGAATTTGGATGAGAAAAACGGTTGCGTCAAAATGACGACATATAGGAATCCAACCGCAAGTTTAAAATCAAAAAGAAAAGAGTTCTTTGGCTTTGTTTGCGTACGTCAATTCTTAGAAGCAATCTCGCTTTTTCTCCTTTTTCTCTGTACAACATCATCCTTCAAGCTCGGAGCTCTCTCTTCCCGCCGGCGATCTCCTCCGTTTAACTCCGGTACTGTTTCCCGCGCCTTCTTCCGCATCGTTTAATCTGTTATCCTTCGTCATCTCTTTCTCCAAATTTGTTTAGGTGAGATTCGCTAAAGGTCTCCGATCTTCTAGTTTCGGTAGAGAGATCTATCTTAGATTCTCGATTAGGTTTCCGTTTAAGCGAGATCTCAGGTCATTGTTTGTGTGTTATCAAACATTGAATTGTATGATTCGTCTCGATCTTATATGTGGATCGATAAAATCTGGTTTACTATTGATGTGTTGCTTACTTTTTTGCATGAATTTTGGATTTAATTTACCAGAATTTCTTCTACAGATCTGGAATTTTGCATTGTCTTTGGATCTAATTGTGAATTTGCTTGTGATTGCCATTTGCGGATCCGGTTAATGCTCACTCTATTGGTTATAATTAGAAGTTTTACAACTATAGTGTAGTAGTTATCTGATAGCTTATGGATAGTTTCCTCAATCGGAGATTTGGATCAGAGATTTGGTAGCTTATGCATAGTTTCCTGAGTCGGAGATTTAGATCCAAGGTCAATGGACATCAAAGAGCATTTGCTTTTGTTTGATTTTATGAATTGACATTTTTTCCAAACTGTGGTCAAACTGCTCTTTGAGAGTGCTATATTAGTGATGACTCGTTTGAATTTTGCTTGTTGGCTACTACTTTGGATGAATCTTACAATTGAGTTCTTTTGAATAGATTTTTGGTCGATCGAATGGGGAAAATCAAGAAAGCGAATCAAAGGGGTCACATTGCTACACCTTATCCATCACCATGTTGCAAGAAAGAATGGGCTGGCTCAACCTGCCCAGTATGCTTGGAGTCTCCACACAATGCGGTTCTTCTACTGTGTTCGTCTTATCACAAAGGATGTCGTCCTTACATGTGTGCAACAAGCAGCCGTTTTGCCAACTGCCTCGACCAATACAGGAAATCATACAGTAACGAGAACTCAGGACAACCCGAGCTCTTGTGTCCACTGTGTAGAGGTCAAGTGAAAGGTTGGACTGTTGTGAAAGATGCTCGGATGCATTTTAACTCCAAGAGAAGGACTTGTATGCAGGATAACTGTTCCTTTTTAGGAAATTTCCGAAAGCTCAAGAAACACATGAAGGAAAAACACCCACATGCTTGCCCGAGAGCCATTGATCCAGCTCTGGAAACCAAATGGAAGAGGCTTGAGAGGGAAAGAGACAGAAGAGACGTGATAAGCACGATAATGTCATCGACACCAGGTGCTGTTGTGTTGGGAGATTATGTGATAGAGCCCCATAACCGAGCTGTTTATGATGAAGAAGACGAAGAAGAAGATTACAGCTCAGATGACTCTCTGAGCAACGGGATATTGGATCTAGAATCATCATGGCAAGGACAAAGCCATCATATTCGGTTTCTCGATATGGAATCAAGTGATTTCGCATCCTCTTCCAGCTCCCCTGCTTCTCCTAGCCGTTCGCTTCACCGCTTGCTCTTTCCAAGGAACCAGAGAGGTGGCAATAGAGGTCGGTAACTTTAATATTAACCAAAGCAAATTCATGATCAATGTCCTCTGCATATTTCTCAACCTCTCTCCACGATTACAATTTGACTTAAAAATTGCAGGAGCAGTATAAAAAGGCTAACATGACTAGCCAATTAGCCATACACAGGGATTTGAAAAAAAAAAACTCGCAGTCGTCCCTTTCTTTTATTTATTTTCATGTAAATTATGTATTCTGTGTAATTGTATTATTGTTTCTGCATTGTTGTACTCTAATGAGGCATTATCTCTTATGCCTCATTTCAAAATTTCTCTTTTATTTCCCTTTTTTTCTCTGTACTGATTTGATCTTCATCTTCCTCAAGTTCTGGAAGAACAATAAAAAGGTTATGTGAAAAGAAAAAGAAAAAAAAAACTTTTCTCACTTCATCGTAGCCAACTTCAGACAATAATCCGTTTTTTTTTTTTTTCATCAACAATAATCCGTTTCTTGATTCTTGTTTAGTCCATCACGAATCTCTTCTACTCCGTACGCAGCCGCGTGACAATCCTCCAACCATATGTTTAAGCTTATTCTTCATTCAGAAAACATAGAACAGGATTAAGTAAGAAAAGTCTTAATTAGAACTAGTAGCAAGAAAAAAACAGAGAAGAAAAAGCGGAAGTACCCAAAGATCTGAGTTGTGTTTAGTTTTGCTACTTGCTTCTCTTTCTTCTTCATCTGGAACAAAATGGCGGTATCTCCACGTTCTATTTTTTCGTCGAAAGGGCCGAAGAAACGGTAACCGGAACTTACTCATCATTTTTCTTATCCACCTTCTTTTCTTCTTCTGCCATTTTAATCAACACGAAAAAAGTGTAAACTTACTTAGCATCCGAAAATAGTTGGTTTAAAACATTATTTACTTATTTTATTACAAAGAAAAACACTCTGCTTATTAAAAAAGATAAGGTTTAGTCGTAAGAGATTTAAACTCGACATTCCATTTTACTTAAGCTACTCATAGCATAGTCAACACTCAACATCACTAATCAGATTATTCAGACGCAACTGCTTACTTGCTCTTTAATCTTTGCGTAAACAATAAACGCAAGTCAAGATGAACCAGAAGTCATGGCCCATATCCGGCCCAATTAAATTGTAATAACTTATCAAGAAAATCAGAGAAACGTTACCTTCGGACTCGGACTCAGCCGTTCAGGCTTGTTGTCACTCTCTACGACGTCGCATTTCGAGTCTCCGGTGAGACTCTCGGCCCTCATCTGACGAATATAAGCTAACAGATTCGCTCTCCGATCATAACCACGTATCTTTCCGATCCCACGCTTCCACGTCCGTTCAATGAATCTCCGCCCTTCATCATTCTTCCGTCTCCCTTGAGATGATCGGACGGTCGTCGTTTGACGATCAACGTACACGGTGATGATCACACCGTACATAATCCTTGGATTTTCATATCCCATTTGCATTTCTAAGATTTTTGGAGTTTGGCTTCTTCAAACTCGAATCAAGATTTTAATGTTAATTAGGAGGAAACAAGCAAGAGACGATTTCTTACTTAATCGGAATGACACGTGTCATCATCTCATGCGGCTTTTTCATTCGTAAGTCTTAACTCCACAGTCAACGATCAAAATGCTGACTTCCCCATTTACAATTTATCAAAAATGAGTCTAATGGGCCTGTAGGCTTATGATAACAAGTCTTGACTATTTTGGGCCCGAAATAGATACTCATTTTGTTTGTTGTTGCCAACTGCCAAGCAATAATACACTTACGAAACTAAATCAACTACTAATGACAAAGTTTTGCTGTTTGTTTGATTTACTATAGTTTTCGATATATGTACTATTCAAATAAAGAGCTTAAATGATATTAAAATGCTGACAAGAATCTCACAATTATCCTTTATAAAGAAGGAAAACATTAAAATAATTTGACTTAACAACAACAATGTTCCAAAACTGTATTATTATTAAAGAATTTGCATCTTTGTTGTTAAATAAATAAGAAAACAAATTGTAATCCCTTGGACCACCACTGCTTTGTGTCTATGATATGTTTTTTTGACCAGCAAGGAAGGGTTAACTCCAATTATTTTCCATCAAACTAAAACACTATAAATTAAAAGTGCTTTAATAGATTAATTAAATAGAAAATCATAATTAGTGTCTGTGTGGCAACTTTCCACTTCACTTCACTGTCTTCAGGATTCAAAATAACAAAGGAAAATAACAAGATTTATTGCAAAAATAATATATAATATAAGTAAAAAAACAGTGAGCAGATACGAAAGGGAACACCTAGGGGAGGCTATATGCGTTAATATGACCTTTGCTATTGCGAAAATGTTATATAGCTAAGCTTTTCTCGGATCTCTGCTCTGATTTTCATGCAGAATTTATTGTTTTTTGACGATATTACAATATTTTAAAACGTTCTTTTGATGCATCTCTAGTGTTTTACTTTTCTGAAAATACCAGAATGCAGGTGTATTACCATTTGCGTCGTCAAGTCATTCAGGGCGGTATATTGACCTGAATATATTTAACCTTTTTTCAGTGGGCGATTGCATAGTTTTGGTTATAAAAAAAGCTGTGTGTAAATTGATTATCTTAACAATTTTTTTTTTTTTTTAAGTTAAATCATTTTATTAAAAATGGGCCCAAGCCCAGATAAGTCATGTGCTTTACAAATCGAAAACATTCACAAAATGGAGAAATCGAAAACCCTAGCCGTCATCTTAACAATTTTATCGTCTTAGGCTACTGAAAAATGTTATTCTATGATTTTAATATATGATTACCCAACATTTTGACTGCATGTGGTGAAATATAGCTACAAATTTACTAATCACATTATCCACAATGTTAGTTTGTTACAATTGCCAGTAGCAACATTGTTTCTTATATATAACTAGATCATGACCCGTGCTATACAGCACGGGATTTAATATTTTATATAAATCAAATTGTATATTTTGTTTGAAGAATTAAATAATAATATAATATAATAGTATAGTATAAAAGGGAATATATCCTAATGTTTTATTTTTATTACTATTTGGATATCATGTTGTATATTTCATTTGACGATGGTTGTATATTTTATTTGTAGAACTAAATAATAATATAGATAATAAATTTTAAATTTATATTCCATATCATATTGGACTATTTTATTATAGGAATTAAATGTTGTTTTAATCTAATTTGGTTGAAAAACATGACTTGGTAATAAAGAAAGAGAGAATATTGTATTGTATATAAAATATATTTAGCTGCATTAGAATTTTAGTTTTGTTTATATGAGATTAACAATTTATTTGGTTCAATTAGGTATTCAAAATTGAATTGTGTCATTGAGAACGAAAAAAAATATTTGTATTGTGTTGAAGTTTTTACGTGGGCTCTATTGGGATTTGTTTGCTCAGTTCTAACTGTATTTGGCTCAGTATCACCAGATTTTACTTTGCGGTATCCCGCGGGTTGATTTATTTAACTTAAAAATTAAATTTTTATTTGTATTTTTTAATATTATTTAGTTTGTTAAGTATTTAAGATTATTTTGATTATTAATTTTAGGATTTCACCCGTCATATATATACCGTTCCGTATTAATATTGACACAAACCCATCCCACCATATAACTCCGTTCCGTGAAATTAAACATCATTTTGTTATTTTTCTTTTTAATAATACTTTTATTTAAAATACATATAATTTGAGTCAATTTAAAAGTTTGATTTCAAATGATTTCTATAATATATATATATATATATATATATATATATATATATTTAAGTTTTATATAGTTCAAATATTATTAATATTATACTTTTTATAGAATTTAAATATCATAAATACTTTAACCGTTTGACCCATTGACCCGTTTTTTTAATGAATTGGTTATTATTAGTGACATGGAATTAAAATGATTATGATTAGAGATCTATAATGGCAAATATTATAATTTCTTACAAAATCAACGTTACGATTTATAGGATGTATTTCCCAAATAATAGTATAGGATGTAAATAATTAGATTAAATAATGAGATTAAATATTGAATAAGAATTTGCTAGTTATAAACTCGATCTCTCAAAAAAAAAAAAAAATCTCATTATTTGTTTAAAAGTATGATAATAAAAAAAACTCACTGTTCATCTTCTCAGATCATTTGCATGCTCTCCTAATTTAGCAGTATATGACTTCTAGAATGAATAAGTCTTGAATCGGATGCACCAGCCGGTTTTGAAAATCTTCACATCTATAAGGTAAGTGAAACCAAATTGTCAACAATTTTAATGAGATGTTTTTCTGAATTTTAAAAAAAGTAATATGATTTATTAACATAATTAGAGTATGATTTTCTGAATTTAAAAAAGTAAACTGATTTATTACAAAAAAAGTATACTACAAAATATTCACGTTTAAGGATAAAGTATATACAACAAAAATATTCAACTCTTGCTTAAGCAACTGATGCCCACTGCAGATTTTATCCTTTTCAAGAAAAAGAAATGATTGAAAAATTCTTCCCAACTAAGTTTTTGATAGCAGATGTCGATGCCTCTTCAATCTGTAATAAAAAAACACTTGTAAATCAGAAACATAATTTTTCTTGATTTTCAAATTTGCTTTTATCACAAACCTCTGTTAGTGTTCGACATATTCTTTCTTCACTCCATTCTGAATTTTGAAATCCTACAATCACAAGGTAGACTATTGTCAAAAACAATTTCTAAGATAAAGAACATTCGAAAAAAAAACCGTGAAAGATTTCAAAAATGGCTGCTAGAATAAATTTTGTGATTTGTGAATGATTTAGCCTGATCATATATTATCTATTTATAAGCTAAGAAGAGAGTCGGCTAATCATTATCACAATTTAGGTTTGATATGATCATATCTTTTTTAAATTTAAGATTTAATGCAAATTGAATATATATGAGATCCGTTTTGAAGATTGTATTAACTGTTTTGAAAATTATGTTCAAAAATAAATTTTTGTTTCCTTAACTACAAAATCTCTACGTGGTTAACAATTTTTGAAAGATTTTAGATTATAACTATATTTTAGGAAAATTCGAATATTTTGTTGATTTTTTTATTGGTGTTTGTTGTAGTTGCTTAATACAGGGGATTTGAATTTTCGTTTTGAATCTATTCGAATAAATATACAATTGTTATGGCAAGTACTAAGATTTAGGATGCTATATTTATTTCTGATTTAGTAAATTAAAAATATCATTTCTATATGTATTTATCTTTGCCAATCTGCGAAATACACATAGACAAAATTTTTGAGACAGTCCCGATTTAAGGATTATGGAAATATCTATTAATATATTATCAAATTTAATTATTTTACATAAATATAATTTCGTTTTTTCTTTCATATATTAATCATAATTAATTAGTATAGTTTAGTCAAGGAAATATTTTAAAATCTAAACTAAATTTCGTTGTATGATTAAAAATTATTTGTATCTAAACAAAATTCATGTTTGTTATATTCGTGATTGACCTCCTATATATTAGGTAATCTCAATAATATCTTTAAATCCGTTTGACCCATTGACCCGTTTTTAATGAATTGGTGAATATTAGTGACATAGAATTAAAATGATTATGATTAGAGATATCTAATGGCATATATTGTAATTTCTTACAAAATCAACGTTACGACTTATAAGATATACTTCCCAAATAATAGTATAGGATAATTGATTAGTATATAACATTTTCAATAACATTTTCGAACTATATGAGTATTATAATTCAAAATAGCATTTTTTATAAAGTCAATTGATATAAAATGTTTTCAATGATATATCATTTTCATTAACATTTTCAATAACATTTTTGTGTCACATTTTCGAATTATATATTAGTATACAACATTTTTACTAATTGTGTTACATTTTCGAATTGATTAGTATATAACAATTTCGAATTATATTAACTGTGTAATATAGTTATTATCGAAAAATATATGAATTATATGAATTATATTTATATGAATTATATAAACAAAATCTTTTAATATCTTTAAACCCGTTGACCCGTTAATATATATTAGTGACATGAAATAAAATTTTATGATTAGAATTCTCTAATGGCATATATTGTAATTTCTTACAAAATCAAGTTATGATCCTTAGGATGTACTTCCCAAATATTAGTATAGGATTCAATCAAACTTATTGGTTTTGCATTTTTCTTTTCATTTGATACGACTACTATATTATATAACATCTAGTATGTATTTACTTATTTTTGTATTAGGGTTTTTAACTTAGTTTCAATTGAAAATAGTTCATGGTAAAATTCAATTCCATAGCGTCCAACTTTCCAAGTGTCATATTTTTTTATACAAGACTTGGACTATAAACAGTAAAAGTGTCCAACACTATACCAATACGGCAAATATCAAATGGTTAAAAAAATATAGCCGCATGTGTCAAGTGGTATATTATTTCGTTATATGAAATGAAAAGTGCTGCTTAAATATGTTTATATGAAATCAAAAGTGCTGCTTTAAGACAAAAACAACAAGAGGGATTAGAATTATGATTATCGCCAGGATAATTGTGTTTGAATTGACGGTGAGTCAAATAAAACACACATTTGGGATATTCTGTCCATTACTTTGTACCGATCGATAACACTATTGGATACGATTAAAAAAAAAAATAGTAGAAAGCTTAATTAATCTCCAGATACAGTACACGTACTAAATTTACATACTTATTTTTCCATCAATTTATTTTATGCAGTACGACGACATGGTTGTTTTCCATATATTTCAAGATAAATACATACTAAAATTTATATACTTATTTTTTTTGTCGTCAATGTAAATTTTTATATAGTACGATCGACATGGTTTGTTTATGTATAGTACATGTTAAAAACGATTATATATATATTGTAAGGAAAAAGGAATAAATGTAAATGTACTGAAAGTGGCTCAAAGGGTCACGAAAGGGTCGTCGTTGTTTCCCTAACCGCATCAAGCTCCCCCAGTTGTCTCCATTTTATATTCCCATAATTAAAATATACGGTACATTTTCTTATTTTTGTCTGTAGTAAAATTAATTTCAAAAACAAATCTAAAATGGTAAAACGTATTTTTTTTTTTTCTTTTTAGAATTAAATTTTATCGGAGATTCAGTGGTTCACCATTCATGATCGTGGAAACACTGGAAAGTAAAAAATTTGTCGTAAAAGATCCATTTAGAGGTTACGTGTACCAATTGCCAAATCTCCATATCAAATTCAGTGGTCGTCATTACTCTAGCTAAATGGGGACAAGCTTATACATATATGTTGCCGACGTCAAAAAGAAAATAAGCTATGTTGTCAATTTAGTTGTGTTAAGAAATCAGAAAACGGATATTATATTGTGATACATGAAAAGAGTTTTTTCGGATCTTCTATATCAAAAAAGGTCCTAGATCTTCGTAGACAAGCCTTTTGACCGAAAAGTAAATATATGAGAAATTTCTTGTATTTGATGAACATGTTGACGCATCACAAATCCCATTTCTATTCACTTTCCCATTTGCTTATTAGAAGCCAAACGGTTATAAATGAGCCTTGCCCTTTCCATAAGCACATGCAGCTTACTTCTTAGTTTCCGGCTTTTCTGTGAGCTCACACTTTCATTTGGCGACACATGGCCGTCGACTTCAGAAATTTTGAGGTCACAATTTTGGTATTGACTTCGGCGTTTTATCCATTTTTCTTGGATTTTTTGTGGGTTCACTTTGGTAGTTCGGTAAGCTCACTTTAACATATGACTTGCACGATGACCCTTAGGTCGAACTCGAGCCTTGGCAAATGGCAACTGAAAATGTCGCTATGGTGATGATTAACGTCGTTTGGACTGGATTCAAGTGTGTGATTCAACACCAACATGGTCCATATAAAATATACGGATTAAACGCTTTTTCATTTGCAAGATTAGATTAGTTTCGATGATTGATTTATATAAAAGTTTTATTGTTTTTTTTGCGATATATCATGTTTTAGTTAACGTTATATAAATGTTAGAACAATGTCTTTTTTTCAAATAATATCGCAAACTTAGCGATTGCTTTTAAATGACTTGCATATCTATATAGGAGACAATACATGTTGCTGATTTTGGATATCTCAAGGTCCCAACTAAGATGTTACTTATTATTTTTTGAATAATTACTTAAAGATACTTAGAGATTTATATAGAGAGAGAAGAAAATTGTCTAGCTCTGAATAGGGATCTGTAATATATAGCATTTTCCACATGCAACATTTTCATTAAAAAAAACTCAACTTCTTCATGTAATTTAAGCTGGGAAAGTTTTTTATTACTAGTTTAGAGCTTTAGCCAATATTTACTCTTGAATTTATTTTATTACACGGATGTAAAGATAATAGTAAGCGGGTCCATACGCTCTTACACATGTATCATTTATAGTTATAATATAATTGAAAATCCATTTTATCAAAAAAAAAAAAAAAAAAAAACTGAGAATCCAAACAAGTGACAAAATAATATTACGACCCGTCCCTTTGTTTGGTTGCCCCGTTCGTGTATTTGCTTGGCTATTGGTATTCCCATGCGCCACTTAGCCTCCAAAGTCTTCTCTCTAATCTCCTTTTTTATACCATAATCTCTGTTTAGTTTATACTTAATTACGCTTTATCTTCTTAATCGTCATGTAATCCATAAAAATCTTCGAGATATTTACTTTCTCGACTTAACTAATGAATACATTTTTTCTATATTAAACTAGTCAACAATATGCCCAATATCATATCATACATATATGTTTTTAGCTGCCCACCGGATTCTAATGCTTTATTTTCTTATAATTACACTGACGTCTAATTTGACGTTGATTTAAAGAAATTGAAGTCAATATAAACAAAATCTATCTGTGAATATGCTGATTAATACCCTTTTCTGTAATATGTATGTACACGTGATGATGCAATTTAATCTTGAGTCATACATATCTATGATATTTTGCATCCATTAACATACAAAATAGTGAAATACCAAAACTATGAGCAAGTTTACGTGTAACTTTTGTCTTTAATCATCATTTAATATAAACGAAAAGTTCGTTGCCATATCATATATTTATGGACATAACTTATAACTAGCTAATATTATATATTCTTGTTACATACAACTTATTCATGTTAGTAAACTATTTTGTCGTTGTGACACATGCATTGATAAAAAAGAAAACATTCTATACTGGTTACATTGTAAATTCAAGTGTCTCCAAAATTTGATTTTCGCTGCATCCACACTTGACACTTGACTATGGTAAAAAAATATCTAGTATTGCATATAGAATGGCATGACAGTATAATTTTTTAAAAATTGGTATTCTTATATATCGTAAGTTAGCTAGAACATTCCCTAGCAAGAAGTAGCTAGAGAGTGAGAAAGAGAAAAAGAACTTAGCAATGTTATACAACAGTCCATGCTTGTGGCTCCAAGGGAAGGTTTATCTCAGCTTTTTTTTAGGGAAAAGGTTTATCTTGCCCGTGGTTACTCGATTGTTATTCCTTGTTCGTATTCTATTTATTAAATTTTTAGCTTCAAGGGAAGGCATGTGTTTCTTCTTTTTAAGTGCAATGCATGTTTTATTACATAAACTACTTCCTGGAAGTTTCATATAGACTCCAAATTAGAGAACCTTTGACTTTTCCAATTTCAATATCGGAGTACACTAACTCTAAACAAATAAGCTTCTATAAAAGCTACGTCTAATCATGCATGAACATGCTTTTTCATTTTCTAGATATATTTTGCAATCTATATATGATTTTTTTTTCTAAAAAAAAAACTTTGTACGCTAATATAAATCATTATGGTATTAGTATATGTATGTTCTTGTTAAATGGCCACAAACATAAAAGTGAAATTTCTAACAAAACTAAGTTCTCGACAATGAATTATGATCAAGACCAGGTTAACAATGAACTATTTAAATGCATGTTTGTCACACACACAAAAAAACTTTTCTTTGTTTCAAAGTTGTGTTGAGTGAGGTATCAATATCATAGTACCCTCCCACGATACTGCCCACGGATCGAATCCTTGAATCCGCATATTGTTTTACCTTAATTCGCATTATTTAAAAGAAAAAATATATATATATATCTTACGAAATAAAAATCTTCCCGCCTTAAAGGCCAAACCTTAGGATCTAGGTAGGTGGGTCCCTCTACTCAGCGCCACACAAAGTCACAAACTCACATTTGTCAATTTCTCCTCTCTCTTATTTTATTTATTTTTATTTCATTTATTCATCTCTGTAACGCCCTATAAATACAACCCTCATTATTCAGTCAGAAACCAAAAAATTCACAAACCAAACCAAAACAAAAAAAAATAGCTTCTCTCTCTCTTCTCACCGGTTCAATCACTAAACCATGGCGACCTCCGTCGATAACCGCCATTATCCCCGCCTCAACACCGCCATGAACGGCGTCGTTCACGCTTTCAAACCTCCTCTCGTTCCATCTCCTCGCTCATTCGACCGCCACCGTCACCAAAACCAGTCTCTCGACGTCGTCCTCACCGAAAAAATCGTCAAAGAAACCGAAGTCCTCACCACCACCGTCGTAGACAGTTACGACGACTCTTCCAGCGACGACGAAGACGAGAGCCATAACCGTAACGTCCCTTACTACAAAGAGCTGGTTAATAAATCCAACAGCGATTTAGAACCGTCGATTTTAGATCCGAGAGATGAATCAACTGCTGATAGTTGGATCCAACGTAACTCCTCCATGATCCGTCTCACCGGAAAACATCCATTCAACGCCGAAGCACCTCTTCCTCGTCTTATGCACCATGGATTCATCACTCCTGTCCCACTCCATTACGTCCGTAACCACGGCGCAGTTCCAAAAGCGAATTGGTCCGATTGGTCAATCGAAATCACCGGACTCGTCAAACGTCCGGCGAAATTCACCATGGAAGAGCTAATCTCCGAGTTCCCCAGCCGCGAATTCCCGGTAACACTCGTCTGCGCCGGTAACCGCCGCAAGGAACAGAACATGGTGAAGCAAACGATCGGATTCAATTGGGGATCCGCCGGAGTATCAACTTCTCTCTGGAAAGGAGTTCCGTTAAGCGAAATCCTCCGTCGATGTGGGATCTATAGCCGGAGAGGCGGCGCGTTAAACGTTTGCTTTGAAGGAGCGGAGGATCTTCCCGGCGGCGGCGGATCTAAATACGGAACAAGTATTAAGAAAGAGATGGCGATGGATCCTGCTAGAGATATTATATTAGCTTATATGCAAAACGGTGAGCTTTTAACGCCGGATCATGGGTTTCCGGTTCGGGTCATTGTACCCGGTTTTATCGGTGGCCGGATGGTTAAATGGTTAAGGCGAATCATCGTCACGCCTCAAGAATCTGACAATTACTATCACTACAAAGACAATCGAGTCCTTCCTTCTCTTGTTGATGCTGAGCTGGCAAATTCCGACGGTAAATTATTAACTTACCTTTGTCTTCTTTTACTTTTTTTTTCATCGGTGTTAATATTTACTTGTTCTTTTTTACAGCTTGGTGGTATAAGCCTGAATACATAATCAACGAGCTTAATGTAAACTCGGTGATTACAACACCTGGTCACGAAGAGATTTTACCGATTAATGCATTCACTACTCAGAAGCCGTACACATTAAAAGGCTACGCTTACTCTGGTAACTAATTTTTTAATCTTTGATTTAACTAAAACGACTAGTTAAGATGTAACTAAATCCTGATTGGTGTGTTGATGAAATAAACAGGAGGAGGTAAGAAGGTAACGAGAGTTGAGGTGACTCTAGATGGAGGAGACACGTGGAGTGTTTGTGAGCTTGACCACCAAGAGAAACCGAACAAGTACGGCAAGTTCTGGTGCTGGTGTTTCTGGTCACTAGACGTTGAGGTTCTTGATCTGCTCAGTGCTAAAGACTTCGCGGTTCGAGCCTGGGACGAGTCTTTGAACACCCAGCCTGATAAACTCATCTGGAACCTCATGGTAATCCTCTCTCTTAAATTTTTTTAGTTATAGAATTAATTAGTTTACTTTATTCTTTAGTAGTATGATTAAAATACTTTAATCTTGTTTTTGAGTAAACTATTCGATTTTTTATATTTTTGTATTCGTCCTACAAAGTTGGAACTACTGATGATATTTTTTTCTTGAACGTGTTACCTACCAATACCATCTTCACTTTAAGAGAATCTTTTAATAGCGCACTAACCAACATGGAACCAAAGACCAGTTCTTTAATTGTCTCTGTTGTACAGTTCATTTTAGTAGTGGTTTAAGTATTATAATCTCCCTTCATGCGGGCAATTATGTAGATTTAAATCGAAAATATATAAAAATTAGAGAAGTCTAAGTCTAGGGTCTCCAGCTAATTGTTTATGCTTTCTGAATAATAATTATTTTTATGATTTTACAATTCATTATAAGACTGTCTTTTTTATGATGGTTGACTAAAGCAATAATGACGTTGACTTGTGTTAAACAGGGGATGATGAACAATTGCTGGTTCAGGATTAGGACCAACGTGTGCAAGCCTCATAGAGGAGAGATAGGGATAGTTTTCGAACACCCGACCCGACCTGGAAACCAATCGGGTGGGTGGATGGCAAAGGAACGTCAGCTTGAGATTTCCTCTGAATCCAACCAAACCTTGAAGAAATCTGTCTCATCTCCTTTCATGAACACTGCCTCAAAGATGTATTCAATGTCCGAAGTTAGAAAACACAACTCTGCTGACTCTGCATGGATCATCGTCCACGGTCACATCTATGACTGTACACGTTTCTTGAAAGATCATCCAGGAGGCACAGATTCTATCCTCATCAACGCTGGTACGGATTGCACCGAAGAGTTTGAAGCCATTCACTCTGACAAAGCCAAGAAGCTTTTAGAAGATTACCGTATCGGTGAGCTCATCACCACTGGCTACGACTCTTCCCCCAACGTCTCTGTCCATGGTGCCTCAAACTTAGGTCCTTTGTTAGCTCCAATCAAAGAGCTAGCTCCTCAAAAGAACATTGCTTTGGTTAACCCACGTGAGAAAATTCCGGTTAGACTCATCGAGAAGACTTCGATCTCTCATGACGTTCGTATCTTCCGATTTGCATTACCGGTAGAAGATCAACAGCTTGGTTTACCTGTGGGGAAGCACGTTTTCGTCTGCGCCAATATAAACGACAAACTCTGTCTCAGAGCTTATACGCCAACCAGTGCCATCGACGCCATTGGTCATATCGACCTAGTCGTCAAAGTTTACTTCAAAGACGTCCATCCAAGGTTTCCCAATGGAGGACTCATGTCACAACACTTAGACTCGTTACCAATCGGGTCAATGATAGACATCAAAGGTCCATTAGGACACATCGAGTACAAAGGTAGAGGCAACTTCTTGGTCAGCGGCAAACCCAAGTTTGCTAAGAAACTAGCCATGCTCGCCGGAGGAACAGGCATTACTCCGATATACCAGATCATTCAATCTATATTGAGTGATCCAGAGGACGAAACCGAGATGTATGTGGTTTACGCAAACAGAACCGAGGATGACATACTTGTGAGGGAAGAGCTAGATGGATGGGCTAGTAAACATAAGGAGAGGCTAAAGATTTGGTACGTCGTTGAAATCGCAAAGGAAGGTTGGAGTTACAGTACCGGGTTTATATCCGAAGCTGTGCTTAGGGAACATATCCCTGAAGGTTTGGAAGGCGAATCGCTCGCACTCGCTTGCGGACCACCGCCTATGATTCAGTTCGCGTTGCAGCCGAATCTAGAGAAGATGGGTTACAACGTGAAGGAGGATCTCTTGATCTTCTAGATTTGCTCAAGTTGTATATGCTATTGGAAATTCGAAAGTCGATAACAAGTATCGCTTATGTAAATACATGGTTATTTGGGTACTTTTGTTAGAGTTGTTGTTTATAAGAGCTCCAAATGTATATTGTATAAAATTGTGTTTAATTTTGATCTATGTTGTTGTTGATGATGATGATAAATGATGAACTTAAGCTTGTAACTCAAACTTCTTGTGTCTAGTTGTCACGTAATTTTTTATCTTTAATTTGAGTTATCATGCTTCCATAATGCTTTGAACAAAAAAAAACATGCTTCCATAATGTGTCGTGTTGTTCTAATGGTCGTCGACTAGTCGTCTAATAAGTTTGTTATAGTTCACATCAATTAGTGTTGTTCATTTAATCACGCCTGGTAAACGTTTTGTCGTTTAAGAATAATATTTAAAGTTTTAGTTACCACTTGTGGTCGTGTTGCTTTTCGATCGTCAGTGACAACAAAAAAAAGACAAACATACCAAAAAAAAAAGTTTAATGCAACTTAAAATATACATATCATTAAAAAAAAAAAAAAAAAATACATATCATTATCGTCAAAGGGAGACGAATAATGCTACAGTGTGTATTCGATACAAAAAATGGAAAAAGATCTAAAATGGATTTTCGTTTCGGCCCCACAAGATTCGTGGTTCATACGCATTTTGCAAGTATTAGTAAATTTAGTGTGTATAATCCATCGGTTTGTAAAAAAGGCAAAAAAAAATGTTGTCACACAAGACGTTTTACAGTGACTAAAAATAATTAATAATGAAGGTATTCGTAATTCCATATTCATTATGAAAAGAATTCAAGATCCACAGTAAATAAATATCAAGAACGACGTCAGTGATTATTGCAATTTCATCATGAAATCGAATATTCTGAATCATCGCTCGGTATCAAGATATATATTCAATCATATAGTTCTTCAGTCGAATTGTGAGCAATTGTAATCAATCTCAAAAACAAATAACTTAGTCCATATATATATTTAGAAAAAAAAAATAAACGATGAAAGTTTAAGATCTATCAAAGCGCACAAATGTAAATTTAAAGCTTAGTCTTGTGCTTTTCTTTTTATTCACAACATACTGCCCCTGATTAATCTCATAATGTAAAGTCTCATCTAGATTAATATATATATGCAGCCATTAGAATGTCATTACTTCCCCCTTTAAATATCTGTATATCTCAAAGTCGAGAATATATATATCACGGTCTCGAATGGCCTCAACAATACTGTATATAGGAGAAATGGAGAATAGGTTTCTCTTTGATTTTCCTTTATTCTTATAAATATACACTGTACTTTAAACACTTCGATGTCTCGCTTAAATTTCGAAAGTGCCTAAATTTCTCTAATCAAGAATCCTATAGAAAATTCGTCGAAGCCACAGGGACATGCATAGGGCACGTAGTTACCTTTAAAACCATTAAATATATATATTAATAGAAAAGCAAACTTCCTAAAAGAACAATTTAATAAAATGGATAAAAAAAAAAGACAAAGAAGGTAGGCAGAAGAAAACGTATGGCCGCGACTCGTAACAAGGGACGTCCCGACCACTGCGGAGACGGCGAGACGCTGACTGATATTTTCTCTTTTGTTTTCCTAAAGAACGTTGTTTCGTGCTCACAAGGGTCAAAACCATATCCAATCTCTCTACCTATTATTATATAACTAAAAGTCCCCTCTTGTGCTTTGTCTTTATTCGTGATATATAATTAATCTAACTTAAATTGGTTCTAAAATATATATGTCCTACCTATGTCTCTGCTGATCTCAGTCCCTAGTTATAGCTATATGGACATTTGTGAAAATGACGTCCAAATTTGGAAGAGTTGTTCTTCCTGCAACTAACCGTTAGCTTGAGCTATGTTAAATATTGAATGTTGGCACTCTCGTAATAAATATGCCAGTTGCACTTACATAAAACTTGATAGACGACGTTTAGTTAAAATGTTCCTTTACCTCTTTCGATTTACATGGATTGTTGTATGAATTAATTTTATGGATGTTAGTGTGTGTGTATATGTCGATGTAGATGTTGTCCTTTTGTAGTTACTTCTTTTTGTTGCGTAGTCCTTTTTCCTCATCCTCCTATGAAGAAAACTCCAAATAATTTAAGGAAAATTTGGTGTAATTCATAGTCTTTTTCATAACCACAGTTCTATATATGTAGCTATCGTCACCTTCTTCGTCATCAGATTCCTCTTTGCCACAACAAAAAATATCGTCTTTGAAAATTTTAGTAGGGCACTAAAGTCGTCATTTGTCCTGTCTAAATCGAGCGTTCTGTCATCCACAAATAAGTTGTTTGATTCGAGCTTCCAAATCCATAATCTTTTTTTTAGATGGCTCGCGAAGATTTCTAACTTCCTACGAGTGTGTCCATTTCTGGTTTTTAACATCGACGTTTTGTTGAGACCACCTCCTTTTACAAGAATTGCAAACGAGCCATGATGTTAATAATCCACATTATGCATGCAATAATTCTTGAACTTTTCGTCTTAAACTCCAACATTTAGGATTAAATAAATTGATTAATGACATCATAAAACATTAAAAAGTAAGAAATTTTGCATTGAAATTTGAAAACGACATCTAATTCAAAAAAATAAAAATTCTAAAACGACAATTATTAAAATACGGAGGGAGTATTTAATTTACTGGCATTATGATTGGTTTGCTCATTATAAATATTATGTTTAACTCATTGACGATTTTTTTTTCTTTTCGAAAGAAGATAAACATAATATTTTACGGAACCACCGGTCCAGTTGTCCGGTTAAGCTCGATGATTCTGAGTCTTAGTTTTGTCGTTTTGTGGAATCATTACCAACCTACATTTGATCCAGTTGTCCGGTTAAGCTCGATGATTCTGAGTCTTAGTTTTGTCGTTTTGTGGAATCATTACCAACCTACATTTGATCTCTCATTACTTTAATAATTAGGAATCAAAATGATGATTAAGTTCACCAAAGACGTCTCTTATGGCTAATTAAGAGTCAGACGCAAAGATGACCAGGGTCATTAAGGCGTCTTATATTCAAACCATTACTCCACTAATTGCTAATTAATCAGATTAATTTGTTTATTAGTATACGATAATGTATTGATTAAGTAGCTCTCAGCCAACAGGCAAAGGATGATTTTTGGATTATTCAAAGATTTGTGGGCTTCCAAAAGCATAGGGAATGGCTCCAACTACATTGGGAAATATATTATTTAAATCTCCATTCCCATTTGCCACAGTCGTTGGAGTTATTTTTTTATTTGTTCAAGTGGGAGAATCAATTAAAATTGTCAGCGGATTTTCTAAATCCTACTAGTTGGAAAACAAATCATAGTAAAAATACTAAAATAGTTTATAAATGTACGGAAATCTACTATAGAATTATACGAGTACTAAACATATCAATATAGGCTTTGACTTTAAAATTAAAACAATTAGTGTGAGCAATTAGTTATATTAATTATACTAAGATATTTCATAAAATTAAAATATTTAACCAGTGGAATAAGCAGCACTGTTCATGCACTCTCTTCTTAATTCTTATTATACTTTGAAATAAAGTATATCTCAATGTATTTATTGCCAGTTGCCACTAAAATATCTACTACTACATTTCACTTGTTGACATCGCTGTAAATGAAGTTTGGCACGACCCACTTAAATAACTAATAGGGTTAATTAACTACTAAATTTTCCAAGTTGTCATTTTGTCTTATTGTGAGACGTAACATCTAATACGTCTGACCTAAGAGTTGGTTCCGATCACAAATTTGAGAAGCATCTTTCAATAAATTTTTAATTTAATTTTCACCATTTAAAGTAAAAACTTAACTAAGAGTTATTTTCTATTTGACGTGAATTTGAAAATATCTTCTTAAATATAGAATGGGAAAGGGAATGTAAATAATATAGACCACAGATACAAATATATGTCCCGTGCTTAACACGTCCGAGTCATTGTCGTACCCTTTTGCCAACTTTTTCAAGTTTCTTTCGTGAAAATGACTACACGTTTTAAATTGACATATGATTGTTGCATGCATATAATATTCGCAAAATGCCAAATTCTACCCTTAACCAAATTATGTGGTAATGGATACAAAATAGTTAAAGTAAACAAAATTTTGTGTCAAATATATAAAAATTTGAAAATTAGAGAGTGAATTTATTTAAAAAAAAAAATTAAATTGAAGTGATGAAAACTAAATAAATAAATAAATAAAATTACAAAACTGTAGTTTTCAAGATTGAGTAACTTGAAGTCTTGAATTACTTTATATCCATAACTTTATATGTTTTTCTAACAAATTATATTATATTTCGTTTTATCCCAAGACATTGAATAATATTCGAGTTAGTATTCGAGTTACTTGACCCAAGGCCTCTCTCAAGAAATTAAAAGCCCAATAATAGCTTTTCTTTTCAAAGCCCAATAAGTCAAGAGGAGAAAGAGACCGTGGTCGCGTTTGCGTTATGATTGAAAACGCGGCGGGCGGTTGGAAACTGAATCTTAAACCCTTCACCATCATCTTCACCGTCAAATCTCTGAAACTGAGCTTCGACGATGTTGGGTTTACGAAGATCTGCGACGACCTTGTTCGACATCAGCCAATCTCTGCTTCGTAATGTCACGGTGAGTTTTCAGTCAAACATTTCAGCGCCACATCGGGTTTTACGATTAGGGTTTCAATAGATCGAATCGATTCATCTCTTATGGTATTTGATTTCAACAAATTAAAATCAATGGTGACCTAAATATTTCTCTTTCGGTATGTATCATTTCTGGGTTTGTTTCAAAATCGTCTTTTTGGGCTGGGACTTTGGCTTCTTGCCCATTTTCAGATAGTGATAAGCAACAGTGCTACTGTAGAAGAAAGAACAAATCTTTGAAATCGAAAGGTCTAATGTTTAGCTCAATGTCTAAATTATGACATTGCCAAGATATTATATAGTCAATTGATTATCCTACAGCGTTCGCTTTTGTGGAACAATCTTTGTTAGTTCTATGAAAATAAGTTCTAGGAATGATTATTCTTAAGGAAAAAATCTCAAATGTTGGCTAGTTTTGGTCTCAGGTGAAAACAGAGGAATGTTTTGCAATTGCATACTATGTTGTTTCTTCTGCTCAGATATTGAATTTTTGTTAGAATCAAAGCTGCTAGATCTGTGTGAAGCAAAGTTTTAGCAAACACATTACCTTATTTGATACCCTCTTTGGATTATACATCAATTTATGTATCTTACTTCTCTGCAGTTTCATGGCTTACGAGTCCAAGGAATTCGTGTGGGGAACGCAGAGGTTCCAAACAATATGCCACTCAAAACCGGTCTTCAAGCAGTTTATGGGATTGGCCGCCGTAAGTCTCACCAGGTTCTCTGTCATCTTGGAATCACTAACAAACTTGCCAGAGACTTAACTGGAAAAGAACTCATTGACCTCCGTGAAGAAGTTGGCCAGCACCAGCATGGTGATGAATTGGTATAATCGTTTTTTCCAATCACATCCAACTTTCTTATTATGGTCTTAAAGCTACTCTTCTATCTTTCTGTCTCTCAAAACCGTTTTTTTGTTTGTTTTGATTTTAAAGAGGAGGCGTGTTGGATCGGAAATACAGAGACTGGTCGAAGTAGATTGCTACAGAGGTAGTAGACATAGACATGGAATGCCTTGCAGAGGACAGAGAACCAAAACTAACGCTCGCACGAAAAAGGGCAAAGCCGTTGCGATTGCGGGAAAGAAGAAAGCTCCTCGCAAGTAAACCTGTCTTTCAGTCTATTCTCTCGGATTCATAAGTTGTAATCCATGTCTCATTGTTTACAGACATGGCTTTATGTTGCTTTTGGGATGAAACTGATCAAATAAGTAAACTTGGTTTTTTTCTGTAGTCTTTTTTGTAATTGTCATTGCCATTGCAGGGGAATAAGAATGTTTCACAACTGTTCTGCAATAGCAATACTCTATAGCTTCTGACTTCTGTAGTCTCTTTGTGTGATTTGTTATCTAGCCTAATTGAAATTGAGCCCAGTTTCAAATTTTTGTTTTGTCAGCAAGCCTAATTCCAAATTTGTCTTCAGCTTATTGGGTAGTTACTATTCTCATCACTCGTTAGTGGCCCATCGTACAAAGCCCATATAATTATTATGTAGCCCATTAACAATTCGTGTCCTAACGTCACACGAATTCAGTGCATTCAAATATAACGTCAACAAATAAAATTATATATCAACAAAATAGACAACTTCATTATTCTTTTTATATATTTTTGCAATGATACAAAAATTACAACAAAGATATGATACGGGTTGGGACACGAATCATGGGGAACAAAATAATGAAATCGAATTGGAATCACAAGAAATGAGACCAAGTGACTTGAAATTGATATATCAGAGATTCAGAGATAAATTTGGGAAATAGACTAATCGAAGCCCTACTAGACCCGATCACATTTATTTACTAATGATCGCCTTTCCTCTCCACTCATTTGTTTGTCTAAATGATTCTCCACGTAATCTTACTTCATTTTCTAGCTTTTTGAGCAATAACTTATGTGGGCCTTTCGAATTATATGGGCCTATTTTGAGTGACCCACAACCATGTGATTTTATCTTTCCTTTTATATTTCCTTCTAATTTTATTTTGTAGTTGCACTTGTGATATTATACTCTACTTACTACTACTTGACAAGATATATGCCCTTACAAGACCTTTCATATAAAAAGGAAAAGGAAGACCAAGATATCTTTCTTTCCTAGAAATACCCATGAACAATAGTCGACAAATATAGATGAAATATGTGGCAAGTGTTTTAGATATTGTTTTGAATTTGTATATATACAAAAGAAATATGAGGTATAAAGTGGTTAAGAAACAGAAAATGCCAAACTTGGATAACTACCACAGATGGAACAAAAAGAGAGAAACAGAAACAAAATAAAATCTCATATTTTTTTTATTGCGTATATTTATTAATTGTCTATTGTAAATATGAAAAGTATATAGAGTCCCATGATCACGAGCTTTTGTGTAGACAAATAAAATAAAAGAAGCGTGAAATATCAAAGCATTTGGGGGTAACATGGAAGATACCCCACCAAACCACCGCCAATTAAGAAGTTGCCTCAAACCCAAATATGTACAATCTCTTCAAATAAAATATCATCCTTATAATATCCACTCAAGATAATCTTCCATCAAAAAATAATTTCAACCATGTGTATTATATAATAAAATTAATAACCAAAATGGCTGTCGTTATAGGAGTGAAAATTCGTCATATTGATCGTTGATAGAGATCGAATCTTATCTACTATATTCTGATATTAGAAGTTTTAAGCGACAAACAGTCGTAATTTTTTTCCTTTTTCAAATTTGTATAATAATTTTAAATATTGGTGCAAGATATTTAAAAGTTAAAACAACAAATTTTCCAAAAAGCAAACAACATGGAAACGGTCATGGTCAAATTTGGTATTATACATGGAACTTGCAAAGTTGATAAGAGTTACATGGACTACGTACGTTGATGTCGATTTTCATTACATCCAAACAGTTGTCCACTCCGGCAAGCTTTGTGTTGCTCATGGTGGTCAATTTGCATATTGTCTTATGAAGATGTTATCCAGAGAGCTCGATTTGTTTTAACTTAGTAATAAGATTGGTTCGTCCATCTTGACACGTTTGCTAGTATCCTAAATAGAGAAAACACAGATAAGACAACATTAAGTTTCGTTTATTTTGTTGGTCCTTTTAGCCGTTATCCAGAGTTCGTTTTGATAACAAGATTGGTCTGAACATGGTCCGGTCCGTCAATTTAGTTAAATGCAGCTATCCTAATTAGAAAAGAAAAAACACACATAAAACAACATTAAGTTTCTATTTTTGGTGGTTGGAAACAAAGAACGATACGCGCCAACATGTATCACGATGTTTTCTTCAATAAGAGAAGACACCATCATTAGCGTTAGGTTAATATCTCTATTTTTCTATCTAGCTGGCTGATTTCATTTATTGATTTTTTTTGCTCAAATTGTATATATATACTTCCACAATTTTATAAAATTGAAAATATACTAACACTAATATGAGTATATAATCATTATTAGTATAGTTTTTCATTTAACAATGCATTAAATATGTAATCGTAGAAAAAAAAAAGATTAATCATATTTGTTAGTCTAATGTATGGTAAAAGAACTAATTAAGCTGTTTTTTTTGGGCGAAAAATAGAAGTAAACAAGAATGATAAGAAAGGGATGGTTAAGAGAAGGTGTCCCCTTGTGGTGGAACCTTATGTTGGAATGTGAAGTAATGTGCCTATTTAAAATACCAATGGCCACATCTTATGGCTTTTCAATTTCAGACCAACTTAGTCCCTAAACTGAGACCACTAAAATTCCCATATTTCTTTGTCTTCTTTTTATTTTTGCCTCAAATGTGTCAAATTTGAGATCTCATGCTTGGCCGTTGTAGAATTTATATAGCAATAAATTTTTAGTTAGGATTTAATTTTGGTTATGGTTTAAGATATTTGAAAGAAAAAGAAAAACAAAATTTTAAACGTTATATATTGCCTTTTGAGGAGACTAATAAAGTGAGAATAAAGCCTATAATTTATAGCTCAAATAATTCAACAAGAAAGGTGGCTAATAAATTAAGAATTGTTTGGTGTTTTTTAAGTGTGCTAATAGGTCAGTAAGTAGGCTTGACTTTCACGTTGATCCGTTTTCCGATAATAGACTCCAAAAAGTTTCCTCCACCCTCATTCCAAATTTCATAATTCAAATATGTTGTCGACTACGTGTAACTGGAAATTTATTTTATCTATATATATTCAATATAATAATGTCAAAATAAGTTGTTATAAACAATTACCTTAAGCTTTAAACGATTAGCTAGCTATTTTTCATTTGGTGTGCTTTGTAGTATTAAATTCATTGGTCTACCTTCGTTGAATAACTTGGCTGGCTGGTCTTCAACTTCGACTATACTTGGAATTAGACTTAGATAAAATAATGAACTAAAACAGAGTTTTTTAATATACTCCATAGTTGGGACTTGGGAACGGGATAACCAAAGTGGCAAAGGCGTGGTGAAGAAGATTCATCTGGATTCGGATTTTGTATGTATTACCGTAGAGGAGGATAAAATATTTTGTTGGAAGACAATTAGACAAAACGTTTGTCTGCAGATTACATCTGTCATATATCGACCTGTATATGTACTTAACACACACACGTTCATATATATATGAATGTGTATTACATAATTCATGAACGATAAGACTAATCTTCCAATAGATGCATTAATTCTTTTGTATCAGGTTAAACATCTTATTAGGTTAACTAGAATGCCAATTAAATGTTTCTAATTTTAATATGCTAAAATATAATTGTCTAGTGGTCCATCCATATACACCATTTATCGTCAAAATTCTAGGTGCAGACTTAGTAAGAAAAAAAACAAAGAACGTGCATATTTTCAGAATCTAGTTACAGTTATCCGTTGAAACAGAAACCAGATTTTTTTTCTCTATCACTTATTATTGTCTACCATTGAGAAGTTTGAGCTATGATGGATGTCATATTTCTAAATGACGTACAAAAAAAAAAAAGAAGATGTAAGAAATACTAAAATAATTTCAAGATCAGAGATACATGACAAAAGAAAACAAGACAGATCGATAGACCACTCATAAAATCAGATCTTACCGTATCTTCGCAAGTTTATTTCCCAAATCAGTAAATCAGATTGTCTATTTATATTATTAAAAAAAAATAACGAGAGAAAGAAAACAATATTAATAGTAGTAATAAACTACGAGTAAGAAAATTTTGTTGATATTTGTGACATTTAATTAAAGGACTTTTTAGGCATGCAAGTGATTGGCAGACCTAGCTACTGTTTAAAGCTCAGTCTTTTTCCTATTTTCTCGTTTAAAGAACCATTTCTTCTTTTATTTTCTTTACATTCATAATTAATTCATTCATGCAGACAGTAAGTACAGTATTCACTTATGATATGCTCTTCTTTTTTTGTCTCTCCGTTTCGAGAAAACTGTAGTGAAGGGTAGTATATATTTAATGAAAAAAAGAGTAGTATATATTTTGGTTTTGTTAATTGAGAATTTGAAGATTTGTATAGTTTATAATGAAAACTTTGGTTTATTAGCTTTTTGTAATAATAAAATAAATGATACTTTGCTTTGAAAAAGAGATAAATGAATTTGTGACTTGTCACCTGCCTGTGGGAGCGGGTTCGTTAGTTAATAATCTAGCAGAAAAAAAACTCAAAAAGCCTCGTCGATTTATGTGAAAAAAGCAAATGGAGTAAAAACTTGTTCCACAAGAAAAATTGATGTTAGGTCGATATTCAGTGCTCGTTTATTTAATTAAGATCTGTAGTCCAGAAATGAAACAGTTCATAATTATTCATTTTTTCAGATTATATTTTTAAATAGAATGTTCCTCTTGGGAATTTGGACTCTAGGATCTGAAGAAATGGGCACGTTACACATATTTGTTAATAAAAATTATTTACATATTTTTTTTTATGAGGAAATTTGACTTTGTTACACTCCCTCCATTGGTTGTCGGATTTCATCCCTTTTTATTACAATCTCAACTCCCACCCAAGTAGATAGTTTTTATTTATTTTATTTGTACTGTTATCGAGTTATTTATAGTGGGTCATATTTATAGTAGTGCCACTATTTTAAATCCGTATACAAACAAAAAATTGAGTTTAATCTTTGGATTATGTCCCAATGTGACGAAACAGATTAACTATTCGGACTAGAGTCTTTCGCATGCATTGCTCATAGAAAACTAAGCATGTAACTGGTAAGAATTTAACCAGAGGTGGTGGGCTAGTGGTTCTAGTCTGGTGGAAGAGTGGCCCTGTTGGTCTAGGTCAGGGATCGATTCTCCCCAGACGCAGAATTGCTTAGCTTTATCCCTTTGGCCACATGGGTATGGGCCCATTGTTTACGGCCCATTTGAAAACCTGGGGGAACCCTACCCATGGGACACCCTCTCCCCAGAGATTAGTCCTACACCCCTCCATAGGTCTAGGGATTTACCCTGAGTTATAAAAAAAAAAAAAACTTGTAAGAAAACTATTTTGACTATTATTAATGTGTACTCGTCTATAAAGACAAGCTCTTCAAGAAGAAAATAACTTTGAATGTTATATGAATGCGTGTTATTAATTCAATCGACAAAAAAGAAAGAAAGATCAAACTACAAAAAGACCAGACAACCCAACTTAGTCCTTGTTGAAAGATACATGTTGTGGTAGAGATTTACGATTGAATTCGTCATACTGTGATTTCAATTTTGTTTACTGATTAGAAGAAATAAATAAGTCAACATACACATTATTATTTTACTTGCTCATCAAAACCCATACTCTAAATTAAGATGAATTACATATGAAAAAGAAAGAGTAATGTGAGATGTTTATTCAGAGTTTATAAAAGAAGAAGACATGTGGTCTTCTCTGTTTGCTTTCTCTCCTTTTCATGGGAAACACAACCTCCATTCCAAACCTCTCTCTACTTTTTTGACCATAGTATATGTTTATGCACTTTTTTGTTAATGAATCATAGTAACATCATATCAAATCCTATATATCTAACAATACTACTTGTCTTTTTTTTCTTCTATATATTTATGTATAGGCATATCATTGGTCGATTTATTATCATCAAAAATACCTGAATATTTTCCATGTACATTTTGAGAAGTTTTATATTACATACCAATATGTGACTCGAAACAGAGTTTGAATAAAATTTGGCAAAGTATCTTTAGACATGAAAAGGATGGTGAAGAAGAAGAGGGATCCCATGGGAATATGGGACCTCTTTTGAAGATTTTAATAAATCTTTAACTTTTTCTTTTGTCTCAATTTTTTATTTTTTTTTAACTACTTCTTTCATCACAAAATAAACACAAAACAAATCAAACAATGTGGGAATAATAGCAAATGGGATTAAAATAAAACACCCATCCTTTTCATTAAACTTGTACACTTATCTTATTCTCAATGCATTTCCAAATCTCCCCAAACCCATTTTTTCCCTCTCTAAGCCTATGTACTCTTGATTTCCATTCACAAATCTATATTCACATATATCTTCCTCTCACCCTCCAAAATAAAAATAAAAAATCCCACACCCAAAATTTGTTTGATCACTTCATTCTCAAATATAAAAATGAAAGAATTCCAAATCGATTTCTTTCCTTCTTCGAGCTTCTCCCAGAGTGCAATTACCCTTTTGCCCTCTCATGCCGCAGGGTCTTTAAGCCTCGTTATCTGAGGTAAAAAGCGAGGAGCTTAGGTTTGACCTTTCAATGATGGGGCCATTAGACCTCCATTAGCCGTCTTCGATGAAGATTCTGCTGATGAAATCTCTAAACCTTCTTGAGTATAGTTTAGGATCAACGGCTGAGATCGAAGCCGGGTCAGCTTGTAGAGACTTGTAAGCATGCTCGATCTTCTTGCTTATGTCGTAATCTTGTAATATGTCAATGATTCCAAAATATAGAACCACTTCGTAGACCTCTCCGTGAGATAGATAGTTGGTCCCTCCAGAGGAATACTGATCATAGTCGCTTCTTCTCGCCATTCGTTCTGCTCTTGCAGGCATGTTTGCGCCTAATCGAATCAATGGTTTCCTGCAAAAGCAATCAAATTTTCAGCAACATGTTGAAAATGTAACTCTGGATAAAGAGTTGATTGATCTTTAACAACTAGTTTAAGCAGCACAAAAAAAAGGACCACATGATCTGTCTTGCCCCCACAATATCATTGTGTTTTTCTATTCAATTGAACAGCCCCCACAAAATTGCCAAGCAACTTTTTAATACAATAATGCGTAGAGATGTAAGGTAGTTCTCATATGAAATCACTCCTAATCGGAAATTGAACCACTCTCTCTGTCACCGCAATTACCAATGACTATGAGTTGTTAGGTCAACTTCTTGTGCTAGAGATTAAACCTGGGTAATGATTGGTCAGAATAACGTACCTGCCAGCTAAAATGCGGTCCATGTCTTGAAGTTCCGCTTCCAAGAAGCGACAACCACGCATAAATTTCTCGTTTTGGTACGACTCTATCTTACCTGCACAATACATGAAGAATATCATCACAATGGGCGAGGTAAACAGAGAGTTTTGAGGAAGAACGAGAAGTTTAACTGACCAGATCTCAAAACGAATGGAGATAGCCCCATTTTGTCTCCTGTGGTGTCATCACGGAAGTGAACGCCAACCAAAAGGCTATAATCCATTATTCTCTCAGCTTCTAAGAACTCACAGTCGCGCTTAATTTGCCTGGTAAATGAAATCCCGTCAGCTTAATAAAGCGTTTGCACTTTCAAACAGCCAAATAAAATAAAGAATAACACTAGAAGCAATTTAAGCAGCTTACGTCATAAGCTCTTGATACCAATTTCTCTGAAGACGGAAAGCAAAATTGAGATCAAGATCCTTGAGGGTAGTAGTCTCATCAATTTCCCCTTCGGGTTTGGAGGTATACCGTCCATGGGAAGACCCTTTCAGGTCAAACCGTCTCTGGATTCTATATTCGGAGCAGAATAAGTTCCCCATGACGATAAACCGAGTCTGGTCAGATGACAAACAACATGAGAAAATTGACCACTGGAAACAAAGAGTCTTATGAAATGTAGATGAACAACACAAACCTTCTGGCCACCAACAGGTTTGATACAGTGCACACCGTAGAACCGAGTCACAAGTGTATTTTCATACTGGCAGACATGTTTGTAGTAACTTGGAAGCATTCGTAGAAGCACCTGGATAAAGAAAACAAAAACTTCAGGTCAAAATTATTTAGGTAACCACACTTAGTGGACAATATGATTAAGAATGTAAAGTGAAAGCTAAGAAACAATAATACAAAGGGAATCAAAGAAGAGAGAAGAAGTCAAGACAAGAGCTAACCTTGACTTCTGATTTCTTCACCGTCTTGATCATAAATCTGTCATCTTGAGTTAAGTAAAAAAAGCTTCCACTCTTTCCAGGCGAAGATAGTTCCCTAAGAGCATCGTTTCCACAGATAGCTAGCATGTAATCGGCAGGATCCACCGTGAATAACTCCCTCAGCCGTCTAACAAAATAATTGACCAAAGGAAACACATTAGTCATAAACCCAAATAGAGAACATGCATCACCAAACTATGCACAATAAGATTAACACATTGGGAGAGATATACATTATATCATTATATAAATGCAAAAGATTGAATACCTAAACACCAAAGGGCAATAGTCCTTCCAGCGGAAATCAACAGACAGATGCGGTGGTGTGGTCTTAGAACCCTCAGGTGGGAACCTTGTCCAGAACTTTTCACTTGGGTCAAAATCGCTCTGTTTGAGATCTCGAACAACGGAAGCATGTTTGCCGACAGAATACCTAAACAATCACACTTTGGTTAGAAAAAACACAGATCCAGAACCGCACACCATTCATTGGGATTCTGAAAAATTACCTGATTCCATGTTGCAAGTTGAGCATCAAATCGTATTTCTTATGCCCTTTAGATATGGTCTCTCCAGGTTTCTTAGCCTCGCCACTGAAACAACAAGGATTCTTCCTAAACTGACGAAACCCATCACGATCAATAGAAATCCTATCTCTGTAAATCACAGAAGCTTCCACATTATCAACAATATCACAAGTAATATCCCCAGCTTCACCATCAGATTCCCAAATACAGATTCTAGGAAAAATCTTCTCCCCAGTCAAACTCCCAGCTCCACTATCAACAGAAGATCTCTTCCTCGTGGCAACAATCAACTCATTCTTCTCAATCCCATCAAAAAAATTCCTCATGAGATTACTACTCTCATTCCAAGAACCGATCCAAGAACTCCCATCAGGCCAAGTAAACACACCACTCCCTTTAGGAACTCCATTTTCCCATTGACCTTCAAATCTATTCCCATTAGGCCAAGCAAGCACACCTTTACCACAAATCACACCATTCCTCCATTCTCCAGTATACTGATTCCCATTCATCCAAACATATCTTCCTCTCCCATCCTGTAGATTCCGCCGCCATGTACCTTCATAGTAATCTCCGTTGGCATATCTCTTCTGACCATGACCATGTTTCCGATCAGCAACCCAAGAGCCTCGATAAGTATCACCATCAACTCCAACAAAAGTCCCAAATCCTTCCATTCTCCCAGATTTGAACTCTCCTTCGTAAGTCGCACCACTCGGCCATGAAAACTTGCCTTTACCACTCGCTTTCCCACGTTTCCACTCGCCTTCGTACATACAACCATCCTTCCACAAATACTTACCGGATCCGTTGGGAAACCCGCCGGAAAACGTTCCCATATAGAGATCTCCGTTTGGTAACGGCTTCTCCACGTCTAACGGAGGTGGCGTGGGAGTGACGCGCCGTGTAGTTCCTTGAGATTTCGATCGTACCATCGGCGTTAAAGCTAGTAACAACAAATCGTCTCTTCTCTCTTCTTCGTCTCCACCTTCTCTAACACGTCTCTTACACAACTCTTCTAAAACCTTCTTCTTCTCCACAAGTAAAACTTCAGTAGCTTCTTCTTCTTCTTCGATGACAAGCGGTTCACGCATCATCTACTCATCAGATAAACCCTAGCTTCTTCTTCTTCTTCTTCTTCTTCCTCTCGAAATCAACACAATCTTCGAAATGGCATTCGATTTGTTCTCACAACGATAAAGTGAAATGGAAAATAATCAGATAGAGAAACTTTCTAGATCTGAGAAGAAACCTAACGTTGGTGAGAGATTCCTACAAAACGCTACAGAGGAAAAAAGAAAAGAGAGAATGAAGCATCAAAAGAAAAAGGATAAAGAGACAGAGAAAGAGAGAAGAGAGAAATAAATAAATAAAAATGTTTTGAGAATATGGAAAATTAAATATTGGTTAGGGTAAAATAGTAAAATTCAATTAAAGTTGCAGTAACCATCGGGAAGTGGACACAAAAAGCCCACCACCAGCCCGAATAAAAAAGGAAAAAAATCACATTGTTATGACCAATGTTTTGACTTCACTAATTTACCGAGTTATGTTAAACAGATACATTAATAGAATCTAATAAAAATAAAATACTACAAAAGCATTCAGATTTTTCTCTTTAAAAGTAGCAGAAAACAAAAAATACGCTGTTTAAATGGATAAAACTTCCGAAATAATTGAAAAAAGACAGTAATCACCTGACTGGTTTACTATATGTGTCCTTTCCAGTATTAATTTAAATATCTGTAATCAGAGTAATTAGAAAGGAAACTTATTTTAGGGAAATTTTCTTTTTCCTTGTGGGTTGTAGATGGAAATGAATCATTTGTTTCTCTATTTTGTTTTCCTTTTTTCTGCTGAAATTTTTTTACTTCTCATTTTTTTTTGTGAAAGAAATAGAGGAAATTAAATTTAAAGGAAATAAAAACTTACTCTATCATAAACAACCTGTCAAAGCCAATAGTTTCATTCAACTTGAAATCTTCATATATATAAAATCTAGAGCAAAAAAAAGTAACCAGATTAGCCACATATAGAAAATGGAATCAAACATGTTTATTGGCGCATATTGCGTTGTTGATAACACAAAATATGAATATGTTAACTGCGTTTGGAAAGCTAAACATAAGATACCTAGCAATGTGACATATTGGCTACCATTAGCCATTTTAGCAATGAGAATTCGTCTATGATCTATTTCGGTATTAAAAATGTCACTATCATTTACATGTGAACTCATTCACAACCCAAAGAATCCGGCAAATTTGATGTATACGTGCTCGCTCACTCGTCGACACACATTTAAGCGTGTGTGTAAATAATTAACGAATTTTGTTTTGGTTACTCTGATTTTTTCAGAAGCAAATTGCAGTTAGAAACTTCGTCGACCGTTTTACATCATTGAATTTGTTTAAACTGTAGTTATTGTTAGAATAAAGGTAAATTCACCTAACGGTTTTGTAAGAGTGAATTTACTACTAGCTAGTACTACTATTAATAACGGTAAATTAGTCATACACACAAAAAAAAAAAAAAAAAAAAAAACTACTACTCAAGCTCGACACCTTTGATTGAGCCTATAGTAATTCTTAAAGATATTTATAATATTTTTTTAAAAAGTGTACCGGCGTGCACTACGTTGTATGGATTTAATGTGATACCCACGTAAAAGACCAAATGATTAGTTATGTTTATCTCCTTTCTTTTTTATAAAATACTTGTACAGTTGTACTAATCAAAACTAATTGTATTTGTAAATAAACTGTGATCGATCATCAACTAATCGTCATCGCGAATGGAATAAAGTAATGGACCAGGTGATAATGTTTTTCAACCAAATGACGATATATTTTTCTTAATTTTGTTCTACTGTGTGGCTTTTAATATATCACGTATTCACGTTCGTCGTTTGGTATTCTGAGTTTTAGTTCTTCTATCGTTAATTTCAGTTTAATTTGACTTTTACGTTCAATCTATCCTTGGTTAACTCGAGGTGTTACTGATTTATTTTGATACTGTTTTGATTAACGCAAAGTTTATACTTTTTTCATACAGTATATATGATATTTTATGTATTTATAGGGAATCAATTAGTAGTTGAATCTCAACTAATCTAATGGAAAGTTATTGACTTCTTTTGTAATCGATCTAATCATATAAGACGCTGTCATTGAATTGAAGAGCACGAGGTAATGATTATGCAAAAACAGTGTTTTGAGTATGAGGATAACTACTTCTTCTAGGATTACTGTAGTGTTATATCGTCTTTTTTTTGGGGCTTAATGTGGTCTAAATCTTTTTACTTTTGAATTCATTTTATAAAATACGAAGTTTTAAAATGCATATGTATAGAATAATTAACAAAGAGATCGTTGAAGATCCTTATAGTAGTTCAATGCATCGGTCTCAACAATTAACAAATAGTAAGATTATGATATCACGTTGTCAGATAGATCTATTTAATTTAATATTTCAATAGCCTGTTTGTTATTGGTTAGTAGATTCAAATGATTGTGTTTTTAATTCGAGTAATAAATAATACACATCTTAATAATTCAGGAAACTATATACTTAAATTATATCGATATTATCGCATGACCAAGCGACGTTGTTCATTTTATAATAATTTATCGCGTAGATTTTGATTCGCCATGATCCGGGAACAAGAAATTAAAGACAGATATGACAAGATAGACAAATGACTCTCTAATTGCGGATAATTAAATCTAATTACGCGTCATTATAATTTATAAACATCTTTCTACAGTTGGAATGATCAAGCTGAGCTGGCACATATATGGGAACCACCATTGAGCCATTGGGCTGTCACGGCCCACCTAATACCGTCGTCTACGAAGAATCCAACGACATAGCCGGTGCCACGTGTGGAACACTTTAGCGGTCAAGATGAAAACCACGTCATCAAAATCTAGAGCGAACCACCTGTCTCGGGGCGGCCTGGCGTCAAGATCCTAACGAAGATTATGTTTTATCTGACTAATCACGTGCAACGGCCTTGTTGCACACGTGCGACAGTCAAAAACATTAGTATTTGAACTTGTTAAATTTTGAGGAATTTACTGACTGTTTTTATTTGTCCGACAGAAAAAAATCAACTATAAAAAGTGTTGTAACACTCTTTATTAATGTGTAAATGTACTTGCAGAGAATGGTATCGAAATAAAATACACTCAAAATATTGTTTTCTGGATTTAAAATAGAATAATAGATTAATCCAAACTGGACAATTTGGAGTTTGAGAAATTGGAAAACTTTCTAATATCCTGATTTACAACTGAAATATGAACACAAAACATTCTAGAATACTATATTCTTACAAGAGTATAACAGAAGATAATGCTATATTTAATTACACTTAAGGAATTTGACATGACGAACTTTGTTGTTAATCGAATATTAATGATAAAATTATGTGAAAGCAATAAGAAGAGAAAAGACAAAGAAGATGGATGACCGGATAAGTCAGGTAGCCGTCCGCCGACCTATTACGTACGCATCAAAGCAGAAGACTCATAAGTCCTATCTTCCCAAATCCAAATCACACAAAAGAACAAATATTTTTTCAAAAAATTTATGATTTGATAATAGAATGATGTTTTAAGATTACAAAAACAAAGATAAGCTAGTCTTCACACATTTATCAAGTTCAACGAGATTTAATAGTATTTGTATACAACTTTACTTTTAAAACAAAACTAGTCACTTCATTTTAACAAGTCGAGATAATTCATCCAATAATCTTGTGTGCATCTAATAAATACCTGTGAAAATAAGCATTCTTATGCGTCACTCTAAATTGGTACAAAAAAAATATATATATTAAAAACCAAAAATATTCAAATTTGCCTCGGGATAAAAAAACAAAAGTGTACAACTATGGTTAAAACTGGAAATATATTTGTGTAACCAAGAGTTGTGGCTGTAGTGTACTTTTGACATTTCAACCTGGTTATTGTCCAATGAAAATCCTGAAGAAACTATTAACTTTTGGTCACAACACCACAATATGAATAGTGCAATACAAATATTTATGAGGGGTTGGTGACGTATGCAACTAGCTAACTAAAGCATGGTCATAGAGAAGAGAAGCTCACAGATATTGATGTAACAATATTTCCTTTGTTCTGGCGAAGAAGAATCAAAAGCCCATTCCTCAATAAGCCTTACACCAACGTCTTATCACTCCAGGTTTTACCAAACTCATCCTTCTTACCATTGATTAATTCAAAGCTGACCCTGAAAAAAAAGTTAGATTTAAAATATTATTCATTTAATTCATAATCTAGGACAATTTATTTTGATTTTGTAGGTTATTACAATGTTACTAGCTCCAACGTGCGGGATATTTCTTTTGATTCGATGTCAGGACCGCGGCAAAATCTCGTGGTTAATTATGTGCGAGGAGTGATTTAAAACTAAAGTAATTGTTTTGTTTTCTTGTTGTATCTGTATTTTGTTCTAGGTCGTTAAATTCCGTAATTAATACTAGTAACGTACGTACTCCAATTGTAAAAAGAAATGATTATACAATTTATTGGACTTACGTATTAATGGGTTTCAAAATTACGAATACGTCTCTTTGTCGTGTAAGCTTGAAAGGGAAAGCCCATGCTCTTCTTAGTTTTACTCTTTTCTTTCGTATTTTTCTGCTTCATTAATTTTTCGATATACAAAAAAGTTTATTTTTATGTTGAAATAAAGAATATAAAACTGAAAAGTAATGCTTTATTATCAGATTTAACAGTCATACGTCTTCATCGTTGGCAGAAATGAACCCAACTGATTTTGATTTTAGATTATATTATTATTATCTTTGGTTAAAAGCTTACCTTTTTTTTGTTTCTGGTTTTTAATTAAATACCAACTTAGAAAATTAGAGTCTGCTAAGTACCGAAGTACACTAGATGATTCGAGGATTTTCAAATATTTTTATTCATAGTCGTGACTTCATGTCCATTACGTAGCGTTTTCATGCATTAGATTAATTGTTGGCGGTGCCTATAGATTTAACAACTACGTTATATTATTGCGTATATAATGTATCTATTGAAAACGTTTTTAAAACTTCGTAAGATTACTTTGTCTGTCCACAAATTAAATTAGCCTAAACATTGACTTCATCATTATATTAAACCAAAGATAAAAATTGCAAAATAATCAAAAGTAATGTCACTGATTTTGAAAAATTAAATGGGCCGATACCTTTTAAACAAATTATACATAGGCTTTCACTAAATGGCCCATAAATCATACATGGGAAAAACTTTGGTTAGTGGGTCTTAAGTGACTTATTTACGTTCTTGAGAGAATCTATGAGATGATATTGGTACTGTTTGAGCGACATAACCTCATTATGCAATGCAACGAAATTGTTCTTCATTATTTCTTCGCAATCTTTGATGATTGTCTCGTTAACCTCTTCTTTCATTAATCTTTGTCTTAGCTTATCGGTCGAGACTGAGACATTAGTCGTCGATGCCATTAGTTCTTCGTTTGACATTCTTGGAAACGTGTCTTTACCAGCTTTCAAAGCTTCGATCCAAGCGATACGATCCTCGCTCGTTGCTGCGCGTAAATGCAGACTCTTCGTGCCAGTGAATACAGTAAATCTCTTCCCGTCTGATATGCTTTGTCCAATCGATGAGACCTATAAAACACCAACAAATCCGAAAATTACATATATAATCTTGGTTTGTATTTGATCAATTGAAAATGTTTTGAGTACATTTAAATTATTTTGAAAAATAATGGAGCACTTATGCAACAACGGGTGTGTGGCTGATAATTTTAAAATCTCTGGGGTCACATAAAGTATTAAAAACTGATGAACTGACAAATCATATGCAATTGGGTCTTTTAGATCAATTTAAATGTTTTGGGGGTACATGTGAAAACATTGTAAAATACAGAGGGTGTACTTAAATAAACCGAAACGTTTAGGTGAAGTGACCCAAAAGTAAGGTGTATCTCACAGTTTTAAAATGTATGGGTTGTATTTGAAACGTATGTAAAATACTGGGGCGTTCTGAAATAAATCGAAACCTTGAGGTGAATTTGGCCGAGAGGTTTCCCGGGGCTATGAACATCACCACGTTTGCTATGTCGGCAAATAAACCGTAAAGATTCTCCGCCGATCAATTTAGATCTCCGGTCCATTTCAACGGAGAGAGATATTTTATCGGGACCATGGATTCTATAATACGACAAAACACCGTCCTGGAGAACGAACCACCGTCGTTTCCATCCTTGGCCGTAATTTACCCATTTGTAGAGGATTCCGGCGACGCCGTTCCCCGAAGGTGGTCGATCTTCGTTCGTACGAGGACCAGCGGAGAGACTATACCGGAGATCGTGGTTGTGGTTGGTACGAGTAGAATGAGGGATGTTTAACGAAGCGGATCGAGTCGTGGTTAGGTTAGATTTTGCGGCGAGTGGAGATGAAGACATTGTTTGAGAACGATTGGAGAAATTAGGTTAAGGAATTTAACCGGTGGTTGAAAGGAGAAGGTGAGAAATAAAGGGGAAATAAATTTGGAAAGTGCGAAGGTTACGTGGGACGCAAGATTGCTTGAGGTGCTCTGTTTGTGGGACAAAAAAAATGATTAGAAAATGGAAGAAAATTTGCGCATGGTGAGAATTTTGCTTTCTAGGATTTAAAAATTAGTTTGGTGTGAAATTATGTAATAGAAACACTAAAAAAAATGTTAGAAAATAAAGAAGGAACTGAAATGATGTGTGAACTTGTCAAATGAGTCATACCAATAAAAAAAAACTTGGCTAATGAAGACATCTCAACGACGTCGTTTCAAAGAAATCAGTGGAAAACCGATGCCGTTTAGTCGTTTCCGGGAAACGAAGCGGGTAGTCTGTGAAACGCGGCCGTTGAGAGTATCGAAGAAACGATGCCGTCTAGAGAATGATAGAAAAACGACACCATTTTGGCATGATGTTTGCTGAAGAGAGTAATTTGACAGAATAGAGAAACACTATTTAAGGTTTGATCTGCTAAAACATGAAAAAAGAAGAGCACCCAAAATGATACATTCCAAATACAAGAAATCAAACAGGACATTATAAGCAAACGTCTTCTTCTAACAATTAACATACCAATTTACAAGATTCAAAAGCCGTAGAATCAGATCAGTACTGCTTACTATTTTTCTCCTTCCAGACCTCATAACCGATCCTTGAGTTGAATACAAAGTTCTGAAACCCGAGAGAGAAGTTGCTGATTTTGATCTCTTGAATCTAAGTGATCATTTCTTGGAAGAGGAGCAGGATTTGTAAGCAGTTGTTCAAGCTGAGAGATCATGGAATTGGCTTTATCGTCATCACGAACACAAGATTCAGCTATGAGTCTGAGCAGTTTAATGGTTTTGACTTGAGGCTCAGGTGGAATGGGCGGGGCAAGGAAAGGATGTTGGAGAAGCTCAGGGATTCTCCATCTTTGGTTACGGTCCCAAGCTAGACATTTCTTCATTAGGTCGATAAGCCACGGGTTTGAGAGTTGATTGTAAGTAATCTCGTGGTTTGGATCGGTTATGACTTTGAACTTTGCCCAGAAGGTCTTATAATCTGCAAAAGGTGTTCTTCCATATACCATTTGGTATAGTATGCACCCAAGTGACCAAATATCTGATGGTCTTCCACATTTTATAGTGTTTCCATTCTCATCGCTTTCGTTACACATGAATGCTTCTGGCGACATATAACTCAAAGTCCCCACCTGTCACGATACATACATACCCCCATTAATATCAGCAGCTTGAAAACTAAAAACAAAACAACTCTTTGTATTCAAGAGGAGGATGATGACAAAAACAGAAACATGGGAGGAGCATCACCTGTGAATCTCGTTGAATATTCGTAGTGTCGCTATTGATGGCCTTAGCGATACCAAAATCAATAAGTTTTAGAAAGCCTCGGACAAGAAGGAAATTTGCAGGTTTCAAATCAGAGTGCACAATGCGCTCATCATGTATGGTGTTCACAGCTTGAAGTATTTGCTGCAATTGTTTTTCAATTCATATGAGAATCAGTGATTTTTGAGCAAAAAGGCTCTTCAGTGAATAAATAATATTAACAAACTGAAAGACCTCCAATGCAAAAGGAAAGATATAGTTTAGTTTCATCACAAAAATAACTTGATGGGATTGTGTAAGAACCTGCCAGTAGAACCGAAGCCAATTTTCATCAATTGTCCGGTCAGATCCTTCGATTTCCCTCCATTTTTGGGATAACATGTGAGCCAGATCGATTTCTCCATATTCTAGTACCATATATATAAATCCATCGTCCTTAACTCTTCCATCTTTGTTACTCATTGTGCCATTCAAAACCTCCTGGAGTAAAGTCTTATCCGTGACCTAATTGCAAAAATACTGTTATGGCTGAGATGGAAATTGTCAACCATGCACTTTAAAACTAATAGGGAATATAAGTGTCCCATGGATCAGAACACGAACTTAAAGGAAGTACCTCATAGTCTATTAGCTGAATGATGTTGGTTTTCCCTTTCAGCTTCTTTAGATATCCAATTTCCTGGCAAAATCCATATGCTGTAGCATAGTCACGACCCTTGAGCTTGATCTTTTTTAGCGCATATATGGTACAATCTGAAGAAATAACCTTGTGGACTTCACTGCTTCCTCCACTTCCTATCTTGCCAAGCCTCTGATAAAGCTTCCCATTGACTTTAAAGAACAAGTCTGGATCATAATTTCTTTTACGAGGCGCTGATGGCCCTTTGCTACTTGCAACCTTTTCCTGCTTATCTGATTTCTGTGGCTGTGAGCTAACACTGGTAAGCAACTCATCAGGTAGACGAGCATTCGCTTGTCCGTCACCCCCATGACTGGAAGATCCCACTGGAGCTTCAAGTTCTGTGGTGCACTGTTGCTGCTTGGACTTATCTGTCTCTTTGACTCTTACTTCTGGATCATTAGTTGAGGCTGGTATCGCTGATGGAGGGGCATCCTTATTGGCATGTAGTATGTTGCTGTCCTTGGAAGAAGGATAGCAAGAAGGCAAGTTCCCTTGACTTTGATAAGCACGGGGATTTGCATTTGAATCAGCCTCAGCATAAGAACGAGAGACATGGGTAGTAGCATTTAGCATAGGAGCTGAAGACGAATGGATTAGCGTAGTTGTGGCACATGATGACCCCACAGCAGAACACTGAGTTTTAGGCTGGTTCAAGAAGTTGCGAAATTCTCCCAACTGGCCCTGGTTCTTTGCCAATGAAGATGAAACCTTGTATTCAGATTTCAAACTGATCTCAGAATCAACAGATTGGAGATTCTGACGTTTTGATTCAAAACAAGCACCAAGATGTGATGCTTCAGCCTGATTTGTTGCATCCCATTCCATATCTGCCAGGACAAGTGAGTTCAAAGTAAGATTAATAGCTCAACAAACCAACCGTAACCATGCCTGTGTAAACTGAATTGAGCCAAGGGGAAAATATATGACAGTGGTTAGTAGTGCCGAGTAGTATTTAATATCCCCCTGGTTCAGCTTTTGGACAATTTTCCAGTATGGCAAAAAACAAAGCAAACTAATTTGGGCATTACCTTGAGATGTGAGGGTGCTACCAATGAGAGATTGGAACTTTCTCTGGTCATTTTCATTCTGAGATCCAATATCAAGATTGCTTTCTAGACTAGCAACAGCAGATTTTCCAAAATCCATCTGTCTGTCTGATGGCTTGAAATTCTGACCAAACAAATTATTAACAGTTCCTGAAACTGAAGGTGGCGTAACGGATGCATTCTCAATAGATTCTCCAGCAACAGAAGTTGCTAAGTTGCTTGTATCCTGTGTCAAAGTATTAGCAGCAAGACTCTGACTCAGCGTAACAACATCCTGAGATCTCTGCCCTTCAGCTGTAACCAAACGTGAACTTCTTGAAGCTTGTCGTTGTGGAGCAACACTCCGTCGAGGCCCGATAGTGGTCGTCTGCATTTTACCTGAAGAAAAAGAGCAATAAGAGATCCATTGCAAATCACTCCAGAAAAAAACAGCTAAAATTAAGAACAATTAGCGTCTTCACAATTGTGAGTTCGTCTTCATAATCAAAAGGTTTAACAAGCTTATCTTATCACTCACACCACAAATCCCACAAACTCAGTAAAGCATTATAAAAAGCGTAGACGGAACTTAACTTTCCCAAAAAAAGCCCTAAATCGTCAAAAGAGATGAGAGAAATGCTAAAACCCAAAAAAACCCTAAATTAGTCAAATTGAACTTCCAGAACTAGAGATTTCGACCCAGAAAGAGAGAGAGAGGGAGAGAGTACTGAGTGGGCGATGGCGTTTGAAAGCGGCTTGCAAATGCCGTAGAAGTTCCGGAGAGGAGGAGGAAGAAGACGAAGTAGTTTCCAGGTTTAAGATGGGACGAACCAGACTCTTCGGAGGTTTATCCGGTTGAACCGGAAGGTTAGCCTCCCTGTCCATGGCTAAATCTCAACTGCATCTCCGACTTGCTACACCGTTGATTTTCTGAAACGAGAAACCACAGAGACGCAGCAGCAGAATTCAAAATTCTCAATTTCTGGGTATAGCTCCAATTCTCGCCATCGCCATCGCCGTCGAAGTAGAAATCACAGAATTGGTTTGAAATTTTTGGAGGAAAGGAGAAAAAAAAAAAAAAAACAGAAAAGGTTTGAGATTCGAACTCCTTATTGCCGCTTCTCCTTCTCTCTTAAAAATTCAATCCGAGATGATTAGATTTAAGGTCCATTGGGCCTTATTCGCCTGTTAAGCGGTGAAATGGTTGGGCTAATAATGCTCTTTTCTTGGCCTGGTTTAGTTTGTTTTCTTTCAACAATAAGGCAAATAAATGGTGGAATAATGATAAATCAGTAATACTAATGCAACGGCTAATTGTCAAATCAATAATGAGAAGACAGTCGAACGTTGTTGTTTATAGCCGTTAGTGAAGCCTAAGAAGATTTTATAGCCGTTGGTGAAGATTGCTATAAATACTCCCTTAAACCCTATCAATTTCAGTAACAACAACAATTCATCTCTTCCTTCTCTTTCAGATTTCAATTATTCTTTTGCTCAGAGAATGAGAGTCAGAGAGAGAGACATCATCCGTCCACGTTTCTCTCCTTCTTCGTTCACTACGATAAGTCACGACCATGCTCTGCTCGAACCATCAATCAGGTAAAGCACCGCTGAATTAGCAAAACTTTGATCTTTTTTAAGGTTTCTTAGTTTCAGCTAATGATGAATCGCTTTGTCTCTTTTGCAGTTATTTTTCCCGGAGCACTGGAGATTCTGTTTCAGAAAACGGCGATCCTACTCTGAATCACAAACCGAACTCTGTATGACCTGTTCCCATCTCTTTTGTCTTGTTATAATCTTCATGTTTCCGTTAGTGATTCTCAGTTTCAGTTTTAGATTTGTGATTTCAGTTTGTGATTTGTGATTTGTGATTTCAGTTTCTTTTTTTTTGTTTAAAATTTACCCACTTTCTTCAACGTATGAACAAAAAAAAGTATGTGAAAATTATGTTATTAACATGTGCAATTTGATTTTTGATTATAGGAGAATTTTGATAATCAATACAGCGAAGAGACTTGCGACTTACGAGGATTATACTGATATAAATCCAGGTAATGCAAACTCTCTGTTTCTTGGGAAGTCATTCATTTGCAATCGTGGAGTTAAAGTCGTGTAGGTTGTGTGTAGGTGCATATTTTCTCGGGATAATAACAACCATTATCGTATTTAAAAATGATTAGATACATTGTATATTTTTACACTATCTCGGCATGTGACTACATACTTGAATTTGTTTTGGGTATCAATAATGAATGACTTTAAATTCTTAAGAAAAGGAAATTTCCTTTTTGTGCTGATGAATTTCCTTTTTTTTTTTTTGTTGGTTTTGAAAAAACAGAACTTTTTTAATGGAGATCAATTCGCATAGATTCACCGCCGGAAAGGTCAGAATCTGCGGGAGATGATTTTCCAACACAACGAGGCTTTTCAGATTTTCCAACTACGACACAATTACACGGTGGGCTTGGAAATGGGCATTTTTGTATGGGGCTTTGCTATCAAATCCAATAAGGTACTTTTTATTCATTCTTATATATTTTTTCTTTTCTTTTAAAATTATTTTAAATAAAACTAAAACTAATTAATTTTAAAAAATTAATAAATAATTTTCACTAAAATTTAAACTAATATAATATTTTTAACCAAAACCATGTGAATTTTATTATTACTTTTAAAAATTAGTTTAAATGTTAAATTTTAAAAACGTCAAAAACTAACCGCGCCTAGGCATCCTGTCCTTAGTTGGTCCGTAAGCTTTTTGGTGTTCGAAGTTCGGCATGTTTTGACGTGATATAGATTTAACACTTAAAACTCATTTTGAAAAATTAATAATGATTTTCACTAAAAATTTAAAACTTTAACCAAAATAATATTTTTAACCAAAATTATGTAAATTATTTAAATTTTTTTAAAAACCATGTAAATCACTTAAAAAAATATTTAAGCGTTAAATTTTAAAAGCGTCGAAAACTAACCGCGCCTAGGCATGTTTTGACGTGATATATAGATTTAACACTTAAACTCATTTTGAAAAATTAATAATGATTTTCGCTAAAAATTTAAGCAAATTTAACACTTAAACTTTTAACCAAAATAATATTTTTAACCAAAACAATGTAAATTATTTAAAATTTTTTAAAAACCATGTAAAACACTTAAATAAACGCATCGAAAACTACCGCGTCTAGGCATGTTTGGACGGATAAACACTTAAATTCATTTTAGAAAATCATTTTCACTAAAAATTTAAACAAATTTAACACTTAAACTTTAACCAAAATAATGTTTTTAACCAAAACAATCTAAATTATTTAGAAAAATTTTAAAAACCATGTAAATCACTTAAAAGAATTATTTAAGTGTTAAATTTTAAAAATGTTGAAAACTAAGCGCCTCTAGGGCATGTTTTGACGTGAAATAGATTTAACACTTAAACTCATTTTTAAAAATTAATAATGATTTTCACTAAATATTTAAACAAATTTAAACTTTAACCAAAATAATATTTTTAACCAAAACCAAGTAAATTATTTAAAAAATTTTAAATTGTTAAATTTTAAAAACGTCGAAAACTAACCGCGTCAAGGCATGTTTTGACGTGATATAGATTTAACACTTAAACTCATTTAAAAAAATTAATAATAATTTTCTCTAAAAATTTAAACAACTTTAACACTTAAACTTTAACCAAAATAATATTTTTAACCAAAACAATGTAAATTATTTTAAAAACAATGTAAATCACTTAAAAATTTTATTTAAGTGTTAAATTTAAAAATGTCGAAAACTAACCGCGCTTAGGCTTGTTTTGACGTGATATAGATTTAACACTTAAACATATTTTGAAAAATTAATAATGATTTTTTACTAAAAATTTAAAAAAATTAACACTTAAACTTTAACCAAAATAATATTTTTAACCAAAACAATGTAAATTATTAAAAAAAAATTAAAAACCATGTAAATCACTTAAAAAAATTATTTAAGTGTTAAATTTTAAAAACGTCGAAAACTAACCGCGTCTAGGCATGTTTTGACGTGATATATAGATTTAACACTTAAAACTCATTTTGAAAATTTAATAATGATTTTCACTAAAAATTTAAAGAAATTTAACACTTAAACTTTAACCAAAATAATAATTTTAACCAAAACAATCTCTAATTATTTAAAAACCATGTAAATCACTTAAAAAACTAACCGCGTCTAGGGCATGTTTTGACGTGATATAGATTTAACACTTAAAACTCATTTTGAAAAATTAATAATGATTTTTACTAAAAATTTAAAAAAATTAACACTTAAACTTTAACCAAAACAATATTTTTAACCAAAACAATGTAAATTATTAAAAAAAATTTAAAAACCATGTAAATCACTTAAAAAAATTATTTAAGTGTTAAATTTTAAAAACGTCGAAAACTAACCGCGTCTAGGCATGTTTTGACGTGATATATAGATTTAACACTTAAAACTCATTTTGAAAATTTAATAATGATTTCACTAAAAATTTAAACAAATTTAACACTTAAACTTTAACCAAAATAATAATTTTAACCAAAACAATCTCTAATTATTTAAAAACCATGTAAATCACTTAAAAAACTAACCGCGTCTAGGGCATGTTTTGACGTGATATAGATTTAAACACTTAAAACTCATTTTGAAAAAATTAATAATGATTTTTACTAAAAATTTAAAAAAAATTAACACTTAAACTTTAACCAAAATAATAGTTTTAACCAAAACAATGTAAATTATTAAAAAAAGTATTTAAGTGTTAAATTTTAAAAAACGTCGAAACTAACCGCGTCTAGGCATGTTTGACGTGATATATAGATTTAAACACGTAAAACTCATTTTGAAATTTAATAATGATTTTCACTAAAAATTTAAACAAATTTACACTTTAAACTTTAACCAAAAGAATAATTTAACCAAAACAATATAAATTATTTAGAAAAATTTAAAAACCATGTAAATCACTTAAAAAATTATTTAAATGTTAATTTTAAAAACGTCGAAAACTAAACTCGTCTAGGCATGTTTTGACGTGATATAGATTTAACACTTAAACTCATTTTGAAAAATTAATAATGATTTTCACTAAAAATTTAAACAAATTTAACCAAAATAATATTTTTAAACCAAATTATGTAAATTATTTAAAATTTTTTAAAAACCATGTAACTCACTTAAAAAAATATTTAAGCGTTAAATTTTAAAAGCGTCGAAAACTAACCGCGCCTAGGCATGTTTTTGACGTGATATAGATTTAACACTTAAACTCATTTTGAAAAATTAATAATGATTTTCACTAAAAATTTAAGCAAATTTAACACTTAAACTTTAACCAAAATAATATTTTTAACCAAAACAATGTAAATTATTTAAAAAAATTTAAAAACCATTAAAATCACTTAAATAAACGCATCGAAAACTAACCGCGTCTAGGCATGTTTGGACGTGATAAACACATAAACTCATTTTGAAAAATTAATACTAAAAATTTAAACAAATTTAACACTTAAACTTTAACCAAAATAATATTTTTAACCAAAACAATCTAAATTATTTAGAAAATTTTAAAAACCATGTAAATCACTTAAAAGAATTATTTAAGTGTTAAATTTTAAAAATATTGAAAACTAAGCGCCTCTAGGGCATGTTTTGACGTGATATAGATTTAACACTTAAACTCATTTTAAAAAATTAATAATGATTTTCACTAAATATTTAAACAAATTTAACACTTAAACTTTAACTAAAATAATATTTTTAACCAAAACCAAGTAAATTATTTAAAAATTTTTAAAAACCAAGTAAATCACTTAAAAAAATTATTTAATTGTTAAATTTTAAAAACGTCGAAAACTAACCGCGTCTAAGCATGTTTTGACGTGATATAGATTTAACACTTAAACTCATTTAAAAAAATTAATAATAATTTTCGCTAAAAATTTAAACAAATTTAACACTTAAACTTTAACCAAAATAATATTTTTAACCAAAACAATGTAAATTATTAAAAAATTTTAAAAACCATGTAAATCACCTAAAAACATTATTTAAGTGTTAAATTTTAAAAACGTCGAAAACTAACCGCGTCTAGGCATGTTTTGACGTGATATAGATTTAACACTTAAAACTCATTTTGAAAATTTAATAATGATTTTCACTAAAAATTTAAACAAATTTAACACTTAAACTTTAACCAAAATAATATTTTTAACCAAAACAATATAAATTATTTAGAAAAATTTAAAAACCATGTAAATCACTTAAAAAAATTATTTAAGTGTTAAATTTTAAAAACGTCGAAAACTAACCGCGTCTAGGCATGTTTTGACTGACGTGATATAGATTTAACACTTAAATCTCATTTTGAAAATTTAATAATGATTTTCACTAAAAATTTAAATTTAAACAAATTTAACACTTAAACTTTAACCAAAATAATATTTTTAACCAAAAACAATATAAATTATTTAGAAAAATTTAAAAACCATGTAAATCACTTCAAAAATTATTTAAGTGTTAAATTTTAAAAACGTAGAAAACTAACCGCGTCTAGGCATGTTTTGACGTGATATAGATTTAACACTTAAAACTCATTTTGAAAATTTAATAATGATTTTCACTAAAAATTTAAAGCAAATTTAACAATTAAAATTTAACCAAAATAATATTTTTAACCAAAATAATATAAATTATTTAGAAAAATTTAAAAACCATGTAAATCACATAAAAAATTATTTAAGTGTTAAATTTTAAAAACGTCGAAAACTAACCGCGCCTAGGCATGTTTTGACGTGATATAGATTTAACACTTAAACTAATTTTAAAAAATTAATAATGATTTTCAGTAAAAATTTAAGCAAATTTTAACACTTAAACTTTAACCAAAATAATATTTTTAACCAAAACAATGTAAATTATTTAAAAAATTTAAAAACCATGTGAATCACTTAAAAAATTATTTAAGTGTTAAATTTTAAAACAGTCGAAAACTAACCGCGTCTAGGCATGTTTTGACGTGATATAGATTTAACACTTAAACTCATTTTGAAAAATTAATAATGATTTTCACTAAAAAATTAAACAAATTTAACACTTAAACTTTAACCAAAATAATATTTTTAACCAAAACAATATAAATTATTTAGAAAAATTTAAAAACCATGTAAATCACTTAAAAAATTATTTAAATGTTTAAACTTTAACACTTAAACTTTAACCAAAACAAAATTTTCTCGCCAAAAAAAATTCCGTCCGACTTTTCCTGCCAAAAAAAATCCAAGAAATTCAGGAATGACGAATTTAGGAAAGATTTCACGTAATTTAGGAAGGGTTTCACGATTAATTACGTGGAATCTTTCCTGAAATTCATGAAATCCTTCCTAAATTACGTGGAATCTTTCCTGAATTTCGTTGAATCCTTCCTAAATTTCGTGCAATTTTATCAGGAATCCTTTCCTGAAATAAATACAAGGAATCCTTCCTGAATTTCTTGATATCCTTCCTGAATTTCGTGGATTTTTTTGGCGGAAATAGGGTGAAAAAAAATTTTGGCGGGAAAATTTTTGATAAAAGCGGGAAAATATTTTTACGTTGCGGAAATTTTTTGACGGGAAAAATAAATTTTGGTGGGAAATTTTCAATTTTATTTATTTATTTATTTTAATTGAACTTATTATTCATATTTAATATTTAATTAAAGTTTATAGTGCTATTTGTGAAACATTTCAAATGTAGTGCTATTTTTGGAAGAAAAACTTATTTAGTGCTATTTTTGTCAATCTAACCATGTTAATTTTATTAAAACATTTTAAAAACTAGTTTAAATGTTAAAATAAGTTAAACTAATTTTTAAAATATAATAATGATTTTTACTAAGATTCTTTTTAAAATAAATTTAACACCTAAAATGTAGGAAAATAATATTTTTAACTAAAATCTCACTAAATAGTTCAAGTGTTAAATTTTAACACGTCGAAAACAAACCGGGCTTAGACATCTTATCCTTAGTTGGTCCGTAAGGTTTGGTGTTTGAAATTCAACATGTTTTCACGTAATACAGTTTTAACACTTAAATCAATTTTTAAAGGTTTTTTTAAACAATAATTATTTTTACTAAAATTCTTCTAGTTTCACTAAATTTTAAAATAAATCCACGTAAAAAGAAATTTAACAAATAAACTATTTTTTTAGAAAATTACTTTTTATAACTAAAAAGAATTAAAATGTTAATTTCATTGAAAATTTTAAATAAATAAAATGTTTTAGTTTTTCAAATTAGTTTAAGTCTTAGATTTTAAACACGTTGAAAACTACCCGAACTTAGGCATCTTGTCTTTTTTTTTGGTCCGTAAGATGTTATAAGTTTCACATGTTTTCACATAATATATAGATTTGACATTTAAACTAAATTTTAAAGGTTTTTAACTAATTTCGCTAAAAATTTTAAATCAATACAATGTTTTACTTTTTCAAATTAAAGTAGTATAAGTGTTAGATTTTAACCACGTTGAAAAATACCCGAACTTAGGCATCCTGTCCTCCACACTTTCTTACAGATTTGTTAAGTTCCTTGTTAAGCTCCCACATTCACTACCTGGATTAGTACTTAGAAGAAGCTCTGTGCAGTTCTTGCTAAATCAGATCGGAAGCTTGGAGAAGGAAAGAGACCATTCAAGTATAAGAATGGGTACAATTTGTAGTATTATTGGCTAAAACACTTCTTTTTTTGTCAAATTATTAAAAGAATAATACATACACCTAATTTCTCCAACAAAAAAAAAACACAGAAAGAGATGAGATTGTTTGAAGCATAAAAACAGGTATTTGGCATCCAACCACGAACATAAAAAGAGTTCGCCGAGGGCTTCTCATTATGTGGATACGAAAGGCTTCTTCATAGGAATTTCACTCCTACGTGGTATTCACTAGCAATGAAAGATAGCGGCAGACTAAGGAGCCTTTCTCTTCTATTCTATGGAACATGTAAAGACTGACTGAGATATGCTCTTGACTCTTGTTAGTGCACATACATTATCTAAGCATATATGAATATGAATTATACCAGACACACATATAACATGACCAAATCCAATTCATTTAATCCGTAAAAGGATGTGAACAACACATATTTATTCAAAGAAGTTGTACATTTAAGCATTTCAATATGTTATTTTATTTTTTTGAAGGTATGGGAACTGAGTTTTACTCAATGCTTACAACATTTATGGATCCATCACAAACGCAGCTCCAACTCTATCACGCGGGATCAGTCTGAGTTCAGATCCGTGCTTCAGAAAAACGTTTCCTGACATCATTCATAACACCACATTCATTAACATTCGAGAAAATAGATGGGAAAAAAAAAACATATTGAGCATGATTTATACATAGTTGAGATTTAAGTTCTTTTGAAATGTGAACAGCTGAAATATTACAGCGAAACCCGACTATGTATAAATAGTCTAAAGGATGTTATTCGGCTTTCCTATGGACACTGAAGTCACTTAGAGACTAAGATTAATTTAGCTTACAAGTTAATGGAGATGAGTTAAACAAATAGAAAAAACCACACGACTTTAAGGACAACACAAGTGATCTTCTAAGATTATAAAGACATGCAATCAAACCATGCAAGATAGAATTAAGTAAAAGCAATCAACCAAGTCACATGTTTAACATTATGAAAGTTACCTGCACTCTGTTGAGGATTGATCCCAATCCCATCTGCACACATGAATACAGATGCATCACATCAGCAATCTTGAGTATTGATTACTATGGATTAAATCATCCGAAACTAATCAATAGGTGAGCACTAAAGTCTATTCAAAACAAATCCCTTCTAGGATCTTCCAGCACTAGAAAAGCTTTAACTTTTAAACTTTGTAGCCACAGAAAATGCCGAGAGAAAAGAGTTACATGCATATATATGTTTCAAATCTAATAGAAACACAATTGTCATACATCGTACAAACAATCAAGAGGGAAAAAGGTCAAAATTCGAATTCGAAAAACTCAGAATCCCTATAGCAATAATGCTTGATGATGCGATTGAAGGCGAAGAAGAATCGATCTCAAAATGAATGTCAACAATGGTTTAATTACCATTAGTGATGATGGCGCTGGTTTGTGGAGGAACCTTGAACTCTTCTGCTGCAAATTTCAGAACCGCCGTGAATGGAGCTCCTTCTGGTACGCTGAAACTGATCGGAGAAAAAACAACCAAGAGATCAATCACAGGTGAATCAAACGCGTAAATCGAAAAGAGAAAAGAGTCTGGATTCGCGTACACTTTGAAAGGAAGCTTAGGATCCGAAGTCAGAGTGACTTTGAAGGAGACTTTTCCTCCACCAGTGGCCATTTTTCCCGACGACGGAGGAGATTAGATTAGCACGGCGGAAATGGCGTTTCAATGACGCAGACACCAAGAGGGTTAAGAATCGTGTCTGAAACCAGAGAAAATACCAACATTAAACTTGTATTTCACTTGAGGCCCATTCGCGGCCCATTTGTAATTTTATGCTTTTGACAATATAACCATAGAGATTATCTTTTTTCTTAAAATGTAACTTCATCTTTCTTTTTTACACCCAAATCAACCATACATTTACTTTGAAACTAAATTATTTACAATTGAGAACTTAGAAGTACTATATACATATCAAATGAGAAATTTTCCTCAAAAAAAAAAAAAAAAATCTTGTTTATCTAAAAGAAAGAGTCTCGAAATTAGCTAAACACAACAAGAGACAACATCAACACGAGCCACAATTTCTCAATCATCTTCTTAAACCCACCAGAACCATCGCTGCGTACTAACTTGTTATCTTGGTACGTGCACACCGGCTTCTTCCTATACACATTTAAAAAAAAAAAAAAAAAAAAAACTAAATTTCTGCATTTGAATCAATCACTTCATTATATTACTTCTTGCATTTCTTATCTTTTCATCAAAACAAAAACATAAAAATCATTTCCTCTAAATTAGTTTGAATCTCAGATCTTTAGTGTTGCAATCTTTATTCCTTGTGGTTCGACATCTAATACTTCCGCGATAGATCGTTGATGCATTTAGATTATTAATTGACAAAAAACGCATAGATCATTTGGCATCCAACCACGAACATAAAAAGTGTTCGCCGGGGGCTTCTCATTATGTGGATACAAAAGGCTTATTCATAGGAATTTCACTCCTACGTGATATTCACTAGCAGTGAAAGATAGCGGCAGACTAAGGAGCCTTTCTCTTCTATTCTATGGAACATGTAAAGACTGACTGAGATATGCTCTTTTTAGTGCACATACATTATCTAAGCATATATGAATATGAATTATACCAGACATATATATAACATGACCAAATACAATTCATTTAATCCGTAAAAAGTATGTGAACAACACATATTTATTCAAAGAAGTTGTACATTGAGCATTTCAATGTTATTTTATTTTTTAAAAGGCATGGAACTGAGTTATACTCATTTGCTTATAACATTCATGGATCCATCACAAACGCAGCTCCAACTCGATCACGCGGGACCAGTTTGACTTCAGACCCGTGCTTAAGAAAAACGTTTCCTGACATCATTCATAACACCATATTCATTAACATTCAAGAAAATAGATGGGAAAAAAAACAATCATAGATCAAGGAGCTTCATTTCGACCATACTTGTGTTTAGTTGTTGAGATTTAAGTTCTTGTGAAATGTGAACACAATTGAAAGGACAGCTGAAGTATTATTACAGCGAAACCCGAGTGTGTATAAACAATCTAAAGGTTGTTATCCGGCTTTCCTATGGACACTGAAGTCACTTAGAGACTAAGATTAATAAGCTTACAAGTTAATGGAGATGAGTTAAGCAAAAAGAAAAAACCATAGGATATTAAGGACAACACAAGTGATCTTCTAAGATTATAAAGACATTACAATAAAACCATGCAAAAGAGAAATAAAAGATAGAATTGAGTAAAAGCAATCAACCAAGTCAAATGTTTAGCATTACGAAAGTTACCTGCACTCTGTTGAGGATTGATCCCAATCCCATCTGCACACATACATGAATAAAGATGCATCACATCAGAACTCTTGAGAATTGATGGATTAAATCAGTCGAAACTAATTAATAGGTGACTAAACCACAACCCTAACATCAAAGATTAGTTAGGTGAGAACTAAAGTCTACTAATCCAAAACAAATCCCTTTCAGGATCCACAATTGTCCTGCATATGTCTTATTCATCACATCAACAATCAATAAAGGCCAAAATTCGAATTCGAGATACTCAGCTTGATGATGCGATATAAGGCCAAGAAGAATCGATCTCAAAATGAAAGTCAACAATTACCATTAGTGATGATGGCGCTGGTTGCTGCAGGAACCTTGAACTCTTCTGCTGCGGCTCTCAGAACCGCCGTGAACGGAGCATCTTCTGGAAAGCTGAAACTGATCGGAGAAGAAACAACCAAGAGATCAATCACAGGTGAATCAAACGCGTAAATCGAAAAAAAGAGAGCCTAGATCCGCATACACTCTGAAAGGAAGCTTAGGATCCGAAGTCAGAGTGACTTTGAAGGAGACTTTTGATGACATTTTTCCCGGCGACGGAGGAGATCAGATTAGCACGGCGGAATTGGCGTTGAAATGACGCATACACCAAGAAAGAGGGTTAAGAGCATCCTCAACGGTGATATTTTAAAAATGGTTCTCTGATCAACAAAAAATTATAATTTTATTATAATTTTCTTATTTAATTAAATTTATAATAATTAATTGAACTCCACCAATAAAATCAATATATTTGGCAAGAGGAGTTTCTTAAAAAAAATTGTGTCTGAAACCAGAGAAAATACCAACATTAAAGTTGTATTTCACTTCAGGCCCATTTTTGGCCCATATGTAATTTAATCTTTTTTAATAATTTAACCATAGAAATTATCTTTTTTCTTAAAATGTATCTTCATCTTTCTTTTTACACCCAAATCAACCTTTACATTGACTTTGAAACTAAAATTATTTACACATGAGATATTTTCCTCAAGAGTAAAAGAAAAAAAAAAAACTTGTTTATCTAAAAAAGAATCACGAAATTAGCTAAACACAACAAGAGACAACATCAACACAAGCCACAATCTCCCAATCATCTTCTTAAACCCACCAGAACCATTGCTGCATACTAACTTGTTATCATGGTACGTGCACACCGGCTTCTTCCTATACACATAAAAAAAAATAACCTTAATTAGTTCTTTAATTTTGCATATGAAATTAAGTGTCATGACATGTAAACGTCATTTTCACATTTAAAAAAAAAAATCATGCTCTAATAGAAACGAGTTATGAATGAATTAAACTTGATTAGAAACATGACATGTAGTTAAAAACGTTAAAAGACAAACCTGGAGGAACAGAAAGAGATGACGTAATCAGAGGCAGTGCAAGTCATAATACTGGTCGGATCATCATAAGCATAACTATAAGCAGTAGGACAAGCTTGCTTGAAGATCTTTGAGTAATAAGTTGGTTGACACACCACTGGATTCCCATAAACTCCTCTGCAACAATACTCATCTCTATCAAACACATCACAAGCACTCCTACACGATATCACTTTCCCGTTTGATTTCACTGCGAGCTCCTGCGGACAATGTGGCCTCAAATCAGCTACGCAGCCGGCGACGCTGCAGTTTCCTTTTCCGTTCATCGGAGTCACCGACATCGGGAGGTTAAATCCGTCGACAAGGCTCACGTCGTAGAAATCCAATGCGGCTAATGTGAATTCAGCTAGTGAAGCTGGTGGTTTTCCGGAGGCTGCACATTTTAGAGTTGACCCGCATGAACCGGTTTCGCAGGTTCCGGTTCCGGTTGAGTCAAATTTGCAACCGGTTCGTCCCCATATTCGGCCTGACCAGCCTACTGGTGCGTTGAATACGATGGATTGGCCCGGTTTGAGCTCGAATCCTCCACCGTTGAAGTTTTCTCCGGGAGTTATCGCCGGCCAGATCTTTTGATCACATGAGTTAATGATCGTGAATACTCGAGCTGATTCTGACCATTTTGTTCCTGTGGAATATAATAAATAATTCACACGAGTTCTAATCGGTATCCAAACCCTAATTTAAAAAATATCTACCCAAATGAGACGTTTAATTACGGTAGAAAATACTAAAATGTTTGAATTATTTACCTGATAACATCGTGAGAAAGAGTAACAAGATCCTTGGTGACAAACCGAAACGAATTGGCATCTTCACAAGAAAAGATTTAAGATCAAGGTAATCTTATTTTCTGGTCTGACTATGGTTCGGTTTACAAAAATTATTGAAGTGAAATTGCCTTTTTTAAGGAAGGAAGAAAGAATAACTTGCGTGGAGAGTCTATAGGTCCAATTATAATAATCGGTTTTAGTATACTGTATGTGTGTTTTCAAATAATAAAGGTTCCTTGTTTTGGAATTTGGGAAAGAGTTAGTGTTATTCCTTTCCTGATGCTTCATGCAAGTATTCTTTGGGATGCTGTTAAGGTAATCAAAGTCCAAATGGTTAGGATATACTCCCTCCGTTTTCGAATAGTTGTCGTTTTAGAGCATTTTTTTGTTTTAAATTAGTTGTCGTTTTAAGGTAATAATGTAACTTATGCCAATAACTACCCAAATTACCCTCATTTAATTAAACACAAATTATTTGTAAATAATTACTTGTCATTTTTATAAGGTTAATATAGTCATTGTATACCTTTTCTTAATTTGTCCAAATACAGTTAAAACGACAACTTTTAAAAAACAGAGGGAGTACTTTACATGTTTAGATAAAATTTATTTATATATATATATATATATATAGTTAAGTAAATAATAAAAATATATTTATTTGTATAAGGAATAGGATCTATATGTATGTGACTTTTTATCTGCCTATTATTGTTTTTGCAAATTTGGATAATCATCTTGATCTTCGATTATTTTAGTCTTCATGTCATGGGTCAATTCATCTACGGATATAGTAGGCCTAATTAACGAATCATATAGCCCATTCAGTTCGAACTCAAATGGCTCACTTTTCGGCCCATTATTATATTCTGCTTTTTGACTTTACACCATTAATAAATTTGTAGTCATGATATTTTTGTTTCGTAAGCAGATTTTCTAACGAAGATAAATTGATGAAATTCAAAACAAAACTTCTCATTCTTTGTCGTTATGGGAATCATTTATATCTACCATCCAGTAGAATCGAATTCCTGATTTCAAGATTATCAAATTATTTAACTACAATGACTTGCAATTATTTCCAATATTATAATCAATGACATCTTAATCTCTGCTCTATTTTTTTTTTTTTTTTTTTTTTTTTTTTTTTCTCTGCTCTATTTAGGGACGACAATATTTATATCTTTTAGAGATATCTCAATAGCCTATATAAGTAAAGGACATATCACAACAATAAAAAAAAAAAAAAAAAAAAATGCATATTATAATGCAAATTGGTGATCAGTTTTCTTTCCGCTGCCATCCATTTTGGCCTGGTTAAAAAGCTATAAAGATCTAAAATGATGATACCTTCTCATTAATAATTCGATCCATTGTAAAAGTATGGGGCTAAAAAGGAGAAATTTTAAAAAGAAAATATGGGAAATTAGTGAGTTAAATAAAGCTTAGACAGCTAGACACGTGTGGTAATTATGTTTACCACTAATCCCACCTGATTAGCAATCATTCTTTCCATTGGATCCATCTCCAAACCTCGATTCCCTCACAAATCACTATTTCTTCCTGTCTTTTAACTAAGTTTTTCTACTTCGAAATCGAGCGTTTGGATATTTGTATTGTGTGGTGTCATATGGTAGACAAGGGCATAGATATATGTATTTTCAAGTTCCAATTAACAGCTATCTAATATAATCGGACAAAACATAAAAACTTAGAAATATAATTGATTATTATACATATAGATCGTTTTCATCCTTATCACAAGAACGAAAAAGGACCAATGTGTTTTATTCATTGTTCTAGTTGTTACAATCATCATGATTCAAATAATTGTTAATGATAATAATAGTTTAGCCTTTCTTTCAAAAAAAAAAAACATCATTGTCGTCACTTCTATTTTCCAATTTACAATTAGTCTACTCTCACTACTTTAAACTTCAAAATCTATAATTAGCGAACCCTCTTTTTTCGCATATTATCGGGGTCAATATATAATTAACAATCTCAAACCGGGCCTACCCGTTCGTGTTATGCTACAAAATATGGCCTATAGGCCCAACAATCAAATCAAGCCCATTAAAAAAACAATCCACGCTCGCCGAAAACAGTAACACTCACAAGTAGGTGATATAACTCCGTCACAAACCAATCATAAACCAAAATCCACATGACAACTCTTCAGCGGTGACTAAAGACTTCGTCGCCCGACACTCGTTACTCAATAATTGCCCTCAGAGAAAAAGAAAGAAAGAAAAAACCCATAAAACAAATAAATAAATGAAAAAAGGTCTTCATTAATCTATTTAAAGAGTGGAAGTAAAGAAGCTAAAGAAACTGATCAGAGAAGAAGATAAAAATGGCGGCAGAGAAAATAGAGACAGTGGTCGCAGGGAATTACTTGGAAATGGAGAGAGAAGAAGAAAACATGAGTGGTAACAATAAATCTTCCGCTAAAACAAAACTTTCCAACTTCTTCTGGCATGGAGGTTCTGTCTACGATGCTTGGTTCAGCTGTGCTTCAAATCAGGTAAATTCATATACAAAATAGTTACATGTGTATGTATCGTCGTCTCTAGCTAAATTGTAACAAAAATGGCAGGTGGCACAAGTTCTGTTGACATTACCGTACTCGTTCTCACAACTTGGGATGGTGTCGGGAATTTTGTTTCAACTCTTTTATGGACTAATGGGAAGTTGGACTGCTTATCTCATTAGTGTTCTTTATGTTGAATATCGAACTCGTAAAGAACGAGAAAAATTCGATTTCCGTAATCACGTTATTCAGGTTTTTATTCCACCTCTAATTCTTGTGACTAGTTATACTTATAATTAATGTTTGGTTATGGTATTGTTGAATTCTAACTATTTTGTTTTTTTTTTTAAATAAAAAAAGTGGTTTGAGGTGTTAGATGGATTGTTGGGGAAACATTGGAGGAACCTTGGATTGATCTTTAACTGCACTTTTCTTCTCTTTGGATCCGTTATTCAGCTCATTGCTTGTGCTAGGTAAATTATTAATTAATGTTCATTTTCTTTATTATATGTTTGTTTTTTTCATATGGGAAACTTTATTAATATAAAAAATAATTTGCAGCAATATATATTATATTAATGACAAATTGGACAAGAGGACATGGACATACATATTTGGGGCGTGTTGTGCAACAACTGTTTTTATTCCTTCCTTCCACAATTATAGAATTTGGTCATTCCTCGGACTCGCTATGACCACTTACACTTCTTGGTATCTCACTATTGCTTCACTCCTTCATGGACAGGTCACTTGATTAACAATGATCTTCATTGATTTGTATAATATATAGTCCTGGTTATTGTTGTTAATTTAATTAAACGTTTTGATTAAAAAAAGGCTGAGGATGTTAAACACTCGGGTCCAACCACCATGGTGCTTTACTTCACCGGAGCCACCAACATTCTCTACACATTCGGTGGCCACGCCGTCACAGTGTAAGCATTAATTTTGTTTTCTTTGGAAAAATAAAATGGCTCAATGTCTTATTAACTATATGTATTGAAACAATATAATAGGGAGATAATGCACGCTATGTGGAAACCACAAAAGTTCAAGGCGATATATCTACTAGCGACAATATACGTATTAACGCTAACGCTACCATCCGCGTCTGCGGTTTATTGGGCGTTTGGCGATAAGCTACTAACTCATTCCAATGCGCTCTCTCTTCTCCCTAAGACTGGTTTTAGAGATACCGCAGTGATCCTCATGCTCATTCATCAATTTATAACATTCGGATTTGCGTCTACACCGTTATATTTTGTGTGGGAGAAATTGATAGGTGTGCATGAGACGAAGAGCATGTTCAAAAGAGCCATGGCTAGATTACCCGTGGTTGTACCCATATGGTTCTTAGCCATTATCTTCCCCTTTTTCGGACCAATCAATTCCGCGGTTGGATCTCTCTTAGTTAGCTTCACTGTCTACATCATCCCCGCATTGGCTCATATGCTTACCTTTGCTCCTGCTCCTTCAAGAGAGGTTAAATTTCTTTCTGTCTTCCAAAATGTCGTTTTAAAATTATTTTTGTTTCATAAAAGCTTGTTACAATTTTAGTTTAAGTTTACAAAACTAATTTGCCCAAAAAAAAAAAAAGTTTACAAAACTAATTGAAAATTGTTAGAATAATATTTTGGTATATCTAAATGTTTAATATTGATATATGGTGAACAGAACGCGGTGGAGAGACCGCCGCGAGTGGTAGGAGGATGGCTTGGGACTTATTGCATAAACATATTCGTGGTGGTTTGGGTATTCGTAGTTGGGTTCGGGTTCGGAGGATGGGCAAGTATGGTCAACTTTGTTCGCCAGATCGACACTTTTGGTCTCTTTACTAAATGCTACCAATGCCCTCCTCACAAGCCATGATATACAAATTTGCCATTCAAGACCTTCTAGAAAGAGAGTTTCATCTGAGGGGGTTTTGTTTTCGAGATCTAATACATATAAGTTATTATATCCATTTTTTAGTATTTATTAAAAATCACATCTCTTTGTAATTGTTTGATGACAATAATCTTTTACTTCGGGTTTGTTTAATTTGTTATGTTGAGTTGTTTTTGGTAAATTGGTTTTTTTTTGTTCCTTAGTTAAGGTGTGATGGCTATCTTAGGCCAACCCTATTATTAATCTATAGCTCATGTAATTTTCATGTGTGTTTGTGTGTAATGATCTCGTTATTTTCTTTATACTGAGATTAATTTCATCGTCTTTTGATGAGCACTGAGTTTTTGATGAAAATTGACTAGATATTCTGCGATCAGTATGATTTAAAACCGTACAACCTCGTGATCTATACTCTGTAGTAAAAGACATTTATGTGGGTAATTTTATGAGAGTTTGATTTTAAAATACATTGGATTATCTTTGAAGCAATCAAGTATAGATCTAAACTTTTTTTTTTTTTTTCTGAACGTGAGTGATCACGATCTGAAACCATCATGGGCAAATTAGCATCACATCACAAAAGGAAAGGCGTATCTTTAAAAAACAGAAAGATTATAAAGAGGCAAAAGGCTATGGCAGGCTCTGTGTCAGTGTTGTTAGTACGTACTTAGGCAGACTTTTTACACCAATTGATTCAATGGTTGGTGCTTGGTAAAGTCAAATAACTGATAATCGCATATGATTATTCGTTTAGTTTGATAATTTTTAAGTAAAACCAAAATTTCTTACAAATTTTGATAGATGTATCAAAAACAAAACAAAGTAAAGATGAAATAGTACTTCATCGATATCAACATTGAATAAAACCATAACTTAAGTAAACATTTATTAGAGAAGGCTTAAAAATGCAAAAGCCATAGAAACTCTAAAAGATCATTTAGGTGAAACTAGAATAAGTTGATATTTAAAATATAACTGATGAACAATTATCCGAAATCTAAGATGCATCGATCACTAATCAATACACTGCTCTTGTTAGGGTTCATGATTTGAACTAGTTTTTCATATGACGTAATTAAGGAATAAGTTATCACAAGAACAACAAAAGCGACATATCGAGATATCTATTTAGCTAGCAATAATTAAGTTGGAACAAACTTACTATCATGGTTACCAGAAAACTGACATTTGGGTTGATTTTGCTAGATGGTTACTTTTGACTAACAACTTCATATTATTAGAGGTACTATCGGAAAAAAGAAACCTTTTTGGGGTCAAAGTCCAAAAAAATTGAAAATCAGTACTCATAGAAACATTTCATCTTTTGCCGGAACAACTAGACTTATTACCAAAAAATTGATTCCGACGGGACACTAAATAATTCAATAGACATAAGTTGTGATAGATATATAAATAGACATTCAGGAATCTGAGTGTCAAAAGTTAATATTCGAACAAACATTTTAAGCGCTTTTATGGATTTGCCAATCTAATAAACTGTTTTTTGACTAGCTTTATAACTTCCATGCTCCAATCAATCTCATGGGAAGTTGGGTCATCACTATTCTGCCATTTTCTTTACCTGCTAAAGATATAGACAAAATAATACAAAATCAATGTAGCCAAATTGGAATAATACAAAAACGTTATCATAATCTATCCTTGAATATATATTTAACCTAATTTTGTGTGTGTTGCGGTGAGATATTACAAAAGAAGAAGTTAAGTAGGAAAAGGACGAATTTAAGGATAATTTTGGAAAAAATAATTAAACGTGTAGTCTAATATTCCTTTGATTAAAAGCGTTATGAAAAATAAAGATGTAAATACTATTCACTTTAGATTATCAATATTATATAAACAAATACGTGAACACTGTTTTATTGGCGGATACTGTACATCCTATATATATATAAGGTCCTATAGATATTTTTGCTTGTGTATAGCTAAGTACGTAGTTCTTAACAACAAAAAAAAAAAAAAAAGAACACTAATTAAGCACGTATAGTTTATGATTTAATTTGGAACATAGAATTCCAAATCAAGATTGGGATACAATAAAATAAAAATTCAAACGTGTTAAGATTTAAGAGTTGTATACTAAGCAAGAAAATGTATTATTTATTCAAATGATATTAAAAATCCGACAAGATCAAACTTTAAATCATCAATAGACAACTAAAATAGATTTTACAATAAATTCAAAAACAAGAAAAGAAAAAAAAGAGTCTTGGATCAATATCTAGAAAAGTTGCGAGAAAACGACAAGACACAAAAATCAAGATGAACACGTTCTCACGTTGTGCTCAGCCTTCGTGTTCGATTGCAAAAGAGAGAATGAAAATCTTTTAGTGATGTGAATTTTCTGCAAGTAAGCAAAGAAAGGGAGATCAGAGAATGACAAAAAAGCGTGTGGATAAGACTCACACGTGCGTGGGGTCTTGGTGAAAAAAAGAAAGAAAAATATCATCTTCGATATCTTCACCTTTTTAATCTTCCATCTCCTTGATTTCAGAGAAAAAGGCTAAATTTCACATGGCAAATATCAGACGGCTCTGATTTTCTGTTGTTGTTGATTATTCATATGTTTCAACAATAATTATTCGTAAAAAGCCAAAAAAAAAATCTGTAAATTGACCGCGAGTCCTGTTTTGGAGTAATGAACATTTGAGTTGTTCGAACCAGAACATTAGCTAGAAATTTATTTTAAAAGTAGATTTTAAAAAACATAAAATAACAAATGATGGGTACATGCATGACAGGTTTGTAATTTTATGCGTTGGAGGGTTTCTCATGAATGTGCATGAAGATTTGTAAGCTTATGCTTGAAAATATGTATACAAAAATATATGTCCCTTGTCCATTGTAAGTCATGTTCGATACACATTTGTCTCGAAATGACATTATGATGTCGATGTTCATCAACCACACATGCTGCGTCTGCTTGCAGTTGCCAATCTCTATCCTGACCTAATGCCGTTCACATTATTATTATCAATTCAAAAATTTTTAGTATATAAAAAGTCTTCCAATGAAATTATTAGTATAATTGTGAATAAATTTAACATTCATACAAACAAAAGAAAGTATTAGTACAATTATTTTGACTACTTATCTCGTAAAAATTATTTTAACAAAATTAAAGATATGTAAGTTCTCAGTTATTGGTGTAATTTAAGTTACATTTCAAATATTGTTAGTGGGCCTAGTTTGGCATATTACAACAGAGGGGTTTTCGTCAAAATGAAATATGCAATAGTTTGGGTCCATTTCAATACCAAATTCTAAATGGCCTAGTTTCAGACTTTCAGCCTATCAAGTAAACAGGTCTTCACAAAGACGTCAACCCATGCTACAAAATGATATTGATGTCCAAAAATGTCAAGAGAGGCCTAATTAAGCCTTCTACATGCATGTGCCTCTTTAAGGTCCATTGTGATTAGTAGTTTTTACTTTTTTTAATCAACTCGATTTCAGTTTTGTGGTGGTTTGGATCCTGGTTAAAATATAAATTGGATGTTCTACGTGGTTTTGTAAGTGCCATTGGCTTGTAGTAACAACTAACAACCCAAATCCTAAAAACATAATACAACATTCCATTGCATCCTTTGGTCATCTTCTCGTTATTCGATAATCTATAGCTTTTTGACGTTAACAAAAAAAGGAAACGGAACATATACAACTACAACGTCATTCGATAATGTTGCACCGAATATTTTGCAACGTTATCGATTACAATCCGATTCAAGAGAAACTCAAACTTCGAAAGAACATGCATAGCTTAATTTAGGAACTTACTTATAACAACACATTAAAAAATACTAAATAAAACCATTACAAATTTAATTAAGTCAAAACAGCAAACTATTTCTGTTACAAATCACAACTATAAGTTATTGACAGTTGAATAAAACAGAAATTAGTGACAATTTTATCCTGGAATTATAAAACAAAAAAGAGAGTTAGTTGTACTTGTACCCATTGGCCATTATTTGTCACACAAAAAGTTACATTTCACAACAAAGTAGTTAAAACAAAAAACTTAAAAATAGATACCACAACTGTACATATCTCTCGAAATTTTTACCAATACGAATTACAAGAATCGAACACAAATTTTGGTGGAATATTTTAAAAAAGAAAATGGCAGCAAATGGAAGAGTGATGATAATAGCAATGCTAATGGTGGCTATGGTAATGAACATGACATGGTGCGTCAAGAGCAAAAGCTTTGTAAATTTAGGAATTAGTCCAGAAGAACTACAGAGTTGCATCAAGGCTTGTATTCCAGAACAATGCATGCCCGAGGCTAATAATCTGACCGTGTGTGAGAAAGCATGTCACAAATATTGCAACCGACCTGCTTTCAAGTCTTACTATATCGTTCCTCGAGATCCAAATGGTGGTGGGTTTATAAGATCTGCTTTTTGCAAGCTATGGTGTTAAAATTAATAATTAATGAGCTCAACATCTATTATTTTGTTTAATTGGATTTGGTGAGTTTTAATATGTGACACAATACTGACTTGTATCCTAATGTTGAGTGTGTTTTGTTATGAACGTATTATTGACGATTTTGTTTGGTTGATGGCACTGAGAAGGGTGCAAAAATAATTTTGAGATAGTTGGGGTAAATATGATAATACTAAAAACATAAAGGGGGTGAATGCAAATAAAATCTTAGAAAAGAAAGCGTAGCACAATGGCCGTCCGATGAAGTGTTAAGTTACACGTGTAATACGAAGAACCAACCGACTCAAGCTAGTATATTAAAAAGGAAATTAGAGAGAAGCAAATAAATAAAAAAAGTGAGAGAAAAAGAAAATATTAAAAAAGGAAAAGGAAAAGGAAAAGGCAAACACATCAGTCGGCGGATTGCGCCGACCAATCATCATCACATCGTTTTCTTTCTTCGCCAACCAATTATCTTTTTAATTAATTTCTTCATCTTCTTCTTCCTCTGATAATAAGATCCAAGATCTTGTTTTTTTTCTTCGTATCGTCGCGAAACTCGCGATTTCTTTTTGTTTTTCTTCTTCGATTAGACTATCAATTGTGTTTCTTCCGTTTCTGTTTTTTATCTGATCGGAAGATTCTAGCTTTTTTTTTTCTTCTAGAGATAGTTTTTTACTCAGAAGAGCTCGTTAAGAGTTTATAGTGTTAAGCGATGAAGAGTGCGTCGACGGAACAATCAGTTGAGAGAATCGAAAACGGTCACAAGAAGAAGAGGAACAGACCTCAGAAACATATGCGTCGATCTAAACACAGCTCAGGTTCAAAAATCTTTTCTTTTGTTTATGATAGCTTGAGTTTTTCCTATGTCGCCGGTAACTTTGAAGTTGATAATTAGGGTTTACAATATCAGTAAACTGATTAGGTTCTTGGATTTGCTAGACTTAAACCCAGTTTTTAGTTTGAATGTTAGTTGTCTTTTAGTAGCCTCACAATGTAACTTGAGAATTAAGAAAATGTTTGTTACGTTTACCTTGCAAGTTTACAACTTTAATGTCTTGGAACAGTACCGATAGAGGATACACATGTGGAGGAGTCATCAGATGGTAGAACTAGTAGTAGGAGTAAAGCTAAAGATTCTACTTCTTCATCGAAGCAGCAGATATCGGATCATTCTAATGAACTTGAAGCTATGAGAGCGTCTAATGTTGCTTTCAATTCTATGCCGCCTATGCGTTTTGAGGGGCGAGCAGAAACTGGTTGTCCAGGGAGATCTGAAAGTCCGTTGCTTTCTTCTCCTGAAGTTAGTAAGCAATTGTTATCGAAGTCGTGCCCTGATCCTAGGGCTTGTGAGCAGTCTCCTAGGATGGATGGTGACTTGTTCCCGCAAATTGAAGGTTCCTCTCAGCGAAAGATTTTCTCTTCACACTGGTCTCTTGATGCTGTGAGCCAAGCTTTAGAGGTTTCTTTGAGATGTTCTCTTTATCTTTTTCTTCTTCTTCTATTTAAGTTATATCTTTTCGACCTCATACCTGTCTTTACTTTTATGCATTTTATCAGAAAGGTGAAGCTTTTAAAGCGCTATTTCGGGTGAATGCTCATAATCGCAATGAGGTTAGTGGCAACACCTGATTTTCCAAGAGATTTAAGTTTCTTAACCGTTGGTTTCTTCTGTTCACTTTTAATCCGTTTTTTTTTTTCCCTTTGAAGGCTTACTGTAAGATCGATGGAGTCCCTACAGATATTCTAATCAATGGAAATGTTGGCCAAAATAGAGCAGTAAGTTTGGTTTATTGTTGTACACTAAGCTTCCTGACTTATTTTTTTCCTGCAATCCATCTACTATCTTTTTTCCTTTTGGCCCATGTTGGAGAGGTTTTATTTTAGTTCATTGGTTGGTTTTTTAAGTTCAGACTTGTGTTTCTTTATGAAGGTGGAAGGTGATATCGTTGTTATTAAATTGGATCCGCTCTCACTGTGGCCCAAGATGAAAGGATTTGTTACTGAAAGTGTTGCTAAGCCTGAAGGAACGAACAGTCCCCCAGAGAAAGATGACAAAAATGCTCGACAAAATAATGCTGTTGATGTGGTGGAAGGTTTTGAAGATGGGTTCTTGGCAAACAACTCTTCAGTTATAGGACAAGGAACTAAGAACGGTGTTACTCGCAGTTCTTCACAATTATTGGATTCATGTTTGGGTTCTTTTTGTGAGCAGAAAGGAAATTGCAGTGTGGTTGAAAAGCTATGCGGCATCCTAAGTTCCTTCCCCCACAAACGACCTACGGGACAAGTAGTTGCTGTTGTTGAAAAATCACTTGTAAGGGATTCTATCGTTGGCTTGCTTGATGTCAAGGGATGGATTCATTACAAGGAAAGTGATAAAAAAAGGTGCAAGTCTCCTCTGTCTCTTTCTGATGATGAATATGTCCAACTGATGCCTGCAGACCCTAGGTTTCCTAAATTGATTGTTCCCTTCCATGTCTTACCTGGAAGCATTAGAGCAAGACTTGAGAATTTGGATCCAACTCTCGAGGCAGAGTTGGTAGCTGCCCAAATTGTAGACTGGGGCGAAGGGAGTCCATTTCCCGTAGCCCAAATTACACATCTATTTGGCCGAGGCAGTGAATTGGAGCCTCAGATCAATGCGATATTATATCAAAACTCGGTTTGCGAGTCTGACTTTTCTCCTGGTTCGCTTACTAGTCTTCCACATGTGCCTTGGGAAGTACCAGAAGAAGAGGTTCAACGTAGAAAAGATCTGAGAGACCTGTGTGTATTAACTATCGACCCCTCGACGGCTACAGATCTTGATGATGCTCTATCAGTGCAAAGTTTACCCGGCGGTTTTTTTAGAGTCGGTGTTCACATTGCTGATGTTTCCTACTTTGTTTTACCAGAGACTGCTCTTGACACAGAAGCTCAGTTTAGGTCGACAAGTGTTTACTTGCTCCAGAGAAAAGTATCAATGTTGCCTCCATTACTATCAGAGAACATAGGTTCACTTACTCCCGGAGCTGATAGACTTACTTTTTCTATCTTCTGGGATTTAAATAGAGAAGGGGATGTGATAGATCGCTGGATTGGTCGTACTGTTATACGGTCGTGCTGCAAGCTTTCATATGACCATGCTCAAGACATTATAGATGGGAAAAGTGATGGTGCAGAAAATGGCTGGCCTGCGTTGCATGGATCTTTCGAGTGGAGTGATGTAATTCGATCTGTCAAACAGCTTAGTGAGATTTCTACCACTTTAAGGCAAAGAAGATTTAGAAATGGGGCTTTGCAGCTGGAAAATTCGAAGCCTGTTTTTCTGTTTGATGAACATGGAGTTCCATATGATTTTGTGATGTCTTCTAGAAAGGGTTCAAATTTTCTTGTTGAGGAGTTTATGCTCTTAGCAAATATGACAGCGGCTGAGGTTATTTCTCAAGCTTACCCTGCTAGAGCATTGCTCCGGAGGCATCCAGAACCAAATACGCGCAAGCTCAAAGAATTTGAAGGCTTTTGTTCAAAGCATGGTATGGATTTGGACATTTCTTCTTCTGGCCAACTCCAGGAGTCATTGGAGAAAATCACTGGAAACCTCAAGGATGACTCAGTTTTTGTAGATATTCTGAACAATTATGCTATAAAACCTATGCAGTTTGCATCTTACTTCTGCACTGGGAATTTGAAGGACAGTGTTGCTGAGTGGGGACACTATGCACTAGCTGTTCCTCTTTATACTCACTTCACATCTCCTCTTCGACGGTACCCAGACATAGTTGTTCATCGTGCGATAGCTGCTGCTCTTGAGGCTGAGGAGTTGTACTCAAAGCTGAAGCAAACATCAATTGATGAAGTGGGAAGCTGTTTCACCGGCATTCATTTCAATAAAGATGCTGCTGAATCTATGGAGGGAAAGGAAGCATTATCAGTCGCTGCTTTGAAACATGGTGTTCCCTCCACTGAAATACTTTCTGATGTCGCTGCTTATTGCAATGAGAGGAAGCTGGCTGCTCGAAAAGTCAGAGATGCATGTGATAAGCTCTACACTTGGTTTGTGCTGAAGAAAAAAGAGGCAAGTATATTGGTATCTTGCATCATTCTGCTGTTTCTTATGCTTATGTTAAGAAATCTCATTTATTTCTCTATCTGCAGGTTTTTCCGTGTGAAGCTAGAGTAATGAACTTGGGATCAAGATTTATGACTGTTTACATTAGCAAGCTTGGCGTAAGTCTCTACTGATTCATTTACCATCTATTAAATCATCTAAATCCCTATTTACAATCTGCTCAACACTTGTTGTTATTGATGCTGTCACAGATTGAACGGAGAATATACTACGACCAAATCGAAGGCTTGTGTGCAGACTGGTTAGATGCAACATCAACTTTAATCCTCGATATACTATATTCCAAGAGAGGTGGAAGAGGCTATTTCAAGCCCTTGAAGGAAGCTGTCTATTTGGTGAGTCCTTGTGATCTATGTGTTGCAAAATGCAGCACATTGTCCGTCCATGACACCGAGTCATCAGAAGCTGTGTCAAAAGACAAGGTTGCCCCCGCGGTTTTCCCTTTGACCATCCAACTTTTCTCGACCATTCCTGTGGTTCTTCACGCTGTTGGTGGAGATGATGGTCCGCTCGATATAGGAGCGAGACTCTACATGAGTTCATACTATTATTAGATGATTGAAGCAAAAGAAAGATCTCTGAAGAGGTAGATTATAGCAACTGTTGTATATTTTTCAGATTGCAGTTGCTAAAAAAAGAAAATCATGTCGGACTAGAACAGCTCCGTAGTTGGGATGATATAGATACATAGAGACCAATGTGGGGACTTGCCGTTGTTTTTGGTTCGGTCTGGAATCCCCATTGGTTTGATTCGAAGTTGTGTTAAATGTCTTTCTATTTCCTTTGTTTTCATGGTTTTCGCTCTCCCAATATGTTTTAGTTTTGGGTTGGCCAAAACCATCAAAAGCTTTCACTTGTAATTGTTTCCAGTGCGAAAACAAGCCTCTGCTAATGATAACATTACAACATAATATCATTGATTGCAATGGTTCCATGTTAAAAAGTGCTTCAGGATCAAAAGATATATGGGCACAAGGTTGAGGTCAGAGAGATCATGACGGGGGATTTTCGGTCTCTGGTTCTGATTTGGTGGCTGTAATCTGAGCTTCTTCTTGTGATTTCATTTGATGTTCTGCGTGCTCTCTTTCGCACTGACTAACTCCAGTTATGATGTCAAGCATAGTGCCTGTTGTGCCAAAAAAGACGAGTGGAGCTAGAGATTTCCGTTTTATGCCAACAGGGATTGCAACCAAGGCGCCTAAGACTGAGAATACCCACGTCCCTAGTGCACTGCAAAGAAGAAAAATTAAAGTCACTCTCAAGAAAGACAAGATTGGACCAAATGTCTTTAGACTCATGAAGATTCGGTACTACACATGGAAGACTAGGAATAAACTAAGCAAGCAGGCAGCTGTAAAACTGAATGAATTCAGTACAAGAATGAATAATGAATCGGATGTCGCTACAAAACTAATGAGGTCCATGATAAAGAAACGATTCAAGATAATCGCAAATACTAAACAAAAGACAAGAAGAAGTCAGTATAGATGCAAGAAGATAAAGAAAACAACTTACTTGGAAACAGAACAATCCTCAAGGTGTTTCACATTCTCCTGACTTGCCATTTTCTCTCTGTTAACCAAACTCCGTTTAAATCCCCTCTAGGATAGTAATTGAAAACAATGAAACTCGGTAGGAACTCTTTGTTGCAAAATGGTAACAAAACTGAAACTTTTTAGTAAACGAGAGCAGAATCGTAATACCAAAACTGTGTTGAGCTAAAGTTACACATAAAAATCGACATCACACTAAGTAGAACATCCGAGATAGAAACTACACAAAGCGAATCTGACATTTCAGCGAACACTTGGAATACATTTCGAATTACGGAACATAAACGTGAAATAGATAATTGCATCTACAAAAATAAGCAGAAAAGTTTGTCTTTGATCTCACCAAACTAGAGCAAATAACCTTCCTCGATTTTTCCGTTACCAAGCAACTGGAGCTTGTAGGAGAGAGCTTTGAATGGTCCAATCGATGGGGTCGGGTCAAATCTGTGGAACCGGAAACTGACCGACCCGAAAATTTAGACCAATCAGGCCGTCGTATTGGGCCTGATCGGCTAACTCGGTTATGGCATAAAGAAGCCCAGTTAAAACATGTATAAGTTCGGTTATATCATTTATAAATTAGGCTATACAATAATACATCAACTCAATTTTTATCTTCTAGTACTGTTAGGTACAGTACATAATAATTTCTTATTATCAGCATTTCAATTTTGAAACACTTATCAATTCACGAGCTATTCATCTTAAAAGCTATATCCTTTTCGATGATTAGAAAGAACAAAAAGCTTTACTTTTCAAACTTGGCCACACAAAAGGCTTACATTAACCCACCAAGAGTAAGTGGAGTCCGAAGCCAGCTTTGGTGGGCTTTGCCACTGGGGGAGACATATCTTTATTTTTATTTAATTAACATTTTGAAAAGAAAAATGTTAATTCAAAATTTATCCTTGGTGATCTAAAATAATTTTAATTTATCAAACAGCTAAATCTCCAACATTATTAACTAACGAATTATGTCTAGTCGAATTATGTTCCAACGTTAATCAAATTAAACATTGTAGCACAAAAATGTTAACTTTAACTAACGTTAGGTATAGTATAATTCGACTAATCAACACAAAATTGAGTTTTTAGGCAAATAAATTAGGAAAAAAAAATCAAACAATTTTTTGACCAAAACAGATAAAATTGGTACTATTTTTTTTTTCTAAATATTTTTTGCCGTCTTTTTTGTGTTATATTATTAGAAAGTTGATAAAGAAAAAGGAGGTGTAACAACAAAACTTGGAGTCGTCATCTTCAAGACGGCATGGCCCATGAAGCATCATGAGTCGTGTTGTAAAAAGCCCACTTAACATAAAAAATTGTCAAAAGTTGCAACTTGTCGAAAATTCCTAAATTTCGAGCGAATCAAAAACCCTAAAAAGCTTACCGAATTTTTGTTGTGGTTGCAGAGTCAATGTACCTGGACATAAATAGTGTGATGCTCAAACAATTTAGCTTCAAATCCTCTCTTCTCCCATTTTCGTCTCATTCCCGACGAAGCTCTTCCAAACTCCATCGTCCTATCGGAGCCACCATGACCACATTTTCGACTCAGAACGAGTCAACTCAGAAACCCGTCCAGGTAATCTTCCATTCTCTTTTAGTGATCTTTACTTGATGGGTGAATAGTTTCTTGTCTGTATAAATTAAATGATGAAAAAGGCATTGCTTCGATTCTCGTGTTTGTGTTCTTGAAAGATCTAATTTTGAAGGGTCCTATTTTGTTTGGGCACTGCTTTTGTAACATTGGAAGCTGCTGTTCTGTCAATTTGATGTTTTGTTTTTTTCCTCTGTTCGTAATGATTTCCAAATTGTCCGATTTGGATTCCACTTAAGTTCATGCAGTTTGGTCCCACTGTACCTTTTAACAGTTTACACTATCGATCAATCCCAGTTTCATCTGTTAGCTTGGTGACTCAAAATGGGCTTTGCTTAATTGCCAGTTTCTCTTTAGACTTCACAGTTCACATTACCATCCCAGAGTTTAAACCATAGAACTGGTTCTTCTAGTTTGTTCTGTTAAACATTTTGCACTTTTGGCTCTAGTATTGAGATGTTAGTAACAGTCAGAACCTCAAATTTTGGTTATCTATACATTACTCATCTCCAAATTAAACTCCTCTGTGTTATCCTAATCATTTTCGGACTATTGTATTAGGTGGCGAAACGATTAGAGAAATTCAAGACTACGATTTTCACTCAAATGAGTATATTGGCTGTTAAACACGGAGCGATAAATTTAGGTCAAGGCTTTCCCAATTTCGACGGTCCTGATTTCGTTAAAGAAGCTGCAATCCAAGCTATTAAAGATGGTAAAAACCAGTATGCTCGTGCATACGGCATTCCTGAGCTCAATTCTGCTATAGCTGCGCGGTTTGGTGAAGATACGGGTCTTGTTGTTGATCCGGAGAAAGAAGTTACTGTTACGTCTGGCTGCACAGAAGCCATAGCTGCAGCTATGTTGGGTTTAATAAACCCTGGTGATGAAGTCATTCTCTTTGCCCCATTCTACGATTCTTATGAAGCGACGCTCTCTATGGCTGGTGCTAAAATAAAAGGAATCACTTTACGCCCACCGGACTTCTCTATCCCTTTGGAAGAGCTCAAAGCTGCGGTAACTAACAAGACCCGAGCCATCCTCATGAACACTCCGCACAACCCAACCGGGAAGATGTTCACGAGAGAGGAGCTTGAAACCATTGCATCTCTCTGCATTGAAAATGATGTGCTTGTGTTCTCAGATGAAGTATACGATAAGCTTGCGTTTGAAATGGATCACATTTCCATAGCTTCTCTTCCCGGTATGTATGAAAGAACCGTGACCATGAATTCCCTGGGAAAGACTTTCTCTTTAACGGGATGGAAGATCGGCTGGGCGATTGCACCGCCTCATCTGACTTGGGGAGTTCGACAAGCACACTCTTACCTCACATTCGCCACATCAACACCAGCACAATGGGCAGCCGTTGCAGCTCTCAAGGCACCAGAGTCTTACTTCAAAGAGCTGAAAAGAGATTACAATGCGAAAAAGGAGATTCTGGTAAAGGGTTTGAAGGAAGTCGGGTTTAAAGTGTTCCCATCGAGCGGGACTTACTTTGTGGTTGCGGATCACACTCCATTTGGATTGGAGAACGATGTCGCCTTCTGTGAGTATCTTATTGAAGAAGTTGGGGTCGTTGCGATCCCGACTAGCGTCTTTTATCTGAATCCAGAAGAAGGGAAGAACTTGGTTAGGTTTGCGTTCTGTAAAGACGAAGAGACGTTGCGTGGTGCAATTGAGAGGATGAAGCAGAAGCTAAAGAGAAAAGTCTGAAGTTTGAATTAGAAAATACCTTATTTTTATGTTGTTGTGTAACTTGTGTTCCTTCTTCTTCGGTTCCAGACTTTTGATTAAGCAAAGCAAATTAATAAAGTAAAGTTCACGTTATCAAATGCAATAGAGTCTTTCACTCTTTTGTTTAATATAAATTATTAAATTAAGGTTGAATATTCTCTGAAAGACTGAAACTATTATAATTTTGCGGTCGGATTATCTTTTCTAAAGCCGAAAGTTAAAAAAAAGAAGAAGTAAATGAATGCATCAGAAGAACTTAGACTTTAGATCTCAGTGAAAGCGATGTTAGCTTAATTAATCAAATACTAGAAGGAAACCATTTTTAATCTAATGTCTATATATACTCTATAGCTTAAGGTTGTCGTTTTCTACTTTTTGAAAAGAGCATTATATAAATATAAATGTCATTAGCCTCCGATATAACGTTTCTGATATAGATAATTCATAAAATTAAGTATCTGTAATATATAAGACATAATATTCGAAATTAATAAATTTGATATAAAATATTGTCCCATGTGAGAATTTTAAAAGTAAATAAATCGGAAGGCCTAGTAATGCGGAGTGCACCATGCGAGGATGTTTGGTAAATATGTTTTTATTCACAAATTTGATCAAAACCCATTTTTTGTGTTTCTTCTCTTTACTGATATTTTTATTTCCTTATCAAGTAATTAATCTCTACCGTCCGATTAGTAGATTACCTACACTTTACAGTTTTCACCAACTATCTTCTTCCCAATATGAATCGTTGATTTTATTTTAGTCTATAGTTACACTTTTTCTATTAATAAAATAAAGTATACTTACTATGAATATATATTAAAATTTTATAAATATTTTATTGAAAGTCCAGTTCAACTGTTATATCAATATAGAAAATTCCCCCAAAAAGCAGAGATTTTTTCAGCAAATTTTAAATTTAAAAACGAAAAGTTATTTTTATTAGTTTAAATTAAAAATAGTGACCAATAGATGTGTGTGTAGCGGCACGTGCCGGCCTGCAACAGTAAAGCTAAAAAGCGTCCGGCTCCTAATATTCCCCGTCAAGACCGTGACTTCTTCTTCCTTAACTCAGATCTAACGGCTATTGTTATTTCCTTTCGTTAATCAACCGTCAGATTTTCATCTAACGGTCAATATTGAATCTAACTCCTTTTTTCTTGTCTCTTAAAATAATCCCAAACCCATTTCAAAGCTTTCTCTCTCTCTTTCTCGATCTCTCTGAAGCAAAGTGAGCTTCTTCTTCCTCTTCCTTTTTTTAGCTTCGCCGTGAAAACTCCCCGGTATCGGAAAACAAAAACGACGAACAAGAACAAGATTTTGCTGGAGTTGAGAGATCTCTCGTCTTCTTCTCCGTTTTGCGATGCTCGGCACGGTGGTGCAGTGGTGGTTAACGTATTACCGTTTAAGATTTGGCCGGAAAAATCGAGAAAGAAAGTGGTGATTCTACTCTCAAGCCTTCAAAATCAAAGCTTTTTGATTATTTTTTTTGTTTCTCGTTCTGTTTTACAATTTTTTTTTATTCCGTGGAGATGAGCCAAAAGAAACTGACGAGGACTCAATCGTCGTTACTCAGATCATCTCCGACGATTCGATCGTCGATTCAAAGCCTATCTTCAATCACTGAATGTGATGACTTCAACGAAATCTCTCACCACCGCCGTGAACAAGATCTAGAAGCCGGTGAGAAAGAAGAGAAACAGAGGAGGAGAAAACCGGTTAAATCATTCGGGTCGATTAACCGAATTAAACCGGGTCTCGCATTCACACTCGCTTGTCTTTCTTTCCTTAGTCTCTCATCTTTCTTACTATTCTTCGTTGATGAGATTTTCACGTCGGAGAATCTCTTACTAGGTTTGATTTTCGTCGCTCTTGCTCTGTTCTTCGCATCGAGAAACATGGCGGTTATTAACCAAACCGTAATCGCAATCAAACAGATTCGTGTAAGGTCTCGAATCAAACACAAACCGAAACCGGTTCAATGGTATATCGGAGATACAAAACCGGAACCGATCAAAGAAGAAGAACAGAGACTGGTCGTCAAAGAAGGAGTTCAATATTTTAGCAATGGAGATTTCTACGAAGGTGAATTCAACAGAGGGAAGTGTAACGGAAGTGGAGTTTACTATTATTTCGTTAATGGAAGATATGAAGGAGATTGGATCAATGGAAGATACGATGGTTATGGAATCGAATGTTGGTCTAAAGGGAGTAAATATAAAGGACAGTACAAGCAAGGACTTAGACATGGTTATGGAGTTTACTGGTTTTACACCGGAGATTCTTACTCTGGTGAATGGTTTAACGGTCAAAGTCATGGCTTTGGTGTTCAAACTTGTGCTGATGGTAGCTCTTTTGTCGGAGAATTCAAATTTGGTGTCAAACATGGACTTGGTTCTTACCATTTCAGGTAATAACAAAAACTTGCTCGTACATATAAAGATCTCTTTGTTTTATTTCTGAGCTCTGATTTATGGATTTGGTGTTGTAGGAATGGAGATAAGTATGCAGGAGAGTATTTTGGAGACAAGATTCATGGATTTGGTGTTTACCATTTCGCTAATGGTCATTATTACGAAGGGGCTTGGCATGAAGGTCGTAAACAAGGCTATGGCACGTATAGATTCAGAACCGGTGATATCAAATCCGGTGAATGGGACGATGGTAATCTTGTAAACCATCTTCCTCCAGATTCTCACCCGGTTCGTAGAGCGGTTCAGGTATACCAAAAGGATGAAACTTTTAGTTAGAAAAATTTAACATTGTTTGGATTAAACGTTACGTAATGGTTTAATTACTTGCAGAGTGCTCGAGAGAGAGCGAAGAATGGAGTGAATCAGAGACAGGTCGATGAGCATGTGATACGAGCTGTGGCTGCGGCCAATAAAGCTGCGACGGCTGCTAGAGTTGCAGCTGTGAAAGCCGTTCAAAATCAAATGGATGGTAAAATTTGTGACAATTAAAGATGACATAGAGAAATGTTTATATCTTGTTTTCTTTATGTAGCCCTAGTGAGCTTAAATTATGAGAAGCTTTACTATGGAGGTTTTTTTTTGTTTTTTTTTTACATTTTTTTAACTAATGTAAATGTACATAGAAGAAGTAATGTTTGGCTTTTCATTTTTGTAAAAGAAAAAGATATGTGGATGATTGGATTGATGTTTTGATATTGATCTCAATCACTGACAGATAGATAGATTTTTTTTTAGTTTGATACATTATCCTTAAATCGGAATATGTGATTCGTTTCGTACTTGATTTGATCTCTTTTTTTAAGAAAAAAATGGATTATAGTAGTATTATTATATTATTAGAGCAACATTATTGGTGGTATGCTAATATTGGCTCTTAGCATTTGTTTAATATTAAATTTGTAAAATTTAGAGTTAAGAGATTGTTTATTGGTTTAAAAAAAAAAAATTGTCCAATGGTAGACTCTTAAGTTTTGGTTCTTAGAGAAAAAAAAAATTAATTTTAAAAAGAAATAAAATAAACAATTTTATTGTTAGAAAACTTAATAATTGTTTAGCAATACAATAATATGACAAAGTAAACATGGCATATACATGGCAAATATGACAAAGTATTCATTTCAATACACATCAAAGACAAACTGAGAACATGGCATATACTTAAAAACAGAGTTGTCTTCTTGAAGATACTCAGAACATGTCAGCTGAGTCAAAGTGAAACTCAAAGCCATATATTGATTCTGTTAGTTACCTTGGGAAAATCCAAGAAGAGTAACACTCACAAGTGGAGATTGTTTAGCTAGAGAGTTCGCACATTAACTTTAAGGTGAGAGGTGTGTCGAGCTGCAGCCACAAGATTATGTAGAGGCAAGTGTATTGAGCTGCAACCATACGATTATCCAATACTCTATTGATAAAGAACATAAACTCATTCAAGAACACAGAGCAAGTTGCTAAATCATACCTATGCATAAGTAAATTTCAAATACTACTTAAGCTAATCTCAAGACATGTTATCTAAATTCTCCAACCAAAATGCAAAACTCAACAGAAATACACAAACAAAGAGTACCTCGTCACGGCTTTTAGGCCACGGAATTGGCTGGCAATAACCTTTAGGATGCGGAACCAAGCAATTCAAGCCTTTACCTTTCTCAGGGAAATGACGCAAGAATCGTTCCCCTCGTTCTGTTGATTTGTATGACAAAGTCTTGGATATATGTTCATGGTTTTCTCATTCAACCCAAAAACAGTCTTATTACCTTCATCAACCTTCTTCAACAACTCGTCCTTCTTCAACTCCATCTCCTTCTCTCTTTTTTGAGTTTCACTCAAAGCTTCTTCCGTGAGCTTCTTCTCAGATTTGCATGAGTCATGACTATCAGAAAACCAAGACATCATACTGAAACTAATTAAGTTCATATTCACAGAGAATAAGAGTAAAACGAAAATCAATATATCCAATTTTTTAAAAACTGAAATAGCAATCAAATCTTACGGATTTTACTACAAATATTACGAAATAGCAATCGAAAAACTCAAAACACACTGATAGATGCTTCAAATAACCCTAATTTCACTAACTACGAAAAATCCTAAATTTCTCAAATCTATGAACCCTAATTTCAAAACACTCAAATACCAATCAAATTACATCAATTAGTATTTATAGAATGAGATTCCTACTATGAGAAAGAGAAATCTTACGGATTTTGTCAGATTTCTTGAAGAAAACTCGGAGAACTTCATAAAACTCTCCGATTTAAAAACCTTCTTTCGCCGATTAGATGAACCAGAGGTGCCGTCGGTTGAGCTGATGAAGATGCCATCCTCCGATTCACCGGCTGTAACAATCAACAGCGGAGACGAAGATTTGAAGGCATTTTCTCTTCGATTTTTGCCGTCGGAAAGAGAGAGAGAGAGAAAACGCAAGAAAGAAATATGGGCAACAAAAAATTTCTCTTCTTTTGTTTTACACCTACAGCCACGTGTCTCACCTCTTAGCATAAACAACGTTCCTTAGCTAATCGACGTTTCTTAGCTTTAAGTCTGATTTATCATTTAATTTAAATCAATATTATTGTTAAGATTTGGCTAAGAAACGCCCGTTAATCATGCTCTTACTATCAAGGAAAAGAGAGTAAACGAATCAATGAAGAAGATTCTTCGTACTCAGACTTGTCAACGTAGGCTATAGTAGCCATATCAAGTAAAAACTATAAAATCAATGGATCGATATGGCTATTGGCCTGTAACTCTAAGTAGTCTGACCAAATTAGTTGCCAAAAATTTCAAACGAAACTCATTTCGTATTATGCATGTATTAGGTGAACGCATTAAATATTTCTGCCATTTCTAATTTGCTTGGAACTATAAGAATCCCTAGTTTAAATAAATACTACATGTAGAAATTAATCATTGCTTAAGCTAAATGTTTAGAGCAGTTTGTCTGATGTTGGTCTCACAAAATATTCTCTTGTTGATATAGGTTAAATCCTACCAATTACTAATTTCCTTTGTTGGCTTTTCACCATTGTAAACGGTTTAAATTGTAAGAATATCCAGAAGTAGAAGATCGATTTCGATAACATAAACAAAATATAAAATGGAGTTGGTTTATGATCGAACAAAGCAACAAGTAGATTATTAGTTTTGAAAGAAGAAAAAAAAAAAAAAAAAGAAGACAATCTTGAGTATACGAGCTGATATAATCTCAATGCGTCATCTTATGTACTCCGTTGATTTTTCAGTTAAAAGCATAATCCAAATATTTAAAGGTGATAGCTAAGCATGTAGAGTCATTCACACTTTCAAGTTATATCCAATCTTATTATGGATATGAATCACAAAAATAAAGTATAAATCTATTTATACGGTAAATTTTTGAAACTACTTCTAGTTCACAGACAATTAATATAGCTAGGTGTGGATTAATGCTAACAATTTTATTTCGTTTATTTAAAATACTTACTTCTATATATATCTTTTATTGAAGATAAATTCTTCTATAAATATATCATTTCTCTTGATTCATTTGTTTATCTGGGCTGATTCATATCAAAGTATATCTTCAAATAGTTACATATTTTGCGTGTGTGGTGAGTCGAATAATTGGTATAGAATTGTTTGATGTCATGAAGATCCTGTGGTAATTTTGCTTACATCAACAGTTTGACTCGTATCTTTGGAGGTTCAAACTTTGCAGTCTCTCTACTCTAACCACTCAACATGCAATATTCCTCTAAGCAAAAAAACAGTCGGTCTAATTTTCAAGTTCTATAAACAGAAAATGTACTGTGTCCTATAAATGAAATTTCAATCGTAATAAATATTTGCCCTATAGCTATGACTAACAAGCATTTATTGAAAAATTTGATAGTATATATTTACTCACGACACGTAATTTATTACTTTGATTGGTCGACAACAGATTAAGGCTGCCATACTATTCAATATACGACATCTATGCACAGCCAATAATTTGGATAATTGCACGAATACCACTTGTTTTGATTATTTGATAATCAAAACTTTAATATCTAAAACATTAAAAAAAAAAACATTTGTGGACGAGAAGAAAATACTGTTGGATATGTTTAGTAAATTGGGCTTTTGTGAACATTCAAATGGGCCTCATTGCCCAAGTTTGTTTTTACGTAATTGGGAAATTTTGTTTTGACAAAAACTTTATCTTCTTCAAAAAATAAGTCAAAATCGTGACCACTTTTCTCTGGGTCTGTTTGCAACGGAGAGGAGAGATGGAGTTACTGGATCTCGGATTTCATGGCTGAAATCCTTGATGGTAAGTTCGATTTTGTGCCTATTTAAAGGAGAATCATATCCTTCATTCTAAATCATCGAAGAAAAAAAAAGATCTCTCTTGTTCTTCTTCTTTTTCTTCTAAATTTCTGAGTTTGAATTTTGAGAGCTTCATCTCTTTTGGGTTGAGTGCACAACACAATTGAGAGCAGAGTAAACCCTGGAGTGAGCCGTCTTGGTTATCTTGCACACCGGGATTAGGCGGTTTTTCGCTCAAGTGCAGTAGATTCTCTACGGCTCTGCAATTTTCGTTCTTTGTCAATTCTGGTTCTAAGCAGTATTTCCAACAATCTTGAGCGAAAAATTATTATTTGTTGGTCCTATCACGATTCAGAATGCCGAAGAACTCCGCAGTGCCCGATTTGTCAAAGCTCCAGCAAAAGGAGTCAAACAAAGCTCATCTTACGGAAGACCTAATTGATGTCGTCACTGAGGTAAACGCTGCAATTGACGTGGTGGAATGGATCATTGATTCAGGTGCCACACGTCACATTTGCAGCCAGAAGTCTCTCTTTAAAACTCTTGATGAATCTCCACGTGATAATGTCTTCTTGGGTGATGCTAGTGCTTTACAAGTTGCTGGAATTGGAGATGTTAATTTGAAATTGTCATCTGGAAGAGTTTTAACTTTGACTAAGGTTTTGTTTGTTCCAAACATGCGTAGGAATTTAATTTCTAGTGCTTTGTTGATGATTGCTGGGTTTAAACAAACTCTTGAGGCTGGTAAATTAGTAATAACTAAGAATGGGGGGTATGTGGGAAAAGCTTTTTGTAAGGGAAATCTCTTTGTTCTTGAAATAATGAATGAAAGTGCTGGTGCTTCTGCTTACTTTGTGAGTGTTATGGATACTTGGCATGGCAGATTAGGACACTTAAATGTGAACTCTATTAGACGTCTAAAGCATGCTAAATTGATTTCTGATAACTTGGAAAAATATGTCTCAAAATGTGAAATTTGTGTGGAAGCAAAGCATGCTAGAAAACCTTTTTCATATCCTGTTAATCGAAAATCTGAATTGCTTGAGCTTATTCACTCTGATTTGGCTGATTTTAAAAGCACCACTAGTAGAGGTGGCAAGCATTATTATATCACTTTTGTTGATGATTGTTCTAGATATACGAGGGTTTATCTGTTAAGAACAAAAGATGAGGCTTGTGAAATGTTTATGAGATATAAAGCTGAAGTAGAAAATCAACTAGATAGAAAAATTAAGAGGTTAAGATCTGATAGAGGTGGAGAATATGAATCTGAAATTCTGAATTCTTTGTGTTTGAAAGAGGGTATTATTCATGAAAGAACTGCACCTTATTCTCCCCAGCAAAATGGCATTGCTGAAAGAAAAAATCGAACCCTTAAAGAAATGATGAATGCTATGCTTATTAGTTCTGGGTTGCCTGATCAAATGTGGGGGGAAGCTATTCTTTCTGCTTGTTATATTTTGAATAAAGTGCCTCATAAAGGAATTCCTGTTACACCTTATGAACTTTGGAAAGGACATTCTCCTAACTTGAGCTATTTGAGAGTGTGGGGGTGTCTTGTTAAAGTAGGACTGCCAGCTTTTAAACGAAACACCATTGGTCCTAAGACTGTTGATGCTGTGTTTGTTGGCTATGCTTTGAACAGTGCTGCTTATCGTTGTTTAACTTTTAAGCATGATTCTTTGCAGTTTGATAGCATGATCGAGTCTAGAGATGTTGAATTTTTTGAGAATGTGTTTCCTTTTAAGAGAAACTTAGAATCTGCTTCTCCTAGCAATGCATGTAGCTTAGAACTTGCTTCTCCTAGTAATGCATCTGCTAAAAGAACTCTTAATGATAGTGAAGAACCTAGAAGGAGTAAGAGAATGAGAACTGAAACTGATTTTGGTCCAGATTTCATTACTGCTTTTCTAGCTGAGTATGATGAGATTAGTGAAGAATTTGTGTATGCTTTCTTAATAGAAGAAGATCCTAAAACGTTTTCTGAAGCTATGAAATCTGTGGATGCTAGTTTTTGGAAAGAAGCAGTCAATAATGAATTTGATTCTATTATGACTAACCACACTTGGGAGATTGTTGATTTGCCTAGGGGATGCAAAGCTATCAGATGCAAGTGGATTTTAAAGAAAAAATTCAAAGCTGATGGCTCCATTGACAAATTCAAGGCGAGGCTGGTAGCTCAAGGCTTTGCGCAAAAACAGGGAGTAGACTATTTCGATACTTATGCTCCTGTTACTAAAATTGCTACCATTCGCATATTGTTTGCTCTTGCATCTGCTCATAAGTTGGTAGTACATCAAATGGATGTGAAAACTGCATTTTTAAATGGTGATTTGCATGAGGAAATTTATATGGTGCAACCTGAGGGATTTATTGTGCATGGTCAAGAACATAAAGTGTGCAAATTAAAAAAATCTCTTTATGGTCTTAAGCAAGCCCCTAAGCAATGGTTTGAAAAATTCAGTAGCACTTTGCATGAAAATGGTTTTGTTTCAAATTTTGGAGATACGTGTGTGTTTTCTAAAATGCATGATCATGGGTACGTCATTATATGTTTATATGTGGACGACATGCTTATTCTTGGAACATCTCTAGAAATTGTTTGTGAAACAAAAGCTTTCTTGAGTTCTAAATTTGATATGAAAGATTTAAATGAAGCTGATGTTATTCTTGGAATTAAGGTCGTAAAAACTGATTCTGGGTTTTCTTTAAATCAGTCTCATTATATTGAAAAGGTTCTCAAGAAATTTGGATATTGGGATGAAACGTGTGCTAAATCTCCTTATGATTCGTCTTTGCATTTGTATAAGAATAGAGGAGAAATTGTGAAACAATCTGATTATGCTAAGGTGATAGGTAGTGTAATGTACTTGATGAATTGCACAAGACCTGATATTGCATATGCAGTGAGTAGACTGAGTAGATATACTCATAATCCTAATTCTGATCATTGGGTAGCACTTGGTCGTTTAATGCGATATTTGAAAGGAACTATTGATTATAACTTGTGTTATACTGGCTCTCCTTGTGTTCTTGAAGCATATTGTGATGCTAATTGGGTATCAGACAATGATGAAGTGAATTGTACTAGTGGTTTTGTATTCACATTAGGTGGAGGAGCTGTAGCATGGAAGTCTACTAAACAGACTTGTATTGCTCGTTCCACTATGGAATCTGAACTAATTGCTCTTGAATTGGCAGGTCAAGAAGCTGAGTGGTTAAGAAACCTGCTAGCGGATTTTCCGATGATGGGAAGACCTTGTCCTTCCGTGTCAATGAGATGTGATTCTCAAGCTGCGATCGCTGTGGCGATGAACGCGCTGTATAATGGGAAGAAAAGGCATATACGTATGCGACATAAAGTGATAAGAAGCTTGATTGAAGGTGGAGTGTTATCACTAGAGTTTGTGAGATCAGGGAAGAATATAGCTGATCCTCTCACGAAAGGCTTGTGTGGACGAATGGTCCTGGACACAGCAAAGGAAATGGGACTAAAGCCTTTTTCAGGTTAGATCATTCTGGATACCAAACCAAGAATTCTATTCACTTCTGAATTCTCGGTTCAAATTGGTCAAACGAAGGAATGATATTAATCTGATGATAGTTAAGCTCCCAAGTTGTTGTCGTTTGGAAGGTTGAGACATATGGTCTCTTAATGAACTTATTCCCGTATGGGGGTGTGAGACAACACACACTTGATAAGTCACCTAAGTAAGTGTTAAGGTAAAGGCTGCCTAACTAGATGAGTTGTGGGCTAACTCACTAGAACACTTATGATGCAGGGTTATGTACAGGCCTATAATACGTTGTATTTGATACGCGAAGCTCTCAAAAATTTTTCACGCTTTTGTTGATTCAAGTCTTAAAAGACATCAACGTTTCTTTCAATTTTAAAACATGTGGGGGATTGTTGGATATGTTTAGTAAATTGGGCTTTTGTGAACATTCAAATGGGCCTCATTGCCCAAGTTTGTTTTTACGTAATTGGGAAATTTTGTTTTGACAAAAACTTTATCTTCTTCAAAAAATAAGTCAAAATCGTGACCACTTTTCTCTGGGTCTGTTTGCAACGGAGAGGAGAGATGGAGTTACTGGATCTCGGATTTCATGGCTGAAATCCTTGATGGTAAGTTCGATTTTGTGCCTATTTAAAGGAGAATCATATCCTTCATTCTAAATCATCGAAGAAAAAAAAAGATCTCTCTTGTTCTTCTTCTTTTTCTTCTAAATTTCTGAGTTTGAATTTTGAGAGCTTCATCTCTTTTGGGTTGAGTGCACAACACAATTGAGAGCAGAGTAAACCCTGGAGTGAGCCGTCTTGGTTATCTTGCACACCGGGATTAGGCGGTTTTTCGCTCAAGTGCAGTAGATTCTCTACGGCTCTGCAATTTTCGTTCTTTGTCAATTCTGGTTCTAAGCAGTATTTCCAACAAATACTTGCTTATGTAGTGTACATTAGCTTAGGATGAGGTGGTAATATATCAAATATATCAACAACTGAATAAATATGCGATTTGTATTCCATGGTTTTAGTGACGAAAACAAAATACACGTTTATATTTCATAACTTCAAATTAGAGTTTTGTTCTGCATAATGATAAATGATTTGTTGTAGCATTATTTTTATGATTTTATAAGATTCCATCATTCCATAATCCATATGACATGCATATCTTTTGCCTCGTTTTTCTACAAAATTTATTAAATGCAAAGAGTAAAGGCATCATATACTCCCTCTGTCCCATTTTATTAGATGTTTGGACTAAAAGCACAGAGATTAAGAAACAATAAATGTTTTCTCATTTATGAAAATTCAACCAATAGAAAAAGATACTGCATAATTAAAATAATTAAAAACTATTAAACTAATATAAATCATGCATTGAAAGTAGAGAAAATCTTATATAATGGAACAAATGAAAAGGTCTAAAACATCTTATATATTGGGACAGAGGGAGTACTAGTACTAATAATTTTGATGGTTTGTTTATTTAACTGATCAGTACTCACATATTGAAGGTTTTTAAATGAAATTAATGAAGGAATTGATGAAAGTGCTGCTTGTCCAATGGGGTTCATTGGTTGACCCAAAGCATATTGGTCAAATAGCTTTCCACGCGACACTCCGTATTCAGTGATTAATGCCATCTTTACATAGATTATAGGGTTTACTTCAATACTTTGATACAAAACTAAACCTCCCCAAATTATGAATCAAACAGGAGCAGCCAAATGGTACCCTCTCGTCAAACTCATATTCTCTATTTCTCTTTTTATTTGGATCATTGATATTTCAAGTTGGTTGCTACAAAACATGCAAAGTAGACAACATAATTACAAGTTGCATTATTAACACTAAAATTCAAAAAATAAAAGCAAACCGACTTTTCCATTTTTTGTCACCTCGAGTTTGGCAATTACCACCTTTTTATGGACCATTTCATTTTTCAATCGGCCCGACTCCTATCTTCCAGTATTACATATTATCAACTGTATAACATATATATAAAATGATATATACATATATATATATATAAATATAAAATGATAATGAACCAGCAAATATATGTTTCGCTGCAAGATTTAAATATTTTCTTTAACAAAAAAGATTTATATATTTTGTTACTTACAGGCTTACAGCTTCATCAAAGCCTTTTTCTGTAAAGGAAATGGGCCGACGAATCCAAACATCAAAAGGCAGCGACAATGAAGCCATGGAAACAGAAATGTGGCGTGTCGCCCAATACTACTTACTGTTAGGTTATTATTATTAGGGCTTTAATATATTAATTGGGCTCTTTTCAATAGCTCCGTCACTCATATTGGGCCTTAAATATCAAGAAATAATAGTTGGGATTTACAAGATTTGTAATAAAATACCCAAGTACATGCTTTCATGTGTGTGTAATAAATAAATTGAAAAGAAAAAAAAACACATGAAAAAGTCAAGAAGTGTCAAAAAAGCCCTCTTGTCCATGTGATCTTCTTAAATTAGTGTGTGTATATTTGTATTTTAAATGTTCATACATAAAGAAACAACAACGACGAATGATAATCGATAAGTTTAAAAGAATAAATTAAATGAAATAATGTGAATTGAAAGTGTTTCGTAGTATAATATTGACCGTTGGATTAACTGAAACTCCATAGCCGAATATCAACATCGTCGTAGAAGTCATCCATCGAGCTATTTAACTGTGGAGTATAATCAAACGGAGCTCCGTTGGTGAATAACATCTCATTATGTTCAAATTCACACCACGATAGATCCATCAGAGACACGTGTTCCTTGTAGTCTACGAAAGATTCCATCAACGATACCAAATCACTATCGTCATCATTATGATGATCATCATCTGGTGGAGAAGATGCAGCTGAAGAAGAAGGAGATGGATGGTGATGGATTCCATCATCATCGGAGGGAGGGGTAAAAGGGTCAGAAGAGAAGGAGTTAGCGGCTTGAGCGGCGACCTTTTGGATGGATTTGGGGGACAAAAGGGTATTTTCATCGATGTTCATAAGAAAAGGAGAAGTAGTTGTGATGTCAGGGAAGTTGAGATTAGCTTTAGGTCCCTTAAGACACAAGAGAGCAGCGTCGTAAGCCCTAGCAGCTGCTTCTGCGGTAGAGTAAGAACCTAACCAGATTCTTGTCTTTTGGTTTGGTGCCCTAATTTCAGTAACCCATGATCCCCAACTTCTCATCCTCACTCCTTTGTACTTCTTTATCTTGTTCTTACAAGATTGATGACGTAGCCCCGACGTCGGAGAAGGAGAAGAAGATGAAGAATGAGAGAGTGATGATGAGGAACTAGTAACTTGGATCTTGAGTTCTTGTTTCACCATGTTATGTGGTGATGTTGTTTTTGACTTGGATGCTTGGACAAGTGTGTTGGGATATAAGATAAAAGTATTCTGGATGACAAATAATGTCAAGGAAATGAGATTATATATAGCATGATTGGATTTGGGGGAATTGTGATAGAGGGGGACAATAATGGTTTATTTAATAAATTAAAATTTTGGTCAAATGAAATAGTATCGTTTTTGTGTATGAATATGACGTTTTTGGTGCATGACAGGTGTTTTCTTTAATAAGTATTTTTCACCCGCGTAATCACAAATGGATATGTCAGATTTTGTTTCTTATGTATAGTAGCTATAATCCTATTTAATTATAAGAATTTCTTTTGGTACCAAAACAGATCATGTAAACGAATCTCAAACTAATTTATGAGATATGTAAAAAGCTAAATTGGAACTATAACTTATATCAACAGAGACATTCTCCACCACTTGAAAGCTGAGTTAGTGAAGTAATTAACATTCCAATACCTTCTTTGGTTTGTGACGTTTGTTGAAGGTTAAAGTTTACATGTATAAAATCTACTATGATGTATTAGTATCAAATAATGGTCTAAACTTGAAACTAACCAGTGAGTTAATTTTGAAAGCAAAGATCTTTTTTTGTAAATGTATATATATCTGATGAGTGTACAGCTAGCTGTACGGAAGCCAGTACTTGATGGTGATATCGAGGATTACTTTAATTTTGAGGTTGAGACTATTATATGTAAAAAGAAAATGAAGTTTATATGTTGATGACTTATAGTTATAGCTATCACTTTCCGGAATTGCAAATTACAGCTGCATTTGAATGTGTCAAGTCCTACGATCTTTCGAGGAAAGAAACCCTTCAAGCCTGCTCATTGGTCTATGTTTCTTTTTGGTTTATATTAAACGATAATTTCATTTTGTGTTTTAATCAAGGGTTAAGTAGTTGAAAAGTTCGAATATAACAAGCAAAAGAATGCTAATTATATTATTATGTTTCCCATAGTATTATTTCTAAAGTTTCATTTATTTATTCAGATTGACGTTTATCAAATTAAGAGGGTTTCCTCCTAAAATACAAGACACATTTGGTCTAAATCTAACATTTTATTGTAGCAACTCACGCGTAACTTTTTTTTGTAAACTTTGTGTTTATAAATATCTATTAGATTTACTAGGCTAAATTGTTAATTTTTTTTTTTTAATACCAACAATAGAAGAATAATTATTGATTGATAATTGAAGATTACAATTAAAGAAATAAAAAACAAAAGAGAAGAAAATACATAGGATTCTGATATGAAGGGACAATGGGAGGCAGCTTCATGAAGTAGCATGTGAGGTCTCACAAACAAAGATGATAAATTAACATAAACGTAAACCTTTTTTTATAAAAAAGATAGTCCAAACATTTAAGAAAAATAATTGTGTTTGTTGTACTATCAAATGTTAAAAGATATTTGAGAAATTAATATATAGTTAATGGAAATGGAAACGCGCAGCCAAATAGTGAAGGGCAAATAAATATTGGTGAAGACTGAAGTGAGTGAATCACTTCTAACAAACAGCTGTTTCCACTCTGTCTCGCTGCTGCACAAAACCGCGTTTTCTCTCTCACCCTTCTTTAACTTATTAACTTATTTTAGTTTTGAAATTAGAAACAATCTTTTTTTTTTTTTTCGTGTATTTTTTCTTATCATACGTTCTCAACACTTCTTAAGTTCTAACACACGCATAGAAAACGTAACAAACAGTAAACAGAGATATAGATAAGTCAAATATTAATACAATTGATATCAACGTAATCAAATAATCTGATGAATACAACCATAATAATTTTATTTGTTTTTTAAAATTTTAGAAAGAAAATAATGCGAAACAAAGTTACGTGGGATTAGAGATTGAAGGAATCCTGTGTTTTTATCATATTCTGCACATATATGATATATCATGCATACTTAAAACCTACTTTAAGTTAAGGGAAAATTCCCAAAAAAAACCCCAACTATTTAATATTTGCCAGAAAAAAACCTGAATTTTTTTCGATGCCGGAAAAAAACCCCAACTAATTTACCGCTGACAAAAAAACACGAACTATTATGTTTTTCCAATTTCCTCTCGTCTCCGTTACGGACGTTAACGCCGTCGTTGACGCCGTTACTATTTTTTGGGAAAATTCTTGAAAAAAACCCAAGTTATTTAAGTTTGCCAGAAAACTACCCGAATTATTTGTTCGTTGCCAGAAAAATACATAGATCAACATTTTTCTTTTCTTTTTGTCTTCTATCAACAATATAAGATGGTGAGAGCTAATAACTTTTATGTGTTCTCTTGAACCTCATCAAAGTTTTCAGTTTTCACTATTACTTAGGACAATTAAATTTAAGAACAAAAATATACAAATAGATTAGTCGATTTTCAAATTTCTCAATTAGATTTGTTTTTGGATATATTCAGACTTTACAAATTTTGGGACATCATCAACAATGGAACTTTAAATTTCATAAGAGCCCCAAAAACCTTGGTAGATCTTCAAAAATTCTCTACATAAATCGCAAAAAAAAAAATACTCCAATCAAGCAAAATCCACCAAAATTAAAGGTAAAGCTAGCTTAATCAAACCTACTCAACCCTAAAAAAACGACTAATCTAATTGTGATTTTTTTTGTTTTAGTTAAAAAGTTGGGGAATCAACTAATGTAATTGTGAGTTTTGTTCTAATTGGAAAATTGAAAAATCGATTAATTTAATAGTAGTGAGAATTTGTATGAGGTTCAAGAGAACACATAAAGTTATGAGGTCTAACCACCTTACATTGTTAATGAAATAAAAGAAAAAGAGAAAAATGTTGATCTGTGTATTTTTCTGGCAACAAAAAAATAATTCAGGTATTTTGCTGGCAAAATTAAATAACTTAAGTTTTTTTAAGGAATTTTTCAAAAAAATAGTAACGGCGTCAACGACGGCGTTAACGGCCGTAACGGAGATGAGAGGAAATTGGAAGAAAACAATAGTTCGTGTTTTTTTTGTCAGCGGTAAATTAGTTGGGGTTTTTTTCCGGCATCGAAAAAAGTTCAGGTTTTTTTCTAGCAAATATTAAATAGTTGGGGTTTTTTTTTGGGAATTTTCCTTTAAGTTAACTTTTCCCCTTTGCTCTTTTTAGACATAGGATGAAGTCCGTTATTTTGTGAACTTTGAGGAGATTCGCCACGTCGAATCTAGCTAAGCTACTCAGCTAGATTTGCTTAATTTCATACTTAAACAACCTAATAATAAAAAAATGCATGACTGTTGTCTAAATTTTCCAAATTGCATGTATTAAGTATTAACAATCATACAAGTAAGAGGATTGTAACTTAGTAGTTTCATGTCGTTCATAGTGTTGACTATAATATTTTCTGTTCAGGCTATAAATACTAAGTCGATCAGGCCAACGCTTCTCGACATGTACTTATAAGGTCTTTGTTAAAAATATTTAGGATATTTCAAATAGATCTATACAATCTATCAATAAAAATTGTATAATCACTGCGTATTTCAATTTTTTTTTTAAAATTTAATTTTTCTGGTTTAGAAGACTCTCGATACTTATAAAAAAGTGTGAGATAGCACCACAATGATATATGTGAGAATATGGAGGTATATGTGTAGATAGATACTAAAGCAAGATAATGATTTCAAAAGAAGCATGTGTATTTTGGCAAAAGCCAAAACAAACCTTATATATGGAACTTTAAGACACGCAAGAGCACATGATCGAAGAATTGAGAAATTGGCATGTTCTTTTTGGGGACAGCCTTGACTTTCTCACAAAGCCTTGAGGGCTTATGATACTTGTCTTCGCTTAGACATTTCACACTTTGGTCCTAAGCAAACCCTTAAAAAGGTCAAACAGAGGCGATTTTTGTCAGCCTTCCAGCCCAAAAATATTTCCTTTTTTTTGTGCATGAAGAAAATAAAAGCATCTCGAGGCTTCTTTCATTTTCATTATAGGGTTTTGGCAATGAAGACGTTTTAGTTTACCCAAAATCACAAATTGGGCAGCTTCAGTAGCACCGTACTTCCTCCGTAGTTTCCCAACAACCGAACAAAAGAGATGGCCTTACCATTACAAATATTACTATCAGACAATATATTTTAGTCATATGATCAATTTATCATATCTGATTCTGAATATAATATATGTAGATAGATAGGTGTAAATATACGATCAATTTATCATGGATAAAGAAACTGGTACGATAGTACGGTTTTGGCTTGAGGAATTTCGAAGAAGGTGCAAGATTGAGCGTTTTTATAGGTTGAAAATTGCATAGTATATAAAATAAAATAATTCATGTAGGGTTAGCTTAGCTAGATGCAAATAATTAAATTTTGCAGAATCGAGATTTTTCTATTAATTGAAATTAAATATGTGCGCTGAATAAAATACATGCTTTTGGAGAAATTTCTAGGAAAGTGAAGATAACTTGGGTTTCATCATTATGGCAGAGGATGCTCGTACATCAAGTAGGTTCAACTACTTGTTTCTTTCAAATTTTCTTTGGTCCCGTTTGAACAAAATTACTAAATTAGTATCGTTCAATACAATATTTGTTTTATCTCGGAAACAGAAAAAAAAAAAAAAGAAACTGAAATGGGTTTTTGTTATCCAAACTATTTGGGCTTTTTCGAGTGAATTGGGTTGGGTTGCCCAAATTGGCCACCCCTAGTCCCCTACTTGGCAAGATTGTTAACCGGATAATTTTGAACCGTAAAAATCGTCAACCGGCCAGGCTTTCCAGTTTCGATACAAATTTAATAATGACAAACCAAAGTAGTGTTCATAGTTAAAAAAGAAAGAGAAAGAAAAGCCAAGAATGAAATTGTCTTGCATTCAAACTAAGAAAACAAAAAAGCAAGAAGCAATGGAGATGAGAAACGCAATGAATGAGTAATAGCTCAATGGGCAAGAAGCTATAGAAATACTCCCGCCTGGACCATTTGCTGGATTTCCCGGGATTGAACTGCTCGAAGAAACCGTAGGTCCTCTGGGTGAAGCCGCGGGGACTGCGGCTATAGATGATCCTCCACCAACAATATCATCAAACTCTGGTGAGGGCGAAGGTGAAGGTGAAGGTAGATACATCAGTTCCTTTGGAACAGTATCAGGCGGGGCTATAAGCGGTGCTAATTGTTGCGGTCCTGCAAATTGCATTTCAGTTGGAGATCAAGATTTCATTCATTGGGTTTATTATAAGGCATGAGTCAGTATCCTTACCAGGGCATCGAGGTTGAAGAGACATGGATAACCTGAAAAACAAACCGAGAGAGATCAGTTAAATAGGTTGTTCAATTCATTAGTAGAGGAAATGAGATAAGGAAAGACTCATTACGTGGTCAAGATAGTGCCGCTAGCAAAACCGTTGTAACTACAAGTAGTAAGTTTACAACCCGAGCTACTCTGCTGCGAAGTGATGTTCCCGAGCATGTAGTTGCTGTTTCTACATCGCATACTGGAACAAGAGACTGATATAGAAGCAGGCTCACAATACATACTGCATCACACAAATGCAAAAGATCAGCAAAACAGCCAAAATACGATTAACAAAACTCAAATTGCTTAATACCTGCGGCTTCCGAGAACACAGCTGCATTGTACACAGTGGCCTGCAGTGAGAGCATAGCTTCCGTTTGGAATGATCAATCCGTAATCCGTAGCGTATTTAGGAAAATTTGAACTACAAGCTGAGAAGTTTAGATACAAATACACAAAACATTCAATATCTGTTATAGTCTGTGCTTAATTGGCAAATTTCAAAGATTGAAACTTTAGAACTCTTATGGCTCTGAATTTGAACTACAAGCTGAGACGTTTTGATACAAATACACAAAACATTCAATAATCTGTTAGTCTGTGCTTAATTGGCAAATTTCTATTCAAAGATTGAAACTTTAGAACTCTTATGCCTAGGAAACTGAACTAGAAGCTGTGATTCGAACTTTCAAACTCAATAAAGAAGAGAGACTTTGGATCTCACCTAGCAATGGGACAGCGAGGATATCACCAGGATTGATATCAGGAGCTCCCATGGCATTCACATTTGTTAAATCCGTAACAGTGGTCGAGAATCTCTTTGCGATTCCAGCCATTGTGTCGATTCCCCTCACAACATAAGATAGATAAAGCGCCGGAAGAGATTCATCGGTACCATTGAAGCAAGCGCAAGGCAATGGAATCACAAGCCTTGTACCTACATCGAGAACCGAAAGGTCAGTTTCCGAATTCGCGACCTGAATCTGCTCCGGAGAGACCAGACCACCGTAAACAGAGTCAGCGATCGATCCTAAGGTGTCGGAAGTACGAGTCTTGTAATGGGTCGAAAGGGATTTTCTAATTCCGTCGACACAGGAGCAAGTGATTGGGATTTTGAGGAAGAGCTTAGCGGGAAGGACATGGTTCTCGACGTCTGGGTAAGAGATATCAATGGAGTTAGAGAGAAGCATCGAGACTGGGTCTACTTGGAAGAGAGAAGCGACTTCTGTGACTTTGAGGTCGGTGTAGAGCGTGTAACCTAGCAATGAGTTACAAGTGTCTTTAGTGGAGCAAGGCTCTATTGTGGATTTCGCAGTCGCCATTGATACTAAGCTCGAAGCTAAAATAAGAAACAGAAATAAGGGTTTTTCTGGGTTCTTCATTTCGATTCGTGGGTTCTGATTTCCTCTCACTCAATACAGGTACTTGGCTAGGGGTTTACGAATTTGGAAATTTCTAGGGTTTTAGAAAGTTTCAAACTTTGTAGGGTTTCACAGAATTTCTGGAAAATGCCAGTATCAGTGGACTGTATATAATTAACAGAAGAAGCTTGGAAACATAATTCAGGTGTTTTTTTTTGGATTTGAAGGAACTGAGAAAATATATCTTCTTCCTCTTCGAAGGAGAGAGAAGAAAAGTTAAAAGCTTTTTTGAAATAGTTAACAGCTGTGGCCTGTGTGAATTAGTTGCAGACAAAAGACAACGGTAGGAGATAACATATTAGTAAATGACGAATTTGCCCCTATTCATTTCCGTTTGGTTTGACCCCACCGGTTTAATGTACAACATGGAATAATTCACTGGTTTAACGGTCAACAAGGATAAGTTTGATGAAATTGAAGCATCGGTTTACCAATTACTTCAAAATGAAAAACTTTTATGCTAATTTGAAATTTCATCAAACTTTTAAAACATCAAAAGAAGTATTGTGTAATGATACCTTCCACCAGAATTGGATAAGGGTAATCCGGTAAATTAATTGCCTGAAATTGAGGCCCACTTCAAAGCCCACTTTCCTTTTTTTCCAAGGGCTAAAGCAAAGAATTTATTGCGGGTCTAGAGAGAGAGAGAGAGCCAAACACGGCCTTAAAGTTTAGCGGGAAATAGCAAAAAAAGAATCTTGTTCCCTCCAAATTCTCACCTAACTATAAAACCAATTTTTCATCTGACATATGTCGTCTTTAACCTTAACGTTATAATTTAATTTTACCAAGATCCCCAAATTCACGCATAAACCCTAGATTCTACCGTAACTCTGATTTCCCCAAATTGAGCGATTGCGACGGTGATTGAAATGGATCAGACTCCACGGCGGAATGTTCGTCGGAAATTGGTTCAGTCGACGTTGCTCCCTCATAAATCGGATGCGGTAATTGAGTCTAACGGAGATCAGATGTGCGATGTCGGTAATAAGGAGGAAGGCGAAGGAGGAGAAGTAGGAGATGGTGGTTTATGTAGTAGTCAAGGGAAGAAGACGAGAAAACAGAAAGAGAGGACTCCGAAGAACGGAGCTACCAAGAAGGTTTGTTTTCATCTATATATTACGGTGTCGAACTACTTTGGATAAGATTTTCTAAGAGTGGTCTCTCTCTCTCCTTTTTTTTTTTTTTTTTCTCTTATTCAGGTGGCTAAAGGAAAGAGTCCTCGAAAAACAACGCCAAAGAAAACTGCAACTAAAAACGGAATTGTAGCTGCTGCTGATCAGATGGTTGCTGCCAATGTTTCACCTCCAGTTCCCAATTTGCGTCTGGAAGCTAAGTTAAGAGCTGAGGTAAGTAAATAGGTTTTATTATCAATGCTCCTTATAAACTTCTTCTTTTTTTTTTTTTTTGGCAATCAAACTCCATCTATTAATTCACGGATAAGAACTCTCTACTTTTAGATGAAGTAGCTTCACATATTTGACAAAATTTTGCTTTCTATTTGATCAGGAAGATTCTCGGATGTCTGCTGGCAAGCAAATACATCCGTTTTTCTCGACTTGGAAAGGCGGTAAAAGAAATCAAGAAGCTGCTGCAGCAGAGAATGGTACGTGTCAGGGTCAAGGAAGAGATAAAATTGTCACCATTGGCCCTATCCATGTATTTGAGAGGTTTCAGGTATGAGTATGAAAAATACATATAGGGTTACTTATTCGATCATTTGTAATAATAAAGCAATCTGAATAGCAAAACCTTCTTCTTAGGATGATTATCAAACCACCCTTGATTGGAAGAACTGGACTTTCTATGAGCAAACATCCACCACTGAGAATGCGGATCAACAAATGAATTTTGACTCTCTTGAACCCCGACCCAAGGAGTTTGATTTAAATGAACTGCCATCTCTTTCACATCCTGACGTGTGTGTCATCGATGATGAGGAGCCTGAACAATGTGTTAGTCAATCAGAACGTATCGCAGAGGCATCTCCGGTAGTCTTAATAGCAGACCAGGAGGAGAAACGTGGGTACCTTGGCTCCTTAGATGGAGCAGAATCGGTAATGAGCTAAAACTTTCCCTTTTGGTCTATGTTTTTCGTCTGTTGGAACCATTCATGATAAAGGGACATTTCCTATCATTCTTTTTAGGATTGTGAAGTTCATGAAGCAATTAACTTGTCTGATGATGCTGGTGGTGCAGCAGACATTTCTCATGAAATGCAACACCTGTCATGTCGAGAAAGGTAGTGATTTTGTATTTGATATCAGTAGCAACACCTATCATGTTTTAGGTTGGAATGATGAATTCTTCATAAATAGTGAGAAATAACCACATAGGCCGGTGACCTCTGTGATATGCTTGGAAGTTCTTTTGGGTATATTTTAATTCTTTCTAGAATGCTTGATCTATAATTCCTGATCTATGCAGTAATGACTCCAGTGGCCAGCCTCGTAATAGCTTATGGGTAGATAAGTACCAGCCAAGAAGTGCCTCGGAGGTCAGACATTTTGAGCATACTGCCTTTGTAGTGGATATGCCTGTTTATATCTTCTTACCAAACACAAATTTCTCACATTCTCTTACCCAAATATCTTGCAGGTATGTGGTAATACCGAATCTGTAAAAGTAATGAATGAATGGCTGCGCCAATGGCAGGAGAGAGGGTTTCAGCCAAACAAAGACTTTTTGAGTAGTGATGAAGATAAATCGCAAGATGCTGACTACAACTGTTCTGAAAGTGGCTCTGACTCAGAAAATATTGGTGCTGAAGATCGCCTGAAAAATGTGCTCTTAATCGTTGGTCCAGCTGGGGTGTGTGATAAGATATTCTGCCACGAACTGTCAGTTTCTACGTTTACATTGCTTTCTGAGTTTCATGTATGACTCATGTTTGTGAGTACAATTGTGCCTGTGTTGCAGAGTGGGAAATCTGCAGCTATTCATGCATGCGCCAAGGAACAAGGATTTAAAATCCTAGAGGTATGAACTGTTTCCGCTATATGTATCTAAAGGACCTTTTTTCCTCTTCTGGCATGGAAATATTTACTTTCGCAACTGTTTATGTCTCTAATGATTTTTGTCTACAGTCCAACACATCAGAATGCCGAAGTGGAACAGTAATTAGGCAGAAATTTGGGGAGGCTCTCAAGTCATATAGCCTGTCAAGGTACATAGAATTGCAACAATAATGCTCGGATCTGCTATTTTCTCCATTTTAATCGGTACTTTCAAACTGAAAATAGCGTTTCTATTCACATAATATGTTTTTTTTTTCAGGTCCTTGGACCCTCTTTTCAATTCCTGTACTGATGGCAATGGGGTAGAGGATGTAATGGAAGTGGTACCCGTATTACATATCCAGAATGATGGAGCTAACTTGAAGCCTTTAATTCTCTTTGAAGATGTAGATATTTGCTTTGCTGAAGATCGTGGTCTCGTTTCTGCTATCCAGCAGATTGCTGCGAAAGCAAAAGGGCCTGTGGTATTGACTACCAATGGTAATATTCGTCCATGTTAAAACATTATTTTTGTTTCATTTGCAGTTCGTCTTAATTAATCTGCTGATGGTATCTGTATTACATGCATATTTACAGACAAGAATCATGGTTTACCAGACAACTTAGAGAGGATAGAAATATACTTTTCATTGCCATCAAAAGAAGAACTATTTAGCCACCTTTCTCTGGTTAGTATTCTGATACGTAACGTTTAAATTTCAATGGATTCTTCTAACATTTGTTGTTTCACAGGTTTGTGCAGCAGAGGAAGTTAAAGTTAATCGTGGTTCACTAGAGCAAATGACCACGTCTTGTGGTGGTGATATACGGAAAGCAATTATGCAATTGCAGTTTTGGTTTCAGAGTAAACCGAAAAGAGGTATTTTGGATGTAAATTGCTACATGCGAAAAATAATTATAGTCCCAGAGGTCCAGTAGTGAATGACTAGGTGTGAATATTTTCAGTTATATGAAAGTTTTGACATTTGATTTATTCATGTTTTAATTTCCCATACACAGCCAGAAAGGTGAAGAACACAGGTAATCAAGATCTCTTTGATCATGAAGCTGGCCACTTGCTGCTTCCCAAGATAATTACACGGGATTTCCCTTCTCAGTTATCTCAGTTGGTGGAGAATGAGATTGCTAAGGTATTATCTATAGAAGAGGAAAGCTATAACACAGTGGAAGTACTTGTTGAAGAGGTTGAAAACGAAAAAATGCTTAATAGATTATGGAGGCGGGGCGCAGGAAAGAACAGCATACAAGCCAAGAAAACAGCCATGTTCAGGCAGAACACTACTTTTGAAGATTATGATGAATTAGAAGACGTCTTAAGTATTCCGTGTGAACTTAGCAACACTTCCTACCAACCACTCTCTTTCTCTCAGCCAAACAGAAGGCGGAAGCTCAATGTTGTGATGTCCTCTGATTCAGAAGATGAGCCTCTGACTGACATACGGGTTTCCATTGCACAACATCAGAAGGACGACAGATTGATTTTCCAAGAAGATGGTACGTTGTCCTCATATTGGCCAGATATGCAAAAGGAAACAAACCTATTAGCTGATCCTTCAGTTCCTTCCAGAGCAGAAATATTGGAGGCAACTTGTTATCAGTATGAGACATCAAAATTCTCTTGCATTAATGAGGTGTCCCAGTCAGTTGATGTATCATGTGTACCAGAGTCTTCGTATGTTCCAGAAACTTTAATGGATGGTGAAGCTGAGCTGTCGCCAAGAGCGGTATCTTGCGGACATTTTGATGGAAGAGTAGAAGTGTCCATGAATGAGGACGTTGTACAGACTCCCCCATCAAAAGAGATATACATAGACAGATTTCAGATTTTTGATTGTTTAAAGAATACATGTGAGATCATTGCAGAATCTTCTGATGCGATGGTGATGGAAAACTGTTACAAGGAATATGTAGGGACTGCCCAGAAGATGCAACCAGTTTCAGATGAATGCAGTCGTATAGATTTTGGTAAGACATTCAAGATGGCTCAGAAACCGAAGCTTGATACCTCTAAATCTGCTGTGCAAGAATCATGGGAAAAAATCTGTTTGAGTCATGCTGATTTCAAGCCATACTTGGATTCAGAACCTGTAGAAGCTCCACAAGTTCTTGATCTCACTCACCAGATAACCAATCTAATTTCAGAAGCTGACCTAACACATTTTAGATGCCTGAACCTTGTGAGTATTACATTACATTTCAGCTTCCTCTCTTTCTAGATTTCTTTCGCAGTTTTTCAGCTCAGACATTTTTGACTTATGGAATTCACTTATTTAGGGAGCTTTGGAGCCAATGATGAACGCTTCTGGAGATCTTGATACGTCTGGTTTATCTCAGATGCTTGAACAGATGACTTCCACTGTGGCACAGCAAGAATTTTGCTTTTTCACAAACCAAATTACTACAACAGGAACCGTTCCTACTTCATCAGCCACCATGGTACCAGGAAGAGGATTAGCACTAGACGAGGCAAGACAGGATTGCACATCGAGCAATGGAAGCTCCTTGAATATAAACCCAGACTTGTTAAAATGGTAAATAATTTTCTTTCAACGTGATTAGTATATCATTTCCAATGGGTTCATCAGTTGCAGTGTAAATTTCTTCCAAAATTTTCCTTCGTTCTCTTTCTCATACCCGGAGTTGTTTTTTTTTTTTTTTTCCCGAATGCAGTAAGCGAATGGTAAGGCTTTCCGGCATATTAGAGTCAGTAGTCCCTCTGAGATCATTGAAAGGAAGAGCTTTCCATGAATATGCTTCATTCATAGGGAAGATTTCAAGAGCAGATCCCTCCAACTTATCCGGAGCCATGGAGAAAGGCAGACGGCGAAGGTCAGTACCAGTTGGTTCACCATAGTTTCTGAGTATGATTGATTCTCTCCTAATCTCAATTTTTCTCGATTCAGGTCAAGAGAAGCTCGACATTATCTGTCAATGGAACTATCCTCCGAAGATATTGCATTATTGGGCCAACACAGCACATACAGTAGAAATGAATAATAAAGCAGTTTCAGTTGTATAGAAATTAGAACAGCTCCACACTTCAAGAAGAGTTTTTATTTTAAACTTGTTTGCTCAGAATTATCTTAGCCGAGATGATTCTCGCGACATTAGTGAATATACACAGAAATTTCAAAAAAGAAGAAGCAAAATGCAGTAGTTCTCTCCTTCAGGTTTCAGAAAATGTATTTGATAAATTAAAAGATTCTACACTTCACAGAGATATAAATAGTAGGAACCATCATCTCTTCTACGAGCTTAAATCAAAACGAAAAAAAAGAAGTAACTTTTCTCTATTAAGGTTTTCGAGTAAAACGCATATTTAGTAAAAAATTCAACACCGCTTGTGTGAATGCTTCTCTTCCGCAGTACCCTGATCCAGTGACAGTGAGTGCTAAACGGAGCTGCGGATTGGATATGATCAGACTTTGCCTTCGAGTTTATCATTATTAACAAGAGGAAGTAATTCCATCTTGCTTCTTGGGGTACGAGGTGTCCTAGGAGTTCCCGGTGTTTGCTGTGAAAGCATATGCCTCACATATCCATAAAACGTGCAGCCCACAAGCGTAATTCCACATCCAACAGCATTCATATACGATATTGGGTTACGGAATATCAACCATGAGACCAATACAGCTACGGCAACCTGCAAATCATATTACAACCATGGGAGTGAGGGTCCAAGGCAACAAAAAAATCGCAAGCTGGTGATGACAAAGACCCTAGCAATGTGCCTCAAAATTTTGATATTCTAGCGGTTTTAACTTGTTAAAAATAAACTTATATAGTTACAGTCATGCCCCAACCACTAGGAATAAGACCTATAATAAAATATGAAGCATGCTCAAGATATAGATGCGAAGAAACTCTAGCTGACTGGCTTTCAATTTCTTTTACCATGGTAAGATAGGAAAATTGATAAGAACTTATTATTGCCAGTAAAATGAATTAAAAGTACCTATTCTTCTGTTAGTTTGGATCATCCAGAGCGATTAAAAGATAAAATTAGTTACGGGATTAGGGTTGTCTTAGTTACCTTAAGGTTTCCAGCTACGTTGAACGTGACTGCGGTTGTGGAGTGAATGACGTAGAAGATGGAGAAGTTGAGACAGAAGGCTAGAACACCAGAACTGAATATAATGATGAGGGCTGACCAGGGAGCAGGATGTGCTTCAAACCAACTCAAAATTCCACTGCCTTCCAGTAATAGTGCTGGTATCCCGAGTATCATGGTGGCAAAAGGCGCCATATAGTATACGGTGTTTATGCTAAATAAAGAAAACAGAAAAAAAAAAAATGAAATCTTTCTTCTACGCAGATGGATATTCGTAGGTCTACTTCTCAAAAGGTGATGTGATTGACTCTTAATCGGAAATAGAGAGAGATATATCAATCAACTTTGTCACAAAACCCCATTAAAGTGAATGCTTTTTCAATTTGGGCTAAGATGCCATCACATGATTATCTAGTTTAATAGAAGCAAAATGATTGCATATCAAATCCAAAAAGACATAACAAGCAAATGTCATTGTAATTAGAAACTAAGGGCAGTTTTCATGGATCAGCAACGATCATGGAAATTAAAGTTCCAAAACTGAATAGTATAATAGCAAGAAATTGATAAGGAGACACCAGGAAGAGGCACTGACCTGTCAAATTTGTAACCATGAAGAAGAGATTCGGCTAGAATGGTCTTTGTGGAAGTAGCTAAACATCCAAACAAAGCAGCACAGAATCCAAACATGTTAAAACTAAGTTCAGTCACAGATGTCAGAAGAATTCCACCAACAATGGGCACGAGAGACGCCCAAATACGCCAGTCAAAGTATTTCCTCCACACCAGCCACTGTAACACAACTGCTCAAACATATACATAAGAAACAATAAGACTCTCTTGAAAATCCAACAACAGACAAATAGAAAAATCACAAATCACAAATTCTATCTCTTAAAAACCCTAACCTGTAGTAGCTGGAGTGAAAGATTTAATCGTCTGCATAAACGAAACCGGAATGTATCGAAGACTGACATTTCCCAAGACAATGTTGATACAAAACACGAAAGACATTGGAAAAATCCTCCTCCAACGATCTTCTGGTTCAACAACAATCAATGGTTTAAGCTTAAGAACTTTGATAACGATGTATGCTCCAATCGATGAACATATGAAGTGAACACATGAAACCGATAGTGGAAACTTGAAATCCAGTTTCTGCAACAACAAAAAAACATTATCACCAATCTATAAAGCTGAAACCAAAATTCCAAATTGAGAAAAAAAGAAATCTCAAAACCAAAACATCAAACATAAGAAATCAATAGATCAGATCAATAGGGTATTAAAACCTAAAATTCTAGGGTTAAGAAGAAACCTGAAAGATCCATTTGTTCATGATGATGACGGTAACGTTGAAACCCCACCACTGAAGAATCGCTAATAGAGATCTGAACATACTTCCTTCCTCCATGGTTCTCTTTCTCTCTCAATCTTAATTCTCACTCGAAAATTAAACAACTTTCGGAAACAGATCGCAAAAGAGACAAAAACCCAGAAAAAATTAACGAGTTTTAAGAGAAGTGAATGAATCGGTGAGAAGGAGAGAGAGCTGCGCAGCTAAATAGAGAGAAAACCCTAATGAAGGAGAAAAGTGGAGAAGGTAACGGTAGCAGAAGAGAGCTCTTCTTCCATGTGATTTGTTTCGAATTCTCTGTTCATCAATCTCAAACGTCTCTCTCTATGACTCTCTCTCTCACTCTTTCTCTCTCTTTTTATGCCATGAAAATTATGTTTTGCTTTTCCGTAGGTTTTCCATTTATTTATTTAAGAATAACTATTTTTTTTGGCAATTTAATTATTATTATTTTTGCTTATTAAATTCATCCGAAAATAAATGTTTTATGAAAAGAAAATAAAGAGAGCGAGTAAAAAATATCACAAAATAGTATTTCCATGTTTTATTAAGGTTAAGTCAAATATTCAATTTCCAATTTCCAAAACTCAATGGATGGTAAAGCATGGTAATAAATAATATGGCTGCTTTAATACTATTTTTTGTTATATCATTATCAGGTAAATAATTGTCTGACCAGGAATACATATCACTAAATTAAAATGCGCAATTTTTTTATTTTGTTAAAGATTTTGTTCAAGATTTGCTTTAATCGAAAATATTTGATATTTTGTGTTAGTTAAAACATTTTGATAATTATTGCGGCAATTTATTAAAGAAATGCAGCAACAAGTATTTTTTGTTTTGTGGTATATTGTCCCACATACTTCCGAGGATATGGGGGAGATCACTGCCGTCCGATGAACATACATTTTCACGACGTTGACATCCCACTACTGTCTATTTTTCAGATTGATTATGGCATATCTTAAATTTTTTGTTGTATCTTACAAATTCGCAAAGTTGAACGTTATATAGTCCACAATTAATTTAATTTAATTTGTAATTAATTAATATTTTTATATAAATTAACAAGAAACTGGTTCTGGTTAAATGCAAAAACTACGGACGATATACTTATAGCATTTGTACGTTAAAGTCTTAGAAGTTATAAAAATTATGGACCAAACTTCTCAATTTTTTTCGTCTTGTACAGTCATAGAAGTAAGATATGGAGATAATTAATTTCGAAACAGGCAGCATTTAAATATTAATAGGATCTTAAATTATATGATCAAGCTATAATAGGTTTGGCAACCAATTTTTTCTTTTAAAGAAGCGGCGACGTTAATGTTATTGAACGAAGATATCGGTCATGAAATATAGTATAAGTTTATACACTCTTTGACAAATCTCATATGAGCAAATCACAAGCAAAATGCATATATAATATATAGTTTGAGCTATAGTAATGTTATGAAATATCTCTAATTATTTTAACATAAAAAAGGTTATATAAAATTAACATGTGTATATATACTTGTTGCTCCATGACCATTCAATATATTGAGTTTTTGAATGACTAACTTGGTCAAACCACGAGAAAGTTATCCCATCTGATGGTCGCACTTTATGTAAACGATAAGATAGAGAAGAAATATCTATCAATATAATAACTTAAAAACAAAATCGAAAGATTCAAGAAATTGAATGAAGTAGGCAGCAATTCTTGGTTTCCCTTTTGCATAGTGTAAGCAATGAATACAAATTTTGACTTACTTGAAAGGGTTAAATGGAAGGCGATCGAGTAGGAGTTTGATAATAATTCTCATCCGCTCATTTTGAACCAAATCTCAATATTGGACATGCAACATATCATACTTAGGTTACTCTACTCGGATCAATACCCTAGATTATCAACTTTTATAGAGACCTAACTCAAAACTAACTAGCAGTTAATAAATTGGTGTATGTCATTTATATATTACTTTTTTTTTTTTTTTTTTTTTTTTTGGGCAAATTATATATTACTTTATATCCCATCTAACTTTAGATATGAAGGATCCTAACAATAAGCATAATAATTCGTTACATGTCTTCAATTTTATCCATGTATGATTGTATTTATTGTTGAACAAGAAAAGCTGATCGGATATTAATTTGGTTATTTATTATAGAGACCATAATCGAAAGATAAACATCACTTTCGAAATCTTGTTTGTTTTATCAATTCGTTTATAGTTACTCTCTTCATTAAGGGCAAGTCATTTTCTCACATTATTCATTGAATGGCCTGACACATAAACCAATCTTTCTCAAAGCAAATGAAGAAACTATCTTGAAAGATAGGGAAAGAAACCTGCAAAAGTCAAAAACGCATCTATTTAGAGAAACTCTTGTCCTATTAACCACCATTATTGTTGTTTCTTATTTGGGATTCAATTATTGAACATTGATGCAAGAAATTATAAATCTAGAAACGAAATGGAGACAAAAAAGTGATCAAATTATCATCATGGTTTAGAGAGTCAAGTGGTGTTGCCACTAATTAAGTGTGTATGGGTTGTATTAAGCACATGGGTGGTGTTGTCCCTATGCTTACTACACCAGCTAATGAGTAGAATATAATAAAACTATGAAGTAAACCTATGAGCGAATCATTATATTACTTTTTCCATATTCTTACCATCGTTAGACACTCGGATGTTCGGGTGTTGGTGTTGTTGTCTATACATGTACTCAAGAACTATTAGTTTTAGGATTTTTAGTAAGTTTAAACAAATATGAAATATTCTTGAATGATTTTTACAATTGTTTTTTTTTGTACGAAAAATAATAATAAGTATATAGTCAGAATCCGATGATAATATGGTAAAGAGAAAGGATTAAATTGTATACAAACTCTACAGAATCAAATAACTAATACTAATAATATCGTCACTATCACAAATAATATCGTATGATGGTGTTCTCTACTCAAAAACAAAAAGAAGGAAAAAAAGAAGGTATGCGCTAAAGTTGGAGTGAAGGCTTCTTCTCTATGAGTTATCCTAGAACATTTTACCCAATCTCAGCTGCACTCTGATGATACTCCTTTGTCAAGTCTGCCATAGGCATCTTAAGAGACTCAATTCTGTCCTGACGAATCCTCTTTTGCTTAGCCTTCTTCCAGTTTGTCATCATCTAGTCTTTGTAAAAACCATACTTGGCTAATGCTTGAATTGAACCATATGTTTCATGCAAGATTGCATCTGATAGTTTATGAGGTTACATGCAAAAGGTCTCTACCGACGCTAGCAAATAGTTTAGACAACTTTTAGCCTCATATTTGTTTTTCCCGACAAACTTTGTCAGATTTTCTTTAATATATGATATTGAAAAAATACTCGGTCTTTAATTTCATCCTCAACAGATAAATCGGCTTTAAGAAAAATATTGACTTCTATAAATAACCCGGTTTTAAAAGAAAATATTGACTTTTAAAATTGATAAACCGGTGCCGTCAGAAAAAATTAAAAATTTGATAAACCGGTGAGACGACGTGTATAGACAGCTGATTTTAGAACTCTTTATGCACTTTCTAATTTAAACATATTTTAGGCTTTTGGGTAATTTTCGTTGGGCTTAGAGGCCCATATTAATAATCATAAATTGTGTGTGTTTCTTTGTCGGCATGTGTATCTAAAGTTAGTTAATAATTCTCCTGAGCCTGGACAGTCTCCGATGGGCAATGAACACACAGAGAATAATTCGTTAAAAATAAAAAAGGAAAAATAGGGTCAGTCCCGCCCAAAGCTTCCCTCTCCGTTTTCATCGCAGACTCTCACCGTTGGATTTTAGATTCGCTCTCTCTTCTTCACTCCACTGAGTCGTTTCTAGGGTTTTTTTCTTTCTTTCTTTCGTTTCGTCTCCATATTGATTCGATTTCAAGTAGCGGTACACCGTAATGGAGAAAACTCCGACGCAGATTGTTTCCGAACTGGGTTCTCGTTTGCTTCAATTATCTCGCCCCAACAAGGATTCTCTGGTTAAGTTACTACGGGTAAAATTTCTGAGCTGGGTTTTGTTTTAGTTTACTCGATTTCATCACTCTGGGTTTGATTTCTTCACTGTTTACAACTTTTTTTATCACTCCGAAATAGCTTTGATTCCTATAAAAATCGACTTGAATTTGAGTGGGTTTGTGACTGGGTTTGCTGGATCAAAACCTAATTTGTGACGATTTCTCTATCTCTCTTGTTCGCTCTTTGCACGTTTGAAATCGATTTTGGTTCCTTTTTTTTGTTTGTTGGGTAAGCTAATCGCTCATCTGTGGCTTGAGCGTTTGCTTATACATAATTTCTGTGATTTTTTTTGTAGGAAGTTGCAAATACTCTCTCACAAATCGACCAGCCTTCAGCCACAAACAAGGAAAAAGGTCTGAAACTGTTAGAAGCTGAGTTAAGACCTCTGAAGAAATCCATTATCAAGCATGGTCTTCTTAAAAATCGTGATAACGACGTGAGTCTCTTGGTCACTGTTTGTGTCTCCGAGCTTTTCCGGATTTTAGCACCTAATCGACCTTTTGAAGACGAGTATCTCAGGGTATAAGGATTCTTTTAACTCCTTCTCAATAATCATGTTTATGTGTTTGTTTTCTTCAATTTTATGGCTACTCGCATTGACATTGTTATATCCCAATTTCAGGATATCTTCACTCTCTTTCTTGCTGAGTTTTCTGAGCTATCTGATACTGCAAGCCCTTATTTCTCTAAGAGGGCGAAAATCTTGGAGACTGTCTCTCGATTGAAATGTTGTCTGCTAATGCTGGACGAGGACTGCCTAGATTTAGCTCACGAGATGTTCAACATGTTTTTCTCTCTTGTTAGGTAAGAGATGAAATGATTTTTATTTATTTCATGGCTACTCTGATTTCATTGTTTCGTAGTTGAACTGCATTAACAAGGTTTTTTTCCCCCTTGTCTTTACAGAGAGCACCATCAACAAAGTTTAATTAACCAGAAAAATATTAAAACGCAGCAGCGAAAGGCTAGCATGCAGCAAACACAACAAAGTTTATTTAACAACATTTTGAATATAATGACTGATATTCTGGAGGAAGAGGCAAATTCGTCTTTTGTCATTGCTATTCTGGAAAATCTTGTGAAGGAAGGAGAGGTATGGATGTACAACGATTATCTCTATCGATTATTGTTTTCAAAATGATTAGGTGATGTTTTGATTCTCGTGTGCTTACAGGATACAACTTCTGCTCCTGCGAAGCTTGCCACTTCTCTCATTCAAAGCTGTACCGACAGGCTCGAGCCGTTAATTTGCAGCTTTTTAACATCATGCTTTATGGAGAAAGATTCCATCCAGACCAATCTCAAAGATTCTTATCACGAAATCATATTTAAGATCTCCTTAAATGCTCCCCAGATGCTGCTAGCAGTAATCCCGAAGTTGACCCAGGAACTACTGGTATTTATTACACATTTACATATTTATAAACAGATGTTCTCACTTTTCTATGAGATTGGTTAAATTTTGCTATTTAAGCAGGTGTAGACTGTTTTGTTTTAAGTTAGCGTTATATTCCTGTTCCTTTTTTTTGGCTACTCACCAGGGTCGGTATTTCTATGTCTGCAGACTGATCAGGTTGATGTGCGAATAAAAGCCCTTAACTTAGCTGGAAGGATTTTTGCGCAGCCTAAGCACTGTTTAAGTTCTTACGGAGAGACATATCAAGATCTTTATGCAGAGTTCTTGAGAAGATTCTCAGATAAATCTGCAGAAGTCAGAATGGCTGCACTGAAATGTGGCAAACAGTGTTACTTTGCGAATCCGTCTGGAAATAAAGCATCTGGAGTTCTCAGTAATATTCCTGAAGCTGCATTCTCTTTTTTCCTTGGTTCTTCATTTCTGCCTATCGTCTAACTGGTGTACCTTTATTCGTATTTTTATGTGTCAGCTGCTATCCAAGAACGCCTATTAGATTTTGATGATAGGGTTCGAACACAGGCTCTGGTTGTTGCTTGTGATATTATGAAGTTTAATATGAAGTATGTTCCTTTGAATCTGATTTCTGAAGCCAGTGAGAGGCTTCGGGATAAGAAGGTACTCTACGTTGCAGTATATGAGGCGTTACTAAGGATGTATTTTTTCCGGATTACTTACCACCTTATTTTATATTGTGCTTTTGTTTGATAAAGATATCTGTTAGGAAGAAGGCTCTGCAGAAGCTGACAGAAGTATATCAAGATTATTGTGACAAGTGTTCAGAAGGAGACATGACAATAAATGATCATTTTGAGCAAATCCCATGCAAAATCTTGCTACTTTGCTGGGATAAAAATTGTGATGAATTCAGGTATCATAATTTACCAACTATACTTCAATAGTTTTTTTTTTCCCTCTAAATATTTCTGAAAAACTAATATAGTTCTATGAATCATTTAGGTCCCAAAATTTGGAACTTGTGCTTTCCGATGATCTTTTTCCTCGCCTTCTTCCAGTTGAGGAGAGGATGCGGCACTGGGTCCAATGCTTTGCCATTATGAATCATATCCACATTAAGTCACTCAATTCAATTTTATCTCAGAAAAGAAGGTAGACATAATAATTCACCATCAAATATAGGTTAAAAGTCTTTCTTGTTATTTACTCAGTATGTTTCCAGGTTGCAAAATGAATTGCGGCAATGCCTAACCCTCTGGAGGAAAGCTAAGGTCTGTTTTACCCTTTTCTCTTAAGTTTTGCTGGTTCACAGATCCCGAGGGATTCACAAACCTTAGGTTGCTCATTATATTATTTTAATCTGATACTTGCTTTAGGATGACAATATAGAGGAAGTGCAAAGAAAGAAAAAGAGCTACTTTGTAAAGCTTTCAGCTTGCTTTCCAGATGCTTCCGAGGCAGAAGATTTTTTTCAAAAACTAGACCAAATGAGGGATGCATCAATTTATGATGTCTTAACTTTACTGCTGGATGAACTGTCATCCACAAAGGCTCAAATTATTAAAGTAAGTTTAAACTTTTCTGAGCATCAGAGATATTATTTACTAGTGTGTAATTTTATGTTCAATTTCTTCACAATTCATAAAATTTTCTCTGAAACAGCTACAAATATCATGAATATTCTACTATATTCTATTCTTGACTAATTCTATGAGTATCAGCAAGAGTATTTTACAGTAAATGCATTGGTAATCAGAATGAAGAAAATAAATAGTCGCTTTAGTATATTGGATATATTCAACTTCTTACTACATATTCGAGAGGGGATCATTTTCTCATTGTTGTTCTTTATTTTATTTTTATTTTTCAGGAGAAGTTTCTCAACATGTTTGGTGCTAAACATTCTCTATTCGAGTTCCTGCGCATACTTTCTACAAAATGTTCGCCTAATATATTTAGCTCAGAGCATGTTCAGTGTCTTTTGAATCAGCTTTGTGGCAGCACCTCTGTTAACACGCAATTGAAGGCTCCTTCCATCAAACTTCTTCTGGTAAGGATAGATGTTGTGAAACATGCTGGTATCCTCTGATTAATATCCTTTCATTTAAATTATTTTTGTTCCAATTGATATCCATCCTTTGTTCATTTTAGGTGTATTTGTTAACTTTTGTTGTTCTATAAAATTTGAACTTTTCTTGCAGGTATATTAGCGTTCTTAAATATGCATTAGTATCTTGCTTACATCTTTTTCGAATATGCAAATGAGACACTGTTACTGATTTCCTAAATTAGGTTATTCTCAACATCTTCCCTTCTTACCTGAGAGGTTCAGAAAAGCAGTTTCTGAAGCTGCTAGAGGAGAATGATTCAGCTGCTGACGAGCTAACTGTAGTTTTATCAAAGGCAGCTCCTTATATTTCTGCCAACTTCGGGTAATCTCTTCAGCACTATTTGACTTACATTGGTTTAGGTTAATTTGTTATTATTATGTGGCATTCTTGTATGTTTCTTAGGTTAATTTGATATCTTTTAAAAACGTTCATGTTGTTGGAGGACAAATATCAAATCTGTGTTGCTAAAGCAAAAGTCTTGCCAGAGAAATCTGTTAACATGGCATTTTTTTTACTTTGTTTTTGCAAAAGCTAAATGATTTGAATCAATTAGCGCTTACTGTTCCATTTACCCCTGCACTGCAAATCTGATGTGCTGATATATAAACTTAGCGAGCTGTTAGGCTTAATAGAAGTTCTTTAATGCAAAAATAAGTTTATTATTCGACACATACACTAAAGGTTCTTGATACAAATTTTCAACTATAGACATGTTATATAGTCTAAATTTTTTAAATAGCAAATACATTTTTTTTCAGATTGATTGGATGCTTTAAGTTTCTTCTAGATATTTTTTATTCTTAAAAATGGCTTATGTAATTAATAGCATACCTAGGAAACTAATATCCTTTTTATAGATTAATCAGGACTAGACATACTTAAGACATTGGTTTGCCTTTGCAGTGACTATTACCCTGTTCTGGAGAGGGTGTGTCTGGAGGGTACTCGTTCTCAGGCAAAATGTGCGGTTTCTGCCATCGGTTCATTGGCTGGATCATCTGACAAATCTGTCTTTTCCGAGTTATGCGAGGTTAGTTTTTCTGCAATCTGAATTTTTCTGTTATTTTCCTTTATTCCACATTTACTTGTTCACATTTATGTGCATGTTATGTAACTAACTTGAGAATATCCTTAGCGTATAACTTTATTGTGCTTTATATTCTCGGAAACCTAACTCCTGGCTTAAGTAGAATTATTGAAGTGATGATGTGACAATGATTGTAGAGAGCATAGATGAATATATTAGACACTCTGCTGTGTGCACATATCTTTCACAGTACTTCCTTTGAATAAGTGATGGTTTTCCTTTTTAGAGAAAATTGAGTGTTGCCACATTGATCCATTTGCCTTCCTTTTACTCAGATGCTCATGGATTCTTTGCTGGGTGGACGGAACATTCCAACAATTTTGCAATCTTTGGCGTGTGTTGGGCAATATTCTGTTTTGGCATATGACAATATATATGAAGATATCACCAGCTACATATACCAGGTTTTTCAAGTAAGTGACAAGAGGTGCTACTCTTCATTATGGAGATATCCAGCTAATTCTCTGTTTTCTGTTAACTTTTCTAATTGTTGATGGTAAAATTTATAGGCGGAACCATCGGACAATCAAATGCCTTGTGATCAGTCTTCTGGTTGTTGCAACTCTTGCAAGCTAAAGGCAAGTGCTGGAGAAAGAAACACTTTTGCTTCCCGTTTATTAGTTCTGAGAATATTTATTTAAACCCAAAGTAAAACAAGTGTGACCATTGGTAAATGCCTCTGCTCAACATTTGCCAGTTATTTGTGTACTTTCCAAGAATTTCAGCATTTTCATGCTTTACTCCACAATTTTTAAGAATAATGCTGTCGCATATTGAAATAAGTGTGAACAATATTATTTTTAGATTTTTGATTTGGGATAAGCACATTGAAGTTCTCAAATTCCGCTTACAAGGATGAGGTATATTCAGTTTTGACTTGTTGTCTTTGGCAGATATATGGGCTCAAAACACTTGTGAAAAGTTTCTTGCCTCGTCATGGTCAAGTTGTAAGGAAAATCGATGACTTGCTAAACATTTTGAAGAAAACACTAAAATCACAAGGACAGGATGGCATCAAATCATGGTATGTTCTTTTGGATAGCTATACAAATCAATCATGTTGTACAGGCTCTTAACACGAAGCCACAAGTTTTATGAGCTTTCACAATTCCATTATCAGTTTCTCTTGGTACAGTCTTGATCCTTGTTGACTTCTCATATGTTCGAAGGTGCTTATTTGCTCTTGAAATTTGTAGCGAGGACACAGGGGCTAATGTTAGACTGGCTGCTGCTAAAGCTGTTCTATTGCTTTCAAGGAAATGGGACCTTCATATTTCTCCTGAAATTTTCGGTCTAACCATTTTGATGGCAAAGGTTAAGGGACTTCCATCTTTCACAACAACCAAACAATTTAGCAAAGATTCTTGAATATTATCCTAATAATTTCAACTGCTTGTTTTTCAATTTGTCTTTGTTAAGTGATGGCAAGTCATGAGTCGACTGTTACAGTGGCTATGTACTGCATCCTGCATTTTTGTCACTTATGTCCTTGCAATTGCATATATGAAGTATCCAAAAGTAGCTCTAATTGTATAGGCTTGGGTGTATGGTAATTTATTTCTGAAGAAAAGGTGTTTATAGTAGTGTTAACCTTGTAAGGGCATTGAGGGCATTCTGGCTTTTAATTTATTCTTTGGTTTCATGTACTGGATATATGTGCTTAGAAAGTTGGATTTACTGGGTTTCATGATTGTCTTTTTGACCGTGTACCTTTGTCATCTGCCAGGATTCCAACGCCTTTGTCATATATGAAGTATCCAAAAGTAGCTCTAATTGTATAGGCTTGGGTGTATGGTAATTTATTTCTGAAGAAAAGGTGTTTATAGTAGTGTTAACCTTGTAAGGGCATTGAGGGCATTCTGGCTTTTAATTTATTCTTTGGTTTCATGTACTGGATATATGTGCTTAGAAAGTTGGATTTACCGGGTTTCATGATTGTCTTTTTGACCGTGTACCTTTGTCATCTGCCAGGATTCCAACGCCTTTATTACCAAGACTTTTCTCACCAAGTTGTACAAGCTATTGACGCAACATATGATACCCAGTAGATATGCATGTGCTTTTTCGTTTTCTTTGTCCAGTCCATGCAGAGATCTGCAAGATGATGTAACTTTCTCATACTCACTCTAAGAAGGAAATATTTCGGTTGTTTTAACCCTTTAGGTTCTCTGAGAATTTTCTTGTCTTTTTGTTCAGTCATTAAGATACATCAATGGATTCATCAACAATGCTACAAGAGAATCTCGGACATGTCGGGATTTAGATCAAGGAGAATCACTCACTGATAGTCCAGCTTACATGATAGTGTTCCTAATTCATGTTCTTGCACATGACCCAGAGTTCCCTTCAGAAGACTGCAGGGACGAGCATGTCTATGCTCGCTTTTGTGGGTAATTGTTATGTTCCTGTTATTGTTGGTGGTTGGTTTCATTTTGAATTTTTGTTCTCACTTATTTCCTTTGGCAGCCCTCTGTTCTCGGTCTTACAGGTGTTTCTTAGTATCAACAATAATGGTTTTACTATCAACGAAACCACCCCTTTCTTGTTCTGTATCTTCCGTGCAATTAAAAGAGCTGAGGATGCTGTTGATTCTCGTAAAACGCCAGTAAGTGTGGCGTGATAGCACTGAGTAACACATATGCTTCTTTCTCATTCATAGCTAAATATAATTATGCTTTGAATTGCAGAGGCTGCACATTCTAGCTAATATCGGTTACTCAGCTGTCAACATATTAAATAGTATTGTGGTCACTTCTCCACAAGCTCCACGGTCAATTTTGCTGCCATCATCGTTGTACAGCCTCACTAGCATAACGGATAACCAGGCAAGTCCTGCATTGTGTCAATATTGCTCACTTGTGACATTAACAAACATTTTACTTATAATTTCGTGAATGCACTCTTCTGCAGAATAAGGCTAAGTCTCGTACCCAAAATGCTTTGGAACAAAGTTTCATTGAAAGAGTAGTTCGTATATTCCAATCACAGATCTCCATGGTATATCCACACTGCAACATTTTACTATCCTTCCACTATCTTGCCTGCTTAACTTATGTTATGTAAGCTTTCTTTCTGATCCTGTTTCGGCCCACATGAACGCTTTCAAAGCATGATCAGAGGTGTCAAAAAGATAGCCTAGCAGTTGGTTCGCAAGACAAAGTTTTACCTCCATTATCGGGCAATCAAATCGAAACGTCAATTACTGGTTCAACCGAAGCCAGCAAAAACAACACGAGGTGTAGCAGGAAGCGAACTCATCTGGGAGAACATATTTCTTGTAACTCCTTATCTCTGAGAACAGTTGAGTCGGAAATTCCTATAAAGAAACTAGAAAGACACAATACTTGTTCAAAGGAGAGCGTCGAAGCAAGTTTAAGCAATAAAATTACATCTTCCAAACACTCCGGGGTAGTATCTGCTTTAAAGGTAAGTGCATTAGTATATGTTAGATCTTTATATAACTACCCATATCTTCCTGTGATACCAGTTAATAATTGTCACAGGATATCAGCAACCATGGCGAAGCAATCATTGGGAAGCGGATTAAATTACTCTCTCCCACAGATGGATGGTAGAGAATTTCTTATAGTCGACCAAATATATGCTGGAGCTTCTGTAATTTTTTGTGTGTTTTTCTTACCAGTTTCCATCCGGGCACTGTTGAGAAGTTTAATTCTAAAAGCAACTCTCACAAGGTATCCACTGAACTTTGAAGTCTTTATTCTGTCTTTTTGTTGATGACTCTTGATCCATTCGTCCCCATGAGTGTTGCCTTGATTCAGTAAGAAACTATTGATCAAATGCTATACTTATATTATAAATTTTTAGTGCGGAATATTTCTTCGCTGCAGATCCATGGCATATGATGAGATGATTAACAGGACTTATTGTCTTGTCATTTTATCTTCCTTTGTGCTAATTTCGGATGACATTGCATTCATGTAGACTGTGAACATGCTCTATTGAGTTCCTTTGGTTGAAACTCAATAGTATGAAGGCATCATTAGTATTTTTCTTTCAAATAACCATTTGATTCTATGTGCTGGTTATGGTCGAAGTTGGTCATATCGAACTCGAATAGCGTACATCTCTTCCTTTGCCCCCTTCTCTGCCGTTTTCCTGCTGCATTATATCCATGGCTTCTGCTTTGCTTTGTTGCAGATTATTTTTGACAATGGTGATGTTGAATTGGTTTGCTTGGATAGCGAGAGCTGGGAGACCCTGAGCCATGAATCCATGGGGCAACAGGTAAATGGAATGATTTATGTGTAATCCATGATTCAAGTGCTACCATCTTGGAACCCAAATGAACTCGACACCAGTATAATAGGTAACATCTCTGTTTGAATTTTCGTTATTCAGGAAATATTGGGAAAGGAGACGGAATCTTTTGGTTCTCGGAACTGGTAGGTTAAGATCAACCAACTTACTTTGAACTGCTGAATTTCTGGTTGCATTAGGCAACTTATATAAATTGATGGTTTTTTTGTTCCTTCCACTGGATATCATTGATTTGTTGTTGACGCTCATTTCCCATGTCATCTGTAATGATCTTGTGAAAATACTTTGCTTTCTGCAGCGTCACTGAAATCAGTCATACACTTGCAAAGGCTGATGCCCAAAAGCAGAAAACTAGAACAAAGCAGCAGAACAAAAAGTTGCCTGCCAAATTGAATCCTCCAGCTGGTAAATTGTTGCAGACTTAGTTCAGTTGTCGATTTGAGATATTTGGCTCTTTAGTGTCTGAGCCCGTCAGGTAGAAACACAAATACATGAGGCTTCCATTAACTATACCTATATTTCACAATGAATGATTGTCAATAGTATGGAGAAGATTTTCTTCTCATAAGTGGATAAAAATTTCAAATTTGTTGACATTTTGTTATATTTCAAATTTATCTCGATTGCTTTTGGATTTGAAATATAACCAAGAGTCCCATGTTTGATGATTTCAGCAAAATCAAGAAAAGGAAATTCGGGTTCTGGAGAAGGATCAGTTTCAGAAGTGACCGACACAAGTGACAATATTGTAAGCCTCCTCTGTTTTCAAAACTTGTTATAAGGGAAATCCTTGTTCTCTCTCTCTCTCCTAATAATATGCTAATATGACCAATGATTATAAATCTAATCAGAAATCAGACTGCTGTTTGATTAAAAGCTCTGATATTATTTCAGGGACTCAGAAGAAGTCGTAGACAGCGAACTTCTTAAGACCATGATCCGACGGAGGTCCTCCTAAATATGTTAATAATATAATTAACGAATCCTTAACTAGAGTTAAAAAGTGTTGATAACCCACACCGAAAAGAAAAATAATAACAGAGAAAAAGTAGTTCACTTTTTTTTGGTTTGCTCTACTACATAATCAATCAACCAGGTCAATTTAGTTTTCAAACTTGTCTAAACTCAACCAAAATCTTCCTAATTCCCCCTAAAATTTTCCTTAAGCTGGAAATTTTGTTCAAATTTGATGAGAAGACCATGTTATTAGGTTAAAATGCAGTTAGAATGGTTGTGAAATTAGGTGTGAAATTGACAAATAAGAGCGTTTTGTGCAATGAGATTTGGCGTACCAACAGGAAGAGGTTATTTGCATGGCCGTTGTCAGATTGATGACCTAACATTTAACACCATCCTACGGTCCATATCATCTGACTATCCCTCCACGTATTTATTTCTTCCTTCAATAATTTCAAAATAAGAAACTAATTTCGTTTCGTCTTTCCGCCTCCACAGTCCTCTCGACGTCTCCGCTAAAAGACCTTTATACCCTTCACTGTTCTCTCTGTCCTCCTCTCTATATTGGAGCCTCCCTCTCTCTCGACGACGTCTTCTCCAGTTCCGTTTTGCTTCGATCACGGTAAATTCCATTTTCCTCTCTTTCTTATGTTTCATGGAAGTTTTCTCTCCTTTTAAGGCCTTTTTCTCAGATCTTTTGATTGTTGAACTCATTTTTTTCCGCGGATCAAACGAAATGTAATACACTTAGTTCTCGAGAGAGTTCTACTTAACGAATGTGATTTACTTGAGTCTATTTCGTGTAGCTCTTCTCTGTAATATACAGCTATCGCCTGTATTAAAGTTGGTTTTAGTGAAATTGATTATGTTAATAATGCTGTGATGGGGTTTTGGTTGCAGGAGGTGGAGGTGTTGTATTAGCCATATAATTCTTTGTTTGGGGGGGTTTAGTGAAAGATGATTCCTTATGCAGCTGGTGTCATTGTGCCTTTGGCTTTAACGTTCTGGGTTCAGAAATCTAAGAAAGAAAAGAAAAGAGGTGTTGTTGTTGATGTTGGTGGTGAACCAGGTTATGCCATTAGGAATCACAGGTTTACTGATCCTGTTAGTTCCCATTGGGAACATATCTCAACTCTTCCAGAGCTCTTTGAGATTTCTTGTAATGCTCACAGCGATAGGGTTTTCCTTGGCACCCGGAAGCTGATCTCTAGAGAGATTGAGACTAGTGAGGATGGAAAAACATTTGAGAAACTTCATTTGGGTGACTACGAGTGGCTTACTTTTGGGAAGACACTCGAAGCTGTGTGTGATTTTGCCTCTGGGTTGGTTCAAATTGGACACAAGACGGAAGAACGTGTTGCCATTTTTGCAGATACTAGAGAAGAATGGTTCATTTCCCTACAGGTGATTTTCCATTTTTTATACCTTTTTCTGTTTTCTCTGCTTTAATCCGAATGGACCGTTGGTACGGTTATGAAATTTTCTGTGTGATTCAATGTTATAGGGTTGCTTCAGGCGAAACGTCACTGTGGTAACTATCTATTCATCTTTGGGAGAGGAAGCTCTTTGTCACTCTCTGAATGAGGTAGCCCTTGCTTATCTTCCCTGCTTTCTCTCTGTAGCTGTTTATATCCTAATTGTTTCTGGTGTATATACACATAGTACGGTATGATCTTCACATAGGGTGTAATGCGATTTATGTTATCCTGTGATTAAGTATTTCTTTTCATATGTTCATGATTCTCTTTCTTTCACTTTCCAGACAGAGGTCACAACCGTAATATGTGGTAACAAAGAACTCAAAAAGCTCATGGACATAGGACAGCAGCTTGAAACTGTGAAACGTGTGATATGCATGGATGATGAATTCCCATCTTATGTGAACAGTAATTGGATGGCGACTTCATTTACTGATGTTCAGAAACTTGGCCGCGAAACCCTGTGGACCCTAATTTTCCTCTCTCAGCAGACGTTGCTGTTATAATGTACACCAGTGGAAGCACTGGACTTCCCAAGGTTAGAAGGTTTTCGAAACCAGTTTACATGTACATCTGTTGTTTCAGAATAAGAATTTTGTCTATGGTTCTCAAAATTGTCATATCAGTTATTGGTAATTGGTTCTGCAAAAATTTACTCAAATCTGATTTTCCCATTTCCCAAATTGTGTAGGGTGTTATGATGACGCATGGTAATGTCCTAGCTACAGTTTCGGCAGTGATGACAATTGTTCCAGACCTTGGAAAGAGGGATATATACATGGCATATTTACCTTTGGCTCACATCCTTGAGTTAGCAGCTGAGGTATCTTAAAACTTTATTACTCAATGCGTTTCTATAGCACTTCCACTTTCAGAGAATTTGAATGCGGCCTAATATCACTGTTGTAGAGCGTAATGGCTACTATTGGGAGTGCTATTGGATATGGGTCTCCCTTGACGCTCACGGATACTTCAAACAAGATAAAAAAGGGTACAAAAGGAGATGTCACGGCACTAAAGCCCACCATAATGACAGCTGTTCCAGCCATTCTTGATCGTGTCCGGGATGGTGTCCGCAAAAAGGTTAGATACACGTCGAAATTCTTTGGCTGGCTATCCTCTGTTAAAGCAGTTGAGCTTTTGCTCTCCTAGTGGTTTAAATGATTACGGCTATCTCACAGCAACCAAGATGTGCTAAATTGTCATCATTCTCTTGTGAGTAAAACCTTATAATTGGATAAACACTGACAATTTATGACCATCAGGTTGATGCAAAGGGCGGATTGTCAAAGAAATTGTTTGACTTTGCATATGCTCGGCGATTATCTGCAATCAATGGAAGTTGGTTTGGAGCCTGGGGATTGGAAAAGCTTCTGTGGGACGTGCTTGTGTTCAGGAAAATCCGTGCAGTTTTGGGAGGTCAAATCCGCTACTTGCTCTCTGGTGGTGCCCCTCTTTCTGGTGACACTCAGAGATTCATTAACATATGCGTTGGGTAAAAGAATCCCTGAATATCTCCTTGAGGCTCGCTACTCTCCAATCTTAGGGTGGCGAATCTATGTTTTTGTTCCTTTGCCATTTCTATGATCTAATGCTGATATTCCTCAGGGCTCCAATCGGTCAGGGATATGGGCTCACAGAGACTTGTGCTGGTGGAACCTTCTCGGAGTTTGAGGACACATCCGTTGGCCGTGTTGGTGCGCCACTTCCTTGCTCCTTTGTTAAGGTAACCTCTTTACCTGATTTGTCCACTTTTAATACTTTGTTAGCTATATCTATTTATGGCTTATCAGTTTGTTTGTCGTGGTCTCTTTTGATCATATGCTTATATGTGTTTCAGCTAGTAGACTGGGCGGAAGGTGGGTATCTAACCAGTGATAAGCCCATGCCCCGTGGTGAAATTGTAATTGGTGGCTCAAATATCACGCTTGGGTATTTCAAAAATGAGGAGAAAACTAAAGAAGTGTACAAGGTGGCAAATTTACATTATTGGTTGCTGCAATGTTTAAAGCATTGGTTGGTTTGGTTCTTCCTCTAATCGTTTTATACACTTGAATGTTCAAAGGTTGATGAAAAGGGGATGAGGTGGTTCTACACAGGAGACATAGGACGATTTCACCCTGATGGCTGCCTCGAGATAATAGACCGAAAAAAGGATATCGTTAAACTTCAGCACGGAGAATATGTCTCCTTGGGCAAAGTATAGTCTGCTCAAATCGAATCCCCTTTTTTTTTCATCACTCAATTCTCCAGATAAGCTTACTAACACAGACTCCTTTTTTCGACAGGTTGAAGCTGCTCTCAGTATAAGTCCATATGTTGAAAACATAATGGTTCATGCTGATTCATTCTACAGTTACTGTGTGGCTCTTGTGGTCGCGTCCCAACATACAGTTGAAGGTTGGGCTTCAAAGCAAGGAATAGACTTTGCCAACTTCGAAGAGCTGTGCACGAAAGAACAAGCCGTGAAAGAAGTGTATGCGTCTCTTGTCAAGGTATGTTCATTGCTACCCATTACCGAGCGATTTGAGTCCCCAGTCAGATCCTTAAAATATATGTGTTATGCAGGCGGCTAAACAATCAAGATTGGAGAAGTTTGAGATACCAGCAAAGATCAAATTGTTGGCATCTCCCTGGACGCCAGAGTCGGGCTTAGTCACAGCAGCTCTAAAGCTGAAAAGAGATGTAATTAGGAGGGAATTCTCTGAAGAGCTCACCAAGTTATATGCCTAAACTTTTCTTCTTCCTCTACTTTGTTTTTAATTCCCAATGCATTCGAAAGACACAACAGATGCACAAACTTAATTCTAAGAATAGTTATCTCTTCTCTTTGATGTCTTTTCGTATAATTTGTGTGGGAACTGTGGCGAGACAGAAAAAAAGAAAGATATGGGTCTCAATAATCTTTAGGCTTTGGGACTATCAAGTCAAGTCTATGCAACGTAATGGGCCTTTATCAAACCAAGTAATAATTAGTTTGTCATTAAGCCAAATACAGATATACTTTTAGTTTAGTTGTTTTTGGGACTCGAGATAAACGACAAAGGGAAAGAGACTATTAATTGTTGTAATTTGGAGTGAAAATAAAGCTAATCTTACCAACTACTAACAATTAAGAAAAGATAAATTCAGAGTAGGAGGAGTTAATAAATTACTCAAGGTTGAAATTAGTGTATAAATTAAATTATTTTGTACTTAGAGTAGAGAAAGTCGAATGAGAGGAGGAGCAATCTCAACCGTTGGATAAATTGTGAATCTCACTGATTTTGTCAGTGAACCCAATGACCAGCGTCAGTGAGACGCGTGAGCTCTTCTTCTTCTTCTTTAATCACATTATTATTAAAACCGTTACAACTTCCTTAAATTCAAAAGCTGCTTTCTAAATTCGCAATTAATTATCCTAAATTATTGTCAATAATGTTATTCACGGGCGGGAATTGTTATCAAGTTAGGTTTTGAAACTCATATTAATGTCAGCAGTTTCAAATTAAGTAGTACGAAAATACGTTTTATTTCTTTATATACGAAAATTAAGTAGTACTAGTTATTCCTTAAAAAAAAGCTGAAACTTATGTTTTTTGAGTTCACAGCTCCACATACAGAGGATCACATGCTCTCTCTTTCTATCTTTTGAATTAAAGAAGAAATTTTGTTTTCAAATATTAAAAATAGCAAAGAACAAGATAAAGAGAATTCTCTCTCTCTCCCTCTCTAACTCTATCTCTGCCTTGTCGCTGTTAATAATCGTATTAGTGTTTCAGAGACAGTAGAAGAAGAAAGCTTCTTCCTTTTCTTTTGTTTAATCGCTGATTTTTTTTATCCATTGCGGCATTTTCGGATCTCAAAGTTCTTCATACAGTCCCCTACCAAAAGGTATTTATTTCACCAAAGATTTGGTCTCTTCCACAATATTCTCTTGCTTTGTTCGTTTTTTTTTAAATTTATCTCGTTAAATCACTTTGTGTTTCTGAAATGTTTGGAATCATTTTAGGACGAAGCTTGTTTTTGGAGTTTAGTTTGAGACCTTACTTAACACTGTTGCATTACTGTCCTAGTTATTTGTTTTACTTAGATTTGGGTTTTGGTAGATTTTAAACTAATTTTTTTCAGATTTTCCCTTTGTTTTTATGCCTCAAGATGCTTAATTTTGAATATGAAACAAGCAATGAGTTTCATCAAATTTTGTCTTGTAGCTTTCTCAACCGTTGGTTTTTGATTATGAAACGGACATCTGGAACCAACAAATGCACATTTGTTACTATAAAGACAAAATCAGTTTCTTTAAATCATTTCTAATACTTTGTGTTAGATGATTGGTTTATTCAAGATTTTCTCTTATCTTGCATGTTTGGTGATTGGTTGAGTTTTCTTCATCTTAAAGTTTGTTCTTCTTTGACTATGTTTAAGTAAGTTTCAGCATTTTTAAAGAATCCAATGTGTGTGTGTGTTTTCTCTCTCTTTCAGATCCTGAGACTGTTATGTTCTGATTCATTACTGTTGTGATCTTGGGAATCAGAAATGGAGAAACGGAAGAGAGAGTCATCTGAGAGAAGCTTTGGTGAATCAGAGTCTGTGTCTTCACTATCCCAGAAGGATTCTGAAATTCAAGTAAGATAAACAACACTACTTGGTTTTCTTTTTTTTGTTATTATGCAAGTCTTTTGTATCTAAAAGATCATTGTGATTACTGATTTTTTCTCAAGCCTGAGAGTACAATGGAGTCTCATGATGATGAGATACAATCACCAACGGTTTCTTTGGAAGTAGAAACTGAAAATGAAGATTTGAAAGATAGCATGAAGACTTTAACCGAGAAACTTTCAGCTGCTCTTGCTAATGTGAGTGCTAAAGATGATCTGGTGAAGCAACATGTCAAAGTCGCAGAAGAAGCTGTCGCTGGTATCAATCTTTTTTCTGCGTTTATTATTATGATTCTGCGAATTGTTAGTGAAGATATACTCTTGTTGTGAAGGGTGGGAGAAAGCTGAAAATGAAGTGGTTGAGTTGAAGGAGAAGCTTGAGGCTGCTGATGATAAGAATAGAGTGTTGGAAGATAGAGTAAGCCATCTCGATGGGGCTCTTAAGGAGTGTGTTAGACAGTTAAGGCAAGCAAGAGATGAACAAGAACAGAGAATTCAAGATGCTGTGATTGAGAGAACCCAGGAGTTGCAGTCTTCTAAAACCAGCCTTGAGAACCAGATTCTTGAAACTGCAACCAAGTCTGAGGAGCTTAGCCAAATGGCGGAATCTGTAGCGAAAGAAAACGTGATGCTTAGACACGAGCTTCTTGCGCGATGCGAAGAGCTAGAGATCAGAACGATTGAGAGGGATTTGAGCACTCAAGCAGCTGAAACCGCCAGCAAGCAGCAGTTAGATAGCATAAAGAAAGTGGCGAAACTTGAGGCTGAGTGCAGGAAGCTTCGGATGTTGGCTAAGTCATCAGCTTCGTTTAACGATCATCGATCAACAGATAGTCATTCTGATGGAGGGGAACGAATGGATGTGAGTTGCTCTGATTCATGGGCATCATCCACATTGATTGAAAAGAGAAGCCTTCAGGGAACTTCGTCTTCCATTGAACTTGATCTCATGGGTGATTTTCTTGAGATGGAACGTCTTGTAGCATTGCCTGAGACACCAGATGGGAACGGTAAGAGTGGACCTGAATCAGTTACAGAAGAGGCTGTTGTTCATTCAGAGAACTCGTTGGCTGCTGAAATAGAAGTATTGACTTCTCGAACTAAGGAGCTTGAAGAGAAGTTGAAAAAGTTAGAAGCTGAGAAACATGAGCTCGAAAAGGAAGTTAAATGTAACAGAGAAGAGGCTGTTGTTCATGTAGAGAACTCGTTGGCGGCTGAAATAGAAGTACTGACTTCTCGAACTAAGGAACTTGAAGAGAAGTTGGAAAAGTTAGAAGCGGAGAAAAATAAGCTCGAAAATGAATTTAAATGCAACAGAGAAGAGGTTGTTGTTCACGTAGAGAACTCGTTGGCTGCTGAAATAGAAGTTTTGACTTCTCGAACAATGGAACTTGAAGAACAGTTGTTGAAATTAGAAGCGGAGAAAGATGAGCTCGAAAGTGAAGTTAAATGTAACAGAGAAGAGGCTGTTGCTCACGTAGAGAACTCATTGGCTGCTGAAATAGAAGTATTGACTTGCCGAATTAAGCAACTTGAGGAAAAGTTATCGAAGTTGGAAGCAGAGAAAGATGAGCTCAAATGTGAAGTTAGATGTAACAGAGAAGTGGAGAGCACATTGAGATTTGAGCTCGAAGCTATTGCTTGTGATAAAATGGAGCTGGAAAATAAGTTGGAGAAGTTGGAGGTTGAGAAAGCTGAGCTGCAAATATCTTTTGACACAATCAAAGATAAGTATAAAGAATCTCAAGTTTGTTTGCAAGAAATTGAGACGAAGTTGGACCATATGGAGGTTGAGAAAGCTGAGCTGCAAATATCTTTTGACATAATCAAAGATAAACATCAAGAATCTCAAGTTTGTTTGCAAGAAATTGAGACGAAGTTGGAGGAGATACAAACGGAGATGAAATTGGCTAACGAACTAAAAGCAGAAGTAGAATCTCAAATCATTGCCATGGAAGCGGAGGCAATAACTAAATCCGCAAAGATTGAATCTTTGGAAGAAGACATGAGAAAGGAGAGGTTTGCCTTTGATGAGCTTAAGAGAAAATGTGAGGCTCTTGAAGAAGAGATCTCTCTCCATAAAGAGAACTCAATCAAGAGTGAAAATAAAGAACCCAAGATCAAACAGGTCTGTCTCCAAAATTCAGGTCTTAGTAAACTTAAGCTCTATGTTCCATCACAATCCTTTTTCTCCCACTAAAACCTGATCAATATATTGCAGGAGGACATAGAAACAGCTGCAGGGAAACTTGCGAATTGTCAGAAAACAATAGCTTCGTTGGGAAAACAGCTTCAATCTCTTGCAACACTTGAAGATTTCTTAACTGATACACCGAGTATTCCAATGGCTGCAAATGGTGTAAGCAGCAGCAGCAGCCTAGAGAGTTGGAAGGTTCACAAGAACGACACTTTCATGGCGAGAAATCATCCCGAGTCTATCAAACCAACTAAAGAAACATCTTCATCTCCTTCTTCCGCAGCTGCTGCTGTTTCAATGCCATCAACAAACCGAGGGAGTTCTGAGAAGAATCGCAATGGATTTGCAACAGTATTCACAAGAAGTAAAGACGGTATCCATCTAGCAATTTAGCATAACTTTGGCAGTAGGCAAAGAGACTATCTCTTAGGTTTAAAAGGATCGTTTTTAACAACACTTTGTTCCTTTTTCCAGATTTTGAATCCTTAGTAGTTTAAAAGATAATCTCTAGTGTATGCTGCAGGGATATTCCATAAAAGAAGTTTCTAATGTTTTCATCTTTAAACTTGTTTTAGCAAGTTTCTATGTGATGTTGTTATGAATCATAAGACTATAAAGAAGAGAAGCCACCATCATAAGTATGTAAGAGTAGGATCAAAGACTAGGGCATTAAAAGATAAATCTTGGACTTGAATCTACTTAAAGATAAATATACAGAATGGCAATAGATGAAACATAAAAGCAAAGACGAGATGATGTTTTATGGATCAAATTCGCAAGTGTTGCAAGAGACACTCTACTTGAACTCTAGCTTTCTTGGCTTTGGCTTTAGCAGCTCTCTTTGCTCTACGTTTAGCAGACAAAGATTCGACCGCCATATTCTTCAAACGCTCCGGTGAATCTCTGACAAAATCTTCATGTCCAAATTCCATAAGTCCAGGCATTCCTCTAACTCTTTGGAAGCCATGAGGCCGAAGCTTGGAGAAAAACCGCGAGAAGTTTATACCAAACTCTCTATAATTAGGCAGGATCGTTGTGCAAAACTCTCCAACATTCCAGATAGTGAAACTGTTGTTGCTTTCTTCGCTCCATGAGATGATTGCATCAGATGAAGGATCATCAACAACCTGATAAAGTTTGATGTAGAATGAAGATAATCCTCTTGGGAAATTGTAACCCATCCCTAAATACTCGCTTCCAATAAATCACATACTGATTTACCAAGGGTTGGGTCAGTATTTATACATGAGCTATAAAATCATTGACGGTCAAGATATGATCCTCAGCTAAAATTTCATCGGTCAGGATTAAAAGTTACAAAGTTTCCTTTTTCTTTTTCCTATTTCCTTTTTCCTATTTTGTTTCCTTTATTTTATCTCGAGTGATAAATATAATAACTTGTATAGAAAAAGCATCCGAGGTTCTATGGTGTAGTGGTTAGCACTCTGGACTTTGAATCCAGCGACCTGGGTTCGACTCCCGGTAGGACCTCTTTTCTTACGTTTTATTTTTTTAATTTTGGTTTCAAAATTAAACCCTATCACTCTCCCACTTCTCTCTTCTTGTTCCGTCGCCGAAAGCAGAGCAGCTGAGCTAAAAATCCCAAAAACCTTGAGAGAGAGCAGAGAACAATGAGCAAAATCGAGAGCTTTGATGATTTCGTGAAAGTACATGGAATACTATTGGCAGCTTCGGGTTTGCCGTCGAAACTTTACCCACGTCTCTTCCACAAACTTGCTTCCGATACTTTTGATGGCGGCGATTACTTCCAAATCGAATCCTCCGAGGATGATCGCCGGCGGAGGCTTCTCCTCACTTCCCAATCTATGCCTAAAGATTCTGACGTCTTCCTTGTTGATCACGCCTGGACTTTTCGTCTTCCCGATGCCTATAAGCAGGTAACGCCACTCTCACTCTTACACAGTTGTTCTGGAGTCTAATTCACTTCAATTTGTTTTTATTTTACTGTATTTTGGTTACTTCAGCTTAAGGAAATTCCGGGATTGGCTGAGAGGATGGCTTCTTTGATGAGTGTTGACATTGATGTGGAGGCTGAAGAAGAGGAAGTGGCAGAGGAACTCCCTGTTGATCAGATAATACACAATGAAATTCGTTATGCAGCAGATAAAGGATATGAATCTTTAAGATGGTTGGAGTTGGAGGGTCTTGGAATTGTTGATGACTCATTGCTCTCCCTGCATTTGCCTAGTCAATTTCAGGCATGTCTTTAGATCTTTCTTCCCTTCATTGCTCAGATGGTGAAGGTTTATTTCATATTTATATTAATATGTCGTAGACTAGCAGTGAGATGGATTCTTCAAATGTTTGATTCTAAAGCTTTTTTTTGTGCTGCTGCTATTTTTTGGGTAGGATTTAGTGGCGCTTAGTCTTATCTGGAATAAAATCGAGAGTGCGGATGTGGTTATACAAGAGGTTATCAAGTTTAAGAATCTGAAGGCTTTGTGGCTGAATGACAATCCTGTTCTTCATAAGAGGTAAACTTGCATTTACAAAACATATGGATGCGTGTGGTCGTGTGGATATATAATTGATTTCTCATGTATTTTTTATGATTATTTTCAGTGAACATCAGATGACTGACGAAATACTGCAAGGCTGTCCGAGTCTTGAAATCTACAACTCGTGTTTTACCCCTAATTATGGGTTATGGGCACTTGGTTTCTGTGGAGATATCTTTGGGAAGGATAATCCTGGTTGTGTTCAGCAGGATCACCCCTTGTGCAACGTCACCTCACTTGACCTTTCAAACCGGTCAATACACAATCTAGTCAATAAGGTCAGTTTCTTGACTGAAGAGGCTACAAGAATTGACGAACATATATGTTTCAATTTTGTATCTTATAGAACTTGCAAAATATATTTAAAGTGTTTAATTTATCCGCCTTTTCTTTCTTCATTTTCAGGCATTCTCTGTGCAAGAGATGCCATTACTGTCTCATTTAAATATCCGTGGAAACCCATTGGATCAGAATTCTGTTGGAGAACTACTTGAAGTCTTAAAGCTCTTCCCTTCACTGTCTTCCTTAGAAGTAATTGTTGGAAGTTGTCCTTACTTATTCAGATACAAATTGAGGTTACTCTACAATGTTAACTAAAATATATCTATGCAGAGATGTGCTCACGTGCTACTTCTTGTTTGTAGGTTGACATACCTGGACCGCTTGGAAACAATACTCTAGAGATTCTTGAATCGCTCTCAAACCTTTCTTTGTTAAATGGTGTTGATACAGCTATAATATTTGAAAATGGAAAGCATGTTATTGACTCAATGCTTCAACCACGCATTCCTGAGCCGAATCCTGAGGCTACTCTTGTTGACCGTGTTCTTGATGCAATGTGGTTGTATGCACTGAATTATCGCCTTGCGGATGAGGAAAAGCTTGATGAAACTTCTTTGTGGTATGCAATGTTTCTCTTTTTATTGCTATATTAGAATTAGTGCGGTGGATTTGTTTGACATAAGAAATAAAACTCACTGCGGTTTGTATTTACTATTTAAAGGATCATAACATTTTCCATGTAAATAGATAAATTAGAGAAATCCATGATGGAATTTAATGCAAGATTAGTTACCACTCTTTGTATATCTGAATGACCATTTTCACTTTTGAAATGTATTCTCACCCCTAACCCTAGCATTTGTTTCTCAAGCCTTCTTTGATTTGATTGGGAGAGGTCTATTTTTGTGTCCTTATATGTGCAAAAAAATTTCTATAGTATTGGGAATGAACATTTGATGCTAGTTTACTTCTTAAGAGGTAAGAACTAAGAAGGGGAATCAAAGAGTTTATGGATAATCTTGTCTGTAGTTCTTAGGCACAGAATTTTTGGATATGGATGACTGTGACTGTGAGTGGTGCAATGATAGCACTTTTTCGCAGGTATGTGATGGATGAATTGGGTTCAGCTTTGAGGCATAGCGATGAACCCAATTTCAAAGTGGCTCCATTCCTTTTCATGCCTTCTGGAAAACTAGAGTCTGCTGTGAGGTAAGCAATTTTTCAATTTTTCTTGCACTGCTCCACGTACTTTTTAAATGCAATTCTTTGTAATGTGGATTGACATGCGCTTCTTGATCAGGGCTCACATGTCATGTATGCAAATATTTTCTACAATGTTACTTTTTGTGTATCTGACATATGCTCATGTTTATTTGGTCTTATATGTTCCAGCTATTCGGTGATGTGGCCTATAAAAAATTCTCAAAAAGGTAATGAGTGCACTCGTGATTTTCTATCTGGTATTGGGGAGGACAAACAGCGATCTGCCAGGCTCACAGCCTGGTTTCAAACTCCTGAGAACTATTTTATTCATGTACTTCCTCGGTGTCCTCTTTAGCTTTCTGTTCATTAACAGACTTCCTGTTCTCATTTCCTACAAAGATTCTTGTTAATTAACAGATTCCCTGTTATTTATTTTCTAGGAATTTGAGAAATACCAACAAAAACTGCAGGCTAAAGCTTTCGAGTCATTACCTTCCAACCCTTCAGTTTCCCGAAGCATACAGCATAGTGATGGGTCTCCTTTACTGGTTTACACGGATCTACCTCAAGTTGAAGAATTTCTGACACGCCCAGAATTTGTGATCAGTATGTGATTTGATCCATTTTTCAATGATATATTCCTGGTTCTCATTTAGGATGGATATACTAAGCAATCGTACACATAAACAACGCGAATTTTAACTTACCACAACTGTCCCAGCTTTTTAATTATCTTCTGTTTTTAGATTGTGGAGTAAATTCAGTTTAACATTGGAAAAGCTGTTACATGCATAAATGCATTAGACGAATCAAGAATTTTCTTTATGTTTTCTGAGTTGTGTCACTTGCCTGCTTGCAGCAAATGAACCAAAAGATGCAGACATATTATGGACGAGTGTACAGGTGGATGAGGAGCTCAAAAAAGAGGTGGGAATAACAGATGACCAATACCTAAATCAGTTTCCCTTTGAGGCTTGTCTTGTTATGAAGCATCATCTTGCGGAGACTATTCAAATGGTAAATTCAGCAGATTACGCCCTTTGATTATCATAGCACCGTTAGTAATTTGTTTCTGAAATCCCTATGTTTTGCTTTACAGGGTTATGGATCTCCAAAATGGTTACAGCCTACTTATAATCTTGAAACACAATTGTCCCAGTTTATTGGGGACTATTGTGTCCGTAAACGTGATCAATTGAACAATTTGTGGATCTTGAAACCATGGAACATGGCACGGACAATCGACACAAGTATAACCGATAATTTATCTGCCATCATCCGCATGATGGAAACTGGTCCCAAGATCTGCCAGAAGTACATCGAGCACCCTGCTTTGTTCAAGGGGAAAAAGTTTGATCTGCGATACGTTGTCCTAGTTCGGAGTATTGACCCGCTGGAGATTTACCTAACAGAGATATTTTGGGTAATGATTACGTTTATTCTTCAGAGCAGCTAACATAAGCCATTATTTACTCATTTTGAATAAACAACAAATGTGCCATTCCTATTTGTTTGATTTCAGGTTAGGTTGTCGAACAGCCCATATTCATTGGAAAAGCACAGTTTCTTTGAATATGAAACTCACTTCACTGTCATGGTATTACTTAAGAACACTCTTTCCACATAATGATTCAGATAAAGATTGCAACATCCTATTTAGCAGCAACTCTCGTTTTCCTTTTTCATGTCATTCTCTTATGCGTTTCAGAACTATGGTGGTCGGAAATTGAATCACAAGCCCACGGCAGAGTTTGTGAAAGAATTTGAACAAGAACATAATGGTATACATTATACACTACATTTGGGTTTCCTTCCTCCATAAATATGTTTATCTTTGTGCATTTCAATTAATCAATAACACAATTCAACTCTCAATAGTTAAATGGATGGATATCCATGAGAAGGTGAAGCAAGTGATACGGGCAGTGTTTAAGGCGGCAGCTCTCACGCATCCAGAGATGCAATCCCCCAAATCTAGAGCAATGTACGGAGTAGATGTAATGCTAGATAGCTCCTTCGAGCCAAAAATTTTGGAGGTTCGTTACGAAAACTACCCGACATATACTTGTTTGCCTCATAACAAACTTTTGGAAATTGCAAGTTCTCTTATCCATGATTGTCTATGCAACACAGGTTACATACTGTCCTGATTGCATGCGGGCTTGCAAATACGACATGGAAACCATAGATGGAAAAGCTATTGTTAGAGGCGGAGATTTCTTCAATTATGTATTCGGGTGCCTCTTCTTAGACGAGACCGCGCACGTTACTCCCTTGTGAGCTCAATAGCCAGAGAGAAGATGGATGGTTTAGTTCCAAACTAGAATGTTTTATTTATAAACATGTCTTTTGTCAGTTATGCACCATGAGAATTTTGCTTTGTTAACTACATTGTGGAAAATTGAAGGTTCATGACTTTTGATCACTTCTCGAGGTGGAGTTCAAAAAAAACAAGTGGCAAAAAGTGAGAGTTCCTATTTCCTAAACAATAATCCCTCTTACCACTCGACTGCTTTTACTTCTCTTCGAATAAACCGGTCAAGAAGAAGAAAGTGACGGTACTTTTCTTTGACCAACTATAAGAGACTTCCAAAGCTCTGATGTTGGTCCGGTTTTTTGTAGTTTTGTTTTAGGCTCATCCTCTCAATATCACTGAAGCTTTGATGGCTCTAATTCATCGGCTTAGTTTCCGGAGGTTTCAATCATACCGGCTTGTGTTATGTATTTTGTGATATTCAATAAAATTCCTTCTTTACACGTTAAAAAGAAACACTCATGTCCTCTTGTTTTGCTAGCTTTGTATAACAATTTTTGTTAAAGAGTTTTTAAGATCAACAAAATGACATAAAAAACATAAATAGTAAAAAACTATATATTATTTGTATTTCGTAAAGTAAAAAGGATGAAGAAAGATCAATAAAATGACGTAATAATCCTAAGGCATGATTCCCCTTCACTCACTGACTTTAGTCACTTGTATAGAAAAATTATTGTCTAATTTGCACAAATCCGGCCCATTGTATTACAGAAGTATGACTTTTAAAGATCCACACTCAGGCCCATTAGAAGGCCCAAACACACAATGGGAAGGAAGAATCATAATCAGATTAAGAAACATTCCTTGGATTTCACAATTATTTACGGTTTTGACATAAATGACGAACACGGCGGCGACATCGGAGGCGAAGTTGGCGACCGAGCCACCGAAGATAGTGTGGAACGAGGGGAAACGGCGATTCGAGACGGAGGATCACGAAGCTTTCATAGAATACAAGATGAGAAACAACGGTAAAGTGATGGATCTGGTTCATACTTACGTTCCTTCCTCCAAACGAGGATTAGGTTTAGCTTCTCATCTCTGCGTCGCCGCTTTCGAACACGCCTCTTCTCATTCCATCTCCGTCATCCCTTCCTGCTCCTACGTTTCGGTACGAATTTTTAGTCGAATTTTTTTGATTTTGAAGTTGAATTCGTGACCTTTTGTGTGTGTGTGTGGATTTTGCAGGAAACGTTTCTTCCTCGAAACCCGTCATGGAAGCCTCTGGTTCATTCAGAGGTATTCAAGTCTAGTATCTGAATAACACTTCTTTCTCATTCTGCTCTGTAATAAATAAAGTAATGTCTCTAAAATTGTCTTATATGACTAACAATCGTTTGATGATTGTAAATTTGTAATCAAAATCAGAATGAGTGAATCTTATGAATCCTACTGCTTTTGATTACCTTCGAGCAATGTATCGAAATTGGGATCTACTAGCTCGTGCTTTTTGGTGTAATCAAATCAAGATTACAGTAAAAAACATTATAGAATTTGTTGTCGGACAATGAAAACAGAAGAATTAGCATAAGACGCAATGTTTCAATTACAAACACACTTTCATACTTATCACAATTATTATTACAATCTCTTAATAATACACTAAACAATCACCACAATATTGACAAAGAAAACTTAGCCTGTAATTTGACATGCATCAAAACCAATCATTGTTTTGGTTTTGTATGTTTCAAATCTTATTTGTGGAATTCGATAACAGAATATGAATAAGCAAGACATAAGGTTTCACATAGATCAAAGCCCGACGCAAACGCTAAATTCTCGAACTGCGAAAGAGATCGCTCTTTACCACCCGAGCATTGTGTTAACATCAACAAGTCCATGCCCAATACAGTGTTACATGAAAAGTCATTAGGCTTTGGTTCCATTGGTGTAATCATCTCTACAATGATCACTTTTCCTTTTTCAGGTAGACTTTTCCAACAATTTTTCAGAATCTTTATACAATGCTCATCCCCCCAATCATGTAGTATCCACTGTCAATTATATAACCATTTTATTTCGAAAATAATGGACTCAGTTTATAATTTATCTATTCAATTAAATTAGTAAACTTACTTTCATAAAGATAGCATCTCCCTTTGGAACTTCAATAAACATGTCTCCGGAGACATGCTTGACTCCTATCATTAGTATTAATCAAACCAAACAAAAGATTTAGGAGGTACATTAGTTAGTAATACTAGCACACCAAATATACTAAGTAGTTTTGTACCTGGACAAAAAGGAGCATGAGTTAAGACCTGAGCTAAGTCGAAATTAACACCTTTGATATGAGGATACTTGGAAGTGACTAGACCTAATATGGTTCCAATTCCTCCTCCAACATCCACCAAAGTGTTAACATCTTCAAATCCTCTGTATACTTCTAGAACTTTCTTCATAACCATTGTGGAAGATTCCGACATTGCGCGGTGAAACAACTCAGCGAACTGTTCATCCGAACTAATGTATTCGAAAAGTCTCATGTCGTGGGCAGAGCTGAATGCATCTTTTCCTTCTAATATCACATCCTTGAGATTTGCCCTATATATGGAGTTTTTTTCAAAAAAATCTTCAAATGTTCATTTACTCTAGTTCTATGTATATAACAGAACTATATTTTGTAAATCGGTTTGAACTTTGAATAGTGAAGCACTTACCAAGTTTTGAGAATGACTTGGCTATGGAGCAACAATAACAAAGACGAGAGAGAACCAGAGCCGTCACTATCTTTCAAGAAAAACTTGCAAATCGGTTCAGCTGCATATACCCTCTCGATCTTTCCGGTTTGACCATTTTCTCTAGTTTCAACCATACGGCACTTCAAGATCGAGTGGCTGACAAGTAATCGCAGCATCCGGTCCAGCAATACCGGCGCCTCCGGATTAGTGGGTTTGGTTGGGAGACTAACCGCTATCTCAGACGGTGAGAGCCACGTGCCGTTGCCAGTAGCAGCGATCGTATCAATGACTCCAAGCTCCAAGGCGGCTTTGAGAACCATGGGGAAAGCCACAGAGTTGACGATACTCTCCGCTTGCAAGCTCACCATTTTCTCCTCGATTTCTTGCTCTTCTTTGGTTAAAACCGGTTTTGGGTAAGTGGTTAAGGGCTCTTGAAGATGCTTTAACATAATTGTTGATATTGGTTAAAAGATTGAAGAAGATAGATAACAAAGGTAGAGTTGGTTTGAGGATGTGGTTTTAACTTTCACAGTTAGTGATGATGTTTTATAAGGAGAAATCCCAAGACAAGTGGACTGATTATGTCTAATACTAATTTATTTTCACGGAGATGGACAAAAAAGATGATGGTTCATGTAGATAGTTTGCGATTGTTCTTGTTGTTGTTGGTTTAATATAGATTACAAAGGCAGAGAAGATTGATTTCGAGATTCACACTTAATACTTTAGTGCCATGCACTGAGACGCGTGTAGTAACTCAAATACAAATTAAGAGTTTTTTTTTTGGGTAAACAAACAAATTATAAAGTTAATTAATGAAGATGCGTCAGACTTTCCATTTTTTCTTCTCATCGAAAAGGTTAATAAAAAAAATAGAAAATCGAAGCCAGATTTTTTTTTTCCTGAACGAATCGAAACCAGATTTTATTATAGTTTACTTTTGTCATATTGTCATTTACTCATGTTCAAATTAAAAAGAAAATGAGTTACAGATGAGAAAACAAAAAACAAAACCCTTAATTTTTCCGCTAATAGGTGATACTTTTCTTTTTGATCGATTCTATAAATCACCATGTAATATTTTGCTATTTTAAGCGTTTTTCACGTAATTTTTTTAATACGTTTCACTCATACGATATCGAATAAATCATCTATTTAAAAATTGCTCAAATTCAAACACGGTTAACTACTCTACAGTTTTGATATGATGTTTAATCGAAAAAAATAAGTACGCATTAAAAATATAAAAAGCCAAATCAAATTTATTAAATGCTCATCATGCACCACTATATTTCCAGAAGTTGGAGTGTTTTACTTTTACAGGTGTAGTCATATATTATGTCACATAATCTTAAAACATTAAAAATATCTAGAGAGATGAGAACATTGTTTGTTTTCATGTATGTTTATGTCTGTAAATTAAAAATTGTATTGTAGAGAATTTTTTTTTTTTTTGTACAAATAATATTTGACGAAGATAATTATTTCACTGATTACGCGTACTACAAATTTCAACAAAACGATCAACTATAGTCTTGTACAACATGCGATGTGATAGAAAAGAAGATAGTCCGTAACCAAATTTTGGTGACCTCTTAAGTATGCTTATTGTAGCGATAAACAAAAATTTAGTATGAACAACACTAGCTTTTATCAGGATATATTTCAAGGAAAATGTCACAATTAAAGGGAAAGTACTACAATTATAATTTTTTAAAAAATATTATCATAATAAAACTGACACTTTGTGGTTGACAAAAAAAAACTGACACTTAGGGATCCTTCCAAATTAATTATGTCATGTCATGGTATTTTTAGATTATTTCTTAAAAAAAATTGTGAAATTTATGTAAATCAAAACTAAAAAAATTTGTATGATAACTATTAAGGATACTATTAATAAATTTCAACAAAAAGGGATCATAATCTATATATATATAATTAGGGACTTCTCTCCATCTTTGGTGTCACATCATCATATTAACTAGGTTATTAACCCCCGCGTAGCGGGGGTTTGTTATTATCGATTAATTTAATATATTTTTGGTTTTATTATTATTTAAGTAGTTATACATTGACAATAGTAATACAAAATATTATAATATTTATTATTTATTATTTTTAACATTAACGTTCTTTATTTATATTCTTAGTACCATTTACGTTGTTTAAAACTTTTTTTAATAAGAAAAAGGTTTAGAGGATAAAATTTAGTATAAAATATATTACTAATATGATGTGTCATTATCTCTTACTTGTTTTATACTATTAACGATTTTGCTATTAGTAAAACAATTATAAAAATATTTTGACAATGACCCCATTCATCTAAAAACACCATTAGAACATCTCTTATACAAAAATGGCTCATCCCAAAACAGTAAGAAATCTTGCCATCATGTTTCAGCTACATATGAACTAAACGTTGGCATAAAGAGCTCATGTCATAACTGTTTTCTCACTTTTACATGTATACTCGATTTAAGATCCACATGTGTAGAAACTTTTCAAGCCAAAATCCTTAATGCTACAAAATTGACTAAGATAAAAAAAAAACAAATCTACTAATATATAACGAAAATGTAAACCAAAAGTATTCATGAAAGGAAAGGTAATGAGTTTTTCACATTTTCCTAAAGATGTTGTGTCAGAACTGTTTTTTCCTCCAATGTGTAGTTCACCACATACAACTCTATCTTTGGTGTGGATCATATGAGCCTTTTACGTTCTTTTTCTTCATTCACATTTTTCTTTTTCTTATATGCCTTCTCGTCATTCCACGGTCTTTCTTTCTCTTTGCTTCCACGTATCCTTCTTCTTCACTTTCTCTCTATTTTTCTTCTTCCTTTCACTTCCCTTCTCATTGAGATTTTTCTTCTTCTTCCCTTTTATCCTTTGATTAGGTGGAAACGTCGACGGAGATGATCAGAATGACGATGGCTTGGGTACACGATGGATATGACACGTCGACATTGGATTCACTTCTCTCTGGAAGCTTTCATGGCTATGGGTTTTCATCACGTATGCAACACATACAACTTAAAACGTAACGATAACTTTAGAAGGAATTAGTTAGGAATTTCAAAATTTAACAATATTTTATGTCATCACTACCATCATCATCTCCAGCATAATCACACCTTCGACGGCAAACGCAAATCAGATTACAAAGATGTGTCACTTCTATAATGGAGAAAAAAACCAATTTTTTGCAACAACGGTGATTCTGTTTCTCATTCTCCAGTCTTTTAGCATTAGGTTAAAGAGCATATTTATAAGAGATTGTTGCCGGCAATTACGAAACCGACTTCCTTATATTTATAGCAGTTTGTAACATAGGGTTTTACACGGTGTGTCCTAATCGGGCTAGAAAAAATTTCCGACAATAAGCCCACTAAATATACTTAGGTATCGTTTTTTTTTTATTTTCTGAACTGATTTTTTGAAAAAAAAAACGGAAAGAAACAAAAAAATTTTAAAAAAATTATATTAGGCAATTTCATTAAGTGTAGGCAAAAGAGTAATTTATAATTCTGAGAGCTAACATGAGCACTTTAGACTTCTATATTAGGCAATTTCATTAAGGGTTATTAATTGTGTTGCCAATTTTGGCGATGCTTTTTCTTTTGAGTTTTTAGCATATATCGATTTTTCCTTTTTTTTTTTTTGTTAAATTACCTTGAGAATTTATGTTAAACATCGACGTGGACCAATCACATCGCGTTTTTAAAATTTCATGTGGATGGCCTCAAAAGTTTTTAAAATCCAATTGGTCCCATAAAACGCTTTTGGATTTTCTTTTCATATAGGGGGTTTGATCGTTCTTTTTTTTTTTTGACATCGATCGTTCTTCTTCTTCCTTGTTTTTCTAAGATTTTCTTTAGCACCTATTCTTTTCTGTTTTTAATATTCATCTATGTACAATGTACTATATAAGATAGAGATTCAAAACTATTATGTGACCAATTGCCTTTATTTTAAAAGAACATATTTCTTTTTTTTCTTTAATATTAAATAATTTTTTAGTTTACTATCTGAAAAATATGAATGTTTGAAAAAAATAACTTTTTTAATTATTCATTATTAAAAAGTTAAGGAATAATTTCCTTATATAATAAATTCATTATTTTGAGTAGTTTTTATTATTTTGTTGCATTTTGGCAGATATCGACTTTTTTTTTTTTTTTTTTTTTTGTTAAGTTACCTTGAGCGTATATATCGATTTTTACTTTTTTGGTTTTTGCTAAGTTACCTTGAGAATTTATGTTAAAAATCGACGTGGACCAATAATATCGCGTTTTTAAAATCCTAGGTGGACGGCCTAAGGAGCTTATAGCCTCGACTTTTATATAGTATAGATTATCCAATAAAAGTAAACCATGTCATATTTTTATTTTTTTGATTTTTTCTAATAATTTCTTAAAACCAATTTATTATGAACAAGTTGATGATGATTTAAATGCACAAGAAGAGAAAAAAATTACAGTACATGCAAGTAAAGATAAATTATTATTATTAACACGTGGATGACTTTAATTATGGATTAATTATTACTCACTATGTCCCATATTATATGTTTTACACTTTTTTCTTGTTCCATTTTATTAAATTTTCTCAAATATCAATGCATAATTAATTAGGACTATTTCATTTTTTAAAATAAATTTTAAATAATACTTAATATTAGAATATCAAAATATTTACGGTTTCATAAACTTTGTGTTTATCTATAAAATCTTACCTGTCAAATCTATAATTTATTACTCTCAAATTGGCAATAAATTTTAAATAATACTTAATATTAGAATATCAAAATATTTACGGTTTCATAAACTTTGTGTTTATCTATAAAATCTTACCTGTCAAATCTATAATTTATTACTCTCAAATTGGCAATAAATTTTAAATAATACTTAATATTATAATATCAAAATATTTACGGTTTTATAAACTTTGTGTTTATCTATAAAATCTTACCTGTCAAATCTATAATTTATTACTCTCAAATTGGCAATTAATTATTTTGGTCAAATATAAAATTATTACCTTTTATATGACTAAGAATAAAAAATATCTTAGTGTGTGTTGTATGTATATATATATAAACAATGTTGATAAGAAAAAATATTCAGTACAAGATAAACACAAAAAATATAAGAAAAAATATAGACAATCATTTATTAATTTTGCGTCATGAAATCTGCTACTCAGTTTGTGGTTTTTTGTGTTCTCATGTTTTTCGTGATGCATAATGCTAAAGGTGAGATATATATATATATATTTAATTTTGATTGGTCACCTGCTTAATATGAAAACATTGACTGATGAAAAAATGATATGGATTTTTTTGTAATTTTTTGCATTATCAATTTTTTTTTTATCTAAGATGATTTATCCACCATCTAATAATTTTGTGGTTTATATAAAATAGTGGAAGCAAAAGACCGTCCACCTGTACTTGTTGAATTCATTCCGGGAAAACTATGTAATCCTATTCAGAGTCGGGGTGCTCAACAGTGCAAAGATGAAACTCGAGATCCTTACTATCCTCATTGCGTTTGTATAAATGTACAAGGTGGACATGATTGTTCATGTAATCATTCATAAGTTTCCTTTATATGTATGATTTAGTGAATCTTGAGAACTAAAATATATTTAATAAAAAATCTTTGATTTTGTGTCGTGGCTATGAAATATATTTTTGTACGCATATAATAAGCCCTCGAGAATAATACATACTTTGGTGAAATTTAACTCATAAAAGATAAAATTTAAAATACCTATAAAATATATTCGTCTTTTTCTTTTTACATATCTCACACACACATGTCGAGAGCAGAGCAATGTATTAATTTAAAAAACTAACCCATTTTTTAGCATTGAAGTTCCTATTATATGTGCTTTGTCGTATAATCTCTATTTCCAGAATTACTAATCTGCGGATGATTCGATTTGTTCCCTTAATAATCTTATTGTATCAATCAAAGCTTTAGGATTGTGATGAGTTTCGTATTTTTCTTTTGGGGTAATAATGTGGTATTCTGATCATGTCACAATTCAGGCTCATATAATGGAAAATAATGAAATGGAATGGATACATGTTTAGTTCTCTTTTATTTAATTACATAGCGAAAACAAAAGCAGGGATTTCTTAGTATTGTACAGAAAAAAAAATTTGATTATGGGACCGATTGGTAACGACTGTTACTTTTGGCTTTAAAGACTTTCGTTGTAAAGACTTTGGCTGTAGAGAGTTTTGCTGTTAGATATTTAACTGTAAAAATTTTATAGCGATTAGTAAAAACATGTGACTGTAGAAATTATGATTTTAAATAACTATCGAAAATATAGAGAAATGGATTTTAATAAAACAAGAAAAAAAATTCCATCGTAAATCAACTGAAATTTTTTTAAAATTAATTATTTAGGGAATTCTATGAGAGTTTTTATACTCATGGGGAAAAAGAAATAAAAAAAACTAGTATAAGCTTTTACTATTTTTATTTTAAAAGTTAGGAATACGTGACTTTAGAAAAAAAAAAAAAAACTGAAATTAAAGAATAAAAAAATGACTTTAAAAACTTTTAAATTAACTAAAACCAATAAAGTGTGATTGGGAAAATAATGACTTTAAGAGCATCTCCAAATGGGACTTCAAATTGAGGTTTGGCAAACCTCAAATTTGAGGTTTAGGGTTGTATATCTCCAAAAGAAAACCTCAAATTTAACTTCAAAAAAATCGTATTTTGCATAAGAGTCCTTGCTATTGATTATAATTACAAAAAACCATAAAACTTTTATAAATAACAATAAAACATACATTAAAAATATTACAAGCAATATTAGTTAATAAGATATTACATTATAAAGTAAAATTGCACAAAATAATAATAAAAAATACAAACGAAATCATAAACTAAAGCTAAATTACCAAATTAGTAAACCTAAGTATTTCCGTAATGTTCCCTTATATGATCAATCAATGAATTTCGAAAATATAGATGTGTCTTTTTATTTTATCTGTAGATTACAAGATAAAAAATTGTTGAAATCAGATATTTTTGTTTATTGCCATAAAAATTTAAGGACTAGTATGATAAAATAATAAATTAGTAAAAGTATTTATAAGATATAAATAATTGTGAGGACAAAATGTAAATAAAAAAATGAAACCTTAAAATTTGAGATTTTGAGGTTGCTTTTGGAAAACTAAAAACCTTATATTTGAGGATTTGAGGTCTCCTTTGGAGATGCTCTACACACTTTAAAATTTTCTTAAAGCCTCAAAATCTTTACCAATACTACCCCCTTATAAAACCAGTCTTTACCAATCACCCCTTGTAAAACCGTGACTCCATCAGTTACGATCGATTATTATAAAATATTTCAGGTGATTTAAATCCGGTCAACCAAACCACGTGAATCAGGATACCACTTTCTTCTAACCCACTCAGGAAAATATTTTATGGAAGCACTAACTTGTGATTGATCCTATAATCATTTAAAAGCGTCATACTAATATTAAATTTTAAAGTCTAATAATAACATTTTAAATCCAAAAATAGTGTGTGTGTTTTAATTGGATATATGTTGGAAAGACAGTATTAAGAATAACATTTTATTTTATTTTAAATAGTAGTACTAAAGCCAATGGTTTCATTCTTTTGCTTAGAGTAATTGGATATACTATTTAGACTCTTAACCCGACTGGTGAACCAATCAAATTAAAAATGGAGGATTCACTAAACGCTCACAAGGAGTTCAGTTTAGGAATTAATTTTTTCACACTGAACCATATCGAGTAGAGGTAGGTATTTCGGTTTATTTTCGGGTTCAGTTAATTCGATACAAAAGTTCTAGCCAAACTCAAACTAAAGTTAGTTTGGATCGGTTTAGTTTGGTATAGTTCGGTTCGACTTAGTTCAGTTCGGTTTCAGTTTAGATTGGTTTAGTTCGGTTTGGTTTACCATCGATTAGTCATATTTAATTTATATAAAGCTACAAAGTGTAATTGTATTGTTAAATTAAAAAAATCGGTACGGTGAAAACCAAGATAATTGTAAAAAAAAAAACTTGAATACAAAAGGAATTCTTGAATGATAATAAGTAAAATAGGGGAAATGAAATGAGATATGAAGATTTTTCTTTATAACATATAGAATAGTAGCTTAGAATTAGAGATTTTATGATGAAAGAACTAAATAAACTTAATTTCTATTAAATCAAAAAGAAATTCTAACATGGTTTAGTGTTACTATATTATTTAGTTAATTATAAATAAAAAAACAGTTTGGGTTACCAAACCGAACTATTCGGGTTTAACAAAAGCTTTAACTGAACGAATTGTAAGTAGACTTTGGTTTGGTTTGGATAGGTTTGAGTTTGGTTCGGTTCGATTAATTCAACCAACCATCCTTATGCTCAGAAGGCTGCATATATATTATACTCCCTCCGTATTTTAATAAGTGTCGTTTTAGGATTTTCTTTTTTAAAAAATTAGATGTCGTTTTCAAATTTCAATGCAAAATTTCTTACTTTTTAATGTTTTATGATGTCATAAAACATTAAAAAGTAATAAATTTTGCATAGAAATTTGAAAACGACATCCAATTCAAAAAAATAAAAATCCTAAAACGACAATTATTAAAATACGGAGGGAGTATACCCTTTCGGTCTTTCCACAGTGTCGATGACACGAAGCTCCAAGGCGTTTTTGAGAAGCGTTGAGTTCGCAATATGCTCTCTGCTTGCAAAGCTCGCTATTCTTTCGTCAACTTGTTGTTCTTCTTTGGTTAGAGCCGGTTTAGGGGAACAGGTTAATGGTTTGCCATTGTTTTAATCGTCGCTGGTAAATCTCATGGGTGGGTAAGCTTGGTGGATACAAATCCACCATGTGAAACACATGGCTGAAGTCCAAGGCCAGTTGGCCTACATGCAATAAAGTGAGCATTAAACTTAGGCTAACAATGTCCATATTCATTTTTCAAGATATATGCTGATTTAATACTCCGTATATTGCAAGTATGTATATCAACTCAATGTTTTAAAATCGACTGTTAAACCCGCGATCCAAACAATAACTACAAACCTAATGCAAAACACACTTTCATACTAAACAATCACAATCTTGATAAAAACAAAAGGACCAAGCCAGTACCATAAAACTATATTACATGCAATAAAAAACATTAACAAAAATAAAAAAAGCTCCTCATATTTTATTCATTTTACATATGAAAAGTAGAAGATTTGTAGCGCCCTTCATTTCAGATGTAACAAACCAATCATTGTTTCATTTTCGTAAATTCCAAATCTTATTTGTGGAATTCAATAACAGAATATGAATAGGCAAGACATATGATTTCACATCGAAGAAAACCTGACGCAAACGCCAAATTCTCGAACTGCGAAAGAGATCGCTCTTTACCACCGGAGCATTGTGTTAACATCAACAAGTCCATGGCAAAGACAGTGTTAGAGGATAAGTCACCACTCATTGGTTCCTTTGGTGTAACCAACTCTACAATGATAACTTTCCCTTTTTCAGGTAGACTTTTCCAACAATTCTTTAGAACCTTTATACAATGTTCGTCGGTCCAATCATGTAGTATCCACTGTCAATAATTTACCATTTTTAATAATAAACCATATTACCCAAAAAAATAATTAACTTTGGAGATATAAATTTATCTTTTCAAATATATTTATATAAACTTACTTTCATAAAGACAGCATCTCCCTTTGGAACTTCTATAAACATGTCTCCAGGTACATGCTCGACTCCTTTGATTTAAACAGGTACAAGAAATTAGGTTTAAGTGGTAGCTATTAAAACTAGCACTTCAATATATAAAACTTATCAAATATATTTAGTAGTTTTGTACCTGGATAAAAAGGAGCTCGGGTTAAAACTTGAGCTAAGTCGAAATTAACACCTTTGATATGAGGATACTTAGAAGTGACTAGACCTAAAACGGTGCCATTTCCTCCTCCAACATCCACCAAAGTATTTACATCTTCAAATCCTCTGTATACTTCTAGAACCTTCTTTATAATCATGGTAGAAGGTTCCGACATTGCACGATTAAACAACTCAGCGAATTGTTCATCCGAATTAATGTATTCGAAAATTTTCATGCCGTGGGCAGAGTTGAATGCATCTCTTCCTTCTAGTATCACATCTTTAAGATTTGTCCTGTACGTAAAGAAAATCTTCATTTATTCATTTATCATAGGTTTATAATACAGAAGATATTTTGTATGTTAGATTGTTAGGTTTATTTAGTTGGTTATTAACTGATTTAATGTCATTTGACTTATTATAAGAAATTTTGAAGTACGTACCAAGTCTTGAAAAACACTTCGGTATGGAGCAACATGAACAGAGACACGAGAGATCCCGAACCATCATTATCTCTCAAAAAATACTTGCAAACCGGTTCGGCTGCATATACCCTCTCGATCTTTCCGGTTCGACCGTTCTCTCCGGTTTCAATCATACGGCACTTCAAGATCGAGTGGCTGACAAGTAAGCGCAGCATCCGGTCCAGCAACACCGGCGCCTCCGGGTTGGTGGGTTTGGTTGGGAGACTACGCGCTATCTCATACGGTGAGAGCCACGTGTCGTTTCCTGCAGCAGCGATGGTATCGATGACGCCAAGCTCGAAGGCGGCTTTGAGAACCATAGGGAAGGCCACGGTGTTCACGATACTTTCAGCTTGCAAACTCACCATTTTCTCGTCGATTTCTTGTTCTTCTTTGGTTAAAACCGGTTTTGGGTAAGTGGTTAAGGAATCTTGAAGATGGTTTGTCATTATTGTTGATGGTTATAAGAAGGTAATGTGGTTTCAACATTCAGAGTTAGTACCATCTATATAGGGAAACCATCTGAAGCCAAGTGTATAGTGTTTTATTTTCCTTGGGGATTCGTGAAAAGATACATATGTCACAAGTTATGTTTGATTATTTTGAACACTTTAAATAGTCATAATATATGATTTTTCACATACACTGATCAGTAGGTCTTACATTCCATCCAAAATTTTCCGATGATTAGAAAAAATTATATACGTATCAACAGTGAAAACCATTCGTTCTATCAAATATGTTATACAAATGCTTAAATATAAATAAAATCATGTAGTATATTTAACTGGACCCACGAAACCACGTGAATCAGGCTATCACTTTATTGTTCCTCTGCTATTTTGAATTGGTGTAAAATGTAGTGCATAGTTGTTGTTTTATTTTCTTTTTCTTTTTTCTTAAATAAATTACTTATCATTAATTTGTTGGTATGTGTATTGCGATTATCATTAATCATGTCATATGATTCGGATTGAAGTTGCAGCTTACCTATAAAATTTTAATTAATACATGCATGGTATCCGATCAGTAGCGTCATACGAAATCTCGAAGGTTAATTAATTAGTTGAATATCTTTTGGTAAGGGAGAAACACTCAAACACAGTATATTCAAAAGTAACACTTAGGAACCTATTTTTTTCTTCTTAAATCTAGGAAATATTATTGGTTATAGACGCTCATAACAATAAGATAAATCCATTTGGTCAGAGAAGATGTTTTCGCTTAAAGTCATCAATTAAATGTAAAAGATCACTAAATAAGGATTATATGATACGATCAAAAAGATGGAATATTTCATAGATAATTTGGTGAGAGTAACAAACCTTTGAGCCTCGAAGCTCACTGCTTGTATACTGATCTTCGACTAAAATTTTTTCTTAATTACTGCAACGTTTCATATTTATCTACTATAGCTATAAATTTGATCACATTGTAGTATAAACTGTATGTTTTCGTATTTATCTATTTGCTATTTGTTTTGTTGATTCTATCTCGGAGATTGAGATTTGAGACTTTGGCTCTATCGGTGAACGAATAGAATCAAAAGGACGATAAACCTAACAGTCCACCAAAAACAATAGACGTACCAAACTAACCAACCCTATGGTCAAATCATAAAACAGATAAATGATTATTAGGTTTAACTTTTTATTAATGGGAGAGACTCTGGGTTCGAACAAGAGAGCAAAAAAGAAGAAACTGTAAATCTGTAAAAGAAAAAACCAAGATTCTGATGGATAGGGTGAAGAAGAGAAATGCTCCTACTCAAATTCCGAAAAACAAACTCATGAGACTTCTACAGCTCGTCCTTTGCGGCCGTTTCTTCAGTCTTCTTCGGTTCTTCAGTCTTGGTAGACTCTTCTCCATGAGAAGTTTGCTTCTTCTCACTGTTCTTCTCAACGAAGTTTATGAAGTCTTCCTTTGTCCTGTCTCCTTCATACACTACAACGTTTCCGCTCGCTGACCTGAAGTAAATGGTCGGGAATCCTTTCACGTCGAAGGTATCACTTGGGATATCATTTGCGGTTGCGTCCTGCACAGACACGGGCACGGTTAAGTCAATCCAGGAGTATATCAAGTGATTGTTTTACATGTAAACAATAAAAGAGAGGCTTACCAATTTTGCTATGATCACACTTGGGTCGTTCTGGAATGACAAAGCCACTTCGTCCAAGATTGGAGCAAGTTTTTGACAATGTCCACACCACGGTGCATAGAATTCAATCAAGACTGATGCACAAATTGATGTTTATCAGTCTTGGTTTTGCACAAAAATTGAAACGCTTATTAGAGTTTTCACATGTACTCACCATTCTTTCCAGACTTGAAAACTATGTCGTCAAGGCTCTCGGCAACAACAATCTTCACTGGTTCGTTGTTCTCAGCTGGAATAGGTTGAGATTTTTTGTGGGCGGCAACTTTTCCGTCCTGAAGAAAACATGTTCTTTGGTTAGGTTATATTGATTTTAGACATACTTCTTTTACATAAAGCTTGTGTGAATGTGTGCAAAAGAGAATGAAACCTGGAAGTCCTTGACCCATGATTCAATCTGGTCAACCTCAACGTTGGCTTTCAAATACTTCTTGTTATCTGGGGTCTGGATGATGATGAGGGGAACTTGGCTCTCTTCGAGTCCAAAGTACTGTTAAACCAAATACATGAAAAGAAAAAAGTTCTTAGAGATGTGTTAACCATTGGCAGGAGAAAATGATTATAAGAGCCAAACTTAAATAGTAACCTGGAAAGCGCCTTGGCTGCTCTCAGCATCACCAACAAGGAAGGCAAGACCTTGACCTTTGTTGGATGTAGCTACTTCACGGTACTTTGATTTTAGAGATTCAGCTGTTGCTCCGGTGAAGTTAACGAACATCATTGCCTGAATTTCAAAATATCACTACCCATCAAAACCAGAAAGTCATAGAAGACCGGAAAAAGAAAAAAAAACAGAACAGAACAAATGCTTTTACAATTATCAAGAGAATTATGTTATCACAGCTTTTGCTATAACCCAAATTCAATTAATATGTTATGTTATCACAGCTTTTGCTATAGTTAACACTACCGCCTGCAAAGAAAAGCTTTTAACCTTCAAGCACATATTAGTTACTAAACTACCATCTTCAAAAATCCATAAAATACTTGTCCAGTAAAAATGCGAGGCACAACTGAAACGTCCATTCATGTGTTGCAGCACTACAATGAGATCCAAAATAACTTAACTGAGAATTACCTTAGTGGCAGGGCTGTCAAAGAATTTGACAACATATGGGTGGTTGTTTGGATCACTGTCAAAGACGGTGACAAGTGGAATACTTGATTCTTTGACAAATTTCTCTAGAGCTTCCCCATTGAAGTCCTGAATCCATGATTCGAAAATAAAATAAATAATTTGCAACATCATTGCATAAAGCTTGACTACTCATTGATGTAATGTAAAAAGTGAAAAGGTTCCCCTTTACCTTGGAATCAACAAACAACTCATCAAAAGGCTTGAATAGCCTTACTACAGGTCCTTCCACAGACTCTCCACGAGGAAGAACCTTGGCATCCAAAGTGTGTGCGAAATCATAGTCAGCACGCAATTTCTCAGCAAGGGCCATGAAAGAATCAAACTCCTCGCCAGATAATTTAGGGAACACTCCAACCTAAAAGACAACAGAGATAGACATTAGTGGCTGCACTGATGAAAAAGAAACCAAGAAAAAAAAGATGCATTAGAGGCACTTACAGCAACAACATTCTTTTCACCAACAATCTCAGCGGCAGAATCAGCTGACTTAATTTCAACAGAAGCAGGACCACTTTGCTTCTTCAAATAAGTGACAATACCCTCAGCTTCACGAGGTCCGTTGTAATCTTGAACTGATTTCCCTCCATTTCTCAAAATCTTAAGAGTGGGGAAACCCTGAATCTTGTACTCATTAGCAAATCCTTTGTTTGCTTCCTGACTAGCGTCAATCTTGGCCAGAGCGAGAGGAGGGTTATGACTGCTCAACTCTGATGCAGCCTTCTCGTACTGTAGACAAAAACAAATACACACATCTTAGCTAAATAGATTGGTTTCACAAATCATAATTAGGTGATTTCAAAGCCAATTTCTTACCTCAGGAGCAAGCTTCTGGCAGTGACCACACCTGAAGCATTAACAAAACAAATCAGGTTACCTAATGAGACGGAGATAATTAAGCACATAGCCTTCACGCATCAATGTCCCAAATTATTGTACTAAACACTTAGAATCCAGATATTTCGAATAGACCGAATCACTAAAAATCAACAGTAATCACGATATAACTCTATGGCAACAGAGATCTCTCACGAATAAGAATTGAAGAAGACAAGAGTAATAATGGAGAAATTACCAAGGGGCGTAGAACTCGACGACGATGAAATCGTGCTTGGTGATGGTTTCCGTGAAGTTAGAGTGATCGAGAGTCAAGACAAATTCCTTCGTCTGCTCGCTTCTTATGGAGGAAGCGAACAGAGATAACAACAAAAGGATCGAAAAACACGCGAAACCCTTAAGCGCCATTATTATCGCTCTCTCGTCTCTTTCTCTCTGTGTAATAGAGAATATTCTTGTGTTCTTATTCTTCTTATCAGAGGAATGCACTGATCGAGATGATATTTATGAGCGCTTTCTTACACTGGAAATTTATGGAAATTACGAAATCGCTGGATGATTACTGGTCATACATACACGTGGCGAGTTTTCATTGGATAATACCTCGTCATTGGTTTTTTCATTAAACTTTTGGGCAAGTAATATTTTCCATTGACTCTTGACCCACAACGGTTATTGATATTTCAATATTTACTTCCATAATCAGCAGTGAAAGATCACAATTAGGAGAAATTCAATTATTAAATTTTCTCTTTTTTATATATTTTTAATAGCATTAGATTTTCTCATTTATATCCTGCTGAGTCAACATAAAAATTTAATATGTACAGTATTTAAGAAAAAAATTACTGACCAAGAAAATGTAATGGAGCCATGGTGGTTTGACTTTGATTACACTATACCATAGATCATGCCTAACCATAGCCTAACCATAGTCTCTTCTCTTTTGCCATTGTGAAGCCATGTGGCAACATAGCCCATATATGTACTCTTGTAATTTGTAAAAATGATTTTTAAGTTGTAGACTATTGAGGTTTAAGACTAAAAGTGTATCCCACTTTGTAATTGTACCTAAACTGATGATTTATTAAGTTGTGTGATAGTGAACAAAATGCACAAAACTACTAATTACGAATCCAAAACATGAGAAATCTTGATAGTTTTGTAGTTTATGCATTTTTCAACTTGTCAAGAGTTTGAAACCATTGCCTACAACATTGTGCATAGTTTGAAACCATTACCTTGGTTGTGAATTTGTGATTTTTCATTTCTAAATATCATATTTGTTTTTCAAGTAAAGTTATACAAAATATCACAGTAGATGATCATATGTAGTTTTCCTTTCCTTCTTTCAAAACTGATCCAATAGTTGACCAATTCATAATCAATCTTAGTTTGATTTCTAGCCATTAAAGATAACTCTATCATATATAGTCTCATAGATATAGATCATGCCTAACCATACTCTCTTATAATCTATTCTACATAACTTTATCCTATTTTCTTTTTGAAAATTCTCAATACTCTTGTAAATTTCAATATCCTAATGTATGCATTCTTGTAATCTCAACCAGGAACGATCATTTTACATTCTTTCTAATTCAACATAATTGTGAAATTTGATTTTTAAAAAACTAGATATTTTCATATTCACCATTTAAAAACGGCCTACAAAGCAAACTAACCAACCAATAAATGAATATGAACTTATCTATACAACAATTTTCTTCTCTATAAAACCTATATCTAATTTTTAAGTAACGAAACTTCAAAACGGTGCAAAAATGTGGTAACTCCACAATCTCTACTCAAGCCGAAGAAGTCTGAGGATGTTGAAGCCTAACAATTTCATGAGCTTTCACAACTTCTGATGTGAATTTTCTCAGTGCCCCGAAAATGGGAACTAAACCAGCTTTCAAGCTACTCGAAGACGCGTTGTTCACAAGCTTAATGGTTTCTTTACGCTTACCTCTTTCCTCTACTAGCTTCTTCCTCATTGAATCTAAATCCACTTTCAAATCATCCAAAGCCGATATCCCGCTCTCTGACCGACCTTTCGAAACCACACTTCTCTCTGACTCTGCATCTCGCTGCTCAAATTGCGCTCTTACTCTTTGCTCTTCTTCTTGTTTCTCCCATTGCTCGTGTAGGCTTGAAGCAAAACCTTGCATTACATTGGTCACATTCTCTCCAGATATTCTACACATTGCTTCTTGCCAATCTTTGCATATGATAAATATGGGCGGTGCACCGATCTGGCTAGGAGAGAAAGGAGCTATTCCGTCATCGGTTGCCTCGGGTTCATAGTGAAGGCATTTCGAGAGCCATCCGCTTAGGAACTGGACATATGATTTCTGGCTGTTGACCCAGTCGTTGAAGCTGCTGCACCATTCTCTAAGCTCTATCTCAAGATCAAGAATTGCTGTCGAGCCAGACTCTTTTTGTAAGTTTGAGTTCGCTTTCAGAGATCGAACCTTGCTCTCCATTATCGCATGAAACTGTTTCTGGTGGCACCTCAGCATTGACCTCCACATTCTTATCAACCTTCAAAACACAAACTATCAGTTTTTTTTTCTTACAGCTTAATCTTTAAATAAATGTCAAAATATAGAAAGATGATATATTTACCCGTGAATTAACTGTGTCAGTTGTGGCTGCAATTCTTCATCTCTAAGTTTATGGATTCTGCTGGAAATAGAATCAACAGATCTTATACAGACATCGATTTTGGTCAGAAGCTTCCTAATGGCTGCCCGAGTAGCATCGATCTTGATAGATTCTGCTCCATGACTATCCATTTTTTTTAGTCTCCTGCACTTCTCTTCATAGATGGCACGAAGCTTTTCTTCGTCCTGCCATCAAACGCAAATCACAATTTAACAGAACGCAAGAATCTGGATGTGCTATAAATTTCCATTAGAGATTCAGAAACACAAAGCTGCATCAAATATAAAAACAAACATTAATACCTTGACTTCTTTGTACAGTTTCTTTTCCCACGCATACAGTTTCTCCAAGGTTGATGAGAGGTTTCCATTGAAGCCTCCATTAACATCTTGTCCATTGTATGCTTTTGCCATTTTCCGTGTCCTAGATGTTAAACGGATTGATAGTCTGGGCGGAGAGCGCGATGACCGTGTGGATGGTGCTACCAGATACATGATCCTGGATAAGATAACTGAAAAGCAAAGCATTTCATTTAAAACTTCACTTAACAAAACAGCAAAAAAAAAAACCTTCATCTAAAAAGCAGTGTGCACATAATACATAATACACAGTTCATAGTTCAACACCAACCAAATCAGTCTAAACCACAATAATTTACCAACAAGAGATCAAGACGCATTCCCACTATATTGGAATTTAGAGTTTTCCAACATTAAGGTTCATAAGACAGGAAAAAGTCCTATTCAGTCAAGATAATTTCCCATTACATCAACGTTTCTGTAGTTCCCAGCTCGGTAAGTCTAACAATTCATCAAATAACCATTACTCTAAAGTTTATCAGCGATGATTTCAAAAAGGAACGAGCCATCATCTAAGAAAATCAGAATAGTAGACCAGCAAAACATGAGTTAAGAGACGGTACCTTTAACACCATTGTTTTTATGCTGATAAGGCAACTTGCCGACCTCAAGTAACAAAGCAACCTCCTTCCCACAAGAAGAAGCAACCTCGAACTCACTCTTGATCTCCTTGACAACTTCTCTGAGATCCCTAGTGGCATGGATCGACAAACTGGATAAGCTACTTATCTTGGAAGATTCAACATCAAAAGACGAAGTGCTCGTTGTTTCCTCCAACTCAAAGCTCACTCCTTTCTTCCTCCCATACTGTTCTTCTACTTCTCTCGAGCTCTTTGTCCCCGTCCCGTGACTGATTGAACTGATGCTGCTCTTTCCTTCACCACCATTAACATAGTGAAACTCCGATTCCACATCACTCCCTGAAAACGACGAAATTGTCTCTGAATCCAAGGAGCTCTCAGTGACTTGTTCTGGCATTGGCACTTCCCTCAAAGTTTCTTCTCTTTTGTTAATGTTCCTCTGAGGAAAAACGTTGTGCTTGTGCTCGTCTCTATGTTCTTTAACCTTCTCCAATCCTGTTCTCTTTGGACGTCTATACACTTGCTTGATAACTTCTTGCTCTGTTACTTCTTCCAGCTCAGGAATTCCTTCTCTTTCTCTAACTTCCTTGGAATCAGGACTGCTTGAGATTGACGCCATTCCCATCGGATAATATCCCGAAGCACGAGAACGGGCGTTGCTATAATCATAGGTATCAAACACATTCAAGAAATCCCAAGTTGAAACCGTAGGCGGTGACGGAGGAGGTAACGGAGACGGCGATCTCCGTTGCACTCCTGTGTTTCCAAATCCAGAATCGGACGACCATTGCGCATTCTCCACTCGATGATTCTCCGGTTGGAAGATGAACGGTCGTGATTGTGGCGCAGATTTCTTCATGAAATACATTCCTCGATTTGCGTATGGATTCTCACCACTGAAATTCGGGTAACCCGGTGGATATCCCGGCGGATAACCCTGTGAATAACCGGGTGGGTAACCGAGTGGATAACCGGGTGGGTAAACCGGTGGAGCATAGTTTGTTGGATAACCGGACGGAAATGTTTCCGTTGACCGTTCTGGTTCTGGACTGCTAGTAGTAATTTGGATATGATTCTTAGATCCAGCTTCTGATTCGGGTTCGGATTCGGATTCAGATCCGGAACTTAGATGCAAATGCGAATCATCAGTGTCTTCTTCTTCTTCGATGATGGAATGAGAAATCGAAGTGGTTGAAGAAGGAGAAATCCTCTTGTGTTTCTTCGGCTTTCCTTCGTCGGACGGAAGTGTAAGAACTGGAGAATCCGGCGAAGAAGAAGACGAAAAACCAGCTACGACTTCTTCGTCAACGAAACGTTGAATAGCTTCGCCGACGTCGGAGAGAGACTGGAAGTAAGTTAGGTGAGCGACGGCGAGAGCAGAGCGATGATACGACGCCGCTTTAATCAGTTCCTTCCGTTCTCTACAGAGAATCACAATTGGTTGATTATCTACTTTTGATCCTCCGCAACCCATAACGTCTTCGTCGGAAATCTAGACGTTTGTTTCAAATCTCATTCTGCTTCCACTCCGATCATCATCGGACATGGAAGGAACAGAGCAAAGTTTACCCTTTTTTTTTTAAGAAGAAACAGAGCAAAGTTTACTTTTTTGGGAAGGAACAGAGCAAAATTGTGATTTTTGAAGAATAATTTTTGTAATCATGTAAAAACGAGTTTTATATGAGAGTGACGGAGGAGAAAAAAGCAGAAGAATCCATGGTTGCTGATTTATATGAAAACGTGAAAACACGAATCAGAGGGGAGAGAGACTAAGTGAAAGAAAACAAAAAGGAAATTTCAAAGTCGTCATCTTTTTTTTTTCAAAGTCGTCGTCTTGCAATTAAATTTTCAACTTTTTTACTAAATTTAATGGATAAAGATGTGCAAAGAAAGCTAGGGGATCTGGGCAAAATATTAATTGCGAATTGAATTGGGGAAGAAGAAAGTGGCAGCGACGAGGAAAGAAAAAACTATATATGAAAAAGACACTTTTTTTTAATATCTGACATTCTTCAGTCTTCACAATTCACCGGGAGAGACTTGAGAAGAAGAAGACGTGTATTTGTCTTTTTCACAATTGACGCGGGAATTTAGTTTGTTTATACCATTTTTCCCCAATATTAATATTTGTTTAGTTTTGGTCCCTACCAATTCTGCCAGTATTTCTATTTTTGTGCACACAACAACCGTAAAAAGGTTCTCTTCTAACTTTCTTTCTCCTATTGAAAAACATCCAAAATAACCATTTTTGTAAAAAGTAATGAAACCAACTTCAGTAATATCCAAATGAAATATCTTCTCATGTTCAAATCAAATCCCATAATCGAGCTCATAGTGCAATGTCCCACATGTATTTGTAACAAATAATGCATCTATAAACATGATGAGACATTAAGACTATTGGATGAAAAAGTAGGACATGTGCTGCCAAAATCGAGCTCACATGCACTTCAAACGCCCAAATCCATAGCATGATTTATATCCTCTATATCAATATTCTAGTTACATGATTGCCATATACTATTAATGAAATTAATTTCGTTTCGTCATAAGAAAAAAAAACAGAGGAAATATGAACTCAATCATTGTATACAAAAGAAAAAGGAAGAAAAAGTTTCAAATATCGATTAGAACAATGGGATTGATTGAGTCTGACCAATCCCATCGGCTCATCGTAAGCATTCTTGCGTCACTAGAAGAAGAAAACATCATTTTCCATACCAACCAAATTCATACATCTTTCTAGATTCAGAATTTAATATTTTAAAGTTGGTTGTTGTAAAGTAAACATTGATTTTTCCCAACAACTAAATATTAGTCTTCATTAAAAATCTTGAGAAAAAAAGAGGATCGATCAAGCATAACTATGCACGTCTAATATGTCACACGTGGTGTTGAAAAAGTTCTCTAAATCTGTTCATGAAAAAAATAATCACCTTTGCTTGTATAGATATAGAAACAAGTGCGATGGTTAACCTAATCCAAGAGCTAAGACTTATCTTTTTTTAGTATCCAAAAAGAGAAGAATCTTTAATGAATCTCAAAAAAGATTAACTAACACCAACCAAACCTTATTTTAATGTTCGAATCTATTCGTGCAAAGGCGTAGTAGTAATTCACACACTTTATTCTGAAAAACTCACACTAATCTCAATATCTAAAACCATCAAATAAACAATGTTATTAAAGGTGATTTTACTCAAAGCAAACAATATCAATGATGTGTTTGTTTGCAAAGATATTTGATCACCACGTGATTATGTATATACGTAAGAGAAATCAAAATATACAATTTTTCTAATTTGTCAATTAGAAACCAGAGAAATCGGAGTTGTTATTACCACCAAAGAGAGTGGACAACAGGACCAAAACGCCAATGGCAATTATGATGTTGAGGAAGTAATTTGTGGGTAATGGCTTATCTGGACTTCCTCCAATTGCTTCATACTCTGCTCTTATCTTCTTTTTCATCGAATCCGAAAGCTCCTTCTGCAAAATATTACTGGAAAATTAAAAACAAGAATCGTTTCCTCAACATGTATTTATTAGAATAAGCTCAAGAAACACATTTTTGTTTAGTAAGGACAAACCTTTCCCGTGGAATACTTCGCAGCTACGAACTTCTCTGGAGCGTTGTCAATGATGATGCCCTGATTAGTTTTCAAGTGACACATGAGTAGTTTTATGGTTAAGTCACTGAACTAGATTTAAACGTATGGTTCATAATGGTTAAAAAAAGTGCCTAGAGATTAGATTTTCTCTTTGTCCTTGTACCTCGGGAGGATCAAATTTCGCGCCGAGATTGCTGAGCTTGGCATGAGCTTCAGCGTAATCCTTGAAAAATGCAGCCGGATCTTCAGCATACTTCTCCGCATAGTTCTGTAAAACAGAGTTTTTTTAAACATTTCCTCTTAATTAACAGTGAACTACTACTTCTGAGGCATCTTATTAGCAATCACTGTTGTTTAAACCTTGAATGAAGGATCTTCGAATAGCGCAGCATCAGTGGGTAACACCAGAAGATCTTCGTCCCTCTTTTCTTTGATATCCTGCAAAGTCATAGAAGTCAATGATTAAGAAAACTCTTCTTCAGTCCCAACCCAAGTTACTAAGAAAGATAGAGAGGTAGACCTTGAAGTAAGAATTGTCGAACTTAAGCCATTTCACTGTCCATGACTGTCCTCCTGCTTCTCCTGGTCCAGTTTTCTGCCATTTTGAACGTTTCCATAACATCTCTACACTATCATTTCAACAACGACATAAGGGAGTTCATTTTGTCGTTTATTATACCGTGTACTTTGTCTCAGGTTTTCCCCAACCGCTACGGTCTGGTCTGGCTCTTCCTAAGGTATGTGCACCAGACAAGGCAACTATTTCCTGCTTGACAAAACAACCTCGACTGTCAGAAAATGAGAATATTCACGTTTGACATGGAACAAAATCAAAATCACCTTGTCATCTAGTCCCATTCTGTAAAATACATCTCTTAAATGATCAGCTGGTGAGGGAGGTCCAGCATCTAAAACACAGCATATCTCACCTCGTTAACTTAATTAGTCCATAATAAAATATGAAACCAACTCATTGAAGCCATGAAACAGACAATGGAAAAGATTAGTTAACCAGGGAGTCTTCCTTCTTCTGGACACTGTTCAGGTGCTACGACATCAACTCTCCCATATTTCATCGGGATTTCAGGACCACCAGCCTCCTGAAGTTTAAGATCAGTAAAGTTTTTAGACCAACATAGTTTCCTGCTAGGCCAAACCCAACATAATTTCATCAGGATTTCAGAACCTCTACTGCAGTGGCACTAGCTAACTGGAATAAGTCCGCATAAGAGATGTTAGGATACTTGTCTTTGATAGGCTGAATGAGCTTTAAAGCATTAAGCAGACCTGAAAATGTCAAAAGTAGAATAATAAAGACCAAAAACAAAGTCTCAAGCCCACAAATGCAGGTGAATTGTGTTGGAAGCAGTACCAGCATTTGCAGCATGCTTAAGCTCAGCCTCAAACCTAAGACTTCCATTAGCTCCACCTCTCTGTGGCCACTCCTCAATGTTCTTGTTATATGTACCAGCATCGTGCCATCCCAATCTAACCTGCAATGAAACATGTAACTCTTGTCAAACACAAAGCAACATGACTCACAAAATTCAATTCTCTTCCTCCAATATCTTTAGTAACAATGCCATAGAATCGTGATCCAGCTGCAAAAGAAGAGAAAGATACATTACCAAAATGGGATGGCAAAACTTAGTCCGGAGAAGAACTTTGATATCTTCTTTAGCGCTTCTCAATTGAGCTGCATCAGAAGCTGCACATTTTGGTGAAACCATCCTCGTGCTCGTTCCATTGATCGGATCTTTTCTCTAAAATCAACAGAAAATGTTATGTTCAGAGAGAAATTTAGAAAAGTATGAATCTCGCAACTGAAGTATGAATACCTGAAGAACGAAGGAGGAGTGAGGAAACAGACAAGAAGATGCGACGCTTCGAAGAGAAGACAGAGAATGTGGCGATGAAGAGGACGAAAGAGCAACGACAGGGGACGAGGAGGAGGTGACGGCGGGTGAAAGAGAGACTCTGGTGGAGGAACAGAGTAAGTGAGAGGCGGCGGAGAGAGAAACAGCCATTGTCACGGTGGAGAGAAAGCGCCGGAAGAGATAAATGAAAAGACACGTGTCACTAATGCGTTGCCAGTTGGATCTATTTGGAGTCACCCACTCATAATTGGATAATGATTTCTATCAGCTGAACCTCACGCGCCTAACATCTGAATAGTTTAAGAGTTTATGGGCCGAATATATTGGGCCTTGTACAATGAAGTTCGTTCGGCCTTTTAATAAATCCTGGTTGGCGCGTGCTTTACACGCCAAGTGTAGTGAGCGTTGGGCGTTGAGCTTCGTTTAGCCAAATGCCAAGTTTCTCAATTTAGCTTACTGGAACTCAAAGAAACCTCTGCTGCAAGTTGCAAGAAATTGTTGTGTGAGAGAGAGAATCAGAGATATATACACACAAATAAATACTCACTCCTATTAGGAAGCAGCAATTTCTACAAAGAAAGGAGCCTCCTTTTTGTTGCCCTGTGTCAAAAAGAAACCTTTTTGGGATTTATTTGGTTTCGCTTTCTTGGGACCAAAAAAAGAGGAGATGAATCCGAAACAGGAGACAATAAACCTTCACTTCTTCTTCTTAGTCTTCGTCTTCTATGTGTTCGTCCTCTGTGCTCGCTTTCAACCCTCTGATGCTACTACTAAAGACTCGTCGGCTCAACAAGTGAAGTTACAGAATCGTCGACTTGGCTCATCCGTCGTGTTTCCTGTCTCTGGGAATGTGTATCCTCTCGGGTAACTGCCAAATTTCACATCTTTTTGTTTCAATTTCTCTGTTTCTTGCTACTTTCTTTGTGTTGACTCATGTCTGGATTTTGAATTGGTGCGGATACTTTGTGGCTCTGTGGGGATTCTTCACTTGTAATCTATTTCAAGAGAACTTTGATGTGAATTCTTCATTCTATTGATCTTTGTGAGATTTCAAAGCTTGATACTTTCACGAATTGAAGATTTTGGGCAATGTTGATTCTGATATTCCCTTGTATTGAAAACGCCCAATTTGATTGTTGAAGTAATCAACGAATTCATCTACTTCTTCTTTGCAGGTACTATTATGTGTTGCTTAACATAGGCAACCCACCTAAGCTCTTTGACTTGGACATTGACACTGGCAGTGACCTCACTTGGGTTCAGTGTGATGCACCTTGCAACGGTTGCACAAAGGTAAGCGTTGATATGCTTTAGTGTGTGACATAATAAGCAAAGGGTCTTTTCTATCTTAGAATTTCTTTATCTCTCTTTTCGCAGCCTCGTGCTAAGCAGTACAAGCCCAATCACAACACTTTGCCTTGTTCACACCTCTTGTGTTCTGACCTCGACCTTACCCAGAACAGACCTTGTGATGACCCTGAGGATCAATGTGACTATGAAATTGGATACTCCGATCATGCATCATCTATTGGCGCACTTGTAACTGATGAGTTTCCTCTAAAACTCGCAAATGGCTCCACTATGAATCCTCATTTGACATTTGGGTTAGCTTTCTTCTACCTTTTTTTTAACACATAAGAAAAGAAAACCACTAAATTCGTGGTTATACAAGTTCCTGATTTTGGAATCAATTTCTCTTTTAGATGTGGGTATGATCAGCAGAATCCTGGTCCACACCCTCCTCCTCCAACAGCGGGAATCCTTGGCCTTGGAAGAGGGAAAGTAGGCATCTCAACTCAGCTTAAGTCCTTGGGGATAACGAAGAATGTGATTGTGCATTGCTTAAGTCATACTGGTAAAGGCTTTCTCTCTATTGGAGATGAGCTTGTTCCTTCTTCTGGAGTTACATGGACTTCATTGGCTACAAATTCAGCTAGGTGAGCAATCTTTGAACATTATCTTCTTTATAACTGCCACTTGTTTACTCACACTTTTATAGTTGCCAGAAATTGAAACTCATGAAGCGACTTTTTTCTTAGTAAAAACTACATGACTGGACCAGCAGAGCTTCTCTTTAACGACAAGACCACAGGTGTCAAAGACATTGACGTAGTTTTCGATAGTGGAAGCTCGTACACTTACTTCAACGCTGAAGCATACCAAGCGATTCTTGATCTCGTATGGGACAATTTCTTTTCTGGAAGAAAAAAGATTGGCTTCACCGGTTGTGTTTTACCACTTTTTTATGACTAATTTGGTGTGCATTTATCTCTTACAGATAAGAAAAGACTTGAATGGGAAGCCTTTGACGGACACAAAAGATGATAAAAGCTTACCTGTCTGCTGGAAAGGCAAAAAACCTTTGAAGTCACTTGATGAGGTCAAGAAATACTTCAAGACTATTACTTTACGATTTGGGAATCAAAAGAATGGTCAGCCATTTCAGGTTCCACCTGAGTCGTATCTCATTATTACTGTAAGTCATGTATATACTGACTAGATATGACTTGTAGTATCTCCATAAAAATCCATGGCTAAGAGTCTGTTTCTTCTGATTGTTTTCTTAGGAAAAAGGAAATGTATGTTTGGGTATTCTGAACGGAACTGAAGTGGGGCTCGACAGCTACAATATCATTGGAGGTAAGTAAATAGAAATACTAAGTTTTCGATTATAGTTTTTTCTCGGGTTTCTTTTGTTCATAACTTGACAACACTATCTCGTGTCTATGTGTGTGATAGACATATCTTTCCAAGGGATAATGGTGATCTATGACAATGAGAAGCAGAGGATTGGATGGATTTCTTCAGACTGTGACAAACTTCCCAAGTGTGAACCTTTATTCACCTCTTTCTAATATATCATATGTATTGTTTTCTTCTGTTTCATCAAATCAATAATAAAATTTCTTTTTTCTTCTTGTCTTTTGTGTTTTGGCCTCTGAACTATTCTGTTAACAGTGTGAATCACGACGATGGAGGAGATCTGTCGGAGGAGGCTTATCCAAGAGGATTTGGTTTGATAAAAGAGCTTTTCTCAGGAAGTGATTCTTCTAAGAACAAGAACTTGGTCTCAGATGGAGAGCTTTGACACAGAGAAGAGTTTTTTCAGTGGTGTAGTAAAAGGATTTAGAGGTTTTTGGTTTTGTTGTTATCATAGAAACAAGGAAATATTTTGTGAATATATATATACCCCTTGTCTATTTCATCAGATGTAATCAATCCAAAAGAAAATAAGTTTTTTTGTTCTTCAAGAGCAAAAATGCAAGCAGATTCAGAAATTTTCACTTGTGCGAGTGTTTTTTTGTTGTGTGGAAATTTTTTTATGTAACCGGAAGCTTTTGACGAAAATAGCCCCAACACACTGGGGGTAAAATGGGACTTCCACGAAGGTAGAGAAAATGGCGGAAGGAAACCTTAAAAGCTAGAAAGACTAGAGGGTTTGGCGCCATCAGCGGGAGAGAGTGAAATTAGGGCTGAGCGAGATTGATTCTGAAGCAATTTCTTTTATGGCGGCGAAGATGACTGAGATAACGTCGGCGATGGACATTGACGTAGACGAAATTCAGCCTCGCAAGCCGATTAACAAGGGAAAAGACATCGCCGGATTTGGTGCTCCGCCGCAGAGTAAGGCGACGCCTTGGGTTGAGAAGTACCGACCTCAGTCGCTTGATGACGTCGCTGCACATCGTGACATTATTGATACGAGTAATTGAACTTCACACATACACTCTCTCCCTCTATTTCCATACCCTAGGGTTTTAGGGATTTAGTCTATTGAAGTATTTACAATTTTCTATATTTTTGGGTATTTTTCTAATTATGAAAGTATTTGAACGAGAAATTGTGTGCCTCTGATTATGCTTAGTGAATTGAAAGTGATGTTGTTTCTACAAAGTGAAAGTCTATTAAACTATCTTGTAACGAGGTTTATATTTGTCTATGCCAGTTTCTTCTCTTGGTTGGATTGAGAGGCTAATGCATGTTATAACCTCTTACCTATATGCTCACTGAAGGTTTTGTTGTTTTAAAAAAAAAACAGTTGATAGGCTGACCAATGAGAACAAATTGCCCCATCTTCTCTTGTATGGTCCTCCCGGTACAGGCAAAACATCCACCATTCTAGCCGTCGCCCGGAAACTATATGGACCCAAGTACCGTAATATGATTCTTGAACTGAACGCATCAGATGATAGAGGAATTGATGTTGTAAGGCAGCAGATTCAAGATTTCGCTAGCACACAGAGCTTCTCTTTGTGAGTATCCTATCATGATTCCTTCTTTCCTTATGATTTTCGTGTTTAATTTGTTTATCATTATAATAAGCATTTAGATACCTCAAAACTGGCTTTTATTACTCATAATATTGAATGCATTGTGATGGCATGAGCTATGTTTAACTGTAGCATCATGCTATGTATAATAGCATAACTTTGTGTGTAACAAGTTTGTTGTGGATATAAAAAATTAAAATTCATTTTTGTAGAGGAAAATCTTCGGTGAAGTTGGTTCTGCTAGATGAAGCAGATGCCATGACAAAAGATGCTCAGTTTGCCTTGCGTAGAGGTAAAACCTTATAGTGTTCCTAGCTCTCTCGGTTATTTTGCTTAAGCACGGTACTAACATCTTTGGCATGCTTATTTTCATAAATTTTGCAAGTTATTGAGAAATACACAAAGAGTACTAGGTTTGCGCTCATTGGAAACCATGTCAATAAGATCATCCCAGCTTTGCAGTCGAGATGTACTCGATTTAGATTTGCCCCTCTTGATCCTGTTCATGTGAGTCAACGTCTTAAACATGTAATAGAAGCTGAAGGGTGAGAATTCTAGCTATTTCGGTCTTGTAAACTTTCTTATTGTGTTTTCTTCATCCTCCCTCTTCATATGTGTTAGTCTTGAACCCTTTGTTTTGTGCTTCCTTTTTATAATTGGACTAGGCTTGGTGTTAGTGATTGTGGTTTGGCAGCTCTTGTACGGCTGAGCAATGGAGACATGAGAAAAGCATTGAACATTTTGCAGGTTCTGTAATATTTCGTTTTGGTTCTGTCTCTTGATCTACAATTGTAAATCTAAAAACAGTTCAATCACTATGAATGGATCTGTAAACATTTCTAACGGATTTATTGGTTGGGCAGTCAACGCATATGGCGTCAAAGGAAATTACAGAGAAAGAGTCAAAGAAAATTACAGAGGAAGAGGTTTACCTCTGCACCGGAAACCCATTGCCCAAGGACATTCAGCAGATATCTCACTGGCTTCTGAATAAACCATTTGATGAGTGCTACAAAAGTACTATATCATTTTCTGAGAGCTACAAAAGTATTGAACCATAACTGATATTTCCATGGTCCTGACTCCTGATTATTACTTCACCCTGCAGACATTTCAGAAATCAAGACGAGAAAAGGACTTGCCATTGTTGATATCGTCAGAGCGGTTACCATGTGAGTGACATACTTGGTTGCTGCTTCTACTGCTGTTTTATCCGTACGTCTGTAAACTGACTTTTGTTTCTCCATCAGGTTTGTTTTAAAAATCAAGATGCCTTCACATGTCAGAGTTCAACTGATAAACGATTTGGCAGACATTGAGTTAGTATCTTTTGCATTTTAAACTTAAATTCTGATTGCCTGGAGTAGAGTATTTAAGCTTGTGTTATCCACAATGTTTTCGTAATTTCGAGTCGTTTTACTGTTTATAGGTACAGATTGAGTTTGGGTGCAACGACAAACTGCAGCTTGGAGCTATCATTTCTACATTCACACATGCCCGGTCTATCATTGTTGATGCAGCAAAATAAACCATGTTTTTACCATTTTGGAACCCACAGTAGCTCGCCACCTAACAAAAGTCTCTGTACATTTTATGGCGTATGTGACCAAAGCCTTGCTTTTAAATTTCCTATGAAGAGTTTCAATGCCACCTTGTTATCCTCTCATCTTATTGCATTGAAATTCAGTTTCTTGATCAAAATATGTTTTAATGATCTTGTGGTCGTGTTTAACTATGAATGAACCCAGGCAAAATCAAGGTAAAATAACTTAAACATCGCTACAGGAATTAGAGCACTTCGTGCTGCTTAGTTGATCCCCGAGCGAAAAAAAGTTTCGTGAACAAACTGTCAATACCGAAGATCGCAGACCAAAAAAAGAAGAGAAACAACCTATACAATAAGACTTTCTTTCTTGCTAGGCAGGAACTCTTTGCTTCTACGTTCCTTTTCACACATCATACTCATTACCCATATACATGTATTGCTATACATCTGCTGCAGACTTTGCTTTCCTTCTTCTACTACCAAAATGCAGCCATTAGACAGATTAAGTCTTCCCTTGACTATGTGCAAAGTGCTTGTGAAGATTGAGTAGTTTGTTTTCTCAATGTGTCTCATCCGTTGTCCTATTGGACCATGCTATCTCAATGTCGAGTGATCTGGAAGAAGTATCTTTACTGTTTTCATGATTCAGGCTTAGAGATCCACTGTACTCTCCTTCTGTCACGACTTTGTCGATTTGGATAGTAACACGGCCTAGAGTCGTCTGCAGACAATGAATGTGTTGTGTGTTAGGGAAAAACCAAATTAAGACAATACATGTTGAAGATCTCTATCGAATCCCAACTCTGCAATTTGAACAGTGTGGCTCATTGTTACAATGTTACCTTTCCAAATGTGCTTTTGCTCTTGCATATGATGTGGAGCTTTGTCCTTTGGGGGGAACATCAAATGCCCAAGTAAAGCCTTCTTTCCATTCAGGAGTAGTGCTATTGCTCACGACCTAGAGAAAAAGAGACAAAAACCCCTATGATACAAAGACAAAGTTTTTGGCAATGGTGGGAGTGTAGAATATTCTCCTGGGATGGATTTGCTTACCTTAGTTTGCCGTGGAGGGCAGTTTCCTATTGTTAATTGACAAAAGGCGTTTGTGGTTGCCATGGACTGCTTTAAGTTATTGGCGCGCATGACGTTCACTGTTAAGCAACCTGGTAAGCAGTGCAATAAGCTGTCTGCCTTGTCGTGAAACCTAGGAGGGCATGTTTTCATCAGCATTTGCAGGACGGGAATTGCTTCAGCTGCAATCATGGCTTGAGATTTTGCAACATCTATGGACATATTCGTCCAGGAGTGCCTTAGCAAGTAAAGAATATCCAATACTAATCCCTGGACGTCTTCAACACCAGATTTGAGGGCCCCTACCAAATGAGGGATGCAGAAAGTAGCAGCTTCTGAGGCACGGAGCTTAGGAAAATTGGAGAAAATCACATTTAAGGTTCTCAAAACTTCGATATTTATAGTTGCTGTAGACCACAAGCCTCTCTCAAGTGCAGCTGTTCACAAACATGATAGGTCAAACAGTTGAAGATAAGAACAAAAATTTATCAGAATATAAAAGTTTAGTGCTAGAGTGACAGGGACATAGGATTAGTAAAACTTAAATGAAAAAGTACCTGTTAGTGATCTTATAAGCTCATTCGAGACATATTCTTGGAGTGTGTGGTTGGGAAAACAAAAATTGACCATCAGTGCAGCCTGCCCAGAAACTTCTTGCATTGCAAGAAAGCAGTAGCTCCTGAATTAACAATACGCCACCAGCCTCTGCAACAGCTCGTCTATTCGTTCTACTATTCATCACAAAATTCTGCAATGCACAGATGGCCACCACTTTCATTTCTTCTGTTGGTGTTCTTCTAGCACGCTAATGAGTGCCCGACAAGCGGAAACAGAACCACTGGATCTAGAAAGCCCTTCATGCTGAGAAAGATCCCCAAGTGCCAGAGCAGCAAGAAGCCTACCAGGTTCTGATCTTGTCTGAGGGTCCAACAGATATTGAGATAGTGGTGCTATTGCATATTTGCATAGCTTCAACTCTCTACTCTCGGATTGTTAAATATTACTTCAAGTAAGCTTCCCGATTCTTCCTCGCATTGATGAGATCTAAGGAGGTCCAGCAATGCATCGATTGCCGCCAAGCTCAGCCATTTGCCACTGTGCTTGAAGCATCGTTCTTCTCATGAAGCATCAATGCTTTAAGAGCCAGTAACACAGTGCCTTCAATTGTCGAGAACAATAATTTTACCAACACTGGCAGTTCAACTCTGAAAAAGCATTTCTGCATCATACTGCACAATGTTGGAAAGAACAAAAGCAGCAGACTCCCATAGATCAAGAGGGGGCTGAGGATCTTCCTGAAGAATAACCTTGGATAGCTCAAAAATACCTCCAGCATCAAGAACAGCCTTAGGCCAGCTAGCAGATATCTTCTCCAATGCCTTTATCGCAGTTTCCTGCAGGCTCAGTATTCCAATTCCTGCAAGACGAACCAGAGGAACAACAGCACTCTGTGTTGTGATGTCTTGCTGGAAATCTTCCATTGTAAGAAAATGGCTCAGCAATTCTGCTCCAAGCTGCTGGATAGCTTGGGATGAAGATTCTAAAAAGGGAAATCAGCGGCACGATGGCTTCACTGGGTGTAAACTAAAAGCTTCAAGGCTTTGCTGTTTTTTCCAATCTGTTAACAAGTGCTTGCAGGGCACTATGTTGCCCCCATAAGGTCAAGTCTGACCGGAGCAAGACCGTGAATAGAGGCTCTACAGTTTTTGCAACATCTGGTCTTCTCGCAATTACTCCACTATTTGTTAAAATTCGAAACAGCTCTGCAACAGCGGAACATAACGAACTTGAGGCTCCAGGTAGTAGCTCAAGACATCGCTCGATTATTCCAGCTTCCACCATGTCCACTTGCGTGGTACTCTGTCTTTCCCCAACTTAATGAGAGCTGATAAGCTAGCCTCAATAATAACATAATTTCTCCCGGAAACCAAGCCGACAAGAAGCTCCAGAATGTTATGTGCGGCGGCTAGTTCTAAATGTTGCTCGTCATCCAATAATATCTTAATAGCACAAACTGCGCTTCAACTGCTGCACTTCTTTCAGACTGCATAAGTGTTATTAAAGGCTTCACGCATCTGGAGGCGGATTGGACTTGTTCTGATGTTTTTATTCGAGGAGAAACAACAGAAACAAAGTGTGGCAGCATTTATCTTTAACTCGTCTGAAGCAGAAGCAGATGATAAGATTTTGATCACGTTTTCCAGCAGACTTCCTTCCACATCAATCAGAAGAGCTGTATTTGGAGTATTTTCTGAGCTTAGCTGATCAATGCAGAGAGAGCTACCTCTTGCTCACTTTCTGATACAGTACCGAGTATGTCCATTAGTGGTTGAACAGCCTGGCAGGCGATTTCAGAATTTTCTGATGTTTCAGCATCAAATAGTTCATTTAGAGCCCCAGCTGCGCTGTATCTTGCACTTCTGAACCTAGCCGCAGTACTGCGATAAGCTGACTTCACGGAACTAGTGCCAATTTCGTTTTGTCTAAGCTCGTGGTTGCTAAACAATATCCTAAGCAATTCAGATATGGCGTACTCAGTTGAATCTGAGACTTAGAGAAAGGTACTTTGTAAAGCTTCAACAGCTCCAGCTTCAGCCATTAGTAATTTATTTGTGTCACTTCCATCTGCAATGCGAATCAGGATTTGGACAGCAAACTGAGGGGCTCCAGGCCTATCTGGAATTGGCCTTAAGAGATCTACAAGCAGCGGGATAGATTTGCGTGCAGTGCAGCCAAGCCTCACATCTTCAATTTCAAAAAGGTGTTGAAGAATAACTTGATCAGGCTCTTTCACCAGAGAAAATTCATTTGCCAAAGCATCTAAGTTCAGTATCTCCGATTCCAAATAGCCAACAAGGTTTATTATCCCAGAAACAGCACCTGAGTTTGCAATTGTCAGATTTATTCCTCTGTTCCTAGTACAAACAAGACTAGCCATTGCGTGGGCAGCGAAATATCGATCTATCAGTTCATCAGATCCTAGCAAAACTGCAAGTGTTGGAATGATCCGCATCGTCGTTGAAGAAAAGGACACATTGTCATCCTGGAACATGATAGCCAGGAGGAGAGCACTAATCCAAATGCCTTCTGTATCCTCAAATTCAGCCTGGAAAAATAGTTTAGCTCAAGATTACTTTCAAGAGGGGAAATTCATCCTACAAGGCATCTCTGCCACAAAAAAGTAAGAATCAAGTCAAGCCTACGAGAAATTGAGAGCAGTGTGATTCAAAACCAAAATGCACAGTACATGCTTGACAAATCTGTAACAATATAAGAAGTGGGATTTACTGTAACAGAACCTCTTAACTAATAGAAGTTCCTAAAGGCCAAACCCCGCCCCGCAAAGTTGTAAAACTCAACTCAGAAGTTGGCTAATTTATTTCATTCCCAACGAAGGTACCCTGTAGGAGTATACTGTCTTATTTATTTCTGACAAGATATCTGCAATTTTTTGTGGCAGAGATGCCTTGTATGATGAATTTTTTGATGAAGCATATACCTAGCTCGGCCATAACCAATAAACATGAGCAAGCATATAACTTTTGATGTCCGAGAAAGAAACATTTACCTGAGGACTGGAAGTATACCTAGCAAGCTTCCCCAAGAGCACCTCAAGTCCGCCAGCTTCCATAACAATGACCTTTGACTTAGCATCAACGGAAGTGAGTATGCATAGCAGCCACAATGCGACTGTACCACCCAAGATTTTAGCTGGATCAGGAAAATAAAAACTGCCTGTATCCTGGAAAACATTTTTTTCCAAAAAACCTTTAGGTGTCTGGACTTCAGTCTCTAGAGAAAAGCATGTAGAATTGTGCTTTATCATATCAATGAGGGCATGTAACAAGAGTTTTGAAAAACCAGACTGATCAAGTGTCTCTGTGATAAGCTGCTTCTTTTCCTTTGCAGCACATAAGAGCAGCGCCGTCCCCCCAACTCTCACTTCTAAGCTGGATGCATTCACTATTCTATCAGCCAGAACCCCCATTGACTTGGGTCTTGAAACTATAAGTTCACTGAGCAGAAACTGTTGATCAGAGCAAAGCCTGGACAAAACTTCTATTGCCTTATCTTGCACAAGAGTATGGCCTTCGGTAAGGCATTGCACAAGGGTCTCCAGGCTTGAAGGCACTTCGGCAAGGGCAATCCATGGAGGGTAAGAGAAATTCACCCCACTCTTAGTCTTTACCAAGAGCGCAACTACTTCTAATATGTTGAAAGCATCTGGGCTATCCACAGCAATTGATTTTAGAGAATCAACGAGTGAAAGTATAGCAAAACGGCACTGAGCACTTCCTTTTAGCACATCACAAACTGGAAAGTTCTTAAGTAACTGATGAAGTGCCCGTGATGCATTTCTCTTACCCTCTGGAGATCCATCAGCCAAAATTCTTGTGAAAGCTGAAACAACATCTTCAGCTAGTGCTTCTGCAGCTATATCCGGATCAGACAGAAGATTTGCGAGGGCAGAAACAGCATTTTCTGCAGACTCAATGGAAGAGTTCTTAGCCAATGTTATGAGTGACTTAATATCTCCTTCTGCAATGTAAGACTTCTTTTTATTATTATTTTTCTTAACCGGGCGGGACAGTGCGTCCAAAGCCCTAGCCACCTGTTTGGCCACATTCTGAGTGTTGTTTGTAAGCAGCTTGATCCAGGGATGAATAATGTCATCCGTCGCAAGATGACCACAGATATCTTGTCTTGAGCTGAACAGATCAGCTAAAACTGAAGCTGTATGCTCCTTTGTTTCTTCCCTGGAAGATGTTAGGGACTCGACAAGGGACCTCAGTCCTTTGTTAGCGGCACATCCTCTATGAACAAGATCCTCCTGTGAAGCTTTTGAGAGCACATGACCCAATACTTTTATTACATGAATCTTTGAAGTCGTATCATCTCCCAGAAGTAAAGCCAACAACTGATTAATTGTGGCAGGATCAGCTGTATGGACAAGCTTCACAAGTGTCTTTGCAGATGTTTCCTGTGAATTTGGTCCACCAGTCTTCAGAAGCCACAAGAATGCTGGAATACCACCAGCTCTTTCAACACAATCACGGATTTCCTCACTGTGACAACACAAATTCCAGAGAATGCAGGCAGCATCTTCCTTGGCCTTCTGAGATCCAGTCTCGAGCAACTGGACAAGTGGAGGAATCCCCCCAGCTGCTGTTACAGCCCATTTACTATCATCCACCTGAGCCGTCAAAATTTTCAACATTTCAACAGCATACTCTTGGTGTTGCTCACTAGACAAACCTAGAAATGATATAAATAACTGGATTCCTTCTCTCTTTCCAATCGCCTCCCAAATTCCAACCTTGTCATGGCATAAGCCAGACAAGCAAATTATCAGACGCTCTCGTACATCAGCAGAAGCCATGGTTATGAGAGCAATAAGAACTCTCTTAGCTTCTGCATCATCTAGGTAACATGAAAGACTACTGTTTCCGTACAAGCTCGCCATAGCCTCTAAGATCCGTTCTTGGATTAACTTGGTGTCACGAGGCTTTAGTAACTTTACCAAAATGCTCTCTATCACGCTTGGATCAAATATGTTCTCCGAACTCTCTGGTTGTTTGAAAATCATTAGAGCATAGGCAAGGGCTCCAATTACATCACCAATTGGTTCCGTTAGACGAGGGGATTGTGATACTTCTCCAAGATATATAATCAAATGGCGCATCCCACCAAACACATTTGCCAAAGCTCCAGTTGCATGTTCTTGTAGAGATTGTCCATGTTTTCCCTGCATACACTCTTTCGATGGAGCAACAATGGCTTCAATGAGAGCATGAACACCTCCTGCATCTTTGACACATTTCTTAGCCTCATCGGATTTTGATGAAAGAGCTTCCAAAGCATCTGCTGCACTAGCACGAACATTGATATCATTTTTCTGTTCCAAAAGCTGTATCAGAGACTTGACAACTCCAGAATTTAATATTTTCTGGATGCTATCACAAAAGGAAATAACTAGACGAGCCAGCAGAGAAGCAGCATTTGCCTGAGAATTAGGGTTATCAGATGACAAAAGAGACACGACTATGTCTACCACTACCCTCTAGTGTCAGTCTCCAATAACCATCATCAACGCCACAAAGATTCCTCAAAGCTCCAGTAACATACCCTTCAACAACTTTATCCTGATTTCCTTTCAGGCTAAGTTGATCCCACAAAGTTGGCACAACACCTTCTGTGATAAATATTTTCATGCCAATGTGGTCACTGGAAATTCCAGCAGAAGAAACCTCATATATAGCTTCTGCCGCTGCTTTCCTAGTTTCAATGGTTCCAGACTTCAAAACCGAAAGTAATGGCGGGATGCATCCTCCTAGAAGAACTTTTAGTCGCAATTCTTTGTCTTTGCATAAAACACAAAGGATTGAAGCGACATTTACTTTGGCCAAACTCGTCCCATTTCTAAGCATGGAAATGAATAAAGGCATTGCTTGACCATACGAACCGATCAGCCTTCTTGCCTCCCTTTTGCCTTTTGCAATACCTAGTAGACGAGCTGTTGTGAGTTCTTTGTCTTGCGGAGAAGATGTTTTCGCATGAAGTTGCTCTATGAGCTGAGCAACTGTAGCCATTGCCTTCTCTGGGTCGTCCATTTCCATTTTTGCATCGACTTTCCTGCACATTTTAGGCAATGATTTCCATTTTTATTTCTCAGGACAACAGAAAGGATGGGTAAATAATGAAAAACGACAGGAGGTGAGCAAAAAATGTTGAAAATTTTCAGTAACCTTAACCAAAGAAAATTTTGAGCAATATCAAAACTTGTAGTTTCTAAACAAAGTGAAAGTTGGTTGGCCAAGATATGGTGAACTTGCTACATTTTTCTATAAATACTTATCAAAAATAGAAAGTGCCTACCCAGACTGCAAAGAAGATGATGTTTCCTCCTGCGTTCCAGGAAGGAAAGCCTTCAACATCTGCATAAGCACTTGCTTTTAGCTTCAGCCTTTGGTTTCCTAGAAGAAACCATTGGTAAGTAAGTTCAAAACCGCAATCACAGCAATTAACTAATCTTACCAAACATTCAAACTATCTTTGCACCTACACTGGACGAAGTGAAACTACTACTCTAAAATGGCCAAAAAAAGAAACCTCACATCTTCTGAATCAATTCTATCTATCCCCAACTATGTCAAATTTCTTCATTCTCAATACAACGCATCCAATGATAAACGACCTTTAACTACATTTAAATGCTACAATCGCAGGATTAGAATCCAAACACCCAACAGAAGAAAATTACACACCTAGTAGAAGGTGCAGAAGAAACCAACGAAATCACTCTCTCCGCCTCGCTTTTAACTCAAAATCCGCATCACCGTAAAATCACCAAACGGCGCCGGGGATAAAAGTTCCGAGTCAGAATCCATCTCTCCGTCAAAGTAACACCACCAAAACACTAACCTGCTTCTGGAAATTCAAAAGAAGAAACAGAATTTCCAGAATCAGCGACCATGGATCACAGAATCCTAGGGCAAATAAAAAAAAAAACAAAGAAGGATTCGTAGTTTCGTTGGATCAATTGGAGAATAGCAATAATAATAGTAGGAAATAGGAGAAATAGTACACGAGCATTGCGATTTTGAAAGAAGAGGAAGCTCCCAGGAAAATCACCTTTTTCTCGTTTGTCGTTGTCGAAATCAAAAATGGTGAATTAGCCTCTCCAATGACGAAGAAGAACGTACAAGAGCAGAGAAAAGAGAAGAGAAGAGATCAGTCCCTTTATTTATTTTTTACTTTTATTTTACTTTTTTTTTACTTTCTTTAATTACCATTTTTTTTACTTTCCTTAATTACCATTTTTTTAATCTTATTACATTGCCCATAATAGTAATCCAATTTCTCTCATCAAAAGCTTGTATTATAAACTACATTTGAGTGCCATAATATCAAATTCATATTTTTTCCACATATGATTTTTTTTATTTTTGACGTCAGTTGAAAAAGTATTTATATGATTGAAAATTTTGGTTTGTTGAATTTTCTACGGCAACCATAATAATGGAGTGAGTGAGATTTTTGGGTAGAATTCTAAATTACCGTACCATATAAAGTCTTCCAATCTAAACAATAGGATTATGGTTAGTTTTTATAAACACATAAATTTTAGACTTTTTAATGTCAACTTTGTCTGGGTCTCCAGTTTGTTGAGCTTATCAGATCTTATTCAATTTTTGAGATTCATTTTTTCTGTATTATCAATTTGATGAACAATACTACTCCGGACTCTGTTCGTTCAGTTTTGTTAGAAGATATTGTTGGAACTTCGCGTCCTAAAGACGTTCGTTTGTAGTTCATATCTCTTATTTTTTAATAAATGGAGGGACAATGTCTACCCCTTCCTACCAAAAAAAAAAAGTTCGAATTGTACTCAAAGTATTGGAGGATGGAAATGCCAAAACCGGTAAAAAATAAATAAAACTAAACCTTAAATACGTCTGCTCAATTTTGTTAAACTATGATATGTTTGAAGATTGAACGATTCTTATATAAGTATTCACATATACATATATCGGTTAATTAGAGAGAAATCACTAATTTGGTTGTGACTAAAGCGAGTTTAAACACAACATTATGCATGTGGATAACAGATTTACACTGTTTAGAATATTTTCTATGATTAGAATTTCCTGATTTAGTAGAAACAAAATAAATAAATAAGAAGTTGGATATGATTTTTAAACTGTTTTAATGCTATTGGAAACATGAATAATAAATTAGTATAAAGTGTAAAGAAAGATTGGTTGTAAATTGAAAGGGAAGGTTGTAAGAGCAACAACAAACAGACCTAACATGGATTTGAAACCCCACACTTCCTAGTGAGACTGACTGTCTTCATTTTTTCCAGTTAGCAACAAATATGTCTGGTCCCCTTCTTTTATACCATGCCATCCAAGCTTTTAATTTTGATTTCACTTCACTTTTTTAATGATTAAGATATAGACTAGAGAACCCATATACTTCTCACACGTTTCTTAATTAACATGTAACAAATAGCAATCTTATGAAAACATGAGAATTGCGCAGTTTAAACAAGACGACCATATAGAAAAATAGCATGTTATAGGAAATAATCATCTCATAACAATTAGATGAAGGATAGATAATTCATTTGAAATAGTATTTATGTCGTCTTCTACTCAAAGCTATTTCTATTTAATGACATGTGATATGAAACTTGTAAAGGAAATAAATAAAAGAAACATCATTAGTTCAATTTCATGAGCTATAAAATCATGAGACATTGAAGAGTTAAAACTTTTGTGAATTCATAATGCATCAATTTTATTTTATTTCTCTTGTAGAAGATAGTTAGATCAGTTTTATAAGGAACTTTACGAAATTTCAGTCGTCGTTTTCGTTAGATAGTGATGTATTTGACTTGACCTCCGATTTAACCTAAACAATTCAAACCGGTTAAACTAATCACGTCTCGGTTTTTATTAGGAAAGATAAACTCGTGTCAAAATCAAATAAATATACAAAAGACAAAACAAATTAATTAGAATTAAAGCGAACAATGAGATTTGTTTGAATGCAAGTTGCAACGATAAGACTGGTATCTGTCAGACCCTACCATTACCGACACTTTTCCGATACCATGCAGTCAGTGAAATCGGATCTCGAGCTTCCCTCCCTAATAATCCCAACACTAGTATCTTCCTATATAGTATATATTTTTAGTTTGTATTTTAGTTAATATTTTTTACTATTATATAACAAAGCAAGATTGTAGTTTAGAGTCGAAACGCGAAAAGATCATTCAAAGAATATATAATAGATTTAAAATGAATTTATAAATTTTCTTATTCCAGAACAGTTGATGATATTGCTTTGTGGATACACACACTAGCCCGTCTTAATAGAGGAGAAGAAAGCCAAGGCCCAATTGTTGCTCCAAAGCCCAACCTGGTCACTTCCCTTCTGGATCAGCTAGGCAGGTTTCAAACCGGCACGTGCGACGGCAGACAGGACAGTGATAGTTTCACGTGACAGCTCAGAAAGTTCTCTGCCTAACCACAAGTGGATCCAAAGTCGACCCATCTGCTTCCCGCACAATAGCCGTGAGACAATCTCGTTATCGGCGATGGCATCCACGTAATTAAACGGAAAATCCAGGGCATTACTCAACCGACCGTTGCTACACGTGAGTTCCGGTGACACCGCTTGTTCCGAGCCGGCGATCAATCTCGCCACAGATTCCGGTGGACACGTGTCATTCACAGCCCTTATCTCGTTCTCGCTCCGTTGCTTCTCGATGACACCTTTCTTGTTATATATACGACACAGTACCCAATCATCCAACTGTTCAAGAATATCAAAAACACTTCCGGTTAACTAAACCCGGTTCAATATCATATTAAAATTTCGGTTTGGAAACGAATACATCACTCACCCTTAGACTGTTTTTCTTGCGAACCGACCGGTCCACGTCAGCGAGCCGGTATTCGTGCATAATCCAATTGGTTTTCTCTCCATTTGGAGGTTTTCCAGAGTAAAACACTAGAGCCTTCTTAATACCGACCGGTTTAGGACGACCGATCGGTTTATCAGCTCCGGTAGCTTTCCAATAGCCAGTACCAGCAGCCCTGTTAGGTCTTGAACCGTTTGGATACTTTCGATCTCTTGGTGAGAAAAATACCACTCCTTTTCACCGTACAAAGCCATGTCTGTAAATTGAAATTCGGTTTGTTCATTCTTAAACCGGTTATTGTATAGTGTGAGTTAAAGGGAAAAAAAGAAAATAACGTACCGGGAAGGTCCCAAGGATCATATCTGTACAAATCGAGTTCGGTGATGATCGGAGCAGGGATCGGCTGCGACGCACATTTACGACAGAGATACATAAGGACGAGCTCTTCATCCGTCGGATGAAATCTAAATCCAGGTGGGAATTGCAAATCAGCCCCAGATTTCATCAATTAACCTATTTTCCCCTTTAATGTTGTTACTTGTTTATAGCAAGAAAGAACTAGAAAGATGTTTGAAACTTCTCAAGCAAAGAAGAGAGATGGCTTATATAAGAAGAAGAGATTGGACACGTGGCAGCTAGACAGGGGTTTTGTGTTGGTGGAAAGGAATCTCAAACAAAAATAGAAAAAATGGTTAAATTTGTATAGTGGAGGATTCATTGTAGTAGATGGACAGGGACACGTGGCAGGCTGTAATGTATGTAAGTTTTGTCATTGCTTACGTCAGACTATTTGGAATGTAGCGGTCCGAGAGCATGTCGATTTTGGGAAAGAGTGATAAGAATCGACACGTTCGATCTCACGCGTGTACTTTCCTAAAGGAGACCAAACGTTGACCGTATCTCAAAATTATTTCTCTCATTGATTTCAAGGCTGTGTTATTTTCGATCTTTATATTGAACTATTATTATAAACGAACGTCAATTAAAATTAGTGTACATTCTTTCCGCCGTAATGTTTATTAATCTCTTTCCGCCGTAATTAAAAAGTAATGATTCTTCTTCGGATATATTCTTCTCCATTAAAGATCGATATTAAATCCTTGCTTCCACAATTGTTGGTGACTTGGTGTATCAATTGTGGGTGTAAAACTGTAAATTACATTCCGCTTTTGAAATTTAAGGTCTAGAACATTTACTTTTACAAAAACTACTACGTAAAACGTCGCATCCAAACTAAAATTCGAGACAGATTTAAGTTTCTTTCTTTATAACCACGAAGAGGTCTATTTAGACCATCTCCAATGTATTTCCCTTTTTAGCTCTATCTCTATAATAGAGGTAGGTTTTCTCTATTTTTACTCCAATGTGTTCCTCTATTTTTTCCTCTAAAAAGTTTAACTCTATTTATAGAGGAAAAAATAGAGATTCTCTATTCTCACCTCTATATATAGAGAAAAAAATAGAGATCTCTATTTTAGAGGTGAGAATAGAGGTGGGTTGGAGCAAATTTGCCTCTAAAATAGAGTTTAGAGGCAAATATAGAGGTGGGTTGGAGATGCTCTTAGCGTACACTAAAGGCGAAAAAGGAATCGCAGCTGTTAATTTTTCTTTTAAAAAAGCAGCTCCTAGTCATTAACTTATGCTTAATGCCACTTAACTCTGTCATATTCTCTAATGGATTGGAGTCCACAAAGATAACGTCATCTCGAGCCGCCTGTGCCACCTAATAGATAATCGCTTGGATCTTTGCCACGTGGAGCCGGAATGTTAGTTCTGCCGCTTTTTTTTTTTGGTGGGTTACGTTGAAGTTTAGGAAAAAGCTCAAAAGTGACCGAAGAATTAGACACGTGACAGGATGTGGATGGTTTCATAGATTTATAATCAAAATGATTATATGCATGAATTTACCTGCATCGATAATGATTGCCCAAGTAGAACCTATATATATGAATACCCATATACCCACCGAGATAAGTTAGGTCGGCAGGATTTGGTTTATATTCGTGTAACGACCTGAACTATTGGACATGCCACGTTTTATAAGAAATCATCAAAACGCATATGCGTGTGGATTTTGCCGCTCTGGCTCAATCTAACGCCACAAACAGAACAGGACATGCAAATCATTCACAATGTCACATATATCAGGATCATCATCATGGTTTGATTCGTTTCTATTTGTAGTTACTAGTGATCACCCAAATCATGTTTTTTGATAGTTGCTAGTTTACCAATAGATTTCGGCTCGTGTTAATCCAAAACAATTAGCCACTAAATATTGAAGTGTTTTTTTCTTGTTCTTTTTAATCACCCAATGTGCTGCTAATTAGCACCAACCTTATAAACTAAACCAGAAATCTGGAACACTTGTATGAATATAAACCAGAAACAACAAGGTACATAGAATGGTCGAGTACTGGAACAAGACAACAACTGCTATTTCTTCATTTTCTTTGAACTCTATCAATTGCAAATAAATCCAAGCGAAGGAACCACAATATCCAGTTTCAGAGAAGGAACAGACTATGGGAGTGGGACGAGAGGGTTCTTCTACTTAACCGGGTTAAGGAGTAAACCGAACTTGGACAAAAGCAGATATGTGATATCAGATCAATCCATCCTTCCCTTCAGGATTCTCTCCTTGACCTCATTTGGTGTTCTGGATAACATCACCATGAAAAAAAGTTACTATCTTATATAATACATATCCTTGGAAGACAAGTTTACAAGAGGTATGTTCTATGAGAGGCAAGATATGACAAGAAAAAAAAGAGAAGAAGAAGATGAGGAGAACAAAACTTACACAACGTAGACATGACCTCCCCACCCACTAAGACAATCGCGGTCAACTGAAGAGAGAAGTGCTTGTGAAATTGTCTCGAACAGTTCCTCAGCTTCCTGAAAATCAAATTTTTTGAGTAGAGTTATATAATATGCTTTTCATTTTATCTCAAGTCTATTTACGATGCACTTCTTATAATGATGACCTTGAAATCCAATACTATGGCAGGGGAGTAATAGCAATACTGAAACACCTTAACCCTAAGCCAAATCAAAATATTCGAGAGAAAATTATTGGAGTTACGTCATCTATCATTGGCACTAATGCACACAATTATTCCCACCAAATCAAGATTCTATACTAGAGTACTTACATATGAACGATCCTACCAAGTTTTCAGGGGATCTTAGCAACAAGCATTCGAGTTTCCAGTGAATCGGTAAGAAAAACAAGTTTTTAAAAGGCACATACCATATCTGGTTTGTACATGGCTTCACAGGCACCATATAGTGATTCTGAAGCAGTTCCAGAGACAACAAAATCTTTAGCTAACTCCCTGCATTTAGAGAGAACAAGTGTCAAGGCATGCTCACCATTGCAACTATCAGGTTCAGTAAAATCTCAACTATTAAACTCTTATTTGAATCAGCTCAACACATGTAGAACACGTTCACTCATATGATATACATTCACTACATTAGATGACAAAAGACCATAACAATATTCCAACTAAAACCAAAAGGCCGATACTTCTAGCTCACCTAGCAGGTTTCAGGATTACACACACTGACTAACCAAATCAAATGGCATTTCATATGAAAAATGAAATCTTAATTAATAGGAGACTCAGCAAAGAAAGAAAGCGAGCATACTTGGCTCCAATCGAATCCATAGTGCAAATGAAGGGTTTGTTATCATCTCCCAATCCAGCAATCACAGGTTGGCACAAAAATGGGCCAAATCTGAAATGAAGAAGTTGGTACTTAGTAGTGGCATGTCAACATAAATCATAAGAAATCAGTTTGATTAAGAGGTAACTAGAAACTAACTACAAACGAGAGAAGAAGACAATTCACCAACCTTTTCTCATAAAGAATGGCAGATACAAGACTAGCGAAAGTTTCTGGCTTCATGTCTCTTTCTTCCCTAAGCTGATATAACTTATGACGAAATACGAGTCGCTGGTACCTTCAGTCTCAAAGCCATAAATTTTTTAACTCACCTAAAATTCTCGGGAGGAAACATATGAAAAATGGAATAGTCTTACAATGTCTGGACATCGGTGGCGAGACCGGAAAGTCCGATGAAGAGATGATCGTGGATCTTAGAGATTCTCTGAAAATCGGTAGCGATGGTTTGTAATTGTACACCAAGCCTCCGATCACTGGCTATAGCGAAGCAGTTCTTCCCTACCATAGCTACGACGGCACTTCCATTGTACTCGAGGATCTGAATCACCACAATGTCCATCGATTCATCGTTCAAATCATACTATCAGTGATTGCGCAGAACAACCAAAAGTTAGAGATTGAAAAGAATTCGGGAAGGAACACTTACCGACATCGGAAATTTAGGGTTTACTGAGTGAAGCTTTTGGGAGTTTTCCTATCGGAGAAGAAATCTGAGCGAGAGCAGAGAGCTTATTAAAGTCGAGGTCGAGGGTGGCTTGGACGAAACTCTAGACAATTTTTTTTATTTTCTTTTCTTTTCTTTTCTTATTAATGGGCCTCGATATTATTGGGCTTTCAGATGACCTTTTACATCTTTTTATCGTTTTTTCTTGCTATGCTTTACTTTTTTCTAGGAGAACTAGTTTTGCAACTAAATTCAAAGAGCTTTGAGTATCTATCTTAATTGTCTTCGTCAGAAAATGTTTTAATTTGATTCACACAACAAGTAAATAGAAGCTGGGGATGTCCTCAAACTCTACTTATTTGGTCAATGTAGGTACCTCGACCTGCTCATGGTATTAGAAGTGATGGTTCGGTCCATGGTTCACCAAGGGACTCGGTCACACGCCTGTCAACATTCGATGCAATGTTAGCTGAGTGCATTGTTGTGCATACCGGTCTTGTTTTCGCCCCAGACCATGGTACATTTGGTATCTTCGGATAACAGAAGTAATTACTCAGTGTTCGTGAACAGCGTTTTTCGGAATTCCTGCCATACAATTTTCGTATGTATGGTTTCCTCTGTCTGTGCTTTAGACCGGACCTGTCCATTGACAAAATAACACTCAAATGGAACACAAGATTTCTAGGATCTCTTAGAGCAATATGGTTCAAATGAGAGAATCAGTCATCAATTTGATTCTGAGCCTGACTTATGTGCACCCAAACACTACTAACTACAGTTTGAAAGATGCGGCTGATGTAGCACTAGAGGCACTAGCTAAGCTAAGCAAGCAAGGGCCAAAGGTTGTGTATTCATTGTAAGCCACAGATCTTTATTTTTTTTCCGGATGTGACAAAATCACAGAGACTCGACAGTTTTCAGAAGATAGGTTTGTGGAGATATAATCTCACTCTACTTGGGAGCAACGCGGGCATCGAGCCAAGCAACTATGTCGTTGATTACAGTGAAAATATTTTCGTCTGTATCACCTTCTAGAATGCAATGGTAGCCACCTGGATAGAGTTTTAGAGCCTTGTCTTGGCTGATTGCATGCTCGTGCAGGAATTTGCTCACAGTGGGATCTGTGACTTTATCAGCGTCTCCATGAAGTATCAACAGTGGCAACGAGACCTGCAACATAGAAAAGACCCAAGTTATTAGAAATACACCTGTCTATGATAAGAACTTTCCTTTATTTCTTTGGTTCTACAACTAACCTTGTCAACTTGCATCTCAATGTCTCTTGTTGCATTTAGAAGTTCAACAGCAGTTTTCAGACGTGTTTGATCATCGTAGCAAATCACATCGTACTCGCACTTTATCCACAGAGAACAAAAACATCAACGAGGAAGTTAGCAAAAATGTTTCAGAAAATGTTCCATTGAAAAACCAAGAGAAAGTACCAATTTTCTTTTACTCGGGTCCCGGAAGAAGAACTCGCTCAAGTCTCTCTTTGGAAAGAGCTTCGCTTTGGGAAATAGTGTCGACATCAAGATTAACGCCTTCAAGACTAGTGGAGGAGGTTTTACATCTTCTGAAATCTTGAGACAACTCAAGGTCAGGTATTTCAAACATGAACTAAGTAACTAACTAGATGTAAAATGTGAATACAGATACTTCCAAGCACTAAAAATCTATTTGCAGATTTGAGTAACAAATCTCCAGACCTCAATTACATGCATAGCAAATGAGGTAGTTAGAGACTTACCTTACACATTGGAGCGGCAAGGATAAGACCATCCCAAGCTTGAGGTTCTTTCAGATGAATTTTTAAGGCAACTGCTCCTCCCATTGACTGTCCGAGCAGGAACCGGGGCAAATTTCTCAATTCAGGTCTTCCTAGGAATCACACCACTTGAGAAAAACCCAAAAGCAAGATTCAACACAAAAGCAATAACAGGTAAAATTTGGATATACCTTTCATTTTGGTGAACTGGTCAATAGCATTTTCAGCTAAGTCATCAAAACTTGGGATGTGACCATGTAAACCATCTGATAGGCCAAAACCAGGATGGTCTATAGCATAAACTCCATATCCAGAACCTGCTATTTGCTTTGCTATACCTGTAACACAACCCAAAAATTTTGCCACATATAAAAGAAGAACCTTTCAACTAAATAATGTAACTAGAGATATCAAACGCGAACCATCGAAGAAGAAAGTGCATGTGCTGCCATATCCATGACAGAAACACACCGCAGCTTTGATTTCGTCACCGATTTTCGGCAACCAGCTCTTGCAGAAAATTTCTTCCCCTTTCGAATTTCTCTCATACCACTATCCTTATACACCAAAGAAAGATTTAAAAACTACTTTTGGCTCTGTATCTCATTCGAAGAGACCAAATAAACAAAATCACTGCTTACCTCCTCTGTTCTGATTCCAATCGGAGCTTTCTGTCACCAAATTAAGATGATTAGAGAGGAAATAAATTAGATATTTTTTGGTAGGTTAGACTTTGCTATAAAAGTAAGAGTCAATGCAACCTTGAACAAGCAGTGATCCAGCTGCAGCTGCAAGTCAACAAAAGCGGAACGGGCTCGTCTTCGTGCAGGAGCTTGATCTAAGTTTTGTGAAGCAATCAGATTCAGCTCGTCGCTCACTCCATCGATCGGAGATCGTTTCGCGCAAACAATCGCCGGCGCGAATCGTCGAGTGATGGTCAGAGAGCTCCTATGTCGGTATCGGTTAGGGGAGAGAGTAGAGAGAGTATCAAAACGGGAAGTTAAAGCACGATCCATGGATTCTGGAGATTCAATCCAAGAATCCCTGATTGGGGAAGAAGACGAAAAGTGTAAAAAAATTGTGCGGAAATTTTTCACGTGCAACACGTGCGATGACGACTCAGTCTTCAAGTCTTCAACTACCAGAATGATGATCGAGGTCAACCGGTTCGACTGCGACCCGAAACCAGTCAAACCCATTTATAACCGGCTAAAACCGGATTTGGATTTTGAGATATTTCCATTTTCCACCATTGTTTGACTCCAGCTTTTTGATGGGCCTCGCTATTATTGGGCTTTTACTGATGTCTGCAATTTCCATTGCATCATATAAAACCGGGTTTAAAAAAAAAACAAAAAAGGAAAATCATTAATTCGCATAAATTCGAGACGATTGTGAGATACACTGCACAGTTAGTTGTGCATCGTCCCAAACTATAAAACTCTCTAGAATCCTCAAACGTCAGTGTTTACATAAGAAATGACGACTTTTCAGTATTCGCTAGCTTTTTTCGTTCTCATGGCGGTTATCGTAGCCGGAGACGCCGCAAACGTAACCTACGACGGGAGATCGCTGATCATCGATGGCCAACATAAGATCCTTTTCTCCGGCTCAATCCATTATACTCGCAGCACTCCTCAGGTAATTCTCTCTCCGTTCTCTCCGATCCGTTTATATTTAGAAGTTTCGTAACGTCGCCGGAATATAATTCCTGCAATTTCCCGGCGAAATCGCACCGATCAGTCACGTGAATTAGCACACTAAGTCGGCGGCATGTTGCGAAGACGATATACGTGAGCCGTTAGAGTTTGGACTTTAGAGAAAGAGAGAGAGAGTGAGGATAAAATCGTCTTTATCTCGACTAGGCCGTTTTGAACTTATCGAATTTGCGAGACAAAGTACTCTTATTTATGATTTATTCTTATTCAACCCCAAATGTTCTGAAATCGTATAAAACTTCCAATTAAATCCTCTATACGATTTGGCCGTTGGCGGGATCTCTTCGTCTTCTTCTTCGTCTGCAAATAGTAATGGGAAGTCGAACTTGCAGATGTGGCCGTCATTGATAGCAAAGGCAAAATCTGGAGGAATAGATGTAATAGACACATATGTGTTCTGGAACATTCACGAGCCTCAACAAGGCCAGGTCAGTCTCTCCGTCTCTATACCCTATCCAGACGAATGTAGGTATATATATATGTTTATGCGATTGATGTCTTTTGCGAATCTGCAGTTCGATTTCACTGGACGCCGTGATATCGTGAAGTTTATCAAGGAAGTAAAAGCGCACGGCTTATATGTCTGTCTTCGGATTGGACCTTTTATCCAAGGGGAATGGTCTTATGGGTAAGCTCTTTACGTCTTTAGATCGTTGAGATTTTCCGATATGGTAAAACAATGTTTGTGGAATTTTAGGTTTTTCAATACACATTGCAGGGGTTTGCCTTTCTGGTTGCATAATGTCCAAGGGATTGTCTTTAGGACAGATAATGAGCCATTCAAGGTAATTAATTTACTGAACTCAGATGGCTTCCGTAGTTCTATGGTTTAAATAAGATTACGTATTATTTGCAGTATCACATGAAGAGATATGCACAAATGATTGTTAAGCTGATGAAATCGGAAAACTTGTATGCTTCTCAAGGAGGACCTATCATACTCTCTCAGGTTTACATTTTTTTTTTCATTTATGTTCCTTTCGAAGTTGTTTTTTCAATGATCTTAAAGTTATGTGCAAAACAGATTGAGAACGAGTATGGGATGGTAGCTAGAGCTTTTCGACAAGATGGGAAATCATATGTCAAATGGGCAGCAAAATTGGCTGTTGAGCTTGACACAGGAGTACCATGGGTTATGTGCAAGCAAGATGATGCCCCTGATCCTTTGGTTGGTTTTTATGTTTGTCCTGCAATGTGGCTCATCTGCCATTTCCACTTCTGAATCCGTTTTTTGAGTTTTCTTATTGTTTCTATGGTGCCTCAGGTTAATGCTTGCAATGGGAGGCAATGTGGAGAAACATTCAAAGGACCCAATTCACCAAACAAACCTGCAATATGGACTGAGAACTGGACGAGTTTGTATGGTCTTTATTCAAATTCACTACATTGTTGTGTACTTCCCATTCCCCAGATAGAAAAAATTAACTTTCAGCTGCTCCCTTTGTATAGTTATCAAACATATGGTGAGGAACCATTGATAAGGTCAGCTGAGGATATAGCATTTCATGTTGCTCTTTTCATCGCCAAGAATGGAAGTTTTGTTAACTACTACATGGTACTTTTTCCAGTCTCACTCTCTGTTTTTTTTTTATAAAAAAAATCCCTAATGTATAAGAGAAGCAAGAATAATGATGATCTGACACTGTATCTTATTTCAGTATCATGGAGGAACAAACTTCGGGAGAAATGCTTCACAGTTCGTAATCACCAGTTATTATGATCAGGCTCCACTTGATGAATATGGTAATGTTTCAAATCATTCACACTCAAAATCAGATGTTGATCTGAAAGTACAACGTAAATGGTTGGTGCTGCAGGATTACTTAGGCAACCAAAATGGGGACACCTTAAGGAATTACATGCTGCAGTTAAGTTGTGTGAAGAGCCTCTACTTTCAGGACTGCAAACTACAATATCATTGGGGAAGCTACAAACTGTGAGTAAATTCCAACAGTATCTTCCCCTGTTTGATTTTTCATGAAAAATGTTGTTATAGTGATCTTTATGTCTTATTTAACAGGCTTTTGTGTTTGGGAAGAAGGCGAACCTATGCGCTGCCTTACTTGTGAATCAAGACAAATGCGATTCTACTGTGCAGTTTCGTAATTCTTCATATCGTTTATCTCCAAAATCTATAAGTGTCCTGCCAGACTGCAAGAATGTAGCCTTCAACACGGCCAAGGTACTCATACATCAAGACTATCATACACACAGATTTCTTGTGATGTATTCATTTGTATTTCGTGGTGTGGATAGGTCAATGCGCAATACAACACGAGAACAAGGGAACCAAGACAAAATTTGTCTTCTCTTCACATGTGGGAGACTTTTACAGAAACTGTCCCAAGTTTCAGTGAAACGTCAATAAGATCAGAATCCTTGCTTGAGCACATGAATACAACACAGGATACTTCCGACTATCTGTGGCAAACAACTAGGTAAAGCCAATTATATCCCGTAAGATATACTGCATTAGTCAAGAAAATTAGTACATTCTCTGTTAGATATTCTTTAAGTTATAATTTTTCTTTTGCAATAAAGGTTTGAGCAATCTGAAGGAGCTCCATCAGTTCTTAAAGTCAACCATCTTGGACATGTTCTACACGCCTTTGTTAATGAGAGATTCATAGGTATGCCTTTTTACCATTGAATCCTACTCAAGGTTAAAGGTTTTTGGCATCATCAAATTTAAATGCTTCTAACTTTGTGTTCTATTTAGGTTCTATGCATGGAACTTTCAAAGCGCATAGCTTTTTGCTAGAGAAAAATATGTCACTGAATAATGGCACAAATAACATGGCATTACTCAGCGTAATGGTAGGGTTACCGGTGAGCCCCAGTCTTTTCTTCTGAACTTCTTCAATATTTGCTCCAAATAGAGTACTTCTACATCAGTATCTGTAGCAAATATCAAAACACCATCTGGAGTACATTTTTGCTGACGGCGTCTCTCTTTGGAACACAGAACTCAGGAGCACATCTAGAAAGGAGAGTCATTGGATCACGGAGCGTAAAGATTTGGAATGGAAGATATCAACTGTACTTCAACAACTATAGTTGGGGATATCAGGTAAAACCTATGAATTTTATTCTTCAACAGAACTTATCTCCTTCAAGTTAACTGATGCTATCAAAATCGTTGTGGAGGTTGGACTGAAAGGGGAGAAATACCATGTTTACACTGAAGATGGGGCCGCAAAAGTTCAGTGGAAGCATTACAGAGACTCCAAAAGTCAGCCTCTAACTTGGTACAAGGTAGAACAACAAAATAGTAAAATAGTACTAGTTCAATATATTACTCAAAACTTCCAATCTCTGAGGTATTTTATATCTACAGGCCTCATTTGAAACACCAGAGGGGGAAGATCCGGTGGCCTTGAACTTAGGATCAATGGGAAAAGGAGAAGCTTGGGTGAATGGCCAGAGTATTGGTCGGTACTGGGTCTCATTTCATACTTCCAAGGGGAACCCTTCTCAGATATGGTATGATATTGTTCACTCTCCTTTTTGAATAATCTTGGTATATTAGTTGGATGTAATTTTTTGAAGCTATGTTCTCGTATTTTTAGGTACCATATACCGCGATCTTTTCTTAAACCCAACAGTAACTTACTAGTCATTTTGGAAGAAGAAAGAGAAGGGAATCCTCTTGGTATAACTATAGACACAGTGTCAGTCACTGAAGTCTGTGGTCATGTCTCCAATACATATCCTCATCCTGTGATATCTCCGAGAAAGAAAGGCCTCAACCGAAATGAACAGAAACATCTAACATACCGGTATGATAGGAGGCCTAAGGTTCAGCTCCAGTGTCCTACTGGCAGGAAAATTTCAAAGGTATTGTTTGCAAGCTTTGGCACTCCAAATGGAAGTTGCGGGAGCTATTCTATAGGAAGCTGTCACTCACCCAACTCTTTAGCTGTTGTACAGAAGGTAAGCTACTTTTGTCCCTGTAAATTTGACCTGTTCTCTGAAATCGTTAAAGCCCAAACAAGAGGTTCTTTTGAATTTGTGCAGGCCTGTCTGAGAAAAAGTAGGTGTTCTGTACCAGTATGGAGCAAAACATTTGGCGGTGATTCATGTCCACACACTGTTAAATCTCTGCTTGTTCGTGCACAATGCTCATGAGAGTCCAATTCGTTAGTATAGATTTCTGTTCCCTTTTTCTTTATCTTCCTTATTATGTACAAATAATAAAAGTATTAGTGAAATTTTACAAAAGCACAATACAAGGTTTGAATTCCACAGAAAATATCCGGGAAACATCTGAATAGCTCTCAAATTGGTGCAGCTGCCGACAATCACTCTCCATAGGTTAGATCTTCCGGTGGCTCCGGCTTAAACTAAGTCGATAATTAGCGTTTCAATCAAACTATCTAATGCATCATGAAAGCCATGCAAATTTGAGCATGAATTATACCATCATCTGTCAGATTTCTTCCATTGCAGAATTTTGATTCATGTCAATCTCGTGAAAATCCGATTTTTGGACAACCTCCTTTCGAGCCATGACCGGTTTGATCTTCATGACTCTTCTATATCTCTGTTGTATTCCTTCCCTCATTCTCTTATGCAGCTCTTCATCAAGTGTACCCGCCATTCCTTCTGAGCTCAGAGCATCCCACACCAACTTATAAGTATACTCTCTCGGAACCAACCCAGCCTCTACCATCTCCACCAGCAAATCCCGAGCCTCAGCCGCTCTCCTGGTCTCAACAAGAGCGTGTATCAGCGGTGTGTACGTGCTTGAACCAGGTACACCATGACCCATCTTCTTCATTGTCCTCATCATCTCGATTGCACCTTCTATCTCATTGGTAACACTATAATACCTTATGAAAGAATTATAAGTCACCTGGTTCGGTACACACCCTTTTGTCTTCATATCTTCAAACAGCTCGAGAGCCCGACCAATCCGATTCGTTTTGCAACATCCATCGATCAAGCAATTATAAGTCACCACATCGGGTGCAAACCCTCTGAACAGCATTTCCCTAAACATTCGATTAGCCTCCCACATTCTCCTCCTTATCGCCTTTCTGCATCCGGTTTGCATCCCATATCTACAGTACGAGCTAATTAAAATGGTGTAAGTATAGGTATCCGGTGGGTATCGAAAACCGGGTAATTGCATCTGATCCAACAGAAATCTCGCTTTTTTGAAATTCCCCACTCGGCAGAGAGCATTGATAATTGTATTGTAAGCATAAACATCAGGTTTGCAGTGATATTCCTTCATCCTATAAAAGGTTGCTAATGCCTCTTTCACAAAACCTTCTTCTCCTAGGCATTTAATCAAACACGTTATAGACGCTGTTGTGACCACATTTATGCCGTTCTCCCTTCTAGATACTTGCCGGAGAAAATCCCAGAGACCCTTAAAGTCATTGCCTTTGGCCAATAGACAAGCCATATCTCTGCAAGTGATCTCATTATGACCAAATCCGAAATGGGTCTCGATCCAAAAGAAGAACTCCAATGCTTTCTGCAACCCGAGAGAGACTTTCTTGGGATCCATATACGCACCGGGACCTAGAACTAGGACTTCAGAACGACGTCGTTGTGATTCATCACTGAGGTTTCTCTGCTTTAATGGTGACCGGTGACGAAAACCCTTTTGCCGACCAATGGATCGTGGGGAAATGAAGAAGAATCTGGGGATAGAGCGGAGGACATCGGAGACGAGCTGCTGAGTCCATGGATTCACGACCGTTGAAGAAGCGAGAACGGCGTCGAATGGACGGTTCTGGATCATGGCGGCAATAAGCTGATCAATAATGCGGTTACATAGCGGTTGCGACGGTTTCATGGTGTCCTACTTGACTACTTTGAGTTTCAGTACAAAGCTTTAACACCAACTCAAGATCGGTTTTTTAAGTTTTGCTCAGAAAATCACCAAACTTCTTTCTAAATTTCCATTTAGCCCTATACTTTTAAATTGACTGATTCGGCCATTAACTATAATTCGAAAATGAAATATTTGATTAGATAGATAGTAGTTTTGTATTTTATTTTGGGACCCTTTTTTCCATAGTTTAAGAAGTTATGTCGCAGAAAGTGTTTACGTTCTAGTGTGATTTTTGAATTCCTTCACTTGTAAGAAAATTTAATTTAACTTTTCATATCTTACAATCTTTCTTCCCTCCCTTCGCACTCAAAACTTCAAAATGGTGGATTGTCTTTAGACATCCACATTCCACAAATTATATTACAAAGATGTGAAAACTCTAAGGACATTAATATAGGACCCTAAACTTTTGAAAAATCCCATTTTAGCCCAACATTTGTTTTTAATTTGATTTGACCGATTCAAGAAGCTGATCGGATGGCTAAAGAACCAATCGCGAGCCATTTCATTGAAAATGTGGTCAAAAGAGTCCAAACCCAACCCATTCAGCTTCGTTGGCGATTCGTGGCGAGAAGCGGAGGGAAGAGAACGACGACTTGGGTGATTCCCATCTCGGAGAAACCGATCTCCGGCTTGAAACAGTCCACGGCGACATCGTCTCCATGTCGGAGCAGTAATAATCATTCTCCGATCTCGACCCGGTTTTCCTCCGACTACCACCGCTCTTATTCTTCCTCAACCTAAACCTAGGCGACGGGAAACACCCGAACCCGGCAACAGAAAAATCGGAACTTGGTTCGGGTTCGGATCCGGGTAGAATCCGGTTAGGGCGGTGGAGCTGCCACCGTTCCGAGAACGCACGCGGCGAGGATCGGAAAGAAGGACCCGGAGAGTAGAATCCAGCAAACGACGACGGTGTTGGTGGCGGCTTGAGCTTCGATGGGGTTGTAGAAAAGGAATGGGGAGTGAGAGGAGATAAAGGACGGCTTTTGGAGTTGGAGATGAAAGAAGAAGACGGCGGAGATAAAGCCGGCGGGAGAAGCGGCTGAGAGTGAGACAAAGGTTTTAACCGGAGAGGAGAGAGTTTCTTTGGAGGCTGAAGAGGAGTTGTGTTACCGGGTTGAGACATTCGGGTTTTGGGTACACCCGGTCGGATCTCCCAGCTAAAAGGTATCGTTCCAGGTCTCTTGAATGAATCATCAAGTTCGACAATGGCCATTTGATGTTTTATTTTGCTCTCAAGAAGAGACAAGAAACAAAAAAAACAGAGATAGATAGATAGAAGAGAGATGACTTTAGAAGAGTTGGATTAAGAATGAGTTTAATGTCTTATATATGACGAGAGAGGAGAGAGAGGAGAAAGAGAGATGAGAGGCGAGATTAGAGGAAGATAGGAGTGGGTGGCGGGAGAGATTAGACAAGTTTATCTCTATGTAATTTGACTTGGTTTCTATTGGTCCCTACCATTTTACTTAACTTTTCAATTATGCAATGGTCACCACAATTATATAAACCCACACACAAAGATCTTTACTTTATTAGTTTTTTCTCTTGAAAAAATTAAGACCATGAGACTATTTGTAGTAATAGATGGACAAAATCAAAGGGCTAAGATTTCAAATATCAAGTGCTCAAAAACAGAGTTACAGCACGCGGTGTTTCATGATTTAGACGTGAAAGCAAATACTAAACCAAACGAATTTGGGGTAAAAAAATTCAAACTTTGAAATGATCAAATGACCTTTTCCCTACATGGACTCAAAAGGGCTAACCACTTAAACTTTTTTCTCGTCTTGCAAAAGATTCTAAAACTGTAAATAGCAATTAGGCATGATGACAATAATGATACGTGTCACATAAGAGGAAACCAAACTTCAAAAGACCAAACCATGTCAGTTAAATGATTCTACTGGAATTGCGGAAACACTACAAATGTATTCCTTGCTACATCCAGTAGCTACAGATACCTTAATTGTTACAGTCTGATATAATGTTAAAACTTTATAACAAAATTAATTGTTTACAAACCTAATCTAATAACTAGCTCTCTTGTGAGACGGATATGATGGAGTTTTTGATCTTGTTACAAAGGATATGAAATACAACCAAAATAAAATTCAAGAAGAGATGGAGTTGGAAGCGGTTCCTTAAGGGAAGGAGATAAATCGATTGTTAAATGTGCGATCAATGGCTCCTTTGATGGCTGCGGAAGAGGTGGTAGTAGTTGAGAAGATTCTTACAAGTTATTGTTGATCCAAACAACTGAGAAGCACTCTGCAATACTCAAAAGAGATTGAATCAAATTTCCACAAGTGCAGTGTTCAGGGACGGTCCAACAATAAGACTTCAGATAGTTTTTACCTGGAGGTATGTGATAGCTCGACGAAGATCATCACCTTGTGATTGATATGAAGCTCAATGCTGAAAGAGATTGTTATGTACAAAAATATGAAGATATAACATCGCTTGCAATGCATTCAGCTCCAACACCCTACATTTGTTGAGCTGAGGTCATCATAAACCTCCTGTTAGTGTTAACTCACGGGTAAAACCACAAACTTTGAGTGAGAATAACAACAAAACGAAATGAGAAATGAACCTCCATCAATTTAAGAAACAAAATGTAATTCATCTGTCAGAATGATGGAAACAAGGGCATAAATCTAAATGAATGTCAATGAAATTGATTCTGACTTCACATATGTTTCCTGCTCTTGTTTAAACCCTCTAAGGCACAGAGAAGGTTTGACAATGCCTATGTAAGTCAGAGGGAAAAGTTTCGCGCTCAACTATAATGGACCCACTGATGATCAAATACGCGTAAATCGTAACGGTTTTTGAGTTTAATCGACGGCCAAGATTGATCCGTTATTTTTTATTAAATAAAAAATAGAAAAACCCCAAATCAAAAAAAATAAAAATAATTCCGCGTTTATCATATTCCGTTGTTTCTCGTCTCCTTCAAGATCTCTCTCACACTCTCGCAGAAGAGAAACCCTAAATCTCACCGGAAAACTAGAACGCCGAGCCGGAGGTTTTCCATTTCTTCGTCAACAATGTCTTCTTCGTCTTCATCGAGAAATCTATCTCAGGAGAATCCGATTCCTCGTCCGAACTTAGCCAAGACTCGAACCTCACTCCGCGATGTTGGAAACCGTCGTGTTCCCCTTGGCGACATCACAAATCAGAAAACTGGATCTAGAAATTCTTCATTATCGTCTACTCTGGTATATTTTCTTTGATTCTCTCTAATTGTTGTTCCTTTTCAATTCCGGTGTTTGTTCGTCGAGAATTGTAGTTTTAGGGTTTATCCTGGAATTGAATCTGTAAATGTTTCATCTCTGAAGGTTCATTGTTCAAATAAGATCGCCCAATCGAAGAAAGCACCAAAGCCTGCTTTATCTCGTAATTGGAATTTGGGAATTCTCGATTGCGGTTTACCTCCCAAGTCAAATGCGAATTCAAACATAATCGTTCCTTACGAAGACACCGAATTGCCTCAAATCGATGATAGTCTTCTATCTTCATCACCTGGATTATCTGTTGATGTCTCTCCTACTCACTCAGACCCGTCAATTTCCACTCATGACTCTTTCAAGAGCCACATTGTAGAACACATGGTCGAGAGCAGTACTGATGATGGAAATGATGATGACGAGATTGTTAACATTGATAGTGACTTGATGGATCCACAGCTTTGTGCTTCCTTTGCTTGTGATATCTACGAGCATTTGCGTGCATCTGAGGTAGAATTGCTGTAGTTTTACCCTGCCACATTTCTCATACTAACTTGATTCTGTTTCTGAATTGTCTAAGTTGAAAATTTGCTTATTCTTCTCTGCAGGTAAAGAAAAGACCGGCTCTAGATTACATGGAAAGAATTCAGTTAAACATCAATGCTAGTATGCGTTCTATACTGATTGACTGGCTTGTGGAGGTAAGCTTTTGATGAATCCTGGTTGATTAAGGCAAAGATATTTAGTTTAGATTGATAAGGCATTAAGTTCAGTAATAGACAAAACGTTTTATAGCATTTTCATTGGTAGGTGATATATAGTTTACAAAGCTGTTCTCTGGAATTTCATAAAACTACAGGTTGCTGAAGAGTATAGGCTTTCGTCTGAGACGTTGTATTTGGCAGTGAACTATGTAGATCGGTATCTTACGGGCAATGCAATTAACAAGCAAAATCTGCAGTTACTTGGTGTAGCCTGCATGATGATAGCAGCGTAAGAAATCTAGAAATTTTACTCTTTGGTTTCATCCCTTTTCTTCTTCAGAAGTATGCAATTTCTAACCAGTAGACATACTGGAATTCCAGAAAATATGAAGAAGTGTGCGTGCCTCAAGTGGAGGATTTCTGTTACATCACTGATAACACATACTTAAGAAACGAGGTTTGTGTGTTTGGTCTTCCCTAGACAAACTCTTTCTTGTGGTTTTAATATGCTCGTAAGAAGTTGTTAACCTTTAAGCTTTCTGACAGCTTTTGGAGATGGAGTCTTCTGTTCTGAACTACTTGAAGTTCGAATTAACAACTCCAACAGCAAAATGTTTCTTGAGGTAGCTTCTGGTCATATTGATGTTGACTTCAATCATCTTTTTTGTGGTTCCCTGCTGATCTAGACTTGTAAAAATTGTGGTTAGGCGCTTTCTTCGTGCTGCTCAAGGCAGAAAGGAGGTATACTCTTACATTAAAATTAAAGATGAGCTCTCTACGCAATGGGTGATGTATTATATATGTGTCTGACCGGTTGCTGCTTTCTATTAGGTACCATCACTGTTGTCTGAGTGTCTGGCCTGCTATCTCACCGAATTATCGCTGTTAGATTATGCTATGCTTCGATACACTCCATCACTTGTTGCAGCCTCTGCAGTTTTCTTGGCACAATACATTCTACACCCGTCAAGAAAACCATGGGTATGACCACAAAACTGTATCTGCATTCCTATTTTCTCCACTACTTAGCTTTATTCAACTCTGCGTTTTATTTTGATTTCGGGTTTTGCAGAATGCTACGCTTGAGCATTACACATCGTACAGGGCTAAACATATGGAAGCATGCGTTAAGAATCTTCTTCAGCTGTGTAATGAGAAACCCTCATCTGACGTGGTTGCAATCAGAAAGAAGTACAGTCAACACAAAGTAACAAGCACTCCATTTTCTTTCTTATTAATAGGTTTCATATAAAATATTTGCTTGCAAGTGTTTACTCTCTTTTTCTTCTCCTGGCAGTACAAGTTTGCAGCAAAGAAGCTTTGCCCCACATCACTACCGCAAGAGCTCTTCCTCTGCTAGTGTTTCTCGATACACTTTTTCTTTTCCCTCTTTTCTTGTAGATATTGTTGATAAAAACTCATCAATCGGGTCAGGCAAATGTATTCAGTTCGATAGAGATGTGTAGATGAAAATACCACTTACCAATACAAAGGATTGTTTCGTTACATGTATATATGTGAACAGAGTTCTGAGCTATGGATTTTGTTGTGGTGGTTCAACCGCCTTTGGATAAAAGGCGGTTGAAGTGCAGACCAACCACCTCAAACGCCTTAGCAAGATGATCAAAGATTTGGAACAACCTTAGTTAATTGTTTTTTTCTTAACTGACTATAGAATATTAATTAAACTTGTAGCTAGTTTCTCAACTAGGATGAATTAAAACTGATTAGACATGTGAGAGATTATGCTGATGGGACATGCTTGTTGGTTCTCGGGGACGGAGAACAAGGTGGAGTCTCTGGAGCTTTGGTTTCCAAAATCTATGAAGATGATTGATTCTATCTGCTTCGTTGATTTCGGTTTTTGGGTTAAGCTCATATACAGTAATGAAGTTTGAACGACAAAGATTTAATGGTTTTGCAAATGTTGGAAAAGTTAGCAACCACAATGTTCCTATGGCTGCCAACATCTCTGTCTTGTTCATTTTATTACTAAACATTTCGTTTCTAAACATTTGTAATGTTTACTAAACATTTCGTTTCTCAAATTTGTAATGAACATAAAACATATAAAACAAAAAAAAAGACCCACCCAAACCGCCTCGGAATGATAGATTGACCATCAACAAGACCATCTGTTTTATTCAACTGTAAAATGCTATTACAGAGCTTGTTGGTTTCTAGTTGACAGTATAAAAAATAGTGGTTCAATATTGATCAATTAGATCTGATGAGACAAAATTGTTGGTATCTAGCAACGAAGCAGGAGATTGTGAAGGTGCTATTCGATTATGACCCCTGGATGGACTAGAAGACGGACGCGGAGACTTAGACTTTGGCAAGGTTCCAAACGCTATTGATGAGACCGATTCTCTCTGCGGTATTGGCTCTGCTTTTATGAATAAACTTGATTCATAGAGTTTGGAAGACAAAGATTTGGTTGGCATTGCAGATGTTAGAGAAGCCAATAATCCACAAGACATCAACAACCAAAATGTCCATGTGGTTGCCAACATCTCGGCCTTGTTCATCTCTCTCTCGTTTTTTTAAAGATGAAAATACAAGTTATTATGGGTTAACTAAGTGTTTTAAATCGACTTATATACATCATTGTGAATGTTACATCAGATATGGATATGGTTGTCAATGAAATCATGTTTATTGTTTGTGGTCTAAGTCAGACATTCCCTCTACTTCTAAATGGGAAACAAAAACATCTTTGTTAGTCTAAGCAAGTACGTGATAAGTAGATTTCATAGGAATGAAATTAAATGTAATAAAAATAGAAGAATATTGAAGAATGGACTTGTGAGGAATAGGGAATAACAGAAATGAGTATATATATTTATTTTTATTTAACTTTTTTGTTGTTGTTAAAGTTTGACTAGAATCATCAAAATCATTACTTGTTTGTGGCTAATCACAAAATTATTGTGGTGTGTATTTTTCAAAAGAAACAGTTGATTCAGTCAAGTGTCAGTCGATTACGAAACACAAATTAATAATGAGTCCAAAAAAAAAATATAGTCGAGTCAAGGTAAGGCGTGAATTAAGTTGTATGTGTGCAATTACATGTATGAAATATGATAAATTCAAGTATCTCATTATGCTACCTAACGTTCAAACATTTCAGCTGTAAGTCTGTAACGGCATTGCAATAATAAAAAAAAAAAAATTGATAAATAACTTTCTCCACGGCTCGGTACGAAAAATTTATAATTTATAATAATATTTAAAATTCCAAACATTCTTATACCTTTAAAAAAATATTTTTATTAAAGTTTATCTAGTTCAGTTTTCCTATATTAAAAACAACGGTAATTAATCACATTTAATCTCAAATAAAATTTCACAAACTCACCTATAAATTGTTTTTCAAAGATTCTAAATCCATACAATTAAGTGAAATGAAGAATCATTACAACGTTTGCTTGCCATGCCGAAATGTACTCTTGAATTATACAAAAGAGAGAACAGAAATCCAATCCCATAATGTATTATTTGTTTGCTTGCGAGTTGTCAACAAAGTGTAGTGCTAAGAAATTTCAATGATCATAACAATTGATAAATGCGATCTATAGTGGACCAAAGTTTATGATTATTTACCATGTAAAAGAAAATATAAATTTTATGTAATGTTGAGGATTGATTATTAACTCGTCTTTAGATATTTGTAGTCACGGAGTGGGTTGGTCAATAAATGACGAAAAGCTACAAGTTACAACGAAAAAGATTCGTATAGTGCGTAGTTACGATTCTTTTTTTCTCTAAATAAGAATAGTTTCATACAAGATAGTTGTCTTAAGTCAATTGGTACCAAACCTTGCTTAAAAGATGTCAAAATATCAACAAACTATGCGTCATCTACTCATCTTGATTTTATAAAGACTATACATAATTTTCTCGAACTAAAAAGTGAAACCAAAAAGTATTTACATGAGACCACAGTATTATTACTATTTTAAAAATTAGATATTTAATTTGACCAATATGTACTTCTTTCTTGTATCCATCAATAATACATGTTAACTTTATCAATTGAAACAATTGATGAAAATATAAAATCATATTTGAACTCGGATTAAAAACCACGTCATTCTATATATAGCATATTCAGCTTGAAAAAATGAATTCTATGATAGGAGAAGTTCATTCATTCCATGTAAATTATTTTGTGTTTAGTTGTGTAATTAGAATTTAAGACTTAGCTAGAAATACAGATCCCTTTCTTTATGTTATCTTGGAAGTGCCAAACCTGATATTTTTGTAAGATCCTAACTTTTAATTAAATACTAATTATAGTACAATATCTAAACAAAAACCTAACCGATTATAGTAAGCAACGAATCGGATGCTCCTCTTTCTCTAAATTCGAATGAGATAAATCGCGGCGTCTGAAAAGTGAAAAGGGAGAATTTAAGTGTTAGGATGATATAGTACTCATGGCGATATATACTCTTACAAATATAATAAAAATTAATAATGAAGATAACACTTTTTAAAGGGATCAAGTTGAAGAAAGTGCACTTGATATGATGAAAGGCGTTTCTGGTTCACTCTTTTAATTCGTTAATCGACATTGAGGATGGCTCTCCGTGTGTGCTTAATCAAGTGGATGATCTGAACCAAAGAACCCTATTCTTTTTCATGATCTCCTCGATCTTTATTATTATTTTCAATTATCTTTTCAATATACACATGGGAAGAAAAAACAATCAACCATTTCGAAGGACTGGTACATTTTGTATGCGTTTTTGCGCTTTAAAGTTTAAACTTGGAATTTTAGAGAATGATATCTATTTGTATGAATATATATAATTCCCTTTATATTTGGAGACTATTTCCTTTTGAATTTTAGTCTAATGACTTGTCTGATGACAAATCTTCTCGTAAGTCCTTATAGGATATTTGGTTTCCCACGAATCAAGCTTATGGTAGTAATGAAAAAAAAAAAGAAGTTTGTCTCTAGTATCGTACGTAGAGAATTGGAAAGGAGAAAGTTTGCCAAAAAAAAGCCTTCACTTTTGCCAAAGCAACGCAATAACTAGAAAACTATTTTTCACGGTATTTTTGAAAACCAGCACGTTTTTTTAGTTTGCTAATTCAAATAAATAAACATTCATTTTAGGTAGCTGGTTAACTCGATCTTGAGACACAGTTTCTTCTCCAACAAAATCCAATACATTTTGTGTATGACATTTATGTTAAAATGAGTTTAGTTGGCAAAGTAATCAACTAGGTAAAAGATAGCTTACACGCCTCATAGTTAGTTACCTGCAGAAACTTCTATGGTGATATTCTTTCGAATTCTAGGTAAGATATATGTGTGTGTGTTACTATTGATCATACTAAAAATCACCTTTTAGTTTTGAGTTATCATTTTGAAATCTACACATGATTGCGTGTACTCATTATTTAAAGTCGGCATCGATTTCTCCATATGCCATGAATGTTCCTTTAACATCTTTATGCGTTAACACTATAAGTTAAATTACTTATGAAAAAAGCCAAGTTGTTTTGGTGATTTAAATAGTGTTTTAATGTCTGTAGAATATGTTGTTATTCAATCAAAAATTTTATTAAACTCGGTTAAAGTTTGGTGTTGCATTAGTTTTTGATTTGTAAAAACTAAAAGTCTTCTAAAATCTTCATAAATCTGGGGTTATTGGATTCATAGTTTTATGAAGTTGATAAAAATTTTGTGTTATTCAACTAAAACAAAAGAATCTCTAATTGTTATGATTTTATTAAAGTCATCAAAATTGCTTTAAACTAGAATCCAATAACACCTCCTAAATTTAGGTGTCACGGGTTAATTAAAAAGTAAATTAAATAATCAAGTGATAAAGTATAATTAATTAAGCAGTAATTAACCAAAATGCATAGTGTTAGTTTTAAATAAACATTTTATTTTCGCTAATCTCATACAATGGTTAATTTTCAAATTCTGCGCACAAACCCTTGATATAAGTATAAGTTTATTTCATTGAATATACTCATCTACACTTGTAAGTGAAAATAGCATTAAGCTTCAAGCCTTCAACACACGTACAGGAATGTTTTTTCAAAAATGTTGAACAATGACATTAAGTCCAAATGAAAACGATGGCAGCATCTTGGACTTCCAATTTTCCATGCCCATATTTTTCCTTTCTTCTTTGTTTTTTATTCAATTCTATTTTTCGTATCGAATAATTCATATAACTCACGAAGTCAAATTTTTCAATAGTAACTAATACTTGAGTAATGGTCCTACCAACTTTTTACCAATACAGATATATTTTCTTAATACACTTTTTACTGTTTTGCCTCAAAAAAGATAAGCCTTTTTACCAGTTTCTGTGTATATAAATCTGCACTCCACTCTCAGTTTATCTTCATCCACAAGAACCAGACAGTTCTTCAACAAAGGCATTAAAAATTACCCATACAAACACTTACTTTGCATGTAACTTCATACTTTGAAGTATTGAACAAACAAACAAAAAACAGAGCAAAACAAACAAAAAATGGTTCAACACCACCAAACAGTTCTCGCCGTCGATATGCCACAAACCGGCGGCTCCAAGTACTTGGACGACGACGGAAAAGTTAAAAGAAATGGTAACAATGTTTCTCTTTTAGCTTCTTATTGAGACTTAGTTATTATTCAAAAATGTGTTATTTTGAACTCGGAACCTGCTCTGTTTTAGTTATGTTGGCAAAATGAGAAACTTGAAGTTTTTAAGTTTTGGGTTTTAGGGAGTGTTTGGACGGCGAGCGCACACATAATAACGGCGGTGATAGGTTCGGGAGTTTTGTCACTGGCGTGGGCTACGGCGCAGCTAGGTTGGCTAGCCGGACCGGTGGTGATGTTGCTCTTCTCTGCAGTCACTTATTTCACTTCTTCTCTCCTTGCCGCCTGTTACCGCTCTGGCGACCCTATCTCCGGCAAGAGGAACTACACTTATATGGATGCTGTCCGATCAAATCTCGGTAAATACAAAAACTCGAAGTAGAAATTGAACAATGGAGATCAGATCAGAACAAAACATAACATTTTTCATTGTTCTGGATAGGTGGCGTGAAGGTGACGCTATGTGGGATTGTTCAGTATCTTAATATCTTTGGTGTTGCAATTGGCTACACAATTGCTTCAGCTATAAGCATGATGTGAGTGTCCTCATTAATTAACACTAAAAGCTACTAAATTTGGTTTTTGATCAAAAAGACAAAATTATTGTTTTTGGAAAAACAGGGCAATAAAGAGATCAAACTGTTTCCACAAGAGTGGAGGGAAAGATCCATGTCACATGAACAGTAATCCTTACATGATAGCTTTTGGATTAGTCCAGATTCTATTCTCTCAGATTCCAGATTTTGATCAACTTTGGTGGCTCTCAATCCTCGCCGCCGTAATGTCCTTCACTTATTCCTCCGCCGGTCTCGCCCTAGGCATAGCCCAAGTTGTTGGTTCGTTTTTTTAAACCAAAAATAACTTCTAGGGTCTTAAATTGGAAACGCAAGAAAAGTAAAAGTTTTTTTTGTGTTTTGGTTTCATCAGTAAATGGGAAGGTGAAGGGAAGTCTCACTGGGATTAGCATAGGAGCAGTAACAGAGACACAGAAGATATGGAGAACCTTCCAAGCTCTTGGAGACATTGCTTTTGCTTACTCTTACTCCATCATTCTCATCGAGATTCAGGTACTTCATCTTCTTTAGAAGACTTGATGATCAAAGCCATTAGTTATTGGTCTTATCCTGAAGCTTTTTTCTTTTGGGGTCTGAAACAGGACACAGTGAAGTCACCACCATCAGAAGAGAAAACGATGAAGAAGGCAACGCTTGTGAGCGTCAGTGTAACGACTATGTTCTACATGTTGTGTGGATGTATGGGTTATGCAGCCTTTGGAGACCTGTCTCCGGGAAATCTCTTAACCGGTTTCGGGTTTTATAATCCTTATTGGCTACTTGACATTGCCAATGCAGCCATTGTGATTCACCTTATTGGTGCATACCAAGTCTATTGCCAACCTCTGTTTGCTTTCGTCGAGAAGCAAGCTTCCATTCGATTCCCTGATAGTGAGTTCATTGCAAAAGATATCAAAATTCCAATTCCGGGTTTCAAGCATCTCCGCTTGAATGTCTTCAGGTAAAAATCCTTGTCTCTAAACTAATGGGATCTGAGTTTTAGACATAAGGTGTAGGTAATAATCAAAGCTTTTGTATGGTGTGAAATGGCTTGCTCAGGTTGATATGGAGGACAGTGTTTGTGATCATAACGACAGTTATCTCAATGCTTCTTCCGTTTTTCAACGACGTTGTGGGTCTGCTCGGGGCACTAGGGTTTTGGCCATTGACAGTGTATTTCCCAGTGGAAATGTACATTGCGCAGAAGAAGATACCAAGATGGAGCACCAGATGGGTTTGCCTTCAAGTCTTCAGCTCAGGGTGTTTAGTAATTAGCATTGCTGCAGCTGCAGGGTCCATAGCTGGAGTACTTCTTGATCTAAAGTCCTACAAGCCATTTCGAAGCGAATACTGATCAACTTGAGACTTAGCCATTTCGAAGCGAATACTGATCAACTTGAGACTTAGCCATTTCGAAGCGATGACTGAGTCAGTTTTAAACACAAACGATATATCCAAAACGGTCAAGAGAATCAATAACCATGAATTTGGGAATTTTGATCAGCTTGTTTTTGATATAGATAAAAGCAATAATGCTGTAAGTTCTTCTCTGTACCCTGAAGGCAAGAATTGTAGTCCTAATGAGTATATCTTCGAGTAATTGTCATGTGCTGCAAAAGAATCATGAACTGGCACCATAATAGTATATTACCAATAGAAGAGCTTTGACAAACAGCCATTGTGGTAAAATTGCAATTCCACCATAATTGTTCCTGTACTTGCTATTCTTTCCCTAATCTAATCTTTGCCGTATGAACCATTCACTAAGGCACACAAGTATGGATTATTTAAGCGAAACAATCACCAGAGCAGTGCAGTAACAAAAGATCAAGACTTTATCAATGCCATCATAACTTATATAACTGAGTCATACAAACCAATTCACTTATTCAGTCTACAACTAGCAAAGATTTCTAATTCCTGTAAATCACATACTGTAGATTCCACATTCCAGGTCCGAAAAATCAACTTGCAGCAAGAAGCTTTTGCAACTGACCACTCTCCAAAGCAGCTCCAAGATCTGAAGCAAGATAAACAGCCAAAAAGCTTGTGAGTTAAAAAGGGAAATTTGGAGAAAAGAATGAAACTTGGAGAAGAGGGTGGTGATCTCATAGATACCATCTGATCCACCAATATGCTTGCCGTTTACAAAAACTTGCGGGACAGTACGACGACCAACGAATTCTAAGAGCTCATACTGGATTTGATCTCCGTCCTCTGCAAAAACAAATCTCCCAAAAGGTCAACAACAACTTAAACCTCACTCACAAAGAAGGTAAAGGTGAGACAAAGAAAGTGATACCTCGCTGATCAAGCTCCACAACAAAGGGCTCTTCCTTAAGTTGGCTGAAGATACGTTTCGACCGCAAGCAATACCTAACACATCCAAACTAAACTCATAACTTTCACAACTTAACCTTAATCAAAGACTTCGAATTTCGAATTCAGTCACCGTGGAATGTTGCATAAATTACAAAATTTGAATTGCAAAGAAAGAGGAGAAAGAGTGAAATATTACGGGCAGTAGGATTTGGAGAAGATGACAATCTTGTTGGACAAGATGGCGTTCTGAACGAAAGCCGACACCGAATTCGCAGCTCCCGCAGAATTTGACAAATCGCTGATAACCACTAGTAATAGGACCGCCGCCACGGCAACACGGCGAGGACTCTGGTCAACCATCGCCGTTTCGATCACGCTCGTCGAATGTAAAAAATCTTCTTTTTTGGTTTTTGGTTAGGTGATTTATTGTTGGGTTCATTTATGGGCTCCAAGAAAAAAGACACATAGTTGACACGTGGCACATTTATCTCACTTTAAAACGGTGCGTATCCTCGTCTCTCTTCAGTCTCTCCGTCATCCGCCGAGTGGCGCCGAGTGGATTATTCTCCGGTGACAAAAACCACTATTCCTGAAACTGAAAACAGACACCACTTGATTCATACAGGTAAAAACACAATCTTTTTCTGGGCTGTGCATTGGCTTGTGTATTTATTTATGTGCACAATAATATAATGTTCATCAACTGTTTGATGAAATGCCTCAGTGAAGCGTTTTAGAATTACATCACTTTATTTTTAGTCGGGTGATTGATTGTTTATACGTATTCCCTCACATTTATTTTTTGCGATGGGAATGTAGCTTCTCTGTTACGGTCTGAGTTAGACTCAACATGACGATGATCAGAATTCTCAATCGTCAATCCAGATTATGTTGTAAGAGTTTTCTGTCTGCGAGGCTGTATAGTTCAGGCGAACAAGTGAGAGATGTTGCGGATGTGGCGAAGAACATATCTAAAGTATTGATGTCTTCTCCACAATTGGTCATTGACTCGGCTTTAGATCAAAGTGGGTTAAGAGTTTCACCAGAAGTTGTAGAAGATGTTTTAAATAGATTCAGGAATGCTGGTTTGTTGGCATACAGGTTCTTCCAATGGTCTGAGAAGCAACGGCATTACGAGCATAGTGTTCGTGCCTACCACATGATGATCGAGTCTACGGCAAAGATTAGGCAGTACAAGCTCATGTGGGATCTCATCAATGCAATGAGGAAGAAGAAGATGCTAAATGTCGAGACTTTTTGTATTGTAATGAGGAAGTACGCCAGGGCGCAGAAAGTGGACGAGGCGATTTACGCGTTTAATGTGATGGAGAAGTATGATTTGCCGCCGAATCTTGTGGCGTTCAACGGGTTGCTGAGTGCGTTGTGTAAATCCAAGAATGTGAGGAAAGCACAGGAAATTTTCGAGAATATGAGGGATCGGTTTACGCCTGACTCCAAAACCTATAGCATATTGCTTGAAGGATGGGGGAAAGAACCCAACTTGCCCAAGGCAAGAGAGGTTTTCCGGGATATGATTGATGCGGGTTGTCATCCGGATATAGTGACCTATAGTATAATGGTTGACATACTTTGTAAAGCTGGAAGAGTTGATGAAGCTCTTGGCATTGTGAGGAGCATGGATCCAAGCATTTGCAAGCCGACAACTTTTATCTATAGTGTGCTTGTACATACTTATGGAACTGAGAACCGGCTTGAAGAGGCGGTTGATACGTTCCTCGAGATGGAAAGAAGTGGAATGAAGGCTGATGTAGCGGTTTTCAATTCATTGATTGGTGCATTTTGCAAAGCAAATAGGATGAAGAATGTGTATAGGGTTTTGAAAGAAATGAAGAGTAAAGGTGTGACGCCTAACTCCAAGTCATGTAACATTATTCTACGCCATCTAATAGATCGAGGGGAGAAAGACGAAGCTTATAATGTCTTTAGGAAGATGATTAAAGTGTGTGAACCAGATGCAGACACATACACGATGATGATAAAGATGTTTTGTGAGAAGAAAGAGATGGAGACAGCAGATAAAGTGTGGAAATACATGAGGAAGAAAGGGGTGTTCCCTAGTATGCATACATTCTCAGTTCTTATTAATGGGTTGTGCGAGGAGCCCAACACTCAAAAAGCTTGTGTTTTGTTAGAGGAGATGATCGAGATGGGGATTCGACCATCGGGTGCGACGTTTGGTAGATTAAGACAGCTGCTTCTCAAAGAAGATAGAGAAGATGTGCTTAAGTTTCTTAATGAGAAGATGAACGTTTTGGTCAATGAGCCTTTGTGTGATTGACTTTCTTAGCTTTCCTGTGAACCGCTGAGAATAATACGTTTCACAACAGCTTATCCTAAGCATTCTTCACATAATTTGTTTTGTTTGAAACTTTGGATGGATCAAGATCCATTTCAATTGTTGTAAAGTTGTAATTGAAGTTGAATCAGCGATTGTTGCGGTCTCAATACATGAGATAATAAAATAAAGAGATGATACAAACCAGTTGATTTGCACCGTCGCAGATGATAAAATATCAAGGCCAAAAGACTCAAACATAAACACAACTAAAAAAGACGATCTCTTTATAATTATAAGCTGCAAGAGAAACAGACCTACTTCTCACATCAAGTATAAGATGCGGATTTTGGATTAAAGTTTCTAAAAATCTCAGTTCATGAAGTTGGAAATCTAAGTCCATAATAACATGTCCTCACCAATTCCATTTTCTGGTTCAGTATCTCTTAGATTTGGACTCGGTTTTGGATAGCATGTATCCAGAGATCTTGTTCACCTCGTACAATAGCCCAGCAGAGAACAAGAAACTGCAGGCAGATCAAGAAACAGCAACACAATCACCACACTGCTTTTAGCGAGAGAGGCATGAAGTAATTAAACAAGGAAAATGGATATATCAAGCAGAACTAGTGAATTTCCACTTACCAGGTTGTGATACAAACCCGATGAACCGTGCTAGCAGCAATAAGAGCTATGATTTCTGCAAGAATGACTGCCATGAAAACAAAAATTGGCTTCAATACATTGCAAACCCTTGTTGAGTATACTACTTTCACAAAGCAGAAGCAGGAGGAGGCAAACAAATTCGAGCCATTTATCATTTGTGAGAAAAGACATGATAGGTGATACAGAGAAGACATGAGATGAAAAATTTTGGGTTCCAACAACTGATATACTAAAAGAGTCTTTGTAACACATAATGACATAAAAGGGAAATTTATGTAATATGTTATCAGAAAGTGTTATCAGAAAGTGAACTTAGAGCATCATCATCAAAGATTCAAAATTTCCACTCTTAAGCCCTCAAACTTGTGAAGTGGGGTAGAGTAGACACACAATGGTTTTGATCTTATGAACAAATATGATTTCATGAAAAAGTAAGGACATACCTGCACCCCAACCACTCTTGATGCCAGAAGATTCCTGAAAATTTCCAATGAACTGCAAGTAAAAGAAACAGCATCAATCCAAACTTTCAACAAGAACTGTAGAGTAATTCGAGAAGAAAACAAAAGATCTCAAATTTAAAGACACAGATCAACATTGGAGTTGTTAAGGCAAGTGCATTTCCATGAAGACAGAGGAAAATTATAAGTGGGAATAGAATAAATCAATTGAGGAATTCTAAGGAACTTACAGTGAGAGAAAACAAAAAGAGGAGAGAGCTTGTAAATCCTCCAAGGATCGTGAACAGCTCTGAAGAAGCTAATTTCCCTCTGTAAATTTCTTGAAGCGAGAGGATCACTGTAAACACAAGAAGAGACCCTAGCATCGATGTTCCAACAGCTCCTGCCATGCTTCTAAATCCCAAACAAGTAATCAAATTAAGACCGTAGCAAATAATCAGACACGAATTTGTATAAAATTGATCCACCTGGTCGGAAAACCAGAAATCAACGGATAGGAGAATGTGATGCGATACCTTGAATATCCTAAAGATCAGAACTTCTCTTCTCTTCTCTTCTCTTCTCGCTCGTCACTGCCACAGTTCCACTTCCAAGACCGGCGAATCGGAACAAAGGAGATCGAGTAGAGATTTATTAAGAAATTGGAAAATTGGGAATTCGCATTGACCGTAACTTACATGTTTATCATCCATATTACAGATATACCCTCACGGACCAGTCGCGGTATCAAACGCTGTCGTTTTACATAGTAGAAAGTAGAAACGACGTAGTATTTATACACCGACACACTTGAGTTTGGTAAAAGTCCCGGTTTAAATAACCGTCTGTGTAAACCAATGTAGAATACCAAACGTAAGAACCACGGAGAACTGTACCGGGTTTGAGATTTTCAATCACATAAACCCCTAAACCCTACTGTTGCTTGAACTAGACGTAGAACTTTTACCGACGATGAGAATCCTTCCACTTCCTTCTCCTTCTACTTCTTCCGGTTACCTCCTCCGTCGAAGGCCGTTCTCCACCGTTGCATCTCTTCTTACACATACTCTCTCAACATCGGACTCTGACCCTTCTAATCTTCCATGTCGATTACTCTCAATTGTCTCCGAACCAAATTGGCAAAACAATCCTTCTCTAAACTCTCTGATCCCTTCTATAACACCTTCTCATGTCTCTTCTCTGTTTTCACTCAAACTTGATCCTCAGACAGCTCTCACTTTCTCGGATTGGATCTCTCAAATACCAAAAATTCAAGCACAACGTTAGTTCATACGCATCTTTGGTTAATCTTCTCTGTAGCCATGGAATAGCTTATGAGGTGCCTAAAATCACGATATTGATGATAAAGAGCTGCAATTCAGCGCAAGACGCTTTGTTTGTTGTTGATTTCTGTAGAACAATGAGTAAAGATGATAGCTTTGAGATTGGATACAAGCTTACTCCTAAATGCTATAATACTCTGTTGAGTTCATTAGCTAGATTTGGATTAGTCGATGAAATGAAGAAACTTTATACTGAAATGTTGGAAGATTTGGTTTCTCCAGACATTTACACGTTTAACACATTGGTTAATGGTTATTGTAAGCTTGGATATGTAGTAGAAGCAAAGCAGTATGTGAGTAGGCTTATTCAGGCTGGTTTGAATCCTGATTATTTCACATATACTTCTTTTATTACGGGTCATTGTCGAAGAAAAGAAGTCGATGCGGCTTTTCAGGTTTTTAAGGAGATGTCTCAGAATGGCTGCCATAGAAATGAGGTTTCCTACACTCAACTTATATATGGTCTTTGTGAAGCAAATAGGATTGATGAAGCTTTGAGCTTATTGGTGAAAATGAAAGATGACAATTGTTGTCCTAATGTTCGTACATACACAGTGCTTATAGATGCTTTGTGTGGATCCGGACAGAAATCAGAAGCTCTGAATTTGTTTAAGCAGATGTCAGAGAGTGGCATTAAGCCTGATGTTTGTATGTATACTGTGCTTATTCAGAGCTTTTGTAGTGGAGATACACTCGATGAAGCAAGTGGGTTGCTAGACCATATGTTTGAAAATGGGTTGATGCCAAATGTTATTACATACAATGCATTGATCAAAGGGTTTTGTAAGAAGAATATGCACAAAGCAATGGGACTGCTTAGTAAGATGCTAGAGCAAAATTTGGTTCCAGACTTGATAACTTATAATACATTGATTGCTGGACAGTGTAGCTCTGGTAATTTAGATAGTGCATATAGATTGCTTAGTTTGATGGAAGAAAGCTGATTGGTTCCGAACCAGCGTACATATAGTAGTTTCATTGATTTTCTATGTAAAAATGAGCGGATTGAAGAAGCCCGCGAACTATTTGATTCCCTAACGTGTAAAGGGATAAACGCAGATGTAGTCATGTACACTTCTTTGATCAATGGATATTGCAAAGCTGGGAAACTCGATGATGCTCGAATGTTGTTTGATAGTTGCTTGCCAGATTTGTATACTTTTAATGCCTTGATACATGGGTTATGTAGTAATGGAGAATTGAAAGAAGCCTTGTCACTCAAGGAAAAGATGGAGAAGATAGGGCTACAGCCTACACAAAGTACATACACGACTCTGATTGCAAGAATGCTTAAAGATGGGAATTTTGATAAAGCCGATAAATGTTTTAACGAAATGTTGTCCTCTGGCCAAAAGCCTGATGCGAAGACTTATGGATCATTTATCTCGGCGTATTGTAGTGCAGGGAGATTGCAAGAAGCAGAGGAGATGATGGTGAAGATGAAGGAAGAAGGTGTTACTCCGGATGAGTTCACTTATACCTCAATGGTTAAGGCTTATGGATCTCTAGGGCTGACTTATTCTGTATTTGATGTCTTGAAGCGTATGTTGGATACTGGTTGTGAACCTTCTCACCATACATATTTGTCTCTGATCAAACACTTGTTCGAGATGAAACATATGTCAGCGAAAGGTGGTGAAACAGGAAATTATTTGCAAGAGTCCCCGGATATTATGTGGGGGATGATGGAGTTTGATATCGTTGTCGAACTTTTTGAGAAAATGGTAGAACATGGGTGTAACCCTGATGCTAAATGCTATGAGAAGATCTTGTTAGGGATCTGTGAAGTTAGGAATCTAGAGATAGCACAGCGATTATTAAATCGTATGGAAGAAGGAGGAATAACTCTAAGTGAGAAGATTTGTAATGGTCTTCTTAGATGTTACTACAAGCTGCAAAAGTATGATGAAGCTGCAAAGGTTGTGGAAGATATGATATGCAATGGTCACTCACCACAACTAGAGTTTTGCAAAATGTTGATTTGCAAGCTGTATGAAGAAGGAGAAAAAGAGAGCGGCAACTCGGTTTTCAAAAAACTGCTTCGATGTGGTTATTGCGATGATGAAATCGCTTGGAAAATCCTCATCGACGGTTTGCTTAAACAGGGCTTTGTAGAGGGGTTTTCTGAACTTTTCCAAGTAATGAACACAAGTGGCTGCAAATTTAGCACACATACACAATCAATGCTTATTAAAGGTCTTCAAGGGAAAGATTGATTACATTTTACCAATTACCACTTTAGTCACTTTGATTGGTTATATCTTATGTATTTTTTCTTACAAAGATATCATTTTGAAATCTTTTGTGGTTCAGTCCAACTGCATAGACAAATGTAATTGAAGTTTCTACTTTCTTGGTTTGGTTTGAAAAAAGAAAGAAAGAAAAATTACTAATTATAAAAGTGTAATTTGAAGTTGTGCAATGCAAACGTAAAGATGGGTGAAAGAAATGATTAAAAAGATAGTTTGACTTAATGATAATGCAGTTAATTAGTTTGCAATAAATTGCATTTGAAGTTGGCTCCTCCGCGTCAATGGAAAGCCAAGAATCGTAGACCATGACGTGTTATATGGTTCTATGTACATTGATTCTGTGCCCATCAAATTGCATACATCATACGTTTCGATATACATAAATTTATTTTATTTAAATCATCAAATATATACCAGATGTTAGAAATGTATAACATTGTATCATCAAATACTTTTTAAAAATATAACACCACACTTTTTACCAAAAAAAAAAAAAATATAACACCACACTAGAATTTGAGTCGAAAAAGTCACTTTTCAGTTTTCATACTAATAGAACTAATTGCACTTAGATTTACATTAATGTCAGAATGTGTATTAGTAATAGAGCCAATGGATCAAGATTCAAATCTGTGTTAATATATATAGTTTTGCCGGTAAAGAATGTTATATATATAGTGAGTTTCACACCAAAATATACGGGTTTTTTTTGGTTAGTGCAAAAGAGAGTAAAAATCATAATAAATAATTGTATAGTTGAAGTCGGTAAATGAAGAACGAAGATCCCCAAAAAATGTCGGTAACGGTTATGAAGATAAGAGAAAGATTAGAGACGTAATAATAAGTTTAATAAGGTCAAATTAGTTGGTCCAAAATATATGGAAACGAAACCGACCACGTCTCACTATTTACTTTGCGGAGTAAGCACACTTAGCGAATGTGTTCTCATTTTCTCCATAAGTTAATATACAAAATGAAAAAATATTTTGAATTAAATACCACAGACACAGTCAATAAGCAAACCAAGAAGATAATGTCTTTTTTAAAAATTTATTATTAGTATTAAAAGTTTATATAATAAGTAGTACGTCCACTAGATTTGAGGATTTATAGCACTGTCGACATTAGTTCTTTACAAGCTTTAATTAGTATTTTAATGTTCTTTTCATCAAATCAAACTCATATAATATCGAGGAAAATGTTCATACATTGAGCTAAGATGAATAGTTGGTAGTTATAGGCTGGCTATTAAAAATGGTCGTTTCGTTATGACATTCGTTTTTATTTTTTGTTTCACAAATTTGAAATTTTATGTCAACATTAAACCGAAAAACAGATGAAAATATGCTATAATTTTCTTATGGTTTATTTTTTCAACATATTTCGATTGACTGATTAAATAAAATTTGGTTCGCATAAAATATGAGGCCAGTACTTCATTAACCTTATTAACGATCAAAGATATTATAATTAAGGTAAGCTTTTTAATCCATATATAGATTCGATTGCTGCAACATAAAAGAGACATAGATCACTCAGCACCATGTGATTCACTCAATTGTCCTTCAAGAGTAATTAATCCAATATCTCTCTCTTTTAATTTCTTAACTATTTCTGTTATATATCAGTTTGATTTTTTTTAAAACAAATGAGTAAATTATAGGGTTGTTGTCAGTATTATTTCTCGTTGATCTTACTAAAACAGTGGCACGGGGGAATGCATTTGGATTATAATTATTTTACTTTCTTCTTTTTGATAAAAAGAAATGGATCGATGATTAATTAAACAATCTATTAATACAAACGCCACTTCCAAGTGTAAGCCCATGTGATTATGGACGGCTTGCTTCTTTTCTATTAAAAAAAAACTTAATTTTTTTATAGATTAATTTGGAAAGAAAGGTTCTTAAAATTTAGTTTATGCTTATTTAAATTGTTTGGTTCACATATATAATATATATATATATATATATATATATATATATATATATTACTATTTTAGGGTTTATAATGGTGCAATGGCTATCTGCATGTGAAATAGTGGGAGCAAACAGATGACAATTTTTTTTTAATACTTATATAAATCATGAAATGGGAAAGTATTAATGTCAATAATACTAGCAAAGCAAAACATATACTAATAGCTAAGGATCCAAACAGCAAACAATTATCATCACTAGCTACTAGCAAAATCAAATAATTAAGATATAAATCTAACTCTACGACAAACTTTGATCATTTACGTTTTATCAAATATAAATTCATATCTAAGTTTTTTTTTTTTGAAAAATGAAGCAAAAAGATATAATAAATACACCGACATATGGGAGAATGGAATCAATCAATGATTTTTTCGTAATTTATAAATAGTCATGTTAGAAACATACTTCAACCTTTAGATTAAATAACAAGAATCCAATGTCAAGATTTAAAGAAAACAAACGGAATAAACCACATATATATTTGCTACTAAAGTACTCCTAGGGAAGTACATCAGTACATTGTGAAACAATATAAAAGATAATTAGTATTTTTTTTTGGAGGAAGATTTTTACTAGTATTAATAATATAACACAATTATTAAGATACAAATTGTCAAAAAAAAAAATGTTTTGAAAACAACCTTGCCAAAAAAAAAACTCAATCTTCATCTAGCATTAAAAATGAAGAAAGTCTATTTTTCGTGATTATAGTTTCATTAAAAATATTGTGGTAGATGAGTGGTATTTTGTGAATATATTTGAGTGTGGTAATTTTTTAAAAAATTAGTCCATCGTATCAAAATGATATTTCAGGCTATGTTGCATGGAAACTCTCTTCGAGGTCCGTTTCCCGTTTCCGAAACGTTTCGGAAACGGAAACTCTTCGGAAACACGAAAAACGTCATGGAAACGCGTTTCCTAAAAATCTATGTTTGGAAACACGATGGAAACTCACGTTTCCAAAATGGAAACACGACAAATCTTTTTATTGACTTTGGAAACTTAATAAATAAAAGTTAAAAATATTAAAATTTATAATATATATAACTAATTTTGGAAGACTCTGAGTGTTAAGATCTTTCTATCGACAAACTAGATTTGGAGGCATCTTTATATGATCTATGATGAAACTAATGAAAATGAGAATGAAAATGTTGGTCTAAATTAAATATTTGAACTTAAACTTTTTAATCTTTATCTTTTAGAATTCTAGTTAACCTATTTAATATTGATGTTTTGGACTTGTATTGTTTAATTAAACCATTTTTCGTTAATATAATATAGTTTTATGTTAATGTTATATATATATATATATATATATATGTATACGTTTCCAAAACGTTTCCAATCCCTAATTTTAGAAAAAAATCGTTTCTCGTTTCCGAAACGTTTCGCTTCCACGTTTCCGTTTCCGTTTCCGTGCAACATAGATTTCAGGAAACTATTGTTTTTGTAATAGCCGACCACTTCAAATATTCTGACATGATCAGCTAATCCTACTCTTTTTCTACCGAATTGATCGTTAGAAAAATTTGGCACAAAATTATATGATTTGATCATAGTTGGCGATATTGATCTCAACCTCGTTTGTTTTGTTTTTGTTTATTAGTTCTCCTCTGTTTTGATAATATTAAAGATTAGTTGGAAATTATATACATAGAGAGACTTTGTTTGTTATTGTGATCATCAAAGGCATTGAGATGGATGGGGACAAAAAAGAGGCATCACCTGCTCATGTGTCCAGCAGAGATGCCTGTGCTGTACATACAATTATTTCCACTAGTTAGTAACCTTTCCTCTAATTTTATAAACGTTTTTGTTAATTATCTTCTAGTATTATACTATTTGGTTAGCTTAATTTATACAACATTGGTAGTATATGTTCTTAAATGTCTTCTACAATTGATATAAATAAAAATACTTATAGAAATCCTCCATGTTCCCCTAATTTGTCCACGTACCATGAAAACAAAGCTTATTATCTATTTTGGGATATAATAATTAGCTAACCTATTATTACTTGTAAGCTATAAGAGGCAATAAATAAAATAAAAACCATATCTCTGTCTATAAAAGAAGTATTTATTATATTAGTCTGTGTGATCAATTTCAAACAAGAGTAACCACTTTAATATATGGTTCTAGACCTGATTATATATCACTAATTCATTTAGGAATTTATGTTTGATCCATATTTTTTTCAAGTTTTAAGTCCAAAACCAAAATATTAGGACTTTTGACCTATTCTTATAAATTCTTGACTAGCACTTGATAATATTGATAGCGGATTCGTAGCATATAATTTAAACTTAAGACTCTGCAATAGTCTTTTATAATCTATTGAACTAACCGCTTTCTGGTAAAATGAATCTAACACTCTACTGATTTTAGAGAAGTGGGTTCAAATAATGTCCACTAAAGCTATTTGCGAATAGGTTTTACATGTAATAGGTTAATGAATGTGTACATGTGTGTATACATAGTGTATACTCTTGCGATCGTATATACTATTTATTTGGCAAAATAGTAGTAATAGACTTTTTATTTTACTAAACTGAAATTAACAGTGAAACCGGTTAGCTCGCGAAAGAGATCAGTCAAAGCCTGGCGAGATCAGTGCGGTTTCATTAATGCCAAGGATTATACAAATGTTTAGTAATTATATTTAATTCCTTAATCTTTATTAGTAGTAGTAAATTTTATTTTTTAAAACATTAATAAGTCAAGAAGATGGACTAACTGTAACAACACAACAATTTAAAATTTTCTAAACGCATCGATTTTTGTGCATCCCATTTTATTAAGTAATCTTTTCAATATGAAACTGTAATAAGATTCAAGTAGTTATGCATGCTTAATAAATAGTAAAACATAACGTAAAAATGAACGATAAATAAAATAAAATAGTCAACTGTTTCATTGTTACGTTTTTTTCTTATTTCTTTTTCATGAAAAGAACAAATAAAGGGCAACATTTAGGAATAGTATAAATGGAGGCTTAAGCTTTCCATAACCTTCACAACTAAATCAGATTACAAAACAGAGCCTTTTGTCTAAAAACACATCTCTCTTTCTCTCTTTGTGGATCTGAAATGGCGATTCCTGTTATCGATTTTTCCAAACTCAATGGTGAAGAAAGGGAGAAGACACTGTCTGAAATCGCTAGAGCTTGTGAAGAATGGGGATTTTTTCAGGTTCGGATCTAAATAACAAAAAACAGAACACACTCTCTCTCTCTCTTCTCTCTGTTTTTATGTGCTTATGTGTGTATGTGTTTGTGTAGCTGGTGAACCATGGTATTCCATTGGAACTTCTGAATAAGGTGAAGAAACTGAGCTCAGATTGCTACAAAACAGAGAGAGAAGAAGCATTCAAGACCTCTAATCCGGTGAAGTTACTCAACGACTTGGTTCAAAAGAACTCTGGCGAGAAACTCGAAAACGTTGACTGGGAAGATGTCTTCACTCTCTTGGACCATAACCAAAACGAATGGCCATCCAACACTTCTGGCCTCAAGTAAAACATTTTCTCTTTTAACTAATCTTTCAAACCCATTTTCAAAATCTCAACTTCATGTTTTTCTACTTGTATGTAAAAACAGAGAGACGATGGGGGAATACAGAGAAGAAGTGAGGAAGCTAGCGAGCAAAATGATGGAAGTGATGGATGAGAATTTGGGTTTGCCTAAAGGTTACATTAAGAAAGCTTTCAATGAAGGAATTGAAGATGGAGAAGAGACAGCTTTCTTTGGGACTAAAGTCAGCCATTACCCACCTTGTCCTCATCCTGAGCTCGTCAATGGCCTTCGAGCTCATACTGATGCAGGAGGAGTCGTTTTGTTGTTCCAAGACGATGAATATGATGGCCTTCAAGTCTTGAAAGACGGCGAGTGGATTGATGTTCAGCCGCTACCTAACGCCATCGTTATCAACACTGGTGATCAGATTGAAGTTCTTAGCAACGGAAGGTAATTATCAATAATCTTTTACGAACCAATACACTAATCTTGACTTGATCCGGAAATGGCGGTTATTTTTAAACTCGGGTGGTGATACTGACACAACACTAGTACAAAATTAATACAAATTTTTGAGTATAAGGTTTTAACTAAAATGGATTTGGCAGGTACAAGAGCGCGTGGCACAGGGTGTTGGCGAGGGAGGAAGGAAACCGAAGGTCTATAGCTTCCTTCTACAACCCGTCGTACAAGGCGGCGATTGGACCAGCCGCAGTGGCGGAAGAGGAAGGAAGTGAGAAGAAGTATCCAAAGTTTGTGTTTGGAGATTATATGGATGTCTATGCAAACCAGAAGTTCATGCCTAAGGAGCCTCGTTTTCTAGCTGTAAAGTCTCTCTAAATGTACTCTTTTTTAATTTTTATTTTGACAGTATTATCACTGTTCTATCTACCCCCCACATTATGTATTTTCTCTTAAGTTATAAATGCCAAATTATATAGTTAAAAATTTGGCATCTGTTCTTCTGGCTTTATATTTTATTTTTATTTTTGTTTTTCCATGTGATGTATGAATCTTTGTTGTGACCTATGTTCTTAGTTTTTGAATATAAATGTGTGTACCTTTTTCTTTTGTCTCTTGTGGATGACTAAACTTAGAGGAAAAAACGTCACATAAATCCGTAACCTAGCAGCAAAAACGGTAACCACTGTCTGCATCATTCTCGTAAACTTCATAAAAGTTTCTTAATCTAAAAAAATTGTGATCTACATATGAATATGATCAATGACTTTGATATGGCTGCTGTTTCTTTAATGGATGTTTTTGCAACATTACATTGGACTTCTCATCAATACAGTCGCACATGTTTGATGTTTCTGTCTCAACGAGCACCTCACCCTGTCTCTTTATGTTAAGCTGCTTCGTGTTCTAACTCTGTCTATAAGCATCTGCCTTCCTGAAAGATCTTCCTCGTAACCAACAACCTGCAAAATTTCTTGTAATGTATAAGTAACTCCACAATTTTAGGTTGTAGAAACGCAGATTCAATAATGGAATCTCCAAGGTATAATATAATCAAAGCAAGAGTTATATATAACCTGTGATTCTGTCTGCGTCTCACTAAAGTTTCCGTAAGTGCCTGTAGTTACATCTCCTGGAGGACTGCCCATGTCATCATTCTTTTGGACCCTGAAAAACACATCAGAGTTTGGTAGGCAAGCATGAATTCATATACGAGCCGCATTAAGATTTGAGACAGTCTTTTCTTATATCCATTGCACATTATTAATTTGCTCACACTCCCTACGTACAGCATAGTGTTGGATATATTCCAGTCATGATAGTATTATACTTATTATACGGCAATTTCAAGTAATAGCTATAGATTGGGAATTCAAACAAGATAAAAAAGATTTTGAGGTATATAGACCTAAGCAAACTTGTGTACGTCAAGTTCTTAATGATTCGAGGCATTTGAGGTTGAAAACCAATAATATCTGCAAAATGCGGATTTGCGTTTAATGAATGTACGTACCTGTTTATCCAGTGTCTAGACAGGCCAGTGACACAGTGATTCCCGGTGTTGTATTGTTCACTAGTTGAAAAATGCTGTTTTATCATCAAGGAGTCAAACAATGCCAAATATTGATTACTCAGGAAAAAATAAAGATTGAATGAGCACACAAACTTTAAGGATACAGTCTTTTCTGAAATCATCCCAGGAGACTTCTGATCTTGAATCTAAACAGAAGACCAGAAGGTGAATACTGAGAAAAGATGACTTGGATTAAATAATTGGAGAAAGAAGAAAATAGTACTCACTTTACTAGTCTGCTCTAACAGATCCTCAATAGTATCAGCCACATCTGGAACTTCACGACCACTTCCTACATCATATCCAGACACAATGCCTTCTCCAGAATGCGAAGGGCGATCACAATTGCTTGGAAGTTCTCTCACAGGATACACATCACTTTCTTGACCATCTCTCAGAAGTTTTGCCTTCTTAGACGGAAAAGCCTGTTCCTTTCCAATTTCTCCAAGTCTGTTATTAAATTCACCTTTACCGCAACCGCTTTTGCCAGCAAAACTTTGATTTTTTTCCCTGTCTTCAGAGTGACTTACAAGTAGAGACACATTGTCCCTTGAGGCCATTGGCACAAACTGTGTATGAAAATGACTTGCGAAGCCAGACCCTGCTTCTTGAGTGGTTGATTCCTTTGGATGGAAGTTATCTGGACAAACAACTTGATTCTATACATAAGAAATACAAAAAGGACTATCCGTTAAATTTAAAGATCCCATGTCAAAGAGACTATGTCAAAGATATTGAATCTCTGGCCCACCTGTCTAACACATTCACAAAGCCAGTCAGGTGTCACGGAAACTATTCCCCACTTGGAAGCTGTCTCATACTTATGTCCGTCTGCAGAGATGCATAGCAAGTGCGTCACTTTCCTGGTTAGTTTTTTCACATATTTTGCTCCAAGAACAACACACAAATTTTTCAGGAGTGGTATATCCTTCTCTTTATGTTGGGAACTACATATGCAAAGGCTTTCGAATCCAGGCAAAGGTGTCTGGCAGGGAAGAGGTGAGTAGAGGATATGACTACTAACAGCAAGTAAACAACCAACCTACATCATCAAGATAACAACTTAGACAATAAGCCAAGATGAAGCATATAAAAGGATATAAACGCATATAGTAGAAACTAGTAACTAGACGATAATAGATATAAATCAATTTTAATGAAAAGATAATGTAGATATAAAAGGTTTAACTGGATGATGGTATGGCATTTGGACACCGAGTACAATGATACAATTATTGGCTTTTGATATTTTATTAGAATTATAATTATGGTGTTTTTAGGTCGGTTTGTAAGGGTCTATATAAGGACCCTCTTGTGCTAATGAGAATTTCAACCTCCAACAATTAACCCAATTCTCTAGAAAGAGACTTGGGTTAAAGGGAAAGTTTTGCTTAAATGATCTCTTGTCTTTTACCTTTAACAAAGACTACGAGTTCAAAGAAGAAACCTTTGGCTTGTATCATACAACTGGTAAATAACAGATGAACGCTGAGAAGAATAATACCTCTAAACAATATCGAACCCAATGACTTGAGACATAGATAGTTTGGGTAGTCCCGGCACTTCGGAACCCACCATGGCATTCAATAGTAAAACGTGCATTATTTATCAAAGGATCATTTACCACCTCTCCCCCTCCTTGATTGACCCATTCCACGATGTCAGGTCGCTGCACAATTTGGTTACACATCAATCAATATACCTCGGAGATGCATTCTCAGACAAGAAACTAGTGCAAGACAAGGAAATCCGATTCTTCGATAACCACATACCCTATCTTCAGGAAAAGAATGCGAGAAACAAAATGTCTCCCCCTTAAATACCGATGACTTTCTTTCTTGCTCGTTCTGACCACTGAATTCACATTGAGTACTCTGTTGTTCTTCGCTTTTACTAGTTACAAGGGAAATAAGTGTTTCTTTTTGCTTGGGTGATACTATTTTTCTTCCTGTATGAATCTCATCTTTCCTGCCAAATTCCTGCATTGCTTCTTTGTTCTTTCCCAGCAAAGTTGCTGTCCCATTTGAGACATTGATACTCCTTGAAGAAGAATCATATGCCATGGTCTGACCGCTAGTATGTTTACTCTGTTCCATACTTGACATCCCTACAAATGATCCCTTGGTCAAGCATGCAGAATCTGCACAAAAACAAGTCAGTTAGAAAGTGTAATACTTGATGCATCTTGGATAGATGACATGTATCCGAGACCGAGATCATTAAAATTAGTTAAATGAGATAACAGCAGACCTCTTGGAAGAATCAAGTGGTTAGCAGTATATATTTTATGAACGGGAATTTCTTTTTTCTCACGATCACAATCTTCAAGCCAGCTGGGTATGACTACTTGAATGACACCAGAGGCTGCAACACTCCTCGCTTCTCTTTTCTCACTGTAAAGGAATATTCTATGTAGAGATCATAATGTTACAGAGAATATGCTTAGAGAGACCCAACTAACAGAATATGATCAATGCTACAAGCCTACAAGAGAAAAAGGGAAAAAGCTGATAGAGCAAAAACAATCACTCTGGCAGTGCAAAGATTGTGTTTACCTCTCTGAAGGAGTTCCAACAACAATATGAGTCATTCTTTCGTTAAGCAGCATATACCGGGATCCACCACCTCTGCGGACCAACTTAGCAAGTTTACGCATTTCAGAAGCTTCAAAACCAAGCAGGAAAATTCTACAATCTGATAAGTACAAGTCATTGTCTTCGGATTCTGAATCCCTAGCAGTACAACCATCAATATTTTGCTCTTGCGGCCTTGTAGTTGGGCCTCCACTTGGTTCTTTAACATCGGTACTGGGATTCATAGAAGTGGAAAAAACATTTTGTGAACCAGAAGCTTCTATATCTGAGTCTCTAGACTGAGCACAAGAAACATATGAATCTGCCGCAGACGCAGTTGCAACCGAAGGAAACTTTTCTTGACCATTATGGACCCCCAAATCTTGCACCCCTCTTGTCAAGGGTATGGAACTGAGAACAGGATATAACTCTTCATTGAGACACACTGCGCATAACAAGGTGACATCAGTATTGAATGAATCTGTTAACTTATAGAGAGCCAATATACTGATCAGTTAGAGAATGTATAAAATGCAGAATCACCAAACGTCACCTTTTCTATCGATGGACTGCTGAAACCATTTCCGTGTGACAATTTGAATGTGACCCCATTTTCGAGCAACTTTGTATTTGTCACCTTCAGCAGCGTATGCAATGTCAAGGAATCAATTTTCACTAAAGTCCAAATAACGAAATCTCAAACTTTAGTGCACAGGAACTTGGAATTTTAAGGCATCTACATATCAACCACGTAATGGTTATAGTCACATAACTTTAGAGAACCCGATTATCAAGCCTTGATTACTGCTAATTTATCAGCACAACTGAATGCGCACAGAAAATCAACATATGACCTAGGATTAGCAAATTTTTAAATTTTGCTTCAAAGGATATATCAGCGATCAAATGTGTACAACTCTTTGTTAGCTCAGCAGAGTAGTTCCCTCCATATTCTGAAATTACCTTCTCCATTCCCTTGCGCTCATCTGATAATAAATCACTGATTAACTGTCAACAAAGAACCTAAATCGCATATGTTGAATATACCGGTTTTCTAACCTGCTGGAATTCTTGTGACACAGATTGTCAATCCAGAAAAAGGAGGAATCTTATATGGTTCCTGGGGAACCACACGGTGCTCATTCCAACACCGATGTAACCAATTCAGTGTAACGATTGGCTTCTTATTCAGAGCCCACTGCAAGTTAAAATAAGATATATTTATCAGTCCCAATGAAATAGGCATAACTGATTTTGAACAGCTTCCTCATGAACCTCATCAGTTCACTCTGCTCTAGGATATAATATGTAATGATAAGTCAGTAGAAGCACGAGGCTGACTAAAAATAATTTCAGAAAACAGCGGCGTTTTTCACTCTGAGAAGTAAACCTGCATTAGCCCAAGTTTTATTTACATCATCCAGCTACCATCTAAAAATGAACAAAGCAGAACCCGTCAATAGGGGGATGACAACAACCTATATTTTGAGGCCTTCATTAGGGGCATTTTACATATTTCCTTACGCGAAAAGGCCTCTCTTCTTCTAATGTAGGCACTATGTACTGCTGGAAAAATGTAATACTCAAATGCACCGAGCAAAAGATCAACAGCCACTTCTATGATTCTATCTAATTTTAATTTACCAGCATCGACAGAGGAAAATTCATCTTTGTGCAAATTGGGGTAAAGCTAAATGAACTGAAAAACACTTTTAGTTTACCTAACATAATTTGAATAATCTTCTGAGATGCATGATGGAAAACAGCGGTATTGATATGTTATTAAAGCAAAGGTGAAACTGATAAGAAGACAGTTATATAATCTACAGATGTGAACCTTCAGAAGGTAAAAGAATAATGATCGCAATCTTTGAACAATAGACCTTGTACTTGGCAGCCAAGACATTTTTCACAATGACGAAGTTGACATCAGAAGAAGCTTTGGAAAGTAAAGCGCCACCCATGGAAGTAACCAACTCCTTGATCTTGGCCTTCAAAAGAATTGCAATCAATCAGTTAAGAGGGATGAGTCCTTCAGAGTAACTGAAGAAACAATATTATAAACATAAATCATATTTTAATCTACATGCTTCTTACACTCTAAAAACACATTTCCACCACATGAAAAGAGAGGTCAGTTTTTTCTTTTAACACAGAAATTGAACCATAAACCAAAAAAATTCAAATTGTTTAGTTGCCAATGGGAAGCAAAGAGACGAAAGTATTCAATTACTATGTCATATGCACACTATTAATCTCATATTCGATAGCTGAACCAACAACATAGACTCACAACCATTCCCATGGACATTACAATAAAAGGGGAATAAAGAATCCTAATAAACTAAAAAAGATATCTATTACACAGACAAAAAGAAGTACCTTCTCATCTATCAGAAAACCAGAAGCAAGAACTTTCAGACCATCCATAGCTAGGCAACAAGTGAATCCCCCTTGTGGCAGTGGTCTACCCTCTTTCGCACAGGAGAGCGCACATTGCGGACCTGCCACGCAATAAACATAAATCCTATTAAGAAAATTAACAAACACAGATTCAATTGGTTTTATTAAGTGACAAAAAATATAAGATAAATCTCATCTCACCAATTAAGTTACAACCCTTGGCTTTAAGATCCTCAAATTTCTCCTGTAAAACCCAAAAAAAAATGGCAATAAGAGCAGATTCTGTAAGGAAATAAGCAATTGCAGGTATTTAGAAGAAAGAACATTTCGAACATGATCGGGAGATGCGATGACATGGAAATCGGAGGGACCGCTCCGAGATGGGTCGCAGCAGAGGAAGATTTCGGCACCGTTAAGCTTGAAAGCATCGAGAAGTGTGTCGAAGACTTCAGGAGGCACCAGATTCCGAGACATGAACACATTTGCCCCTTTGAACAGTTGCGTCGTCTTCATCGCCGCCGGAAAACCTAACCACGCACTTCTCGACTTTGTGAGAGCTTCACGGCTTTATCGAAGAAATTTGAAACTCTAGAATCGTCGGAAGAAGGCGGATATTCGAACCTTGTAGCATAGCACGAGATTCGTCAAGCTCTGGCTGGATTTGAGGTCAGTGAATCGGCGTGGTAACTGGTAAGAGAACGCGGGAATTTTTCAGTGCGCCTTTTTTCTTTTGTCGTCCAGTCCAGTGAGCTTAATTTCTCATATTTTTAGGGCTTTTTATTCTATTATTATATGACTCCCTATTGGGCCGACAACAAATTTAGACCCATTTAGAAATAGGTTACATGTGTTGGTTATTCCGTCTTTCTTTGTTTTTTTTTTTTTTCCTCAAACCGAGCTTCTCTTAAAATCTTTAATTTGTACAGAGAGGACTTCGTCTTCTACGTAAGAAACGGCTAGAGAATCATAAATTCATAACTAGGCGCAAAAATTAGAAGCGAAATTATAGCTAAGAAGAACAAAGGCAAGGCTAGAGCCAGACTTTGACAAAAAAAAAACTAAGCTGGAGTACCTAACTTGGCAGGTTCAGGTCTGGAGGAGTCTGTGTTTGTGTCTTGGCCTGTTGATGTACTTGTGCCTGTTTATGTGCCTTGGACTGTGGATGTACCTGTGCCTGTTTATGTGCCTTGGACTGTGGATGTGTCTGCCGCTTCAGGGCCAGAACGAGAGGTTTTTCTGCGGGCAGCTGAGTTTCTTCTAGAGCTGGTTCTGTCTTTCTTCTGACTGTATTTCGTTCTGCTGCAGGGTTGCTTAAGCTCGAGGTTCCCTTTACTTTCTCATTTTTCTTCTTTGACCTTTCACAGGACGAATCTGATGCAGCTTGACAGTCCACTAAGGACGTGGTAGTTGCACTTAGGACAACACTCGCTTTAACTCCAACACCTGAAGCCTTGTCGGGATAAGTAGTTATCTTCGTTTGATCCTAAAACAAAATACAAGGTGAGGAATGATAAACATGAGCGAAATGTGCAAGTTCACATCCAAAAGTTAGAAAGTTAGAAACAAAAACAACAGCTATGGCGTAAAAAAAGCTGAGAATTTCTCAAATACCATCTCCTTCCCAAAGTTTCCTTTCAATGCTCTCCGCCTTTCCTTTTCTCGGCAAATGGCACGCCTGATCTCATGATTGTCCACTAACCTATTTGGCCAGAGTTCAGCTAGCTGGAGCAAGAATAAATCCAAAAGAAAATTAATCAGGCAGATTTGGTGAACAATCTTGAATTTTAGGCAAGGTCTAGTCTAATTTTTTGAATGGATCTGGAAAGCAAATAGACAACGAATGGCAAAATATAAGGGATGGAGAGGAACTTACATCTGAATAAAGCTTTCTGATCTGTGGACCTGAATGTTCATCCATTCCCTAGTATTACCAAAAACAGAGCAAAAACTATGTTGACACTTACAGTTCTGCATCTAACAAGTTGGAAAACCTTATGTAAGGTTATGGAAAATCTTAATTACCTCAACAAACACGTCATATAGATCACACAATTTTTCCTCCAGCGCCACATCCATGACAAACTTCTTCACAGGTGGCTTTCCAAGAGAGCCAACATCCTGAAAATCATCTGATGTTCCAGCTTCTTGACTTGTTTCCTGTGAGACAATTTATGTCAGCGCAAGGAATATTTCATAATATCAGATGTTTCTCATTATCAGAGAGAACTCTGAGTTTGGTGCATTCCTGTGTTTTAAATAGCGCAAGGCGAGGCAAGGCGCTGGGGTGCTCAGTTTGAGCCTTGAGCCTAGGCGCTGGAGCCTCTGAGCCTTGGCCGTTTGAGGCGCAACTACAAAATAAAACAGTAGGTTAGATATATTCATTGATTCATAAGCATCTTTAGAACAATTTGTGAGTCTGAAAAGAGATTAAAAAGAAAATCCAACACAAGCTTAAAGCATGAGTCTGAAAAAGATAAATGATAGCAAAGAAAATCCAATCCAACAAAAGCTAAACCATGAGTTTGAAACTCTGAAACATAAAAATGAAAACAAACAGAATCCAATCCAACAAAAGCTAAACCATGAGTCTGAAACTCTGAAACATAAAAATGAAAACAAACAGAATCCAATCCAACTAAAAATCATGAGTCCGGAACTCTAAAAATCTGCCTCATCATCATCGTCTCCTACGAAATCTTCTTCAATTTTAAAAGACAAAGGCTGGAGACGTGAGTTTATCAAAAGTTTTTAGGTTATTTCTCATTTAATTTACATGCCATATTCTTGGAAACATAAAAATCAAAAGAATATCAATGGTTTTGCATTATTACCTTTTTCTGCCTGAGGCGCAGAGCGAGTTGAGGCGAGCCTTGAGCCCAGGCGTCCCGGAGCGAGAGCCTCTAGGAGATCGCCTAGCCTCACCAATTAGAGGCGCTGACCCCTTAGCCTCACTGCGCCTTGAGCCTAGGCGAGGCCTAGGCGCGCTTTTTAAAACACAGGTGCATTCATTGAAAGAAGATGTTTAAATCTAACAATAAAGACAAGAACAAAAGTATCTAGGCAAAATACCAGATACGACATCCTTTTGAAAATCAGATCAATGAAACTAATAGAGTAGAAGGGAGAGAACCTGGGATTCCATAAATGGAACTTGTGTTTTTAACATCTCAATTATTTCATTCTTGATCCGCTGAAACCTAGTATCCTTTTCTCGATTTGCAGTGACGCTCGAATCAATCATGATTTTCAAGTTCCTCTGTAACAATAACCATTACTAAACCGTAAGAGCTTGAACTCCTTCACTAATAAATACATATCTTGTTAGCTCTTTCTGGAATGGAAGAGCTTTCACCTTAAATAAAAAAAATCTAAATAATTTAATGCCTCAGTAAGAATCACAACTCCATTCTGATAATAAGTCTCGGTATGCAGGAGATAGAGATGAATACCTTAAGTGATCTAATCTGTATTAGATGACCGACAATGCTCATGAGACGATTGATTAACTCTCCTGATATATCTCCTTGGCTCGCATGCTTCAAGAAAAGAAAATTGCTACTCTTCTTCATACCTCTGAAAGATTATTAAAGTGTATATATATACATATTTACAAACAGAAGAGTTTGATTACCGCGATTCTAGCAACTTTAGCAAGATTCAACTTTACATCTCCTGGCAATCCCCTCTTCACTGCTTGGGAAGAGATATCGGCATCTTGATTCTCAGTGACAGCAGGAGGCCTTGCTGCAATAAATTGGATATTATAGTTTACTAAATGGTATTTAGCTTCTCATGCATGTAGAGAACACCGACAGTTGAAACTCACATTCAGCGACCACCTTCTCCAATTCCCTGATGGCTTTCTCAAGTGTCGAGGATTTAGGCCTGCCATTCGAACCGCCTTTTTTCTGAATAGAGAAAGGTAAAGAGCAATCTAATGTAAATACCATGGGGATATGCTAGAATAAACCATGAAAGCAAATATTAGCCAGAAAGATCAACCCAGAGTCGAGATGAAAACTAAAGTACAGAACAATGTTGAATGGGTGTCAGCCGCAAAGCATGACACATAGATGCCATCCAATACGTGAACTCTCCTAATTAAATGCTACTATCTTCACAATTTACAGATTATTTCTACAGTCTCAAAGATTAGAAAAGCATCACTCTTGGAGATGTAGAAGATGAAAGAGCCCCAAATACATGCTTACTTCAAATTCCAGACTGACTAAAATGAGGAATCTTATAAACTTAAGATAGCTGGAAAGTACTTACAGATATTTGAACAGATTTTTTGCTTTCCGTTGCAATGTCCAGGTCAGGCATGCCATTGTTAACTTGCTGACGAACTACTGCTGATTTTCCCGAATCATTTGGCCGAGATATTCCGGGAAGGGAATTAGATTGTTCATGAACACTTTTGTTGCTGCACTTCAGATGAAGGGGGAAAGACGATCCAGCTGCCTTTGACTTCGGACTCGTGGCATTCATTGGCTGATGATTCGCTTTATCAGTATGCTTCACATTTTCCAAAACTAAGGAATCATTGCCATTTTGAGCTTTCAAAGGGGAAAACGAATCTTGCACTGTCTTTGAATCATTGGAAATTTTCTTCGAAGAGGGCCCAGGAGCAGCTGATTGATCCTGGACTTTCACATTCAAATAATCAATTGTCTGGACTGGAACTCTAAAATAGATTCAAAAAGTTATTTGCAAGTAATGTACCTTTCCCCCAGCCGTCTTAGCCATTTTGGCTTGTTTTCTGGATACATCAACAACGTCGCCACAAGGTTTTGCTGACTCCTTCCTTCGCCTTTTCTTTGGTTGCTGCTGGTTTGATGTAGCTGAAGGTTCACTGTTGTAGAAAGGGATCACAATTCAGATAAACTGGTGAAAAAGTGGTAAATGGAGATAACCTATTCATAGGGAAACAGGGAAACCTGAATCCTATTTATAATCAGAGACCACAACGATACAAAACAGTCATTGCATTTTGACAATAACCTAGATATGTTGGCAGAGAAGTAGCAAGATTATCAAGAAAACTGTATCAAATATGAAATGTTTTTGCATAAACCTAATTAGAGGGAAAAGAATGGTGATACCAAATATATTTTCAAATACTTATGCTGCCCATAGCCTATTATCCACAACATATCACCAAATGAAAACTGACAAACCTTCCATAGAGTAATGTGACAACATACAACAAAAAGAAGACAAAAAACTTACATTCGTTCTAACTTTCCTCTATTGACAAAAAATCCATCATGTTTTATTGGCGAATTATCAACTTCAAAATACTCATCCTACAATGGAAAAAAAGAAAGAAGGATGTCTCAGTTATCAAGATACACTTTGATCACATAAGAAAGCCATATGAAGGACATCTATACTAACCAATTCAGCATCATCGATAAATGAATCTTCAGTGTCATAGTCGTCATCGTCAGGAGCACCATCTAACTCTTCCCCATCACTACCGTCTTTACCCTAAAATTTATTTTATGATGTATACGCAAATCAGAAATATGTTGAAGAGGCAGCGCTAATGCATGGTATGAAAAATGTTCCGAGTAAGAAATCAAACATTCATCTTACTTGTTCAGATAATCAATAGAAACAATGGTAAGAAAAACAGGGAAACGTACCATATAAAGTCTCTCAATCTTTGCTATAACGGAGTTAAGACGATTAGGATGAGGTTGATTCACCATTTCATTTTCTGTTTGTGCCCCCTGCATTCGATATATCGCTAAATCATTAGACCATGATCAATATCCACATTGTATGCATATGAAAAATATACACAATAAAGCCACAAACAGCTCCTATTTCCTTCAAATGAAAAAAAAAAAACCATCATCATTATGCGGTCTAGCCAATTCTTTTGACCAAGAAGATGTGAATTAAACTTAAAGAGTACATCATAACCCTTCGAGTACGCATACATGTACAGTAACAATGGCTACTATCGGAACCAAAGTCCTTTCTAGATAAATCACAATTGATGGCATATTCACGATGTTGCAACAATGTAACCAGATCACATATCAAAACCGCAAGTCAAATTACTGACCGAGACTAGACGATCAAAGCACTATGAGCTTTAGTTTTGTTTCAGTTTCAAGAGTTAGTTTATTGAAACCCTAGCTCTAAACTCAATGTCCAGGAGAAAAATCCCAATTCAGCTCCCGGAATGATACAAGACAAGAATTGGACTAATAGAGACAGAATATGTGAATATACTCAGAGTATATGCATGTAACAGCTAAAAGCTCACCGGTGCAAGGCGAAAGTCGAGGTTAGGGTTAGCATTAGGAGGCCGTTCGGGGGGCGAAGCGAACAAGCCGTTTTCCTTGCAAGCCTCGTCCATAAGCTTCTTCCACGACACGTGCGTGGTCTCCTCTTGAAGGAGTTCAACTTTAAGTAATTTCCGATCACCGGCAGTCAATATCGCTGACGAGATTTTACACGACTCGCCGAAAGTTGGACCGTCATCGGTTGGGAGCTTTGGTTCGTCCTCCATTAGTGAATTGGGTCGGGTCGGGTCAGAGTTAGACTCTGTGGAGACCCGGATCGGAGAGGACGTGACTCTGGACAAGAATCAAAGGAGTGGGGAATCTTGATGAGATGAGGAGAGATTGCAACTGAGAGGATGATTTTTTGTTAGAACGTTGTGCGCGGGATAGCCAGCAATGACGCTGCTTCGTAAGCTTTTTTTTTTTTTTTTTCTCCTCCTCGTGAACAGGTTTTAATTTATTACTATTTATTTTTCTGTCTATATGCGGGATTCGAATGCAAATTAAATGTAAACAACCATATTTAGGTTTCAAATCACTTTTTAAGAGAAAAATAGTATATTAAAAAAAATGTCTCTTTTCAAAAGTGATTAATATAAATTAAGTTTTTTTGTCTATAAAATAAATTAATACTCCTTATGCGAAAATTAAGTACTTGGTTTGTTAGAGGTGTATTTATTGAGTGAGAATAATATTTTTATTCAGATTTTTATTTCATAAAAGTGGATCATATATATTTAGAGATGTGATTATGTTTAATTAATTATGAAGATGTCATGTGTCGTTCTTTGTTTTGTCCGTTAATTAATGAAACATCAAGTCCGAGGAGTTGTTACATCAATTATTCTAAGAAATTCGAAGAGACAGCAATTTTATTCTAGCTTGCAATGCTTCGGTATTTGCCTTAGAATTGTTGTTTCTTGCATTAATACTTGTATATGATATAGAGAACTTGCTTGGAATCTATGAGGAAACTGCGTTGGAATAGTTCAATGCCGAGAGACGGCATTACGGTAAGACTACATCAACTCCAAACTACAAGTCTTTTTGGTTGATCATACAAAAGCCAAATGATATATAATTAGTTATAGTGGTTGTATGGTTAGTTCTCATATTCCCAAGATTCCAAAAGACAATGATATAGCGTTGAGAGAAGTGAGTGAGACATGGTTATGTGTAGAAGTAGATAGACTTGACTAGTTAAATTTCCCGCATGCATTTCATATTTTTTCTCAACTCCATTGTTTTTTTTCCTTTAGCAATGGAATGCTCCATAGCTTATTGTCATAAATCAAAGCATTCCTTGGTTTCCATATTATCAAAACTATGAATATATTAGGCAAATAAAACAGATAATATGCATCATGTGTAGCTAGATGATTGCATATGTTTTTTCTTTGAATTAATAATGTGATCCCTCCTAGCTCTTAATTCTCCCTTGGATTATGATATCACCTCCTCCGATCCATATATACAGTAATGCAAACATCAAAATATTTTAAGCCTATAACCCTTGCAGTTTCACGCTTCTCGTGGTGATACTCTTCTGCTCTCTCTTTTATTGTGATGGCGTCTTTTACCTCTTCTAAAGTCACCATATATAGTCTTTGCCCTTTAACCTTCAACATCTAAGTTCCGCCGCAACTGCTCATTCATCTTCAATATGGACGGTGCCCAACGATGACATATGGATGAAGATGAAGTGGATGAGGTGGACATGCACAAGAAGAAATACTGCGACTTCGTGTGTGAATATATCCGCTTGGCTTCCACGTTTTTGGCTTCTAATGACAGAGATCATAGCAAGGGTTTGGTCCCATACCGTTAACAAGACTCTGATTCGGATAAATGCTTGGTTCACCATCGCACTTAGACTTAGCTTGTTTGCATCTTCAAAAATGAAAACACAAGTCAGTTAACCATCGTTGTCTGGAGCTTAATCCCGCTTTCTTGGTCGCGAAAGTCTCCGCCGATGTTATGATTGCGAATGAGTGGGGCTGTGTCTGATTGTAAAATAATAATACAACTAGGCTTGGTAGACTAAAGTTATTTAAATGAAATTCAATTCTGATATGCACATACAATATATATTTCTTTTTTTAATGAGAGAGCATTACGGAAGACTAGCGACTAGCGAGAATCTTATAGGAACGAACGACTAATCAATTAATCATACACTAAAGAAGCTAATTAAAAATAAACTTAAAAAGCTAATAAAAATATCACACAGTTTTTTGGTCTTTATGGACCACCATTGGGACCATTTTGATAGAACACGGGTCACTCCCAATAGATCTGAATATCTTGGAGATAAATTGGCAATACATTTTTAGAAAAGCTGGTGTGAATTTTCTCTATAAAAAAGTTTTTAAAACTTTTGTTTTTTTTGACATGTTTTTTTTTTTTTTTTTTGGTAAAGTAAGAATGAAAAAACCTATGACTTTACCAAAAAATAAGAATGAAAAAATAAATTTTTTTCTTGTTTGTCAACAAATTCGTTTTTTTTTTATATGTTTGGTCGTCAATTAAATTTTCATCGTAATCATTGAGATAAAAAAATATAGTAATTTTTTCTTCAAAAAAAAAAAAAAAAAATATAGTAAGACCAAAAAAGCCCCAATAACAAAAAGACCCCGAGTCCAAATCAAATTAGCAACAACAAAAAAATATAAATTGGGAATAACAAAATAGCATCGTTTGGGGATTTTACATTTATTTTACTGAAAAAGAGAAAAGAGAGAGAGAGAAAAAAAAAAAAAATCGGTATCTCTCAAAAAACTGACCGCCTCGCGTTGTCTCTTCCCTACTTCCTCCGATTCCTTCTCCTCTCTCTTTCTCTATCCGCTATCGTAATCGTCTCCGCCTCTCTAGGGTTTTCTCCGTTTCTCGTGCTTCAATCTTATGTTCGTTGGCATTCGCTTAATCGCTTCTGATTCATGAGGTTAGGGTTTCGTTTTTTTTTTTGCTTTTGTTATTTTCAGGAGGTGACAGATTTTATTTTATTTTATTTAGTCTCTGTTGCGGCGTGTTTAAAATCATAGGAGATCGGAGGGTTTTTGTAGTTGTCGTCATCAATGTTGATGATTGAGCCATCCATTGTCTTGGGTTAGGTCTTTGGGTTGACCTTCTCAAGTTTTTTTTTTTTGGGTCTCGTCTCTGTCTAATTGATTTGTGGATCATGTTAACACGGGACTGGGTTTTATTGAGAACCTGTTAAGGGTCCTTGAATCGTTGCATGGTTTGATTTACTAAATAGCTTACTTCAACGGATTTTTCATAAAAACCCTTTTTTTGAGAATGTTTGTTTTTGGCTTTGAATCAGGTGGCATTACAATGGATTGCAAGGAAAACGGTATTAGTGACGCTTCTGGGTGCGATATTGATGCTGACTCTCTGGCCTCAAATCTTGCGATGGAGGACATCAATGAAGATTTCTATGAGAAATTGAGTTCTTGTGGGCACAATATAGATTCAGTCAGTAGTTTGGAGACTCCTCAGGTTGCTTCAGTTGTAAACAATACGATAGAGGGCCAAGGGAAGTGCTTTATAGAGACTGAGCAGATGGGATACGGGAACAGTAACAGTGAAGAAGATGCTGGAAACACTGATGATGGTCTCCATGTTTGTTACAACGCTGATGACACTCGGAAGCAGGGAGTGGTTTCAGGTGAGCTTGAACAAACTCACGAAGTAATTTCTGATGCTGAGTTACTGGTAAATTGCAACAAGCTGGATGATGGAAAGGAAAGTCAGGACACAAATCTGTCCCTTGTATCCATCGTTTCTGGGAGTATGCAAGAGAAAGGAGCTCCTCAGGCTAAAGAAGATGAAGGTTGTGGTGGCACAACATTGCCTATAGGGGGCAATGGAATAGATAATGAGTCAACTTTTGTGAATGATGCACCAGAACAATTCGAGTCTTTGGAAACCACAAAGCAGAGAAAACCTGATGAAGTTGATAGTGGTGGTATTAGTTATACGTTTGATGATGGAGGTAAGGAAGGAAAAAATGAACCATCGAGTGATCAAGATAATCGTTCTTCTGATGATATATCTCTCATTCAGAGTTTTTCGTTTCCAGATTCGCTATTGGACTCTAGGATATTTGGCTGTAGCGCCACAGAAAATTATCTGGAGGATGCAAGTGATATTGAAGGCAATGTGCCTATTGTGGTATCCCCTTCATTAGCTATCACAGAAATGTTAAACAATCATGATGGTGGTCTATGTTCATATGATCTTAACGATATCACAGTCACAGAGACAATCAATCCAGAGTTGAAGTTGGTACATGAGGATGAGCTTGACACTGATCTTTCCGAGAAGAATGAAAAGATGCTAAAAAACCATGTTGGGGATTCATCAAGTGAAAGTGCCGTGGCTGCTTTAAGTATGAATAATGGTATGGCTGCTGATCTGAGAGCTGAAAATTTCAGTCAGATTTCACCCATAGACGATAAATCTTTTTGTATGGAAGCCAATTCCCCTATTACTGACTCTTCTTTGATATGGAATTTTCCATTGAACTTTGGAAATGGAGGCATCGAAGTCTGTAATCCTGACAATGCAGTTGAGCCACTCAGAATAATAGACGACAATGGCAGAGTAGGTGGTGAAGTTGCTTCTGCATCAGGGACTAATTTTTGTGAAACTGGCTTGTCTTCTTCCCGAAGGAAGGCCCGAGATGGTAAACAATGTAAAGTGGCGCAGACAAAAATGAGTGCTCGCCATCCAAGAAAATCCACTAGAAAGAAACAATCAGAAAGAAACCTTGAATCAATTTTCAAGTGTTCAAAGCAGAAAAGGAGCTCTCTTTTAAAAACAAGCCGTTCATTTGAGTGGGGATTACCAAGCAAGACCACTGAAATCTTCTTACAGAGCAAAAATATTCCCTATGATGGACCTCCGCATCATGAACCACAGAGACCTCAGGGCAATCTTAATAATGGACAGCATAATAGAAGCTCTCATAACGGATATGTTGAAGGATCTAACAGAAACATCCAAGCATCAAGTGGCTCTTGCCTTCGTTTGAAAGTTAAATTTGGTAAATCAGGTGGCCAAAATCCTCTGAACATTACAGTCTCTAAGGTCAGTGGTAACTCTTTGCCTGCTAATGGTATTGTTAAAGCAGGAACATGTTTAGAATTGCCAGGATCAGCAAATTTTGCTGAGGATAAACTGCAAACTGTGGAAACAAGAGAGGACTTGGTAGAGACAAGCAACTCTGTGGAGAAAGTTTCATATCTGCAGTCATCTGATTCTATGAGGGATAAGAAAAATAATCAAGACGCTGGGGGTTTATGTAGGAAGCTGGGTGGTGATGTTTTAGATGATGACCCACATCTTTCCTCTATTATAATGGTTGAAGAGTGCGAGAGGGCCACTGGAACACGGTCCCTGGACGCTGAAACTTCACCAGATTCTGAAGTTATCAACTCTGTGCCTGAATCCATTGTCAATATTGAACATAAAGAGGGTCTGCATCATGGTTTTTTCACCACTCCAGAAGATGTGGTCAAGAAGAACAGAGTAGTAGAAAAAGAAGATGAATTGCTGGCTTCAAAATCTCCTTCGGAAAATGGTTCACATCTAATTCCCAGTGCAAAAAAAGGTAAACATTCCAAGTCTAAAAGTAATGGAACAAAGAAAGGGAAATCCAAGATTTCCGAATCTGCCAAAGACGGGAGAAAAAATGAATCACATGAGGGGATAGAGCAACGCAAATCCCTGAATACCAGTACTGGAAGGGATGATAGTGATTATCTTGAAGTAGGGAGAATAGAGTCTCACAAAACAACAGGTACTACTCTTTTGATTAGCTCTAAGAATTATTGCCCATGTTTTACACCTTTCTTGTTTCCCAAGAATTTGAGGACACTATTTTTTACTTACTTGAAGTTGAATAGAATCTCAATGTTTTCCATTTCTTTATGATGCTTCCACTCTTTTGAATACACAAATTTTTTAAGTTGCGCATTATGTGAATCATGTAATAGGTGCCCTTCTAGATGCTGATATTGGGAAAACCAGTGCCACTTATGGTACCATATCATCAGATGTGACCAATGTGGAAACGGTTGTGGATGTTACTATTGAAGATAGCTATTCCACAGAGAGTGCCTGGGTTCGATGTGATGATTGCTTTAAATGGCGACGAATACCTGGTTCTGTTGTAGGATCAATTGACGAGAGCTCCAGATGGTATGTATCATTTCGTATCGAATATGAACTTGGTTTTAATAAAATTTTCAGATGATTGTGTTTTTCTACGTGTTCTCCTCTTTTTGTTTTCGTTTACTTTGTCACGTGATCATAATTGTGGATGAATGTGGCCAGCTTTTACTGGACAGTGCCTTCGTATTTGATTAATTAAGTTCATGAAATTTGCTTGTTTAGCCTTAAAATTAATGTCTCCTCATCTCGTTTAATGGATATACTGCTACCCAAGTAGTGCCACACACTGTTCTGACTAGTTTATCGTGTTGTGTCCCCTTACGAGTTCTTGTACATTATTCTTTTCGTTACATGTTGAGTGGATGTGTTTATCAACAATTTCCTGTGTGTTGCGTATGATAGTTAGTCCTGTTGGGGGTTTACAAATTTGTGTTAACTTAGTGTTTGTCGCACTTGTATCAAAGTTAACCTACTTTATCTAATGTTTTATTCTGCTGTGCCTAATAGGTTTCTTATAATATAATTTGCTAATTTTGAAAATTCTTAGTGCAAATTTTATCTGCTATACTTGAGATTGAGTCTCAAATATATAATCAGCATGGAGTCTTTTCATCTTTTTGATGCATCACATTTGGACTTCCTGTTCGTATCTGTTTGACCCATGATTTTTTATCCTTTCCACACTGCTACTTCATTCATCTTTTGTAATCTGTTGAAGTCTTTCTCTATACTAATATGGAGTTTTTATTGTTAAAAGGATCTGTATGAACAACTCAGATAAAAATTTTGCGGATTGCTCAAAATCTCAAGAGATGTCAAATGAAGAAATTAATGATGAGTTGGGAATAGGACAGGATGAAGCAGATGCATATGATTGTGATGCGGCTAAAAGAGGGAAAGAAAAGGAACAAAAGAGCAAGCGTTTGACAGGTTCTTATAATTCAACATGGGGGAACCTTGAGAGTACCCTTGGCTAGAATATTTGATTTTCCATCTATTTATTTTTTAATCTGTTTTTATGTCCGTAATTCTTGCAGGTAAGCAAAAGGCGTGCTTCAAGGCTATAAAAACAAACCAGTTTCTTCATCGCAATCGTAAATCTCAAACAATTGATGAGGTTAATTTCTTTGTGTTTTGCCTATTTGTTATGTCAGCAATGCTTTAGCAGAAATTATACTAGTGCTTTCAATATTTTTCCTTTTCCTGATTACTACTCAGCTATCGTGTTCCCTTCTATTTTGGACAGATAATGGTTTGTCACTGCAAACCACCACCTGATGGTAGGTTGGGTTGTGGAGAAGAATGCCTCAATAGAATGCTTAACATTGAATGTCTTCAAGGTACCTGCCCAGCTGGCGATTTGTGTTCAAATCAGCAGGTATAATGTCTTGTTTGCTAGCGAAAGGGTTACATTCACAGTCATTTATATCATTCTCAATCTTCTGGCTCATATTTCTGCAGTTTCAAAAACGGAAGTATGTTAAGTTTGAGAGATTCCAATCCGGTAAGAAGGGTTATGGCCTGAGATTGCTCGAAGATGTACGAGAGGGGCAATTCCTTATTGAATATGTTGGAGAGGTGTGTTTGAGATGATCTTTCAACTCTTGGTGGATGTGATCAGTTGTAGATTGGCTTTTTTCAGCCTCTATTTTTTTTCCTTATCTGTGTGTTTTATTAATACATTCGTATACTGTGTGTTATTTATAACAGGTGCTTGATATGCAATCCTATGATACTCGCCAAAAAGAATATGCTTGCAAGGGTCAGAAACATTTCTATTTCATGACACTAAATGGGAATGAGGTAACCATCTTCTCTTTTAATGACCCAGCTGCTTCTTTTTCTTCATCTTTGATTAAAATGGTTTGTAATTTGCTGTTTAAAGCTGTGTGGAGTTGTTGAATAAAAAATGTGTGGTGGATACTAATAGTGCTCTATGTTGCACCTTGCAATAACTTCTTTAATTTTTTAATGCAGGTAATAGATGCTGGTGCAAAGGGAAACCTAGGGCGTTTCATTAACCATAGCTGTGAACCAAACTGCCGTACTGAAAAGGTGACTACAAAGTGTTCTGTGCGATATCATGCATCGGGGTCTGATTATAAATTCAGTGATCTGAGTTGGAATTTTTTTTTGAGCTCGTCGGGTTCTTTATTTTTTGTTAAGGTATTCCACTTTTCCTACTTTATGTGTATGTTTTTCATTTGTTACTTCTTAAATGTTGTTGCAGTGGATGGTGAATGGTGAAATTTGCGTTGGAATATTCTCCATGAAAGACCTTAAGAAGGTAGGCTCTTCTGCGCTTGCTACTCTGCGAGTATCATTTCAGTAGTTTTTAATTTGTCTGGTTCGTTACCAGGGTCAAGAGTTGACATTTGACTACAACTATGTGAGGGTTTTTGGTGCTGCCGCCAAAAAGTGCTATTGTGGATCATCACATTGCAGAGGGTATATTGGAGGAGATCCTCTGAATGGTGATGTAATTATTCAAAGTGATTCAGATGAAGAGTATCCTGAACTTGTGATCCTTGATGATGATGAAAGTGGAGAAGGAATCTTAGATGCAACATCTAGGACCTTCATTGATGACGCTGACGAGCAAATGCCACAGAACTCTGAAACGGTTAATGGTTCCAAGGACCTTGCTCTTGATAATGCCCAATCACAGAGCTCAGTATCTGTAAACCTTCCTGAGAGAGAAATTCCTCCACCTCTTCTTCAGCCAACTGAAGTTTTGAAGGAACTTCCGTCAGGCATAGCTGTTAGTGCTGTCCAGCAAGAGGTTCCTGTTGAAAAGAAGACTAAAAGCACATCTCCCACGTCCAGTTCTCTTAGCAGACTGTCCTCGGGTGGTGCAAATACTGATATGACGACAAAGCATGGATCGGGAGAAGATAAAAAGATACTTCCACGGTCTCGTCCTCGTCCTCGTATGAAAACTTCTCGCTCATCTGTGTCTAGTAAGCGAGACAAAGGAGGTATTTTTCCTGGTGTTAACAAAGCACAGATTATACCAGTCAATAAGTTGCAACAGCAGCCTATCAAATCTAAAGGATCGGAGGAAGTTTCTTCCAGCGGGCGTATTGAAACATGTAATGTACTAGTTTTAGACGTGAATTGTTAAGATACCATCACCATGCAGTCATATTCGCTAATAGCACCACCAATTTTGCAGTTGAAGGGAAACTGAACGAGTTACTAGATGCCGTAGGAGGGATAAGCAAGCGGAGGGTAAGTTTATATAGCATTACTCCTTAAGTCTATACTTCAATTAGTTATGTTATAAGGTTAAGACATCACATTTTGTTCCTTTCTAAGGTAGTTTTTTAGTGGGATTTGTAAGATCTTGCACTTTTTTTTCCTTGCTACATCCTTGGCATAATTCTCTTTATTCTTAATACTTCCCCTTTATCGAGCAACAGCAGTGCATACTTAGTTGGTTTTCTTTTCTTACACAAATAGGATTCAGCAAAAGGCTACTTGAAACTTCTGCTGCTCACTGCCGCTTCCCGAGGCACGGAAGGAGTTCATAGGTCTTCAAGAATCTGACCTGCTTATCTCTGTTCCCATTGTAGATTTATCAAACTCTGCATCCTGTGTCTGAAAATTACTGATGTTTGTGAACCTATTGCAGCAATCGAGATCTTTCAATGATTCTTGATGCCCTTTTGAAGACAAAGTCCAAATCTGTTTTAGTTGACGTAATCAACAAGAATGGTACGTCAGTCTTCTTCTAGTTTTGTCCATGTTTCTTATCTGTTTTTTTAATCTTATAAACTTTCCTTATCTCGTAAAGATGAAATAACCCCCAAACACATCCAGGTCTGCAAATGTTACATAATATCATGAAACAATACCGGAGTGATTTTAAAAGGATCCCAATACTCCGGAAACTTCTGAAGGTATATTCCTTATAACAAACACACTTGGCAGTGGTTATCTTTAAATTTGTCGTATCATCACGTTGGTTAATGATAAATTCAAACCCAAAGGCAGTTCCTCTTACATCTTAGGCAATGTGGATAGCAGAAATTTTGAAATTAACTTCTGATGCTTCCTTGAAATTTTTAAGCTTGCTTACAAGTCAATATAACTGAATTTACTTTCAGGTGTTAGAGTATCTTGCCACAAGGGAAATCCTTGCACTGGAGCATATAATCAGAAGGCCTCCTTGCGTAGGGATGGAAAGGTTAGTAAAGTTTAATCGACCAGATATTGGTTCTTATCCTTGATCGAGTGGAAACTAACATATCAAAAAATTGAAAAGAAATGATGCTGTCACTAGTATAGTAGTTGAAATTTGGCTGTCTAGTAAATTGCTTTACCTTTTCATACTAATCTGGTTCTCTAAGTAACTTGCTAGAATTTTGAACTGTCACCTGGTTCCAAATATAGTTTCATCTGTCTTCATTGAACCTTGCTTTTACACCTTCTTAGTTCTTCAGATTCTCGTAGGACACAATATGACATTAAAATGTTTCTCTACGTGCAGCTTTAAGGACTCTATTCTATCATTCACCGAGCATGCAGACATAACGGTACCAGGCATCCCTTTTACTCTTATGAAACTGTATTGAATCTTGGACTCCTGATTTGTTTTAGTGATCCGTATTTTTGGACCTTGAACAGATGAGTATCTAGGGTTTAGCTTTTAATTTCCAATTATTTTCATGTCTATGCAGGTTCATCGAATTGCACGGAGCTTCCGAGACAGATGGATACCTAAGCATTTTAGAAAACCTTGGCGCATCGACAGGGAGGAGAGATCGGAGTCTATGAGGTCACCTATAAACAGCAGGTTCAGAGCATCACAAGAACCTCGATATGAACATCAGTCCCCAAGACCTGCAGAACCAGCTGCGTCTGTCACACCATCAATGGCTGCAACTCCTGAAACAGCATCTGTATCTGAGGGATATTCAGAACCTAATTCCAGTCTTCCTGAGACAAATGGACGCAAGCGCAAAAGCAGATGGGACCAGCCGTCTAAAACAAAAGAACAAAGAACCATGACTATCTCGTCTCAACAAACAGGTGAAACTAATGGTAATCAGGATGTCCAAGAGGACCTTCCACCCGGGTTTTCATCACCCTGCACAGATGTGCCTGATGCGATTACTGCACAGCCGCAACAAAAGTTCCTTTCTCGCTTACCAGTTTCCTATGGGATCCCACTTAGCATTGTTCATCAATTTGGTTCACCCGGCAAAGAGGACCGGACCACCTGGTCTGTTGCTCCTGGGATGCCGTTCTATCCATTTCCACCTCTACCGCCAGTGTCTCATGGTGAGTTTTTCGCTAAGAGAAATGTAATAGCCTGTTCCTCCTCCATTCGAAACCCGACTTACTCCAGTGAGATCTTACCGGCTACACCTGTGACTGACTCAACTGCTCCAAACCGGAAGAGAGAGAGTTCATTTGATATAGGAACATCTTACTTTCGGCAACAGAAACAGAACGTTCCTCCATGGCTGCGGAACAACGGGTGGGAGAAAACAGTAAACAGCCCTATACCTGGGAATCTAACTTTAGAGAAGAAGCTCAACAGTTAAGCATTCATAATTTTAGAGAAGTACAGTCGATGAAGTTGAAATGGAGACAGTGCAGGTCTTAAAGGAGAATTACAGTGATTGATTGGTTTATTTGGCTCATAGGAAAATCAATCCCCTTTAGGGGAGTCATGTGCGTTTCTTTTCTTTACCTTTTCTTTCTTTAGTATATTCTAAATTCTTTTACAATTAAAAGTCACATTTTCAATGTAAAAGAAATCACATTCTTTAATCTTTATTCGCTTCTGCAAAGATATTACCCTGAGATCTTTGCATCGCAAACTTCTTAAATAAAATATTTTTCTCATTTTTGGTGATCAAATATGGGTAATAAGCTTTTTCTCGACTTTACAAGCAATGTCCTGTAAAATGAAAGTGGAAAAAAAAGAAAAGAAAAAAAACAAACCAAATTTTTGACAAATCAGTATTTTCTGAGCAAACTTCTGACTCTAACAAACATCCAAGTTTTTACAAGTGTTGCATATTTTCTCCAGCCATTGAAGTACCTTCCAATTACCTTCTTGTAACTTGGCCGCCTCCTCACAACAGCCCAATACTCAGCAAGATTCTTCCTGCTACTTATATACTCCTCTTCCAAATCCAAGAGCGATAACCGAGCTAGCACCGGGATTAGCATTACATCAGCCATACTAAACTCATTCCCTGCCAAATACATTGTCCCCTCTAGCTTTGTTTCAACCTCATCTAGAAGCCTAAGCAAATGGTCTTTGCTTCTCCTTAAGGCCCCAGGGTCTTTTAGTTTGTCTTCTGTATCGTACGCTTCCCTTAGCTTCCTATGGTAAGCACTAGCTAAGTCTGGGGACTCAGCCATCCTTGCAATAACAACCATCCTCAAGAACTTGGAAACATAGAGGCGACGATTATCCGGTATGTGAGCAAGAGTGAAAAGCTTGGAGTCCCATTCCCTAATCTTCCGCATCCATTCAAGAACTTCTCTGCCAAAAGTAGCATCCTCTATACCAGAGGAAACCTCAGCTATTCTCTCTAAGTACCTACAAAATTCATAACCCCACAAAAGCTTTAATTACTTAAATCACCAAAAGGGAGAGTATTAATAATGGTGAGTAACATACTCTATGATCTCAATAGTGTCCAAAATGATGTGAGAACCATTCCTGAAAACGGGAAGTTTAGCGTTGGGATTCATCCTAAAGAAGGAAGGGTCCATGTGCTTGCCTGTGATGGGATTCACATGGTATGATGTGTAATCAATGCCTTTCTCTTCCAAAGCTAGTCTCACTCTTTGGCTGTCTAATGAGTAAGGATGATGATATAACTGCATTACTTGAGACCAGTTCCCTCCAACTATTTGTCCAAAAGCTGCAACTTTAAAATAAGAAACAAATTCAAATTCAAGTCCAGGTCTATACCATATTATTCAAACAGGGTAGATTCTAATTACATTGGAGCAGTGAGGTTAACATTCAAGCAACTTAAAATCCACAAAAGAATCATCAATTGAAAAATTATTTCAACAAAGGAGAAATTGTTGAGCTCACAGACCTGAAACTTCAATAAAGGGGGATTCATAAGAATGATATCGAAGGAATCTGATCAAACATATCAGGTTGAGAGCACAAAGAACATAGCAGAACAGCTTCAAGCAGAGATTGAAGCAAACAAAGACAAAGACAGAGGTACTTGGTGATTTAACTTGTATAACTGAAGAAATAAAAAGACTTACCAAAGAAAGACAGAACACCTTCGAGAAGAAAGATGAACAAGAACTGAATCAAACAAACTAGACGAAAAAAGAGAAACCTTCGTCTAGTTTCTCGAATTGAAGATTTCTTTAAAAGCTTTGTTCTTTCTTTTTTTTCGAAGGGAGAGACAAGTACTACTATTACAGCTAAGATTTGGTCTGAAACAAAAAGAAATTAGGAAAGTGCGAGAGTATCTAATTCTCCACTGCTTACGTTTGATGTACATGTGTACTCGCTCTCAGATGTTGCCACGTGGTTATGGTCAACTATCTGTCGAAGTCAAAGCGTTTTAGTGATCACAGTGTCCCTCAAGGGTATATCTGTCTTTTCAGTCGTTCTGCCAACTTCTTCATCTTTTTCTTTTACATACTACACCTAAATTATTGGCTCTATTATTGCATCCAAATTATCAGCTTCTTTTTTCTTCCATTATTTAGAAGGGATAATATCAGGGGCGGAGGTAGTGTATATTTAAGGGGTCAATATGACACCTATAAAAATTGAAAATTTGGTTTATTTTTGTTACAAATTCTATATAAAATCCAGCTCTATTAGCATATTGACCCCTATAAAATCATTTTCTTACATTTTGACCCCTATAAATCAATTTCTTAGCTCTGCCACTGGATAATATAGTAGAGAAAGAAAAAAAGTATATATATATATATAAATGAATTTGTATTGAAAAGCTCTCGAAGAACACTGACGGCGATGGAGGCGCCTCTAGGGTTTTAGTACCCAACCATGAGGGGTTTTGATCGGAGTCTCTTGTTTCGATTAATTGATGTTTCGAAATGGAGTCCCAGTGTGTGGATTCATGGTTTTCGTTTGGTTTTGAGGGTTAATGGATTGATTTTGGAGGGATCCGGTGTTTGTTTGGTTTTGGTTTTGAGGGTTAATGGGTTGATCTTGGAGAGATTCGGGGTTTGTTTGGTTTTGGTTTTGAGGGTTAATGGATTGATCTTGGAGAGATTCGGTGTTTGTTTGGTTTTGGTGTTGAGGGCTAATGGGTTGATCTTGGAGAGATTCGGTGTTCTTCCTTTAGGACTGATGAAGGATTTTCGGCTTATTTGGATCTGGTCTCAGGAAGGAGCAGAAGTTTTGAGTGTTATCCGAATCGGATTCAAGGTATTAAGGTCAGGTCTGGTCCCGGAGAGGGATTGGAAGGATTATGGGTCTGCTTTGGTGTCTCTTAATGGTGATTTGTTTGTCTCGGTTCGGTTTTCAACGGTTGAGATGGCAGCCTCGACTAAGGAGACAGAAAATGAAGTTCCGTGGGAGTTTAGATTTTTGGGTTTGAGATCTTCAAGCTTCAAGCGGCTTGTGGTCTTAGGAGTTTTGCAAGTAGCTCATCCAAAGGTTGAAGAGGAAGGCTCAGGTGTGGTGACGGCTAGGGAGTATTTCTGTTTTCTAGTATCTGTTGGGTCACAGAGCCAGAGTCTTGAAGCGTTTGATTACGGGTTTGTTCTAGTGAATATTAAGGGTGGTGTCTTTGATTCGCTTTTGTCTCCAATAATTGAAATGGAAATCTCGACTACGGAGGCAGAGAACTGGGAGTCTCGACTGTTGGTATTGAGGTTTTCTGGTTTCACGTTGGATAGGGTCTTGGGAGATTTGAAAGTACAAGCTTTTCCAAAAATTGAAGAGGAAATCTCAATGGCGGTGACGGCTAAGGAGTCATGCCGGTTTATAATTTCTGTTGGGCCACAGAGCCAAAGTCTGGAGGCATCTGAGAAGAGTGAGCAACAATATCTCGATTTCCCGATACTCTTTGAGAGGAATCTAATGGTTTTTAGGAAGTTTTTTGGAAGGTATTTACTTGGTTCAGAGATATGGGGATCCCAAATAAGGTTAATTGAGTCTTTGCAGAATCAAAATCTGGGGGAAGTTGAGGAAGAGCAGCTAGCGGAGGATGGTGATAAGGTTGATACGAATCAGGTCAGTGACGAGGAAGATATGGACTCTGAGAATAATGAGGAGAAGCTGAAGGCTGAGAATCAATTGGTGGCTGACGGGGCAGATGGGGGTATGGGACGCAAGAAAGGAACAAGTTGCCTTCAAGGGATTAGTTTTATGAAGCGTAATGCCCATTTACTGACATCTCCACGGAGGAGACATGTTCAAAAGGGAGTGAAGCAGGTGACGGAAGGCAGGAACCCGAGGAACCAGGACATGGTGAAGGGGATGGCGGGTGGTGACAAACCACCAAAACACAAAGGTTGTTAAATGAAGGTTTTGAGTTGGAATTGTCAAGGACTTGGGAATAAGGCAACTATCGGTTATCTTCGGGATATATGGAAACAACACCGGCCAGATTTTTTATTTCTTTCGGAAACAAAACAATCTTCTTTTTTTATGGAAAAATTTATCGGTCATTTTGGTTACAAAAATTTAAAAACGGTTGATCCTATCGGTTGTAGTGGCGGTTTAGCTCTATATTATAATAATGATTTTAATGTTTCCATTATTTATGAAAGTAATCGTTTAATTGATGTTGAGGCGGTAGTAAAAGGAAAAACAATACATCTTACTTTCGTATATGGTGACCCGGTTCCGAAAAATAGAGATCAAGTTTGGGAACGGTTAACACGGATCGGTTTGACTAGGGACACACCTTGGTTTTTAATAGGTGATTTTAATGAGTTAACCGGAAATCATGAGAAAAGAGGTGGTAATTTAAGACATGCATCTTCTTTTATTCCTTTTAATTTAATGATTCAAAATTGCGGTCTTTTGGAATTTCCATATATCGGAGATTGGTTGTCCTGGCGGGGTTGGCGGGATAAAAAACCAATACGGTGTCGATTGGATAGAGCTTTAGCAAACGAAGATTGGCATGAATTATTCTGCAATTCTTTCGTTGAATATTTACCAATGGTAGCTTCAGACCATTCACCGGTGGTAGCTACGCTTATGGATAAGGTACCACGTGGGAAAAGAAATTTCAGGTTTGACAAGAGATGGATTGGGAAGGAAGGATTACTAGAAGCAATTTCAAATGGTTGGAATTCTGATACTGAGTTAGGAGAGGGAAAATTTGTGGAAAAATTGACTAACTGTAGGCGGGCTATTTCGCAGTGGAGGAAAGAATTAACTCCCTACGGACGGCAAACAATTGAGGAACTAAAATCGGAATTATATGTGGCACAGAGAGATGATAGGAGACCACGAGAGGAGATTACAGAATTAACAATGCGGTTGAAAGAGGCTTATCGAGATGAGGAATTGTATTGGCATCAGAAAAGTAGGAGTTTTTGGATGAAATTAGGGGATAATAATTCAAAGTATTTTCATGCTTTAACAAAACAGAGACGGGCAAGGAATCGAATTACGGGCTTACATGATGAAAACGGGATTTGGTCTGCAGAGGATAAAGATATTCAAAACATAGCGGTATCGTATTTTAAGGATCTGTTTACTACAACTAAGCCTGAGGATTTTGAGGAATCCTTGGCAGAAGTTCAAACTCAGATTACAGATCAGGTTAATAATTTTCTAACGGCACCCGTAACGGAGTGTGAGGTGAAAACGGCTCTGTTTATGATGCATCCGGAAAAAGCACCAGGGCCTGATGGTATGACAGCCTTATTTTTTCAAAAGGCTTGGGTTACTATTAAAACGGATCTTCTTTTTCTGGTCAACTCTTTTTTAGAGGATGAAATTTTTGATAAACGGTTAAATACGACTAATATTTGTCTGATTCCAAAAACGGAAAGACCGACACGGATGACGGAATTACGGCCTATAAGTCTTTGCAATGTTGGCTATAAAATTATATCGAAGATTCTTTGCCAAAGACTTAAGACAGTTCTACCAAAACTGATTTCGGAAACACAATCGGCTTTTGTAGAGGGACGACTAATTTCGGATAATATTCTCATTGCACAAGAGATGTTTCATGGGTTGAGAACTAATCCGTCATGTAAAGGAAAATTCATGGCAATTAAAACGGATATGAGTAAGGCTTATGATAGGGTGGAATGGATTTTCATAGAGAAGGTTTTACGAAAATTGGGTTTCTGTGAAAAATGGATTAAATGGATAATGTGGTGTATTACAACGGTCCAATATAGAGTTCTCCTTAATGGACAACCTAGAGGACTAATAGTACCAGAGAGGGGTTTACGACAAGGAGACCCGCTCTCACCTTATTTATTTATCCTTTGCACAGAAGTGCTAATTGCGAATATTCGGAAAGCTGAACGGGAAAAATTAATTACGGGTATCAAAGTAGCAAACGCAAGCCCTTCGGTTTCACATCTGTTATTTGCGGATGATAGTTTATTTTTTTGCAAGGCCAACAAGGAGCAGTGTGGGGTAATTTTGGGAATTTTAAAGAAGTATGAAGCGGTCTCGGGACAGCAGATTAATTTTTTTAAAATCCTCGCTTCAGTTTGGACATAAGGTAGATGATGATATCAAGGACGAAATCAAATCTACCTTAGGTATCACTAATATCGGTGGTATGGGTTCTTATCTTGGGTTGCCGGAGAGTTTAGGAGGATCTAAGACAAAAATCTTCTCTTTTGTCAGAGAGAGACTACAAACAAGGATTAACGGATGGTCGGCAAAATTTTTATCAAAAGGAGGAAAAGAAGTGATGATTAAATCGGTAGCTGCAGCATTACCAACTTATGTTATGTCATGCTTCAGACTACCTAAAACAATCACTTCCAAACTTACTAGCGCAGTTGCTAATTTTTGGTGGAGCTCAAATGGTGATTCCAGAGGTATGCACTGGATGGCTTGGAATAAATTGTGCAATAGCAAATCGGAAGGGGGATTAGGTTTTCGGAATGTTGACGATTTTAATTCAGCTTTACTAGCAAAACAATTATGGCGGTTGATTACGGTTCCAGATTCTCTTTTCGCAAAGGTGTTTAAAGGACGGTATTTTAGGAAATCTAATCCTTTGGAAAATATAAAATCATATTCTCCATCATATGGATGGCGGAGTATATGTTCAGCTAGATCTCTGGTTAATAAAGGACTTATTAAAAGAGTCGGATCTGGGACATCCATCTCGGTTTGGGAGGATCCCTGGATTCCAGCTCAATTCCCGAGACCAGCAAAAAGTAATGGTTCAGTTTCTGACCCATCTTTAAAAGTTAATAACCTTATAGATAGTCGGACGAATTTTTGGAATATTGATCTCTTAAAAGCGATCTTTGATCCAGAAGATGTCGCGCTAATAAGCGCCATACACGTGGGTGCGCCAACAAAGGAAGATTCTTTGGGTTGGCATTTTACAAAATCTGGCAAATATACAGTCAAATCGGGATATCATACCACACGGTTAGAGAAGTTGGAGACCAATTTAACCTTTATTGGCCCTGATATCAACCCTTTAAAAGCACATTCTTGGCAAGTGCAATGTCCACCTAAGATACGTCATTTTTTGTGGCAAATCTTAACAGGTTGTGTACCGGTTACGGAAAATTTACGGAAAAGAGGAATTGATTGTGACACGAGCTGTGCCAGATGTGGTGCACCAGAGGAAACGATCAATCATACCCTCTTTCAGTGCCACCCGGCACGGCAGACTTGGGCGCTTTCACAGATTCCTACGGCTATGGGGATTTTTCCCACAGAATCTAATTTTGCGAATTTGGATCACTTATTTTGGAGAATACCTTCGGAATTTGATTCATCAGCATTCCCATGGATTATTTGGTATATTTGGAAAGCAAGGAACGAAAAAATCTTTGAAAACATAGATACAGACCCAATAGAGGTATTACGATTAGCGGAAAAAGAGGCACAATTGTGGCAATCAGCTCAAATTGAGCTCCATAATGAAAATCATGGTTTTGTGGACTTGGTAAATCGAATTCGAGTGAGGGAAGTTCCACTTGAATCGAATTATTCCGGATACCGTTGTTTTGTGGATGGATCATGGAAAGAAAGTGATAAGTTCTCCGGTACAGGGTGGTTCTGTACATCGTCAAATGGAGAACCGTCAACCATGGGAGCTGCGAACCTCCGTCGAAGTCTATCTCCACTACATGCCGAAATCGAGGCCCTTCTCTGGGCGATGAAGTGTATGATTGGTGCAGATAATCAAGAGGTAGCGTTCTTTACAGACTGTTCAGACCTGGTGAAGATGGTGTCTTCTCCAACCGAATGGCCGGCATTTTCAGTGTACTTGGAGGAATTTCAGAGCGACAAGGAGGAATTTTCATCTTTTTCTTTATCTTTAATTTCTCGTAGGGCTAATGTTAAGGCGGATAATCTGGCACGAAAAGTTCGTACAGAACCGCTTCATATCACATATGTAAACAACATTCCTCAGGAATGGCTCTTTTGAGCTCTAATTAATTTCGGATGACAAAAAAAAAAAAAAAAATGAATTTGTATTGCATAATGAAAATAATAGTATAGTTTTACTTGTGTTTATTTTGTCAATTCAAAAAAAATAAATAATATATATATATATATATATATACGTATAATTTAAACTTTTAAATTTTCATTTACATAGAAATATCCATGAAAATCCCGGCACTTTCACTCTCTTCCTTTTGGCCAAGAAAATTAAATTTAAAAAAAAAATATACAAAATCGAAAATAAGATATGACAGTCGTTCAATAATAGTATGGTGTCGTTTTATGATTTCCTATTAGGGTTTTGATATCACATTTCTTTTCTTCTTCCTCTTTCTCAATTTTCTTCTTCCTTCATATAATCCAACACATATCATGTGGCAAAATCACAACCCGAAATATGTACAGATGGATTGGTAAAATGCGGGAATCCCAACTGGAGATGATCATGCGTGGATATATGGAGCTATTGAAGAAGCTTTGAAAGATTAGAATAAAAGATGAAAAAAAAAAAAAAAAAAAAAAAATTGAAAGATTAGAATAAACCCTCTCTTTGGGCCCAAAATTGATTGCCGAGAAAGTTAGAATAAGATATTGAATCTGGGCCCAATTTCACTCATAATTTATAAGCCCATATAATATTATAGCAGAAACTATTTAAAATGATCCCTCGTAAAATGTTTTAGAGTACGATGGATATTTCATTATGCATGGACCAAAAATAATACCAACCTCTAAAATAGAAGAGACAATAAATAAAAGCATCCAAAATTGTGACACGTAACTAGCCAAAAATATTATAAAGGTCCCATTCATCATAAATCTATTGAATTTAAGAACTTTTATGTTGTCACCAAGATTTTGTCTTCTCTTTTCTACTCATTTTTCACCCAAGAAAAATAAATTATAGTAGGTAGAAGAAGCATCTTAGTTCATAGTAGGTCCAAAAGTAATCATTCACCCCAAAACAAAAACAAAAACGAGTTTTTCAAGACTTTCATGAACAAGTTAGAGAAACATCAACTTCATGCATATAAGTTGCAGATTTGTTCATATATCCTAGTCATTTGTGTTAGTAATTGTTTTGTATACCGAAGAGAGTTGAATTTATAGGCCTTTGAGAGGCCCAAAAAAATAAAAGCTCTCACCTCTCTCTTCTAAACCTAGCCGCTTTTTAGATCTGAGGGAGAGGCTGCTCCTCCGGCAACTTTGTCGGCGAGTGTGTGACTTCTCCCTCCCCATCTCTACTTCTGTTCTTCACTGCCGGTGTAATGTCCTTCGGCGAAGCAGTGGTGGACAGCCTTCCTTCTCCGGCGGAGTCGTGGCGTGGTTTTTCCGATGCTTGATGCGAACCGGTGGCAGAGTTCACGGTGGTCACGAGATGGATATCCTCCGATACTGCTTCTGGTTGAGGGCGCTGGAGGTTTCGGGGAGAAGATCTCACGGCTCGACTACATGTGAATGATGTTGTGGTTTGTTGCGGAAGTTGAGTATCGGATGGTGGGTTCTCTGCTTGACAAGCGGTTTTCGACGGGTCCTTTTTGGATCTGCGATGGCTAATCTCGGGGCTTGGTGGTTGAAGGTTTGACGGAGCCATCTCCCTTCTCCGCTGCCGAGGTAAGTTTCTGCTTATCCGGATCTGAAGTTAGGTGTGTTTTTGGATGAGTTCGTATTGGTGACGGCGTTGGTGGTGAGGGTTAGGTTTTTGGTCTCTCTTTTTGCTTGGTCAGGGATTGGAGAGTCAAGGTTGCGGCTGTCTCTGGGTTGATCTATCTCGGGAGAGTTGTTCCGGGTTTGGCTTGTCGTCGGATTCGGCTCGAGATCGGATTCGTTTACTCCGGTCGACGGTCTCGAAGCTGACGACATAGTTGCAATGGAGTGGTTCTTGTAAACGCCGGTGGTGGTAGATGGGATCCTGAGCTTCTGATGTGCCGTCGGAGTCAGATCTCTTTTTCCGACGTTGTTTCCAAATTTTCTCATCTTTTTTTGTAACTGTTTAGCCTGATGGGCCCAAAACCGAGAAGCCCAATTTGGGATGATTATTAAAAAAAAAAAAAAAAAAAAAAAAAAAAAAAAAAAAAAAAAAAGAGTTGAATTTATCTTCAGGCTGCATCTAGTTTTGTAAAACATAAAATTACTCACGTAGATGTTAAAATAATTAAATAATCTCCTGTTCTGTGACATATCTTAAACCAACTCTTTTTCTGTACCATAAACCAAAATCGAGTTTTTATTTGATGGTTTATATTAATTTAATGTAGATATTTTAGACTAGTGAGTAGTGTCCATTGTCATTTCGTCTTAAGTTTGAATTAATGATCCATTAAATAATACACGTGTTTTTATTTTAATCATTGAAGGGTATTGATCAATGGCCAAATATTAATTTCGTTATTTGGCTTCACATTTAATTTTATTGAATAATTTGAATTGGCCTAACCGTGACATGTCCATGTAGCTATCTCCTTCGTTTTAAATGACATGCTATTATTTATGGTCATGATTCACGCTTCTTTGCAAAATCAAATTCGATTTTTGGAAAATAATTGAAAGTACTCCATTAATCTAAAGTTTTTTTTTTTTGTCATCATTAATCTAAAGTTTTTTTTTGTTAAATTGATCATCATTTATGTTAGTACAAGCCAATAAGCTAGTAATATATTAATCGATTCCAACATTTTTATAATAAAAGGCTACTATCATTTAAAGTATTCGGCTCCCAAAGATCATGCGAATTATTGGGACATGGTCATTCGATTCGATGTATTAATTACGAGTTTATGATACAAGTACAATTAATTAATGCAGAAAATGATTAGGTTTAAGACTAATTAAGATTAAAGAAATACTACTAAGATACTCCTAAGATCGAGTGGCGTTGTCGTGGCAGAAACAAAAGCCACCAACTGAGTAGTCTACGTTTCCCTATCTTCCGGTTAATGTTTTGACCTCTCTCAGCTCAGTTTGTTGCCACTTTCATTTCTCATCAACTCTGCCATTGAAGTATTCATCATCATTGATTAAGTACCAAACAATGCATGCATTTATTTTAGGTGACGTTAATATGATTTTTTTTCAAAAAAAATGTTAAAACTAGACATACATCTTGTTAGAAATCAAATCCAAAACCGAAATCAATACAATGATTGAACAAAGAACAATCACTAGCTGAATTCGGTTCATACATTTCCTCGATTTCAATTTCGTATAGTTTTGTTTTATATTTCTTGAAAATGTAAATAAATAAAATTAAGTTAGATGGAGATAGAAGAAACGGAAGGTAGGGTCCTGAGCCATGGTCATGAGGTAGACGCTGACGCATGGCTTTCCGATTTAGTTGACGTGTCGTTTCTCGCTACTAAAACGGCAGGTATTCCGTTACTACAATAACTAACTCTCTCTTCTTCGGGCAAAACAATGATGACACACAAGTAACAAATTCGGGCATGAGAAACGGCGTTTCGAATACTTTTAACGCCGTCTAGTTACGTAATTAATGTTGTGTACGTTACCTGCTGCACCGGTAAGCATGGGCGGAAAGATCTTCCGTTTTTATGATGACGTGGTTATGTGCTGACATTGACACGTGTAGGTTGTTGGAAGGATCACATGACATGGACGGTATTTTTTTTTAAACTTCGGGCCAGCCATGTTTAAGCCACAAAACGGGCTTTTTTACACCAACCCATTCTGAGATCAGCCAATTTTTTTACCCTATTTAGTTACTATTTCATTTCAATAATTTTATTTTCCTTTATAAAGTTTCCACATTTTGTAACAATGTGAGACACTGAGATTGTATATATTTAAGTTAATGCTCCAAAATGATAAAAGGTCAAATATGTATAATAATGATGTAACGGATAACAAAAAAAAATGATAAAAGAGTTTATGGTATGTTTATGATAAACCTCAACAGATGTATATTTTATCAAAATAATTTATATAGGGTAATATTTTAATAATTTCCTTTTTGGAAAGATTTTTGATACATATTTTGAATTCATATCAGTCAAAACTTCAACAATTTTATCTTTTTATTTCCATATTATTTATTATTTTTGCAAAAAAATTTGTCAACAATATATTATCTTACTACTCTTAGATTAATTTAAGGTACTATATTTTAGCATATAGTGATTTTAGTATTCTAAGCTCTAAAGTACGTTCCAACTCTTTCCATATAAGTATTTTTGTTCGGCTTTTCAGGAGAAAATGGAGACATTTATGTTTTGATAATTTATTAAAATTAGCAAATTAATAAGAACATAATTGTATCTGTCGTTGTGATTCAATGCCATAGTAAGACTATGTCAAAATTGGAAAACGATAGAAATAAATAATTTATAAAAAAGCGAGTAAAAAAAACTGTGAAGTACTAGTGGGGTTAAGAAAATCATTTAACAAAAAAATAAAAAGGAAAATGAAATTCTAATAAGATGGCTGCTTCTCTTTCTTTGTGACGAGCATCAAAAGCAAAACCAAACCTGCGGTTAAAACTTAAGCCTCTGCAGGTAGATAGAGAGAGAGAGATCTTGTCTTTGTTTGGTTATATAAATCCTTAAAACGATGTTCTTTTGTCTTTGGGAAGCACACGTCAGAATAAAAAGGGCACACTTGAATTGAAATTCAAACAATCATCAGAGATGATAGAAACCGGCGAAGATAAACGGAGCTCCGTCGAGGAAGGAGGAGGAGGTGGTCGTACGATTCTTGTCGGCGTGAAGCTTGATGCTCCGAGCAGAGAGTTACTCACTTGGGCTTTGGTTAAAGTCGCTGAGCCTGGTGATACTGTGATCGCTCTTCATATCCTTGGAAATGGTACATTTCTGAGTTTTTTCTTAATAGAATTTCTCTTACCAAAAAGCTTTGATTTTTATGTTTTGTAACACACAAGTTTCGGTTTTGGGTTTTTGTGTAGAGATTGTGGATCGAGCAGGGAACTCTTCGCTTCTCTCTCTGGTCAAAACTTTCGACTCTGTTCTTGACGTTTATGAAGGTTTCTGCAATTTGAAACAGGTAAAAAATAAGATCCTTTGTTTACTTCTTTAGCTTCGTCAGAAAACAAACAAATAAAAATGTTGAATTTTTCCTCTTTATAGGTGGATCTGAAGCTGAAGCTATGTCGTGGTTCCTCTGCTCGAAAGATTATAGTTAGAGAAGCGAAATCGTTTTCTGCAACTAAAGTTTTAGTTGGGATTTCAAAAAGTCACCATACGATTCGTTCATCAGCATCTGTAGCTAAGTACATAGCGAAGAAACTATCAAAGGATTGTTGGGTTATTGCTGTAAACAATGGTAAAATCTTGTTCCAAAAAGAAGGTTCTCCATCATCTACCATTAATCAATCTCAAGGTTTGACCTTTTTTCTCAAGTTTCTACATTTTTGTATCTGAATAATTTGTTTTTGGGTTAGTGGTTGAAAAAACTGTTATTGGGTTTTGAGTTGTGTTTTAGGAAAGGAAGATGTTCGGAAGATTACTTTGTTGAATGTGCTTCAGAGATCTGTTACATTGAATAAGACTACTAAAGTAGTTAGCCATTCTGAGGAAGATTCTAAGGAGGATGATGAGGATCAATCCGGTGGCCAGAATCTACGGCAAGTCTTAGCGGCTGCTCGTTTGGAGAGTTGCTCGGTTTGTGGTTCGGATTCTTTGTCTCCGAACAAGACAACAACTCCTGGAAAGTTGTCTGGAGCTTCAGATTTTGATAGGAGTGAAGATGATGATGAGTGCAACAAAGCAATGGAGATTGTGCCTGTGAATGGTCCAGAAGATTCAGGCGGTTCTATAACTATGTTGGTTAGGAAATTGCCTGAACCTAGACCAGGTTGGCCTTTGCTTCGTCGTGCTGTTTCTACATTAGGACAATCTGTTACTCCTCATAGACCTTTGTCGAAACAGATACCGGTAGTTCAATGGGCTCTGAAGCTTCCTCCTAGGGATACTAAGCAACTTGGTTATGATTCTTCTGAAGATAATTTGTCAAGCTTAAACGCAATTGTTCCATTTGGTATCAACAATAGTCCAAGAAAATTGCCAGAGGAATTAGAGGGACTTTATGAGAGGTTCTCTTCAACTTGCCGGTTTTTCAAGTACAAGGAACTCGTTTCAGTGACATCGAATTTCTCCGCTGGTTGGTCCTTCTCACCTTTATATATGAATGACATGCTTCTAGTTCTTGAATTTTTCCAAGCCTCCTGTTTTATAACTAAGAGATTCAATGTGATTTCAGATAATTTTATCGGGAAAGGTGGCAGCAGCCGGGTTTTTAGAGGTTGTTTGTCCAATGGAAGATTGGTTGCTGTGAAAATTCTCAAGCAAACCGAAGATGTCTTGAATGATTTCGTGGCTGAGATTGAGATCATCACAACACTACACCATAAGAACATTATCTCCCTCTTAGGATTTTGCTTTGAAGACCACAATCTATTACTTGTATACAATTATCTCTCAAGAGGAAGCCTCGAAGAGAACCTTCACGGTACTTGTTAGACAAGCCCTTGCGTTTTTAAGTAACTCAGAGATTCTATTATGATCATTGATCTAACAAATGTTTGGTTTCATAACCAGGAAATAAGAAAGATCCGCTTGCATTTTGTTGGAGCGAGAGGTATAAAGTGGCTGTGGGAGTAGCAGAGGCACTGGACTACCTGCATAATACTGCTTCACAACCCGTCATCCACAGAGATGTTAAGTCATCAAACATACTATTATCTGATGATTTTGAGCCACAGGTAAAAACAAATTCTATTGGTTTTTCATATATCAAAGAGGAAGAAACAAAAACGCAAGAATACTAAAAAGATAAGTAAACATTGTTCCCAGCTTTCTGATTTTGGGCTTGCGAGGTGGGCATCTATATCTACAACACACATTATCTGCTCTGATGTCGCGGGAACTTTTGGGTATGGAATAATCTGGGTTTTGCCTGATGTTTCATGAAAGTTCTTGAAAATGTTCTTTTGCTAATCACTCTTTCTGTTCTTGTTGCAGATACTTGGCTCCAGAATACTTCATGTATGGTAAGGTGAACGATAAGATAGATGTGTATGCATTCGGCGTTGTTCTCCTCGAGTTACTTTCGGGAAGAAAACCGATTAGCAGCGGATGTCCAAAGGGACAAGAGAGTCTAGTCATGTGGGTATGTATTACTGCAAACCAATTAAGTCAAAACCAAGCTTTTTCTAGACTCTTATTAAAAGCAAGTATGTATGATGATCATGTACAGGCCAAACCAATTCTAGATGATGGAAAGTATTCTCAGTTATTAGACCCGAGTTTGCGGGATAACAACAACAACAATGATGACCAAATGCAGAGGATGGCGTTAGCTGCTACTCTTTGTATTCGACGTAGCCCTCAAGCTAGACCAAAAATGAGCATCGTAAGTAAAATATTATATCTACTAGCCTTTTTCAAATAACAGCTCTGTGTAGTTTATCTTAACGAATGTGGAATGATGCAGGTATTAAAGCTGCTTAAAGGTGATGAAGACACGATTGAGTGGGCAATGCAACAAGTGAGTAGTTCATCAGAGGAGTCAGAGATGCTCAAAGATGAGCAATGCCAAAGATCAAACTTGCAATCACACCTTAACTTAGCACTTCTTGATGTTGAAGATGACTCAATCTCCATGGGAAGCATCGAGCAAGGCGTCTCTGTTGAGGATTATCTAAAAGGCAGGACAAGCCGTTCTTCGAGCTTCGACTAAAAGCCCATTTTTACTGAAACCATTGTGTGTACATATCAAAGGGGGTTCTGTGGAAATGGGTGGATGGTGGATTTGTGGGGGTTTCTTTTTAGCCCTCCTTGCTCACCTGTTTAGGATTGTAATTGTAGATTTCAATTGTTTGGGATGTGTTTTGTAATTTCCAGTAAGTCTTTTTTGGGGGGAATACTTATAGCAGTGGACCAGTGGTAATAAAAACGAAATGGAAATGCTTGTAATTGTCTTCCTTCTCGGACTTGAATTGAATTTAAAGTGACTAACCAATTTGGCTCGGTCCAGTAAGTCCACAATAAAAGGTCAACCTATCTGTATTAGGCCCATTGGGCCGAATAAAGCCATACACGTGGAATCTGATTTTTTTTTTCCTTTTATTTTCTGGTAATTAAAATTTCCGCCGTGAAACCCTTCACTGCGTTTCAAGTCAGCAAAGAAAGAAACGGCTAAAAAAATCATCAGCCATGGATTCTTCTCTCAAGAACCCTAACTACGGCCAATGGCTACCTCCTTCCGCTCCTTTTCCGCCGATACCTCCACCGCCACCGCATATCTCTCACCAATTTCATTTTGAAAGCCTTAATAATGGTTACGATCGTCACCATCACAATTACCACAACTATACGCACCGCCAAGATTTTCCTCCGCAATATGCGGTTAATCAGCCGCCTTCGTACTACTCCCAGCCACAGCCGCAAGCGCAACCGCCGGCGCTGCATGTTAGTTATGAGCCTCCTTGGAATTTCTCGCACCAGTCTCGTAATTTCTCGTGTACGGACTCCAGGAATTTCGCCCATTCTCATTGGTTTGGATACATGGAACGTAACTATCAATTAGACTACTGCGGGAATCGAACTAGGGATTGTTTCAACACTCGTGATTTGGATGGTTATTCTAGGTCAAGGGATGGATTCTGCAGTCTTGGATACGCAATAAATGACTTTGGGGAAAATTATCGAGATAGTTGGCGGTTTAAATCGGATTCTGATAGATATTGTACTTCTTTAGGTTCAGGAACAAGTTTTGCTTATGGATATGATAGATATGGGGATACATTGCGTCGTGGTTCCATTACACACGGAACAGTAAACCAGACATGTGTTAAGGGTAGAGAGAATGATAGGTCTCGACGCACAACTCATTTCAGTGAGAAGCAATCAGTGAACCCAAAGGTAATTAGTTATACTGCTGGAGAAGTTATTCTGCCTCAAGGAGGGGTTCCTTTTTCTAGCAAGTCCATGTCTAGTTTACAATCCCAACCTTGTGAAGATGAGATACCTAAGAAAGATATGGATGATCTATCATCAAGCAATTTTATGCAGGAGGTAAATGATAACTGCTTCGCTGTTGAGACGAGTACCGCTACCAGGGTTGATTCTCTTGATCGAACTGTTGTTTCACAGGCTGAAACTAAAACCTTTTCTCAAAGTAAAGCCTTTGAAAATGAATCAGTTGAGACTGTCAGCAGGCAAGAATCCATGGAAATTACGCCTCTTAATAGCACTGCAGAAGTCTATCACAATCTGGATAGTGACGCAGGTAAGCACACTTGTATAATTAGCAGCTCTTCATCTCCTAAGAATGTTGCAGGAAAGGGATCATCGAAGGTGCTGCCCGTGGAGGGAACTTCTGTATTGTTGCGCAGCATTTATAACAATAAGGAAGGTTGGACTGATGGGTTCAACAGAGGATTATCATCTGCTACTTATTTGGAAGATGTATGTCTTGCACTTGATCATGATCTGGGTTTGAGTTCCCATGATCCTGCAGAAATTCCATCGGTGGATCAATCTTGTAAGATAGATTGTGGAGGCTTGAAAGCTTGTTTATTTCAGTCAGATGTTTCTCTTAGCAAAGATACTAATGTTGGTGGAAGTGAATTCCATTTGAAGGCCACTACTACTCGTGATTGCTCGCCTGTATCGGAAATTGAAAATAGTGTTACAATTGGATATATGGGCAGTTCTGGCACTGAAATGGTTACTGATTCGGAATGTGCCCTCCTTGAAACTCAATCATTTTCAGCAGGATGTAAGGTCTTGGCTAATAACCATTTAGGATGTGGATCATCAGATGTTATGGGTTCCTTCTGGATGTCCTCTGTGGATAAAGATCTGGTAATTGATCCTTTGAGGATGTGTTTGGGGCCTGATAGTTCTGTCAGTACGCGTCATCTTTCTCCCTCTGTTTCTGTGAATGAGCAGGTAAAAAATTCTGCATCATCAGTCAAAGCGAATTGTAGTTCTCATTGTGACAGTATAGAAGAAGAACGGGGAAGAGCTGAAAACATGGATGTAGACATTCAAGAAGAGAAAGTAAAGATTACTGGTGAAGCTTTACAGTGCAGGACTTTAGGGACTGATTTTGTAACAGTTATCGGGGATGCAATGTTTCTATCCGGTTCTTCATCCAGTTTACCAGGGCTACTCACTGGGAAGATACAGAATGAAACTCATGCTGTTGCTAAGATTGACAAAACTAACAATAGCTACAACTTCGTAGATGCTTCACAAGAGCAAACCATTACTTTCCATGAGACAGCCCAGTCAGGTAGCTCTCTGGGGCATTATCTTTGCTCTGGTCAAACTTCACCTGGTTCAGATACTGAATCCTGTAAACTCCCTATGGACAAGTATGGAGATGGAGGGTTAGTTGAAAAGACAGATGGTGAACCAGTAGAGAACATCACTGATGTACCATATGATATTGCCTCTCAAGAAGTCTCACTAAATATTATTAACACTGATGTCTATGTTGGTGAAGCACTGTCATTTGATGGAAAAGTTTCTGGAAATGAGTGTCCTAGTAATTCAGACGTGCTTCTATCCAGATTACGCTCATATACAGATGAAAAATGTGAAGTTTCCCATGTCAATGATTATGTAGTTGATATACCACCCCCAGATTCCCAAAGTGAGACACCTGTGAGCTCCATAAGTGAGAAAACACAAAAGAGGGCAAATAAATGTATCCATGCTGCTCAGAAAAGTTATCCACTACATGACATTAAGGAGGATGCAAGCCCTCCAATTAGTGTCACTAATCATCACACATGGGATCGAAAGTCCACTACTGCGGCCTCCCCTCTGGTAGCTGTCAAGCCCAAAGTGACTGTCCAATCCAGTAGTACTTATGTACGTAAAGGAAATAGTCTTCTTCGGAAACCATCTCCTGGTTCTCTAGGTGAGATATCTCTTGGATTGCCTCTGCTCTCCAATTGAATCGTTCCACTTTTGAAGACAATAGCATGCAATTTGTTGGTCGAGCTGACAATATCTATTTTCTTTTGAAAACAGGAGACACACTACCTCTGCTAATTCACTCAATGCCTCCCTCAGACAGTACTTCTTCAGGGAAATGTGCATTATCTCCTGGCATGGATCCGCCTGCCAATGGTCTACCTGGATCATCAAATCCGCCAAAGTTGGAATCTTTAAATCCGAGTAAAATTTTATATGTTAAGAGGAAAGCAAATCAGTTTGTATCAGCTTCAGATATGCGTGGTGCAAGTAATAGCAGGATTCCTCCCTGTGGTGGCTACTTCAAGAGAAGTAAAAGTCAACTAGTTAGGAATTCAAAGAGCCTAGCTAATCAGGAGAAATTTTTATCTGATGAAGCTTCAACTTCACAGACAGCTGCGAAGATGGTGTCAAAAAGATCCTCTAGCTTGGCGCTTTCTGAATTTGGTATGTTAGGTGCATTCACAGTAGATTGTGTTGTTTTCTTTCTGTTATGTATATATTTGTATCTGTGGTCTTCACGTTTTTGCTTCCATAGCTAGAAGCAAGAAATTGAGTAATTGATCTTCGTTTCCTGTTTTAGCTATTGTGAGACCCTTTAATCATTTAAATTTTTCTTTGGTCTGGACGCTGAAAGAACCAATATCAAGAAAGGCCAATAGAGTTCACATAAGCCTTCAGAAGATGGTCCCGCAGCCAGTTTCTTGGAAAAGATCGACTTACTGGAGAAGATTAATGAATCCAGCCTCGGTTCTGCTAAATGGTTCTTTTTCCATCGCCAGGTATGCTTACCTTATATGTGACCATATGTTTTTATCTGCCCCCCTTTTTCTCTGTTCACTAGTTTGATGACAGAACATTCCATCTCCAGTCGAAAATTGCGGATGATGAGAAAAAGACATACAATTTACACAAGATCAACTAATGGGTGTTCGCTTACAAAGTCCAAAGTGTTAAGTATTGGTGGGTCACACTTCAAGTGGTCCAAGTCCATTGAGAGAGGCTCGAAGAAACCTGAATATCTGTCAGATATTGATTCATCGCGCTCTTGCCCTTCTGAATCTATGAAGGATACAAAGATATCATCTAATCCAAAGAGATTAGTGATCAAAAATGATAAGTATGTTATGGTTGATGCACATTATATTCATTTACTGCTCATATTTTAGCCTCAACTGAAGATCTGAGTTAAGTTTTGCAGATCTGTTTGGATTAGAAATTGTAATCAGCTTGCCAGAGATCCAAAGAAACGAACTTGTGTGTTGACAAATGAGAAGGTCAGATGGAGCCTGAACAATATCCGGTTGCGAGTGGCTAAAAAGATGAAGTACTGCCAGTTTTTCACAAGATTTGGGAAATGCAACAAAGATGATGGAAATTGTCCATATGTTCATGATCCTTCAAAAATTGCAGTTTGCACAAAATTCCTGAGTGGATTGTGTGCCAATCCAGAGTGCAAATTAACTCATAAGGTTCAACAACTAAATCATTGCCCCAGAGGTAGTATATTTCGCCTTCACAAGAAATCTCTGACTGGCTAACTTGTTCCTCCACAGGTGGTTCCAGAGAGTATGCCTGATTGTTATTATTTTCTGCAAGGTAATATTGCTGTAAGAAGTCTCATTTTTGCTTGGAAAGATACTAATACCTATAATGCAGGACTATGCAATAACGAGCCGTGTCCATATAGGCATGTGCATGTTCATCAAAATGCTGCAATATGTGAAGGGTTTCTAAGGGGCCACTGTGCAGATGGAAATGAGGTAAGGATTAGACTTAATTAGTCGACACATCTATTCCTTATTGACATTCATCTTCACCTTTCCGTAACACTAGTCTGTATTTTAGTGATTAATCATCCCAAATGATTTCTCTGATGACTACTTTTATAGCATAATAACTAAGCTAATACCATGAGGAGTGCATGGAATATATTACTCTCTGTGTTGTATTATCTTATCACTCAATTGCTTTGGTTCCTTTTTTTTTTCTCTCATAATGACATGTTGATGTAAGATGAGAATTGTATACATAATGATGGTCAGTGTCGGAAGAAGCACACATACACCTGCCCAGTTTTCGAAGCCACAGGATCTTGTCGTCAAGGGTCTGAATGCAAACTCCACCACCCCAAGAACCTAAGCAAAGGAAAGAAAAGGAAAAGAGCAAGTGAACCATGGCACAAAAATGTCAGTGGGCGTTACTTTGGTTCCCCGCACAAACATCTTCCAGAGTCTGAGCCAATGTTTATCAACGAGCTTGCTCCTGACAGTGAAGTTTTAGGAAGTGAAGCCCTTGACTTTATTAGACTTGATATTAATGAGCACGAAGCCAGTGAGAGCATGGATTCAAGCATTGAGGAATCAGTATCTGATGATAGTAATGCGCAGGATTCAATAGACGAGCTAATCAGACCAGTGGGATTAATGCAAAGGTAATGTTCTTATGCTGAGTCTGGTAGGTTCTGTTTCTCTAATGCCTGATGGGCAAAACTCAGTGATGTAGGTAGGGTAATACGTCTCTAGTGACCAGTGTGTATATAGTATAATACAAGTTGCTTTCTGGGGAGAAACACAATGATGTAGATATTTTTGTGTTAAAAGACCCATAAATGAAATCTTGGCTTTTTGGCCTTTCTTCAATAACTAATAAGTTCGCTTCCAAGCTATAGAATATAGTACTACAGTTTACAAATCAAGAGCTGCAATTACTACACAGATCTGCAGCTCTTAACATGAAGTCATAAACTACTACTACTACTACCATACAGTGATGAACCTAAAGAAGCCTTGAGATAGCAAATACAAATCATGTAGGATCTCTCGTTTTGCTTCACATTCAAGACTTTATTGTAGATTCTTGAGATCTACACTTTAAGAGCAGTGTGGTGCCGCGTTACTTGTTGCCTACAATATCTTTGCACCCTCTAGCATCAAGACAAATTTGTCAAACGTTTTTCATGCAGCCAGGGTTTGAATGCACCTTCAAGAACTATGTTCTGCAGAAAAAGTAAACCACAAAAGACATTTAATCCATGGCGCAAACTACCCTTACATTCATTTTGTTATATTGATAAAATATTGCGTTCAAGGTTTTCTGGTAACAAGAGTGTTTCACTAGACGAATGCACACTCACGCCGATTTGCACATGTTGTAGCAAGAAAAATAATCATGTAACAGAAAACTCTACCTCTAAATAAAAGAAAAACCCGCGCAACAGGTTCAAAGCTCTAGGAAGATCCTCCCGATAACGATGATACTTCTTGTTGAAATCTGCAGAATCAAAACCAAAGTAAACTCAATATGTTTGCAATAAGAGTATATGTTCAGTGGAAAACAAAGGTAAAACTACAGGACATGGTATATTAAATTCCACCAAGAAAGCATCATGGATGGAATACATCATTTTTAGCAATATTCAGATTATAATAATAAGCAGATCCCAACAAGTGTCAATATTCAATTAAAGATGTATGATATTATGATTTGCATAAATGACAAGCTTTCCTCTAGAGACTTAGAGTTAGCTGACTGAGTCTCAAGCTAGCCTTTTATATAGCGCACAAACTTAGTTATACGTTAAACGGTTTTATCTTTGAGAAGATAGTTCAGCACATTACACATCTACAAGAACACATTTAACAAGTTGCTTCAATTAATATACCTGTATACTTTTCGAGATATGAAAGTGCCAACTTGTGTTGATCATTATATTCAATCTCTCTTCCATCTCGTAATTGCCTAGACTTAGTCAACGGTCTCTTGAGTGATGCCTCATTATAGAGTCTCAAGAACTCCTTTTCATCATAGGGATTTCTGAGAATTTCCATTAGCTTCTTGCTAAACGAAGAGTTGAATATATCATCAGGTTCAATACCATCTTCAAGATCCTTGGAAAACATTATAAGAAAATGAAAAATGTCAACACAAAAAAATTAGAAAGAATCAGAAAAGACAGATTTCAAAATACAAGTGAGAGAATAGAGGTATTCATACTATCACTTTGCCGTCATTAGTTGCCTCGAATGGCGATTTGCCTCCATCCGGAAAGGGGTGATCACTGATTGCAATAATATCAGGATCGGACAAACACACTTCATCTTTCATAGGTTTCACTTGTCGATCCGATTTGAAGATGGTAATGGAATCTCTTAGATAAGCTAGGTAATATGAATAGGTTTTATCCATTGACGATAGGCTCTCTTTATTCTCCTGCTTGGCAGGTTTGCAACTGTGAAATAAGTTGTCTTTGACATTACCTCTAGATTTCGATTCATTATTGTGCTTGGTCACAGGAATCTTCCTACCCAGCAAAGCCTCTCGTTCTTTTCGTTGGATATCTTTGGTGTTAACCAACACAGGAATAGTCTTTGAAATCGAGTTATGATCTGCTCTCCCAATCTCAGTCTTCAGTCTCTTTGAAGCTCTGAAAATTGTCTGAGACTTATCATTTCTCGTATGCTTTAATTTGACGTTTTTACTGGCCACAGAAATTTTCCTTCCACGTCGAACATCTCCATTCTTTTCTTGGGAGTCTCTGACATAACTTGCAGGCTTTAATTTGATAGTGTTCTTGGCCACAGAAATCTTCCTTCCACGTCGAGCATCTCCATTCTGTTGTTTTGTGTCTATGACATAACTTCTAGGCTTTAGTTCGATAGAGTTCTTGGCCACATAACTCTTTCTTCCACGTCGAGCATCTCCTTTCTTTTGCTGGGTTTCTTTGGTCCTTAAGACAGTCCTCGAAATCGACTTATGATCTACTCTACCATTCTCAGTCTTCAACCTCTTGGATACAGTGGAAATCGTAGGAGACTTTGCCTTTCTCCCTGCTCTACTCTTCTCAGTTTTTACTGCTTTTCCTTTACTCCTATCAGATTCTTCATGATCGACATTGTACATAATGCGCACCGGCGAACTACCCCTTACATTGTCCTCAAGCAAATATAGATTCCCGATTTCACTAAAATGTGACAAATACTTTTTATATTCCAAATCATGAACCAAACCAGAATCGCAATCATCAACACAAACAAGCTGCATGTTGGTTCTGTTGGTTTTGCCATCTTTAGCTAAAAGATCATCCCCTGATGCATTCACTTTACCACAAAGAGCCAGCATTCTACCATCAACTTCATCTGTGTCTGTGTCTGTGGCTGACTCAATCTCAATTATTTCCTTCTTCACAATTGACTTAGCCACCGCAGAATTCTTCGAGTTCTTAGCTAAAACATCATCCCCTGATGCATTCACTTCACCACAAAGAGCCAGCATTCTACCACCAACTTCATCTGTGTCTGTGGCAGACTCAATCTCAACTATTTCCTTCTTCACAATTGTCTCAGCCACCGCAGACATGTTCGAGTTTTTAGCTAAAACATCATCCCCTGATGCATTCTCGGCACGAAAAAGAGCCGGCATTCTACCACCAACTTCATCTGTGTCTGTGTCTGACTCAATCTCAATGATTTCCTTCTTCACAATGGTCTTAGCCACCACAGACTTCTCTGGGTTCGCAGCTAAAGCATCATCCCCTGATGCATTCTCGACACCACAACGCGCCAGCATTCTACCACCAACTTCATCGGTGTCTGTGTCTGACTCGATCTCAATTATTTCCTGCTTCACAATGGTCTTAGCCACCACAGACTTCTTAGCTAAAGAACCATCCCCTGATGCAATCACTTCACCAAGAGGCAGCATTCTACCACAAACTTCATCTATGTTTGACTCGGTCTTTATTTCCTTCTTCACAGTGGTCTTAGCCACCACAGACTTGTTCGGGTTCTTAGCTAAAGTATTATCCCCTGATGCATTCTCTTCATTACAAAAAGGCAACTTTGTAGCACCAACTTCATCAGTGTCCGTGTCAGAATCAATCTCAATAATTTCCTTGTCCACAATGGTCTTCTTAGCCACAGCAGATGTCTTGGGGTTCTTAGCTAAAGCATCATCCCTTGAAGCGTTCCTTTCAACGCAAAGATCCAGCATTCTACCACAAACTTCATCTATGTTTGACTCAGTCTTGATTTCCTTGTTCAACGAAGACATGGCATTCTCTTCACCACAAAAATCCAACTTTCTTCTAGCACCAACACCATCTGTGTCGTCTGTATCAGACTCGATCTCAATTATTTCCTTGGTCAGAATTGTCTTAGCCCAGGCAGACTTCTTCTTCTGCTTCCTCGTCATATTCAGCTTAAGCAGGCTATATAACTCTACCCGATCCTGAAACAAAAACATTTGAGAAACGAAGAAAAATGACCAGCGACCAAACATTTCTTCACATTTGAAATTCACCCACAAAGTAGGAGTTTTTATTTTAAGCAAGAATGGTTGATTCACCCACAAAGCAATTACCAAATCAATCAAACCTAGCTAGTCTCACAAGTAGTACAAAACATTCACCCACTAAACTCAAATTCGGGTTTTTTCTTCTTCACGAAATTCGAGCATTCAAATAACAAACAAAGCAAATGTAAGTTAGAAATTGAGAACCCATTAACGAGAAGGAGAGGAAAGAGAAGAAGAAGAAGAAGACTAAAATTTGAAATCTTTGGTCTCGCTACTTACCTGAAATTTGAAGCAAAGAACGAATTTTAGACCCAGAATATAGCTTCTAAGCAGAGAAGAAGAACCCAATTTCACAATAATTTCGGGAAAATTTTCCAATCAGAAGAAAACCCTAGAATTTTTTTGACGGTAAGAGCTCGTCGAAGTCGCCAGTCACTAGAAGTAGTAAAGCAACCATAAATGCATGATTCGAACACGACAGGTTGTGTCCGTACCGTTAATGTACGCGCTCTTTTATGTAATACCAAAGATTATTAAGACTCTAATCTCTCTTCCAAAGCATTAAAATGGGCCGAAATTAAGGCTTTTTAAGTCAAAAGGCCCACTATAGATAATTAAGGGCTACAACCATACAAGCCCCTTCACACCTTTAACGATCACCAAAAAATTCTATTCTAAGCCATTTTTATTTAGAAACATGGCACCAAAAAATAAGACTACCACAAAAAGTCCATTTAGCATCCCCCTAAGATAGTGGTTTAAGTAGAGGAACGCACTCTTTGTCAATCTAAATTCAATTTGTCAATCAATTTAGATCCTCAACCATTACATTAAATAACATCCAATCTCATTCTCTAATAGTTTTTTTTTTTTTTGATCAACCTCATTCTCTAACATTTGAGTTAAAGTTTTAATATACAACATTTTTAAAAAAATAAAATAAAAGACACTAGTTTATGAATTGTCTTGACCAAAACCTGTAATTTATTTCCATTAGGGGAATGTAAGCAAATCATATAAAATTGGATAGTTATAGGTAGTGATTAGGTTTATAATACGTTTGATTATTTTTTTGCTTAATCTGTACACTTTCTTCTTCTACCTCTGTTTCATTGTCTTCATGCGACTCGTCGAGTTTCGTCCCTTCACTCTCACATCAAATTCCTCACCACCACATCCACGTGTCTCAACCTCCACTCTCCTCCGTCTCTCCACCGTCCCCGGCGTCTGATTCATCAATTCCTCGCCGGCTCTCTGGAAAAAGGAATCACCTTTCTCTCTCTGTTTTGCTCGATCCGTTGTAAAAATTATTGATTTGCTCCATCATCAGATCGCCGGCGTTTTTAACCGCCATGAAACTCTCCGACGTTGGATTAGACGTTGTGAAAACTCCGAGATTGGTTAAATTGATTGCGTTTGCGTTTCTCTCAATCTCAACAATTTTTCTCTTCAATCACTTCTCAGATTCCTTCTCTTATCCATCTCTTCGTTTTCCTATTTCCTCTTCTTCAAACGTCACCGAAGCTATTCAAACCGACATAACATCCGTCGCGGCGGTAGCACCATCTCCTCCACCGCGTCCGCGTCTCAAGATTTCGCCTCCTCCGCTACCACCGACAGTGGTGAGAACGGGAATCATCGACGAGAATGGTGCCATGTCTGATTCGTTCGAAATCGGCGGATTCGATCCGGATTCCGTCGACGAGCTTAAATCACAAACCGGAAATTCGTCGGTTGAGGAAAAAGAATCGCCGGAAGTCGGTTTTCGGATTGAGAAACTCAAATTGTGTGACAAGACGAAGATAGATTACATTCCATGCTTAGACAACGAAGAAGAGATCAAGAGATTGAACAATACCGATAGAGGAGAAAATTACGAGAGACATTGTCCTAAACAGAGCTTAGATTGCTTGATTCCACCTCCAGATGGTTATAAGAAACCAATCCCATGGCCACAAAGCAGAGACAAGGTGAAATAATGTGATCAAGTCCTTACCTTTATCTAAGTCCTTCATGTAAAGTCACTAACTTGATTTGTGCTTGTAGATATGGTTCAATAATGTGCCACATACACGTTTAGTGGAAGATAAAGGAGGTCAAAATTGGATTAGAAGAGAGAAAGATAAATTTGTTTTCCCTGGAGGTGGAACTCAATTCATCCATGGAGCTGATCAGTATTTAGACCAGATCTCCCAGGTTTGTTTTTGGTTTTTCTAATCTTGTTTTTTTTTTCGTTTCTGGCTAATTTGTTTGTTTGTGTTGATCTTATATTCTTTTAGATTGAAATTTGCAGATGATTCCTGATATTACATTTGGATCACGCACTCGTGTTGCCTTGGACATTGGCTGTGGTGTGGCGAGCTTTGGTGCGTTTTTGATGCAGCGTAACACTACAACCTTGTCCGTAGCACCAAAAGATGTTCATGAGAATCAGATACAGTTTGCATTGGAGCGTGGTGTCCCTGCGATGGTTGCTGTCTTTGCCACACGGAGGTTGTTGTATCCAAGCCAGTCTTTTGAGATGATTCATTGTTCCAGATGCAGAATTAATTGGACCCGCGATGGTTTCTCTTCTTTCATTTCTTGATTTTTGCTTCTCCTGTAATGTTATTTGAGATTTACCATAGTAAGTGACTGAAGCTTTTTATTGGCTGAATTACATAGATGGGATACTTCTTCTTGAAGTTAATAGAATGCTTAGAGCAGGAGGCTACTTTGTTTGGGCTGCACAACCCGTTTACAAACATGAGGATAACTTGCAAGAGCAGTGGAAAGGTCCGTAACTTATTCGACTAAATAATTTGTCTGCTATGGAATTTAACTAAAAAATGGGTGTTGCTTCTGCTCTTCGATTATCTTTTCAGAAATGTTAGACCTTACGAACCGAATCTGTTGGGAGCTTATCAAGAAAGAGGGATATATTGCTGTGTGGAGGAAGCCTCTAAACAACAGCTGCTATGTCAGTCGTGAAGCTGGAACTAAGCCTCCTTTGTGCAGATCTGATGATGATCCTGATGATGTTTGGTACATATATGCATCTCAAAGTCTAATTTCTTTTTAATAGTTTTGAGCCTTCTTGCATAGACATTCTATGGTAGAACCACCAAATTCTCAGCTTTTCAATTAAAACTTTCTGAAAGTCTCGACTTTGTGGTTATGGTTTTCTGTTCCAGGTATGTAGATATGAAACCATGCATCACCCGATTACCTGATAATGGCTATGGGGCTAATGTCTCCACATGGCCTGCACGTCTTCATGATCCTCCAGAGAGGCTACAGAGCATTCAAATGGATGCCTACATATCCCGAAAGGAAATTATGAAGGCAGAGTCAAGATTTTGGTTAGAAGTAGTAGAGAGTTACGTGCGGGTTTTCCGCTGGAAGGAGTTCAAACTTAGGAATGTTCTGGACATGAAAGCTGGTTTTGGAGGGTAACCATCAATCACACCTTTTTATTGTTTCTGTCTTCCCAAAGTTTATTTGATCTAGTATTACTTGATGTTGGTAGGTTTGCAGCAGCATTAAACGATCTCGGGCTTGATTGTTGGGTTATGAACATTGTTCCCATTAGCGGATTCAACACCTTGCCAGTTATATATGACCGTGGACTTGTAGGGGCTATGCATGACTGGTACAGACCGATATATAACCTTCTGCTCTTTTGCTTGTAATCCAACATAACTTACACAAGATCACATCTAAAGCTTTTTGCACTTGCTTTCTCTAGGTGTGAGCCATTTGACACATACCCAAGAACCTATGATCTGATACATGCTGCATTTCTCTTCTCTGTTGAGAAGAAGAGGTAAAAAGATTCAAACTTCGTATTTTTTCTTATGCTGAATCCAAAAATATTAAGGTCAGGAACTTGATTGGGGTAATGAATTGGGTTTCATGTGGAGCATAGGTGCAACATAACAAACATTGTACTGGAGATGGACCGAATGTTGAGGCCGGGAGGACGGGTTTACATAAGGGATTCACTGTCTTTGATGGACCAACTTCAACAACTGGCTAAAGCCATCGGTTGGACTGCTGGTGTTCACGATACCGGGGAAGGACCCCACGCAAGCGTTAGGATTCTCATCTGCGATAAACGGATATGAGAAAAGAAAAATGAAAGATACGAAATCGAATGTGATGATAAGTCTGCTCAAAGCGACAGTTCTGAGTGATAGATTGATAATTGTATGTTGTTTATTTGTTTGTTGATTTGATTGTTGTAGAATGAAGAGTGTTAATACACTTGAGCCACTTTAACACATGAGTAACAAAAGGATTCATTTTCTCAGACAAAGAAACAGAGAAAGGTAACTTTCAGTTATAACCGTTGGATTCCTAAGTTGAGATCCGACGGTACAGTCTCGTTAATCGATCTTTTCTAAAAGCCGCAGAGAATAACTAAAAGCACGTGCACATCACGAATCTGTTACTGTGACTCCGTTACCGTGAGTCTCCGGCGCGGTTTTATTACTTCCACGTGTCAGTTTCACGTCACTGATACCGGTTTTGACCGGTGTCAGATCCAAGTTGAAAAAATTATACCGGTTAAGGGGACGCGGAAGTTTAAAAATGATTCAAAGATAAGAGAGAAGCCGGGATTTTCAGAACCACCGGCGAGTCTAAATCTCCGAGACCGATAAATCAATCCTCTTCTCAAATATCTAGGGTTTGCTCTTCATCGTTTCTGGACGCAGATTTCTTCACACTGGTACAGTTTTACTCTTTTTTTCCTCTTGTCGTTTTCTTTGCTCGTTAGAGCGTTGATTTTGGATTTAGCTTCGTTCCGTCTCGTAGTGGTTAAGAGAAAACTCCATTGAAATTTTCTTTGTCTTGAAATTTCGTTGTTTTCTGTTGTTTTCTGGGGAAATATTGGTAGAGAAGCCTTCAATTTCATAGCTTTTTGTTGGCAAAGAATTGGGAATGACATGTTTTTCTTATTTCTAGATGGTTTATTTGGTGATAAATCGAAGGCATTTTACCAATGGACAACATTTTCATATGAGATTTCGTTTGTGGTTAGGTTAGGATTCAAGTGTCCTTTGTCTGTTTTCTCTATAGTAGGATGGAAGAAGGGTGAAACCCTAGGCTTCAGAGTGTGAGAATCAAAACATTCGTTTAATATGTTCATGGAGGAGGCTACAAGCAATGGTGAAGGTACAGAGCATAATCAGCGAAATGGTTTGGTGGAAAGTGAAGCATTGAATCATTGGAGTGCTGGAGGTGGTGCTATGGCTAATTCTGCCAATCCTAGTTCCAGAGATAGTAAGAAGATACAAACATATAAGCGGCGAAAACTTGGGAGATCTTATTCTGATAGAATTTCCATGGAAGGTGTTAGTCACTCAGGAAGCCGGGTATTTTTCTATTATGATACCTCTGATTGTGATTGATTTTAAACTGCTGTAGTATATGTATTTGCTAGCATTTTGCAACTTCCGCACACCTCAATTGTTATATGTTCTGTGAATTTGGTTTAATCTTTCAGCTGTGTTGTAAAATAGGCAAAGGAATGTATATTAGGATCTCTATCAATCTAGTGATGGTTGGGTAGTTGCTTGCTTCTATAGTGAATATTGGCCTCAATTACTCACCATGTTGCTGAAGGAGCTAAAGATAAGGGTCATTTCTACTTATATTCGTATGGCCATTCATCGAATAATTTTGCCATTATCTGTCTATTCCGTTCATGTTGTTCAGGCTACATTAGTTTCTAGTGTGTGATAGCTATGTTTCAGGAAATGCTTTGCAAATAGTAGATAATCCCATTAATGCTGTCTGTTAACACTTTGCTTATTGAAAACCTGACTAGCGTTTGCCGAATAATGCATTCATTGCTGAAATTGGTCTCTTATGATATTTGTGTGATCAACTCCTGTGGCCATGATTTACTTTCATCATAATATGCTCCTAAAACATGTTAGCTCTTTCTTGTTTTGGATTAAATTTCTCATTAAATTTTTTTTGCACAGGAGTCTGTCTCTTGTGAACTATATAATCAAAAGTTCAGCATAGGAACCCATCTTACTGGTGAACTCCCGAAGCTTTCCAATCCAAATAAATCATCAAGTGAATCCAAGCATGAGACCGTGACAGCCGGTTGCCAGCATGTTCTGTCTCATGTTTTAGCTTCAAAGGAGTTTGCATCCCTAAATAAGTTGCTTTCCGAAAATCTTCAAGGGGCCAAGATTGAAGACCTTACGTGCAGAACTCTGATAGACACCAGGATGAAAGAGGGTGTTTATGAAGGTTCACCTCTGCTCTTTTCAACGGATCTCCAAGAGGTAATTAGTGGAAACTATGCTTAGTCTGAAGATAAATATGCATGATAACAGATTATCATGTCTTTCTTATCCTTCTCATTGTGAAAAATATTGTCTGATGCCGTGGTGCAGCTGAACTCAGACTCTCAGCTTGACGAATGTGGTTGTGTTTTCAGTACATACTATGCATTAGATTGAAGGTAGACATAGAACTAAACCTAACTACTGATTTCAGGTCTGGCAAAAAATACAGGATGTTGGTAATGATATGGCTGTTCTTGCTAATAGTCTCTTAGAGCTTTCAAGGACATCCTATAAGGAACAGGTGAGTGTCAGGCATAGATGATCTTCTTTAAGGTGCTATAATAACTTTATTTTATAAATCCTCTAATATCTTCTTTATTTCAAAATCTGGAAGTTGAAGCAGTTCTACACTGGGGGATCGAAGCCTCATCCGAATGCAGAGAACATCAGAAATGACAGTGTTTATGACGTTTGCAAGCTATGTGGAGAGAAGGCAGAGGCAAGAGACTGTTTAGCATGTGATCATTGTGAAGATATGTACCATGTCTCATGTGCACATCCTGGTGGGAAAGGGATGCCAACACACAGTTGGTATTGTCTAGACTGCACATCTAAGGGAATCGGATCACCTCACGAGAATTGTGTAGTGTGTGAAAGAATGAAAACCCAAGGGATGATGGAGACAGAAAACAGATCTGTTGATACGAGTACAGAATGCAAAGAAGATTTGAACGAATCTGAAGAGAATTCAAGCTGTAACATGAATCACCACGTAGAGATGAATAGAGATTCTGAACTCTGTAGGACCTGTGGAACAAAGGTGGATAGTGGCGGAAAGTATATAACATGTGATCACCCTTTTTGCCCACACAAGTATTACCACATCAGGTGCTTGACTTCAAGGCAAATAAAACTACACGGTGTTCGTTGGTATTGCTCATCGTGCTTATGCAGAAATTGCCTAACTGACAAGGATGATGATAAAATCGTCTTGTGTGATGGGTGTGATGATGCGTATCACATCTACTGCATGAGACCTCCATGTGAATCGGTTCCAAATGGAGAATGGTTTTGCACAGCATGTAAAGCTGCAATTCTTAAAGTCCGCAAAGCGCGTAAGGCTTTTGTGAAGAAGATGGAGACGCTGCAGAAACAGAAAGGAAGAAAACCCAGGAATGTCGAAGGCAAACCGCGAAGTAAAGACAATGGAGAATTGGATAAAAGCGTAGGAGGAATGGACATGCTTCTAAACGCAGCTGACACACTGAAAGATGAAGAACAGATGACATTCCAATCCATCAAATGAAGGATTAGATTGATAAGCAAACAAGCAATACAGCTTCTTGTCTCAAAAGATATCGTCTATTTTTTCATCTACCTAACTTCAACCCTTTAATATTTGATTCTTCTCCACAAAAGTTGTGTTCGTTTGGTTGCTAACTTTTGAAAGCAAGACAAAGGATTCTGAAGGTAACCCTTCTATTGAGAGTAAATTCTTTTAATCAACAGTGCCTTTTGATCTGCTGAGTTTGCACTTTGTTCAACATTATAGTGAACTGATTCTTGACCAAAGAGATAATGCTTCATCAGATAATTTTTATTTATAATTTAGGCGTATTATTATTACTGAGTTCCATGTTAAATATAGCCTCCAAGTACGGTGTTGCCGAAAAAAATTGAATTTGATTTTACAAAAGCTGCATGTTGCTCAAAGCACCTAATCGACATTGGAAGTACCTTAATCCGACTCGCCGAAGGATGAGACTAACATCTGAAATAATTGAAATTCTCTCTATTATTGTACAAATGCGTATAATAGATTAGGTGTAGCATTGACTAAATAGTGCAATAAATCCACGAAATTAAATATGGCCTCACCATACTCCACTGGCAAATGTTTTTTTTTGTTTGGGAATTAAAGACACAGTAAGAGCATCACATAGACAAAACAATGGTTGTTGGAATATAATAACACAAGGGTAAGGTACGTAATGGACCAAAGCTACTCTCTCTGACGATGTTTATAATATTTGCGTTGAAAGAGACTCTCAAGGTATATGAGTAGCTCGAATCATTGAAATGTATGTAGCAATAACTATGAGTAGCTCGAATCAAACGTCCTGTCTTACACGATTTTTGCTCATGTATTAAAGCCTCCAATTCGAGTAACACAATCTCGTTCTCTTTGTTTTTTTCCCTTAAGTATTAATTAGCTAAGCTCAAAATATAATATTTCAATATAATGATTTCTGTTCTACCTAACCATATCGGGAAAAAAAAAATATATATATATATATATAATTCATTTCACCAATCCCATCAAAAGTTACAAAACAAAAAATCAATACATTCCTACAATGGAACTTTTACTCCCACACGCTTCAAACTCATGCCCTCTCACTGTTCTCGGCTTCTTAGAACGAGCCGCCTCCGTCTTTGGCGACTCTCCTTCCCTCCTCCACACAACCACCGTCCATACTTGGTCTGAAACTCATTCTCGATGCCTCCGCATCGCTTCAACTCTCTCTTCCTCTTCCCTCGGTATCAACCGTGGCCAAGTTGTCTCTGTTATTGGTCCCAACGTTCCATCTGTTTACGAGCTTCAGTTCGCGGTTCCAATGTCAGGCGCAGTCCTCAACAACATCAATCCGCGTTTAGACGCTCACGCACTTTCCGTCCTTCTGCGTCACAGCGAATCCAAGCTCATGTTTGTTGACCATCACTCAAGATCTTTAGTCCTAGAAGCTGTCTCGTTCTTGCCCAAGAATGAGAGGCCTTGCCTCATCGTCCTCAACGACAGAAATGGCACGCCATCATCTACATCGGCTGACGTGGATTTTCTTGACACATACGAAGGGGTGATGGAGAGAGGAGACCCAAGTTTCAAGTGGGTTCGTCCGAAAAGCGAGTGGGTTCCAATGGTGCTTAACTACACCTCAGGAACTACGTCGTCTCCAAAGGGAGTGGTGCATAGCCACAGGTCAGTTTTCATGAGCACTATTAACTCTTTGCTAGACTGGTCTTTGCCTAACCGTCCGGTATACCTGTGGACCCTACCGATGTTCCACGCCAATGGGTGGAGCTACACGTGGGCCACAGCAGCTGTGGGGGCCACAAACATCTGTCTCACAAGAGTTGACGCGCCGACTATTTTCAACTTGATCGACAAGTATCAAGTGACCCACATGTGCGCTGCGCCGATGGTTCTCAACATGTTGACCAATTACCCAGGCCAGAAACCGCTTCAGAGCCCAGTTAAGGTTATGACCGCTGGAGCTCCACCACCAGCTACAGTCATCTCCAAGGCTGAGGCACTCGGTTTCGATGTGGGTCACGGTTACGGGATGACAGAAACCGGCGGCCTGGTTGTCTCGTGCGCATGGAAGCCTGAGTGGGATCGTCTAGAACCAGACGCGAGAGCAAAACTGAAATCAAGGCAAGGAATTAGAACTGCGGTATTCGCGGAAGTCGATGTTAGAGACCCAATATCCGGGAAGAGCGTGAAGCATGATGGAGCAACTGTGGGAGAGATCGTCTTCAGAGGCGGTTCGGTCATGCTGGGTTATTACAAAGACCCAGAAGGCACCGCAGCGAGTATGAGAGAAGACGGATGGTTCTACACAGGAGACATTGGTGTAATGCACCCAGACGGTTACTTGGAAGTCAAAGACAGATCAAAGGATGTGGTCATTTGCGGAGGAGAGAACATCAGCAGCACGGAACTCGAGGCAGTTCTGTACACAAACCCCGCAATTAAGGAAGCAGCTGTGGTGGCTAAGCCAGACAAGATGTGGGGAGAAACTCCATGTGCATTTGTCAGCTTGAAGTATCATGACGGGTCTGTGACTGAGAGAGAGATAAGGGATTTTTGTAAAACCAAGCTGCCAAAGTTTATGGTTCCAAGGAATGTGGTTTTCCTGGAAGAGCTTCCAAAGACTTCTACTGGAAAGATTCAAAAGTTTCTTCTCAGACAAATGGCTAAGTCCTTGCCTTGATGAAGAACGATCATCTCTATACCTAAGTACAAGTCTCTGGTTCATTAGTTTGGCTCTATGTTCTTGTCGCCGACCACAAAACGTTTAGTGTCGGTGTCCTGTCCTGATGTCTGAAGCTGTTCTCTCTTCTTTATTAGTTGTTTTGCAGTTTTTAGATCGTCTTTCGCCTCTCTGGAATCCGCCTATGTAATGGTAATAACACGAATTAAGATCTCTATGGAACTAAAGAAACTGAAGAATTCATAATAATATAACTTGATTTTTTTAATTTGTTGTGGAACTCACTGTGATCGATAATGCACTTTCAAAACTCCTGATAACACTGTGCGGCTCACCAAAATTTAGTTGTGCTCTTCCAAGAGTAGTCCATGCCTAAGAAAAAAGAGATTTGAAAAAGTTTAGCCATACAAATAAGGAATCAGATTCCTATACGAAAGCTTTCAACATCCGTATATCTATGCAGAATCAGAAACTTATAAAGAAACATTGAATGAGTACCTCAGCCCACGATGGATCTATCTCAGTAGCTCCTGTGATGAATGAAAACCATAGGAAATGTTAAGAGGGTTCTTGAAGAATATTCATAGTACTCTAAATTGTACATATACAAAAGTAACAAAACAGAAAGGCTTAACGCATTACGTGTTGCAGCCTTGAGTGCTTTCCATGCATCACCAAGCTCAAGTAACACTTGTGCTTTCTGTTCATGTAGGACTGCATCTTCGGGAACAAGATTAAGAGCAGCTTCCCATTTCCCTAGAGCCTCTTGGTATTTTCCTTCCTTCAATAGCAAGATCACGATGAGAAAACAGGATCAAATAGAAAAAATTGCACTAAAGTAGTTCCATAAACAAAGGAATACCATTACAAGAAATGCGAGGCCCCTTTCAAATGCTAACATGTTGTATAGAAAATGTCTCAGCTTTTCTGGAAGATACAAATTTACCAAACTCTTTTCATGTGTATTCTTTTGAATACATTCCACTCTCAACTAACAATAGAGTAATATTTTCTCAACTAACAACAGAGTAATATTTCAACAAAATTGTTGTTTCTCTCATATTTTCCAGATAAATGTCATTCCTTTAAGCTCAACTAAAGCTTCCCCGTTCAGTTTTTCTCATTCTTCCTTCTCTTTGATAAAGTTTTCAGTCGCATAGTAGCAATCTCTTTTGTTATGATCCGTGGTCTATAAACCCCTATGACAACTTTTCAAAAGTTGTTAAAACAGAGGTTTAATAGACCACGGATCAGATGGGTGGAAAACAAAGGAAGACTGCCACTATGCAACTCAAACTTATCTACCACGATAATCAAAGTATTTATATAAAGACTTTGCCAGATCCTTAGCTTATCTACGACGATAACCAAAACAGCAAATTGCTGAAATTGAAGTACCCAAATTTTATATACAGCTGGTTTACCTCAGCGAGTTTGTCTCCTTGGGCTCTAATGGCCTCTGCCAGATGCTTAGCTTCGAGATCGAATTTCTCACGAGGATGATCCGACGAGTCCAATTGATCGGTAGTTTGTCTACGACCAATATCATCTTCACGAAATTGACGATGAGATTGGGACTCTGGAGCATCATCCTTCTCGAAAGGAAGATCCGGGAAATTCGATAGAGCTACGCGAGATCGTTTCTTAGGGTTCTTGTTCCACGTTAGCTTCATCTTTTACTCGCTCTCTTTTTCGCTCGATCAACAACTATTTAAGCGCCCCTCTCTCTCAATTAGGGCTAATCGCCCCAACCCCCAAAACGAGTCGGCCCAGTTTCGATTTGGGCTCGAAAATAATTTAGCCCATTACAAAATGGACTTGGGCCAACTCTTACGAATTGAGAACCAAAGACAAAAAATGTATGGAGAAGATGGTTCATAAGATTTAGTCATGACAAATTTTTATTTTATTTTTGTGTAAGAAACTGTTGTCATTACGAGATACAAATCTAATTTCTCAATAAAGTTTTGTATAAAGGGTAGAGGAAAACTAGTTAGTAGCATCTCTTGTTACCTGTGTGTAATCCAGCAGAGTAGCATCATCCCATAAAATCTACAACTTCTTGTTTGTTAGATGTGACGAAGATGAGACTTCAAAAAAAAACAAGGCATCTTCAGATTTGCACCACCATTTGTTTTTTTACCTTCGCATCCTAGTCCATAATCCCGAGACTCTAGACTGGTGATGCCGCTTTGAGCTTCCCAAACCGCTGTCACTCACACTCCCTCCATCATAGAGGTTTTCATGAATCTCTGAGAATTCTTTCGTCCATGGATTCAGCGGAATCACATATGAATCATCCTTTGTTGTTTTCTTCTGCTGCTCAAATCTTTTCACATTTTCAGATATCTGATGGAATGTTCTGTTTATCTTCGCTATTCCTCTTTCCACCGGTTCCACCACATGCGAAACTGTGAATCTCATGTCATCCACAATCTGGCAAGAACAATTAAACTTTTGGTCATGAGCAAGGACTAAAGCAAAAAAAGAAAACTGCAAGTAGAGAAATAAATTCGTTATAGAAGAAACCAGCTTACAATTTCACCACTCCCAAGCACAACATCACGGACACTTTGTGGAAAATTCAAGCGTTTTTCTCTCTCGTCATGTCTACCATACCGCGTTCTCGTTGTTCTTTCACTATCTTTAACCTCTTCTGGATCAGGTGGTACATCTAAAGAGGCATAATCTGACATGACTGCTACATTACGAACACATCTTTCTCCACGCTTGTAAGGCGCTGCTGGAAACACATAGAGATGGACCACAGCAGCAATACCCATCTGTAAAAACATTACATTTTAAGTTTATAACTCACACCAATCTAAATGTGGATACTTAAAAGGAGCAATTAGTTTTATGAAAATTACTTCGATACAGATGATGTAGTCTTGTATTCGCGTTTTCAGTTCCTTAGCCAAAGACCCTTTGAAGAGTCCCATAGAGAAGAGGAATGCAACGATAATACCTTGCCACCAGGTGAGGAACACAATAGACTTAAATGTTAGAAACTTGGCCAGTGGTTTAATGGGCGCTAGCTTATCTTTGATGACATTATAGAACTGTACAAGGCAATACAATGCCCATGTTTGACTAAAATTGAGCACTACAGCGAGATATGGATATCTGCAATGAGACAACATTTATTACTAAATCAGATATTTTGTCGATGACCATGTTAAAATCAGAATATAGCAAAGAAGAAAATACATATCAACAAAGAGAAGGGAGAAAACAAAAAGATTACCCATAATTCCATGCGAACTTCCCTTCTCCATAAACCCCAAAGGCTTCGAGGATCATTGCTAATAGGGCACAAATCATTTTCAGTATCATCTGCAGCAGAATATTTTTTGTCATTTGAAGCACAGAAATACATTATAGGCCATAGTCCAGATAAATTAATGACAACACATACGTATTGAACGATGCCAATTTTCACAGCATGATAAAACTCAGGACCAAGACTCCAATCTTTTAGGAAGCAGTTCATCGGAAAGGGATGCTCTACAACTCCATAAGAACATGTGCCTTCTAGAAGAGGAGTGCTCTGGGTGATAACTGTCTGCTGTTCCATGTATTCAATTGTACGTTCTTCTCCATCTGCGGATATAGAGATAAAATATTTCTCAGTAAATTATAACAGGGAAATAATCAAAAGTCAACAGATTCCAAATTCATTTTCAAGTGAATAAAGTATAGCTTCAATAATCAACCACTTGCTTATTTGAAGCCCAAAAAATCATATTCAGGGACTCAGAAGCTATGGATACAGACTTTTACAGTTATATAAGCATTACCTAGGCAAGCTATCAAATATCTCTCGAAACAATAGAGTGCAAAAGCTTCATAACAATCTCGAATCACCTCGCAGTTGAAAGCTGCTTCTGAATTCACCAAAGACAAAAACTGCTCGGAAATTATAAGGAACCCAGAGTTAGAAAAATATCTGAATACAAATCTTAATGGAAAATTTCACTACAAATACAGGATAAACGTATATAGTATCCTATTAAACCTACCGATTCCACGGCATAAACAGGAACCATCAGAATAAGTCCAATAAGAAACTTCTGTTCCTGTGATTTACAAGAGGGAGCGTTATGCTTAGTTACTGATGATGGTGATATTATCAATTTAATGGATCAAGCGATAATAGCAATGTCCCAACTTATATCAGTGAAGAGTCATAAAGATGAATCAGTATCATTTATTATGAGAAAGAGAACACGAAAAACGGGTGTTAAGGAAGTGATAACAAACCTCTGGTTGATTATAAGAAGCTAAGTGCTCAAAGATAAGATACATGGGGAGGAGGATGGCAATAACCACGAATACACTAGCACTTAAGATTGGCCAAGTCAAGTATTGTCCAGAATCAACACCGAGGTTAGGATGCCACATTAACCCGAATCTACTTGACGACTCTCCCACGGAAATAATAAAAAGCAGCGAGCAGAGGATTCCCCTCCACTCCATTTAGAAACAGAAAAACCAAGAAGCAATCTTCACATCAAGCAAGAGGACACTTTCCCTCAAACAACTAATTCAAAAAAAACTCAAAATCACTGATGTTTTCTATTCCCACTGATTTTAAAAATAGATCCTTTCTCAAGCTATGACAATATCAGTGACGACCCTTTCTGATTTGTAGAGAGAAAACCTGCATTACGAGTAACAAGACAACAATTAGAGATAAATTCTGATCAAAATTGAATCTTTAAACACACAAATTGACTCAAAATAATCTACACGAAACAAGTTCCTTGATCAAATTCGTCTTTTTGAATAAACCAAGCTAAATCAACCAGCAAACAAAACGATTGCGTAAAACCCTAAATCATCAACCCCATAAAAAGACGATTCAACAGAAGATACAGAGAGAGAAATTGCACTTACACGAGTATCAATTGCGTTATCCAGAAGAAAACCCTCGAGTCTTAAAACTTGCTCAAATCGAGGAATCCAACAAAAATCGAGCCAGAGATTATCTTTTTTCCTCTTCGCTATCTTCAAGTTTGGATCTTTTTTATTAAATTCTGCTTTTTTTTCCGCGTGGAAGAGAAAGAGCCTAAAAAGGAAAATTTCAGCCTTTTTGCTTTGGCGGTTGTGACAAGCTAAACTCTTAATTTGCTGACGTGTTATTCTAAACAAGTGCTTAATAATCTGACGTGTCTCACATCCTCATTGGATTTATTTCGATCACTTTGAGAAAATTATAATTAGCAAACTAAATATATATTTTAAAACATTCAACAATCAGTATTTTTTTTATCATTTAAGCTTATCGATAATGAGTTTCAATCGTAAGTTACGTAGAATATTCAAACATTTGACAATTTTTCTTGTGAAATTAATAGTTTGATAGTTGATAGATGATAAAAATGGCATACACATCTTATTTTCAAATTAATTCATCATAGATCATGTATGGTACGTAAAGTTATCAATCTATATATGTTTATCAAAGATTTTTATAATAAAAACAAAAAAAAAAGATAATCAGTTTAGAAATCCCTAAAATATCTCACATGATCTTTTTCACGTTGCAAAACCGTTTCAGATATCAGTTTTCTCGTCTTATTACCATTGCTCTCTCTCACTTTCTCTCATTCATGTTTCGTTGAGTTTATAGGTTCGTAGGATCTATGGTTGTTTTCTTTTTTCTCCCTTAAGAGCGATGCGCAAAGAAAGCTTAATGCGGAAGACGGATTGAATAAGAAAGCAACTTATGTCCAAACACATGTAAGTTCAACTAATTTCCTTTTAATTTATATTTTAAGCCTAATGCGTCAAAAATATATGAACTATAACAAAATCGTTAACGCATGTAGGGGCTGGTGAAACCAATAGCAAGAAGAAGGTATGCTAGAAAAGTAGTATTTGGTGAAGTGATTAACTCTCAGATGATAATAAAAACGTTTTAGTATTAGAGACTAATGCATTATAAAGCTTTCAAGGGAAATCAAGAACCAACAAAGGAATATCATGTTTATTATGTGATAAAGAACAGAGGGGATAAATGATGTCATAGAGAGTAGCTAGTGACCTTGTTTTGTGATCTGTTCTTTCCTTTTAATCTATCTATTTCTTTTGTAACTCTTACAAACATTTTCTTCTGTCATGTAGATAGCCAGAAAATGATGACATTGTCACTCAAATAACATTAATCAAGCTACAAAAAAATATTCACTAGATCAACTGAGCAACTCAGGTAATACGGTTTTAAATATCAAAGTTATGATACACAATTCAAAAGAAAGGGATATGTATTTTCTCATTTATGGAGAAAATAATTAATGGTATACTAGCATTAAATTATGGATAAAATATGTCATGGAGACAAGATATATACTAATATATAAAGAAAATAATCTAAATTTCTTTATTTTTAGACATCATATTAGAAATATCTTTAAAATAAGATAACTTATCAAGAAAATTATTACCAATTAGCCATTGTAATAATTAAGAAAGATGAAGTCAAATATATCTCCTTAAAAAAAGGGTTAAGGTAAGAGATAGTCAATTTGTAACTGCTAATATCCAACCTGTATTTTTCTCTAAAGCTTTGCTTATAATGATCACTACTAGTTCACAACACTCGATCAAATTTTATTACAAAGAGAGAGAGATCAGAAGATTACTCCTTTTGACTTCAAGGTTTTAAAGCCATGGCCGGTGGAGCTCTTACCGACGAAGGAGCCCTAAAGAGAGCTCATCTCTATGAACATCGAATCACTACTTACTTCATCTTCGCTTGCATCGTTGGATCCATGGGAGGCTCTCTCTTCGGCTATGATCTCGGAGTCTCTGGTTAGATAACTTTCTCGATCTGAGTTTATCTTATACCAATCAAACAGTCAAATTCTGAAACCCTCAAGTCTTGATTTTGATAAGGGCCAGCTTCAGTTTTGTCCAATTTCCTCTGTTTTGTCAGAAAATATAAGTCCCCTCTCCGAGGAGGGTTAGCTTCAGTCTTGTTAAGTGTCGACTATTTTTGTTTCTTGAAACTCAAGGAACCTATGCAAGACACAATGCTCATTTTCGTTTCTTCTTCCTTGTTAAACGCAGGTGGTGTTACATCAATGGACGATTTCTTGAAAGAGTTCTTCCCAGGAATCTACAAAAGAAAGCAAATGCATCTAAACGAAACAGATTACTGCAAATACGACAATCAAATCCTCACACTCTTCACTTCCTCTCTTTACTTCGCCGGTTTAATCTCAACTTTCGGAGCTTCTTATGTCACCAGAATATACGGTAGAAGAGGAAGCATCCTCGTCGGCTCTGTCAGCTTCTTCCTCGGAGGAGTCATTAACGCCGCAGCCAAAAACATCCTTATGTTAATCCTTGGTCGAATCTTCCTCGGCATAGGCATTGGATTCGGAAACCAGGCAAAACCCCACAATTTATTAACTCTAATGTCTAAGTGAGTGGTCCGGTTTTGCGTTTAATTTCTGCGTTTGCGTTTACAGGCGGTTCCGTTATACCTCTCGGAGATGGCTCCAGCGAAGATTCGAGGAACCGTGAATCAGCTTTTCCAGCTAACAACTTGCATTGGCATTCTAGTTGCTAATTTGATAAACTACAAAACAGAGCAAATCCATCCATGGGGATGGAGACTCTCTCTCGGTCTCGCCACCGTCCCAGCTATACTCATGTTCCTTGGTGGACTCGTTTTGCCCGAAACACCCAACAGTCTTGTCGAGCAAGGGAAGCTCGAGGAGGCTAAAGCCGTACTGATCAAGGTACGTGGCACAAACAATATAGAAGCTGAGTTTCAGGATCTTGTCGAAGCCAGTGAAGCTGCTAGAGCCGTAAAGAATCCGTTTCGCAATCTTCTTGCTCGGAGGAACAGACCACAGCTAGTGATTGGAGCGATTGGGATTCCTGCGTTTCAGCAACTAACCGGAATGAACTCGATCTTGTTTTATGCTCCGGTTATGTTTCAGAGCTTAGGGTTTGGTGGATCCGCGTCACTTATCTCGTCCACGATTACAAACGCTGCACTCGTTGTCGCGGCGATCATGTCTATGTATTCTGCTGATAAATTTGGAAGAAGGTTTCTTCTTCTTGAAGCTAGCGTGGAGATGTTCTGTTACATGGTGAATGCTCTGTTTTGTAACTCTAGGTACAAGCTAGGGTTTATATCTTGCTAAACAAGTAACTTCCGCTGATACCCAAAATATGTTCATTTTTTCTCAGGTTGTAGTAGGAGTAACACTAGCCTTGAAGTTTGGGGAAGGCAAAGAGCTACCAAAATCGCTCGGTGTGATTCTTGTGGTCCTTATCTGTCTATTTGTATTGGCTTATGGTCGGTCATGGGGTCCAATGGGATGGTTAGTTCCGAGCGAGCTTTTCCCTTTAGAGACTCGATCGGCTGGTCAGAGCGTTGTGGTGTGCGTAAACCTTTTCTTCACGGCTCTAATCGCGCAGTGCTTCCTTGTGTCGTTGTGCCATCTCAAGTACGGAATTTTCCTTTTATTCGCCGGACTTATATTCGGGATGGGAAGTTTCGTTTACTTTCTGTTGCCGGAGACGAAACAGGTTCCTATTGAAGAGGTTTACCTTCTTTGGAGACAGCATTGGCTATGGAAGAAATATGTAGAAGTTGGTGATGAAAATGGTCAATCGGTAAATGAGTAAAAACACTTTTTTTTTTTTTGTCAAAAATTAAACATTTTTTGGACAAAAAATGTAATCTATTTGCGAGGTCAAGCAATTAATTGAAGGTCACATATAAATGGGATTTCCTTAGAGCATGTGCATTGGTGAGTCTAATACTAATCGAGAAATCAAAAATATCAAATCAGTGTGCAAACATGAATGAACATACATGTGTAATGCAAGCATGAATTATTAATGTACGTACATTGTTTGTGTAGTAGTAGTGGTTACTGGTTAGGTGGGTGCCGATTAATAATTAGAGCAACCATGGTCCATGGCAAGCGTAAAAGGACAGCGAAATGATGTATAGTGAAAAAATATCGAGCCGCGTCAAGGAAACATATATGAAGAACGTTAATGTTGTGTGGTTAAATTTGCGAAAGTTTGAGAATTTTGGGGTCCTAGTGGACCCATTTCTTTAAAGCCCATAATAAAACCAACCTCATATTCTTGTAGGCCCAAAACTGGTCCTAGCTTATTGATTGTTCTCATCTACCAACAAATTTGTGAACAAGTGAAAAGCGAACACATTTGTTTCTTTTTTAGTCTCTACATTTTTTTTCTGTTTATAATGGGAAATCCCGGACCAAACTGTAAATAAACATATGAAGCTTGTGAAGCGTTGGATATCATTTTTACCATTTACGGCATCCGCAAGAGTTACCATGATTGCAACCGTGGTGAAACTACTTGAACCACTGAACCACTTGAATTAGTTTTTTTCCTGAGACTATATTATGAATTGGGACATTGGGTTATGTTGCTACTAGTTAGATCAAGCCATGGCAATATAATTTCGGTGGGATCAATGAATATGATACACACACGTTTAGGTATTCTTCGCCCAAAAATATCATAACTATTTAGTGGGAGGAATGGATGCTGTTGGATTTTTCATAATGGCATTGGCGGTTCACATAACTTTATTTTATAATGGAAATAATCACAGAGGAATTCATTACGTAGTTGATGGTAGCATGGAAGCCCTAATCTTATGCACGAGGTACGCCATGTTAGTAATTTCTAATTTCAAGGCATATATATCTTATAATTATTTAAACATATTTATATCTATGAGAAAGTGCATATATATAAAAAAAAGTCTTATGAACTAGCTATGTTTATTTGAGCACTGACCACCTGAGAGTGATTAATTAATCTAGTTTGATCCTCGGTCCGAATAAATTGTTAATTACTTATAATAAATCTGTATATTAGATAAAATGCATATTTTTCAATTTTATGTTCTTGGTAATATTTATTTAATTTCACGTAGGCCCTATTCCTTCTTCATTTGGGTGTTATCAATTCAATATTGTATATATTAAAGTAGCTAGTAGCGTAAGGTTAAAAAAACTACATCAACACAATCCATGAAAGTTAGTTTTTGAATATCAGTGTTCATACTATAATATAGAAGCGAACACTGCCTAGAAATACTACTTCTAAATTTGAAATACACTAGTTTACACCGGCCTTGTTCCTAGCACTCAAATCAATATAAACTACATTAAATGGTCAAAGAAATATTTCAACTTTGAGACTTACAGCCGAAGTACTCTCATTTACCACATTATTAAAGCAAGATAATTAACTAAAAGTCTAATAAACCGAAACAGAAATTTTTGTCTAAAACTATTGTAGATGACATAATTTGACCGGTGATAAGAAAACGGCATGTTTATATATGGCCCTCTTATACTTTTGTTTTTAGATTTTTATACATATTAAGAAAACTATCACAATTCTATTTTATCTCTAACTAGTACATAGTTTTATTTACTAAAACACTCAAATGATACACTTAAAACTAAAATTTCGTCTAAAATTCTTCCTTTAAAGTAATACTATTTGTGAGAGTTAAAACAATACTTATAATTCTGAACAAAAATAATATTTTCTCCAAATTTTGGCAATCAATAAACCAAAAATAGAATGGCTAGGTTCTAGAGGTGTAAGATCATAAAGGTTAACATTCAAAGGATACTCATCATGCACTAAAAACGTCAACATCATAAAAATACTATAGCTAGATTAATAATGCTCTACAACGATGCTATGAAATTGATTACCAAATGAAGAGAGGTAAGTTTAAAACAATAAAACAAAAAAAAAAGGTTAAATAATGTGGTGAAATGAACATTAAATAGCGAATGTATGGAAGAATGATGATAAGAAAAATGAAAATTAGAGGAGATTAAAAAGAAGGCATGTGGGAAGGGTGTTGACAACTGTCAGAAATGCCATGCTCAGATGGGGGCAAACAGCCTTCACTCCTTGTGGGTCTCTCTTAATTATCTCTTTTCCTCTTCCCTTCCTCTCAATTCCCATCATTTCTAACCCCAAAACAAGTAAGTAAATCATACTCTATGATCTGTTTATTTGCATTTTTATCAACTTCCAAAAAAAACTCGACTTTCTAGACTAGAGAGAGAGCTCATATTTTGTACTAGAAAGGTGTAAACAACTAATTAATAACTAAGCATCAATATAAATTAAGAAAGACCAACCAACATGTTAATACTGTGTGTTGTACTTCATAGTGTTTTTTTTTTTTTTTTTTGCTAAACAATACTTCATAGTTTCTTGATTCGAACTTGGGTCTAGTTGGGGAACTTGATTTCCACCGAAAAACATTCATTTCTATTTATATAATTATTTTTCTTTTTCGAAAGATATACAAGACGACAAAACTAAAAGATTTATATATATATATATATATATACACTCCATTTTGCTATTATCCTATATTATATAAGTAAACACTATTTTAAATTATAGACATTTATTTTGATCGAAAACAATATTCTATTAGTGCATACCAACGAGACGTACTTTAATATATGTGATGTGACCTACGTACCAAAATATCGCTACAAATAATCATAATCTGGTTATATATAAGTTGTGTTAGCATTCTGATTCACATCGTCATATTGTTTCAATCGTGTTTTACTCACACGTCACGTGTACTTAGTAACGAAATAGTTTTGATCTCATAGTAGCATATCTTTTAGTTTTACGCATATTTGTGGATTTTCTTCTACCATTGAAACATTCTCAATATTATCTTGCGTAAGTTCGTTGTCCGTTTTAACGAACAAAAATAAAAGTTCTTAGTCAATTCCTAATGGAATATTACTAGCCCCACTAACAATTTTAAATAATCAAGCTCATGGACATTTTAATAATTAACGCATTTTCTCCCCATTCTCCCTTTTTATTGCATAAGTTTCTTAGTCAATACCTAATGGAATACTACACTAGCCCATTGAAAATTAGAAGTAATCAAGCTCATGGACATTAAAGCATATTTGTGGGGTTTTTTCTGCCCATTCTCCCTTTTTATTGCATAAGTTTCTTAGTCAATACCTAATGGAATACTACACTAGCCCATTGAAAATTAGAAGTAATCAAGCTCATGGACATTAAAGCATATTTGTGGGTTTTTTTCTGCCCATTTTCCCTTTTCTATTGCATAAGTTCTTAGTCAATTTTAACAAAACAAAAATAAAGTTCCTAGTCAATTCCGAATGGGAATATTATTACCCCATTGAATTGATCAGGTTCATCCATGGACCATGCATAGGTTATCACGAAAAGATAAATAAGCATAATGCAAATATCAACATTAAATAAAAGAAAACAAAAAATGGGTCATTTTCAAATAATAATGATGTGTGAATTTATAATGTGTACACACCTGTCATCATAAGTAAGCGATCGACTGTCCTTTTCTAACTAACTTCAACATTTCACTTCAATACTTCAACTCTCTTTCTCTCTCTCTCTAGTCTTTATATAAACCCTACGTACGCACTCTCTTCACACTCACTGAGTCAAACTCACGTGTCAATGACCGAGTCATCCATCACCTCCGTCAAACAGTCGTCTCCGGTGCCGGAGGAGGAGGAGGAGGTTGATCATCAACATCATCAAGAAGAGTCGTCCCATCGAACCAACAACAAGAAACGTGTTAGACCCGACCCGGGTTACCGAGGCGTCCGGATGCGAACGTGGGGCAAATGGGTCTCCGAGATCCGAGAGCCCCGCAAGAAAAGCCGAATCTGGCTCGGTACTTTCTCCACACCGGAGATGGCGGCGCGTGCACATGACGCAGCTGCTCTCACCATTAAAGGAACTTCCGCCGTCCTAAACTTCCCGGAGCTCGCCACTTACCTTCCCCGTCCAGCTTCCTCCTCTCCACGCGACGTTCAAGCCGCAGCCGCCGTTGCTGCCGCCATGGATTTCTCCTCTTCCTCCACAGTCGTATCTGATCCGACCACCGTCGTCGTCCCAGCTGAGACGCATTTGTCTTCCTCGAGCTATTCAACGTCTACATCATCATCAATGTCACCATCAAGCGAAGAAGCTGCGTCGACGGCGGAAGAACTAAGTGAGATAGTGGAGTTACCGAGTCTAGAGACGAGTTACGATGAGTCATGGAGCGAGTTCGTGTACGTTGACTCGGCGTATCCACCTAGTTCGCCTTGGTTATTTAATAACTGTTATAGCTTTTATTACCACAGCGACGAAAATGGCATTTCGATGGGTGAACCTTTTGAGTCTTCCAATTTTGGCCCCCTTTTTCCTTAGTTTTATTTTATTTTATTTTTTAAAAAAATCTCTCTTGTTTAATTTAGCCTCCAAATCTCTGAAGTTTATTTAATTATTGGATTCACAACAGAGTTTAATATACTCGATTAAACCTGATAGTACCATATAATACTTAATTGTTTTTATTATGATCGGATCTTCTAGGTATATTGTACGAACACGCCTGTGATTGGACGATAACTATTTTTTGTTTGTATTTTGCTAATGAGCTTATACTTTAGGTGAACATTTGAGAATTTTATATCAAAGTGGCTGGAGATAAAAATATAATCTCAGATGGTTTGTTAGTTGGCATATATGGTATCTTTTCAACTTGGTATTTATTATCACCCGCTGTATCTAATTCACAAATTTTCCTTGTTAGCTTCATATAACAAACTTTTTCAGTTTGAATTATCGTTTACAATGAATGAGAATTACAACTTTACAAGTACAATGCAGTGTTTAGAAAATATTCATTTGATGAGAAAAAAAAATTCATTTTATTTCCCTACTGAAAAAGTATATGCTCAAAAAACAATCTGTATACTATAGAAGTAAAATATTACTCCCTCTGTTTCACAAAGAGTGTCGTTTTAGAGTTTTGCACACATATTAAGAAAACATTAAATTTTTTGTTTTTTCTAAACAAAAACATCATTACCTATATACTTAAACACAATCTGCCCAATAGTAAAACAATCTGCAGAATACTAATAGTCATAAAATATAAAAAAAATCATTAAATTTTGCATTGAAAACCTAAAACGACACTCTTTGTGAAACAAAAATAAAACCTTAAAACGACACTCTTTGTGAAACGGAGGGAGTATCGTTTAACCAAAACGAATTTTCAGGTTAAGCATTCTTTATCATTTACTCTTGTTTGACTTTTTTGCATTAGTCAGACATAATTAATGACTTGACCCTTAATTTAACATGTACATGCACTAACTCATATGCAAATCCAACGATGTAGATTTAAAACCTTCTTTATTCATTTTAATCTTTTTAAAACGAACTTTATTTTATGTTTGAACAAATCATTTTTTCATACGCAATCCTACGATGGGGAAATTAATACCTATCTAATTTTTAAAAAATCAACTAAGTATTGCGTGAGTCTTCTCGACGAAAACATCAATCAACACCGGCCTCATAAGGTGATTAAACTAACCCATTTATTATAATCATCGTACATTGATTTGAACTAATATTAATTGTTACGTTAATTAGTACTAAGGGCATCATCAATGGGGGATCATGTGAGGGTGTTCTTATAGAGAATATAATGTTAAAATAATGTAAGATCATGTGTTTAGATCTTTTGTTTAGAAGTTGATTAGTGGGAGAACATGTGTAAGATCTTAAGACTTAATAATATAATAATCTAAATTAAATTAAGATTTTACAATTATTAAAACATTTAAAAATAACATATAAATTGCAAATGCCAAATTTATGAAAAACTGAAAATAAAAGTGAAAATACAATACTAAATATTTATGAAAAAAACATTAAAAATATAAATAACAATAAACAAACAAACATATTACTTAATAAAAGCACAAAAACATTTTATCTAATTAATACATAGTTTATTATCCAAATTTATTCCAAATATGTTGAATATTCCAACCAATGCCCAAATGCCACGTCACCCCGCAACACCCACAAGAACAGATCCAGATCAAGAGCCCAGTTCCTGATCTTAAGCCCATTAACCCATTTTTTTGGATTTAAATAATGCTTAGATCAGGGGGGTGATCCCCCAATGCAGATGGTCTAATGCATTTAACTATTCCGTAGGAAAAGGCCATTCTATTGGGATCCGCGGTCAACGGAGGTTCCACCCACGAGCACGGTCTTTATTTGTTTTTTCCTTTCTCAAATATAAGCTGATTCACTTGATCTTAATTAGCATATATTGTAATGTATGTTTTTTTTTTGGGTTAAACATATATGAATTACTATGTATAAATCAGAAAGTAATGAAAATTGTATGCATATGAAACTCAAGTATACTCCGAGTAATTTTGAGTTGTGTAATGCAAAGACCTTAATTTGTCGATAAGATAAGCCGAATACAACCACGCCAAGTTGTCCAACAAAACTGGAAACTACCATGCCGTTGTTTCCATAAAAGCAAAACCATCAATCTGATCCCATTATCCCACGTATATGTTTAAAAATCTTTCTCACCCTACATTTAAGTCTCCCATAGACGTTATTTACATCGCCTAGGTAGTTCATTCATATCATTTTTGTTTGTTTACTACCCTATATCAAACAAATTGGTTGTTGATTAGAAGAAAACATAAATTGATTCATTTAATATCAAACAAAAGCCAGCAATCTTATATTGTTCAAAAAGAAAAAAAAAAAAAAAAAAAAGAGAAGAAAGTTTGTTGATATGAAGCTTACACTTGCTTTAAGTTCTGATAGCCTATATATAGCCCATAATTTTTTTGTAGACGAACCAAAGCCTAACTAGTAACTAGTGTTTTTTCCATCGCCGGTGCTTGAATTCCGAACTTTTCGACCTCCCCCTTCCAAGTGGTTAAATAGTACGCCAGTTGAGCTATATCAACACCAAATTCTTATAGTGCTTTTTTTTACTTGAATTCAATATTTGTAACAAAAATATGTTTATGTGTTTGAGACGGATTTTCATTAAGAAAAACAGAAGTCTAAAGACAATGCAAGATATTATGCGATGCACAGAATCATTTATCAAAAAGCCAACCACTATAGTCATATACATATAATATTGGTCTTTTACAAAACAATAAGTCGCTTTGGCCGAGTGGTTAAGGCGTGTGCCTGCTAAGTACATGGGCTCTGCCCGCGAGAGTTCGAATCTCTCAGGCGACGATATTCTTTTTTATGTTTTATTGTCTTTTTATGACCGACTTATTAAGACACACTGCGTATAAAACAATTGGTTCCTTTTTTTTTTTTTTTTTTCCCTATCAACCCTAGAAAGGCTTCACGCCTGATTTCTTTCTTTCCTCAGAAAGAAGCTTAACCTCCGTTGGTTGTTCTCCATCGCTCTGCGCCGCGTCGCACATCGTTTCACCTTTCTCAGAATCCCTCTTCCCGTCGATTAGTCTCCTCCGAGGTTAGCTTCTTCGATTTCTCAGATTCAATTCTGCTTTTTGCTCTCCTCCTCTTGTTTTCGTTTTCTGCTGTTTTTTTTATTATTTAGGTTTCTGTTGAGCGATTCCTAAACCCTACTTGTTTCCGTTCTATTGTAGTGAATTCAACCCAGATTTTTCAGATTATAATTGGGGATCTAGAATGGTTGCGTCGAGTTTATCGCTAGAAACCCTAATTTCGGAGGATCTCTGAGTTTACTATCAGAAGCTTGTAGTTGTAATTACGGACTAGGTATGTTCTGATGGTTTTTGTTATTGTTCTTGTTCTTGTTTGCAGGTTGCGATTGCTGAAATTCTTGATTTAGAGTATGAAGTCTCTTAATGATCTCCCAGCGCCCAAATCAACCACTACCACGTTTTATGATCATTCTAATGATCCATGGTTCAAAAACCGTGTCACTGAATCCGAGACTGTAAAATCATCCAGTATCAAATTTAAAGCCGTGCCTGTTTACCTGAATCGTCAAGGTTTACGTCCCAAGAATCCCGAGGATTTTGGAGATGGTGGTGCTTTCCCGGAGATTCATCTTCCTCAGTATCCTCTTGGGATGGGTAGGAATAAATCCAATAAGCCTGGAGCTAAGACTCTCCCTGTTACTGTCGATGCTCAGGGAAACGTGGTCTTTGACGCTATTGTCAGGCAGAATGAGAACTCTAAGAAGATTGTTTACTCTCAGCATAAGGATATTATTCCTAAGATACTGAAAAACGAGGGAGACTTGGATGCGGTGGTTGATGAAGAGGAGGAATTGCAGAAGCAGATCCAGGAGACTGCTGAAGAAACCAAAGCTGCCATTGAGAAGATTGTGAATGTGAGACTGAGTGCAGCGCAGCCTAGTAATATAGCAAGGCAATCCGGCGACTCACAGTACATTAAATATAAGCCATCCCAGCAATCTTCCGCCTTCAATTCCGGTGCTAAAGAGAGGATCATTAGGATGGTGGAGATGCCTGTAGATCCACTCGATCCACCAAAGTTCAAGCACAAGAGAGTCCCCAAGGCTTCTGGTTCTCCGCCTGTTCCGGTCATGCATTCACCGCCCAGGCCTGTTACTGTCAAGGACCAGCAAGACTGGAAAATCCCTCCTTGTATCTCCAATTGGAAGAATCCGAAAGGTTACACAATCCCTCTTGATAAACGTCTAGCTGCTGATGGAAGAGGCCTACAAGACGTTCAGATCAATGATAACTTTGCCAAGTTATCAGAGGCCCTCTATGTAGCTGAGCAGAAAGCTAGAGAGGCTGTTTCAATGCGTTCCAAGGTGCAAAAAGAGATGGTGATGAAGGATAAGGAAAGGAAAGAGCAGGAATTGAGGGCTCTTGCCCAAAAAGCTCGCTCCGAAAGAACTGGTGCTGCTGTGAGTATGCCTGTCTCATCTGACAGGGGTAGGAGTGAAAGTGTTGACCCAAGAGGTGATTATGACAACTATGACCAGGAGAGAGCAAGGGAAAGAGAAAGGGAAGAGCCAAAAGAGAGTAGGGAGGAAAGGGAAGCACGGATTCAGAGAGAGAATATCCGAGAAGAGCGTCGCAGGGAAAGAGAGAGGGAGAGAAGGTTGGAAGCTAAAGATGCTGCCATGGGGAAGAAGAGCAAGATCACTAGAGACAGAGACCGTGATATCAGTGAGAAAGTTGCTCTTGGAATGGCATCTACTGGAGGAAAAGGTGGTGAAGTTATGTATGATCAAAGGCTGTTTAACCAGGAGAAAGGAATGGACTCTGGGTTCGCTACTGATGACCAATACAATGTATATGACAAAGGCTTGTTCACTGCACAACCCACTCTTTCAACGCTGTACAAGCCAAAGAAGGATAACGATGAAGAAATGTATGGAAACGCAGATGAGCAGCTCGATAAGATCAAGAACACTGAGAGGTTTAAACCTGACAAAGCTTTCACAGGGGCTTCCGAGAGGGCGGGTAGTAAGAGAGAACGACCTGTTGAGTTTGAGAAGGAAGAGGAACAAGATCCTTTTGGTCTTGACAGGTGGGTTTCTGATTTGAAGAAAGGTAAGAAACCATTGGACAAAATCGGGTCTGGAGGAACTATGAGAGCAAGTGGAGGCGGCGGTAGCTCTTCAAGGGATGACGACGGCGGTTCTGGTCGAACAAAGATCAATTTCGAACGCAGTAGGCGTTAAAAGTCAAGAACTCAAGACAATGAAAAAGCTCAGTAACTGATCTTTGATTTCAATATAGAACTTGTTATTTTGGATCTGTTGAAACAGTTTGCTTTTGATTATCAGTATTTATGTTGTTGTGAGTCTCTGAACTAGTCGAGTACAATCTTTCAACTTCATAATATCACATCTTTTGAGCCTTATTTTAATTTCTTTTTCAATGTTATAAATTTGTGTACTTTAAGAACTTTAAAGTTTTACGAGTTGTTGCTATTATTTTGGATCAGGACAAGAACCAAAAGACCCACATGTTCTTCTCTGGTCTCATCTCCAAGCTTCATGGTACTAAAAGGACAAATCACTTGACGATCTTTCACCGTTTGAATCATTTCGTGACTATCTCATCATCTTCGTCAATTACGTCTCTTTCGCCTCAAGATCGAAACAAGCTCTTAGCTACTCTGTTATCAAATTGTACCAGCCTAGCTCGTGTCCGTCGTATCCATGGTGATATCTTCCGTTCACGCATCCTCGATCAATATCCAATCGCTTTCTTATGGAACAACATCATGCGATCTTACATTCGCCATGAATCTCCTCTCGATTCAGTTCAAGTGTATCTCGGTATGGTGAGATCAAATGTTTTGCCTGACCGATATACTCTTCCGATCGTAATCAAAGCCGCCGTTCAGATTCATGATTTTCAGTTGGGAAAGCAGTTTCATTCCGTCGCCGTGAGGTTAGGGTTCGTCGGAGATGAGTTTTGCGAGAGTGGGTTCATTACATTGTATTGTAAAGCAGGGGAATTTGAGAATGCACGTAAAGTGTTCGATGAAAATCCTGAGAGAAAGTTGGGGTCTTGGAACGCTATTATCGGAGGGTTGAATCACGCGGGTCGAGCTAACGAGGCGGTGGAAATGTTTATGGAGATGAGAAGGAGTGGATTTGAGCCGGATGATTTCACTATGGTGAGTGTGACTTCAGCTTGTGGGGGATTAGGTGACTTGAGCTTAGCTTTTCAGTTGCATAAATGCGTTCTACAAGCTAAGACTGAAGAGAAGTCTGATATCATGATGATGAATTCGCTCATCGACATGTATGGAAAATGCGGGCGTATGGATTTCGCGATTCAAGTGTTTGAGGAGATGTCACAGAGAAACGTTGTCTCATGGAGTTCAATGATCACAGGTTACGCAGCTAACGGGAATACATTAGAAGCCTTGGAATGCTTCCGTCAGATGAGAGAATTCGGTGTCAGACCAAACAAGATCACGTTCGTTGGAGTCCTTAGTGCTTGCGTCCATGGAGGTCTTGTGGAGGAAGGGAAAGCGTATTTCGCGATGATGAAGTCAGAGTTCGATCTAGAACCGGGATTATCACATTACGGATGCATAGTTGATCTTCTGAGCCGGGATGGGCAGCTTAAGGAGGCCAAGAAAGTTGTGGAAGAGATGCCGATGAAGCCTAACGTGATGGTTTGGGGTTGTTTAATGGGTGGGTGTGAGAAGTTTGGGGATGTTGAGATGGCTGAGTGGGTGGCTCCATACATGGTTGAGCTAGAGCCATGGAACGATGGTGTTTATGTGGTCTTGGCTAATGTGTATGCACTAAGAGGGATGTGGAAAGATGTTGAGAAAGTTAGGAAGATGATGAAGGAGAAGAAGGTTGCTAAGATTCCTGCCTATAGCTATGCTTCAACGACATTTTGAAAATCCATGATTTTGATACTTGTTTCTCTTCATGTTCGAAAAATGTAACATCATAACAAAGAAGATCAAGATATAATTTTTCTAATTAGATCCTTAATCCTTATTTTTTTGATTCACTCACTGAGAAACAGCACCTGCAGAGATAACCACATCTATAAAAGCAAACAAAGTAAGCTAATGAATTAGATGATTCATAACATGTCAGTTTTACTTTTAGTAAATTAAGGCTCAAATAACGAATTTGGGAAAATTTTCTAGTCATTTCCGACATCAAGATCATGTCAGAGGGGTTTAAAACTCAATTTCAACTAATTGAAAGCATCCGGTTTAATCTGTTCAATTTCCGGTTTACGGATTTCATTTAGGAAAACAACGAGGTAGACTCAATTTTCAAAGCAAAAAATATGCAAACAAAGAAGATAAGGTCCACACGCTTTTAGCCCGTTTTAATTTCCCTAATTGCAAGTTTAAACAACAAGGCTTCTAATTTACTATTTTACGAGTTATTATAGCCCCATATGTAAATTTTAAATTTCAGGTGACTAGATTGCATCCAAATCAAAATGTTCTAAATCATTGGATTATTAGCTACCGTCACTGGGATTATTATAATTATCTTGGAGATTCAATCGTCATGATAATATTTTTTCATCTTGATCAGTATGTATATCATCAGTATATATATACAAATGCGTGTGGCATCTTCGCATAAGACAAATATATGAAAAGTTAGTATAATATGGATTAGCCGTCAATGAATTTGAACGGACAAAATTGATTACGAGATAATCTTGCTTCCAAATATGTGACAATGAATTTGATCGATGGTAAGCCCATTTTAATCAACGTTATATATTATATGCTATGACGTGCATATCTACTTTGATCGATAATTCAATAGACACAGATAAAGTATTGAAGAAACATTAGTCTCGTGAGGTTTTTGCATTTGGGTTTGTTGACATTTGTGATTTACCCCCACCAAAGATAGAGGGATCGGTCCAAATCAAGGAAAAATAATATTAATTTTAATTTCGTTGAGTAATATGAATATCTTCTTAGCAAAAAAAAAAAAATATATGAATATCTTTTCTTTCTTTTTTTCCTTTGAAAGACTTTATTAATAGCCATAATCAATATCCTTGTTTACAGAGTTGATAAGGAAAGAAGGACATGAATACGAATATCTTGTATATAGACTCATAATCAATTATTCCAGGAAAAAAACAACAACTATTTTTTGTGTAATTAGAATGATCTTTCACTTTATTTGTACTTAGATATAACATTCTAAAAACAAATTAAAAATATTAAATAAAAATTATCTTTCAGATTGAAGATTTCTCTAAATATCCACGTATATAATTATCTCAAACATCGACTATGTGGAAAATACGACAAGTGGAAAATGACATGAAACGACTTTTTCTACCGTCGCGTATGACATCAAACGCAAAGTTGTTTGTATTTCGACGAAAAGGGGAAAAGAAAAGAAAAGAAAAGTCACCACTCAACTCACGTTATTAAAAACAAATAAAGCTACTATATACAACAAACATTAGAGAACGAATATTAAACAGTTCATTTAATAACGCAAATTAAATGGATAAGATTATGACACACGTCACTCACTTATATTCATAAAGAGACTCTCAACTAAAAATCATTCTTGCCCTCACAACTTTTTCTATAAAAAAAAACCTAGAAGAATAGGAAGAGACAGGTGAGAGAATATTTGCGATGGGAAGTTTGGGAGAAGAAGATCTAGAGAAGCTTGTGCTCGAGTATATTGAATCATCTCCGACCACTATCTCCGATCATCTTGAGACTTCTCCAACGGTTCTTATCACTCTTGAGGTCTCTTTTCACCAAATGCATTTTTCTCTTCTTTTTTTCTTGATAAAAAAAATTAAACCTAGAAATATTTTTACAGGAGATTCTTAGGAAGAAAGGAGAAGAAGAGAAGGAGATGGAAGAGAAGATTAAGTCGTTTATGAAGAGAGGAAGGTTGTCATATGAAGGAGACGATGAGAAGAGAGATGTGATGAACAAAATTGTCTCTAAACTCAGATCTGACGGCTACGATGCTTCTCTTTCCCAAACCTCATGGAACTCTTCTATTGATCATAGTGAAGGTAAATAATAATCTAACACACTTGCAAAGAAAGATACTATATATATATATATATATATATATATATATATATGAATATCTAGAAATATCCATATAAAACAACCTTTGTAAAGTTGAAGACTTTTAGTCTTTTTCCTTTACTATAAGAAATTAGAAAACAGTGACAAAGTCTCTACTTCCTCACTTTTTGGGTTTTGTGATGATAAGTTAATTATTTAATTTGAGGGGTTTTGTTTTTGAAAATGTTGTTACAGGGTGTAGAGTGTTTAGGTGCTCGAGGAAGTACGAGTACATTGACGTCATGGTCAAGGGTGGTCGCGACGGTGATGGCGTGAGCAAGCTGAATTTGATAATTGATCTTGACTTCAAATCTCAGTTTGAGCTAGCGAAACAGACACAAGCTTACAAAGACATGACTGAGATGCTTCCGAAAGTGTTCGTGGCGACAGAGTGGAGACTGAGAAGAGTTGTTTCGTTGGTTTGTGGTGAGATGAAAAAGTCGATGGAGAAAGAAGGAATGTCTAGACCACCTTGGAGGAGTTCAAGATACATGCTGTCCAAGTGGCTACCTGAGAATCGTCGAAGAGTATCTGGTTGCAAGAAAGGGTCTTGGTCTGTGTTTGATGATGGTGGTGAAGGAAAACGTCAAGCTAGGAGTTGGACAGTGAGTGGTGGTGGTCCGAAAACTAAGTGTTGTTTTCCTATTTTCTGAGAGGAATAAGCAACGTTTTTTCTTGTTGTTTTGTCAATTTTAAAAAAATTTAAAACATCGGAGTTGTTTTTTGTTTGTTGGATTATTCCTTTTTGGGTGGTGTTCTTGAAATTTTTGAATTGCCAAAAAAAAATGTGGGGCTTGTTGTCAGGGTTTTTTCTGATGCTATCTATATTGCATCTTCTACTTGTATCAACAGCCGATGGATATATAATATATATGTTTTTGTCGTGATGCAAATGCCCATTTTAGTAAGAAAAAATAATGTCCATTTTAGTATATAAAGCTCTTTTGGTTTAAGGTTCTATTGAAAATGTTTGGATAGTATTCTTGATACTTTCCCTTGAAACGGTTTAACTAGTCAAATAATTTCTTTTTATCCATTTTGAGTGTTTAATCTATCTCCTATGGGCCATGGTTCTTTTTAGTTGAAGGTTTACATGAATTATAGTGCTGAATATTTCGATCAACATTTTTTAAAACAAAACATAAGAGAGTCAGTTGACCAAAAAAAAAAAAAACATAAGAGAGTCTAGTTAACATTTTTTAAATTTCAGGTGACTAGCTAGATTGCATCCAAATCAAAATGTTCTAAATCATTGGATTATTAGCTACCGTCACTGGGTGGGATTATTATAATTATCTTAGAGATTCAATCGTCATGATAATATTTTATCATCTTGATCAGTATGTATATCAATATATATATACACATGCGTGTGGCATCTTCGCATAAGACAAATCTATAAGAAGTTAGTATAATATATATGGATTAGCCATCAATGAGTTTGAACGGACAAAATTGATTACGAGATAATCTTGCTTCCAAATATGTGACAATGAGTTTGATCGATGGTAAGCCCATTTTAATCATCATTATGTATTATATGCTATGACGTGCATATCTACTTTGATCGATAATTCAATAGACACAGATAAAGTATTGAAGAAACATTAGTCTCGTGAGGGTTTTGAATTTGGGTTTTCTGTTGACATTGTGATTTACCAAAGATAGAGGGATCGGTCCAAATCAAGGAAAAATAATATTAATTTTAATTTCGTTAAATAATATGAATATCTTTGTACACAGACAGACAGACTCGTAATCAATTATTTCACTATTTTTTGTGTGATTAGAAACAGTGAAATTACTTAACAATGATCTTTTACTTTATTACTTAGATATCACATTCTAAAAGAAACTAAAATGTCAAAAATATTAAATAAAAATCAAGACTTACCAAAATTATCTTCAGAACTGAAGTTTTATCTAACATATCAACGTATATAATTATTATTTCAAGCATCGACTAAGTGGAATTTACGAGTATACGACAAGTGGAAAATGACATGAAACGACTTTTCCACCGTCGCGTATGACATCAAACGCAAAGTTGTTTTGTATTTCGACGAAAAGGGGAAAAGAAAAGAAAAGTCAGGACTCAACTCACGTTATTAAAAACATAGTATAAAGCTATATATACAACAAACATTAGCGAACGAATATTAAACAGTTCATTTAATAATGCAAATAAAATGGATAGGATTATGACACACGTCACTCATATACATATAGAGACTCAACTAAAAAGCATTCTTGCTCTCTCAAGTCTCAACTTTTTCTCAAAAAAAGAAAAAAACCTAGAAGAATAGGAAGAGACAGGTGAGAGAATATTTGAGATGGGAAGTTTGGGAGAAGAAGATCTAGAGAAGCTTGTGCTTGATTATATTGAATCATCTCCGATCACTGTCTCCGATCATCTTGAGACTTCTCCAACGGTTCTTATCACTCTTGAGGTCTCTTTTCACCAAATGCATTTTCTCTTCTTTTTTCTTGATAAAAAAAATTAAACCTAGAAATATTTTTACAGGAGATTCTAAGGAAAAAAGGTGAAGAAGAGAAAGAGATGGAAGAGAAGATTAAGTCGTTTATGAAGAGAGGAAGGTTGTCATATGAAGGAGACGATGAGAAGAGAGATGTGATGAACAAGATTGTCTCTAAACTCAGATCTGACGGCTACGATGCTTCTCTTGCCAAAACTTCATGGGACTCTTCGTTTGATCATCGTGAAGGTAAATAATAGTTTAACACACTTGCAAAGAGAGATACTATATATATATATATGAATATCTAGAAATATCCATATAAAACAACCTTTGTAAAAGTTGAAGACTTTTTCCTTTACTATTAGAAATTAGAAAACAGTGACAAAGTCTCTACTTCCTCATTTTTTTGGGTTTTGTGATGATAAGTTAATTATTTGAGGGGTTTTGTTTGTGAAAATGTTGTTACAGGGTGTAGAGTGTTTAGGTGCTCTAGGAAGTACGAGTACATTGACGTCATGGTCAAGGGTGGTCGCGACGGTGATGGCGTGAGCAAGCTGAAACGTGTGATAATTGATCTTGACTTCAAATCTCAGTTTGAGCTAGCGAAACAGACACAAGCTTACAAAGACATGACTGAGATGCTTCCGACAGTGTTTGTGGCGACAGAGGGGAGACTGAGAAGAGTTGTTTCGTTGGTTTGTGGTGAGATGAAAAAGTCGATGGAGATAGAAGGAATGTCTAGACCACCATGGAGGACTTCAAGATACATGCAGTCCAAGTGGCTACCTGAGAATCGTCGAAGAGTCTCTGGTTGCAAGAAAGGGTCTTGGTCTTGGTCTGTGTTTGATCATGATGGTGGTGAAGGAAAAGGTCAAGCTAGGAGTTGGACAGTGAGTGGTGGTGGTCCGAAAACAAAGTGTTGTTTTCCTATTTTCTGAGAGGAATAAGCAACGTTTTTTCTTGTTGTTTTGTCAATTTTAAAAAATTTAAAACATCGGAGTTGTTTTTTGTTTGTTGGATTATTCCTTTTTGGGTGGTGTTCTTGAAATTTTTGAATTGCCAAAAAAAAATGTGGGGCTTGTTGTCAGGTTTTTTTCTGATGCTATCTATATTGCATCTTCTACTTGTATCAACAGCCGATGGATATATATGTTTTTGTCGTGATGCAAATGTCCATTTTAGTTGGAAAAAATAATGTCCATTGTAGTACCTAAAGCTCTTTTGGTTTAAGGTTCTATTGAAAATGTTGGATAGTATTCTTGAGGACTGCATCTTCTACTTGTATCAATAGCCGATGGATATATAATATATATGTTTTTGTCGTGATGCAAATGTCCATTTTAGTTAGAAAAAATAATGTCCATTTTAGTACCTAAAGCTCTTTTGGTTTAAGGTTCTATTGAAAATGTTGGATAATATTCTTGATACGAGGACTACCTTCTTTGAAACGGTTGACCTAGTCGAATAATTTAATTTATCTCCTATGGGCCATGGTTCTTTTTAGTTGAAGGTTTACATGAATTATAGTGCTGAATATTGCGATCAACATTTCTTAAAACAAAACATAAGAGAGTCTAATTAACATGTGTACAGAACAATGGTTTAGCACCCTCCGATTAACCTAGTTAAACTAAGAATACACTGAACCAACTAAGACAACCGCGAGATCGGCCTACGAGCCGAAAGTCCGAGAGCGTGACACTGATCTAAATGAAAAAAATAAAAGATTTAACTCACATATAAAGATTAAATAATCGAGAAAAGGGGAAATAATATATATCCTCATTCGTAAAATAAAGAAGTTGAATATATCTCAAAACCGTCTATCCTTCTCATATATATAGAAAGTTCGACAGCCGATAAAAGAATTTGATTTTGAGCTCTCCGAGAACCCTAGACTTGATTATTGCTATAAAAAAATTTGTAATTGTGAAGTTTTATCTCAAAATCAATAAAGAAAATGTCTTTCTTGAATCTCTTTTTTACTTTTACTCTTTTGAGTCTCTTTTTTGCTCACACAACATGTGGTTTATGAAAATGAAATGATAGAATAGTCGAAATCATTTTAGGTGAATAGAGATTTTCTGAAATAGTTTGTTATCTGTTTTAAAAATTGAATGACGTTATTCTTCTTGTTATAATTTTGATTAGTTCATAATATTATACCAAAGTTAATTTGATACAATTTATTATAATCATGTATTCATGAAAAATAAAATATATATATATATATATATATATATATAACATTTACTTTTAGAAAAATAATAATTCTGTTTGGATTATTTTAGTTAGACTTTCCTTTCAGATAAATCAAATCAAAAGAAATGCAGCAGGGACTTTTCATGAAAGCTCGGATGATAAATTTTCCTTGTAGCATGAAATGCATATTGCATTAATTGTTGAAAATGTAACCAATTGGTCGGTGTTTTCGATATATCTAAAAATCAGAATCATATGATAAGAACGATGAGGTGTATAAGACCTCAGATAAAATATCTAAAGTTAAAACTGCAATTAATTAATAACCAAACCATCCCTTTCAACCATATGTACTTTGATAAGTAATCTCTCTTTTTGTTTGTTTGTTTTGTCTTATCTATTTCGTCACGCTTTATTCTTTCGAGTTTAAATCCGTGGGAGTTTGCTAGAAACTTCGGCTAAGCACACAGTAATCAAAACTCAAAAAGTCAGATAACTAATTAACTAAGAAGTAATGCATTATCTAGTTAACCTAAAAAATTAAATACGTCATTGAATTGAATAATAATTAAAGAGAGGAGAAAAAAATTAAAATGAAGGGATCGAAGAATCAGAGAAGGATCTAGAATAATCAATACTAGTATAAAATTTGATATGAAATGGACAGTCAGAGACTGCTTAAGAGCTAAGCAGAAAGAAAGAGAAGTATGTGAAGAAATCGTCTCGAGCTCCTCAATTCTTTAACTGTTTTTATTACTGATGTGACATTTTAATAAAACCATGAGCAAAAGTTACGACAAGAAGAATATTTCTCGAGAATAAGACCGTGTTAGTTGACTTCAAAATTTAAATCCCTCAAAATCCAACTTGATAGGGATTAAATACACGTAATCGTTTTGTTAACAATATGAAATTTGGATGTAAAAGTAAAGCTAAGGAAATGTTTGGAATGTATTGTAAATATATGGTTTTAAAAGGGGGTTTCTGTGAAATTGGGGAAGTGTGAAAGGACCAGAAGTAAGAATGCTTCCAGAGAAGAGGCAGAGAGATGTGTCAGCTTCGCTTTCACATCATATTACGACAGTTGAGAAATCCAACGGCATCAGTAGCAGCCAGCCGAGCTACAGAGATACTCCATCATATACTCAAAATAGCTCTTTGTCTTTTCTTATTCAATTTTCCAAATCGGTACTACTTTGATTGACGTCAGTGTCAGATTTTATTCATTACAGTATTATAAAAGAGATTTTTTATTCATGAAATATTTCCACAAATATTTATGAAATCTCTCTGGCTTTTATCTAAATTTTGCAAAAAGATGATTATTAATCTGTTTTGTGCAATTTATATAGAGGAGTAAAATTTCCTCAAGTTATACATTTCTTGATTAGCCATAATTGTGTACGAAGGAACGGTCCAATTAAACTGTACCACGATGAATACACACACAAACCCCAAAAATTAGAACTCTCTAGTGGGGGTAATCATCATGTATTCGAAAGATTCGATGAACCTGACCACAAAATCTTCCTTCTTTCTTTCATTTGTCTCTCCAAAATGATGATTTGGTTCTTTCTTCTATGCTCTCCATTTCATACGGAAGAATCTTAAGACTTAATAATTTACACTTACACAATACTCTTTTGGATCTTCTTCACACCATATGGCTACCTGATCTTGATATTCTTTGTGCTTCTTCCAAGTCCTTTAGAAATCTGCACAATCAAATTTACTTTCCAGCTTACATTTCTTTCTCTTAAGATACACTTTTTTTATAAACTTTTGGAAACCAAATGGATTCCTAGTAAATAATTCATTCAAACACCAATTTCGGTTTGGGCCTTCTATGACTTAACTTAACCAATGTTGATAGTTAATTGATCAGTGATGTTTCGACCTAGAACTCAAACCAATCAAAGCTCATTTGCACACAAAACAAACCTGTCTCAACCTCAGCATTACCCGGTTTAGTAGAATTTTTACTTGAACGTACCTCTTAGAATTAAGTACTGCAGTGCCGCCGAGTATAAACCGAATCCCGGAGTTGGTGGCATTCTGTAGAGCAACAGAGCGTGATTCCTCATATGTTGTTCCACCAACCATAAAAATAACCACCTCTTGTGGCCTGCTTATCCAGAAATTATGCAGTTTTTGATTAGTTAAAAGTAAGTTTTAAGTGTGGCAGAACTCCGTAACTATCAAACAAATGACCAGTTTTAAGAAATTGAAAAAATTAGAGGCACATACCGTCCCTGTTGAAAATGATCTCCAACAAATGGGTAGTCCACATCTCGTAATCTCCCTCTGGTTATGCTCTCCATTGTTTGAAACAGAAGAGGCTGATGTTGAGTGTACACATTCTCAACCCCCTGTATTTTTCAAAAAGTCAGTAACATGACGTATATATAGGGAGATACAGAATGTTCCTGGAGAGGTGTAATCTCAGATACAGACCTTAAGTCCACGAGCCATGTTTCGTGCTATATTCAACAGATCTCTGTTTCCAAATAGATCACCAGTCCGCTTCTCCACACCGGCTTGTTTCAAGAGAAACTGAACTAGCTGCAGTTGCATGGAATCCAGAAAGTTATGATACGAACATGATTAGAGAATACTTTTATCAAGTTATTCAGAAAAAAAGAAAGAAGTAAAACCACCAAGGACGGAATTCCAAATAGGTTAACAAGTATAGTAGTAGCAGAATGACAGATCATAATCCACCTTAAAGGAGATGCAGAAGAATAAAGCCACAGGAAAGAGATGCAGTTTAAACTGAAAGGAAACATATGATATAGTCTGACTATACCCCTGGTTTGTACTTGGGAGACCGTGAAGCCAATTTGTTGAACAGTTGCATCAACTGAACGGGGTTTTCTTTCTCATAGCGCAAAGCATAAAGCATTACCAAACGCAGCCGGTCGATGTCAGACACACTTTCATTATTTAAGAGATCCGTAACTGCCTGCAGAAAAGCATGAAAAGAGAGTCAGAGCTCTGTGCTTACAGCAGAGTCTGCACAACGTTGCATATTTAGCTATGATGATCTTTTATTGATTAGGATTCTGCATCTCACTGGATACATTTGTATGGGACTCCAGTGCAAGATGTGACAGGTACTGAATGACGAATTATTCAGTATGACCTTCTTCAGGTTGCTTGCTACTTCTCTGTATAGCTATTTTTAATATATGCAACTACAAGTGAATATTCACCACAAATATTCCCTACCTCATATGCAGCTCCTTGGCCACCATTGCAAGCCAAGTCCTGCTCTGTTTGTGAAACCAGCATCAGTTTCCTTGCTTCAACTAGCTTGCTCATTTCAGTAACCAGAGTTACATGCTTTGAAACGTTGCCTTGCATCTTTTTGTACTCAGGGTAGTTGTCAACAAATCTGGCCATATCCTCTGTAAAACCAACGAATTCACAGATTATAATTGTCACTAACACCAGAAACTGTTATTATAAAAGACTTTGCAGAAAATATTTTAAGACTAGCCATATTTGTACCTACTGTCTGGATATTTTGGTTACTCTTGGCCACCTGCTGGAAGTCATCTACCATTCGCTTGATGTTCATTCCAATATCCCCAAAATTTTCATACATGTTAGATTTGAAAAATGCATCTTGTTCTGATGATAAAACCACCTCCTGCCAGGAAAAGAGACGTATTAGCTGTAAGGCTTTCAACTAAAACGATATGGCATTGGAGAAAACTAACCACTTGCTGATCTTTTGGAAGACTTCCAATGGATTTCAAGTCCACTTTATTATCTTGAAGTCCTATGAGTTCGTGCACCATTGCCTACAGAAAATCTCGTTAATCAGTAAGTCGTATTCTTACAAAAAAGCAAGACATCTGGAGGTACATCTTATACCATAGAGTAGCACAATAGTTTATTTAGTCAAGTTACCTGATATGTCCACTGATTCAGCAATGGGGTAACCGGGTCATCTCTTCTGTCAATTACAAGTAGCAACGGAGAACTTTCAGTCCGTCTAAAGTCAAAAAGAGCGCTTTCATGCTGATACATCAATTTCTGAAACATAAAAGTGTCTTTTAAATAACTTACAGGATAAAGGTAATTTCAGACTGTTTAATGTTTAATAGTTACACACAAGTGGGAATTAGTTACCATCACATGCATGAAAAATATAGCAGGAACAAATAACATTTCGAGAGCTTGTCAAACAACTTCACTTACAGCTGTTTCCTGTGCAATCCTTTTCGCAGTATCAGAGGTCCTTTGATATCTGATGACAGGTCTCCGTTTCAACGCCAGAAACACTGCCGCAATTCCATCAACAACCCGATCAGAGAAGCGTTGCAAACCAGAGGGATCGACAACCGCTGGGATCATATATAGGTGGTTTGATGCCATATTCAATGTGAAATGATATGGATCACCAGCAACAAAGTCTGCATAATACTCCTGCGATATAGAAACCAAAATAGTGTGTTAAACAAGATACTACTACGTCAAGTGTACTACAACAGCAATATAGGTTTAAATCAGAAAACTTGAGACAGGCAGGGGGAATACTAAGCTGAACAAGTATGGCCGTTTCATCACAAACCAAGCAACTTCTCAGAGACAGCTTAAAATCTATACTTATACCGATCCATTAATATGCTACGAAACATTCTTTTAGCATCAGTCTCCTATTCAAAAACATCATGGAGGAATACCTGAACTTGCTGTACAACCTCATGCTCGTCGGAATCAGCCAAAATATGAATCTGAGTATCCTTTAACAGATTGGAGAAAACTGAAAGATTCATCAGAAAACAAAATCAAAATCTCTATAACTAGTGAACAATGATAAACTCGAAATAGTTAGAAGATGAAAAAAACATACATAAATGGTACTCTCCAAATCTAGGATTGGCAAGCTGGTAACGTAGTTTCTGAATATTCTCTGAAGTTGGACGGATGAAATAAACAGCTTTCAGATGCGACATCGATTCTTTTGACACAGAGATTGAATCTATCATCTCCACAAGAAAAACTTCTTTCTGAAGCAACTCTGACTGTGAATACACAATGCTTACATTGCTAACCTGCAAATTCAACAATTAATCCAAAAAACCATGTAATCACGAAGATGTTCCAAGAGAAATTATGAATCACAATTCCAGATACAAATCAGAGAAGATTAGTAATCGAAGAAGACGAGAATCGGATTGTACCGTTTCGGAGTCGAGTATGAGAACCTTCATGCCGGAGATATCCTGAAGCATCCGGTTGATGTAATCACGCACAGACGTAACCAAAACCATCGTTCCACCGCAAAATTCCTCTACGATTACCTTTTTCTATCAGATCTACGGTGAGAATGATCTCGTCGATTACTCTTGACAACGAAGGCCCTGGAGAATTCGTTTCAGTCTTTCAGATCTTCCTTAATCGAGAAACGAAAGCAACGAGACTCTCCACGGAGAAATGAGTTTATTGCAAATAAACCTTATTTTATTGGGTGTTTCCTTTTTATCAACACTAATTAATTTTTGATTAATTAAACCCAGTTTTGTAGATGACAAGAAACATACATAAAACGGCGTTTCGCTTCACCGCAACGATAGCGTTTTAATTAACATCGTTCAGAAAAAGGGTTTAATTGTCGAAAACTTAGATTAGGTTTCAAATAAGAAATACTTAATAAGTAAGGGTTTGTTTCGCAAAAGACTCGGTTCGATCACTCATTTATTTAATACGCACCGTTTTGTCCCGAGCCTCCGTCCAAAATCTATAATATTTTTTTTTCCTTTCAAAATCCCTAAAATGTCTCGTCTCATGTTCATGAGGCGATAATGAAGTTCTCGAAACCGACCCTGATCTTACGGAGACAATGATACCTTCCTCAAGTCCCATGGAGTCAAGACATCGACTCTCGTTTTCAAAGTTAGTCTTCTTCTTCTTCGTCTTCATTAGTTTCTCGAGTTTGACGAACACTGTGTACTATATTGTTAGTTTACTTAGTAGCTTCACACACATGGTTGACTTTTCTCGAAATCAGATCTTCGATTTTGATTTTGATTCAGGAATGTATTTTACAAGCGATCTTTGTTTATCAATCTGTTGGATTTACATATATAATCACTCCTTCGTTTTTTTTTTGTTTTGTGTAGTGAGAAGTCAAGTAGGAGGAGATTTCAAAGAATTGAAAAGGGTGTCAAGTTCAATACTCTGAAACTTGTGTTGATTTGTATTATGCTTGGAGCTTTGTTCACCATTTACCGCTTTCGTTATCCACCGCTACAAATTGCTGAAATTCCAACTAGTTTTGGTGTTACTACTGATCCTCGCTATGTAGCTACAGCTGAGATCAACTGGAACCATTTGTCAAATCTTGTTGAGAAGCACTTATTTGGTAGAACCGAGTATCAAGGAATTGGCCTTATCAATCTTAACGATAACGAGATTGATCGAGTGAAGGAGGTTATGAAATCTGACTGTGATCATGTAGCTTTGCATCTTGATTATGCTGCAAAGAATATTACATGGGAATCTTTATACCCGGAATGGATTGACGAGGTAGAAGAATTCGAAGTCCCTACTTGCCCTTCTCTTCCTTTGATTCAAGTTCCTGGCAAGCCTCGTATCGATCTTGTCATTGCCAAGCTTCCGTGTGACAAATCAGGAAAATGGTCAAGAGATGTGGCTCGATTGCATTTACAACTTGCTGCAGCTCGAGTGGCGGCTTCTTCTAAAGGGCTTCATGATGTTCATGTGATTTTGGTATCTGATTGCTTTCCAATCCCGAATCTTTTTACCGGTCAAGAACTTGTTGCCCGTCAAGGAAACATATGGCTGTATAAGCCTAACCTACACCAGCTAAGACAAAAGTTACAGCTTCCTGTTGGTTCATGTGAACTTTCTGTTCCTCTTCAAGCTAAAGGTTAGTAGCAAGTTTCTTCGTCTTCTGTCTAAGCTAGTTTAGCATCTCCCATCCTAAGCTGATTATGTTTATTTCAATTGCAGATAATTTCTACTCCGCAAGTGCAAAGAAAGAAGCTTATGCGACTATCTTGCATTCTGCTCAATTTTATGTCTGTGGAGCCATTGCAGCTGCGCAGAGCATTCGAATGTCAGGCTCTACTCGTGATCTGGTCATTCTTGTCGATGAGACGATAAGCGACTACCATAAAAGTGGCTTGGTAGCTGCTGGATGGAAGATTCACATGTTTCAAAGAATCAGGAACCCGAATGCTATACCAAATGCATACAACGAATGGAACTACAGCAAGTTCCGTCTTTGGCAATTGACTGAATACAGTAAGATCATCTTCATCGATGCAGACATGCTTATCCTGAGAAACATTGATTTCCTCTTCGAGTTCCCTGAGATATCCGCAACTGGAAACAATGCTACGCTCTTCAACTCCGGTCTAATGGTGGTTGAGCCATCTAATTCAACATTCCAGTTACTAATGGACAACATTAATGAAGTTGTGTCTTACAACGGAGGAGACCAAGGTTACCTTAACGAGATATTCACATGGTGGCATCGCATCCCGAAACACATGAATTTCTTGAAGCATTTCTGGGAAGGAGACGAACCTGAGATAAAGAAAATGAAGACGAGTCTATTTGGAGCTGATCCTCCTATCCTCTACGTTCTTCATTACCTTGGTTATAACAAACCCTGGTTATGCTTCAGAGACTATGATTGCAACTGGAATGTCGATATATTCCAGGAATTCGCAAGTGACGAAGCACATAAAACATGGTGGAGAGTGCACGACGCAATGCCTGAGAACTTGCACAAGTTCTGTCTTCTGAGATCGAAACAGAAGGCGCAACTTGAATGGGATCGGAGACAAGCAAAGAAAGGGAATTACAAAGATGGACATTGGAAGATAAAGATCAAAGATGAGAGACTTAAGACTTGTTTCGAAAATTTCTGTTTTTGGGAGAGTATGCTTTGGCATTGGGGTGAGACGAACGCTACCAATAATTCTTCCACCACCACCACTTCATCACCACCGCATAAAACCGCTCTCTCTTCCCTGTGAATTCTTTTGGCTTTGGTTTGGTACAAAATTACTCTTCTTTCACCAACCAAATGTGGGTTGGTGATGTTCTTATGTTTTTTTTATCAGCTTGAAACCTGTATACGAATCCCAGAAACAATGTAATCATGAGGGGATAAAGGAATGAAAGACAAATGCAGAATTTACAGGAAGATGTATCTTTGCATTCAGATTTTAAAGCAAAGGCTTTTTTGTTTCCCATTGACCAGGTTATGTTACTCCGTTGAACATTAAAGTCAACTTTATTTATTCCAGAGAACCGGAACTGATGAACTGAACCGAACCGAACCGAACCGATGAAATTGATTTTAGTGACGAGAACCAGACTTTTTTAGCCGCAAAAAATGGCCTCACGAATCCAGAGACCAGTCTCTTCTTCTTCTTCTTCTTCTTCTTCAGTTGCCGGAGAAGATGGATTCGATTTGTTGTTTCCGACCAAATCAGTCTTGTCGTGGAATTTCAGTTTTGCCTGCTTTTAGCATAAGCAACCTTTCCGCCGTCAATCGTTTCCGTTCGACGACGAGTCTTCGTTTTGGATTTCCGGCGACGCCGTTTCGTCGGTCTCCAAACTCTACCTTCGAGACTCACGCGAAGAAGAAGAATAAAACGAGTACTGTCGAACAGAAACCAAACAAAGTCGAAGAATTGATCTTTGAAGAAGAAGAAGATGGAGAAGAGGAGCTAGTTCTTCCCGAAGAGATTCAAGACGGTGCGTTTTGGTTACCTTATTGGCGATTTGAATGTAATCTTACAATGCTCAGTAGCTTGATTTTGATTTCTACCATTTATAATCAACACTTTTCCAGTGATGTTCTTGGTTCTGCAGAGTTGCTACTGGATGATGAATACGACGAAGACGATGACTTTGAGTTCGATGAGAGCGAGGAGGAACTCTATGTAAGTCTACTTATGTCTAATTTGAGAGATTAGGAAAAGATAAATACTTTTTGCATCTCTCATCTATGGATTAATTCTATCTGAAGGCTGGAGATGGAGGTGGTGGAGGAGGCATTAAACTTTCTGGAACATTATGGGATAAAGAAGCATTGGCATTAGCTGAAAAAGTCTGTGAGTCTTTTGATGGTGATTTAGGCATTTATGCCTTCAAGACACTGCCTAATTCAACCATACAAGTGCGAATCGAGCGGCTCACTAACAAGTTTGGTTCTCCAACAATGGAAGACATTGAAGCATTTTCAACAATCTATAGAGCAAAATTGGCTGAAGCTGAACTCGCCAAGTCTATACCAGACAATATCTCTCTAGAGGTTAGTTATTTATTTAGCCTTTGATTTCCTTTCACATCCATTTTATCTCATGGATTTTGGTTCATTGACTTAACAAAGCTTGAACTTTTGTGTACAGGTTTCATCTCCTGGTGTTGAAAGGGTAGTACGAATTCCGCAGGATCTTGATCGGTATAAGGACAGACCGATGTACGTGAGGTACACTAACGAGGACACTGAGACCGAAGGTGATGGTATTTTCAGGCTGGTTTCTTTCGATGTGGAAGCCAAAAGCTGCATTTGGGGCATAGCAGACATAAGAGTAAACCGAGAAAAGGCCGGCAAAGGAAGACCTTTGAGTAAGAAGCAAAGAGAATGGCGACTCGAAACGGCTTTCGAGTCACTACGGTTAGTCCGTTTGCATTCTGAATGTTGAGAACACAGTAAAATGGCATGTGTTTTTAGTTTATATTAAAATCTCAATAGAATGAGTCTATTACAACGATAAGTAATAGATTAGGCACGACAATGACCAACTTAAGACAGAGCATAAAACTAAAAACGATAGAGATGTCTTCTTTTATTGCTGTGGGTGCATAAAGGGAATTAAAACACAAAGTAGACATCATCGGCAAGAGAATGGCTTCAAGCACCCATGGTGATGATGCAACGAATACTCTCTCCCTTCAACATGTAATCAAAGGCCTTGTTGATCTCCGAGAATGGCAGTGTATGGGTGATGAATTTCTCAAGTTCCAGCTCCTATGTCATAAAAATCATCAGAACATTGATAAATATTCAAAGTTGGCATCAGAAGATCTAAGCTTCTCATTACCTTGTTCATGTACTTTTCTACAACCCCGGGAATGTCAGTTTTGGGTTTGTAGTTCCCGAAGAAAGTACCCTTAAGAGTCCTCTCATTCAAGAAATTCATCGGATGAGTCTTGAAGGCATCGTCTTTGCTTGGCACACCGACCAGCACCGCAACACCCCAACCCTGAAACAACATCATATGTATATGTTCATATATGCATAATGTAAGTTATGAATGGTTTGGTCGGAATTGATGTGAAGGGAAGATTACATCATGAACACATTCAAATGCTTGAATCATGGCCTGAACACTTCCAGTGCACTCCACACTCCTGTCCACTCCTCCATTCGTCATCTCAGCGATCACCTGTTGAACTGGTTTGTCATGGTCTTTCGGGTTCACAAACTCGGTCACACCGAATTCCTTAGCTGCCAATGACATATCAAACTCAATGTAAGTGAGAGGAGATTAGAGAAGAACATAGTCAAAAAGGACTATCATCTTTTTGAATACCTTGGTCGAATCTTTGAGAGTTAAGATCAACACCGATGATCCTTGAAGCACCAGCGATTCTAGCACCTTCTGCAGCAGCTAAACCAACAGCACCAAGTCCGAAAATGGCAACACTTTGACCTTTCTTGGGTTTAGCCACATTCAAAGTTGCTCCTAACCCAGTGGATAAACCACAACTAACAATGCAAACTTTGTCAAGAGGAGCATCCGGATTGATCTTAGCAACCTGACCTGAGTGAACCACAGTGTACTCACTAAACGTGGAAGTCCCAAGGAAATGATGAATTGGTTTGCCATTGATGGAGAATCTCGATTCACCATCGTGAATCATCCCTCCTCGCTCGGTGTTGATCCTGAGAAGATCACACATGTTTGATTCCTCCGAGTGACAATGAGGACAATCTCCACATTCTCCGGTGAAGATGGGCAACACATGATCTCCTGGCTGAAGATCAGTCACTCCTTCTCCAACACTCTCAACAATCCTACACAACCAAAAAAAAAACACAATCTTTAATCTCTAAAACCTATAAAACATCCAAAATTTTAAGCAAGAAGATTAGTGTTTCTATTACCCTCCAGCTTCATGACCGAAGATACGAGGAAACAACGGTGTTTGTCCCTGTAGAATAAAAAAAAGGTTGAATTTTGAAAATTCGTGATAAAAATTAGAACTTGATTATGAAATTTGAGTTTGATTAATTTTACCTTAGCTTCCCAGAAGTAAACATCAGTGTGACAGAGAGAAGTGAAGAGAATCTTGATACGAACTTCGTGTTTCTGGGGCGGAGCAACCTCCACTTCCTCCATAACCAGTGGCTTTCCGGCTTCCCATGCCACAGCAGCTGCAACCACCACAAAACGACACCGTTTTTACAAAAAAGAAAATCTAGAAATCTCATACACTCGTATGATCAAAACCTCAGAAACAACAGAAATGTAACCGATCAACGACCGATGATAACTTAATATTTGGAAAAAGACAGGATACAAGTAAAAAAAAACCTTTGCATCGAATAATCTGTCCGGTGGTAGACATTATCAACAGTGAAGAACTTGCTTTTTGATCTTTTATTAGTTTTGTGTGATTGTATTTGTTGTGATGGTAAGAAGAGAGAAACAGAGAAGGGATTTATATAGCAGCTGGCAATTGGAAGAAGTACGTATTTACAAAAACACCACTAGAAATTAATACTAATATCTTTTGTAATTTTCCAGTCGACATATTATTTACTAGGGGCGTCTTTGGTTTTGCCTTGTTCTCTCGAATGCTCTTTCCACTTGGCGTTGCTGATATTCGCCACGTGGCATTTCTTGTTGATCTTTAATTACAAATTGTAGCAATTATTAATAAATTTAAAATTGTGGTCTTAATACTTTAGTCTTGATGGTCACGCCGTGGTGTTGCTTAAAGCAGTAATCGGTACCCATCGAATGTTTTGGTTTCGGGCGGTTTCACCTTAACTAGAGCTCTTTAATATTATTCTTGGTCATCAAGTTGGATCTTTGTTTTTACTATTTTGTTTGTGATATTTAAAAAGATCATTGGCTCTTAATTATATTCTTGGCCGTCACTCTCAAGTCTTAACGATACAATTATGAGTGTCATTAATTAAGGGATAGTAGATACTATTAAACAGAAAATACAATGACTAAGTTAGAATTATCATTTATTCCCATTTGTATTTGTAATGCATAACTTGGTTTAATAGTGTTCTTCATGATGACAAATATCTTCATGATGATTCCTATACATGAATCATATGCGTTTTCACTATCCATCAACATTGAAATAATAAGCCTCTACATCACTACGTACGTACCCTTCATGTGATCAATGTTGAATATCATCAAGTACATAATTTAAAATATTCCTCTAACCATTTACGATTTACCAGTAATTCGATTTAACAATGTAGTTAACCGTTAATCTTTCTCACAAGCTCTTCAGTAACGAGCTCACGAGTCTCTCTATTTCCAGACCTCTTTATTCATCCATCAATTCTCCAGTGTGAATCATAGGCCCAAGAGGACGTAGTACAGAATAGTTACTGGTAAAGATACTATCATGCCAAAGATAACCCTGAAAAACAAAAACAAAAACAAAAACCAATTAACAGAAATTTCACATAAGTCATAATCCCACATTTAAAAACATTCAACCCTGAAAAAAAAAATGAAGAACAAAAAAAAAAAGAGAGCTAGAGACTCACAATGTACTGAGTAAGTCTGGATGCAAATTGTACTCCCTTGCAAACACAAACGGTACTATCCCTTGCGGTAGAGCCGCCTAAAAAAACATTTCGATGGGCTTCGTCAAATTTGGATGTATATATATTACTATAAATTAAACTAAAACTTTTATAAGAAACCAAGTTTAAATTATAGCCACGGGTAATATATTTTTTGAAATATTAACTTGAATTTGGATAACTATAATTATGTGCCAATGATCCAAGTATCATTTGTTGGACCAATCGCAAAACATGATCCAAGTCAAAGAGTTTCTTTAGAACCATCATAAAATATCAATACCTCCTTAAACTAATATTGAGAATTGTATCAAGTAAAATATCTAGATATTTTCATAATATCTAGATACTTTGTAACATCTAATGATCTAGACTATTTTTTTTTTGCTAAGAATGATCTAGACTATTAAGATTTATATGATTCAAACATGTTAGATATTTTGTATTCTTGAAAGCTATGAACATATTTATCCTTCATTTTTAAAACTAATTAGTCCCTTCTATTTGTTAAATTTCCTAATTCACTCCCAAGTTCTTAAACACTTTCTCCATCACCAAGTATTTTTTCTTCCAACAATATAATGGGACCAAATCAAGGCAAACTCTGAATAGTTTACCTGTACGATAGCAGCATGTAACCTAGAACCTCTCAATCCGACAAGAAGAGAAGCACCAGCCATGAAAAGGGGACCTGAGATGAACCTAATCAACATCCCCATTGTTGCCTTTTTCGCTCCGCAAGGGATCATCTTTGGCTGCAGCGCCATAAACAGGCCTGTAATTTTAAATTTGTTAGAATACTTTGTAAATAATACAAAATAATTGTATTTCTAAGAACATGTTCATACCTAAACTAAACATAGCCATCCCAAGACCTGCATCTGAAATGATCTTTATCGAGAAATCCACTATGTTTGGCATCGGTATATTCCATCTGCTCATTATTTATCAAAAATATGACTTAAAGTTATAACAAACAAATTCAATGATTATAGTTAATGTTTTTTGATAAATATTTAAGTGATTGCTTACTCACTTGAAAGATATAAGTGACCAGACAAGACCTAAGAGGCTGGAATAAGTGTTAGGGTTTCGAGAAAGCTTGCGTCCCACAACTGTTAGTATGAGCCGCACCATTACAGTGGCACTTGGCATTTCTTGCTTGCCAATAGCAGCCACCGGAGTTGCGTCTTTTCCGGCGGCTCCTTCCTCCATGGAAGCAGCACCACCGGCTGCCGTAGTCTGTGGTGGTGCTTTAAGTGCATCTCGGAAGCTAATCTCCTTCTCTGGCACTGATTCATAGTTAATGTATACACGTCAGCAAATACAGATAGTAATAGTTTAGGACAAAGCTTGATTTTTTTGAAAGCAACTAATTATAAGTCGTGTTGTTAATAATGGTTGTGAATTTCATAATGGAAGTTTTTTTTATAAACCCATGCGTCGATCGGTTTCGCTGATGATTACACACGTGCTGGAGGAAAATAATAGCATCTCCCAGTAAATTTTTTAGAATGGACTTTTGAGTCCAAAAACATCATGGGAAACAAAAAGTCAACATCATGTTGACCATTTTGGTGATTTTGTTGATGATAGTAAGTTTGCGGGTGGTATGAGGGGTCCGCTTTGTTTACATGCTTCATTATGTTGTCCTATTAGAGAATCTTAAGCTCAAAAACATGAAACAACAAAATTCAAAAGTATGGACACAAAATATAGTAATTATTGCTTATAAAATTCGTTTCTAATATCTAGCTTATATTATGAAATTAGATTGTTTTTTTTAGATTGAATTTCTAATTAGTCTATTCCTAGGGATTTGGAAAATAAAAGAGACAATGCTTAAGTTTTTTTATATCTGAAAAAGCTGCATTTTATGTAGTCTCTCAATGTTATTCTATTCATCAAATTTTTGAAAAGAACCAATATATATATACGAAAAGAGAAGGAAATTGACTAAACGCCGTCGTGTCAGTGCTTACGAAAAACGAAAACGACACATCTTTCAAAGAAAACGTACCATTGATATCCTTGGCTGCATGTCTTTGCCCAGACTCCCACATCATCTTCGGCGAGGATTGCCGGAATATTCTCCCGGCGGCAGGAGATTTCATCCAAACCGGCGTACCGTTTCCGTTAACGTCAAGCTCGTTAAAGTTCGAGGCACGTGGCGTCGGCTGCAACGAGTAAGCATCGGAGGAAGCATAACCCGAGAGCCGTCTAGGACTTGCACCAAATCCGGGTCGAGTAAACCCGAACCCGCCTAAATCTCCGTTACAAAACATGATCTCGTTACTACCGTTATAAAACTGAAGCGTACCGCTTCCTCCTCCGCCGTTAAAGAAACGGTTAGGAGTGTTAACGGAGAAAATCTCGGCGTTAGAAAGATTAGAGGCTCTAGGGGTTAAGCAGAAGGAGGAGGACATAACAGAATCAGGTACGGATGATATGGACCGTCGGATCCTGAGCCTGATCCGACCGTTGACATCGGTTTCAGTTTCTGTACGGAGAGGATCCACGCCGTCTAAGGAAATGACGTCATCGTCGACTTGGATCTTGGCGATTGACCCGGCTGCTTGACCCGGAAACTCGGCCCGGATAAGCAACCTCGCTGCCCGGAGTTCGAATAGGAAGAGTAGCAGAGTATACCTATGCATATATACACACTTAGCATCATACGTTACAATTGAATATAATGATTCAACTAATAAAACAGAATACTATTATACAAGCTCGGATTAGTAAAAACATATGATTTGATTGAAATATCCTAGACTAATTAAATTCATTTGAGTTTGGTTACAAAATATTTAAAATAATTATCATTATGCGGTTTTTTAATCAATCACAAGGTAAATGAATAAATGACGGACAGAGAATTGAAAACGTACCAAATGATGCATTGAAGAACAACGAGTTGGACCATGAGTTTTTTAGTATAATCTCCATACATGGCTTGGAGCAAAGGTATGCCCATAACGAGAGTGTTAGGGAGAGTAGCGATTGAGAAGAGTGTGATGAGCCAATCGAGACCACCCGATTTGAAGAAAAAGGCCCATAGAGAGAGCAAGACGAAGACGAATATTTTGGATAAAGTATCAGCGAGGATAAACATTGTGTCCATTTTGTAAGGGTTGTTTTGTGAGATGAAGTGGAAAGAGAGGACCGGGACGGCGAAAACCGAGACAAAACGGTTGATTCCTGAACATTGCGTCGGCGTGAAGATCTTCCACCACTTCACCGATCCATAAGCCACGAACATGGCGAAGTAGAGTGGTGCCATGGCACACATCACCGTGTAGAATTCGTTTCCCGTTATCATCTTTTGCTTTGCTTCTTTTTCTTCTTCTTGGTTAATTTAGGTGTGTAAGTTATGTCCCAAGTGTGTGTTAGTTTATATAGGGACTTGTTGACGAGATTACCCCTTAGTTAGCCCGTTATTTTGCATTAGGGAGGGACTAGCCGCGGTTATACAAGTCATTTTGATGCCTAGTGGAGATAAATTAAGATTAACTAATTGAAAGTTTTTAAAGTACATATATAGTTTGAAATCTATATATATAGAAACACTTTCTTTTTATGTATCTTCATTATCATTTTAACCTCTAAAATTCTGACACATTAAATAGACTCATCACAGTTTTACAATTAATTAATTAGTTGATTTGGTACTTTTTTTAATTCAACTTCACAACTAAATTAATGAATAATCTTGATTGGTAATCCAAACCGGGGAAAAGAGTTTATAAGAATATTTAGAATAACTTATACAATAACTTTGCTTTGCATTATACATTGCTTCTCTTTATTATATTATTATTTAACTAATAAGTAAACAAACAACATCAAAAAAACAAATTAAATTAAATATCAGGCAAAACACAAGTTATCTAATAATTTAAAACAAAAATCTATACAGATTTATCTCATAATTAAGTAGTTATCAAACCAATTTTTTTATCTAATATGTTCGGATTGTGTGAATGTAGTTTACAAGTTGGGTAGCTTTTTATACATGCTGTTTAATTAAAACAAAGGAGCGTATTTCTTTTATACAGATTTATAGGGACAAAAAATAAGTAACACAAGGAAAAATAAAACAAAGCTGAAATAATAAACATTACAGTGGTTCGACAGAATAACAATATGTTCATTAACATTAAAAATTATAACATTTTATTTAGAATATTTTGCATAGACTATCAACATGTACACGCATAACTCTCTTTTTTTTTCAAAAATCTACAAAAAAACAAAATTTGGTAATCCAAGAAAAAAAAAAACACTTTGTTTACCCAAAATTTTGTGTTTTGCCTAAGTGAGCTTTTCACCCTTATTATCGACCTAACTCTTTTGTTTGTTTTCCTCTTATTTTACTTTTACAGTATTTTCACTTCTTGCAAGTGTATCTACTTTTTGCAGTATTTATTCACTTTTTGCATACAGTTGCATCAAACTCGGACAACATAAATTATAGAAAAAAAACATGTGTTTATCCAAAACTCTCACACTTGCTGTTTTGTCGAAATAGGCTTTCACCCAAATTATCTCCCTAACTCTTTTGTTTTCTTCTACTGATTATTAAACTTCTTGTTTGTGGGTTGTTTTATGACGAAAAACTATATGACTATTTAAGCCAAAACCAACTAGAAATACATGCATGAAAATGAAGATAAGTATACTTCAAATTTGAAGCTTTTTAACTAAATTAAGCTACGCAAACTTAGTGAGTCACTAATGACAATAAATTTCCGTTTTTTTTTTGGCCTCATGCAACTCTTTTGATGTATATATTTCCCACAACTATATCTCGCTATGCTCAAGAACAATATCATGAGATTCGTCTTTCAATTAAAAATAAAACAGAAATCTATCAATAATTCAAGAAACAAAATCAAACAATAAATTAATAATGAAGTATAGTCAGTTTTAATCATCTTATTAAAATATGTAAAGCTAACATATACTCCCTCTGTTTTTTAAAAGTTGTCGTTTTAACTGTATTTAGACAAATTAAGAAAAAGTATACAATGACTATATTAACCTCATAAAAATGACAAGTAATTATTTACAAATAATTTGTGTTTAATTAAATGAGGGTAATTTGGGTAGTTATTGGCATAAGTTACATTATTACCTTAAAACGACAACTAATTTAAAACAAAAAAATGCTCTAAAACGACAACTATTCGAAAACGGAGGGAGTATGAAACTAGAAAATAGTTGGAACTTCTGACCATATAGAGGGAGGGAATGTAATGAACTTCTTGTACTAACACTACATCAATTAAGATTAGAAGCAAAAGGGTCCACAAAGAGATGATTATCTTGTTTTTAATTTATTGACATTTACATATACATAATTGGCCCGCAAGGTGGTGGGCGAGTGGTAGGGCGAGTCCGGCGTTGAGGGTGAAATCCCCGAACCCGGGTTCGATCTTCCTCCCTCGCTGTTATCAACACTTTGTTGGGAAGTCTGGGCTTGGGCTTCGGCCCAGGCAGTTTACCTGGTAGTCTTGTAACAGGCGATCCAGCTACCCCCGGGCATTAGTCGGAAAGCATTCCAAACTCGGATCAGGCAGTGTGGTAGCCCATCCCTCGGGGTGGTAGTGAGTCCACTCTGTAGCACTCCGGTGCGTTCCTACCGAGGCTGGCCGGATTAGCCGATCGGGTATATCAAAAAAAAAAAAAAAATCATATACATAATTGTACATATATACATAAATAAAGCGAAGGAGATCCTCATAGAATCTAAGATCAATGATTTTAGCGCAATGGGTGGAGACTAACAGTGTTAGCCTTTTGCTTTCAAGCTTAAAAGCCTATAGCCTTTAGTCTTTTGGCAATTGCAAGAACTAAGTCATACGTAACCTTTTTCTTATAAAAGAAATAAATTACTTTGTCAACGAAAGGCTACAAAAAAGTTTGGGATTATTGATTCCGTCCTATATATCTAACCTAAGATAAATATTAACTAATCCTACTACTTAAACCAAAATGTAGGTAAACAAGAGTTCTGTAGGATATTATATAAAATCACGTATAAGCATGATTATTGTTCCCAATGGGTAATGACACTAAAGCCTCTTGTAACCTTATATTGTCTGTATATATAAGTACACATATGAATCTGACAATAAAATTTAGAATAAGCAAGTTTGTTTGTTACTCGACTAGTGAAGCTGTCTTTAATTATCATTCTATATATTGTAAGGTTATGTCACCTCATTTCTTTACGTTACCACCAAAGTATACAGCTATACACACATACACATACTTATGAAAACACTATGAAATAAAATTTAATGAGGTGTTCACTAATATTTCGAAAATTTCTATATTAAAAAGAACAAAAAAACCTGAGGAAAAAGATGGTAAAAAGAAGGTATGATGATGAGAAACAAGACTAAGAGGAAGCGCATGGGATCGAGGAAAGGGGAAGAAATGAATAGAAGTGGGATTATTGGTAGGTTAGAAAATCAAATCAAATTCAAGTGCGAAAAATGATGGGTTCATTTCAAAAATTCTAAATTACACAGGTTACAAAATTTAGGAATATTTTTTTTTAAAAGGGAAACATTGGAAAGTGAGTGAGAAATGGTCTGAGAAAAGGGGGCAAGAACTAAGATGTGTCTGGTCTAGTCATTGGAGAGATAGAGAGGTTGGAGTGAGAATATCAAAGGAAAGTGACATAACATAAGTTTTTGCATCTTTCTAACTCTCTTCTCTTCGCGTGCCATCAATTCATCATTTTGTTCGTTTCTTATTTTTTTTTGTTTTATTTTCGCTCAATTTCGTTCTGTATTTTTCGTTACAAACATGGTTACATTATTCCGTCTTGTCAATGTACATGTGCATATGATAGATATTTAGATACGTACAAGTATCAGGTCTTTTGTTGTTGCAATGCGATTTGTAAAAGAATCTCTAAGTTCGTAGTGTTCTTGATCCACTTGAGTTAAGCATATACTTCAAATTTGCATGAAAAATCATGTCTATTGCCGTTTTGTGGTTTTTTTTTTTAAAATACAACACGATCTTGATTATTTTTAACGGCTTTACGTGTAATTTTTATTTATTCGATAGACAAACCGAAATATTATTCTAAATCCAGTTCCCAAATCCAGGTTTGGTCTTAAGCCCTTTGCAAAGAAATATTTGCTAGGCCCAATTTTCCCATCAATTGTTTTGTTACGTGGAGATCGAATATATCATATCCGTTATAACAAATAAATGTTTTGTTCAAAGAAAAAATGATGAGCTAATTCCAGGGAAATATCAAGACGACTAATTATTATTCCAAATCTAAAAAATGCAATTCTCCAAACTCTCCACCAGCTCAAAGACTTGAGCTAGACACTTGTGCTATGTAATAAAAACTGAAAGCACAATGCAATTAATTTAAAGAAATTTCTATATATAACTGTATTCGTCTTCTCTTTTTGTTTCTCACAGACTCACGTTTCTGACATTTTTATATTGAAATTTTCAGACTATATTTACGACTTTAGAAGAGAAACCGTGAACATTAGCTAAATCTCAGTCTTTCTTTTTTTGATTAAATCTCAGTCTTCTCTGTTTTCTATAAAACTTAATACGATACAGAGATAGAGAGATTGCCGATATACCCTTGGCTGTTATAACGAACAAACCTATTTACACGTGCTCCTCACGTGACAAAGAGCTAACTTTGTGTGTGTGTTTTTTTTATTTTTAATATCAATCAGCTAACTAGTGCTAACCTTTTTGTTTAGCTGAAACCTTCTGTCTCAAAGAGACTCTTCCACATTCATCGAACGTACCTCCTCAAATTTGTTGCCATTTGCAGTCATTTGGTTGAGTTTTCGTGATACTCACTTTGACATTTTGCAGAGAAAACAAAAGACGTTACGAAGGATATCAATATATATCTCTTTAAGTTGTTGCCACATGCAATTTTCTTAACTTAATACTCGCCACGTTACTATTATACATTTGAATTCCTTTTGACGAATTATCCCTATATTGAGTTTTTTTTTTCTTTCTGAATTATTGATTAATTAGCTTTACGTTTTTTGTTTATTTTTTAATAAAATAAATTGATTTATTATTCGTTGTTATGGCTTCTGGTGGAACAAGAACTCAGTTATTTGTAATAAAACGAAAGGAATTTTTACTTTATTAAATATTTTAATATTTTACTATAATTTTGTTTTTGTTTTTTATGATACACGAATTCTTTTTACAAAATTTTATAAAAGGATTGTCACCTTTCGGAAGATTTTACGCGGTAACAGCTATATGCAATAAATGACATAAGGTCAAAAATATGAAGGATATATACTGAATCTCCTCTATGGATATAAATATAATCCGAGCAGATATAAAAACTTTGCAACTCATCTTAAACGATCATCAAAAATGAGTCGTAGAATACGAGAAGATATATCGATTAGTTTGTTTGGTCCGAAAATGATCACTGTTGCATTATTTCTAGTTTTGTTTTATTTTCATGATCAATTAGGTTATTCGGAGGCACAACTTCAATTTGGATTCTACTCAGAAACATGTCCATCAGCAGAATCAATCGTTCGTGATGTAGTTCAACATGCGGTGACCAACGACCCCGGAAAGGCTGCTGTCTTACTCCGTCTCCAGTTCCACGACTGCTTCGTTGAGGTCAAATGCTAAAAAAAAAAAGGACCAATTAATAATCATTTTTCTACTAGTCATGACATAAATTGGTTTGGTTCTATGCATGTCGTAGGGTTGTGATGGGTCAATACTAATCAAACATGATGGGAAAGATGACGAAAGGTTTGCTGCGGGTAACGCGGGTGTCGCTGGTTTCGATGTTATAGACGAAGCCAAATCAGAGCTTGAACGTCTTTGTCCGGGGATTGTGTCTTGCGCTGACATCGTTGCTCTTGCTGCTAGAGACGCTATTGCTGAGGTAACACTTGAATAGTTTTTTTTTTCATTCTTTTGTTCATAGTAGGAAATTCTGGGCCGAAGCCTTATATTTTTCAAACTCGGACCAACCTTTAATATTTCTACCCTACTAGTTACCATTCCAGTAACTTCTTAAAATTTTCTTGGATATATTTTTCCTTTTATTTTTACCATACTTTAATATATAGTTCTTTTTAAATACACAATGAATAGTTTATTGTATTCATATATAGGGCTAAAGAAGATCATTTTTTTTTGTTTGATAAAAGTCTAAAGAAGAAGAAGATCATTTGATGTTAAATATTAATTTATTAGGCAAAAGGACCATTTTATGAGGTTCCAACCGGTCGGAGAGACGGTCGGATTGCAAATGTTGGTCATGCTACAAACTTGCCAGATGTTCAAGATTCCATAAACACTTTGAAATCAAAATTTAGAGAAAAGGGGCTTTCAGATCAAGATCTTGTACTTCTTAGTGCTGGTATTTATCATAATCTTGACAACTTGATATATAAACACTATTTAGGGAAAAAAGAAAATACTATCTTGCTTACTCGAGTTTTATTTTTGTTAAAGGTGCACATACTATTGGTACAACCGCTTGCTTCTTCGTCATACAACGTTTAGATGCTCAAGATCCTACCATAAACCCAAAATTCTTTCAAATCTTAAGGTCAAAATGTCCTCAAGGCGGCGATGTTAATGTCAGGATTCCGTTGGACTGGGATAGCCAATTTGTGTTTGATGACCAAATCTTGCAAAACATCAAAAATGGCAGAGGTGTCATTCTATCGGACTCTGTCTTGTACCAAGACAATAGTATGAAAAAAATCATTGATTCGTACCTAGAAACTAATCAAAGTTCAAAGGCTAATTTTGCTGCGGATTTTGTTAAAGCTATGGTAAAGATGGGTGCTATTGGAGTGAAAATCGGTGTTGAGGGAGAGATTAGACGTTTATGCAGTGCTACAAACTAGTTTCCAAGACCTCATGTATAGTTAAGTATATAATCCGAGTATGTTAGAATATTAAAATAAACAATTTTTTTTTTGCAACAAATTTGAATTATTAAAAGATATATATACCAGTTATTTGAGCATTGTACGTCTATTAATCTATTAGATATTCAATCCCATCATATTGAAATCAGAAAAGAAAAAAGCTTTGAATAAAAAAATGTTTTTTTTGTAGAAAGCCATAAGCCTAGTTTGTTTTTATCAAGATGTTTCCAAATAAAAATACAGCCATTTTTCAAATATTTCCTAAGATATAAAGTTATTGCTCATATATAACTATATAAATAACTGTAATGTCGCTGATATATTTTCTTTTTTGATATCAAATTAGTGGTCGCGTACTATTATTTTTAAGTTTGATCAACATAATGATATTGTGCTAACTTATGTTGCTCTGTGCTAGACTTGTCAATTTTAATGCAAAATGTATGCAAAACATAAGCAAAAACTATGCAAAATTTATGCTATATTTTTTTTTCTCCATACGAGACTTCTACAAATTGTTTCTTTCAGCGCTTTTTTAATAGCTCAATTTTCAAATGCAGTTTGTCTTTTTTTTTTTTAAATTTTTTTTATATATAATTACATTCACTGGTATTTTTTTCCACTACTAACTAAACATGATATCAAATATCTCCAACAACTATAAATATCTATATACGTTTTCTCCTAATTTTGGATCCAAAAGAACAAATGTTTTTAATAAGGAACCGTACCGTCTGCATTATATAGGTGAAGTGTAAATTTCATATATCTTAGTAGAATTAAACAACAATATGAACATATGAATGCTTATTTTCTTGAGAAATGAACAAAAACATAATGATCATTTGTGATCCTTTGCTTGTCGAAAACCTGTATTATCTTCTACGTTTTAACATCAAATGCCATGTTTGCAATTCTTTTGAGACTGCCTCACAAAAATTAATTCTGTTAAACTTTTTTCTTTTTTCACAGCATTTTCTTTTTATAAGATTTGATGCAAAAGTTTAAATGGTGGCACGAGCTAACCAATGTTTTACATAGGCCCACTCTAGAATTAATACCCACAAACCCACAAGTAATACTAACGAATCAAAGATGGGTAGCAGCCCAACTAGTAAAGACCATAAGGTAAAAGCCCACTTAGGAAGAAAAGAGGAAAGTAACAACAGTAAAGAGAGCTTTCTGTGTGTTAAAAGTTATTTAATTCTGTTAAACTTTGCACAGAGAATATGGAAAACTGGATTTACCATTCACTTTTGTTATTAAATCGCAGAATCTCCATTTATATAGATTTGTATATCATCAAGTGAACTTAACCAGAATTCTGTAATATGAATTTTATTCGTTCTCCTAGTACACAGCCAGTGACATTGACACGTGTGAGGCTAGAAAATGATTAGTGTCAATCACAAAAGAAGTCAAGACGCATGCGTATCAGCCACAAATCTGTTGATTAACCTTCTCGAATTCGCCGGACAAACATGGAAACAGCTCTGCTCCGGTACTGCGTCAATTTTTCCAGTCATCCTTACCACAAGAAAACCTCTGCTCATCACAGAGTCGATGGTGAGACTCAGAGAGACGAGAGGTGCGCTACGGTTTTGAGTAGAAGATCGGTACTGGCGTCTGGATTCTCGTTAGTCTCGTCGACGGCTTTAGTGTTTCCAGGGGATGGATTAGCTGTCGTGAAACAGGGTCTTCTTGCCGGGAGAGTTCCTGGTCTATCCGAACCTGATGATGAAGGTTCGTTTCACTCTGTTCTTGATTCCTCTTCTTCTGTTAGATTAGATGATCTTGTCTTGCTCTGTATCTTATCCTTACACTCTTTCCTCTTCTTGAGGATGTTACCACTGATTCTTGGAGTTGTGTCTAGTAGTTGAGAATTTGTTGGTGTAATGTAATTGTAATGCTCAGACAGGTTGGAGAACATACCGTAGACCAGACGAGAAGTCAGGAGGGCATGGTGTTGGTTGGAGTCCTATTATCCCTTACGCCTTTTCGGTTCCTCAAGATTGGAATGAGGTTTTGTCACTTTTTTGGATATGGGTTTGTTGCAATGTTTTAGTCATATTTTTGAGATTCTTTTCATTGTAATATCATCAAATTTAGGTACCTGTATCGATCGCTGATCTTGGTGGCACCGAGATTGACTTGCGATTTGCTAGTCCTAAAGAAGGCCGTTTGTCTGTTATTGTAGCTCCTGTTCTAAGATTTGCAGATAGTAAGTTGGTGGTCTTTGCCATTGATGATTCATCAAATCTAGTCTCTTTTTGAGTTATATAGGCAATGCAATCTTATTTAATTGTATTCGTTGATTGATTGATTTTGTGAGTTCTACGCACATATATTGTTTGACAGACCTCGGGGACGATGTTAAGATTGAAAATATTGGGCCACCAGCGAAGGTGATCAACGCGTTTGGACCAGAAGTTATTGGAGAAAACGTTGAAGGGAAGGTGTTAAGTTCCAATGTTGCAGAACACCAAGGTAGACTCTATTACCAATTTGAGCTAGAGCCACCTCATGTACTGATCACAGCAACAGCTGCCGGAAACCGCCTTTACTTGTTCAGTGTCACCGGAAACGGTAAGGAGAAACTTCTCTTCTAGTCATAGATTTAAAGACAGAGAAACACCTTTTTGTTGGACTTTTAAACATTATTTGCTTATGTTGATGCTATAGGTCTTCAATGGAAGAGACACTACAAGGATCTGAAGAGGATAGCTAGTTCATTCCGCATTGTTTAGAGGCATTAAACGAAACTTTTTTTGATTCATCAGATCTTCAACAAGTTGCTTAAGAGTTTATCAAGACTTAAGAACACAAAGAGCGGTACATAAATGTATTTGTAAAAAAGTTGAGAATCCTGTAATTTTACTTATGAAACAGAGTTCTCTCACAGTTTTCATCTCCAGCTGGCTTTATATGATTTCTTTTATTAATTTATCTGGAGTTCCTAAAAAATACAATTAATAAAACTTGGAAAATGTGAAAAAATATCTGATATATAGTTTAGAGCTCTCAAAAACAGAATTACTAAACTTGGAAAAAGAACAAAATATCTGATATGGTTTTGATCAAATTAAAAGATATGCAACTAAATAACTTTGCCACGAAACGCAAGACAAATAATCTCAAACACCTGGCAGTTAAAAAAAAAGGAAAAACAAAAAGAATTAAGAAACTCTAGGGTTCTTCACGCTGAAGAAAGCACAACTTTAAATCCAATCCGTACATTCCAACACAAACACATGAACTCTGATCTTGTCTCTGAAGGAAGGTACAACAACGATCCATACTTTATCGAGTTTTTTAACCTTAAATTCCACACTAGAGGAAGATAAAAGGTTTGAGAGTATACAGCTTTTTATAATTTACAAATATGTTTTCTTCATTCTGAATCAGGCGTTGAGTTTAAGGTGGAAAACTCAAGCCGTTGATGATGATGGTGGTTACTTGAGCAGCGAGAGAGTCTCCAGTATTTTGTTGCCGGAGCTACTTTCCGGAAACATTCCTCTCTCATCCTCTGTTGCCAGCACCGTATTCTTCCCCATCTGTAAGAAATTTTCTTAAACTTCTTTTTTCTTACAGCTACTAGAAATTTCACAAATTAAAAATATCGGGGTTTGAGTATCTTTCATCGGTGAGACATTGTCTAAACATTTTCAAAGCAATTTTTTTTTAACCACATATTTAAGATATAGGGTTCCACTAAATTGACTAGCATCCATCTAAGTCTAGTTTTTATGTAAGTGTATATGTGTATCTCTCTATAATGGGGACGTATAAAGTGACTAATTAGCATCTAGAAGCATAAGAGATTCTGGTCTTTATTACCTGGCTAGCCAGAACCTGGTTCTCTTCTCTCAGCAACATCTCCTGTTTGGACAAGATCATAAGGTCATTAGTTTCAAACAAGTTCTAAAGCTATCTCCAAACAGGTTTTCTTCTATTGGGCACGAACATCATTACAATATTCTTCTGATAAAAAAATAAAACTCTTTTTCTTTTGTCTACTTATGAATACAGCAAGCTTTAAGAACCAAATGTCGATAATGTAAGTGTAGATTCTCTAATTTCTCTGGAGGAACAACTCGAGACTGCTCTGTCCGTAAGTAGGGCTAGGAAGGTATTCATGAGGGAAATGTTGAATTTAAAACTGTTTTATGTTCTCATTAGGATTTCATCTGAATGAAGCCAATAATTAATCAGGAACTAATTAAGACAAGGCCAAAAGACATATCTAGCTAGAGACTAGAGTTATAGGTTTAGTGATCTGTAGACTCCGAGGTTAATAAATTCAAGAATCATCAAATCTAGAATATGGCCTTAATTGCAAATAAAAACCAAAATACTAACCTTTTCTTTAAGGGACTTCACATACTCCATCATCAGTTCTGCCTACAACAAGACATTACGATTTAGGTCAAAAGACTGTTCTTGGATAACTAACTAAACAGAAGGTTTTATGGAATAATTGATTGAATCACTTAGTACCAGCATATATACCTTCCTAGCCCTACTTACGGACAGAGCAGTCGCGAGTTGTTCCTCCAGAGAAATTAGAGAATCTACACTTACATTATCGACATTTGGTTCTTCAAGCTTGCTGTATTCATAAGTAGACAAAAGAAAAAAAGTTTTATTTTTTTATCAGAAGAAGAGGGGAGAAAAAGGTGTTGTACTGCTAACCTTTGGACTGTCTCTAGTAACTCCTTGTGTGGAAGATAATTCTGAAGTTTTTCTGCAAGATCCTGCACATGGATAAAAAGAAAGATCGGAAAGATTGTGAAGTTCTTGTATTTTCCAGTAGACACAATAACTGTAACTCTAGAGAATTAAGTTCGGTGTTACAAGTTCAAAACATTGAATACCGCATCCAGAAGAATATTGTAATGATGTTCTTAGCTAACTTACTAAGGCTTTGAGTTCATCAGCATGTTGTATTTCATAACGATCAACGATCTTGGAAATGCTGTAGATAAAACAAAAATGCATTAGAACAATGGTTTATGCAAAACAATTTCAAAACTAAGAATCAGATAGAGCATCAATAGAGGCCATTATAGAGAGATTGAACCAGAGTGAAAGAAAGCTTATATAATATGTTACATTTTGCAACAATTTGTGTTACTAACCAACAGTTTTTGATAATCATCTTTACTTAACCAGGCATCTTGTATATATACAATTGATAGTGTATATAGCTTAAAATAAAAACATTGTAGGTTCTTATTAGTTTTTTTTTTTAATACAAATGTAAATCTGAAACTCTGATGCGCTAAAATCTGACTTTACTCGAAGATACTGTTATATACCAACTTGGCAGCCAATGGAAGTCCTTGTTTCGACTTCAAAGGGTTTTAGAAAACTAAATGCTTTAATATGAATATACACTTGGCTCATAAGTAGCTCTGGAAGTTGGGATGTTTGCGCTGGCTGAAAATTCAATTCATTATTTACACGTTCTTACTTCTTAGTAACACCTTAAGTTGTGAATTAGTAATTTTACATTAATTACAAAAAGAAGAAAAATGAACAATTAGTAAGACGCATAAGACTACTAATTAATCTCAACTCAAAACACTTTGTATAGTGCCACTTTGTTAAGGTGTAAAAAGAACTAAACAAAGAAACTAGCTACAACTAGATCTTGACTATTGTAAAATGGAGGCAGATAGAGAAGGTTCCTAATACTTTATCTATAGTCTGTTCATTGTTAGTTACATATTCAACATATTTGCTTTCATGATCAAGCATTTATGGAGTCAACATCAGATAATGAGGAGCTATATATACACACACACATAGTGACAAGGGTTACCTTTCCATTTCCTACTTATCGCATTGATGATTTATCTAAGGTCTATTAGAAATAACAAACTTTCAGTCGCATTCAAAATATTCTAAAAGAGAAGCGGATGAGATTTCTTCTAGATAGAAAAATGTCAAAAGTTCATGGGGTTAGAAATATCCCCAACAAATAACAGACAACTTTTTAAATTCATTGAACATATGGTTGTAGATGACTAGATGTAGTCTAGTGGTAAAATCAGCAACCGATTTCTACTTAATAATCCCACTAGGCCACTGACATATATATCGTAGCAGTAAAATTAGTTATAGTTTGAGTTTCTTTAGCAAAGAAACCCAAACTAAATTCATTGCAAGTTTGCAACATCTTAAAAAGCAACAAAGAGTTACTCAGAAAGACAAATCTATCTTATATGGTGTCATATACACACAAAGTTTACGATTAAAAGGGTTAAAATCGATATCCAATTAGATAAGTAATGAAGAATGTGTAGCAACTATCAATGTGGAATATTATCCCAGCACTACAATAAACCATCGAAATCAACTATAAATAAACTTTTGGCCTTGAGGGAGATTACAAAACAAAAGATCTACAATACATTTTGGATCAACATATTGTACAATTTGGCAACCAATCTGAACCAAAGACACTCGAATAATGTTACAACTGACCCAAATAATCTCTCAACAGACCTATATGAAGTGCATTGCAATATTGGATATGATTACCAAATCTCAAAATTTAACAATCTACATATCGTTTATTATATGAAAAAAACGAAGCTTCAGAGTGAACAACAGATGGAACTAGCAATACAAAGATTACTTAAACAACATCAAGAACGAATCACCACGTGTAGAAAAGTTTCTTGAATCACATGCAAAATTAGATTTCGTCAAAAATGATTAGGTAAAATAAAAACAAAAATGATTCAAGAAAAAAATGAAACGAAAAAAAAAACAAAAACACGAAACGAACACCAAGAACATATCTTGGCCATCACAATGTTTAATCTTAAATTAGGTTTAAGCTTACGCATCTGCTATATCTTTATACAGGAAACAAGGATAAAATTTCTGTTGATTTGAAGGAATCAAAAAGCCCTAGATTTGAAGTTTCCATATGGAGAAAGTAACTAAACAAAGAGGATCAGCACAAAACTCGAGTGAGGCCCAGAAGAGGAAAGTAGCTTACTCGTCACCGGAGGAAGAGTCGTAGAGTTTTCCGGAGGCAGAGATGACGACAACAGCGACGGAGGATTCACAGAGAATCGAAAGTTGTCGAGCTTTGTCGATGAGACCATTGCGTCGTTTGGAGAAGGTGACTTGTCGACTGCTTTTGTTCTCGATTCGCTTGATCTCGATTTTTCTTCTTCCCATGGCTTCAATCTCCTCCGATAAGGGTTATGCCCTAATTTAATCCTAATCTCCGGAGACGCTCAATGTTTTTGCTTCTTTTATTCCTTTTTCTTGTTTTTTTTTTTTCCTATGGACAATGACAAATCCAAATCAGTTTTTTTTTTTTTTGGTTAAACGAGATGGAGAAAATAATAGTGTATTAAGAGCGAAACGGTTGCGTTTTTAGGCCACGAAGAGACCAAGTTTTTACGCTTCTCGAAATTACCCTTGTTAAGACTTTTTAGTCCAGTCGGTTAGACCGGTCGGAGTCCGATCATCATCCCCACCGAACAGAAATTGGTTTTAAGGTTTTGTTTTTATATTTGGAGGTTTTAAAGTTATTTTTTCACTTTGGTTTTGATCGGAAAGTAGTGCTTATGAATCCGGTACGGTTAATTTAAAGGATTTCAATTATTATTGAAGTAATTTTTTTAAAGAGTAAAAAAAAAAAAAAAAAAAAAAAAAAAATTAAAGAGTCATCGGATAATCGAAACTACTATTCATTGAGTTAAAAAATGGTTTTGAGTTCAAATATTTTAAAAGAACTTATTGATAATTTTCAATGCGATTGACTATCACCTAATTATTAATATTGATTCGTAACTTTACCACTATGTATCTAAGCTAATTGGTGCACCTAAAACTAAGAGCATATTTTCAAATGTTTGTTTATTTTTTTATTTTCTGAATCCTTCTTGTCTTGATGCATTGGGATCTTCAGAGAGCAGTCCGAGCGATTTTGACCATTTTTATTTGTGGTACATGCTCGTCTAGCTATATATGGTCGATTTTTCACAAATTAGAAAGACCTCGCGTATAACAGTCTTGATCAAAATCTTTGTGCTTTCTTCCGTCTTCAAGAGTAACCATTACTTTATCGAGTTAAGTCTTAGGTTCTGCCGTGACTCATTCATACTCTGTCTCAAAACTCAGTTAGGGATGGTAACTAAATTGGCTTCAGCAATCTCAATGTTTTGTTCGTTTACGCGATCAGCTGAACCAGAATCTGCCCACGACCTTAACCGGGTTATATCAGCATTTCTTCTTCCCAATCTTGGCCCAATGTTAAAAATATAACCACCGAGTCCATTAAAAATGGATTATTTGGGCCAATAATACTTCTCGACTCATTAAAGGCCCAATATTTTTACACCGGACAGATTATATAAAACGTGATAATTCGTTTCGGTTTGCTTCATATCTCAGCTTCTGCTGGTTTATTTAATGGATAAACGATACATATGTTACTTGAGCTCTAAGAAAGCTCCCTCTAATTCTGAGAGATCATAGAAGAGAAAAAAGTCCATCTCTACTTGATCCCTTTCTTGGCCTGATTTAATCTTATTCAAATAAGAAAAGGAACAGAACGATTTAGTATTAATAATAACTTAGTAATACTAATCTAACGGCTAATCGTCAAATCTCATGAGAAGACAGTAGAACGTTATTTGATACAACGATAAGATTAATAAAAAAAAATTAAGATTATAGCCGTTGGTGAAGATTGCCAACGATCCCTGTAAATACTCGACTAAACCCTAGCAATTGCCTTAACAAATAACAACAACACATCTCTTCCTTCTCTTAATTTTTTTGAATCATTCTTCTGCTCATAGAGAAAGAGTGCGAGCTAGAGAGACACCATCATCACCATGTCAGTCACGGTTCTCTCCTTCTTCCTTCACTACGATCTACTCATAAGTCATAAGTTACAACTTACAAGTAACGACCATGCCTCTGCTCGAACCATCAGAGGCAAACACCACTAAACTAGCAAAATTTCTCTTGATCGGTTTATTAGTTTCAGCCGGTTTTTAACCACCGAACACCGTATGATCTGTTCCCATCGCTTTTGTTTCTTTAGAATCTTATGTTTCCGTTAGTGATTCTCAGTTTCTTTCAAATTGATGAACTTGAAGATTTCTATGTTTTCGAATTGTGTTTTCAATTAATTTATTTTTCTTTTGCTTGCTGTAGTTACACTTACACACGTTCTATATCTAGATCTCGGTTTTGATTGTTCTTCTTTCATACTCTCTTTTGTAGCCAAGATCGTGTGTATACTTTTCATTCTGTTTGTTCAAGACTAAGAAAACTGTTCAATTGCTTGGCCTGTGACTCGATTTATTTGTGTGAAAAATCTTTTTGGCAAATTAAAGTCCAAATCTTCGAGCAACGATACTTATTATCTCAGATGTGGGTAAAACAATCTCTGTTTCCACGCACTTTGTTAGTATGAACAAAATAGTATGTAAACAAACCGGGCTAAGCATCTCTTCCTATTATTCGTGTCCTCAAGAGGTGTTATTAGTTCAACCGATTTTCATGTAATGTATAGCGCTTAGACTAGTTTTTATGATTTCTTACAAATATTTTTATTATGTACACTGTTTTTTAACTATATTTTCTATTATACAAAATGTTTTCATTCCAAAGGTTTTTTCAAGTTGAAAAAACTGTTTTCACTTTTTATTTTCTGATAAAAAAAACTAATTTTCAAAAAATATTTTCATTTAACTAAGTTTTCATTATATACAAAATAAATTTATTTTTAAAAATCTAAGTGTTCAATTTTATTAAAAATATTGAAAATGAACTGGGCTAAACATATCGTCCTATTCTTCGGGACCTTAAGATTAGTTCACATGTAATGTAAATTTAATACTTATACAACTTTTTATGTTTTTTGCATATATTTATTGTTAACATCATAGAGAAAACACAATATGTGAAATTAATCTACCTTTAAAGCAATTAAAGAAAAATGAAAGTCTAAAATGAGATCCAAATTAAATAAAATTGGTGATGTCGAATAATGTTGTTGATGATGTACATGGTTGGTTTAAATATGACAAATTTCCAAAGCAAATTTTTAATTTATTTTTAATCTAACGTATCATACAATTTTTTTGACTACAACTATTGTAATTAATAAAAATAAAAATACACAAATCAAAAACAAAGAAAATATAGTGACAAGAAAAAATTAAATAAAAATAAACAAAATTTAAGCAAAATTTAAGTAAAACATAAGCAAAACATAAACAAAATTTTTTAATTTTGGTATACGACAAGGTCCGATAATATAACGGCTCGACCAACTTTGAAGTTCGTGAAAATGTGTGCGTCGAACTAAAACTCGCCATTCCAGTCCAACATGATCTTGACATTGACCAAGTCCTTTTCAGTCAATCCTTTCTCGCCGAATTTGTCTTTGAGGGTTTGGATACTGTCTTCAGAGTCGGGCAAGTTTGCGGCGTCCTTCGCTTTCAAGACGCGGCCATCACGTCGACCATTGGGAACCTCAAAGATTGGGCCGTTGGACAAGAAGACGGCGTCACGAGCCGCCAATGCAACTATATCAGCGTATGAGACTACTACGGGGCATATTTCCTCCACGACCGCTTTCACGTCTTCAATGACGGAGAATCCATTGACTCCGGTGTTTCTCAGAGCAGCAGATTCATCGGTGTTGTGTCCTAATAAAATTGAGTCATCGCAACCCTGTAAATCGAAAAAAGGTAAAAATTAGGAATTTTTTTACGAAGAAGACAAACATAAAAAAATCTGGCCAAGTAAAAAAAAGGAGAGCCCACAAAAAAAGAAAAACAAAAGTTGTAAAGGGAAATAACGTTTACCAGGACAAAGTACTGTAGTCGTGAAACTGCAAACGCAGTAAAACGGCGGCGTTTCGCATATCGGTTGTGACCTCATTTCTGATAACGGCCCGAACTACTGACTACGCCGTTGGGCATTTATCGGCGTAGAACCCATCCGAGAGTTGGACCTCCAAGGTGTTAAAGTTCAAGAACATAAAATAAGAAATCACGAATGTAATCATCATTTTCATTCTTATATCTTTTATTTCTGTTTGCTTTAGAAGAGAGAGACTAGAGAGATGAGTGATCATGAACTATTTAAATACTATGTGAGCATTCAAAATTAAATTCATTTAATTTTTTTTTTTTTTTGAAGAAAGGCTTTCAATTTAAATTGCAGAAGAAATAAAAAAAAGTTACATGCCCAACCCAGGCAATAAAGTTTAGTGGGTACAGCCCAACTTAATAAAATAAAAGGAAGCCAAAAACAGCCCAATAAGAAGGAACTAAAGTGAACCAATACGAAGTAATTAACTCCAATTTGCTGAAACGACGAAGAGAAGAAATTGCTGAATAGGAGATCGTAGTGGAAGAGTTCACGAGTCGTAGTGGAAGAGTTCACGAGTCGTAGTGGAAGAGTTCATTTAATTTTTACATCAATAATTTAATGAACAAAACGTAATTATTGTGTACTTGTTTGTTTCCAAAACACAACCCATCTACTTTTCCCCATAACTTTTGATTTAGATAGTAAAAATTTGATATAAAAAAGTTTTATCTATTGTAGTTGTAGTAATATTTTCGTCACATGCATCGATTCTCAATCGTTCAATTTTTTTTTAATTTCTTTTAATTAAGCCTTTAAATGCTTTATATGTCATGATTCTCAATATTTTCATCATATACTTTATGTTATTGTTGAGCTCCTATAATCTAATTAATTACATATAGCCCAATAGTAGCCCAGTACATATATTGTTAAATTACAAAATTGGAGTCTATTCTTGAACCTTCGGTGGTAAATTTGAATAATAGTTCATTCATCTGTTATTTTTATGTATGCGTTATTATTGTTGTTTTGTTTACAAAACATATTTCACTTATTTGTTTTACATAAAAAAAAAATGTATAGGATAACCCACGCGTCGCGTGGGCAAACATCTAGTATTTAACTAAAAGATTAGATGTTAAAAGCAAAGAAAACTTTCTTGGGTTCTTAGAGTTTATATAATGTTATAACCGAACTAGATACTAAAGTTAATGGTAGTGTAGTGGCATGAAGAAATGTCAAATAGTTCAGACGTCTGCTGTTTGAGTCTTAACAAACTCATTTTTTTCCATTTAAAACTTTTAAAAGATAAAATGGTCATTTAAAAACAAGTCATCTCTAAAACCCTTGCCCGAGTTTGAAGAGCCGCCGTCTGTTTTTGAAGGAGAAGAAGAAGAAGAAGAAATCCGCCGTCTGGAGCCGCCGTCTGGAGCCGCCGTCTGTTTTTGAAGGAGAAGAAGAAATAGAGAGTATAGAGGATAAATCTAGAATAGGATTTTGGGATATCGAATCTCTGAAGCTAACAGATTCAGAGAGTATGCGCTTCTTTCTAGAAGCCTTGTTTTATTACCTGAGAGGTAATGGATTTGGTACTGGTTTCCATGTAAGGCCGGTTGCAGCCAAAAAAAATTAGACGTTAAAAGCAAAGAAAAATTTCTTTGGTTTTTATAAACTTAGAGTTTATATAACATTATAACCGAGCTAGCTAGAGACTAAAGTTAATGGTAGTGTAGTGGCATGAGGTAATTTTAAATAGTCATATGTTTGTTGTACGAGTCTTGACCAGTGTTCTAAAAAGCGGTGTAGGCGGTCGCCTAGGCCTAGTCTAGGCGCTATGTTCTTAGGTGACGCCTAGACAACCGCTTCGACCGCCTAAAATAGCATAAGTTCTGTTTTATTGTATTTTTTCATTTTTAACTACATAAAAATAAATTATAAGTCTTAACTCAATATATATATTTTTGATATGAATTAAACTAATTTTTTGTCTAATCTTTGTTTTTTTTTTTTTTTTTTGTCAACCACACATTTATTAAAAAGCTCCATAGTTGGTTACCCAATTAGGAGGATAAATGTTTACATAAGTAGTCTCAGAAAATAAGTCTAATCTTTGTTTATGATTTGACATTTTCATTTTTCTAATAGATAGTTTTAAATAATTTTTATTTATAATATCCTATTTATCATGTGTTATGTTATAAACGTTTAAACCGCCTAAAATCGTGTAGGCCCAGATTAGGTATTCTAGGCGCTAGGCGCTATGTCACTGCCCGCTTAACGCCTAGCGATTTTTTGAACACTGCTGTTATGCTAACAAGGTTGATGCGAATAATCGATTCAGTATCTTCTTAATGAATCGAAATATGTTATAAGTCATGTTTTCATAAACTGATCATATCATGCCTAGCCCAAACACTGTAGAATCACTACATATGTATAATCAAAAACTGAACTTGCCGACTTTGTGATCATATATTTATATATAGACCAATTATGATTACTTTCTCAATAAGCTTCTTAAAAATGAATATATATATGTCTAAGCCTGACATTTTCTCCAAAATACATCCCACGATAAGATAAGACCGAGATATAATAACCACGTGCTCTCTATTGAAATCCCAAGCGCGTGGGTCAGAGTCTATCGTAACCAAACCTCACACTTTGGTCAACGGCTCGATTTAGAGAGAGAACAAGACTTATTCAAGCTTTGAAGTTCGAACATTATGTCGATGTTAATGGCTGTGAAAACCACTTCGCTCTGTTGCAGCAGCTTAAACCTGACGGCTTCACCAACATTCCGACGGAACCCACGAGCGGCGAGATTGGTGAATCCGACGGCGAGAATCCAAACACGTATTCATCGTCTGATCGAAGAACAAGGCATTGTTCTTATGCCTGGATGCTACGATGCCTTATCGGCGGCTATTGTGCAGCAAACCGGATTTTCCGCTGGTTTTATATCCGGTTACGCCTTATCCGCTTCTCTTCTGGGAAAACCCGATTTCGGTTTGCTAACGTGCGCCATTTTTTTTTGTTTTGTTTTCTCTTTATTAAAGTTTTTGTTTGTTTGCTGTCGTTTTATTTGTTTTCTTCTGTCGTTTTAGACCACCGGAGATGGCTGCGACGGCAAGGTCGGTGTGTGCGTCAGCTCCAAATATACCAATCATTGCAGATGCTGGTAAAGTTTCAAAATTTTGATAGTATAATAAGTAACTCATTAAAGAATGCTAAAAAAAATTTAACAACAAAGTTAGAATTTCCATTTATTGGTTCTTTGATTAGAGAGACTTTCAATCTTTTTCAATGATCAATCTTTATTGGCTAGAGTCACTTGCTTGCTCATAGCTTTTTGAAAACATTGGATTTGCTTGGTTATAGTGTCTTATTACTTACTAGCTCTTCTCGAACGAGATTCATTCTTTTTCTTTTGATCTGTTTTAAGATACCGGTGGTGGAAATGCGCTTAACGTTCAAAGAACCATAAAGGATTTGATTGCAGCAGGTGCTGCTGGTTGCTTCCTTGAGGTAAATTGCCTCTGCTTCTTTGATGAGTTTCTCTGTCTCAGAATTGATCAAGACTCTTGCACTTTACATGTTCATTTAACATTTTGTTGGTCATAATTCGCAGGACCAAGCATGGCCAAAGAAGTGTGGTATGTGTGACATCTTCATTTTCTAAGTCACTCTTCAAATTTCACTCAATGGACACACTTGACTCTTCATAATCTCAATGTGTGTATCTTTTTTGTGTAGGTCATATGCGTGGTAAACAGGTGATACCAGCAGAAGAACATGCTGCAAAAATAGCATCAGCCAGAGACGCTATCGGAGACTCTGACTTCTTTCTTGTTGCAAGAACAGATGTGCGTGCTACTTCTGCAAAATCAGGGCTTGAAGACGCTATTGCACGGGTTAATCTCTACATGGAGGTAACAAGTTTGTTAGAAGAAAAAAAAAACACAATTGGTGTTAAACTCTAACCAGAGTTGTTGTAAATTTGCAGGCGGGAGCTGATGCTTCCTTTGTAGAGGCACCGAGAGACGACGATGAGCTCAAGGAAATCGGAAAACGCACAAAAGGTTATAGAGTTTGCAACATGATTGAAGGAGGAGTCACACCATTGCACACGCCTGATGAGCTTAAAGAAATGGGGTTTCACTTGATCGTTCACCCGCTTACCGCACTTTATGCATCGGCGCGAGCTCTGGTCGATGTTCTCAAGACTCTTAAAGAAAACGGAAGCACTCGAGATCACTTGCAAAAGATGGCTACTTTTGAGGAATTCAATAGTTTGGTTGATTTAGATTCATGGTTTGAGCTCGAAGCTCGCTATTCAAACCTCAGGAATGCTCTTGGGACAACAAAATCATGAAGATGCACACAACTTTTATCTTTTTCTTTTTGAACTCTCTTTTGTTTGCTATTTTTACAGACGAATTTGAGCAATGGCCTCTTCAATAAATTGTAAAGCGTAGTTTCCTCCAATTTAGCAGAAAAATCATCTCCATTGCTTCAATAATGGGCCTTAATGTTAAGTATAGGCCCAATTAAATAAAGCCCGCGAAAGTTTTTTTTTGTGAGTCGTCTCTTTTCTTTAAACCCTAAAACCCAAACTAACAAAACTCTGAAGTCTGAATCATCATCATCACGGCGAAGTCATCTTCTTCGCTTTTAAACCCTAATTTTGAGGGATCCTCTGCAGTCTCAAAGTCTGCATACCATGGTTGAAGGAAACGGTTTCTTGGTGAGCTCGGTTACTGAGCTTCACCGGAAAGAGAAACAGAAGAAGAAAGGCAAATCTGGAGGTTTTGAGTCGCTAAACCTCGGTCCTAATGTCTTCAATGCAATCAAGAAAAAGGGTTACAAAGTTCCTACACCAATCCAGAGGAAGACGATGCCGCTTATTCTCTCAGGCGTCGATGTTGTCGCTATGGCTCGAACCGGTTCCGGTAAAACCGCAGCTTTTCTCATCCCTATGCTTGAGAAGCTCAAACAACACGTTCCTCAGGGAGGTGTTAGAGCACTCATATTGTCTCCTACTCGTGATTTAGCTGAGCAGACTCTGAAGTTCACCAAGGAACTCGGCAAATTCACAGGTTGGTTTAATGAATTCAATTTAAAAACTTTCTTTTTTGTTGATGAAATGGGATAGTGATTAAGCAACTTTGATGTGTTTACTATGTCAGATCTTCGTGTATCCTTACTGGTTGGTGGAGATAGTATGGAAGACCAGTTTGAAGAGTTAACAAAGGGACCTGATGTGATTATTGCAACTCCTGGGAGACTTATGCATCTTTTGTCTGAGGTTGATGATATGACACTTAGGACCGTTGAGTATGTGGTTTTCGATGAGGCAGATAGTCTCTTTGGAATGGGTTTTGCTGAACAGTTACATCAGATTCTTACTCAGTTAAGTGAGAATAGGCAGACTTTGCTTTTTAGTGCCACTTTACCAAGTGCCCTTGCTGAATTTGCTAAGGCTGGTTTGCGTGAGCCTCAGCTTGTTCGTTTAGATGTCGAGAACAAGATAAGCCCGGATTTGAGACTTTCGTTTTTGACTGTACGACCGGAAGAGAAGTATGCTGCGTTGCTGTACTTGGTAAGGGAGCATATAAGTTCAGATCAACAGACCTTGATCTTTGTTTCGACAAAGCATCATGTGGAATTTGTCAACTCATTGTTTAAGTTGGAAAATATTGAGCCATCTGTTTGTTATGGTGATATGGATCAAGATGCGCGTAAGATTCATGTATCAAGGTTCAGAGCGAGGAAGACTATGTTGTTGATTGTGACAGATATTGCTGCTAGGGGTATTGACATACCATTGCTTGATAATGTTATAAACTGGGATTTCCCTCCGAGACCAAAAATTTTTGTTCATCGTGTGGGAAGAGCTGCCAGGGCTGGTCGTACAGGTTCTGCATATTCCTTTGTTACACCTGAGGATATGCCATATATGTTGGATCTTCATCTGTTCCTCTCAAAACCGGTCAGGCCAGCACCCACTGAGGATGAGGTCTTGAAGAACATGGAAGAAGTAATGACCAAAACTAGTCAAGCAATTGATAGTGGAGTAACCGTCTATGGTCGTTTCCCACAGAAAACCATTGATCTTATCTTTAACAGAACCCGAGAAATGATTGATTCATCTGCAGAATTAGATTCCCTTGAAAGAACATCCACAAAAGCTTTCCGCTTGTATTCAAAAACAAAACCAGCACCTTCAAAAGAGTCCATTAGGAGAGCAAAGGATTTACCCCGAGAAGGCTTGCATCCCATCTTCAGAAGCATTATTGAAACTGGGGAATTAGAGGCTATGTCGTTTTTCCAGAAAATTAAAAATTTCAGGTGAGTAGGATAGTCATGTGTTTATATATTTATGTCCTTGATACGGCCATGACTTGAAGATGGTATGTCCTATATGTACTTTAACACCAACATTATTAATCATAATAATGGCTGATCTGTGCTAGACCCAAGCAGACCATACTTGAAGCAGAAGGTGAAGTTGCCAAATCCAAACATGTGAAGGTACACTCGCTTTTCCTATCTATTTTCCTTTCCTTTATTTGTTTGACTATTATACTATTAATATGATCATATCATCTTTGTCAAAAATCTCTACTTGGCTGGTAGTTTACTTGCTTATTTCTGATATTTGTTTATAATTAGCCTAAGCCAAAACGTTTTGGTTCTTTTGCAGGGTCCCGCTGGCCAATGGGTTGATGTGATGAAGAAGAAAAGAGCCATTCATGAGGAGATCATCAATACAAGACATCAGCAGAATCAGAAGAGCTCCAATAATCATTTGGAGATGGTAATCTTGTGCAGTTTCTAATATTAAATTGTTGCACGTGCTTGTTTCTTTGCCATTAGTTTCACTCACATAAATGTTTTGATACCTAGGAAGCTGAACCTACAACTTCTTTTGATGAGGGCACAATAGAGGGAAGCAAAGGTATGCGTGCTGCTTGGGCAATTGTCTCTATAATTCAGTGACAGAATCTGTTATTACTGATCTTTTGAATAGTTTGTGATGCGTGGTTGTTTTTCCACTTCTTTGGTTACCTTACCTTCAAATGAACTCTCCATTGATTTCAGTAAGCGGTAAGAAAAGAAAGGCACAAGAAAGTTTCAAGGACGATGATTTCTATATCAGCTCCATACCTGTAAATCATGTATGTTATTTTCATTGAATAAAAGCATTTTTCTGTGTCAGTACGCATTAGCAGTCAAAGCTACAATGCTTATGATCATATTGAGATGATGCAGAGTTTGACTCTTTATTACTCTTATGCACGCAGCATTCAGAGGCAGGGCTGTCTCTGAGGGGTAACGAAGGGTTTGGATCGAATAGGTAAAAAGATTTTTGATGTGCTTTTTGTGACATTCCATAGAAGGATCAAGGGATTGCATTTAAATCTTGCAAAAATAAAAGTTTCTGTCAGATATTGACGCCTCGTGTACTGATTTCGGATTGTAGGTTGGACGCTGCTGTTCTAGATCTAGTTGCAGATGATGGGCAAGGGATAAAGCAGCAACAATCAAATTATCACTGGGACAAGGTAAGACTTGAGGTTACTTCATAACAATTGCCCCAACTGTAATCTTAATCTTTTTAAAATATTGGATTTGTTTTTGGTAACAGAAAAGTAAGAAGTACATCAAGTTGAACAATGGAGATCGAGTAACAGCCAGTGGAAAGGTAGTAAAAGTGTCTTTTGCTTGGAAAACATTTGATGATTATCTGGGAGGCTTTAAGCTAACTAAGGTTCTTGAAACTAAATAGATAAAGACAGAGAGTGGAGCTAAAGTGAAAGCAAACAAGACAGGGATATACAAGAGATGGCAAGAGAGGTCTCACAAGAAAGTATTCAGCCGAGACGGCGGTGATGCAGAGGAAACCACACGAATGTCAGGTAATGTTGGACAGCTTTTTTCCACACAAGTTCAGCGTTTTGCCACCTTTATGTTGTCAATAGGTCTAAAGAGAAAACTTGGCAGGTAGAGGAGGCCGAGGTGGGAAGAGATGGCAAGGATCAGTGCCTAACGCGCATGTGCGTTCAGAGATCAAAGATCTGGAGCAGGTGCGTAAGGAGAGACAGCAAAAGGCAAACAAAGTGTCTTATCTGCAGAGCAAGAGAGGCGGAAGAGGTGGAACCAGGGGAGGCCGTGGTGGCAGAAGGGAATTTGGTGGTGGAGGTGGAAGGGAATTTGGTAGTAGCAGCGATAGAGGTGGGAGAAGTGGTGGGAGGGATTTCGGTGGTCGTCGTGGTGGTAGTAGCACTAGTAAGAGAGGAGGAGGAAGAGGAAGAGGAAGTGGAGGTAAACGTGGGAGAGGAAGATAGTCATGAAGAAGACTCTGTGGACGACTTGAGTCTCGTCAAAACTTTTGAGCTTAGGCAACTATTACTTATCAAAATGTTATATCACTCACCGAACCTTCTCTACTCAAATTTTGTGCAACACTTTTCAATCTTGTTTGTTTTGTCTTCTCCAATTTTGTTTTTGTGTATTAGACTATTAGTTTATTGACACGTGAGAAAAAGATAGTTGACGACAAAAAGAAAGCGATTCAACACTCGACATTTGTACTTACGATTCGTTGTTCTATGTCAGGTTAAGTTATGATGACATCAGATGTTGTACAACAGGGTTCTATGGTGTAGTGGTTAGCACTCTGGACTTTGAATCCAGCGACCTGGGTTCGACTCCCGGTAGGACCTTTCTTTTTGTTATTAAACCATTTCCTTTGTTGTTGGTGATTTTGTGATCCGTGACTCACCTTTGAAGTTAAGTGTATTCAAAGTGTATCTGTAAGTAGATAGAAGTTATTATCCATAAAACAGGTTGGGTAAAAATATCTAACAGGATTCATAGCTATATAACAATAACATTCTTTTGCATCAGTCTCTTGTAAGAATTGAGATATATATTTCTTCTTCAACGCTCAACAATCCATAATGCTTAATGCAATCAAGGCCGGTCCTAACCCGATCGGGTTATAAACTCTTTAGGGTCATCTAATGGATATGTCTAATCATTGCCTAACAAGTAATTTGAAATGGAGAATAAGCAAAAAGGAGGAAGAAGAGAAAAAGATGGCATGAAATGAATGATAAAAAGCACTAAGTAGACAGTTAAAAAGAGAGAGTGTTGTTGTAGTCCCCCGCTCAAAAGCGGCGCAATTAGTTTATTGAAAAAAGTGCATCATCACTGTAAAGCCAATCTTTCTTTTTTTTCTCTTGCTTCTTCAAGCAGATCAAGAAAGAACTCTTTTGTGAACTTCTTCTTCCCCACATCTACTAAAAGCTTCACACACACCAAACCAAACCTTTCTTTTCTTATCTACCCAATTATCACATCTTTTTTTCTCCAACTCCTTTGACATTTTTGATCTGATCATGGTGAAGGAAACAGTCTACTATGATGTTCTTGGTGTCAATCCCTCTGCTTCTGAGGAAGAGATTCGCAAGGCTTATTACGTCAAGGTTTGTTTTTGTCTCTTTATTCTTTTAGAGTTTTCATAGATCTGAGTTTTTGGTCTGACTGATTCTTCAATCTTTTAGGCAAGACAAGTTCATCCTGATAAGAATCAAGGTGATCCTCTAGCTGCTGAAAAGTTTCAGGCAAGTTAAGTTCTTTTTACGTCATTCATTTTTCTTGTTTTGTTATGATTTTGGTCTAATCAAGTGTTTTCTTTTCTTCTTGGAGACCAGGTTCTTGGTGAAGCTTACCAGGTTCTAAGTGATCCTGTTCATCGTGAAGCGTATGATCGGACTGGAAAATTCTCAGCTCCCAAGTAATGTTTTCTTCTTTTTTGAGTAAACCATTATTATGTGTTTCTCTCTTCTTTATTTGACAATGTTTAATGGTGTTTTTGATCAATCAGAGAAACGATGGTTGATCCAACGGCTGTTTTCGCTCTTCTTTTCGGAAGTGAACTATTTGAGGATTATATCGGTCACTTAGCTGTTGCATCAATGGCTTCCACTCAAATGGCTTCTGAAATCGAAACCCCTGATCAGTTTCAAGACAAACTAAAGGCAAAAATCAAATACCATATGTTATAACTAATATATCCATCTTCTTGATCTGATCTTACATAAAGAAACATCCTTCTCTTTTTTTACAGGCTGTTCAGAAAGAAAGAGAAGAAAACCTTGCAAGGTTTCTCAAAGATTTTCTGAGTCAATATGTCCATGGAGACAAAGAAGGATTCATACACCGCGCAGAATCTGAAGCCAAGAGACTATCAGATGCAGGCATTGTCTTGTCTCCTTCCTTCTCTATCTATAACTTGTACAAATCCTCGCATTCTGAATTGAATTCTTCTTATGAATGAAGCTTTTGGAGCGGATATGTTGCATACAATTGGATATGTATACACAAGACAAGCAGCTCAAGAACTTGGGAAAAGAGCTCTTTACTTAGGAGTTCCATTTGTAGCTGAATGGGTAAGGAACAAAGGGCATTCTTGGAAGTCACAGATTAGTGCAGCCAAAGGAGCTTTTCAGTTACTTCAGCTGCAAGAAGAGAGTAACCGGCGATTAAAGAAAGATGGGGCTAGTCCAGCGAATGAGTTAGAGTCTCATATTCAGACCAACAAAGAAACACTGATGGGGTCTTTGTGGAAACTTAATGTTGTCGACATTGAAGTGACTTTGTTACATGTGTGTCAGATGGTGAGTTTCTTTAGATCTTCTGTTGCTTATATTAGAAATCTCAGACATAAGATATGATTATTGACTAAAACTGGTGTAGGTCTTGCGCGAAAACAACTTGAGAAAGGATGAGCTCAAATCTAGAGCAATGGCTCTCAAGATTCTTGGGAAGATTTTCCAGGTTTTCAATAACATTTACCATAATCACATTGTCTGATCCGTTTTTGTTTCTTGCGCTGATTCAAGATTGTTATTGGCTTGTGCAGCAAGAAAAGCAATCGAGGAACGGTGCAACATCAAGAAAAGAAGTTGAAGACAGCGATGACGATGATGACAGTAGCAGCGATGACGATTCTTCACAACCACTTTCATACAGAACTCCTCTGCTCACTCAGGTAAATAAAATTCTCACTTTTCAAGTCATTTCTATGAATGATAATGTAAAAAGAGAAACTTAGATTCTTGATTGGACATTTTCACAGGGGATTGGTAGACTTTTCAGATGTCTCTGCAATCCAGCATTCGATGTAGACGATGATGAAATTGTATACAAAGGCAAATGATCAATACCACACTCACATTGCAATTGATGGGTCTCACATGTGAATGTGATGCAGCTTCTTAAGTTATTAATTCTTTATAAATATTTGTAATGATGTTAATTGATGGATCAAACTTAACAAGTTGTTAAAATAAGTTTTTTTCAAAAAGAAGAAAAACTCCACTATTTTGTAATCATTACAAGATTGCTATACTGTTTTGTTGTAATTTTCCTTCTATCGGTGTTATGCTATACACTCAAATATAGTTATTAACAATCATAAGCTCAAAGAGAGGATTCAACAATCAGCCCAACTAGAACCTGGATTCTTTGTCACATTGTTTTCTCTCATCAGTTTTCTTACAAGCGCCGAGCTTTCCCAATCTCCAGAGGTTGCGAATATGGCGGACAACTGCACATAAGCAACTGAGTTGTCAGGTTCAAGCTCTATAATCTTCTCAGCAACTTTCTTTCCCATGGCTTTATATCCATTTGCTACACATCCTCTTAGAACAGATGACCACATGCTAGCATCCGCATCAAAAGGCATCTCTTCTACAAGATCTATAGCTTCTTCCACATAACCAGCACGGGCCAAAAGGTCAACCATACATGAAAAATGCTCTTTATCTGGAACAAAACCATGATCCAACTTCATTGTCTCAAACAATTGCCTTCCCTCTTCGACCAAACCACAGTAATTGCATGCTGTTAGAACAACCATAAAGGTGATTTGAGTGGGTCTTATACCAGCAACACTCATTTTGTTGAACAAATCAATCGCTTCAAATCCATGACCATTCGTAGCATAACCTGATATCATTGAGTTCCATGGTACTTCATCTGATTTTACCATTGTGTCAAATACTCTCCTGCCATGCTCGACGGACCCACACTTGCAGTATAGATCAATGAGAGAGGATGATACTATTTGATCAGAGTCAAGACCAACAATAGTTGCCCTCGCAAAAACCTGCTCACCGAGTTCGAGAGAAGAAATGCTTGCACACGCACTAATGACACTAGAGAGACTAACCTCATCTGTCGGCAAATCCAGCTTGTGCATTTGACGGAAATACTCTAAAGTTTCAACTGGACAACCATTTTGACTGAATCCGTTAGTCATTGAGTTCCAAGAAATCAAGCTCTTATTTTCAATTCTCTCAAATACCCGTTTTGCATCATCGACTCTTCCGCAGCTGAAATATACCTTGATCATACTGTTCAGTAAGATTGTGTCATAGGATTCGACCTCACTGAAAAGTTTGCAAGCTTCCATTGGGCTTCCACACTTGGAGTACATGTCAAGCAAAGTGCTAGCTACAACAATGTCGTCAACTAACCCAAATTTACAAGCATGACAATGCATTTGTTTACCAGTCTCTAGGAAGCCCAAACCAATGCAAGCATTAATAACAGCTGCCAGCGTACGAGAATCTTCCCGGGTCTCATTCCTCATCTCATTGAACAGAACCAATGCCTCAAATTTCATATTGTTGGCAATATAACCCGAGATCATAGAGTTCCATAGAATTACGCATCTGTTACTTTTCCTATCGAAAAGTCTTCTAGACTCATTCACTATCCCACAATTAGCATAACCTGAAATTAAGGTAGATAGAGAATGGTCATCAGGTTCCCCCATCTGCTCCAGCATATAGCTTGCCATTCTCAAATCACCGCACTTTGCATACACATTAACTAAAGAACTATTCATTTTCGAGTCACATTCAACACCGCCGACCAGAATCTGAGTATGTATTTGCTTCCCACATTTCAAAGCTTCTAACTCAGCACAAGCCTTAAGAACTGTCGTCAATGTAATAGCATCAGCGCTTAATTTCAATTCTTTAAACAACCTCAGAGCTTCCTCAGCATAACCGTTAAGAATATATCCATGAAGCAGAGAGTTCATCGTCACAACATCTTTTTCCGGCATTGCATTGAATAACCTCCTAGCAACACTTAGCTCACCAGCTTTAGCAAACCCGGAAACAACCACATTCCAAGAGTACCCATCTCTTTCTGGCATCATATCAAAAAACCTCAAAGACGTTCCCTTTTCCCCAGAATTCATGTACCCTTCAATCATAGTGTTCCACGAGAAATAGTTTCTCTCAGGCATTTCGTCGAACAAGTTCCGCGCAATTCCCATTTTCCCAGACCGCGAGTATATCTGAAGGAGATGATTAGCAACAATGACAATTGAACTAATAAAACCCTTCTTCAAGAACAATCCGTTGGTTTGTCTCCATAAATTTTCGCGATTTCTATTGCTGCATGATTGAAGAAGACGGACGTAATAACGACGACAATCTACTTCCATGGCTTGGAGAAAAAATACATAGAAGAGACCAACTACGACTAAATAATAATAATTTCCGGTTTGGTTTTAACCATTTCCTATTCCGGTTTGGTCTCATATGTAATTGTTGTGGCTTGTGCATCATCTTCTTTTGATTGATGGATCAAACTTAAAAACAAATTGTTAGAAATAATTATTTCGCAAATCATTACAAGATTTTCCATAATAGATAATGTTAAAAATCTTGAGATTGTATCAAAGACAAAGAAGAAACTCAAAGAAGCTTTATTTAGACCATATGCTTATATGTATGTACACACATACCAAAGAGAAGACACTCTGGCTCACACACACCGGTTCAATGAGCCGGGTGAGGGAAAGCGGTGTGGGTGCGGTGAGCCTGAAGGATACAAGCACAATGAACAGATTGTAGATTCAGACAACCGCTCATGACAAGAGAATGCCTGCCTGAGCAAGTGTGGAGTGCAGGGAATGTATCGCAGACCGCTTGAACCGCTGAAGGTGTTAGGTAAGTGCATTGGCTAATGTTAAGGCTTCTTAGTCCTTCTTCATCGAATTTGCCTTTCTTTACCGCTCGCCACATCTCGTGCTTGTTCTTGACTCCGCTCTGAGCTAGAGAGTACATCGCTCTGTCGGTAATGTTTCTGCAGTAGTATAATCCCAATGACCTCAAGTGTATACACCGATTCGCCAAAGCCACAACACTCTCATCTGCAACAACAAAAAATGGTTTTAAAGAGGACAAAAAAACTCTGATTTGGTTTCGTAAAGCCTTAAACTTTACGAGGTTTACCTGTAATTAAAACACAGCCACAAAGATCAAGGGTTCTTAAATCAGGACAACCATAAGCTAAACTCATAACTCCATCATCACTTATATTCTCACACCATCCCAAGTTTAGTGACTGCAACTGATTGCAGTTTTCTCCAATAGCCTGCACAACGGATGAAGAATTGGTCGGTTATCATACAAAGATCATATAAGGCTAAAGATATTAGAGAGTTGAATCTTTAAAAGGCACCTGCAATGTATTGTCAGACACAGCTTCAACACAACCACAAAGATTCAGAATTTTGAGCTTCCTGCAAAATCTTGTCAAATGCGCGAGAGCAGTGTCGCTGAACGAAGTGCAGGCACTAAGGTTGAGCTTAGTGAGGTTAGTACAACCACGAGCCAAAGAATATAGGGAATGGTCAGTAAGTTTCAAGCTTTTGCTTAAGTCCAAATCTTGTAGCTCATGACAGTGATTTGCTATGGCTTCCACCGCGCTATCCTCAAGCTGCGGTTTGTCTTGTCGCAGTACTAAAGTCTGAAGCTTAACGAATTTGGGAGCAAGAGAAAGAACCAAACTATTCATATTCTTCTTGCACCTAAAGAACAAACAACAAGTAAACACAAAAATCAAAATCCTCCTCCTAGTTTTTGGGAACATATAAATACAAATTGTGATCAATCATCAACCATCATCCAGAAACTGTCCTCATAACAAAATCTGATCAAATCAAAAAAAGTTTGACTCTTTCAATCACCAGGCATGATCTCAGCAATTTATCATCCATCAATTTATGAAGATAGCTAAAAAGGCTCAATCTTTACTCAAACCCCAAAACTTGTTCACATATAAGTATCTTCTCTAATTCAAACATCATAACACAATCAAACAAAGAACGAAACAGAGACATAAGAAGAAGCAGAAGAAGCTAGAGACATACCAAGAGAGGGAGAGACGAGTGAGGCCAAGGGAAATAGCATCTCTCCAACCACTACAAATACAAGAAGCAATGATCACCGTCCGATCATCTACAAGGTTTAGGATCCTCATAAGAAGCTCCACGGGGATATCTTTCCACTCAGAGATCACGATTCCTTCCATCTTCATCTTCTCGAAGCATAGGTTAAGTTCCTTTCTTGTTGCTCCTTCACTCACCATCTTTAAGCGGTTTCTTTGATTCTAACACCACAAGATCAAAAGTAAATAAGAGAATGAGAGAGAGAGAGGACAAATAAATATCTCTGAGTTTAGGACATCAAAAATTCAAAAGACGACAAATGTAGGGAAATAAGGATTGAGATATGGTCTTAAACTCTTAAACTAAAAACGCAGCAAACATTAATGTCTCTATGTGTAACTCTTTTTAGGACATTAATAAACAAAAACCCATAATTAGTGCTTAATTTTGAACTGAAGATTTTTTAATCAATAAACCAATAATTCTTTTCTTTTGCTGGATGGATTTTCCAGAAAGTTGGAGAAATTTACTTTATAATTACAATCTCTAAAAAAAAGAGACAAAAATTAAGGAGAATGTCCATTGACTAGCGTAGGACCAGAAGATTTATTTGCTCAGAAAAGATAAAAAAAGAAGATCAAAACTTTGGAACTTTTTTTACGGATCATACCTCTGAATTAGTGTTCTTCGGTGCCTCTTTCTTTCTGGGTTTCTCTTCGGTCGAATTATCTATACTAATCCGTTAATTTCTTAAAGCTTTTAAGCTCGTTGATAACGAATTAACGATTCACGAGATAAGATAGAAAAAAATCAAAAAGGAGATAAAAGGGAAAGAGGCAAAGAGTAAACGTACGGGTAATGACTATATGACACGTGATCTGCCACGTGTCTAAAATTGACAGGAGAATACAGTACTATTTTTTTTTTTGTCGTCTAGAGTTTTATATTATACATCGTAGAAACATACAAAGCCGAAGAACATAAGTTCTCGGAGTCAAAAGCCGGTAGAAAACAAGTATTCCCCGGAGACAAAGCCCTATGAAAGGGAGACAGCAAACATAGTACAACTTAACCCAGAAAAGCTATAGCCAAAATATGAAACTAGTCTTTAAACAATCCTAACTTGCTTGAAAGAAACTCAAGGATCAAACTAACAAGGAACTAATAGAAAGAGGAAATCTAGCAGAAAATTCCAAAAGAAAATAAGATACTAAGAGGGGAAGAACCGAATCTCTCACTATTACAAATTAGATTCTATATTTATTCACACGAAAAATTCGGAAAATATTCAAGAGAAGTTATCTTATTAACTAATAATGTACGTAACGGAATTTAATAATGGTCGAGATCTTTACATATTTGATTGGAAATCCAAAGCTGAGTCGCATAATGTAATTAAACTCCACATTTCTCTGGAGCGTTTACAGGTCAAGGGATAACGTCCAAAGATATATCACTATTTAATTTAATTAATAAATAACCTTTTCTCATATAATATACGTTGCTCGTTTAATTAATTAAATATTCTATTATTATATGAATGTTCGTTACTCTAAAAGATGTTGTGATGGATATGTAATTGTAGGACTTTAGGGATTTTTGTCGGAGTGTAAAATTAGTTCTTTGTTTGTAGAACGTTGCATAAACCCTTTTTTTTTTTTTTTTTTTTTTTGTCACAGCCCATTTCATAAATCAATTATTACGTTTCCGTTCTATACAAGTAGAAAAACGACAAAAAAAAAAAAAAAGAGAGTGAATTAGGAACTTATAAAATGACGTTTCAAATCTTACATAAAAACGTTAGACAGAAGAAGAATCTACATTGTAAAAAGTATAGCTCTCTATGAGTACTTTCTGAACTTTCTCTGAAACCCACATGCACCTATAAATTTCTTCTTCTTTTACTATTTACTAGTTTCGAAGATATTTTATCTTGTGTCAAATAAAAGAAACTTATTTCATGAAGAAGACAAGAACTATAGTACAAGAATTGCGGATGTAATAGCCAAGAAATAAATGCACCTTGAATTAAAACAAATTATGAGAATTATCTATATCAAAAAACAGAAGAAATTAAAACGCAACCGGTAAAAACAACAAAAATGCTAATGAGGCCTTTGAGTTGGTGGGCACGTTTTTTGCTCTAATGGGGCAACTTCCCACCAAATCTTCCTCCCATATCATCCTTTAACCTCCTAAAACCTAAGATTTGATTAATTCTATGATAATTAGTAGAAGTTCTGTTATTAACCAAATCTTTAACAGAATCATGATGAACAAGTAGTTATTGTTAGTTTTTTGATTAGTTAGGATTATCAGAAATCTCACATATAAAATAAAAAGTATGAAAAACCCTCATGTATGTATTGCTAATTGTTTTTTAATTAGCAGCTTAAAATTTAATATAAAGATTAATGATCAATTTTCAATGTATCATTCTGTAGTCTGTACTGTTATATAAGTTAGCTGACGGTTTTGATTACTCTATATATGTTTACCATAGGTTTATCATCCATTTGTAATTTCTTATGATATGATAAAACATATGGTAAACAGCCAAACAGGTAACAAAAAGAACATATGTTAAATAATTTTATCAAGGGATGTTTTAATGAATCTATCATAGTTTTGATTCTTTCGACATGTCAACAGAAAATAATTAAATCTAAACATGTCATAACATCAATTCGACGGCTTGTGTTGTTTGCATCTTCACGGAATATATAAAAAATTCATAAAAGATTTGAAAGGTAACGAACATATTAGTTTAATGTTAAACAAACAATACATAAACTGTATTCTTCAAACATAAATTGTATTGATTGATTGTTCTGTTCTGCTATAACGAGTTTATACTTCTTCTTCTTTTTGTAAGATCACGCAACGAGTTAGTTTATACGTTTAAGTATTTTGCTTAAATACATGAAAGTTATGGAAGAAACAATATTATTCGATAGGACATGGAAACATCAAAGCCGTTTAGACTTTTTCTTAATGTCGTGCATATGTAGAGAAAGCTAGCTGTTAGCCTTACCCGAGGCCGCACTCCATGCCGTTTTCTTTTAATTGCTTTTCCACTTTGTCACATATCTACTTTACATTAGCCCTCCCCAAATTCAAGGCCTATATTCAACCTTATTTTACTAGGAGAAACTTAGTATTTTATTTAATACTTAATTAAACTATAGAGAAACACAATGATCTCCCATAACCTATTCGTTGGATTATATATGTTGCATTTTATTATATACTGCTTGTGCTAAGTCAATCGACCCATTCTCATGCCCAAGTCAATGCACCAATTTGATTAAAGGCCCAAAACTCTTGACTGGTGAAATTTTGGACCATGGATCGTTAGTCAATGAAGTTTTCTGTTGTATATTAATCGAATGCAAAGAGAACAATGAGTTATATCAGCTTGCAAACTCTAGTGTAGTATCAACCCGGCCATAAAGCGCGTTACACTATGTCTACGAGAATAGAAAACTGAGAAAAAAGTTATTGACTGAGTCTATGGCATCAAAAGGCTTGATGATATACATGTGCAACATTTTTCAGCTTATAGCTTCATCATCTAAGCGTGACTTGGCACGATCAAGCGTGGTTCTTTTGCGTTGTAATACAGTTTTCTAGAACCGAGCTTTCATATCTGTTTGTGCAATGCCTTCAAATTAACTCACTCACACAGTCTTAATGGGTGAATTTGATTAAAGATGAATCTTTATGGTAGAGTTTATTTTTCTAACCTAATCCTTAATCAATGGTCTATTCTCTGTTTAAAGAATGCTCTGTTTCAACAGTCACTCAACGAAACATCAAATACTTTACCTTGATAGATTCTTACGCATAAAGAAAAATATGACTGTTGTTTGACTAAAACTCTAAGAGCACACACCACTACTAACTATTTGATTTGTGTACCATTTTCCCTAGTGTCTGTGTCTCTCTATGTTAGGCGATTTGTAGGACAGTTTCAGATTCGGTTTATCTCCTTGATGCTATTTTGGGTTATGATCTACTGGACTAGGCCACGAAAACTGCGTCGGAGTTCATACCTGAAGGTGGTTTTTGACAACTAGTGGTCTCATAGGTAAGAGATTAGGGATTGTAATGAAGCATTCTTCTCGTCTTGATCATCACATCAAAGCTCACTGAGATTGCGTATGCCTTGGAACAAGCAACTCTTATTAGAAAGCCACCCAAGTTAATAGCTTGAGGTACTTGTGATCATAGCTTGAGCTCTGTCCTCGCCAGTGGAGGGTATCCTCTGTTTCGAAAGTTTTGTATCATAAAATGGTTTAGTCACTCAGATAAATAATTTACCTTAGATAAATTATTACGCAGTAGGAGAAATATGACTGTTGTTGTAAAACTTTTCTTTACCGTTATAAATTTTTACAGCATAATTGCATAAAAGAAAACAACGTAAATTTTACCAAAAAAAAAAAAGAAAACAACGTAAACCTATTCAGAAATAATAAAGAAAAAGGAAATCAGTCAAAAAAAAGGAAATCAGTCGAAAGTTTCCTTTTTGTTATTGTGTCAACCTTTTGCTTATAAATACTCGCTCCCTAATCTCTCTTCTTCTTCCAACGGAAAAAAAAACCCTATCTTTTTCAAATACTCTGTTCATAGAAAGAGGATCGCCGATGATCCATTCCGATATTGAAGTAAGTCAATGATCTCTTCAAAAACTTCACTCTTCATCTCAAAACTTATCCGTAAGATTTGATCGGAGGAAAGCATCTGGTTTCGTGATTTGATCTTCATCTCGAACGATTTCAGGTCGGATCTTTTAACTAATGTCCCGTGTTATTGGTAATTCGTTAGCATGGAGAGAGGGACAGTGAAAGCGACGGACGTGCAGCAGTTTCGATGGCTGTTTAGAGTTACTTTGAGGATGAAGAAGAAGATACAAAACTCATCGACTTTCTTCGTCGAGAAACGGCTCAGTGAACGGCTCAAGGCACGCGTCGATGGGCCTTGTCAATGGGCTTTGCTGTGAAGGCCCTCCTTGCTATCCAATTACAACCAGGTAACATCTTCTTAATTTCTTTCTTTTTTTTAATAAAAATTTTAATTGTTAAATTTAAAATACTTTGAAAACAAACCGTACTTAGCATCCCGTTTACTTAATTTTACTTTCATATTCGACTATAACAAAAGTATTCGCAGATGCACCCATTTATCACTTTTTTAGGCTTGTCTACTATTTATAAGTATACTGTATATTCATTGGATTATACTTCATTTCTCTCACTGCAATGATATTGATATTCAAGATTCGAAGAAGTTACAAAATAGAAGGAAAAGAAGAGATTAAACTACCGAAAATATCACATTTGGCCAAAGATAAATACATAACAAGAAGGATCGATATTACATAGACAAAAGCAAGCCTTCCAATAGGAAGAGTTGAATATTATTCTTTTATACACATGTTCATTTTACTATGACTAAGTAACCGAAAACCAGTTTTGGTTCGGTTTAGTTTCGGGCAAACCACCAAAATCCCTGACCAAGTCATACACCACACTAAGGCCCTCTAGATCATACATAATACACATTTTACAGTACATTTTATCCACACATTTATAATTACCTTTTCTCTCAAGGCAGTAACTTCTCCAGCAAATTCCCAAAGAAGAAAGTGGTTTTGGCCCATCCTCCTCCTGTTCCGGCTTGACCTTCTTCTTTCCATTTTCTGCTCGGAACTTTATTCTTGAAGTCAATCATCATACTGTGTCCAATCTCTCCGCGTAACGCCTCAATCGTCTTCACGTCCACTGGATTCCCTGAAGCATCTTTCACATAGAAAACATTGACGGCTTGTTCTCCTACTGTTGTCACACCAGCTCTAGACACTGATAGCCCGTGCTCTCTCAGAATCCTTGTCACTTCCGACAGTAATCCAACTCTGTCCTTTGCGCAGAGCTCCAAACTCCAACCCTATAATAGTATTTTCAGACAAATAACTTAAGAAATTGTTGCTTCTAATGCAAGAAACATGGAGCAATATAATGTGTTTACATACCTCGCTGACTCGTCTATGGATTGCGGCTTCTAGACATTTGACAACTCTCTCTTTCTCTCCTTCTGTGTCAAGAGTGCAACCGTCTTTGTGTCTAATGAAATACTCCTGAGAAGCATGAGAGCCGCTCGATGAAATCGTGGCGTGAAACACAATGTATTGCATATCCGTAAGCGTGCATACAATGTCAAACATGAGCTTTGGTCGATCCTCGCAGCTCACGTTTATCACAGAGTAACCTTTCTCTTCGCAATGCTCAACTGTGATTTTGGGCTCGAGTCCACGAGAAGCAGAGTCATCAAGCTTGGTCACTGCTTCATAGTCTTTATCAGCGAAAAACATCTGATGAAGCCTTCGATCAACGTGAGTTGACCCAATGGAGAGACTCGTCCGAGCAAATTTCTCATCTTCGTGTTCACACCCACGCAGCACGTTGTTGAGCTGTTCTTCCATGGCAGACAATCTATCTGGGTCATCAACGGCTCTAGAAGTTGCATTGTCATTCACATAGAGGACACACGCGATCCTACGGTTGTGAGTCCATGCTTCAGCAGCCACCACATTGATGTTGAGGTCTGCTAGTACGGCTGAGACCTCAGACAATAGACCAGGACGATCACGAGCAATAATCTCAATCGATGTGTGGTCGCCTAATGAATGGACACCGACTCTTTTACCAGGCCAAGCGTTTTGTGAAGCCGAAGCATGACCCTTTGGTCCTAGCACCTTATTAAAGAAAAAACAAGAATCAGATATAATGTAATTGTAATAACAAACTAAGTGCATACATTATACAAACTAAACATATATTAAGTGCTTTTATGTATATACCTTCTCGATGTAATCAATGGTTTTGCTATCAGTAACCTTGTTTCCTTGTTGATCAGTGACATGGAATACTAAAAAGATGTGAAAAGAGAATCAGTGAGATGCTTCATTGGAATGAAAGAATTTGTTATGAATGTATACATATATGCAATATTATTACCGTCCATGAACCATCCACCATCAGAAGAGATATAAGCTTTCGTGATTGTGAGATCGAGATCGGTTAGGACTTGCACAACTTCCAGTAGTATTCCAGGTTTGTTCATACTGTCCACCTATTAATAAACAGTCTCACATGCATAAAAATCTCAGTTTAATTCATCGAATCGATTGAAATCCGAGAAAGAAGATGCTTACCTTGACAAGAGTGCATTCTTTGCAGCTAGTGTTATCTATAGAAACACTGCAACAACATAGAAAAGTATGATGAGCTACTTGGAAACAGCATCAATGATGTGAAATGTAATAATGATTTTTACCTTGGAGGATTGATTCTGGTGCTCAAGTTCTCATATTCAGGATCGAAATACGGCCAATAAACTTTAGCCATTTAAGAAAGAAACAAGAGAGTCTTGTGGATATTAAGAGCTCTTCACTTGTTCTGCAATTTCACCAAAAAGAAGTAATTTATATCATCACCAAGAGACAGAAGAACAAGACAAAGGATAAGAAGAAGCAACAAACAAAGTAAGTACAGCTTTAAGTCTCTAAACAAGTTGCAAGAAGATAAGATATTCGATAGATTTTGCCTGCCTAGTCAAATAAGTGAATCTTGGCCACTAAGTAACTAGACAGAAGAAGCAGAATCTGAAAGAAGATAGAGATAAAGATTTCATAAAGAGAGACCACAAACAGAGATTCTCTGAAACAAAACAAGAGAGTTTCTCTGGTCCTTCTCAACCAAAGAAAAACAGAGGAATAGATTCCTAAAAGATCTCCGAAAAGAAAAAAAAAGATAGTTTCTGAGCAATTTTGTTTTCTAAGACATGACATGAGATTCTCTCTATTTGCATAAACGAATTGATGCTTAAAACGAACTTAGAAGTAGCTGTCAAAGTTAAAAACATGAAAGAAAGAAAAAAAAATGTTATAAAAATAAAACGTTATGGAGGAAAGATTTTAATTGGTCAAAGACGGAATCTAAAATGTTACAAATCGAAACACTATAAAATAAAATAATAATATAACACCATAGCAAGATTAGACAATAATAAGCCAACTTGCAACAAACACTACTCTAAGCAGCAGGCAGCAGGCAGCAGACACATCAACAACAACTTGAAGAAGATGAGACCAAATCTGTTGTTTTCAAGATTTCAATTTCATATATATAAAATTTATGGTGCGTCGACATCGAATTTAAAACATACATGGTTCTCAAAAATCTGTCGAATCCATTTGCCAATTTCAATAGAACTTACACAATTCAACTAAATCTTTACAACTTTCTGGGTTTTCTCCAGATAAATTATGAAAACAATAAAACCAAGAATTCAAAGTTTCGAAATTGAAAAAATCAAACAAAATAAAACTATAAGAGAGTGAGAAAAAGTTACCTCAAGAACTTCAAAACAAAAAGCTCAAATTTTGTGGAGTCAGCGAGAGAGAAGAGGAGAGACAAATTAATGGAGAAAACAAAGAGATCGATAAATATATAAAGAGAAAAAAATTAATAATCTTTACATCTTCAAACAAAAAAAAACAGAGTTTACACAGAGACAGAGAGACACAGAAGAAGAAGAAGTGTGGCTCCTCTCTTTCTCTAATCGTTTCTTTTCTCTTTAATGAGATTGAAACCCTTCTTTCTCTGTCAGAGGTTTTAATAGGAATCTAGTGGGAATAGTACGACAACAAACTTTTTTTTAATTTAACTCAAACTAAATAAAATAAAACCTTATATAATTAAATGAGTAATTAGTCAGATATGACGAAGCGAACATTATAATTAGTGGTGGTGTTAATACGAACTATTCCCACTCCCACACACGTTCTTTATAGCGCGTGTCCTCTACTCTCCATTTAGCTTTTTGCATTGTGGTTGGCTTAAAAGACCGGTTTGTGTAAAATGATTTGGATCTATCAAACCAGACCGATTTGGTTAAAGTAGTTATGTACAGTTAATTATTAGCTTTAACTAGCAGTAATTAAATCATTTACAACAATAATCTGAGAAATTTAAATGTTTAGTGCAAAGAGCGCGTGTTGGAATTTGTAGTAAAGGCGCGTGAAAGTAGAAGCGTTTGGATCTCACGAGGTAGTACGGGCGGTCCTTTTTGTCGCTTAGTTGTTTTGATCGAGGACATGGAAAACTTCATAAATTACAAAATAGCCACTCTGCAAATGAACTATCATCTTCCACGATGCTGTTTCTTCATTTAAGTTTGTAACACGTATAATCGTATATTATTGGTTTAGTTTAGTTGTCGTCAATTGTTTTTTACTATGGGTTAAAAACAGTTTGGTGATAACTGATAAGATTAAACGTAAAACGATGACAACTTGACAAGTAACGGTCAAAATGGCAAGTATATTATATAAGTGATCAGTTATCACTGCTAACGGTTTCTATACATCTAATCTAACCGGTTTATCATTGATTCATGTCATAAGATGTGGATGTAAATCCACACAAAATTTTCTATAGACTGACATTTCATGTCGATATCATCTAGAAAACTTCTGATCATGGTCGATTCTGAAATATATGAAAACAATAAAAAATAAAAGAAAATAGATTTCTTTTGTAAATATATTGTAACATGCGTGTTTCTTGAGACAATACAATTAATGAATTATTTTAACTTACTAAACTTGCTTTTTTTGATAACGTGTTTAGAGTAACTTAACCACTCTAAACTTACAAGACATGTTATTCATGCAAAAGGTCGGCGACCTAGTACTTGAACACGAGAAAAGTGATCGTATATATATAACACTTTAAATTCAACCGTTTGATGAAAAAAAAAAATTCTTGCATGGATTTCAAGGTGTTTTAAAATATTTTTTCAAAATCATTAAAAAAAAAATTAATCAAAACTTGAATCACATAAAATATCGGAATGTACAATATAGCTTGAAATTATTTCCCTAAAATATTACGATTTGTAGTGGGTGTGAAAAATAATTGGAACCGGCAAGTCGCAAAACCAAGAGAAGATTCGGTATCTTTTCCCTTTAATCTCTTTACCTCCCCCACATTCTTACGACGTCACTCTCTTTCTCTCTTTATTTCATTTCTCCAAAATTATCCCAGCCAATGGTCCATTAATTTCTTTATTTTGCTAAACTACACCATCATTTTGTCTTATATAAACATATACATCACAAACAGTTCACATATTTTGTTGTCAACCACAAACAGTACACATATAACCAGCCAATTTTTCAATAATTCACTACTCCTACAAAGATTCTTATAAAAATTATAAAGAAATGGATCTTGGAATGATATTATTTTTAATTATAAGTCGAACAATGTCCAAGGTTTTCGTGTTATGGGTTTCATAGCATCAAGAACTAGATATAATTAATCTTCTGAGATAAATAAAGTTAAAATATCCTTCTTCTTCTTTTTCTTATACTGAAGATAGTATAAATTTTATAAAAGATCCCGGTCCAAACTCACAGAAAAACTTATTAAGAAAAATAATCAAATTGTTGTTACACTTAGATAAATGCTGAATTTCGACTGGAGATGTGAAATACTGCTTCTCCTCACATTTAGGTTGCTGGTAATTAAATTCCATAATGCTATCTTTTGATACCTAAATTTGAATTGTCTCATACAAGATTATTGAAAGGGAGTTTTTTTATGACGATAGAAGCCTAGAGATTTCTTGAAAAGGAGCTAACTTTATAAATTGATGTGAATGGGGATATACAAAAGGCTTAATAATAATGTATCCCACATTTTGTGTTCGTTGTTAATTCCATTATCTTCTATTTTCATTACAACACCAAAACAAACAAAAATAAAGTTAGCCAAAGTGCTTTTCCTACAAAGGACATTGCTTAGTGGAACATGTGATGGCCTCAACCTCTCCCACCTTAAATGTTGAACAACAAAAGAATATCTTCAAACACTGTTTTTGAAACAACCCTTATGTTCAATTCTCACCAAGACAAACAAAAAAACTTGTTTGTTAATGCTTACGACTTTGATCCACTCATAAAGATTGGTGGTTTCGGTTATGTTGAGAGCCTGATGTCACATGTTGCATTGAGTTTTGAAAGTCAACAGCTACTACTTTTTCTTGGACAAGAAAACCAGAAGGATAATGATCTTGATGTTATGTCTCAATGCTACGTTATTATTCCTGGAGATTACTCAGCAGAACATTGTATACATTGTGTTCTTTTCTTTTCAGTCACAATTCTTTGATGAGTGACGTATATATAACTAAGAAGGCTATACATGTTCTACCCACTATTCTAGCTTGTAACAATAAGAATTGTTGTACATGTAGCTCTATAGATGGAGATATCTATACTACCAATTCAAAATTAATGGATCAAACTATGTTCTACGATTTTAAAAGCGTGAGAACTGACCTCAAATTGTTGCTGATTTGAGATGCTTTTTTCAGCGACAAGCAGATAAATGATTACATCATCCAAGATCAACAAAACATGACAAATTACAAGCCTATGTTCATCAAACTTCATAGGCAATTTTCCCACTCCTCTGACGCGAACTTGGCTTGTTGCTTTGCTTCTTCTTTTCTTTCTTTTTTTGGTCAAAGATTGCTTTGCTTCTTCTATTAGTGAATCATTCACACCCAAACAACAATCAGCGCAACTATAACCTTTTTTACATGCTACTCTGAGTTCTCAATCATCATTTTTTTCTTTCTAAATATGAAAGAAATCATTGGTTGACATATTATAAGAAATTCATTACTTGAGTTTTGGAGAGTAGCGGTTTGAAATTATTGTGATATCAAAGAGTGTCCGTTAAGTAAATTTCTAAAAGGAAAACAAATTGGGTTGAAAAGCATCAAAACCCTTGAAAGCTGCAAAATGTTTGGTGACATATTGGGACACTACTCATTACCCAATGGGCCAATGGTGTGGATCCTTCAAATCTTCGCAATTCGGATTCATATTCTTTACGGTATCTCCACAAAATAAACAAATAAGAAAATTATAAGGTTGCATAATTTCTTCATTTTATGACTTATATGATTTTTTTTTCTAAATCTATATGATTAATTCAACATTGAGAATAATAAAGTCGAATATGAACAAAATAGATGTTTAAAAACAAAAATTAATAAATATCTGGCGAACGACTGCAACATACGTAAGTGGATGCGTATTGTCTTAATGTTGTCTTATAAAGAAACAACGAACCATGAGAAGATAGTGAACGCTAGCAACAAGACAAATACACGTGGACATATAACAAAAATATGAAGGGACGTGTGCAAATTTGTTATCAATGTTATATTTATTGCTAATGTATATTGTCATCATATGGTTAGACGTGATTGTCAATTGAAACATTCATAGCGATTTCAATTTATACTACGACCATAACTCATAAGGTATCTATTTTAATTAGTTTTTATATTGTCCATATTTTCTATCCTGGCATACATTTGTATATTACCGATGTCTTGTGTATAAGAAGCCGATCCTTTTAAAAGGAATTGTGACTTTTAAGGTATGGAACTGAAATCAACTAATGAAATAAATAAATCCTCTTCAGTCTTCGTAGTCTAGATTAACACACACGTTGGAGAATTATGAAGGACAAAAAGACAAACCCATTAGACACGCTTATGCTCTTAAAAGACTCATGAATTTGGCGTATCCCAGACGCATTAAACGCCTCTATATTTACCATACAGTCATACAGAGCAAAAATTACGGCAGATGAAACAACTTTATCTGAAGAAAATCCAGTTCTTCTAACTTCTAAGTTCTAACTACTAGAAAGTAGAAACAAATGTTGCAATCAAAAGCTTTATTCCACATCATGAAAAATCCTTTATCGCATTTTAAATACTACAAAGCATCAAAATTACTTGAACCAAAATAATTTATAAAAAGTATTAAAGAGCCATCCTTTAGTCCCTACTATCTTTTTATTTTGTATATTTTATCCCATTACGGGATTGTAATCGAATCTAGCAACTAGCAAGGATTCAGATTTCCAGTTATACAAAATGATAGAACCAAATTAGAAAAAAGAGGAAATACATTTTCTTGTTTAATTTTTATTTCCACTACGATTTTCGAGACGGCGAGAGCATTTAATAAGCCCCATCGTGTTATTAGTGGTAAACAAGTAGGGACGAGTAATTAAGCCCCAAAGTAACTGATGCTAAATGACTATTTTGGTGCTGAAAATAAAACAAAAACGATCATATAATATACGTATCTTATTAATAAAATAATCAATGGCTTAGATTATCTCCGTCGCACGCTTTCCGTGATAATTAATAAATTCATATAAGCTAATCATCATATATAAACCAAATGACAATAATACCCTAAATTAAAAATAATGTATTTATTTAATTCTAGAATTTCCAAATATATTTGTCTTCAAATAAACAAATCTATAAATTGTAGAAATTATTCACGAAAGGCGTGTTTAACGGGAGAGTTGTGAACAAGAAGACTCAAAACTTCTCTCAATTCTAAAAACTCGATTTTTATTTTTTTTGGGTTCCTTCAAAAAAGTAAAATCATGGCAATTTTTGATCTTTCGTCGAAATCGTTCAATACCCATTTGAATTTTCCCAGAGCTTTCGATGATCATCCAGATTCCGGCGTCTGTTCGCCTCCTCTGTGGAGAACAAGTCCACCGAAAAGTCCTCCTCACCTGCACAACAATTACCAGAACCTCTCACCTGTTTCGAAGGCTCAAGTCATCGCTCGTGGTCAACGTGAGCTCATGGATATGGTTAGTAAGATGCCTGAGTCGTGTTACGAGCTTTCGTTGAAGGATCTCGTTGAGGTTAACACGGAGGAGGAGAAGGAAGGGAAGGTGTTCGATGAAATGCCTCAGAGAAATAAAAGACCGAGTAAAGTCGTGAGGAAGACGAAGAGTGATAAATGGGTGGATCCGATTCGAAACGGAGGTGTAAATAACAGTGGGTTTCTTCTGAAATTGGTGTTTCCTGTTAGCTTGGGTGCTAAGAAAAAGACGAAGAAGAAAGATGATGATGATGATTCTTCTGTGACAAGTAAAAAGTCTTGGATTTCTTCTCCAAGACCTTCGATCTCTGATGTTTCGATGAAACGAGAGGATAAAGATTGGTGGAAGGATGGATTGTCAGAATCGCGTAGGAGTCAAAGTGTTGTCTCAAGGATCAACAGTGGGAGCTCAAAGAGCAGTGGTGGTAGTAGCAGTAGAAGCAATAGTGATCGAAGTCGAAACAGTCTAAGGTATGCATAAACTCTGAGAAATTAAAGGTATTTGTAGCTTTGTTCATTATACGATTAGAGCCAATAGCCAAAATTTATTTAAGAATCCGTAGACGTATTTCGCATCTAGTTCTTGGATTTGCTTTTTGTGAGCTTTGTTTTTCTTGATAATTTCCTAGAGTGCTGAATTGTTTTGTGATACTCTTCTCTCTCCATCATGTGAATCGTGTAAAGAGTTTGTGAAATTGGTCGTTTTTCTTGTTGGTGGGTTTGAAGTTAATGGTCAATTTAGTTGCGTTGGTTGCACGAGATTTTGACCTCAAGTTTTAGACTTTTTTACCAAAGATTATGTCTGAGAATCCTGTGCTGTGGCTAGATTCATGCCTAAGTCTCTCTGTCTATGTTTCCTAATTCCGTTACACAATCTCTAGAACTTTTGGTGTTCTTAATGTTTACATTGTGGGATCTCTTAATACAGGGATGAAAACAGGGGATGCTTATCTTTCCTCTGGAATGTACATCTACGAGATTGAAATGAAAAGTTCTTCAATGGTTGGTTATTCACTTCTTTGGCTAAGAAGACTAACCGGTTCATATAACTCTAGCCACATTTAGTGGAGTCTATAAATCCGTGAACGATGAAGATGACATGAACAACGTCTTCAATGTACCACAAAGATTCTATCTTTTTCTTCTTCTTGTAGTTTCTCCTATGTTTCTTGAGTCTTTCTTTTTGTAAGTCTATGCAATGTATCTATAGAGTGAGTTCTTGATAATGCTATGTAGATAGACACTTCAGCGTTTGCTAACATAAACCATTAATAATAGTGTACCAATGCTCATCAATAAATATCAAATTTTTATGTTTTTCGAATCTTATGTACTTGATTCACTACCGACTACGTAATAAGTAATCTTTGCCTTCACTTCAAGTTCAAGAAGAGTGAGTCCCTTTAATGTGTCTATGTTCTTTTTCTGGTGAGGTTGATGATAGAGTTTGGTCTTCATTGTGGACTTGTGTGAGATTATCATCTTCTCGTTTAAACGCATTTTCTTTTGCGTTTAGAAAACGCTCTGATTTTATTTTAGCACACAAGTCAACGACGAAAAAACTACAGGGAAAGCGACGCCGTTTTCATCTCGTCACCACAAATGCTTTGCTTCCCTAATGATGGTTTTAAATTAATTACGACGACACAAATAGTATTATTTTAGTAGTCGACGGTGACTTTGTCTTAATATCACCGACGGTGACATTAGCAAAAAGTGAAACAAAACACAAGTTTGCAACTTTTATTACATCTCTAGAAGCAGAAAAAGTCAGCCGTTGATTCTAGGACGGCACGGCGACTTGACCTGACACCTGAAAAATCCTTACCGTGTTTGATAGTTTTTCGAAAAACCCTTTAAATTGTTTCATCTTCTTTAAATCTTGAGACTTTACAAAACCTGGCTTGCTCTTGTTTTTGGTTCTTAGGTCACTTGACAAGGTAAAAGATCTTTGCTTTTGTCTCTTTTGGTTGGAATCTCAAGTCTTGTTACCATTCGAATTCTTTCCTTGCTAGTTAGCTGTTTACTTTCTAGTTCTGCGTAATCACAATCACCGGAAAGACTAATCCTTGTGAGCTTATTGAATTCCTGGCTTTAATTGTTCATGGGTTTGTTTTCTATTATTGAATTTTACAACATTATTCTTCTTGTTCTGTTGCAATCTTTCTAATGAGATGTGCTTAGTGTTTTTTAAGCTTTGAAAAGTCTTTGAATTTTGCTTGTGGACTAAAGTGCTTATGGTGTCTTCATTTGTGCTTATAGGAAATTTGGAAACTTGTGGGATTTGATTGATAAGAGTTGTAAAGATGGCAAATGACGCGGCTGCGTGTGCAGAAAGGGCTACAAATGATATGCTGATTGGTCCAGATTGGGCTATTAACATTGAATTGTGTGATATTATCAACATGGATCCTAGGTAAAATCCTTATACATATATTTCTTGTAATCAGAAAACTCTCAGATTGTGGCTGGAAATGAATAGTTTGACATTGTTTGAGTCCTTAGTCAAGCAAAAGAAGCTGTGAAAGTGCTCAAGAAGCGGTTAGGAAGTAAAAACTCTAAAGTCCAGATTCTTGCACTTTATGTGAGTACTGGTTTCTCCATTCTTGGATTCAATGCTTTGGTTTGGTTTCATGTTTTTGTTGACCTCATTGTCGGTTTTTGGGGCAGGCATTGGAAACTTTAAGTAAGAATTGTGGCGAAAACGTGTACCAGCTTTTCATTGACCGTGATATTTTGATAGACATGGTCAAACTAATGAAGAAAAAGGTGTTGCTATAATTTCACCTCACCTGCCTCTAATATCTCAAATTTCTCCATTGGTATCTCTCTTACCTTGTTAGTTTCCTAACATAATTTCGCAGCCGGGCCTGAATGTGAGGGAAAAGATACTAAGTTTGTTAGACACATGGCAAGAAGCTTTTGGTGGACGTGGAGGTCGATACCCACAATACTACAATGCCTATAACGATCTCAGGGTATGTTAAACATGTGATAAGGTCTTTTTATTCATCTATTAATACGTTTTGACAAAATGGTTTTACATTTTGATAACTTTAGTCTGCTGGAATTGAGTTTCCACCTCGAACGGAAAGCAGTCTATCGTTCTTTACTCCACCGCAGACTCAGCCAGATGATGATGCTGCTATTCAGGCGTCGTTGCAAGGAGATGTTGCTTCTAGCCTCAGGTACTCTCTTCTAGTAGAATAGATGGTGGTGCTCTTTTTCTTTTGGATGGGTGGTGGAGTCTTATAGTTTTGTTGAGTTTCTTTTTAGCTTGGAAGAGATTCAAAGCGCTGAGGGATCAGTTGATGTTTTGATGGACATGCTTGGAGCACTTGATCCCGGGAATCCCGAGGTAGGAATTTTGCTTACTCTAATGCATAATGAATAGAAGAAACTGCTGGTTTTCTTTCAAGTAATGGAAGCTGCTACTTCTTCTTGATGTGTTGTTACAGAGTTTAAAAGAAGAAGTTATAGTTGACTTAGTTGAGCAATGTCGTACTTATCAAAGACGTGTAATGACTCTTGTGAACACTACAACGTAAGTTTCTGTTACTTGCATCATCCTTTCATCCCCATTTGATGCTGAAAGGTCGTTTTCTATTCTCTAGAGATGAGGAACTTCTGTGTCAGGGATTGGCATTAAACGATAATGTGCAGCGTGTTCTTCAGCGTCACGATGATATCGCAAAGGTCAGCTCTGTTCCTTCAAATGGAAGGAATACTAGAGCTCCTCCTCCAGTTCAGATTGTCAACATCAATCATGATGATGAAGATGACGAATCAGATGATGAGTTTGCTCGGCTTGCTCACAGGTAATGATGATGATTCCTATTTGGAAGGCTATATATTCGACACTTTAACTTTGTGACTTCAATCTCTAAAGGTCTTCAAGTGATATCAGACCACCACCACCACCACCTACAATGAGACCAGTACATGGTAGTGATTCGGGTATGGTGGATTTCCTTAGTGGGGATGTCTATAAACCTCAAGGCTCCTCCAAGCCTCCTCATGCTTCTTCTTCTTCTCCTGTTTTCGATGATGCAAGTCCACAAAGCAAATCCTCTGAGGTAATTAGGAATCTTCCACCTCCGCCTTCAAGGCACAACCAGAGGCAACAGTTCTTTGAGCATCACCACTCGAGTAGCGGCTCAGATTCCTCTTACGAGGGACAGATCCGGAACCTTTCTTTGACAACTAGTGAACCGAAGAAAGAAGAGAAACCAGAGGATTTGCTTTTCAAAGACCTGGTTGAGTTCGCCAAAACCAGGTCCTCCAAGCCCAACAATAGGTCGCTTTGAGTCTTTTGCTTGTGGCTTTACCATTCAAGTTTTTTTTTTTTTGGTTTTCAGAGAGTGATGATGATATTAGAGTGTGCCTTATTTGTCAAATAATGAGCGAAAATTTTAGAGATAGTATCCGACAATACCAACAACCATACGTTTTACTTGTCTAACTTCACACTCAAAGGACACAGCTTTAAAATACTAAAACACACAAAGTCTAAAAGATGAGCTGAATCACTGTTTTATTAGACCAACTATAAATACTTTTGTTTGGTTCCTATATCTATATTCTTTGCTAAATCTTTAGATGAAACTAAAAATTCAATTTTCGAGCCGATTTATTCGGTGCTTAACGAATAAAAAACACACATGTATTTTGGGATAATGCAATAAATACCACACTTGATGCCATTTCTATCGCTTTGTAAGTAAAAATAAAATTAATATTCACCTTTCGGTTGCCTATTTTGTAGGAACCATTGATTCCAACTCCTATTTAAAGATCCAAAACAAATAAGTCGTCGATATATTATTTATACAAAGTACATACGCAGTCATTGTTTATTGGAATCTTGACCAGCTACTAATTCATTAGATATGAAGACCATCATCCCATTGTTGCTCTTTGCCGTCATCATACTCATGACATCATTTCTGGCTCCGGTGAAAGTCGCTTGTTACGTGGAAACGCAACAACCACTCCCGGTGGTGCCAGGATGCCCGGCGAGGCTTCAAAAATGCTTAGGTGTGTATATAAACGGAGGTATGAACAATGAGACGAGCTGTTGCGAGCATTTTAAACGGATGAATCCAGTACAATGTTTCTGTCAACTCATCAAGTCCCAAAGCCGGGGTCAGGCTATCTTTTTACGTTGTCGTATTCCTAGACCCAGTTGTCCAAAAATCTAAAGATTATATATATATATATATATAATTTTTTTTAAAAAAGAAACTAATATAGCTTTTGAAATAACACTCTGGATAAATGTTTTGTCCAATTGCGTTTTGCAGTTGTAACTCTTCATAATTTTTTCTTATTTTTAACTATTTCAATTTATTTAAACAAATTATTGTAACAATGAGTTTATTTGATGAATCATTGTAATGTTTAATTTATTTTATGAGCCGTTGTAACTTTTAGTTTATTTGACAAAGGGCTGCAATATTTGATATATTTCTATCTAAACTCGCGTATCAGAATGTGTCTTTATAAATGATTACTTTTTAAGATTTTATTAAAATACATTTAAATTAATTATTGCAGCCGTAATTGAACCGTTGCAATATTTAGTTTATTTTATGAACTGTTATAACATTTAGTTTATTTGAGGAACAATTGCAACTTTGATATATTTGACTTATAAGTCTGCAGTATATAAATTAATCTGTCACAACTAATTTTGAAGGGTATTTTTGTATTTGTTTTTTTTACACATGAGACGATAGTATTTTAGACATGAAAATAACTCATTTAACCCAAATTATTTTTGAGACAATTTAGTAATTAAACTCAATATTTGAGTTAATTTAGTAACTTTCCCTAATAGTAATCCAAACAAATAGCTTGGAGGTTTACGTTTCTTAATCAAAGGAGTCCCTTCCCTTTACACTCGCAAATGGAAGCTTTCCTAATGAGTGACCCGCTTTTTCTAATCTATTGAATGAGATTGGTTTGATACGTGTTTTCTTTTACTCTTTCTCGCTATCTCATAGCTCTCACTCTTGTAATTTCAAAGCGGATTTTCTACCTAGATTTTCTACATTGTTACTTTTTTTTTTAATTTCTTTCCATTTAAATTGAGACTAATCATGAAATAGTTTTTTAGTTATTATTTGGTTGACCCAAATAAAATATCTTATAATCTTTAGAAAATATTTATAATATAACTTAAAATTTAGGTTAGAATTTACATAATATTTGAAATATTTGACTTTGTGATCACAATATTTTAATACATAAAAAAAAAGAAAATGAGTTTTCCACGGGTGCTCACGACCTATTAATCTAAAAACATAATTTATTATGAAACCTAATATTTGATAAGAGGTTTGAAAAACAACGAAACTTAAAAGACAGATCCACGAGCTTTCCATATTGTGGTTTAAATACACAAAACACAAAAGTCGTGTCCATTTTGACAAAGTTGGATCAAAGTCTTGTCCATTTTGAAAAAGTTGGATCTTTTTATAGGGAGGAGACGTCAAATGTCACAAACACAAAAAAAAAAAAAAAAAAAGTAAAAAGATGTTCAGAAAGAATTATGTGGGGTTTCTTTTGCTGCTTTTGTCATGGGTTTCTGATTCTGTTTCTGATTGCAAAACTAAATGTGGAGACATACTAATCGACTATCCCTTTGGCACTTCTCCTGGTTGTTACCTCGACAATAGATTTCATATCAGGTGTAATCAGAAAGAGCAAAAGGCGTTTTTGGTAAAGAACAACCTCCAGGTGCTCAACATTTCCCTCGATGGAGAAATGCAAATCCTCATGGATAGGATCCGTACTTGCTACAACATCAAGGGAGATGTTGCTGAAGGTCAAGAATCCGGTGTGATTTCTACTGATTTTACTTTCTCCAGCAAGAACCAGTTCTTTCAAATTGGTTGCGGTATTATCTTCATTGTGAACGTTGGTGTGCAACAACAATCCACATTCGACTGCGTTACATATTGCCATTCCCTTGATCAACTTAATGATGTATCGTGTTTTCATATGGACGGTTGTTGTCGAACATTTATCAATCCTGGAGACAGCAAGTTAAAGTTTGTAACACTCATCAATCCTTACAGCACAGACGTGTTTGACGTAAATCCTTGCATCTATAGATTTATCGTTCAAGCCGGGTATTACAAGTTTTCTGGACGAGAAGATCTCAAAAACCTGCGGAACCTCACACAGTTTCCAGTGTTAGTAGACTGGAGTATCAGTGATTTGACATGTGAGGAAGCTGGGAACACAACGTGCCATCAGAACAGCGATTGCATCAACCGTAAAGATATCAAGGGGCATACCTGCAAATGTCAAGAGGGGTTCCAAGGGAATCCATACATGGAACATGGTTGCCAAGATATCGATGAGTGCAAATTGAGCAATCGTCCTTGTGCCGAGCATGAAACCTGTCGCAACACTGTTGGTTCTTTCCATTGCAAGAAACGTAAAGAATGGAAAATCCTTCTTCTTGGTAAGTTTCTAGCGTTTACTTTTTTTTTTTTTTGGGTTATATCAATTCAAGACTCAAGTATTAATTAATTTGGATCGACAATTTAACTGTAACCAGCAAGCATCATTGGGTTCTTGGGCATCTTGCTCTTCATCTGCGGTTTAGTGCTAAAATATAAGAGCCGGGAAAAAGCCAAACGTAGAAAGAAACGTTTTGAAGAAAACGGTGGCATAATGCTGGTACAACGACTCTTAGACTCTGGCGCACAGTCATCAAATGCTTCTATCAAGATATTCAAGGAGGAAGAAATCAAGGCGGCTACTAATAATTATCACGAGACCAGAATCTTGGGTGAGGGAGGCCAGGGAGTGGTATACAAAGGGATTCTGTCAGACAACACTGAAATCGCCATTAAAAAAGCTCGAGTTGGTGACCGTAACCAAGTACCCCAGTTCATCAACGAACTAGTGGTCCTCTCACAGATCCACCACCCACACGTGGTGAGGCTTCTGGGTTGTTGCCTAGAAACCCTAGTTCCCCTCTTGGTCTACGAGTTTGTGTCCGGTGGAACGCTTTATGACAAGTTGCTCGGTTCTTCTCTTCCATGGGAGGACCGGTTGAGGATTGCAGTAGAGATCGCCGGAACTCTAGCTCACCTCCACTCCTCTTCTCCGGTCCCATTAGTTCACCGTGACGTCAAGCCGGCCAATGTCCTTCTAGATGACACCTTATCTGCCAAAGTATCTGACTTTGGGTCTTCGAGGCTTGTCCCTGCAGACAAGGGACCTCTAACAACACTAGTACAGGGAACCATGGGCTATCTTGATCCCGAATATCTGAATACAAGCACGCTGAGCCAGAAGAGCGATGTCTACAGCTTCGGAGTTCTTCTGATGGAGTTGATTTCAGGGGAAAAGGCGGTGTGCTTTAACCGGCCACAGACTGATAAGTATCTGGTGACTCACTTAGAATCTGCTCTGAAAGAGAATCGGTTAAGTGACGTTTTGGACAGGAGGGTGGTGAACGAAGAGAATCGCTGGCAGATGTATGAAGCAGCTTTGTTGGCTCTCAAGTGCGTAAAAGTGAAAGGTGAGGAGAGGCCAGATATGAGACAAGTAGCTGCAGAGCTTCAAGGTTTGAGAGCTTCCGGGCAATATGGGTCGAGTTTATCTGAATCCGGATTTGAAATCCAAGAAAGTTATTGACATTATCTCCTTGGACTAAGCAAACTATCTATATCTTGTTTTCTTTCTTTTGTTGTCTTCTTGTGTGTTTTTTATTTCTTTCTTTTCTTCTGCAGCCTTTGATTGTTTGTGATGCTTTAACTATTGTCATGTCGACTTATTAATAATTTGCAATAAGACATCGTTAATTATCTAAATCTCTCATCAATGACGTGTCTAACAAGTAATAGAAGAAATAGTCTCAAAGATATATAACTAGCTAGTGTAAATTCAGATCACAGTGGAACAGTCTCGATCTTTCTATTCGAGTCTATTAATCTAGATATGAACGTTTAGTTGGACAAATTATCTCATTTCATTTCGAAACAAGTTCATATAATCATATCACCCAAAAGTTAACGATTCATTTAGTTAAGCTCCACATAGATAAATACTTTTTTGGGTATAATTTCGGGATTTTATTAATTTACCTTTGGCTAAGAAAAACAGAGCTTGTAAAGCCAAAAATAGAGAGAGAGAGAGAGAGAGCGTTAAAGAAACTTAGAAATAGTAACAACATATATTTTTACTTGCCCACATAAAGAGAACCAACTATAGGAAATTACCATCGTCCCTTCTTTATAGGAATCAATTCCCATTTTCCATGTTTTGTAGGAACCATTGATTACAATTTCCTATTTTAATTAAAGACCCGTCAAATAAAGCAGAGATCATTTCTACAAATTAAAGCAAATTCATCTTGACCAGCTCGACTAATTCATTAGACATGGAGATCATTCCATTGATGCTCATTTCCGTCATCATACTCTTGACATCATTTCCGGCTCCGATTAAAGTCTCCGGCAGGGGCGGCGGCGGCGGCTTTGTTGGTAGTGGGAATCCTGGTGGTATTGGAAGCGGCTATTTTGGTGGTGGTGGGAATGCTGGCCCCGGCTATAGGGGTGGAAATATCCCTAGCGGCGGCAGCATTAGGGATGGGAGTAATGTTGGCACCGGTTATAGGGGTGGGGCTTCAGGCGGCAAGCCTTCGGGTGGGGGTGACACCGGTCCGGCAATTGTGGTGATTCCTAAGCAGCCCGAGGAACCTGTGAAGGTGGTGCCAACGCCAATGCCACAAGTATGCAAACCGGAAGTTAGAGATTGCGTCAATAAGCATATATACGGAGCCGCCGGGGCACCTACATACCGCGGGGCATGTTGTCAGAAATTTAGGACCTCAGTATCATGTGTGTGTAAATTCCTTTTATCCTATGATCCTAAGCTAAGCAAAGGTGCTAATGGTGTACTTAGTGGTTGTCATTATTCTAAACCCAATTGTAATAAGTATAGGATGCCAATGCCACAAGAATGCCTACCTGAAGTTAGACATTGCATCAATACACATGTATACGGAGGCGCCGGGGAACCTCACCAAGGCGGAGCATGTTGTAACAAATTTAGGCAATCAAGAAGATGTATCTGTAAATTCCTTGAGTCTCAGGATGCTCACCTAACCAAAAAATCTAGTGGTATACTTCGCGGTTGTCATTTTAAACGCAACTGTACCTTCAATAAGATCTAGAGATTATGTATGAATATTATAACTAAGAGAAAATAATAGCTATGTATATACAGCAAACATATCTTGAAATAATTGTACAAATTATGGTTGGTTTTTATATGGTTCAAAATATATATATATATATTATTGGATTTTGTATATGTATATATGAGTGTTCGGATCGACTTTGGCATCCTCTAGATAGTTAAACTTGTTCTTCGATCGGCATTGAACCTCGTTTGCTTGAGAATAGTCAGACGAGCACATGGTGAGAGACTCGGCTATGCTCCGGATGGGTACTCTTCATGGCTCTTCCATCTCGGGCTGTGATCTACGGGCCACAAGATTGCAGCCCCAGAAAACTTTTGAGAAATGTCATGCCTAATCACGGTCAGGAAGATAGAAAAGGGTTTAAGAAAGCTGCAGCCTTTTATGGCAATGTCCTGTCTAAATAATCTTGCTTATGGAGAGAGCTTTTGTTTGAGAATGATCCCAAGATCTTGACGCAGGATGTGAAGGACCCCAATCTATGGCCTGGACTACAAAGCTTCACGAGAGATATTAGGGAGCCATGGAGGAATTTGAAGCCTCATTTCAGATTTCGTGGTCTACAAGCAGCTAATCTTAGTGCAAATTTTATTGAAAAAAGGTAAGTAACATGTATTCAGATGAGCAAATTTAGGCTCAAAAATAATTCAAAATCTTAATCAACTGAACAATTAATAAATTAGATAGTAAGCTAAATATAATATTGGAAAGAGCCCTCAAAATACATAAAAAAAAAAAAAGAAAGTTTTCATAACAAAAGCTATAAAAATAAAAATTTATAGAACCCAAATTTTTATTTTTCCGGCATGGACGGAAGGGTATTCTTGTAATTTTTAGATTGTGATTCTAAATATACTAATCACCCATATTCACATGACTCAGCCCTTTCCAGGTCTTGTAAGAAAAAAAAAAACAGATAAAAGAGAGATTTATTCAACGGCTAAGATGCCAAGTCCATCGAAGCTCCTTAGAGCATGCACATAGTTGATACTCTATGAGTATCATTAACAATTTTTTAGTATTAATTTTAATGTTTGTTTATTGTATGAGATTTTTTATGATACTGGTAATAAATCTGTTTCCAGTGGTGAGACCGGTATCGGTATCATTAATAAAAAAAATTATTTGTAAAATCGAAAATAAATATATAAAAACATAAGATTACAAAAGGTAATATTACAATCCATAAAAACGTAGAATATACACTAAGTGGGATGTATTGGAGTAAAGATTTTGGAAAATTTGGTGGAATTTGCATATTTTAGTTTTTTGAGAGATTTGAGTAGGTTTTTTGATCTCTGTGAACATGGGCAGTTCTTGATGAGGGATCATGAGAGACAGTTAATCTCTTCTTGGTGTGGTCATGGGCAGTTCAAGTATTAATTTCCTTATGGCATGCTTTATGTTAAAGCAGAATTAATTGGGAATCAATCTAACTGTGAGTCTATATTCCCAAAAGATGTCGATGAACATCAATGTTTTAGGAATCGAAAGAAACCAGTTATACATGGAGGTTAACAATTTGGTTTATTAGGTGAGGTAGCCTATGTTGATCAAAGAAAGGTGGACGTGACCCATTTTAATTTCTTTTATTCTGTTTCAAAGTTCTACAAGAATATATAATTTCGTTGCTATATATGGCTGACTTTGGTCATGACATCAATATCAATTTGCAATGCTGCATCCCACTACTTTAAAAGAAAAAAAAACGCTGCATCACACTTGAACATAAAGAACATTTCAATCGGAGATCGTATTTATTTGTACAAGAAATATTGCACCAGTGTTTAAAGCCAAGTTAGTTCCTTGTCGACTTTATTGTCATCATATTTCAAATCTTATAGGCTCTGCAATTATATCTTAACCATGAATATATGTGGCCCTAGAGATTATAGGCTCTGCAATTATAAACCAAAGGTAAACAAGAAGGCTAGCAGATTTTGATACGGAAACGAGTAATTTACATTTGATGATCATTAATGTATTGTCAAAAACTGAAACCAAATAACAAAAACAAGCTTGAAACTGAAACCAAATAACAACCAGTATATACTCTGCTAAGCTAACAATATCTGCAAGCAGGAAGATGACATACAATTATACTTCCTGACGCCAACATAAAAAGTGAATCTTATGTTCCAATTCTTTTAGTGTTCAAGTTGTTTAAACAATCAAACTTCCTTCCAGCTTCCCTAAATTTTAACCAACACATCACCAACCTACAACACAAAAGAATGGAAAACGATATTCAACAATAAACTTGATTGGATTTCCATAAACACATTAACTCTATCATCTAAGACACGCATTTTAAGCAAAAAACATGCTTAACCTCCGCTATGGACTGTTAGAAGCATTACTTCATCATGATCCTCAGAAGCTGAAATCACCAAAGTCCAAAAAAAAGATATTAAAGTTATGGCAAAGTTAGATAAACCAGATAAATTTAGCAAAGAATTCCACTAAATACACAATCCCTCACTATCTGAGAGTTAAATACACAATCCCTCACAATTAAAACCAACAAATCAGCTAAACCATAATCCGATTTCTAATCCAAAAGCCGATAATCCTCCTTCCGATTTAAGATTAACTACCAGAGCAAAGAATCCATCACTTAATAATCGAAAATAACAAAGTAAGAGGCAGGGATTCAACCAAAATAGAATAAAAGATCCGATCGACTAACAAAACCAGTAAGCGCACAATCTAGAAATCGAGAGAGAAAGAAGAAACATAGAGCGATGAAGAGAGAAAGAGAGAGCAAGGAAACCCTTACCCATGGCGGAAGGAGAGGTTTTCGTGAGAGAAGAGAGGAGAAGAAACGAGAAGGAAAGGTTTTTTTGTTTTTTTCTCGGCTTCAGCCAAATTTTTTCTCACCAATAGCATGCTGCCACGTCACCTGATACTCAGTATCAGAGGTATCACTGGACTGATACGTATCAAGCCCAAATTCATGTTTTGATCCATTAAAAAATAATAATTGGGCTCCTGATACTCAAATTAATTCACCTATGTGGATGGTCTAATGATGATGCTTTCTTATTCTTGGCGCTTTTCATAATCTCCCATGCTCAATCACTTCCAGGTACATTTCCATTTATGAAGAATATGTAATCTCGCGTGTTATTATCTAATTTTACAGCTCAATATATATATCATGGTATTGTATCAATACTATTATTATTAATATGATTAGGAGTTGTGTTGCAGGTACGCCGTATGGCGGCCTTCCGCCAGGGTCTGCGTACCCTGTTTGTTTCCCACCTTATTGCCGTCCATGAGAGTTTCAATTTGGTCACATGAATTATAATCAAATTAATATATTAAGGTGATGTATGGGTAATGGGTGTATCTTTATATATTTTCATCATTATTTGGTGGAGAATAAAAATCTTGGGAGATATATCCATGTTATAATATAATGCCAGTTTGTAACGTATGCTGGTTCTGTTCTTTTTTTTCATTTTGGCTGTCACCATAATTGTTGGATATAGACGAGATCAAATTCGGGCCTAAACCATATCGAGATCGAATGAAATTATGAATATTGATATCTAAATTCACCAATAGCAAAAGGTCACCAATCAAATTCAAATTTCAAAAATTAAATGCACATACTATTTTTTTTGTGCACAAAAAAAAAAATGCCCATACTCTGGATTCGCTAGTTTTTCATATCCTTCTCTTAATATTGTAGCCTTGTTTTATTTTTTTTGCCTTGGCTACTCTTGTTTAGGTATTGCTTGTGTAAAACTTCTATTCATTTATATGATATTTACATGTTTAGCAAAAAAAAAAAAAAAAAAAAGAAAAAAATGTTTACACTCGTACGTACCTTGAATTATACTGTATATTACGAGAACCACCACTTTATGGTTTTCCGAGTGTACATGATCGAGCTCCATTAGTGGCCTCTCTTGAAAAGCTATTAATGTCAAGTATACGGACAGAACTCTATGTTCAATGTAAATCTCATGAAGAGACGCTCAATAGTCAGTCAATACCAGTCAATGAAAGTTATGCGGACGAAAACAAAAGCGCAAAAAATATGACTGGTACATATTAGAAGAAAAATAAGAAAGAAGACAGAAGAAACCAGAAAAACAAAAAAAAAGTACAAGTTGGGAAGAACTGAGAAGAAAAACAATTCTTCTCTTTTCTACTTGATTGGTTAATTTTAAGTAGAAAACATAATAATTAATTTTCTACCATTTACTTTTGTTCTATTGTGTCTAACAAGTCACACCCAAAGAAAAAATCTAGGCAGAGATGAAAACAATAGGCCAGAGTGTTAGATAGCTACAAGTAGGGAGTGACAAGACATTTTTGTTTGAAATTTATAATAATAACCTAAATTTATTGTATAAATAATAAATATAATATATTCAAGTTTGATGCTCCACATATTTATGTCGTATATAGAGAGGTTCGATAGCAGCAGTGATATGTCCATGTCGATTAGTCACTACAGTTTTGAAATGCATGAGGCTTCAAACAAATCGTCTAAAATGAATGGCCAACACACAAGAAAGATAACCCTTAAAAATACAAAATTTCTTTCACAAGAAAATTAATCCTTAAAATAGTTAGATTAAAAAAATAACTAGTTATCTAGATTTCATGTAAAATCAGTTAGATTATCTATAAATTTTATCAAATAAGTATGTGATTGTAAATAGACAAAGACACCACAAGGTCTAGATAGTCATGTGGATGGACAACCAGATTGAGAAAATTGAATAAATAACTTATTACTTATTTGCCCGGAAAAGTAGAAATTGTGGACAACATCTTTTCATTTTTTTCATTTAATAGACAGTAGTAGAGTCTATTAATACCAATCAATCACCTAAGTTCACATAACTCAGCTCTTTCCAAGTTTAGCTTGTAAGAAATTAGATAAAAATAAGAGAGAGATATTTGTTTAATGGCTAAAACGCCAAGTTCATTGAAGGTCCTTATGATGATGCTTTTCTCATTCTTGGCTCTTTTCATAATCTCCCATGCTCGAGTTGTTTTTACTGGTATGTTGCCGTTCATAACATGACATATCGTATATACAGTTATGAAATATTAATTACAGCTCTGTATATATCATTATTTTTTTTTATCAATATAGAATTAATAAGATAGGACTGTGTTGCAGATACGCCGTCTAATTCGTACGCTCCACCTATTTACGCTCCTGTTCCTAAGAAATGTCTCGAGCCACCTTATTGCCGCGGTCCTCCCGGAGAGTCTCAATTTGGTTACAATGAAAGAAACTATTATCAAATTAATTAATTAAGGTGATATATATGGGCTACTCTTCATATATTGTTCATCATTTTCTGGAGAATGAAAAGTTTATGAGATCCGTGTATAATGTATAATGATATTTATGTGTTCTTTTTTCTTGTTTTCCTGTTTTTGGGATAGTCACCAGTAAGATGTTAGAGGAAAACTTATCCACGAAAGCCCATTAATGTCGAGGCCCGTCATGTGTTGCCTCTGTTATGTTCGATAGGTTTATTTGAGCCATGTTACAATCTTTGTAATTAGGTCGACGGAGAGATATGTACATGTCTCGGTCCATGATTCCTCAGACCCATTTTAACAAGCAAAAATAAACAAATAAATAATGTGGTTAAATATAATCCAACTTACAGTACATAGCTAAATAGTTGGTGATTTCAATCGGACTTCCGTATAACATATTGATTTTAAGTTTTTAACATATGTCAAATTCAATTAAGCATATATGTATATGAATTAAATAAATTTTGTGTATATTTATAAATATAGCTAAATAGTTGGTGATTTCAATTGGACTTCCGTATAACATATCATGATCACCACAAAATGAAAGGAACAAGATATATACCCAAACATGAAAATCATACAAAACTAGATGATATATACGTACACGCGTGCGTTGTATTTTTATACCACTATCAGAAGGGTCGAACTCCTTAAAGCTTAATTGAGATACGAGCAGAGAGGCAAAGCTTTGATATCGGTTAGCATGATCTCACATATGTCTATATGTTGAAGTTTTAATATGATAAAGAAAAAGCAAGAAAAAAAAACTGTCGGGCATTTCGTAATTAAATGTTTTTCCTGTGGATTTGGAAATTTCCAAAGGGCCTACTTTAGCAACCATATGATATTAAATGCGTTTATACCAAAAACAAAAAATGATATTAAATGCGTGACCCAATAAATAAAAGTAGGACTACCTGAATCTATCCAACAATATTTAATACTCCATAACATGTCTTTTCTTATTGCATATGTCATCAGCTCTGTCGGCAAACCAAGGTCCACTTTGATCTTTATTTTTTATTTTTTTTCTCTTTTGCATTTCTCCTTTTTGTTTAGTGACTTGATTATAATGCTTGCAACTTTATTTCGATTTGTTTTGTATTCAATATTTATCCCATTTACTTTTATCAGTTGTATAAATATGAACATCGACATGGAAAAAAAATACTCTATTAATTTCGGTAATGTAAGACAAGTAGATATGTGTGTAAGGGTTTTTGTCGGTGAAACTGAGCGTATCTCTTGGTCGCTTATTTATTAGCCGAATTTTGCGTTAGCCGAAAGGATTGAAAGAACTATCGACTCTGTGTATACATATAGTTTGCGTAATTAATTTCTATCTTAAATGGGTAAGAATGGTCATTTATTATAGTATACGTGAGACGAAGAGATGTCAGATAGTTGAAAAAATGTCTGATTTGACTTTTAGACTTTTTATTTTCATTTGAACATTATGCATGCATTCCCATATTTAAAACTAAGATCAGGGTTTAATTTCATATTTGGATTGTTTAGCGCTCGAATTTTTTTTTTATCGTGGAGATACAACAGAAGACAGGGCCGATGCGGGTAGGGTTCACGTAGTATTTTCATTTTGTAAGTTCAAAAATTTCAAACTTATTAGTGTGGTGTCTACCCCACGTATCTTTCCTATTATAGTATTTATTATTTCAATCCACGTTCTTTTCTTTATATGTTTTCCTCCTTTTTCTTTTTGTTTTTACTTTATTTGCCATGTTCCTCACAATGCATTTAATGTCAATTGAATTTTCTTTAACCGAAAACGATTTTTACTCTATCTTTCACATTCACTCTAATGAAATTTGGTTGTTTATGAGATGGTTGCAAGAAAATCTATATGTTAATCTCATAAATATGCCAAATAGATACATAAAAATGTATAAACATATATATAGAGAGATTTTGTTCGTTTTGCTTCGACTAACAAGTAACAACCAAATTACATTTGTTTTGTAGTTTTTGGTTCAACAATGATAATAAATTTCCGTGTATAATGTTTTGTCTTGTGGTTGATGGTTTAGCAATGTATGTTTACTAGTAACAACCAAACCAAATTATATTTGTTACTTAACTACTATAAAACAAACAAACAATAAAATCTATAGTTCAAAGTTATTATTAATTGCTGCCACTAGCAATTACAAAACCAGAAGACCATCATATTTCACACATATGAACACATTTACTATAAATGAATCCCCTGATCTCCTAAAGACCCGTTCAAAAGTATAACACATCTTACCCACTCCCACCTCTAGACAACACAATCTTTCATGCCTTTAATCAAGCAATTCCTCTTTCTAATTAAAGTACACCGAATTTGCATTTATATTAATTAATTAGTAATAGTTTATACTATAAAACATTAAAGTCGCCCATTTATGCTTATGCTTAATATGTGGACCTATACATAAGGCATAATAATAAAAATCCCAATAAGTCTCGATTCATACAAGTTAGTTAGTCTGTTTTTTTTCCTATTGAAAAGGAATAATATTTTGCTGGAGAGTTTATGATATATGTTTTTGTAGAAACCCAAGCTTTTCTAGTTTTCAATAAACAACAAAACAGAAAATATATCATAACCAAGAATCAAAAAGATTGACTTTAACTAAAACATACTTAATTTATGAAAAAAATGTCAAACTAATTCCTTTTATATGTACAAAAGAACAGGATTATAAGGTTAGAGGTTATTTCGGTAAGAAAGATCATAATCAAAACCACTGTATACCCAACTTTATATCAATATATATAGTATTATATGATAGTTAGTACAATTATTTTTCTTATAATATCAACCAGTCCCCCCAATACTCACCTTAAAAGAAGAACACTTAGTTTCTCTATTTCTTCATCTTCCCCTCTCACCTGTTTTTCTGAAAGCAAGCTTCATATAGTATACTTACCACTTAATAATAATGGGAAACAAACGCATAGAAGCAATGATGATTCTAGTGGTAATTATGATGGTGTTCTCATGGAGGATTTGTGAAGCCGAGAGCTTAAGAAAGCACACATCATCATCAAGACCACAAAGATTTTTCAAGGTGAGAAGACCTAATCCCCTTCATCATCATCATCATCAGAATCAAGGTTTCATTGATGATGATTATCCTCCAGAAAGTTTCTCAGGATTTTTGCCCAAGACATTGCCAATTCCACCTTCTGCTCCTTCCAGGAAACACAACGTCTACGGTTTACAGAGTACTAATACCCATAGATGTCCATGATCTTTCTCTACAAGATACTTAAACATATACACATATATATATATATATATATATATACATCTATATATGCATGATAACATAGAGATCTAGCTAGTCATGTTTATCTTCTTGCGATCCCTTTGTGTTTTTCTTTTCTTTTCTTAAAGAAAGTTCTTTGTGGGTAGGAATTAATTATTGCAGCCACTAATTCCATATAGGAACCAACTCAAGGTCGAGCTATTTTTGGACGCACGCCCACTTATCTTAACCCTACTTGTATTATAGTTTGTATGTATTCAATATATGAACTCATGACTGAATAATTGTAATGCATCATTACGTTAATGTACCTTCTTTGTTCTATCACAAAACATCTATGTTTTATCTTTTTATTAAATCGAGAAGCCTTTAATGTTTGGTAAGCGGCAGGATATCTTACTCGCGTTATTAAATTAATCACCAACGAATATGTACCAGAATATTTCAAAAAACAAGGATTTGCCAGTATTGTGCAAAAGAAAAATACTAAATATGTTCCAGTATCATTTATGTAAATACCAAGATTCAATTTGTTTTTAAAAGTGTAATGGAATACTGGAATTGTAATAAGTTTTATGGATTTCTGTTTTAAATGTTAAACCAACAATTATATGTAATGGAAAATACATCATAACGGTCAACTAGAATTTTTCTTGGGAGTACGTACAGACATTCTGTATTTACATGTGAATAATTGTAATGTCTAAAATGGTAATACAAATGAATACTATAAATAATGAGAATTTTAAAAATGTAAAGCCTAAAATTTTGGCAACACATTGTCACCTTTGGTCACAGAATTAGGTACACCTAATGATTATCATTAGTCAATTAATCACAAAAAACAAAATTATTTCAATTTTGAAAAGACAAAAACGTGACCTTCATTACGCAAATTCGATACTTCATTGTTTTTTTTTCCTTCCTAAAGTAATCCGAGAACCGATGGTCTATATATATACAACATACATGTAAAGGACATGATAAATAATCTCCCACATTGAATCGAGATAGAGAAAGAAAGAAAAAAGAAAAGAAAGAGGAATTAAGTTGAACAATGAAGAGTTCGGGGCAAAACATAGAGAAACTGAAAACTATGGGGCAAAATCATACAAATGTTATTATGAGTCTACTACTGAGGAATGTCTTCTTCTTCTTCCTCTCTGTCTCTATGCGTTTGCGAAGCCGTTGCTTTTTCCGACACTCTAACATTATATTTCTCATACACTTTTTCCCGATTCTCCGACCACCATGTCTCAGCTTGATGTTCCCCGAATCTTCTTCGGCTGCAAGAAAGAAAAACAATCACAAACCTTGAGCATCATCAAACCTTATAGTAAAAATATGGAATTTCTAGATTCAAGAGTATGAGTAAATGTTAACCTGAAGCGGACTCTTCGTAAATCTCTAGTTCCATCGTGGAGGGCGACAAGGGTTATATACACGCCTGGCTCGTACTGTTCGATCCACTCTGCTTCTACCTGATTAGTATTGTTAACTCCTGTTTGGCTCGGCCCACTGTCGCTGTTGTTTTGGAACTGGAAAGGCTCGTGTCTCTCACTGATTACTGACCCGCTGCTGCTAAGCCGTGGGTCCGCTGGATAAGCATTGTTGTTTCTTTCGCTGGCTCTAGGCGTTTGCTTTGGTGATTGGAGATTAGACCAAGATGCATTTGCAAAGGCAAAGTCAAAAGGTGCAACTGAAGATATAGATGAAGTCATTGATTCCGACCTTGAAGGATGGAAACCATTTTCTTCAGGGAAATGGAAACCGTTCTGGTCTAGTCCGTTTTGAAGGCAGGCGAATTTTACACTCTCACCAGGAGGCAACTTCTCAGCTACATCTTTGAGCTGTTACAGAAGCAAATATAGCAAAATTTTCCAGTTGAGTTAGCTTGTGGGAGTAAAATCCAGTTTTCATTCAAGCTTCAATGTAGTTCACAAATGTATCAAACCGATTATACCTGCGCTATGAGCGACTTTATTGCCTCTTTCGCGGCTCTTGATTTGGCAGATTCCTCCTCTGCCAATGCTAAGGCTTCCTGAGTCTTCTTTACCGAGTTCTGAAGCTCTACTTCTTGGAGTTCACATTTTTGGGTTAGACTGTCAACCTAAACCAAATTTATGATTTTAATTAGACTCACATTAATGAACATGGAAGAACGAACTAAGAAGCATGAGTCCCTTCTCAGAGAATGTATACCTGTGTTCGTAACTTAACAATCTCCTGGTTCAGAATTTCATTGGTTTTTTTCATATTATCTGCTATACCGACGGGAAAATAGAGCCCAGAAGTTGAAGGCATAGGAGTGGCAGAGCGGGGAGGACTAGATCTCCTAGAGAAAGGTGACACTGACCGAGAGCTGATACCTGATGGAGCCGGAGCTAACTTTGGAGTAGCTCTTCGCATATCGCCTATATTAGACTGCACAGCATCTTTCAGCTGCAACAAAGAAGGCAGCTGAGAGTTGCGACCGAGTGAAAAAGTGTCAGTTTTCTTTCCTTGTTTGGCCGCTTTACTATCCAATTGCTTAATTAAGTCCATATTGGATGTACCAAATTTAGCTAATCTTATTTCAGATTTATCTAATCTGTCTTTGTTCTCCCCTGAAAGACGAGGCACAGCACTGTTTCTTCTGTTAGTATCGTTTATCTCAGACACTTTGCTGAGCTTAACATAACAAGAATCGCAGACACGATATAGTCTTCCCGCGCTTGGGGCCAATGCAGCTCGGAATGCTTTTTTTGAACTGCATGAATGACAGTGCACAAGTCCACAATTGTAACAGTTATGTCTTTTCCGTGTAAACCCAAAAGCCAGTCTACAGGTTGAACACTGAGACTGCTCAGCACCAGAGACCCATTTGTGCAGACATATGGCTGCAGTGTAATTTGATCCGCAAGCAATGTATTTTACGTGTCTATCCTTCAAAGCTTCCACAAGAGTTGGTACTTTTCGATCCTCCAGATCACCATGCCCTAATCTCCCATTGGCTCCTTTACCCCATGTGTAAACTTCATTTCTAGATGTTAAGGCCGCCACATGATATGCCCCGCAGGAGATCTCCTCGACAAATTCACTTGCAAGCTTGTCTTCCACCAAACACGGTAATTTTCCATCAGTCTGTAAATTCCCAAGTTGACCATAAACTGTACTCCCCATAGTGAAAACTTGTCCAGACGTGGTCAAACCAACTGTTAAACTGTGTCCACATGCAATTTTGTGAAAGTTGTAATCAATTAATGCAGGCACACACGTTGGTTTAAGCCGAGGATCTTTGTCACCATGTCCGAGACGGTTTTTATCTCCATCACCCCATGTGAACAATTTTCCAGATGATACAGAACTTGAGTTTGACTGTGTGACAATGATCTCAACAACAGCAGCAGTATGCCAAACCCCACATGAAACCGCAATCGTTCTCAATCCTGATAGAGATTCAACTTCTCTTGGATACTGAACTGTTTCCCTGTCACCGTGCCCTAAGACACCGAATGTTCCATCTCCAAATGTAAAAAGCCTCCCATATGATGTTATCAAAGCAGTGTGCCAGGGTCCACAAGTTACCGAAGCCACATGAAGCCCCTCGAGACAACCGGCAATTCTCTTTGGTATCCAGTGACTGATATCAGAGCCATGTCCAAGAAGCCCGACATTATGTGTACCATCACCCCAGGTATAGAGCTCTCCAGCCAATGTAACAGCACAAGTGTGGAATTCTCCACAAGCAACAAAGTCAACAGATGAAGTAGCTGTGAGAGATTCAACAAGACGGGGATGAAAAACATCTTTCCCAATACCATGACCCAGTCTTCCTCCAGATTCTTCACCCCAAGTAAAAATTTCACCTTGCCTTGTCACAAATGCAGCATGCCTGACACCACATGCAATTTGATGAACATCCAAGACAATATTCGACTCCAATGGCTTCGGCACAAGGACATCCGTTCTTGTGGTCAGATAACTTGCATTCTTATCAATCCCAACCTTAACAACATTGTCACATATAACCTCACCCCAAATGTAAACGTCACCTAGAGCATCAGAGTCATCTGCTGCAGAACCATGACTAGAACTACTTTGGGCACTAGAGACACTAACCCGAAAACCATCTGAACCAGATACCTTTGTTTGCATATTTTTGTTGTCCAATGCAACATGTGATTTCTCCGAATCAGTTGGAGGAACCTCAGGCTCAGCACTCTTAGGAGAAGTAATTGGATCGAAATTAAAGGGAGTCCCAGGAGAGCTGTGACCTCGTGAAGCACTGGCAGAACTGCTACTTGGACTGCTCGATGTCAAGTCTCTGCTGGCCTGAAATATATACAAAACAAACAAACGCATTAAACACCCAAATGGAATATCAACAAGATTAACCGATGAGTTCAACAAACCACGACGTTGTCAGTGACCTATTTGATAAATCAATATATATTTGGCAAAAAGGAGTCCTAAGAAAAATGATTAAAAAAACGGCACATACACGAGTCCTTTCCAGAGTACTTACATCAACTGAAAGGCCTCCGCCACTCCAGCCATCGATTTTTGAGCGCCCGCCTTGCCCAGTCGATATTAATGTTTTCAGGCCTCCAATCCAAATCTCAGCCTCAACTTTGTCCTTACAAATCTATTAAGAAGTGAACTGTTATGCCTGGAGTTATTGTCAAGTGTTGTCGAAATTATTGTCCAAATACAGTTTCACGATGACTAACCAAGTCAAGAGACTTCTTTTTTCCGTTGTATAAGAGAGAAAAGGATAAGTAATCTTTCTCTGGGCGAAGATATCGCTGGAAAACAGCCTGATGCAAAAGATGAAACGGTTTAATTATATAAGCTTGAAAGGTAAGCGGAATTCGCTACAGCATAAAGACTGTAGATAAAATGAAGATATCTTACAGTTCTTTGCCCAGGTACAATTTTAGATACAGACGCTAACTTCAGTCGCTTCTCACCACTACTCGATATCCAGATCAAAGATTTTTCATCCTGCACAACCAACACCCGTTAATAAAGCAATTCTCCAACAAACAAGTAAGAAAAACAAGCGGTTGGAGCAGAAAGCAACTCACACTAGACAGTCTAAAAGGATAAAACTTGGGCTTCCCTTTGCGACCATATTTCAAAAGTTGAGTACCCTTCTTCAATGTAATCAATGCCTGCCAAACGTAGCGCATAAGTTTAACAAGAACCGCGTGAGATACGTTTACGACTGCATATTCCTTTGCATCACCAAGTAATGAGTCTCAACGATCATTTCAAATGTAAGTATCAAAAACCATAATTATCAAAGGACAAATTACGCGAAAGCTGAGGGAAACAGAAACTAATAAACCCCTAGCTCGGATTCTAAATCCAGCTATAAACTCTTTGACAGAGACTTTGAGATTTTGCTGGAATTTGAACAAACAAAATCCCAAATTTTTCTAACTTGGGCTTCAATTATAAAACTCCTTGATTACAATTTTCGATCAAAGATTTAAGCTTTCTACTGCTTAGAACAAACTGAGAAAAATCGAAATGAGGAAAGGTAGTGAGGATGAGACAGAGAGACAGAGCAGAAGAACCTGTTCAACGTTGTGGTCGGCATTACTAAAGGTCACAAGATCTGCCATTCCATGTGAAAAATAGAGCAGAAGAGCACCACCCTCTTCGATCCTTACACGAAGGACCGTTCATCATCTAAAAACAAGAGCCCACGAGGTCCTAGCCGCCGCGGAAACCATCAATTAAACCAGTAACCAACCCCAGTTGGTGAAGAGAGATAGAGAAAGAGAAAAAAAAAGGTAAAACTTTTGAAGATGGCAGTGCTTGCCCAGATCTAAAGAGGCTTCTCCGAGATGGAAAAAGACCAGAGAACCCGATCTTCAGGAACTTAATTTTGAGTTCAGGGAAAAAAATTTTGCCTTTACGGCGAAACAAAGGAGGAGATAAATAGTGGTGTGGAGAGAGAAAAATCCGGCGGAGAAAAACGACGGAAAAGCAAAAAGGAAGAAGGAGGAAGACAAGGAAGTCAGAGACAGCGATGACAGAGAGAAGAAAAGCAAAGAAGAAAGTGACGACGGTGTGAGAAGAAGAAGAAGACGGAGTCACAGACACTAGACGGTAAATTTTTATTTTACCACAAAATCTCTTAAATCTATATAAATATAAAAAAGGAAACAGTTTATTTTCTTGGAGTTATTAGTAAATACTATATACTTTATTCTATTTTCTTTATGTTCTTAAAAACAATTTATACTTTTTAAAAAATTGATGCATCCCTATGGCTCTATTGATGCTTGGAAAAAGAAAAAGAACAAAAAAAAAAGTGAAGAGGCGTTCCCCATGCAGTAGTAGTACATTCGAACTTGAATTGTTTTTTTTCAAGTCTTTTTCTTTGGTATGGGAATGGGAGAAGAAACATATCATATTCTCTGTTTTAGAACTAATTGTTTTCTCTTCAATCTGATAAGCTACATTTTAGTTCGTCCTACTTCATTTCATTGTGATTTAATAGTTAGATTTCCAATTTTCGTATATGTAAAAGAAGTTGTTTGTTAAGTTAATGCTTTGTATAAAAATTACAAAGTAAAAGCTTATTGGCTAATCAACAGAAACGCAACACTTTTACACGACTATATATGGATGGTTTCAACCACCATATGTCCATATCTAAATATTTAGGTTTCAAATTAGATAATTAATTTTCATAGTAACTTAACCAATTCATAATTCTTTTGTGTTCTCAAAACCAGTTTCATTTTGCTATGTGCATCATTCATTCATTTGTTTGTTGAAGAAACTGGTATTTGATTAATACATTGAGTTCTATTTCAATTAATACATTGAGTTCTTATTCAATTAGCTTATATGCAGCATTTGGTTAATGAGAATGAGAGTACGTATTAGTATTTGTTTATATATGAATAATATTGACTTTCTTGATTTGATTACTTTTAATATCATTGTATAGATTCCTTACCATTATAATTTCACTGGTATCAATTTTCAAATCTCCCTAACATTAACATAAGTTAATGCTTCAAAGCATAAATTTTAGCTTCGTGCGAGTTAAATTACAATCTGAGCTGGCCGGTTTAGTTTCTCCGGTCGGTCTAACAAGTTCACGCAGTGAGATTGGGGCTATAATGGTAATATACCAGAAGGGAGGGTGTATTCTTTTGGCGCAGCTACGTTGAATGTTGGTTGCCGTTTGCTATGAAAAGACAAAAATACCCCTACAAGGAGGTAGGTGGGTCCGTTTGGTCTGGTGCTTCCCTCCACATTTTCGGGGAGTTAGTCGAGGAGAATGTATCCACTTTTGGTGAAAACAATAATCCCATTGTGCATCTCCCTTTTTCTTCTTCTTTATTTTATTTATCATTCTTATATGATTCTTTATTTGTGTTATCCTTGATTCACCGACAAAACAAAATAGTTAGTGGTTAACTGGTTATTAGCGAATATTCATATATGAATGTGATTTGTTTGGTAGCAATACATAATTACATAGGATCTAGCTCGTCTCGACATTGTAAAAGCAAATCGAAACCTTGGATTGGATGATGCATGCCCAAGTATCAAGACACAAAAGTTGTTCAATTTTCCATACATATATAGATGATATTAATACTATATTCGAAATGTTGAGTTCTAAGTCTAAATCAAATGTACATGAATATTATATTATCTATATATAAGTAGACTTAAAATAACATTTTAAAGAATAAGACGAATAATATTTTGGTTTTCACATTAAACTTTGCAAATGTGAAAGTTTACTGAAACGTGAAATCTCACGGATACCACTTGACAATATCGTTTCAAGAAACTGATACAGATCATATAGATATTTATGTATATATATATATATATATATATGTGTGTGTGTTAAAACAAAATTACATGTATATATATAATATTAATGAAAGTATCTATATAGTTTTCTTATTAATACAGTATAATCTAGAAGAAAGTTTTGGAGTGGAAATTTTTGATACAATTAAAGTAATTACTAAGAGGAAGCGATTATAGATTGTATGATTAAACTTTAGAGAGATAAAATGGATGATGATTAAGGCCAAAGGCGTGAGAGTTTAATTAGAACAAATGAAAGTTTTGATTAACAAAAAGAAAAGCTCCAAGGAAACATGGAAACCTACTTACTTTTGTTGCTTGTTGTTGTGTATGGGTCCATCTCTTCATTTCCTACATTTATATTAACCTGTTATGATAACATTATTCTGTTTTATTCGTCGTTTATATATTTGCATATACTTTTTTTGTTTGTCAACTATATTAACTCACGTATTGAAAGTTCATTCATTGTGATATTGCATGTCAGCGAATGACACAATCATAAATACTCCAAGACAACATCAAAGTATTTTCTCGTTACTCCTAAAGAAAGCATATATTATACACATACAACAATCCGTGATTCACACTTCACTTATCTTCAGACTACATATCTATAGGCCCTCTTCATTTCATAGTTTTTTTTAGCTAGTCTAGTGATAGGTAATAGGTTAATACTTAATAACTCGCGACTTATAATGTGCACATTTGAATTTCTAGTTACTGGAAATGATTTAGTTGTTGATCACTTAACACTAAGCAAAACTAACTGGGTGCTTGTCTCCTGGTGGTAAAGGAACCTCAGCTGAGGCATCCGCCACCCGGCTTCGAGTCCCGGCCACTGCGCAATTTACCTGCGGGGCGCAGCGTCCCAGACCACCAGTTCCGGGGGGCCCTTAAGTGGAGGCTTAAAAATCCCAGGCACGCGGGCTTAGGCCCAGTGGGCTAGTCGGATCACTGTGTGGTCTGGACACTGGGTTATCAAAAAAAAAAAAAATAAGCAAAACTAAAATGACCATTATGTGCGAAAATCTAATTTATAGACAGCAATAGTTTTTTTGGACATCTTAAAATCAGAAGTTAGATAATTGAATCAGGGTCATGTGAGCCTACAAAATCAAACTTTAGTTAAATGGGCCTACAATCAGTGATTTAGCAGCCCGCCAGCCCGTTAAACCACGCGGAAATTGAGATCTGTTGTCATAAAACGGGCCGGGTCGTCAAGATTCGGATCTTTAGGACAAAAGAATCAGAAATTTCGAAATCGAGACGCAAGAAATTGATTGAATCAAAAGGGATTTGATAAAAATTTTGATTTCGAGAGTGCTTCGGAGCAGAAGAACGAGCAAGCTAGGGTTTTCTTCTATCAAATCCAGATAGAATCAAAGCTATTCATCGAAATTAGGGTTTTTTTTTTGTTCCCTTAATTTTTCCTTGTAGTAGCTTCTGATCCTTCGATTTCCATGGCGGATGGGTACTGGAACCAGCAGCGACAGCAACATCATCTTCCTAGTGGTCCTCCGAAACGTCCCCGTTCCGATTTCGGTAAGCTCCTTCCACATATGCTCCTAGTTTGCTTGAAATAGACAATGCCCAGCTCACAATTCATTGCTTTATAGTTCCAAAATCCAAATCTTGTGAAAGAGTGTGAATTCAATGTTTTGCCGTCTTGTAGAAGCTCCACCATCAACAATGGCTACAGGGCACGGTGGTGGTTATTATCCGCGGGATGAGGATCTCGATGTTCCCGATACTAGAACTATTGGTTCAGCTTACGATCGCTATCTCCAGAGCGTGGTACCATTCTTTCTTGTTAGATTCATATTGCAAGTTTTCTGTTCATTCTTTATTGACCTGAAATAATGTTTTTTTTTTTTTGGGTGAAGCAATCGTCTTCTATGCAATCAGGAGAAGGTGGTTCTGTTTCCATGGGAAGACCAGGAGGTAACGGTCAAACCATAGATGATTTTATGATGAGACGTGGTGGAGTTCTCCCTCTAGACCATGGTCCAAATGGCCATGCCATTGGTTTTGATCCCCCAGAATCTGTTGGTAGGCGTAACCGGGAGACACTTCCTTTACCTCCAGATGCATCCAACACTTTATATGTTGAAGGACTTCCTTCTAATTGCTCAAGGAGGGAAGTAGCTCGTATCCTATTTGATGACACATAACAAGTTTTTTCTTTCTATGAAAACCAATATTTTTCTATCCTCTAAGTAACTTAACGGAAACTATTTCTCTCCACTGTCCTTAACCGATGTCTAGATATATTTCGACCGTTTGTAGGATACAGAGAAGTGAGACTTGTGACCAAAGACTCCAAACATGTAAGATTCCCTGCTTCAAAGTTTGGATATTGCTGAAATCGCTTGTCCCAGAAAGTAATTACTTTGATAAACCTGCTAATGGGTTCATATTTATTGGCAATGCAGCGGAATGGAGATCCTATTGTTCTTTGCTTTGTTGATTTTACAAACCCTGCCTGTGCAGCGACTGCTCTGAGCGCCTTACAAGGTAAATGATAAGCATCTCAAAATCTCTGACAATTTATTAATCTTTTTCCTGGCTTTTGAATCACATGCATTGTAAGTTTGTCTACATAGTTTGGATCTTTTTCTGTTGGATTGTCTTTTGAGTAATACATACTGTTATACATTGAGTTCAGTTTCGAAAACTTCAAACCCTACACCTCATGCCATTACTCACTGTGCTATAGCGTGAACTTTAGATCCCAATGCCATAAAACTATTGCACTAATCCCTAAACCATAAACTCCATCATCTACACACCTATGCTCTGAATCTAATGTTCTCTAAAAACTAATACCTTTCACAGGCTATCGAATGGACGAAAACGAGTCTGATTCCAAGTTCCTGCGGCTCCAGTTTTCTAGAAAACCAGGTTCAAGACCAGGACAACGAGGAAGAAGGTGATGACTCAGGGACATTGTGGTACGTCAACCAAATGGTAAATTGTTGTATCTCGTCTGGCGGAAAGATACACCCTCCCTTTTCAAGTATAATCTCAACGAAATCGCACATGACATTACTTGTTGTATCCTTGAAGCAACATGAGTCTAGAGAAACAAAGATTTGCGGAGAGTGTAGAATATGAGGTTATAGAAACTGAAAAGACTCTTTTAACATATATATACTGTTTTTGTTCCCTTCCTAGATTTCAAGCTCATATGTCGAGTTATAAGTTGTGTTGTTGATTTCAAATGTTCATTACAAAACGCTTGGTTTTAGATGTGGATACATTCTTGGTACACTATGAAAGAGGATTTATCTATGGCTAGTAGTATCAATAAAACTATATTTGCTCTACTTTCTCCATTAAGCCTTTGTTTGAACTTTTGTCTTTCTCAGTTCATATTATGTCTTTCTCAGTTCATATTATTGACTTGTATTCCTCTCCTTTTGTCTCCTCTTTGTTGTCTTTCAATAAGTTTTGTTTATATGTATTATTTGAAGACGTGTTTGGAGGTGCTGTAGACGGGGAAGACTTTGTTTTTTTTGGCATAGTTTGGGAAGACTTATGAATAATAGTTGAGATAAGTTTTAATAGATCTTTTTGTGGTCCGAATTATGTAATGTTATCTTCTTACATTTATTGTCTGACTGTGTAAACTTTATGTAGTAGTACACATTGACAAGAAAAGAGGCGTGTTTGCTTTCGAGGTTGTCGATTAGTTTCCTAATTTCGACTTAAAAGTTAAAACCAGTCAGATTTTGATGGCAGTATAATATGACTCGTAAAATAGATGAAGGATATTAACTCTTCATCATCAATAGATTTTTTTTTGTTTTGGTAAAAATTGGGATTAACATCGAATAATTCTGAACCGAAGCTCATACATTTTTCCGTCGAGGTTTAGTGAAACTACTACAAGTAAGATTCAAACTAAAGGCCAAAACCAATCTAGACCAAAAACATACGGAAACTCAACTAGACCAACACCCACTTGATTACTAATGTTTTTTTATTAAAGGGTTAACTTGAACTTTCTTAACACTACATCAATTCCTTTTTTTTGTTTCCTTAAAGACTTTAGGAGCAATAGTTTGTGATTTTAGAGACGTAATTTGTTTTTGTTTTTCTTGTTATAAGCTGATCACATAACACATATCCTTAATTCCTTAAGATATTTTTACTATAGATTTTTAAGAAATCATAATAGATTGGCAAGAAACAAGAAAATGCGAAGTTTTGTCCTCTAACAATTAAATGTTTCCTACGAAATGCTGTAACGTGCTCATAAGGAGTTAAGGACCATAGGTCCATAGCCTTCACGATGTTTATCCACATTTACTGCTGAGGTTAATAAACAAATACGCCTAGTCTCCATATATCTAAAATATCGTTGACAGTAGTATTTTGTATATAGCCACTAGTTTTGGAACAAATATTTTAAATCGTTAGCATTCAAGATAAATTATGAACATATATTTTAATTCGTTGAGTCGTCTCCTCAATCATAGAGTACTAATTCACACTTGATAGTTAGTTGATACCGAAGCTGGAAATTTAAATATATTAAAAAAACAACTTAAATTTCTTCTGATTCTAATCACTTATTCATATACTTTAAATTTGATTATATTAATATTTATATAAACCTGTTCATTACAATGTATGGCTAAGTTTGGATGTCGCTTGTCAAAATATAACCGTAGACGAATGTGTTTTAGTTTCGTTTTCAACTTTTTTTCAGAAACGATAATACTTTTTAATAAACAAAGTAAAATGTATATGCTATACGTTTTTCTATCCACCTTAATGTTAATTAGATTGAGGTAATGTCTTTTTAGGTTATATTTATTTGCTATATATGTATACTTTTCATAGTCGGTGATTAACATATTCTTTTATATTATCAACCATTCTTCATATATTTGTTGTTTAGCACGACCAAATACTAACTTTAGGGGATTATTGAACTATTTGTTTCATCCATTAAAGAAGAAAAAGAGATGCATGCATTTTTATGGAAAAAAAAAACTTGTTTTGTGAAAAAAATAAGAAAGTAAGCAAAGTTAAAAGATAAAAAAATGTAAATTTCCATAAACCAAAATAAACTTCGTTGGGTCTTGGTCTAATAGTCAGTAGTCAAAACCTACTAAGATTTGTACATGTAGTGCATTTCACAATCTTCAAGTCTTTTCTCAACTGACCTATAAATTTGAGACAAATAAAAAAGAAACCTATCAATTTAAGACTTATGTGATATAAATTATTAACTTAATAGTGATTGCTCTTGAATATGAATCTATATATCTTTGTGTATTATTACCTAATTTGGAGAAATTTTAATCATAACCTCTCTCATGAGTACTGATAAGTCATGACTGACAGAAACTGTTGCCTAACAACTACTAAAAGGTAAAACTATTTGTTTGTACGATGCACAATTATCCTAGCTAGCAACTAGGAAACTCTGATTCTATAGACATTTAGAGTAATAGTCCAATCATGTATTTTGAGAAACGAATAAGAGGGACTAATTTTTCTCGAGAGGAGACAAAATCAATAAAAGGATGAATAACAAAAATATACAGAAACAAGACTCATTAGCAGCCCTCTGGCGGCCCCCCGGGAAGAAATGAAGTCCACCAACCCCTTCCAATGCTTTCACACTGAAATATTATTTTCAGAGTTTCACACATTAAAATGAGAAATGAATCTTACATATAATTTTAAATTTTATGAGCTATAATTTTTTCAGATCGAAGATAATAACATGTTTCAATAGTTTACTTAAAAAAAAGTTAATGCAGCATAATTAATATACAATGTGATAGGTAGTAGAACAAAAAAAAACAAAAACAAAACTTAGTGCAGTAGTTATACGTTCAAATGTAATTGTTTTTAGCGTAAACCGATTAATATAAACATCATCAGCTGTATGAATATCAAGACTACAAAATAAACCATTAGTAAAAAAATGGTTCAGGTGAATATTCCGGTAATGGATGGAGCCTTTTCATCACCAGCTTTAACGATTCTAAGTTTCTAACCCAATTTTTTAATGAGAAATCAATCAGCCATGTTGGAGGGAGAAATACTTTTTACTTCTTTAACTTTTGCATGGAATTTTGCTTTAAAGTCGTTGATTTGTTTGGTAGATCATTATGAAAATACAAGCACATGCATATTAATGACCGTGGAAGAGAAAGCAACACACAAATTGTTGACCATTTTTTATAGGTAAATAGCATAATTTTGTTGATATGGAAAATGATTAGTTTCTAATAAATTTACCTTTTCTGAACAAACGAGAGTCGTGTCCTTAAATCAGTACGCGGGGATCATTAAGACAGTTGTAGGCTTGTAGCGAATAGTAATTAGTGATGTTTTGCTAATATACAGATACAGTATAACAGAACGCATAACTTAGAATATATCAGTAACATACTATACAGTATTTCATTATAACATTCCATATGAAGAAATATATTACTGTATAAGAGTATCAAATTACATAGTGGACGATTTATTGGGACACAGTTTTATTCTTCATTTATGGAAATACATCAACGTTGGGCAAAGTGTGCATTACGACAAAATAAACTCCATAGGTGTTTACCAGGGAATAGTAACAATTAAGATGGTTCGATTAATGTGTTATTTCTTTTGCATACATTTGAATTTGGATGCATACATATATATAAATATTTGGATGTATATATGATAATAATACTATTCTTTATATAAATAAATCAACGACAAGTAGCTAATAATTTAGTTGATATTAATATTATCTCCAAAGAGGAGATAAAAAATCAACCAGCTTTGTTGACAACAAAATAAAAATAAGAACTAGCAGCTTATGAGGCTTAGCTACCACACACGCTGGATACCAAAAATCGAACAACCAAATTCTTGATTTATGTTTGCTATATAATCACTATTTAATAAATAAAAAATTAGTTAATATCATTGATATCATATCGTATTTTTCGCATGCTTTTCGAACAAATATTTTGTATTCAAACATTAGTATTGTTTCTAAATAACAATTCCTAATTAAGTTTACTTGATCTAAATTATTAATGCCGGTGATTATATTAATTTCGTTGGACGTCGGTTTCTTCTATATCAAAATTGTCAAGATTAGTTATAGAACTTTTGAAACCTAACCAAAATAGTCAAATTTCGAGAAAATACTATATAGAATGTTAAGTTGTTGATTTGTCTATATCATAATCCAGCTGGTTTACTTACCCATTTGATAAAAATCAAAAGAAAAAATCCTATTTAAATTCTATTATCAAGAATGTTATATTGGCTTATGTTGACCAAGCTTCGGTATTATAGTTTATTAAACTATTTTCGATAAGAAAATTTGATATCCTCCTCATTGTACATTTCTAAAACACCTGTTCGTGATAATACAATTCCCAATCTGTTAACATTACATGAAAATTAATATAAAATGTCAATATGTTATGGCCTTTCTCGTTGAGTTGTTTACATCATTCACAAGTAAGCAGCTAAAACAAAACTCACCATAAGTTACAATATCTTGTCTTAAGATCGTAAAACGAATTTAGGTTTGATAATTAGAAAATGAGATGGCGGATTAATAAGAGTAATGACAAAAGAAACGTGTTATAAAATTTATGAATCAAAACCCAAAAACAAAAGTAAAAATTAATCAAAGATTTGACTGTCACCGGCACGAGAGAGAATCCAGTACATGACGGACCACTTTCTACTTCAATGTTCCTTCTATAGTCAACTAGGCAGCCTATCTTTAAGACTTTAACGCGTTGTTTCTTATTTTGCTATATACATTTTCTTTTATTCAGTTACTAAAAAGAAAAATAGAATTCTTGATATAAAACTTTAACATGTAACTAATAAGATAATTTGGTATATTAATTAGTTTTCATTCATCACTGCCTAAATCTTTCAATTCATTATTTTGGGTACTTGAGAAACCACAATGTTTGACAACAACAAAAAAAAAAAAAAAAAAAAAAAAAAAAAAAAAAAAAAAGAGAAACCACAACATGTCATGCATTGAAACAAAAATAGGTTTTACTTATTTTGTCTCATGGGAAGTTAAATAACCTTGAGATTATTTTGTGGATTATGCAAACATTGTAGAGATATAATTAAAGTTATTATCCGAATGCAAACGTTGCAAAAATGTGTACACAACTACACATTTTTTGTTGGCGGGTTTATACATTTAACATTTTTACCCAAAGAAATGTGTATCTATATTCCAAATTTTAGTGGTTTTTGCATATTTATCATATAATCATATCATATCATATGGCTAAGTTTCTATAATTTCATGTGCTGTTAAATGGAGTAACTGTTAACATTTACTATACTTATTAGAAATGGATGTGTTATACATCCTCTCATATTTTCCCTCTTTAGGGCGATCTGATCTACCTCTCGATCAATTCTTGTAATTTTGTTTGGTTAACATATACTATCATAGTTAAATTCTGTTAGCTTTAGATTTTTGTTTTCTTCTTTTTTTGGTATAATTCTGTTAGCTTTAGAAATGTTCTCTATAGTCTATATTATATTTTGGTATTATACGTTCGGAACATGCAGAACATGTCGATCAACTACGACCAAAAATAATTCTAACCAAAAAAAAACTACGACCAAAAATAATTGAAGGGAAGAAGATATATAATCAATAATGAAACCCGAGCGAGGGACACTAACCTCATTTTCTTTCTTTAATTTGTATTATTAATATAGTCAATGTCTTTTTTGTATTGCTTACACACAACAAGACACAAATTTACTACCATGAGAGATACTAGTACAAAAGGAGAAAATGTGAAAATGAGAAGCTATATAAAGGGTGCTAAGGGGAGAGAGTAAGAGCATCAAACACAAAGCAAAACACATAACAAAATGGGGTCACCAATGGCCTCTTTCCTTGTCTTAGCATTCTCCCTTGCTTTTGTCTCTCAAACCACCGCAAATTACTTCTACTCTTCCCCTCCTCCACCGGTTAAGCATTACTCGCCTCCTCCGGTTTACAAGTCTCCACCACCACCGGTTAAGCACTACTCGCCTCCTCCGGTTTACAAGTCTCCACCACCACCGGTTAAATACTACTCGCCTCCTCCGGTTTACAAGTCTCCACCACCACCGGTTAAGCACTACTCCCCTCCTCCGGTTTACAAGTCTCCACCCCCACCGGTTAAGCATTACTCGCCTCCTCCCGTTTACAAGTCTCCCCCACCACCGGTTAAGTACTACTCGCCTCCTCCGGTTTACAAGTCTCCCCCACCACCGGTTAAGCACTACTCCCCTCCTCCGGTTTACAAGTCTCCCCCACCACCGGTTAAGCACTACTCACCTCCTCCCGTTTACAAGTCTCCCCCACCACCGGTTAAGTACTACTCCCCTCCTCCGGTTTACAAGTCTCCACCCCCACCGGTTAAGCATTACTCGCCTCCTCCCGTTTACAAGTCTCCCCCACCACCGGTTAAGTACTACTCCCCTCCTCCAGTTTACAAGTCTCCACCACCACCGGTGAAGCACTACTCCCCTCCTCCAGTTTACAAGTCTCCACCACCACCGGTTAAGCATTACTCCCCTCCTCCTGTTTACAAGTCTCCCCCACCACCGGTTAAGTACTACTCCCCTCCTCCCGTTTACAAGTCTCCCCCACCACCGGTTAAGTACTACTCACCTCCTCCGGTTTACAAGTCTCCACCACCACCGGTTCACTACTCTCCTCCTCCCGTAGTATACCATTCCCCACCACCACCGGTTCACTACTCTCCTCCTCCAGTAGTATACCACTCCCCACCACCACCAGTTCACTACTCTCCTCCTCCCGTAGTATACCACTCTCCACCACCACCCAAGAAGCACTACGAATACAAATCTCCTCCTCCTCCGGTCCATTACTCTCCCCCTCCGGTTTACCATTCTCCTCCCCCTCCGGTGTACCATTCTCCTCCTCCTCCGGTACACCACTACTCACCTCCACACCAACCCTACCTTTACAAATCCCCACCTCCTCCTCACTACTAGATTACTTAATCGTCTACTAATGGTAATTCTTATTTCTCATACTTTACAATGCTACGCCTCAATCAAATTTTATATGCTAACATATCTCATATATTCTTGCAGGAGTCGACGACGGTACACAAGAAAACAAAGAATCCTACGATGATATAATAAAAGACACAAGATCATTGACGACAAAATTGAAACGGATAATACATATGTCTAAAGAGAAAGTTTCCCATTTTAATGTCTTTTCTATATTTCTAAATACGTTATATTGTAATAAACTTCAAACATGTTAATGAGTGTTGTCCCTTCATGCATGCAAAATCAGTTATATGTTTGTAAGTTGAAGTCATGTTTTTGCTTCAAATCCTTCAGTTTCAAAGTTTGATTGTTCAATTGATGAATAAAAGTATAAGTTTCTTTTCATTTCTCCTGCTCCACTATCCCCAATTTTAATTAGCAGAAACTCTTAAAATGAATCATCATGGTAATGAAAAAAAAAAATCATCATCATGTTAAGTCCCCATTTAAATGATTAGTATATTAATTTCTCTATAAGCATATATAGATAAACATAAACATCATCGGAGGAAACTGAAAACGCGTGTATCGGTTTAAACTCAGAGGATATCATATAGTGGAACTGGTTAACAGTCGTCGTACTTCTGTATATATAAGTACAACCTCTTAAGTCTTAGTTTGGACCAGACACAAAACAAACAAAAACCGAGTTTGTTTGTTGACGGTAAAAGATCATATTATTTCCTTGAGGTCAACGGCTCTAATAGAATCCCAATTGACTTATTCCGTACCGTGTAATACGTCACGTGCCTTTCCTCTTGTTTCTCAGAACAAAGCAAACTTTTTGTTCCACTAGGCAAGCAAATCTATGTACCTATTAGTTTATTTCATACTTACTAACTCGGCTTGGGTAAAAGACTATACATTCTCGTTTTTTCTTGTTATATGTTTTTGTTTCTTCTGTAATTTTGTATTTGTATTCATCATTATTTCTACATTATTTGGTCACCTTAGCTATTTTGGAAAAAGTAGGCAGGTCTTCATACTTGTTGTCTTGAATTATTTAAGTTGTTAGAGAGAAAATCATAAGAATACGGCGTATATATTATCTCTTATTATTGTCGGGTTTTTCGTATATTATATGCTGTCAGTTTCACATAATTTTATACATCTTTTTAACTCTTTCCATACATTATCTCTTTCCATTCGCAGTGGTTTATATTACTAATTTAGGAAAATCTATATTTTCAATATGAAAGCCGAACCAATTAATTTTTAATTTCAGCAACCTTTTTCCCAAAAAAAGCCCTAATCTTACATCCCGAGGATCAAGTAACAATCTTAGTTACTACAGTCCAAATAAATGTTTCTCAACTTGATGGCCGCACTCTGATGATTTAGTTCGATCATCTATAGAATGAAACATAATGGCTCATGACACATTGCATAAATTATGGACCCATTTTGACTTATGTGACATAATATATCATTAGTTATGAGCAAATTTGCATCATCAAGCACCTTCCTTCAGTTTCAAGCTTAATGATATCATCACTGATATAATGTATGAAGTAATTAAATCAAACATACATATGATTGGTGTTAAAGTTGACTAAGAAGAAGATCAGTTTCAATGGACAAGAAATTGCTTGGTGACATCAAAAGTAAATGATTCTCTCTATACGGATATATGTTCGGAACCACCTAGAAAGATAGTACACAGTGTAGTACTATCGCGATCAAGCACAATTAAGAAACCAGAGCTTTATTTTGTTGTCTAGAGTTCAGGTGAAACTGAGATGTTTTAGGGATTCAAAGAGGAAAAAATGTTTGAAGCTTGAGATGATCACATATCAAAGCTTGAAGCTTATGGCAATCACAAAGCAAGATTAGAATCATAGCACATTCCATTTAACAGTTTTACCAACGTCTGGATTACAAGAAAACAAACACAACGCACATCGTGAAACAGCTTAATAACAGAACCAACAAAGAAGCAGAAACAATCAAACAGAAATCACCAAATAATCGTAAACATAGATATAGATATTCCTCCTATGGAATGCGCAAAGAACACTAACGCACCTTCTTCTTTTTTGTCATGGCATTATTGTAAGCTTAGCATCAAACACAAAACCTCGACACAATCCATCTGCATAACCAGGGACACCATCAATCCATCTCCATCCTTCCCAACAATCCCACATTGCAAGCTTCCCCATCCTTTTAGCAGAGAAGTAAACCCTATCTCCACCTCCAAAAACTTTGAACTTACTCGATTCTTGAAAACCTCGGTACATCTCTAACGGCATTCTACCTGCTTCTTCCCATTCCAAGCTTTCTAAATCCAACCTAAGTATCAGAATAGTCGAACAAGCCGGGTTCAACGAAAACGTCGATTTCAATCCACCGATCATCAGAAGCTTAGAATCTCCGTTACCGCGCAACAAACGTGGTCGTTTTATGATATCGAATATATCTCCCCATTCATGTTTCTCCAAGCAAACCCAATTGGTATGAGTGATTGTGAGATTCGTCAATTTACATGAGAAAAGCTTCCATTGACTTCTCCACGGAGATCCAACATCACACAATGCGAAAACCGAGCTCGACATTAACACAGGACTTCTAGGTTTCGATGGTAAATTCGATGAGAATTTGAGCCATTGATTAGCAACTACAGTACCTGAGTAATACAACGCAGCGAGCTCAGTGAGCACCATGACTCGATTAACCGAATCAACAAGAACAGTACCATGGCGTGACCAAGCCGAGCCAAGCTGAGGCAAAACCTTAAACTGCCGAGTCAATGGATTACAAGCGACGAGCGATTTGCTAGACTCAGCTAAATCAATCGAATCTCCCCAAAGATAGATCAATCCGCTAGATGAAGCTACAGGCTGAGGAGATCGGAAAGGGAGGAAATCGAGATTGAATCTGAACCATTGATTCTGCTCTGGATCGTATACATGGATGTACGGTCGGATGTTCGCTGCGTGTCCGTTTCCGCTGTGACGGTGACTGTGGTGGTGATGAGGAGGTCGGAGAGCGAGTAGATTCAACGGCGGACGAGTTGAGATGATCTCTATGAAGCATTGAGAGGTCAAAAGCTGGTTAAAGAACTTGCACACGGATCTGCAAATCATGATATCACGGAGAGGAAGAGATGAGAAGATCTGGTGGAGAGAATCCGGTGGAAGACGGTTGATCGGAGACGATTCCATGGTTGTCTCTTCCTCCTCCTCCTCCTCCTCCTCCGTTGGTTTGCGGCGGCGGAGAGAAATGGTTTAATCGAGATTTGTTGGAAAACTAAAGGGTAAAATGGGAAAAGTAAGAGAATTCGCCGTTGTATGCGTTGTCATTGGTTGCGATTTTGGGTATTGTAATGAGAGTGGTGAAGAAAAGGGAATAATTTATAGTTCCCATTTTGTCCTTGGTTTTTTGCTTAATGCGCTGAGTCACCTACTTGTCTGGTTATCATTTGAATATTTCATAATTGACTATTTTATTTTCTTTGTTAATGTGTTTTAATTATAAAGTTTTTGTTATTAGAAAGACTCGACATACGCATTTTTCAAAGATTCATAATTGTTTAAACCTACTTAACATTATTAATTTATTAGCAATCAATAATTTGTAGAGCATGGAAGGGCACAACTTCCACCATCTCTAGTTACCTACAAAACGAAAATAGTGGTCCTATACTACTGTTATAGTATTGATATATCGTGTACATCTTCCTCTTGTCAGCTCAAATGTGAGAGAGTACAAGGTTATTGTAGTTTTTGAACTTCTTCATCAGAGAGGGTACTTATGTTTTGATCTTCATTGAAGGTTTCACCTCAGTTTTGCAGCCTGAGCCTTTCTTGGAAATGTTACAATTCAAGTTTTTTAGAATTGTAAACCATAAGCCACTTCGTCTAGGAATACAACAATGTCTAATCGACTTGTAAATGGACTAGTAACAAGTTTTGAGGGAAAAAGAAAGAATAGACAAGATCAATTCTTTCCTAAAATATATAAAAAATAAAGAGTTTACATAGTCCCGCATTGCTTAAAACAAAGTCGACGGTTTAGAGAAGAACCTAGCAACCTCAATAGTCAAGTTCAGTACCATGGGCTTGTAATCCAGCGGAGGAAAAATGATTGTATATTGGGCCCAACTAGCTGATCTGGACTTCTATTGGCTCGCTGCTCGCACGTTCCAAGTATGAGGGTTGTAGTTCACCCGGCTCCGAACCATGTGATCTTTTGCCACATGAAATTATAAGGGAACCTCGTGACAACACTATCTCCAACACTAGGTCACTAGCTGAAGACAAAGGATCAAACTTGGTAATAAGCTCAAGATTCTCTTTTACAAGATGTGCCTCCGGTGATAAGAGACTTTACCTCCTAATACATATTACCTTCAGGCTCAAGCCTTTAGGCAAATGCTTAAACAGAAAAGTTAATAAAATTTGTCTAAACAAACTCAAACGTTGATCCAAAGTTTCATCGACTAAGATTTAATTTTATGAGAAGAACAATCGCCAGATTAAATACCCAAAATTTCTAACTACTTCACAAAATAAGTCGTTTTAAATTTTCAACAATGAACATATTAAGACAAAAAAACAAAAAAACAGAGAATAAAGCCCTCAGGTCAATTGTTTTAAAACTTGGTCATAGATGGCACAACGCATTGGCTTCCTCTATGCCAAAGACCCTTAACATCATCATCCCCATTGCTGCAACCATCCATGTATGTATATATATATATAGAGAGAGAGAGAGAGAAAGAAAGAGAAAGAGAGAGAGAGAGAGAGAGAGAAGCAGGGGCAGCAATAAAGATGACGAGTCTCAGCAAGAAACAACCAAGCGGCACCACTCAAACTCATTAGAGTCATCATCACAGAGCTTAAACCTCTCAAAAAACAACAACATACAATGATTAACAATATCTATACCAAACAGCAAAACCACAAAGCTTAGTAATAAAAGAAAACAAGCCCTCAGTATTCACAAATCTGTCATATGCGGCGCATCAAAAACCGGTTTTCAAATTGACCCGTAGTTACCATTGCAAGAAACCAGTAGTAGCAGCAGTAGCAGAGAAATACAAGGAAGAAGAAGAAGAAGAAGAAGAAGAAGAAGAAGAAGAGATGGTGTCAATGTTGATGATGATGATGATGATGATGAACAACAATGGTAACTACGAGAGCAAAATTCAAAAACCAGGGCACCACTCAGAATTTGAGTTTTTCACATCAATGGGCAAAAACATCACAGAAAAACAAAAGATAAAAACAGAAACTTTAAAGAAAAAGCCCTCAGATCTCATAGCTATAAATCTGATCATGCACGGCTTAAAGTAAATGGGTAAAATCCAGCAACCTTAAAAAAGCCCTGAACACCACCGTTTCGCATCCGACGCACGTGTGTGATGGATAGATGATAATGGTGGAAGTGTGCGTGTGTGAATGTCGTCGACGGCGAAACGACAGCGTTCAAGGCTTTTAGGTTAAAACAACACGCCGGAGATTACCCAAATACAACCGCTCTATAACATAATTTTATGCATCATTGGGCAAATCAAACAACAACAAACAAACACAAAATTGCTGAACTATTTGAGGAAGATCGGATTCAAACCCATTACCAACAAATATTTTGAAAAACTAGAAGCAATAAAGAAAAACCATTACCAAACTAAGTTTCGACAAACTAGAACCTCCCCATAAAATAGCTAATCGGCGAGAAGAAAGCGAGAAAACAGATCTGGGATTGAAGTTTGAAGCTTAGATAAAGACGATGAAATTAGGGCTTCAGATGCTGAAATGACGATTATACCCTTGTATTTTGATACTGTAGATTTTTAGATTGATGGGCTTTTAAGGTCCTAAATCATAAGTGTAAAGCCCATTATGATTTAGGTTTTTCTTTACATTGTATACAGAATCTTCAGACAGATGCGTTGTTTCTCTTCTCTCGTCATTACGCAGGGCCCTGAAACATGGCTTCAGCCCAAAAAAAAAAAATTGGTCCTTAATTTTATATTTGTTTGCAACAAAGGTCCTAAAGTTTACAAAATGTTAAAACTTGTTTATATATTTAAGAAACTGTTAAAAACTCCTCCAAAATTTTGCTTTGGCCTAAAATTTCAGGACCGACCCTGTCGTTACGGTTCTGAATTCTAATCATGGTGGGGAAGTGAAAGACGATGAATATATAAGACAATATTTGTTGTTTGACTAATTGATTACGCGTTCCATACTAGATCATTGGATCATTCACCACTACTTCTTAGCCAGAAAAAAAAAAAAAAAAAAAAAGCAATGCTGAATTGATTCATGAGGTGACACTTTTTGCTATTGAGAAACAGCAAAGTTCAGTGAACAAAACTTGTGTTTGTTGAGCTGTACAACCAAGTTACAAATATGTTGCTGGTCTTCTCTATTGGTTTAACATTTTGGGCTATAGATATGGACGAAGAGTCGAAAATCTATCAAGCAAAAGTGTGGGTGTGGCGCATCGGAAAACAGTTTGATATTCCTATATTCAGGCTTAAGCCGTGGAAAACATTGGATTAACAATTTAAACTTTCGTTTTATTTTACTTATGGATGTGTTGTGCTTGTTTTAACCAAACCTTACAAACTAAATCACTATATTGCATGTTTTGGTCCTTGTAATAGAATTTGGTATGCAAAACGCTGACAACAAGATTACAATACATTATGAGAGTAATCACAACTCACAAGCTTTGGTGGTGTGATTTAGTGCTCCACCACTCTTGTAGCTGACAATTATTAAACACACAAACCTTATACCGTAATTAATTTAACGTTCAATATTAAAGTGGTCTATAAAGGATAATATTTCATTTTCAAAATACGATTCATAACACACTTTCTTGATTAAGATTGGTTAGAAGAAAACAATCTTAATGTTTTTTTCAAAAACTTCCAAAAGAAAACGAATAATAGCTGACCAAGGAAAATAGTACAATTTGATAGACCAATTAGTCTTATGATTTAGCTTATCACTTATCATATATGTATCTGTTTAGAAAATGAATTAAAATCTTAACGATCTTTTACTAATTAAAATCGGCAACTAGGAGCATAACCACATTGACCCTTTTAAAGACGACTCTGCAGGATGGCCCTTCAAATACATTTTTGCCTTTTGGATCACCAAGATGTAGGGAGATGAAATTTTGATTATGTCACATAACTTGGTTAATTAAACTATAACTATCGTAGTTAGGTCAATTCTTATTTTAGTTATCCAATCATTTTATTTTCCTCGCAAAAATCCGCACATAGTGGTTGATTTGTTGTTTGATTGGTCCACACCTCCAAAACAAGATCACCAATATTCAATATCAAGTTTAGCTAAACTTTTTTATGAATTGTGAGGCAAATAAATGAATATCAACAAAAAAAAAAAGCTAATTCATATTTTTGTTTGTAAAAATAAACACTTTTTTTTATCAAATGTGAAAATAAACACAAACATACATATTCCTCGTCATTACTTTTATTTAAACCACCTAACAACTATTAAAGAACTTGAACAAAATCTTTCATAAAGAACGTAAATTTAAATGATGCGCTAACGTGGGGTGTCTCTCTACTTGATGGACTCTTCACACCATATTCACAAACGATTGGTCCTTTAGTATTTAAAATTGTAGAAGAATATACAATAGTTTGACACTAATAATAAAAATCTACTACTAATACAATTAAAAATCTCTAAAAAGTAACTATAAATCTCGAAGACAACCATTGAAATCTTTGTCTTTCACACACGATAGAGAGATAGTATTTCTGATCATTCGATGTTTCTACCAACGATAAGTCGCATCGATCCGTACGTACCACCGTGGTAACGCAAGAGCTGGTGTTCTGCGATGTAGCTTTTCCCAACAAAGAATGCTTGCCGTTTTCTAAAACCTGCTCTGACGTCAAGCCGGCAAGCAGTGTGCTCACTTCTCGGTCTCTGTCATTTGCTCCATCTCCTACCCTTAACATAATTTCATGTATATCCATTTTTTTTTCTTATTGAAAATCTTTTTATATGTATCAAACTTGTCATCAATGTAAAATCGGAGATAAATTTCAATAACCAAATACAGATTTATGATTTCTAGTTATTCTCGTTTTAAGTTTTGACCGTTATGAATACAAATCAAATTATGGATTTGAAAAACCAAACTCGAATGAACTTTTTTGGTTGCAACAATAAACAACATAAGCAGATCAGAATATATGAAAGCTTGAAAACAAATCTAATTCTGAGATTCTCGGTGAAAAATAAAACACCACGAAACAAGAATCTCCAAAGCAAATCTGAAAACATTACATACAAAGCTGACTTTTTGAATTATTCGCAGGCGAGTTTCGTATCGAAACTGCTTAAACAGATAGCGAAAGCTTGAAACGCTGAGAGCGGATACCGGAAATCCATCGTGAACATGTCTTTTCCCACTTTCCCAAACTGCAATATGATCTTGTCGGGACCATCGGTCTGACCCGACGGTTGCGGCTGAGTTAGAGGCTGAATTTGAGGTTGAGGTTGCGGTTGAGGCTGGGGCTGAGGTTGGTTTGCAGCAATCAGCTGAAAGTTCTTAACTGATGCGACAGTTACGCGTCCCCTGAAGTTTAAACACCAGCATTGAAGCTGTTCATGCCACCTCGGCGGCTTGTTCTTAAGCACAAGTGGTGGCGAAATCTGCTCTTTCCCTTCTTCTAATACCGCTTCTTCGTCCTCGCCTAACGGGCCGAGAATGTCGGAAAACCGTGCGCTACTAAAATCGTTCGAGTAATCGTAAGTGATTTTTCTCGACGAGGAGGAGGTAATGCTGCGGAACGATTCGTCGAGAATAGAGCGCGGGACAATGATATCGGGCTGTCCAGGCACGGTTCCGCCTTCAGCGAGGGAAGAGGCGGGAATTGAGTTCATCGCACAATGCATTCTCCTTGGACCGCGAGTACCAAGAACGTTTAGTTCATAAGAAACCTGCGCAATTTTGTAGCTCCCACTCGGTACTTTGGGAGAGACTCTCTTTGAGTAAAATCTGCGGCTAAGGCCTACCGGTTGGACCACTCGAGCGGTGTTGCTGTTGTATGCAGGTTGTGTATCGTATATTACGAACTTCGTCCCAAGAAAATTAGACCTGCAAAAGAGAAGAAGAAATCACGGATTAAGCCGGAAACTTTCGCTTCAATATGTTTTATAACTAGGCAAAGACTTTTACCTGATTTTGCCAATGTAAGTATTGCTTGATCTCGAAATGGTGTCGGCGTGCATAGAGATCACGTACTCGGTGTAAGTAGTTCTTCTTATGCGTTTTGCAGAAAGAAGGAACTTTCCATTCTCAACCAACAAAGCTGAATAGTAAACATAAAAACAGATTATCGATATGAGGCGAAAAAAGAGAAAGATTTGGAACAAAATCAGATAAAATGAAGCTTTACCAGGACTGAGACAAAGGTATAAATGATAAGTCAAGTTAGATTTATCCCTCTTGATAAAGCATTGCATTGTTGCATCTCTTGGTCCCGGCTATAAACACCGAAAAAGAAACATGAAATCATCACAAGATTAACCAAAACATATGTGATTATGACAGTAGAAAGAATCGGAAATCTAACCTGTTTAAGCGAAACAGGAAATGTGATTTTGCCCGAGAGCTCGGGACTTTGAACAATCTCTTTGCACATATCTCTCCATGACCTGCACACAGAAGCACAAGCAACCACATGTCTACGAGCAGGCCACACACTTTCGCTCTCTTCAAGTCTTTTGATCACATCGCGCAATAACTCTGGAGGTAGATTCGCCCACGGGGTTTCTTGAATCGTTACTACAAGTTGTTCCTCGTGAGAATCTTGAACCGAACCACGAGATTTCCCACCTTCTTTGTGCAAGCTGCTTAGCTTAAAGTCGAAACTACGCCTCGACAGACTTCCTATACTGTCTCTCACATCACGAACTATGCTGCGGAACGACATTTTCTCTCTCTCTCTCAAGTTTCTGAAAGACACAAAAGCAGAGTTTGATTCAAATTCTGAATGATACTTAATAACAAAGCAATGGCAGGGAAGAGAAGAAAAGAAGATTCTCATCAATGGACCAAAAGCAGGAAACACCACAGGCTTTTTAAAAAATTAAGAAACATTCTTTTGATTCACATTTAGTAAAAAGAGAAGACAACAACTTCAAAATTGAAAGACAGATTTCAAATGAAGAATCTTCTAAAGAAGTAAAAAAAGAAAAAGGAAACAAACAGTCTCTGCCCCCAAGAACAAAGTCTGTTTATTGGTCCCAAATAATTTGAGATCTGATTCCAAGTATAAACCCTCTAAGTATTCTTTGGATTCAATTGAGAAAAGATAAGTCTTTACTACTTCAAGAAGAGAAAACAAAAAAAAGGAAACTTTCAAGATTTACATAAATCAAGTAGAAACAAAGACTCTAGATTCTGGATCATATAGTAGATCACAAATTAGGGCTTTTCTTATCTAAATCTTTAGTTGATTAAATTGGTCTATAAAGAGATATAGATCTAGAGTTTCATAATCACAGCTTTAAAATTTGACCAATTCTACATGAAACACACACACAGAAGATTGATACTCGAACATAAAAACAGAGAGATCTGTTAATGAATTCGAAGAACAAAAAGAGAGACACTTCACACCTCAAAATGCTTCCCCCAAAACCCAGAAATGTAAAGAGAACCGTAAAATCAAATCTTGAAACTTTCCAGACAAAACATAAAGAAACCAAAAATTGGGTCAGAACTTACAAGAGTTCTGTCTTTGTTTTTCCTCGTCTTCTCCGTTCAAATCCTTTAAGGGTTTTTTTTTTGTCTCGATCTTTGTTTCTCTCTCTAGAAGTTATCTGTCTCGTACAGCACGCGGAAACCAACTACGTTGTTCTCCGCTCCACGAACACGAACACATCTTCAATTTTTTCACTATTTTATAGTATTACATAAAATAAAATATTAATGAAACTGTTTATTACTCTCTTGACTATATAATATTCTCTGTTTGTGCAAGAAATTTAATTACTATAAAATAACAATAAATGAAACAGAAATTAATGTTAAACAAATAATATCTCCACTGAGCAGAATTTTTTTTATATATTCAGCAAGTTGTTTTTAGTCGTTGACCTCCTCTCATTTCTTGGATATATCCCCAAAAACAATTTTGTAGAGATTATCTCTAGGTAAGATTTATGTTTCTTAACTTGTAAGTCGGTCATGTTGTTGATAACATCTAAATATGTACATGTTTTTTACCAACAAAAAAAAAGTTGTCATGATGAGTATAACAGAAAATTGATATACAAAATGTGAATACAGGAAATAGTTTTAAGGGTTGTTAAATATGGTAGGGTTTACCTACCGTTCTTTGATGAGATTATTCAACTTTGGTTTCTCATAAAACATTCTTTAAATGTAGATTAACATAATATTGATGGCTATCTGCCCAAAGATGAAATAAAATTTGTAACGTTTTCTTAAACCAACTATTCAAACTCTTATTAATATCGAAAGTCACACGATGTGTTTGGCTGCCAGCCATAATAAATTTATTAGTGCAAATCTATGCGGAAACGACAAGTCTCAAACTCATAAAGCTTTTTCATCCTTTTGTAGCAAAATCATATCCCTTTGATTGGACTTCACTTTTATATTTAAATTCCACTATCATTGGCTTTGGTCGATTTCTTCAAACTTCTTAATTATTTGTCAACTTTCATATACCCAAAAAAATCTATTTCACCTATTATTTGATTATTAGTAGGAAAAATGGAAGATTGATTACGTGAGAACAAATAGATATGGATAAATGGATAAGGTAAAAAGTCTATTTATTCTGTAAATTTGAACGGCTGAGATTGATCAATCCGTGATGAGATTAGTTGAGCAACACACACTCGTCATAAAGACAATTTCTTCCATCCAACATAACGTGTAAATACCTATAATACCCCTGATTATGTACTTTTAGTCTTATTTAACTACTACTACTACTTTTTACTTACCATTATTAATGTTATGGAGTTTGTTTTGTAACAGTGGCGTTGAGATATTTAAATATATAGATTACAAACATTAAACATATGCGATATATTATCCGAATTTGTATTGTCGACTGTATCATCTGTTTTTTTTTTTTATTAAAAACCAAAAACAATATACGAAGAAGAAAAAAGATCATTGCGCATAGGTGGAGAAAGAGATGTGTTCATATTATTAAAATACTAGTAGTAAATTATTTATTTATTTGGAATCAATGCTGTGAAAGATTTGCAAGCTAGAAACAACTAATTCCGATTCGAGTTATAAGAAAACGACAAAAAGAATAAATTTTGTGGATTTATGTTTATTTTGGAAAGCGATACGTCGTGGCAGGTAAGGCACATCAAAAAGGTTGACTTTGACCTCAAAAGCCTCGAACTGGTCTGAGATATAGAGGCTTTAATCTCATATATGGAAAATTGAAATGTAAGGAAAATCATGGTTAGTGGTAGTTTTTTTTGGGTAATTTTTTTTTTTTAATATAGAATAAACTACTATTTTCAAATTATTCATTAATATTATTTGCTATTATTCGCTTTCTTTATTTGAAAAACTAGTGACATTCAACAAACATTTGTAGTAATGGTTTGTACTAGTGTTGTTATTGTGTCACTCACCGAATTTAAATTTGTTATAATGCATGTTGATGAAAAAAACTATTGACATTAAAATTTATATTAAAATCCTAAAGAAATTGTAGATATTTTGGCCTTGTAAACAAGACCATGAAAATGTTGACTATTCATATTAGTTTGGTATCATTTTAAAATCGTTGAATAAATTTTTTGTATTTGATAATGTAATTTACTTACTGATCTATATTATATCATTATAATCTAGCCATGGTTACAACTTACAACGAATACTGTAGTGTATAAGGAATATGAATTACAAAGATAACAATGCAAAATAAATTGGAAAATGAAGCAAATATCATTGCACTGTGTTTAAATAGTTTAAATAAAAGTTGGCACGAACAAAACCAACCCAAAAGCAAAAGTATCCACCGAGCCACTAGTATACAAAAACAGGTTGAATGATTAGTAGTTTAAACTATTTTAAATACCTAAAAGAAATAAAAAAAAATCGTGGTGCGAGTGAGAGACCTATTTACCTATGACCAGGAGGGCTTCAATGTCACGCAGCAGGAGAATAAAATAAAACCAATTTGGTTACTACAATTTTGATCAAGTCACTAATTTAAATCAGCTTAAACACACACGTACATAGTATATATGTGTGCTTAAATGATTAGAACATATAAATAATCTCGAAAGCGTGTTGCCTATACGAAGCATAATTTCGTCAATGTTAAGGATCATACCTTAAACAATTTTGTCAATTTCACCATTTTTTGAACTTCCGTATAAATTATTCGATATGAAGAATCTCATAATCAAACCAGGTGGTATAGGTCTAGTGATCGAGTTAGTCCTGCAGAATTCTTCATTAAAGAACTTGACTATAAAAAGAAGAAGCCTTAACATCGATATATGACTTTATGTAAATTATCATGGAAACTTAATAAAGCCCTCAAACAACTAATCATTTCAATATTTCTTATCTTCGTAGTTCGTACTCATATATTCAATTATACATCCATCAACTTATTTCTTTTTTCGTTTGTTGTCTTAAACTGTGTTGTGCTCAAAGTACAGATTTATTCGAAATGAGGATAACTGGATTTGAAAAGTAACGTATTGGGCCTCCTCATAAGTCGTATTAATAAGTAAAGGCCCAAGCTTAAAATCATTTAAGTTGGACAATTGTGAAACCCAACTAGTGTACAAAATAATTGACACTTATGAAAAAGAAGCCATAATAGTAAATTTTGAAGTGCTATCTAGTATCTACAAGAAAATAAATTAAAATGAATAATGGGTCCATTTATTTATTAAAAATTTCTATTGTAGTTACGTTTTTTATTTGGGTCAAGCCAAGCAAGGTTACGGTAAGATCAAAATATGTCAATTATTCCAATTATTATAGTTGACAATGACCTGTCTGAAAACGATAGACGGTAACGAACTTGGCATGACAAATGAGGTTGACCATCAGTATATATAAATATTAGATATGTATACCTTTATAGAAGAAACTCAATAAGATGAATGAATACTCGTAATAAAAAAAATATTAATAAAAGAAATCCCTAAAAAAGGAAATCAACTAATCACCAATGTAGTTTATTTTTTCTGTACCACTGTTTTACAAAATACAGATAAGAAAATACACAAATTTATTTTCAAAAATTAGTGTCTACGGCCAAAAAAACATTTTTCTCGACGTGATATTATTGTCAAATGGAATAAAGTTGTTTCGCTATTTTAAGGAATTTTTTTATTTTTCTTTTTTATTGCTCTCACATGGTTTGTTGGAAATAAAGCAACGTATTTCGGACAAAAGAAAAAGGCTTCAAAAATCCACGTAAGCGAAAAATAATATCCTACGTGGGAAATATCACATACAAAAACGTTACACGTCACTTAAAATAGATCGAACGGCCCAGACTTTGACACGTCACATTACTTAACGGCTCTTGATATTACGCCTACGCTGCTCAAATCTGTCCCAGCTTCTAATCGGTTTAGAGCCTCTCTCGATTTTAGTTGGTATTATTTACAAATTACAATTTACTCAATTGTACTATAAATAATACGGAATACTTTGGTTGCAATAAATAAAATTTAAAATATACATATATACAAGAAATTGTAGAAATTAATAGCATTTAATTTATTGGGTCAAGTCGATTGTAAAAGGAGAGTACAGGTAATCTTTATGGAGTTGGAATCATTTGGTACCATCCTCGAAAAATAAGTCTATAGGTGACAAATGCATTTAATAAATTTTTTTTTGTTTTTTTCATCGGTCATTTCGGTGAAATATATTGATTTATTGAATGAATTTCTATAGCCTATAATAAGTTTTTACTTTTACAAGTATGTAACAACGATCACATTATTCACTATTACTCGCACTGTGTTCACATGTTATAAACAAGAATTATATGTATAACTATATGTATATTCAATAATTATTATACTACAAGTTATAGAAGTATAATCGGTGTATGTATTATACTATACATACGTAGAAAGGGATCAAGTTGGGGTCACTTTACAGAGCCATACGTAGTGGAAATACATCTGAATCCAGCTCATTTGTAACCACTGCTTTTTAATTTCTCTCTTTTTATTTATTTTTCACCTTATAGACTAGAAAAAGAAACTAATAATACGTACGAATATATAATTTCGGAAATAAATTATGAAGAAAATGAACAGAACAAAGAAGAAAGATGCGAAAAAAGTGGGAGATAAGTTTGTCGTTTCAGACAAAAAACAAACTGCCAGTAAGATTGTCCATTCTCCTATTAATGTTTTGTTATACTTAAACTAAACATCTCCATAACTTAAATGTGATTGCTTTTTCTATGTTTATACAGTTTTGCATCTTTCTTTTCTTTTTGTGATCATAACCACACAGATTCAGAATACAAATGCCAGAATTATGCAGAATTCTAATAAAATACAAATTGTGCTTATGCAGAATGTTACCATCATCAGCTCGTTGAGGTGATTGCATTGAAAATTTTTATTCCTAAAATTGAGTGTGATCATCTTACAATTGTAACACAGAATTGTATAACATATGTTAATTACTTTTTCTAATATTAAACTAAAAATATCGTTAAAATAGATGGAATAATAAATAGCATTATAAAATATTTTAAACTCGTCAATAACTACAAAGTTATCTTAGTTTTAAAATTTTAATAACTTCATCACGTATAGTCTAATAAAATGGACCAGTGAAAAGCAATTCAGTTTTAATGTGACGTACAAGGTTCGCTAGTTTTTTACATTTATGTTACCAATTAAGATGTAGTTTTACGTTACTTATTTTGATTTATCTAATACAAATTAATGTGTCTACGAACGGAAAACACGTTGATCTATACTGACATGATATCTTCAAAAAAAAAAAACCGGTACACTTTTTATAAAGAAGAAGAAAAAGAACCAGTGGTTGTCGAAGAAACAACAAAATAATGAAATACTTACGTAAGAAATCGTTACATTATTACTTATTAGGCACCGGAATAGTTCAATAACATTAAATAAGGTAGGTCATAAGCTAACTAAATCATGTCTCTCTACTTGCTTTTTCTCATAAATGCTTTGATATCCGCCTAATAACCATATATAACCTCGACATTTATCTAACTCCTCGTCTAATTTAATACCGTAATTTGATATATGTTACATCAAAACCTCCCACGTATATTAATTACGCCCACACACCGCTCTATATACATACATCAAATCGTCAAAGTATAAACTATAAAATGTAATGTTTCACCATTTATAGATTACATTGAAAAATAAATCATACGGTGAACAATGACGTGTGTGTTTTTGGTTTTGTATAAACTACTAGTTGCATGATTAAAGAGGTCAACATTTGGGGGTAAAAAGGTAAATTTAACAGTCGGTGTCGTGACCAATTTGCGATTTGATCCAGCGGCGGTGAGAAGCTATTGTGGGCCCACGTGGGCCTACATTACCCGAATATTATCCCTATCGTCTCTATCTGCAGCTGTTCTTGTTGATTACCTTTGATTATTTTTTTGCCTTATATAATAATTTATACGAAAAAGCATCCATTATGATCTCAATCATTTAAAGATTAATGTAATAATATTCTTAGGCTTCTCCACAGCTCACAATCTTATACTATTGTTATTTTTTCAATTCGAATCATCATTGTGGGTTTTTTTTTCGTTCTATTTACTATGAATATACTCTATACTTTTATAGTAACCTAATATTAAAGTCACTCCAATAATTAAAAGACGTGTAATAGAGAAATTATTCTAATTAAGTAACTCACAGGTCACAACACAACTCACAAGTGGTAAAGTGGGACAGTTAAACACCGTCCAATTATATATCCACGTTAAAATTTTGTATTAAATAATTAGGTTTAATATGAATTGATAGTTTGATACAGTCAACAATTGTTTTTAGTACATATCCGATCATAAAATTAGAGTTTGCAAAATCCAATTTTACAGTTTAATCTATGGTGAGTTTCTGAAAAATTTATTTGCCGAAAATACTGATCAAACCAATCATTAATCAGGTGAACCAGACGTATACTTTATTTACCGGTTATGGAAATAAATTATACATAAAGTTTATTTTATTTGAAATTACTTTAATTTTTGGTACCAAAATTTTCTAATAAGCAATGAGAAGATTCCCAAATTAAAAGACAGAAGGAAAGCGAAAAAAGTTCCCCTTTTAAGTCCTACTCCTCTTTTTGTAATATAGAAAGAAATAAAATATATACAAAATAAATTTTACGAACAAAATTGTATTATATTTATAAGATCTAGATAAATGGTCCATCCCACCCAATTAAATACCCCTAAGATAAAAATCACAATAGACAAAAAAAAATTTAAAAGAAAAGAAAAAGGAAATTCAACCACAACCTTCGTCTTCTCTTCAAACTCTCCTCATCTAGCTCAAGAAAGATTCAAATTCGAGTCTTAAGTATGTCTGGAAACTCTTCAGGACTGTTAGAGAGTTCCGGTGGCGGCGTGGGAGGTTCCGGTGAGGAGGAAAAAGATATGAAGCTGGAGGAAATCGGCGAGGGAGCCGGCGGCGGGGGAAACCGGTGGCCAAGACCGGAGACTTTAGCTCTATTGAGAATACGTTCAGAGATGGATAAAGCTTTTCGTGACTCTACTCTTAAAGCTCCCTTATGGGAAGAAATCTCCAGGTTTGTTATAAATTTATAATTTGTTACATGCATATTTATATTTTATAAACAGAAATTTTATGATCATATATTTTCTTCTTACACATTTATGGGATGTATATGCGTAGTCATAATATTCAGTAATTCATTTGAATATTCTTATAAGGTTATTTATATGTTTATAGGTGGTATGTAAGAGTAATTCAATACAACTATCTAAGAACAAGTTTAGATATGTTTTGTTTCTTAATTATCGGTTTTAATTGATTGATACATACCTAATTAGGAAAATGATGGAGCTTGGATACAAGAGAAGTTCAAAGAAATGCAAGGAGAAGTTCGAGAACGTGTACAAGTACCACAAACGTACCAAAGAAGGTCGTACCGGGAAATCCGAAGGCAAAACGTACCGTTTTTTTCGAAGAGTTAGAAGCTTTCGAGACTCTCAGTTCCTACCAACCTGAACCGGAGTCGCAGCCAGCGAAATCTTCTGCAGCCGTCACGACCGTCCCCGGAACCACTACCTTGATACCATGGATAAGCTCTAGCAATCCATCAACCGAAAAAATTTCTTCACCGTTGAAACATCATCATCAGGTTAGTGCACAGCCCATTAGCACAAACCCTACCTTCCTCGGCAAGCAACCATCGTCTACGACGCCTTTCCCTTTATATAGTAACAACAATACTACTACTGTTAGCCAGCCGCCAATTCCAAATGACCTGATGAACAATGTTTCATCGCTGAATCTTTTCTCGAGCTCAACTTCTTCATCTACTGCATCTGACGAGGAAGAAGATCATCATCAGGGAAAGAGATCGAGAAAGAAGAGGAAGTATTGGAAAGGATTGTTTACGAAGTTGACAAAAGAGTTGATGGAGAAACAAGAGAAGATGCAAAAAAGGTTCTTGGAAACACTGGAGTATCGTGAAAAAGAGAGAATCTCAAGAGAAGAAGCTTGGAGGGTCCAAGAGATAGCGAGAATCAACAGAGAACACGAAATTTTAATCCATGAGAGGTCCAATGCTGCAGCTAAAGACGCTGCAATCATATCCTTCTTACACAAAATCTCAGGAGGACAACCACAACAACCGCAACAGCATAATCATAAACCATCACAAAGGAAACAATATCTAAGCGATCATTCAATAACGTTTGAGAGTAAAGAGCCAAGGCCGGTACTATTGGATACAACAATGAAGATGGGGAATTACGATAACAACCATTCGGTATCTCCTAGTTCTTCAAGATGGCCTAAAACCGAGGTCGAGGCCTTGATAAGGATAAGGAAGAATCTTGAAGCTAACTATCAAGAAAATGGTACTAAGGGGCCATTATGGGAAGAGATCTCTGCAGGGATGAGAAGATTGGGATACAATAGAAGCGCGAAACGATGCAAAGAGAAGTGGGAAAACATAAACAAGTACTTTAAGAAAGTCAAAGAAAGCAACAAGAAACGTCCCCTTGATTCCAAGACTTGCCCTTATTTTCACCAGCTCGAAGCTTTATACAACGAGAGGAACAAAAGTGGGACAATGCCATTGCCATTGCCTCTAATGGTGACTCCTCAGAGACAGTTGCTTCTCTCACAAGAAACCCAGACTGAGTTTGAGACTGATCAAAGGGACAAAGTTGGTGACAAAGAAGATGAAGAAGAAGGAGAGAGTGAAGAAGATGAGTACGATGAAGAAGAAGAGGGAGAAGGAGACAATGAGACAAGTGAGTTCGAGATTGTGTTGAACAAAACATCTTCACCTATGGACATTAACAATAATCTTTTCACCTAAATGGTTTTATAATCATTTTATTATATACACTTTTCTGTAAAATGGGGTTGAAGAAAAAAAGCATATACAACAAATGTAAGTAAATGGCTTGATTTTTTAGTTATTAGTATTCCATTTCGTGATATATATTTAATAAAATAATTGTTTTTATAGAAATATGTGAGATGTGTATCTAAAACTAGTAATTATATAACCAAAAGGTTCACTAGTATCAACCGATGAAATTTGAATCAAAATTGGCCCAATTGGTTGGGAGAAGCCAAGGGTAATCAAGCATCCATCTATATCCATGGGTACCCGACACAAGTAATAAACTTTTGGACCTACAAATTCAAATTGGGTCGTCGTTTTCATCATTTTTTTTCTCTCTTTTTTAATATGATCTCAACTTTAACTTCTTATTTCTTATCCCATTCTAAATTTCTAATATATAAATTTACCTTAAATTGTGTAATCAAAAGTAGAGTCCGTGTGGTAGATGGCGTTGGTGCGTTTCTTTCTGTAATATGTGCCTACATGTCACGAGGTGGAACCCAACACACACACATTATATTGGAATTAATGTTAGTATTGAATAGTGCCAGAAAATAATAATGTCGTATTGAATTTTTTAAATGAAAAGACTACATTATTAACTAAGATTGTACAGTGAAAAGATATATTTAACAGGAAACAGATAAAAATAAAAATTAGTAAAGCATAAGTAAATAAAACTTGATGATAAAGAAATTTATTTTCTAATTAATTTTTGTGGAGTTTTTATTTAGGGAGACTCACAAAATGCCTCTTTTTCAATACCCCTTTTCAAAAATGTCCTTTTTGGCTGTCCATTTTTAAAAATACCCCTTTTTATATACAAAATGACTAAATTACCCTTCTTTTAATAAAAGATATCACAAATATATAAGGAAATATAACAAAATTAGGTCCACAAAATACAAAATATTTTTTGGCGGGAAAAGTGATCCCGCAATTTTTCCCGCCAAAACACTTGTAAAAACCTTTAAAATACCTTGTAAAATTTTCCCGCCAAAAAAAAAATTTTGCGGGAAAAGTGATTCCGCAATTTTTTTGGCGGGAAAAATTTACAAGGTATTTTAAAGGTTTTTTACACGGTATTTATAAGGTTTTACAATGTATTTTAAAAGGTTTTACAACGTATTTATAAGATATTTATAAGATATTATAAGATTTTATAAGGTTTTACAAGTTTTTTATAAGGTTTTACAAGTTATAAATACCTTATAAAACCTTATAAGTACCTTGTAAAACCTTTTAAAATACATTGTAAAACCTTACAAAACACTTGTAAATACTCTGTAAAACCTTTAAAATACCTTGTAAATTTTTCCCGCCAAAAAAAATTCGCCAAAAAAATTGCGGAATCACTTTTCTCGCAAAAAAAATTTTTTGGCGGGAAAAATTTTTACGGGAAAATTTTACAAGGTATTTTAAAGGTTTTTACAAGTGTTTTGGCGGGAAAATTACGGGATCACTTTTCCCGCCAAAAAATATTTTGTATTTTGTGGACCTAATTTTGTTTGAAATAAAGGTAAAATGGTCATTAAAAATTAAAAGAGGGCAAACTTAAAAATGGACTCTCAAAGGGAGCATTTTTGAAAAGGGGTATTGAAAAAGGGGTATTTTTAACAATTTCTCTTTTATTTATGTTAATCTTCTATGATTCTGTATGTGATATAAGACGAGCGTGGTGATTGATGGAGAAGCTGTTGCTGGACTAAAAGGTCACTCTCAACAGATTCGAATGGAAGGGAAGATGAAGATAGAAGTGAATAGATGGTGAAACTGTCGCTGGACTAAGGTCACTCTCAACAGATTCGATAGAGATGGAGATGGATAGTTGGATGGATCGAAGTTCGCCACACAAAGTTATGGAATGACTTTGTGATAAGAACACAAATCAATATCTATGTGAATCGCACACAAAGATAGAGATTCAACTTGTTTTCTAAAGGAATCACACACAATAGAAAAGACAAGCAAACAAAGCCTAAGCTTTTAAAAGTGAGAAACTCTCTCTTTATTTTTTTCCAAAAAATCTATATATTTACAATGAAGGGAAACATGAGCTTATATAGGCTCAATTTACAAATCAATAACATAAGTACAAAATAAATCAAATTAATTACATGAATCAATCAAGAATAAATTTGAGAGATTTTATCAATCATCATTGATGGAGATTGGTTCTTTGTATCTAGACACTTTCTTGATATAGCCATGAATTGATTGTCTTCTAGAAACTTCTTTATAATTTGATCTTGATTTTCCTTGAACCAATCCTTGATGAGTCATGGATATTTCTAGGACTACATCACTCTCTCCTTCTTGAAAAGGTTTTGTCCTCAAAACTAAAACCAAAGTGTGCATTTTTTTTTTTTTTTTGATATTGAAGAAAACAAAAACGAAATTAAAATAAAAGATTTTTTAAAATTTTTTTTCAAATAAAACTGAAATTCAACAAATCAAAACAAAGTTTTTTTTTTTTGTATATATATTTTTTTAAAACGAACTAAATAAAACAGAAAACGATTTTTTTTTTTTTTCTTTTTTTTTTTTTCTTTTTTTTTAACTGAAATGAAACAATAAGAGATAGGAGCTTTTAGCCCTGATACCAGATGATATAAGACGAGCGTGGTGATTGATGGAGAAGCTGTTGCTGGACTAAAAGGTCACTCTCAACAGATTCGAATGGAAGGGAAGATGAAGATAGAAGTGAATAGATGGTGAAACTGTCGCTGGACTAAGGTCACTCTCAACAGATTCGATAGAGATGGAGATGGATAGTTGGATGGATCGAAGTTCGCCACACAAAGTTATGGAATGACTTTGTGATAAGAACACAAATCAATATCTATGTGAATCGCACACAAAGATAGAGATTCAACTTGCTTTCTAAAGGAATCACACACAATAGAAAAGACAAGCAAACAAAGCCTAAGCTTTTAAAAGTGAGAAACTCTCTCTTTATTTTTTTCCAAAAAATCTATATATTTACAATGAAGGGAAACATGAGCTTATATAGGCTCAATTTACAAATCAATAACATAAGTACAAAATAAATCAAATTAATTACATGAATCAATCAAGAATAAATTTGAGAGATTTTATCAATCATCATTGATGGAGATTGGTTCTTTGTATCTAGACACTTTCTTGATATAGCCATGAATTGATTGTCTTCTAGAAACTTCTTTATAATTTGATCTTGATTTTCCTTGAACCAATCCTTGATGAGTCATGGATATTTCTAGGACTACATCAGTATGTAACATGTATCTATATAGGCAGATCATATACTTATACCGGCAGAACATGTAACAATAGAATGAATTTATATATACATATGTGAATTTTGTAACCGCGAAAAAACAAAGTAAAAGATGTTCCGTGGCATATTTTAGAGTCATAGAAAATAGAATTTTGCTCTTCAACGCCATGAGAAATCATTTGCCTAAAACTTCTTTATGTCCCCCCACGAAATGTTGACCTTTGTCGTGTCAAAACTCAAAACAAAAGTAAAAGCTAACTTTGATATTATGCTTTGCCCAAACTTATTTATCAAAAAACCATTTATAGCAAAAAGAATCACTTTCTTTTTGGATATATCACTTCTTTTAGGTCAATTAGGGGAAACTTTTCAAAAATGTCTTGAACTGTAACTGTTATATTCCCGTAATGCTCAAGAACTTTTCAATTCCAAAGGATTCGAAGGAAATAATTTATCTTCAAGATCTACTTGTTAGAATTTGAAACTGAATCTCATACATATTTTTCAATTTTGTTTCCTGTGACCATTCTATTGAATTCGTAATTGCTCATATACAATATACAGTATTTGGGTCGTCATCATTGTTTTAGCCTCTCGAAAAAAGGAGATGCAAATAGAAATTATAAAACATTTGCGGAAAAGAAAAAGAAGAAGATTCCGTTCCTAATAAGTAGCCACCATTCTTTCTCACATCTCATTTTCCCTTTTCCATGCCCACTTCTCTGCGCTTCGGGTTTTCCAAGTTTCATTCTTTTTTTTCAATTATCATATATGTTGTCGGTATATAGTTTTTTGACAATTAAGTTTCAAAATCATTAGACCTAAACTCGTAAGTCGTAACCAAACAAGCAACATAACCAAACTTTCAAATTTGTGGCTATCGTAGAAACGTTTGACTGCTGCATCATTCAGACCATCTAAGTTATCTATTATTATGGATTTTTTTTTCTGAAAAAATAGTTTTTTGTTTAAATGCAACAATTTTTTTGGGTTTTGAAAAGTAAATAATATAATTTTTGGTGACAGGAAATAAAAGTTGGGTGGAAAAAATGATTGGAGAACATTATTTCGAGATATACAGCGATAAAATGCTGTCCACTTGTTGATTGCTTTTCATGGAGGTACTTACTCAGTGCCACAAATTGTTCGAGTTCATTACACATCTATGGTCTAAAATCATGTTATAGCATTACAAAATTTCCCTGGTATATTCTTGCAAATCGCAGTAACTGTGCAATGTTAATGACTGATGATCATTCACAACGAATAATACTTATGATACAAAATTTCAGTTTTCAGAAAGCTTGTAATTCTCTACGAGGATAACCAGTGCCTTTGGCAAATTCGAAAGATTTTTTCTTTCTTGCTTACATTTAAAGCCGCATTTTGCTTGAAAAACATCTAGTTTGAGTCTTAAATACAGTGAGACGGTGCATCTAATTTGAGTTGTAATAAATTTTTGAGAGACAGCGATAAAGAGTTCTTTGTCATATCATCATCCTCGCATTTGCTACATGATAATATCAAATATCGTTTGTCATAAGTATAATTATCTAACACACGAGAAAAAATGGACTAAGTCAAAATAACATCAAACCTCATTATAACTCTATATGTAGACATCATATAGAATTGATATCTAGTAAGTAGGTCGCTTGGTGAAATATTATCACCCACACAAGGAAATTGAAAACCGATACAAAATATCTTGAATTATTTCAAAATAACATCCAATGAACACATAGAGAAATTTATGGACGTAGAAATATTTCATATATCAACCTTCTACATCCGTGGACGGTGGACCGGCAATTTCAATTTTCAATACTATTAAATAAGAATATAAATTTCCTACAAGTCCTTTTCGTGTACTTTAAAGTCTACTTATTGTCTTGTTTAATCATTTTAAACTCGCAATTTCAAACTAGTTTAACGAGATATTGATATTCTATAATTCAACGGTACAAAGTAAGACTTGCTTATGCTAAGAATATAAAGTGTTTGTTATCTGATCCAAATAAACGATAACACACACCAAACAAATTAAAGGTGGGCTCACATCAGTCACATATTATAATGCAAGAGACGAAAAAAGACAGTTCCTTTCTTCGAAGGTTGGGTAAGATATTGTAGATTCGTGTCTAGGTTTTAAGGAGTCATAGACAAATTAAATCATGATAAAATTACATACTATTTTCGATGTAAATATGTATACACACACACAAATGAGAAGAAAACAAATTAACCAATCTGACACAACGGAAATACTTGTCAAGTTGATCGATAAAAATGTACGAAACCGGTTGAGCACAATCGGAGGGGGAGAAGCCACAAGCGCCATCCACGCTTGGTTTGCGTCAAGGCTATAGAGAGACTCAGTTTTTCTTTTCAAAGTTTCAAAAATGTTTTGAATTGCATCGCATTGAGTTGTAGAAACGTTTATTTTTCTTTTGAATATAATTTGACATTAAATTCAAAAAAAAAAAAAAAAAAAAAACAATCTGACACAAAAATAGGTCTCTACATATATAGAAAAAATTACAGAACGTCAATTTTAAATTAAATGTTGATTAGGTAATAATAAATTCATAATAATTCATTTAATTTAGTGTAGTACTTAGTTTGCAAAACATACAGGATAAAAACATCAAGGAATATGTATTTACAGCTAGATATATGCATGATAATAAATTAAGAACTGGACTAACCCATCATGATTAACCGCATCTTAATTTTATAGCGTACAAACATATACACACACATATATGTAGTATATATATGCATATTACTTAACGTACAAACCAAGTTGGGATATATAATTATATACATGATGCTCTTACATTGTTAACATGTGCAAAATTTGTAACATCTTGAATGTTCATGAACCGAACCAAACTTTATCTATGTAAGTCACAATTTGTATGATGTATTAATCCTTGCGGATTATTCCACGAGCAAGTGTTTATATACATGTGTATATTGCAAGTAAAGTAAAACATACTAGGTAAAAAACGTTAAGAGGAGTCACGATCATCGGTAGATACATCAATTTTTCGGTTAAACAGACAGATCAGGAAATGCGACCAAACATGTGTCGATAGTACTTATGAATTAAATTGTGAAACAGCGAATCATCATCGTCTCAAATAAGAGTTTTTTGTATAAATGGTTGGACTTGGATCTGTCACGTGCGTTCCACAGTGATAATTTACCAGATCACCCTTACAAAAACAAAGAGAGTCTTGCGTTTTAGGGCAACGAAGAAGAAGAGAGAGAGAGAGAGTAGATAAAAGAGTAAGATTCCTTTTTTACACGTGGACCCCAAACCCCACGCTCTCTCTCATTGTGTGCATGTGAACTTGGCATCTTCTTTTTTTTTTTTCATTTTTAAAAAATTAAATATAAAGTTTTATTTTATTTATTTATCTTACCAAGGAAACTGTTACTGAAAAAGGATGAGTAACTCTCGTCTCTCAGTCCCACCATGTAATTAATTTTTATAATGTAGACAAAACAATAATGGTAATAATATGTACAAAAACAAATAACACACATCGTCACCAACAACAACAACCATTCATTTAAAATAAACATACAATTACAGTTTTTTTATTTTTAATTGCTTACGAAAACCCCACATTGTCCCCCTATCTTAACATTTTATTTATATATCCCCGGAAAAAATAATTAAATCACATTTATTTAATTTTGTTTTAACATATAAAATCTCTCATGTATAACTTAAAAATCAAAGAAAGAAAAAAAAAAAAAAAAAAAAAAAAAACAAACCCCCCTCCAATATTTAAATTCTCATCTTCTGTATCAAAACTTAAAAAAGATTACTAATCTTTCACCACCGATCTGGTTCGAACTCGAATCACCATCATTACAGATTATTCGTCGTCTTGTTGTTGTTGTTATTGTTGCTAGGCACAAGCTCAAACTCACCTCCTTCCTCTTCTTCATTCTCCTCATCCTCATCTTCATCGTCGTACTCTTCATCTGTACCTTCTTCATCATCAAAGTTTTGATCGGACGGCTGAGGATGCTGATCAGGCTGAGCCGCAGCAGCTGCGGGAGTAGTTGTAGTAGTTGCCGTTGTTACTGCTGGAGGCCATTGCTGCTCTGGTTGGACCATCAACGGAACAGAATTATCCGTTTTAACAAGACCGGGAGCAGAAGAAGAAGCTGCTGCGATGTTGACGTTGTTGCTGTGGAATTTGTTCCTCTCTCTATATAAAGCATCGAGCTGGTGAAAGTAAGGACAAGTCTTGGAATCTTCGGGACGTTTCTTGTTGCTCTCTTTGACTTTCTTGAAGTATTTGTTTATGTTTTCCCATTTCTCTTTGCATCTCTTTGAGTTCCTGTTGAATCCTAACCTTCTCATTCCCGCTGATATCTCTTCCCACAATGGTCCTTTTGGTCCGTTTTCTTGATATTTTGAATCAAGATTCGTCCTCAGCTTTATCAACGCTTCTATCTCCACTTTGGGCCACCGGGAGGAACTCGCTGAAGCTGGAGTCATATTCTGATCACCGTTGTCCGTTTTCGTAGTGTCTAGAGTTGGCACAACGGCTTCAATTGGCTGCGGAAGCGGAGGTGGAGGTGGAGCTGGAGACGGTTGACGCGTTTGCTGCTGATTGTTGTTATTATTCAGCTGCATTTGCGGTCGAACTTGTTGCGGTTGTGGTTGTGGTTGTGCGGCAGTTGGCTGATTCGGTTGTTTTTCTGACAGTTTTTGAAGAAAGGCCATAACAGCAGCGTCTTTAGCGGCGGACATAGAGCGTTCTTGAGCTAAGATCTCGTGCTCGCGGTTGATTCTTGCAATTTCTTGAACTCTCCAAGATTCTTCTCTAACCAATCTCTCATGTTCTCGCTTTTCAACAGCCTCCAAGAACTTGCGTTGAAGCTCCTCTTGTTTATCAACAACTTGTTTCATCAACCGCTCGAAAAATTCCTTCCATTTCCTCTTCCTTTTCTTCCTTGTAGTCGTAGTTCCACCACCGATCTCCATATCAGAAGAAGTCGAATAAGAAGAAGAAGACGATGTCGAATTATCCGATAGAAAATCACCGGAGATGTTTGGAAACGAAGGTACATTAATCTGCTGAGTATACGGAGGAATTGATGAAGAAGGAAGTGTACTCATGTTTGCTCCCGGCGGCATAACTGTCGTTACCGGAGGAGGAGTTGAAAATATGGAGTTGTTGTTTTGGGGTGGTCGAGGTTGAAGCGGTTGCGATTGCGGTTGAGGATGATGGAGTGAGGTTGTTGATTGAGACTCGAGAGCTTCTAATTGATCAAAGAAGCGATAAGTCTTGCCTTCGGATTTTCCGGTACGGCCTTCTTTGGTTCGTTTGTGGTATTTGTAAACGTTTTCGAATTTCTCTTTGCATTTCTTTGCGTTTCTTATGTAACCAAGCTCCGCCATTTTCCTGACCAAATTACAAAAACAAAAAAATCACAAATTCATGATACTGTAAAATCGAATTTCATAAAATAAATAGACGAATTATGTTTAAAAAAAAAATAAGTAATTAGTGAAAAATGAGGATAAATATGGTTGAGAAGTGGATCAAATGAGCATGAGTTTGTGAGAAAGACTCTTGCTTTCTCAATCTCATGAATAACACATGACTCAACTTATACTATAATCAAAAATTAACTGTTAATTATGTAAATAAAGTTTAAATTTTTAATTAAACCCACTACTAGAACTGTCCGAATCTGAATCTCACTGAACTATACAACAACAAAAAAAAAAGACAGTCCTTACAAATTCGGCGAAATTCAAGCAACTCCAAAAGAAAATTTGAACCAAATCTCGGACAATTAACTCTACAAGACCCAGATCTTTAAACAACTCTCATCAATTAAATAAAAAAACAACTTTCATAATCATTTCCACTGAAAAAATTTCAATAGAACAAAAAAAGAGAGTGGAATAAGAAAATTACCAAAAAAAGTAAAAGAGAATAAAGAGAAAAGGAAGAAAACGCGCACCTAGAAACCTCTTCCCATAAGGGACCTTTAACGCTAGCGTCTCGAAACGCTATTCCCATGTCAGATCGTATTTTCAACAACGCTAGCGTTTCCTGCCGCGGCCAACGATTTCCTCCAAAACCACGGTCGTGCATCTCTTCTGATACCTCAAACGCCCCTACCGCTGCTGCCGCTGCTTCTGTAGCCGCTGAATCGTTGTTGTTTGATTGTAGAGGTGCTGTAGCGGTTGCGGCGGTTGTAGCCGCCGCTGTAGTGGTCGGAGTACCACCCAGTTGCATCATCGTTTTTTTAACCTCTGTTTTTTCCCCCTCTCTCTGTCTTTGACGGAGAAGTTACAGAAATGAAAAATGAAAAATTAAAAAGGAGAAAAATAAAAATTTAGAGAAGAAAAAAAAAATTGGGAGAGATAAAGAGAAAGGAGAGAGAGAGTTTACATGAGGAAGAAGAGTGAAATCTGTAGGCGCAGGGTTTTATGGTGTTAGAGAGTTTTGTAAATACCTAAGTTAATTTCTTTATTTTATTTTTATTTTATGTTATTTTTTATTTTATGGTGATGAGATCTGCTTGTCAATCTCAAGGAGCCATTCTTAAAAATATTTATTTTGATTTATTTCTTTTTACTTGTTTTATTTTAAATTTATCGCCTTTTATTGATACTTTTTCCTTTGTTTGTGCCAAAATGGAATCTTCAGACTTTCTCTCTCCTTGCATTTTCCGATTTTGGGTAAATTATTTTTTCACTTTGTATTACTTATCAAGATTTTTGTAATACTGTAATTGTGGTTTAGATTGATTTTAAAGGGGACTTGTATTTGATAAAGTTAAATAACTATCATCAAAAATGACCTTATAGGATTTTGTTTCAAAAATCAAATATAAACAAGTTGGTAAAAGTGTTTTAATATTTTACATTCACAATTAGATTTTTATTTAATAATATTTAAATCGAACTGATGTTACGTATAGTATAATAAATATGTTTAGTCATTTTTAGATAAATTCCAAAATGGAAAATTATTGTCGTGGACTGTTGTATAAGAAAAAGTTGTAGTTCAATTGTAAATTTCTCTTGTTAACTACGAGCGTTACTTAAAGATATATTATTTATTTATATGTTAAATTAAACGACAAAGAAAGAAGTTTTGAATGATTGTTAAAGATTTGTAAAAGTTAAAGTGTAATTGATAAAATTATTAAATTTAGAAGTTGTAATTTCATTAGATTTTTGTAAGAATATTTTGATCAAATTGATGTAACAAAACGTATGAAAATACAATAAATTAAGAGAAATTCCTAAAAATAGCCCTAAAACAAGTTTTATTGACAATAATAGCACACACTCCATAAACTTCCAAAAATAGCACTAGTTAACTTATTATTAGTGTTTTTGTTCTAAAAATTTTATCACTAGTTTTTTTTCAATAATACCACAATTTTTATATGAAAGCTATTCAACAAAATAAATTAGAAATAAATTTAAAATATTATATTTGGGTTCTCTATTTCCAATTTAGGGTATATATTTCCACCATTTAAAAGAGATTTTGATTCATTTTAATATTAGTTTATGGTATTATATTTGGGTTCTCTATTTCCAATTTAGGGTATATATTTCCACCATTTAAAAGAGATTTATATTTTAATATTAGTTTGTGGTATTATATTTGGGTTCCCTATTTCCAAATTAGGGTATATATTTCCACTATTTAAAAACAATTTTGATTCAATTTAATATTAGATTAGTGTTTGCTCTCTTTTTTATTTTCTATCTTATATTTTCATTAAGTTAAATTGAAGTTTATGGTGCTATTTATGGAACTTTTCAAATGATGTGCTATTTTTGGAAAAAAACAACTTTTTTGGGGCTATTTGTGTCAATCTCCCATAAATTAAGTAAATTTTGGTTGATTTCAATTTGTTTACAAAATGGGTGATTGGTTGTAAACTTGTAATTTCAACCATGAACTTGAACTGTTGTAGAAAATTGGTTATAAACTTTTGACTGTATTTATTTTTAATAGCTACGACCGTTACGTAAAATATTATTTATTTATTTTTGCCTTAAATTTAAAAAATGGGATTTGTAAATAATTTTACAGCTTTCAGAGATTTTCTATAAGTTAAAAGTGTGGTTGACAAATTTGTTGGATTTACAAGTTTTAATTTTGTTTTAATGTTTATATATCTCTCTAAAACTTTTTAACCAATCACTCCCATTATTAATTTATATATTTTTGGATTTCTAAAATTTTGACACTTTTTACTCATGTTATAAAAAACAATTGATGTATCTTTAATGTTAATTATATTCTAATAAATTATTATTATTATTATTTCTACTTTATATATTATATTTATTGGGTATACATTTGGAAACCGTTACACTAGCATATAAAATAACAAGACCCAAATTTAGAATATAGTAATTTGTACTATTGTTATTGTATCATAATATAAATTTAAATGAGTGAGTTATACTGTACACTATAAATTTTCTAAATAGAATTATTAATTTAAAAGCAATACTCTTTAAAGCATAGGTAATATTATTTTTTTAGTGTAGGAAGTACTTAGTAAACTAATCACTGTTTAATTTTAGTTTCATAATGAATAACATTAAGTAGAAAATATTTTAATAATCTTTTAAGTAGTAAGGAAAAAAAAACAAAGCCATAGTTTATCATTATGGGTTGAATGTGCAATAATGAAAAAGGTGGGCACAAAAAGATATATACGAAGGAAACTGGAGGATTAATTTTAACCAATAGTTATTTATTACCAAAAAAAAGAAATTATTGCAGAGATTTATTGACAGCTGCGCATAAAGACGGTGGTGATTATTACATTAGTTGGTTTTTGTCCGTCCAGCTAAATTGTCTTAAAAAGCCAGTTTTAAAATCTCCTTACAAAAAAAAATTGGAACTTATAAAATAATGAGAAAAACATAAGATTGTAATTTTTTAAACTGAAGTTTCCATTATATAACATTGTTTCTGGATATTATATAGAGTATACATGTCAATGGGTTGTAATGGAAAATAATGTGAGGGAAACAAAATAAAAATAATGTTAAAAATCAACAAAATGTGGCAACTGAATAAAATTCAATTTATTAAATAATGAATAACAGGATTATATATATATATATATCAGATATAAAATATATATGTGGACAAACAATACAATTTCTTTTTCTTCCAAATATATTAATTTACGGAGGTTCATTTCAGAAAAAAAAAGGATAGGGGTAAAAAGTAAAACTTAAAAAAAAGTAGGTGGAGATGAGGATGAACTTTGCTTTTTGGAACGTATACAGTGGCGGGTGAGTGGTGACTTACGTATTATTTGAAATTACCAAATTGACCCTAACGTGGATCCCATTGACCTTTAATCATTGAGGGTTTTTAAGCTAAGCTAATTATTAATCTATTTTCTTAGCTCTCAACATTATAAGACTTTAAATCATTAATAAACTAAACCATCCTGATTACTGATCTGGATTTGTCCCCCCTCGCATTCACAAATTCAAATTATTTTAATCTCCACACTACTGATCTTCTTCCACACTCTATAAACAAGGGCTCGATTTCAAATCGATCAAGAGGTTTGATGATTTGTAATAAATTATTTATATGACCCAAAGTAATTAGAATAATAAATATAAATAATGAAGGGATGTTGGAAGGGAAGTGGTTAGATTCAAGTCATTTTCGGGACTGAAGTAAATGGATTGGTGACCATTTCCCGTTTGAGGCCATACATTACATTTCCTCCGTTATTCATTTTTATTTTATATTGTTGTTATTGAATTTTTTTGCATCATCTCAAACCGATTTGACGGCCGTTATTCAACTAAATCAATTATTTAAACACTTTAAAACGATGAGAACCTAAACCATCAATGTCAATAGTTCATAATATTAATTTCTCCCAACGTCCCGTTTTAACCTACAAAACTCTTACATGAAGTTAGGAATAAACCTTTTTCAAAAAAAAAAAAAAAAGTTATGAATAAACTTACGGACCAAAATTCATTCGTTTTCTGGTACTTAGGAATCAAAATGTTAGGAATGAACTTCTTTTTTTTTTTAAATACTTAGGAATAGTTTTATTATTATGTAGTTTGGTGGTAGAATCCATTGTGCGTCGTCCAAAGAGGGCTGTGTTCAAAGTTTGAACTTTTTTTGAGAAAAATCTATATATTTAGCTTCATCGACAAAGAAAACGTATGTCCAAAACATTTCATTTTAACCATAATTAACAAAAATTACTTTTGGGCCAATCTCAATATGATTTTGAAATCCAACATATTATGTGTATAGTTAATGTAATTTGCACAAAAACACACATTGCTAAAATATATTTGGGAAAGGATTCTAACGAATGATTTTAATTGGAGGCAGAGTGCCGTTGACAAGATAAGAGGTAAAACACAAACAAGTAAGAACTAAAACGGTTGACTAGTAAAACGAGACATTCTAGCATAATTACTATAATAGTGATGATTATTCTGCTGCAGCTTAATTTCACGGCCTTCGTAGTTTGCAGATTTTGCAGTTAGCATAATTGTGATATTTTTATTTCTGTCTATAATTGTAAACATTATCCATTTAATAAAAAAATATCTGTGATTCTGTATTTTTGTAAACTATTTGAATAAACTGTATACTTCATCTCCAAACGCTTGAAAACTTGTTTTTACTTTTTTATTTTGAGAATGTATATATATGAATTTACTAACATGGTGGTAGTTTGGGGTTATAGTAAATATGTAAATTGTCAAATTTGTGTATAAGACTAATTATCAGCCTACTCAGCATAGCGATAGGGGGTAAACGATTGGAATTTTCATCGAAATTCACGGCATGATTAGGCAGTAAATGTTAATAGCGTTAGATTGAGATATCCTATACTATTATTTGGGGAGTACACTTTATAAGATACCCTTAACTAACCTTCTCTTTTGTAAAAATTTACTTAAGAATGCCATTACAAAAATCTTCTTATAGAACAAATTTCATTCAATTTATTAAGGATAAACAAGTAAAATACTAATTTATGTCATTTAATTAATTTAATTAAATTATAAAACGAAAATATGTTATTATTATTGTTTTTTAAATGACCAATCAAAATGAACATATAAGATTTGATATCTAACTTACCATATTAATTTGTTATTTATCATTAAACTTCACCTATCATCTTAATATGATTATATTAATATGAAACAAATAAATCATCATATCATCTACATAATAAAAAAAAAGTAATTTTTTTTCTGCATATGCCAAGATTTGAATTTTTAAAAACGCATATAAATTGTTCAATTTATAAAGGAAACAATTAAACGGGTCAAAAATTCAGACTTGAGTAATATATTTCTTTTACACAAAAATAAAGTCAACAAAAATTCTAACTGAGCAACGGATCAGAATTTGAATATTTATATTCGATTTCATACATTTATTTTTTTGAAATGTATAATTTTATATACTACAATAAAAATTTAAATATTTTAATTTGCAACATTTAAAATAAGTTTTACTTGATATTTTTAGAGAATATCATCAATACTTAATAGTTCAAAAAGTTAAAATTTATAAATACTCTAATTTGATTATTTTTAAAAATATTTATAATATGTAGCGGGTTAAATATAATATATTATATGATAAAATGAGTTTTGATCCTTATAACTATTTGAATAGTTATATTTAATTTCATGTAATTTGTTTTTTGAAATTCATAATTTTATAGACTACAAAAAAATTTAAAGATTTTAATTTGGAATATTTGAAAATAGTGTAGAAAATTTAAATATGGTTTGACACCTCTAAATATTTGAAAATTTGATTCCGCAAGCAATTTTAGAATTAACGAATAATAGATTGTGCACGCAATATTTTAAAATGAAATATTGAGATTCTAAAATAAAAATATAGACTCCACGCACGGGTTGATTTTGGTATTATTATATACTATATATATGTTTATAACATATTCGATTATGAGAATAATTGGTAAATTCCGTAATTATAAATCTTAAACAAATTCTGTAATTAGATTAGCTCAAACAAATCTCTATTCCAACAACCAAAGAATTATAAATTGAAAAGGAATTTTCTAAATTAATTCAAAATAATAGCTAATTTTCTTAATTAATTCAAAATAATCTATGTTTTATATGCGATTCATTTATGATATTTTAATTTTTGATCTAACTGAAATATATGCAACCCTATTTTGTGGTTGTTAACATAAATTAACTCATTGTTCAAAAAATATTACTTTTAAAAAAAATAAATAATATTATTTATTTTTTCATATCTTAAAAAAAAATTTATCCATAATTGAGTATTATAGAAAAAAATATATTTATTCTAATATTGTATATAGAGACTGACAAAAAAATTAATATTTTTTACTTACTATTATAATATATTAAAACTTAGTTCTAATATATATATTATATAAATTTTGTAATAAATAAAATTCAACCCGTACTAAAGTACGGGTGATGATCTAGTTTAATGAATTACACGAAAATGTTTTGAAAGGTGATATCAGGGACCATCCTTTTGGTAGCTCCTAAAAGCATTGAATATGATTTTTTTCTACGAAATTATATAATAGCCACTCGATTTTCGCATGGCTCGACCCTTAACGTTACAATTTCTATCTTATTGTATAATTATACTTAATAAAGAAAAAGTATATTTTATCTGTCGTGGGTCTTTTTCGTAGATGCACTTCCGAGTTTTTTTTTTTTTTTTTCACAAAGTATCTTTTATTAAACCAAAGATCTTACAAACCGGGCTAACCGGAAAACCTAATTAACCGGTACCCACAAACTTTGATCCAGAAATATGCACACAAGCCGACATATTTTCCGGCGAATGAACAACCGAAAAACTCCGGACGTTACCAAACATCAAACAAACTATTACACCGAATAAAGAAAAGGATGCAATTTAACTTCAAATTCTTTCCTCCTCCCATCACCAGAATTTCCTGAGAACAAAAGCATAATAGAAATGGCTGGTAAACGATGAACCACGAGGTGAAGCTTCTGAACTCTTGTCATCACTTGATATAAGAGTAGACTTCGGAAATTGACACCTTGACTTCCTGGAATGGCAAGACGGACCTCAGATAAGGTGATTGAAACCGTCAAAAAACGCCGAGCCGTTAAAGTCGAAATAGAATCGACGATGATACGGATGAAAGGAGCCAAGCAACCCAGAACTCGCCCAGATCTGAATTATTGTTTCCGAGTTGAAAACGACCATTATAATAACGGGTCTAAAAAAATAGCATTGCGTACCATTATATAATATGTATCTATATATATATGTTACTTTACTAAAATTAGTGTTTTACAATATGTTTTTGTGAAAGATGTTTATCAAAGGAAAGTGGTGTCTTTTGGTTTTAGATAAAGTAAAATGTCATAAAATTCAAGCAAAAGTGTATAAAAATATAGTAAAATGTGATGAGTAATACACAATGTTTATTCACATAATTTAATTAATATTTGTAAACAACATGCATAAAAGCAATGATGCATTAGCGCTTAACTTTTTATTTATCCATAACGAAAGATAATTGTGATTAGAAAACCCTGTAAAAAAATTAAAGATATTTATGATTACTGTTTTTCTAAGGGCTTGACTGGTTTAAACGCAGCGGTTGCGGTTGCGGTTGTGGGAGTTTGCGGAAGCGGGCGGTTGCGGTTTCAAGCGTTATTTAGCGTTTTGACCGACTGGTTTAGCGGTTAAAAATGGGTGCGTTTGCGGGAGATTTACGACTGGTTGATCACGAGTACGATAGCGGTTAAACCAAAGTTTACCAAAATAAATTTAATATATGATTATAAAAAATTATAAAACACCAGAAACTATAATTATGAAAAGTATAAATTTTTTAAACATGATTAATGATTAAAAACCATAAATAATTATTCAAATAAATTTTTATATTGAAAACAAAAATAATTATTAATATTAGAAAATTAAAGTTAGATAATTATTATTTTTTTTATAATTAACGTGAATATAAATAAGACATGATAATATATATTTTAATTTATTTATTTTCTTTTTTTAGTTTCTTTCCTTTTTTAGACCAACCGCAACCGCCCGCAACCGCAAACGCTTGCGGGAAGGAGCTTTTGAAATCCAGCGATTTCGAGCGGTTCGAAGCGGTGTGGAGCGATTTCTATGATTGGTACCAACCGCTAACAACCGCAACCGACCGCTAACAACCGCTAGGCGGGTGCTAGCGGGAAAACCAATCAAGCCCTAATATGGTGGGTTTACAAATTACAACCCTGCTAAGAATAGATTAAATACAATTATACAAATGAAGTTTAAGAATAAGGTAAAAAAACCCTATAAATCGAACAGAGACAATAGTGTACAAATAAACCATAAAATTAAGTAATTCAATTATTGATGGGCCATGGTAATTTTAAGGTGGAGGGAAAAAAAATGCAAGTGGATTGAGCAAGGACCCATCTAAAAGGCAAAATTACTGCACCAATTACACCAACAAAAAAATAGAGGTATAAAAAAGTTCGTAGTTTGATCACTTTTTTTTTTGTTCCTGTAATTTTCTCCTTTTACTTCCATGATTTTCACTTTTTTATTCCCTAAGACTATTGCGAAATTAAAAATAAAAGTTTTTGTTTTTGCGAAAATAAATAAATATTTTTAGACTTTTTTTTTTTACTTAGCATAGTAGCATACAGTTCTAAGATCAGCTTTAGTTACCATCATTACTCGCACGACTGCTTCTGCACGGAAAATCATACACATATACACACAGATATGTGTGTGCACGGAAAATCACACACAACACAAATATGTGTGTCAGTGAATTACTGTAATTGTTGTGCTCCGAACTGGTTAATCTTCTCTAAGACCATCTCCAATGTATTTCTCTATTTTTACCTCTATCTCTATAATAGAGGTGAGTTTTCTCTATTTTTACTCCAATGTATTCCTCTATTTATTCCTCTAAAAAGTTTAACTCTATTTATAGAGGAAAAAAATAGAGATTCTCTATTCTCACCTCTATATATAGAGAAAAAAATAGAGATCTCTATTTTAGAGGTGAGAATAGAGGTGGGTTGGAGTAAATTTGCTTCTAAAATAGAGTTTAGAGGCAAATATAGAGGTGGGTTGGAGATGCTCTAAAACCATCTTACTCATTTTCCAACGTGGCACTAATGTACATGAAAAGAACTATGGTATTTTAGTTTCCACACTACAGTTTTCATTGTTTTATTAACTAAACAGTCTAAACTAGTTTAGTCGAATTCAAATTCAAATTTATGCCAGCTCAATCAGTTTTCAGAATAACCTTAATCTTATTCTTAATTATACTATTTGCCTAGGTTAAATTTAAAATCCATAGTGGACATATATAAAGTCCATATATATCATATTATCATGTGTATATCTCTTAATTTTTTTCTTTCTTTCACATAGCATAAGATATATAACGGCGGGTTTTGGATTCATGTGAAGGTGCTTCGCTGTCGTAATTTGTATTCTCATTTTTATATTAATCCCTTTTTACTTCTTCTATCAATTATGATTATGAATGACAACGATACGGTTTAGGTCCGGTTCTTTTCGATTTATACAACCGACAATATTATAAGTTGAAATAGAACCGACATCTCTGTGGTTTAACTTGCTTAATAAATAATTACATGCACTAAACTTATACAATGTGAATGAGAATGGATTGCTTGAAGACTGGTGAGGATGATTAACACGTCTACATCAAGCATATATAAATATTATATATTTGGTCTACCTAAATATCATGGAGCAAAATAAATATACATACGTCTACATCAAGCATATATAAATATTATATATTTGGTCTACCTAAATATCATGGAGCAAAATAAATATAAAAATATGTATGTAACAGACAAAAGAAAACTAATTTTAAAATGGGAGCATTGGTACTTAAGGATTCACAAATCACCCGGAGAATAAAAATATAATTGAAAGAATAAAATAAGTAAATAGATTATGCTGCAAGAAGATTAAAAAAATTATACGAGTAAGTATGGCTAGCAAATAACTTATAGTACAAGAGAGATTTGTCTAAATATTAAACAATAAAAGGTTGATACAAACGGGTCCACATATAGGATTAATTAAGAACTTCAAAAGGGTAATTAAAATCTTGGGATTATTTTTTAAAAAAGTTGGTAGATCCATAGATTAAAAAAAAAAAACTTTGTTGTTTTCAAGCCTCCGTTTAAAACAAGGACGAGATAAATAAAGTGAGAGTCAAATTCACAATGAGTTTGATTTATGTAAATGTGAACTGGTAATAGAAAAAAAGTTAAGGCGTGGGGGTGTAAAAAAAAGAAGGGAGTGAGAAATGGAAAGAAGAAGAAGTTAAGGGGTAGAAAACGAAATAGAGAAAATCACATGGGAAGAGAGGAGGGCATGTGGGATTATCCATGTGATTTTCATCTTCCCATGTGAGTTTTTACCTCTCAGTTTTTCTGTCTCCAGCTCACCTTTTTTTTCCCCTTGTGTACTTTGTTGTTGTTAATAGCCTCTGATTTATCTAGAAAAAAAAAAAGTAGAGAGGTAAATTTAAAGATTAAATCAGGTGTGATGTGTTGGAGTTGGAACATGAAGGTAATAGCGTCAAGTAAAAGCTTGTTTGTTTTTTAATGTATAACTTAAGCTAACACTGTTAAATTGTTGATTTTACAAATCTCCCTTCAAATATAAGTGAATGACATTTTCATTGCGTCGTTTGTTAATGAAGAACCTTTTTTGTAATATGGGAAAAAAAAAAGAAATGAAAAGGCAAAACAAATTGTTGAAAGATAAAAAAAGAGAGGAGATAGGCTCTTGTGAACAAGGAAAGGGCGTAAAAGAGAGGTGGAAGATGGAAGAAATACAAAGACAAACTTCACATTCTTCTTTTGCTTTTCCGAAATTTCGATCACACATTTCATATTTCACCTTTTTCCTGATTTTGTCATGAAAATTTCCTTTTATTCATGGCCTAATTTTTTTCTTACTAGCCCAAACCACATTTTTTGGGCCAAGCTTTAGTTTTCTTTTTCTATTTTTTCCCAATAAATAAAAGGCAGCTTCGAAAGATTCTTCAATTACCTAAAAGCTCAAGGCTAAAGAGAGCCAATTTAGAGGTTGGAGTTTTGAATAGTTACTCTCAATTCTTGTCACTGTCACTGATACTTACAGGACATAATCAAGCATAGAGAACAGAACCACTTTCTATATAACCAATAATATTACATCAGAAAATTATGATAATTTTTTTTACCTCAAACTTTAAACCTTAGCTAATAATGCCTATTGCAAATTTAAGCAACCAGTTAAATTACCAATCATTGTCAAGAAAGTCTAATGCTCAAGATTCTTCACAATTTAGCACCTAATTCAATTCGTTTCAGTTCAAGAGTCATCCTTTCATTCTCAAGTTTCATCCTTTCGTTTTCCATTCGCATTTTTTCGAGCTTCTGGTCTCTTTTCTTACTAAACACCTCCCACCTGAATTGTTGTCTCTCCAGTTCCATCAACTCCGCTTGAATCTGAAGCTTGCGTTCTTCTAACTCAAGAGACTTAGACTCAATCCGCTGCCTCTGTAAGCCAGCAGCTTTCTCACTGTCTAGCGACATTCCTCGACTCACATCAGCTTGGGAACGAGGCAAAAGAGGGACATCATAACCCTTATTCGGATCTTCATGGCTCTGGCTTTGTCTACACCTCTTCAAGGGACGGTCACTTAAGACTCCATCATGATCATCTTCATCGTCAAGATCTTCATTCTGGTGATTCCCATGGTCATCATTATCATGATCATCACGGCTTCCGAGTGTAATCAAGTGAAGGGACCTCTGTACTGCAGGGTCATGAGGCAAATGCAATCTGTTTCCGTTATGATAGGAACACATCTCCTCATAGAAAAGATGTTTGGAACTCATGATTTTCCTAACTTCTTCTTTCTCTTTCTCATTCAAGTAATCAATCTTATCCAAGAGTGCAGGGTTCTCAACAACCTCACAAGAAGTTCCCCTACCAAGCATCTCATTAAGCTTCTTATACCTCTTATTAAGATCATTGAACTTATCCTCGCATTGCTGCGGCGAAACACGATAACCTCTTTCATCCATGACTTTAGAAACTGATCTCCACTTGCCTTTCTTCTGCAAAACAGCAAATTTCCTTCCGCAACCGTCTTCGGAAGTACTAGAGTCCTCACCGATATAAGAAAGAGCAGTTATCATCAGCTTCACCATCTTATCCATCCATTTAACACGTTGCCAAGGAGAGTTTTTGTTGGACTTGTTTTGACCATCACAACTCAAACATAGTTCATCATCTTCACTCATCGATTTCTTCCCTCTGTCGACATTGTTGCGATGTGCATCCATAGTAATGTCAAAGCCCGAGTCATTTCGAGGATTTGGATGGTGTTGATTCTGATTCTGATGCATAGCATTTGGACGAAGATCTCTCATAGAAGAACCAACTTGAGAATCAAAGCGTCCATGAGCATTTTCACCACGAACAATGCATCCTTGCGAACAATTTCCTTCCATTTCTCCACCTTCCAAAAGAAAATCTGAATCAGAGTAAAACAAAATTCAGTCTTTTTCCTCAAAATCCAATTTTTCTCCAAATCTAGAATGACAGAATCTGAAACCTAAATCATCCGATTAATCTAAGCTTGTTACACAGAGCAATAACAACGAATTCCATAAACTATAAGACATCGCTACCAAAAGACGAGATTCACGGAACCAAGAAGAGGCATAGAAACAAACGACCTTTTAAAACGATTGAAGACGAGAGGAATCTAGGGTTTTAGAGAGCAGAGTACAAGTAGAGAGACGAAGAACTCTGATCACTGAGACAATGCGTGTGGCGGACAAAACATTTTAGAGGAAGAAGAAGAGAGTCTTGTTTGTTAATAATCTTTTTGGACTTTTTTAGTGACAAATCACAAAAGTTATTTATGTCCAATGTATCAGAAGATATTTGGACCCACCATTTCTTTTTATTTCATTAATTTTTAAAACCTTTTTTTTTATTATTGATTGATTTTGGTAGTAACTCCAGATGTGTAGAGTATGAATTTGAATATGGAAATAAATGAAACTTATATGTTCTTTTATTATATATTAATAGGATACGATTGTCAAGGGAAATCTAAGTTGTATAAGTATTTCTTTTTATCTTACTTTTATAGAAATTTAGATATATAAATTTATATCAATTTAAATTTGATAATACATGTAATTTTTTTTAAACGTTGGTGCACAATCTTTCAATATTGGATATCTTAAGTTATTTACTTTCAAAAATTGAGTATAAAATAAGAAAGTAGGAATTTAGAAAAAGCATTAACTTCTTTTAAGAGTTTTTAAAATTGTTTATATATATATATATATATATATATATATATATTTAAAACTTTGTATATAACGTAAAAGGTGATTGGTATCACGTTTTAAAAGACATATTTTTTTTAAAGACGTTTTAGAAAACAACACGGGATTTTAGCACCGAATCAGCGTTAGTCACAATAGATTATTCTATTTTTACACGTATGCTTATTTTACGGAACCGTTAAGCGTTACGATTCAAAAAAGTTATAAAACGCTTGTAAGTAGAAAACAAACGAATTGAAGTAGAAAATGTCAAATTTAATATCTTAATTTAAATTTTTAACTAAAATTTAACATTAGTATTTATTTTTTACTAAAAATATCTATACATACAAGACCTCAACTCTAATTATATCAAGCTAGAAACCATTGATAATCTTTACAGAAAGAAACACAAAATAGAGCGCCGAAAAATATTATAATATTTTGTTTCGCCAACGTTCGTATATGGGCCTAATTTTCTATTGGGCCGTTGCCCTTATGATTGTAAAATCTTATTCGTAGAACGAAATTGTTAAGCTCGTGTCTGCAAGTTCAGAGTTTGTGTCCGGTTATACGATTCGTCGGTACCAAAACCCTCCGAGAAGTGTTTCAGAGTATCTCTGTCTACACAATGTCCGGCGAGGAAGACGCCACCGTGAGGGAGCCACTAGATCTGATTAGGCTGAGTCTCGACGAGAGAATCTATGTCAAGCTCCGGTCAGACCGCGAGCTTCGCGGCAAGCTTCACGTAAGTTTTCTTTGCCCTCCTTTATGGGTCTAGTAGTACCTCGAATTTGTAACTACTTAAGAAACTCGTTCCACAAATAGTTCGTTTGAATTTTGTAACTTATTTTGCTGATTTCACTGTTTCGTATCGAATTTGGTCCTTCTTATGGGAAAGTCTAGGGTTTTGATTTTCAAGTTTCAATTTTTTTAAATAGGTTCTCGAGTTATGGCGATAAATTGCAATTGGGAATTTATGGGTTGTGTAAATTTAATTTCGACAAAGTTTTTAAATTTTGGAAGATTTCTTACACTCTTGAGTTGCTCACTTAGGTTTGATGCTGTTGTTGTTGTTGTTATTTCTCTGGGCAGGCGTTTGATCAGCATTTGAATATGATTCTGGGTGATGTTGAAGAAACTATCACAACAGTAGAAATCGATGACGAGACATATGAAGAGATTGTTCGGGTACGTGCTTTTTCTTACTCAATAGGATTTATGTTAACTTTATGGATAATTGAGATTAAGGACTATATACAAAAGTTTCAGCTCAATGATTCTGTGTAGTACATTTACTTAGACAACAGATTATATCCTACACGAATCTTATTGTTCTGAAAGATAAGCTATTGGATCAAAATCAGGAGGGTATTTCCATGTAACTGACTGTTTTCTAGTAGAGAAGTCTCTTTAAGCTTCTTAGGCACACACATATTAGTTGTTGAGACTCCTCTAGGTGGGCTGCAATTCTTATCTGTGGCTTTTGTCTCTCCTGTATGTGATTTGTTTTGTTTGCTATCTCTGATTGCAGACTACAAAGCGGACGATTGAGTTTCTATTTGTGAGAGGAGATGGAGTGATATTGGTGTCTCCACCGCTGAGGACAGCAACCTGAGTTAAATCTCAAATCTTTTGTGTCCTCTTATCTTAAGGGGAATTTGTGACTATTGTTGTATTTAGTCACTTTTTTTGTCTAAACTAAAACAAGCTTGAAGAAGCTACTTTGCTTAATTTCCAATGCTTTTCAGATACTTTCATTGTGTGATATCTTAATTACAACCCAATTATCTGAGTTCACAAATAAAGATAGATTCTGAAGAAGACAAACAAACAAAAATAGAAGAACAAGAGAATTTATGATCAATTTACGTACATATAAAAGGAGACCGAAATTGTAAATAAACAAAGTTGGTGTCTTATTATCTTCTTCTGGGTCGGGCATTAATGGGAGAACCTGATGATTGTGAGCCTCTGTAGTTTCTGCTTGGAGAATCCATTGATCCTCTAAAGGAAGAGTAGGTAGCTTTGGGTAATGGAGGCGTTGACTCTAATGGAGTTGACTCTGCAAAGCATGCTGTGTTTACACGAGTTCTCTCCAACTCTGGTTGTAGCAATTCGTTTGAACACTGTTTCGTTAGAGCCTGTTCACGAAATAAATAAAATGATCAAAAATTGAGGTTTTGATATTTGATCGAATCTGTTGGAAAGAGAAAGGAAATAATATGTTACGAGGAGGTCATCTGCTGAAACAGATTGCTTGTCATCTGAAACTGTGTCTTCGCTGCCACGAGTTGGTCTACGATTATGTCCCGGGGTCTCGACAGCTTCACTGATGCTCTCTATAGCTATTTCCAACACGGTTCCTTGTAGAGATTTAAGAGACTCGGTTGCAGAGCTTGTAAAATATGGATTTAGTACTGTTTCAAAATATTCAAGCTGCAGCAGTTGTGATGAAAAAAAATTAGCAATCACAAATCTGCAAAAGCTTATCTGCTTCTGTAAAGAGCTTTGTTTCTCATTATGAGATGAAACGAGAATAAATTTAAGGTTTTGTTAGTGAGGATCTCTAATGATGAAAAAGAACAAGTTACCTCAAACATTAGTTGGCAGAAACCATTTGCATCAATTGATCTTAGGTCACTTGATCTGTTTTCTTCCACAAGACTCAAAAAAGTGTCGATTAGACCTTCGATCAGCACGCCAAGAATCTTGTCCAGGAGGGGTTTTGCACCAGCAAAGACCTGCAGTTTTTATTTCAGGTGCAAAGTTATTAGGATTTTACACAATGAAAACTGCCGAGGAACACATTTACAAGTCAAATATCTAAAGAGCCACAAACCAACTAGGAAAAATTTCTGTTATAAAGAGCAATAGTATTACCTCCGCATGGACAGCTACAAGAGTGTGCAACAGCTCAACAGCCGCATCTCGTATGCCCTGGAAGATTGGAGCAAATATTTAAGTAATTCTTTTCTTCATTCAAATCAAGAAGTTAATAGATATCATTTCGCAAAGATTTCTTACTTTCACTTGAGGTGCTGATCCCCACTGAATACCAGAGTCCAGCAAATAATTTGTGGCCGCTGTTCTGATCAAATTTGCCTGAGTACAGGTGAAATTCTCGGAAAATTAAAGTTCTATTTCTAACACTTAGCAAAAGGATTCATAGGCTAACCCGGCTGGAAAAAAATTAATACCTTAGCAAAAGTGTAATGCTCGAGGACCTTCTCTCCGAGTCCAGAGAAAGACATTATTAGATCTTGAAGGTCGCTACTGTCTTCATTTTTGTCTCTGAATAAGTGAAAACACAAAAAAAATCTTAGTTTAGTGAGCTATAACACCATATACAAATTCACCCATGAGACCAGTATTTGATTATGAATTATATCAAATTCAACCGTTGGTACTTATTATCCAGAAGAAAACTAATGACCTCTATTAAGCAGGGACTAACCTAGACTGCAACCATGTATATTTGAACTTGTTGTAAAGCTCTGAAGCAAGTTCATCTTTGCAATAACCTATATTACTTAAGACCATCAACAACCGCCTGTGAGGATCAACAACACTTCCGTAGGTGTTGGCTGATGGTTCTTCCTGATGATCATCAGAATATCCGTTTTTCCAATTATCTTGTCTTGAGGTGCTTTGGGAAAGATCAGCACCAATTTGCTCCAAGTGCGCTGGCACATGGTGAAAACAAATTAGCATATTCAGCGTAACCACTTTAAAGTATGCATTTGCCTGCATTCATGTGTTTACATGAGGATACTATCAAGGATGTTTGGTTACAAGTCGTACCAGCAAAATCCAGAAAGCAGTTCAAAAATGCCAGTCTAACCGATATTACGATTTCCTCAATTTGGGCAAACATATCTTCTGATTTGGCAGCTTCACTTTTGACAGACAGAATCATCCTGAAAAATGTATACACGGAAATCAACAGCTAAACGAAGTAAACACTGTAGTACACATTTGTATATGCAGTTTCCTGAAGCAAAAAAAAGCATACAAGACCTGTTTCCTTATCATACAAACATGGTACACAGTCGTTTGATTTTACATGTCTCAGCATAAAATTGGTAATCATGGTATGACAAGCTAGAACCACAATTCGTGACTATTGACATTGTTTTTCTAACGGATACGGAGAAGACTAGACTTTCATTTATGTACTGGAAACAGGAGAAGTCTGGAACTCCAATAAATAGCAAAAACCGGGTTTTTCACTTCCACAAAAATAAATAAAGAGTAATAATGCCCTCTCTATGTGTAGTAAACCTAACAATGCAAATATTTTCTATATGTTACCAAAATACGCTTGAAACTTACAGATTGACTTGTTCCATGCCAGAGACAATAACTGAACGGAATGCAAGGGGCAAGTAAGAGATGGCGTATGGAGATCTATTCCTTTCAAGAATAGACACCGGGATCCACGTCTCCTCTTTTGATATTCCTTCCGTGGATGCCCTCATCCAAGAGCAAAGCCTTTGGATATAAATCTTAGTGATTTCCGCCTGGACTTTTCTCAGTGCAACGACTGCCATAACCAAAAAGGTTATACAGCATCTTAGTCTACTTAAAATAAATAGCAAGCTCAAGTCTCAGAAGAAGTTCAAATACCAGCACTGTGGGGCGTTGACTCTTTGGCTTCAAAAGCTTGGCATGCTTTTGATACTTCGTTGATGGCATCACTCATAAATGGGCGGAGAATGCATGATTCGTCAAAATCACAAAATGTGCTGTTCACCTACAACAGCAGTAATCAGGAAAACAAATATTTAGAGCCATTTTATAGCACAGATACCACAGGATTGTCCTTCCAATGTGGAGAGAAGCTCCACTGAAGAGGTCACTTAATTAGAAAAAAAGAAACAAAGATAACACCTTTGCTTCATAGACAGAAATAGTCTTGCGTATCATCCCAGCAACTTCTTCCAAAGAATGAGTTGAATATCTTGCCTCTGTGACCTTCTCCTCAGCTTTATTGGCTGATGTATCAGTAACTTGGGAGGACTAAGCAAATAAAAATTAAATTCAAATCAAATGAAGAACTATTTCCAGTTCGAGAAAGAAACAATTACTACAGAATTATTCTACTCTTGGGGCAGTATAGGGATCTAAGCAGAAAGAATAGCCGATACCTTGGCAAATTTTCCACTGAAAATGGATATAGCTGTTTTCCAAAACACAGGGATATGATGCACAAGCACAGCAGTCAATCTTTTGATGTATCGTCCCTTCAAAGTATCAATCTCTTCGCTGGGAAATTCCACTGTTTGTAGGTCAACTTGAACTGCATTATTTTCATTAGAAGAGGCGGTATCTGACTAGAGAATTGAAAAAACAAGGCATGTTATCATCTATAGAACTGAATATTGAATAGTCTTCTAATGATATATCATTTTCAATGCTAGACTCACATACGAAACGCCATTTTGTTGAATTTGTTGCCACTTCGCATCTGAGATGGCTTTCTCATGAGTGTCATTACGCAAAATTTCCACCCTTGCTTCATGATCATATGTACATTTCTCAAGCAAGCCGTGGATTCTATGATTCTGGTAAATTAAAGAGCCAAGCAAGATGACGTCGTTATGAATATACACGATGATTGCAACAAAAAGTGTGGGAGACAACAATCATAAAGGAAACAAATGAATGATTTTATAAGTTAAAAGTCACTCTGGACTCAAAGCAAATCTATTAGTAATCCAGATTCCACGCAGAACATAGTAAGAGGGTAGTAAAAGAGTGACATCTTCGAATATACCGACCTGAACATTTAGATAATGCCACACAGGATCAGATTCGGGTTCCAGCTCCAGCAAAAGCCTCACAGTGTTTTCCAGCTAAAATAAGAACAGACTTCAGATATCAAGACAAAAAATCGACTGGAAAAAGAATTTAGTCATTTTCTTTAGGTACAACAACTGGGAAAATGTAAAATGGGATATCCTAAATAGAAGTTAAAGTTGATGATGACTGCAATATTGACATGATACCAGTACTATGGTTAATGCATTTGGTAAATATTTGAATGAAGGATTGTTCAGTTCAATTACTAGTTGTCATTAAAATAAAATGAATTATAACTGACATACGCTTGTAAAGTCTATTTTCGGATCTTCCATAGACTTGTATAGTGTGCCTTTAAATTCCAGCATAACTTTCTCAACCTCCTCAAGTACACGCTTGAGTATATTTACCTGATAGCAGTTTGTTTTTCTATATTGTCAAGAGCCTTGTTATGTAAATAAATAAAATCGTAATAAAAAGAAGGTTCAGTGCTTATAGGAAAGTGGATAGCATCTGTCTCAAGAGAGTGTGATTGAAAATTCAGGCATACGTGAGAAGGGAGAGCAATAGATTTCGCCTTCTTGTATTCTCGAACAGCCAAATCATATTCACCCTTGCTAATACTGCTACGAATGATACTGGGTAAATTGAACAGTGTCCGGAATCTCTGAAGCATTCCTTGGACAGACCTGATTTTCTCAGCTTGAGCCTAAAAGTGATTTTGAAAAAGGCTTCAGCAAATTGAAAGAGAGTGACAAGCAAAAAAAGTAAATCAGAACCACACCAACCTGTCTCTCAAAAAGGGGCTCAAATGCAAGATTGGCCCTTGATGTCACACTTTTCATACAATTGAACAAATGAGTAGTTCCTGACCCTTCGGGGTCTTCTTCAATCCGCTTCAGTTTTGACTCAATATCTATTAAGAAAATCAGTGGTCTACATGAAAATGAGAGAAGAAAAACATAAATTATTTAGTTGAGAGTAATAATAATACATACCATCAATTGTTGTTTTACATGAGACGAAGCAGTCAAAATTGTCCTTTACCAATTGTTTCCTTTGCAGATTCCGACCCTTTAAGTCACTTTTCAGGCCAAGGGCACCAGCCTCCAAATCTGCTGCAGTCGTGTCTTGGTGAATACGAGAAAGAAACAGCTTTGGATCGAAATGATCAGAGAAGTAAACCAATTTTTCTGCAAATACTCAGAAGAGGATACATAACAATTAGACAACTGGAAAAGTACATCGAAAAATTAAATTTTCGTGTAAGAGCTACTGTTCAACTCTAGTTGTCAAATATGGTGAAGAAAGACATACCCCGAAGAGTATTATCCACTTTTTCAGCTTTTGATGGGCTTCCTGACGACTCAGTGATTAATCTCAATGTCTTATTGTCTATGATCCTATGAAGTAGACAAAATCAGGTTTAGATAACTTCTACCATATCAAAGACAAGAGTACAAAGCATCTGTCTGGCTTTCGTGGTAAGCAAAACGAAACGAGAGCAATTACCCTAATTTTAGTGGATCAATACATTCCATGCCACGAGGGAGTGACTGCAAACTAGTCAGAGCCACTTTCTTGCCAGGTGCAGGTGCTTTACCCTCTACTTTCTGAACCACGGGTGCTGTTCTCGATTCCCTCATATCACGAACTCTACGAGCAAGCTGCCAAAATGCCACCGGAATCAAAGTGAAAATGGACATCTTTCCACTTGCATCCATATGATGTTATGGTTCTAAAATCACTAATGGCCTGCTAATTTTCAAGCTCTCTATATCAGCTCCACACTAGAAACTAAGGATAGCCTTCACGGTATCCCACGAATGGTATTGTTCAGTGTCATACAATTCAACAAATAGATCAAGATATCGAATTCAAACTCTTGAACTTGATCGAACAAGCAAAGCCATAAGAATTCGAGCGTGAATCTTGCCACAAATACGTACCTCAGCTTCATTAACCCGTTTCCAACAATCAGGCTCCCCTCCATCCCAAGCACCATCATCCTCCTTCCTCGCTCTTCCCTTCTCCCGAACATCGCTACCTCTTCCTCTCCCCGCACCACCACTAGAACCACCTATTTCCCTTTCCCTCTCCAAATCATCATCCCCGCTTGAAATGCTAAGCAATTCCACCTCCGATTCATCATCCTCATCCATAGAAGGCTTCCTAACCGCCGGCGCAGACTTCTTCGGCGGAGCGGCAGCAGCAGCCACCGGCTTCTGCTGTCGAGGCTGCTGCACTAAATTGGCAACAGGTTTGCGAGCAGAGGAGGAAGGAGGTTTCTGATAGGTGAGATCTCTCTGAGCCTGCTCTTTCAACGCCATTTGAAGAAGCTCATCTTCGTCTAGATCGTTGCTATCGCTCGACATGTTTCGGCGATTCAGATGATCGTCAGAGTCTTCTCCGCTTGAGCTATAGTTAGAGATCTGATGAGCTTTTACTTTCGATTTTGAGATTTCAGTTTGTGATTTGTGTGACAAGTTTTTTACTTTTTTTTTTTTTTTTTTGTTTCCAGAAATATTGATTTTAACTTTTAAGACGAAAAGGTGGTGTATACGCGGAAAAATCAAAAGATGCCGATGATAAGAAATAATCTTTTCCGGTGTGGTGGCTTTGAACGGAATTATTTGATATGAGGGACAGTCACACATACACATGTCAATAACCCAATTCTCAAATTTTATTTACCAAAACTCTCAAACCATCCACATTAGCACATACCAAAATTTTTGTGGTACCATTAACAAACTCTATATTTATTATTAAACTTTTATTTCTACTAAACATTATAAAAAACTTGTATGTATATACCAAAAATTTTACTTTATTGAAGATAATATAATATATACCACTACATATATCATTAATAACAAAAATAATTCTTTATTATGATTTACTACTAAACTAAATTTATTAAGAGAATCTTATAAGTATGTTAATTTTGTTACAAATATCTTTCGACTTAAGATGGTTTCATGATGTGTTGTAATTTTTTTAGTAAGTTCAATTTCATATATGTAAATTAGACATTTTGCTTATATATATAATTTAAAACTAATGATATTTTTCATTTAAAAGATTAGACATTTTGTATATTTAAAGGTGATGATATTATTACAAATAATCCATTTGGTTAGGTGGTAACATTTGTATCCCATGATGTTCAAGTCTCTCAAGTGACAAATTTTTTAAAAATATGCTTGGACCAAAATAACATCATTTTGGAAAATGTGATGTCACGTCGTTGCCACGTCATCATCCGAGTTAGTATAGTAAACGATTGACTAATTTTCGAATATCAACATCGATTTAGACCCTTTATTGAAGTTTATACATGTTATTTGTTTTTATAGTTGTTCGAGTTGAAATAAGCATTGTAACTTTGTTCGTGTATAAAAATACACGATAGAAAAAGTTCGGTTTGAAATAGACCATTTCCCCCCACCAACTCTCATTGAACGGTATGAATATGGAAATGTTTAACTATTCAGTGGTACCTCGGAAGTGATTATAGTAGCCATATTCGTTAGGAGGGTCATGAGCGTAGTCTCTCCATTTACGAATCAATATGCGCTTGATCGGACATTTTTTTAAACAAGCCAAATTTCAATTTACATCGCTACTCGTTCATAAACAAAATCGGATTGAAAATCATTACCCTAATTCCTTCTCGTTCTCAAAGACAGATAAACCTCGGACATGTGGAGAAAACATATATGGTCCTTCTTAAGAAATGTTCATATGTTGTTCACGATACGACAACAGTTGGATCTCTTTTTGATGAAAAAAATGAAACAACATATGACATTCGCCAGGTGTTATTATGCCATTGGTGGCGAACAAAACTTTCATTACAAAAAAAGTGTTTTGCATTGCTTATTTTGTATATTTGTGTAAGTTATAATTGATGCCAATTAGTTTTACATCACTTATAAAGTGACTATAAAAGTGCTTATTTTGTATATTTGTGTAAGTTATAATTGATGCTAATTAGTTTTACGTCACTTATAAAAGTGTCTATAAAAGTGATAATGCAAATATTTTGCACTGGTTCTGCTAATTATTTGCATCGGTTCTGCTAATTATTGCATCGATTATCATAATTGATATAAGTATGCGTTAGTTGCAACTAAATGATGTTAATTTTGTATCAGATAATATAAATGATATTAATATTTGCATATATTTATTAAAATGACGTTAATATTTGCAACGGTTATAATAAGTGATGTTAAGTGTTTATAATAATATAATAATATTCAATTGACTTTTTAAGAACAAAAATTATTTAATTTTATTAGTTAAAATAAAAGCAAACTATCAAATTTGTTTTGGATCATAATTGATTACTAAGCTTTACACTTTTTTTACACCACCAAAAAACCAAAGTCACTATATTAAATTTGTAATGAAATCTCTTTGAAAGCAATTTGAGACGTTGACAAATTTAGTAAACATTTACGTCACTTTTTACAACCGATGTTTAATTTTTGATTAGTATCAGCTGTTATTGATTTAGACTTTGTATCATTTTCTAAATAATGTAAATTCGTATATTTATGTCAATATTATGAAAATGATTGCCCTAATTTCTTTGGGCTGGGCTTTTTATTCTTAATTATTTTTTCAGTCTTTGATTTTGGTATCCATTTGTGTTTGGGCCTAGGCCCTTTGTTGAAATTGTCAATAAAAATATGAAATTCCTTCGACAAACAAAAAAAAGAAAGAAAAAAAGAACCAAAGCAAACAGTGTCAAGAAAGAAAACGGAAAAAATAACAATCGGTAATCTATCAACCCTAGGAAGCTTCACGCCGGTTTCTCAAAGAACAAAAGCCAAGCTTTTTCTTGTTTCTCTACTCTCTCTCTCTATCTCCGCGCCGCGCTCTATCTCTCTAAACCTCGCTCAGCCTATCGATTAAGTCATCTCCGAGATAAGGTAAGTTTCTTCGATTCTTTCCTCTTAGCCACAGTCGCTTCCTCGTCTCTCTTGTGGTTTCGTTTACTAAGGATTTTGTTGTGCCGATCTCAGAAAACCTAATTTTGTTCCCATTCGAATTGTAGTAAATTTCACCTGGATTGATTGATTGATTAGTCGGAAGAATTAGGAACCGGCCCTGAAATTTTCCAATGGGTCGGAAGAAGCCGAATGCTCGAGGTGGAGATGCTGAGCAGCAACCACCTGCGTCATCTCTCGTTGGTGCTACTAAATCTAAGAAGAAAGGTGCTCAAATTGATGACGATGAGTACTCAATAGGTACAGAGCTGTCTGAGGAGTCTAAAGTTGAGGAAGAGAAGGTGGTTGTTATCACTGGGAAGAAGAAGGGTAAGAAAGGGAATAAGAAGGGTACGCAGCAGGATGATGACGACGATGATAAGTTTTCTGCTGCGGGGGAGAAAAACGATGTTCCAGAGATTGCTTTTGTTGGGAAGAAGAAGTCGAAAGGTAAAAAGGGCGGTGGTGGCTCTGTTAGCTTTGCCTTGCTTGATGATGAAGATAATAAGGAGGAAGCTGAGGATAATGAATCTGATGGTGACAAAGATGATGAGCCAGTTATAAGTTTTACAGGTAAGAAGCATGCGTCTAACAAGGGTAAAAAAGGTGGTAATTCATTTGCGGCTTCAGCTTTTGATGCACTTGATGAAGCCGACGAAAATACAATTGAAGATGAAGAGATCCCTGAAATAACGTTTTCAGGTAAGAAGAAATCTTCTAAAAAGAAGGGCGGCAGTGTTTTGGCCTCATTAGGTGATGATGACACAGTTGACGAAACTAAAACTTCTGATACTAAGAGTGCGGAGGTTGTAGATACTGGAAAGAGTAAGAAAAAGAAGAAGAATAACAAGAGTGGAAGGACAGTAGAGGAAGAGGAAGATTTGGACAAAGTTCTTGCAGCACTTGGAGTGACCCCTGCTGCTTCATCGACGCCCGAAGAAGAGACAGTTCAAGCTCAGCCTGGGCCAGTTGCACCTGTAGATAATGCTGGTGAGAAGGAAGGAGAAGAAGAGACTGTTGAGACTGCTGCAGCGAAGAAAAAGAAAAAGAAGAAAGAGAAAGAGAAGGAAAAAAAAGCAGCAGCTGCTGCAGCAGCAACCTCTTCTGTAGAGGCTAAGGAGGAAAAACAAGAAGAATCAGTAACTGAGCCACTACAGCCGAAGAAGAAGGATGCAAAGGGTAAAGCAGTAGAGAAGAAAATTCCTAAACATGTTAGAGAGATGCAAGAGGCTCTTGCAAGGCGGCAAGAAGCCGAAGAGAGAAAAAAGAAGGAAGAAGAAGAAAAATTGAGGAAGGAGGAAGCGGAGCGCCGCAGGCAGGAAGAGCTTGAGGCTCAAGCTGAGGAGGCCAAGCGTAAGAGAAAGGAAAAGGAAAAGGAGAAACTGTTGAGAAAGAAGCAAGAGGGCAAGCTTTTAACAGCAAAGCAAAAGAGTGAAGCTCAAAAGAGGGAGGCTTTTAAGAACCAGCTACTGGCTGCTGGTGGAGGTCTTCCTGTTGCAGATAATGATGGTGATGCTACTTCCTCAAAGCGTCCCATTTATGCCAACAAGAAAAAATCAGCTCGCCAGAAAGGCATTGACACTTCTGTTCAGGGGGAAGATGAGGTAGAGCCAAAAGAGAATCAAGCAGATGAACCAGATACTTTAGGTGAAGTGAGTTTAACAGACACTGGAAAGGTTGATTTAATTGAGTCAGTAAACACAGACGAAAATTCAGGACCTGCTGATGTAGCTCAGGAGAATGGGGTTGAAGAAGATGACGAAGAAGATGAGTGGGATGCGAAAAGCTGGGATACTGTTGATCTTAACCTTAAAGGTGATTTTGATGACGAAGAGGAAGAAGCTCAGCCTGTGGTTAAGAAAGAATTAAAGGATGCCATATCAAAGGCGCATGATTCAGGTTAGTATGAAATTTAGTTCTTTGTTCTTCCTAGTGTTCCATCTATTGTCTGATTTTTGTCTAATCTTTTGCATTTCTACACAGAACCTGAAGCTGAAAAACCAACAGCTAAACCAGCAGATACAGGCAAGCCAATAATAGCTGCCGCAAAAGCTACGCCTGAAGTGGAAGATGCTACACGGACAAAACGTGCTACCCGAGCAAAAGATGCCTCTAAGAAGGGTAAAGGCTTAGCTCCAAGTGAATCTATAGAGGGTGAAGAAAATCTCCGCTCTCCCATTTGCTGCATCATGGGTCATGTCGATACTGGTAAAACAAAGCTGTTGGATTGCATCAGAGGAACCAATGTACAGGAAGGCGAGGCTGGAGGTATTACTCAGCAGATTGGTGCAACATATTTCCCAGCGGAGAACATCCGAGAGAGGACCAGGGAACTGAAAGCCGATGCAAAACTCAAGGTGCCAGGTCTATTGGTTATTGATACACCTGGTCACGAGTCCTTCACGAATCTGCGGTCAAGAGGTTCAAGTTTGTGTGACCTTGCGATTTTGGTGGTTGACATAATGCATGGGTTAGAGCCACAAACCATAGAATCTCTAAATCTTTTGAGGATGAGGAATACAGAGTTCATTATTGCATTGAATAAGGTAAGACTGCTTGTCATTCTGCTAGGATGGGATTTTTTTTCTCTGTTGCAAATACTTCTATGGAAAATAAAACCTTCACCTTCCAGGTGGATAGGCTATATGGATGGAAAACATGCAAGAATGCTCCTATCGTGAAGGCAATGAAGCAGCAAGAAAAAGATGTTACAAATGAATTTAAAATGAGGCTGACTGATGTAAGTTATACGTCTAGAGTTTCTTATTTATGGTTTGAGCTATCTTTGTGTACATGTTGTTCATTATGTTGTTTCATTGGTATTCCAGATTAAAAACCAGTTCCAGAAGCAAGGACTCAACACCGAGCTTTATTACAAGAATAAAGAAATGGGAGAAACTTTCAGTATTGTTCCTACTAGTGCTATTAGGTATGAATCTCTGTTTACTGTTTGTAATTTACAGCGTAACAGACAAGTTATCAATCCTAAATATCTGGGTAACCTTGGTTCTTGATATTGCAGCGGGGAAGGGGTCCCAGATCTCTTGCTGTTATTGGTTCAATGGGCTCAGAAATCAATGGTTGAGAAACTTACATATGTTGACGAAGTGCAGGTCTCTCTCCTTTATCTTTTAGGTAACACTTGGTTCTTCAATACTTTCGTATGAGGATTCTAATCCTTTCTTGAAATTGTTGAACAGTGTACTGTCCTTGAGGTCAAAGTTATTGAAGGCCATGGTACAACAATTGATGTTGTGTTGGTAAACGGTGAACTCCATGAAGGTGATCAAATTGTCGTTTGTGGGCTACAGGCAAGTAAAAACTTATGATCCAAACCCAAACAAGTAATGCACTGTGTATACATAGAGCTTAGAAAAGTGATCTTATTCTTCTTCATATTTCAGGGACCTATTGTCACAACGATTAGAGCATTACTGACTCCTCATCCAATGAAGGAGTTACGGGTGAAGGTACTTATAGATTTCCGCTTCATATGTCTTGTTACTGTTATTCCTCCAGAAATATGGTTCATGCAAATCGCTTCCTATCTTCTTTTTCTATACACAATGAGAATTCCTGGTCTGATGTTTCAGGGTACTTATCTGCATTACAAAGAAATAAAGGCTGCACAGGGTATCAAGATTACTGCCCAGGTGCTTGGACTGGCTCTACAATAATCTTAATTGCTAACCTTTGGTTTTAATTTTACTGATGTTGGATCACATACTGAATATTGTTTCCCAATTTTGGTTTGTGTTTAAAAGGGCCTTGAACACGCAATTGCTGGTACTGCCTTGCATGTGGTTGGACCTGATGATGACATCGAGGCAATTAAGGAGTCGGCTATGGAAGATATGGAATCGGTTTTGAGCAGGATTGACAAAAGTGGTGAAGGAGTTTATGTACAAGCGTCTACATTAGGGTCATTAGAAGCATTGCTTGAATTCTTGAAGTCCCCAGCTGTAAAGATACCTGTCAGTGGTATTGGCATAGGGCCTGTGCATAAGAAGGATATAATGAAGGCGGGAGTGATGCTCGAGAAGAAAAAGGAATATGCTACAATTTTGGCTTTTGATGTGAAAGTGACTACAGAAGCTCGTGAACTTGCAGACGAAATGGGAGTTAAAATTTTCTGCGCTGATATCATCTATCATTTATTCGATCAGTTTAAGGCTTACATTGAAAATATCAAAGAGGAGAAAAAGAAGGAATCAGCTGATGAGGCAGTCTTCCCATGTGTCCTTCAGATTTTACCTAACTGTGTGTTCAATAAGAAAGACCCAATAGTCCTCGGAGTTGATGTCGTCGAGGGTATACTTAAGGTATCCTATGTTTTTAATTTCCTGCATTCTGTGTAGCTCTCACACATGTCGACACAAGTCCTAGGGTTCACACTTTCTTATCTGTCTTGTTTGTCTTTAGATTGGAACCCCAATTTGCGTCCCTGGCAGAGAGTTCATCGATATTGGCCGCATTGCCTCTATTGAAAACAACCACAAGCCTGTTGACTATGCAAAGAAGGGCAACAAGGTGGCGATAAAGGTAATAATGAGATCATTCTCTTCAACAAGCTTGCAAATCTTTTGTTTACAGAGAAGAAAAGAGTTATGGTTCTTGTAGTTTCAGCTTCACGCATTCACCTTGTAATCGATGCTTTCTTTGGTATACAGATTGTTGGTTCGAATGCTGAAGAACAGAAGATGTTTGGAAGGCACTTTGATATGGAAGATGAGCTTGTGAGTCACATATCGAGGAGATCTATCGACATACTCAAAACTAACTACCGGGTAAGTGGAGAAGAAGTTGTTTCCTCTTCCAAATCATCATTTTGATAGAAAAATTGATTTAAATCAAAAACCCAAACTAATCTGCAGGATGAATTATCGTTGGAAGAATGGAAGCTAGTTGTGAAACTGAAGAACATCTTCAAGATACAGTAGAACATTCAAATGTCTACTTTGTTGCTTGAAACAACTCTCACATGCCTTGTTATACCGTGTCTGCGTCGATGCAGAACAAACAGATTCGTCGTTCTGCTTTCTAACTGAGGCATTCACAGAAGATTTGAGAGAAAGACAAGAGAGAGTTTTGTTTTTGCTTCTTTTTTTTGTTCTTTATCCCTGAAAAGTGCGGAATAATTGGTTCATGAACCTTCATGCTGGCAAATTGCAGGGGAAAGAAGAGCCTTGAGTCTTGAGATAGATAATACCACATATCTTTATATGCCTTTTTTTTTTACTTTATTTCCATTTTTGTTGACAAGGAAAATATTCGAATAAATGTTTTTGTCTAACTATATTCTCTATGTCTATGTGTTCAATCTTGAGTTTTCCGTTTTAGGAAAATAGTTACAAAAATGAAAAATCACATCTAATATCAAGTTACAGTAATGAAGTTTTGGTGAAAGCTCATCTTCGTTCATCAAAATATATACTTTTAAAACATTTTTTTTTTTATTAATAGATTTTTTTTTATTGAGAAAATATTTTTTTATTTCGTAATAATATGGGATGTGTAACTAAAAGCAAGCTGCTCCTCTTTTTATGAAGATGTGAAAAGCATGAATGCAAATATATAATACATAAGATTGTTGTATACGACAAGAGTTTTAAAGTAGCTCTCTCTTTTATACTTTATGAATGTTTTGCCGAGATCATTGATATGTTATGTTCATTGTTCAATTGTTCATTGTTATGAACTTATGATATGTATTAAACTCTGGTCCATTGCTTTACGTACTCTATGTATTATGATACTTTGTTTCTTCGAAACATCATTTTTTCGTCCATTCGTAAATATTTAATTGGTTTCAGAAACGCTAAATGACTACTAGTACTATTTTGTTTTTCTTTCCATGTTTGCATTAAGTAGAGTAGCATATAATAAATTGATAATTCAAGATCCAATATTGTGATCATAATATTAACAAAATAATTAAATAATTAACAAAAAATATTGTGATCATAATTAATCTCAAATGTTGCTAGTTCTCTTTTATTTTGTAGGAAACATTATTTTTTCATGAAAAGTTCTATTGACTTAAACGTTGAAATCTTTAAAACTAAAACATAATTAATCGCTTAGGTTTAATAACCTTTGTTGGCATGAACATCATTTGAAGTAAAAGAGTTTGTTCACGTACCGTAAACATACTGTTAAGTTTTATGTATTTCCAACCGAAATCCAGTATAGAATCGGCAACAGTTACATGCATTAAGATCTTATAAAAAGATGTCATCCATCAGACCATCACAAACGATTCACAATCCATATAACCCAATAAGCTTAGTCAACCCAAACGTAACCGCCATAGCTAACCACCCTCCAAACAAAACCCTAGCCGATGACCTAACCGCTGGTGCTTTCCCTAGTGCCGCTCCTAACCACCCAAAAACCATAAGCGCCACCGTAACCGCCACCACAACCGCAATGATCCTCATTTTATACTCTTTTACAAAAGCAGCCGCCAAAAGCGGCACAATCGCACCTGCCGAAAACGCAAGAGCGGATGCAGCAGCCGCTTGTATCGGACTAGGAAGCTTCTCTTTCTCTATCTCCACACTGTCTCTCTCCATCTGAGCCACCTCTATATCGTACTGAGAGTAAACGGAGACGAACTCTCCGATGGCCATACTACAAGCTCCTGCCACCATCCCTGCGAATCCGGAGAGAATCATTGCCTTGACGTCATGCTTCACGGCGCCGACTCCCATCATCAACGATGCGGTGGAGACAAGACCGTCGTTGGCTCCAAGCACGGCGGCGCGTAGCCATTGGGCACGCTTGGAGTAATCGAAGGTTGTTGATTCCTTCTCTATGTCCATGTTCGTGTTACTACCTAATTGATCCATTGTTTCTTTGTGATGTTTTGTATTGTTGAGATATATAGAGAATCGAGTAAGTGTGGAGAACACACGCCTAGGCTCAGTTCTATTTATGGAGATTTTTGTGTTTACTTTTTGGCTTGGTGCGTGGAGACAATATGTGGAGCATTATCATCGATTCACCACTAATTGTTTTTCTTTTTTGGCCATTAATTTGTTAACTTCAAATTTCAAAAGATTATTTTTTTGTTTGCAGTCGGTGCATAACGACACACAATTTTCATATTTGTGACGGAAATTTGCAACAAAGTTTTTTTCCTCATGATAAGTCCATCTCAATTATTTTCTCCCTCTAAAATACTAAATTTTCTCTATATTAGTAAAAAAAATTGTAACAACATTAATTATTCTTCGTAATACTGTCACAAAGTTTCCACAAATTTTGTAGAAAAGGTTTCTTAGGACATACGGAACGATTTAATAGTTTCATCCCATCTTTAAGTTATGCATCATGAAATAACTTAACACTTTTGATTTTCTAATGATATTTACATTCTTAAAATAAAAAATAGCAGTAGCTCGGTTCGAGAATTAAATTAGAAAGAAACAAAACATACAATTACAGATATATAAGATAAAAGTGATGTGAAAACCACATTATGTGTGTTTCTCACCATTTTTATATAATATAATAACTAAAAGAAAAATCATTAGTGAGGCCAAAAAAGGCAGTTACATGAAGCTGTTGTCCTCTTCATGATCAAAGGCATGCATGTCTTCTAGGGAAAAAGAAGAACAGAACACATATAAAGGAAAAAAGGAATTTTCAACTTGATCCATTACTATACGCAACCTTTAACCCAATTTAATTGAGAATATCTATTTCAACTTGATCCATTAATACTTACTGATTCTGTAATATTAATAATGTATGTTTTATAAAGTAATATCTTAAGGTAGATTATTTTATATATGGAGGCTAGTGTACATATTAAGGTATTTAAGGTATCAGTCTTAGGCTCTCAGCATATAATTTTTACAAATGTTAACATATTAATTTTGACTTTTTTCCATTAAATTAAAATTTCTCATATATTCTATCACACGAAATTTGTGGTAGCATTTATCAATCAGCTTTCTTTTTCCTGGTTAGAATTGAATAATTTTGTTTTCTCTTTACTTTCTCGTTATTTTTGGTAGTTATATACACCTTCTTTTTTCTCGACAAAGAAAAGAACCAAAAAAGGAGAAATAGAAGGAAAGATCAATCACACTATTCATCTAAATTTAGATTTTAGTAATGTTTGACCCAAAAGTTATCAATAATTTTAGATTTTAGTAGTGTTTGACCAAAAGTTATATATACATTTGAATGGTATATATATATATATATCACAATATGTAATATTATATTGAATAGAAAAGTTATCAATAATTTTAGATTTTAGTATAATTTAACCAAAATTATTTGGGGAGTTGTTTTGCTCTGTGTTAGTTGTTTCAACCATATATAGTACTCGAAATGCAGTTAAATTGTATGGTTGGTTTAAATTGTTACAACTTAAAAGCGTTTCATTTATTTTATTATAAAAACCAAATCAGATGTTTATTCACACGACATATTCTTATATCCCTTGAAGATCACAACGATCAATAATATCCGTTTGAAAGTGAAAAACCCAACCAACAAATAGATAGTGAACAAAGTAAAAGTAGGGTTTCGTGAAATATAAAATAATAAATATATATTAAAGAAATGGATTGATGAATTGGAAAGCACTGGGAAAATTATAGTGAGAAAAAATAATGGAAAGAGATTGATAAGTAAAGAAAGAGGAAGAGTGTGGTTGCCACACGAAGAGCACCATCCTTCACCATCATCACCCACGTATCACCACACTTGTACATACACCACCACTCGATTCATGCCAAATTTAATGCAGTCTCTATCTCTCCAAATAGTTTTTTTATGATAACAGAAAGTTTTATATGTATATCACCCAATAAACATGCATACGTACTCGCCTACGTACACATGTATTCACCTTGCCACAACGATTAACATTGCTAAAACTAAATAATATAGTAGATAACTAACATGTGTTGGAACACAGTAGACACGGTAGACACACAGTTTCTTCTTTCTTGTAAGACATATATAGTAAATGTTGTATATACAACCATCGTCCTTTTAGTTAGCTAGGGTTATTTTTTTCATTTTATTATGCATGCTTGTGTAAATGACTAATTTAAATGTATTTTAATTGAAATAAACAATTGCTAGTTTTCATACAAATAAATTAAGATTTTTTAGATAAACACGAGTACAAATATCTACGTAATTTTTTGAAAGATTGCGATATAATCCCTAATTTCATTTTATATTATCGATTGATTTAATTGCCGTGAAATCCTTAAGTTAGTATTATCACTTGATTGAGGAAAGGTTTCAATGTTTCATCAAACTTTATTTTATCTTTAAAAACCAAGAAATAGGAACATGACTTCTGTATGGAACAACCTGTATAGTGGAGGCTTAAGATTTGACGGTTCATGCTTTCCATTTCAAGGCTTCATCTTTTAATGTAATTACTACGTGTTGTCTCGTTTTGTCTTCCATTATCACGAAAAGAAAAAAATATATATATATATATTCTTTCTCTTACGTATATTCTTGAATAAATGAAAACAAAATATTTTAAAACAAATCATTTTTTGTTGAGGCAAATTATTTATTAAATTTTTACTTTTGGACAGCCAAAATGATTAGAAGATTCAAAATTGAGACACCAAATTATAGACTGAAAAAAAGAAAAAAAATTATAGACTATCTCTGTCCCTGACTTCTTGTCAAACTCACACAAAAATTGGCCTCAGAAGAATGGGCCGATTAAAACCAAAGCTTAATAATGGGCCGATAAACCAAAACTCTTTCCATTGAGCCCATCACCCAATCTTGGAAGTTCGTTAAGACATTGAGCCCATTCAATACTTAAGTGATTGGCGGTTTGTCGCTGTCCTCTGAGAGAGACAACAATAATTCCATCATCTTTGACTCAAGTCCACGTGGAACATTGATGACCGTACGATCGAAACTTGGAGTCATATAATTCGGTAATAAAAGAGGAAACTCCATGGCTTCTTCTTGTAATCTGCAAAGATGAGCCCATGATTTGATAAACATCGTTGACGTTTTACCGTCAAGAATAGAGTGGTGTGATGTCTGTGGCGGGGCTGACTCGGACGACCTTGATAACATGTATCGCCATTGAACGGAGGTAGCAAATAGCAACTCTCTGCTCCTAAGTATATAACACCGAGAAAATGTGGTTTGTCTTTAAAGAAATATAGTAATTTGTTTGAAGTGTCTTAGTTAGATGATTCAAATATGAGTTCTCTAGATAAAATAAATTGCATCATATTACGTTTATGTGATTGTTTTAACTTTTTAAGGGTACTTTATTATTATTTGAGAAAACACTTTTTTGGGTTTCAGTCTTTCAGATGGTTCTTGCCTCTTGGGTTCGGTTTGGTATCCGGTTATTGGAATTGAGCTGGTTTAAGACTGGGCTGTTTAAGCGTTACAGACGGGCTTGTCAGATGTTGAAGATATGGGCTTGGAGAATTAGCTATACACAAGCCCTTAGACAAGCCCATTCGGTTATAGAAAAAGCTCTTGCAGAAAGAAAACAGAGTCGCTACGGGAAAGTTTTAAGCAAAATTGTGAGGAAGTCATACAGCTATTTTTTTTAATTGATTAGTTATATGATTTTATATACATGACAAAATAATTCGTGATATAACTTAAATTTTATATATTAGATTTTTTTTTTATAAATTAGGATCCGTATCACAATTCACAACACTTGTTAAAAAGATTATCATAATATTTGTGCAGGAAAAGGTAGGGACAAAAAATAGTAAATGATGCGAATAGTTCTCACGTGTAAGTGTCAGTGACAAGTCAATGTACTTAACATATTTTGTCCGATACCAAAACCAGAGCCAAAAAATTTGGTATACTTACCACTTAAATTGTCCACGTTTTCTCCCTTACTTTCAAAATGTCAGTCACATTAGTACATTACAAAGACGCTAATTTCAGTGGGTGGTTTATATTGTGAGATAACTAATAACTTGCTGTACACTTGTACTTATCGAACGTTTCCAGACTAGATCACTATTCTTAGGAAGATGGAATTTATATATTGAGAAGTTGATGATATTCAAACATTAGCATAAACACTATAACATGTGATAAAAATGATGAATCGTTCACTTCACCAGCTTTATCGTTCATCAGAGCCTCAGAGGTCGATATGATCTTAAAAAGGCAGTAAGAAAAAGCTCCCAACGGATCAGTGGCTATACTTGCATAGAGATTTTTTGAATTGATTTACTGGTTGAGGCAGGTAAACGTCGATAGATTAAAAAACAGAAAGAAAGAGATCAGCATCGATCGAAACATATTGTTGTAATTAGACTAATTGGTTATTTTTTAACAAAAAAAGGACTAACTAGTTAATTAATTACATTGTAGAAAATAAATTAAATTCATTAATATAATATTGTAAGATTAGTTCATAAGTTTTTGTTTGGTTGTTTTAAAAACACTTGTTTGGATTCCGTATCGATAATTTCAAAACAAGAATTACATGATAACATAAGAAATTGCACAAGATATATAAATGCCGATCCATATATAAATATTAATATATTTGGATCGATCCCTACCATGCTCCAGTTTTTTCTTTTCCAATTCCTCACAAGCCTCTTAATAGTTTTGCACAAATTATGCCACCATTTACTTCTTTTAACCAATTCTACTTTCTCAGAAAACCAACACCCAAATGATGTATTGTCAATTTTGAAACCAATTCTATAATAAATTCAACCGATTCCACCAAATGAATGTTGCCATTTACAGCCATATATACAATCAATTGGTAAATAGAAAAGGTTTAAAATCAATGTGACGTCTCCGTTGAACATGAAATACAGTGACGTTAGTGACTAATGACAGTCTAACACAAAGCTACTGAAGCTGGAGTTCGGACATATATTGGAGAAGAATCGGAGTCTTAAACAGGTAGGAGATGTTGTAACATAATAAAGAAGATATTAGTTCGTATACTTTATATTTTTTATATAAAATTTAAAAACTAATATCTTTATAATTAAAATAAATAATCGAGATATTATGGTGGTATGGAAAGCAAAGAAAGTGAATTACGAAGATGATAATTGTTAAGTGTTGAAATGCTTGAATTTATAAGATTTTTTTAAAATTTTGGATTCATTTACGAAAGATATTATGCATAGTTTACTATTTCTTTTTATAAAAACAATTTCCTTCCAAAAGTTAGATGTTTTCTATTTCCAATATATGATTATCATTTTTCTTATTTATCTCAACTATTTTAATATTAATTAAAAAAAACAAATATAGATTGGCAGGAGAGCGGCTGGAACGAGATTTTTTTTTTTATGTAAACAACATATTAATATTGAAAAACTTTATGCATCTAATAATTTAAGAGAGAGAAAGTAAAAATCTTTTGTGAAAATGCGTGAAATCTTTCTATATGTGCGTGATTAACGTGGTTCAATTATTTTTTCTAATTTTTGATAGTCAGTGACTCAAGAAGGCCTTTGAAAACGCCAACTATCCAACCACTCATAATGCACCATTAAATAATAATATTTTTCATCAAAATTATTACAATAAAATGATTATAGAGATGGTGAGACTATCAAAGCTTCGTCTTTAAAAGAAGGAGACACAAAAACTCCTCACTCTCTGTATCTTTTGATCTATATAATAGTGCCTTGAAAGAGAAGAAAGCAAGATCAAACACACAAAAAATGGGACACCTAATTCCTCAAACCGGAGATGAAGAAACCGAGCTTGGTTTAGCGGCGGTTAGGCTAGCTAATTGTGCAGCCTTCCCTATGGTTTTCAAAGCTGCCATCGAGCTCGGTGTCATCGACACTCTCTACTTAGCTGCTCGTGTTGACGTCACCGGAGCCAGTTCCTTCCTCACACCTTCTGAGATAGCTACTCGGCTTCCCACAAAACCTAGTAACCCTGAAGCACCGGCTCTGTTGGACCGTATTCTTCGTTTACTCGCTAGCTACTCCATGGTCAAGTGCCAAGTTATAGAAGGTAAGAGAGTCTACAAAGCCGAGCCGATTTGTCGATATTTCTTGAAAGATAATGTTGATGAAGAATTAGGAACACTTGCTTCTCAACTTGTTGTCACACTCGATAGCGTCTTCCTCAATACATGGTAACTTTTTCTTTCAAGATTCTCTCTTTCGATTTCAATTATTAGACTGACATATCAACAATTTGGAGATTGATGTTTTTTTGCAGGGGAGAATTAAAAAATGTGGTGCTAGAAGGAGGAGTTGCATTTGGCCGTGCCAACGGTGGTTTGAAACTCTTTGACTATATAAGCAAAGATGAGAGATTAAGCAAACTCTTTAACCGGACCGGATTCTCTGTCGGGGTTTTGAAAAAGATTCTACAAGTTTATAGAGGTTTCGAAGGAGTTAATGTGTTGGTTGATGTAGGAGGTGGAGTTGGAGACACACTTGGTTTTGTTACTTCCAAGTATCCAAACATTAAGGGTATCAATTTTGATCTAACTTGTGCTTTGACACAAGCTCCTTCTTATCCTAATGTGGAACATGTGGCTGGAGACATGTTTGTTGATGTCCCAAAAGGTGATGCTATCATCTTAAAAGTAAGAACCAAACCACAAAGCCTACTCTGTTCTAACATGTTAATACTTCTCTCAAGTGTTTTTTTGTTACTTACATTATATGTTTTGCAGCGTATACTTCATGACTGGACTGATGAAGACTGTGAAAAGATTCTCAAGAATTGTTGGAAAGCATTACCGGAGAATGGGAAAGTGATTGTCATGGAAGTAGTTACTCCGGATGAAGCAGATAATCATGATGTGATATCCAACATTGCCTTTGATATGGATCTGTTGATGCTCACACAATTATCTGGAGGAAAAGAGAGGTCGCGGGCCGAGTATGTAGCTATGGCTGCAAACTCGGGTTTTCCGCATTGCAACTTTGTATGCAGCGCATATCATTTGTGGGTCATCGAGTTAACGAAACAGGCTTAAAGTTGTAAGATTATGTTTCTTCTTGTGTTCTATATATAAAGAGCGTGAACCATCTCATGGTAATAAAAGTTGTATGGATTTTGATTTCATGGAATGAATAAAAAAGATGATATTGTATTGTGCTTTGGTTAGAACTTGTAACATCTTATTTTTCTCTTGGAACGAATGATACTAATAACGATGACTATAAGTGACATAAACAATGTTGATCCCCCGACTAACCTGAATCCTAATCTGATTCTTTTTATTTGTCTAATTTTATCATTATCTTCATCTGAATCTGTCTCTTGAATAACTTCAGCTTCCCAGTCTTCTTCTTCGTCTTCAAGTTCAATTTCTAATTCTTCTTCGTCATCTTCACTTGTTTCCATATCCACTGGTTCTTGGGTCTTGTTCTCATCATTTTCTGGTTTAATTGATTCTTCTTTCTCTCTCTCTTGAATCATTTTCGAGCTACCATCTTCTAATTCAGTTGCTCTGTTCTCTTTTTCTATGCAAAAATGTGTCCTGTCTTCAACCAATTCTTTGATCCTTCCATGTTCTTTAAGTATCTCTTGTTCACTTGTCTCTTTTTCTTTTATCCGATGAAACTTTCTTGTTTCATTATCCTTGCGTTTTGTTTCTTCATCTTTAAGATTATCCCTTAATCTTTGTTCCATGTTTTTGTCTTGTTTCCTCAGTCCTTCAGGTACTTTTGATTCACCTTCTTTAGCTTTTGCTAAGACCTGCGTAATCACGCTCTTCTTGTCTTCTCCTTTGTGATTGTTCATTCTCTCTTCCACCAATTCTTTGATGTTATCTCGGTGTTCATGTTTTTCCACCACTTTAGTTGATTCTCGGTTTTCAATCCCCTTCAAGTTTCTTGGCACCTCTGCCTCTGCAGTTTCATCCTCTTCTTTTTTCTTCTCCACAAGTCCCAGGTTCTTCTTGTCTTGTTCCTCATTTCTCTTTTGCTCATGAGACTCTTGTTTCTCATTTTCTTGAATCTTCTTTCCTGAGCTATCATCTCTAGCCTTTATCTCTTGATTCTTATTCTCTTTTTCTTTTCCACTTATGTCTGTTTCCAATGATTGCTTCTTGTCTTGTTCTTTTTCTTCAATTTCTCTTACCTTTCCAAATTTTTTCTCAACCTCTCCCAATTCTGACTCTGCTTTGTTTCCTTCCTTGGCTTCTTTATCATGGCTTGTTTCCTCTTCTGCAAGTTTTCCGCCCATTTGATCTGACTTTCGTTCTCCATGTTCGTGAATCTTCCTTGAGCTATCATATTCATCATTTGTATCTGCTCTCCAAAAAACCTCTTCCTCACTTCTCTTTTGTTCATGAGACTCTTGTTTTTCAATTTCTTGAGCTTTATTTCCTGACCTATCATATATCCTCTCTGTCTCTTGATTCTTCTTCTCTTTTGCTTTACCACTTATGTCATCTTCCACATATGATTGCTTCTTGTCTTGTTCTTTTTCTTGTTCGTCAATCTCTCTTGCATTTCGAAAGCCATCATCCCTGATTTTTGGCTCTCCCTCTCTCCATACTACCCCTGCCCTGTTTCCTTCTTTTGCTTCTTTATCATCATCGCTTGTTTCTTTTTCAGCAAGTTTTTCGCTCATCTTTCGTTTTTCTTCGTGTCCGTGAATCTTCCTTGAGCTATCACATTCATCTATTGTCTCTTCTTTCCTCTGATGATTTTCTCCTCTCAATGCCGTTGTTTCCTGTCCTCCAGTCTCATTCTTTTTTGAGCTATCATCATTAGCTTTCGACTCCACCTGCAGAATTCTCTTTGCCTTCTCGTTCTGATCTCCTTGTTTTATATGATATTCTTCTTTTCCCTCCTCCTCAGTCATTCGTTCTCGGATTTTTTCTTGTTCTGCATATCTTTTTGGCTGATCTGATCCTTTTTCTTCAACATCTTGAAACTCTCTTGAGCTAACAACCTCAGCTGCTCTCTTCATCTCTTCAATATCTCTCTGCTCCATTCCCTTTTCTTCTTCTCTATGATATTCTGGGATCTTCTCATGTTCTCTATTTTTTAGAAGTTCATATAGTTCTTGTCCTTTAACCTCTTTGTCCTTAACTCTACCATGAATCTTACATTGCATCTCCTCTTCTGCAATTTTCTCATTTCCTTCTTTCTCTATTTCAGGAGCATTTGATTTCTCTTCCATTGATTTCTGGATCTTGTTCTTCTGTTCTTCTGATTCATCCAATTCCAGCAATTTAGACATTTCAAGTTTTCTTGATTTACCATCGTCGATTTTGGTCTCCGCCTCCTTCGGTTCTTGGATTCTATCTTGTTCTAGTGACCCTCTCTTTGACATATTTGACTCATTTTCCAAAAACTCTTGACCTATTCTAAGGCTATCATCTTCAGTCGCCAGCTTTACCTCATGATTACTCGATTCTTTCCTCTCTGGTTCTTCGATCTTGCCTTTCCGTTCGTGATTTTTCTTTTCATTTGATTTTTCCCCTTTGGTCTCTTGAATCTTTCTTACCATTTCACTTTTTGTCTTGAACCTTTCGAGTGACATAGTCTCAACAGTCTTTCCTTGTTTTCCTTCATCTCCCTTGCTTCCTTCGTCATCTTTGCTATTCTCTGTTTTTCCTTCATGTTCTTGGAAATGTGATTCTAGCTCTTTTGCCTCTTGGACATTTCTTAAGTTGGGAACCTCTTGTTTTGTCTCCTTCACTTCAGTATCACTTGTTTCAGGGATCATGTTTTGTTTCTTGTGTTCTTTAATCGTTTGAACTTTATTTGAATTTCCGTTCTCATTGCTTGCCACTACAGCTGCAGCTTCCTCTGCCTCTTCATCTTCTTGATCCCCTGTTTCATCTTCCATAAAACCTGGCACTATGTCTTGTTGTTTCTCTCGCATCTCCAATTCATGTGACTCTTCTTTTTTGGTTTCTTGAATCTTTGTTGTAAAATCCTCAAAGAGATTTCCTTCTTCTTTTTCGCGATCGGTTGCACCCTCTTTTAGTACTAACTTGTCCAATTTCTCGTATCGCTTCTGTTTCTCCGATTCTGGTTCTTTATTCTCCCCTACCTTTTCGTTAATCTCATCCTCAGCTTTGGTCTTAGTATGTGCAGTTTCTTCTTCTCCTCCTGTGTGTTTATCTTTAAGATCAGTTGCTTTCTCTTTAACTAAATTTCCGGTCTCTTCACATTCCTCTTCTTCTCTATAATCTTCATATGCTTTTTGTTTTTGAAACTCATGAAATATGTCTGAACTATCACCTTTCATTTTTCCACCTGGCTCAGAAATGTTCTCCATGTTCCCTTCTACTAACTCCTGGATCATATCTTCTTCCACACGTCTCTCATGTCTACCCAATTCTGGATCTTCACCTTCTCGAAGCTTTCCCAAGCTACCTTCTTTAGTTTGTTTACTTCTCTTCACAGTCTCATTCTCCTCCATTGCTCTAGTTTTCTCTTTTTCCTCTGTTTCTTGCATCTTTTCTTGTACCTTAGATCTCTGCAGTTCATCATATTCCTGTTTTTCAATCTCTCGGACCTTTTTTGAGCTACCTTCCTCAGTTTTCAGTTCTGCATTGGCAATAACTCTTTCTTCCTGCTGTTCTTCTCTATGGTCAATATGGTCTTCTCCGCCAGTGTGTTTATATTTAAGATCAGTTGCTTCTTCTTTAACTAAATCTTTTTTCTTTTCTCGCTCCTCGTGTGTCCAATCTTCATATGATTTTCGTTCTTCAAACTCATGAAACTTGGTTGAACTGTCATCTTCCATTTTTCCCTCTAGCTCAGCAATGTTCTCGAGTTTTTCTTCTTCCGCCAATTTAGGAATGTTGTTTTGCTCACAGTGTCTCTCAAATTCATCTAAATCCTCTTGGCTTCTTAAGACGTTCTCATCTTGTTTCTTGGCTTTTTCTCTGTAATCATTTGATCCCATTTCCACTAGTTCCTGGATCATGTCTTCTTTTTGTCTCTTATAAGGTTTAGTCAATTCTGGATCTTCATCATCTTGAACGTTTCTCAAGCTACCATCTTTAGTTTTTGTCTTCTTATCCACAATCTCATTCTCCTTCAGTCCTTCATCTTTCTGTTGTTCAATCTCTTGAACCTTTTTGGAGCTCTCTCTTTCAGTTTCCAGTTCTGCCTCGGCCGTCATATTTTCATTTTGTTCTTCTTCTTTACTTTCCTTATGTCTCGCTTCCACTAGTTCTTGAGTTTTGTATCGTTTGTCATGACTCTCTAGCCTGCCAGGTAGTTCTTTCTCTAACTCTGCTCTTGTCTTCTCCTTTTCCTCTTTCTCTTGACCACTTGGTTCCTCTGCCCCAGTTATTCGGGTCTTATCGCGTTCCTTGTTTATCTTTGGTTCATGCAACTCCTGTTCTTCACTACCGTCTACCTTTCTTAAGCTACCACATTCAGCTTCTATCTCCGACTCTGCAATTTCATTCTCTTCTTGTTTTTCATAATCATCTGTTTTCTCTTCTACCAATTCTTTAATCTTGCTTACAGGTTCCCTTTTTGGTTCATACAACTCCTCTTCTTTAATACCTTGAACCTTTCTTACAACATCATCCTCCGTTTTGATCTTTGATTCTTCACTGCCCTCTTCTTCTTCGCAATCCTTTATTTGATCTTCCACCAGTTCTTGAGTCTTTTCTCCATCTTCAACATTTTCTTGCTCCAATTGGCTGTTCAGACTTACCAATTCTTGTTTTATTGTACCTGTTATCTTATTCGGCCTATCAGTTTCGTCCTTCTTCTCTTCTTCATTTTCATTTCGATAAATTCCTCTGTTTTCACCGAGTTCTTGGATCGTGGTTTCTTCAATATATTTTCCAGATGCGTCTGAATCATTTTTCTCAATATCTTGAGCTTCTCTTGTGCTATCCCTGATTCTTTTCTCTGCCACTGTTGTTTTCTTCTTATTTTCCACATTGTCAGCTTCTCCACGACCACTTACTTCTCCTCCTTTAAGTTTCTGAAATTGTTGTTCTTCAATCTCTGTAACTCTTTTTGACTTATCATTCTCAGCTTTTGTCTCCGCCACTGCGATGATTCCTTTACCGCCATCACATACTGTTTCTTCCAGCAATAATTCTTGAATCATTTCTTTTTCTTCTTGTCCCTTCATTGCATCTGAATCTTGTTGTTCAACATCTCTAGCTTTTTTTGAAATATCATCATCATCACCAAATTCTGTTTTCTTCTCTGCAGTTTCTTTGTCACTCTTAGCTTTTCCGTTTTTTGAAAACTTGGTCTTCTCTTCAATTAGTTCTTGGATCTTTTCAGCGAGTATATTTGGTCTATCTGATTCTAGCTCCTTTTTTGCCGTTCCTTCAATTTCTTTCTCTACTTTCTCTTCAGCATTTGTTTTGCTTTTCACCGATTCTCGGGTCTTGCTTTCTTTGCCGGATCTTGCTGGTTCGTCCAAGTCTTGCTGTCTAATAATCTCTTGAACCTTTCTTGTGCCAGCATCATTAGTATTTCTCCCTCTCTCCATAATTTTTTCTTTGTACTTTTCTGGCTGATTCTTTGTTTTCTCTTGGAAAAGTTCTTGTATATTGTGTTTCTCCTCACTTCTCCCCTGAACTGGTTTCAGAACATCATTCCCTATATTTGTCTCTGCCTCTGGAATTTGCTCGTCCACCAATTCTCTGATCTTTTCTTCTTTGCCATGTCGCTTATGTCCCTGAATCTGTTGTTCTCGATTCTCCTGAAGCTCTGTTATGCTACTGTCTTCACTTTGTGCTCCAACCTTATCATTTTCCTCTTGCTTGTCTTTCTTCTCAACCAATTTTTGTATCTTGTCTACCTCATTTGATTCTAGTTTATCAGATTCAAAATCCTGAGATTTCATAGCAGTGTTTGATGCGGATATTTCACCCATTTTCGCATCAATTTCTTCTTTGGCATCTCCATTTTTTATTTCCTTCTTTACAATGTTCTGCTTCTCCGTTCCTTCATCACTTGTTTTCCCTAACGTATCCACCTCTGGTACTTCAATCTCCTGGCCTGGTTTCAGAATATCATTCCTTGTATTTGTCTCTGCCTCTGGAGTTTTCTCTTCCACCAATTCTTTCATCTTTTTTTCTTTGCTGTGTCGCTTTTGTCCCTTAGAATGTTGTTCTTCATTCTCTTGAAGCTTTCTTAAGTTTCTGTCTTCACTTTGTCTTCTCACCTTAGCTTTTTCCCCTTCCTCTTCTTTCTTCTCAACCAGCTCATGTATCTTGTCAACCTCATCAGCTTTTGTCTCAGTTTCTGCAATATCATCTTCACCAACTACTTGTGGTCTATCAATGTTTGGTCTGAATCTTTCTCCCATTTTCCCATCAACCTCTTCTTTGACATCCCTATTTCTCATCTCCATCTTTACAACTTTTTTCTTCTCATGACCTGTTTCTCCTTCCACCATTTCTGAAATCTTGCTTTCTTCATTGTGTCTCTCTGGTTCTTCAATCCCTTGACACTTTCTCAAGCCATCACTATCACCATTAGTCATTTTATTTTCCATTTCTCTACTTTTACTTGTTCTGTCTAGAATATCAGGATCTTGTTCTTCAATCTCTTCAAATGCTCTGGATCCAATATCACCACTTTCACTCTCTGCTTGAACCAGTTGTTGGTTATTTTCTTGTTCCTCATGTCTTGTCTGTTCATGACGTTCTCGTCCATCAATGTCCGGAGGCTTTCTTAAGCTACTGTCCTCACTCTCTTTATTTGAATCAGCCAACTCTTCTTCTTTCTGAAACTCTGTCTCAACTTTCTCAGAGTGAACATCAGATCCCTGTCTTTCTATACTCTCCTCTTCAACTTCTCCCTTCTCTGTTTCCTCTTTATGCTCAGCTTCACTCACATCTCCAAACTCCACTCTTTCTTCTTCTTCCTCCTCAATCTTAAATCCAGAAATTCCCTTTACTCTTTTCGGCATTGTGATCGTAAGAGTCGCATCATCGTCATCAAATCTCGCTTTAATCATGTCTAAATCGACAGTATCAGGAATCCTAAAAGCTTTCTTAAAAACCCTAAATTCCACTTCTTTTCTCCATGCCATCCATCTAATCATAACCATTTCTTCAACAGGTTTTCTTCCTCTTATGGTAATCCGATTTCCCTCTTCGTTTATATCAATTTCAATACCTTCCTTTTTGAATCCTGCCCCAAATCAATATTCTCTTATCAGTTTTTTATAAACTATTAGAACACTTAACCCTAAATCTATCAACCCTAATTGTCCCATTCGTTGAGCACAGTAAAAACAAAAGAGACAAAATTCAAGAAAACTGCAATAAAAATATTTGACCTTTAAGATGAATGATGATGATGAACCTTGAATCGGTTTCTCGAGAAAGCACCAGAGGACCAAATGGGTCTTTGGAGAAGCGAAAATGGACCGAGGATGATACATCTTCTCTCGTTCTTGTGATCTTTAATCCCAATTCGAGCTCCATTATTAACTCCTTTCCTCTGTTCTGGAGATTTTTGGTGTGTTCTAAGGTTTTGATTTGTCGATGCTCCAATGTTCCACTAAAGAGTAAAGTTAACGAGAAGGACAATTATTCGTTGCTTGCACTGTAGGACTTGAAAATAGTCACATGGTCAACGCCTTTTTCTCTCTTGTTGCCTTCGAGCTCAAGTAACCAATTCAACAAATTATTCATCTTAATTAGAGTTTACTGTTTACATATCGATTTTGATTTTCTTCTATAAGAAATCATTATACCGAATATGTGATTTCAACTTTAAATCTTTTTAGATTCAATTTAGTTTTTCTCTGTTAGAGGACCAGTGAAACAACACAAAACTCATAATACATATTGATGTTTTTCTTACAGAAACAGATGATAAGAAAATGGGTTCTATCCTTAAAAAACAACAAGAACCCTATCCTAAAAATCTAAGGAGTGTGGTCTCATTTTTTTCTGGATTGAATCAATTGAATAATGAAAACAATAATAGACATAAGCAGAGTGGATCCTGCAAAACACGGTAAACGGAACCTTTTTCTTCTCTTCTTTCTTGGTTTATCTTCAATTTCTTCTTCTTTCTTTACCTCATGATCCCTTGTTTCTTCCTCAACAACCTCTTCTTCAATCTTGTCTTCTTCCTCTTCTCTCTGTGGCTCTTCTTCTTCTTCCTGTTCTTCTTTTTCCTCAGGTTTTGGCTCTTCTTTGATTTCTTCTTCTGGTTCTGTTTTTTCCTCTGTTTTCTCTTCTACTATTTGATCTTTTACTTCCTCCTCTTCTTCCTCGATCTTTAAACCGGTGATCCCCTTAACTTTCTTACGCATTGTAACCGTTAAAGTCCCATCTTCTTCATTAAACCTCGCTTTGATCTTGTCAAGATTAACGATTTCTGGAATCCGAAACACTTTCTTGAATTCCTTGATTTCTGTTGCCTTTTTCCATTCCACCCACTTTACCAAAACCATCTCTTCTACCTGTTTTCTTCCGCTGATCTTAATCCGATTCCCTTCTTTGTTTATCTCGATATCGATACCTTCCTTCTTAAATCCTGCATTTGGTATTCAATCTCAATCTCTATGCAGGTAAGAAAAAAAGGTGAATATCTATGAGAGGGGAAAATGTTTAAATGGAACCTTTGAGATGAAGAATGAGGAAGAACACAGAGTTGGTTTCTCTAGAAAGCGAGAGATGACCAAAAGAATCACTGGTAACCCTAAAATCTGTAGAGGAAGAAACATCGTCTTTAGTACGAGTGATCTTCAGACCTAATTCAAGCTCCATCTATTTTTAGTTTTTGTTAAAGTCTCTCTCTAGTCCACCTTTTTTTGTCTTTCAAATTAAGCCATTTTCATATGTCTCTTTGAAGATGTCCACAAGAATATATTCGTAACTTCCATCTTCAGGAAACTCAAAAACGGAGTCCTGAGTTTGTTTACTTTCAACTGTCCCAGTTGCGTTGGCGGGAAGTAACTATTTGTGTTTGTGGTTTATATGGGCCTATAACATGTTTGTTGTTTATGTGGGCCTATAACCAAAAAAAAAATACGGTGCACTCGACCGTAGTGAATCATCACCATCTTTCTAAGTACCTTCTGTCATTTTCCTTCAGAGTTCTTCTCTCTTTGGTCAAATTGAATTTTTTCCTAAAGTGTGCAACTTTTTTTTGTCATCATCATCAACCTACCAACGCCGAATCAACAGATCGATCTTATTTCTGATTATTTCATGGCGGCGATTTCTCTCTCTTCTTCTACGATCCCGTCGCTGAATTCGAAAGAATCGTCTAGTGTTTCTGCTTTCGCTTCTCGTTCTATCTCCGCCGTCAAATTTCAGTTTCCGGTTCGTCGGGTTCGAACCGGAGACTTAAAGTTTCCCTCTTTATCTTCAACGACTCGATGCACTCCTAGACCTGTAATCGCCTTTCTCTGCTTAAGCATCTTTTTCCAATGCTTATATGTTTGGTTCAATTCTAGCTTACTAAAAAAGTTTACTTAATTTCATTTTCACTTTTATGAACTATTCGAATTCAAGCTTGAAACTTTCTTGTGATAGTAGAGTTGATGATAGTCTTCGTATAGTGGATTTTTCTCATTTTAATTCCTAGCTGATTCTCTCTAGGGTTTGAATTTGGTTTAAAGTGAGTACCTTTATCTACTTCTCGATTTAGATTGAAACTAATTGACAAACCATTGTTGTTATTACTTCAGATTGAAGCCAAGAAGCAGACATTTGACTCCTTTGAGGATCTTCTTGTGAACTCTGATAAGCCAGTTCTAGTTGACTATTATGCAACCTGGTGAGTTTGTTTTGGTGTCATATGATATAGCTAGCTACATTTTCTCTGTATAAAGACTCTTAACCATGAATGAGTATACTTGGTTTAGTTTGAGTATATTTGTTAAACAGATGGTTTTTGGAAAGCGAGTGAATCAGAATGTAATGTTGTTTGTTTGGCAGGTGTGGTCCTTGCCAGTTCATGGTTCCTATACTCAGTGAAGTGAGTGCAACCCTGAAAGAAAAGATCCAGGTGGTGAAGATCGATACTGAAAAATACCCGAGTATTGCCAATAAATACAAGATTGAGGCACTTCCTACTTTCATCCTATTCAAAGATGGGGAACCTTGTGATCGCTTTGTATGATGACTTCCATGCCTTTGAATATCTCTGTTTTCCTTTTAAGGTTCTTAATCTCACTCACAAACGTTTCTTTCCTTATGACTTCCAGGAGGGTGCTTTGACGGCTCAACAACTCATCCAACGAATTGAGGATTCTCTAAAAGTGAAGCCATAGTTATGGATCATGAACTCTTTTTTAATTATTGCTGTGTTTCCACTGTCCCTGACCTAGTCAGGGCTTAGCGATAGGTTTTTCGGTTGATTTAACTTGGAGAGTTTGAGAAGAAGATTATGTTTGCCAGATTTGTAAAACCTTGTTGTGAGTAATGATCTTTTATTCTCAAAAGTAATAATAGAGAAGCTATTTTTCAGCATTCTTCTCCAGTTACATAAAGACTAAATTTCTCTTAGCAAAAGAAAACATAGCAGGAGTGTAAACCTGAATACTAAGATTCAAGGGTTGGAAGAAGAAGAAGATCTAACAACCGTAGGCTTGAAATTCACAGACAGAGGCAGTGGTGAGGAGGCAAGAGCATGGTCCTCACCATTGTTGTCAGAGTCATTGCCATCACAGTAACCTTGGAGCATGTCACCTTCTTGAGCAGTAAAACCAAGAACACCAATCATAGTAGGCCAACACTTGCGTCCAATGGTTCTTATAGCACTGCAACACCCAGGGCCAATGTAAGTCTCACCGTTGAGGAAGAACAAGATCAGCTCTCCGGAGCAGTGTTGGAGCTGCATGAGTGAGTCCCAGCAGTAACCTGTATCTTCATCAAGCCTGAGCCTGTACACAAGGCTTGTGGTAGGAGAAGATGAGCCCATGGACGGTTTCATGAGAGGGCGAGCTGTCACAGTGGAAGAAGAAACCACCATGAGTATGAGTGTCACAACGTTGAAGGTAGTCATGAAACTGGACTTGGTAGCCATTTCTCAACAGATTGATAAGGTCGAAAGAAGAAAGAGTAGAAGTGGGTCTGGTTGATTTGTTTGTGTTTGTGATGAGAATTGAGTGAAAACCTTAGAGAGTTTATATAGAGACACTTGGAGATTGACTGTTACAAGTAAATTGGTAGAGTGAAAAGGCCAAAGTAATTACGTGGGAAGCTCATTCGATTGTGAGATAATTAGTGCTTAGTGGCTTAGTGGGTAACTAGGTGTTATTACTGTATTAAAATCTGCGTTATAAGTCGGATTATTGAGCATTTGCTATCGTTCACAAGTGAGTAAGCTAAAATGGGTCTGTTTAGGGGCTAATGGGCCGGATTAGGATCACTCAGTCTGAAACTTGTTTGATTCAATACAATCGAACCAAATTATCTTCACCATTAAAATCTTTGCAAGAAATAGATTTGGGTAAGTAAAGTATGTACACATCTAATGAGCATAAAATGTGTAAGTATTTGATATCTTGCAATAGAAGAAATCATAAGGCTGGCAACTATTTTAAAGATACATGCAATACTGCAAATTTGAAAGGTATCTAGATTTAGTAGAGCTGATTCATGATAGGTGTTTCAAAATACATAAATATAAGAGAAGAAGAGAAGTTTTAGATAAGTCTAAACGTGCATGAGATATGCAAATCCGTCACTCTAGTTCTTGCTCAAGTCTTGGAGAGGCGGTCTCTTTGATGTTCTTGGAGCTGTTACGTTAAGATTATGCACAATCTTTGAGTTTGGTGCATTCTCTTTCATGTCATGCTTCGTAGGCTTCACTTGTGTTCTGAAAATCAAGGTTGGTTCTCTTCTTACTTGCCTCTCGGATAACGTAGCTGATTCATCAATGTTCAAATACTCCTTCCTGTTCTCAGAGGACTCATTCATGGTTTCTTCAGGAATTGGAGTAGTTTCTCTCGTGATCATTTCCTCATCTGCAGCTATTTTAAAAAGAAACAAGAAAAAGGTAAATGATTCTAGATATATTAGTCATTGTTTTAGCTATTTTGTTGGATATAAGAGACATTTGTAAGAAATCTAACCTTTTTCATTAATGTGATTCTGAACAGTCAATTCATCAGGAGTCAGGGAGATAGCTTTCTCTGTGAGAATGGATTGAGTAGAAGCAATAATTAGTCAAGAGATTCCAAATGTAGTAAATAACACCAAGAAATTGATTAGATGTAGAAAAGAAATTTACCAACGGCAATAGCAATTGGAACATCTGCTTCATCTTCATCCTCCGTTTCACCTAAGATGCATGTCTCTCCAGAGACATTAGAGCCACCACCTGAAGAGTTCAAAAGGAGATTTCCTTCGAAGCCTTTTTGAATGTTCTCTGTTACCTTTGCTTCTACGAGCTCATCTACTTCATTATTGTCTACAAATGATAGGAAATAATTTAACTATCTTGCTCTTATGTATGCCTCCAGAAACAAAGTATGTGATGCTGAAAAATAAGAGTGGTAATTACCTGTTATTGCCCATTCCTCCAACGCATCATTTATTTGGTTCTGAATGTCTGTGGAAGGACCAGATTCTACTGCGTTTCAGGGGTGGAGAAAGAGATATGAACATTTTACATTTATATGACTCAACTAATATGATGAGATAAGCATAATAACTTCAGAGAAAAAGGATTAACTTATGGTTACTTTAGATGATTTATATTATATTGACTCCATGCATTTTTTCAAAAAAAAAGTTGCTCACCTGACACCATAGAACAGGTTCCAGCGACTTCAAGGTAGCTGGAAATTTCACCAATTGTCTCGGAGTTGTTACCTTCGGCTGGTAACGCAACAAAGGAGCTAAGGGAAATATTTTTTTCTGCTTCCCTGATTGTCTCTGCCTCCTCAGTGTCAACATGTGGAGAATGCTCTCTGTTTTTCTTTGATGTTCCTTGTGTAGCATCTAGACCTACAACATCCTCTGCACCTGCAGTTTCTTGCCCAGCATTAAGCTCATGGTTGTAAGAAACTTTGGATGCGATACTACCGCTTGAGTCAACAATGGTGTTTTCCTGAACCACACTGTCATCCACCTCCTTTTGTTCTTGCTTTCCATCACTGTATGGTTTAGAGTTAACTAAAAGTTGTCTCTCTGCAGAAGTGAGAACAAAAGCCACTTCACAAGTGGCTGCTGAATAATCTTTTGTTTCATCTAGTACGGAGTTTCCAAACAGTATTTGCCTCTCTGGGTGAGTGGAAGTGTTAGATTCACCCAACATTTCCACATCCTTGATTTCTCTGTATTTTTCAGCTTCATCTAGCTCAGAGTCTCCCATAAGAGATTGGGGCACAGCAGCAGCGAGAACATCATTCACAACATGAGACTTAGCAGTTATATTGTCTTCTTTTACCCCTTCACCTGTTTCAAGCAGTAAATGTTTTTCGGTAGTTGTGAAAATGCCACAGTCAACTTGAAATATAGACAGTGGTGATGTTTCCTCTTTTTCCTCAATCGCAGCCATCAGAACTGTGTCTTGCTCATGTTTCTCTTCATGTTGTCCGTCCAGAGGTTCAGAATCCAACTCTTGAGTGTTTCTTACCGGTGAAAAATCACCTGAAACTTTCAGTGTAGAATTCAAAACATCCTCAGAAATCATAACATGTTCTATACCATTGGTTTCAGATGTAGAAGGTGAGGCCTTCTCAGTCATTCCTTGTGGCTTATCTTTTACGAATTCTTGATTCACTGTCTTCATTTTCTTGAAAGAGCCTCTTGCTTCAATATTAACGCCCTGTGCTTCTTCTGGTTCCAACTGAGTGTACTCATCCACAAGTTTTTCTGGTGTTAGATTCACACAACAAACCTTAGTAATCTCCATTTCTTCTTCTGCACTGTTGTTCTCAGTGTTGTATTCAATACAATTTCCATGTAAATTTGCACCTTGTGCTTCTTTCTCTTCGGAACCTTCCTCACCATCTGTGATAGGGTGAATCTCTTTCCAACATTCAGCTGAGTTTTCCAGGATTGCTGTGATTAAACATCAGAAAGAAACACAGATTATTAAATAATTAGTTATCCATAAAACTGAAAATAATTCAGATCAAATGAATCAAATATATATACCTTCTAAAGAGCTGTGTTCCCTAACCTCAGATTCAACCATCGACACTGTATCTCGCTCAAGTTTCTCTTCACGATTACCTTCCATAAGTTCAGAATTCAACTCTTGAGCGTTTGTTCTTTGAAAACTATCAACTGCTATTTCCAGAGTAGAATCCAAAACATTCTCAGTAGTTATCATAACAGATTCTGCAGCTTTGGTTTCTGATAAAAAAGGTGAGTTCTCAATCATTCCTTGTGGCTTATCCTTAACACATTCTTGATTCATTGTCTTTGACTTCTTGGAAGAGCCTCTAGATTCCACATTAGCACCACCTCCTTCTTCTTGGTCAAACTGAATGTACTCATCCAAACCTTTTTTTGGCGCTAGATTGCTCTGAGTTGATGCAGTCTCTATGCCCTTCCCTGGCTCTGCTGATCTATCCCGCTTCGTCATCCTAGTAACTCTTTTAGATGATTTGACAAGAGAGTCAAGAGTTTCATCTGTCTTCTTTTCAATCAGATTCCTTTCAACCTCTATTGGAACCTTAAATGAATGATGCCTCGAAGAGCTCCTGGAAACTCTAACACGGACCTGCATTTCATCATTCACATTTGACTTCTTCACATTACCAACTCCATCTCGTTCGCAGTCAATAACTGAACAACTTTTCAGTGAATCACTCAGTGCTTGGCCCAACATTTTATCTGATGCAGTGTGCTTCGAACATTGGAGAAGCTTTTTACCCTCACGATCATTTCCAAAAGTTCTCTTTGGTTGTTTACCACCCTTTTGCGCTTGGCCATCTACTAGGAGTTCACTGAGACTCTTTACACGTTGCCTAGAGTGTTTTGGAGCCTTTTTTACTCCAAGGTCATCACGCTTCACAGCCTTAATGGGCCGCTTATCCATCAGCACATTAATGTCGTTGCAACGTCGTTTTGAACGCCGAGGAACGTTTTCAACTTTAGAAGCATCCTGGACTTTCAGCCTACGGTAATCTTCAGTTGTCTGAACCTTACAATCTATCAAAGGCTCCTTTGCTTTATCTTTAACAAGCTCACCTTCTCGACTATTAACCACCATAGATCTTTTTGACTGCTTAGTAGTCTTTATTTCTTCTTTACTTTCCTTAGCAGAACATAAAGGTCTACCATCGGATGACTCACCTTCCATTGATGGGTTTGCAGCTCTAGCTTTAAGCCTTATTGACCTTCTCTGATCCTGAGTATTGGTCTGCACATCGATGCAATTCACAGATTGTCTAGATCGCCTAGAAACCTTTTCAAATTTAGGATCATCTTGCAATACCTCCTTCACATTATTCTTGACAAGCTTATCTTCTTTATAGATGTCTACAAGTAGTTTTGACGGTTTAACAGGTAACAAGTCTCCTGTCTTCGAAAACAGCGGTGTGGACCGTGATATTGGCTGTGTGGGCCGTCTCCCAATCTTTTCAGACAATCCTTCCGATACATCCTCAAACGGCATCAACCCTCTAACTTTATAGTCTACTTGACTAGTACCAGTAGATCCAATTCGTTTTAACCGCCTTGGGACCTTGAGACCTTTTGTAACATCAAACCAACGACCTCTTCTTGCGGTTGACTCGTTTACATTAGATCCAGCTACTGTTTTATTCCCCTTAGCCACAATTCGCGTAGACCGCCTTAGCTCTATTCCACTTTCTTGAAGATCTTGAACATTCCCTTTGCTAAGCGTTCTCACATTCTTCCGCTGACATTTCTTGACAGATCGAGTGAATTCAAAAACTTCATTCTCAGGACTGAATCTTACTCTCTTAACAACTATATCATCCTCAAGAACCTCAACAGAATCCTCAGACAAACTTATCGTATCCTTTAAAGTTTCCTTCTACGTAATAAAACACAGAAACAAATCAACCGACGATTCTAAGATAAAGGTACAAGACGATCAAAGAAGTTACCTCGAGAACAGAAGAGAGTCTATTAGCCATCTCAATGTTCTTCAAATTTGCTGGGATTCCATGCTTTTTGCTTAAAGCTTGTAGATCCTTCCTCTTCATTCCATGAAAATCCATCTTCGAAGATCGAAAAAATGCGAAATTCTTCTCGCACCATTAATCACTAAACACCCACACAAAGTGAAAGATTTATACAGTGAAAGAGTTTAGAGAATCGAAGAAGCTTGGGACTAGAATCGTCTCAGATAATTGGATGGGAATAAATGTTTCAAATTTGAATTTTAACAAACCCGCTCTCGGAAAACGCGAGTATAACTGTTTTAAGTCTAACCACGCGCTCCTTTTTTGTGTACTCGCTTATTTACCCGTCCGATGCAAAAGATGGAGAGCGCGTGTACTTATGACGCCGATGGGTTAACGAAAAATGCTCGCGGAAGCGTATTGAAGAAGAATCACTTATTGGGCCGATAAAAAGGCCCATTAAATTAAATTAATTAAGAGAAATTTTGAAATTGAAACCCTCGAGGTGAAGAAGAGTGAATGAAGTGTTTTCAGCGGGAACTGAAACAAATGATCTAAGCCGTTGATTTCTTATCTTTTAACAAGAACACTGACAAAGCTGAGATTTTTCGAAAATCCGAGATCGGAATTGAATGTGTTCGTGGATCTAACGATGATACGATTATCACCTGGATTTGCAATAAATCCTTGTTTTCGATCCAATACCTTCGTCAATTCCCAGAAATCGACTTCGATCTCCGTCCAAATCGGGTCACGGCGGAGGAATATCTCCAGAATCGGATCGGAGAGCGGCGACGGTGTCGCTTTCGATGCTGTGGCTTATGAATCTGAGCGGTTAAGCCTCGACGCGGTGGCGATGGAGGATATGGCGGAGACGGCGAAGAAGGAACTAGAATCGGATCCAGATAGTGACCCGAAAGCGTGGAAATGGGTTATCAGGAAGAAGATGTGGGATCTAATGGAAGCTCGGAACTACGCAATGAGCCCTAGACCTGTTCATCATCGAATCCCTAATTTCGTCGGTGCATCGGCTGCTGCACGAAAAGTTTGCGAATTTTACCTTCCTTGTTCAGTTTCTAGGTTTTGTTCACTGTGATCAAATCTAGCTCTTACAATTTTCTCACGTCTTGTTTTCTTTAGCTGATTCACTGGCATTGATATTTCCAGATGATTACATAACGTTTCTGCATGATCAGTCCTCCAAAGGCATAAGAACATCAAATAGGTGACACCAAGATGTGTTTGTTTGGTTTCACCTATTTGATGTTCTTGCCCTTTAGGAGGATTGATCTTGCCACAACCCTATCAATGCGAGTGAATTAGCTAAAGAAAACAAGACGACCCAAATGTTAGAAAATTGTAAGAGCTGGATTTGATAGGGAATGATATTCATTTGCAGTGAAACAAAGGCGTTCTCTTGGTGATAAGTTATGCCTTTATTTGCGAATTTGCCAAATTTTGAATTCTTCTTGGCGCAGTTAGCCGAGCTTGACGCTTTTCGTAAGGCTATGGCCGTGAAGGTTAATCCCGATTCGCCACAAAAGCAAATCAGGTTTCTTACACTTTCTGGTTAGTTAATATAGCTATGTCTGAGCAAATTCTTGACAATTTAGAGTTTTGACCTTATATTATCTTGGGAAATATTCTCAAACTTCAATCCCTTGGCCGCAAAACTGTTGCATTGTCACATGAAAGTTTTATTTCCTTCTGATGATGTAAGAGTAAGTATAGTCTTAAGTTGAATACGGATTCTTTGTGGTCTGTAATTGTAGGTGACAAGAAGCTGTTGACTCCTCAACCTAGGCTAAGAACAGGATTCTTCTCTGTACTAGAATCTGATTTGTTGAAACCCGAAACCATCATGGAGGCTTGCACTTCTGTAGGAGTAGCCAAATATGGAAGAGCGATTGGCCTTGATGAGAAAATCAAAGTTGATCTCATCGTCATTGGCTCTGTTGCGGTTAACCCACAAACGGGTGCTAGATTAGGGAAAGGAGAGGTGAAATTTGTTACAGATTCAATTTTCACTTAAAAGAAAAATTCAGTTGAACCAACCACATGATTGGAGTTTGATATGACTCCCTCATTATATGTGCAGGGTTTTGCGGAACTCGAATATGGAATGTTGCGTTACATGGGAGCCATTGATGATTCCACACCCGTTGTTACAACCGGTATAGATATAACTTAGAACAACTTTGGAAACCTTTCTGTTGTTTTTTTCTTTTACCTTCATATTCATGACTAATGAAGCTTTTACTTCATTTGCAGTACATGATTGTCAGCTCGTGGACGATATACCCCTAGAGAAACTGGCGATTCACGATGTTCCTGTGGATATCATATGCACTCCTACTCGTGTCATTTTCACAAATACACCAATACCAAAACCACAAGGTCTTGATTTCCTTATTAACTCAAAGATTTCATGTGATTTGTCAGTAAATTGTTTATTGAAGTATCAGCCTTATTCAGTGATTGTTTTCCTTATTAATATGCTTTTTTTTCTTGCAGGAATTTATTGGGACAAACTGTCGCCGGAGAAGCTAGGACAGATTCGGATACTAAGAGAGCTAAAGAAGAGATTGGAAAAGAAGACTGGCCGTAAACTTCCGACTGGACCATCTGAGAAATTACCTCCTACTGCTGAGCGCAAACGCCGGTAACTAACGGCTTCTAGTTTTGGTCAATTGTGTTTTTTTGTTCTACTAAACCGCCTGGTTTTTACCGGTTTGTTTTCGGTTACTGTTTTATACGATAAAACAAATGATATGTATATTATGTATGATGGATTTGAGTAATGAAATCGTAGTAAAAAAAATTACGCAATAATTAATGAGTTTATCCATTATCCAAACACATTTCAAACCATTGTAACAATAATTCATACATAGTTGTTTTTCGTCTATTCATATTTTTATCATCTATAATTTTAAAAACACTTACTAGATCATCACCCGTACTACAGTACGGGTTGACTTTCATTCATTACAAAATTTATATATTATATAGTTATAGAATAAAATCGTGATATATTATAATAGTAAGTAAAAAAATATTAAATTTTTTATGTCAGTCAATATATATAATATTAGAATGAATATATTTTTATTTTTCTGTAATCCTCAATTATGGATATATTTTTAAAAAATATGAAAACGGAAAATAATATTATTTTCAAAAAAAATAATATTGTTTGAACAATTAGTTAATTTATGTTAACAACCACAAAATGAGAGTGCATATAATTTAGTTAGATCAAAAATCAAAATATCATAAATCAAATCGCATCTAAAACGTAGATTATTTTGAATTAGTTAAAAAAGTTAGCTATTATTTTGAATTAATTTAGGAAATTATGTTTTCAAATTCTAATTCATTGGTTGTTGAAATAGAGATTTGTTTGAGCTAATTACGGAATTTACCAATTATTCACATAATCGAATATGTTATGAACATATATTTGGTACATAATAATACTAAATTCGATCCGTGTGTGGAGTCTATATTTTCATTTTACAATCCCTACGAAAATATTGTGGCACAATCTATTCTCCATTATTTCCAAAATTGCTTGCAGAATTAAATTTTCAAATATTTAGAAGTGTCAAACCTTATATAACTCATCTCATCATAAAATCTTAAAATGTCGTCTATTATAAGGATCATAACTTTCTATCATATAATACATTACTTTTAACCCGCCGCCTACTATAAATATATTAAACATATCTTTTTAGAAAATCAAATTAGAATTTATAATTTTTTTTTTATCTTTTTTATCTATTAAATATTTATGATATTCTTTAATATATTAAATTAAACTTTTTTCAAATGTTCCAAATTAGAATCTTTAAAATTTTTATTGTAGTATGTAAAATTATGAATTTAAATATATATATATATGAAATTAAATATAAATATTCAAATAGTTATAAAAATCATAACTCATTTCATCATATAATACATTATATTTAACCCGCCGCCTATTATAAATATTTGTTTCAAAAAATCAAATTAGAGTATTTATATTTTTTAACTTTTTGATCTATTAAGTATTGATGATATTAAAAAAAGGAATATATTACTCAAATATGAATTATTGACCCGTTAAATTTGTTATTTCATACATTGAACAATTTATATTCGTTTTTAAAAATTCAAATCTTTGTATATGCGGAAAAATTTTACTTTTTTTTTTATTATGTAGATGATATAATAATTTATTTATTTTATAGAAATAGAATAATATAAAAATGAGAGGTGTAGTATAATGATTAATAACAAATTAATATGATAAGTTAGATATCAAATCTTATATGTTCATTTTGATTGGTCATTCTTTTAAAAAAAATTAATAATAGATTTTCGTTTTTATAATTAAATTAAATTAATTAAATTGCATAAAATAGTATTTGACTTGTTTATCCTTAATGAGTTGAATTAATTTACTCTATAAAATTTTATTTCTAATGGCATTCTTAAGTAAATTTTTACAAAAGGAAAGGTTAGTTAAGGGTATCTTATAAAGTGTACTCCCCAAATAATAGTATAGGATTAAATAGTTCGTGATATATGTTATATCTAGTAATTAATTAGGTCACAACATATGTTTATGTATATCTAATATTAATAGATTGTGACATTTATAATAAAAAAATATTAAATAGATTGGGACATTTGCCAAAGAATTTCATGAAAAATTATATAAAATTAACTATATAGTTATTTTTTTGCCATTTCATTATTTTTTTTGTAACATCTTGCCATCTCAATTTATTAATTGAAAATACAGCACAAAGCAAGAAACAAAATAAAAATAACCCAACAAGAAGCCCAGAAAAAGCCCAATCGAAAGTGACACAAGGGGACAATTTATTATTCTTAACGCCGTGAAAAATAACTTTAACGCCGTCAATTGTTCTTCGTCGTCGCGGTCTCTCTCAGGTAAGCGACTAAGCGTCTTCAGTTTTCCGGTGGTTTTCGTTTGTAGACGCAAGTTTCTTCCTTTCCCAATGTTGGTGTCGATCTTAAAATCCCAACCCAAATTTTCTCCGTGTTGTAGAAAATTGGGAGAATCACTGAAAAAATTTCCAGGTAAGTTTAGATTTCAAAAAAGACAATTTCCATTCTTGGAATCAGTTACTTTGGTGATAAGCTTTGTATATTGTAAGTTTGTAACATATATAGAAAGCTACTTGCAAGTTGCAATCATTAGTACCAATTTTTATCTGCAAAATTCTTGGATTTGTAGGTTTATCTCAATTCTCTGATTAGTGTATGAGGTAGATAACAATGTCCATAAGTTCATTTTCTAAAAATCAAGAATGAGAGAATTGAAATTGGTGGTGTTCCTGTTGGAGATGTGTCTTGAAAATGTTTTGGATGTTTTGGATAGTGTTTCAAAACGTAACTTGTTATTCAGGTGTTTGTAGTGTCTAATGACATGGATCTTTTCTCGGTGCAAAATGCAGTCATCGATCCTGCGACAAGATTTGCAATGCTTTTTGGTAGCGAACTCTTTGAAGGGTACATAGGACAGCTTGCCATGGCATCAATGGCTTCATTCTTTATAATCTTCACACTAGTTTGACGCCAAAAAATATACAAGAAAAAATGAGGGTAAGTATGGACTTATTAGTGTCCCCTACTCAAACCATAGTCTTCCTTTAAAATATTAGATTGTGTTGCTTTCTGAGGTTCTCAGAGACCGACTCAAATTCAAGTCTGTTCAAATGTGATTTGGGAATTGAGATAAAAGACTAACCTAAAGGATTTAACTTTTCACTCTTACAGAGAGCCAAAACAGCTAGTGAGAGTGATCCTTTAGCAAACAATGCACGTCAAAAGTTAAACGGAAATGGAAGGGACCACGATGATGATACCTCTACATCACCAAAATCCAATGAAGCATCTCACTCTACATATGGTCCTCAGGTATCATTTTACATAAACCTTTAGCTTCTCTTTGATCTTTAATTTCCATCTTACCAAACTCATATCTCTCCATATTCAACAATGGTCAAATGCTTCTTTAGCTGACTTGTGTTAGATAGATAACATTCATGCTTGTGTGTTTAGTAAAAACACTCTGAATCAGTCAGAGTCTCTTGAAAAACGTTCAAATCGAAAGATAAACTGTTTTCTTGTTGGATAATCTTAGGAACCACAAAGCCCCTAGCGTGGAGGAATTCAAAACTTGGAGATGAACAATTCAACTAGTACTTACCACGACCAGCGCCACCTCCTGGCGCAGGGAATCACTCTTCGACTGGCTATAATTGATTCAGGTGAGATCGCAGGTATCTCTGTAGCGGTTTCTTGCTTATTCAAATCCCGTTTTTATAATATATATACCATGCAGTCTTATCATATTGATATTGCAGTTGTGTGCCATGTATGTAAATATTTCGTTGTTTATTTGGTTTTGGGATTTAATGTGAATTTGGGATGTTTAGAAGAAGATGATTAATGTTGATAGCACATGAAAAGGTCTTCGATTAATGGTACACTTACTGTGATTACTCCGATTATTTAAAGTAAAAATTTAATTTTATAATTGAAAATGATAATTATAGTTAATGTAAATTTTGTCTAGGATGAGATTCGGATTTTTTTTTTTAAAGTTTTTATTTTAATTTTTATTAATATTCAATAATCAAAAAGTAAGCTAATATGTTTTAAAAAAAATTATTTGAAGATATTTTTAACTATTAATTGTTTTCTAAAATCATTCCAGATTATTTTGGATATTTTTATAGAATGAAATCTTTGAGTTTGCAATAAGTTGAGATTTTAAGATATAATCTTAGATTTTAAATGATTTTACCAAATGCTAGATCCAAATAAAATAGGATTTTAAATAATTTTAGAAAATCATTAAGGGTAGGAGATTTTTTTTTGATAAAAAAATTAAATTAAAAGATGCACGAGCTCGATTCGGTAATGCCATATAAAAAGATGTCATCACAATATTCATGCTGATTTGTAGGAAGTATTCGGAACCAATGGGTCGGAGGAAGCCGAGTAGTTCTCGAGGTGGAGATGATGAGCAACCACCTCTCGTTGGTGCTAAATCTAATAAGAAAGCTGTTCAAATTGATGATGATGATGATGATGGTGAGTACTCCATAAAAACTGAGGAGCCTAGAGTTGAGGAAGAGAAAGTTGTTATCACTGGGAAGAAGAAGAGTATTAAGAAGGGTACGCAGCAGCAGGAGGAGGACGATGATTTTGCTGAGGTTGTTCCCGAGAATGCTTTTGTAGGGAAGAAGAAATCGAAAGGTAAGAACGGAGGTGGCTCTGTTAGCTTTGCCCTGCTTGCTGATAAGGAGGAAGAGGATGATAATGAATCTAATGGTGACAAAGATGATGAACCAGTTATAAGTTTTACGGGTAAGAAGCATGCATCTAACAAGGGTAAAAAAGGCTTTGCGGTTTCAGCTTTTGATGCCCTTGGTGGTGATAAGGATGAAGAGAAAGTGGATGGTGATGAGGAACAAGTGTATCCTATCATCTTCTCTGGTAAGAAAAAGAAGTCCTCCAAATCTTCTAAGAAGACCACTAATAAAGTTGCTTTGCTTGATGAGGAAGAAGGGACAGATGCTTCGACCTCTAGACTCGTCAAAAATACAATGGGAGATGAAGAGAGCCTCGAAATCACGTTTTCTGGTAAAAAGAAGGGCAGCAGTGTTTTGGCCTCAGTAGGTGATGACTCAGTTGCCTACGAAACTAGTCAAGCTAAAACTCCTGATACTAAGAGTGTGGAGGTTATAGAAACTGGAAAGAGTAAGAAAAAGAAGAAGAAGAATAAGAGTGGAAGGACAGCAGAGGAAGAGTATGATTTTGACAAAGTTCTTGAAGAATTTGGAGAAACCCCTGCTGCTGGAAGACCTGCTTCATCGACGCCTGGAGAGGAGAAGGTTCAAGCTCAGCCTGGGCCAGTTGCACCTGTAGAGAATGCTGATGAGAAGGAAGGAGAAGAAGAGACTGTTAAGACTGCTGCAGCGAAGAAAAAGAAAAAGAAGAAGGAGAAAGAGAAGGAAAAAAAAGCAACCTCTTCTGTAGAGGCTAAGGAGGGAAAACAAGAAGAATCAGTAACTGAGCCACTACAGGAGAAGAAGAAGGATGCAAAGGGTAAAGCAGCAGAGAAGAAAATCCCTAAACATGTTAGAGAGATGCAAGAGGCTCTTGCACGGCGGCAAGAAGCCGAAGAGAGAAAAAAGAAGGAAGAAGAAGAAAAATTGAGGAAGGAGGAAGAGGAGCGCCGCAGGCAGGAAGAGCTTGAGGCTCAAGCTGAGGAGGCTAAGCGTAAGAGAAAGGAAAAAGAAAAGGAGAAACTGTTGAGGAAGAAGCAAGAGGGCAAGCTTCTAACAGCAAAGCAAAAGAGTGAAGCTCAAAAGAGGGAGGCTTTTAAGAACCAGCTGCTGGCTGCTGGTGGAGGTCTTCCTGTTGCAGATAATGATGGTGATGCTACTTCCTCAAAGCGTCCCATTTATGCCAACAAGAAAAAATCTGCTCGCCAGAAAGGCATTGACACTTATGTTCAGAGGGAAGATGAGGTAGAGCCAAAAGAGAATCAAGCAGATGAACCAGATACTTTAGGTGAAGTAGGTTTAGCAGACACTGGAAAGATTGATTTAATTGAGTCAACAAACACAGACGAGAAATCAGAACCTGCTGATGTTGCTCAGGAGAATGGGATTGAGGAAGATGATGAATGGGATGCAAAAAGCTGGGATACAGTTGATCTTAACCTCAAAGGTGATTTTGATGACGAAGAGGAAGAACCTCAGCCTGTGGTTAAGAAAGAATTAAAGGATGCTGTATCAAAGGCACATGATTCAGGTTAGTATGAAATGTTGTTCTTTGTTCTTCTTCCTAGTGTTTCATCCATTGTCTGTTTTTAATCTAAGTTTTTGAATTTGTACTGACCATGAAACTGAAAAACCAACTGCTAAACCAGCAGGTATGAGCAAGCCAACAACAGCTGTCGTAAAAGCTATGTCTGAAGTGGAACATGCTACGCCGACAAAACGTGCTAAGAAGGGTAAAGGCTTAGCTCCAAGTGAATTTATAGAAGAAGGTGGAGAAAATCTCCGTTCTATTATTTGCTGTATCATGGGTCATGTCGATACTGGTAAAACAAAGCTGTTGGATTGCATCAGAGGAACAAATGTACAGGAAGGTGAGGCTGGAGGTATTACTCAGCAGATTGGTGCAACATATTTCCCTGCCAAAAACATCCGAGAGAGGACCAGGGAACTGAAAGCCGATGCAAAACTTAAGGTGCCAGGTCTATTGGTTATCGATACACCTGGCCATGAGTCCTTCACGAATCTGCGGTCAAGAGGTTCAAGTTTGTGTGACCTTGCCATTTTGGTGGTTGACATAACGCATGGGTTACAGCCGCAAACAATAGAGTCTCTAAATCTTTTGAGAATGAGGAATACAGAGTTCATTGTTGCATTGAATAAGGTAAAACTGCTTGTCATTCTGTTTGGATGGGATTTTTGTTCTTTGTGTATGGAAAATAAAATCTTAAACTTCCAGGTGGATAAGCTATATGGATGGAAAGCATGCAAGAATGCTCCTATCGTGAAGGCAATGAAGCAGCAATCTAAAGATGTTACAAATGAATTTAAGATGAGGCTGACCGGAGTAAGTTATACGTCTAAAGTTTCTTATTTATGGTTTGAGCTATCACTTGGTGTACATATTGTTCAAATTATGTTCTTTCATTGGTATTCCAGATTATTACCCAATTCAAGGAGCAAGGACTTAACACTGAGCTTTACTACAAGAATAAAGAAATGGGCGAAACTTTCAGTATTGTTCCTACTAGTGCTAAAAGGTATGATTTATGTCGTATAAATCTCTGTTAACTGTTTGTAATTTACAGCGTAACAGACAAGTTATTCATCCTAAATAGTTGGGTAACTTTGGTTCTTGATATTTCAGCGGGGAAGGGATCCCAGATCTCTTGCTGTTGTTGGTTCAATGGGCTCAGAAAACAATGGTTGAGAAGCTTGCTTATGTTGACAAAGTGCAGGTCTCTCTCCCTTTTCTTTTAGGTAACAATTGTTTCTGCTTTACTTGAGCATGAGGATTCTGATCCTTTCTTGAAATTGTTGTACAGTGTACTGTCCTTGAGGTCAAAGTTATTGAAGGCCATGGTACAACGATTGATGTTGTGTTGGTAAACGGTGAACTCCATGAAGGTGATCAAATCGTCGTCTGTGGGTTACAGGCAAGTAAAAACTAATGATCCAAACAAGTAATGCACTGGGTATACATAGAACTTAGAAAAGTGATCTTATTTCTTCCTCATATTTCAGGGACCTATTGTCACAACGATTAGAGCTTTACTGACTCCTCATCCAATGAAGGAGTTAAGGGTGAAGGTACTTTAAGATCTCCACTTCATGTGTGTTGTTACTGTTTTTTCCTCGAGAAACATACATTATGCAAATCGTCGCCGATGTTAATTTTTTTAATACACAACGAAAAATGTTGTTTTGATGTTGCAGGGTACTTATCTGCATCACAAAGAAATAAAGGCTGCACAGGGCATCAAAATTACTGCCCAGGTGAAATGGACTAACTCTACTATAATCTTTGTCGCTAGCAGCTGGTGTTAAATATACTGACGTTTAGATCATATCCTAAATATTTTGGGTTGTGTTTAAAAGGGCCTTGAACACGCAATTGCTGGTACTTCCCTGCATGTGGTTGGACCTGATGATGACATCGAGGCAATTAAGGAGTCGGCTATGGAAGATATGGAATCAGTTTTGAGCAGGATTGACAATAGTGGTGAAGGAGTTTATGTACAAGCGTCTACATTAGGGTCATTAGAAGCATTGCTTGAATTCTTGAAGTCCCCAGCTGTAAATATACCTGTCAGTGGTATTGGCATTGGGCCTGTGCATAAGAAGGATATAATGAAGGCTGGAGTGATGCTCGAGAAGAAAAAGGAATATGCTACAATTTTGGCTTTTGATGTGAAAGTGACTACAGAGGCTCGTGAACTTGCAGACGAAATGGGAGTAAAAATCTTTTGCGCTGATATCATCTATCGTTTATTCGATCAGTTTAAGGCTTACATTGAGAATATCAAAGAGGAGAAAATGAAGGAATCAGCCGGTGAGGCAGTCTTCCCATGTGTCCTTCAGATTTTACCTAACTGTGTGTTCAATAAGAGAGACCCAATAATCCTTGGAGTTAAGGTCCACGACGGTATACTTAAGGTATCCTATTCTTACTCTGCTATGTTCTCGGTAACTTGCTCACATGTTGACACAACTTCTCACTCCTTTTACCATTTATCTTGGTTTTTAGATTGGAACCCCCATTTGCGTCCCGGGCAGAGAGTTCATCGATATTGGTCGCATTGCCTCTATTGAGAACAACCACAAGCCTGTTGACTACGCAGAGAAGGGCGAGGAGGTGGCGATTAAGGTAATAACGGGATCATTCCCTTCAACAACTTTTGTATACAGAGAGATAGACAAAAGTTGCTGAGGTTTCAACTTGATGCATTCACCTTGTAATCGAGATGCTTTTCTATGGTATAACAGATTGTTGCTTCAAATCGTGAAGAACAGAAGATGTTTGGAAGGCATTTTGACATGGAAGATGAGCTTGTGAGTCACATTTCGAGGAGATCTATCGACATACTCAAAGCTGACTACATGGTAAGTCGAGGATAAGATAAGTTTTTTTCTTTGAATCATTTATTCTGTCCAAATAAAAAAATGCTCGAAACTAAAAGACATAACAATTGCAGAAAGAAATGTCGACAGAGAAATGGAAGCTCCTTGTGAAACTGAAGAGAATCTTCAAGATTCCCTGAACAGTCAAATGTCTACTCTAGAGCTTAAAAAAAACTCGCAGGCCTTGTTATGTCGTGTCTGCATGCTGCACAAAGCGATTTATCTTCCCCGAGAGAGCTTAAACCAAAAATTGTATTTGTTTTTGTTTATTTTCTCCCTCAAAAGTGCTGGTTCGTTAACCTTCTCTTCATGCTGGCAAATTGCAGGGAAAGAATAAGAATCTTGAGATACAGATCATCTTTACTTGCCTTTTTGACTGACTAATTTTCTTTTTCTTTTTGACAATCGAATATATGTTTTTGTCTAATTATGATCTCTATGTGATGTTAAAATCTTGTTAGAAATTAGTAACAAAAAAGAAAACATCTAAGATCAGGACAGTTAGTTAAAAAGCTCCAGCTTCGGTTATCCAAAAACATACTTCTCAGAACACACGCCTAGGCTCAGTTCTATTTATGGAACACTTTTTAGGTTTACTTTTCGGCCTGGCGGAGACAATGTGGAGAATCATCACCACTAATCACACTAAAATATGGCCAGATTAAATCAAATACTATTAATTACAAACCATGTTTTGTATAAGAAAATAACCATAAACACATAGTTATAAACGTAACCGCAATTACATATATTTATAGGTTTTAAAGGATAGCTTTAATCTTGTGAGTTGATCAAACAAAAAAAATCTTGTGCTGACATGAGAAACATCTATATATGATCACAAATTTTAAGTTGACAGCCAAAAAACTCAAACAGTTAAATTTTTAAAATATAGACAAAGCTAAGTAGGTTAAGGTGGAAACAAGTAAGATAGTATAAATATGGTTGTGTTGTTGTAATGAAAAAACATTAGAGATTAACGAGAAAAAGGTTAAAGTGGCTAAACCTAATCTCCAAGAGATCTAAAGAGAGAAACAATGTAGACATCCAAAGAGAATCTCTCTAAGTGTTCTAAAAGCTTTGTGATTAACAAAACAAAGTAAAAGAGAGAACTAGAGAGAAGAGTGAATCTGACCCTAAGTGATAGAGGAGGTCAAGATTCCAACATGGTATCAGAGAAATTCAGAAAAAAACATCACATCACTGGTGAGTTTATCCAATAAACCACAAATGATATCCAAACACATTTTCAAATCATTGTAGCAATATTTATGTAATTTTTGTCAATACAGATTTATCATCCTGTAAGATAAGATGATTAACTTTTGGTCGATCATAGTATTACGATTTTAATTAAATAACATGAAGATTTATGAGGAGCAACCATAGTCCAAGACCCACCACGGCTAAAATCACTCCGACGATGATGGCAATAACTCTTTTTTTATCTACTCCTATCTCCATCGTTTGAGCCATTTCCTCTTACTTGTTCTTCTAGCCAATAACTCCTTTTGGATGTATGTACCCATCACAATATAAACACCCAAAAAGTGATGCTTTTTATAACTAAATAAATGTATCCAACAAAATTAGGACCTCTTTTTTGATTTTTTCCAAAAATATTAATTTAGGATCGTGATACAATATTTAACACAAAAGGTAATCAATCAAATGACATATGTTGCAGTCTCAAAAATAATAATTATATCATATATCGAATTATAATGAGACTCGTTCAACTTCATACATATCAATTTTGTTTAGTATAAGTACTACTAATAGATTGTTATACATTTTTAGACACAGAATATTTCTACTTTAATTAAGGTCATAGGTTTACTAGTTTGAACATATATTTAGATATATCTAATATTAAGTAAAAAAAAAGTAAAGTGTGCCATTTGCAAAATAATTTAATCAAAAATTATATAAAAATATTTTTTCTTTTTAACTAAGTGATATATTTTTTTATTTTCTCAATTTTAAATTGAGTAAATATTCAAAGAAAAAAAAGTCTGAATTAATTCTGCCAAAACAAAAAAAAAAGTTAGAATATTTTTTTGGTTACATTTTTTATTTTTTGTATCTCCAGTAAACATCTCAATTGGGCTGGGCCTTACCCAAGGCCTTACACAAAGACGATCCAGTTACAAAAAAAAAAAAAAGGAAAGTCGGAAAACTCGCCGGAGAAAGGGAAGAGGTTACATTCTTTTCTTTACGCCGTCTGTTGTTCTTCTTCCTCGCTTGTCGTTGCGTTCTCTCTCAAACTCTCAGGTAAGCGTCTTCAGTATCCATTTGTGTGTGTTTTCAAATAAAGATGGGTTCCTATGGTTTCGTTTCTAGCTGCAAGTTTCTTCCTTTTCAAAAGTTTGTGTCGATCTTAAAACTAAAATCCCAGAGTTCAATAAAACTAATTCTCTCCGTTTTCTTGTAGAAACTTGACCTATACTAGTCCCTGATTCTGATTGTGTCGCTGCAAAAAAATGCAATTTTCTTGTGATCCTGTAAGTGAAATTGGGTAAGATTTCGATTTGGTTTTTAGCTTTTTGTATATTTATTTGTTTCCTATGCGTTTGTCTCAAGGATCAAGAAGGAGATGAGCTGCCACAGTATGAACACATTTATCAAAATGACTTCTCATATCGAAAGTAAGAGCCTTTCTTTTGATGCTGGCTCTTGGCTTTTGGTTATCTTCTCAATATGGAGTTGTTGTAAAGTACACATTTGTTTTATGCTTCTATAGGCACAAGAAACAGAAGGAAGAAGATATTTCTATCTGCGAATGCAAGTTTGATTTTGGAGACCCTGACAGTGCTTGTGGTGAGAGATGCCTTAATGTCATTACCAACACCGAATGTACTCCTGGATACTGCCCCTGTGGTGTCTATTGCAAGAATCAGGTATTTTAAATGTTTGCTTCTACATTTTGATGTTATTCTAGAATCTATGTGATTCAGAAGATTTGCCTTAAACTAATGTGAGCTTAACATGAATGTTACTAAGTTGTTTTTACATGCTTTGCCGGTTACAGAAGTTCCAAAAATGTGAATACGCCAAAACAAAGTTGATCAAGTGTGAAGGTCGCGGTTGGGGACTAGTGGCTCTTGAAGAAATAAAGGTGAGGACTCAAGCTTATTGTTGTGTCTTTAACATATCTGATACGCTTTACCAAGATTTTATGAACATTTCCATCACACTTCATTGTTTTAATGCAAAAGGGCAAATTACATGGCCGGTGTATTCTTTTCTGAAGTAAATATTCAATTGGGTTTGATCAAATGACTGGTTGTATTTGATGCTATGATGCAGGCGGGACAGTTTATAATTGAGTACTGTGGCGAAGTAATATCATGGAAAGAAGCAAAGCGTAGGGCTCAAACTTATGAAACTCATGGTGAGTAGAAACTTTACAGAGATGATGATAGTGTTATAATGCTCTAGGTGACGTTAGGTGTGTATAAATTGTGTGTTACATGGGCAGGTGTCAAGGATGCATACATTATATCTCTCAATGCGTCTGAGGCTATTGATGCCACTAAGAAGGGAAGCCTTGCTAGGTTTATAAATCATTCATGGTAAAAGAAACAACTGGCTTTTTTACATGCTTCAAAGAAATTCATATCTAGAAAGCTTTCCTTATTGTTTCTTTCTCTATTTTCTTGCAGTAGACCAAATTGTGAGACGAGGAAGTGGAATGTACTGGGAGAAGTTAGGGTTGGAATCTTTGCAAAAGAGAGCATCTCTCCCCGGACCGAATTGGCCTACGACTATAATTTTGAATGGTATGGTGGTGCCAAAGTCCGTTGTCTCTGTGGTGCAGTCGCATGTTCTGGATTTCTTGGAGCCAAGTCTCGTGGCTTTCAGGCAAGACCTTACGTTATCATCCTAATAGTATTATTTGTCAGAAATTGGGAAAAATGATATTAGTTATACTGGTCTATACCTTATCTTATGCCTTTCTACCATTTCAGGAGGATACATATGTATGGGAGGATGGTGACGATCGGTAATTTTCTTTTCACTTATCTTATGCGGCATAACATTGTCATAGATCATGTGAGAAAGGAAAAAAATTCATATTGGACTGGCGATATTTTAGCCCTTCTCTTTTCTTTTATCTCCAGGTATTCAGTTGATAAAATTCCAGTCTATGATTCTGCAGAGGACGAGCTTACATCTGAGCCCTCTAAGAATGACGAGTCCAACACAAATGAAGAGAAAGAGAAAGATACCTCAACAGAGAACCATTTGGAGTCTACTGCTGTTCAGCAATCAGATTCAACTCCTATGGAAGAAGATGTCGTCACGGAGACTGTTAAAACCGAAACAGCTGAAGACATGAAGCTGCTCTCACAAAATTCACAAGAAGATTCATCACCGAAGACTGCAATTGTATCACGGGTTCGCGGTAACATTTACAAGATTAAGTCTGAATCTCTTCCGAAGAAAAGAGGCAGGCCGTTTTCAGGCGGGAAAACAAAGAATGTCGCCCAGAAGCATGTTGACATAGCGAATGTGGTTCAGCTACTAGCAACCAAAGAAGCTCAAGATGAAGTTCTCAAATACGAGGTAAAACAGTTTTTCAAGCTTATAGATACAAATTCAACATCCTCTCAGTATCCGATGTGTTTGGTAAATTGTTGCTTGCAGGAGGTGAAGAAGGAGGCAGCAGTACGACTCTCGTCATTGTACGATGAGATAAGGCCTGCGATTGAGGAGCATGAGAGAGATAGCCAAGACAGTGTAGCAACAAGTGTGGCGGAGAAATGGATACAAGCAAGCTGTAATAAACTAAAGGCAGAGTTTGATCTTTACTCTAGTGTAATAAAGAATATCGCTTCCACTCCCATCAAACCACAAGACACAAAGACCAAAGTCGCGGAAGCAGGAAACGAAGACCATATTAAACTCTTGGAAGCCAAATGAGAATTAGCTTGACACCCGCTAAATTGCTAGGAAGGTTCAAATTAATGATTTATAATGGTATGATTATCAAAACGTGTTCAATATTTTTGTTTTTTCCTTAAATTGTGAACATAATTTCCGAATATAATTGTCACTTTATATATCATTGATCCATCATCTTTCTTTTCTTTTTTCTTTCTTTTTTGGTCGACATCGATCCTTCATCTCTAAGATATAATCTTTTTTAATTGATTTGTTGCCAATAAAATGATTTACATATTTGAATTGAATCTATGGAAAAGAAAAGGAAAAAGCCAATGAGAAGCTGACGAAAAACCGCGTGGTTAAATACATATATAAATGGGTTTTGTGAATTCAAATAAAGACGAAGAAAAAGGTTAAGACTTTATCTTCTACTTTGACCCGACCAGCCAAAGTAAATTGAAAGAAAGAGCCAAAAAGCTTAGCGGTTGATTTTGAAATCTCGTCGCCGGCGCGTGGAGTGTATTTTTCGGCGTTAAACAATAGAAAGAGAAGAGATTTGTGGTGTTCTTCTGCTTAGTTTGATATTATCCATCTCCGGCGATCTGAGTTAGTGAGAGATTTGGTGGAGAATTTTGATTGATTTGTGATCGAAGAGTATAGAGATGGTGAAGGAAACGGAGTACTACGATGTGCTCGGAGTTAGCCCAACTGCTACAGAAGCTGAGATCAAGAAAGCTTACTACATAAAGGTTCAATTTTTATCTTTCTCTTCTCTTGATTTCAAGGTTTTTGTTTTTGGAATGTTATTTGGATCCGGTGAGTTTGATTAGCCATTTGAATTTGGCAAGTGATGATTCCAGTACCCACGACTTGACAATTGATTATAGCTTTGTAATCTGCACATTTCCAGTTTGATATTTGTTAGTTTTACGGTTATAGTGATTGTTTGTTTTATACACAGGCACGCCAAGTTCATCCAGACAAGAACCCTAATGATCCTCAAGCTGCACACAATTTCCAGGCAAGTTCAGATTCCTTAACTTTGAAAAACTTATTTAGGTGATAAGCTTTCCTTGATGTTGCCTGCAATTATTAATACCAACTATTTCTGCAAAATGCTTTGATTTTTAGGTTTATCCACCACGGGATAAGCTCTTGCTTTAGAATTTCAAGAATGAGAATTGGAATTCCTCTTCTACTTATTTAATATTCTATGTATGGTTTACATGGCTAATGGAAATGTTGGCATTAGTTTTGAAGAAAATCAAGCATAGAATGAAAATGTCTTACATTGTTTTTCCATCTACTTGTATTGGATGTTTGGATAGTTATTCAAAAAAGGAACTTCTTAATCAGGTTTTGGGAGAGGCCTATCAAGTGCTAAGTGATTCAGGACAACGCCAAGCTTATGATGCATGTGGGAAATCAGGGATCTCCACGTTAGTCTCTTTTTCTTGTGGACTCTAGGGCATGGCTCTTTTCGGTGCAAAGTTTTGGGTCTCAGTGCTTACTTGTTTTTGTTCATCCTGTCAGTGATGCAATCATCGATCCTGCGGCAATATTTGCAATGCTATTTGGCAGCGAACTTTTTGAAGAGTACATAGGACAGCTTGCTATGGCATCAATGGCTTCACTCGATATCTTCACTGAAGGGGATCAGTTTGATACCAAAAAGATACAAGAAAAAATGAGGGTAAGTTTTGGATCAAAGTGTTCCCTGCTCAAACCAAAACTTCTTTGTGCAAAATTTGCTAAATTTGTCGATTGTGTTTGGTTTCAGATTGTCCAGAAAGAAAGAGAAGACAAGCTTGCTCAGGTTCTCAAAGACCGACTCAACGAATATGTGATAAACAGAGACGAATTTATCAGTAACGCTGAAGCTGAAGTAGCTAGACTTTCAAATGCAGGTACTATATTGTGTAGAGTGTTCCCTGTTCTGTAGTTATGCTTTCTCTTTCAATTGATACCATCTCTGTGCTAAAATGAGTCTCATCCCCTTCTATTTGGATCTTCTTCAGCTTATGGTGTGGATATGTTGAATACAATTGGGTATATATATGTAAGACAAGCAGCAAAAGAACTAGGGAAGAAAGCTATTTATCTCGGAGTACCATTCATTGCTGAATGGTTTAGGAACAAAGGTCACTTCATCAAATCTCAATTAACAGCTGCAACAGGTTAGATTAAAGAAGAAACTAAATCAAGAACAAATTTCTAGAATCTGGTCTTCTCTCTTAGGAAGCAAGACATGTAGTGATTTTGTTTTCTTTTCCTGGCTCTTTATTGTCATCCTAGGCGCATATGCTTTGTTCCAGTTGCAGGAGGAAATGAAAAGGCAGCTAAATACTGAAGGAAATTATACTGAGGAGGAACTTGAGGAATACCTTCAGGCCCATAAAAGAGTGATGATTGATTCGCTGTGGAAGCTCAATGTTGCTGATATCGAAGCCACTCTTTGTCGTGTTTGTCAGCTGGTTGTTTAGCTTAACTAATACTCATGTTCACATCTGACCTCTTTGTTCAATTTTTCTGGTTTGTAAACTTATTTATGATTCTTTTTGTATAGGTTCTTCAAGATCCAGAAGCCAAAAGAGAGGAGCTTCGTACAAGAGCAAGAGGGTTAAAAACTCTGGGGAGGATCTTCCAGGTAAAATCTGGTTTCATTTCCTTCTTCTTATAGTCTGACGGGTAATTTTTCAAATGTGATTAGGGAATTAAGATAAAGACCTAAATGATTTAACTTTTCACTCATACAGAGAGCCAAGACAGCTAGTGAGAGTGATCCTTTAGCAAATAATGAACCTCAAAAATTAAACGGAAATGGAAGGGACGACCATAATGATACATCTACATCACCAAAATCCAATGAAGCATTTCACTCTACCTCTGGTCCTCAGGTATCATTTCAAATAAACCTTTAGCTTATCTTTGATCTTTCTATCTCACCAAACTCATATCTCTCCATGTTCAACAATGGACAAATGCTTCTTTAGCTGACTTGTGTTAGATAGACATAACATTCATGCTTGTGTGTTTAGTAGAAACACTCTGAAAAAGGTTCAGATCGAAAGTGAACTGTTGTCTTGTTGAATAATCGTAGGAACCACAAAGCCCCTACGTGGAAGAATTCAAAATTGGAGATGAACAATTCAACTATTACTTCCCACGACCGGCGCCACCTCCTGGCGCAGGGAAACACTCTTCGACTGGCTATGATTGATTCAGGTGAGATCGGGGGTATATATATCAGTCTTAGCAATATTGCAGTTGTGTACCATTATGTAAAATTATTCCTTTTCTTTTGGTTTTGGGGGGATTTAACGTGCAATTGGCTTGTTAGAAGAAAATGATTGATGTTGAAAGCACATATAAAAGCTCTTTTGTGATAATGTGTCCATGGAAATTATTGTGAAGGTGTAATGACTTAAGAGTATAAATAAAAAGCCAGAAACTTATTACATCATAAGGGAAACACATTACATTATTGATAACAATTTCAAGCTGTTGATTCGAGGAAAGGGTAATCGGTGTAACCCACAACAGGATCAGAAATATAAAACGTTGTTCTATCGTATTTATTCAGCGGTGCATCCACTTGAAACCTCTTTGGCAGGTCCGGGTTGGCCAGAAACCATCGACCGTAAGCCACCAGATCGGTCCGTCCCTTTGCCACGGCCTCATTCCCATCTTCTCTCGTGAAACCTCCTGCAGAGATGAAAGTACCCTTAAAGGCTTTCCTCATCGGCATTAGCGAATGAGAACAAGCTGATATTTCTCCCACTGTTTTCATTCTAGGTTCAACCGCATGACAGTAGAGGATTCCATATCTGTTCAGAGATTCCACCATGTAAAGCCCTAATGCTTCTGGATTAGTGTCTCCGGATTCCATGTAGTCTGCAAACGGAGAGAGCCTTATTCCAACACGGTCTGGCCCGATCTCCTTGGCAACTGCATCGACTACTTCTAAAGCAAATTTGCAACGGTTTTGCAATGATCCACCGTATTCATCAGTTCTATCATTCACCGCGTCCTTCATGAACTGATCAATCAGATAGCCATGAGCTCCATGAATCTCAACTCCATCAAAGCCTGCAACAACAACATTCAAAAGACACACATATAAGAGTCTTGAATGAGATAGCTTCTGAAATTCCCAATCCGAATATGCTTACCAGCTTCCATAGCATTTCTTGCAGCAAGCCTAAAATCATTGACAATGCCGTGGATTTCTTCGATACTTAGCCGTCTTGGAGGAGTAAAGAGAGCTTCATCAATGCCATTAGCACGCATTTTAGGCATCAATGGCTTATCCGTACAAGAGATAGGAGCTTGTCCATTTGGCTGAAAACCGCTATTAGAAACACGGCCAACATGCCAGATCTGACAGAAGAAGATACCACCTTTGGCATGAACAGCATCAACGATTGGCTTCCATGCCTCCACATGCTCTTTATTCCATATCCCAGGAGTATCTGGATACCTTCAAGATCAAATCACACAAATGTAGGATGATCAGCAAAAACCCATAAATAAAAACGTTAACTTTAATTCGAAATCACACAAATGTGCAAGGATAAGATCAAAAACCAACAAATATAAACGTAAACTTTAATCAAAAAGGAAGAATTTTTGAGTTACCCTTGAGCTGTATCAGAAACTCCGGTGGCTTCAGCAATGAGTAAACCTCCTGGTGTCGTTCTCTGAGAGTAATACAAGATAGCGTGAGGCTGAGGAACGTTTCCGTACGATCTCTGTCTCGTCAATGGTGCCAGAACAACCCTGAATAACGAAAACAAAATGAATCAAGCTTTCTAATTTAGGGATTCAGCAAAAGTCAACAAAACGATAAAATTAAGATTACCTATGAGAAAGATTGAATCTTCCCATCTTATAGGGGGTGAGAAGAGGGATACTCTGTTTTGCTACTGCGTTTTCCATTTCCATGAATTCAGAACTGTGGATTTTGTAAAAACTGTTGATGAATTTAAATTTCTCTCAAAAACACTTTGAAGATTCCGTGAATTGTGGACGATAATGGATATATCCGAACATATTTATACACATTGATCGATCAGAGAAATTAGGAACACAAGTGTTTCTTTTCATCTTTAAGGACGTGGTCACGTGGACGTCATTGAGGACGCAATTGTGGACCCTTCCTTATAAATTCAACCACTTGGATTTTTGTTTATTTTCTTCATATTGAAACATTCATTGAGACGACATTATATATTCCTTGCTTTCTTCATCCTATCATGATTGTATCATCTTCTACAGTTCGGATTCTACTTTTGATCCATTTGAGATTACAGAACATAACAAATGGGGCCTCTATATGATTTCAACAGATTTTTCCAATGTATAACTTTGACCACCGACCAGAAAAAAAAAGGTAGAGTTGGAGGAAGATGCTCTGTTTTGCTTTGTTCTGCGCAGCATATGAAAGAAGGGAAGATAGCATCATGAGAACACACTGGATTGCGGCATGATCACATTAAACTGAAATAAGAGACCAACCATCATGTTATTGTTAACTTGTGTCGGTCTAGCCCACCTTGCTTGACTAGTTTAGGAACAAAAGGTCACTTCTTGATCAAAACTTTTTGGAGGATACATAAGACAGCTTGCTATGGCATCAAAGGCTTCACTTTATATTGCCAAGAAAATACACGAAAAAATGAGTCCTTGATTCAAAAACCCTTTGCCATTATGTAAAATTATTCTTTTTCTGTGGTTTTGGCGTAATATAATGTGAATTTGGGAATGTTAGAAAAAAATGATTAACTTGGAAAGCCCATGAAAGCTCTTTTGTGACAATGTGTTGGAAGAAAATGATCAATGTTAAAAAGCACATGAAAAATCTCATTTGTGATAATGTGTTTAAATTGCGACAATGTTCTGCCAGAAACTTATTACATCAAAAGGGAAACATATTACATTACTAATAACAGTATTTTAAGCTGTTGATTCGAGGAAAGGGTAATCAGTGTAACCCACAACAGGGTCAGAAGTGTAAAACGTTGGTCTATCGTATTTATTCAGCGGTGCATCCACTTGGAACCTCTTTGGCAGGTCCGGGTTGGCCAGAAACCATCGACCGTAAGCCACCAGATCGGTCCGTCCCTTTGCCACAGCCTCATTCCCATCTTCTCTCGTGAAACCTCCTGCAGAGATGAAAGTCCCCTTAAAGGCTTTCCTTATCGGCATTAGCGTATGAGGAGAAGCTGATATATCTCCCACTGCTTTCATTCTGGGTTCAACCACATGACAGTAGAGGATTCCATATTTGTTCAGAGATTCCGCCATGTAAAGCCCTAATGCTTCTGGATTAGTGTCTCCGGATTCCATGTAGTCTGCGAAAGGAGAGAGCCTTATTCCAACACGGTCTGGCCCGATCTCCTTGGCTACTGCATCGACTACTTCTAAAGCAAATTTGCAACGGTTTTGCAATGAACCACCGTATTCATCAGTTCTATCATTCACTGTGTCCTTCATGAACTGATCAATCAGATAGCCATGAGCTCCATGAATCTCAACTCCGTCAAAGCCTGCAACAACAACAACAACAACATTCAAAAGACACACAAATAAGAGTCTTGGAATGAAATAGCTTCTTGAATTCCCAATCCGGATATGCTTACCAGCTTCCATAGCATTTCTTGCAGCAAGCCTAAAATCATTGACAATGCCGGGGATTTCTTCGATACTTAGCTGTCTTGGAGGAGTAAAGAGAGCTTCATCAATGCCATTAGCACGCATTTTAGGCATCAATGGCTTATCCGTACAAGAGATAGGAGCTTGTCCATTTGGCTGAAAACCGCTATTTGAAACGCGGCCAGCATGCCAGATCTGACAGAAGAAGATACCACCTTTGGCATGAACAGCATCAACGATTGGCTTCCATGCCTCCACATGCTCTTTAGTCCATATCCCAGGTGTATCTGGATACCTTCAAGATCAAATCACACAAATGTAGGATGATCAGCAAAAACCCACAAATAAAAACGTTAACTTTAATCGAAATCACACAAATGTGCAAGGATAAGATCAAAAACCAACAAATAAAAACGTAAACTTTAATCAAAAAGGAAGAATTTTTGAGTTACCCTTGTGCTGTATCAGAAACTCCGGTGGCTTCAGCGATGAGTAAACCTCCTGGAGACGTTCTCTGAGAGTAATATATGGCAGCGTGAGGCTGAGGAACGTTTCCGTACGATCTCTGTCTCTTCAATGGTGCCAGAACAACCCTATGGGAAAGATTGAATCTTCCCATCTTATAGGGGGTGAGAAGAGGGATACTCTGTTTTGCTACTGCGTTTTCCATTTCCATGAATTCAAAACTGTGGATTTTGTAAAACCTGTTGATGGATTTAAATTTGGTGAATTGTAGACGATAATGGATATATCCGAACATATTTATACACATTGATCGATCAGAGAATTAGGAACACAAGTGTTTCTTTTCATCTTTAAGGACGTGGTCACGTGGACGTCATTGAGGACGTCATTGAGGACGCATTTGTGGACCTTTCCTTATAAATCCAACGACTTGGATTTTTGTTTATTTTCTTCATATTGACGCATTCATTGAGACGACATTATATATTCCTTGCTTTCTTCATCCTATCATGATAGTATCATCTTCTACAGTTCGGATTCTACTTTTGATCCATTGGAGATTACAGAACATAACAAATGGGGCCTCAATATGATTTCAACAGATTGTTCCGATGTATAACTTTGACCACCGACAACAAAAATTAGGTAGAGTTGGAGGAAGATGCTCTGTTTTGTTTTGTTCTGCGCAGCATACGAAAGAAGGGAAGATAGCATCATGAGAACACACTGAATTGCGGCATAATCACACTAAACAGAAATAAGAAACCAACCATCCTGTTATCTTGTGTCGGTCTAGCCCACCTTGCTTGACTAGTTTAGGAACAAAAGGTCATTTCTTGATCAAAACTTTTTGGAGGATACATAAGAGACAGCTTGCTATGGCATCAAAGGCTTCACTTGATATTGCCAAGAAAATACACACAAAAATGAGTCCCTGATTCAAAACCCTTAATGTGTGTGCCATTATGTAAAATTATTCTTCTTCTTTTTTGTTTTGGCGTAATTTAATGTGAATTTGGGATTGTTAGAAGAAAATGATTAATGTTGAAAGCCCATGATAGCTCTTTTGTGACAATGTGTTGGAAGAATATGATCAATGTTAAAAAGCACATGAAAAATCTCATTTGTGATAATGTGTTTAATTTGCGACAATGTTCTAGTACTAGAAACTTATTACATCAAAAGGGAAACATATTACATTATAGATAACAGTATTTTAAGCTGTTGATTCGAGGAAAGGGTAATCAGTGTAACCCACGACAGGATCAGAAGTGTAAAACGTTGGTCTATCGTATTTATTCAGCGGTGCATCCACTTGGAACCTCTTTGGCAGGTCCGGGTTAGCCAGAAACCATCGACCGTAAGCCACCAGATCGGTCCGTCCCTTTGCCACGGCCTCATTCCCATCTTCTCTCGTGAAACCTCCTGCGGAGATGAAAGTCCCCTTAAAGGCTTTCCTCATCGGCATAAGTGTGTGAGGACAAGCTGATATTTCTCCCATTGTTTTCATTCTGGCTTCAATCACATGACAGTAGAGGATTCCGTATTTGTTCAGAGATTCCGCCATGTAAAGCCCCAATGCTCCTGGATTAGTGTCTCCGGATTCCATGTAGTCAGCAAATGGAGAGAGCCTGATTCCAACACGGTCTGGCCCGATCTCCTTGGCCACTGCATCGACTATTTCTAAAGCAAATTTACAACGGTTTTGCAATGAACCACCGTATTCATCAGTTCTATCATTCACCGTATCCTTCATGAACTGGTCAATCAGATAGCCATTAGCGCCATGTATCTCAACTCCATCAAAGCCTGCAACAACAACATTCAAAGGACACATATAAGAATCTTGAATGGTTCAGCTTCTTCAGCTTCTTGAATTCACAATCCAGATTTGCTTACCAGCTTCCATAGCATTTCTTGCTGCAAGCCTAAAATCGTTGACAATGCCGGGGATTTCTTCGATACTCAGCCGTCTTGGAGGAGTAAACATGGCTTCGTCAATGCCATTAGAGCGGATTTGAGGCATCAATGGCTTATCCGAACAAGATATAGGAGCTTGTCCATTTGGCTGAAACCCGCGATTAGAAACACGGCCAACATGCCAGATTTGACAGAAGAAGATACCACCTTTAGCATGTACGGCATCAACGATTGGCTTCCATGCCTCCACATGCTCTTTAGTCCATATCCCAGGAGTATCTTGATACCTTCAAGATCAAATCACACAAATGTGGGACGATCAGCAAAAACCCACAAATAAAAACGTAAACTTTAATCGAAATCACACAAATGTGGTAGGATCAGATCAAAACCCAACAAATAAAAACGTAAACTTTATTCAAAAGAAAGAATTTTTGAGTTACCCTTGAGCTGTATCTGAAACTCCAGTGGCTTCAGTGATGAGAAAACCTCCTGGAGACGTTCTCTGAGAGTAATATATGGCAGCGTGAGGCTGAGGAACGTTTCCGTACGATCTCTGTCTCGTCAATGGTGCTAGAACAACCCTATGGGAAAGATTGAATCTTCCCATCTTATAGGGAGTGAGAAGAGGTATACTCTGTTTTGCTACTGCGTTTTCCATTTCCATGAATTCAGAACTGTGGATTTTGTAAAAACTGTTGATGAATTTAGATTTCTCTCAAACACACTTTGAAGTTTTCCCTGAATTGTGGAAGATAATGGATACATCTGCACATATTTATACACATTGATTGATCAGAGAATTTAGGAAGGCAAGTCTTTAGTTCGTCTTAAGGGACGTCATTGACGACGCATGTGTGGACCTCCCTAAAAGTCCATCCACTTGGAATTTATTTATATCATGATGACGTATTCATTGACGACATTAGAGAAGCTTAACCACTTTGAACTTAACCTATATTCCTTTCTTTGTTCCTTCCTATCATCTACAGTTTGGATTCGAATTTTTGATCCATTGGAGCTTACACAGAACATAACAAATGGGGCCTCTTATAATTTCAATCACTTCTTTTTTGGTTTGACTTTACAAAACTTTGACGACCGACAAAAGAATAGGTAGATTTTGGTGAAATATGCTCTGTTATTATCTGCGCAACATAGTAAAGACTAAAGAGGCAAAGATTGAATCAAAAGAATGTGAATTGAGACATAAGACACACTGAATTGCGGCATTATTACATCAAACAGAAATAAGAAACCAACCATTTTTGGGTGTTTATGTAGCCCACCTTGCTTGACTAGTTTAGATACAAAGGTAACTTGATCAAATCCCAAGTAAGCAGCTGCAACAGTTTGAAAGAGACAGAGCTTTAACAATTCGCCATTGTTGAAATCAGATTTGGGCCTTAAGTTTATGTTATCAGCCCAGTTTTAAAACTCCTAGACTTATAACGTTTTGTTTTGTGTGCTTATTTTTTCAAATAGTAAGTTCTCTTATTCAGGTGTTGGGAGATGCCTTATGCCGATCAAGTGGCAAGTGATTTAAACACAACGCCAAGCTTATTATGATATACATGTGGAGAAGTCAGGAATCTCAGTGTTAGTCTCTTTGTCTTGTAACATGTATCTTCTCTGTTTTCCACTTGTCTTGATGTCATTTCTGATTGCTCCTTGAATCATCTTAACGATCAAGTACTGAAAAGTAGAAGAAAAGATTTCACTTGTTTACCAAAATTCGAACAAGACAATAAATCAAATTGTGTCTCTTTTCCAAAGGTTTGGGTGATTGCTTTAACAACTTTCTTATATAGCTCATTGATCCCTATAACAAAACAGAGCATGAGTCAGAACAAGCAAGGTTTTGCACCATATCTCTTTTCCAAAGGTTTGGGGGATTGCTTTAACAACTTGCTTATCTAGCTCATCGACTCTATACACATCCAAACAATCAACATAGAGCAAGACATCTATTGTTCTGTTCACAAGAAACCTGCACAAAATCCGAGAAACACAACAACTATCGTAAAAACTTCCACACACACACACACACTCAAATATACAACTTCATCCTAAAGCGGATACTCATAATTCACAATTTCAACAGAAACCCAAACAAAATGAAGAGCTTGTCAAACAAAATGTCATCCAAGCCAATTAGCGAAGAGAGATTTCAAAAGAGTAGCTACTGACCCGGTTCAAAGAGTACTAGATTTGCAGCGTCTCCATACTTCGGTACGAGGTTTGAGAAACCACCCTACGGAACTTTTGGATGTTCTATCACAGAACTCCCAATATGCTTACTGAATTATTTTTCTGTGAAATTATTCTTTTTTTCTGTGGTTTTGGTGTAAATTAATGTGAATTTAGGCTTGTTAGAAGAAAATGATTGATGTTGAAAGCACATGCAAAAGCTCTTTTGTGACAATGTGGTGGAGATCATGTGTTCTCATTACTATTTGTGTTGAGGCACAGGCTAAGTTATACAGGTTTTGTCATCTTCAAATGCATTAATAATTGCAGAGACCCATCATTTTTTCTAAAACTATTGATAAAACACAATAATTTCTAAAACTATTACTAAACACACATAACAAAAACGATATTTTTCTTTCTTTGTATATAAATGATACTATAATCAATCAAGTAAAGAATAGCTGGAACAAAGGACAAAGTCAATAATTTGGTTTCGAAATATTTGGCTTTGAGTGTGACGGTGTGACTATGACCAATGGCAAATTCTGATTATTTCTTTTATATTCGACAATTATGATCATAACAAAATGTGACTATGACCAATGGCAAATTGGGATTATTTCTTTTATATTCGACAATTATGATCATAACAAAATGTGAAAACTAACACTCTTCATTTCTTTTATCTAGATCTGTATAATGATGATGCTAACTTGTAATAGAAAATCTTAATCAAATGGTACTATTAGTTACACATCTCGACATTATTTCCATTCTAAAATAAATTATAGTATAAGTACGTACTCCGTTATAATTACCGTTAAAATTTCGCTGTTATCAGTACCGTGTGGCTTAATTTAAGACTTTTAAGTAAACGTTTGATAAAATAATCTCTCGGAAGTTAAAATTTAATTTGAAAACTAAAAGCACGACGTTACCAGCGGTAAGAAAAGACAAAATTACCCTTACATAGAACTCGTCTTGAATTAACAAACAAGTGGACCAAAAGAAGAAAGAAGAAGGTCAAATATGGTAAACGACACGCGTCAATGAATGAATTAAATAATTAAAATGATTCCATTAATATATATTATTTTCGAAATCTCAGAGAATTAAAAGAAGAATTTATACAACTCCAAGGAAAGCATCAATGGTGGAAGAAGCTTGCTTGTGAGATTATATTCAGCGACGTCGAGTGAAGAAGCAGTGAACCATAAGTAGAAGAGAGAGCAAGAGAGAGTGAGAGAAAGAGATACGTGTTTGTTTGTGTGTGTGTGTGTTTTCGCTTTTTGGCTTTCTTCGCCGATTCCACGAACGGCGTGAATCGACTTTTCTCCAGATCTCATCTCTTCAAAATCTGCAGGCGAATCGAGATTTGTCAGATCTCGTTTTCGCTTGCACGAGATTTCAGATCTGATAGTGTCGGTGTTCAATTTTTGTCAATTCAAATGGAGAAACCGGAGAGCGAGAAGAAATCGGCTGTTTCCGACGTCGGTGCATGGGCTATGAATGTAATCAGCTCCGTTGGAATCATCATGGCTAATAAACAGCTCATGTCTTCCTCTGGTTTCGGATTTGGCTTTGGTAATGTATCTCTCTCTGATCTACCTATCTTCCATTAGCTTCACACTTGATGAATCTGACGATTCGAGTCTTGTTTATATATTTCCACAGCTACAACTTTAACGGGATTTCACTTCGCCGTCACTGCACTTGTTGGTATGGTTTCAAACGCTTCGGGATTATCAGCATCAAAGCATGTTCCTCTTTGGGAGCTTCTCTGGTTCTCAATTGTTGCTAACATCTCTATCGCTGCTATGAACTTTAGCCTTATGCTCAACTCTGTTGGCTTCTATCAGGTAACTTGAATCTCTTGGTTTTGTTGTTCTTCGGTTGAAAGATCCTTGTTTTTGATCTTGCTTTATTCATTTTCACTTAGATTTCGAAATTGAGCATGATTCCGGTGGTATGCGTGTTGGAATGGATTCTACATAGCAAGCATTATTGTAAAGAAGTGAAAGCTTCTGTAATGGTTGTGGTTATTGGTGTTGGGATTTGTACTGTGACTGATGTCAAAGTTAATGCTAAAGGTTTCATTTGTGCATGCACTGCCGTTTTCTCCACTTCTCTGCAGCAGATTGTAAGTATTCATCACACCATCCCTTTGTTTATGTGAGATCTGATTTTTCTTCGATCTTTTTACATTCTTTGAAACACAAAGGCTCAAACTTTTTTTAGATCAGTGGTATCTTGAGGACCTTTTGTCTCTTTGATTTCGATTTATGTCTGATCTGTATGTTAGGCCTTCCAGATCTGAATTCAAAAGCTATGTTTGTTATCATCCGTTAAACTGGGCGTACACATTTCTGTAGTGCTTGCTGGAATCCTGAAAAGGGCATTTTTGTCTGGCAAGTTCTTAGATACTATGTTGTGTCAAGTGTTTGTTCTGATGAATTTTCCTTTCTTCTTTTGGTTACAGTCTATAGGCTCTCTGCAGAAGAAGTACTCAGTAGGATCTTTTGAACTGCTGAGCAAAACAGCCCCAATCCAAGCCATTTCACTTCTCATCTTTGGCCCCTTTGTTGACTATTTCTTGAGCGGCAAATTCATATCTACTTACAAGATGACATACGGTGCCATCGTAAGTAAATTTTCAACTTCTCTAAGATTCAGATGACTCAAACATAAACACAAAATCATTACTTTTATCTCTCAATTTTGCAGTTCTGCATTCTTCTCTCCTGCGCATTGGCTGTTTTCTGTAACATAAGTCAATATCTCTGCATTGGAAGATTCTCAGCGACATCTTTCCAAGTTCTAGGCCACATGAAAACAGTATGCGTCCTCACATTAGGTTGGCTTCTCTTTGATTCCGAGATGACATTCAAGAACATCGCCGGGATGGCCATAGCCATTGTTGGAATGGTGATCTATAGTTGGGCGGTTGATCTAGAGAAACAGAGGAATGCAAAGTTAACGCCACACGGCAAAAACAGTATGACCGAAGATGAGATTAAGCTACTCAAGGAAGGAGTTGAGCATATCGACTTGAAAGACGTTGAGCTCGGTGACACTAAACCATAAGGGTGTGCTTATACCCATTTGAAATTTACACGTCGAAAGTGATTTTAATTCTTTATACAAATATTTCCTTTGTGTGCCATTTACTTGTTCTTTCCACTTTCTACATGTCTTAGAACATTTTGGGCTTTCCAGAAAGCCCATAAATCCTTCTTTGCTTAAGAAGAAGGCCCATCCTTGAATAGTGAATGTCCTATATAGTAAGTAATACAGAAATGTCAACTGAGCATGTGATTTTATTCATTTTCTATATGAACTACCAAAACAGATCTCTTGTATCATCTGTATGATTCAATGGCATACAAATTTCTAACAGTGAACAGTTTCCAAATGTTATAAATTTTGTGGAAACGAGCATAACTCAGGTCATGAGTCAGGACATGTGATGTGTGTTTAAAAATACAAGAAAGTACATGTGATGTGGTTTAAAGCTATAAGCAATGATTAAAAGTTAAAACAAAAGATAGCTGTAAAATAATTTTAGTTTGTGATTAGGACATGGAAAAATTACTGGATAGTATAATTACTGGGGTTAAGAAGAGGAAGAGGAAAGAATGAGAGGAGGAAAGAGGACCCACAAATATGAAACCAGACCCCAAAAAAGATCCAAATCCTACAACTAGGTACCATACTATTACTAGGCCCTCTTTTTCCTCTGCTTTAATGTCTTTATTGGAACCCTCAATACCTATAGACAATTCATAAAGACAAAACAAAATTTTAGAGAAAAGAATCACCTTTTTAATTTTAATAATCCCCTCAATTGCCGAAATATGATCAATTTAAACAAATTTAATTCTTATAAGTATTATTTATGTCACTAATCTTTGCTAATTTCTTCTTTTTACATAAACTCAAGTATATTACTTGCCAAATATCTCTTCTTTTTCTTTTTTCTGGGGGCCATAATCTTCGTAAATCAAAGCTTTGTTATTCAACTTGCAAAGCCAAAAAAATCACAACAATCTTGTTGTTCTTGATAAGTGTATAGCATTTATTAATAACCTCAATGGTCGCTTGACTTAGCAGTTATACACTGATTTTGGACGTGTTTTTTAGACCAAACCAAAAAAGCAAAAACTAAAAATTTTGACTTTTACAAGTTCTCCTTAACCCTTATTAGTAAAACGTCCTTCACGTGCTCAGGGAATCAACTTTTTTTAAGGGTTTAGATGTCTAATTAGTAATTTACCCATATAATGACCAACTTAAACACATTGTTAAACCTTATTTTTTTCCAAAATGGGTACCAATTAAATTTCCATTATTAATTTCTTTCCATTAATTTTTTTTTTTCCTTTTTTCTCTTTGGTTTCTCTTTTTTTTTTTGGTTGGCTAGAGCTTTTTGTGTTTTGTTTTTATCTTTTTTTCTCTTTCTATGTGGTAAGTCACATTCTGATTAAAATAGAAATGCTTTTTCCATCGTAAGGATCATCTTTTCATGCCGATTGCATCAGTGCAGATTTCCTTATTTACTCTTCTCTTCTAAAATTTCCATTTTTTTTCTTAATCTCTCCCACTCCACTCATAAAATAAATTTGTCTTTCTTTCCCAAAATCCCTTTTTTTCTTTTGCCTTTAGCTTTTTCTTTTTTCTCCTCTGGATCGTATCAGTAAGCTGTGGAAGAAAGTGTGAGAAAAAAATGGAGAATACCAAACGGATTACTACGTCTTTGACCTGAAGAAACCCTACTCAGAAGTTGAATAAAAGCAGTGATTTTTCTGACGAACAGAGACACCTAAATGGGCTCAGAGCAGCACAGATTTCCTCAGCAGGAACAGGTTTCTCTTAAATTCTCTTTTTTCGTTGTGAATTCGAGCTCCTGAGGTTTTAGGTATCTCTGTTCTTCAGATTTTAAAGCTTTCGTTTTTAGCAAGTTGGTGTTTTTTTGTTTTTTGCTACTTAGATCTGACTATCCGACTCTGTTCACACTAATCTACTTGATGGAGCAATGTTCGTTAGGGTTTATGTTGAGTCTCTCCTTTGATCATTATGTTGTTGTAAATCCCACCTTTAGGCTAAAGCGAGCAAGTGATTACTGAGAATTGGAATAAAAAGTTGACATTTTTCTGAATTCACCATTCACTTAGAAGAAGAAAAAATCAAACTTTTCGTGGTTGTGATCTAGATTCGATGCGTGTAAGCTTATAAGATGATTACCGTTTCGTGCTTCAGATCCATAATCATTTCATGGTTCTGTAGAAACAGTTGATTCACTATATCTCAATTATCTTCTTGCTTCACAGATCTCTTTTACACGTTGGTTTTTATTCCTTAAGGGCATTGACCTTTGAACTTACATGTCAAGTGTCTGTGTGTGTCCTTTTGCAGAGGAAAAGGTGGGGAGGTTGTTTAGGAGTGTTCTCTTGTCTCAAGTCACAAAAAGGTGGAAAAAGAATTGTACCAGCATCTCGCATTCCTGAAGGCGGCAATGTCTCGGCCTCACAACCTAATGGAGCTCATCAAGCTGGTGTCTTAAATAATCAAGCTGCTGGAGGGATTAATCTATCTCTTCTGGCTCCACCTTCCTCTCCTGCTTCCTTCACCAATTCAGCTCTTCCTTCAACCGCTCAGTCACCAAACTGCTACTTATCGCTGGCTGCGAATTCACCGGGAGGTCCTTCGTCGAGTATGTATGCCACTGGACCATATGCTCATGAAACCCAATTGGTCTCACCGCCTGTTTTCTCTACATTCACCACCGAGCCTTCGACTGCTCCTTTCACTCCTCCTCCAGAGCTTGCACGTCTGACTGCTCCTTCTTCACCTGATGTACCTTATGCTCGTTTCTTGACTTCCTCCATGGATCTCAAGAACTCTGGTAAAGGTCATTACAATGTTTCAAGCGACCTTCAAGCTACATATTCTCTTTATCCCGGAAGTCCAGCCAGCGCTCTTAGATCACCAATCTCTCGGGCTTCGGGAGATGGGTTATTATCGCCTCAAAATGGTAAATGCTCAAGGAGTGATTCTGGCAACACATTTGGGTATGACACAAATGGAGTCTCCACACCTTTGCAGGAGTCAAACTTCTTCTGTCCTGAAACTTTTGCCAAGTTTTACCTGGATCACGATCCTTCGGTTCCTCAAAACGGTGGAAGATTAAGTGTGTCCAAGGATTCAGATGTTTATCCTACAAATGGATATGGAAACGGGAACCAGAGTAGGCAAAACAGAAGTCCCAAGCAAGACATGGAGGAGTTAGAAGCTTACAGGGCTTCCTTTGGATTCAGTGCAGATGAAATCATCACAACTAGTCAGTATGTAGAGATCACTGATGTGATGGATGATTCTTTTAACACAGCAGCTTACTCACCAAGCGATGGACAAAAGCTTCTTAGAAGAGAAGCAAATCTGCTGAGTCAAACAAGCCCCAAATCAGAAGCAAATCTTGATTCACAAGCTGTAGACTTCCATTCACCAAAGTCATCAAATGGCTACAAAGGTGAGTATTGTCACATTATTATCTCAATCACCTTGCAGAGACAATATCATGAGTTGCTTCCTTGCGTGTGTGTGTGCTAATTGTATCGTATTGTATGGCTCAGATCACAAACAAAGAAACCGGATCCATGCGGATGAAGAGGCCTTATTGTCGAGAGTGGGGTCTGTAAAAGGAAGCAGAGGCTATCCTATTTCAAGCTCGGATGCAGAGGTCGAATACCGAAGAGGAAGAAGCTTAAGGGAAAGCAGAGAGAACAGACACAGGATAGCCTGATCAAGAACAACAAAGCCAGCTCTGTTCTAAAGGTCTTCTGAGCTCTAGAAAGTATTAAATATGGATCTTGTGATGCTAACTCTCAAGATAATAATCTAGTTTTTTTTAAGTATATATAGATATATATAAATATAAATTACAGATGGTTTTTAGTAGAATGATGTTATATATAAGAGAGAGCTAAGGGTGAGAAAGTGAATGCTTGTTTTTTAGTTTGACATGGCTTTTTTGTAAGACCCCATCTTTTATCTAATTGCACCAATCTGTTTCAGGTTCTTTACTCTCCTTTTTTTAATGCATTGTTAACAACTTAAGATGTTAGATTGGAACTTGTGAATGTTGTTTATTCGTGATTTTCAATATCAACAACACTAAAATTTTGTATTAAGTTTATGTATTATTTAATTGTGTGTACATTGACATGTTCTAGTAATGTGTTTATCTCCAAACAAAACTATTTGCACATATTTGGAGATAGATAAACACAAAGACAAAATAGTAACACGTTAACTTTTTAGAAACACTTGCAAGTAAATCTCTGATGAGTTTCTCGTTTTCTAGAATATTGCTGGACCGGGTCAGGTCAATATTATTGGGCCAAATTAGATATTGGATTGTCGACGTTGCTTACGTTACGTTCTATCTTGTTTAAGAACTAATCTATCGACTTAGTCTTAAATTAAGCAAACATTGCCTTAAATTCTCTGGTCTGCGACCGTTTTTTGACCGTTAAAACCCCTAATAAAGAAAACAAGTTGATTATAGAAAAAACACCGAAAAAGTGATTATTTTCACAATACTCTTATGAGAAAATACATATTTTTTGTACAAATCTCTAAGAAAAACACCACTACTAACTAAGAAACCTTTCAAATCATTTTATTTTTTTTAACAATTTTTAAAGAAATCTTTGGCTCACAATCTTTCACAGTCCGGAACTAACCGTTGGTAATAATTATTAAAGCGTAAATCATACCTCTCAAATAGAAACTCGAATTTGGGATCAAAGGCTCAACAATTCCTAAAATCAAGTGAGCTATCATCACTTGATAAAATATCATAACCGTTGGCTTCTATTTCTATGTGTATATACATACGAGTGCCTTGGTTTGCAGGAGATTAAATTTCATTTCCAACCAATCATATTAGTACACATAGTCAAACACATGTTTATCTTTGTTATTATTTTGTAGATAGAAACAAAAAAAAATGGAGAGATAAAGACGAAGCAAGTGAAGCTTCTAAGCGCCCACAGATAAATAATATCTCGTGTGCAAGTGTCAAATACAAGTGGCCGGTGGTCTCCATAATTTTATTGTACCCATTACTTGGCCTTAATCATCCAATTAAAAAGGAAGAAAAAGCGTGTTTTAAACAACAAAACTCATTTAAAAAGTCAAAAATATCTAAACACTAATCTCCCACGTCTATTACACAACACTTGATCTTAATTTTAATTTCAAGATTCAAGAAAATACCCATTCCATTACCACAACTTGACCACACGCCTATATATTAACACATACAAACCTTTTTCCCTCATTTCTCATTCACTTACCATTTCAAAACCAAACAAACAAACAAAACTGCAAAACTTTTTTTCCTTCTCATGAAGAATATTAATACTCAACCTCAATCATCTTTCAAGAAATTCTGCCGGAAACTATCACCAAGGAGGAAAGATTCAGGCGGAGAGATACAACAACACAACAGCAACAATGGTGAGGACAAGAACAGAGACTTCGAGGCTGTTTTCGATTACATGGATGCAAACAAAGACGGTAGAATCTCAGCAGAAGAGCTTCAAAAGAGTTTCATGACATTGGGAGAACAATTGTCTGACGAAGAAGCCGAAGCTGCGGTTAGATTGTCTGATACAGACGGAGATGGGATGTTGGATTTTGAGGAATTTGCTCAGCTAATCAAAGCAGACGATGAGGAAGAGAAGAAGATAGAACTCAAAGAAGCGTTTAAAATGTATATTTCAGAAGGTGAAGAGTGTATTACTCCAAGAAGCTTGAAGATGATGCTAAAGAAGCTGGGAGAATCAAGAACCACTGATGACTGCAAAGTTATGATTAGTGCTTTTGATCTCAATGCTGATGGAGTTTTAAGCTTTGATGAGTTTGCTCTTATGATGCGCTAAGCCTCCATTCTTCTTGTTGTTCTCTTTTTCTTAATCTCTTGTTGTATATAATAACTTAATAGTTTGTGACGCAATAAACATGATTGTTATATGATTAATGATTCATATATGTGAAACTTTGTTATATTAGAGAGGATGTTTTTTAACATGAAAGATTCAATCTACTAAATAGTCCATTGAGGTTTGACCATGACTTGCTCATAGTCATATTATTCGCTAGAGCTCACAATTCAAGACAAAAGGAATCTATCAAGATTCAAAATGAGCTTTAGTGTAAGATCTTCACATAACGGTAACAATTAAGGTATCTAATAAGAATTTGTTCCTACAAATCAATCTCTTTATCCAACCAATAAAGAGCTTATTGTTAAAGTCCTAACACTTATTTTCAAGATGAAATGTTGGCTTTTATTGATCCATCTCAAACTGAATCTCATTAAATTACCGGCAAATTGTCGGCGATAATAATTTTCCATATTGTGTCAATGAATTGAATCTCACTATTTGACCTCATCTTAGGATGTAGGATTCCTAACACTTATCACATCAACCCAAGTTGGAGAAGTTATAGGACTTATATACTTATAACAAGTTTGAGGCATTATGGACTTATATAGTATGAAACCTTAGGTTGTGAAGAAATTGATTAAAAAAAAAAAAAAGCAATAATTAATAGATGAAGTTACCATTGTTCTAAATTCTAAGAAGTTCATTTTACTAAAGATGTTTTAAACAAAGAAAAACAGAATTGATTTATAATCTTCAACAAATGGAAGTCGTCAAATATTTTATATTTACCAAAATTCCATTTCTCAATCCGTCTTCCTATATTTAAGAAAGCTGTAGAAAAAAAACGTGTTTTAAACATGGAGATGAAACCTGTAACGAACCAATATACTAATATTTCCTTTCCTAGATCTACAAGACTAATAATACTACTTCTTCTAGATCTAAAGACTAAAAATATTTGTTTTTTTTTCTAGATCTGAATCTCACACGTTTGATTCGTTTCAATTTCTATTTTCTTATTCCTATTCTCGTCTTGAAACACACCTATATATATATAGAGAAACACTTTATACCATTTCTCATTCAAATCCTATATCAAAAAGACATAACAATACTTGTAACATAAAAATACCTTGTAAACAATCTTTTTTTTTCAAAATGAAGAATACTCAACGTCAGTTATCTTCATCTTTCATGAAATTCTTAGAGGACAAGAACAGAGACTTAGAGGCTGTGTTTGCTTACATGGATGCAAACAGAGATGGTAGAATCTCTGCAGAGGAGCTTAAGAAGAGTTTCAAGACATTGGGAGAGCAAATATCTGATGAAGAAGCCGAGGCTGCGGTTAAACTGTCTGATATAGACGGAGATGGGATGTTGGATTTTCATGAGTTTGCTCAGCTTATCAAAGGGAATGATGAATTCACTGAGGAAGAGAAGAAGAGGAAGATAATGGAAGCTTTTAGAATGTATATTGCTGATGGGGAAGATTGCATTACCCCGGGAAGCTTGAAGATGATGCTTATGAAGCTTGGTGAGTCGAGAACCACTGATGATTGCAAACTTATGATTCAAGCTTTTGATCTCAATGCTGATGGAGTTCTAAGCTTTGACGAGTTTGCTCTCATGATGCGCTAAGCTTTGTTGTTTCGTCTGTATAGTTTTTGTTTGATTGCTGTGTAAATAAGGCTTTGCAAGCAATATCCAAAAACATGTTTTATACTATTATCCAAAATCATAGTTCATTTAAAAAAAAAACTGCATCTTCTTGTTTCAGTTTCAATGTACATGATGAATCCTATTCCACTGTGTTTCTATTTGGTGTTACACAAAAACTACATGTTACACAAACTACATGGAAGGAAAAAAGAACAGAATACCAACTGTTCTGCTCTGGGCTCTTCTCTGTTCTGGGATTGGATTTCAATTTGTGGTTCTCAGCTCATGGGATGTTGAACAAGCTTATCCAAGACCTTCCAATATCTCAGACAAGAAGGATCAGTGTGAATCGCCCTAACCACCCATTTCTCAGGGCTTTGATAGTTTTCAATCCCTGAAGCGGTTTCCGGTCTGTCTTCTGATTGTCTTGCGAGTATATGCATCTGGAAGTAAACCTCTGCAGGTCTCATTTCTGTCCAACAATTAAAAACCAGTTTCAGTTGTGCGCAAAGTTTGGTGAAAAAGAAGAAAAGATTAGAACAATTGCAGTCAAACCTGGTGGCCAGCAGAACCATTCGAGACGAAGATTTTTCTCCCATTTCTCTTTAGAGCCAAGACTTCCATGTGCTTGAGCTAATAATGTATACACGATAGGTAAAGGAATCAACGAACTAGCTTGAACTTTGCTAAGACTCTTTACAGCTAATGAGAGGAACTGCGAATCATTAGACTGTCTAGCCAGCTCCATGCAGACAGCACCATGGCAGAGAAGTAGACAGCTCTCTGAATTTAGCAACGAACAAGCTTGTGCAAGGAATTCCTCTGCTGAGAAAAAGTCTTTTTTCCCGATAGAATCTAAGCCACGAGCTAAACTGTATACACCCATCCATTCTTTCCATGAATTCTTCTTCTGGCTCGAGCATTCTTGTAAACTCATCTCTAAGAGGTTAGCATCAGGTTCCAGATCATACTGAGATTCTATGAGCTTCAGGCAAATCCAACCAATATTTGAGTCAGTCTTGAGCTCCAAACACGCTCTGTATTCCTCTTGCATGTTTCTGGTACTCCCTTTTGCTGCATAGGCACGGCAAAGTTGCAAATGTCCTAGGAATAGGTAGCTACGTGGAAGCGAAAGGGAAGAAGCCTTTCCAGCATGGGCAATGGACTCTACTATATTTCCCTTCTGCAAACTGATTTCAGAAGCACAAAGCAGAAGCTGGAACTTTTGATACTCGCCTTCCTTCGAACATGTCTCATCAGAGAGTGCCACAGAGATTAGACGCTCAATAGCACTACAAAGCTGGCGAGGAAATCTCTGCTCACGTGCCTTCTGCACGAGATTCAGAATAAGCAAGTATCTTACACCGCTGTTCCAAGGTTCTTGATGCAAGAATCTGCAAATTGGAAAACATTCATTTAACAGAGATTCTAAGCACGGGTGGGTCAAAAATTGAGTTGTAGATGATAAAAAGATCAGACACCACTTTGATAGTGGACCAATTCAGATTCTAAAAATACTAAAATGATGCAGAAAGATTCTCAAATACCTTTGCAGTTCCACAACAACAACAGGAGCATTCAGATACTGACAATGGCATGTCGGAAATGAGAACCTTGGAGCTGTATTGCCAATTACATTGCAAGCAACCGATCCTCCACCAAGGACCTCCAATGCGGACTTCAGACCTTCCTTATTTGCACACTCAGATACATTTATGATACAACACCTACTAGCAGTACAGGCATCTTTCATTCCTTCACCAGCTAACAAAATATATCCAAGCAGGTTCCTAATTCCAACAAATTATATTTCCGAGTTATGATTACAATACCAGCATATCACTACAAAATTAAAACCTAGCGCGCGTGATCAAAACCCACCTTATCAAATTACTATGAGGATACATATGAATAGCTTTTCTGAGGTGGGCAATCCCCTTCTCAAATCCAAGGAAATCTCCTGCTCCAGTTTTCAGCTGCAATATCCAGAGTGTTGTCATTTTAATCCAGAGTTTATACCAATACAGCATTCAAAAAAGAAGGGGTCAACATGATAACCGGGATCAAAAGGCTCACCAATTTGCTGAGTGCTATCAAATAGTGCATTGCAACTATTTCTTCTTGTGATGTTATATAGCTACGAGTGCTTGCAACAATCGACTGAAGTCTATCACTCAGATCAAGAGAATGGATGGCAGATACTATAAAGCTGATTTTCGAACTCTGGAAGAAATCCTTAGGCATTTTCTGGATGCTGGTGATAGCAGAATCTAACCCAGATATACAATAAAGTAGACTACAGATGAAGCTGATTGGGAAGGCTATTGAGGTTTTTTCCATTGTAGAAATCCTACCAGCCAGATCCCTAATCACTGAAAGAGCCGAATCATTCTGACCAGTCTTCCACAGAGAGAAAGCATATATTTGCAAACCTCCGGCATCAAGCAAACCTTTTGGAAATATTTTACTATATATTAGTAAATTTAGTAGCATTTGACTAAAAGTTAGTATGAGTTGCAAGAAAACCCAGTCTTTAAAACTGGGGGATGAATGGTCTAACCTTTTGACTTCAAATTAGCGCATTCCATAACAGATTCTTTGAATCGTCCAGCCTGCAAAATAACTTTAAATGAGTACAATATTTGCATTCCTATTGATTATTGAATTAAATTTAAATCTAATCTCAAAACAGCTGTTAAATAGACATGTTAACGGAAAGAAGGGTGGGCATCTCACCTTGCTGAGTGACCTGACCAAGTTTATCGATACTTTTCCAGCATGAGATTTTACTGAATTGTCGGGGTAAATACTCATTGCAGCTAGTGCTAGCCTATAAGAAGCAATAGCAGTGTGATAATTATGCCTTGCCTCGCAAACTAGCCCGTGGAGGTTATGGGATTCAGGGTAATAAGGGGTGCGCTGCACTGCCTGCTCAATGCAAGCAAAAATCTGCAACACAGTTTCAGGAGGGGGACTACTTAAAGCTCACTTAGATTAATAAAAATCCTGTGTAGATATTAAATATATATAAGTGTGTGTGTGTGTGTGTTTATACCTGCGGAGATGATATATTTCCCTGCAGTAAAGCAAGCCATGACAAACCAACTTGGAATTCTGCAAGCTGGAAAGAATTATCTCACGCCTCAATTAAAGCCATCACGCTTACAAGTAAGTAAACCACAATTAAATTAGCACTTACAGGTGATATCTGTGCAGCTCGTAAACAACTCTCAAAAGCCTCATCTGATGTTGACTCCCTGAGGTGTTAATTAGTCTATGTGGGCAAAATTGTCGTTCGTAAACATGAGAAATTCTTTTTCACAAAAAAAGGATCTACCTCGCATAAGTATCAGCTGAGCCAGCCCAAGGTAGCGCAAGTGTAGGATCTATGCTTCTAGCACAATCAAAAGCCTGCTTTGCAAATTTCATTTCATCCGATTCCCTGAAGATCTGTTTAAGCAACCGAAATTACAATCAAAAAGGGGGAAACCGTAACTGAAATCATGAACATATGTGAAACAAAATGCAAGCCTTGATAAAGCCAGGACATCAAATACAAGCCAGAAAGACAAAAATGTTAAGGAACAATACCTGGCCCATAAAAGCCCAAGCAACGGCTAAAGATACATCTAAATGCAATGCCCGGATCAAAGCATGTAGTTTCAAAGCACTATTATCAGACATACAACCCAAAGCAACCCAGAACTCCGAGTTTTCGCATTCCAGCAATAATGCTCCCAGAGCCATCTTTTCTGGTAGTTTCCTGATAGAATAATAGACTATTACAAGGGCGCACATCAAAAACTAAGAAATGCCAAATAACGTTTAGTATAATCTTACCAAGAACTTGAAGTATCAGAGTCATCGCCTAAACTTGAAACAAGATCACAAGCTATGGCTATGTCGGTATAAACATTAGCTTGCCATGGGGCTAAGTGTAGAGCTCGCTGGTAAGAAGCTTTGGCTGACAATGCAGCTGAGTAACAAATGCTTCTCCAAGAAAGAATTGAATCACTCAATGCCTTCAAAGTGAATTCTGAGTTTTCAGTTCCACCAGACCATGGAAAGCATCTTGCGTATGTAAGCTGCTCAAGGATTACACATTAGATACCCTGATAACGAGCGAGCTTTACACTTAAAATACAAGGACCGCCTAAGTACCTGAATATCTCCATGCAATTTCCATATACAAGACATGCTGCTGGCCAGTTCACTGCTTGCTTTTGCAGCTTTACGGGCATCCTACAGTGGATTTCCATTAATCGTTCTCTCATTTAGGTATATTCAATATGGAAGAGATCAGGACAAAATCAGAAGAGTACCTCCAACAACGAAGCTGCCCATCCAAATGCGCCCAAATTTATGCATTCCTTTGACCAACTAAGCAATCCAGAAGCAAGACCATAGAGCACAGAAATATTCTGAGGTGAAATTTTCAGTGCTTGCTCAAATAGCTCCACACCCTATACAAATACTATATGAGACTTCTGAAGCCACACAAACAAACTTTCCAAAGAGGTCATTTTAAATAGACGCGGATACAAAGGTTACCTTTCTATATGAACCAAGCATCAAAAAGATATTTGCACTCTCCACTAATGCAAAAATTTTGGTCTCATCTAACTCAATGGCACGGCCATACGCCTGTTGTATCATTGAGGAATAAGATCACAGTAAAAATCAACAATTAACCCAAACCACTCCAAGAAACCGGGAAACTACAAAAAATGAAACAGCGATTATTACCTTGATAGCAGCAGTAAACATTCCAAGTCGCTGGTAAGCAAGACCTAGAGCCTGCAATGACAGACAGACAAAAAGAATTCTTGTCAAATTCGTTAAGAGATTCAATGTAACGAAATTTTAATAACTAGAAGAAGAAGGAAAAGGACAATTACTTCCCACAAGTCAGACACGGTAGGATAACCTCTAATTGCATGTTGAAGGCTTTGAACAGCTTCAGACCACTTCTTCTGATGAAGCTGTGATAGAATCCATAACCATAGATCAGCCAGAGCAAGACAATAAAGACAGATTGCAGAAACAGAGAAGGCTAATTGAACAAAACCTGAATATAACCCAATCTGCAAAAGGCCCAGAAAGCCTTTGGAGACTTCTCAGAAGCGTCACGACAAACCGCAATTTCCAAAATCTCTTTCCCTTGTCTATCAAATAAATCGCACAAAGCTTCTCCAGAATCAGAATCATTAGGGTTTATCAACACTGCTCTCTGGTAACACTTAGCAGCTCGATTAAGATCAAGCGTCACACGCGAGTAGTAATGCCCTAAATACTTAAAGGCCACCGCATTATTCGGGTCTGATTTCGCCGACAACACAAAGTGCTCCGCCGCTTTCTCTGAATCTCCACCATTATCCCATAGATACAAACCCTGCAATCAAAATCAAAAATCCAATTTTTTTCCATTAGCAGAAGATACAAAGAGAACCCAGAAAAAAGGAACTAAATTCATGATCGGAAAACAAATTACGAGTTCGAATTGTAGAGAAGAATCATCTGGGTTCTCCTCTACAGACTTCTTAAGTTGCTCCAATTCCATCCCCCACCGTCGTCTTCCTCAATGTTTTAGAGCGAATTTAGAGTGAAAGATCGAAGATTTGGAAACCAGGAGAGAATAATTTTCAATCTGAAGTGAAAATAAGTAAGAACGGACAGATTAAACATGTGAATTTCTTCCTTCTTGTTTACTCTATCTCTCTCTACTCAAAACCCAAACTTTCCTCTCACCGGAAAACAAATCCTCGGCGTCAAGATACAAAAACCAAGCTAGCAATTTTTTTATTAGGCCCTTGTATTATTATCAAAATCAAAATTTGGTCCTGTATTTTTCCTTATCACTTTTAAACCCTGGAATGATTATCAGGCCCATAGGCCCAAGTATCTACGCTTAAAGACCCGGTTTGATCGTTCGGTTTTCTCTCGGTTCTTTTCGTTACACGGTTTAAAAACATTAATTAGTTCTCGGTTTATTAAGATTATACATACAGACACTGGTTTAACAATTTCTCACTTGAAAAAAAAATGAAATTGAACACTAATTGTAATCAAATTATTTAATCACATCAGGAGGCAAAAAGAAAAACTTTTCTTGAATAAACCTTCACGTCTTATTTCTTGCTCCAACCAATTCTTCGGCGATGACATACCGGAAACTCAAATTTTCCGGTAACCATTCAAAATTCTTACTCTTCTTCTCCTTCAAACATTTCTCAGCAATTTTCCTCGCATCTTCTGGTAAACACTGAGCTGTTGCTTCCATGAGCTTAGACACATCCATTGACATGTCTTTAACATAATGCTGAAAGATCTTTGGCAACAAAATCTTTGTCCCTTTGTAAACACGAACATTACTTCTGATATACTCTTGTTTTGCTTGTCTTAGATCCCGGAATATTCTATCCGCCGTGTAAACCCGAACCTAACCAATAATCTTATACAGTTAATTCTAATATAGGAGTATAAGTGAAATCATTTAGAGATGAAATGGTTTCTAATTAATTGTTACCGTAGGATCTGTGAATGCCCCTGAAGAAATAGCGAAATGAGCTAAAGCCTCGGGGTATTCCAATGCGTAAATGTGTCTAACACTGCAAGTTTTCGACTTTCTTGAAGGCGAAAACAGAGTTTGGAGTAACTGCAAAATGTAAATTACGCATTTACTATGTGGTGAAAAGTGAAAGTGAAAGTGAAGCAAAAAGGAAAGAAAGATGAAATGGTTTACAGGTGATGGTGATGTGTAATGAGGTCTGATTCCTAAGATTGAGCTTTGGATGATAAACGGGTTTATTCGATAGCCTCCAATATCATAAGCTGCCTGTGGTTATATATAAAGAGAATTGCTTAGTAAAAACATCAAATAAATGTTGCTCTACTAAATGTTTTATGTCTAATAGAGATTTAACCTTCAAAACCGATGTGTTTCTTGCGCGGTTGTGAGTTCCATAAGCTAAGTAAGCCTTGAAAGAAGAAGATTATGGCATGAAAAGATTAATACCAAGGAAATTAAGATAGTAAAGAAAGATCTAGTGTATTACTTACATGCATCACAAGAGCATTGTGAATGTTTATCCAAAACGCGAGCTTCTCTTCGCGTTTCATTCTACTCGGATCAACTTTCTCAAGATTTTGAACCAGTGATCTGCATACCAAATTGTTCAAAATACAAATAAAGATCAATTCAGTTATATATATGTAGATTTTATACCTCCAAATTTACCTGAAGTTTTGCAGCATAAGAGCAGCGTAACCGAAACTAGCATCGTCTAAATGTACTCTAAGAGCCTCTATTACAACAACACCACAAGGCAAAACATTGCCTTGATCTTGACAGTGATTCAGAAAATGATCCTCACTCGCGCAATTCAAGCTCCATTTATCGTCATAATTAGATTTGGAAGAGAAAATGGTTGAGGCATTCGACAATGACGAAACCGGAGAAGCAGGGAAACAAGTGGAATTGGTACTCGTTAATCCTCTTGAAAGTGTACAATACACAGAAGAAATGCATCTCATGATATCTTCAGAGAGTTTATTCGGGTTTATGAGGTTACTATGATCAACTATATGAGATGATCCTAAAAGCTCTCCAAGACTGTGATTACCAGAAACTACTCTAGTCCCTTCCTGAAAAAAGAAAACACATTAACGAGTCAGTTAACTGTTTCTTTCTTGACTGATTTTTTTATAATAAAGACTTGATTAGAGTTAAATTTACCCTTGAAGATAAGGCTTTTAAACTAGTGTTGAAACTCCGAGGATAAGAAATTGGTTTTTGGTAAGATTGATAATGAGTTAGTGATGTTGGTGAAGTAGTCACAGAACGAGATAAGGTAGTAGTAGCAGAGAGATTAGAGAAGGAATTAGGAAGTTGCTGCTCGAAAGATTTTCGGTAAAGAGATAAGAGATATCGTTCCATGTGTAGAATCTCTATCTCAATTGATGCAATTTCCATCTTCAATTCTTCTGAAGACTTCTGTATATATATATAAAAAAATCAAGATTCAAGACATGTCAAAACAAGAAAACAGTAAGATTAAAGATTTGATTACTAAGTTATAAAAGAAACCTTTGGGATCAAGCAGAGACTGGAATTTTGGTGAGTTATTAAAGTCTTCTCAATAGGTAAAATCTGTAAGGAAATTAGAAACATCTTTTCACTTTCTTGTTAATTAAAAGTTGCATCAAAAAACCATATAAAACCCAGAAGAAGAAGGAAAAAAAAAGCAGAGTTTTTTTTCTTATTGTTTTAACAGTAAAAAGTTTTGCTTTTTGTGGAAAGAAAGGAGAAAAATGAAATGATTTCGAAACCGTACAGATTTTCTGTCGGAAGAGAAACTTGAAGGTGACATATCAACTACACTCTGCAAAACCATGTTCTCTCTGTTCCTACAAGCAAGAACAAAGAAAGTATCAATTAACTTTGATTCAAAGATTGATTAGTCTCTTACGCAAATTGAAATCACTTACCTCGGAGAATATGAAGAAGAAGAAGTGGGAGAGGAAGAAGAAGAAGAGGAATATGCACAATTCATCAGAGCCATCATTTTCTCACACTCTCTTTAAAAGAATCTTACTCGGAAACTCAAGATCATGTTTTCTAGAAGAAAGAAAAAAAGCAAAAATAAAGCTCCAAGCCTTTTTGCTTCTACTCTTATGTTAATGTGACTTCAAGACCTGAAAAGGGAATGACTTTGTAACTTTCCAGGAAAATGAGTAAGTGAAACCGACATTTTTTTCCCGGGTATTACCCAGTTTTTACTCCACAAGACTTTCGTTAAGATCTGAATATGTATTTACAGACATAGTATTATTTTTATTAGTATCTGTCAATGTCTTCTGTTTTCATATTTATGGCAATGTTTTTCTTGCAGTGATGATTACAGTAGTTCATACTTCATAGTCTCTTTGCATGTCTATATTTTAGTCTTTATATAATCAGACCTCACAATAATATAATGCGATAACCAAACTAATTAGTACTTTAATAAATAAACAAAAATTGTGAGAATCGTTAAGAAAAAGAAAAAAATGTAAATGAACTAGGAAGATCATTAGGATATTTGAATCTACAATAGGTTTATACTCTATACACTAAAATGAAAATGATTCGCAGATACTGCAAATTAGTAATGTTTTCAAATGTGAAATAAAAACAAATAGAAGAAAAGTTGGAAACCATGCAATTAATGCCTTTGAGCTAATATAAACAATTTATTAAGGGGAAAATCACATTTTTAACCCTCAAAGTGTAACTGGGTAGCACTTTAAACCTCGAAAGAATTCTACTAACACTATAAACCACCAAGATTGTTTTACTAACACTTTAAACCTCCAAACTAACTTTTTTGTTTGCAAAGTCATAAAAGATGATGGAACAATCAACTTATGTTTGTTTAATATATATTTGTTTCATTTAATTTAAATTTTAATTAATTTTATTATTTATTACAAATAATCAAAATTTATAAAAACAAAAAAAAAACTTTATTTTCTTCGTTTACTCACTGTCCGACCATGAAATTTTTTTATGAACTATTAGAAAAATCTTTTAGACTAATCCATAAGTGTTTTCACTCTTTCCAGTGGATAAATTGGAATCTCATAATACCAATTGAATAAAAAAGATGGGGAACACATACAATAAACTGAATAAAAATCTAAAAAATTGTGGTCGGACGGTGAATAGTCGAAGATGATGATTTTTTTTTTACTTTTTTATTTATCGTCAAAGTCGTAATAAATAATAAAATTAATTTAAATTTAAATTAAACTAAATAAATATACATTAAACAAACATAAATTGATTGTTCCATCATCTTTTATGGCTTTGTAAATAGAAAAACTAGTTTGGAGGTTTAAAGTGTTAGTAAAACAATCTTTGTGGTTTATAGTGTTAGTATAATTCTTTCGATGTTTAAAGTGCTACCCAGTTACATGTTGAGGGTTAAAAATGTGATTTTCCCTAAGTGGGGACAAATTACTACATAAGAGTTGACATGGGGTCATAAAATACCAATAAATATGTTGCAATCACTCCCATACGAGAAATCGGACATTTTTTATATAGCCCGAAATAACTATCGACCTGATCAACTTTGTAATAATTAAACACCTATTTTTGTCAACAAGTTAAAAATAGTTTTGTAATGATTTCATAGAAAAATAAATCAGAATAATGGCAACCGATCACTGGCATGTCGTATTTGAAAATGAATATAAAACTGGCATGGAGTATTAATTATGAAGAAGAAGAAAAATCAGAAGTACTGTTGAATAAGTAAATTTTGTAGAAGAATCTAACAAGTAAAATGACTAAAATGAGCATCCGTGCCATTGCATGTTTAGTGGTCATAAATGCATAACCACGACAGCTGTCCCCATAAATTATGATGCCACCCTGTCTATTTCTCTTGTTGAATTTTATTTTTTTTGTATGGTTAAATGTATCCATTAATTACTGCTATTAATACTGATTAGAAACTTATGACTTTAGAGTACAAGTTCATTAAGAAAAAAGGGGCAAAGTCATACCCATGTCATTCTCTTTTAAGTTTGCTTCGTACTATAAACGGTTGGGGGTAGTAAATTAGTCATGAGTTAGATTTTATATTTCAAACTTATAATTGTTCTCTAGTAATTCCAATATATATTTAGTAACGTTACGTATAATTTATAATTGACTTTAGGAGAAGCTGGAGTGGCTCATACATACCTCATAGTTAGAAAACCCAATTGTTAATTTTAACATTAACACCTTTGAATGTCTACTGTACATTTTCTCACAAACGTCATGTGCTAGTAATAAGATTTCGTACGAAAAAATAGTATATTTTGGGTAAGTGTGATATTCTATCTGAGATTTTTTAGCCATCTAAAGATTGATGAGATCACGAATGTGAATGTACAATGTTTTCTCTACGTAGACGTTTGTGTACATATATAGATGAATGCAATATTTGCCAAGCTGACTAAGACAGTGATATTGATATATAGAAAAAAACACGACTGAATACTTTTTTGATAATTTGAGATTTTTTAAAACAAAAATAATAATAATAATTTGAGAATTTTTTTTTTTTTTTTTGGAAACAATAATTTGAGATTTTTTATGAAAAAATGATTTGAGAATTAATTTAATCTCAGAAAATGAATATAGAAGTGGACCAACTTTCGTTTTCAAGTTAAATAATTTGGGGCTTTCTTTAGCACCGACTTTTATGCCAACACAACGAGGACAATTAAATCGAAAAGGAAACTCATTCACGTTGGGTGACCCATTTAAAATAGTTTTATCTACCATTTCTAGATTTATATACATATTTATTGGATTTTTTTTTCTGTACTATTATCATCTCACAGTCTAATAAAACATAAAATAAATGAACATATATATATAACAATTGATAACAACTAGCTAATTTTACCGGCCACGGTACTATCTAATAAACACATGAAATGCCAGCTTAGAGTAACTTACTTCATTTATAACCGGTGTTCGTATAAAGAACATTTATGATTTATATATAAAGTAGCACTAGCACCTTAAAAAATAGCTCACTAGTTATTTGCATACTCGATCTCATACTCGTACTCGTTTATTAAAATTTCTCGCCAACTCCCACCCGATCTACTTAGTAATTAGTACTAGTTTATAAATACTCGATCTCATTAATCCAAGTACTTTGATAAAGAACCAAGCAAATTAAAGAAAAAAAATACTAGTCTACTTACTATATGCATAGCATATATACACATATTTAACAGCGTTAATAACGGCGCATGTATTCATGCATGATCGAAATATTCGACGTGGCAGGAGCTATCTAAAATTCAGTGCCATTCCACCAGATTTCTAACTCATATTTTTGTAATAACATAACAAGTCAATTATTTAACTAATCTATTTTTTTGTCAGATTGTTCTAATTATCATATGATATAAAATGCACGTGTGGAAGCATAATGATTCTCTAACAAATGGAAAAGAAGAATCACTTTAATCATTGTTTATTAACTAAGGTTTTGTTCTTTTCTAATCACCGATCACAGGCTGGGATCCACAACTGCAAAACAAAAATAATCGATATCAATATTTCAGTTCAAATGGGTCTCGCTGTTCAACCCTAAACCAGCCCATTATTTAATTGGGCTTTTTATCAACTAGCCCGCCCGTCTTTCTCTGTAAACGCCGTGTTGGACCACGACCGTATCCTTTAGATGTCAGCATTTAAATTAGAATAATTAGCATTAGTTACTGACTTTTATACATCTCAAATTAATTTCAGCCACGCCTAAACATACATGCAGCTCAAAAAATTATTTCACTTAGACACAATAACAGATATATACTAGTATATATATAAACCGTACAAGTTACAAATATCATAATACTTACAAGTAATGAAACTCAAAACATTACATCTTAATTTATTAACATCATCATTCGGTTCGGTCTATAAGTCGCTTTTTTTAGGAGATAGAGAACAACAGTAAAATAAAGCTCACACATAAATATATCGTGGTTAAATTTTCGAACACCAGTAAAATAAAAATCACATAATCAAACAAGAAAAAGAAGATATCAAACATAATATAATATTTTTGGGATTGATCTCGATACGAATCACGATTCACGAGCAATATATTGTATTCATAAAAATATAAAAACAAAATAAAAAAAATAAAGAGAGAACCGTGGGGTTGAGACTTGAGAGTGCACGTGAAAACATACTAAGAGGAGACGGTGGTGGAGCCATTATGTCAACGATTTGTGTTTGTTTAAACGTAATGAACCTTGTGTGCATTCCATATTTAATTCTCATCATTTTCATTTTTATCTTTTTGGTCTATCATATCTTGCTTTCAAAAAAGTATATAAAAAGTCGTAAGATTTATATCAACACTTAATTTAGTTTTACCACACACACACACAAATTAAAACCTATAATTGAGATATGAGAAGAAGAAAAAACATGAGAGATCCAAAGGGGGCATAAAAACATATCAATCAAACAATCAGAGTCTCAGATCCCTTGCTGGATGTCACGATTCCTACATGTATTTGTCATTTTATGAGACGTGGGCTTAATAAATAATTTAATTTAGTCTATAGAGTGTGTATGTCTATATACTCTAATATTTAAATACCGGGATCCATACAATATGAATTCTGTGGTGCCAGCATGTACGTGTTTTTCTATCTTCATTAGTGTACAACGAAATAATTAACGTATGTTAAAGCAAGAGAGTAATGGATGGAATTAATGAATTTGAGAATATGGAGTAAAGAGCAAAATTCCTAATATTATCGGAAGGTGGAAGATAAGAAGGAACCGTGCTGGTTCGGAACCGAAGCAGACACCGGAGCTAAGCCAGATTTTTCGATGGTTGCTGTTTGGTCGAACATTGCTTTCAATTGTCGCATTTATCAGACTCCTCCACTGCACGTGCGTTCTGTCCACGCGCCCGTGGCCCATGAGGATTACTCAGTTTTCGAAGTAAATTACAAATGCATAACGGCATGAGAGGAGTCAAAGCAGGGACACACCAATCCAATTTCATCCTCTCTTTCATGTGCACACAACATTGCATAATTATTGATCATGATGTATATCATTGTCAAAAAATCAAAGTCAAGGTGTTGGATAGGTAATCAGTCCCAAACGGTAATTGGTAGAACTATTAGGCAATACCGAATAATTCTACTATATATTTGCAAAATTTTGTAGAATGATCATCAGGATGTGTTCTGTTTAGTAATATATACTATGATTTAAATTTTCTTATTTTGCTATTTTAATTCGTGTATAGTTTTTGAATATTGAGTACTTATGGTATATGATTGTTATAAATTTATCACTGTGACTATTCAATATAATGTTCCAATACACCACATGAATTGATTTATATTTATAATGTTCGTAAAAACGATTTCGTAAGTCGTAACATACACAAAAAAAAACGAACATTAAAAATTACATCGATCATAACTAGATTCAATTTCCCTAATTACTTTCACGATCTTGAAAGAAAAATGCTAAGCTCCTGTCCATAACCACCCCCTTGGTTTACCATGTGAAACGATTCCAAGTCACTCGATCCGGTGACTCGCTCGAACTTTGCTCTCAAATACAACGTCTCGCCGTTCGGAATCACCCCTGCGCCAACGGAAACAGACTGCATCAACCTGAGAAATCCGACGTCGTTTTCAGTCGTTTCTCTCCTCACCGCAAATCCAACTTTCCTGCCGTTACAGTACATAGACCAAACCGGAACGTTAAAGATACTAGACCGGCGGTTGCTTTTGCTCCGGAGAGCTATGCGGAGAAAGCCCTCTTCCATCTCCCGAGCGAGAGCCGCCGTGGGAACGGCTAGCTCGAGGAGGAGAAGAGGTGGAGACGCGGGACGAGTGTCGTCTTGGATGCAAAAGCTGACGTGGCCACGGCGGTGACCAAAGAAAGTGCCGGTTACGACGACGCCAGTTTGGTCAGAGGAAGTAGTGGATGAAGAGACAGAGACGGTGTCGTTTAAGTCGGAAGGAGGAGGTTGGTACGTGCAACAATATGGGATTACCCACTCGATGAGTGAACGGAGGGTTCTTCGGAGTCCGACTTCACGGGCACAGTCAACGTTCGTCGGAGAATCAATGATTTGTAGATGACTTTTTTGTTTTCTTAAATCCATAATCGTTTTTATTTATTTTCTTTGTGATCTGTGTAAATGAGAAGAGAATGAGACCAAGTTTGATGGTATATGTATAGGTGTGATCAGGTGTAAGTGGATGGGGTGTTTTTTTTCGTTTAGTATTTTAAGTTATTACTATTTTGTTTTTGTTGTAATTTTATATGGAATTTATACATGCGTGTACATTCGTCTTCTCTGTTTTCAAGTGATTGATTCTTCCTTAATTAGTGTGTTCACCAAAATGGTGGTAAACTAAGCTGAATTTAGTATTACGTTTCATGTAATTGCGAAACAAGAGATCCAAATTTATGAAAATAGTAAATGATGTTGATAAGGAGAAGGGAATAGAGGGAGCTGGTATGATTGGTTGAGCGAACAAGAAATGGCCCCACGTGTAATGAAGAACCCAATCGATGCGTTTATGTTTTTTTTTTTTTCTACATCTTAATTTCTTTTCATTGATATACTAAAATCTTACATATATGGAAAATTATTTTTAGTGCCGCAATATATTAGAGATCTATCTAATAAATGTAAATGTTTTGAGTTTTTTTCTTTCATATGTGAATTTCTCAATAGACTAATTTACGATAATTTTGTGGAGTGGATCCTATAGGCATAGCTTTGTGTACATACAACCTTAGCGTTACTCAATTGTGATTTTGATATAATAAGGAAAACGATTACTTCTTTGGGCAATCTTCTCAACAGCTAGATAATACATTACCCAAAAAATGATATGTTTTACTTTCTGAGGTTATTTTCTAGGCGTTAACAAAAAGATGATTTAGTAATAGTGAGTCTACACACAAAAAGTAACATGGCAATGATGGTATTGAGCGTGAGAAGGCTGTAGAAGCATGCATACTGATACTGTTGAGATGATTGATTTCAAATACTTTATGCCGTTACAATGCCACGAATGGTCAGTATTATGTGCTGTAGTGGGGACTTTACATGTCCATTGTGCACCAAAATTTGTAAATTACTAACGAGAAAGATAAGTCAGTAAAGCCTAATTTACGGGTAAAGCATCATATATGAATCTTTATAACAATCAACGAAATGATAATAATAAGAAAAAATCTCAAAAAAAATGTGAAAAAGTTTTACATTATATACAAGAGTTATACTTTAGTGGTTCATATTTGTATTGTTGTTATGTGTCATGATTTTGGTTCAGATATGGTATTATCTTCTTAAAAATCGTAGACGACATAAACAATTCTCCTTTATAACTATGTATATTTTAAAAGTAGTTTATAAGAATATATAATCTTTACTTGTAATAAAATGAACCTCTTCTGAAAATTGCTGCAAAGAAGACTAGAGAGTAGAGAAACAGAGAGCTTCTTGAGAATGGGCCTGTTTTAAATGGGCTGATTAAAAGTCCACTGTATTTTTCTCATGCAATGTAAGAGGCCAAGAAAATGTATCAAACTATGCTACGACTACGATCCCCAGTCACTCTTTCATTTCTCCCCCGACGACTATTTGGAGTATGAACAAGATATATCTGAAAGTCAAATCCTCGTTTATTTTGTGTTTACAATTCAAGAACAATCAAATATGAAGTATTACGCTGACTATAACGAAAACAATCATTCAGTGGAACGTTTGAAAATGAATGATTAACACATTGAAAATGTTTATTTACCGAGAAACTGACTGAAAAAGCCTCAAACCTTATTATCCTTGTCAGCTTTAGCTCTCTTTGTTTCATATTTGATTGGGACACATGTAAACTCAATAGTTTCCATTAATAGTGACCAGGGTGTGGTGTGCATACACGTCATAATTTTGAATTATAGCCAATAGGATTATAAATGTGAATGTGAATAAGATAGTCCAGATTCTGATAAAGACTAAAATAAAACAAAGTTTGGATAATTTAATTCTTATTTTCATTAATTTATTTAACATAACAACGTAATCATATACTACCAAGAATCAAATCGAAATTTTCAAATCACTGAACTATTTGTTATGGTGTTGACATTTGACATTTTTCTTAATCCATTTTCTTTTATTTATACAAAAGCAAAGGGGTCAAATAAGGCGATAATAAGGTTATAAAAAAATTTAAAACTTAAAAGATAAATAATTGCAATAATAATGGTTGCCTCCAGTAAGGCCAAATTTTTTTGGGACAGTACCATATTACTAACAACAAATCAACGGTCCGATCTGCCGCGGGGATATAGACCAAATCGGGAAATATTAAGTATATTTTTATTTGGAGTATTGTACATAATTACAAGAAGTAATTAAGAAAATAATTTAGTTAATGTTGTCAGCCGCCAGATACAATCTGTCATTGTCTGAGACTTGCCAGTCACACAGAAGACTAGCAGCCGATACATTTTGAATCTTAGGGTTCACACAAATTCCATATAAAAAAAAAAAATTAACTAATATGACAAAATACACCACGAGACTTTTCATTGTTTCAATAACCCTATTTTGGCGCCTACCAAAAAAAATAACCCTATTTTGGCTGTGTTATGTGATTGAGATCAATGCGCCCCAAAGGAGATGAATTTTCGTTGCAGGTTACTTAATTATTTTTGTCAACATGCATCATGTGAGCTTAACCTTAATGGTAACTGGTAACACAAAAACAAACACAAAGCATATATCTCGGTCAAGTGAGAGTAATTACTAACTATCAAAAACTTTACAAAAATAAATAGTAATATTGGGAAAAAAATTTAACTAGAATTTGCATCGATAATTTTTAAGCTTTCAAAACATTGAAAGTTATTTCAGGCGAAACTATATTTGCTCTTTCAAGCAATTTTTATTTTTTAGATTACATTTGGACTCAAACTCATTTTAGTAGCACTGTTCAGTATCGTCGTAATTAATTGGTGAACAATGAACTAACAGGATTTGGATTACAATATCAAGCTTTCTTATGAAAGGCTTTTGTTAATAGATTTACTACATTACCATCTTACATCAAAAGTCTTACGACTGAAACAAAAATCAAAGTCTAAAGCTTAAATTGCCATATAAAATAGACTTAGAACGTTAAGTCCCATTGGCCGTGAAGCCAAAGCTTCCATTGGTCTCTTTCCCATCCCACCACACCCATTAAATAATCTCTTTACATTAGAAATTCCAAACTTTTTCTCCAAGATATCTTTACTTTTAACTTGGATTATCTCCTCATGGAATATTTTATATTTATTACTTTAATTTGCTCTATAACCATGTTTCCTAAAGTGGAGCTTTGACTTACCCAAAAAAGAGTAAACAAAGTTTTCTAAAAATATTATCAATCATCGGATGGATCAAACTTGTGACTGGTGAGTTACAAGGATCAATTTCATCTAATCCGTTCGTCAAAATTTAATGATATAATATCATATCATATATTACAAAATAATTAAGTACGTGTATCATATAATCTCATGAAACTCGCAACAGTGTGATTGAGATTTGATTTTTAAGCTATCTTAATTATAAAATATAAGTACACATTACATAACAAAATGGGAAATTAATATATCACAAAAGCGAAAGTGAAAGCTGTAATTTACAGATCATTTTGAAACATTACACAAACATTTTCGTAACGATAACAAGAACAAACAAAAAAATGTATCCCTTTAGTTAATTATTCGATCTAATTAAACGAAGAGCCTTCGTATATAGTAGAGAGTCTCAGTCTAAACGATCGAACCGCCAATTTAGCTCGACCAGACGTATATCTTTTCAATTTCCGTACCGAACCAGACCGGGAATAACCGTTTGTATCTTTAAACGGCGTCGTTCTATTCGGCAACTTTCCTTTTTGCAAAATCGTTGCTTCGCCTCCAATTCTGTTGTTCACGGCGGCGATCCGATTCTCGTTAGGCTGATTCAACGTCACAACCGGCGAGATTCTTCCGCTGCTTCTACGACGGCGATTTTTCTTCCCCGCTGATTTCTCCATAGCAACGCTGGCTTTCACGGCGAGAGCCGCCATATCCGACGCCGAGAGACGGTATTGTCGTTTAGAGATCGGAAGAACGAAATAGATTTGATCCGCTTGAAGAATCTCATCAGATTCAATCGCCGGGATAAAATCGTCGTAGTAGAGAGAATCGGAATTACAGAGAAAATAAGAAGAAGATCGAGACGAAGACGATGAAGAAGAAGACGTCGATTCAGATTCCAGAACCTGAGATGCTAACACCGGTACATCGTATTCATGGAGATCGCCGTTAATAGTCACGATTTTAGCCGTCGACGGCGAAGAATCGTACTCATTTCGATTAACAGACACACAAAGACCCATTTTGATTTTTGAGTTTGTTCAAAAGTTTTCAGGTAAAATCCCAATTTGAATTTCTGGTTTGGAGAAAGAGAGAGTTTTGTTGATTGATAGCAATAGAGAAGAAGAAGAGAGGAGGACGCGTATAAACAGAGTTGGTTCCAGGTGGGATATAAATAGAGAAAAATTGGTGACGTCAGCATTTTATTTAACCGGCCGTTACATGAGAAAAAAAAAAGAAAACCAATTACGGTTTGTCTTTTTGTTCAAACCGGGAGCTGACGCGTACGCTTAGCTGTGTGGATTGACTGTAGTGAAAGTAGTCTTGTTTCACAAGGCCATATTAATTATTCTTATTTTAAGATATTGGATTTAAATGGTCACTATCCATGTACCCAAAAAAAAACTATTACAAAGTCAAAAAATGTTTGACTAATTTAAACAGTAATGTTTAGATAGTTTTCTATTTTCCTCACCAAAAAAAGAGAGATAATTTTCTATTTTTAACTCACTGTTCAAATTGTCCTTAGTCCGTACTCTGTATTCAGCATTAACTATTACATCTAAATTGGTAAGAGAATCTCTTTGTAGTAATTACTGAATACTAATTCAATTTGACCAGCGAATGTAGTCAAATGGTTTATAGGATTGTTGATGGATAAAAAAAAAATTAACTTAAATTGGTTAATTAGTATAGTTCCCTATCAACTAGTAGTCCAAACACAATGTATCGTTACAAACTCTCATGTTGATTAGTTAGTGGGATTTTTGCTGATAAATTCTGTTTTGCTTTTTTTTTTTTTTTTTCGTCAAAAGTGAATTATATTAACTTTGAAAGGTCATTACAAATGCTTTGTTGAAGCCATACAGGTTGATGAACAGAATCAGCATAATAACAGGAAGAATTACAACCAAATCTAGCAAGATTATGAGCCACTTGATTTCCTGTTCTCTTGACAAAACTAAACTGAATGTTAATAAATTTCGAAGCCCAATGATGTATATCCAGAAGATGATTAGCCACAGACAAAATGCCTGAAGCTCCATTAACCAGGTTGATGAGTATTTCACAATCGCCTTCCATAACTACGTTTGTATATCCTCGAGTCCAAACTTGTTGAAGTGCAGCTAAAAGAGCCATAGCTTCTGCTTCTAAAGGTGAACCAGCATAATTCAGAACCATCGATCCCCAAGCTTTCGGTGAGCCTCCATAGTCTCGTATTATCCAACCACCTCTTGCCTGCAAGTTCTGTAGATCGAGTCCAGCATCAAAGTTACATTTAACGTAGTCTCGTTGCGGTGCTGTCCAAAACTTCACTACCGGACGTTGTTGAGCTTGTTGTGGAAGTCGTCGTCTCTGTATATTCGTCGCCTCAATCCATTCCTTTGTTTCAGCTGTAGCTTGTAAAACAATGGTTGTCGAGCTTTCACGGAAATTGTTAAAAACCACATTATTTCGTGATTTCCATAACCTCCAAAGCAGCCAAAACGGAAGTAATTTCTGAATATCAGTGAGAGTACTTGATTGAAGTAAATTCAAAACATGGATAAAGTTTTCCTCTAAATCGTCGGACGTCATCTGAGAGCCGGAGAACGGTGTATTTGACAACCTCCATACCATGGAAGAAACAGAACACGTGAACAGAGCATGATTTATCGACTCAACTGAATTCCTACATCGAGGACATGTAGAATCAATTCGCATTCCTCTCGTAATTAACCTTTCCTTCGTGGCTAACGCACGGGATAGCATTCGCCAGAGAAAATGTTTGATTTTTGGCATAATTGGAAGTTGCCAAACTTTATTTTTGAGCTCCACGGAACCATGAGGTCTGTCTGAAGAGATGGCACTGTGAGTATCTATGAGTATCATGGATTTTCTGTTTTGCTAACTATAGTAATTGATAATTAAAAGTATCACACACCCATATAGTAAAAGTGTGAATACAATTCAATATGGTTGTCTTTTAGATGAATGTATTGTACAGTTGTATCATACGTAGATGTGCGTATATATTGAGATAGCCTTTCTTATCCTTCTATCTACTATGCAACATTGACCTAAGTAGTATATTAAATTGTCAACTTTGCCCAACTACTAGAAGATACGCAAATAGTATAAATTGTCAAAATAAAATCTTTACGTTCATTGTATAAAATACATTAGATTGACCTGAATTTGTAACCATTTTCGTGAGTATGGAAATTATTTCCGAAATTAAAGAGGATATGTTTGACTTCACGGTTTTAGGCAGCAAACGTTTTGGGAAATTTAACAGATTATATGTTCCGTACGAGTGAAGATATGTCAGCAATGACGTGGCGTCGAAGCTCTCAGCCGTAACACGTGACTCAAAATAAGCGATAAGGAGACCAAAGAAAGACAATAAATAAATAAGCGTGGGGAATAAGGAAACCGCAGCTACCTTTTTTCTCTCTTTTATTTTTTTTAAATGTGAAAGACCACAGCAACTTTGTATTTGACTCTCATCATCATGGAACTTTTTTGATACCACAAAATGCAACTATTTGATAAAGTAACAAGAAAAAACAAATCCAATACCTCTAGTGGTACAAAGAAACGCAAATGATCAAATCAATAACTTTATGTATAGATAAATAAATGCTATTTTCAATGATGTGTGTTTCATAGTACAGTCGTAATGATATTAAACAAAATATTTTTATTATTATTTATCAACCACATATTAATTATTAAAAAATCTCTTTGGTTGGTTAATTAAACAAAAATATTTTAGAAGTGTTAAAGTTGGGTTTTGATTTTGAGAAATACATGTGAGTCGAATTTACAGAATAATCGATCATATGGATCAACGTTGTCTTTCACATTTCATGTATAGAATACTATGAAAAACTTGTAAAACTGTAAAATGCTTTCACTTATCTTATTTTCCTTAAGCCTTGGACTTTTTTTTTTTTTTTTTTTTAATCTTGTTTTCAATAACCGGTAACATTTTTGGTATATTAATTCTTTTTGGTCAATAAGTTTCACATAATCACAAAAATTAATTTATATGAAACATATTTAAAATTCTAATTCCAATTAGACAGTACCATGCATGTTAAGACATATATACTTATGAAGTTATGATTCTAAGATTATCCGATCACGGGAAACAACTCAACTGCAATTAACTTTACCAATGTAGTTCTTATTTATAAATATCACCTTACTCATGCTCACACTGCTCGTGCTGGCTTGTATATGAAATAGAAAGGACTTTTTAGTGGAAAATGTACTTTATTAAACTTCATTGTGGAGATGATAATTTGAATAAGTCTATGTAACATTAATCATTATGTAATCATAAGTTTTCTGTCTTTATCTGTCATAACAATATACTTAATGTGCAACTAATACTATACATGTGTTTGGATTAGATATTAGTTATGTACTTTTGACACTTGTATTTTAAATATGCTTTTTAATATTCGCTAAAAGAAAATAATACATTTGAATTGATTAAATAACTTAATCATTGCATCTTTATTATAGTTTCTTCACTAAAACAAAAAGTGAATTGATAAACTATTAAAAAAATTAAAACTATATACACGATCGTATCCAAATTCAATAATGTTAATAAAGTCCGCAGCTAAATGCTAGGGAACACCGTACGCATTTAATTATTACATCGAACCGAGTAAAGTCGAACAAGGTCGCAGGCCATGCAAAAAGAAAGAAGGATTCACGTGTTCAGCCGTTGACTTTGTAGCTAATACTACGTACTAACCAACTACGTACATTAGTACTATTTAATATCCCAATTACAAAAATACTCGAATATGTAATCCAATTCAAAAGATTTTCCAGAGTTTTAGGCAAAACTTTTCTTGTTGGACTATTGTAATTAACTGTTAGAATCTAAGTTTATTGATTGGTGATGATGAGACTACTTGTGGTATCATAAAATGTTCATAAAAAAGTTTTCATTGATTTATCAAGTTGATGGTAAATACATTAATTATTTGTTGTCATTTACTTGAAGATATCTTTAAATGTCGGTAATGGCAGCTTGGCAGCTGAACGCGTAATTTGTCATGTAATTACGAGTAACTTCAGAGAAGTCCGTTAAAAACACGTTTTGTTTGCAGAGTCAATTCCAACTTGGCAATTTCCACAAGTCTAATGTTCGATCAACTAAGAAGTTATATAAATTTAATTACTTCTTTGTTTTCGTTTTAAGATTCTTTTGAAAACTAGATAGATAAATGCTTTATATAAACATAAATAATTTAAGTATAAAATGTTTACAAACTAATTAAAAAGACATTTAAATTTGTTTATACGTGTGCGTATTGTCAGAACGGTCACGCTATCACGTTGCTAAGTATTTTAAAACTTGTCTACGGCTCAAAATAATGTAAAACATATTATATCCTATTGGATATTATTTCAGATGTGTTAGGATCAGAACAAATATTAACTAAAGTTGTTCATGATATTTTGTCCTATGCGCAGGTGACGATGCTCACATGATTAATTATCTGGAAGAATCGGAATTTATTTAGTAACCACTTAAAATGTCCCATGATCCAGAAAGATTAGCTACCAAAAATAGTATCTAAGCCGTTTTGTTTAGATAAGCTCCTTGCACGTCTGCTTTTGTTCCTTGCCAGAAGTTTTCCTAATTTCTGGTTATATCTAATATCTAATTTAACGTGGTCGTCGTGTTCACATCAACTCTATTGTAAGCCTTAATTGAAACAATTATAGGCGTTGCCTAAAAGGACTAGCTATATTGGGCCATAAAATAAATGGCAGAGAATTGGATCATACTTTGTTATCATCAGTAGGCTTAAAACGCTATTTTCCTTTTTAACTAGCTTGTGGGCTTTATTATATGACCTGCAAATTTGAAAATTGCTCTTATCAGGCTCTCAAGTCTCAGTCAAATAATCGTATTAAAGAGCTTGAGCTTTTTTGTTGTGTCACGAAACAAATTCTCAAAAGTTAGTCATAGATCGCAAGCCGTGGATTGCGCTTTCCTCCGCATCTTTACGAGTCAGTTGTGTCCATTCCATTTCTTTACATCATCAAAGGTTGGAGTGGAGGAGCCATCAAGTGGCTGAGAACAGCAAAAGTGAGATATTGTGTCCCAAAACTAAGACATTTTTCGATAAATATAATATAATTAAACTTTTGAAAATGATTTATTTTTTTTGTTGGCATATCAGAATTATGCCATTGTTAATTATACATTTTTCAACAACTTTCGCGTATCTTACATCATATTCAAATTCAGATAAGAAATGAATTTGATAATATAAACCACTAAGTTACATACCTTAGTCGAGTATATTATTTGTATTTTATCTTATTAAGTAACATATGTTTTCTTCGTTATGAGATTATTTATCCCAATCGTAAAAGTCATCTCTTCCAGTTTCATATCCTTTCCACCATCTTGTACGGATCATAGGTTTTTCCCTTCCACCATCTCCAAGGACTGACCACTTACAATAATCACAGTGGTCTCTCCGATCTTTAAATATAGTAAACCAATGATCACCACCTCCTTTCCATGTAAAATGACAACGGAATTTTGTAGTGCCTTTCCAATTTACCTTAAATCTGAAAGACCAAATGTGAAAGAAACGGATATGTTGTAACCCTAAGTCATCTTCTGAAGACTTACAATGTACATTCAAAACTTCATGGTTTCTTACTACATTAGAAATCACAATAGTTTTTTGTTGAAAAGGTAATAACCGTCTAGCTCTCCCTATTGGTTCTTCTGATGCAGCATCTGAAAACTTGAACAATGACAACACCAACACATAAAACACAAATCCGTAAATCATCAGTTTATAAAACTGATGATTACAGAAGAAAGCCATGATTTTGATTAATCTCTTATAATATGAGAATTGACAGAAGTTAAATGACAATATTTATAGTCTTTTTTTTTTGTTAAAACAATATTTATAGTCTTTGTTTATTTATTTATAGAAGATCAATACAAATATTTATAGTATCTTATATTTGACCAAAAGAATATTTATAGTATAGTACTACTATCTCTTGACTATTTATAGTTTGTTGTTTCTTGTTCATATCGAGAGAAAAGAATACAAATTTAATCCACAATCAAACCGCTAACAATTCTCAAATCTATCAATTACTGGAAAATATAACAAAAAGGATTGATGAATACTAATATATATGTACACAAAACTAATACAAATTACCAGGCCTATAAATCATAATCAATTAGTGAAAATTTTAGTTTATAATCCTAGCTACCAGAAAAGATAAACTCGTCATAATCCACAAAATGTATATTTGTTATTTTACTGTGACGATAATACACTCCCCGTCTACGATAAAAACAACATACCACGAACCATATTTTCAAAACTTAAAAGGTGATGGATATTATATATTTACAGCAAAACTGAAACTACATAAAAAGCATATTTCAGCCCCTTATAACCCCAATATATATATTTTATAAATAAAGAAACATGTATGTATGCTTTCTAGTTTCTAATTGTCTAATATATATCCATATATTCCTAGCTTCGTCTCTTCCATGCTTCTTTTTCAAAGGTTAGACTTATCATTGATGTCGTGTTAAAAAAAAAAAAAAAAAAGACTTATCATTTATGTTCTCTTCATCCCTTGCATGTTTCCATGATTCCCTATATGATTTATGCATTTATATATAATACTCTAAATTATATTTGTTCAATATTAAAAAGTTATATTAATTTGGTTTTAGTTTATCTAATTATGTAATTTCTTAGAACTTCTTCTGGAATTTCTTAACTATGTTTTTTTTTCAAAACGTCAATATTTTATAATGTTATTATAAATTTTTATAAAACATTGCAAAAAAATTAACGGAAATTACATTTCGTTAAGACGAGAGTGATGGTACAATATATATATTTTTGAATTACAATAAAAATAAATAGTTGATTGATTGCTTATGGAAATTTCTCTTTTTTTTTTTTATCAACAACTTACACATATTGATTTTACACTGTATTTAAATCCAGATAAGTACACGCCAACAATAATAACATAAACCACTGAATTACAAACCTGAGTCGAATGATATTGTTTTCAGTCGATCTATTAGAAGGTCGCATAGTAATTTATGTTTTATTTATTTTGAATCTATTTATCCCAATCGAAAAAACCTTCATATTCAAGTTCTTCATTTTTCCACCATCTTTGACGAATCATAGGTTTTTCTTTTCCACCATCTCCCAAGACCCGCCAGATACACAAATCACAATGGTCTCTCCGATCTTTAAATATAGTAAACCAATGATCACCACCTCCCCTCCATGTAAAATGACAACGGAATTTTGTAGTGCTTTTCCAATTTACTCTAAATTTGAAATACCAAGAACGAGCGAAACGGATATGTTTCAACCCCAAATCATCTTCTGAGGAACTGCAATGTACATTTAAAACTTCTGCGTTTCTTACTAGATTAATAATCATCACAGTTTTTTTTTCAAAAGGTAACAATTGTCTTGCTCTCGCAATTGATTCTTCTGATGCAACATCTGAGAAAACTAATAGTGATGACATTGATATATAGAGAATAAAACTGTAAAGCAATAATTTTGTGCACGAAAGATTATAGGAAAATTCCATGGTCTTAATCCCCTAGAATCTTAGATTTGATAGAACGTTAAATGAAAATATTTATAGTTTTTATTTATCTATTTATAGAAAATCAATAAGGTTTTTACAATGTAATATTTATAGTATTACATGTTGTTACATGTTGGGTATTTATAATTTGTGTGGTTTCTTGTACATATCCAGATAAAGAAAACAAATTCAATCCAAAAATTAAGTTAGTACCAAAAAAAGACAATGAAAAGAACTTAGAAAATTCTATATATATAATATCAAAGTACACTCTTTTCATATTGAGGACTACCGGTGGCATTACCAATTTCTTATTATCTAGAAAAAACCTATTCTAAATAAAACACAGTTAAGAAAACTCACTAACCTGTGATCGAGTATAAGGGTCCTGATGGTCTGCTGAGCTGACTGCTTCCCTCTCTGCTTCTGGTGATCGAGTAGAATGGTCCAAATGTGATTTTTAGCTCTGTTTTTGCTCTTTCTGAACACCAATAGCTCCGAAGCACCTGAAACAACTCCAGAATGCAAAATGCATGCAAGACTAATGCTAGACACACTTAAACATGCAAAATGTACAAAATGATGATGAATGCTATGAAAGATGAATCTTGGCATACATATCACATTCGAGTAGGATGGCTTATGAAGAAGGAACATAACATGTTTATCATGTTAGCGAGTAAGGCTTATCGAAAGGAAGCATCGTCAAATTCACTTTTTCACTTTCGTCATCTTCAATATATGGCACATAATTTTGCTTATATAATAAATTGTTTTATGAAGTTTTGTAATGGCCTTGTACTTGTTGTAATACCAATTGTCTAATGAAAGTTTTTAGAAGGAAAAAAAAAAAAAAAAAAAAAAAAACACAGATAAAATCTCACACACTTATCAAATCAAATGTATAATATCCTAAACGAGTTTTTCCATGTAGAGTTTCCCCCTTTTTTCTAACCGATTTTATTGATCTTTGCAACTTTTGATACAAAGCTGACAAAAATCGAGTTTCCTCCAAAAACAAAACCAACGAGTTGAAAGACAACTTCTAGATCCAAAAGTTGGTGGAACAAGATATTTTCTATAAAACTAACCGAAAAACTAGAATACAACTAATACATATCATAAAATTTAACATCAAAACACCACTAAAAGATGAAGCAACCAAGGACAAAAAAATTAAATGTAGATGCATGAGCATCCAAATGCCGAAAGTTATTAGGATTTAGCGAAGTATTGTTTCGAAGAACCACGTTATATTGTTTCGAAGATAAGACTTTCTAAGACAACGAGTTAAAACTACTTGATAACCAATTTAGGTATACGATCTCATTTGAAACTGTTGTTAACAAACGATTTCTAGTGACATAAGCCTCTTTTGAGCCGAAGCTCCTTTCCTTGAAATTAGACCTAGAAGTTTTTTGTCCCAGCTCACCAATGTTTATAAGTTCTTTTTTTTTTTGATAAACACCAATGTTTATAAGTTCAGACACTACTAACATATCTTGATCCACAGTTTATTATTTAAAATCTCGTTTTTAATTCAGTCGTTGGATTCAAAGGATACCAATCTTCTTCGTCTGTATCATTCTCATTGACCATTTTTATAAGTTGATACAAATATTTTGTCAACAACATACTAAAAATACATTTAAATTTCAATGATAAAATACATCAACAAATACTAATACAAATGACTAGACTATAGAATAGAAATCATAATTAACTAGTTAGAACTTTTGTTAACAATCCTAGTTAACATATTTGCTATTTTATTGTCACGATAATAGTTATAAGATACAAACAAGTCTGTTGAACCAATATACCTCATTCGAACGTATATTTACAGCGAAAAACTATATGAAAACATATTTCAGTCCCTTTTGAGTACAGTCTATACCTAATTTCTATATGTATATGGAAAAAAAAGCCAAACAATACCTGTACATACACATGTCTTCTGATAATATATATTCCTAGCTTCAAAAGGTTAAAAACCAATACTAACCATTTAATTACAACATAACGATCGTATTTTCTATACTATATATAATTAGCTTCCGTTAGTATATAAATTATTAGAAAGGAGCACGGTGTGGAACGCCCTTCCGTCTGCTTGAATTCCGGTGATTATATATCGGCGGCGTCCCCGGAGAAAAATTAAAACCGCTCTCATCACCGGAGCTCGAAGACGGTTGATCTCCTGATAAGTAATCACATTTAACGGTGGAGATGGAAAGACCACTCATCAGACGGTTGAAAGCAGAAGTCTTGCGTATCTTAGTTGGTGTGGTCGCTTCATCAGATTCCCACTCACCTTCGTACTCTCTTCCATGCTTCCCTCTCAAAGAGAAGGTTAGACTTGGGTCACGCTTCATTCCTCCAAGCTGAAAATAAACCAAACAAAGGGCAATACGGTCATTTCACCAAAAAAACAGAGCAAATTCAGCGAAAACAGAGAAAACAGAGAGAAGAAGAGTTTACTTTGCAACCGAGAGAGCAGAAACGGAAAGAATCAAGAAGGCTTCTGCAACAGATTTCGCAAGTATTGGTCACTCCTTTGCCGATTCTTGGCTGAGGACGTTCGTTCAAGAACACGATTCTTGCGCTGTTGATTATATATGTCTGAACACAAGATATGTCTATGAACTTCTGAATCTCGTTTACTCTCACAACGTTGTGGTAAGATGATCTCCGTATCTGCAAGTAATGAGAATCTCATTTACTTAACTCTGCTCTGTGAATTGGTGAGAGGGAGAGACAAAAAAAATGATTTGAAGTTGATGAAAGAACCTGAAGGACACGATGGTTTCTGTGATTGAGCAAACAGTAAGAGCAAAAGGCATGCGAATTGCAGTCAAGACAGAACATGTTGCATTCGCTTTTGTTGGAAGCGGCGTGGATTGAACATGGGACGAAGTAGTTTGCTTTTAGCATTGGGATTAACCATGGTGGAGGACTTAGATTGTAGTTATCTTCTTCTGCTCTCATCATCATCGGTACCTGAAGGATTATTAGACCAAGGTAAATATAAGAATCTGCAGAGATACTTAAAGGGAAAAAAAGAGTAAGTAAGAAGGAGAATCAATTAACCACCATAGTTATTGTTGTGAGTTTTGATAGCCAGCTTCAACAGTGAAGAAGAGTAGATTTGATTGAAAAGACTAAGAGAAAGAGAAGAGAGGATTTGAGTTTAGTGGAGGAGGCGGCGGCTATAATAGCTGAAAAAAGAAAAATTGAGGTTTTTCTTGTTTTTGAAGTCGGTCACGATATTTATCAGAGGTTTTATAATATCACATGAAAATCATTTAATATCTCCTTTTTAAAACTGTTTTTATATAGTTTTCTTTAATTACTTTATTTGGCTAAAATAAGTGTGTCTCTAATTTTGCTTTTAAGAACATGAGCGACACACGTATATTTTGTGCACATGTGTGGGTCTATAGAAGTAAAGGAACTTAAAAAAAAAGTTGTATTATTGATAATTTTGAATCATTATCGCTCACAAATGATAATAAATCATTTTATTTCGTGGTCCGCGACAAAATATCAAATTAGCCGACTTATATTATTCTGTCCTACATCATTCCCAACGTAGGAAGATATTTTTCTATCAAATTTGATTGTCTTAATATCTTGTTTTTAATGTCTGAATATTGATTCATTATGTTTGTGATAGATAATGATATTCACATGTAACATATTGCACGAATTATTGAAAGGGCACGCCATACAAGAGAAGTAGAGAACTCTCGAGTTTGGATGCTAAATTAGCTATATAAAACAGGAAATCATTTTAATTTTATATCTTCAGAAAACAAAGAGAAGATTGTGGTCAATATTAGAAACACGTGGCTAGAGCTGAAGAGCTAGAGAGATGGACGGACACGAGAGAAGACAGAACCGAATTGGAGATTCTGGTCTGAGCCGTTGGATTAAAAAGACAATCTTTTATAATGTAACGTGGCTCACGCTTTTGGCCTTTTGTAGTTCACCCACATGACCAATCCTAGACCGTCGGATGAAGAAGTTGAGTGGGTCGTACATAAGCCACCTCTTGAAATCGTAAGGTCCGAAAGCGTCTGTTACGTGCCAAAAAGTTCATATCATCTAGTGAGTGTTTTTTGCTGAAAGAAAGTGCTTAAACTAGTTTCAGGATTGTGTGTTACATTTTACGGTCAAAGTCACAACTACGAAGATCTGTGCAAACCTGTACGGCTTATGAAAACTGTTTCACATATGATTTCTTTATCTGCTCAAACTGTTAGAAGCTTATCACATATGTCGACTAATATATTTAAATAGTAAGGTTTTAAAAGATATTTTTACTTGTGGAGTAGTTCAATTTTATCATCAGTTGACAAAAGAAACTATATACTATTACCACAGTTAAATCCATCTGAATTTTCATACTTGATAGCTTATTGGGGGCTGGTAAAGAATTTATGAAATAAGTTAGCAAGATAGTTTCAATTTGTTCACACACAAAAAAAAGATAGTTTCAATAGATATGATCAAAAGAGTTTGCAATTAATTTGAGATTGCGTGAAATGTCGAAACTAGGAGAAATAACTCTGACATAAATGTAGTTCTAGTCCCTAGCCAAAAATTATGTAGTTGAAGTCTTTGTCTTCTACGTATTTTAGCCTGATATCTTCTACATAGAGTTTAAAGCAACAAGTCTTCCGGCGACATCCAATAAAAAAGTATTTTTAAGTATCTGATCTCTACTCGAGAAAGAGACCTGATATCATATTTTATGGAATAATGTATCTAAAGAGATAATAATAAAAAGAGAAGTGTGATCCACGTAATCAGATAGTAGCTATCTCTAGAAAATTACACATAACAACTAATTGTTCAAAATGCTGGGAGAAAAGTCGACGAATCATCGTCTTCTTTTCTGCGATCTTATCTCTTTCAACTACACACAAAAAGAGATTAGTTTTTGTTTTGTTTTGTTTGTATTCATAAAGTGAAAAATAAAGAGAAACTTTGAGACAATTGTAGGAAGAAGAAGGTGAAGATGGGGCAATGCACTCTTGACCGACCTCAACAATAGTGGTCAATAGCACGAGACTCACGTGACCGTTGTGGTTTATTTTGTGAAGAATCATCTTCAGTCTTCACTTTTTTTTTTTTTTTTTTTTTTGAATAAAATGTTAAATTATATTCAAGAAAAACAGTCTTCACTTTTTAACACGTCCCTTTAAAATGTTTAGCAAGTGGCTAATAACTACTAGTTTTACATAGCATTACGAAAAAGGTATTACATTACAATTTTTTTTTTTTTTTTTTTTTTTTACAACAATGTTACAATTTTACAACAATGTTCAGCTACGTCTACAACTCTACAGACACGATAAACCCCCAAATGTTTGTTAAGTAAAACAAATGTGAATACCTTTTAGAACATTACTCTTAAAACAATGAATCACATGTGCTAAGTAAGTAACATATGGTACTAAACATATTCACACATTGACATACTAGTCTCTTCATGTCTGAAGCATGGCAAGCAGATTGTTATGTAATGGATCAGAGACATGGTCAACAAGATTTTGTACAGGACCTTTTCCAGTGACAGCAGCCTGAGCATAAAATCCAAGCCAAGCGACCATCGCCAATCGTCCGTTTTTAATCTCTTTAACCTTAAGATCTTCAAAAGCTACCGGATCCTCAGAGAGGTTCAAGGGATCAAAAAGCGTCCCTCCAGGATAGTTGATGTCTCCTGGCAAGTATATTCCCAGTGGCTCTAAGGCCTCAATGCCACAGTATCTTGCATATTCCGGTCCTACCTGTATACGAGAAAACGTTTTTGGTAAGAGAAATGTATGATATGAAGCAAGTGTTGAATTTTATGTCTTAAGGTATATTATTACCATCAAGAGTACTTGGCAAATGGCAATTACAATGACACCTTGGCTTCCAGCTACGTGAAGCCCTGGAATGCCGAGGTAGTCCAACGTCTCTCCCTGGTGAATATGAAAGCTTACATGATCATGCTACTGACTCTAGTACTTTAATGGGAAACATGTTTTAAAAAAAGAGCTAAGTAATGAAGGAAACCTGAAGCTTCGAGTAACCGACTCGCCACCATACAGGTTCAGCAAAATGGAAAGCTCCAGTGAGATCAAATACTTCTGGGATTAGAGCACCCAATGCTGCAAGCATGGCCCAACGAGCATGAAGTATTTCAAAGCTGCAAAAACAAGCAGTATGACTAAACTACTATTTACCAAAAACAAGACCGACTTCAGTGAATTTCATAATGTTTCTCACATGAATTGTTAGAAAGTACAAACAAACAAGCATGAGGAACAATCACAGTTAGCAAGAGGAATCAAGACTGCTTCGAAGTTCTAAACAATACAGAACAAGGTTAGAAATAGAAAGAAGAAGACTCACTTGAAGTACTTATCAAAAGTCAAACGATCCTTGCCAAGCCCTGCAATGTCAAATCCATAATCCCCCGGAAGTTCTCCTGTAAGGTATGGAGGATAATCATATGGGATTGGACCAAACCAACGGGGACGTTCTTTTCCATACCACTTGCTGTACACTTACAGGAACAAACATGACACATGTTGTTGTTACAGTAAAATAGCACTTTGGAAAGAGTCTATCAAACCATGGTTGCCTCAGAACACTCAGTTTATCTACCATCATATCAAACATTGCCTTTGATAAACTCAATCTTGATTACCTGTCGTTTCTAGCTTCCTGAGCTTTAGCTTTGAATCTTGAAGAATTCTCCACGGCTTCCTTCTTTTTCTCTTCCAATCTCCGCCGTAAAGATTCTCCTAGTGAGCTATTTGCGATTGCTTTAACCGCCGTGAACGGAATCGCCGAGAAAACCAACACTCCAGCGAGCTAAAAGAAAACAGCAACAAAAGTTAATAAAACAGAGGATAAAATCAAAAAGATAATTTCGAATTCAACAAAAACCTCTTGCCACGAAGCTTTGCAGATCGAACGGGACCTTGTCACAGCGATTCTACAACGAGGAGGCTCCGGCACCTGTATCCTCGAAAGAGAATGAAATGACGAATAACTTGAGGAAAGTGATGAAAGCTTCTCCTGTAACAACAGAGCCATGGAATTGGCTCACCTTGAAATCTTGATTTGGCTGTTTGTTTCACTCTAGAATAAAGAAGCAGAGGTGATGAAGAAAGAAGCGGTCGCAAAATTTCCAAAAAAAATAAAATTAAATGATACATAAATTATTAAGACCACATTTTCAACGTTACGGATCTGACCACGTGTCTTGGTATTTAAAAGCCCAATCACTTAATAGCCCAAGTCGCTATATCCATAAACGATCAAAACGACGCCGTTTCATTCCAGATACAAAACGCACCATTTCATTCCAAATCATCTAGCATTAGCATCGGTGTTGCCGTGTGTGAACAATTATGAACAACGTTTTTGGATGATTGAGAGATTTATTAAATCATTAATCAGAATCCGTTTGTTCTAAGTCCTCTGGTTATTAGAATAGCTACAATCATTAAAAACACGAAATTATAACTTTAGTCGTCGTAGATTCGACACTCGTCGGTCTCTGGATTCTCCTGGCAGAAATTTTCTAATGGATCCTGGTTCAGTAGCTTCAGCTTGATCCTCAGATCTGCTCTGGCTTGACTCACTTCTTCCACTTCGTCCCACGCGACTCTACACTCCTCCAATCTCTCCTCCGCCTCGCAAACCTCCGTCGCTTCCTTCACTTTCTCCTCTATCATCTCCGATAGCTTCTCCTCCCTCATCTTCGTTCCCTTATACTTCGCCGTCGCCGTAGTCACCATCATCAGCCTGAATCGCTTCGGTACTGTTTCTCTTAGACGTAAAATCTCCGATCCAGTTGAGATTAGCCGTTGCTCCCGGTGTGACGGAAGCAGCACTCTCCCGTGCATCACCGTCGCTGTCGCCGACATCATCTTTGTGAATTTCGTTTCTCTTCTTCTGTCTGGCTCAAAATCCCATTTATTTTAATTGGGCTGGTTAATTGATTATGGGTTAAATTATCACAAAGAGGCCCTCCAATCGCTATCGTTCTATTTGCCACGTCATTTATTGAATTTTTTCAATTTTTTATTAATGCGGCATTATCCAAACTACACTCATCAAACATTTGACTTTCTTTTTGTTTTTCTGTTCTTCTCGTAAGGTAGTTGAGATAAGCACAAGGCAAAGCTGACCCCCTTTACCTACTACTTTTGTTGTTCTAGGTGTTCACCAACTTTTGATGTCCTTTGTATCATCATAATCTTATGTTTTAATTATATACTCTCAACGTATATCAAATCTTATTGTTTTTGAGGTCTTATCACACTAGGCCTATATGATAATATGAACATAACTATAATAATAAGGTTGTGTTACCTTTCTTTTGCCATTTTAATGTTTTTATGTATATTTTACTACCTTGTTACATATAATTTGAGTACCAAATCATGACAGATGAAATTCAGTTACTAGATATCTTTAAATAATGAGAGCCCTTTTTTCTTATTGTCAACAAAGTAAAGAAAGCCTTAAAAGCCCAAATCAGGTCAAAATAAAAGTCATATACCCATTTTTTAAAGATCCATGTGCATGATTACTTAAGTATACATTGGTACACAATAGATAGATATTTGTATGGATAGTTTTTCAGGCAATACTTGGGGAGGAGGGAATGAGAGAGTCGTCTCCTTATATGTTTGCCTTTATTCCTTTCTTGTAATTACAATATTACCATGTAAGCATATTCCCCTATTGAATGCTATATTCTCCAATATTTCCTTCTTCTTTTTCTTTTCTTGTTTCTCGTTATTTCCGAATTTACCCTTCACCTATCCTCTGGTGCTCGTTCACTCTCCCTTTTTGAGCATCATTCATCCCATTTATGACTTAGGTGAGAATTTGTCAACTCAAACTAAACCGCATTTATAAACCTTAACATCAAACCAACTATCAGTCTTAGAGATTATAAACCCATGGAAAATGTATACAATTTGAATTAACCAAAAACATATGAATACAAACCATGGTTTTAGACAATTCGGGGCGTTAACCAAAAGCCGAGGCAGGTTATGTCTAGTGGCAGTTTCGTAAATAACTAGAATAACAAGGGGTGATCGAGAAAAAGCGTGGACTGAAAAACAGAAAAAAAAGAAGACCAAATTTTGGCTGTTTGGTTGATCGTATCGCCAAGTCCCCCGCACACTATATAAATACTTTTGACGGACCAAAGAAAAAACTTTCTCTGAATCATCCTCTCTGAGTCTCTCTGACACTCTCACCAACCTAATTTCTCCAAACCTAAAAAGTTATCGCCCATGGATTCAGATTTCGGAATCCCCAGAGAACTCTCTCCTCTTCAACAACTCCGATCTCAGTACCACCCTGAGCTTCCTCCTTGCCTCCAGGTTCTTCTCCTTCTTCTTTCTCGTATCCTCCTTAGATCTCCGGGTTCCTTCTCTCGTTCACTGTCTCCAATGCTTGGATCTCTATGTTTTTCATTGAAATCATCGGCTCTGCTGTTTCGTTTTCTCACAATTTTCGTTACTTCGCGAATATTTTGAATCCCTTCGACTTGTTTATTGTGATTTTCTACTCGAGGACCTTGCAATGTTGGTTCCGTTCATGCAGATCTGGTTACACTGTTTTTATAATCGCGATCTAGGGTTTATGGTCCTCTAATACTCGTCCGTTTATTTGTACGGTCTGATTTAATATTTCAGTTTAGTGTGGTAGGTAGCTTTTCAACGTGAACTACCATCATGGAGTGATTTTCTGGATTAGTGATTGAAGCGTAGCTGAATTTGTTCTTGTTTCAATGTACATTACAGGGGACTACTGTTCGTGTGGAGCTTGGTGATGGAACCACTGTGGCAAAGGCTGGTGATGCTCATATCATTGCCCGTGCCTTCCCGCATACTCTAGGCCAGCCTTTGGCTCACTTTCTTAGGGCAACTGCTAAAGTTCCTGATGCTCAGATCATTACTGAACATCCAGCAAAGAGGTGTGCATGCATCTGCATATTTTTAGTTCTCTGTAGTTTCTTGTTCTGTGGTTTTGTTGTTGGTTTCAGCTAGCTGTTTTCTATTGTAGGGTTGGAATTGTGTTTTCTGGAAGACAGGCTCCTGGTGGGCACAATGTAGTTTGGGGACTTTATGAGGCTCTCAAAGTGCACAACGCGAAGAACACTTTGCTTGGATTTTTGGGTAAGTCCTGTTTTTTTATCTGTTAGTTGGTTTTCTTATTTCTTTAACTTCACTGTTTGCTAACTATAAAGTCACATCTTACTTCCGTATTGATGTGTGCCTGTTCATTAATTTGAAATTTACATGTCAACAGGTGGTTCTGAAGGTCTATTTGCCCAGAAGACCCTGGAGATCACTGATGATGTCCTTCAAACTTACAAAAACCAAGGTTGGTTGTTTGGTAAAGACGTTGTTAAGATCATTCAGAATTTTTATCTCGGCTGCTTTCTGACATATGGAATTTAAATGTATGTCCTATTAGGTGGCTATGATATGCTTGGAAGAACCAAGGATCAGATTAGAACAACCGAGCAGGTCAATGCTGCACTAAAAGCTTGCACGGATTTGAAATTGGATGGCTTAGTTATCATTGGAGGTACCAAATTTTCTTCTTTTTCGGGTGTCTGTAATAGTAGATGTTATGTTCTTAATTTGTGTAAATCTGATTGTTGAAGTTCATCACAGAATTTTCTAAATCAATGTTTTTATTTGTTAGGTGTAACATCAAATACAGATGCCGCCCATCTTGCTGAATTTTTTGCTGAAGCAAAATGCCCAACAAAGGTCCTAGTTTTTCCCCAGTTTTTCTCTTTCTTTGTCTGATCTTGTATTCATGACACAATTTAGTGACAGTTGCTCCTCACCTGATATCGTTAACAGCAGAAATTACCTATATGTTTCAGGTAGTTGGTGTTCCGGTCACTATTAATGGAGATCTTAAGAATCAGTTTGTGGAAGCAAATGTTGGTTTCGATACTACTTGCAAGGTAACTTTGAAATTTAGCTCTTTTTTTCTTTTACTTTGTAGGTATTGTAGCCAACATTCTTTCATTTCCCTCACAAGTCTTTTCAGATTAATAACATTTTATCTCGTTATTTAGACTAATATTATTCTACTTTGTACAGGTGAATTCTCAGCTCATTAGCAATATCTGCACCGATGCCCTTTCAGCAGAGAAGGTAATTGTTTATTCCTTCCCAACGTTATCTTGTTTTCAAAAGATTGCTAGGACACTTATAACCATTGAATTGTTCAGTCTAGCCATCTTAATGAATTCTTTTCCTATCGATATATGTGGTTTTGTTGGTTAATAATGTGAAGTTTATTATGGTTTGATAAATGCGAAGTTGGGTTCTTTATGATTCTGTTATCAAATTTTCTTCTCAATAACATACTTTCCCCCGTATTGCCAGTATTATTACTTCGTCCGTCTCATGGGTCGGAAGCATTCACATGTTGCCCTTGAGTGTACACTTCAGTCTCATCCCAACATGGTATTCTTGCAGTTTCTAAATATATACAATTGACATTCTTGGCAATGCTGTCCTAGTTTCTCATTTGCATGTGATGCGATTGTCTCAGGTGATACTGGGTGAAGAGGTTACAGCATCTAAGCTCACAATATTTGACATCATAAAACAAATCTGTGATGCTGTTCAAGCAAGAGCAGAACTAGGTCTGATAACTAAAATGATATTGTGGTATTTTGGCAGTGATGTCTTTTGCCTGTTCACTAACTCTAGTGATAAACCGTTTATTTGTATCAGACAAAAATCATGGAGTCATCCTAATTCCTGAAGGGCTTGTTGAGAGTATTCCTGAACTCTATGCTCTGTTGAAGGTAAGATTCAATCCTGACAATCATTTCTATCTATCATTTAATGAGCTATATTTTCTGGTTTCGTGAGTGCCAAAACATAGTAAGTATATTTACATATTGTTGACGTTGGGCGATGCAGGAAATTCATGGATTGCTTAAGGAGGGTGTGCAGGCTGATAATATTTCTACTCAGCTGTCACCTTGGTCATCTGCTTTGTTTGAGTTTTTGCCTCCATTCATTAAGAAACAGGTTCTACTTCTTTAGCATGGGCCTTTTCTTTGTTTTTTTCTCACATGTAAACAAGTGTGTGTACTTATGATAAATTGTCGTCTTTGTTGCTGCAGCTACTTCTCCATCCCGAGTCTGATGATTCTGCTCAGCTATCCCAGGTAAGAAGAATGGAAATGATGGAGTTACTGTGCAATAAAAAGTTGGAATTCTAATTGCTCATTTACTTTCTTCTATAGATTGAGACGGAGAAGCTTCTAGCTTATCTTGTGGAGACTGAAATGAACAAGCGCTTGGTATGTTGCACGTCTTTTTTGCTAATCACAATCCAAACTTACCATTATATATTTAATAACCTTGCCTGAATATTCAAGTTGTTCATGGAAATGTAAAATCAATTTTGTTCCTAAAACTAGTTTTTCAAAATGACAGAAAGAAGGGACCTACAAAGGGAAGAAATTCAACGCAATCTGTCACTTTTTTGGTTACCAGGCTCGTGGATCTCTTCCATCAAAATTCGATTGTGACTATGCCTATGTATGTGATCGCCAACTGCACTACAATGCTATTGCAACTTTAATTTTTTTTGATATTAACACCATTGATTATAACTTTCATGCAGGTTCTTGGACATGTATGTTACCACATCCTCGCCGCTGGTTTGAATGGTTACATGGCAACAGTGACTAACCTGAAGAGCCCTGTAAACAAATGGAAATGTGGGGCTGCGCCGATTTTAGTTGAGTTTTGTCGCTTGATATGGCTAAAGTTTGTTTAGTATATGTGATATTTCTTTCTGACTTCAAGTTTCAGTTTTACTGACCCCACTCTCTTTGTCTGTTTAACCTTAGGCAATGATGACGGTTAAGCGCTGGTCCCAAAATTCTGGTTCTACTTCGATTGGTAAACCTGTAATTCATCCAGCTTCAGTTGACTTGAAAGGCAAAGCATACAAGTAAGTTTTTTGTTCCTCACTAAACAACATTAGAATGAATTTGAAGTCAAGTGATAATTTGTCAAATGGTTTTGCAGTCTATTGAGACAAAATGCGCAGAAATTCTTGATGGAAGATATGTACAGAAACCCAGGACCGGTCCAGTATGATGGTCCAGGTGCAGATGCAAAGGCGGTAAGTCTGTGTGTAGAAGACCAGGATTACATGGGGAAAATCAAGAAGCTGCAGGAGTATCTTGATCAGGTGAGGACGATAGTGAAACCGGGTTGCTCTCAAGATGTTTTGAAAGCGGCATTGAGTGTTATGGCGTCGGTGACTGATGTTCTCACTACAATCTCATCTTCTTCTACCAGCGGTCAGCAATTTGCTTAAAGATCCCTTTTTAATTTGTTGGTTTTCCCTTAACCATAAACTCCATTAGCTCTCTCTTTTTCCATTTTGAAGTCAGTCTTCTGATTGACGCAAACTTTATTGTTCAAAGTTGAGTTTAGGAAAAGAATTTTCGAAGTTAAAGGATTTGGGTAATGCTTTTAATGGAGAAGTCTGTGTGTCGGTTCACTAATCTTCTTGTTACCTTCTCGATCATAACTTGTATATGATGCGTTACACAAAGACTTATTTACTAATATATGACAAGTGGACACTAAAATAAAATGCTATAGTACGTGGCAAATAAAAAAAGAAGGCGTTTATCAAAAAGACCGCTCCACGCTCCAGTTTGAATTTCGAAAAATCAGTCCGTTGTGAAAAGCCCAACAAAAAGGAATCTATAATTACAATCTCATTTAATTATATAACCGATCTACACTTTGTTTTCACTTTCCCAATAAGAACCAACTGAGAGAGAGAGAGCGCCGGAGAAGAAGATTTTTAGCGAGAGAGCAATGGACGAGGGAGTTATAGCAGTTTCCGCCATGGATGCATTCGAAAAGCTTGAGAAAGTTGGGGAAGGGACATACGGGAAAGTTTACAGAGCCAGAGAGAAAGCTACCGGAAAAATCGTCGCTCTCAAGAAGACGCGTCTCCATGAGGACGAAGAAGGCGTTCCTTCCACCACTCTCCGTGAAATCTCCATCTTGCGCATGCTTGCTCGTGATTCCCACATCGTCAGGTTAGGGTTTTACCTCTGATTAGTTGAAATTGCCCCCATTTTTCTCGATCTTGTCTCTTTTGAGTCGCGTTAGGTTTTTGTTTAGTCGATTTTTCTCACTGTCTCGCTTGTTTTCCAGATTTGATAGATTTCAATTTCAGATCCTATTAATCTATTTGAAGAGTTTACTAAACTGTTATATGATTTAGGTCTGTGGAATTTGTTGATAGATGTTTTCTAGAGTTTGATCTCGATGGCTGTATCAGTTAGCTTTCCAGTGATTGCAAAATCTGTTGCTTCTACGGAATTCTGATTGTCATCTTCTTCAGGTTGATGGATGTTAAGCAAGGACTAAGCAAAGAAGGCAAAACTGTATTGTACCTGGTTTTTGAATACATGGACACTGATGTCAAGAAATTCATCAGAAGTTTCCGTAGCACTGGCAAGAACATTCCAACCCAAACTATCAAGGTTTTTTTAATCACTTGATCTGATTGTTTTTGTCATCATCTCTGTCTCTCACTTCATTTGTGCTCACTTGAACTAAACACAACATTCTTAAATTATTCGCAGAGCTTGATGTATCAATTATGTAAAGGAATGGCATTCTGTCATGGCCACGGGATATTGCACAGGTGACTTGTTCTCTGGTTTTCCCTTTTAAGTGAGAATGATTTGAGAAACTAACCCGCAAGAGAGATCTCCTGTTCTTACTACTTCTCCTGGTGTCATAACAGAGATCTCAAGCCTCACAATCTCTTGATGGATCCCAAGACAATGAGGCTCAAAATAGCAGATCTTGGTTTAGCCAGAGCCTTCACTCTTCCAATGAAGAAGTATACCCATGAGGTAATCTATGTTGAACACTGTTTCTTGTATATCCTATCCCAGTTTGTATGTATTCTATAAAGCTAGAACTTATGGTTTTGAATCGGCTGTCCATTGCAACAGATATTAACTCTATGGTATAGAGCTCCAGAAGTTCTTCTTGGGGCCACCCATTACTCGACAGCTGTGGATATGTGGTCTGTTGGCTGCATCTTTGGTAAGTGTTCCCTTTCAGCCTCATTGATTTCACTAGTCACTGCAATATCATCTTGAGTTACTTAACAACAACAATTAACATTGTTTCTTCACCATTTACAGCTGAACTTGTGACCAACCAAGCAATCTTTCAGGGAGACTCTGAGCTTCAACAGCTCCTCCATATTTTCAAGTAAGTCTTTGTCCTGATTCTTCACCCTCCTACAGGACAAACATAAGAAAACCTTTTTTCATTTTATCGCCCTTCCTTGGTGAATTCAGGTTGTTCGGGACACCCAATGAAGAAATGTGGCCAGGAGTGAGCACACTCAAGAATTGGCATGAATACCCACAGTGGAAACCATCGACTCTCTCCTCAGCTGTTCCAAACCTCGACGAGGCTGGACTTGATCTTCTATCTGTAAGTCTAAAGTTCTTTAATTAGCTATCAAAACAAACTCCACAGACGAACTAATTGTGTTCTTATCTTCCTGGAACAGAAAATGCTGCAGTACGAGCCAGCGAAACGAATCTCAGCAAAGATGGCTATGGAGCATCCTTACTTTGATGATCTGCCAGAAAAGTCCTCCCTCTAAGGATTTAAGTCGTCAGTTAGTATCTTTCCCAGTTTTATGTTTTTTCTTGTTTTGCTTCTTCCAAGCATATCTCTAGTGTGCTGCTTCCCGCTCTATGAATCATCCTTATCTTTAGCATAATATCACTTCTGATTGTTGTTTCTTTCTGTTCGAAAATTTGTATCAATGGCTTTAACGTTTTTAAGACTATATATATTCGCAATTATAATGATCTAGTCATCTGGGAGTCTAAGAACAACTTCTTGAATAAATGGATACATATAACAAGAACGAGTGTGGGGATTTATGCCACGAGCCACATGAAGAATGTGGGCCAAACAGTGAGTGAAATCGAAGCCAAAGAGTAAGTCCAAAGCATAATCACTGAGCATTCACTCTCCCCAGCTCCGAATAATTGGGTCATTGTACCTATAAAGTAGCAAATCTTATGATCTGATACACAGAAGCAAAAAATATTTCTCAAGTTAAAGAGTTGGTTTGTAGCTACGAACCTAGATTCATGGCTGGTGGAACAGCATACTGAAGAAGAAGAACGAATTGGTACAAGGGTTCTGAGGTAACTAAACCCAACTTATATGCTGCTCTTACGAGTAAAACACCGCTTATAGGTAACAAAATGTAACGAGCTACCAAGACTCCAATAATGCTGGAATTTTTCATTCCTGAAGTCCTCATTCCTGAGCTCCTCAAACCTTTGAGTAGGTTTGCTCCAAGAATTAAGGTCATAGCAGGAATGGCCCCATCGCTTCAGCCAAAAGAAACAAGGCACATAAAAAGTGAGTTTTTCAAAAAGATGAATCATTGTTGAGCTACTCTACTAAAGATAATGAGTCTATTCTACAATCACCCCAATAGAGTTAATGAGTCTTGAACCACACGGAGAGGTGCTACCGTGCCGATAACAAGGTTCCTTAAAGGAGTAATGAGCCCAATCACAAGCGCGATAATCTGAAGAAAAAAACAGAAGAATAAGAGATAAGAAAGATTACAGTAGTGTGAATATCTTGAATGTATAAAAAAGGTGCCACTGAAACAAACTGCAGCAATAGTTGCAGGAGCAAATATTGACCCAAGGTTGACTTTCTCTGATATAGAAACAACTCTTCGCTTGACTTTTTCCCACCTCCCAACCTGTCACACACACACACACACACAGAGTCACTACCAAAAGGATTAAAACTGATGATGAAGAGTTCTTGATTGACGAGACCTTATGGTTGTCTTCTTCTTCCTTGGAAGAAACTAGTGGGACTTTGCAGCTGTCATAGTTGGATTCAACTGAGTGTGGGGTTTCAACGGAAGAGTTCGATAGCACACGCATAAGATTGTATATATAAGTCCATGAGTAAATCGTTCCCATCTGATACATACCAATTAGTGTCATGATATATACACACTGATAAAAAGCCTTGAAGAAGAGAAAGGAAGAACTAACAGTCATGGAGAGTGCAACATAGCCCATTCCGTTTATCTCGCAGCTCTCAGGATCTCCAAAGGGACCTCCTTTTTCCTTACAAATGGCTGGGATTATAATGAGAGGCATAGTCCCCAAATTCCCTGTTTCAGGTTTCATTCATCATCAGCAAAACATACTAGACGACAAAGGCAAAAGATTCTGAAATCATGTTAAGGTTTTGTACCAGCAGCACAACAACTAATGATGAGACCACGAAGCTGCGAAGGAGGCTTAGTGATGACAACAACAATCCAGCCGAGTAACGAACCAATCATGAATGTGAGCAGAACATTAACCGGCATGAACCACCTGAAAATCCTCATATTTACATTATAACAAGTGAGCTTAAAGATTATGGACTCCTGATGAAAATCTCATATTGACTTACATTTTGACCAAGCTTTCATATGTAACACTATCAGCTAAGCGGCTTCCAATAAGCGAAGGACTAAACACATAGAAGACAATCTATATATATACACACATCAAGAAAATGATAACAAAGTATTAAATTCGAATAGATTTTTTTAAGAAGAGAGTTAAATTAAGTTAAAAACGGACGTTGTTCAAATGTTTGCGAGCATCATGACCAAGAAGATTGACGCTGTCGAGAGCCAAATAAACTCCAACTGATGTTATCAACAGAGTCTCCACAACTGGTTTCGATGAAGCTATGAACAATTCCAAAAGCTTCATCTCTACTTCCAAAGCTAGAATCTGCAAGTATATTTATATGATTTGAGCAGAGGAAACAATGAACAACTAATGGAGCTACGAGAACCAAACGACGATAACAGAGCTTGATTTCTCCATAAGTTTTCGAGAAATCGAATGAAATGGTATATAATTAATTAATAATTACCGTTTTAGAGGAAGAGTGAAGGAGAGATCTAGAGTAAGACTTATTTTGTTCCGTATGGAAAAAAAAACCAACGTATAATCATAACCACCAACACTTTATCTGAGAAAAGAATACAAATTATATGGGAACCATCGTCATGCCTTTAGTCACAGCGACTACGAAACGTGCCCCATGTTACTTAGTGGTTCTTGCTGAAGATGTGGAGATGTCGCATAGTGTTTATCGTATGCTAAAATAACAATAATGTTGATTTTAAAACAACCTTTTGTTGTTGTCATCTATCTTCTGGCGAATCGTTTCATAATCTAAAATGTTTCAGTACTATAAAAAAAAATTCACAGTTTCAGTACTACAAATTTTTATAGTATTGTACTACAAATTTTTATAGTATTGAAATTCTCTAATAATTCGTCTAAATTGCCATTTTTATCAATAGAGTCCCATACACTTATTAGGAAAATCAGCATGCACACGTGTTCCTAGGTAGGTGTTTATCGATACTATATTGTTAGAAATCATACATCAAAATCTCAAATCTGATGTGATGAGACAATTGATCTTAGAGTAGGATTAGGTTTGATATACATGGACACTGACGGTCTACGCCTCTGGTTTGGTACTCTTTAATGCTCTGTTTTGGAACATGCTAATACTCTGTTTTTGCAACGCTCTGTTTCGTTCTATTTCCCTTTTGTAGTGAAGCTTCTAGCTTTTTAGTTGGCTTATGTAAGAACAAGGTTACACTAGATGTAAAACAGTTTTTTTGTGTGAATAAATTTTACATTCATAATTCATTCAAAAAAAAAATCATCAGAACATTTTACCATTAGAGCTTGTTGTCATCACTCTTTCTCTCATCATTTGTACTCACTTGATTGATAGGTATAGTCTATTAAACTAAATGCAACAATCTGAAATTTTTCTCAGAGCTTGATGTTCCAAACTATTCAAAGGAATGGGTTTCTGCCATAGCCACTGGATATTGCACAAGTAGATTGTTCTCTGGTTTTACCCTGTTTCAAGAGAGAATGTTCTAAGAAAATAACGCGCCAAGAAAGAAGATCTCTCGTCTTACTAAGTATCATAACAGAGATTTTAAGCCTCACAGTCTCTTGATGGATCCCAAGACAATGAGGATCAAAATAACATATTCTTGGTTTAGCAAGAGTCTCTCCTAATCTGTTCTAAACCTTGATGAGGCTGGACTTGATCTTCTATATCTATAAGTCCAAAGTTTGTATCAAAGGCTTATCAGTATATGTTCTCTATTATACACGATACAATCATCTAAAAGTCCAAGAACAATTCTTGAATCAATGGAACAAAACAATACATGCAGCAAGATCGAGTGTAGGGGGTTTTAAGCCACAAGCCACATGAAGAATGTTGGCCAAACAGTGAGTGAAATCGAAGCCAAAGAGTAAGTCCAGAGCATAATCACTGAGCATTCACTCTCCCCAGCTCCAAATAACTGAGTAATTGTACCTGCAAAGTAAGTGAAACTTATGATGTATCTTATGTAAAAGAAGTAAATCTATTTGAAGAGTTGGTTTGCAGCAATGAACCTAGACTCATGGCTGGTGGGACAGCATATTGAAGAAGAAGCACGAATTGGTACAAGGGTTCTGAGGTAACTAAGTCCAACTTATATGCTCCTCTAACGATTAAAACACCGCTTATAGGCAGCAAAATGTATCGTGCAACCAAGACACCGATAATGCTGGACTTTTTCATTCCTGAACTCCTCAAACCTTTGAGTAAGTTTCCTCCTATAATCATGGTCGTAGCAGGAACAGCCCCATCTCTTCAGCCAAAAGAAACAAGACACAGAAGAAGCTTTCGAGTGAGTGAGTTTTTTCCAATATATGATATTCATTTTTTGAGTGCTTATGATTAGTCTATTTAACAATTACCCCACTAGAGTTACTGAGTCTTGAAGCACCCGGAGAGGAGCTTCCGTGCCGATTATTAGCTTCCTTAACGGAGTAATGAGCCCGATCACAAGCGCTATCATCTGAAAACAGAAGAACAAAAACGGTAAGAAAGATTACACTCTAGTGTGAGCGAGTGATGTATCGAATTACTGAAACACATACCGCAGCTATGGTTGATGGAGCAAATATCGTCTTAAGGTTGACTTTCTCTGACAGTGAAACCAATCTCCTCTTGACTTTTTCCCACCTCCCAGCCTGTCACATACACACACACAAACACAGTCACTACCAACTTCTTTGATAATGAATAGTTATTGATCATGTGAATATGTGATGAGACCTTTTGGTTGTCTTCTTCTTCTTCTTCCTTAGAAGAAATAAATGGAACTTTGTAGCTGTCGTCGTTAGATTCAACAGAGGGAGGGGTTTCAACGGGAGAGTTCGACAGCACACGCATAAGATTGTATACGTAAGTCCATATGTAAATCGATCCCATCTGATACATTACCAAGTATTGTCATGATACATACTGAATAACAAAACCTTGAAGAAGAAGATGAAGAAGAACTTACTGCCATGGAGAGAGCAACATAACCCATTCCATATTTTTGACAACTCTCAGGATCTCCAAAGGGACCTCCTTTTTCTTTACAAACGGCTGGGATTATAATTAGTGGCATGTTCCCCAAATTCCCTGTTTTTGGTTTTCATTCATTACCACATTCATAAGCAAAAACACAAGTTAAAGAGTTTCTGAAATCAGACACATTCATGTTATTAAGGTTTGTACCAGCAGCACAACAACCAAGAATGAGACCACGAAGATGTGAAGGAGGCTTAGTGATGACAATAACAATCCAGCCTAATAACGAACCAATGATGAATGTCAACAGAACATTAACCGGCATAAACCACCTGCAAATCATTTTCACTATAGTTAACCAAAGAGCAAAAACATATTTGAGTCAAGAAGCAAAATCTCATAAATATTGACTTACATTTTGACCAAGCTTTCATATGTAACACTATCAGCTAAACGGCTTCCAATAAGCGAAGGGCTAAACACATAGAAGACAATCTATATACACACATCAAGAAAATGATAACAAAACAGAGATTATTAAAATCGTTTAGATTTGTTAAAGAAGAGAGTGATAATTTAACGGACGTTGTTCAAATATTTGCGAGCATCTTGACCAAGAAGATTGACACCGTCGAGAGCCATATAAAATCCAACAGATGTTATCAATAGAATCTCAACGACTGGTTTCGATGAAGTTATGAACAGCTCCAAAAGCTTCACCATCCTTTTACTATCAACGCTCGAATCTGAAAATATACGTTGACTGGAGCAGAAGAAACAGAGAATTAATGATTTTTTTTTTGCAAGACCACGAAAACAGAGCAATCCGAGAAATCGAAGGGAATGGATTTTTTTTTACCGTTTTAGAAAGAGATTATCGTCGTCGGTGCAGCTAGACGACAGTGAGAAGCCGCAGAAGAATCCAGAAAAATCGGAACTCTCTCTCTCTATGAAAGAGAAAGAACGACTCTAAAATTTGGCCTACTAGTACAACACTTGCATGGTCGCCTCTTCACTCTATTTAAATTCTTGTCTATCCAAAAACAAACAAATGCTTTCTTTAAGAAACTAATCTTTTTATTTGGCGCAAACTAAGAAACTAATCTATTCCATTTTCTTAACTAAGGTAAATTATTATTCTATGCATATGGGAAGAGAATTTCATATTGTATTGTATGTACAACTTGGTGTCCGCATGATCCGGGTCAGACTTTTACATCTTAAAAAAAAAAAAAATTTGAATTGTTTTGTTCCGTGTAAGAAACAAATTAAATTAACGTTTCATAGATTTCTAGCTAGCTCCTTTCTGAATTCCAACTTTCACAACTTATGTTAACTCGTAAGTTTCTGTCCTTTGATTTTAAAACTATAATAGTTATATTAAGGAGAATTTATAGTAAATAGCCATGGATTCAAAAAGAATTAAGAAAATAGCCATGAGCTACAGTACTTTGTCTGTTGGATGTCGGAAAGCTTGTGTAATTACACACATGCCCTTTATAACATGTTTTTTTCTCGAATTACATGTGATAGAATAATATATCTCTTTTTATCATATTATTTTCCGGTATTACACGTTATTTATAAAGAGCACATGATATTTTTTGAAAAAACACTCTATTCAGTTTAATATCTTTCTCTATCATGTTATTTTATAGTAATACACGTTTTTTATTATGATCACATGTGATTTTCTTTAAAAAAAGATTCTTATTTTCTAGTAATTCACGGTTTTTATTAAGATCACATGTTATTTATGGAAAAAACACTCTATTCAGTTTAATATCTTTCGCTATCATGTTATTTTGTAGTAATACACGTTTTTTATTATGATCACATGTAATTTCTTTAAAAAACGATTCTTATTTTCTAGTAATTCACGGTTTTTATTAAGATCACATGTTATTTCTTTATAAAAAGATTCTATTCAAGTTTAATTTTTCCGTAACAATGTTTTTTTTAAAAAAAACACTACGTAACAATGTTTTTTCTTAAAAATTCACTACATTTTTTTAAATAGCATGTATTTTAGTTAAATATAACATGTGAAATTTAGATCTTACGTGCTATTTTGAAAAATATCACGAAACAATGTCGCGTACTGTAGATCTCAAAACAAACGGAGGATGGTTTTGTTATTTCACCTCTTCAGACAAGGTGGGTCCATGCTGTTTTCCGACATAATTTTCTCTCTCTGCTAGTTTCCTAATTTATGTGTTTTATTTGGCTATTCACTAATATTACCCTATATTAAGACGTTCTTGTATATATTTTGCAATTTTTTGTAACCTAGTTTATGTACAAAAAGAAAGAAGAAACAGGTCCACAATTTTTGGAAAACTCAACTCAAGCGGGGTCTTTGTTTGTTTCGTGTAACATTCATGAGAATAATAAGGCTTTATCTGAGAAGACAAATTATATCGTAACCGTCGTCATGCCTTTCGTCACATCGACTACGAAACGTGCCCCATGTTTTTTTGTGGTTCTTGCCCAATATGTGCAGATATTAATGCAAAGTGTTTATCGAATGGAAAAGCACAATAATGTTTCTTTTTCTGAAACCTTTTTTCATAAATTAAAATGTTTCAGTGACATAAATTTATATTGTATGTTTTGTTATCAATAGATTAGTATACAGTTGTTAGGAAAATCAGCAAGGTTAACGTGTTCGTAGGTGTGTTTGTCGATACTAAATTGTTAGAAACTTTTACATCATTATCTGAAATCCGATGTGATGAGACTCTAATATATAAATGATAATAAGTGTGTTGCTATAGAATTTAGTTTGAGGTCAATTTTTGTTAATCTGGACGAAGCGTATTAAAATCTTTAGTTTGGAACTGTGCCTAGAAGCAAGTTCAAGTTGACAACAATGTAACTCGATACGCTGTCACTTGGTGTGAAGAAAGGAATAAACACAAATAATTAATCATCACCCAAAGAACTATAAATGTGATTTTCACTATTATGGAGGAAAATACATTAAATGTAAGTGAGCAACCTGATAGTGTACATTTTCATACACAACGTAAGAAATTTGAAATTCAAAAAAAAAAAAAAAAAAAAAAAAACAAAAACTGAAAGAGGATAAGATAATAGTGTGGTGGCCTAAATTAATTCTGTGATGGAAGCGTACCAACGAACCGAATATAAATGACAACGGAAACTACTGTGTGCGAGTTGAGTTTTCCAAAAATTGAGTTTTTGAAAATACTACAACGATATGGTCATATGGAATTATAAATAAAATATTTCCACAAACAGAAAATTGAATACAATGATGAAGACACATCCAAAAAAAAACCCTACAATAACAATGACATGTCTGTCTATCTCTATTTGGCTCGTCATATTAGTACAAAACTAACTGTTCAGTTAGCTTAACTAGTCGTAAAAGTGGGATATATAATGAAAAGCTCTTGTGTGACTCGAATCCTATAAACCCTTCACCTTCTCATGTGAAGCAATTCTTTAAACCACAAGATATTAAACCATCCTTATTTATAAGCTTATTGTATGCAACAAACCTAATGAAGCACATGTGAGCTATATATCTTCTTATTTATCTACTTATTAGAGTGAGCATGAATAAACTTATCTTGGATTCTACTCACACAAGAGACTTGTGAAGATGTATTTTTGAAAGAAGTTAACATTAATTGATATTCTATTATTGCATAGCTATAATGATACAAAGACCACGCGATAAACGTGATCAAAAGATACGCCAGTAACCAAAAAAGAAAAAGGAACAAAGATATGTTAAATCGAAATGGTCCACTCATTCTAATGTCCGTCAATGAAAATTACACACTTGACATATATTGAAAATCTTGATTTGTACTAAATATATTGGAGATGCTGGGGCATATATCAAAGACTAATTCAAAAGAATGGTCCCTATTTCAATAGAATTATGCTTGATCTATACCATTTTGTTTCGAATGAATGCTCGTATTTGTTATCCTTTGGATCCACATCAATTCATTAAATTCTCAATTATTTGCTACCTTGACAAGTATACTACTGAGAACATCATCATCACCATAACTGTAAAGTTAAGCACGTTAATATATGCTAATCTAATCAGAGACTTTGATTGCACTTCCTCCATCTTTCGTAACGAATTAAAACACCACAAAAATCGAGTAAATTACACAGAACCACTGAGAATATATTCTATGCAACCCGCTACACAATTCTATGGCGAATGAAGTTCGGAAACAATCGAGACAAACTAATAAAGATACGTCGTCCTCTTTGTGTTTTGTTGGGCCTAGGATTATTTTCATAATAGACCTTAGATATTGAGCCCATATTTAAACATAATGGGCTTCTTTAAGTATATGGGCCATAAAGGTCCAACTTTCTGAAAATTCATTTCCAAATTGTCGAATACCTTTAAATAATCTTGCTATTAAGATCTTCGTTAAAAGCCTTTTTTTTCTTTCTTTTTTTGTAATGAATTTTTGTGTTCAATATTATCAGTTTTAACTTTTAATCGTGATTTTGATCTGCCTATCTCTCAGTTAAATTGATTTTTTTCCGTTACTCGCTCTTTTTTCTCCGCCGGCGTCCTTCAATTTCGCCGGCTGCTAACGAACCCTAACCCGCGACTCCACCGTCTCCGGCGTCGTATTCTTCCGGCGAAACCGGTAACCATATCTTTGGGTTCTATGCACTCCATGATCTCTTGAAGCTCTGCTTTCTAATGCTTTAGTCGCCATCACTTTATCTGTTCGAATTAGAGCGATAGAGCAAATCAGTACGACAGTAGGACTCAGACGTTTGATGCATTCCAATTCTCAATTACATGCTTCTTGCATTCTCTTTGGAATTTTCTATGAATTATTTATGAATTCTGGATTGATCGTATTTACGGCTTTTGAATTCTTTGTAATTGTATATCTCAGAGAAGAAGCTTTTTGATGGCGGATACCGAAATGCAAGAGCAGGATGTGCCTTCTGGTACTGCTACTGCTCCCGTTGATACCAAAGGTGTTGTAGATGAGGAGCCTTTAGAACCAGAGAAAGACCAAAACTCTATTGAAATACCTAAGTCCCCTGTTCTCGAGGATAAGACTCTTACATTGGACAGTGATGTTCATTTATCTGATGCTCCAATTACTAATCAAATTGAGGCTAATGAAGAGGTAGATGGTCACAACAGTGTTGATGGCAAGAATGGTGATGTTGATCACTCTGAAAAGAAGGTTACTAGTGATGGCGGTCAAGAGGAGACAACACTTGGGGAATCAATTCCTCTCAATGGGGAACCGTCGAGTCCGCATGTTCCAGAAAAAAGTGTTAAGAAGTGGAAGACATGGTTGTTGAGTGATTCTGAGGTGATGAGAGCATGTTTCTATCGCATTTGAGACAACTAGCCTGCTTGCATCTGCGTTAATTGTTGAATATCATTTTTTTTTTGTGAGATTTGTGTTCATCAGCGGCTCTATTTCATTACGAACTCATGTTTTTTTACAGGCCAGGGAAGTTGATGAAGCAGGGACACCACCTGATCAAGAGGCGTTTATTAAAGAAGTGGAGGCCTTCCACAAGGAGAATTTCCTTGAATTTAAAGCCCCAAAGTTTTATGGACAGCCTTTAAATTGTCTCAAGTGAGTTGTTGAAAGTGTTGCTTTAATCCTTGGGAAATCCCATATTTTTGGTTATTCCTTGTTTGACGTCTGCATGCTTTACTTTTAAATGTAGGCTATGGAGAGCCGTCATCAAGTTAGGTGGCTACGACGTGGTAATGATCTACTTTCGAACTTTGAAACATTTTATGTTTACTAAGATCTTCTCCCCCCTTCTCCCCATTTAGTAGGTTAAATATCTTCTAGATTATTGTATACAAGTCATGTGATTTATACGTTTTGGATTGTATAACGCGTGAACGATAGTATTCTAGAAAAGTTAGTTCTTTTAGCTAGTGAAGGAGAAGATGATTTAAGACCAAGGAATGGCTGCCGGGAATAATTAAGTCAATGCAGTTATGTGTTAATTATGTTATGTCTCTGTTTTGGCAACTGAACTTGCTTAGTGTCATCTGCTTTGTTTGAAAGTTTAGACTCAAATCTAGCCCACCGCCCACGTTGTTTGAATCTCTATGTCTGTGGTATTCAAAATTCCTGTGATTTTCATTTTCTTATATAGGTCACCACATCTAAGCTATGGCGGCAAGTTGGAGAATCCTTCCATCCTCCGAAGTATGGCTTGTTTTGTCCTCAAATTCCTCAACCTTTTTCGTTTTTTATGAAATTGACTTTCCAGATGTTTTGTTATTCAGAACATGCACTACAGTCTCCTGGACATTCCGCATTTTCTATGAAAAGGTGAATTTCATTTTTGTTCTAAGTACTGAATATGCATTGATATTAACGAGTTAGTACTAGTTCAGTTTAGTTCATACATGTTCGATTCAGACAATCTTCTTTTACTCCTTTTTCAGTAGTGTGTCTCAGACTAACTAGTTTCGTTTTATCATTTATGTTGTGGTTTATTAGCCTTCTAACAGTTTATTTGGATTGACTCCTTTGTACCATGGAGTCTGGTTGATTTCTATCCTATCAAGATGTAGAAACTTCATTATTTGTATCCTTATTTTCCAATTGCAGGCACTTTTGGAGTATGAGAAGTATTTAAGGCAAAATGGTGAGCTTAACCTTCCTGGTTCAGCTTCTCTTCCGTCTTCAGGCCTTGAAAAGGAGGTTAGAATTCCTATGAAATTGTGTAATTCTTATGCTTTTGGGTAGGTGAACACTTTGAGAGGAGGTCAATTTAAGAGTATGTTAACCATGTTGTTAAATTAGATGAAGTGAAAGCTCTGCAGTTCTTTCAAAATGATTTTATACAGATGGGAATTTCGGGCATGCGTAATACCAGCTTAGCATGTTGAATACTACACTCTGCAATCTGATTGAATAAAGCTGTACCGTTTTGTGTTAAATGGGAAACATAAGAAATAATATATACACAACCAAGATAATTACAATATCCATAAAACAGAATTTTAAACTTTATATGCCTACCCTTTTTCTTTCATTGATATAAGGGCACTTATGTAGGCAACTAGCCATCAAGCTTCAGGGTCAGGCAGAGCACGAAGAGATGCTGCAGCTCGTGCTATGCAAGGTTGGCATTCTCAGCGCCTTCTTGGATCTGGGGAGGTTACTGAGCCTATTGTTAAGGTTTCTATTTAGATCTTACCACGTTTCATAATTCACCATGCACAAACTTGCGCTTCAACATGATTCTGTTTGTACGTATTTTTCAGGATAAAGGCTTGAATTCAACCCCAAAGCAAAAGAACCTCAAAAACATTGGTAATATTCCTAAGCAATGCAATGGCTATTGTTCTCCACTACCTACAGAATGATTACCTAATGCCACCGTGTTTAAATGTTCTTTTCAGGTGTGCAGAAACAAAAAACAACAACCGGCATGGACCTTGTTTTTTCACATGAATCAGAAAAACAGTTACGAAAGCTAATCATCTCCTGTATTTTTGTGTTGCTTATGCAAGATTGCTTTACCATGTGCGATTGCATACAGTCTTATCCATCGAGAAAACCCTGTTTCATTGTCAATGTTTGGTAGATCATAAGCACTGTTCTCTGGGTGGTAGTTGTAAGAACTGCCATTCCAGAAATAGCGCAGGAGATTAAATGAATACAGAGAATTTTGTAACATGTCTTTTCATTTCTTTTTTCTCATGAAAGCAAAAGATTAAAAATGTGGTTTTGGCTTGATAGGTCAACTGCCGAGGTTATAGATGTTGGACCCCCTGCAGACTGGGTGAAGATAAATGTCAGAGAAACTGTAAGTACCTCTGCCGTTTTTCCTCTCATATAATGTAACATCTACCCAATTCTTGAAATTAGAGGCATGAGAAAGAAAAAAAAGTCAAAAACAAGACTGCCTGAAGAAAGGGAAATAACTGCAATCTGGCTCTTTGGTTTGAATCGGAATTCTGAAATGTTACCAAATTTATTTTGTTGTCTTTATTTACAGAAAGACTGCTTTGAGATATTTGCCCTAGTACCTGGACTTCTTCGCGAAGAGGTGAGCTTTTCTCCTTGGAATTGAATCTCTTAAGCTTCTTTGATCAGTGTCTCGTCACTGGCGTGTACCAAGAGATGAATGTTTAGTTCAAAGAGTGTTACTGATTCCTACGATATAGATGTGAACATATACTGGATTCTTATCTTAAATACACACATTGTTGTTAGTTGTAATGAATTTCATAGTAATCTTTTGTGTCATCGCACACAGAATATAGTTCCTCAGTATAAGTTGATTTCTACTTTCAGGTCCGCGTTCAGTCAGACCCTGCAGGGCGGCTAGTTATAGCAGGCCAACCTGAGCAACTTGACAATCCTTGGGGAATCACACCCTTCAAAAAGGTTAGAGTCCTCCAAGTCTAACACTCCAAAAAGAGCCATGTTTGCTAAATGAAGATAGTTGTCATTTGTTTTCGATTTTGGTTTTCGTAGGTTGTTAACTTTCCAGCAAGAATCGATCCACTTCACACGTCAGCGGTTGTGAGCCTACATGGTCGACTGTTTGTGAGAGTCCCATTTGAGCAGTGACCGGTCTCATCCCAAGTGAGCTTGTTCTTTATTTGTTTCTTTTAGGGATTCGTTTGTATCAGAACTAAAAACAAACATTAGCAAATGTGATAGTTCTGACTGTAACTTGAGTTCTGAATATTAAGGTAGAGAAACGAATATAAAGTTAGTAGGAAGCTGCTCCTGATACTTGCGTCAAGGATGCAATCAACAATAACAGTGTCGTATGAATTTGGGAAGGTTATGATTTTCAAATTACTTCTTGTTTTCTTTTAGGATAAGTTGATCATATATATATATATATCTTTTAGAAAATGAAGCTTTCATTTGTTTCTCTTTTTATTTCAGTTTCAGGTTTCACATAAAGAAAACTTACAATTTTATCAATTTAGTTGATTAGGTGTACTGAAGTTTAGTGGGCTGAAAGTTTGTCTGGGTTACGTTTAATGGGCTGAAAATCAAGCCTTACATATGTCGTGTTGTTTTCGTGATCCACAAAAACCTTCAATCTAAAAATCTCTTCTGGAGTTACCGCCTACCGGCATGTCCATTTCGAATATCAGGAGCCGATAAAAATCGAAGTCAGATAATTCGGATGATATAAACATCATTCGAACTAATCCTGATAAAATATGAGACAAAAAATTCGTGTAGCAAAATTCACTTCTCAAATTTTCAATAATTTGGGAAAGGTCTCTTTCGAAAATGGATAAAGGAAACAAAAAAAAGGATAAAGGAGTATTTTAGAAATTTATTAGTTATTTGCAGACAAAAAATTAGCAAAACATTCTTTAATAATATTCAATAATATATTATTTTAGTATACAATTTTTGTTTAAGTTATTTCTTTTTATAACCACGAGGTTCTTGGTCGAAATTCATACCAATATATCTAGAATTTATGTAAAAAGTATGATATATATTATTTTCATGTAAAACATTTACAATAACACCAGATCCTTTTAGTCACATCTTGTTTCAAGCTTTGGCCCATACATAGTGTAGATATCTTCTTCTTCCCTGGAGCAAAATTTATGTCAATCCAATCATAATGACATATAGGCAAACCTTCGCATTTACGTTTACTTATCAGCGTTCGTAGAACATACACAATGAACAAGATTTCTTAACCCAATTGTTGCTCAATTGCATGTAAGGCACATGAGACATGACATGAGCACATGGAAATCTTAAAAAGAAAAAGTCATAGTGCATGTATCTAAAAGGTCTTAAAGTACATTACCCTTTATTCTCTTTACATGGTTCAAGCCCTAAAAAGTCAAATATATGAAATTATGAAAAATAAGAGGTTTTCAATCTGTCTCTCAATCCCATTGTATAACAAGTAACCCTGAGACTCAATTTCTTATATACATAAATGTGCCCCGTCTTCTCTTAGAAGCTCATTGGAGATATTATATCACCACAAATCTCTTTTGGACATGCATTGGTCATGTACAAGCTTTTTCTTTCACTTGATTTTTTAATTTTTTAATATATGTTTTCATACGGTCCATACATATCTTCCCTAGGGACTTGATGCATTACTCATTTTCACACATCTTGGTACTCAAAAACCCACTTTGCTATGTTGTTGTAGAATTTCCTAGTCCTCTAAAGGGAAACTAATAAATTAAATTCTGAGACAAATGTTTTTCATGTCTTGGTTTTGGCATGTCATGTAATGTTCTCGTGTTTACGCCATTAACTAGTAGTCGTAACCGTCGAAAAATCATGTTTATATCGTTGTAACGGATGAGCGAATCTTTTCTTATAATCGACAAAAAAAAGAGTATGCATCCGTAACCGCTATCTTTAAAACAAACTCATAAAATTCAAAAGCGTTATTTACTTTTTTCGTAAATTTTCAAAGCGTTATTTACTTTTTCGCATGTTTAAAGCGTTATTTCCGTGATTGATTGATAGAATCGAAGAAAGATTCATATCGGTCTCATCGAAATACTAAGTAGAACTCAATTGGGTGAAACATGTATAATCAAATCAGGATTCCATGCATAAACAAGCTATTCATATAGAGGATTTCCAAACCATAAAATCTCGAGGATTTATGTATGATATCTACATGAAATGAAAAAGAACTAGATGTTTGATTTGTTGGTTGATTACTTGGTATACATAGTAACATAGACTGAGTGATTATATTACCTTTGATACCTACTCCAAAAAGGGCATTACACATATACCATATCCACGAAACCATTATGAGCCATTTCAATATTTACATAGATGTACTCAAGAACTTTATTGTTATCCAATTATACGAAGGTAACTAAGTGATATATAAAAATTGACTTCTAATTAAAAGCATTTTTATTGTGAACTCAAGCATATAAAAAATGATATAGAGGGACAGCACGAAACCCTATTGATTAAAAAAGAAGAGAAAATGGAGATGGAGAAGTATATTTGAAGACGAATTCAAATAGTCATATGATCAACTAAATTTAAAACCAAACGAACCCCAAATCATTAAGAAGTCGGTATCATAAGATATTTTTTTTTCTTCTTATAATTCTGAAAAATGAAATTTGGTTACAGCTATGTTACGGACATAATTTTCAATTCTAAAAAGGTGGTCTTGGTGCGGCCGCTGCGGCTCCCCAACCAAGCAAATGAGGATCACCGGAAAACTGATCATAACCACTCATGTTACCTCTTAACTGTCCTTGACCGGCTCCAGAAGGTGGTGATGATGACGTGGCCGGCGGTGGACCACCACCTCCTCCTCCTCCTCCTCCTCCTCCTTCTCCAACTTCTCCAACTTCTCCTCCTGCCGCTTCTCCTCCTTCATCTTCAAGCGGAAGTCTTTCGAAAGTTGCATTAGAGAACGATGCAGCCATTAGTATCACTGGACCCGAAGCCACAAGCGGAGCCACCACGTTTCCTCCGATCACCTGACCTTGAACGCCGGAAAGAAAGATAGAAAGACCACCGGATCCCGGCGGCGCAGGCGGAGGTAACACCGTACCGGTGAGGGAAAGTATCTCAAACCTTCCATGTAGAGCCACAACACCTCCGGTTCCACCATTAGCCCCATGAGCCGCTGCCGGCTGACGGATACTGACGTTAGCCACCGTGCCGTTACCACTGAGTATGGAGACACCCCTCCCTCTCCGGCGAGCGTAAGTGGTAACGCTCTCAACTATGTCGGCTCCAGATGAGACTTCAAGAACATGAGATCTAAGCACGTTGGGGCTATCTCTTGTAACTATCACCGGTGGCTTCGGCTTGTTCTTAGATCCCGGAGGACGTCCACGTGGACGTTTTCCAGGAGTTGAACCCGAGGTAACTGGGTCGGAACCCGGATCCTTGTTGGAGTCAGATTCATCATCTGATTGCTGCTGTTGAGGCTGAGGCAAAGGCTGAAGTTGAGGCTGAGGTTGAAGCTGGTGTTGAAGCTCAGGCCTGAAGAGGTTGTGAAAGTATCTAGAGGCTCCTCCGGTTTGATCGTAACCACCGTCCATGACCGCCGCATCTACTGACTCTTCTTGTTCTTGTGGCTCATATATATAAAGATATTGTGAGGGTGAAGATAGAATTCATATAAGAGAAACTTTGAGATCCATTGGAGAAGTCAAATTTCAGGGGGTGAGGAGCCAATGGCTTGAGTTGATCGGTTACACAAGCCGACAAAAACAGAGGAGCTACGAGACACAAATCAAAAGGGTATACTTTGTGTGTTAAGCCCTAACTCGCTTTAGGGCAAGAGAGGAGAGATTCTTCACCCGAGACGGTGTCGTATTAAATTGATGTGAAAAGGAATTTAGAGAAGCTTCAAAATAATTCATGTGCTGAGGACTGAGAGTGAGTGACTCTGCAATACTTTTTCTTGAACGAGGAAAGCAAAAAAAAAAAACAATAGATACACCGAAATTTTAGTTGAATATCATTCCTTTCGCATTAAAAAATAAATAAATACGCATAGTGGCATATTGATATAAGCATAATTGCATATTAATAATATACTTGAAAATTTGAAATCCATGAAAAGACAAGGGTTTCGAGTTTTCTTCTCTGGATATATTCGTTTCCTTTTTTGGCTTATAGCTTCAAACGAGAAAATAAAGGAAAACTTTTAAGAGTTAAAACTTATAACTCTTATAAAAAAAAGAAAATTAAGAAAAATGTTTGCAATTTTAAAGCCAAAGATAATTTGAATAAAAGATTGAAGAAACATGCTGATATTAAAGTGTTGGAAATTATTATTTTTTGTTAAAGTTGTTGGAAATTATTATATAGAAAGTTAGAAATCAAACAAGAAGTCTAGATATAAATTATTTTATTAAGAAAAAAGTCATATATCAATTTTCCCACATTATAAGGTAATATACTCTCTCAATTTCAGATTATATGTAGTTTAAAGCTAATTCATACATATTAAAAAAATTAAAGTTTCACGTTTATCTTTCATTAATACACAATATCAAAAACATTATTGGTTAATGTATTATAAGAACGTAGATAAAACATGAAATTTTAACAAACATCTGTATTAAAAATATAAAACGATATTTAGTATGAATTAAAATTTAAGTATTAAAACGACACTTGATTTAAAAGGAGGAAATAGATGACAACAAATAAAATGGAAGTGAATATAAATTTTTAGCCATGAATCGAATTGTCTTGAAGCGTGTGCATGTAACGCCTTCTATTATCAATTTCATCATTTCCTTCTGAAACGAAGATTCTGTCTATTCAAAAACAATTTCGGTTTCGAAATTTTTCTTAGGTCATATATTCCAAATTACTTAAAAAACTATTGCCAGGAGTCCACAATCAAAAAATTTAAATACTGAAATTAAATTATAAATATATAAAGAACATAGACCAATCTATTTACTATCAATTAATTTTAAGTTAGAAATTTATGAAAGTTAATATGGTCTGAGAGCTTCCTATATTAATCTATATAGTTATATAGGGTGTCCTGAAAAGTCTTTTTTTACCGATTTTAGAGTGGAATTTGGTTTAAAAATAAACAGATAAATATCATCATCTTGAAAACGTGTTAAGTGTACATTGAAAATTTGATATCCACATCAAAAGTTTAAAAAACCAACATTAATTAGTATATAAAAATATGAATCAAACCATTCTTTGCCATTTTTATGAGTTTGAATTTTGTGAAACTTTAAATTTATTAATTTGCTAATCATGGTATTGTAAATGTCTTTTTTTTTAATATACTCCTTCCGTTTCGTTTTACTTGTCGTTTTAGAGTTAAAATTTTGTTTCATAATAGTTGTTGTTTTAGGTTTTCGATGCAAATGTTTTGTAAAAATTCCAGTTTTATCCCTACTGTTTTAATGTTTCGGCCAATGAATTTTTTTATAAAATATATTAATAAAAGGTAAAACAGAAAATTTAATGTTTTTCTTAATATGTGTGAGAAAACCTTAAACGACAACTAAAACGAAACAGAGGGAGTATCAAATACAGAAAAAGCTAAGTAAGCCGATTTTTATTTTATTTTCTGTCAACGCACGAGGTTCATTGGACCTCCTCTCAATCTTTTGCTAAGAGGTGTTACTCAACATTTATTACTATGCGATAATGGTATTGCAAATTAAATGTCTTTTTCAGTATATCTAACATAGAAGAAAAGAATTTTTTTTTTTTTGTCATCGAGATTCATTTGATTTTTTCTCAATTTAATACTGAGAGGTGTGTAATCGAACTCTCGTGTTTAAGGGTCATTCATATAATAGATTGCAACGCAACTTGTTTTATTTTATTTTATTTTGACATTTTTGGATCGAGAAAGTTTGATCTATAGCCAATCTCTATTAGATTAACGGGGTACCGCGGCTTAGTGAGAAGAAAAGATGGATTCAATTGAATTTAATAACTTAACTAAAAACATATTCCAACAACGCCATTTATTCTAGAAGATTTGATCTAGTATGTTTATTCATTGAAACGTTTAAATATGAACCGTATTTAGAAAACTATTGTTATGCATAATTGCTTTCAACGTTTCCGAATACTTCTAATTGTTTGACCGTACCTTATCTGATTAATTAATACCATTTAATATTAATTTGCACACATATTCCCTCCTCTATGCTACTACTCGATCTTTGTGGTGCCAAGCTATATATTAAAGAAATTGAAATTCTTACCAAAGTTTCTTTTCCCCACTTGTTTAATAGGTATTATTATTTATCCACTTTTACTGTACTAGAAGGGGGTCGGACATAAGTCGCATAACTAAGAATAATTTAGTTGATAAGAACGAATAATTAACGATACCTTTTTCCTTCATACTAACTCATGGTTGTCTAATATGTATGTGAGGTAAAAATACATATGTGCATATCTAAAAGCATTTGTGTACATTAAATTATTTGATGATCGAAGCATGTCAGTACTTTACAAATGATTCATATGTGAAAGCTCTAGAATATGCAACGAACAAACAACAAGTATTGAAATGAGTTTATAGATAACATATCACTTGGTTGCACATAACTCTAAGAAAATTGAAGGCTAGCTGAAGATTGGACCAAACAAAAAAATAAATTGACGAGGGAAAATTAACCATTAATAACCGTTAAATAAGGTATCAAGGTTAACATAGAAATGTCTAATTTCTAAATTGAAAGATAGGAAACATGGAGGTAAGTAACTGAAAGTTTTGAGAGGAATAAAAAACAGAAGATGTGGAAATAGACAAATTTCTTAGTTATTGAAGTGAAAGGAATTGAGATATTAAATTATCAAAAAAAAAAAGGAATTGAGATATCTTTATTTTGATCATAGAATATTAGAATGGAATGATATTTTTTTGGTCAAATGATGCATTAGAAAAAACTCTCAAGTTGATATATCTACTGCATGTAGTAGAAATGAAATGTGGATCTTGTTGGGACGAAAAAGAGAATTGCAAAGATGTGTGGATTTAGTTACCTTTGAAGCAGTCTCTTTAACGTGGATGCATATGCCTCACGCAACCAAGTAGTCTCAATCAGAGCCGTTCTTTTACATGACCGGCGACAATCGGACGACTCATGACGTGACGATGCAATCGCACAGTCTGCTTGATACACACGTGCACGGAGCAAAAGTCACGTGCGGTCAAAATGTCAGAGCAGAAGCTGAGCTGTTGTACCACGTGGAGGTGGTCGGAAGCATCGGTACTTGTTCCACGTGGAGGTTTCCCCCAATCTATCTCACCACACATAGGTATTTAATACCTCGAGTTACGTTTTTCAAATATTTATATAATTAAATTTCTCATATCCGAATCCTTCAAAATTCAATTACGTTTTTTTTTCCTAATCATAAGCTCTGTTAAAACACCTCCCGGGGTTGAGTTCTTTCTAATCAAGGATCGGTTCGATATAAAATATTAAAAATATATTTTAAATTAAGTTTAATTGAATATGGCCCATAATATTTTCTGTATCTAATATTTGTAAAGTTGCACTTGAAAATGATTGACTACATGGTTATAACATGATACACGACATATCATCAAGTTTTATTATATTATAGTAACAATAAGATTTAAGTCTGAATTAACTGATTGAGAATTGAGACCATTACTATATTGGTCGAATCTCACAAACTACAATAAAATTCTATTAGTGTCATATTCAGAGGTTTTTAAAGATTAGTTAGTCGTAATACATCTCCACCATATATAGTTTCCTACAAATAAAACGATCATCAACCTATACATCACTGGACTACAACACATTTGTGACAAAATCATTTATTTTATTAATATACAAATGATACCAAACATGTGACCTCCGAATCTATATAGTCGTTGGATTGGACCTCAAGTTGCATAATGCGTTGCATATGTTAGTAGTGATTAGAAAAGTTATACTAGCTAGGAACTAACACCCCATACAAAATTCAATTCCTTTCCATCCTTACCGTCCACGTGGTACATAACGATTGATTAGATTTTGAACTGAGATCATTTCGGGACCCGTACATAAATACTCTCATCGTCGGTCCATGTATTGTTTTTCTTATTACAAGATCGAAGTTTGGTCTTTATAAAAAAAAACGGCCAATAGGGGATGAATCCAAAATTTGAGTTCTATGGCTATTAGTTTCACAATAGTATGCATATGTATTAACCAAAATATATGTATGTAAAATAGTAAATGTTTTATATAGTTAAGAATAATCAAAAACAAAAGTTATATGGTTAAACTAATGGGTTATGGACTAATGTAATTATTTGCCAGCAAATCTTGTGGAGCGACTAATAGTGTAATAAGTCCTCATCAATCATTTTAAATTGTTGACAAACGAAGATGATCACGATTCATAATCATTGAATTTTATGATATAACTTTAACAAAAAGTTAATAAGTAAAAGAAAAAAAAAAGATGATTACGGCTTATACGGGTCAACATTTTTAACAATACCTTTTTCACATTTTCATAGATCTTTGGCGACTAGTTATGTGCCACTATAACCCGGTAACCCCATCCACCAATTATCATGTCTTTTTCATTATTATATTTTATGAGCTTTATTGCCGAAAAAGACGACAAAACCAAAACTAAAGTCCATTCGAATTTTAGTGCTTTTCCCAAATATTATGAGCATATATATATATATATTTTCTGTCTTAGTCATTCAGATTTGAACAACCTTCACGAACGATGAAGTAAACTAGAAAGAACCACCGAATAAATACAATATGGGTTTACACGTATTCTTGTAATTTTGTAAAGAACTAACCTCAAATGCCAATGAGCACAAAAGTTAGATTTTGTTTATAGAAAATCAAAGGTGAACAAATTCGTTATTTAAGCTGAAGGACTAGAGTTCAAATCTTTTCAACGGGATTTCAATCATATAACTTGATAATTTGCATACATTAAATGGTGAAAAATTGAAAATGCTGAATGGGCTCTACTATAAATTCTGAAATTAGTTTGTGCTTCGGTTAGAGTCACCTTGTTTATTGAAAAAGAAGAAGATATTTACGAATTACGAACTATACAATTTAACATAGAGGAGAACAATGGGCGCCAATTACAAAAAATGGATCGAGAAGATAAAGGCACACATGTCTACCTAACCATTATGGACTCTGTGAGTTATTGTCGAGGATTTGGGCCCAAGTACAGACCCACACGGATAGGACAAAACTTCGACAGGGTGACGTGACGAAAACATGACGGACGTGAACAAAACAGCGTTTTTGGGCCCATGAAACTTGAAATTACTGATAACAGTTTATTTGGAGCTATTGTGTATAGCCCAATAAGAGATGGGCTGAGTCTCAAATTCAGTTTGAAAGATGTTTTGTAACGTACATTTTAGTTGTGCGCATTATTATACAGTGGAAACGCTTTTCACCTGGTGTCTCTAACTAATTCTAATTGATTGGAATGTTTATTACATCAAGTTTAGTGTCAAGTATCCCAGTAAACACAAACTACTAGAGTTTTTTGATGATACGACAACGACCCTTAACACAAATCACTAGGGTACAAACCCTGATCAAACTACTAAAATTTCAAAATTATAGACATCATTCATGGGACATCTACATATGTGTCAACATTTTAGCAACTGAAGTTGGTTACATGATGATAGAGAACTTTGTTTATTGTGAATTATTTTCAAGGATTTGAGCCCAAATAGTTTTTATTTGTTATTGGTTCATGATTGGTAAAATTTTTGAATTATTTATGAGTTATGTCCATAACTCAACTTAACTCAATGGTAACCAGTTTACTAGTAAATGAATCAGCCCGTATTTTTAAATGTATGTGTTGTTTGATTTTCATTTTCAATGTGAGATATCTCACATATCTTTTCTTTGTTCAAATTGATGGCCTGTATATATAATATATATAATTCTGTAATTTGAATCCCAATCATGCAAACATATAAGTCTCGAAAGCTATTGATCACTTGACCTAGTGAACAATAGGAAGTCTTTTCTCTTTTCCATTAAAATAGTGCAATTGTAGTAGGAACACAGATAGATTGTTATATTATATAAGATGGACTCTTCTGGAGGAGTATCTTTACCAACAACAACTACTACACAGAGAGAGATGTCCAAACACACGGAAATATTTTATATATAACAAAAAAATAAAAATGAAGAGAGGAAACAAAACAGAGAAAAAAACTCAAAAATGTCCCCAAACGCAACTGCATACACAATTTTTTTCATACAGACCACTTCCTAACAAACAAAGACAAAGCTTAGACAAATCAAAGAGACACGAATTATCCATGAGAGTGAGAAAAAGAGAGAGAGAGAAAGAGTGTAAAATCTCTCTCTCTCAATCCTCAATCCAAAAAAAGATTTCAAGTCAAACAAACAAAACAAATAGTTTTTTTTTATTTAACAAAAAGGGCAACGCACATGCACATGGCTTAAATCTGTCCACCAGCGATTTTGGAGTGAATGAGTTGTAAAAAGCCTTGCCCTTGTTTTGGATTGTTGTCTTTCTTTGTGAGTTTTGAGCCAGAGAGATTCATATCATGTTGTTGTTGTTGTCGTTGCTCCAGAGATGTCTCGGCTGGATCTGTTGTATTTCATGTGACTTCTCACAAGCTGTCCAGCTGCAATTGCTGACATTAGAGATAACTCTCCCGCTAAAACTGCTCCGGCCACTATCGTCGCTAGCCTCCTTGAGTTCATTCCCGGCGACTCTTTGCTCGCTCCTTTCACTCCGAGCAGGTTTAAGCACGCTGATTGAGATGCAAGCTGTGTTCCTCCTCCCACTGTCCCCACCTGATAATCCAAACCACAAAACCCATAATCAAACTCTCTGAAATTTTCAAGAGACTTTACAAGTGAGCTCAGAGAGAAAGAGATTTGATCAATTTACCTCAATAGATGGCATAGTGACTGAGATATGGATATCTTTGCCGTCGTTAATAGCTTCCATCATGGTGATGCATTGAGAGCTCTCCACGTTTTGAGCTGGATCTTGGCCAGTAGCTATGAACACAGCAGAGACTATGTTACTGGCATGAGCGTTGAACCCACCTAGAGAGCCTGCAACAGCAGAGCCCGCAAGATTCTTGAGCATATTGAGCTCGACCAAAGCAGCCACGCTCGTTTTTAAGACCTTGTTCACGATCTCTCCTCTGATTACTGCCTCGCAAACAACTGATTTACCACGTCCCTCAATCCAGTTCACAGCAGCAGGTTTTTTGTCCGAACAGAAATTACCTGAAGAATTAATATAAATAAATGTGAATTCAGAAGATAAAGAACGAAAATAAAGATTCTCAGAATTTCACAAGATAGCATCATCAAACAAAATAAGAGTTTTAAGTCTCAAGATGACACTAAGCTGATATACGGAGGTTTTGTAAATCAAATTAATCACACAGAGAAGGGAACTCACCAGAGATTCCAATCACATCCATGTCGGGAAAATCATCGGTAAGATATTCGAGAACATTCTGCACACCTTTAGATACCATATTCATCCCCATGGCATCACCAGTACTACAACAGAACCTTACATAAGCATTCTTCCCCGCGATTGTGCATTTAACACTTTGCAATCTTGCGAATCTGCTAGACCTGCATCCAAAAATTCACTTCTTCGTCAGTAAATCCCCTTGCAAAATTCTCAATTATAATTCAATCAAATCTATTCGATGTAATTTTATAACACAAATTCGATGTAAAAGCTTCTAATCAAATCTAGTTGAACAAGTCTTCTCACTGGGAAATATATCTTAAATTTATGCCCACCAGACGACATCAAACGCATTAAAAGTCAACAAAATCAAATCAAACGGGAAAACATTGGTTAAGAAGATGAACCTGTTGAAGACTACTGTCAAAGTATCAAAGTTCTCTGGATTCTCCAAGAAAAACTTAAGCTCAGAAGCTCGTCTCGCCGATGCGAACCGAACTACAGGTGCTCGAGTCATACCGTCCTTAAGAACCGTACTAGTCGCTCCACCGGAGATATACATGGCTTTGCAGCCTCTGTTAGTGCTAGCAACCAAACAACCTTCGGTTGTAGCCATAGGAACAGAGTACTCATAACCATCAAGCAACAATGGTCCAGCAATCCCCACAGGAATCTGAATATATCCTACAGGCATCTCACAGCATTGGCCCAAAATCGATTCATAATCAAATCCATCCAACGGTAATCCTTCCATCGATCTCCCGGTGACTCTCTGCAACGCCTCCCGCCGAATCGTCGCTGCTCTTTTGCAATCACCGAGACGAGATTCGAGCGAGTACGACGGGATCACTCCGTCGATAACGGATTTCACAATCTCCTCGTCTTCCTCAGGAAGCGATTCGGTAACAATAGGCTCCGGATTTGGTAACTTAGCAACGGAAACGATCGGAGTCGGTGGAGAGCACGTGACGAGTCGGTGGTCATCTTCATCAATAGTATCCGCGAGATCCCAAGCATCACCAGAGGCGCGTGAGATAAATGACTGAACAAAGTCAATACCAAAAAACCCTAGGAGATAGATAAACGAAGCGATGAGAGCAATAATGGCGCCGAGTTCTGTGATAGTGACGACGTGAAGAGGCGTATTGTAACGGATCTTGTCACGCCACCGGTGGAGGAGATAATACGCGACGGAGAAGAAGAGCGTGAAGAAGACGGCGTTCGTGAGATATAATGGAAGAGGAAGCGCGTCGGATGCTTTAGGTGGAGGAGCAATCGTTGTAGTCCGGCGACGGTGATCGTCATCGGAAGTGCGGGTTTGATAAGAACGGAAAGATCCGTCGGAGGTGTTGTTAACCGGTGGTTTAGGAGGCCTCCGTCGGAGATCCATTGGAGGGAAGAATCTCTCCAGAGGGAGAGAGAGGAGAGAGGAGAGAGGAGGAGGTGAGGTGGCGTGATAAGTGTGAAGGAGAGATTAACAAAGTTTTATAGGAGACGAACCCGCATGTCTGTTGGGGACCAGCTTGCTTTTTCTTCATTATTTTTGTTTCCATTTTTTTGTAATTTGTTTTTTTTTTGTGATTTAATTTATTTATTTTTGCCTAATTTTCGTAACTCATCTAATTTTAGGATTTCACTTCTTTTTTTTTTAAACAAAATTTGATGAGGAATGAAATTAGTTGTCATACGAGGATGTGAATGATGATGATTGATTCACAAAAACCTGCATTAATTATAGATATTTGTGTACTTCAATTAATTTGATATGTTTTCCAACGAGCCAACCTGTCTTACATTATCGTTTATTCATAATAATTTCTTCAAAAACATATGTTATCTACAAAATCACTATGTTTTCTAATTGTTGTTACTGTAATTTTGAATTAATATGATCCGCGAGTATTTTTTCCATTTCATATGAAACTGAATATGCCGTATATGATTTATTAGTAATTTTGAATCGTATCGGTAAAAAATGTTTTTTTAATGGTTCACTAATCATACGAGCATGAAACAAAGTGATTCAACAACGTCGGTAGTATCAATTATCATCTACTTTGATACTACTATTTATGTTGGAAACTATAGATATGATCTTTTATCGTGGAATGTATTCATCTTTTCTACGATAACGAAGAGATGAATAATCATTTGCGAAAGAAAAAAGAATGTCATGATCATTTGTCTAATTTCCATCCATAATTTGGCTATACACCTAATTAACTCTACTTTACATAAGAGTCCAAATGAACAATTTTTCAAGCTAGCATATATAGTCATAGTAAGGATATATCTGTTGCAAATTAGGCCGCAAAGACTAATGGTCGTAATTGACATTTGATTCATCTCCATACATTATGATGAGGGTAGAAAAGTATAACGTTTTGAAAACAAAAAACGGTTAACATATTTAACGATGTAATAAAACAATAACGCATCTTGAACAATTGGTATAGGAATTTGAAGTGGTTGCAAGTACGCAGCATGTGTAGGAAAAAATGTCCCGTTTACATACTCACGAGATTGTATGGCTTTATGATCTTTCATGATATACTGTACCAAAAACATCTCATTACATAACATGTTAAACTAAAATGTTTAAAGATTTTCTTAAACTATCATTTTTATAGTGCGGTACTTTTTTATTATCCGATGTCCCAAAGGGACCATTTTGTAGCACTACTTAATAAACTCAAAATGATCACTATTTGATAAGATAACCTCTTAACATTTTCTTTGGGTAAATTTGGTTAATCACATTGTCGAATTAGAGGATGCACCGTCATGCACGGTTTAATTTACTTCATAAGGATCAAGTTAACATAGTTTTGGCTGTCCTACTCGCAACAAAATTATTCCAAGTATAAAAAAGATTAGAAATAACGGGTTTACACAATCCTTTAAAACAACTACCATTCAATCACTATGCGTTGAACAATATATAAAAAAATTATAATTATCAGTCTGAATCTCTACGATATTAAATATTTAGCGTGGAAATCCCAAGAAGATAATCAAATCACGAAAGAAACCTTGAATGCCTTAAAGCAACCATTTTTAATTTACATGAATTGATTTGGCTTATATTATATAAGTTATATAATACATATGAGTTCTTAACGAGATACACGTTACAAAAAAAAAAAAAAATGCTAATCCAGACAAACTTCCTATACTAAAAACCATTTTGTCAACTATATCAATAAAATTCAAAAATGAAATAATTTTAAATTATTAGTATAATTTTATTTCTATAAACGTGAGAAGTTTTTAAATTTAAACCAGTAAATAATAATATCATGAAAAATTTATAAAATGAAAAAAATGCTAATCCAGACAAACTTCCTATACCAATAACATTTTTGTCAACTAAATCAATAAAATTCAAAAATGAAATAATTTTAAATTATTAGTATAATTTTAATTTTATAAACGTGAGAAGTTTTAAACCAGTAAATAATAATATCATGCAATTTTTAAAAAATGTGAATGATTGCAACTTAGCAATAAGCAAGACACAAGATACTGAAGATAGTAAGAATAAAAAATGACAAATTGTTATAATACTAATTTTGTGACGTAGGTCCATATTTGATTTGTCCTGAAGCAGTGGAAGTCACATTGTCACGTTCTGGTGGATCTCGACCTTACTCGAAGTAAGCAGACAATTAAAACCTACCTCCCCTAAGTAAATTAATTAATAAAAACCCATTGATGATTGAATTGCTCCTCCAATAATATTCGTTTGGTTTTATGTTCTCAGATTCCTTCCTACAAACGCACAAATCCTTCATTTTATTAATAAATAAAATAAAAAAGAAAGATAATTACAAGATGTTTGTGAAGATAATCTTCAAGTTATATGAAGATCTTAAAAAAAAAAAAAAAAAAAAATTCAAGTTACCAAATTAGGCCAAACCGGGCTATGTCGATAAGCTTGATGCTATGTTGGATCTAATTCTGAAACAGTACTGAATAACAGCTTTCATTAGGGGACTAGGTCTAAGCAATAATGTGGTCCTTTCTGTCCAGTAGGATGTTTTCTTGTACGACGTAATTAAAGAATCTCTTCTGTGTCTTAATTTGGTTTGCTTCTCATTGGAGTAAGGTCGTATGGAGCCTAAATCGATTGTACTTGTGGGAATCTACGATTTCAGGGTTTCTGATTACAAGATTGGAATCAGAAAAGAATCGACTTTTCCATTACACAGAACACTCTGCTACTTACTGTTATGTCTTTTAGTCTTCGTAAATGGTTTGCCTTGTCTCGGCCACGAGAACATGTTAGTGTTCTTGAAACTTCTCAATTTTCGATCGTGATTTTTGTCTCCACACAACCAGGGACTAAAGTTATTGTGTTATGCTAATAATACTTGATTCTTGATTTGTTATTAGGTTTGATGTGAAAGCTTTATATGTTGGGAAGGAATTGGGGAGAGAAACTATGTCATTGCAATCAGGTTCTCGGGTTTACAAGTTAGAAGGACTAAAGTCTAATTCTTGTTATGAAGTGAAGATATCATACCCTGCTTCTGTGTGTAAAAACTCTGTTTTTCTTTTCTTTTTTTTACTTTTGATAAACTTTGTTTGCAAAGGTTTTGTGCTGTTGAATTGACATATGATGTTCTTGGCCTTAAACAGATACCAGCTCGGTTTTCGCTGAAACTACTCAAGAACCGTGAAATGGGATTGAAGCTAAACCAGATGAGGAGATTACTAAACACTGAGAAGTTGATGTTCAAGGTGGAAAGTCTTGAAGAAGTTAACAATAAGGTATTGCCATCAAGAATATATATAGCTTTTGTTAATTCCTTCGAACATGTCCTCAGCTTTTGGTTTTAGGCTGGATTGAATGTTTTGGTGACCGTGGAACCCGAGGGGATTGTGGCAATACCAAATTCCAAAGAAAGATCTTTCATCATTTACAATATAGGCAAGCTCTTACATTATGTATCCATTTACATTGAGAGATAAGCACTCTTTTGCATCTTTGTACCTACTTCTAAGTCTCAAAACTCTTTGGTAACAAAAACAGTTTGTGAAGAACAACTCATGGGCATACCTTATTCAAGCTCTTCAGTGGTTATATTAGTAGCTTTGTGTCTTGTGGTGGCGTTTATAGTTCCTCGATTCCTACCATCCTCTGTTCTTATAAAAGATCAAGGTGTAGGTTCTTCGCATCGCAGCGACGGAAAAGATTCTTGAGATCATACATGTTTCTTATTGCTATATAACTTATCAATTGTATTTTCATCATCTCTAGTGTTGTTTGCTCTTTCTTTTGGATTCACTTTACAACAGTTCTTCCACAATCCAACATTGTCTTGTCTTCTTTTGCTTCTTTACCATTCGAGACTTTTCTGCCCAATAGCGTGTGAGATAAAAAGTGATCAAATTAGGCTGTGTTAGACTATTGTTCATGATAAACTTCAAAGTTCGTTCTGTTTCCTTAACTTAGTAATTTACCTGTGGAGATCACTGTAGATTTCTAAGAAAGGTCAAATTAGGCTGTGATAAACTATGTGCATGATAATATTTTTCTTAACTTAAGTATCATGTAGAAATGTTTTCCTCTCTTCAAATATTTAAATTTTAAGATTATCACATTATAAAGATATATGAATTAATAAAAAAACAAAAAAAAATCTTATAAAATTGTTATCAGCTTAAAAAATTAATTTAATATTTCAATGTCTGTAGAATCTGAACTTGCAATCTTTATCCAGCTTAACTCAAATTTATACGCTACTTAACTTAAAGATGAGTAGTTAAAGACATGTGACTTGTGTATAAATACCTTGGGACTTGTTTTCTCTTTCGTTCACTCCAAAGAGCATCTTATTAAGTTGCTAAAGAGAACGACGCCAATGGCTGAAAAGCAAAAGGTCTGTGTTACTGGTGCTGGAGGGTTTATCGCTTCATGGCTCGTCAAGTTTCTTCTCTCTCGTGGCTACACTGTCCATGGAACCGTTCGAGATCCTTGTAAGGGAGAAGAAAGAAAACAAATCCTATCCTTTTTTGTTTACTTTGTGAACTTTTGAATTTTCTCTGTTTCTTGAGTTTGAGAAAGTTGCATGCACTGATTTATTGTTCTCAGGTGATGAAAAGAATGACCATTTGAGGAAACTGGATAATGCTGCAAAGAATCTGAAACTTTTCAAGGCAGATTTGTTTGATTATGAAGGTCTTTTCTCAGCCATTGATGGTTGCTCTGGCGTTTTCCATATCGCTTCTCCTGTGCCTTTTGAAGGAGTTCCTCTCACAGAGGCAAGTTCTAATCAAACATTGATTCCTCTTTTGTTTGTTTCTTGAATCACTAAAAAAGTCTTTAAAAATTCAGGAAGAACTGATTAAACCAGCTCTCACTGGCACCAAGAATGTTCTTGAAGCATGCACAGAAACTAAAGTGCAGAAAGTTGTGGTTGTATCATCAATTGCTGCAGTTGTCTACAATCCAAAATGGCCTCAAGATGTTGCTAAGGACGAGGATTGTTGGTCAGACACTCAATACCTTCACTCACTTGAGGTAATATTGTATCTTTGAAGCTAGCATGTTGGTCAGATTGTCTCTGTTTTATATTATATAAACCAAAGACAGTAACAGAATTGAGTGTTTTCTGCGACGCAAAACCTGAGGATCTCAGGGTTATTGGCCTTATTACTATCTTGCCAAAACACTAACGGAACGTGAAGCTTTAGAGTGGAGGAAGAGAAACTTTGCTGAGGTTGTTACGCTCTGTCCGTCTGTCACGATAGGCCCTAGGCTTCAATCCAGGCTTAACTCTAGTAGTTTGGGACTTCTCAAATTCATAAAAGGTGATGTTAAATATGTAATGTGTGTTCTCATACCTCCTATTACATATTTTGGTTAAATGATTGATTCATTCTTGAAAATTTGATGAATTGGTGTCTCTTCTTAGGCGGTATAAAGTCCTTGTTGAGCGATCAACTGTATCTTGTGGATGTGCGTGATGTTGCGGATGCACTTTTGTTGGTGTATGAAAATCGAGAAGCAAAAGGAAGATACATATGCAATTCTCATTCACTTCACATCGATTCTCTTATGGAGAAGCTCAAGAATATGTATCCTAAACGCAACTTCCCTGAAAGGTAAGAGTAAGAACCAAAGGTTGATTTAAAACTTTGAGATTTCGGTCTGATCTGATGAAATGTATAATGGCAGTTTCACTGAGGTAAAAGAGAAGGAAGTGAGGCCTCTAAGTGCAGAGAAGTTGAAGAATTTAGGGTGGAAGTTTAGGCCATTAGAAGAAACCATTGATGATTCTGTTGTCAGCTTTGAAGTAGCTGGTGATCTTCCAAAGGCATAGCTTACTCACAGTGACTGTCTCTTCACATTAAATAAAGTGGCATATCTATCATCATATTGGTGTTCTTTTTTTTTTTTTTTTTTGTGAAACTTTGCTTAATATAAATAAACTCAAACTCCCAAAACAGAGGAGGAGGAACAAGATAACAGTGCTGACTTAGCAAGCAAATCAGCCTGAGAGTTTTCAATACGAGGGATAAAATGAAACGAAACAGAGAGAAAGCTGGCCTTGAGAAGCTTGATGTCTTCCATAATGCCGTCAATCTCGTTAGCATGACCTTCGGCATTGAGGAGGAGCATAAGCTCTTGACAATCCGAGAAGCAGGCCACTCTTGATGCACCCAAAGCTAAAGCCGCCGAAATCGCCGCTTTTAAAGCCAGTGACTCTGCTACAAGAGCAGAAGAAACAAAGGGTCTTGAGGAGGATCCCTGATGGATCAAAACCTTGGATGGATCCTTGATGATCCACCCCAAACCGCAACTACTGCTCTCCGCCTTCCAGGCCGCATCAGAGAAGCAACACAGAGCATCACTGCGAGGGGAGTTGCGGATCTTACTAAGCTTGCTTGACTGAGAAGGAGGAGAGAGAGCTCTGGCCTCTTGCCACGCTTTTGCTTCCTTAATAGCTCTGCGGACCGTATCTTCCTCAGAACAGAGTTGGTTTTCAAAAACCAGAAGATTACGAGCCTTCCACAAGAACCAAAGCAACCACGGGTAAAGCTGAGTCAGACCAACACCCACCGGAGGGAGAGTGATCCCTTTGCGAGCTTCCACCAGAAGCTCCTTCACACTCCAAGGTTCGCGCAAGATAGGCAGCCTATTAACTGGAAGGAGCTCCCACGCCCGCCTTGCAAAAGGGCAATTGAAAAACAGGTGCTCAGCACTCTCCACTTCTCCACATCTCTTACAAGATGTATCAGCTTCCAACCCTCTAGCCGCCAGAGCCAAACCAACAGGGAGAGCGTTGCGAGCCACTTTCCACAGAAACATCTTTAGTTTTGGTGAAGTACGGACCTTCCAAACACTAGTTCCCCAATTGAACTTATCTAGAAGAGGGGGGACTGCGTTTTTCCTGCCCAAATTGTAACCCGATTTGGTTGAATAAGTCCCCGCTTTGACCGGAAGCCAACGTAGCTTGTCTGGTTTTTTAACAGAACTCAAAACTATTTTGAGTATATTTTCCTCATAAAGAGGTACATGCAGCCTAATTGCTTCCAAGTTCCAACTTGTAGAATCAGGAAGAAGGAGATCCTTAACCAAAAGATTGCAGGACGACAGAGGCGGTGGACCCATTGGGCTTAAAGGGAGGGAAGAAGACAGCCAAGGCGTATTCCACACACTTACAGACTCTCCATTCCCTATAATCCACCCCACACCTTGTTTTAAAATTTTTCGACCTTCTATGATCCCTCTCCAACCATGAGAAGCATTTGCCGGTACATTGGACTCCATGAAGGAGGAGGAATGACAATATTTGCCCAAAAGAACTTGAGCGAGCAAGGACTCCGGATTACTCAAGAGAGACCAACCGATTTTTGCAAGAAGAGAGTCATTAAAGGTAGCAATATCTCTAAACCCCAAGCCCCCACTATCCTTTGGCTTTGTAAGCTTATTCCATGCCACCCAACACATCTTTCTTTTATCCGGTTTATCATCCCACCAAAAGCGAGTGAGAGCCGATTGGAGGCGCTTACAAAGGGACATAGGAAGCTTAAAACAAGACATTGCATAAGAGGGCATGGCCGAAAGAACGGCCTTGAGGAGCACTTGTTTACCGGCCCCGGAAAGGAACCGGTTCGACCAAGTCAAAGCCCGTTGCCTAACTTTATCCACTATGCCGGTGAAAATGTCTTTCTTTTTCCTTCCAAAGTGCTCGGGGAGACCAAGATACTTCCCCACTCCGCCTTCATTATTGATGCCTAGAGTGAGCTTAACTCTCAACTTTACCTCCGGAGGTGTTTTAGAAGAGAAAGTAATACCGGATTTTGTCACATTTATGCATTGTCCCGAAGCTTCTTCATACCTTTTAAGAATGGACAAAAGAGCTTCACAGCTTTTAACACTTGTTTTACTAAAAAACATTGTGTCATCCGCAAAAAGAAGATGATTGATCAACGGGCTCTTACGGGCCACCCGAACTCCCGGAAGAGAGCCAATCCTTTGAGCATTGAGACAAAGACCCGAAAGGACCTCCGTGCAAAGAATAAAAAGATAGGGCGAAAGCGGGTCTCCTTGACGAAGTCCCCGCGACGGAATAACTCTACCAAGAGGAGATCCATTAATAAGAAAGGAGTAAGCCACGGAGGAGACACAATCCATAATCCAAGAGATCCACATGTCGTGGAAGCCGAATCTTTCTAACACGGTTTGAAGGAAAGCCCATTCGATACGATCATAAGCCTTACTCATGTCCGTTTTTACCGCCATGGAGCAACGGACTCTAGCTTTTGAGGCTCTAAGGAAGTGAAGAACTTCATGAGTAATCAAGACATTATCGGAGATCGCCCTTCCTGGTACAAAGGCAGATTGGTGCTTGGAGATTAGCTTAGGGAGGAGCGGTTGAAGCCTTTTGGAAAGAAGCTTAGCTATAATTTTGTAGTGAACGCTACAAAGAGCAATAGGCCGATAATCCGCCACTTTCTTTGGACCTAAACCCTTTGGAATGAGCCTAATATGGGTCTCATTATGTCTTGGGTGCAAACTGCCTGTGTTAAAGAAGGATCTAACCTCATGAGCCACGTCCTTGCCAATAATTTCCCAAAAGGAATGGTAAAAGCCTGCGGAAAAGCCGTCCGGACCCGGAGCTTTGTCCGCGTGAATATCCAAAACAGCATCATGAATCTCCTTATCCGACGGGATTGCAGTTAACTTTGCGTTCATGGCGTCGGTGATCTGTGGTTTGATAGCCTCTTCTACCACCCGTATTTGATTGGTGGACGCTGTCGTGAAAAGCTTCTGATAGAATCCCGCCACTGTTTCTGCAATTTGTGCATCCTCACAGTGCTCTATTCCCTGCTCATCTTCGATCACAGACAAGTGATTTTGCGCTTTTCTTCCCCTGGTAACCGCGTGAAAGAAACCAGTGTTCTGGTCACCTTCTTGAAGCCACTGAACTCTGCTTCGCTGTCGCCAGAAGGCTGCTTCCTCTTTATAGGCGGTGGCCAGCACCAACGTAAGAGAGTCTATGAGCTCTAAATCTGGAGTGGTAGCAGACAGAGCAGCCTCAAGCGCCTCCTGTGAATCCTTAACCTCTTGTACCTTCAGAATCATCTGATCCTTTGCCCACTTAATTAAATTTCTCCTGCAGCGACCAAACTTAGCAAATAGAGAATCATGGTTTTGAGAGTTTTGGCTCTGCCAGGAAGAACCAATGAGACTGCGAATCTCCTCCTTATCCCGAAGTTGTCTATCAAACCTGAAAACCCCTTTTGGCTTTACCTTTGATGGATCAAAGTAAGTAACTAGAGGGCGGTGATCCGATCCCTCAAAGCGAAGGTACTTGCAGCGCCCGGAAGGGTAAGCTTCAGACCAAGAAGTGTTTGCAATCGCTCTGTCCAACCTAGAGAGAATGAAATGAGAGTGTCGTTGGCCTCTCCACGAGAGGTTGTTGCCAGAATGATTTAGATCCCACAGGCCATTTTGAGAGAGGAAGCTTCTAAACGGAATAAAAGAACCCTCAGCCCTTGCCGGCCCTCCTAGCTTCTCAGAGTTATCAAGGATCTCATTGAAGTCACCTGTAAGCAGCCAAGCCTCCTCTCGTGCTTCCCCAAAAGCAGAAATTTCATCCCAAACGCCTTGTCTTTCCTCTACCTGCGGAGCTCCATATGTAAATGTAATGAAGGAGGAGATCTTCTTGAAACTGATTTTGGAGTCTATGAAGTTTGGTGAGAAGGAAATAATTTCAATATCAACATCCTCTTTCCAGAACAAGGCAAGGCCTCCACTGAGACCGAGAGGAGGGACCGTAAACCGGTTTACATAACCCATTGATTTAAAAATCAGAAAAACCTCTTCATCATTGTTTTTTGTTTCCATGAGAAACAAAATGTTTGGGGAGAAGTCAGATTTGATCTCCCATAATCTGGGAACTGTAAGGGTACCTCCAAGCCCTTGACAGTTCCAACTCACCAAGACTAAGGAAGAGGATTTGGTGGGTTTTGAAAATCCACCTTAGTCTTTAGCTTCTTTGCAGCCATGGCTACCCGTCCGGTCTGCGGCCTGACCTGCGGTTCAACACCCGAGCCCTCCTCCTCCTCTGGAACTTGCTCTGTACACAGACGCTTTTTTGCTGCTACTACATTTGATTTGGTGGAATTTCTTTTTTTTGAGCTGGCTCCTTGCAAAGGACTTTTAACCACTCTAGGCTTTGCAGCACCCGCCACTTTCCTTCTAGGAGCCGCCTTTTGCTTAGGCAGCTTTGCCGGAATGGAGACCATAACCTCTGTCTGCTCCCCTCCTAGTCTCTCTGAGACATGTTTCCTGCTACCCTGTGGAGAGTCTCCTTGCACCTGGGAAAGCCTGTGACCCAAGGTAGGATGGCTTGGTCCTGAGCTTGATCCAACTTGGAATTCAACGTTATTTAAAGGAATATCCCTCCCTTCTTCTCCTAAATATTGGATATTCACGTCTTGCAGTCTGCCTGACATTGAGGATGACAAGCCTGGGAAGGGATCAGGGCCCGTGACATGAGCTCCTTCTGATAACCTCTCCAACGCTGGCCGCCGGGATTTTGGTGTACCTTGAAGCTCCCCTCTGTTAGCAGGAAGAGGAGGTGGTGGGGGGAGTCTGGTACCAGCAGGAGGAGAAGCCACCGCTTCTTGTCGGAGATTGATAGAGGCTCTAAGATCACTCTGATACTCCACACCCACTCCGCTATTCGTGGCCTGGAAGCTTCTTGTTCTTTGAGGAGATCTTCTGCTTCTTCCTCTAGAATCCTCCCTCCTACTTTCAAAGAAGCGATCAGACTTCTGCTTATGAAGATGACGTTGGGAATAGCCTGCAGAAACTTTTGTGGAATAGCCGCGACGACCAACACTCTGCATTTGCTCTCTTCTCCTATCTGGGGAACGATCTCTTCCAGAATCCCTTTGACGAAAGTGTCTAGGAGGAGATCTTCTTTGTGGGGATCTAACTTCATATCTCCCTCTGGACCTAGCCCTTAAGCCTTGAAGGGAATAATCCACACGATCTGACTCCTTTCCTTTACGGCTATTTTGTCTACTTTTACTCTCCTCAATGCGGGACAGAGTATTAATTCGATTTGAATTCCCATCGTGTTCCTCTCTAATGGTCCGAGGCTCTCTACGCAGACAATCCTTCTTTTCATGGGACAGAGAGAAACACTCAAAGCAGTGTTTTTCCAGCTTTTCATATTCAAGAGACACCATAGTTGTCTCTCCTGAGGGCAGCATAATAGGGATTTGCATCTCTAAAGGTTGCAAGGCATTGATATAGACCCTGATTCTAACTTCTTCAGGGTCGGTAGCCTCGACAACACCAATCTCTTCTCCTATGGTTCTTAACGCCTTGTCAGTCCAATAATGTTGGGGAAGCCCCTGTAATTGAACCCAGAAGAGGATGTTGGATGGGAAATCTTCTGAAATAATAGGCTCCCACCTTTGGAGAATAAACATCCAATGTTTGAAGTGGAAAGGGGACCAGCTCAGAACCAGCTGTAGGTCAGCTTCAGACTTGAAAGTGAACTGAAATCTTCCTGGTCCCAGTTCCCTGCCGGCGACTCTGCCTTCCAAGTTCCAGAACTGCAACATATAGGTTACCAGTGCCTTCGCGTGTTGAATCTTAGGGTTTGTGACTCTGCCAACGAGCGTGAGGTTGTTCTTACGAATGAGATCTTCATTGTCGCATTCAGGGATCCGAACAGGGGATCTATGACTTCCTATCTTCTTAGGAGCTACCCATTTTGCTTTCTCCTGCCTGGAGTACTTCTGAGACATCCTGCTGGTCTAGATGAGGAGCGCTTCTAGGGAAGCCTGGGGCGGGTTCTTACTTACAGAGACAAGACTGTAGAAGTAGAGAACAAAGACCAACCACCAAAGAGCTTACAAAAATTCCAGCAACAAACTGTAGAGAGACGCTGTGTGAACTCTGATCTTTGACAGCACTACGGGACTGCACACAGCAGTAGAAACTCCAAGGGGGAGTAAAATCTCCAAATGGGAGAAGAGGACTCTGAAAAAACAGAGCAGCTTAAGCGCAGCCGCCCAAGGAGAAGCCCAAAAACCTCGAAAGCCTCTGCATTGGAGTCGGGTCTCCTGACGGGGTTAAGCGTCTCGCAATCTTAACGGTGAAACCGAAAGATCCAGAGGAAAAAAGAAAAAAAAAATTCGCCGGAGAAAGTGGTTGCGGTGGAGCAGAGCTTTTACACGGCGGAGGAAGTGTTAGGTGCGGTGGAAAATGCCATCCCGTGAAGTTGGTGAGAAGACCTCGAGACTCGTGCCTGGGAGAAAAAGAACCTCGTACGGACGTAGTCCTTCTTCATCATATTGGTGTTCTTCTTTGTAAAACTTCAGATATTTATCACTTTCAGAGTCTCACGGTTTCTTTATATATCTCAATACAATTTGGTTTTTATTGGATTTGAATCCGATCGACCACTAGACTTAAAGTGTCTGTGAATCGTAGTCCGCGGCAAAATAAAAACCAATTCAAATGCCGTTATAGCTTTGTAGTCTAGTAGGTACAAATATAATTGTCGTTATAAGTTTTTTGTAGTCTAGTGGTTACGGTTCCTTAATATCAATGACATTTGGACCACATTGTGGACTTGTGGGGTTAAATGAGTCACGAGCTCATGAACCCCTAGCCATTTATTTGGGATTTTCCGAGTTACACAAGTTTGAGAGTGACTTACAAGTTTTATAAACTGATATAAAACCAAAAATCGTATCGAAATCTGGATTAAATTAACATTCCATTAACTAAAGTTATTATTTTTTTTGCCTTGGCACCAAAACGAATTCACAATTCTGTAACGTTTACTTACAAGTTACAACGGATAGATTTGATTCAGACAAAACATAGATCGATGATTACGACGTTAATTACAGAATTAGAGTTATAAATATGGGCCCCACGTCATTTACAATGGCCAGAAACAAAAGTATCTTTCTCTCTCTCTTCATCTTCAACAAATCACGCACCATCATCATCATCATCATCTTCATCGTCATCACCAACTTCTTCATCATCACCATCAATGGAATTCCCCAAACCAAACAACCCTTTACCCTAAAATCGTTTCATCTTTTTTCCTTCTTCTAGTTTTTTAGGTTTTTAATTAACTTTTGCTTCAAGTTTTTTTTTCTTCTACAGATTTCGAATTTCGACCCTGTAGCTTCTTTTTTGTTTATAATTTCTTGTGATCCTTTCTTTTAGTACAAAAACCCTAATTTCACCCACCGACTTCTTCTTCTTCTTCTTCTCTCTGTGGCCCATCCTTAAACCCACACTGCTTTTGCTTTTCCTTTTTTTTTTCCGGGAAATTTGATCTCTTTACCTTTCGTCATTATTAGTAGGGAATGATCTTTTAGGTATTTTGTTTCCCCCAAATCTCACTTTTTCTCCCTTCTTCTCCATCTCTATTTCACACAACCGAGTAAACCCTAGAATCTCCGCTTCTAATCCAATGGGTTTCATCACTTTCACTGGGCTTAATCATTGCAATTATCTCTAGGGTTTACTCGGTTACCTTTATCATCATCACTTAGAAGAATTGATCCTTGTTCATAATTCTATCTTCTTTCTTTGGCATAAAGTTTCAATTTTTTCTTCTGCTTAATTCTCTTTCTTACTCACCTGTAAGTTAATCATGGCGTATCAGCCTGTTCCGGGTTCTGGGTTTCACTACTTGAATTCTCCTTTTGGTGATACAACTTTCACTAAGGTATTCGTCGGTGGCCTTGCTTGGGAGACTCAAAGTGAAACCCTTCGTCGGCATTTCGAACAGTTCGGTGAAATCCTTGAAGCTGTTGTCATTGCTGATAAGAACACTGGCCGATCCAAAGGTTATGGCTTTGTGAGTCCCCTCTTCTCCTTCTTCAATCTTTCTTGCTCTGGAATGTCTCATAGAGTTGCTAAATGTTGCTTTAAAGATACACTTGAAACTAGGATTTTGTCATATAACGCTTATGGATCGTGTGAAATAGTTATAGAACAAAGAAAAGTCATTAATTTTGGTGTGATTCTGTTGCAGTTGTTTTGTGAATGATTGAGTGCTCTGTTTCTATTTCATATGGAGGATTTATAGGTGACTTTCCGAGATCCAGAAGCTGCTAGGAGAGCTTGTGCTGACCCAACTCCGATTATCGACGGTAGACGTGCAAACTGTAATCTTGCTTCCCTTGGGAGACCTCGGCCTCCATTGCCCTATGCATTGATACCTAATATGCCTGGTCAGTCCTGCTCTCTTATTTAGACTCGTTTGCTTTGGTTTAATATTCTTTAGCTATGTTATTGTAGAATACTCGTAATTTAGTGCATTGGTGGGTTTTTGTGTGTGGTTAGGACGCTTAAGACCTGCTTCCCCGTACATTGGAAATGTGCAGGGTCCTCGTGGTTCACTTATTGGAAATTATCCGTATCAGCAACCACTTCCATATAACTACCAGCAAGGAGTTGTCTATCCTTATGGGTGAGTCTTGCAATTCTTATATCACACAGTACACTGATGTCTTTGCGCAAGTGTCTACGGTTCATTAAATTTGTTTCTAAAGTTTGTTTTTCGTTTCTATCTCAGGGTAACCGCTTATGGACCCGAGTACATGTACTCACAATCACAGGTTGGCAATGGCTAAGAGCACTTGCTGTTATTTCTCTTTTTCATGAAATGTCTTGTAACTTATGTCTTTGCTTGTTTCATGGTTTAGGGTTTATATGGTCCATACATGGGTCAGCAGTACCTTCAGGTCTACGGAGTACCTGGAGCAGTGAATTCGCCCGTTTATCAATACGGGCAACTAAGTCCGACTATTCCCGGTGGCCATGGTTATCCAGCAGTTCAAGGGTATTCAGTTCCAGGAAGCCATGTTCTGCAGCTTGGTGGACCCACTGTCAGTGCGATGACCACTTCATCTATGTCTGCTCTTCAAGCTCCTTACCCTTCAGGTATGCTCTGAGTGATCAAATCTCAAGAGTACTGGCTCGATCGCTTCTGAGTTAGAGGCATTATGGAAAAACTAAGTTTATGTGCAATTAGTTATAGTTATGTCCTCTTTTGAATTATGTATGTCAGGTATACCAGGCCCTGCTCCTGTACAGTCGCATATCATTGTCCATTCCCCTCAATTTATGCAGAGTAGCGGTTCTGACCAAACAACAAGGTGAGAATTAACACTATGCTTTCTGTACTTTGAGTGTAGTATTGAGGAATCATGCACATTTGTTTCTTTTTTTTCCACCGCTTATATGATTGTAATGGTTTCAGTTATTCTTGAGGACCGAGGAGAAAAGGAAGTTATTGAGGAAGAAAAGAAACTGCTACTAGATGTGGCAGCAGAGACTTCTTGTATTATTAAGTCTTGCACGTTATTTATCTTGCATCCTTAAGGTATGTGTTTCTTTTTCTGCATTATTGTAAATGCATAAACAGAGGATGGTCATCATCATAATGCGTTGATCTCATTAACGTCGGGATCTTATTGATGTACAGGTTATATAAAATAGTCTTGCTCACGGGAAGGCTCAGAAGGAAAAAAGAAAAGGAAATTGGAGTTTCAGGGTTTACGCTTCCGTTTTCTTACCCATCCATCAATGTGTATAAAACACAGTCACAAAAAAGCTACTGGCTCGAGCTCGGGTTGAGTTTGTAGGCACCATAGCGGGTTTCCCTCGGAGGGGAAGACCATTAGTAATAAGTTGGTGTACAATATGCATATATATTATATACACACATACACAAGCATATACATATGGTAGAATCAAAATCTGATTCTTTTCTAGTCTAAAGTCGTAATACCACTACACTTCCTTCAGGTGCAGGAGTGTAGTGAGTAACATTGATAGGTATATAGCCTTTGTCCCCAAGTCCTGCATTGTAAGTAAAATATGTTCATGCCCTTTGTCTGTGACTGTTCATATTTAGGGTTCTTTCTTCTTCCATTTCTGAACACACTGATGAATGGAGTTGGCTCTTTTCTCAGAATTTCATTGAAAAAAGTGATTGTTCCGTAAACAAATTGCTTGATAAATTCTATAATTTAGTTCCGCTGATAGATATGAATGGCATTCTCAGATGAATCTGAAAGACTTGACTGTCTGCAAAAACAAAGATAGGGTCATAAGCAACAGGTTTTGGTGAACTATGTGATTGTTGTAGTGTCTTCTGTCTTACCTTTTGGATCTTGGAGCTTTGTTCAGCAGATTCTTCATCTGTAAACTGTAGTACCCAAAGATGGTCATTGTGTTAAGACATTAAAAAAAAACAGTCAAATAGGTTATTGTGGCAATAAGAGTAGAGTTACCTGTCCTGTGACAGTGTATAAGCGGTTGTACCAACCGTTTGTTGCCATTCCAATTGCAGAGTACAAATGCTTGCGAGCTTCTCCAGGGTTTTGTAAGGTGTACTCGATGTAATAGAATCCTGATCATAAATTGTGTCAACGAAACAAAGCAGATACTTGAGAGATTCTCAATTAGTTGAGATTTTTGTATTTACCCTTGGAAGATCTGCTATCGATTAGCTTTGCAGTCACTCCTGCTGGTTTTTGCCAGCTTCTATCCAATCCACTGACCTATAAATAAATGTCATGTCGACACTTACTTATACGGAAAATCTTTTTGCAGAGAGTTCGTTAGTTTGAATTCCAGGTAGAGAGACTACTAACCAGTGTTTCAGCGAACGCTTCGACCTTTCCAAAAGATTCCATCCTGGTGAAGTCCGGACCTAGTCCAGTGATCGCTATGCTCACTGAGAAGATCCATATTCATCAATTATCAGTTAGCTCATGACTTGTGAAGCAGAGAAAGTAAACAGAAACAAATCTTGATAAATTTACCATTGGAAGTTGAAGTTTCTTGAGGGTAAAAGGCTGTGATTGACTTGAATCCATTAGGTTCTGCTTGCCCGACTTGCCAATCTTCTTCGTATGAATGCAAATCAGATTGTTTCATCAGTCATCATGGCTTCTTCACTATCATAAGTATTTAAAAACAGAGTTTGATTAGATTACCTTGTGGGATTGATATCTCGAATTTGTTCGCTTCATCTGTGTACACACGGAAAGCTTCTGATGCATCTGAGATAGCTTAAAAAAAAAGTTTTATATATAAAGCTTCCATATTCTCAAGGAATCAACAATAAAAAGAGCTTTGAATCAACAATACTTGTCTCTGCAAATGCAGGTGAAACGACCAATGGAAGGAAGAAAACAGAGGAAGCTATCTGTAACATGGCTTCTCTTCTTTTAATCCCCACATGATCTCTGGACCTGTTAACAAAAAAGATTGAGACTTTAAACAGATTCAGAACATACCCATAAAGAAAGGTAGTGAATTTTACGAAATTCGATGTTGTTCCTCGTTGGAGCTGTCTAGAGCAGAGATTGCTACAGGAATTGATGAACATCTTCTGGAATCTGGAAAGAATTAGCTTCAAGAATATGAATTTCGTACAAGAACTAAGATGAATCAGTGAAGTGTGTGTGAGAGATAGAGATTGAGAGTACTTGTAAAGCTCTTCATATAACGAGACGAAACACTCTGAGGAGAAGAAAACCATGGAGAAATCGCTGCCATGTGTTTCAAGATATGTCCGCTTCTCTGTTTTCACAAAATCTATCTCCCTTTTGCTGTTTCAATTTTTATTTTTTCTAATCATAAACAAAGTTTTTTTTTTTTAAGTGACTGAGGATTAAATTCAGTATTTATAATTTTTTAATATAATAATATTCTAACAAAAATTTTTGTTTTATTCACCAACATTTAAATTGCATAATGCATACATCCAATTAGACACACAAATGACACTATGTTTCAGTTACTAATTTCCATACAACATTTACATGATTTTTGTTTTTTGATAAACTGAAAGTCCACGGCTAAATATTTTTTACCAATTAAAAATGTCGAAAATGATCAATAATGAATGATATCGTAGTGTGAATATTCGAAGCATGGTTTAAATTTGTTCACATAACGAATCATTAAGCAAATGACGACTCCGAATTGGTTAGAAGACCTTCTCTTAATGTTGATGCTTGTTTTACTTCTTTGGCTCTTTTCAAAAGTAATCGAAGCGAGAAAGTAGCGAGAAGTAGCGTCCGCCAAAACCAGGCCTTTGCATTCTTGGGATCCACTCTCTTAGCCAGCCATAACGCATAAACTGCTTCACTAACATGCGTTGTCACCACAATCCCCGATGCTATCCGCAACACTAACATCGACCTGAAGATAAACAGCGCAATGGCTCGAAAGAACGGTATGGGTCCAATGTCCGGTAGCCATGCGACTGATATAATGCTAGGCAAACCGATCACACAGAAAATCCACGCGTAAATGCTTGGACCATCGACCTCTCTCCTTTTCTTGTCTTTAAAATATGTAATGGTTTCGCTCATGGCTTCTTCGGGCTGTATCGTAGGCTCGTACCCGAGTTCCTCCTTGGCTTTGCGGATCGAGTAGTAATGAGTCACCCCCACCTGTTACATTAAGAAAAACGTTATAAGCTCATGCCAATTCATGTTTTTGATTTATTTCTTATTCTCTAGTGTAATCAAAACTACTCTCTAACAAACCTTATAAACTTCAGGCGGAAGAATCAATGGTTGTGGAATCCACCTTTGGTTTAGTACTGGTGTTAGCATTGTGTATATTGCTTCACATATTTTTCCTAGTAGAACCGCAAGCGAAATAGATAGCGATAACTTGGGAAGATCATAATCAAGATTCTTTAAAAGTGGCTGAAGAAATTCGAAGAAATTTATTGGATTATCTGCATAAATAAACCACAAAAATGGGGTTCGAGGTAAATCGATAAAAGCAGAGTATACAGAAACAAAGTTTGAGAGTGTAAATTTTACCATCAGAAACAAAGTAGGCCTTCCCTGAGGCTTTCGAGTGTTCATTGAGTAAATCGGTGGTTGCCAACATGAGCGCGAATACAATGTTATCCACATAAATCCAGTCGGTTTTCGAGCTTGCATCGCCGATTTTGAAGAGGAATAAACCCAATCTTGCATCGGAGATTATCCTATCAAGATACTTCTCTTCAGCCGGCCCATAAACAATCGGGCAACGAATCGCACACGTAGATAAAAGACTTCCACGTCCATTCCTATATTCCCATAAACATATAGAAGACATTAGCACACAAGTGGAAGACATTAGTAAACAACAAGATAAATATTGACTTTGCACTTACTCAACAGGACGACCGATGTTCTCTAGAACCAATTGTTCGGCAATAGATTTAGTCCGATCATATGAACTAACGTATTGATCGGAAGCTACTACATAAGGTAGAGTTTCATCTCCACTCTCAATCTCTTTCCCACCTAAAACGACACCGTTTGTGCTTAAATACACTAGCCTCGTGATCCCTTTCTTCACGCAGGTTTCCAAAACGTTACGCGTCCCTTCCACGTTGACTTCCTCGATCCGATGAGTCCGAACCATTTCCTTACCCGAACCACCGTACGAAGCAAGATGAATCACACAGTCCACTCCTTCAAGGGCCTCTTCTACGTCCTCTCTACTCACAACATCTCCTGACAGAATAATGTGAACAAGTATATTATTGTTAGAATATTACAAAGTGGAAGTGGTACTGATAGATCAAACCTTTATATAAAAGATGGATCAATGTACTCGTAGTCAATTGGTTTTGAGTTGAAAGCACGTGATTCAAGAAATATACACTACTCATATGATATAATCGTCATATTAATCTTAAAATCTTGAGCTCATTGATTAGAGTAGAGAGTCAAATCAAGATGAATACCGTTTATGCATTGGACGCCAGATTCTTTGAGACGGTCTGACCAAGGAGAGGTGGTGCGGCAGTCCAATGAGCGGACTTGGAGAGCACCACGGCGGAGCAGCTCAAGGCATAAGTTGGAGCCGACTAAACCCAACCCACCCGTCACGGCTACGACTTTGCCTTCTATTCCTCTGTTCTCCTCTTCATAAATCTCCATTTTTCGCTGTGGTTTCTTCTTCGATAGTAAGATTTTGATCGTTCTAAAATGGTCAACGAAGAGTTCATGTATTTAAGTGGTTTATTACAAGGTAATGGCATGGTATGATGATAAACTAAATATATAGGCGTAATGCACGAATACCTCGTTGTTGTTTGAAGCACGTGTCTAGGCCAGCTGGATCACGATCACGTAGCGTTAATTGATTGTCACGACGAGAAAGTTAACTTGTTCATTTATAATCCTAATCCGCAAGTTAAGCTCCTTGTTAAATAATACATTGTTAAGTTAATCTCCTTTCTTGTCAATAAGCATTATGAATCAGATCAATGACATATCGACAATAATAGTAGATACTACTATATTTCTATGTCCTGTTACGATTTCAAATTGATTAACTAATAAAAACGAAGAGACGTTACTTACAAAAAAAGCTAATTAGCTGAAGTTTCTTTTGGTTTTCCGGTTGACTACTACACAATTTAGGTGGTGTTATTCAATGATGGATTTTAATAGAATTGAAATCCAACACTAATCCAGTGTTATTAACCTAATGATTCTAAATCTAACTCTAATAGATTTTAAAGTTTGGTGTTATTCAACTAAGATTTAAAATGCTTCATTAAAATCCAGTGTTATTCAAAACTAAAAGACTTGTAAAATCTTTGTATATCAAATCATTTGAAATGAAACATCTTTGGATTTCATGAGTAAATTATTAGAATCATAATCCAAGATATACTGCAGAGATTTTGAACTCCACACAAACAGATTGTTAAAAACAATTTCAGAAATCAAATCTAAACCTTTAAGAATTGACTTTAACTCCATGAATGAATAACACCTAGTGTTTTTTTTTTTTTTTTTTTTTTTTTGTCAATCACACAATTTAGTGTTTGAAACACTGTGTTTCTATTTCATATTTAAAGTTTTAAAATCTTAAATATGTAATTTTTTTTAAATTATACAATTTTTGAAAATCTTAAATATATCTCACTAATTAGTTGTTAAATATAACTCATGACTTTTACCAAAAAAAATATATATATAACTCATTGAAGACACTTTCATAAAAAAAAATTCAATCCCAAATAATAAAAACTACCCAAACATCATATTTAAAAGTATATTGTATACCTTTGCCTAAATAAGCCATATATCTTTTAGTTTCAATTCAACATTTATAACGAAAAATATTTAGTACTTTTGTATAATTTTTCAGTGTGAGATATTTATTTTATACGTAGTGTTTATAAGTTTATTAAACTAGAGCATGTAAAAAATGTGGATATTTTTGGTTTCAAGGTTGGTTAGTCACACTGGTCAACAAAGTTCCTGACACGTGGCTTGTTGAGAGTGGTAACTTTGACCAGCTAAATTATATTTTGGCTTCCTCACCTCAAATTCACCAGTGAATCCAGTGACGACGACGGTCACGTTGTTCCACAAAGCTTCGCAGTCAACACCATCATCGAAACTTACCGGAGTTCCCGACGGTACCCTAAACCAAACCCCTTCTCCGTTTTCGCTTTGCTGATTTTCTTCATGAGTTACTTCGTTTTGAGAAATTTTCTGGGTTTTCGGCATTGTAGAATCGAGATTAGGGTTTTTCTATTTTGGGTATTCTCTGTCTCCATTTTGCCGACTTTGAATCTGGTTCTTTAACTCTAGGAAGACGAAAACTCATCGCTATATCGCCGCCAATTATTCTAGGGTTTAATAGCCAAGAAGAACGGAATCGAGAAATTTTAAAAACTAATTTCATAGACCTGTTTGAGCTTAGATTTTCAATGATTCGTACTATGAAACGCATTGATTTGAGAAATCTAGCTCAAATGTTTTCAATTTCAGAACTTGATTCATCATAATTAATAACTTTGTTCATGGATCCAGCTTATTTTGTTTGTTTCTTCCCTTGTACTTTGAATTCCATGTTCTTGGAATCTTCCTTCAGAGGATTGGACCTTTATCATAAAGTTCTAACCTTTGCTCTGCTTGTATAGGAAAATCTTATAGGTCTCTTTGCTTTTACATCTTCAAACTTTACTTGTGCTTAATTTGATTGCTATCTTTTTTTTCCTCTGCTGTGATGTTATTAACAGGTAGGTTTTGATTTTATCCCTTTGTGGAAAAACAAAAACACAAAGCAACACCATGAACACTGAGAATAATCAGACTACTACTACTCACTCGAAAGTGATTTCACATGTATTCTTCACTGGTACTGCTAAGCAAGGCTCTGCTGGGCCACCCATTGGTCTTGTCGATATCGGCGTCAGCGAAGTTGCTTACATCTTCAGAGTCTCTCTCCCTGGCATTGAGAAAAATCAAGGTAAGCTTTCACATTTCTTTTCTCCTGATGTCCTTTCGTTGATAATTTTGTTGGAATAGTGGAAAGAGTCTGTCTCAATACGAAATTTCCTTCTAATTCACTACCACCTGTTGAAACCGGAATGGATTCTTCATGTTTTGGGTTTGGTAATGACCAATGACATGAAAAGAAAGCTGCATTCTTTTTCACTATCTGTGTATGAAAGAACTTTAACCCAAAATGCTATCTTCTGATCTGTATATAGATAAGATCAAATGTGAGATACAGAGGGAGGGAAGAGTTTGCATCCAAGGAGTAATACCTGAGATTGCGATTCCAAGTGACACGGGATGCTTATACAGAATGCAAGTGCAACAGCTCTGCCCGCCTGGTCCATTCTCGATCACGTTTAATCTTCCGGGACAAGTGGATCCTCGCTTGTTTTCTCCACATTTTAGACCTGATGGGATCTTTGAAGTTGTTGTCGTCAAGCTCGGAGTACGCATCCCAACTTCATAGTTCCGGTTTTCATTTAACTACCATATCCTCCATGCTTAATCAGCATTTAGTAGCACCTGTAAGTCTTTGGGTCGGATTCAGAGGTTAGAGACTCAAGAATGTTCTAGTTTCTTTTTTTTTTTTTTTGTGTAAAATCATGTTCAATGATCCGAGTCCTTAAAGATGTTCTTAGACGCAGGAAAAAGTTTTAACAAAAAATATTGGCTACCACATCTTACAACTAAAAACTGTTTGTACCGGAATTTTAAAACTTCTAATCCAAATTTTATAAATAATGTTTTAAAAGTCAACTAAAGAAGTGGACTCGATCCAGGGAGGTGTTGTGTTCCTCGCAGTCAAACCAAAAGCATATTCCATATTGTCTCGAAGAAGAAAAAATCTCCCAATGAAAAGACAAAGACTTCTATATATTGTTCTCATTCTCTGTATCTTGAAAATATCCTAAAAATCGACCAAACGATGCCGGAGTTAAGAGTGTTATCGGCTTTAGATGCGGCGAGGATACAGTGGTACCATTTCAAAGCCATAATAGTCGCCGGCATGGGACTTTTCACCGACGCGTACGATCTTTTCTGTATAGCTCCGATCATGAAGATGATAAGTCAAATCTATTACCACAAAGACTCAATCGGAACCGCTATTCTCTCAACTTCTTACGCAATCGCTCTTCTTGGCACTGCTTTAGGTCAGCTCATCTTTGGTTACTTAGGTGACCGAGTCGGACGTCGTAAAGTCTATGGACTTTGTCTCTTAATCATGGTTTTTAGCTCTTTTGGTTGTGGCTTCTCTGTTTGCACGACTCGTCGTTCTTGCGTTATGGTTAGTCTTGGATTCTTTAGATTCGTTCTTGGACTTGGAATCGGTGGAGATTATCCTCTTTCCGCCACGATTATGTCGGAGTTCGCTAATAAAAGGACGCGTGGAGCTTTTATAGCTGCCGTGTTTTCGATGCAAGGGTTAGGGATTTTGATGAGCTCTGCTGTGACTATGGTTGTGTGCTTGGCGTTCAAGAACGCAGCCGGAGAGGGGAGTTCGGAGAAGACGAACGTGGCGGGGTTAGAAACTTTGGCTCCCCCGGAATCGGATATAGCGTGGAGATTGATTCTTATGATCGGAGCTCTTCCCGCTGCGTTAACGTTTTACTGGCGAATGCTCATGCCTGAAACCGCCAGGTTCGTAATTTTTGTCTTTTTGTTCACCAATTTTTAACCTTTAATATTACCATAGTATAGAGTATAGACTATAGACTATACGCTATAATATTATATATATATATATGCACTATCTTGTGTGACTTTGCTTCATATAATCCCACATACAAACCTTGGAAAATTGCTAGACTATTAAATAACTCTTTCTCCTAAATTTTGTTTTTAGTATTATTTTCGAATATTAAATTATACATTGAAATTTGAAACGGTAAGCATTTTCACCGTGGAATACTTCTAAGTTCTATCGTTAGAGCATACTTATATTACTTGTCACAATAATCCACAACCATAGTTATTACTTGTCATCACCATTCAAACTTTCGTGAATTAAGATATCAACCCATGTATATTTTATGTATCTTGCGTGACTTTGTTCATTGTTAGCTATTGTCCACTTACAAACTTTGGAAGTTTTCTAATTGTCAATGAAATCTAAATGTAGAATTATAAATTAAATTACTAAAAAGTTTAGTCGTGTGCAAAACAAAAGTTCTACCCATACGTTTCCGTATGAAATAATCTTGGAGAACCTGAAATTTAACCTAAATTCGATTTGATGTTGATCAGATGATAAACATAAAATAATAGTATATATGTGGGTAATAATGTAAAGAGTGGCAACTTCGTGGTTTGTTCCTAGGAAGTAAGTTGACTTGTGAGGGAAAAATATACCAAACACAGTGGTATATACCTTTTAAGCTACCTCTCTAGATAACGTATTTCAATACTATTTCATTTTAATATGTATGATATATAGTTTTAGTATGTTTTTTTCCTATATAAATTATTCCTCCCAGGTATAAACTCCAGCTAATTAACAGATTTTTTATTTCATTATAACTAAATTTAATCTCTCCAACTTATCACCACGTACTCTCTTCCTATCAGGTTCTCCCACTTTTTTTCTTCTTTTTTTTTGTACAACAAGTTCTCCCACGTACTCTCTTCCTATCAGAGTTTGAATGCTCTCACTTCATAAGAAACAAAAAGTCTTAAGAGATTGGTCTTTTCCGTTCCGTGTGTAGTATGAGTTGTGACTAATTTTTATTTAGCGACATCTCTCACTAATAATAAACCTAATTTATGTTGACAAGAAAACCTAATTTGGCAGAAAAAGTTTGTTTTAGTAACTAATTTGTTAGAAATCTCACATAAACTCTTGTTATAGAACAAATTTTTTCATCGTCTTTTAATTTTTTTTCTTTTTTTGTGAATTTCATTGAAAGACAAAAATAAACTAATTACAAAATGTATAGTGTATATTAGAATAAATGTCAACTATCTATATAACCAACTATTGTTACATATTCCCTCTGGTTTTTTTTTTCTAGAAAAAACATTTGTTTCAAGAAGATAGATTTTTTAGGTTTTCTATACAATATTTATTAGTTATTATTAATGAATTGTAAACTTCAAAAAAGAAAAATTGAATAGTATTAGTTAGAGTTATAGGATGTAAAGTACAAAAAATAATATATTTATAATCAATTTTTAATTTGTTTTCTTAATATGTGTGAAAACTCATAAAATACATCATTTAGGAATAGAGTGAATATTTTTTAGCAAAATTTTAAATATTTTAACCCTCCCAAGTAACTAATTAATATGATACCTACTAATTAAAATTTTTGAAAATGCATGCAGATACACAGCATTGGTGGAGAACAATGTAGTCCAAGCAGCAAAAGACATGCAAAGAGTCATGTCCGTATCCATGATATCTCAAATAAGCGAAGATTCATCATCGGAGCTAGAACAACCACCGGCTTCCTCCTACAAACTCTTCTCTCGCCGTTTCCTCAGCCTCCACGGCCGAGACCTCTTCGCAGCCTCAGCCAATTGGTTCCTCGTCGACGTCGTCTTCTATACAAGTAACCTCCTCCTCTCTCAAATCTTCAATTTATCCAACAAACCTCTCAATTCCACAAACGTCTACGACTCCGCCTTCGAAGTATCTAAGCTCGCAGCCATTGTAGCCGCTTGCTCCACCATCCCCGGTTATTGGTTCACAGTTTATTTCATCGATAAAATCGGTCGAGTCAAGATTCAGATGATGGGTTTTTTCCTTATGGCCGTTGTTTACTTAGTCGCTGGGATTCCATACAGTTGGTATTGGTCTAAGCATGAGAAGACTAAAAAAGGTTTTATGGTTCTCTACGGATTGATTTTCTTCTTTAGCAACTTTGGTCCTAACACGACAACGTTTATCATCCCGGCGGAGCTATTTCCGGCGAGGTTTAGGTCCACATGTCACGGGATATCTGGAGCTGCCGGGAAGTTTGGTGCCATTGTTGGCACTGTTGGTTTCTTGTGGGCCACGAAACACCATGAAGAGGACGGTTTTCCAGACGTGAAACGCGTGAGAATCGCGTTTTTGATCCTTGGCGGCGTTTGTATCGCTGGAATGATCGTTACGTATTTCTTCACTCGTGAAACGATGGGAAGATCATTAGAAGAGAACGAAGACAAGATTGGTACAACGTCAGGATCGTCTTCTGCGAATGAGTTACTTCCGAGACAATACTGATTTCGAGATCCCAACAAAATTAATCGTATTTTGATATTTTTCCTTTCTAATTAACTCTTAATTTTCCTTGGTTTTTGATGGTTGCTACTCAAGTTTCTTTTTGTATTTCTTTTCTCATGTTTACATGAATCTTTTTCCTTTTTGATTCCGTCATATAAAAGGGGTACGTACATAATTGTCAAAGCTTGATCCTTTTTTTTTCAATATGATGTAATCCTTACTTTTCCTTGATCCGTACCCTAGGAGTTCTTATTCCCGGTCACAAGGAAACTGCAAACTCATTGAGTCCGAGCCAATAACTTTTCGTTTTCTTGTTACTCTCGTCAATATGTTTTAGGTTGTCTTTGAAGATATCAAACCTAACAAACTTCTCCTCAACGCTCGCGTAAAGCTTTTCGAAATTGGAGATCCAGTTTTCAAAGAGATTGAAGAGTTTTCGTGAGATTCCAAGTCTTCGGGTGCGTATCCAACGATGGAGTAATCATGGGAAGCAGCGGAGGAAAACGATGCAGCCGATAAGGCCAGAGCAAAACAGAGGACTCTAGAGGAGGAAGTGAGAGCCATGTTTTGAGTTTCAAGCTCTCTAATTGATGGGTTTGTTTATATATAAGTCTTTGAGGATTATTAAAATTATGCTGATCCTGTTGCTTTAAGAGTGTCTGAATCTGAATTTTGAATGAAGACTCGGTCTTTAAGCTTAGTTCTGTTCCTCTTATTAGGTCACTTTTCCAAGTAATTTTATTACCCTCATTTGTTCAGTTTGCTTCGAAACCTTTCAGAGGGTATGGTTTCATTGACCAAAAGTAAGGCCCATTTGGGCCCATATAGAAAATGCTAAACAGAAATCTAAAGAAATAAATAACACAAACAGTCTTCTTATGTTAATTTATAACAGGAATATATTTGGTAACAAAAAAAAGGAATGGAATTTAAATAGAAAACATAGCATCAAAACAAAAAATACGATAAATGTGGAAAGACTCCCTTTCCCACCCTCTAACCTACGCCGGCTACGTCACGTGTGCACATATTCACATTCGAGTTACATTTATGGAGTAACCTACCATATCATCCCTAATACCACTTTTATTGGTATATAAGTATATATTAACCAACTTTTTACCTATAAAAAAATAATTATCATAAACCAAATGTGATAATTAATTTATAATTTTCCGTTTTTATATGTCATTATGAATTAGTACCTTTTTTTTTTACTTTTAACTTTGTCCTAGAAGAAACTGATTATCTTTCTAATAGAAAGATTTTTGTCATATTAATTTTAATAATCAATTTGTATCAGATTTGGATATCATGTCTTCCTTAAAACTACAATAATATTCTTACAAATTATTTTCTTAGTTTTAGATTTTGTCGCTTTGCTTTTTAGATTATCCATTTCTTATTAAGCAGTCTTATTACGGAATTAGCATATGGATTGATGATGTACTTTCCTCGTTAATTACCTTTTCCAGCAACTAACTTTATTCTTTAGTCACATCTTTATCCAGTTATTTATTATACGAGTTTAGCGACGAAAATAGTTTCTAACATTAGGAAAATCTCACATAAGTTCTTCATATTTAGGAATATAAAGTATTGTAAAATTTTTAGGGACAATCTGAAAATACAACCATGATCATCAACTAGACATTTCACCTTTGGATCTTTATGACATGAATATTCAATATTCATAGTCGTACCAATTACTAATTAGGGATACAATACAAGCATACGATTAAAAAAGCTTTATCCAGAAATTCAATAATACTATATGATATATGTGCACGGTTTTATTGGTCCCCCCCAAATATGCAACTTTTCGCCCATATTTATGAAGGCTTCGTCTGTCCCAATATCCTCAAAACCTTTCACATTTATTGCCATCCACGGTACGGACGTCTTATAAATGTAATACTACTAATTTCCATAACCTCATATTCGCATTAACCAAAATAATCATATATACACATCACTTTATAAGGGATTACAATTTTGTACTCTACGAATCAGACTAGTCTCTTGACATTATTGTATATAGGCTATGATTGCTACCCAAAGATGAATGATGAAATGATTATTATAGTTTGTAAGTTTTATCAATCATATAGGGGGTTATATATAGTATTAATTAGTTAAGCTTCACATTTGATCATTTAATGATTTGGGAAAAATAAAACCAAAGTGGTAGAAATTAAAGAAGCAAAATGGGAGGAAGAAAAGATAGCTTGTGAAGGGAAATGAGTGAGAGGTCGTTCTCTGGTGGAGCAGGTCGGTGCTGCCATTGTCCTTTCCTCTTCCTTCTTCATTTATTGTTTCTCCACCTTCTCCTTCTACTTCCTCTTCTTCTCTCCTTCCTTTTTTTTTTCTTTGGCAATATTTCTTATGAGTAAGTGATGGAGGGTGACTTAATTAGATTTTGTATCTAGTCCAATACCAAAAAACCAGTAAAATTTGGTGTTAATTAATCACTTGTGTTCTGATTTTTTTTTAAAAAATAAACATATGTTTCGATGTATATATATTGTGCAGTTTAACTTTAACAGGTGTCATTGATTCTTACTCCTAATTGCATTTAATATTCAACTTGGTAGTTTACTTTCTCATTGTCCAAAACATATTTTGGAATTTTTTGTACAGATAGTTTATATTTTGTTGTCATTTTTCTAAAATAAAAATTTTGTTATAAACTTTTTAAAATGAACTTTGATAGACATTTTATGTTCAAGTTATATAAGAAAACCCTTTTACAAAAAAAAAAAAAAAACTTTGATAGACATTTTAAATACAAACAGACAAAGACGAGCAAGAGAGTAGGGACCCTCTTGTCATTTGATTGACATATACAGATATATACTATAAAAGAAATGTGACAAACAGTCATCTATATTCATTTGAGTGATTTTTGTTTCACCTAATATCTGAAAGTTTAGTGTCACATTATACTGTATATTACTAGCCCTGTAATTCTGAAACAAATTGGACTATTATTTTATACACTAGTTCTGTTTACACAGACTAGTACCGTTTCTGCTCATTAACTGGTTTAACTTTAATTAATTTTGCTTTAAAAATAAATAAATGAAATAGTGCATGTTACTGAAATGACGTACGACTACAAAAGATTTCCAAATTATACCAGCCCTTTCTGCTTCAATATTCTGCCAAGTTTTATAGTATTAGTATCGCTGATAGATTAATTTTAATAGATGAAATTTTTTACTTTAATTGGCAGGGGCCAATAATATTGTTTTGTGACGCAGAGGAACAGCACTATAATATATAGTAGACCGATGGTATCACTTGGGCAATAATTAAACTGAAATAGAAAAAAATAACAATATTGAAAAGGATAAAAAAGAGAGTCACAGAAATATCATCAGAGCTATAAAGATTATAGACTCCCTGAGGAAAAAATAATTTAGATTTAAAATAGTACAGAAACTATATATAATAAGCATTTAATAATGGATAGGCTTAGGTAAGCCTATGCAAGTACAGCAGGTTTTGAATTATTGGATGAAACATTTGTTCAATATTAGATTTTACTCTTTAAAAATTTAGTTATAATAACAGTAATGTTTATTTAAAAAATAAATGTTATAGGGTTGTGTAGGGGTTAGGGTAAAAGAATGACTTGGGAGATTTAACATAAGATCGTGTGGGCAGTTAATATTTAGTGAGATAGATAGTGTAGTACGTTTGCATTTATTATCTTTTTACCTGATTTTTTTGTATCATTCTACACACACGTGCCACCGCCGACTTCTGCTATCTTTCTACTGTTTCATTTTATTTTTTAACATACGTTTTTGTCAAACATTTAATATCGACAATATGAATTAAAAGTTTTTTTTCCAACCATTGTGTCCAAATATTTATCTATTTATGTTGTTGTTTATCATCTAGTATTTGTTTTTAGTTCTAAAGTAAAAGATTTTTTACGTAACTCTTGTTTTGTTGCAGTGTCAAGTTTGGCAAATTCTCTTTAACATTTGTTCTCACAATATTATACTATTTGATTATTTTTTCCCATATAAATAGTTGTGTAGAGACACTTAAAGGATTTAATAAAAAAAACATTACACAATAAATGTAAACAACTAATCTAAATCCATGTTATATTATTTAAAAAAAAAAGATGAAGAAGAAGAAGCAAATTGTAACACAGAATTGAGTTAACCGTTGGAGAAAGTGGTTAAGGGAAAAATAAGGAAACGAAAGGAATTGGTATATATCTGAGGGGAGAATGTGTATAAAATAATAAAAGAAAAAGGTCTGACTCATGAATGTATAATGATATGCTTACACCCGCACGCATAAACCTCTGCCATCTTTTTACTGCACACTCTTTTCCTTTTCTTTTCTTTAAAGTTGAATTTTATTTGCTGATAACCATAAAACGTAAACATTTTAGATTACATTATTTCTTTGACATTTCTTGAAATCTGAAACTTTCACTGCGACAGCAAATTGTTTTGTTATAGAGAAATGGGATCCCTAGAGAAATCGACTTGGAGTATGAAGATAACCTTATTATCGGTATCTTTAATCTAGCGGTTGCATTGCATATTTCCATATATTTATTTAATGGAAAGCACAAGCTTTTTTATATCTATGCAAAACTCAACATTTCTTGGATGTTGGTATAATCCACCCAAAACACTATGCTTGTTAAACAGCTCCCTCTCTCTCGTTTTTATTCAAAATTTCAAACCAAACAAGAAAAAATCTCAGTTTTTGTTGAAAAATAAATAAAATTTTGTCTTAAAAACAAAAGCCAAAACGTCAACACCATTTAATCATATATTACATTTGAATATAGATAAAGTACAAAAACAACACTGTAATGATCCATTGACCAACCGAGTAGTCATTAACGAAAGATCATAACTTAACATCACCCAGTCTCAATCAAAACTCCAAGACCATAAGAATTTTGCTAAAGCAGTATAGTGATAAAACACAAAACGGCAAAAGTTGTTTTACAAATTAGAATGTTATAGTAGTAGTATAATTTAATTATTATTTGCATAGGAAAAAATATAGAAAGAGAGTCCCCAGGTGAGGGCAAATAGAAGCCCCTGCTCCCTGAATTTCACAGCCTTTATCATCAATGCTCCTCTAACCTCAAACACTCAAAATCCACACATCTATACACACACCTCTACATACACACCCCATAATCTCTCTCTCTCTATGATATCTTCGATTTATGTGCCATTTTTGTATATAAATATATAATCTTGCACACAATAAGGTTATACTTCCCATCAACTTTTGTATCATTGCTCTCTCTGTTCTTCCTTTTGGTGTCTCTTCAGTGTAACAAAAGTCTCTTTTTCGGTTATAATAAGTAAAAAGATGATGCTTGCGGTGGAAGATGTGTTAAGCGAACTCGCCGGAGAAGAAAGAAACGAGAGAGGATTGCCACCTGGCTTCCGGTTTCACCCGACGGACGAAGAGCTCATTACCTTCTACTTAGCTTCCAAAATCTTCCATGGAGGTCTCTCCGGCATTCACATTTCCGAAGTTGATCTTAACCGTTGTGAACCTTGGGAACTACCCGGTAATATATTAAAACATTTTGTCTCTTCTCTCCTCTACAAGTTTTGTGTTTTTGGAATCTTGTTTTAAGTTTGAATGTTTTGATAAATCTTTTAACAAAACAAAAAGTGTAATATTTTGAAATTTTTGTTATATGAAGAAATGGCGAAGATGGGAGAGAGAGAGTGGTACTTTTATAGTCTAAGGGATAGGAAATATCCGACGGGTTTGAGGACTAACAGAGCAACTACTGCTGGATATTGGAAAGCTACCGGAAAAGATAAGGAGGTCTTCGCCGGCGGCGGAGGACAGCTTGTTGGGATGAAGAAGACGTTGGTGTTCTACAAAGGTAGGGCTCCACGTGGCCTCAAGACTAAGTGGGTCATGCATGAGTATCGCCTCGAAACCGACCATTCACACCGCCACACGTGTAAGGTAAATTACTTTACTCTCTCACTCGTGCGTCACTTTCTTTAAAGAAATTTGTATTTTATCTTGTCAATTTATGAGTTGACTTTTTGAAACCAAAAGTTCTATAATTCGTTTTTTTTGTGTTTTAAGTTGTTACTTTATTCCCACACTTCCGTCTCTTATAACATTAAATTCTTTTTAACATTAATAGGAATTTGATGTTTTTATTTTTCATTAATGTGTTGACTTTTAAAATCGACAAGTTGAAAAGAAAGGTTTAACCGAAATATTTCACTTTTTTTTTTCCATTTTCATTTGTTTTTTTTTTTATACTTTAATTCGTGTTTCGATTGTATTGTCATTATTTTGTTTGGCTTAGTCTGGGGAGGACAGGGGAGAGAGCAGTTTAGATGTGATAGATTTGATATAAACCTGTACGTGTGGTGTGGATGTCAACACCAAACACACCTTGCCGTTTTCTGTTCACCGATGCTACTGTTGTGTCGTTTTCCATCACTATTGCTTTCTTTTATTTCCCACCCTTTTAATTACACTTAAAAACTATCATCAAAAATCAATTTGTCAGGCTCACATTTCAAACAAGATTTATATCGATCTTGGTTAGGTGTAGTCATTACATATAAAGGAGTATATACTGTGTAATAACATGTTTATTTTTATTTTATTTTTGGTGAAAATTCACAGGAGGAATGGGTGATTTGCAGAGTGAACAATAAAACAGGAGATAGAAAAAATGTTGGAATCCATAACCAAATCAGCTACCTTCATAACCATTCACTCTCAACAACACATCATCATCATCATGAAGCCTTACCTTTGCTTTTAGAACCTTCCAACAAAACCCTAAACAACTTCCCATCACTACTCTACGATGATCCCTACCAAAATTACAATAATAACCTCCTACATGGATCATCAGGCCACAACATCGACGAGCTCAAAGCCTTAATCAACCCAGTCGTCTCTCAGCTCAACGGAATCATCTTTTCGCCGGGAAACAACAACAACGACGAAGACGACTTCGACTTTAACCTCGGCGTGAAGACAGAGCCGTCTTCCAACGGTGGTAATAATAACGAACTTGACGTACGAGATTACTTGGAGAACCCTCTGTTTCAGGAAGCGAGTTATGGTCTTTTGGGTCTTTCGTCTTCTCCTGGACCTCTTCACATGCTACTAGATTCTCCATGTCCTTTAGGTTTCCAGCTGTAGAATCTTCTCCCTTGGATTATATATTTGGTCTTTTCTTGTTTTCACCTTTTGTAAAATACAAATTATTATATATATATATTATTATTCCTAAGATCCAAAAATCTTTTGTAGAACAAAATTTTCAAAAGTTATGTGGCTGATTGCTGTGGCCTTGCAGGTAAAAGCTATTATTGTGTTACTTTTGATGAACTGTATTTGTGGGCGTTTCACTATTCGATGTGATGTCATAAATACCAATTATATTTGCAACTATTCTGACGTCATTCTTGTTTTTTTTTTTGGCTTTCGATGGACTATCCCTCATTCATTTTTTTTTTCTTACTTGTGTTCAAGATTGCAAAAATGACATTTCGGTTACAGTGCTAAATTGGACCGGTTAGGCGGGCTACTATGTATGTTTACTTGTTTAACCAGTATAAAGTGAAAAACAAAAACTTTCTCCTGTGAAGGTTATCACAAAAAGAAAGAAATAAAAGCCCGATTTAATAAGTTTGGTCATAGTTTCGGACTATGAAGCCCATTAAACACATGCGAGGCCCAGAAATCGACTTTAACTAAATATCTTAACAATCTACAGCATATCAATAAATTATGAAAATTAATTAACTTTGAGAATGTATGGTATTAACAAGTGTTATGTGATCTTGTTCTTGATATATGCATGATCAATAAATCCAGAATATTCAGATTTAAAATATAGTATAAATTCATGATGCATGCACATATCTATTCCAAAACATAAAATTATTAGTGTATTAGATATGTAGTCTTATTCAAGCGTGAAATTTGTAAAAGAAATTGGTTTATATATGTCCATCAAATTTGAATTTGAACATCACGTTTCCTTCTGCTAAAAAATAGGTAAAAAGTTTCCAAAACATTCAGATATTGTCATCCGCTGATGATTTCATTTAACTGTAACACCACTAACTAGGGAATAAAGCATTCAATTCATAATAATAACAAAACTAATGTAGCTAACTAATAATAATGCAAAAACAGGAATGTGGGAATCTTCGGCCTGATTGGGAATTTTGGTCTCATCATTTTTCTATGAGAATGTATAGGTCCTCCTTTTAACAAACAAAAAGCATGTCTTCACTTTCGACTTCCTACTCTTTATTTGTGATTCAGTAGAATAAATATCCATTACTATTTAATATGAGAAAGTATTAGAATGTAGTAATATGATTAGAGACCCAGGCAATACAACCTATCATCAATACATGGAGATAAAGGGATATGTAATAGATTATGCACATGCATTCATGTACAACATATATACAACGAACCATCTAATATTACTTTTAAAAAAACAATATCAATTTCTTTAAATTTGAACATTAAATACCATGTTCCGTTTTTTAAAGATGATTTATCCGTCTTCTAGATTCGACATTAGTCAATTTTGAGTATATGTATATATATTGGAGAACTCTACTGTCGTCAATAGTATATAATGCATTAAAATGCTTTGACATTCAACCTCTGTGGGATAATGGTTATATAGCTTGCTTTCAGGCTTTCAGCTCGAAAATTTCATTGATGGAGCATTAGTGCATTACTACCATTACGACCTATATCATCAAAACTATAGTTGTTATGAAAAAAATTAAGATGGATATTTTTGTGATATAATGCTATATTCAATGTCGATTATGCAATCTAGTTTATTTCATTTCAAAACATAGCACTCACTTAGCACATGGACGCACTTTCCATAGTGGAAAAACTCGTGATGAATGATGATAGCTCGCGATGGTGGACCATCACTATTCGTATGTGTTTTTACTCAATGGTTACACGGAGTAAGATAAATAATCCCTAAAATCAGTTATTTTTTCGTTTGTGTAATTATCTACATCTTGACTAATTATTTTTAAATTACGTTCTAGTTGTCTTATCTCGCACTTTAGTTGTACTCTTTAAGATTTTGGCGATCTTTTGTTAGGTCATTGTTCGAAGACAAAATAAGCTCATCTTCATGGTCATTTTCGGAGTTCTAATAATTTAAAGCGGTGTTTGATGATTTAGTGGGATACAGGCTCGTGTTCCCAATATTTAAATGCTTTTAACAGAAAACATGAACAAATTAAATATATAAAACCCGACAATTAGTTTGCTGCTTTATTAATGGAAAAGGGAAAAAGAAAACTCACACAAAACACATTACACCATCTGTTCTACGTATACTGGTCCATCTGTCTACTTTTTCACATTCATTATGGAATATTCCATTAGTTAATCGAATTTGTAGCAACGAACAACCAACATTTTAGGTAGATAAAGGGCCTGATTGGTTCCGGCTGTAGCTGTAGATTTTTTACTGTAGATTTTAGGCTGTAGATGTTTTGGCTGTGAATGTAGATTTTAGTGCTGTAGTATTTTTGTTGTAACATTTAAAATTTTGGAAAGTTAAAAATTGTATGCTTTAGAAAAAAAGGCTTTCTTGTAAAAGCGGATCATCTGGCACGAAAAATTCGTACAGAACCGCTTCATATCACATTTGTAAACAACATTCCACAGGAATGGCTCTTTTGAGCTCTAATTAATTTCGGATGACAAAAAAAAAAAAAAAAAGAAAAAAAGGCTTTCTACAGCCAAAAAAATTAATTATGGAAATATTTTGGCTGTGAGAAAAAAAAGGAAAGCTAAAGCTTCTAAAGCTTGATTGGATCTATTTCAATGCTTTAGAAATTTTTTTGCTTTGTAAAGACTCTAAAGCACTTGCCAATCAGGCCCAAAGTCCCTTGATGCTTCTGTCAAACGTAAACTATTCATGACAAATACTATGTATTTTTATGTCTTACATAAAACCATCTAAGGCAAATTTTAATTCCGGGTAATTTGGATTGTAGTTACGTATAAATTGTGTGGTCCAACGTCTTAGTTTCAAGTTCTTGTAACTATTTCATGGTCTGTAGCTATAAAGTATAAATAATACATTGACAAAAAGAAATAAAGATAAACTTCCATTTCATTATAAATTTACAATAGATAAACATATATACATGACAGAGTAACATTATCCTTTAAAATGATAAAGAACACTTTTTAATATTATAACCGAAATCCATTAATAAAAAATAAAATGGGATATGTCTAAAAAAAAGAATCAAGGTAAGAAGTTATCAGGATCATCTTCACGTTGCTTGATTCGGGTATCGGGTTCGGATCCTGAGCTTGAGCTACCGGGTAACCCGCCACATTTATGACACCTGGCAACCACCAAGATTTGACGGCAAGAAGGACAAGAAGAGTGTGATCCAAGCCACGTGTCGATACAGGATACGTGGAAACCATGTCCACACTGCGGCAACACCCTAAGCTCGTCTCCGGCGACGAATTCCGTTAAACAGATGGCACACTCCACGAGTTTCTCCGCCGGCGGAGAATCCGGCGAGTAAGTGAGTTTCGGTAACGATCGGAGGACTTTCTTTTTCAAACCTTTGTTAGCCGCAGCTACCGGCGGTGGATGAGTTTGATCCGATCTGTTTCTTGAGGCGATACGGCGGAGCCATGCGCATCGAGAGACGGCGATTAAGCCGATGATACATGTCAGTGCACAAAGAAGAACTGCGAGGATGAGGACGAGGTCGGAGTTGAAAGGTGGAGGAGCTTCCGTCGGAGATGTAGAATTGGTTTCTTGGAGAAGACGGAAGAGAAGGCGCGCCATTGTTAAAGACTTAGAGAGAGAGAGAGAGAGAGAGATTGGTTTGAAAACTTGAGAGGGATTAGGAGTGTGAGCGTTTTTTGGGGAGGCAAAGAGGAAAGGGATTTATAGTGAGTGAGATCTTTTTTGTTGGCTATTTCATATTTGCTTTATATTATAAAGTTTTTTTTTATATAATATCACTTTCGGTTATAAGGTTAGTTTCGTAAATCTCGAATTGTTATTAGTTCAATATTAGTTGTTGCCTTTAGTCAATAATTCAAAAGTTTAGCTCATGTAAACTCTATGAGTCCTTTTCTTAGATATTTTGTATGTTAACGTTCTCAAGTTTTTACGGATGGGCAGGTCGGCAAGAAAGAAAAGGTTACGTTTAGATAAATGCATAGTAGACACATAATTTTAATCTATGTAAATATCGCTCTATACATTAGTTAGAGAGTCAATAAATATTGCTGTAGCACACAACTATTTAAAATTAAAGTGTCGCTGTATATTCAATCTCATTTTTCCAAATTATGAGATGGTTTTAGTTTACCTAACATCTTTATACCAGAAAATTAAGAAAACATAGGCTGTTATTTTTTACCAAAAAAAAAAAAAACATAGGCTGATATTGAAATGGTCTGATTTTTTCTGAACGTTCCAAATATTGTTTATTTGGTTAGATGGGATATTGATAGTTTTGGTGGACTTTTTTTGCTAAGATTAAATTTGGCGTTTGTAATGAAATGGTGCGTGTGGGGGCATATACATGATGGGCATATACATGATGGGAGTGGAAGAAGCGTGTGTGTGCGATGCGACCATTGAACACCAAACCACGATATAAGTTGATAACGTCTGTTGTGTATCGCTTATTCGCTTATCCTTTTTTTTTTTTTTCTATCGCTTATCCTTAACATTATTTCTTCCTTCTTGTATTATAACTGCCCTAAAGTTTTTATGATTTGTTAGTTTGTCATCCACAGCAACTAATCAGGCAGAATCTGCTGTAGTGGGTTAACTGTGTTACATAATTATAGGTAAATTATGGAATTTATGAACTTTTTTTGTTTGTTTATGAAGTTGTAATTGTAATGGAGTGTTGTGTGTTGATAATTGATTTCACAAAGTTGGATCAAATTACCAACTCATAGATGGTCTACTATTAGCAATGAAAGTGGAGGGAATACAATTTAAATTATTCAAAACATTGTGTATATTTTAAATGACAATTTTTTTAATAGATTCTATATATTTTAAGATTTAGTTATCTTTCAAGTTATCACAAAAATCGAAGGTTTAGAATTACTCGCATACATTTGTTAGATGGACATGCCATTGGTAGATCCTACATTTTGCACTCATAATTTTTTGATAATATTTGAGAAATACTAATATTTTAGTTAGTAGCTATTCCAAATATGGGTTGAAAATTTATTCGAATATTATAAGTGTTTGCCTCAGTTGATGATACACATGTTCAAAATAACTTAATGACGTTTGACCTAGTGGAGAAATGTGATTCTCTACTCTACGTACTACTATGATGACCTTTGAAATCACGAAAAGAACATATTAAATCAATGGCGGCTAGACAAGATATATAATATCGGAATACAAAAAATCTTAAAAACAATTCTTTTAAAATGTTATGTTAGGACTTGGGACAATATACTTGAACGACACCAAATCTAAATAAGTACCCATTCTTTTATAGTGTTATGTTAGGACATAGATGATTTACGTTTTGTGAACTACTGAACTCGTCGCAACTCAAAAGTACTAAAACATTATGACTTACAAAAAATTATGAGTCAAATGCCCAGACAGTTGGTTATAAAAACGAATGCTTGATTTGAAATCCTTTTTGAAAAGAAAAAAATTCTGGTCAAGGACTTGCAGTCAATCAAGCTGACATGGCAATTGGTGTTGGGATAACGACTAATGTTTAGATAAGATCAATCTTAAATCTTAATCCTCCAAAACAAAAATGAATTTTGTTTTTCTATTCATGGGATTCAACGTCTTTTTGTATAGACGATTAGTTATTATTTAATAATGACCGTGGGATTGCATCACCAATACCACCTCTAAGTGATCAAAGAAAATAAATAAATTGTACACTTTTTCAAACTCTATATATGTCCTATTTGTCATGTATCATGTTATATACCGAGAAAGTATAATATTTTATCTGATATTTTGGCTAAAAAAACTAGGAAATTGTATCACCAAACCTGCAAAAAAACCAGGTCAATGACTAAGAACAATTTCTCTCTCTCTCTCTTTTTTTTTTTTTTTTTTTTAATTATCTCGTTGAAATTTGAATGAATATTCATCAAACAAAACTATATATCAACCAGAGTACCATTCAAATTATTAAAATACGCCACATTTTAATGTAGCTACAATTAGTATAAAAACTAAATTAAAGTCATAGATGCATCATGCATGCATATTCAAACATCTCTATTTAGAAGAATAATCTTAATATCAAAAGTCTCGTACACTTGAGAGAAGTTTGTGGCTTTGAAGTCTCAACCACAATCCCGAAATTCCATTTTTGGCTTTACAGTTTCTCCAAGCACCCTTAGCCATGAGAATAATGCCACGTACACATAGAACGAACAACTGAGCTAACCTACGAAAACGAAGCTTAGGGTGCTGATACTACAATTAGTTTACAGACACATTGATATGATAAGCAAGTTTCTTGATTATTTTTGGGTAAGAGATTGCTAAAACATATTCTAACGAAAATATTCATATGGCAAATTAATTATTTTTCTCCTGGATATTATAACTGTATAAAGTAAATATACAGTTATAATATATAAACAAAGAAATGAAGGTTAATTATTGTGAAACTTTTTTATTAACGAAATTATTCATGCATATGGAAGATGTTTATTATTCTCCAAGCTACAAAGTACAAAGTAAAAAGAGGTATAAAACATATGTGGAGAACAGTCACCTCATCGGCCTAATATGTAAAGAAGGAAATGAAGGTTCATGTGAAACTTTTGGCCTCAATGGTCATCATAGTTTGTGCGAAAGATGATAATAACAACTAACTAAAAAACATGCATCAACACTCCAAAAGAATTTGGCAAAGAGGGACGCCTGTCCATTTCTTATCACTCAATTTATATACACTCTTGTTTTTTTTTTTAATACATTTTCAACCATTTGTACTACCAATTCTTACCTTAATAACTATGTAAACAGCTTTGTTTTAAAGTCAAGAAAATATCATTATAACCAATTTTAAGTTAAATATCTTTGTTGAAGAAATCCGTGGTTGTTAACTTATTATATATTCAGCACCGAAAGAACTCATAAGCTTGTATACATTTTGATATAATAACTGCCGGCTCTCTTTTCTTTTCTTTTTTTCTGTCTTGAACGTTACTACTCGTTTATTGTATATCGTTGCATGGAAATTAAACGTACTAAATGATTAAGAGGAAACTAAATAAATGAAAAACAAGAAGAATAATACATGGAACAATGTGTGGTAAGAAAAAGGAAGAGGAAACGTGTGAAATTATGAGTTTCTAAATAGAGTTAGATGACAAATGTTAAATATAAAAAAAAAGACCATTACATATTTTTGTTGACTCTTTCTCTTCTAGTGTGCACTTATCACTTTCCGATTTCTCACCACCCACTCTTGCTTTCCGTCACATGCTCCGCCTTTTTATTTATTTTATTAGATTATTATTAGACACTAATAAACTATAGTCCCCAAAATTACACAACTCGTTACATAAATATTGTTTTAAAAAATAAACATTCTTTTTGGTCAACATAAACTGAAATGAACGGATATAATAAGCTCATGACTAGACATATGAAAGCAAACAAAAAATCTAAAAACTACAAAGAATCATAAATTGTTGACTAGTACAGTAGTATCTAAAAAAACCATAAATTCATAAACGAATTCGTGTAGAGTTTTAGTTATAAACTGCTTTTACCAGCTGGTGTAGTTTCAGGCTAACAGTACCAACCCTTAACCAAAGATGTAAAACTAATTAGATTGGTATTGTTAGCCTGAATTTACATCTTTGGTTAAGAGTTCGTGTAATAATGGGATATTCTTATTATAACATTGTGGAAATATACCGGCACTACAAGAAATATAAGTATTAATAGCACATTAGGATAGCGCAATTTTCGTAACTGCTATTAAAGTGGTACTCAGAGTTTGGTAACTATATCATAGCATTTCAAAAACGCTAAGCCTAAAAATAGTAATGCGGGAAACTAAAATCACTTTACACCGCCAACACTCAGCGAAAATTTTACACTCAGCAAAAATTTTACACTTACCGCCCAACCAAATAAAGAAAAAATCATAATTCTTTTTTTTTTGGTCTTCCTTTTCTTATATAAACAAAACCTAATATCTTTTTTTTAATCTTTTTCTCATTCTTCTTCTTCTCTTTCGATACCTGTTCAGATTCTACTTCTTCTTCTCTTTCTTCTTCTTCTTCATAATCGTTTTTTTTTTGTTTAACCTTCATAATCTTCCATTTAAGATCCATCATCACCACTAAACCCTAGATTTAAGGTACAGTCTCGTAAACTGCGGCTTCGATTTCATCACTTCCGGCGGTTTCTGCACGACGTCAGATTTGCAGAGTTTGGACACTCAATCGGTGAGTCTAATGATGAATTGTAGATCCAGAGTAGCTCGCGGTGGACAAATCGTTGGCGAGGCTCAGGATACCATCGAGGTCGTCGAAGGTAAACTGTTTAATATCATTCTTCTTAGGAACAATATAAAATTGGATTTTCTGAGACTTGAACTCATAGTATCTTAATTGACCTCATTTGAGAATAATTTTACAATGCCTCCCAATCTATCAAGTTGCTTTGATGGTCTTTTATATTCTCTGAAACTAGGATTCATAGGAACTAGAGTAGTGGATTGTGAAAGTGGTAGATCTGAACCCTTAACATATTTTGGTCATTCTCGTTTGAGGACACATCTTCTTCATCTATCAAATTACTTGAATTTTAGTATCGTTTGGATCTCTGATTTGGTTGAAACATTCTTGCGGAGCTCTTTCTTTCTTTATGGATTTAGGTTTATGTATTTTTGTTATTGTTGTTTAGTGTGTGTCTGTGTATTATTTGTCATTTCCATTGATATCCTAACGGTTAGTTGTGTTGCTTTCTTCGCTAGTCACAATGAGGTCAAGCTTTTTGCACTTGGAATGGGTATAGACTCTTACTATCTCTTAATCTTGTTCTATGATGTGTTTTTTGATTGGTTTCTCGTCTTTTGCGTGTAATATATATATAAACTTGTTGTATTCAGTCTTCATGTTTGATTTTGGAGGCTTAAGCTTGTTTTTGAAACTGATGAATTGTTTCTTTCTTTCTTTAAAAGCTCACAGAAGCTGCAACGCCCTACTGCTGTTGAACTTGATTCGCCTCCAAGCTTCTATTTGTGTCTTCTCTCTTCTGTTGTTGCTGCTGCAGCTTTCTATTTTCTTCACATTAGATTATTGGGTTTCGTTCTCCTTATTTGCTGCAGCTTTCGTATTCTTCTCACTAAATTTCATTTTCTTTATTTGCTTCAGCTTCTGTCTTCTTCTCATTAGATTCTTTGGATTCTTTTCACTTATTTTATTCAGCATCTGCAACAAGGTTAGGCGCTCATCACACTAACTCGAATTATTTTCTCTGTTTGCTTATCTTGTCACGTTGCCCTTGTTCTAAGTCTCTTCCTTTGCAGGCTTCTTCTCTCCAGCAATATCAGCAACAACTTCATGTGGCTCTTTCATTTTGGTGTCCTTGATACTTTCAACTTTGTTAGGTTCTTCAACACTCTTAGTGTTCTTCTCCAACTCAGAGGTATCCACTTCCAAGGGCTCTTTCTTGTCCGTCACAACTTCTCATCCTCTTTGCTTTGATTCAAGTATGGGTTCTTTGTCTATTTATCAGTTTCCAAAACTCTAGAATTGTTAGCTTCTTTTTTCTGGATTAGTTTCTGGTTTTGTTTTGAACTTGGAAAAATGGTTTTGATCTTAAAAAGTTACAAGAATTCAACTTTAAAAGATCCATTTTGATGCGGGTTTATTTGTTTTCGTAATTACAGTTAAGGATGTGCCTAGATCAACAGCGTGGTTAGGCAGGGGTCTATCCTGTGTTTGAGCTCAGAGAAGAGATAGTGATAGAAATTCTACGTTTGATCTAAGGTACTCATTTTCCAATGTCCGAGTTTGAAGAGAAGAAGAAGAAGATAAGACAAGAGTATGAGAAGAAGGGGAAAGCGGATCGATGTTAGAAGGAAGATGTGAGCTTATTTTACTTGTGGAATTTGTTGGTGTAATGTCAGTTTAAGACTTGAATCGAGACTTGTAGTGTATGTTGAGGATGAGGCTTGAATGGAGTTTATATATATATATATATATTGAATTTTATGCAAAAACAGGTTTCTTGCAAATGTAAAACAAAATATCTCAAACCAATTTCGTATGATCATTGATTTATAGCAAAAAAAAAATAGATTTACTAGAAAATAAGTTATTGCAAAGTTATTTAGCTACAGTAGACAAAATAATAATGAAAATGTTTTGCTACTATATATTATAATATGGCAAAACAAAAATGCTACAAATTAAGTGAATATAGCAAAATTTTGTGCTACGATATAGAATACAATAACAATTATCATACGCTATTATATGGGTACATTTAATAGCAAAGCAAAAAACCGCTATCGTATGTGACCACCCTAAGATAGCTCCGGCAAACACAGCGTTTATGAAATCGCTATGTAAACGATATTATAGCGTTTTCAGTGTGCTAAGAGCGCCCATATTTCTTGTAGTGCGGCGGAATTGTACATATGCAATAATCTGCTCTCTGCAGGTCACATGTGAACATGTAAAGCACATTTTACTTTTTGTTATTTTTATATAAACCCTTTTTTGGACTTTATTATTCCATCATTTTTATATTACATATGCATGATCATATAGTATATTACATTTAAATATTTGATAATGCGTAAGTGTTTGCTTTTACATATCATCGAAGTAGAGAAACCTGGAACCAAATTATAGGATTTAAGGAAAATGCATTGAATGTGACCAAATTAATTTAATGCCAACCATGAGATTTTCTCCATTCCCCATTAGTGGTCTAGAGAGACAGCCTAATAAGAAAAAAATTTCCATGTTATCATTCAAAAGCGGACATATAATATAGCCCTCTTTCAATTGAAGAAGTGGCTTGCCTACTTACTGCCTTGTGATCAGCCTTTCCAGTTTCACCAAACAGATTTCAAATGAACTATTTTCCATCCATTTCCTTGAAGTAATCTACATCACATATACAATTTGGAGAATTAATCACGATTTTTCTTTAGCTATTCTGCAAACATAATAGAAATGTAATGATTTACTCTATTATACGATTTTTTAGATCATGTTCTTTCCGTTTAATGATTATACATTTCACTCCACATCATTTGTTTAGGAGCTTTATTCTTGAAAATAAAAACGAAAACATTTATATTATTTTAGGTTTAGGTGATTTGTCTTTGTTGTCATCATTTAGATATTGAAATTTGTAGGCGGATATCACTTTATCACACAGATAGAATCAAATATTATAATCACAATGGATAGATAAACTTTTCTCACGTATAATTAATAGAAATTAAGTTTACATGCTAAAACGAGTTATTACCTGACATCATTTACATACAAAGATGATGTCGTTTTTTTTGTTTGTTTGTGCAAACACAAAGATCATGATGTGTAAAAGACAAAAAAGGTGAATAAGATGCATGAATAGAAAGATAATTGCAATTACTTTCCAAAATATCTTTACAAGTTGGGGAATTAAAAGTATGTAACAAAGATTTGGGATAAAACTTGTCACATCTAGTGCAATTTTTTTAATTAACAAATTTCTTTTGGGATAAAACGAAAAGCGACCTCATCACTTAGACCATCTGCATTGGGGGATCACCCCCCCTGATCTAAGCATTATTTAAATCCAAAAAAATGGGTTAGTGGGCTTAAGATCAGGAACTGTGCTCTTGACCTGGATCTGTTCTTGTGGGTGTTGCGGGGTGACGTGGCATTTGGGCATTGGTTGGAATATTCAACATATTTGGAATAAATTTGGATAATAAACTATGTATTAATTAGATAAAATGTTTTTGTGCTTTTATTAAGTAATATGTTTGTTTGTTTATTGTTATTTATATTTTTAATGTTTTTTTCATAAATATTTAGTATTGTATTTTCACTTTTATTTTCAGTTTTTCATAAATTTGGCATTTGCAATTTATATGTTATTTTTAAATGTTTTAATAATTGTAAAATCTTAATTTAATTTAGATTATTATATTATTAAGTCTTAAGATCTTACACATGTTCTCCCACTAATCAACTTTTAAACAAAAGATCTAAACACATGATCTTACATTATTTTAACATTATATTCTCTATAAAAACACCCTCACATGATCCCCCATTAATGATGCCCTTAGAGAGCTTTCACATATCGCCGCCTCTAATAAAAACATTATTGTAGATATTATGATTAATTATATGCATAGATATCACGTGGATTTTTAGTAAAAGCCACTAACAAAAATCTAACGATAAAATTGGTGACTTGTCAGAGTCTCTTTTTCAGTTTTTCTTTTACCATTTGATAACGATCTTTGATCCTTTTGTTTTCTCTTTTTTGAGTGATGATGATCAGTAAGCAAATCTTGAGCATACCCCATCTTCGGATTCTGAAGATCAACACTCTTTTTAACTCAGATTTTGGTACTGATGTTGATGTTCCGAGCAGCACCATCTCAATTTTAACTAAACCAAACCGGTCTGAGATAGTTGGTGGTTTTTCGATGGTCCGGGTTTGGAATTGGTTAGTGAAATCATGTCAAATTTCGGGTTGATGGTTTAGCATGTTTTTACCGGTTAAGTTATGTTTCCATCACACTCTTGAGGGATCCAAGAGTGTTACAGTCTACTCATAAAGTCAAAATTCAAGTAGATACGAACCCTATTATACCACATAAAAAAACCGACATTTCCCTTAACTTCACAGAAGCTAGCAATAGTAATGGAGATGATTTGGAAGATCTCTGAATTTGATTAATTGGTAGAATTAAAATGTGTTCATCAGTAGTGGTATCAATACATTTCTCAGATTATGATGATGAATATAAAATGCAGCTACAGCCTACAGGTCATACCGCAAGTTCCATTTTCCCTTCATGTTCGCGTTGAGAGTCCAATTGTTTTCTCTGATCTGCATATATGGGACCTGAAAGAGAGAAGGCAACACATTGTTTTGAAGAGTCCAAAAAAAATGGAAAGCATTTTTCAAGTTTTACATACGATATAAAGCCTGAAAATGATGACAATCGATTTCAAAAGAGTGATGCTTAGGCAATCATATTAGAGGCCAATAGGCAAATAGATGGATTGTCAATGATACTATGAAGCGAAAAAGACTTTGGTTTCAACAAACGGTCTACTTCCTGAGCTTATATATTTATAGATTTTCACCTCAAGAGCAAATTTTGGAAGAGTTAACATACTTCAGGTACGAGAGAGATACCTTATCAAACATTTCGTAGCCAACTTTGATCCGTACGTCCTGATCTTCCTTAAAATCCATTATGTTCCAGGCAAATTCTGCAGCTCCTTTAGGGTTCCTCTGTTAATGAGGACAGTTCGGTTAGGCATAATGCACAAGCAAGAAACATAACTTCAAAGAAAGTTCCTGAGAGTGAAAACAAAAACACCAAACCTGATTTAAGTCTTGATCAAAATCACACCGCCCTTTAATATTAAAGGTTACACGCTTATCAGCTCTTACAGGAAACTCTTTTTTGCCGCGTACAAGACACCGAAGCTTTTGGCGTTTATCATAATGCAATCCTACTCCAAGGCCTGTTGAAGCCTAAGGGAAATTCGTAACACTATATTAGTATTAGTCTACGGTGGAAAATGTTTCAGGGCGAAGAGACAGAAGAAACAGCAGAAAATTGAAATCAAACCTCAGGAAAAAAGTGTCTAATCATCGCACAAAAGTAACTCGGGGCCCCAGTTCCAGTATCTAGCTCTCCATGAAGCTATCACAAAACAAAAAAACCATCAAAAGAAAATAAGAAATAGAAATATGATAGCAAGATAGTAACAGAAAGCCAAACATCTAAAGCAGAACAAGTAAGTTCAGTACACATACTGACAAATAGTGAATCAAGATTCTGGGAAGCGTATGAACGTTCGTTTTGGTAATATCCATTGACCATTATTAAAGAAGTTAACCATTCAGACATAATCTTTTTTGTCTTATCCCTACACTAGATTACATTCTCAAAACCCAAAACCCTAACAGCAAAATGATAATACAGAATCCTACAAGAAATCCAAGCAGAGAGTGAGAGACAAACCAACCACTCCTCAATTTGGCTCCTGCAAAAGCTCAATGCTGGAAATTGGAACAAATGCCAGGTCAAAATTTATTAGCAGCAATTTCTCTCAGATTACGTTTCATAACTCCAAGAGCTGCTTCAAAGTAATCTTATTTTCTTAGCCAAAAGTTGAAGATAACACAGTTCACTTGTGTAAAATGCACACAACATTCTCCGAAACACCCAAAATAAAAACCCTAGATAGACCTCAAAAACTTAAACTTTGCAAATTCCAAGAGACTATTAGGCATTCTTAAGCTCAAAATTAAAGAAACTACCCAAAAAACTGAACAAAGCTAAAGTCGAATACGAAGGAGACGAAAACAAAGTTTTCACCTGTAAATGGGTTTTCGAGTTCACCGGAACCTTCTCTTTGGCATGAATTTTCATAGACTTGGAATTGCAGGTATACCTCAGAGAAGTCTCCATTTTCCTCAAAAGATTTTCTCGCCTAGAAAATTCTCACTGAGCCAAAACCAAAACCTCACCTAGTTTTTTCACACTTCGACTACTGTATCATCCTCTGCACCAAGGTTCACCATAATCCAACCAATAACTCACCGCCATGTGTCTAGTAAAAGAGCTATCTCTAGTCCCTCAAGCCCATATTTAGGCCCAATATATATGGGCTTTGACCAGAACCCGACCCGACCCGGGAAAATAGTCAAGATTGTGTAAATGCTTAAGGTCTCTCTGGTTCTCTGAGTGAGTAAGCGAGTTCGAAGACTGGTCCGAAAATTCTGACAAGGATGAAGCAATCAAGTGTCGTCGATCTGTTGCTTCTTCTGCTGGCGATCTCTCTTCTTACGACGCCGGCGTTCTCCGATCTGGTTTTATCCAAAGTCGAACGTCGTGTAAGTCCAGTCACTCTACCACACAATATCTTCGATCTGGTTTTTGGTTTCACGACGTTCCTGAATCAATTCACACAATTTGCATTTTTCGATCTAAAGACTTCGAAATCAGTTCACAAGATATAAACTTTATATGGATTTCTTATAATCTCGTCAGGACTGGATAATTTGTAGCTAATGGAATCATTTTAGAGAATCTTTTAGCTTCATTTTCTGCTTTCTTCATCCAATTTTGTTGCTTTTGTGCAGATCGATGTGACTTCACAGATTGCTCGCGTTACTAAGACTCTTAAGGTAATTTCCAGGAGGCTTTATGTTAGTCAGGTTCCAACTTACCAAGTCATATGTTGTGTTGGTGTCTCTAAGTCCTGTTTCAAATTTGTTTTTAGGTCGTAAATTCTGGCTCTGAATCAGTGTCTGAGTTTATTTTGACCTTCCCAAAGTTTCTTGGGAACAACTTGGCTTATTTATCGGTTTCCCATAGTGAGGGAAAGGGGAAATCTAAACGTACGTTAGTCAATCTCTCTGTAAGAGAAGCTGATTCGAACGGAATACCCGATTCAATTAGTGTTTACTCTGTTGCATTACCCAAACCACTCAGTAAAGGCGATACTTTGACGTTGGAGGTAGTTGCTGCATTCACCAATGTACTTCAGCCATTTCCGGAGAAGATTACTCAGGGTGAAATCCATCTTGTTATGCTCCAAGAAAGTGCACAGTATCTCTCTCCTTACGCGGTTGAGTCTCAGTCATTGTCTATCAAACTACCCAATGCCAGAATCGAATCTTACACCAAATTGGAGAATACAAAGCTCCAGGGATCAGAGCTTAAATATGGCCCATACAAGAATCTCCAGTCGTATTCATACTCTCCCATAGTTGTCCACTTTGAAAGCAAGGCTGCATTTGCTGTGGCTGAGAAGCTTGTGCGAGAGATAGAAGTGTCTCATTGGGGGAATGTACAGGTCACGGAGCATTACAATGTTGTCCACCGAGGGGCTCAACTCAAGGGCGAGTTTTCAAGGTTAATACTCTTACTAAAGCTTTAATCTGTGTTTTAATCGCTATTCTAGCTCACAAATTGATTGCTTCATTCTCTTCATATTCCAATCGCAGGTTAGACTTTCAAGCCAGACCTAATCCCCGAGGAGCATCTGCCTTTAGGCATTTACTTGCTAGATTACCCCCCAGAGCCCATTCCATATATTACAGGGATGATATTGGAAATATCTCCACGTCTGAGATGCAAAGTGATTCGAAAAAGGTTGATATTTTGGATTAACGAGATTTGGTCTTCCAAATATTACTGCTGTATGTGTTTTGATCTGTTTGCTGGTTTGGTTGCAGACAGAGCTACTAATTGAGCCTAGGTTTCCTTTGTTTGGTGGGTGGAAAACTTTTTTCACGATAGGTTATGGTTTGCCACTTAGCGACTTCTTGTTTGCTTCGGAAGGAAAGCGATTCCTTAATATCTCCTTTGGCTCCCCTATACTTGACCTTGTCACTGAAAAACTTATTGTACAGGTCGGTATTATACACTTTTAACTTATAAGTATTTTTTACCTTATTTAATTTGATTTTCTTTAGCTTTAGAATGATGTGGAATCAAATCAATCAAAGCAGTAACCTTTTATCGTGACTAGATTGACCAGTGATAAACCAATATGGATGATCTCATGCACTAACATTGAGTGAAAGTTTCCTTGTCGTAGCTTGATGTTCTTTTGTGTATTCCATTGCAGGTGGTTTTACCTGAGGGGTCAAAAGATATATCAGTTACTACTCCATTCGCTGTCAAGCAGTCTCAAGAGGTAACAAATTCTTGGCTTTCTCTCTTCGTGATTTATCCTGTCTGATACTATCTCTGGTGATTATAAGTCTCTCCTTGTTTTTTAATTCTGATATTTGATTTCTTCACGTTGCAATCCTGTTCATTTGCAGATCAAATATTCACATTTAGATATAGCTGGTAGACCAGTTGTTGTGCTCGAAAAGAACAACGTTGTCCCAGATCACAATCAGCATATCCAGGTAATATAATACGTCCGAAATGCTGTCATTCTAAATCCACAATATTCCTACTTTAATTGATCATGAGATTTGTTTTCTGTACAGGTCTACTATAAGTTCAGCAACATCAATCTGCTGAGTGAGCCATTAATGTTAATCTCTGGATTTTTCATTTTGTTCATCACTTGCATCATATACACACGGGCTGACTTCTCAATCTCCAAGTCCTCTCCGACATATTTGGCGAAACTTCAATGGGATGAGGTACACTGGAACCTTTTCTCAAACAAAATTTCGCGTGATTTATTGATATTTTGTTTCTCTGAGTGGTAGATATTTAAACGCTCCATTTGTTTGTTTGTTTGTCAGGTCCTAGCAACACTCCAGGAAGTCCAAAGCATCATCCAAAAATGCTTAGCCACACACGATAAGCTTGAAGCATCGCTGCGTGATCTCTCAAGAACTGGTGACACTCAAACCTGCAAAGCAGCTCGCAAATCCACTGACAGTTTACTGAAAGATCTTTCGAAAGAACTGAAACCATTGCTGGGTTTCTTACAATCTTCTTCATTAGCCTCTCACATATCTCCAAAGGTTCTAAATTTCTCCCTCCACCTCTCTTGCCTCTCTTAGTCTCCGCTCTGCTTAACTGTCTCTTTTGTCAATCATTCCATTAATGCAGGTCGAGGAGCTAGTTGCGAAAGAGAAAGAACTTGAAGAGAAGTTAATGGCCAAACATACCACTGTTGTTGAAGGGTACGAAAAGAAATCCTCAGGGCGTGATATCGAAAACCGGATTGCTTCTCAGCAGCAAAAGATCATAGCTTTGAGGCAAGAAATTGAAGATCTTCTAGAATTCATTGATGAGATCTAGAAAAGTTAAATGTAGCAGATCCTTTTAAGCTTAAATACCAGACTTTTGAATGCACTCCCATTAGAAAATTTTTGTTCTTTAATGAGCAGTGTTTATCAACTTTGAAAGACAGCTCTAGTTTCTCTGAGTTGAACAAATGAATCAAATTATCTTAAAATCATTTACAAGAATGTATATAGATCTAACCAATGTTGGTGAATATACCAGAGAAGTTTGGGATTTTATCGATGTGCCTCAACGCCTTCTCAGCAATCTGTCGCGTCCTAAAATCTGCGTTTTGAAAGGCGTCCACAAGTGCTGCAGTTACTTTTTGTTCTTCTCCCACTTCTCTAGCTATTTCTTCAATACGTAAGATCCTCTCAACCATCCACACAGCTCTAATCCTTAAATTCTCTGTTCGATTCTCCAAAAGAACGTTTAATATAGGCGTAATCCCGTCTGCTTCATCAATCAATCTCACTCCTTGTACAACATCTAAACCATCTTCTAACAATGTAGAAAGAGCTGCAAGTGCTGGTCCAACCACCTTCTCGTTTTCATGGTCTAAGAGATCAACCAACTTATCTACTGCTTGTCCTTCAACGAGACAAAAGCTTTCTCTCACTGAACATATCCCTTGATGGATCTTGCAAATCCCTAGAACAACAGGCGGTTTGCTCAGACATGAAAAGATTGATACACAGTAGTTTGGAGGAGGCAGTTCCGGTATCTTTGTAAGATTCTTGGATTCAAGTGAAAGATTCTCCAATGCTATTGCAGAAGCCATCTGGATGTTATCTTGACTGTTGGATTGAAGGAGATCAAGGAAATGTGAAGTAATATTGTTCTCACGGCAGAACGAAATGGCGAGGTGAGTCTCCTTGGTGAGTGCGAAGGTGATCCGAGCGAGAATACTAACAAGTCCTTCGAGAAATGTTCTCTCGAACCGGATTCCCCTAATTTCTCCTTGGCGAATACCAACAATCTTGGATATGATTTTCTCAAAAGCACCTTCTCTTAACAATCTCATTGTCAGACCCAAATCTCTCTCAGGAAGTTCAGCTAGAAGTCCAGCAGCTGCAGCTTGTTCCTCAGTGATTGTTGTTGTATTCTCTGATATAATGGCAACAAGGCTTCCGAGCTGTCCAACAGTGCCACGCAACGCATTGGCTAGTTCTTCACTCATGTGTGGGGAAATGTTGTGAAGAAGCTTGATAGAAGCTAAACGCAAATCATCATTCTCATGAATCTCAACAAACTGAACCAAGCTAATGATGGCAGCTGAGTTTCTGATCGCAGAAACAACATTAATAACCGAGTTTGGACAGCTAGTGAGTCCAACAAGAACCGCCAACAGCTTTCCCTGGATTTCTGGACCTGTGTTGCTTGTTAGTTGGAGTAGGTTCTCCACTATTTCCTCTGAAACAAGAGTTTGGTGATGAGGTCCAACAGGAACTTTGTCAAATTCATAGCCAATGTTCACTATATTAGCAAGAATGGTGGCGGAGACTTCTTTAAGTCGAATTGGAAGCTGGTTTGGCCCAACATAGAACAAGTCTTTGATAAGCGGTGGGAGAATTCCGGTGTTGATTAAGACTTTGGCACTTCCTTCAAACGATGAGATGTTGTTAAGAGCTCCCAAAGCAGCTTCCCGTTGACGCATGTCGCGAGTTCTCATAAGATCGATAAGAGAAGAACCCACGGTCTGAGCCACAATAACTTTCACATCGTTATTTAAGGCAAGAACCCCAAGATAGAAAGCCATAGAGACTTTTGTTTCAGGTGAACCTGCAGATGCAGATCATGTTTCATAGTTATCGTTTCATTAAAACCAATCAGAGAAAATCAGTTTATTGGTAATGAAAGCAGTGGTTTGGTACCTTCAAGAAGTTTAGCAAGAAGAGGCTGCAGTCTACCATTGGTAGCCATCTGTCGAACATTTTCCTCTGATCTCTCCAAGTTTGTCAAAGTTTTATCAGCTTTCTCAACAGTTGAAACATTCTCTGATTTGCTGCTTGTCAGGCCAACCAATAAGATGATTGCTCCACGGATTGATCCAATCTTCTCGCATAATGCTTCAGATTTGGAGAGCTCGAACAACACAGAAACAGCTGCCTCCCTCCCCTTTGATGGCTCTTGGGACAAAAACTTAACTATAGTACGCACAGTGTCTCCTTCAGCTACTATTGCCTGAAACACACTAAAGACTTATTAACAAAGAGATAAGAGACAAACAGAGAGACAAAAAAATGATCAGAGAAATAACCTTGCTCTCTTCATCTCCTTCAACGACTACTTGAAGAGTTTGTAGAGCCTTATACCGCACTTCATGACTACTACTTTTTAACATATCGGTAATTAACCGAACAAGCTGAGGATTGCGCACACGTTGCCTCATTTTACGTATATTCCTGCAAATCTCTCGGACATTCTTCAAAGCTAGCAAAATATTAGTCTCAGCATTTCCCAAATAAAGTGACTGACGAGCAATATCAAGCTTCAAAGCATCATTCCTAGCTCTCCACTCTTCAATAGTGTTACGTAAAGCAATACTCGGGCTTAGATCAGTGATACTCAGCTCCTTGGAAGTTATAGGACAAGATAGAGGTCGACCGTTGTCGCGACATTCTTGGAACCATTTCTCAATAGCTTCACACTCAAATGTCTGACCATTCTCTAAAGTTACTGGATTATGCATAACTTGCTTTGTCAATGGACAGATAAAAGCTTCGTATATATTATCAATCCCTGGCTCGAATTGTGAGCTATTATCTGATTGGCTTCCATCCCAACTTCCACTTCCAGCCATATTATGAATTGATTCCTCTTCACTAGCTATAATAAGACTATAATGTAATCAAAGATCTATCTTATATACCAAATTAAGCTAAGTTCTTCTAGCTTTTATGAGGGGAAAAATTTAGCAGTTAAATCAAAACTATACCCTAATAAAAAATTAAGCAACCAATTTTCCAACATAATCATTCATATAACCCTAATATAGCAAATATTACCAAATTTAGAATCGCGATACAGAATTTTGTTTATTCTCAGAATAGTATTAGTAGTGTATATAACAAACACACGTACCAGTGCAAAACACAAACCAGCAGCCCTGAAGAAACTGACCTAGCCAAGAACAAAGAACCTTAGCTTCGTCTTCTTCTAGCTTGAGAAATTGAGAACGATCTCTGATTAAATTCCAAATCTTTGAATAGAAAACGTGTTAAATCGAGTTAATTCCATGTAGACAACATCTGTGTATCTACTCTTGTCTCAAGTATGAATCCGAAAGAGATATTTTTGCCTGAATTTGAGACCGGAGGAAAAATGATGGAACTAGAAGAGAGTTTCAGTCAGCTAAGCAAAGCCGGGGAAAAAAAACACACACCGACAAAAAATAGACATATTACCAAAAAAGCGTTGACTATTATTGAGAGAAGTCATGGGAAAACACGTGTGAACACCGAGACTAACCAAATAAAACGTTTTGGTGTCATTTTACATGATGTTTTTAGTCCAAATTTTTTTCTTCTTTATATAATTTTCAATATACAAAACATTAGTTTTGGGTTCAATTGATTCTACATATTAAAAGATTAATTATTTTTTCTCTTTCTATGGTTAAAAAGTCAATTATTTAATTATTGGTCTGATCAATAAAGTTAATGATGGATGTTTTGTAACATTTATTTTATTTGTGTGCAATTTTTAAACACCACGAAAAATGAAACATATAAAGCATCAACCACTAATCTACAATAATCATCAAAGATTCAAAATCATGATCCAGTCACCACCCTACTCCCTACACATCATTTAACTATATGGGCTACACTAACAGCCCATGTAGTAGGCCCAATAAAATTTCAAAACTGAAAAAACGTTATCACAAAACAATCCATACAGTGTAAACCACGTGTATTGCAGTGTCGCACGAGTAACCCGTGTCCACGTTTTGGTCTGCACGTACGAACTCACTCACACATGTGTAACCCCAAAACAAAACTCAATAAAATGAAATAAAAACGAAACGACTGTTTATTATTAGAGAGAAGAGAAAGGCGGAACAATAGAGAGAAGAGAAGAGAGAGAATGGGTGAGGTAGCTGATAATAATACATTGATGAAGAAGAAGAAGAAAGGTAGGCCTTCTCTACTTGACCTCCAAAAGCGAGCTCTCAAACAGCAACAATTGCTCCAGAGAAGAAACCCCGATGAAGAAGAAGACGAAGAGCTTAGATCCGGTTTCAGAAACCCTAATTCCGGCGCCCGATCAAATCGCCGGAATTCGAATTCTGACGACGACGATGATGAGCGGAGAGACAAAAAGCATCGGCTTTTGCACGGATTGAATTCACACGACCGTCGTGATTCTTCTAATTCCAAATCTGTTGGCGGCGATTTGGACTCCGATGCTATCAGACGCCGGAAAATTGACGGATCTGACGATACGGTAGTTATAGAGTATTAAAAAAAACAATCTTTTTGGAAAATTTATTTGGGGGAAAAAAGTTTTAATTTAGGTTTTTATTTTTTGAGTTTTTGGCGCGTTAATTGAGGTTCGTCTTCATGCTTAAATATGGTTATTGAGTGAGTGAGTGATGAGTTTTGAGTTTTGACTATTTCCTTTTTTTTTTTTTGGTGGGAAATGGGAATTCATAATTTCAGCTTTTTCTGTATATTTATTTTTATTTTTCTCCTCTTTTTTTTTTTGTCTTGGTCGAGAAAATCTTGGTGTTAATCTTTTCTTTTTTTTTTTGAATATTATATAATATTCTTTTGATTCTGGTATTAATTCATAGTTATCAGAAAAATTAAAGACGGTTTCTGCACTGAAGAGACAATCATGTGTCTGAGACAAGTTCTCGCTTTGTCTTTTACTATCAGTTTAGTTTCTTAAGTTTCCTTAAAAATTGTACTTGTTCTCACTTTGTCATAAATACAGACACCTGTTTTTGTTTGTTATGATTTGATCTTTTTAACTTGAGGTTGATGATGAATGATACTCTGTTTTTGTATTTCTGCAGGGAGAAAAGGCTTCGAAAGCGACAGACATTCTTCAAAGTATGTATTTCTTTTTTCATGTTTTTTTTTTTGAAGTCATGAAAAGGCAGAAACTTGGGATTTGTTTTGTGGTAATTAATTAAAGAAATTGTGGTATTTAACTTGTGGACAGGAGGGTCACTTGTGGAGTCTACACCTTTGCCAGACAAAAAGTTGCTCTTGTTCATCCTTGATAGAGTTCAAAAGTATGTCATTTTTTTATGGCTTCTTCCTTCTTCTCCATGTTCTTCTATTTTTGTGTTTGGTTTTTGATTGATTGTTGTTTTACTATACTTGAAGGAAGGATACATATGGAGTGTACTCTGACCCAGCTGATCCGGAGGAGGTGAAGTGTTCTTTAGTTGTTTAAGCTTTTTGATGTTAAAAGTATTTGTTTTCCCTTATCTTTATCTGTGAAAGTTTGTTTACAGCTTCCTGATTATTATGAGATTATCAAGAATCCGATGGATTTCAGCACATTGCGGAAGAAATTAGAATCCAGGGCATACACCACCTTAGAACAATTTGAGGCAAGTCTTGTTATTGAACGTATAACAATCCTCGATGCTTTTCACTGAACTATCACTTTGCTATGTATAAATACATCTCTGCTCTTTGCATTTAGCTAAAATGGAGTGTTCACCTTTCATAGTTTTGATTCTTCATATTGTTAAGTCTCGTTCAATAGTTTCTCTGGTAGTAACAACATTTTGTTTGTCGACAAGCATGTAAGGTCTTCTTAGTTTTACTACTTGACTATGTAAAAAGATAACTATCTGACAATTTGATAGCCACAGTGTGTAACAATGATAAGGTGCAGATATACTGTTAAAAGTTAAAAACTAATTGTCAGGAGTTAACCTCTCTGATCCCCTTCCATTTTGTTGCAGCAAGACGTATTTTTAATATGCACGAATGCGATGGAATACAATTCAGCAGATACAGTATACTTTCGACAGGTTTGTCTTGGCTTATATATAAACTTGCTATCTTGCTCCCTTTTGTTATAATCCATTCTCTGATAGTATATCTATGGCTATAACAGGCACGAGCTATGCTTGAGTTGGCTAAAAAGGACTTTGGAAATTTGAGACAAGAAAGTGATGGAGAAGAACCAGTGTCACTGTCACAACAGCCTAAAGTGGCCAAAAGAGGCCGTCCTCCAGGCTCGGGCCTTAAGAAACAGCTTGAGCAATCTTTGATTGATCGCACGACTTCTGATATATCAGCTGATGCAGCAGCACTCACTTATGCTGGAGATAGCTCTAGATTATCCGGTTCTTACAATCTAAGAAAAAATCCTCCTTCTTATGGATTACGTCAAGCAGAAACTTCGGTTAGAATCAACCATAATAGCGAGAACCAAAGTGGCTTGATGATAGATTGGGAGAAAGAGTTTCCACGTAAAGATCTTCCTATTCTAATATTACCTTCTTCAGACTCCATTATGTCAAATACATTTTGTTGACATAAACCGTTTTCTGTAGCTTCTGTTGTGAAGGCTGTCCATAAATACGGGATGAAAAATGTCGACGAGAACAGGCGAGATACCTACAACCAGATTTCTACTTCCTTGCAAGAATCTTCGATTTTTACAATGCTTGAAGATGATTTAAAACAGTTAACTCCAGTACGTGCTAGCAACTTAAAAGATTTCTCCTTTGTTCTAAGCAACAAAGAATCTGACCGTTGTTTCGTTATTTTACCAGGTTGGATTGAAAACTGAATATGGGTATGCTAGGAGTCTAGCACGGTATGCAGCAAATCTTAGTCCTGTTGCTTGGAGATTTGCCAATGCGAGGATTGAAAAATTGTTACCAACTGGAACCGAATTTGGTCCCGGGTGGGTTGGGGAGAACCCAGAAGCGCCTCCTGAGAATCCTCCTCAACAGCAAAACTTATTGATGGGAAAGCAAAAGTGTTCGAATGACTTTGCGTCTGATGATCATCATCAGTCAAGCAGAATCATGTCTCCGACAACCTCTGTCTCAAGTTCCATTATAGGAAACAGACATTTCTCCCATGAAAGCAAAGAGTCTGTGCCAACTGCTCACGTATTGAATCAAGAAACCGAGAGCAATGGTATAGTCCGTGCTTCCAGCGGATTTAACCAACCACAAAACCAGATGCTGGAAACAGCTGTTTCGCAACAAGGCTTGTTTCCGAACATAAAACAGGGATTTCAGCAGTTGCCACCGGATCTGAATGCTAGGCTTGTCTCACCAAACTCACCGGGCTCGAACCACCAGGCGGGTTCATCGCAGCATCCGGATTTAGCATTACAACTCTAAGTAATTCCTACTAATATTGAAAGCTTTACCGATATAGGAGGGAGAAGAAGAGGCAGAGGCATGTGATTCTTGGTACAAGGTTGAATATATAGGGAAAGTTTCTGTACAGATTGTTGCAATTTTCTGATTTTTTTAGGGTAAAAAGAAAAGGAAGAAAACCGATAAGAGTACTCTCACAAGATGTATGAATATATAATTTGTACAATTTTCTAGTCCATCAAATTAGAGTTATGAATGTGCATTTGACTTACGTTTCAGACTTTCAGCTTATGAGAGAGGAATGTATATCATGTACGTTTTGGTTTGGTCCTGTGAATCTGTGCAAACTTACACAAACAAAACAGTAACTGAAATAACGGGTTTATACATGATATAACAATATCCATAAAAATCGAAACTGGACAGAACAAGTTCTCTCGTTGTTCAGTTTAGACATAGAGAGTGGCAGAACACAAAACCTCAACCGGAACACGACCAGAAGGAGCATGATCAACTACGGTCACAGCTTCAGACTCAATAGTGCCCCAAATCTCACCTTTCTCCTCGCGTCTTTCCAACGAAATCTCAGTACACCACACATCCCACCAAACACCCCACGTAGCCCTAACCGAGGATACCACAATGTTTACACCAAAATTGCTCAGCTTACTGACACACTTTTCGTACACAGAGGATCTGACGGAGGCTGAGTTAGGAAACTTCAACCGTAGAGCCTTCAAGCCTTTCACTTCCTTCCACTCCGAATCTTCAGACTCACGCCAAACCAAATTCCCAAACTTATCACAACTGTACAACAACTTCTCAATCACACAATAGTAACTTTGGGTTTCTGGATTCTTCTTTCTTCCCCATTTACCATCACGCGGCGAGTAATAGAAGCTTCCGTCCCACAAACTCACTGCGTAAACCTTCTCCTCCATTACTAGGGTCTCACGGATCAAATTATCACCTTCACTCCGATCACGCATTGGCACCAAAGTATCCCAAGTTTGAATCTTTGGATCAAATACCTCTGCCCAGTTCGAGCAGTCAAAATCCTCGCACCCTCCAAACACATAAATCTTTCCATCTACAACTCCAGCAGCTGCGGAAGCTCGTGCCACTCCCATGGAAGGAGCGTGGCGCCACGTGTTTGTCCGACAATCCAGGAACAAGACATGGGACGTGCGATTGTCGTTTATAAACCCACCTATTACATAAATCCCCCAATCCAGAGCCACGAAAGAGGACAATTCAGGAAGCTGAGAGGGGAAAGAAGGGATCGGGATCAGGTCCCCTGCTGCGGCGTTTTCTAGGGTGGTTTTGGTATTTTCACGCCGGATGATGAACCAGCGAGAGGTTGGGTAAGTCTTGGTGCTTAAGCATACGTAGAGGCATTCTTCGGTACGACCCAATAGCGATCGTATCTTGTAGAACTCAGGAGAAACTACGAGAGAGCGGTATCTCTTGGAGACGAGAGATAAGGCTAAGTGGTCCAACCTCGGCACTCGAGCTAGGCAACTCAAAGTTACTGGATCTGGCAACGACGATGATGGAAACAACAACGGAGACGTTTCCTCCTTCGTCGATGGCTCTTCGGGGGCGGAAGTGGACATCTTCGTTTGTTTGGGAAGATTGTGTTGTTTCTTCTGTTGTTGGATGTTTTTGATTGATGAGGTCCAAATCTGTTAGTTTTATTTTAAGCACTTTTAATAAGAGGGAAAAGGAGTGGAACCCATTTGGTGATCATAATATTCAAATATTTAATGAATGTTTCTGCAATTAAATGGAAATAAGTTTATCGGAGACTATTAAAATGTCAATTGTATGGATTCATTAGAAACGAACACGCCCATTGTCTTTGACCATCCCCGGTAAGACAATGTTTTTGGTGGTTGGTGGCTTGTGTTTGAGGATTATAAGCAAGTTATGCAGAGAAGAAGCAAAGAGGAACATAGTTTTGGTGCTTAAAATTGCAGTGGAAGGATTGGCAGTGCTTGCTTGTTCTTATACGAGAAAGTGTACATTTGGTGGTAATTTCTCCTGTTGAAGATCCCATCTTGTTTCCAGTTTTTGTGTTTAGTTCTTCTTTTGTGTTTATCTAATCACACAAGTATGTTGTCTCGTTTGTCAGAGACATACATAGTAAGAAGACATGAATGTAAATGATATGATTGCTTAATGAAAAGTTTTTTTTTTGGGTTTGATGATTAAGTGATAAAACTTGAACATTACTTCTCTATCTCTTTTCGTTATGAGTGATGTTGGAGAAAGAAGAGTCAAGGACTTCACTTGTTTACCAAATTCAAATTCGAAACATGACAATAAATCTTACATGTTATACGTTATATGAATAAGTACAGAGAGCTTAATTTAGTTACAACCGAAAAACAAAACAAACGTTGAAAAAATAAAAGAAAACAAACAGATGGAAAGAAAACGACGCGCAGTTCCCAAATTAGGATCCCATTGGCTCCTTTAATTTCTCTTCCGTTGCCCTTTCAAAATTTTCACAGTTGCTCTCACCACTCTTTTGTAATATTTCTCTCAAAGATTTTTCCATTAGCAGAGAGAAGAGTAAAAAAGCCTGTTTCTTCCTCTTTTAGTATATATAAACAAAACCATTTTTCACCATTCAAATTGCCATTTGTATAATTTTAGTTCTCTCCAATTTTCAGATTCTTCCTAAGGAATCATTTTCCCATTTGTTTTTCTGGAATTATAGAGCGAAAGAGAAAGTCTCTCTCTCTCTCTCTCTCTCTCTCTTTCCCATTATAATCCCGGGTTCTTTCTTCTTTCTTTAATTACAAGAAACCTAGGTTTTTTTTTGTTCTGTTTCGTGTGTGGGGTTCCGGGAGCTGCGTTTGATGATAATGTTGGACATCATCTCAAACCAGCTCCGTCTCTGAATCCAAACTTGTTATATTGATAACGTTCAAGATCATTATCATCACAAATTTACAAAGGAAAATGAGGTGTTTCTCTTGTCTCAACACGCAAACTAATGACATGAGAATCAACATTGATACCCTTTCCGACCTAACCGATTATTCCTCAGGTTTTAGAAAAATCTCTCTGTTTTTATCTGAAAAAAATCTCCAAATTTTTTGTTTTCTTGATCATTCGTGACTCTCTTTTGTGTTTGCAGTTGCCACAAAAAACGATCCAAGAGGGACAGGGTCAAAATCTGGCATTTTAGGTTAGGACATATTATGGATGATTATTTAAAATCTTTTTTTTAAAAAGGAAAATTATGATGAAAACAAATGTTTTCTGGTTATGGTTAGTTAATGGGAAAGTGAATAGCCCTAAACCGGGAGGTGGCGCTCGGAGTTTCACGTTCAAGGAGTTAGCCGCCGCCACCAAGAATTTCCGGGAGGTGAATATGATTGGAAAAGGAGGCTTTGGGAGTGTCTATAAGGGACGTTTAGATTCAGGACAAGTAAGCAATGTTCTGTTTTCACTCAAAACGTTTTTAGAATTTAAAATGTTGTAAAAAGATTTGATGGGAACTGAATTTGAGTAGGTGGTGGCGATCAAGCAATTAAATCCAGATGGGCATCAAGGAAATCAAGAATTCATAGTTGAGGTCTGCATGCTTAGCGTCTTCCATCATCCAAATCTAGTAACTCTAATCGGTTACTGTACTTCTGGTGCTCAGAGACTTTTGGTTTATGAATACATGCCAATGGGTAGCTTAGAAGATCATCTTTTTGGTAAGTGTGTGTTTCCTATTCACCCCAAAATCTAAGAGTTTTCATCATGTTTTTATTGATAAACCTCTCTTCTTGTTGTTGTTGTTTGAATCAGATCTTGAGCCTGATCAGATTCCGCTAAGCTGGTATACGCGGATGAAAATCGCGGTTGGTGCAGCTCGTGGGATTGAGTATCTTCATTGTAAAATAAGCCCATCCGTGATTTACCGTGATTTGAAATCCGCAAACATTTTGTTAGATAAAGAATTTAGCGTCAAACTCTCTGATTTTGGACTCGCCAAGGTCGGTCCTGTGGGGAACCGGACACATGTGTCGACTCGAGTCATGGGTACCTACGGATATTGTGCTCCAGAATATGCAATGAGCGGAAGATTAACCATTAAGTCGGATATCTATAGCTTCGGTGTAGTGTTGCTTGAACTGATTTCTGGCAGGAAGGCCATTGATTTGAGTAAACCAAACGGGGAGCAGTACCTTGTTGCTTGGGTAAGTAAGATCAACAATTGGAACCAGATTAAACCTGATCATAATCTCTCGTTTAACCGTGTTTTTTCTTCTTTTTTCGCGTTTATGCAGGCTAGGCCGTATCTCAAGGATCCTAAGAAATTTGGACATCTAGTTGACCCGTTGCTACGGGGAAAGTTCTCGAAGAGGTGTCTTAACTACGCGATTGCTATAACTGAGATGTGCCTAAATGACGAAGCGAATCACCGGCCAAAAATAGGAGATGTGGTGGTGGCATTTGAGTACATAGCCTCTCAGAGCAAATCTTATGAAGATCGAAGAGCGGCTCGCAAGTCTACGGACTCTAACCGGTTAAGAGGGGAAACAAAACAGAGTTACTAAATTGTATGAGTCATAAGTGAAACCTCTGCTAGTATCAGAAGGTTCCTGATAAGGCCGCATAAATAATGTTTGTGCTTTTTTTCCTGATGTTTTTGTTTAGTCAGCTTTTTAAGAATGGGATTTGGTCGGATAAAGAGGGTTTTTTTTTTGCTCGAGGTATATGTTGCTTTGTAAAAAAACTAAAAAGTAAAAATGAACTCTTACGTTCAAATATATATATATATATAGGTACATACGATGTTATTGATGGGTCATTAATACAATTACATATATATGCGTACACAAGTTATAATAGTTTTGATGAATAAAATTTCAAATGAGTTAGATTTAAATACAAATACTTTCTAAATATACGTATCTTCAAATTTAAACATCGATCTCAGAGTAGATAAGAATGTGACATATACAAGATGCATATAATATAGTCAGGAGCGAATCTTTTGATTATTTCTTGCAAGAAGAGGAAATTAAATCATAAATGCAAGTAGGTGACTAACTGATTTACGCGGACGTCGAATTATCGAATATATATATTTATGTCAACTTGCATTACACTATAATCCGATTTACACGTATTATTTCCCATGTCTACATAGATATATAATATTCGCATATTGCAGGGTTTATGATTGAAGAAGAATAAAATAACATCTCCCCACGTTTTCTACGTGACTCATCGGTCTTATTGTCTTGTTACTACATATGCAATGTTTCAAACTTTACGTGGACTGTTAATAACTGTGTGTCAGTGTGTGAAAGAAAGAAAGAAAGAAAGCCACACACAGATATCGACTGTTAAAGAAATGTTTTGTTTTAACCACTTTCTCATTCTAGATCTTGATCATTGTAGATCGATACCACATACTTTTGACCCTCGTTGGTCGTTATCATTTATTTTAAAATTTTCTTATAAAGTTTTCCATATGCTGTCACGTTTATACTCGGACCCGCCATTGCTAAGTACACTGTTCTTCTTCTTTGACCTCTTCCCACTGATATTTATTTCTTTAGTTTTTATTTTTTGTAATATATCATGTTAATAAAGCTTCTTTCATATTTGCGATGTTATTTACTGTTTCTTTTTATTGTTTTGTTTTTTCCACATGTAAAAACAAAGAAATTTGTTCACTAATAATATCTTCCATAACTCACTCGATATCTGCATTTTTGTGAGTTCTTGTTACGTCATTGAGGTGACGTATATGATCGGTATAGTCGATATAGATCATTAACAAATGTGAATGGTAATTTGGTGTGCGAAGATAAAGAAGTACGAGCAAGTTGTAATTTTGTCTTTTAAAGAAGGGAAATTTGCAAGAATATTACAAAAAAAATTATAAATTAAGAAACTAACACCTAACAAAAAAAAAGTTGATATTCTCAATAATTTCTGTATTAATCACAATTTTGCCCTTGTCTCTTTGTCCATTTCTCTTCTCTGTCTTTCATGACACATCCCATTTTTTCCAGAATCTCTTTCCTCTCCGATCTGCTACTCATTCTCCCTCTTTTATTAATGCAAACACTAGATTTTATGGTTTCACCAATCCACCACCAGCTCATCACTTCTTCATATGAAACTATTTTTTTGCTAGAAATTAAAATCCATAAATCCATTCAAATCGATTCGCCGTCTTTTTGCATCTCGATAGCTCCGATCAATCTAGTAGTGGTTTGGCTATATTCATTCACAGGGTTGATTTGGTCTCTCGCTCATCCGAATTCTCGTTCATATCCATAACATCAATGTCTATTTCCATTAAAAATTCTCAATTTATTAGATTTGCCCAGGAAATTAATTAGTCATAAAATACAGACTAATTCATGAGTTTTTTGGATATGGTTGTCTCTTAAATCAATTAATTAATGGCAAAATTTTATTGTAGATTTTCGATAGTCCAAATGCTATTCCCAACCACCACTATTTTCACCACCACCATACGGCCCATACCGTCACCACCACCCCCGCTGCAGCCTTCACCATGATAGAAACCACCACCCCCACTACAACCGTCACCATCAACACCACCACCACCTCAATCACGATCACGATCACCATTACCATGTTGTCACCACTCCGACCACCACCGAAACCATCACGAATGATTTATGAAAATAGTATAGTACAACATTCTATTCCTATATGTCCTAGATAGTACAACATATTTTTACTTATAAACACTATTCACCATTTTATAAATTCACATCCGATTTTAAAAATTCAAACTATGCCGTTTGTAGAAAAAGAACATACATTTTTGTCTAATAAATTTGAGAATTAGAATCTATTTTTTTGGAAAAGATATATAGAAAAAAAATATAAATGGGTGAAAATTAAACTAAGTGTTACTAAACTCTCTCTCTTCTTCTCTCCATTGCTCGTTTCATTCAACCAAAACCCACATTAGACATTTCCACCAACAAATCCACACCAAAATTGTCTTTTCCCAACCCTTACATGTTATTTTCTTAATTTATATACATATGATGCTATATTCTTAATTAAATTATCAAAAGTGGCTAGTTTTGCAAATCACCCTTTAAAGAAACAATACAGTTATTTACGTACATAACTTTATTGTAAGAGTCAGTGAAATAAAAAATGATACTTTAATTTTTTTTAATAAGTTAAACGAACTGAAAAATTATCTGACTGATTCATTGGATCTGACTGATAAAAACTTTAGAGAAAATGGAGAATTATATAAAAAAAATGGAAGAAAATTTAACTTTAAATGAAAAGTGTTTCTTCTCGGAGGGAGGTAATTTTCTCACTAACTCTACTTTCTAATTTTTCTAGCAGAAAAATAATTATTCTGAATTTAACTAACATGCGAATATAATACATGGAAGTATTTAACCTGAGGAATGTTATTTACATAAGTGATATGAAGCGGTTTTGTACGAACTTTTCGTGCCAGATTATCCGCCTTAACATTAGCCCTACGAGAAATTAAAGATAAAGAAAAAGATGAAAACTCCTCCTTGTCGCTCTGAAATTCCTCCAAATACACTGAAAACGCCGGCCATTCGGTTGGAGAAGACACCATCTTCACCAGGTCTGAACAGTCTGTAAAGAACGCTACCTCTTGATTATCTGCACCAATCATACACTTCATCGCCCAGAGAAGGGCCTCGAATTCGGCATGTAGTGGAGATAGACTTCTACGGAAGTTCGCAGCTCCCATGGTTGGCGGCTCTCCATTTGACGATGTACAGAACCAGCCTGTACCGGAGGCCTTGAAATGTGTAATTTACATTTTCACATTTAACCGTGGACATGGTATGAAATGAGAAAATGTAAATACGTCTAAATCAAGGACTAATTAACGTTGAAATTTTTGGTAATAAAATATATATTTCAACATCAACCAATCAAGTAATAATAATCACGACGATATCAAATACTCATCCTTTTATGAAACTAAAATAAATAATAAATTTCCCCCAAAGAGAGAGTTTTGCTTGGTCTTTCCTCTCCGTTTCTCAGCTTCTTCCTCAATCTTTCAATTAAAATCCCCAAAGGAGAAAGAAAGAAAAAAGGGAGAGTTGGAGAAAAGTTTCTCTCTAAATCTTATGATCCTGAAGGGTGAAGCAAAGATTACTCAAAACAGAGGAAAAACAGAGTAAACAGAGTAAAGAGCTGGTTTGATCTTAATGGGGAACTTCTGTCCTGGCTCTGGATCTTCCACTGTTCAACATGAACAGAGCCCTGCCTCCACCAAACCCCTCCCAGGTTCATACACACATCTCTCTGTTTTTTCTTTTTCTTTTTTGGGGAAAATCCAAACACTTTAGATCTATTTACTCAGTTTTTTTTCTTTGGTATTTTTCTGATGTTCCATAAGTTTCTTTCAGTTCTTGAATTACCCCAAACAAAAAAAAGCTTTCCTGTTTTTTTTTTTTTTTCCATTGTGCTTTTCAACTATGAAAATGTCAATGCTTGCTCTGTTTTTCTTTTGTGTTAAAGTCTCTGTTTTTATTTTCTCGAATGAAGAAGTTTCAATCTAATAAGGTCGTGTGTATCAATCTGTACAGTGAGACGTGTCCACAACCCAGAGAATAAAAAGTTTCCACCGGCGCTAGTGGCGATGCCGGCGTTAAATCCCAAGTTTCCGGCGCCGGAAACAGGACATAAAACGAGACCTGCCGCTACCCCACCTCGTGAAAAACCGCAACAGAGGACGAGATCCGTCGCAACTCCACCTCGTGAAAAACCGCAGGAGAAGACAAGATCCGTCGAAAACCCACCTCGGGAAAAACCGCAGGAGAAGACTAGATCCGTCGAAAACCCACCTCGGGAAGAACCGCAGGAGAAGACGAGATCCGTCGATAATCCGCCATTAAAGCCGGTGGAAAAATTGGGTTTAGGAAGAAAAGCAGTGCCACCGAGCGGGAAGATAGTGACACCAAATCTAAAGATGTTTACATTAGTGGAACTTAAGACGGCTACAAAGAATTTCCGACCAGAGTCTGTGATCGGAGAAGGTGGATTCGGACAGGTTTTTAAGGGATGGGTGGATGAGAAAACATTAGCTCCGTCGAGAGCTGGCGTCGGAATACCAGTCGCCGTTAAGAAATCAAATCCTGATAGTGAGCAAGGCTTACATGAATGGCAGGCAAGTAACTCCCAACTTTCCTTTTCTATTTGAACTTAAAATTGCCTTAAAATCATTAAAAGATTCTAATTGGAGTAAATATATCATTAAAAGATTCTAATTGGAGCAAAACTGGACATTCTTTTTTGTCTCAGTTTCTTCAATATTAGGAATGTCATGTGTACTTAGATATATACGTATGTATATGTGCAAATTAGGAAAAAAAATCAGTAATTGTTACTTTAAAAGTATGTAAACACAAGACGCCAAAAAAAAAGTAAGCACAAATTTGGGTAAAAACAAAATTATACATTTTCTTGTCACACTTTTAGCTTGCTAGTCGTTTTCTTGCTCCATATAGTGAAAGTATATGAACGGGTCTTAAATGATTTAGTAACCCTTACTAAACTTGTACTTAAATCTAAATTTTGTTTATGATTTATTTTCAAAATAATTGTATATTTGGAAGTTTTGTTCTGTTTGGTTTTGGGTGATAATTTAGAGCATTTCTTACTTATAATCGAATAACGTTGTATCACCGCCGGTCTCGCTAGAATCCGGCCGAGTTTATTAGTTGAAAATTATACTTGTTATTTACTACCTATTTTCTTAGTACTTAATAAAAGAAGAAGAGGTCAACTTGACATTTTAAGACAGGAGAAGAAGACGAAGTCAAAGGAATTATCTCGTAACATAATTAGTCAATCGGAAAGAAACAATACATATAATAGTCAATGAGTATTTAATTATAAGTTTTACAGTTAAAAATAATAATAAATAAATAAATGATATGGTTGGATATTTTCTTGTATTGGTGCGTGCAAATTAATTTCTTTTTTTATGTACGTCTCTTCATATCTAAAAAAAAGGTGTGAACCATTCACAGCCATATATTTAACAAAAAAAAAACGTTCACAACCATATATTGTGTCGACAGATCATAGAATATATTATATGAAATTAGTATCTCTATTAGAAAAATGAAAACAAGTAATCTTGACAAGGTTTTCGACAGGGAACGATGATAAATAAGCATCAGCTTATGAATGATCGATCTACAAAACATCTAACTATATAAATAAACAGTGAAACATCAGTTATTCTTAAAACAGTCATATCGAATATAATTGTTAATGTGTGTGTTAATATATTGTAAAATTGCAGTGTGAAGTGAGATTCCTAGGGAAGTTTCATCATCCAAATTTGGTGAAGCTCTTGGGTTATTGCTGGGAAGAGAATCAGTTCCTTTTGGTCTATGAGTATTTGCCTAAAGGAAGCCTTGAAAATCACCTCTTTTCAAGTATAATTTTACTCAATTAATCCATTATAATTACCTTATCTTATACACATATTTATACACAAATATAAAGATATATGCATGTAATGTTAATGCAGAAGGAGCAGAGGCATTGCCATGGGACACACGTTTGAAGATAGCCATTGAAGCAGCCCAAGGACTTACCTTTTTGCATAACTCCGAAAAGAGTGTTATCTACAGAGACTTCAAGGCTTCCAATATTCTTCTTGATTCCGTACGTTGTCGTTTTTTCATCTCCACGTTTAAAACAAAACTGCATGTTGTTTCTAGAAGATATGTCCTGATTTTTAGCAACATGTTCCTGCCGTTTTTTTCAGACCTTCCACGCCAAGCTTTCAGACTTTGGACTAGCTAAAAATGGCCCCATTAATGGATTCTCACACGTGACCACACGTGTCATGGGCACACAAGGCTATGCAGCTCCCGAGTACATGGCTACAGGTAAATAGAACGTACACATTATACACATTAAACACAAGGCTATGTTTTAATTGTCATCGGTATTTTCCTTTGAATATTGGATTAACTTAAATGATGTTTATAGGTCATCTATATGTGAGGAGTGATGTTTACGGGTTTGGAGTGGTACTCTTAGAGCTCTTGACCGGTTTAAGAGCATTAGACCCAAACCGACCATCTGCGCAACAGAATCTTGTGGAATGGGCTAAACCGGTGCTGAACCAGAAGAAGAAGGTACAGAAAATGATGGACCCACGGCTCGAGCACAAATATCCACTTTTGGCAGTGGTCAAAACCGCCGAGCTTATTCTACGGTGTCTGGAGGCTGACCCGAAAAACAGACCGCCAATGGATGATGTGCTCAGAGAACTAGAAGTCGTAAGGACTATCAGAGACCAACCCAAAGAAGAGAGACGTAAAAGGAGTAGTGGTTCTGATAATAACCGGGTTCGTGGAAATGATTCACCGTATGGCCGTAGAACCGGTAGAACCGGATAGTCAATTGGATCAGGCATATATGTATACACACTATATACAGACGAACCACCTTTAATCCTTTTTTTTCTTTCTGGTAGTGAATTATATGTTATTAATTTCTAGACTTAGTGAAATATTTGTTGTACACTGAGTCAAAATAAAGCCATAATTTATATTTTGTCAAAAATTAATGTAATCCATTTTTTTCATATTTATCCTGAGAAAACTCTTAATTTATAGCCAAAGTAATTTTTTGTTTTAGGCAATTAAATTTTGATTGTCACTTCTTGACTCTTGTTTTATTTTCTTCCTTATTATTTTTCAAATCCACGTATACACAAAAGAAAACTTCCAATTATTTTTTTTCTAGAAGAAAGGCTCTTTACACGTTCTCTCTTTCTCTGATGCAGCTTTAAAATAGTGAAGAAAACCTATGAACAATGTTTACACAACACAAACTATATGCAATCTTTGTCTCTTCTCCTTAAGTGTCTCTTCATCTTCATGTCATGAAAGGCATCCACTGACAGAAGAACGTTCTGGAAGATAAGAAGAAGAGAGCTGAAGCAAAAGCTTAATCGTTTGTCCTGGAAAAGATCTGCAAACATCTACACACTCATCTACATCGTCGTCACATCTCAAAAGAACCCATTCATTGTCTTCATCTAAGTATTTCAGATCGTATCTGCTCACATCTTCTATACTAAATCGTTTCGCTATTTCCCATAGTAAATCTTTTAACCTATGCGAGTTTCGCATCCTAAACCGGATCTTCTCCTCCTCATAGCTTACCTTTATCCTCAGAAAATCATCCTCTTGTGATGATGTTGATGGTGATAAGTGTGTGCTTTGCGTTTCCTTAAAGGATATTGAGACTTGTCTAGTCTTATCCGTGGGATCTTCCTTGTTTACTTGCGTTTCACTGGAACAGCTTGAGCTGTGACTACACGAGGAACCAGGGGATTTTGCATGTTGTGAATGTGAAGTTGGCAAGAACGTCGTCATCTTAGATTGTTGTTGTAGGGATGATGCTTCTGGTGAAGCAGCTAGATTTGGGAAACTCGCATAGAAGGAGCCTATAGGAAGATGATGACCCGAAACACCTTCTACCGAGTCGATGACTCGTTGGATTTTCTGAAGCGAATGACCAACTTTCTTGATCTTTCTTGATGGCCATCTCTGTATCCCATGCTGTCTGCATATTCTCTTCAATGTCGTTGGACAAACTGAAACAAATTCCAAGATCAATAACAGAATCTCTGATGAACTGAAAATTCAAGAACTAGAATGTAAATGTTTTACTTACCACCAATACTCTTGGCAGCATCTTTGAGACTCCCTGCGAAATATTGGCGAAGAACATCCAAAGTTATGTTTTTTTTCGGCTTTTGTTCGCTTTTTCTCAGTCACTCTATTGAAACCACTACCACTAGAGAACGTGTTGTTCTCATTTACACTCAAACCCTTGCCATAGTCAGAACCTAGCTCGCCCATCTCTGTTGTTCCTCCATCAAATACTATTCCTACATTTTGAGGAGTACTAATACTCTGAGGTACTTCGGATATATTCTCTATCTTTGGCAATGTCACTCCTCTCTCTATGACCTCGCTCACCATTGAATCTCCCTCTTCTTCTAGTTCCTTCTCCGTGACTGTCCTTAAGCTTCTAGGTACGTGCGCCATTATAGTTGACAGAGCATTCAACATTTTCCTCTGTTCCTCGATATCCCGGCAATTTTTAGGCAAAAAGAACTCCAAGACAAAATCAGCTGAACCCGTGTGGATACAGCGTAAGCGTATCGCGACTGTGCCATGTAAGCCAAACATAGTTGCGTGGTGAGAGAGAGGGTACTCAGATTTCTTGTAGCTAGAAACATCAGATGAAAAGCAAGGACCATTGGTCAAAAAGGCTTCTCCAACAACTCCTTGACCTTTCAAGAGATGATGCTCAGAGCAAGCTTCGTGGAATTCACGGACTGTAGGATCACCAACATAGCAAGCATCATCGATTGTGGATACACAATGGATATAGTTCTCATCGTTGTGACGGCAACCGGTTTTGCTTTGTTTGAGACAAGAGACCCATGTTTGAGCTAATGGTAGTTTATGCGTCTCACAAGCACATCTCAAGAGGTTTCTGATTTCAGGTAATGCAGCTTGGTAAGAGAAGTCAGGTCCCTGATTCAAGAATGATTTGGCTTGTTGTTAAGTAAGCTGAAACAAAGATAAACAAAAAGTTTTGAAAGCTTCTACCTTTAGAGAAGGCGGTATCGGAATTTCTGTGCTCCTAAGATCAACTGCCTGTGAAGAAAATAAGCAATGCTTAAGGTTCCAAGAAAGCTTATTTCAAAGATAAAGGAGACAAAGCAAAAGTAACAAAACCTGAAGTGCTCTGCAGATGCTTTCAAGGTCAGGGCTTAATTTAACCATTTGAGTGGTCATTACAACCTCAATAACACCTAAGCAAATCTGACTACCTTGTTCAAATACAGGAATAGCTAACGTGCCTCGAACATCACAGTCTTGAGCATGTTGTACTCTGGGATACTCCTCGTTCTTGAAAAACCTCACATCAGGAGTCCATTCAGGAACTTTGCCCAAGAAAACTCTTCCAGGCAAACCAACCAAGTCCCTGGAACTGGAACCTGAATCCTCCTGTTCAGTAGAGAATTGATAATTCTCAGAGATCTCTCTGTAATGAGCAAGCCTTTGGCACATTGGATCATGGCTAAAAGGTTGTTCCTTTGTGGTTAAAACTCGCTTACCACCTCTATCCACAGGCACCCACAACTGTATAAGAGAGCCTCTCTCACTTGTGAAATCTTTAATGTGTGTCACTGCTTGAACCAATCTCTCCATAACCGAAAAGCCATGACCACTTGGTCCAATCCACCACCGTCTATTAAAGCTAGAGAGATCTCTCCCTTGATCCTCAAGACTCGATCTTTCTGCAGAATCTTGACCATACATCTGAGATAAGTTATTAGATGTGTCTTGCGTTGGAGACCACATGAAGGAAGAAGGATCAAAAGGGGTTACAGAAGTTGAAGGACTAAAATTAAGGAACTCGGATGCATCAGTTGTCTCTAACCAGCAACCTTCTAATAGTAATCCGTCCATGAATGAAGAATCCATAGCCGGATCCATAGGTAGAGAATTGTTTTCCATGGCTTACTCAAATCAATGAAGCCACATCTGAAAAAAACAAAGCATCCATTTCACCAAAACCCAAACATAATCAAAGCAAAAAACTTGTAATAGAAAAGAAACTGAGAATCAAGATATTAGTGAAAAGCTCCAATTTTTTTTATTTTTTTTTTCTGTTGATTCTTACAAGTTGGTTAAAATACCCTAATCCCTTGTGGGTTAAGAGATACTGATTTAACCTCAATCAAAGAAGGAATCTTTTAAAAAAGTTTAGCACTAATCTAATTCTTGATTTAACAAAAAAAGATGAGACCTTTGAAGTTGAGAAATGGGAAATAAAAAGAAAACTCACAAAAAAAAGACGTCAGATTCTCGGAAGATTCTTGAAGTAGGTTTTAAATGGTGTTTATCCTTTTAAATTGAAGATTCTTGGAAAAGAAGTGTCCTTAAAAGACCACTTGTCTTAGGAGAGACAGGAGAAAACAAACCCAAATCTCAGGGAAAAGAAAGCTGTAAAGATGTCTTTGATGGGTCTGTTCCTGGTGAACAAGTAAGGTTAATGTGTACCTCTTCCTCATGAATTACCAAAACCCAAAAAAAAAATCATTTTTTGAGGCATCGTTATCTCATATATGCATCGGGGAAAAAAAGAACCCTTCAACTAATACTTTTTTTTATAAAAAAAAAAAATCAATTTGTTTGGTCTCTTTAGAGTATTTACACAACAGAACAAGACTGTCTGTCTCTCTCTCTCTCACTTCCAGGCTGCGTGGGTGTTGGAGGACGGAGATTCCCATATTCTAGAGAGAAAAAGAGATATTATTATTTTTCATATTTTTTTTAGAGTTTTGGGCAGTGAATTTCTTAACATGTAAGAGTCTTTTTTTTTTTTCCTTCCAACATGTAATCTTTATAAAAAAAAAAAAAGCTTAAAAGATATTTCTATGTAAGAAGTCAACTTTTTAATGTTGAGAGAAAATATCAGCAATTAGCACTAATAATAAATAAATAAGTAAAAAAAAGGCCATTGATTTGGAATCAATGTAATTTATTAAGCAAAGTTTTGGTGCCAATAATAAGGGACCAAGTAGAGTTGACAAAATTATATAAGGTAGTAGTATATAAGAACTATGAATATACAAAGTTGAATTTTCGCCGCTGACTTTGTTATTTTACTTGTTTATGAAATTGGAAAGAAAGGGTGTATAATAGAAAAAACGATTAACGTCTTTGATTTTTTCCAATTATTTACAGAATATGATCTGATTATTCTTCCATGTGTACACTCTCGAAAATGATACTATTTCATAGTTGTTAAAAACAAATAAAGATTCTAAAAACATATATAGTTAAAGAGAAGATGTCAAGTAATTAATTACTTAACTTAAAGTTGATACAAAAAAAAAGTTTAAGAGAAAATTAATAATTGATGGAGCAAGTTGGAATGTAAGAAAACAAGTGGGGGAGCAGGTTTTGCTTTTACCCCATGGGTAAAAAAGAATCTATATTATAAAACTACAAATAGCAATCGATAGAGTTAAATTATGTTGTTTGACCGATTGGTTTTTTTTTTTTCTTTTGGTCAGCGTCCTATTGGATTAAAAGATACTTTGTAATAGAAATGGTGGGCAATGTGTGTCCCACTTAGCCTCGTGGAGATGTGACTCTTCTTGAAGGAACAATTGTGTTTCCTTTGTAAAACCATTCACGTATGTAGAAAGAAGTGTCAAAACTGATTAGTTCATTTGGTAGTGGACTAGTGGTCTACAATGTTTTTGAGTTTTCAATTTACACTGATCACTGGCTAGAAAAACATAAGATGTGGTTGTGAGGTAGTTGAGATTATTAGATTACTGTTTAGTCTGTTTTGTTGGTTGAGATGATTTTTTCGATGTCGCAACTTGCTTTTGCGAAGAAGCAAAATGCAACGCGTCTAGTTTTTGTTCTTCCCCGGCCCCTATCAATCTTTTCTCATTGTTACCGTCTTCTAAGTTCTAACTATTTGTTTATTTAGGTGAACTGAATTTAGGAAACCTTTTTTTGTTGCAATAAATAGCAGACGTAAGTGAGTTTATGATTGAAAATTGAAAGGAACAACAAACTTTGACATAACATGTATGGAAGAAGATTCCGACTATATAAAAAATTAAAGTTATTCTTCCTTGCCATGGGAATCTCCTCTCTGGTTTGGTATTAAACAATAAAGTTTTGTTTTAAAAGAAAAAAGTTAGAAGATTGGTCGAATAATGAATAATCTTTCATCAAAGTTGTGATAATTTCACACGTCATACTTTAGGTAAAAAGTTTCTATTTTTGTTGTCTTGTCACACGCAAATTGATAGCTGACAATATCCTTGGTAGGTAAACCTATGGTGTGATTCACTTTCATCTTGTTTTTTTTGTAATCGGATCAATTAAACGAAAATCTATATTATGTTTAAGATATAGTAGAAAACTTGTTTTTGTTTGCCACTTAAGCGTTTACTATGGACCAACATGAAAGTATAGTGAATGGATAAATAGGTTATTACCTTTAATCAATAAGACAAATTTCAACAACTAAACCAAAACACAGTACTTTTGGTCATAGTATCTACTCTTAACATGATTAATTATAAAAAAAATGATTATTTGTTTCAGCTTTCAGATAAGCTTTCAAATTCTGAAACTCTTACCATAAGCATTTGTTAAAGATTCAGTTGAGAGTGTTAAATTCGATTAAACAAATTCAGATACAAATCAAAATCGTAATAAAACACCAAGAAAACAAACTATATGGAAGAAAGAATAAGTACCTGTTTGACAAAAAAAAGATAAGTAAGTACCTCCAAGCAAATTCAAATTAAATTATATTACATCAACAGATAACGACACAAACCCACAGTGAAATAAATAAAATTCGATTTCTATTCAATTTATATATTTATACCAAGAACTTTTAACCTAAAAACAGATTAGCATCTTTACTTTTCAGCTAATTACAAGATGTTTGGCAGGAACTTAACTGAAATGATCGGACCAGACCTAATTTAATATGTTATATACATCCTATAAAGTTTTCCTTCATATGTAATCAAAGCGAAGCCAACTTGATTTAGCCATCATGAAATTGAATTTTCCCAAAGACGGATCTAAGATTTTGTAAACTACACCCAAAGCTCATCATTGTACCTATAAGCAGATTTTATATTCACCACTACACTATTAAATACTAAAGATTGGCTTAGTGTGCATAGCTTATCGCAAACACAAGACGTAAGAGCTTATCGCAAACACAGACAGTAACAACGCATAGAAGCAATCCAAGTCCGTAATAAGAGAAAATTGACATTTTATCACGATTAATCTGTTGAAATGGAACAGTACTCATAGAGCAATATTAAGGAAACAACATCAATTTTTCTAAGTCTCTGATCTAAGACCAGTAAGAGATCAAGATGCTTTGGATCTCGTGTGACAGACACATGGCTCTGGCTACCAACCTCACTCATGTGCGTGATATTTTTTTTTGATAACCCAGTATCCAGACCACACAGTGATCTGACTAGCCCACTGGGCCTAAGCCCGCGTCACAGGGATTTTTAAGCCTCCACTTAAGGGCCCCCTGATAAACTGGTGGTCTGGGGCGCCTGAGCAAGTCCGCAGGTAAATTCCCAGGTGGCCACAGGAGTGAGAAAGCGAAACTGCGTCTGGGGAGGATCGATCCCTGGCCTAGACCAACAGGGCGATCCTTCCAACCAAACGAGAACCACTCGCCCACCACCATGTGGTTATGTGCGTGATATTTTATAAAAGGTCCAATTGAAATCATACGATTTTATAATTGTTATTATTTGTCTCTTCAGTTAATATTTAATTTGTTCCCATTGCTCAACTTTTGAGTAACTATTTGTTTGCATTAATCATAGAGACTATGATTTCAATGATATTCATTAGGTAAAATATTACGCATATATATAGTACTAATACACATAGGGTTAAACTTAAGAGCAATTAGATAAGGTCTTTACAATATTAATTGTGTTTTCTTAATATGCCATTTCAAGACGGAAGAGCTATAGCTACTCCAATCTTAATGTTGTAGTATTTGATATCATGTACGAAAGAGTGGTTTAGTACATCTATATATACATGCATCAACAACCTTATCATTCGTTCGAAAATGAAAAAACATACTATATATTATATAACACCGTTTTATATATGTCTTCCACTAAAACGATAGATGATGTGTTTCATACGAGAAATTGAATACCAGATTTGCACAAATATGCTGATTCCTATCACTCTTTTGTTGTCTCTTTATCTCTTTTTTTACTCATTTCCAAATTGGCACATATATAATATAGTTTTTAGTATTTTTATATATTTTTAGTTATATATTATATATGTTTTGGTTAATCGTTATTGCATTCGCTGGTTAACGAGTCATAAAAAAATCCTACAACCGCATCTTTTTGTACTGTCAAACCAATTGTTTAAAGCGTTAAATAAAACCACAACCGTCGGTTTCGGTAAATTATCGTAGTCATATCATCCACTGTATTTAATAAACCATTCATTCCATTAGTGATTGCTGATTTAGTAGATATATATATATATATATACAGTATAAATTAGCATTAGTGTTTAACCCTAAGTAATATAGCTTCACGGTGGATTTAAGTTCTAAAGACGAAGCTTTGTTCTCTCTTCTTCTTCCTTCCTCCGCGACGCGTTTCTTCTTTCTGTCTCGCAATTCCCAAGAGGTAAAGCTCCTTCGATTCTCCTCTTAGACATTTTTGTTCAGCGATTGATAAACCCTAAATGTTCCCTTTCTATTGTAGTCTTGTAGATACTTAAGTTAGATTTATGCGTGATCTAATCGTAATTAGTCGGGATCTAATTGTTGCGTTCGATTTGAATCATTGTCACGTAGAAACCCTAATTTTGCTGCATCCTTGTGTACTCGCAGAGCTTGAATACTTCCAGAATCGGCTCTGATTTGAAGCAATTTTGAGTTTCAAGGTGAAGCTAATGAGTAACTGAGTGTGAAAATCTTAGATTCCACCGACATCAGATCCTTTTTTCTCTGGTTTCATTTGATATGTCTACGAACGATGAGGAAAATGGAACTTTAATCGAGGTTAAGAATGTTCCAGAACCAAGCCCAGAGACTTGGTATAGTGTTTTTCTTCGTCAAGCTTCAGTCTATGGTGTAGCTGCAGGGTATTGTCTCTCAGCTTCTCTGCTCTCAATCATCAACAAATGGGCAATCATGAAGTTTCCTTACCCCGGTGCATTAACCGCTATGCAGTACTTTACAAGTGCAGCTGGTGTTTTGCTCTGTGCTCAGATGAAGCTAATCGAGCATGATTCGCTTAATCTCTTGACAATGTGGCGGTTTCTTCCCGCAGCTATGATATTCTACTTGTCTCTGTTTACTAACAGTGAGCTTCTCCTCCACGCCAATGTCGATACTTTCATCGTGTTTAGGTCTGCTGTTCCGATTTTTGTTGCGATTGGGGAAACGCTCTACTTGCACCAACCATGGCCATCTGTTAAAACGTGGGGATCTTTGGCTACTATATTTGGGGGAAGTTTACTTTACGTATTCACGGATTACCAGTTTACAATCGCAGCATATAGCTGGGCTCTTGCGTATCTGGTGAGTATGACTATAGACTTTGTTTACATCAAGCATGTGGTTATGACCATTGGCTTGAACACATGGGGTCTTGTTCTCTACAATAACCTTGAGGCGCTGCTTTTGTTTCCACTTGAACTGCTGATAATGGGAGAGTTAAAGAAGATAAAGCATGAAATCACTGACGAGACTGATTGGTACTCGTTGCAAGTGGTTTTACCAGTGGGTTTGTCATGTCTATTCGGATTGGCCATCTCTTTCTTCGGCTTCTCATGTCGCAGGGCCATTTCTGCAACGGGTTTCACTGTTCTTGGGATTGTGAACAAGCTATTGACAGTTGTGATCAATTTGGTTGTGTGGGATAAACATTCAACGTTTGTTGGAACCTTGGGGCTCTTGATTTGTATGTTTGGTGGAGTCATGTATCAGCAGTCTACCATGAAGAAACCGAATGCAGCACAAGAAGCTAAACCGCAAGAGCAAGACGAGGAAGAAGAGAAACTTCTAGAAATGCAGGAGAACAAGGAGAGTAACAGCATCAATATAAAGGAAACTCTGAAATCAGAAGAGAAACTATGATCATAGTGGTTGGAACTTGCAGTGGCTGGAGTTCCTTCGGTACTGATATGATTTAGTTTTCAAGTAAAGAACTACATTGTACTTAGTGGTTATGCAATTCTTTTGTAACTAGAGGTAAGAGTACTGCGTTCCTGATCCAGTAGTTGAATAATATCGATTTCTTGTTTACATTTTGATGTGTTTGGATTTATTTCTTGTACCCGATTCAGATTTATATGCGAGTAAAGAATTCTTATGTGTCCTTTTTGTCTTGAGATCTGTTATGAGGTAAAAGTTACGAAAGTTCAAAAAGATATTTGTGTTTGAGAGTCCATCTAATCTTGGTAACTGCTGCTAAGCTAGTTTATGTTATGAGAACACCTAAGGTATGATGAGTAACGTTCGATTTTGAGCCCAAAAATGAAAAATTAAAAATTTCCGTCAACAGCAGGGTTCGAACCTGCGCGGGCGAAGCCCAATAGATTTCAAGTCTATCTCCTTAACCACTCGGACATATTGACAATTTGTTAAATCATCATTGAAAGATGTTTATAATATTAACATTAAAAGTAAAATTTCAGTCAAAAAACTAATCCTTAATCCTTCGTAGCTTAAGAAGATTGTAATATTTTGTTGAAGATTTAGTTGAAGCCAATCAATTATATATAGAGTAGACGAATCTAATAAAAATTTATATTAGCAAATAATGGGTTGACGATTTCCACAAGTGATCATTGAGTAACAGGCTAATTCAAATTTGTTGGACATATAAGTCATAGCGATTGTACGGTCGAGACTCGAGAGCACCCAAAAATTATCTCTCTGCAAGACCAGAAAGCCCTGTTTTTATTCCTCAAGCTAAAAAGGAAGCCCTTTACATGTTTACATGGAAACTCTCAATCTTATGCCACCAGTTCTCTTCCCTTAAAGGCTCTAATGGCTCAAATAATCAGGAGAAAGAAGCGCCTGACAACACATATCAGTAGGTAAGAACCTGAAGACATGACTTGATGAGGATAGACAATGAGTTTTTGTGATCATACGTTCAATAATGTTAAAATGCCTCATTGAATCGGCCAGGCTTGTTTCGTGACTCACACTGATCATGGCCCTGGAAATTGTTCACGAGCTTTCTCACACTGCTTGCATTTTCCAAGCATGACAAATTGACAATTAATTAGCTTTCATACAGATGCCTACCATACCTTTTCGCAGAATAGTTCATCAAAAGATACACCATTTACTCTATTAACTTATCCTAAGAGCAACTGGAACCAGAGAAGAAGCGATAAACTAGTTGAGTAGGAGATAATATATTACACACAAAGAAGCTATCAAGCTTGTTGGCAGTGATTCTTTTACCAAGTTCACCTAGGGGGATTGTTCTGGTGCATATTTGTAGTCGGAATGTTTTGGAACTCCGTGTGGATTAAGTTTTGGAATACTCCTGGCATTGTGTTGTGAAATTGCCCTGCCAATACCACCTGTGACTGTCTTGGAGCAGCCTGTAATAGAAAACGATCAGAACACTTAACCATATGAATTGTACAAGTCTATCAAATGTCAATGAGTGGATTGCATTCGGGATGCAGATAGGAAAATCAAACATACCACATGCTGAAATCCTTCTTGGCTTCCCTCACCACCAGTTTCAGATTGAGCCACATGCTGCACAAATGAAGAAAGATCAATGAAACACGTAACCAATCTTAAACAAAGTTACGCATCACATCATCAGGGTCTGACAGTTTAGCGGAAATAGTTGTTTGTCCTCTGGCCGTATGTATGATATTATAGCCTATCGAGTACCCATAAAAGATTAATCGATGATTCTGATAGCATAGTAGAAAAACTAGCGGACCTTTGCCTTTTTAGATGTATTGCTTAGGCTACTTCTCTTCTCCCTTCTGGTTTCAGCTTGCCATGGAACATTGCCTGCATGTATGTTAGCTTCGGGTCCAATCTGATTCGATGTGGATCCATATTGATTTTCTTCCTGGACAGGATGTCCTGCTTGAATTGCAGCTTCTTCACACCTGACGGGATGTTCGATGGTAGTAATCTTAACAGCACATTGCTTAAAAGCTTCTTTCATTGCAAACATGGCGATGTCATAACTTTCTTGGGAAAGAGATCCTTCTTCTCCCAATATAATGGCTCGGCGGCAAAGATCATTGAAACGGCGGATATTAGACTGCACAAGTTCAAGGTTTCCACTGATCTGATGTCTGTTTCTAGCTGCATTCGTCCATCTTTGCAACACATAGTTTATCGGAATGGTGAAAACACCCGACATTTGGAGGACAACAATTGCGTGTCTACAGAGATATCCCTTGTACTCAAAGGAACGGCAAGAGCAGTAAATATCAGACTTAAATTCATCCCAATCCACCAAATACTTCTGATCGTCGTCAAAGTCCTTGACACTGTAAGTTGTCCCTTCCTCACTCTCCCTGGTAAGGTGACAAGCAGCTGCACCCAGAACCTCAAGTTGGAATTTCCTGAATATTTCATGGGAGTATACAAGTAACATTTGCTTCTCAAAAGGTGATGGAGATTTCAACTCAGGTGCTTCATGCCAAGCATCAAAATCTGCTTTCGCTTCCTCTTCATACCTATCTTCTAGCATTAGCCCATATCCTTCTAAGAACTCTTTAAGCGAGGTTTCAGCGTGAACATACCTATCAAACAAAGAATTCACACTTTCTGAACGACAACGTGTTGATAACCCCGCAAATGTTATTCCCCTCATAAAGGTAGGTGCCCAGAACTTACGCTCCTCATACAAAGAACGCATCCACTGAACATCTCTAAGATGAAACTTGTCTATCAATTTCAACCACCTCCTATCAAATTCCTCCTCAGACCATGACATGTATATACATTTGAACAACTTTTTCATGAAAGTGTCTTGCCACATACTCCAATAATCCAAATTCCTAGGAAGCCGATCCAGCACATGCCACAAGCAATAACAATGGCGAGTTTCCGGTAAAACCGCAGCAATTGCAGCTTTAATAGCATTGTTTTGGTCAGTAAGCATAACTTTAGGTTTTTGACCACCCATTGCCACTAACCAAGATTGCATCAACCAAACATAAGTGTAAACTGTATCATCTGCAAGCAATCCACATCCAAGCAACACAGGTTGTACATGATGATTAACTCCAACAAAAAGAACTATTGGTACTTTATATTTACTCACGAAATAAGATGTCTCAAAAGAAACCACATCACTAAAACTTTTATAATCTTCAATCCCTTTAGCATCAACCCAGAACACATTCCTCAGAAGATGATCTTCACTGAAATCAACAGCGAAAAAAAACTTGGGATTCTCTTCTTGCATACGCATAAGAAACTCAAGCAAAATCTCTGCATCACCAGTATCAAGAACAAGTCTCCTTCCTTTATCATGTTGATTCCTCATATAACCATCTATAAAATCAAGATCGTTATAAGCACTGAGATGTTTGCAATCAGTTAACGGACTGTTCTTCTTCCTCCTTAGACGAGTATCAGTGGATTTCACAAGCTCTGTGTTTCTATGGCTCCGGAAATAATGAGCTTGCTCTGGTAAAAGCTCGTGATTATGCTCTTTGACGAAACTGTAAACGTACCATTTCCCATCTGGTCTTCGTTTTACATGCATACTTGCTTTGCATCCGATTTTAGGAGAAGCTCTAGGGTTTATCGCATCATCAGATTGTTGTTTGCTTCCATAGCGTATGCAAGAGAATTTTGCATCGATGAATTCCTTTGAAGCTCTTGATCTTCGACTACTCAATTTCGCAGTTCCGAATCCAACGGATTTGGCGTAGTCTTTGTAGAACAAATACGCATCTTCGTGAGTCTCGAATTCCATTTGAGAAGCTTGAATCCACACCAAAATTCGATAAAGATCGGTGAGTACAAGACGCGAAATAGATTGAGTAACATAAAATCACGAATCAGAGAAGTGATTCATCTTCACCACAATGGTTTTTGAAAGATCCGAAGGAACACAGAGAGTGAAACATTAGACGAGAAGTTGAAAGAGACTTGCAATTGCAAATCTGATGCGTAGGTGAAATATTGGGCCTATCTTTTTAATCAGGATATTGGGCCGTATTGGGCAATTTGGTTTGGTCTTTGACTTCTTTTCAACTTTTTTGGAAAATGTATTTGACTATTGAGTGTCTAACAAAGCTATTGGAGAAAAGAGTTTTAATGAAAAAAGGAAAAAGCAAAAAGGTGAAGAGCCGTTAGGCTAAGTTTTAAAGATTTAAATCATCTGACGACCAAAAAAAAATCATCTATTAGCTTGAGATTGGATAAAAAATAAATTAATCAGATTGGATATAGCCTAATAATAATGTATAAATTGTTTTTTTTTGGGGTAAAATGGTTTGGTTTTAATATTAAGAAAAAAATAATGACGAGGCGGTTGGTGGTCGGCGACATTGAAATAAAACATGGACCATTGGACCGTTGAGCGTGGTGGTAGTAATAAGTAAAAACGAAGAAAATAAGAAGAAGAATTTTGAAAACGCACATGGTTACAAATATAGCCGTTGGGCTCCTGATTTCCTTTTTCCATTAGGTTGAGGTTGCATCCAACGGCTCAGATTTACTAGCCGTTGATTCTAAAAAGGGAAGAAAAGAAAACAACAACATTTTTTTGTGTGTTGCAGACATATATCCGCTCTTCACGTCTTCATAATCTTTGATTGATCTCTCTACAGTCTCTTTTACCCTTTTTTCTTTTCTTCAATTTTGTTTTCGTTGTGAGAGAAAGAAGATAAAGAGAGAGAGACTCTTGAACATCATTGAAGAGAGCCAGAGATCGAGTTCTGTTTGCTGTTATGGGATTTTGCTTCTGACAGAGAGATAGAGATAGAGAAAGACTAATACCTTGAAAGCGTCAAGGTAAAGAATTTAGTGTTGATTTCATCTGGGTTTAAGAGATTTATTACATCTTGTTCTTGATCTTTAGATTCTCAAATCGGATTCAAGACCCAATTTATAATTTGGATTTGTTTTGACTTGAGACATGTTTCTGTGATTGCCAGATACGGAAGATAATAATGAGTGGATCAGATGAGAACAGACACGGAGTCATTGGACCGATGAATCGACAACAAGGTAGATCAGAATCAAAAACAAGAATCCTAATTTAATCAAAAATCAATCTTTTGTTTGATTTTCTAAAAAGATGATTTTGTCAATTTTTTTGGAAAGGGGTTTTACGTGGAGGAAAGGTAATTCCGACGAATGGACAGACACGAAGGGCACTGAGTAATATAAACAAGAACATCATCGGAGCTCCTGTTTATCCTTGTGCTGTCAACAAAAGACCATTCACTGAGTAATTTTCTCTATTACCTTCTTCTTTAATTGATTCATTCTTGAATAAAAAGTTGTATACACTTATCTTAAGAACCAACTGTTTTCTCAGGAACAATGGGATATGTAACAATAAGATTCCACCTGTTCCAGTGCATCGACCAGTTACTAGGTGAGTAAATTTCAATTGATTTCTGCTTCAATGTCACAATTGTACTATGAGTTTGTTTAGGAGCTCTAATTCTTGATTTAATTTCAGGAAATTTGCTGCTCAGTTAGCTGAGAACAATCCTCAAATCCACAAGGAGGTACCTTTACACTAATTGAATTTGGTATTTGAAAACACGACATAGTTTTAGGTTGTCTAATCTCAAGTGTTTCTTTTGTGATTAGGAAACCAAGAAACCAGACTTGATTTCGAACGAAGCATTAGATAGAATCATAACAGATGTGGAAGAAGGAGACTTTAATGAACCAATGTTTGTTCAACACACTGAAGCTATGCTTGAAGAGATTGACCGAATGGTAATAATAATACCATGTTGTATCTAAGCCACACTTTTTTTTTTGTTACTCGGATGAAGAAACAAATTGTCTTTTATCTGCAGGAAGGGATTGAAATGGAAGATTCAAATGATATTGATGTTGAAGTAGAAGAGTCTGTGATGGATATAGACAGCTGTGACAAAAACAATCCTCTAGCTGTAGTTGAATACATCGATGACATATATTGCTTCTACACGAAAAATGAGGTAACTTTTAGTGTTCTGTTTCTGTATCAATATGATCATTCTGGTTTCAAGATTGAAACTTTTTCAATTATTTTGCAGTGTCGTAGCTGCGTACCGCCTAATTACATGGAGAATCAACATGACATTAACGAGAGGATGAGAGGGATCCTTATTGATTGGTTGATTGAGGTAGAAATACATTAAAAACAACATGTTTTTGTTTGTTGTCTCAGTATAAAGCTTACTGTGAAATTTGTTGCAGGTACATTACAAGTTTGAGCTGATGGAGGAGACGCTTTACCTGACAATCAATCTCATAGATCGATTTCTTGCGGCTCATCATCATATCGCGAGGAAAAAGCTTCAGCTTGTGGGTGTAACAGCTATGTTGCTTGCTTGCAAATACGAAGAAGTTTCAGTTCCAGTTGTTGATGATCTTATCCTGATCTCTGACAAGGCTTACACTAGGACAGAGATTCTTGATATGGTAAAATCTTTCACTTGATCATAACCATGGATTATCTGGTTTCTATGTAGATGATCATTCTTGTGTCTTGCAGGAGAAGTTAATGGCAAATACCTTGCAATTCAATTTCTGTCTGCCAACTCCGTATGTGTTCATGAGACGGTTTCTCAAAGCTGCACAATCTGACAAAAAGGTTTGTGTAGTAACTTTGATGATAACTCTCTTATGTTTATATATAAAGAATCAAAACATGATTATAAGGTGTGGTTTTTTCAGCTTGAGCTTCTATCATTCTTCATCATCGAGCTTTGTCTAGTGGAGTACGAGATGCTTCAGTACACTCCTTCTCAGTTGGCTGCATCGGCGATCTACACAGCTCAGAGCACACTTAAAGGATTCGAGGATTGGAGCAAAACCAGTGAGTTCCACTCAGGCTACACCGAAGAAACGCTTCTGTAAGAACATCAAAACTAAGTAGCTTTTTTACTGATATAATTTAAAAACCTCACTGAAATTGTTTTTGATTTTGATGATCAATCTCTTACAGGGAATGTTCGAGAAAGATGGTTGGTTTGCATCACAAGGCAGGGATAGGGAAGCTAACAGGTGTTCACAGGAAATACAACACATCCAAATTTGGTTATGCTGCAAGAATTGAACCAGCTGGGTTTCTTCTGCTGTGAACGAACCAACTGTTAAAATAAGGTCACACGGAATTTATAATGACTTGACCAAATTTTATCACTGAAGACTGAAGAGACAGCAATATAAGTTGCATATATGGGGGAAATTTCTGAACACGTACGTATCTCTGTGTGGGTTCACTTGTCTGTGTGGATGGTTTAATTTTTTCATTTTCGTTGCTAAGAGAATAATAGAAAGCGTTTTCGCTCTTAACATTACTTTTTAGAGTTCTTGATTTGAACATATTTTTCCACTCTTTTTTCCAAATTCCAAGTCAGCATCTTTTATCACTCACAGTCACGTTCACAACAGTTGTGGCGAAAATAAATAAGGTTTTGGTTTTGTGGACATAATCACTTTGATCTCTTGACTTGGTCGTAAAAGTCGCTCGATTTCTTGAAAAAAACATTAATGATAGAAGAACCAGTCAATCTATTATTGGGGATATTGTTACATATATATATATATATAGTGTGTTTACGTAGTGTGATTGGTGTATATGAAAGAAGGAATGACTAATTCTCACTTATTTACACACCAATCACACTCATAATAAATTTAGTGAGATCTGAATATATGTATCTGTCAGAATGACTTTGACATAACTTGTTAGACGGAAGACTTGTTTATAAGAAGTACCTCTTTCATGAACTTTTATTGCAAAAAAAAAAAAAAGAGAGAAAAATGGATGAAAGTGGTAGTATTGCCAAAATGTGTATTTGCTTATCAATAATGTTGCTGCTTTTATCTTCATCCCTTGAGAACTCGTTCGTCTCAGCTCTCCCAACTGGTGAGTCAAGTTTTGTCGTTGTTTCACTTTCTAACATAGTCGACAAGTTAAAGAGTAGTATAATTTTCATACAAGAACAATAACAAACCCGTTCTTAGAAGATTACTTTAAAAACTTTTTGATTGAATCTTTTCTCACTAGCTTGTTATGTTTGCAAGTTTTCCCTTAGCGTCATATAAATAGAATGAAAATTGTTTCGTTATCTTTGGTAAGTGATTTTCTTTGTTAAATTAAGAATTGATATGCATATATATAAATAGTGCAGAGGAGACGTATGAAGCGACAAAAATAGGCCACGCAAGAAGAATGTGGATACCAGTGAGATCTAGCCCTTCATGTCGTGCCCGTCGAGTATCTAGAAGCCATTCAAAACGGGGTCCAGGTTGCTGATTATTTAAAAGATCAAACCATGAACTCCCGGTTGCATCATTTTAGAACTACCTATGCTGAATGTTTTATCTAGCTCCTACAACTCGTGTCTTATCCGACCATCTTTGTCTGATTAATACCATAATGAATAGAATCGCTCTTAGTATATCTTATGTATATAGTAACCATCAGATGACCCTCTTCTGGTTTCTAAGCATTTATACATCTCCAAGACTAAAAACCATTATAGAATTTTGCATGTTGCCCTGTTCTACAAGAGATGTGAGAATTCTCAAAAACGACCATGCGAAGAAAACATGACAATGTTTCAAACATTTTTGTAACCACAAGACATAACTAGTCCCTCTCTTTTTTCTCTCATCTGCCTCTCTCCTTGTTAGAGATTTTACTTACTGTGTACCTTATTTGGAAATATGACATCACGAATGAAGAGTCATCAAGGTCGAGCAATTAGTAATAGTCACAAAAGAACATGTTAAATTAATCACATCCCCACAGTTGGTATGTGAATTATTTTACCTAAAAAATCTCCAGTTTAGGTGGACGGTGATACTAGTTACCGACGCTAGAGCCTAGAACAATGAAAACTCTCTTTCTAGATGGTTAACGAGTTTGCCATTTGATCTACCGACATCGTAACAGAGCAATGTTATTTTGTGTGGAAAAGTCTGCTAGAATGACTTTGATGTTACTACTAGTGTCCATTGACGTTGACGCGGACTTGACGTTGACGTTGACGTTGACGTTGACTTTATACTAGTTTATAAGATGTACCTCTTTCACAGAAATTTAAACTATCGAAAAGATAAAGAAAAATGAATAAAAGAGAATGTGGTAGTGGTAATATTGCTAAATTGTGTCTTTGCTTATCAATAATGTTGCTGCTTTTATCTTCATCCCCTGAGAACTCGTTCGTCTCAGCTCTCCCAACTGGTGAGTCAACTTGTGTCGCTCGTTGTTTTACATTTTTTAATATAATCAATAGGCTAAATGGTACGATAATATTCATTACAAGAAACAAGACCCTTTAGGCTTAGTATTATTTTCATACAGAACAAACAAACCCATTCGTAGAAGATTAATTAAAAAAACTTTTGGATCATATCCTTTTATGTTTGTAAGTTCCCCTTTGCCTAAAGCTAAAAGAGAGAACAAGTCTTTGGCAAGTTGTTAATTTTTTTGTCGAAACAAGAACTAATATGCAAACAGATAAAAATTGTGCAGGGGAGAAAACAGAGGGAGCAAGACGAAGTGGAGTGAGAATGATGATGGATGCAAAACGTGTTGGTTATGTATACAGAAGCCGCTCGGGCCGTGGTCCAGTCATGGTGGCCGAAACTAAACCATGAAATCGCGGTTGCAGCATTTTACCACTACTTATGTCCAATGTTTTATTTCCTACTCAGTGTCTTCGCCATCTGATCCGACCATCTTTATCTGATTAATAAATGAATAAAAACCACCGCTTTTAGAAAACCATCATTTTATGATTTCTGATTTCTAACCAAATTTCCACCTCCAAGACTAAAAAGACGAATCATTATAGAAATTTGAATCGTGCTCTGTTCTACATAAGATGTGGGAAGTCTCTCAATGACCACGTGAACAAAACATGTCAATGTTTCAAACATCTTAGTAACCCAAAACACAGCACTAGTTCTTCTTTCTCTCTTCCCTCCCTGTCTTCTTGTTAGAGATTTTACTTACTGTGTACCTTAAATGCATAAGTGACAAGCTGAAGTTGGCGGATTCTCATGGATACTGCAGAGATTGTCTCAAGAGTCGAAGCTACATTATGAGGGTTAACTAAACTATCTCCTCACAGGTGGAACGGCTCCCCTTCCTCCTGTTCCACGTCCAGTACCTTGACCCTTTATGACAACATCAAAGTTCGATTAGATGCCTTAAATTTCCAAACATTTACTTCTTGACCTGTAAATCAGAAACATAAAGGACTTAGGCGAAGGTGAACTTACTTTGGCTCGCATTGCAGCGCCTCTTCCTCTGCCTACACCTAGTGAAGAGCTTTTTCCCTGCAATGATCAAACAAGCAAGATGTTATTAGGTTCCATGTTTATAAAGCATAGATGGGTTTGATATTCACCACCACGTTCAAGAAGCATACCTTGCCCCTAACATCCTTGAACATTGGAGCATTCTTTAGCATGTCTGGTATGACTATAAACCTGTAAAGATTTTACAAAATGTCACATATCAGTCAGCTAAGTTGAAAAAGAATACTCCAACAAAAGTAAATAAGTAGGAAAGAAGCAGATATCAAAAGGAGTTTATATAGCACCTGACTAAGCTGCCTCGAATGAAGACATGCTCAAGCTGTGATACCTTACCATCCTGTTCCATAAAGAGCCCAAACGTAAGTTCAGTAACAATCATGAATAGAAGATAGTAAGTTCTATTCAAAATCTACAAATGTGTAAGAGCATATATATATACAGTAACACTTCAAGATTAAACACATATGGTCTTGTAGTTTATAAATCGGAAACTCGTAGCAGTTCATTCCACAAATTTAAAAGTTCTACTAAAGCCATATCACTGGTGAATTGTAAGGAAAAGAAGAAATTCTGTCTTTAGCCATGATGATTCAACATAGTAACAACTTAAGCACGACCTTTATAATCTTCCTTGTCTACTACTAGCATATACAGGAACTAAACCCCAATCACTACTAGGATCACAAGTTAAGTGTTTTTACTTGCAAAATAGAACTACTTGCAAGAATTTCACAAGGATTTAACCCAACCTAAGCCGCTAAATTTTAGAGTACATTCTCAATTCGTGCCTATTCTAGGGCTTTCAAAGCTCCTACATCGGCAATGGACAAGAAACGAAGCCCTAGTAAAACGTTACCTTGGCCTTATAGGTGATGTTCTCGAGCTGACAGTTCCAATTATCCTCACACTCGATCATGCTTCCTCTGTATAGCTCACCACTCTTCATCTCCACACTCACGATATGACCGGACGATTCGTGAAGAAGCTTCACCGGAATCCCCAAACTCCGACTCATCTTCGATTCACTAAACCCTAATTGAACCTTCCCTTTTCCTTTTTTTTTCGCAGGGAAAAAGCGTTTCCAGTTGTAAATTACACTCTTATCACTTTTTATTTAGATTTTGGGTCTGCCCATTAGCTTATTAGGCCCAGTAATATATTAGGCCCGTTATTTAAATGTTGGTGTCCCTTTGTTTTGGATTAGTACAAAAAAAGGATTAGTACAAGAGATTTGTTTGGTAATTAAAGCTCCTCAAAACTTGTGACAACTCAGATTCTCTAAACAGATGTGGCAATGTAACCAAGCTTTTTCACAGATTCTGATTTAATAGCCAAATTTGGCTTCTTGTGGTCATGATTAATAAAAGATTTCATATTAATTGTTGGAGCGTTACACAAAATAGTTTGCCTATAAATACAATAAGCTAATCCACAGTTTTTTTTTATGCTTTTAGTAGCTCAATAACCATAGAGAAAAGATGGAAGGAACAATTAGGTGCTCGGCGAATTACGTCCCGCTTACTCCGATCAGCTTCCTCGAGAGAGCCGCCGTCGTCTTCGGCCCCAGAACCTCCGTCGTGTATGGTGATATTCAATACACGTGGCGACAAACACGTGACCGTTGCGTCCGCCTTGCCTCTGCTCTCTCCGACCTCGGTCTCTCCCGCAATGATGTTGTAAGTGGTTTAATTAACGACTTTATATATATATTGGTCATACTTTTTTTTATTATTATTTAAACAATTTTTGGAACAGGTGGCTGCTTTGGCGCCAAATGTTCCTGCGTTATGTGAGCTTTATTTTGGAGCTCCGATGGCTGGATCAGTACTTTGCGTGTTGAACACGACCTTCGATTCTCAGATGCTTGCGATGGCGCTGGAGAAAACGAAGCCAAAAGTCTTCTTCGTTGACTCTGAGTTCCTCTCCGTCGCTGAAGAATCTCTCAAGCTCCTCTCAAACACCGAAGAACAACCTCTCATCATCACAATTACAGAAAATCCAACAGAGAAGTCAAAATATAAACAATACGATGATTTTCTCTCTTCCGGAAACCCTAATTTCATACCCCTACGACCGGTTGACGAATGCGATCCAATCGCCCTCAACTTCACATCCGGAACCACATCGAAGCCCAAATGTGTCGTCTATAGTCACCGCGGTGCGTATCTGAACGCAACTGCTACTGGTGTTATGAATGAGATGAAACAAATGCCGGTTTATCTGTGGACAGTTCCGATGTACCATTGTAGCGGGTGGAGCTCTGTTTGGACAGTTGCGGCTTTTGGAGGAGTCAACGTCTGTCTCAGGGAAGTCAACGACAGAGTTATATTTGATAGTATCGTGAAGCACAAGGTAACTAACTTTGGTGGCTCGCCTCCGGTTCTCAACATGATTGCCAATGCACCAGACTCGGTCAAGAAGTCGTTCCCATGGACCGTACAGGTTATGAGCGGAGGATCCTCGCCTCCTGAGGTAAAACTAATCACAGAGTTTTGAATTATATGTGTGTTCAATCCGGCTTATTCGGTTTGAACTTCCATATTTTTAGGTTAAATATAATGCCTTGCTTTATACGTTAGCTCCGTCACAGTACATTATATTTTACATAGAATCATAGTATAAGATATTAATTTATTTGGACAGGTCATGTTGAGACTCAAGAAGCTAGGATTCAAAGTGATGATGGCTTATGGATGCACGGAGGTGTATGGACTAGGAACAGCTTGTTTGTGGATGCCCGAGTGGGAGACTCTACCTGAAGAAGAGAGTTCAAGGCTAAAGGCAAGAGATGGTCTCAACCATTTCGCCAAGGAAGCTGTCGATGTGTTGGACCCAACCACCATGAAATCGGTTCCACAGGACGGAAAGACTATCGGGGTGATTGTTCTCCGGGGAAATACCGTCATGAGTGGTTACTTCAAGGACAAGGAAGCCACTGAAGCGGCTTTTCGAGGTGGATGGTACTGGAGTCGCGACATGGGTGTTATAGATCCCGATGGGTAAGTAAATGAATCATCCATGACTTTGAATATATATTACTTTGAATTTACTAATGATCATGATGTTTCCACATCCAAAGCTACATACAATATAAAGATAGGTCACAAGATGTTATAACATGCGGAGGAGAAATTGTGGGGTCAAAAGAGATCGAAGGGATTCTCTATAGTCACCCGGCGGTTTATGAAGCAGCGGTAGTTGGACGACCAGACGAAGCATTAGGAGAATCGATGTGCGCTTTCGTGAAGCTCAAGGAAGGAGTTGAAGCGAAAGAGGAAGAGATCATTGAGTTCTGTGAGAGAAAGATTGGGAACAAGAACATGAAGATGGTTCCAAAGACAGTAGTCTTCTCGGATGTTCCTAAGACTCCCACTGGGAAGATTCGGAAGAATGTTCTGAGAGAGATGGCCAAGAATATGGGTTATGTTCCATTGAAAGCTGTGGAGTAAATGAAATGATAATTTATCAATGCAACTTATAAAGTTAAAAAAAAAAAATGGTGAAAACTTTAAGCTTTAGTTTATATGTTCTGTGATGTTCTATGTAATTTTGACAAGTATAAAAAAAATGAAGTCAAGGCAAAGCTATCAAACTATAATAACCAGTCCAGATCAAATTAAACCGGAGAGAAATTGAAATGCCCAATCAGAAATATATAAATGGGCCAAATGTGAAGACACGGCCCACTAATTGTTTTTCCATCAGATTGATAAACCTGAAATGTTTGTTTTCTTTTCGGCAAGCTTCTCTTCTCTTACAATCTTACATGGTCGCACTCGCATCTCTTAGTGCAGATTGCTAGGACCAGATACATAATTGAAACGAGTCTCGAAAAAATGGAAATGTTCGCTTACTGATTTAGAGTTTAGATTTTAGTTTATTGAAGTAAGTTTTCTCCTTTTCGTAAATTTCTAATCCCGAAGAACCTCAGAATCGAGCCTGGAAAACTATGTACAGAGCTCTGTAAGTTATTTCGGCAAAATTTGTTTTTTTTATATGTTGCCTAGTATTTCGATAAATGTTCATTGACTTGCCTCGTGTTTGAGCAATGAAGGTGGCTTTCTCCATTGCGATTTATTGTGAGCTCGTCGTCGTCAAAGTTCACACCATACGTATCTCGGGTTTGTTATCAGTTGCCTATGTTTCCTCTATTAAATTTGAAAACTTTGCAATTTGATTAAATGGGTATTTGATTATAGGGACGAGGACTAAGTGGAATTGAGAATGGGGCTGGTTGTTCTTGTTCTCGTAGTGTCACGACATTGATTGGTATGTCTGATTTTAGCCTCTTAGTATGGTCTGTTTGTCTCTCACTATCTATTTGATCTTACTTGGATTATCAAAAACGAGATTTTGTGACTTGAGAGTGCTTGCTTTCATATGCAGGTAATGAATTCATTCGATGCCAAGATGAGTCAAAAATCTTACAGGTGCAGATTGTTGATGCGCTTCGTTCCGGAGAGAGGCCTGGAGCTTCAGCTCTGCTTTTTCAGTTTATACAGGGGAATTATTCACTTAGTGCTAATGATTTTCATGATATTCTACATTATTGTGCTCGATCACCAGATCCTGTGGTAAGTTTGATATATGACAAAATCTCCCTTTGGATTTGTTTAATCTTTGTTTATCTTTCACAAGTTATATTTCAATGAAGTTTTGGTAGGGCTGAGATGTAAATCTGTAATTAATTTCTCATAATACAGTACTCTTGTTGTCTCTGACCTCAAGCCAGTAAATTGTTCGTGTAGTTTGTCATGGAGACTTACAGTGTAATGTGTAAGAAGGAAATTAGTCTGGACAGCAGATCTTTGTTGTTCATTGTACAATCCCTTTGTAATGGGGGGCACTTGGATAAGGTATAGTTAGTTATTCCACTCAAATAACCAGTATTTTCTTACATAATGTGACTAAAGGAGATGAGTGAATATTTTTGGGCATATTTGTTCAGGCATCAGAGTTTATTCACGCTGTCGGAGAAGATGATAGTATCTCTCCTATTCTGCCCGTTTATAACTATTTTCTTGGCGCCTGTGCAAAAACGAGAAGTGTATATCATGCTAGTAAATGTTTGGAATTGATGGATCAACGGAGAGTAGGGAAGAATGAAATAACTTATGCAGCACTTCTCAAGGTTAGTTAAGAACATATCTTTTTTCAGTGCCTTTATCTTCTTTTTTCCAAGAGCTGTTCGTATGCCAACTTTTATATTTGGAGGGTAGGAAATATGGAGTATTTTCGTTATTGTCCCCATATTTGTCTTAGCTTTACTGTCGCTTAAGAACTTCCTTTTGTTCCTTGACATAGAGGTTTCATTTGCATTGATCTGCATAGTTGATCTTACTTTCTTTGTTATCTGATTAATATTATTTTCAGCTTGCAGTTTTTCAGCGCAATCTATCAGCTGTCAATGATATCTGGAAACACTATGTCAACCACTATAGCCTGGATATACTTCCTCTCAGAAAATTCATATGGTCCTTTACGAGGCTAGGGGATTTGAAATCAGCATATGAATTATTGCAACACATGGTGGATCTAGCTTCAAGAGGAGAGCTCTTTGTTAAATTCAACAGAGGAAAACTGCATTCCACGACACTGGATATTCCTGTACCAGCAAAAGGTGAAACAGGATCAGAGAAAGTTGCTTTTGGAGTAAATGATCACAATGTGGAGTACAATTCGTCTTCCAAAATGGCTTTGCCGAAAGGTCACAACAAAATCCCTGCAACTAGGGTCCTCAGGTGGTCGTTCAATGATGTGATTCATGCATGTGGACAATCTAAAAACTCTGAGCTAGCGGAGCAGCTAATGCTTCAGGTATCTCCCACTCCTTTCCCATTCATCCATTTCATGTCCTTATCCACTCTCTATGCTCTGTGTGCGATACTGTAGAGTTATGAGAAAAAAAACTCTTCGAAACTTTTGTAGGAGACAGTTGCAGCATTAACGAATCTTTAGTGGGAACTTTGATCTTCTGTCTATTACCTTGATTGAAATTCCGAAGCTTTCATGATCATTGATACCAGCTCTTTATCATCCTTGTTGGGCTATAAAAGCTGTTAAATAGCTGTCTGCTTCCCTTGTCTTTTATGATTTTATCTGGTTCGGGTCCTGCTTTGTGGTATTAGGTAAAACCTCATTTCGCTGACTTTCTTCTTATCCCCACTAACAGATGCAAAATATTGGGTTGCTACCATCAAGCCACACATATGATGGTTTCATTAGAGCTGTTGCATTTCCAGGAGGATATGAATATGGCATGACACTGGTAAGAGTTTATATACTGTACAAGTCACCTCTTTCATAATATCTTTCTTTCTGTAGTTTATTTTTTTTTCTTATAACGATTTCTCTTTATGTTTCATATCTCTACGCAGTTGAAAGTAATGCAGCAGCAGAATCTGAAACCATATGATTCAACTCTAGCTACGGTGTCAGCCTATTGCAGTAAAGCCTTTCAAGTTGATTTAGCTGAACATCTGCTGGATCAAATATCTGAATGCTCGTACGCATATCCTTTTAATAACCTTCTTGCTGCATATGACTCCTTGGTTAGTTATTTTGATTCTACATATTGAAAGCCAGTTACCGTAGATACCTCTTTTACCTTTCAATGTTTGTGTATTCTGTTACAAGTATTTTTTCCCGAAGCCTCAAGTACATGAGTTTGATCCTAGATGCCATAGAAAGTTCAAAAGACCATACTTGTGACTATGTTGCCACTCTAATCATAGGAGACGCTCGGAACAAAGGGTTAATGTTCTGTTCTATTAGTTCTTACTCAAATATTCGTACAAAAATAATCTGCAGTCTAAGTGGTTGTCATGTTTTATAGGTCTTGTTATTATGTGTCCATATTTAGTACATAATCCTTGAACCTAAACAACTTTGTTCTGTTTATCTATGCGTGTCACTGTGAGATTCAGTTTCTTACTATTGCTTTGTAGGATCAACCAGAGCGTGCTGTCCGAGTTTTGGCTAGAATGAAACAGCTAAAACTGCGTCCAGATATGAGGACCTATGAACTGCTCTTTTCCTTATTTGGTAATGTAAATGCACCATATGAAGAGGGCAACATGTTGTCCCAAGTAGACTGTTGTAAAAGGATTAATGCTATAGAAATGGACATGGTGAGAAATGGTTTTCAGCACAGTCCTATCTCAAGGCGGAATGTGGTTAGTTTCTGCTCCATATAAATAAATAGGTCTTGACCTGTTTGAAGCAGGTTAATCGAATATAATATTATTCAGCTAAAAAGCAGCTGGAAAATCCTTTTTAAGACGATACTATCAATCTTTACTTCGTCATTGTGTTTGTATGTGTTATATATCAGAACAATGAACTTATTGTTTACACTTTCCTTTTTCTTTCCCCAGCTTAGAGCCCTCGGAGCTGAAGGTATGGTGAATGAGATGATCCGACACCTGCAAAAGGCTGAAAACCTCAATGTTCACAGCAATATGTATCTAGGAACGCCTACATACAACATAGTTCTTCATTCACTTCTTGAGGCAAACGAAGTAAGTTTTGATGGTCTAATTTTTGAAATTTTCATTGGACCAACATCTAAATAGCAATATTGATCGCTGTTCTTAAATTACATGCAGACTGACATGGTGATCAATATATTCAAACGTATGAAATCATGTGGCTGCCCTGCAGACGTTGCTACCTACAATATAATGATTGATTGTTGCAGCATTATTCACTCGTATAAATCAGCTTGTGCCCTAGTTTCCATGATGATCCGTGACGGATTTTCTCCAAAAGCTGTTACGTTTACTGCTCTGATGAAGGTAATAACAGAGTATCTGTTTACAATTTTAAAAGTTTGCTGCCATTGTTTTTCAAGAACTTGCTACAAGTATTCAGTTCAATATGAAAGAATTCTACACAGTACAGACACATTCCAAATTTTCTTGAACCATCGCTCACACTCAGAACGTCCAATTTTTTGGTGGAATCTAGCTGCTTATTGTTGTTCATTTTTTTTCATTAATTAAAGCTGTGTATTTCCTCTTAGATTTTGTTGAATGATGGGAATTTCGAGGAGGCACTCAATCTCTTGGACCAAGCTGCATTGGAAGAGATACATCTTGATGTCTTATCATACAACACCATTTTGCGTAAAGCATTCGAGAAGGTAAAGATATCTGTTGTAAAAACGCTAAAAGTAATGAAAGCGAATAAACTGCATTAGTATTCACATCTGTCTGCAGGGAATGATTGATGTGATTGAGTACATAGTGGAGCAAATGCACCGAGAGAAAGTGAATCCAGATCCAACGACATGCCATTATGTTTTCACTTGTTATGTGGAAAAAGGGTATCATGCAACAGCTATAGAAGCTTTGAATGTTCTGAGCTTAAGGATGCTCAACGAAGAAGACAAAGAGAGTCTTCAGGAGAAGAAAATAGAGCTTGAGGAAAATTTCGTCATGAGCGAAGACCCTGAAGCCGAAACAAAGATAATCGAACTGTTCAGGAACTCTGAGGAGCATCTTGCTGCAGCACTTCTAAATCTAAGATGGTGTGCGATGCTTGGGGCCCGGATTATATGGTCGGAAGACCAAAGCCCCTGGGCCAGAGGACTCTCCAACAAGTTTGGTTAATATGTAGAATGGGAAGTGTTCTTTGTTCGTGAATAAGAGCGGTTTTGGTCTCTTCCTCTTCGCTGCTGATTCTCTGCCATTTTCACAGGAGCTGCTCCGTTTTGGTTTTGTATCCTGTACAAATTGGTGATTCTAGTTGGTGACATAACCGTTTTGGAGGTCACCAATCAACCATACGAACCATTCGTTTTGGTGGTTCATTGAGACGATCTGATGAGACGGATCAACAATACGGTTCGAAGCATTTTTAAGCTGCTACGAACCACCGAAAAAACAAGGCGACTTGCGAACCATCAAATGTCATTATAAGTCCAATGCATATGATGATATTGAAACGTGATTATGGATTTAACCCTTTTCTTTTAAAGTAACAAGTGCAATGCATATGATGATATTGAAACTTGATCACTTAAAACAAAGAAGAGAATAATTACTGTGAAAACATGAAGGACAGATGGAAACGACAGAAACAAACGTAATAATGTTACAACTTGCTCCTGTTTTTCTCTTTTTTTCTTTTGTATTTTACTCATCCAAATACAAAGACATTGTCCATAGATAGCTGATTTCAAACCATAGAATACCAAACCAGAATTTTGCTAACTATAGTATATCGTACAACAATGCAAAACAAAAAGAAGATACTTTCCTGAACTAATAATATATATAAGAAAAGAAAAAAAAGGAAGAAGAAGATATTTTCTCTTTAAACAAAATGATTTCTGTTTTTCTTTCACTTAATTACTGGGGTAAAAAATCTTCACTGCAGAAATTGTAGATATAGAATACTAAATAGTAAAAGTAATTACTCACTAACTATATCTTTTACTCACAATTCTCTACTTCTTTTGTCAACTATTGGGGACATTTTTTTTGTTTTTTTTTGCCGACTTGGGGACATCTGTTTGTGTAGTGAAGATCTATGACTATGAGTGTTATATATGTGTGTATTCCATTGATTCATATAAAATCCCTCATAATAATGTTTTTTCTCAGTGAGATTAACTACTAAAGTTGGGCAAATATGAATTTAACCGAAACTAACTATATAAGTTAACACTCATTTTAAGACTAATAAAATAAATCAATGCTGCCGACTACCGTCTTTTAGATCACTCACTATTTACGACAAAAAAAAAAGATCACTCACTATTTTGATGTTCTTTTTTTAAAAAAAATTTTTTACCCTTTTATTAATTTATTAAAAAAAAGATAAAGTAAGCTAATAATTTCATAATTTTAGTCAATAGTCATCAAAATTAACAGATTTTTTTATTAAACAGATGTAATAAGACCGAAAACTATCGTAGCTCTCTCTCTTCTCTATAAGAAAGTGCTCAAAAACAAAAGGAACTCAATTTTCTCTCTCTCTCTGATGATTTGAAGAAAAGAGAATAATATTGTTGTTGTTTGTCTCTCGTGATCGAAACAATGCTTTGTGATTCTCATATACAGTAACATTCTCAACATGTTTTGATTCCAAAAATCCAAACTTTCATTCTCTCTCTCTATCAATCTCTCTGTTGCTCTGAGTGGCGAGGTTGTTACACGGCGGCCGCCATGAGTTTCCATCGGCGGCGCTATCCTTACTACAACCGTCTCCGTCGTCTCCTCCCTCTCGTTTTCGCCGTCTTCTTATCTCTCCTCATTCTCTTCGCTTTTCTCTCTTTCCTTGCCCCGTTTCCCGGGGATTCCGATCGCCTTCCTCCACGCGTTCGCTACTCATCTAGTGATGCGATCAAAGCTACAGGTTTCCGTATTCCGGTTAGTGGGTTTCATTATTCGTCGCTAAAGTTTGAAACTTTTCCGACCTATTTGATGATTTACTTGGATCCATAACAGAGAGCTGGAGGCAGATCAGATCGTGATATTTGGCGTTCACGAAATGCTGAGTTCTTTTTTGGATGCAGCAATGCGAGCAGCAAATTCGCAAGTGCGTAAGACTCTTTAATTGTCTTACGATAAGTATGAAACTTTCGATTAGTTTCACTATATCCGATTGCTTGTTTGTAGATGCGAAAGCAGTGACGAGAAATGATCGATACTTGGTTATAGCCACTAGTGGTGGTTTGAACCAACAACGAACTGGAGTGAGTTTCTTGACTTATCTTGTTAATACCTATCTCCATGGATTATCAAAATACAAGCTTTTGTTTACTCTTGATTAGCTAATGGATCTACTTCTTATGTATCTCGAAACTAAATTGATCTACTCCTTCTACAGATTGTAGATGCAGTTGTTGCGGCAAGAATTCTAAATGCTACGCTTGTTGTTCCCAAGTTAGACCAGAAATCTTACTGGAAGGATGCCAGGTTTGAGACTAAATAAGCATACATAGCTTTTTCTTATAACAAATGTTATGCATTAGTAACTATGTGAGTTTTGTGCAGTGACTTCTCGCATATTTTCGATGTTGATTGGTTTATATCATTTTTGTCTGACGACGTCAAAATTATAAAGCAACTTCCACTGAAAGGAGGCCGAACATGGAGTACTAGTAGAATGCGTGTACCACGAAAATGTAACGAGCGATGCTATATTAACCGTGTTTTACCTGTTCTTCTCAAAAGGCATGTAAGTTTCCTTCTTTCGCTGAAACTTCAACTTATTGCATTTAATATATGTCTATGCAAATTGTCTGTTGTTTTACTCCTCTATCAACTATTTGCTTCGGGTGTCCCAAATAATTGTCTTCATAAGTCTTACCATTTAATTGTTTTCACAAGTCTTTGGTACTATTATTATGTTTGGCATACCCATTTCGTTGATTGCTAGCATATTGATGTTTGTTTCGAAACATAGAACTTGAAGCAGTGGTTGTCTTTTGGATTAAGCATCTCGCTCTATTCTTATATCACTTTTGCTGTATTATGCTTCAGGCAGTTCAACTGAACAAATTTGACTATAGACTTTCAAACAAGTTGAGCGATGACTTGCAAAAGCTAAGATGTAGAGTAAATTACCATGCTCTAAAGTTCACTGATCCTATACTTACAATGGGTAATGAATTGGTCCGGCGCATGCGATTGAGGAGCAAACACTTCATTGCTTTACATCTAAGGTAGCACCACCGCTCACCTTTAAATCCTAATATTTCTTCGTTTTTTCTCTTCGTCACTGAACAAGGGCATTGTTCTGGGGAGAATTAACATGTAGCACAGCTGAAACTTTAAGCATCCCCTCATAGGTTGGCTTAGTTGGTAATTCAACCCTCCTGTGGTCAATGCTCTTATCTTTTTTTTTTGGGTAAACCTCAAACTCTTATCTAAAAGAGGAGATTGCATCGTGAAACTAGTGGAATCAAATGCATAAACATGTGTATCCTCGAGTTCATCTAGTAACTCCTTCACATTTGATATTCTAGTCAACAAGGAATCTTTATGATATTCTACATATACATCTTGAAGGTATAAATACTAGAGTGTCTGACGCAAGCGATATTGATTCTCAGGTTTGAACCTGATATGCTTGCATTCTCGGGATGCTATTATGGTGGTGGTGATAAGGAAAGGAGAGAACTTGCAGCAATTAGAAGGAGATGGAAAACATTACATGTAATGCCTATTCTGTAATGTTTAAGAAATTACATGCAATTCATTTGGTATTAACAAGCTACTAATGACTAATTTTGCAATTTTATTGCAGATTAACAACCCAGAGAAACAAAGACGACAAGGAAGATGTCCACTTACTCCAGAAGAAGTCGGACTGATGCTTAGAGCTTTGGGATATGGCAGTGATGTTCATATATATGTTGCGTCTGGTGAAGTATATGGAGGAGAAGAATCATTGGCTCCTTTGAAAGCACTCTTTCCACACTTCTATTCAAAAGACACTATAGCTACAAAGGAAGAGTTAGAACCTTTTTCTTCGTACTCTTCTAGAATGGCTGCACTCGACTTCCTTGTTTGTGATGAAAGTGACGTATTTGTAACCAACAACAATGGCAATATGGCAAAAATATTGGCTGGGAGGAGGTACGGAAACATCTTCTTCTTCATTTTTCGGTTCATCTCTTTGATGGAAATGCAAGGTTTTAAGCATTTTGCAGGTTGTTTCTTTGATAGAATTGCAAAGGTTTAAGCTTTTGGTTATATGAAATTTGCAGGAGATACTTAGGACATAAACCCACTGTTAGGCCGAATGCAAAAAAGCTTTACAGATTATTCATGAACAAAGAGAACACGACGTGGGAGGAGTTTTCATCTAGAGTCCGTTCGTTTCAGAGAGGGTTCATGGGAGAGCCAAAGGAAGTAAGAGCCGGTAGAGGTGAATTTCACGAGAACCCATCGACATGCATATGCGAAGATACAGAGGCTAAGGCAAAGGCGCAAATGGAATCTAGAAAACTTGGAAAGAAAAACAAATCCACAAATAAAGACGCAGCAGTAACAGTAACCAATGATGATCAAACCGAAGAGGATGAGCCAGATTGGTCGGAGCCAGACTATGAGGAAGAACAGAGTGATCTTAAGGACAGAGGATTATACAACGGGACAAGTCTAGATTACGATGATCCATCTACCTCTGATGAGCCTGAGCTTGAAGAAATGCTATCAGATTAGTTAGATTCGCATCAGTGAGCTTCACATCATTACACTGAATCTATCCTCTGCTTGGGCACTTCACAGTGAGTTTTCCAACCTTGGGGCTAAGCCTTGTTGTCACCATTTTGCATGTAATGTCTCATGTACATAGAACCGCGCGATAGAGCATTGTTTTGTTTATCAGGATCTGAGGACAGATCAATTTTTTCAGTCATATTTAGTATTCGGAATTATGGCTTTACCAGAGAAGTAGCTAGAAAAAGGGAAAACAAGTAGGCATATGTAACATTATGACATACTGGTGATTACTTGATCCGGATATTTTCTTTATAATAAACTGAATTATAGCAGGTTCATTGACTTTGTGCGTATTTTCACGAGGTCTGTTTTTCAATCTTTGTGACTTGTGCTGAGAGATAGAGATGAACAAAGACACGAGCAAAAGTTCAACAATTGTAAAAGAATAGTTTTGGTGTTGCGATTATTATCAAAATTTGTATAAAATGATAGCATATGACAATGCAGCTTTTCCTTTGAAGCCTTCTTTGATTGGGCGCATGAACCTATCTTCTTGGTAGGAAAGGCTTGACGGATTCGATCACAACCTAACATAAGCAAACACCAAAACTATGAAATGAACTCTGCAAACTGCTTTGAGATTTTAGAATTGGTGCAGTAAATCGTTTATTTATTAGTTCTCCATAATTCTTTAGGTTATTGTTACAACCAAAGTGACGTACCCTCCCGTCATATGACAATGATGCAAAAATCCAAGGCTCACGCGAGCTCCAAGCAAGGCCTGTAACAGCAATTATTTTAGTGACCATGCAGTTTTAGAGTAAGAATATGGTAACTAAACTCAGTTTGTTCCAAGAGCAGTTACCGTAGACACTGTCTTCGTAGTCAGTATAAGAATTTAGCAACGGGTTCACACGCTGACGTGATGCTTCCACCGGGCTGCACAGCATCGGCATTAGAATAAAAGTTCAAAACAAAGTTGGAAAAATTGTTGTGTGCAATTATAAAGAGAATTAACCTTCCTGAGGGTTTATTCTCATTAGATACAGAGGCAAACCACAAGTTGACAGCTGAGTCTGTTCCAACGCTCTGTGTTTGGTTAAATTAATCAGAAACTGACACTTAAAATATACACAGTGAGTGACAGAATTTGTTCTAAAATCATCAACTTGCAGCTTAAAGCTGTTAATAGTGACAAGCACAGTAACAATATAGATTCGTCCAATTGTGCTATAAAAAAAAAGTAGGAAAAAATGAGTACCAGAATTAGCTCTTCATACTCAGGGTTACACCTGACAGCCCATGTCCTGTAAAAAAAAATCAGAACGAACAGTCACGCTAGAAACAAATTCCAGGTCCAAAGCATTAGATTTGTGTGCAAGTGAAGCAGAGTCATGTAAGGGAAAAAAATAACAATCCACAAATGAGCATAGAGATAAATTACCAGTGTGTATGACCAGGGAGCTCTTGCACAGGAACATTGGTCTTCCGAAGATCCCAGAGATGTATACCAGATTCATCATCTGCAGAAACCTACACAATCAACAGTCCAATGCATAAATACAAACATCTAATACCATTTCTGTAAAATAGGGGACCTACTTCCTTTCAGAACAAAAGATCTTGACAGAAAGAAAAAAATTACATGAGCAATGACACAATTACTTCCTTGTTCCTGCCCATTTGCAATGTATGTAACAGATTGTTTTCTAACTGTGGAGTGTGGTGTTTTTCTTTGTTGGAATTGCTTGACAATCATTTAAAATATTTACATACAAAGTGAGAAGTCTTACGAGTATATGTTCTCTCTTGAGATTGTAGTCAACATTACGTACATGGGCACGTTCAATTGAATTAACCTTCCTGTAAATATGCAAACATATCAAACTCAACATAAAGGTATCTGATTTTGGAACCCAAAAAGTAATAATGACAAACTATTGTCTAGATGAAACCCGCTAGCTGTGCATGCAGGAATACGGTATATTAACTTTCATGCGAACATAAGAGAGGAACAGATATGACATACTTCATAGTACGTAAATCCCAAAACTGGATAGATGATTCAGAAGTTGCTGCAACAGAATTCACGTCATGTGGATTCCATGCTCCACCAGATAAAGAATGACGCATACCAGCCGACTCCTTAGATAAAACCTACAATTAGCAAAAAAAAATGATTAAGCGGAAAGTAGTTCAAAGGTGGTCTAGAAACATTTTTCCTCTCTCTTAAATCACCTCAGCACTTTTCTTTGACGAGTCTAAACTCCACAAGACAAGGTTTTGTTCGTCCATGCTGACTAACTTGTCAGAATTTCCAGAGGGACACCAAAGAACGCTGTTTCCACAAGAGTCTTCATGAAAATGAGGATAAAAAAGTAACAAGTTCTAACACTTTTGGACTACTGCACTTATATGCACACTCAGAGTAGATAAACTGCTGAAACTATAAACAATGAACTCACCAATTAATCTTACCAACATGTGCATCAAGTGAAGCAACACACTCCAATGTTGAAGAATTCGATTGACCATATGGCTCAGGAATCTGCCATATTGCTGCTCCAAATGACTCGCCTTGAAATCAAAACAACAACATTATAACTCTCGTCTGACATTTTCAATTTTCGAGCTGTGGTTCGACCAAAACATGAAATTCCCAACTAAATATGACTAACAGGATGGATCATAGCTTCAATTTCTGAAAAAAAATATGCATTCAATCTACAAAAATCCGATTTTTAAACTTCAAAATCAACTCAAAATAGCAGTTTAGAGATAATAAGAATTACCAGTGGAGAAGACGGTAGAGAAAATGCGTTGATCAAAAGGGCAACAAGCAAGGTCCCAAATTTCATTAGGATGCGAGAACAAACCCTCACATAACAGCTCAGATCCACCAGATGACAAACGAAGCAAATGAACCTAAAATAATCAACAAAATCAGAATCTTCCGATCCATAAACAGAACGAAACAGATCTTAATGATCAAATCACCTCGTTTTCTTCTTTCAAGCTTAAGGTTCCAGTGAGGAAGCTAGTGTGATCTCTATCTGCTTTCACATCCGATATACATCTGGCCTGAAAACAGCAAATTTCCACCATTAGAGAAGCTCGTAAATGGACAAAGGATCGGGCATGAAGAAGATCGTGAGCTACCTGATACTTCAAACCATAACCAATACCCGATGATCCTCCTTGCATTGTGTTCTCACGCCTGAGCCAATGTTACGGATTTAGGAAGAAGAAGATCTCTCTTCAACGATTTGCCGCTCTCTGATTTTGCTGGGTTTTGAGCAGATGATACTAATGGGCCAATATTAAGATATTTAAGCCCATTTTACAAATTGAATCATAAACTGTTTTTTTTTTTTCTTTTCTATGGTTGACATTTGACAAGTTGGCAATAATAGTTTGTGTATCCAAAAAGAAGTAATTGCAAATCTTTTTTTTTTTTAGTAATTGCAAATCTTAGATGTAAATAAACTAAATTAGATACATAATATAAATAAGATTAAATATATAAACAAATTTGAAAAATTATATAAATTTCTATATGCAATAAGTAAAAACAAAATAATGATAACAAAGAAGAAATATTATATATTAATTTTAAGGTAATTAAAGAAAAATATCTAGAGCACTAATAACAAATTTGGAATCTCATTTTTTAGTAATTGAAGGGCTAATTCTATAAATAGTTATATACTGATATATGTGAACATTCTAATTAGTACAATGCTCTCACATAAATTTACATAAATCATATCTTTGGATAACAACAAATACTTTTCTTTTCCTTTTGTTGAATAACAAAAAGTAAAACTTTTCTTGCACCCCAAACTATCCATTTTTTTACTAGTCCAAGTCTTTGAATAATCAATCTCTTCAATATACTACTCTCTCTTTCCACAAAGATTTGATGTTTTGAGTTTCTTTTCCACGAAGATCGATATTTTGTATTAGCATTGTTATTACTTTCATTTGTAGCCAATAGAGAGGAGAGAAATGGAATTAATCTTATTATATAAACTAATAAAAATATATATATAAGTTATTTTTCTTAATTTATGATAATACACAAAACATCATTCTTTTAGTCAATATCCCCCTAATACAATTAATGGTAACAGTTACACTACACTTTAATACGTTTCTATATTCACATTGATGATAATTAAGCACTGCAAAAACTATTTTACCAAATGATATAACTTGCAAGTATTTAAAACATTTCTTTACTAAGCAAAAGAAGAAACGTGAAAACCAAAAAAAATAATAATACCATTTCCCTTTAAAAAACGTAATCAAATACGTATAAAGTTAATTAATTCATCCATATATATAGCTTCATAGACATTTCATATCTTTCTAGAAGAAAAACCAATAAAAGAGAAGGTAAAGAGAAAACAATAACAAAACCCACGCTTAATGTTGATTTCACCTTCCACCCCAACAAACCAGCGCCTCTCCGAATCAGTTCAAAACTTTTGAAGAAAAATAAATACAAAAATCTCTCTCTCGGCAAATGAAACGTGTGTGAGCAATCGACGGTGGTTATTTCTCAGATTAGGGTTACGATCACTTACGCCGCCGTCATGTACGTTTCCAGGAAAATCTCCGACGTCGATCGTCGTCTTCTTCTCCTTCTCATAATCCCGTCTCTCTCCCTCCTTGTATTAATCTCTTTCTCATCTCTCTCCCTTGATCCTTTTCCAACCCTAGCACCTCTTCGTAACCTAATCTACACTCATCCCCTAACCGTCACCACCGAAACCTCCGATTTCACTGTTGATTCGAACCCTAGCGACGTTATTCCAGCGGAGGAGATGGAAAATCGACGGCGGAGGAAGAAAGAGGAGTTGATGGATTCGAAGATTGCGGTGTGTTTGGTAGGAGGAGCTAGGCGGTTCGAGTTAACCGGACCGTCGATTATGGAGAAGATCTTGAGGGTTTATCCAAATGCTGATTTGTTTCTTAATAGTCCTCTTGACAAAAATTCGTTTAAACTTCGGTTGCTTAAGGACGCACCAAGACTCGCGTGGGTTCGTATCTTCGAGCCTAAGCCGATCAATGAGACTGAGCCGATGGTTCGAGTCCTCACACCTATGAATTCGCCCAATGGCATTAAGGTCATTATCAACTCCTTTAACTTCCTTACCTTTTAAATTCTTACACTAAATTTCAATTAATTAAATGCTGGAGTATTTATGGAAAGTATATTTAAGACTTTATCTACATAAAATTCGGAAATACTATAATTAAGGATAAGAAAGTGGTCATGAGGGGTCCGTTTAGTTGGAGAGGTTTAGGGTTGGTGTAACCGTTTCTTGATCCGTACGTTACTCATGTGAAGGAATTTTTGTTTGATGATGGGTTTGGTATTTGGTAATTGGTATTTGGCATTTGGTATTTGGTGTGATCACAATCCCATCCATTATCCAATATGATAATTCATTTTTTTTCCTCGTTACTTTATAACAAAATTGCGGTCAAAAATGGCGTTTTAAAAGGCAATGCCGATGACACTATAACATGGGTGTGATATTAAGTAATTGTTGACTATGTTTGTTAATATGAGTTAATTGCTTCTTTCTCAATTCGGTTCTATAGTTAATAGTCTATGAGGTTGAAGATTGAATTTATGATTTCTTGGAAATTTTCATTGTCTCGCAAGTTTGTAGTCCAACTAGTCCGAGACTGAAATTGACCCATTACCTTATCCGGACCCACGTTTCCCGATAAAGAAGATCTTGATTAATCTGACAGCTTGTAATTTACATATATTGTTTGTAGGGAAAAAGGTATCCTGTTTTTTCTTGTATATTTTTTATTCATGGTAATATATTATGAAATGGTTAATGCGTGGCATGATGATGCTAATGTGTGGCGTGGTGATGATGTGAATCCGGAAGCTTTTCGTGTATTTTTTATGAAATAAATGCTTAATGCGCACCATGCAGTAAGTATATATATACATTGGTTTAAACTTTGTTGCATATACAATTTTTTCTTTCATCATTTCTCCTATTTAAAAACAGCAATGGTGATGATACGTGTACTATTGAGTCAATATTATTCATAACATTTTAGAACATTTTGACATTTATGTTTGAAAAAGTGATTCGGGTATACATGATATAATAAAATTACTCTACCAAATCTAGCATTTTAACATCTGGTGATTTGTTTCTGCTATTTATTATTTTGTTAATCTACTATTTTCTCATGTGTATTTCTTCTTGGTCTCAATGACAGGGCTTATTACAGTACTTCAACCTTGTAGAAGGCTGCATCACGATGATAAAGGCATACCAAAACGAGAATAACTTCACATACGACTGGATAGTCCGGACCCGTGTTGACGGTTACTGGGCTGACCCGCTCGACCCGGAATACTTTATACCTGGTCAGTACCTAGTCCCACCTGGATCCTCTTACGGTGGTCTCAACGACCGTTTTGGCGTCGGCGATCTCAACACTTCGACGGTAGCTCTCTCGCGCCTCTCCCTCATTCCCGACCTCGACTCAGCTGGGTTAACTCATCTCAACTCTGAGTCTGCCTTCAAGGCTCAGCTCACAACTCACCGTGTCCCTTACGTCACCAAACCTCTCCCTTTCTGTATCATGACCGATCGGACCTACGATTTTCCTCCGGCTAGATACGGAGTTCCAGTAGCGGCTCTTTCGAGTCGTGGACCGTTGAATGGTGCCAAGTGCCGTCCTTGCACGGTCGCGTGCAACGGCTCGTGCGTGGCGGAAGTGATGGGAAAGCTGAATAAAGAATGGAGCTGGACGGAGTGGGAGAACGGGACGGTGGAGCTTTGCGACGCACATGGGGAATGGGAGGAAGGTTGGGAGAAGATTTTTGACAAAACCGCCGGTGAAAACCTCGCACTTGCGAGGAAACGAATCGGTGGTTTGGATTCAAGGAGATGTGTGGAAGAGTTTGAAAATATGAGAGGAATGACCGTTAAATGGGAAGCTCCCGCCTCTGAACAGATTTGTATGTTGGGTTTACGGCCCAATTAGAACATATCGGGCTTTAGGTCCAATTTAATTCGCTAACATATTTTCCCAATCTTTTTGTTTTGTTTGAGATATATATTTCAGGTTACATTTGATAAAATGCAAACTAGATATAAGTGCACATTGAAATGCAAACTAGATCTTCCTATTCTGTATATTCAGTGGGAAACAATATATATAGATTTACCACATGGAAGAAGCAAATCTATTCGTTATTTGAATCTGTTACAGGATTCGATTTTTTCCACTAGTGCAGATTTTATACATCTTTTACGCATCATTACGTGTACATATAGACACTCTTAAGGAATAATGATTTTTTAGTTTTACTACTGAAATTTTTTGCTATGGATTTGGAAGACGGGCCAACCAAGTAATACACGGATATGTATATATAACTAAGTTATCTAACACTCACGTGACATTGCATTTGGCAGATGGATTGGAATCTCGGCACATCACGCGAGGAAAGATGCGGATATATTATACATGGCCGTCTAGAATTTTCGACAATCACCAATTATGTTTTGTTTCGAATTAGCTAATCTCATACCACTTCCGTTTTATATTTTCAATATAGATTTTTCATAAAACTTTAAGATTTCAGTTAACTAAAAATAAACATAATCCCTTCAATGAAAGCAAAGTTTATCTAAAAATTAAAATTAAATGCATTCAATACATGTAAAGAAACATGCTAAACCACGAATACACAACGAATAGAACTTCAAATGAAAAGGATGGATCGTCTTAAATGTTTTATACCAAATTTAATCTGTATGGCAAGCTCTCAACAGCCAGTTAGTCATATTAATGGTATCTTCTCCAAATAATGACGACATATCATTATTATTCATGACCATCAATCTCAAATTCACCACAAAGAATTATAATCAAAATAATTGGAAAGATCATGTGGATCTAAAACACTTGAATCGAGAAATATCTCTAAAATCCGATCACAGAGTCTGTGGCTCCTAACATTTTATTTCAGGTCAGTTGCAATTAAGTCCATAAATCAAGTCACATGCTTTAAAAAATCTAACTCTGTTAGCGTTAAGTAAGGTCCTATTGATGTTTGTGGATCTACGCCGAAACACTCGTTTTAAAAGTCCACACGCTTGCACTACCTAATTATCTAATGCTTAGTGTACGTAAAATATCGATTTAAGGGCTAGTTTAGATTATACAATTATATATCTTTTTATTTCGTGATCGTGGTAGGACAAAAATGAAGTGTCGTGAACAAGAAAACCGTGATTTTTGATCCTTTGATGCATAGTTGGAGCTGCCCTTCTCTGACACGTACCAGCTCACCCCTCGTGCTTTTGTTAATTACTAGACACATAATCTTTAGTCTAACAGTTATTAATATGATGAAAGACCGGTAGTTAGTATATAGATTATCATAGATGTACATTGTAAAAAATACGAATTAGTATGATGAATATAAAGTTTGAAAGTCTTGGGTCAAATTGATTTGCTGTTATCGTCGATTAAAAAAACGTTTTCATGTTATTGGACGTGTACATGTTAGAGTTTTGTCCGGTGTATATTCATTACCTTAAACACTAAATGCCGTTGAGATCCCGAATGCTCATCTTCTGTCGCTGATAGAGTTGATATAGGATACCAATAACTTTAGATTTGTTACGCCTTCTTTGGTTGAAGCCGATCATCTTTTACTTTTAAAGGATTCATTATTGTTTATTTGTTCAATGACTTTATCTATATAAGTTTACATTTAATTGATATAAATGTTTATTTGAACGAACCAATTCGCCGAATGTATAAAATTTCTATGATTAGAACTTATAACTCTATATTTTTTGTATTAATTATGATCAATTCATGTTGATGGTCGTTCATAACCATGTGAAAACAAATCTGTCTTAACGGCTTAACGCGTCTAAGCCCCCCTACCAATATAGTTTATGGAAGACTCAAGTATGTTTTTTAATGAAATTATGTCATAAATAATACGATACTACCGAGTGTGCATTACTCTTTAGAAAGAAGAGCAGTTTTGGATTGGAGTTCTAGCTAGGGTGGCCAACCCACGTGTGTCCCCTCTCCGCTTGAAATGGAACATTTGTTATGTCTCTTAACTCGTTAAATCTGATTAATGTACTCATTAATTATTCACCTTATATCCTATCTATGATACTAAATATTAGATAACTATTACATTCGATCTATCTCCTTTAACCTTATAATCTATGTAGTTATTTACATAACAATGACATAGATAGTCACATAGCATTGAGTTTGGCTTTCTAGTTTATATAAAAGTGTAACTCGGAAGTTGATCTAACGTTCAGGTAATCAAAACGTCTAATAAACAGGTGTATATAATCGTGTAAAATTGAAACAATAAAATAGGTACTATAATGTATACTCTTAACCGAACTAAATAAAAATATAGTTGGGGAAATAACAAAGCAATTATTCTCAAAAAATAGAGTAACTCTCCCACGTGCACATCATCTCATACTTCATTACCTAAACCCCACCACTTGCGTATATAAACGCTCCTTCTTCTTCTTCCTCTTTAACCATTTCAAAATCAAACCATCACAATAACTCTCTCTTCTCTCTCTCCGCCGAGAATGGTTGGAGTTTTCCGACGATCACTCTCATTCCCTAACAAACCTTGCGGCCGATCATCTCCACCGTCAAAGCCACGTGTCTCTCACCACACAAGATCCATCAGTCTACCCTGCCGATCTCATCCCTTAATCTCCCACGTTAACCACGAGATCTCTCAGCTCAAATCCTGGTTCTCATTCGCCGGAGAATCCAACCGCCGCACCACCTCTTGGATCACCGACGGTCTCAGCCTCCTCAAGGACGTTCAAGAAACGCTTGCCGATATACTCCAGCTCCCACAATCTCAAGAATCTCTACGAAACCGTCCTGTTTTCTTCGAGAATCTTCTAGAAGATCTTCTCCGATTCGTTGACGCTTACGGTATCTTCCGTACGTCGATCCTCTGCCTCCGTGAGCACCAGTCCGCCGCTCAAGTCGCTCTCCGTAAAAAAGACGACGAGAAAATCGCCTCTTACCTAAAATTTCGCCGATCTCTCGCGAGAGATATCACGAAACTGACGTCATCCATCCGCGAGCCGAAGACGAAACACCAGCACTGCCACGTGGACAACGTTAACGGAACGTACGGTGACGCAGAGCTTGCGTCAGTTATAGGTGACGTCATTGAAGTCACTGTTTTGGTTTCCATCGCTCTCTTTAACGGCGTTTACTTATCTCTCCGAGCCAACAAAACGACGCCGTTTATAGGGTTTTTGAAACGATCCGAGAAAAAAGAGAAAATAGACGAAGGAATCGTGGAGTTGAAGCAAGTTGCAGAGAAGAGTTTGGTTGGTTTAAGCAAGAAGAAGAGCGAAGAAGTAAAGAGTTTGATGAAGAAGATGATGGAATTGGAGAATTCTATCCATGAAATCGAATGTGAGAGTGAGAAAGTGTTTAGGGGTTTGATTAGCACTCGAGTCTCATTGCTTAATGCCCTAACACATTAACTATCTATCACTCTCATTCTTTTTCTTCTTCTTTTTTTTTTTCTGTCTATTTTGCTTTTTTTGTCACATTATTTTTATTATTTGTATGAGTTAACTACATGAAACAAAATAGAAAAACAAAAAAATAAAAGATACTTTACATTTTCTAATTGTATCTCTAACTTTTAAAATTGAACTATGAATAGTGACTTCTTCACAAATCAGCTGGAAAAAAAAACGGAACGAACTACAAAATGTGGCAGAAATATTTGTATGCCTAATATTTGGAGACGTTTTTATTTGAAATTGTTAACAAATTTCATTTTTCCATCGTATATACTAGAAATTTTTCCAGCTTAAAACATAACCAACCCGAATTATAAATGAATCGTGGTTTATTACCGTATTACCAAATTTTATTGCCTTTTTGTTTTTGTTTTAACATTATAATTTAGAAACATACCAAATTTTGATCATAGATTTAGTTGCTTCTACGAGATATCTGATGATTGTTATAATTTAGTTTTATATAAAAAAAAAGGTTCTTTCACAAGAGAAAAAAAATAATGGTTACGCGTTAATTAAGAACCAAGGTCCACTTATTTTCACAAGCCATCTCATCCCATGGCCATGCATTATCATTTATTTGGTAGACAACAAAACATTAAACATAAGAACACAAACAGCATGCGTGAACAAACTCACTTGACACATATACTTGCCGGAAATAATTGAGAGAAAATTAAATTAAAGGACATAAGAAGACATATAACTTGTAAGCATTTTCACGTCGATGGATTCGTTTTGATATTTTGTGGCCTCTCTTAAGTTTTAATTAGTGATAACTCAGAATGCCACCACATGGTTTGTTAGGGATGCTTTTCAATTATCATCTTGATCTGATTCGGATTAGGACTTAATTATTTGACTAACACCGTATTAAACGTGGGGTTTGCTGGAAAACTTAACAGACCGTAGTAATTTAACAATTAATTGGCTAATTATTTCCTCTTACTTAAAAAATTAGAATCTTTCCCCTTTTAGCGGCGGTAGTACGTGTTGGCTGCTATGACCGGTTAGACCTGTGAATTCAATAACCGGACTAATCACTCATACGATACGATACTGCATCCGGTTTACCGTTGGGCTATAATTGGGTTGGTTGCATTGAAATGCAACTTGCGTGTATTATTGTTGTTTGATAAAAAGCTTTACTTAGTTTGGAATAATAATGTTATTACAACGAGGCAAAAATTGACAACTCGGATTTGGTCATGACTCTAAGCCAACTCCCAACAAAGAAGATAACACAGATGGAAAAAGGATATTGGTCTTTTCAATAGAATGATTAGTCTTTGATTAATTTAGGACCCAATTAAAAGTTAATAGCACTATTTAGGATGAACTTTAGTCTTTACATGTTCCTACTAATTAAGGACTTCAAATATCTTACCCAATTATTGGTCACTATTTGTTATACATCAATTATGTGTAGTTAGTTATTGTTGTCAATATGTATATTGGGGTTTATTTAGATGTTAGGTTTTATCTTTTATATCAAGTGAATGTTTTTTTATAATCGAATGTTTTTTTGTTACGACACCAATTCATGTAATTTGAAGAATGTTTTCATCGTTTAATAGTTGATTATTGTAAGAATATATGCATACTAATTTATTTAATTTCCTTAATTTTGTCAGAGTATACTTTCATTTATAAATGGAATGTGATTACAATTACATACATGTATCTATTCTCTTGAGGGATTCAGTTTCACTTCGTGGCCCGAAAATGCCAAATGGAAAACGGTGTAGCTTATTATTAGAGAGAAAATAACAAAATACACCGCATTTAAATCATGTGTTACAAAACTTTATCCTTTTTAATTGGTTTATTTATTTATTTATTTATTTTCAGATAATTGGAATCCAAACTAGACATGTTAGGTTATGTTTAGCAATTATTTCAGGTTAATCAAATAAACTGATTCTCAGGTCTATTGAAAGTGATAACAATTGATGGCATAACAAATTTAGACACAGTTTTAAAACTTTGTGGGGTTAGACGATGCTACACTTAAATTTATGTGGATCTATGAAGAAGTCATAATCTCTATGACGGTGAGGGTTCGCTTCGGTGTTCTCTCTTCTTGAGAGATGGGGTTCCGGTTGTCTGTGCCTCTATCTATTCCGGGAGAAAACTTCTGGGCTTGGCTTGATGTCGACTTCGGTTTGAGATGGGATTCGCTAACTCCGCTCGAGAGTCGTGCGTCGACATCGTAGCTGCAAAAGAGGAGTTCTTGTTAGCGCCGGTCATGGTAGATTAGGGTTCCTGTTTCCGGTCACCGTCAAGATGCAGATCTCTTCTCCGGCGGCTACCTGTTTTTGGGCTTTGTTATTTTGTAACCTAGTTTCTTATTAGGCCCTTTAGCCTAAAGCCCAGTTTCGGGATTGTTTAATATAATATTAATTTGAAAAAAAAAAAAAAAAAAAAAAAAAAAAAAAAAAGTCATAATCTCTCATTATATATATGTGGTATCTTTAAGAAATCAAAATTTTTGAGTGGTGTTTCCAAAAAGTTGAAACTTTGTGTGGTTTGAAATTTGAGTATAAAACTTTGTGGGGCTGTATATCGAAATCCTTTTTTAATGTACAAGTATATGCATGATTAAAAGCAATGGTTCATTTCACGCCTTAACATGTCCCCCATGTTTTACGTCTTTCTTTAATAAGAACTTCGGTTTCTATTATTAACAAATGTCACTGAAGACTTTCCCTAACTAATGGGCCTTACGATACGGTCATATATATAAGTAGGCCCATTGTAGCCCAAAAGTTAAATGTAAACCCGTCAGAGCCCAATACGTATTCCCAATCCTCAATGAAAATGTCTCATTTATCCCCACACCGCCCCAAGTAAGTCTTTAAATAAAGACCTAAAACCCTCAGTATCCACACCATTATTTTCTCAACAAAAACTCGTTTTTTTCTCCCTTCTCTGATCTCTCTTCGATATAACAATAAACGAGTCGAGAATTTTTCTTTAGGGTTCTCTTTTATCTCTCGTTTCAATTCGTTCTGAGCCACATAGAGGTGTCGATCTTAGGCGTAATCTGAAACCTAAATTCGATTCATCAGTCAGAACTTTTGTCGAAGATGGAAAGACAAATCATGGATTCTAAAAAGGTGCAACGGAAAGAGGAATATTTGCCAACCAAGCAAGTTTCAGATGAATCAGAACAACTTGAGAAGAGTTGTTTGACACAAGAAGAAGATGCCTGTTTGTCTGATGCTAGTCATAACAGTAAGAAGAGGATAAGGGAAGATACGATTTGTGAATCAAAGAAGAGAAAGAAGCATAAGCCAAGCAAAGAATCTCTGTTCAAGACGTTATTTGATAATAAAGCAGCAATGAAGAACGATGAAGGCTGGCTTTTTGGTAACAATCAGCAAAAGAGTGTTACTAATAATGAAGCAGCTATCAAGAACGATGAAGACATGATCATGAAGTTGCTGCAGATATCATATGGAGATTCCTTGTTTCCTAAGGCTCAGTTTTTGCCTCAATTCGGAATTTTTGTATTACCTTATACAGTTCCGTTTTAAGTCTCCATATTGTTTTCTAATTCATCAGAGTTAGCCTTAGCCTGTGTGATCTGTTTGGATGTATACTTCATATCCTATCATGAATATCTCTCTATTAACTCATAATTTGTATAAATGTTGTCGTACAAGAGTTTCCTTTTTGTAGATTTCCTTTTTCTTGTATTAGTTATATTTTTGTATATTCTTATCATGAATATCTCTATTTTAAGGATTCATCAAAAACTCTTAACTTTAAAATTGTTGTAAAGTAAGATTAAAATATGTTTAAGGATCCTTTTTAAGGACTCATTCATTGGGGTTGCTCTAATAACCTTAAGAAAAGTAATAGTACTATTTAGTATACTGATATAGGAGACATGAATACAATAACAATAGATGCACACGTAATAACTACAATAATGTTATGTAAACGAAAACGTTCATAAAGACATCCAGGTTGTCACAAAAACCAACTTGATTGATGGATTTGTTTAAGAAGTCTTCCCCGTTCGTGCACATTCCAGCTTTCCCCTAATTGGAAAACTATTATATTACATGTATCCGTGTATATATTGTATACAAATGGTATTTGGACATTTCTTGATATATGAAATCTCCAATGATGCATTATAATAAAGGTTTGCTGAGATTACGAGAGCGATCTCGCAGCCAACAGTTATTGTTTCTTGTTGGTTTCATATTTCCGCAGCCCACCCAAGTTTGCCGCACATGCAAGCAGTCTAGCAACTGAAATTTGGAAATTAGATACTTTCAAGCGGAGAATCTCAGACCGAAGCCCATACCATTAGAGTTTTATTTACGATACTATGTGCAATCATTTATATACACGTCGGTCATTTGATCAATTATATTGAACTTTAGTTTGAATGTTATGTCCATGATGATCTTGCATAAAATTTACAATTTGCTAAGAAGCATGTTCACCTATGTGATTAATTGGTTGTTGACTTGTTTCAGCCATATAAGAGTATTCAATGCCAACCAAAAAAAATTAGGAAAATTTATCACGAATGAGAGTAGTGTAGATTTGTCTTTAGACTGTCGGAAGAAACTTAATTGCAACAGCCAATTCCAGCCTGTATCTATATTCGTCTATTGACTTACCTCTACGTGCAAGTATATGTATATATACAAACTCAAACATGCGTGTACATAGAGACACATACATATATATATTGGTGAGAGTATTAACGAGAAATTAAACCTTTCGTTCGTTGACTATACATTAATATCTCTATAGAGTAAATCAGCCATGGATGGTACTTCATCATCTGGTGCACACGTGCGTTCAACAAGCTGGTCCGAAGACGTTAATCCTCTGTCTCGAGCCATCGAAGATCATCTTCTGATACTAAAGAAAAAACCAGAGTCCGCTTGTCGGAAACTTGGAGTTTTAAAGAATCTGTACGAGGTTGTCGAAGTTTTCCTCCGTTTTCAAACGACGAAAACTCAAAGATCTTTATCCGGATTCGAAGATGTTTCCGACGGATTCATCGAGGTTCTTGATATCTGCAGCACGATCAGAGACGTTCTGATGGAGATAAAAGAACAAGTCAGAGAACTGGAATCAAGCTTGAGGAGGAGATTGGTCAGAAGCAAATCAGGAGAAGATCAAGAAGCTTTCTTGGCGCGTGAGCTAGACGCTTACGTGTTTAAGAGAAGAGCATTGAGCAGAACGATTGTCAAACAATTGAAGAAAACAGAGGATAAGATGAGGAAGAAGAAGAGAGATTGTGGAGACGTCATTAATGTAATGAAAAGAGTTGAAAAGACGAGCTTCGATGTTTTGGTTTCTTTGTTGATCCAGGTAGTGACGAAGGATCAGAGAGATGATAAGAAGAGATCAAGAAGAGGAATTGTGTCGAGGGTTTTTAATAAGAAGAATCAAGAAGTTGATGCGGATGAGCTGAAGAAGTTGAGAGAAACAGAGCATGAGATTGAAGAAACAGAGAGATATTGGAGTGTGTGTATAAGAAAACTGTTGAAGACAAGAGTTTCTTTTCTTAACATGCTTACTATTTGAGATTGTATAAATGTAATTTGTTCATGTGAAGTGTTATTGGCTTTAGTTTAGGCAAAGACTGAGATCATATTGATCTTAAGAACTTGTAAAACTTTGTGTGCAGCGTTCTTAAATCATATTCAAACGATTACTTGTCAAGAACACGAGTTCGAGAGAAAAATTATCAGCTGATTAATTCAGTAATTTGTGAATATTTCATAAGTTTATTACTATCATAAAGACTGAGCAAAAAAATAGTTGTTGCAAAAACAGAGAAAGGGTGAATTTGGGATAATGGGCTTATTAATTGGGTTTTATGGGCTTTATTTTATTTTTGATGGCTGTTTGCAAAAAAGTAGCTAATCATACGGGAATTGCTAAGAATTCTGTTTTTATTTTTTAATCACGCAATAATGTCTTTCTCTTTTCTTTTTTAATCACGCAATAATGTCTCTACATGATGATGACAACAGAAAAAATATAATGCATAGTTGATTATTCGTTATAATTAGTAGCTATACCTTCCAAACGGGAAATCGAATAATAAGATTGTTCCACTAACAACAGAATAAAAATGAATGCATTTGGAGTTGGAGGGATATGGATCTAATTATAGAATTTGTGGGAAGATACTAATTTGTTGAAAATAACCTGAGATATAAATCTTAAACACAAAATCCAATCCATCATGTATTCATGTGTCCGAGCCGTCGAGGTGGTTACATTAGTGATAGAGAAATTAGAAATGCGTATTCTTATTATCCACGTTATAAAAAAAGGTATATTGGTATTATTGTGAAACTGTGATTTGCTTGGTCGAAAAACATATTGAGAGGAGGTTACACACAATCGCATGTATTTTGCGAAAGATAGATTCCGGATTAACAATGATTATGATAATTGTTTTGTTTTGCTCTAATGTAAGACTTGTTGATAATAATAAATAGATCCACTTAATTCTTACAACATCTCTGACAAACACGTAACACAATAATTAAACTCTGATCCAAAATCTAAACATTTCTCATTTCATTTAATATTTAATTTGTCTCGTCCTATTCCAAATTGTTGCAATTTATCGACACAGCCTGGCACCCGTCGCTCGTGCATGCATGGTGTATACTTAAACCTTATAACTTCAAGTACCCAATAATATAATATTTTTTAAAAATTAAACTATATAATATAAAGATAATTCTAAACGAATCCACAATGTACCCTAATCCCCGAGTGTCTCTTACGTACAAATAAGGTTCATTGTGACCTGTTTGAATCATTTAAAATCATTATTTTGATAATACCTCCAAAATGAGCTGTTCCCCAGATGGTCCCACGTCCGTACAAAAAACCCAAACTTAGGAACCTTCTCGTACTTTTTCCCTCAGATCCCTCTTACCCTCTATATATCAGGCCCGCCCGCTCATAAAGCAGCCAAAGCATGGTGCTTTAGGCCACAAAATATTAGACAATTCTTTTAGGGCCACATGTTAGAAATCTTTGTTTGGTCAGTTGGTTATGTATTAGGTAGTTGAGTAGCAAGTGGTGAGTTCGAGTTCCTTATTTTTACAGTTTTTTTCTTTTCGTTTTTTCTTTCCCTTTTATGGTTTTTTTTTGTTATTTTTTTTCCTTCAGTATGCTTTAGGCCACTAGAATCCAAAGACCGGCCCTGCTATATATATCTCATTCTTACACACATTCAATATGTATCTCTAATCTTCGCTTAAAACTCTCAAAAAGCCCTAAAACCAATCACAAATTAGATCACAAACTATACCTTTTCAAATTCATTTCTTTACATTCTTATAGCTAAGGATCTCGAATAGATTTAGATCTATGGCTCAGATTAACTTGAGGGTCTGCGAGAGCTACATGACTGGCGTAAACTATCTCCTCGACCACTGTTCCGAAAACAAGAGAATCTCTGTCTCAGCAAGGACAAGAGAAATGTACGGAACAAGTTTCAGAAGCTTCATTGAGGATGTTAGACATCTGTAACGTATCCAAAGATGTGATGACGCTCGGGAAACACAGCTTGCAAGATCTACAACTGACTCTACGTGGCAGCGAATCATCTGATGTCAACGAGAAGATAGCTGCGTATAATCGGTATAAGAACAAGCTCAAGAAGGAGACACTGAAATGCTTAAAACTGTTTGAAGAACATGAAAGGAAGCGAAGGAAGAGTGGCCATGCCAATAGAACAGAACCTTCTGTTTGTAGCAGAGGTTTTGAAGGAAGTGAGAAGAGTAGTTGTGACGATGGTTGAGTCTTTGTTCTCACTTGGTTGTATTCCTTGGCTAGAGAAGAGATCGAGCAAAGGGTCTTTGTCTTCGATCTTTACCATTCGGTCTTCCTATTTGTTAGATGATGTATGGGACGAGACCGCGGTGGCAAAGTGCGACTACGAGGTTGGAGGCAGCGGAGATTGCTGTAGAGGAGCTTGAGATAGAGTTGGAGTCTATTTTTTCGGCGATTGATTCAGACGAGAGTTTCACTTCTTAATATTCTCACCAACTAGATAATATATGGTAGTCCGGTTAGGTTTTGCTTCAAGCGGACATGTTTAGTTAATATTATAGATTGATTTGTAAACTTATTTCAAGTTTGCAACATCATATTCTTTATTCTATATATTTTATTTTTACCCGTTTCCTAAAAAAGAGTTCAAATGAAATTGTTATTCAAGTAAAAGTTGAATTATAGATGTTTATCTATTCACAATTTCACATTGTCAGAATAGACATTTTCAATTTTATTAAATTAACATTTTTCGTTTTCAAATATAATTATATATACCATTTACAATTTCAGTTTCACAAGTATTAATTGTATACTTAGATCCCCCTAACACCACGAATATAACTAATTTATAGTGTTTCTTTGTAATTCGTATCATTGGAGCCTTGAAGGCTGGATCTAAAACACGAATCTCGCAATGCATTTTATTTCAAATTAATTTGTAGACAGCAAAATGACAACATCATCAGGAAGTGCAACACAAGCAGAAACTTAAACAGAAGTAGCAAGTCTTACAACGTTGTGTACAATAACAATTCACGTCTTCTTCACAGTTCTCTTTATTTCGACATATGAAGCTGAAAATTAAAAAAAAACAAGAGACCATCCCTTTTGTCGTCATGATCTTCAAAGGTTCAGTGAGACCTAGCAGAAAAACCCAAAACCAGATTAGTCTCAAGTAGTTTGAGCAATGCTTATATGGTTACATGAAAGGTGAACTCGAGGATAACTACAAATCATCAATGTCTCAACAAAGAGAAAACTCAAAACATGTACCACTTAACTTATAACAAACATTTATGATAAAAGCACTCAATTTTCATTCACTTGAATTCCAAGAGTGTCAATGATTCATTCTAGTAGATATAAATCAAGAACATTCTATAGAAAAGTTAAAGATCCTCTAAACTTTCACCATTTGTATGAACCAAAACCAGATCAAAGCTACCATCTTTCTTCAAAACCAACTACATAGCGGTTAGCAAGGGATCTTGTTAGTAAGTGACAACTTAAAATCGCTAAAACTACATTACGCATAGACATTAGCTTTCATTGAGGAATTGCTGCACCGTCTAAACAATAATGCGTATTTACTACGAAAAGAGAGATTTTTTAATCGTCTTTCTTAATGATTCCATCAACAATACTACTAGTACAGACATTACCTAGTGATGATCCCCGTGACCGTGATCACCATGGCCATCCCAAGGGTGCCTCCATCCCTATCAATTGCCAATAGCAAAATCAGATTCAGACACCACGAAAGAATTAGGACCAATATAAGTTACAAGAGCGAGACAAAGATAAAAAAATGAAAGAGAGTCTTACCATAACTACAGGACCATCTTGCTTTGCCCTGTACAGAATCCAGAACCTGAAAATATCAAAAATTTGAGTTCTTAAGATGTGAATGCTAGGGAAAAATAAAACCTAGGCCATTACTTCTTCAACCATTTCAATATCTGATTCAAATCAACATCTACCAAATCCAAAATTTGATTCAAAAACCGAAACAGAAAATCAAATGGATTCTAAATACCAAATTCCTCAGATGATCAATTAGCCCAAAAATCCGATGATGAGATCTATATACGATCGAGATTAGCTAAGACCCAAATCAAAAGCGAATTAGGTGTGAGAGAGAAAAATGTACCACATAACGGCGCACAAGCCTTTTCCGGTGACGGTGTGCCACGTCTTAGGAGTGTGAACAGTGACTCCCTTGTAAGTTATACCTCCGCCATGTCCTCCTCCACCCATTATCTCTCTCTCGAAACCCTAGATTCCCCGATTCGCACTTCAATTTCAGACCGAAAGCTTTCTTTCTCCCCTGCTTTGACAAATAATACTACCTGAGATTTGATTCAACCATGTGAGTCGCGACTTTTAGTAAGGCCTTAATTAAAAGGCTTCGGGCCCAAGCTAAAGACCAAAAGCCCATTTCCTTATCTGTGTTTTTTTTTTTCTTTCTTTAATTTAAGCTGCAAAGCTACCACATCTCCTTCGCTTAGTTAAACTAATCTTTGTTTTAACAGTCAAGAAGACTCAAAATCAAATTTAATGATACATTACAATTATGAGTAATTAATTACAAGATCATGTTGTTGTTATACACAAACAAGGACGACCCTTCTCCAAAAAAAAGTTATCTACAAGACCATTTTCTTCAAAGTCGCAACTCCAAATTGTTAGGAAACTAATGACTGAAGCTGGCTCTGTCCACGAAAGAGAGAAGAGATTGAAGCTCCCTTGCAGCTGCTGCTCGTGGAAGACTTCTCCACATCATCATAATCATGGGACTTGCTCCTTCTCACAAGCATGATGATGTGATCCAATAAACTTCCATCGCAAGGAACCTTTAAAGGACCATCTATGGTAGTCCCAAACTCATCTTCAGCCATCTCCAACAACACTTGTAACATCGGGTGATTCAAATAATCCAATGGTAAAACGAATCTCTTCCCTTCGTTCGTGTACATAGCGAAGTGCCCTTTCTTCCTTTTTCTCCATTTCTCCATCAATTCGGAGAGTCTAATCCCCTTAGAATATAGTTTCTTCATATGATTTATGTATGTGTGTTTCTTCGGCTTTGATATTTTCGTTGTGAATATATCTGTATGCAACCTTAAGTGCCTCACTGCTTCTGTGCATATATAGCAAATATTTGGACCAAACAGTGGATTTTGGTATGTGTGGAGGGAAAAGGATGTTCGTGCTTATTTTATTGTTTTTAGTTGCTTTTCAAATTTGTCCACAAATTGGATCACGACCACTCGTGAATTTTTATGTACGTTCTACAAATATCGAGAGACTAAACTGCAATTTTTTTTGGTTACTAACACACTTGTTTTTAATTTGCATCAATGAACTTTGACAAAGCAATATCACCACCATTTTTGATAAGGGCTCGTCATGTTGTAAACAGTATTTCATTATTTGGTAAATTGAGTGAATCAAATCAAGCTAAGTTAGTGTATTGACAGATCATAACTACATAACATTACAAATAATACTATAACTATTACCACTTTTTTTTAACAAAATACTAAAGTGGTTGCAGAGCGCAAAGGTAGTGTGATGTGAGCGTTTCGAGCAAGTTGCTTGCTACTTTTCACTTTTCATTTTATAGTGCTCTCTTCTGCTTTCATGAGTGTTCGTTGGTTTTTTCTCTCTCTCGTCACATGAAAATCCTGCAAATCATTTTTTAAAAACTTTTACAGCCAACAAATCAAAATCACATCACCATGATATTAAGTGTAACATAGATAGATGGAATTGGAAACTATCTTTAATCACAAAACGCTCAAGTAAACAAAAAATCTTCCGTGATCGTGCCTAGCAAAAATAATGCAACCCCATACTACTTTTTATACAGGAAAACAACCTTTACAACCACTTTTTTTTCTTTCTGATTTGTCTAAGCTAAGCCCTGAAGTTGCAATCCCTGGTTTCATATCTCAAGTCAGGTCGATTCTTCAACGGACAAAGGCGACGTGTCCCAGAGTCAGTCTGAGCTTTAACTGTTATCTTCATCAAAATATATGGGCACAATGCTCATGCCAGGAAAGAGTTGGGTATGGTTGCGTGAGAAGATAAAAAGTTTGCAACTGCGCAGTGGTTTCGGTCTTTACATAGAGAGAGGAAGAAGCATTCTTCGCTTCTTCTTCCTTGCTTGTCTCACTTGCTTTGTGATTTTCATACAGACGAGTAATAGTAAGGTGACACAAACCAGGATGAATGCGAGCTGCAACCTCCTGAAGTAAAAGGATACTGCTGAAAACACCAGGAATGCTAAGATCACTAGTTCCCATATGACAAATACTACAACATCGACCCTGAATCAAAGCAAACGAAACAAATTGCATAAGTACCACTATAAAATGTTCACTGTCAAAATACAACAATAGAATCAAAATCGCAAGAGTAAAACTGTATAGTGCCATGCCATATGATATCAAACATAATCATGTTTTGCATCTAAAAAACTGTGTTCTGGTGGGATTGATTATATCTTCCATTGAGTTGTCGAAAGAAAAAAGCGGGTCATCAAGACTGAAGCCTATAAAACGCTCTAAGTAAAAACACCTAAGGCCATTCGAATTGCACAATTAACTTTATCGTTCAAAGAATGATAAGGTCAAAGTTATCATTGATGTCACAGAGCAACTAGACAATTATATAAAACCTTGAAGCTGGAAAATACAACTTAACACAACAAACTACTGATAGAGTCAAAAGAAAAACTCTTAATCAGAACCTGTGGGTTGTGAATTAATCTTATTCACAAGAACGTAGAAACTATTTGTGCTACTAGTCAATTTGAAAATTTCTTCAAACGAATTCAGATATGAAAAAGATGGTTCAACGAGGACAAAGTCACTTGTCATATCAAAATTATAGTTCCTTGTGTAGAATTCACATAGATATGTTACCTAGATTCTAATAGAATTGAATAATATATCACGAAGGTAAGAAAAAAATCAATGGATAAAATCTAATACAACTCTAAGCGAATCACAGCAGAGAAAAAGGAAAGCATAGGCAGGAGATGTTCTCTAACCTGGAGGAAGAGAAATTGGAGGTTGAAGAAAAGAAAGAAACGGAAGCCCAATCATGTTTCGATCTAATCTGATATTCCCTCAGCTGCTCTGCTAAATTCGATCTCGTTATCATCGCCTTCTCCACCAAGTCCCCGATCACAGTCCCGAATCACCGGAGAGCTCAACAAGCGTCGGAGGAGGATCACGAGATGTAGGAAAAATCTGTCACAAACATATAACTATAATCTAGAAATCCAAAACTATGGAAACACGAAATCTGTGAGTTGGAAAAATTTCGCATCAACAAAATTTACAGCGAAGAAACGATGTTCGATTCGTTAGCAATTCGGCCAACGTTGCGTGGACTCTCTCTCTCGGTGTCAATAACCGGGTCGGGTTATAGATCCGATTTGGATTCTTAAGCACATACCATGGGTATTGGGCTCTTTTTTTTAACGTCATACTTTATTGGGCCCTTTATCATTACTATGTTTTTTATAAAAAAAAAATTTTGGTCGGAACTATTTTTTTTTTTTTTTTAAATTCGTTTTAGAAAATAGCAGCGTCGAAAAGAAAAAATAGCGATGCATCGATTGATTCTCGTGTCCCACCAAATAAAGCGAGTGCTAAATATTGTTGAATATTCCTGATTTGACCGCAATAAGGCAAATATCACGCCCATAAAACTCAAACGGACGGTGAAAAAAGGAGAAATAGACCTAAGAACAAACGCATGACGGTCGTTACTTAGCACTAAACTTAATTCTACATGTAATTAAGTAATTTTTTGTCGTTAAGTTCAGAAATCAGAAACTTTCGAATTATAGTATTTTGTATACCTCTATGGCTCTAAGTTCATTGTGGATTATAAGTGTCGGCTACAAGTTGTCGGTTCGCTATCACCGAAAACATTATCCAAAGAATAAGTTAGAGAATTCGGTGTATATGACAACAAAAACCAAAAAGACGAACAAGTTAGTATTGAAAAAGATAGGTTTGTTTTGATATGTGTGTTGGTACGTCACGGTTCGTGCTACGTCTTTATTAAATTTTCAGACCAGAGACTATTCGAATCATGTGGCACGTCGGTTCATTTTTATATTAGGCGAATTTTAAGAGATGATGCATCTACCGATTAGCATCTGTCCTTCACTAATATTTTTAATATATCTTATTCAATAGGTCGAAAATGACATCCCACACATTAACATATTTCATTAGAAATCCCAGTAATCGTATCATTTGTCTACTCATGATTTCATTATCTACATGACTACATCTAAGTTTCTCTTTAAAAAATGCATTAAAACATATCCGGTTACGTTGAAAAAATTCATACACACAACCTTTATCCATAAATGAGATTACGAAAGATGATTTTATGTGCCCCAAAAATAGTAAAAAGAAGAAGAAGATGATGTTAACTTTTTAATTTTTATTCGTTCGAAATCTTTAGTTTTAGTTTGTTTAGGTCCACGATCATCCTTTAATAATACTTTTGGCGGATTCACAAGCATAAATCATCCCTCTCTAGTTGTAGCATTTAGGACTAAGACTTAGATCCGGTTGCACTGTCACAAGCATAAGTCATCCCTCTCTAATCAGTTGTGCCAATCGTACTAATTAGATTACTCATCTGAATTTTGTTGGATTAGTTGTTTCGTTTAACGTATCTAAGATCATGTATTTAGAATTTGAAAGATCATGCGTCTCTGAATTGGTTTGTTTAGTGAATAATAAGAAGTTAATATAAACCCCGAAATCGTTGATGATTCCTAGCGTGATAAGAATTAAAGAATCACGTTTGATATTGGTTTGTTTGTAACGCTTAGAATTGAAAACAGGAACGTTATAACTTATAAATGTCTCAGAATTCATCATTTCTTCTCGAACAAGCTTATTCCAGCGTGGCACTAGTCAATAAGTCAAGTGGACCCACGTAACCGACACCACGTCTTTATCCCAATCAGTATAGACTTTTGGGTCCCACGAAAGGACAACTTCCCACGTTATATTGACACGTGTCATAGTTTTATTGATTATTCTCATTTTCTCTCTGACTCGTTTTATCCGTCTTTCCATTTTCTGACTACAGTTTGCCGCTAACTCACTTTCATCGTCCGATTTACGCTAATGCTTGACACGTGTCTTCCAATCTATGGTGCGTTAAATTGTTAAATTCTTAAACTCTCTCTCTTGTCTTTAATCCATTTTTGGGATTTGCAATATAGTTCCTGTATTTCTGAATATATATAAAGAAAGCCCCAAAGTTTAAGAAAGCGCAATAATGTCATAACGACATCCCATTCTTCCTTTAAAATCTCTTTTGCGTTGTCAAAAAAAAAAAAAAACTTTTTTTGCTGGTTGTATATATTCCGTACTCTTTTTAAAGTTTGAATCAGTTTTCTTTTACTTTATTAATCGATCATTGAACTACAAAGTCCACATAACAAGTATTAAAACAAAAAAATCTTATGATAGTCTAAAATATGAATTAAAAATAGTAAACGTCTAGAACAAACTCGTATGTTGATTTTAAAAAAAAAACTCGAATGTTGAAACTATTTAGTTTTCACTATATCTAGTTGTCATTCCTATCCATTAATTTTTGTTCCACTAAATTGCTTTTAACATGTAGTATCAGATAATGTATTAGAGAATGGCCTCTGATCACGTAAGCAAACTATTTTTAAATTAATTACTGAATTCTTCTTAATCCATTTATAATTTTATCTAATAAACAGAAAAATGATAATTTACGTGGGGACGAAAGAGAAGATGCCATAAAAAGGAAAAAAAAAAAGCGGGCCATTTTGCAATTTCTTATAATTAGATATATGTTTCTAAATTATAAAAAAGTGTACAATGAGCGTGAAATCCGCGGTGGATTGGACCCCTCCTGTGTCCTCAACACTATATAACACACTTTCTTCTCTAATCTCCATCATCTCTTATTCTCGTTTGCTTTTGAATTTGAAACTCTTCACATAATAATACTTTCAAATCCGCGTTTCGATCTCAAATCTTTTTTTATCCGATAATTATGGCGGAGGAAATCAAGAACGTTCCTGAGCAGGAGGTGCCAAAGGTAGCATCATCGGCTGAGGTTACAGATCGTGGATTGTTCGATTTCTTGGGAAAGAAGAAGGACGAAACAAAACCCGAGGAAACGACAATCGATTCAGAGTTTGAGCAGAAGGTTCATATTTCGGAGCCGGAGCCGGCGCCGGAGGTTAAACACGAAAGTCTCCTTGAGAAGCTTCACCGAAGCGACAGTTCTTCTAGCTCCGTAAGTTTAGATCTGATGTGTTGATAATAAACTATGTTAACATGATCGAATGATTTTATCTAACTATATGGATTTGAGTTTTGACAGTCAAGTGAGGAAGAAGGTGAAGATGGTGAGAAGAGGAAGAAGAAGAAGGAGAAGAAGAAGCCAGTTGCTGAAGTAGAGGTGAAAACAGAGGAAGAGAAGAAAGGGTTTATGGAGAAGTTGAAGGAGAAGCTTCCAGGACATGGTAAGAAGCCGGAAGATGGTTCAGCCGTCGCTGCGGCACCGGTGGTTGTTCCTCCTCCGGTGGAGGAAGCGCATCCGGCGGAGAAGAAAGGGATTCTTGAGAAGATTAAGGAGAAGCTTCCAGGATACCACCCCAAGACCACCGTAGAGGAGGAGAAGAAGGACAAAGAATAAGAAAAAATGATTAAAAATATGAATAATGATGGTTGATTTGCTTTGTTATTTTTTATTGTGTTGGTGGATCATCTTTTGCTTTTGTGATGTGTAAGTTTGTTGGCTTTTTTCTTGATTATTACAGTTTTCTTGTTTTTCTCTTGTATATGGTTTTTAAAAACAAAAGATCTCAAGGTATTTTAATGATATGAATATTTTCATTTGGTTATAAGAGTTATCCAACGGCCCAAGTAAGTTAACATGATCTAATTTCTGTGTTGATAATCTTCAACTATTGTTCAAAGCCGTACACATGACCCCAGTTTGATTAACAATCAATTCGTATTTAGGAAATTAAATGCGTTGGTATAGAAGAAACATGATTCGTCACACGATCATAACTTCTTTTTAGTGATTGATTTGGCATTGTGGTCGACACAACTACTCAAAACGTGTAAGAAAATGGACCAACTTAGATATTTTTGTAGATCAACTGACGTAACGTATCCCTAATATGCTAGTAGTTTTGATAAGATCAAATGAGATCCAGCTAATCACAAAAAGTTTCCATTAATGGACCATATCCTTAGTTAATAATGTCTTAAACGCTCATCATTGTGGGTATCTATAATCTCGTAAGTAAGTGGGTTTTTGATAAAGGGTTAAAAAGCCCAATGGGCCCATTAATGACTAAAACAAGTTAGATACCGAAACCAAATACGACGCCGTTCTTTGAATATGACTCCGAGTTAGGTCGTTGTTTTTACCGGTCGCCGACTTGAAAACTCAAGAGTTTGATTCACCGGAGAAGATGGAGGCAGGCGAAGCGAAAAGCAAGAAGGCAGGAGGGTCTCGTCTCTGCTGTATCTGCAACCAGAGACGACCCGTCCTCAAACGACCGAAAACCCTTCAACAGGTAAATTTATGAATTAGGATAAAAAAATCGTCCAGCTGGGTCGTTGGTTGTGTTACTCTTGTGGCATTTTGCGTAAAGCCAATATTGCAGAGAGTGTTTCTATGATCGTAGTTTATCAATCTACTGCTAGTTAATTTGTTATGTATAAGCAATGATGTGAGTATTTGTATAAAGATATGCAGAGAGTGTTTCTATGAGGTTTTTGAGGAAGAGATTCACCAAGTCATTGTCGGGAATCGTTTATTTAAGTCCGGTGAGCGAGTTGCTATAGGTGCTTCCGGTGGAAAAGGTAGTTTCTTTACACACACCAATGGTGGTTTCTGCTTCAAAGTTTGAACCTTTATATTTTTACGAATCACTCTGTTTTAGTTTTGATGTTTGCGCCATAATGTTTTTCCAACTGTTTATGTTTCTTTCTTTCTGCGGCCAATAACTCAAAAAATTGTGCTGGTGCAGATTCGACAGTGCTGGCATATGTATTATCAGAACTAAATAGACGTCACAATTACGGGCTGGATCTTTTTCTTTTGTCTATTGATGAAGGGATAACGGGTTATCGTGATGATTCTCTCGAGACTGTTAAAAGGAACGAAGTTCAAGTAAGCTTTTGAATTTATGTGTAACTGAAATTTCATTTTTTTGTTTTGGTTTATAGTTGTTGATGAAAAAGATACTAGCATTGCATTGCATTGCGGAAAATAATAGTCTTAAGAAGATCACTTATGTAGATTTGTCATTTCAAGAATTTTTTTTTTCCTTTCAGTATGGGTTGCCTCTGCAGATTGTTTCGTATAAAGATCTGTATGGGTGGACAATGGACGAGATTGTGAAGATGATCGGTTTGAAGAACAATTGCACCTTTTGTGGTGTATTCCGTCGACAGGTGAGGAGCAAGTTTCTTCAATAGCATTCCCTCTTTGAGCAAGTGTCTTCAGACCGATCTTTTTCTGTTTTATGATTTCATATCTGATTGATCTTTTGAAGGCACTTGATCGAGGAGCTGCATTATTGAAAGTAGATAAGCTAGTCACTGGACATAATGCAGATGATATAGCGGAAACAGTTCTCTTAAACATACTGCGAGGGGATATTGCTAGGTAAATATATTTGTGTGATGGTTTTTCTTGCCTGCAAGATGTCTCCTTTCCCTCAATTGATTGATTTGTAACTTGGCTATTGTAGATTGAGTAGGTGCACATCAATCACTACTGGCGAAGATGGTCCAATTCCAAGATGTAAACCTTTCAAATATACATACGAGAAGGAGATTGTCATATATCCTTTTCTACAAAATCCTTTGTTTTGCTTTTTAAAACAGCTTTAAACTGTCAACAGAAGATATCGTGAGACCTTAACATAGTGACACGTATGCCTATTTCAAGAAGCTGGACTACTTCTCTACCGAATGTAAGTTGTTTATTTTCCAAGTTTTGTTTTTCTGTTCTTAAATATCACTTGAATAGAGCTCTAGCTAACTAGCTACTAGTCTAAGTCCACTACGAGCTGAATGCATAATATGGTCATTTCTATTGGAGTTGAATCATTTATTCTGATTGCAGGCATATACTCTCCTAATGCTTATCGTGGGTTTGCTCGTGAGTTCATTAAAGACTTGGAACGACTAAGGTTCTTGTTCAACTTTTACTGTTTATATTCATCACAACCAAATAAGCAAGTAAATCTCCAACTTCTATTATATAAACTACAGGCCAAGGGCTATTCTGGATATCATCAAATCTGGTGAAGACTTCAGAATTGCGACAACCACAAAAATGCCTGAGCAAGGGACGTGTGAGAGATGTGGGTATATTTCTAGCCAGGTGAGACTTCTCTCTTTATCACATCAAGTCATGTTATAAAAATGAACTAACAACGTATAATAAGATGTGCATTGGAGTGGAGTATAATGTGCTTTTGTGTTTTTTTGAATGAATGATCTTATACGATAATGCAGAAATGGTGCAAAGCTTGTGTTTTGTTGGAGGGATTGAACCGTGGTTTGCCTAAGATGGGCATTGGAAGACCACGAGGAAGCGGAAATGATCAGAAGGACACAAAGGCTAGGTCTACTGCAAAATCTATAGAGAGTAAACAATGCGGATCTCTGGATTTCTAAACTAAAAGAAAAATGCCAAAGCTTATGAGACTGCAATGGATGATATGACAATTTCCAAACTGGTACTGTATAGAAGCTGTTATACATACCCATTGTTATAGAATTTGTCCTACTAGATAATTCTTAGTTTTGCCTCTATGGCACAGAAGTTTTTGCAGCTGGTTTCCTGGTTTAGTGGTCCTGGTTGGTGATTCTTGAACCAGCAGTATTACACCATCAATGACCTCAACTACTAGCTGATCAACCTAACTCATTTCAAGTCAACGTGGTTTTCATGGGTAATAATTGACGTTTATTTTAAATCGAAACCATCGCTTAATTTGTTTAGTTTTCTTAAACCAACTAATTCTGCAACTTTCAAGTGGTAAAAAGGATTTGACAATGTAGTAGATTTACTACTATATCAGTTTCTTTCGTAAAAAGCAAATAGTACTATGCAAAATGCATCTATAAAACACAACTCTTGTTCAGGTTTTAACGCCACTGCACAAAATGTACCCAAATACGATGCCGTTTCTGGTATCTTATCAATGTACTAAGAATTCGAATGTTGTTGTCCACACATGGAACACCTAATCCATGTGTCTTTATTACATTTTACAGTCACCGTACGCGTTTTGTATCTTTTTGGTATATTTTTTAATTTATTCTTCTTTCTCTTTTTCTTTTTTGTATTATTGTGTGATCTTTTCAAAGTGTTGTCATTTATACAGGCCTATCTAGATCAACACTTTATTCCATAATTTAGGACCCCACGGCAATTTCAAATTGCTCTGACGCGTCGCTTCTTCACCCAATTATAATCTTCTTGTAGCAAATTTCTAATTTGGTAGTTAAATGTTCTTTTTCATTCACTTTACCTTAATTTTTGGAGAGTTAGTTTTTATTAAAGTGCTAATGACCCATAACAAAGAAAAGTATGAGAGTAGTGAGAGGCGATAAATCCGGAAATGTAAACGCATGTCAGGTTAATGTTTTGCTTTTTGATAGCTACACGTAAGGTTTTTTTTTCTTCTGATTACTTTTGGATCCTTCTACAATATTTTCCTTCTTTTTTGCCAAATGAGTAGAGAGATTCATTAAAAGCCAAAAATTGAGAATTACCACTGAAGTTTTGCTTCTGTCCAGAAATTGAAGTTACATAAAAGAAAAAAAAACATTCGAAAATGCCAAAGAAAATGAATTGAGCTTCCAAACGAATTTGATTTTACCATCAGGAACGGTCCCTTCTTCATCCTCTAGCAACTTTAAAGGACATACATGATACAACAGCCCAAAAAAATGAAAAGATAAAACAATATTATTCCTTTATTCGAATAATAGACGCATATATAAATTACTTTTTCATGGCCGATTATTTTGTTTGTGTTATCTTCGTTTCGAAGTTTTATTATGCTATTCTACACGTCACATATTATAGCTAGGCTGTTTATTGGGTTCTCTAAACGTAAGTCTGAATTTTACTGATTAAATAGAGAATAATTACACTAGGATATGTGTATTTATATATATGTCTCCATTCGATAATTGGAAGACCTTATCTTCGGCTCTTTAATGCACATTGTGACATTTGACTGAAAAAATATACAGTAAGGAAGACTCAAATCCAACTATACAAACCAATATATATGATATTAGTATTACTGGTTAAAACTAATTAAAAAAAATAGTTTCTACCAGTCAAAAAAACTGGAAGAAACTTTTTTTACTGAAAATATCATAACTAAAATAGAAGAATTATTCCAATTATTCTCTTTTCAAAACTAGATAGAATTTGTTTTTTCTTTTAATATGTGTGACTTTTTTTTTTTGTATGAATGTAAAATTTTATTCAAACAAAAACCTTTGGTACAGTAAATGCATCCTTAGCTTAATGTTTTGAGAGATTAGAAACAGTATTTATACATCAAAAGCATTTACAGAGTGAAATCCTTAATATATTACCACATATTTTCCCTTCCAAAACAGTCGGTAATCAAATTACCACCAAGGATAACGAAGTAGAAAAATCCAAATTGTAATCCAATATCTAAAAAAGTTTAATATTACCACAAATAATCGGTTTGTTTCTAACTAAATTGTTTTGAGGGCTCATATAAAAAATGGCACCAAGTTGCTTAGCCATGTGGATTGTGGGGAGACAAATACAGATTTCAAAGTGAACACAGAGTCGCTCGTGGGTCCAGCCACCGACACTGACCTTTGTTTTCTTCTCTCTTATTCGTTTTCTCTAAATCTCTCTCTCTTACTGTAATAAACCTCTTTTTAATACGTGCCGACTCTTCTCTACATAAACTCTACACTCAAATCTGTGTCTCAAAGAGAGAGAGAGAGAGACCACGCCAAAAATACCTTTCTTCTTTCACCGGTTTTCATACAAAAAAAATGGCGGCCAATGCCTCATTCGCCGCCGCATTACTCATCGGACTCTCGCTTCTCTTCGCCGTCGTGGCGGAAGATCCGTACAGATTCTTCGAATGGAACATCACTTACGGCGATATCTACCCACTCGGAGTTCGCCAACAGGTACTGATATCAGTTTAGTTAATCCCATGTTTGGTTTAGATCCGGTGATTAATAATCTGTGGATCTCGCTGCATTTTCCGGTTTAGGGTATACTGATCAACGGGCAGTTTCCGGGACCGGACATTCACTCAGTTACTAATGATAATCTCATCATCAACGTCTACAATAGCCTCGACGAACCTTTCCTCCTTTCATGGTAACTATTTTTATTAAATCTTGTTCTAAATCTAAACCAAATTTCAAATCAACTAATTTAAGTTTAATTCGATATTTTGTTACCTATAATATTGAATTCTGTCGTTGTCGATTGATAGTAGTGGCTAGGTGTAGTAGTTATTTTTTCTTTTTCTCGTGAATAGTATTTCATGTCCTTTTTTCAAAATAGTGATGTAAAAATAAAAACGTGTTTAAATAAAAACAGTGTGGGTACGTAAAGATTTGGTTTTGGCCACACCTTATGTCGGACTCGGTCCACGTAATAATTAATTTATCCACAACGCGACATGATTAGTTGGGTGATTACGGTTAAATTTCATTACATCATATTACTAATTTACTATATAGTTTTCTGACTTTTGCTTCTTTTTTATATGCATGGCAATTTCTGGACAGTGATATTTTAAAACATTTACATGTGGGAAAATGGCCCACCTTACCAAATTATTAGCTGTATAATCCTACTTTTGAGTTTACTTTTTATTTCCATGGTAGCACTCTTTTTCAGGAGCATAATTTATATAATTCATAATAGTTTGGGGTAAAATTGATTTCTTGAGCATTTTAAGGGGCAAGATTAACAATTCATGATAGTTTTGGGGTTAAACATAAATATTTTTGAAAAATATCGCAGGAATGGAATTCAGCAGAGGAGGAACTCGTTCGTTGATGGAGTGTATGGAACGACATGTCCAATCCCGCCGGGGAAGAACTACACTTACATTCTTCAGATGAAGGATCAGATCGGAAGTTTCTATTACTTCCCTTCTCTCGGTTTCCACAAAGCCGCCGGTGGATTTGGTGGCATTCGTATCCTTAGTCGCCCGAGAATCCCTGTCCCTTTCCCTGATCCCGCCGGAGATACCACCGTCCTTATCGGCGACTGGTACAAATCAAACCACACGGTAATTATTAGAACCATGTGATCTAATTTCCTCATTAACTTCATCAAATGAACTTAAAAGTGTTTATATACAAGATGCATAAGCTTAAAACAGAGTGAAACAGAGTAACTAACTCCATAACGGACTTCAACTTATTTTCAATTTTGTGTGTAAATTGGTTTGTGTAGGATTTGAGAGCACAGCTTGATAATGGTAAGAAGCTTCCTTTACCAGATGGTATCCTCATCAATGGTCGTTCAAGTGGTGCCACTCTCAATGTTGAACAAGGTTTCTTTTAACCCTTCCTCTTTTTGAGTTCTGATTGATTCAAGGCATTACTCAGAGCTTATACTGATGAAGTAAATTCTTCTTCTTCTTCTTCAGGTAAGACATACAGGTTGAGAATATCCAATGTAGGGTTACAAGACTCTCTCAACTTCCGCATTCAAGACCATAAGATGAAAGTGATCGAAGTCGAAGGGACACATACTCTTCAGACTACTTTCTCTTCGCTAGATGTTCATGTTGGCCAATCTTACTCAGTCCTTGTAACTGCGGATCAAACTCCTCGAGATTATTACGTGGTCGTCTCTTCTCGGTTTACCTCTAATGTCCTCACCACCACGGGTATTCTCCGTTACAGTAACTCTGCTGGTGCTGTTTCTGGACCTATTCCCGGTGGACCAACCATTCAAATTGACTGGTCCTTGAACCAGGCTCGAGCCATCAGGTATACTAACTGTGCACATAAAAAAAGCTTCTTGTAGGATTTGGTTGGTTGTGCCTAAAAGTTTTGATTTGTTATGTTTTTGTGTTGTAGGACTAACCTTACAGCGAGCGGACCAAGACCGAATCCACAAGGATCGTACCACTACGGTATGATAAACACTACAAGAACAATCAGACTTGCTAGCTCTGCTGGTCAGGTTGACGGGAAGCAACGATACGCTGTGAACAGTGTATCATTCAAGCCAGCAGACACTCCTCTAAAAATCGCGGACTACTTCAAGATTGACGGTGTTTACAGAAGTGGAAGTATACAGTACCAACCTACTGGTGGAGGAATATACCTCGACACATCTGTTATGCAAGTTGATTACAGAACCTTTATAGAGATTATTTTCGAAAACTCTGAAGATATTGTTCAGAGCTGGCATCTTGATGGTTACTCTTTCTGGGTTGTTGGGTAAGTTCCATTCTTCCATTCATAAAAAGAGAGTTCTTGATCTTGATCGCTATAAGCCGTTGGACTAAAGATGGTTCTTTTGATACAGAATGGACGGTGGGCAGTGGAGTCCAGACAGTAGGAACGAGTACAATCTACGTGATGCAGTTGCCCGATGCACCGTTCAGGTAAACCACAGCTTCCGCATACTAAAGCCATAATCTAATCATGTTTTTCGTCAAATGTGAACCGTTTGATTAACATTCATATACAGGTATATCCAAGCTCATGGACGGCTATATTAATAGCACTGGACAACGTAGGAATGTGGAACCTAAGATCTGAGTTCTGGGCGAGGCAATACTTAGGACAACAGTTGTATTTACGTGTCTACACACCCTCGACTTCTCTCAGAGATGAATATCCAATCCCCAAGAACGCTCTTCTCTGCGGTAGAGCCAGTGGTCGCCGCACCAGACCACTTTGAGCTTGCAGTTAGATAGTGAGATGACGGAGAGATGGTCAGCCAAACCAGCTGACGCGTTCTCGAGGCGGGTTTCTTGTTTTACACATTCTTCATTTTTCTAATGAATGAAAAGAGTTTATGGTAAAATCAGTATATCAGTTTGTAACGATCTCAGCTCGAGGTCTCATTCTTATATTCTTTCTTTTTCTATGGAGCGAAACTTTTATTCAATATAATTCTACAGTTTCATCGTAAAGCTTATCCTCATCAACAGTGTTACAGTTTGATACGATATGAATCTTCAGTTATTAATTCAAATATGTAAAGTGAAGATATATTGAGGTTGTTACTGGTTAGTAGACTCAAGAGTATCATGGCCAAATGTTGATGCTCCCGGTGGGGTCTTGTTGAACCACTATGGTCTAACCAAAGCAAGTCAGAAGCATATATCCCATTTAACGTATCATTGCGCCTTAGGATAGTACTCAAAGATTCATAATTTAAAACATATCATCTTATCCACGTCGTCTAACTTGGCCGATAACTTATCTAATTCCTTGGCTTTCTCCACCTGAAAAGCTATTAATGTTCTAGTATACAATTTGATCGTATGTGTTATAGAATAAGACAAAAAAAGAAAAAAAAATCCTATATCCATCTTATCTTATGTATAGGCATTGGGATTTGAATTTTGATTGATCTAAAAAAGCGACGTCGTTTAGTGTATATAGAGAAAACGACTTATCTAAACGTTGAACACTGAAAGGAGAAAAATCAGCTGGGACACGGAAGCTGAGCTCTAATCCTGATCGGAGATGGGGACTAGCGATTCTGAATTCAATTCTGATCTTCTTCTCGCTCACAAGCTTCCCGAGGTTTGTTTTCGTTTCTACATTCTTATTGATTTCTGATCAGATCTTTCGGTGATCGAGCCAAAACTTCTCTGTAATCGCACTCTCTTTGATCGCGTTTTTTTCCTTCTGGTTTTGCTCACAGACGCGATACACCTACAACGAAAGGTTTGCATCTTCACTCTTCGTGTTTCTCTCCCTACTCTTGTATCTGTGTAAATGAAGAAGAAAATGATAGAAAATCGAAGGAGATTAGGAAATTGAAAAAATTAACGAAACAGATGGATGAAGAATTTGATTTTCACTTGTGTAAAATAGAGATGTAGCAATCTATGCTTTGGGTATCGGCGCTTGTGGCCAAGATGCTGTTGATTCCGATGAGCTCAAGTTTGTGTATCACAGAAATGGCCAGGATTTGATCCAGGTATCTCTCAATGATTGATCTGGAATTTAGCTGTGATGTTTCTATGTTTTTTAATTTGAGTAATCGATGTTATTTGCTTTAAATTATAGGTCTTACCAACTTTTGCTTCACTATTCACACTTGGATCTTTGACAGAAGGACTGGATTTGCCAGGTTTTAAGTAAGCAAAAATGTTCTGTTTTATGTTTATTTATTGTGGTTTTATATGAGAAAGCTCCAAATACATGAAGATGTTGTTGTATCTTGTCTGCAGATATGATCCTAGTCTCTTGTTGCATGGACAGCAGTACATTGAAATATACAGGCCATTACCTTCCAAGGCTTCTGTAAGTGGCTTTTACCCGTATATAGGAACTGTTTTTGATTATAGGATTTGCTCTAGGCACTGTACCCTTATACTGATTGGTTTTCGAGGACCGTGGGAATTAGATCTTCAAGAACTTTCTGATTGGTTTATCTTCTAATATCCAAAGTGGCCTTTTGCTTCATTTTTCTGAATTGATGTTGTTTGTGTTGGCGCAGTTAGTTAACAAAGTAAGCCTTGCTGGATTGCAAGATAAAGGTACTTGTTACTGCTGTTTCTGTTTTGTTTGACTCCAATTTTAAGCAGAAAACTAACTCTACTACAGAGAACTAAAAAGTTAACTTTTAAATTGATCTTTTTTTTTTCTCTCTGATGGCAATCTTTTAGGTAAAGCAGCTATCCTTGAATTAGAAACCAGAAGTTACGAGGAAGGGTCAGGGGAACTGTTATGCATGAATAGGTAAAATACGTCTCTGTAAGTACTTATTCTTGGAAATTAAGCTTGGACACTCGTGAACTAAACTTGGGACTTTCTCTGCAGGACGACTGTATTTCTAAGAGGTGCTGGTGGTTTCTCAAATTCATCTCAACCATTTTCTTACAAAAACTATCCAAGTAACCAGGGCTTAGCTGTGAAAATCCCACAAAGACAACCTTTGACAGTGTGCGAAGAGCGCACCCAACCATCGCAGGCAAGTTAATTCGTAAAAAAACTTATTTGGATTTGTTTTGTGCTGGATTTGGTGTACCTTTGATAGTGATTTAAGTTGTTTATGTTCCCTTTGACGCCTACTTGTTTACTTTATCTGACCCTCTGGTTTATATTTCCTGGCAGGCATTGCTTTATAGGCTGTCTGGTGACTATAACCCTCTGCATTCAGATCCAGAATTTGCAAAACTTGCCGGGTTAGTGAACCACTTATATAGCTTCTCATTCAGACATTGTCATGCTAGATCATACTTTCCTTGTTCGTTTTTTTCTTGTTACATAGCAACGTTTTAATTCAGTAATTCTGAGGATATAACCATAAACGGCTGCCGCTACATTTTTCTGCAAGAAATGAATCTTAAGTTCCATCATAGTTTTGAGCTATCAATGCTAACTTGTACCATTCTTTTGATGGTATATGAAAGCTCTTTTGTGTCAAAGAAGTTTTGTTATTTGAGCCCAACAGATTTAAATGTTTCAAATCCCTCTTTATTCATTGTACTACTCAAGGCATTACATGGAATCTTTGGGTAGTAGTAACCACTTAAATGTTTTTTTTTTCTTTCTTCCAAAACTTGCACATCACTGCCACACGACTGACACTTGTTTCATTGAAGATTCCCACGCCCGATATTGCATGGGCTATGCACACTCGGGTTTGCAATCAAGGCAATCATCAAGTGTGTTTGCAAGGGTGACCCAACTGCTGTCAAAACCATATCTGGACGATTCCTCACGACTGTTTTTCCTGGCGAAACTCTAATAACCGAAATGTGGCTTGAAGGCTTGAGGTAGAACTCTCTCTCTCTCCCTCCCTTGTATTGTTCATTGGTAATATATTACATAGATTATCCATATTACTGTTATAAGTAAAACTTGAACTTAGCTTTTCATGTTTTCACAGGGTTATATATCAGACGAAAGTGAAGGAAAGGAACAAAACCGTGTTAGCTGGTTATGTTGATATTCGCGGTTTATCTTCGTCGCTTTAGAATGTTAGGTCCTTATATTGGGCTGTCATAATATTGCAAAGGTAATAAACATGCAGAAGACTCTTGATGTTTGCTTGGCGTAAAGAGCCAATAATAAAACTCTTTGATGGCGGTCACAATTTACTGAAATGGTTAGTTGTATTGTATATTCGTATCTGTTGTAGTAAATGTAGAATGGCGCAAAATGAAAGTGCCAAATGCGTATAGGATAATCAAAATGCATTGAACAAAATCCTTTTTGGGTGTCAATGAACTGGAACATAAAGCGTGAATTAAAAACTGAAAAATGTGTCCCAAGTTTGTGTTTATATGTAACTGTCACTAACTCATACAAGGTCCTTTTTTGGACACAACCAATTGAGAAAAGATATTTGGTGCCTGTAGGTAAATTTTTTACTCCGTCCATGAAGCATTCACCATCTTTGCCATGAACGAATACCGATCAGCGGCTTCATCAATCTGATGAACATCTCAATATCATTAACCATGGGAAAATGTATGTTATATAATGTAAAGCCTAAGTAACGAGAATTTTTTTCATTACCATCTTTTGGGTTGGGCGACCAGCACCATGGCCAGCCTTGACTTCAATACGACCAATTATGGGGTTCGTCTGAGGACTACTCTCTAAGCTTGTGCACAGCACGTGCTGCAACGTCTGCAGATGTATTAAGAGATTTAACAATCTGCTGGCTACTTAAAGGTAAGATTGAGAATAAATTAAACATTAAAGAACTAAAGTATGGAAACGGACCGCGAGCAACTTCAAAGAGTGAAGTGGCACAACTCTGTCATCGTGATCAGCAGTCAGTAGCATGGTTGATGGATACTGAACGAATGGATCGGTTTGTTGCTCCCATGGCCTCTTCACATTGTGCAGAGGCGAGTACCTTTTTACATTCACACCCAGATTTTAACTTTGTATCAGCATTGGGAAACAAATCAATACAACATCATATCATAAGTTAATATACTTACTTTATCAGCCAATGAAACTCCTCTTCATTCTCGGAGCAACCATAATCAGATGTCCAGGCATGACCTATACATACATAACACCTCAACTTATATATACATTATGCAAAAAAAACAACCAAAAAACATTTGAACTCACTCACCTATAGTGAACTTGTGAAACCGTAGCATGTCCATGACGCCCACATGAGCCAAAGCACACCCATAAAGGTCTGGCCTCTGTGCAACAAATTGAGGATTTTATGAATAAGTGTGGCAACTAAATGAAATGAAATTTGCAAATTATTAGCTTTATAAATATATAGAGACTTGCCTGATTTATGCAAGCACCGATTAGGAGTCCACCATTGCTGCCACCTTCAATACACAGCTTGCTCGGTTGTGTATAACCAGCGGACACGAGATACTCTGCCCCAGAAATGAAGTCATCGAAACAGTTCTGCTTTTTGGCAAGTGAACCTGCTTTGTGCCATTCCTCACCATACTCCCCACCACCCCGAATATTTGCAAAGCAGAAAACAACACCGAGATGCTTGCTAAGCACAATGCGGCTGGCACTGAAAGACGGTGTTATGCTTATGTTAAACCCGCCATATGCATAGAGCAAACATGGGTGTGATCCATCAAGCTTAATATCCTTTTTCGCCACAATAAACATAGGTATCTTTGTTCCATCCTTGCTGGGATAGAAGACCTATAAAGAGTAGCAGAAGCCACTTTAACATATGCAAAGTAAAAGTAATTATGAGAGAAACAGGAAGATCCGCTACAAGAGAGTGAGTTACCTGAATGGCTTGAAATGCTTCCCTGTCAAATCCGGGTACAGTAACCTCCCGGAATACCTTAACTTCTGGAGATTCATTGGCTAAGTCACACTTGTAAATCACACCAGGAGTGAGGAAGCTAGTAAAGCTAAAGAAAAAGGTATTGTCCTTGCGCCGAGCAGAAACATCAGATACTGAACCAATTTCTAGAGGTAACTGGTGAAGCAATGAACCAGATTTCAAGTCCCTAATTTGCAGAATATGCTTAACATCGCTCATGTAGCATGCGACCAGATGATTCCCATTGACTGCACAAGCTGATGCTAAGACATCCTTCTCGTGTTCTTCAACAACATCAGTCCAACTGTTTGGTTCCTTTAGATCGACCCGGACTAATTTGTACTTAGGGGCATCTTTATTTGTTAAGAAAGTAAACAGAGTCTCATCATTTGAGATAACACTATATTGCGCGTCAAACGTGTCAACAAGCTTTATGAATGGAAGAAAGCTGCTGCTTCCTCTGAAACTCTCAAGACCTCCAGAAAATGAAGTCATATCACAGTAGTATAATTTGTTGACAGGGTCACAACTCTCTCCAATGCTCATGATCAGATACTGCAAGAAGAAACAACGTTATGAGATTAGACCTAAAACTAAGAATCCAAGTTTCAGAATACAGAACTAGGTAACACAGTTTGAAGTCATGACCATCATTTAGAAAAAGGGAAAGGATCAAAATGATTTTCCGACAGTATTTACAGAAAAAAAAAATTGAGGAATAAGAGCGTAATCAAAGTTAAAGAACCCAACATAAGAACTTAGTGCGTTACCTTCCCATCGTCAGTGACTTCAGCTCCGAACATATATTTGGGATTCTCATGATCTCTCCAGCATAAGATATCTTGAGATTGATCCGTCCCAATGAAATGGTAATACAGCTCATGATAAAGGTTAGAATTAGTCTCAGTGCCAGCATCAATATCTTCTCCTTCTCTGCAAAAGAACAAATAAAATTGTTAGACTAACTTAGCTTTCTTAACTATATTGAAAGACTTCTACCAACACATCTTGTACTTACTTGGGAGCTGGGTAGCGACCATAGAAAAATCCTTTACTGTCGTGCGTCCATGTAATGCCGGTAAACTTAACCTGTTCCAGGAGAGGATCATAAATATATCAGAAATCTTGACGGTAGAACTTTATTGATCAACCGCACTAATCAGTACCATCTTAAATACCATACCCATGATAAAATATCAGGCTCCACTTTCTTATCCTCAACATTCATCAGCTTAATCGTCACCCAGTCGCTACCACTTGAACTAAGACCATAGGCCAAGTACTTAGCATCCTCGCTGACAGAAAAGGTGTTTAAGGCCACAGTTCCATCATCACTAAGAGTGTTCGGATCAAGCAAAACCTCTGGCTCAGCATCCAAATTATCCTGAACCCGAATGCAATAAAGTTCAATGAGAAAACAAAGTTAAAAATGCATGTATGTACTGATACAAAAGCCATGGCTCTCAACAAATACCTGCATATAAAGCACACTTTGGGCCTGTAGACCGGTGTTATGGAAGTAAAAGTACTTATCCCCTTGCCTGAAGGGTGAATCGTAACGCGGATGATCAATAAGCTTCGTTATATTCTGACGGAGCTTCTCCTTGGTTTCGCACTTTTCAAGCACAGAATCTGTCAATTTCACTTGGTTCTCCACAAACTCCTTTACTTCTTCAGCATCAGGATCCTCTAACCTAGCAAAAAAACAATCCAGAATGACAAAATTCAACGCAAAAGCATAGCAAAAATGAACAAATCACACAAAATCTCCAACAATTTAGGAATTAATCTTCAGGTCAATCGCCAAGTCAAATCCAATGTCTGCTTATTCCTCACAGAGCGATATGCAGAAAATTCAAAATCCCATTTGGACCATTACAAAAACCTAAACGCATGAGAGAAATTGCAGCTGGAAACGAGCTCTTACCAACGGTACGGATCTCCGATCTTGACGCCGTGATAGTTATCGACGACAGAATCATCACGCCGAGTCGCAGGATAATGTAATCGCTCGCCTAACACCGAAGAAGATCCCATAATCGCAGAGCTCGAAGAACAACAACAACGAGAAACAGAATTGGGTCGATTGGAGAAGGTTTCGTTTAGGAGAAGAAAAGAGGAGAGAGACGATTGGCGTAAGGTATTTATACGGAGGCGGCGCGTGATTGTTGGGACGGTAACAAACGCGAAAACGTGAGAACGCGCGTAACTTGCAAACGCTGTGAGCATCGGTTTTCTCTCTACCTCTTCTTCTTCTCCGAGATTATCGCTAATATGTCAACATGGTTTCGTCGTTCTATCGAATACTTATGGATATGGTACCAAAATTTAATCAAATATGTTCTCATTCAAAAATATATTTGTATGAGTCTTTTTTTTTTTTTTTTTCCTAAAATTTTTTTTTTTGTATATATACCAAACAAACAGCATCATCCATCTTAGGAGCATCCAGAGTGGAGAGACAAGAGTAAGTTACAGCAATATTTACAAACTACAAACTACAAACTACAAACCAAACTTAAAAAGCAAATACATTTCAACACTAAGGAGTATCTGTAAAATGGCAACTTGGTGGAGCAGAACCATAGCAAATCTCAATAAGACCGAAAATAGAAGCACAAGGCTTGCAATTGATCTTATCGCATCCAACGTATGCTTGCATAATGATTGTCTCTTGTTCACCATCTTCACATCATCCCAAACTTAGTGGTAGAAAGTATCAAAAAGGTCTTCGAAGGCTTCAAAACATTGATGTCCAACTTCCTTTTTGGAAGATTAAAACCTGATAAACCACAATGGCAACCCAAAAGAAACTTCAACTGTAGCCATTTGGTAGACCTGACAAAGGTGCTTTATTTCCTAAAGACCTGAAAGCAAGACGTACCCCAAAAAGAGTTAACCTCAAGAGTATAAGGGTACATTATACTCTGAGTTCTTCAAGGTCTGAAGAAGACCTATGGAAGTTGACCAGACACCGGGTAAAAGTGAATCCCCGGGTCTTTTCGACACTGTCTAGTGTGTCTCTCTGAATGAAGATCAGTTTGCTTCCCCTTCTTACGTTTAGAGGATTCACCTATCTCATATCTAGCCTTGCCCTTGCATCCTCGACCATAAGAAGAATCAGAAGAGTGATTCAGCGATGATGAACTGGAAGTAGCAAGCCTAGAAGCCTGAGTCTTTTTATAGATTAAGATTGTATCTATACTATTGGGAATCACTAAATAATAAAAAACCTTTAACTTGTAGAATATTACAAAAAATACCACTGATTTTTTTTATTTTAAAAAAAAACATTTTTTAAATAATCGAAAATAAATCAATAAAATAATAACTACCCAATATTTTTGAAAATAGTTTAAAGAAGATTCCATAATAAATCAAGTTATTTAATTCGAAATTATATATATATATATATATAAACTTATTTATTTTGCTAATATATTATTAGATATTTCCGGCAATCTAATTTAATGTAATAAATTATCATTTAATTTAGATTTAAATACATTTCCTTAACAAAACTATGCTAATTAATTCTGATTAGTAGTACACATGAAAAAACGATTTTAACATTTTATTTTCCAAATATTAAAAAACATTTAGCAATTTGTCATATATAATCTAAGGAGGGTGTATTCAACTGAAGATTTTAATAGAATTGAATTAAATGGAATTAAAGACATAAACTGTAGATTTTGAAGGATCGTAAAAGATTAAAATCTTTCTCTCTAATTCTAACAATTATATTTTCTAAATATTTTTATAGAATAGAATAGAATTTAGTAGAATTTGTTCCCACTACGTAAGGGAAGTCAAAGGAAGAGAAGAAAAGGGTATAATGGTTGTGAGTCTGTGACTGTCTGACTGATCACGCTTGCTTCCACCCAATTGTTGAATACTCTCTCTCTCTCTCTTCCGCCCTTTATTTAGCCTCTAAGTTTCACGACCGTTTCACGATCTGCCGCCTCACTGCGTTTCATGACCTACTACCGCCGCCGCCGGAGATAGGATCGGATTATAATGATGACGTAAGGCGTTGATGAGAGAGACAGAGAGAGAGAGGAGGGATTGAGATCTGTCGGCATGTGGCCACACTACTCCGTCTTATTGCCGTTCTCCTTGTTACCGTCACGGCCGGTCTAAAGCCATGGCTAGTAGTATAATGTTAATTATACATTCCTTCAAAATCTCAACTTAAAAGCTCAGAATTTGTTCTTCACATTTTACATTAATTTTTCTATTAAATTCCTATCAAATCATTTTTTCATAGAAAACTACATAACATTGAATAACAGTAGAATTTAATAGAATTAAGAAATTAAGAAGTTAAATAACACTAGAATTTGAAAGAATTAATAAAATGTCTAATTGAATAACACTAGAATTGAACATTCTATTAAATTCTTCCAAATTCATTCGTTCAATACCCCCTCCTAAAATAAATACTTCCATCCTTTTAAATATAACCTATTCAACAAATAATTTTAGATTTTATATTCTAAATATCTAGATAATATTTTCAGTATAGATTAAATTATTTTACATTTTAATTAGTATTTAAATTATATAAATTTTGAAAATATATTTTTTAGAAACATGTAGTTTTCATTGTTTTAAATATATATCACTAAACTAATTTTGAATTATATAAAAATATATATTTTTAAAACGTATTATAATAGTTACTATATCTCCAAATTATTTTATTTAGAGCCAAATAAATTAATATATCAAATCAAGTAAATTATTTTATTACGTCTCAAATTGTTACAAGCTTTTGGAATATATATTCTTCTAAATTCGATTATTTTATTTTTTCAAAAAACATTAAAATATAATTTAAATATCAATGTTTAAATTTTCAATGCAAATACTTCAAAATGAGAAAATATTCATTCACACAAATATTCTTAATTTTATATTAAAATAAGAAACCCCGCACGTACGTGCGGGTCATGATCTAGTTTTCTATTTATTTAATCAACTAGATCATGACCCGTGCTATACAGCACGGGATTTAATATTTTTCATGAATTAAATTGTATATTTTGTTCGAAGAAATAAGGAATAATTTAGTATAATAGTATAATATAAAAGGGAATATATCATAATATTTTATATTTATTACTATTTGGATATAATGTTATATATTTTATTTGACTAAAGAAGGAGAGAATATTGTATTTTAGAATTTAATATATTTAGCAGCATTAGATTTGTATTTTTTTATATGAGATTAATAATTTCTTTGGTTCAATTAGGAATTGATAATTTTATTGTGTGATTGTGAACAAACAAAAAAATAGTTGTATTGGGTCTAAGTTTTTTAATGGATTATATTGGGTTTGTGGGGCCTAGTTTCATGGTTTAAAAAAAAGGAAAAAAAACGGTTTAACATACCTTTGGAATTTGCTGATCTGTTCCTATTTGATGTAAGATGTTCGAATAATGGATTACTATATAACAAAGGGAGACTCACAAAAATGCCCCTTTTTCAATACCCCTTTTCAAAAATGCCCCCTTTGGCTGTCCATTTTTAAAAATACCTCTTTTTATGTACAAAATGACTAAATTACCCTTCTTTTAATAAAATATATCACAAATATATAAGGAAATATAACAAAATTAGGTCTACAAAATACAAAATATTTTTTGGCGGGAAAATTGATCCCGCAATTTTTCCCGCCAAAACACTTGTAAAACCTTGTAAAAAACCTTTAAAATACCTTGTAAAATTTTCCCGTAAAATTTTTCCCGCCAAAAAATTTTCCCGCCAAAAAATTTTTTTTGCGGGAAAAGTGATTCCGCAATTTTTTTGGCGTTAAATTTTTGGCGCCAAAAATTTACAAGGTATTTTAAAGGTTTTTTACAAGGTATTTATAAGGTTTTACAATGTATTTTAAAAGGTTTTACAACATATTTACAAGATATTATAAGATTTTACAAGCTATTTTATAAGGTTTTTACAAGTTATAAGGTTTTACAAGTTTTTTATAAGGTTTTACAAGTTATAAATACCTTATAAAACCTTATAAGTACCTTGTAAAACCTTTTAAAATACATTGTAAAACCTTACAAAACACTTGTAAAAAACCTTTAAAATACCTTGTAAATTTTTCCCGCCAAAAAAAAAAATTGCGGAATCACTTTTCCCGCAAAAAAATTTTTTTGGCGGGAAAATTTTTTGGCGGGAAAAATTTTACGGGAAAATTTTACAAGGTATTTTAAAGGTTTTTTACAAGTGTTTTGGCGGGAAAATTGCGGGATCACTTTTCCCGCCAAAAAATATTTTGTATTTTGTGGACCTAATTTTGTTTCAAATAAGGGTAAAATGGTCATTAAAAATTAAAAGAGGGCAAACTTAAAAATGAACTCTCAAAGGGGGCATTTTTGAAAAGGGGTATTGAAAAAGGGGCATTTTTAACAATTTCTCTATAACAAATTGAATAACATTTTTAATTTTCAATAACATTTTCGAATAATATATTAGTATATTAGTATATAACATTTTTATATATTATATAAACAAAATCTTTTATGTATTATATAACATTTTTATGTATTATATAATCTCGAATATTGATTGGTATATAATATTCTCGAATTATATTAATTATGTATTATATAAACAAAATCTTTTAATATCTTTAAACCTGTTGACCCGTTGACCCGTTAATATATATTAGTGACATGGAATAAATTTTATGATTAGAATTATATAATGGCATATATTGTAATTTCTTACAAAATTTAAGTTATGATCCTTAGGATGTACTTCCCAAATATTAGTATAGGATAATTAATTTTAGATCTAATTTCCTTATCATATTTGGTTAATTTTATTATAGGAATTAAATGTTGTTAAATCTTAATTTGGTTGAAAACATGACTTGGTAATAAATAAGGAGAGAATATTGTATTTTTGAATTTAATATATTTAGCTGCAATAGATTTGTATTTTTTTTTAATGAGATTAACAATTTATTTAGTTTAAGTAGGTATTGATAATTAGAGAATAAACATAAAATTGTTGTATTGGGTTTAAGTTTTTTAGTGGGCTATATTTGGGTTTGTTTGGCCCAGTTTTATGGTTTTTTTTTAAAAAAATTATATTTTGTGCTAATCTTTAACATAAACCCTAATGTTGTATCCCTATATATATGTTGTATCTTGTACAATTGATCAATAACAGAAAGAACAATCCCCAAAACCCTACTATTTACAACACGAAACTAAATATCTTGAAATGAAAAAATGGTTATATTTATTAACAAAATCTCGATTAATATATGAGAGGTTTTTGGATTCAACAATTTTTTTTTATGACTTGGAAGTTGAAAAAGAAGAATTTTTTTAAAAAAAACAGAATATCTATTTTCATACCATTCAATAAGGGGTGAAAAAGTTAAATAAGGGGTTACTGATATTCTATTTTTTTGTATAAATAAATTTAAATAAGTTAAACAGAATATCTATCTATTTTAAAAATACTCTGAAAAATAGATTTCAACTTTGTCATTTAGAAAAAAAGACAATCAAAATATAAGGGGTGAAAAATTTAAATAAATAATTGACTAAAAATTAGTTGTTGGCATTTAGGAAAAAAATCAGAAAAGGTACCAAAAACATTTTCTCTTGACTTAGGCCAACCGCCGCCGTTTCACCATGGAGTCTCCGGCAATGTCCAATGACCCGTAATAGTTATGGTTCCTACAATTATGTAGAAAGAATTGGTAAATAAACAATAATTAAATGAAACATTTAATTAAGAGGGTTAGAACAATACTATTACGTACGTGTATACAATACATCACACATAGACCATATTGCATTTGTTTTACTGTAAAAGAAACGCATTGAATCATTCACAATTACGTTTCATAGATTTTTGGTATCAAATTCTCTCATAAAAAATACATGCCTTTGGTTTTACCTTTAAACGGATCATAAAACAGTTTTCAATCGTTCTCCAAACAGCTTCCCATGTTCCTCTGTGTTATATATCAGCCCTTGCGTCTTCATGAACCACCACAATCTCCCTCTTAGATGTTTTACGCTTCACATCAATGTCATAAGTGTAGATAAGTGGAGTTTTTATCTGCAGTGACAAAAGAAAAAATAATATTATTAACTTTATTTTGGCACACAAAACCTTAAATCAAACCGAGTTAGCTTGAAATAACTTCATTTATAGAGAGATAGCTTGTACATAATTTAGGTTTAGCCGACTAATCTAGATATATTTAACTACTAAGATCTTAACAAATATGGTGATTTTGTTATTAAATTTAAAAAACTATCCTTATATATAACTAAATTTATGATTGAAAAAGAAAAATCTTTGATTCCCATAATATACGGAATTATAAGTTGCAAGATTCATTACGATTTGAATTTTTAAAAATCAAAATTATGTTCAAAAATAAATTTTTGTTTCCTTAACTACAAAATCTTTACGTGGTTAACAATTTTTGAAAGATTTTAGATTTAATAGTTAATGATAACTATATTTTAGGAAAATTCGAATATTTTGTTGACTTTTTAATTGGTGTTTGTTGTAGTTGCTTAATACAGGGGATTTGAATTTGCGTTTTGAATCTATTCGAATAAATATACAATTGTTATGGCAAGTACTAAGATTTAGGATGCTATATTTATTTCTGATTTAGTAAATTAAAAATATCATTTCTATATGTATTTATCTTTGCCAATCTGCGAAGTACACGTAAACAGAATTTTTGAGACAATCCCGATTCAGAGATTTTAGAAATATCTATTAATATATTATCAAATTTAATTAGTTTACATATATACAATTTCGTTTTTTTCTTCCATATATACTAATCATAATTAATTAGTATAGTTTAGTTAAGAAAATATTTTAAAATCTAAACTAAATTTCGTTGTATGATTAAAAATTATTTGTATCTAAACAAAATCCATGTTTGTTATATTCGTGATTGGCTTCCTATATATTAGGTAATCTTTTAATATCTTTAAACCCGTATGACCCATTGACCCGTTTTCTAATGAATTGGTTAATATTAGTGACATGGAATTAAAATTTATATAACATTTTCAATAACATTTTCGAACTATATGATTACTATAATTCAAAATAACATTTTCTTTATAAATTCGATTTATATAAAAAAAATTTCAATGATATATCATTTTCAATAACATTTTCGAATAATGGATTAGTATATAACATTTTCAATAACATTTTTGAATAATTTATTAATAACTTAGAACGTTAATATATGATTACTATAATTCAAAATAACATTTTTTTTTATAAATTTGAATTATATAACATTTTTTTTGTATAAATTCGGATTATATATAAACAAAATCTCTTTAATATCTTTAAACCCATTTGACCCGTTGACCCGTTGACCCGTTAATATATATTAATGACATGGAATAAAATGATTATAATTAGAATTTTCTAATGGCATATATTGTAATTTCTTACAAAATCAACGTTATGATCCTTAGGATGTACTTCCCAAATATTAGTATAGGACTAGACCAAGATATTGTAGTTATATTTTGAGCTAATATATTTTGGAAAGAGTAATGTATTGAAAACAGGATTTAAGTATTTTTTAATGTGGATAATTTGATCAGAAATATGAAATATCTAAGCATGGATACTTTTTCAAAGATACCTGTGATTGACTGATTGGTAGACTTTGCAAAAGTTAATATCCACTGCCAACTGTGAACTGTATATATATTAGGTTTTTCACTTTTTTTTTTTTTTTTTCCTCTATTAGGTTTTTCACTTAATAAAACATTTTATTCAGCTACTAATTCATATAACATAAGATTATTGATTATAGTATGCGAAAATAATGCATAGCATATGTATGTTATTGATACCAAGTTTAAAGCCTTTTGGGCTGAAACTTTATAAGTTAATTTGAAGTCTAGACCTGCTGAATAAACTTGAGCCAATATAAAGCCCAATAAGCTCTCTCGTTTTCTTCTTCACGAGTCAAACTTTTCCATAAATGTAAACAATTGCGACAGTCTTTTTTCACCGTTTAGGAGGAAACTAAAGAACATTTTTTCTTTTTTCTTTCTAGAAAGTAGGTTTTGGACTACTGCATTTGTTTTCTTTAAAAGTCTCGATTACGCAGAGTTTGCAGAATAATAATCATACGCTACACTACAGAAACATAATTACTGAAGTTTTTTTAGTGAATTGACCGAACATAAAAAAAAAGTTTACAAGATAAAGCAACTTTGACCTACATAAACGAGAACGGAAATTTGGGAGTCACGCGCATAATTAAATCGCGTAGAAAAGTTTGAAGATTTGCCTTGAAAGGATAATTTAAATGCTACTGACACACTTCCAATGATGAGGTTACTAGGGAAAGTTCAAGTTGAATTCTTATTTTCTTTTATTTTTTCTTTGACGTAGAGCACTGTAATTTTTCAAATTAATGGTAAATGTATAATTCTATACCCTATTTAAATCCGTAGAACTATACTATAGGCACATTAAAGACGTCGTGCATTATGCAATGGTTACTTTCTCAACGTTAAAATCCTTGTTTAACCGGAAAAAAAAAACCCTTAAAATCTAATAATCGTAACAATAGTAAGAGCAATGACTAAAGTCCTATTGTAAACTTGATTTTGCTTTCATTTTGCAAATCAAAAACCAACATAAAGAAACACAACATTGTCGGAATCGTCATAACTAAGCATTCATACCTGAATTAAAAGTCCTGAAGTTAGAATACATACATCAATACATCATGAAACATGCGACTTTATATAAGTATATACATATACACACTCCGACTTTAACAAAAGAAACATCATAATAAAGCCTAAGAAAATACTGACATCTACTTTAAGATTGAAATTGAGATTTCTCGAACCATTTATTAGATTAAACACATCTCATCAGATAATATAGAAAGTAGAAACAATCATATAAACAAAAAAAATCACTTGCTAATAGCCTATATATATATATATATATATATATATTCCAACTTAAAAGAAAACAAGACATCATAATAACATTGTGTGGGCTTCACAAACATAAAAAGGAAAGAGTAAATTCTCCTTTTCATTACCATATTCTCCTATGATTTCATCTACCTGTACCTTTATAGGGAGTAATGGGTCCTCTTTCTTTATGCATAATTTACCTTTCCTAGATGATGTAAACGTCTCAAACGCCACCACTACTCTGAAATCTCACATTTGTCAACGCCGTTGCAAATTAAAAGATGTTGAGAACTTCTTACAATCAAATGTGAATGTGATCCATCTTTGAAACCACCATCGGATTAGAGTCTTGATCAAAGAAAGCATAAAATCTTTTGAGAGATAAATCAAAGGAGATAGCAAATGACAAATGAAATTGACTTGATCAAGAACAAGTAATGATCACATATTAAAAAAAAAATTGAGAGTAGATTCGAGATAATACCCGGTTTTCTTCAGACTTATATCTTAGAATTCAACAAATGATCTTGCTCACCATGAGCCAACCGTTTCATATCTTGAAAATATCAAATCATGAGGGGTTTTACAAAGAAACCCTAACAGATCTCTGTTGGCAATATGCCCACCTCCCCTCACAAAACACAGCGCTCATACATGTACATATAGAGAGAGAGGAGGTGGACAGAATGCCAAAGATCTCTGTAAGAGACTCTTTTGTCAAACCCGCATGATCAAAAAGGTTAAAGATCCAAAAAACTTCACTCATTTCCTTTCTGTCGAATGTAATATTGAGAGGTACTCACACATTAAGGAGCAAAAAGGGTTATCTGTAGAAAGAAAAATAGAGAGAGAAAAGCCACAGAGAGAACATTTAGATGAGAAGCGAACGGTGAGAATATTTATGAGATTGAGAAAGAGGCAGATGGGTTTCTCTTAATGATGGTGATGTACAGTTGTTGTTTGTAGCAGGAAAATTTATGAACCAACAAGCCTTAAAAAACAAATAAAAAAAAATAAAAGAAAAAAACGAAACCCTAGATTCTGTTGTCACAAAGCTACGGAGAAGATCGAACAACAATCGTGTCTCGAGAGGTGGAATTTTTGCTGGATGGGTTTAATCAAATGAGAGGAGAGATCAAGTTTAAGATTCGGATTTGAAAAGACATAAGATCTAACAACTATGAACAGAAAAACAGTGAAGAAAGAGAGACTGGAAAAAACGTGGAAGAAACAATGAAAATAGAAGAAACTCAATGAGTTTTCTCGGGAAAACAAGTAAATAATAGGGGATTAAAGGATAACGCAATCTCTCTTCTCTCTCAATAAAATTCTTACTTTTCCAAAGTCCTAATGATATAAGCGAAACCCAATAAATTTTCTAGGGATTTTTTTTGTTTTCTCTGCTTCTAGCAGCATATGTCAAAAGGAAATTCAACGGGGTTCTCCTTTACGTCTACGACCTACCGTTCGTTTTCCTTTTTTCTCAATTTTTTTTTCCGGACCACAACCTAGACGGCACCATATTTTTAATTGACTATGGTTTAATAACGCTATTAAAATTTGCTCAAAATTATAACAACCAAATTATTGATGAGAAAACAAATATATATAGAAAACCAAAGATTTTAAAATTTAAAAGAGATTTTACCTTAAGAAGTCACAAATCATGAATTTATAGGATACAACAATCGAATTAAATAGAGAATTAATTGCTGAACAACTTTAGATTTATTAATCAGAATCCACATTTGCTAACTCACCCATAACAATAATTTATTACATTTTGATCAAACGTTCGATGGTAGAAGTTCTTTTCTTCGAGAAGACACGAGTTTATCTGTTTGTGACTTTTAAATTAAAACATTTTGAAATATATCATTAAAACATGGACGTATAAAGAAATTAAGAAATTCGTAAAGAGTTATATTTGTTTTCAATGTAGTACTCCGTAAGCCCGTATTATATCATTGAGAATCATGTAAAAATTAACAATTTCTGACTTCAGTTCGTGTGAGGCAACTTCCAATTGATGGGTCCATTTAAACTCCACCATGGAGTGGATTGCAGAATCCTAGGCTCATGTAGTATATAACACAAAATTTTTAATAAAGATTATTTCAAACTTTTGACCTATTGTAATTAACCATGATACACTAAACATCTTTTTTGTTTGGTGTAATCTTTACACTAAACCAAAAACAAAAACAAAAATCGACGTATATTCAAGAAGAAGGTCAATCCCTTTTTTTGTTTTCTTACTTTAAATGACGAAAAAATACAGATGAAATGACATCATTTTATAATATATAATAGAATCATATTTCCCTTCTGTCCACTGATAGGTCGCACTCATCACTCCCACAATCTGCAAAGTCTCATTTATTCTTTGTGACAATTTGTTTTGGCATACTCATACTTATTTTCTCTTCTTGTTATTTGATTCAGTGGTAGTATTTTCATTTTCTTATAAATGGAACATACTCCAACAAAAAAAAAATTGACTTATTATTAGTAGTGTGGATGAGAAAACAAATGCATGCCTTGCGTGCATTAATTGCAACAACTCATAATTCTCCCCACTATTTATTGCCTCAAAATCTACCACCCCCATCCAACTTTATCTCCATTAAATTCTTACACTTCAAAAATTTTAAACTTAATTTTGTTGGACTTAGATTTGTTGGCTTTCTAAAGGTAAAATTATTATTATTCAGACTTAGTTTTGTCTGTTTTATTAAGGTCAATTATACTATATGTTTTGTACAATAGTACTTATATTTTCGAAACAAATATTATGCTCAGAAATTAAACAAATGGAGTATTTACTGAAGAAGATATGCCGGAACAACCGGGTTGACAAAATAGATTTCGTGTTTACTGTTTTTTTATTGTTGTTTGATTTCGTATTTCTTCGTAAAAAAAGTAATACACGAATTTTTTTCATCTAACAATCGATCCTTAGTCTAAATCGAATTAATTGTTATTGACTATGAAAATAAAGAAAAAAACGACGGGTTTGTCGCATAGTGAAAATGTCAGTGGTATGATTGAGTCATTTAAGAAATGGCTTCAAATTTTACTTTCCAGAACATCACCATGCTATTGATTTAAACACATGTCTTCATATGTTTTAGAAAGATTATAAGAGAATATGTATATACAAATATATGAATAGATATCGAGTTTTCTTTTTTGACGTAATGTCAAACTATGGCTGTATTTTGTAATGCCGTCCATATACATGATACACAGAATTATTGAAAAATGTTATTCATGCCATTTTATTATGTTTTCAGATTTGAGGCATGAAAATGAGAACTCGACTGTAAAAAAGGTCAACACTTTTGGTTCGCTTTTAGAAAGGCTTTTTATTCTGCATTCCATCTTCCGGACATTTTCTTTTCTTTTTAGTTAAAAGATTTTTCATTTCTTTTTTCTTTCTCAAGCTTAATTAATGACTATCATAATGTCTAAAAACATTCAAACGAAGAACACTTACATATATATATATGGCTTTTAATTTGTTTGATGATGACATTGATTCATTTGTTTAACATATGGGTTTAAAATTAGATAAATAGTTGTAGGAGCATGTTTATATCATTCGTTTAACGCAAAGCTCGATGCATGGACAAATGCTTTTTACCCCACCGCATGATTGCCTAAACTGATAATAGTATTTCGTTATATAATATGCTGTAAATACCATTTTTCATTATTATTAACAAAAAATAATGTACTTTCAAATGTATTTTCTCTAATTAAACTATGCAGAGGTTTCAAAAAAGGCAACAAAAGTAAAAAGAAAATGCAGGGATAGTTGGTAAACTATAATTGCGAGTAGTGACTGAGAAAGAGGAGCAACCGTCGATATATATACACACATAACACAACACATCTTTGCTTTGTTAGTGTCGTATCAGTATTTTCAGAAATAATCATTCCTCCCCCTATAACTTTTGTTTTTGGGTTATATGTTCTTCGTGATATATAGCTAGAATCTGATTTTATATATATCTGTATCTAAATATATTTTTATTTAACTATAGAACTCTATTTTAAGTCAATGCGTTTATATATGTTATGGAAAGTTTACCATTAAATTCACAGTTTCACACCTATATATAGTCCATAAAAGACGAACCGATTGCATCAATGAAGACGACACAAACGCCCTAGAAATATCGGACTTGACTTGTATTAGAAATTTAGAATCGTAAGTTGAAGTAATACAGTAATGTTTTTTGATATGAAAATTGTACGAATATTTTGAAACACAGCATACAATGTGGTATTTAATTTTTAGAATATAATAAGAAGACAAATTTATTTTGACTATAATAACCGTAGAAATTTTTGCAAGATTTGATTTTTGGAATGTAGGCTAAGACAAAAAAGAAGGCAATGTGGTACTATTGACCAAAAAGAAAGAAAGCAATGTGCTACGTTCCATTTTTGTTTTAGATTTGAGAAATTTTAAACAAGAGTGAGACGTTAAATTAGCAACATGTGTAATTATTAGTGGCTAAATCATATTTCAAGGTACTGGTAAATTGTAGTAATAAAAGAGTCAGCGGAGACAGAGTTACCCCCGGAAAATCCTTAATCACGGTTTTAGCCAAGTTTGTTCCCATTCCCTTTTTCACTTTTTTTCTTATGCAATATGCATGCGGGACATTCTCTCTCCCTCATGCTCATCATCACCATCATTTTCTCCGGATTAACTGTATTAATTTCTAATGAGATCATTATTAATTTTCTTTAATTTCCTTTTATTAGGTTTCACATATTTTCATAATTTTTTCATATTTGGACATTTATGTTATATATAGTCATTACGGTCTGTACTTATATTCTCCGTGGGCTTGTTCTGAAAGCAAAATATTGGTGAAAAAAGAATATGTATGTACCAGTCCCGATATCCAATTAGCTAGCAATGCATCTTGTAGCACCATGACCATTAAAAAATTCAGAAGAAAACAATAGTATAGTTTAAAAACAGGAAAAATCTAAGAGAGCTTCTATGAACAGAAGATCTTTTTAGCACAGCATGTTCACGTGAAGCCAGAAGGTGTTCATGATTGATTCGATTTTGTTCTTTATGCAGTTCCCAAAAAAAATTATATAAGGATTAAAGCAGCATATAAAACGGAACTAGTCAAATAGAAAATTAGATGGAAAAGAGTGTGTTAGTGAAAAAGGGTATTGGGCTTTTGTTGTTAAGTTTTCAAAACAAGAATCATGAAGTCTTATGACCATATAATATACACAAACAAAACACATCATCTACTTTATAAAGATCTCTCTGCTCGTCTAGTCCTAGTCTAGTGGCCACCAATAATACCTCACCTATTTTTATAAGTTTCCTCATGTATCCTTTAGGACGAATATATGTATATACACACCCATGTCTTTGAGTCTTTTGACCAAGAAATAATAGCTAAACTTGAGTTTCATAGACCATGCTTAAAATTAATGAGATTTTTTTTTATAATGGTAAGTATCAATTTATCCTACCAACAGACCCTAGCAAATGTCCATTATCATCTGCTTTATACAAATTATTTTAAAATTTCTATCTTGTAATCTGAATACTTAACTTTTGAAACATAGCACAAGTCAACTTACTTCTCATAGAAAAAAGCACAAAACCCTTTTCTCCTATAGTCTCCATTTCTCTTTCTCACTAGGCATCCTATTTATTTTTTATATCATATGTTAACAAAAAATTCACACAAAATGCAAATTTTTCACTTGCATATAAATTTAACTTATAAAATCTTACGTCATGAAGACGTAAGGGCATGACATTATTGTAAGACAATGAATTACATATATCTCTGGACTCTGAAGACCAGAACCTTTTTTGATCAATAGGAAGGTTTGATTTGGAAGATAGATTAGACATAAAAAGATTTACTTGTGCCAGACGGCATAGCGATGGCCACTTGTTGCTAGAGTCCAGTCTCCACCAGAAGGGCACCAAGAGCCGTCTCCAAGCTTCATGCACAGTTTCTCACCAACAATGGCTGCATATAAGTTAGATTCTGCTTTTAGAACGCGGATCGTTGACCTACTGTGGATATCTTGTCGCCTCCTAATCTCAATCTGTCAATGATTCGTAAGAAGGAAAAAAACAGAGGACATGTCTTAGAAGATATCGAAAATGTTGGACTAATAAGCAGAGAGATTGAAGTGAACAAAATACCAGTTTGACAATCTGATCATGAATCGAGCTTCCCCAGTCGTAAAAATGATCGTAGAACACACAGGGAATGCCGGGATGAGTAAGTATATATGCATAGCCCTACAAAAACACAAGACCGATCTTCTTCAATTAGGGAAAGACTTAAAATGCAAGGAAATGGACTGAATTTTGTTATGAGAGCTTCTTTACCTCCATAATGTGGTGTGAAGGGAACGGCCAATGAGCCTATGAGAGCAACAAAAAAAGTAAGCAAATATATGAAGGCTAAAAGAAAATGATCACAGAAGAAATTGTTAAGTAACCTGAGTAGAGCCAGTGTCATGGTTATCAAGGAATGTGACAGCTCTTGAAGGCCACCATCCCATTACACCCGGTGGCTTTCCTTGAGCATCACATAAACGCCAATACTGACCCTTTACGGCTTCCTGTTATAACAATAAACATTTGTGTTTCAAAACAATGGTGACATTATGTAAGCAAAACTCTATGAATTTAAAAGGTCTTAAAGAATCTACTTACCTGCAGAATTCCTTTAGTTGTGAAGTCAAATGCAGCAGAGATCTGTCCCGTGGCATCGATCCAACTGATGATACGCTGTCTATGGCTATCTGTAGAAAAAAACAGTGTCATAATTACATAACACTACAATGATGGAACTAGAATCACTTGTCAAACAAACCAACGCTACAAAACCTTGATTATAGTCTAGACCATGGCCATTGTAATTGCAAGAATCCCAACATTCTCCAACCGAGAATAACGGTTTTGCCGCTCCAATGTATTCCTTCACATAGTTTGCTGAATAACTGCATCAATTACATTCAAAATTCACAATTTTAAGGACTACACAAACAAAGAAACAAATCAGCTCAGCGAAAACTTACCCCCTAGCAAAGTCAAAACGGAAATCTTGAAACCCGACGGTGTTGCGCAGCCAACGAAGCCACCCGATTATATCTTTCCTAACAAAATGCTGAGTGTGATCAACATTTGGAACTCCGTTAAAATTATCCCCTGTGCTTCGGTTACCCTGTTTTAGTAGAACACTTTATCTTTAGCTTTAAGAACATAATGATATGTCAAACATGTAACTTAACCATCTATCACTCACCAGTCCTCCGGTACAAGAAGTCACGGCGTGTTCATCCCACGGTAATGAAATTCCATCATATCGGTTATACATTCCACCATGTCCTCTCGTTGTCCCAACACGATGATTGATGACTATATCAGCCATAGCTCTAACTTTGTATTGTTTCATCTTTCGAAGTAAGGATTTCAATAGATGCTCAGAGCCATATGCTGAGTTTAGTGAATAAAGGTCCTGTGGAAGGTAACCTGAAATGATAGTAAAAACCGTTTCTGCAGTTAGTAATGATAATTCATTTCAAAACTCAAATACATAAAAGCTCATTATGTCTTGGAATCAATTTCCTCTAACCTTCTGGTGCAAGAGACTGAGATGGTGGTGGTAACCATGCAGAAGTAAAGCCAGATTTGGCAATGTCAGGAACTTTTCCGTCCAAGTTTCTCCACCAATCATATTTATGAGATTCCCAGTTATATGCCTGATATAGAAATCCAATTTTTTTTTAGGGTCTATCTATAAGACTAGGATCAAACTAAGATTGGAGAATTATAACTGTTACTGTGTTAGACAATATAATAAAGACGAGCTTACCTGGAGAATGACTTCCCTTCCATCGCGTAGAACTCGACCTGATTTAGATAAGTAATAGACTTAATAGTTCAGCTTTGAAACTAAGAAACTAAAGAATCATGAACAAGGCTTAATCCTATATTAAAAGTGCTTTTGTGTTTACCGATATCAGTTTGGTCGTTGCATTCATCAAAGACCTGCAATAGTATCATGCTTTAGAACAACAATTTCCTAAAGAAAGTGGTAGAGCAAAAAAGAAAACAAAAGGCACTTACATTGTTATAGTAGCCCATGTGGAGACAAGGTTCAGCAAAACCTCAAACACTGATCGACGAAAAACAGGTTAAATTTAACAATTACCTGCATCCAGAATGATACCATTTCAGAGAGATCAAACAATAAACCAGTAGTGTTCTGAAGCAGCAAACTAATAATCAAAGATGCTAAATTCCAAACATTTTTCCACTAAGATAAGAAAATTAGTGAAGAGCAACATTTGTTTCAGGACAGATAAATGAAACAATAACAAAATTCTGTTTCCAATTTCAGATTGATTATAGTCTAACCAAGAAAATTAGGCAGTTTAACAGAATAAAATTGGAGCATTCGTGTGATATATCAATTCTGTGATCAAGATCATACACATAAAAGAACAAAAGAAGATCAAATACCACGGAAACGAAGAAGCTATATATCACAAGTCCCTTAATCAAACAATCCTGCATATATATAGAGAGAGAGACGAAGAGCGAACGTGAAGTGATTGAACAGTTTCTGATCCCAAACGAATCAGAATCAAATGTCAAACAACTTTCGGCCACACAAAAAACAAACCTTTTATAAATTGTGAAAAGGAAGAGGAAGAGAAGCAACGGAGCAAATTGGAGTATACCCACAAAACACAAAGTGACGATTCGATTCTACGGTATTAAGAGATGAGCCAATCACAGAATACAATACCTTCTTCAAAAAGTATAAAGCTGTAAACAACTTGAGCGAAGAATCTCAGAGATAAAAGAGATGTCTTTTTTCCCCTTCGTTGAATCTTTTAGGGTTTTTGGACTCGATCGAGATACGAAGCTTCATAATTCGCCAAAGTTTGCGTTTTTTAATTCTCCTGAAAGAAAAATCTAGACACGCGTTGACTGTTAGATTAAAGTAGATAACTTGACATGACTAATCCAATTGAAATAGTATACGACGCGTGTATGTACCATGAGCGATGCCTATATCTGAACGGAGAGATTTGAAAGTTTCGTACTTTCATACATAGAGATCAATGAGAAACAACGGCTATATTTTTCTTGCTTAGTTGCCACAAGAACAACTTTCCCAAAGATGTGTGATCAATGGATATAGTTGACTTTTTCAAATTTGACTTAAGATATAAATAAGAAAAACTTTTGGGCTTGAGAATAAGCCCATATATAAAAGAAAATTAGAGGCCCAGTTAAAGAGCAGTCTGAAAATAAAAACGGCGTCGTAGAGAAGCATACCTCAGTCGTCTTCTAGGGTTTTGACTTTTGTTCGGTAGCCATTAACGTAGTTGCAGAGGAAAGCTGGAAAATAGAGAGTTCGATGAACTCACGCCACTATAATGGAGGCTCAGGAGTTTGAAAACCGAGAGATTTTCCCCGGTTCGAGGTTCCTGATCGAGAATCAGATCAGAATAAGCTCAAAATGTCGACCACCACCACTGACAATGAAATTGGCTTGTCATGCGGCGGAGGTGTCACGGAGCCTCAAAAAGTTGCTATAATCTTTGCCTTTTGCGGTGTAGGATACCAAGGGATGCAAAAGAATCCCGGCGCCAAAACCATTGAAGGCGAGCTAGAAGAAGCTTTGTTCCATGCCGGAGCTGTACCAGAGTCCATTAGAGGCAAGCCAAAACTATACGATTTCGCACGATCGGCACGGACCGATAAAGGAGTTAGTGCTGTGGGACAAGTAGTTTCCGGTCGGTTCAACGTTGATCCACCTGGATTCGTGGATCGTCTCAATTCAAATCTCCCTAATCAGATTAGGATCTTCGGGTACAAGCATGTTACGTCGTCGTTTAGCTCCAAAAAGTTCTGCGATCGAAGAAGGTATGTGTATCTGCTTCCAGTGTTTGCTCTTGATCCAATCTCGCATCGTGATAGAGAAACAGTAATGGCTAGTTTGGGTCCAGGAGAGGAATATGTGAAGTGTTTTGAGTGCTCAGAGAGAGGTCGTAAGATTCCAGGTCTTGTGGGTAATTGGAAAGGTTCCAACTTTGTTACTAAATCATTGGATTTTCAGTCAGACATTTTGTCGAACAACTCTAGTGCATTAAGAACTGACGTCAAGATTGAAGCTTTGAGTTCTAATTTAGCTAGCTTAAGCTCAGTAGATGTTGAAGTAGTTAGTATACAAGGAGACAGTTGTAAATTGAATACAAATTCAACAGAGAAGATCAATGGAGAAGGAAATGTGATTGTTGAGACAAAGAGCAAGTTTTGTTATGGTGAAAAGGAAAAAGAAAGGTTCAATAGAATACTAAGTTGTTATGTTGGATCATATAATTTCCATAACTTCACTACAAGAACAAAAGCAGATGATCCGGCTGCGAATCGTCAAATCATCTCCTTCACTGCTAATACTGTTATTAATCTTGATGGAATTGACTTTATTAAGTGTGAAGTCTTAGGCAAAAGCTTTATGCTTCATCAGATTCGGAAGATGATGGGTCTTGCTGTTGCAATCATGAGGAATTGTGCTTCTGAATCACTTATCCAGACTGCTTTCAGCAAGTAAGCTTCTTGTTATTTTTTGGTTTGAAGCTTTGCAGTGTCTATAAGTTTTGTTTGTTGTGCTACTCAATTTGGAAATTATGTAACCAGGGATGTGAATATAACTGTACCAATGGCGCCTGAAGTTGGACTTTACCTCGATGAATGCTTCTTCACGTCTTATAACAAAAATTTTGAAGACAGTCACGAAGAAGTGTCCATGGAAGCATACAAAGAAGAGGCTGAAGCATTCAAATTGAAGCATATTTATTCTCATATCGGCGCTACAGAGCGAAAATATGGAAATGTGGCTCTTTGGTTACATTCCTTGAACTATAGAAACTATCCAGACCTAAATTTTGGCAGTCATGGAAATAACAGAGTCCAAATTTCTTGTTCAGAAGAAAGTTAATGAAACCCACCACGAGGAAGAACATTGTTCATAGTCTCTAAGCAAAATGATGGAAGCTTAGTTTGAAGATTTTGACATTGTTTTTATTCTTATCATTCAACAATGTTGGTTAACTATTCTTGTAACTTTTTAATCAATGATTTATTTTGTGTTATAAGGTGACACGAAGGAATTGATTTGTTATCCTCCAATGTCGTCATCATATAAAAGATTTTCTTTATGGAAGAAGAAAGAAGAATCTTATTTGAACAATGTTTGTAGAATAAAAATCGGTAAAAAATGATTATAAGGAAGAAACGTGGAACCGAATCTACAGGCAGAGAGACGTGACGTTACATATGAGCAGAACCATATATAAAATCCCTAATCGCACGTCAACCTCTCCGAAGCATAAGGCCCATAACTTTTTTTCAGTTTTTACTATTTTAATTGTTTTTAAATTGTTATTTAGGGTAAATAAAATGTCAGACTTCGATTGACCCGATGAGTTTTAGGGTGTGACTCCTATCTTCGTCTGCACTAATAAGTACTACTTTAACTTTCGCTTACCAATGCATGTCAATACTCAACAGTGACACATTTTTAATTTTCAGAGGTTTTTAAATGCCCAAATCTTTGATATTTAAAGATCGTACCAGTTTTAAATTCCTCACCTAAACATTATTTGTATTTTGAAGTATATCATTAGTGTATAACTGTATATAGTACAATTGTACAAAGATCGTCTTTCATTTTCTTAACTTTTTTTTTTTGGTTTTACCATATTCTCAACTTTTCGCTCACATTAGTCTCACATTCTTTAATTTTTCCATGTATAAGAATAAACTAAAAGTGTAAGAATCTAATAAACAAAACGGTAAAGAAAAAAAGCAAGGCAGTCTTTTTTTATAGGTATTATCGATGTTTTCATATTAGACTAAAGAAATTTCAAATATTTTTAATTATTGATTACATTGGAAAGAAACAGATGTGACTAATTTCGACTGCTCGTAAGCTTAAAATCTAAAGTAGGTGGGCTGCAATAATATCTATCAGTATTAATAATCTGTGAAAAAGTAATTAGTAGTATCAGACAAATTACTAAGCAACATCATTCAAAACGCCTCGAAAATAAAAACAATAATTTGAAAGCAAATATACACAATTACTATAAAGTATAAAATTTTAAATTTCCTTATATCTATGTGGTATATATTAAAAACACAAAAAGAAAGAAAATGACAAATCCTCACGTCCGTTACTTTTAAATCCTTAGCAAAAAAAAAAATTAGATTTCTTATTTCTATTTCTTTCTGATTTAATCACAAATCTTATCTTGAATCGTTATCTTTCTCTTCTTTCCTTAAACCAAAACCCAAAAAAGAGAGACCAGACAAAAAAAAACACACACAACACAACCCCTCCCAACAAAAAAAAAAACCTCTACTAATAGTCTCTCTTTAACGATGTCATCGGACAACGAATCGACACCGTCTCAGGCGACGGTAGAAATGACCGTAACGTCGCCGGCGAAGATTAAAGAGTATCCAGAACCATTGGCTTCACATGAAGTTGTCGTTAAAGATTCTTCTGTCTTCTGGGATACTCTCAGGCGATTTCACTCAATCATGTCCACTAAGTTCATGTAACCATTATTCCTCTTGTTCTTAAATCTTACTTTATAAATTTAGTTTCGTCATTTATTTTATTTATTTTTGTATGATATATACAAGGATTCCTGTGATTGGAGGAAAAGAACTGGATTTGCATGTTTTGTATGTGGAAGTCACGAGGAGGGGAGGTTACGAAAAGGTCAACACTTTTGTTTTCTTTTTCAATACACAATTTTTTTTTTACTTTATGGTAATTTATTACTATCATATTCTTATATGTTGAGATTGTTTTGAAAATGCATGTAAATTAAAAGGTAGTCGCAGAGAAAAAATGGAGGGAAGTTGGAGGAGTGTTTAGATTCTCTGCGACAACAACAAGTGCTTCGTTTGTCTTAAGGAAACATTATCTCAATCTTCTCTTCCATTACGAACAAGTTCATCTCTTCACTGCTCGTGGTCCTCTTCTTCATCCCACAGGTTTTTTTTTCAAACCTTCTTCAATTAATTACATGGAACTTTGTGACGAGATTGTAATCCTACAGGCTATATTCTTCAATTATCATAGATTTCTTTCTACTGAGATTCTTTAATTCAACCGTTTGATAAATGCTAATCAATGAATCATAAGATGCTTCCCATATCGTCTTTAATGCCCTAAGACTAGAAAGTTCAATTCCTTGTTAACCATTAACGATAGTCTAAAAGGCTTGAAACTAGGATCAAATAATAAAAATGAAATTCCAAAATGTGAAGACATGGGTTCAATCGTGGGACACATTCTTACTACAAAAGTGGGAGTTCAACGATTGTATATACCCGAATTTTATTCATCATTTTTTTTTATCTTTATAGTTATTGTAATTATGTTAATATCTTGGAACTAGAAATTATTTAGCGACGATTATTTATGTCACAACTCACATATAAGAATATCAATTTTGCAGCTACATTTCATGCCAATCCATCAACGAGCAAAGAAATGGCTCTCGTCGAATATACTCCTCCGAGTATAAGATATAATAATACTCATCCTCCTTCTCAAGGTTCGTACGTATTCTCTACTCATCTTTTTTCTTTGTTTTATATCATCATTTTAATGACAAAGTATGATTAAGGTCTTAGTTAATGATATGTGTAACTTATATTTAGGGGCACAGTTTAATTTCTTATGATAATTGTCTAGTTAGCTTTATGTACTTATCATAAAATCTTTGTGTTTATCTCAATACTTTTCAAATATAGTTTAGAATCATAATGGTCCCACTGTCATTATGTTTGATGCAAATTTATTTGGATTTTGTTGGATAATAAACCTAAGATGTGGGACCAAACCGGAAGCTTATAAGAATTTGGTTCACATACAAGAAATTTTTATAAGATAATGTATTTAAGCTTGCTTATGATACATGTGATATTTAATACATGGCACAGGTTCGTCGAGTTTCACAGCCATAGGTACAATAGAAGGCAAATTCGATTGTGGTTATCTGGTAAAAGTGAAGTTGGGCTCAGAAATCCTTAACGGCGTGCTTTATCACTCGGCCCAGCCAGGCCCATCATCATCTCCAACCGCTGATCTAAACGGTGCCGTTGTACCTTATGTCGAACCTGGGAGAAGACGACGTCGTTTAGGTAAAAGACGAAGAAGCAGACGTAGAGAAGACCCAAATTACCCGAAACCAAACCGGAGCGGTTACAATTTCTTCTTTGCAGAGAAGCATTGTAAGCTTAAGTCTCTTTATCCCAACAAGGAAAGAGAGTTTACGAAAATTATCGGCGAATCGTGGAGCAATCTCTCTACCGAAGAACGAATGGTAACAAATTATCTTTTATACCGGGACCGGTTAAGAGATGAAATTCGATTTGTAGTAAACCGATAATTGAACCAAGTTTTGGTTATTGTTTGTAGGTTTATCAGGATATTGGATTGAAGGATAAGGAGAGGTATCAGAGGGAGCTGAATGAGTACAGAGAAACGTTAAGGCTCAAGGATGGTGACATGACAAACGGCAAGGCGTTTTAGGTGATTTGTTTAAAACGGCAAGTCGTTATGTTGTAGGTCGTTTCTCTTTTTTAAGATCGGACGCCTCGCCGTTTATTTTTCTAGCTTATGGTAGTTGTCCATGCTTAACTAGGCTTAGCCGTGCATTTGGATTTTATCGGACAGTTCCTTTCGAAACTTGAAAAGTCTGTTTATATTTTTCTGAATTTTAGATGTTCTAATATTAATCTTTCTCTAACAATTAGCATACTAAAAAGTGGATATATTAGCTTCAATTCGATTCGTTGATTAGTGACTAACTAAACACCACAAGATCTATTAATAAAAACTTGGAATTTTCAAAGTCTCCTCCTAAGCTTATCTAGTTAATAGTTATGCAACGTTAGACAAAACTATCAAATAATGCCACGTCACCTCACATAACATCTAGGATAACCAATCACAGCAATCCCATGCAGATAACTCTCTCGCTTTATCTTACCACATAAACCTCACAAACCCCTTTTGGGAAAAATCCATGTTTTCTCTTCAAATCCTATCAAAATCCCATAAAATTTCAATTCTTTACGAGTGATCCCAAAAATAAAGAAAATGGCCGCGATTACATCAGCTACCGTCACCATCCCTTCTTTCACCGGCCTAAAGGTCGCCGTCAGCTCAAAACCCACGACGGTATCCACCACCATAAGATCCTCCTCCGCCACCAGGACGGCACCTAAGCTCTCTGTGAAGTCCTCTTTGAATGATTTCGGCGTCATCGCCGTGGCAACAGCAACTTCGATTGTTTTAGCCGGAAATGCAATGGCCATGGAGGTTCTTCTAGGATCCGACGATGGTTCTCTTGTTTTCGTACCATCTGAATTCACAGTGGCTAAAGGAGAGAAGATCGTGTTCAAGAACAACGCAGGGTTCCCACACAATGTTGTGTTCGACGAAGACGAGATCCCTAGTGGTGTGGACGCGAGCAAGATCTCGATGGACGAGGCAGAGCTTCTTAATGGTGCGGGAGACAGTTACGAGGTTACTCTGACAGAGCCTGGCTCTTACGGTTTCTATTGTGCGCCGCACCAGGGTGCTGGTATGGTCGGGAAACTCACCGTCAAGTAAATTGTCTCGAGACTCTCTTGTTCGAGTACAAAGCTTATTCAAAATTTATTTACAAATCTAATTTGGAAGAGAGTGTTGGATAGTAAAAAAGGATTATATAATGTTTACTTGTGGTTTCACACTTTCACTGGCTCTTTGTACATTTCAAGTCGCAACCATTCTTTGTGTCCGTGAAAAGAGCTTTTAGGTCTCTCTGCGTTGCGTTTTCTTGCTTACTTTAGTCCCAACATCAGAGTCTTTTAGAGGCCCAGCTCACCTATATTTACGGTTGGGCCTAACGGCTCAAGTTTTTTTCGGGAAATATAGGAAAAAAATATAGAATATCACGTGATGAAATCATTGTTGATTTTAATTAAATAAACAAAAATGAAGAAAGTTCATGGATCCAACTTCCAAGGGTCGGGCAGGGAAAAATCGTAAATGTTGGTCGCCTGGTTTGTTTAATTTGAGGCCAAACAGGGAAAGAGACAAACAACAAAGATCAGCACACTCATAGCTGATAAGTAATCGAGACTCTATTTCTCGAATAGAGAGCTCCACATCGAATACGATTCTCATATCTTGACAAGTACTCCAGTTGCAATTCCGAAATAATTAATATGAATAATTTACATTAGTAATGCGAAGAAAGCTCGCAACAGTTGTCATATTTTGTGTTCTAGAGAAAAGCACAAAGTGATTAATTAACATATTTGAAGGTTTCATCTTTCTTATCTGTATGTTTAACATTTTTATATAATGTTTAAAATGTATAAATCATGATTTCGACGAGCTTTACTAATAGTTTCCGGTCGAATATAACAGCTGGAGGTGGATGTCGTTTGTGCATTATGGTCTACAGTTGGAATGAATAGAGTAAATTAAATATCGGGTTCATAAAATATGATAAAGTTGGACCAATCTATAACGAAGTTGTCCTCATTAATACATTAGTTATGTCGTGTAAGCAAAAAGAGCACGTGAGTGATGTTAAAAAAGCAAGCTGTAATATGGAGTGATGAAAGATTCGTGTTGAAATACATACAGATTGCATAACACATCGTCATGTGATATGATACGACCAATTTACCAAAAACCATGATTTTAAATTAAACAATAATTGGAAACTCCAATGACCAGCTAATAATAGTCATTAAAGTAAAGTTATGAACTCACGGATCCTGGACAAAAGTATAACTTTCTTTTTTTACTTTTTTTTTTGGTAATCAGAGCTTTATCATTAGGGAATAGGTTAATTCGGGTCAAGAAAATTATCTACCTACCCCATTCGAGACCATAACTAAAATTTTACGTCACGGACTCGTACCCATTTCATTAGCTATCTTTTTTCCCCTAATTCATTTGATTCGTAATGACTCTTATTTAATTATGTAAAAACAATTCCTGAGTTGTACGGAGAGCGAGAGAGATATATGAAAATAATTTAGGTGACTTCACATAAAAAATATTATTAGGAGCTTGCCTAACCCTACAACGTGGAAAGGGTGAAATGCTTGTAGAACTCATTAAGGATAACATCTCAGATATATAAGTTCAAGATCGCAAATAATGATTCTCATGGCATTTATACTCACATGTAGTCATATAGATCTGGATCTACAAATAATTGTAGTTTGTCATTGTTATACTGATGTGAAAATACTAAATAGAAACACAAAAAAAGTATACATAAATATATACATAGAAAAGTATTCATTAACGATGTGTTGATCTACGTTAATAAACAAAAAAATACTGATTTTACTACTGGAAGTTGAATGCTCGCGAGCATACATCAAAACAGATATTCTAAGATGAAAATTGTAAGATACCCTATATAAAACTAGATGCAATGCCAATAAATTACATATCAATAGTAATCAAATAAGATGTATTATTATAGTTGCTGTGTCATAATTTTCGATTCAATTAGTAAGATAAAACTAAAAATACCCATGTAAGCAAACATTATATGGCAATTATTTAGTGTCTGAATAGTATTAGGTAAAAAATATATTTTGTTTTCCTTCTGTCACCTTGTAATTTCTATAGGCAGTAGTGTGGACCATAAATTTCTGTTACTTAACTTGCTAAAAAAGATTATTTAATTGCAAGATTCTAAACTGGATTATTCCTACAATACATCTTTGTAGATAAAAACCATTAACTCTGTACAAGAGTCGTGAACTTAACGTCTCTCTCTCGTCCTTTGCCTTCTCTCTTTCTCCCTCTTCAAACAAAAAGAAATGGACTCGGTGGCTCTCTACTGCACCGCCGGTCTCATCGCCGGCGCCCTCTACTGGTTCATATGTGTCTTAGGTCCAGCAGAACGAAAGGGCAAACGAGCCTTAGATCTCTCCGGCGGCTCAATCTCCGCCGAGAATGTCAAAGACAACTATAACCAATACTGGTCTTTCTTCCGCCGACCTAAAGAGATCGAATCCGCCGAGAAAGTTCCTGACTTCGTCGACACGTTCTACAATCTCGTCACCGATATCTACGAGTGGGGATGGGGACAATCTTTCCATTTCTCTCCTCATATCCCCGGAAAATCACACAAAGACGCCACAAGGATCCACGAAGAAATGGCCGTCGATCTCATCAACGTGAAACCTGGACAAAAGATCCTCGACGCTGGTTGCGGCGTTGGTGGGCCGATGAGAGCCATCGCGGCCCATTCCAAGGCCCAAGTCACTGGAATCACCATCAACGAGTACCAAGTGCAACGAGCCAAGCTTCACAACAAGAAAGCTGGACTTGATTCTCTTTGCAACGTCGTTTGCGGCAACTTTTTAAAGATGCCGTTCGATGAAAACACGTTCGACGGCGCTTACTCGATCGAAGCCACGTGTCACGCTCCTAAACTCGAAGAAGTATACTCAGAGATCTTCAGAGTGATGAAACCAGGATCTTTGTTCGTGTCCTACGAGTGGGTCACCACTGAGAAATACATAGACGAGGATGAAGAACACAAAGATGTGATTCAAGGGATCGAGAGAGGAGACGCACTTCCTGGACTAAGAAGCTACAAAGATATCGCTGCGACGGCGAAGAAAGTTGGGTTTGAGGTTGTGAAGGAGAAAGATTTGGCTAAACCACCGTCTAAACCGTGGTGGAGCCGGTTAAAGATGGGAAGACTTGCTTATTGGAGAAACCATGTTGTGGTTGTGATTCTTTCTGCTATTGGGGTTGCTCCTAAAGGAACTGTTGATGTTCATAAGATGTTGTTTAAGACTGCTGATTATTTGACCAGAGGTGGTGAGACTGGAATCTTCTCGCCGATGCATATGATTCTCTGTAGAAAACCAGAGAAAGCTTCTGAATGAAATGATGAGAATCTTCCTTGTTCTTCTAATTTCCTGTTTTGCCCTTTAAGAATCTTTTTGTCGTCGTATTAATATTATCACTTTGTTGTTTTTTTTTTGTTTCATTTCAATTTGATTTGTTTTGATTGATGATGGATCACTGAAAATTTGTTTTTAGCTTCTTCTACAATAGTTTTTGAAAGAATTCGCCTGAAAAATCTTATCAGAGTGATCCGCCGCCTTTTTCAATCTATGTACAAGTCTCTGTTTAGTTTTAATTTCTAAGATCTAACCGGAATAAACGGTGGAGCCGTGGAGATCTGCTGAGGGTAGGTTAGGTAGCGCCGGCGAGCAAACACGTGATTAGCACGTATCAATGGGGGGGGGGGGGGGGGGGGGGGGGGGGGTAGTTTGGTAAATTAATATGTGCTTAGGTGTCACATTGTGTCTGTAGTAGTGAGTCGGGAGTGGTCGTGGGATTTGTGGGCTGTCCGATATGTATATGTTAATGTTCGTCAACGGTTTAAGATTAGATTTTTATTTTATTTTAGGCTTATGGTTTGTCGCATTGCGGTAGTGGGTACAGTGTGGTCGCACGAACTCCGGTTTTTTTTTTTTTTGAATTTAATATTAAATTATATTCAAAAGAAAAATAAACGTTTCTACAACTCAATGTGATGCAATTCAAAACATTTTTGAAACTTTGAAAAGAAAAACTGAGTCTTCTCTATAGCCTTGACGCAAACCAAGCGTGGATGCCGCTTGTGGCTTCTCCCCCTCCGATTGTGCTCAACCGGTTTCGTACATTTTTATCGATCAACTTGACAAGTATTTCCGTTGGCGAGGGCTGTTCACGAACTCCGGCTTACCTTAGAAGAATATATTTTATTTACTTTCTCAATTTGTTTTGAAGATGAAGTGATTTTGTGCATTACTAAAAAATGATTCTCCTTCAGTCCTTGACAAAAAGTATGATAAACACGAGTCTGGTCAAAACTATAGTGGGCTTTGATTAATATATATGGGCTTAAGGCCCATTTTTATTGGTTTACCTAACATCTAGTTCCACCGGAAGTGGATATGCTTATATTCGTACGTGACATCAACAACAATACATGTCCAAGTCAATGGTTAGGGTCGAAGCTGAGAAAATACCCAAACTCCAAACTATGACAGCTGACGCAATCTTTTGTTTTCTTTGGCCGATACATTTTCTGTTTAACAGATGGAAACTACAATGTCGAATTTATTCAACCGGTTCAATTAGTCTTACTTGGATGCTGGTGGAATTTTCCAGAATATTTTGTCCTTTTGCAACAACTTAAACAAACCAACTTCGATTGCTTTTAGAAACAGCAATCTCACCAAGATTCCTTTTATATTCCCCACAGAAAAAAAAATCTAATCAACAATGAACACAATCCACACAATTTAAACAAGTGGACATAAAAGTCTTGGACCCATTTTAAAACATCTATCCACATTAGACCATTCACTGATCTCTAACCAAATCATACACACACTCTTACACGATGGCCACCGTCGCTAACTTCTTAGCCAAACCAATCGCCACCGTAGTCCCACGGCCTTCCTCCGCCGTTGCCTCCACCTCCTCCTTCATATTCTTTAACTATAAAACTAACTCTCTGTTCCGGAGGGAAAACCTCCCGAAACGACTATTCTCCGCCGTGAAAGTGAAGGCCGGAGCGGCGTCTCCAGGGAAGGTGGGTACACCCCCGGCAAAAGACGAGAAGGTACAAAAGATTCACAGCGGAGAGGAATTCGATGAGGCGTTGAAAAATGCAAAGAGCAAACTTGTGGTTGCGGAGTTTGCTACAAGTAAGAGTGATCAGAGTAATAAGATATATCCGTTTATGGTGGAACTGAGCAGGACCTGTAACGACGTCGTTTTCTTGCTCGTCATGGGTGATGAGTCTGACAAAACCAGAGAGCTTTGTCGTAGAGAGAAGATTGAGAAAGTTCCTCACTTTAGCTTTTATAAAAGCATGGAGAAAATACACGAGGAAGAAGGTGATTTCCTTATTTTCCCTAATTACTTCTCTCATTTAAAATATGACTCGATTTAATCTAGAAACGCAAAAAACATTTGGAATTAGACTTTACTCAACCGATAATGCCCCTGATTTGTTGAGCAAATCTCTCAAATTAAGGAAAAATTTAACACAATCTCTCAAATTCACCTAGATTTTAGCAGATTTTGGACACACACTTGTTTATTATCTGATTTCGATGTACGATGATTATTTATTTAAGTTTAGAGTATTGTTATGTGTTGATGTTGTAACACTAACGATAACGATTTTTTAAAAGAGAATTCAATATAATTCTATATAAACAATATAGTTCAATATAATTCTATATAAACATTAGCAAACGTGTTATATGTTTGATGTTGTAACATAAGTAAACTAATGTAATGGCAAAGACGTATATAAATGGAAAAGTTTGACCATGGACAGGTATTGAACCGGACCAGTTAATGGGAGACGTTCTGTACTACGGAGACAACCACTCGGCGGTGGTGCAGCTGCACGGTCGAGCTGACGTGGAGAAGCTAATCGACGAGAATCGCACGGGAGGCAAGCTGATCGTGCTCGACGTCGGTCTGAAACATTGTGGTCCTTGCGTTAAGGTGTATCCGACAGTGCTGAAACTGTCCCGGTCAATGTCGGAGACAGTCGTATTCGCTAGAATGAATGGTGACGAGAACGATAGTTGTATGGAGTTTCTCAAGGACATGAATGTTATTGAAGTTCCAACTTTCTTGTTCATTAGAGATGGAGATATTTGTGGCCGGTATGTTGGTTCCGGTAAAGGAGAACTCATCGGAGAGATTCTTCGGTACTCAGGTGTTCGTGTCACTTATTAATTTGTATCAAAACTCAAATTTTATTACATCTCATTTAAAAAAAGAATGAGTTTTTGGTCTTTGTTTGTACCATCCGAAACCGGTTGATATGAAAAAAACTCAAAATAGTGTGATTCTTGATTTGAGTTTTTGCTTTTGCATGTTTAACTTTGAAGGCACGGAAACTTGAACGGATTTGAATTTGTCCGTAAGGGAATGAGATGTTTATGATTTTTTTTTTTGACATCGAGATGTTAATGATTTGTACCTACCCGATGAAGATGTTACATTATTCCCAATAAATATATACACATTATCATCATTTTGTATGTGATATTAATGGTTGATTGTGATTTACATTTATTATATGGACAATTTGGTGGTGGAAACACATTGGTTGTTAGATTTTTTTTTCTTTTTCAAAAGACATTGTTGTTGTCATGCGCTCTGTCACAGAAGGAAAGACAAAAACTAGTAATTTTGTAATTGAGAAAAATGTAGTGAGAAAGAGATTTTTATTTGGACGGAGCAAAATTTATATTCACAAAAGACTATTGAAGTGAACGATCATCATCATCACAACTTAACATATACACATAACAACAAAATCCTGATTCATTGTGAATGATGATCATTATACAATTTGAACTGCAGTAATTAATATAGTATATTGAAAGGAAAAAAGTAAAAAAAAAAATGTAAATGAAATTTAATCAAGCGGTTTGAAGATGAAGTGGTTTTGGTGGATCCATGGTTCTTCTCTTCCACAAGTTAACTTCTTTCTTTGGTTTTAACCCTAAAGGAGCTGAGAAAGGGATTATTATGTCGTCTTCATCGTCGTCATCGTCGTCTCTAAAGAAAGCTCCTCTCTTCTCGTCGTCGGAATAGTAACCACGGCGATGATCAGCTGGGGATTCTTCTTCATCTTTCATCTCGACCGTCCAATCAAATCCACCTAAAGCATCACGGCTGCTAGCGAATTTCTTCATCTGACCTAACGAAGGCACTGCCGCGGTGGAAACCACCGTAACAGGATGTTCATCAGCGGCGGATACGGCGGTGGGATGAGATTTTCTTGATATGTTTCCTCCACTCGCCGGCGAGAACGAGAAGATACGCTTGATCTTCGAAAGACGACCTTTTTCATCTTCTTTGGTTAAAGACGAGGTTGAGGTTTTGGAGATTTTAGGAATCAACAACGGAGTTGTTTTGTTCTTTTTACCGGTGGGACATTTAGACTTACCAAGCTTGATTTGACCGATACAAGAGACTTTAGGTGAAGTAGGTTCGTCCCAAACAGCATCGCTTTTATTTCTTCTAACCCGAGCCGCGTTAGGAACCAAAGGAACCATAGGACCAGAGAAAAACATTTTGTTAGCCGCCGTGTTATTGTGGTGGTTGTGGTTGTGGTGGAGATCTCTTCCGGGACTAAACGGTGGAACTCGATTTCCAAACGACATCGCTTTAGGAAGCATCTTCAAAAGCTTGTTCTTGTTCTTAGGTTTTGAAGTCGAAGTATGATGTTTAATGTCCATCGATGAGCACAACAGCAAAATTCGCAGACAAGAACAGAGGATTCTTGGTTTTATGTTTGGTCTATTATGATGTGAGAAGAAGGAAAAAGAGAGGAAATGAGTTTGAAAAAGTCAATGATGAGTGCCTGGATTGGAGGAGTTTTGGTCAAATGTGAGCTAAAAAGGAAGAAGCTAGACCTTTGTGATTGTGTTTATACGGCCGACTTTATAAAATCAAAATGCGAAAGACATGTTTGTTTTTGTTTCAAGTTTCTTCTTTTTGTTACTATCTAAAAGCTAAAGGGCACATTTTTTATTTTCCAAGGATGATGATTCTCTTAGTTAATTACTAATTTGACTTTAGTTTGGGCCTCATTAGTCCAAAAATCAAAATAGTATAACATTTCTTTAAGAAACGGTGGTGATATTTGGGACCTACATGCAAACAAAATTCAGCCATATGGGAAGGTAGAAGTTAGAACTTATCAACGATGCATTGAACTAGTTGGAGCTTTTTAAAATTCTACTTTTTGTTAATTAGCATTTATAGTTCTGTAATTGAAACAATTTAGAGAAAAAAAAATGTATTTCAATCGATAAACATTTTTTTCTTCATATATTGCATGTTTGAATTCTGATAATAATATTAACTAACACAAATCATTCAGTTACACGTTTTGGTAAATGGTTGTCTTTAATTAACGAAACTACTATATTTAAAATCCTACGTAGTCTTTATTAAATTACTGAAACCTTGTCTAAATTAGTGATATCTTGTGGTTTACTATTTCGTGCGTCAGAGAAAATAAAAAAAATGGGAGAATAGTAGTCCACCTAGGCACGAACAACTAGTAGACGATTAACAATGGAGAAAAAATGTGATAAAAACGAGTCAGACCAAAACAATGGAGAAAAAATGCGAATCTGTCCACTGGTCAGGATTAAGAAAATCATATTATTGAAACACGATGCTAAACCACCATATATTTTATTTAAAGCTACCTAATTATAGTTTGGTGTCTGTTAGCTATAAGTTAAACCACGATGGTTCGGAGGGACTTCTGTAATTGGGACCGGACCATCAAATTGGTCCAAAACACAACTCGTACCAAACCAAGCTACAGTAATTTGATTTCAGTTAATACTGAATACCGGTTTACACTTAACCATATTGCACATCTTTTCATTAATTCTTCGTCATGTGCTTCTCACGTGACCGACTCTTCTTCTCCCATCTCTCTTTTTTCTTTAAATCAGAAACTTGTCTCTTGCCCTAGATTTGGATTTTCGATTTCAGTTCTCTCTGACTCGATCCTTTCTCTAGCCATGAATTCTTAATTCAACGGTTGGGGATAAATTATGGTCCAATTAGATCTGCAGAGCTTTATACTCCGGGCTCGAGTGCTTAAACTTTACCGACAAGCATTGAAGATAGCTCACAGAGCTCCTGTTCATGTTAGAGGTTCGTGTTTCTGAAAACGATTCCATATCTCTGCTTTGTCTATCTATGAATTCATCACATACAAGAAATTTGCGTTCACCGTAGATCCATTTGATACAAAATCTCGAAATCTAGGGGTTTAGTAGATTTTGGAGGATAAGCTTTTGTTTGATTCGTGTGTTCATGTTTTGTAGGGGAATTGAAACAGACGGTTAGGCAAGAGATGGAAAAGAACAGAGACTGCAATGACAAACAAAAGATTCGGTATCTGATTAGTGAAGGTTTAGAGAGAATTAAAGGACTCGACGAGATGTTGGATATGCAAGGCCATTAGTATTGGTGTAAGATGATGTTCTTTTACATTTTTTTGTAGCTTCTGCTTGCTTTAATTGAATGTGATGCAATGCTAGATTCTTCAAGTAGAACGTCTGGTCATCTTTGTGGTTAAGCTCTTTCTTGCATATGTTCTTTATCTCTATTGATTGATATTTTTCAGCGAGCAATATCATATTTTTTTCCTACCTGGACTTCTAAGATGCTTTTAAGATTTCTGTTCTTTTTGACGTTTTACGCAACAATACAACTTCTGTTGTAGTCATCTTCTGCTGCAACCCATCCACAAAGCTTATCATGCGAGATTAAACACTTTCTCGATGGGTTGCAAGAGAACATCACTAAAATAGAAGTGATATTGTTGGGAAAAACGTCAACGAAAACCGATATCTTAAAAACGTCTTACAAATCCAGGTAGAAGAGAATATGATGTTGCTCGTTGAAAATAACAATCTATAAAGATGAAGAAGATACCCAAGAAAGAGTTCTAAACACAAAGCTGATCAAACGGTCTATTTGAAGAGTTTGACATTGCATCATCTTCAATTAAGTAGAAGGTAAAAGGAACATTTTGGTTTCTCATAATTATTCAATAGCTTAAAACATCATCTGTTTGACATAGCTCTTTAGTCGTTTTGTGTCTTCGACTTCTTCTCTTTTCGTCGTTAGAACTATGTATTTGGAGTTTGACCTAGCAAATATCCATATACATCTGCTTTATTTAGAGTTTTAAACTCTTACACTTCATGTCCTGTGAATGTGCAGCAATACATTTTTCTTCTTCTCAATGCACGTAAAAGATTGTTTGTTTGAACCCTTTTCTTGCTAGCATCTTTAAAACCTTTATAGCATATTTCAAATTCTCATCTTTGTGATGAGTCATGACGATTCGCGTTCAAAGGTAGAACTAGAAAAATGCTTCTTTAAACGCCATATGAGGAAGCTAACTTCTCCCTCTGCCTCTGGAACACACAGAGGTCCAAAACGCTGAGTAGTGGTGCGTTTTAGGCTCAAATTTTATTTGAATCCGTCGTCGTCTTATTAGAAGTATATCATTTGCGAACTTAATGATTATATTGGGTTTTAAATGGGCCTAACAATTTTAGATCACTTGAAGCCCAGTCTGTTATTGAGCATGTTGTTGCCTATCGGAGTCGGAAATTTTCGATGTTGGTGTTGAGAGAAAGAGAGAGAGATGATGGCTGCGAAGCTTCAAAGATGGCGAAATCTGGCAGGTCGTCTAGATCTGATGGCTCGGAGAGATGCTGTATCGTCGAGACGATTCCTGCACGAAGGTCCAGACACCGTGGAGGAGCTTCTCGATAGACATCTAGCGAAGAAAGAGAAACCAATTATCGACGACGATGAGGCCGAGTTTTTGAATAGACGGCGTCTGACGAGCACGCGCCGGGAAGCGCTGAGTTTGTACAGAGACATATTACGAGCGACGCGGTTCTTCACGTGGATTGATTCTAGGGGAAATCTATGGAGGGACGTGTTGAGAGAGAATGCGAGGAAGGAGTTTGAAGCGGCTCGATTTGAGACGGATCCGGAGGTTATCACAAGGCTTCTGATCGGAGGAAGCGATGCAGTTTCGGCTGCTTTAGATAAGCTTGCGGAGAAGCAAAGGGAGATGATCGAGAAAAAACGCCGTGGTGATCAACCCTGAATGATCCTTTTGAGTTTAAAGTGGAATGCTTATAGGCTTTCGTAAATGGTTGCAAGAAGAAGAAGCTGAAAGATTTTTGGTTTCAAAGATCAGATTGGGTTTGATGCCATTAGTGTTGTAATTCACTTACACATTTCGTTTGTGAAATTATCCTTCATGTCATTGTAGAGTTTGTATACACTTTTACAAAGCTATAAAACAAGGCTTTTGATTTTAGAATAACTCTTTTGTATAAATTATGAGCTCCCTTGTTTAGATGAGGCATGTCTCGTTGTCTCGAGAGATTATTTTACCTGCAAGAAAGCAAGAACAAGAGTTCGATGTTTCAGTATAGCCAAAAGCTTTGTAACGAAAATAAAAGCTCAATGTATGGTGATGTTAGTTAGAAAGCAGAGAGTGTTGGTTTACTTTTTCTAATCCGCTTCTACGAAGCAAGCCTACTATCTCTGCAAGATCTGAAGGCGGTGGACATGAAAACTTTACAATTTCCCCAGTGCACGGATGTGTAAAGCTATCAAGGAAAACAGAGTAGAAAAAGCAGTTATTCACTGGTTTTTCGTAATCGAGGATTTAAGATCGAGATTCAAGTTCTCTTACCCGAGAACAATGGCATGAAGGCAAGGCCTATCCATTCTGGAAATCAGTTCTACGATCTCTTCTTGATCACTGCGGGAGACTCTTTTCTGCAGAAGAGAAAGAGCCATGCTTTTTGTTCCACCATACACTTCATCACCCAATAGAGGAACTCCCATATACTTAGCATGAGCACGTATCTACTTCAAATCAAGGTGAAAAAGAGAAACGTTTCAGATATCACAAGTTCAAAGCAGCTGGATCAAACAGATGACTTGAGGCAGTAACAGAAACAAAAAGGCCAACTCAAGCTCTTACAGACAAAGATGTGAAACTTAAAAAAACAGTTTATAGATTTTGAGTATTCCTTCATATGGACAGAGTTTCATACTGAACAATGTAACGATACCTGATGTGTACGGCCGGTTTCCAGTCTCCACTCAACCAATGCAGAGCCACCTCCAGCGAATGTTTCGATTACCTTATACCTAGGACAACATAAAAGAGCATTGTTTGAGCATATCAGTATCAGTTAACCACTCTTTAAGAGAGATTTTTTTCATTCTGAAGAATAGATGCAGTGTTATAATGCTTGGTGCACTTGTAAAAGACTGCTCTCATCACCTACTAGCAGCATGGCGGGCTCTTCCACCACTTACTCCTCCAGGTATAGCAGCCATACGTATCCGATTACTCGAATCACGACCAATCGGTATCTCAATACGCCCCTGTGGTGGAGAAGGAACTCCAGTAGTAAGACTTACATATACTCTCTCAATTGTGTGTAGCTTGAACTGTTCTGCTAAATGGGCATGAGAATGTTCATCCTGCCATTACACTTTTTCCGTTAAAATTCCGAAGAAGCAAGAATAGTAAGTAGTTCATAAAGCAACCACCAAAAGAGGAAGAAGAAATGAAAACACTAACCTTGGCTACAACAAGCAATCCAGTTGTGCCTTTATCCAGCCTATGAACAATACCAGGACGAACAGAAGTAGCATATGAACTAGAAGAAGTCGTCATCTCTTCATCATCTGAAAAAGTTTCTTCATCGGAATCATCATCTTCCGCGTTCCAATAATCAACACAAGGAAGACTGCAATGGTGAAGTATGCCATTAACAAGCGTGCCAGTAGGATTCCCAGGCGCAGGATGAACAACCTAAGAATTGGAGAGATATTCTTAGAGATGATGCTAAAGTCATAATCTAAGTATATTGAGAGAATATGATTACCATGTGAGCTGGTTTGTTAACAACAAGAACATGTTTATCTTCATAAACTATATCTAATGGTATATCTTCAGCTTCAGCTTTCAAAGGTTGAAGCTCTGATATTGTACAATTAACCTCATCACCTGCTTTGACATTGTGAGAAACCTGGAAGAGAGTGAGAGAGAGATTGAAAAACTTGATTAAGAAATTGAAATTTGTTTTGAAGAATCGAATCCGAAGTTAAACCTTATCAATGACTCGACCATTGACGGTAACGAGTCCCAATCGTATACTGGACTGGACACGAGCTCGACTAACGCCATTGACACGAGAAGAAATCCACGAATCAAGACGAATCTTCCCTTTCGCGACGTCTACTGTCTCCTCGATTCTGAGTCCGGCGTTATTAACTCTGGGGATGATAATCTCCGTCGGACTACAGGCGACCAAATTGGGGATTCCGGAACTTGCTCTGACGAAATTCGAAACCCTAGGGAAGAAGGAGAAGAAGAGAGAGATAGACGAAGAAGAAGAAGAAGGATAACGAAGAGATTTGACGGAGGTTAACGAGAAACTCGGCAGCTGAGAGATTGAGAGCATCGTCGTCAACTTCAAAAATCTTGTTTCGCTTCTGTGAGGGAAAATCAAAAGCCTCTAGATAAAATAGAGGGTTTCCCACTCTTTCTTTCTTTTGATGCCGTTAAAAAACATAAACAAAGCTTCTAAAACGCTGGGCCTATTATAAATGGGCCTTAAAAGGCCTTTTTCATTTTAATTCATACTGATGCAAGTACAACATCTCAAGGAAAATAACATAGGAATGCATTGCATTCGCATTTATTATTAGTTTACTTTATATGTAGTAGAAGCAAAGCATCCATCATTATAGTTGATATTCATCTAATCAGTGTCGGATTTGAATCTGTAGTTCCTTTTCTCATCATCGCCACAAATTCCTCGTAGTTTATCCTCCCATCCTATCAATCATCATCATTATTATTAATCATTTTGTTTAACATTTATCATCATCTTTAGACCGAAATAAAAACAACTAGAAATAAATGTCTTTCTTACGTTGTCCGCATCAACATCATCGATAACTTCATCTATGGTCGCATCATCACCCATACCATACTGAGTCATGGAATGTTTAAGCTCGTCCCTTGTGATAAATCTGATTTAAAAAAAAACAAGAGTATGTTTTGAAGACTATTCGATCTTTAATGTAGTAGTTGTGTTCATTATGGTCAAGAAGGAGATGGTTATAAGAATACAAACCCGCTTCTGTCTTTGTCGAAGAATTTAAATGCTTCTATCAAATTCTCTTCTTTCTCCAATCTATGGCGATGCATTGTTGCAGTTATAAACTCAATGTAATCAATCGTCCCACTTTTGTCCACATCAGCCTATAAATGAACAAAAACCATTGAGAAAGTTTTAGCTTTTGATGATTTATTTTGCATGGTTTAATAATTAACCAATTGGATTTGTTCCCTATTCTTACAGCTTCCATGAGTTGTTTGATTTCAGATTCTGTAAGCTTAGATCCAAGACGATGTAACCCGCTTCTTAGTTCATCAAAAGTGATGGTGCCACTTCCATCTGTATCCATGTTCTTAAACATTTGCTTTAATCCCTTTATCTCTTCTTCCGATAAGTTTTCCGCTATCACCTAAAAAAAGAAAATTATTACGAATTTTAAACTTTTTCATATTGATCTTGAAATCATTTTAGAGATGGAGAATCATTAAATAAACCTTCAAGGCAAGTTTCTTGAGCTTGTTCATTGCGCGGAACTGCTTCATCCTAATCAGAACAGCGCTATCGATTGGTTTATCTGATATTTTGGTGTCTGTCATCCATGGATGCTCTGTTTTTTTTTCGATAAAAATGCGCAACAAAAGATTGGTTAGCAAGGACTTAGGAGCAGGAGGTAGAATATGTTACAAATGTATACGTTGCAAACATACCAAGTGCTTCAGCTGCGGTAATCCTTCTTTTAGGATCTATTGTCAACATTTTTCTAATCAAATCTTTCGCGCTTTCTGATATAGTAGGCCAAGGAGAAGTTTCAAGATCCAGCTTGCCTTCTAAGATCGCCTCAAATATAGTCTTCTCGGTCTCTAAACAACATTAAGTAGTACCAGATATCAAGTCTCCAACATTCTTCAAGTTAATTCTATATGATAATAAACTTTAGATTCATTTTCTTTTTGTTTGCATACCTCCCCAAAATGGAGGAACACCACTGAGAAGAATGTAAAGCATGACACCTGCACTCCATACATCGATCTCTTTCCCGTAGTTTCGATGTAGAACTTCAGGTGCAACGTAGTATGCGCTCCCAACTATATCTCTATACACTTTACCTACAAATATTAATCAAACTTGTAAGGGTTTCAAAATACAGAACCAAAGTTTTAGCTAATTTACATTCAAACAGCTTCTTTTGATTTTTTGGTGTGAATCAAAATGTTCAAAAGAATACTATTTCCCTATAAAATGATTTCTGTTTTTGTTTTTTTGTCAACTTTTAATCTTGTGGGAAACATCTGTTGACTTGGGTTGACCCAAGTCGTTTTCGAAGTTGACTTGGTGTCCCACACGGAGATACAATGTCGCTATCTTTTTTTTTTATTGATCCTAACACAAGTTTAAACATTATGGTTTATCTCCTAAAACACACTAACTACTCAATGTAAAAGCAAAGACAAATCTTTGAAACAAGAGTCTAGACACTTAATTTGGTTCGTAATATTTCCTAACACGAGAAAAGAAACATCCGTAATTAAAAGTAATCAAGAAGATGACTTTACCTTCTTCGATGAAAACAGAGAGTCCAAAATCTGTTGCTTTGATGGGAGAATCTTCTTCATTACTAACAAGCAAGAAATTCTCAGGCTTTAAGTCTCTATGAACAACGCCCATGAAATGACAAACATGAACAACATTAACGATCTGTCTGAAGATATTAGCAGCTTCCTTCTCAGAGTAACTTCCTTTCTTGATGATACGATCAAAAAGCTCTCCTCCAGAACAGAGCTCCATAACCAAATGAAGATTGTCTTTGTCTTCATACGCACCTCGAAACTCGACGATGTTTGGTTGACCAGTGAGGTGTTGCAAGATTATGACCTCACGTCTCACGTCTTCGATGTCTTTGCGACGTATGAGTTTACGTTTTGAGATGGATTTGCAGGCGTATTCTCGGCCGTTGGATTTGTCTGTACATTTGTAAGTGATTCCGAATTGGCCACGGCCGAGTTCTTTGTGGAGGTCGTAGAGAGCTGAGAGATCGATCATTGGTCGGTTTAGGATTGGACCGATGTGTGAACCGGAGGAGGATGAAGGAGGAGGAGGAGCCGGTTTGGGTTTGGGCTGAGGATTGGAGGTGGGATTACTGGTTTGAGCTTGAGAAACAGTTGGTTTAGGGAGAGGTTGGTAGTGATGAGGAGGGCTAGAATCGGAAGAGGAAGAGATTGGGATCTCATGGGTTTGTGATTTGCAAAATTTGGAGAAGCAAAAACCCATAATTTTTTTTCTAAGAAAATATTTTGTTCCAATGTTTTTGTTTCTCTGGTTTTTGGTCGTTCTATGTTGGTTTTTAAGCATGTGAGCAAAGTAGATCGGTCTTCGACTCCTTGGTCTTATTCTTTTGGTCCTTATATTGTATGTTTTTTTTTTTGAAATAAAGGGAAGATGAATACATAAAAATGGAATTTAAAAGAAATAAAAATAATGTTGCCTTTGTTTGGTTTTGTGGGGGGTGCTTTGCTTTTGCGTTTAGAGAAGGTTAGGGTATCATTTTCCCTCAATGTGGCCCTTTGGAGGGGGTCTCTCTAGGTTCTCCTCTTCCTTTGCAAAAAGATTAATCAACGCGTAAACTTAGATGCAAAGTGTTATATATTTGTGAATTAAAGTTAAGATGATTAATTGATTATAGATAACGAAGATTGCGATTGATTGGAAAATGGACAAAACTCGGTTTAGTTCAATAATCTAATCTAATTGATTCCTTTACTTCGGTGGTCTACCGTGTCATCATGATTGTTTTCCACAATACTAACTGCAATTTTAAAGATACAAACGCAGTAGATTTTCCAAAGGCTATTACTAATTTACCACTTTTAGTTTTTTTACTTTATCCACAAAATGGATTGACAATGTACTTATAATCCCATTTATGAACCAATCTCAATATGGAAGAACAAAAAAAAAAAGGACCAATCTCAACAAATTCGTACAAAAAAAGGGAAGGAAATACAATACGACATCGTTTTATCGATTTTTTATTTTGACTGTGGAACACAACTGAACCAAAAAAAATATCACCAGATATGGAGAAACAGAATATATAGCTTTTCTTTGTTTTCCTTTATATAATACGCACCAAATAATACACATAACAAAATTCACACTTTTCCTCTCAAAAGAGTTTCGATAAGATAACCTCCATTACCTCATTTTAAGTGGTTGAGTCGCGGCTGTAGAATTGGTCAAGTGTCTTTGCAGGGATACGGTGAAGAAGCTCCCGCGGGAAGATACGGAGCAATGTCCAAGCCAAGTCCAGCGACTGGAAAATGTTGCGTGTGTCATAAGCTCCTTGCATCACAAACTTCCTCTCAAACTTATCCAAAAACTCTAGATAAAGCAGATCTTCTGAAGAAAGTGCTTCTTCTCCAACAACAGCTTTCATCGCTTGAACATCTTTCCCGATTGCATAATTCGCATACAGCTGGTTCGACACATCTGAATGATCTTTACGAGTCATGCCCTCGCCAATAGCACTCTAACAGAATGAGAAACAATACGTTACTAAGATCTGGAGATAGAATGCAAAGGGTATTAAACAAAATGGAGTTACTTTCTAACCTTCATCAGACGAGAAAGAGATGGAAGCACATTGATGGGTGGATATATCTGTTTTTCAGGGAAGAAACAAAGATACATTCATTCAGGGCCGCAATCATAATATAAGCGAAACCAGTAAGATCAGGGCCTGGCGGTAGTTATTTCTTACCTGTCTGTTGTGCAGTTGCCTATCGATATATATCTGACCTTCAGTAATGTAACCAGTAAGATCCGGAGTTGGATGAGTGATGTCTGATAAATTTTTTTAAAACAACGAGTCAGAACTGAGCTTTCTCAAAATACAAAACAGAAATCTGGGGATTGTTTTAAAGATGTTTTTTACCGTCATTGGGCATAGTAAGGATTGGGATTTGGGTGATGGAACCTTTTCTTCCTTCAATACGCCCAGCACGTTCATAAATAGTTGCAAGATCAGTGTACATATAACCTGGATATCCACGTCTTCCGGGAACCTCTTCTCGGGCAGCGGAAACCTACAAGTTTCTCAATCTTATTATCAAACCTGAAGAAACAAAAACACATGATATAAAGGGACTACTCCGGTATTAAAGATTCATTTTACCTCACGAAGAGCATCAGCATAAGAACTCATATCTGTCAATATAACAAGGACGTGTTTCCCACATTCATAAGCCAGATATTCAGCTGTTGTGAGGGCAATTCGAGGAGTGATGATTCTCTCAATGGTTGGGTCATTGGCCTGTTGGAATAATGGAAGGTCAAATCCGTTTTAAGTAAGAATATATAAAAATACTAAATATGCACCATGAGATGTCAATAAGCTATAGAAGTCCCAACTAGTAAATTTACCAGGTTCAGGAAAAGAGTAACTCTCTCCATTGATCCATTTTCTTCAAAATCTCGCTTGAAGAACTGAGCTGTCTCCATGTTCACACCCATAGCTGCAAACACAATTGCAAAATTGTCCTCTCCATGATCCTAAAAAGACAAGAGGGAGAGAGAATAATTGATATTATGAGACAGCCAACGTTGAATAGAAATGTCTACAAACAAGAAATTCAATTTTGACAACAACTGAGTTTCTTTTATAAGCCTAGAGCATCTCAAATTGACGACCTTTAGATGCAACCACAAATCCATCAACACACACGTAGAAACAGTAACAACTCAAATAAGTGCTTTAGCGAATTGTTCTGATCATAGAGAAATAAAAGATATATTTGTGGTGGTACAACTACAAGTTATAAAGGATTACCTCAAGTAGATCAACAGTCTTTTCCAAACGTTTGACAAGACCAGCCTGACGACAAATCTGAGCAGCTATTTCATTATGTGGAAGACCAGCAGCAGAGAAAAGCGGAATCTTCTGTCCACGAGCAATGGAATTCATGACATCGATGGTGGAAATTCCTGTCTGTATCATCTCTTCGGGATAGGTTCTTTCACTGGGGTTGATTGAACTTCCTAAAATAACACAGTGACACATTTTAGAAAAAATGAAAACACATATACAGAATATTGCGGCAGAGATCTCATCAATGGAGAAATTTTCCTCTTTGAAGCTCACCAGAGATATCAAGGTATGCCTCAGGCAAAATAGGAGGGCCATTATCAATCGGCTTTCCTGAACCGTTAAATATGCGCCCAAGCATGTCCAATGACACAGGAGTTTTCAAAACCTGCAACACACAAACCGGTTTAAAAAAAAAATATGCAGGAAGCAGAAAAATCAACCAATCTGAGAAAACGCAGGATTTATGGTAAATTACCTCTCCTGTGAATTGCACAGTGGTAAACTTGTTGTCAATTCCAGATGTTCCTTCAAAAACCTGAAACCATTAGATGAGTAAGTCACTGAAGAAGTAACTAGATTCGTATAGTTTGTGTTTACGTATTATTCAATTCTTAAAGCGGACAAAAAAAATCCTAAACCTGCACAACTGCTTTCTCGCCGTCAACTTCCAAAACCTGACCACGTCTCGTTGATCCATCTCCTAATCGAATATTAACAATCTCCTGGTACTTTGGACCCTGATTTATCATTACAGTACAACAAGTGTTAAGTTTCCCTCACAAAGTAAATTAGCATTGCTTAACGGTCAAATGATGTTTCCTACCTTCACTTTATCAAGAATGACCAATGGTCCAGCAACACCAGAAACAGTTCTATACTCTGTAATTCAAAAGACTCATAAATCAGTCTTATACTAAAGAAAGATAGCTAACAAGAACATTGACAAGCAAGGTCAAAAAGAGCCAGAGTACTAGAAAATCCCTATAAAAACCAGATTTGGAGGATAAGTATGATCCATGATCGGTGACTTACCCATGCCGATCTCCAGAGTCCCTTCTTCGATGTCGAGATCATTCGCCCCCATTTTCACAGATCAAAGATAAACCAAATCGAAGCCGCTCCTGAAATCAATCAACGACGCAGTCCACAATACAAAATCAATTGAAATTTCGATCCAATCATACAAACTAGAAAATCCGGGGAAAGTGAAAGAACTTGGGACAAGGAAACAGACGTAATAGAATTTTCCGATGATCTAAATCCAACAAAATACGTACCTGGAAACTTTCGATTCGAGCAGAGAGAGAGAGAGAGTTATGGTTTACGAGTCTCTCTGTGAACGTAGTTGGACCATATCTCAAATCTAACATTTTTGTAGAGAGAGCCTCTTATTTACGTGTATTTACATTTAAAGACCAAACTCTATAAATTGCAAAAATGTCTCATACAAGATTGCGTTTCTGCCACGTCAGCATTAATGAAATCAACGGTTAGAGATGAAAGAGAGGCAACTGTCTCGCTTTAGCTTCCGAGCAATCGTAGCCGTTGCTTACATTCACCGACACCGTCTCTCTGTTTTTAATAATCTCCGGCGATCCTGGGACGAGAGAAAAAGTGTGAGCTAGAGAATAATGATTCGAACGATTTTGTTGTTCCTTGTCGTCGTCGTCATTGAGACGCGAGTACAAGCGCAGCTAGTGCCGCCGGTGAAGCAAGATGGTTTCGTTTACCCACTGGGTCATCGTTTTGACCCGGATACTATACTAATTGAGGCGTATTTTGACCCGGTTTGCCCGTACAGTAGAGACTCTTGGCCTCCACTGAAGCAAGCTCTTCATCACTATGGATCTCGCGTTGCCTTTCTCCTCCATCTCCTTCCTTTACCGTCAGTACTCTTAGTTCTCTCTTCGCCTTCAGTTTCTGGTTTGAGCTTAAATTGAGATTGTTCTTAGCTTAATTTCAATATTGTTCTCCTGAACCTGAAGCTACCTCATGCCATTTTAGTACCTTAATTCATGTATTATTGATTCTTACTATCATATTCATCTGAATCTTTTTTCTTGGTTTCGGAAATTGCAGCTACCATGACAATGCATATGTAACCTCTCGGGCCTTACACATTGTGAATACCGTAAACGCCAATGCTACTTTCAGTTTGCTGGAAGGGTTCTTCAAGCATCAGGTTTGTTCAATGTTAATACTAAAAACTTGTCCCATCTTGTAGAGAGCTAAAACTTAGCTATTTGTGAATTTATCTGAAGCTGCTGTTTATTGTTTGCATTTATTAATGTTTATCTGGTTCACTGAAACTGTTTTTTTGACAGTCATTGTTCTACAACGCGAAAACAAACCTCCTGACAAGAGCTGCAGTTGTGGAGAAAATAGTCGAACTTGGAACAGTCACGTTGGGAAAGTCATATCAATCGGTCCTCAAATCCGGCTTCAGCGACAAAAAATCAGATCGTGCTACCAGGGTTTCCTTCAAGGTAATTCCTTTAGTAACTAAAATTTCTTACAGGAAGGTCATTGGCTGCATAGTCATCATCTTATTATGCTGCCTTGCATCTATATCCCACACAAGAAAATGAGTAGCGGCAGCCGTCAGGGCAATAGAAGAATACTGAGTTTAATGGCCTGAATCTTTGCCTATCAAGTATAAATTTGAGACCTATTTGTCGATAATACCTCGTGGCTGTTCTCGGTTACCTGAAAATGAACAATAGTAACTTTTAGTTCATATTTTGCTTTCGTGGCGTTGTGTGTTGCAGTATAGCGGTTCAAGAGGGGTTTATGGGACACCAACCTTCTACGTTAACGGGTTTGTATTGTCTGATGCTGCTTCCCCCTCAAATTTTGGAGGATGGAAGAAAATCATCGATCCTCTGGTTCAAGCACATAAGGTGGAAGATAACTTCATTCCCTTCCTTGGAAGATCTTAAGTGCTTTTACTGTGTCATGCTACTATACCACTATCTGTAAACTGTAATGTATAAACTTCTTCAAAATTTGTATGTTGTTCATTGTAAATTTGTAATAAAGGAAAGTGATCCATATAAAAGTTGGCCAGCCCAGTTATATCAAACAGAGATTGTATTGTAATACATGGCAATAATTTTTGTTTTTTTTTGAACGTGTAATTTTTTTCTGTCTAGACAATCAATTTATCAAATGGACTTTTGATTTGGCCATGTAATACTTGTAATCTATTGCTTTGGGTTCTACTCTATATTAATGTAATAAAAAAATATATTTAGAAAAAATATAATTATCAAAATCACATGTTGAATTTATTGTTAAACTCCGATATTGCTATTTATCTAAATAGATTTATTATTTTTGTACACCAAATTATCCATATCTTAAAACTGTGGCCTACTTTTGTTTTAAAATAGTAGTGAACCAAACGAATCCTCCATCTGTCTTGGTGTTAACGACGTGAGAGGAAGTGTGTCGATGTCATGTGATCATGTGAGAAAGCTTTTGTTAATACATATCTGCTGATTCACAGCCGAATCTATAACCTCGACGGAAAACATAAGCTAAGGTACATTTTTCAGATAATTAAAACAGAATTAATGGACATTTTTACTTGATTCTCTATTTAAAAGGGCAAAAGAATGACTCATTATGTCATCATTTCACCGTTAATTAATTACAACTAGTCTTACATTGTTTCATTTTTCAGATTGTACAACAACAAAAAAACACTTAAATGCTTCTCACGTTTGTTGAGTCAAGACTCCCAACAATATTTTATTTTGTAATTATGGATGGTTACAACAATTATATTGTAACTAAAATTCAAAGAGGCATTACTTTTCTTTTCTCCTAAGAAAACATAGATCTCAGTTTCTTGTTGAAGTTTGGCAGTTATTATATGGTTGATCATGAAATTTTCGAAACATTATTAAATATTGGTGGTACAATTAGATTTTTTGCGTAAAAGCTGATAAATTTTTAAATGTTCGTCTAAAGCATAGAGATAACACAGACACGTTCTTCAAATATTAAAATTAAACTACAATTTTGTCTTTTTATTATATTTATAGATTAATTAATACTAGTTAGTACCGAAAATCCAGATTTTGTCTATTAATAACGTGTAGATTTGGTTCTCATCTAAACAATTAATTTTATTTTATTTTCTGAAAAAGCCATTTAGACTTTTTCCTTCGCATTTTGTGCAACTGGATAATCTTCTTCAAGTTTTTATTACAAAGAATTTGGACTTTACCCTCACCAAAAAAAAAGGCACAACTAAACCGAAAAGATAAATGTAAGCCTTAATTCAGAACATTCCCGGTTAAATTTTCGGTTCAGAACCCAAATTACCGGATCTAATTTAACGAGTAACGAATAATCTGTTTTAAACGACTGAGGATGCTAAAATTAATAGGTGGTTATTACGGTTATTTTATCGGTTCAGTTTGAATAATCATGGTTCGGTTCAATTGGGTTTAGAACAAAATCACGAACCGAAACCGATTAGGGTAGTGCAACGTGTGTGTGGAAGAGAAGTAGTGCGGCTGATATATATCAGAGAGGCGCTTTGCATCAAAAGCTTCTTCTTAGGGCGTATAAAGGAGAAGAAACAAAGCCGTACAAAGAGGGCTCTTCCTGGGCACAAAAAAAAACCACCATTTTCGTTTTATCTGAATCTTCGTCTCTCTCGAAAGATCTAACCACAACAACTCCTTAAGGTAAAAAACTATCAAAGCTATTATGGATTTTTGAAGATAAATCCCGATTTTATTCCTTTTTCTTTCTGGTTTTTGTGTGTGTTTGCTACAAGGATTCGACAAAATTCAAAAACCCTAGTTTTCTCACTGATTTTCCTTTTATTTGGGGGTGATTCAGATGGATAAGTATCAACGAGTGGTGAAGCCGAAAGCGGATACGCCGATTGATGCGAACGAGATTCGTATCACTAGTCAGGGCAGGGCACGAAACTACATCACCTATGCGATGACTCTTCTTCAGGTATTCGATGAATCTGAAATGTGTTAATTCACAATTCATGGTTTTTCTTTTGTGGCGTGAGATATGGTTTAGGGTTTATCAACTGTTTTTGTCAAAGAAGTTTTGAATCATGAGATCAATTATATTGAGCTTTAATATAAGCTCTTTTGTAATCTAGGCGTTATATACTTTACAATTAATTGGAATTAAGAAGTGATTAGAGTTTTTTTGCTTCATTTATGTTAAGTCTAGAAGCTTTGTTAACATGAGTTTGCTTTCTGATTGAATAACTTTATGTGGTGAAAGATGATTTTGTTAACAAATTTGGTTTGTTTGTATAGGAGAAAGGGTCAACTGAAGTTGTATTCAAGGCAATGGGAAGAGCTATCAACAAAACTGTGACCATTGTAGAGCTGATTAAGGTATTTGTTGAGATTTTTCCTGTCCAATTCACAAAGTGTTGTTCAGATATTTGAAAATGTCTTTTTAATTTGTATTGCAGAGAAGGATTCCTGATCTTCATCAGAACACATCTATTGGATCCACAGACATAACAGACACATGGGAACCAACAGAGGAAGGCCTTCTACCGTAAGGGCCTATAAAACTTTTATAAAAGCTCATTTTGATTGTGCTCTACTGTTTCATGTTTTGTCACCATAGCAAACTTTACTTATTTCTTTCCTTTTTGTTGTGTATTGAAGTTTGGAGACTACAAGGCATGTGTCAATGATAACCATTATCCTATCCAAGGTTGAGCTTAATACATCCTCTGTTGGGTGAGTTTCATGTTTTGATGTTTTTGAATGATTCTTTTGTGGTCCTTAGTAATAATCAGATTCATACGTTATTTCTCAAGCAATTGTATGTTGGGAGAGGCTGTCTCTGTCCTACAGAAACATTGCTTACATTTTTTGACAACCTTCTTTATTGTATCCCTGATTTTTATAGGTGGCGTCATAACTTCTTTTTCTAATAATTTCTATCAAATGCTGTTTCAGGTACCAGTGCCCAATTCCTATTGAGATGGTGAAGCCAATGGGCGATATCGATTATGAAGGACGAGGTATGTGTCACTCTAAATGACTTTGTAAATCCCTCTTGTACTTTCTGTCTTTATAATTGTCCTTCTTCATTTTTCTTGCAGAGGGTTCACCTGGTGGCAGAGGGAGGGGAAGAGGAAGAGGAAGGGGAAGAGGAAGGGGGCGAGGCGGCAGAGGTTAGATTACTTTAGAAATGCCCTATATAGATCTCCATGCTTATGTGAATGTTGAGTATGATTTTGAACATATGATTCATGGATATTTAATAGTGTCATATTTCATTTTTTTGCTGTCAGGAAATGCTTATGTGAACGTTGAGCATGAAGATGGAGGTTGGGAACGAGACCAGTCCTATGGTAGAGGAAGAGGACGTGGCAGAGGACGCAGCAGTCGTGGTCGTGGAAGAGGAGGATACAATGGTCCTCCAAATGAGTATGATGCACCACAAGATGGAGGTTACGGTTACGATGCTCCTCCTCATGAACACCGTGGATATGATGACCGTGGTGGTTACGATGCCCCTCCTCAGGGTCGCGGTGGTTACGATGGTCCTCAGGGCCGCGGTGGTTACGATGGTCCTCAGGGCCGCGGTGGTTACGATGGTCCTCAGGGCCGCGGCGGTTATGATGGTCCTTCTCAAGGCCGTGGCGGTTATGATGGTCCTTCTCAGGGCCGCGGCGGTTATGATGGTCCTCCTCAAGGCCGTGGTAAAATAATCAAAACACTTGTTATTCTTTTTACCCGGTTTTTGAACTGTAATTGTGTGAATAAGCCATGAGTTTTGAATTGGTTTGCAGGGCGTGGACGTGGACGCGGAAGGGGAGGACGTGGAAGAGGAGGAGGTCGTGGTGGTGGTGGTGGTGGTGGATTCAACAACAGATCAGATGGACCACCAATCCAGGCAGCTGCTTGAGAGTGAGGTTTCTTTTACACAAACATAAAAAGAAAAAAAAGCCCAAGTCGTTGGATGTTTTTTTTCTATCTCCTTGTTCACTCTCTTTCTTTCTATGTTTGCTTCTTCTGTCCATCAAGAAGACATGTTTGCCATAAGTGTATCTCTTTCCCTTTTCTTTATCCATTGATTCACAGTTTGTGGTCTGTTTTGTCTAGAGTCGCTTAGGGTATAATATATGTTCAATTTATTTATGGTTGGTCGTCGTGTCTTGGGTTTTTGTTAGAGAAGAACTACTGAGGCATCCTCTTTTCTTTCTTTTTCCTTTCTGTTTTGTAGTTTTGTTTAGAGGTGAGAGTGAGACACAGTTTGGACAAATTAACTCTTTTCTTCTTTGGTTATCAGTTTTAATGTGATGGAACAGTTGATTCTTTTATTTCCAAAGGACCCCTGTAATGTTCAACTATTTTATAATCAGAGTTAAAAGTGGCGATGCACTGCGCACACGAAAGCAACTTTCATAAATCATAAATGACCAGTGAAGCAGAAGCCATCGATTCTCGAATTTGTTCATTGTCGGGTTATCTTCAAAATTCTAATAAGACAGACAATAAAAGTGGTCTATGACAAAGAAAGCTCATGGAATAATACCAAAAAAAAGAAAGCTCATGCAGTTAAACGACAGCGTATCATATATGACACTATAAAAAAAATTAACGCCGTTGCCGGGGATCGAACCCGGGTCACCCGCGTGACAGGCGGGAATACTTACCACTATACTACAACGACTTTGATGTTCCAGTTACTGATATTAGTAATATTAACAAATATGATCACAAATATAATATCTGTCTTGAAGGAAAAGAAAAAGAAAAAGGAAAACGTAGTGCTACTTATGTTCTTTAAGCCCTGCTCTCTCCTCAAATCAATTTTATCTACCTTTGTGAAGAAGAAGAAGACTGAGATTTGCGAGAAAAGATGACTCAAGACGTAGAGATGAAAGATAATCAAACCCCAACTCAATCCGTCGTCTCTGCTCCTACCTCCACGCTACAGAGTAAATCTTCATCTTATGCTTAAGTTTCGTTTAATCTCACATCGCTAGGTTAGTTTCAAAATTGAATTCATTGGAATGTTTTTTTTCCCAGATTTGAAGGAGATTGCTGCTCTGATCGATACCGGATCTTATACAAAGGAAGTTCGCCGTATTGCTCGTGCTGTGCGTCTCACCGTCGGACTACGACGGCAGCTCACTAGTTCCGTGATCTCTTCTTTCCTTGATTTCGCTTTGGTTCCTGGATCTGAAGCTCACACTCGTCTTGCTTCTTTTGTTCCCAAGGTATGATGTGTGGCTTCATGTAATTTTGCTTTTTCTCCCTCGGAACTGTGAGCTTATTAGGTTCTGTAACTTGCGGATTTTAGATTCTCATGCATTAGTGTTTAGACTTAATTTGATGCTATTACTAACGATTGAATCTATAATAATGGTTCAGAGTGATGAACATGACATGGAAGTTGATACAGCATCATCGAATTCTCAAGCTCCTCCTAAGCATTTACCTGCTGAGCTCGAGATTTACTGCTACTTCATTGTTCTTCTTTTTCTCATTGATCAGAAAAAGTACAACGAGGTTTACTTCTTTTATCTCTCTGAGGGTTTTCGTTTACATAGTTTGTTTATTAATCCTGCTGAGGTCTTAATGCGATACGTGGTTGTGCTTTCTTAACTTTCAGGCCAAAGCTTGTTCTTCAGCTAGCATTGCTCGCCTCAAAAACGTTAACAGGAGAACCGTTGATGTCATTGCTTCGAAATTGTATTTTTACTACTCTTTAAGCTACGAGCTGACAGATGATCTTGCAGAGATACGTAGGTAAGTAGTAGTTTACAGTCACTTTGTTTTCGTTATAACTTTATCATTTTAGCTCAACAGTCAATTATCTGATTAACGTGTTTCTCTTTCTCTTGCAGTACTCTTCTTGCTCTTCACCATTCGGCGACACTCCGCCATGACGAACTGGGCCAGGTGCGTAATTTTCAATATTTCCCAAACAATCAATTGTATGAAACTTTTGCTTTGATTATTAAAACTGCCTTTCATGTTGCAGGAAACACTTTTGAATTTGTTGCTCCGCAACTATCTTCACTACAATCTCTACGACCAAGCAGAGAAGTTGAGATCGAAAGCACCTCGATTTGAGGCACACTCTAACCAACAGGTAACCTCTCAATTATGCCTTCATGCATTTGGCATCGTGGCTTTCTAGTTCTAAGTTATTCTGTGTATATCTAATTCTCTGATGCCAACCTTTCATGGTCAATATCCCCAAATTGCATTCACATATTCTTTTTACTCTCATGATATGTTGCTATGCCATGCTCATGTTCATTTATGTATGTTGCACTATGGTTATAGCTTCTGTATTTCAGTTTTCTTGTTTCTCTTTCTGAAACTGCTCGCTGATCAGTTTTTCACAACAATACCTCGCGTTCTTTTGTTTACTTTATTTGAACCTACTCCTTGTTTCTTAGACACCCATATTCACAACAGTATATATATTCTCTCTAGCTGGAGGATACGCATCTCATGATATGATTTACAGTTTTGTAGGTACCTGTTTTACTTGGGGAAGATCCGGACGATTCAACTAGAGTACACTGATGCAAAAGAGAGTCTCCTCCAAGCTGCTAGGAAAGCACCTGTTGCATCTTTGGGCTTCAGAATTCAGTGCAACAAGTGGGCTATTATAGTTCGACTGCTGTTGGGTGAAATACCAGAACGGTCAATCTTCACTCAGAAGGGAATGGAGAAGCCTCTGAGGCCATACTTTGAGCTTACCAATGTGAGTTCATCTTTGCATCTGTGACATATACTGTAACTAATGTCCTCTTACTTATCATTGTTTGACTTTTGACAGGCTGTGAGAATTGGTGACTTGGAGCTGTTTGGGAATGTCCAAGAGAAGTTTGCAGAAACATTTGCAAAAGACAGGACTCACAACCTCATAGTCAGACTCCGACACAATGTGATCAGAACAGGACTGCGCAACATCAGCATTTCCTACTCCAGAATTTCTCTACAGGACGTTGCACAAAAGCTAAGACTGAACTCAGCGAACCCAGTGGCTGATGCAGAAAGCATTGTGGCTAAAGCCATTAGAGATGGAGCAATCGACGCAACCATCGACCACAAGAACGGTTGTATGGTCTCCAAGGAAACAGGAGACATCTACTCCACTAATGAACCGCAGACTGCGTTTAACTCGAGGATTGCGTTCTGTTTGAATATGCACAATGAAGCGGTTAGAGCGTTGAGGTTTCCGCCAAACACGCACAAGGAGAAAGAAAGCGATGAAAAAAGGAGGGAGAAGAAACAGCAAGAAGAGGAGCTAGCTAAATACATGGCTGAAGAAGACGATGATGATTTCTAGATTTGATTCAAATTCTACTGTTTTTGTCTGTTAACACTTTTGTTATTTCCAATTATCAGACGTTTTTCCTGTTATATTATGCACATCAGTTCTTTTACTTTAAGATAATAAAACAATATCTCAAAACATTATTACAAGTCCTCCTTCGGATTTGAATTTTCAGACCTCTATCAAATTTTGCTAAATAATTCACTGAAGAAGTGAAGTTTGTGTGTGTAATATAGAAGAAGAACATGAAACTTTGTTCAAAAAAAAAAAAAAAAAAAAAACAAAAACATGAACATAATTCAAACCCAAGATCAGTAGATGGGCCTAGTATAAGGCCCATTAGTTATCTAATTACAAATCGGCGAAGTAATTCCGATTGTTTTTTCCGCCGTCGAAGGTTAAACACTCGAAACGATTTTGTTCTGTGTCGTTTAAAACTTTCAAAGAATGGAGATTCAAGAGCCTGAGGTAGCGAAGAATCCAGAAATTGAGGATACAATCGAAGTAGCTAAGCAAAGGAGAAACGAAGAAGTAGAAGATTGCGACGAGCAACAACATAAGCAGCATCAAGCTGAAGAAGATGAGGAAGACGAATTGCGAAAGCTTCTGCTTTCAGATATTGGAGAGCTTCCGATTTCTCCTCCTTCAGCTACACAAGTCAATTTCGTTTCTTACTTCATTACAGGTTCTCAGATTTCAGCTACTTGTACCTTTTGATAGTGTCAAGTCAATTTAAACCCTTTTACAATGTTTTGCAGATTTTACGAAATCGGGTCATGATCAATATATTTACCGTCACGCAAATGGGTATGTCAAAGATTGTTCCTTTTGCTGTTTCATTGTGCTTATGAATATAATCTCTTTGAAATGATGAAAATTGGGTTTCTTATTTGTTTGATAGTTTGTGTGTAATTGGATTGGCTCCTACGCATATAGCTTTTAAGGATGAAGGTGGAATCACTAATGTCGATTTCAATGTCGGTAAGTCTGACCGTAGCGTCTTGAAAGTCTCCGGCAAGCGTAAAAAGGTGGCTTTCTCTTGATGGCCTCAGTCTTAAGACTTTTGCTAATTGTTATGGCTTGAAGTTTGCAGTTCGAAAATGTGTGTTCATTTGTCTTGATTGAGTCTAGATTCTGGCGTTAGCTAATGTATTTTTACTTTATGTTCTTGCGCAGAATGCTTTGCGCTCTGAATCGAATACAGCACTGTGCAAAGTTTCCACTGCAAAAGATTCCTACATTGTGAGGTGCAAAGCTTTTTCTGTTTACCTTTCCATGTCGTAAGTTAGGCCTGGGCATTCGGGTACCCGTTCGGGTTCGGTTCTTTTTTTTCGGGTATCGGGTCTATTCGGGTAGGGGGTCAAGACCCATTCGGGTATTCTAAAAATTCGGGTTCGGTTCGGGTTCGGGTTCGGGTCGGTTCGGGTATTTTAATAAAAAAGCAAAATACCCGAAAATAACCAAAAATACCCGAAATATTTTCGGGTTCGGATCGGGTTCGGGTTTTTAACTCATATATACCCAAATCTAACCGAAATACCCGATTTTTTGAAAATACATTGGTTACTCTTTACCCAAATATAACCAAAAATATCTAAAATACCTAATATATTCGGATTTATGATTGTAATTTTAGGTATTTCGGGTATTATAAATATAAATATAACTAATATTTTTAGGTGTATATTTGTATTCGGGTACATTCGGGTATTGGATTCGGTTCGGGTTCGGTTCGGGTTTTTTTCGGGTAGGAGGTTAGGACCCATTCGGGTATTTTTAAAAATCGGATTCGGGTTCGGTTCGGGTATTGTTCGGGTTTTTCGGTTCGGGTATTCGGTTCCGGGTATTTTGCCCAGGCCGACGTAAGTTCTCATATGCGAAAAAACTGAAGTTGTCTTTGTTCTGAGCTAGGTGCTGCGTTAAAGGCTCTCTCTTGGAGGTCAACGAGAGATTAATCAAGCAACCAGAGCTTCTTAATTCATCGGTAAGAAATAAGAGAAGCTATGTTTGAATTACCAAGCTTTCTCTTGTCTAACAAATCCCCAAAATTGATGAACCAATGTAAATCTCATGTTTTTTTTTGCTATGAGTCTCTATTGTTGCTGAATCTTCTATAACAATTTGAGCTCTATGTTGTACTTTTAATGTCAAGAATTTTGCTTATGGAATCAGTCGGATAACTAAAATATCATCGTTTCTTTGCTTTTATACATGAGTAGGATAAAGCTGTGATATTCTGTATCTTGATTCTTATGAAATCTAATTATTTCAGGCTGACCGGGAAGGGTATATTGCGATAATCATGCCAAGACCTGCAGATTGGACCAAAAACAAGGAATCACTGATAACTCTGGAGGAATATAAAGAAAAGAAAGAAATATCTTTATGATAGTCTGCCGAAACTTTGGAACCGTGTTTGCTCTGAAGCTGATGCCGATGATGATTAGGGCCATTAGGCTTAAGTCAGATTAGGTTGAGTATTTTGAAGGTCTTTTGCGGTCTAATCTGTTGAAGGTCTACAATATTTTATGAAACTGTTGTGTTGTGTTTTGGCTGACAAAACAATTTTGTAAGCAAAATAATTTTGGGTCTAATGTTCTTCATGAAACCTTTTTACTTTGCTGTACCAGAAACACGAGATTACAGAATATTTTTTTTTTTTAATTTTTCCCGGTAAGAAATTATATAATTCAAGCGTGTGTATCACAAAATTCATCTGTGATAAGTTTTATTTCGAGGAATTGTGTTTTTTTTTTGTCAAAGTTCAAAGTCAACTACAAATGGGAATATATTTTTTTTATATATAAAAAATTTGTAGATAAATACTAATTGAACTAGGATTAAGAAGGAATCCACTATATAAGTTTTATTTCTTATGTTTAGACTCAACCCTTTATTCAAGAGATCGAGAAACATTCTTTCCAAACCATTATAATCAGAATAAAAATTCAGTCTCAAACGTATTAAATCGACATATACTCATATAGTTGGATTAGTGCATTAGCTAGCAACCGTCCATAATGTCTAATTATCCAAGACCGTTTTCTATTACACCGTGGTTTCCTCTCCCGCAGTTTTCTTATAGACCTGTGTTTGGTAAGTTGTTAATTTATATATTTGTGTTTTCTATAACTATTTTGAGTTTTTAACTAACTTATGTGAGTAACAGATTTAGCTCATCTTCCAGAGTTAAGGAGGTTGGCATTAGACTCCAATTTATCTTCTTTCATGGTTTTCCAAATTGATTATTATTTTAGGTAAATACACTTTTATTTTGGTTAATCTACTTTTAATTATTTGTTTTTGAGTTTATAGATTTCTTAGAATATATTTACGTTGATTGATAATGTGCAGCGATGAAAATTTAGCAAAAGATTACTACTTGAGATCTCAAATGGATAATCAAGGATGGGTTAATATCTTCATTATTGCAGAATTTCCAAGAGTAAGTAACTTCAAAATTTAATGAATAATATCTATGTTTTTGAAGAATAAGGTGTATATTATAATATCAACTATTTTTTATGTTTTTCAAACCAGATCAAAAGCATGACTAATGATATTGAATTCATATTGCGTTCAATGAGATCATCAGCTACAGTTGAAATCCAGGTAATTTACTAATTACACGTAACAAAAGTTGTATAATGTTTTTTTCTGTATTTGTTTTACTTTTTTTTGCCACCAAAAGTGGATAACTATGAAATACTATTAGTTACTGAATGTCGAAACTGAATTGTGTGTAGAATCACAAGTTGAGAAAACGCTATGGATGGCAGAGGTGGATAATCCAGTGAGGCTCCATATACTGCTACCAATAATGAAGAGACCGATAGCGTTTAGTATCAATCGTTTGTGGTTACTAACGTTTAGTATCAATCGTTTGTGGTTACTAAAAACCTATGTCGTTTGTGGTTACTAAAATAATTATTACCTTTGTTCTACTGTAGAACTTCTACATGCCTTTGGGTTTTTTTTTTATATACAGTAATGTCAATCCACTTACTGTATATTTAAAAAAAAAAACCACAAATCTTCCGCTCTTTCGTAATTATTGTCGAACAAATTGTGCAAATAATGTTTTGCATCGTTGACATAGGGCTTGCGTAGTTCATGACGCTCATGTCAAAACCTTATAATACCAATATTAACCTCTTTAGCTAAGGTTCTATAAATGAGGAGACGATACATCAATCCGTTGTCGTCCAGCGGTTAGGATATCTGGCTTTCACCCAGGAGACCCGGGTTCGATTCCCGGCAACGGAGCTTTTTGTTCTGTTTTATTTATTTCTAAAACACTGGCACTTTAAGACATATACGACAAGAACAAGAAGGATTGTTTTCAATTTATTTGATCATATGCTTAATCGTAATGAAATAGATTACAACTTATCAAATTACAATGCTTTTACATTTCTTTGGCAATCTCTTTAAGCAATAACTTTTTAATCTTCCCTGTAGAAGTCTTTGGCAACTCTTCAACAAACGACACCGTTTTAGGCACCATGTAACGTGGCATCTTCTTCTTGCAATACTCAATAATCTCTTTATCTGTGGGTTTCCGGGTCAACCCGGGTTTTAAACTCACAAAAGCACACGGCGTCTCTCCCCAAAACTCGTCAGGTCTAGCCACCACCGCCGCTTCATTCACCGCCGGATTCGTGTACAACACTGCCTCCACTTCCACACTGCTCACATTCTCTCCTCCTGAAATAATCACATCTTTCGATCTATCTTTAATCTCTAAGTAACCATCTTCGTGAATCACTCCAACGTCTCCGGTGAAGAACCACCCGTTCTTAAACGATTTTTGTGTTCCGATCGGATCTTTTAAGTATCCGAGCATGATTGAACTTCCTCTCATCACTATTTCTCCGAACGTTGCTCCATCTCTCTCCACGCTCCGACCCGATTCTGGATCCACTACATCGATTTCGCTAAATCCGACGGTTCTCACTCCTTGCCGTGATTTCAATCTCGCTTGATCGCTCATCGGTAATCGATTCCACTTTGGTTTCCACGCGCAGGAGACGATCACACCGGCTGTCTCCGTTAATCCGTAACCGTGGCTAACGATGAAACCTAGAGATTCGGCGCGGAGGATCACGGTAGCCGGCGGAGCAGAACCGGCGGTTAAGAATTTGACCGGGTTCTTAAGAGGCTGATCAGATTCTTGACTCGCCGATAGAATCTGAAGCACTATTGGTGCGCCACACATGTGAGTCACGCCGTGATCACGGATTAGACGGTAGATTAACGGCGCGTGGAGTTTACGCACACAGACGTTAGTTCCTCCGACGGCGGCGATTCCCCATGGATAGGTCCAACCGTTAACGTGAAATATCGGTAAGGTCCATAAGTAAACCGGATTTTTCGGTACGGCCCAATCGGTTAAAGAATCAAGCGCCATGACGAAAATACCCCTGTGGCAATGAACCACGCCTTTAGGAAACGACGTCGTACCGGATGTGTAGTTGACCACAATCGGGTCCCATTCGCTTTCGGGTCGGATCCATTTAAAATCCGGATTGCCTCTCTTGACTAGATCACTGTACAAGTAACAGAATGTTGAACGCTCCGTCACTACAGCTCCTCCTCCCTCCTCCTCCTGGTCGGCGATTAGGACGAGAATCGGCGGATTGAGCAACGTAGCGATCGCTTCGACGGCGAGATCGGAGTAACACACGTCGACGAAGAGCAGCTTAGACTCGCAATGGCAGAGAATAACAGAGACGGTTCGTGCATCGAGACGCGTGTTGAGGTTGTTAAGGATTGCGCCACACATCGGAACGGCAAACTGAAGCTCGTACATCTCCGGTGTGTTAGCAGATAGGACAGAGACAACGTCGGATCTTCCAATTCCAATGGAAGACAGAGCAGACGCGACGCGGAGGCAACGGAGATTCGTTTCGCGCCATGTGTACACGGTGGAGTTGCCGTAAACGATGGAGGTACAGTCTCCATACACGGTGGCTGCTCTCTCAAGAAAGCCTAACGGCGTTAACGGTGACGAGTTTGCGGCACTTGGCTTCAAGTCCTCCATTTTCTTTAGCTCTTCTCGAGTGACCCCAATGTGATGCTAAACAGAATGAAGAGAGATTACAATGATAAGTGTTTATTGTATATTGATACATTTATATAGAGAAGTTATTTCTTATAGTAAAGATAGATACAAAGTTCAATGACGAGACCACTTGACTAGTCATTGTACAAAATGGCCTCATGGGTTCCCATGTTTTTAGATAAAATATGTAGTCTCAGTCTCAGACCACTTGAGTAGCCAAACAAACAATCAAAAGAAATATATTTTTGTCCATGTGATTGGAATCTTTCTTTTCTTATATGCAAACAAAGATCACATGTTATTGAATACAACTTAACGTACTTTGACAACGAATTCACCGTCTACAACTATAATACCAAAAACGTGACAAGATGTTAACAAGATACGAATGAGTAATGCAGATTATGTATATTGGAGTAACAAATTTTTTTAGTCCTGGCGTAAATGAATTTTAATACTTGCGAGTCTTTTACATTAGTTCTTAAGCTATCGTTTTAAACTATCATTGTCAAAACACTTGGTAATCGAAGATGTCCCATGATATGGTACTTTCATCACAGAATCTCACCGGTTATATGCATCTGAAGGAGAAGTAGAAGAGCAGCAGGGAATTATCAAAATTCTGCTTTTAGATCATACACCAACTTTACCCAATTTAGTTTCATTATTTCCATACTAACATTCCTAAAATCGAATGTTGAAAAAACCAGTAAGGACTTAAAAAGTGGCGATCAATTGATTCAACTCAGACCACCTCATCTAATGCCATGGAACTTGGAAGAAGAGACACAAAAGGAAGAGTTACAGAAGTGGAAAGAAAAGGAATAAGAAGATATTTGCAAGACAAACCAACACCACTCTTTTAAAATCTTCTAAAAGCACAAATTATCCATCCAACAAAAGAGTAAAAAACATTGATTCTTGAAAGAAAGCAAGAAGAGGGAAGAGAACATAGTCATGACTATTAAAAGCAACACTTGAAAACGGCAATAAACATAAGGAAGAAGAAACATTGGTTGCTTGCTGCTTTTGATTCTCTCTCAAGTTTCAATCATCATTCAAAAGCCCATTGGTTCTCTCTGCGCACCTCCTCTTCTTCCTCGGGTGTGAAGTCGTTCTTGATGTTGAACGTTGTGCGGATCTCTTCTGGAGTCTTCCCTTTGATCATATCGGCCACTGTCTGACATGTTAGGTCAAGCAAGTTCTTGATGTTCAGGTAATTAGCAGCCTGCACAAGATCCAATATTGTAAACCATTAGATCATGATCCGAATCCAAAAACACAGATATGAATAAATAATAACCCTAATTTCAATTTCAGGCGACGATTTCAATTCATTAAGAACCCTAACAAATACAATCTCAGAAGAATTCAATTTCTGAAACAAACACCTAAATTTCGAAACCCTAATTTCCCAAATCGAAAACCCTAGAATCCCAAAATCAAAAAACAAAAAGCAAAATCGATGAATCGAATCGAATCGAGGGAAGAAGAAACATACCAGAATGAGTTCAAAGAGGGTAGCCTGATCGATCTTCATAAACTCAGTGTCCCAGTTCTTGAGGTCTTCATCGGAGGTGGCACCATCGACGGCCTCGGTCTTGGCGGCAGCAACCTCAACGTGCTTCTTGCAATACTCGATCACCTTCGCGAGGATCTTGCTCGTGACGTTGGGAAGAGGGACTCCGTTGTCGACGCAGTCGTCTTCAACCATGTGGGCTATGGTCTGTGACTCGAGAGCCACCGCCTCATCAACCTCGAAAGATTCACCATCGGAACTCTTCAACACAATCTTCTTCGAAGACATCTTTATGGAAACGAAGAGAGAAGAAGATTTAGATTTGGGAGAAGAGATTTGTTCTTTGAAGAAAATTTTGAGAAGCGATGAAGGAAACAAAGGGAAGCGTCTCTCTATATATATTAGAAAAATCCCTAATTTTGATAAAGTCGGTTGATTGTTAAAAAAATAAAAAGTCATTCGCAACTCTAGGAAATAAGGAAATTGTTTTTAATTTCTTTTCTTTTTTCAAAAGATAAATAGAAAACAATCCTAATCTCATTGAACTTAACTTTTTTGTTGTTGTTAATTTCAATTAATGAAATTAGATTATGAAAAAAAACTTTAATGAGATTTTTTTCTATATTTATTTTGGAAATATTAACTATTGAGCAGTTCGTTTGTATTTATCTCATTAGTTATTATATAATTTTATATTTCCTTTTTTTTTTTCCTGTATCTAATTCCATAATTGTTAAAAATGCAAAAAATAAAATAAAAGTAAATCACTGTAGGATAAGAATGAATCAATCAAATCAGCTTTGTTAGCTTTAAAATCATGAATTTCTGAAACTTTTTTTTTTTAATAAGCTAACAATATGTCATACAATAATAATACATCTAACTATTTTTTGGTCAAGAGTCATACAATATTATGCTATGGATTTTATTCTCTTTTCATTTATTTCTTAATCAGTCTTATATTTTCTTAGATATTATCTTCAACTTTTTTTTATTTTTTCTTTTCTAATTATAACTAAATCTTATATTTCATCAAGATAAGGTGTGTCATATATTCATATGGTAACTTTTTAAAAAATGCATTCAGTTTTTTTAGTTGTAAAATATTTTCTTCGTTTGCATGTTTTTTTAAATTATTTAAAATGGACGTGTGTCATAGACAAAGCATTATAATTTTTTTATGACATATATCAAATTAATTTATATAATATTATTTTATCAATTTTTATTGTCCATACAAAAATTAAAATTTCCGAGAAGAGATCAAATTTTAAGGATGTTGCAAATCCAAACTTGTGATTATTTATGTGAAGTTTTGTGGATGCTTCTCTCCCTTTTGATGATTCGACCTAAACATAATCCTAACTAATGCCATGGTTATTAAAAATTTTACGAGACAATTCCAGTTTAATGATAGCTAACTAAGTAAAGTTTTTGGGATTCATCAAACTAAAAGGAGATCTTTTTATAGCCTAGTGTCTTTTGTAAAGTTGCCAGAAGTCAACAAAGAGCTTTGGATTGCGGCTCAAATGAGAGATCTTCATATGAGCAAATGGTTGGGATGTTTCAATATGATATCATCCCAACAAATCATAATCCATGGCTCTTAAGTTGCTTTATTACTTCTTACTAGTGTCCGGATTCATTCTAGAAGAAGATACATATGTAGAATACTAAATTTATTACCTAACAAAACCGTGGATGGAGGATGATGATTCTCACCTAACAAATTTTAGTATTTAACGTTTGATAGTTGATATATCTTAAAGATACTGAGTCTTATCATAAAGGTCCAAGGCCCATATCTGAAGTCAGAACCCAAATATGAATGCCAATGTAAGGTCCATTTATACATTTAATTATTTTTTGTTGGGTTCACCTATATAAATTCTGGAATTTTAAGCTTGTAATCTTTTCGAGATGGTAACCAAAACATGTTAAATGGGCATTGTAGACTTGTAATCTCTTTGTTGTTGTTAGAAAGCTAGAAATTTGAGTATATTGTTAGTTATATATAGCAAATTTAGAAAAAGTTAGAGAAATGGATCATGCGAGCATCTGTTTGAATTCTTCAATAATTATACTCTGCCATGCATCGATAACTACGCAATCTCCGTGATTACTCTTGATCTCGATTTATGATATTCAATAATCCAAATACTTAATTACTACAACTTATGAGTATCAAATCCAAACTTTACTTGTTTGTATATCGATTATCTGATTTATTTACTTGAATATGGAAATGCATACACTGTAAACTGTAAACAAAGAGTTTGTGAATATAATATATAGGACTCAAATTTTCAAAGTCTATTTGCAGAGAATTCACTCTACAACTCATCATGCTCGAATTCGTGCTCGATTTCAAACTCTTTCAGCCCATCGTGGAGGAAACTCGAGTACCACTGGGCTGATAATTTTTCGTGGCGCGTCAAATTATTTTTGTAATCGACGTAGTAGAGCCCAAATCTCGCGTTGTATCCATCTTGCCATTCGAAATTGTCCATCAATGACCAAAGAAAATACCCTGTAACATTTACTTTATCATCGCTGCATTAAAAACCCCGAAAAAAAAACATTAGTCATTCTGAAGATAAAATACCATTTTTATGGAACTAAAACTCAAAATATGATTTGTTGACAGACCAAATTGCTTGGTGCAAGCTCAAGAGATGCTTCTGGATATAGTATGTTCTGTGGTGGTCTGAGAGCGCAACTACAAGGCTTGAGTCTTGCTCGCCTAAATCCTCTCCGTATCCTTATCAAACATTCAAAACTCAATATTCATATACAAGTAAAGAAAAGAAAGATAAATAGAAATCGATCCCTAATATAATATGATTTTGATGAGATTAATTTAGGTCATAAACGTTTCTCTAACCATTCTCGGTGATCATGATTTCAGGATTCCCATATTTGTCCTTTATATATTTCAAGAGGCTCCTCAAACCCTTTGCGTAGACTTCCACTTTTGCAACATCAGGCTAAAAAAAAAAGACAAAGTATTTAAACAAATCATCAATTTTAATATTTTAATTTTAAATTGTAAATAATAACAAAAATAGTAATCATATACCTTGTTAGCAAAAGCATTGAATTTATCCACATATCTTGCTGAAAAAAGGGAAAAAATATAAATAAAATTAATCAAGTGAGAACATTGAAAACAGTCGAACTTTATACAAAATTAAGAAAACAGTCAAAACGATCGAGACTTACGTTCCCAGTCCACGAGGGAATCACTCTGCCAACTTGGCTGCGAAGGATCTGGCTCTTCGTCATGCAATGCAAACACTGAAGTGTAATAGTTGATTCCTACAAAATCAGCTGATTTTTTCAACTTCTCCTTTTGCGCCTCTGTGAATGTTGGCAGTCGATGTCCGACATGATCCTTCATTGATTGTGGATAATCTCCATACGTGGTTGGATGCAAATGCCTGCGAGATCAGAAGAGTATTTGTCACAAATTTTAAAATTTTGATACTAAATGGTAAAATATTAAATGATTTTTGTTACCATCCCAATATGAAGTCAATCAGGCCAGTTACAGGAGTTTCGTGCTCTTCTTCCGAGAGCTCATGAGACTCAAACCAAGCTGGACTGTGAGCAATCCCAATTTTACCACCTTTACACTATAAACAATAAGAAATAAATGTTTATAAGTACTCGTTAAATTACGTAAAATATTCACAATATTTTAAATGATATACTAGTTAATGTTTATATAGAAACCTTGTCGCATTTCCTAAAGGCATCAACGGCATCGGCATGTGCCAAGAGCATGTTATGACTCACGATATAAGCTTCGTGTCCTGACCGTCCATCGTGACACATATCTCCATGTTCTTTGATGTACTTAGAACAACGTCCTGGTGCTTTGTTCCCAATGTCGTAGCCAGCTCGACTGAACACCCATGGTTCGTTAAATGTGATCCAATGCTTCACTTTGTGACCGTACTCTTGGAATGTGAAGTTTGCATACTCCGTAAAATCCTTTCTGAATATATTAAAAAAAGTTTAATCGTGTTTGAGTTGTAGACGATTAAACAAAAAAAAATCATAATAAATTGTCAAAATTTAATGAAAATCTTACATTATGCGGTCGCTTAAGAAGCCACCGTATTCATCTTCTAAGTCTTGAGGAGTGTCCCAGTGAAAAACGGTAACTAATGGTGTTATACCTGAATTTTGAAAATAAATTGAGTTAGCATTAGTAATATTTTGATGTAATATGGAGTTTGTGAAGTTTAATTAGTTTATTGGAAAGACAAAAATTACCATTTGCGAGGAGCTCATCGATCAGATCGTGGTAATACTGCACACCGGCTTTGCTTATTCCTTTCTCCATCCTACCATCTGTTAAATTTTTTTTAAAAATTATGTTATCATTTACTTGTATTATAATCAACTAATGTTATGATCAACGAGTGAAATATAATTTGCTGAGATTCTTTTTAACTTACGGGGGAATATTCTGGGCCATGCAATGGAAAATCTAAAGCCATCAGTGTTCAGATTTTTCATCAACTTGATATCTTCCTATTGAATATAAATTTAAAAGTAACTTACTTTCAAAAGAGCTTCACAATCATATATATAAACTAAGTGTTAATAACATAGCTAATACCTTGTAACGATGGTAGAAGTCGACAGCAACGTCGGCATTGTGATAATTACATTTATCTGAAAAAGTTAGATTTAGAAAGAAAAAAAACAGATGATTTTATATATAATTGACAATTTTTTCGTAGGCAAATTGATTAAAAATGAGTGGAAGAGAGAGTGAAAGAGACGTGGGAATTTCTTGGTGTATACGTCCCACATGCTTGGACCTCTACATCCTTCATCTACAGCTCCTTCAACCTATTTCGTTTACCACATACATCACTAACTATTTATAGAAATTTCTAAACAATCACTTCACAACATAGTTTATTGATGTAAAAGTCCGTATATATAACTATAATGTACCTGAAAAGCAGCAGTTGCGGTACCAAAAATGAAACCTTTAGGGAAATTGGCACGAGTAAAGTGTATATCGGTACTAGAACAGGCATACTCATTGGCGACAGTAAGTGAGCCGGTCAGACCGAGGAACAGAAGTAAACCTAGGAGAGGAAATTTATGAAACCTCCCCATAAGTGTATCGAAGACTTGAAGAAGTGTAAATGGACAAATATGTTGGAAGGGGATTTTGTTGTTATATATAGTGACTATAAGACAATGGATTAGTATATGTATTTATTTTATTAGTTCTTAAAAATGAAGTAAAAGACGGGAAGAGGTAAGCCACGTGATTCACTTACGTGACCGGCAATGAATATATGGGAATGTCCAAGGAGATGAAAAGTGTGTGTTACGAAAATATAAATTGATTGTTCCATTAATTTGTTAGTAGAATTAATATTTTCAGTGAATTTATTTAATTTGATGATATGGAAAAATTGTTTTAATAAAATTTACAAAAAGTAGTAAGTGGTGTACTCAAACAACGAAAAAGGGTATATAGAAACAATGCAATCCGTGTGAAAGAAGAAAAAACAAAGACTACTGATTTGAAGGAGACTTGTTAGGCATGAGTCGCATGACTATACATTTTTTTTTTGTTGCTATATATGATGATGTACAATATTAACAAAACATGCGTGCAATATTAATCCCACCACATTTTGTGTATGTTGATTATACGACTCTCTAATTTGTTGAGGGATATATAATTCTGACACTAAGGAAAAACAAATAGCCACAGCAATTAAGCTAAAATCAAAATTTAATTATAATGAGATGTGTTTTTTTCTACTGTAAATCATTATTTTAAATGTAAATCAACATTATCGTCGTTTCTTCTTCCTCTGGTCCCGAAAACCTACTTGTATATAGTGCTGAACCACCTGTTTTGTATTTAAGACGAATCAAAAGTCTTGCCTCTGTAAAACATCTCTAGTGTTTAATTTAAAATTTTAATCATATAAGAAAAACAATCATCTCTAGTGTTTTCCTTAATGCATTTTAACCTTGAACAAAAGTGTAAAGCTTTATTTAATTTCATTTGTTTCAAATGTTAACCTACATGATTATTATTTTATAGTTAAAAGGTCTTATGAGACAAAATATGCTAATTGATCTTATATATGTAATCACGTCTGAATAATTTTCAGAAAACAAAATGCTCACAAGTGAAGAATCGGAATATGAGTGTACCTATAGATACCAAAAAAAATTATTTCCCATGAGGCCGAGATTTTTAATTCACTTTAGCCCGAAGGAGTTAATAATATAATTTTTGTTATTTGGTTTGATTTGAATAAATTTGCTGGGTACGTGTAGCTCAGTTTGTTACTTGATTCAAAACTTCTATTAATCGACTTCACAAGCTTGCAATTGGTGCTATATAGCCATATTCGGATTTATCTGTTTGATGCACATTTGTAAACAAACACTTTTTTCCTTGGGTTATATAAAACGGACAATACATATCACTGAATTATACATTAATTTTTTACAATAAGAAAAACGAATAGATTGTCATTTATAGTAGTACTGTCTTATACATTACATATATTTATCGATATAGTGATAATTAACTAAGATTAAAATAAAACATTGTAGGAAATAAGGAATTAGGCAAGGCCTTTCGCTATCTGATAAACAATAGGTTTAGATATTACTTCGTAGGCTTTCTGGGAAGGGTGAGCGAAGTCATAGAAGACGTATTTATCTGGATTGAAGCATGGTATTATTGCATTCGGCATACAACAACAGGCTTTTCTTGCTTCTAAAAAGCCTGCAAATATATGTATTGTTGTAATTAAAACCATGATCTTGATCATCATGTAGATCTTAGTGTTATGATTCGGATATTAATTCGATCCCAAAGAAAAAAAAAGAAAAAAAAAACACAAGAAAAAGACACGCAAATTAAAACATTATTTATAGTAACTTATCCTTGATATGAGAGTTACTATAATGAAATTCAGAAGTTCATAAAAATAAAAAATAAAAAATCTTTCCCTGTACACTAGAAAAAAGAAAAGAATAAACATTGTATCAGTTAGAATGCACAATCCGTTAATAGAAAAAACAAATGACGCGGTTACAATAACCATGATATTGTTATCACTTGGTTACATCATGCATATATTTATATATGGGGTGTGTATATACGTACCATAGGCCTTAGGATTTTTGACAAGATCCATAAGAGTACCGTACATGTCGACGTAAACAAACTTTGCACCTTTAAAATCATATTCTACTGCATAACTTGTAAGACCTTTCTGCAATTTGCTGTTGAAGTCTTCCGTAACTTTATTCAAGAGGAAGTTACACCATCCGAATACCCCACCGAATACGGCTCGATGGAGAGGCAAACATCCCACAGGCATCACTCCCATCACCGCGAATTTTCTCGCTCCAAGATCATATAAATCCTTCAAATATAGATACATAAACCAAAAGAGTGTGAACAGTTACGTCGAATTCATATATAGTACTAATCTACTATATTTATCATATTTTTTATTTGATCTTACTTTTAGAAACTTTCTGGTCCAAACAACCATTTTACTGGTGTATGTATTTGTGGACTGTAATCGTATAAGAGCGGGAGCGACAAAGTATCCAAGATCATTATTTCCTTCAGAAATAAGAAACACAGCGTTTGAAACTATTTCTTTTACTTTTTTCTTACGTTTCACTACTCTCTTTAGTTTCTTCAAATAGTCTTTAAAATCTTTTACTTGGTCACCTGCCGATAAAACTCTCTGCCAAAATCACCCACAACCATCCAAAAATAAATGAAAACATAATTATTAGAAAACATTGCTTGAGATATATAATAGAACTTATCGAAATAACAATTAATTTTTTTCTTCTTTTCACCAGTGTTCTGGATGTAAGATCGTCAATTCCTGAACCACCTGATGCAAAACAAACGCCAGTTTTAAGATCTTCAGAATCGATGCGACGAATCTTGCTATAAGCTGGTACAAGTCTTTTGATCTGTAAACCTTGGGCTACAATAGAAGACTTCACCACATGAGAATACAACCTGGTTATATAAATAATATTGGAAACATTATCAAACATTGCGATACTATACCAACTATATCGGTGAAAACTCTTCCATTTCCGAATCTTCCCGTCGGAAATTTATAGTCAAAACTCAAACCATACGGCCAATAATTTCCTTTGAGAAGAGTAAGAAGAAAATTGTTGTTGCCGGTATCTAGGACTGAATCACCAAAAGCAAAAAGCGCAGAAAATGATGTATTTTGTCCAGCCGCTGATGAGAGGACGTAAATGGAAAATAATGATAACACAAATATTTTTCCCCTAAACATATCGAAAATAAGTGCAAAGTTTTTCTGAACATTTTTTAATTTATCCTATGTTTTATATAGAATTCATTTGATTTTTCTAACTATGTTTAGACGTCTAGTTCTTTCTTGTCGAAGGAAGCCAAAATGCATGAGAGTACAGTACTACACACCGAATGAATGTTAGGATAGTGTAAGACGATAATAATTCCATAAATCTCATGAAAAATGCCATTTCAAAACATTTTTAATATGCAAAACATTTTTTCAATCAAAAGTTTAGGTCCAAAAAGCTATTTATAATGCAGCCTAGTCTGCTAGTAGATTAGTTTGTTTTGCTTGCTATTACTAGCTAGTCTAAATGAAAACAAAATCAAGTTTTATGAAAAACTTGATCATGAGTGAAGATTTAGAAATATATATGAGGTCATAAAACTTATAAAATATTAACTATAATTATTCAAATTATAAATTCTTATTTTACTTTCACTCAAAAAAAGACAGATTTTTTCTTACTTTAGTCCAAAATTGTTAAGTTTGTTGATTTCTTATTTCGTCTTTCCTTTTCTTTTGGTTTAGGTTAATTTTACAAATGAAAATTAAATCTGTACAGAGGAATATTTTAAAAATTCACAGTAGTACAACTTTTAAATGAGAAAAGATATAGAAGATATTTGTTGAGCTTCAAGAAGTTTTCACATTTGATCGTCGAGGTGTTGTGGAGTCATAATATTGAAACCAGGCAGTGAGAAGAGAGTGTGAAGTAGTTTGGTAAGAGCTGTAGAGTTCAAGAAGTTTCGCTCTCATAGTCGGATGATGTCGCCAACTATTGAAACCGGAGGATTAAGCTTAACAACTGAAGTATGACGCGATCGAGTTACACTCTTTTCATTTGAAATAGACTAGAGCATAGATGAGAAGAAGCGTGACTAGTCTGATGTATTCATTTGAACGCCTTTGTTCCTGATTATATAAAATGGACTAGACATTCTTTTTAACAGGAAAAACAGAAATAGATCGTCATGTGTGACTTTTCTTCTCATATATATAATTACTGATGGTAATTATCACGATGAAAATAAATCATTGTAAGAAATCAGGCAAGGCCTATCTTGATATCCTCGACAAGCTTTTTAGAAATTGTTTTGTAGGCTTTCTCGGAGGGATGAGCAAAGTCATAGAAGACATATTTATCTGGATTGGAGCATGGTACTATTGCCGTAAGCATACAACAACATCCATTCTTCTCATGTGTAAATCCTGAAACCATAGTACACAATACTTAACAACTTTGGTCGGTCCTGAGATTCAAATGTCTAAAGCAACACTAAAGATGTGGTTCTTTTAATATATTACATTTGAATCTTGATAATGTATATAATTTTTAAAAAGGAAATTACGTATTTACATACCGTATTTCCTATGATTGTTGATAACATCCATAAGAGAGTTGTACATGTCGACATAGACAAACCTAGCACCCCTAAAATCTGATTCTCCTCTCCAACTTTTTATTCCGCTTTTCAATTTTTTGTTGTAGTCTTCGGAGATTGTATTTGCCAAGAAATTACACCACACGAAGAACCTACCAAAAATGAGTCTTGACATAGGCAAACATCCCAATGGTATCACTCCCATCACGGCAAATTTCCTTGCTCCTTGATCATATAAATCCTTCATACATTTAATAAAAAACCAAAAAAATGTGAATAAATACATATATAACAGTATTGATGAATAAATTTTCATTTTCTCTGTCTTACTTTTATAAATTTTTTGTTCCAACCAACTAATTTACTGGTGTATATATTCGGAGTCATTAGTCGCATACCAGCATCATGAATCGCATAGGTGATTCCAATATCATTATTTCCTTCAGAAACAAGAATCACTGAGTTTGCAACTATTTCTTTTGCTTTTTTCTTGCCTACTATGCCTTTTAGCTTTCTTAAGTAGCCTTTGAAATCTTTTACTTGGGCGGCCGGCGATAAAACTCTCTGACGACATCCGAAGAATTAGTTAAGATATATAACCCTTTCTTAACCTAATAACAAGTTCAATAATATTTTTACCAGCATTTCGGATGTAACAGGGTCGACTCCTGCACCACCTGATGCAAAAGAAACACCAGTTTTAAGGTCGCTTGGAGCAATGTACAACTTACGATAAGCTGGTACAATTCTTTTGATCCCCAAACCTTCGGCTGTAGTTGAAAAAAAAAACTTCACTATATGATTAGCCAAACAATATGATAGAAATTAGACATTCCAAAGAAGCATTGTAAAGAACTTTAATATTATACCAACTATATCGGAGAAAACTCTTCCGTTTCCAAATCTTCCCGTCGGTATTTTTTTGTCGAAATTCCACCCATATGGCCAGTAATTTCCTTTCATTAGAGTCAGGAGGTAATTGTTGTTACCGGTATCGACCATTGAATCTCCAAAAGCCAATAGCGCAGGAAAGGATTCATTCGCGACAGCTTCTATTGATAAGAAATAAGTGGAAAATAATGCTAACAGCAACATTTTTTCTTACATATAGAACCCTAAGTTCATAAAAAAATTTCCCGACAGTGTTTAGTTTATCTTATATATGTTTTATACAGAAATCAGTTGATAGTTTTCTAACTATTTTTAGACGTCTAGTTTTTGTTTGTCCAGGAAGGCAAAAAGCATGAGAGTTCAGTATACACCGAATGAATGTTAGCATGTTTTAGCTTTAAGAAGATAATAATTCTATCAATCACATTTAGAAAATGCTAAAATAATATTATCACTATGTTTTAGTGCATCTTTTTATTGCTATGTATAAAAGTCACGGCTCATCTATTAAGTATATCATGTAAATCAAGATTTTCTTATAAAGAATAATTAAGTTAAGTAAACCATTGATCTAATTATATTACCATTTGTTTCAAACAAAAGAAAAGTATTTGGTTGTACATGTACCTATATTGATTTGGTAAATTAAAAATCAATATAATTGGAAAAACAAAAAAAAACTAAAATTCCAGTATGATCCCTTTGCATCCATTTGTATGGATCGGATATAGTGCTTGTGAATGGTACTGGTTGCGGTTGAATAGAAGTAATTCGTCTATATTTGTCATTTGCCATTCACAATTATTTGTCCGAGTGGTACATATCGAAGAAATTTTTTATTTATATCGGACTTATTTTTATAAGAAAAATTGTTCACAATAAATGGTTGTCCAACCTATAAGTTAACTGTAATAGGTTTTACGGATTATTATGAGTCAAAGTGCTATTTAATTATAATGATTATTTTCCTACAATTGGCAAATAAAAAAAGTTTGTTCAATATACATTTGTAAACAAACGCCTTTGTTGTTCTGAGATTATATAAAATGAACAATACATAAACTGGATTATACATTCTTTAACAGAAGAAAAACAGAGAGATCGTCATGTATGATTTTTGCCCTCTCATTTATATTATTAACGATGGCTGTTATTAAGATTAAAATATAAAGCATTGTATAAGAAATCAGGCAAGGCCATTCTTGATATCCTGGACAAGCTTTTTAGAAATTGTTTTGTAGGCTTTCTCGGAGGGATGAACGAAGTCATAGAAGACATATTTGTCTGGGTTGGGACATGGTACTATCGCCGTAATCATACAACAACACCCATTCTTCTCATTAGTAAATCCTGAAACCATACAAGTACATGATACTTAGTAACTATATAACTTTTAAAGCCATAGAACAAACGTGGTTGACAAGAATCCATCTTTAAGAATGAGTAACAGTTCTTTATAAAAAAAAAAGAATGAGGAACAGTTAACTGTGACATATTAAAATTAAATCAATAAGTTTTGCTAGTGTCGTCGTTCTATCCCCATCAAATTCAAATACGATAAAATTCATGTTGTTGGCAAAAAATTAAATATTGAAAACCAAGGGAAAATGATAGTGGTTATTTACTTACCGTATCTTCTATGATTTTTGATAACATCCATAAGAGTGTTGAACATATCGACATAGACAAATTTTGCACCGCTAAAACCTGATTCGCGTCCCCAAGTTTTAGTTCCGCTCCTCAATTTTCCGTTGTACTGTTCTGCAACTCTATTCGCGAAGAAGTTACACCAAATGACGAACCCACCAAGAAAGATTCTTGACATAGGCAAACATCCCAATGGTATCACTCCCATCACCGCAAATTTTCTCGCTCCTTGATCATATAATTCCTTCATACATATAACAAAAAAATGTGAACGAATATATATACTTCATACTACTATATATATCGATATATGCTTGATCAGAAAATCATTTTTGGTCATACTTTCATAAACTGTTTGTTCCAACCAGCTAGTTTAGTGGTGTATCTAGCGGGAGTCAATCCTCGGAAAGTAGCTGATGGAGTTCCAAAATATGAGATTCCAATATCATTATTTCCTTGAGAAACAAGAATCACTGCATTTGCGACTATTTCCTTTGCTTTTGAAGGACCTGCTGTGGCCTTTAGCTTTCTTATGTAGCCTTTGAAATCGTTTACTTGATCCCTTGGCGTTAAAACTCTCTGACCAAATCACCACCAGGCCAAAAACAAATTACAATATTTATTAGAAAATGTCTATTATTTAGTTAAGATATATAACATTTTTAACTGAAATAACAAATTTATTATTATTATTTTTCACCAGCAATTTGGATGTAACAGGGTCGACTCCTGCACCACCTGATGCGAAACAAACACCAGTTCTAAGGTCGCTTGGAGAAACGAACAACTTACGATAAGCTGGTAAAATTTTCTTGATCCCCAAACCTTCAGCTGTAGTAATATATCAGAACAGTATTAGTCATGCCATATGATTATCTAAGCAATATGAGACAAAATTAATTAGGAATTACAAAGAAGTATTGTAATAAACTGATATTATACCAACTATATCAGAGAAAACTCTTCCATTTCCAAATCTTCCTGTCGGCATTCTCATGTTGAAACTCCTTCCATATGGCCAGACATTTCCTTTCATTAGAGTCAGGAGGAAATTGTTGTTACCGGTATCGAGAATTGAATCTCCAAAAGCCAAGAGCGCAGGAAATGATCCATTGGCAGCATCTGTTGATAAGAAATAAATGGAAAATAAAGCTAACACTAATGTTATTTTACTACACATATCTAACCTTAAGTCTATTTTTGTTTTCAACGACAGTGTTTAGACTCTCTTATGTTTTATAGAGAATTTAATTAGTGGTGCTTCTAAGCTCATGTCAGTAGTATAAATACAAGTGATTTTCTAAGTATTTTTAGACGTCTAGTCTTTGTTGTCTAAGGAAGCCAAAAATGCATGAAAGTGGTGGGTACACACAGGATGAATGTCAGAATGTTTTAGAAAGATAATAATTAACTCCATAAATCTGATGAAATGTATACAGTAAACCAAAAACAAAATATGTAGTCATTTTACACCCAAAAAAAAAGACTTTAGAATGAATGATTTATATATAATGATTTGTTTGTAACGTCAACTTTTTCGTCATGTAGACTCATATTCATCCATGTACTTGAAGAGGATCTAACTACTAGAATGGTAAGATGTGAAGTAAGAAAATTATGATTGACTGTCCAAAAAATAAACCAAGAAGAAATATTAATTTTATTTAAATTGAATACAATTTTGAAATAATACAAACAAGATGAGATAAAATATAATCAATCGTTATGCCGTGACAATAGTTTTAATTCAGACGAACTGATAAACAAATTTGTTAATCAACAATGAGACTAACACTTTGTAAGTTTTCTCTGTAGGATGATAACTGTCCCAAAACACATGACTAGACACGTCGGGACATACAGAAGACGTGATTTTATTGCACAACACAGCAACTTCTATGGCTCCTGTTCCACAACATCCTTTATTGGCCACTTGAAACCCTACAATAACCCAAATCATAACTTTCAAAGATAGTACCGTTTTATATTGAAGTAAAACGAATAGTACATGCATCAAAGTTTAAACGAAATAAATCTTTGCGTATTACCATAATTTGCAGGATTCTGGATGATGTCAAAAAGAGGATCATATATATTAATGTAGATCGGTTTGATACCCGGTAGAGTTTTACGCAACGAATCCAATTTTGGGGAGAGCTTTGAATTGAAAAGCTTTGCTGCTTCGTTGTAAGTCTCAGCACAATCTCTCATAATACCTCCTCCTAAGGTTCTCTGTGATGGTACACAACCAATTGGTGGTGCACCAAACACAGCTACTCTCCTCACTCCATATCCATATAGTTTCTGTCAATTTCATTTCATACTAATCATTATAATTGATGTAATAAACTTTACAAAAATCAAATCCACACATAATTACCCTTCTTTTTTAAGCGTTTAAAAAAAAATTACCTATTCTATCGGAGATGAAAGTACAAGAAAAAATGAGACACGTCAATTATTAGTTTACATGATACGACGACATTAATAAAAATGTTAATTTGTTAGATAGCCGTATATTCATAATATTCTTTCAATAGAATGTAGAAAAGTCTACACTAAAAGTATTAGGCTTTAATGTAAAATATGAGAGAAGCTTACAGTCACAAATTCTGAGGCAGAGTCAGACATAAGAGTAGTGTAGGAATCGATGTCGTATTCAGGTCTTGCATGAATAGTGTAGTATGTATTGGCTATGTCGTCGCTGCCTGCTACCAATAAGAATAAGCTGTTGGCTAATATGAAGTTTTTTTTTTCTTCCCCAACTATATTCTTCACTTTCTCTATGTACTCCTCGAAATAGTTTAATTGGTCTTCTAATGATATTACTGCCTAATATCATCAACAAATAGAGATCAAACCAAACTAGTTTAAAGTATCTAATCAAATATCTCCATAGGAGTTTGCAATAAAGAACACCATGATCGTTAGATTACAAAGTATTTACCACGAGTTTCGGTGTTATAGGATCATAACCAGAACCGCCTGACGCAAATGATACACCGGTTAAAAGATCTTTGGATTTTAGATTCGGATCGAGGTATGCTGGTACAATTGATTTTATTCCCAGTTCTTCGGCTGCAAAGTAAGAACAGGACACAAAATAAATAACGTTATTTTAAAGAGATTTGTTAACAAATATCATGACTGTAGAAGACTCTAGCCGGAATTTTCTTATTAAATTTTGGTACACATAATTATTGAGTCAATGTTACTGACTTAGTTTAACTTCTACTTCTTAAAGAAATGATTGCTCAAATTTAATTTGCCGTAGTCATTACTTGTGACCTAGTAATTAATGGTCGTTACTCGTTATATATAAAAATGCGTGAATTTTTTTACATTGCCAGTTCGCTTTAGAAATAAGAGTAAAGAGAAGGAACCTAGCAAATCGGCAGGGACTCGTCCGTCGCAGAACCTCCCCGTGGCAACTCCGCCTTGGAAATCAATACCGTAAGGATGAAAATCACACTTAACCACGGTTTTGACATTGTTGTTCATTCCCGTGTCGACGATGGAGTCTCCGAAAGCGATTAGCGCCGGAACAATCAAGTTTGGCGGCAACTTCACGGCGGCGATCGTCTTAGTGAGAAAGAGAACAGACAACAAACATATTTTCCACGACGACCAAGACCAGCTTGAATTGTCTTTCATGTTGCTTTAATGTAATCTATAAAATAAGATTTCTTTTGTTATAGAAATGAGTTTGCTTCCAACTTCCAAGTTTTACAACAACATAACAAGGACAAACAGAAGATACTAAATCAACTTTTCTTCTATGCTATCACACTTATTTATATATATAGACACATGTCGCTATAAATTACTATATTAATGTGCATATATTTATAATGTATATATGTGTAATGCATTGTGTCGTGGATATGTACATGTTGTGGACCGGTACACTTAATTATAGGACAAGACTGAATTAACTGCTTGGAACATTTCGAGATAATATAGTATATTAGGTGTTTTCTTCTAATTATTTTGAGGGAATAGTATTAATTAAAATGCACTTTTTGATAATAATCCTCGAGAAAACTGAGATAGTGTAATAACCTCAACCATACCAGTTTGTTTTTTTCTTCAGATAGATACTTGGCTACTTTTAACAACATATAACTATTAGTGCGTATATCGAAACACGTAATGCCAGCAGAATGTGACAGGCAGAGTATGACAGGGAGGCAAATATATCTATATTAGTGCGTATGTGTATCAGCGCTAATTAAACGGGGATTAGTTAATCGCTGTCAGAGTTTCTAGACTTCATATGAGCATTAAATGCTCTGCTCCATTTCATATTTTGATTTTGCCACGAAAAGATAGTCATTTCATAAAAAGAGTAGGTTATATTTCGGTTTTGGGGAAAAACATAAACTTATGATAATTGTATTAATCTTATACACTAAATTTACTTTTAAGTAGGCTATATCATAAATTTATTTTTATTTGGTCAAATTTTGTTGGCTTAAATGTGGTTTCGATGGGCTCATATCATACGTATTTACGTTGTTGACTGGAATTGGTTTCGTCTGAATTTAAATTGCCTAGTCTATATGTCACATGTAAAAGTTAAAACAAGAAGAATTGTTGCCATATGTTTTAGTTATTTGGGTTATCTTCGCATCAGTCCGAAAAATCACCAAAACAAAAAAATAGCGGACATCACCATTCCACGTGAAAAATATCAAAAGAGAGATAATACTCGATCTATCTCTACAAATTCTAATTGCACTTCAAAATTCAAATACACGCAAAATCATGCGGTTATTTTTAACCTTTTTTCTTTTTCTTTTTGCGAACCATTTTGACTTGAGTGTTTGAGGATTTTCTGAAGACATTACATCGGTGTTACAAATAATCTTGATTCTTCAAAGTAAAAAAAAAAAAATCTTGATTCTTCTCTTCCGTGAAACATGTTTATCTACCCTTCAGCGGTCAACCATCAGCGATCTCAAATAACAACGTAGAAAGATAAACATGTTTTTTTTATGAAAACCCTTTATCCAAAAAAGAAAAGAAAAGATAAATATGTTTTTATCAACATATCTCTGCACAACTAGTATATATATAATAGATTTGGGCAGATTCTTGTAATCTGACATATATTTTATAATCTCATATGACAATTATGCTACGATGAAACACGATAATTGTGATACTAATTAACTTAAGAATCTCAGTTAAGATCTTTGAGCATGTGATGTAAACTGTTACCAAACTACAACTTTGTAGGTCATCATAATTAATACAACCAAGACTTCTAGAGCCCATCAAGCTCAGCAATATAGAATATATTGTTGGTATTATTTTGAGTCTCTAGCATATAATATATCATTTTTTGGATAATACATATCTAGTTTTATTTATTGATGTAAATCATATGATTTAATTTCCTATAAATTAAATATCGACATTGTACTCATATGATATGTACGAAATAGAAAAAAAAATTGAACGAAGACGTAGGGACCGTAGGGTAGATGTAGATCACAAGCAATAGGTGATTCTACAATTTCCACTTAACTGAGTGTGAAGAAGGTAACTTTTCTATTTATGTACACGTGAAAAAGTACAAAAGAGACATTACGAAGAAAACAATTGTGGCTAAAATATATAAAAAGCAAAATGTTAATTTGTATATTTCTAGAGAAGCTTGCTGTTAATGCTACCTACATAACGATGGTCCAAATCTAATAATTATAGAATATAAATAGTAAGCCAGAGCGCAAGTATCCGAAAAATCATGCTAATTAATTAAGACTAAGATATATAGACAAGGCTACTAGAATGTGAAATTTAATTTAATGATTCACACAACCATATTATCGCCCAACCACTATCTAACATAATTATGTTTCTTCTATAAACATGTGCAAACAAAAAAAATTCATAAATATCTTCAAATGCTTTAGGGTTTCTCCGTTTTATATTGCTTTACATATTTAAGATGAATGTAATACTAGATTAATTTGTAGACAATTACAATGTTTAGAATTCTTCTTTTACAATTATAGTTAAATTAGAAGAAAATACATTGTGATGCTCAAATAATATATTAACTAGATCATCACCCGTACTAAAATACGGGTTGAATTTTATTTATTACAAAATTTATATAATATATATATTAGAACTAAGTTTTAATATATTATAATAGGAAGTGAAAAAATATTAATTTTTTTATCAGTCCCTATATACAATATTAGAATAAATATAAAATTTTTTCTATAATACTCAATTATGGATATTTTTTTTTTAAGATATGAAAACGGAAAATAATTTTATTTTTTAAAAAGTAATATATTTTGAACAATGAATTAATTTATGTTAACAACCACAAAATAGGATTGCATATATTTCAGTTATATCAAAAATTAAAATATCATAAATGAATCGCATATAAAACATAGATTATTTTAAATTAATTAAGAAAATTAGCTATTATTTTCAATTAATTTAAAAAATTCTTTTTCAATTTATAATTCTTTGGTTGTTGAAATAGAGATTTGTTTGAGCTAATCTAATTACAGAATTTGTTTGAGATTTATAATTACGGAATTTACTAATTATTCGCATAATCGAATATGTTATAAACATATATTTAGTACATAAAAATACCAAAATCAACCTGTGCGTGGAGTCTATATTTTTATTTTAGAATCTCAATATTTCATTTTAAAATATTGCATGCACAATCTATTATTCGTTAATTCTTAAATTGCTTGCGGAATCAAATTTTCAAATATTTAGAGGTGTCAAACCATATTTAAATGTTCTACACTATTTTTAAATATTCCAAATTAAAATCTTTAATTTTTTTTGTAGTTTATAAAATTATGAATTTCAAAAAACAAATTATATGAAATTAAATATAAATATTCAAATAGTTATAAGGATCAAAACTCATTTCATCGTATAATATATTATATTTAACCCGCTACCTATTATAAATATTTTTAAAAATAATCAAATTAGAGTATTTATAATTTTTAACTTTTTGAACTATTAAGTATTGATGATATTCTCTAAAAATATCAAGTAAAACTTATTTTAAATGTTGCAAATTAAAATATTTAAGTTTTTCTTGTAGTATATAAAATTTACATTTCAAAAAAATAAATGTATGAAATCGAATATAAATATTCAAATTCTGACCCGTTGCTCTGTCGAAATTTTTGTTGACTTTATTTTTGTGTAAAAGAAATATATTACTCAAGTCTGAATTTTTGACCCGTTTAATTGTTTCCTTTATAGATTGAACAATTTATATGCGTTTTTAAAAATTCAAATCTTGGCATATGCAGAAAAAAATTACTTTTTTTTATTATGTCGATGATATGATGATTTATTTGTTTCATATTAATATAATTATATTAAGATGAGAGGTGAAGTTTAATGATTAATAACAAATTAATATGGTAAGTTAGATATCAAATCTTATATGTTCATTTTGATTGGTTATTTTAAAAAAAAAAATAACAGATTTTCGTTTTATAATTTAATTAAATTAATTAAATGACATAAATTAGTATTTTACTTGTTTATCCTTAATAAATTGAATGAAATTTGTTCTAAAAGAAGATTTTTGTAATGGCATTCTTAAGTAAATTCTTACAAAAGGGAAGGTTAGTTAAGGGTATCTTATAAAGTGTACTCCCCAAATAATAGTATAGGATCCCTATGAAAGATTACAAAACGAGCAATTTCGTTATACATATATATAAGCGATATTATGGAGTCATCTTATACTATTCACATATATCGTAGAAGATAGACCCTGTGGCCTGTACTATCGTAGTTGTATTCATATATAGTAATAACTCGACAGCGACAAATTAAAGTAAAGACCAACTAACTAGTTCCATGTATAATGAAAACAAAAGAAAAAAAAGTGTATAGAAGGCATTTGTGTTTTGAATTCGATATGATAAGACCATCTGCATTGGGGGATCACCCCCCCTGATCTAAGCATTATTTAAATCCAAAAAAATGGGTTAATGGGCTTAAGATCAGGAACTGGGCTCTTGACCTGGATCTGTTCTTGTGGGTGTTGCGGGGTGACGTGGCATTTGGGCATTGGTTGGAATATTCAACATATTTGGAATAAATTTGGATAATAAACTATGTATTAATTAGATAAAATGTTTTTGTGCTTTTATTAAATAATATGTTTGTTTGTTTATTGTTATTTATATTTTTAATGTTTTTTTCATAAATATTTAGTATTGTATTTTCACTTTTATTTTCAGTTTTTCATAAATTTGGCATTTACAATTTATATGTTATTTTTAAATGTTTTAATAATTGTAAAATTTTAATTTAATTTAGATTATTATATTATTAAGTCTTAAGATCTTACACATGTTCTCCCACTAATCAACTTCTAAACAAAAGATCTAAACACATGATCTTACATTATTTTAACATTATATTCTCTATAAGAACACCCTCACATGATCCCCCATTGATGATGCCCTAAGCAGTCATTATTGTTTTCGAAATTAAATTGATCATTTATTAGTGGGTCCAATATTACTCACAGAATTAATAGGTCAAAATTTTGATCCTGTCTACCATGGTAGATAATTTAGATTGAGATGGTTACTGAATTACTTACTGGATTACAATTTACAGCCAATTGTTTCGTATAATAAAAATCAAAATGTTCGGTCCTATTTTTTTAATTATTTTACCGCTAATTTGGGTGTTAAAGAATTATTAGGCCGAATCAGTCGTGGCAAATGATGCATGGCCTAGTAAATCCTATCTTCAAGTTTTAATTTGTGCTCGAAACAGAGATGTACCTATATGATATAGGCTATATCTTATTCTTTTAGGAACCTTAATCAAGTTTTCTTCTTTATTTTAAAATCTATATCATTTATTGGCCTAAGTTTACGATTTTTTTATTTAACATTTTTTATTCAGTATTTTATCGAATTAGTAAAGCAAACAATGGTAGAAACAACAGTTAACAGTATGTCTTCACAACCCAATAGGCTCTTCAACTACTTGACTTTTCCTTCTTCTTTCTCATTGTGAATGGGCTCTCAGCTCTAGGCCTCTCGTTCAACCTCCTGAGTTCAAAATAAGGTCTTTTTTTGTTGGGCTGTTTTGCTTTTAATAATTGTGGGCTTTTTGTAACAAATATGGTGGGCAACTCCTACTAGCATTTTAATTTAGATAGCCAAAAAAAAAAAAATTATATGCAAAAATAATCAAAATCATCTTTAATTGATCCTGGACCTAAGAGCAACATTATCAATGGGCTCTTAACCCAATTTTTGACTCTTAGCTAAGAGTCATTCCTTAGCAAAATCAACAATTTAACATTTAATTTTAATCTCTTTTTGGCTAAGAACCATGTTAACAACCTCCCGATAAGGATGGTCTAAGGACGCTCATCATGAACTTAAATAGCTCCAAAATGTCTTTACTGCAATATGCAGTTAATCAGTTATCATTGCATGGAGATGGCTCACAGGAGATGGGCATTGGATCTTGCCGCGAGTGATTAGCTGTAAATAGTTTGACGTACAAAAAAAAAGGATATGTAGGCATAAAAGAAAGCAAACACATCGAGAAAACATCCAGCAATTTGCAAACAGCAAAAGAGGTCATTGTTCAAAAAAAGAAAAAAAAGAAATGATAAACCATCTTTACTTATCTATAGGTCACAGATTAGAAAATTTTGTATAGACATTTTTAAACTATTTTTACGATTAAGTCTTCCCTCAGTCGGATGGAAACTATCTCAAAATACATAATCATATTCTTTTTATCCCGGTTCAATTAGTCCGGTTCCACAACATGCATCCTCTACCAACCTGCACCTTAAATCCTGTTACATTAATGAAAAAACATACAATTTCATTAACTTTTTGATGAAATAGACAATTTTAACAAAAAACGAAGAAGAAGAAATGTTTGGAAATTAATTGTTTATATTAATAAGTGCGACCATCTTTACTTAAACGAACCATCTTTATATCAAAAGAAATGATAAACATCTCCACTTACAGTTAGAAGATTTTGTTGAGACATTCTTTAAACTATTTTTACGACTATAATTCTGTAAGTCTTCCCTCAGTCGGATGGATGTAAATTGTCTCAAAATACATAACCATATATTCTTTTGGACGAACATTTCGATATCACGTCTAATATATAAGATAGTATACATCAAAAGACATGATAAATCAAGCTATGACTTACATTTTTTGTCGAGATCATACATATCTCTCATAATATTTCGTGGCCATAATTTTGTAAGTCTTCTCAGTCGGATGGAAACTATCCCAAAACACATATTCATCTCTATTTGGACATACATCAGCTGCAAAGTTGTTGCATAATACAGTAACTTCAATTAGTCCGGTTCCACAACATCCTCTATCAACCACCTTAAATCCTGTTACATAAAACATACAATTTCATTAACTTTTTGATGAAATAAAAATGTTAGACAATTAATTTCTATTTATACGAACAAGATTACCATATTGTTGAGGGTCTAGAATGATATCAAAAAGAGAATCATATATATCAACGTAGATTATTGTCTTCTCTCCTAAAGTTCTTGACAAAGAATCCAAATTTGCAGCGAGCTTAGCATTGTAGAGCTTTGTTGCATCATTGAACCTAACAACACAATTTCTCGTTGGTCCCCCTGCTAAGGTTCTCTGTGATGGGACACATCCGACTGGTGGTGCACCGAATACTTGGATTCTTCTCGCTCCATATTCATATAATTTCTGTGAATACCAAATCATTAAAAAGTTTAAGAAAGAAAAAAAGAGTTTAGGTTTTATTAATTATATATCCATACGTACTTGAGCAAAAGATCGAGCATTGTCGGCCATAAGAGTAGTAAAGGAAGCGACATCGTATTGGTGTTGAACAGAAGGAAGACCAAAGTAGGTGTTGGTTATATCATTACTGCCACATATAACCATGAACAAACTGTTTTTAATTATGAACGTTGTCCTTTCTTCCCCAACCATTTCCTTCAACTTCTCTATATACTGTTCGAATAATTCCAATTGCTGCGATAAAGCTATTCCTCCCTTTAAGAAGAGCATATTATTATTATAAAAAAAACACTAATTACCTTAGAAGTAATCATATTTGTTTTATAGATAGCGTAAGATTTAGAAGTTTGATTACCGATAATTGGGTCGTGAAGGGAACGTAACCAGCACCGCCAGACGCAAATGTTACACCGGTTAAGAGATCGTCTGGTTTCAAATTTGGATTTTGGTATGCCGGTATAGTTGGTTTAATTCCGAATTTTTCCGCTATGATAAGCAAGAGAAAATAAATATTACCAGTTATAGATTTATATTTTTTTTGATAATAGATTTATATATTAGAAATTTCATTGCCCTTAATCCTATACTATTATTTGGGGAGTACACTTTATAAGATACCCTTAACTAACCTTCCCTTTTGTAAGAATTTACTTAAGAATGCCATTAGAAATAAAATTTTATAGAGTAAATTAATTCAACTCATTAAGGATAAACAAGTCAAATACTATTTTATGCAAGTTAATTAATTTAATTTAATTATAAAAACGAAAATCTATTATTAATTTTTTAAAAAAGAATGACCAATCAAAATGAACATATAAGATTTGATATCTAACTTATCAAATTAATTTGTTATTAATCATTATACTTCACCTCTCATCTTTATATTATTCTATTTCTATAAAATAAATAAATTATTAAATCATCTACATAATAAAAAAAAAAGTAATTTTTTTCCGCATATACAAAGATTTGAATTTTTAAAAACGAATATAAATTGTTCAATGTATGAAAAAACAAATTTAACGGGTCAAAAATTCATATTTGAGTAATATATTCCTTTTTTAATATCATCAATACTTAATAGATCAAAAAGTTAAGAAATATAAATACTCTAATTTGATTTTTTGAAACAAATATTTATAATAGGCGGCGCGTTAAATATAATGTATTATATGATGAAATGAGTTATGATCCTTATAACTATTTGAATATTTATATTTAATTTCATATATATATATATATTTTTAAATTCATAATTTTACATACTACAATAAAAATTTTAAATATTTTAATTTGGAACATTTAAAAAAAGTTTAATTTAATATATTAAAGAATATCATAAATATTTAATAGATTAAAAAGATAAAAAAAATTATAAATACTAATTTGATTTTCTAAAAAGATATGTTTAATATATTTATAGTAGGCGGCGGGTTAAAAGTAATGTATTATATGATAGAAAGTTATGATCCTTATAATAGACGACATTTTAAGATTTTATGATGAGATGAGTTAAATAAGGTTTGACACTTCTAAATATTTGAAAATTTAATTCTGCAAGCAATTTTGGAAATAATGAATAATAGATTGTGCCACAATATTTTCATAGGGATTGTAAAATGAAAATATAGACTCCACACGGATCGAATTTGGTATTATTATATACCAAATATATGTTCATAACATATTCGATTATGTGAATAATTGGTAAATTCCGTAATTAGCTCAAACAAATCTCTATTTCAACAACCAATAAATTAGAATTTGAAAAAATAATTTCCTAAATTAATTCAAAATAATAGCTAACTAACTAATTCAAAATAATCTACGTTTTCATTTATGATATTTTGATTTTTGATCTAACTAAATTATATTCACTCTCATTTTGTGGTTGTTAACATAAATTAACTCATTGTTCAAACAATATTATTTTTTTTGAAAATAATATTAATTTCCGTTCTCATATCTTTAAAAAATATATCCATAATTGAAGCTTACAGAAAAATAAAAATATATTCATTCTAATATTATATATATGGACTGACATAAAAAAATTAATATTTTTTACTTACTATTATAATATATCACGATTTTATTCTATAACTATATAATATATAAATTTTGTAATAAATGAAATTCAACCCGTACTGTAGTACGGGTGATGATCTAGTTTTTTTGATATTTCGCTTTTCAGTTTACTTTTTTTTTTAACACATGCTTTTCAGTTACATATCTCAAGAAAATGACACATACTTGGAAACTAAAAAGAAAAGAAAAAAAAAAAAAAAAAAAGAGATCACATGTTATGGAAAAATATTCAACCACTGAATTAATTGTCCTAGACTCCTAGTTAATGCGTCTAATATTAACCCATCCATTAATATTGTGATGGTGCCATTGTTTGGAGTTCCTTGTCCCTTGGTCCATCACATATCTTTTAAACAATACTGTAAATTACATCCAAATTAACACTACTCAGTCACTGAGATATTCAGTACTACGTACGATACAATATTTGACTTCTATAGATTTTTTTATTTTTTTTTTTTACGAAAAGGGTTTTCTATAGATCTTTTTCGTTGAAGGCTTTAACAGTAATAACTTATAAGCTGTGATCATAAAACACAAATTTATATAACTAAAAGTGAGTGTTTAGTTTTTATCTACTGGGTATCGAAATATAATCAATCACATCAAAGAAAACAACGTGAAATTTACCTATAAAATCAGTCGCAACTTTGCCGTTGGAAAATCTTCCGGTAGGAATTCCACCGTCAAAATCGATGCCGTAAGGAGGATAATTGCATCTAGCCAACGTTGTCATAATGTCGTCATTATTTCCGGCATCAACGATCGAATCTCCGAACACTATTATCGCCGGAATCGTTTCGTTTGGCGGAAGCTTCACCAAAGCGTTCGTGGTTGTCTTACATAACAACACGAGAAAGAAAACACACCAAAACGGGCTCGAAGAAAAAGAAGTAACGTGATGAACATTTATACTGTTTTGTTTCATTTTCACTCTTTGTTTCTTTGGAAGCTTTTGGAATGATGAGTTCATGAGTAAATATATATATGTAGAGCTTGGATCGGCAATGCATATGTATAACATTAACATATGAGGACTTTTTATTCAAAATGGCTAATAGTCTAGTCTAGAACATTTAATAACGAACTAACTAGGTTAGCATCGTAAACCCTTTTTCTTTAACTATAATAAATTTTGGGCATAGTGAAATTAATTACTATATTTGTCGAAGAAAAACAGTAATTGGCTAATTGCTTTCGGGCCTGCGTTGATCAGATTTAACTGGGCCTTATGCTTAATTTGTTTTTGTCAACCTTGGGCCTTATGCTTAATTAACACCTGCTTTTTTTTTGTTAAAGATATTTATTATTATGTAATATTGTTAATTTGTTTTTGCCTCTCTTTTTGGTTTGGTATTTGATCTTTGCGATAAGTTTGAGTTCCATCAGGATTCAGGACTGTGACAAAGTGATTTCGAGGACCATAATCAATCTTTCTTGTTGAAAATGGAAAAGGAACAAAATTAAAGCATATAGAAATATAGACGAATCTTGTATATATAATATAACCATCAAATATCATAAGAGACAATTACAAGCCTTGCAAAAGAGAAAGTTGACCAGTGTATTTGAATTGAAATGATTATTCAAAAGTGTATGGAACAAGGAGCTAAGATATAAGAGCTATACGATTAGAAGAATCTGTTGAGATATCTATCCAAAAGCTTTGCAACTATAATTCTGTAAGCTTTTTCAGTAGGATGAAAACTGTCCCAAAACACATAATCAGATCTTATGGGACATACAGAAGCTGTATAGTTGTTGCATAGCGCAGTAACTTCTATTAATCCGGTTCCGCAACATCCTTTATTGGCCACCTTAAATCCTATAAGATTCATAATAAAAATATACACTTTTATTATAAAACATTTGGGATGTTGAAAATAAAGTAATAATGATTGATTACCATATTGATGAGGGTTTAAAATGAGATCAAGAAGAGGACTATAGATATCAATATAGATTATTGTTGGGTCTCGTAGAGTCCTTGACAAGACATCAATATTTGCAGAGAGTTTAGTATTGAAAAGTTTTGATGCATCATTAAACCTAGCAACACAATCTCTTGTAGGTCCTCCTGCTACGGTTCTCTGCGAAGGAACACATCCTATTGGTGGTGCACCAAATACAAGTATTCTTCTTGCTCCATATCCATAGAGCGTCTGCCACCACATAAATAAAAAACAATTTGTAATAAAGACAGCAGAATTACTAACCTTACTCGTGAGTCGTGACATTAATTATTGTATTACTACTAACCTTATAATTGTATTACAATTATAAATTGTTTTTACCTGAGCAAAAGAGCGAGCGTTGTCGGCCATAAGAGCGGTGAAAGAAGCGACGGTGTAGTGGAGCTGAACCGGAGGGAGAGCAAAGAAGTTGTTGACGATATCGTTACTACCACATATAACAACGAACAAGCTATTCTTGATTATGAACTTTGTCCTTTCTTCTCCAACCATTCCCTTCAATTTCTTTATATATTCTTCAAAATATTTCAATTGTTGTGGTAAAGGTATTCCTCCCTTTAACAATATATATAAAAAATGTTGTTATTTTAGTAATCAACTTCTTTAGGTAACGTAAATGCATGAGAATTCCTGATTAAATACCGCGATTTTGGTCGTCAAAGGAACATAACCAGCACCACCAGAAGCAAATGTTACACCGGTTAAGAGATCTTCTGGTTTTAAATTCGGATCTCGGTATGCCGGTATATTGGATTTAATCCCTAGCTCTTCCGCTGTAAAAACAAATAAACTATGAAAATAAAATATAATTACTAGATTAATTACTTTTTTTTGTTGGGTTTTACACCATTTTATAGAGCAAGGAAATCAAGCTATTCACGGGCTGCAAATCATTAATCAAGTTATTGCATTCGATATATAGTTCATTTTGTCAATAATTCGATATATATAGTTATCCAATAAAAATAATGCATGGTAGTGCTCTATGTAAGATTTTAATAAATTATTTAATCAAGAAAATAAATTACAGGTAAACTAACCTACAATATCACCGGGGACTTTGCCATTGGAGAATCTTCCGGTAGCAACTCCACCGTCAAAATCAATGCCGTAGGGAGCATAATCGCATCTAGCTTCTGTTATCATGTCGTCGTTATTTCCGGCATCGACAATTGAATCTCCAAACACTATTACCGCCGGAACGGTCGTGTTTTTCGGGATTTTCACTAAAGCATTTGTAGTTGTCGTAAATAACAGCACGAGAAAGAAAGTACGCCAAAATAGTATCGTCGAAGAAGAGCAACAAAAATAAGAATTGATGCGATGATGACCAGAACGACGTCGTTCCATAGTTGCTAATTACTATGACGTATCGATGTAATGTGTTTGTGTTACAACTTAAAACAAAACATAAAAAAATTTGCTTCTCTAAAAGCTTGGAACGATGGATATAAATAGTCCTCCTCTCGTTTCCTATAGATATTTATATATCCATATATGTCTACGTGATTTGTTTGGTTTAGTTGTTGTCATTAATTGCAGACATTGACATTTTTTTGTCTACATGTTATTCTAATATCTAAGTGCGTGTTATGGTTAGAGGATCACGCTTTTTGATAACTAACAACGTACTTTTCCAAACAAATGCCAAAAATCCCTATAAACTTTGTTTCACACTTATAATCTGTTTGATTCAAATAAGATTAAATAAATCCTCCTAAGTCTTTCAATATCCAACATAATTATGCATATCCTTTTCTTAAATAAACAAAGTTTTAGTGGGACGCATATTAGTGTCCACCCACTAAGTCTAAACTTTTTTTTTTTTGTCAACCGCTAAGTCTAAACTATTATATAAGTATTTATGTTTTGAAAATCGATCAAAAATGTAAGTAATATATGATTGTCCTTCATTCAATCAAATGTAAGTTGATTATAGTAATATATGATTGACCTAATAACCAAAGAAAAGAATGATTGTTCTTCATTCAATCACATGGACGTTAATTAATTAAGAAATTACTATATTATATTATATAGTAAAATGGAAAATTTTGAAGTTTCATAAAATGGAAAGTTGTTACGGATTGGCAATAAAAGTAAAGGATAACTAACTTCACGTACTGACTGTTTTAGTTTTTTTCACTTTCACAGTGGAGTGAAATTGAGAGAAGCAAATGCTGTCACCTTTTTGGCCCTTTCAAAGATTTCACCATTTGCTTTTTGAAAAATTGAGAATAAATTTTAAAATTAAATACTGACTTTTCAAAAAAAATACTGACATTTCCAGTTTTCGTACAAATATTTCCTACACTTGGTTGTTAAAGAGCCAAATAAGTCATGTACATTGGACAAACTCATATGACTAAGAATATAGTATATATATACACAGGTCTTATGATTTGTACCAAAAGATGTGTTTGTTACATTATACACCATTACCACCGTATAATTATTAATGTTTTAGATTTTTTTTCTTATTAATTAATGTTTTATTAGTTTCTATATAGTTATAATAGAGTAGATACTAGTATTAGTCCTTGTTCAAAAACGCGGACTAGGCGGCCGATTAGTCGCCGGCGAGGCGCTCGGCGGTGGTGGACCGTTGCGATTTGTCCAAATCGGCCAACAAATCGGAGTTTCAGAAAAAAATTCATATTTTGCTTTGATTTAAGTTAGAAATCGATAGTTAACTAATAGATCTATCATAATTTGGTATAAACCTACAAGAAAAACATGAAAACGATGGAATTGTGAAAAAAAAACAAAAAAACGCAGAAACTAGGGTTTTGTTGTCGCAGGGAGAAAGGAAGGGGACGAGGGCAATTTTGTAAATTTGCGATTCTTAAAAAAAAAAAGAGATAAATATCAAAATTGAGCATCGAACCCTCGTTCCCAAGGTCAAAGGAAAGAGACAGACCACTGTACCACGTTATAATCATTGTACACTTACGTTTTTTTAATATATATACATAAATATAAATTAAAAGTATCTAAAGTTAATCCCCGAGTAATCCCGTTTAATCCCCGAGTAATCCCGCTAGGCGCTAGGCCCACCCCGGCCGCCCGACTAGCGCCTAGCGTTTATTAGAACAAGGGTATTAGTTTATTATTACTAATGTATCAACTATTCCTAAATAATTGTCGACGTCACCACGTGGTAATGCTCTTTCAAACTAGCTCTATCAATGTCTTCTAGATATAGGTGTTAACGTCGGTATTAAATGAGATAGGACCCATAATGCCACTATCTGTTCACCGGTGTAGCAGTAAATGCAAATTGAGTTTAAGAAAGAGTACAAATTATGAAATAAATACTTCAAAATTCAAGCAATAAACACGTAAAAAGTTTCCATTTATATCTCACTCTTACCAAAACAGCTATAGAGCCTAGAGATAAATCATATAAAAGCCTAAACATTTAATTTAAGTACCCGTGATAGCAATCGTTACCGGTTTAAGTGCCTCTTCTTTTTCGTTTTTATATTTTCCTCTTCCATATACAAATTGGTAGTTTGAACTCTGAAGAACGTGTATTCATTAGTCAAAAGTTAGGCGGTTGGTCGATCATATTCATGAGTCACATTGTTTTTCATCCATATTACTATTTGCAAAAGAAAAGTACATATAATTTTTTTTTTTAGAATATAAAGTATTCAATTTTTTTCAAAAAAAGATTTAACCGTTTGTTTGGTAAATAAGACGATTGTTTAAAACCGTTTACTGTTTTACAATCACCTTATTTACTGTTTAAAACCGTCTAATTTAAAACTATGTTAACCAATTAAAGTCAATTTTTTTCTTTCTGTAAATATTAATCATACAAGCATGCTTCTGCTAACCTATGCCGAGAAACTATTCATTTTTTGTTGAAATACGTTATACTCCAAAAATAAAATCAGAATTGGATTATAAGCTACAAACAAACAAAGTAATGCTTTTAGAAAATGAGGTAATGAATAAAAGAAATAATATCCACTAGCAGTACTAACCAAGACGAATATAGTCTTGGTCCAAAAGCATCGGATCAGGCAAGTTGGCTTCAATCCTATATGTAAATGCTAGTTTAAGCGATTGTATAGTAAAATATGTTTAACAAATTACATATATTAATCTACGTGATAATATAACAATAACACTAACACAAATCACTAAATTACATATACTAGTTGGTAAATAAACCATGAAAAACAGAAATTAATATAACTGTATTAAATGATACTTTATATCACATCCACGACGATGCAACAATTAACACTTGCGCATTCATGTCTCTTTCTCTTTAGATCAGACATATACCGAATTTTGTTCTGTTCTTTAATTAAGAGATCAGCTGTGCGTAGTTGCGTAGGCATCTTTGTAACCTAATTTTTATGTGCATGCATAGGGACTTTACTTTACAACGAACCAATACGGTGAATTTAATTCGAATACTAAAAATTGCGGCACACAAAGGTAACGTTTTTACTGCAATTTGTTTTCTGTATTTTCAGATGTTGAAATTCAAGACGCGGCTAAGTTTTATCCACCTGTCCACAGTCCACATGTGATTCGCCTCGTATCCACACTAAAGTAGAAAACCAGCAGCATTTCGTGGGGTCATAAAGAAACAAATTACAAGCTCCACATTATATACCGAGTCATCTCCAGTTTCATGTTCCACGCTACTTGTTTCCATAACTTTGCAACAACTAACCATATTATCCATATCTACGTCTTGAACAAGCATATATCATAAGTTATAACCAATGTGACATTTAGTCAACAATACTCATACGTACTGATTCTTCATTCATAACCTTAATTAATTAAGCTGAAACGAGTAAAAATTGGTCATCACTATGAATTGAAATCTATAAGTTGAAATGTTATGAAGAACATAAGTAGTAAATCAATCAGTACCAAACCCCCCAATAAAAGAAAAAATAGTTGTTAACACTTTCATGCACTAGTAATACACAAAGGAAAAGAAACGAGTCCCCAATTCATTGAGACTTTTATTTATTCGCGTGTGTATTTGTACAATTAGAAATTCATTCTCGGCTAGGTCACTTAATAGAAACTATCCAAATGTTTATTATAAACTGTGTAACATCGATAAAAAGTTCTACTATTAACTTGAGAAAACTGAAATTTTTTGTCGTTTTATTTGTCTACAAATTTGACAATTATTGCAATTGCAGTTGAAAAGATTCAAGGATTTCAGCGGCAAAACAGTGAATTAACTGCAAAAACGAAACCTTTTTTTTTTGGGATTTACGCATAGTTTCATTTACGAATTTTTTTCATTAACTTGTAAATAACAATAAAATGTTACATGCCTTATTGCATTATTCATGTTCGCAAATAATGTAGCGTATGTATCAATATATCCGAATGTTACCTCGTTTACAAAGATTTTCCCTCTCCCCTCTACAATCTCGGATACCAACAATGTCTAGGAAATGGGGAACACTTAACCACACACGCACACACACGTGCCTTTAAACGTTACAAACTCAAAGACGGCGACGTTTGCATAGACGGGTTCTTGCAGTGTCTACAACATCGTCACCATTATCACCAGTAGACGACTCAGCCTCCTCTGCCATATTCCTCTCCCCAAGTCGTCTCGTCACCTTTTCTTTCTTTTTCATCTCCAGAAGCCTCCCGGCAAGGTCTTTACACAAGTCCGTTTTCTGATTCGTCATCTTCCTCCAAAATTCGGCTTCTGCTAACGCTTTTCTCGTACGAATCTCCATTTCTCCACATTGTTTCTTCATATCTTCGATGATCTTGTCTTTTACTCTCACACAAAAGACGGCTCTCTCCTCGAGACTCCTTAGTTGACCATACAATTCTCTTGTCATCTGGTTCTGCACATTTCTTAACTATAAATAAATGTTGATGAAAAACATGAACACTATCATAATAATGAGAAGAACAGATATCAAACCTGTAACATATGGTTAATGTCTTTTGCTTGTTGATGATATGGAGCAATCAAGCCAAGAGGAATCGCGGGATTCTGTGGGACAGTTCCATTGACTGGTGTAACACTCAGAGACAACTTCGTTTGGGGTTCTTGCATCTTTATGCGAAGAAGAGAGTCTCTTTTACAAATGTAGATGCGAAGAAATGTGTGTGACAAATGAGATAATGAAACCCTAATCATCGACGTTGCAAGTGTGTACATTTATAGGAAAAATCAGAAATGTGTGAAACATAGAGACGCGAATGTTCAGATGCAAACGCGTCTGTAAAGAAACTGATGAGTTACAACTTCCAAAACTAAGGCATCGTTTCGACGAACAGGCTTTTAGTTTTTCGATTACATTTGGGCTTTTTAAAGTTCTAAAGCCCAATAACCAATTTAGGCCTATGTTTCCATTTAATATTAGAGAAAAAAAAGTCTAGGGGTGAAAGGGTCTTTTGTAGAAAAACGGTAGCAAATCTCGGGGACTCGGACCGAGCAAGTACATTAGTACTTCCATAATTTACTAATATACCCCTCTGTGATATTTAACGATTAGGGTTTTCCTTTTCTCTATTAGGAACTTACGAAAAAGCCCTCAATATGACCGACTTTGCCCGAGTCGGTGGATCTGTATCTCAAGCGTCTATAAATATGGACCTTACCCTTCACTTTTTTTCATTATTTTCTAAACGCGCTTAGCTATCTTCTCCCTCTCCGTCTCTATCTCTAGGTCGAGATTTTTTTAGGGTTTATCTCCGAGTTTGGGTTAGCGAAATCGAGCTTACGGGATTGTCTCGATTATTCTTGTTTGGGTTTTGCTTGAATCTGAAGCTAACCTTGGGTTAATTGAGTTTTGAATCGATTGCATCGCCTTTGACCTTTATCCTCCGATTGGATCTGAGAAAATATGTCGCGCGTTCTCACTTGCCCACCGCTTGTGTTTGCAAGGAACCAAGCGAGCGTTCATAACTTGGTCGAATCGACTAAGGTTCGTTGAGCTACAGATCTGGTTTCTTGCTTCAGTTTTATTTTCGTTATTGATTTTACGGATTTTCTTAAACCTAATTTTGGATTTCGTCTTTCATAAATCGTATTTTTTCTCTGAAACCCAATCGTATAGCTAATTGTACTGCGATTACCATTAGGATTTGTATATTAGGTTTTCCCATAATCTCATGTTTTCATTGTATCCCCTAGCAATAGGGGTGAATCAGGTAAGTTGTATTGTTTTCAATTCTATTTGTATGATTTGATAGGTATAGAGATGTATATGATTTAGTTTGTAGGAGCTTCTATGTATGTGTTTGTTGTAATGGTGTTTCCACATTGAGTGGGATGGTTGAACCGGTCTGGTTCTGTAAGACGTATAGTCTAAAACCCTTTATTCTAATGGATTAAAGCTTGAAAGAATCACACTTCTTTCGAAAAAGGCGCACCGGATAGAGAAGAAGGAAAAGAAGGAGAAGAGAATTGTAAAGAAAGAAATTAAGCGCGAGAAATCTCATAAACATTCGTCGATTAAAGCTGATGATAGTCATCACAAGCAAGTATTTGACCAACTTGAGAAGAGTGATTTGACAGAGGAGCTTGACGAACCTCAAAACCACCTTGGATATTTGTCTGATGGAAGTCAGAATAGTAAGAAGAGGAATAGAGATGGCTCTCCTCCAGCTGTTGACAGTCTCATCAAAGGTTTGTATCTATACTTAATGGACACTCAAGAAGACCATGTTGATATCTGTTGTTAGGTGATTTACATGTTTACTTTCACATGTATATGCAGCTGCACCTGTAGCAGGTAAACCACTACGGATTCGGTTGATCTTCAAAAAACCAAAGGAGGAAGTTCCCTCTCTGCCTGGAGAGGATCTTGTTTGCTCCACTACAGTTGCAAAGTCTCTCAGTCACCAAGATGTCATAACAAGTTCTATATCAGGTTCGAAAACATCTGAGCTTGAAGAGAATCTGCCGTCAACATCTGTAGCAGAGGCAATATATGAAACAAAGAAGAGAAAGAAACACAGACCTAGCAAAGAAGATCAATACAATGCATTGTTTGATGGTTGGACTCCCTCTTCCATTTGTTTTACTGATTCTTCTTCAAATGACAATGGTGATGATTGGCTATTTGGGAACAAGACGCAAGAGATGCTTAAGCCCAAAGCAGCAGTCAAGATTGCCGATGACATGATGATGAAGATGAAACAGGGAGATTCATCTTGGCCTAGAGCTCAATTTTTGTCTGAAGTTGGGATTTATTCTTTACCGTACACAGTCCCGTTCTAATTGCTCGATTCTTTTTGTTCTAGCTTTAGGCTAAGCTTGTACAGTGTTTGACTGTTTGTAACAACAATTCTAATCTAACCCAATTTTGATGTGTCAAAGGCTTTGTAACATATACTAGACATGCTATTCAGATCACTGTCACAACTGATAGATGTCAATTGGTTTGTTACTCTCACAACCTGAGAGCTTGGTTCAATTCAACATCGATCAAGTTTCCAAATCTAAAGATCTGTGATACTTCAACTTTATTAGCATAACCTGATCATATGTCTCGAACAAAAACACAGAGCCAAAATTCTACAGTTCGATGTAAAAAACCGCTTTGATTATAAAATTACCGGAAAATAAACATAATCTCGTCAATTGGCATATTTTTTTATCAAATAACCACAAAACAAACCTCGTTGAATTCGCGATTGTGAGATGATGATTTAAACAAAAGCAAGAAAATAAAAATGAAAGAGTAAGTCTATTATTCGTGGAGCGCCCAACTGGAAAAAAAAAAAAAAAAAAAAACTGCTGACACACGGAGGAGAAGAAGATGAGGACGCTCGCCGGAGTAGAAGACGAGGATAAGTGGCTGGCGGAAGGAATCGCCGGAATCCAGCACAACGCTTTCTTCATGCATCGCGCTTTGGTCTGTTCGCTGCTCTTATTTTCCTCCGTCGAGTTATCTCCTTTTTTGATCTGATCAATCTTTCTATTCATCTCTCAGGACGCGAATAATCTCAGAGAAGTTCTCAAGTACTCTGCTCTGATGCTATCGGAGCTCCGAACATCCAAGCTCTCTCCTCAGAAATATTACGATCTCTGTAGATTCCATCGCCAATAACTTTAGATCTCTCTCGATTTTTTGCTTTGTGTTGACCGTTTTCTTATGATATTTCTCTTTCTGATTCGGCTAATTTTAGATATGAGAGCTTTCGATCAATTGAGGCAGCTGGAGATTTTCTTTAAGGATGAGAGTAGACATGGATTACCTGTGGTTGATCTGTATGAGCTTGTTCAACATGCCGGCAACATATTGCCCAGGATGTAAGCAGATTCATTTTCATCATTGAACTAGTTTCCATTTTTCTTGATCTGATAATGATCTAATAGTCTCAATTCTTTAGCTATATAGCCTAGATTAGACTTTATCAGATTGGACTACAGTTACGAGATTAGACTAGAAAATGGCAATCTCCTCCTATACATCTATTGATGCAGCTAAATTAATGTTTCTCTTGGGCTGCATTGATTTACCAGGTATCTGTTATGTACGGTAGGGTCTGTTTATATCAAAAGCAAGCAGGCTCCTTCTAAGGATGTTCTTAAGGATCTTGTGGAAATGTGTCGAGGTGTTCAACATCCCATTCGTGGCCTCTTTTTGAGGAGTTATCTTGCTCAAGTGAGCAGGGATAAGTTACCTGAGATTGGCTCAGACTACGAAGGGTGGGTTTGCTCTTTCGTTTTCCCATGAGATTTGGCTGCTTAGCTGTTTGTTTGTTTACTCGCCTTGCGATCTTCTTGTAGAGATGCGAATACTGTGATGGATGCTGTGGAGTTTGTGCTACAAAATTTCACCGAGATGAATAAGCTCTGGGTTCGAATACAGCATCAGGTGAATTTTCGATCTGTCAAGAGTTGATGGTATTTAGATACGCATAGCACCTCTGCACTTGCATGCCTCTGACTGAAGCATAAATGAACGATGAAGAGCATGCTTTTGGTCATGCAGGTTGTGTGGTGCTTGTGAATCATTGATATTGGTGAACCTGAGCTGAGGTGTTCCTTGGACTGCAGGGACCAGGAACAGTTCGAGAAAAGCAGGAGAAAGAGAGGAACGAACTTCGTGATCTTGTACCATCGATACCACTACTTAAATTAATACCCTATTTTGCTATGTCACTGCCCACTAAGTTGTATTTAATGTTTCCCTCTCAGGTTGGAAAAAATCTGCATGTTCTAGGACAGATAGAAGGTGTTGACCTTGAGATGTACAAAGAGACTGTTCTTCCTAGGGTCTTAGAGCAGGTTCAGCAGCTCATTTTTGTATCTATTACCAGTTCCTTTCTTATAGATGAGTTTCAATTACTGTATAATCTGGAAACCTTGAACAGGTCGTCAACTGTAAAGATAAGCTGGCTCAGTATTATCTAATGGAGTGCATAATTCAAGTCTTTCCTGATGAGTACCATTTACAGACTCTTGAGACCTTATTGGCTGCTTGTACCCAACTGATGGTGGGTAGGCTAGCAATCAATATTTTTCTCTTTCCTACTCTCCAATGCAATTCTATTTATCCAAATGCTTGGTTTGGTGCTTTCTGAGTAACTCTTCTTATGCTGCCATTATCTCCTGAAAGGGTCTATCTGAAATGTCTGTATTGCCATTCACTATTCTTGTTGTTTTTTAGGATTTTCTTGTGTTTATTTCTTGGTGACTAGGGATTTGGCTCACCAATTAGAATTTTTGAAGGAGGTCCCTGATCTCTTACCGTTTGACTGAAAGTTGAAAACTTTGAGCAGGGAATCCTCAACAAAGAGCACTTTTCTTTTGAATTGACTCTCTGCACTTTTCTCACTTGAGTTATTTGACCTTTTTCCTTCCTCTCTGACCTTAAGAAATAATTTCTCAGCCAACGGTTGACACCAAGATAGTGTTAACCCAACTAATGGACCGGTTGTCAAACTATGCTGCCTCAAGTCCAGATGTAAGTGCCTATTGAGCTATCATCGTTCCTTTTTATTTCTGTTTAATGTTAGCTAGATGTCTTCTTATTCTAGAATTCTATGCAGGTGTTACACGAATTTTTGCAAGTGGAAGCTTTTGCCAAATTAAGCAATGCAATTGGAAAGGTGGGCTCCATTATAGGAAAATCTATTATGAATACAATTTTCTTTTGGCTGTTGGATACTTGAATCATAACGGCCCTTAAAATGGTCCTATGTAGGTCCCCAGTACCATGAGAAGTAGTCAGCTTGTTTTTAGTTTGTCATGTTATTTTCCAATCTTCGCTCGTCTTCTCTTAATCAACTCTTTTGTTAGGCATCGTCAAATCAGCTACCTTCCTTGACATATGATGGAAAAAAGGCCACTGTAGTCTGAACATGTCTGTGCTCTAGTTGTTAGATTTGAGAGTTCAGTAGATAGAAGAGGAGCACATGTAAACTTATGCAGAACTTAAAATGGAAAACCATTAATAAATCAAGCTATCAAGTTGCTGGATGATGCATCTTGTTTTTTTTTTCCGGTCATCCAACTGCCTCAGTTCATATTGTAAATTCTGATGGTCAATAGGCTCAATTCTTTGAGTCTTTGCTTTTCCCAGCCTCCTGCATATGATGCTTTATTTTTCTTGAAATACATCTATATGACTTATGAACTTGGTGTGGGCTACAGGTGATAGATACACAGCTTGAGATGCCTATTGTTGGAGCTATGACTCTGTTTGTCTCTCTTCTGACTTTTACTCTCCGAGTTCATCCTGATCGGCTTGACTATGTGGATCAAGTATTGGTATGATTTCCTTCGTGGCCATATTTTTAATAATTTTTTAGTCAGTATTGTCTCTGTAGCTTGTATCTACATTATATAGTTTTTACATCGATTTTCAGAATCAGATTGGTTTCATTATAAAAAGTGTAAAATGCATTTTTAAAGTTTTTTGATTACTTGAATCTGGTGTAACACTGGTGTTAAACTAACTCTTGATCCGAAAACTTTGTAGGGTGCATGTGTAGTAAAACTTTCCAGTGTGCCCAAGCTGGAGGACGCCCGTGCAATGAAACAAGTAGTTGCACTTCTGAGTGCTCCTTTAGAAAAGTACAGTGACATAGTTACAGCTCTTACATTGTCAAATTATCCGCGTGTTATGGATCATCTTGATGATGGAACGAACAAAGTAATGGCAATGCTTATTATTCAAAGTATAATGAAAACTGATTCGTGTATATCAACTGCTGATAAGGTAATACTACTTACTCTCTTCAATTAAAGATGTAAATATGTTTACTGTAATAATATGCCAATTTTGTGTTCACTAGGTTGAGGTGCTGTTTGAATTGATAAAAGGACTTATTAAAGATTTGGATGAAACCAACGCGGAGGAGGTGCTGTCATTTTCCCTGCGTTTTTTTCCGTGTGTTTTGCAGTGAGCAACTTCGATCAGCTCTAATTTAACACTTTGGTCCTGATGGATTTTCTGTGTTTTTCTGTAGCTTGACGAGGAGGATTTCCAGGAGGAACAAAATTCAGTAGCCCGTCTCATACATATGCTTGATAATGAAGAACCAGAGGAGATGCTAAAGGTTAAACATCATAAATTTACTTAAGTTTCAGGGTCAATGTTATATGCATTTCGCTTCTGGACCTATTGTCTCCCCATGTTTCTACTTGATATTTATGGTATGGTTAAAGCGACTTGTTCAGTTAACCTCGACATGGCTATTATTATTCAGTGGAACAATCTTAGTCTGTTGCTCCATTCACCGAAAACACCATATTGCCCCATGCTCCACTACCCTGAAGCGGCCTGCATCGGTACATTGACCTGCAGACCGGCTTCAGGCCCATTGGCGTTCTTTTACAGAAGAAATCAATAAACATTATGGTTTCTTCTTAAATCATTATCCCTATCGTATAAGCAAATGAATATCTTAACTGGGTATTTTACTGATATGCAGATTATATGTGTTGTGAGAAGGCATCTTATGACAGGAGGACCTCGACGCTTGCCTTTTACTGTTCCCCCACTTGTTTTTTCTGCAGTTAGGGTATATCTCTTATTTCACCTATAACATGCTTGTACTTATATGCAGATTCTCTGCTTGAAGACAAGTGGTTGACTTTACGTGTTGCTTAAATTTTTCTTTCACAGTTGGTGAGGCAGCTAGAATCCCAGGGTGGAGATATAGCAGGAGAAGATGTTCCAGCAACCCCGAGAAAGATTTTTCAGATTCTCAACCAGGTTTGTGAGCTTTTTTTTTTTCACATATCTGAGATAGAGAAATGTGTTTTGTTTACTTCACTGGCTTCTCAGGTGTTAAAAATCATTCTTGTGAATTGTTTATCTCTTTGGTATATTCAGATTATCTCTTAAAATTAATGCAGGAGTACCCTTTCTAAGTGCAGTTTACTGTGTATTTGACGTATTAAGTAGATCAATTATCAAGCAAAACTGATGCATTTTTTCAATATCAGGTTATTTGGGATAGTTTGAGTTTTCTCTCTGAGCTGCATTATGCGAAAATTAAGTTGTTTATGACACTTCACATTTAATGGTCAATATTTTTTGTAATCAATTTAAGATGTGCTTTTTTATTTCAGACAATCGAGGTTCTTTCCTCAGTTCCATGTCCTGAACTGGCTCTAAGGCTCTACCTCCAGTGCGCTGAGGTAATTTATAGGGTTCGGTTTACCAAAAAATTATGAAAAACCTTTGAACATATCCAGCTATTATTTCGAGCTCAGAATAACGTGATTCAATTAATGGAATCCAGTAATCTGTTGTTCATTTTATCTCTGTTTGCCTTTAGCAAGGCATAATCTGACATAGCATTCTCAATATTTTGGATTCATGATCAGGCCGCAAGTGACTGTGATCTTGAGCCTGTTGCTTATGAGTTTTTTACCCAAGCATTTATATTATACGAGGAAGAAATTGCGGTAATTTCTTCATTCCTTTCTGAGTGAACTTTACACAAAGATAACTAAAGGTCTCCTAAAATTCTATACTCTCATTTTTCTTGTGGTGCTTTGTATTATAATATAGGACTCGAAGGCACAGGTAACTGCGATTCATCTGATCGTTGGAACCTTGCAAAGGATCAATGTCTTTGGTATTGAAAACAGGGACACTTTGACACATAAAGCAACCGGGGTACAAATATTTTGCCAATGCTTTCTCATTTTACAAGCTTTCTTCTCAACTTCTATGCAAACGCTTTAATTGTGTTTTCTTTGTGAACAGTACTCCGCAAGGCTTCTTAAGAAGCCTGATCAATGTCGAGCGGTTTATGCATGCTCTCACCTCTTTTGGGTCGATGATCCAGATGGTATTAAAGATGGAGAAAGGTAAGTTCTTTTCCTCTTTCATTATTACTATCACATTTTTTCTTTCACTTTCTGTTTCATTGTCATTAGCCGAGAGAAAACTTAACCATGGGTAAGTCAGTGATCTTCTTATCTCCAGAACTAAACGATTCTCAATGTTATTCTGCAGAGTTCTTCTCTGTTTAAGACGTGCACTGAGGATAGCAAACGCAGCTCAACAAATGGCTAGTGCAACCAGAGGTAGCAGTGGACCAGTCACGCTGTTTGTCGAAATCTTGAACAAGTCAGTATATTTAACAACAAGCAAACAAAAACATCTGACATTGATTCATAGACAAAGCAGCATCCCAATACTAATAATGGTTTTTCATATACAACAGGTACATTTACTTCTTTGAGAAAGGGAATCCACATATCACTCCATCTGATATACAGAGCCTCATAGAGTTAATCAACAACGAGTTGCAAAGCGACAACGGTAATACGACAATCCACTCAGACCCGTTCTTTACAAGTACATTGCGTTACATTAAGTTCATAAAACAGAAAGGTGGTTTGATGGGTGAGAAATATGACCCTATCAAGTTGTGACTTATATCCGCTACACAAGCCTCTTCAAATCCGGAGAGCAGTTTTCTGTATTTTGCAAAGAAATGGTGAAAACACTGAAAAGGATGTGTGTACACATGTTTGTTTTCTTTTCGGTCCATATAACAAAATGGAGAACCTTTGTAATTCTTATTTTTCTTTGTTCCTAATACTCACCTGTGTGTATAGAATCCTCGTTTCTGTAAACCATTCTTTGAATCTATGCCTCAATTCAACGTTGTTTCTATTGTATACAGTCACAGAAATACATCACAAAACGTTTTTAGTTGTCTGAATCTAATTACAAGACCATAAGATCAATAGAAGAAAAGAGATTGTGAGCTTGAAAAAAGTCGCTATAAAATTAATTAAGTTCATCTGTTAAAGAAAATACAAAATGGATCCCAACAACAAAAACAAAGACAAAACACAGTATTAAGAGATTAGTCTACATAGCAAAAGTACAACAACAACAGCACACCAAGAACTCATCCCCTTCTCTTACCCAGAATCCTCTTGGCCTCACTTCACTCATTAGATTCACCAGCAAAAAAGAAGAGTAAAGACCGAAACAAGCCGGATTCAACAACTATACAATGTTGCTGGTGTTTTTCTTCTTCAGCTTCGTTTGTTACCTAAATCTTTTTCTTTTTTAAAGATGATTCGATCACAAGAACACGCATTTGTTCTTGTTCTTTTTCTTCTTCTTCTGTTTCGGTGGCTGAAGCACCACTTTTATGGCTGCGTCAAAGACTGCTTTCACATTCTGCAAAACCCAAGACCCAACATTTTCACTCTCTTACCAAAACCATATCCAAACAAAAAGACGTGTGAGGTATTATTTAGGAATGTGTGTAGTGTACCTGCTGCGTCTTTGAACTACATTCAATGTAGATTGGAGATCCTATCAGTTTCTTTAATTCCTCTCCCTGCAGACAAACAACTTAAAGATCAAGAACTCGCTTGGCAAAAACTATTGTTTTAAAGAATATTGGATTGTGAAGCTATTTACCTGGTTTGTAGTAATCGGCACTGCACCAGGATGGTCTATGAAGAACTGCTTGTCATCTCGAAGATCTGCAAATTCCAAAACTTGAACTATTATTATCTCTTTCTTAGTATAAGGAAAGAGTTTTTAGACAAGAATAGAGTCAATACCGAGTTTTGTTCCAACAAGGATTATAGGAACACCAGGGGCATAATGCCTGAGCTCAGGAATCCACTGAAATAAAGAAAAAAGCAAATGATTTTGAAACCAATTCAAAATTAGCTAAGCGAAAAGTTATTATTATCAAATGAAGGAAGTTAGATGAACAAAAAGCTAACCTTCTTGGCTACATTCTCATAGCTAGCCTTGCTAATAAGGGAGAATGCAAGAATGAAGACATCGGCACCACGGTAACTCAACGGTCTTAACCTGTTATAGTCTTCTTGACCTGCACAGACCCAACAACTATTAATCAAAATGAAACCACAACAAAACCAGATTTGAGATAGGTTACAAAAGGAGTTTTTACCAGCAGTATCCCACAATCCAAGATTCACCGTGTTGCCATCTACAACCACATTAGCACTGAAGTTGTCGAAAACAGTTGGAACATAGTCCTGATAGAAAATAACAAAGTCATAGAGTTGGTTAAACCAAACTACTTTCTCAAGAAAAAAATTAAAAATAGATCATCAAATAAAATAACACACGCAATAATGGAAAAGATTGTAGATCCTCGTATATGCAAATTTGACTAATACATACAAAATTGAACATAAGTCCAAAATGAAAGAAGAACAATGCTCATAGTAAAAATAATAACTAAGAAGCTGAATCCATAAAAGTTCTGAAGAAAATGTCAAGATTTGATTTTTACCAGATAATCAATCAAATTCAAGAACAAAGGACGAATAATCTTAAAAAACAAAAAAAACAAAAAAAAACCATTCTCAAAGAAAGCTTCAAGATCACTACTGAGAGCAAAAAAGGAAAAAAAAAGGATGAAACTTTACCGTAGGGAAAGTGTTGCTTGTGTAAGAAATCAGCATACAGGTTTTTCCGACGGCACCATCGCCGACGGTGACACACTTTATAAACCTCGAAGCACTCATCTCCGCCGCAAAATTCAAAAACTCGAACCTTTTTTTACTTGTTCCTCAAATCCCAGCCATTCCCAAGAATCAAAACACAATCTTTTCTTAGTCAAGAAAAAAACCCTAATCCCGAAATGTAGAACACGGGTAAAATTCAAATCGATGAGAGATAATGGCAGAGGAATGAGAAAAATCTTTGCTTTTTCTTTAGTTTTCAATGTATTTTGGGCCGTTGATGACTTTGAGATGAGCTTTTCATACAACCTTATGCCAGCTAATGCTACACCAAACAACACCTTATCATTTACACTTTTTTAAAATACTACTATTATTAATATTTGACCACTTTTAATTTTGAATTTTAAATACAAATGTGAAATTATATCCTTTCTAATGAGGTTTTTCGTTTCTTTATAGTAGTATAAAACTATAAATAATATCTTCTTTTTTTATGGAAATAATATATGAAATTAATATTTGTTTTGACATAGCTAAACTACCACCAAAATAACAACCTAATTCACTAATGAACATGGAATTTATTTTATTTTTTATTTTTAATAAAAGAATGTTTTCTAATTTTGACCATAGTTGTTAACCTAAATGAAAATTAGAAAAGGAGGAAGACAGCAAATAAGTTTTAAAGATTATAATTATAAAAAAAAATTAAGAGTAAAGCATATTAATCGACAAACTATGGGGAGGCATGAAATTGCCAAATATTAATCATTGGATTGGGACGACTCTCGTCAAGAACGTGCGACTTAGTGTTACGGCACCATTTCATTCCTTTTTATCAAATCTCTTTCATGATTTATTTTATAATATAGTTTTCTTTTGTCAAGAGTGTCTTTGTCTTTGTTTTTATAGTTGTAATTCTAAAAAAAAATTCCTTCATCTTTACGACATACATGTATATAAGAATTGAAAAATCTTACAAGAACGTGCTCAACTCTCACTCAACGCACCAATGAGCATACAACACATCATGAATTGCCCCACATTAGTTTTATCCAAATCATACGGTCGCATTATTACATTTTCTTTTAACACTAGATGGACCTTGGACACATTGAAATTTTGTCAATTATATTTTATATGATCTAAATAAGCAATCATATAAAACTAAAGAAGGGGTTAGAGTTAGCTCTACGCTTCTACCTACTCTTCACCAAAAACACCTTTACCCATTCATTCTGATTCTTACATGAAATGAATTTCAAACTTTATGATTTTTTTAAAGAATTTAATATGATTGATAATGAAATCTAGTGCTTGTAATTAAAGCGACTTATTTGGAAATAAATAAACTTTCATAAGGCCCATAACACAAAGGCACAAACACTAACACAACTGGAAGCTAGAAAAGACAATAACACGAAGGCTCACACTTGAGGCCCAGTAGCAAATTTAGGCCCATTATGATAACTCTTGAAATATAGAGGATCTAAAGGTGTTTTATAATTAGTGAATGATAAACTTGTTAGTGCTATGTTTCATGTTTGTAAGTAATTAGTGAAGGATAAGCCCATTGAGGGAAGCTTGGTGACAAATACGGCACTTGGTGACTGGTAAGAGTGAGACTCAAAATGAATTGACTGACTAGTGCATGATTATCCACGAAACAAGAGTTTATTTGGAACGTAGTAAATCATATGTCATAGAAGAATAAAATATGTTAGTTTTGTTAAAACATTATCCAAAATGTTTTTTTTTTTTTTGGGGCGTAATTAGTAGATAAGGTGTAGTAGACTAAAGTTTGTCGGCTTCTCAGTCATTCAACATTTGTTAAAAGCATAGTGCTGAAGTTGGACAAGTGCAAACAGTCTCCATAACAGATGGCGCATAGTTAATTTCTAACAAACAGGCATTGCTTAGTACTGAAATTTAATACATGGTCGAGACATTGAGCCATAAATGTACGGTTATGAGAGATTTGATGACTTTTCTGAATTAACCATTTAACCTCAAACTAAAACAGTCAATTTAAGGTTTGTAGTTAGACTTCAAGTAGAGAGAAATTCAGAAAATTTAACAATCAAACACACATATATCTGTTACATTATTTAACAATGAAAACACACATATTTGTTACATTATTTAACACTCAAACACACAAATATTTGTTAAAATATTGTGTAATACACAGTACGTACAACTCCAACATCAGATACTAGCTTGAGAGAATATATGTATGGGTGCAGCCGTGCAGGAAATTTATGCCATGCTGGTTCAAACTCCATCGAAGTAACAGTTTTGTTTATATAAACCTAATTTACAAATCTTGGAATTTGGGATATATATAGAAGTCTTTTTTATAACAACATAACAAGCTTAGCATGAACATTCTATAAGTCTTTGTAAATTGACATAGTTTTTGTGGAAACATGCATTTGCTATTCTTCTCCGAAAATGCCTCTCTTGTCCATTGTAGCCGAGCCAAGTACATTAAAAATTAGAATCAAAGATGTCTAACTAAACATTTTTTCTTTTCTATATTCTTTATTTAATATTTTTGCGCTTACCAATCCTTTTTAATAAAGAAACCAATATGCCTACTCAACACACGACCTCTATAATTTTTTTTAAGTTGAATCAGCTACGTAAATCGCTTTGTTATTAAGTCGGAGATGATGTTATGGAGCTCTCTTTATATATAAGCCAAGTATTCTTTATTATAAGCAGTTTTTATTTATAACATATTCCTCCGAATTCTCTATCTTTATCCCCAAATATTGGTTGTGTTACTTGTGTTGCAGTCTTGCAGAAAAAATATGGACAAGAAGAAACAGTAGTATATGTCTTACGTAAAAGTTTATCTTATTATAACAAAGCAACATAAACATATCTGGTACATGTCATAATACCACTTATAGAGTGACACATACTTATTTTATAAAATTACACTTATAATTAAGCACTAAGAGTTTTTGGTAGATTAACATAGGAAATAGTAGATTAACATGGGAAGTAGCAGATACATTTGTGAGCTGGGAAGACATAGTTGCAAGATCCATGTCGTGCTTTCTCAAGTCTAATGCACTGATTCTTACACGCGTTATTGTTTCCGCAAACTCCAGACCATGTCCCACTTGGCCTCTCGCATAATTTCTGTGCTTCCACCATTGTTGGCGCTTCTGCATATGGATCTCTCAAAGTTAGTTATCACAATAAAATGAGAGAAAGTTAAAACTCAATTTGCCATGCATATGATAGATATATGATAAGATCATTACTCACCAAGAGCAGCAAAGAAAACAAGAGCAGCTAAAAAAAGGGTAACGATGGTAGCAGACTTAGCCATGACTAGTTTTTATGCTTAGTTGTTTTCAATGTGTATATGTTTTAGCTTGAAGAAATAAGCTTGAGATCAACCTCTATTTATACTGAAAAAAGGATGGGGGAGAAAGTGTTTAACCCCATAAACAAATAAAAATCACACCGTCTGATAGTAGAGAATACTAACACGCAAGTATACACCTTTTGATAGAAGATAATATCTTGGCCAATTCATAAAAAGTGTGCTGATCAATGCTTGTTTCAAGTGCCACATTTGTTCATTTGCAATTTCATTCGACCGGCTGGTTTGACTTGGTCAAAATTTTAAATATCTTGAGGCTTGATCAAATCCTAGTACATTGGTTATTAATAAAAAAAAATCCTAGTTACACAAGTGGTAGTGATTTGTCGGCCACATCGCATTTAATAATAAGTCTATAAGTTGGATATTTTCTATCGACTTTTCTTCTCTATTCATTTATTTTTACTGAAACCTCCAAGGAGCTACTTCACTAGCTGGCAAGTTGATAAATTAGGTTATTTCTTCACTTTCTTTGTTATTGATCACATAATCATCAAACTAATTAAAATCTACACATGTAATTAAATATTAGTCATATAGTGGATCTGAACAAATTTGCAAGAGGGTTTGGACTAATAAATTTGTAATTTCGTAAATCCCACCCCAACCCCAACACAAACTTCTTGGATTCAACTCTGCCAAATTCAGACCACCAAAACAAATTAAATCCGATTTTTATTAACGAGTATTAAAAGTAAATCTAAAAAAGAAAACTAATTAATAATCGAAAGAAAATTCGTTTTAGACTTCATAGTCGTCATCCGCAAAGTTTGACAAAGACATGTCTCCTCTTTAAACATTTTCTGTCGACAGCCACGTGCCAACAACTTGCTTTCATGCCGTACTAAGAGAGCACCAGCACTAGCCCATGGACATGTAGCAAACTCAGAAGAACACCACACAAGTTAATTTGTTAGATTATTAGGAATAGAAGGGCAAGTTATTAATGAGATTTAAAATCCTTAAATTAGATAGAATATTATAGATTTAATGTTGTTAGATTATGAATTATATTTGCTTAGATTAAGAACTAAGGAATATGGTTAACTTAGAATCTTTGATTGGCAAAGATGGTAGTTTTGCAAATATAATTATCTTTTTTTTTTTAATTACTTTTTAAATAGAGAGGTCAAAATGAGCTAACTCCGTCTATTCACTTAGTTCACCATCGCCGGATTTGTGACCAATATGTGGCTTTCGTTGCTAATATGTGGCAAGTTGGTAAAGGATATGCCGTGACCACTCTGTCCTTTCATTAAATACTGTATAATATTTCAGTATTTCTAGCCATCCGTACGTGGTTTTTCAAGTATTAGCCACGGATTTACGACTTTGGCTACGAAAATTTGACTTTTACTTGTAGTACGAGAGTTGGAAAGAAGCATGGGGAAGATGGAAGAAGGAACCATGATGTACCAGCCACATTGATGCAGTTTATGTATGTAAAGCTCGTCATGTTGTTGCCCACAACATACGTAACGCTTCCTCTTGAGGATTATATCTCTTATAGCATTTTCATTTTTATTCGAAACCTTCTAGGTGTTTTTGCTTCACCCCAATCATACGCACCTTTTTTTGCATTTTATTTTTGTTATTTTAAACATACTAGAAAATGAGTTGGTGCTACAAAAATAGTATCCGAATCTTGAGTTTTTTTTTTTGTTTTGTTTGCCGTGATTCAACTCTTAAATAATATTTCATTTCCGCAACGTAAATTTGGTAGTCCAATCAAACTATTGAGTTGGGGGCCGGTTTTTCTCTTTTTTTTTTTTTTCACAAGAGTGTTATTTTATTACATAGCCAAAAACCAACAGAACATGAGTGAGCCAAAGTAGAATACATAGCCAGCGAACAAAAGTATGTTCCCGGAGACAAAAGCCGGCGAACAAAGATATGTTCCCGGAGACAAAGCCGGCGAAACCAAAGTTTCCCGGAGACACAAGCCCTAACACAGGGAATCAGTGAAATCAAAACTTAAATTGAATTTTAAGATCTAATTGCAAGGATAAAAGGCACCCAAAGAAGAGAACTTGATCGGAGAATTCAAGTAGTCTCGGAGAATCCGGGGCCGGTTTTTCTCTAGAAAATAAGATTTTCTTTTGACATACTATTCGTTCATTTAATTGGACAATATATATAATTCATAGTTTTATCAGATGATGTATATATGTTCATTTTTGAATAGCAAAACCAATATATATTAGTTTTGCCTTTCTTAAGGTTGAATTAGCTACGCAAGCCACTTTCTTATTAAACTGAAGATGCTGTTAGCTACGTACCTCTATTGTGCCCAATTCTTGTGGAGAGATACTCTGTCCATATTGAAAACAATGGCAGTTTTTTTTTGATAACCCAGTATCCAGACCACACAGTGATCTGACTAGCCCACTGGGCCTAAGCCCGCGTCACAGGGATTTTTAAGCCTCCACTTAAGGGCCCCCTGATAAACTGGTGGTCTGGGGCGCCTGAGCAAGTCTGCAGGTAAATTCCCAGGTGGCCACAGGAGTGAGAGAGCGAAACTGCGTCTGGGGAGGATCGATCCCTGGCCTAGACCAACAGGGCGATCCTTCCAACCAAACGAGAGCCACTCGCCCACCACCATGTGGTTAAAAAACAAAACAAAACAATGGCAGTTGTAGTCTTGTAGACAAATTAAATATGGACAAGAAGAAATATGCACTGTTGTGCCTCCACCTCTGCATATATATATTTTTCAAGGTTAATTATCCAAATAAATGTAGCAAAAGTTAGAAACACAGTTTGCATGAACAATGTTGTGTTTAGAGATCTTTTTTATGTTCTCGTGTCACCCCAATCATGTATTTTTATGCATTTTACTTTGATATTATTACTGTTGATAGACAATACTAGAAAATGCTACAAAAATATATAATCCTCGGCCGGATCTTCCTTTTTACCATAACTCAACTCTGTCAATTAATATTTCATTCCTCCACTTTTTTCTTTAAAAAATTCATTGTTCCAGCTTCGGTTTGGTAGTCTGATCAAACTATTAAACTGTGGTTTTTCACCTATAGTAATTTATAAATGATGATCGATCATGAGCTTTTCTTTTGACATATTCTTCGGTCATTTAATGGTCGTGTGTTTTTATTCTTTTATTTTTTATGAAAAAAACTAGTGCATGGTTCTGTTGTAAACAAATAATGGACAAGAAGAAACAGTCCTACTTCGTCGTACATTATTTTTTTATATTATTATAACAACAAAAGCAAACCAAACATTAAAACATAGGCATATGCATGTCATAAAGTCATTTATAGAATGACACAGACTTATTTTATGTAAAATACACACACGAAGGACAAAAGATTTTTAGGTAAATTAACATGGGAAGTAACAGATACACTTATGAGCTGGGAAGACGTAGTTGCATGATCCATGTCGTGCTCTCTCAAGGTTAATGCACTGATTTTTGCACGCGCCACTGTTTCCGCAAACTCCTGACCATGTCCCACTTGGCCTCTCGCACAACTTCTGTGCTTCCACAGTTGTTGGTTCTTCTGCATATGTATATATCGCTCAAGTTTAATTATCAAATAAATGAAAATTATATTTAAAGCACAATTTGCATAGATATAATTATAAGATCATTACTAACCAAATGCAGCAAAGAGAACAAGAGCAGCGAAGATAAAGGTGATGATGGAAGCAAACTTAGCCATGATGATTATTACTATTTAGCTTTGTTTTCAATGTAGATATGTATGTGTTGTGTGAAGAAATAAGCTTGAGATCAACCTCTATTTATAATGAAATGATGGTGAGTTAATCTTCTACTTGTGCACCGTACAATAACTTGGTAACCCCACAAATTAAACACACCGCGACTTCTAGTAGCTAATATTGAAAGATAATATCTTGGATATTATTCATAGTTGATGGCTGGTTTCTACACCACATATTTTTCCCTGTCAATATCTAATGTAACCTAGGTGGCTGCTTTATCTTTGAGCTAATGCTACAACATGGGCAGCTGTTTAATCTGACTTGGTCAAAACTCAAGAAAATAAGTATATGAATATGGATATGTTAGAGATTTTCATAGTTAGGACAAGAACAGCATGGTTCCGCAAAACCGCTGTCCCCTGATTTCGCCATCAGAAGGGGACGACTTTTTACCGGAGCAACGGAGAGGGCAGGGACTGAGAAATAAGCTTAGTTGGCTATGGACAAACAAAACCATTGTTAGTAGTGGCTAAACTGAAAACCGAAGCGGAAATAAATACCGAAACCTTTGCCCGTAATGGTCTGAACGTAATGGGCTAAGTGAGAGGCTCAGGGTAATTAAAAAAAAATTAACGGTGAATTTCATCAAAATTTGGTGGATTAGCTGGTTAAAGGTCTAATTCGTACATTTGTAACAAAAGAGTTTGGTAAAATAACTATAAAATTAATAACTGATGAAACAAATATCATTAAGGACAACCTGAAAGATTATAAGAGATCAAAATTAAAATATCTGTATATATTTATATATATATATATATATAAACTATTTCTTTTAAAATCTTAGGAAATTCAGATTTTTTCTAGGATTTTTTTTTTTTTGGAGGATTGATTTAAAGATTTTGGATTTAAGATGCAATTTTTAGAATTTAGGATTTAGAATTTTTTTTTAATTAACCTCGAAATTCGTATTAAGATCTTAATTTTAAAGATCCCGGATGCAGCCTTTACACTATCTTCTATGGGAATATCCTTTTTCCCAAGTGAACTGAAGCAGGAATATCTTTATCAGTGTTTTGTTCTCTTTCATTAGGCCAATAAGCACTTGATTAGGGTTGATGATTATAAATTTTGAATGTAAGATACATCGTCTTCTATTTGAACATCGTACAATCACCTGGTAACTAGTAACCCCACAAATTAAACACACATCGTCTTCTAGTAACTAACAATATTAAAAGATAAGATCATCTTGGTTGACGGCTGGTTTCTCCACCACATATATTTCCCAATGGGAAGGCTGCTTCACTATCTAATGTAACCTAAGTGGCTAGCTGCTTTGTCTTTTTGAGTCAAGTGTTATAATTAATTTAACTTAGTCAAGAGGTTTATACGGTTCAATGTTTGGAAGGAAGAAGACGTGAAAAAATGAACCATGAATCATGATGTATCTCGCGACACTGATGCGGTCATTTTTGTAAATGTCGTCCACATTTTCTATAACATTCTTGACACTTCCGTTTGAAATTTAAATCTCCTATTTTATTTCATTTTGATCAGAAACTTTTATAATTTATTACTTCCACGCACACATATATATATATATATATATATATATATATATATATTATAAATAAATTATGGAAGAAATCCGAACCTTCTAAACACATCTTCCACAACTATTCGTGTATAAATAATTGTGTTGAACAACCTTGCAGAAAATTGTAAATCGACGTTGTATGAGAGTTTGGCCAAAAGAGTAAGTAGGCTTGGAGAACAGATGGATATCAGGATATGTCTTGAATTTTTATTTTAAATTTATATGAACGTTCTTAATTAGTTATTACGAGCATGAGAATAGAGCTGAAAGAGGGAATTATTGTTACTAATTGATTGGTCATTTGCTTGAGTCGCAAGGAAAAAAAATATCTTTTTTTTTTTTTTTTTTTTTTTTTGAGCAACAAAGGAAAAAAAAATATCTAATACTCATGTTTAATGCTCACAAGTCGTAAGAAAATAACCGGGTTGGGTTTGAGTCTTTGGAATAATGGATTAGCATTGGGCTCGCTGATCCAATGTTTCAAATGGGTAAGTGAATGTTGATCGCCAACGTAACTGAAGGCCCAACGAACGAAAGAAGTAGAGATTTTTCTTTCTTTTTTTCCCGACATTTTAAAGAAATACTTGATGAACAAAAAAGGTATTGCTCTAACAAAGTAGTGGATGGGAAAGGAAAAAAAAAAAAAAACTAATATTCTGATTTGGTTTAGATGTGTAACTTGTGCTGCCTTTTCATAAGATCTAAAACATTCAGATCTCAGACGTACGATAGAACAAAAAGTGAAAGGTGATTTAAGGGTCATTTGGGATTGAAAAGTTTCTTCGTCAAAAATCATTGCATGGGTTGAATGGATTTGGGACTAAAGCTGCCAATAGAGACAAGAGGATTAGGTAATGACTGAAGCAAAAGCCCAGCAGGGCCATTACCAGTTTCCAAGACAGATAGTGTAAGACCACTTATGACACAACTTTGTCTTCACTATCATCATCTTCTTCTTCTACTTCTACTACTACTTTTGTAGCCTTGTCGTTTTTTTCATTAACGTGATTGACATGACTATGAGCTATATACGTCTTATTATTATCATTGCTCTCTCTATTTGTTTCTTTTGATTTTTACTTTTGTGATTTTTATAGTGGTTTTATCTCTAACTAAACAATATGATTAGTGCGTTATATAAAAATGTGAAACAAGCATAACATAAGTACTTATTCTTATGCTAAATTATACTGGTTAGTAGAGTGTGTATACACATCATCTAGAAACAATTGGTGCATCTGTATATAATACTTTATGATTTAAAATTTACTTATTGTTTTTAATAACTATATGAATTGGGTCGCTAACTTTCTAAACAGTTCCAAATTTATTCTTCAATCAAATTGCATATGATTTTTAAATTATTTGAGACGATTTTATTATAACATAAACCACTTTCAAGCGACAGAGAAGAATAAGCATATGATGCAAATTGTACTATGTCAAGTGCAAATACAAAATTACTTGTGAAATCGAACATGTGAACCAAATTTAATTTCTTTTCTTTTTGTATAATTTAATTTCAACAAATTTATTGAAATTCATGTAGAAATTAGTCAAAATTTCTTTCAACCAGTCATTTAGGGCCTGACTGGTTTAAACGCAGCAGTTGCGGTTGCGGTTGCGGGAGTTTGCGGAAGCGGGCGGTTGCGGTTTCAAGCGTTACCAAGCGTTTTGAACGACTGGTTTAGCGTTTGAAAATGGGTGCGTTTGCGGGAGGTTTATGACTGGTAAACCAGCGGGTGCGGTAGCAGTTAAATAAAAAATGACCAAAATAAATAAAAAATATTACAAAAAATAAAATAAAACACCAATATATTATTATGATAATATTAGAAAAATTGAACATGCTTAATAATTAAAACTATAAATAAAGTACTAAATAATTATTCAAAAATAAAGAAATTTTGTAACAAGATAGTACTTTATGCATCTGGTTTAACATCAAAAATTGCATCAAGTAATGGGACAAACTGTAAATAACGTTGAATTCAATTAAAAAGCAAGTGAGTTTCTATTCGAGAAAACAAATCGAAACATATATTCAATCAAAAAGCAAAGCAATACGTAATGAAAAGAAAAAAAAACGATGGCATGAAAAATATTCAAAAAGTTACACATGAGGTGATGAATGAATAAAAGGATATATGATACTTACGTTTGGTTCTTGATTTTCATCAGTTTGGGTGGAAGACATTGAGAGAATAGGGTTTCAGAATATTATTAGGGTTTCTGATGAGAACATGATAAAAAGATGAAAGATATATATAAGATTAATATATATTATAATAATTATAAGTAAACGTTTGATTTTTTTTTTTTCTTTTTTTTTTTAGTCCAACCGCTACCACCCGCAACCGCAAACGCTTGCGGGAAGGAGCTTTTGAAATTCAGCGATTTCGAGCGGTTCGAAGCGGTATGGAGCGGTTTCTATGATTGGTACCAACCGCTAACAACCGCAACCGACCGCTAGCAACCGCTAGGAGGGTGCTAGCGGAAGAACCAATCAAGCCATAAAGATGACATGAGTTTTGGTGATAAATGTTCCATCTTTGCTATGTGGTTATATTATTCTCCTATATGTATAATATATACATCAGAAAATAATCCAAAGTTTAGAGATTCCTTTCTACAATAAAAAAATTTCCCACTTACTAAAAAGAGCTCCTTTTCTGCTGAAGAGAACCTAAAATCTTTATTCCCTAAGTTAATTGAGTTTGAGCATTTTCAGCGAATCATAGTAGATATGCTTCTCTTCTTCATCACAAATTGACATCTCATTGTTTAAAGGTTGTACCGGTTGATCTGATTCTCAATTCACTTAAACCGGCTAATAGTCGTTTAACAAAGACACGTGAAAATTAAACCACATTTATTTGTTGTTAAGTATGTGTATTTTGTTCAGCGTTTACTTCTTAATCTAATGTATATCATAAGATAATATCTAGAAGAAAATGAACAAAATTATTAAAATGAGAAATTCGCTGCCATTTAGGAAGGACATTTATACCGCATATATATAGAACATTGGTCCCCAAGTGTATGTGTGTGTATGTCAACCCCAAGTGTATAGATTTCTTAAAAGATTAAAGTCCCTTTTTGTTGCTAAAGCACCTGATATTTTATCAAATTATAATTTTTTTAGCGGGATGAAGATATATATTCGCCAAGAACCATAGTGCTTGTATAACAGCAGACCAATAAGTCACAGTTATTATTATTTATTGTTAGAATCGATCTTGTAAAAACTGGTTTAAATTATAGCATGCATATTTATAATCAAGTAAGATTCACTTATATAAGTTAGGCATATTATCATTCGGCCTAATTCGTTAACTTGTAGTTGATCAATGCTATATTTTGCTATTCGTTTTGCTAGCCATTAACAACAAATGGAAATAATAAAAAGTCTGATTGGTAACACAAAACTGTACCAATTTTTTAGGCATAAACTGGAGCGCTAAGCTTTTACGGAATAGTTTTAAACGAATATGATTTGGTTATTTATCGGTATTGCCGGTTGCAATTAATTTGATCGGTTCGGCCTAATCACGATCAATCCTCAAATGGACCGAAGTAGATAAGTCCCTAATGTTTACAAGAGATGCACAATTCTCAACTATCAAAAGAAAGGTAATATGAACATAGTCGTGGGGACCTAGAAGCAGAAGGTCTGTATACTGACCGGTGAGTGAGTGTATGAATGTGAAAGTGAGAAGACAAAATACAAGAAAGAGCGTTGACTTGGAAGTTAAAGCCAAAAAACACACAAGGGGCAAATTTGTCTCTTTTGGAAAAGGACAGAGACAAACTTTCTATACGGGCCAATTACAAAAATAGGCCCTACTTCTAATTAAAGCCCATTTACTTCTCTCTTTGTCTTCTTATTTCCCTTTTTTCCATCACGTGACGACGATGCAACAAAACGCCGTCGGATTATATAACTGGTGCCGTTGACAAGACGGCGACAGAAGAAAAAAAGAAAGAAAGAAGAAACCACAGCCTCTAGGGAACGTAACGTTATGTCCTGTCTATAGCATTTATTATAACGGTCAGATCAACGCCGTTTAGATTAACATCCGTTAATGTTAAAGGAGAGATGTATCTCTACACCGTTTAATTAAAAACGCCGTGAACCTCTTATCTATTGATTTTTGTTTGATGAAGCCAAAAAAATGGTGTCAGAAGACTTATCAGAGAAGAAGAAAACGACGACGTTTCCGTGTTTCCATGTCTAATAAGTGTAGTAGTGGCGGCTACTAAAAACTGTAAAGTTTTTTTTCCAGTAAAAGTGCCTTTTCAGTGTAATTCCAGTGGTTTTTGAGTTTGAATATGAGTGACCCAATTTGAAGTACAGTCTCAGCAATGTTATTGATCACTCTGTTATAAAAGAATCGAATATGAAAGAAGCCAATGAGAGACTAACACGTATGTTTGACCACAAGTCGTAGTTCGTAATATATACCTGCAGATGTTCTATATAAGCTGAATTGTACTTGTCTCTTATCTTTTATTTTCGTAAAAGTTCTATTCACAAATGATAAATCTACTTAGACAGTAACCATAACAAAGTTTACAAGATAATTTGAACAAATAAACGCTAAGACTTTTATTTTGGCGCATTATTTTATATAATAACAATATTTATGTAAAGTTACATAAAAGTATTTATTCTCTCACAAAGTCTTACGGTATTTAGAACAGTACCACATCGATTCTCTTCTTCTTCTTCATAATATGCCATTGTTCATGTCTCTGAGTCTTATCGCATAACACTCACGCTAACTTATTATTCTCTCTCTTTCTTTCTCTCTGAGAGGACACTTAAAAAAAATGGCGATGAGACTTTTGAAGACTCATCTTCTGTTTCTGCATCTGTATCTATTTTTCTCACCATGTTTCGCTAACACTGACATGGAAGTTCTCCTCAATCTCAAATCTTCCATGATTGGTCCTAACGGCACCGGTCTCCACGACTGGATTCACTCATCTTCACCAGCAGCTCACTGTTCTTTCTCCGGCGTTTTATGTGACGGCGATGCTCGTGTTATCTCTCTCAACGTCTCCTTTACTCCTTTGTTTGGTACTATCTCACCCGAGATTGGGATGTTGAATCGTTTGGTGAATCTAACTTTAGCTGCCAATAATTTCTCCGGTGCATTACCATTGGAGATGAAGAGTCTAACTTCTCTCAAGGTTTTGAATATCTCCAACAATGGAAACCTTAATGGAAGCTTCCCTGGAGAGATTGTTAAAGCTATGGTTGATCTTGAAGTTCTTGACGCTTATAACAACGGTTTCACCGGTACGTTACCACCGGAGATTCCAGAGCTTAAGAAGCTCAAACACCTCTCCCTCGGTGGGAATTTCTTCAACGGAGAGATTCCAGAGAGTTACGGAGATTTCCAAAGCTTAGAGTATCTTGGTCTCAACGGAGCTGGACTCTCCGGTAAATCTCCGGCGTTTCTATCTCGACTCAAGAACCTAAAAGAAATGTATGTTGGCTACTACAACAGCTACACCGGCGGTATTCCACCGGAGTTCGGCGGTTTAACAAAGCTTGAGATCCTCGACATGGCTAGTTGCACTCTCACCGGAGAGATTCCGACGAGTTTAAGTAACCTGAAACATTTACATACTCTGTTTCTTCATGTCAACAACTTAACCGGTCATATACCACCGGAGCTTTCCGGTTTAGTCAGCTTGAAATCTCTCGATTTATCAATCAACCAGTTAACCGGAGAAATTCCTCAAAGCTTCATCGATCTCGGAAACATCACTCTGATCAATCTCTTCAGGAACAATCTCTACGGACAAATACCAGACTTCATCGGAGAATTACCAAAGCTCGAAGTCTTTGAAGTGTGGGAGAACAACTTCACCTTACAATTACCGGCGAATCTTGGCCGGAACGGGAATCTGATTAAGCTCGATGTATCTCATAATCATCTCACCGGACTTATCCCCATGGATTTGTGCAGAGGTGAGAAATTGGAGATGTTGATTCTCACTAATAACTTCTTCTTTGGTCCGATTCCAGAAGAGCTTGGTAAATGCAAGTCGTTAAACAAAATCAGAATCGTTAAGAATCTTCTCAACGGAACTGTTCCGGCGGGGCTTTTCAATCTACCGTTAGTTACGATTATCGAACTCACTGATAATTTCTTCTCCGGTGAACTTCCGTCAACGATGTCCGGCGATGTTCTCGATCAGATTTACCTCTCAAACAACTGGTTTTCCGGCGAGATTCCACCTGCGATCGGGAATTTCCCCAATTTACAGACTCTGTTCTTAGATCGGAACCGATTTCGCGGGAATATTCCAAGAGAAATCTTCGAATTGAAACATTTATCAAAGATCAACACAAGTGCCAACAACATCACCGGCGTTATTCCAGATTCAATCTCTCGCTGTACTACTTTAATCTCCGTCGATCTCAGCCGTAACCGAATCACCGGAGAAATCCCTAAAGATATCAACAACGTGATTAACTTAGGAACTCTTAATCTCTCCGGTAATCAACTCACCGGTTCAATCCCTACCAGAATCGGAAACATGACGAGTTTAACAACACTCGATCTCTCTTTCAACGATCTCTCCGGAAGAGTACCACTCGGTGGTCAATTCATGGTGTTCAACGAAACTTCATTCGCCGGAAACACTTACCTCTGTCTCCCTCACCGCGTCTCATGTCCAACACGGCCAGGACAAACCTCCGATCACAACCACACGGCGTTATTCTCACCGTCGAGGATCGTACTCACGGTTATCGCAGCGATCACAGCTTTGATCTTAATCAGTGTAGCGATTCGTCAGATGAAGAAGAAGAAGAACCAGAAATCTCTCGCCTGGAAACTAACCGCCTTCCAGAAACTAGATTTCAAATCCGAAGACGTTCTCGAGTGTCTTAAAGAAGAGAACATAATCGGCAAAGGAGGAGCTGGAATCGTCTATCGTGGATCCATGCCAAACAACGTAGACGTCGCGATCAAACGACTCGTTGGCCGTGGAACCGGGAGGAGCGATCATGGATTCACGGCGGAGATTCAAACATTGGGAAGAATCCGCCACCGTCATATAGTGAGACTTCTTGGTTACGTAGCGAACAAGGATACGAATCTTCTTCTCTATGAGTACATGCCTAACGGAAGCCTTGGAGAGCTTTTGCATGGATCTAAAGGTGGTCATCTTCAATGGGAGACGAGACATAGAGTAGCCGTGGAAGCTGCAAAGGGCTTGTGTTATCTTCATCATGACTGTTCACCATTGATCTTGCATAGAGATGTTAAGTCCAATAACATTCTTTTGGACTCTGATTTTGAAGCCCATGTTGCTGATTTTGGGCTTGCTAAGTTCTTAGTGGATGGTGCTGCTTCTGAGTGTATGTCTTCAATTGCTGGCTCTTATGGATACATCGCCCCAGGTTAGTTACATTCGGATTGTAACATTAGTACGAACCAAAATGTTATATGTTCTGATTTATTATTTTGTTTTTGGTTTGAATAGAGTATGCTTACACCTTGAAAGTGGACGAGAAGAGTGATGTTTATAGTTTCGGAGTGGTTTTGTTGGAGTTAATAGCTGGGAAGAAACCTGTTGGTGAATTTGGAGAAGGAGTGGACATAGTTAGGTGGGTGAGGAACACGGAAGAGGAGATAACTCAGCCGTCAGATGCTGCTATTGTTGTTGCGATCGTTGACCCGAGGTTGACTGGTTACCCGTTGACCAGTGTGATTCATGTGTTCAAGATAGCGATGATGTGTGTGGAGGATGAAGCCGCGGCAAGGCCTACAATGAGGGAAGTTGTGCACATGCTCACTAACCCTCCTAAATCTGTGGCTAACTTGATCGCGTTCTGACCAAAGCAAAAGATAAAATGAAAAATAAGATGTGTAATGTTGCGATAATTTTTTTGGGTGTTCTTATTTATGGTTCAAATACTTTCGGGTTGTATATTTGTTGTGTTTCAATTTGTATATTACCTCTTATGTGTTCTTATCTACTCGAGTATGTAATGTAATCAATATGCTTGTTGCTAGCTAATTCACCTTTCAGAGTGTATAAAATAAAAAGAATGTGAGAGCTTTGACCTCTGGTTCCAACACTAGACTATATACAATAATCCATACCTATGTGACTTAGGGTCTTGTCTAAATTCATGTTTGTGTTAGCTTCCAACATGGAGTCATGTCACTCTTGATCTTACCTGCAAAGGTACTTACCCTGCATATGGCTGAGAATCAAGTAATAAAACTTATCTGGTAAAAACCACAGAATCAACGGAGGGTTAGATTAAGCGATCGGACTCTACAAAGAATTACTCTGCATATGGTATAGTGACCAGTTTTATTGAGTTCTTGGTGGTCATTCACTTCTCAACACTCTAAGATGTAAATTACCAACCTAATCATATTTTTACGAGCTAAGAGACTCACCTCAGGGTCATAACATTGTTGTCTCTGCTCTTGGAGCAAAACACACATAAACTAAGAAACCGAAAAATCCACAGAAACCAAAAAACAAAAAGGTTATCACAAGAGCAAATAAACCTGTGGAGATGAGGATGAAGCTGTGAAGGCAACTCTATACATAACTCTTATCTCATTGATGGCCAGTTTTTTTTAAAAATGAATGTGATGCATTGCAATTTCACTTGCAGTGTGTGAGAAGAAGACAAGGCACAGAACAGAGTCACAACTTAGAATCCAAGGGAGATCTACTTCACTTTCTTCTGCTCACAAAACAGTCTTCATTACTAGATTCTACCCATATCCAATATGACATCTAAATTATAAAGCATTTCAGGTTTCAAAAAAATCTTCATTACTCCGTTTAACTCTCTTCATTAAGAATCCTTTACAATTTCAACCCACAATCTTGATTCACTGGAAAGACTGAGTTTCGCCAAGCAGTTTCAACACTCAAATCAAATAACACTGCAGCTCTTGAATTCAAAATCGATTCTATTAAGAAAACAAGAACATCTATAATCATCATCATCATCACTATCAAATTTTACAACATATCAATACAAAGAAACTTTCCAACTTACAAGAAGAAGAACACCATTACCTTATTCCTCATCAAATCTATTATACAGAAAATTTATGAGAAATTTATACCTAATACATGTTATCTACTTCACTTGCATTTTTTTTTCAACAAAGGGAAACACAAAAAAAAAAAAAAGTCAAAAAAAGGGAAAATTTCAAGATTATATACTCAGAAAGCGCCGTAGGGTATATGTTGTGGAAGCCTAAATCGAACCTGTGAAGCCGGTGACCGAACCGCAACGCCGTGCCAGCAAATCCCTCCTTTACAAATCGCACCACCGTCGTGATGGTGACGGTGGTGGCTAAGATCCTCATCACCACCAACGCGATTGTACCGCGAAACCGCATCCGCTGCTCTACGAGACACATCCCAAGCAAGCGTAACCGCAAGCAAAACACCGACCGCCGTAATCGAAACGACGACGACGAATCCAGCGCTGAAACTCCTCCCGGTGATTAATCCGTAGGCTTTAATCGCGATAATCACCGCCACGTAGATCGTCGCGAGATTCCCGAGAACCGCGTCGGATAACGCCATGAGACACATAGAGATAGGACTTTCTTCTTTTCCGTCGCCGTGAAAATTCGTTGCGGTGGAGGAAGCTTTAACAGAAAAGTGGAGAATAGCGAATTGTGATGGATGTTGAAAACTCAAAAGGGAAGGATATTTTTAAAATTACTAAAATACCCTTGATAAGATCTTTTGCTTCTTCTCTATCTACATGACTCATCATCACTAATGCGAGAAGATTTTGGTAAAAAAATACCCTTCGCGTAAAACGACATCGTTTCTTGATTTGGTCAGACTTGCCACGCACTACATTTATGGGTGTATGACATTCTTACGCATGTCGTTGTCAAGGACTCAAGAGGCTCTATTCCATTTATGTCTGTGGTCAAAATTTGATCGTCGTACTCAAAAATAAATGCTCTTTGGACTTAGTGATTGTTTCTAACGGGCCTCTAAAATCAATAATGGACTCCAGTTTTAGACCCATCTTGATAATAAGTTTTCTTCTAATTTGATTAGTGTTTCCTAACTATGAGAGATGAAGAAGGCATGTCTTCATATTCCATGATGGCTTTATGCTTATGATATTTTCGTCAAATCATATGCAGTAAAATAGACACTTGGTTTATATTTATATAGGTTTTACTCCCACTATAAAATCAAAGGCATCATCATCAACTCTCAACCTTAATTTATATTATCTATTTAATCTTTTTTCAGCTAGTGGTATCACTATTAATGGTTTGGTCCATTTACTTTTGAAACCTATAATAGAGAATTTTGTATGGCTCTCATATGCGCTTGTAAAGTCAAATTATTATTAAATACAGTGGTTGAGACAAGACCAAGAAATGTATAATAGTGTTATTCATTTCAATGTTCCGAATGGCCAACACAGCATCATCAGACAACAAACAAATGAAATATTCCCCCAATTGTTTCCAATATATTTATAGATTTAAAAACTAAGTAGATTACTTTATATAGTGTTTATAATATTCTTCTAATCCTAGTTACATTAAAAATCAAATAAATATTCTGACCTTACAAATTAAACATTCCCATCTTTTATGAACTCCACCAGCACAGCCCACTTTCTTTCCCACGTGTTCCTCACCCAAAATAAGAATTCTCCCATGAATGAAGGGTATTTTCGTAAATTTCGGGTGTTGTTAACCTTTTTTCTCAACTCTGACTCAATCCGACGTCGTTCAGAAGTAAAAAGGTCACATGGGCCGGAACGAGATAAGGCTTTAGTCAGTGAGGGCCCACGTAGTCTTGATTTTACGCGGGAGACAAAGTTAGGTGTCAAAAGAGCCGCCACATCCGACAAAAGGCCAGCGCAAGTGTGACTGTGATCCCACATAACGAAAGATGACACCTGGATGGTGATCCTTTGCTCTGATCCAAAGCTCCTTCGTATATCATCGATGTATCTTCCGGTGACCACGTCGTACTACTGCCTCCGGCAGAAGTTGTCGACGATGTTCCCGGTGCTGTCGTCTGTTTCGGATCTGGGCTCTGATCTTGAGATGATTTTTGACTGCAACCAAACCAAAAAAAAAATCATAGCCGTTAAGTAATGTGTACAGGATTCTGCCACGCGTCTCCTCTAGGCTCTAGATTAGAGATGATAATAGGGGAAATATCTCAATGAGCCGTTAAAGATACACATCCCAATAAATCTATCTCTACTCGAGGATAAAATTGGGACTATAAAAAAATTTGGCAAGAAAAGAGAAAAATCGTAATAAACACACATTTCTTTTTGCAGTATAAAGCAAAATCCTACAGTAATTATTTCTAGGAGTTACTTCGATTACAAGGTAAGCAAAAGGTAATTAATGGTTAGTAAATATGTTGTCTGCTGTAATTGACAAAAATACCCTCAATAGTTAAGCGTTTTCTCTCACCTAACCATAATCATAAACTACTATTCATGCTAATTTGGTGCGACAGTGAAGAAGATATATCCGTTGAATGTTGATTATTAACGAAACTACCCTCCCTAATCAAAGGATATTAATAGTAAGAAAAGGGTATAAATGGAATTATCACCTGGTGTTAGGCGTTGGGCAAAACGTGATAACGTAATTAGGAGATTTGGCACATGTGAAGGTACTACTCTGATCATCGTAAGCGTAGCTGTAAGCACGTGGGCACGCGGTTTTAAACATCAAAGAATACGACGACGGTTTACACGTGTCAGGTGTACCGTACGCGCCGCTGCAACAATACTCCGGCGTACGAAAAGCTTCACACGCGCTTTTACATCCCATAGATAGTTTACCTCCACCGTCTAAACTGGTCACTTTTAGCTCCGACGGACACGAACCGTTCAGATCTACAACGCATCCGGTGCTACTACAGTTTAAACCAGAGCCTCCTTGTGGAGCCACTAGCATCGGGACGTTGTAACCGTCGACGAGACTTACGTCGTAGAAATCGAGACCGTTAGATCCGTCGAGTGTGAATTCCGCTAGTGTTGCTGGTGGTGTTGCTCCGGATCCGGAGCATTCGAGGGTTCCGGATCCGCAATCTCCGGAGAGGCAAGTGAATTTTCCGTCGGTGTCGGTGGAGCATTGAGTTCTTCCCCAGAATCTTCCTCCCCATGAAGTTGGAGCGTTGATTGTTCGTTCTTCGCCTTTTTGGAGTACGAATCCGGTCGTCGGAAGTGGTGGAACTCCGGCGTTTGATAAAAGTCCCGGCCACACTGTGTATTCGCATTTGTTCACCATTATGAAGCTCGTAGATCTAACTCCTGTTTATAAAATCAAAAATCATCAGAATCAAAGTAATAATCATTACTTAAGTGTATTCGCAAGAATCGGAGAAGATTCGTACCAGAAACGAACAAATGAGAGAATATAAGGAAGATCAATGGCAACGTAAGAGCCATTGAATTGGAGAAGAAGAAGAATATGAAGATTTTAATGCTCTGTTTCTTCTTCTTTATTTGTTTATTTATGAAACAGAGACTTGAAGAGGATTCTGAGAGCGAAAGAGAGATGAAGAAGAGGATGGGTGATTTATAGAAGAAGCTTTTTTCCTCTGTTGGTAAGAATCTGGTGTATGTGTTGGTTGGTAGCTTATGGTACGCCGGCTTACGTGGCTACACCTAATTGGATCACATATTTTTAACCGTTGAGATTAAGAAAAGCACCTGATGATTTTATATAGTAGTAAATTTTGTTCTTTAATCGGTTCATAATTAGCACTATACGATAATGGGTTAGTCTTGTTTGATTGATGATTATTCAACGAAAATATCCAATTACCTTTTGACGATCACTTTTTATTAAAAATATCTACAAAACGTAAAGTAGATCTTTATTTTTCAAGATTCTTTTAACTTTACTGTTTGATTACGCGATTAAGGATTTGTAACCACGTAGACGTGCAAAACAAAATTACTTCTGTGAAGAATTATAGTAAATTTTCAATAGGAAACTTGAGATTCCAAATTTCCAATGCAACGTTGTTGTTTTCATCTAACAATGAGAAAGGTCTAGTACAAAATGATGACGAACTTCAGAAGTCCAAAACCATATAATTTATAAAATTATCATTTCATTTTCAGAACAACTAGGTACGATTAGTGGACGTTTCAACGTCTTTCATGATAATCGCGGGCCATGTAAATTATATATTGGAGGATCCATATAATATCTTGGCTATATTAAATTATTTATTTGTCCAATATAATATCTTAAGGCTTTGATTGATCAATTGCGACGATATACACCAACAAAAAAAAAAACATTTTACTTATATGAAGTGTACATTTCTATATAATCAAAGTATCTGTTAGATATTTTGTTGTAAGTACTTGTTACTGTTTTTAAGTGGTGTTAACTGTGAAAGATAAAAGAAGATATAAAAGTGATAAATAATTTTTCAATAATTGCTTCGTTATTTTATTTTGTAGGACTAAATAGCGACCATTTTTGTAATCTTGTATATGACAGGTCACATCCACTTTACAATATATCGTAAGCCATCGTCTTCCCTCACGTTTTTTTTCGTCCGTCACATTACGAATAATTAGATACGATAAAATATTTAATGGGCCTTTATGCATGGTTTAGTATAGTGAATAAGCCCAGCAAATATAACAAAAGCACAAATGTGCTGCCCATAAATTAGGTTGAAAATGCAGATTGCATGAACTTTCGACATATTCATAGCACAAAATAAGTAAGCTTTAACTCCAACAGATTAAGAGTAATTATCATCGAATTAAACATATCGTTTCAAAGAAAAATGTAGCTACTTCTCGCTTCTAACACTTCTTGTTCACAGCACAATCATCTCAAAATTTCTTCAATATAGATCTATATACATTTTCATAAATCACTCTTTCGCGATGAGGCATGTCTTTGTCGAGGTGGTTGTTCTGATATCTTTGGTCATCTTGGAGTTGAGCTATGCGTTTGCACCAATCGTATCGTATCAATGGGTCGTCTCTTATTCTCAACGTTTCATTCTTGGAAGCAACAAGCAGGTAACTACTGATGAATTGCTTGTATTTATTTGTTAGAATAATATGATTTTAATTATCATATACGAAATAATAGATGCATGATGCCATGATCAATCTATAGGTTATAGTGATCAACGACATGTTTCCTGGACCGATCCTTAATGCAACAGCAAACGATATCATAATCGTTAACATTTTCAACAATTTGCACGAACCCTTTCTAATGACCTGGTAAATATTTGACACTTGATTAGGCATCTTTTTGTTTTTGGGTTTATTTTAGTCATAATTGTTGTTAAACCAATATATACAAATGAAAGGAATGGATTGCGATTGCGGAAGAACTCGTGGCAAGATGGAGTTCGAGGGACAAACTGTCCCATACTACCGGGGACAAATTGGACGTACCGTTTTCAGGTGAAGGATCAGATTGGAAGTTACTTTTTCTTTCCGTCGCTTCTACTTCAGAAATCCGCCGGAGGATACGGTGCTATTAGAATCTATACCCCCGAACTTGTCCCGGTTCCATTCCCTAAGCCGGACGAAGAATACGACATCTTGATTGGAGATTGGTTCTATGCCGACCATACAGTAGGTTTCTTTCATATTTTACCGTATAATTATCAAATTCACAATCATTAATTAATTAGTTTAGTTCTAAAAGATATTTTGCTTGATTTGCATAACGCTAATCATTTGTTTTCCAAATGGGTTGGTGTAAGATTATGAGAGCTTCACTTGACATTGGTCACAGCTTGCCAAAGCCTGATGGTATTCTTTTTAACGGGCGTGGACCTGAAGAGACCTTCTTTGCATTTGAACCCGGTGAGTTTTTTTTTGTTCTTTTAATATATTACATTGTTATCTTTAATAATGTAATAATTACACACAAATGTACGTTTTTGTGTTGTGCATATATAATCGCAGGCAAAACATATAGGCTAAGAATATCAAACGTGGGTCTCAAAACATGCTTAAACTTTAGAATCCAAGACCATGATATGCTTCTAGTTGAGACAGAGGGTACGTATGTTCAGAAACGTGTTTACTCGAGCCTGGACATCCACGTAGGCCAGTCATACTCTGTTCTTGTCACTGCCAAAACCGACCCGGTTGGCATTTACCGGTCCTACTACATATACGCCACAGCCCGGTTCACTGATTTCTACCTTGGCGGTAGAGCTTTAATTCGATATCCCAATTCCCCACTTGACCCCGTCGGACCAGATCCACTCGCACCTGGTTCGTGGGATTACGCTTCCTCGGTTGAACAAGCCCTTTCCATTAGGTAAACAAATATTTCATTTTTATGGAAAACGTATATACAACTTTTTTTATGAAATTAAACCGAGAGTAGTACTAGGATGGGTGATCTCCCGGGAAAACTTGGTGTTGCATCCTATTTATATATATTACTCATTTTTTATACCAAAGAAAATTTTTTAATGAAATCTTACTTTTAGTTTTTATTCTTGACTACTAATAAAAGTTAAGTGTGACACAGAATGGACCTAAACGTTGGAGCAGCAAGATCGAACCCACAAGGTTCGTACCACTACGGACGTATAAACGTAACCAGAACAATAATATTACATAACGACGTTATGCTGTCGTCGGGCAGACTACGTTATACGATTAACGGCGTTTCGTTTGTCTACCCCGATACTCCGTTAAAGCTCGTTGATCATTTCCAGCTAAATGACACGATTATCCCCGACATGTTCCCGGTTTATCCATCCAACAAAACACCGAGTCTTGGAACTTCAGTGGTAGATATTCATTACAAAGATTTTGTCCACATCGTGTTCCAGAACCCTCTATTTGAATTGGAGAGTTATCACATCGATGGTTACAATTTCTTCGTTGTCGGGTAAAAATTACAATTTAAATCATAATCATGTGTATAATGATTAAATTAGGTACTAATGTTATTTTGGTTGATGTTAGATATGGATTTGGAGCTTGGTCTGAGAGCAAAAGAGCTGGATATAACTTAGTGGACGCTGTTTCACGGTCAACAATTCAGGTTAAAATCATATACTAATCTCGTAATTAAAGTATAAAACCAGTGATTAGTTTTGGTTAATTGGTTCTGTTTGGGTTTAGGTTTATCCATATTCGTGGGCAGCAATACTAATAGCTATGGATAATCAAGGAATGTGGAACGTGAGATCACAGAAAGCAGAGCAATGGTATCTTGGTCAAGAGCTTTATATGAGAGTTAAAGGTGAAGGACAAGAAGATCCTTCGAATATTCCGGTTAGAGATGAAAATCCGATCCCGGAAAATGTCATCCGTTGTGGCAGAGTTCTTTAATAATTAATTATTTAAATAATTAAAAGAAGTGTATTAGTAAAAAAAACCAGTTTCGTTTAGACTTCGGTTGTGACTAAGACTACAAAACGATGCTGTTTCATTATATGGATGGGCTCATTTAATTTTATCTGCAAAACTGGCCCAGCCCAGGTCTGTTTTGACTTGGTGAGTGTTAACGTGCTCTATAAGAAATACTGTAGCCAATATAAGAACAGCTAACGTGCTCCCATTTTCTCTATGTTCCCTTCAGTGACATTTTCACAATAAGTTGGGAGCAAGTAATTAACCAAGAACAAATGGTTGGGAACAAGTATATATTAAAAAAAAAAAAAAAATTGGATCATTTTACCAGTTCAATTATTGATATTGACGTTACGTATAAACAGTAGATCGAACATGACATAAATAAAAATGAAAAAATAATTGGATCAAATCTCAGATCTTACTACAGTCTACATCTAGCTAGCTACATGTGCTATGACATTATTATTTTTTCTTTCTATATTTTCCTTTGTTATCATCAAATATTGTATAATAGATCCAAACACAATCAGTGTGATGATATTTTTTATATACTTATTGATAATTCAACCTATTTCAATTATTGTGTTTTATCGTTTACATAGAAATAGGTACATATGTATGTATATTCAAGATCTCCAGATCGTTTATTACATCTTGCTACATGTGCTATGTCACTAAAACAACTAAGACACTACATGGAAGTTCTTGCATTCATTTCCTAGTCAACTTGTAATGCATTATAACTATCAGAATTATTGAATTTTTGTTACTCAAGGGGTTGTAGCTAGTCGTGATGAGGTTTGAATAGTAAAAGGTTCATCATATGGATCAAGATATGAAACTAGTCCAACTATCTAGAACTATTATAGACGTTTGTGTAATTAGTAAAAACATTTCGTCTTTCCATCGATTTCAGTGATTAGTATGTATTTGAGACCCTGATTTATTCCCAACTAATAAAGTCTACAAAGAAAACAAGGGGAGCTAACATTGATTGAATGTATAAATAGTAACAGAGATGAACAACAGAACAACAAAATAACTAAATAATTGTTAGCGGAATGAACTAAACTAAATCAAATTTCCATAGGATAATTACATAACGTTGAAAAGCTAGTTATAGTAAATTAAATCACGTTCAGTTTTTTCAAGTTATATTTTTTTTACAAGCTAAATCACTTTTCCCAAACATAAAAATTTGATGAATATTTTGTATGGAAAAACAAAAAAAAAAACGATCTCAAGCTTTCAAGACCTATCACAATTTAATAGACTGATGTAATTCAACAATATCTTAAATAACATTAATCATTTTTTGTTATGATGTATCATTCACTTTGTAGAAATTTCAATTTGACGGTGCTAAAAATTTGATAAAATATGTCATATTCGATTTTTTGGTAGAAAAAATGAAATGATAAAAACTAAAAATAGTTTTTTTTTTTTTTTTTTTTTTGACGGCAACTAAAAATATATAAAAACAGAGTATAGTGTATAGTGAAAAACAGAGGATAAAAAAAAAAAAAAAAAAAAAAGAGAGAGGAAGAAGAAACGGTTATAACTAGCTGGCAAAGATCCATCTTCGTCCCACGCTGTCAAATTTTGTCACTACTTCCCAAAAAAAACTCTCCCGCCTCTCTCTCTCTCTCCCTTCTTATTCTCCTCCTTCACCATCTCTCTCAGATCTCAAATCTTCATCGATCAATCATCATCATGAGAGAGATCCTTCACGTTCAAGGCGGTCAATGCGGTAACCAAATCGGTTCCAAATTCTGGGAAGTTATCTGCGACGAACACGGCGTTGATCCCACCGGTCGTTACAACGGTGATTCCGCCGATCTTCAGCTCGAGCGTATCAACGTTTATTACAATGAAGCTTCTGGTGGTAGATACGTTCCTCGTGCTGTTCTTATGGATCTCGAGCCTGGTACTATGGATAGTATCAGATCTGGTCCCTACGGTCAGATTTTCCGTCCTGATAACTTTGTCTTTGGGCAATCCGGCGCCGGAAATAATTGGGCGAAAGGTCATTATACCGAAGGTGCTGAGCTTATTGATGCTGTTCTCGATGTTGTTCGTAAAGAAGCTGAGAACTGTGATTGCCTTCAAGGTATATGAATCGATTTCTCTCTTTTGATTTTCGCTTGAAACGATGAATCTGGTGTTTGCTTTGATCATATAATCTGTGATGGATTTTGTGAATTGAAACTGCAATTATTTGATTGTTACAATCATTGAGATTTGGTTTCGATCATTTAAATCTCGTGAGTGTTAGTACAGTTGTATATTTAGTAACCGATGATTTCGATTTCACTAATCATCCTGGCATTGCACTAATTAAATCTTCATTGATCTTTTTAAGATCATGGCTCTAATTACAGTTTTATGGATTACATGAACATGATCCTTCGATGTTATTTTGCTTGATTTGTGTTTTAATGTGTTTTCTCTCCTATGTGAGTGAGTCGGTGCTTCGTTTTCAATAATTCGATGTTGATTACTGTTTAAGAGTGAGCTGTTAACACTTGATGATAGGCCAGGAGTTAGATTTTGTCTAATTTTTTATAGGAAAAAGTTAACGTCATTGAATCTAAGGACAATGTCCTAATTTGGCGGTAGTGTATTAGTGGCCCCTATTGTTTTGTTCCAGATTTGTGACTGTGGATCAGCATTATTTCTCACGTGAACCTTAAACCATATCGAATTTTATAATAAGAACTTTAGGGAATACTCTTGTGTTGACACTATCGAGGTGAAACATATCATTTTGTGGGGATATTTGAATAAGCAAGTGGGTCATGATTGGTTTCAGCAACTGTTTATATAATAACATCTCAATACCCTTTTTGGATCTGGTCTTAACATTTGTTTCACACTTGTTCTTAACATTCCTGTATCTCATTTTATATTATTACAGGGTTTCAAGTATGTCACTCTCTTGGAGGAGGCACAGGTTCTGGAATGGGAACTCTTTTGATATCAAAGATCCGTGAGGAGTATCCAGACAGGATGATGCTCACATTCTCTGTTTTCCCATCTCCAAAGGTCTCAGACACTGTCGTTGAACCGTATAATGCAACTCTCTCAGTCCACCAGCTCGTAGAGAACGCTGATGAATGCATGGTCCTTGACAACGAAGCTCTCTACGATATCTGTTTCCGCACTCTCAAACTCAGCACTCCTAGCTGTACGTATCACTTTTTGCAATTAAAATCTTAATGTTTGTTTTCTTAGTTCCTGAATTCTAAGATCATCATACATTTGCAGTTGGAGACTTGAACCACTTGATCTCTGCAACCATGAGTGGTGTGACTTGCTCTTTAAGGTTCCCTGGACAACTCAACTCTGACCTTAGGAAACTCGCCGTGAACCTTATCCCATTCCCTCGTTTACATTTCTTCATGGTGGGTTTCGCCCCTCTCACTTCCCGTGGCTCCCAACAGTACATTTCCCTCACAGTCCCCGAGCTGACACAGCAAATGTGGGACGCCAAGAACATGATGTGCGCAGCTGATCCGCGCCACGGACGTTACCTCACAGCCTCCGCCATGTTCAGAGGAAAAATGAGCACAAAGGAAGTGGACGAACAAATCCTGAATGTCCAGAACAAGAACTCATCATACTTTGTTGAATGGATCCCAAACAATGTGAAGTCCAGCGTCTGCGACATTCCACCAACTGGAATCAAAATGGCTTCTACGTTTGTCGGAAACTCGACTTCGATCCAGGAAATGTTCAGGAGAGTGAGCGAACAGTTCACGGCTATGTTCAGGCGTAAAGCTTTCTTGCATTGGTACACAGGTGAAGGAATGGATGAGATGGAATTCACTGAAGCAGAGAGTAACATGAATGATCTTGTGGCTGAATACCAGCAATACCAAGATGCTACCGCTGATGAAGAAGGCGAGTACGAAGATGAAGAAGAAGAAGTTTACGAATCTTGATTTCGTAATCTCTCAGATTGGTTCAGAGAACAACACAAACCAAAAGATTAAAAAAACAGAAGTCAATTCATCTCCATGTCTCTATTCCTATTATTACCACTATATATATACATGTATCAAGTTGAAGAAACTGGGAAATGTGTTTGTTTGTTTGTTACTTTTTTCTTTGTGGTTCTCTCTTATTGTATTTTGCCATTTAGTTTCTTCTTTTCTTCTCATTGCCTTTGTAATAAATAATATGTCCACGTATCTCCCTTTTTAGCCTTTAGCTTTTTTACTTCGTACTTCATAGTTCATAGTATTCAAAAAAGGATTCTTAGAATCCTTTCGAGTTTCCATTAATATAGTATACACAACCAAAACATTGGAAACTTGGTTGCATATTCGTTACAAAAACCTACTATTTCTGCTATATAATTATAACCCAAAAAAGGTTTTTCAAAAAACTATTCCATATCACTACTTAAGTTGATAAGAAGAGATGAATCTATTATAAAGCTTCTTGGATCGAATCAAACCTAGTCTTCTTTGTCTTGCTTGAGCAGCTACTTGGACTTTATTCGCCACTCTCAGAAAACCCTCCTCTGCTGCTGGAAGGTTCAGATCAAAGCCACGTCGTTCCAAGTTATCCATTCGCAACGACGCCGTTTCAAGATCCCTTACCTTGACCGTATGATCGACCGCAATAAACGGTAGAGGTTGATCATATCTAATGGGCTGGGCTATTAAACCAACTTGTGCTCTAAGTAAACCTGTATCCGCCTGTATCTTCACAGAATATTATCAAAATGGAAACAAATATTAAAAATGTAAACATTTTTTATACAAAAGGGAAAATAAATAAAATAAAAGGTAAAAATGAAAACCTCGAGGACTGAAGAACTCTGATATTTAGTACAAAATTCTTCTTCTAAACCCTTTTTAATCTGTCGTTTATATCAAAAACACAGACAAAAACAATTGCTAAGTACCAAATTTAACATATCAAATGTATTTTACACAAATACGAATAAAAAAATTGAAGAACAGAAACAAGAAAAGCAAAAAAAAAAAAAAAAAAACTCAAGAGAAAATTAAGACTTACGATTTGAGAATTGGCTTTCTTGGCCTCACCGGTTAAGCACGAAGAACTCGAATTACTTCCCAAATCGCCGACATCCGCCGTACACGGCAGCGATTTCATCACCGGTTCCGGCGAAATCACCGGCGGATGCAAGTGAATTAAAGAAGACCTCTTTTTAGTGCGACCCCATTTATGGAAGAAAGGAGAATCAGAAGAAAATATGACCGGATGTGAAAGTTGCAATAAGATAGAAGAAATTTCGTAGTCAATGCTATCGAAAAAATCATCTTTCTTCTTGCCTTTGCCGTCACGGTAACGGAGAGAACCGTGATCTTCCATTGATATACTCTGTTTCTTCTTCTTCTTCGACATTGAATGGGCAGAGACACGAATGGGGTCTTTTGGGAGTCTCTCTTCTCTCGGCTTGAAACGATTGGGTTTATGAGATAAATCTTTCTCCCAAGATTTTGTTTCGTTTTTTTTTTATTAGCGTTTGATGGTCTAAGTTTATGACACGTGTCATTACATTTTTTTGTTGAATTTTTTTGCTTTCTTTTCTCTCTTCTTTTTTGTTTTTTGTTTTTTTTTTTGTAATTTTCGGTGTAATTACTAATTTCCTTTTGGCCATTTAATTCTGTCAATTTTGGAAGCAAAAAAAAGGATTAATCCCTGATATGTCAGGTAAAAAATACTAATTTTTCTTTTCTTCTTAAACCTCATTTTATTTCTAATATTTTTTCGACTTCCACATTTCTTTAACACTGTATATATATATACATATACATTAATTTCTATTCAAAATGGGCTTTGGGCTTTGGCAATGGGCAACAACAAAAACCAACGGTACTAAGCAACAAACCACACAAGACTTCATTATTATCAAACCCATTGTTGAATGTGATGATGAGCTTAACAACAAAGATATTATATCCACACTAATACAAATTACAATATTTGTTAGCATATGTATTCAATTGGTAAACTTTTTGCCGAAGAATTTTGACTGAACTGTCAAAGATTATTTCCCAATTCTCGGAAGAATCTCTCGAACACTTTTCAATACCCATTTTGAAGAAACCCAATCCCACTTCCGATCAAACTGAAGTAGACATAAGATTTAAAGAAAAAGAACGATGACCAATTTTCTTTTAATGTGCATTTTACTTATAAGATTATTGTGTTGAAAAGATATGAATATTATTATAAGTGAATATAAAACATTTACTCATATGACAATTAAACGGTGAAAGTCGTGGAGAATGGAGATAGTGGATGGATTACGAGAACAAAAACCTAATAAAACGGGAAAGTGGATTTTGTTTAGATATTGTAAAGAGTTTAGCTGTATTATTATAAAAAAATCGATTACTGAAATATTTGCATCAATCAAATCTAAAATTTAAGAACAAATAAAAGTAAATTGATATACTTTCTCTTTCTTTAACTTTCTCACCTACATCCTTGGCGAACAATAATAAAATTACATATTATATTCACATTCTCATTCAAGATTTCTCCATTTACTTGGAAAGATGTTTTCTTCTTCTCTGCCTCCGGAAATTATTCTCAAAATCCTCTCTTTTCTTCCGGGCAAAACATTACAAAAACTCCGATTAGTTTCAAAGCAATTCAACTCCTTAATCTCTGAACCCTACCTCCTCCGTCTCCACCACCGCCATGCCCTAAACTCCTTCTCAATCCTAACCGCCTTCAGCCGGTACCAGCTGAGATCCCTAACCATAGATCTCAAGCTCTTCCTCTTCACCCAACCCGACGACATTGCTCTCGCCGTTCTCACCGCTCGCAAAGCTATTCGGATAGACGCCTTCGGTGATCCTCGTAGCAACATTGAGCAAACACTTAAACCCATCACAAAACGCTTCTTTGGACAAAGAATCAAAGTATTCTCTTCTAACCATCAGTTTCTCTGTATCGTCACCGACAAGGAACATTTTCTCTTCGACCCTAGTAACCTAAACATCCTAGAAATACCACAATCTTCCACTTACACTTCTTCTTGCTGTTCTCTTGTCTCCTTTGGCTTCGTTTCATCAACATTACAATACAAAATCATCAGATTTTTTCTTCCTTATCACCCACTTTGCAGATTCGAGATACTCACTCTCACCATCATAGGAAGAAAATACAATCATCATCTCGAGATCTCGCCATGGAAATCACAAGAACAACAATTTCCTTACCTTCTAAAACCATACACTCCAGCTCACGCTGATGGATTCCTTTATTGGATAACAAAACATGTTCCAAAGATCGTATCTTTCTCTCTAGAACAAGAGAAGTTCTCTGTTCTGTCTCCACCGCCATGTTTTGAAGATAACCCTAATCACCGTTTTAACGTATGTGGAATCAGAGGGAATCTTTGGGTAGTAGACTACAATTCTCTTGCACCAGACATGGAGCTTTGGATGATGAGTGGCTCGAATGGATCTGCTTGGATTAAAACGCACAGTATCGGGCTCAAAAAAACTTTCGTCCGTTACTATCCATCGTTTCAGATCAGGATTCATGATATACAATCTGATTGTGTCATCTTCGAGGTTCTGTTTCCTAGTCAGATACATATTTATTACACGAGCAAGAATGAAGTTGACTACTTTGAAGGTTTTCCATGCGGAGATTTACCGCTTTGTCATTATACTGATGGTCTTTTGTCTCTTTGAAATCAAAGCGCTAGTGTTTATTTTACCTTCTGTGTATTCTTATCACTATGTATATTCCCAAACCAACCATTGTTTTTTTGGTTTTGGGAATTTCTTGAAGATCAAACCGATTCTAACACAGATTTGGGGAGTGTTATTGGATTGATCACTTTCAATACATTTTAAGCACACTAATAATTACCACTAATTGTTTCTTTTCAAAACAAAAATGTGGACATTTTGAACCTTTTTTTCTTTTCATAGACGACAAAAAAATATAATCTTTTTACGGAATCATCATGCATGAAACAGCCTAAAACACAAAGCAAGATATTCATACGTTCTTGAAGAAACAATCATTTCACAACACATGAAATCCAAAACTTCAGCAAAAAAAAAAAAACATGAAATCCACTATGATGATCACTATTGCACAATCGAATTGATATCGTTAAACAATTCATTACAAATATGATAAAATGGTAATTAATTTATATAATTTTTTTACAAGGATTTTTTTTCTATGTGAATACAAAGAGACGAAGCAGAGTCGTTGGCTTACCACGAATCTAATTTCCACCTAAACAAACTTAACACTACACGTGTCACCGTCATAAAGTGGGTTGGCTGATTTTATAGACATAAACTAGTTGCATTCTCAGCTTTCCCCCCCAACCTTTTCGCTCCAGCTAATTCCACCATTAACTTAGATAATTCTCACAATTTCAACATGTACTTTCGGATTCATCCTTAAAACTACGCCTCCAATTGAACCGGTCATTAAACCGGTTCTAACCACAAATCCGCGTTTACTGTACCGCGATTGCGATTTACCCGATTAAAAACCCATTACCCGTTAAGAAAACGACGTCGTTTTCATTCTTCTTCTTCTACAAAATCTTCGCCGGAGGTTTCAGTTAACGAGCAATCCACGGCGCGGCGGAGTCGCCAAGATCGATCAATTATCCAAGTCGGATTTCGAATCAGATGCCGCCAAGAAAAAGGATCGATTCACGTCAGGTTTTGAATCAGGCGCCGAAGGAACTATCGTCTGAATTGAAGCAAGAACGCATCGTTTTATTACAAGAAGTGGCTCCTGAATTGCCTCCGCAAGAAGTCCTCTCTTTGCTCGAGCGCTTTAATTGGGATGTGGAGAGAGCCGGGGACCATTACTGTGACCAGCGATATTCGCAGCATCGTACTTCATATGCCGGAGATTGATCAGTCGTCTTTGCAGGGGTTTCAAGAGGGTCATATGCCGATGATTGGGGTTTCGAATTTGGAACGATTCTCACAAGATGAAACATCGACGGCTTTGGCTATGGATTTGATGGACCTAAGTGCTCCGCCTCTTCCATCGTTACATGCTTTTGTTGGCTATCAAATCGGCAACTTTTCTTCTTATGGGTAATTTCCTTTTACTTTTCTTGATTTAGGGTTTAGTTGATTACTGAGAAAATGTTTTTGTACAGTTTGATGAACGTTGATGTGGATGAGATGGGAGATTTACACGATGTACCTATAATGTCTTCCTCTCAAGAGCAGGTAAGTAATCTTCTCTTTCTCTCTGTATTTCTGTGAAGAATGGGAATCTTAGTTGGCTTTGTTGTTCTCTGTTTTCTTAAGATTGTTTTTATAAACAAGGGAACTCTATGTTGATTAATGCACACAGCTTTGGGAATGAAGAACCCTAAACGCCCAAATCGATTTTGTAGAAGAAGAAGAATGAAAACGACGTCGTTTTTTGTTTGGGTTTTGATGAGTTAATCAAAATGAAAACGACGTCGTTTTCTTAACGGGTAATGGGTTTTTAGTCGGGTAAATCGCAATCGCGGTACAGTAAACGCGGATTTGTGGTTAGAACCGGTTTAATGACCGGTTCAATTGGAGGCGTAGTTTTAAGGATGAATCCGAAAGTACATGTTGAAATTGTGAGAATTATCTAAGTTAATGGTGGAATTAGCTGGAGCGAAAAGGTTGGGGGGAAAAGCTGAGAATGCAACTAGTTTATGGCTATAAAATCAGCCAACCCTCATAAAGTGTTAAACTTTTCGACTTTTTTTTTTTGTTCTGTAAGAAAAAAGGAGTGATTTTTAGCTCTATGGTTGCGTTACCAATTTCTCCAGTTTCCCCACTCCACCTCCAAAAAGACAGTGTAATCATAATAATCACCTGATCAATTTACACATAAAAGAGACAGATCTGGTTTTTTTCTTACAATCATCGTACCAAGTTCCTTAAGGTTTCGACTTTACTGTTTCTATTTTCGGAAAGAAAGTGAATGATTGAATCGAAGATGAAGGCGGCGAAGAGGCCGATCCACGCCGTGACGACATGGGTTCGTCGGCAACCACCAAAGGTTAAAGCTTTTCTCGGTGTTGTATCCGCCATGACTGCTCTCGTTTTGTTGAGAATGATTGTTCATGACCACGACAATCTTTTTGTCGCTGCTGAAGCTGTTCATGCCCTTGGAATCTCCGTCCTTATCTATAAACTCACCAAGGAGAAGACTTGTGCTGGTATATTGTCGATTTCTTGATTTTGAAGTTTTGGGTTTCTAGGTTTAGGTTTTGATTAGGGGATGATGAGTGATTCTGAATTTGATTTTCCCCTGATGATCTGTTTCGATTTCGAATTAGGGTTTGGTTTGATGCTTTTGAATTCTTGTGTTACAACAAATTTGCAATCTTTTAATGACAGGATTATCTCTCAAGTCACAAGAGCTAACGGCTCTGTTTTTGGCGGTGAGGTTGTATTGTAGTTTTGTGATGGAATTTGATATTCACACGTTGCTTGATTCGGCTACATTGGTGACTACACTTTGGGTTATCTATATGATCCGTTTTAAGCTCAAAGCTAGTTACATGGAAGACAAAGACAATTTTGCTATCTACTACGTCGTAAGTTGTTTTCTTTCTTTCTTTCTGTTTTTTCGGTTTCCTATTCGAGATCTCTCAACTTGTGTTTTCCAAGAATGTGAATCATATGTTTGAAGAAGGTTAAGTAGCAACCTTTATTTGAATTAGTTTCCATGTTTTGATCATTTGTAAGATTTCCTTTCCTAATATCAATTTAAGTTTCATTGTGATTTGTGAAGAGTATTAGTCCATTTTGATAATAGAGTTTCTGAGCTTTTTTGGAATATGGCTGCAGGTTATTCCATGTGTTGTTCTATCAGTCCTTATCCACCCATCAACACATCATCATATAATCAATAAGATTTCTTGGGCCTTCTGCGTTTACCTTGAAGCTGTTTCAGTCCTTCCTCAACTTAGAGTCATGCAAAACACAAAGGTACTTTTGAAAAGCCTGAAACTAGTCCGTATCCTTTACATAATTGAAACTAGTAACACATGTCTCGTCTCAGATCGTGGAGCCGTTCACAGCACATTACGTATTCGCTTTGGGGATCGCGAGGTTCTTGAGTTGTGCACACTGGGTCCTTCAGGTTTTTTTCTCTTTGTTTTCTGGCCTCCAAACTATAAAGCTTGATTTTTGTACTATATAATGATAATCTGATGATGGTGTAGGTACTGGACACCCGAGGACGGTTATTGACTGCTTTAGGATATGGTTTCTGGCCTATAATGGTCCTCTTCTCTGAAATCGTCCAGACCTTCATTCTCGCCGACTTCTGCTACTACTATGTCAAGAGGTAAATCATGAATGTTTTTAGTCATCGTCTCATTTGTAGATACATTGGTTGTAATAATGTGATGATGGCTGATCTTGAAGACATTGATGGGTGTTCTAAGATTTATATGTTTGTGGTGTTGGGCAGTTTAATGGGTGGTCAGCTTGTTCTTCGTCTCCCATCAGGTGTTGTGTAAAATTTGGTGGAAACTAGATAAGAAGAAGATATGGTGTTTGCTTGAGCTTATGATGTGGGGTCTTGCAGGCTAATCGTTTTGAGTCTTCTCTAATCTATTTTTTTCTTCCTTTTATGTTTTTTTTTCTTGGAGGACTTGTAAAGAAAAAAAGGTGATTGATTAGAGATTATGAGTTTTGACATTAAATTAAAAATTAGTCTCATCTTTTAATCTATTATATAGTTTTATGTTGTTTCCAGAAGCAATTAGATGAATGCTTTGGTGTTCAATATTACATGAGAGGGATTATGAATCATAATGTGTATACAAATTTAAAGGGTCGCAAATATTACTCGCAATTTATTTTTGTTTAAATTGCATGCTAGATTAAATAAAACTTAATTAAAGAGAGTAAGAAAATATTATTTGAATGTATATATTATTTGGTTGTGATAACAGCGAAAATTAGATACTACTTTAAAAAGTTTTTCCTTCCAAATAGTTTAACGAGTTTCTTTTTCATCAAGAATTACATAAGTTACGAGTTACTTAGGAACTTACGAGTGATGATGATTGATGCTATTGTTTGTTTCTTTCAGCTATTTTAACTGAAAAGGTTCTCAAGTCTGAGCTTATCCAAATTTTGTTTGTTTTTTATTCGATGTCGACTCTTTTGGCTGCGGCTACAGCTGGACTCTGTAATTGTATCACCTAATATTCCACCAAATGTTTTATATATAATTGCAATTCATTTATACTAATTTTAGTGAATGGAGTAGCTAGTAGATATTATTGGGTGATATTTTCATGTCAATCCAAACCTTATGTGTGAATGATCATCGTTTCTCTTACAATAAAATCGACGAAAAATCATGCTTTTAAACGAATTCAATGCAACAAGTGTCAGCGTTTTGTATGTCGAAAAAGATTCATCTTCAAAGCATTTTTGGCGGATGAACTACAATCACAATTTTTGTAAAGTCGAGCAAGCACTAAATGCTTCTTTACAACGAAAGTGTATGTGTCTACTTCATGTCTTTGTCTTATAGAACGTTGTCTCGATCGAGTGGCTAGATATTTGATATGTCTAGTGCCGACTTATATGATCTCTAATAACTAAGTGAATTTTTTGGTCTAGTGAACTTTTTTAAAGAAAACAACGTATCAAGTTATGGTTAGAATCTATTTAGGAGGAGCTAAAAGATGTTCTCGTACTACTCTCGTATATTAAAGAGGTTTTGATCCGAATTTAGCGGTTCTTAGCTTCTTATTTTCTCAACTTGTTAAAATAAAATTCAAAAAAAATGAAGTATATTTGTGGTCATTAGATGATTTGATCGGTGTGGTATGGGCGAATACCTATTGTCGCATGAATATACGGTTTGGCCAAACAAAACAAAAAAGTATTGTAAAAAAGACTCCAAATCCGTTTGTTTAAATATGTCTTCCTTATTTTTTTCTCTGTTTATAACTTTATATCATGTCATATAATTAACGATTCATTCATTGAAGAAAAAAAAAATCATGTGCCAAATCACTTTTTTGTTTTCTTTCAAATATACAACTATCACATATGCATTATCAAATTAAAAATGAAATATAACTTAACATCGATACTATCACAAATCACTAATTAAGCTAGACAACTTCTAAGTTCTAATCCCGCAAAATAACATTATAAAATTTCATAAAATATCAGTAAGACCCTAGTATCGATTATATACAAACGGATTGGGATGGAAAAGGAGATCACAAGTTGGCAATTATATTAGCTATATAACAGCTGTTAATGCGAATAACAACACTTTCACAGCTGTCTTAAGAACTCACTTCTCTATCACTTTTTCTTAATTTTCTTTCCTCTTTAATACATTTTCAGCAAATAAAGGTTACTTCCATTTTCGAATCTATTAAATAAAAAAGTGGTCTATTTCACGAGTAAAGGAGCAATTTCTTGAAAACGCTCCTCTAAATTAATGACGATCGAAATATGATCCAAAGTCCAAACAACAAAAGATTAGGGAATTAGTTAATGTTTCTGAGATACTATATATACTTTGTTATGCATTCGGATTCATATTCTCAATTGTTTTCCTATGTTATGAATTCTGATTCATAAACTCGATTGTTACCATGAAAATAATTGCTGGCAAATTAGCGATATGTTAATGGAATCTCTTTCTGTTTTCGTCTAAACTAATGTTATTATTTAATAAACCTAAACTTATTAGTTACTTATACTTAAAAGTTAAAACAGTGTAAGTTGGGTGCAAATATTAATGATTGACTTAAGGGTAGAGAGTTCAATGAAACGACTAATTAAATAAGTAAGACATTATGTGTCAGCCATGATAATTGAAGTGACATTTTCATGCAGAAAGAAACATGCTCCTCAATTATTTATTTATTTGATAAATAAAAAGCCTATGGTATAGAGTATAGACTTCGTGAAGAATGTGTGTTAAGTGTGCGTGCGGGATTGGGGTTTGGAGTCGATAAGGTTGGTGAAAAAGCCAAACACTGAAGACAGACGATCCGTGACATTGACCTCTCTCTTTCTTTACCTTTCCAGTTTTTGTCTATTATTCCGAAACGTCAATTTATATAATTTGTAACATTTTACACCTACTCTACTATTTCTCAATAATTTATAGTTTCTATTAAAATTCTTGTTTTAACTTTTTTATTTATTTTGTTTTGGAGAATAGTTCAAAAATCTTAAAACATATATAAGTGAACCTAACTTTCAGTCGACTCATATGAACCTAATTAGTATGATTTAGACTCTGTTAATAACAACATCCAAACATATCATAGAAATTAGTTTACATTTGTATATAACTATATCAATTCAAAGAAACAATCAGAAAATAATTTCGGTGTTGGAGCCCAATTTGCTTGTTGCCTAGTGGTAGTTAGATATGTGACAATGCGTAAATTTACTCAATTTTTTGAGTTCAAATCCTATTATAGAAACAAAAATTACATCCATTTTGGAAAGTAGGATTTGTGACCGTATGGGTTGTCGAATGGTTGTTTTATGTGTTATTTGCTAAACAAGTTCAACTAGAACCCTCCAATTCAGTGCCGGAAACCAGTTGAAATTTTGGTGGACCAAGTTATTTTTGTCGGACTGCCTCACCCCTGAAACTAGTAAAGTAGTATAAAATTTTATCGGTTCTGGTTTACGGTTTCCAAAGATATTATATAGACTAACGTATATAATTTTCGGTACTAAAAAAATCAAACAACAAAGAGTGGAGACGAAAAGAAAACAACAAAGAGTGGACCAGAAGAAAAATACTAGTAATACTTAAAAACAAAACATAAAGATTGATCTAGAAATCGATTAAAAAAAAAAAAAAAAAGAGGAAATATATAAAGACGAAGAGTGGGTCATAACTCATAAGAAGAAGTGCAAGCTGTGAAATGCAGCATTCGCAAAAAGGACCACTCACGTCTACTTCCTCTCATCCTTCTTGTCTCAACCACATCAACTCTCTTTTTTAACTCCATTTTTCTCATTACTTAATTAACTACTTACAATTTTATGTCCTTCCATTTCCTATTTTTGTTTCTTAATTTTCTTAAAGTATAGTGATGGATTCCCAAGACAACGGAGATCAACACAAAATAAAACTTGAAAATGAGCATTATTGACATCATCCATCCATAACAATAACACTTTTGATCTTTTAATTTCAAAATTGTGGTGTTTTCCATTTCTTTCGCAGATCACATACATCGTATGAAGAGCATACAAATTTCAAAACCAACGAGTAGTCATTGTATACGTCAAGATATTAGTTTTTGTTATAATATAATATAACAATCTCATAGAAAAAGCTCACTATGAAAAGTCAATCGTTCAACTGAATCAGGATATTTTTGGTAGAACCAAAACTTACCAAACCAAAGCGAAACTAATAATAGAGTTTAGGTTTAAGTACATCATAGAAGTCTATACACTTGTACAGTAATACATTGGCTTTAGTTCTATCGAAAGCAAGATTCACATAAACATTGAATTTCATACAATTTAATAAATAAAAATTCGTTGGAAAAAAAGTTATACCGAATCCATTGATCAAATTTAAACAAGAGACCACAAATAATACAACCTTATTTCGCCCACCATAATATTCTCATCTCCGCGGACTCACAACTTTTATACGCACCACCAACCGACCCATTTGAAAAAGAAAAAAGAAACCATACAAAACAACATACATAAATAATATGCTGATAACCATTTTTTTAAATCTATTAACCATTTATAGTAATCAATATCTATTGCAAAACATATTTATAAGAATACAAATTATTTTTTCTCAATTACCTAAAAAATAAAAAATGTCTTACTTTATTTTCAGCCACTGTTGGCAAGTACTTGCAATCATATCACATTTGAATTATGAAATTCAGAAAGCAATTATTTTCCCTGAAAAGTGAAAACTAAAAACAACTAAAATTAAAAGAATAGTCTAGACCGAAAATGGGGTCGGTTGTTCAACGAAAGGAGGTCTATAAATAGAAGCCTCTAAGTTCTCATTTCGACACAACAACTAATTAAACACACACAATTATCTTCACTCTGAATTGAGCTAAGTTCTCTCACATCATACTCTCTCCTTGGAGAATTATGGCTATTTCAAAAGCTCTTATTGCTTCTCTTCTCATATCTCTTCTTGTTCTTCAACTCGTCCAGGCCGATGTCTTTGTACGTCTTTTTCATCACAAATACTCAATATAATATTATTTTTTCTTTTCAAAAACATATATCTCACATGTTACAACAATACTCTTGCAGGAAAACTCACAGAAGGAAAAAGGTTACGCAAAGAAGATCGGTAATTATATATTTTCTATATATGTCCATACAAATACATGTATATGATTTATATTAAAACTATCGTTAAATTAGTGAGATTAATATATAATCTCTGTTTTTCTTTCATGTATAGATTGTGGGAGTGCTTGTGTAGCACGGTGCAGGCTTTCGAGGAGGCCGAGGCTGTGTCACAGAGCGTGCGGGACTTGCTGCTACAGGTGCAACTGTGTGCCTCCGGGCACGTACGGTAACTACGACAATTGCCAGTGCTACGCTACCCTCACCACCCACGGTGGACGCCGCAAGTGCCCATAAGAAACAAAGCTCTTAATTGCTGCGGATAATGCGACGATGTCGTTTTGTTAGTATTTGTTTGGCGTATTTATGTGGATCGAATAATAAACGAGAACCTACGTTGTCGTTGTGAGTGAGTACTGTATTATTAATTGGTATATTTGTTGTAAGTTTTCTGGTTTTGAATTTGTTTTTTGTTTTTTTTCCATATTTGTATATCGATTCGTGCAATAATCTCATTGTATTATTTCATTTTGTAATAAAATTATGTTACTTTTGAGTGATTGTTTATCATGATTTTGTTTGTTTAAATGGTAAGCGGTTTTGGAAAAATATGGAGAATGATATACAAAGTAATTTTGATATCGATGCAAGATGATAACTTTTGGACTAGTTCAGTATTGATGTATATATTTACGTACAAGGGTCTCGTCAAAGTAAAATTTTCGTTATATAATTCATGAACTTAGCCAATTTTTGTTAAAACGATAGAGTAGACTAAATAATTGTATTTCTGTGATTAAATTTCATTTGTGGAGACCGAGAACATACTTCACTTTTTTAATATAATCACTATAGATAGAATTTTGGTATAAGATATTTTGTTAACATCGATATTTATTTGACAGCCATATATACCTTATTCCAAAATTTGGTCCACACATAGAACATAGGAATAGCATATAGCTATAGGTTCGTTTCAAAGAAAATAAAACAAAATGATGACTTAGCGTATATGAATTGATGATGATAGTAAAGTTTCCGTAAATCTAGCAAAAGGAAGTAAACTGATTTGGTAATATCCATTGTGAAAAGTTCGTTTTCTTATTTTGATTTAAGAAAAAAAAAAAAAAAAAAAACGAAAAATATAGAAACAGAAGCCCCCGGCGAGGATCGAACTCGCGGCCTTTCGCTTACGAAGCGAACGCAATACCACTATGCTACGGAGGCTTTCGATAATCTGTAGAAATCCAGTCGTATTTAATAATAAGCGTATGAGAAATGTTGAGGACTCGGAAGTTTGTAGCTTAGTTATTGCATTTTCAGAGGCCAATGTCAAACAGAAGGCCTTTCTCACGTTTATACGTTTCTCTATTGGTCGAACTTTATAGCCAAATTTGTAATGTTATATCTTGCTTGGGCCATTGTTCCTTATATGGGCCTTAGTTGTCACATGAGTGGTTCTTAATTCACTCAACTCGTATTTATGAGAAAAATGTCCAAGTGAACTGATAATCAAATTGGTAGAAAGAAAGGAGAGAGTCCACTCAAATTTTTTTTGACAAAAACTCGAAAAAGTGAAGGCAACATAAATCTTTGGTAAGACACTAAACACAGTAGATGAGTAGACGTTTGGCGAAATTCATCTGACTTGTCGATTTCAGTATGATGACGTGGTCAAATGATTTAAACTTTTAAGAACTAACAATAGCCATCGATATTAACATCTCCACTAGTTATGAGCACTTTTGGACGGAAATTCAGAAAGCCATGCCGTTTTTGATTTGGACAAGACGATTAGACAAAAAACGCCGTGACATTCTCTCGTAGTTATGGAAGACAACCAGACGTTTGTGTTTAAGGGGACCCGCCCGACCCGGTTCACGAAGTTATCATAATTGGTTTATAGTTGCGAAAAAGTACATAAAAATCATTAATCACTGAAGTAGATGATGCGTTCAGAAATATTGGAGACATGTCGTTTAAACGTATATGGGAATTAAAGACCGACGCATATTTAGTTAAAATTGATTTTGATATTGGATATCTACTAAATTTGGTGTCCAACAAACCATTTAATTGGTTAGCCGTTTGGCCATTACATTATTTGGTGATAGATTAATTGTTCATCTTATTAAAAATATTTATAAACATTTTCTTAAATGAAACATTATAAAAATTTAGAAAATGAAAAAAAACAAATCGAAAGTCGTAGTACGGATTCAAATCATCGTCATACTCATAGGAAACCCATGTCGAAGTAGTACAAACATTTTTGCAGCTCTAGCTGCTGACGTGTATGACACATTGATCTACTAATGGATTACGTGGCACAACAATTAAAAATAATCGGACAGCTCTGGTTTATCCTTTATTACAGACCGTTGGATAGATTACTGAGGAAGATAAAACGAAAGAGAGAGAGAGAGAGAATAAGCATTTTGTCATATTTTGTGTGACATTTATAAAAGCGATCGAGTGAGTGAAGCGACGACAGCTTCGGATTATCCGTCTTTTCGGAATTTGCATACTTTGAGAAAATACAAAGAGCGCACAGAGACACAAGACAAGGTTTTTCTCTTACATTTTCTCTGTTTGAAATCTCTGAATTCTGGGTTTTTTGCCGATGAACAAAGCTCAAAAAGTCTCTGTGTATTTCGATGATTTGTACTGTGTACGTTTTCTTCTTCTTCTTGTGTCAGTTACATATCAATGTTTTGATTTGATTGAAGAACAGTGACACCATTAATGAAGCTTTTTCTTAGTAAATGCAAAATACTTTTTCAAAAAAATTCAACGATCTTCACTATTTTTATTATTTATTCACGGGTTGAATGTACAAACATTAATAATAATAAAAAATCTTCTACTTTTTTTTTAAGTCTTTTTTCTTTTCTTTTGGCTTTTTTGTCTCTTCTCTTTATTTCACGAAGAACCTGATTCTTCGAGACACGAGAAACGATTTTATAACTTTTCTCTCTTTTTTTCCTCTTCTCTTCTTCTTTAACGTCTTTTTACTTTTCTCTCTTTTCTCTTCTTCTTCTTCTTTTGTGTATCTATCTAAATCAAAGTGTGTGATTTTTTTCTTTCTGCAGAGAGAGAGAGAGAGATGTCGAAGAAGAAGAAGTAAGATTTTTTCTCTTCACTGAGTCTTTCTTCTTCACCTCTATCTTGAGTGGTGAGATAACAAAGTAGAAAGTAATCGAAAAGAAAATGGAAATGGGTCGTCGAGATTTGATGAGACGTGGATCAACCAATCGATTTTCCAATAAACAACAATCTGGTAAAGATTTAATCTTTTAGTTTCAGAAACCAACAAAATATTAAAAATCCAATCTTTTTTTTTTTGTCGTCGTTTACTCTGTTTTTTTTGTCTCACTTTTGTTGTATCTATCATCTCATGGATTTAGGATCTGGGTTTTCTACAAAATCTAAGAAAGGAATGTTGAAGAAACTGCGTTTAGCTGATGATAAACTGAAACAAGAAATGAGCTACGACGAGACTCTTCTTCCTTGTCCAGATTTAGAAAACGAGGTTTCTAAGAAGAAATCTAAACTTCCAAAAAAGGTAACTTCTTCATCAATACGACACCTAAATTACTCTCACCAATCCCTTAAATTTCTTACCTTTTACTCTTTTTTCACATTAAATTTCTCTCTCTCTCTCTTTCTCTCATCTTTAGAATTTGAAAGACACTAATGGTGTGGATCATCATGCCTCTGTACCACGGAAGCTTCGTTCAGGTGCGTTGTTCGTGACTCATTGAGAAACTAACTTTAATGTTTTTTTGGTTTTTCCTTTGTAAAGTCGTGATCTTTAAGTGTGTCAGTAAAACAACTCAGTTTCTTAGTTTTTTTTTTTGGTAAAAGAACTCAGTTTCTTAGTTGTTGGGAAGATTATGGTATTTTTGGCTTTTGAATCTGTCGAGATTTTTGATTATTTTTCAAGCAAACTCTTTTGCTTTTTTCTTTCTTTCTCACTTTCTTATTATGGACGCAAGATTCTGCTACTTGTCTTTTATCTTCTACTTATTATAATCAAAAGCGATCAATCTTCAACTTATATTATTATTTTCATCTTCTTTTTTTTTTTCTTTAAAGCTTTTCTTTGTCACTTTTACCTCTCATTTGTGAATTCTTTAGCATCTCTTTTGTGCACTTTTAATTCCAGCCATGAAGAAGCGGAATCTTGAATCTCTTTCTAAGCTATCCTCTGTTTCAAAGAGACTTCACCGGTCGAAAACCGGGATTGAATCTTTTAGGAAGGAGAATCAAGAAATGGTTGGTTTTCTATTATGACTTGTGTAAATTTGTAAGAACGGAACATTTTTCTAAAAGGTTGAGTAATGATTTTTGTTTTTTTTAATGATTTTTGTTTTCTTTTGGATAGGAAGCAAAAGCTATTGTTCCTGAGTCGATGATAATTTCGAAAGATGAGAAAGAAGTTGCAGAGACTTTATACGGTTTAGCTGGAATGTTTACTGATAAGAAGACTTGTAATGAGAAAGAAACCACCAAAGTTGACTCGATTTTGGTTGTGGAAGATGACTATACAAAAGCCGAATCACATATACCGGTTGTGTCACTTCTCTCTTCAGCCAAAACTAAGCAGATTGATGTAATGCCATTAGAGCAAACTGATAAACAGTTCAGCACAACAGGGTTTGTAGCGAATTTTCGTTTAACTTTGTCTTTCGAAATTGTCGAGTTTACTCTGATTGGTGGTTTTTCTTGTCTAATTTAACAGTATGGTTGATTTCATTGATAGATTGAAGCAAAGCAGCTCAGTGAATGTGAATGATGCATCTGTAAGCACTCTGATTCTAACTGAATCTTACTTTCTTGGTTTAGATTCATATAGCCGATAATTCCATTGAAAATTTTTCTAGGCAAAAGTCAGTGAAACAAAGGTTGCAACAAGTGACAAGGACTATAAGAGCAATGGTAAGAAATTCTACCTACAAACTTTGTATAACATACTGTCCAACTACTGACTTATGTGCTTCTAAAAGGTCTTGCGCTGTGGCCTGGTCTATCTTCAACAACTGTTCATTCAGGAGCTCAAGTTCTTTCAAAGTAATTCTTAACCTTTAAATTTTCTGTGAACATTTGTTCGTGCTGCTCGGTTTCTTCTCTTATGCGAGTTTTTCTTCCAATCAGGTCATCTTCAACAAAGCTTCCTCCTTGGATGGGTCAAGCTGTTTCTCCTTCCAATAGTGCTTCATTCTTGAGTGAACCATTAAGAGCCCAGCCGAGAAAGTTGAAGAGATGTGCCTCTCACATTTACATTTCCCGTCTCATTAAAGTATTACAGACCAATAAGAGTAGTCCCACGACACTTAACCAAAACGAGCAAAGATCTTCCGAAATGTCAGAACGCAGAATCCCTGATACAGTGATAACCATTAATGACTTTAAAACAATGGTTTCTCCAGCTAAGAGGTATCAAAACCCGCATCTACTCGATATACACAGGACGCATAACCCAAAACCCGTGCAAGAAGACATGACTAAGCTAGCTCTCGAGCTCTATGGTCCGCACACTTCACAGAAACCGGTAATATATACTTCACTGTTCTCATCTGGTTAATTCTTTTCCTCTCTGATTCTAATCTCTTATTCTATTCTAATGACAGAGCTTCGATTTCCTAAGTCTCTCATCTGCTGGAGCAGCACAATCTCATTTCCCACTTCCAAACTCATTTCCACAGTATCAGATCTCTGCAGCTTACAATAGCCAGCTCTCACCTGCAACTTCTAGCCATCAGGTGACCTAATTTATCTCTCTTATGAGCCAAATTTTGCCTCTAAGTAATGGTTTCAGTTAGTAGTATAACACAAACATTCTGTCTTCTTGTAGGTGCAGCAGCTTTCTCCTTACCTAGCCAGTCGATTCCAAACCGCTTACAACGCAAACCAGCAGCAGCAGCAACAGCTTCAAAAAAGGCTATGGGCAGCTCAGTACAGACCAACAAATGGAAACACCATGCAATCGAACCAATACAGTAAACCAAACCTCTCCTTAAACCTGACTAGTATTCAACAACCTCTCCAGGTTTCTTCCTCTCCAAGGTACAACAATAATGTATCTCAACAGCAACATCGTCTCATGGCTGCTGCTGCAGCAATGTCAATGAGTCATCACCATAATAACAATCCTTCGCGGACAGTGATGAACAGACAAGAACACCATTTCCCACTTATCTATGAAGATACAAGGACACCATTGCAACTACTCTGCAACGAGCAGTCGTGAAGCTGCCTGTTTTGCTTTATAGCTAGATAAGTTGTAAGGATTTTACAGATGGTTGAGAAAAAAAAAACAGAGATGTGTTTTTATCTTCGCCGGAATTTGAGATGGTGATGAAAATCAGATGAACAAGGATTTGTGATCAGTGAGAGATGATTGAATCCCACTTGTTTGAGAAACCCCTTTTAATGTCTTTTCTATGTATAAATGATCCACGAGTTCTCAAAAGATGCAAATTTTGTCGAGGACTCTGTTATCTGAAGTGAGAGACAGTCACAGGAAAAGAAAAAAAAGATGCTAGGTTTTTTTCGAATCTCTTTCCAAGTATATTTTAAAAGCAGCTTTTCACTTTCTTGTGCAGCAAGCGAATTGCTCCAATAAGCCTCTATTAATTAAAAAAAATTCCTTTCGTCTATGCGGTTTCATGTAAAAAGACCTAAAGTTTCTCAAGAAAAAACATATTTGGATAAGCGAATGTAAAAAGCTAGGAGTGTTCGAACCAAAGTTTTTTTTACACTGTTTTTTTTTTGGTTTTAAACAATATCACAAGATATTTTGTCGTATTTTTATACATAAAAAAATCATTTTTCAATCTAGACCTATAAAATCCTAATATATCTTTAGTTAATAAACTGAATTATTAGGAATACAAATTTTATGTACTTTAAAAAATATCACATTGTAAATATAAATTGGAAATATTAAAAATTCTAAAACAACACTTCTTATGAAACGGTGAAACAATAATTTATATATATATACCAAAAAATTTATGAAATATAAAAAATATTAAAAAGAAAGAGGATTTTTAAAGAAGTGTAGTTGAAGAAAATAATATGCGTTGCGTCGTCTCTCACTCAAGTCACAAAGCTATAAGCAAGCTTATGTATCTCTTAGCTTCGCAACAGAGAGCTAATTAAGCACTAACTAGCCATAAATAATGGAGACGATGAAGAGAGCAGAGATCGACACAACGGCACCGTTTAGAACCGTCAAAGAAGCAGTTGCGTTGTTCGGCGAGAGAGTCTTAGCCAGTCAAGTCTACTCGAACCATCTTAAGCTGGCAAGTCCCGATCAATCTTTCTCTCTATATATATATATATTTGAATCTGAGAATTATTGTAATAACATTAGTGAAGAAACAGATGCAGGATGAGAAATGGGAAGATCCGTCAGGGATTGAGACAGAGCTTGAAGAGACCAGACATGATCTCAAAAGGGCAAAAGAAGAAAGCATACAAATGAGAAACTCTTTGTCTTGTCTCAAGGAAGAGCTTGAACGAACTAAACAAGAGCTCCAGAAGCTGAGAGTTGATCCTGGTGTACACGAAACGAAACTCGACGAGACTATTTTCAAAACCAAGTTCGAAGTGTTAGTTCCTCGGGTTGATGATGAACCAATTAGAAGTCCGAGGTTGAGATCGATGAGTGAAAAGAGATACGTGAAATTTGCAAACCCTACTGGTAATAATAATGGTTCGGTGGTGGAGATGTTTCTTGAGAGACATCCTTCGATGAAAATGAAGGAGAAGAAGACAAAGAATAATAAGAAGAAGAAGAGTTTGATCCCTTTATTTATTGGAGGGATTTTTTCAAAGAAAAAGGTTTTGCAATGAAACAGTTTGGTTTCCGACATTGTATCTTCTTTTTTTTGTGTGTATTTTTGTGGTTTTGATAATAATGTCATGTGTATGACTTTCGTAAATTGTTGTTGAAAATATTTATTGTACTATTAATCCCACTTTTTTCTATTGATTATTGGACTATAGTCCATTCATCACACATTTTGTACTTACACCTACAAATTTCAAATCTTTTTTATCGTCAAAAATTAAAAACCAAAATCCAAAATAACTAACTATTTTGGTATTTTAAAACGTTTACAGTGGTCAACCACGATTAAAATCACATTGGAACGACTCAAGTCATTGTATTTCAACTCAAAATTGAATATTTCGATCACTAGAAAACTATGAATTCATTAAATTCTTTTTTCTAGTAAACTATGTATGATAGTCTGAAAATGATGAGAATGCTTAAAATTTCAGAAGAAACTGTAAAATATGCGGATAATTTATAAATGACCAAAATGCAAGTTTTAAAATCCAATAACAACAAAATAAAAGCAAAGCCTCGAATCAAATGTTGGAGCAAAACAAAGTAAACAACTGAGTGTTGAGATGTTGACTAAACGTAAAAACAGTCACGATCGTGATCGTGAACAAGGCGAGCTTCATGATCTTCACAAGACATAGCAGAAGACTTGTTGAAGAACTCTATGCAATCTGCGATAGCTTCACTGTAGTGTACGTGAGACGAATAGTACGAACTACTACACGAAATCTTCGGCGGCTCAGACCTTTCTCCGTCGCCAGAGCGGGTGGAGTTCTTCTGCCTGCGAGAGGAGGAAGGGAGAGTGAGATCAATGAGCCTCATGAGGATCTTTCGTAATTTGTGGAAGAGCTTCATGATCAAAATTGATCGTTTAAGATTAAGGATCTTGAGGGTTTATCTATATGAATGGTGAAAGCTCGTGTGTACATGTTTTGATAATTTAATATAGAAGCATTCATTATATTCCTAAAAAAAAATTCCAAGTAAATTTGTAATGATTCATCGAGGAGGAAAAACAGGAAGAAGGGTGTTTTCAATGATTAAACCACCAAAGAATTTCTTGAGATGTGTTTATCCAATGAACATATATATGTAGGGTCCATCTTAACTATCAAAGCTCATAATCCTATTTAAATGTCTCCAGTTATTTTGTTTAAATTGACAAGAGTGAAATAAAATAAAAACTAAACTATGGTTCCGTAGTTACCAGTACGCTACTTGTTCTTTTTTCCCCCAACAATATGTGTTAGTTCTTAGAACTCGGATACATTTATGCAGCTTTTTTTTTTTCGTTACTCCACAGGCTAATATAATTATCTTATTCAAATGTTTTCGTGTAAATGTGACTGCATTACGAAATACGTACGATAAATAAAATTGTAGAATTTTGATCAAAGTACAAGTGTACAAATGTCTGCAACATTTGAAGAAATGTCTGTATCTTTTGTTATAAATGCTAATCTATGTAAGATACCACATGGACCTAGTTAGACTGAAATTTCCTTAATTGACATCTAAAGCTTTCAATGAAAATAAAGAAAAAGAGACGAACAAAGGAACTGATCAACGTACGATTAATCATAGACTGATATGCCGTATAATTAATGCATAATTAAAGCTGTAATTAGTGATTACATTCAGAAAAAAGAGTTTTGTGGTCCTGCATTTTACACTTGACTTTGACCTAGTTTTAGGGCACATTATATTTTGGGACCAGTAAGCAAACATTTAACTTCAAAACATTATTCGTATAACAAAACAAGAGTTTGATTTAACCAAAAAAAAGTACAGAAATCAAAAGGCAGACAATGAGGGAAAGAATTAGAGAGAAGGCGACATGGAGAGAACATTGAAGAATTAGAGGCTTTTGGTGAAATGATTGTTGGATTAGGATTCTTTTTATCATCTTAGGTTTTATGACGGTTATGATTATGTCTTGCACTTTAATTCTTCCTTAAAGTAAAACTAAACCACCTGGATAACTCATAAATAGCTCAATAGTTTATTAGTTTCGTGAACTTTTACTATGTCGGAGAATTTTATGAGACTGATTCAATTAGTTTTATCTAGGGGTGAATTTGCTAAATGAGATCATATGAGAGAACATATAAAATGGTTATTTTTTTCGCAACGTGGTTAAAACATATAGCGTATAAATCATGTAAAATAACATTGCATCGGGTTAAAAACATGCATGATAAAAGAAATGATTCAACTTTTTGTTATTTTACTTCGTTTTTGTATATAAATGATATGAAAACTGCAAAAAGAAAATGATATGAACAAAAAAAATGACAAAAAGAGATATCTAATAATAAAAATATCGGTTCTGATCAAGCAGTAGGAAAGTGAATTGCAAGCTCTTTTGATTGTAATTATGCAAAGCTGCCGGAGTAAAGAGTAAGACTATACAAAAGTATGTTTTGAAGGAAATAACAAAAAGGAATGGATTTGATTATCAAGAAAAGGATCAATTTTGGAGATGATTAACAAGAAAAAGATCAACCACTGGAAGAGTAAATTGACGACACCCAATTCAGATGGTCAAAGAGACTGCATATTGCAAGCCAATGGACATACTTGCGAAGCAAAAAAAACATCCCTTTATGTCTCTTTGTTCAATTTGTCAAGCTTTTTACATCATGATAACATTTGTCGAATGCTATAATCCTTAATAAAGTCCAAACATAAAATATCTAAACTTTTTAAAAACAAAAACAGAAAAGACTACTGGGTTGAATTCAATTGGTGGACCTTTGAGTCTGGATTCTGGAAAATGTATATCACCTTCGGCCCAATTCTGTTAATGGGCTAAATGGTAACAAGCCGAAAGAAAACTAAAAGCGGCAAGCACCTTCCCATTGGAATTTGTCTTGCTGATATTCAAAGCTTCAAAGGCCTCAATGTTTAACTTCACGAGTGTACAAGTAAGCAAACACTATGTTAAATACTTAAATGTTTTGGCTTAACAAGCCAAATGTAATTTCCAAACTATTGAATCTACAGGTCTACAACCTTGTAAACAAATTTTACTGTTATAAGTAAATTTGTCGACAAAAAGATGTCATACAACAAATCTAAGCATTTAATCAATCAATTCTATTTTAAATGGATATATATATACGTATGTATATGTTTTTAAAAGTATATTTTCTAACATTGCTCGCTATAGAACTTCTGAATGGAAACCTATGCTCGACATATTTGTTGCAAAACTGAAAACTCGAATATTAAACTGGTTTGATTCTAAATCTCTGATTTCATTTGCAACTTCAAGGAGAAATCGAGTTATTTAAACAAAATAAACAATGTAGCAGCTTCTGACAACGAGGAAAGTTCCAATGGTGCACCCTCTCAGCGTGCAACCCTTTATTATTATGTATGGGTAAATTTTGAACTTATCTGAACCATACTATATAACTTTTTTTTTTTTTTGACAACACTATATATACAGTAACTACTAAATTAAAACTCTACAATACCCAACTTTCAAAATCAGCTTTCCCTATAAAATTAAAAAAAAATAACGAAAAGAACTTGGGTGAATAAAACAATTTACTGAAAACGCATGTGGTAGCAATTATGTCACTCTGCCACTCCCACACTATTTGATTCCCACCAAGTGTGAACACAGCTATGAAATTTACTATAGTTAACAAAATGTTTCATTTACTGGTCAAAAAGTCTAAACTGAGAAAAGAACACGTTAAATTCATAATCATGATTTTTTAACCTGGTCTACCAGCATCTCCAATGCCCAACTTCATTTTTTCCTCTATTTTAGAGATTACTCTATTTTAGAGAAAATATAGTTGATTTTGCTCCATTGTATGCCTTTAAAATAGAGTTAGCTCTAAAAAAGAGAAAAAATGTAGAGATTACTCTATATATAGAGTAAAAAAGAAGACTACTCTATATTTTTCTCTATTTTAGAGTAAACTCTATTTTAGAGACATACATTGGAGCAAAATGCCTCTAAAATAGAGTCAACTCTAAAATAAAGGAAAAAATAGAGTTGGACATTGGAGATGGTCTACTAATGAATTTTTAACCTAATCATGATTTCAATGATAAAGATAACCTTCAACATACAACTCCTAAGAATATAGTTTAGACTCCTAAAAATTACCCTTAATAGTCAATAATAATAAGATGGGATTTATGATGCAGGTTGATGATTAACCTAATTAATCTCCCTATCATATTAAAAAGTTAGAAGTACTAAAAACAAACATTATTTCTCAAGTTAAAATTACAAATTCAAGATTCTAAAACTTTGTAAATAACCACGAAGCAAGGTAATATAGCTCTCGGGTTATAAACCACAAGCTCCTCAAGATTCGAATAAACTCCAGCGTTGACCGCCACCGAGTCAAACGTACCGCCACTTGAAGAAACTCCGACCACCGAATTATCTTCCACCGGAGACTTTTTCTCCGCCGTAGCAGGAGCCTCTGCCGCTGGCAAATCAACTCGCTTAACTCTCCCAGCGATCACACGGCACACAAGCATCACTCTCCTCGCATCATCGCTACACCTCAGCAAATCATCAGCTCTTCCGCTACTCGCCGTCGTCCTCACACCGGCGTTGGCGGTGACGGCTCCTCCGCCGCCGGATTTTCCTTGGAACCCGTGGCGAATCACGGTGCAGACGCCACATCCAGGGAGGTTAGAGCAGAGAGACGAAGAGCCACGAGCTCCGAGAGAACAAGTGAGAGTGGTGCAGTGAAAACGTAGAAGCTCGTTACCGTCGGCGGCACAACGGGCGTCTTTTCTGGTTGCTTGAAGTGCACGCGCCTTCACTGCGTCTCGGCAATCCTCAAACCGTTGGATCGTACGTTGAGTGTTTTGGACTTTTAATATCCGTTCGATCTGACAGATGGGACTGTCTTTTTTAAGCCAGCTTGATTTGAATATGATCTCCACTATGTTTCGACCCGAATCTTCCGGACCTAACTCCGAAACTGCAATTAAACGACACCGTTTTTGCTCATAAAATCACAAGTCAAAACAAAAATCTGAGTTTTTGGAACATTAAAGACAGAGTTTTAATTCGGTTTTTGTCAGGTGGGGGTTTTAATTCTGATACTGTCGAATAGAAAAATGACACGTAATAATATCAGGGGGACATTGAATTTAGTTAAGAGCAGAGACAGCTGTATCTTTTTATAGTACAAATGGTCCCATCGCATGGTAAGTGTTTCCAAGCAAAACGACAGATTTGGAGACCATAGAATATATTGTTCTCCAGTTATATTCCTATTCTCTTTTGTATCTTTCTCTAAAAATATGTATGAATCTCTATTCTAAAAACAATCTGCAACATAAGGCCAAATTATCCTAACTTATTTGATGGATCTTATCACCGACAATAACGTTGAGATCTTGATTCCATTAAGAAACAACGTAGTCTAAGATATATTTTAGTGAAAGCATGTTCGTTAATTATTTTGCTTAGCATTATATATGGTAAATCTATCGATAAATCCAAGTGCCTATACGCCGGAAAACATGTGTTAATGCTAATTATTCAATCAAATACTAAACAAACAAAGGTTGTATCAGCATTTACAAGTGATGTCAAAAAAAAAAATCATCATTCACAAGTCAAATCAGGGACTGAGATCTTAAAAATTTCCATGGATACAAAAAACATATTTGTACTTAACCAAGCAATTTGCATTTACGAAATCCCACTAGATACTAGGGTTAACTTTTAAAATGTGACTATACTACACCAAAAAAAAATTTGTAGCTAGAGCGTAATTAAATAATTTGAGGTAAGTGATAAAGTCAAATGATTTTTTTCTAAAGAAAAAAAAAACCTTACCTGCGTGACGAACCGCTTGATGAAGCTCTAGGCTTTCAAGCTTGGGAAAAACTTCTCCACATTGGGAACAAGCACAAACCCTAGGCGAAATCGGATACCTGAAAATGCAAAAAAAATTATAACGAAATTACAAAATATAAACTACGACTAGTTTGATGTTCTCATCATCATTAATTTTTGTTGTCATTACCTGCTAGGGTCAACGATCATGTGACATTCGTAACATCCGGAGAGTTTACGGAACTGCATGGCTCTAAACGAAGTCGTTGACGATGACGTGTAACTCCCACTGGCGTTAGATCTCGTTGAGCCAGATGTAAGAGACCGAGACGAAGAAGAACCGTGTTGACCAGGTTTCCGAGTCAGAAGCCGAGTCTCCGAGTTAGGAGCAACTGAGTTAGCTACGTCTGGAGAGTGATCAGCTCTATGAACCACACGAGTGTTGCCGTGAGCCACGTCTCTGAAGCTACATATGGAGCTGCACGACGAGCCGAGCTTTGAAGGAGATAAATGAGTGGTCGTGGACGGACCAACCTGAGAGTTCTTGGAAGGATCATGGACTCTTGACCCTTCGATTTGTTTGCAAGTCAATAGGTTCTTGATTTGGTCCCATGAAGATGGTTGCTTCTGAGGTACTTCTTTCTTCGGTTTCTGCGGTTTGTGTTTCCGCGGCTGCGTTTGGTCGGTGGGATTCTCGCGTTTCTTGCGTTTGCTCGACGGTGGCTTGTGTTTTTGAGGCGCCTCTGCGTTTTCCGGCAAGAAAGTTAGTAAAGCCATTGAAAGAAGAAAGAAACTCTTGAGAATGTGAGAGTTTCTTTTGTGTTCTTTAATTATAAGCTTTTTTTTGTAGGTGTTGAAATCGAAGATGGATCCAAGATGGCTAATAAGGAGGGAATATTAAAGTAGTGGGCTCTATCTTTCTTTAATTCTTTATTTTACAGTTTTACTTTCTTACCCTTCTGATTAATATTCTTGTCGTTCGAATTTATTAAAATTATAATCTACATTCAAAAATAGGTACTAAATTAACTATATTCAGATATCTTGTTTGGTCAGAGAAAATAAATCTTTCTAATTAATTTTGGCATCTGGTAGTTATTGAAAGCTTGCTTTGTTAGTTGTGGTGTAGTTATTTATATATTTTTTCCTCAAAAGAAAAAAAAACAGTAGTATTTAATATGGATTTTGAATACTAAATTACTTTTTTGATGATAACAAATTAGTTAGAAGATAATGAAATTAATATATTTTTGGACGAGCTTGGTTGGCTTTGTATGTGCTTTAACTGCTTCATCTATAATCTTCGATTACAGTTTGACCTTAAGGGCTGACTTTGTTAACGTCACTGAACCTTCCATTGGTAGAGATGCAAACAAATGCCACGTAAGCAAGCATCTCGACTCTTTTATAGTAGTGATTTGTTTGGTTATTATATTCAAAATGTTCCTCAATTTTTGAATGGAATCTCTTTATTAATTAGTCGAGACTACATAATAAAATGTAAGTTCACTATTAAGAACAGTTTGATGATAGAAATAATTTAATTTTCTTTTCCTGTGAATGCAAGCAAGAAAAAGAAAAGAAAGTACATCAAAAATATAATAATAATCATTCTAAAATAATTATTGAGGATGTATGGTCAAAACTATTGTTTTTAACAGATCAAGATTACACGTTAAACACCAGACAAGGTCTTTGGAAACTTCGTATTTGGAACTGTGATTACGCATTCCAAATGTTCTATTTGTCTCGAATTTAAATTTTCAATGCTAGTAATTTCTTAGTTTCCTAAATAGTTTTGTATTTTGTTCACTTCTATAGTTTTTGGTCTCAATGTGTATATAAGTATTTCAGATTATGCAATGTATTATTTCATATATTTTGTAAGAAATTGATTTTGGGATAGACTGATAGACTAATTTCTTGAAAGTAGGTGGTGTCATAAACTAATCTCAGTACAGTAAATAGTGGTGGAGTTACACTTGAAATTTGTGTAAAAAAAGTATGGGGTAAATTCATTTATTAATATACTGATTACTGTAAAAGCAGTTCAATGCACTAAATAAATAATAATTTAATGTGTAATAAATGTCTACATTATGGGAAGAACATTTTTAATATGATAACTCAGGTGAGCTTGCATATATTTTTAGGTTGTTGTAATTGGGTTCAAACACAACACACAAATTCGAGTAATGGTATTAATCATTCATCATCAATAACATAAGTAAATTTAATCATATTCAGGGTGAAAATTGTAGCAATCAAAATAAATTATGGTTTTAAGGTTGACCGTTGACCGTATGTAAAAATCTACTATAAGACCTTCACATTCGCCGCAATACTTGGATTTATCACGCAGTCTCTTTGGCCTTCTTACTTGTCGTGTTCCACATTTGTCCCTCTCTTTTGTTTTCACCTAATAAACTTAGTTATAAAAATCATAGAGATTATTATAAAGTCATTCGTTTAAAATTTGGTTAAAAATGTTTGCATTGTTTAGGTTTTCATTGAGACAAAAGAAGAAAAGAAGCGCGAGATCTTGAGAATGTGTTTGATTCATAAACCAGTTTGAATTTCAAAAACGAAAAAGTTAAGTAATTGTATACGTACGTTACATTTAAAATAATGTTAGTCCGGTGACAATGGAATTTATTCGACTGACATAAAATTTAATCCTACTGCTGCATGTTAAAAGAGTCGCTACTGACAACGTGGCTGGTTAGTATTGGTTTGTGATTAATAAAATTTTTCCATTTATAACTTCAACATTGATATAAATTTAATACTAATACTACCCATCTTGTATTGCAGTAAAGAGAACCCTTCCAATTCCCAATTTGTATAACTTCAAGTGCTTTGAATATGCCATTAAATACAGAGCCACGAACGATAGATGATTTTTAAAACACCGACAGAGAGAGAGAGAGAACTTCGTATTGTACACAATATTTTGAATATAAATCGATATTTTCATGAATTTTATGTTTATCAGATATGTTTTGAAAATTTTGTAAGATTTCAGATAGTTCTGTGACAAAGGAGATATTTCTAGATACAAAATGGTGTTGTTACTCTTACTTATGTATTATTCGTTTACCATGTTATAAAGTGCACGTGTGATTTGGGGTATCAAAAGTTTCGCAAAACGGTTTAAATATATGCAAAAAATAGAGACAATTGTGTCCCCGTTTCCTATAATGATAATATATTGATTTAAATTATGAGTTTTCTAGTGATTTTAATTAATTAGATTACATCTCCCACCCAAAAAATTGAAAACTTAAATTTACATATCATTAATATCAAATATCAAATAATGAATTCTATGTGAGATTTTCCTAAAAGAAATTGTTCATATTCATTACTGTTTTGCATCACCTTGAAAGTACTTTATTGTATCATGTTCCATCTCCTAAAGCAAACTTCTATAGTAAAACTATAGTCATATGCCTAAAAGAACTGTCACGAAAGTGATGAAATACATTGTGATACAGTATAAATGAAAAGCATGCGATCTAATTTAATACTAGAAAACTTGTAACAACTGCAATGTATTTCTTTTCACACACTCATTCTATAATCAAATAAATTGTATAGAAAATTAGATGTGAGAAAACGAGTCTGGTTTTGGTCTTTACTACCTAAAATTGTGTTATTTGTTTGTTATGCTGCTGACTTGGTTAGAAGTAGAGTCCAAATTGGGAATTCGCATCAGGTTGGCTTGTTGAGAATCAAACAAAGTCGTGAAAAGGAAGGATATGAGATTCTCGCTGACACTCTTTAGTTTCACACTGGATCATAGAACAAGCTTCATATCAATAAATGGAATTGATTGAGTAGATAGATATACAACAACCATCATTCAAAAATGGTCCCTAATTTTTATAGTGGATTCATCAATCATTCGGTTTTGCATCCTTCTTCAATTATTGGTCTCTCTACACAACTCATTAATTTATGAAGTTCTGCATTCGTTTTGGTCTTCTTTTTACACGTACTATTTGTCAAGAAGACCTAGTTTGGTATTAAAGGTTTTCTTATTCATAATAGTCTCAAGGCTTTGCCTTATATACACATGAGTTAACCTAATACAAAGTCTAATATTACAAACTATAACTTAAGAGTATGTTAATATTGGATAGGGTATCTCCACATATCTCCACGTGCAAATACAATGCCATATTGGATAGGGTATCTCCACATTTTTTGTAAATATTTATGTGTTTTCCACACAATGATAACATGTCACGACTTTGTTGTAGCCGTGTGGTCCTATGGTTACGTATTATTTTTATGTTTAACACCTTTCATTTTATAATTTACTTTGCAGAGTGTGTTTTTTTTTTCTTTTAACTCTTTTTCTTTTGAACTCTTTTTTTCTTTTGGCGTAACAATGTAATGTTGACCTAGTGTAATTTTTTGAATTTTAAAATAAAAGTTTTGAGTAGGAGATGATACAGCGGATTAATCAGCTCCGCTACCGTCCCATTTAACCTGATCCACAACGAAGTAAGATATTTTGTGGGTTTTGACAAGTCGGTTCGTCAAAGAGACAAAGACCACAAATCTGAAAGCATCATTCTATATCCTATTTCAAAGTTAATAGTTTTGATTAAAATTATTATGTATGCGAATCAGTTCGTTGTTAGTATGGGTTATTATCAATGACACCACTAGATTAAGAGAATGGAGACATGGGCTAATACCAGAAACACGCGTGAAAAAGCATTTGGGCTTAGGCCCATCTCAAGCCAGATTCTAATGGATTAAAATGTACCTTTCTTGGTAAAATGTACCTTTTTATTTTTCTCCGAAGCAATTTACATTGAGGAGATACATGATTTATTCATATTAACGACTAAAAGAAAGAAGATAATGCATAGTTAGTTACTTAGTTAGTACAGTGTGTTTTCCCCAATAGTTTCCCACGACTCAGTCTTAGTGTTTTCCTCTTGAATGACTCTACCTGACCTCAATTAGTGACTTCATTTTCTTTCACCTTAAGAATTGGATCATCGAGTTTAGGTGTTCTTGTCTCTTTCTTTTCCTGTTCAGTGTTCACAATAGAAAAAAGAGTAAGATTTTTATTGAGGTTCACTCATTTGTTCAAATGAGTCAGAGAAGAGTATAAACAACTATTATGCATATATAACTGAAGGTGTAGTAGATATAGAGATAAAAAAGAAATTAATTACCTCAGACTTAGATTTTGGTGTTGAGTATTCTGTAATATACTGCAAGATCTCAAAGAACTTGGTCTGTCCTTGGTTGATTGCTTTTTGAAGATATATCATTGCCATATCCCTAGCTCTGGTCCTTGCCTTCATCAAGTTGCGGTCAATTTCATTTTCATGCTTTGCTATATATGGTCTGAAGAAAGAATCATAAACGTATGTAGTTCCCTGAAATGGTACACAGAGGAAATAAAATTAGAGAAAAGGTAAAAAAGATTACTACTCTATCTCAATGGTTTTACTTACTTTAGTCTTTGGAAACCAGAGATAAATGAAGAATGCCAACTTCGCCTCGCTATACATTGGTAACCTTCAAGTTAACATGAAAACATAAGAACAATAAGTATATTATACAGTAAAACTGTTTGTCATCTAACTATCTAAGTAAGTAATATAAACAACATACCAAGAAACAAGAGCATCACCAATTCTTTCAAAAATCGTCAAAGCAGCTACAATAATCCTGCAAAGATGTTTTGAGAGAGGAAGCAAGCAAGATTTATAATAGGAATTCCTAAAAGGTAGAGATAAAGAAAATAATATACAAGAGAAAGCTAATCATATACCAATACTGGCACCAGAACTGAAGCTGTTGAATCTCAGGCTTGTTGAGTTCGACAGTTTTGAAACACTCATAAGCAGGATATGCATATCCAAACACCATTCTATCAACCAATTGAAAAATTCATTACTATAGTTTGATTGAGAAAATGTTTTTTTTTTAATAAAATCAAAAGAAGAGATCAAAGTTTTTGAGTAACATACAAAAGTCCTCTTGTCAGAAACGATCCAATCATTGTGATCACCTGCTAAAACATTTTTAAAATAAAAGAATCTTCTAATCAGAATAAAATTCTCAATCACCAACTCATTGAAATGATTATATCATGAACTATATCCAAAATACAAAAAGACAGAGACAAAACAATCGTCTAAGCATTGATGCACAACTTCAATTCGATTACACTAATTTAAACGAATCCATCATAAAGACGAATATGAAGAAGAAAGCAATTAGAGTAACGTTTTAAGCGGTTGAAGAATAACATACCTTAGGGCATCATCAATGGGGGATCATGTGAGGGTGTTCTTATAGAGAATATAATGTTAAAATAATGTAAGATCATGTGTTTAGATCTTTTGTTTAGAAGTTGATTAGTGGGAGAACATGTGTAAGATCTTAAGACTTAATAATATAATAATCTAAATTAAATTAAGATTTTACAATTATGAAAACATTTAAAAATAACATATAAATTGCAAATGCCAAATTTATGAAAAACTGAAAATAAAAGTGAAAATACAATACTAAATATTTATGAAAAAAACATTAAAAATATAAATAACAATAAACAAACAAACATATTACTTAATAAAAGCACAAAAATATTTTATCTAATTAATACATAGTTTATTATCCAAATTTATTCCAAATATGTTGAATATTCCAACCAATGCCCAAATGCCACGCCACCCCGCAACACCCACAAGAACAGATCCAGGTCAAGAGCCCAGTTCCTGATCTTAAGCCCATTAACCTATTTTTTTGAATTTAAATAATGCTTAGATCAGGGGGGGTGATCCCCCAATGCAGATGGTCTTATCAGAAAAATGATTTCGAACGAATTAGACGGCGGTTACGATTGTGACTTGCGAATGGAGAAAGGAGAAACAAAAATGAAGCAACGGTGTATTATTAATATCGTATCGGATAGTGACTTGCGAATCCTTTTTTCAAATTCTCTACTTGAGAGTTTCAACTTGAAACAGTGCGGTTTTAAAATAGTCAACAATCACGACTTTTAGATGGTATTAGCCGTTGGATTTAATATTTGACGGATACAATCTTTTACTTTTGAGCGGGTGTACCGTATCTCATCGCACCGTATATATTTCTTCCTCTTCTCCAATTAATTTTTAATAGTAGTGGATAAGGCGTTAAATATAAAATTTGGAAAAGAAAAAGCCTTTTATCAAATAGAATAAAGCCACGTCAACAAATCGATTGTGAATAATCTAGTGGCTGAGATCAACCGAAAACCAAGAACCACTGGCTCTTCTTCGTCCTCTCATCTTCGCGCGCTTAAGCGATAGCTTCACACCAACAAAGACAAGTACTAATCGGAATCGAAAATGCCAGTTTCAGCTCCATCTCCGCCTCGTCTTCAATCTCCGTTCATTCATTGTCCCATCAATTTCACTCCGTCTTCTTTCTCGGCGAAGAATGTCCGGTCGCCGTCAACATCTTATCCCCGAATCAAAGCTGAACTCGATCCCAACACGGTTTTGATCCTTATCTATCGACTTCGTTCTCTTCTAACTATTTCAATTATCGATTTTGTTTTTTCGTAATTATTAGGTAGTCGCAATCTCTGTTGGCGTAGCAAGCGTCGCATTAGGAATCGGCATCCCTGTGTTCTACGAGACACAAATCGACAATGCCGTGAGTCTTCTGATTCTCTTCTCAGTTAAATCTAATTCTGATTGTTGGAAAGATTCGTGAAAGTTACAGTTTTGGTAATGACTGTTTCCGTCTTTACACAACTTCGTAGGCTAAGCGAGAGAATACTCAACCTTGTTTTCCCTGTAACGGTACCGGAGCTCGTAAGTGAATCGATTCTCTCTCTCGAGTTTTGTTAGCATTTTGGTTGGATTTGTATAAGAGCAAAATGTTTGATGTGTAGTCGTAGAAGAAGTTTATGAACATATTATGATGAACTGAAGAAATAGTTTCTTTGGTGGTGGAGCAGAGAAATGCAGATTGTGTGTGGGAAGTGGTAATGTGACTGTAGAGCTTGGTGGAGGAGAGAAAGAAGTATCTAACTGTGTCAACTGTGATGGTGCTGGTTCCTTGACTTGCACTACTTGTCAAGGCTCTGGTGTTCAACCTCGATACCTTGATCGAAGGTACTAGACGATTATTGTGAATCAGAGCCACTCTGTTATTTTTTGCACATTGTAGAGATGCTAACTTGATTCTTCTCTTCTTTTTCTTATGGCCAGGGAGTTCAAGGACGATGACTAAATACCTTGCACTAGAGAACAGATCCAAGAGTCTCTTTTTCTCCCTTCTCACATTTCTTCATTGTACTATACTGTTTTGTTCACCAAACATGTTGAGAGAAATCATGACATGGATATTGTAACTGTTAAAGAAAACCACCAGAGTTCAATCAAATGTTTCTTCTGTTGTAATGAAGTAACATGACATAACAACTTATTTTCCCTCCTGAACTATTTCTATCATCAATCACCAACCAAAAAATTTCTGCAAAAGACCAAATCGATTTGGCTTACATGCAACAACAATGAGCTAGCTACATGTGTCTTAAAGTTAACCTAGCTGTGCAATTGAAGAAGACAGTTTCATCACTTCATGTACTTACCGTGCAACCATGTCATCTGTAACTTGTTACTTTTACGAGATAGGAAATTCTCTCCAAGACGCCTTCAACCATGGGTTACGCATATGTTATTCCATGTTTTTCTATCGAAAACATTGTTATGTCTATTTCCTGATTGGATCTGTTTAACCACCAAGTCAGCTGAAACCTTGTCAAGAAACGGAGTCCCATCTCTTTCTCGATCGCTCCTGCTTCGGTTGTTGATCAGCTTCAACATCCATCATCAACATCTGCCATTCAAAGACTAGAATAAGACATCATCAGCCATATTTATCACAAGATATCCACAAAACAGAGACTTTACACCTGACACTGATTAAAATGACGTAACACCTACAGGTTAAAGCAAATTTATCACTAATTTAGCTATCTCTGTAGTTTCACAACAGCATGATAGTTGTTCAGTGATCAGAGTTAAACCCAAATTTGATACAAGAAATTAACTTATCATCAAGCGAATTCAGCTCAAAATCTAAAGAAATTAATCGAATTTGAGTACCCAAATGGAACGAAATCAAATGCTTTGAAAAGCCCAGGCCCATACGTCTTTTTTTTTTCCTTTAATATTTTGTCTTCATTTGCATAATAGATCGAAGCCTGGCTTGATAAGATATTGGCAACAAAAGTGAAGACTAGCCCAATTGTTCCTTCACTTGTAAAATTTATTGGAATTTTAAATTTTGTTGTTCCAATAAATAAAAAGAATTATTCAATTTTATATTTAGAGCTACAAATTTTTATCATATTATTAATGTGGACAAGTAATGCGACCGACAGTTGTGACAGTGACAGTGACAGTGACCAGAGTTGGACTCGGCTTAATTGCTTAAAGCCTTAAATTATTGGGTAAATAAAGGGGTATTTCAGTAATTTCATCTTACATGTAATGATAATTCACCTTTGATTAGTATATAAAACAATATCATTTTAAAAAAAATAAAGGAAAAATCCTAAAGGAGAGGAAAAAATAGATCTGAAATCCCGCTTGATACTCCACCGACTTTTAAGTTTTAACTACTGGGGATTTGATTTAGTGTTAGTGACTCCTCTCTCCACCTTCCTTTGATTCAACCTATCACTTGCTTCTCCATCTTCATCATCAAAAATACGAATCCATCTCTCAATCTTAGATCCGGGAAGCTAATTTCTCTCCTCCGATCGGTGAATGCAGTTACATTGACCTCGGATCTAACCAAGCTCTTGTGGTTTCTTACTCTCTACCTCGTGGAATTCTGAAAAAATGGGGGAGAAATCCAAGTCAAGAGGTTGGTGCGGTTGGTTTATCGCGATTATTGTGCTAGCTTCTGTTGTCCTCGCCGTCGTTTACACTGTCAAATTGAGAATGAAGAAATCCGGTGACGATGATGGTAGTGGTCCCGTTCCTGGACCTCCCGGCGCCATTGATAAGAAATACGCCGACGCTCTCAAGCTCGCTTTGCAGTTCTTCGATATCCAGAAATGTAATCATCATTCCTTTACTTCAATCTTTCTAATCTTGGATGTCTCCACGATTTCCAAATTCAAATCTACTTTCCAGTCTCTACTGATTTCGTGTGATTTGATTCATAATGATTGTGCTTGTAGCTGGTAAATTGGAGAACAATAAGATATCTTGGAGAGGAGATTCAGGTCTTAAAGATGGAAGTGAAGCCAATCTTGATCTTTCCAAGGGTTTATATGATGCTGGAGATCATATTAAGTTTGGTTTTCCAATGGCTTTCACTGCTACAGTTTTGTCATGGTCGATTCTTGAGTATGGTGATCAAATGAATGTAGTGAACCAATTGGATCCTGCTAAAGACTCACTCCGTTGGACCACTGACTATCTTATCAAAGCTCATCCTTCTGATAATGTCCTTTATATTCAGGTTTGGACTTCAAATCATTCATGTTGCAAGCAATGATTCTCACTTGTTAGTGTTGTTGTGATGATTTATGTTTGATGTTAGGTGGGAGATCCAAAAGTAGATCATCCATGCTGGGAGAGACCAGAGGATATGAAAGAGAAGAGACCACTCACTAAAATTGATGCAGATACTCCAGGGACAGAGGTTGCTGCGGAAACTGCTGCAGCTATGGCTTCAGCATCTTTGGTTTTTAAGGATAGTGATCCGACATATTCAGCAACGCTTCTGAAGCATGCGAAGCAGTTGTTTGATTTTGCAGAAACTAAGAGAGGCTCTTACAGTGTCAACATACCTGAGGTTCAGAAGTTTTACAATTCAACGGGATATGGTGATGAGCTACTATGGGCAGCTAGTTGGTTGTATCATGCAACTGAGGACAAAACTTACCTTGATTATGTGTCTAGTCATGGAAAAGAATTTGCTAGTTTTGGAAATCCAACTTGGTTTAGTTGGGACAACAAGCTTGCAGGAACACAGGTTAGTTTGGAAAAAGAAGAAACTGTTGAAGCATTTCTGTGTTTTTTTTCTTCCAATAACATTTATGCTCCTAATGATTGCAGGTACTATTATCAAGATTACTCTTCTTTAAAAAAGATTTATCAGGAAGCAAGGGACTTGGAAATTACAGGAACACAGCTAAAGCTGTCATGTGTGGACTCTTACCAAAGTCTCCAACTGCTACAGCTAGTAGAACAAACGGTAAACTCACTTTATTATTGGCTATTGCATAGAAGATAAAGCCTCTTTGACTTAATTTCTTATAAAGCTTCGATCTTGTTAAATCTCTTGTTCGATAGGTGGCCTTATATGGGTTAGTGAATGGAACTCGATGCAACAATCTGTTTCTTCAGCGTTCTTAGCCTCGCTTTTCAGTGATTACATGCTCACTTCCCGTATCCATAAAATATCATGCGACGGGAAAATCTTCAAAGCAACAGAGCTCAGAGATTTCGCCAAATCGCAGGTAACAAGAACAAAACATGAAATTCTATAGACAACAAAACCAAACTAGTCAAAGAAGACTCACTAGAGTTTCTTCGTGCAGGCTGATTACATGCTCGGGAAGAATCCGCTGGGAACAAGCTTCGTGGTGGGTTATGGAGACAAATACCCACAATTTGTACATCATAGAGGAGCTTCGATTCCGGCAGATGCAACCACGGGTTGCTTAGATGGATTCAAATGGTTTAACTCAACGAAACCAAACCCAAACATAGCATATGGTGCACTCGTAGGTGGGCCTTTCTTCAACGAGACGTTCACTGACTCACGAGAGAACCCGATGCAGAACGAACCAACCACTTACAACAATGCACTCCTCGTTGGTCTCTTGTCTAGTCTTGTCACTACCTCTTCTGCTTTACAATCGTTGAAGTGAGCCTTTTTTTTTGTGCCTTTTATTGGAATCACATTGCTTCATTTTTATTTGTAATTTTTTTTTAAATTCGTGTGTGTGTATTCACGTTGTGTATTGCTTGATATGTTGATGAGTGTTAAAAAACAATTAGTGCTCTAAGAATCCAAAATTTAGAAGGAAAAATAGACTAATCAAATAAAATAAAATTTACAAAACACACCATAGGTAACAGCACATTGAAGCAACGAAAAATAAAAAATTAATGTTGCAATCGGTATGAAACAGAAATACAGTCCGGTAAGATTCTTAAAAAACCAAACTGTCCTGTCTTGGTCTAAAAACCGGAAAATGTCGGTAAAATTAACGAACCGGGTTATTGGGTGTTGAACTTAAACCCTTTGTCGCGTGAAGAAACCCTAGTCTCCATAGACGACGAAGGCATCTTCTTCTTCTTCGATTGCTCTGCTCAGGATCAAAAATCGTCGGTTTAGTTCTCCGGTTAAAAGTTTTGTCCCCGCAAGGTGAGATTCTTTTCAATGTTTTTTCCTCTGCTCAGTGCTCGAGACTTCAAATTCTGTGTTTAGATTCAATTTCGTAGAGCTCAACGTTTCATGGAGTCCAGTTTTGATCTGAGACTTAAGACTTGTGTTCAGTTGGAAACCCTAAGCTCATTCTTAAAAGATAAAACCCGCCGCTATATAAATTCTCAGAATTGAAGCTTTTTTGTATGAACAGGAATTGGATCTTCAATGGAGGGGTTAAAGCTTTCAGAAGCGGAATTGATGATTTATATTCATCCTTCGAAGAGCAGAAACGTTTTTCAGGCGATTTGTCGCGAGCTCAGTTCTCTTCTATTCCAGTTCGTTCTTTTTCTTCTCCTTTCTTCTTTGGGATCAAGTTTCGATTTTTAGGTTGTGATTCTTTAGATTACAAGAACTCACTGTTGCTAATAGCGGTTTATCGAATCGAGCTGTCTTGATGCAATGTTTGTTTGTGGTACTTTGGTTTTCTTATTTTGTGTATCAATCTTTGTTTTGAAGGTATAATGAAACCTTCGATGGCGTTCTATTGGCTTATGATGCTACTGTCAAAAGCAAACAAGCTAAAATCCTTGCAGGACTTCATCCTTACTTTGGCGTGAGAGTTAACACTAGACTACTCCTTTTTGATCCAAAGCCCAAAAGTTTTGTAGGTAAGATCTCAATTAAATTTCTTGCTAGTGATCTAATGTGTTTGACTGGTTGGTTAATTTCTCTTGTTTGTTCTATGCAGAAGGGAAAATTGTGAAGATTTCTCCAGAGTCAATCCATGTTATTGTTCTTGGTTTTTCTGCTGCAGTCATTACAGACGTTGATATCCGGGAAGAGTTCAAGTACAGAGTGGTATGTATGATTTATAGGTCTTGAATGTACTTATTCCAACTTGTTAAAACAGACTATAACATTTGCTCTATTCAGAGAGATGGTGAAGGTTCTTTCGTGAGCAGATCGCATAAACGGCATGCACTAAAGCTTGGAACTATGTTGCGCCTTCAAGTCCAAAGGTAAATTTTTAGTTTCTCTGCTCTACTGTTTTTTGTGATTAGAATTTTAGGTAACTGAATCGAGATTATTCTGCAGTTTTGATGAAGAGGTAATGCATATAGCTGGATCTCTACTTCCGGAAAACACAGGATGCGTTAAGTGGCTGGAAAAGAAGTCTGAAGAAGCTTTGCATACAGATAGGTTAGTTAGTTTGTACACTACCTTTAACTCTCTAATCGTATCATCTTTTAAAAAGAAAACTCTTTTTTATTTACAGGGATCATAAAAGGAGGAAATTTGCCTGAGGAATTATGAAAATACAAAACAGTAGAAGAAGTTTGAAATGAAGAGAAGCAGCGATGCTGAATTTTTGCTGTACCAAATCTTTTTATGTAAACTGTTTTTTTAATGTACTATTGGTACCTTCCATTTTGAATCTGAATGTTCTTTCTAATCAATATCAAAATTGTTATTGCAAAGTAAGTTGTGAAGCCATGATATCCTCGTGCTTATAACCAGCTCTTCTATCGATGTGATTTTCAAGCTTTGCCAGAAGCATTTTGCATATAGGAAGTTTGAAGATCAAACCAGTAAAAGAAGCAGATGTGTTATAGTTTAACCGAATAAAACAATCGTTTGAAAACAAGGTACAATACAAAGCATCTGTATATAAATAATTATACACCAAATGATGATAAATAAAAATGTAGAAAAGGGTATGGAAAACTTATGTAACCTATAGTTTCTCCCAGCTGCTCTTATTCCCATTAAGCTAAGACCAAGAGCCGCCCAATTCTAATGATACAACAAACATATGAAACGAGTTCAACTACACCTGATGATTGATACGGTTAGGAGAGAGTCAGGAGTAGTACCATTGTGCTCAATATCGATGTCTAGGACGCAAAGCGGTAAACGAATTCCCGCCTTGATCATGATGATGACTTCCTCTTCCTCTACCTCTTCCTCCGCCTCCTGCTCCTCTGCGGTCGCGGTCACCACCTTGTTGATGATGATGCTGACCACCATACCCTTGTGGGTTATTATGCTCGGACCCACCTTGACCATGCCATTGTTGTTGCTGTTGATGTTGATTACCAGAATACCCCCCTCCTCTAGAGTCATGGTGACCTCCCCGTGATTGGCTCTGGTAAGGCTCTGATGGAAATCTCCCACTGGGTCCACGAGGTTGGTACCCGCCTCGGCTTTGGTAAGGAGGCGGCTGAGCATAGCCTTGCGCGCCAGGTGGAGCAATATAGCCACCATGTTGGTAAGGAATTGGTGGAACATACTGCGGAGGATTGTAGCCATAACCAGGAGGATTCTGAGCATGTACATCTGTTGGTGTCTGATATCCATATCGGTCTGTTCCCATCTGTAAGCTGTTGGAGACAAGACGATGTGCTGCATCTCCCAGATGCCTCCCAGATACACTTCCAGGTGGGTTTTGCCTAACGAATTGAGGTAAAAAGAAAATAGCAATTTTGATATTAGACACTACCAATTCAAACACAGGCCTTCTTTTGTACTTGGTTTGATGATTTTATTACCTCCCCTGATTATTATACATCCCATGATTATTATGCATCCCGTGATTATTATGCATCCCGTGATTATTATGCATCGGTCTCCTTCCGTTTTCCTCATGCCACAGAGCAGGTGGGGGTTTCAAGTCCTGTATGTCCACAATCTGAACAGACGAGAAAACAAACCAACTTAAGCTACCAAGACGATTTGAACAGACATAGAGGTCACTCAAAATAAGTTCTTCGTGAGCAATGACTAGCTAAACCATTAAAAGTCCATAGGGATGACAGTCACGGACAAGACAAAGTGGTATCATTTACCTTCTTAGGGAAGATGACACCAGGAGGAGGCCTGGTTATGTGTTCATGTGCATCTGGAAGTCTATAAATACAACATCTGAGAAGCAACGAAAATAAATCAGTATTGCATGTTTAATCAATTTAAGCTTCGAACATTTTTTAAAACTAGGCTCGTGATCTCACATGACTTGGTTGGTCAAGATGTCCTCCATACCCTCCATTGGGGACCTGAATACTGGCGGGTGAGTCTCCCCTGAACACGGAGTCAAGTAGCCATTCATACCATCACTGCAAGTAGTTCTAAGAACATCAGGAAACAGATTTGGTATTTGTTGGCCTCAGTGAGATATCCAACTGACGAAGTTATTTCATACTCATCCACCACGAAGTCATAAAACAAAACAAATAGAGTTACGTTTTACAAACCTGAGCTCAGGTTTGATCTTAACCTTAAAGTCTACTCTCTCCCTGGCACTTAATTGCCGACAGTGATTGTCAAGTGAAAAGACGAGTTCAGCCAGGCGATGAGACGTTGCTATGAAAAGCATATCACACATCCTGCTGTTTCTACGCTTCTCTTCATCCTGCAGATTGAATAAAGAACACATCAAAATTAATCTTTTTGGAAGCACACATCTTGATGTGGAGGCTATCATAATAAATGCAGGAATGACGTATAGGGCAGCATACCGTCAATGTAAATTCCACTTCGGAAACAGCTTCTAGTAGGCGCTTTTCATCAATGAAAGGCAGCTTAGCAATACCCTTTGATGAAAAAGTAAAATCCGTTAATATAGTGATTATGTTTCTTTAACATAAGGAAAAGATAAAGAAAGACAGAGAGGCTACCTGCCATGAAAAACGCTTTCCATTCATGTCGACTTCAAAATCTAAAATAACAATAGAAAGTGATGCAGCTATAACTCGTTACAACAATTAACACTCAGAAAAAGATGGAATCTTTACTAGGAAAGGAAGCACTACCGGTTGGGTAAAAATCAATGATAGGAGAGTTGGGATCTGTCATCAAGGTCCTGTAGCGCTCTGGAAGTGCATGCGCACTGACCAAATGAAGTAACGATTAATAGATATACCAAAGAGAGGGAACAATAATGTAGAAAAAAATTAATAAAAAGCATTGATGTAACTACCTTGCAGCTGGGAACACCCCAAGAAGTTGATTGAAAGGCTTAAAAGGAGTTCCTAATTCGAACTTAATATCCAGCTCTCCCAAATCTTTCAGATCAGAAGCAAATGGTGCATAATGGTAAGGATAAAACCTGTAACAGCAAAGTACAATTATATAAAAAGTGACAGCTAAAACCTCTCACAGTAGATGAAGACCTACGAATCTAAAAAGCAAATAGTGTCTAATACCAAGATATAGATATAACATAGTAAACCCTATCAGACCAAGGATAAATATAAATCCTAGGCGAAAAAAAATTCTTTCAAATAACTCCTGCGTTCTGTTTAAAAGGAAATCAGACAGAAAACAAAAGACAACTCAACAAGAAAATTTTTATGGCACTTCAAATGGAAAGCTTAAAACATAAACAAAACTAAACCACACTAAAGAAAGCAATCCAAACGGATCAGTAGGTGAAGTTGTTCAGTAAAAAAGAAATATCAAAGTGTAGGAACTCACCACTGCCAGGAGCAAACACCTTCCATGTAGTAATGCATGACCCAACAAAGGCCTTCTGTGTACTTCAAAACCTGTACAAAAGAATGTTTCACAAATTAGAAGGAACCCTGCAGGAGTTGTACCAAAACTTGAATTATATATCATTCTCCAACTTACAACATCCTTCCGCACTCTTTCCATTTCTTCAGGAGTTACTACTGAGAACTTCTCTTCATAATATCGTTCTCTCCATCCAGGTTGCCCTAGCTTCACCTATGCAAATGGAAACCACTTTCAGAAATGAAGGAAACCCAAAGATTGACAATCAAAGGGTAACTGAAAACCAAAGAAATTCCCAATAACGTAAATCTAATCATAATCCAGTAGAAAGAACCTTATCCTCTTCAGTAGTATCCGAGTTGAACGCATCTGATTTCTCACGGATTAACTCCTTGAGCTTTGTCTTTAGCTCTTCTTTGTTCTCGTGTTCCTGAAATAAGTAAATAAATTAAAATGATTGTTCACTTATATAAGGTCATCCACTCTCAATTACACAGTGACAAAGGAGTTAAAATCACATAGTGCCTCTCCAGGACAGGAATGCATACATCAGATTCGAGACTGTTCTCGACGTCAACAATAGCAGCACCAACACTGGATCCTGAAGATACACGTCGAACTTTTTGAGGCGGAGCAGACCTTCCATGGTTAGACTGAAAGGGTGAAGGTGTAGGAGCCGACGCAAGTCGAGAACCACTAAATCGTGCAACCGGAACAAGAGAATCTGGTTGAGCTGTCGGAGCTGCATCATCCATTTTTTTTTGTCTTGGCTGAGCTTTCTCTCGCTTTACTCTTTCCGCTTGCTTCTGATATAAACCAGAGTAAAAAGGACCATCAATACATTAATACAGAAATATTAGTTCTATCCATATCTTGTAGAGATACTAAAACTTTGAGCAGAGCAGCAGGTTTTATCAGGTCAAGGGTTTCCAAATGACCATAATGTAGCAAAGCAAACAAGATTCACATACACTACTCTACCAAACGTGAGGATACACATGGACCCCTATATACTTTCCATCAAATCCAATTATATTGAGTTTACAAGACTATGGTGAAGTATTAATATCTCTGCAAGACTACTCAAAATTTACTACCGAGTGGGAAAAGGGAAATGTCATGCCAGTCACATGTATCAGATATTTTGATAGCAGATAAATAGCTACTCAGGTATTGTGCCTCACTTTAAGGCCAAAAAGAAGTATGTTTTCTAAAATTTCGATGTACCTGATGTATCATGGCTCTTTTCTGAAATATCTTATCTTCGTACGATCCAACAGCCTGAATAAACTGTTCCACCCTCTTTAAATTTGGCTGGAGAGGATAACAGTAAAAGACGAAGTCAAAACCATGTCACCTAAGGGTAAATTGGAAAAGGAAAGATTTGAGTAAACTATTCCAATATGAACAGAGAACAAGTACCTTGCACCCATCCGTTAAATAGCCGTCAAGTGACCGAAATTCCTTCTTGTAAACAGCCATAAGCAAGTTGATAGCACCCTGAAGAAATGAAGAATTACAGCAACGTTTCATCAAAAAGTAGTTTAGAATGCATTGTAAGATATGTCAAGTTCTTAACATAGGATAGATAACGGAATTGACATATGCCTTAAGACATTAAACTGACACCACCAATACTAACGTATCTAATCATACTAGGGCATCCCTTGAAGGTTCTTTAAACGAACAATTCATAATGAAATCCAGATCCAGGCAGCACAAACCTCTCGAATCTCTAATGTCGGCATATGAGGTAAGAAGTCATTGCCCACAAAGAAACATATGAAGATAAAATCATCAACAATGCGCTCTAAATCAATCTCAAATGGGGGGTTGGGAATCCTCATTTCAAGCTCCAGGTATTCTCTAAGAATCCAGATATGAAGAAACTGACAAAAAGAAACAAAGAGATGAGACTTGACAATAATATTACACTTCAAGACTGTATCTCAAGAACCTGCTGATCATGTGTTAGGAACTTGGTCAAGAATTTCAACCTGATATGGCTTTTTGACAAAATCATTTCCATCGCCTTTCTCATCAAATTCTCCTGCCCTCTTCTTTGCTTTTCCTTCACAATTTGCAGCCATATGGCCCATTTGACCACACAAGAAGCATCTCTCCTGCTGTCCAGGAGTGTAGACCACCTAAATCGTGGGATGAAAATTTAAAATTCAGCTTAGTTACCCAGGAAGAAAATAGAAATTGAAGAGTTTACTCTAGTTATCTCCTCCACTCCTTTTTTTCTACCCACGTTTGTTAATCTTCCAAGGAAATATTAAAAAGGCCCTTAAAACACAGAATTGAATACAAAAAGCATGTGGAAGAGTAAATAAAAAACCTCTCGAAGAATTGAAAAATGAACTTCATGGGTCGCCAAGCCCAACATAATCAGGTCAGCGTCCTGTCAAAGAAAGCAGGTCAAAATAAGCCTCCTAAGTAAATAACACACTAGAAAGTGAAGGCCAAGAAAGTGAATAAGCAATTAAGACCTCATGATAGTTTTTGGTGCAAGTAAAAATTAGTAAATGAAGAATCATACCAGTCCATACAAGCAATGCCGAGTGTTTGGGTCAAAACCAGGAAGATTTCTTTGAAGACGAATGTATGACATGATTTTATGCTCCCCTTCACCTGGAACATTTGCGTCTGAAAGAATAACCTTCGCAGTTCAACAGTTACGTGCAAAATTAGTCACAAACTCAATTCAATACGTTAATCTGCATAACTGTGTGAAGTAAGAAATAATAGGGAATCACAAATACCTTGATATTTTTCCAACCAACATCATGATTAAGTCTAAGGTGTACATAATATTGCAGCGCAATAGACAGAACGCCCATGAATTCTGTTCCAGGTGTAATAACATTAGAATCAAACACTTGAGAGTCCACTTTAGGGGGGAGTCTTCTACCCTCCCTCTCAAACTCCTCTCGCAGCCGTTCTTCTTCAGCAGCCTGTAAGATTCACAATGTCAACAGATTTCCATTGAAAAGGTAGGAGACTCGTTAACGGAATGAAAGAAAAAATCATGTAAAGAAACGAAATCAAGAACACAACAAACATTAGAAGCATATGTCTAGAAGAAATTAAATAGCAAAAAGAAGTTTTTCCTGGCTGAGGAACTACACAGTAGAAACCCCATGCCAGTATGGGGTAAAAAAGAACATACAGCATCCGATGCATCTTTAGCAGATCTAAACCGCCTAGACCGTTGTTGATTCATTTTAGCTCTTGGAGCAACCCCATCTAAGACCCAAACATACAAAAGTATTAAGCTTTAAGCAAACTCTTCTAAAATTTTATGTTGGCTGATAAAGAAAACTTACCAATAGCCATATAGAGCAACTTCCGTGGCCGTACCATCACAAAAAGCCTATCAATGTAATCAAACATACACTGAAACACCTCCTCGAAGGTAGTTGGAGATGGCTGCAATAACAAACATACCCGTCAAAGAGCTAACAAAAACTACTCACACAAAGGTCAAATTTGAAAACCCATTTATGAATGAGAATGAATCAAATTTGAAAACCCTAATGTCTCAAATAAAACATTCATAGTAAAGAAGCTGAATGAATCAAAAATCGAAAGAAAACGTTACCCTATCTTCGGGGTGGAAACAAGGATGGATAATCCCGTTCATGTCGAGATAGAGATTATCGTATTCGAGATTGTTAGGGTTAGGTTTACTAGTATCCACCGGAATCTTGATACCTTCGATATCAACAGGCTCTTCCTCGATAACATCAGCCACTAAAAGAGGATACTTCTCCGCCAACCACCGGTAAAACGACGGTACACCCATTCTTCACCGATCTCGAAGATATAAATCTCCGGCGACACGAGAAACAAAACTCAGAGACCTAAGGAGGGAGAGAGGGTATAAATCAAACCAACGGTGTTTGCCGACGGCGGGTAAGGTCACGAAGTGCACATTAATTGGTTTTTTCCTTCTTTTTTTTTGTAAGAAAGCAAAATCGGATTAGTCACGCTAATTGGGCTTAAGACAAAAAGGAAATATGGGCTTTGTCTGTAGCCCAATAGCCCATCTCACAAAAAATTGACTAAAAAAAACTCCGTTGCCGGGACTCGAACCCGGGTCTCTCGGGTGAGAGCCGAGTATCCTGACCAGCTAGACTACAACGGATTTGTGTTTTATACCTGAACTTAAAATTATATATAGCTATAAACACTATCACTCCAAGAAAAGAGAACACGAAGGACTTGTACTTGATTAAACTAGTCTCTTTCGGCTTTATGTCTTCTTCTTGTGGTCCATCTATTCCGGCAGAAATTATGATTCTTCGATTAAAAGATCGTTTATTTAAAAGATTTCTTTGTGAAATTAGTGCTATAAGAGTTCTTTGTAATACCGTTTTCTAATAATCCATTTGTCTACATTATCGTCTTCGTTTTTTCTGCTGCATTAGTCTACGTTATCTTATATGTCTAGTCTCAGTGTGATTTTATGAATATAAGTAATTTTCTGTTAAAACGAAAAAAGTAAAACAAATTTGTTTCGAAAATTACAAAAATGCTCTTTAGATTTGCAGAAACCATGGGTGAACCTAACTAATTGACATATCTTATAAAACATGGACTGAAAAATATTTTGATTAATGGATTTCGATTTTTAAGCTTTGAAAATTGAAAATCAAAAATAAGTATTCATAATCTAACCATATATGAAATACTATAAATATCCTTAGTAAGAAATATGTACGACTTGGTAGTTTCTGATTTACCGGCCATGAGAGATGCAGAGTTGGTCGTAACATTTGTCACAAGATTGGTAGCTACAAACATAATGCAGATATACTGTCATTCACGCACATGTATACGTACACAAAACAATATTGCATGTAAGATATTTTTCTCACAAAGCTTTGATGAAATTTGTGTTGCTTGGTGAGACATAATCAACGAATTTAGTTTAAAGTGATATCATGTCCAAGAGTAGCCTGTGCTTTTGCTCTAACGTAGGGTAAATTTTAAAGAATTAAGACTTAATCTTAAGTAATATCCGTTCGGACTAATCTACATCTTGTAGATATAGCACTAGGTAACAATTTTTGAATAATCAATATACAACATTTAGTTTCTTTATATAATTTGCTTTTGGGGAACAACAAAAAATTCACACCAACCCAAGAGTTCCATATAGTGGAATCCAAAACGATGTCGTTACACTCTCCCTCCTCACGCTCCTCTCTCTTATATTATAGACGAAACAAAACTAATTCCTCTCTGCAATAAAAATCTTTCCTTTCTCCACTCTAATGGCCGCAACGGTCATTTTCTTCCTTCACTTCGCCGCCGTCTTCTTCTCCAGATTCCACCACACCTCCGCCGTCTCATCAGAGATTCCAGCACTCACATCTTTCAAACTCTCTCTCCACGACCCTTTAGGCGCTCTCGAATCATGGAATCAATCATCTCCATCAGCTCCATGCGACTGGCACGGCGTTTCTTGCTTCTCCGGCCGTGTTCGAGAGCTTCGTCTTCCTCGTCTCCGCCTCACCGGTCACCTCAGTCCTCGACTCGGTGAGTTGACTCAGCTCCGTAAACTCAGTCTTCACACCAACGACATAAACGGCGCCGTTCCTTCTTCTCTCTCTCGTTGTGTCTTCCTTAGAGCTCTTTATCTTCACTACAACTCCTTTTCTGGCGATTTTCCACCGGAGATACTGAATCTAAGGAATCTCCAAGTGCTCAACGTTGCTCATAACTCACTCACCGGGAATATCTCCGACGTTAAAGTCTCAAAGAGTCTCCGTTACGTCGATTTATCTTCTAATGCATTATCCGGTGAGATTCCGGCGAATTTCTCGGCGGATTCATCTCTCCAGCTCATCAACCTCTCGTTCAAACCGTTTTTCCGGTGAGATCCCAGCGACATTGGGGCAGCTACAAGACCTAGAGTATCTATGGCTAGACTCAAACCAGTTACAAGGTACTATACCATCTGCATTAGCCAACTGTTCCTCGCTTATACACTTCAGCGTAACCGGAAATTCACTCACCGGTCTAATTCCGGCGACTTTCGGGAAGATTCGAAGCCTCCAAGTGATTTCATTATCGGAAAATTCACTTACCGGTACAGTTCCGGCGAGTCTTGTATGTGGCTCTTCAGGTTACAATTCCTCCATGCGAATCATTCAATTGGGAGTTAATAACTTCACGGGAATAGCTAAGCCGTCGTCAAACGCAGCTTGCGTGAACCCTAATTTGGAGATTCTCGACATTCACGAGAATCGCATTAATGGCGATTTTCCCGCGTGGTTGACTGATTTGACCTCTTTAGTGGTTTTGGATATATCTGGAAACGGTTTCTCCGGCGGTTTTCCGGATAAAGTTGGGAACTTTGCGGCGCTTCAGGAGCTGAGAGTGGCAAACAATTCACTCGTTGGTGAAATTCCGACGAGTATCGGAGATTGTAGATCGTTACGAGTCGTTGATTTCGAAGGAAACAAGTTCTCGGGTCAGATTCCGGGTTTTCTAAGTCAGTTACGGAGCCTGACAATGATATCTCTTGGAAGAAACGGGTTCTCGGGTCGGATTCCGTCGGATCTTCTCAGCTTACACGGACTTGAAACATTGAATCTCAATGAAAATCATCTCACCGGAACTATACCGTCGGAGATAACGAAGCTAGCTAATCTCAGCATCCTTAATCTCAGTTTCAACAGATTCTCCGGCGAAATTCCTTCCAATGTGGGTGATCTAAAGAGCTTGAGTGTTCTAAACATAAGTGGATGCGGGTTAACGGGTCAGATTCCGGTTAGCGTTGGTGGATTAATGAAGCTTCAGGTTTTGGATTTAAGTAAACAGAGAATCTCCGGTGAATTACCTGTCGAACTCTTTGGCTTGCCCGATCTTCAAGTGGTTGCTCTTGGAAACAATGCACTTGACGGCGTTGTACCGGAAGGTTTCAGCAGCTTGGTTAGTCTTCGGTTCTTAAATCTCAGTTCAAACTTATTCTTCGGACATATCCCAAAGAACTATGGATTTCTCAAGTCATTGCAAGTGCTTTCGTTGTCTCATAATCGAATCTCCGGTTCAATCCCGCCGGAGATTGGGAATTGCTCTAGTCTTGAGGTTCTTGAGCTCAGTTCAAACCGGTTAACGGGTCACATTCCGGTTTACGTTTCCAAGTTGTCTCGTTTGAGGAAACTTGATTTGGGTCACAACAGTTTAACAGGGAGTATTCCGGATCAGATTTCTAAGGATTCGTCTCTAGAATCTCTCCTGCTTAATTCCAATTCTCTATCGGATCGAATACCGGATTCTTTATCAAGATTGGTGAATCTAACATTGTTGGATCTTTCGTCGAACAGTTTGAATTCCACTATACCATCAAGTCTCTCTCGGCTTCATTCCTTGAACTACCTCAATTTATCAAGAAACAGTTTGGAAGGAGAGATTCCAGAAGTTCTAGCTGCGCGTTTCACTAACCCGTCTGTCTTTGTCAAGAACCCGGGACTCTGCGGTAAACCTCTTGGTATAGAATGTCCAAACGTTCGGCGGAGAAGAAGAAGAAAATTAATTATACTAGTGACACTAGCAGTCGTTGGAGCTTTGTTGCTGTTACTCTGTTGTTGTGGTTATGTGTTCAGTTTATGGAGATGGCGGCACAAACTAAGATTGGGTTTGAGTCGGGACAAGAAAGGGACCCCGTCACGAACATCCCGAGCGAGTTCTGGTGGGACAAGAGGAGAAGACAACAATGGTGGGCCTAAACTTGTGATGTTCAACAACAAGATCACATTAGCCGAAACCTTAGAAGCTACAAGACAATTCGACGAAGAGAACGTATTGAGTCGAGGAAGGTACGGGTTGGTCTTCAAGGCGACGTTTAGAGATGGGATGGTTCTATCGGTTCGTAGACTCATGGATGGTGCTTCGATAACGGATGCAACGTTCCGTAACCAAGCCGAGGCTTTAGGTAGAGTGAAGCACAAGAACATCACGGTCTTGAGAGGTTATTACTGCGGACCGCCCGATTTAAGACTTTTAGTTTACGACTACATGCCCAACGGAAACCTCTCAACGCTTTTGCAAGAAGCATCTCACCAAGACGGACACGTCTTGAACTGGCCGATGCGTCATCTCATCGCCCTCGGAATCGCTAGGGGACTCTCCTTTTTGCATTCTTTAACAATCATTCACGGGGATCTTAAACCGCAAAACGTTCTCTTCGACGCTGACTTTGAAGCGCATTTGTCAGAATTCGGGTTAGATAGATTGACGGCGTTGACTCCAGCTGAAGAACCGTCTACCTCATCCACTCCCGTCGGGTCTTTAGGCTACATTGCACCCGAAGCAGCATTAACGGGTGAACCAAGTAAAGAGAGCGACGTGTACAGCTTCGGGATCGTGTTATTAGAGATCTTAACAGGGAAAAAGGCAGTGATGTTTACAGAGGATGAAGATATAGTGAAATGGGTGAAGAGACAGTTACAAAAAGGTCAAATCGTTGAGTTGCTTGAACCGGGTTTGTTGGAGCTTGATCCGGAAAGTTCAGAGTGGGAAGAGTTCTTGTTAGGGATTAAAGTTGGGTTGTTGTGTACCGGAGGAGACGTCGTTGATCGGCCGTCTATGGCTGACGTTGTTTTCATGCTCGAAGGTTGTAGAGTCGGTCCGGCGATTTCCTTGTCCGCCGATCCTACTTCACCTACTTCCCCAGCCGCCACGGCCGCTTCTTGAAATTGTTTTATCTTTTCACAATCATTTTATTTCTTTTTCCTTTTTTTTCCTTTGTGGATAATTTATTTTGACTTCATTGCGTTGTATCTTGTCACGGGTACGACAATCAAATTTTAAGTTGTCAAATTTATTGAATTGTCCACGGTGGAATTAGAGATATCAATCAGTTCAATGTGTTGTTGTTGTTAACTTGTTAGTTGTTATCTTGGGTTATTGAACAACTTTTTCCCGGGATTCTCGTTCAATAAAAATCATGAAGACTAAAATAGTGTGTTGACGTTGAGGTCTAGACCCTACGGAGCCGTTTTGGTAAGCATTGCGTAAACTATCTACTGAGCTTTAGTAGACAATGTTCCGTGATTTGGTCAGTGGGGTTAATAGTAGATGTGGGGGCTCTCCATATTGTCTTAGTTCTGTTTTAGTTCCCGCCAAATATGTTAGGACAAGTGGCTATGCGACACGTGTTGGTCTCCTTAGGGATATGAAAGTAGCCGTTGATATAATTTATTGGATTTTTGTGTTTGGGGAAGAGCGAAGTTAAGCCGTCAGAGGACGAAAAGCTTTTTTAGCCAGAGCCTGTTGTTGTCTGAAACCCCAATCCACGTTGGATTTTTTACTGTTTAGCCAGTGTACTTTGTTTTTTGGATTTTTTTATTTTATTTTTTTGTATTCATTACTTCTCTTTCATTTATTTAACTTTTAATGTTTGGTTGGTGTATATTAATGGAGAACTCCACCTATATTCTTTGGATTCCTTTTATAAACACCAAGGAATAAATTTCTTAAACTAATATAAACTTCTATGTATATTAAATCAAGCCTAACCATAAAGCCACCATTTCTTTTTCCATGAAATTCTGGAAAAGACGTTGTTCATGAAGATAATTAAAACAAGAGTGGTAGTCGTGAAGAAGGGATTGGTGTAATCAAGAAGGGAAGGAGAATAAATGCAAAAGAAATGCAAATTTGTGTGAGAGTGTTTAATTGATGTTTGGGTTGGTGTGGACGACTCATAGCATTATTACATGTGTCATCACTCTCATCTTTATAACAAGTCACGACAATTTGACTGTGCTTGTTTTGGTCTACTCTCTTGAACCCACCATCATCTGTTTTCTAGTACAAAGTGAATGGTAAGAAAAATTATTTACATTGCAAACGGTAGTTCCTTCAGTCGCAGTGTTCGTTTACTGGAAATGTGAAAATAATTCGAGTTTATTAGTTAATGGGAAGATATCAAGTAGCAGATTTTTGAAATCCCATACTAAGAAGAACATAAGGCTCGTTATTAGCGTTATATTGACTAGCTTTGAGATGCAAATGATAGTCTGTTGTATTGCTTAATTGAGGGATTTGTAATGCAGGAATGCATTTTTTACCAAGTCATATAATTTCACCCAAGTTACAGTGTGTCCAATCATAACAAAACTCAAACTCACAAAAAACGAAGTGAAAGGAGAAGCTTATGCATTAGATGAAAACTTCTGATATGAGACATGTTGATACTAACAATAAGTCACCACTTCTTTCACTCAGCTCTAGACTGACCGGCTCGAGATGAGAGGATGATACCAACAATAAGACCATATAGTGCAAGCGCTTCCGCAAAGATGAGAATCAGAATCATTCCCACAAACAGCTTCGGTTGTTGCGCATTCGCTCTGCAAAATGAAACATGATTAACAAAACAAAGTTCTGAACAATGCGTAACGTAGTTGATGTATAAAAAAAAATCGAAGCAGCCTGTTGAATTCTACTGGGAATTTCTCCTATCCTGTTTCGAAGATTCAATACAGGCAGTTCTTAACCAACACCGAATCTCATGTCAAACAACGTTTATGAGAGCAAAACAATAAAGAGTTTTCTCTGGGATGAGTTTGATAATAAATGAAGTAACGAAACTGTATTTGTTATCTTTGAATCAGAATTACAATCAAGAAACCCTAACTATCTTGGCTATTTGTTGTAGAGATACCCTAACTCTCCTATAGGCTATAGCTAACCAAGTAACCATATGGTCAAAATCAGACTTCATAACTACTTAATCATCTTTCCTATCAAATGATGTAAAACAACAAACACCAAAGCTATACTAAAAACTTCTAAACAAGTGAAATGAATCAAAATTGCTGCAATCGAAACAGTTTAAGATCATGTAGAAGCAGCAATTACCTAACACCAGCATCACCGACGATTCCAATAGCCATACCAGCAGAGAGACCAGCAAGACCACAAGCTAGCCCAGAAGAAAGATGAGCATAGCCATCGAATAGGTAATAAGACTTGGCCTTGGGGTTTATCCCAGTACTGATGATGACAGCGATGATCAAACCATAGATACCTAACACACCAGCCATGACAACAGGAACAATCGATTTCATAACAAGTTCAGGTCTCATCACTCCCATCGACGCAACTCCGACGCCACTCTTCGCCGTCCCGTACGCTGCTCCCATACCTGAAACATCAAATCGGATCAGATCGTATCGAAATCGAAAATCAGGGGAGATTCAATTCGGGGAAATTGGCAAGAGAGATGATCTGAATCTTACAGGAGAAAACGAGCGCAGCGGCGGCGCCGAGGAATCCGAAGAAAGGAGCAGTTTCATCGCCGCTGAAACCTGAAGCCATTGGCTCTTTGATGTCTCGATTGTTGCTCCGATTAGATCTGTTCACAAATTATTGTTAGGAGATTTTGAGAGGAAGATAGATTAATTTTTTTGTTCACAAAAAAAAAAAGAGATTAATATTTTTATGGGAGTAAAACTATAATAACTGCGGTTAAAAAGAGTTTTTTTTTTTAAAATGCTCAAACGTGGGTTCTCTCAGTTTTGGTGATGCTAAATTACTGTATTGGGCTTAGTGGAAAGGCCCATAAAAGATTAGATGAAGCCCAAGCTAGTGGTTTGGACTTTAGACATATTGACGGAGATCAAGAACCTAGACTCTTTCAAATTCAATCAAGATTTGGCAACTTTAGTTCTAAATTCAAATTGTTAATCTGATTTGCTAACTTAGGTTCATTATGGTTATTTGATTTCTACATATCATCTTAGTTATGTCGCTTAACCACTAGTTTTGGTGTGATGTATTTATGCAGCGTAATATAATGTTTATGTTCCTTTTGAGGAAAGAATATGATGGTTTCATTCTAAATAATACTGCAAAAACTAAAGAGTGTCAGCTTACGAAGAGATGATGCATTGAATTTTAACGGTTAATCATTAGATTTCATAATATCGATATTGATCATGTTACGTCTATATAAAACTGAGGTATGGGCCGTATGGCCAATAATAATAGGAAAATTATATAGCAAAGAAATTGAGAGTCAACATGTAACACGGAAATTAGTTTCATGAATGAAATATAATTGTCAACGATGGGTCAATCATTGAATTTGTTGGGTATATATACACATGTATTAACCTGTCTTGATAATTTATAAATCTTTCATGGATTTCTTTGTTATATAAATGTGTTATGCCATAAAGATACTATTTGGACAGATTCACAAAACACATGGCTAATTATCACTACATTATACGATAACAGAAAAATTGTAATTGAAAAAATAGAGTAAATCAAATCTGCATCATACAAATACAGCTCATATGAATTAGAGAATACGAAAAAAGAAAAAAAAAATGTGGGCGGCTTTTGATTTATGAATGTTATAGCTAGGGACAGATATGCAAAATCTTTAGTATTCCTTTTGTTTCATACCTTTCGTGAATTCTCCTCATCTCTCTGCCTAAATCACTTTTGTAATCTATTTTTTTTTTTTTTTTTATTATGTCTTCATTTGCAAAAGGAGCGTTAGATGAGTTTGACAAAAAATTACTTCTGCTTCTTATTGTGTTTTTGTGAACTCTCTTGTGTTTATGTTTTCTAGTTTCTACATTTGGCTTTCTCTAACTTCTATGGGCCTCTACTACACTATCCATTACGTTTTGGGGGGAAAAAAAACTGTGACATGTCACGTTAACAAAACGGATCGATCGATGTGCATGCACTATGGTCTATGCACGCACACAATGACACAATTACACAAACATCAACCAATGGAGAAATTCTTAATATCTTTACAGTTTATACTTTATAATATGAAAAAAAATACTTAGACCAGCTTTTGGAGATGGTTTCAGATTAATACGCAAATGGTCAAATGTATTAAAAACAATTAATTATATTTTCTCGACGAAATCATTGATTTATTCTGGGATATATTTTGGCGATCTTGATCATTATAAAACTTTTCTTTTCTGCTTTGAATATTTATCTGGAAGGACAGTTGGACCAACGAGACAGAATAAAAATCTTCTTTCTACATCAATTTATTTATAAACACGGGTTTATAGTTGAAAAAGTACACTTTTAAACACGCCCAACGCATTTCTTTGTCATATTTGTTATTCGTGTATAGAACTTTTTTATATATAAGATTCACTGAGTTTTTGTAGTGACGGTGGAGTTAAAACGTAGATATCAAAAGAAATTACGCTTGGGATAGTTAATCAGAACACTGACTTGCTTAAGTATATATTATGTTAATTAATCATTGGAATGTTTGATGTTGATATATAGCATCACCTCAGGAACAAATGACTAAACACAATCAGCAGAATTATTCAACCCCTCGCGTATAATGTTAATAATCAATCATAGAAATTGTTCCTTCGACGACAATTAACATTTAATATTGTAGTACATTTCAGGTTGGTACCACGTCTTGATAATTCTAAGTAATTGACGAAACCGAAAAATAGAAGTATTAACGGTAATTTTTTTACTTGAGATCACTGTTTACCAAGAGGCTTAAGTCTTAACTATTGTATTTGCATAATCAATTCATATATAAAGATTTTGAATTAATCGGGTGGAGAAACTAATATTAAGATTGATGAGATGTGAATATACATAAAATGATATCTAAATAAACTATTCTTTAATTTCGCCTTTGGTATATTTGGTGTGGAATCTTTATATGGCTTCATAGTTATACAAATGTTGGGGATAACCCAATCGTGCCGACTCAACTATTCCAGTTTTACATCTACATGTCTAAAGCTAAAAGGTTCAACAAGAAACAATTATTTTCGATGCAAAAATAGAAGGGCTTATTAGCTTTAAAGATATCAGAACATACAATAATTTTTTTTTTTAAAACATACAATATATTTTTTTTATGAAAAACATACAATATAGTGTAAGGCAAAGCATTATGCTTTTAATTTAAGTTAATTTTATTTTGAAATTTCACTTTTTCTAACGCGTTTTATAGTATTAATTACAAATGGAAGATTTGACCTAGGAAGTTTGAAAGGTTGAAATTTTACCCATGATTTCTAATGTTAGTCAACTTGAATTAAATAACTTTCCAGTTTTGAACTATTAGAAATTAGTAAAAATACAGAGAAATGGAACATAGCATAATATCAGCTTTGAGCCTTTGACACAGAATAAAAGGAAATACGCGTATGACTTGTTACGAAAAAAAAAAAACCATTTTTTTTGGTGTTGTTCATGTTAGGTAATTTTATTTAAGTAAAATCAATGAAATTTTCAATATAGACAAAGAGTCAAAGACTATAAGTAAAAAAACTGGAAATTTAGCATGATGATTTAGGAATAATATCTAGAGGTTTTAATTAGCATAATTTATTAGGATGTCTTTACATTAATAATTGATATTTTTTCCAAACCTTGTATAAAGTAGAGCTCATAGACCGCTATACAACCACACAAACAAGAAAAAAATAGTATATATAAAAAACACAACCCGTGACATAACTCAATATTCCAACCAACACAAAAAAATAAAAATGGCTGCCAAAGCCACAATCCAAATCTTCCCCGACGTCAATCATCTCCGATACTTCGCTCTCTTTTTTCTCCTCTCGTGCCACGTGGCATCCGGCGACGAAGGAACATGGGAACTTCTTTTACCAAACGTCGGGATCTCAGCAATGCACTCTCAGCTCCTTCACAACGACCGTGTCATAATGTACGACCGAACCAACTTCGGTCCTTCCAACATCTCTCTCCCTAACGGAGCCTGCCACAACAGCCCAGACGACCCAGTCTCGACAACCGACTGCACCGCGCACTCGGTTGAATACGACGTCGCTTTGAACCGTATCCGTCCCTTAACGGTCCAATCCAACACTTGGTGCTCCTCAGGCGGAGTCACTCCCGACGGAACTCTTCAACAAACAGGAGGTGATAAAGACGGAGAACGTAAAGTTAGACTTTTCGCTCCTTGCGACGACAATATTTGTGACTGGACAGAAGTCGATAACGGACTCGCTGCAAGAAGATGGTACGCTACAAACCATGTCCTCCCCGACGGTCGGCAGATCATAATCGGAGGTCGAGGTCAATTCAACTTCGAGTTTTTCCCCAAAACAAACGCTCCAAATCTCTACACTTTACCGTTTTTGTCCGAAACCAACGATCCTGACGAAAACAATCTTTACCCTTACGTTTTCCTAAACACCGATGGTAACTTGTTCATATTCGCTAACAACAGAGCGATATTGCTCGATTATTCCAGAAACACTGTCGTCAAAACGTATCCAGAGATCCCTGGAGGCGATCCAAGAAGCTACCCAAGCACTGGCTCGGCTGTTCTCTTACCAATCAGGAACCTTGTGTTAGAGGTTCTAGTGTGCGGAGGTGCACCAAAAGGATCGTACGACCTCTCTCAAAGGAGAAATACTTTTGTAAAAGCGCTTGACACGTGTGCAAGAATCAATATCAACGACGTGAATCCTCAATGGATCGTTGAAAAGATGCCGAGAGCTAGAGTTATGGGAGACATGATGCTTTTACCTGACGGAAATGTTCTGTTAATTAACGGTGGTGGTTCAGGGACAGCTGCTTGGGAGCTTGGTCGTGAACCGGTTTTTAATCCTGATATTTACCATCCCGATAAACCGGTCGGTTTAAGATTCGAAGCTCAAAACCCAAGCAAGATCCCTCGAATGTACCATTCTACCGCGACTTTGCTTCGTGACGGGAGAGTTCTTGTTGGAGGAAGCAACCCTCACGCGTTTTACAATTTCACCGGCGTTCTTTTCCCGACGGAGCTGAGGTTAGAGGCTTTTTCGCCGTCGTATTTGGATCCTAAGTACTCGAGTATTCGTCCTAGTATTGTGGATCCTAGGCCACAGTCAACGATCAACTACGGTAGAATCTTGAGGCTGAGGTATACTGTAACCGGAAGAGTGAAAAGTCCGGTTAAAGTGACGATGTTGTTTCCTTCGTTTACTACACATTCTTTCTCAATGCATCAAAGGCTTTTGGTTCTTGATCATGTCATTTCTTTTAGACTCGGGATTAGCAGGATTTATGAAGTTAGAGTTAGGACTCCAAGCTCTCCGATTCTTGCACCGCCCGGTTATTACATGGTTTTTGTGGTAAACCAAGATATACCGAGTGAAGGTGTTTGGGTACGTTTACAGTGAAAGTGATTCATTAACATTGATCATTCACTCATTATATGTGTTAATTGGCTGAAATTTTTATTCTAAAAATATTGTTGAAGACTATTTTATGTATTGATTTCGTAGAGTTGTTTGTTAGTATTCAATTATTAAAAGGAATCAGATACTTTGGTATTTCTCTAAGTCGGTGAAATTCATATTATTAGATACTTTACGAAATCTCCAATTTGTTTATTACGCGAGGACGTGGGCAAGAGAATGATGCTAAACTTATTTATTCCTTGCGGATTTTTGTGGGAATATCAAATAAAGAAGGAAAAAAAAGTGAATTTTTAAGTTGGAAAATCCAAAAAAGGAACGTCGTGTGTCGAAAGATTTGCGAGAGACCAGAATAAGAGAGACGACAGATTCTAAAAGACATAAACTACGTAGTGAGTTGCGTCATATGATCCAACGAAGATTCTTACTGTCTTGCACGTCTCACCACGTATGTCACTCTCTTGCGTAACTATTTCTACGCCATTTTTACACCCAATCACAAAACATTCAACTACTTAAGTTTATAGTAAAATTCATATCGGATCCAACTAAGTTTCTTACACCAATTTTCAGTGAATGTTGTGTATGAGAGGGAAAACAACAATCCAAATAGAGACAAAGAAGAAGTAATGGACCTAAGATTCAAAGAGATTTGGTTACATTCTTATTAGTAGTATGTAAAAAATAAATGTAAAGTAAGAGAACAAATTTACAAATGTCAAGTTCGAATCCTTGTGATTTTAATCATAGTTAGTTATTGTAGAAACTTTAAATGACATGAATTGCCGGTTTTGAGAATTGGTCTTGATTTCGGTTTCAAAATGTCTAGTTAAGTATATATAAGATAACATCATAATTGGTGATTCTAAAGACATCAAATCTTAAATACCTAAATCAATAGAGTAAGAAAATCGTTGTTGAAACAGTGAGTTAACAAAATGTGGATTCAAAACACAATGATCACCGCACCATCAATTCTAGCCCTGCAAGTGCGGTTATACGGTTCGGTTTAATCGATTTGGTTTGGAAATCAGTTAATTTGGTTATTGAGATTTTTACCGAAATTGTGGGAGGTTTTTAGCTAACATTCGGTTGGTTTGGTTAAATCGATTTTATATTCTGGATATGAATTGAAAAAAAAAAGATATTGGGCCAGACACTTTTTTATACAGCCCAAACACATAACTGGGCTATCTAATTGTTTAAAAAAAACGAAACTGGGCCACTGTTTTTTGTAAAAAAACAAAACTGGGCCAAACTTAAATCCATTTCAGACCTATACATAGACATCTACTTGTACGTATCTCCTTGTTTCAAAACAGAGGAAACTAAACAGAACAGAGAAGCGCGTTTGAGACAATGACGACGGCGGCGCATGGTAATATTATCGGTTCGGAATATAATTGCAGGGCTTATCAATTCGATACAAATAACAAGAGAGTAATGAAGGTTTAATATCATCAATAACCAATTAATCTCTCAAAGAAAATTTAAGAACATAATGTATTTTTGTTAAAAGCAGCAAAAACAATCCAAAAGAATAACACCAAAACCCTAATAGAATATTAATAGTTCATGATTGAATTCGATTCTAAGCACGCTCTCCACGAATCCTTCTTGCTAGTTGAACATCTTTAGGCATAATTGTAACCCTCTTTGCATGAATGGCACACAGATTCGTGTCTTCAAACAAACCCACCAAATATGCTTCAGCAGCTTCTTGAAGTGCTAACACAGCGTGGCTTTGGAATCTCAGATCCATCTACATTACAATGAAACAACAACTCAATCATAATTATAATAAAGATCAATCTTCTTCATCAAGTTAGGTTTTCGATAATCTTACCTTGAAATCTTGGGCGATTTCACGAACAAGACGTTGAAAGGGAAGTTTACGGATCAACAACTCTGTGCTCTTCTGGTATTTTCGAATCTCACTGATTCATCAACCAAACAAGAACCACCGAATGATTTCAGAAACAAAGATTTTGATTAGAAAGAGGAGAGATCGTGAAACTTACCGAAGAGCGACGGTTCCGGGACGGTAACGGTGAGGCTTCTTGACTCCTCCTGTAGTCGGCGCAGATTTCCTCGCCGCCTATGTTAGGATTACACAATCAATCAATATGAAACCCTAGATTTCTCAAATTCCGTTACAAACTCAAAACTAAAAACGAACAAACCTTGGTAGCGAGCTGTTTCCTTGGAGCCTTTCCTCCGTGTGATTTTCTCGCGGTTTGCTTCGTGCGAGCCATGGCTTCTTCAAGAATCTGAGAGCTTAGAACGATGAAGATTTGAATCCAGAGAGAAGAATCGCTAAAAGCTTTGAATGTTGTGTTTTAAGAAAAAAGTAAAACAGATTAGTGAATTTATAGTGACGAGGTGAATTGTTAGGTCGGTTAATTTTGGGAGATTAACGGGAGAGGAGTTGATAGACGTACGATTAAAGGCATGTTCGATCGACGGTCCATATTTGATTTGATAAGATTAAGCTTACGTGGCGATCTGCGCTTTCGTTTTCTATTGGTCCATATTTGATTTGACTAAGATTAAGCATACGTGGCGACCTCTTATTGGTCCATTTTGGTTTAGTTTAAGGTTGAATTTTCTTCTGGTTTGAACTTAACTCAACTTTTTTTAAGTAATGGTTTAAAAATGAGTAGGCTTATATGTGAGCCTACATTGATTATGGTTGGACTCTACAGTCCAGATAAAGTTGGGCCCAGAAGCCCATTATAGCAGCCAAGCCACAACATAAAACACCTCTGCAAGTTCCTCCCAAAATATTAAGAAACGTAGCAAACATATATCGTGACGCAGACATATTTGATATTGATATCATATAAAACAAATTAAGGACCCTCGAGATCTTCTTATAATCATTGATCATGTGATTGTTTAGATATTTTAAATTTGTTCAAGTTTTTGTTGTAAGCACAATATTGATTATTTATCGGTTAGACTTGCTATATATTTTATTAAAAATTATGATTTTGTATTTGCTAGTATTTGATTGAACTATAACTCCTACTTCCCAAGAACGATTCTTGATAGTGACGACCCAATCATTGACATATCTATTGTTTCACTTTGGTAAGTTTAGTTCAACTGTGCATTTAAACCTTGGCACGCATGACGAATGATTAGAATTAGCTGCAAATTAAGTACGAAGCTCTCGAAACTTTTGTATAGCAAGCATAATATAAGGTCGAATAGACTCTTAGGCGTTCTATAGACTATGACCGATGCCGAATCATTCTGAATGCGACTCTTTAACTAAGCTTATATCTTTGCAAAAATCACAATTTGATGTCTAGCGATTCTGCGAATGACCAAAATAGAAGGTACTCTATCAGTTCTTGAATCCAAATGATATTTTCTAAGTATTCGGCCATTATATTCCACACAACCACCCGTCGTGTATCTACTTGCAGTCATGTCATGTGCCTAACTGCCCCAAAAGCCAAGAATTAATGTATAATCATCATTACCAATCTCTTGGTATGATTTAAAAAAAATTATTGCGTTACGACTCCAAACCAACGTGTACCATGCAATCACCTCTCTATGACTTTGACTTGATGAATCTCTCTCTCTTTGAAATTTTTAGAACTTCTCTAACTTAATTGCGAGAAAAATGATAGAAGTTCGTTCTTTGTTTTTTTTTGTTTTAGTGATGGCTTTAGTTTATGAACATTGTTATTTCTCAATAATATTGAATGATCATATATTCTCTGCGAATGCAGATGCTCTCAATCCAATGATTAGTTACTGCTGTTTATATCAAGCGGTTCAAAAACTCACAGCCATATACGTCCATACCAAATATTAATATATTCTTTTTACAATTTAATGTTATTATAAATGCTTTGACAATGAAGGTTATTGTGAATATATATATAGAATAAGGTTCAACGACTACTTGTGTGATTCATGTGGTATATCGGTGGTGTCATTGAATTCCACAGTCCCAATCATATGAGATACATTCATACATATTTAATTTCGTCTACAACAACGATTCGATAAACTTCTGACCCAATCATATAATAATAAGAATAGAGAAATTTTGCAGTAGATGATATGGAGCTGAAAAGATGACTAAATGCATGGCTTTTTATGGGCACTCTCTTACTGTACGGATTTCTCGGAACTCTTCACTATCTTTTCCCTTCTTGATAAAAGCTTTCAATTTCACTTATACACTTTTAAATAAAAGTTGCGAGTGTTGTGACACTGACATGTTTACACAATGATATAAACGAAAAAAGGGAGGATATTAAATTAAATAAGGGATAATGAGAGACTTGATTATTAGTGGATAATAAAATGTATTGTTTCAAATAAAGCGTCCAAATTATTTTTAGTCAAACAATTTAATGAGCTGGTCTATGGACTGGCTTAACATTGACGTACTAGTTTACTCAATGTAAGGACTAATCATTTCCCAATATAAATTGATGCTAATTATTATACATTTACTTTAGTGTCGTTAACTAATCAAGGTCCATTTTCGTTACTAAAATTCTTAATGCTTGAAAGTCCGAAATTAGGACTAAGTTATTCGCCCTCATACGTCACTGCGTACTTATTCCTTCGCTCCATAACAAATATCAATTCTACCAAAACCAGTTTTATATGATTAAGTCTCATCGTATAATTGCAATGCAAGGCTGTGTCCTTTGCTTTTCTCTTTTAACTTAATTTAAATTATCTCATAGCTTTTTGCCTCTTTTGTTTTCATTCTACACAACCCATGAGGTAACCAAATCTAGTGTTATACAAATTTTTTATATAATCATACAGAGTTATAAAATATCATTTGCCAAAACCTTCTTGATTTTATTATTAGTACCCACAGATTATCTATGAAAAGTTGGACTACCGTTTCCAATATTGGCATAATAAATATAAAGATCACATTAGAAGATACATATATATATATATATATATATATATATATATGTATATATCTATATATATATTTGTCTGAGACCATGGTTAGTTTTAATTACGAACTAGAATGAGATTTTAAAGTTTCACCGGAGGGATTTGAGTATGATATATGCTGTCGATGGCCGATGGGTATAAAAATTTTGTGCCGTCACTTCTGTTATCAATAGACGATCCTGGATTTACAATACCAAAAAAATGAAAACTTTTTATTTCTAATTAATTTATATATAGTAGTATACATATACATATTATGAAATTAGTTATGTAGATCTAAAAAGTTCCAAATCTAGACTCATCGATCGATTAGTGAGTTTGTATTTTAAAAAAGAGTTTTCACTGTGCAAAAAAAAAAAAGAAAAGAGTTTTCACTAATTGTACAAATTTGTTTTGTTGGAGCCATGAACAGAAACAAAACATTAATCCGAATTTGAATTATAAATATCTATGATTTGTATTAATAAACAAAATAGAAAGGGAGATAGAGACGTGGCTAAATTTGATTAGGTGTTAGAGATGCCGAAAGACGTTTGCCTAAATAAATCCAAAGCATAATCCTGATTAGCATATCTTAATGTTTTTATTAAGCTAAACAATGCATGTGCACTTTTATGTCTTCACTCTTCTTCAGACATATAATAAAGCACTGATTATAACTTACATTTAATTAATTCGACATAAAGATTAAAGTACCATCTATGATGAAAAATTGAAAATAACTAAAAACTTAAGATTCCAGATAGGCTTTTATAAAGTACAATAGCAAACTATTAAGCGAACTTATGTTTTTGTGTTTTACGCGTCATGATACCATAGTTTTTCTGTTTATAAACAGTTTCACTTTCTTTTAAAAGAAATGTGAGTGGAGAATGACAAATTTCACTCCGAAAAAAGCTAGATTTACTTAATTTTAAGAAACATTGAGCAAACCAAACTTTAATCAGGTTCATCCCTTCTGATTGTGGCTAATGACTGCCTAATACGTAAAATAAACTAAACAAATGACGGAATGTTCCGTGGGTCCGTACCGTTCACTGTCCACAACGGAGAGCCGTCACTTTTTTTTCTTTTTTTCTGGTAACACAACCTTTGGACTGAGAAAGAGGGTCACAAGTCGGTCAACGGGATTTATAAATTGTTTGACCACTCTTACTGACTTAGCTGGCACGCCACGTCATCTTCTGACGTTGACATGTCATCGTTAAACACACTTAGAGGGTCCACATCGACATATTTAGAATAATTACATCATTTATGTATTTGTAATTAACAATTATTGAATAATTTATAAATGAAACATATTGATGTACTCAAAATTCAACCAAAAAAACATATAATGAATCGATTTTTTCTTAGTAAATGATCAGAGATTTATAAGGATATTGTTGCTTCAACAAATGACATTATACAAAGATTTTTATTTGATGTGATTTGTGTCCTAGTGAATACAAATTAAGCGTTTAACTTATTGTTTGATCCCATATAATATACTTATTTCCTCAAATTGTGCGTGCATGTTAATGCAATTTGGTGCATGGAGGCAGAAAGAGACAATCCATTGCCGATTCATAGCATACGATCAACTCTTGTAATTATATATTTATGGAGAAAAAATTAATAATTGAGTTGGATTCATTATAACCAATAATAAAACTAAAATTCTGCAGAAGCATTAATGAAGATTTGCTTAGGAAGATAAAATTAAATGAGAAGATCCTTAAAACGCAACAAGTGGGGTGACAACGTAACGTCGCATGGGGGGGATGCATCCATAACATGCATTTGGACCCACCTTTGTTTATTTCAATTTTTGAATTCAATATGTATTTCAATTTAAACTATTATTTCAGCATGAAACATATATGTATATGAGTATTCGACTTAAATAATATGATAAGTGAATATATCACAAGGTTATTATCATGCCACATGCGGAAAATGTGATATGTAGGAGTGATAGGAACTCGCGGTGTGGACAGTGGATCGTTGATCACCGATTTTATATTTCTTTTGTAGTTCAACAATTTAATTAAGGTGATGAAAGAAATTTCTTACAGTAGTCAAATAATCTAATTGCATTTTTTTTTGGTACCACAATGCAATAAGTTAATAGTATACTTACAATTACAAAATATACTGTGTAATAAAAACATAGTTTATAGGAAGATTTTGCCGGCAGTCTTTTTTAGTAGACATAATCTGAAAATTCTAAGGATAAGAGTAATGAGTACATCAGATTAGACCGACAGTAGCAATGCTGATAGTAATTAATCATGCATTTTATCACATGAAAATGTACGATACATAGATAAATGTGTATTAGATTTACATATTTGCATTAGAAAATGGAAAATCTGTTGGCTGCTTATTGCTAAGAAATTTTCGATAAAAATAAATGGAGATGGGGACATTCGCGCACATGGAGGCATGGACACATTTGTAAACTACAAAAATAAGTGTGTTTTGGTGTGGTACGCCGTATTACAGTATTAGTTCTTTCGCATAAAAACACTTGATTAAAGAAAATTAAAATTAATTTTCTCAGTGAATAAAAAGCATCTTCAGTTAATCTTAACTGGTTCTGGTGAGAGAACCTTTGTACTATAGTCTATAGGTTTATAGTATTAAATCAAATATACAATTTTAAATAACATTGTTAAATTACAATTTCTTACAACTTTTCCCAGCTACCCATGTGGTGGGTTTAATCTATTGTTGTTTAACATAAATTCTCCCACTTCCGTGCGCCGAAATTGATTTATTCGAAAACGACAAAGTTTAGTAGTATTAATACTGTATTTTTATGTTTATTATACACATTTAAAAAGTTATTGACTCTCATGCTGCCGCTTGTGGCTAATGGCCTTTGGTTGTACGAGCACGAACTATCTTGAAGCATTTACATAATTTATTGTTAAAAGCACTTTAATCCTTTTCTTTAATCCAAAACCAAAAGCAATACAACCTGTTCGGTTTTGTTCGGTTAATTAATGCTTTAGTTGTAATCAACTCACGCCATACTCATAATTTCGAATACCTGTAACCCTAATTTCTAAGATGAAACACCGTGTTCTAAATCCTTGTTAGCTTGATTTATTAGATTTTACCTCATATCACATTACTAAGATTTGACTCACAAAAACGATTGTGTAGATGATTTTCTTTTCGGTCTAATAACTAGTCTACCTTCATTTCATAGTGTATCTTTTTTTATATATAAATAAAAACCTTCATTCCATAGTTTTGTAATGTTATTTTCAAGTTGCAAACTATCGCTATTGATTTAAAGCAAAATCAATTGTTATTGATTGTTTGGTCGCAGATAAATACATTTTACAAAAATACCTACTAAATATGAGCTATTCGAAGAAGATCATCTTTGGTATAATGATTGATATAGAAAAGTGTCGTTTTAACAGTTATGAGTTTTTGGCAAATAATAACAGTTATGTTTGCTGTTGAAATTTTTGATAGCTTTCATATGCCGTAGATTTATTTATCCATCTATAGATCTAATTTTCAGTGATAGACTTGCCAGCAACAAATCTGCTTGGAGAACTGTCTAAGCTTACACCAAAATTTGAACTTCATAACATCTTTTACGTGCATATTAGTATATGTAATACTTTTGCATATTAGTATATGTAAAACTTTCTTAATATTTTAGTTCTAATCTACTTACAAAAACAAAAAAAAATACTCAACCATACAATCTAATTACAATGGTTAGAAAGTATAAAATAGAAAGAAATAAAACTAAACCAGACCATTTTGTTAAGAAATGTGGCTTTAATTTTTTTTTTTTTTTTTTTTGGACAAAGAAATGTGGCTTTAATTATGATAACTTTTTTTCAACTAGTATTTTTTCTAGCTTTTTTTTTTCCTCTTTAACATTTTTGGATACTTAAATTTTATAACATTCCGAATAAATCTGAATATAATAATGTACCTTAGATCTGCTCTCACCTTAACTTATAACTAGATTCGGACCCGCACATACGTGCGGGGTTATATTAGTAATTTTTTTTTGGATATGAACTCATATCAGTTCGATATTGAGTTTGATTTTACCTATCTTTTGGACTAAAAATAAATGTATACAGGGAGAGATTAAGTTAGTGAGAAAAATTAGGTTTACCTATTCCGAATTTTTTAAATATGTAATTAGTGTATTTATTAATTATTAAAATTATTAATTTAATTTGAAAAGATTACTCTCCATAATTTCGAATTTTAAATTAATTATTTTCTGATAATTAAAAAATATTATGTTAATAACTACGCTGGTGATTTAGGAAATATTTTTTAAACATAAGAATAAAATCTCTGCAGATTTTGGCTTTAAAAATCCGGTATGGATTTTGCACAACTATAGGAACTGATTTTATTACGAATTTATCCATAAAAACTATTTTAATGAATTATCACAATTATAAATTTATAACAATTATGATTGTGTAAATCTAATTAATGTTTGTTTTCAAAATAGAAAATATTTGAATAAAAGAAAAATGTTTAGCATATTCGTGTGGATCAAGATATTCTCATTTTTATATATTATATTTTTAAAATTTATTAGTTAATATTATTTTGGAAAATTGAATAAATTCCCATGAATTAAAATGTATTAATATGAGTTCTCCATATTTGTTGGAAACAAATCTTTGCCAGCTCTTCGAAATTAAAATATCACTTTGTTCTCCATATTTGTTGGAAACAAATAATTTTAAAAAATAGTTAATTAAATATATTATCAAAATAAATAAGTTTAAATATATATAGTTTCGAATTAAATAGCTTGATTTGTTATGGAATCTTCTTTAAACAATTTCCAAAAATATAGGGTAGTTATTAAGTTATTGATTTAATTTCAGATTTTTTTTAATCCAAGATCCGCGTGTTTATCCGACTATACCAACGGGTCAACCCAAGATCCGCTGGTCTTTTATGATCAAATTGTCTCAATTATCCTTTTTTGACCTTTTTTTTTCCTTCTTCAAATTTAAAAAAACCAATGACATCCTATGTAATATTCTACAACTTAAAGGTCTTTTATTATTTAGTGATTCCCAATTAATAGTATAGATTAAATGTACTATTGATTTTAAAGTTAGAAAAATATACTATTGATTTGTTGTCCAAATTTTTTTTTCCATTAATGATTTTATTGTGGTTTCATGTGGTACATATGATCGACGATCATTGATCATTTGATTTAATTTGGATAATTTAGTACGTCTCTCTTGGATAATATATATGTAGTTTGTATATAAGAATTAATTATTAATAAGAAATTAATTCACTTAATCTATAAAGACAATATATAAAATAGGTTTATGAAACAATCCAATAAGCTCCTAATTTTGATATCACATTTTGAATCATTATACTTAGCTTCTTTGATGAATATTTCGAAAGAAGTAATAATTAGTTGAATATATGCGTCCACGTGTGGTAGATATGAACCACTTAGCTATGTGAATGTGAGACCAATACATAGAATCTCATCAGGTTAGTTGCTTTTAAGTTTTAACTTATGAACACTTTGACTATAACGATAGAAGAACATGACTATAATAAAGAGAGAAAGTGCCACTAAATATGTTCCTAATCAAAATCCAAGGTGATGTTTGAAGTCTTTTCCAAAGACTGGTCATCTTATCCAACACTAGCACATGCTCTAATTTCCCTACCATTTCTTTAAAATTCAAAAGCGACACTTCTTTATTCAAATTAATAGTAATCAATCCTTTATATATTATCTCCAATGACTATTTTTATTTTTGTTTCCATAATCGATAGATTCATGAGCATAATCATTACATATATGAATCATAATCAACCACTAATTAATATTCACCATGTCTAATCCGTCATCTCTTATATCAAACCTTTGTGCACCATCCAATGTATATATGATAATATGAAGAAGAAAAAAACATACTAAATTCTTTGATGCTCCTCTTAATGATCATATGATTGGTATCTAATCTCTCTTCGAACAAAATTGACTAAAATTAATTCCCTGAATAATAAACAATCTACCAATCACACTAATCTTTATTTCATTAAGGAAAAGTATAGAACCAAATTAAGGAGGTAATTTCGTAAATATCTCGAAAACCAGTGGCATTGTCAGATACCCTTTACTATATAAACCTCGTCCCTCCCAAACTCTCAAAATCCCTCTGACATTTTCTTTGTCTCACTAATTAAGACTACAAAGCAAATCAAATCACTAAACCGGAAAAAATGGCTGGAGGTCTCGGAAAATGCAGCAAGATCCGTCACATTGTGAGGCTGAGACAGATGCTCCGACGGTGGCGCGATCAAGCGAGGATGTCTTCTTCTTTCAGCCGTCGAGTACCGTCGGATGTACCGTCAGGACACGTGGCGGTCTACGTAGGAAGCAGTTGCAGGAGATTTGTGGTGCGCGCGACGTATCTGAACCATCCTGTCCTAAGGAATCTTCTGGTTCAAGCTGAGGAAGAGTTCGGTTTCGTTAACCAAGGACCGTTGGTTATCCCTTGTGAAGAATCGGTTTTCGAGGAATCGATTCGGTTTATCTCCCGGTCTGATTCGACTCGGTCAAGACGGTTTACTTGTCCCGATGATTTTCAGAAGAACCGCCACGTGGTGGGAATCAGAAGCAAGATAGACCTATGGATCGAATCTCGACCGTTACTTCACGGCGTCACTGAAAAAGCCGTTTGGTGATGATGTCACTTGACGGCGTTCGTACGTACAGAGTAAATAGACAATAAAATGAGAGAGCCGATTCTGACTCAGTTTGACTCGGAACGAGTTTAAGAGCCGAAAATGTTGTTGGAGACAATTTTGCGGCACTCGGATTCTTTTTTCTCTATTTATTTATTGGTGAGGCGGCGAGTTTTATTGGTGGTGGCTCGGAGATGGCCTTGAAAGGTGGGTGAGTCATTCTACCGAGTCGTCCCGGTTTCGAATCCAAGTTCAAGGACGTAGTATGGAAAATAATGTGATTTAAATTGGTTGTAAATTCTGCAATTTCCATTTAAAATTGTAGAAATCATTATTGTTTGAGAAATTTCAATATACTAACAATCAACGTGTATATTCCATTGCATTGGTAATGAACATTAATCTTATTTTTTAAAAGAGATGGAGCAAAAGAAAAAAAGAATTTGAGATCATAATTTTTAACCTCACTTTAATATGTTTAAAAAAAAAAAAGGGTTTAACTTCATTTTATATGTTACTATTTATGATTGTTATAATCAGTTCGTACGATTAATTAGTTTAAAGAGTATTTAAAACTCCTTAAAATTGTGGACATCGAATCTTTACAATAGTAATAAAATACTGTTTTCTACATTTAAATATAAAAATGATTATTTGTTTTTAGTTTATATTCATTTGTTGATGATTTACCCAAGAGTTAATGTAATTCTAACTCATGTTAATTTTCTTAAGTTTATATAGCTTTAATAACTCATACACGTACTGTAGAGAAGTTTAAATTTATTTTCCTAATTAATTACTGTGATTTTAAATTCTATAACTTTCTCAACTATAAAATTTACTTCTTCTTTTGTTTCAATTATTTACTTCTTCGGCGAAAGTTGTTTAAAATTGGACCGTAGTGATTGGAAACAAAGAAAAAAGAGGAAAAAATCCGACCAGGTCATGTGAAGGAAAAGACTATCATCAGTAATAGCCACTTTGCTCTGTTTTCATTCTCAACAAAGCTTTTCTGTCTTCACGTTCTTCGAACAGTACAATTTACGGTACATTATGTCATCATATTAGTGTTTTATCTATTTTATTGTAATTTAGTTTTAGAATGTTCAGAAAGCCTAGATTTTTCCTAACTAGATAGTTTAGATTTATTGTCTGATTCATTATCTGCCCCCACTAGTTTATATGGAAGATAATTTGGGTAGATTTATCAGAAAACGTCGAAACAATGAACCTATTTTTTTGCTAAGTGAAACAATGAACCTATGAAAGTCTTATGTACTATATAATATATTGATTGAGTTAAAGCCTTAAAGGAAAAGTATTTCTTGGAAGGAGAAGAAATTGGATACCATCTTATTTCATTTTAGCTTACGGATTATGATAAACAATGTGAATTTCTATGATGTACCCAATGTTGATATTACATAATTGACATGATCCCTTTTCTCTTGCATCCACAGACATATGACATCTTGAACATGCTATGTACTTCATATACTAACCTCATATAATACTTCAACTAATAAGAATACATTAAGGACCAACATATGCGGAAACGGAAACTACTCGATTTAGCTATGATGAATGAATGACTTTTGGCCGAAATTGGACAAATGTGATAAATATAATTTGACAAGGAAGTCTCTAAATGGTTAAAAGAACAATGTCGGGTGAAGATAGTTGTAGCCAGGAAGGAGATCATTAACGAAGAAGATATATACATGTCCTTTTGGTACAACAATTATTTAGCATTAAAATGATTAGAGTCTTGAACGGAATAAGGAGATGAGAATCTTTCGAATGGACAGCGAAAAGAGGCCCAATGACAAACATTGTTTGACTTACATTTGTACCCTTGTCTTTTGGTCATTTTACGCTCTGCTACCTTCACACCCCTTCGTGCATGGCTAATCATCAAGCCAATAGTAACTTCCAATAATTCATGACATGCACGAGACATAATGATAGACAAACAGAAAAATAAGCAGAGAAAATTTGGAATTAAAGAAATCAAATGGAGACGAAAAGTAAAATATAACGAGCGGAATGTTGATTAAAACCTGTTAAAAAGGAACGTTATCACTAACACTTCATGTTCGATACTTTAGGTTCTTGCCTCTTGGTTCATTTGGATTACTCAAACTGTAAAATATCTTCTTTTTGTATTTAAGGAATAACCATCTATTCAATACTTTCAATTTTTACTTCAAAACCAGTTAACAGTCACAGAGACCCCAAAAAAAACACCAATATACCACTGCCTAGCTACTTTTTGTTGACTTTGGTGATATTTTGTAGACTGGAATGTTACGGCCCAAGTCCATTGAGAGAAGACACATCCACTCGGCCTTAACCAATCATTACGAGCCACCTGACCAATCGACACCCGAACTCCTTGCAAAGAGGCCCATTCTGATGATATAAATCTTTAATCGTATAAATAGAGTCAATGATCAGTCATTTAGATTTAAAGTAGAGCTATAAAACAGGTTAAAAATCAATTATAATGAAAAAGAAGGTTTATATTTATGCATGTATAAATTCTTTGCCTATAATAATGCTTTAACCAAATAGAAATTATCGCCTAATATTGTATCTGATTTTTGCCATAAAGGTAAATTAGCTTTATTATTGTCGCATAAAGTCAAATTTACAGTTGATGTAGTTGTAATTAATATCGCATCAAAGCAACTTAATTAGAAAGAATAATAAGAATTCAAAATATGACTCGCTCGTCGTAGTCGCAATGATGTAAAAAAACAAGTGATAAATCTTGTACGTTCTTTTTCTTTCTTTTAAAAATTGTGTATGATATGCTAATTAGTGGATATGTAGCACTTTCGGACATGGTGGGATTGTGATCTCTTTACCGACCCATTCTCATTCAATATTAGGCATTAGTGCATTACCATATATTTCTCTTTAGCCTTTTTACACTACGCTCACAAAGACAATGACCAGGGAAAAAGACATCTCTTAATTATTAAAGTCGGTCCATAAGAAAAAGGAGAATAACTATAGCAAATTATTCAAAAGACAATATATACACATCTTCAACAACTAATCCGTACTAAACCTTTTACCAAACAAAACACTTAATCCGTACGGTAATAAATAGACCTAAGAAATCGATATATCATCACATACTATCACTTTGCGTATAATGCGGAATAACATTTAATTGACTGAAATGAAATATACGGAAATAACCAAAAGAAAACATTGCATAAAACATAAACCACGATGACATCTCCATGTGTAGTTGAGCTAAAAAAATCATTGAACTCATCGAAGTCTCCCAACCGATACAGTGATATCTATGATTGATAATTGTTGGTGAAAATACTTCTTCACCTCTGATTTAGATATAACGTTTTCCATACAAGATAAATTAATTTCTTTAGAATGAACGTTAGATCAAAATTTAAAATTCAACTATAAAACTAATTAGACGTATAGTATTTTGTTATATGCTAATATTGTCGGTGTGTACATGAATTCAAACCGTCTATTATATGTTGTTGGAACTAAAAAAATCAAATCAAACAGTCTGATTAGATTTAATTTCAGTGGTCCAATGAGTTTAAGAAATAATTAATTACGTAAATCGGAAAAAAGTCCATCCGTCCGTTAGGTACCGTACGGTAAGGTAAAGGGCTATTTTAGTCAAATCAAAATTTTGGGAGTGCAAATTACACGATATTCGTGAATCTTATCGTGATCTTCAAGCCCATGATACAGTCGAGTTTTAATGGAATTATATCTAAGCCGTCCAAATAATTGAAGTGGCTCCATCACCTACCACTCTTGTGTTCTAGACGATTATTAACCCATCAGAATCTTGTAAGGCTTCTCAACTATACGAGATTTCTTAAGCTTGTGGGTCACATTCGCATGTGCTTATCTTTCTCTGACGTTGATTTTGACATCTCCAAATGTTTATTTTTCTATTTTCCATATCAATTTTATTTTAGTTTACTGCAGAGTGGGACGAATTATCAAAGCAAAACATATATAAACTTTACACATTCTATGCCTTAAGTATATACTTTCTCACGATTTGTTAGACATTTGTAAAAAGGTGTGTATGGTTTTATATAGAAACCAAACTAAATGCTATATTAATTAAGCGGTTGAACATCAACATCTAGGGTTAGCTCATATGGAGTTATGGGTTATATAGCTTTTAATTTTGCTTTTGTCTATAAATGTAGGTGTAATGAAAATTAATAAACCCTGAATTGTATACTATTTATCAGAAAAGTATTGTAGCAGTTACGACTTTTTTTACAAGCTAACGTAGGGTCTATAGTTGTTTAACTTAATACAGAAACATGTATGCGTTTTCAAAATGATGATTCCAAATTCGTTTATTAATTTCATAATAAAATATCTAGCTTACCTTCTAATCTCGTAATTATTACAAACAGTTAACGGTTTTACAAATCTCAACATATCAGAGAACCCTATATATATAGTTATATACTGTAACGATTCTGCAACTAACTTTCCTTCCATATTTTATTTTTTGGGTCATTTCAACAGTTTTAACGGCTAAAAACCGCCGATTTAGAAAGAGACACCAACACGAATACACGATCGTTGATTTAGAAATAGAGAGAGAAAAATAAAGAGACACACTCGGAGATTTTACAAATTTAAAAGATGAGAAAATATTGAAACATATATTAGCAAATTTGGAGAGAGAGAGAGAGACAAAACTCTAGAAAGTAACGACCGTGTGTTATTGCTCTGTTTTCATTTTTCAAGGACTATAGTACTTTGCTTTTTCAAACTATCTCAGCGATGAGATTTTTTAATTTTTAAGTAAAAAAAAAAGCAGCTTTTACCCTTTTTACTAGCCTTGCCATTTAACATAACTTTTCTTGGGAATTTGTTTACTTTACACATATTGACTGCACGCAGAGAAATTTGACTAGGTCCGCGAGACTAAAATTCAATTATCACATGCACCCAACAAATCACTAATTATGCAAAAGAAAATCACATTAAGTAAAAAAAATCAAAGTCTCATTCATCAAATATTAAAAAGTCTCTCACAGGGTACACATTACCACACACCACCATGAGAGTAAATCAGAGAAGATAACCAAAAATAGTAATCATTCTCATTTAGGTTTTTCTCTAAGGGTTAGTCTCACTCTAATACAACTACTAAACCCATACTAACCAAAACATTAAACAAAAAAAAAAACAGAGAAGCATTTACTCAGCAGCTTCCTCTGTTCTGTTCCCCTAAAACATCTCAAATCTCCAAAATATATAACTAAAATTTTTAAAACCCTGATAAGATATGTTCATCGGAGCATGGAGGTGAGAGATCGGAAAACGACTTCTTCACAAGGGATAGTGAGACCCATGTCATGATCAAAGCCAAACTCTTCCTCAGCTTGTTGGAGAAGAAGCTGAAACTCAGGTCGGGTCAAAAACGAAATGGGCACAACGTACCTGACCCGATTCTCTCCCACATAGACGACGAAGTGACCTTTGGGTACGTTAAGAGGAGATCCGTTTTCGTCTTCACTGTATACATTACTCTGTTTCTTTCCCAAGCTCGAGCATCTCTTCAAGATTTGCTTGATCATCGCCGTTTGCGTTAGCTTGTTTGCTTTTTTCATCGCCATTCTCTTCAAAAGGATTTTTGTTGTGTGTGGTTTGAGTTTTCAAGATATTTCTTTTTTTTGTTATTTTTCACAATGAAAGGTGAGTGTGAATTAGAGTGAGGGAGGAGGGTTCATGGACATATGGTTGAGGGTATTTATTAAGGACTAGAGCGAGTGGATTTTTTTTTTTTTTTTAATGATTATACGGAGTAATGAAAAATGTACATATACGAATTTATTCACAACCACAACATGTGTATAGAGAGAGAGAGGGAGATGGTAATATCGAGGCGTTGAGGAGATTATGATGTGTTTGTTGTCTTGAATATGAATTTGCGTGTTTGCTACGGGTAGCCATTTGTTGTGTATTTAGATGATACAAATATTAATTTGTTGCAGAATTGATAGAATGTAGAAACTCGAAAGCGACCGCTTGGGTCATCTGGTTTGGCTCCAAGAGAGAATCGGTTGAATTAAATTTTCTTATACAAACGGAAAAAATGGAGGTGTAATTTTGGATTTAATATCGATATTAACCGGTTCCAAAAATGTGAAAGGTATTTTCAAAGCATGTGAAGATGTGGGGTCCTAATTTGAGATGAGTATGTGTGGAATTTGTTAGTCGGACGGTTTGATGCATATTGATTTTTTTTTTTTGACATCAATACATAGTATTGATCTTACTTTCACTTCTTCTTTTTGTGGTTGGAATATATTTGAATATCTATGTAATAACTACTGATTTTTTTTTGGTTCATGCATGCTCGCCAATTATGTTAATTAATTAGGGTTACAATCTCATCTTTCGAGGTTGATTAGGGTTTTATTCGAATCAGTTGTATAGTTCTTTAAATTGGTATTTTTATTTTAAATTAAAATAATTGGTAATATTTTATCTATTATTGTCTCCACTTTATGGTTATCTTGACACATTCTCCCATTTACTTGTCCCAATTTTCTAACATCGAGCGTAGGGCTTAAATATATCCAAGCTGTTATTGAATTATTAACAAGCAAAGCTCACATGTACGAAACACTCAACGTGTTACTTCATGCACGTTGCCATACGGTAAGATAGAAAATTCAATAGTTGAAATAGAAAATTCATGATTTCATCATCCATATTATATGCGAAACATAAAAAAAAAAATTGTATTGATTATTTAATTTATTAATACACTATATCAAAGATATATTGCATTACATCATTTTCATGATGTTTTTATCACCAAAGTTGTTGGACTTTTTGTCCACAATTTTGTTGGTTCAGAAACAGTATATGCAAGATAATTAATTCCCTCCCTATCATCTTTTCCATTATGTTAATCTCTATATAAACTTCTATAAATTTTCTTCAAAGTAAAGTACAGAAAAGTACCACGATCTTGGTTATTGAACCCGTGAATCTAGAAGAATAAAATAAAAGACATCAAAGCTGAACTTCACAAGGATAAAAGGAGCGTTGTTGTACCCAATGACCCAGTAGTGAGTTTTCCTAATATTTATATATGTAGATAGAGAGAGAAAGAAAATTAGTATATATATATATATATATATATTTTTTTTTTTTTTAATAAAAACACAATGATAATTCTGAAATGTTAACGTAACACGTATAACCGAACTTCTGTCCACTTGTGAAACCATATAGTCATATACAGTGAATCTTTATAATATAATTGAAATGCGTCAAAAAAAAAAAAAAAAACAAAGAAGCAGAGGGAGGGGGTCGATGTTTCGGACCACAAACCAAAACCAAGAAAATTGTCGCAAGTCGTAACCAAGCGGGGACTCTCCAACTGTCTCAACTGACTCACATGCTCTCGTAATAGTACTTCATGCGTTCTCAACTTCTATAATTAACTTTTCCATACAATCTATGTTTTAATTTATATAACCTTCTTTCAATTTCAAGGATCAGTTTCAATTTTACAATGTTCCATTAATTTTTGGAGATGGTTGCAACTTGCATATAATACTTATATTACTGTACCAATGCATATATTTACTACTCATCCAAAGTCAAGCTTAAGTGCTAAACTGAATGTTGATATGTTTTCAAAATCAAATATTAATATATCATATCAGATTAAAATAAAAATATATTCCAACACATTAAGTAGTCACGTTCCCATCTTTGTGAGTTGGTATCGTACGTGGTCCATTTCTTTAAAAAAGTTGTCAATTTTTTGGTTTTAAAGTTAAAAGTTACTATAACATTTAAATCAGCAATATGTGCAACTGAAAGTTAAATAAATTATATAACAAGATAAATTTTAAACTTTTTTGATATAATTAAATAGCTCCAAGTTGCATGAGTAGCCTACCAAAATTAAATTGGCAAATTAACTTCCTGCGTTCAACTATCCCAGAGAGGCTATTATATTCGCTCACATGGTTTTCTTGTATTCTCTGCATCCATAATAGCACCCCGAAGCAATCCGTCAAGATTAATTGGAAAACCATGCAAGAAAAAAAAATGTTGCTACATACAATTTTTTTTTAAAAAGATGATAAATTCGTATGCATATAAAGTCATTTATTACAAAACAATGTAGACAAAACAGTGGAAGCTGTGACGGGTTTGTTGTTTGTACAATAACAACGAGCCTGATTGATGAATAGTAACAAAATCGGAATCGTGTGGATGAGGCTTAAACAAGGACATTTCCCTTATAAATTGGGAGATAAGGACTTAAAGGTGTCTCGTTCGTACAATGACAGTACTCGAACCGGTTACGGCTTCTCGTATTTAATATCTGCAATTAATCAAACAAATGCACATGCAGGCCGTATATTTTTCTTGGCTTTTTTTGTATGTATGTATTTCGTCTTATTCTTTAAATCCATTTCACCGGCATGCCTATAGATTTTTTATAAGCACGACAAATTTATCTCTTTGAAATGTAAACAGTATCCAAAAAACGATGGTTGAAAGAAACTCACCAGCTTATCATCTTAGTTTTTTTAGTAGATAGTTTCTTTAAATTTTAAGATATATATTTGTATAGTGATATCTACAAATATATAGGATTTTACATACTATACACTATTTTGTTTTTCTTTTAAAAATGTTAATGGTACAATTATACGGTTGAAATAAAATGATTGCATATTCGACATGGATTGCATACTATATAATACACTATATATATTGTTAAGTTTTTTTTTGTTTTGCATAAAAATATCCGTATAACTTCCATGCAAAAAAGCACGTATATGTCTACAATGCTACATGTTGACATGTTGTTCAGCTAATATACGACATTTTTAAAAACATTGAGATAACTTCATGTTATGTATTAACATGTCATTTGTCAATGTATTTTTTAAAAATGCATTGAAACGGGGAGATGACGGAATAAGGTTCCTAACGAACTACGAATCTCCTCCTCTTTAGAATGTAACCAAACTCACATGTTCCATCAACGAGATTGTCACATGAAAACTGAAACTTATTGTTTTGCTTCCAGTTTTTGTAGAAACTATACTAATTTCGATGGGTCCCTCAACGGCGGAGTAGTGGGTAGTATAGACAGAATTACATAAAGGACCATCAATGTTTATTTTCATGCGAATTTACAAGACACAACTACCGTTTAATCATTTTTAGCTAATTAATGTCCTATTTTTGCTGTTTTCTTTTAACTATATAAAATGCAACATGGTGTACTAAATACAAAATTATCTTTTTTTTTGGTAGGCAAATACAAAATTATCAAAAAAATACAAAAAAAAAAAAAAAAAAAAAAAAACAAAATTATCTTATAAGAAGAAAATTGATTTAAAAATAAATAAAATAAACAATTTTCTGCCTAACGTATACATAAACATAACCCAAACGATTCTCCTATATTATCAACCACCCTATACTACAAAATATATGCTTTTTAATTATAGAAGTAGGTACACACATCATTATGAATTCACTTTTTTAAAAAAACTATATGAACTACATTTGTATGTGGAAACCACACGATATTGACATGTCGAATACTTTTTGGACTTTATCCGACGACAGAACACAGTTTTTTTGTTTCCTACCAGACTATACCTCTAACAATTGAATATCTATGAGATTTATAAATGTATAGACGTGTAGAGTCACAAATCCGTTGTAGTCTAGCTGGTCAGGATACTCGGCTCTCACCCGAGAGACCCGGGTTCGAGTCCCGGCAACGGAGTTTTTTTTTAATTGTTTTTCGTTTTTTTTAATTAAAAATATATATATGCAGACGTAAAAAGCCCACGTACAGATATAGTTCGGCCCACGTAAAAAGCCCAGCCCAAACATAGGTTGGGGATAAATAATAATGTTGATCTCCATTGCTCGCTGGAGATCGTAAGAGGAGAGGATTTTTCTCGGCCAAGTTTCTCTCTAGCTCAGGTTCGTCGTCTTCATTCTCTTTCTCTTTAGTTCAGATTTAGTTGAGATTCTATTTCATGTTGTTCTAGTTTTGGCTGGTTTCAATAATCTGTGGTTGAATTATTGTTGTTAGGGTAAAACTCGATTTGTGAGATCTGTTAGATTGTGCGCGGATGTGTTGAATCTGTTTGATTGTATCGAAACGCGATTTAAAACTGCCTTTGATTTATTGTGAAACCCATTGAGTTTGTGAGGCTGAGGTAATTTCTGATAGTGGTTTGGGACGATGATGCACAAGAAATTGGTGTTGCGGAGTTTTGCCATAAATCAGATCAGATCTTTGTATAAATTGTATGAGGAAGGCATTGGAGAGTTGTGTTGACGAATTGATGTATGGCAAGTGAAGGAGGTAATGTTGGTGTTGTGGTTGATGTTGGCAGGTGTTTGATGTGAAGTTTGGGGGGGAATGAGTTCAATGAGCAGAAGCAGAAGTCGAAGTCGGGATCGGATTCGTAGTCGGAGTCCAAGAGACAGGAGAATGAGACCTGAACGAATTTCTTACCGTGATGCTCCTTCTAGAAGGGAGCCACGTCGTGCCTTCAGGTCTTTCTTTTTTATGTCTTGACCCTTTCTTCTTCACTATTAACCATTTCATTCTCGACCCCAAAACCGTAACAACATTCTGGAATTCCATCTCTCCTTATGCTTCCCTTCTATGTAACCTTCTCATACTAACTGACATTGAGGTTGACATAAAGGTTAGCTAAGCCGAGCTGGCAATTTAGCCGCAATCCTATGCTTATAGCTAACATAGATGCTTGCTTAAGACTCAGATATGCTGAATAAACTTTTCTTGTCTCCAACCTTATTCTCTCTTCTGCTCTTTATCAAGATGGTGTGATTAGATGATGAGGATCAGGGTTAATTTCTGTTTTTCTTTCAATGTTCGCCTTCAATTGTTTCTTTTATATAATTGATAGTGTTAGGTTGGTTTAAGTTCAACTGTTTGCGTGCATACATACGTTTTGAATCGAGTTATCTTGTAACTACTTTGTTTCAATGTGGTGTGGTGACATGATTGTCCCAACTTTTTGATCTTGTTTAGCCAAGGAAATCTCTGCAACAACTGCAAGCGACCTGGTCACTTTGCGAGAGACTGTTCTAATGTTTCCGTCTGTAACAACTGTGGCCTTCCAGGGTATATATGTCCTCCCTCACTTGATTACTGAATTTCCTCGTTTATAAGCATTCCAGTTATGTTTCTTAAATTCTCTCTGCAGGCACATTGCAGCAGAATGCACGGCGGAATCACGGTGTTGGAACTGTAGAGAACCAGGCCATGTAGCCTCAAACTGTTCAAACGAAGGAATCTGTCACTCGTGTGGCAAATCTGGACATCGAGCAAGAGACTGCCCTAATCCGGATTCTCGTTCAGGAGACTTCAGGCTCTGCAACAACTGCTTCAAACCGGGACATCTCGCCGCTGACTGCACAAATGAGAAGGCGTGCAAGAACTGCAGGACTTCAGGTCACATAGCTCGCGATTGCAGGAATGATCCGATTTGTAACATCTGCAGCATCTCGGGGCATGTTGCTAGACACTGCCCAAAAGGGGACAGCAATTACTCTGACAGAGGAAGCAGGGTTCGAGATGGTGGTATGCAAAGAGGTGGTTTGAGCAGAGTGGGCAGAGACAGAGACAGAGACGGCGTTGGCTCGATAATAACATGTCACAATTGTGGTGGTCGAGGACATATGGCTTACGAGTGCCCGTCTGCTCGAGTCGCTGACCGTGGATTCCGCCGGTACTGAGGTTCTAGGTTCTAAAATCTGCCAATTGAAGTTCCATTCATCTTTAGCCTTTTAGCTTCTGCGCTCTTGTTTTATTTGTGCTACATTGTTGTTTACTCATCTCATGGCTTTTGTTTATTGGAGTGCATCAAGACTGGTTTTAGTTTGGTTTGTTTTCGTAAAATTTGCTACATTGCTTGTGTTGTATGAAATATTGAATAGATTAGTGTGATGCAGAGTTCTGAGTTTTCAGGATTCAATATTGTTAAAAAAATCAAATTTAATGTTTTACTTTCTCTCTATCTTGAGTAATTTTAAGATTTGATGTAGGTTTATTTAAGTTTAAGGTCTTTTGAATAGATTAGTGTAATAATATTGTGTATGCACTAAAAGACTTGTAAATTACACAAAATTCCAGAATGATAAAATCATATTAAACGATGGAAGTTTTTTGGTGGGAGAGAAGATGAGATGGTCCTGTACATCATCTACAAGTAGATGAAATGAAATTGGATAACGTAAAAGGAACAAATAAACAACCGTACCAAATACTCCATACAATACCAACTTGCATATGTAATTATCTTAGAAACAATGGCATGTGAGGTTTTTTCTTTTGGTTTTGGTTTTATATGGCATGCGAGTTTGTATCCAGTTTATACTTATAAAAAAATGTAGAGAGATAATGAGTATAAACTGGACTGTATTGTTTTACACTCTTTCTATTCGTTGTTTTTATATATTCATATCCTGGTAAAAAGTATAAAATATGTTAGTGGCATCATTGCGTAAGTTTTCTTTTGTAAATTTTGAAGAAAAAGAAAAGAAAAGATGTTCATTGAAGGAGAAGATTTAAAGTGTTGATTGGTGGCTCTACTGAGCCTACGACCACCAGTAGTGTTTCCTAAGGGATCCTTTTCATTTTTTTCTTAGTTTATACTATTTCACTTATTACTTAATTAACCATTAATTCTTTTACTAATAAAAATTAATAAGGTAAAGCTCCATATCATGGGTTTCAATGATAACAAAATGTGGTATAACTACTCTATACAAATAGGTAGTCCCTCTATTCCTATGACAACTTAACAAATCTTATAATAGAAGGGAAACTAAATAAATCAGAAATGTGAGATATCTCGTCTTTATAAGAAATCTTCTGTGTTATACAAAACCATGCTAGTTAATTAGGTCAATATGCGTTTTAAGAAACACATAATAAGTTGACATAAAAAAACATAATTATGATCGTCTTCTCTTCTAAATTTGTAGGACATAAAATTTATTCTTGGTAGGACCAAACGTAACTTCATTTTTTTTGTTAGAAAGGACCAAACCTATCTGTCAATGAGAATTTTCAGTTTATATAAGGGGACAAGAAAACAAATGCACTATAAATAGAGGACCAAAACGCAGAAGCCATCACAAATCAAATTAAAACAAGTGTACTTAAAAACTTTGTGGAGAAATCAAGAAAATGAAGACAATTTCTTCATTGGTCGTTATCTTCCTCCTCATACTGATCTTGCAAACTAACAAACTAGTGAGTGGGCATGACCGTTCCACCGATCAAGACACGGTCAAGAACAATAACAATGATGAAAACAACACAACCACTGAAGTAGTTTTCAAGGACAAGAAAAGAAGTTATAGTGGAGGAAGAGGAAGCTATAGATGGGGATGGGGTGGTGGCGGCGGAGGAGGAGGAGGAGGAGGAGGCGGTGGTGGTGGAAGAGGAGGAGGTGGAGGTGGTGGAGGAGGATGGGGATGGGGAGGAGGAGGAGGTGGTGGAGGATGGTACAAATGGGGTTGTGGCGGCGGAGGAAAAGCAAAAGGAAGAGAAGGAAGAGGAGAGTTTGTGAAAAGAGAATATGCAGAGTGCAAAGGAAGAGGAAAATGTAGAGGAAAGAGATTGGAATGTCCTCAACATTGTGGAGGTTTTTGTTTTTACGATTGTCTCTTTCTCTGCAAACCTCATTGCCGTCGCTAGAGAGAGAGAGATCTTTTTGTCATTTCATCATACATTCTCTTTTTCTGGTTCTGCTTGGGTTTTATTTTTTGGTTTGTTTGGTTTTTTTTGGTTTGTACCCTAGTTTCTTAAGGTTTTCTTTCTAACAAATATTTTGGGGCTTCTGGAGTGATGAAAAAAGTAGCCATTATATTAGGAATCCATCTAGTTTTTGTTTTTGTTTTTTGACTTCTATAATGAACTAAAAGTTCATAAAATATGAGATTTTTCTTTTGCCATTTTTAATCTCCAATGTAAAAGATTGTTTTTCTGTGCTTTCTATAATGGACATCTTTTGAAAAGTCGGTTTTGTTTTACTTTGTTTGAACACAAAGCCGTCTTGAGCACATTAACTTGGAATATTTGTATGGAGGTGATTCTATTTGTTAAATAGATGAATTATATGAAGTCATGAAGAGTAAAACTGTAAAAGAGAAATTATGCCGTGAAAAAGCAAAGAGGCAAAGCAAAACAAAATGGGTCTTTGTAAAATTAGCATTGCAACGATTGTACTATCTCTTGATTATTATTTTACTGTCTATGTCTCCATGTTTCTAAAAAGTTATCCCGATTTTATCATGATCACTGGATCACAATATAGGTTAGTAAGTGTACATATAAAAGTGGAAAATATTATCGAAAAATTATCCAAATATATGACCGTAGAAAAGAGTTGGAAAAGTTGAAATGAAAATCTTTCTCGGGAGCATTCATGGCTCAAACTTTAATCATTCATCTTTTTCAGCATAATTTTTGGCTGCCGGTCACAGAATCATAAGTCTCTTTTAGATAATGCCTTTGCCACTTGCCAGCAACTAAAAACACTTAAAACAATGAGGAATACTACTAAAAACATAAATATCAAGTATCAACCATATGAAAAGCAAATGGTTGATATTTTGAAATCAAACATAGGCCTCAATTAGTTGGGCCTGCTAAACACAACGAAGATAACCCTTATTTTTTTTCTTCTTCATCTTCCATCTTACCACTTAGTTATTTTCTTACTTGGTTTTGTATCATTTTAGTTTGGTAACTTTAACAAGTAAACGACGAGTTGGTACTTTTATTTAATTTAAATATGTTTTGCCTGCCATAATGAGGTGTCCATACTCCTTACTCCTTAGTCATCAGAGCTCTCTGTAGGCATATTCAATCACAAACAAAAAAATATGCCGATGGTGATGGGCACGTTATTGTGAATTTGTCTCCATTATATGCTCTTTTTCTTATCTTTATTTCCTAAGATATATTATTTAAATACAAACCAAATCCAAGAACAATCCTTTCCCCATAAGGTTATGGGGAGTGAAGAGGCAGAAGATGAAAAAGACTGTCCCTCACATACTAAAATATACGACCACTAGATTTCATTCACCGAATTTGTAACTTTACTTAACAGTTTGACTTACTTTTCCTTGAGAAAGCAAAAATAATGTAGGTTTTCTTTCTATGATAAACAAGTCATGGGCGTTTGTACAAGAAACATTTGCATTAACGGAAAGAGAATAGGATTATTACAAAGATTAAAACAGCAAAACCTCAATCACACTGAAATTTACAAAAAGACAGAACACAAAAAAAGAGAGCCTAATTCTATTAAGATCAAAGTTGAGAGAAATGAAGGAGAAACAAACAAACAAACAAACAAACAAAAAAGCCCCCATTTAGGGAGATAGTAGATTACCAGAAAGATCTAAACTTTTTATTAGAAGAAAGAGGAGGAGGAGTAATCTGTGGGACAGTGAAGCCACCATCATCATACCATCTCTTGTTGTTCTGTCCTTGTTGTTTCATGTTTTGTAATGGAGCAAAAGACACTACTTCTGGTGTTGTTTCTTTGTTGTACATCCCAAACTGTATATTGTTGTTGTCTTGAGAAAAGTATTGATTTGGGTATGAAGAAGGAAGAGTTTGTGGAATTTGAGGGACCCAAATCCCTAAATTCTTAGATGGAAGTGACACTGTATTGTTGTTGTTGTTGTTTCTCTTAGTGTTGTCATCTTCTGCTTCCATATATGGTAACACTCCATCATCATCACCACTCTGCAATCACACAAAAGATAACCCACAAGAAAAGAACTCTTTTTTCAGAAATTTTATACAAATACCCTAAATAGCAAAAAGATCTATCCACATCTATAAAGTTTTTTACTTTTATAATACCTCATTAGATCTGAAATGATATAATATTACGTAAACAGAGGAAATAACATTTCGATCTTCTAAGGGTCATTGTCAAATCTTGAATCAACTAAACTTGGATCTTTCTTGATTAAACAGATAAGAATTAACAAACCTTGGTGAAACCAAAAGTAGGAAGAGAGGAATCGAGGAAATCCTCAACGTGCCAACCAGGTAACGTATCGATCAAATACTCTGAAATCGTGCTTGTGGATCCCCACTGATTCACCGCCGCATCACCGCCGCTGATCTTCGAAAAGGGTTGGATCTTGGAGTTGTTGTTGCTCTGAGGAGGAACTGAGAGAGGTTTCTTGAGAGGAGGATTAGAGATTGATGATCCAGGGACAGAAAGATCTTGGTTGCTTGAAGAAGAAGAAGACTCTGAAGTAGGTTTGTAGACAGAAGATGTAGCAGAGAGCTTAACCCCTGTAAGAAGAAACCTATCGTGTTTCTTTGTGTGTTCGTTCGCTGCGTGGATCGATGAATCACAATCTTTGCATAAAATAGCTCTATCTTGTTGACAGAACAAAAGAGCCTTTTTATCCTATAGAGTTCAACAAAAAGAAAAAGTTTCAGATTCTTGATCGGCAAAAACGATTGAATTAAGACAACAAAAACCATGTCCGAAGTTAGAAAGGAACCTGACAGATGTCACAGATAGGAGAGGAGTTGTTGGAAGAAGAAGGATAGAGGAGAGAGAAACGGAGATGTTTAGAGGCGAGTTTGTTAGCGTGGTGGACTTGGTGGTCGCAGCCGCCGCAGAGAGATGCTTCGTCGGCGGTACAAAACACCGACGCTTCTTCTTTATCGCAGACGTCGCACCTGATCTTCATCGATCGGATTAAGAGAGAGAGAGTGGTAGTTGAAAAGGATAGGAGAGAAGATCTCACATCTCTTATGGAGTAATGTAAGAGGGTACTTATGTAATATCATCTCCTTTTTTTCCTTCTTTCCTTTTTTCTCAATCATATCTCTCTTTTTTTTATTTTATTTTTGGTGTTAATCATATCTATCTTTTCATTTTTTTGCCTAGAAAATTATTTCTTGTTTTATATGAGATGTCCATGAAGTAACCTTCAAAAGGAAAAGAAAAAACTAATTATTACTTTGTTTAATACAAAACACTGCGAGATCATGAGAGCTTGACTGAGAGGTATTGGCCCATGATTTTTTTTGTCAATATAGTTCCATACTAATTATATTTTCCAGCAAAAAAAAAGAACTATGTATTGTAATAAACTAATGGTAGTGTAATTATATGGATTTGATTTGATGTGCGTTCAAATTTCTTTTTAAGAACTAAAATTTGTAGCAAATTAAGCTTATGAATAACATATATGTTTAATCCTCCTTTTATTGAATTATTGGAAACACAAAATTGTAGTAGACAACTATATATATTTACATAATGAAAACTAAAAATGATGTAACAAACTCACTTCTAAACCATTACTGACCATTGGCTTACATCGCATGTAAACATTAACTCTTAAAAACTTTACTTTTAGTGTTTAGATTGACTAATTTAACTTAAAGAAATGTGAACAATTCAACAAGTTTTAAAATGTATTTTTTCTTTGTAATATCATATCAAAAATAAGATTTTATCATATTTTTGATTATTAATTTTTTTGTTAAAGATTTTATCATATTTTTGATACGAGATTTCTCATTCAATATGAAATTTTGGGTTGGATCTTTGACAAGTCTTAATCAAATCTATTTTATGTTGGCATTTTTATGTTGGCATGTGTTTTAAATTATAACCATATTAAATTCTCAATATTTTATATATATCAATATATATATATATGTATAATCTCCTAATTAATTTTATATTTTAAAACTCACTGATAAGGAAAGATAATACTAGCATGTTGTTTCCATGAATTATTGTCCCCCAAGAAAAACAAAATTTTTTTGCGAAAAGATACAAATTTTAAAAATTTTATGCATTTTTGATGAGTTATTAATGATGATTTATAGACAGCAAACCAAAAATAAAGTACTATTAGTTTAAAAATGTGGACAATTGTTAATCACTAAAATAATATATCTATAAGTTAATTTTTAATATGATGTTTTTTTGTGAAAAACCTAGAATTTGGATTAATAAAAAATAGAATGAGTATAACACATGCAACCTTGCTTTTTAGCCGATTGATCTCTTGTTTATTCAACTTCCATCTAATGTATATTATAGTTCTTGCCGTCATGCATCAACTCCAAAATAGAGAATAAGATTAAGCATAGTTATAATTCCATTTACAGCTATATGAATGTCATTCTTGTTATATTTTATTGTGTTATCTTTGTTTAGAAGATTATAGTGGAAGCCCGAAGAACTTTGCATTGGCAGTGGATGGCGAGAAGCGCGGGTATCGAACCAAGTTGACTAGTGGACTCTTTCTTTTTACATAAATAACTAAAACAAAAATATCTCTCAGTGGTTTCCTTGTATCACAAATAAAATTACCTTTCCCTAATTTCAGTTATAATTTTTTCAGTTCAAGTATCTATAAATGGAATGAAAACCAAATGCCATTTAGTTCGGTTTGATACGTCTACTTTTTTTTTATTTTGGTTTAGCTTGTTAAAAGAGTTTTGATAAATTCTTTCTTTTCTTTTTTTGGGTTCAGCTTCAGTTACAGCATCTTACAAAAAATCAACTGAATTGGTTTATGTTGTCAAAGAGGGTTTTCAAATTAGTTTTCTGATTCTATTTGGTTAAAACTGATCTGACATCCTAATAAAACCAATTTTACGTGAAAACCTTAAGGGAATGGTTTTAAAAAAGTAAAAAGATATCAATTGGTTCGTATAGATATTAAGTAACAACCAAAGATTATAAAGTTAGCTTTTTCAGGAGTAAAATCTAGTAGAACTGTATCTTGTAAATTACTAAATTATATCCCTGAAAAAGCAGTATATTAAAGAATAAAAGATTCTCCAATTAACTAAAGGCGTATGCTTAAAGAAACTTTAAACCCATATGGAAGCCTCCGAGTATCATAGTAATATATTTTCTGGAGGAAAGTATGATAAAGTCTTTTTTTTTTTTAAGTATGATAAAGTTATAATCTTAAGAATCAATCATCCATATATGTGCTCCCATAGTACCCTTTAGTCGTGGAAGCACCATTGTCGCATTGTTAATCAAGAACTTATAAACAAAACCATGTTCGAAACTGATATTTGTATATCAGTTCTAATGCTACAAAAAGGTTATATCAGTCAGGTTAATGTAGGATTTAATTTTTTTTTTTCCATCGAAAGATAATAAAGAAATTTGCGCCAATCAGGAAATTAACATGTGTGATACAAAGATATTTTGAATCGAGATACAGTGCAGCAGTGTGGATTATTTTAGACAATTTTTTAAACTTAAAGTGGATAATATTCGAGCGCATAATACAGTCTCCAAGTGAACAGCGTCTAACGCAAGATTACTTTAGTAGAATAGTTATAACTTTTGATGTGAGGTAGGGAACAAATGGGTCCGACTTCACAGTCTCATCTCATGTACTACATTGATCAAGTGGATAATCATGGCGAAAAACCTTTAAATACCATAAGATCACGGCAAACTAAAATTGGGTCAAACTCAATTGTTTGTTTTTTTAATATTAATTCTGGTAGGCTGGATGATGTTAACAAATTAAATGAAACTGAAATTAGATGTTTCATGATTTCATATTTTTATTTTCTTAACATTGAAACTAAATATTAAGACTTTTTGATGTTAGTCCAAAAAAGGTAGAAGAAGGGATGGGCAAAGAAGAGAGACAACACGTGGCTCGTTTGGTCCGTCGTGTCTCTCGTACGTTGTTCGAAGCTCCACACTAAAAAGTGGAAACTCCGACTAGCTAACCCCGACTAGGTCATCCACTTGCTTAACTTTTAATTTATCTTAAAACCAAAACAATAATCTACACACACTCTATTTGTTTGGTTTCAATAATTTTTTCGTCAAAATAATTTCACGATGATAGATCTTAATAATCTATCCCATTGGTTTTTAAATTATTTGTAGAATAAAATAAGGAAATTAGTTGGATCTGAATGGGCAGAAGGTGGGGAGGACAATATCGAAACCTCTCGACTCTTAACAGCGATTTAATAATGTTCTTTATTAAACGAATTTATTTTGTTGGACCACTATATAGTTTTTCAATAATTTAACGTTTTATGAATATGCCCCCACATTATTTGACATATTTTTTTGAAGGATGAAACGAAAACAGGGACCATTTAATAAATATTAAATTATGATGACAAACCCAACATTCTAATATTTTAAAAATGATAATTAAACTGGAACATATATTTTTAGTGTAAAAGTGCATAACAATCTGACTTCTCTGCTTTACCACATTTGTTGTTGAACAAAAATACGTAATCGCTTACGCCAATAATCTGAAGCGAGGAAAAAAAGTGCCATCACAGATTCACAGTCACCAATGGATTTGCACTATTCTTTTATGGCTTTTTCAATTATTACTCAATACTTAAAAAAAAAAAAAAATTAAACGACGATTTATTGTTTATGACAAACTTATGAGAAATAATGGTTCAATCTATATCATGTCAAAATCTCCAAAATGTTTTTGTCTTAACTGGTAAAGAAAGTAGAATTTCAAATTCCAAAAAATGGTGATAAGTGAAGTCTGAAAGAAAAAAACAAGTAGAAATGAAAATGAAGATTAGAGAAAAGATGAATAAAGTTATTATATTTATTAAAAGAAAGGAAATGAATATTAGAGAAAACTCTTTTCTTCATATGTTTGTAGAGTAAACATTTCGTTTATAATTTATCTTTTTCAACTTTTCCAGCAAACAAGGCTGATTTTTTTTTTTTTTTTTTGTTAAAGAACAAGGCTGAATTTCATGATTCCTTTTTTTTTTCTTTCTAATTGCTGAAAAATAAAGCAGAACTGATAATAAAACTCTATCTTGATGAAAAATTTGCTCTAATTTTTATAACCGGCCAGCCAATATTCGTACGGCACAACATTTATATTTTCTGGAATAACTTTAGAGACATAGAAATATAAAATTACTAAAAAAAGGCTTTACAATTATTATTATTTTCTGCAGAGAGTTGCACGATTTTTTTAGTTGGATAGCATAAAACAATATAAATTCTCACTATACAATGTATATATAATAGTTTATAGGGAAATTGTTAATAATGCCACTTTTTCAATGCCACTTTTCAAAAATACCCCTTTTTAAAAACCTTATAAAAAATGCCCTTAAAAATATATGATTTACCCAAATATGTATGTAATATTATTAAAACATACACAAACTACATTTCTATGTATCTAAAATCTTATAAATACTTTATAAATACCTTATAAATGCATTTTAAATACCTTTAAAATATCTTGTAAAACCTTTGAAAAACCTTAAAAATCCTTTAAAATAACTTGTAAAACCTTTAAAAACACCTTATAAAACCTTATAAATACTTGGATCGAGTCTTCAAGTAGTAGTTACAATCCATAAGTACCTTATAAACCTAATAAAACTTTATAAAAATTTCAGATTTAAAAAGGGGCATTTTTTAAAATGGACATCTAAAAGGGGCATTTTTGAAAAGGGGCATGAGAAAAGGGGTATTTTTGCTAATCCCCCTAGTTTATATGTATACTTTATTTTAGTCATGTGTGGTTTCGCTATATTAATAAAGTATATTTAATTAACATTATTATAGTCAATAATCAATTAACAAAATTATATATTAAAACTAAAATATATACATTTTAATATAACAAAACAAAATATAAATCAATAATAGTCTTAACTCTTAAGTGATGGCATTAATAATTCAAAAAAATATCAGTTTAAATATTTTGGTGACAATATTTACATTGTCATGGGACTACCAGTATAAAAAAATATCGAAATCAAACGGGGGGTTTTGTTTAATACCTCAAAAACAAAAATTGGGCAATCAATCACCATCTTTCAAATCCACTTCACTGCCCATTCTTTGCATCAATATAATCCACCTCAGAGATTTTCATCGATATTATTCGAATTTTGTTTTTCTCTCCTTTTCATTTCACTGTATTTGACTATTTCTTCATGTGTATTTGAAAAAAAATCAACGAAAAGATCAAACTAACTTTGAAATCACCCATAAGATTTTGATTGGATCAACCAAACTCACGTGTAAAGTTTCGATTTATCATACAACGTTTATACCATAAAACCTCTACTACGTTTATAATATATATATAAACTCATTTGTGAATTCCATCTAAATATCTTTTGACTGCTTTCTCATTCGTCTCGAATATGAACGACTTCTCTCGTATCTGCACCAAAAAAAATAGAAAGAAATTGTTCAATTTCGGTTTCTTGATCATTGACATATTGAAACAGAAGTGAGCAAAGCAAAAAATTAAAGACTTAATAAAAGAATTGACCTGGATTAAGCAACTGTTCTTCAGAATGACAACTTCTCCATGACTAATTTCTTTTTCGTTCATCCATATCGAAAACTTCCCAAGATTCTTGATTTCAAAACATCCGTCTTGCTTCAACTTTATTAGAGCCTAGTTCCATAAATTTCAATAAAATTCCCACTTATAAACTATCCATCAAAATGTAAAAAAAATCAATAGACGTTAATATGATGAATGGTGTTATCACCTGTCGTCGAGAGAATCTTGTTTCAGAACCTGATCTTCCTAAGTCGATATCTACTGGATATTCTCCTGTTGCTCTTCCAAGTAACACCTGAAATGTTAGAAATGTTTTTAGCTTGATTGAATAGATTAATTACTATAACTAAGCATCTCAAGAAGATTCAGTAACCTCTGTTTTCTTGATGTAATGCTTAGAGCTTCCATACAGAAGAGCGAAAGCTCCATGAGAAGCGATGTCGCGGTTCATGTAAGATTCAGCACTCTGCTCTAATCTCATTATCATTCGCGTCATTTCCTCGTTTCGATATCTTGAAGCTACATACACACAACCATCAGTATAGCCTTTTGATACATTAGAGACACACAAATTGCAAAATTACAGTTAAGAGACAGCTGATTATTTACCTTCCAACTCGTACTGGTCTTGACCAATCGGTTCAAGGTCCATGTCAAGAATCTGATTGATTCAAAAAGAAAACACAGTTTAAGTAACTTTAACCAAGAAAAGACAAAAATATACACTGACTTGTAAGAGTTTATATACCATAGCTTCAAGATCTGAAAAGGAAGGCAAATCTTCATCACTCTCAATTTCATTATTATTCTCCTCTGGAACATTTATATCCATCTCTGCACTCAATATCTGTTTGCAAATTTCATTCTCTGGAGAGTTTTGTAGAGTTGATGAAGTTGTTGCAGCAACAGTAGATGTCGGTTTCTCGGTAAAGCTAGCACTGGATGCAGAAGAACAACTTGCTTGTGTTGTGACAGCACAATCTCCAAAACCATAACTGTTGATAACGGCATTGCCTTTGGCTTGTGACGATGATCCTCTGGTTGGAGGCAGAGGTGGTTTCATATTCTTCCTCAATGATGATGATGAAAGATTAACCGAGTTTCGAGCTTTATGATTGTACTTATACAGTAGCAGGTTGATATCATCGTTATCTGGAATCTCATCGGACTCACGGTTTATAACACAATTGATAACACCGTTGACGATTTCTGGATGTGGATCCAATTCACACAATAACATAACGCTGCTTGGAAAGTCTTGATTTGGAGGAATCCAAGTCTCTGCTTGATGAAGGATTACTTGCTGATGTGACTGTGATGTTGGCTCATTGAAGCATGTGTTAGGTTGTTGAAACAGAGGATCTTGAAACACTTCTTGAAGCATAACATGTTCTGTTGTTGATGTGTCTGTAACATAACAGTCATGAATCTGTTCATCGTTGATGTTTAACATTTGATCCACCATTCGATCATCATCATCATCATCATCATTATCATTACCAAACCTTGTTGTCTGATAATCATCTTGTTGATAATCATGAGGGGATAGCATAATGTCTGGGAAAGTTTTCCGAAAAATTTCAATGTCCTCAAAATCAAAATCATCACATTCTCCAAACACAGTCTCTTCCTCCACATTAAGATGTTCCTCAATGGCATTGTTATTGACCTTAAGTGACTCCTCTAACTCCAAACGCCGCCTTTTTCGCGCAGTGTAGTAGTGAGTTCTGATTGGTATTGAATGATAATGACTTTGTGGAAGGAATTGAGCTCCGTATTGGAGCTCAAATCCGACTGATGAAGATAGAGATGTAACCATGGGATTGTAAAGAAGACAATGCCATCGATCTGTTAGTTCTGAAAGTGTAAATTTTCGAGAGAATCTCACTGCTCCTTTAGCTAGCGTCTCTAGAGAAGTTCCATCCTATTATACAAGGAATTAAACTCCATAAATCATTAAAAAAAATATTTGCAAATCTTGGATTCTAATAGTCGATCATAGATTCTGAAAAATTCGTCTAGTAATAAAAATAAATAACAATTGGATATTAAGGGTTAATAAACAAGGAAAATCGTAAGAATCGATATAATCAAGTTTTGATGAAGGAAGAGGTTTATAACTTGGGACCCAAGTATGTCAATTATCAAACAGAGAAACTTTTAAACGCTACAGTAATTTAGGGTTTCAGTACGAGCTTCAGTAACATCATACTCGTATGGAAACGCGAGGTACGAAGAAAAAACGAAAAAAGAGAGAAATCGAAATCGAGAGGTTTATGAATTAAAAAAAAAATCAAAATTAGGGTTTCGTGAAAAACGAAACCTCGAGTGATTTTCTGAGAAGATAATCATCTTCAGGTAACCACTGAAACACCATCAGAAACGCAATTTAAGCTTCTCACCGATAAACAAAAGAAGAAGCTTCTCACCGATAAACAAAAGAAGAAGCTTCTATTAAGTCGAGTAAATAAATTTATTTATAAAGAAAAAGGAAATACTCACCAGAGAATCGGTCACAGAATCTTATTTTTCTAAAATTAGCGTTTTTTTAGCCAATTAAAATCTCTTTAGTCTTCTCATATTACTGTTTAATTAAGATTTCTTTTTCAAAGTAGTTGGGCTTTAAAGTTAGGCCCAAAGGTGATGCCCACAGGATATATATTACCACTGACTCCTAATTTGGGCTGTCGAGGCCAAGTCCGCAATGGGTTTCAGACAATTATTGTATGTACTATTTGATGCAAATATAATAGTTTTAGTGTTTAGAACTACTAATTAAATTTCAATAGATCAATGCTACCAAAAAAAATAAAAAAATCAATAGATCAAATAAGCCAACTCACTTACTTATTCTGAAACTAGAGTATAGTGCTAGATTCGTGAACAGTCTACTAATAAAAAAACCATCCAAATTCTAGAAAATAAACGTATTTATACATGTGAGCTATATAATATGTAGATATAGATAATGATATACACAAATAAGGATGGTGGTGGTCACGTGACAATGAGCCTTTGTAACCTTCGTGGAGACCACAACGCTGTCTTTTCTTCGGCGGGTCTTCTCCTTAAAAAGGCATATATAGGCCTATTATATTATACGTTTGTATATACATTCTTAAATGCTTACTGAACATTAGTATTTATATATACACATTGATACATAGGTAGAGCTTAATGTGAAGCATGTGCATGGATGTGAGTTCGGGCCCCACGGGCTTTATGAGGCCCATAAAGCTAATGGAGGGGGACCACGTGGCGAGGGGCTAGTGCCTACAAGTGGAGGGATCCTAAGAAAGTAAAGTACGTATAAGTTTGATCTCGTGATCGTACGTACTGTTTCTACTATTGGCATGCAGTGTTCGTCGCCTAGGGTTTCAGAATTAGACTTCCTTATTATACTTAACTTGTCATGTATTCCACCACAGTAAGGCAGTTACAATCACATCACCTTATCATGCTTGTTTTATATACATATACGATAAAAAAATCGTATAGAGTTGGATAGTTGGTAAATGCACGCGAATTTCAGTATAATGTGTTCGTAGACCGTAGTAGTAGGATAGTAGAACCATTGTAGAAAGTAGAAATTAGTGTGTCTAAAGTATTGATCGCGTGTATTTTGTATAATGCGTTTATAGATAAAGTTTATGCTCAACGTAGTAAATCGAATAACTTAGCTTTAGGAAGACGCTTTGCGTCACTTCGTTCCTTTTTCTTCAACAAGACAAAACCCGTTTCTCGCGGAAAGAGCATAGTTATAACTTAGCTTTAAGCAAAAATGATGGTCACAAAGGCATAATTGTGAAAATTTATCATTTTTCCTAATAGTAATCCCCTCTATATATTATTTAAGAAGTATTATTAATTAGTAAAACGTGTTGACATGGCATAACCATGTTAGTTTTCAGACCTTTTTTTCAAAAAAAAACATGACATGAGAATGATTTGTGAAATTATATAAGAAAATAATAAATTGTATAAATATCAGCATATATTTAGTTTGAGATAAATACCGTCTCTAAGTTTAAACGAATATTTTAGCACCCACATGTATTTAATTTAGATCAGGTTGAGTTATATATTAGTAGCGCTATTAGTATCAAATGTCATTCGTTTTAACTTTTCAATTGTAGAGGTTAACATTGTGAAAATTTAGCTAGTGACCATGTTTTTTAATAAAGGGTTCTAATTAATGACCATGTTAGACGCTGATCAATATTTCAGATATGTATTTGCGTTTCCTAAAATTTTCACTTTCTTAAGTTTTTATCACCTCGGTTTGTTCTAGACGATGAAACAAAAAAGAGAGACAAATTCATAAATCCTAAAATTCTGATCACAGTGAATTTGCATCGGATTATTACTCTCACACTAAAAATGAATTGTTACAAATTTTGTGTGCTTTCATTTTCGTACTTTAGATCGTTTTCCACAAAAAAAAAAAAAAAAAAAAAAAATTGGTATCGAATCCTAACATTAGTTACTTAAAAAGCCTGGACTAAGATTTTTAAACACAGCGTATAGATATATACTGTAATAGATATAATCATTGAGAAGATTGTCGGGAAAATACTGTTAGTGAGAAGAATGATTGACTAGGAGTATATATAAAGAGATAGGAGAGAGAGAGAGATAGATGCAGCGAGAAGAAAGGTGAGCACAAGGCTCGAGAGTGAAAGACAACAACTTAATAATAATTGGACTATTGGAGCTAATCCTTATTCTTGATTTTCCCCTACGATGACCTTTGCTCCTTCACTCTCTGTCTGACTTGTGGGAGGTGACAAAATCTTAAATAAAAATAATAATTATAACATCTGAGAATACCTCCGCTAAGAAAAGAAAAAAATTAGAACACCTCTAACCATGCCAATGCACATAATCTGATATTAATTAAATATTAGTTTTCGTCACTATGATTTACGGCTGAATAATGCTTGCTGGGCGTTGCTTCGGCATTAGCTAAACCTGTATTGGTTTTACGGTGGATTGAAGCTTACTCTCGGAAAAGTATACACATTTTTGATATATTAAAATAGAAACATTAGATGTATCCTTTTAAAATGAATGATAGTGTTTGTGGTATTTTTAGAAGAAAAAAAGAATGTTGGATGACAATGTTAATCATTTGAACATGTTGTATAACCTCATTGTCTACGCATGATACATATAGCATTTTGTTGTTGTTTGTAGATTTAATTAAAATAACATAAATTAAGATATAATTGGTTAGTGGTGAGGAGCGCTAACTCCAGTCAATGGTTTGAGATCGTTATCTTTGCAGCAAGAAGTAGATTTTGTTAGCATCGAGTGTGGTACGTTAGATTTGTTGTTTCCGATGTACCACCTATTTATCAGAGTTCGTTTCTGACGGAATTTTTGATTTGAATTTGTTCCATTTTTGTAACAATGGTTTTTTTCAATGCCAAAAACCCAAAATCCATTTATAATGAATAAAATAAATAAATAAATAAATATAGCATCAGCCAAAAAGTAAATCAGTGATAGCTATCAACCCCGTCAAAATGTGAAAAATGAAAAGAAAAGAAAAACAAAATAATGTTATCGAAGGGAAAAATAAAGTAAAGAACAAAGACAAAAGGGACATTAGGCAACTAGTTTAATCATGAAGATCCCGAGTCATCAAAGTTAGGAGTATTAAGTAATTAAATTTACAAATAAAGACAAAATAGTGATTTAGTCAACAAGAAATTCTAAAATACAAAAGACTCCTGCCTCGGGCCCTTAAATAAGAGCAAGTCCTTTTTTTTGGGTGGGTAACTAATACGTACGATCAACCTTTCTATAGATATACACACATAATTGTGTTTAGTAGGGCTTAACAAATTTTAGTCGTATTATGTTAAGAAAATTCTCCTTTCTAGACACAATTCATGTTTGGGATGGGCTTTCTTTTCTCTTTTTGTTTTTGTTTTCTTTTGACATCTTACATTGGCTGAAGAATATAAATTGTTTTCTTTTTGATTTTTATTTACGTATTGTTTCTGAATATGCATTTCGTATTAATTGTTGATGATATAGGTCATTGGCAAAGTGAACATAAAAACCTTTATAGACTTTAAAACAAATTGAAATATTTTAAATTCACATTTGAGTGATTTGAAAAGCTCCAAAACTATTCCAAGAAAACTCAAAATTATCTTCTTTTTCTACTTTTGTTTCTCTAAATCCAATAAATATGTCTTTTTTTCTTTCTAAAATAACACAAATATTTTACAGCCAAGATTTCAAAGTAATTTCTCGGTTCACAATTAAAAAAGCATTTGCTCCCAAAAAAAAAAAAAAAAAAGGCAAATCCTTACAACTTGCATATCTCATCTTCAAGGATTAGTAATATAGGTAAGAGAGTAAGAGACTTTATCTTTTGAAATTGGTTGTGTATTAATTGTCCCGTCCATGCCGAAGATTTGATCAAATCTAGCTATGAGAATTGAGAAGTCAAATCTCACTCTCGTGACCTGCTTATTATGAATATGCATGAGTATTCGTCAACAATTCGCAAGACAAGGTGGGATAGACTCTTAAATTTTGTAATAAATAAAGTTTTGGTAGAATATAATTGTTGTTGTTTTTTTTCTTTCTTTTATGAAAATATATATTTATATATATATATATATATATATATATATATATATATATATATAGTTGTCTTAAAAATATAGAAAATTTATTTAAATGTACATATATCTAACAAAAAAGCTGACTACTATATTATTACTACATCATCTCTAATGTTCGGGCATGGTTTATCCTTATCTCTAATGTTCGGGCTAGATTTTAGACTATTGGGTCCAAACTCGTGATTTTTCGGCAAATTCCATGCGTTCCTTCGAAAATATGTTTCGCCCACTTAGAGATAAACAAAACTCCGGTTAAGGCATTATATTACAATGGCCAATACGAGGCTCGGCAAAGGTGAGGTTCAAGGGAACTTCTTATCGGATGTCAAGCAAGTGCAATTTTGTTGGGTTTTTATCTAGTGATCCTTCGACATGGAGTTGGATGTTGTTATTGATCTGGATTCTCGAGCAGAGGTAATTCTTGTAGCATTTCTTCACAGTCAGACTTGCATACCAAGTGAATGGTCATAAACTATTCTGGACGATATAAGGATGTTGCCCAAATAATTATTCGACGTTCAAGTTATTTGAGATCATGCGATGGCAAAAATTAAGATATGAAAAATGGTATTTGGAGTTTAAGTATGTGGGTTGGTCGTCGATTACAAACATCTTTAAATATTTATCAAACTTTGAGTAGACCATATACTAATATACATGCACGATATATAGGATAAGTAATTTATTTCTCTAAAGAAAATCAGAGCTAAAAAAAAACTTTGAAATCATTTAATTAATACCAAATGCACTTGATAATCATTATCAAATGCAAATTGCGCCGCTAATTCACACGTTCCACGTGATCAAAGACACTAGAGTGGGTCTGCTTGCTTCGGCGCTCTAATGAGGGTACAAGGTATGACTGGATAAGTAATTCCTCAATGATTTTAATTTTAAATTCGTAGAATATGTATGACCATTTACGTGCTAGTATAAAATATTTAACTAGTAGGTATAATTAATAGTAGCTAGTTTAAGATAAACCACTAACGGTTTTACGTACTCTAATTATTCTCATGTTTACATGTGTGTGTGTGAATACATATCTATAGACTATAGTTTTGATTTGGAAAAAGAGCAAAATAACCCTGATATCCCTTTTAGTTATATATTATATTTTCCCAAAATTTTGAAACTATTAACGTGAAAGCTAAGTTTTCTACTTCGATTGGAATATGCTAGCTAAAAACAATCTAAATACAGAAAGAAATACATTATATTTATGTATTAGTTTGGGTTAGATATGGAAGACGATCACATCTCTTCGTCGGCTAATAATAATGACTCGTGACCTAGACCTAGACTAGGGATTGCTGTCCAGCAAAAATCCCTAAGAACACCACATATTTTTCTTATAGTTCAAACTCAAAAAGTGTTTAAGTTTGTACTATTGCCCTTTAAATACATTTATAATTGTTTTTTAAGCTGAAAAAGTATGGATAAAATTAAAATGATTGAACAAACTTCTACATTGAAATATTAAATGATATTTTTTGTGTTTCAAAAAAATTAGTTATATTACAAGACTGACCATAAAACGGATGTAATAATATTTAAAATTTTAAAATATGATTGATTGTATTTATCACCTAGTTCATATAAATTCAATATTAATGCCACGTAGTCCTGGTTAGACTAATAAAAAACAAATTTAATTACCGCACGTAGGCTTCGTTGAAAACGTTATGTCATTGAAGTAATCGCCGTGATTAAGCAATGCCATTGAAATTTTATGGTAAACCTCACGATGAGACGTCCGTGACGATAAAATGTCAAAGCAATGTGACGTTAGACTATCCTTTTCATTTTTTTCTCAGACTTCATTTTTTGTTTCTTTTTCTTTTCTCAAACTTTTTTCTTTTTCTTTTTTGTTTTCTCAGACTTCCCTTTAATGTTTTTTCATATACTTTCATCACAAAACAATAGACCGAATTAAAAGATAAACGGTGGGGAGGGTTTTGCGGGGGAGGGACGAGTGGAGAAAAACTCCCTGTTCTAACACGTGGCACTCTAGTCACCATTGATAAAAATTAACACTATTAGCTTAAAATGGGAGCTATTTTTCTAGTTTTGTTTAAAAATTGGCGAAAAAATTATTTTAATAAACACATCGGAATTTTTTTATGTCTACTATAACGAAGACGAGTCACTAATTTTAAATTTGAATCCTAAAACCATCGATTAGATATATAATTTGCATCTTCGGACAAAAAAATATGACTCTCTATATATAGTAAAGAAAAAACGCGTCATTTTATTTTCACCATCTTACATATATTTATATTGTAATAACTAATAAGGGACTATATATGAAAATACCAATGAAAAATGAAGAGAATAAGCATATGTACATATTAATGGAATGGAATGATTACTCTAACAAAATTACTTAAAATATGTCACGTATCTATTTATCCATAATTTCCTTTTTTTTTTATCAAACAATATATAGTGAGTGATATTTATGTGATGGGGATTCACTCAAACTGGAAGATAACTGTAGTGAAGTGCCCAAAGCAAAAGATCTTCATGGGACTCTCTATGTCTTAAAAACCTTTTTGATCTCTTTCTCTCTCTCTCTCTTAAATCCACAGAGTAAATCCAGCAAACTTCCACTTTCAGAGATCAAAATTGTGTTATCTTAAATGATGAAGAGAGACTAATTCCATGGCGGCGTTTGCAGTTTCTTAAGCTTCCTCATCATCTACTCTCAATCTCTTATTATAGAAAAGAAAAGGGAATCAAATCAAGATTTACCCTTTTCTTTGATATCTCTTTGTAGTGTGTTGTGTGTGTGATGTTTATTATCACTGGGGAAAGAAATGGCAGGGTTCTTCTATCTAGGAGGGAGAGACAACAACAACAAGCAAGATCATCATCAAGTAGACAAGGATCATCATCATCAAGACAAGAGCAATTATCTTTATCTTTACAAAGACGAGATCTATAACAACAACAAGGGTTTCGAGATTTGGCCTCCACAATACTTCCAACAACAAGAACATCAACAACAACAACAACAACAGCAACAACATGCCTCAGCTCCTGCAAACTTCTACTCATTTGGAATGGTTCCAAGCGGAAGCAGCAGCAACAACAACAATAACCGGAGCAGGAGTTTATACTTCAACGTAGTCTCCGATCATGAGCCGGGAGGGTTCACGGTGACGAGACAAGGAGGTATGAATTGTCAAGATTGTGGGAATCAAGCTAAGAAAGATTGTCCTCATATGAGATGTAGAACTTGTTGTAAAAGCCGAGGCTTTCATTGTCAAACTCACGTTAAGAGCACTTGGGTTCCTGCTGCTAAACGCCGTGAGCGTTTAGCCCAACTCGCTTCCTTGCAGCACCACTCAGCCTCTAGCCGTGAAACGCAAAACGCAAAACGCCTTCGTGAAGCTAGTGGTGGTGATAATAATGATGATAAAGACCATAGTGGTGGTGGTGGATCGGCTCTTGCTAATACCCGTGTGGTGAATGCTAATTCTAATTCAGGTAAAATTTTGATCATGGTGTGTTTTTAGATTTGATGATATTGAATTAGATTTCAAGATTGATTGAATTTTCATGAAAAAGTGTCAAAATTTTAATTATGAATGTTTGTGGAGAAGTACAACATCATTTGCGTGTGAATGAGGATGTCCGCCGGATATTGCTGCTTTATTTATACGAGTTACTGTTCCTTAGTAAACCTGACGACATAAAAGGGTTTAAATCAAGAGCGATTTCATGTAGAAACAATGCAATAAAGATTCGGTTTTTATTAGATATGTAATGGGAACTAACGCTTTATTATCAAGAACATGTTGCTAAAAGAGGCTAAAAACAAATCTTATGTTTATATTTTGGTGATCTTATAATCATTAATAAAATTTAGGGTTGGAGGTGAGTCAACACTTACCACCGGAGGTTAACTCACCGGCCGTTTTCCGGTGCGTTCGAGTGAGCTCAATAGAAGAGGATGAAGATGATCAAGAATATGCTTACCAAACGGCTGTGAACATTGGAGGACATGTCTTCAAAGGCATTCTCTATGACCAAGGACCAGATCAAGATCATAATCATCACCTTAACCTCCTTGCCTCCACGGCAACCACCACCAATGTGGAGGAGACTGCCACGAAGACGGTCACCGGTAACAATAATAATGGATTAATGCTTGATCCTTCTTCGCTTTACCCGGCTCAACTCAACTCCTTCATCGCCGGTACGCCATTCTTCACACCTCCGAGGTCTTGAGATTCAAATATCAGTTATTGATTATTGTTAATCTTAAACGTTATAATAATGAGAGGCTTTCATTTTGTTGTTGTTTTTGTATTCGTCTTTGTGTTTTTGACATTTCGTGCAATTTGATAAAACGCCCTTAGCTAGGTTGTTTACTTAGTGGTGATTAACATGCATATTGTACGTACGTACGTTCTTAAAAAAGATCAATGAGGGTTAAACTAATTAATGTTCATGTTTCAAAGATTGATCTTTTGCTTTATTGTTTGGTACTTATTGCACTTTCTTAGTTTCCTTGTGGTTTTTCTATCTATAGTTCTACAAACTTTATTTTGTTGATTATGTTCATTAGGATCGATCTCATATGTTACAATTTAAATGCGGTTTAGTAGGAGTCTTATGATATCAATTAATAATTTCCCCTCTTTTTATTGATCTACGACATATATAGTACTTTTTCAAGGTCAAATCAAAAATACTTTATTTTAATTAGAAAAGAAAAAATAATAAAAATATTTTTGGTTTGATATTGAATTAGCTTTCTGGTTGGTGTTGAGCTCCAAGCTGCCTTTTTCCCCGTTTATCCGTTTGCTTGCCGGATTTCAACATGACTTAATACTAGGTTTCGTGTTCCACTGATCAAAGATTTGAAAAAAAAACATATTATAAGAAAACTTCAAGCAACTTTTATATTACCCAATTGAATTTCTCCAGAGTCAAAGATGTAAAATTAGTTCTCATTTGAAATATATAACCAACATCTCTGAAATGATGGAAAAAGTTTAGTTAAAAAAATGGTCCTGGGCGGCTCTAAATCATATTTATGCGTACTTTAATTTAGCTTGTTTATATCTTTCTCTGGTTTGAGTCCCTAGTTGTATAAGCTAAAATTCAACATAGATATTTTTTACTTAGATAATATCGTGTCATTCCATCTAGATTCAACCCCTGTCTACAATATTAGGAGGTTAAGGTTAGTTATGTGGAGAACGTCAAAGTGTGAGTAAATACGTAACATGTGAAATGTTGGCGTAGATGAATGTAAACGGATGGTAATATAGGGCATATATCAAACTACTTCCCTGAAGAACTATCATATTTTTAGCTATTTGATTATTACTTGCATGGATGTGACTATCATTCGTCTGTATCTAATCCCATTCAATATTTGTTTCTTACATTATAAATACCAGTCGATGCAGTCTATATACAAATGACTACTGATAGAGACGACTTACTATGAAACTAAAATTGATTTCGTTTTTATGTGTGAACTGATACTATTAACAGTAATAATAATTAGCTAGTACTGTTATAGATTGCTTGATTTAGGACAAGTATAAATGACAGAGGAGATAGATGAAAGTTTTTCAAAAACTGTAGAGTGTCTGACTCACGACATGTGATCCCTTCTTTCAGTGTCTCTCGATCAACATTATTAAAAAAATAAATGTAGTTGATCCAAAAAATCATGATCATATTCATTGATCTCCTCTGATATTTTACTTAATCTGGCTAACTTCTTGTTCCGCAAAAGCCCTACAGCCTCATAGGATTAAACCTATACAGTATATGGTTTTGTTTTTGGAAATAATTTCTCTCTAGCCATAATTTATTGTAACTAATGATAATCATTTTTTGTATTCTTTTCTTTATTACTATTACGTACTGATGACGTGCATGTGGTTCCAATGGCAAGTACTTAGTCATCCTCACAGGTCAAATGTTTGGCACTGTCATTAATTGCCATTAAAATACGGTAGGTTAAGTTTGAAATAATAGTTTTCCTGCAAGCTTGAAAGGATAGTTAGCGAGTAAATTGTTAATTAATCATGTTGGACAAAAAGAAATTAATTTGTTAAGAAGCATGAAGAGTCCAAGACTCGATACATCATTGTGAAATTGAAAAGTCTATGGTCAAAGTACGAGACTAATTCCGAACAAAGATTTGAAATGCATCCCCAACATCCGTTATACTTAAACCTAACTCGATTATGATTGATATGACAGTTTATTTTCTTTACCTCAATTCCCTTTACAAAAATCATTAAATCTTCCAACGCGTCATTAAATAGTGACCATGTGAACGGAATTCGTAAATAGATAAATTACAGTTTTCACAATCAACTTCAGTTTTTTCCCCCGAGTTATTAGATTTTTGGCTCCACATAAATCTTTCTCTATCCATTTGAGATGATTTCATTCAAGCGATCCAAGGCCAGTTATTAATATATGATAGTATATAATTCCAAATACATATAATGTGTGAAACTGGTGTATAGCTAAAGGTCTAAAACTATATCCAACAAACATAAAATCTAAATTTGGCGGCCATAAACACTATAATTACAGTTGCAGCTTCAACCGAAAGGAGAAAAGATGAGAGATTGGTCCCCCTTTATACATTGAAGCAACTGAGTGAAACTAGTGGTTAGGGTTTCTCATGGATTTAGTTAAGTTCTTTCTAAGAATTACTTCTTTGTCGTTGTCCTAATCGCCAATCCAATTCTAACCTCGCTATTTTGTTTCCTTTTATGTCAACAACGAGTGGTGTCTTCTTTACTCTTTATCAACAATAGATAGTGGTCCAAAGTCCAAACAATATGTATGCATCCATTTAATACATATACACATGCACCATATATTGGAGATATCTTGGGGAGCAAGATGTGTATCTTGCGGACCAAGTACTTTGGGCTATGAAAGCCCGTGTAGAAGTGAAGCCCGTGAACCCGAAAGAAGAATTCTCTAGATCTCGAATATTGTCTTAACATATTTACTTTATATGTTTAGGAAAGTTTACATTATGTGGGTGTTAGCATTATGTTAATGTCGACACTATATATATGTATCTTGTATTCTCATATGTGAGATAACTCAATAATATATTCTATTCCATAATATTTGACATGGTAGCAGAGCAGTCGATCTTTGTGGATCTAAATTAAACGCTTCCGCACTAAAAATCTTGTGGTTACAACAACCATGGGGTGTGAAGCCATCGAAGACGGTGGTGACGAAGACGATCCGGATGATGGTGTGAAGCAAAGTTTGCTTTGACGTCCACATGAGGGTTTTATATTTCTTTTATTCTAAGTTAATGTTTTGGTTTTATTTTGAGTTTATGGTTTGGTTTAGCACAAGAATTAGAGATCTTTGAAGAATTTTTTTTTTTTTTTTTTTTTAGGGTTTGGGCTTTCACAAGTAGTTGTTTATTTATGAGATTTATTCTTGAATTTAGAATATCTCAATTTTTTATGAGTTTTGATTTCTCATATTACGGGGGAGTTTATTGGAACGCTCATGTTTTAGGTCATTTTTTTTTTAGTCCAGTTTGTGGACTGTCCGAGATAGGACGATTATTTGTGGAGTGCGGATTTGCACCCACGGGATGTTGTTATTCCCTTTTACCAAGACCAAAGACGAGCTGAAGTTCCATCCTCTTTTGAAGATTGAAGTTTATACCCTGAGGAGTCTGTTGACATGATTTGTCCTTCCTCGACATGATGTCCACGACATAGGTGTTCCGCATATTTTGAGTTTCGCGTCCCACCTTTGTCGTGCGGGGGAGTATTGGAGATATCTTGGGGAGCAAGATGTGTATCTTGCGGACCAAGTACTTTGGGCTATGAAAGCCCGTGTAGAAGTGAAGCCCGTGAACCCGAAAGAAGAATTCTCTAGATCTCGAATATTGTCTTAACATATTTACTTTATATGTTTAGGAAAGTTTACATTATGTGGGTGTTAGCATTATGTTAATGTCGACACTATATATATGTATCTTGTATTCTCATATGTGAGATAACTCAATAATATATTCTATTCCATAATATTATAAGTAATTGTATTCTCATAGAGATGAGTTTTGCGTCGATCTCGGTCGATCTTTGTGGATCTAAATTAAACGCTTCCGCACTAAAAATCTTGTGGTTACAACAACCATGGGGTGTGAAGCCATCGAAGACGGTGGTGACGAAGACGATCCGGATGATGGTGTGAAGCAAAGTTTGCTTTGACGTCCACATGAGGGTTTTATATTTCTTTTATTCTAAGTTAATGTTTTGGTTTTATTTTGAGTTTATGGTTTGGTTTAGCACAAGAATTAGAGATCTTTGAAGAATTTTTTTTTTTTTTTTTTTTTAGGGTTTGGGCTTTCACAAGTAGTTGTTTATTTATGAGATTTATTCTTGAATTTAGAATATCTCAATTTTTTATGAGTTTTGATTTCTCATATTACGGGGGAGTTTATTGGAACGCTCATGTTTTAGGTCATTTTTTTTTTAGTCCAGTTTGTGGACTGTCCGAGATAGGACGATTATTTGTGGAGTGCGGATTTGCACCCACGGGATGTTGTTATTCCCTTTTACCAAGACCAAAGACGAGCTGAAGTTCCATCCTCTTTTGAAGATTGAAGTTTATACCCTGAGGAGTCTGTTGACATGATTTGTCCTTCCTCGACATGATGTCCACGACATAGGTGTTCCGCATATTTTGAGTTTCGCGTCCCACCTTTGTCGTGCGGGGGAGTATTGGAGATATCTTGGGGAGCAAGATGTGTATCTTGCGGACCAAGTACTTTGGGCTATGAAAGCCCGTGTAGAAGTGAAGCCCGTGGACCCGAAAGAAGAATTCTCTAGATCTCGAATATTGTCTTAACATATTTACTTTATATGTTTAGGAAAGTTTACATTATGTGGGTGTTAGCATTATGTTAATGTCGACACTATATATATGTATCTTGTATTCTCATATGTGAGATAACTCAATAATATATTCTATTCTATAATATTTGACATGGTATCAGAGCAGACGATTCTTGTGGATCGGAGTTAAAGCTTCCGCATTAGAGTTCTTGTGATTAAGAGAAGATCATGAAGACGGTGATCACTGAAGGAGAAGACGGTGACTCCGATGGAGGAGATGAAGACGACGAAGACGTAGGCATCTTAAGAGATGGAGGTCACGTGATTGTTTCTTAATCACATGGGTATTATTTTTGGGTATTATTTTTCCAAAACTTTAGGTTGTTGGTTTCCTATGTTTTTAGTAGGATTGATTTTGATTTTTTCATGCAATGATTAGTGGGGAGATTTATGGAAAAAAAAAAAAAAAGGCTTTAAGAGGTTTCGATTTTCACGGGTCACTTATGTGTTTTCTTGGGATATATTCTTAATTAAGTTTTTAGAATTTCTCAAGTTTGTTAAGTATTTTGAGTTTGGTAATAGTTTTACCATTACGGGGGAGTTTGGTTATAGTTTAACCATTAGTATAGTTTATTGGAACGCTCATGTTTTTAGGTCATGTTTAGTCCGAGTTATGGACCATCCAAGATAAGGATGATTGTTTGTGGAGCAGCATAATTTGCGCCTACGGGATGTATTCCCTTTTACCAAGACCGAAGACGAGCAAAAATTCCACCTCTATTTTCAAGATTGAAGCTTATACCCTGAGGCGTTTGTTGACATGATTTGTCCGTCTTCAACATATTGTCCACGACATACGTGTTCCGCTTTGTGATTGCAAAGTTTGCGTTTTGCGTAACACGTTTGTCGTGCGGGGGAGTATTGAGGTAACTTGGGAAGCAAGACAGCGGACCAAGCCCGTGAAGCCCGTAAAGCCGAAGTCAAAGAATATTCTAGATATCCTATTATGATAAGGATTAAGAGATTTAGAATATTTACTTATTTATGTTTATCTATTTCCTATTCTAATTAGGTTAAACATAAGTTAGTCTCTCTATATATTGTGTATCAATTCTATTGAGATCAAGAACACATAATAAAGAGTTTTGCTTCTACGGGATGCCTTCTATGGACCATCCATGCATGCTCTACATGTGTTTATGTATGCAGTATATGCATATACATACGCCTATTAATCATGTCATATATACGAACACCCATTTTTTTTAGGTCAAGAAAATAAAACTATTTTAGAAATGGCGAATTCAAATGTGGCAATAAAATTACAAACAAGAATTTTGCAAACGGCCCATAAAGAAACTGGGTTTTAGGGATACAAGTTATGGGCCGTAGCCCATGTTTCAGAGGCCGAGTCGGTCCGGGTATTTAGTAACGGGTCGGCTCTTTAAGATGATTTACTTTTTTTTCACCTCCGCTTCAAAGTAAGACAAGACTTAGGGTTAAGTCAAAACAAAATCCGAAACAGAGTTTAGATCAGAGCTCAGGAGAAGTAACTACGAGAAGACGAAGAAGAAGATTTGATTTGGAGAAGAGAGTTATTTTGAGTAACGATGGAAGATAGTCATGAACTCGATATGGAGAGAACTGATAAACGGATTTGGTTGATGAAGTGTCCTGTAGTTGTAGCCAAGACATGGGAGAAGCTAGCTCCTTCGTCTTCTTCTTATTCTTCCTCTGATTCTCTTCCCAACTTGGCAAAGGTTGTTCTCGACGTTGATCTTTTACGGCCAGATTATTCGCCTGAGGTAATTTTGGTTCTCAAGTTATTGATTTTGAGTTTGAGTTCAAACCCGGTTTCGAAACCCTAGATTGATTATGAAATTGAGTGTTGAAATTACATTACTTGTGTAGTAACCTTGACAAAGTTTGAATCTTTCATGCTAATTTCATTACCCATGTGGTTGATTTACAAATCTAGCTTAGGGGACGATTCTTCTGTTGAGTTCTCTATTTGTTGTTCTTGCGACTTATTTCCTTGTACTGGTATTAATCAGTTTACTATGCAAATGGTTGCTGCTGAGTATGGGAACATGCCAAAGTGCTACGCTTTGAACATGTTCAAAGACTTTGTTCCGATGGAGGCCTTCTCCGAAACCAATCTAGGTTTGGATTTTACTTTTGTCTGATTGATAACATGAGATATGTTTCTTCGTTTGCTTTTCATCTCACACTTGGCAAGCTACTCCAGTTTATCCAGCTGTTGAAGGAAATGTTGATCACAAATTCGATATGAAGCCACATGGCGAGAACATTGAAGAATATGCTAGGCTCTGTCGTGAGAGAACGAGCAAAGCCATGGTTAAAAATCGACAGATTCAGGTATGTTTATTTGCACATTCAGGTGTTTGTTTTCCTTTGATTCTTCTATGCTGGCTCTTACTTGTCTAAGGACTTTTCTTCCTTGAATTGCATGTAAGGTTATTGATAATGACCGCGGAGTACATATGAGGCCCATGCCTGGAATGCTTGGTTTAGTTTCCTCCAATTCAAAGGTAAGATGTTTTGCTGTTCTCAATGATGTTGCATATATGGAGTAATCATTGAGATGCTAAAGAGTTGATGAAAAAACTAACAATCCAGCTTCAATGCTCATTCTTTAGTCAGACTAAATAAGATTCAGGATGGAAACTTCGACCAATGATCTGAAAACTTTAACTTTCTGGCTTTATCTTTCCTTTACCTGATCAGCCTTACCAATGTAGAAGTTTGTGTTTCTGTTTGAATGAGCAGGAAAAGAGGAAACCTCCTCCAGTCAAGCAAACCGAGGTGAAGAGGACGAGGAGAGATCGTGGTGAGCTTGAAGCTATAATGTTCAAGCTATTCGAAGGCCAACCTAACTGGACATTGAAGCAGCTTGTACAAGAGACGGACCAACCAGCTCAGTTCCTGAAAGAAATACTAAACGAGCTCTGCGTGTACAATAAGAGAGGATCGAACCAAGGAACATATGAGCTTAAACCTGAATACAAGAAATCTGCTGAAGATGATGCAGGTGGGCAGTAAAATCAATCCCTTTGTGTAATTCACTACTATATACTTGTGCCATAGTCATAACATTATTATATAAACGCTGAGTCCATTGATCGGAAAAAACAAGATTTTAGCAGGGAAGAGAAAAGAGGGTTTTAAAGTGGTAATCTTTTAATTTGTATTTTTAATCGAAACAGACAAATATAAAAGTGAGTTTTTGTTTTATGACATATAACAAAATTACAAAATCATGTGGCGGTTTGGTTGGATATAAACATATAACGAACACAAAGTCTAGTCCAAAGAGACTGAGACGTCAAATTTGTCTTCCACTGCTTGAACATAAGCGTGATTGAACATTTGAAAACGACCCTGATTTTCTCTTATAAACTGCGTCCGGATTATTCTCTCTGAAGATTCCAAGCATTTACCATTTGAGCCGTAGATATTGGGATGATGTATATTATTAATGGAAGAGACAACAATATAAATGGTAAGGTAGTTCCCACCTTTTGTTTGTGGCAGACATACTAATCGTGTTTACATTTTGACTTCTCCTTCTATTACTCATTTCAAGTTTTCGATCACGTAAGTTTTGAATGAATCGGATGAGGCGATGAGCAACATCTCATTTTGTTGAATAGAGGATTTCAGATTCGGATACAAAGTCATCGAATATGTAATATACTTTTCTGTAGCTACTATAAGTAAATAAATAAATAAAAACTACTATAAGTACTATTAGTAGAGAAACTTCAATAAGTCCGTGATAGAAACTACTATAACTTCTATGGGAGGACCTCGATAAAACCAAAAAAAATATTCGAGTTTTTTATTAATTTTCTTTCTTTTTAAAACTGGACCGTTTTATTTTATAAAAAAATTTGAAATTAATTTTGGACCCATGACAAATGCATATATTGTTTATCCCTACAGTCGGGCCTAAACTCATGTGTGGCATGGTGGTTACGGTTTTAGGACTAAGGGCATGAACTCGCTATAATCATAGATTAGATTTTCTACTCACTTTCGGAATTCTACAGTAGTTTTGGTAAAATCTAGATAATCGATTTATCTACAAATATTACGAGAAAAAATTGAAAATAATTTGTTAAGAAAATTGGTTTTAATATATTCAATATCACTAGCTACTCTTACGAAAATAATTACAACTTTAAATAAATTTTTTGTTAAAGATCGGATATATATTATACGCTTATATCGTATCATAATTAAGCCTTATAGTTATGGGAAGAAAACAGTGAAAAAAGCATGCAAGATTAAGGAATTATCATTGGTAACTTTAACTGTTAGCAAAATCTTTTTCTTTCCTTTTTTTCGATGGAGCCTGTGATTGCAAATTTTGAAAAGATATAAGTTCTCTTATTGTTCTTTTTGACCAAGTCACAGCCGTAAACGAAGAAAACAAACAGATGAAGATAGCAATGAAGACATGTAAAAATAAAGTGTAATTCTTTTTTATATATAGCTGTAATACTTTGTCACAAAAAAGGAGAAGTTGTGCAAATGCCTTTTTAACAAAATAAAAATTTTAAGAAAATAAAAATGCATACATTGAATTAGCTTATCAAGCACAAAAGCGTGACTTGATAAAAGGAAGAGATAAAATAATCATGTTTAAGGTGGAAAATGTAATCCTTTGACGGAAATATGGTGTTATAGATGACTATAAGAAATTAAATTATGACAATTATATCAGTAGTTTAATCATGTCGGACTATCTCTAACTAAGAAATCCCACCAAATTTCATGTCAAAAATATAGTGGATGGCTTGAAATTTCCCATAATTAATTTTTGCATGCATGCCAAGCAAAAGCAATCGAGATGAATAAAAACAAAAACAAAATAAAAAGTCAGTATATGTTTGGACTTAGAGAAGACCTCGCATGCTAAAAGCCAACCCACAAAATAGTTGCAGAAACACCTAATTGCGTAATACTTCAATATTTTCAAGATGACAGATTAGTATAAGTTTTTCTAATAGAACAAGCTTTATCGGATATCCTCAAAAATTTTGGCAAACTTGCACAAGTTTTTGCGGACTTTCACTTGGTTTCAAACAATTTAACAAATATTTGGAAACTTTCAAAAATTGTTGTCTGTAGCCATAGCCCATAACATGAACTGTTTGTAGTAATTAATGTACATGGGTTTTCAATATTACAAAGTTTTTTTAAAGTCAACAGAATTCTATTAAGTGTTTTAAAAATTGACATGTTTATATAAACTTTCACGTATATTCCATGTAAAAAAATCCTCATCATTTTAATTGGTTTTTTAATCTTAACCCTAAATTTGTGAAATCTAAATCCTAAAAAAATTGCCTTCTTAATTTTAAACGTCTTCAGAGTTCATTATGCGACGAATCTTGGAATCGAGGAGAGACCAATTCTTCCGTTGTGTGATGTACCTGACATCGTCTTTGAAAAGAGAAAGAGCGTTAGAAACTTAAAATGAAAGAGGGAATTTTTTTTATGTTACTGTTAAAGATTTTTTTTGAAATGATGTTATTTGGAAACTTCAAACTTCAGTTTCTTCTCTAATAAACGGCACAATATCAGTTGACACTAACTCATTAATTTTTTCTGTTTTCTAAGCCATTTTTCTTTTTTTTTGTCACTTGAAAGAAACATTAAAAATCACTTTAGAGTTTAGACTCCAACGATTAAACGCTTAAAATGGTTTTCCGCTAGTTAGTTAGCTCTTTCTCGAAGATTGATACGTCCGGATCACCATTCACCATATAACCTAGTTCCTCGAATTGAAATCAAGAATAAAAGAGAGCTGTTTCTGTTAATCGTATTGAAATTACGTTAGTGGGTAAAGTGGCATTAGTCTTATAATAATATGTTGAAGGGTCATACTTGTCCCGTCCTTATAGTGTTGTCGCACGTCAAGGTGTCTCCTTAGTGACATCCACTTATCATCACAATTCAAACGAATCTAAGGACACTCTATATCAAATATCAATCAAAGCATCGGATGAAAACTTTATATGCAAAATCTTTCTATCATAAAAATTAGACACAAGCATATGTGTATATATATACACCATTGAATTGCATGGGAAACAGTGCAGTTATGGAGGTGTATACAGTCATTAAATGTGTTCCAGTTTTGCAGAACCGTGTCTACGTTCTTCAGACAATCAGTCGGAACGTTTTATCTTTGTTGATTATGACTGATCACAAGTATTGTCGTAAATAAGTGACAACATTTAGCGTATCGGATAACTAGTGAAAGAATAGAAATGAGTTTATTATATAACTTGGTCATATTAAGATTCCAAATATATGCATTGATCTTCTCAAATATCTCTAAAAGTAATCACATTCTTTTATCTTGGAATTTAGGTTAAAAGCTAAATCTTTTGTGTTAAAGTTCAAAAGAGGAGTGAGAAAAAGAGAAGAGAGAGAGATCGGAGACAAGAAGATTCGCTCGTGGGCGAGCAAAAATGATAAAGAAATGAAATAAAGTGAGGAAAAAGGAGACAAGGCAATTAAATATCCCAACTAAGATTGGTCTCCCTCTTCTTCTTCGTCTGCTCGTTACCGGTTACTGTCTTGTTGGGTCCTTACCCGATCCGTTACTGTCTTGCTGGGTCCTTGCCCGACCCGTTTCTTTACCCTTTACCCGCCGAGAGAGATAGACTTAGAATATCATACTTTATATATCTTCTTTTTCAACCTAAAAACTAAAAAGGGGTTTGTTTTCTTCCCTTTTTAACTAAATAAGGGTTTATCTTCTGTCACAAAGACGAAAAATGCTAATTAATTCTTTAATTTGTATTTTAACTAAACACTTTTATAAGCACTAGTTCCGGAAATTGGGCTAATCAATAGTGAAACTTTAGTCTTTACCATCAATAATACGCCCTTTCTTTTACAACAAATGATGTTTATTGATCTTTCACATTCATTAAGAAACAAACTAAAATACTTCATCCTACCATCTATAAATAGATTTATTATTGTCAGTGTTAAGCAATTTTGAATTAAATTTGACACTTAGTTAATTATGCGTTCAATGCTTGTTTCGCATAGGTATCAACGAATCATCATTTGAGAATGATATAAAACAACCTAAATATATACAAGTGTAAATCATGAATTTAAGTTATAGATCCTATCATAAGCCATATACATAACTAACAAACTAATTTGTGCTGGATTTGGTATGTCCAGCTGGGTATGTCTTCATTTTATCTGGCTCTCAAAATTTACTGATACTATAGCTATATCTGAAAAGATTAATTCCCAATTTCAACATACAATAACACAAGATATATAGAATGTTTGATCCAGTTGGTAATGCTTCAAAGATGAATTAATATATCCCTTTTGCTTTAAATATTAAACCACAAAAGAATGAATTTTTTTTTTGAGGCAAACTTACGTATGTTTTCTCAACAAATAAATTTCAAGGTTCAAAAATCCAAAATTAAGTTTCAAAACCTTCAAGATAAAAAATTACAAACACGAGTCACTTACCCAAAATTAAGTTTTAAAATATATATTTAAAAAAAAATCTTATAAAATACATTGAGAAAATTGATCAGTAAAAAAGTGATCACTACCCAAAAATAAAAAATAACATGTCATTTGTGAAACCAGTTTTCCTAGCAAAACCATCGCAAAACGGTTTTGCAAGATATTAGCTAAAAATGCTAAATCGTAGCTAATTGTTGTCGCTGACCTATATCCGTCGTTAATTCATCAATAAGATCAGTTTTACTAGTTATGAACAGAACCTGGAGAAACAACTAATAATTTTTAATTTTCTACCATAAACATCATCGCGCAAATCAAAGCTTCAAATTCTGAATGAATTGGAAGAAAAACTCATGCCAATTGCCAAGATCACCTCTATAGCAAACTATGTGTTGTTATTATGATGAAATAATTATTTACACGTATTGTAGACAGATTTGGAAATCTCTGTATAGTTAATGAAGGGGTCTCTGCTCGACAAATGATATTATGGATACGGTTGAGCATACGTGTACCACTTGCACGGCCAGTTTCATCACATATATACTCCTTTCTTAAGTTTTTTTTTTTTTTTCTGGAATAAGGAATACCCCGAAACTACACGCAAAAAATTGTTTTCAAAAAACGTCTTAACTTTTTTTTTGTAAGAAGCTTTCCTACAGCTGATCTAATAAGATTTTCTAAAAGGTTATGAATTTCTTAAAATGCTGTAATATTTTATTTAAAACAGTTTTGCTGTAATATATGTTGAGGTATAGTTTATCTAAAATCGTTTTGTGACGAGAAATTCCATGAACAATTTTTGTCGTGATACATACGTGGGAGGAAAAAATACATATTTGGTTTGTTTTCACGTGGATATGCACATGTTTTTTTTTTTTTTTTTTTTTTTTTTTTTTTTTTTTTTGGATATGCACATGTTTCTGAGCACAATTTACTAAAACAGTCTCTCTAGGTTTACATTGTCGATATCTCCAAAAATATCAAAACAAAAAGAAAGAGAAAAATGAAAGCATACAAGCAACCATAAAATTTTCGATGATTCTATACTATAAGGATACAAATGTATTTGACTATCGGAAATTAATACTAAAGTACTACAATTACACACGTATATTTATTGAGCATAGGAAAATAGAACAAAAAAAAAATAACCCAAAAAAAATAAAATCGAACTAAAATAATTGAGGACAAATACAGATAATAATATTGGTGTAAGCGTGTACATAAATATTGATCGTGTGGGTGTGCCTGCGAAATAAGAGGTACTGTGGGTCTCACGGTTCAGCAGTGCGCGTGGGGCTCGTCCCTACAAAATTAATTATGTAACATAAAATCAAGAAATATATTTACCCAAAAAAGTAATTAAAACGAAATTTTGTAATAGAAAAGATTCTTAATTAAGATTGGTATTCTCCTGGAGATTATACTGTACAAGTAATAATTAGTAGCAATGCCATGCTGCTCAATAAATATCAAAGGAAAGGACAAATTAAAACCATTATACTGTCTAAGATAGTGAGTGCAAATTGAGGAATAGAGTCGTAAATAATGATAAATATTTGTGCTTTTTTTCTATTGGAAATTTCACCTTTTTGATTTTCAGATTTGAATGATTTTGAATATACAAAAAAATTAAGAATCATAATGATGGTTGCGTTAATGAGTAGTGGCGTGAGGGTTGTCATGTCAGCTAAACAGCAGAAAAATAAAAGAATGTGGGAGACAGCCTTTGCCCTTTACACATTTTTTAGCTCTCTTCTTTTATTTTCTAAAAGACACTAGTACACAGTTAAAATTTTGCGGGCCCTCTGTTTATTAATCTATTTAGATTTAACAGCTTCATGGTCGTTTTCCTCTTGTTAAAAAATTAATCAGAATTTTGGTTTATTTGTTATGACATTTAAAGGACTAAATTGTGGCTCAATTTGTCATAATCTCTAACCAGGAATGCCAGTGGGTAATTCGTTTTGATTTAGAATGAAACGTTGGCTGTTTTAGACACATGAGGACGCATATAATTAACTATCATGTTATGAAACAAAATGTGATGACAAATGTTAAATAATGTCCAAAATGTTGGCAATGTCTTCAAAATTTGAGTTTAACATATTCTTCATCTTGAGATGCGCCAACATCCACAAAGCGTCTGTGAAACTGTAACTTAGAAAGTGAGACGTTGTCACTTTATTAACTCGTTTTGGTAATTACCGGACTTTGTTAAGCCGAATAGTGTATATGATAGTTTTAAATTCTTGAGTTTTTTTTTTCTTTCTAATCAACAAATCCAAAAACAAAATCGTTTAATTTAATATCTCGATTTTTTCATGTTTCTTAGATAAAAAAACTATTATACGTTGAGTTTTTTTTTTTTTTTTTTTGCGATTTTCCCTGAAATATATGTCGTTTTTGCGAGTGTTTTGTAAATAAAATAATGGACACAATAACAGTAAACCGTAACCTATTTATCATACTTGATATAGAAATAATAATATAAATCGAAATTTTATTTTGCCAATTGAAAATCATAATCAAGGAGTGAATGCTGCCAGTAGACCAAAGTAACAAAATTTGGTGTGTACATCAAATGATCGGAAACAACAAAAACTCATTAATATACCTAAATCCACATATATTTTTTTCACATTGTTATAATTAGGTTTAATAGATACCATATTAGAAATCTCAGTGTGGTGGTTCCCACAAGCAAAGAGCGGAATGAGATAGCTATCTACCTATATTTATATCTCCACAACTTCACTCTTTTTCCTCAATCAACACACACAAACATACACACACACACCGCCTTCTATATCGTTTGATCGATTGTTTAGTTCGATCCAATGGCGGATAACAACGATAATCGGAGATCGTTATGGGGAGTTCCGGAGAAGCTTCAGCTTCACATAGCGATGCTGACGTTGCAATTCGGTTACGCCGGATTCCACGTGGTGTCTCGAGCTGCTCTTAACATGGGAATCAGCAAACTCGTCTTCCCTGTTTATCGTAACATCATCGCCTTGCTTCTTCTCCTTCCCTTCGCTTACTTCCTCGAAAAGTAACCTTTTATTTTCACTTCTTCTATATTTGAACTAAACCCTATTTCTTCTAGTTGCTAGTAATTTAATTACCACACTTAATTGTTTTATATAGGAAGGAGAGACCAGCGATTACTCTCAACTTTCTCATCCAGTTCTTCTTTTTGGCACTCATCGGGTATTTATATAGCCTTAACTTAGGTTTCTTTTTGGTTATTGAATGATATATAAAATTTGTTAATTAATGATAATGAATTATTACACGACAGAATAACAGCGAACCAAGGGTTTTACTTGTTGGGACTGGACAACACTTCACCAACATTTGCTTCTTCCATGCAAAACTCTGTTCCCGCCATTACCTTTCTCATGGCTGCTCTTCTCAGGCACTTATTCTACACATCTCTCCTTTTTTTCTTCTCTTTTGATTTCAAAAAAAAAAAAATTGTTTAAAACTTATGGACAGCTTGGATATACAAGAACCACTTTAATAATGTTCATTTGACTTTTCAACGTAAAAGAAACGGATAATAGTATACGTAGACAACATTAAATACCCTTTCAATTTACATACAAAATAGTGATAATTATAGTAGTAACATACTGTTTATGTACTGTACGTAAAAACCAATAATTCAGGATTGAGAAAGTAAGAATAAACAGAAGAGACGGTATCTCCAAAGTCTTAGGAACAGCTCTTTGTGTCGCCGGAGCTTCTGTCATCACTCTCTACAAGGGTCCAACCATCTACACCCCGACCAGCCACCTCCACACTCATCTACTCACCACAAACTCCGCTGCCTCCGCAGTCTTAGCGCCGTTAGGAGACGCCGCGCCTAAAAACTGGACCCTTGGTTGTATCTACCTAATCGGTCACTGTCTCTCGTGGTCAGGCTGGCTCGTTTTCCAAGCTCCGGTTCTTAAATCTTATCCGGCGAGGCTCTCGGTTACGTCTTACACTTGTTTCTTCGGGATCATTCAGTTCTTGATCATTGCTGCTTTCTGTGAAAGAGAATCTCAGGCTTGGGTTTTCCACTCCGGTTGGGAGCTTTTCACCATCCTCTACGCCGTTAGTTTTCTCATTTTTTTATAAATAATTCGTTTTTGGTCCTATTGTTTCAAATCGATCTATTTAGTCCTAATGAAATGGTTTAACTTCAGGGAATCGTAGCGTCTGGAATCGCGTTTGCGGTTCAGATTTGGTGTATTGACAGAGGGGGTCCAGTCTTCGTTGCTGTTTACCAACCTGTTCAGACTCTTGTCGTTGCGATCATGGCTTCGATTGCCTTAGGCGAAGAATTTTACTTGGGCGGGTATGTAAATATTATAGTTTGAGTGGTTTATGTAAACTTTTGTCAAAATTCAAGGACCTAAATCAGAAATTTTTAAAATGTTTTGTGCCACGTGGCGTATTTCTAATGGCAGGATTATTGGAGCGGTCTTGATCATAGCGGGACTTTACTTCGTATTGTACGGTAAGAGCGAAGAGAGGAAATTTGCAGCGCTTGAGAAGGCAACGATGCAGTCCTCCGCGGAGCACGGTATCGAACGTGCACCTGTTTCTCGCAACTCCATCAAGTCGTCCATCACAACTCCACTACTCCATCAGTCAACGGACAACGTTTGACTAATTGGATACATCTTTCTCCAGCTAATAATTACAAATGCCATTACCCAATTAAAAGGGAACAATGGTGTGCCGTTGTGTTTTATGACTTTTGTGTCTGTTTTTTTTTTTCTTTTCTTTTTAGTGTTTTCTCTCTTTTTAATTATTAATTACCTAAGAAAGGTTTTTGAAGAAAGGAAAAAAAAAATGGTGGATGAGACATCATTGTTCATGAGGATGATGATGATGATGATGGTGATGAACAAGGGTATGTGGGAGCTTTGGATTGAGACTTTTCTATATATAATATCTGGCTGATATATTAGTGCCATTTTTTTACATTTCTTGTGGGGTTTTTCTTTCCTTTTCGATCATCAATAGAATGTTATAATTTGCATTTATGATCTTTAATAATTATCACTGTCGGGGTGTTTAGTTTGAATTAGATCAAACGATTTGTTCTGAACTGAAGTTAAAATGATCTATTAAAGAAACAAATTTGTTACATTTTATATTATTATCAAATATCCAATAAAATTGATTCTCAACCGAATGGACAAATTAAAACCAACATTTAATAGAATATAGTATGGACCAACTGAGTTATATAATATGGACCAATTCTTGAGGTGAAAGTCCATAGATTTTAACATGGTATTAAAGTTTAGCTAACTTGAGATAGATGTGTTTGTTCGATATAAATATTTTGGTCCAATATTAGAATTTTGTTTGAAATAGACGGATTAAAAGCATTATTTTTAAGGCGAACGTGTTAAAAATTTCACATATACAATTCAATGCGCTCCATTTATCTTTCTTGGTTTTCTCGGATCAGCTTACACGTCAGCTATTTACATATAAAATATCATCTTTTGATTTTATTTAAACGAAGTTCATTTGCAAAATTTCATATCTTATTCTCTCTATATACATAAGAATTTCATTAACAAAAACATCATATACATAAGGAAAAACACAGTGCATAAGCGACTTTGTCTCATAATTGTTATCTGGCATAGAATAAGAAAAACCCAAATTTTATATATAGTCTACAATGTGGATTCAAGATAAATATGCATTAGTTAAATCATATATAGCCCATTGGTGGAGACCATATATGGGGCGAGATATGATTTTGGGCCGAAAATAAACGGGCCAGGTTTGTTATAAACCTCGCCATATAGTCTAGTAAGACACGCGAGGATTACACATTAGCACAAAGATGAAGGTAAGAAGATGCAAAGAGAACCAAGAAAAAAGTAAAAGCAAACAAAGACAATAGTCAAAGACTTAAAAGCCCATAGAAAACAGAGACATATGTAATCTTAACATTGACCGTTACACACAACGTAACATCCCGTTTTCTTTACACAGATACATTGCACTTGATTAACAGTTTTTCCCATGACACATTTTTAGCTTTGAGACAAACAAGTGTCGTTTTTATGTTTTTTTTTATATGGTAAGAATCTGCTTTCACACTACAGACAAACCACATATATAGAAGTGCACATATATAAGTACATGGAACTGGTGTATATTTACATATATATCCTAGATCACGGTGAGGTGACTATATTTGTATATGTAATTTTGTATATGATAAAGTCTTAATAATTAAAGAGAGTCTAGTGACACCTCAAAGTGGGGAATGAAAGGAATCCCAATTAGAATAGCCACCGGAAATACAAGTATCAAACCGAGAAATATCATTATCTCCTTCATGAACCCATGGAAACCCTAACGACATTGTAGCTTCTTCCCATATAGAAGAATCATCCATTACCGGCAAATCCACGTTTATATGCTCCCATGAGATCTCCTCTGTCACTCTTCCACATGATGACATCTCGTTGGATGAACACGGCGACTCAGAGTCGCTGCTTTTTCCACCGGTGTTGCTGCTTGGTGTCGTCCGGGACGCCTGAGACGACGCCGTTTCAGGGTAACTTCTTAAGGACTCAGGGAGGTTGAGGTGAGCCTCGGGCCCGTAGAGCTTACGAGCTGCGGAGTCATAAGCCAAGGCAGCTTCGCGGGAGGTGTCGAAGGTACCGAGCCAAAGACGAGCTCCTCGGTTAGGCTCACGGATCTCAGCGACCCATTTGCCCCAAGTGCGTTGTCTAACACCTTTGTAGGTGCAAGACGCGTTATCCGGTCCACCTTTTCCTCTCATACAGCCTTTCCTCGAACTAGCTTGGACGGTTCGTTGTTTCTTATTAGCACCAACCATCATTACTTTCGGCTCTATGGATGACATGTACGGATGTTGACAACTCGAAAGTGATATTATGTGACGACTTTTGGTGAGTGATAAGGCAAAGACATGAGGTAATGGTTAGGTGTGTATATATACTAGAGGAGACTGATGAAACGTGTCGAGGAGAAGATATAGCTGGCGCAGACATGACGGAGGGTCGTGTCGAGAGGAGGAAGCTGGTGTTGTGTTTGTAGTTTTAACACTTGTCTCGAGAGACCCTTCTCTTTTTGGCAACAGTAATCGTAAAACCAGCAGAGAGAGAGAGAGAGAGGTCAGTTTGAGATTTTCCAAAAAAGAAAAAGAGAGAGATCAGTTTGGATAAGGTCATCCGCGATTGGGGAAATATAAAAAGATTTATCACTATGAATTAATGGTTCGTCGTGTGAACGCTTTTAATATCAAGCTATGGCTTTAACTTTTAATTTCAAACAGCTAAAAATGAAAAATACGATATACTATAGTTCATTACATGATTTCCTAACTCAAGTAATATAAAAAATATTTTTTTTTATGATTAAAACCCTAGATTTTACCAAGCTTTTCTCGATGAATCATGGTCTCATATCATATAATTCGTAGACATTGAGAAAGATTTGTATTTTTTTTTAACTCTCCGTACATATATATCATCTATATATAGAGACTAGAGTCACCAATTTCTTTCTTGATGTTCTTTAACAAAAAAAAAAAAAATTCTTTCTTGATGTTATCCATTAGTCTAGGCTTTTTAATTGCCACGTGGGAAATATAGCAATATACAAGTATGAATGTGTGTAAGAGCATACACAATGGCACATGTGTAAGTGTGGGTGTGAATAATTTTTTATTATTATAATTAAAGAGAGAGAGAAAAGAGAGAGAGAGATAGAGAGAGTGCAATATTTCTCTTTATTTTAATACTCACACCCAAGTGTAAACTTACACCCAACATACAACTTTTCTATTTTTTCTTCTTTTTATATTACTTCTCCTTTTTATATTACTCACAGCCAACCAAATTTGTACCACTGTGTATGGTCTAAGGGTCAGTCATGTATGGTCTAAGGGTCAGTCATGTGGCGGCTCTATGTCCACGCAAACTAAACGTACGGGACCCGAAGCTTCCTCGAGAAGAGACAAAACAAAGTTCACTGAATCTTTACTTCTCTAGCTTAGAAAACATTTGTAGTCGAGACACACGTGCAAAGGCGGCCTTTTTAACCGATAACTACAAAGCTCCGGTTCCAATTTATCTAACTTTTTGTTTGTTAAAATAATAGAACTATTTCACTTTGAAGTCGTTCAATGTCAAATGATTATTGTGGAAATTGCAAAACATAATTTACCAAATCAATGTAATTGCATAACTAAAATCTATCGAGTTTTTTTTGGCATCAAGAGCTAAATGTGTTCCCTCGCCTCTAATGAAGAACTATCGTTATTTTCAAAACTTAAGAAGATCTGAGAGTGTTCGGTTATGATCTATGATTGTAATTGTTACTTTTATTTTTACCATTTTATTATGTACATTCTTTGAACTTTCGAGATGCGGACTCTTTGGCAAAGAGCTCTTTTGATTCCTCATTGTTTATTTATAAGATAAAGTTTGACAAAAAAAAAAAAAAAATTAGACAGACAAGAGAATATACCTTCGAATCCACTTAGAAATATTTACTCAATAAAATGAAAATGATAAAGAAAAAAAAAAGATAATGCATACTAAATATCTCACTATTTTCTTGAAAAAGGAAAAAAGATAATGCATTATCTTGTTCAATTGGGATTTTGACTCCGATGTCAGATTAAATTAAACACACATTGACAATACAAAAAATGTTGAAGACAACGAAAAGAGTTGGAGTATACTTGGCCCCAACATAATAAAATACACAATGGACCTTTCTTAGGGAACACTAAAGAAGCAAAAAGCTATTACCATAAGCATTTTAACGTCAAGTGTAAAGTTCGAAACACTGGAAAACAAAGCCACTATTGCACAAGACTTTGAGTCTTTTTGTAATGGCTTTTTGCATAACATTTAGAGCGTACGATTGGATACACCTTTAACATGGACACATCCACCATATCCATAGCCGGCCACCATGCATGCCGGTGTCGGGTTACAACCGCGTGAAAAACTATTTCGCCCATAACCACGGCCCCCTGTAAATCTTGAGAACTTACCAAATGTGTGGAACCATGGTATGATGGTAAGAGTCTTAAAACTAAAAATACAATTGGATATGTTGGCAAAAAATAAAGGGTTTGGATATATAGATAGTGCCATCTGGTTTCCGTTGCTCTGAGAATCTAGATTGTATTTAATTTGGGGAGTCTCAGTTGATGGCATTTGATGAGAGGTTATCAAAGAACAATCAATGCCCAAGACAACACTAATATACAGTTATAACCAATAATAGTTCAATCATGTTTAGATACATACCATTTTCACCGAACAATACTCATAAACTTTGTTACTTGGAAGAATTTGCGGATCATTTTTTTTTATTTTCTTTAGCTCAAAATGATCCGACTACTCATGTGAAATTTCAGGAGATCAAAACGTCTCAATATCACTAACATGTAAGGGTCGGCTATGAGCAAAGTCCAATGAAACATTGGCTTTGGGCTCCCACAAATTTTTAAAATCCACAATATAAAATTATTGACAAATTGACCCCAAATTTATTAAATTTTACAATAAAAAGCCTCCAATTCTCTAAATCATAGAAAATAATCTCAAAATATACTTATTTTAACTTTGTCCCCCAAAATCTCATGGCCGTAAAAGTAAAACTAAGCTTTGTTGCTCCGGTAAAATCAAAGACAATCTGATCACTTACAGACTAGATACGGAAGCTGCTTCTTCGTAAATTTCAAGCTCAAGATCCACAAAATCCCTTTCCAATAAAAGTTAGGGTTTATTCTGATTTAGGGCTAAGGGAGATTGAACATCTCTTTTTTAACATCTGATGCAGCGCATATTCACTCCTTGTTGGGCCTCGTTTTGGGTTTTCGTGCCCATCAAGTTATTCGGTTGTTTCTAGAATATTTCCTTTGTTTTCGTAGCATTATCGTTTCGTTTTATTTTGTTAACATAAGATATTATCGATATCTTTAGGATTAGAATTAGATAGATTTGTTTTGATCTCCACGACTCTATATAAAGAGATCGTCTCCTCTTTGTAAAGATCATCTTTTATCTATTGAAATCTCATTGAGAACGTTTCTTAAGAGCTTTGTCTCAAAGCCCTGCAAGGAGGACTTGCAAAACCTTGTTGTAATCGATTCCAGAACCGATCACAACGTCACTTTCACGCTTTCATCTCACCGCTTCTCTTCTCTTTCACGTTACCATCTCCTCTGTTTTTCGTTTCCAAAACAGAGCACCTTCTCATCATCTTCTAGCTTCCGCCTCTCTATCAGTTGGTATCAGATTCGGTACGTTCCTGAAATTTTCTTTGACTCCTCATGGCAAAGAAAGACGACGAGATCGCCGCCGCAAATTGGGCTGAACTGAGAGCCGCTCTAGCCACTCTCCAAGCGATGCAAGAGACGATGCAGACCACCATTCAAACATCCATCCAAGCATCGATTCAGTCATCTATGCGTGAGTTAGGCGACAACTTGACTCAACACTTCCAACCCCGTGTTCGTGGCAACAACAGACGTGAAGAGCTCGCCGTAGACAATCCGTTTGCGGCAAATCAACAAGCTGGAAATCAGGACATCGTGGTTCGGCGACAAGACCAGAGAGAATCACGCTGGGAATTGGGTTTCAAAGTGGATATTCCCGAATTCAACGGGGGTATTCGTGGAGATTCATTGATCGATTGGCTGGTGACGGTCGAAGAGATACTCGACTTCAAACAAGTGCCAAATGATCGTCGTGTCCCTCTTGTAGCAACGAAATTTCGTGGTCACGCTGCCTCTTGGTGGCAACAAGTCAAGCTAACCCGCACCCGCAACAACAAAGCACCCATCGAGTCATGGGATAAATTGAAAAAGAAGCTACGTCAAACTTTCCTTCCACATAACTACGACAGAACCACGTATACACGTCTACAAAATTTAAAACAAGGAAGCCGCACCGTAGATGAGTATGCAGAGGAATTTTATGTGCTGTTGACAAGGAACGAAATTCATGACAGCGAGCTTCAACTGGTCTCTCGATTCATTGGAGGACTACGGCCGCAACTCCAAACCTCTCTCGCACAATTCGATCCAACATCCATAGCCGAAGCTCATCGTCGCGCAGCCTCCTTTGAGCAACAACAACGATCTGGTGGATGGAGCTCCACTTCCAATCGACGAACTCAGGATATAAGCCTCCCCAAGTCGGAGACAGTACCAAAAGAAAACGCAGACATCACCGCGCCTCTCCCTAACCATTCAACGGAGGAACCAGCTCTACGCCGTTCAGGCCGTAATGCCCTGCGTTGTTTCAGCTGCGGTGAACCCGGCCATAGGCAGACCGCATGTCCTAACCAAACAAGACGAGGGCTCCTTGTAGAAGACCAGCTCGCAGCCGACGAACCTCTTTATGACTCCGATGAAGAAGAGCAGAGCAACGCCGACTCCGTGTTACACCATACACACGGTGATCACGGACCATTACTCTTGGTTGGACGCACATGTCTCCTTCCAGAAGCTAAACCAGAGTCTTGGCTGCGAACTAACATTTTTCGCTCCACCTGTACCATCAAGGGACGCCTTTGCACAGCCGTGTGTAGTTTCATCATCGACTCCGGCAGCTCACGAAATGTTATCGCAGCAGAGGCCGTTAAGAAATTGGGACTACATATTGAAGAACATCCGACTCCTTACAATCTTGGATGGCTTAGTGATTCAGTAAATATGCGTGTCACGCAACGTACTATGGTTCCTTTCTCCATCGGACCATATTACAAGGACCGTATGTATTGCGACATCGCTCCTATTGATGTGTGTCATCTATTACTAGGCAGGCCATGGGAATACGACCGCAAGATCACCCATGACGGAGAGAAGAACACTTATCGTTTCGTGTGGGAAACTCACCAAATCTTACTCATGCCATCACGAGAACCCGTAGCTGTGGAACCCCCACCGACTCGCTCTGTTCATAGCCGCTTGTCATTCCCGCCATCAGTCCCGGAGACAACACAACAGCCGGCTACACGTTCAATCCATAGCCGCCTCACTTTTCCACAAGTGAACCCTGCATCTACACTTCTCTGTTCATACTCCGTGTTTGATCAGGAATTCCGCAAAGAAGGCGTGGCTTACGCTCTCTTACCCGCGGGAACAAAAGAGCAGCGACCGATCACCTCATCATCACGTTTTGAATCGATTTTACAAGACTTTGCTGATGTGTTTCCAAGTGATCTACCTCCAGGACTCCCTCCACTTCGCGATATCCAGCACAAGATTGACCTCATCCCGGGAGCTACACTACCAAACCGCCCCCACTACAGGATGAGTCCACTTGAACATGAAGAGCTGCGACGACAAGTAGAAGAGTTAGTCACAAAAGGCTACATCCGGGAAAGCCTCAGCCCATGCGCAGTACCAGCCCTGTTAATACCAAAGAAAGATGGCTCGTGGAGGATGTGTGTGGACAGCCGAGCCATAAACAAGATCACAACACGATACCGCTTCCCTATTCCTCGCCTTGATGACTTGCTGGACCAGATTGGACAAGCAACCATTTTTAGTAAGATCGATCTTAAGAGCGGCTATCATCAAATCCGTATTTACCCCGGCGACGAATGGAAGACTGCGTTTAAAACCCGAGAAGGACTTTTTGAGTGGCTAGTGATGCCATTCGGATTGTCAAACGCTCCTAGCACGTTTATGCGTGTCATGAACCAAGCCTTACGGCCTTTCATCGGCAAGTTTGTAGTGGTCTATTTCGACGACATTCTCATTTTTAGTCCATCCGCGGAGTTGCATGCTGACCATTTACGCTCGGTTCTACAAGTTTCGCGCAAAGAAAAATTATTCGCGGGAAAACAAAAATGTGAGTTCGGTGCTTCCGAAGTCCTGTTCCTTGGTTATATCATCTCGGATAAGGGTCTAGCGGTAGATCAATCCAAAATCGACGCAGTCCGGTCATGGCCTACTCCTCGTACGGTGACAGAAGTCCGGAGCTTCCATGGCCTCGCCTCTTTTTATCGCCGATTTATCAGCCATTTTAGTTCTATCATGGCTCCTATCACAAGCTGTATGAAGAATGGTGCTTTCTTGTGGTCCGAGGAAGCAAACACGTCTTTCGAACTCATCAAAGAGAAGCTCACTACAGCCCCGGTTTTAATTCTACCAGATTTTGGAGCTACCTTTGAACTCCATTGTGATGCATCTAAACTCGGTATTGGAGCGGTCTTAAGCCAACAAGGTCGCCCGGTGGCATACTATAGCGAAAAGCTTGCGGGAGCTAGAAGCCGCTATAGTACTTATGACGTGGAGTTCTACGCAATTGTGCAAGCCATTAAACATTGGAGACACTATTTGGTCCACCGCGATTTCATCTTGTTCACCGACCATGATGCGTTACGCCACTTGGATTCCCAAGCCAATGTCTCAGCCCGTCATGCAACTTGGATCGCATTTTTACAACAATTCACATTTTCGATCCGTCATCAGTCTGGTAAGATGAACCGTGCTGCCGATGCCTTGAGTAGGCGTCATGGACTACTAACAACAATGCATACTACGGTACCCGGATTCTCTACCTTCTCCGAGCTGTATGCCTCCGACCCTTTTTTCGCACGTATCCTCTCCGATGTGGAGCAAAACCTCACCACCGACTACACTTTACAAGATGGATTTCTCTTCAAAGGGTTGCGTATGTGTGTTCCTGCTTGCAGCCTACGGCTACAAATAATTCGAGAGCTCCATTGCGAAGGTCACGTAGGCCGTGATCGCACCTTACACCTGGTTACCACATCTTATTTTTGGCCTTCTCTTCGGAAAGACGTGGAGCGTTTTGTTGAACGTTGCCGGATTTGTCAACAAAGCAAGGGTAAAGCCTCCAATGCGGGACTCTACTTACCGTTACCAATTCCGACTCAACCATGGACGGACGTGAGCATGGACTTTGTCTTGGGTCTACCGCGAACACAACGTGGTAACGATTCCATTTTTGTGGTGGTGGATCGTTTCTCAAAAATGGCTCATTTCATTCCGTGTAAGAAGACGACGGATGCAGTAACAGTGGCTGTGCTTTTCTTTCGCGAAATCTATAGGCTCCATGGTCTTCCGTCTTCTATAGTTTCAGACCGTGACACACGTTTCCTGAGCCACTTTTGGAGGTCGTTGTGGAAGCTTCTCGGTACTAGTCTTGACATGAGCACAGCCTATCACCCGCAAACAGATGGACAAACGGAGGTCACCAACCGTTCGTTGGGCAATTTGCTGCGTTGTTTGGTGGGAGACAACATTAAGAGCTGGGATAGCAAGTTGTGTCAGGCGGAATTTGCACACAATCACGCCCTTAACCGCAGCCTCGGCTTCTCTCCTTTCCGTGTAGTTTACGGCATAGTTCCACGCGGACCTTTGGATTTGTCTACATTGCCGGATAAAACTCGTTTTCACGGCCATGCTATTGACTTTGTTAATGATTTGCAGTCACTTCACCAGCAAGCTCACAGCAACTTAGAGGTAGCCACTACCAAATACAAGACGGCCGCTGACGCTAAGCGTCGTGAAGTTCTCTTGGAGCCAGGAGACTTAGTCTGGGTCATCCTCACTAAAGACCGCCTTCCATTGCGAGAATATAACAAACTGAAGTCCAAGAAAATTGGGCCCGTCGAAGTGCTGGAACGTATTAATCCCAATGCATACCGCGTCCGTTTACCGTCTCACATGAACACGTCTAACGTCTTCAATGTGAAGCACCTCATTCCATTCCACGGAGACAATGACGCGCCGGATTCGTGGCCGAATCCTCTCCCACCTGGGGAGACCTGATGCAGCGCATATTCACTCCTTGTTGGGCCTCGTTTTGTTGTTTCGTGCCCATCAAGTTATTCGGTTGTTTCTAGAATATTTCCTTTGTTTTCGTAGCATTATCGTTTCGTTTTATTTTGTTAACATAAGATATTATCGATATCTTTAGGATTAGAATTAGATAGATTTGTTTTGATCTCCACGACTCTATATAAAGAGATCGTCTCCTCTTTGTAAAGATCATCTTTTATCTATTGAAATCTCATTGAGAACGTTTCTTAAGAGCTTTGTCTCAAAGCCCTGCAAGGAGGACTTGCAAAACCTTGTTGTAATCGATTCCAGAACCGATCACAACGTCACTTTCACGCTTTCATCTCACCGCTTCTCTTCTCTTTCACGTTACCATCTCCTCTGTTTTTCGTTTCCAAAACAGAGCACCTTCTCATCATCTTCTAGCTTCCGCCTCTCTATCAACATCCATCCCCGTAAAAATGGAATACTATCTTTTTGTATTTTTGATTTTTCTCATCCCAGTAAAACGGTAAAAGTGAAGTATCTATTTGACCATATCATATGAAACCCCAAGTGTATGACTCCACTAATCATAGAACGCCAAGTGTCCACATGCGGACGGAGTCTTTTTAAGACTAGTGCTTGTTTTTTTTGTGTTAATATGTTCAAATGGCTTTAATCAAATGAAAGTACTGTACGTGAGACAACCATTTATTTAGTCCCAAAAAATAATGTGATTGTATATAACAAAAGAAAGTCAAAGCTGTTGTTACAATCAACGTTGTAACAGTCTAACAGATGATTAAAAACAATCAACAAAAGTCTGAAATTTTGAATGACGAGAAATAGATAATCGATCATCCATGGTGAGCCACAAACTTTTCATGAAATTGTTATGCGAAAGCTAAACAATAAAATGAAGATTTTTTTTTCCATAGAAACTCCAAATTCCAAGATTTGATTAGCTTGTGGATTGGTCATCATATATCGTCGCTCTTCTCTTTGTGGATCACATAGATATAAGACACCACGCTAAGAGCAGCGGCGCCTAAGGCGATTCCTCTAAAGACATCGAAATGATCGTACTTGTCATAAAAACAAACCACCAGAAGCGAAACGATCGGCCACGTACAGACGCTGATCACGTTCGAGAACACTGCCGAGACAGCGAACACGAGCCCCACGATCCCGACCCAGTATATCTGCCATGCAACGGCTTGACCCACCATAGTAATCACGTAGGCAATCTCTCCCTTCGTGAACCTATCCATCTCTTTCTTCATATTGTGATGTTCACCGGAGATGAGAACGGCTGCGACTAAGATGATGGTTGTGACGAGAGACAAGAAGATGATCAACTCAAGAACGACGACGAAACTGGGTTGTTTTCTGTTGGTGGATGTGTTGCAAACAGAGATAAGTTCCTCGAATACCTGCCTGATAACGCAGAGGAGGAAGGAGAAAAAGGCGGCAGCGCAGAAAGCCACATAGATAGTTCCCCATTTGTTGGATTTCTTCCAGCTGTCGTAGATGGGTGACCCGGCGGAGAAAGTGTAGAGAGTGAAAGCGCCAGCGAGGACGGCTAAGATGAGAGAGATAATCATCCATCTATTGAATTTGATTTTGTTGTAACACTTGGATAAAATCAGGGTGAATAAGAGCTGCGTCGTGTAGATGAGAGTGAAAACTCTAAAGGGTATCTGGTTTCTAACGTTGAAGAAAAATGCTTGACAAAACATGTAGATGCAGAGACAAGAGTAAGTTATGGCTAATTGCTTGAGGGAGATTCCACCGGAGAAAATGAGAAGTTGTTTCTGTTTCTTGATGAGGAAGTGGAGAAGGAAAGGGAAGAGGAGGATGGGGAATCCGACGACCTGGAGAAGTGGTTGAGTCAAGATACCGCGACGGCGGCTCCGGTTTCTGTGCAGGAAGTAATAGTTCTCGAGGAGTCTGGCGACGCATTGCCCTGTTACGGCCAAGATGGTGCATATGATGATGGTAACCCACTTGTTACGTCTCTGATTCGATTCACTGGTTAAGCTGATCGGTGTGGTTAGGCGGTGCTCGATATTGAGCGGTATTTGCACAAAATGTTCTACAAAGAGAAAACAATATTATGAATGGCTTACCAGTTTGTGACAAGGGAATGAGACAGAACAATCGGCCTACCTTGTGGATTGGACTGCATTGGTTGATTATGTCCCATGATATTTCTTGAGTTCTTAGAGCCTGGAAGCGAATGGTCCAAAGATATGTTCTTCGATTCTGTTTTTAGGGAATCTAGGAAAATGGTGTTTGTCTCTTATAGCCAAGCGCAATGGGTTTTGGGGTGGACTTTGACGGAGTTGTAAGGGTTTTGCCTAGTTGAGCAAATGGGTTTTAATTACTATTTGCAGACATATTCACAAGTAAAAGACCAAGTACAGATGAAATGACTTTGTCATTTGACTTTAATCTATATAGAAAAAGACAAGCTTAGTCTAATAATGCTTCTGCTTGTTCTAATTTCGATCGATAGAAGTATTCAACTTCCAAAGTTTTGGAATAGGAAGGCAATCATTTTTTATGGCAAAGAAACAACTCGTGTACATATTCTTCGTAACAAACACTTTTTTTTTGTATGATAGTAAATTATATTCACCAAAAAACCTTTGTTACACATAACAGTGAAAATTATTAATATTATTTAAAAATGAGTTTAAGTGTTAATTATCTATTACGTGAAAACATGCCGAACTTCGAACACCAAATCTTACGGACCAATTAAGGACGGGATGCCTAGGCGCGGTTAGTTTTCGACGTTTTTAAAATTGAACACTTAAACTAATTTTTAAAAGTAATAATGAAATTCACATGGGTTTAGTTAAAAACATTAATTATTTTCTTAAAGTTTAAGTGTTAAATTTGTTTTAAATTTTAGTGAAGATCATTATTATTTTTAAAAAATAAGTTTAAGTGTTAAATCTATATTACGTGAAAACATACTGAACTTCGAACACTAAAGCTTACGGACCAACTAAGAACGGGATGCCTAGGCGCGGTTTGTTTTCGACGTTTTTAAAATTGAACACTTAAACTAATTAAAAAAAAATAATAATGAAATTCACATGGTTTTAGTTAAAAATATTAATTGTTTTCTTAAAGTGTAAGTGTTAAATTTGTTTTAAATTTTAGTGAAAATCATTATTATATTTTAAAAATAAGTTTAAGTGTTAAATTCTATATTACGTGAAAACATGCCTAACTTCGAACACCAAAGCTTACGGACCAATTAAGGACGGGATGCCTAGGCGCGGTTAGTTTTCGACGTTTTTTAAAATTGAACACTTAATCTAATTTTTAAAAAGTAATAACGAAATTCACATGGGTTTAGTTAAAAACATTAATTATTTTCTTAAAGTTTAAGTGTTAACTTTTTTAAAAATTTTAGTGTAGATCATTATTATTTTTTAAAAATGAGTTTAAGTGTTAAATCTATATTACGTGAAAACATGCCGAACTTCGAACACCAAAACTTACGGACCAATTAAGGACGGGATGCCTAGGCGCGGTTAGTTTTCGACGTTTTTAAAATTGAACACTTAAACTACTTATTAAAAAATTCAAAAGATTTATTTATTTAAATTTTTTAGTGAAAATTTTAAATTAATTAGTTCTAGTTTTACTTAAAATAATTTTTAAAAGAAATAAAAACAAAAATAAGAATGAAAAAAATAATGTACCTTGCTGGAAGTGGTAGCAAAGAAAGTCCATAAAAAAGCCCATTCGAAGCCCACACTTAACAAAAAGTCCCAACACTTGCACTGCTCTCTCTAGCCCTGAATGAGCTGCGCAAAGAGCGTAAAGAGCCGTCGCTGATTCCTTTCTCTCCCTATCATTCCTTACCCGGAGAAGAGAAACAAGAGCAGAAATTGCATCAGGGTACGATCCAATAGTGGCTTTATTCACTTCAACAACAGCTAAACTCGTTGACAGCAATCGCTTTACAATCCGGTGACCCGACCCGTAAAACAGCAACAATCCGTCTTATCACTCCATCAGCAACTAAACCCACGTTGTTATCATCTTCTAAACGAAGATTCAAAAGCAAAGTCAGCGACTTTTGTTGGTCATCGTCGTCACTCGAAAAAGAAATAGATGAAAGATGGACAGATTTTGGTTTTCGTTTCTCGGAGAAGAAGGAGAATAGAGAATTTTGATTTCTCAATAAAGAAGAAGAGAATACTAAAGAAGAAGAGAATGCGTGAGTGTTTATATAAGCAAAAGGTTTCTGTTTTTTCAATAGCACAGAAAAAAGGAAATTTCGATGATAAATTTCCTTTTTCTAAGTTTTAGTATCACAAAAAGGAAATTTCCTTTTTTTCCAAGGTTGAGTATTTTCGTTTTGCTTGTTTCCTTTTTTCTTAATAATTTCCTGTTTTTAGATAACGTTTACAAGACAAATGATTTCCTCATGTTGTTTAAGGAATTGTCTCTGATTGATATTGGTCAATGCATTTGCAGATATACGTGCTAGACTCACAGGATTTGTAAAGCCAAGCAAGAATTTCAGCTACCTTTGGGTAAATTTAGTCTCTGCTGTGTTTCTATAACCTCTGCTTATTGATTTCTTCAAGAGATCATAAGCATGCTCAACAGTGTCATTCTAGTGTTTGCAAACAAACAAGACATGGTAAGAGTTGTACATAGCTCTAGCTTTCCTTATTTGATGTGTTTTCTTTCTCGTTTACCAATATTCATTCAAACGCTTTATGAATCTCAGAGAGGACCCATGTCTCCTCGAAGAGCTTGGCTTACTTGATCTCAAGAGCAGGAAATGGCATATCCAAGCCACATGTGCTCTTCAGGGAGATGGGCTCTATGAAGGCTTACACTGGTTACCCGCTCATGGTGTATCCTGTCTATTCACCATTATATATATACTTTAGATCCTTGGCCTAAGTCTTCTTCTTGGCCACTGAACAAAATGAAAATCTCTCAAGACTTTTGTAATGCAAGTGTTTTTGTTTTTCTTTTGTCTTCACATGGCTCTGCTTCTGGAATCTAATGTTAGTATCAACTAGGCTCCTTTTTTGCATAATATGACTTTGGCGCTTCACTGTAAATTCTCAAGGGATTTATCAAAGTGTCCCTTAAAGCTATGATAGATGATTGATCTTTTCAAGTCTGTGTCATGAGGTGCTAAAAGCGATGAAAGAAGAATGGTTTGGTTGGCGTTTTGAGGAGCTCGTCGTGGACAATCCTGATTATTTCTCTGTTATATCAAAGCCAATGGATTTCGTCACTATCAACTCCAAACTCGCCAAGAATCTCTATGTAAATACTGTACAAGAGTTTCCAGAAGATGTTTGATTATTCTTCGCCAACGCGGTGCGCTATTATCCTCCTGAGAATCCGCTTCACAAGAAAGCTAAGAAGCTTAAGGAGATTTTCAAGTACCATAAGCCTATAGACGAAGCAACAAACACTACTTGGTCTCTATATGAGTCGTAGCAGTCTTGACATCCCCTAATTCAGTGAACATCTCTTTCTACTTCTCAAAACTCAGTCTATGAAGAATTGTTGACATAGCAAGTAATCTAGGCTTTCACTGTGAATGCTAACTCAAGTAAACCACAACATTGTTGTGATCAATCCAGCTATAAATCCTATCAAAACCCTCAAAACATCTACAAATTCATAACACCAAAATCACCCTAATTTACAAACCAATTACACTTTCACAACTTTGCAGTTTTTCATAAGTTTCGTATATTCAATTACTGACAAAGCTCAATATAGCAAACGCAGAGAGAGATTCAGATTCTATGTACACATACTAAGACGACGAAGGAAACACATCTTTAACAGCAGAAGCAGCAGTCAAATAATTAAGTGTATTCCTCAACGTCTCTCTTTCTCTCTTTAACCTAGCCGCAGTATCTTCAAGCTCAAGCAACGCTTGCTGCTCTCTAGGAGCTCCTTCAAACGTACTTCCGACGAAGAACGAGAACGGCGTCGGAAACTGATTCCTCCTCAAATCTTGAACTTCTTTCTCAGCCTTCCCATTCAATCTATTCGATAACCGAATCACTTCTTTCATCAGCACTTCGACTTCATTCGCTAACGAATCAAGATTCTCTTCACCGGAAGGACGATCTTCAAGCCACGTAACTTCTCCAACAAGGTAAGGTTTCGTACGGACAACATTCGTGACTCGGAATCGTTCTTGACCTTTGCAGATTAAAAAGAATCGATCATCAACAAGACGCTCGTGTTTCACGACTTCGCCGACGCATCCGACTTCTGCGGCGGAGCCGGAGACGGAATCAGAGTAAACGACGCCGAATCGAAGATCGGATTGGAGGAGTGTGTGCATCATGATACGGTAACGGAACTCGAAGATCTGAAGAGGGAGGATTGCTCCGGGGAAGAGAACAAGTGGGAGCGGAAACAGAGGAAGCTCGACGATGTCATCGGATTTTGGAGATTTCGCGTTGTTGTGATGCTTCTCGGAGAATGAAGAAGATGAACATCGGAAGGAACTGTTGAGCTTACAACGCCGGCGATTATCAAGTGTCGGTGATAGAGATCTAAGGGAGTGAAACGGTGGTTTGGATTTGAAGGAAGGAGATAATGAAGTTGAAGAAGGTGAAGAGACTACGTGTGGAAGCGCCATTACAGGGGAAGAGACGAAGTATTCAGAGTATACAAAAAAAAGGGTTTTATTACATATTTGCCAAAAAAAAATTAAAGATATAATAATTGACATGTCATTATAAACAGATATTTGAGTGATTGTTTGTTTTTGTTGTGGATAATAAACGAGAGGAGAGGAAGAAGAAGTGGATGTGATTCTGAATATCCCACGAGTGAGAGACTTTATATTATCCATCTACATAATTATTTCAGTGCCACGTGCTCTTTTTGATTAGGGAATCACATAACCAAGAAGGAATTAAGAGAATTCTAGAGACAGAATAAAAACTTTTTAGAGAAAAAAGTGTAGAAGTTAGTTGGTAGAGCATTTGGGTGGTGATTACTGATTAGTGTGGTTGATTTTTGTTTATGATCTTTTTCCCCTTCTTATGCGTCCAATTTCCAACCAATTATGTGTGCCAATATCATCACTAAACTGGTCAAAGTATAAGCTTTGTGCTTGTGGTAACTTCATTTCAGGGTTGTGTAATTGTTGATTTGTTAATTTTTTGGTCAACTCAAATATTTTCTTCGTTTAAAATATGAATTAGAATAAGGGCCCATAAAGAAGAGTCCAACTCATTTTATTTGTGATAAAAAAAGGGAACCAATTTTTCGTTTATACATAAAGATTTAAACGAATAAAGGCCCATAAATAAGCCCATGTACAAAATGGCCCATTTTATATGAATAAAGGTTTTGTACTTTGTATCATAAAATTCTAAATCTTAATTTGCTGGAAAAACTTCCAAAAATCTCCACACTTGCAGCCAAATGAAAATTGGTTAAGCGCGAATTCGTTTCACTAGCTAGACTAGATCTGAAAAAGACATTGTAAAGACCAAAAAAATAAAACTATTTTCACAAATTAAAATGAGAACCACTAATCAAATATCAATGGCAGATTAGGAGACCAATAATAGAAGTGTTGTAGGATAAAGACGAGTCCAAGGCACGTGGGCTTTGGAATCGTTTGTCTATGTTGCGACAAAACCATTCTTATGCAAATCCAATCGACATTAATTTACAGAAACAAAACTAATAATCGCTTTCGTAGAAGAACGCATCAGTAGTTTCATCTCCATGTATTGGCCGATAAATGTTAAAAGAATATCTTTGTATAGATAGAGTTTGGAACAAACCATATGCCATGTTTTGTCGTCCCATATATATGTTTTAGTTATTAATATTAGTTTGACGGTTAGACTTTTTAGTTTTATATATTTCATTAAATTATTATTAGTTTTTCTAAATATAGTTGTAAATATATATATGATATTTTGTCATAAATTGTTAAATTTGATTTATTTTTTTTGGTGGGAAAAAATTGTTAAATTTGATAATAGTGCTAGTTTTTTTTTTCTTTTCTTTTTTATACAGAAAATTACTTTTCTGCTAAAATAGTTAAATACTATCTGTACTCCCATCACTTATAGGTTTCGACCACACAACATATAACACACCAACAAACAAACACCTAATATGTAAACAGATTTATTTGTTGGCAGAATATAAAAAGCAAATACAGGGAAAATGTGATCTGTAGCCCAACAAAAAAGCATCATAAAAGTCCGCACTATGATTCAATACATTACGCATAATATTTTTTAAAGCTTTGATTCAAAACTGTGATGTCGATGGAGGCTTTGGGTTTTAGCTTTGGTCCAAAACTTTGAATTTGATCAATAGGGTACATTCCAAACTCTCAATTCACGTCGACAATGAAAAGGGAAAACCAAAAAGAAGCACTAATAGTATTTATGTTTTCTTAGAAAAGATAGCCATAAAATAGAAAAACACAAGGTCCCTTCGCGATGATTGATGACCGTAACAAGATCAAAGCTTCAGAGAATCTTATATAGTTTTCACATTCATAAAACAAAAGTAACAAACATATTTATGCATGCTTACAACTATACTATTCTTATAGATGGACTTAAAGGCGTGTGGCTCTATATATAATTGACCAATTTAAGAAATTCTTGGTTCAAACTAAGTATTTAGAAATATTATCTCAAGATTTGAAGTAGAAGTTTTCCTATACATTGAAAATTCTCTAGGTTTCAAACGTTATATTTTTTTTTATTTTTTTTTTTAACAACACGTATACCTTTCATAAAAGAGAAACCAAGGATTACAAGGGAGCCTTCTAGGGATAAGAAACCTACAGCAAAGAGAACATATTACAATTCTTCTACTGAAAAACAGCAATCGTTATAAATTTTTTTTTTTTTTTTTTTTGTCAAAAATATGCATATGCAAATTTCATTTTGGATGATGACACAATGACGATACCAACAATACGCTGTTTATTTTGGTCTAAACATTACAAAAACTAATTAGTAATTCATCTGTTAGTTAGTGTCTACTGCTTCACCGTATTCTAATTCTAGCTTTGAATGGAGGTAAATTAAAGAAACCAGTAAAGGGTAAACCATATATGTAAATGGTACGTCTCGTCTCTTCAATTATATCAAAGGGTCAAAAATATATTGCCAAATTTGTGGAGAGTATCGTGAAACTTGTGGCTGCACACGGTAACCATTTTTAGGCAGACATAGTGAAGATCTCGAATCAAATCGCTTTGGTTCCGTATCTTCAATGTCCCAATCAAATTACTTTCTTTCATCTTTGCATCACATTTATTATTTCACATCTACCATAGTCCATATTATTATAATTACGAGTAATAAGTTACGTATAGGTAACGTTTAACGTACAAAAGAACGTTAATAACTTAGTCTTAACTTAATCGTATGATGCTGGAAAAAAGAAAAAGAAAAAGTAATATTAACTTATACTCCCAAAGCTTCATTGCTAGGTTGAGTATATGGACCGAAAACTTGGTTTAATTACCGTCTTATGCTTCCTTGTTTTATCTTTTTGCCTTGGAACTATATGTATAGGTTTCAATCTCTTGATTGTAACCTAAACTGTTTTCATATCTATGAAATATTTACAATTTAGCAAAAAAAAAAAAAAACTTATACTCTCCGACCACGAATTGGAAAGGGATAATATAATGTGTGTGGGTAAGTATGTGTCAATGGTTCAATATTTTATGGGTTTTAAAAAATATTCAAAATAAAGTATATTAAGTATTTAAAAATTTAACAAACAACCTGAAATAGTTTATTTCCAAACTAAAATAGAATATTTTTGAAAGCTTTGTTCATATTTTATTAACATGGAAAAAGCTAGAGTAATACTCCAAAATACCATTAAAAACTCTGTCTTCTAGAAATAGAACAATTTTTATTCAAAAAACATGTATTATGAAAATATCAATTTAAGGGATTATACAACAATGAAACTAGCCCCAAAAATTGTTTATTAGTTTGCATTATCCATGAGATGCAAGTAGACTACAAGTCATGGTCAACTAGTTTAAGAAGACTTCCTACTTTAGACTGCAAAAATGTGATATTACGAGAATTTCCTTAATTTTTTTGTTTATCAAGTGATATCCAGAATATGATTCATTCCATATGGTTCATATGGATGTCTTTCGTCTTTTGTGATTACCAAAAGTTTATCACCAAAAATTGTTTGATCGTGTTTAATTATTTATATCTTTCATTTGGATCAAACTTGAGGTGTGTAATGTTTATCACATAAACGTGCCATGAATCCAAAATTTGAACCGTATATTAATTATTAAGTCCTCAAAACGTCTGCATTTCCAATCACCAAAGCATCGTAGATCCGGCATATGCTATGGATATATCATATATGATACAGAGAAATGAGAATCTAATTAATTACAATAAAATGTCTTTTGAAAAAAAAAATAAACAATAACAAAAGAAAAGTTGAGCTGTAAATGAGCATGAAATAAAGGAAAAAAGTGTTGGGAACTCATTTCACTAAGTTGCTCTGTCGCTCTCACTTTTTCAAAAGTCTTAACGAATCTCTTTTACTTCTCAAACATCTCCACTTCTCTCTTTCACGTGATACTAATTATCCACCCATATATGATATATTACTTTCACAACTAAATACCATTGTTAATTTTTATTTTATCTGCGTATCTATTTTTTTTTTTACAATCTGCGTATCTATTAATCTATTATGTATACGTATCTTTTGATGTCTTCATCTATGATATATAATGTTATATGATATTTATATACTTGTGTAATTCAGAGTCGATCTGATCATTGCTTTGCCAGTAAAACTTTGTAATATTTTTTTTTTATTTTTTTCTAATATACCAAATGATAGATAGTTTAGTGGGACAGTTCTCTTCCACTATATATTTCCAATTTTGTTTACTAACATCAGAAAAACATTTTTCCGCAATTTTTCTTTGGTAAATAATTTTTCGGGTAAATTAGGAGAAAATTAAGGTTCTTTTTTTGTTAAAGGAGAAAATTAAGTTAGTCAGGTATTTTACTCATTGGTCAGTTAAATCCTATACTATTATTTGGGGAGTACACTTTATAAGATACCCTTAACTAACCTTTCCTTTTGTAAGAATTTACTTAAGAATGCCATTAGAAATAAAATTTTATAGAGTAAATTAATTCAACTCATTAAGGATAAACAAGTCAAATACTATTTTATGCAATTTAATTAATTTAATTTAATTATAAAAACGAAAATCTATTATTAATTTTTTTAAAAAGAATGACCAATCAAAATGAACATATAAGATTTGATATCTAACTTATCACATTAATTTGTTATTAATCATGATACTTCACCTCTCATCTTTATATTATTCTATTTCTATAAAATAAATAAATTATTATATCATCTACATAATAAAATAAAAAGTAAAATTTTTCCGCATATACAAAGATTTGAATTTTTAAAAACGAATATAAATTGTTCAATGTATAAAAGAACAAATTTAACGGGTCAAAAAATCATATTTGAGTAATATATTTCTTTTTTAATATCATCAATACTTAATAGATCTAAAAGTTAAGAAATATAAATACTCTAATTTGATTTTTTGAAACAAATATTTATAATAGGCGGCGGGTTAAATATAATGTATTATATGATGAAATGAGTTATGATCCTTATAACTATTTGAATATTTATATTTAATTTCATATATATTTTTTTTAATTCATAATTTTACATACTACAATAAAAATTTTAAAGATTTTAATTTGGAACATTTAAAAAAAGTTTAATTTAATATATTAAAGAATATCATAAATATTTAATAGATTAAAAAGAAAAAAAATTATAAATACTGATTTGATTTTCTAAAAAGATATGTTTAATATATTTATAGTAGGCGGCAGGTTAAAAGTAATGTATTATATGATAGAAAGTTATGATCCTTATAATAGACGACATTTTAAGATTTTATGATGAGATAAGTTAAATAAGGTTTGACACTTCTAAATATTTGAAAATTTAATTCTGCAAGCAATTTTGGAAATAATGAATAATAGATTGTGCCACAATATTTTCATAGGGATTGTAAAATGAAAATATAGACTCCACACATGGATCGAATTTGGTATTATTATATACCAAATATATGTTCATAACATATTCGATTATGTGAATAATTGGTAAATTCCGTAATTAGCTCAAACAAATCTCTATTTCAACAACCAATGAATTAGAATTTGAAAAAATAATTTCCTAAATTAATTCAAAATAATAGCTAACTTTTTTAACTAATTCAAAATAATCTACGTTTTAGATGCGATTCATTCATGATATTTTGATTTTTGATCTAACTAAATTATATGCACTCTCATTTTGTGGTTGTTAACATAAATTAACTCATTGTTCAAACAATATTATTTTTTTGAAAATAATATTATTTTCCGTTTTCATATCTTTAAAAAATATATCCATAATTGAGGATTACAGAAAAAAAAATATTTATTCTAATATTATATATATGGACTGACATAAAAAATTAATATTTTTTACTTACTATTATAATATATCACGATTTTATTCTATAACTATATAATATATAAATTTTGTAATAAATGAAATTCAATCCGTACTATAGTACGGGTGATGATCTAGTATTCCATTATTTGGCGTTATATGTTTTATACTTTTATTTAACAAATAGTAACCAGTTGCATATATCCAACATTGCTCAGAGATCGACGGACGACTGGCTTCGTTCACACGGTGATAAAAAGTAATATAAGATTTAGAAGAAAACATACTCTAGAAAATCATGTCACTACACACCGGACCGAGACAATACAATAGCTTAGAGCATATGCAAGGGGAACACTTGGTGTGTTCTTAAGAGTTTTAAAATAATAAAAATGTTGAATAGTGGATACAACTGTTCTTAAAATTATAAAAACTGTTCTTCCTGAAGAACAGTTTGCAGGATAAGTTAGAACTGTTCTACCACTGTTCACCTTATTTCCTATTTTTAAATCTTAAGAACACACTCAAAAGTCCCCCCTTGCATATGGTCTTAGAGAGCGATCACGTAAATAAAAGAAAGACCAATATATAACCCCCTTTTTCTTTTTCTTACGAACACTAATAAGTTATTAACTTTATAGGAAACCTAACTTATTGAATATGTAATCTAAGAGAAAAATACTCAGTGATGGCGAATAATATCTTGACCAAAATGATCAGATATATAAAATAATTAGAATTAAATCATCCATGGGACACTTTTTGCATGGGAAAGGTGGATATGTTTGGTTCATGACCAAAAAAACTCGTGAGTGACAGTTGTGTGTAAGGTCCACTAATCAACTTAAACTCGACATTACAAGATACTGTCCATTCAATATTATAACGAATTATAATAAATATATGCACAAAATTTTCCTAACCACTTATATGGCTGAGAGACTGATTCGAAAAAGATGGTTCCGAACTCAAAAAGGAACCCACGATGATGCCATGATAAAGTTACACATACTCGTTTTAAACCAAAGGAATAATTAAATAAGTTGCATAAAAGATTGACGAGGCAGAGTCTTTAGACTTTAGAGCAAAAGTGTTTAAAGTAATTGATGGTGTTCTTCGTTCGTTTTCAGAAAAGATTTATTTTTCTTATAACATTTGGTCTAACACGTAAGAGGTGAGAATGAGACTGACTTTCTTATCGTCGCCGTTTGATTTGCTTAGAAGTTATATAATCAATTTTAGACAGACGCAGTTTTGAAGTACGAATATAAATTAAATTTACATGAACAAAAAATAAAAATACTTCCATATAAATTATATTAAATTTAAATTTACATGCATGATTTCTTAGGTTAAACGAAACTTGAATCTTAGATTGTGACTTTACATATCATAAGTGGAGACTACTGATGTTAAAAGTTTTTAAATAATGGACGTTTGGCGTACATGAATTCTAAAAATTTTAAAAATAAATAGATATATATATATATATATATATATATATATATATATATATATATATATATATATATATAAGAGAAAATAGAATCGTCGAAAAGATCATGTAACCAATAATCGAAAACTTGATTATGAACAAGAATATTTTACATGTTGTACTTCCAGGAATTATATATATATATATATATATATATATATATATAATTTTTGAGGGAATTATATTATTAAAAAAAATTGGAAGAAGGATAAATAGGAAAGGAAATGAAGGAAGTAAACGATGGGCATGTGAAAGAGAGAAGAGTAGTGTTAGGTCGATGTCCACTGTTTTTAACGTATGATCTCTTTGTTAGGTTATCTCCACCACTTCGTCCTCATTTTTCTTGCTTGATTACGACCTCTAGCTCCTTTATTTTCTCTTTTATTAAGCTCTCTCTCATATCTCCATCATGCAACTCTATTTCTTCAAAAAGTTTGCATACATGCATCTGTAAATTTTTATTTCTGTAAACGGGAGAATTCATGGTTTTTAGCTCGTACGTTCCTTTTGCTAGTGTTTTTTCTATATAAAATTTAGACGTTCTTTTTACTAGTTAAAATGTTTTTTTTTTTTTTTTTTGGTCAAACTAGTTAAAATGTTATGTTTTCAATTTTATAACCTGAACAAAAAAAAAAATTGCTTTGTTTGTTATTTACGTTTGAGATTGTGATTTCCAAATCATATTTGATTAAATCATATATATACAAAAATCATCTTTCAAAAAAGAACAGTATTGATAAACCCAATCACAAATGCAAAAAAAAAAGAGGTTCTTCTTAAGAAAATTCAAAGTTAAAAATTGTGAGTTTCGATAAAAAAAATAGCCGACAACAATTATCTGCATTTTGATGTATTTTGATGTATATCTAAAGAAGTTAGAATGTATAATATACTAGAGAAAGCTGATCAACCTTAGGAGTTAGGAACAAGGATGTAGTGTTTTAACAAAAAAAAATGGTCTAGTGGTAATATTTTAATAGGCATAAATCAATGATCTTGAAGAGGGAATATTGTGTACAAAAGAGTGTTGGATTTGGTCCGATTCGAAGAGTAATTTATACATAATCGATGAAAGAACCAATAGTAATTTCATGGAAATGCGTAATAATGTGGCGGTCTCCTCTTTTGATGCAAGGATTTACGAATTGTTTTTCAACTCTTTATCTCCCCACTACACAAAGAACCACTAGCGCTATATACACTACATATGTTTGGTTGGATTTATCAACGATCTAGATCAAATTTACATCTAAACGAAGATGTACGATCATGAAAAAACGTTAGAATGCTGATAAAATGTGCATTTTAAATATAGATGTACAATCAGCTTACACAAAAAAAAAAATAGATGTACAATCATGAAGCACCGTCGCTTTTAAAAAAAAAACCACCATCGCTATGGTACGTAATAACTCTGTTATAACTTATAAAAGTAAAGAAAAAATATTGTCCTCTTTCTCTGTAGGCCAGAGTTTAAATAGTAAAAATAAATATCCATATGAATATGATTGTAAAATCAATATAAATTGGAACTATGGACCCTATTTCAAAACATTATAAATTCTAGAATGGTATTTTGTTCTCCTTCATACAGACATGTACACTGTGCCATTGTCATTTCATATTTTTCATTTTGAAAGATATATCAAAGATATAAATATTGTACTATAATGTTTTATTCAAAGTCATATCATTGAATTATTTGTATGTGTTATGTTTTGGATTTTTTCTACAGATAAGTAACTATATAACAATTTCATTGGACCGACTGTTGGTGTGAAGTATAATCCAAAGCCCCTTCAAATCAACCGATTAATGAATAATTCCAAGTCATACAGTTATGTATTTTCCAACGCTAGACTTAATAAATTTTCCCAAGCATTAGACGTAATATACTTATGCTTCGGGAAATTTATTACGTCTAGCTAGCATCTGATTATAAACCATCCCATGTATTTTATTTATTTATCGACTCACTATTTACAAACAAACATAGATTTTGAAACATGCTGGCCCCCACACGCGTCCTCTTCTGGTTATATCGTTATCGTTACATTTTCACAAATTTCAATATGGATATTGCGCAAAAAAAAAAAAAAAAAAAAAAAAAAAAAAAAAACTAGATATGACTAGTATATAATATGCTGATTACATGCGGTAATAGTTGGCTGATTCGCTCTATTGTCCTTTTTTTATAAAGGTAATTCGCTCTAATGTCGCTTAGTAATGCTATAGCTATTTTGGGATAACTATATATTATGAAGAAAGCATGTACTTAATCTCATCATCAGTGTCCAAATATTAATTTTTTTTATAATTCCAAATTTTAATTTTACGTCACTATATATATGTGCCAATATAAACTTATTTATGAGCACTAAGAACACCAAGTGGCAATATCTAATTATTTAAGTACTATTGTGTTTAAAATTAAAAACTGATCGGATATATCGCAGTTTTTCGTCATTGTTTATAAGAATTTTAAGTCCAATTGGTTAGGACTGTAGACTTGCAAGTATATAACTTTTTTTATTGTGGAGAAAACCTGTAGAATCTAAAGATTTCAAATTTCACATTAACAAAGAGCAAATTATGAAATAAAAAAAATATACTTGTAGAACCAACCGACATATTTTATTTTTGGATTAATTCATATTTATACGACTCAGCAACGCAAATAGAATTATAAAAGTGTAAAACTGATATTAAACATTATATATTATATCTAGTAATAAGCCATAAATCCGAAAAAAGAAATCAAAACATGAGAACAAGTTGACGTTAACGAGATATACGAAAATTTGGTAAAACGTACCAATCTCTATTATCGTGCAAAGGTATTGATGTTTGGATTGGCATCAAATAGATCCCAACTTGCTCTTCACTGTTTCTATAGAAAATTATAGTACCAAATCGACCCACCAAACTAATTATCATCAAATCAAGCTAGGCTTTAGAATATTACCAAATAAGTATAATAAGTGACTTAACGAATTGATATAAGTAATAACCACGTACGGAGTCAAATTTGTTAAACCATTTTTGACTTCACCTACTATATATCAGTCGTAGAATCGTATCTTCTTAAGTACAAAAAATAAACGTGAGTTTTTGATTAGAGATTTTATAAATGAATTGTAAATGTGCAATTAATTTGTCGATGAAGCCAAGAGAGGATCTACCGACTGCAAAGTACTGCAGAAGAAGAATCTAATTTTCTTCTTTTTTTTTTTTCTTCCTTTTTTCGTTTAATTTTTTATTTAAAAAATCAAAATAATCCATTTTGAGTTTGTGTTATTACCGTGCAAGTAATAACCACGTGAACTCACTTCTTCATCTCAGGAGAGAAGAGGGCCCACTATGATTCTCCGTATCCAAATGTGGACCCTACTCTTTCACTACACACGTGTGACCTCATCCTCTCCCACGTGAATATCCACGTGGCGTTCTTCCGTTCCGTTTCTCCCATCCCTCCCATGCCTCTTCCCATGACTCTAATTATCCCATCCTCTCTTCCTTTCATTAATTTTTTCAGTTAAAATTTCATTTTTTTTTTCTCTTTTTTGTTTTCAGATAATCGGAGATTCAATATTAAAAGTTCAGATTAATCATCAAAGTTTGATACAAAAAAACTATCATTTAAAACGTTTTTGGGGATCAATCAAAATGGTTGATTTGTCTAGTGCTTGTTCTTGAATTCCTAGACAACTAATTTTGCAAAAGTCAATAGTCAAATCAAAAAGTTATATAGCTCGACATTGATAACACGTTTCTTTATAACTATATCAAATTGGTTGATTCTTGTATTTTGACACTGCCAGTTTTGAATTAGTCAAATCGTTACGTAGTCGGTCTACGATGTCTTGCTGAAATAAATACATACGTGTGTATGTAATACACTATGCAGTATTACAGTTAACATCAAAATTGACAGAGGAAAAAAAGGTTAATATAAACAGTGACACGTAGAAATCACACGGTTCTTTTTTGGTTTTTGTTAAAGATGAACTTGTTAATAAAGAATATGACGTGATCTTCTCCGGTACAACTCTTTGTCCTATAAATAGAGAACTCTTGTCTTCATATTCTCGACACACACGTATAAACGCATAAACTCGATAAATTTGTACGAAAATAATATTAAAACCACTCGTTATATATTTATAATAATATTAAAGTTTCACCCAAACCGAAAAAAAGAGGAGAATCTGTGCATGTTGCTCAGAAAATCTTCAAAGCGTAATCTGGGCTTACGTTAGCTCTCACGAACCCCCAAGGATCTCCTATATATGTTTTTTCATTTCCCCATAAAATCTTTCATTATCTAAAAAAACATTATTATCGTATCTTTTTTTCTTCTATATATTCTTCCTCCTCGATCTTGATTCTTGTTTCTTGACTATTTATTTGATGAATCGTGAAATGACGTCAAGCTTTCTTCTCATGACGTTCGCTATATGTAAACTGATCATAGCCGTGGGTCTAAACGTGGGCCCCAGTGAGCTCCTCCGCATCGGAGCCATAGATGTCGATGGCCACTTCACCGTCCACCCTTCCGCCTTAGCCTCCGTATCGTCTGACTTCGGTATGCTGAGGTCGCCGGAAGAGCCACTAGCCGTGCTACATCCTTCCTCGGCTGAAGACGTGGCACGACTCGTCAGAACAGCTTATGGTTCGGCCACGGCGTTTCCGGTCTCAGCCCGAGGCCACGGCCATTCCATAAACGGACAAGCCGCGGCGGGAAGGAACGGTGTTGTGGTTGAAATGAACCACGGCGTAACCGGGACGCCGGAGCCACTCGTCCGACCGGATGAAATGTATGTGGACGTTTGGGGTGGAGAGTTATGGGTCGATGTGTTGAAGAAAACGTTGGAGTATGGCTTAGCACCAAAATCATGGACTGATTACTTGTACCTAACCGTTGGAGGTACACTCTCCAATGCAGGAATTAGTGGTCAAGCTTTTCACCATGGTCCTCAGATTTCTAACGTCCTTGAGCTCGACGTTGTAACTGGTTAGTATAAAACATTCAAGTTTAATTTTGAATTTTTCAAAAATAACTGATTTTGTTTGAAGTTTAAATAATAAAAACCTGAAATGAAAAATAGGGAAAGGAGAGGTGATGAGATGCTCAGAAGAAGAGAACACAAGGCTATTCCACGGAGTTCTTGGTGGGTTAGGTCAATTTGGGATCATTACTCGAGCACGAATCACTCTCGAACCTGCTCCCCAAAGGGTAAATTTTGTGTTTTTTTTTTTTTACCAAAATCACAATCCCGGGCGGGTCCATTAGTTATATAACCTTTTTAGTTTTTCACTGTTTAGATGACATTTTTTTTTATAGATAATAAAACCCTAAAATGATATATTATGATGACAGGTAAGATGGATACGGGTATTGTATTCGAGCTTCAGAGTGTTTACGGAGGACCAAGAGTACTTAATCTCGATGCATGGTCAATTAAAGTTTGATTACGTGGAAGGTTTTGTGATTGTGGACGAAGGTCTCGTCAACAATTGGAGATCTTCTTTCTTCTCTCCACGTAACCCCGTCAAGATCTCCTCTGTTAGTTCTAACGGCTCTGTTTTGTATTGCCTGGAGATCACCAAGAACTACCATGATTCCGACTCCGAAACCGTTGATCAGGTCACTTTCATTATTCACTTAGAAAAAGCTATATTTTCCTTTTTTATATTGATGAATATCTGGAAGGATTTAACGCTATGCGATTATTGGGAAATCATTATGAAGATTTATTTAGTTTATATGATTGAAAGTGGTCTCCATAGTATTTTTGTTGTGTCGACTTTATTATAATTTAAATTTGGAAGAGGACATGAAGAAGAAGCCAGAGAGGATCTACAGAGATCTAGCTTTTCCACCTGAACTTAATAATACACATATTAAAAATATATTTTCTTCTTCTTCTTCTGATGTTTAGTTTATCACTAGCGAATTAATCATGGTTACTAATTAAGTAGTGGACGGGGTCATGGACCACTCACCAAATAATGATTCCTCTTAGTTTTAATAAAAACAACTCTACTGGAATCTTAACTTATCCTTGGTTTTGGTAGGCTTTAATAGCAAAACAGCTTTTTTAATTTTCCTAATCCGGATTTTGTATATTAAATGTGGATTTTTTCTTTTTGTTACAGGAAGTAGAGATTCTGATGAAGAAATTGAATTTCATACCGACATCGGTCTTTACAACGGATTTACAGTATGTGGATTTTCTGGACCGGGTTCACAAGGCGGAATTGAAGCTCCGGTCCAAGAATTTATGGGAGGTTCCACATCCATGGCTCAACCTCTTCGTGCCAAAATCAAGAATCTCTGATTTTGACAAAGGCGTTTTCAAGGGCATTTTAGGAAATAAAACAAGTGGCCCTATCCTTATCTACCCCATGAACAAAGACAAGTAAGTCTTAACACTACCATTGATTACTACTTTGAAATTTCTTCTTTAGAAAAAAAGAATAAAACGAGTTTTGCATGCATGCAAAGTTACACTTGTGGGGATTAGTTAGTGGTCCAACCAAAATAAGTTTGTCAAAATTGAAAAAAAAAACTCGACACGTGGTACATGGGATTGTCCGGAAACGTTGTCCACATGTGCATCGAACCAGCTAAGATTGACAATAACGCCTCGTCGGCTCGTCTTTCTCTTTCTTTTTGTTTTGTGACCAAATCCGATGGTCCAGATTGGGCTTATTTGTTTTTAAGTTCCTAGAACTCATGGTGGGTGGGTCCCAATCGGATTCTCCTAAACCAAACCGATCTCAACGAACCCTCCACATATCATTTATTAGTATTACATTAATATAGATATTGTCGTTGCTGACGTGTCGTAATTTGGTGTTATTGTCAGATGGGACGAAAGGAGCTCAGCGGTGACGCCGGACGAGGAAGTTTTCTATCTGGTGGCTCTATTGAGATCAGCTTTAAAGGACGGTGAGGAGACACAGAAGCTCGAGTATCTGAAAGATCAGAACCGCCGGATCTTGGAGTTCTGTGAACAAGCCAAGATCAATGTGAAGCAGTACCTTCCCCACCACGCAACACAGGAAGAGTGGGAGGCTCATTTTGGGGACAAGTGGGATCGGTTCAGAAGCTTGAAGGCCGAGTTTGATCCGCGACATATACTCGCTACTGGTCAGAGAATCTTTCAGAACCCATCTCTGTCTTTGTTTCCTCCGTTGTCTTCTTCGTCAGCGGCTTCATGGTGACAAGACAAAAACCAAAGGAAAGTAGTAGTTGAGAAATATTCTTCCTGATGTATATATATGACCTAATAGAGAAGCATCAGAGAGATTAGGTTGGGTCTTTGTTAGTAGGGTTTAAAAATTAGAGTAGAAGATTCAAATTAGTCAAATTTATTGTGTTGTTTTTATACATCACGGATTTTGGAGATGGGTTTGGGACAGCTTAAACCCGATTAAATTTAAAAATAGACAACAAACCTCGAGACAGTTTCGGATTATTTTTACATTTTTATGGTTGATCTGAGGTTTACACTTTATCGTCGTGGAACCACCATCGGGTCTCCTTGGGAGATCTTCCGTTCTTACAATTCTTCACATATCGATCATTATCGGTTGGTCGTTGCTGCAACAAAACCAAGTAAGAGGAAGGTTCAGCTTTGTGGAAGAACAAAGAGAGTATAGTTTACACAATGGTAAGTTTACGAGCTGTATGAACCTTTTCAGTCGAGCTTGAGAGCATGGAGAGGATGCTGATGCAGATAGAGCTAACCGTCATGGCTGGAGACCACGAATCATACAAAATATCTGAAAAAATGATACACAACATCAAATTCTTCTTCGGTGTGGCCTATGTTTAATAATAATGGGCTATTGAAATTTGAACAACAAAATGCAGCTTGCCAACGTTTTTCGTCATTATGTACATGTTTCTCAACACTAATCATATGATCTTATGGATATGAGTATACCGTTGTATCTAAAAGCAAAAGCTCAAGGAATATGAGTATCGTTAAGGGTAAATGAGTTCCGGAACACAGATTCACGGCACTTGCACATTGTACCGATCAAACAACATGGAAGCTGTGTGTTTAATTATGACTAGGATTATTGAATATCTTAATACCGGACAACAAATACTAATGATCATTGACATCACTGACGTACCTAAACAAATATGCCCATTGCTATAAATGTGAGGATGCAGAGGAGCTGGATGAAGAAAAATCACCTGTACATAAAGAAAAAAAAACATTATAAACACAAACAAGAAGTAAAAAAAAAAACAAAAAAAAAACAGAGAACTCAAGTCAACTCGAGACAGATCAAAACATTCCATGAAAAGGCAGAGACCAAACTCGAAAGAGATCCACGAGAAAGCAGAGACTAAACTTGATAAAGATCATAGATTCTATGATTTATCTAAACTAAGAAGTACTCAGCTTACAATTTCAGAATTCAAAACACTCACTTGTGGGGATTCCATAGGATAATGCTCTGGAAAATCAACTTGAAGCTGATAGGTATCGTTGGCATATAGAGTTCCTGGAGCTCCAATAACTTCAATAATCCATCTGCAAACCCATGAATTTCACATCACAAACTCCTAAATCTTATAAAAATTCGATTCTCAACAAGAATAAAGTAACCTAATTTTTATAATTTACCTTTGGAGATTATCAGTGACCTTGTGTTTGAAACCAGTGGGTGGATTCATCTGCCATTCAACAAGCTCTTTCTGAAGACGATTAGTCGCGATCTTACTCAGAGTCTACATACACACACAGTTTCCCAAAGTAGACAGTCAAAAACCCTAATTCCAAAACCAAAGTCAAATAAACAGAGCAAGTGAGAGAGAGAGAACCTTGCGAGAAGGAGCACCAGAACTTGACATGGAGAGAGTAAGGAGATGATCAAAATCTTCTTGGAGAAGAAGAAGAAGAAAGGAAGGCTCGAGGAAGAATCGAAAATCGGATGGCTCAGATTTGTGGGACCTTTCTGATTGAAGAAATTTTAATGATCAGATATATTTCAGATCGGAAGGTGGTATCTAGGGACGGTGACGATTATGCCACGTGTACTATTTTGTGGTTTTAGATCCACGACCGTTTCGTACTTTCGTGTTGTGTCAGCGATGCAGCCAGGATCGCTGGATTTTTGCTGCGTGAAACGGTCCTGGGGTATAATCGTAACTTCCGACATTCTGTGTGCGTTACCAATTTTCATTTGCATCACTAACACAATATTTTTTTATATAAATATTTTTTTAAAAAATCTTATCACGAAATTATTTAAAATTTTCATGTAAAATAAAAATAACAAAAGACAAAGAAAATTGTTATCTATAGACTATAGCTCAACCGATGAATCAATTTTGCTCGAGAAAATACCAAATTCAAACATCGAAAACAAGAAAAAAAACTAAACTAACTTGTTCTTGTATCTAACTCGAGGAGATTATGAATTTACGTCTAGAATTTTTTTTGATTAAAAGAAGTCTATAATATATTTCATTGAAAACTTTTTTTTTCCTTTTTGATTTTATGAAAACTCTTTGTTGATCAAAATGAATAAATGATCTTCGATAGAAGCTACGGATAGGTCAAAAGTCGAAGACTCGAAGGCCCATTGGATGTGTTGTAGCAAGTTGATATGCAAAGAAAAAAAAGCCAAAGCAATGTCCTGAAGATCTTTGCAGTGTCTTTTCAACATCTACGAGTTGTCCTAATTCGCAGCTACTATCGAATAATATATACACATACTACTCTTTAAAGTTTTCATGCTCCTTTGCCTTTATTGTTCTGAGTTCAGACGCAGACAAAATCTCTGAAATTCCAATAAATAATAGCAATCATGAAAATTAATAAAAGACTCTGATTGAGCCAAGATTTTCCCCTTTTTACCAATTTTTGTACGTTGACATTCAATGAGGTAAAACTCTCATGAAATTGAAATCTTTGTACAAACATGTATTTACATGAAAAATTAAAACATTTTGTAACTGAAATTTAGGCCTTGAATGGTTACTAGTTTTTAAGTGGTTTTTGGATTTTGTTTATGGAAAAATCTATTTTTTTACCATTCAAGATTTTAAAAAATTAGATTCCCTAAAATTTAGGAAAACTAGTTTTTGAGTGGTTTCTCTAAGTTTCAAAGAGAAACTAAAAACCATGATTTTGAAGTTTTTGTGGAAATCTTTATTTGTCAACGTGATTGTGTTTCATTTTTGATTTTTTATTTCTTTTTAATTAATTTTTAAATTAATAGCAAAAAAACTAAAAACCAAAATTTTAAAAACCAAAATCCAAAAACCAAAATCTAAAAACCAAAAACTACTTAAAAACTAGTAAACATTCAGGGCCTTATTTTACTTTTGTAGAAAAAAGATAGTGCATATGTGATATCAGAGTGTTATTAAGATTATTTATTCCCCAAGGCCCAAGCCCTAATGAGACTCGTCATTGGCTCCATAAAAAACTCTTAATCCTCTTCAAAAATTAAAACTCTTAAATCTTTAGGACTTTGGACCCAGAAACCCCTAATTTAAAAGACTTAACTATTTTCTAATAACAAAAAAATAACAACAATTAAAATTTGCATGTTATATATATGATTTCTTTAAAATACAGATATTACTGTTTTGAAAAGAAGTACATAAAAGTTAAAGTTAATTACTTGTTGTTTGCATGTGTGTGTCTTTTTCTCTTTTTGGGCTTTGAACTTCCCCAACAAAGTTAGAAGCTCAAAAAGGGTTTGTGGATGCTGAAGCAAGATAAGAAGAAGCATTTATTCAAAAGCCTGTTGTTTTGGTGCTCAGAGAAGGGACCATATAGGTTTGAAATCCCTTTTCTTCTTCTTTTTCTTGACAAGGATATACAAAATCATATTTCTTGGACAGCTTTTAATTATTTGTTTTTCTATTTATTTTCCTATTTTAAAATACTAAGTGCTATTAGTAGGATGAGGTATAGGTAACTATTCATAGTGCTTTTGCTGCAGGATGCAGCATTGGCTCTTACTCTCTAGGTGCTTCGTGATTTCAAAATCTTCAGTGCTTTCTTGACACAATAATTGAATATAAACCTAGCTTTGACCATGGATTACCTCAAATAGTGTTTTTCAACGTCAACGATATTTTATGTGTTACCACAAATATGTATGGATAATTGACGGTCTAATCGAATAATGGTCTACCTCAGTAAACAACACAAATTTCAACGAACAATTTCTTCCTATTCAAAATATGGGTAGTGTTTACTCAATCAACAAAAAAGAAAGAAAACAAAATAAAATGTTATTTCGTTAAAAATCATTTTTTGAGGCACTCTGGTTATACTGGTACCTAGCATCAGCCTAGTGTTATGGGTTTCAAAAGCTACAAGTCAACTTCAAATTTTCAAGAAAAAATAAATAAATATGAATCTGTAATAATATATATTGATTGCTTCTTGGTTACTTATTTATGTATGTGGAGCAAAAAAGAGTAACATAACAAGAGCCCAAGAAGTTTTTCATTTTCATTATTTTTCCTTTCCTCCAAGTAGAAGAAGATGGAGGAGTTTAGGGTAAGAAATGAGTGCTCATCTCTCCGTGGTACTTTGTTGGATTCAAGATATGCAAAGGCAGTGCAATGCCTTGTAGAAGAAGTTATTGATATAGGTGGTAGAGAGGTTGAGCTTTGCAACAACATTCTAATCCAACAGCTGTTTCCAGGAAGGAGAAGACCCGGTTTTGGCTTGTCTTCCGAAATCAAATCCGAACTTTGCAGTTCTGGTTTCATGTCTTTGCCTGAGAATCATGAGATTCATATCAAAATCACCAAGCTTCTCAGTTTGTTGCAACAGGTTAGTCACTCTAATCTTCCAAACAATTACGAAAAATAGTCTAAATTTTATATCAAAATTGAAAAGAGTGGTCTATATTTTCTTTTAATTAACAAAATAGTCTAATTTTAAACCATAAACTCCAAATTTTAAAGCTTAACAACTATCTAAAGTCTAAAAACTAAACACTAAGTCCAAATTTTAAGCCTTTTTCAAAAAAAAAAAAAAAAGTCCAAATTTTTAAAACCTAACGGCCTAACCCATTAAACCTAAACTTTTGATCACAAAAATGGTACATTTCTTTGATACTTTAGTTTTGAATTTCAAGTTTTTTTTTTCTAATTATGCAATAATTTACTCCTTTGGTTTTTGTTTCAACATTATTTTGGTTAAATCCGGTTTACTTCCCCGGTTTATGGACAGGTAGAAGAAAGATTTGACCAGTACTGCAATCAATTGGAGCAAGTGATTTCATCATTTGAGGAAATAGCAGGAGAAGGATCATCTAAAGTATACACCGGTTTAGCTCTCCAAGCCATGACTCGACATTTCGGTAGTCTTGAAGAAGCAATAATCTCTCAGCTCAACTCTGTTCGTCGGAGTTTCATCATTTCTCATCAAGATGTTCCTAAGATCATCAGCTCTGGCTTATCACAGCTCAGCTTGTTTGATGGGAACAACACTTCATCATCCCTTCAGCGACTTGGTTTGGTTCAAGGACCACAGAGACATGCTTGGAAACCCATCAGAGGCTTGCCTGAGACTTCCGTTGCAATTCTCCGAGCTTGGCTCTTTCAGCATTTTTTACACCCGTCAGTTTTCTTGTTGCTTAAGTAATAACATTAGTGATGAATCAAAGTGAAATGTTTGAGAAATAACATTAATTTTTGATTGTTGTAATGAAAACAGTTATCCGAATGAAGCAGAGAAGCTAGTGTTGGCGTCTCAAACAGGACTTTCCAAGAACCAAGTACACTCCTCTGAATCCAATTCTGTTTTTTTCCTGAAGTTTTTGTTATCAGGAAGATTCTGTCTGAGATCATTTTTGTTGTTGTTGATGATCAAAGGTATCGAATTGGTTTATAAATGCTCGGGTTCGACTCTGGAAACCGATGATAGAAGAGATGTATAGAGACGAATTTGGAGATTCCTCAGATGAATCAATGCAAAGAGAAGCCAATGATGATTCAAACTGACTTACAAAAAAAAAACAGAACAAAGTCTCGAGCCATCTAAATCGATCTATGCTTCTTCTTTTGATGAATTTGTTAGTCATCTATATCCCTTCTTCTGTATGTTTCGATCTTTACTCTTTCCGAAAATCAGCATTGTACTGTGCACTGGACTCAAGTTTCTTCGCTTCGCCTAGTTTTGTTACAGCCTGAAAAAGTGTTTTAGTATTGATCATAAGATGGAGAGATTGCAACAAATTATCAAAAGATAAAAACATCACATTAAGCAGAAACTTACTTACCTTGATGAAATCGTTTGGAACAACGTAATCGCGCTCTGCACGTATAGCAAACATCCCTGCTTCAGTACATATGTTACGCATATCTGCTCCATTGAAACCCTGCATAAGAACAACTTTTTAATCGAATGTTTTGTTTAACACAAACACAAGACATGTAATGTAATGTGTGACAAACCTCAGATAGTTTCACGACTTTTTCGTAATCGATATCTCCATGTTTAGTTATACCAGAAGCATGAATCTTGAGGATTCTCATTCTAGAATCTCCATTAGGCAATGGAATCTCTATCTTCTTATCGATTCTACCTGGTCGAAGAAGCGCAGGGTCAAGAACATCAGGCCTATTTGTTGCCATTATTACTTTCACCTGATAAAACAACAAAAGTCATGGATTCATAAACTATTTTTTGCTGCTGATTTCACAAGTACAAAGATGCAAGAAGAAACCTTATCAAGTTCATTGAATCCATCAAGTTGAGAAAGAAGCTCAATGAGTACTCTATCACATTCACTAGTTTTTACTTCTCCTTCACTTGATCCACGACGTCTACCAATAGCATCAATCTCATCCATAAAGATGATACAAGGCTTTAAAACCACCCATAAGAAGAACACAGCTTTATCATATGGAAAAAATACAAATCACAACACGTAATAAAGCAAAAAAAAAAAAAACAGAGAACTTACTTGATGATCACGAGCATATCTAAACATCTCTCTCACTAACAATGAACTATCTCCCAAGTATTTGCTTAAAAGCGCGCTAGAAACAACCGTCATAAAAGTCGAATCGATGTTGCTAGCAATTGCTCTAGCTAACAATGTCTTTCCAGTTCCAGGAGGTCCATAAAGAAGTACTCCCTGTTAAGATAGGTCAACACGATAAATCTGTTTCTTGCGGAAAAATCAAAATCAAAACAACAAATCAATCCGAACCTTGGGAAGCTTTACACCAACTCGTTGAAAAACTTCAGGATTTGTGAGAGGAAGTTCAATGTAATCTCTTAGATCTCTGATTTGTTTAGATAAACCACCAATATCTGAATATCTAACATCGCCACGATGTAGATGCACCATATTATAAACCAACGGATTAACAATAGGAGGGAGAATTCTCATTATCGTCAACGATTTTTTCTCAAGAGTAACTCTGGTTCCAGAAACTAGCTTTGATTGTTCCACTTTGTTACAGCAATTCACTACGTAACGACCTCCATCGTTTCCTTTCACAATAACTGAAAATTGACTTCGTAAGAAAAAAAAGTGAATGATCTTGAAAAAAAAACACAAAATCAAGAAAAAATGAGAGAGGGAAGAAATTTACATCGTTTTTTGTCTAGAGGTTTCACAATTTCTCCAATCCTTTCCACACGAGTAGTGGTAAGATATTTGAGATCGTCTTCAGTTTCTTTAAACTCTTTCTTTAAAGCTTCCAATTTCTCCATTGCTGAATCAGAAAACACGAGTGTCACAAAGATTATACATACAAGGCAAGATTTGGGTTTAGAAGGAATCAGGACCAGTTTCGAGTTTTTCTTGGTAGCTCTTGCGAAAACCGAGCTCAAACTTGTACATATCAATGAAGTTGCGTCTCCTCTCTAAGTCGTCTTCTCTATTGTCTTCCATAGAAGCGAATTACAAAAGCTTTGAAGTATACTGTATACAAATCAAGAGAACGATTCTGAGATTTTTTTGTTTCTTTCTCTGCAAGTAAACAATAAAGAATCTGTTATAATTCCCGTTGATTTTCACAACTGAAATATTATGAACTTATTTCTGTTGAATCCCGCTATTTCGCATGTATTCGACTTTTGACCCATACATTTTAGTTTTATCAGTTTAATCCCTGGAGATTCATACTTTATATGACACAAGACTTCACCGGCACTTTACTTTCAGATTGCAGCAATAAACTCATCTCAACTCGTATTTCGTAATTAAAAATCATCATACACAAACAAAAAAAACTTTCCTTTGGGTAGTATTTGTAATTTTCTATGAACAGAATAAATAAGAGAGATCAAGAAACATTTTCGCATTCATGTTTAATGATCACATCTCATCGTAAAGCACGAGCCTTTGCGTGTTGCAAGACTTCTTTGAGTACCGAAGCTATTCGATGTGACATATGATGTTCCAAAAACATCTCTTTTACTCTCTCATACCCATTGTTTCCCATTGTTAGCCGTAACTCAACTTGCATCGCCAATTTCACTATGTTCTTGGCGAGAGGTATCACTCCTTCTTTCCCTACGGTATGTAACAGACCGGTCGTTCCATCCACTACAATCTCCATTGTTCCTCCGGCTGCAGTGCCAAGTACAGGTAGCTTAAAGGCCATGGCTTCGATTGTTATTCTCCCAAAGCATTCTCCTCTGGCTTGGGAGTTCTGGACAAGAACGTCTATGGCTGCTATATATGGAGCTACGGTTAGAGTTTTGTTGACAAAGTGGACATAGTTCTCAAGTTTCTTTTCTTGGACAAAGTTGCGTAGCTCTGTCTCGAACTTTGTCTGCCGACTCATGTCACTTCCTACTACTACTGCATGCATTGTTGGTACCTGAAGTTTCTTCTCTTTGATTATTTCAAGACTTTCGTGGAAGGCTCGAAGGAACAGGTCCTGTCCTTTTCCACGCGATACACCTGAAAATAATACCAAACCTAAGTAAATTCTTTGGTGACGCGTGAACTCTTACTCCTTAGAAGATGATGAAGCTCTTCATAAAAACTGAGAACAAGAAAGACTAAAAAAAGATGGCATACTATTGATAATGCCAAAGAGTAAGTCTTCATTCCGCAGTCCAAGAGATTCTCGGACGTGCTCACGGAGAACTCTCTTGGCAACACTATCTTCAGCTACTTCCATCAAATCCTTGCTATTTCCTAGGTGCACAACGTAAGTTTTGGGCATCTTAATCCTGTAATCCAACAGTCATAGAACAATGTTAAGCTATAAGAAGAAGAAAACACTCTGCAGAAATGTCTTCGTTTGCAGTAAATCATTCAGCATGACAAAGAGGAAACCAGACCCTAAGCGAGCTTGAGTTCTGTTTTTCCAGTATTCTGCCGTTGCATGCGAATCAATCATAGCCCCTGCAACAAACGGGAGGTGTTTGACCAAATCTAGATTGAAATAATGTCCTCTCATCTCATGAATCCACCAAAGGATCTTAGGTCGAACTTTAACAACATTTTCCTTAAGAACAGCATCCAGCCATTTCCCAGCCACAGCAGTATTAAGAACAATCAAATCAGCCTTGAGAGATGTATCCACAGCTTTCTGACCCTTTGCAGAGATAACCTGAAGTCAGGAGACAACTAAAGAAGTTAAAGACAACATCTTTACAACAAATCATGCAGTCTATTGACTAGGAACTAAGAGAGAACCTGAACTCCTCGATCTAACATCTTGTGTTCAAGACTATAGACAACTTCATCTTCTTCAAGTGGTTTCTGATTAGTGATCCAAACAACTTCAGCACCAACCCCTCTTAACAAAAACGCCAATTCCATTAAGAGCAAAGGTCCACCTTTTGTCACACATAATCAATTATCCCCTCAGAAAAAATAGGTTTTGTCGACAACCCAGTTCAAATTACAAATCAAATCAGCATTACCTGAGAGTGATAGCTCGTGGGAGACTAATAAAACAAGTTTCGATTTCATGAAAGCTAGAGGATTCGATTGAAACTTCAAGGCGCTGCTATCCACGAATTGGCCACCAACGCTACAGGATTCAAAGCTAGATCTCACGAGAATCACACCCACTGTTGATATAGATAGAACCAACAAAACCATCAGTGCCCATCTCTTCTTTTGCATCGTCGACGCTTTCGCCATTGTTTTCCTTCGCTAAAGACACATCCTAGGGTTTTCAACACTCTAATTCTTCGCAAAATCTTCGTCGAACTTAGCTAATGATCTCCAAAATCGAGAAGAGAATGGGAAACAAATTGGATCTCTAAGAAGAACTTATTTGAGTAAGTGATACTGAGAAGAAAACCTTCAAGAGGAATTTTGGTGTTTAAGGTTTCGCAATTCACGCCGTTTTTGGAAGAAAGTCTTGCCGTTTTTTTCTTATTAACCCTATGGGCCAGGTTAAGTGGACTAAATAATTTTATTATGGGCTTTAAAATGGCAATTATATTCACTTAACATAGAAACTCTACTTTTGTTTGCCCAAAAAAAAAAAATAAGTTATATATATAGGTGACTTTCAAATCTCATGCACTGAAAATTTACGGTATGCTACGTTCTTTTATGTTTTGAAAATGTATTTTCACCAGTCGAATCAATCTTTATGGCAAGAACAACAATCTTTCAGTTTCACCTGTTTGTTTGGATACAAAACATTATGATCGTAAAGTGTGGATCTTGCATACATAATTTCTCAAACGCTAAAAGGATAGATATTTGAGTGTAACGCAAAAACAGTGGCTTCTCCCGGTAGTATACCATTCTCAGCAGAACATTATGTAAAGTAAGACGAAAATAGGTAAATTGCAACTAAGATTATATTTTGTGTTAGTGCGGTTTTTATCAAATAAAAACTCATATTAATCTGTAAACTATAGGATTAATCCGGTGAACATCTAATCTAAGCAGGCTATAAACTCTTATGTAGCAAAATTACAAAACTCATATAAACCTGTTAACTATATAGTATTAGTGTATTACTGTTTACCGGTGAACATCTTAATTAACCATACCATAAAATCTTACTTTCTTGCCATTCACATGTAGACCAGATTGCTCTTGAAAATAAGAAAACTTATGTGGTTTAACGGGGCGACTATTTATTTTTAGCAACTGCGATTATTTATATCTCTACGGATATTAATTATTATTAGCTGTCATAATATATAGCTAGATGTTTGTCCAAACAAAAGCTGTTGATTTCTTACTCGTCATTTCCTCATTTAGCACTATCATCATCACTCATCATCGATTCATCACCTTCTTCATTATATATTTAATTATTTATAATATACTCATCATAATTCGCTTTAGAGAACCACATTACTTCATTTAAACTATTTTAGAAAGGTAAAATATTTGATCCTTTCAAACTTTTCTACTGTATATACTCCCATATTCAACCAGCTGTTTACGATTTACCAATTGTACATTAAAAAAAAAAAAACAAATTATCCACTATAAAAAATAAAAACTTAAAATAATTTGTTGTAAGTAGTGTTCTAAAAAGCGGTCTAGGCGGTCGCCTAGGCCCCGACTAGGCGCTAGGCTCTCATGCGACGCCTAGATAACCGCGTTGACCGCCTAAAATTACATAGATCTTGTTTAATGTATTTTTCAAATTTAATTAAGTTTTATTTTTATATATATAGTTATAAATATTCATATATTGTTTAATATAAATATAAATAAATGTTTTATCTAGTTTTTGTTTATAATTTCATAGTTTTTAGTTTTATATAGATATTTTATATAACTTGTATATATAATATAATATATATAATGTATTATGTTATAAACGTCTAAACCGCCTAAAAATCGCCTAGGCCCCGATTAGGCGTTCTAGGCGCTAGGCACTACTGGCCCACCGCCCGCTTAGCGCCTAGCGCTTTCTTGAACATTGGTTGTAACACATTGATTCCCCTTGAAAGGTTTGTGTCGGCTGTTCCAATCTACGACAAAACCAAGACTCAACCAAAAACAAAAACAAAAACAATAAAGAATAAAAGAAATAAAACAAAATGAACAGAAATGAAATTATAATAACATTTATTTTTTGTTTTGTGCAAAAAATAACATTTATTAATATCGGCACAAAGCCGTTAGCTTCGTTCCATTAACGAACGTCTACAAAACAAATTGGCGTCCTTTTTTTTTTTTCATCAAACAAATTGGCGTCCAAGTCTTTCGATTTTGGCCACTTTCACCAACTTCGCGTCCGACACAGCTACCTTATTTATTTCATTTTTCATCATCTTCTTTCAAATTCTACTTTTTCTATTATTTATTACACAACCTCCTTAGATCCTTGGGACAAAGAATCGACTCATCATAACTTTCTTTTCATTTTATTGTTTTGCGTATAAAATCTCTTCATGTCAAACGTATTATATATAATCACTTGTATTTACAAAAATATGTTTTGTTGTTAGTCAAATAATTGGATTTTTTCGTTACAAGGAAGGAAATTGGGTAGTCAATAGTCACCAACTGGTTGTTAAGGTCCTTTAATCCCTCAATTAAGCAATTGAGCAGACACAACACTTCTTCCTCAAACCAACATTTCTAGCAAATCAAATTCTTTAGGTGTAGGGGTAGTTTTGTAATTTTAATAACTTTATATTCAATATATTGATTTGTTGACATTTCTACTTATCTATTTATTTTTAATTTTGAAAGAAAATAGGAAAATATTGAAAAAATGGAGTTAATTAGTTTCCTCTTTTGCACGTCACTTAATAAGAGTATTTGTGTCCGATGTATTACGCGAAGAAACACGTATATAACGTATAAACAGTAGGAGACCTCAAAAAATGTTTTTTTATTTTATTTTATAAAGGCCTCAAAAAATGCTTGTTTGATGTTTTATCACACAATATTTATTGAGAATTTTATCGTTATAATAATTTAACAAGTATACATCAATAGATCATAGATTAGTTATGAAGTTGAAGTATCATGTCACGTAACACATGTTTCTCGTTCGCTTATAATCAGGGATCTGCAATTATGTAAGAAATTAATTAAAACATACTGTCTATGTTGGTTCAGACTAACTCATGATTTAATAAGCACCCACAACTAATTTGAGATGCTTTAGTTAAATTAATCTATCAAGCTTTGGTGGAAAAATTTAAAAGTAAAACAATTCAACGGTTGCTTGAATTTATGTCCAAGCTATTAATTAAACTTTATAAAAACAAACAATACGAAAACTCAACTCTTTTCTTCATTTTTTAAAAGATATTCTTTTATTTTTTAATTCTATTTACTTGAATATAAGCACCAAGTCAAGTCAATGACAACACAGTATTCGTTCTGGTTCCAATAATATTCTTTTGTTTTATCAGATAACTTGAAATATAAATTCATATAAAAAGTCGTATTTGTAAAAAATATTCTCTATTATCTAACAATAATCCTATTATAAAATAAATAGTTAAATGAAAATTTCCGCTCACGCGTGGTATTCTCTAAATGGTTGGCACAGAAAAAACCAACAAAAATTAATATAGAAGCTTCGGTTGGAATTAAAAAACGAAAAAGAATTACTGGTAGAGAAGAGATTGTCAAATTTCTCCATAGGTTAGTGATACACTGATATTTGTTAAACAATTTATTAATATTAATTTAAAAATCTGGGTTTGTTGTCGAGGTTCCAATGATAAGATGGTTTGGTTCTGTTCTTTGTTAGTGTAAGCCAAATAAAATTTAAAAAAATGTTGATTTAATATAATATTGCAATTTATAAAAAATCGTCTCTTGGGATTGGGTGTCTTCTCTTCTCTTTCTCTCTCTTTTTGTCATCGACTGTTCGAAGTTCTTCTTCTCCTTTTTATCTCTGTTCCCTGATTCAGCCACATCCACAACATCTCTCTCTTTAGGGTTTTAAAAGTTTATCATCTCTCTCTCTTTCTCAGGTTTTGATTTTTCTTTTTTTCATTTCTTTAACTATAATGATTCGATTGTTCTTAGTAGTTTCTTGATTCAAAGCTATGATTGACTTTGTACTCTGTTTCTTTTTAATAAAAAGATTTCCTTTTTAGAATTCTATCATCATCTTCTCTGTTAATTCTCATGAAAGTATGAAATCATCAGAACCAAAAAAAAAACAAACTTTATATCTAAATCTTTCATGTTTTTAACATCATCCTCTGTTTTTTTTTTTTCTTGCGTCACTGAATTGAAGTGGAAAGTTTCATCTGTACAAAAGATTAATTAGGGTTTTGATATCTTCTTTACCTAAATTGGGGATTTCTTGGTTTATTTTTTCATTTCTTGAATTCAATCTGTTATTGCGGCGTATAAGATTACGATGTTTTAACATCTTCAAAGAATTGTTCTTTTATTATTTACAAACAATTCAGTTTCAAACTTACACGTCTCTCTCTCTTTCTCTTTTCAGACAAAACATCAATCGGATGAAACTCACTTAAACAACAACTTTTTGATTATAATCCAATGGCTGTGTATTACCCAAATAGTGTCGGCATGCAATCTCTCTATCAAGAATCCATTTACCTCAACGAACAACAACAACAACAACAACAACAAGCTTCTTCTTCCTCTGCTGCATCTTTCTCCGAGATTGTCTCCGGCGATGTTCGAAACAACGAGATGGTATTTATCCCACCAACAAGCGACGTTGCCGTCAACGGAAACGTTACGGTGTCAAGTAACGATCTAAGCTTTCACGGTGGTGGTCTTTCTTTAAGCCTTGGTAATCAGATCCAATCAGCTGTCTCTGTTTCTCCGTTTCAGTATCATTACCAGAATCTTTCAAACCAATTGAGTTACAATAATCTTAATCCTTCCACTATGTCTGATGAGAATGGGAAGAGCTTGAGTGGTCATCATCAACAACATCATCACTCTGATCAAATTTTACCTTCCTCTGGTTACAACAACAATGGTAATGGTGTTGGTTTCTACAACAATTACCGTTACGAGACATCAGGGTTTGTGAGTAGTGTTCTGAGATCTCGTTACCTTAAACCAACACAGCAATTGCTTGATGAAGTTGTTAGTGTAAGGAAATATTTGAAATTGGGGAATAAGAAGATGAAGAACGATAAAGGTCAAGACTTTCAAAATGGGTCTAGTGATAACATTACAGAAGATGATAAATCGCAGGAGTTATCTCCTTCTGAACGTCAGGAGCTACAGAGCAAGAAGAGCAAGCTTTTGACAATGGTGGATGAGGTAAGACTAATCAAATTTGAATACTTTGAAGTGAGAGAGAGACTTTGGAATTTTGAGTTCTGAAACATTTTTGTAGGTAGATAAAAGGTATAACCAATACCACCATCAAATGGAAGCTTTAGCTTCGTCTTTCGAGATGGTAACAGGTCTTGGAGCAGCTAAGCCTTACACATCGGTCGCTCTGAATAGAATCTCTCGCCATTTCCGCTGCTTGCGTGATGCGATAAAAGAACAGATTCAGGTAATCAGAGGGAAGCTTGGGGAGAGAGAGACTTCTGATGAACAAGGAGAGAGGATACCGCGTCTTAGGTATTTAGATCAACGGTTGAGACAACAGAGAGCTTTGCATCAACAGCTTGGAATGGTTAGACCAGCTTGGAGACCACAAAGAGGCTTACCTGAAAACTCTGTCTCTATACTCCGAGCTTGGCTCTTTGAGCACTTCCTTCATCCGTAAGTTTGTTGTTTTAAAGACACTTTCTTTTTGCTCCTCGTTGCTTATTTGATAACCATTTCAAGATTTTTGTAGATATCCTAAAGAATCAGAGAAAATCATGCTTTCGAAGCAGACAGGACTATCGAAAAACCAGGTAACCGAAAAGGCGAGATCTCACTTTTGTGGTTGGCTCAATCTTCGGTCTTCTGATTCTTGACTTTTTTTTTAGGTTGCAAACTGGTTTATTAACGCGAGAGTTCGACTATGGAAACCGATGATCGAAGAGATGTATAAAGAAGAGTTTGGAGACTCAGCAGAGTTACTCTCTAACTCTAATCAAGACACCAACAAAATGCAGGAAACATCTCAGCTCAAACACGAAGACTCTTCGTCTTCGCAACAACAGAATCAGGGAAACAACAACAACATCCCATATACATCTGATGCAGAAGAAAACCTCGTCTTCGCAGATCCCAAACCAGACCGTGCTACTACTGGAGATTACGACAGCTTGATGAACTATCACGGGTTTGGTATCGATGATTACAATCGATACGTTGGCCTTGGAAACCAACAGGATGGCAGATATTCTAATCCCCATCAATTACACGACTTTGTTGTCTAAAGGTTTCTGAGCTTTTCACAAGCTTAAGAACTGGCAATGCCAGTTGATTGGGGAGTATGATTCTTGAAGCGCAAGAAAATGCGCTCTTGGCATTTTTATAGATAGGGGTTATATAAATATACAATATGTATATCTGTAATATTTGTTGTGGCATATATAAAGGATAGATTTTGTGAAAACTGTAGGTGTTAGACTTTACATTTGTATATGAAAATTGAGCCTTATGTACACTTTGGTAAGCCAATATTGTAATGTTTTGTGTAAACTCTTCATGGTGGTATAAACAATACTTTCAAGTGTGACCAATAAAAACAAATCTGATCTAATTCCCTTTATCTGTTACAAGAATTAGAACAGATTTTCTGTTCTTCTGAAACTTCTGGAAAACTGGAGATGGCTGTATAAAACGACACAACTTGATGTAAATGGCTGGAAATTCTCAAATCTCTCTAAAACGAGAAGTTTGTTTCATTACTAAAAATTATCCCCACAGGTTACACTGAAACACACAAAATATCCAAAAAAACGTTTAAACACAGCTCTAAAGGCTAAAGCTGAACCTGAAGCTTAATATCTGTTTTATACAAAGCTTTCCTAAATAACCCACATGCGCTCTGATCCAGATCAGGGGGGTTTCATCATAGCTGAGATGTCTGATTAAGTCCCTGAAATGTGTATTATTGGTTATTTACAAGACTGTTTCATTTCTCTAGCAAATCATGATTTAATAATATTCAGTGTATGGATCTTTACCTCTATGCTTGAAGAAGACCGGTTATTACGATGTCTAGACCAGAACCCCTTCTTCAATGCAGAGTCTTTGGACGAGGGTTTATTCCACTTGGAGCTGATAGAAGCAAAGTGCCATTTCAAGAATGACTTATTATTAGACGAGCTCTTACTACTGCAACTAGCTTCCAGCTTCAGAGCTTTGCCTTCTCGTTTCTCCATTTTCTGGAACACAAACTCATCGCATTCACTCTCACCATAACTATCTACCACACGGTTTTTACATCTTTTGTACTGCTTTGCCTTTGCTTCCGCCTCCGCTTTAAGGGCTTTCCTTGTTATTTTCGCTACCCGTTTCTCTCCAATCGTGCATATGGGACAAGCAGGATCGTACTTCTCTATCTCGGTAGTCATGGTCTCTAAGCACTCTGCGTGGTAAACATGGCCACACGCAAGAACAGCAGCGATTGGGAGCTCGAAATTGGCAATAGAAGACCTCTCGGTTAGTAACTTTGAGCAAGCTCCACAAATCTGCTGATCAACAACGGAAGGGGAGAAGGAGAATCTGCTGCTACCACCACTTAGTTTCCGTCTGCCAGAACCTAAGTGTTCGCTATCAAAGGACCATCTCTCCCTTTGAGAATACGCCACGAGCTCAGAAAAAGTGTTCATAGACCAGCCACCTTCAGAAGATGCGTACTGGGATCCAGTGGCGAAGTCATTGCTACAGGTTGAAAGCACAAAGGACGACCTTCCTTCTGAGATCGAGTAATTATTATTTGGGGATTTCAGTCCTAAAATTTGACTATCAGAAACCTGCCTAAACAACTGATGCCCAGGTGAACGCCGAGCCCGTCTTGATGGTGTGGATTTAGGAGGAAGCAAACGCGTGTGAGCCGATGAAAGATCACCGACTGGATTGGGAAGAGAAGATGTGGAGAACAAAGGCTTCGGCAAAGCTGACGGGACATTTCCAGGTGAGTCAATTAAGTTCTTCACCTGAAACAATGATGATCCAAAAAAGGTTAAAGATACGCTGAAGGGAAATAAATATTGCTACCATAGGAGGAACACAAATAGAAGAGAAAGCCCAGCACTATCAACCTCGAATTGTAAGGAAGCAAACAGTGATTTAAGCGAAAAACACATGACAGAGAATAAACCAAAACTCGTAAGTTCAAACTAGAGTCAAGTCGGTCATCTCACCTCAATGAGATCACTGCTTGCCAAGGATGAACCTGCCACACAGAAAAGCATAACATAAGACACAGCAAGAATACAATAAGCAAGCTTTATTCATTACAATAACATGGTTCTAGGTGACGGGAAGTAATATAGTCAATAACGTTCTACTTAAAATCCCTATGTCAACTATATCTAGTCAACATGGTGAAGAGATGATGAAACTAGCAAGCTTTACTGATCCTAAAGAATGAATATAATCCCACAAAGAAAGCTCTTCCATCTTCGATCATGTTGGTGGAATAGATTCAAGGAAAGAGTAAGATAAGCTCCCGATAGTTGTCGTCTCAAAAGAATTACCTGAAGAAGGTGGAACCATAGAATTTGTGCTCATTTCTGGAGTTGCTGATTTCTGAGAAACAGGAGTCCCTAAATGCCCATCAGGAGGGGTTCCTCCCTCAGATAAAGTTCCTCTTTCAGAGCCTAATGACATCTTATCCATACTAATACCTCTACTTGCAACATATGGACTGTAATAAGGTGAACCCTCAATCTCATCAGCCACTCGCCTCCTATTGTCACGTCGAAAACTCCATTGTGGCGAACATGCTGAATTCCGATGAACAGATGCACTCGCAGTCCCACCACTAGGCGGAACCTTTCTGTCTTTCACAGCTACACAACAAACTGAACCCATCAAAAAACTATTCTCTATCAGGCTAAATTTCCAATCCTCTGCTTAACTTAACACAACTTTCAAACAAATTTGCACGTCCTTCCTCACACAGTAACAGCCACTTATCTTCTTATTGTAACCCTGCAGTAAGCACATCAGGAAAAAAATATAAGACTGAAACCAAAAAGATCTGAAATTCTTAAAACAAAAAAGAAGAATATACAAAAAGATGATTCCAGTGAAATCCTCAGAAATTTTGACTAAAGGGAAACACATCTCGAAAATAAAACTCGGGACCTGAAAAACTGAGTCAAGGACCAGGAAACACGAATTTTCATCAGAGAAATGATCTAACAAGTAACACAGAAATCAACCTAAAAGTTGTAAGTCAAAGGAGAATCGAAAGAATCTAGATTAGATTTAAGAACATCGATGGGCTCTCACCAGACCAACGAAAGGTTTCGGCGAATCAAAACACGAAACACGTATAAGGAAGGGCATACGTACACGGAGATAGATCCTCCTCCGACGACGATGAAATTAAACGGCGGAGATTAACCGTTGATCGGCACAACCCAAAAATCGATCCGAGAGAGAGAGGACGATGATGATGGGAAGAGAGAGAGGAAGCAGTTTTTAGTTTTAGGTGCGTCTGCGTTTTGCGTCTGGGGAAGAAGAAACACGCACGGGGAATTGTGCCACGTTCCTCACTTTTTCTTTTTTCTTCTTTTTTATTTTTTTTATTTTAACTTTTTCTTTATTTTTATTTTTTTACTTTTGCTTTTTCGTAAAGTTTGGTCTATATTTCACTATTTCAGAATCAACAACATTATGAATGATGAAATTAAAAATTACTAGATTTTAAGTAAATAAAATACTCCAAATGTTGGACAATCAACATATAGGGAGTTTCAATTTAATTACAATTTCTAATAAGAATAACAAAATTACCATTTCTAAGTTTGGTAATTAATTATGTTAAAAATTTGGGTTAGTGATTAAGAGAGGTTGGTAGGCTTTCAGGACCACGGGGAGTGCGCTCTACGTGTTACTGTTTCTCCATTAGCCGCTAAAGCCAAAAACTTTTATGCCCTCAAATATTTATTTTATTATATAAAGACTACTTGTTTTGTCAACACTCAAATAAAATAAAATGTTAATGGCAATTTTTTTTTTAACAAGTTCTTTACTCTCACATCAAGTAGTAATATATACTGTATTCGTTCACCCACTCTCATCGGTTATGCGATGATTTAGTGTAAGAATTAAATAACATTAATCAATGTTATATGTACTTACAAGTATAAATGCCAAAACTTGTCAGCAACTTAGGTTAGACCCATTTATTTTCAGACTCACGCGCGCTCATGCTTATTACTTTGTTTCACTCGAATTGTTTAAAAATGTTTTGTAGTACGAATTATTTAATTGTTATTAATTTACTAATTAAGTTAATTCATGAAAATCTACTTTTCTTTTGAATCATTATCACTTATTCTGTAAAACAAATACGTTTTTTTTTTGTGGTATGAGATCAAACCCATGGATGGAAGTCCCAATCCGCCAATCTAGGTGATGTTTTTTTGTAACTTTTTCTCATCAAGCGATTTGATTATTATTAATTTGTCATAATTAGTATTTAAAGATTGGGCTTTTTTTAGGGCCCATTACAAACAAAGCTTGACCAGACCAATTAATCGCTCAACAACCTTTGCAGAATATAATACATGGCAGCGACTGTTCCTTCGATTGTATTTTTGGCAGTTTGGCCCATCCAAACATTAATTTCGGCAAATAAAAATGATGGATGCCAAAAAGATGAAGAAAGAAAACAAAACAAAAAAAATGGAGCAACTATCTAAAGAATTGATTCTGATGAAGCTTTCGTACGTGTATTATTCGGATCGATTGTAAAAATAGTGGTGGAGATATATATACTCGTCCCCATATTAGTGCCCTGAAGAAGAGTTTTATTCTTACGCTAAGTCAGAGTCACGAATACAACTTTTTATTCCTTTCACAGAGCATATTTGCAAATTGCAACAAGCCAAATAAGGACAATATCACTAATCAACACACTATATATCGATTCATTGAACATATATATATTACAAAGTGATTTTCTTTTATAAGTTTAATCATTTCATCCATGACCACTTACACCTATTTTCTTGGTAGATTTGCAAAAGTTGATATAAAGCATTTCTTTCTGATGCCTGACGATCCTTGAAAGTGATTTTCTTAGTCAAATTTTATAATCCAACAAAGACAATCAAAGATCCATGCCATTTGAGAAAAAATAGTAAAGTTGGTTGAATCTTTATATGGGATACTAAATGAGATATTTTGATTACATTATGAAACTTTCGGTTCATTATGAATGAACTATCTCATTACTAAACCAACTTTGTGATTCCTTCAAGAAGGTTGATGTCAACGTTGCAATTGATCCCATTACACTGCAATTTGCAAATTACATGTACATAAAGCACAACCAGCGTTAGGTAATGGGAAGAGGAACAAAATGCAAAACCAAAACCTTAAAACGAATAGTGTGTTCTTGAATAGATCAATTAAAAGGTTTCAATAGCTCTATTATATAGTGATGCGAATACCCGGTGAATTAGTCAACTGCTTTAGAATCGTTAGAAGACGAGGCCTCACCAGAATCAGAGTGTTCATGGTGATAGTGATGGTTGTTATCTTCTTCTTCGCTGTCATCCTCATCAAAGGGCTTTTGTTTGTGAAAGATACAACATTTCTTTGAACTCTTCTTCTGCATAAACTCGTTGTCCACGGTCCCGTCTTTCCATGAAACTTTCTTCTTCTTCCTGTTCAACCGAAGCACTAATCTTTCTGTTGGCTGTGATTGAGAAACAGGGTTTTCTAAGATGATAGTAGCTGAAGACGAAGGCCTAGTCGATGTGCTCATAGCTCAAGACAAAATTTTGATCTGCAATGGGAGACAAAGTGATCAATTCTTGGTTGCTCAATACAAAATGTTCATCACCATGAGGTCGAACAAGAACAAAAACATACAAGCTGCCAATTTTTTTTTTTTGTTTGCATCACACGAAACCAAAAGGGAAACTCAAGGGCTACGAAAAACAGAGAAGTTCAGAAGCAAAAAAAAAACGATCAGGCAAACCAGAGAATTCATAAATCTTAAGTAAGCAAAACCGAAATATAGAGACACTGAGAGTCTGAGAAAACAACGAATCGTGGAAATAAATCTTCTAAAGAGGCAAAATCGATCAAGAAACAGATTCTCTAAAACTGTACAGAATCCCTAAACTAAACCTAATGTGAAATAAAAACGAGATTTACCGGTAATGGCGTGAGAAGAAACCGCCGAATCAGAAGTAGTAATTAATTTCGCCGGCGAGAATCAGAAGCACATATTGAGAGAAGCAGTCAAAAGTCGCCCTCTGAGAATGTCAAAATCGAAGAAGATGAATTTCTTCCAAGATTTTTTTATTTTCTCTATCGAAGCCATTTTTTAGTTTTTTTTTTCACATAAAACCGATCCAAAACCGATCCGAATCCGACACTATCCGAACCGAACCCGATCCGAATAGTCATAAAATCCGAACTGATAATAAAATCTCCTATCCGAATTATCCGAATCCGAATAAATCCGAACCGAATCCGATCCGAAATCTGAATGCCCAGGCCTAGTTAAAACCATACACAACTTAGAATCGCTTAACAAAAGTGTTGGTATTTCTTTTGTTTAGATTATGACTTATCCTTCTCCTGTTCTCCACAACATATGTTTTTGTTTTCCAACTACTGTACATACACTAAGTAAAAAAAATCACAACATGTTCATGTGTCTTATTTCATTACTCTGGAATTCACGAACAATAGACATTTTCTTTGAAAGATTCAATCACTCAGTTTGAGTCACTCTTGGCTAGTCAGAGGCTTCATCAGTGGAGATCCAACACACACCATGATGATTAAACATCAATAAGGCAATTCTGAAATAAAAATTCTCTTGAAATGAGTTCTTGGTAATGTCATGTCTATGGACTCAACATTTTTTTTGAATACTATATATGGACTCAACATTGCTTTTGATGTAGAACACTTTAGCAATGTTTCCACTCGTGAGTTTCTCCTTTCTCAATTCTATATACAACCTCTTCTAATCAAAAGAGGTAAAACTCAATCTAATTACTTAAGTGAGTTCAAAGTTATTTGTTGCGTTAAGTGCAATTATTGATCCTTCACTCGAATTAAATATTCAAAGCTTTTGACCGGACCTGATTGTAACTTTTGAGAAGAAAAAATTAGCTTAAATATCTCAATTTTTTACTGCAAATATCTCACTTATCACTTCTTTTTTCTTTCTGCTTAAACTTTTTTCCATCGTATTATTGAGTTTACGAAATTACGAACTTGTATGCGATTCTAAAGATAGAGTCAACACGATAATAATTGTAAATAAATGAATTTCACGCCAAAATTACGAAGAAGCGAATGGTGCAATTGCAACTATCTAAAGAATCGATTCTAATCAAGCTTTCGTACGTGTATTATTCGGATCGAGGATATAAAAAGAGGAAATTGAAGATAACAAGTTGTGGTGGAGACAAAGTAATATACACCACATATCATTTACCTTGAAGTATAGTTTTATTCGTACGCTAAGTCAGAGACACGAACATCTACTTGTCCCCATTTGTTTATTCCTTTCACAGAGTACATAATATAATATTATTTGCAACAAGCAAATACGGACAAGATCACTAATCAACGTGATATTTTGATTCATTGAACATATATGAGTTTCAAAATTTGGAAAGTGATTTTTTTTGTTTCTGGTTTAATCATTTCGTCAGTGACCACTTACGCCTATTTGCTTGGTAGATTTGTAAAAGTTAATAAAAACTAAAAAGTACTTGTTTTGGTGCCTGACGATCATTGAGGGTGATTTGTTTGTCAAATTATCTCATCAAATGTCAACATTGTAATTAAACACCCGTACGAATAATTATTGCCATTCGAGAATAGTAAACTTTGGTACTGTAGTTGAAAAATCTGGTACTAGTTGAAAAATCTGTTGGTGGAAACTGTGAATACCGTCTTATATAGTAAGAAAATTCAGTGTTTTATAGAGGTCGAAGATTAATCTGTACTTCTGTGTAAGATTTCTTGGATATGAAAATGAATGTAAGTTTTATAAATTTCAAAACTAAATAACATAAGTTTTCTCATAGTATATAATAATGAACTGTTTTAGAAATAAAAAGATTTCGTATATTCCAAATTAGTTTGATTTTAGTATGGAATTATTCGGCGTGAAGTTAGTTTAAATTTTAGTAATTGTATTTTTAGTTTCAATACAGAGTACAACTTATATTTTATTAATCCAAATACAAATTATTAAAAGTCTATATCAATAATAAGTGATAAATCAAATAAGTATTTTAAGTTTTTAACAATTAATCTAATCTCAAAGAAAAACAAATTATCGCCCAAAACAAAAGCGTTAGCAATTTTGAAAAGTACAAAATCATAATTTGAGTTTGTAACTAGTATATAAGAGTGTCAATATAAGTAGATTACATAAATAAGATACAAGCCTACATATTAATTAATTAATCGGAATCTGAGATCATAGAATTGACATGTAGATATTTAAAGGAATAAAGAAACCAAATTATTGATATAGTGAAATCATGTGCCTCGTACGTAAGATTCTTGAAAAAGAAAAAACTCGAGTGACCCATGATAATTACTCATTTTGTTGTAAGTACCAAAATGCATCATTATTCATCACATCGGGACAATATCGTCTCTAACACAATGATCACAACACACCATTTCTATATAGTATTTAAATGGACCACCACCATCTACAAAAACCGTCCACGAGCTTTCACATTATTTTCATTTATTTCACTAATAGCCAAAATCTCATCTTTCTAATAAGAGCAACAATTACTCCCAAATAAGGAAACAGAAAACTCTAAGAAAATGACAAAATAATATTACTTCACTTTTAATATATATAAAAAAAGATCTTAAAATATTTGTACCAAACTCACATCACCATCTCCATGATATCACATTTCTTACACTGTCCATCATTACAATCAGTTTTAAACACTAAATTAATGATCTTATAAAACAAAACAGAGCATCATAACATAATTTATAAGAAAATTACAATTTTACCCCTGATGCGATAATTCGTCTCACTCACGATGATAATGATGTGAAATTTTCTAACAGTTGAAAACATCACCAGCAGTAGAAGCAGAAGCCATGATTGGTTGATTATAAAACCCTAAATTCATAGGATTCATCGCTCCGTCGTAAAATCCACCGTCGATCATTCCTTGACCGGTCTCCATACCGAATCCTGAAGACGATGATTCCACGAAGTCGACGATCTCGTTAAGTGATTGGAGACGGTGGTTAAGCTCAAGAACCTGAGCTCTAAGAATGTCGTTTTCCGTCTCGATTGTGACGTAGTGCTGCGTCGTGACGGCGATTCCAGCGACGATCTGAGCGTTTTCTTTACGTAGATGTGTCACCTGAGTAGTGAGATCATCCAAATGCTTTTGCTTCCTCATCCTCGACCTCCTCGCAGATTCTCTGTTCGACTGTTTCCGCTTTCGCTTCCGTTCGTCGATTAGATCTCGTTGCCGGAGATCAGATTCCGAACCGGAGTTAGCTAAACCGGTGGTTGAAACCGACGAGCAATTTCCACTTGTCGACGATCCGATTTCAGTTTTATTATTCATATTCAAAAACACACACAGAAAATTAAGACGCAGGACCCAAAGTTTATTATGTAAATATCGATATGAAAGATTATAGTATATATATAGTTTTTTATATATATTATTATGGTTATAGAATATATAATAATAAAGGGCTAAAGGAGAGATGATTTATGAGAAAACATAGAACCAGTAGAGAAAGACGACGGAGAAAGATTGAACAAGATGGGTCCTGCGTCTAAGAGACGAGTCTATAGTTAAACCAGATCTAAGGATTTCACTAATCACCGGAGACATGAATGTTTGAACATCAAGATCCACAAGAGTTCTGCCACATCAAATATTATCAAACATACACTGATTATTGTTTTGTTTTTTTTTGTCTAGAGAAAACTGAAAAGAGAAAATAGAAAAAGGTAGAAGAAAACGAGGAAGACAAAATAAAAACGCTAAAGAAGAGTGAGTGATTGATTCGAGAGCGAAGGGGAAGAGGTGAATTAAGGATTTGTGAGGGGGTTATATAGAGTTAGAAAAAGGGGTCAGAGCAAAGGAAAATAAAAATAAATAAAGAGAGTATAAAGTGAATATTAGAAAGAAAAAATAAAAATATGGAAATGAAATTGGGAGATGAAGCATGTGAAGTGGGATTTTCCGAAACAGTCAAGTTACAGCTGTTTTGCAGTATTTTATTTTTATTTATGAGTATGGGTTTAATTGTAAATTAATGATTCTGTATAAATAACCAATAACTATTTTTAGACATTTTTAATATGGAAAAGGAAAGAATCTTCGGTATTGGGTATCCTATTTGTGAAAAGTATAAAATTTTTAAATCTCAAATTTTATTCTCTGATGAAAACAACGCGTTTAATTAATTTTGGTCAAATTATGGTTTTCAACAATAATACAATAACACTGATAATACTACTTTTGTATTAATGCTAACTTTTACTGCTAGAGAATCCTAAAGATAATAATAATAATTGAAACTTTTGTCGTTGGTTCTCGATTTCTTTTAATACATCAAAATCACCGCCCAAAGTACCAGAATTAACCGTTGAGCAACGGACACCTGGAGTATGAGACAAATGATGAATGAGGGTAGAGGTGGTATTTCCGTTATATAATTTCCTTTTCTCAATAATTCAATCATATTCCCTGTCCAAAAAAAAAAAAAAATCAAATTCGAGCTGTTAATAAGTATTTTAGAAAACTATCAACTAACCAACCATTGAATTTATCGCGTATGGAAGCATCAAAATTATTATTATTACATTAACATTTTGGAGTCCACTAGTTACATATCAAAAAGAAAAGACAAAAACAAAAAAAGAATTAACTACTAATAAACTTGTATAAATTTAAATGAGAAAATTACAGTACGGTAAAAAATTATTCTTTTTGTTTTATAAAAAGTGTCATTTTATACATTTTTACACATATTAAAAAAACTATTAAAAGATTTACTATATTTTTACTGGAAATACAAAACAACATTTTTAAAATAAAAACAAAATCTTAAAATAATATTCTTTTTTTTTAATAATATTCTTTTTGAATGAATGGAGTATTTGATAACAAAAAGAAGAATAAAAATTCTCTAAACATTAAGGGTTTCAAAGACTTTAACTCACTAAACTTCATGTAACCGACGTGTTGTGTGACGTATAGTTACATTGGATTGTATAATCAAAGAAGTAGTTTCGTCACAATTTATAAAATAATTTTATTGTGTGTAACATACTATTACATGTGGACCATGACCACTTAATCATTTGGTTTTGGTGCTTTAACTGAGATGGTTTGCGAGAAACTCTTTTTTTTTTTTTTTTTTTTTTTGATAAACAAGAGAAACTCTTTACCAAAAAATTTTGTTCATCCTCGTAATTAATCAAACATTTCGGCAAAACTTTGATATCTATTATTAAAAAAAAAATCCCATAGAAAGATTGAAATAAGAATAAAAAAGAAGTTGTAGTACGTGCTCTCTAGTCTCTACTACTGTGTATAACTTACAATAATTATACATTTATACACTAAATTTTGTAAAACACTTAATATATATTGCTTAATTAATTGAGAAGGAAAATTATGATAGATGCCTAGATGGACCGTCATAGTACGGACATCTCACGTGCAAGTGCAATGCAAAGAGTGCGTGCTCTGTGCGCATGTGGACCCATGTAAAACCTCATAGTTGAGATATATGATCGACACGTGTCATTTTTAATATCAAAATGGAATTTAAAAATGTTGGTTCAAGCGAATAAGTTAAGTACTTAAGTCTAACGTTAATTAGGTATTTCCAAATTAATGAATGTGTCCCTGCAAACATTGTAACAGGTAAGAAAGTAATTTGTACTAATTGTCTCTTCACACAATGCTTTTTGGTCTTAAATTAATTTTTTTCTCTGCTTTCATTTTAAAGGAAGTTTTATTTTTTTCGATACTTGTCCAAAAAAATAAAAATGAAAATAATTTGATACAGAAACATAAATGTCCTTACAAAATTGAAGATTTTTTAGATTCCCAATTAACAGGTTTCGTAGAATGAAATTAAAATATCTTAAATTTATCATAACGCAAAATCCATTGAATAATAAAAAAAAATACGACATATATATACTGGAAAGGCAAAAGATATATCCCACACTATAAATGTCTAAAAACCAAATGGTTACCACTTACCATAAAAATAATAATCGTCACCTCAATAATTTTCATTCAATAAAAAAGATTGCTTTTTTTTTTGGTAGGGGTTGTTATTGCTTTTTACTAAGGCATATCAGTTATCACATCTAATTAATTCATCAAAATAAAGATTGATGTTAAGACTTTTTCTTTTACAGTACTACACCAAAAAAGATTTAATGTCATAGCCGAGATAACATTATTTAATATTAATGTTTATTACTTATTAGGTCAAACAAATTATCAATAAAACTAGTTCACCTAATTAATTTAATTAGATAGAGATCTTAAGAATTTCAGAATATTTCTTGCTTAACTCAGTTCTAAAACACAATTTGATCAGAATATATATTACATAGTAATATAATTAGAACCTACATTTTGACCTAGTAATTCAATTAAAAAAGTGTAACTTCTATGTAGGTTATGAATTAACGACCATTTTAAAAAAAGTTTTGCTTTGAATCTCATGATAAATGCCAAAAGTCATCAAAACTGATCAAAGTTGAGAGATTTAGTACTGCAAAGTTTGGTAAGTGGTGCGTGGTCAGTGGTGTGATGTCTCTTTTTACCCAACGCAAAAGGGATACAAGTTGCTTAGTGAAACTTATACACATATAGGGAAAAAAGTACTTATAAAAGCAGAGGCAAAGATACTGCGTTTTGGCAAAAACAGGTTTTTTTAATATCAAAATGTAATTATTATTATTGTTTACAAAATAAAACATGCCTTGAGAGAGAGAAGAAGAAGGTATATAAAAAAAGGTGAATGAAAGATTCTGAATCTGCCTAACACCTCAAGCACATCACATGGCCTTATGTTTCTTCCTTAGCATTGATCTCTTTTCCCATTGCTTTATCCTCTTTTCTTTGCGAGCATTGTGGAGTTGTTTTATATATATGCCACTTTTTATCTTATATATGTACGTACTACCTTGAAGCTAAGTAATTGATTTATGATTTTTGTTAGTAGCATTTTATAATAATGGAATGGAACAATGAAACAGTAACAAGAAGGGAATAGAATGATAGAACCGTTATAAACCAACAAAAAAAGAATTAGAAAACCGAAACAACGAATTTGTTTTCTTTTAGTTTTGTTATTCTAGCTTACCGAAGTGTGAATTACGAACAAAATCTGCATCTGTTTATATAGTTCTATATCTATGCATGTCTATAAAATTTTTATACGACATTAAAATACGATTACAAATCTTTCTTTTACTGAACTCGAGTTAGGGCCGTAGAAAAGAGACTATACTCGTAAAAGTATTTATCTTTATATCGTATGATCTGAATAGATTATGGCCACAAAGATCATAACTTTTTGGTCATTCAAAGAGGGTAAAAAAATAATAATTTATGTAGTAAGCAGGTGGGTTGAAATTAATAACAGAAATTTGCTTTTACAATTAATTGTGGAATCCCTCGATCGAACTGGAAAATGAAAAGCCAAAAGAAGTTTTGCCAAATTATTTGTAGGTGGGTTCTGGTGACTAGTCAATTTATATGAATGGACACTTTATTAATGTTTTAATACATACACAGAAATATGGAAATATTAAACAATTTGTATGAAGGCATCCTAGAAAATATTCCATTTTCAGTTAAATCTGAACATTTTTCACTTGTTGGGTTTACTTAGTGAAGGTTGTAATCAAACTTGATTGATAAAGAAACCCATATCCTCTATATTTTAGTTTTTAAATTATTGATATAACAGTGTAATTGTGTAAGTGGAGGTGGTTTGTTCGTAATCCCTAATTAAGACCACTTAATGGGAAAAAATTGCTTAATATTCGTTGAGCATCTCTATCCTAGACCCTTAAGATTTTTATTTTTCTATTTTCTCTCACCCATAATTGTTAATTAATATTTGTAAGATAGACCCATTCAATTGATTTTTCAAACAATTGTCTGGGCGACCTAGGGAAATATAGAGAAATTAACTATGGTACTCAAGACTAGAGTGTTGGACTAACATCAAAAGTTTGAAAAGAAATCCATTTCTTGCTACTAAATATCAATGAAGGAGAACAGAAAACTAGGAAGACACTGAATCTTTGATGGTTGGTCATGTAGGGTCAGACAAGAGTTAATGCAAACATTAGGGTCATTTTCCATATTTCTAAAAGTTAGCCTTCAAAAAGCATTTTTTAAAAAATTAAAAATATATAATGGATATGTTTTTGAAATTCTTCATTTTTTTTTTTTTGTGTGTTAATCACTTTTTTTTTGTGTGTGTTAATTTTTTCTTCTTCTTACGTTTTTTTCAGTTAACGGTTTGTAATGTATTATTTGCGAAACATATTTATTTTTACAAAATCTTATAACCATTTTTCAAGGTTTATCTAGCTTCTATAACCGGTCTCTATTTTTTTTTTTTGGTAATCGTTTTGCAATATACAATTATACATAGGTACACCATATTTTTGAATTTGAGTTTTCAAAAAGCGACGGCAATTGTACAAATCGTCGTTATACAGTTATACTACACAATCCAATTATTATAACTAGCTTCAAGAAAATAAAACTCTTAGATATAATAAATGTATTTATAGTGAGGACCAACAAATATTTGATTTCATAAATATTTATTTTATCCAAAATTTATCACTATGATGTTCCAAAAAAAAAAAAAAAACAGAAGATATTTTCAAAAATTTATAGACACGTTGCACGATATATGCCTCACAATGTATATTCAACGACATCAAGAGAAGAGATCACTTGATATATTTTACATATTGGCCATTCATTATAAAGAAACACCTACGTAAACATTTTTCTTTACACAATCACATCAAAACTGATGTTGCAACTTAGGGGTCGAGATTTCTTGTCCACCTTTGTACGGTCCTGGGGTTTTCCTTCGGTACTAAGGCAAAAGAATGTGAACATTCATATAATTGATATACACTGGATAGAAGAATAACCTCCTTAGAAAATATGTAAATGGAGGGGGATATTCTCTTGCTTAAGAAAAATGCTTTCGAATGTATGTGAACTCTGGAAGGCTTCTCTTATTAAACCAAGATCAAAGAATAACTAAACATATCCTTTTATCAAAAAAAAAAAAAATAGAATACTAAACGAAACAATAATATAAACAATTCTGGGAACAAGTTCCAGACACGAGCACCGGACATGCATGATCTATCAAATCTTGAATATTATAATCAGATTCGATATAGACACATATATCTACATATATGCATGTACTCACATATATTCTATACACTGACACACATAAATTGAAATCATAAACAATTGTTGTACATACAATGGTGTTATGTCCTTATAAACTTGAGAATGGCCTTTTTGAATTCGTTGTCTCAAGTTTTGTTGCTTAGAATTCTTGTCTCGTAATTTTAGAAGAAAAACGCAACAATATGATCGATGTATCAAATATGAAAATTTTGATATTCGTTAAAAGAGATAATTTAGTAATTGCACAAAGATTAGTCAAAAGGCGACGGGTACGTGATTTCAGGTTCATGCACTCCTAAAAGGATATACTATTTTATAGTCGCTGAGACTGTTGTCAAGTGCATGGATTTATCAAATTCGTTAGTTAAGCCTATAATGATATATTAATTAGCTAGGTTTGCTAGTTGTGTGAATAGCGATAAAAATGATTTAAGGACCACAATATTTTTAATGGGTTGTGGTTTTGATATTATGTAGTCCAATTTATGGATTTCGGATTAAAAAGCTCGTTAAACAAAAAATTATAAGTTATCATCACTCAATCATAGTTGTGTATCTCACTGAGATACTAGTGAGTAATGAACCACATAATCTATATAAAACATAATAAGTAACATATATGATCTAGTAAACTAAATTTAGAGCTAGAAGAGGTTAATATTGGAAAATGAAAAAATACGCAAAGTGACAGTAAAAAGAAAAAGGAAAAAAGAATGAAAGAGTGGTAGGGTTGGTCGGGAGAGGCTGCTAAAGTCGTGAGAGTGAGTGAAGGAGGCTTCGAGCAGCCGACATCGAATCTTTAAAAGTCGCGAAATATCAGCAACACCTTATCATATTTATATACGAGCATCTGAATATATTTTCTATTTTAATATATGACCAATAATTAAAGTTTCAATTTAGCTTTTCTTCAACAAAAAAAAAGAAAACAAAAAAGAACTTGAAGCTTCCTCTGGATATATCTAGAACCATTCATATTATATATATTGATTTTGAATGGTAACCATGTACGGTTGCAATATGGGATATACCGGTGTGACAATTTTCAATCATAAAAATGATATCAAAAACATTACTAAAAACTTCACTTTAAGATTTTTTTTTACTTTCATATACTATTTTTTATCGTTTTATATTATTTTGTAACAGCTTACAGTTCAAGCATACCGCTAAAATTTTTATACAACCTTGTATTAGCAATCAGATCCATCATATTTATTTTGGAGGTGCCTTAAGAGGTTCACTAAATTTTGAGTAATATCCAAAGTATTACTACCTATAATCAAAATCAGGAGATGTTGGAATTACAGAAAAATAACTATTAGTTGATGAATATAAACATGTAATTAATAGTTTATACTTGTTTCATCGCTATATCATAAATTTGCATAATATATGATTGAACAAAAGAAAATCGGTAGATGCAAGGATTAAGAGTTAGATGTTAAAGAAAACAAATAGTGAAATAGACGTCGGCAAAGCTTAGAAGAAGCCCCCAACATTTTAAAATATTATCACTACTTCGTTAGAGGCCAGGCTCGTTGCAAAATATGGGTTCTATTGGGCCATAATTGTGGGCTGAGTTCGACATAATTTGTAATTATGTATTGTGCAATCATCCCTAGAGATCCGAGTACTTTCAAGTTACAAGTAATGTCACAATTTTAGAGGAAAAATACAAATGAGAAAAAATATCCAAACATTGCGGGAGATATTTTTGAGGCTGGGAAAATGGATAACGAAGGAACGCTTATGAAGCCATTTACCTATCAATTTTTGGACCGATAAGGTATTTGCATATCAATGGGCCCATTATTGACATTGACTTCTAAGCTACAATATACTTTCAACTTGCTTATTTCTCTTTCCTCGAATATGACTTGTATTTTCCGCTTATTGGCCAATACTCATGACTTATTGCTATCTTTTTATATGATAACTTGATAAAAACAATATTAATTAAAACTCATATTTTATTTACTATTTTCTTTTTTTCAAGATCAACTATTTGATCTTTATTATATAAATGTAAATTTAAATATATACTAATCTTTTGTTGAGAATATAAGGCATATATAATTTTACTTTAGACATTACCAAAAGGTATATCTAGAAGATGGAGAAAAATACAAAAAGACAGAGAAAAAAGAGAGTCCATGTTTCTAATAAATTCTACTACTACCTTATCCAAATCCATCTGTGATTACAAATGCGCAGGTACACGTGGCATCCATCTAGGCGATTTATTTTTCGTCTGCCGTTAATTGATGACGTGTCGATCTCTTACGATTTCTCGTTCTCACGTCATCACGGCTATATTATTGAATTCCCTTTTTCACCCTTCCCAAATCACAATTTCCTAATTTCTTCTTTAAAAAAAAAAAAAATGAATGAATCAAGGAAACGACGAAATCAAAAACCTTTTCACCAATCACTTTTTAAAGTGAATTATTTTGTCAACCAAAAGAAGAAATGAATAATTCCCTACAATTTTCTATCACTAAATATTATTATTATTTATCATAGTTGTTGGTTGATCTTTGCTGACATTACAAGTAATTGACAGTGTCCTAAAATGAAACCAAAATCATATGTTTTTTAGTAAAATTATTTTAACGAGTTATATCTATCGATGCATTTTTTTTGTATTTTTAATTCTAATTATATACAACTAAAATATCATATTAGCTTTTATATTGTTTTTAAAAAATAAAAATAAAACAAAATTAGGAACATTTTGGTTTACATAAGAAAAAATTGGCCAAATATTATATTTCATCACTAAAATGATTAGGCAAAATGAAACAAAATTGGGTGAAAGGGTAAAATCGACAATTAAAGAAAAAACTGGGTCGATAAAGTAACAGAGATTCTTTCACTCCTTTGATCTCTCAGCTCTCTCAAGTGAAGAATCTCTCTCTCTATCTCTATCTTCTTCCATTGATCCTTTCCTCTCTTTGGCTTGTTTCGGAGCTTTTCGATCTTCTTCTTGATCGATCTACGTGCGACTGTTTGTACCATTCACGATCTATTCCGATTCCAATTGTTGCTTACTAAACTCGTAAGTGAATCAAAAACTGTTTTTTGATCTTCCTAATTATTGATCATCATCAAAATCATCATTATCAAAAGATTTTGTGAACATCTGTGGTATAATTCGATGATCATTGATTGTTTTGACTTTTTTGGGAATATATTTGGAATCTAATGTTTCGATGTATGGATCAGTGATCTAGAATCGCCATGTTTTGGTACTAAAAATCCTCTGTTTTGATTTTGTGTATTGAAGGAAAGAAAGATGAGATCACTTCAAGCACCAGTTGTTTGTCCTGCAATTCGTCCAAGACAAGTAGGTGCATGTGCTTCACTTGTTAACTACACTGGTCTGAAACCTAGAAGACAATTCTGGGGTAATCGGACAAAAGGTTTCAAGTCTCAGGGCACTACCACAATCACTCTTAGATTGTGCGACAAGAGTATCAAGTGTGTTTTCAGCTCTCACTCTGATGGTAATGGAAGCACTGCAGAGAATTTTAATGAGAATGATGAGGAATATGTTAACTCTAGTGTAGTGGAAGCTGGTAAGTTAGTGGGATTAGTAGAGTTTTTTTGTCTGGTTTTGATTTAGTTCTTTCAGTATTTTCGAAGTTGATGTATTTTTGGGTGTTTTTGATGTTTGTAGTTGAAGTAAAAAGTGGAGCAGATGGTTTCATGGTGAAGATGAGGGATGGTAGGCAACTACGATGTGTCCATAACAATCCTCAAGGAGGGCATTTACCAGATTATGCTCCACACCCTGCTATTGTGTTGAAAATGGAAGATGGAACTGGTCTTCTCCTTCCCATTATCGTGTGTAAGTAGTTCCTTAGTTTTGATGATGTCAAAGCGTTGTTTTTATTACACTCTCACAATGTTTTGAGTGTCTTATTTTGTTTTTTTGTTTATAATTGCAGTGGAGATGCCTAGTGTGTTACTTATGGCAGCAATGACCAATGTCCAAATTGTATGCTTTTATCACTCGTTGTTTTGTTTTGGATCAGTAAAGAGTGAGTGAAGAGTAATTTTATGGATTTTTGGTTACTTATGCAGGCAAGACCCACCATGTATCAAGTGGTGAAGGAAATGGTGGACAAGATGGGTTATGAAGTATGTTTTGTGGTTTCAGTTTGTCCTCCTTTATGTAAATCTCCTTCTCTCGTGAACATAGTGTTTCATGGAAATTTTCTGAACTCTTCTACAGGTTAGACTTGTTAGAGTCACCAAAAGAGTTCACGAGGCGTATTTTGCCCAGTTATACCTTTCAAAGGTCTGCAACTGGTCTCTTCTATACAACTTCCATTCAGCTATGGAAACTTAAATCTTTTCAGTTTCTCATTTCCTATATTAAGGCTTCTTTTGTGACGATATTGCAGGTGGGTAATGCCTCGGAGTGTGTCAGCTTTGATCTTAGGCCTTCAGATGCAATCAATATCGCTGTTAGATGCAAGGTATTACATAACTCTGTTAATTAATCATCTGAGATAAATACAAATATGTGTTCGCGATTGAAAATTGTGTTGATCCTTTTGTAGATACCTATCCAAGTGAACAAGTACCTTGCATATAGTGATGGAATGAGAGTCATTGAGTCAGGGAAGATATCAACGCCGACACCAGCTTCAGATGGTTTATTATTTACTGAACAAGACCGGTAAATTTTCAGACACCTTAAAGATCAATCTTTGCGGATCACATCTTTTTACTGTGAATTTGAGTGCCATAAACTTAACTCTTCGTTTTTACCTTGTTGCAGACCAAATGGTCAGGCTTGTCTTGATACGAAAGAGTTCAATATTTTGAGCAAAATGATGCAAGCTGTTGATGAAGAGCGATATGATGAAGCTGGTAAGCTGATTTTCTCTATATCCACAATGTACATTTTATTAGTGGTAACGTAACTTACTTGTCTAATTGGTGGCTCAGCATTTGAGACTAAACTGATTTATGTATCAGCAAGTTTCTAGTTTTCTTAAACCTTGGTCTAATGGTCAATACATTGTTGGTTATATGATTTGCAGCTGAGTGGAGAGACAAGCTTGGTCAGTTTCGGGCCAAACGTAACCTGAGGAAATACACATGAGAGAGGTACGGACAAATAAACGAAAACTCATGTTCATTTCTCGATACTTATGTTTCTCCTTGGGACAGGTCGATCAACAATTATTGGCTGTGTACATAATTAAGAAGAAGTCATTGGTCGGAATCAAAAATGGAGGAAGAAGCCTGAAGTGTCGTCTCTGTATGATGGAGATCGAAAAATGCTTCTGCACTTTACCAATTTCCCAAACAAAAAAAAATGTATAAAGTATGTAGCGTGATGTGTACATATTACTTATTACATTATGCAAATTAAGCTCACTCTAATTAATTTTAAGTCTACCCTTGTGTTCGTCGTTGCTTGTTTTCGTGCTTTTTTTTTCTGTCTAGAAAATATAAAAATATTATCCCTTGTTATTATTACTTGCTGTCGTTTGTTTTTTCTATCATAGAAGCAATGTGGCATATGGTTAACAAAAAATTGGAAGAAAAGACAAATAAGATGGCTTTGCCGACATATCTGCAGTGTCTTTGTTTTTTGTTAGTTAGTGTACAAAATGCACTGTCTCTAAATCTAATCTTGACAATAAAACATGATAATTTTTTTCATCTAGGACTGACCGAATGTTTTTTTATGATGTTCTCAGGGAAAATATTTCTATATATACTTACTAATTTACAAATATGTTTTATTTTAAATTTTATTATTCAAAAGATCTTACGAAGACATTTAAGAATACATGTACTAAATGGTTTTAATTAAATTTCATTTATAAATAAGAATTGTCAATTGATAATAAATGGAAAATTTTAAAATAAAAAGCAAAAAAACCATATCCATTCAAATAAAATATCTCGCAACATACGTTTCATAGGACAAATAGCTAGTGTGACAAACTGACAACCACTTGTCAAAATTGGGCTCTCAATATGGAAATAAAATAGTCTTTTTTTTTTTTTTGTCATCGGAAAATTAATTAAAGCTCAAAAGAGCCATTCCTGAGGAATGTTGTTTACATACGTGATATGAAGCGGAAATAAAATAGTCAATGTTATTAAAAAAGACAAAAAAATAAATAAGGGAAAATATACTTACAATCAATAAGAGATTTTTTTTTAAAAAAAAATCATGTAACTAATGGTACACAAACAAGTCATATATCTGGCAAATAAACCTAATTTGGACTAGATGAATAGTGATTTTAAACGGTACATAAGCAACTCATATATGTATAGAAAATAAGCCTAATTTATAACAAAATTATTATTTTATAATTTATATTACAAATCCAACATTTGTTTTATTTAAACATCTCACTAAACTTTTGAAATCAACAAAAAACATCTCACTAAACTTAAAAATCTCAGATTTTGAATGTGTTTAGGTAAACAACTTTTATCTCGTAGTTAGTAAGTATTCGTGTCACTAAATTTATAATAACATCGATCGATGGTGTATTATTAAGTAATTTATATAATTAAGAAATAATTATAACGGTATTTAGTAACGGTATTTAGCGCGCGCGGGAACTCACCTAGTTAAAAACTAAAATAAAAAACCTCAAAAATAGTAGTTAACTTACCAGAAAACATTTAGAAAGAAAACAGAGCAAGCCAAAGACTGGTTTTTAAAAGAAGGAAAAAAATCACCGACGGTGTTTGCGTATACCGTTGTGTTTCCGGCCACAATTAATGAAAAACCATATCTAGTCCAAATTACGTTGTAACGCATAAAACGTAATTAAAGAAAGACTAATTATTATTATAAAACCCCATCTTCATCATCACTTTACTTCTCCCTCTTACGTCTCTTTCAATTTTCTCTCTGAGAAGAATCGCTTCTCTCTCTCTCGGCTGCGCGATTCCGAGTTCCCCGATTCTCGGATTCTTCTCTTGGAGATTCCTCATGTCTGGCTCTCTTGATCGATTCGCGAGGCCTTGTGAGTAAATTTATCATCCCCTTTCTTCGATTATCGAATCACGCAATTCTGGTTTGTTAGATTGAGTTTGAGAACTATAGGCTCTGAGTTTTATCGCAGATGTTAGATTTTGGGAATTTTTGTTGAGATTTTTTGTTGGTTTCAGGTTTTGAAGGATGTTCAAGCAATGATGAGAGAAGAGAACGGAGATCAGATTTCGAAGTTTCTGAGGATGAGAAGAAAACAAGAATCGGGAATTTCAATTTCAAGAAGAAAGCTGCGAAAGCTTCAAGCAAACTTAGACATTCGTTGAAGAAGAAAGGTAGCAGTAGGAGAAGAAGCAGTGATCGTACTTTCTCTCTTACCATTGAAGATATTCACGATGTTGAGGAATTGCGAGCTGTTGATGAATTCCGTAATTTACTCGTCTCTGAGAATTTGCTTCCTCCTACACTTGATGATTATCACATTATGTTGAGGTCAGATTTTTGTCTCTCTCGATGCTTTGTTGATGATGATGATGATGATGATGATGATGCTCATGTTCTTGTTCTCTGTTAGATTCTTGAAAGCTAGGAAATTTGATATTGGGAAAACCAAGTTGATGTGGAGTAATATGATTCAATGGAGAAAAGATTTTGGCACTGACACCATTTTCGAGGTGATTTAGATGTTCTTTTTATAATCTCAATAGGTGTGTCAAAATCATGTGCTGTGTTTTTTTGCTGATGAGAGTTTGATTTTGTGTTCACAGGATTTTGAATTTGAAGAGTTCGATGAAGTTATGAAATACTACCCTCATGGTTATCATGGTGTTGACAAAGAAGGAAGACCTGTTTACATTGAGAGACTAGGACAAGTTGATCCGGCCAAGCTCATGCAAGTCACTACGGCGGAAAGATTCATAAGGTATCATGTTCGAGAGTTTGAGAAAACTATCAACATTAAGCTTCCAGCTTGCTGCATTGCTGCTAAGAGACACATTGACTCTAGTACAACAATTCTAGACGTCCAAGGCGTGGTACTTCAAAAACCAGATTCTGTTAGTTTTCCCTAGTGTAGTGTTTAATGTCCTGCATATTATTACTTAAGAATTGTTTAAATTGTGTTTTGCAGGGGTTCAAGAATTTCTCTAAGCCTGCGAGGGATCTCATTATCCAGCTGCAAAAGATTGATAATGATAACTACCCTGAGGTATGAGCTGGCTGCTATTGATTTTGTAACAAAATGTGTGTTTTCGTTTTACCAAAAAAAAATTTGTGTTTTCAAATTAGTTTAGTAAAAGATAATGTGAGGTAGCATTTCATCTTTATGCAGACACTTCATCGTATGTTCATCATCAATGGTGGTTCTGGTTTTAAGCTAGTTTGGGCCACAGTGAAACAATTTCTTGATCCAAAAACAGTCACGAAGATTCATGTAGGTTTACCCTTTTTATGCATATCCATCCACATTTCCACAAGTTATCTTAAAGATTATCTTTAATCGTATTAACTATTGTCGATGTGTTGTTGTAATAGGTCATTGGTAACAAGTACCAAAACAAATTACTGGAGATAATTGATGCAAGGTATAGACTTCTCAAGCCTCTTGTTTGGTTCACATGAGTCCAAACTCCAAAATATGATATAACTTCCTAACCATATTTGGAACTTTTTTCAGCCAGCTGCCAGATTTTCTTGGTGGCACTTGCACCTGTGCAGATCGAGGTGGTTGTATGAGATCTGATAAAGGGCCCTGGAATGACCCTGAGATATTAAAGGTAAAAATCGATCTTCCACAGCCTATTGTTTACTGTGTTTTGGTTAATCAGATTAGCTCAAGACAGAATAATGTTACCTAACTGATCTCCCCCACCTGTAGATGCTTCAAAGTGGTGGACCGCTCTGCAGGCATAATTCAGCTCTAAACAGTTTTTCCCGTGTGTCTTCATGCGATAAGCCATCTTTTTCTGGGGTAAAGTCTTCTAGACTTAGATGCGAAACTTGTTTTTTTTGAAAATTTCTATCTGACTGTAACACTAATGTCCTCTTTGGCTCAGATAAAAGTTAGTGACACCTCGACAGCAGAATCAGGGTCTGAAGTGGAAGAGATGGCTTCTCCAAAAGTAAATAGAGAGATTCGTGTTCCCAAGCTGACTCCTGTTTGTGAAGATGTAAGAGTTTTCTTGTACGAAAGTGAAAATCACAGTATGCTCATCAGACTACTTTACTTATTACCTGACCTTACTTTCAGATTAGGGGCAATGCTATATCATATCCTACTGACTCATCAGAGTATGATTCACCAATGGTGGACAAAGTTGTGGATGTTGCTTGGATGGCCCATGAAAAGCCAAAGGCTTCAAAAGGTAAAAGAGTGGAATCTTAATACTGTGATATGTAAATAAGAAATCAGATCAACGTAAAGTCTCACTGTAATGGAATATGTTGGTGCAGGTTCAGAGTATACACCCGATTTGAGCAAAATAGGATCGGTTACTTATATCTGGAGGTGGCTAATGATGTTCTTTGTAAACTTGTTTACGCTTCTCATATCTGTGGCTCTGCCACAGAGTGAAGGACACTCCCAGTCTGAATCTTCAGTTGACGGACCAAACGCTAGAGAGTCTCGTCCTCCTTCACCGGCTTTTGCAACTACAGCAGAGAGAAATGTGTTTTCTTCTGTTGTGAACAGACTAGGAGATCTTGAGAAACAGGTAGAAACACTGCACTCGAAGCGACATGAGATGCCTCGTGAGAAAGAGGAGTTGCTTAACACAGCTGTTTATCGTGTGGATGCACTTGAAGCAGAGCTCATCGCTACAAAAAAGGTATAACAAAATCTCTCAATTCCATGTTAAATTTATTTCATAATTGATATGAAAAGCAACTGTATTTGTATTTGTATATCAACTCCAACACTCTTCAATGATTCAGGCTTTACATGAGGCTTTAATGAGACAAGATGATCTTTTGGCTTACATAGACCGCGAAGAAGATGAGAAGTACCATAAGGTAAATCATTTAATTTCTTTCACCCACCCATAAGTTTGTGATATTTTTTTTTATATTTTAAGGGAATACTCTTATATGTGATTTTTGTTGAATAAAACAGAAAAAGAAGGTGTGCTGGTGAAGACTGAAGAGAGAGAGCTTCGAGTTATGCGAGTAACGAGAAGTGGTGTGGTACTCTGGTATATGAGTAGGTTGATAATTTCGTATACACCACCCCCTATAGAGAGAACAATGTTTATATCCAAATTTAGGTTTCATAAGCAAAGATTTGATACTTTTGGGGGAAATTTAGAAGACTGTTTGATATTCAAAGTACATTTGTATTTATATCAGTGGTGACCATTTTCTCTCACTTCCGTCTCTGCTTTGCCTCCTATCGCAATTATCATATTTTTTCTCCATTTTTTTTTGGGGTCTTCATGTTTATGAATGAGTCATGATGAAAAATGTCTCTATTTATAAATTTAAGCTTGATTCAAGGCTAACTCCATAAAAGATGTGATTAACAACATAGTAGTCGATTGGGTTGAGTCTTTCAATTCACGATGGTACAATCGAATTTTTGTGGGTCTCTATGAGAGCCACCGTAAAATCTCATCGCTTCAACTGAAAACTAATTTGAATGTCTTTGAAACTACTAAAAGAATGGCCGATTATGATTGAGTTAGCAGAGATGATATCAACGATAATTTTTTTGCCAAAATCTCTTTCTAGAGAACAAGCTTGTACTTGTAATGTCCAAACGGATTTTTTACTGTTTCTGTTTGGTAGTACTTAAGTATTTGTTGATGCGTCAAAGTTGTTTGATTGAAACATTTACAAAACAGAGAAAATTACTATTTCCGTATTTCATTTCATTGTGGTGCCAAAGAAAAACATTACCATCGAAGATGAAAATCAAGCCAGCTAATTAAAAAAAATCACCAGCATCACCTAATTTTAAACCACTCCTAAAATTAACTAAAATAAAATAATACCAAACTTTAGTCATTTTTGAGTTTTTACTCTTTTTTTTTTTTACCTCTCTCTACTTCCAATTCAAGTAAGCTTTTTAGGCCTAGCACGAGCCATAGCCAGTACTACCAATGAGACCATGTCTAGATCCAAGAACTTGACATTGAACGACGTCGTTTTCCCGAACAAGCGATCTCTTCTTCTCCATTATGAAACTCTCTATCTTCAAACGAAACTCTTCACTACTCAGCCTATCTATCGCCACCACTTTCGCCGATTCTGTTCTCCGATACTTCACCACCGGCCGGATTATCTCTTTCTTCGTCTCCGATTTCGTCCTCCTATATATTCCCGGTGATGTAACCACCTCCCGAGTAGCCTCATCCAAAACCACTTCCTCATCCTCCGGGATAAACGCCGGAACGATTTGCTTCTCCGATTCATCGTCTTCAACCACTTTCTCCGACTCTGTTTTCCGATACTCCATCACCGGCCGGGATGTCTCCGATTTCGTCCTCCTAAAAATTCCTTTTGTCGTAACCGCCTCCTCAACCTCCGCGTCAAACGCCGGAACGATTTGCTTATGCAAATCATCATCATCATCTTCCACCACTTTCTCGTCGTCGGCGGTTACGATTACGGCGGAGGAAGAAGAGGTGTATTGATCGTAGAGATCTGGTTCTCGTTCAACATTACTACTACTACTACTCTTGTTATTGCTCTCGCCGGAGAGAAAGAAAAGTAAACCGACGATTAGGTTAGCGAAGACGAAGACGACGGAACGATCGGTTATAAAAACCGCTCCGGTCCGGTAAAACCAGTCGCCGGCAGTTTGTAGTGAAATCGCCACCGTCGGGAACCATAAGTAACACAACGAAGCTACGGCGGCTAAACGTAGAATGTTCCTGAAGCTTCTACGGTTGTTGTATCTCCTCATTGCTTCCGCTTTCTCCGCCTCCACGCCATGGAATTCGAACGGCTTCACCATCCTTTTTTTTTGTCTTTTTTTCTGTGAAATTGAAACAGAGACAGTATAAATGCTTGCTTTGATGTTAATATAAGGTCTGAGAAATTAATTACGATGGAGATTTTGATTTATTCTGGGAAAATGAAACGGGAAAGTGATATTTTCCGGGAAAATTGAATCGGGAAAGTGAAGCGATTTTGTGATTTCATTTGTTAAATGAGAGAAAATATTTGATTGGAGAAAATGCGAGATACACTGACACACTGATACGGAAATACGATCACAGCACTGGTCTTTTTATATGTCCTCAATAAGTTAAAATTTAATGACTCTTTTTGCCTTTTGATAGGTAATTTTATTTTATTATTGTTTGGCTTTTTTAAATATAATTATGTGGACACCCAACCAATAATAATAGCACAATATAAAGTGTAATTGTTTTTTGGTTTTCTTTAGTACAGTATTAAAATTTAGAAAAGAACCTAAAGAATACTTTTATCTTAAAAATGTTTTGTCTCCCTGTCTATGATAACAATGATTAGTTTGTTTACTAATTGCCATAACTAATTAATTATGCTATCAGAACAATATTTTCAGTATATAGAAAGTTGAACGAAGATAAAGTGACTGATCCACTTAAAGATACTGAATTTGCTATAGTATATACCGAATATATTTCAACTTACTATAATTTAACGATGCAATCTATAATGAAATATTCTTCGAATTGCATAATTGAAGATAAGTTGATTTACATACATGGATAATGGAATTATCTTAGGTAGTCCATGAGAAGCCCAATAGTCTTTCAAGAAGACACGTGAAAGTCACGCACCGTCAAAGTAAAAGAAGAACAGACTTATCCACACATTTACGAGGTTCATGGATCCAGAACAAAAGAATACATTAACAGGCAAATGGTCGAGAACCACGTGAGATCAAAGTTGAGTCACGTGCACTAAGAGAACTTCTCTTACACTTAGGGGGTATATATGCAAATAGTATTATTAAGTTGCTAGCTTAATTCATAAGTATTATAAAATTGAGGGAGCTAGTAGTAATGTTTATAAGACTGATTTGGCAATATTAACAGAGCAGAATACTGTCCCCGAACAAACAAACGAATGCATTATTTTCGACAAATAAAGGCAACGAACAATTGTATTGTCCCACTGTCCCAGCAAAATTAAAATCTATTTAATCCAACAAATTGTATTATTCCAACATAATCAACAAACTAATTAGACATACTAGTTTAACTAACCCAACACAGCGTCTTTCATCATTCTTATGCTAGGAAACAGGAGACCATTAGTTTATCCTCAAACACCTTCTCGAGCTTTAAGATATTTTAAGTAGTTTAATCCAAAATAATTTTTTAAAACACACAATTTTATTGTACAGTTAATTGGGCCACTTCTTACCTTCACACAGTTCTTAATACTAACGGATTAAAAAGCCCACTTTTAAACTTCAAAGTCTTTGGTAAAGAAGTAGAAGACTCCAGCTGAGTAGAAATGGGCTTTAAATGGCCCACAAATTCCACTGTCTTCGAAAAGCAAAACCTTTGAAACTTTAAGAGTCTTCTGCTTCTCTTCAAATAATGGTCACACAAGTACAGTAGTATTGGCCATGACCACAGAGGCACCCATTAAGAGTTGCGCAAAATTTATGTCTTTTTTTTGTTCTCAATCAAACCCCCTACTCATACGGTATGGCCACAGTTCAAGATTGTGCTTACTGCTCACTATTACTACGCCACTGTCACTGTAAGACAGATGTTCTGCCTGATAACTTGAGCAGACACTTGCATAGACCATGATCATCATGTTCAACATGCTATAAATCTATGTAAAAAAGATCTCAATCAACTAATCAACACAACTACTTACACATCAACAACAACTACTTACAATAGTCATTAAGTTCATGACATAACTTTCCATAACTTCCTTTCATTTGCAAGAACTATTCCATACGCATTGTAACCACAAGAAACAAAAGAATCAATGGATCATTGTTACTATGTTTCTCTCACCAGTGTATCTATTATCCATCAAAACTTTGCCCTTCAGCTTTCTACTACTTCAAATTCAAGATTAGTGATCACATAGAGAGAACCAAATTCCAATTTCTCAGTCTCACTCTCAATGCAACAAATAGATTTTAAAGAAAAGCATAATCACTTGCATTCAAAAGAAAATTAACAATTTTTTAACAGCCTAAGCGGTATCTCGATTTCAATAGAAAAGACAACAAATTCAAAGGCATAAGTTTTTACCAGAAAAACACAAACTCTGGCTCATCATTTCTTCTTCCCTTTGCCAGGACCTTTACTTTTCTTAGTAGGCATAACAATTTCTCCTTTAAGCACTGGAATCTCCATAATCTCCGAAAGCCCAGCGAACCTCTTACGAAACTTCTCCACTTGATCAGCATCAACCATCAAAGCCGAACGATTCCCGAGGTAAAACGGATGGTTACCTGACCAAACATCAACCACATACTCTTTCTTTGTTCCTCCCGTCGTCATCACCAGTTCTCCATTGCAGTATACCTTCGCGTCTTCGTGGAATTCTGGATGCAAATCCTTCTTACGACACGTTATTTGAACCACCGTATTGCTGCTTCTTCTCGCCGATTGTTTTCCTCCTTTCACTGCCGCCATAACCGGCTAATTTGGAAAAAAATAGACCCCAAACACAAATTTAGTGATTTTGGGGAAGGAGGAATGAGAGATCGATTTCGAGCTTACCTTTCTCAATTCCAGAGAAGGAACACATGGGTTAATCTGAAGAAACGAGTTCGGGAGAGAAACCGCCATTTTTCGCCTTCAGCAGCTATCTTCTTCTATATTTTCCTGGTGAAGAAACGAAGTAACGATGGATAAGAGAACGAGGATGACGAAGTTTTTGGTTAATTTACGTTTATACCCCTATTTACTTCAAAGTTATGTTAGGGTAAAAAGGTAATTTACACAAAGACCTCCTCCTTCGTCAATCTAACGCTTCATTTTTTCTCCAGAAGCAAAATTACATATACGCATATATACTAGTAATACATACGTACACAGTTGAAGGTTTTAGCAGCTGAGTATGAGGAAGGAACTGTGCAGAAATTTTCAGCGTGGCAGGTAAAATTCTCTCTTCATCATCTTCTTCATCTGTTCTAGGTTTGTTTTGACTCAATTTGTTGCTTGTGTGTTGTTTTCTAAGAGTTTTTGAACTTCGTTTCGATTGCAGAAATTTAGGTTTCGTGTTCTATATTCTGGGTTTAATTTGTAAACAATCGATGTGCGAAGGTAGTAATGAGTAGAAAACGATGTCTATTGAGCTGAAATCTATATGTATCAAACAGTTAATTGACTTTGATCGCTCCTAATCTTCGCCATTATTTGCTTCTGAAGTTATGATTAGTGTTAGTAGAAGCTTAGAGATCTAGTTATTGGATTCATCGTCCTTTGTGTTGTTTTTGCAGTTGTAGGTATGGGGAGAATTGTAGATTTCTTCATCCACAACAAGCTAAGCCTAATAATCCATTTGGCTTTGGTACACAACAACAGCCACAACAACAACAACAGCAGCAACAGAATAGTTCGAACCCTTTTGGATTTGGTGTACAAGGTGGTGGTTCCAGCAGACCGAATCAATTTCAGGTTCTATTGGTTTTTCTTCTTTTAAGCTGCAAGTATTTGGTTTGATAGAATGCAAGTTATCGTTCGGCTTTTGGATGAGTAAATGGTGCCTCTTCTTGAAGAAAAGAAAGCATTTTGCCTGTTGAATGAATGGTGACATGATGATGCTTTTGCAAACTCAGCCTTTTGAGAATACATGGTCAAGAACGGCTTCTACACCTACTGGTGGGGGTGGTGCTGCTGCTGCGCAGCAGACTGGTAAACAGACGCAGCCGGCAGACCATAAGTGAGTATATATATTTGCATATATTCTTGTTCTCTATATATCATCCTTTTACCGTTTGTTTCTTAACTGTTTTTATCTTGGTAACTATGCAAAGATGCACAGATCCTGCTGCGTGTAAGCGGGTAATGCAAGACGATTTTAAGAATGAGAGACCCATGTGGAAGCTCACGTGCTACGGCCACTGGAAATAGTATGTATTACTTCATTTGGTCCACCATCCTTGATCTTTACCCATTCTTTATAACGTTTCTAATCTTCTCTATCTTATTTTTTTTTTTCTAGTTTTCCATGTGATGTTACGGGTGATATCAGCTATGAAGAGCTACGTGCAATGGCATACGAAGAAGCTAAACGAGGGATACCTCTACAGTCGATTGTGAGATAAACCTTTCTTCTGTTTGTTATACTTTACACTAGTTTTCATTTCATACTCATAAGACATAGGTTGATTTCCTCTTTTCCTGGCTTATAATGGTGCATTATATAGGTTGAGAGGGAGAGGAATCTGCAAAACTCCAAAATAGCTGAGTTTGAAAACTTTCTGCGGAATCCATACAAAGGCTCTGTTACCGCCAATCAAAGCCCGTTTGCTGCAACCACTCCTAGTATCTTCCCACCGACTGGTCAGATCAATTCCTCTCCTCCAGGATTCTCTGGCTTTAATCAACAAACTGCATTCACCAATACCAATGCTGGTGGACTCAGGTATTAACTTTTGTGGGCTTTCTCCATTTTTCATATTCCAGTAAGGTTGTGTTGCCTTCATAAACTAACTAACTCTTGGTTTCCATTGTTCCTCGACATAGTTCATCTGGACCTCCGAATGCCTTTGCAAGCTTCAATCAACAATCAAATAATCAACAAACTACCTTCCCCAATACCAATGCTGGTGGAGTCAGGTACCAACTTTTGTGGGCTTTCTCCATATTCCATATTCCTACAAGTTTGTGTTACGTTTATAAACTCTTGGTTTCCATTTTCCTCTTTGGCCAACTATTCATCTGCATAGTTCATCTGGACCTCCGAATCCCTTTGCAAGCTTTACTCCACAATCGAATAATCAACAAACTGCATTCCCCAATACCAATGCTGGTGGTCTCAGGTATCAACTTTTGTTGGCTTTCTCCATTTTTTCATATGCCAATAAGTTTCTGTTGCCTTCATAAAGTAACTCTCGGTTCCCATTGTTCCTTGAAATAGTTCATCAGGACCTCCAAATGCCTTTGCAAGCTTTAATAAACAACCAAATGCTTTCAGCGTCAACACTCCTCAACCTGTTCCTTCAGGTACTACTTCTAAAGTTAAACTTTGCTCAGAGGCCAAGACTCCACATCATCTAAAACCTCTTTTGCAAAATGATCACAGGTCCCTCTGGTTTCCAAACCCATCCATCAACAACATTCAAACCAGCATCATTTGGACCTGGACCTGGACTCGCCACAACTCCACAAAACAATAACATCTTTGGTCCATCAACTCCAACGCCGGCTCCCAACACTTCCCAGAACATTCAGGCCGCATTCAACTTCAATGTCCCTGTTGCATCTTTCACTGCTCCTGCTGTAGACACAACAAATACATCTTCCGGGTAAGTCCTCATTCTATTTCCACAACGAAAAACCGTTGTTGAACATGTGACAAATAGATCGTCAAAACATACTATGATGTTTCTAACTTGAATCATTTGCGGCAGAACCGAGCTGCAAATAGGTGATCCTGTTGATAGTAGCATCTGGTTAAAGGAGAAATGGAATCCAGGGGAGGTAAATTGTTCAAAACTAGTCTTTAAGTTGATTACAAAATTTGATTGCCAAAACTATAATCTTAAGATTATTTTTGGTGTGCAGATCCCGGAGCAAGCGCCGCCTGATGCCTTTGTTTAACAATATGAAAAGAGTCGTTGAAACAATTACGTATAGGCTGATTTCTCAAATTGGCGCAGAAAAGTTGTTTTTTTGTCACTAACATTTGTGAATGATTTTATGATCACAAACAGATTTGTGGCAAATACAAGTTGACCATTAGTTCCACCAATGCAATGTCTCCACGACACGAAATGCAAAGTTTGAACTTTGTTTTTTCAACAATTATTTCAATGCAGATAACAGAAAACTATAACAAGAGAATTCTAAAAATCAAATCTTTCTCACCAACTGAACATTAAATCTATCTTAATTTGAAATTTGAAAGCTATCTTAATTCCACCACAAAATTTCATTAAATCTCGTTGGATTTTCTCTTTTTCTTGCTCTTCTTCCTCTTCTTCTTGGAGCTTAGCTTCGTCTCCCTGTGGATACTCTTTAATTCGGTGAAGGCACCGGAGGCTCGTCGGAGGTACGCGCTAACATCTTGAGAGGCTCCATTCTCGGAGGAAACGAATCCGGAGAGAAGCGTCGCCGCCTTAGATAAAGAGACTGGCTTTGCACTGTTAACTCTTCCGGTGACCGTCTTCATCGGAACAAGCTCGAAGAAGATGGTCGCTCAAATTAGGGCAGGTTAAAAATAAATAAATCGAAATGAAAATGGGCCTCTACAAGGCCCAATAACAGAAATGCCATCGGGGTCTCTCTTATAAGGTAAAGCGCAGTGTCACTCACAGAGTCAGTCAACAACTCTGAATTAAGACGATGGCGGCTGCAATGGCTTCTCATGTTTCGACGGCTCGATCACCGGCTCTTTCCTTCTCTTCTTCGTCATCCTCCTTCTTCCCTGGTACTACTCTTCGGAGATTCTCCGCCGTTTCACTCCCTTCTCCGGCCCTACCTCGCCTTCGTGTTTCTTGTCAAGCCTCCTCCGTCACTTCGCCTTCTTCTACTTCCGATGCCAAAGGTTTGGGCTTTAGGGTTCCATTTCATTGTTTCGGAAATTTCCCCAAGGATGAGAATATGTTTATGAAATTCCTTCTTGCATCAATCCTTTCTTTTTCTGAGGATAATTTGCATATTGGTATTCGGATTTTGATTTTAGCAAACGAAAATGAGAAAATGTGGCTCAGTATTGCCACTATTGATTCAGAAACTACGCAAGTTTGATACTTTTACTGCTTTCAGTCATTTCCATAGGATTGTGAGATTAATCTTTGCGGTTCCTTATTTGGATTAAGCTCATATATCTTCTCTAATGATTAGTCATCCGATTCATTTTTGATAGTCTTGATCATCTGATAAAACTTTATCTTCTTGTAGTCTCAAGTCAAAACTATTAACTAAAACCCTATTTTGCTTGTTGTTTTGCAGGAAAGTCTGACCTGAAAGACTTTCTGGCCATAGATGATTTTGATACAGCGACCATAAAAAAGATTTTAGACAAGGCTTCAGAGGTTAAGGCCTTGCTTAAATCAGGGGAGAGAAATTATCTACCTTTTAAAGGGAAGTCTATGTCTATGATCTTTGCTAAACCCTCCATGAGGACTCGGGTTTCGTTTGAGACTGGTTTTTTCTTGCTTGGTGGCCATGCGTTATATCTAGGACCCAATGACATTCAGATGGGTAAGCGGGAGGAAACTCGTGATGTTGCTCGTGTTCTGTCACGCTATAATGACATCATTATGGCTCGTGTATTTGCTCATCAGGTATGCTGGTGAGTTTTTGATTGATTAATAAAGGAACACTGGAAATGTACAAACATTTTTATGGCTTGTTCTATTCTCAAAAAGATAACTGCATTCTCATGTGTGTTTTTCAACTGATTTCTATGATTAAGTTTGCACGTCTTTCCAATTTCAGAAAGATGAATGACCAAACTTGAATCCTCTTCATTTGCAGGACATTCTTGATTTGGCTAACTACTCAAGTGTACCAGTTGTCAATGGTCTGACTGATCATAATCATCCTTGCCAAATCATGGCTGATGCCCTCACAATGATCGAGCACATTGGTCAAGTCGAAGGGACAAAGGTTAGTTAACCATTTCACCCGCTGCTTGCTATTATCTATGTTCCTCCTCATATGTAGATGCAAGTTACTCAAACCCACATCTACCTCACTTAATGGATGAAGGAAACTGATACAAAACCAAGATTAGTGCATGAAATCTCAACACTCAATTTTTTAAAGCACAGCTTCTATAATGATCTCATTATTCTATGTTTTGCATACATGTAATGTAAGCTCATAAAAAAGTGTTATCTAGACTAACACCGATTAAACAAACTTCAGGTTGTGTATGTTGGAGATGGAAACAACATGGTACACTCTTGGTTAGAATTGGCCTCCGTTATTCCTTTCCATTTTGTCTGCGCTTGCCCAAAAGGGTATGAACCAGACAAAGAAAGAGTTTCAAAGGCAAAGCAAGCTGGATTAAGTAAGATAGAAATCACCAATGATCCTAAAGAAGCTGTTATTGGAGCTGATGTTGTGTACTCAGACGTATGGGCCAGTATGGGGCAAAAGGATGAAGCCGAAGCTCGCCGTAAAGCATTCCAAGGATTCCAGGTAACATAAGTCTTATCTGGCTTAGTTTGGTACAATGCTCGGTACTCTTATTAAAAAGTTCACGGCTTCACACTTACATGTTATGTTCAATTGCAGGTGGATGAAGCTCTTATGAAGTTGGCGGGTCCAAAAGCCTATTTCATGCATTGTTTGCCTGCAGAAAGAGGAGTGGAGGTGACTAATGGAGTCGTGGAGGCTCCTTATTCCATTGTCTTTCCACAGGCTGAGAATCGCATGCATGCCCAAAATGCAATAATGCTTCATTTGCTCGGCTTTTAAACCCCTTTGTTATCTTAGCTGTCTCATGCGGTTTGCTGGTGTACTCTTCGACTTAATAATGTACTAGTATTTATTAACCTTAGTTTGAGAAACCTTGATGAATATTGAATAATATTTGTGGCTGATTCAGCTGGGAATATGAATGAGCTATAAATCAATATTTATATTGGTTAACATCTCTCGATCTGTCTTCATCATTGTACAGCAGTTTCTTCAATTTCTTTCCCCTGTGGGTGTTTGTTTAAGCTCATTAGCCTGTCTCAATTGGATCAGGTCTTCATTTTTAACTTTGCCATCTCACATTAAACGAATTTTTTCGAAGTCAACTCTACTTAAATGATTTGATTAATGATAAGAGACATATAATGACTTTGGTGAGTAGGAAGTCTCTTGGAGGATATTTTTTCTTTATAACATTAGACAATGATTGTGTTGAAAGTAGGGATAACCACCATCTTTCCTCCTACCAAGAAGAGCTCGGAGAAAGATCTTAATGGTGGAACTTGGTGGGATCATTCCGACGATAGATTTGAAAGAGGTTTCTGATAAGATCTTGAATCAGAAAATCCGTGAAGCGGGTGAGAGATAGGGATGTTTCAGGGTGATTAACCATGGAGTTACTTTGTCTCTGACTGTCATAGATCTCTTTGAACGTCCATACGAGGTGAAAATGCGTAACACTCATGTGCTACCAGAAAGTGGTTACATGGCTCCAAGTAAAATCAATCCTTATTATGAAACATTGGGTCTATATGACATAGTTTCTCCTCAAGCTGTCAATACATTTTGTGACCAACTCGACGCTTCTTCAAATCAAAGGTTTTTATTTTATTTTTCATTCTTTCTGTTCTTTTTTTAATTATTTGGGATTTGTTTTTCTATTTCATGTCTTGATGGATTTTGGATTTGAAGGGAAACTATGTTGGAGTATGCGAAAGCTATTGATGGACTTGCAAAAGATTTAGCAAGGAGATTAGTAGAGAGTTACGGGCTTGTTGAGACAGACTATTTCAGTGGATGCCCGAGCCTATTTCGGATTAACAAGTATCATTTTAAACCTGAAACAGTAGGGAAGCCCGGTGTACAATTACACACGGATACCGGGTTCTTGACGATTCTTCAAGATGATGAAAATGTTGGTGGACTTGAAGTCATGGATAATTCTTCAGGAACGTTCTTTCCCATCAACCCGTTGCCAAACACGCTTGCTATCAACCTTGGAGACTCAGCTACAATATGGAGCAATGGGAGGTTGTGCAATGTGAAACATAGAGTGCAATGCAAAGAAGCAACAACGAGGATTTCTATTGCGTCCTTCTTATTAGGACCAATGGATACAGATCTTGAAGTTCCAAGTGCGTTTGTGGATGTTGAACACCCGCGGTTATACAAGCCTATCAGCTACAAAGGACTAAGACAACTAAGAATCACTATGAAATTGCATGATGGAGAAGCTCTCAAGCTTATAACTCATGAAGGACTTAAATGATTTTTTTTTTTTAAAAGTGAGAAATAAAGTTGTACGTGTGTCTCAGCACAAGTGATATCTTTTTTTGGATTTTGTAATAATTTATGCTGGTGTATTTGCTCATCAGGTATACTGGTATTTTTTTTATTGATTGAATAATATTTGTGGCTGGTTTAGCTGTGGGAATATGAATGAGCTTCTTTTATATATATGACCCCTGGATATAAATATCTATAACTGGTTATTACATCTCTAGATCTGTCTTCATCCCATACCATAGCTTGATCCTGTACTTGTACTTGTTAACTTAGGTTCTTAGGCTGCTTGGTTCTAATTTGCAGGGTGACTTCTGATAATAGGGTAAAGGAAGATCCAAAATTTCACACCATCTTACTTATCGTTCGTCAGCACCAAATTTGTTCCATGCTTCCTAGAGAATCAGAAAGAAGCTGGTTACTGATTTGCAGATGGAATTGATTTTATACTGAGGGGTTAGAGACAAACCTTGAGAAGGTCAAAAACTTTCTCACAAATGTACTTCTGCTGTGTTGATGCGCCACGTTGTTGAAGCTTGTCAGGATGAACGTAAAGAGTTGCCTTTCGGTAGGCTTTTCTCACAGAAGCACTTGAGACAAGATCAGTGAGAGGAATCGGTTTCCATCCACTCTCTCCTCCAAGTATCTGCAATTCACAGAACAGTTGTTTAGACTGATCCTCTGATCCATTAAAAGAGTTAAGAGCTATGGACAAACGGGGAAAACAAATTACATATTGGAGTGTTGAGAGCAACGCCCGCAAGTTGTTTTCCTTTCCACTCGACCACCGTTTGACATCAGCATCAAGAGCTTCCGCGAGTCTCTGCAATTTCAATCAGAGAAAAAAGGCGGTTTAGTATAACTAAATTCAAAGATGTTATTTATGAGAATTTTCGGATGCTAATGAGTATTGTCTATGTGAGTACATTTCTCTCTGTCTGCTCTTTCTGGGCTTTAAGATCACGAAGTTTCTTCTCTGCAAGAGCCTCTGCCTGGAATTATGACATCAAACAAACAATATGTTTTAAGCAGAGAAAATAGTATTATATAAGATACAAATGAACAGATGGTGTACATACCGCGCGGTCAGATGTTCTCTGGTGTCTCTCAGATCTAGCTTTACATCTCTGGATTGGCTCTCCTTTGGCTTCATCACGCAAAATCAAATGTATAGGTCAAAAACTTGGATACGATAATATATAATATTATATATATCTACAGAGACATACCAGTCTGGTTTGAAGAATTGGAAGGACCTGAACTTTTGTTCTCCGTACCCTGCTAAAGGATTTCATGGATCACAATATTACATGAGAGCTGTTAAAAGGAGAATACACACAAGAAAACAGGGGGTTGAAACTTACAGAAGATGAGGAGCCTCGTCTTTCACCAGAAGAGCTAAATGACTTGCTGCCGCCATAACTCTTTGTTTGAGAAGCAGCAGACTTACCAGACAATGCTTTTTCCATGGCACGTTCTCTGGCCTCAGTGAGTGCTCTTTCTACAGCAGCACGCTCTGCTCTGAGTTTGGCTTGCATTGAAGCTTTCTCAGCTGATGATAACTTATCATTTACCTCAACAGATCCCTTCTCTGATCTCCTTGGAACCTCAGAAGTCCCTTTACGGTGGGCTCCTGCCTTTGCCTTCTCCATTGCAGCTTTTCCTGCTCTTTCCCTAGCATCAGCAAATGCCCTTTCACGCGCTTCACGAATGGCTCTTTCTACCATAAATCTCTCTTTCTCTCTTTCTTTCTCTTTCTCCCTTGTTTGATCTTTCTTTTTCAGATGTTCCTCAACTGTCTCTGCTTTGTTTTGTGAAATATCAGAAGTAGCATCTCCCTCTTCTTCCATAGATGATCGACAACTCTCCTCTCCTTCATTTTCTTTCATGTTTCCATCTGTTGCTGCGCCAATATCAGAAGTAGCATCTCCCTCTTCTTCCATAGATGATCGACAACTCTCCTCTCCCTCATTTTCTTTCATTTTTCCTGCTCTTTCCCTAGCATCCGCAAATGCCCTTTCGCGGGCTTCACGAATAGCTCTTTCTACCATAAATCTCTCTTTCTCCCTTGTTTTATCTTTCTTTTTCAGATGTTCCTCAACTGTCTCTGCTGCCTCCACATTGCTTCTATCTGTTTCATTCTCTTGACACTCAAACCGGTGCTCTAGTTCTGTCTTATCTCCATTTCTCTCTACACCAAGACTTGTTTTCATTTCAGCACTTTCTTCTTTGGTTTCCTCCAATTCGTCAGGCTTACTTTCTGCCTGACTTGTCCCTCCATCCTGCAGTGATCTGTCGTCATCCTCTACAACACTCCAACCACTTTGAATCGAATCAGAATCTATTTCTTCAATGTTTTCTTCCGTGCTACTGACAGCACTGGCTTTTTCAGGGAATTGATCACTGAGATCTTGCTCAATGCCAACCTCCTCAATGTATGAATCACCTTGTCTCATTTCAAAAGATGACCTGCTGGTGTCAGTATCTATACTACCATCGATCTTAGTTTCTTCTGCTTGTTCCTGTGTTTGCTCAAATCTCTCCCCAGAATTATTTGAATCTGTTTCACTTTGATCGTATTCAAGCATTTCAGCATGAGAATCTGCATGCTCCTTTATCTCATTAAGTTCAGAAAGTCCTTGAACCCAGCCAGCTTCTTCAGATTCTTCCTGCACATCTTCCTCTTCTAGGCTAGCCATTTCTAGCTCTTCTCCTATCAGTTCACGGACCAAAGACGTTTTACCTTGCACTTCTACCTTACCATCCTCTTTTCTACAATATGTTTCTTGTACCGATTCCAAGTCTTCATTTTCTCTGGTATGTGCATAGTCTTCATAATTCGTTCTTACTGTCTCCACCTCATCCTGTTCATATTTCTCTTGAGCTTTTTGATGGATATCAAGACGCCCCTTTTCAGATTCCACTAAGCAGTAAGTTTCATCCTCTCCCTTAGTATCCGCTGTCTGAAACATCTGCCTAAACATCTGTTTAAGAACGGTCCAATTTTCTTGCAATCCTGAATCACTCGCTTGTCCAGATGTGCTTTCTGTTTCCTCGCTAGCGTGATGGATCGTTACACCTTCCTCATGAAAGGACATCGCTGTGGTTTCATTTTCCGCACTTTCTAGCTGCCAGGGCCTGTTGTTTCCCTTCGGGGCCTTTATCATATTATAGACGTCTTCAGAGGTCTTCCAAACTCTTCTTCGCCTGGGAACCTTGTGCACTGTCTCTTGCACCTCATCTACGTTTCCTGGCTCAGAATTATTTTCTCTGTTAAAAGACACCATAGCTCCAACACTATCATCGGACTGAGTTTTATTCAAACTCGGTGTTGGGATTTCTTCCACTTCCCTTACATACGTTTTGGTATCATCAGGACCAACTAACATCTCTTGTGGCTCAGAGACTATCTCCTTCTCACTTTCCTGATCTAGAACATTGCAAGTTTGGTCAGAATTTTCTTGGAAATCTTTTACGCCAGATCCACCTTCAGACTCACAAGCACTTTTAACTTGACATCCTGTTTCTTTCTCCATACTCTGAGAAGATCCTTCTGTGAAAGTACATATTGTAGATTCAGACTTCTCTTCAATATTAATTTCGCTCTTACTCTCAGTTTGTTGCGGGGTCTCTTCCACTTCCCTTAAATATGTTTCCATGACTGGAATACCAGCTAGCATCTCTTTTGAGTCACTTTCCTCACCTTGAACCATTTGAGTGAGGGTAGAATTTTCCTTCTCTGTAACCTGTTTCTCATCTTTTTGTGAAACCTTGCTCCCCGTGAAGGCTTCTACAACAACACACTTTATTTTACTGCCAAGCTGTCCGAATGTATAGAAGGGATTCTCAGTTAATGGTTGCACCTCTTGTTTCGTATCAGTTTCAGGTTTGGCTGGTGCAAGGTTTTCTGGCTCTTGCTGCTTACTATTCATAACTGATCTGAATATCCCTCCGGGTAATTCCCAGTGTTTTCGACCTCTTCTTGCTTGTTCCTCTTCTTGCTTTATCACATCTTGCTCGTCTAACTCTTCTGGCTTATGGTCTGAAGTTGATTTTAAAAGTCCTTCAGGAACTCCCCACAGCTTCCGCGCTCTTTTAGCATGCTGATCTCCCTCGTTAGAAAATGATTGTTCAGAAGATTTCACCATTTCACCGAGAATCTGGGAATTGTTGTCTCTGCTTTCTTCTGTAATTCCTTCAACCTTTGTGTTCCCTTTATTCTCAATTTTAGGGTCATCACAAGATTTCAGTTTTGCACAACTGCGAAAGCCTGACTTTTTCCTATCCATCATTTGTTTTGCAATATTCATTCTTATTTGTGCCTCATCTATAGCCTTTTTCAGTGCTGCAGAAGACTCAGCGGCAGCCGAATTTGCATCTGTTTCAGCATCGAAGTATGGAGGTGAACTTGGAGAATCAGCATCTTCAGTTTGAAACATTTCTGAAGGCCCAGAATCTAAACCTGATAATCTTTCAGAAGCTCCATTTTCACCATCCAATGTAGGATGCACGCTTGAAAGTGGTTTCACATCCCGATGTCCAGCATTAGAATCGGTGCTTAAAGGTGGTTTCACATCCTGATGTCCACCATTAGAATCGGTCTTGCACGTGGAGTTATCACGCGTACTGCATCCATTTCGAGCAAAACTGTTCTCGAAATCGACCTCAGTTTTAGAACCCCGCTTTCTAGAAGCCTTGACTTCCTCATGACCCTCGCTACATGGCAGCTTCTTCTCAACTGTTGGAATAGGAGTTTTACTTTCAATCTTCTGCAACAAACTCGTATTATCAACCGCTTGAGTCGGACTAGGACCAGGCATAGTGAGGACCTGAGTAAGATGAGTAGTCCCATTCTCATTTCGAGGAACCGTCTGGTGATATGATATATCAGAGTGCTTCATCCTAACCATTTCAGGTGATTTTTTCCCCTCGTTGCAAAGAGGAACATCAGAAGAATTTCCACCTTTCCTACGATTCCTACACATTGGAGAAATAAACCAACAGAGATCCAACATCAAAAGTGTTCCACTATTCAACTAGTTTATCAAAGATGTCTCCAGCAAAACCTCATTCACAAATCAAAATCATAGTATTTAAGCAGAGAAATGAGTAGAGGAGTTTTACCTTTTCTTATCTTCAGTTACGGCGGTTTTCTTCTCGGACTTGATGATCACTTCCTTAGGAGTAACAGCGAAATCGCAAGCTCCAAAGCCTCCAAACACGGAAGAGTAATCGAGCTTAGAACTCCGAACATCAACCTTAACCTTACCAACGTTCAGCTCCGGGACATCCAGAAACGGAATCGAAGACGGAGAAGGACCGGAACCTCGGAAAATCTCGCCGTAATCAACCAAAGGAGATTTCGAATTCGCCGGAGAAGAAAAAACTCCGTCGTAAACAGCATTTGCACTAAAGCTAAGACTATGGCTACGATTACCACTAATCTTCCTAGAGAAAGTAGTAGCAGTGGGAGATTTCTCATACTCCATTTTCGGAACCTTATTAGGGTTTCTTCTTCTTCGTTGTTATTGATCTCTCTTCCTAATTTTGTCGTTCTCTGTGGATTTTTATCTCTTCTGCAGACGAAAAATTTGCAGAGCTAGAGAGAGAGAAGAGTGAGGGAGAGCTATGAGCTGTTTATTTTTCTACCGAGATATTTGGTTTAAATTAAAAAAGAAATAACTAATTCGAAAAAGCGCGTGAACTAATAATAATAACGAAATCGCTTGATTAATTTTTCATTTCGTAAATATATTGTTTGCTTGGTACTATATGTATAAAAAGCAAATTAACGTTAATTTGTGTCGGTCAATCTCTTTCATTTTATGCTCTTGGTTTCATATAAAATTTTCATTGATGATGATACTTTAAGAATTAAGATGCCTTAAGCATTAAAATAACTGTATGCTTATTAAATTCATAGTCGTTTTGTTTTGTTGAAGGTCTTTTTATTTGTCTTAATAAGAGAATATGGTGTTTTTACATTGAAAGAAATGGAACAATATAAACTGAATCAAAAGTTCAAAACCATGTTATATTATATCTATCTATATTAGCATACCACATTACCACGTATTAGCAACTAACTAGCTTATAACATTATTAATAAATTATTATTCATATTGCCATATTGGTAGAACAATCATTCAGATTATTGTACCAGAGATTACTAGATTTCAGTTACTGAAAAATTTGTAGTCCGTATTGACTTTTTTTCTTTTGTATAATAAGAGTAACACATGTATAAATGCTTTTTGACAAAACTGAATCCTATACTATTATTTGGGGAGTACAATTTATAATTACCCTTTAATAACATTCCCCTTTGTAAGTTATTACATTATAATGCCATTAGAGATAAAAATATAAAGAGTAAATTAATTTAGCTCATTAAGGATAAACAAGTCAAATACTAATTTATGAAATTTAATTAATTTAATTATTAAAAACGAAAATATATTATTAACTTAAAAAAAAAAGAATGACCAATCAAAATGAACATATAAGATTTGATATCTAACTTACCATATTAATTTGTTATTAATCATTATACTTCACATCTCATCTTTATATGATTCTATTTTTATGAAACAAATAAATCATCATATCATCCATATAACAAAAAAAAATTAAATTTTTCTGCATATGCCAAAATTTGAATTTTTAAAAACGAATATAAATTGTTAAATATATGAAGAAAAAAATTTAACGGGTCAAAAATTCACATTTGAGTAATATATTTCTTTTAACCAAAAATAAGTTCAACAAAAATTTTGACTGAGTAACGGGTCAGAATTTGAATATTTATATTCAATTTCATATATTTTTTTTTTGAAATGTATTATTTTATATACTACAATAAGATTTTTAAATATTTTAATTTGCAACATATAAAATTACTTTTACTTGATATTTTTCGAGAATATCATCAATATTTAAAGAATATCATCAATAAATACTCTAATTTGATTTTTTAAAAACAAATATTTATAATTGGCAGTGGGTTAAATATAATATATTATTTTAACAAATGAGTTATGATCCTTATAACTGTTTGAATATTTCTATTTAATTTTATATAATTCTTTTTTGAAATTCATAATTTTATATACTACAAGAAATATTTTTAAAGATTTTAATTTGGAACATTTAAAAATAGTTTAATTTAATATTTTAATGAATATCATAAATATTTAATAGATTAAAAAGATAAAAAAAAATTATAAATACTTTAATTTGATTTTCTAAAAAGATATATTTAAAATAGTTATAGTAGGCGGAGGGTTAAATGTAATATATTATATGATATAAAATTATGATCCTTATAATAGACGGCTTGTTAAGATTATATGATCAGATAGATTAAATAAGGTTGACACCACAAAATATTTGAAAATTTGATTGTGCAAACAATTTTGGAAATAACGAATAATAGATTGTGCACGCAATATTTCATTAGAATTCTAAAATAAAAATATAGACTACACGCACGGGTTGAATTTGGTATATTATATACTAAATATATGTTCATAACATATTCGATTACGCGAATAATTGGTAAATTCCGTAGTTACCTCAAACAAATCTCTATTTCAACAACCAAAGAATTAGAAATTGAAAAAAAAAATTCCTAAATTAATTCCAAATAATAGATAACTTTCTTAATTAATTAAAAATAATCTACGTTTTAGAAGGGATTCATTTATAATATTTTGATTTTTGATCTAACTGAATTATATGCAATCTCATTTTGTGGTTGTTAATATAAATTAACTCATTGTTCAGACCATATTAATTTATTAAAATAATTTTATTTTCCGTTTTCATATCATAAAAAAATATATCCATAATTGAGTATAATTAAAAAAAGAAAATATATTCATTCTAATATTATATATAGGGACTAACAAAAATCTAATTATATTTTTTCAATTACTATTATAATATATCACAACTTTATTCTAAAATATATAATATATAAATTTTGTAATAAATAAAATTTAACCCGTACTGTAGTACGGGTGATGATCTAGTGCGTTACATTTCTTGAACACATGGGATTAGCCGATTACGAATATTTTATAATATCCTTCCGATTGAAAATTTTAAAATCAAAAGACTGTTATATCCTAGCTGTTGTACTAATGACGATGAAATAATGTAAGGGTATCTTCGGAATTTGAAGTAGCATAGTAAAAAGCTACCAAGTACGATTCTGTCGAGTCTCGCCTCTGGTCTGTGTCTGGCGACCGTTAGGCATTTTTAGGCTCTTGCCTGTTGTCAAATTTTCCACAGCATTGTTTTGTCAAATTTAAACGTAAGAATATTAAGTACAAACAACTAAACAAGTTCTGATTGTTTTTTTCCTATCAATGTCATAGATCCGAATATGTGTATATTTGAATTTGAATTATTGATGCAAAAAATTTCTTCTTTCTAAAGGATCAATCACCCAGTAAACAAAATTTAACTATACACTAAAATAATTAGTGCGAAATCGTTTGTTATGTGTTGACAACTACTGATTTGATCATGAAATGAATCTATACGCTTGGAATTAAGTCATTAACTCAAAACACAGTTTCTGTGAGTTTAGTTTGATCATACCGACATTGTGACCTCAAATTTGGTTTATAGTAATCATGCAAAAAAACCAAAAAATCAGAAGAAAATAACAAGAGGAGGGTAGAATACAAGTGGCATTACAAAAGTGTATAGTTAAGCCGTTGTGTATGTCTTTTATCTCGAACGATCACAAGATTTTGATACAAGACATGGATTCTTGTCACAACAACTTCCCACATATTTTTATCAAAAAAAAAACAAACAAACAAACATTTCCCACATATCTTTGTTTACCCCAAAATTTTGAAAACAAACCAATAATTCCAAAAGTATATTTGGTCATAGGACTCACATTCATGATTTTAATTTGAAGCATTCCTTTGTGATTTTTGGGATGTGGTCCAAAACTTTAGACACAGGCTGGTCCAAGCGAAGTACGACAAAAAAAAATACATGTAAATATTTGAATATAGCTTATAATAATTGAATTGAACAATAATATGTAGTATAACAACGAGTCAATGACATATGTTTTTTTTTTTGGACATTTTAACAATAACAATGACATATGTATATATATATATATGCACACGTTTGGTAGAGAAATGTAATGATTCACAGCTTCATAGTTGCTGGCAATCACCAAGAGCCAGAGAATTCATGCATTTTCCGACAAAATAGTAGTATGAAGTATGAACACAAAAACCAAACATATAAAATAGTTGGAGCATAATTCACAAATCGGATAAAAAACAAAAACTCTTTGCCATTTCCAAAAATCGGATAAAAAGCAAAAACTCTTTGCCATTTCCAAGATCGTTTTCTGCTATCACCGCTTTGAGTATTTTAGACAGTTTAAGATTAGAAAATCCAATTGAAAAATATAGGTTTATTTTTATTGTTCCCTTCAGTATATATAGCACAAAAATAAAGTTTTGTTAATTGTCTACTTAAAAGACATTATGGATACATTTCTATTGGATAATGGTCCACAAGTTCAATAAAATTATCTTAATAAAGTAATTAGTGATCACTGATCACTGATCACCTAATGATACTATTATATAACTTCTATAAAGTGGCAGTGACAGATGTAGTTGTTGGGAATGCCTTTTGCCAAACCATGTTATGATTTATATTTTGATTAGGACTGTTATTGGTTTATTAATTTGTAAATCCATATAGAATTTGAAAATTTCTATGAATTATGAAATCAAGATATATGGATTTTGAAATAACATGTGTTTACCCATGGATTTGAATCCTTCTATTTTTCTCTTTCAATTCCATTCAAATCCATTTAAAACATAATTTGGATTCTCAAATCCAAAAACAATTGACTAAACGAATAACATATGATTTTAACTAGTATTTATAAATCATAGAACCAATAACACATGATTTTAATTAGGATTTTAAAATCAATGATTGAATAACAAATGATTTTTGTATGGATTTCTAATTCCTTATAAATCAATGAACCAATAACCCCTCCTAAATGAAAATGGCATAGTAAGTTGAAGAGGAAAAGTATCAACATACATGTTTTTGACAAAAAAAAAAAAAAAAAAAAAAAAAACATACATGTGTGTGTGTGTGATGTTGACCGGTTTGCTCATAAATTAGTGTGTAGGAAATTTGTACCCATTTCACATTTGAAAGTTACAATTTCTATCTTTCTTCAAAGTTCAAACGCCTATTTATAACACAAATAAAAATCATAAAGTTAGAATATTTGGAAGCCATAGAAGAAAAAACACTCTCATCGTATCATATAGTTTAGTTTAGTAGATCCGAAATTAGATATTTGATCAAAAAATATGGTTAAGAAAACTATCATTTAAAGAACATTTTGACAATTTCACATTCAACAAAATTGTTATAAAAAACTTAATAAATGTCAGTCACTTAAGAACTATATGATCTAGGGTCAATTACTTTTTAGCTTTATAGAAGAGAAAAAGTAAATCAAAGCCATACGATCGAGAATCTAATTATGTCAGTCAAAGCACAAAAATGGAGCCCACGATACTACAATACATGCATCGTCATTATTTTCGTTACTTTTCCTTTTTTTTTTCTTTTTTCTAATGTATATCATGCTTTTGATAGGTCATGGTATCATGAAAAACCTAATGTGCCATGGCTTTTCCAATCTTTAAAGTGCTTTTCAGTTGCTTTCTTGCTTAAAAGTATTCTCTGAGAGAATCTCTTAGCCATATGCATTGCATATTCAAACCCAACCACATGCTTTGCCTTTTTGCTTACTTCGCTGTTTTTTTTTTTCTTTTCTAACAAGAATCACAAATCGTCTCGGCCCATTAAGAGCCCATATTTAAACCTCTAACCCACAGAGAAGGTTTTGTAGGAGTATGAAAAACTGAAACGACGTCGTAGATGAAGCTGAGCTCATCTGCCACTTCTTTCTCTTAAGCTTCGTCTCTCTCCGGCGATCGATTCGCCGATAAGCCTCAGGTAGTCAGGTGCGTCTGTCTCGACCTTTTCCTATATTATGCAAAACTAAACAAAGATGTACCTAAAGCTGTAATTGACATAAGATACTGAAAAAAGTTATCAATTTTGAGTGTAATTTAAGCTTGAGTTCACAAAATTCTTCATATATCATTACAAGAATCAGTTTTTCATTGTTACAATCATGAAACTTGCATCATCTTCGTGGTGAATTTGTTGTTTTTGTAAATTATTCTCAAGTGAATTGACTGAGATACTCATCAATACTCGTGTACTTGACATCAGGGTAAAGCTCAGAAGCTTCCTCACCGAACCAAGGCTGTATAGTGAAACTGGTCTGATCTCCCTTCACAAACACCGCGTGGTTTATCGACTTAAAAACATCGATGGGAACTGGAGATTACGCAAAATGAACATATCTTACAATTCAGCTAATGAAATGAAGTGGTAATAAAGAACCTAAACAACTTCTTGGTAAATGGTGATCAGATTTTGATTTCTAACCTTGGATGCTTTTAAGGATTTCTTCTTCTGAGATGTGAGTCTTCTCAAGAGACGTGCCGATCTTTTTCTCCCACAAGGTGACCATTTCGTTCATAGATAAAGTGTTGTTAGGAGGACTAATGTAGAGGGTTTTGTTCAGAGTCCTTGGATCATCCACTGTCCTGATCGTGTAAGCAGCAATATCTTCCTCTTTGTTGATCACAACTGCAAAAACAATAGAAAAACTTGTTAACTAAGAATCTATTTTTTTCTAGATTCTACTTTCTGTTACATTATAAAGTTCTCAACCTTTGGCATTTCCATCGCCTAAAATGGTGACTTTGTCTCTAGGAGGAACATTTTCGTTGCCAAAAAGGATGTCCTTGTCTCTAGTATGAGAAATGAGACCAGACTCGAACTGAACTAACGTACGCAAGTAAAAACCCGCAGAGCAATTGCTAACAATGTAAGTGTATGGTATTCCTTCAGCTTCAATGGCTCTCCTGATCTGTACCTTCCCTGCAAATAATGATTTTGCCGGCTCAACCGCACTTGTTCTCTCCACGTCTGTCCCAAACTCAGCCGGCAAGAATCTCTGGAAAACAACAAGCTACAAATCTAGTAAGAGACTATGTGCAATTGGATTTTTCTCATAACTATATCTTTTTAGTTAAATCATATGCTAATCGGATTCCCAGTTATATGTAACGAGGCTTTAATCAAATACCGACCCTGATGTTACCGGCTTCTTTAATGGCGGAAATGATCTTGGTTTGATCCAAGATTTGCTTGTGCCCGATGGTTGATATCACCACATCAACCTGTTTAATGGCCTTCACTAAGCTCTCATGATCATTCAAATCTCCCTGTCCAAGTTACATAACTAAGGTTATGGTTATGAATTTGTGTGAAACATGTTAGAGAGTGAGAGTTCATGCATACGTGTAGTATTGTGACTCCGAGATCTTTGAAACTCTGGATGGTTTTGCTCTTGACAGGATCGGAGATAGATGCTTCTCGGACAAGAGTGAATGTTGGGTTACTGGCTTTCGCGCTCCCTTCAACGATGAATTCTCCCATGTAACCAGTCCCTCCGATCACCAGAATCTTGCATTTCTCCGTCGCCATGTTTCAAACGTGGTAATGACTAATGAGTGTGTACTACTAATTCAATAATGCTGTGGAATTTGAGTGAAGGACTGGCGTTGGCAGGGCAATTTATGGACAGATAATTTGTTGGTTGATTGACGACAATACCCTCACTCAACATCACAGTACACAATTTATTGTTACTCACATGATGAACATGTTCTGCTCGTAAAATACAAATTGCATTTGGCCATATGTTAATTTTTGTGATATTATTGTGGTTTAACAGCTTTATGGACCGTAATGGCTTAATCATGGATGCATATCGTTTCTCACGAGCTCCATTGAGGTGGAAATAGAGGTAAAGCACTGTGATTAGTCACACACACACACACACATTCTTCACCATTACATTTTTATTGATACAAACATGAAACTAGCGTCGTTTAGGTGTTTAATGAAGTTCCTAAAGCGAAATAACTGAGATACTCGTCAACACTCGTGTACTTGATATCAGGGTAAAGCTCAGAGGCTTCAAAACCGAACGAAGGCTCTATAGTGAAATTGGTTTGATCACCTTTCACAAACACCGCGTGGTTTATCGACAGAAGAACGTTGAAGGGAACGGGAGACTCTGCCAAAAAGGAAGAACTTTATATTCAGCAAATGAAAAAAGGCAGTAATAAAGAATCTAAAAACCTCTTGGTGAATTGATTTTCTAAACCTTGGATGCTTTTAAAGATTTGTTCCTCTGACATGTATATCTTCTCAAGAGACTTGCCGATCTTTTTCTCCCACAAGGTGACTATTTCATTCATTGATAAAGTGTTGTTAGGAGGACTAATGTAGAGGGTTTTATTTAGAGTCCTAGGATCATCCACTGTTTTGATAGTGTAAGCAGCAATATCTTCCTCCTTGTTGATCACAGCTACGAAATATTCGACCGTGTTAGATTCAGTTGTGTAAAAAGCACTTTAATGTTTTGGATATGAAACTAACCTTTGGCATTTCCGTCTCCAAATATTTTGACTTTATCTTTAGGAGGAGAAGTGAGACCAGGCTCTAACTGAACCAATGTGGGCAAGTAGTAACCGGCAAAGTAATTGGTAACAAGGTAAGTGTATGGTATTCCCTCGGCTTCAACGGTTCTCCTGATCTGTAGTTTCCCTGCAAAAGTCGATTTCGCCGGCTCAACCGGACTAGTCCTGTCCACATCCATCCCAAACTCAGACGGAAAGAATCTCTGCAGAACAACAAATTCAATATGAGAATTGACCCTCTAATCGGATTCCACTCATATGTAGCGGTTTGAATCAAATACCAACCTTCACGTTACCGGCTTCTTTAATAGCTGAAATGATCTTGGTTTGATCAAAGATTTGCATGCTCCCAACGGTTGATATAACCACATCGGCTTGTTTAATGGCCTTCACTAAGCTCTCGTGATCGTTCAAATCCCCCTAACCAAGTTATATACATAACTAAGGTTATGGACTTATGGTTATTGAATTTGTATGAAACATATTAATGAAGGGATCAAGCGTACATGGAGTATTGTGACGCCGAGATCTTTAAAATTCTGGACGGTTTTGCCCTTGTTGGGATCCGAGAGAGAGGCTTCTCTAACCAGAGCCAGTGTGGAGTGTCCGGCTTTCACGCTCGCTTCTATAATGAGTTTTCCGATGTGACCAGTTCCGCCGATCACCAGAATCTTGCTCTTCTCTGACGCCATGTTTTAGATTTGAAATTGAATGCTAAGAGAATGATTTTGGGATGTGAGCGAAGAAATAGCACTTTACGGACCAAACAAAACATTGGTCGGCCGGTTGATTTAAGATTAGAAATACGATAATACCCTTACCGAACCTTTCTTTAATTAGAAAATTGAAAAAAATTTCTTGGTTCAAGTCTCAAAAGAACCCTATTTATTTTCTATTTTCTTGTTTTATCTATGAACTCTAATTAATCTACTTAAAATCCTATTATTATTAATACCTTCGCTGAATCTAGGCAATGGACATGACCAAATTCAAATTCTATTACCAAACTCAAGGTTTGATATTTATATTTTCTGATTTGGATACAAAAATATTTGATTTGGGTTTAAAAAAAAAATGATTTGAATAAAAAATTTTAGGTACCTAACATATTGATAATCATGTATAGACTTATAGGTACGAATTATATATTACTAATTCATATTCCTTCGGAAGATCGGAAACAGAGGTAAAGCACTGTGATTACTGATTTAAGTCACACAAACACACACACATTACAAGAACCAGTCTTTTATTGATATACAAACATGAAACAAGCGCGTCATGGTGGTAAATTACGTGTTTTTATGAAATTCATCAAACGAAGTAACTGAGATACTCGTCAACACTCGTGTACTTGACATTAGGGTAAAGGTCAGAGGCTTCCACACCAAAGGAAGGCTCTATAGTGAAATTGGTCTGATCTCCTTTCACAAACACCGCGTGGTTTATCGACAGAACAACATTGATGGGAACCGGAGACTCTGCCAAAAAAATAACTCTTTTTATTAAGGAATGAGAAAGGTAGTAGTAGTAACAAAGAATCTAAAAACCTCTTGGTGAATTGATTATCTAAACCTTGGATGCTTTTAAGTATTTGTTCATCTGGAATGTGAGTCTTCTCGAGAGACTTGCCGATCTTTTTCTCCCACAAGGTGACAATTTCGTTCATAGATAAAGTATTGTTAGGAGGCTTAATGTAGAGAATTTTGTTCAGAGTCCTAGGATCATCCACAGCCTTGATCGTGTAAGCAGCAATATCTTCCTCTTTGTTGATCACAGCTACGAAATATTCTACCGTGTAAGATTGAACTGTATAATAAGCCTTAGCCACATTAATGTTTGGATTCTTGAAACTAACCTTTGGCATTTCCATCGCCAAGAATGGTGACTTTGTCTCTAGGAGGAGAAGTGAGACCAGGTTCAAACTGAACCAATGTAGGCAAGTAGTAACCGGCAAAGCAACCGGTAACAGCGTACGTGTATGGTATTCCTTCCGCTTCGATGGCTCTCCTGATCTGTATCTTTCCTGCAAAAGCCGATTTCGCTGGCTCAACCGCACTTGTCCTGTCCACGTCTGTCCCAAACTCAGACGGCAAGAATCTCTGCAAATAACATATCCAATATGAGACTATATGTACAATTAGGTATCTCTAGTCTAGAACTACTCTTTCATATGCTAATCGGATATAATTTGTTTTAAAACAATACATTATACAAGTTTAAATTCTGGTGGTGACAGATCGACAACACTAAAAGACTAATGGGTTTGAATCAAGGTAATATGAAATACCGACCTTGACGTTACCAGCTTCTTTAATGGCGGAAATGATCTTGGTTTGATCCAAGATTTGCAAGCTCCCAACGGTCGATATAACCACATCGACCTGTTTAATGGCCTTTACTAAGCTTTCGTGATCATTCAAATCTCCCTGACCAAGTTACATAACTAACGTTATGGCTATGAAATTTTGATGAAACATACATAGTAAAAGATATAGTCATATAGAGTTCAAGCGTACGTGTAGTATTGTGACGCCGAGATCTTGGAAACTCTGGACGGTTTTGCCCTTGACGGGATCGGAGAGAGTTGCTTCTCTAACCAGAGCGAATGTGGTATGGCCAGCTTTGGCGCTCGCTGCTACAATGAATTTTCCGATGTAACCAGTTCCGCCGATCACCAGAATCTTGCTTTTCTCCGAAGCCATGTTTGGTAATGAATGGGTGCGCAAAGGTTTTGAGTGGTAAGAGAATGATGATTGAAGGAATGGTTTGGGCAGCGCAATTTATGGACCAGACATTGGTTGGTTGATTTACGATAATACCCTTACTGAACCTTACTTCAATTCTAAGATATTTTATTTCTTGTTCGTGCCTCCACATCAAACTCTAATTAAAATCCTAATTAGCTAATTCTTTTGATGAACCTAGACATAGACATGTCCAAAAGAAAACCGTACCGTTTAAAGTGATTGTAGCCGTAATATAAATACTGGTTAACTAGAAGGTTAAAACCTTAAAACAATAATCGTAACCGTTATTTAAATAAACTTAATCAATTGACCCCATCCCTTAGCCCCCAACAGGATCGTTAGTGAGCTTATAAGGGGTTTTAAAGAACAAAACAAATTAAATTAATGAGATAGAAAATTATCGGACTCTCATTAATTGGTCACAAACTATATAATTGTGTGATTTATATACAGAACCAGACTAAGCAAACCGAAGCCTTAATCCAAAAGAGAAAAAGGAATTAGGAGACTGTCAGACTGGTTTATATACATATGGAATCTGGACGCATAATAGATCAAATTCATTGACAAATACATTCTAACATCACAATGCGATGATGATTTATTATTTGTTTTTATTGGTTACACTTGGACAAAGATTTGACCATTGATTAGTGAAAAAAGAAGAGAGCCTATGAACCAATTGGAGAAGGTTCGAATATATTGGAAACACTGAACCGACGTAACAGCCACGTTATCAATGACGTCACAAATTTCATGAACATGTATATATTTAAAGACCAAAGATTTGCTTTCCTTTTTTTTTTGAAAGATACTTTGCCTATTTCATTCATATTTTGCGTTTAAAGAGAATTTTATTCCTCGACTCGGTGCGAAAATCAAAAGATCGATGGCTCTCGATATCTGCGTCAAGGTTGCCGTCGGTGCTCCTGATGTTCTCGGGGATTGTATGTTCTCTCTCTATCTCTATCCCCTCTCCGATCATCGATCTTCGTTTTGTTTATTATGCACATTAAGCTTGATTTCACAAATTAGGGTTTTTGATCTGTGATCTACAAATGCGTCGTGTGATTGATTCGTATCTTTTGCAGGTCCGTTTAGCCAACGTGTTCTTCTGACCCTTGAGGAGAAGAAGCTTCCTTACAAGACCCATCTGATTAACGCCTCCGACAAACCCCAGTGGTAAGTTTTGTGAACCCAATAATTACTGATGAAATTTGATTAGCTTAATGTGTAATCCCCAAATCGAAATCGAAATTATGGAAAGTTAAGATTTTTTCAATGTTTTTTTGTAAATTTGTGGGCTTTTGGTAGTTTTTCTATGAAATTATAGTGACATTTGTGTTTTTTAGGTTCTTAGACATTAGTCCGGAGGGGAAAGTTCCTGTGGTGAAGCTTGATGGCAAATGGGTGGCTGATTCAGATGTTATCGTTGGACTTCTTGAGGAGAAATATCCAGAGCCTTCTCTCAAGACTCCTCCTGAATTTGCCTCTGTAGGATCCAAAATCTTTGGTGCTTTTGTGACTTTCTTGAAGAGCAAAGACGCTAATGACGGATCCGAGAAGGCGTTGGTTGATGAGTTAGTAGCGTTGGAGAATCACTTGAAGACACATTCTGGTCCTTTTGTTGCTGGAGAGAAAGTTACTGCAGTGGATTTGAGTTTAGCACCAAAGCTTTACCATCTTGAGGTTGCTCTTGGTCATTACAAGAATTGGTCTGTCCCTGAGAGCTTGACCAATGTTCGTAACTACGCCAAGGCTTTGTTCTCTAGAGAGTCGTTTGAGAAAACCAAGGCTAAGAAAGAGATTGTGGTTGCGGGTTGGGAATCGAAGGTGAACGCGTGATGTGGATCCATGCTTCTCTAGTTAATGTTGCTTGAGAACTATTCGTCACCGAATAATGAAAATGCACGAATATATGCGTGTGTTCTTGTTTTTGTTAGAGTTGTTTATCTCCTATCAATAATGATGCAATAAAACCATCATATCTTTTTATTCAATTTGGTATTACAGACCAATGGAGTCAATGGTCAATCTATTGATTACAGTAAATGTCTGCTACAAGATGATGATGCTATAGTTTTAGACAAACTGGCTGAGATACTCATCGACGCTTGTGTACTTGATATCTGGATAAAGCTGAGAAGCTTCAACTCCAAAGGAAGGCTCTATTGTAAAATAGGTTTGATCTCCTTTCAAAACTATGGCATGATTCAAAGCCAACAGAAGATCAAGTGGATGTCAGGATGTGGAGACTCTGCAACATTTCAAGTATTAGCAAACACATGATCTTGATAGTTTATGTTTGGTATAAAAGAGTGTGAAATTAGCTCTCTCACCTGGGATTTTCTTGAGAAGTTGTTCCTCTGAAACGTAAGTCTTCTTCAGAGTTTTACCAATCTTGCTCTCCCACAATGCGAAGATATAGTTCTGCGAAACAATGTTCTTTGGAGGATTGATGTAGAGAGTCTTGTTGAGAGTTCTCGGTTCATCAATCGCTCTCATGGTGTATGCAGCAATGCCTTCTTCTTTGTTTAGAACAGCTGCAATTCATTTAACCAAACCAGAAAAACCTCTCTCTATCTTTCACTTACGTTTTGATTAGTTCTTTGTTGCTTCTAGTACCTTCAGTGTTACCATCACCAAAGATAGTGACTTTATCTCTAGGAGGAAAAGTGAGTCTGGTTTCACATTGAGCAAATGTAGCTAAGAAATAGCCATCAAAACAATTGTTGATCACATAAGTATACGGTACACCTTCGGCTTCAACAGCACGACGGATCTCAGCCTTCATTGCAAACTCCGACTTGGCTGGACCAATAGCCACCGTTCGATCCACATCGTTGCCAAACTCAGACGGTAAGAATCTCTACAAATCATAATTAAACAACTTTATAAGGTAAAAATTCCACAAGCATTGTCTTTCTTGTTATGAATCTTGAAGATAAAAGCCTGATCTTGATATACTTGCCAGATTCTTTAATTGCAGAAATGATATTGGTCTGATTTAGTAGTTGGGAGAGACCAACGGTGGAGATGACAACATCAACGTGTTGAATTGCTTTCACTAAACTTTTTTGTTGGCTAAATCTCCATTTAGTATTGTGATGCCGAGGTCTTTGAAATTCTGGACGACTTTGGCCTTGACGGAATCAAAAAGTGAGGCTTCTCTTACGAGAGCGAATGTTTGGTGGCCGTATTTGGCGCTACCTTCTACGATAAATTTTCCGATGTAACCAGTTCCTCCGATCACCAAAACCTTGCTTTTCTCCGACGCCATTTTGATTTGTTGAAGAGTTTTTGAATTTGTTATTACTTATCTTTGGCCGGTGCGTGTTTTATACAGGAAACTTGCTACCTATACAATTACGGAAATGCCCTTTATCGGAGAGTCTCTGTTTTTGACATTTTTTCATCGTTACAGTAGAAAAAAGTTGATTAACATTACTCTCTTCTAGAACAATCAAACTCAGGAGCAAATTCCATTTTTTTTTCTGTGGTCAAGACTTCTAGATGACACAAATTCAAAGACTTTTCCGGTTTAATTCTGTTTTTTCTTTTACCAGTTAAGGAGCAAATATAAATTGATCAAATAGAGCATTTGCATAAATTTCATAAAATTTACATAAATTTTGAAGTGTTCTCTATATCTTTGTCTTTACAAGTAAACCGGCAACCATGTCTCCGTGGCTTCAAGGGATTATCCGGATCCGACTCACTCGACTCCGCAAGTAGCCCTCTCAAGCATCTCCTCCTTACTCTCGGCTCATTCTTCCTCGCTGTCACCGTCTCCGGTTTCTTCTCTTCCTCCACATTCTCTGGCGGATTTATAACTTCCTTTTTTGATATCTCAAATTTTAAACTCATATGAACTCCTGGATCATTCTCACTTACTGAACTCTCGACTACAATTGAATTGTTTATCCCTTGAGTGTTTCCGTTTATGTATGCCCTAAACCTCGCTTCTTCCTCTGCTTCGTCGTCTTTAGGGTTTTCGGTTTCCATGGTTGTGGTGTTAGGGCTCTCGTCTGGGTTACTTCTGTAGCCACGGCGAATATGAACCTCACCGTCTTTCTCAGAACCTATTCCCATTGTGGCTCCTTTGTTTTCTCCAGTTAGAGTATAGACGTTCACGGATTTCTCATCGCCGTTGCTTTTTCCCCAAGTAAGCTTACTGATTCCATCTTTGATGTCTTCTTTGATCTTTCTGCTCATTGAAGATGATCCCTGTCCATTTGCAACTCTCGGATTTCCAAGATTACTCGTTGATGCGCCTTTGGTTTTCTGATGATTGTCATCGGTGTGAATCTCTGTTCTGTTTTGTGTTTTTGTCTCTCTCCCTGGTAGATCTCTCGGTTCTTGTGTTGATCCTGATGCTGCCGAAATTTGTTGTGTGGTTGTGCTTCGCGTTGCATCTTCTCTACCTATCGCCTGAAGCGGTCTCTTCGTTTCTTGTGATGCAAGTTTCTCGGTTTCTTTGCTCTTCTGTTGTCCCTGATCTGTTTCCGACTTCTCTCCACTGCCTTCATGAAGAACTTTCTTCCTTTCTTGTAGCACAAGTTTCTCGATTTCTTTTCTCTTCTGTTGTCCCATATCTGATGCTGACTTCTCCCCATTGCCTTCAGGAAGGACTTTCTTATTTTCTTGCACCACAAGTCTCTCTACTTCTGCCTTCTTCCTCTGTTCCTGAACTGCCTCTGTTTCTTTTCGTTCTAAATGCTCTTCTTGATGAGCAATAGGAGGTTTCTCTTTTACCGGATTGATATTTTCGCCAGCTACTTTTTCAGTTTCTCCTGATGGCTTCTCTTTCTTCGTCACCTTTTGCTCCTCCATCCTTAGAGATTCCAGTTTCTTTGACGGAGAACCAGATTGTTGGTTAGTCTGGTTCACCAGCCGGGTTGGCGTGGCTGAACCACGAGAAGGCAATTGAGACGAGGACGAGGAAGCTGCTAGGGCCGCAACATTACTTCTACTCCTAGAAAGTGACGGAGATACCTTGGACTTTTTTTCTGGCTTTGACGGTTGAGCGATGCCTGCAGGACGAAAAGGAGGGCGTGAAGGAGGAGGAGTCGGTGGTGGCGATGGCGAAGAAGTCTCTGAAGAGAGACGAGAAGGAGAGTTGGAGGAGAAGAATGGAATGCGAAAACGGAAAGGAGGCATGATGATTGTAGAGAGATGTCAAAAATAATGGGGTAAATGGTAAAGAGTAAATATTTGATTCACTCATCTCTGTGTGTACATTGTATGTATATGAGTGGTTTTTTGTGTGTGAAGGAGAAAAGATAACTTTTCAGGTAGGTAAAGAAAAGTGATCGGTTTCTCTAGTGAGGTTATCTTTGGAATCTCTCTTCAATTGATGTTTTTGCTCCTTAAGTTAACAGAGAGCTTTATGGAGGAGCAAAGAACAAAGAGAAAACTTGAAAGTGAAGACATGCAAGGTTGGGTTTTTTTTGGAAGAAAGAGAGTCTTCTTCAAGAGTAGTTTAAGTTTTAACCGAGCAAAAGAAAAACCCTATGCCTAGCTTAAATATCAGACGTAATATGTATGTAGAAATAAGTGTTCCTCTTATTTTTCACTATCTATTATAAAAACACATGGAGAAAAGCTTCACTAATTCTGAAAAAAAAAAACCTGAATCATATTCAAGAAGAATGAGTGAAACCAAATTATTTCTCTAGCTATTACGTTCATTCAATTCATCACCATTTCACTCATGTTTATTCCACTAAGTACTCATCTTATGCGTTTAATTTAGACCCCCCAATGTATTATGTTCTCATAAACCAATCATTCAAATAGTGTTTCTGATAAACCAAGAACTTTGCGTTTCGTTTTCATAACATTTTTATAGCTTATGTATACATATATAATTGTTCTTTACTGAAACTCGAATCTAAAACTAACCAATAAAATCCTTTCAAATTAAAAGACCTTTAGACTCTAATTAACCAAATATGAGCTACCAATGGCAATGAAACTGGACAACTTTTTGGTCGTTTTCATTAGACATGAAGTATTTACAACAGAAAATAGATTAGATTTGGATATAGGAATTTTATCACAAAAGGAAACGATAAATATCCCTTATGTTCTTATTCTTTTTAAAAAATTTCTCTGTTATGTCCTTATTCTCTTTGCATCAAATTTTTGGTGGTTCTTATAAAAATGCTTGTCATTAGTCATTACAAATGGGTCTCTTCCATTACATCACACATAAAGTCATTAGATTCAAGGTCCAGGAGAATATATTTATCTATCATTTTGAATTAGTAAATGAAAATGATTTTCTTTAACAAATATACACGAACTTTGGTTAAGTAGATAATGATGATGACATATCGAATCCTTTATTTGTCCAATCTCTAGCATTTTTGCATTCGTTTCATTATTAGTTTCAAGAGATCACTCAACGCTTCCCTTTCGAGATTGGACAACTCCCAGTAAGGTATTTGGGACTTCCTCTTGTAACAAAGCGATTCAACTCTTCGGACTACCTCCCTTTAGTTGAACAAATCCGAAGGAAAATCGAATCTTGGACGTCACGTTTTCTCTCATTCGCCGGGCGCTTAAACTTGATTAGCTCAGTTCTTTGGAGTATTTGTAACTTTTGGCTTGCAGCTTTCAGGCTTCCTCGAGCATGTATACGGGAAATTGAAAAAATATGTTCAGCGTTTCTATGGTCGGGTATAGAGCTAAACTCAAAGAAAGCAAAAGTCTCATGGGATATGGTTTGTAAGCCAAAAAACGAGGGTGGTCTGGGACTGCGATCTTTAAGGGAAGCGAATGAAGTCTGTTGCCTAAAGTTGATCTGGCGTGTTGTCTCTCACAGCAATTCGCTTTGGGTCAAGTGGACTGAAACCAACCTTCTACGCAAGCAATCATTCTGGTCAGTGAAAGAAAATTCTGTTTTAGGATCATGGATTTGGAGAAAGTTGCTTAAGTACAGAGCAGTGGCTCAAACATTTTGTAAAGTGGATATCAGAAATGGAGAAGCCACATCCTTTTGGTATGACAACTGGTCGGAGCTAGGCAAAATAAAGGACATAACCGGGGACAGAGGAGTGATCGATCTGGGAATTAACCGCAGTCTCACTGTTGCTGAAGCGTGGTCCACCCGCCGAAGAAGAAGACATCGCACAGCAGCTCTAAACCAAATAGAAGACACTCTTCAGGCAGCAAAAGAGAATCGAACAGGGGATCCAGACATTGTGCTATGGCGAGGCAAAAACGACATATTCAAAAACAGCTTCTCCACCAAAGACACATGGAACAGAATAAGAACCACCGCAAATGAGGTCGCATGGCACAAGGGAGTTTGGTTCCCTCATGCGACTCCGAAGTACTCGTTTTGTGTCTGGCTTGCATCTTTAAACAGGTTAACAACTGGAGACAAGATGGAAAAATGGAACACAGATTCACCAGCGGGTTGTGTGCTCTGCAACAATGATTTAGAAACCCGGGACCATCTCTTCTTTCAATGCGACTACGGTTCAGAGATTTGGGCTGCTTTAGCAAAGAATATTTTCAAAACAAGGTACTCAACAGCTTGGCACTCTATCATCGATTATATCTCCAATATGCAGCAAAACAGAATAGAGAGCTTCTTGGCTCGTTACATCTTCCAAGCATCAGTATACGCAATCTGGCGTGAGCGGAATGGTAGACGACATGGGGAAGCTCGTAACTCAGCAGGTCAACTAATCGGCTGGATCGACAAGCATACTCGGAACACACTCTCTTCCATCAAACTGTTGGGTGATGGTAGATACGACAAAGGATTGCAAAAGTGGTTTGAATCAAGACTTTAAATTCTTTTGAGTTTCAGATTTCACTTATGCTTTGATTTAAGATGAACGTTGCACGAGTTGTAAAAACGATATTTTTTCTTTGAATATAATTTAACATTACATTCAAAAAAAAAGGCAAATAGAACTTAAACTATCATTCAAACATCTTTTAATATGCTTTAGATGTTAATATATATATTAGGATATCTATAAGCGCTAAATGTACGCAGTTTATAGCAACTAGTTCACTTTTCCTCCCACAAAATTAGCCAGAAACGATGCCCAAATAATGGTTTATCATCAATTTAGTTGCCATACAATATACAAAATTGGCATATCTTATCATCTACTTGTGATTTCATATCAAAACCTTTAATTTCGTTCCAATAATGCCATGTTATATGCACTATGTCTACTAATACTTTGTTAAGTTTAATCAATCACCACACAAAGTATCTTAATGGCTAACATTAAGATATCGAAAACTGTGAACGATTATACAAAAATAAGTAGTGGCACTTGTAGCATCGTTGTAATCTTCTGTCTATTATAATCACATTACGCCAAGTTGTTCAGCTTACCAACTTTAACCTTACGTTGTGAACCGGTTCTCGATATGATCAATAGGTTCCAACTTTTATTTTGCTTAGACGTGCATATTATCCTTTTTAAAAATGTTTAGATTCTTCTTTTGAAAGTTTATCAATCATATGGATGCCTAGACGAACATACGAGTATACGACTACATATAACTAAATAGCTCCTAACTAATACTAATGTTTAAATTGAACAAAGTAACACTATAAAATTTCCTTGAAAATTTTGAAAACCAATATTTTAAGTTTAATAGGCTTTCTACTTAAATCAACTGGCACTGACAAATTGGTTCATTTCTTATTTATTACTTTACGTTTTATCACACTTTCCATGTGAGATTTTTAACAAGATACTCTTAATTTTCAGAAAAATACATCTGAAATTATTACTCTGGCGTTACGACTGACTTTTTTGTAGACCACTAATATGGCCGTTATCGTGAGTAAAAAATATCTTTAATATCGACTTAATTATTGTAGACCATTAATATGGCTGTTATCGTGAGTTCAATATATCTAATATCAACTTAATTAATAAAAAGCTAGCGAATTGAAAACTAAAATTAAAATAGAAAAATCTCCAACTTGCAGAATCTAGGAACTCTCTTTTTCTCCTCCTTATAAGGCTTTGCCTTGCTATTCATGGTATAGCAACTTTCAACACTCACTCTCTCTTTTCTATCTCTTTCCTTCCCATCTCAAGTTATAAAATAAATGGCGTCAAACTCAAGAAGTTCAATCTCGTCATGGACGTTTAATCAGAACAAGATGTTCGAGAGGGCCTTGGCAGTTTACGACAAGGACACACCCGACCGTTGGCACAATGTGGCAAAAGCTGTCGGAGGGAAAACTGTAGAGGAAGTGAAGCGTCACTATGACATTCTCGTCGAGGATCTTATCAACATCGAGACTGGTCGTGTCCCTTTGCCCAATTACAAGACCTTCGAATCTAACTCAAGAGGCGTCAACGACTTTGACACGAGGTATATAACCAAATATCTATATACTGCTCACGATGTTGATAGTCATTCTAGTGATTTGGAGAAATTCTCTCAAAGAGTTCTTCTTAATTATATTTCTTTGGTTTTAACGTGCTCTTTATGACTAGTTCGCGCAAAATAGCATATATTAATTATGAACTTTGGATTATGGATTTTATTGTTTCTCTGTGTCTATTTTTCCTTTGCGTTTGCATATCATTAATGTGAGAAATTTTCTACAAATATAGTTTACTTACATACTAGTATGTTTTTTGCTTAAGTATAAATGTAAATGTAAATTGTTTTATATGAAATAATCAAATTCTATATATAAAAGCATGAAACACACCGATTAATACACTAAAGGGAAAAATTCACATGAAATCTAATCCTTTCATGTACTTCATCACATGCACATTGTCTTTAACAGTTTTGAGGCACGAAACATTATACCATGATAAGATAAATTGGTTAATTCTACTTCTGTCCATGGTCGGTGGTTGACATTAGTGTTATATATATTACAAGTTGTTTATGGCAAAACTCGAGTTTAGGAAACCTTTAATTAACGATATCTTCAAGTTGTTAATTAAATATTTATGTGATTGGAATCTAATCAACATGCTTGAATTATTGATTAAACATGCCTTCATTTATGCTGTATTAATTCTTTGTACAGGAAAATGAAGAATTTGAAGATCTAACATCAGCGTGAAGAAGTCCTTGTAAAGATTCGGAGGGTTATGTGATTCTTCTGTCTACCGATTATCTTTGTATTTGATTATTCGCTTTCATAATTGTCTTTGTGTTCTATTTTAATTGAAGAAATTAAAACTTGGTTATATATATTTTTAAGTAATTAATCAATCAAGTAGAGAATATATATAATAAACCTTTGAAAGCCGACAAGAATATTGTTTTTCCTAATTGGGAAAGAGTGATTTATACAAAAAGCGTGCCAAAAGAAGAAAGCAACAAGTAGCTGGGGATGATTGGCTTAATTAAACAATATATGTTTTTTAATCAATCCAATTTTCAGAATTAATCTATTTGATTTCATAAGATGTAATCCGAGAAAAAAAAAAAAGATAGACAGATGCATTGTCCCTCTACGAGTTGATCATTGATAAAGCAAAGTCTGTTTTGCTTTAATTTCTCTATTTATTTTGATGTCTCCTCCAAAATTTTCTGCAACTGATATTCAGTAGAGAAATCAGAAATTTTCGTTTAAAAGGTAAAATAGATATAATCATAAAAATAAAATCATGATTTTTTTCCTATATGCATAACTATTTTGAGAACGAATTTTCTTTTATAATGATGAAAATGTAGTGTTTCAAATCAATGACAAAAATTTGATTTACAAATCAACAAAAAAAAAAGTGTCTTGAGAAGTTGACAATACATGAGCTTAAATAACTCCAACAATACCTAAAATCATTTTGTCGGTAACACATTCATAAGACATTGTTATTTTCTCACTAATACATCCATAACAAACTGTTGTTATCAGCATGTTACACTGGGCTACAATGGGCTTTCATGGGCCCTAGTGATATATAGCCATGCCTTAAAACTGTGAAAGTAACCCAAGATAGAATCAAACAAGGTGGCCGACTAAAACACAAACAACGTCGTCACAGTGACATACGGAAGAAGAAGGATCTCATACTTTTTGGTAGTGTACAGAGTACAGACTTTGATACGGGAAGCTTTTTGTATATTTTCTCTTTTGGCCCACTTTCTTTTTCTCAAAGGAAGAAACATAAATTCGATGAGAATAAGATTTTATGAAATTAATAATTATCAACAGTTTCCCACACAAAATGGTCGCAAAAGAAAGTCGAAAAATATCATTTATAACCAATTATTACATATGGTAGCTTAGATACATAGGTCGTGACGACACAGAAGAAAAGAAGAAGATACATAGGTCGTGAGTTCTATAATTTTGGCCTCATCTATGAATTTTATAACTATGAGAATCTTCTCTTTTTCTGTTTTTTTTAATTTTTCTTTTCACATGTTTTTCTTTTTGGTACAGAATTTGGAAGGTGACAGATCTACAGTAGACCCAAATCATATGGTTACAATTTTGGACATATTTCACATCAAACATTTAAAAATCTTCAACTTTGATCATAACGTTTGATATAATTTATAATATATTTTCTAAAATCATTGTTCTGTAATATAACAAAATTTTAAAATCTTGATACAGATAAGTTAATCTTTCTGTTAACTAACTTTATATTCATGTTTATAAAGAAAACTAAGTACTATAATGGCTGCATTATAGGTTTAGAATGTTTACATTTGACATTTAGTTCGTAATTTTTTTGTTTCTTTCTTGTATTTAAATGTTAACTATAATGTTGTATTTGGCTATTTAAGTTAGTACAACACAATTGTTTGTGTTAAGCTTAAATGTAAAAAAGACAGAAGCATAAACTAATAAACAACAGAAGCTGATTACAAGTACGATCCGGGTAAAAGACAAACAAAATAAAAAGACTAAAAGCAAACCAAAATTAAAACATTAACTAAGCAAACAAAAGATCCATTGATTGATCCAAAGATCGTACAAACTACAAAAACCTAGAAAAACATTAAATAAAAAACAACAACAACAAAAGTAGATTAAAAGAAAATCTCTTAGATAATCTCTCAATTAATCATATGATCAGTGATTGATTAGAGAGTTGTTGGTGTTGGTGGTTTCTTGGCATTGCTCTTGTTGTTATGCATCCAAACTTTGAAGACTTGTCTCTTAACTCCGATCTCACCGCAGAATCTTTTAAGCTCTTCTTCGTCTTGTTTGTTCATCCTCCACCCTAGCTTCTCCGCAAACTCCATCATCCTCTCCTTCTGCTCCGTCGTGAACTTTGTCCTGAATCTTTTCTTCGACGACGACATCGAAAACGCCATTTGTCCTGCCGCCGCACCAGCTCCCTCTCCGCTTGATTGTCCGTACAGATTCAGATCTTCACTAGACGACTCAGCTCCTCCTCCTCCTCCGCCGTAAGCAACGCTCATCGGCGTCACCATTCCTCCTCCTCCGGGAGGACTCATTCCATACTTGTGGTGGTGAATCGGCTGATAATTCGGCGGTGGAGGAAGCATGAGTGGGTTAAGCATCATATTCGGCGGCGGAGGTCTTCTCCCTCCTCCTCCTCCACCGTACTGGTTATGGTGGTGGTGGTGATGACGGTGGTGAGAGATCAAATCCGAACTTCCAACGCCGTCCATTTCTTTCCGGTGGAAATTACGGTGACAATCACAAGCAGCGCATCTGAGAGCTTCGATTGTTCCTTCTTCACCACTCGGCATAAACTCGCCGCATCCGTCGTGTACACTTCCTCCGACGCTCGCCGCGTGATTCTTCAGACACTCACGGTACCTTACGGTGGGTTTAGCTGCGGCGGAGATGGAAAACGAAGACGGAGACTTGGATTGGTGGTGATCTAGGGTTTGAGAGTTGCAAGAGACACGAGTGTTGTTGTTGTTATTACCATTGCAATTATCATCATTAGTACTAATGATGTTACTAATAACACCACCACCATTGTTGTTGCCATTGTCTTCTCTTCTTCTCTCTATCATTTCATGGCTTCTCATATCCATTTTTTGTCTTCTTGGAGATTAAATTAAAACCCAAATGGATTTCAATTAAAGAGATCAACCAAAAAAAAAGATTTTCTTTCTTGAATATGAAGTTTTTAATTTTATGCCTGAAAAAGAACATATTAATGAGATTACTAATAAGGAAAAAAAGAAAACTAAATGGCAGTGAGATTCAGAGACTTACAGAGGAGATAAGATGAACAAGTACACGAGGAAAAACCCAGTTTTTGCAGGACCTTAAACTCATTTAAAGCTCAAAGCTTTTTGCTTGTGAAGGGTTTTAATGGAGAGAGAGAGAGAAGAGAAGAGATTTGAGGAACTTTTGGGATTAAACTAAAAGGAGGTTTTTAGGGCTAATTTGGTTTTTTTAAGAGTGAAAGAAAGAAGAAACCATGTTTGATGTCTCAGTGCTCCCAACAAGCCAACCTTTGAGATCCGATTATAAGAGACAATTTGGTTGCTTGTGGTGAGGCCATGAGAAAGAGATAAGAGCTGAGCCCTTTGTGAGAGATGACACTAATATCATACCCTACTATATACTTATACTATTAACTACTTCTTTATTATACTTCTTCCATTAAGGTGTATTTATCATTAATTTTAGCATTTTAATTTAAATGCGCTTTTATAACGTTATTTTTATATATAATGGCTTTTGTAATTTTAATGAACAGACACTTTAGTTAACTTTGAATTACTACTTCTATTATCTCTGTGTTTTTAAAAGAGATTTATCATATAATATTGTTACTGACCCTTTTATCAAACTTAATCATCAAGACATATTTAAATGAAAAAAAAAAAGAAGAAGAACATACAGAAGATAAGTATATGTGAAAATACTATTTTGTGATTTTTGGCTAATTTTTTTTTCTTTCTTTTTTTGTATACTCACTCTATAGTTAAACAAGAGTGATTGAAATGTTGTTAAGATATGTGAAAATTTGTCACAGTTTTTTGGAAACAGATATACTACTACTGACTATATTGAGTTAAATTTTCAAGTAAATGTGAGTTTGGCCTGATAGAGTGTCCTGATTATAAGCTTTTTTCTATATGAGATTAATGAGAGTACCCTGATAAGTTTTAGTAGTTCTTAACATTGCATAATTCATATTCGTTGAATCAAATGATTTTTTTGTATGAATTGATTGGTCTACTCAAAACACATAATGGTTGAATAGTAACTTGAAGCACAAATTTTCGTAAGGTGTGTAAGTCGCATGAAACTGATGCAATTATTGACATTCTATCTCGGGTTTTTATGAGCTCATTTTTACTGTGTACAGTACGTCATTAACGCGTTTATTATATATAAATAAATTTGCAAAAAATGTACTTGAAAATTGGAAAAAAAAAACATACAACAAAAAGTTGGATAATCACCGAAATGGGTTTAAACTGCTGCATGTATGTACCAATAGTTAATCGCCTCTAAGCATACTATTAAAAAAATTTAGTAGTCAACCGATAATAATAATTAAATAACCAACTAAATGACTAATAATTTAATTAAAGCATTGTAATTTGTGCCAAATGGATCATATGTAGTAACTTGATGGTTATCGGATAATCTTATTACGTAATCTTTGTTTGTTTATGTTTCTATATATTGTCTTTTTGTCTCACTATATATTACTACTACTTTGAAGCTGTTGGATAATACTCTTTATCTATTGACATAATTTATCACAAACAAAGTAATAATTTAGTTGAATGAGCTAAATAATCTTTTTAATTTAAATGAGGCATTGATATAAAATAAAATAAAAAAGAAGAAGAAAAAAAGAAGAGAGGTGTGTGGGTTGCAGAGAAGGGCAGTGCAGAGAACAACCGACAAGGTCAAGTTGGAAGCCCAGCCACATGCCCTGCCACATTATGGGCCCCCTTTCTCTCTCTCTCTCCTCCCTCCTTCTTCATTATTACATCTCTCTCTCTCTCCTTAATCTTTTTTTTTCAAGCCCTAATTTGTCCAAACACCATTTCTTCTTACTCATGTCTTTTCTACTTTCCTATTTCACTCTACCCCTTTCTTTTCTTCCTTTTTTTTTACTTTTCCCTTTTAATATACTATATAAAATTACTTGTTATTATAAAAGTATTTTACAAGTTTAATACAACTTGTATAGTCTTCTTCAAGATTAATAATACTCAAGAAAGCCATATTTTGTGGACCATGTCATTCTAGCATGGAGATGTTTTCCTGATTGAAGCTTAATTAGCTCTAGTGTAATGATATATCATCAATGTTCATCGGTATACGACTTACTCATGTACTAAATATTCTAATTAATTTAACAAATTATCCATGCGTGTGATTAATTAGACATGCATATTACTTCATTTCGCTATTTCAAAAAAAAAAAAAAAAAAATTAGTTCATTTCATTAATTCTTGTTCTAATCGGCATATATATTAGTATTTACTTTGAGAAGATGAAAAATACAAGCATATTTCGCAACGTCAAATGCAATAATCCATGCGTGTGAAAAAATGTTAAAAATGTCAAATTAATTTAATTTGATAAGAACAAAAAAAAAAAAAGTAATCGTCATAGCCTCTGCAGAATTTCCCATGGACAACCTGTCACACGATAATTACTTCTCTACCATAACATGTTTTGTCCCCTTTTGCATTATGACCTCATTCTCTTTCTAACCAAATTCATTTATTTGCCTTTAATTTAAATTCGAATCCAACTATACAACCCAAACATATGATTTACTAGCTAATTTCGAACTGTCTACCAAATATAGTACTATTTAGTTCTACCAATAATCATATTTATCTTCTTAAAAATCTTTAAATTTCAAAATGTCTACTACACTGGATTATCTGTTGCATAAGTGCATAACCTTTACTACAGAGTGGTATAATCTGTGTTTATGTACTTACAAAACATACAAACAGTATATGCCAAGATTGCTTTACAAATTCACTCACAGTTTTTACCAAGTTAATTATCTTGGAAACATCATACGCTCTCTGACAAGCTTACCCCAAACAAAATTTGAAGATCTATATCTGATACGATTTAGATCATCATGTCTCTAAATTATGTAACATCAAAAATTCAACGTTACACTATAAGATTTACGCATTGGATAGGAACAGTGTACAAATTCGACCTTTTTGACCTATACAAAAAAAAAAAAGTCAAAATACAAATCATGCTTAATACGGTTATCAAGCTTATCATTAGTTCCCATTAATTTCATTTTTTTCTATATTTATATTAGTTTACTGTCAAAGTACGTACGAAGACTTTTGGTAGTTTATTTTCGCTTGTCATTAAAAGTTTTAAGGTACAACTCTATGTATATACAAACAAACAATGATGCTATCTCAACATAAGATTTAAGTCTATCTTGATCTAGTTGTTTCCTAATTACTGTTATCACAATAGGGTCTCTAACATTGATCTTGTTTTGCCTATTTATTGCTTTGGGACGAGTAGACTTAATCGGTGTATTAAGAACAACTGAAGTACTGAACCATAGATAAAATACTAATAGGAGAATTTTTGATATCATCTAACTTCTAGGAGATAGATACTTATAGGAAAAGCATAGAGAACAACACTTTTAAACAAAAAAAAATTATAAATGAAATTTGACGTCAACAATGGTTATACTATTAATTAATACATGTCAAAATGGGATATAAAAAATATAGAATTATTAATTGTTTGATAGAGATAAAGAGGGAGAGAATTAAGTGATAAGAATTGTGAAGATATGAAATGTCGATATTCACACAGAGAATCAAACCAAAAAAGTAAAAAAAACAAAGCAGTTTGAAGTAGTAACAACTGTAGAACCCAACAATGTCTGAATCTCTCTCTCTCTACTTTCTGCCACTCTCCACGCTTCCCCGCAAGCAACCCCCTTTTCCTTTTTTCCACTCTCTCTTTTTTTTTTAATAAATTTTTTCTTCTTCGTATGATTTTTTACACCTAAGTGTAGCTATAGGGACATTTTGGGATTTGGAATTCGTAATCCCACCAACATGATGGTTTCACTAAAGTATTCAATTCTCTATCTGGTTCATCTAAACCGATCTCTGGTTAATTTAACGCAAGCTAAGGAGTTGCATAATGTAGTTACAATGGTGTTTTAAAGTTCATGGAATATTCTTATGTAACCATTGAGAAATATATTGTATATAAAAAAAATAGTTAGCTTGGAAATAAAATGAATGAAAAGGAAAGCAGTGATTTGTCCCTATCAGCTCTCTATTCTTTCTGAAAAACAAAACTTGAGGGTTTTGTGTTGCAACTTGTTTTATAGCCAAAACCAGAACTACTCTTACTTCACTGTTTCAGAACACTTGCTTTGTTGTTTTCTACAAAAATTATGAGTTTTCTTTGTTTGGCTCTCAAGTCTCTCACCCTCCCATGCTTCACTTTCTTACACTATTCCCTTACTTACCAAACATAGCTTTAATTGTGTGGAGGAGAAATGACGGATCTGTGTCTCAGTTACAGTGACAGAGGCCACAAACCAAGCACAAGTTCTCATCGACCCCTCTTGTCTTCAAACTGATTATAGAAGATCCATAACTGATGTATCATCAATAGGCTTCTTCTTTTTTCTTCCATGTGATTACTTACTGTGTTTTGACAACTCAACGCAACAAGGACATAACCTCTGTTTATGACTTTCTTGTGACTATTCTTCATCAGCCAAAAACCATGTGTTATTCTGATTAGCAGACGTGGCTCTGTTTTAGAAACAAATATGTGGCTCTGTTTTTAGATACGAATCAGGAGACGCTCTATAGGTTTCTTTAGCCAACAGTTCAAGTCTCCAACAAAAAGAAAAATCGATGAAAAGTTCACTAGCTAAACTAAATATTACATACTCTTCACTTAGCTAAGAAGATTTCTGTTCCATGGCCATTTTTATTCTTATTTCCTAGCTGTGGAACAAAGACTTCTTCACTAGACAATAGCGGAAGACCACCGGACCAGAATCCCTATCACGCTATGAGAGACGATAATTTATGGTGCCAAGTCAGCTATGTTTGGCCCCATGCCCTGTTAAGAAGACAAACATAACTACATTAGAAGAATATAATGTATTCAAGTCGTTGTTATATTGTCACAAATCCTTAATGCACAACCAAGTATTCAGCATTAGAGAAAGCAGTGATTTGCATTTGCTTGTGGCAATGTGAAACATTAGCACACCAGAAGTAGGTGACGTCTCAAAATATTAGTGAAGGCATACACTGCCATAAACGTGATAAAACACGCAAATATCACTATATTATGCATAGTCTAAGGGTGAGGACTAGATGAAGATAATCAAAGGACTGAACATGAGAAATCTGTCAATTAAAATCAGAAGACCAAATAGGTCTATCCAGCCATGAAAACAAACTTCAAACCAATTCCCTACATAGATGCTAATCTTGAATATCCTAAGCTCCACAAAACTACCCTATCTTCTCAGGTGACTTGTACGCTCATACGAGTATTTTCTTTACGAACTAAAACCAATTTAAATAAATCTTAATTATAAGAACATATACCACATGCATCAACAGTGAAAGTAAAATGCGTTGAAGCACTGAGATTAACTTTAGGAGACTGAGAAAAAACACGTTAGTACTTCCTCTCAGCAAGTAATTAGTAATAACGCAATCACTCCAATGCTCTCTCCATCTAAAGCACATATTCAACAATAAGGGCACCAAAATTCAAGCAAAGTAAAAAGCAGAGGACAGGTATTTTGCATATTAACCACTGAGATACTAAGTTTGATAAAGTAACTGATTATACCCGATACTGAAGACATTATTAAGAGGGTCCATAAGCTGTGGCTGTTGTTGATGATGTTGTTGATGTTGCTGTTGTTCTTCTTCTTGTTGTTGAATGTCTTCCAACTGTGGAAATGAAAGAGCAGCTCCGGCAGTCACAGCCGCAGCATTCGGTGGTGTACCTTTAGATTCAATGAGCCGCCACATGTACCACGACGCTACTGATCTATACGGACGCCATTTCTCGCAAAGCTGCTCCATTTTCGATGGGCGAGGCAAATCCTCCATGCCATTAAGCATCTGCACACCCTTCCTTACACCAAGATCATTAACTGGTAACACATCAGGTCTATGAAGAGAGTTTATCATAAACATATGAACCGACCATGACCCAATCCCGTTCACCATTGTTAACATGGTGAACAAAGATTTCTCATCCATATTCACTATTCCAGAATCCGACAAGATCCCATTTTGATATTTCCTAGCAAGATCATGAAGGTAACTCGCTTTACGCCCGGAAACACCGATTTGACGAAGCTGTTGAGGTGTTAAAGGCAATACATTCTCTGGAACGACGCCGTTTTCACCACCGCATAGAGCAACGAAGCGTGTGTAGATTGAATTCCCTGCTTTAGCTGCTAACTGCTGATAAAGAATGCTTCGAATCAAAGCCAAGAACGGAGTATGAAAAGTCTCGAACGTTGGTGGTGGGTGAATGTCAATTAACGACGCGAGCAGAGGATCAGCACTTCGGAGATGGTGAAGAGCTGCTTCAAGCTCGCCTTCACATGTGAGAGACTTTGCGTGGATTCTCGGCACGGTTACAGAGCGTGACTGTGACAATTTACTCTTCACTGCTGGTTTTGAAGTCGTCGCCAAAAGGTTATGCTCTGGATTGAATCCGTCGCTGTTACCGGAAGCGTCGTCGTCGGGTGAGAGTTTCCGGATTTTTCGAGGACGGAGTGGGATTTTGGAAGGTGGAGACGATACATTGCCTAATTCAGTGACTCGTGGTGCTTCAATGGTGGTTGATGAGAGGATTGATCCGGAGACTCCGGCGGATGAGGCGGAGTCGGCATCGTTGGTTACCGGTGGAATTGGATTAGGGTTTTCGGGATTGGGTGATTCTGGTTGATTTGGGGGATGAGTTTGAGATGATGGTTGAGAAGGTGAATGTTCACCCATGTGAAATCGGAATTTCGGATTGGTAAAATTAGGGTTTTGGTCGCTTCAGAGACGAAGACGAAGAGAATCAAAAACCTAATCGGAGAATTAGCCACGACCGAGTGAAGTTGCGTCTCGGGTATTGACGTTAATTCTTCTCTAACGCGCTTATTTACGAGAGTGGCCTTCACGCTCCGACGTCCTCAATATGGGCCTCCCTTAATAAGCCTAATGGGTTGCTTGGGTCTTCAAATTGGGCTCAATAAACCCTACAGTTATTATTTTTCAAGAAGTCAAGAACAACTCTTTGTGTTGTGTGAGTGGGAAAAAATAGATTCACCGAAACAAAAAATGAATGAAAGAAAGTCTTTGATGTAATCTTTTTCATATAAACTGAAGATGTGATTGAGTAATGTTTATGTTTATAATAAAGATAAAAAATAAATATATAATGACGATGGGTGTAGTTTACTTTACATGTGAAAAATGAGGAGACTTTATCAATTATAATTATATGTAAGGAAGATATATTAGTAATGTATAAAGTTGTGGTCAACGAAAAAAAATGAGTGATGAATAGAGACAGTAAGATCAGATCACAAAGACGTGTTTGGTATGATTTGATTTGATTATTGTATGTCTTTTTCTGTCTTGGCCTCCTCTTAGCTCACATTTCTCTCGTTTTGCTTTTTCTTTGATTTTCTTTTATAACTTACAAAAATATTTACATATACATGAAGTTCATTTTGTTTTAATTACAGTTTTTATAATATCTGGCTCATGTATTCTCATGGGTAATTTGAGCAAATGTTTGACAAAATCCATTTTTCAGACAGAAAATTCAAAGTACATTAACGAATACTCCTATAAACAATAAATTGATTGAAGTTGAACCATAATTTATATTTATTGCAATTGGTACGAAAATTATTGATGTACAATTGACTAGTGAATACGAAAGTTATAATATTTTTACAAAAATATCAGCATTAAAAAAAAGAGATCTCTAGGCTTTTAAAAATCAATTAACACCACACCACACAAATCAATTTTATTTAACTCAAAAATATTATTATAAACTTTGATTTTAACTATAATAAAATTCAAACAAATCATTTCGTTTCAAATCTCTTTGTGACCATGCTCTAGAATCACCTAAAATGACCCAAACAAATATGTTGTTTTTTATTGCACTTCCATTTTTTCATCGATTATTATGTCTTCGATACTTTTATTTATTAATGACGTAAGTAAGATGTGGATGTCTTATCCAAGAGAACAAATTCCAAAAAATCAAAAAATTTATATTTTATTACACATTATCCGGCCTTGGAAGTTGGAAGACCTGATATGAATTTACAGAAATATAAAAATATTACCAAAATAATTCCATAATCCCTCATTTTTTAAGTAATTAATTTTTTTTTAGTGAAAATCATCCCAAGTGATAGTAAAAGAGGGAAAATAATCCAAAAAAATAAAATTATCTATTATCCAAAAAAAAAACAAGAAGCAATCTATATTTATTCTAAATCTGGTTAATGCGATGACCGCTACATTAACTGTGATCTAAAAAAAATGTCTGAAGCAGTCTTCTTCCTTCTCCTCTCCAGCAATTAACTACTACATTACAGCCGTATAGACCCAAATTCTTTTTCCTTTTTATTTTCAATAAGACGGCGTTTCTCTCATCCCTTTCTTATCCAAGCTCCGTCATCAAATTCCTTAGATCCTTCTAATTGAGATACAAAGTCCAAAGTCGGCTTTTTTTTTGGCATTTTCCGGCTTAGAATCGGCATTTTAGTCTCAGGGGGTCAAATCTTGAAGCTTTTTTGTTTGTTCTTGAAGATTAGGATTGAGAGTTTAGAAGATAGAATCAAAAGATGAGTTTCAGAGATGATAATGAGGAGGGTAGGAATGATTTGCGACGGCCGTTTATACACACCGGAAGCTGGTATCGGATGGGTTCGAGACAATCGAGTATGATGGGTTCGTCTCAAGTTATTCGAGACAGCTCTATCTCTGTTCTTGCATGTGTTTTGATCGTTGCTCTTGGTCCTATTCAATTCGGATTCACTGTAAGCCATACCAAAATCTCAACTTTTTTCTTTTTTTATTCCTTTTGTAGAAGAAAGATTTGATGATCTTGGGTTTTGATGTAAAAACTAGTTTGAGCTGAATTTGATGATCTTGGGTTTTGTTTGATTTGTCATTTTCCATGAAAATCTCAAATTTGGTGAACCGAGATGATTTTTCAAGTTTGGTGACAGATTTAGAAGACTAAAATTGGGAATTTCTGATTCTTTACTTAAACCCACCATGTTTGACTTTGATCTATTACTCTGTGTTTGGTTCCTTAAACCCTCCATTCTTTTGTTCAGTGTGGTTATTCATCTCCAACTCAAGCTGCAATCACCAAGGATCTCGGTTTAACGGTATCTGAGGTAATAGACCAATCTTTTTCTAGAGCTCTCTGGTTGTTATCATTGCTTGTTTAGCCGTGTTTGACTTTGATCTACTATCACTCCATGTTTCAGTACTCTGTCTTTGGTTCTCTGTCCAATGTGGGTGCTATGGTTGGTGCAATTGCCAGTGGTCAGATTGCAGAATACATTGGACGAAAAGGGGTATAGTTTGTTTGCTGATTCTTGGTTGTTCTGTTTTTTAGCCATTTAATAAACTCTTGTTTCTTCCTTTTGTTTACCTCTTATTGTGTTTTCTTCGACAGTCTCTGATGATTGCTGCAATTCCCAATATCATTGGATGGCTTTGCATATCATTTGCAAAAGTGAGTACTTATTGAGTTATTGCTCTCCAGTTTCTTTATGCTGCTTATTGAAACTCAACTCTCTACATCATTCTGGTATTGTAGGATACTTCTTTTCTTTATATGGGAAGACTTTTAGAAGGCTTTGGCGTTGGGATCATCTCTTACACTGTAATACTGAACTCAGCTAGTTTTTTGCTTTGCTTATGGAATAACGGTTTCCAGTATATTTATGCAACTCGGTTCGTGATTTTAGGTACCTGTATATATCGCTGAGATAGCTCCACAAAATATGAGAGGAGGATTGGGTTCGGTTAACCAGGTTTGACATGTGTAGTGACTAATTCCTGTTTGAATCTTGTGTACTGACTTTTAATGCTAAACAAGAAATGTTGGGTAACTTCTTGTTGTAGCTTTCTGTGACAATTGGAATAATGTTGGCGTATTTACTTGGCCTCTTTGTTCCATGGAGAATTCTTGCAGTTCTGGGTAAAATCTCATTACATGAAGCCTGAGACCATTTTCTGATTATGAATTATTGCTACGCTCTAATCATTTTCTCTGTTCTTATTCTTTATCTTTAGGGATATTGCCGTGCACAGTATTGATACCAGGTCTCTTTTTCATCCCTGAATCCCCTCGCTGGCTGGTAAGCCTTAGAATAGTTTGCTCATTCTTCTTGATTTTAGTGCATATTTTGGTTACTCCACTCTTTTTATTATAACATCATTAATCCTCTTTGATGGGATGCTTGATTTCGTTAAAATGTAGGCAAAAATGGGTATGACAGATGATTTTGAAACTTCATTACAAGTTCTTCGAGGATTTGAGACTGATATTACCGTTGAAGTTAATGAAATCAAGGTAACACTATCACTTAAAATGTTTCCTTCCAAAAGGTACATGAAGACTGATTTTCAAACGCTTATTTTTCATCTTTTCTGCAAATCTGCAGAGATCTGTGGCATCATCTACAAAGCGAAATACAGTTCGGTTTGCAGATCTCAAACGCAGGAGATACTATTTCCCACTTACGGTACAAATATTGAATATCTTTCCCTTGGAGTATACTTTGTCTACCGTAAGAAACATTGTCTTAAAACTCCTTTTTTTTATGTGTGTTTGTGTGTGTGTAACAGGTTGGTATAGGGTTGCTTGTACTTCAACAACTTGGTGGAATTAATGGTGTCCTATTCTATTCCAGTACAATATTTGAATCTGCAGGTAGGCTCTTGCTCTAAGCACACCTGAAGCTTCTTGTTCACATTATTACTTAATTTTACATTTTCCGTGTTTTCATATTTAGGAGTTACATCGAGTAACGCAGCAACATTTGGGGTCGGGGCTATTCAGGTAGTCGCTACTGCAATATCGACATGGTTGGTGGACAAAGCAGGTCGTCGACTTCTGCTTACCGTGAGTATTAATTCATTAGTTTCATATCTTTAAGACTTCTCTCTAGAGAAGAATTTAAGACATATCCAAGCGTAACTAATGCAAATGGAAAATGTTTTCCAGATCTCTTCGGTTGGGATGACAATTAGCCTTGTAATTGTCGCAGCTGCTTTCTACCTTAAGGTACTTTTGAAAGTCCTAACTTCCGTAAACATCATTATATCTTCTGCAACAAACCTGAGATTTGACTTTCTGAGTTTTACATTTCTTCTTTTAGGGATTTGTGTCTCCTGATTCAGACATGTACAATTGGCTGAGCATATTGTCAGTAGTTGGAGTTGTGGTAAGTTAGATATATACTTTCTCCATGCAATGAGCTATTATTTGCGCCTTAACACTGTTGAATCATTACAGGCAATGGTTGTTTCTTTCTCATTGGGAATGGGACCAATACCGTGGCTCATTATGTCTGAGGTAACAAGTTTAGAAGTTAGAACTAAGGTTGTAAAAAACGAAAAGCGAAAGATTTATTAAACTCTAACTTTGCTTGCTTTGTTTGTTGTTTGATAAACAGATCCTTCCTGTGAACATAAAGGGTTTAGCTGGAAGTATTGCAACTCTAGCCAATTGGTTCTTTTCTTGGTTGATCACTATGACAGCAAACTTGCTCTTAGCCTGGAGCAGTGGAGGTTTCTTTCTCTCTATCTCTTCTTTTCTCTTTCTATCATACCATTTGAGACAATAGAGCATTATCTTGATGGATTTTGGGTTACTATTTGGACAGGAACTTTCACTCTGTATGGGTTGGTTTGTGCATTCACAGTGGTGTTTGTGACTCTATGGGTTCCTGAGACCAAAGGCAAAACTCTTGAAGAACTTCAAGCCTTGTTCAGATGAATATACTGATACAACTTCATTCTTTGTCTCCCTCTCTGTTTTGGCCAAGAACCAGAAGAAGCAAAAGAAAATGTCGAGATTTTCCAGCCTTGTTATTTGGGCTGAGAACGTTACTAAGATTTGTTTGTTTGTTGTGTGTCAATAATCACATTACCTTCTCTATCACATGTATATCAACATACCTTCAAGTATTTGTAATTTTATTGAACTTTTCTCAGTTCTCATAGAGTAAAACCACTGGCCAGCATTAATTGTACTAGGGAACAAACAATATGTGGTGATATAGAGATTTGATCAAATTATGATCAACCGGAAGTTTTGTAAAGAAACACTAAAATGCCTCTTATCAACCATTCAATAGAAAAAAAACTCCAAAAGAAAACATGTCACTAGATTCACAAGCTTTTACCAAGTGAAATTGAAATGCAAGTAGGCAAGAAAAACTAAGAACGTTTATAGACACAACGAATAAGCACCAAACCAGACCATTACTTGATTTACTCTCACTGCTATAGAGGTCATTGGGATGAATCACAGAGGAAGAAGGTGAAATTCATGGGACATGAAGTCTTCACTGGGTCTGTAATACTTGTCTGGTGAGTACAAGCGTAGGTTTGAGACTTGGCTTGTGTATAGGCATGCAAATCTCTCTACCTGATGAGATTCAAAGATAATGTGGTTATGAAAATCACCTCACAAACGCAAAACCAACACATATGAAAGCAAAATATAAACTTCATTTACCTGGTGAGCAAATCGAGAACCCTGGTAGCCTGTTTTCATCAGTTGCCCCCAGACCTTGTGAAACTGCAGTTTCCAACACCCATAACATGAGCAGTTACAGATTGAAACTGAAACTAGCTGTTACACCAATACACACTCAGATTAATGAGGCTACATTTACCTTTTGGTGACATTCTCTTTGAGCTTGTTGATGACTCAGTCTTACTTGATCTCTTTTGGACTGTTAAATTCCACAAAAACATGTTTAGAATCACTCATCCAACTATTGAAGATCCAGGAATTATACAAGTTCTATCTTACCTCTAAGTCCTTGAGCGCTGATAACATTTCCTGCTTATCATTCTCGTTGATATCCTCAAACCTGAATGATAGAATTGGTTATGACATTAACAGGTTTTGTGCAAAATGGCTTTAACAATTAAGAATTCTAATCTATGTAACACAGCTTTCTTTGGACCAGGACCTAATTTAAAGACCACTCACTTTAGGGACCAATTCAAGTGGTGAATTTTGTCTTCAACTGAATCACGCTCATTTCTCATCAAAATAAGTTCCTGCAGACCAAAGAAAAATACTGAATTGAAAAGGAAGTTTAATGTATACAATTATAAATTATGATCATTAGCAGTTTTAGATCCAATTTCGTCAAGGAAAATCCGAAGACTCGCCGCACATACAGATGTCAATGGAACTTCAAAAATGCATGAAGGCCTTGGTGTTTCACAAATGAATTGATTATTTAGTTTATCAAAATTCAACAAACTTGATTTTTTACAACTTAATAGATCTCTGAGAATAATAACAGTTATATAGAGAGGATCCATTCACCTTACGCATATTCCTCAGTTCCCATAAAAGTTCAACCTCTTTTTCTAATTCTGGAACTACAAGCATAGTTCTCCAGCCTGAAGAAAGAAGAAGATCAAGATCCAAGTAACTGGCGCAAACAAAGGACACTTTGAATAGTTTCTTCTAATACTCTCTTCATCAACATGCAAGTGCTACTAGCTTACTTACATACTAAGCTCGCCATTCACAAGTGATTAGGGATATAATATACCATATATTTCTTCCCAGAATCCATACATAGTTCAGTTAAACCCATGAAGATTTGTTTAACTTACTTTACACAACAAAATATATAAAAAAAAAAAGAGAGTCTAAACTGGAAAAGAAAACCTTACCAAGTACTTTTTTGCTGCGCAAGATGTCACCGTATATATGATCACCAACATAAAGTACCTAACAAACAGAATAGCTGAATAAGTGACAAATGATGCATAGCAAATATGCAGTCAGTTACTATAGAGTTCTAAGGAATATCTGTCATTTCATAATACTATGATATATCTAATCGAGAGCAAGCAAAACTTTCTTTGCAAAATAGCTAGTGCTCTCTACCTGTGAACTTGACTCAATTGAGAGCAAACTGTGAAGATGCCCGACATTTCCACCTTGAAAAACTCGACAACCTTTATCTTTACTCTTCAGTAAAATTTTTGGTGAAGGATCTCCCACCTTTGAACAGATATACACAAGGATCATTTAAATAAGAAATAGCATGTGAAAGACTGTGAATTGGTGTCACAATTTATTAAAAATCAAACCTGAGCCATAGGTGTTCCATTGTCAGTATTAATAAGCATTCCAGACTGAGGTTCCACCTCAAAAAGGTTAGCACGGCTCTCTTCATGGAAGAAACCAGGTTTTGCACTTCACGAAAAATATCCAAGTTAGAATTCAGATAGCAAACAAATCAAACGAGTTAGGAATATTTCCAACAACATTCATAACCAATAACAAATAATGAGTGTCTAATCTTTTGATCACAACGATTTTGTTCAGAGAGATTAAAGAGACTTAGTAAAGAGAAAGACCTGCCAGTGATCACAACATCAAAATACTGGAGCCAATCAAAGTTGCACGTATGCGGACCATGTACCGTGCGCCCTCCACAGAGAAAGTTCATTACAATATTTGTGTAGTCCCACAAACTGCAAGAATGTTACTCGAAAACATGTGTCTCGACAATATGAGAAAATTGATTATATAAAACAGGTGAGAACAAATCAATAATGTTGAACATTTGTCTCTCAACAACAGGATATTCACTAATGTTTTTGTATCTTCCTTAGTTCCATATTTCAATAACAAGGGCGAGGGACAGGTTACAAGGGTTTGAAGTTGCTTAAAATAACTACAATTTTTTTTTACCTAAATCTATCTGCACAGCTACAAAAGAAATCTCTGCATAAAATAACTTTAGGGGAACACTTTGAAGTTTGTAGAAATATCATCAGCATTACCTATTGGTCACCAAGAATGTAGAACGTCCAGAATCTCTGATCATTTTAATGAGGGGTACTATCGTGGTATCCTCATTGATATACCTGAAAATTTGGCAAGTTAACAAAAATCTTATGCAAAAAAGAAATTTCCAACAGAGAGCCATGGCAGAGTCGTGCTTCTCCAACTTACAAAATACAGTGATGAGCATACCATCAGCCTTACCTATTAGGTTCTTTTGCCACCATCTGCTTTAAAGTTCCGTCGCGGTGGCACAAATCAACAGCAGCACGAACATCTTTGTACATCCGAGCATAACTAAAAGAATTTCATAGGAGGAGGAAATAAATTAGTGAAAAGTACAAACAATAGACTAAAAGAGTAGCAGCTAAAAGAATTTCAATCATAAGCATAAAATTAAAGAGAAGACATTCATGCCAAGTATAAGTTACAGAGCACAAGTTAACAGAACTACAACCATTAGCAAAACATAAACTATCTTATATGCTAATATTAAGAAAAGTAATAAAAGATGGGAAATTGTCTTACTCAACGTCCTTGGGAACCTTTTCTGGGTTATTATCTTTAAAATCAACGAGTTGAGCGAACAAATAGGCTTCGGCCAGTGAAAAGAGAGTATCTATGAGAGCGTAGTCGGGTTCATCAAAAGAATCTCGTACTAGGCTGCTTCCGTAGATGTCAACTTTGTCTTCCTTAGAGAGCTCCCTAAACCCATGGTAAGCCACTTTCACATATTTATGGCGGTCCATCTGCATAATCAAAAGTCGATTAGAAAGAGGCAACAATTATTATGAGAGTCAGATACAAGGTAATCACCTTTAAGATGTTTCCCCTCTTTTTGTCAAGCACCAAGCCTCTAACCATGTAATTCCAATCAAATGTCCACTCTAGCAGCTGGATTTTTTTACCACACCAAGTATAACGATCAGCCAAACTTTTCTGATGGTCACAACCTTAAAAAAGCAAAGAGTATACTAACCTCATTTGGATACCCCAAATCATAAACCAATTTCCTGACAGTTCCTTCATAAGCAAGGGACTCGAAAGTTTCGGACTTGTATTGAGCAAGAGTGTAGTCCATATCAAAGCCTACGGCAATGATATTTTTCATATTCAACGATCTATTGCAGAAAATCTGATTGCTTATATCAATTTTCTTTCCTCCTTCCGGGGAGGACCATTTATGAGGAACTTCGCATCCATCCCTGGAGCCCACAGTGTGAAACTGCAACACATTTTCACTGAGAGCAGTCGGTTTCTGATCTTCCATCGAACTCTTAAAATACAGCTGGCTTGTCCCTGAGAGTTTATCAAGTAAAAAGGAAACATCATTTTTTTCTATTCTTCAAATGATGATATAGCTTGTTGCACAACACACAATACAATTAGCGTAGAGAATTGAAGAAACTCTATCCAGCACATATATGATAAGAATATTTAAAAACAATCTAAGAATAAGCATCTGGTTAGTCAGAACCCACCAAAGCTAAAATTAGATACACAGAAGAAAATGAAGCTACCTGATGACACGTTCTCTACGAGTGGATAAGTGATTTGGACTTTAGTCAACACGAGTCATACAACCATTAAAGCTTTGGTGATCAAGCATGATTCCACTAGCACCAAAAGAAATACAAACCCCTAGAACAAGATAACCTAACATATCTTACCTCGATCAAAAAGATCAAAGCGTGCACCACGCTAACTCCTGATCCTAAAGTTTCTTCCAAGGTATGCTCCAGGCAAGACCTAGAAATTGCAACTTCCACGATTAAAGATACCTAGTAATTACCACATCTTCCTTCCCGATCTACGATTCTTCACTAAGAACAACTCTGATTTCCCGAAAACTAAGCTACTACCAAAATTAGCTTACACGAAATCAGTCATAGGGACGTCACTGAACATGCGATTAACACCATTAGTCTACTATGAAAACAAAAAAAAGCACAAAGAACACGAAACGGTCTACAACAAGAAATCAAGCGCGATGAAGAAGAAAACTAGATTGAAACAAGCAAAACGATGAAGTAGGAGGAAGAGGAAGACGAACCAGTGGTGTGGAGAAATTCTCTACGAGGAGCTGGAAATTTTCCGGGAAAATGATGGAAACGGAAACGAGGAGAGAAAGTAGAGACACAGAGAGAAAAAGGAAGAGAAAGTTGGCGTTTAGAGAGACGCATGGTGGTGGTTAAGCTATTAAATAGGCATTGAGGAGTATACGAATCGAATTCTGAAGAAAGGAGAATAAAATTGGGTTTTACAACTGTAAAACAACTACTTGGGAATGCCGTCGAAAAAGTAGGATTCCTACTGATTAACCACTCAGACATTTACCGGAAATTCGCCGGCGAATATTCCCTCCGTTTCAATTGCATTTATTTTTTTCTTATTTTTCTCCGGCGGAACTAGGGAGGGAAACGAGGCGTTGCTAAAGAAGAAGAGATCCCAAAGAAATATGTGCCACGTGTCACATTAGATCAAAATAAAGAGTACACAAAAGAGATTGCGTGGTTGTGGCTGTTTATGGCTTTTTCTGAACCCAATGGGCTTTATTAAACCTAATTTAAATGGGCCTACAATTCAAGCCCAGTTCTTAAACCTCACACTTTAGTTCTCTTTTCCGTCTTCCCCATTTCTCAGTTCGCGTTCATCTCTCTCTCTCTCTCATCAGCCGATCGCGTGAACACCACGCGCCGCCGAAATCTTCACTATCAAGCTCTAAATCCACCGTCATGTCAACGACTTCCTCCTTACGTGCTCGACTAGCTTTCGTTGCTTTACTCTCAGCGACGACTTTTTACTGTATCCATAAATACCGCCGCTTGAAACGTCTGAAAAACCTCTCGTTAAACCCTAGCTCTACCTCGAAACCCAGCAGAGGAAAGATCTTCTTCATCTCCCAAACTGGTACAGCTAAAGCCTTAGCTCAACGGCTACACGAGCTATGCGCATCTAACGACATAGCATTTGATCTCGTCGATCCACGGAGCTATGAACCTGAAGATCTCCCCAAAGAAACTCTAGTTATATTCATCACGTCGACTTGGGATGGCGGGAAACCGCCTAAGAACGGAGAGTTTCTTGTGAACTGGCTTGGTGAGAGCGCTGAAGATTTCCGAGTCGGCTCGCTTCTTCTCTCCGATTGCAAATTCGCTGTTTTCGGTGTCGGGAGCCGTGCCTATGGGGAATCGTATAATGCTGTGGCGAAGGAATTGTCGAGTCGGATGATAGGATTGGGTGGACTCGAGATGATTCCTGTGGGAGAAGGCGATGTTGATGACGGAGAATTAGACAGAGCATTTCAAGATTGGTGTACTGGAGTTATTAGGATTCTGAAGGGAGGAGGATCTGCTCAAGAAACAAATGGGGTTTCGCAGCAGATTGGTGCTGTTGAGAATGATCTTGAGTACTACGATTCAACAGATGATGAAGATGAAGACAATGATGCTGATGGAGGTATTGTTGATCTTGAAGATATTGCTGGAAAAGCTCCTTCGAAGAGAAATGGCGTAGTTAAAGTGACTAAAGTTGATGGAAAGAAGGAAATGGTGACCCCTGTGATTAGAGCAAGCTTAACGAAGCAGGTATTGGGTTTTGTTGCTTGAGCTTTGAAGCAGTGTTTGCATTTTCTCGTCTTTACTTGAATGAAAATGACTTTTACACTTGCAGGGCTATAAAATAATTGGTTCGCATAGTGGGGTTAAAATATGTAGATGGACAAAGTCACAACTTAGAGGCAGGGGAGGTTGCTACAAGCACTCCTTTTATGGCATTGAGAGTCACAGGTTTAATTGAAACTTCTGATTTTTTTTCCCTAGTCTTATGTTGGAAGATCGTGATTCTTATGGTAAGGTATTCGGTATTTGATTTTCGAATAAACTAGGTGCATGGAGACAACACCTAGTTTGGCTTGTGCAAACAAATGTGTCTTTTGTTGGAGGCATCACACCAATCCTGTGGGAAAGAGCTGGCAGTGGAAGATGGATGAGCCGTCAGTGATTGTGAAAGGTGCTCTTGATCTTCATACAAAGATGATTAAGCAAATGAAAGGAGTTCCAGGTTAGTGTATATGCTTCTCCTTATTTTGGCTTGCAGATGATGAATTCTCGGAAATTCTCTCTCATAGTTTATGCATATCTGTGCATCAAGTTGGATTCTGGAACCTATTTAGGAATCTCATAGTTTATGAAACTGAACTTGATGCCTTTTGGAAGTCAAATATGCTCTGAGTGTTTTGTTTATTTGATTGGTTGTTTCCATCATTTGAATGTCAGATGCTGATTTTATTGGCTGGCTATAATCTTCAGGTGTGACTCCAGAGAAATTACAAGAAGGTCTAAACCCAAGACATTGTGCGTTATCACTTGTTGGTGAGCCGATTATGTATCCGGAGATCAATGCTCTTGTAGATGAGCTACATGGAAGGCGTATTTCTACATTTTTGGTTACTAATGCACAATTCCCTGAAAAGATTTTGATGATGAAGCCTATCACCCAGGTCTGTGCTGTCTGTTTTGTAGCTTTGAAAGCTCACCTAATGGAACCAAATTTACCTAACTCATTTCTTTGATATTTACAGTTGTACGTAAGTGTAGATGCTGCCACCAAAGAGAGCTTGAAGGCCATTGATAGACCTCTCTTTGCTGACTTTTGGGAACGGTTTATTGTGAGTAGTTTAAATAACCTCCTTTATGTAGTGAAATGTGAATCAAGGTAAAGGTATAATCTCTGGACCATTTGTATCCCAGGACTCCTTGAAAGCTCTCCAAGAGAAGCAGCAGCGAACCGTCTACCGTTTAACACTTGTCAAAGGATGGAATACAGAGGAGCTAGATGCTTATTTCAACCTCTTCAGCATTGGGAAACCTGATTTCATCGAGATCAAAGGCGTCACATACTGCGGATCGTGAGTGTGCTCCACTTGTTATTCTCTCTCTCTCTCCACTCTTGTTACACATATCTTTACTGATGTAAATCTTCTGGAAACAAAACCAAAACAGCTCTGCAACATCAAAGTTGACAATGGAGAATGTACCTTGGCACACAGATGTTAAAGCATTCTCAGAAGCTCTGTCTCTGAAGAGCGATGGGGAGTACGAGGTTGCTTGCGAGCACGCCCATTCTTGTTGTGTTCTTCTTGGGAGAACCGAAAAGTTCAAAGTGGATGGAAAGTGGTTCACTTGGATTGACTATGAAAAGTTCCATGATCTGGTTCGTTCACCCAAACACAAAATATGATCGTCTCAAAACAAAAAATTCATGCTGACATTAACGATACTTTTGAATGAATTCGCATAGGTGGCTTCTGGAGAACCGTTCACGAGCACAGACTATATGGCTCAAACACCATCATGGGCGGTTTATGGAGCACAGGAAGGTGGGTTTGATCCAGAGCAGTTACGTTACAAGAAGGAAAGGCATCATCATCCTAAACCACAGGCGGTTTTAGCTTAAGACAGGAGTAAGCTAAGCTTTTTTTGTTTTTCATTGTCGTCTTCGTACTAAACCACAGGCGATTTTAGCTAAAGCTATTTTGCTAGCCTTTAAAGCTTCTTCTTCAAGGTCTAAAGCTTTTTGTTTTTTTGTTATGTCATCTAACGGTGTTAACTCGTAAAAGTTTTGAAATCATATCAAACTCCAGACAGTTTCAATCCTTGAGCTGGGTTTTTGTATTTGATAAGGTTTTGGTGTTTTGGGAATGTTTTTAAGGGAAGATGATTTCGCACGTGAAGGCCTTGCGGGCCCAATAATGTCTTGCATTAAAATAGTCTATCAACATGGATGGAGTCGTCGAGTCTCTTTCTCTCACTGTTCCAAGATTAATTATGTAGTTTGTATAACTTTAATCGACAATTACAGCTATTTGGTTAAAAGATTTAAATAATTGACAGGTTCTTTCTTCTTTAACACTAGCAATATCCATTAGTTTCTTAACTTATCCGTTCACCATGTGCGATGGTACCTTTTATCATTTTTTTTTTTTTTTTTGTAAACCGGTACCTTTTATCATTTATCATATAAAAATTCGAAAGGGACGTAACCATCCATCAATGTTCAAGAAAGCGCCTAAAACGCCTAATCGGGGCCTAGGCGATTTTTAGGCGGTTTAGACGTTTATAACGTAAAACATTATAAATATGATATTATATATCAAAGTTATATAAAATATTTATATAAAACTAAAAAATATGAAATTATAAACAAAAATTAGATAAAACATTGATTTATATTTATATTAAACATTATATGGATATTTATAACCATATATATAGAAATAAAACTTAACTGAAATTGAAAAAATATATTAAATAAGATCTATATAATTTTAGGCGGTTAAGACGGTTATCTAGGCGTCGCATCAGAGCCTAGCGCCTAGTCGGGGCCTAGGCGACCGCCTAGACCGCTTTTTAGAACACTGCCATCCATCAACTACGCAACCAATAAATTAAACAACCTACTACAACTAAAAAAAACCAGGTTTTTTATGAAACAATTCATTTAATTTAGTTTCACCAGCATAATGTCTTAAAGTTATTTTGATGCACCAAAATACAAAGATTTGTTTCTTGTTTTGAACTAACAGATCCAAGAAATTATAAAATCAATTGTTTTTTCTTCCCATGAGGGTTTCAATTAATTTAGAATCCAACAATAGTTAATCCAAAAACACACACAAAAACAAGAACTCCATTAATGATACGGTAATAAAGATTTACCAGCTCTTCACCGGCGTGCTTTTCCTCCTCGACCGTCTAGACGACGGCGGTGGAACCACCACCTTCATCGTCATCTCCGGCTTCTCCTCCTCTTCTAACTCTTCATGTTTCATCTTTTGCTCCTCTTCCATACTACTACTACTCCTAACTTTCTTCTTCTGCTTCTCTCTGTTAATAACCTCAGCTTCGTCGTCTTCTTCTTCTTCGTCCTCATACTCTTCGTAATCCTCGTCTTCTTCAGATTCTTCCTTCTTGAAATCTTCTGGGTTCTCAAGATTCTTCCTTGGCCTTCCTCTTCGTCTCCTTGTAGTCTGAGACTCCGTCGGAGATGAAACTTCTGCTACCGTCGCCGTCACTGACGGTTCCTTTGCTTTCTGAAACCTTCTCTTCCCCATCAGTTTTACTTTTCTCAACAGAATAATATTTTTCGTGAACAGCTTAGCTTGTCTGATTTTTAATATCTTCAAGAGCAATAAATTTTCTTTTGTGTGTTTACAGACAGAAACAAAAACAACAGTCTTTAAAACCAAAAGCCGCCCATTCTTTTTGGTGTACAGATAAAATATCAGAAGAAAAAGTAGATTTTATTTTTGTCCGTTGGTTATCTCTTGTATATTATCCACCAATATAATACGAGTATGACATATATATCCTTGGAATTAGGGTTCATGTATATAGTCTACGTGCTATACAATATACAGAAGTATATATTATCAAAGATTAATATCGTAAAGCTTCCAAGATTAACATTTTAAATCTAGTGATTTGCAAGACTATTGCCACCTTATCACCACCAGGTTGCTAGCGGTAATCAGTGTGTGAGGTTTTTATATAATTCTATCCGATAGTAATTGAAAACCTATATGGACCATTTGAGATTTGAACCGTGACATTCTTTATACACTATTGAATACAATGAATGAGATGACTTACATCAAAATCTATGACTCAACAACAGAAAAACGGCACGACGTTCACTATTCCACTAAGAAAGTTAACAGGCTTGAATTTAAAAAAGCCCAAATAAGGCCCAATAATTTACTGTTTAGAAAAACCAACAACACAATGCACGTCGTTTTACATGTAAACGACCGACGCGGTGTGGTCTCGTAAACAGCGAATGGTTTTGTTTGGTGGTAAAGGGATAAGATCACGTGATCGGAAAGTCAGAAGAGCCCATCACCTTCTCCTTCTTCTTCCTCTTGCCTCAAAAAGACAATTCTATCGACTTCCCATCACTCTTTCTGATTTCTGATTTATTTTTCCTTTTCACTGTAGAATTTTATTTTTAATTTTGGTTTTGTTATCTTCGAAAAAGACATAGTTTTTGCTGGAAATATCAAATTGGGTCCGTCGCCACGCCACGCGCCGAGCTCGCAATACATCGAAAAGCAACGATCTAGGAGGACGATCTTTAAAATCCTACTTGGCCACAAAAAAAATTCTATTTTTATTATTTTCCGTGTTTAAGTTTTGATTCAGACAGGAAGATTAATATTAAGCACTAGTTGTGCAAAATCACAAACAAAAAAAGTGGTTCTTGTGGATGGAAACAATTTCTGGGTGAGCTTCCTTTTCCTTTTTTTGCTTTCTTTCTCTCCTTTCTTCTCTCCGGATTTTTCTAGGTTTTCTCTCAAATTTTTGTTTATGTTTTTTCCTTTAAAGGTTGTTCCTTTGTCATATAGAGAGATAGTTTTCACCTACTTTCAATCTCTGCGATTTCAAGAGAGATTTGTTTCTGCATCTGTAATTTTGATTCCTTTTGACCATCTCTCTGTTGTGTTTGGCAAGTGAGTAAAGTTTGAATCTTGACCTTTCTTCTTTCTTTCATTAGTTATGATTTTGCTTCTTTTATTGCCTGAATTTTTCCCATTTTGGGAATGAATGATTCTCTTTTTCCTTTCTTTATCAATAGGCTCTTTTTCTGTTCTTCAAGTCTCTTTTTTGGGGGTTTTTTCTTCCCAATTCAGGAAAAAAAAAACTGTTGCTTTCTCTTTGTGATTCTCACGTTATTCTCATTGATTCCAAATTTTCTGCAGCACACGTATATCAATCCAAATCGACGACCATTTACTCTTCTCTGATGCATATGTTTTGGATTCAGTGAGAAATAGAAATTGATTTTGGTTTCTTAATCATGGTGGAGCCTTATGAGACACGTAACAACGGTGAAGCTTCCCAGATGGTCAGATATCAGAGTTATAACCATCACAATTCCAGATTACCATCACCATTATCATCGCCATTACTTGATTTGAGAGTGTTCTATGTCAGAATCAGCAATTTCAAGGTGGATCATTCGACACCTGAGGTCCTGACCATTACTCATATTCCTTTGGATCCAGATTCACTTCTGGAGATAAATGGTGTTAGAATGAGCATGTACTCTGAAGGAGTTTCTTCTCAGCTAAGGCGAGATCGTGTTGATAAGAAATCCGAAGTAGCTACTTTTATCAGCACAGACAATATCAGGTTGTCTGGTAGTGTGAAGTTTGAGGTTTATGACAAAGATGAGCTGGTTTTGTCTGGAACGCTTGAGATGTCTGGTAGTAATGGTTTCACTGGTGAATCTAAGCATAGCGTGAAGCGGTGGAACATGAATTGTGAAGCTGAGATCACTGCAGGGTCTGGTTTCTTGAAGGAGAAACATATTGGTGGTTCGGAGTTATCATCTCCATTGCCAACTATTGAAGTCTATGTCACTGGCTGCTTTTCAGGAACTCCCATCATCTTAACCAAGACTCTACAGCTTGGTTTCAGAAAGAAGCACGGTAGAGTGACTGCATTAGATTCGATTCCAGAGTATGAATCTGATGAGCCTCATAAAGGAAACTCATCTGAGCTTGATTATCAGGTAACTTTTTAATTGCTTGCTACTTGCCTACTTCACTGTTTCAAAAGTATTATAATGCATTCTAATAGTTTTATATTGATTAGTTTACAACTTCAACACATTGAATGCTTTTCCTAAGATATGAGTCTTCTTGGTCATGATATTGGCTGTATGAGCATTAAGTTTTTCATGGTTTTGAGATTTCATAGTTTGAGACATGTTTCTTGGTACTCTTAGGAAGATAATTCCTTTAGATATTGAAGTGGACCAATTTCGTTATAAATGATCATGTGAGGTATGGGGCCTGACACATTTTATAAGTCAATAGATATCTCTCTCCCTCTCTCTATCTCTCACTCTCACTCACACACACACTCTCTCTCCCATTTGTCTCTTGTCTCGTGATCTTAATATCTAAACTCTTATCCTCTTGTCTGCTACAATCAGTTCTTATGTGACCCATTGGTTGAAATATCGTGGTTTTCACATGTAATGCCACAATATATCATCTTTAGTTAATGCATAGACTGATGCGGTAAACGCTACCCAAATTAAGAGTCAATGTGAAGAATAGTGTATGCTTGAAGTTTTTATTGGAGGTTCTTGCTGTTGACAGTGTAGATTACCTAAAGGAGATGGATCTTCATACTCACCGTAGATTTAGTTGCATTTAAGTATAGTGCAATGTCTATAAATTCGACCATTAGCTCTACATCTGAAAGAGTTTATAAGATTGGAACAAAAAGACCATTAGCCTCTATTGTACAAGTGATTGAATGACCATTGTATTCTTTATTTGACTATCTCTATGAATGTCTATTACTTATTTTTCTTTTCCGAGACCAACATGTGCTACATACATTGTTCTCTCTGTTGCTGAGTTCTTTGTTAAGTATGGGAGTTTTTTTTTCTGTGCAGGTAACAGAATATGGAAGTTATAAACAAGAATATGAAGGAGAACACAGCGACATGTATTGGAATAGAGAGTACGCAGATGGTGAAGATGGTGAGATGTCATGGTTCAACGCCGGTGTGAGGGTTGGTGTGGGAATTGGTCTTGGTGTCTGTGTAGGTCTTGGCATTGGGGTTGGCCTTCTAGTGCGTACCTATCAATCAACCACCAGAAACTTCAGAAGGAGGATTATCTAGTTTCATCTAAATTGCCTCAAGCTTCTTCTACTCTCTCTCTCCCTCTAACTCCAATCCGTTGCACATCACTTTTGACTGCAGAACTCTAAGCTATATAGTCTAAGCTAATACTGCTGTGTAGTATAATTTTTCTTTATGTATCTTTTTTTCTCTTTGTGCCTTCAAATTTTGAAAGAAATCATTCTCCCTTCTTCTTGTGTTTGTTGAGATTCAGATTGAAAGAAACAAAGCTTGTTGCTGGTAATGCGGATCCTATCGTCTGCTTCCTGTAAATAAAATGCTTATAAAGTGTAAGAGTTTTTGGATTCACTTAAGCCTTGCAAGAGTAATACACACAACTCCTTTTTATTTTAATCAAATGTTATGTCTAAATCATACAACCTCTCTACTTAGCATCAAGAGCTATTAGTACATTTCAAAAGGGTTGGTTATACAATACACTGCCTTCAAAACCGGTCAAGGGTGGGTTTGGATTGGCTCAGGGGCAATCTCGGCTCCAGAAAATCCGTTGCTCACGTGCAGCTGGTTAGAGTTACTGTGACCCAATCCCCAAAAGTTTGCAGTTTTAACATCGTCTTGGTTCATTTGCTTGGAGAATTCTTCATAGTTATACTGCAACAAAGCTTTCCCTCCAAACTCGGTTGGGAGATTTTCCTCGTCGAAAAATGTGCTCATAAGCTCCACGCTTTCTGGGTTCTTTGGGTAAACAAATTTCACCTTGACGAACGTCTTTGCATCAATGAAGTACTTCACAATCTGTGGAACAACCCAAAAGGAAAAACAAAATGAAGAAAATGCCATCATGTTCCTGCACATATATTATTCATTCCTGTGTAGACGAACAAACACAAAGTTGCTTTAATCACACCAATGTCTTGTCTAACTATGAGATAAAAGTAGTGTTTTGTCTAACCTTCCAGAATGCCTCAAAGATTCTTGGAGGATTATAAAGGAAAGCTACAGCTAGTCTCTCTGGGTAGTGATTTTGCAGTATATTTATAGTTTCTCTGGCAGATTTAATAGGCACACTAGTGCTCATTGACCAGTCCGTGAAGTCAATAAGCCAAGACATCTGTTCTTGATCCTCTGGTAGATTCAGAATAGCATTCTCAATGAGATACACCAGATGTTTCATCTGGTTCTCCAACGATTTTGTGTTCTACAAAAGTTGTCAATGAAAATAGAAGTTTTAGCTTGTGCCCTGAAGTTAAATTCAATCTCTAAAAATATTAACTAAGAAAATTGATCTTTAGAAACCTGCAAGCCGGGTCTCAGTATAAGAACCGTTCTTCCATGCCTGTCATGGAATCCAGCTTTGTAAACTTTACCAGTCTCACCTTCACCTGAAACTTCATTCTAGTAGAAAACAAGTCTCAACCAGGTAAGTTTTAGTAGTAATTCTCCTAATGAATCTGAGATTTGTACTTATGATGTACTTACCCATCGGATTTCCTCGGGTTTAAAAGTCGATCTCCATTTCAGAGTCTCCTCGAGCATCTTCTTGGCTTTGCCTACATTCCAATTCCTAGCTTCCAGATATCTCTTGAGACATGCATCTGAACAATACAGTGAACTCCTTCCAGAAAGCTGACCTATGAGAGCCTTAAGCTCTTTCATCTATATCATCAAGATCAGAAAGCATTACCTTCTACGAATCAACTAGGTAATTAAAAGAAAATCATCAACAAGGCCATGAAAGATTTTACCTTTGCCTCTCTGAGAGCTGCCTCATTATGCTCTTGCTCGGTTTGCGAAGAATTCTTCCAACGAAACATTTTGAGAATTGCACTTGGGTCCAATATATCAAAATCACTTTAGTCTGTCAAAATTAAACACAATGAAATAAAGCCATATAGATCATTAGCTTATACTTACAATGGCCGTTAAATCCAAAGCCAAGGAACATGTTATAATACAAAAGGTTCATGTACTGCATGTGACTGGAAATCAAATCACAGACCAAACATGACTCAACCACCTAATGTGTCAACTGCTGATACAACAAACCCAAAAAACTTCAAAATCTAGTAAAGTTTGAGCCTTGTGAGGAAACAGATCAATCAACAAGATTTGCATAGTTGTTCAAGATCCACCCAATTTCTATGAGCTCACTAAAAATCTCGAATGAATCACAGTCCTACTACTTTTCTAGTCGTTAGATAAATAATTCTAGAGATAAAAAAAAGACTGCGAATAAGAAAAATCAAGAGCATGGAATCCAATTAAAAACCTGACATATCATCATCCATCAGAGATTTCACAAACATTTAAAGATCGAAAATTTAAAGAGAAGAAGGAGCGTAGTACCGAAACAGAGAGAAGCTGCTAGGAATAAAGAGAGAATTTTGCAGTGATGAGAGAAGTCGGAGAGAGTCAGCTGAAGAAAGTTGAAACTGATGACATTGGAGAAGAAAAGTAAAGACAATTCACCTAACCGCTTTCAGACAAGTGGACAACAATTACAGAGACAGCTATTAAAATATCTTTTAAAAGTAACTGAACGGTACGGCACGGCACGTGAGATTCACGTATACCTGAGACAGACTAAGCTCACACGTGTCACTATCTTAGAGGCAAGAGTAATTGGAAACAGCCCCAAAAAACAAAAATACAACTTTGTTTCGAATCCATCCAGGCCCAATTACTATATGGACCACAAGTTTAAAACAAATATAAGAGGTTTGAATATTAACAGAAATAAAAAATTTACACTTAGACTTTATAGAGGAAGTGACAAGGTTTATTACATTCAAAACTCTTTCACATTCCAATGGAAATTGAAGAGAACCAATCTGAAGCAACAACACCTTTCTTCTAACTCTTGTGAAGAAACTGCTACGCACAAAGATGAATCTAAAGAACCAGAGTCAAAAACACATTTCTTCTAAATCTTGTGAAGTACGATACACTTGAAGCACCACTTCCTGGGTTCTACAATCTGACAAATCTCAAATGCATACACCTTATTCCATCCAAGAGCTATAACAAACTTCCCATGAACTGAGAATCACAAGACAATCTAAAACAGCAGTCCAAAGCCAATTTTATATTCACTAACATCAAAGAACCGACCATCAATTTGAACAGCACAGTACCGGTTCGCAGTTTCTGACGTATAAAGTTCAACAAGTGTTCAATCAAAGTGACTATCAGCTTATTGGGTAGTGCCGCAGTGTTGACTTATTAATTAGAGAGAATTCATAGTGCGATATGATTCTTCAATTTATTAGAACTTATAGACTTATTCACTTACGATCTGTTGATGGTGATAATAGTTGATAAACAAACGATTTTCAGATTCTTACAACAAACTCAACTTTGAATCAATATCGCTAAATTTAAAACTGAAACGAAATTTAAAGGAGAAATATTTGTAGTCAGCTCAGAAGGTTGCACAATCATTTCAAAGATTGAATAATCTCATAAGTCCAGACATATATATTAGCAACTTCATCATCGCAAAACAAATCAAATCAAAAGTAAAAGATCATCAAATACTCAGAGAAGCTACGAACTTGTAGCGATGGCAGACAATCTACACGGCATCAATTCAGACCGCCCGTCTGCTAATATCTCATCATTGTTTTTGATCACAACAAAAAAAAACATAAAACTAAAATTCGAATGATGGCATCAGATAATAAGCGGAGATGTTTTGTCAACACTGTTCATCAGTGGTTAAGCATAAATTAATCAATTCTTCACTTGCCAATCAAAAACTAAAAAACGATTAAAAAGTATAGGTCGATTCATTTGACGCCAAAGCTGAAGAAATAGCAATGGGTTGGTAAGATAACCTATTCACTATCAGCATCCGTTCTAACTCCTCTACCATTCTTTAGTGATTTTACTCGACCAGTTAGAGGAGTGGGTAAATCAAACAGATGCATCTAAACCCAATCAAAATCGAAAACAAAACAAAAACAAGAGATAAACAAACTACAAGAACCAATCGATATTCGAACAAAATCAAGATACCATAGGCGATTCAAGCGAAGAAGATAACTGCGGAGGAATAGATCGGTTGTTCTCTAGAAATAGGGATTTGTCAGGATATTTATATAGCGGAGAGATTTTTTTGTTATCTCGGAAACTAGGGTTTCGCTCTTAACGGACTTACGTCGGTGTTATTATTTTAGTGGGCTATTTAGTGACATACTTGGCCCATATTTGCCATGGTCCATTGGGTTAATTATTAAAAAAAAAACGCAATAAGATTTTTGTTTTTGTTTTTGGTCAAACAATAAGAACTAATGAAACTCATAAAAACTCAAACAATAAGGTTTAGATTTGTTTTCTGATATTGTTTTTAAGAATCTGTTTGTGTGGATTTCAAAATCTCTGCAATATATCTTTGATTTTGATTCTAATAATTTACTCATGAAACTCCAAAAAGGTTTCGTTTCAAATGATTTAATATACAAAGATTTTACAAGTCTTTTAGTTTTGAATAACACATAAGATCCAATAACACCAGATTTTAAAGTTAGATTTAGAATCATTAGTTGAATAACACTGGATTAGTGTTGGATTTTAATTCTATTAAAATCCATCATTGAATAACACCACCTAATTTGATTAAAAAATAAAATGAAAAATGAAACTCATAAAATCATAATGGAATGTGCCAATGACCATTGATATTTGTTTTACTATGAAAATATTCATTTACACCCTTTCAAAATTACATATTTACTCCTTTTTGTCACAAATCCAAGGTGTATATTTGCTCATTAAGAAACCTATTTAAACCCCAAACAAAACAAAACATCTAAGAGGGACTATTGTAACGATTTCTCCACCGTACCTAATGATCAGTGTTGATATCCGACGGTGGTAAAAAGCTCTCCAAACACAATCCACAAATATTGAAATCCACTTCCTCGATCCGCCATTTCTCCTCTATTCTTCTTCGGTGATTTACAGCTCCGCCGTAACGATAAAGCGTTGTCACAGTTTGACCACCGTGAGCTATGTTTACTGCGTCAACGAATATATAATCGTCGATGATTGACTCCATACTTGTCTCCCAGAAAACGCCATCGCTTTTGCCTCTACCAGATTTGACCCTCACGAGCTTTGTGTCACCGAACTTTACAAGAAGTCCCGTTCGTTGGCTGAAGTAACCCCACACCGTGTGGTGGATCACTTCCGTGTTTGGTGAGCATTGTGCCTTGAGAATATCTGATGGCGTTTCTAACTTTAAGACAAAACAGTCTTCACCGTTAACTGATTGTTCGCCGATGCAAACAGCGTCTAGGAATAGACTTGCCGTGCATCTCGGGTCTAGTCCCTGCCACGTCATTTTAACACGTGAAAAATGTCAAAAAGTCAGATCTTTAACCTTAGGGTAAGTTTGGATTAAAATGTTCAATAATTTAACTTTCTTATTACACTATATAGATTTGGATTGATAATTTTTTTGCCAATAATATGACCAATACACAGCCAAAACTTTGCATTTCTTGGTATATACTACGAGGATTGATTGTTTAATGGTGTTATGTACATTTTTACTGGTTTGCTTTGGCTTAGTTCTAATTTACTATTTTTTCTTGTCGTTCACACGCATGCTACCATGTTTCAACATTGAATATGATAGGGCGATCAAAACCACTATACTACAAATTTTGCTGTTCTTGTTAAGTTTAATCGTGAAATGGTCGATAATATCATGTAGCAAACGATTAACTACTATGCATTTAAAAGTTAAAAATGGGCACCTGAAAAAAGCGGCGGAGAGGACGAGGAGGGCCACGGTGGGCCTGAGAAGGTTGAGTAGAGGATTGGTTCCAAGCCACTTTGCCGTCACTACCGGCGCTAATCTTGAAACCGGAAACCACTAGCTCCAAGAACCAAAGATTTGGATTCTTCTGCCATAAAACAAAACCTCCGACCTCGAAACTGCCTTTACCCAGCCTCACCGGCGTACCCGTCCCTTGGTCCTCTCCAGCAACCATCTCGGAGCCTTGCATCCTCACCTGCCCCACCGCGTACATGCTCTTCACCGCGTTTAAAGCCGCTGGACCTCCGCACGCTGCCACGTACTGTTGCACTATGTATTTAGCCGTCGACGCCTCCTTCAAAATACACCATTACTATCAACATTCGACATACATATATTTGCTTTAGAAAAAAAAACGAGAATCCTATAAATCTTTTATTATTTTTGAATTATTTATTATCTCATAAGGGTTAATAATCCCTACACATTTCATCTCTATACATTTATCTCTGTTTGAAATTGAAAAATTCATAGTCTTCTAATCCCATGGGTTATAGAATCATTGAACAATTGTGCTATTCAAAACATTAAGAATATTAACCAACCATAATTAAAATTGCAATTGAAAGACTTGAATTCTAAGTTTCTAACCTGTAAACCGACATCAAAAGGTTAAACAGAAAAAGATTAAATTAATGATGAGATACGTACGATGGAAGTGTCGTTGATGGGTCGGGATAGACAAAACTCAAGAGGGACATGAAAAGGAATAAGAGGACTTCCCACGATTTTCAACAAGGCCACAAACTCGTTGTCTGATTTTGATTGCAAATGCATATTGACATTACTCATCGATGAAGATGACGCCGGTGTTCTGACGTCAGTCGCCACCGCGGTTACAACGGCATGTGCCTTCATGAGAGCGTGCATATTCCTCCACCGCCCTGCCGCGTTGCTTCCCATCTTGGTAAACATTTCTTCCGGCACTGGAACCTCTAACACCGTCTCTAGCCCGTCTTCTCTGTCCAAATTTGGACAAAGCTTCCTCATTTTCATTTATAATTTTATTTTATTTTTTTTCGTTTTTTTTCTTCTTGATGATCCGAGAGAAAGAGGAGATTAGGGTTTTCCTCTTTCTCCGAAATTTTATTACGGGAGAGAGATCGATAGATTTTAGAGGATCATGAGGATTAACTACGAAAAAAATAAAAACTATTCTTGACTTTTTTTGTTGTTTTTTCTTCTCAATTTTCTGTTAGCCGGCTCTTATAACTAGGGTGCTCCTTGCTCGTAGCTATCGTGAGAACACGATTTCAGGAGGATCCATCTAATCTCTCTCTGTGTGTCTTTATATATAATCTTATACTGATGTGACATATTCACGGATTTACACTTAGAAATATCTATAAACGTTGACAATGTATGTATATTAATTAATTTGCATACGAATATTTGGATACGTTACATTGTGGTCGTGTACTACATATATACGTGGAAAACTTATAGTGGGGAATAAGATCTAATATATACAATCGAAGTGGTTAGGTGGGAGACCAATTGCGTACCGAGTCTCTTTCTTCACGCAATTAGCTCTAGTTGTTATTCTTTTTCTTTGTCTTATTTTTGAACACTAGCTAATTGTTATTTGGTTGGTTTTTATTTATCGTCAGCAACGTAAATTATACGAGTTTAAATTTGTATGTTGCTAGAAATCAAAACATAGCAATATTTGCTAACTTTGTTATTATGTCATCATCCGTGTTCAAAATTATGATTTGTTCATCCGATGTAAGAAGATGTACTGGTGTATACTTGATTTATGATTCTAATGGTTAATACGATCATAATGGTTTTATATGTCAATTAACAAAATAATTTATCCCATATCATATTGCATATTAAGATTTTCTAGTTTTTTTTCAACGTTCTAGTAGCGAAAAAAGCTCACCTTTTTTTTTGCAACGTAAAATAGAGGCGCCAAAATTCGAATTATTTGGCGCGTAAATTGTCAAGCGTTTATTCATTTTCATCCTTTTGGGTTTTGGCATTGATTATTCTTCTTCCAAAAGAACAGAAACATTAGGCACCCCTATAATTTTGACCGGAGATTATTACAATCGGAGATGATGAACGACGAGCAACTTTCTCCTGTCGGAGAATCGAGTGTCCCAGTTCCAAACAGGATGCTTAGGCGATTGAAGAAAGCTAAATCGATCTCAGATTTATGTCCTGGATCTGAAGTACTCGACTCCGAAAAACCCGACGGCGAGGATCTGGGTAAGTTTGAATTGCAGTCTGCGAAGGGTTTCGATGGGTTTGAGGAAGAAGACGGGGTTCGATCTGATCTCGAGGGTTTGGGTGTGGAGGACGAAGTTACCGCGAGGAAGGTTATTGATTTTGATTCTGTGCCTGAGTTTAACCAGACTCTTGAAGATCTGAGCGAAAAACCTGAAGAAGACGAAATCTCTGATTCGGAAACTAGAGATGAAATTAGGGTTTCGGAAACGACGGAAGCTGGAAAGGAGCGGCCAATTAGTGCGCCTGAGTTTGATTCCCCAATCGAGGGATTGGGTGAGAAAGGTGAAGACGAAATCTGTGATTTGGAAATAGAAGAGGAAATTAGGGTTTCGGAAACGAAGGAAGCTGGAAAGAAGCGACAAATTCTGGAGACAAGTGATGGAGAGGGAAAGGAGAGAAAGAGAGATAAGAAGAGGAACAAGAAGAGTGACGATTTTGATGAGCTACCAGTCTCTACTGCTTCCATGAACATGACTAAGAAGGTAACTCTCTCTCTCTCTTCCTTAGTAGTTTCATTTTGAGTTAACTTTGAATTATTCGATTATTTGTTTCCTTCTCCTTGGTTTAATTAGTGTTACTGTTCTTGGTTCGTTTGTAGGAAAGAAGAGAATATCTTGATCAGCTTCGTGCAGAGAATCAGAGACTCTTGCGAGGTATGATTTTCTCAAAACACTTTTCGGTGTTCATTGTAACGTTTTGCAGGGAAATGACCATTGTTTGTGTTTATCTATTCATGATAGAAACTAGAGATGCTGCCTTTGAACCCGCCCCACTTGTCCGAAAGCCGATTTCATCCGTCTTGGAGAAAATTCGAAGAAGAAAAGAGGAGATTTCAAAACAGTGAGTTTTGATATATTCTCCAACCACTTCCCCACCATAATCTCTTTTCTTATTAGTAACCGTTTCTGTGTGTTATCATTTATGCTGTTGCCAGATTCCTTAGCAGGAAGAAATCCAAATCTAGCGACTTTTGCGATGAGGATGATTTTGAGGAAGTTGTAGCCGAAGAGACCAATGAAGAAGATATAGATTTGAAAACTACAAGCAAGCAAAATTCTGGAGGACAGCATTGCTTGAAGGACTCTGCAGGTCCGTCAAGAAACTCAGACAGTCCCTCTAACAAAAAAGCTGAAAGTAACCCTACTCATCAGGTGAGCTAACTCATGTGTAGACACTTTAGATCTCTGCACAAATCAGAAGTTGTTTTCTGTTTTGTTGATTTGATTTTGGATTTTGAGGTCCTTCATCAAAGGCTAGTTTGTAAACTCAGATTTAAAGCTGACTCTCTCAGTTTTTGTCCGTTTTTGGTTAGGATCCATCCCTGCGTCCACAAACGATTAACTCCAGAGATGAACTTCTAGAGAAGACGTCAAGCAGATCTTTGGAAGAAGTAATGACACCGTCGGTAGTTGCCATGAACCTCAAACTAAACCTGTCTCCTTTGCCTGACAAGTGAGTCTATCTTTTTATGTGGAAATTAAGTTAACTATAACATTGAAATGCTCGTCGTCTATCTAATTTTGGAAGCTTCACATAACGCAGTCTTAACATGTTCATAAATATTTTAGGACAGATGTTACTTTCAGACATGATGTGCTTGTTTTCTGTGCCATAATCAGAAAAGCCAATTGTTTCTGTAGAGTTAAGTTATATTGTGTATACTCAGGCTTGCTTTCTATACAATAACTAATTCACATCTGCAGATCTTCTGAAGAAGCAGAGTACATGAAGGAAAATTCTGATCCTGAGACCCATGATTCATCTCCTGGCGACCCTGTTAGAAAATTTATTGATGAGGATGCTGAAGAGGAAGATGACAGCGACAATGATCTACTCCGATTTGAGGATGAGGATGATGATGAAGATGAAGAAGATGATGATCTCAGGGATATGATTGTTAGTCAATTTAAGGAAGATCCAACTGATAAAGATAGACGTAATGAACTGCATCAGAAGTGGCTCGAGCAACAAGATGCTGCAGGGACAGAGAAACTCTTACAGAAGCTTAAACGTGGTTTGCAGCATGATGAAACATTATTGTCTGAAGATGAAGATGAAGATGACGATGCTGATGATGACGAGAGGGCTGAAGATGCTGATGGTGAAGAAGTGCAAAAACCTGAAGCCAGTGAAGATAGAGATGAAGATGAAGAAGATCCAAGTCATGCAAATTCCATGCGAATGACCATAAAGAAAATAAAGGAAATGATCCCTTTAATGTTCACAGATGAAGATGATGTTTATGTGTCATCTGATGACGAGGAAATGGAAAAGAAGCTTCTGCAACAGCGATTGTACAAGAAAATGGTAGGTGATCCCGGTTCGACAGTTCTGTCTGCTCCATATTTTATCATTTGATCCACCATACCTCTCTATATAATAAAAATTGAAAAGCTTGTTTGATGTTTCGCTTGTGCTGCCCCATGAATATCAATTATTGTTGTTTTGAACAGGAGCTAAAGGCCAAGTCTTCGTCATCCACTGGAGATGAAAACTCGGAGGAAATTCTTCGCCACATCAAGAAGCCTGAGATCAAGAAGAAAGCAAAACCTTCTTGTAAGATACCACCCAAGTTTCTCCCTCTATTTGTAATTATCAGCTGAACTTATACACATTGCTGATTGCTTATAACCATTTTCTTTCAATTGTTTTCAGCTTTTAAAGAGAGGGCACTCATGGAGATAAACAAAAACCCTGCGGCATCCAAGGTATAAGCCTTCTTCAGTTACTTTCATATACCAATAAAGTTTGTAGAGAGGTCACACTTTAAGACTTGTTAAAAACAGGACAATGAATTGCAACTTTACTCATGCCGTGAATCTTTTGCAGTCATCGTTCTTGGGTAGACTTACAAAGAGTTCAATTTCAGAAGGATCTCGCAAGCGCGGTTCAAACGTTGTACGTGGCTATATATTCGAACGTGATGACAGTAACAGCAAAAGCTCAAACCCAGTGCCAGATGAACCTTCAGCTCCAGAGACTGTAAAGCTCTTCCCTATAAAAACATATACACAGATTTCTGGTACACGTATATAAATGCCTTCTTCATAACATTTGCAGATTATTAAAGAAAAAAGTCGACCAAAAAGAGCTCCGGCAAAATTCACTGCCTCACAGTCACAAGAGAGATCAGCAACATTACAGGCGACAGCAGTGGAGGAGACGAGCACGAGGCAACGAACTACCTTGTACGAGATTCTAAAGATGTCATCAAAGAAAACTTGCTTCAATTCACGGGAGACAATGATAAGCAGCAACCACACCGAGTCTATATTTGCTGCTTTCAAACTGGATAAGAAACCAGTTAAGACGAATCCACAGGTAAACACCCTCTTCATCTAATTGAATGTTATTCTTGTTCTCCATTTCTCCAACTAAAAATGAATATTTAACAGGAAAAGAGATGAAATCAGTTAAAACAAAAGATAAAGAGAACAGTGGCAATGTGTTTTGGAGGAATTCAGGATTTTGCCATACACACAGTTGCAATGAAACAGCACGTGTGGTGAATGAACGTGAATCACTGGATCGTGTCACTTTTTGTTAATGTGTGGCCACCAAAACGGCGTAGGACCGCACTTTTTGGCATCTTGCTGATCAGATTCAGTCTTTCCGATTCTCAAGTACATACGTTGGTTGCTGTAACTACAAATACTTTAGTAGGAGATTAGATCGTCTGTCGTAGTCATTCGAATCCTTTTCTTATACACTGAGATCAGAATTATTTATTCAAAGTTTGTTTTATACATTGAATGTTTTATAGTATACTATTTCTTTATATTGGATAGAATTTATTCAAGAATCATTCAACTAACATCCATTAACGCAAACAGTTTTTATCACATATTGTAATATACTGAATAAAATATCTTAAACCTCTTGGCACCAAAAAAAAATTGAACTTTCTTTGATCCCAAAAATAAATATCTAATCCATTTTTTCTTCTTCTTCCCTTAAACTTCGTTGAGACTGAAGAAGACCAGAGAGTAAAGAGTTTCGGACACAAGGATCTCAAATCAGACAATTTTATTTTATTACTCTTACCTCAACGTTGGTTGACTTACAAAAGAAAATCTCAGATAGATTATTTTTCTTTCCAGATCCGAATTCTCGCCCTCTTGTAGATAGATCTACATAAATGGCGGTTACTTACTGATTTCAGGAAAAAAAACTAAGGAGCCTTTTTGCTTCTTTTAATGGCGGATACTCGAAACGGCAAGTCCCTTTTCTTCTTCTTTGTCTCGCTTATTTTGCTTTTCCTTTCGCCGTCTTTTTCGGATGTCACAGCTTCCGAGTCCGATCCGATTCCTTACGAGAACTCAGATGCTTCTCCTGGAGTCGTGGCCAGCAGTGAATCCGACAGGCAAGGTGTTTCATTGCATAGACTAGAGGAACTTGTTAGGAATCTTACGGAAGTAGTTGCTAGATTAGATGCTAAGTTATCTGAAACTCCGTTTAAGGTAAAGAAAGAGATCAGTCGTGATGAGATCGAAGAGAAAGCCAAGGCTTTTTCCGTGACAAAGTACAGTCCTTTCTGGTCTGAGAGATTCGAATTCACATCAGCTGTGAAACTAGACTCTGAAGCGACTTGTATCAACGTGTTGCCGTTTCGAGATCACGAAGGTTTTAGCAAGTATTTCGCAGTTGGGGATTCAAGTGGTAGAGTTTTTGTGTTCTTGAGAAATGGGGATGTTTTGGTTGAGTTTTTCACCACCTGCGATTCACCAATCACGGCAATGGTGTCTTACATGTCTGTGTATAAGAACGAGAGTTTCGTGGTGACGGGCCACCAAAGTGGAGTCATCTTGTTGCATAGACTCCGCGAGGGCTCCATCGGGGAAGATTGGAATTCCGTTGTGATGGAAAATGTTGGCAAGTTTGATGGCACGGAGGACGGTTTGCAAGTGACTCTATTGGAAGTGCATCATGTGGGTCGGGTTAGGTATATATTGGCCGCAGATCTTAGCGGAAAGCTCACGGTTTTCACTGAGAACAGGACGGTTTATGGCTCGGTTACCCCAACGAGTAGACCGCTCGTGTTCTTGAAGCAGAGGTTGTTGTTTCTCACTGAGACTGGTGCTGGTTCGTTGGATTTAAGAAGCATGAAGATCAAAGAATCGGAGTGTGAAGGTCTAAACCATTCTCTAGCAAGAAGTTACGTTTTTGATGCGTCGGAACGGTCTAAAGCTTATGGATTCACATCCGAAGGCGAAATCATTCACGTATTGCTTCTCGGAGACATCATGAACTTTAAATGTAGAGTGAGATCAAAGAAGAAGGTTCAAATGGAGGAGCCTGTAGCGTTACAAGCCATCAAAGGCTATCTTCTTATAGTCAACCAAGAGAAAGTCTTTGTGTACAACGTATCGACTCAACACTATGTTCGAACCACGGGTCCTCGGCTTCTTTTCCCGGCTGCATTAGAAGATATCAGGTCAACGTTCTTGAGCCATCGAGAATCATCAAAAACCACCGATCACCAGAAGCTAGAAAAGGTAACTCCTTTGATAGCAAGCGACCGCGAAAAGCTGCTTGTGATGGGTTTAGGAGACGGATACGTCGCTACATACAAATCAAAGCTTCCGATCTCCAAAGCAGAGTTCAACACAATGCTTTGGAGCAGTCCTGTCTTCTTCTTCATACTTTTCTTATTCGGCGCTTGGCATTTTTTCGCCAAGAAGAAAGAATCTCTCACTGCTTGGGGACCTGACGATCCTTTCGCCTCCACGACAATGTCTTCTTCTTCTAGTACTACAACTGCACAAAACAGTTCCGCATTTGCTGAAAGGAGAAACGACGACCACATGGATCTTCGAAGAAGGTACCTTTCGCCATCTCGGTATCCTCCTGGAGCAGCAACAGGTGCATACCGGTCAGTGGGGTCTAACGACCCGAGCTCAAGAGCTCCAGTGGAAACTACTAACTACAGAACAACCGCACAGGAGATGAAGTATCGTGGTGGGTCAGGTCTTGATTCAAGTGGATTTGGTAAAAGAAGAGAGAGTTTGTTTGGTAATAACAAAGCTTTAGAGGACGAAAGTTAGTTCCTTTTTATTTTTTTCATAGTTCGTTATGTTCTTTTTTTACCGGTCAACGCTTGAAATTTTTGTAATGTGTAAAACTCCGGCGAAGAAATAAAATTTTTACCGGTTGCTTTGTTTCTCCGGTCACATCTTGTTAGTTACTGTAATTTTGTTGTGGCAATCTCAAGAGTAAGATCAGATAAAAAATTTCAAGATCCAATAAATGAAACCGAACCAGAAAGAGACTTGAGGTTGAGGATAACACGTCAAACGTCAAAATATGGCAATGTTCTTCATCTTCGTCTTGGTCTTTTTCTTCTTTGTCTTCAGATTCATCTACAGTAACCTATGGGTTCCGTGGAGAACCCAATCTCACTTCAGGAAGCAGAGCGTGACGGGTCCTCGTTACCGGATATTCAGTGGAAACTCCAGCGAGGTGAGCCGACTAACGGCGGAGGCTAAATCAAAGCCGATTCCTTCCGGGAGCAATCCTCATGAGTTCGTCCACCGTGTGGCGCCTCACTACCACGCATGGTCACGTGTCTACGGGAAGACGTTCCTCTACTGGTTCGGGTCGAAACCTGTGGTGGCCACGTCGGATCCGAAACTAATCCGTGAAGCTTTGACGACGGGTGGGTCGTTTGACCGAATCGGGCATAACCCTTTGTCTAAGCTGCTTTATGCTCAGGGTCTTCCTGGTCTTAGAGGTGATCAATGGGTTTTCCATAGAAGAATCGCCAAACAAGCTTTTACAATGGAGAAACTCAAGGTAACAACTTACACACATCAATGTAGATGCTAAGATCTGTAATTCAGACAACATTGTGCACAAATAGCACAAATTGTGCTATTTGGAATCTCAGTCTAGTTTAGTTTAAAAGTTACCAAAGCTGAGATCTTTTTTTATAGAGGTGGGTGCCAGAAATGGTGACAAGTACTATGATGTTGCTTGAGAAATGGGAGGAGATGAGAAACGGAGAAGAAGAGATTGAGTTAGAGGTACACAAAGAGATGCACAGTTTGTCTGCAGATATGTTATCAAGAACAGCTTTTGGGAACAGCGTGGAAGAAGGGAAAGGAATCTTTGCGCTGCAGGAGCGTATGATGCGTCTTTTCTATCTGGTTCGATGGAGTGTTTATATCCCCGGATTCAGGTAAGTTTTTGTGGAAAATCTTTCTAGTTTTGATAGGAACAAGAACCTTGATGCTCATTTTCAAATGCTGGTTTAGATTCTTTCCTTCGAAAACGAATAGAGAAATATGGAGGGTTGAGAAACAAATCCGTGGTTCTATCCTGAAACTGATCGAAAACAACAAAACAGCTGTTGAGAAATCAGGAACTCTGCTTCACGCTTTTATGTCTCCTTACACGAATCAGAATGGTCAAGAAGAGAAACTTGGGATTGAAGAAGTTATAGATGAATGCAAAACGTTCTACTTTGCAGCTAAGGAAACAACTGGTAACCTTATAACATGGGTCTTAGTTCTCTTAGCTATGCACCAAGAATGGCAAAAAATTGCTCGGGAAGAAGTCATACGCGTTCTCGGACCAACAGGGCTTCCCACTCTAGACATCTTACAAGACTTCAAGACTGTAAGTCCTTGAGCCCCAAATCAAAAGAGTTATAAATTCTTAGTAACACATTCTTCTTGTTTTTGTTAACAGCTAAGTATGATAATCAACGAGACTCTCCGGCTCTACCCTCCAGCAATGACATTAAACCGTGACACTCTTAAGAGAGCTAAGCTCGGAAACCTTGACATTCCTGCAGGAACTCAACTCTATTTATCAGTGGTCGCGATGCACCACGATAAAGAAACATGGGGAAGTGACGCAGAGGAGTTTAATCCGCGTAGATTTGAAGATCCCAAGAAACAATCAGCTCTGCTTGTGCCGTTTGGGTTAGGGCCTAGGACTTGTGTGGGACAGAATCTTGCTGTGAATGAGGCCAAAACTGTTCTGGCTACGATCTTGAAGCATTACAGTTTCAGGTTGTCTCCAAGTTATGCTCATGCTCCTGTTTTGCTTGTGACCTTGCAGCCTCAAAATGGTGCTCATCTTCTCTTTAGTAGGATTTCGAGTTAGACACTACCAAGATTGGTTGGTATTATGGTCTCCGGTTTAATCCGGTTTAGGTGGGATTAAATCATTTAATGTACTTCGGTTGGGTATTTTTCCCCCTTGAATAAAAAGGCTAAAATGGTCAAAGCACACAATTATCTTTATCTTCTTCCTCCAAACTCACAAGACTCTGCAACTCCTTAAATCACCGATTTTGTGTCCATATATTGGGCGGGAAAAAAAACTGATTTTGTTTTCCCCTTGACTCCCTTTTTTTTTCTTGTATTCTGAGATATACTGTAATTGGAAAAAGTGGGATAGGTAAGAAAAGCATCAACGAAACACGCACTCAAAGTGTTCGACGAAATTCCGCATAGAGACTATAACTCTATAGGAGATGCCACTAGAACCGATTCGATTCTTGAGAACCACTGCAGGCGTAGCTGTTGGTGGGTTTGTGACCATAACCGCGGTTTCTTCAGCAGCGGTAGGAGCATTGCGATATACAATTGAAGAGAAACGGAAGAAAAACGGATTGGCTTGTAGAACATGTCGTGGAAAAGGGTTTTACATATGCAAACTATGCAAAGGAAACGCAATAATAAAATGGTCACCATTGTATGATCCAGTTTGTATCAATCCATGTCTTTGCCCTACTTGCGATGGTCACAGGTTTTTTTTTTTCTCCTTTTAACTCTTAAGCAGAGAACAAAAGTCTGAGAAGACATGAAAAAGCCATTGTGGTATCTAACATTGTTCTTCTAGACTAAAATTTGTAAACTTTTTTCAACATTGCAGGGTACAAAAATGTCTCAACTGCTTAGGAAAGGAGTACTGGTAGACTCCTTAGGCTTATGATTTGATCATCTTTGTGCTTTTGAAACCTCGAAAACGGTTTGGTTTTTGTACGATTTTTAGTGTTGAATGCTGTGGATTTGAGGGGAGAATAATGAATAATTGGTCCTGCTTTGTAGAATTGTAATAAATTTGGTTGTGCTGAGTTCGGTAATTCTGCCTAAACCTCTCTACCTAGTTAGATGTTAAATAAGTAGCACCAAAACGGGTACGGAAACTAGAAACGAGTACGGAAACGGGGACGGAAAACTGCAAAATAAAAATTCATAGATACGGGGACGGCATGGGTATTTCAATATATATATATAAAACATATAAAGAAATACCCTTAAATTATAAATATAAGTCTCATTACCACTGTTACCAATGTTATCACTTTGTCCTTGAGTATTATTCATCTAATCAATCAAACTGCATAATATTAGATTAACTTAGTATTATTAATCTATGCTACACTAAAATAATACACAAAACAGAAGAGTGGAAGAAGAACGATTTGAATTTATAGAAATATATACTGATATACACATACACATACTTGTAATAGAATAAGTATGTGTATGTGTATATATAAGCTCTTTTATTCCTTTTTAGTTTGGGATTTTAATGAAAAATAGTTAAATGTCCTATTTTTATAAGAGGGGCACATAAAATATTTCATAAATGATTCGGAAACGTTTTCGTTTCACCTCCATCACGTCCCCGTTTTTTGCTTGCCATCCCTCTGTTCCATGAAACGTTTAGGGGACGTTTCCGTATTGTCCCCGTGAAGTACCAGTCCCCATCACGTTTCTGGTACATGAGACACCACCGAAACGACGTCCCCGTGCATCATAACACAGTTAATGTGACCTTTGAACAAGAACAACGTCAGCCGTCAGTACAATCAAGACAAGATAATTAATGAAGTGTTAAAAAATATTTTAAGTAAACCAAATCAATGGTTAAAGAGGCTTATATAAGATTAACTTGCACTACTAGGATTTGGTCACAGAAGAAAGAAAGGGGTTTATTAATTTGGCTACTGCATCTTTTTTCTTTCACTTTCGGAGAAATTCAATTGGCAATGGCGGGTCGTAAAGAGAAAATCCAACCATTCCGCGAATGTGGAATTGCGATCGCCATGATGGTCGGAATTATTATCGGTTGCGTCTGCACTGTCTTGTTACCAAATGATTTCTTCAAGTCCGGATCATTGAAGGTAAACTCTAGAGCTCGTATACTCAAATCATATACATTCTTCTTCTTTTTTTTGAAATTCTGTGGTCTAGAGCTCTAGAGTTGTGCTCTGATTTAGAAGATGTGCTGTGGAAGCTAGCAATTATAGCATTTGAGTTTTTTTATAAGGGGAATGCTGGAATCTCTTTCATGGTGTTGTCTTTATTGGAAATTATAATTCAAAAATATTGATGAATGAAGTTTGAATACTATAGCTGAATTTAGAACTATATTTGGCGGGAGATGGATTTGAAAATTTGAGAATTTAAGTCTCTTACTGAGTCCGTTTGTTTTGAGGATTCATAACCTTGATCGATTTTTGAGTAAGAAGAATTATATATTGCATGTTTAATCATCATCATCTTGGATCTTACTCAAGACTGACATTTTTTACATCAAACCCAAAGTTTAAATGGTGAATTTCATCTCTCTGTTTCTCTTTTCAGATTGCATCGGCTTCATGTGAATCGCCTGAACGGGTCAAGATGTTCAAAGCAGAATTTGCAATCATGTCCGAAAAGAATGCCGAGTTAAGCAAGCAGGTCAGAGAGCAAACAGAAAAGGTACGGTTGGCGGAACAAAAAGCAGAGATCAAGGCCGGGCCTTTTGGCACTGTCACGGGTCTGCAAACCAATCCAACTGTGGTTCCCGACGAGTCTGTTAACCCCACATTAGCTAAGCTTTTAGAGAAAGTAGCTGTCAATAAAGAGATCATTGTAGTACTTGCAAATAACAATGTGAAACCAATGTTGGAGGTGCAGATTGCTAGCGTAAAAAGAGTGGGTATTCAAAACTACTTGGTTGTCCCATTGGAAGATTCCATAGAAAGCTTCTGTAAATCGAATGAAGTCGCATATTACAAGAGAGATCAAGATAACGCGATAGATGTGGTTGGGAAAAGCAGAAGTAGTTCAGCCGTATCTGGACTGAAATTCCGCGTCGTAAGGGAGTTCTTGCAGCTAGGTTATGGTGTTCTTCTAGCGGATGTGGACCTTGTATTCTTGCAGAACCCTTTTGGTCATTTGTACAGAGACTCTGATGTGGAGTCCATGAGCGATGGCCATGACAATAACACGGCTTATGGCTTCAACGATGTGTTTGATGACCCATCCATGACACGGTCTCGGACTGTCTACACAACGAGGATATGGGTTTTTAATTCCGGGTTTTTCTATCTAAGACCAACTCTTCCTTCAATCGAGCTACTCGATCGCGTGACAGATACACTCTCTAAGTCAGGGGGATGGGACCAAGCAGTTTTCAATGAGCACCTCTTTTACCCTTCACATCCCGGATACACTGGCTTACACGCTTCCAAGAGAGTCATGGATATATACGAGTTCATGAACAGTAGGGTCCTCTTCAAAACGGTGAGAAAGAATGAGGAACTGAAGAAGTTGAAGCCGGTGATTGTTCATATGAACTACCATTCAGATAAACTCGAAAGAATGCTAGCTGCAGTGGAGTTCTACGTTAATGGCAAGCAAGATGCGCTTGATAGGTTCTCTGATGGTTCATAGAGGGATATATGCTTGTTAAGCAAGATATCGAAAGAACCAAACTTCTTTTCTTCTCATGTTTTAGGTTATTAAACCACTTTCTTTTCTTTTTTTTGGTCAAATTTAGAACTATATTTGGCGGGAGATGGAATTGATTGAGCCGAACAAGCCCCCACTATATACATTTTTAGGGTTTTCCTTCGACTTCTCTTTTATATTTTATAACGAAAGCTCTGATTCCTTAAATCCGTCAGCCACCACCGAAAAGGAGCTTTGTTGGCCTCTTTTATATTTTGGAATAAGTGATGGCATCTCTGACATCAGTCCGATACTTGTAAGAAGTGTGAAGCTATCCAAATCCATTACAAAACTGTTTCCTTGGGGCGATTTTTGGATAAAGCGTTTCTCCTTTCTTACAACTTGATCGGACTGATCTCAGATATCGCATCGGAACCGTAGTACATACATCGTATACTTGCAAGAAGTGCATGATATAGTTTGTATCAATCCATGTCTTTGTCCTACTTGTGATGGTAACACGTTTGTCTAGCTTCACTTAATTACTCTTGAGCCTTAATTACTCTCGATCCTGCTCAATTAAATATTGAATTGAAGTTTGGTTTGTGGTAGGTTCGGCAAATTTTGCCTAACTTGCACCTAAATGAAATTTTGCCTAACTTGTACATAAATGATCCAATCAAGTGCACTCTTTATAGACTGTGTAGTATAGAGATTAAAACCACTTAATTCTTTCTCTATCACTATGTTATCTTTAATTAATATGACTTTTTGACCAAGGACAACTTCAGCAGCCATCATAATAAATGAATAGAATAAAATGGACTATAGAAGAAACAGTAAATGAAACTTAAGAAAAATAATTAAGAAATAAATACAAATTAATGGTTAAGGAAAGAGGTCCATATAAAATAAACTTGCACAAATACAGTTTGATCACAAAAGAAGAAAGGGTTTAGCTTCAGCGTCTTTTCGGCAATGGCGGGTCGTAAAGACAAAATCCAGAAGTTGCGTGGATCTCGAATTGCGATTGCCATCTTGGTCGGAATTCTTATCGGGTGTGTCTGTTCCGTCTTGTTCCCGAACGGCTTCTTTAACTCGGGATCATCATCGCTGATTGTTAACGAAGAACGCCTTTCGAAATCAACCTCTAAGGTACTTTAGATCTTATGCCTTAAACACAGTACATTCCTTTTTTTTATTTAGAAATTTCTCTGTGGTTCTGAATTAGAGCTATCAATTATAGGCATTGAGTTGATTTCATGGTGTTGTGTTTGTTGGAATTTATAGTTGAATTTTGTAGTCGAATATAGAACTATATTTGTCTTTGAAGATTTAAGTCTCTTGCTGAATTCGTGTGCTTTGAGGATTCAAAATCTTCATCGATTTTTTTAGTAGAATTACAAAATTGCATGGTTCAATCATCATTTTGAACTTAGTTTCAAGTCTTGAACATTTGAGTTCAACTGGTGAAATTTCCACTTGTTGTTCTCTGTTTTTCAAACTGTTCAGGTTGGATTGGCTTCATGTGAATCGTCTGAACGGGTCAAAATGCTCAAATCAGACTTTGCAATTATCTCGCAAAAGAATGCAGAGTTAAGGAAGCAGGTCAGAGAGCTAACGGAAAAGGTACGGTTGGCGGAACAAGGAACGGATAATGCAAGGAAACAAGTCTTAGTTTTGGGATCAGAGATAAAGGCAGGATCTTTTGGCACTGTCAAGAGTCTGAGAACTAATCCAACTGTGATTCCCGACGAGTCTGTTAACCCCAGATTAGCTAAGCTTTTAGAGAACGTAGCTGTCAATAAAGAGATCATTGTGGTTCTTGCAAATTCAAATGTGAAACCAATGTTGGAGTTGCAGATTGCTAGCATCAAGAGGGTTGGTATTCAAAACTACCTAATTGTCGCCTTGGATGATTCCATAGAGAGTTTCTGTGAATCGAAGGAGGTTGCATATTACAAGAGAGATCCAGATAAAGCAGTGGACATGGTTGGGAAAAGCGGAGGTAATCACGCTGTTTCCGGACTGAAGTTCCGCGTCTTAAGAGAGTTCTTGCAGCTTGGTTACGGTGTTCTTCTATCGGATGTGGACATTGTATTTCTGCAGAACCCTTTTGGTCATCTGTACAGGGACTCTGATGTGGAGTCAATGAGCGATGGCCACGACAACATGACGGCGTATGGCTTCAACGATGTGTTTGATGAACCATCCATGGGATGGGCTCGGTATGCACACACAATGAGGATATGGGTTTTCAATTCAGGGTTTTTCTATCTAAGACCAACTCTTCCATCAATCGAGCTACTGGACCGAGTGGCAGATACACTCTCTAAGTCAGAGGCATGGGACCAAGCGGTTTTCAACGAGCAACTCTTTTACCCTTCGCATCCCGGGTACACTGGCTTACACGCTTCGAAAAGAGTCATGGATATGTACGAGTTCATGAACAGTAAGGTTCTCTTCAAAACCGTGAGAAAGAATCATGAACTGAAGAAACTGAAGCCAGTGATTGTTCATCTGAATTACCATCCAGATAAACTCGAACGAATGCAAGCAGTAGTGGAGTTCTATGTTAATGGCAAACAAGACGCGCTTGACAGCTTCCCAGATGGTTCAGATTGATAAAATAAGATGGATGCTTGTTAAGCAAGATATTAACAAAAACCAATCTTCTTCTTCTTCAGTGGTAGATTCTGCTTATATACTTCCTCCAGTAAAAAAAAAGGTAGGCTAACTTTTTTGTCCAGTTTCATCTTCCCACATGTGTGGTTATAATCAGTTCTCCTTTTGGGCTTCTAGTCTTTTCTTTTTCTTCTTCTATAGTATGAATTTTGTGTATCCTATAGCGCAAATCTAAAGAGGCTTCTTCTGTTCTAGGAGAGCCTAACTCTGCATTATCTTCTGACCACAAAAATATTATGGGAAAGACAAAAAGAAAGATTGGGCAAGACAGAGAGAGAGAGATTGAAAAGAAAGACAAAGAGAGAGTGAAGGGTTTGGCTTTATATGTGTTCTATCCACAAAGAAGAGTCTAAAGATTCTCTCTGTAATAACCGGAAAATCCATTTTTTGTGGTTTGAAATCAAATGGAACCCCACTCTTACCTCTCTGTTTTTTGTCTTTTTCTTAAGCCTTTTGTTTCTTCAGCCTTGTGTGTATCATCTTCCTCAGACCAAACTGAAATTTCTGTGCCAAGTTTTATTTGTGTGCTATGCAGACATTACCAAGCTCAGAAACCGTTCTTTTGGGCTCCAACTCAGCACCACCTGTGCTACGTAATCCCGGCGGTGATGACGTGGACATCGATTTCGGTGACGTGTTTGGTGGTCCTCCTAAGAGACGCTCTAAAGTTACTAATAGTAACCAAGTCACGCGACATAGCTTCAGTGAATCCGCTCTCAGGCGTCGTGACGTCATCGTCGACGTCGGCTCTCTGATTCCTCAAGACGAGAAGCCTGTTTTCGGCGAAGAGACATCCGTCCGGCGTCGTTTCACCACTGATGATTTCTTCGACGATATTTTCAGAGTTAATGAATCATCATCACTTCCGGGTTCTCGGATCCTAAGCCCGGCTCACAAACCCGAATCTTCAGGGACTTCGTCTCCTGCACAATTCAGGTTTGTTTTCTTTAAACTAATATCAACGAGAGATTAGTTTCGTTGATTAATTATATAATTGTTGACTTTGTTTACTCAGTCTTCCTGCAAAAGCAACAGAGATTCCAACATTTGGTTTAGCTACTCGTAGTTTGAGCAAGAACAAAGAAACCGTCTCGAGCTCTCCTTTGTCAAGAACTTCAAGCAAAGCCGATATGGTCTCTACTGCTAAATCATTTTCAGAGGAGGATTGTGATGATCCTCCACGAGTTGTTGTTACTGGCAAAGGCAGGCAGTTTCATTTCTCTATCTACAAATGGCCTAATAAAGGAGTTCCTGTTGTTATTTGGGGAAGCTCTAGATTGAGTTCTATGTCTAAAGCTGAGGAGACAACGCCGGTACCATTGAGTGATCATCGAAAAACTTCAGTTGAGAAATCGGATAAAAATGAAGAAGGAGAAGGAGAAAGTGGTTTATCTGGTTTGAAAGAGGAGAAGAAGACCTCACTAAAGCGTCCTGGTGTTCAGACAGAAGAAGAGAAAACAGAAACCGATTTGAAGTCTAAACAGGCCTTCTCTGGTGTGTCAAAAGCTCATGAAGCTACTACTGTGAAGTCTCTTCATTCAATTTTGCATGAAAACGATGAGAGACAAGGTTGGTTTCTGCAGACATATATGTTTGCTACATTTGGTTGGGTTAGCTTCCTTTTGTGGACTGTGCATTTGGCTCTTTGTCATTGCAGGTGAGAAAATAGTATCAGAGAGAGAAGTGAGAAAAGGTAAAAGCAAAGCGAAGAACACGCAAAGTTTTACTGAGGATTCAAGAACAAAAAAGAAACCACAAGGCACTAAAAGTTCTTTGGATAGTAGCCCGATACCCGATAAATCCAGCTTCGCAAGTTCATCCGCAGCACCAGAAGTTGGCAAAGATGGAGTCAAAGGAAAAGTGAGTGACTTTGTTAAGATTTTCAGTAAAGGAGCTTCAGTTGGAGCAGGTGGGGAATCTCTTGGACAAAGCTCTAGATGGAGAGCTAAAGAAACTCCCAAGACTGATATCAATCTTGATGCTGCTAATGCCAAGGAAACTGTAAACATTCCTCATCAACAAAAGAAATCGACTCCAGATATCCCCGCTATGGTACTTAATCTGAGAATCAAGATCTTACTATATGTTCCTTGGTTTATGATTCCTTACCTGTAAGTATTGTTGCAGAATCAGAAAAAGGGTTCAGACCAGGAGAGCATGAACTATAAGGCTCCTGGTGTTACTGTACAAGAAGAGAGACAAGAACCAAGCACAAGTAAGTTCTTGGATTGGTGTATCGGATTTAAATCTTGTTATCACTACACAACTAAATAACACCTTTCTTTTCTTTTTTTCTATCAGCACATACTAACTCAGAGAATATAGATGAGCCCTTCCATGTAAATTTCGATGTAATTTAATGTGCCCTTCAACTTTTCAGGTTTTCAATCAACAAAATGTGTATGTTTCTCTTTATAATTGGTGTGGAACTTGTAATGTGCTGTGCAGGTGGAGGATATAACACAAGATGAAAACAAGAAAATGGAAGAAACCAATAAGGATGCTGAAGAAATTCAGGTAATACTAAGGAGATATACTTTTTCGATTCTTTTACCGGAAAGTCGCCTCAAAACTAAAAGAAAACGGAATCCGAACCTCTGCAGAACATTGATGCTAAAATCCGCAAATGGTCAAGTGGAAAGAGCGGAAACATTCGGTCTCTTCTATCCACGCTGCAATATGTAAGTGTTTTGTTGATGTATAACACATAACATTGTGGGATCCTATGCATTAGCCTATTTACATAACTAATGAATTTGGAAGTTTTACTTAACAGATTCTTTGGTCCGGGAGCGGGTGGAAGCCAGTTCCTCTAATGGATATGATTGAAGGAAACGCGGTTCGAAAATCGTACCAAAGGGCATTACTAATCCTTCATCCAGACAAACTACAACAAAAGGGTGCATCTGCAAACCAGAAATACATAGCTGAGAAAGTTTTCGAATTATTACAGGTTACTGTTACTATAAACATTGGTTTATGACAATTTAAAAAATACTGCAGGATCTTTAAAATCTAAGTCCTTATTTTTGTTTGGTTCAATCATTTAGGAAGCATGGGACCACTTCAACTCGCTCGGACCGGTTTAAAGGAAAAAAACGAGTCTTTAGTCTTTTAGTTCTTTACACAAAGGCTATGTACAGAGAGATACGGTTCTGAATCAAAAGATGTTGCAGAATTTTAGTTGTCACAGGTTTACTTACATCAATTTTTTGTTGGTTTGTTGAGAGATCTATCTGATATATATATCACCACCATAAAAGGCTTTTAAAGGGTTCATTAAGTACGTACGGATAGAGATATGGATGTAGTTAAGGCCATATAATTAATTGGGCTAAAGCCCATTAAAGAGGATTTAGTAGTTAGCCGTTATAAATTAAAGAAATGAGGTTGTGGTGGAGTTGGTGTTGTGTTGGCTTTTACGATTCTTTCTTTTTGTTAACGGTAAGCTACTTTTTTAACTTCTACTTAAAGCTTTTGTTTTCCCTATTTTACCCTTCAAGACCACACACACTTCACCAAATTAGACCCTGACTATCTGCCCACCTCTAATGACCTTTATGCCCTCCGTTAATCATATGAGGTTTCTTTGCCGTCACACATCTAAAGTTTTACATAAATAGATAAAAATGACACAAGTGTAAATGGATATGGTCATATGGGTCAATACTCATTACACTTATTGTTAAAATTTGTTTTGAAAACCGAAATCAATTAGATCTAAAATCTGATTGATCGATTTGCTTTGATATTAGTTTTATCAAGACCTAAATTTTGATTTTATAATGACTACAAGGATCATCATTTCGATTTGCATATCAAGAATCCGACAGAAGATGGAACATAAACAATACACTATTTGCCAATTGGTGAATTTTTAATTTAGAATGAAACAAATAATGAATGAAATGTAAAAACTGTAAAATTCTTTTTTTTTAATGGGTTTTGACGGAAAAAAAAAAAGAAAGAAAGAATTTTACAGTTTTTACATTCCATTCGTTATTTGTTTCATTCTAAACTGTAAAATTCTAGTTCACACTCTATCTTCTAATTCCAAATACCATTAAATAACATAAAAAGGGGTCAAATAATCTTGGTTCATTTACAATGATTGTACTTGCCCCTCTTCGAGAAGCCAAAAGCTGTGATTGAGCACGAGCTACTGAAGCAGTTAATTTTGAGGTCGAAGTAAATAATGTACAGTTGTTTCATTAATTTTACTGTATATGGATGGGTCAAAGTCATAAAGCATGCGGCATTGAGGACTTTGGTGCATTCTCCAAAACATTCTTTAGCTAATTTCTGTAGTTGTTTCGTTAATTTTTTACTGTATATGGTTGAAAGTCATAAAGCATTAAAAGACTTTGGTGCATTCTCCAAAACATTTGTTTATTAACCATAAGTTAGAAAATAATGCAGGCGGCAAACTTTTTAATCCGAAATTAATGACAAAGACGTAATTTTCACGACATGTAATAACCATTTCTTGGTGTCCTTTTCTGAAACCAAAAAACGATTAAACAGAAAAATTAACCGACACGTAAGCAATATTTAACCGGCTATCACCGGTTTACATCCTTTTTTATTTGTTACCGTTCTTCTGTTTTTAAAAACCTCCAAGAAGCTCTATTCCATCTCTCTCTCTTTCTCTCTGATCTCATTTCATTCCTTTTTCTTTCCAATTTTACCCTCACATTACCTTCGAATTCTCCATTTCCTACCACTCAAAACTTCTCACAAATGTCTATAGTCTCTAAGCTTCGCTCTCCGGTTAAACCAATGGTTGAGTCACGAGCCATCCTCGGTTCAACCGGGAACAGATTTAAGGTTACGAAAACAGAAATGACAAAGAAACCACAACAGAATCCACGAGTGACGAAATCTCCGGCGACGGAGAAGCCGGATTCGAATTTCTCAGCCTCGACTGATGATACCTCTTCTTCTTCGTCATCCTCGGAACGTTCCTCGGTGAAGACAACAAACTCTGGGAAAATAACTCCGTCGAAACGGAACGGAGTTACGAAGCTCAATAATGTCGTGGTCTCCGTCGCCGCCGTTGAAGACATTAATCCTAAAATTCCGGGACCGGTCAAGAGATGCCACTGGATCACACCTAATTCAGGTCTCTTTGTCTGACAACTTTTTTTTTCCCTCTTTGCCTCATTTAACTTTAATTTAAATTCACATTTTAGAGAAAATACTGTTTTTTTTTCCTTGAATTTCGTGAATAACGAGGAGATGGTGTTTTTTTTTATATATAAAATGAAATAAAATGTTATTTTTTGGTTTTAATGTTAGAAATAAAACCAATGGAGAGACTTGTTTTCCTAAATTGGATAAAATGTTCTTTTTTAGTTTTATTGTTCGAAATAAAATGTTTTTACACTATGTAGAGACTTGTTGTCCTTGTCGCAACATTTAATGAATCTGCAAAGAATTAAAAGATACTTACCCAATTTTCTTCATTTTGGCCCCAAAAAATATCTCAATTGACTTCAAAATTGATGCCATGTGAATGGCTTTTTTTAGTTTTCGAAATGTAAAATTTGTGATACTGTGTGTAAAGTTAATAAAGGTAACAATCAATTTCATAGATGTCAACAACACATTAATTGATCCCAGCAAAACTAGGTGTATTGTAGTTGACAAATAAAGACAAAAAAATGTTGAAGATTGACGGAGTATATAAGTTTCTCGGTTAATAATAACGATTGTGATTGATGAGCAGACCCGATCTACGTGTTGTTCCATGACGAGGAATGGGGTGTTCCAGTTCGTGACGACAAGAAACTCTTCGAGCTGCTTGTCTTCTCACAAGCATTGGCTGAGTTTAGCTGGCCTTCAATCCTACATAAAAGAGACGACTTTAGGTAAATTTAGGCCAAAGAATTATGCTATTTTGTGATTTCGTTTGGTTTATTATCTGGAGTTTTGGTTTCTTTTTCGCAGGAAGCTCTTTGAAGAGTTTGATCCTTCAGCTATAGCACAATTCACAGAGAAGAGGTTAATGGCTCTTAGAGTAAATGGGTGTCTAATTCTATCCGAACAGAAACTGCGAGCAATTGTAGAGAACGCCAAATCGGTTCTTAAGGTAGGCACTGTGTGTTTTGATATGAAATTGTGAAATATTATGTGTTGGAAACTGATTAAAACTGAAAACAGGTCAAGCAAGAATTTGGATCATTTAGCAACTATTGTTGGAGATTCGTGAACCACAAGCCATTAAGAAATGGCTATCGATATGGTCGTCAAGTACCGGTTAAGTCCCCAAAGGCAGAGTACATTAGCAAAGATATGATGCAGAGAGGGTTTCGCTGCGTTGGTCCTACAGTTATTTATTCCTTCTTGCAGGCCTCTGGCATTGTGAATGATCATCTCACAGCTTGCTACCGGTACCAAGAATGTAATATTGCGAGTGAGAAAGAACCAAAAAGCCCTAAGACTGAAACCAAACTGGTTCTGCATTCTCCATTACTTGTTTGATCAGCAGCATGGATTGGATTATTATGAAGATGATGATGACAAGTGTTTTTATTCATTATGGAAAGTAGCATTTGTAGCTAGGTGTTTCCACTTGGTTGTGCTTTTCTTCTAGCTAGCTTTGTCTAACTAGATATTTGATGATATGGGTTAATGTTTGACCAAAAGATTGATTGCAGGGAAATAAAGAATTTAACATTTTGTAAAAACAAATGTTCTGCAAATTTTGGATTTTGATGCTAAGAGGTAGAATATGGGCACAAGAAATGATAAATGACCAAGCAATTTGACAAGACACAGAACAGTTTCAAGCCACTAATTAATATAACATTTGTAAGGAAGCAGATTCATCATACATTTTAAGATTTTTTTTTATCTACAAATAATGCTTTTGAAACCAAATTCACGAATTGAACAACCACTCTAATACTCCAATGCTTCCATGGAGAAGGCTTTGTGCAGCGTATTTGGATAGTAAGTGAAGAACATATGAGATTCCATAAAGATCCAAATACCTGGAAGAAAAAGAAGAAGAAACTCAGAAGGATTGTTTCTCAAATTCCATCGACATGCCATTCGACTTTGTTGAGTTGTTTATGTCAACCACGAGCCTTCCCGTTTCCAAGTGTAAGCTCAAGATCCTCCATACCCACATCATGTATCCTCTCTCCTTCCCACGGCTTAACTTGGCTATTCTCAAATTTGAATTCAGAGCTCTGACCAATCTCTTGGAACGCAGCAGTATTTGGAGACATCTGCTGAGGCGCAGGTTTCACAAGATTGAAGGTAGGAGAGGTTGGCACCATAGAGGCAGAGAATGGCTGTTGTTGTGCAAACTTTTGGAAGCTTATCCAATGACCAGAATCAACAGTGGAAGAGTCAGACTCATCACATTCAGGTATAGTAGCCGGGGTATGAAACTGGCGATGTGTCGGACTAGCAGGTGCAGAAACCGCATAGAAAGGATAGTTAAAAGACGCCATGGATTGTTTAGCAATGGCCATGGATTGCTTAGCAATAGATTCCCAGTTGGGCAACGGTTTAGGGTTCTTGGAAGTCGGTGATGAGACCGGTGGAGTGACAGGGCAACTGTTTGAGATTCTGAGGGAAGGAAGAGAGGAAGGAATGCCACCATTTCTGAGGAAGGGGAAGAATGTAGAGGAGATGTTGTTATTTGGTTCACCGCGAGAAGGACTTGGGAAAGACGAAGAAGACGGGCTAACTTGGTAAGACGGGATGGGGCTTTGAAAGGCCGATGAAAGAGGGCTCTGGTTCTGTGATGAGTATGGAGTAACTCGAGAAGAAGTCCCAGCTATCTCACCAGGTAAAGGCTTGCATCCCTGTTGCTCCAACAAAACAAAACAATACCCAATCAAACATCACAATGTCATAATCAAACACCAATGCAATGACTTTGGATCAAGTATCATATATACATATTAAGACTTTTAACATACTAATAATAGCTCAAGGAAGCAGACCTATTGAATTACAAATGTTGAAGATTTGAATCATCAGAAAGTCTGATTAAATCTCCTTAAACACATCACTCTAAAATTAGTAAGAAAACCCAAAATTCACTATGAGAAATTAGATCCATCCATAGTTTCTGATGATTCAAATTCACTTTGAGAAAACCCTTAATTTCTCAGATTCAAACCCGATTAAACGCAATTGAAATCAACGAATTCAGATTCAAACATCAAAAACATGAAGAAACAAGCTCAGATCTGGAAAAATTGGAGAAATTGTTCACCTTGCGATAAGTAGTACCATCTTCTTCAACAACCCAACCAGCTTCAACACAAAGAGCTTTGAGTACTTCATTATTATCACAATGTTTAGGCAAATTATAATCACCTTGAGCTCTAAGCCCAGTATATATCTTCGCAGCTACAGCTCTTCTCCGTCTCTCTCTCCTCCGATTATTCTCCCTTTCCCTCCACGACGGCTTCCTCCTCGCCGCTGCTGCCGCCGCCGCAGCCGCAGCTGCTGATGTCGACGTAGCTCCATCCGACGTCATCAGAAAACAACCAACCAAGCCCCTCGAAACCTCCGAGAGAGCTTTTAATAGGTGGGTGAAAGATTGTGTGAACGTAGACTGAAGAAGAAGATGAAGAAGAGGAGTGAGAAGTTAGTGCTCACGAGGAATACGCTTTTCCTTCGCTGGAATCGAAGCAGAATCTCTCTTTCTTCTCCAAAACCTTTTTTTTTTTTTGCTCAAGTATTATTGGGTCGTGTGTGTGTTCAAGTACGTTGAGTTCACATGACGAATCCGTGTTCTTGTTATATCCATCGTCCACGTGTACTAACGTTTTTTTTAAGGGTGAGATTTGGTAAGGTGTGTAGAAGAGGTATATGGTTGGGTGTAGAGGATAACTACGTATAGTAGCGTGTGGCGTATTCGTCGAAGCAGTACGTTATTGTTTTTTATTTTTTTAATCATTTTGCTGTGAGTAATGACCAAATAATACAGAGAAGAGAAAGGAGGAGACAAAGTGGGACCCGTTTCTTCAGTGTGGGTCCCTTACTTGTGTGACCGAAAAACACACCATTTGATTGGTTTTATTTTTATATATATTTTATTTTATGCAATGAAATACTATTATTCTTATCAATACCAAAGTGTAAGCCGTGTGATTAACAGCATAATGATATATTCAAATGAAATTAGCACTTTTCTTGCATACAAATCTCACTTTTGAAAAAGAATTGACCACTTTTGTCCTGATTACTTGTATGTAAACCATACATTTTAACTTTTTAACCTTCTTCTTACTTTACATATAATATAAAGAAATAATACAGATTTGTCATATCTTCTATGTTTATACAGTATTTACATGTTGATTTTAAGCTTTAGTATCTAATTTACTTCCAAAATTTGGATTAATTGTTGGGTCCATAATTATTTTGTATTCATAACCAAAAAAATGTATAGTTCATTGAACATAAAAGGAAAAAGGAGTTTACGAGTTTGTCCTACAGCTAGGCCCGACGGCATATATGATATATGATATATGATGTATGATCTTCAACGAATGCAAAATGGATTACATGGTTTTATCAAAATAATAAGAACATGTGACTTAAATCCATCTTTTTAATCTCAAAATGTCTCCTTTTTATGTCGTAAGCTTTTTTTTTGTTATGCAATGGCAGGAAAAGGAAAAGGCAGAAGTTGTATAGCTCTAAGTTGTATGACTAATGAGACAGTACAGCTCTCTGAGGTAGACTGCTAGTATAGATGTAATTAATAATTAATTTATTTGTAATTTTTTTAGATTATGACGCTTATTTTTGTAGAAAGTGCAGGACCGTGTAACAAATGTCTTAAAAGCAAGGAACCTTCGCGAGTTGGGAAACGTTTGGACTGGATCAGAGGGTTTTACAATGAAACAGGCAAAAAAAAAATTAACGCCGTTGCCGGGGATCGAACCCGGGTCACCCGCGTGACAGGCGGGAATACTTACCACTATACTACAACGACTTTGCTGATTAATGAGCGAAAATATTTATACTATATCGTAATAACTTTTATATTATCAGTTGAACCTTAATACCAGCTTTTGTTTCCAGCATTAAGAGAAATAATATGTTTAGGGTTTCTCTTCTTTGGTTTGGCACTAGTCACCTACAGACCTACTTGTGACAATAAGTAGATTCTGTGTTTAAGTATGTTTTAAATCATTGTTTTACTTTTGAACATAACTAGATAAAACCCATAATAGAACTATGTGTTACTCGTTAAGTACAAGTCATCAAAATCTACAAGTTGAATGACTCGTTGCTAGTAATTTGGATAGATATTTACAAGTTAATGAAATATAAGGTTCCAAGTAAGATTATTCAGTGTATTGTAACATCGATTGCAAGATAAGTTGAACACTTGAACATCATATTTGGCTTTTAGACAGTGGTGTGCGCTTCCCATGGAAAGCTTATCCGTCCCATACAGAGCTAATTAATAAAACATGATATAATGGAAATTGACTCCAAAGTCCAAACGACTTAGCAATGTCTATAATGGTATGTAATTTGTTTTGCTGGTATAATTTGTTTAACGACATTTACAATTTGTCTCGTTAGGGTTCACAATCAAATTGCCGTCATAATCATAATGTATGTTACATGGATGATGTCGATGAAACTTGATAAGTTTTCTCTTCAATTATACACAGGTCTGGTCATACCACTTGTTTGTTTAGATAGAATATGTCTCTTTAAGATTTTTTATTTTATTTCATTCGGTCGCTCACAGAATACAAGAGTCCAAGTTGTTCATACTATTTGAATGCCAAGCTTATTACTACAACTTGTGGCATACATTCAAATGCTATTGCTCATGACATAGATGATTTTGAAGAGTCTGGAAACTATGTCGAAAGTTGGTGATGCAAATATATCAGTTAGATTCTTTACTTTGTTGTTGAAAAAAAAAAGATTTTTACTTTGTTTTATTAGTTGATTATAATTCATATTTAGGCCACAATAATATTGACTTTTTTTCTTTCTTTCTGAAATATGTTTTGCTTTTCGGATTACCTCCATGTTACCTTGTTAACTCTTTTTCTAACTTTATGTCCTGAACAAGAGAAAAATGTTGTCTTAAGAATCACTCTATAAAAAAAGAAATAATTGGGTGAGAAGTATCAGATCTGAGTCTAATTAAATTTTCGGTTTTATCTTTTTGATCACAAGACAATGATAATTTCAACCCCATTTTTTGCCTCCTTTACCCTCACTCGCAAGAATAGAGCGACCCAAACTTATCTTCATTTATCTTCATTTTTGTCTCATATTTTCTCTCTCTGAAAACCTTTCTCTTAGTCTCGTCTTCCTCTCATCGAAAACTTGTTTTTGCTCCAACGAAGTACATGATTCCCGTCGTTGTCACTATTAAGTCGCCGTCTCAGAGCGTCTTCCTCTCTAATTCGGTAAGCCTGAGCGTAGAATTTACATAAAGTTTTGTTTCCTGATTTCTTTTGTTTTTTCCGATCTTACCACCCGTCGTTTCAATTGTTTCACTCTAATTTCGACTGGTGTTTTCCAATCTTAAACTCTATCTTTTCTGTTAGGCCTCTCCGGATCCACTTGAATCTCTACTTATTTTACTTAGATCTACATATAGACACTCATAATTTCCCGTGGATCTCCATTTTTAACTTGCATGTTGTCATCTCCCCTACGTAGATCTAAATTTCTTGCAGGATGACTCCTACGGAGCTTCCTTCTTGTTTATTTGCCGAGAGAGAAGAACCTGCCGGTGATACGGAGCAGTTGGTGATAGAACTAAACCAGAATCCGACGATGAAGATGTGTTCCCTCTAATTTCTTTGAAATTAGATAAAGTGTGAGAATTAGATGTAGGAGATCAAGTATGTTAGACCTCTATGCGTTTATATAAATGTCCATTCAGTTTTTGTCAAGCGACATTTGTTTAGATATACAACTACATCCCTTTTTAATTTCTATAAACTGTTGTTATAGATAACTATATTTATAAATACATGAATACTTGGTTATGTACAACTACATATTCAATTAGTTTTACTTTGGTTGTTAACTATGTAGACGTATATATTAAAATGTGTATGTCTAAGCAGATCTTATGTTGGACATGCACAGGTATACCGCATAAGGGTCAGTTTAACTTGACAAGCATTTAATACATGTCAGTTCAATTGTACTTTTGTGTTAAAAGTCAAACCCGCTTCTCCCACGCGCAAGACCAAAAGTGAGACTGGTTTTCTTGTAAATATTTTGAAATCTATACCCAATTGTATATTTTATTTGACCATTGTTCCCTACAAAAAGCCACTAATGTCTATTACCTAATTTACTACCCCAATAATACCTCTGCACAAATTCACTCATAAAAAAAATTGTTTAGTTAAATGTTCAATATGGTTATATGGACAATATATAATGACGTATTTAATAGAGTCGTGATTCAAATTCAAAACTCCATGCGAGAGGAACGAAAACAAATAAACCATAGGGGTATAATCGTAACTTTACGCATGCATGGGCCCATTATGCCTGACTTTGTTTTTTGAAAAAAACAGTCAACCATTCAGATTCACGTCGATCGCGTGTATACATAACACAAAATTTACGAAGTGTGGCCCTCGTTTTCCTTTTTCGATCATTTTAAAACCCTCCAAAAGCATCAAACTCAGATTCCAATACAAATTAGTACCCAAAATGTTTCTAAGGATTTAACCAAACGTATCCACTCTTTTTTTAGCTGAATTTCGCTTTATAAAATCTGAATCTTCCACGACCAAGACAAGACAAGACAAGTAATATAATGAATAGAGCGCTTAGCTTAGCTATCTTCTTTATCAAAAAAATAAGGAAAATAAATTATGTTTTAAGTAAAATATGGTATCATTCAATTCGGAGAATTAACAAGGAATATAAGCTCTTAATCAATTTTATGTTGGGCAAGTTTTCCAACAATGACGTCTCCATCTTAATCTTATTAGAGAGTAAAAAGTAAAAAGCTCTTGGTAAAAAAAGACAAAAAAAAGGTTTTGGTACCCATCCATGAAAAAACCGCTCAATTTCCATAGTGCAAATGATAGAAGTACAAAACACACGTGTTGGTTTCTCATTGGTCACGATAGGAAGGCGGTCGCTATCGTCCCTTCCCTTCCCTTCCCTCGTCTGTATCTCTCTCTCTCTTACTCATAATACTCTGCTTTTTTCCTCTTTCTCTCTCACTCTTACTCTGTCTTTCTTCATCAGACCAAAAAAAACCCTAATTTCGTAGCTCGATTTCTCTCTTATTTCATCTCTCAATCCTTTCCAAAATGCAACAACTTCCGTTTGGAAGATCGTGAAACTCGATTTGGTTGTTTCTGATAATAGAGAAACAAAAAAAAAAACGAAAAGAGAAAAGACAAATGCTGGAAGCTGCGAAGAACAACTCAAGCATCCTCAATGGAGGAGGAGGAGGATTCTCTCAGCTACAAAGTTGCTTCGGCGATTGCAGTAGCGAAGAAGAATTATCTGTGTTACCACGTCATACCAAAGTCATCGTAACCGGAAACAACCGTACCAAATCCGTACTCGTCGGTCTTCAAGGCGTCGTTAAAAAAGCCGTCGGACTCGGTGGTTGGCATTGGCTGGTGAGCAAGATCAACTTGGCTTTCTTCTTACCTGGTTTTGTCTTATTTGCATCTTTGTGTTTTTCCCCTTTTGTTTCTCGAAAGAGAAGAGTAGATTGATTAACAAAAGATCCAGAATCATTAGCTCAATAATGCAACAAAATCAATGGTTGTTCTATATTACCGATGGGATTAGTTGTTCTAAAAATATCATAACTTTTTTTTTAAAAGTTCATCATAACGATCTGCACTTTTTGTATTTATTTTTAACTTTTTTTTTGTATCTTTTTCTCAATCAATTTCATGAGAATCCTTATCTCTTTTACATCTTTGTGGGTTCAAGCTGGCTTTTAGATTTGTTTTACTTGTAGTCACTAATTTTGATTACTTAAATTAATTATATTTAGGGTTTTTGTTCTTTCTTTTTCAGATGGGTCATTTTCATCCACTTCCGAATTTTTTTCTCCTTTGGTTTGATGTTAACTTTTTATAGATGTTCTCCGTTTCATTAGGCTTCCTAGTTTTATACTATTATCAATTTACTTTCTTTGATCCTTTTTTGATCATTTCTCTAGCTATACACTAAAAATCAGTATCTTATACGATTTCCTCATAACCCAAAGTCCCAAAGCATCATTTTTTTTTTACTAATATCGATATCAAGTTCCACCACTTCTTGTCTCCAAGCCTTCCCGTTTCTCAAAAAGTCCCAAACTTTACTTTTGTTTATGGAGTACGCTTTTTAATCTTAGTCCTTGTGCTTTTTAATTTTCAGGTTTTGACTAATGGAATTGAAGTGAAGTTGCAGAGGAATGCGCTTAGTGTTCTTGAACATCCTACAGGGAATGAAGAAGACAATGATCTTGAAGTCGACCATACTACACAGTGGAATAATCCCTCCGATATGAGTAAGTTTGGTTCCTTGTCTCTGTCACTATATTGTCCGAAATCTTACACTACAGATTTAGTCTTATCAGGAATAAGGAACTATATCGAGAATAGGAAATTCTCTCTTGTATAAATACTTGATTACTATGTGAATAAGAAAAGCAAGCCTTTCTGAAATATTTCATTAAGACTGTTCTTTGATTGTCTTTTGCAGCAACTGAGGACACTTTGAAGCCTCATAAGTCGAAGCAGAGAGGACACAGATCATCGCGGTTATCTCAAAAGGCTTTGTGCAGGGCAGTTTCTTGTGACTCACACTCAAAAAACTCGAGTATTACTCCTCGCATGAACATGGTAATGCCTCAAATTTCTTCTACTTGTTGAGGGGGTTTTCATGTTAATGCTATGTGTTACTGATTTGGGAATATGGTTTTTACGCAGAAGGTTGATCTTACCAAGTTGGATATGGCTGCATTACTGAGATATTGGCGACATTTTAACCTCGTGAGTTCAACAGAACAATCTCAGTAATTGTGGAAGAGAGTATTTTGTTTCTGACAATAGGTGATTCATTGTTCTTTTCTTGTAAAGGTGGATGCTCTTCCAAATCCAACAAAGGAGCAACTGATTGACATTATTCAGAGACACTTCATGTCTCAGGTAACATTAAAGCTATAATATGTTTGTGAATTTTGTCTTCTGATTTTGACAACTCTGAGACATGTTCTTGTTTACAGCAAATGGATGAGCTTCAGGTTATTGTGGGATTCGTTCAGGCTGCAACAGGAATGAAGAAGGCTTGCCAAGTGGAAGCCAAAAGAAGCCAGAAACACTGATCTTTAACTGCATCAGCTAAATATCCTTCAATAGACTAACAAAAATCTGTCGAATCTGCGCGGGTCACATGTTTTAACCATTCCGCTGCTTAAAAAATTTGAGTATAGTAGTTTAGCTCTCTCTTTTGGGTAAACACTAGTTGTTATTGCTCTCTCATGTAAGTAAGTCCATCAAGAACAAAATGACATGAAAGAAAGAAAATCTCTAATGAAGCCTCCATCTTTGTTTATCCAGATATTAATATGTTAGGATGTATATAGGTAATGCAAAATCAATACTTTGTAAAATATAGAAAAGATACAAATCAAAGCAACAATGCAAATGAAATGAATGTAACAACTGAGTACAAGAAAAATATTTAAAATGGAAGAAGATGAAACAAAGTAATAATCTTTCCGTACATAATAAGCAAAAGAAACGTGAGAACCCAAATCTAAACCGGAGCTCCGGTTTTTAAGAACGGGTGGGGCAGAAAGAGATCAAGTAGTTAGATCCGGTACAAGTGAAGGTGCTTGTGGCGTCGTCATAGGCGTAACTGTAAGCGCCAGGGCAAGCGCTTTTAAACATCGCCGAGTAATGCGTCGGAGAGCAAGTTTGCGGCGTCGCGTGAGCACCGGTACAACAGAATTCCTCAGAATTAAACGCCGCACAAGCGCTTTTACACGCCGCGATGATACCTGTATGTGGATCCATGATCCGAAGCTCGTTAGGACAAACCGCGTTGACGTCGGCGACACAGCCGGCGTAATGGCAATCACCGGAACCTCCTTGAGGTTTAATCCCCATCTCGACATTGTAACCGTCGACGAGGCTCACGTCGTAAAAATCCTTGCCGCCATCGCCAACGAGTGTGAATTCAGCAAGAGTGACTGGTGGAACTCCGCCGCCGTTACATTTTAGAACACCACCGCAGTCTCCGGTGACGCAGTTACCGTGGCCGGAGGCGTCGAAGTTGCAGCCGGTACGAGCCCAGAACCGTCCAGACCATCCAGCAGGAGCCGTGAGCTGTACGGAAGCGCCAGGAGTCAAGGGAAATCCGCCGTCGCCGAGGGTGTTGTCGTTACCGGAGAGAATTCCCGGCCAAACGGTGTAAGGACAACTGTTCTGTAATGTGAAGACGGTGGCGGAAACCGCAATGCCGCCTGAAATTCCAAAAAAATAACAAAAAAACTGTTAAATCCGAAAGAAAATAAAACACGAAATGTTTTTGAGAATTATGATTTGAAGACGATGAACGAATAAGAGGAGTTTTAAGAAGTAGAATTAAAATTATTCTCATTTGTAAACAGATGAAACAGAGGAGAAACGAAAACAGAGTGTGTTTGGTCTTACTTGTGATGAAAACCAAGAAGAGAATGTGAATACTTGAGTAATTCGCCATTTTGTTGTATGAGTTTTTTTTTTGTGTGTATGTGTTCTGTGAATGATGATGATGAATGTCAGTTACTCGCACCGATCCTCTATTTATAAGTGCTTTTTCAAGGTAGTCTTGTCATTTTTAACTAATTTATAATTTCGGTGAATATTTTCATTTCACAGTAAAAAAAGAAAGTGCTTTGTGCCGATTGTTAGCCCATGTTCTTTGGCTCTGTGAAGTTTATTTGCATTAATGGTTTTTTATTGCGTCAATTTACTATAGTTTTTTTCTTTCTTAAGTTGACGGTTAAAAGAATATATCGTGGGCCATTATTACGGTCTACGGATCCATGAATCAGTAATGGTCAAAAGAGCATTGTCCAACAATCAATGTTTTTCTTTTTTAACTACCAAAAAAAAGAACAAAGAGACATGAAGAGCGCACGTGTACCATTTTACACACGTTCGTATGAGGTTCCGCTAAAAAACAACCCATATTATCCCGCGCAAGTAGAAATGGTCTCCCATGATTCCATAACTTGTATTTTTTTTTTCCTTTCTTTTGTTTTGAAATTTCTAGTTTCATTCTTTCTCACTTTTATTCTTTCGTAGATTGTTTTTTTTTTTTTTTGTCAAAATGGCATATTGTTTTTAAAAATTGTAAAATTTAATGTATATTTTTGGTGTGAAAGCGTAGACAACTTAAGATGTCGACTAAAATTCGTGTATTCATGAATGGGCTCATAGAGGGAGAGGACTTTGAAATTTAAAAGGTGAAAAGACTGACTTAAACATATAATCTAGTTCATAAGTTGACTTAATTGTGTGTTGGAGAAAATAGTAAAGGGATTTATTAAAACCTGTCGTGACGATGGGTTTCCTTGAACTTTTCATCATTTTCATTAATGGCTCGCTCAATGTTAACTGACCAGAATTCTATTATTTGTCTCTTAATTAACTCAGAGTTACATCGTCCACACCACACGGTTTTGATCTATATATGCGGCCATGGCTGTTATCAGACATTAATATATAGCTGTAAGATTTCTAAGTTTTCTTTTAAGTGGGTTGATGATCATTATGAGAATGAAATTTTTTTCTATATACATTTTTTTGGTTTTGTGTTTCTCAAATCTTTCCCAAACAAAAAGGTAAAGAAAGTTCGAACAACACTAACATGATCTCACTTTCATTTACCCAAAAAAAAAAAATGATCTCAGTTGCACCTACTTAGATAAGGAAATAAGATGACATGATAACAAACAAAAGAATGTAAAGAAAACAGGAGACGTGAGAACATGTAGCAGTTGAAGAATGCGAGCAAACGGTCTCCTGATCTCCTCGCTCTCTCATCACCTGCAAAAAAAGAAGGTAACATCCTTTTGGGACAAAGTGGGTTTTATGCGTCTGCGATCAGATGGAAACTTCATTTACTGACTGAATCAGAAGTTATAACATCTTATGATTAATTAAGACACAAGTCAAATGAATATGTGAATGTCAATAGAACAGCATGGATCATGCAATAGATAAGTACTAGTAAGTAGTAACCGTATATCAAATCATTTTGTTTTATTTCTTTAATTTGTATGCAAATCAGCTGAGTGTAACCACTGAATACTTAGTAAAAAAGGCTTATAAGTGGAAGAAGATGATTCATAGTCATCATCTTTCATTATTTATCTTTCCGTATATATAACAAGCAAAAGAAACGTGAGAGGTAATTAAACCCGACTCGAATCTAAATCGAAGCTTCGCCTTTTTATGGGCAGAAAGTGATTTCGTAGTTAGCTCCAGTACAAGTGAAGGTGCTTGTTTCATCGTCATAAGCGTAGCTATAGGCGTCAGGGCAAGCGTTCTTAAAAATCCTCGAGTAATCCGTGGGAGGACAAGTTTGCGGCGTCGAGTTAGCTCCACGGCAGCAATATTGATCCGTATTAAACCTCTCACAGGCACTCTTGCACGCCACGACATTGTTCTGATCCATGACCTTAAGCACGTCAGGGCAAGCCGCGTTGAGGTCGGCGACACAGCCTGCGTACTTGCAATCTCCGGATCCTCCGGATGGTCTTATCCCCAATTTGACATTGTAACCGTCAACGAGGCTCACGTCGTAGAAATCTTTGCCGCCATCGCCTACGAGGGTGAATTCAGCAAGAGTGACTGGAGGAACTCCGCCACCGTTACATCTTAGACCGCCACAGTCTCCGGTAACGCATCTACCGTTGCCGGAGGCGTCAAAGTTGCAGCCGGTACGAGCCCAGAACCGGCCTGACCATCCGGCAGGAGCCGTGAGCTGTCGGGAAGCACCTGGAGTCAACTCAAATCCGCCGTCACCGAGCTTGGGTCCTTGTCCGGCGAGAGTTCCGGCCCAGACGGTGTTAGGGCAATTGTTCTTTAGTGTGAAGTCGGTGGCAGAAACAGCAATGCCGGCTGCAGTTTTAAAACACAAAACCAAATCAACAAAAGACGAAACAATTTAGAGAATTATGGTGCTATATGTTATAATCGAAGACGATGAACAATCAAAAGGAAGCTTAAGAAACAAAGAAGAAACAAAACAGAGTGTGTTTGTTGTTGTATACCTGTGATGAACACGAAGAAGAGAATGTGAATACTGGAAAACTTGGCCATTTCCTTGATTGTGTTTTTGTGTTTTCTTTGATATGTGGATGTTGATGATGATAAATGTTATTGGCACCCCCTCTATTTATAATGCATGTTCGAGGGTATTGACGTATTGTTAATTTGTTATCAATCAATTATGATTTTTTGGTTTCTTGGTAGATATTTTCTTAGGCCTCTGAATTTTATTTACCTCACTGAATTTTCTTCTCTCTGAATTTTCTTTGCCGTAATGGTTTTTGTTTGCATTAATTTACTACATAAACTGGTAAAAAAATTCGAGAATTTCTAACTTAAGACTCGGGTTTGACCCGGCCATGGGCGATGCGCACTGAAACCTTAAGGTACATGAGTGTCATGTACTCATGTTATGTGATATGTGATCAGTGGTATAAGACCTAGGTAAACGTGTTTTAATTGTGATACGTGATGTATGAGATCCAAAGAGATGTGTTTGTAGTGATCCACGAGTATGAACACCGACTAAATGCTTTTTCTTCTGTTCCTCGAATATAAGACCCAAATAGATGCGTATACAGAAGAGTGATTTAATTTGCTAATTGAACGCGTGAAAGTTGGAATACTAGGGTTTTAGATCATATCCGCCACGAGGCACGAGCCATCTAGATATGAACCTTAGAAAATGTGATAGGCAGGGACGTGTGCAAATGAGACACGCAAATTAAATCATGGCTGAGACATGATGACGCGTTAACTCGTGAGATCAAACCATTTTTGACACATTCACGTCAAATTCCGTTAAAAAACAACACACAATTCCCGGCAACTTCATAATTAACGTCTTTCTTGACACCATCACTTCTATTTTCTCCTTAAAAAAAAAAAAGTCTTGTTGTAAATTTATTTGTTCATTCCATTTTCACCAGTAGATTTGGCTTTTGTAAATTTAATGTACCTTTTCCGCTAATTTCACCGAATACGTGTCCAAAGATCGATTTTATAAGCAGTAAAATTTGGATATTCATGAATGAGAATAGAAATACTTCATACATTTTAGATTAAGTGTTGCGTTTTTCACACAATATTCTACATAATCTTGTATTTCCTAATATAATGGGGATAAGACTAGAACCTAGCTTAAAACACTATATTAAACCAATATTTTGATGAAATAAAATTTAAGTGATATATAACAATGAAATGGAGGGAATATAGTATAGGGGGAGAGACTTTGAAGATTATGAGTTACGTCGAGAAGACTGACTAAGACTTAGAAACAGGTTCATAAATTGAACCAACTTTGGGTCCGAGGAAATAGTAATTGGCTTAATTGAATCCTGCGGTGACTATGGGGGTTTCTTTGAACCCTTTCATTAATGAGTCAACGTTGTTAGGCAACAAACCTGCCGTGTGGCCAAGATTAACGACGGATTTTTCCAACAAAAAATTATGTCGTTTTCGAAGAAATCCAGGAATGGGTTTTGTATTTTTGTCCAAATTATTGTACTAGTACTATGTCAAATCCCGAAATAAAATCTCCTGTGACGGGGAAGAAGATGGGCTCTTCTTACTAAGACATCAAACATGGTTTCTTTTCTCTTTCACCCTAACAAAGCAGTGGTAAAAGATTTTGGGGCATTGCATCAACTCCTATCTTTTTAGAATTGATTTTACTCATCTCTTTCACTTTTGTTTGGCCAATCGAAATTGTGTCACGCTTTGAGTCCACTAGAAAATCCGATGAGCAAAACTACTAGATGGCAACACTTTTGTTATTAAAATAAAGAAAAAAATCTGTCGTGACAAAGTCCTTGAACTAATACATACTACAGAGCTTAGGACCCTTCTATTAACGGGTCAATGTTAAATAATCAAAAATCTAGTAGTCTCATTCAAAGTTGCATGGTCCACACACGATTTTGAAGATTTTATGTGGTTCGGCAGTCGGTAAATTAGACATTAATAGTTTATAGTTGTAAGATTTATAAAACACAGGTTATAGGTTTTGAATGAATTTCCACATGTCTCATATTAATTTAGCTTCATCCAGTTTTCAATGTAAAATCTTGATTTTCCTCCAAGATATTATAATGGTTCTTAACGTCTATTTCAAACCAAATTTTACTAGGACCAACAATAAATCCTACACTTGGACCACCTTACATGAGTCAACAAACTTGCATCTGATACCATGTAAAATACCTAGAGCGCGTATTAAAGATTTTATGTATATGATTGAATATGCAAAAAGGCTACATCTTATAATGCATGCAAGTTCTTAAACCTAATTATTCAACTAAATGATGCTAATTTACTTTTGATTACAAAAGGATATATACAAGAAAATTTAAACTAGTCAAGATATTTGGTATATTCCATATCTTAACAATTATGACAGTCCAAATGTGTCCATAAACATTTTTGGATTTGGGTTTCTCAAGTCTTTCTCAAACCAAAAAGGTAAAGAAAGTTCAAAGTTTGGTTCTATCAAAACTAACCTGATCTCACAGCTTTCACCTATACATCAGATAAGGAGAGAAGATGACATGTGAACAGGCAAAGGAATGTAAAGAAAACAGGAGATACTATGATCTACCTGAAAAGATGATCCAACATAGCAGTTAAAGAGCACGAGCAATGGTCTTCTTTCTCTCTATCTAGTAGAGAGTCTCTACCATCACCCGCAAAAAGAAGGTACATCCTTTTGGGACAAATGCTTTGTCGATCACCGGCAAAGTTTTTTTCAGATGGAAACCGACTGAATCAGAATCTGAATACCTTCTGACAATTAGGTTAATGACCTTTCGTTGTTTTTAACTCAACGACCACAACGGAGACGACAGTTCCAACTGTCCAACATCAACTTTTCCTTACTAATAAGTTCTGTTTCTCGATGACAGTTTGGAAGGATAGATTGCTAACAGTGGCATTTGCAACTTGCAAGACACAACCAAAATACGACTAAGACACACAAGTCAAATGAATATGTTAGTTTCAAGAGAGAAACATGGAATGCACTTAATAAGTAGCTTTAGAATCTCTAAGAACTAAAAAAGTAAGAGGCAGCTCATAAATATTTTCTGCCTGTAAAGTCTTGATGTCTGTACAACAGAGTTAATATTTTACTTCTTTACTAGAATCTCCTCTAAAACAACCAATAGATGGTGAGGGTCGGAACTTGTAATAAGTAGCAAAAGATAAATATGTGCAGCTTAGACCAGCATATTCTTTGAAACAGGCTATGTGAATACAAGGTCAGTTCAGATAAATGAACAGTGCTGTCAAAGATATTACCAGTTCAGATGCACTTCAGAACAGAGAGTTCTTCTTCTGGTCTTTGATTGGGGAACTGTTCCTGAGCACTAATAGAAAATTTATAGCAGTCATTCCTTCAACTGAAATGAACCAAGCGGACGATTTTGCTTAGTTTGCTGAAATCTCATTTACTTGAAGTCGCAAGCTATTAAAATGTCATCAAAACTGTGATTGTTTGCAGAAAATGTAAGTGAACATATACACAACCATTTTCATCAAATTTTCATGAACCATACCTGCGTCCAAAGACCTATGTAACAATGTTGGAAGACCAACTCCGGCTGCAATATCAATTTAAGTGAGGTCTCAGATATATGAAACAAGATAAGACTAAGAGCAGCATTTCACACATTCAGGCATTACTAATTAGCAGGCATATCCTGAAAATGAGGGTTACTGGTTTATCATATTTGCAAAATTGATGCTTATAAGTCTGAGACATATATTCTCTGGTTGCAGGCAATGGATGAGCTCAGGTTATTGTAGGGTTCGTTTAGGCTGCAACAGGAATGAATAAGCCTTGCAAATGGAAGCTTAAAGAAGCCAGAGACACTGATCTTAAACAATTCCGTGGCTTAAAAAGTAGTTAGCTCTGTCTCTTTTGGGGAAACTAAAATTTGTTATTGGTCTCATGTAAGTAAAGTACATCAAGAACCAATGACCTGAAACAAAGAAACCGTCTAATCTCTAATTAAGAATCCATCTTACTTTATCTAAATATCGACATGTTATGATGTATATAAGTATTGTTAATCAAAGCAAATGAGAAAAGAACAACTCTCATCACCTTTACTTATTATCTTTTCTTTATTTCTCTTTCCGTACATAACAAGCAAAAGAAACGTGAGAGAGAGAAACCCAACCCAAATCTAAACCGGAGCTCCGGTTTTAATTAAGACTGGGTAGGGCAGAAAGTGATCAAGTAGTTAGATCCGGTACAAGTGAAAGTGCTCGAAGCGTCGTCGTAAGCGTAACTATAAGCGCTAGGGCAAGCGTTCTTAAACATCGACGAGTAATACGTCGGAGAACAAGTTTGCGGCGTCGCGTGAGCACCAGTACAGCAAAATTCCGGCGAATTAAAAGCCGCGCAAGCGCTTTTACACGCCGCGATACTTCCCGAATTCGGATCCATGATCCTAAGCTCGCTAGGGCAAATCTCGTTGATGTCGGAGACGCAGCCTGCGTATTTGCAATTTCCGAATCCTCCTTGTGGTTTTATCCCCATCTTGACATTGTATCCGTCGACAAGGCTCACGTCGTAGAAATCCATGCCGGCATTGCTTGATCCGACGGTGAATTCGGCTAGAGTCGCTGGAGGAACTCCGCCGCCGGTACATTTTAAAACGCCTCCGCAGTCTCCGGTGACGCAGGTACCGTGGCCGGAGGCGTCAAAGTTGCAGCCGGTACGAGCCCAGAACCGGCCTGACCATCCCGTAGGAGCCGTGAGCTGTACGGAAGCGCCTGGAGTCAAGGTAAATCCGCCGTCGCCGAGGGTGACGCTGTTGCCGGAGAGAGTTCCTGGCCAGACGGTGTAAGGACAACTGTTCTGTAAAGTGAACACGGTGGCGGAATCAGCAATGCCACCTGCAATTTCAAAACTGTTAACAACCAAAAAAAAAAAACTAAATATTTCTGAGAATTATATAAAAAAAACAGAGGAGAAACAGAGGATAAGATAAAGACACAAGTCACATAATAAGTGAAAGAGAGAAGAAACAAAAACAGAGTGAGGTTGAGGTTGTTACTTGTGATGAACACGAAGAAGAGAATGTGAATACTGGAGATTTTCGCCATGGATTTTGTGTTTATGTGAAGTGGATGATGATTTGTGATGATGATGAATCTCTGGCACCGATTCTCTATTTATAAGTGCTGGAGACTCAGAGGTTTAGGTTTAGGGTTATCAACTTCAATTATTTATAATTTTTTTTGTCTTCTTGGAAAATATTTGTAGTTTGCAGATAAAAAGGAAATAAAAATCTTTGTGCCGACTGTTAGCCCATTTTCTTTGTCAGTGTAAAATTTATTTGCCTTGATGTTTTTTTTCTTGCGTTAATAAAAAGAAGATTATGTCTCATAGTTATCAATTATATAATTGACTGGTTCTACATGTGTCTTTGTATGTTTAGATTTAGAATTACAATTCTACTTCTACATGAGCTTTTGTGTTGTCCTAAGAAAAATGTATCAATAGACATTGTTTGGTTTTGTGTTTCTCAAATCTTTCCCAACCAAAAAAGTAAAAGAAAGTTCATGAAAGTTGGTTTAGTCAAAACTAACCTGATCTCATTTGCACCTACTCATACAAGGAGATAAGATGACACGTGAACAAGTTATAGATAGGCATATAAAGAAAACAGGAGATGCTATGCAAGATGATCCAATATCTTAATGCATCCAGTTAAAGAGCGTTGAGCAACGGTCTTCTTACTCTCTCTCTTTCTCATCACCTGCAAAAAGAAGGTAACATCCTTTTGGGACAAAGTGGGTTCTACTATGCTTTGTCCATCACCGACAAAGTTTTGCTCAGATGGAAACTTCCTTTACTGACTGATTCAGAAGTAAGAACACCTTTTGACAAGAAGGTTTAGTGACCTGTTGTTGTTTCTAACTCACTGAACACAAGAGTTTCACAGTTCCAACATATCAACTTTTCCACAGTTTCAACGTATCAACTTTTCCTTACAAATTCTGTTGCTAGATGACAGTTTGGAAAGAAAATTGCTAACAGTGGCATTTGCAAGACACAACCAAAATGTGACTAAGACACAAGTCAAATGTCTATGTGAGTTTCAAGAGAACAACATGGAATACGATTAGAAACTAACTGTAGATGAAACAACTTACAATGAAAAAGGCATCCCAGAAATCTTTTCTGCCTGTAATATTATTTCTTTGTATACAAAGAAAGAATTGTATTTACAACAAAGTTAATGGTTTTTAACTTCTTTACAAGAATCTTCTCTAAAACAGCCAGGTGAGGGTCGGAACTTGTAATATGTAGCAAAAGTTAAATATGTGCCGCTTAGACAAGCATATACTTTGAAACAGCTATGTGAATACAAGGTTAGATAAATGAATAGTACTGTCAAAGATATTACCCCAGCAAATGTTGCGATGCACTTCAGAACAGAGAGTTCTTCTTCTGGTCTTTGATTTGGGAATTGCCCCTGAGCATTGAAATCGGATAGCAGCTTGTCCTTCAACTGAAATGAATCCATTAACCAAGCAGAAGATTCTGCCTCGTTTGCTGGAATCTCCTTTAGTAGAACTCGCCGAACGTGGATATGTACTTCTGAAGGATCCGTCCCGAATACATTGTCCATGAAAGATGGGCAACGAGGTTTATATGCGATAGTCAAATCATATACTGCATTTCAAGAATATGACGTTAGAACAGAGGAAGATAGGGTTCAATAAAAGGAAATGCCTTGTTCAGTAAATTGTGGTCATGAGGTCCCACATGCAATAAGTGTTTGCATAACATGTGGCTTGAGGTACTACTATATATACCAGGGAACATTTTTATCAAAGTTTCATGAACCATACCTGCATCCAAAGAGTTATGAAGAACTTCTAAGCAAACGCCAAAACCCCTTGTTTTTGGTAGAAGTACGTTTGATAGTGCTGGAAGACCAACTTCAGCTGCAAACTTTTGGCTTCTCTTGCATTTCTCTTCACTGCATATCAAAATAAGGAAGGTCTCAGTAATATGAAAGAAGATATATTAAGAACAGCATTTCAAACATTCATGCAATAGCAAGCAAATTTTTGAAAATGAGGGTTACTGGTTTATGAAATTTGCAAGACAGATGCGCAATGGTGTTAAATATCCTACCAAAGAGAAACTGAAAGATATCTTTGAAGATTCAGATCAATTATGAATTAGCTAATATATCTAGAGCAGTTAAAGATACGTTGCAACATGTTCTTAATGTAGGTTCATACGTGAAATCGGTTCCTTCCGGGAATAGAGCAAGCCATAAGGGTTCTTGAGGATCCTTAAACGATGAAAGCATTTGAAGCAAAACAGGTTCGTCGACCTCCCGCTTCCTCTCCACTGGTATAAACTCCAAAACATGAAAACCCCAGCCAAAAATAGGTAACCTCATCAAGCTGCTCTTGAGCACGTATTTGATGTAACCAAGGCACCCTTTTCTTAAGGCAATATTCCACAAATACATCCAATCCACCTCCGTCCTGTGATTTGCAATAAGCAAAACACGTTTCTCAACCGGAATGATGTCTCCAGAGAACAACACGGTTGTCCCATTAACCGTTTCAAACAGGTAAGGCCACAAAGCTAACCAGAGACCAAAGATTAACGAAATAACTCTCCTAGATTGATGCACACTCAGAAGCCGTAGACCTAGAGCAGCTATTGGTGCAAAGTACAGCAGGAACATAAAAGCAGTAGCGACAAACACCAGTAGAATCATCAAGCCCCTCAGAATCCTAAGCGGAGTCAAGGGGCGGTTCTTTAAGTTATCAGAATTCAGATCCCCGCAAACTTCCATCTTATTCCAGATAAACCTCAAGACAAACTGCAGCAATGAGAATCAAATATTACTCAGTGCCACCTAAAGTTCCCCATAAAGATTGAATTTTTTCTTTATGAAGATCCCTAGTCAACACATCCATGGAGAAATTGAATATAAAGACCCAATTTTTCTTTAATTTGTATGGAAACTTACAAAAGTAGAATTTTTTTTGCAAATTTGAATCTCAGGAACATGAATAAACCTCTAAAAGCAATAATGAACAGAGAATTCCGTATCTATGGGCTGAGTGGAAGATTCAACAAGCGAATAATGATAAAGATTCGTCATTTTAGTTTAGTATCTAAAGCAGTAAAGCTGCATAATTTCGAATCTATAATCATCAATATTCCAAAACAAAAACGCAGAAATCACGGAAAAAACATCCTCAAATTGGGAAAGACTTGTGAATACCGCAACTACAATTCAGATCCCACGTGATATATAAGATCAAAGAGACAGAGCAAGAGAAACACTTCTCACGTATCTAAAGCACGAGGAACTCGAAGAAGAAGATAAAGTACCTGGAGAAGTATGAAGAGCGCAAGAAGTTGGCGAAGACGAAGAAGAGGATAATTGTTAAATGGTAGAACAGAGGAATGCGAATCTCACAGCGAAGTTTCAAAGAAGGATCCGTTTCGGGTCGGATCTAATTGAGACGGTGCGGTGATCAGAGACGGTAGGGTGCACTGTACTATAGCGATCTGATTCGCTGAATGCGAAAAAGGTCAATAGTTGCAGCGAAGACAAATATCCAAAGCTGACACTTGCGACCCTATAAAATTCTCCTGGCGTCGTTACACTTTTGAAACTCAAACGTGAAGCAAACTCTAATTAATACTTTTTCTCACTTATTATCATTGGTTGTACCAAACAAGAATAAAATCCAAGCTTTTAATGATTTATTTTTTCATTTAATACACTATAGCGCTGGATTTTTTTCTTCTAAATTTTGAATCTGAATTTCTTTTTATACGATTTACATGGGGACCAGATGTTTTTCTCAATTATTTATGTGACATTTATTTTTTATTTTTACAAATTTTAAGTTAAAGTTAAACAAACTTAAAATGCCGAAGAAAAAACCGTTTCTAGTTGATTTTTTAAGTAAAATTTTTCTCTAGTTGTTGTTGATAAAGAACTGTTTAGTAAATATATTGGGTTCATTATTGTAGAAGAATAAAGATAAGTTCTTTCTTTATTATAATAATGAAACCATTTGATTATAAGATATAGCATTGACCAAGAAAGTAAACTATTTAAAAGTGATAGTAGACCAAACATGAGGATGTAATTGATCGGTTCAAAAGATATTTCCGCCACCGATTCGTCAACTTACAGTAAGGGTACATAAGCAATAAAACAAAGAAATGGGATTAAAACTGAAATAAGTAGCAAAATATGAGGGTTTATGAATAATTTAACCAATTCACGGTGCCGTCGAACATATGTTTCTCACTCTCCTTGAGAAATATCGGGAGAACTTCAGACATTGCTCTGCTCCGACCGAAGCTCATCATCTATCAATTCATGTGACCTAATTCATTGTCTATTCTAAATAAGTGATTCCGTAGGAGAAGAGCAATGCCGATTTCTATGGAGCTTCCAGTTTTCTCAACTCTCCGAGTACCATTGTTCTCTCGTTTAGCTCTAGTTCCTACTTTTGGAATTCCGTTTTCGTCTCATGGTGCTACGACGCAATTGAATTGTACCGCTCGAAAGGCGCGTCGGATTTGCGTGATGTGTTTGGTGAGAGATTCGGCTCCGATGGAGACGTGCGAGAGAGCTGGAGAAGATGGGTCTGAGTTCATTGAGGTCGTTGTTATCGGTAGTCGAAAGGAGTCTATCATGGATTCTTGCTTGGATTCTCCTTTTCCTTCTCTTCCTCTCCGATTTTGGTATATATTGTTTATTTTTGTTCTTCTTTTGATTCTGTTTTATCTACTAGCCACTTTTTCGAAATCTGATGGCTTTCCTAGTACACTGTTACACTCCTAAAGTGTGTAGCTTTCTTCTCTTATGGCTTCAATGGATTATCTATGTTCTGTGTGTTCCACGAAAGTGAACAAATTTAACTGAAAACTCTACTTTTTCAGGAGTTTTAGCAAGGACAGCTCCGGAGATTTAGTGTTACAGCAGAGGCTCAATCACCAAGGTCCATAATCTATTTTTTTTCATGTTTCTTCTTGCCTTTTGAATCTGATTATAAACAGGTTCTTGAACAACTAGCATATATTTAGCTAGTTGTTCAAGAAGGTAAGAGGGATACGCTATCTTTCTTACTTATCGCTTCTCTTTTTGTGTTTACAGATAATGCTTCGAAGACCATGAATCCAATTGAGCTGATACAATCACGTCCAAGGGCCTTCATCCTTGTTTGTACTTTTCTTGCCTATCATTGTTTGTGTTCTGTTTTCTGTTGTGCAATTTGCAGTTCTATAACTACTTATAGGATTCTAGCCTTCTTTATAACTGAACAAGATACTAATGGTTTTCAATTTTTCCCAAATATTTATTTTCGTGGAACATTATTGGCCGAGCATCTGATTCTGCTTAAACTGTTCCCTTTGCCAGGTGGCTAGTGCTGGATATGGCTCTGACCAGGCTGAAGCTATTAATATTCTTAGTGCAGTAAGATCTGGGGGTAACTTAGCTGTTGCTGTGCTATTAAAACCTTTCAGCTTTGAAGGCCGAAAGCGTCTAGAAGAGGTAGTTTTTTGTTGCTTCTAAAAGTTGTATTTGTTTGGTATGTACCAAAAGAGCCAATCTGGAATTTCATTTTACTGTCGCAAAGTTTTGGTAATGGGACTATCAGTCTTCAGAGTAGTTAGTTATGTCTTTGGCCTGTTTTCCTGGAGCTGTTAGTAGAACTTGTATACCTGATTTGATATAGAAGAAAACTAGGTGGAGAACTTTCGAGTGGCTTAATGTTTTTCCTACAGTGCACCTTCCCAAATTTCCGGCATCTCCATTTGCTGTCAACATTTGTTTATTGTATACTATTTCATATAACAAACTAAAAACAGCCCATCAAATGACATCCCTATCTACAAACTAGTTCAACTACAGTTAGTATCGCTAGTTAGAGACTTTTCTCTTTTTCTAATTTCCCAGGTTGTGTGCAGGTTAACGAATTGGCTAGAAAACTGCAGCAAAACACCAATTTCTGTATAGGTAGGTACGGCTATTACCAGTGTGAAACATTTCCTGACACAATAGCGTCAGAAAAACTACCTTTTGTTCTAGTAGTTCTGCTGGCCATGAAATGACTTTAATTTGGGTTTTGTAGATATCGACATAGAGGTTTTACTACAGAAGGATTTGGTAACTTTGGACGAGGCGCTGAGAAATGCAAACAATGCTGTTTCCATGGCAGTAAATGCAGCTTCCGCTCTGATAAGTGTAAGGTTACTTTTCTCCTGTAGCTGTCTCTCATATTATACTCAATTTTTTGTCATTTTCATATATGGGTTTATTCAGGGGATGCATGTAAACTTCATCGATGTGATGCATAAAGATCTTCAAGAACTTGAAGGTTCAGAAGTTAAAACGGTAAGTTTCTTGGCATTCTTTCTTTTGGGCTTAAGTGATAAAGATCTTCATAGTCTTACCTGTTCTTGAGATTTCATTTGTCTGTATGGTATACTCACCCTTAGTTTGAGCTTGTCGTCAATCCTTCAACTCTCTAATGTCCAGATTCTAGAAAGCTACAAAGAGGCAAAGGTTGGTTTTGGAGTTGGTCACAACCTTAAGACTTCGATTTTACGAGCTATATATGACTGCCCATTCTTTCGCCCTGGTCTAAAGGTATTTCTAATCTCTTAAAGAGCATTGCATAGAAGATTCATCCGTCCTATCTCGGTTTGATTTTTTTCTCTTCTATACATTCTTTGTTGAGTTGTTTCCCTCTTCCAAGAAGATGAAGTAGATTGGTCTAAGAATAATGTAAATATAAAAACATTAATTCGAGGATTTTCTGATAGTTAAAGAAAAACATAGTGACCTATAAACAAACCGTTAAAACAGATTGCATCACTCTCCCGAAAGAGCAAGGGTATTTGAAATTTTTGATTGTGTGTATTTTGGCATTTTTACTCGAAATTTATGCTCCTTGAAACTATTTACTTACAAAATACGTCATTCAAGTAACTTTTTTTATCTCAAGTCTCAACCATGCTTTTTCCAACATGCAGGATCTAAACGCTATTATATGCATTGTGGCTAGTTCGGCACCTCTTCAGAAGAAGGACGTGAAAACAATTCTTCGTACTTTACGTCAAACAATGGAGTACACTGGAGATATTATAGTATCTACTGTTCATGAGCCTGATCTGGAGCCTAAAGTGCGTGTCACAACGTTTTTTATTCTAAGGTGGGTCTTCATGTTTAGTGACAGCTTACAATTTCAAGCTCATGCATGTGGTTCCATATTTAGCTGAAAATCAACAAAGAAAAGTAATTAGAAGGTTTCAGCATTTATACCATATATTTTTATTTGTTTGATTAAGATCTATGATGCTTTTCACCAAGACTCAGACTCTATTTCTCGTGACCACTTTTAAGCATTAATGCAAGTCTCATATGTCGTCACAGTTCTTCAGAAGAGGAAACATCCAACAAAGGCAACATTTTTTCTGGTCTTGTTCCTTTTGTTTTAAATATCTTCACGAGATACCGTTCACAGCTCCAAAAAGAAACAAATAGTGGAATTGGAGAGACGCCAGTTTCAATTAAAGATTCAGCAGACTCTACTGACGTAAAAAGTTACAATCAGAATGTTGAAGAATTTGAAATTGACTCTGAGGACCTCGTGGAAGTTTCTGAGAACGGTGATAGTGAATACCCATTAAAAGAGGGGGAACCATCCAGAAACAGTCGACTGGATCTTGAGGAAGGTACAAAGTTTGAAGACTTATTTTTGTTGCTGCTGCTTATTTTTGTATGTAGTATTGGTCGAAATGCCTCATTTACTTGTTATTTATAGATTGCTGAAACAGTGATCCCTAAACTACTTTAAAAGTGATTGAAAATCATCTTTTGTAGATTTGGGTGCTATCCAGAGGGAGCCAATTGCCAATTGGAGTATGGATCCGGGATATCAGATTGAGCAGAAATGGCCAGCTGATTCTGGAGACTCTGCAGTGCTTAGCCTGGGCATTGTCAACCTTCCTGTTGGTGTGAGACCTTCAAAGAAGTTGAACAGTAATCTCAGTGTTGCCAGTCAACCCTTTCGAAAGGCTGATTCCAGAGAAGAATCATTTTTCAACCCTAATGGCTCGACAAAAGACTCTAGTGATACTGCATCTACCCTGCTATCTGAGAAATATGCTGATTTTACAAAGCAAAGAAATCTATCCGCTCGAGCAGCGTCTATGCTGGTAAGGAGCAATGTACCAGTCTATGAGGTTGAGATATAAAATCATCTTCTTACTAGTGGGCTGATTTATTAAACCATAATGCATATAGAGGCAAAGTGGTCTCTTTGGTTCAGTCTGCAACCATGATGAAGATTCGTTCTGTAAAAACATCGTCCAAGTCGATGCCAACTGACAGAATTTTCCATTTTTAATTCTTAGGAAGCTGAACGAGATTCATCAAAGAGATGGAGCCCTATTCTCGAGATGCAGTACAGAGGAGGACTTTTCAAGGGAAGATGCCAAGGAGGCCTTCCCGAAGGAAAGGTAATCCGTCTTGTTGGTTTTATTCATTGAAGCCTATTCATCAATGGATCCTTTTCTTATTTTTGAGACAGGCTTCTTAGTTAATCCGAAAGTAACTGCTTCATATTCCCACCAGGGTCGTTTGGTACTTGGAGATGGAAGCATATATGATGGAATGTGGCACAACGGCAAAAGATCTGGTCTCGGAACATTCTACTTCAAGAATGGAGACGTGTTCCAAGGCACATGGAGAGAAGATTTAATACACGGAAAGGTGAAATAGTCTTTTGACCTTTTCGAATTTTTATTAGCTTATTGAGACTACACTTTTGCACAAACTGCTTAGTTTCACCAAGTCCCTAAGACTTTGTCAAGCTAGTGCCATGTAAAATGCGTTTCCTACTTCCCCAATCTATCGAATAGGTTTGAGAAAGGAGTGTACAAAAAGATCTCTTATTAGAAAGACAAAAACTTGTTCATTTGTCTTGCAGGGTTGGTTTTATTTCCACAAAGGTGATCGATGGTTTGCAAATTTCTGGAAAGGAAAAGCCAGTGGCGAAGGCCGGTTCTACTCGAAGTCCGGTGAGATATTCTTTGGACATTTTAAAGATGGATGGCGACACGGACAATTCCTCTGTATAGATGTGGATGGAACAAGGTCAGTGACTCTTCAAAAAAACTCATCTACTTCTATCTTAATCAGAAAAAGAGCAACCCCAAGTTTATTCAAAAATTGTTGATGGCTATTTTCTACAGATACTCTGAAACTTGGGACGACGGTGTTCTTATTGACCGGAAACAAATGGACGCCGGAGATTGATATCGTCCGGCGATGTTGTAACTATATATATAGTGCATACCGATTTTGTCTTTTCTCAGGTTATTATTATGACAAAACGTAATTCACAAAAAGTATTACTTTGACTTGACTACTTTTCTTTGACTAGATATTAACAAAGAAACGAATTCAATTCTGAAGCTACGTGACTTTTCAGTACCTTGCAACCTGAGAAAAGTGACGAATCTTGAAAAGATCAAAATAAGCTACAATAGTCCAAAAATATTTATATTGATTTCGTTGATATACATATTTTGCGTCGGAGAGCAACACTATTCCTAATTATCTATCGTACAACAACAACAGAATAAAAAAAATCTGATCTCCAGTTTTCATATTTTAGCTGAAGTCTGATTTTTTTTTTCCGGATGATTTCAATAAATACAAAAAATGATTGGGTTTATCATTTATGTGGTGGTGTGCTTAGCCTTGGTCATCATTGAACGCGTCTTGCAATAAAACTTCAAGTAGAGCAACGTGATAACGGCGTTTAGAACAGAGTTAAACAACCAAGCACCGATACCGTTACAACCGCCGCGTTTGACCAGGTGTATACAGAGTACGCCTACGTGGCAAATCGTCATGCACCCTAACAGAATGGCTTGACAGTTAACGACAAACGGAAAACACGCGCCACGTAACCCTATCTCCGTCCAGAATCTGTAACCGTATACAACGGCGTACGAAACGGTCGTTAACAGTATCGCTACTACCTACAAAAAACCAAAAACACGAAGAACGGTTCAAATTTATAAATTCGGTTATTGATTCCGGTTTGGTAAACCGAACGAAGCGGTTAATTTATACCTGAAAGGATTGGGAATATTCGAGCCAGAGGAAGGAGATACAGAGAAGAGAAGACTGGTTAATGAGCTGGAAGAAGCTGAGCTTACGACGTCGTATCACGGAGAAGAAAGTACGGAACAAGTGAAGAAATCTTGAGAGGTAAAACGCGTATGACCAGAAGAAAACGCGCCCCGAAGCGCGTGTACCTACGGGAAAACAGAGGAACCATTGGAGAGCCGTGGTGCGAGTGCGACGCCATAGCCAGCGCGTGTCTCTGATCTCTGCTGCGGCGGAGAGGAGGATTCCGACGAAGATAACGGCGGAGATTATGGAAATGGTTAAGCTGTGAAGAGCTGGGATTGGACCGAGGGAGAATCCGCGGCGGCGGTGACAGAGGGAGAGGATTATGAGGAGGAGGAGGTGGAGAGTGACGGCGGCGATGACGTAAGATGAGACGGCGGTGAAGAGGAAAGACCACGTGGAGGCGTAGGATTGGGTTGGACTCCAACGGAAGTTAACGATCGTTGGATGCTCCGCTAGATAGTAATTCAGGGTCATTGGTATCAAATCAAGATCACAGTGGTTGTGTTGTGTGATGTGAAAGAACAAAAAAGAAGAAGAAGCAGTTGAGAGAATGAGAGGAGGAAAGAGAGAGAGAGATTCTTGAATGTGACTCTTTATTGTGTTCTGTTTCTGTGTTTCTTGTTTTTTCTCACCGGCTTTGCTCTATTTTTATACTGTTTTCGTATTTCCACATTTTTTGTGTGTTAGGAAATAAATTTTGAATGCGATCCATTGAACATGTCACGGTCAAAGTTGACATGTCTAAGAAGAGATTAAGGATACATTTGTTCCATCAAATAATTTCATTAAGTTATGTTTGCTACTCTCTCTCTCTTGTCACGTAAAACGTCGATTTCGAGTTATTTTTTTGTTATTAAATTTGTTATTTTTAGTGCAAACTTTTTAAACTAAGAAGGTGTATTCAATCTACTATTTGAAGTGATTTGTGTTAAACTAACAAATCTTAGGTTATTCAATCATGGATTTTAAAAAGCTTTCTAAAATCTAATGTTATTGAACTAGTGATTTGGAAAAGAACTTTAAAATCTACTGTTATTAGAAATATTTTAAACATTAGAATTAGATTTTTAATGACTTTAAGACATTGCATGAGATTTCCTTACTTATAAATATGTGTTCAAATTTTTAATTTTAAATAAATCACCAATCTTAACAATTTACGTGACTTGACTTTTCGTGCAGGTCGAGAATATGATACGATTGTTCATTTGTTTGTTTTCTTATTTTGGTAAAGGATAATGAAAGTTGCTTAGCCGCATTGCGTACATGCAGGAAATAAAGGCAATGCAACATGACTTTATAACCAACTATAATACTTCCAGAATCAATATATATATAATTTGGACTTCAGCACAAATTATATGTGAAATATGTTAATCCACGTATCACGTATGATATTTGTTGGATCATGTTCCATTTCGAACATTCCTATAGTTCCAGTCAATTTGATTCGTTGTACTAAGTACTCGATAATATTAATAATACCGACATACCGTCGTCTAGAACGATATAAAAGTTACAACTATATATTAAGGTCTTAGAATATTTTTATTTTTGTAGGCAGGCTTTTGTATCTGAAGTCTTAACCATAACAATAAAAAGCATTTTATATGTGTAAAAGGTTTAAGCTTCATTATCTAAAAACAACATTAGTTGAGTGGGTTTTCTTTTCTGTATTATTTTTGTTGATATGTTTAAAAGTGTACGTCATAACATATGTTACAGAATTTTTTTTTACAAATATTTAACTGCTATATCAAATTTCTAGCTATAAAAGGGATAAAATAGGATTGATCTCTAAATTATTTTATTCATAATGTATAATTATTTCTTTGGGTACAAGGTGACCAATGATCATCAACATCTAGAATCCACGAACCGTCAAAATCGAAAGTTTTATGCTCACACTATCGTAGACATCATTTTTATGGATTGTTTGACTTTAATAAATGGTTAAATATATGTAAACAATAATTGACAGTTTTAAAGGAAAATGAGATTTCCAAAAATTACATTCTTTTGTCAACCACATTCCAAAACTTTACATTAGAAATTTAGAATCATAAAACGATATCTGGAAACAAAAATATTAGTCAACAGTCAAAACCGACATTTAATTTGATTTAAAACCGACGAAAATATACTAATTTGATGTAAATTAAGTTATTAAGTCTGAGAAAATCAAATAATCATCGAGGAAGCTTCGTCAGCCATAGGAAGAAAAATAACAACTGTTTTTCCTTTTTTTTTGTTAATCCGTTAGTATATTAACAACAAGATTCTTCTTCTTCTTTTTTTCATTCACCGACTCTTTTTCTTCTCTCTCTCGCCTCATATCTGCGATCTTGCATCAGGAAACCTCTCTCTCATCGCCGAGGTAAATCTTTCCTTAAACGCTGGAAAATTGACTTTCCCTTACCGTAAAAATCGAAACTTTGTATTTCTCTGCATGTTTGATCAATTCTATAGGAAACCCGAAACCGTTTAAGGGTTTTAGAGTTTTTCATCTGATACCTTATTTCATTGCATGTGTATAGGAAAAAAGATCTTACAATGGCTATCAACATGACCATCACGAACGAAGAAGATGCATCGAGCAACTTTGGATGCAATATCTGTCTTGAATTGGCAAGAGAACCAATCGTGACTCTATGTGGTCATTTGTTCTGTTGGCCTTGTCTCTACAAGTGGCTCCATTACCATTCTCAATCTAATCATTGTCCTGTTTGTAAAGCTTTGGTTAAGGAAGATAGTTTGGTTCCTTTGTATGGAATGGGTAAGCCATCTTCTGACCCGAGATCGAAACTCAATTGTGGTGTTACTATCCCTAATCGACCAGCTGCAACTAGGATTGAAACAGCTCGTCCTCGTCTTGGACAAAGACATCATGGGTCTAGTTTCTTTGGTGGGCATTCAGGTTTTGCTGCGATGCCAACTGGTACACGGTTTTCCAACTTCTTGTTGTAATGGAATGTATCTTTTGATGAATCTGAGTAGACCGTGTTCTGTTTTTTGACAATGTTTTTGAAACTATTATACATTGTCTACGATTTTTGTTATTTTGACTATTAATGTTTTGAGCTACATTTACAATATTTCATTTTCTTTGTAGTGTTGCATCAGCTTGTAATATTTGATTCTTCTTTTTTTGAATTTAATGTTAAATTATATTCAAAAGAAAAAGTTCACGTTTTTACAACTAGTGCCACGTTTGTTTGAAAAAACCGAGTTTAGAACTTAATTTGCAAATCTAAACATGTCCGCGAGAGTGGAGCCACAGTTGATACCCTTCGTCATATCGCTTGTCGCCCATTCACCGAATTGCTGAAATTTGATTTCGTTTTTGCCTATCAATCCAGCTCCGTAATATTTGATTCTTCAATCTTCCGGTTTGCGAAAAGTCATAAGCGTGTTCTCATGTTACATCTGCATTTTGATCAATATTAATGCTGGTTACATTATAGTAGACTAGATACCTTATGCACCGATATGGCAATATGATCTTCATAAAGATGTTGAAGCTTTACATTTAATCGTGTAACTGGAGCAGATGGCAAAAGAAAATATGGAAATTAGCTAAATGACAATGATATGATGTAAACATTTTTTGACCATTTTTCATTGTATTCAACTCTTACGAAAAATGTGATTTTTTTTTCCTTAAGATGTTATTTAATGCGGCCATCTAATTTGTGAAATGACAATGATTCTATCTTGTAACATGTTATTTTTAATGTGGATTACCTACTTTACCAAAAGGGAGATAGAATTTAGGATTTGAGTTTAAAATTTTGTTTGGTTAGAACACCATGCAATAAAAGAGAGTTATGTGATAAATTATACATCCACTTAAAAGAATACGTTGTTGTAGAAAAAACCTCATCTTTCCCGTAACAGTTAGACCATACACATTGGCAAATGTGTAATTGTGGGTGTAAGTAATTGTTTATTATTATAATTAAAAGAGAAAGAGAGAAAAGAGAGAGAGATAGAGAGAGATAGAGAGAAGAAATTTTTTTCTATTTTTATAATGCCTCACACTTGATTGTAAGTCTACACCCGGTTTTTGTTGAAAAGGTAACTTTTGCAATATTTCTCAATTGTTTATAACTAACACCCGAGCATCTATTGCTCCACTGCGTTTGCTCTTAAGCAAAGAGAAAACTAAACACTATTTAAGGACAATATGTCACATACATTGCTGGTTTTCTAGTTTTCACCTCCGATATATTGCCATTTGGAAAATTGTCCCCATTTAAACTATCTTTGACTTCTAAAAACAAATATTTCTTCCCAAAATTATGTTGCACCAAATAGACTCTATTGTTCTATCTACCAGATGAAGCTATCTCAACGCATGATTGGTGATTAGCCAGAAAATAACGACTTCTCTAAGTAGAGGATTAGTTTGTTGATGGTTCTGTACATTTGATCTCCGAGAGTTGAAAATTTATTGGACAAGATACACTTATTAAGCCCAAGACACATGTCACGAACCCACATATATTATTCGGGTTCCTGTTAAGCCCAATTAAGGTTTTAATGGGCTCTAATGGGCCTATTCATGAAGCGATAGGGACCTTGCCTAATCTCATCTTCTTCACTCTGCTCGTTATCTTCTTCCTTTTACCTGTTGGACGAAATTCCTGAGCTCAGCTTCACTTTACTCGTTATCTTCTTCGTTCAGCGACAATGGCGTCGATTTCAAACCTCGCCGCTTCTCTCTCTACACTTTCGTTCTCCTCCCAAGTTTCTCAGAGACCTAACACCATTTCCTTTCCCCGCGCGAATTCGGTGTTCGCATTACCGGCGAAATCCGCTCGCCGCGCTTCTCTCTCGATTACCGCCACCGTAGCTGCTCCACCGGAGGAGGAAGAAATAGTTGAGCTAAAGAAATACGTCAAATCAAGGCTTCCCGGAGGATTTGCTGCTCAGAAGATTATTGGCACTGGAAGGCGCAAGTGCGCAATTGCTAGAGTTGTGCTTCAGGAAGGCACTGGGAAGGTTATCATTAACTATCGTGATGCCAAGGTAAATTATTTGAATCTGTACTCTTAATCATTTCTAATTCCATTATCTTATTGGCTTGTGCTTGATGTGTTCGCTTAGGCCTTGATTTTGGGGTTTACACAGCTGAATTGACTGATTATATGTGGTTTATGTTCTTGAGAGATTGAATTTTGAACTTTGGATTGGTATTTCAACAGCAAAAGCTATGAAAGCAGCCCACTTTGCCCCGTTTAAACATTGTCTGGGTTTCCATGAATACCTGAAACCTACCAAAGACTGACATTATGCAAAGCGTATAATCGATTCAAGCATTTTGTAGGAGAGAAAGTCTTGACCTTTATGAAGACATTCTCTGTTATGTAGGGTATACTAGTCTTGTGATCAAACTGTATCTTTATGTACTTTTTTTTGTGAAATGGGAGCTGTACGAGCACGTTACAGATTAAGTTGAAACTGGAAGAACTTTCTGAACATATAGTTTATATGATGAGTTCTAGGCTGTTTAGTCTTAAGACTAGGGTAAGTGGCTGAGAAAGTGATCAATCTGTATCTGTATTAGTCTTGTAATCAAACTGTATCTGTATGCAGTTCTTTGTGATCTGGGAGTTGTATCAGCACATTACAGACTAAGTGGAAACTGGAAGAACTGTCTGAACAAATAGTTCTTTTGGTGATTTCTAAGCTGTTTAGGCTGAGGAAAGTGTTAACAAGGAGAGATTCTGATAAAGTTAGGAAGTTATAACAAGCTGTTTTGTGAATGTGAAAGATTTGAATCCATACGCATATTGCTGATCATCATCATTGTAAAACACTTTTCAGGAGTACCTTCAGGGAAATCCACTATGGCTTCAGTATGTTAAAGTCCCATTAGTGACTTTAGGGTATGAGAACAGCTACGACATATTTGTGAAAGCCCATGGAGGCGGTCTCTCAGGTCAAGCTCAAGCTATTACCCTGGGTGTCGCACGTGCACTCCTCAAGGTAAGTGCAGACCACAGATCGCCTTTGAAGAAGGAAGGTTTGCTCACTAGAGATGCGAGAGTGGTTGAAAGAAAGAAGGCCGGGCTCAAGAAGGCGCGTAAAGCACCACAATTCTCCAAGCGTTAAGAGGTTTTATATCATTGGATCAACTCTTCAAGTAGACTCCTCTGCCTCCATTCTTTTTTTTAAAACTCTTCTGGTCTATTATGTGTGTTTTGTTCCATGTTAATGTTTATGTGTAGAAGAACCAATACAATCTCTGTTCGTTTGAATGGAACGCAAAGTTGCTATGCTTTTGTAACAAATGCACTTATGAATTGTTTATCAGTTGGATTTCAGGTGAAAGTGAAAACTTTGCTTCTTTCAAGAAGGATAGTGGATTAGCAGCATGACCTGAACACACTTTGTGTATCTAATTCCTTTGATATTGATGTAGTAATGTTGCTTTTGTTGGGCTCATACCGACGAATCAGAAATCGACACGTGTGAGATAGTAATGTATGTGATGCATAAAATAGGCTGGTTTAGCTGAGAATGGTGATGCGAAAATGGAATGTTAGGTATGAGAGAGCTTACCCACTTTGACTCTTTCCATGCATTTTCTCTTGCTCCCCTCTTTCCTGCTTCCTCTGTTTTCTATTATTCCATTTCCATCACTTAAAAAACAAAACAAAAAACCTGAACTCTTGGGTTGGATTCCAAACCAACATAAACCAATAGTCTAATACAACTTGGTTTTGATACAATATTAGAGCTACTTGATGTGTGTGTAATGTTTCGAGGAAAAACAAATCACGTGTATCCTATCAAACTTTTGATTACATACACAAGTCAAAAGAAGACATTAATTGTATGAATTTAATGAATTTGAGGGGTCTATTATATTTATTAGTCAGCTTTAACGTATCAAATCCATGACTTTTATCAATGTTTTTTCTTTCTGGATCTACTAGTATCAATGTATCATCACCGGACCACTTGATAATCTTCCTATTTATGAACACTACTAGTCGTAAAGGTATGTGTAAATACTTATACGTGTATTTCTGAACATTAGTCTAAGAAATTATGAGAGTAATAATAAATGTTAAAAAAAAACAGTGGCTGCTTTGCCATATCGCTATCCCAACTCTGCAACACTACTTCACTGCCACAAAAACAAAAACAAGTAATCCAAAATAAAATAATGATTTTCCAAGTGTCCTTCCTTCGATTAAACCGAGGTCACCAAATCTGTATGCAGTATGCACTTGTGTAAAAAAACATTGTAGTGGAATCATATTGAATCAGCGTTACTGTATAATTTATTTTTTATTATATCATTAATTCAACATAAATTATGATTTCCTGTGAAATTACTGTTTTCAATTTTTGTGATATGTACTTGTAAACTACTAAATTGCAAGCTATTAAAAGAAAATAAGTTAGGAAGATTTTTTATTTAGTTTTGAAAAAGTGGGGTAATTTTTTCCTGTTTTTTGATAAGATGTCATCAACTTTAACAAATATAGATAAAAAGGTTGGAGTATATATTTTTAGTTACAAAAAGTTTTTTTTTTTTTTTAGTTACAAAAAGTTATTACTAATTTCTTTTGAGATTCAGAATAAAAATGAAAATAAAAATAAAAATAATTCTGGTCATCGATAATTTTGAGATTTGAAGTGTCGATTGGTATTTTTTTTTTTTTTTTTTTTTTTTTTGTCGATTGGTATTTGTATAGTGTTGTATCTCTTTCTCTCTCTCTGTGTTGTGTCTGTTTGTTTGAGAGGAGGATATTTGGCGTCTCCACGCACGATTTTACGCATCGAAGCTCTCTGCACGCTTCCTGAAAGAGAGAGAGAAGAGAGAAGAGAGAGATCGCAGATCGATTCCTCTTAAATCTCTCGTGAATCCCATTTTGGCTTTGTCTCTCTGCTAGATTCTCTCTTCACCCATTTCTCGCTTTCTCCTCTGTTCTCTCATCTGGGTTCTTTTCAAGCCTCTTCCTTTTGCCATGGTGGGTGCGTCTTCCTCTTACGCATCTCCGTTATGTACCTGGTTTGTTGCAGCTTGCATGTCCGTCGCTCACGGCGGTGGAGATACCCGTCAGGCTGTTGCTCTTCAATCTGCTGGGCGGAGTCGGCGAAGGAGGCAGCTTAGCAAATGCTCTTCCGCTTCTGGATCCGCTAGCATTCAGGCTCTTGTCACTTCTTGTTTGGATTTTGGTCCCTGTACTCACTACAACAACAATGCATTGTCTTCTCTCTTTGGATCGAATAGTGTTTCTTTGAATCGAAACCAGAGGAGATTGAATCGTGCAGCTAGCTCTGGTATTACATTTATCTCCTTTTTTTATTTTGTTTTTCAATCTGGGTTTTTTTATGTGGCCAGCTTTAGTTTTTCTTCGAGTTTCTCGTTTTTATGTCACTTAGTTCGATGTTGCTATGGGTTTAAGTTATTGGGAAAGCAGCTCGCATGTGAAAGTTTGAATTTTTATTTGTGATTCCATGTATTTTTAAGGACATTTTGTGAGGTTAGGCTCTAGATGAGGAATGAGTATACAGAGCTTTTAAAGCTGAACAAATGGCGGTGAACTTAATATATAAATTTTGAAGTTGCTTGTGATGCTTTTGTTTACTATGCCATTGAGATGTGGTTTGTGGATAGTAGCTGATTTTAGTTCATCTACCATCAACTGTAACGTCTTTGTGGGTTTTAGGTGGAGCCATGGCAGTGATGGAGATGGAAAAGGAAGCTACGGTTAACAAGAAACCGCCTACGGAGCAGCGTCGAGTTGTAGTGACTGGCATGGGAGTTGAAACATCATTGGGTCATGACCCACATACCTTTTATGAGAATTTGCTACAAGGCAACAGTGGTATTAGCCAGATTGAGAATTTTGATTGTTCTGAATTTCCTACGGTAAGCATTATTTATATCAGGATCTCTTCGTAGCTTTTTGGTTTGCGTGATTTCTCCGTTTGCTTTTGTTTTGTACTTGAATATCTTTCCTTGTTTTACCTTTGTCAAGCGAATTGCGGGTGAGATCAAAAGCTTCTCGACTGAAGGTTGGGTTGCTCCAAAGCTTTCTAAAAGGATGGACAAGTTCATGCTCTATCTTCTCACAGCTGGCAAGAAAGCTTTGGCTGATGGTGGGGTAACTGATGAAGTAATGGCAGAGTTTGACAAAACCAAATGTGGAGTTTTGATTGGCTCGGCAATGGGAGGAATGAAGGTACTTTCTCGATCCCGGGCTTGAACGTATAGAAAGTATGAAAACACTTTCAATCTAAGGTTTCTGTTCAGTATCTCACCTGATTGTTCCTTCATATTAACTATGCTTTCACTAACAAAAGAGTCACATGAATATTGAATCTAAAGATTAGGAAGTCTGTTGTTAATCGTTGCATTTCTAATAATCTAATATTAATACAGGTCTTTTATGATGCTATTGAAGCTCTGAGAATCTCTTACAAGAAGATGAATCCTTTTTGTGTACCTTTTGCGACGACAAACATGGGTTCTGCTATGCTTGCTATGGATCTGGTCTGATAAAATTTGAATGTTATGTAATATGATTTTGGATGACCACTAGCAATTTCACACTGACTTTTTTTTTGGGTGATAAACCAGGGATGGATGGGGCCAAACTATTCTATTTCAACTGCTTGTGCCACAAGCAACTTTTGCATTCTGAATTCAGCAAACCACATTATTAAAGGTGAAGCTGTAAGTATCCTCCATCCACTTGGAAATTCGACAGTTTGGTAGACTTCCTCTGCTTCTACTTATAGACTGTCTGTCTTTCCACTAAACTTTTCAGGATGTAATGCTCTGTGGTGGCTCAGATGCAGTTATTATTCCCATAGGTGCTAACTCGTTCTCTTATATTACATTATTCCCTCTATTCTTGAAATTTAAGCTACATGAAATCTTATCGTTGTGTACCAGGGTTGGGAGGTTTTGTTGCATGTCGGGCTCTTTCACAAAGGAATAATGATCCCACAAAAGCTTCACGTCCTTGGGATACCGTAAGTTTTAACAATTTCTTGTCTTGTCTTCTTTTACTTTTGGTACTTGCATGTTTTAAAAGGAAGTACATGTTCAAATCATTGAATGGTTTTGTTTTAATCTTGGTGGATGCTAGGAAATTCCCTTACATATCTGTAATGTTGTAGGAAAGATAGTGTGAGGAAACGTGTGTATTATGTTTCGAGATTCTTCTTGTTTTGTTAACCTGGTCTTGATTGCATAACAGAATCGAGATGGTTTCGTGATGGGAGAGGGAGCTGGAGTTCTACTTTTGGAAGAACTCGAGCATGCTAAGGTATATAACTTATCCGTTCTTTTTGTCATTCCTTGTTTCCCATTGTTATATCCAAGCTTTTTTAATGCTTGCTATGGAACGAGCTGTGAGAACACAAGTATCCTGCTATTCTTTCAGAAAAGAGGAGCAACTATCTACGCAGAGTTCCTCGGTGGGAGTTTCACATGTGATGCGTATCACATGACCGAGCCTCACCCTGATGGTAGTTTCATTTTCCCCTAATTCATAGAAGTCTGCTAGTCAACTACAAATTTTAAATCTCTTTTTTCTATAAATATTTTGTCATTATCCCATGTTTCTTATATCCGCAGGGGCTGGCGTCATTCTCTGTATCGAGAGAGCGTTAGCTAGTGCTGGGATTTCCAAGGAACAGATAAATTACATAAATGCACATGCGACCTCAACACACGCTGGAGATATTAAGGAGTACCAAGCCCTTGCTCACTGTTTTGGCCAAAATCCTGAGGTAGCTTCACTTCTCTGTTACAAAACTCCAAAGAGGCTTTTTGTGTGCTTTTCCTTACTTGATCTTTCACGATGTGGCAGCTTAAGGTAAATTCCACAAAATCTATGATTGGACACTTGCTGGGAGCTGCTGGGGCCGTGGAGGCTGTTGCAACCGTGCAGGTAACACATTTGATATTCGAGACATCAGTTTATCTACAAGGAAGGAAATGTTGTTGAAAGTTGAAATCAAGTTTTATAATAGAGCGAAATTATTTGCAGTCTTCGCATTTTTGATGTTAATTCTCTGTTGTTATCTACAGGCAATAAGAACTGGATGGGTTCATCCAAATATCAACCTTGAGAATCCTGACAGTGGAGTGGTATGTTTGTAAAATTGTTATTCGAAGCTGTTCGTATGAGTTCAATACCGACACAAAGACCTTTAATGTTCGTAAATAAACAAAAAATAACTCTTGGGAGATTTAATAATCTTCGTGTGAAATGAAATTGGAGCAGGATACAAAGCTTCTGGTGGGTCCTAAGAAGGAAAGATTGGACATTAAAGCAGCCTTGTCAAATTCTTTCGGGTTTGGTGGTCATAACTCCAGCATCATTTTTGCTCCTTACAAGTGAAAGCGAAAGCCGTTCCTTGTACTCCAAACCTGATTGTATAACTTGCTGTAAGGTAAACATTACACCCATTGTACGTTGATGCATCATCAGATTTTTAGAGGATTCAAAGGACAGTTTACTCTTTTGACCTTAACATATCTATCACTGCTTTGACAATAATGAATTGAAGTTTGTTTTAGTTCCCTTTGAAGTATTGTCGGTCCCGAAATGCATTCAATGATTTGGGATGGACTAAGATTTGTGATATTTTGTACTGTCATGAAGCTGAGTGTTTAAATTATGTGCAGTGTTTACAAGAAGTTTCCCATGTTATGCTAGTGTTACGTCGCGGGAATCAACAGAGTTTGTTCAACTACCAAGAGCTAAGCTAAGTTTCTTAGGATCAAGATCTGATGAGCCAAAGACTTGGACAGAAGCTAAACGTGCCAGAGTTTGGATTCGCCATTAAAATTCTGTTTCTTGTGATACCTTCTTATTGGAAATCTTTGTAGTCTTTTCGTTTCTATTGTTTAACATAAAATCTGAAAAAATGCCAAATCAATTCTCAATTTAAAATTTAGTAACTCTTGACAGTTTTATGCCTTTGTTTATTACATATATAGAAAACCTAAATTATCTTTTGAAAGGGAAAAAAAAGTCTCTCCAAGGGCCAAAATTTCTCACTTTCATATGCAAGCTTTTCTTCTGTTAAATATGTGAAAGAAAGCAGATACAAGAAGAGGAATCATCAGCTGTGAAAACCAAAATCAAGTCTTTAAAAATGGCTAAAAGGGTCTTAATCAACCTGTATAAGAGAACCATAAATAGATAAAGTTTCTACAGTAAAGCCAATGTGGACTACTATTCCTCAAATATCTTAAGCTTTATGTTCTATTCTTCTTGTGACCTCTCTCTTGCATTTTTGTGACCATCCCACTTGCCTTTTTCTTTTTGGTTGCATACTCTCTCTAAATAATATCCACACTTTGATGTCTTTAGAGCAACATTATTGGGAGGTGCTTAGTTTTGTTTCTTAGTAAATTTTTTGGTTCTTAGCCCAATTTTTGACTCTTAGCTAAGAGTCATTCCTTAGCAAAATCATCAATTACACCTTTAATTTTAATCTCTTTTGAGCTAAGAACCAAGTTAAGCACCTCCCAATAAGGATGGTCTTATGCGCTCTTGGTTCTTCTTGTGACCCCTCTTCCTTGTAACTGTGTTATAATATGTACCTTCTTCGGATTGAACCTTAGATTATCTCGATATAGCTATAATGAGTTAGCAAATACAATCTTCTAAGTCAATATAATAACAAGTGAGACGTTATAAAAGAAAATCAAACTAAATACGCATGGGATAATAACAAAAACTAGTATAAAAGACAGAGTGATAGGATCAACGGCTATAGTCCGTAGGAGAACACAGTTGCTTTATAAGCCGCGTAACAGGTGATTGATCACTGGCCAATGTCCTTGTGCGACACCAACAAGAAAAATTCTCTCAAATGTGTGCAGTTAAGTTCGACACGTGTAAGGTCACGATTTGTAGAGGAGACGTGCGCTTCCCGCTTCTTCTAATTATTTTATTACTGTTATAAATAAAATACTAAAAATTTAATAAAAAAGGAAAATTGTAAGACCCACACCGTGTTCCCTCTTATCTAACGCCGTTAATCCTTTTCTTTCCCTAAATAACGCCGTTAATCCTTTTAGTGCTAAAATATCACGCCGGTCTATGAGATTAAAATAGTAGACTAATCATTAGTGCTAAAACATTTACATAAAGTAATTACAAATGATGCCAAGAGATTCATCTTAAAAAACAATATATAACACAATTACTTTTTGTTTTAAAGAATATCATAATCGATTCATTGATTGCTTTGAAATGAATTAATTTTTGCATGAAAATATTATTATTTTTTTTCTTTTTACCATCTGGTAAGGGTAAAATGGTAAAACGCTGGAGTAAAGAGGGTGAAAAATAGTGATATCAAGTCTGAAGCGTGGATTGGACGTGGGTGACGGTGGTGATCTGAAACACTGGTCTGCCGTTAAAACATTAAACTAAAACACGTGTTTTAAATGTCTCTATTTTATTAATACTATAGAGTAGTAGTACAGTATAATTTACTATTTTTGATATCTGCAACCAGCGAAAAAAAAGTAATAAAGAGGTCCCCCATTTCTTCCTCGTGACAAACGCACTTGGCAGAGAGATAAAGAAGAAAGAACCCTAGTTTTTTTTTATAAAGATTCGAGAAAATTGAACAATTCAGGAAGGAAGATTATTTTGCTTCGATTTCTCTATCGAATCGATTTTCAATTTCGATGTCGAGTTCTGCCGAGTTTTGGGACTTGTCTGGTCGGAAACCGAGCTTTTCACAGACATGTAGTCGATTAAGTCGTTATCTGAAGGAGAAGGGTAGTTTTGGAGATCTGACCTTAGGGATGACATGCAAGCCTGACCTCAATGGTAAGCAACCTTTAGATCTGTTCTATTTCGATTCTGGATTTTTTTTATTTTCTTGTTCCGAATTACGAATTAAGAATCGATTACTTGTTGCCTGGAAATTGAATCGTAGATGAGAATCGATGAAGACCAAAATATTTGGAAAACCAAAATCATGTCATGAATATGTGGAGTTGGTTCTGTGTTTGGTTTTAAACATAATCCTCTGAAGCCTACTTTAGTCTTTAAGTAGAAACTATTATTGATTTTGTTTCGTAGTTGTTTGAGAGATTGGAGAATAACAATCTTTTACTTTTGGATCACTTTTGCAGGAGGTGTTGCTGTTTCACGTCAGCCTACAATGATGAATCTGTTCCCTTGTGAAGCTTCAGGAATGGATTCTTCTGCTGGTCAAGACATTAAACAGAAGAATGTGTTTCCCAGACAATCAAGCTTTTCTTCTTCCTCTTCCTCTGGGACCAAAGAAGATGTCCAGATCATCAAAGAGATTAAGTATGTGTTTTATGTATATAGTGAAAAGAATCGTCTCATATACTAAGGACTATGTTTCCATCAGTTTGACTAATGTCTGTGTGATTTTGAACAGATCTGTGAAGCCAGAGTCTCAATCTGCTCCGTTGACCATATTCTACGGTGGTCGAGTTATGGTCTTTGATGATTTTTCTGCCGAGAAAGCCAAACAAGTTATTGATTTGGCTAACAAAGGAAGTTCCAAAGGTTTCACAGCTGAAGTGAACAATAGCCAGAGTGCTTATTCTCAAAACTTGGCTAAGACTCAAAAAGAGATTGCTTCTAGCCCGAATCCAGTTTGTAGTCCTGCGAAAACCGCAGCACAAGACTCAATCCAGCCCAACCCGGCCTCTTTAGCCTGCGGTAATTGATCTCAGCCTCTTTTGTTTGGTCTAACCATCTCTGAGCTTGGCTTATTAGTCATATTTCTCTAACTTGTTCCCTTTTTGATCTGTAGAACTCCCGATTGCCAGAAGAGCTTCGCTTCATCGATTCCTAGAGAAGAGGAAGGATAGGTAAGCAATTCTTGTCAACACGTTTTATCTTGTTATTCCATAATTTGTTGTTAAGAGAAATTCTCAATATCCTATATGTAACCTTTAACAGGATCACATCAAAGGCACCATACCAAATAGACGGTTCAGCTGAAGCGTCTTCAAAGCCTAACCCAGCTTGGCTCAGTTCGCGGTAAACTTCGAGCATGTTCGGCCCAGAAGGCACAACTTGAGAGACCTTCTCGTAAGAAGCTGCTCCTCTGTTCATTTTTTTCTATAGATTAATTTCACCCCTAGTAGATTTGTTTGTTTAACTCCCGGAAAACTCATTATATTTGTATCAAAGTAATATTTTTATAGCGTTCAATGTTTGCTTCTGGGGTTTAAGTTTAAGACATTGTGTATATCCCTTTCCTCTGCTGATCTCAACATTAGCTTGCAACTTTTGTAAGAAACATCACTTGTGTTTTTGCGTTGATGGCCATTAATATTATCTTAGTTTACTTAATCCAATTGTTTCTTCTTCACTTATTGAGCTGAAGTTCCTCTTAAGGAACAAGAGTACTTAAAGATTCGAAAATAGAGAAATATCTAATAGTATAAATGATATTTTTCTTTTAAGTATAGTCGTGAATGTTATGTGAAAGATTTTCTTCAATAAGTCTACTATATATTGTTCAAAACACGTTTGTGTTAATGATAAATCATTAATCCATTAGTATTAGCATTTTAGTTTCGTAGATTAAAATGTTTGAACAAACTAAAGTATTTTGATTGAAAAAAAATACAAGCCAATTACGATTTTTTCAAAATACTAGTTCCAACTTTATAAAATATCCCAAGTCCATACAAAATAAACTTCATAAAATATCCAGTAAGGTAGTGGATTCGATCAGACCACTAGACCAGGCTTGGTAGGCCACGGGAATTCTGACCCACTATAGCTTTTTTTTGTTCGGTCTTGAAAAATGATCCAACTAACAAAACGTAAATTCGGTCCAAAGACTGCTCCGAAATTTGTTATGACTTATGACTAGCTCAAAGAACCTAAGACCCAATTACATCCGATTTGGAAAAATCTGAATTTTTCAGCATTATAAACAAATCGCCAAGACTACGTAATTTGGATCGGACAGAATCGGTCCCGGACTTCATCTAATCAAAGTTGTTCAAAATGGTAGGGACTATAGTGTCACCAAAATATCATTGTTTTCTTAGCTGAGAAAAGGATCTTTTATTAATTTCTGACAACGGGCCCCGATTACATACAACAAGTTGCATATTTAAGGGCCCACGTGCATACATTGCACTTAAGAATCCTAATGATTTAAAACTCATAATTGTGTTTCTTTCAAGTCTTAAATTTATTAAAACGTTATTTTAGTTTCTTCATTAAATGATAGTACGTTCTCTATTATTTTTTCAAAGATAATTTGAGTTGTAATCATGAATTGAAACTGAACTAGCGTAATAACAACACATTACATTTTTAAACGTAGTTGTAATTCTGAAACCTCTATAATAGTATAATTATCTTGATTGGTAACGTTTTCTTTAATATAACCCAGAAGCAAACCCATAGGAATTTGTATTTTTGACCAAAGAGTGTAAAAAAAACATTCAATCAATTGTCTAACCACAAAGTTATAGACATGTGTCATGCGCAATCTTACATTTTCATTTGATTCAATATTTTGGATACATCTGACATCATACATGGATTGAGAAGTTGGCATATATACATACTTGTTCCACAAAATTATTTATAGTATTTTTATTGGTTTATGTGATTCCGAGGAAAAGCCATAAACATTACTCGGTATTAAAAGTTAACAAAAAGCAAACTTCTATACAATGTGCTTTTAACCTAACCAAAAATTTCCCTTTTTTTGTTCTTTTCTAACTTTTTTTCTTCTATTAAGGTAAAATGGAATGATGATCGCTTTTTTTTTGTTTTTTTTAATATACTTCTCTTCGAATTATTGTGAATTGTGATCATACTAAAATACGAATATCCCGGCAGATAATCTCTGTCCGGCGGCGTAAGGAGAGCTCGAAACGTCGACGTTTCTTGAAACTTGCGTCTTACATTGCTCTTTTCGTTCGTCATTCATTATTTGCACTGATCTGCATTCAGCACTACAAAATCCCATCTCTCCTCTGCACACAATCCAATAAAAAAAATATCAGTTTCTAGAAAAAAACACGCACAAATATATTCGAATATTTGGGGATGTAAAATCTTCAATTTGCCTCCAATTTAACAAAGACCCAAGAAATAATGGAATGCGATGAAACTTACTTGTACATGTATACGTCTTTGCCTTGAAGTTTCTTCTTACACAAGCAACACGAACTCAGAAACTCAGTCGGATCCCTAAAACTCTGTCTTTTAATAACCGGTGGTTCATCGACAATCACCATCGGTTTATGCACTCTCCGATAATCATTATCACACAATTCAAACCCGTCGTCGTTGTAATACACTTTAGTCGGTCCGTTTGGGCTCGTGACATAAGTGTATTCCTCATCCGACAGATCTATCTCGGGACACCTGAATCTCCCAGAGTAACGAACCGGATCGTGCCGGTTAATCCCGTTGCTAGTTTCCTCCAACGCAGCAACGATACCCAAACCGACACCACCGGAACCGAACCGCTTCGAGTTAACCGGCGAGGGGAAGTTCAAATCCAAGGGACTTCTCGGACTGGCCGTGTACTCCTCCGGTTTAATAGCAGCAGATCTGCTTCTTGGAACCAACATCTCAGACAATTTACGGATCATTAGATGAGGTCTCTTGCTTAGAATCATAATCAAGAATTAAAAACTGTTCTTGATAATAAAAAGGAAAGAAGTAAACTGTTCTTGATTATGAAAGAAAAGAATTGAGAGGAAAATAAAGAAAGAGTATAGGAAGAAGGCAAAGGTTATAGGAGGAAAGAATCTGATAGAAGAAGAAGGAGATGGAGAAAGGTAGAGAGACTTAAGAGTTTAGCCCACTGATTTTATTTACAAGTTTGGAATTTTGTGTGCTATTATTAATGATTGAAGTTTATAGAACGGCCCACCATTTATTTTATCACCATTATTGTTTTTGTATTTATTTATCTTGTTTGGTTACTTTTATCGACATCATATATATAAATTTATACACAATTATTGATATGAGCAGGCTCAGATATTATTTTATTTTTTATGTAATTATTCTTTTTTTTTTTATTATTCATTGGAGTGTGGTAGGACCGCAGGGACCCATTGTTTATTATCAAGATTCAAATGTCTTTTTCTGATATTTGTTTTATATTATTGGGAATCCAAGACTTTCTCTAAGAAAAAAAAATCTATTCTGTGATGTACCTGATATAATATTTTTAAGTTTTATGTAAATTTAATTGTGTAATATACTAATATTTAATTCACTGTATTTTATATTAATAGACCAATTCATCTATACTTGAAATGTGGATTGTTTTCTACTATTTATTAGCACCTAGATTATTAATAGTTTAGCTAGTGGTTTTTTTTTTTTTGGGTCTCTAATGAAATAGTGGTTTTACTTTTTTGAAAGTGATTGTTTCTTTTTTTATTTAAGCCGAAAATCAGGTGGCAATTTGAAAATGATTGGAATCTTATCCACCCCAATTTTTTTTTCGATTAATGATATTTTTTCTGATATTTTTCTCGACTCAATATTATTTTCTTGGAAGACCGTTTCTCTTCCTTGATTTCCAATCCTATTTTCTTGACTTATTGATGTTGAACTTTGTATCTGTCATCAATAATATCGAAATGCTGGGAAGATATTTTATCATTTCATTTCATTTCATTTAAAGAAAACCCCTAGTATTTAATTAGGCTAAAAGGGAACATGTACTTAACGGGAATTAATTCATTTTAAAAACATGGGCTGAACAAAATGATTATTGATCAAGGCCCAACTATAAGATTTTGGGCCGAATAATATAAATCTTCCCAAAACTCATCGGATACGAAACTACGGGATTTCACATCGAATTAGAAAGGGACATAAACATTTATTACTAACAAAAAAAAATTGAAAAAATATAGGAATGAATGAATGATTGGTAGATGACAAAAAAAAAAAAAAGAATGAATGATTGGTATGATCCACAGAATATTCGGATCCGAAACGAAAGAAGTTCCCGGGTCATCGGAGCTCCGTGTTACAAAAATCTCCAGGTTACTCCATGACTCCAAGGAAAACTTCAATTCGCTAAAAAAAATTAAAAAATTGTTTGGGAATTCAAAAATCCCAAAGAAGCAAAGATTCATCTAATAGACTCTCTCCTCCGTAATCTTCGATGGGTAAAATCTCTGTAAATCGATCACCGGAGAAGCCAGAGAAGTCGTCGGAGAAGTAATCAAACCCGAAATCCATCGGAAGCAAATCGAAAAACGAAAGGTCATAATCCACCGTCGATGTAGCTAAAGATGCAGAGGTAGAAGGAGACTCTGGTCGGATCTCGGATCCGGGTACTAAACCCGATTCTTCTTCTTCTTCTCCCTTGACAACAACAACACTGTCTTGGGTAGCGTTGGCGAATCGCGCAGCCGCTTCCTGAATCTCCGGAGGTGTCAAAGACCTTCCTCCGGAGATCGACGGTGGATTATCTGGGAAATTGAAATTAGCTTCTCCGCCGCGGAGACAAAATTGAGCGGCGTCGAAAGCACGCGCCGCCTTCTCTGGAGTGTCGTAAGAGCCTAACCAGATACGTTCTCTGCTATGTGGAAGTCTGATCTCCGATACCCATTTTCCCCATTTCCTCTTCCTCACTCCTTTGTACTTTGACTGCATCGCCGTGTTTCTCTTCTTCTCCTCTTCCTTGATCGCTTGCTTCACCATTGCAAAAAAACACCCGGTTTGGTTCGGTTTGGTTGAATTGGATTCTGTTCCGGTTCTTAACTCGAGTTTCAGTTGTGTAGTTAATTCTGTTATAATCTGGTTGATTTCGCGGCTGTGTGGATTTATATATGAAGAGTGGAAGTGACAAGTGAGGAAGAAGATCAGCGCTGACTGGCGCGTGAAGATGGGACACGTGGCGGATTGTATGGAGTGGCTAACGCGGGAATAGTGAGACTGTTCTGCTTTGTCGTGTTCCTTGTTTTCCACGTGATTTAATTTCCTCTCTTTTGTCTTTTTGCGTTGTATCTAAATGATTATCTCTATTTGTTTAGGCACGTTTGTTTTAAAAAACTGAAATTTTCGTCGCGACTTCTGTTTCTAGAATTTAAAGACTACTTCTTCTTCTTCTTTTGTATTGTAGAGATTATTGGGCGTTGAATCGGACATACATTACACATATGGATTGTTATTATAATTGTTTGTATCATCGTTAGGCTCATGACATTCTGATGCGGACACTAATTAATTAAGAAGTCTATATATATGTTGGTTCAGAGACAAACTATGTTATTGAAATTGTGCAAGGAGTTCATGAAGAAGCAAGCGAGTCTGTTGATCCGAAAGCGAAAACTATATTGTCCTCGATTTTTGCTTAAGCTCTCTTTAGAGCATCACCTATATCTTTTGCCTAAGCATTCTGTTTTCCCGATTTGAAAAAAGTAAGATAGCCACTACTAGAGATCGCAACTAAGGCTCCATTAGGGGCGGCTACCCTTAAAGTGTGGGATTTTGTTATATCCGACTCGAAAGCTATATGTACATTTTTTCGTGTCATATACGAGTTGGGTAACAGATCGAGGACAAATAACAGAGGAAGACTTTTCTTCGAAAAACATCATGTAATTTCACTTCTTTTATTATAGATCTCGATTATTAATAACTAGGCAACCGTATGTACTCAATGGATTTGTATAAGGTTTTTGTTTTATCTGTTTTGATTACAATATGTAATCTTTAGTTCAAAGTAATATAACAAAGACTAATATACGGCAAATAATTGATGGAGTATGAATAACTTAAGTCTATGATTTAAAAAGTGGTAGTGTCGATAAGGAATGCTTTATATGAAACAAGATATAATGTTTTTGCTTTGAGGAGCAGCGACTCCTTCCCGGAGAGCAAATTGACATGCCGGTGACTACTCTTTTGATCTTGGTCTGTTTGATATTTTCCTCAAATAAAATTAAGAGTCCATTAAAACCTTTAATATGAGTTAGAGACTGATCCAAGAATGGACGGAATCAACAACTTGATAGTGTCTTACACTTTCTTCAAAGTGTCGGAGGAAAATACTACAGAGCCGGTCAACAATAATAGCCCTGTTCCAGTGGAGCTATTGTGTCTAGTTTGTTCAATTTGTTGTATACATGTCTTTTAGTTTCGAATTTAGTGAGAGCCGAATTTTGATCCAAACTTGAAAAGCTATAGTAAACAAGATATACTAATTAAAGAAAGCCAAAAACCATCATATTATATAGAAAAAGAAAAGAACATAAGCATAAAAATAAAAAAGAACACCAAAACGACAACGTGAAGGAGGATGTTTTATCAAATTAGCTAATCCAAAAACCAAAAAGAAACGAATGCTTCTTAGTGATGGGGCTGTGGTCTGAAGTTCTGTAACCACTTGATGAGGCGATCCAAAGGTGACAAGTTCATCTTCTCAGGAACAACTTCGGGTAGTGGTTGCACAACCACTCGAATTAAGCTTAAGCCCAGCCTCACAATTAACAGTCTTTGAGCTTATAAAATAGTGGATTCCTGGTTTTGTGAGCCTAGCTAATGAGTTCTTGTCCCTGATTGTGCACGGAAACAGGAGAAGTCGGGTCGCAAGCTTTGAACTCAAGAGTCAAGATCACCGCTGATTTCTAAGACGTCGTCGAGTTCGTAGTCGTAGTAGAAAAGAAGACTATCTCCCACATGAAATTGTTTTCACTCGCTCCACTTGTAGTAGAAGTCAGCAACTTCAGGAACCCTCCATTCATTGGAGTCACCAACATTGTAGATGTTTCCAAAAGGAAGGATCTTCCTCGGTGGTGGTGGAGGAATCAGACGTGATGGATCATGGACGACAAGAACGTCGAGTCTCTGTCCGTATTCGCATTGAACATGATTTGTGGTGATGAAATAGTGATAACCTGGTTCCTTAAGAGTCACGACATCATGCCCTGTGTTGTAGACGGCTTTTGGAGAAGAAGAATCGCAATATTGGTATTCCAAAGCGCTGGAGACTTGAGTGACAACGTTTACGTTGCGGTCGTATTCGAATATGAGAGAGTCGCCAACGTGGAATTCCTTATCCTCGAGCCAATTGTGATAGGTTTCGTCCTTCGTGTCTCCAACTTTGTAGGTTTTCGCTGAGGAACAACATCCCATTAGAACGGTGAAGCTCATCATCATGAGCACGAAGGAGAAGATTCTTGTTGTTGTGGTCGCCATAATCGATCGAAAGATCACAAAGATAAATAGATAATCGAAGAAGAAAGGTTGAGGATTATAAGTCGATTTGAGTAGTGATGAGGAAAAAAGAGACTATTCTAAGTCAGCGTTGGAAAATATATGTTTATTTCCTTTTCCAATTTTGAGTCACCTCTTATCCTGCAAAAAAATCAAAATAGTGACGTTTAAAGATCTCTAATCCTTTTCTAATTAACCTTGCGTATGGTTTTTACTTTTTTTTTTTTTTTTTTTTTTTTTCTAATTTCATAAAAAATTTATACATATTGTTTGTTGATAATGATAATTTGATTTCTATTTTACCTCTTATCTAATTACTAGATTAGAAACTGTTTATTACACGAGATAACCAATATATGTTTATCTTTTACAAATTTTGTAAAATTTGATATTTCAAAATATGTTTTTAAAACTCACTTATAAAAACATACAATGTTTCAGAATCAAAGATTTTAGTTTTAAACAAAACGTTTTACTCAAAATGACTATACTTAAAAAAAGGTTGATCTCGTGAGCGTCAGAGCCATACTTTGATCGACCCAAGGTTGGTGTCAGCAGAAAAAATAAAATAAAAAAGGTTGAAGTGAAAGCTTGAAGTGCGTGCACCACGAATCCACGATCCAGTGAGCAGCAGCAACTCCATCTCCGGAGCTCTAGATTCAGATAAGAACAATGGCGATTCCGATGCCTACTCGCCAGCTATTCATCGACGGCGAATGGAGAGAACCCATCTTGAAGAACCGAATCCCGATCGTGAATCCGGCTACTGAAGAGGTTATTGGTAAGCCCTTTCCTCACAATCTCAAGATTAGATCCACCATCTTCCAAGTCAAAATCTCTACTTTTTTTTTTTACTCCTAGTTCGATGTGGAGATATTGCTTGTTCTAACCATTCATGACCTGTATCGACTTCTTTCTTTCCATGAATTTTCGTTGACGTTGATCCAAGGATTTGTATGTGTTGGATGAGGTAGGTGATATTCCTGCAGCTACAACGGAGGACGTGGAGGTTGCAGTCAACGCTGCTCGAAGAGCATTTTCAAGGAATAAAGGGAAGGATTGGGCCAAAGCACCTGGAGCTGTTCGTGCTAAGTATTTACGTGCTATTGCTGCTAAGGTAAGTCATCTGATGTTTGTGATTGTGATGCTGTGTTGAGATATCTTCAAGCCTCAGTTTTGTTTGGACCTTTGTGTGATCAGTTTTATTCTTTTGTATCTGATATGTGTAGGTAAATGAAAGAAAGACGGATCTGGCAAAGCTCGAGGCGCTTGATTGTGGTAAACCATTGGATGAAGCAGTATGGGATATGGTACTGTTGCTTCCATTTTGTTTTTGTGAAATGTAGGTTTTTCTTTGTAGGTTTGATCTTAATGTGTTTGTTTGATCTTTTACAGGATGATGTTGCTGGATGTTTTGAATTTTATGCTGACCTTGCTGAAGGGTTAGATGCTAAGCAGAAAGCACCAGTCTCGCTTCCCATGGAGAGTTTTAAGAGTTATGTTCTGAAGCAACCTCTTGGAGTTGTGGGACTTATTACACCATGGTAACTACTAGTAGTTTCCTTTTTGGGGTTAACTTGTTCGAATCTATATGGCACCTATTCTGTTTTATCTGACCAGGAACTGAGTCATGGACCTGGTTTGATGTTATAGGAATTACCCCCTTTTGATGGCTGTTTGGAAGGTGGCTCCTTCACTTGCTGCAGGGTGCACTGCGATTCTCAAGCCATCAGAGCTGGCATCTGTGTACGTAGTTGTGTATAATCTGTTTTGCTGTTATGCTTCTGAAGTGGTCCTTCTTTGAGCTCTCACACTTGTCATGGTTTTAATTTCAGTACTTGTTTGGAGCTTGCTGATATTTGTCGAGAGGTTGGTCTTCCTCCTGGGGTCCTCAATGTTTTGACTGGTTTAGGTTCGGAAGCTGGTGCTTCTTTGGCATCACACCCTGGAGTGGACAAGGTAATGGTCTTTGAGACATACATTAAACACAAGTCCCAACGCAACTGACTAAACAGGCTACTGATTAGACCATCACTTCAGTGTAACGTTTGTGGTTCTTAGAAGCTAAAAGGAAAAGCTATGGTTTTTTGGCAGATTGCATTTACTGGAAGTTTTGCCACAGGAAGTAAGGTCATGACAGCTGCGGCTCAGTTGGTGAAGGTAATTCAAATTTCTGAAAATTGTATAAATTTCTTGTCTTCTTTTTGTTTCTTCAATGACACATCGCTCGTGGCATTGTGCAGCCTGTTTCTATGGAACTTGGTGGGAAGAGCCCTCTCATTGTGTTTGATGACGTTGATCTTGATAAAGGTGAATGTCACAAAAAGTAGTGTAGTGGATTTGGAATTTTCTTTAGATAACTTTTCTTGTGCTATATAAATATTCAAGTTAGTACTAAGGCATTTGTTGCTTTCAGATGAGTAGACATGACATAAATATGGTTAATCTTAAAATTGAACTATTTGTTTTTTTGATGCCGTTGAATGATAGCTGCTGAATGGGCTCTCTTCGGTTGCTTCTGGACAAATGGTCAGATCTGCAGTGCAACTTCCCGTCTTCTTGTTCATGTAAGTGCCAATCTTCAGCTTGCTTTAAGATTGAACCTGAACTTCCCAATACTACAGGCGGTAATATTTATCACTGGAGAAGTGAATGTTCCAAGTTATTTTGTAAGATGTTTCCATGAATGTCAATGACAATGAAATTTATCTGAGATCAAAACTTCCGGGTGGATATGCCAACAGGGATAAGTCACTGATGGATAGAATTGCTGACCTTAGTCAAATTATGTTGAATGTGTCTATGACATTTTATATTTTTATTTTCTATCTTAGGAAAGCATCGCATCTGAATTCATAGAAAAGCTTGTAAAGTGGAGTAAGAACATTAAAATTTCAGACCCCATGGAAGAAGGATGCAGGCTTGGTCCTGTCGTGAGCCAAGGACAGGTAAAAGCCCAGTGATCTTTTTTTTCTGATTTCCTATCCTTTACCATTTTATCAGGTTGCTAAACCTATATGCATTACCAGAACCAGGACAAAAAAGGAAAAGATAATTGTTGAGAGTCTTAAAATAAGTTGGAATCTTTCATAGATTGAGTTCTGTAGTACAGTGATTAACTTTTGTCCTTGTAAATCTGAATCGCTCAACCTGTAGAGAATCAGTCAAACGACATCTTGCATATGATGCTTCATCAAGCTTGTCATGTTTTTACTTAGTAGATGTGCTCCAAATTCTATAATCATATAATCTGAATGAGCTGACAAACGAAAAAATTACAGTACGAGAAGATAATGAAGTTTATCTCAGCAGCTAAGAGTGAAGGAGCAACGATCTTGCATGGTGGTTCTCGACCTGAGGTATTGTATCCCCCTCTCTTACCTATCCTTGATACAGTTTCTTCCAGGCTATGATGATGACCTTTATATCATATCTATATCTCACAGCATCTTGAAAAGGGCTTCTTCATTGAACCAACTATCATAACTGATGTAACCACTTCAATGCAAATCTGGAGAGAAGAAGTTTTTGGGCCTGTTCTTTGCGTGAAAACATTTGCCAGTGAGGACGAGGCAATTGAGCTAGCAAATGACTCCCAGTAAGAAAACGTTTTTCCAGAAAGTGAAATCTTATCAAAGCCCATCCATTGCCGGTGTTTTAATCAAATTTATCAATTAAGATCTTATGTGGCTGAAAACATTCATTGATAAATGACAGTTACGGACTAGGAGCTGCAGTGATATCTAATGACACAGAAAGATGTGACCGTGTAAGCGAGGTTAGTACCGGTTTCTTGAACCATTCAGATTTTTTAAATGCCTAGCAAGTGAAATAACAATACCATCTAATAACACAAATAATTGGTTCTACTTTGTTAGGCCTTTGAAGCTGGCATTGTCTGGATTAACTGCTCGCAGCCATGCTTTACCCAAGCCCCATGGGGTGGTGTCAAACGCAGTGGGTTTGGACGAGAACTTGGAGAATGGTACATCTCTTTTTCTGTCACGAATCTTTTAAAAGACTGAACCTTGATTGCTTGTACTGAACAAATCTTGGTTTTGGGTGGTTTCTTGTGTGCTTCAGGGGACTTGATAACTACTTGAATGTGAAGCAAGTGACTCTCTACACTTCAAACGATCCATGGGGATGGTACAAATCCCCCAACTAAGTAATGAAAATGGAAACCAAACCAAATGTTGTGTGTTCCATCTTTGTGCCTTTATTGACAGTATGTCTAGTTTGGTCCTGAAACTCTATTGTAAAACCCTTTTGAGTTTAGGAAAAGAAAATGAATAAAAGGTTATATTGTTGTTCTAAAAAGGCCAGTATTGAGGCACCATTTCAGGCTCTGGTGCAGCTGTATCAAGAACATGCACCATTTTATGTCACCTTCAAGTCACATCAAAGTTAAAACTCACATGGCAATCAAATTCCAAATCGGATAATTTTTTACTATAATTGCTTGAAATAAACATTTAACGAGATCTCAATACTTGTGGGATTTTTTTCCATTTTTAAATAGTAAAAAAATGTTTGGCAACCAAATCTGAAAAAGAGGTAAAGACGAGAGGTCTCGCGCTTATCCTTAAAGGAGTGTGGTGAATGGTGAGTGTGACTTGGAGGACCCATCACCGCAACGATACAGCTTCTTAGATCTCGATAACCACAACTTATACAGTTTCGATTAGATCTTCTCAAAATCTTCACCTTTTTTTTTCTTCCAAATTCTCCGGCGAGATCTTCCTTCAAAGCTCAAATCTTTTTGTCTGAATTGTGATACTGCTATTCCCCATTTTTCTGCAAGTTTGGAAATTTCTGTCGAAGTTTTGTGGGTCTGTTAAAAGATCTGAGCTTTGAAAATGGGGAGCTCAATGGAGGAGAAAGTGGTGGCTGTGATCATGGTCGGTGGTCCAACCAAAGGTAACCGTTTAAAATGTTTGCTTTTGTTCTTCTTTCTGATTCCTCCTCAACAGAAAATAACTGTGAAATCTCGATTGATCTGAATATGATTATATTTGAGTTCTGATTCTGTTTAAATATTGTTTATTGCACAGGTACTCGATTTCGGCCATTGTCTCTGAATATTCCAAAGCCTCTGTTTCCTATTGCGGGACAACCAATGGTGCATCATCCTATTTCAGCTTGTAAAAGAGTAACTTTCTTCACTCATGATTTCAACAATTCAGATCAATGGAGAGAATGAGATGATGATACTAATCTTCTTTGTCTGCAGATTCCTAATTTAGCACAAATATATCTTGTTGGCTTCTATGAGGAAAGGGAATTTGCACTTTATGTCTCAGCCATCTCTAATGAACTCAAAGTTCCTGTTAGGTTTGTGAATCTCTCCTCTTTTTGCATAAGCTTCAGCTCAACTACCTGTGGCTCATTCATGTAGCTCTCATCTTTGTGCTATGATTCCGCAAATTAGATATCTGCGAGAAGACAAACCACATGGTTCAGCTGGTGGGCTGTATCACTTTAGAAATCTTATTATGGAAGATAGCCCGGTTTGTCTCCAAGGATCTTACTATATTGAATCATGCTTCTACTTAATTGTTTCTTCTCACATTTGAGTTCTTGTATCTACTTTCTTGCAGTCTCATATCTTCCTGCTTAACTGTGATGTTTGCTGCAGTTTCCCCTTGCCCGAAATGCTCGGTATGTTCTTTTTTAGTCATCTTATGGTTTTGAAGGTCTTTCTTACTCTTGCTACTTTTAATCAACAGAGGCTCACAGGGGATATGGTGGAATTGGAACTCTTCTTGTGATCAAGGTTTGCGATTGCATATGATTAGTCTGGTTTTTGTTTTTTGGCGGGTTTATCAAATTTGCTTGGTTTTAGGTCTCTCCTGAATCAGCCAGCCAATTTGGAGAATTGGTAGCAGATCCAGTTACTAATGAGCTGCTTCATTACACCGAGAAACCCGAAACTTTTGTATGTACATATATCATTGAGCTGACTCTATCTTTATAGCATCTTCAAGCTTTGATTATATGTTTTATTTTGGAAACACAGGTCAGTGATCGTATTAACTGTGGTGTTTATGTATTTACACCTGAAATTTTTAATGCCATAGGAGATGTTTCTACTCAGAGGAAAGATAGAGGTAAAGCAGTACATAGATCTTACAACACAATTTGTGTTCTCTTGTCTTTGCTTCCATCTTTAAAGACTCTTCTCATATGTTTCCTCTGTTTTTTTGTTTGTTGTAGCAACTCTAAAACGTGTTTCCAGCTTCGAAGCTCTTCAACCGGCAACAAGGTTTGTCGATTGCCTCTTTGCCCATAAACTGAAAAATCTTTTGAATCATCTTCTTCTTTAAACTGAAAAATCTTTTGAATCATCTTCTTCTTTAAATGATTTGTTTACTTCTTTAAAATAGGATCCCGACAGATTTTGTAAGACTGGATCAAGACATCCTTTCACCTCTAGCTGGGAAGAAACAGCTATATACTTATGAGACTATGGATTTCTGGGAGCAAATCAAATCTCCTGGGTATGTATGCCTTGCCTCGTGTTTTCATTTCTTTTAAGCCGCAAGGATACAAAATGTTTAGCGTCAGCTGAAACAGGGAAAGTGTTTATGGCTCTGACTTATGGGTTGATTTTTGCGCAGAATGTCGTTGAGGTGTTCGGGACTCTATCTGTCCCAATTCCGCTTGACCGCTCCCCAACTGTTGGCTAGTGGTGATGGAACAAGGAGTGCCATTGTGATTGGTGATGTTTACATACATCCTTCTGCAAAAGTACACCCAACTGCAAAGGTACTTACATCTAGTTTTGTGCCTCGTTGAAGCAACTTCTTCTGATTCCACTTTCATCCAAAAGCATTAAGTTTCATCTATTAACAGATTGGTCCCAACGTCTCAATCTCTGCAAATGCTCGTGTTGGACCGGGCGTCAGGCTTATCAGCTGTATCATCCTTGACGACGTTGAGGTCATGGTATGTCTACTTAGTACTTATAAAAGACACTAAGTGAAAACCAGGTAAAATTTTCTCGAGGTGACCCTTCAGTGACTGTTTGCCCAGGAAAATGCAGTGGTGACTAACGCAATTGTTGGGTGGAAGTCTTCTATCGGGAGATGGTCCCGTGTCCAGGCATGTTTCTTCTGCTCATTTTTTTGGACCTTGAAATGTTTCTGTTTGATTCCTTTACAATCGTGAACCTGAAGTTGTACTTTGTTGATCACAGGCTGAGGGAGTTTACAATTCCAAACTCGGAGTTACAATTCTCGGTAAACTGTTCCTCCATTGTAGCTCCTTCTCTTTACAGACAGACAGCAAAATCTCCTTATAGACAGATAACTAACCTCAAACATAATGGTTTCAGGAGACTCGGTTGCAGTTGAAGACGAGGTTGTGGTGACCAGCTGTATTGTTCTTCCAAACAAGACACTGAACGTCAGCGTTCAAGACGAGATCATTTTGTAATTGAAAAATGGAACCAACCCAGTGGGGCCACACCATCTCCCACTGATTCAATATCTACTGGAGAATCACAGAAGCAAATATTTGGGAACTAATTCACATGTATCATTTATTTACACCAAGAATTTTCCAACTTTGTATCAATTCCATTTTCTATACTCACAATCACAGCTACTGTAAAAGGCACTGAAATTTTGCCCATAATAATAAAGCACTTGTGTAGTTTGGCATTGATAATAACCTGTTCTTGCTATATCCCATGAAGCTCTTTGAACAATGTATCAATGCCTTTTCCTGGTCCAGTCTCCATTAACTGCAATGCAATGTTTGGGGCAGGTATTGATTGATGTAAACATAGCAAGAGTCTATCCCCTATCACATGCAGATTAGGAACTTCATAGCCTGAACTTCCGGAGAAGCCTGCTACCAGATTTACTCTGTAATCGCAAGATCTCCTTTGCGAAAGCTTGATTCCCTGTCAAAAGAAGCCCATTCAGAACTCGATTAAAAGTGAATTTCCGGGGTATAAACCCTCTCTCAACCATCTCAAGCAATAGTTTACCAGCGACCACCATATCTTCTGATCTTTTTCTCACAAACATTCCACTAATCAGTATGTTGTAAGTATCTAGATTTGGCAAGCAATCGCCACTCCCCATCTTCTCAAACAAACCCAATGCTTTCTCAACCTCGCTGCATTCCGAATAATAGCGTATCATCATATTGTATGTCTGGAAGTTAGGTTCACAGCCTTCATTCTGCATCCTCTGCATCAACTCCTCTCCGCGACTGAACTGTCCAGCGTGAAACAACCCTCTGATCAACACATTATAAGTCGTCACATTCGGCTCATAACCTTTCCTCACCATTTCCTCAAACATGACAACCGCATTTTCTACGCTATCTTTCTTACACAAAACTTGAATGAAAGCATTGTATGTCGCAACAGAAGGAAGCACGCCTTCTCTAATCATCTCATCGAAAACATTCCTCGCCCGCTTTATCTCCCCCGCAACACCAAACCCGTGCACCACAGTAGTATAAGTAACAACATCGATTTCACAATTGCGTTTCTTCATCTCCAAGAAGAATTCCCAAGCCTGTCTAATCTGGCCAGCTCTGAAAAAACCTTTGAGCATTGTGTTATAAGTAGTCAAATTAGGGTTTATCCCTCTATCAACCATCTCTTTCAAAACCTCCAAAGCCTTAGGCGTCCGTTTGATCAAACACCAACCATTAACAATCACATTGTAAGTAACTGTATCAACACTAAATCTTCCCCTAAGAGCCCTAAACAACTCATAAGCTTTCTCAACGCGTTTAGATTTACACAACACATCGAGAATCGTATTGAAAGAAGCCAAATCCTGAAAACAACCATGTTCGTGCATATTCAGAAATAGCTTAACCGCTTTATCGGGTTTCCCGGAGGAAGCGTACCTCTCGGCGACGATAGCGAAGGTTTTGGGAGAAGGACCGATGCGGAGAGAGCGCATACGGTGAATGAGTGACCAGACGGTGGGGTGGAGGTGAAGACGGGCGGCAATGTCGATTGCGAGGTCGAAGGAGGAAGCGTCGTGGACATACTCGCGGTGGTGATTGTCGAGGAAGTGGAAGAATTGGAGAGCTTTAGGGCCGTGATTCCAGAGGCGCTTGAGAACAGAGTTCACGAGATTTGGGGTCCATGGGGTTGTTTTGGTGGAGAGTAGAAATTGATCGTCTAGGGTTTGGTGAGTTGTGGTGGGAGAAGAGAGGATGAGCTTAGCTATGGCGGCGGGATCTGCCGGCCCCGGCGGTGGTTTTAGATTGGCTCCGGCGGCCGATGTACATAGCGATTTGCTAAAAAGACGTTTCATCGATTGGTTCATTTTAATTTGTTTTGAAAAAGTCTTTTTAAGTGACTTCTTGGGTAATTGGTGAAGTTTTACCGCTAATTTTTTAACCGTTTTATCGAACGTTTTCTAGAGTGGCCTTCCTTCCAAATTGTAAAGACTTGGTTATGGGTCTAATTGAGGAGAATAATTGGGCATTCTTTGGAAATGGTCTCACAAGACGTTCTAAAGTTCATGAGGAGTTCACGTATTCTCCCTTTCTTACTAATCATGTCAAACAAACCAAGTAGCGGATTAGATTGCTAACCAAGTCCTTCCATTTACAACATATTGGTTGTGATTTGTAACCATATACCCCTGCGGTACAGGGTATAGCGTTTCCGCTGTAACCAATCGTAAACAAAATTCAAAAAATAATACAAAAAAATTTCAGTGTTTTTTTGGTACCGTTCTCCCCCACTCGTGAACCATTCCTTTGTAATAAACTTTGTATTACCAATTAAACTCATTGTGCCATTATCTCTTCTAAGGTACCCGAATGGATTTGTTTTTTATTTGGTAATGGTGCCTACCAAACACTATTTTGAAGTAATGAAAGTATTTGAGTTACAAAAATAAATATATTCTAAAGTTTTGAAGAAGAAAAATCATGTTTCACTCCAATTTTCAATCAATACACATCATGGAGATCATTTTATAAGTTCTATATAGATTTTGTGAATCTACAAAGTACAAATATATGTACTCTTTTTTCAACATAAATGAATTGAATTTTATTTTTTCTTTAAAACCAAGTGAAAGTAATTAATAGACATCACCTGTAATTTACTGAATACGAAAATAAAAAGAGAGGAGAGTAGTCATTGTCAGAAGGAAAGAAAGAGCAGACAAAAGGATCGTAAAATCAAGAAATTGGGTCCCTGAAAAGATTATGACCGTGAAGACGCAATATTACGTTATCTGACAAGACATAAACACATCACTCATCGCTTTAGATTCTCTTCCGGCCCTCTCAAGATCTTGACAACATCAAGATCCGATCCTCCAGATTCTCTCTGTACTTAATAAATCTCTTCCTTTCTCTTTCCTATTTATTTATGTAACTCACCGCTTCTCTCTATCTATCTCTCTTATTTATGTAACTCCTCGTCTTCCCTTCTCACATTGATTTCTGCGTCCTTTGACGTTCAACCTTATAACGCTTCTTCATCTGTTTTCTTGTTTCCGTTCCCAAGAGAAAACAATGGCACTCGGAGACTTATCTTCTTCTTCTTCTTCTTCTTCACCGGAGTTACATGTTCTCGCCGTTGATGATAGTTTCGTTGATCGTAAGGTTATTGAGAGATTGCTTAAGATCTCTGCTTGTAAAGGTGAAAGGCAAAACCGTTGCTGTCTATGTTTTCTGCTTTTCTTTTGTTTGGTTTCTGATTTTGTGGGTTGTTTATATAGTAACGACTGTTGAGAGTGGGACTAGGGCTCTTCAGTATCTTGGTTTAGATGGAGACAATGGATCTTCTGGTCTTAAGGTATTTATTCATTCATTCTTTCTTTCTTTAAAATCTAACTGTTTTCTAGCAAAAACAAACCCTAAAGATTGAAAGCCTTGAAGTGTTTTTTTTTTTTTTTTTTTTCTGGTGGTTTGGCTCCCAAGAAATCTAAGGTTGAAAAATGAAGATCAAAAGTTTTAACACTTTTGTATTTTTAGAAGAGGATGATTTATTATTTGTTTATTTTTTAAAATTGATGTCGTTTATACGAAAATTCTGTAAATTTTGATAACAGGATTTGAAGGTGAACTTGATAGTGACAGATTACTCAATGCCGGGATTAACAGGATATGAACTCCTCAAGAAGATCAAAGTAACTTCCTCTTTCTGTCATTATACTAGAGCAAGATTTTAATTAGCTTTTTTCTCGTGCTTTACTTACAGAAACTCTGTTATTTATATTTACCAGGAGTCTTCAGCATTCAGAGAAATACCAGTAGTGATAATGTCATCTGAGAACATACAACCTCGTATAGAACAGTAAGTCACTGTAATACAAAAACTGAATCTATGAAAATCCCAAACATTCATTCAGCATAATCTGATTTTATGTCTTTTTGTTGTTGTTGTAGATGTATGATAGAAGGAGCAGAGGATTTCCTGCTAAAACCGGTGAAATTAGCAGATGTGAAGCGGTTAAAAGAACTTATCATGAGAGGTAGTGAAGCTGATGAAGGAAAAACCAAAAAACTTAGTCCTAAGAGAATCCTACAAAACGACATTGATTCATCTGCTTCATCTTCATCAACATCTTCATCATCGTCGTCTCATGATGTTTCCTCTCTTGATGACGACACTCCATCTTCCAAGAGGATCAAATTAGAGTCTAGGGATTAATGATTGAGGTCAACCTTTTCTCAGTTTTCTCTTAATATCCTTCTGTAATTTACATTATTCTTGATTTGATATATGCAACTATGCAAGTGTAGACTCTAATGCTCATCTCATGGCTCTGTTTTTTTTTTTTTGGTTAAAACAAAAGGAGATCAATGTAAATATGATTTAAACAATTTTTAAAATTAAAATACTTTGCCTATATTGTTTCCTACTTCATTACCAGATCAGTTAGATTCTATAATGTAACATGTAATTAAAAAGTACACGTAAAAAGATTTGTATATGATCTTCCATATGACATACACGATTTCACTTGTATGTATATAATTCATAAACTTTCAAGCAGATATAATTTTGTTGAAATACATGATCTGTTATCTATATATATAATAATCCTAGTTGTATAGTAGAGGAAAGTTGTTTGTACTCACGTGGCACCTAATGATTGGCTCAGTGGTGCCTGTTTTAGACCGTTGAGACTTGGAGACCATTGCGGTCTTATCTCAAAACTCCAAGAACACAGAAAATTTCTTGGTTGTCTTTCCAATGGCTTTCTCAGCGACTCTGTCTCAGCTTTCTTCTCTCTCTACCATCTCCTCTTCATTACCACTTTCTTCTAGAAGATTCCCTCATCGATCTCTTCCTCAATTCATAGTCAAAGCAGAAGCAGAGAAAGAGAAACAGAGCACACAGGCCAAATCTGAAGGGGAAGCATCACCAGCTGCAACCAAAACCCCTAAAACACTTCCCAAGAAACCTGTTTACTCGAGTCTGTTTCCTCATTTCGGTTTCAAATGTTAAATCCAATTATAACAGGTTTTTGATAAGTTTTTTGAATTTTTGTTTGTGGTTGATGAGAAAACAGTGAAGAAGGGTCAAATAGTTTGTGTGGACAAAGAGAAGTATCTCAACAGCATCAATGTATAGTCGAAATCTTTCCCAGTTTTGAAGCTTCTACTTTGAAATCTGTTTTTGAAACTTTAGTCTTTGTTTGTTGTGATCACAGTACTTATCAGTTGGACATCCTCCTTTCTACAAAGGACTTGATTACATCTACGAAGATCGCGGCGAGGTATGACCCGAATTCAGTCTTTTTAAAATATATATCACAAGAGATTCCAAAGCTTATTGAACAAGTATCTAAATCTTGCAGGTCTTGGACCTTCGTGTCTTTGAGACAGGGGAGTATGCACTTGTAAGTTTACACACAAATTGTTTATTCTGTTGCATAAGAGAGACATATAAAGCTAATGGGTTGTGAATTTTGGAGATTTAAGGTTGGATGGGTTGGTATCCCCACCGCACCAGCTTGGCTACCAACAGATATGCTCATCAAGGTACTCATAATTTTTTCAGTACATCAACAGTAAATAACATTTGTCTTGATGTCGTCAAGTCATGATTGTTTTCTGTGTTCTTGGTTTCTCCCGCAGTCAGAGAAACTTGTTTATGAACGAATGTAGAGTCCATAGGCTTCCAAGAAGAATCCTTTGGAATGCAACCGATACCAAGGGCTGAGTGTTAAGCTGAGATGAATAATAAAAGTGGCACCATCATGATCATGTCCTCAAGTGTTATTAGAAAGAATCAATGTTACCATAGTCACAAATCTGTTCTGGAATGTAGAGAATATGATCTGACTGAAAACAATTATAAGAATGTGTGGCTTCGGTAGATGCAATTTCCTTAACCAATTCCCACTCTTTGTTTCTGTTTTTTCTTATGATCCATCATCTACTTTATCCAATGGTTCTCGCTTTCTTTGGTAACATCTTTGTAAAGGCTCATTAACTTCCATGGGAAAAAGAGTATTTGGAGAATCCAGTGTAGGCATTTCAATAATCATGATGGTGTGATTTTAGTGGGTTTCCTACGTTTTCTCCTTTTGAGTTCTCCTATTGTTGAACTGTGAATTATAATCTATGGTTTGGATTTGTTCTCCATACAAGGATTAATAATCCCATTATGTCTTTCTCCTTTTGTTTTAAAGCTTTATCAACTTTTTAATTTTTTTTTTTTTGGATTATTCTTAATTAATTTTTGTATTTCTACTTCCTTACCATATTAGGAAAAGGAAATCTAAACATTGTTGTAAGAACCGGAGTCAACAAATCAAGAGAGACAATTCTTTCAATCTTAAACATTGTATCTTTTTTCTAGAATTCCCAAATGACTGTTTCTGTTTCTCTAGATTCTCTACCTGAAGACCTTCTTGTAGAAATCTCTTCATGTGTTGCAGCTTCATCTCTATCCGAGATTAGCAATCTTCGATTAGTTTCGAAATCGTTTAAACGTATCAACAACGATGGATACATTCTGCGCCGGCTTTCCCTCAATGAAATCCCTCTTTTTCCATGGTTTCGCAACCGTGAAAATTTTCAAAATTTTTTCAAAAGATGTCGCAAGAATGGAAACCCCGAGGCAATATACCGTAAAGGACTTGTCGATTACTTTCATCGGAATAGTTCTGAACGCCAACGAGACAAAGGACTCAATCATATAGCAAAAGTTGCAAACAAGGGAAATCAAGAAGAAGCACAATATGTTTATGGATTGATCCTAATTTGTCTTGGTGGCGAAACAAAACAAAAGGGTTTCAAGATCTTGTCTTCTTTAAGAAAACCTTTGATGTCAAGTACACTCGAGGAGATGGAAAAACATCGGAAAAAGATCAGAGATGAGATGTGGTGGTGCGGCGAACCGATGATGAGACATCTCAAAAGAAGCTATGTTCGTGAGAACTGCAATTGCGATGGCCGAACCGAGATGTTCTTTGTAAAGAATAGTGGTTGGGATCGTTATGGTGAGCACAACGACATGATTACTTCTTCTGCTTGTGAGATTTGTTTGTGGCATCATGAAGTCAAACTTTTCTTTGCTAATATTGAGGAATGATCTTTTGATGTATCTAATAAAAGACTAATATTGGTTTATGTGTATTATATGATTCACAAACATGAATGAAAATTTATTGCCGAGATGACAACAATCTAAGCAAACCACAAAATTGATGAAACTGAGAAACTAAGGAAAAAAGTAGAAAAAAAGTTTCATGAAACTCTTTCTCTATCTTAAGCTCTGTCAAGTCCTCTAAACGACGGAGACAAGCGAATTTTGCCACCACCACGTTGCTGGAAACCTACTTCTCCACTACTATTACTCGTCGGAACATAATCCTTCCTGCAAACTGGACAACGTGCTTCGTTTTCACTGATCTTCTTATGGCAAAAGAGACAAATCCTAAACCCACAAGGACATGGTTGGAATTCTAGATCCGTTGCATCCATCAACTCAGAGCAAATAGGACATTCTTCACCATCATCACCTCGTTGCTTCTCAGAGTTAGACCTCTTCTTCTTTTTACTGTTTCTGTGAATCGTCGTGTTTGCAGGCGAAGCTTCTTTCTTGTCTTCATGAAAAAGCTTCTCATGGGTAGACTTCTCCCTCCTCTGGCTTGTATCTGGAATCGGATCTTCTTCTTGCTCTAAATCTTCAGTCTCAAGTCGAGGACTTTCGTTGTCAAAGGAGTTTAATGCATCTCTAAACCCATCCCAGTTATCATAAGCATCGTCAAAAACTTCTTCCTGATCTTCCTCAGTCATCTGCTTAGAACAACAGAAGCAATCGCCACTAACAGAATCTTTGCTCTTGAGAACACTCGTGGGGCTACTAGCAGATGATGATGTCCTTTCAAGATCAATCTCATCATCATCATCCTCATCATCATAATCAATCCTCCAAGCTTTTTGATCAGTAAGTTTCTCTAGCAAAGATTTCAGTCTACGCCCATTTTCCTCTTCACCAAGATTTGCTCTCTTCCCTATCATTCACAAACAATGAAACAAGTCATCATCAACATCCGAAAGATTCAACAAAACTTGAAATTTAAGATTCGACGATTCTTACATTGATAAATCCATTGTTTGCGACGAGCATCAATCTTCCACTGCTTCAGTTTACAAAACCAATTCGCCTGCAAAAGAAGATTCGTTCCATATATCAAAAATTGACGATTATCAACCCTAAAAATCATCCTCATCACAAGGAAAAACACGATCTTTGAATCAATTATACTCTACTGAGAAAATCACAGACAGAAACTGGGGATCGATTATACTTTTCTTTTGAATCACGCATAAAAACTCAAAGAAACGATCGCATCAAAAAGGAGCGAAATTCGAAGAACGCACCTTGCTTTTCTTGGCGAAATCTATTGAAATCGGAGAGCCATGAAAGAGCTCAGAGTCTGTGATCGAATCAGCAACCATGATGATAATCTTCGAGCAACAACACACACAGCGACACAGAGAGAGAGAGTAATGTCGCTAAAGAGAAGAAAAAACCCTAATACTTAAATCCGGATTAAGAAAGAGAGAGAGAGAGAGAGAGAAATGGAAATCGGAAACTGCTCTGCTACGCTCCTTCTATTTCTCAGTCTCGGAGAACCAAAAGCTTGTGTGTGTGTAGACACGATATATATATAAAGGATCTCCTTTGGGAAAGTATCCCTGGTTTGACTGTGTATTTACGAAGCTATACCCTTGGTGATTTTTGATTGGTAGAAACGACGTCGAATTACTGCAATGTTTAGTCTATGGCTTTTTTGCTCTATCGTTCAAACGTGGACTACAAGGTATATTACTGAGTTTTTCCATAACAAGATTACGAAAATAAGGATGCATTTTGAATAATTAAGCAAACTATATCTTTCTTAATGCATTTTGTATTGATAAAGCAAATAAACATATGAATTTTGAATAATAAAAGAAATATATACAATAGTTCCCATTGATGCCGTTGATTATATATTTTTTTGGTAAACACTGGCTTTAATTTCTATCAACTAAAATGATTTGATATTATTTTAGAATACCGTTTTAGTATTTAGAATAAACTAGGAAGGTCTACTGTGTTTAAAACACAACTCAACAATTTATTTTAGGTGATTTTAAGGTTTGTGATTCTTAATTTGATTTCAAATATTAAGGATTGTTCTTTTTAAAAAAAATATTAAGGATTGTTTAGAAAATATATCATGGTTTTCTTAAAACATCAAAAATATTATTTGTCATCAATCTAAGAATATTATGGATTATTTTGTAAATATATCATGTTTCCTTATACTATATTTATGATCATAAATTTTCTTATATTTTAACAAAAAAAATTGAAAAAATAAGTGCTCCTTAGTCTTCTTTAGTCTTTACATAGAAGGAAATCCCTCTATTTAAAGCCGGTAATAATTTTTTTTTTTTTTGGTAAGAAAAGCCGGTAACTATATTGAAACGGTCTTCAACTTTTAAAACAGAAGATTGAACAAAACTCGCATTTATAGATATCGTAATCTCTTGACTCAAATTAGTCCATGATCCATGGTCTCAACTCGCAAGTCCTAATTTCCATGAATAAGCTTTGACCAAGTCACACAATTAAATAAGACTTCTTCGTTAGATTATTTACAATTTTACATAGGTACGAAATACAATGATAGCTCTTAGTCTTACACCATCCAGGTGTACGTAAGAATTTTGAAGTTTCCACCTATCCTTGTCACATGAACTTTAATTTGACTCAAAATCAAATGTATCTTGAATATTTTTATATATTAGATGAATTCTTTACTACTATAATCATTTTGCTGGAGCATCCTACTGGTTGATTAGTTCTGCTGCAAATCTTTCCTCTCCGAGAATGGTACAAGCTGTGCCCAGTAAAATACAATAAAGAAACATACAACATTCAGAATCTTGGACATCATATATATATAAACCCATCACAATGGACAAGAGTTTACACCCAAAAGGACACTACTAGTGATATCAGTTTTTAGTCCAAAGGCAAGAAGGAAACATACAACCCAGATTCTCACAAGTTTTCCAGAAACTTAATATGATATAGCAAATTAGATGTATGTTGATATTTACTAACCTTCCAAGCCACCTGTGCTAAGCATAGACTACATCCCGAGATGATTCACTGGTAAAGCTAGGCTTCAGAGATTCCAAATAACCATCGTCTTTCTCACTAGTCTTCTGTTTCATGTTTCTGCTCTCCTCAAACGAGGAATCTCCTTCAAGATTGCTTAAAACCTCCTTCTTTCTCTTCCTCTTGAACGTGTACTTGATACACCGATTTTTACTAAGTGCTAAAACTGGAGTTTCTTCGCACAAAGGAGATGCCGAAACCTCCATATTCTCACAGCTCTCTTTTTCTTCCTTCCTCGCCTCTGTTTTGCTAATCTCCAGCTTTCTGTCATTTTCATGTTCCCTCGGAGGAGATGTTTTCAAGGATACAAGAGTGCCGACATCCTTCTGAGAAGAGTTTGGAGACACTTTCGGGGCTTCTCCATCTCTAACAGTAGATATGGAGTCAGTAGCATCAGCACAACCAGACATGTCTAAGGTCTCTACAATTTTACAAGACGAAACTTTGTGAAGACATACTCCATCATTCACATCTCCTACTTCTACAGAGGACGACAACACCCCATTGGCCATACTGCTATCTACTGCGTGGATCATCTGAGCTAAACCTTCAGCTTCCCTGCGTTTTGTCAGTATAGATGGAAGAGTGTGGTGACACTGATCCTTGTTATCTTTATAAGAACACCGGTTAATACTATTTATGCGAGTCAAAGATGGTACTTTTATCCCATTAGCCACCACAGATCCACTTTGTTCCACTGGGATGCAAGAACCTACAGCTTCTGTGCTCTCGTGACTGCAAGAAACCTCAGGCACTACAGAAACTGCAGCATCGCGGTTATTCCCACAGGGGTCTTCCCCATGGTCACTTTTAAGATGTGTCTGACCATTCGTAAGTTTCTTGAGCTCATTGTGGAGTACTCTCAACTCCATCCTCAGCTCTCCTACAATATCTTCAGCTTCTCCAAGCTGAGCTTCAAGTTCCTCAACCTTCTGTTGCTGCTTCAAGGATTGCATCTCCGTCTCTTTGACCTATATAACACAAAGCGGTTTATTAGAGTTGAGGAGGAAACGCAAATCCAGCCACAAAAGAAAGATATAGCCCTTTAGAGAAAGTTCATCCTTAAGCAAAGGTGATACAGTCTCTAAGATGAAATAGCTATATCCCCACATTGAGAAACATTTAACTTAAAAACTGCACGAAGTAATGAAGGCATATGGCATGAATATGTGTAAGCCACTAAGCCTCACTACCAGAAATTGTAAAACGGATCAAGAACTTGCTGACGCTAAGCTACTCTTGGTTACACATTGTTAGGTTTCATGAACAATGATCAATGGATGAAGAGAAAAGCTATATCAGCTTAAAGTGTCAGTGTAATAGTCTCAGGCTGAAAGTGTCAAAATCATTGGCTTGTATCGACGTTCATAGAGATGAATCAGCAATTTCCATGTAGTGAAAACACATAGCAAAAAAGATGGTGCCCAAGCATATCATTTGCTGCATGATGGAATAACTTAGTTAATTGAAATGTCAAACATTGAATAAACCAAACTCACACTCACTATGCATAAAACCATGTAAGCAAGGCTAAAAAACTTGATTTCAAAAGCCATCTTCATATGAAGCAAGAAACAAAAGAAATGCCTCAAGACCTCAAAAACATAATCAGGCACCAACCAAGAACTCATAAACAAATGAAGATAAGAAAACATCTAACAAAGTGATTGTACCTTGGAATCAAGCATCTGTTTAAGCCTAAGCAACGTCTGAAGTGCTTCATCTCTAACCGTCACAAGTTCTTGCTGATACCTACGCGCCTTCTTTTCAGAAACCATCACACGCGCCGCCGCTTCCTTCGTTGTGTTCAGTATCGTATCGGCGTAGGCTCTCTTCAACGCCGCTAAGGTCTGTGTTAACCCAAACAAAACGAACAAAAAATCATCGCAAACCCCGAAAAGACAAAACCCATATCTTGAAACCCAAAATTTAAAACAAAATTAGCAAAAGCGGCAACAAGATTCTGTCCGATAAGAGAAACAAGGTCTAGAAGAAACAGAACGAAACTATAAACGAAGAAAAAACCCGAAATCGAAAAAATGAACTCGTGAGAGACGGAGATTGAGGGGGTTATAAGGTAATAGTACCTCTGGGTCAGCCATTTAGCGCCGATAATGCGATTACAGAGAAGCGATTGTTGATTTTCCGACCAAGGTCGCGAACTCGCCAAGAAGAAAGAAAAAGCTAAAAAGGTTGGTTTTCTTTTCTTTTTTTTTTTGTTCTTTTTGTTTTCCTTGAAGCGTCTGTCTGTTAGGAACAGAAAGAAGTATAAAGACTTATTTACCCCTAGCAACTCGATGTTATTTCTAAAACGCCACACCACACGTCACGTCAGCCTCCGCATTTCAGACTGCAAACGGCGGTACGGTTTCCCGTTTTTTCCGTCACTCTTTTCGTAATCTCTCTTTTGCTTTTTACATTTTTCGGTGCTAAATGTACATTTTAAAAATATATGGACTTTTAATTTTTACCTCATTTTAGACCACTAGACTTATCGTAGCTTTTAGCCTTTTATCCCCCAAAAAAAAAAAATTTATTGTAGCTAATTCTAATTAGGGATTATTAAATTTTATTATTCAATATAACAACTTTTTTTATAGTAGTCCATAGTTAATTCATTACGGAATTTTAATGTTCAAAAATTTGGTAGACCGCTAAAAAAAGCTAGTTCATGGTCATGGGATTAAACCAAAATTAAGAAATAATTTTGATCACCTATAAGATGCATGGACGCTTAAACCACCCACATTTAGAACATTGTTGAGTTTACAACATATATTATCAATGTAATTGTTAGTACTAGTGTACTTAAAAATTATCAGGCGTACATTAATACTCCTTTTCTTGCAATTCTAGGCGCCAAAATTGTTCGACCGAATAATATCGAGTTAACCAATAAAAACCGGGTAAATGACCGGTTGGTTCCTCGAGACTGTTATCCACAATAAGAATCCACGTGTCTTCTTCAAGCCCCTTCTTCTTCTTCCATTTTTCCGCCATTTCACCGAGAGAGATAGAGAGCTTTTGGGTGAGAAAATCTCTTCTTCGAAACTGTTCTACTGCTAATCTTAATTCGTGCGTCTTCTGTCTAAAGCTTGGTGGTGACTAGTGGATAAGGCGTTAATTTTAAAACTCCGAGTCAATTCAAATTGAATTGCGATTTTCCCGAGAAAATCTCGTTTCGCTTGCTGTGTGGCTGAGGAATTTCCCGGAGGATTTTTGAATCCTTATGTGAACTCTAGTTACCCAAAATGAACCTAGCAATTCCAAATCCCAACTCACACCAGCTCTCCTTCCTCATCCAGAATTCCAGCTTCATCGGAAACCGGAGATTCGCCGACGGCAACCGTCTCCGTTTCCTTTCAGGTGGAAACCGTAAACCAAGCTCCGTCGCAGGTAAAATCAAAGCAAAGACGAAAGATCTCGTTCTGGGAAACCCCTCCGTCTCCGTGGAGAAAGGAAAGTACAGCTACGACGTCGAATCGCTAATTAACAAGCTGAGCAGTCTTCCACCACGCGGGAGCATCGCCAGGTGCTTAGACATATTCAAGAACAAGCTTTCGCTGAACGATTTCGCACTCGTGTTCAAAGAGTTCGCTGGTCGCGGCGACTGGCAAAGGTCGCTTCGTCTCTTTAAGTATATGCAACGGCAGATATGGTGCAAACCAAACGAGCACATCTACACTATTATGATCTCTTTGCTTGGTAGGGAAGGTCTTCTAGACAAATGTCTTGAGGTATTCGACGAAATGCCTAGCCAAGGTGTGTCACGTAGTGTTTTCTCTTACACGGCTTTGATCAATGCTTATGGTCGAAATGGACGGTATGAGACCTCTCTTGAGCTTCTTGATAGGATGAAGAACGAAAAGATATCACCTAGTATTTTGACTTACAACACTGTGATTAATGCTTGTGCTAGAGGTGGTTTGGATTGGGAGGGTTTATTGGGTTTGTTTGCAGAAATGAGACATGAGGGGATACAACCTGACATCGTGACATATAATACACTGCTTAGTGCTTGTGCTATTAGAGGTTTAGGTGATGAGGCTGAAATGGTTTTTAGGACTATGAATGATGGTGGGATAGTTCCGGATCTAACCACATATAGTCATCTAGTTGAGACATTTGGGAAGTTAGGCCGGCTGGGAAAAGTGTCTGATCTCCTGAGTGAGATGGCTTCCGGGGGCAGTTTACCGGATATCACTTCTTATAATGTGTTGTTAGAGGCATATGCTAAATCCGGGTCTATTAAGGAGGCAATGGGGGTCTTCCATCAGATGCAGGCTGCAGGGTGCACGCCGAACGCAAATACATATAGTGTTTTGCTGAATTTGTTTGGACAGAGTGGGAGGTATGATGATGTTCGGCAGCTTTTTCTTGAGATGAAATCAAGCAATACAGATCCTGATGCTGCTACATACAACATTTTGATAGAGGTTTTTGGGGAAGGTGGGTATTTCAAGGAGGTGGTAACTTTGTTCCATGACATGGTGGATGAGAATATTGAACCTGACATGGAGACATATGAGGGTATAATATTTGCTTGTGGGAAGGGAGGACTCCACGAAGATGCTAGGAAGATTTTACAATATATGACAGCTAACGATATCGTGCCAAGTTCCAAGGCGTACACTGGGGTCATTGAAGCGTTTGGGCAGGCTGCTTTATATGAAGAAGCACTTGTTGCTTTTAACACCATGCATGAAGTAGGAAGCAATCCAAGTATTGAAACATACCACTCACTGTTATATTCTTTTGCAAGGGGAGGACTGGTCAAGGAGTCTGAGGCGATTTTGTCTAGGTTGGTGGATTCTGGTATTCCCAGGAATAGAGATACGTTCAATGCACAAATAGAAGCCTACAAGCAAGGAGGCAAATTTGAAGAGGCTGTGAAGACATATGTAGATATGGAGAAGTCAAGATGCGATCCTGATGAAAGGACGCTTGAGGCTGTTTTAAGTGTGTATTCTTTTGCGCGACTTGTCGATGAGTGCAGGGAGCAGTTTGAGGAGATGAAAGCTTCTGATATACTGCCCAGTATCATGTGCTACTGTATGATGCTAGCTGTGTATGGAAAGGCGGAGAGGTTAGTGCCTTTGCTAGTGATACACGTTTTCTTATGTTTCTTTTGCGTGTTTTTATATAGCTCATACCTTACTATGCCTTATGCCTTAGCCAAAATGATGATTTATTCCATCATCATAGCATTTTGCTCTTTCAGCTGCCTTGTGTTTCTACATGGTCAGGCATGGAAGAGATATGCTAGCATAATGTCGCACCCATGTTAATTTTCTTGCAGCTAATTTGAGTGTTCTGGATAAGTAGTATTTTAAGCCAATGTTTAATACATTATTTCTTTAGTTTTATAGCAACTCTTCAAATTTTTTGGGTTTGCAGGTGGGACAATGTCAATGAGTTACTGGAGGAGATGCTTTCAAATAGAGTGTCAAATATTCATCAAGTTATTGGGCAAATGATCAAGGGAGATTATGATGATGACTCAAATTGGCAGATAGTGGAATATGTGTTGGACAAACTCAATTCAGAAGGATGTGGTTTGGGAATAAGGTTTTACAATGCACTTCTGGATGCTTTGTGGTGGCTGGGCCAGAAAGAGCGAGCTGCAAGGGTACTCAATGAGGCAACAAAACGTGGACTTTTCCCTGAGTTATTCCGGAAAAACAAACTTGTGTGGTCTGTTGATGTACATAGGTAGCTTAAGTTCCCTACGCTGGCTTCGTTTCAGGTGTATGAAGTGGTTGAGTACCAGTCAATCTAATTCTTGGTTTTCAATGTTCTGCAGGATGTCAGAGGGTGGCATGTACACGGCACTATCAGTTTGGCTAAATGATATAAATGATATGCTTTTAACGGGAGAGGATCTTCCTCAACTAGCTGTTGTTGTTTCAGTGTAAGTACTTTGATACTGGGTACCTCATTGCAAGATGCCTCCAAGCTTTTTGTTTTTATCTTGTCTTTTGCCTTTTTTAACTCTTTGTTTCTAACCTCTCAGACGGGGACAATTGGAGAAAAGCTCTGCTGCAAGAGAATCTCCTATCACGAAAGCTGCTTTCTCCTTCTTGCAGGATCATGTCTCGTCATCATTTTCCTTCACGGGATGGAATGGAGGTCGCATTATGTGCCAGAGATCTCAGCTCAAGCAGTTACTGTCAACAAAAGAACCAACTTCAGAAGAGTCCCAAAATAAAAACCTAGTCGCTTTAGCAAACTCGCCAATATTTGCTGCTGGAACAAGAGCTTCAACAAGCAATGACACGAACCACAGCGGTAACCCTACACAACGAAGAAACAGGGTGAAAAAAGAACTAGCAGGGAGCACAGCTTAATCGGTACGCCTAATTTCTGTTACCAAGTCCAGCAATCAAAGGCCTCTTCTGTCTTCCTCCATATAGACTGGTTGGTGAAAAACTGTGCGCTTATGGTTGTATCACTTAATCACTAGCACTGTCCATGATAACTATGTTATGGTGTCAAGCGGTAGTGTCAATCTCTGTTTGACAGAAGAAGCTGGAGAAGAAGATAAATGGTGATCTTAGTTTATATGCAGAAGCGTCATACGAAAATGTCAAGTAAGTAGCCAATTAAGTATTTTGATGGTATTGTTAGATCCATGATTTTGCAGCCATAGGTTTTTTTTGTTTTTGTTTTCATTCAACTGTCTTTCTGATTACTATGAAGATAAATGCTAGTGTAAGATCAAAGCTCCAGTTACATATAAAGGATCTATTATTCAAGATTCTTCAGAGAAGCTCTAGTTTTTGCTTGTGACCTCATCTGGTGAACTCTCTCTATTTCGAAATCTAACTTATTACATAGCAAATGACCCAGTTATATGAATTTTGACTTAGAACGCAACAACTCCACCCAGCATATCTTTTTCTCTCTCTCTCCCTCAGATATGTGTTTGTTTTCTGATTAAGGAAAGTCACAACAAGTTTCTCATCCAAAATGGTAAAAAAATAAGAAAAACAAAGGTGAAAGAAAGGATCTTTCTATAGTGCTTCACACATTACACTTTAAGATTCCACTTTTTGTGTGCGCATAAAAGTAATGGTCGCTTTGCTTTCTAACCGATGCTAGTGCGTTTGTGTGATTTTGCTGTCTTCCAAAACTATTTACCAAATTTTGTTTATACTTTTTAGGATTTTGTTTTCTTACAAATCCAAAATAGATAAATAATATTAGTATATGTGATCATTTTCCTTATAGTCAAATCACACCCTAACATTCTTTAGTAAAACTATCACCTTTTTGATTAATGCTATTGTTGTGATCAAGTCTGGACTCTGGACATACGATCATGCTGTTTATACTCGAATTTGGTCCTAACAGCGTCTTCAAATTTAATCTCACCTATAAAACGATAAATTGGACTACACTAACATATTTTTTGTTGATAAATTACTAATTTATATAAATTTGGATTCCTGATATTGTAAGTTTTTGTGTTGAAGTTCAAAGTTGTAATTTCCAAAAAGGATTCACCTGTCTGGCTGTCTCCATGATTTTTTTGTTATTGTTATAATGTACTCATAGATCGACAAGATATAGTTCTTTTTTATTTTAAAAAAGTACAAGGATAGAGCTGTAACTATATAATTATAAGAGCAGAGTACAGAATCATTTCAGAAGCTGACTATTTTTCTAAGATCAAGTTTCATGCGCTTAGGGTTAGGGACATTGCGTTGACCAGATTCGTTTAATACTACATTATTTTTTTATGTAGTAAAAATACATGAGGGTAACGTTAAAAAAGATAAAAATATTTCCTCTTTATACTAGTACAATTTTTGTCGAGATTAGCGAAATACTTTTAGGATAACATTTATTTAACTCTACTTTGTCATCCTATAAGATCAATTAACTAAAGCTAACAAAAAAAAAATATAGAGAGACCTAATAAATCTAGTCAGCCAAAGAAATAAAAAAGTCTATCCAAATGGAAAACTGTGTACAGAGACAGGAAGGTAAGAAAAAGAGACAAGAACAGACGAATAAAAACAAGACACGTGTCATATGATACCATCGCTAACAGACAACAACTACAACATGTAATAGTTTAAGAAAGAACTCACGTGGCTTTTGGCTTATAAAAAGTCCCCAAAGAAGCTCAGATCTAACTCACACCACTCCATTGCCCATTGCTCTGTAGTCTGTACTTTTGCTTTCATTAGAAGAAAGCGCAAAGGGCAAAATCGGAAATATTATTATGGCCGACGGTAGTACTAGTTCGTCGGAGTCCACCAACGCCTGCTCCGGAGGCGGCACGAGAAGAGAGATTATGCTGTTCGGCGTCAGGGTTGTGCTTGATCCGATGAGAAAGTGCGTGAGTTTGAACAATTTGTCTGAGTATGAGCAGACGGCGGAGACTCCAAAGATCGACGGTGAGGATAGAGATGGACAAGATATGAACAAGACCCCCGCTGGTTACGCCTCGGCGGATGAAGCTCTTCCGATTTCTTCTTCTAACTTAAACCGCGAGAGGAAACGAGGTACTCTTCGATTGAAACTGTTTTGATCTTTCAATAAATTTGGTCACTTTAATCTTTCCAAGTTTAGTTAGGGATTTGTTAGGGTTTTTGAAGATATGGTTTATGAACTTTACTTTATGTTGATCTTGGATTTAGAAAGATGGCTAAGTCATTGGTTTTTTCATTTTTTTTCAGGAGTTCCATGGACTGAAGAAGAACACAAGCTGTTCTTGCTTGGGCTTCAGAGAGTAGGTAAAGGAGATTGGAAAGGAATATCCAGAAACTTTGTCAAGACCAGGACTTCTACACAAGTTGCTAGTCATGCTCAGAAATACTTCCTCAGGCGAAGCAATCTTAACCGTCGCCGCCGAAGATCTAGCCTTTTTGACATGACTACTGATACGGTAAATCTCTAATCCTCTGTGACTCTAGTAATTTTAGTGGTTAGGTTTAGTTTTTAGCTTATTTGTTCAGAAGAAGTAATTGCAGTCTGGAAATAGAGAACCTTTGGTGATTGTTGGATAACAAAACATTGAGTATAACAAACTGATCTTGCTTGGTTTGGTTATCAGGTCATGCCCATGGAAGAAGATCACGTGCTTATGCAGGAGAACACATCACAATCATCTTCTCCTGTACCTGAAATCAACAACTTCTCTATACATCCGGTTATGCAAGTCTTTCCCGAGTTCCCGGTACCAACAGGGAATCAATCATACGGACAGCTTACTTCCTCGAATCTCATCAATTTGGTTCCATTAACTTTTCAATCAAGTCCTGCACCACTCTCTCTCAACCTGTCACTAGCTTCATCTAATCTTAATGAACCATCTCCTTCAATGCATCCAGCATTCAACACGATTGGAGTCGCTTAGAGCATATCCGAAAGGTGAAAATCTGCAACACACCCTGTTTGTTTCTTTGTTGTACAGATAGGTCTTGACTTTGTTATATAAATTCGTCAAACTCATGTATTTGGCTAAAAAGAAAGAATAATAAACAGAGTTTGGAGATAGGACTTATGTGGGTTTTTAGGGTTCATGATCATCTTGTTTTTTCCTTCCATGTTTGGAAGTTGTTGTAATACTCTCTAAGTTCATTCGTGTGGATCTATCAAAACTTATATATCATATTAACGTTATGTTTTATTCATGATCTCGATCATAAACAGAGTCGTACTTGCTTCTCATGTGGCTAGCTCAATCATGTTTGATGATTTATGGGTTTTATAATATATCTGATATCCAAGGATAAGATATTGTATGTTTGTAGAATAATGTCATTATCTTTAATGATGCCAATAATGTCAAATTTTATTGGTCACTTCCATTATAGTGGAGCTTTTTCTTTTCCCATCAATATCCAGATGCTTTTAATATTTTTTAGTGTGGGATGATTAGGTATATTACGTGTTGCGTAAGCAATAATCTTCCAATCACATAACATGATCCCCATTCATTTAATCAACCAATCAAACAGCATCATTTTTATATATGATGATGATGTATATGTATATGTCATGTGTGTGTTGGCATGTCCTCTGTTTCTGTCGTGTATGGTTGTATTCAGTTTTAGCGTCAACGACAAAGTTCTCCTCACGTCTAAGCGGGAAAATAATTACACGAATCCCATTTGTTTTTGTTTTTGTATCTCTCTGTCTCTGACATTCTCTCTAATTTTATCAATTGCAAATTTGCGATTATCCTTTGTTTTTGGGTACATTTATCTCCTAAAATTCCAGCCCAAACTAATCTGTTTTAGACTTTCCAAACCCAGAAATAGAAACACAAATCACAAAAGAGAGAGAGATAGATCATGATCTCTGTTCTTTGTTGATCTTTGACCAAAAATCGATTTCATATGTTTATACAATTGCTCTGTTTTTTCTTGTTCTTGTTTCTGCTTTTACAAGCCACAATGTCTAAACGTTCTTTCAAGAAATTTGTGGAACAAGAACTCGGATCTCGTCCTCATTTCCTCATCTACACTGTTCTTGAATGGAGCCTCATCGTTATCCTCTTCATCGACGGCTTTATCGCCTTTCTGTCAAACCAATTCGCCAAATTCTTCGACCTCAACATGCCTTGTCTTCTCTGCACCAGAATCGACCACATTCTCGTCCCTAGAGACCCTCGATTCTATTACAATGAGTCAATCTGCGACTCTCACAAGAAGAAAGTATCTTCTCTTGCTTATTGCCATGTCCATAAGAAGCTCTCTGAGATCAAACATATGTGTGAAGGATGTCTTCTCTCTTTCGCCACCGAGAAAGAATCTGACTGTGATACTTATAAGTCTCTCATTGGCATCTTACACAAAGATCTCGAGCTTCTCATTGACGATGAACGAGAACTTCCCTTGGCATTCAAGAAAGACGACAATTTTGTCCAGACAACAAAAAATCTGGTGGATTACAAGACCAACATTAAAAATGATAGCTTGAAGCAACATTGTTCGTGTTGCGGAGAATTATTGAAGATAAAATCTGAGAAGTTGCCGAAGAACAACAATTCTTTCCTTGCTCCTGCTCCTTCTCCTAGGGTTTCGCACAACAAACTGTCTGAAAGAGAATCTGAGTTTAAGGATCTGGATGTGGACAGAACACCGAATTTTGTAAGAGGAGGTAACAAGTTTTTTGGGATCCCTCTGTCTGATTCGGTACAAAACAGTCCACGATGGTCCGTTCGGTCTCTTAAGAAGTCCCTTTTGGATAAGACAGAGAATGCTTCGGACACGGCAGATTCAAACGGTGAATCCATCCTTAATCAGCTCAAGAAAGAGGTTCGCTTGGACAAGAAGTCACTTATTGATTTGTATATGGAGTTAGATGAAGAGAGAAGTGCTTCAGCTGTTGCAGCCAACGAAGCGATGGCTATGATCACGAGGCTTCAAGCCGAGAAAGCTGCTGTTCAAATGGAGGCTTTGCAGTACCAAAGAATGATGGATGAACAAGCAGAGTATGACCAAGAAGCTTTGCAGTCGATGAGTAGCGAATTGGCAAAGAGGGAGGAGGAAATGAAGGAGCTTGAAGCTGAGTTTGAGGCTTATAGAGAGAAATATGGATGTTTGACAGATGAAGAAGATGCAAGAGAAGAGTTTCATGAACAAAACGGCAATGCTAGTCAAAATGATGATTGCCAAGAAACCAAGCCCGTCTCGGATTTGACCGTCTGTTATTCAAATCAGGAGGAGAATGGCGAAAACATCGATCAAAATGGTTCAACTCAATCAAAAGATACAGGTTATGTAGCACAAAGGTCAGAGGAGTCTACCGCGGAAAAGGATGTCTCTGCAGATGAAGAAAAGGGTATGAATTTTACTCGGGGTTTGATCATTCTGTGTTGTTGAATCTGATCCTAAAAACCTTTTTTAATCTTGTGTTGTTGTGATGAAATTGGGCAGGGACTGAAAGCAAAGAAGGAATAGTAAGAGAGCTTTCAGATATCACAGAGAGACTAAGTGCTCTTCAATCAAATGGTGATCTGTTAAAACATATTGCTGATGTTTTGGATGTTAGTGAAGGAGAAGCAATTCTATTGCAGATCTCTCAGAATTTGCACATGCTTCGTAGTTTTGTTGCCATGCCTTCAGAATCCATGAACTTGTAATACATCTTTTTTTCGTTTTCTTAGAGAACAAGCAAGCTTCCACGCCTTGTCTCAACTTGAAAACATTTCTTTTATTCTTTCACACTAAAAAAGTTTCAGTTTGCTCCATGAACCTAACCTGTAAGTTTCAGTTTTGCATTTCATACCCAAAAAGAAAAGTTTTAGTTTTGCATTTGTATTTAGATGTGATTTTTTTTCTAAAATGTTTTCACAATTCTATAGGCATAACATTTTGAGTTTGTATTTAGATGTGATTTTTAATTATATTCTAGATTTTCACATTTCAAATAGGTATAACATTTTCATTTTTCATAAAAATTTTGTTCGAGTGTATATTAATCTTAACACTTATAACACAGAACACAAACAAATTATTTCGTTTAGGATTAAAGGTTTAGCACTTTTTTTTTTACAAATTTTAAATGCTAATGCAAAATACAAACATAAAGAAATTATATCATTTTCGTTTGTAATTCGAAATTTTAAACTAAAATACTATATATTTATTTATAGAGAAATACAATAAAATATTTCAACTTATAAATGGAGACATTCACATTTTTAATAATCAAGGAGTGAGAGCTAATTATACCTAACTTGTTTCAGCCATATATCATAGCTCTAGCCACTTGACTAGGTCTCCGTGAGCTAGGGTTTATTTTGAACCTAGTTTATTTTGGCATAGCCATATATGCTTTGCTTGAAAGCCATTAAAGAATTGCATAAATTTAAACCCAACACTCATAAAGATTTAATCTTTTCTTGTGTTTTCCTTAATCCCATCTTATTCTAGTCTAATGAAGCTATAAGGTCGATCCAAAAAAGCCTAATCTCCAATGCTATATAATCTACCAATTAACATTGTCATTTATCATCATCAACCATCATCATCTCACTCACTAGCAATGGCTCATATTTCACAAATCTCTTCTTTTCTCTCAAGAGTTGTAATCTTCCTTGCATTATGCATCACTCTCTTCACGAACCCTACTCTCGCACTCCCAGCCCTAAAACTTAACCCTTTACAAGATTTTTGTGTAGCTGATCTCCAAGCTACACCAACCAACAGTGGCTTCCCCTGCAAGTCACAAGTCACCTCTGAAGACTTCTTTTATTCCGGCTTGAACACTCCTTTAAACACTTCGAACCCAAAAGGTATTGCCGCTAATCCAGCCAATCTCTTGACCTTTCCGGGCCTAAACACTTTGGGAATATCCATGTACAATGTTGCAATTGCACCTGGAGGATACAACCAACCTCACTCTCACCCTGGTGCGACCGAGGCAGGGGTCGTGATCGAAGGTTGGGTCTTGGTTGGGTTCTTGACGACAAACAACACGTTGTACTCGAAGGTTATTGGACCCGGTGATATGTTTGTGATTCCTCCGGGACTCATTCATTACGAGGGGAACGTTGGGAAAACGCAATGCCGTCTTTTGACGGTTGTTGCTGACGACTTGCCTAGCGAGGTTGGTGTGCCTCACACTCTGTTTGCTACGAAACCCGCGATTCCAGACGCAGTATTGATGGCGGCGTTCAAGGCGGATAGTAAAACAATCGACATGCTCAGGTCAAAGTTTACTACTTAACAAATGTTCTATAGTTCCTCTAAAAATGTAACTTTTTTTAATGAGTTTACTTAAATGAATAACAGACATCAATGTTTTTTTTATGGAAGCATCATAATTTTATTTTTATTTTTATCATAATAATTCGTTTTAGTTCACTAACATATAGCCTCCCAACCAGTTGGAAAAATTTTTAAAACCAAAAAAAAATAAGTTAATATAACGAAAAATACAAGATAACTGATATTTTGACAAACAGGTTTATTTAGGAAAAAATAAAAGCCACATATCAGCTATGTTTTGCACATGACCACCATCATGATCTATACTTGCAAAATTGGTCTAGACCGTTATTGTTAATAGAGATCACTCTCTCGAAGTACTCATGTCCACATCCCCTACTTCTACTATCTCCTTGGGGTATATCTGCAGGTTAACATAAGTCTATGAAATTCTTTTCACAAAGTTAAAATTTAACTCAACGATCTATATAGAGATTCTTTACCAAACAAAAAAAAGAATTAAACCTGGTGGCCTTTGTCTTCGTTATGACCGAGCGTACGGACTTTAAGCTCGCCTCTGCTCGTTGTTAACTCGTCTAGAATCTCCGCATCACACTCTTGGACGCCTCTTGCCGAGTTAGTCGACTTTAAAACATGGTTAAATAGACAAATCTCAATATCTGAATCTACTCTAGAATGACAAGAATAAAAAGAATGTACATATTATATTGACACTGACTCACCCTGAAAGACAGTTCAAGCGGGTTTCTAGGAGTTCCAGGGATCTCCTCGTACTCCGCGGCATCGAGTTCCCGGAGATGGGCTTGTTTAAACAGCTTAGGAAGAAGGTACTGCCTGATGGCTATTAGGAGGAAGAAAAGAACTGGAAACATGATTCCGGCCACTGGAATCCACGTCACTCCGTAGCAAAGCCCAAAGTAGAGTATCTGAAACAATGTGAATGCAGCCATTGACTTATATGGAACTTTTTCTACGAACGATGCATGCGCTCCCTCCAAGACCCTAACAACAACAAATCACTCTTTGAAGGAAATCTTTAAAAAAAAAAAACAGAGCATTTTCAGAGCACATACTTGAATCTCCGGCTTGGTGGGACGAAGAGAAGTACAGTGCGTTCGAAGAATTGGTTGTCTGGGAGGCTGTCGATAGCCATGTAAGCGAAATATCCCCATAGAAGTGAGGTAGGTATGAGCTTAATGGCCGGTATAGCAAACACTGCACCTATCACTAGCAGTGATTGCAACAGGTTGCTTACTCTCTGCTCGTTGACTCGAACAGGCAAGTAAGCGTCAACATGCTTCTCTGGATCGAAACCACTCTCGTCTCCGGTATCTCCATCGTTTTCGCTCTTCTTCATCACTGCCTCTTTCAGATCTTGCAGCTCATTTATCAGTGTTGTGTGTGTCTCAGCCTGTAGATTAAAATCCTGAAAACCGGATTATTGAACTATGAGTCTATTACTACAGTACTACTTACAAGTGGGCTTTTGTCCATTTCTATGAAGACTTGTTGCATATCCTCGTACACTTGGGAAGACGTTGCTCTCTGTCTGATGCTTTCTTTGGCTGTCATTACCATCTTCTTCCTCATTAACTGAATAAAAATTAACCACCAAGTTTCATAAGACCAGCTTAATCTGAATATTTGAGTGCTGATCAACTAAGTATTGATTAGACCTGTCGTTTGAAAACAGCAAGGCTTTTGGTATGCATAGGAGACTGCGGGAGGACTCCGTTGGAAGGCGGCAGACCGAGCAATCCACAGATCAACACCTGAAAATCCACACAGTTTTGAAGGTTTTAACCTGAGATTCAAAGTTAGCTTGCAGAGAAAGAAACATAGTTTGATTGATTACCATGAAACCTAACAAGAGAATGTCGTAGTGATAAGCAGAAGGGTTCTTGAGGTTGAACTCCTTCTGCTGCGCGAGCTGCGAGACAACGCTGTGGTCAAAGAAGTAGAGACCTGCGATCATCAATGCGGGTATAAACGCCACAAATATGTATCCCGGAGAGACTTTCCCCATGTCCTGTACAGAACAAAAACAGATCTTTAAGAGGTTTGGATGATGAACCAAAATCTTATAATGTAGTTGTGTTGTAACCTTGATGACAGTCCAATGTTTTAAAGAAACAGAGTCCCATGGAAGAGGACTAACGAGTCTTCTCGGGACACCAGAGGGTAGTTTTGATGGCGTACCGAAAGACAATGCTGTCCAAACCACTACCATCAACGGAACTCCGTAGTCTGCGAGGAAGCTTCGGCACCACCCTTGACATATAATCATAATTTTAAGGCCTTGTAGCTGTTTTTACAGAGAAATGATCACTAAAGCATGAGAAGATAAATCTCTCTTACCTGTTCCGTATCGCCAAGACCTTGCTTTTCTGCTCTTCAAAGCGGTGTAGACAAGACCGTAGGTGAAAATAAGGCCGAGAAGTCCGTTTGTGTAGAGCCATTCAAACTGATACTTTTCAAGTTTTGAGTCTTCACCTTTTGGAATCCTGAATTCACTCAACATTCCCTACCAATTTCATTTTGAAACATATATAATAACTTTTGACCTATCATTAAGTGAGATGTTTGTTGAGCCTTTTGGTATTGATACCTTTATGGTTTGTTGGAGAAACAGAACAGCGATCAACATACCAAACAGCTCACCAGCGATCCTCGTGAACCGGTTGATGATATAAGCCATGTTGAATATCGCCATTAGGAACAGTAACAAAGCCGTCCATACACAAACCCTTCAATTTAACAGCCAGCAAGACCATAATAACTTTACAGGAAAACATTTAAAAGAACAAAAAGATTTAGAGTTTTGGAGTGATTACCAAGCAACCCAAGCTAAGTAGAGTTGTTTGCCCAATTCTGGTTTTCCTTTAGCGAAGTCGTACAAGTATTTGTACATTAAGACAGTTGGTTCTGCAACTCCAAGTATCAACAATGGTTGTCCTCCCGATATCGAGTGTATCACTCCACATAACGCTGTTGATGCTAACGTCTCCACTGTACTCAAAGATCCCTCTATAATGATCCCAAATATGAATTCAGAGAACTTAGAACTAAAACCAGACCAAAACGTGTGCAGCTTGAAAGACCGTAATAAACCATGAAAACTAGACCTGTGTCGTGGCTGAGTTGCTCGCCAAAGGCGATAACAGGAAGTGCAGAGGCAAAGAAAACATATGTCGTCGGTGCTAAAATCCTGCAAGACCACCCAAAAACATATAATCACAATTTTGTTTCTCTTTTTCTTTCTTAATAAGAATCTAATTCTGAGTACCCGAAACCAGAACGGAGACCAGCGATCCAGTCTTGCTTGTAACACAAGGCTCTTCCTCTGACATCTCCTATGATACCTCGAAATGGCCTCTTTGAGCCTTCCACTCTTTCTCCCTCCATATTCCAAATCACTCGGAGATTCCAAAACTCGTTCCTCTGTTCAGATGTTAGCCTTTGCTCCAAGTTTATAATGCCCTAACCACACAAAGAAGCTATATATATTATGCACACAACATATATAAATGACTTCATAATCTTGCAATTTTTTTGATGATGGAGTCTTTTCTCCATCAACTATGTAGACAAGAATTTCAAAGTATTTACGTTTTTGGGTATTTATTAGTAGCTGACAATAGGAAAACGCTATGTGCTTATCTCAATTAGAGACATCAAAATGCACAAAACAAGCAAAAAGTAATGATATATTTCTTTTTATGACAAAGAGAAATCTGAAACTGCATATGTACCAAAAAAAATTAAGAATCTAATTCTTCCATTAAACTCCACGGATTAAAATTCGTCGTAATAAAAAATTTCTAATTCTTTGACATCGCATGAAAACAAAATCAGACAAAGAAATAATTAACTTGCAATCTATATAACTATATACCCGAAAAGAAAAAACATTAACATGAAGAGATGTTGGAGTGGTACAGAGAAACAAAACAAGTGTGACGGAAGAGAGAGCGAGAATCACCGGCGCCGACGATCATATGTGGCAACGGTCAGCTGATATATAGGCGACGCAATGGACACACTTTTACACGTCTTCTGGTGGTCCTATTGCCACGTGTCAGTATTCGAATGGTGGATTTTTACATCCGGCAATTTTCGAGTTAATTTTCCTTCTAAAATGGTCGTACTATTTGCCCCAAAAAAAAAAAAATGGTCGTGCTACCGACAGCCAAAAACTTGTCTTTCACCAACAAAATTATGTTTTGGAAGGCTCAATATCATCATCTCACAAACAAAATTAAAAACTAACATTTATTTTGTATGAAACTACATCTTATATTTCTGTTCGGAATTTTATAAACCGTTGAATTTGATCGTCGTGAGAAAATAACTACTGAACGTAACTCGAGAATTAAACAAGTGTATAATTCAAGTATTATAAAACTGGACAATATAATGATTTGCTTTACTTTTGATTTTTTTTTTTTTATGATCACGATTTTACATTTGATTGTTTGAATTAGGTGTCATTGTTTATGTCACTACCAAGATTCAGTTTCTCATATTGACAACAGTTTTATTTTTCTTATATAATAATATCTTCTTTTCAAGTATACGCGTGTGTTAATTTTTTTTTGTTTTTTGTGAAACAATATCAACGTTCCCTCGAATGCGTTGAACATAAGTCATGATTTAATTTTTATGGTTTTGAACCCACATGTGATATCCGAGTAAAGTATATATCATTCTATAAAATGTAACTAAACTATATATCATCGAGTGATGAATTATAATAACGTAAATGAAATACTTAAGTGAGATAATTACATACACATGGGTGGTAGATCATCTCCTTTTGAAAAACAAAAAGGAATTATAAGAATTGAATAATAAAATCATTAAGTGAGATAATTACATGCACATGGGTGGTAGATCACATAATAAACACCGTACGATGGATGAGTATTGAAAAACAATGAAAATCCAGCTTTGGAATTAGAACTCGATATTCAAAATCCAACTAATGTTAAATCTCAAGTGATTAAGGCATTAATTTAAAGTTAAGATCGTTGTCAGTAGTATTGAATATGTAGCCTTTTATTAATGCTTAAAAATATGTTAGGTTTTCTTGTTTCTTAATTATGATTTATGAACGACAACAATCGTTGTATCCGCGAGTTCTTCTCTGCGTTTAGCAACATATTGGTCAAGGGGATCTTAATTGTGCGCAGTGCACGTAACAACCATCGTTGTTTTCTTCCCTTTAATCATTTTCTTCTGCTCTCACTTTTCTCCTTCCGTACGTTTTTTCTAAATAAAATTAACGTCAAGGGGATTTGAACGTTTGACTTGTGATATCATGAGGAATGGGGAGACTGGTGACTTAGAAAGTTGTTACGTTGCTAATTAACTCCCCTAGGATTTGTGGGAGAATCCAAATCACGATTGATTTTTGCTCAAAGGAGCTTGATAAGATGGATAGCAAAGATACAAATAAAATAGCTCTTAAGAGCTTTATTTAGTGCAAGGGGAAATAAAGAAAGAGAACTTAATTAAAGAACGCTAAGCTTAATTAGTAAATCTTAGACTCATGTCTTGAAATGATGAAGAAGGAGAGTTGCACAAAGTGGCAACTTCCCAAATTAGCTACATTGATGCTATAAGTTATAACAACATATTTATGCTAGAAATTTCTAATTACATGGTTTGTGGATTGAATCATTATTGGGCTTCTTGTGAATTCTCTAAATGCTTCAAAAGGAATTAGGATTTAACAACTGTAAGCAAACAAACCTCAGCAAAGCCGTACGATCTAGCATTTTAAGGTATCTTCAGTGCAGATTGTGTATACACTGGCTGGCTGTAAGAACAAGAAATTTATAATGTAGTAACTCCAAAAGTATTAATCAAGCTAAGGAAAATAATCAATAATGGCATGTCTTGTCTACTTCTTCAAGCCCATTGAAGAAGGCACGGATGGGCCCATACGAAAAGATTTTTAACAAGTCTAGCCTTCAATTTTCCTAATGGCTAATTAATTAATTAATTTGATAGTATTCATTTTGGGTTAGTATATTATATACAGTAGTGAGACATGGGCTTATGTCACATACACTCACATGTGTCACTCATACACCTATTTTCGATTATTTTAGTCTTGTTTGTGTCCATTGGACCTCGAGAGAATCTTAATTTATTATCTGTATCCTGAAGATTTCAGAATTTATATTCTGCAGGACTATTATTACTCAAAAAAAAAAAAAAAAAAAAAAAAAGCAAAAGTGAGAGATATTGATTTGAAAGAAAAATAATTTTGAAAAAGAAATAAATATAAGAAAATATTTGTACTAACATACGCCCAAAAAATTCCACTAAAGCGTATCCCAAGATTCAAGATCTCTTCTTCAGCTCTCGTCATCATCATCCTCTGCTTATTTTCATTTGCTCCTGTGAACATATTTGCAAACTCTCTACCATTTTGTTTATCCTTCTTAATGCAAAGGTAGGTTTTTTATTCGTTTCATTGCTTGGATCCTAAGAAAAACAACAGAAATGAAAAAACCCAAATTGTCGAAAGTTGAAAAACTCGACAAGCTTGATCTGTTCTCTTCACTATGGAAGCAGAGATCGGTTCGTGTAATAATGGCAATTGGGTTTGTCTATCTGATAATTGTCTCAGTAGAGATACCTCTCGTATTCAAATCCTGGTCCAGCAGCTCCGTCCCTCTTGATTCTCTTTCCCGACTCGAGAAGCTCAATAGCGAGCAAGAGCCCCAAGTCGCGATAATCCCTGATCCTCCATTGAAGCCAGTTTCGAACCCGGTTTCTGACCCGACCATTGTTAACCGGACGGACCAGAACAAGGTCCGTGAACATCATCGGGGTCTTCTCTCAAGTTTGAGATTTGATTCGGAAACCTTCGACCCGAGTAGTAAAGACGGGTCAGTGGAGCTTCACAAGTCGGCTAAGGAAGCTTGGCAGCTAGGTCGCAAGCTATGGAAGGAGCTTGAATCAGGAAGGCTTGAGAAACTAGTGGAGAAGCCAGAAAAGAACAAATCAGATTCATGTCCACATTCTGTTTCGTTAACCGGGTCGGAATTTATGAACCGGGAGAACAAATTGATGGAGCTGCCGTGTGGTTTGACATTGGGTTCGCACATAACTCTGGTGGGGAGGCCGAGGAAAGCTCATCCCAAGGAAGGAGATTGGTCTAAGTTAGTGTCTCAGTTTGTGATAGAGCTTCAAGGTTTGAAGACTGTTGAAGGAGAAGACCCTCCTAGGATTCTGCATTTCAATCCGAGGCTTAAGGGAGATTGGAGCAAAAAACCGGTGATTGAGCAGAACAGTTGCTATAGGATGCAGTGGGGACCTGCACAACGTTGCGAAGGATGGAAGTCTAGAGCCGAGGAAGAAACTGGTGAGGTCTATTCCTTTGTTATTTGGTATCTGAACTTTGTAGGAGAGTTTTAGATAGTTTATAACTGGTTTGTAAGCTAGCAAATTAACGTTCTTGTCATCTGTTGAGTAATACTTTAGTGTGGCTGCAGTTGATAGTCATGTGAAGTGTGAGAAGTGGATTCGTGATGATGATAACTACTCAGAAGGGTCGAGGGCAAGATGGTGGTTGAATCGACTCATAGGAAGGAGAAAAAGGGTCAAAGTAGAATGGCCATTTCCTTTTGTGGAAGAGAAGCTGTTTGTTCTAACTCTTAGCGCCGGACTAGAGGGCTACCATATCAATGTTGATGGAAAGCATGTGACATCTTTCCCTTATCGCACTGTGAGTATATATCCTACTCTGTTTCTACATGATTGTGTCCAGATAAATGGTTTTTATTCATGTGATCCATAATAGTGAAGATCGTAGAACGAGTCGGTTAGTAATTCGTTGTTGTATATAATATAGGGTTTCACGCTCGAGGATGCAACAGGGCTAACCGTAAACGGAGACATTGATGTCCATTCTGTTTTTGTTGCCTCTCTACCAACATCACATCCTAGCTTTGCTCCTCAAAGGCATCTCGAGTTGTCAAAGAGATGGCAGGCCCCTGTAGTTCCCGATGGGCCTGTGGAGATCTTTATAGGCATTCTTTCCGCAGGCAATCATTTCTCTGAGCGAATGGCTGTGAGGAAATCCTGGATGCAGCATGTTCTTATTACATCTGCAAAAGTTGTTGCTCGTTTCTTTGTAGCGCTGGTAAGCTGGATTTTTATATGTTTATCAAGTCTTAAGTCATGAATGCTTGTTTACAAAAAAAGAAAGTCATGACTCATGAGGGCTTAATAGTACAGAGATAAAATTTGATTTGAGCATCATCAAAATGCAACTGTTACCTGAACAGAGTTTGTTTTGTTTGTTTTTTCCGTGATGTGCATTTCACAGCATGGGAGGAAGGAGGTGAATGTGGAATTGAAGAAAGAAGCGGAGTATTTTGGGGACATTGTACTTGTTCCGTATATGGATAGCTATGATCTTGTCGTGCTGAAAACTGTTGCCATATGTGAACACGGAGTGAGTATCATATTTTTTTATATAGGTCATGCTTCCACAGAATCGTTCCTGATTTAGTGTTTCTGCCGAGTTGATTGTTGAAATTTTTTTACTTTGATTGCTGCAGGCTCTTGCATTCTCTGCAAAGTACATAATGAAGTGTGACGATGATACATTTGTAAAACTTGGCGCGGTGATCAATGAAGTGAAAAAAGTACCCGAAGGTAGAAGCCTGTACATTGGTAACATGAATTATTACCACAAACCTCTCCGTGGGGGTAAATGGGCAGTCACATATGAGGTACATTTTTCCTGCATCACACTCCATCTTTATATGCAGCCTATTGGATGTAATAGTGCAGCGGTTTTAGGTGTCAGTTCTATGAATACTTTAAGATTGTCACTCATTATACATGTATATCTTGTGGATTATATCAGGAATGGCCAGAGGAGGACTATCCGCCCTACGCAAATGGACCCGGATATGTTCTATCTTCTGACATTGCGCGCTTCATCGTGGACAAGTTTGAGAGACATAAATTACGGGTAAGCAAAAGAGAGATTCAAACCAGTTGTATCATCTTCTTTTACACTTCTCATTCTCTGTTGTTGAAAAAGTCTGTTGTTCACATATACCAGCTGTTCAAGATGGAGGACGTTAGTGTGGGAATGTGGGTTGAGCATTTCAAGAACACAACAAACCCAGTGGATTACAGACACAGTCTGAGATTCTGCCAATTTGGTTGTGTTGAGAACTACTACACAGCTCATTACCAGTCGCCAAGACAGATGATATGCTTATGGGATAAACTCTTAAGACAGAACAAGCCTGAGTGTTGTAACATGAGATGATACTTGAGGAAACAGTTGCGTTTTCTGAGATATAATATGCCTTCAAGCTTGCTGTAGAATGCCAGGGCAAATTAAGAAATCAATTTTGCAAGCTCACCACACACAGCGAGAAAGAGCGAGCCTGGACTTGTTCGACTGGTCTGCAGCTTCAAGCCTTCTGATCTGTTGAAGTAAGGGAGAGAACAAGTAGGGAAGAAAACATAGAGAATAGTTTATTTTTTATATGTATAAACCCATTTCTTAATCTAAATGGAATTTTGTTCTTTCTTTGCCTTTCGACTTCACAACACGATATATGACTGACTGAACAATACATGTTCTTTTTGGTTAATACAAAGTGTTAGACAAAAAGATAATTCTACACTAACTCGGAGATAACATTCAACAGTAAAACATAATCTAGATACCTCTCAGCCACAAAGACGTCAATCAAGTGCTTGGATAAGTTAGCCCCAAAGATGATTCTGCCTGATAGAAAGCCAAGGAGCGCCTCTTCGTCTGAATTACGTGTGAATATGAGCATATTGCTCTGTTTTATAAATTGCTATAAGTTGCATACTATGTACTACGGATTTGTGTACATATAAGACCTTGAATATAGTTATGAACATATTTGTGAAAGAATATCTTTGTTCTCATTCATCATCATACATGTATTCCCTCAAAACATCCCCAACATACAATTCCATAATAATTCTTCAACACAAACAAGAAGAAACAACTTTTGAAAAACTAGTTTAATAAACCTAGCAGAATCAAAGACAGAGACACAAATAAAACCACCAAGCTTCCATGGAAACCATTTATATGCTTATAACAAGAAGACGACGAAGAAGAAGGAGAACTCGAGGGACCGGGTTTTCTTCTAGCTGCCGTGGAGTTTTCTTTGGAGCAAGTCAAGTTGCAACGGCTCGGCCTAACCACTCTATAGACACCATTGCTTGTAAGCAAGTAGATGTCTTTGTTGTTATCCTCACCAAAGGAGAAGACATATCCTAGAGATAACCCTGAAGTTCCCGGAGAATCGCTGCATTTCATGGGTGAGTCACCAGCGCAGCTGAAGGTTGTTCTGTTGGTCACAAAGTTCCCGCTATTAGCAGGACTTTCAATCCCCGCCCACACGCCATTTCCATATAGATCAGCATACACGTACCTGCAAAAGAAAAACATTATTTTTGCAAGATGTTTTGTTACCATATAAATGTGAGAGGAACAAGAGAGAAGGAAGCAGAGAAAGAGTGCGTGTTAGCTCACATTCCAGCTATGCAAGGATCAGTCTCTGATCTATAGAAGTATCCTCCTGTGATCGAAGCTGATTTTCCGCTTGAGTCAACTTCAGAGTGGTTGTAACCCATCACAGGAAATATCGGGTTTAGTGATTTAACAGATGTGTTTCCTCCAGGGGATGACTCAGGATGGAAAAGATCCGGGCCTTCGTAAACACGCCAACCGTAATTTCCTCCTTTAGTAATGAGATCCACCTCTTCATATGTGTCCTATTAACCAAAAAAACATATCAAGAACAGTGGAAGAATGCAAACAAAATAAACAGACATGCTCATTGTCGAAACAAGCTAGTACCTGTCCAACATCAGCACACATAAAGTAAGAAGGCCTAGAAGAATCAAAACTGCATCTCCAAGGGTTTCTCAATCCAACAGCCCATATTTCAGGTTCCAGCTCTTTGTCTTCACGAAAAGGGTTGTCTTTTGGTATAGAGTAGTTTCCCCATAGACCCATTTTGGAGATCTCAGAAGCACCTGAAGACATTTGTGGATCTTGGTAAATAACAAAGAACATTCCTATAATGCTGTGTTTTTTTCATCACATGTTTCAGATTCAGTTACTACAAACAAAAGTCAAAGTATACCCACTAGGAATGTTATCTACATCAAGCCTCATGATCTTTCCTAGCAAAGATTTCTTGTTCTGTGAGAAATTGTACGGGTCTGCGCCTCCACCTCCATCTCCCATCATAAAGTAGAGGTACCCATCTGGACCAAAGAGAATCTGTCCAGCATGGTGTGATGTGAAGGGAAGTCCCATTGTGAAAATCCTCCTGACTTCTGTTGGCTTAGCGTTCTTCGCCTGATCGATGAGAAAAAAAAACTTAATGCTCTATGATAAACGCAAAAGTTTAAGATGCTGAAGAGAGTTCAAGAAGAGTATATACCTTAGAAGGGTCTGACGAGGTACCATTGGCTGTATACTCAGCTATTACGGTTTGGAATTGGCATGGTTGAGATCCACTGTCAGGAGTTAGTTTGGAAGGATCACAGTTCACATCGGAGTTACATGAGCACCTTCCAGTACAGCCCGGCCACTTGGACTTATCACAGTTAAAAGAAGCGAAAAAACCGCCCATTTTGAGCAAACTTTGGATGAAAAGCCATTCCCATCATCCCAAACTCAGTATCAAAATGAATCTCATCAGTCAAATCCACAAATGGGCTAGATGGATCCACATCCAATACCCCGCCAGAATCTTGATCTGGTATACCAGCCAAGAATACTACTCCAGGTTGCGTAGAGAAGAATGCACGGTTGGAGCCATCAGGGTGAGGAACCATGTTGAGGTAAGAACCGTTCCCGATTTTCTCAAGACATAAACCAGAAGGTGCCTTGTCAGGAGTAGTGTCTTTGTCATTAAGAGCAACTGGCTCACCGCTGAAGCAAACAGTTTCATTGGAGCTAGCTCCACCAAAGGCACTGCAGAAATCGGTTTTGGACTGCCATAGATCAGCAAGCTTGGAGGCATTGTTATTCGCTGGTGCTCCAGCCCTTCCTTGCAATGAGGCAGCGAAAAGAGAACCCGATATGGAAACGTTTTGACATGTCTCCCATGTCTCAGAGCAAAAATCCTTTGTGGAATTTGCTGAACTGGTAGAGTTGCAGAGGATTGGAACAGACTGCTGATCTGAGTTATCTCTGAATAAGTCCGATGAAAAAGGATCGCATTTCTGTAACAAAACAAAAACAAAAAACTTAGAACACAATTCCTCTTTTGCAGATTCATTTTCAAACAAAAACATTACAATGGTTCAAAACAATCAGGTAAAAATGGTTACAGCTCGAATCAAATTATGTTTAAGTATTTCTTAATGAAACACTTGCAGAATCTTTAAAGATAAAAGACAGATTGTACTACTTACAGCACAAAGGATTGATTTTACAACAGAAGAACAACCCTTGTCGGAAATGTTCATAGCTTGAAATTGCTTCATCAAATTGGAATCTTCCATTGTATTGCAGCATGTTTTTCCTTTGTAAGGACAAAAGCTCAATGTTGAATTCACCTCCGAGGGAGCTCCTGAAAAACCATCAAAAAAACAAAATGTTGACCATTGTATCAATCTACAATAGCAGAACTACTAATACCAAATCAATAGCAGAACAAAAAAAGAAAAAAACACTCACTTGAATCGGAACAGAGAGGAAGAGCCCATGAAGAAAGAGCAAAACATGAGAGGAACAAGAAGAAGAACACAAGAGATCGATGAAGCGTCATCGAGTCTCACAAGAGACAAATCTTGAGGATAATGACAGTGGAAGATAGAATCAAGAGAGAAGAAGAAAAGAAGTCTCTTTTTTATACATCTGATCTCAGAACAAGACAAGACAAGACAAGAGATAGGACTGAAAATCAAATAATAAAATTAGTTTGTTTGACTCTGCAGACAGAATAAATGCAATTGCGATGGCGTTTACTGTCTTCCCATGACAACCAACAACCATATCCCCAGAAATCACTCTTCTCATATAATAATTAATGAATATTATCATGTTCATTTGAATTTTTCAACTTTCTCGTGTCACAGAGACAGACGATGAACAAAGGTTCTGTCTTTTCCTTTGCTTTGCTAGCTTTTGATTGTTTTTTCAACTCTTTTCTCATCCACGGGATTATTTGTCTTCGGTTGTGAAAGTCAAAGTAGTTGACTTTATACATTTGGGTTTTGGATTTCTAGGAACTTATTGGGGTTCGAAAAGTAGGTTTGAAGTTGGTATAAGAAAGAGAAAAAGGACTTGTCTTCTTCAAGTTCACTTCCATTTAAGACTGCAAAACTACTTTATAACTTAGTTTTGATAATAAAGTAAGTTTGTGGAAATGATCAAAAGTATAATTGCAAACGCATTGAATAAGAGTGTTGGTGAATGGTGATTGGTTTTGTGGATTAGTTTGAATAATGAATGAATGAGACCTGATGGCCTGCAAATTATTACTACTATATTTAAATGCATCGTAATCAACAATATGAATTTAAAAAATTTCAACATTATTGGGAAGTATGAGATGTCTATACACTTCACAAAGAAAAACTCACATTTTTGGAAGAAACTACAAAAAAGAAAGAGAGACAATGATCTCAGCTTTCTTTCTTCCCATCTCTAAGCACAGACATTTGATACAAACATAACTTACAATCAAGTAACAGGTAAAGTAATTGATGTGTACCTCTTGGGAAGCATAAGCTAACCATGGATGTAGCAAGAGAAGCGGTATTCGTTTTTTCTCAAGTATAGTATTCACAAGAACTCTTATCGGCGATGCAATCTCTTTACGAGAATCTGACGATAGAGCGTCTTTGTCCGAAAGAACAGTACAATGGCGACAAGAAACCCGAAGAATGCAACAGAGGCCATTATAATAAATGACAGCCTGAAGCAGTGAGAGCCATAACATGTGTTCCCTTCCCCAGAAGCAGTCTTGTCATAGATATAACCGATCAATTTTACAGAGAAGATATAGGAACCGATGGGACTAGCCACAGATATGGTGTTGAAGATGGTTCCCATGTGCCGAACCCCGAATAGTTCAGAGGTGATTGTAGGCATCAGAGACCATTGTGAACCATAACAAACGCCAACTATAACAGAACCAACATAAAGGTTTCCTTGGAAACCAGAGGCTATAATTAGATGGCCTATCGTCATTGTTCCAAGTGTTGCAGCCATTAGCAATGGACGTGGCCATCCTTTTTTGTGTAGCAATGCATCTGAGGCATAACCAGCTCCAAATCTACCAAGAAAGTTCCATATACTCCACAAGGAGACCAATGAATTTATCTCAACAGATGAGTATCGAAGAGACTCGCCTATTTGCCGAATGTTGTTTATCGTCGAAAGTCCAGAACCCATTCCACAAATCATGGCAAGAAACAACAACCAGAAGCTTAGGTTTTTCATAGCTTGCAGAAGATTCAGGTTCTCACTCAGACCAGAATCTATTCTACTGTCGCCTTCAGAACTTTGGTTACCGGAGGTTGTTGCCTTTGGACTGCTTATGAGAGGGGAATAATCATGTGGTACTGTTTTCTCCATGCTGTCTCGTTGTGCCCTTCTCGCAATAAGTAGAGGCAAGGCAAGCAAAACGAGTAGACACACAAGTGTGACAACATTGGCCCATGATGACAAACCAAAGGTGTTCTTCAATATGATAAGGATCATAAGATAAGCTGCAATGATTAGAGATACAGCTGAAAGACCATTTAAATGCTTTTTATCATCGGCTACGCTTGTCTCATAGATCCTGACCAGAGGCATGACCAAGAGTGAGAGCACTGTTGGTGTTACTGCCAGTAAGAGAATGAAGCTCGCCGGATCTCCAGCGCACAATGTCTCGTACAGTTGAATTAGTATTGCTCCACTTAGACCAAGAAACCCCTGCAAAGAAACAAGTAGAGATAAGCTTGGATGCTTCACTATGATCATAAACAAATTGAAAACGCAGCTTGTAAGAAAACTGGCCAATTTTACACAACAACATGGTCTGCTCAATTGAAAAATATCATATTACGAAGTACCAACTGCAATCCAATCAATCCCAGAAAGTAAATTTACAGAGATAAGACCCCCAAAACCTTCTTAGGCATTTTAAACTGAGCCCATCCAAGAGATAACCTTAGTTCTCATAAATTAACTAGAAACATAACCCAACAATTCTGCAAACTTCTGTCAAGATCAAAGATCCCCACCAAGATGGAATTAACAGAACATGATCTCAATCCCAAAAGTTTCCAGCTTGCATCAGTTAGCTCCCACAACTACCACACTATTTAATAGAACAGATTCCAAACTTGAAACCATGAACCTTCCAGTGTTAATATACTGAACCAACTGGGGTTTAGTGGAAGCTTCTGCTCTCAAAAGTATAGGTAAGTTAACCAGCAAATAAAGAATCAGACATAAATCACAAAATCTATCAACGAGTGGATATAGATCTCGATTGCTCCCACATTCAAGTTCAAAGCATCTACCTTTACCAAAGAGTCCCCATTTATATTTACCAGGATTCAATCATTGTCGAATATTGATCATTGGGTCCCAAGGAAACAAATTGAGACCGTGATCCATCCAACAATACAGATCCATTCAAGACACCAAGAAATCGAAAAGAGTCATCAAAAAGTCACCTTCATAATGCCAACGGCTGTACCACCATAGTCAGCGAAATTCTCAACGGCACTAACAACATTAGCCGTATTGAAGAACGTTTGCGACTGAGCTGCTAAGAACATAAACAGACACATCAGCGGCACCGGCGGCTTCTTAATAACTCCGGTAACGGAGGCCCAAATGAGAAAATACCCGGCGAAGCACTGAATTGCCCCAATAGCAAGCACCACCCAAGGTCCTCCTGCGCCTCCAATTCCGCCTCCCCGTCCACGGCGACGATTGGAGGTAGCGTAAGTATATAAAAGCCCAGAGAAAACTCCGGCGTTTGCTCCGATGTCCTTGAAGACGGAGACGGTATCGAGGGTGGATTGATCGTACGATTGAGTCGATTTCAGGACAGCGGAATAGATTCCGAAGGTGTAGGAACCGCCGCTTGTGCATTGTATCCATATACTAGCCGCCATAGCCACCCATTTCGTCCTTAATATCTCCATCGCCGCCGATTACAACCACCGTCCTTCCTCGCCGGAAAAAGAGAAAGTCAGACCCTTTTTCCCTCCTGAACGGCGAAGAAGCGAACACGATCGCGAAACTTTTGTTTTTTTTTCGAAATATTTGTTTTTTTTTTTTGGGACAAATTATTAAAACTTAATGGGCTCAAAAATGTTTAGATGGGCTCAGATAGTCGTAGTTTTGATTTTGTGAGCCCAATAAACTGGAATGACACGTGGAGTCAGAAGGAGAGCACACGACAGCCACAAGACGGCTCGTGGGGGTTACAAGACGGAACGGGGTTAATTAACGGAATAAACTAACAAATTCGACATTGACTGGTCAAGGAGGATGGAGACAACTGTACGGCCGGCCAAGGTCACGCCACTCTCTCGACCAATCGTTTTATAATCACGAGGCTGACTCAGCTAATCTCCCGCAAATCACGAGATTTTTCAGTGTTACTCTATTACAAAACATCAAAACTATTAACAAATCAAGTACTGTTTATTTACATATGTCAGATCACTCGTTAATTAAACATCTAATTAATGTTTTTTCATGCATTATACTATGATAATGAACGACATTGGAGATATAAATTAATGTTGAACAGTTGACAACAACCAAAATATTGTTTTTTCTCTCTGATAAAAAAAATTAATGTTGAAGAATTGCAAATGATCTATTATATCAATTCGTGTTTGACTAATTCTTCTTAAGAAAAAACTTCAGGATATGAGTTAATGTTTGTTTATTTCAGGGTTAAAAAATCTACCCGTTTAAATTTTAACAATCTAAATTCCTAAATGAGACAATAAAAATAAAAGCAATTTAGTTAGTTACCAAAGAAACAGAGCCAAAACAGATATTTAAATTAAAATCCCGCCACAAATATGATATAAGCTATGGTTGGTTTTCAGCTGCAACGTCTCAGTCACTTCTAATATAATAAAACTCAAAATCCCAAATTGATTAAAAAAGAACTGGCTTCTGCAGAAAGAGAGTGACGACTACGAAGATGTATCAGGCCTTTAAAATGCTTCTCTATTCCTCAACTCGGTTCCTTGTTCTTTCCCTTTTCTCCTTCACTTCACGACTACGACGACGAAAATTTTGATTTCAATCACGGTTGTTGTTGCGGTGGATGGGAGGCGGAAATCTTCATTCCCTTCCGCCCGAAAATGCTTCTGCGGTTACCGTTGGAAATACCAAGCTTTCTGATGCTCCGGTTCTTTTCTTTGTTTACTGCCACAAGGCTTTCCGTGCTCAGCTGGTGGAGCTCCGGCGTTTCGCTACTGACGCTGCAGAAGCTGATTGCTTTAGCGGGGATCTGGCGGTGGAGCTCTCCCGGAAATTAGAATTTTTGAAGCTTGTATATAAGTATCATAGTGCAGCTGAAGATGAGGTTAGATTTTTTTATCACTTTTTAAGTTCTGATTTCTCTCTGTTTTTAATTTCTTTACTAAACAGTAAACAGACACACGAGCTTAAGTAGTCATCATATTTCAATTAATCTTGGTTTGTTTACGATTGGTGCTACGAGATTTTGGAACAAAACTGCTTTGATCTTAATTAGACTAGGTTTCTAGGGTAAAAGACCTTGTCCAAATTCGTGTTGCAGTAGTCTCTACTTTCAATTTGTGAATCTTTAATGAAGTCAAGAATCTGACTCATACATAGATTGGAATCCTTATCATGATATATAATTAACAGTGGCTTTTGAAATGATTTTTTTACTGGCAGGTTATATTTTTGGCGCTTGATAAACGAGTAAAAAACATAGTTTCTAATTATTCACTTGAGCATGCTGGCACAGATGATCTCTTCACCTCAATTTTTCGTTGGCTACATGTTCTTGAGGAAGAAATAGGAAGCACAAGTGATGTTCTTCGTGAAGTTATATTATGTATAGGCACCATTCAATCATCTATATGCCAACATATGCTTAAAGAAGAGCGTCAGGTATATAATAGTTGAGCTAGTTATACTTCAACTCTATTTTGACAAATACAAGAGTTTTCGATGGACACAACATTTCAGTCACAGATAATAATCACTTTCCATAGTGAAGCCTAACGAGTCATGTTTTATGCAGGTCTTTCCTTTGTTAATTGAGAAGTTCTCTTTCCCAGAACAGGCGTCACTTGTGTGGCAATTCATATGTAGTGTTCCAGTGATGGTGCTTGAAGACTTTTTGCCATGGATGATGTCTTATCTCTCTCATGAGGAGAAAATTGAAGTTGAGAATTGCATTAAAGATGTTGCCCCAGCTGAAGACTCAATGCAACAGGTATATATATCCCCTTTGCTGAGATATGTTTTTCTTCTTTCATACTCATCATTTTGATAAGATAGAATTTTCTGAAGGTCATAAGCTCTTGGCTTCTTGACGACAGTCAATCTTCTTATGGGACTCCTACAGAGATCATGAAAGGAGTCCAGTATGTTAATGTGTCTAAAAGTATGAAGAAATCACCTGAGTCACATCCGTCCAGCGGATGTTTTCAACGGTTTTGGGAGTGGAGTAAAAAGTCCCTTTCTATTCCAAATGTAGGACGCAGCCCGATTCATGGTCTTCGACTTTTTCAAAATGCAATTGAAAAGGATTTGAGAGATATTCAAGAAGGATTATGCAGAGCAAAATTCTCAAGCCTTCTTGTAGACCTTGATGTACTGATGGCTCGATTAAACTTCCTTGCTGATGTCCTTGTTTCTTATAGGTAAATAGTTTGTTCGATAACTCCATATCGGTATGGTGCCTAGTCTATTAAACCGTTTCTTGTTTATTTTTCATCCTACTTCTTTCTCTGATTGGGTTACAAAATGTTTTTTTTTGTTTTTTTTGATGTAGCAATGTATTTAAGAAGTTCTTTCAACCAGTGTTAGAAGAAATGACAGCTCGCCGCTCTTCAACTGCCAAACAGTTCAACATAGATGGTTGTCTTGAGAATTTTCAGAGATTTCTGTACAAAAGTGCTGATGATAAAACAAGAACGAACAATTTTCTATTGCAGCTTCAGGAGGAACTTGAGTCCCTTATAATCCAAGTAACAAAGCAATTTGCCATACATAGAACAGAGGTAAATTTTATGTTTCTTTAATTGCTATTTGCCATACATAGAACAGAGGTAAACTTTATGTTTCTTTAATTGCTATTTGCCTTGTATGTATATTATATTCAATTATTGCACTCCTTGTTGTTCAGGTATTCCCAATCATCAGCAAGAATTGCAACCATGAGATGCAGAAGCAGCTCCTCTACACAAGCATTCATGTCTTACCTCTTGGATTGCTAAAGTGTGTCATACTTTGGTTTTCTGCTCATCTATCAGAAGAGGAATCTCAATCTATCCTTCATTTCTTAAGTTTGGAAGATTCTTCTCCTAAAAAATCATTTCCACGCCTCTTACTGCAGTGGCTTCGCTTTGGCTACTCAGGAAAAACCTCTGTTGAAAGTTTTTGGAAACAGCTGGCCGTTATGTTCCAAGTAAGATGTTCATGCCAAAAGGAACACACTGAAGAAGCGTCAGGATCATTTTCCAACCAAACACAGCTGCAACAATGCAACAAGAAAGATAAGTCTTCAACCTGCTTCATGTCAATGGACATGTATGAGACACCTTACTCTAGTCGAATGAATCAGCAAATGATTTTCTCGGGAAATCATAAGCCTCCTCTCCATCTTCCAGAGTTTTTTGGTGAGAAGAATATGGATGATCCATCGATTATGGATGTAAAACCAATTGACCTCCTTTTCTTCTTCCATAAGGCAATGAAGATGGATTTGGACTACCTTGTTTGTGGATCAGCAAGATTGGCAGCCGACTTTCGGTTCCTGACGGAGTTTCAACAGCGATTCCATATGATAAAGTTCTTGTATCAGATACATTCGGATGCAGAGGATGAAATTGCATTTCCAGCATTGGAGGCCAAGGGACAACTTAAAAACATTAGTCACTCATTTAGCATTGATCATGAGCTAGAAACTAAACACTTCGACAAAGTTTCATTCATTTTGAATGAGATGGCAGAACTGAACATGTTGGTTTCTACCATAAATACCAATGCAGTGGACCACCATCGAAAGACGAAGTATGAGCGGTTATGTCTGAGTCTCCAAGAGATTTGCAAATCCATGCACAAGCTATTGTCTGAGCATATCCAACATGAAGAAACTGAGCTCTGGGGTGTATTCAGGAACTGCTTCTCTATTGAAGAACAAGAGAAAATCATAGGATGCATGCTTGGGAGAATAAGTGGGGAAATATTGCAGGATATGATTCCTTGGTTAATGGAATCATTGACTTCTGATGAACAGCTTGCCGCGATGTCCTTGTGGCGCCAAGCAACAAGGAAAACAATGTTTGTCGAATGGCTAACAGAATGGTACAACGGTCATGTTTTACAAGAGGAAGCAGGAGAAGCAAACAATGATCCATTTGGGGATTCAGATCCACTGGAGATTGTATGGAAGTATCTCTTTGAAGGAGATGGTCATGGGGACAGAGGGATAATTGGCAGCAACCTTGTCGAACTTTCAGAGACGGAATTCACGGGTATTATGTATCAGCCACCTCCTAATTACAAGGTTGAAGTAGGCAACAAAGAGGAAACAGATCTGGATCGCTCAGAAAGTAAAAAGGTATGTAGAGGAGCTGACCAAAAGGGGGACAAAGAACAAACTGACAACAATTGCCAGACAAGAAATCCAGGTCAGACTTTTCAAATGTCTCAGATGGCTAGCCAGTTTGGTCAATCCAAGAAATATGAACAACTGTTAACAATGAGTGAAGAAGAACTTGTGGCTGTGATTAAGAAAATATCATGCGACTCTTCCTTGGATCCTCAGAAGAAATCCTATATCAAGCAGAATTTGTTAATGAGGTAAGCCATGTTGTAACATATATAGATAAGCAGAGAAGTCTATTTACTCTTATCTATATCATATTAAGTTTGTCCTTATATTGAGACTAACACAATGTCAGGTTCTTCTTTCAGTCGGTGGAATATCTCACAACGTACAAATAATTTGGAACTATCATCTCTCTCAAGCAACATGGATACAGTTCCTGGTCAACATCCATCATATCGAGATCCTCATAGTTTGATCTTTGGTTGCAATCACTACAAGAGAAAATGCAAGCTTTTTGCACCTTGTTGTGACAAGCTCTTCACATGTATACGATGCCATGATGAAGAAGCTGATCACTCGGTGGATAGGTAGTAACATCTTCTACTTTCATCCAAAGAGCTTCGAAAATCTTGTTGTGTCTTCCTTCAACCATCTCTGGCTCTCTTGAATTTTTATGCAGGAAACAGATTACAAAGATGATGTGCATGAAATGTCTCTTGATCCAGCCGATTGGTGCAAATTGCTCAAATACTTCATGTAAATCGTCAATGGGAAAATACTTTTGCAAAATATGCAAATTATATGACGATGAAAGGTAACTTCTCCCCTGTTTCACCTTTTCTTGCAAGTTATCAAAACTATGAAATGAAATATAATTCTTGTGCTTCCTTTTTCGACTAAATATCGGAAGTGGTTAACAAAAGATTCTTCCTAACAGGAAAATTTATCACTGTCCTTACTGCAACCTCTGCCGGGTAGGGAAAGGATTGGGCATTGACTACTTCCATTGCATGAAATGCAATGCTTGCATGTCACGTACCTTAGTAGAGCATGTTTGCAGGGAAAAGTGCTTAGAAGATAATTGTCCGATTTGCCACGAGTATATCTTCACCTCCAGTTCTCCGGTGAAGGCTCTTCCCTGCGGTCACTTGATGCACTCCACATGCTTTCAGGTACTTGTCAAAATATCTTTTTGGGTAATAATGAAAAAGTAAAACACATAGTAATGCTAAGCTTACTTGGGCTTTGTTCTTTGATTTTGGTTGTAGGAGTACACATGTTCACGTTACACATGCCCTATCTGCAGCAAGTCGTTAGGAGATATGCAGGTCAGTTACACCTTTTTCAAACAGAGTGTTGTATTCCCTGTAAAAGATTAGTAAATGCATCAAAGTTCTTCTGAAGTCCAAATAGTAGTCGTTATTGGAACACTGCACATCACTAAGCAAAGAACTTTCTCACACAGGTCTACTTTAAGATGTTAGACGCATTGCTTGCAGAAGAGAAGATGCCTGATGAATACTCCAACAAAACTCAGGTTTAGATCTCTCTCTTTCTATTGTTACATAGTACAAAGCATCTGTTTCAAGAATAAACCGAATGGAACAATGGTTTGGTGCAGGTGATCTTGTGTAATGATTGTGGAAGAAAAGGAAATGCTCCTTACCATTGGCTTTACCACAAATGCACAAGCTGTGGCTCCTACAATTCAAGGCTCCTTTAGATCTCTCTCCAATTTTCCTTTTCCATTGACATTATTGTAGAATCAGCCGTATGTGTACATGGCTGGTAAGAAAACATTTTTGTAACATTTGATGTTGTACAAAAATAAAACATACAAAAAATATTCCAAATGTAATAAATTTGGAGTCGTATCACCCTGAAAGATTGAATTCTATACTCCCATCACAACCCATTGCAAGAGGAGTTTATGTCGACATGAGAACAAAATTCTGGAGAAAAATTCCAGTCATCACTAACCTTAAACTTATGACCTACAAAACCAAACCATTGCGATTCCGCCAAAAGATATAAAAACTTTTAGAGACCTTAAAAGAAGAAATCAAAACAACTAATCTACAACTAAAGCAAATGCATCCTCTCAACATATGATTCAAGCAACCACTTCTTGAGAGGCTCTCCGCATCCTACAAAACAGCCCGAGTTCCCGTTCTCAGTGAAAAACGGGAAGTTGAACATGTTGAGCAATTCCTCAACTGCTTGTCTAACCATCGACGTGCCTGTGACTCTACTTCGTCTTCCCCAACCAGTTACTATATCAATCCGTGAAGGACAGTCTCCTGAAACCAACATCTGCTTACGGAACCATGCAAGTGTCCTAGAAAGTGCGATGACTGCAGTTCCTTCCGACATTACATGGAGATTTATAAGCCAGTAGCTGCAGCTTTTCTCCCTCAATGCATCTGGATACACATTCTTAACTGCAGCCACTTCCCATACCGAGCCAGCCTCTTCTTTTAGACCTGACTTGTGGAGAAAATCCACTACCGCGTCCATGAGTCCTCGCTTGCTCTCTCTGTCCTCGCTGTGCATAAAATCAAGGAAGTTGCTGACATGATCACGCACTTTTTGGCCATCAGGACCTGCAGGTGGCATTTTGAGGAGAAACATGTGAGCCGGATGACCTGAGACTGCCATTAGCTGGCCACAAAAGCCCATGTCAAAGTTTGAACGAGCATCTGTGCAACAACTCAATAGCAATGTGTATGTCTGCAAAGAAGGATGTAGACCAAGCGCCAGCATGCTTTGTAATAAGTTATAGGCTTCAGACATCCTGTGAACCCTAAGGAAAGTGCTGAGAAGGGAATTGCATGTGGGAACATTAGGTCGCAGACCGGCGTGAAGCATTGCTTGATACCACTGCCAAGCTTTTTCCACATTGCCAGCTTTTCCCCACAAGTCCACCAAAAGACCGTAAACCGGTTCATCAGGAATCCAGTTCTTACGTTGCATCTCAGCAAAAACACCCTCTGCTTCCTCGAGATATCCACAGTGTCCAAGTACCTCCATAACAATACTGTATGTCACTTTGTCAGGTTGAAACCCGGCATTTTGCATGTCTCTGTAGAGCTTCAACGCAGTCTCATAATTCCGCGCCTTGGCATGCAAAGCTATCATGATGTTGAATGTGACCAAATTAGGGGTACAACCTTGACCAACCATTTCACAAAAGAGCCTATGGGCAGCAGGTAAATGGCCCGCTTTTCCAAGACAATTTATTATAACACTGTAGGTGAAAGTATCAGGAGAAAGCCCTGCTGCTTGCATTCTTTGGTACATGTCCATGGCAATGTCAAGAAATCCAGCTTTAGCATGGATGTCTATCAGGGTACAGTAAGTTACACGGTCAGGCTCACAACCAGCCTCTTGCATCTGCTTAAAAACATTCATAGCTTCATTGAGGTAATTTGCTCGGCCGTAGCTATGGATGAGTCGGTTATATGTAACAGTATTTGGCTTACATCCATCTCTAACCATCTCATCAAGAAGCTTTTTTATCGCACCAAATTGCTTTGCACGGCCAAGATTACCTACCATAGTGGTATAAGTATGCCCATCATGCTTAAAACCAGGTTGCCTTTTCAGCCAATAGAAGAAACCAAGCGCATTCACATAATTATCCATCTGCTTAAGAACTTGATTAGCTTGGTATGCATCCATCCTGAAACCGAAATTGTGAAGGGCCTCTTCAGCAGCATGTCCCCATTTGAATCTCCGCAATATACTAGAAACATTTTCTACAACGTATCCAGAATTACAATACTGCGTAGGTGTTGGAGTAGTCCCTGGAGTCACTCTCATCATTTCCCGTGAGGGTTTACTGAAACCTTCAACAGAAGATATTATCGTTCTGTCATGCACATTATAGTCACAACCACCCGATGCATACCTGGTTGAATCAATATAGGTTCTTTGTGGCATGCTTTTCCTCTTTCCAGAGGCAGTGTTCGAGTGTAAATCGGCAGAGTCATTTGAAGCTTGCTTAATACCTGGAGAGCTGTTTATAGGAAGTCGGTCTGATGAATCTTTGGAAGCGGACCTATTGTAGACTTTAGCAAGGTGCTCTCTTCTGATGACTTTCACATTTGAAGACTTTACACTCGAAATAGGCCGAGTAGGATCAACCATACAGCTTTTAGGCAAACCGACAACTTCAGTTCCATCGGATAAAGGGATCTTATAGTTTGCTATATCTGACAATAAATTTACAGTTCCAATACCATTACCAGCCTTGAATATCTGATCACCAATAGGTGCCCCCACATCATCTTTAATAATAGCAGAATCTGCTTTCCCCGGCAAAGCAGGAGAGGAAACATGCTGCGGAAGAAGCAATGGTCGAGTGAAATGCTCAACCGACTTCGGGACCACCGGCGGTTTACAAGCCTCTACTGGTAATATATTTCCAGCTAGTCCAGCTGCTAGATTAGATACTTTCTTTCCAGTTTGTACAACTTCAGTCCTAATTTGTTGGCGTTTTGAGACGCAACTTTCATCCTCAGCGCATGTACAAGAATTTCCATCACCAGCACTAGGTCTCGTTCCACTAAGAAAAAAGGATCTTGCTGAGCTAGAAAGATTACTAATGTGCTTTGCACGAATCATTGTCTGCAAGAAAAAAGAATCACACGCTCAGAGAAGACTCATAAAGATACAAATATCAAGAACTGAAAAAAGTGTTCCCTAAAACTATCTTAGCAACCTATTACACTACCTGAAATCTCTCACCAGAATTATGTCAACGGAGCCACCAAACGCAGTAATTAAGGTTCAACACTTGGTCGTGTAAGTGTAACCAAGCCATGAATTACAAAGGAAAATTACATTTTATTAGCCAACTAGCTCTCTTGTCCACAACTCTTTATCCCTTAAAAGTTACAACAAATTGAGAAACTTTGTACATTACTTATTCAAAGTCACTACTTTTTTATATAAAACTCATGAGTAAAAACCATTAAACAGAAGTAAAAACTGGGCTTTTCCATTTTTCTTTCAGCTTCTCCATAAAGTATCATCCTTTTACACACCAAGAATCCCAAAATGGCCATAACTAGAATACACAAAAAGTCTATTGACTGAACTGAAACAGACCATCCCCATTCTCGGAATGCATTCTCTAACCAGTTGCTCAAAAAAACATGTGAAGTGAAATTGAGGCTCTTTCGAATCTCACCCCCTGATTCACATTCAAATCTTAAAAATATTGACCAAATCCAAAGAAAGAAAAACAGAGCTAAATCAGAGTCAACAATTAGAACGTACAGTCAAACATTTTGAATACGTTCAATCTCAAAATTAACTCTCATCAAAAACCCGAGTTCCAAGCTCCATATCACCAAAAAGCAGAATAACACAGGAGAAACCCAGAAATCATCGATATTTATTGCTAAGAAAGAAGCAAAATTTTCATCGAAAAAGTTAAGAACAGAAGCGAGATCACGAGACTACGAAGTCACCTTAAAAACGGTGGTGTTTGACTTCCTTGGTCTGCTTCGTTTTCCACAGACAACAAAAAAATAAATCTTCAGGAGAAAATGAGAAAGAAAACGAGAGAGGAAGGCGAAATTGCCTTCTCCCTCTGTGGCCGTCAAATATGGAAGCTTCAAGTTTGTTTTGCTCTCCAAGCAAATTGGGTACAATCTCTAAAGTTACGACCTTGCAAAAAAAAGGTCACGACTTTTTTTGCTTTTACTGTCTTTTTTTTTTTTTTTAATGTTTTCCTTTGATCTACCTACCTTTTTCGACTATACCCCTAAATCTTTGTATTTATTACATAACATCACCATAAATGTTTTTTCCTTTTATAAATTAGGCAACTCTAAATTGTATCTGATCGATTCGATTCCATCATAAGTTTCAGTATATTCTTTAGAATCCAATATTGATTTGTTATATGTAAATCGCTTTTACCGATTAACTCTTAATGAATTCTGTGTCAAATTGTTACTTTTAAAAGTTAGAGGTTGATTTGTGAGAATAAAAAGAATCTTTGGAGTTAGCTGTAAAAGCGGCCGAAGTTGGACCTTTTTTTTTGGGATACTTTACTTTGTTTCCCCTTTGAGCAAACGTTTCGGGTTCTGTCCTCCTCAAGTTTTGCTGTACCACGTGGCGTTACTTTCATGTCTTGAATATGACCGTTTTGTGACTTTAAAATTAGAGTTTAGATAGAGATTTTCTGGATATTATGATTCGATCCCAACTAAATTTCCGTGGCCTCTTTAAAATTTAGAACGTTCTTAATCCAAAAAATAAATAAACAAACAAGATTCTTAAACTGTGTAAATATAAAATTTTTGGAACGATGAATTTTCCATTTAAATAACAGAGCGATTTAATCTATTGAGATATATATATATATAGTTACTTCACCTTTTACCAAAAAAAAAAAAATATATATATATATATATAGTTATTATTTTTTAAAACTAAAATTTTGTAAAATATTCCTTTGCCAAGCATTCCGTTTGAAGCTGACAGAAGATAATGGGCTTTTCGTAGAAATTTAGTCTTACTAGTCCATTTAAGATATTTTGTTTTTGAGCCCAACTAGCTGACGAACTGGGTTGGCTTGATGGTAATACCATCATGGTAAGAGTTAAGTCTTACTAGTCCATATTTCGAGAAACTCTTATTAGAACTAAATAGAAACCCTGTAAAATCTTAAACTAAACCTAAGTTATTCACTCCTAAGCAGCAATTAGCTACCGAGATTTTTTACTAAGATTTTTATTTTTGAATGAATATTGCTAAGATATCATTTTGTATACCGTAGTTGCGATGGTTAATATGGATGTATGGTAAACAACCCATGCCGCCGGTACCTCTATTTGAAGCCAAAGGCATGGATTCATTCGTATTTTTATAAGATATTAATTATCCGATAAAATATATATATAGTTTTAGGTTGTAGATAAGAGTTTTTATGCAAAAAAAGTGATGGGACTTCAATAAATCGAATAGTTGGCATGACAACGCCACATACACATGCAATCTCAAACATTTGAGTTGAGCCCATCATTTCATACACAATCTCATGTTTTTCCTTCATTGACGAAAGTCCCTTTTTCGAATTAATTGTTAGTTTCTCTTTAAATTATTTTGCCAGCTAAAAAGTTGCACAAGATAAAACATGGTCCATCATTTCCTCTTTTTTTATTTTTAAGGTGTGAAAATCAATCTCATCGATACTACTCTATTCTTTCTTAATTGTCCTTTTTTTTTATGGAATATCATAGCTTAAGAATTCATAACATATTACTGTATGTAACTAAACATAATTAACAAAGTTTTAAAACTCCTTTTGGGGCTTATATGTATCTAGTTTTCTCAAAGTAATGTTTTGATTTACAAAGACTCGCTTTTGTTGCACGACTTTCAACTTTTTCACTCTCTTTTTGCCAATTGCAATAATTGTTAGTTGAAAGTATAACCGGGAAATAAATATAAGACCTTCTTTTTACCTACTAATATCAGTTTTATATGTGACATCAAACAAAAACATTTCTATTCATATGCACAAATGTTACCGTTTATACGATGTGATCAAAAAGAGTTTCATTTTTGAACTTCCATTTAGTTGTTGATAGGATGATAGAGAACGATATGTTGTTTGGAACTTGGAAGAAATAATGTGAATGTAAACCCGATTTATAGAAAGCAAACGAATAAGATCCCGACATGGCGACACACTTGTCAATTACTAGTTTCGAATATAAAAGTGAGAAACTTATTAGAGAAAACAACGAGACGTTCGCATTTGTTTGCATTTTTGTTGACTTTGATCAATGGTATCTTCATATATTTACTTTTGATTACTTGTTTTTTTTTCACAAAACAAAGTCAGACAGTTAGCTCCTTACATTGACAAAGTCTACACCTAATAATATCTCTTTATCTTAATTACAAATCTGATAGCTTTTGAAATTATCTTCACCAAATCTTTTGGTAGAAACTTTCAAATCACACATAACTACTAGGGTTTTATAAACTATTATTCCAGTGCCAGTTTTAATCTTGAATTTGACAACCCGAAAATCTATTAATATACATATGTATATTGGTAAGAAATCAGTTTTTACATTTATTTTAGGTAATGGCGTAATGCTAAACAAGACAAGAAAACTCTCTCACAATTAATAATTACTACTCAGTTTTAAAACAAAACAAAAATATTAAGCAGATACCAAATCAAATGAAACCAACGTCACACTTTTTGACAATGTCACCGTATCCACTTCTATGGTCAACAACTTCATCAAACTCTCCCCTTCCACGTAAGCTCCATCTCTGCCCTTCATTTCACCACCTCTCATCAGATCGACGGCTATTATTTTTCTATATACTATGTTAATTACTTACCCTTTTTTGTTAAAGAAGTTACTTAACCTTTTAGATACACCAGAGAGTAAAACTTGTTCTGTAATACTACCATTAATTACCTGCTAAATGACTGAAAATATTCTACAATTTTTTATAAATTATAGGTTAGAAAATGGCTCAAAATTACAGTTTTCTATGCAATTAATTTGTTTAATTATTATATAGATAGATCAAGTTGCTTTAACTTTTTCTTTTTGATATAAATACATTTTTTATATCATTTCGATCCAAATTGAAATTTTACGAAAAGGTCGAAACTTTCTTCAGCTAAGCCCGTGTTTCATCTTCTCTGCAACTCACCGGTTCGCCGGAAAATAAATCGCCGTCGCCGGAGTTAACACTAACGAACCCAAACTTCTTCAAACTACTCTCTTTAATTATTCTTCTGCTGAGTTTCAAAACTCAGCCATGGGTAATTGCATCGCCTGCGTCAAGTTTGACCAAGAAAACTCAAAACCAAACCAGAAGAAGAAGACTCCACGACCACGGAAAACTAACTTCTACGAAGATCCCGATGGTTTAAGATCTCACGCACCGTTACGTGTGATTCCTATGAGCCATCAATCTCAGATCAGCGACAAGTATATCCTCGGACGAGAACTCGGTCGCGGCGAATTCGGAATCACCTATCTTTGTACAGATAGAGAGACTCGTGAAGCTTTAGCTTGCAAATCAATCTCCAAGAGAAAGCTCCGAACCGCCGTTGACGTGGAAGACGTCCGCCGTGAGGTCACGATCATGTCAACTCTCCCGGAACATCCAAACGTTGTGAAACTCAAAGCGACTTATGAGGACAACGAGAACGTGCATCTGGTGATGGAGCTTTGTGAAGGAGGTGAGCTTTTTGATCGGATTGTTGCAAGAGGACATTATACAGAGCGTGCGGCGGCTACCGTCGCGAGAACGATCGCGGAGGTTGTGAGGATGTGTCATGTCAATGGTGTTATGCATAGAGATTTGAAGCCTGAGAATTTCTTGTTTGCTAACAAGAAGGAGAATTCTGCACTTAAGGCTATTGATTTTGGTTTATCTGTGCTTTTTAAACCTGGTAATTGCTAAATTTAGAAACTTTGATCTTCATTTTGCTTTCAGGTCACATTGTTTAAGAGTTGACATTTGAACCTGCTTATGAAATAAACTTAGAAGAGAGATTTTGATGCATTTTGCAGGAGAGAGGTTTACAGAGATTGTAGGAAGTCCTTATTATATGGCTCCAGAAGTGTTGAAGAGAAATTATGGACCAGAGGTTGATGTGTGGAGTGCTGGAGTTATCCTCTATATCTTGCTCTGTGGTGTTCCTCCGTTTTGGGCAGGTTAAAGCAAGCTTTGATTCTTATTACAAAGTTGTATGTGTAGACCTTATAATAATCAGAGTAACTGAGTGGTTCAAGGTTTTGATTGCAGAGACTGAACAAGGTGTGGCTCTTGCAATCTTGAGGGGAGTTCTTGATTTTAAGAGAGATCCTTGGTCACAGATATCAGAGAGCGCAAAGAGCCTTGTTAAGCAGATGTTGGAACCTGATGCCACTAAGCGTTTGACTGCTCAGCAAGTTCTTGGTAATAATGATGATCTTGTCTCACTTGTGATTTTTTATCTTCATTTTTCATCTTCTTTGTTACTTGTTTCTTGTGTTGGATTTGACATTGAGAAAACGGCATTTAAGTGAAGACGGTTTCTGTTTCCTTCTCTGCAGATCACCCTTGGATACAGAATGCTAAGAAAGCTCCAAATGTTCCTTTAGGGGATATTGTTAGGTCAAGGTTGAAGCAATTCTCCATGATGAATAGATTGAAAAAGAAAGCTCTGCGCGTAAGTGTTGTCTCTTATTTTTTCATATGAGTTTATAGTTTTGTTTGAAGCTTTGATTGGTTTTACTTACTTCCTCCCTTTTGATGCTTCCAGGTAATTGCTGAGCACTTGTCTCTTCAAGAAGTTGAAGTGATCAGAAACATGTTTACACTGATGGATGATGACAACGATGGTAAAATATCATATCTAGAACTCAGAGCTGGACTCCGGAAAGTCGGGTCACAACTGGGTGAACCAGAGATCAAATTGTTGATGGAAGTGGTAAATTTTTACCAAATACTCTTCTCTTGTAAAATGCGTGAAAGATTATAAGATGTTTGTCCTCTCTGGTACTAACATTTTAGGACATTGATGCAGGCGGATGTTAACGGAAATGGATGCCTGGACTATGGAGAGTTTGTAGCAGTGATAATTCACTTGCAGAAGATGGAGAATGATGAACATTTCAGACAAGCTTTTATGTTCTTTGACAAAGATGGAAGTGGATACATTGAATCAGAAGAACTACGTGAAGCTTTAACCGATGAGTTAGGTGAACCAGACAACAGCGTTATAATCGATATAATGCGTGAAGTCGACACTGACAAGGTTTTTCTAAAGCTCTATACATAATCTCCTTCCGCGCTATAAAGACCCTTCCTATAGAAAGTTTATCAAATACTTAGAGGTATCATAATGTTTGATTTTGCAGGACGGACGAATAAACTATGATGAGTTTGTGGTGATGATGAAAGCTGGAACTGATTGGAGAAAGGCGTCAAGACAATACTCAAGAGAAAGGTTTAAGAGCTTAAGCTTAAACTTGATGAAAGATGGGTCAATGCATCTACACGACGCACTCACTGGACAATCTATTGCAGTTTGATCTTTACACTTGTTTATTACCAAAACAGAAGCAATCTGATGGCTGCTTTTTTACACGTTCAAGAAGGTTTTTTTCTGGGCTTTTTTCAGATGTGATTTTGGCTTACTTCACTTTGCATCTAGAGATTCTTTTTTTTTTTTTTGGTTTTGGGGAAGTTGGAAATTTGTAATTTGTGGGCGTAGTTAGGCTTTTCATTGGAGAATGAATGTATTTGTATGTAATGTTTGTTTAATTGTTATAAAAGCTTCTTTCTGACTTAGATTTTGTTTTTATATCACTCAGCTTATGTCTTGGACTAACCATACAGCTATAGTATCAACAACTGACAAAAATCAATTGGACAAATGGTTTTTTTATGTTTGGTTTACAAAGAAAGAATCAGTCAGCTTCTTGAAGTCCATCCAAAACAACAGATCCAACCAACAAAACAACGCCTGTAAGCGCAAGAGCACTGGCCAAAACCGCCTGAGCAACCACCAGAGTAGTTGAGTCATCCGGGATCAACACCACGGCTACAATAGCAGCCGTGAGAGCCGGTAATGCAGCCGAGGCTAAGACCGCAGGGGATGTTCCGGCTAAGTTTTCAAGAAGACTGAGAAGACCAAGATCCTCTGCTTTGGAGAAGACTTTAAGCTTCTCAAGAGATGACAATGTGAGTCCCAACTCCTCTGCTTTTGAGAGCAGGCCAGATTTCTCAACGTTGCTCAGAACTTTTCGCTTCTCCAACTTCTTGAACACGTCGACGTTTATTTGCTCACTCCCTTCGAAGAACAATCCAGCTCCGTACCACTGTTTCTTCCACTTGGCGTCATACTTGTTCACCTTTTATTTACCCGATTCAGTGATCAAGATTACACAAATTAAAAACGGTATATGAAACTCTGCTACAATACTATATATACAGAGACTTCAAAAGATGTAGTAATGTCTTTGTATCATTAATGAATTGTCGAAATTTGGACCTAATATTCAAAGATCTATACATCAATTTCCAAAAGATGTACTGCTTATTTATGTTTCTAAGGATTACTCTCTAGTTCTATATTGAGAACCAAAAAAGATTCATACTTAATGAAGCTTTAATAGTGATTCATGAAAGGGCAAAAATATCTCAGAACTTGAAAATGAGATAAAAAAAGAGATAATTAGGAGAGTCAATTACCTTTTTCTGGGGAGCCATAGCGACGACGGAGAAAGTTGCTGGTGATTTCCCGGTGGAGAAAGACCGGCGAAAGCGAGGGAGAATGGGATTGGAGATAAATCTTGTTTGCAGGTGAGTCGCCGGAGACGATATCGGAGCGCCGACGACAGCCATTGAAGGAAGATCAAATCGAAGCGATGCAAAAAGTTTTTGATTGGAGATTTTTTCGTGTCTTTTTTTTTTTTTTTTTCTTCAGATTTTTTCGTGTCTTGTTTCGCCTTGGCACACTATCTGAAACTCTGGGAGACAGAGAAACTGCCACGTCAGATGATGTCTTTGTAATTTCAACCAATCATATTCGTTAGCGCTTTATCTCCATTTTTTCACTTGTTTAGATAAATCAGACAGACAATGGGATTGTCCAAAAAGATTATAAAATAGTGCAAGTTTAAAGTTAACTACATAGATACCAAAAGCAAATCCCTGGTCAAAACATTACTGACAAATCTCTTCTTTTTTCACCTCTGAAATATCTCTAGTTTGCTTCAAAATATTATAGTCAGGTCAGGAGGTCTCACGCTCATACCATGTGATTATAATTTCCGACAGAATCCGAATAATAAAATAACGAATCATTTATAATATGATAAAAATCTTAAACCCATAATGAATCTTTATTCTATCTCCTCCTCAGCTCAAGTATCATAAGAAACTGTTGGATACTCAAAAACACCTAACTTGGTAAATTTACTCTCTTGACGTCCTTCTCTCCTTAGATGAGCCGATCGGACAAGCTTGGCAACCGCCGGAAAAAATTGAGACTCGCCGTAGGCATTGTGTCTCGGAACATCGGATGCCGAAGATAATAAAACCCTAGCGCCACTGCCACCATTTTCGCAGGAACTGCATACAGAACTATTGTGATCACCAAACAGATTGCTATGAACAGCTTTGTCGCTCTCGGATCTCTCCAGCTAACCAACGCTTGAATCCGTTCGCCTTGTGCTGCAAAATCGCCTAGAATGGTCTGAACCCTCACCGCTAAGATCCTTAACCGGTCATACCTAGCTCTGATTACTTCTGGTCGCCTTGAGCTTGGAATGGTATCGAACTCTTCATCTAGCTCATCAGGATCGACGGTTTCGGCTTGTGATAAGCGGATATCCATACCAGCCGGTATCTTGGGTCTAAACCGGTAATACCAAACTCCGATCATCACCACGTATAAGAATGCAGTCGGGACTACCAAATCAGGATACCAAACAAGAACCAGATATAGAATATGGACTAGCACCGTTGTCACTGGATTCCTCCACCGCCGGATATTATCCAACCATTTAGCTAAACCCACTGCCCAAGCTAAAACACCAACAATTCTATACCAATTTGCTTTGCTCTTTCTCATGCTCCACGCGTGCGAATCTGCATCTAACATATATCGAACTACCTCAGGTCCCAATGGTGGTTCTGCTCGAGCCAGCCAAGCTGCTACCATCTTTGTAGCGGCTCCTCTTAATGCATCTTGTTGTGCTACACCTAGAGGCCTTATGTAGTGCATCCGAGGCAGAAGCGGCTGTCCATAAGCTGCGCAAACATCAGGCAGCAGCGACGGGCATGCGAACCGGACTGCCACTTCAATTTCACCCATTTTTTTCATACCGCTAGGTAACAAAACCAACAGAGGATATGAATTGGTGTACACTTTGTTGCTCTCTAAAGTCGAAACCCGGATCCGTATCTTCCCAATCCGTGTGTCGGGTCTATCATCGGAGACATCAGAGAACATCCTCCAATTGTCGAAGACTCCAACGGTTAGCACGGTGCAAGGATCATAAACCTGCCACGTATACTGCTCGTGCCACCTCGGGTCGAAACTGTCTGTTATAGTTCGAGTCCTGACCCATTTCTTGCCGTACTTAGCAACACAGTAAGCATCAGTGGAACCTTTCCCTCCGTTTTTTGCCTTCATCGGCAACAACCCCCGAGCTCCAAGAATCCCCAACTCAAGTATTCCAATCGGCGGTTTCCAGAGCTGCTTAGCTGTTGGACGGAAATCGCTGCACACATGTGCCGCCTCTTCAAGCACGTGATACCCACCTTCAAGACAAAGTCTTAGGCTAATCCTTCCACAATAAGGTCCACCGCCACCACCACCAGGTCCTCCTCCACCTCCACCTCCACCTTCTCCTTCCAAAGAGTGCCATTTCGACGGCACAAAACGCTCATCAATTCGCTGCTCGATGGAGCTCACTGGGATCATGGCATGTCCTAGAAGTGTTGCTTCTTTAGTCGTCCGGTCTTCCACCATCAAAACCAAGCAATCTTCCAACGGCTCTCCAGCGACGAAGATCATATCCTCATGCCAATGAAACGAACCACTGTGGTTATTCATTGAGCCTCGTCTTGTCCGCGCCGACTGAAACCCTAATTGAGCTTTCACACGAATCTCAGGCGCAGTCAATGGCGGAAGATTAGGAGCAATGTGTAAATCCTGTGCCTCAAGAACCGTCACTCTCAAGTACCAAAGCTTCGGCGACTGATACACCTTCGACCGCGTGTGAGCTACATGCGGAGCATCGGAGCTCCACGCCTCCGGAAATGCCTCATCAACCTGAGTACCAATCCAAACAGAGAGCTGAATATCACCGGAAATTCTCCCAGAGTTCTGATCCGCGCCGGAGCCTTCAAGCCGATACCACTGAGGAGCAAGCGGACTATCCGGCGGGTCACGAACCGGAACCTCAGAGAGATCAAAACAAACTCCTCCGAGAAAACTCTCCGACGAAGCATCCCAAGCAGAGATCTCAAGAGTCGCACCGGTAACAGCGGAATCAGACCGGTTATGACCAAGCGCGAAAACCTGATTCCACTCCGGAGAATCAACCGATTCGCCGGGCCGGTTAACGGCCGGTTTAGACCTGACGAAATGGTTAGACGTCCGTACCTTAACATACGCGCTTTCGTTTGGTGGTAAGCCACGCGCCTTCACAATCCGAACGAAGAGATACTGCATTGGCTCAACAAGATTGTATGGATGATGAGTCTTCTTCTCCATCGTCGTCTCTCCTCCTCCAATCTTGCTATTGATAACCCTAGGTGAATAATCCCCATTCGGTGGTCTCTTCGTAACCCTAATTCTATCTCCGCCGGGAGGTCTTCCTACTTGCATCTTCCTCACCTCCGGTGGATAATAATGTACTTCTCCCGCCGATGGAGGTGGCGGCGGAGACGGTGGCCGTTGAGGATAGTTATCATTTCGTTGAGGATGGTTATCATTTGGACCTTGCATTACCTGTTGCGGTTGTGATTCTTCAACAATAACCACCGGAGGTTGCTGATGAGTCTCCGGATAGCTATGACTCTGAGCCGATTCGAAAACCCTACCTTCTTCCACCACAACTACATTAGGTTTCTCCGGTGGTAAATTCATCATCTGCTGCGGCGGAGGATGAAATTGTTGTTGTTGTTCATCAGCTTCATGTTGCGACGGATGAAATTGTTGTTGTTGTTGCTGGCCTCCGCCTCCAACCGCCGTGTCTTCGTCGGCGGCTTCGTCGTAATAGTAGATTTTGAGTCCAATCTCGCCGCGAATCCAGCTGAATACACTCTTCTTCTCCAAGGGGAAATACACAAGACCTTCTTCACCTCTTCGCGAGAACTGACTTCCATAGATCTTAACCCTACCGAGAAAATGATTTTTCCGGCCACCTCCGTTACCAAATCTCTTATCGTTATAAACCTCGACATCGAGCTCGTCGTAGTCCATGTTTTTGGGATCGGAGACGGTGAAATCAAGCATCTCGTTCCAAATAGGGTTAAGGTCACGGAACTTAGTGGAGGTTCGTTTCTTCTGAGCATCGAAATCGACAACGACGTAAGCGCTTGAGCTTCCTTGACCATCTTTAGGGAGAATATTACGAGCTTCAACAACCTCGACGACGAGCTTACGCTGGATCCTCGAAGGCGGAGGATCCGAGTGAAACGGCGTCGTGTTCATCGTTGCAGTATTCTCATATCTCGAGAATGTCTTCTTCTCTCATAAGACAGTGAGAGAGAGAGAGAGAGAGGGTTTTGTTGTTTGTGACAGAGATTACGGTAATCGCGGAAGAGAGATAATAGAAAGTCTTTTTTTTCGAGGTCTTGCTTTATTTATTTGAACATATTCCTCTTTAAAGCATTATTTCATTTACATGTTTTTAGTACTAATTAAATCTTAATTTCCGTTAATAACTAAAAACAAATCCTTTGAACAAACACTATTCATTCCAATAATTTTAATTAAAACTTACTAAATATTAGCTAAAATTATTTCTGACAAGAGTGTAGATAATTAGGTTCATATTTGTGTAGTTTGTGACAAAGTAAAATCTAGGTAAAACGTAAAGAGGCCAAAGCAGCATTGTGATTAGTAAAATAAAAGAGATGAAATGAGTTGGTTAATTAATTAGAGTGTTAATTGAGTATGATTAATAAACCTAATTGTGGTGGAGGGTATAAAGGGAAAGGAATATATGGCGTTAGAGTGGAGATAATGGGAAATCTGATTCCATTCTCTATCGCCAAGCCTTCGTTTTATTCCTCACTTTTACATGCTCTTCATTTTTAAATTGTACTATCTCATTTTATTTGTGTTTTTTTTTGACGTGTTGATTCTTCATTTTATAATATGGTACTTTTAATGTTCCTATAAACCACTTACATGTAAAGATTTGGCCAGGAAAGTTGTTGGATGGAGTTTATAGTTATTTAGTAAAGTAGTTTCTTAATCTGCTATAGAAAATTATCCTAACGCTAACTACAACGGAATATTAATATTTACCATTTGCATAAAAGCAGATTCCGTTAACCTGTCCTACACCATCGTTCTAAAGCCCAAACATCCCGCGGATTTTTGCTTGTCTTGTTAATCGAGGTAATAAGTATAGATTACTTCACCAAAACTACAAAAGAAACCATATTTAAAATATCAATTGTGCATGAAAAAATTAGATTTATTTTTAATATAACATAATATATTTATTTGTATTATTAAATTAAATTAAATAATGCATATATATATTTGACAAAACATATATATTTTTATTTAATGTTTAATAAAATAATACATAAAACTAATTCCTGATTAAATTTTGTATAATCTCCGATTTTTTCGTTAGGTATTAGGTCTACATTCGGTGCCAGATAAGTGTCTAACGATTTTTTAAACAAGGGTTATTTCAGTTTAGTTTTAGATCCATATTGAATATATCTGCCTTTTAATGAAAACACTATAGAAGCTCATTGACAATCATAAAAGCTAGGCCGATTAACATTCATAAAAGGACTGGCCTAGTTACAACCATAAAGGCTCGGCTCATTAGAAATCAGATAAAAGCATATTTTTTTTTTTTACAAATAGAGACAACATTGCTTTCTATTGTGAACCCCTTTATCCCCCATACAAACAAAACAATTAAATACAAATGTTACTCTTTCTTCAATTAATCGCCTGCAGAGATGTTGTTGCCTCATATTCAATTGACTTAGTGAACTGCATAAACAACAACAAAAATAATAAAATTAGGATTTTGGTAACAAAGAACCGTGATGTTACTATACATTTTCTGAAAAAAACTCATACCTGAGATATCTTAAGATCAAGCTCATTCCACTCTGAAGATGGGTCACTTCCCGCTACTATCCCTGTCCCGGCATAGATCAATGCCCCAAGACCCTGTAAATCAAAAAACAGTTCAGCATTTTTTACAAGTTGTAGCAAAAACCGCAATGATCGATTTTGCTAGAAAACTTAGTGTTAGTGTTTCTTTTTTTTACAGGGAGAGAGATCAAATAAGCTCACCTTTTCAACTAGAGCTGATCTGATTCCGACTGCAAATTCACTCTCCTCGCCACCAAAAAACCCAATAGGTCCGGCATACATTCCTCTATCGAATGATTCTAGAAGAAGCGAAAATGTTTGAGTAAGCATAATTGTTAATCTCTAAGCAAGAATAGGCATCTATAGCTACTAGGAGATAGTTGAACCAAGACAAATATTTCACCTATTTCCTTAATCAAAAGCCTTGCTTCTTCTGCTGGAAGCCCACAAACAGCTGGAGTTGGATGCAGAGCAGCCAAGATGTTAAACTGTAGATGAATACAAGACAAAGGGTTAAATCAAAATTTGAAGAAAATATGAGCGTGGAGATGTAAAAACTATTCCAAAACTATTTTCTCACCTCGTCATCTTCCTTCGTAAGTTTCCCTGCCAATTGAGAATATAGGTGTTGCACTCTTGCAAGCTTCCTCACAGTTTTCTGGGGCTTAACAACGACTCTGTCACATATACCCTGCAAAGCAGAAGAAAGGATAATAAGAAAAATATACCAAACGACTATCCAAAAAAGGAAGGATTAAAGCTGCAGGGCATCAAGATTGAACTTACGTTTAACTTTTCTCTTATATTCTCTCGTACAATAGAGAACTCAAGGTCGTCTTTCGGACTGCACAGTTTAGCAAAGCACATCAGTATGCATATCCAGAAATTTCAATGAAATAAGAATGGAGAACTGGATTATAAAATTTGTTCAAAGCACTTGAAGCAAAAATTGACCTGGTTAGTAAGTCACGCTCTATCTCCATATCACGCGCCCTTGAAGCAGATCTAGGCCTAGTTGCAGCCAAAGCTTCACTACAGACACCTAATTGATTCCTTTGGAAAAGTCTCTCAGGCTGTTTCAGAAAGATGTATGTCAAGAACATATTTATTAGAATGGAGTAACGAAGGTGCACATATCTTTATCAACAGCACTTGTTTCATCCAAAAAAATGTAAAATCAAATAGAATGTATCACAGACTACTTATAAAAACATACCGTGTTTCCAATAAACGCTGGTGCACCAGGTGGTTGAAGACAGAACTGATATGCATCATGTCCTTCACGCTGTCACACAATAATTTGAGCGAGATGTAAGTCCTAACATTACTTTAATCTGAAGTTATACATACTCAATAATATCCAGAGACAAAAACAAACCTGTAACTGTGCTAGCCAAGCAATGGGATCAATATCGGTATCTGTAATAATCCTGCTGTTGCGAGCAAGCACAACCTGATTTCGCGAGCCGAAAACATCAGTTAAAGCGAAACCCATAAAAGTGTTTAAGAATAGATACAAACACGGTCTCTAAACTACCTTGTTAAGGGATGAACTTTTTAGCTTAATCATCTCCAAAGCCTTTTCTACAGCAGGGAAATAAGCCCCTTTGGTAGGAACATGATTCTTGCTTAAAACAGATACTCCTAAAGATCTGTTTCTTAACTTCTTTACAACAGAAGAAACCTGAAGCATAGTCTCCTGAAGAGCTTCAATAGCATTTTCCAACGTCCAAGAGAGTTCATCATCCCAAGCAACAGTTGCAGCCAACATTGAACTTCCACCAAACTCATTAAACTCAACCTGTGAAATGTATCAACCAGTCACACAACAACTCAAACTCCAAAATTCTCTTAAAAAAAGAATCAAAATTTAAGCTTTACCTGAGGCACTGAAAAGTAAAATGCACCAAAAGGTTCCCATTCCACAGCGATCTTGCCATTAGGATCAAAACGCATACCACCGTAAGCACGAATCAGAGGTGAAGTTGAAGACAAAAACCTCCGGATGGATCTCCAATCATCATGAGAGAAGGGATCAAGGTCACGGAAGAAAACTGCAGACCCGATACCAGCAACGCTAACCAGATTACGATCAGAAGACACTGATCCGTTTCCGTTCTCATTCTCGTTAGCTAGATCGAGGAGGAGATCGGGACGACCAACGTCACTGCGGCGAGAGAAGAAACAGCGAGGCTGAATCTCATTCTGGGCTTGAAGCCAATCGATTGCTCCGATTTGCTGGTCAATTGGAACCTGCACCAAATCCAAATTAGGGTTTATCAGATATTGCGCGGGAAAATTCGACTAGGATTTGGGGTTTTTTTTTTTTTGATAAACTCTGCGTGTTAATGTGTGAGTGCCTGTATCTGATCGCTGCCTTTACAAATTACAACCAATGGGTCCACAAACGTAAAAGCATTACTCTTCTAGCTAAATTATTTTTAGTACTTACTAAACTTTTGTAATAATTCTAGAACTTTTATCTCGGTAATACTAAACTCTAAGTTATAACAACCATATCTTTTTGTCTCGGTAATTATTAGTCATCTTGTAATAGTTTATGATTAATTTAAGTTGTTGACAAAAAGAAAAGAAAAAAATAAACAAAAGAAAGCAACAACGATTTTATTCTTGTGAGCATTATTAGATTCTTAAGTCTTATGCCATCGACCTAAGTCATCCAACCAATAGAAATCACTCGGCCACTTAACGAATCAAGAAAACAACTTGGTATGTCAATAATCACATGTATTCTTCTTTATTATCATCCTAAGTTGTTTAATTCATTTGTTGTATGGTTAAGAAAAAAATTATTCATTACACCCACACAAAAAAAATGGATTAAGAATTTTTTTAAAAAAGTAAATCCATTAGTCGCAAAAAGACTTGTAGCCTAGTGGCAAAGTTCACAGACTACCAATTCTCATTCCGTTAATAAGTTATGATCGTTCTTAAAAAAAAAAAAAAAAAAAATTCCGTAGTCGTGTTTTAAAAACCTCTCCATAAATAAAAGTTACTAGTAGTATTTTACTCTTCTTTATATGTTTTTTATATTATCACAATGATTAGGATCTATTTAAGAAAATAAAACAAATGATTAGGCACAGTCATAGACGAGAGACGATACAGCAAGCTAGAGAACGATATCACCACAGACCAATGTAAAAACACCACGTGGCGTGATCTCATTCTTTCACATATCGGATTCTGTCTTAAGCAAAAACAGAGGATGATGTAGTCATGTACCTGTAACCGGACGACGCCGGAGGAAAACGGCGGAGGTTGAGATTTGAGTTCAGAAACGGCGGAGATTAGCCTTTCAGTGGCGGCTGCCGGAGATAAGACAGCAGTCATAGTCCTTGTCTCCACTGTACCTAGTGGGGTCTTGAAATCTCCCTCACAACCATTCATAGACATGGAACACGACTCATACTTCTGAAATTATCCAATAAAATGAAGTTAATCATTATGGTCCTCCAAAAAGAACAGAATTATAAAAACAGAACACAAAACAATAAAGACCTTGCGGGAGAATCTAGTGAATGGGGTTGGAGAGTAACTACGAGAGATTGAAATGATGGAGCTGTGTTTTTTAGTGTTTGAGCCCAGAAACTGGGAAGAAAATTGAAGCGATGCCATTGGAGAAATTCTTAGAGAGGTCTTGGAGATTTTGTTTAATATTTAAATTTGGTGTTTGTAGCAAAGGAGACTATAGTATAGAGAGATTGCTCTTTTATTTTTTGGGTTTGAGTTGAGAAGAGATTTGAAGACAGATCATATAAATAGGGGATTGATGTAGCAGGGGCCCACTAAAATTAAGGATTTTCATTTCATTTTCACATAAATTTCTCAGAACTTCTTCAGTAAACTACTCAGAAATTTTAGTGTTTTTTCTAATCCTACTTTTTCTTCCATTCTATCTTTATGTATACAAAGAACCATTTTTCTAAAGTTAGTCGTGCATATTATATTTCATAAATCATTTTACTTGGTCTAAGAATTAAAAAATAATAATTTATATCAGTTAATTGATTGGTCTATTATTTAGTTACACACAAGTTAAAAGTAGAAACTAAATAAATTTAAAGCATAAAATCGTTTTGTATTAATACCTTGACAATTTGAAATAGTCAGAAATGAGGTAGTGTAAATTACATACACCCAGTCAAGTATCATCAATGAATGTAGTGTAGCTAAATGACGCATGGACAACATTTTCAAGTGGATTTTTTTTCCAAGCGGTTCCGCTCGTGTGGATGTTGTACGATAGGCGACTCTTCTCGCTTGATTCGGAAGCGGTTTGCACTTTAAACTATCGTAAAAAAACATTTAAGTTACATGTCACTACAAATTGCAAACGCATTAGAACTTCTCGTACATAAGGCATATGGCAGTAGACGCATGCTCCGTACATAAGGCATATGGCATTACACGCTTGCTCCTTTTAATTCTGACACATTTCTGAATTGATAGTAATAACAATTCTCAAGTGAATAGAAGTACTTTACATGTAAAACAAGTTTAGAAAATAGTAATAGATTTTTAACCTTATAGTTTCTTGGAAAAAAAAGTTCATTAGACCATCTCCAATGTAAATCTCTATTTTTTACTCTAAAATAGAGTAACTTTAAAATAGAGCATGATTTCTCTCCAATGTGTCACTCTATATGATACTCTAAAATAGAGGTAGTGTAGAAAAAAATAGAGTTACTCTATATATAGAGCAATTACATCTTTTACTCTATTTTAGAGTAATATATAGAGTAGGGTTGGAGAAAATATATACTCTATAATGGAGTTTTAGAAAAAAAAATAGAGTAGAATTGGAGATGCTTTTAGTTACACCCATCTATCTCCTTGAGTTTTTTTCTTTCTAGAATACCTATTTTTTTTCCCTAAAATGATCACAAGTTGAAAAAAGCTTTTAACATCCCACAATTTTTACATTAAAATGTTCCACAAGCTTATGAGCTTTTTAACATTTTTACCGGATTTGAATAAGATTAAATATGAGACTAATATAGTATTAGTGTAAACAATAATGGTATCAGATTTTTAAAATTAACAAAAAATAAAGATTTAAAATAGAAATATTGTGATGGGTCGTAGACGCGTAATTTCAAGATATAAGTAAGTTTATTGACCCCATGCGATGATGAACTTGATCTCTCTTTCACTAATAAGACAGATTCTTGTTCATTGTTGATTTAAGGATTAAAACTTTAAATCTTATAAAATAATCCGGAATCATATAAGATACTGCAGGATTACCCCACCGTTAATTTATTGCAAAAACGATTTATTAAGTGGACACATATAGATCATTTTCATTAAAATATAAAAATGCCTAAAAGTAAATAGTAGTACTACAAAAATATGTAACATAATAGTCTAGTGGTTAGTAATTTTGTATTAGTAATTCAAATCTGATACAAACTAAATTTGTAAAACCCAATACTATTTGAAAAAACCTTCATCAGATATATCTTTGCATTATTTTGAGGAGTCAATTACTTCTTTTTTTTTGGGCAAAAGCTTGTTTTCATTCAATCACTCAAATGTAGTACAAGGCTTGGGAGAAATAAACATTCTCAATGATACAACAAGATTAAAAGGATAAAAGGAGAATAACGATAATCCGAAAATAACGATAAAAGGAGTCAATTACTTTAAGTATCATTTTTGCTAGGAAACCCACTTTGGCTCCTTGAGACCAATTTTTATCATTTAAAAAATATTTTTTAATTATGAAAAAAAGGAACTTAATTCAAATATAAATTTTGCTTTAATTACATGTTTTTCATTTTGAGTCAATTACGACCAGACGAGACTGGAAGAACTAAGAAGAGTGAAGAAGTGCAACAATTTCGGTCCCCAACAATTTCCCCAAAATTTCCCTGAAATAACCACCAAAATACACATTTTATTCCCATGTACATATGATGATTAAGACGTGTCACCAAACTATTTGAGAAAACGATTATTCTTTGTCTTAAGATTTTTGTCTGATTGAATCAGCGTGGTCAAAATGAATATTATTAAGACTAGACTTGAGAAGTCAAATTGTTATTTTATCATAACGAGCTATTAAAATTAAGAAGTCCTTCTAATAGTCCAATTCCAATAGAATGAAACCATAATTCAACAAGCATTGCTGTTGTAAAACTGAATAAACTGTACACGTTCCGAAGATATTATAGTACGACTTTTACGATTTTAAAAATGTTGGACGCGGTCTCAGCTGAAGATAATTTTATTGTTATTCAAGACTTTGAATAATGTGTGTTCTGGATGCTACGAATTTTCTTAGTTTCGTAGAAACAGTTTAGCTTGTTCTCATTTCCGTCATCCTTTGGACAATCGGACTTAAGTTTAGTGTCGTATGCTTTAGTTCGAAATCTTGAATTCTATATGTAAATATGACTCTATGAGTGTACTAAACACTTTTTATTTTCTTTACGAAAAATTGATTTGGTTAGTCAAATAACTAGAAAAAATGTAAGTTAGTATTTATTGTTTTCACACTGACGCTAACAATTTTCTTCTAACATTATCATTCGAGTTCTTAATTACGAATGATGTAGTCCCGTCAAATTTTATTTAAATTCCTGCATGGATATATATATTTTTGTGTGTGACAAAGCATGGATAATTCATTGCAATGAGGAAAAAAGTTGGGAAAAATAAAGTCGTTATCTGGAGTTTGAGTTCCTACGAAAGAAAATTCTACTTGCAAAATTATTACATGTTTTAATCTTTACTACAAAGTCCAAAAAATCTACGAGTTAAAACAAAATCAAAAATGGTTATTTAGCAAGACTAATTTTAGATAAACAGAGCATAAATTTTGACAAAAAAATAAACAGAGCACAAAGATCAAGAAAATTAACCAATAAGGAAAACAAAAACTTAAAAGATGATAAACACATAAATCAAGAGTTAACAGAAAGTACACATAAATTAGGAAATAAGGTAATAATATAATTACTCTACGACTAAACCTATAATTCAAATGTTCACACACCATTAAATAAATCCAAACTTTTATATTTGACAACTTAGAACATAAGGCTAATTAACTTCTATTACAAGGAGAAAGACTACAAGGGTTGAACCCTAGACATGTTTAGACAACTTGGGAAATAAGTCCAATTAAACTACTATACAAGTTGTCCAAATCCCATACTTTTGATCACGCTGGTCAGAATAAAAATATACATGAAATGGGCATTGCGATTGATTAGTTTACCTTACGCGGCACAAGCTTCAAATCAGACAAAAATAATTTTGAGTGGCGATCAATCATCATATGGGACAAAAGGTTATACGTATAAGTTCGCATAGCAAATTTTTTCTTTTTTTTCTTATAATAAATTCTGGTTTAAGTATGGTTGCAATTTAATTATTTTAAAATCAATTAACATTTGAAAATATTATGTAAAAATATAACCAACAACTTTCTTTTGCAGAAATCAATTTTCTTTATTTTTGTTAAAAGAAAATTAATAATGAATATGGGATATTATTATATTAATACAAATAAAGAAAATTGATTTCTGCAGTCAATGATTTTACATATCAAATCTTGGGAGATGGTCTTGTACACAGAAATTTGATTTTCCAAAATCAATGAATGATTTACATAGCAATCTTGTTGCAGAGAAATAATAAGATTTTCCCTGAATTTATCTGATTTCGGTGTCCTTGTCTATATTCTCTACTTCCACAGTTCATTTTTTCTCTTATTTCTCGAGATAGAAGAAATCTTAAATTCAACAAGAGAATACAATGTTTACCTGTGCAATACAAAAACTTGGCCAACAAAAACAAAAGTGTGTAAAATCTACAAGAGTGTTTACTGTTTAGAATCCTTGTGTTAGTGCAAACACACGTCCCTCTAAAGGTGGAGGCAATGCAGAAACCGCATCTTCGATTTCCTGTGAAAACTCGCAAAGATTAATGAATTACCACTACAAGGACAGAAAGTTACTAATTTTTTACTGTTTCATAACCAGGTTGGATAAAGAAGACACACCTTCACTGTATACCGAGCCGAAAAGTGGATTAGCAGGATTGCTTTGTTTTCAAACTTTTCAGCATGATTAACTATCTGCAGTTTAAGGAAATAGGAAATCTTTTATGAGCATCAAGACAGAGAGTAACAAGGGATTTCAAAGAAAGGAGGATCCTGACCTCAGATAAATGGATATGTCCATAATCTCTCGCATGCTCTATGGATACCGAATCATCAAGAAATGTGCTCTGCACAATAGGAATTAGAGAACCACAGCTTCTCTTTAATACAAAGCCAGGAAAAACTATATATCATTATAAATCACGCACATTGTCCTAATTCATATCAGCAGCAAATATTCACCTCCATAACGAGAACCTTTGCCTTGAGAGCATCAACATTACTTTCATCAACTACAAAATCTGCCGTTGTATCTCCCGTAAAAGCGACTTCAGGAGTTGTTATGCTGTCTGTAATCTACAATCCAAAATCCAAACTAATTAAACAGGCTTATATTTTGGAAAGACCATTGCAAAATTATTGAATATGTGATAGACAAACATAAGAAAAATTTGATAAGCAATATAAGGAAGTCAAAGACAAACCTCAACACCTGAAGCCTTCAAATTCTTAATTTCATTTCCAGATAGGCCAATATATTCCTGCTTGAGTTTATGTTTAGTTGAATACACTACATAACCCTGCAAAATATCACACGAAAGCATGAATTCAATGAAGACACAAAACAGTAAGATATCGAAAATCTCATGTGAAAGAAACCTGGCTTTGGATGACATGGTATGTCTTAAAGGCTTTCACTTTAAGATCTTTCCTTATAATAAACTCCTCTCCTACACCAAGAAGTGCCCAGGGTTATAAAACAAAACCCAAAATCCTCTGTTGCAATGAATGCTAGAAGCTGAATTACCTATGTCCAAGCCAACAAGATTGTGCTTTAGCTCTGAAGAATCTAACTTCCTGTGAACTTCGAACAACTCTCAACAGTTTCTTTAATGGATTTGGGTACTATAATGGTTGGAGGCTTCATTTTGTATAAGCCTCTAGTCGCAACATACATTGGTAATCCACCCTAGCATAACAATACGAACAGTTTAGCTCACAATCTGAGAATGTGACATCAAAACAGTAACATAAGCTAATGATAATAAACACATGGTGGCTCAACAAGGGGCTTATCAAAATTGCCCGCATAACAAAAAGTCAAAGAACAATCTTTGCAAAACCTAATCAGAAAGTTCAAGTCTTTTTTCTCAGAAAATGATTCTTACGATATGATCCATGTGAGAGTGAGAGATAAAGAGGAAGTCTTGAGAAATTGCGCGATGTGGGCAGCGACCAATATCGAAAGCTATCCGAAGAGATGGAAATATGATGCACGTCTCGTGCCCACCAATCGACAATCCCTCGATTGGATAACCTTCGATTTGCATTGCTTTCTTCTTCTCCATCTCACTGTTCCTTAGGGGGTTTATCGAATTTTGGCTGTCTTCGTTCTACTGACTTTGAACCTCTCGTCAAAAATTGAGCACCAAGTGTTCGATGAAATGTCTCGCAATCACAAACTTTTTCTTCCACGATCAAATTATTTAGTTGGCGAAAAAAAAAACAAATCAAATTATTAGTTTTTCTTTTTCGGATTGGGCTTAGGCCCATAACGGTTAACGAGACTTTTTTGAATTGGGCTTCGGCCCATAACGGTTAACGATACTTCACTAGAGCGGGAATCACTGGCTAATAAAATTCCCACGTGCCTCACTGGCGCAAAAGTTGGTCTTTCGCATTCAACGACAGTGGAAGGGTATGAATGTAAATTTACAAGAATGCTTCATTAGAACGTAGCGGCATTCTTACACTTGTTTTCGAAGTTATCTCGACGACTATTACAAAATCTGAGCAATTTCAATTAAATATCTGTAATCTTTTATTTTTTAATTTAGGCATACACTAATTCTTAGACTAATAATTAAGTAATTATCCTTTTTTTTTATCTAACGCATTTAATGTTTTTCAGCTTTTTTTCTTTATAGATTGCTCTCAACTCTTCTTTTATTTTCCCTCTTTCGAGTTCTGAAGTTTTCTGAAAAAAAAAGTTAACTAAATTTCGGAGATGATCCAACGGTTAGAAATCAACGGCGTAAGATTGGAGTTATGGAGATTCGTTTACTTTTTTAGTTAAAATTAGAAATATATGTTGGACAAAAAAAAAATTATATATTCATTTTCTCTTTCCGTCTGGTCACTGAAACCACCACCGAAGAGAAACAGTTCTTTAGAGCATCAAAGCTCCGAGGAAGAGAGAGAGACGCTAATGGAAGCATTGAACTAACAACTCTAAATTTCTCATTTTAAGGTATATATTCTTCTTCTTTGTTTTTGTTTGGTCTGAATCGGACTCGGATTTAGAACAGAGATCCGACGGTTACTCGTACTTGAAACCGATCTTTTTATTGGACATTGTTCGAGTAGTGTTGGGTTTTAGAAGGATCTCACTGTTTGAGATTTGTTGTTTGACTCTGTCGGTGTTTTTTGTTTGTTTGTTGTTGTTGTTCATTTGGAAAGTGGATTTTGAGTACTTAGGGTTCTTCTTTTTCAGTGTGAGTCCCAGATCTGGTCATTTCACTTCCTAAGTTTTGATTAAAATTCCAAAATTTGTTAATTTATTTATGGTAATCATTGTTTATCTATGTTCTTTCTTGATTAATGATTAGGTTTATCTTTTAAAGCTTATTATTAGACTTGATTAGAACAAAGTAATGTTACTCTCTTTTTTTTTTGCCATAACTAAATAATGAACTAAAAGATTTCTTCAATTTGAGTATTGGTAATAGACTAAGAGTAGCCATATTGACTTACTAATATTGGCTTGTGTTGTTTCTTGCAATGCAGGTGTGTTTTAGTTCCATATATTATGGGGAAGTCTACAAAGTGGTTGAAGAATGTATTGCTTGGAAAAAAAACATCTAAATCTAGTGGTTCCAAAGGAAAAGAGGTAAACGCTTTCGTAAGAGTTTTCTATAATATGTCTGATGATTGCTAGTCTAAATATGTGGAATTTGGATCAAAATTGAGATTTTGTATGGAGGATAACAGTGGTGGTTTTAGGCTACTAATTTGCTTAAGAATGTCTTTTTTTTTTTTTGGTTTTTGTTCTAATTATTGTTTTCATGTGCAGAGAGTTGTGAGTGGAAATGAGGTACTGGTTACTTCAAAGGTAGAAGAATCTGATGTGGTATCAGATCTTCCTTCTTTCGCAGTTGCAGAGACCAATACAGTTGATAGAAGCACTGGTACATTAGAGACGCAAAATGTAGAACCTGAAGAGGTCTCAGATGATGAAATAGAGCTTCCTGAGGGAAAACCAATAGATTCTCAGAATGTTGCACCAGTTCAGGATAATTCACTATCTGATGCAGAGAGAATCCAACGAGAGATTGCAGCAACGTCTGTGCAGGCTGCGTTTAGAGGTTACTTGGTAATATTTAGGCTTTGCTCTCTTGATTGCAGCTTTTGGTGTGTTTTCTTTTTGTAAATCCTAACATGAGCTCATTGTGTGAAGGCTCGGCGTGCTTTTTGGGCACTCAAAGGCATAATAAGGCTACAAGCACTTATCCGTGGTCACCTGGTTAGGAGACAAGCTGTTGCAACTCTTTTCTCTGTCATGGGAATTGTCAGGTTGCAAGCATTTGCTCGAGGAAGAGAGATCAGGAAGTCTGACATTGGAGGTCAAGTTTATAGGAAATGCAGATTGCAGCTACTTCAGGTAATGATACTTTCATTTCTTTGTCAGTTCAAGTTCCCTTGCTAAGTGTGAGTGGTGGCACTTATATACTAACTTAGTCCAGGAAGATATTCTAGTTGGGATTGGTGGGGAAAAAATTGTTTATTTTCTTGTCAAATTAGAACTGGCTTTTCTGTTTATCAGGGGAACAACAAGCTTGCAAATCCTACAGATGCTTACCTTGGAATCAAGAAACTAACAGCCAATGCTTTTGCTCTGAAGGTACGCTTGTTGATAGAGCTATTTATTGCAATGAAATTTGGAGAAACAAAAAAGGAGCCAAAGTTCACTATATGGAATTTCTCTTTTATATTATGGAGCCTCTAGTTTTATTTTAAGATCTTGATGGATAATTTTGTTTACAGCTTCTCGCTTCATCACCAAAAGTGATACCTGTACACGCCTATGATACATCCGATCCAAACTCAAACTTGATCTGGTTAGAGAACTGGTCAGCCTCATGCTTCTGGAAACCAGTTCCTCAACCAAAGAAAACGATAAGCAGAAAACCTCAGAACAAGCTTTTAGTCGAGGCTGAATCTGCTAAACCCAAGAAGAGTGTCCGTAAAGTTCCTGCTGCAAACTTTGAAAGTTCCTCAGTACAGACATCTTTTGAGTTTGAGAAACCCAAACGCAGTTTCCGGAAAGTTTCAAGCCAGTCAATAGAGCCACCTGCTGTCGAAGATCCTCAGATTGAACTTGAAAAAGTTAAACGTAGCTTGAGGAAGGTACATAATCCTGTAGTTGAGAGCTCTATCCAACCTCAACGATCCCCTCGTAAGGAAGTCGTGAAGCCAAAGCTTGGCATTGAGAAGACAACGGAAACATCATATCCGTTGGTTCATGAAACTGCAGAAGAACCTGTTAATGTTTGTGACGAAAAGAAAAAGCAAGAAATGCCTGAACAGCCTGAGGAGTTACATATTCTTGATATGGAAGTACATACTCCTGGACCATTAGAAACCAATGAAGCGCTTGATTCCTCACTGGTCAATCAAATTGACAGCAACGAAAAAGCCATGGTTGAGGAAGAACCCTCAATGGAAAAGGATACTAAAGAAGAAAAGACTCCCAAACCAAACAATAAAGAGAATTCCGCTGGGAAGGAGAACCAGAAATCCAGGAAAAAGGGTTCAGCTATTAGCAAGACCGAGCGTGAAGAGAGTAATGGGCATCATCAGACTAGCCCATCAATCCCAAGCTATATGCAAGCAACTAAATCGGCGAAAGCAAAGCTGAGGATGCAAGGCTCACCAAAGTCTGCTGAGCCAGATGGGACTGAGAAAACCAGTGCTCCCAGACGTCACTCTCTACCATCTCCAGGTAATGGCAGGATCACCTCTCAATCTCCAAGAACAACGAGACTCGCAAACTCAGGTGACAAAACCAGGAATAAGAAGGAGAAACCTCTTCTGTCGTCCCAAGAAGGAAACGGTTAGTGCCAAAAACCAATACATGCTTAATGAGTTAATGAGATCAAACTACATTCTCCAAATCTCTCAAAGTGCTTTCTTTGATTATCTTACTGAAAACCACTACAGAAATTACACATTCTCTTGCATCTAACTGCTCTAAACTGTGTTGTTGGCTTTGCAGCCAAGACAACCCCGACAGAGCGGAAGAGGTGATTGATTCCTGCAGGAAGTTGAAGCCTTTATCGTTCTTGATTCTATAGTAGCGACAATACCAAACATGAAGAATGCGACCATCTTATCTTTTTAAAAGCTAGATTATGAGTCTGTGATTGTGTTTTGTGTGTGTTTATGTTGGCCAAGTGTTATCGTTGGCAGCTAAGTTTCTGCAATTGTGAGTGTGTCCCGAGCTGATAATGTTACATCACAAGGCTTTTTGGATCATCTTCTTCTTCTGGTTTTATCGTAACATTACTTCGATTACTTTTGAATTATGTTTATATGAATCTGTGATTACTTTACAATGGTCTCCATCATTTATATGTTCGTACTTCTTAATCCTTCTAAGTTTAAGCTTACAGACAAAACTGCAAACTTACTCCTCTGTTTTGGGTCTGAATTCTGGTCTATGTTCTTCAACTGAAGAAAACGGAACATACATGAAGCATAAAGAGAATGGTTTTTCTTCAAGTGGTATCTTTCTTTCACATATATGATCTTAACTCGATCGGTTTCTATCAAACATTTCAGATCTACGGTACCGATTCTTTCTATGAACATCAAACTGAAGTGAAGAAAGCTTATGCGAAACCGCAGACCAAATCATATTCACAGAATCTCCAACTTGCGAAGGAAAGCGATACTCGAAACACTCAGCAACCTCTTTCAATCTCCCCCACTTCTTCTTCCACTGATCCTCTGTTATCCCTCTGAGAAGATTCACCAAAAACCCTTTCTTTACAGCTTCAGAAGCATGCACAAACACGGAGAAACCCGAATAATCTAGAGTATCTTCAAACGGAAGCTCAATCTGATCACTGATTATAACCGGAACACAATGGCTCACGATGGCATCGAAAAGACGGTTTGAGGAAGGAGTGTCACCCGCGATATTGAGACAAAACTTCGAGGAAGCCATTCCTTTACCAGTTTGTTTAGTCCCATTCCCTCTAACAGTTCCAAATGCAAAGTGAATATCTTTCTCATCTTTAAGAAGGTTATACAGTTCTTGACGAATAGTTCCACCCTAAGACGAAAAAATTTGATGGCTGAGATTAGAATCAGTAAACAAGATTGATAGAATAGAGAGGAAAACTCAAAGTCACTTACATCTTTTCTGTAGATTGCTCCTTGGAAATATGCCAATACAGGACGCTTCTCAAACGGAGCTGACTCATTGTTAGAGATAGTCTTAACGACGTGCAAGTAAGGCGCAATGATATCTTTCTCAAGATTGGCAACCGCGGATGAATACCTTCCGAAATCCGAAAGAACAAACATTGCGGATCCAAGAAAGTTTCTTGCATAGAGCAAACTGTTAGGATGATGAGCTATTATCAGATGATCTTTCCCATCAAATCTTTTCCATTCATCTTGACTTTTCAAGAACTTAACTAATCTTTCTTGTAACAATCTATCACCACTGATGGTTTCGTTCCCACGGAGCTTAGATTTGCGATTGTAACTCAACGAAGCAAAGAAAGGCACGAAAACTATGTCAGCTTCATTAGAGTTCTTCACTCTAATTGCTGCACTACTACAAGGTCTCTTGATGTCAGGTGTCTCTGAAGCTAAAAGATCAAGTGTTAGCCAATACTCTACACTGTGTTGCCGATTTAACCCACCAGGATAAGATGGGATTGTACTAAAGTTCTTGATATTTGGCCAAATCTCAGATCCTGTTTTGTGCCAATTCAATATCCCAAAGTGAAATTCAGAGGGTAGATCGTACATAAACACCTTCAACACATCTCGGTTTCGATCGCATAAAGTATCGATTTGCCTTCCGAAATCCTCGTTCTTGATGTCTGTTCTTGGAGGAATCAGCTTGCGAACTAAATTTGAAGTGAAAGAGGATTCGTTGCGTTGGAGGAAGAAGAGAGAAGAGACAATGAAGAGTAGCGTTGAAACAGTTATCGTGTAAAAGAGAAATTTTGAAGAAAGCAAACTCTTTTCCGACATTTTTTTTGTTCGAACCTCAATCATCCAAACAAAACCAAAGTGGGTTGGGTTGGGTTTGATTTTCTTTTCCGTTAATCGAGTTGCAGAAAAAGGTTCCAGCTTTCGAACATCATCGATTGAGAAAAAAATAGTTAAGTACCTGAGGAAATAGGGTTTCCGGAGGTTTTACGCCATGGCAGGAGAAGAGAGAGTTTGATGCATGTTTCACTCTTCTTGACAGCCACTTTTTAGGAACCAGAGCAATTCGAGTTAAAAGATTTGGTCTTTGATCATCAAATGTCCCAAGCCATCACTTTTTTTTTTTCTGGTATTGAGGTGAATGATTTTTATTTTTTTAGTCAAAGAGTGTTCAGAGTTGAGACCCTTTCCCTCTGTTCACGACAATTGGTGAAGACTTTACCGAGGGTTCCCAAAAATTGTGAAATATGTCTTAAGAATAAAGGACACAACTTTTATTGTTTTTCTTGCTAAATATATAAATATAAACACCTCAAGGAAGAAGAAACATATTGTCAAACGGTAATGACTGATTCATAAAAAATCATAGCGATTGGAAGCTTTCAATATAGATATGAAAGATGTCTTTAGTTATTAAAAAAAAAAAGAGCATATGGAAAACATCATTCATTTAGATAATTTTCACATTTAATTTAGTCATGAAAGATTGTCATTTATTTTGCGATTTATATCATGTATATTCAACATGTGTGAATGCATATTAAATCCCCTAGATATTTTTTTTTGCTATGTTTATACATTTTAATTCATGTATATAAGAAAAATGCAACTATCATTTATCTTTTCTGATTTGATATGTAAATTAATTCAACATGTGTCAATGTATAATAAATGGGATTATTGTTGATTTTGCCATTTTTCATAGAAATCTTTTGAAATTGCCATTTTTACTAAAATTTTATGGATATGCCATTTTCTAACACTTAAAATATACGTATTTCGGATTTTTTTGGTAAAAATACGTAGTTTATACAAAATACTAAACCCTAAGAACAACCACAACCGACTAAACCCAAACATAACGAATAAAACGCATGTTAAATCATATTTCCGTAGCCTGAAAAAATGGCAAAATCCATAAACTATTTAAAAAAGGGCAAAATCCACAAATGCCATCCAAAAAAATGGCAAATCCATAATTGATTCATAATAAATTACTAAATCTATCATTTGCTATTTTAAAGCATTTTCATTAATGGATATAAGATACTACCAAACAAAATTAATGGATATAAGAAATTTCATATAACTTTTACTCTTTTATTTTGTGATTTGTCATGTGATTCAATAAGTGTCAATATGTGATTATTTATCTAATCTTCCAGATTTTAATTTATGCGCATAGAAAACATATATATACTATATTATCATTTCCTTCAATCATAAGTATTATCATGTATATATATATATATTACTGAAAAGAGTTGTGATATATCGATCAAGATTGCATCATGGCAAATAAGGATGTTAGACAGAGTACACACATACGTGAATATGATGAAGTTCTAAGTTTGTAAGTATTTTTTGTTAGTCAATTCATAATTTACTGTTATAATAATTAATAATAAATTTAATAGCTTTTGAACTTTTTTTGGTTACGGGAGGTTGACGTGGAGATTATTTTCACCCGTCATGCACATTTATATACTCTGTTCTCTTCTTTTAATGGCTGCATGGAAGTTTGATAATGGGTTCACCCACGAAGGGTTACTTTTGGCTCCACTCTACCTCTTGGCCACTATAGGAGAAGTGGCAGCTAAAATCCTCAATGACAAGGAGGCAGGGTACGTAACCAGAAGTTATAGCCATCTTCTGGGAGGTTACACCATCCTTATGCTGAGCTTTGATTGTGGAATGTTTCCTCTTGTAATTGGTCTTCTATGGGCTCTATTTGTCTCGATACTCTTTCCGTATAATTATGATTTAGTTGCTTGAAGTTGTTAAACCAATTCTTTCAATCGGCATATTTGGTTTGTAATTCTTGTAATTTAAATATAAAACTAAACCAAAGTTGATTTGATTGAACCAAGTCTTTAATTTTTCTTCTTCTTTTGTTTGGATATATTTCGGATAGATGTGATTAAAAAATCTTGATTATAATCGAACCCGAATAAACTTTGATTCTATGTTGGTTTTCAATTATATTAACTGAACCGATCCGGAGCAAAAAATATCTAAATAGATTTATTTTTGGAAAATTTGGAAAAATAACCCACAAAAATTTATAAATTAGGTAAGTAACCAAACAAAAAAAGGAGAGTGATATTGTGTGTATAAACTATAAACTGTAAATCGGACTCTTTTACCCTTTTCTCTTTCCAGATGCATAGACAGCACAAATACGTCTCCATTTCTATCTCCATTCTCCAGAGTCCAAATGCACACCAAAACTCAATTTCACACTCAGACAAAAACAAAAATTGCACAAGTCCTCTCAATTTCACGTTCATGGTTTCTGCTCTGGTTAGTTTTACCGGAAACTCTCACTAGAAGGTCAAATCTGTTCACCACCACTAGCAATATATTTGTCGGATTGTGTTCAATAATCTTCACTTTTTCACTAAAGTAGATATGAGGATTACTAGATTCATAGATCCATGAGAATAAAAATGAAGAATTTGAAACCGCGAAATCAATGATAATGAAGCTTACGACCACCACCACCGCGCCGACCACCACCATCATTAACGCTAGTGCTGCTGCTGCCGTCACCATCGGCACCGCCGCTGTTGCCGTTACCATCGCCACCACCACCACGCTAGCCCACGCTTCTCTCTCTTCTTGCGTGTCCACAAACCGAAACGAGTGTGAAGGATCACGCGTCACTCTCTTCTTCACACGCGCGTCCTCATGCCTTAAACAAGGAGTTACTTGACTTTTCATCCCTCTCTAGTGTTATTTACTAAATTTTGCACATTAAAGTGCTATATTCTTAAATAGTTTATCAAAAATGGTTATTTCTGCAAATCACTCTTTATTTTTTATAAAAAAAATCTAGTTTTTTTTTTTTTTTTGCTAAGAATGTAAATATTTCATAAAATGAAAAATGTTTAGGTTTACAATCGATGATTATAATCCTAGAAAATGGTTCCATGGCAAAAAAGATAAAAACATGGAAGCATAAGTTAGTAACCACGGTTTTCGGTCCATCCACTCAACCATAGCGAAAGAGCTATGAGAGTTAAATGAAGCGATGACGATTTTGTTGTTCTTCCTAGAAGAATTGCAAAAGGAGAAGGGCGATTGCGAATTGTGACCGCCGAGTTGCATAAGACACATAGCTCTAGAAGCCTTTCAAAGGAGGCCCGAGACCGAGATGTCAACGGAAAAAAACTCCAAACCCTGCCACACATTCTCTCCCCGCAAAATGCAGAAGCGATTCTTTGATCAAGTCCATGAGCTTTCTTTGGACGGAACCTCACACGCCAAATTATGCCAACGGTGTGTGCTCCCTCTACCAAGTTCACCCGAAGTCGGCTAGCGCAGAGCAATAATAAAAACAGTTCACCACCACACCAAAGGCCATTAGCCTTACTAGCTCCTCTATAGCACAATCTTAACGCAAGCAAGAGGCGGACACTCAAAGCATAGCAAACTTCTACCAAAAGGCAAAAACAAAAGCAAGCCACAACAAAACCAGGCCTTGAACCAAACCAAAAGTCTTGGTATACATGTAACGTCCTCAATTGGCGATGAAAGCTAGTACCACCGGTAACTAAAACATCAACAAATCAAACACTACTGCAGCCATAAGAATGATCAAAAGAGCATCCGAAAAGACAAAACAACTTGACCTGCCACGAGGAAGCACTCTCCTAATAATCCTGCCAATGTCCACGAGCAGAAGATGCCAACAGAGAAAAGCTTCTTCCAAACGTCAAGGCTTGTCGAGACAGAAAACTCAAAGCAGAAACAAACAACAGCCAAGTCCTGAAACCTAAGCGAAGGAGAGACGAAAGAGAGGTCGAGGCTTCAAAGGCTCGGAAAGTTAGAGAACAACAAGCTAGGCTGGTAAGCTCTCGACAGAGCCGCTGAAAACCACTCGAATCAAAACTCCAAAACTCGAAAACGACTCGCACGGGGTGGACAGAAGCTACTGGCTACTAGGAAAAGCCGTCCTCAAAGCAAATCCCAACAGAGAGAAGCCCAAAACCGCCGGTAGACACGAGTTGAAGCGCGATGGTTAGTCCAAGAGGAGTCTTGGAAAATGCGAGACCAAGCAAGGCGGGAGAAGCCACACCACAGCAACGCCGGGAGAAGCCCGCACCGCCACCAGAAACGCCAGGAAGAAGGAGATCTAGAAGTAGATCTACAAGTGAGAACTTGCTCCGCCGCCAGAGAGGCGAGTCGCTAGGGAAGAAACCAAGCCTCCGCCTTGATCTGTCGCCGTCTACAGGCAATAGGGGCAGAGAGCATGAGATTCCGACCACCGAGAACGGCCGACACGCACGGCGGACCCTCAACTCTCACCGCGACTGTGTAGTTTCTATATGTTAGCCAATACTCTACACCCACCAGGATAAGATGGGATTGTACTAAAGTTCTTGACATTTGGCCAAATCTCAGATCCTGTTTTGTGCCAATTCAATATCCCAAAGTGAAATTCAGAGGGCAGATCGTACATAAACACCTTCAACACACCTCTGTTTCGATCGCATAAAGTATCGATTTGCCTTCTGAAATCCTCGTTCTTGGAAGAATCAGCTTGCGAACTAAACTTGAAGTGAAAGAAGATTCGTTGCGTTGGAGGAAGAAGAGAGAAGAGACAATGAAGAGTAGCGTTGAAACACTTATCGTGTAAAAGAGAAATTTTGAAGAAAGCAAACTCTTTTCCGACATTGGTTTCGAGCCTCAATCATCCAAACAAAACCAAAGTGGGTTGGGTTAGCTTTGATTTTCTTTTCGGTTTATCGATTTGCAGGAAAAGGTTTCAGCTTTCGACCATCATTGAGGTAAATAGTTATTACCTGGTGGATTAGGGTTTCCCGAGGTTTTACTACGCCATGGCAGAAGAACAGAGAGTTTGATGCTGATACTATCAGACAACTTCTCGAAATCAGAGGACTTCGAGTTACAAGATGTGGTCTTTGATCTTCACATTCCCAAAGCGATGACTTTCTTTTTTTTCTTTGAATTAAATTTTTTTTTTCCGAGTCCACAGTCTCCTCTGTTCAAGACAATTGGTAAATGGTAAAGACTTTTTTTCCCAGGCGGACATAAAACCTTCAGATTTTTACTTTGTTACTATTCGCTTTTTCTTTTGTAAATATTTCAGATGTTTTTAAAAATATCCTTTACAACTTTTTTTTTTAATTACTAAAATTTCACAGTTCGTGTATGCTATAGGAAACGTATGGTACTGAATATTGATGATAAATATTATATAACACAGACAATAACACTAAAATTTAATCATCATAACAACAACAGAAACATACTAGAATTAATTAAAGAAAATATTCAATACAGTAGTAGATTGCGGTTCCTCTTTTAATGTTTTTGCTTATGGACATTTTGGTCCACCTTGTTGAGTCTTCCAGTTGTTGTAACAAGGACACACTTGTTTATTGCCGTACGTGCCTGGAGGGACACAAAGGCATTTAGCACAACACTTCTGGCAGAAGAACATGCATGGCTTATGATACTTTGTGTTACTACACCTCCTCGTGCATTGTCCTCCACATTCTGCAATCGTAATAATCGAGTTTTAATTTGATTAAGAATAAGAAATGAGAATTCATAAAAGAAGAAGAAGTTTTACTTACGGTATGATTTCAGACTTCCGGGTCCATACTGTTTTCAAAACAAAATTTAACATGGGTACGTATTAAATTTATAGCAATCAATAGAAAGGGAAATGGAAAAGAATTAAAATGAAGATTATATAAAACTTACCCTTTCTGGCTGGTACTCAGCTTCTTTTGACATAGTGAGACAAATGAAAGAGAAGAAAATTGTGACTAAGAGAAGAAAAGTTATGAATTTGGCCATGACTGACTTTTGAGGGAGAGAAGATGTGTAGGTAGTGGAGCTCTTAGTTCTTAGTTTGAGAAATTTATGAATGTGTTGTGTGTAATAACCTGTTTTGTCAGCTATTTATAGAAGGTGTGTGTAAGCTTTCTTAGTCACATGTATAATAAGTTAATAACGGTCCATATATAATACTGCCTTTATATATCTCATCCTGCCACTTGATTTACATTTTTTTTTGTTAAAAAATCTTATTTACATATTAAAACGTAAAATTAAAACAAAACACAAAATTAAAAGTAAGAAAAAAACGCAACATACTAATTAAAAGTAGTTTCAAGTTTTCAACTATACTTATACAAAGCTATCTATCATCGACCAACTTAATCGGTTAAATTTGAAGAATTTTTGAGAAAAAAAAAGAAATATCTAACGTTAAGTTCGAGTTAACTTCAGTGGTTAAAAGACTCAATGCAAAAAATATTTACATGTGTTTTCTGTTCAGATTCAAAGAACTATGAATCATAAAACTCACATCTCTTTGGTGGTAAAAATTAATGACCGGTCCAATTAATGATCGAGATTCGGTATCCAAATACAATTAAATTTATTTATTTTTTTGACATTCGTCGTAACATTTAGCATAAGAAAAAGTGAACAAGTTGATACAATTAGGCCAAAAGAGTTACATTTGGGACTACCCAAATTGAAGAAAATGAAGGGTATAATGGTAAAAGAGAGTGAGTAACATGGAAGAACAGTTACATATCCAATGCAAGTGATTGGGACCCGTGTTCAAAAAATCGCTAGGCGCTAGTCGGGCGGTGAGGGTGCGCCTAGCGCCTAGCAAGAAAATCGGAGATTATACGGGGATTAATCGGGGATTAGTTTTAGGGCTATTTAATGTTTTAAAAATATATTAATCCATTATAAATAAGAAATTTATATAATCTTGTTTTTAAAATTGCATTAAACACATGAAAACAAGAATTTAAGGTCAAATTTATGATTTTTATAAAAAAATTATGAATATAAGTGAGACGTTTTGAATTTTAGATCCAAAAAAAGAAAAAAAAATGTAAAAAAAAAAAAAAATTGGGCTAGGCGCCGTCTAGGCGGGCTAGGCGGACGCCTAGGCGGTCTAGGCGGACAAAAATCGGTGATCCGATTTTTTTACCGATTTGGACAAAATCGCCGCGGTCCCCACCCGATCAGCGCCTAGGCGGCCGCCTAGGCGGCTAGGCGGCCGATTTTTAGAACAAGGATTGGGACCAACCAACAAACAAAGGGACCGATAAGAGCAATCTGGGAGTGGATTCATGCCACTTTTCCTCTTATCTCTTAGCAAGATGATCAAAGAGAGCCGTTCGATGTAGAGGAGGAGCAACGTGTCTAGATCTCGGAGGTGGATAATGAGATCATGCAAACTTAAGGTGGGGAATTGATTGAAGAATCGAGAGAGAGACAAAAGGGTAGAGGCAGTTTTCGCGCATGCATAACTCCATGTGCACACTCACATGGGAGACATATTCTATCTAATGCTTTCAACAAACATAACGACCTTTTTTCATCTTTACATTTTTTGATATAATTATTGTATCCATAACAAAGTCTTTTTAAGCTCTATGTATATAGAGTTAGATGTTATCGTTATGTAAGTTGAAATAACTGCGATTCTGAGGAATAAATGAAACGTAAATTATATGGTTGTAGATTTGAAGCCGTAGTATAAACCCACATGCAAACAATTCATCTCTAAATAATTTTTGGTCAAACTAGTAACAAGATATATACTAGTTTTTTCGTTCATTTTGTTATTTGGTTGTCCAATAAAATAGCATTTAAGTTTTAAAGTTGTTTGTGTTTAACGTTTTAATAGATACGGCATCTTGTTACTACACTGACAATTGAGAGTTGAAGTGGATCAGACAACTTCAAGTATGTGTCCACTTGAATTTGATGTATCCTCTTCATTTATTACTTCACCTTACTCCACCGCTCATGAGATAACCTATTTTTCTTTCACTGAAAGAAAAACAAAGACTCGTGCACCAAAAAAATAGAAAATTTATCAATCTATAAGCACTTTAAAAAGAATGCTGAAATCTGTAAGTTTTATTTCGTTTTGTATTATTGTTCCAGCGTCGATTTTTTACTAACCACGTTAGTTTTGTTCATTGTATTATTTATTTCACCCCAAATTTCCATAAGTTTTAAGCTTCATATGTCCTACAACTAGTTATTTTTTCATAAATTTATTACTTATTTTCATGAAAATTTAAGTGGATTAAAATAATTTTGATTTTTTATCATTATGATTTTTAGAGTTATTTCCGAATATTTGTTTACTATATATGTCGACTATGTTTGGTTAAAATAGAAGATTATTTTTAAGAAATCTAACTTGATAAATGATAAACCCTTTACCAAAAAGATATCACTCGATGGGATGTTAATGAATGAACAAGGCCCAAGCCCAAGTAATCCGAAGAATTTTATTGATATAATTCTGAGGAAGAAGGCCAAAATAATCGAAAGAGAGGACATTAAAGCCCAATACCTATTTATAAGATTAGCCCATATCACCCAAACGGTGAAAGGACATGGAAACACTGACAAAGAGTGACATAATCAAATTAATGAAGTTTAATGTTTGGTTAATTTAGAGATTTTTCATTTTTATTTCAACAAGTGACAGACAGAGAGACATTGAAAAAAGTAGATTTGATGTTTAGTTTCCCAAATATTAGTTAGTCTTTTTAAATAATCGTAGTCAATTGTTTAATAATCATTGTGTGCCCTTTCACGTATGGGTCGTTCTTAATAATATCTATTATCTAACATGAGATTATAAACAATTTACTAGTCTCACTCTGATATTGATCAACAATTTATGTCGAAAAGACAACATTTTGACTAATATGTATACAAATCACAAATAAGTCGATTTTTAAGGGGTTTAATTATATGATTCTAAACTTCACGAGTGGGGCACGGTTGGTGAGAAACATAGAGTCCTTTCAATAATCTCTCATCTTCCTCTCTCTCTTAATTCTTGATTTCATATATGTTAGTCCGTTTAAAATTATATAAAAGCAGACCTAATTACACATTGTCTTTAAGGTTAATTTTATAATACTTAATAATGAAATTAACTCTACAGTATGATTCTGACTAATAAGTAATAACCGAGATAGCGAAGAAATAAAACCAAAGTCGTCGTCAAAGATTTGATTAGGAACTCACTTACTTTTTTAATTCATTTAACAATCAACTTCGTGACATTCTTGCGTGATTCTCGGCTTTAATACCTTAATTATGTTTTTTTATTAACATCGGCAATTATGACATTTGCTTAAACGGTATTTTCTCGATTTCTTCTACAGATTAAATAAAATAATACTACCACATTGCATTGGCATCTAAATAAATTTGCGTACAACTCTAATCAGTATAAAGTATTTAATATTTTGATCGCACTATTTGTCTAGCTAGCACCAAACGCATTACACATTCTTCAGTACAACTATTAGAATCTATATTTTTGATAATCATAATGAAGTTATTATAGAATAATGTTTCCTGCATTATAAAGCTTATCGTGGTCAGAAAAAAATCTTTGACCTGTTTTTGTTGCAATTATGTATCATACAGAAAATATGACAAAAATAATAATATCAAGCTACATGGTTATATACTGTGCATATTTTGACCTAAATAGGGTACATACTCCGACTCTATATATGCATGCAATTAGTTTTTTTAATTATTTTTGGTTACATTCAAAATTACAAATTAGTTACAATTAGAAACTTATTACTATAGCGAGAAGAATAATAAAAGTCGTTCACAGGGACTTTTGTGTGTCAAGTGGGACCCATGTTTTGTTGGGTCACGTGTAAAGAAGTCAATTTGACTAATTATCTATACTATTAATTGGGAATCATTCTAACTTAAATAACCTTATAAAGTGTAAGATATTACAAAGATTGCCATTAGTTTTTAGTGTTTTTAAATAACTTCATTAAAGGTACAATAGTAATCACAAAATTAATATATTTAAATTAAAAATAGTTTAATTCTTTTAAATAATTATTAATTTCCAAAAAATTAAACTAACTTTCTCTCTCCTATTAATTATAAACGAAAATTTGAAATTAATTTTTAAAAAATTGTTAACCAATGAGAATTGAAAAACTAAGATTTGATATCCAACTAAGATTTTATCTAAACCAATCGTAATAGACTATTCTATATCAAAAATAAAAAGAAAAATAATATCATTTTAATTCAAAATTAAAAACACTATCGTTTAAAAGATTTATCAATGGAGGACTTTAAGTTTGAATTTAAAATTTCATAAGAAAATTAAATACAAATATTTTAAGATTCAGTTTTGTTATAATATTTTCACAAATTTTAAAATATAAAACAAAATTTTATTTCACAATTTCGAAAATACGATATTAGATATTAACAACTATTTATATTTACTATGAAATAAATTCAAATAATAATAAATTTAAAGTAATTATCATTATAGCCTTCGTTTAGAGCAAGTTTGATAAATATCTAAACAATAGATTGTATATATTAATTTCTAAATTATTTTGCGTTTTATTTTTTGTTTTTCAACCGGATCTTCCTTAAATAAATCCCTAATATATTGCACATAGTTTTCAAATAATGTAAACTAATTATATATTTTAAATTCAAAACAAATTATGCAGCAATAGCATATCACTTTTAGAGATGTATTTCAAATTTTTATTTTTAATCCAAAAATCAAATTAATTATGATTAAACAATAAAAAGAAGAATATGCAAAATTTAGCTAAGGAAAAAAACATTAATAAATTTGTTAAAATTTATTTGTAACTTTAGCAGCATATATATTAATCTGCAAAACTCACAGTATGTATTGTATGGTATTTAAAAGTAAGCAAACAAGAATTTGGAACATGATTTTAATGGAATGAAATGAGAATAGGAATTACGAGACGGGATAGGAGGGGAACATAAATTAAAAATCAAACTAAATACCCAACTGGTATGAGTTCGGGTTATGAGCACTATATAAAATAAATTTGTTTACATACTGTACGTACGTTTTCAGTTACACATATTCTATTTATGCCGGATACTGGACCGTCATATTTTTATTTCACGTATACGATACGGGTTATGGGACTAAGAATTTATGACATATACAAGACGGGATAGGTTTCCCGTTCCAAAATAGTTACGCCTAGCTAATATACATGAAATAACCAAACTCAAACCGAATCTATATCCTATTTAACACATGTAATCAAACTATTATAAATGTTTTGATTAGTTTAGAAAATAAAAAAAGTAACATCATTTAACTTTTGCAACTAAATTATATCTTAGTTTTATCTTAAATATAATTTCGCACGTACGTGTAGGTCAGGATCTTAAAATATAACTATGCACTAACGCAACTGAATTTCGTTCATTACTCTAATTTTATAATATTTATATCATTATAAAGTTCACTAACACAACAAAATATTTTATATTTTTAAAATTTATATAACAATTTCTATAAAAATATCTCTGCACGTAGGTGTGAATCCAGATCTAATACACTAAAATATATATCATAGAAACAACGAAATAATCTATATTGAATTAAAATTTGTTAAAATATTTTAAAAATATGAAACCCCGCACGTATGTGCGGGTCAAGATCTAGTTCAGTATTAAAATCCAATTACAAAACATAATCCTGTCACGTTCATTTGCTTTTTTTCTTTTGAAAATGTCATCAAAATCATATCCCTTTCTTTGCAATTGTTGTCTTTGTTTATTTGTCTTACAAAATCGAAGCTACTAGTTTTGTTCATTTTTGATTGAATAGTCGTTTTATATATATTTTTGCAAAATTGAAGCTGGCACACGAGAGATAATTGGGATCATAAGAGTTATCAAAGTGAAAGAAACATAATCAATAATTAAATTATTGTGTATTATAAATATGTTATGATTTACGACTTTAGAAGAGAAAAAGTCATTTAGAAATTATTTGTACCTAGAAAGTATTTTTATTTATTTATCGTTAGGACGTCATGTCAAATTCTAAATCTCTAACACAATGGTTCTGTTAGTGTCGTATTATCGTATGAGTTCAAGCCTAACATAGCGCATGTTCGATAAAAAAAAAATCACAACTATATTAAGTGTATTATATGAAGTTTGGAATATATATATAAAAAAGTGATTAGAAATGCGATTGCATTCCAATATTAACCTGTCATTGTCTCTTGCTTGTGGGAGCAGGTCCGTTGGACTGAGTCGGATTCGCATTTAATTTATTTACTCAAATAACTTTTATTTATTATATTCTATACAATTAATTATTAATTATTCGTATAATGCAATGCACATGATCGACGGTAAAATAAGGCTGGCTACTGATTTTCTCCATTTCTTTGGAGTTTTTTTTTTCGTTTAAATTAACTCCAGAGTCCAGAGATTATCTTTTTTGGTCTCAAAATATACATCTGCCTATGATTATTGGAATTTAACATGATAACGTATTATGTTAGTTCAGATAAATAAAAAAATATATAATTTGTCTTTTAAAAAAAGAAAAATACACAAATTTGTTATTTCACTCGCATATCTTTTATTCTTTCACTATGTCATTCGTATTCTATGACGGAGAACGATCGAAGACCATAATGGAAGAGAATAATAAATCTCTATACCCTTATGTCGCGTTTGAACATGACAATACGTGAAATAATGGAAGAGAATGAATATCGTTTTATCGACAGAGAGACAAAATCCCCCATCTTTTTAAATAATTATACTGTACATTTCACTATTTCATAATAATTATATCTTCAAAGAATATACAATAGTGTACATTAAATCAATTATTTCAACCGGTTTGATAGTTTATCCAGTTTCAATAATCAGTTTTAGTATAATTTTAAAACACTATTTATAAAAAGATCAATTATGTACAAAGTAGCCCTTATTTTAAGCCACTTTGTCGACACCGTAGGTATACATAAATAATTTAATCATCTCTAGGGTTAGATTATTAACAATCCTAATGAAGCTATTTTATAAAAGGGGCACAAAGGGCATTACCAAATTACAAGTCCACACCTTCTAGTCTTCACTTCGTTTTCATAAAGAGTCTTTCGTAAGACCAAAGAGCCATTTTCGATTCCAGGGCTAAAACTAGGGTTTCACAGTTCATGATGAAGAAGAGACAGATGGTAATCAAGCAGAGATCAAGAAACTCCAACACATCTTCCTCTAGGACTACTACTTCGTCTTCTTCTTCCTCCTCTGAGATCAGTAACGTCCGTTACGTGGAGTGCCAGAAGAATCACGCTGCTAACATCGGAGGTTACGCCGTCGACGGTTGCCGTGAGTTCATGGCCGCCGGAGTTGAAGGAACCGTTGATGCTTTGAGATGCGCCGCTTGTGGTTGTCACCGGAATTTTCACCGGAAGGAAGTTGATACGGAGGTTGTTTGTGAGTATTCTCCACCTAACGCTTGATTTTTCAAGGATTTTACTCTTTTAATTTTTATTTTATTTTCTTTTAATTGGTTTGGGTTTATCGATTGATTTTTAAAGATGAATTTGTTAGAGGATATTTGTATATGAATATTGATGTGTATATCAACAGCTCACATACCGGCTACCGCCCATCTATATCTATAGGTATTTATAAAATTGCTTGTTGGTTTGACATATATTTTGTATAGTTCTGTTTGTGATGTAAACAATATTTTATTTTTGATTTTAGCTTTTGGGTTTCCTAAACCTTCAATGAGCCAGCTTCAGGAAATAACATTTGCGATCTAAATTATAGGATCGAAACTAGATCTTTTTTTTTTTTTTTGTTAATTTGGAGAATGATAGTGGAATATTTTTGTTGTATAAGTCGATTTTAGGAATACATTCACAGGAAAGAAGCATAAGTCGAGTTATCACGTTACACGATACTAGATCATCACCCGTACTGTAGTACGGGTTGAATTTCATTTATTACAAAATTTATATATTATATAGTTATAGAATAAAATCGTGATATATTATAATAGTAAGTATAAAATATTAATTTTTTTATGTCAGTCCATATATATAATATTAGAATGAATATATTTTTATTTTTCTGTAATATTCAATTATGGATATATTTTTTAAAGATATGAGAACGGAAATTAATATTATTTTCAAAAAAAATAATATTGTTTGAACAATGAGTTAATTTATGTTAACAACCACAAAATGAGAGTGCATATAATTTAGTTAGATCAAAAATCAAAATATCATAAACGAATCGCATCTAAAACGTAGATTATTTTGAATTAGTTAGTTAGCTATTATTTTGAATTAATTTAGGAAATTATTTTTTCAAATTCTAATTCTTTGGTTGTTGAAATAGAGATTTGTTTGAGCTAATTACGGAATTTACCAATTATTCACATAATCGAATATGTTATGAACATATATTTGGTATATAATAATACCAAATTCGATCCGTGTGTGGAGTCTATATTTTCATTTTACAATCCCTATGAAAATATTGTGGCACAATCTATTATTCATTATTTCCAAAATTGCTTGCAGAATTAAATTTTCAAATATTTAGAAGTGTCAAACCTTATTTAATTCATCTCATCATAAAATCTTAAAATGTCGTCTATTATAAGGATCATAACTTTCTATCATATAATACATTACTTTTAACCCGCCGCCTACTATAAATATATTAAACATATCTTTTTAGAAAATCAAATTAGTATTTATAATTTTTTTTATCTTTTTAATCTATTAAATATTTATGATATTCTTTAATATATTAAATTAAACTTTTTTTAAATGTTCCAAATTAAAATCTTTAAAATTTTTATTGTAGTATGTAAAATTATGAATTTAAATATATATATATGAAATTAAATATAAATATTCAAATAGTTATAAGGATCATAACTCATTTCATCATATAATACATTATATTTAACCCGCCGCCTATTATAAATATTTGTTTCAAAAAATCAAATTAGAGTATTTATATTTCTTAACTTTTTGATCTATTAAGTATTGATGATATTAAAAAAGGAATATATTACTCAAATATGAATTTTTGACCCGTTAAATTAGTTTTTTTCAAACATTGAACAATTTATATTCGTTTTTAAAAATTCAAATCTTTGTATATGCGGAAAAATTTACTTTTTTTTTATTATGTAGATGATATAATATTAATTTATTTATTTTATAGAAATAGAATAATATAAAGATGAGAGGTGAAGTATAATGATTAATAACAAATTAATGTGATAAGTTAGATATCAAATCTTATATGTTCATTTTGATTGGTCATTCTTTTTAAAAAAATTAATAATAGATTTTCGTTTTTATAATTAAATGATATTAATTAAATTGCATAAAATAGTATTTGACTTGTTTATCCTTAATGAGTTGAATTAATTTACTCTATAAAATTTTATTTCTAATGGCATTCTTAAGTAAATTCTTACAAAAGGGAAGGTTAGTTAAGGGTATCTTATAAAGTGTACTCCCCAAATAATAGTATAGGATGTACTTTTATATATCCACGATTTTACGATCTTATGTATGAAATAATTTGTATAGGAGGTCTTTTTGTTAAAAGTATACAACTTAGTTTTATCTGACTAAGACTCGAATACAAGTTCCAATACATGTGTGTAGCCCTCTGTCTTCGTTTTTATTTGAATATTGAACCTCTCATCGAAGCTTACATTTGTATATATATAGTTACATAATAACTTTCCACTTAATTAAGTAACGTTAGTAACCTCAATAATAATCGTTTTACATTTATGTTTTTTCAACCCAAAACAATAATAATGTATTTTCAACATAGATTCTAGAATCATATTATATACCTGCAATCACGACCAGTTGGGAATATGAGGATGCTGATAGTACGTAGCCGGATAAATCAGATAATGATCTTGAAGAGAGTTGAATCTAATTCCACTTTTTTTTTTGGCTTCTTGAATCTAATTCCATTAATGATATAATCATTTTTTTTTTTTTTTTTTTTTTTTTTTTTTTTTTTTTAATGATATAATCATATATATTACGTATGAATGAAAGCAAGATATTTATTTGTATAACTATATATGTACTCAATTTCAGTTATACCACAAACGGCCCACATATCGATCGAATCATGTTTTCTAATCGTCTAGGTTAATGGTTTTGTCTACTTATTTTTAAAGTCTATGGAATCAAAAGAAGAGGCGGAAGCAACTAATTAAATAAGTGTATATCTATGGCCATGGGAAAAGATTTGGTTTTGTGATAAAAAAATGATATGTATTGGCTGCTTTTGCCATCATCTAAGTGGCCACTCGAATTTGTTGGAAAAGACCACTGTAGTTTTAATTATTAATATTTTCCGAAACGAAAAGAGTTTCATATATTTCTATTCCAACTTTTTAAACTAGAGCATATTGTGAATCTCCATAAATTCTGAACTGTATTCAGTTTTTAAAGATGAAAGTTTTATGTAATAGAGGATATGTCTTAAAAAAAAGTACAAATCTATAAATGACTCGGCTAGGTTAAAAGCATCCAATATATGGAAATCATTCTCCACAATCACAATTGGCTACTGGCCACTTCGCGAAATGTCTTGAGATATAATCACATTTCTACAACGTTTCATAAAAATCACATTTCTACAAAGTTTCATCACACAATTTCCAATCATTTGCAATGTAATGTAAATAATAAGATTTTTATACACTTCAAGCTCCTTTGTTCTCGACGGTGAAGCGTGAAGTGTATAAAACCTTAAAAGTAATTAGAGTAATTAAATCTTAAAGATTTTCAAACAAAGCCAAAAAATCGGACCATCTTTTCAATTAGGTGGCATGTAATTGTCGTGGAGAGCTTGAAGTTGAAATCGGTGAAGGCCCATTATTGGCAAATCAATCGACATTAAAACCAATGATAAGATTTAATTTTTTAAAACAAGTCAAAATGGTTTTATTTGGGTGATCAATCTTGTATTTTTTGTTGACGATTGGCTCTTTCGTAAATGTGCAACGTTTAGAAGACCCACCCACTAATTAGCATGATTATTAATTAGGAATTCCTTTTGTTTTTGTTTGTTGTTTTTTCTTACTAATGGACCGACGTGGAAAGCCTTAGGGCCCATTCAAAAGCTTAGTAAAGGCCCGTGGTTTGTGATTTTTCTTTATTTAAATCTTCATATAATCACTTATTTTTCCACTACATTCGAGGCTTCTATCGAGAGTTCTAATGTAGTTCAACTTCATGGACATTTTTTTTAACTAAGTGGAGAAACAACCCTTTACTAAATAACTTAAAAGTAAAAGAATTAAATATGAAAAGGGGGTCATGATATATAGTGGAATGACAAGGCAATTATTTTTATAATTAAGAAGAAACAAAATATCCTTGTTGAAGAATAAAAAAAGGGACCAAAAATGAACAAAACACATGGACCAAGACAGCGAAAAGAAACCTTTGGCTTATCTAACAATGGAGAGATGGGTTTGAGAAAATGATTGAAAGTGAAGATGAGAGTTCCTTTCCTTTTGATACATGGGATCGATGTGATTTCCAAAGGCCCGCCTTCAAATCTCACATGCTTCTGTCCTTTTAATCCTCTATTCACACTCTCTTTACTTTTTTTTCCCCTCTCGAAAAACTATTCAATTCTTAGAAAATGCTCAAAGCATGCGCAAAGTATATGTACACATACTATCCGAGATATCCAAGACAAAAAGAAAGAGAGATATATCAAATTCAATGCAATATTGTCAATTGTGTATACTCAGTTTACTTCTACCTATAAATTAATCGACATTTATATAAACATTCAATTGATAGTACTTGAAAAGCTATAATCAATCTAATTCATATTGTGTGGTCAGTTTGATGACATTTATTATCAAAATCAATCAGTAGTTAATAAACTGATCTACGTTTTTCATATGTTATCTTAGGTCACACTTGAATTTCGATGTGAAATTTCCATTTTTATGTTTTTACATGATTAGAATATATAAAACAGAATGTTAAAAAAAAGAAGATAAATTATGTGTTTGGAATTTGGATGATTGTGCATCATATTTGCAACTTTTTGTTTTGAAAATAAATTGGATCATATTTGTAACTTCTAAACTGTTTTTCTTTATAATGGTGCAAAAGACATTATTAAGGACTCCATCGAGGAGTTGTATGACTACGGCTTAAGTTATAAATCACCACCGAGTTTAGTTACAGAGCAAAAGCCGATTACAACGTAGCCTTGATTCGTAATAACAAACCTACAACAACACCACGTGCCATTGACGTGAACTTTAAAACCTGATATGTTGCAAACCCTTTGACTCTCTATATCAGAATACTTATGGACCTTCCTTGAATTCAATACGTACAAGCCAAGAATCAACAAAACGAGTACTATATCTCCTTTTTAACCAACTTTTTCTTATTGGAATTTAAAAAATGCTAGTTTCTTTTACTTGCAAAGAGCAAATACTAGTTACTTTAAGACACAAAAATTATTTAATGGGGCTTTTGCATGAGATGGTGGTGACCTCATCAAAAAGGAAGAACTTACGCATGTAGAACTCAAATATTATTGGATAATGGAGAGGCCCATTAGTTTAAATGGGCTTACAAAACTAGGCTCTATTCCGTTATTGACCAAGTCAATGACGTTGCCTTTGTGTACTTTAGATCGCGTAACAAACACGTTAGACACAATGCTATAATGATTTATCTATGATCATGAGTTTTGCCGGTCGATTAAATTCGATAATGGGACAAGTTGTTTTTCCTCAATTTTCAGTAGTCTACGAATAAAACAAAAGATGATTAGGTGAAATGGCAATGATTTTAGGAAAAACACCGCAACTTTATGACAAATCGTCTAGAATTTGTTTGTTGCCACATAATTACTTCTTTCCTAATTTATGTAAAATTATTTTCATTTGGCTTATCATCTTTAAACCAAACGCGCGTCTCCCTTTTTTTTCTTGTTAATTAAATTGTGATATTGACACATTAATTACAAGGTTAGTTATACTAGTTAGATAACTAAAGATTATTAAGTTCTACGATTAAGTCATATTCAATTGTTGTGTGTTATCACAAAACCCTATTCTAGAAATACCAAAAGTAGTCCTATTCTATTACAATAGGGAACATTTCGAAATATTCAAAGATTTCTTTTCACGATTATATAGTATATGCGAGTGATGTCTGCTATATTTAATGATGATTAACCAATAGGGAACATGATTTTTGTAAAAAAATCACAAGAAATATAATATAGTCGTAGACTTTAATCTCCCCAACCTAATCGTCATTAATGCTCGTAGTATTCAAAGATTTAACGAACACAGAATTAACACCATTTTTCCGCTAAATAATACCGTTCACATTTCGAAATAATAATCAAGATCGTAAGTCCGACTTGACATATATTTTTAGCTATTGATATCTTAAAATCCAGATAAAAAAAACATTACAAGATCAGTATTCACAAGAATAAACTGCAGTGCTAATAGAAACTAAATATAATAAATCCATATATATCAAATATATTTGTTAATGATACAAAAAAATTCTTCAACTGTTCATATAAATAATTAATCATGGGTTGAATTTGACCAGTGATATCGCCATGTCATTACTAATAAAATTTGCTAGATCACAAATTTAATCCTGAAAATTTGAAAAATATAAATTTCACAAAACAGACAAATTTAGTCTTTTTTGTCCTTTTTCTTTGACCCAACAGAAAAACTTAGTTTATTGCACTACTTTTAACTTAACATATCGTATATAACAGTTTGATCTTCATCGACTTGACAACAAGCAAGCCACACAGTAAAATAAAATGTAACTAAAGATCATAGAGAAAAGACAAAAGAAAGAAAAAGAAATAAACCTAGCTAGCTATATCATTGTTCTATACGTTTTATTTTCTTAGAACAAATCTTGACTGTTGTAATCATTAGTATTACCCCTCTAAAGATACATTGATGAGATCTTCTTGATTATCATCACACTGAGCCAAGCCTTGATCGTCAAACAACCATTTCTCGATCAAAGACAGCGAGCCTTGATCATCAGTAGTAGTAGTAGTAGCTTCCATGTCTATGTTTGGCTTGCTCTGATCACCTTTGAATATGCTTGTCTCCGACATCAAATTCAGCTTCTCATCAACTGATCCAGACTCTGAGTTCGATGAGAACAAAGAGTGATGATCAAAAACTCCTCTTTCACCGGGGCTTGAGCTACGGGTTTTGGAGACTGATGAAGTGTTAGGCCTTGAAGTTGATGAGCTTGTCCAGTTCTGGAGTAATTTAGAGATGTTATCTGTGCTTGAGGCATAAGTGGTGGTAGAATGATGATGACGATTTGGTGAGTCAGGATCGGGAGGGATCAATGAAGATGGTTGGTCAAATGACAAGGCTTGGAATAACGCTTGTTTGGCCATGTTGATATCTGTTTGAAGCTTTTTCTCCCATTGGCCTTTGTTGTCGATCCTTTTGTTGTGATTACATCCATTGTTGTTATTATTACAAGACGAAATCTCTGTCGCCATATTGGTTTTGTCTCCGTTGATGATACCGTTTTGAAGCTTCATCGTCAAGAGTTTCTTTTTAAGATGAGTGTTCCAATAGTTCTTGATATCATTGTCGGTCCTCTGAGGTAGATATGATGCTATAGCTGCCCATCTGATTTTCAAAGACGATATCCAATCAAATCAATTAAAAAAAAAACAACTTATTTTGCTAAAGCAAACAAATCCCTGGTCCTTATCATAATAGGAAAATATCCTATACTAAACCGCCTCATATATTTATAATGTTAGGAGATTACGGAAGATGGGCAGACATAGATATTGGAGTGATTAACTTGATTCACGTTACGTATATTTATAATGTTAGGAGAATTAAATGAGTGATTTCAAATACCTGTTACCCAAAAGAGCTTGAAGGTGGATAATCATCTTCTCTTCCGGTTGAGTGAAATTTCCTCGTTTGATCCCGGGACGAAGGTAATTAGTCCATCTAAGTCTGCAACTCTTGCTACACCTTAGCAAACCTGAAAACATATACATATAAAAGTATATATATATATATATATATATATGTTTTTCTATTTATGGAAGCTATTTAGAACTACGACGAAGAAGAAACAAGGAGAGTGAATGAAGATATATACCGGTGTTTGCAGGAACAGATCTCCAGTTTCCAGGGCCGTGTTGTTGGATATAAGAGACCAAGATTATGTCTTCTTCGGGAGTCCATGGCCCTTTCTTCACCTGAATCTTCTCGCAACAAGGTGGTCTAACCATATCCACACGCACACTGCACTCTTGATCGCCGAAATAGTGCTTTGTGTATGTGTAAGCTATATAGTAACTAGTAAGACTCTTTTAAGATTGGATTTTTGGTATAGTGTCTCTGTGCGTGTAAGCTAGATAGTAACTAGTAAGACTCTAAGATTGGATTCTTGCAAAGAGGGTCTTCTCAAAATCTCACTTTGGACTTGAAATAGTCTTCCTTAATTTCTTTCTTTCTTTCTTTGAACCTTTCTCTTTAGCTGTTTTGGGTTGTTACAAGAGAGGTTTCACTAAAGGCTTTGGATGTTGAGGAGAAAGACAAATGTCGAAGTCTTATGGGTCGTTCTTTGGATCTATATGCATTGAAATAAAGACATACACATATTTAAACGCCAAAACGAGCACTAGCGCATGAATGTCAATTTTATCTTTATTTTGAAGAATTTAATTTATTTTTGTCTTTATCATATTAATATATGAAAACCTTAATTTTATTTTTACTTTGACCCCTAAAACCGGTTTAAAATGCCTATGAAGATAACCGCAACACATAAATTTGTATTGACAGAATTTTGTTTATTAAAAAATCCTCTACGTGGCTGCTGAACCTAAAAAAAGCCTTTGATTTAAGGGAATAGAGTCAATAGAGACAGCGTAGAGCATTAACTCATTTTCCGTTGCTTGTTCAAAAAGTCAGCCCTTCTCTTCACTTACGTGGCAATATACTAATCAAAGGGTTGGCACTGCAATTACGAGTCTTTAGTATTTACCGATTATATAGGTGAGATTTTATATGCTTAGTGTTGAGAAATCACAATCAGTCTATTCTCCAAAAAGTCTCCTTCTCTTTAAAATTTTATATGCTTTAGTAAGTCTAGTAGTGTTGAAAATATAATCTAATTAGATTCGCTAAGTTGGTAATTTTCGATCTTCGATTTTAACAGTAAAACAAATCGAAAGAGTAAAGAAGAAAAAGAAATTAAAGCACGATATATAGTTTAAGTTCGGTGCCAAATCCAGACATCTACATCTTGGCAAATGTTTTCCCACATGCAGATTCCAACTTATTACATATAGATTACAAGTTTTTTAATCCAAAAATTAAAAAAAAGAAGAAGAAGATTATAAGTCAAAAATATTTCTCAAGTTCATCATTAGTCTCTCACGAAGCTCAGATCAATGTTTATAAACATACAAAGATTGAGTTACAGAAATCAGAGCAAAAGAACTTAATTAAATTTCCTCAATCTGTTACAACTTACAACCAAGAAACGATTCTCCTCACGTTTTGTACCACTATATATCAATTTGAATTGATAAGGAAAAGGTAATGTTAAATAGTTTCAAGTTATTTAAATAGTTTAGTTTAATCTTATATAATTTATCAATTAAATTTAATAATAAAACCACTATTTTATAAGATTTATTTTTTAATGATGATGAATCCCAGCTGGTTAAAAAAAATTAAGCTATATGATATTTTTTCAATCGTTACTTTTTTTAACCTTGCCGGGATTCAGCATCAGTCAAACCTTATATTTCCATAATCCAATTATATAAACAGGTAAAAACGAAACACGCTGTGATGTGATGAGACCTAAGAAATACTCCTATTAATTAAGCCAATAAAGCTTTTAAGTTTTTCTTTAATTGGCGACCATGCATGATAGGCCTATAGTGTTATTAATACCGTTAAAGAACAGCTGTACCCTTGTCGTAACAAAGATGACGGTGTTACATATATTGATATCATTACAATTACGATTAGTATTCCTTTTTTCTTTCTTTTTTTTTTGTTGGGATAAAGAGCAATTTCGATTAGTATACTATCAAAACTTTACAACAAGGATGAAATAGCTATTTTAAGATAGCTTTATACAAGAAACCCTATCGCATCTAATTCACGTATTGTTCACTTTTATCTGATTTTTTTTTTTTTTTTTTGTCAAATAAATCTGATTTTTTTTTGTTAGGTGTTTGTCTAAAGATTGGCATAATAATGGGGAATGTCCACGTTATTTTGTTTATAGAAAAAAATCTGATCCACGTTTACTTTTCAAATGACATTTTTAGAACTGCATTATTCAAATGTCTAGTCGATCTATCAAAATATAAATGGTACATCACGTTATGGTTTAATTAGTTACTAGCTATTTCTATTTTAGTTGTTTTAAGGTTCGTTTTTTGTAAGTTTTCATTTAAAACAGTCCTGTCTTGAATTCGAAATATTTCTAAATTATTTAAAAAAAATGATTACATGTATTTTTTGTTTGGTAACGAAACAAATTTAAACCAAAATCTAGGCGAACATCTAATATATGTAGATTTTTGCTATGTAATACATTCATATCTGGCTGTCACTAGTATGCAATATAAAAGAATTTTTTTTTTGTTATCAAAGTAATTTTTTTTTGTTTTAGAAAAAAATTTCTCTTACTAAATTGAGAAAGAAAGAATTTTTTAAATTTTCCATTTTTCTCATTTGACACCAGTCAGCCAGTCATACCCAAAAACTGACTAAAATCACAGTAACTGAAAACTTTTATTCTTTAAATTTTTCAGTGATAATAATTCAAAACATTGGACAGCTATAGATTGGTTATATTAGCTTAATTTGTTTTGTAGTTTTCATCAGTAATTTGTTTTAAAATATTTTGTTATATTTAATATAACGGTAAAACATTAAAAAATGTAAGCTCTTCAAAAAGTTTAAATATTGGCGAAAACGTCAAACATAACACAAACGGATATGTGTGTATGATTTTTTAAAAGATCTAAAATACACAAACAAATATAATAAATGTCATAAAATTAAATACCTGAAGTTTTAGTGTTCTCCGAATACATGAAACGAAAACTATTGTTTCATTTTAATACACTAACTAATGAGTTTGTGTATTTTGACACAATACACCTTAACGTTTAACGGACATGACCACTTTAACGGAACCATTAAAACGGTGTTAAATTTTAAATTTACTAAACCAAAAACTCCGTTAAGCACTACGCATACATTGTTTTCATACTTTTTTTTTTTTGTTTTTTTTAGTTACATCATTTTTTGTGACGAAAAAAGAAAGTGGCATCATTTTTTTCTTGTAATGGATATTAGTATATCATTGTTACAAATGGCTACAGTATAAAACTGTTTGTTTTTCATTTTTTGTTTTACATCACCATATAGTGTCTTTTGAGAAAAACGATTCGCTTTTTTAACATATACACATCATTTGATTTATAACGAAATAAATGTACTGTACGTTAACCTAAATTATTTCTTGCAAATTTGGTAGTTGGAGTATCAATCCTACTACAGCCACACGACAGTCTATAGTTAATTAGTTCACACCTGAAGCTTGTACTAATATCATATATAAAATTTATTCAAAAATTCATATCCACGGAAAATATAAACTATTATTATAAACGTACGATAGCTACTTATTGTCTTTTGAAAAAAAGAGAGCCAGTTATTATCTTACATACATATTATCGAGGAGTTGAAACATCTATAAAACACGTTAGATATTAATTGTCTAAGTAAAAATGGTAAAGATAGGCTTATATCACTAACATCTCATAACCGTATAATGATATAAGTCACACAATAAAAATTTATAAATTATCTAAAATAAATAATGCATAATGAAATAAGTAATTACTCTATTCGTTTTATATTATTATTAAATGTTTTAAAATTTCTACACAAATTATATATTAATTTTAACACTTTATAACTTTCTGATGTACCAAAATGTTATTTTTGTCTTGAATCTAATTTAACATTATATTCAAAAAAAGAAAAACTTTGAAGTCCCTATGATTGATTGCTTCTTTTAAAATCAATTACTTCTTAATTTGTGTATTTTTAGATAGAATATCCTATATTTTGAAACATAAAGAATATATATTTAATTACTTGTATTTGCATAATAATACTTTTTAATTGTATTATTAGGTAAAAACGTAAATTATGTGTTTTGATAAATAATAAGCAAAAACTTTTTATATAGTCACATTAAAAAATGTTTTTTCCCTACTATACGTGCTACCAATCAGAGCCACAAAATCATTAGTTAAGACTTAAGACCAATTAGTCATATTGAAACTTTTTAGCAGCAGATTCGGATTAGTAATTTGGAGTAGTCAATGTGTGAAGATGGCATGAGATTTATTATGCACACGTGGAAGGTCTAGATTAAATGTGCGATCAATGAAATGAAAACGATGGATTATTGCCCTTAATTGTAATTACCCTACTTTATTTAATTACATTATCACCCTCAATTGTCGGCTATTCACATAATAGCTCGAGGAAAAGAAAAAAAAGAATAGCTCAGGCCTATAAATACATGAATATAAATATATAATACACAGTTCTGATAGATTATCGCAGATATTCCACGTTGTATTGATTGCTACTATTTCAAAAGTTAACAAACAGTAGGAGATATAGCCATTGAAATATACCGACGAAAAATAGAATTGAAAATATTTATTTTTAATTGTACACACTACTGATTCGTTTTTAGTGTGTTATTTTAACTGCATGCACCACTTTTTGAGTTTTTTCTAATTAAGCTAAAAAACCAGTTACAACAATGATGGAAAAAACATTTGTCGGCAATCAGACCAATTATATTTGGTCCAATATAGCAAAGCAAAGCCAAAACAGTGCATGCCGTTTGCAACATTGTTTTTACAATCGTCGCATTTGACATCAATTACAATAATCGATGAAAATAGTGTTTAAACTTTAAAGTAACGCAAACTCTTTTCATAGTCACTTTCAAAATCATGTTTATGAGTAACAGTACAAAACTTACTTATATTAATGCAAGAAAATCAAATAAGTGACTAATTGACCTTTCTGTGATAACAAGCAATAACAAAACTGGTTATTAATTGCTACCTTTCTCTATTGGCTGTTTGATTGCACTAGCTTCTTTCATCATTTGTCGGCTAGCTGGTTGGTATCCACATGACAACTTAGTTTATTGATATGTGACAATAGACATATTTGAATTTCTGTATTTCATGCATTTTCGCGATCAATAATTGTTTACCGATTCCATATACAAAATCCATTATGGTAATCACCAATATCGATCAAGGTTCGAAAACGTATTTTTTTACACTTCTACTTGTTTGAATAAAATTTAGTTGCATCGTCTAGATTAGATGATGCATGCATATACGTACGTACGGGACTTACGCAACCAGCGAAAGAAGACGTAGTCAACGCATATCCATATATATATATAATATATATATATATATATATATATATATATATATATATTATCTATTTCACACAGCTTCAATCGAGATTATGTAGTCAAATGATTGTGCTGATATGTACGTAATCTGTTTTGTGAAAATTTGGACTGTTGACCAAAAGAAAAAAAAACAATTTGATTAATAAAATATATTTGGTGATGAAAAGGATAATCTAATCAGTGACATATATCTGAGTGGGTAACTTTTAATTAGTGGTGTACAAATTGTATGAGCAAAAAAAAGATAAAATAAAATAAAATTATGAGCAGTTAGAGAGAGTACGCAAGAATCTAATGCAAATTAAATAATGATTTGATATGATGATTTGATACCCATAACAACATGTCTGAGAAAATATTACTATAGTACTATTTGATACCCATTGGCCATAACTCGCTGCCTACCAAACTTTATATAAATTGGCATAATTATTTTGATATGAATTACAAAGTGTAATGAAAGATGTGGTATGTGAGTTTGTCTAAGACTCTAAATGGTAAAATAAAATACAAAAGTTTGCTTATCTTTACTTCAGCTCCCCAAATAGAACAAAACAAAAAGAATAAAAAACTATTTTTTGTTTTATACTCCCTCCGTATTTATTTAAATGTCGTTTAAGAGTGTTTTTCTTGTTTTGAAATAATTGACGTTCTTGCATATCTAGATCAATATTGCTATAAAATGACTTTTTGCCCTCAGTAATAATGACTTGCCGTAACATTTTCAATTGATTAAGTAAACATTAAAGACTGATGAGGGAGGTTATAATAGGTATTATCTTACTTTCCTTAATTTGTTGAAAAAATGGAAAACGACATGTATACAAAACCAGAGGGAGTATGACATTATAAAATAGTCCAAAAGCTCAAAACGTTTTTGTATAATAATAAAAATGGAGACGATTCACCACTAATTCGAAGTTGAGTTCCTTGAGGAATGAGCCCCACTTTGAAGAAAGTGACTAAATCTTTCCAATATACAGTATATATCGAGTATAGAGATATGTTTATTTGGGTCTGCTAAGTTATGGATACATTAATTCGAAATTGGCCCATTATAGCAATAAAACTATGCCCAAAAATTTATACAAAATCAGAGTCACAATCTACAAAACTCATTTTAGTGGACCCCTAATTTGTATTTCCATGATTATACAAGTATCACATTCTGGATTCAACTCCAGTTATGTTACATTCTAGATACTAATCCGCATATTACACAATACATATAACTAACAAGAAAATGCCACAAAATGTTTTAAGAGAAAATGCTATCAAAATTTTATCTAATAATAACTTTTTGCGTGTTTTATTATTCTATCAGTTAAAGAAAACATACAACTTTAGTGTTATAAATTTTGTATAAAAACTTTGTAATATGAGTGAGATAAGGAGTTGGAGAAAAAGAAGAAAGTGATATATTAATATGAGGGTCTGGTAAGTTTTGGATATATTAAATAGAATCTGGCCCATTAAATAATTAAATGAGGCCCAAGAAGTCCCCGTCGGCTAAATATATGGCATGTGATGAATCTACGTGGCACTTGGGGGATGACCTTACCCAACTTCCTGTCTATTCGTTCCCGTCCCGGTATTTGAGTATTGTGTTCTGAAGTTAACATCTCATCCCCAGAGGCCCGAGGCCCGGAGCCATAAAGAGATGGACACTTCTTCCTTTTTTTTGTCGTTTTTATTCAATCGAATTTACATATTAAAAACGAGGAATTATGGAATAATAAAATAAATAACATTGGTTCGGTTTTGAATATAATTCGGCTTTAACTCAGAAACTATATAATCGAGTTAAATTAAACCGATACCACTTTTGATGTGAGGTTAGGTTACATTAGGTGTCGAAATTGGTTTAATTGAAACAATGCTAGACGAAACTCAAAAAGATCCCGAACAGCTTATACGAATTTTTGAAACTTAGAAAATCAATATAAACAAGAACAGCAAACAATGAACACTCTATCTAACATTTAGCAAAAGTCTCTTGCAAGAAGTTGTAGAGCTCTTGAGCAACAAGAGAAGGATACTCTTCTTGAGGTAAGAGTGCACCTTCAACTTCCACGAATTTGCTTACTCCTTTGGCTCCTCTTAATGCTTCCATTTCTGCTTTCGATCTTTTTGGAGCTCCTTTTGTTGACATAACCATTACCGGTAATTTCCCTTCCAAATCAGCAAACAGTTGGAGAAATTCCTCCCGGGATGTAACCGGGTCGAGTAAACCAGTCAGAAAAGCTGCTGGGACGTAGCGTGATCCCTTCTGCTTTGTTAACTCGTATCTGCTTTGGATTATGGCATCCGTCACATTGGTTTGGTCTGCATAAACATGGGATTTGTACTGAGACTCGATTGACTTCTCGTTGCTCACCAACATGTTGTACATCATCCAACCAACTCCAGGTGCTCTTAGAGTTCCTCTTAGCATACCATACCTGTTGAGACAAAAACAGAGCGATCAATAGAGGAAAGCTTTTCTCTTTCTTTTTTTTTTTATTTTTTATGGAAAGATGTCAACGGACCTCGACACCATGGAAGAATCACGGCCAAAGACAATAGGGAGAGGTCCAGCCCATGTAGGTGCGACAGCAGCAATGGCTGATGGTTTTAGTAGCCCACGTTGGGTAGCACGGAGTGCTAGTGTTGCCGCATGCCCTCCTCCCATGATCACTAGATCATCATTACCTGTTTCGGAGTTACATGGGTTATGTCAAGATATCGCTTGTTCTCTTTTGTTAGTTGAGAAAGCAAATAAGGGGGATCAATGGAAAAGCGATTCAAGCATATAAGCAATCAGAGCCATAGAGAAGACATACATTTAGAATGAGCAAAGTGTAAGGGACTCTAAACATTACAAGGGCTATGTATAACTAACATTATTCACCAAAGTAAATATAAATATTACCAACTACAAAACAGTTTTCATATCAAACTATAAGTTACTGGGAACTAAATCCATGGAGAGTATGTGTAGCTTTCACTCTTGTCACCATAACATTGCCAACACAAACAGAAAAAGAAGTGGTTCACACTAACCTGACTGGCTCATTGGGCTCTCAGGTGAGTTCATGAAGTCGACCACAAACTTCTCCATGACATCTGTGTCATAATCCATCTTCGGTCTAGCAGAATAACCAAGACCGGGCCAATCTACAATAGTTGCTCGCCAGTTGACTTCCCCATCGCGTTGCACAATGTCTTTAGCCACAGATCTCCACTCCTCAACGGTACTAACATCGGATATTGTTGGTATCATTAGGATATTCTTAGCTGATTCACACTTCTCCCTCCCATGCTCTTCATAGTATATACCGATCGAATTACCCTTGAACTTCCACTGCCAAGTGCTTGTCTAAAACAGAGCAGCATCAATACATAAAAGCCCAGAAACAAAAGATTATCCCAGAAGAGCCTAAATTTTTCATTAATGATTTCAAAAGTATGAAAACCAATCTCACTAGTCACTATGATCAATTTCTACATAAAAATATAGAGCCAATATAGTAAGTTTATGTAACAAAAGCCATTCTTTAAAAAAGAAATCTCGATAAATCTCAACAATACAATTTTGTCTAATTCCTTCTCCAAGTCAAAGGACCAAACCACTAATTGAACAATAAGAGCGAGACGATCAGACAAAACGAGACACTAGTAAACTAACCTTAGTTTGGACTGGCGATTTGTCATCGATGGAGATCGACGGCACTGAAGCTCGCACCGAAACAAGTTTGGGATATTTTGGAGTAAGCAAGAGAAATGGTCTGCGAATTTTGCAGGAAAAGGGTACGAAAGGTGGTGATGAAATGGAGAATGCAGCTGAAGCAGCCATGGAAGCGAAATAATCCAAAAAGATAGGATTTTTCGAAGATCTGGTAAGCGAGAAAGAAGGAAACGACGATTCAAAGGTTGAGACTTTTGAACCAGAACCACGAAGACGTGCTTGATATTTCTCGTCAAAGTTTGGTAGAATCTGTTAAAAATTTACAATAACAGTCCAAAAGAATTTTGTAAATTACGGTCTAGGCCAAGAAGAATGCAAAGTATCAAAATAACCCACAGTCCCAAGGCAATGTAAGCCACAAACCTCAAGTTATAGAGACATCCGAAAGTTTGTGTTGGGAGTGAAGCTTCCATTGATGAGGTTACTAGTGGAAGCATTAGACCACAAAATGATATATGTTTGGTGTACAGTTCTATTCACAACGTTTTACCAGTAGTCACGGCATGAGCAAGAACCGTCCTGAAATGAATGGAAGCGATTTCTGTCTCGGACCACAATTTCTACTCCATAGACCCTTGAAGTTAGCTTCATAATAGCGTGACAATCTCTGCAAATTCGCAGATTCTTTACTATCCTGATATTTGCTCCTTTAGGCAATCTAGCTAGAGCAAATGCAAGTGCAAGCTTCTCACTGTGTTTACTCACTTGATCCTCCTTTTCTTCCTCTTCCACATCATATAAAGCACTTGCTACTTCTGGGGCATACCCAGCTTCATCTCGAAGCCTCAAGATGATTTCTTTTAGCTTCTCGTGAGCCTCTATATCGATTCCCTTCTTTTTCTCGCCTGCAGTGAACTTATACATGGTTTTGCCAACTTCCACGAAGCTCCAAGCAGTTATCTTCTTGATTCTCTGGACAATCATTGACTTTCTGATAGAAGCAACATCCTTCCATTTACCTGCAGTAGCATAAACATTCGACAAAAGAACAAGATCCCCAGAGTTATTTGGGTCAAGCTCATTAAGCCTTTGTTTCACTTGCTCTGCCAATTCGATATTCCCATGACTACTGCAAGCTCCGAGAAGAGTCCGCCACACTATGGCAGTTGGCGGAATTGGCATTTGGCATATGAAATTATAAGCCTTTTGCAGTTTTCCAGATCGGCCATATAAATCAACCATGCAACCATAGTGTTCAATTGCTGGTTCGACATGGTAGACTCTCTTCATCTTAGAGAAGTAATCTTCACCTTCTTTGATCAGTCCAGCATGACTGCAAGCATACAAAAGTGAAATGAAAGATATCTCGTCTGGTGTAACACCAGACTCGGTCATTTCATTGAATAGTCTAATAGCTTCTTCTCCGTGACCATGCATTGCTAAGCCCGCTATAATTGATGTCCAAGATACAATACTCCTCTTCTCTTGCATACCTTCAAAGACTAACCTAGCCATTGGGACATTACCACATCTAGAATACATATCAATAAGCGCATTGTTCACCGAAACTATCCAACTATACCCTGCTTTATCTACAAACCCGTGTAATGTCTTCCCAAACTCAAATGCCCCAGATTGTGAACAGGCAGAGAGAACTCCGGTCAGACTTACCTCGTTTGGTCTCATTTCCGCTCGTAGTAACTCCCTGAAATACGAGAAAGACTCATTGAAACTTCCATTATGAGAAAACCCAACAATCATAGTGCTCCAGGAGACATCATCTCTGTGAGGCATTTCCGAGAAGATCCATTTAGCACTCTCAAGCTCCCCAGCTTTAATGTACCCTGCAAGCATCACGTTCCACGACGTATGATTCTTTATCAGCATCTTATCGAAGATTTCCCTCGCTCCCATAACATCATTCCCCCTGAAACAGGCCGTGACCACAGCATTCCACGCAACCAAATTCGGTTGAGGCATTTCATCGAACACCTTGCGAGCAAACTCAACACACCCACATTCCCCATACAAACCGATCAAGGTAGTAGCAACAAACAAATGTGAATCAAGCCCATGTTTCAAAGCTTGACAATGCATCTGAAACCCAGTTCTTAAAGACCGAAAATTCGCCGCCGCCTTGACTACAAACGCAAAGGAGAAGCTATCCGGAAAAACGAAACCTTTCCTCATCATTTCCACAAACACGGCAACGGAATTGTGTGGCTCGTCGGATTCAGAGTAGCCTCGGACGAGAGTGTTGAACATAAACGCATCAGGTTCAGGAAAACAGAGCAAGAGACGGCGAGCGTAAGGCAAAGCGTCGGAAATGGAAATCGCACAATGTAGGATAAGTTTTCCGGTGAAGTAAGAATCAGTGTCAACGCCGGATTTAATAAAGAAGCCATGGATTTGGGTTAGAGCTCTTAAGTTCTTGCAGCTATTAAGGAGAGAGAGACAATGGTTGATTGCGATAGACATCGTCACAAACCAAAAAAAAAAGGTGTAATGTATAAACTTATAAACCCAATTAAACCCTGAAAGAACAAAAAAACTCAGTTTTTGTTATTTTACAAATCAAAAATCCGATGAGCAATTCAAAATCATACAAAAGTGGCGACCGACACAAGGGACACAGATGATTGAGTTGCAACCACTTGTAGATGCAAACTCCATGGAACTCATGATCGCAAGGCAATTTAGTCACTATTGATCCTTCCGTGTAATCTTCCATGCAAATAACGCATTCATTCTCCCCCGTCGTTGATTCGTACGAGTTATAACCGTAGCTATCGATTAACAACTTCTCCGCAGCTCTGTTGGATTTGTTAATCTCAGTCTTGATCTTACGTATCTTGGTTTCAACCACTCCTGTCTTTCGATGATGATGATGATGTAATAGCCATGTCGATCTCGCGCAAGATAGTGGAGCAGCCGTTTTCTGTGACTGTGACGCCGAAGCTGCGAATGAGTTTAGAGATTCTGGTGTAGTCTAGCGAGTAATTATTTGTAATCTTGCTTTGTTTGGAGATAACGGTGGTTTCGTCGGGGCTACGAACAATGTCGTAAACGACGTTGTTTTGAGTGTCTGTGGAGGAAGTGAGTTCGTTCACGGGAATAAAGCTGGTGTGATGGTCGATGGTCGATGGTTTGTTCGGGTAGGGAGAGTGTCTTTGTTTCGTCGGTGAAGAGACGAATCTTTTTGCGGAGGACATTGGTGCACGTTAGCTCGAAGGTAAGCGGAGAGGTTGAGTGCCGGCGAAAAGAGACACTGCTCAAAATCAGCGTGCCCCATGGCTTTTATCTTGTTGGTATTGAGAATGAGAGAGATTAACGATAAGTTATTCTTTTTTTGGAGAGATTTTGAGTTCATGAGACGAGGCATGTGATGATGGTTACAGGGCCGGTCTTAGGATTTTGGTGGCCTAAAGCATATTTAAAATATAATTTTTGATATAAAAATTAATGTTAAAAAATTATCAAAATATGTTTGAAAAAATGCATTAGAAAAAGTCATTAAATTTTTAAAATTCAGATTTGTTAGCGAAAGTTAAGAATATCATAACACCTACTAGGCTACTAGCCAAGTTAAATAGAATATTTGGAGATTTGGTTGCTAAAAAAAAAACTAAACATAAATTAATAAATAAATTAAAAACAATTTTCTCCTACTCTACAAAGCAAAAAGGAAAGACACGTAAAGAGGAAAAAGAAAGACATGTAAAAAGTCAAAAGGAAAAAGAAAGGAGAAAAAAAAAAAACAAGAGAAACGTATATATTGAAAGACTCGAACTGACGAAAAGTGAGTCATTGAAATAATACACATCCAACTTGACCACAGCAAACAAATTGGACATACAGCTCTAAAATTTTATTTATATTATGTGGCCTAAAGCAAAAGCTTTGGCTGCTTTATGGGCGGGCCGGGCCTGGATGGTTATATACTGAAAAAAGTTATTAAAGTTATATCCTTTTCATGCTTGAATTAGGATTGTAATTTAGTTATTCACAAAAAGAAACATTGTTTTGAATGTAATATTGAAAAATAAAAGTGTAAAAGAGAAAGTTCGAAATTAAAAAAGAAAGACATTAAAAATATAAAGAAATGTCAAGAGTGGGATTTGAACCCACGCCCTTTCGGACCAGTACCTGAAACTGGCGCCTTAGACCAACTCGGCCATCTTGACTATATGTTGACTAAAACGATACCGATTATATATTTATACCTCTATTTCTGAAAGTTTCATACTTTATGTTGTTGATTTTGCTTCCTCTTTTTCACCTTAGAGCTCATGGACTGATAATGAATTGTCTAGCGAACGAGAGCTTAAACTCCTTAAAGATCTCTCCTTTTTCTACCTCCAGATTACTATCTTCCGTTACCAATTTCCGAAACCAATTATTTATTCCCAGCGAAGATTCTAGTTCTTTTTCAGCTCCTTTTAACCCCTTTCAATTCTTCAATGATCAATCAAATTCAAGGCTTTGTACTCTCAGAACAACAAGAATTCTACAAGCCCATTTGTTTAGACGATATCTTCTGCCATTTGATGTTTTTCTCACTAAATCCTTGCTTAGTTGGTATTCGAACTCGGGTTCCATGGCTGATGCAGCTAAGTTGTTCGATACAATTCCTCAACCAGATGTTGTTTCTTGTAACATTATGATCTCTGGTTATAAACAACATCGTTTGTTTGAAGAATCATTGAGGTTTTTTTCTAAGATGCATTTCTTGGGGTTTGAGGCTAATGAGATAAGTTATGGGTCTGTGATTTCGGCTTGTAGTGCTTTACAGGCTCCTCTGTTCAGTGAGCTGGTGTGTTGTCATACTATAAAGATGGGTTATTTCTTTTATGAAGTTGTTCAATCGGCTTTGATAGACGCATTCTCTAAGAATCTAAGATTTGAGGATGCTTATAAGGTGTTCCGTGACACTTTATCTGCTAATGTGTATTGTTGGAACACTATCATAGCAGGGGCACTAAGAAATCAAAATTATGGTGCTGTTTTTGATCTTTTCCATGAAATGTGTAATGGGTTTCAGAAACCTGATAGTTATACATATTCCAGTGTTTTGGCTGCTTGTGCATCTCTTGAAGAGCTTAGGTTTGGAAAAGTTGTTCAAGCTCGGGTGATCAAATGCGGAGCGGAAGATGTATTTGTTTGTACTTCAATTGTTGATTTATATGCCAAATGTGGGCATATGGCTGAAGCTAGGGAAGTATTCTCCCGTATTTCCAACCCTAGTGTTGTCTCTTGGACAGTAATGCTGTCTGGTTACACAAAGAGTAACGATGCTTTCTCTGCTCTTGAAATATTCAGGGAAATGAGACACTCAGGTGTTGAGATCAACAGCTGTACCGTGACTAGTGTGATTTCTGCTTGTGGTAGACCTTCTATGGTCTGTGAAGCAAGCCAGGTCCATGCTTGGGTCTTTAAAAGTGGTTTCTATCTTGATACCTCAGTGGCTGCCGCCTTGATTAGTATGTACTCAAAGAGTGGAGATATTGATCTCTCCGAACGGGTTTTTGAGGATCTGGACGATATTCGGAGGCAAAATATAGTAAATGTAATGGTCACATCGTTTTCGCAAAATAAGAAGCCTGGTAAAGCTATAAGACTGTTTACTAGAATGCTTCAGGAGGGGTTGAAACCTGATGAGTTTAGTGTATGCAGTTTGTTAAGTGTATTAGATTGTTTGAATATAGGTAAGCAGGTTCATAGTTACACCCTAAAAAGTGGATTGATCCTCGATCTCACTGTTGGAAGTTCTCTTTTCACAATGTACTCCAAATGTGGTAGTTTGGAAGAATCATATAGCTTATTCCAGGAGATACCTTTTAAAGACAATGCTTGCTGGGCTTCCATGATTTCTGGTTTCAATGAGTACGGTTATCTAAGAGAAGCTGTTGGACTATTCCGCGAGATGTTGGATGGTGGGACTAGCCCGGATGAGAGCACCCTAGCTGCTGTTTTAACTGTGTGTTCTACTCTTCCTTCTCTGCCAAGAGGTAAAGAAATACATGGGTACACGCTGAGAGCGGGAATTGACAAGGGGATGCCTCTCGGTTCTGCACTAGTAAACATGTACTCAAAGTGTGGTTCACTAAAGTTGGCTAGACAGGTCTATGATAGGCTCCCTGAAATGGATCCAGTTTCATGTTCATCTCTAATTTCAGGATATTCACAACACGGGTTGATTCAGGATGGCTTCCTCCTATTTCGTGATATGGTCATGTCTGGTTTTACCATGGACTCCTTTGCAATTTCTTCCATTCTTAAAGCTGCTGCTCTCTCTGAAGAATCATCGCTGGGAGCTCAAGTTCATGCCTACATCACAAAAATTGGATTGTGCACAGAGCCTTCTGTAGGAAGTTCACTACTGACAATGTATTCGAAATTTGGAAGCATTGAAGACTGCTGTAAAGCATTCAGCCAGATCAATGGCCCAGATTTAATCGCATGGACTGCGCTGATAGCAAGTTATGCTCAACATGGAAAGGCCAATGAAGCGTTACAAGTGTACAATCTTACGAAGGAAAAGGGATTTACGCCTGATAAAGTGACTTTTGTGGGAGTCTTGTCTGCTTGTAGTCATGGTGGTTTGGTTGAAGAAGGCTATTTCCATCTCAACTCAATGGTAAAAGACTATGGTATCGAACCTGAGAACCGACATTATGTCTGCATGGTCGATGCTCTAGGGAGGTCAGGAAGACTTAGAGAAGCTGAGAAATTTATCAACAATATGCCCATTAAACCAGACGCCTTGGTCTGGGGAACATTGCTTGCTGCTTGCAAAATTTACGGCGAAGTTGAACTCGGAAAGCTAGCAGCCAAAAAGGCGATAGAGTTAGAGCCATCAGACGCTGGAGCATATGTTTCACTCTCGAACATCCTTGCAGAGGTTGGTGAGTGGGACGAAGTGGAGGAAACTCGAAAGCTGATGAAAGGAACAGGTGTACAGAAAGTACCAGGGTGGAGTTCTGTCTGATGTTATATATTGTGAGAAGCCGTGAGGTTCATTATTGCCCTGTGGTTGGGGATAATCCTGAATGTTCACAAGTCCTGCCCCCAAGTTAATGATGAAGGAACAGTTGAAACTAATTGGAGATTGAAGTTGAGATTGCTTTCACTGTAGAAGACAGATCTCAGAATAATTTGTTTTTTTTTTTTTAAATAGTAGATATCTCTTTAGATCATTCCAGAGAAAATAGTTGGTCGTAAAGTAGTACTGATTTCCATTTTCTTGGGCGGCAATACAGTCAAAGATAATTCAATATTTTTATCTCTTGGCTAGTTGGCTCTGTTCCATCAATCTTGATCATGAAATAAACAAATCCTTATTGTAATATATTAATTTGAACATTCAAACATTCAAAGTTTTGACTTTGAACGAATAATAAGATAATGCCCTTTGGCCCCTAAGTATATGCTTCATGTCTTCATGAACAAGATCCAAAGTAGACTCTCTTGTTTCTATAAAAGAATTTAAACAATGAAGCACAAAAATCATAATCCCCAAAAAGATTTTAAGAAAAAGTGGAAGAAATAAAACAACAGAGTTTCGAGAGATGGAGGAGGAGAACAGCAAAGTGATATTACATGGGACGTGGATAAGCCCATACTCAAAGAGGGTCGAAATCGCCCTTAAACTCAAGGGCATACTATATGAGTACGTCGAAGAAGATCTTCAGAACAAAAGTGAATCGCTGATTCAACTCAACCCGGTGCACAAGAAGATTCCTGTTCTTGTCCATGATGGGAAACCAGTGGCTGAATCACTTGTGATTCTTGAATATATCGATGAGACGTGGACGAACTCTCCTCGTTTCTTCCCAGAGGATCCTTATGAAAGGGCTCAGGTCCGGTTCTGGGTCAGCTACATCAACCAACAGGTTTTATCCCCAAATATCTCATCCGAAATCAACCCCATACATAGACATGATTAGCAGATTATTGACTATTTCTTGTTGCAGGTGTTTGAGGTCACGGGTCAAATCATGTTCCAAGAGGGTGAAGCTCAAGCAAAATCTGTAGAAGAGGCTCGAAAGAGAATCAAAGTTCTTGATGAGGGACTCAAGGAGCATTTCCCGAATAAAAACATCAGACAGAATGATGATGTAGGGCTTTTGGAAATCACCATCATGGCTACTTTCGGAGCCCACAAAGCTCATCGTGAAGCAATCGGTGTAGAGATAATTGGTCCAGTGAACACTCGGACTTTATACAACTGGATAGAGCGCCTGCAAGATCTGAGTGTGATGAAAGAAGTCGAAGTGCCTCATGATAAGTTGGTGAACTTTTTTCAGAGATATAGACAAAAGTGTCTCCGGCAGGCTGCAAATGCGTAATTAGATCAAGATGTTTGTCTAGTGATGAATCATCTGGATTTAATATTGTCTCAGAGGATAACAGCAATCTAGATTACTGTTTGAAGTAAGAAATAATTCCCTGAGAGTTGTTTATGAAATTATCGTAGATATTACTGTATGATAATGAACTAAAGAAAAACATTTGTGATATGTCCATGCTCTATAGTTGATAAGCTTTGTTATATTTTTTTCAGAAAAAATATGGGAACTAGCAATGATAAACATTTCTAATAAAAAAGTGACTCTATCATCGTAAAATCTATATACTTCTCAGAGACTGTGACCAACCAACCACATATAACAAAAAGGCGACAATGTTCAGAAAGCTCCACATACCTTGTGCAGCCACAGTGGTCAGGTGTTCCTCGACCAGGGCTTCTTTTCGCACTGGTGCCGAAAAGTTCTCATCGAAGGCGAAGTTGAGAAGGACTTATATCATGCATACACAGCATGACCCCTGCCTATGTTCGATGTGGTTAACATTTAACTCTATCACGAAGCATTACCAAAAAATGAAAGAGGAAATGGGATCAAATCAGCAAACCTCCTTTCTCTAACTTTTCACGAGACGTTATTGACTATAGTTCCTTAGATAACGTTCAATAGATCATGGTTAAAGATCAGAGTAACTCCAACCTTTTTGTGTCTTGGATGAAATTTCACTGAACATAAACCTGTCACCCACAATTTAAATCTAAGTTCAATCCATGGGGCTCAGAGCAATGGTTGAGTTACTATCTTCTCTAGGAATGGAAGGTCTGGCTCAGCAAGTCCTCAAATCAAACAAACTCAATCAGTTCTTCAAGCAACCACATGTGAAGTCCACTGCAGCAGATTCATATGGCTACCACTGTGAAACCCTTTTTCTTGCGTAGCCTTTTATCTCTAAGGCCATCAAAAAGAAGTTCGTAAGCATAATACGTAATACAGCTCTTCTTCAACAGATCCTCCAAGACAAGCTTAGGAGCAGCTACCTCCTTTTTGTCATGATCAAAAATGGTGTTCACAGCCTCAGGGACCAGTCCTTTCTGGACCATCCGATGGATAATACCGGCAGCCTCATAAACTCTATCCTCTACACAAAGACAGTTTATTACACGTCCAAGCGTTGTGAGCGATGGAATAAACCCATTTTCCATCATCTCCAGTAGAAACTTGTACCCCAAATCGACATTTCCCGTTTTACAAAAACCATCAACCATAAGCTGGTATGTGTATCCATCAGGACCAAGACAACGATCAACCATCTCTTGGAATAGCTTTTCCGCCATAGTAACATTTAGCTTCTCAGTGAAAGCATGAATAATGATATTATATGTTGGCGTTGAACTTGAAACCTTATAAACCTCTTCCATTTTCCGGAATAGTGTGTATGCTCCATCCAAGTCTCCGTTTTTGCAGAACCCGTCAATCAACGTTCCAAACGTAACCGCATCTGGATTCACTCTCTTGTTTTTCATTTCCTCCAATAACCCCAAGGCTTCATCTAGTTTGCGGTATCTGCATAGACTCTCCAGAAATATATTAAAAGTGAATAAGTTAGGGGCACAACCTTTCTCCACCATAGTTTTATATGTTTCCATCACATCTTCATACTTTGAAGTTTTGCAGAGACCATTCAACAAAGAGTTGTAAGTGTACACGTCAGGATCAACACCGTTGTCCAGCATAACATCTAAGATCTCAAGTGCGTTTTCCATTTTCAACTGTGTAGAATAACCATGAATCAAAATGTTGAAAGTAAATATGTCAGGAAAGTACCCTTTGGAGATCATGACTTTAACAAGACCATCAGCATCAGAAACACATCCCATCTTGCATAATCCGTTTACGAGTATGTTAAAAGTCTGTACCTCAGGAATCAAACCCTTTTCAGACATTTCACTCGCCAACTGAGCAGCCTCCAGAATCAAACCCTGGTTAGACAATCCCTTGATCAGTGTGTTGTAAAGAATCACGTTAGGCTTTATTCCTTTCCCTAAGGCCTCATTAAATAAAGCTAAAGCACGGTTTGTTTCACCTTCGTGACACAATCCGTCAATTAAGGAGCGATATGTAAACTCGTCGGGTACAAACCCATTGAATACAGCATTATCTAGAATCCTTTCTGCAAGTTGTACCATCCCACCTTTGCAATATCCAGCTATTAGTGTGTTATAAGTAAAACTATCAGGCTCAAGTCCTTCATTCACCATTTTGCCTAAGTAAACCTCTGCCTCCTGAAACTTGGAATTCTTGCATAAGCCATATATTAGATTGTTATATGTGACGACATCAGGTTTTGGTCCCTGATCTATGAGACAACCTACCATACGAACAGCACCATCAAGCTCACCTTTCTGACAAAGCCCCTGAATGAAAAAATTATAAGTAAACAGATTTGGTAAAATGCCTCTTTTGATAACTTTATCCAGTAGTTTTTCACACTCCTTAACATCTCCTTTCTTGCAAAGAACATGTAGAAGCTTGTTAAACGTACTAAGGCAAAGCGAAACACCCGATGCAAGCATCTTCCCAAACAACTCATATCCCTCATCCTTAAAATTCTCCTCATAAAACCCACCAACCACAGTACAATAAGCAACCACATTCATCTCACAGCCTTGAGAAGACATATTATTAAGAAGCCTCAAAGCAGCATGAGGCCGACTAGTCCTGCAAAACGACTTCATCCTAATCGTAAACGAGTAAACATCAGGCGTAATTCCTCTATCCCGCATCCTCATATACACCTTGTGAGCTTGATCAAAGTAACCACTATCAACCAATATACTCATAATAGCATTATAAGAGAAAACCGTAGGCTCACAATCATAAAAATCCATCCTTTCAAACACATTAACAGCTTCTTGAACTTTCCCTTTCCTACCATAATTCTTCATTGCCCCAACATAAACCCCTTCAAGCATATGGTTACCAACATTCTGACGCATATCCACTAAAACCTCTTCCATGGCTTCGAATTTTCCATAAAGGCCAAGCTTTTCGATGATACTGCGGTAAGTAGATAAAGTATGCTTAAAACCATCCTCTTTTCTCATCGAATTGAACATTTCTAGAGCTTTCATAGGATCCTTCTGACATTTTATAACTGCAGTTACATGTTTTGGAAGCAGAGGAGGACCCATTAAGGAGAATAATCGTAACCTAAAAAAGATACTTTGAATCCCTAAAATCCAGATATGAGAGACATAGCAAAGTACCCCTAGAAAAATCTGAGGAGAAAGAACAAAATCGAAAAAGCTAGATTCTTTATCACTGAGGAGACTCAGAAAACAACTGGAGAAATAAATTACAAATCACCGACGGGCTTCAACGGCTACAACGCCGGGAGTAGTAAATCGGACCCGGCGAAGAAGCGCGTGGGACGATTTCTAAATAAATAATGTATTAATTTATTACAGAACAACAAAGTTGATATGGCCGAGTTGGTCTAAGGCGCCAGATTAAGGTTCTGGTCCGAAAGGGCGTGGGTTCAAATCCCACTGTCAACATTTGATTTTTTTCTTAAATTTTTATATTTTAAAGTGGAGATTTTTCTAAGTTATAATATTTTAGAGCAATAATGTTTTAGTGGTCCTGAAGTAAATCATACGAGATAAAAAGGGAAAAATTAAATGACTTAATCCGCTTTTATTAAATCAACTATTTTAATAAGATAACTTAAAAAGCAAGTGTAGAGAAATTTCTGAACTACCCTAATGTTGGTTACTAAATTGACTAATATACCCTTCTTTGCTTCAGCTGGCGCAATCTGATTGGTCCACATAAACCCCTCAAAACCCTAAGTTCCCTTTGCCCACACTCACACTTCACCAGCATAAACTTCATCGGTAGCTAGGGTTTTAGCTGATTCTCTTGCGACGGAACCACAAGAGGAGAAGAAACCTAGAAGAGGAGCCAAAATCCTCTCTTTCTTTGGAATTAGGGTTTCCTCAAAGGGAGTGAAGTGAAAATGGTTGCGGATAAGAGCAAGAAGTCGAAAATTGAAGAGAAAGTCGAAGAAGAAAACTTGGAGCAAATCGATGAAAAGCTTGTTCTCTCAATTGAGAAGCTTCAGGAGATTCAAGATGACCTCGAGAAGGTTAAATATCTCTTCTTTCACTTCTTCGTTAATTTGCTCGGATTCTCCAGATTTTCCCCTTTTTCTTAACCGGTGTTCATGTGCTCTGTATCTTGGTTAACTTGAATAGATTCTCCAATTTTAAATTCTATTTTGCTTGAATGTTTGTATGTATCTGGATTTGAAGGAAGGATGCATGAAAGATCGTCTTTTTTCTCTTGTTGCTACAGTAGAGTGATAATTGTGTATTCGTACAATGCAACTTTGAGAACGTTTTAATTCATGTGACAGGTCTCTGTAATTAGCTTCTGCAATATCTGTAGAGAAGTTAGTGGAAAGAGTACTATTTGAGCAGTTAAAGCTCAAAATATCATCAAGTCATAAGTACAGTTAGAATTGACATGAACTTTAATGAGTGTTTTTTTCTTTCTTCTTTCTCCTGACTCTGGTTTGTTGGTTGTAGATTAATGAAAAGGCCAGTGATGAGGTCTTGGAAGTGGAGCAGAAATATAATGTGATACGGAAACCTGTCTATGACAAGCGTAACGAAGTTATCCAATCGATTCCAGACTTTTGGATGACTGCTGTAAGTAATAGTTTCTAGGTTGTTTTTCAATTACTGTTTAAAAACATCTTCGACTTATTGACCAATGACCTTTACACATTCTTTGCAGTTTTTGAGTCATCCTGCATTAGGTGACCTCTTGACTGAAGAAGACCAAAAGGTTTGAGTTGTCTTTTGGCATGCTCTCCAGATTATAGTGACCATAACTATCCGATTGGCCTTTCATCTTTTCTGTACAGTTACATTCCTTTTTACCTCTTCATTTGATTTCCCTGTTTTTACAGATTTTTAAGTACTTGAACTCTCTGGAAGTGGAGGATGCCAAAGATGTGAAATCTGGATACTCTATAACTTTTGTATGTTTCTTTATCCAGCTCATTTTACTATCCGTTGTTATTGTCTGCTCCTATTGATCTAAGAAGATTACTGAGTATTGTTAATTTACTTGTTAAATTGGGGGCATCAATTGCAGCACTTCAATTCCAATCCGTTCTTTGAGGATGCCAAGCTTACTAAGACGTTTACCTTCCTCGAAGAAGGAACAACAAAAATCACTGCAACTCCTATCAAGTGGAAGGAGGGCAAGGTAAATATAAATATTTCTGCTTCTGCAATATAATAAGTTTCTTACTTCATTTGTCTCTCTTCGATATTATTCTTAATGATGTTTCTCTATTATGAAGGGCTTGCCAAATGGAGTGAACCATGATGATAAGAAAGGAAACAAACGTGCATTGCCAGAGGAGAGGTATTGTTCTAGTGCCCATTAAGTGATTATAGTCTTAGTGATATTCTTGTGGTCATGGATAGATGATGCACAACGAGACAAAGTTAAATTCTTTCTTATTGGTAGTTGCAAATGATTAACAACTTTCCATTCAACTTTCTCTTCAGTTTCTTTACTTGGTTTACTGATGCTCAACATAAGGAAGATGCTGGGGATGAGATTCATGATGAGGTACATACTCCTCGACTTTCTGACTTGTTATAAGTTATTGACCGTTTTTATTATCTGCCCAATTTGAACTCGGGAATCTCCTCTTGGAGCAGGTTGCTGATATTATCAAGGAAGATCTGTGGTCCAACCCTCTCACCTACTTCAACAATGTAAACTATTCATCATTTCACTTTCAATCTTGTATCCTCTTTCTCTAGAGGTAATAAGTTGCTTAAAGATTTTGTTGATGTATGTAGGACGCTGATGAAGAGGATTTTGATGGAGATGATGACGGTGACGAAGAGGTAAAACAATCGTCTCGTTTTTCCTCAAAATACATTGATTAATTGAGTATTAGTCTGGACATTGTTATTATGAGTCACATGGTTTGTTATTGTGCTCCATCTTTTAACCTGGAAAATCTTTGAAAACCATACTCTCTTCAGGGAGAAGATGACGACGAGGACGATGATGAAGAGGAGGAAGTTGGTGAGGAATGATGGGAGCCCAAGATAACACATTGCTGGCTTGCTTCTATAGATGTGTAAAGTTTGTGTTATGAGGTTCTCAATTTTAGCAATGATGAGACTAAGCTATCTCTTTTGGAATATTTAGTTTATTTACTATCAATAGCTACATTCTGTTTGTACGAACCATTTCATCAGCCATGTCCTAAATCTTGCCGCAGCTACATCTGTTTTTCTCAATTGATAATCTCTCTCGTCTTATGTCGGTTAATATAATCTATTTCAGTGAAAAGTTAAAGGTATAACTCTTGTGGCAGCCTGGACGAAGCTAGAGCCTGCAATGGAGTCTTCATGTAACAAACTAATCCAGGCTTCTCGGTCATGTCGATGTGTTCCTGAGGTGTAGAGGATGTCCATGAGAAACAATGCAACAAATTACCTAGTGCTAACGTCATCATATTGAGGCTGAGTTGTGCAGCTGGACACACCCGTCTTCCCGACCCAAACGGAAGAACCCGAAAGTCTTGACCTTTAACATCCGTTTCCTCCACAAGAAACCTCTCTGGTCTAAATTCATCTGGGTTACTCCAGTTTGCAGGATCTCGAGCAATCGCCTGCACATTGACATAAACCGTAGCTCCCTTAGGAACTCTGTACCCACCTATCTGAACCGATTCGCTGGCCTTGTGTGGAAGCATCAATGGTGTTGGAGGGTGAAGCCGGAGAGCTTCTTTGAGTATGCATTGCAGATATGGCAGTTTTGGGATATCTGTATCAGACATTAACCGTCCGGATCCAACCACCGAATTAAGCTCATGCTGCACCTTTTCTTGCACAGTCGGGCATCTGACCATCTCTGCCATTGCCCATTCGATAGTAATGGCGGTTGTGTCAGCTCCTGCGGTTAACATGTTCCAGACCAGTCCCATCACAGTCTCCTCGGTCAGCTCATTCTTCTCTTTCAACTCTAACAGACTCTGAACAAAACACTTTTGATCTCTTCCTCCATATACTTCATCCATTACAGCTCGTTTAAACCAATTTCTTTTCCGAGCCATGTGCTTCATGAACGCCTTGTCGCTGGTGAACCAAGACGAAACCCGTTTAAGCCAAATGGTGTAATCAAGCATCTTGGTTGCGCCGGGCAAGCGAGTCTCCCTTTCAACGATCGATTTAAACTCTCTGCCGTCTTTCGGTTCGAACGTTTTCCCAATAACTAATCTTGAAACAATGTTCAAAGCAACAGAACCTAGATAGTTCCTCAACACCACCGGTTTCTGATCATCGGTCATCAAGTCATTGAAAATCGACTTAACCATGGAACTTACTTCCATCTCTCTCATCAACCTGAAACACTCCATGCTTTTCAAAGAAAAGAGCTCGAGTGTACAGAGTTTCCTCATTTTAACATAATGTGCTCCGTAATCGGACCAAATAAGATCACTGCCGTTCTGAGTCATCCTTGCGGTTCTATGTCGGTTACAAAGTTGGTAGTCTTTGTCTCTCAACACTTGTTTGGCCAAGTCAGAGCTGGAGACCACAACAGCTAGCTGTGATCCTAACCACACCGATATGATGGGGCCATAAGTGTGTGACCACTCGGAGAAAGACTGCGTCCATAGTGGTTTTAGTTGATGAAGGTTTCCGATCAGAAATCGCGTTGGTGGTCCTGGAGGTATGTTGTATCCCCGACGTCGTAGATTTTGCATGAAGGCGGCGATTATGATAGTGGTTAAGGATATCAGTAATAAATCCATTTTGTTAGACAAAGTTGTAATTGGTAAAATACAAGTTTGATGCTTCCTCATACTCATAGTGAAGTGTATTTTTTATACACGAAATATTAAATGATTTTTAAATTATTATCATTATTATTTAGAGTCATGCTTATCGAATAAGCTATTTAGATAACACGTAATTTTGCATGAAATTGTCATGAATTGGTTCACTTTTTTGTTTTCCCACACTATTTGCATTTTCTAAGTTGATTGAAAATTTTAGTAGAACTTTCTTTGTTGTAAGATTAAGAATGACATTTTCTCATGTACATTCTTTTAACTTTTTTTGAGGTAGCAATTTTTGTATCTTGCAAACACATATCCAAAGTTCACAATTTTTGTCATTTGTTACAAAAATTCATATGGTAACTGAGATTAAGTTATACTGTTGTTATATGCTAACTGGCGTTGAGTTAAAATTCTACGGACATGTGTATCTGATTAGACTTGATCCGTTATTTAAAGAATGAACCAAATTCGGTTTAGAAGTAATTAATTAGCATATCTTTCAGAGCTTGTACGTGACACACGCCATTGCGCTTTGTTGCTGAGGACGATGGTGTTGTCGGAGAGATTTGGGGTCTCGCGGAAACAGTTTGTACAATTCGTTCGTAAATCGAGAGTCTTAGCCTGTAAATTACTTTTCCGGTGGAATCTGGGGAAGGTGTATATGCATAGTCACATCAGACTATGATGAATTCAAAGAAGCTTTTTCTGTTGTTTTTCCAACTGGTGGTGCACACCAAGTGTTCGATAAAATAGCCAAGTGAGCAGTTTCAAGTTTCTACGGGCACCTACTACTTGTAGGACTTATTAGTATGATAAGGTACATGCTCCTCTATTCCAACTTGTTGCAAGCTAAACAACATCTCTGCCCAGTTTCTATTTTTTTTCTTGGTTTAGTGAAGAGAGTAATTGATCTTGGTGTATATATTTCCCACTTCATCTCCTCGCATCAACACTATAAGTAGAAGGGTTTGAGATTCACTCTAATCATCCAATTCTCACTAAGTCAAAAATAGACTCTACAAACCAAAAGCTCCCTCCTTATAGTCCAATAGTTTTTTGGAAAGGCTTCATCCAAAGAGAGAGTCGTTTTATCCTGGGAAATCACTCCATCGTGAATAATCGGAAGCTAGACGTGTGGCAGGGAAAATGAGTTACGGGAAACTGTGATTAGTATGACTTATTACAACTCGCCAACCCGCACAAAAATCTTGAACTCCTTTCCCCTGCCACGCTTTTAGCTTCCGAATCTTTTTCGATGGGTGAGTTCCTAGGAGAAAAAATGTCTCTCTACGGATGAAGCGTTTACGAAGAAACAATTGGGATAGAGATATCTTCAACTGATGGGAAACCAAGATAATCACATTGCTGGTATGCATCTATGAAAGATGAGTAATGGCATTACTTATCATGAGATTGAGCTTTCACCATGTGACTATATACTCTTTTATTTCCATATATATATATATATATATATAGCTACATGTTTTTGTATGAAACCGTATTCAACCATGTCGCAAATTTTGTCATGTCTCTTGGGTTTGACATGGCTACATCTTCGTTTCCATAATGAAAGTCATCATGGTCTATGGAGTTTCATTATTTTATCTTATGTGTCTGATTATTTATCTATGTTAATCTAAAGGTAAAGGTATAACTCTTGCTGCAGCTCTCGGCAAAGCTAGAGCCTGCAGTGGAGTCCTCATGTTACAAAGCAATCCAGGATTCTCGCTCATGTCAATCCTCTCTCCAGGAATAGGGGAACTCCATGAGAAGCAATGCAACAAATTTCCCATCACCAATGTCATCAAGTTCATGCTGAGCTGTGCCGCTGGACACATCCGTCTTCCTGATCCGAACGGAAGAACCCTAAAGTCTCGACCTTTAACATCAGTTTCCTCCTGAAGGAACCGCTCTGGTCTAAACTCATACGGGTTTATCCAGTTTGCAGGGTCTCGCCCAATCGCCTGCACATTGACATAAACCGTGGCGCCCTTAGGAACCTTGTACCCACCTACCCAAACTGTTTCGCTTGCTTTGTGTGGAAGCATTAATGGTGTTGACGGGTGAAGACGGAGAGCTTCTTTAACCACGCATTGCAGATATGGCAGTTTCGGGATATCTGATTCAGACATTAACCTTTCGGATCCAACCACGGAATCAAGCTCCTGTTGCGCCTTTTCTTGCACGGCCGGGCATTTGATCATCTCTGCCATAGCCCATTCGATAACAACTGCAGTTGTGTCAGCACCCGCGGTTAACATGTTCCAGACTAGTCCGCCAACCGTCTCTTCGCTTAGCTCTTTCTGCTCTTTCAACACTAACAATTTCCGAACAAAGCCCCTGTGATCCTCTATTGCTACATCTTCTTCCACCATTATAGCTCCTCTAAACCACTTTGTTCTGCGATCCTTGTGGGCTAAGAATTCCTTATCGCTGATGAACCAAGACGAAACCCATTTGAGCCACCAGACGTGATCGAGAATCGTCCCTGAGCCACTGAGAAGATGTTCTTTCTCAACGATTGATTTAAACTCCTTTCCTTCCTCAGACCCGAACTCTTTCCCGATCATTAATCTTGAGATGGTGTTCAAAACAACCGCAGCTAGGTACTTCCTCACGACCACCGGTTTTCTTGCCTGGCCATCGCCTGAATCGCTCATTAAGTCCTTCAGAATCAACACAACCATCGATCTTGCTTCCATCTCTCTCAACGACCTGAAATTCTCGATGCTTTTCAGAGAGAAGAGTTCGAGTGTACAGAGTTTCCTCAGTTTGACATAATGTGGACTGTAATCAGACCAAACAAGATCAGTACCGGTCTGAGTCATCCTCGCGATCCTGTGTCTGTTAGACAATTGATGGTCTTTGTCTCTCAACACTTGTCTGGCTAAATCAGAGCTGGAGACCACAACGGTGAGCTGTGACCCTATCCACACCGATATGATAGGACCATAAGTCTGTGACCACTCCGAGAAAGAATGCGTCCAAAGTGGTTTCATTTGATGAAGGTTCCCAATCAGAAACTTTGGTTTTGGTCCCGGTGGTATGTTGGATCTCCACCATCGTTGATAAAGCATGATGGTGGCGACGATGATCGGGAGTAATGAAATTAGATAAAGAGCCATTTTGCCTCGACAATGTAAAACAGTTAATGATATAAGTTTGATGTACATTGGAACATATACCTTACACTGAAGTTTTTATACACAAACTGTAAAACATAGAAGAAAGTTTTTGATATTTACTTACGTAAGTTTAGAGAAACACACAACTTTGACATGCGCATGAAAATGAGGTGATTTGGTCCCTTTTTACTCTCACACTTTTTGCATTTTCTGTTTACTTATTCTTGTGCTTTATGATACAACAACACTAGTCATGACATAAAAAAAATTAGAGACTAATAGAGTTTTTTACCTGATTATTGACACAAAAAATGATTATTGACATATTTTACCTGATTATTGATTGACATTAAAAAATAAATTTGAGAAAAAAGAAAATGAAATTGAATGGCAAAAATTAGATGAAAATAACCAAAAAGATTCACGCCGAACAGAGCTTGCCGTTAATGGCGATACTCTGATGGGGACAGTCTAATGGAGATTTCCCGAATAACAAGACAAAAGGAGAAATGGCGACAGCGACGACATCTGCGATTAGGGCACCAAATTGGAGAACTGTTGTGTTATTCTGGACTATCTCTCTCACTATTTTCTACTCTCTTTTCCAAATGGGTCTTCGAAATTCGCCATCTACTTCATCATCATCAGGTAAAGATCATGTTTTTTTTTTTTTTTTAATAAAAAAATCATGTTTTAAAGTTCTTAAAGGTCGTTTATTTATCAATTACCGACTTTTCCTTTCCTTGTCTCGAAATTAAAGTACCTTTTGAGATTTCGATGATGTTTTAATAATTGTATCCTGATCTGATTAATTAGCTAAATTGTGTGTGTGTTTTATAATGAATATGGGTTTCGTAAATGGAAGATCGATGTTGACTTGCTAACAGAAGGATTCATCAGCCACTGAGTGTAGTTAGGGTTGCGTAAAGAACTTGTTTTTCTATGAAATGTCTCTGTTTTTGTACTCAAGATTTTGAGTTTGCATTGGATCTTGAACCGAACTTAGTTCTTGATTTGTTTATCCTGAGCTTAAGGATAGAGTGACTATCTGATGCAAAGACCAATGCTTGATTTGGGAATCTAGTGCCTTTGTTTAAGTGTTTTCTTTATCTGTATCTGAAGTAAATGGTTATTCATAGCAATAATAAGTCTGGTATGTTTCAGATTCCTTTGTCACCTATGTGGAGCAAAGCACAAGGTTGTATGATAAAATGGAACGGGATTTACAAGAAAACGGACCGGTGTTCCTTAAACAAGGTGAAACGTCTCAGTCATTGTCACTTTCTGATCTCTTCACACTGAAAGATGGAAAGATATCACCTGTCCTCAAGGTATAATATTACATCTTTACTTTTACTATTTTAAAATTGGATTAGTGGTTTTGTAATAGTGAAGTGAATTGAATTTTGTGATAGCTAAATATTATGTATAATTGTATAAAATATTCAGGTTGCGAATCCCCCTGTGCGAGCTAATGTATTACATCTCAGCACAGAATACTCTGTCCCAGTCTCGTGAGTGTGTAATTTGCCCCATTCTCAATGCAAATTTATCCTGTTTAATAAAATGTTTTACTGCTAAAAGGTGTCCTTGTATGTCTGTAAATTGCAGGAAAGCCGTCGAAAATGTGTTCAGTCCTTACTTTGAGAATAGTAAGCCTGCCGCTATATTTCTTTTCAACAATGCAATACTATGAAAAAACTATGTACCAGATATATGAATTAGATAGAAATGCGGTTAATTGTATTTTCTTCTTCCAACTTTGGGTTGTTTTTTAGCAATCTGGTTTCAGGACTCTAAGATGTACCACTTTAGCATGTTTCATGCATCGAATCACATTTTCTCTGTTCCAGCTACTGAAGATGAGGTTTGTTGTTTTTACTTTATCATTTATCTTATCACCAGTCCACTAAACTTTTATCTTGTGAAGATTGAAGTCTCTGAATCTCTTCTTCATTATCAGGTTGAAGGAGAAGCAGCTGCTGTGAAAGCAGTTGCAAATAAGCTTTGCCCTTTGGAGATTATCTTGGATAGAGTTCTATTAACCTCGACTGGTGTTCTTCTTGGATGCTGGAAGGTAATTTTGTCGCTTTCACTTTGCCTCAACAAATGCGAGTCAGATCTCTATTTTGTTTTTGATTATACCACTTTGGGAATTTCATCCTCCATGACAAAAACTATACTAACAAGTTCTTTAGAAATGGCTAAGTCAGATATCTGGGACTTATACCCTGTTTCATGTTTCAACAGGTTAATTCTGGAGATGACCCGATAACAATCCGCTCGAAACTGAGATCTGTTCTTCCACGTGCACCGGAGAAGCAACTTGTAATATCTATTTCATCAACTGTATAGATTATCTCATGAACACGAACCACTTTTCTGATATATACTTGTGTTGATTTTGTGTTTCAGTATGATGCTGCAATTCTTCATACATCATTAGCAAGGCTGCTTGGTCCTCCAATATCTCCAACCGAGGCAAGTTTCACTTATGTTTGACAAACTCAGAATCCATTGTTACAGAAACTCCATGACTTAGTGAATGTTTCTTATGTAGCTGGCTGGTTCTGGCGACCATCTCCAGCTTCTCCATAAGTTGGTCACAAGACTAAACAACCAAATCCGAGGATTCAAGGTAAAACTTACAACGAAAGTGAAGTTTTCTTGACCAAGAACTGAGAAACTCTCTGTTGATACAGGCAATAGTATCAGAGCTGTGGTATGTAGAAGAGTTTGATCTGCTGGCGCTTGCATTGGGAGGAAGAATGAAGGTTCGATCATTCCCACTCGGCTGTGCAAAGAGTTAATACCTACCGGATTGTAATCAATAAGCTTATTTCATCTTTAAGATCATCAAAACCATTATGTCATCTTCATGTACATTTTCTTCAACTTCTTAAGTCAAGAAAAATATCTTATTCAAGTCAAGACAAAAGTATTTTTCTTATGTCGGCTATGGAAAAGCTACTTATAATTCGAAAGAAACTGTAATTTTATGTGGTTAACTCCCAAATGTACATAATATTTTGCTTTCCTTTTATTGCTAAATTTCCAAATAGAGAATTTTATATAGCTAATTACCCAATGAAAAAGATTGCTAATTTACTTTCTTGTGTCAACAACGTTTAGTTTAAGCTAATTTCCATTTTTTTTTCTTTTTGGCAAAAATTTCCTAAAAGCTTGAGTATTCCAAAGAAAAGGAAATTAGTGGTAGCTTTTTTCAATTTCATATCGTTTTCACACTTTTTTGACACCATTAAAAAGTTACAAACTTTCAACAGCTCTACCACACAATCACAATTATTCGTACTCTCTCTCTCTCTCTGTCTCTCTCAAAGTCTCAATCTGTATCTCCAGTGAGTAGTGAATTTGAGTGGAGGAAGAATCAGATTCAAAGCCAAAATCAAAGCTTGGTGATGGGATCTGGAGCTGGAAATTTCCTCAAGGTTCTTCTCAGGAACTTCGATGTTCTTGCTGGGTAATGCTAATCAAACTTCTCTTCTCTCCTTCTGCCTTAAAGCTCCTTCCTTTTTTGCGAACATCTTCTCATATGTTATACTCAATTCATCACAATCTAGGGTCTAGTTTCTATTTTTGGACATAAACCTTACGGAATTCTCTCAAAGTTGGTTTGATTCTTATAAATCATTCATCTTTTGGAATGTTATGTGTGAAACTAATCACAATCTCTGGTGTTGAATTTTCGCAGGCCTGTGGTTAGTCTCGTGTATCCTCTGTAAGTGGATCCATAGTTCTTTCATGGTTTAATACTTTATCTGTACTGCAGAAAGCTTCGATCTAATGGTGTCTTGTTCTTTGACAATGGCTAGATATGCTTCAGTCCAAGCGATTGAAACTCAATCTCACGCTGATGACAAACAATGGCTAACTTATTGGGTCCTTTATTCATTACTTACTCTCATCGAGCTCACATTCGCCAAACTCATCGAATGGTAAGATGATTGAAACCCCATTAGCCACAGTAGTAAAAACAAGTTTCTTATACTGACAATGTTGTTGGGTGTGATCAGGTTACCGATATGGTCATACATGAAGCTGATCTTGACTTGCTGGCTTGTCATTCCCTACTTTAGTGGCGCTGCGTATGTCTATGAACATTTTGTGAGACCTGTGTTTGTTAACCCACGGAGCATTAACATTTGGTATGTGCCAAAGAAGATGGATATCTTCAGAAAACCAGACGATGTGTTAACAGCTGCTGAGAAGTACATTGCTGAGAATGGACCTGATGCTTTTGAGAAGATCTTAAGCCGGGTGTGTTATGTGATTTGTTCTATAACATCTCTTCTTCTCGTTGTCAAAAAAATGTGATTCTTCTTTACTTATCTTTTCTCGTATCGTGCAGGCCGATAAATCAAGAAGATATAAACATGAACATGGAAGCTATGAAACAATGTATGGTGAGGGTTATCAGTACTAAGAGAGGAAACTTGAAAAGCTTTTAATCTTAGAATGTGTGAAGCAAGCTCATGTCGTTGTTCTTGTTTGTTTATGCCTCTTTTTTGTGGATCTCTCTCGTGTAAAAAAGTTGATAATTAAATCAAGATGCTTTATGCTCCAATTTAATAAAGCTTAGAATCGAACTATTCTACTCTTCTATATTCCAATGTTTTCTTTTATCTATGCATATTTCAACTGTGTACTAATCAAGTTTGGTTATAAACTTCTATAATTAAGAGTGAAGATCTAAGCAGTTTTAAGAAATGACCAAAGCTACTTTTTCAAAATCATTAGTTCAAAAAGAGTCAAAATTGCTTTCCAAACTTAAGTAAAAAGATTAACACTTGCAATCTTGGTTTTCCAGGAAAAACAGAGAAATTTATTCTAAAAGAGTGTAACAGTGGAAACAAATTACAAAATAACAATGTTGAGAGAGACAAGACAAGATGATGCTTGTTCTTAATCTTCTTCAAATTTATTGAAACTTTTCAGTTCCAGATTATACCTGAACAACAACAATAATCCCACAAAGACAAAGAAGAAAATAGAGAGACTCTCTTGACCCCAATCATGAAAATAAAACCCAAAACAAGAAGAAGAAAAACTCTAATAAAAAAGTCAATAACTTTGAAATGGCTCTCTCAAGTCTTCTTCATCAACATCCCATCACCGCACAATTATACACAAAGTTTCCCGATGGCTTAGAAGCAAGAACTCTCCAATGCAGTTGTGTTCCTTCTCTTGGGACACAAGCATTGATCTCTATGAACCCTCCTCCTATTGCCCTAGGTCCTCCAACCACCACTAACTGATCCCCGCAAGCTCGAAACGCCATTCCCCAACCGTTCATCGAAGAAGCCCTCTCAGGCAAATTCCCTACTTTATTCCATACATTACGCCTTTTATCGTATTTCCTTACTTCTTGCTGCGCGTAATTCGCAGCATAAAGCTCGTCTTTTACAACTGCTACAAGCGGTGGTGCCTCTGAAGCCGCTGTTGCAGCGGCAATCTCTTTTGCTTGATCTCCTCCACCTCCGTTGCTTCTTTCCGGTAACATGTTAGGTATCAATGTCCATGTCTTCTTCTTCAGATCATAGACTTCACCGCACATTAGCATCTTCGAGTTTCCCTCTCCGATACCTCCAATGCAATAGAAATTCCCGTCCATGAACACGCTAGAGCACATTTTCCTAGCTTTGTTCATGCTCGGGATGACCGTCCATTCCCCAGTTTCCGAGTTATAAAGCTCTGCCGAGCTCAATATCCGCCCACGCGGATCGCATCCTCCAGCTATAACCGCGATCTCGCCTAGACTCGCTGATCCAAACAAGCACCTCGGGACATTCATTTGCATACCCGATGTCCATGTATTGGTCAAGATACTATATCGGTAAATCACATGAGACATGATCTCTTTACCAAAAACAAGAAGCTCGGTGCCAACCGCCAGAGACTCTTTATCCGAACACATAAAACATTCGTTAAATGTCATTTTCGGTACACGTAACCAGCGATCTCCATTTGGATCATAAGCTTCCCATTCCAAGAGCCTGCAAGAGAAGTAAATCCAATGCTCCACAATACCCTTTGCCCGTCTCAACCTATACAACTCGCTGTCCTTAATCAACGAGCGGAAGGTTTTATTCGTAGAGGCTATAGACCCGAAATCAGACAACGAACAGTGAGCCAAGCAGTTGAGAAGTGCGTTTTGGTCAAGCCGAGTAACCGGTGAACTCTGTTGATCACCACCTTGTTGACTCTGGTTAGACCTCTGATAGATTTTAGCAAGCTGAAGAATATCTGTAATCTTCTCAGATTCACCTCTGCTTCCATGATCAACTCGCAACAGTTTCTTAGCGGAACTTCCTTCTTCATCGGTATCATCCAACAACCGTTTTTTCAAGGAGAGCTGAAGCACACAGTGTGCGTTATATATCCACTTGCTCTCTTCCTCACATGAAGATGGTAAGTCCCTTGACACCAGATAACTCGGAGCCTCCAACATAATGAATGCTAAGAAAAAACAACAACCAATCCATCAATCAAAACCATCCCATAAACAGAAGAAAGAAAAGACACATTATGACATTTCAACAACATCTTGTGCTTTCAGATTCATGAGAATTTATAATATAAACTGTATCAATGATCCAAGGCAAATCCATCAATCAAATCATCGGCCCGCAAGAGTAAGGTAAAGTACAATTCTTGACCAGTGAGACTAAGTTTTGACATCACTGTAGAAGATATAAATTTTAGTTCAACCACTTTTCTAATTCAGCAAAACCAATCATTAGAATCCACAAATATAGATTTTAGTTGGTCGAAAATCTCAAATACGAACGATCAGATAAAAAAAAAAACACCAATTCACAAAAAGAAACATGCAAGCCACGAAGAATAGATCGATGGATAAATTCAGCAGCCAATAGAATCACATCAGATCCCAAACTAAAAATCAATTCACTAAATCAATCTCACCAGCTAATATTATCGAAGACTAACACGCCTCAGATTCCTCGATAATTTCGATCAAGCAGAGTCGATTAAAGATCTGTAATTTAAGAAAACAATAGAAATCCAGACAAAACCCACTTTAGATACCGATGATTCCAACAAATCAGACACAAAGAATCAAGAAATTTTTCAGGCAGGATCAAAAAAAAAAAAAAAAACTCAACTCAATCTTCGCATTGCGGCCACATTTTAGATGAATTGGTAGAATATTTGAGCTGTGATTTGCATTTTTAATTTGATTTGATTTGATTTTTGGGGGATCGATTAAAAAAAGATGCACGAATGAACCAGTGGTGGGATTTCTACATATAAAAAAATGAAGAATAAAGCTGATGAATTTATATATTCTTTACTCATTTTTTATATACTCGATGACGAGGAGAGATGTTCAAGGGTATTTTCGGTACTTTTTGTTGTTTAAGTCGACGACGCCGTTAGTTTAGTAGCCATTATGGCAAAAGAAAGTTAACGGCTGATTCTTAGCTCTTGCACGTGTTTCTGCTTCGGACAACTAAACCTTTTTTAATTTATTTATTTGCTTCTCACGTTAATAATCTCTTTGTTCTTCTTTTCTTTCTTTTTTTTTTAAATCTCTTTTACTACATTTTTGTTAATATCTTTATCTTATAAATCTTCTGAATAATATTTTAATAGATCTTTCTATTTTCTCATGATATTTTATATATTTTCATGTATAATTTAGACATATTGTATTAAATATTACTGAAATATATAATATTATATTTGAGTAATCAAGATGGAATTAAAAAAAAAAACTAAAGCATCAATAAAACCGAATATATATTAAATATTAGATTCATATTTATTCGAATTTCAGTATTTGGGCGTAGATTTCATTTAGCCAATCAGGAGTTAGATCCAAAATTTTAAACCAACTAAGGTCTCCAGGCCCATATCAAGTTATAAGTCCGCAAATTGTATATGGGCCAAATGTAACCCTAACCTGCTAACTTCAGGTAATGGGCCGGATCTGTTATTAGGCTTTTAGCCCTAATATTACCTCATCTATTTTGCATTGAATATGGTTGATGTAATAGCGTTTAATTTTTTTTTTACTCTGTAATCTGAAGTCTGTAGATGTACGTTGCAATAGAGTTGATAGATGTGGTTAACTGAGAATATTCTCTAAACGTATAGTATCTTTACCTTCACTATGTATGTGTGCATCAAAAAAGGATTATTATGATATATTATTTGACCCACTACTTAATTTTAATTCTGATTACTTGAGCTACTAGGATAGGACCACACTTAATTGTATTGTATAAATATAATCAATGCGCGACAAAACCATTTTCTTTACTTTACTAGAACGAGAATATGGATTCGCGACAATAAATATTACCCCCACGAGTTATATAAGTACATGGAACCTCATGCAACTACTTTTCTTTCGTCTCACGGGACCACATATAATAAAGTTTCTGACGCTAATTACAATCATTAAACATAATCGTGGAGATTAATTATTGGATTAAGGTAATCTTAAAAATTTGCAAATTGTGTGAAAGGAAAGAACCTTAGACGATGGTGGACCTTGTCTTCGTCTTAATATTAAAGTGCTGACAAACTTAGGTTTAAGTACCAAGTTGTAACATAGAAACGAATCTGAATGACGTAGTAGCTAGCGACCAAGTTTTGATTTGTGTTGTTTAGATCAAACACGTTAAAACCAGCAACCTACGGTCTTAGTTTTGGTTGTTTATTGAGAAAATCAAATGGTGACAATTGCAAGAGGTATATATCCTTTTAGGGAAAGTTAAATATTTCGAATCACAACGCATGATACCATAAAAGTTCAATCGTGAATATTCATAATCTATTGCGGTATATCTATTTCTATACAGTGTAAACTCACGATCGTAAGTTATGTAGTAGCATTTGACCTCTTTCTTTTGGTAGACGGTCTAAAAGAAACATAAAAGACCACTATGTTTGTACAGCATTTGTGTCATTGCGTGCATACTATAAAATATTAAAAAGTTTTAGAAAAGAAATAAACAAACAAAAAAATGCTTTAGATGATATTTTTCTTAGTATGCAACCAAAAACCTAAAATTATTTGACTGATGCAGTACGCAAATATATAATTGTATGCAGCAAAAAAAAACTTGAAAATTGTTTTCGAAATAAGAGTGGTTTTAGATTTTTCTCCACAGTCTACATACATTTTTTTTGTTGTCTACTATTAACTAGCAAAGATCATGAATATGTTGTATGCAGCAAAAGAAATCTAATACTATTTCAAAATTTGTTGTATAGCACATAGGTTTTACGTTGAATGCCATTGGAACTATTGGACTGTCACTTTTTGCTTAAAATCTCAAAATGTTCAGGATTGGATAGTGTAGTAAATTATAGAGAAGGATTGACGTTGAAATTACCTTATTTTTGTTTGCCTTCCTCATCGTCAACGCATTGGAAGAAGAGAAGATGCTTTTGTGGGTTGGATTAATTTCACGTGCAAGTCCAAAATTTTATAGGCTTTTGGGACTCATCCTAAGTCATAAAATTGATAATCGCATTCTATAAATGGAGTGTGCCCTTTCAACCTTCAAACTATTCGCCACATTACAGTTCATATTATTGATCGATAACTAGTACTATAAATTAAGCTAAAGAAAATAGTACAAAGCTTCAAAAATTTATGCTGTTATAGGTGATTATTGTTATGTTTTAAAACAATTTAATTTAATAATATGGTACGAGTACGATATATATAGCTGGATCACGTTTTTTTAGCAATACTATACGATTAAGCTTGTTTGGTCGGTGTCATAGAGGGGAGTGAGAACACCTGAGCCAAATGATGGACTAAATGTAGATCGTAATTTATGTAAGCGTCTTTGTATATAAAATATGTGATTCTAAATTTCTTATATAATCTATTTGAAAGGTAAAAGATAAAATATGGTATATATAATACATTACATATACATAAACATTTGCAACAAGCGTATATATAATTAACAATAAAACTGAAGAAGCGAATTTACACAAAAAATTTCGAAGATAAGTCTTACTAACAAAATTGTATTTTTATTTTCATTCATCAAAAACAGAATTTCATGGGACTAGATTTATCTTCCCAATTTCGGATCTCTTTATATCCAGTTATCTATATTTTTTGCATAATATATTAATCAATCTTCGGCTTCCAAACCACAAAGAGAATTACGTGAGACTAAAATTATCTTCCCTGTTTCGGATTTTTTTTAATTATCTCTCTAGAAAAGTTTGCATAATCTTAATAATATATATTGTCAGCTTCCAAAGCTGCTGTTAATTCCAACTTTTGGGATTAAAATCACCATCTTTCCGTAAGAGGAAGACGAAAATCTGGTAAACGTAGCGTTTACGTGAATTTGTAGGACAAAACCCCCAAGGCCAAGAACTATTGACCACTATTATCAACAATGAATAAATATTAGAAACTATTGAAGATTTTCCGAAAGCAAAAATTCCGATTAAAACCCCACTTGAACTACCGAGAAAACACCATCTAAAAAAAAGATAAATGGTTTTTTCACAACCAACATATTGCCATTAAAATCACTCTAGCGAGAAGTATAGATATTATTTCAACAGATTTTTACTCATAGTGGATCACCATGTTGTAATAAGAAAATTGACCGGCAAAAATTCTTTATCGGAAACAGAAGATGGCGTGATATCCTTTAGCGTCTTCTTACAAAAATTTGCCCATAAAACCATGAAAAAAAATAAGCCGATTTTTTTATTTGTAATTAAGTATATAATTTTTATAGCAAATGCGTTAAAATATGCCGATTCAGTAGAAAAATATTCACCAAATTCATTGTTATTGTAATGAAATCATATAATTCAGTTCCCTTTTATTATATTTTATAATACTTAATTTAATACGATGCATTCATTTATTTTTGTAAAGTAGAACAAAAACAATTCTGTAAAAAAAAACAGAGGAGAACTAGACAAACCGAAACAAGCAGCAAAACGAATAAAACAAACGGATTTGGAGAATTAACAACAACAACAGATTGTAATAAGAATAGAATGCTCGTGAAATAAAGCTTAATCTTCGCTGTCGATTGATTAGTGATCATGTGCCGCGAGAGACACGCTGACCACAATTTAACACATCTGAGCTCTTTGTTTATGTTCCTTTTTCTAAATATATATATAAACTCAAATCAAATCTTTCTTCTAAATAAAAAAAACTTACAATTAGATCTTATCTCTCTAATGTAATCACTTTTAAACTTATATAACTTTATTTTCATAGCGGAGAAAAGTTATGATTGATTGCTTTGGTTGACCTTGTGTAAATATATATACACATTTATGTTCACCCGCTATTATAATTTAAGTCTCCTGTTAAAACTTTTTATCTCTAGATATTCTTAGTTCTCTCATGATCATGTTCATGTTCATGTTCAATCCTATCCACAGAGATATATCATATTTGTTGGATGATGATTTGATATAGAACTATCGAGATGTCTCTAATTTTTTTCATTATCTTTTGTAATTGCTGTTATCTTGGAAACGTTTTAAAGCTTTGTCTGATATGCTTATCAAATAAAGGATAAAGAGACAGAAAAAAAAAAAAATATGCCTGATATATAGACTCTCCGACGAAAACTTGGTGAGAAGACAGACCATTCATGTAATTTAAATGGAACACACGAAGAAGATAGTAAAATTCGGTTGGAGCTAGGTCCTCATGCCTATCACTAGACTACCATCTAATATAAATGCTATATAAAAAATAAAAAGCACATTTGATATGATCTTATAAATTTCATATTATACAATAATGATTTTAAAATACTTTATCGCTTATTTATTATTAGAAATAATTTGAGAAGCAAAATGTATTGTATCCTACGAATCAAGTACTATAATTATGTAGTGAAACTTGAATTCAAAAAATAAAAATCTTAGATTTCGATATATTATCTTAGTATATTTATTTTATATATTTATAAAAATTTACATTATATGAGAGTTAACATTATATTAATATTACCACTATATGTATATATGTATCTTATATTTTATTTATAACACAATTCAATAAACTATTTTATTCTATAATATTTAACATTTACCGTTCAAAAATTATGGTGGTACAATAGTAGGAGTACAAAATTTTGTATCATTAACATTTTATTTGAACCCTAAAGCTGATCTCTTTCTTCACCATATTTTGTTATCGCCAATTTTCTACCGTGTCAATGAGGTAGTGCGAATGGAGTTGAGATTGTACTACAGCAGTACAATTAAGTTCTTCTAGAAGATTTTACTGAAATGGTCGCTACTTTTCAACATACAAGGAATTTGCATCTAATGAATCAAAAGTAAATTGCATTACCATATATTTCTCCAATGTATTAAAATCTGAGATTTTGTGTTTCGTCCTCCACAGCTCACACTCTTCGAGTTTACATTTTTTCTTTGTCGTGTTCTACTTTATCTTTTCGAAACATATTTCCTTATTTTCTTGGCTTATTATATTTTAACTAAAAAAAGAAGAAGTAGTTTAATTTTTACTATACAAGAATTTGTAGTTTTCATGCTCGAAACTAGAAAAGATCTCAGAATCATATTCATATAAACAACGCATAAGAAGTACAAAAGTCGGCGAGTATTTTTCTCTGTAAACTTTGTCCTAACATACTAGAAATTGTTACAAAGAAAAACAACGAATAAGGTAGATGGGTTTGAAACTTCGGATTGATGTCGTTGTAACTAAAATATTTAAACGATTTATGTGTTACGTGCAAGTTGATGAAAAGACATTTTCCTTAAGTTTCCAAACTAGATGTAAATTTTTTGTTTTAATCATTGTTGTGAAAATTATATTAGCATTATATTGGTTAAATGCTTTTACTTAGAAAAGTTAAGTGAATAGTTCAATAGTACTTTAAATCTGTTTTTTTTCTTCTTGTTCATTATATTATTTTTTCTGTCATTATTCAGAATTATCTTTTAAAAATACGTTTTTCTTTAGGCCTATGGGTTTCTAAATACGGCCCTGGATACGTGTTTTTGTGGTGCAGCAGATTAGTGCATAGCTTAATAAATAAATAAAACAATGAGCTGATCGATGAAAATATGAAATGTTCAACGTCGGTCGGTGTAAGTGTATGCGCCTCCCGAAATGCCACGTGTGTGTTGTTGATCAAAGAACATGGGCGTGTGTGTGTGTGATCTCTTTGACCAGTCAAATCACTCATACTTTGGCTCTTTTCTCATACACATAATTTGTATGCGTATAAGCAAATTATGTGTATAAGCTCAGCAAGTATACCCATGTCGTAATAACACTGTACACGCTCCGATTAAAGACAATAGCGGACGATGCAGTGCGGTTCTAATAGTAATGAAAATATTAGAACAGCATCGCATTTTCCATTCAGAGTCTGTTTTTAACATTGTCATGTATTCTATTCAGAGTCTTTTAAAAAAAAAAAAAAAAGAGTGGTACAATATATCTCTTCTTAGAAATAATGTTTGCAAATGGTTGTCCTTCAAAATACTGAGATGAATAATAATTGGTGGTATAATTTTAGATGAATAATATTCAGTTTGTTCATTTCTTAAGTGAATAAAAAACTTCCTCATTTTCCTCTTCTTTATTCCTCCAACGAACGATGAATGAGATGAATATTACATTTTACCTTTTCAATCCCAATTTTGAGAAAAATCTATTATTCTTCTAAAAACATTTCTCTAAACAGGCAACCATTTTTGCATTTCATCTTGCATTGTATAAACGGGGGTTTTCAATAACAATGCCATAGATTAGTAAGTTGTAGTATTAAAACCTTTGAAAAAGGTATATGTGTGGACGTGGTAGAGGCGTAGAGCGAAATCCCACACATCGATAATGTGAATTTTGTATCTTAATAGAAGTTGTGTTTCGAGGAATGGATGGGCTTATTTTAGTTATAAAGTATAAAACTTTCTTCCTTGATAAACGCACTAAAAATCAGTTCAATATCTTCTTTAGTTTAACATTGATCAGTTACTCACACCAGTCACCACAGAAGTAAGTAAAACAATACTCTACCATGCATCTTTATAACCTTTCAATATATACAAATGTTTATTTTCTGTTACATGACGTCCATGCCTTTTCGCATAAAATAAAATATAAGAATATTAATTTTCACTAGCTTACATTTTTTTTTTTCGTACTATACAGAAATAAGAATAAAACGAAGTTTGAGATAAATAAACTGTTTTAGGTAATACTAAGAATTTTGTTGATAACAAAAAAAAGGTAATGAGAATTTGAAACACACCTTTAGAAATCTAACATATGAACCGTAATGCGAGTGTCAAATTCAAAGCTCGAAACATATCAATAAAATTTACGATATAGGGTAATTTTTCAAACAAGTTTTGTCTAGATTCAACGTTAATATTATACCTATCAAATTTAGATCTATGTATATATTTAAAAATTAAAATACGAGATTCTCTGAAATCGTTTTATTATAACAAAAGTTGTCAGGAGAGGGGGGCATATAATATATAATTCAATATTTGAAAAATAAGATTCGCATTATATTGTTCAAATTAAAATAAGAAGATAATTTTATTATAATGTTCATAAACAAATAATAAAATGCCTACATAAATACAACCGTCGCTTCACTTGTTTCCTTCATACTATCAACTCTTCTCTCCCTCTCTCTTCCTTTTCCGGCATAACTTGTGTGTTACCCTGAACTCCATATCCTGTTTCATCGATAAATTAAAGTGCCTTTGCTACTAATCTCTATCAGTACTCTTACTACTTGTCGAATAATAATTCAACAAAAAAAAAATGTCGGGAAGAAGATCACGTTCGAGGCAATCATCAGGAACTTCAAGGATCTCAGAAGATCAAATCAATGATCTCATTATCAAGTTGCAACAGCTTCTTCCTGAGCTCAGGGACAGTCGTCGTTCTGACAAGGTACGCTAAATCTAACTAACTCAACTACTTATGTAATATAGATGTGTATATATGGCATGAAAAATAATGATATCTTATATATCGACAGGTTTCAGCAGCGAGGGTGTTACAAGATACGTGCAACTACATAAGGAATCTGCATAGAGAGGTTGATGATCTAAGTGAGAGGCTATCTGAGTTACTTGCAAACACAGACACTGCACAAGCTGCTTTAATCAGAAGCTTACTTACCCAATAATTCCTATCTTTTTCTTCTTTTTTTTTTTTTGTTTACTATAATAATAATAATAATAATAATAATAGTTTGCGGATTTGATTTTTCTATAGATGATGACCTTATAAACGTTGAATGATACGAGTTCGTCACTTCTGCTTTGGTCATAAATATTCGCTTGTTTCCAATATAAAACCTTTGCCCTTTTTCGGTTATCTTGTTTGTCTCCTTTTTCTAATATACATTCGGTTAGGGTTTTGTTCACCAAAGACTTGGCGATGTTCATTTTCCAAGCTTTTATTGGTTTTGTGTTTTTTTAGTAATTTAAAACATGTGAAGAACAACGAATTTGTAATTTAAAACATGCCATTTAGGAATTTCATGTTAATTTTTGTGTGGATCTTGAGATAAGAAAAACCTTATAAGCCTAAGAAGATGGTTTCCCAAATCATCCAAGAAATCATATTATGAATTAATTTATGGTCTTTCAAAATGTCGTCAAAAGAAGAATACAAAATTCAAGTTGATTATTACTAAATGGGTGGATATATTATAAAATAATTAATTATTTGGAGACCGAGCCATCGATGAAACTGTCATTTCCGTATATATATTAACATTGAAGGAATTGGAAGATTATGTTTATGGGCAATAAAGTATGGGGTGAACTTGACGTTATGCACTCAAAAGAAGCACAAAAAGCTGCAAATTTTATGCCATAACCTAATTTCGATTTTTGTCACTTTTTATTTTTAATTTGAAAATTTTATTTTCTTCCCACCAAACTTATTTGAGAGATTTTTGCTTTCCCTTCTTATAATAACGAGATCTCGTGCCGCAAAACCCAACCAAAACTAATGGTTTCGTCAATGATGATTGAAATAGCACCGAGTCTAAACACTTACATTTTTATATGGTGAATCTTCAATGAATATATTTTGTAACAACATACATTATGGATTTAAATCCGGATAATCCTATACTATTATTTGGGGAGTACACTTTATAAGATACCCTTAACTAACCTTCTCATTTATAAAAAATTACTTAAGAATGCCATTAGAGATAAAAATTTAAAGAGTAAATTAATTCAGCTCATTAAGGATAAACAAGTCAAATACTAATTTATGCAATTTAATTAATTTAATTATTAAAAACGAAAATATATTATTAATTTTAAAAAAAGAATGACCAATCAAAATGAACATATAAGATTTGATATCTAACTTACCATATTAATTTGTTATTAATCATTATAGTTCACCTCTCATCTTTATATGATTCTATTTTTATGAAACAAATAAATCATCATATCATCCATATAAACAAAAAAAAGTAATTTTTTTCTCCATATGCCAAGATTTGAATTTTTAAAAACGAAATTAAATTGTAAAATCTATGAAGAAAAAATTTAACGGGTCAAAAATTCACATTTGAGTAATATATTTCTTTTAACCAAAAATAAGTTCAACAAAAATTTAGACTGAGTAACGGGTCAGAATTTGAATATTTATATTCAATTTCATACATTTATTTTTTGAAATGTATTATTTTATATACTATAATAAGATTTTTAAACATTTTAATTTGCAACATATAAAATTAGTTTTACTTGATATTTTTCAAGAATATCATCAATATTTAAAGAATATCATCAATAAATATTCTAATTTGATTTTTGTAAACAAATATTTATAATAGGCAGTGGGTTAAATATAGTATATTATATTAACAAATGAGTTATGATCCTTATAATTGTTTGAATATTTCTATTTAATTTCATATAATTCTTTTTTGAAATTCATAATTTTATATACTAAAAGAAATATTTTTAAAGATTTTAATTGGAACATTTAAAAATAGTTTAATTTAATATTTTAATGAATATCATAATTCATAAATATTTAATAGATTAAAAAGATAAAAAAAATTATAAATACTATAATTTTCTAAAAAGATATATTTAAAATAGTTATAGTAGGCGGAGGGTTACATGTAATATATTATATGATATAAAATTATGATCCTTATAATAGAAGGCATGTTAAGATTATATGATCAGATAGATTAAATAAGGTTGACACCTCTAAATATTTGAAAATTTGATTGTGCAAGCAATTTTGGAAATAACGAATAATAGATTGTGCACGCAATATTTTCATTAGGATTCTAAAATAAAAATATAGACTCCACGCACGGGTTGAATTTGGTATATTATATACTAAATATATGTTCATAACATATTCGATTACGCGAATAATTGATAAATTCCGTAGTTACCTCAAACAAATCTCTATTTCAACAACCAAAGAATTAGAAATTGAAAAAAGAATTTCCTAAATTAATTCAAAATAATAGCTAACTATCATAATTAATTAAAAATAATCTACGTTTTAGAAGCGATTCATTTATAATATTTTGATTTTTGATCTAACTGAATTATATGCAATCTCATTTTGTGGTTGTTAATATAAATTTACTCATTTTTCAGACTATATTACTCCCTCCGTTTCAGTTTAGTTGTCGTTTTAGGATTTAAATTTTGTTTCATAATAGTTGTCGTTTTAGGTTTTCAATGCAAATGTTTGGTGAAAATTCCAGTTTTATCCCTACTGTTTTAATGTTTTGGCCAATAAAATTTTTTATAAAATATATTAATAAAGGGTAAAACAGAAAATTTAATGCTTTTCTTAATTTGTGTGAAAAAACCTTAAACGACAACTAAAACGAAACGGAGGGAGTAATTTATTAAAATAATTTTATTTTCTGTTTTCATATCTTTAAAAAAAATCCATAATTGAGTATAATTAAAAAAAAAAGATATTCATTCTAATATTATATATAGGGACTGACAAAAATCTAATTATATTTTTTCAATTACTATTATAATATATCACAACTTTATTCTAAAATATATAATATATAAATTTTGTAATAAATAAAATTTAACCCGTACTGTAGTACGGGTGATGATCTAGTACATAATATAATACAATAACGATATTAGGACAAACTACTATTTCTACATATCTTTATCCACACTGAATTTTTTGTCATATTCAAGAAATGAAAAAAAAATAACTACATATGCGATAATAATATCTATAGATTATGACATTAACAGAAAATAGATAATTTCCACTAAAAAATTCATAGTCATTTTCTCAGAGTTTAAGAAAACTCACATATTATATTAAAGATCATGTCCACTATAATCGTGTATATTAAATGGTAACCGATTGTTCTCTATTTATTTAGATTCATCATAGCTATAATCATTTATCATAAACAATACGATCATTTGAAATTTTTAAGAATCAATAAGAAATAACAAAAAAAATCATGTACTAGTATATTTTTTTTAAAAAGTCAGCTAGTAAATTTATAACTTTAAAAAAAAAAAAAAAAAAAAAAAAAGGAAAATTCATGGGGAGAGTGTGGGGGACACGAGAGATGCACGTGACGTAAATGAGTCAATTGGTAATTAATAGGGTGACTCTGACAGGAAGTTAATACAACACGGAAACTCTTTTCTCCAAATTCTCTCTAATTATAGTTTTTCCAAATTTTTACAATTCCAACCCCTTTCTCTCTTTGCTTCTCTAATCTCTCAATTCCAAACCTCTGCATTAATTTCAAATCCAAACACATTTTGAGCATCACCACTCTCGTTTCCACGTTCTTCCTTTCACCGGAGGAAGAATGTCGATGACGGAGGCGGTGATAAAGATCGATCCATAGCGTTTTTATTACTGTTTGTTTCCCATTATTTGTCTCCAGGGTTTTGGTTTTTGGATGATTAGACCTTTATATAGGATTGAATGGGGAATTGCTTTGGATCTTGCTCAAAGATAAATGATAATGAGGACGATAATGTTGACTCTTCAGTGAACTCCAAACCCTTTTCACGTAAGCTCTTCTCATTCTTTGATCTACCTCTCTGTTTCTGGTTACTTTTGACTGAATTATTACTGGAATTGTTGAACATAACTTGTCCTTTTGCACATTTTCCTGGATTCTCTGAATGTTAATGCGTTGCTGGATGAATCTAAGAAAGTTTTTTAGGAGATGGTTTATGTAGTTATTCGATTTATCTCTAATGATGAAAGTAGCAGAGAGAACTCAATTGCCCTGTTCTGAAAGTTAGTAACATTGCTGTTGATAGTTCTGTTTATCCATTCTCATTTTGATGTAAGAATGTGGCATTGTTCTTGTCCAGGAGCTGATAGTGATACTGGAAGAAGCTCGAATCTGTCATATCCATGGAGTTTAAAACCTCTGATTGCAAGAAAATGTGAAGCTAACATCACTCTGCCTGCACCGCGCGGAGAAGGAGACATAATGCATTCTCAATATTTGAAGTCCTTTACCTTAGATGAGCTAAAGAATGCTACAGGAAACTTCTGTCCAGAAAGTCTAATTGGGGAAGGAGGTTTCGGGTTTGTTCACAAGGGCTGTGTTAATGGTGGACCTGGAATCGAACTTTCGGTTGCTGTGAAGAAGCTTAAAACTGGAGGGCTTCAGGGACATAAGGAGTGGCTGGTAAGCTTCCCTTTGAATTATTTTATTATGATTTCACCTTGAGAGACTCTACTCTATTGAAATCTGTACATGTGTGTATGGTTTTCTCTAAAGAGGGAAGTGAATTATCTTGGAAGATTGCATCATCCGAATCTAGTGAAACTGATTGGATACTCCTTGGAAAACGAACACCGCCTTTTGGTTTACGAGCATATGCCTAATGGTAGTCTTGAAAATCATTTGTTTGAAAGTAAGTAAAGAAACTCTTTTTTAAATCCAAAACTCTTGTGTAACTGTTTCTTCTATCTGGATTTCTCATGATCTGAATCCTGCTTATTCTAGGGGGTTCCAATGTGCTTTCTTGGTCACTGCGTATGAAAGTCGCGATTGGTGCTGCTCGAGGACTATGTTTTTTGCATGAAGCTAATGACCAAGTCATTTACAGAGACTTCAAAGCAGCAAATATCCTTCTCGATTCAGAATTCAACGCCAAACTCTCAGACTTTGGATTAGCCAAAGAAGGTCCAAAAGACAACCGTTCACATGTGACAACTGAAGTCATGGGTACCGAAGGTTACGCAGCTCCAGAATATCTAGCAACAGGTTTCTCTTTCTTTAATGGCTCATTTAATTCAATTTCAATTACACACAACATGAAAATTTTCTAAAACATTGGACTTTTTTTTTTCTGTTTTCTGTCAGGTCATCTAACAACGAAATGTGATGTCTACAGCTTCGGTGTAGTGTTGCTAGAGATTCTCTCTGGACGTCGAGTCATAGACAAATCCAAAGCACGGGAAGAAGAAAGCCTAGTGGAATGGGCAACACCTTACTTGCGAGACAAGCGAAAAGTGTTTAGGATAATGGACACAAAGCTTGTGGGTCAATACCCTAAGAAAGCAGCATTTATGATGTCTTTCTTGGCTTTACAATGTATCGGAGAGGTTAAGGTTAGACCATCCATGATTGAGGTCCTATCTCTTCTTGAGAAAGTTCCGATTCCAAGACATAGAAAGAGTAGAAGCAAAGGTTTTGCTTATACTAACTCTGCTTCTATGTCTTCAAAACGGTTTCTCAGACACCCTAAGGACTAAAAATGAAAATGGAGTATAAACCTTTTTTTGTTACTTCATTAATAACTTATGATTAATTATGAAAAAAGAGAATTCATGACCCATGATCTATTATAAAGTTTTAACCATACGTTACATTTTATATCTTAATTGAGCAGATATTATTCAGTTAGTGGTTTACTAATTATACATAATCATGATCATTGTTCTTATGTGTATATACTATGTATGCGTATATATAAGAACATGTACTGATGTACATAGAGTACACTATTTACTCGAAATGATTGCATGTCATATATGCATGGAAGGAGAGACGAAAAGAGAAGTCTAATCCAAACCTAAACGCCCCTATAAATTACCCACTAATTAACATTAATCATATCTTCTCGTAACTCCAAATTTAACAGGACAATCAATTAGCCGTCAATACCCCACTTCCCCTAATAGATTCATCATCACTTCCATTCTTTATTCTCTCTCCATATCTTACTACTACTCTCTCCACTGAATGTATATATAAATCTTTTCTCCATCATCGATTGTCACAACACAAACTTATCTCTCTCACTTTCTCTACAATGGCTGATCACAAAACCAAAGAAGAGAAGCCATTCTCATTCCTAGCTCATTCACCTTCCTTTGATCACAGGTCAATTTCAGAAGCTTTTGTTTAGTTTTACTTTGTTACTAGTTTTTGTTTTCTCATAATTTAATATCTCTGTTTTTTGCAAACGCATGCAGCTCCTTAAGTTATCCTTTATTTGACTGGGAAGAAGATCTTCTTGCTCTCCAAGAAAACTCTGCCTCTCAAGGTTTTCCTTTGACTACAACTTCTCTGCCTTTACCTGATCTTGAACCCTTGTCTGAAGGTATAACATATAGTTACATAGTTTATATTTGTCATATATATATATGTATGTATAGAGGTTTCATGGGTCGTGCTTTGTTCTGTAGATGTACTCAATTCATACAGTTCTGTATCATGGAACGAAACAGAGCAAAACAGAGGAGATGGTGCTTCATCGGAGAAGAAGATGGAAAATGGAACAGTGAAAGAGACGACTAAGAAGAGGAAAATCAATGAGAGACACAGAGAACATAGCGTGAGAATCATCAGCGATATTACTAGCTACACAACTAGTGCAGCATCAACAGCATTATCGAAGGAAACTGTCTCTCGCTACTTCTACATGCCCATAACTCAGGCTGCAATGGAACTTAACGTTGGTTTAACTCTTCTGAAAAGGAGATGTCGTGAATTGGGTATTCGCCGATGGCCTCATCGTAAACTCATGAGCCTTAACACTTTGATCAGTAATGTCAAGGTATGTAGAACAAGGCACTACACTTAATAATATCGTTTTCAGATTGGTGAACTCAAAATGTATTTTCAATCATATGAATAGGCGCTGCAGAAGATGGAAGGCGAAGAGAATGCCGAAAAGTTGCAGGACGCGTTGGAGATGCTTGAGAAGGAGAAAAGGACGATTGAGGAGTTACCGGATTTGGAGTTCAAGGACAAGACAAAGAGGCTAAGACAAGCTTGTTTCAAGGCTAACCACAAGAGGAAGAAGAAGAGAAGTCTCAAGTCCGATCAGTTTCAAGTACCCTCGTGTTCAAGCAGCGGATCAGTCCCTAGTGATGAGTCGGTTGATGAAGCAGGAATCGAGAGTGATGAAGAAGTGAAGTATCTCTTGTGTGGGTTCTCAAGTGAGTTTAGTAGTGGTTTGTGAAATCTGTTTTTACTTTTTAGTGGGGGATTGGATTGTAAAGCCAAATGCTTTTTTGACTAATTCAATGAACAGAAAACATAAATATGATACTGAATACATTGAAGAGCAACAACATTAGTGTAGATAGTTTACTAACAAACAAAAAAGAGAGATAGAGATGAAGAAAGGAAAGTCCCCATACTTGTTTCTTAAACACTAAGCTTCTCAATCTCTCTCCTTAGAGCATTAGCCCTAACCAAACTTCCAATGGTGTTCACTGCCAACTTGATATCCTCCAAAGGACTACCCGGTGCAACCCGCTTGTACAGATAGCTATCGAATGTCATCTTTTGAACATACTCATCAGCACACATCTCCACAAACGCTTCTCTTGCCGGATTCGATCTGTAAAACACTTTCTGTAACACATCAAGCACCCTGTACGTAGGCAAGTATGTCTTATCCCATTTCTCCAAGTATTTTCTCAAGTCCCCTTCGTCAATCATCTTCTTACCTGTTGCAACAAAAACACTCAAGACTTTAGGATTCACTAAAACTTAAACACACAAAAATCCGAAAAAAGCAATCTTTTTTTTCACTTACCATTCTGTGAACCTTCAACAATGGCTTCAGCACACATTCTTCCACTCTTAGCAGCAAAGTAAATCCCTTCACCAGAGCATTTAGTCACATACCCTGCAGCATCACCTACAAGAGCAACACGTTTCGAGAGCCTACGTGGTCTCGGGTGTTCGGGAATCGGGTGAGCCTCCACCCGGATGATCTTACCACCCAAAATCTTGTCTTTGGCTCTGTTTCTGGTCGCGAGCTGGAACTTCTTGATGTCACCTTTGTGCGTCACAGTACCTGTTCCAACAGCTACATGGTCGCACTTAGGGAACACCCAACCATAGAAATCCGGCGACACATCATCTCCAACATACATCTCAGCTAGATCCTCATAGTAAGTCATTTTCTCATCAGGAATCCTAATTCTCTCCTGCAAAATTCCAAATCTCACAACTCAACTCCATAATAACACCATTCTCAAATCCAAAACAACTCCAATTCCATCAACTACAGAACAAATCAAACTCGTAAAGAGTAAAGAATCTGACCTGAAATGCAATTGCGTAGTCGTAATCACCAGCATCAATAGATTTAGCAACCCTAGAGTTAGCTCCATCAGCTCCAATGACAGCATCAACCTCCATTGTCTTCTTCGTCCCTGTAGCTCCAGTTTTACCATCGTACTCAGTGTAATGCAAAGTGTACGGCGAGTCCCAATTCTCCGGATGATCCATCTTAAGGAAGAGACCGTTAATCACGGTGGCTCCACTCTTCTCAGCTCTCTCTCTCAGATACGCATCAAGCACTTCTCTTCTCACCATACCTATATACTCATGCTCCTTAAGCGTACGGCCAATGTCAACAGCGATGTTCGACGGAGAAATCATCTTCATCTTCGTCACTCTCCGGTCAATAATATCCAACGGTAAATTGAATTCTCCGACCATACAGAGAGGAATCGCGCCACCGCAAGGCTTGCAATTGTCCATCTTACGCTCGATGAGAATCGTCTCGATTCCTCCTTGAGCTAGAGTCTCTGCAGCTGCTCCGCCTGCCGGACCACCACCGATGACGGCGACGCGGAGTTTACGGTTGGAGAGTTTGGGAGTGGCTCTGGATGCGGTTACTCGGAGAGAGCTCCGTCGCTGGGGGAGAGAAAGTGACGACGGTACATGGGAGACGAAGTTGGTTTGCTCCGTTGATGATTGACGAAGTCCGGTGAAGGATTTGAGTGTAACCGTCGTCGCCATTGTTTTTTGAAGAAAAAGCTTGAGGAGGGGTTCAGTGAACACACTTCAACAATGGAGGAGTCTCTCTCTGTTTGAGTTTGTGAAAATTTTCTTTTGATTAAATGTGGTTTTGTTTTTGAGGATTAGATATTGTTGGAGATTTCCGAGGGATGTTTACCGTTGGATTGAGAAATGGACGGTGGTGATGAGATGAGGATAAAGTTACGGGTTTGGGAATTTATTTATCTGTGGCGCCCATTTGGTGTAGCAAACGGCTGATTTTTGGCCACGTTGGTTAGTTATGTAACTATTTTGTTGTCTTTTGATTTTATTTTATGGGCACAAAACATCCGTAGAATTTCTGGTTCACACAAAAATGGTTCAATGGATAGTTCAGTGAATCAGTGTGTTATTGTAATGACCAAAGGATATTTCAGTTTATTACTTTATTAACTACTTTTATACTGTAAAAAAATAAAAAATAGAAGAAGTTTTCAACCAAAATTAATTTGATCCGCTAAACCAGCTAGATCGGGTTTAAGTGGGTCAAAAAAACTGGCTTATAGTTATAATCAGACCGGATTAGTGTCCAAATTGCGGATTACCAGTATAACCGGCCGGGTTAGTCTGGATTTCAAAACACATTTTGATCAAAATATTGATTACCTCTGTTTTAGACACGTTACTCTGTTTCAGTCAGAAAAAGCCTCAACTACACTAACAAACTGCACTTCATTGTCCAAACTCCAAAGGCTCAAACCTCTCAAACAGTCACTTTCGGTGGTTATTTACCAGAATACCCACTCAATTATCTGAATTTCTTCCAGCCCGAAGTAATTCACCTTTGGTCCATTGGGCTTGATATTGGCCCATGATTAAACATATTTTATCCAATCTTAGCTCATGAGAAAAATCAAATTACAAACGACAAACGAGCATGCAAATTTTAGAAAAAAAAAACCAATCTTTCCTCTTTAATATTTTTTTTTGTTTGGGCCTGAATAGTGTTTTTTCAATTAACATAATGATTTTATTGATACTTTTAGTAAGAGAAGCCAAAGTAACGAAATAGCAAGTGAAGAATACATGTAGGAGGAAAATCACAAGAAGTGTTTGATAGATGTTTAAGTTTATTTAATTCACTACAAGGAAATCTTCCGTAATATGGTAAAGTTTATTTTTGGTTTGACTCTATATATGAGCTCATAAACCGCAATGTTTTAATCTTTCCCTAAAATAACAAAATTTCAAGTTTACGGACAGGAAACGGTTACAACTTACGACACCAACACGAGGAAAGAGTAGTTGAAGTAGGTTTGAATCAAATAAAAAAACAAAAACAATAATTCAAATTTTAAAAAAACAAAACAAAATCAGTTGGTTCATCAACTCAAAATCTACCTTCACCACTTTATTCTCACACTACTCCTCCACCTTTCTTACTTAGTCCATATTTTTCACCTCCAAAACCCTTTTAAAAACCACCCAAACAAATCTTTTTCAATCAACACACATTCATATTTGGCGACATGAAGTTCTGCGCGATATTCTTGTTGTTCATCATTCTTGCAATCAACGGCTACGATTGCAAGATAGTCCAGTTTATATTTGGAGATTCATTGTCTGATGTAGGTAACAATAAGAATCTACCGAGGAGTTTAGCGACAGCGAATCTGCCCTTTTACGGTATTGATTTTGGCAATGGTTTGCCTAATGGAAGGTTCACTAATGGTCGCACTGTTTCAGACATTATAGGTAAGTCATGTGTATGAAATTACTAATTAGTCAATGATATCATGATATATCATGTGAATTACGTTTTAGTACAAGCGTATAATGGTTTTGTTTAAATTTTAAGGTGATAAAATTGGATTGCCAAGACCAGTAGCCTTCTTGGATCCATCAATGAATGAAGATGTAATACTTGAAAATGGAGTGAACTATGCTTCAGGAGGTGGTGGAATCTTGAATGAAACTGGCGGTTATTTCGTAAGTCTCATGAATAAAGTTTTAATTTGCATCAAAATAAATATATAAGATTCCTCAAAGAAATGTTCTCAAACGATGTCTTTTTCTTTTTCATGGGGATTGTATATGTGAAGATCCAAAGATTTTCGCTGTGGAAGCAAATAGAATTATTCCAAGGGACACAAGATGTAGTTGTGGCAAAGATAGGGAAAAAAGAAGCAGACAAGTTCTTCCAAGATGCTCGATACGTCGTCGCTTTAGGCAGCAATGACTTCATTAACAACTACTTGATGCCTGTCTATAGCGACTCTTGGAAATACAATGATCAAACCTTCGTCGACTACTTAATGGAAACTCTTGAATCTCAACTCAAGGTTAATTAGTCTAGGAAAAACACTCCAGTTACATATGGTTTTCATAAATAGTTAGTGTGACTGATGCATATATTGCGATATTATAATGTTGTAGATGTTGCATAGTTTAGGAGCGAGGAAGCTAATGGTGTTTGGGTTAGGACCAATGGGTTGTATCCCACTCCAAAGAGCTCTAAGCCTGGATGGAAATTGTCAAAACAAAGCGAGTAATCTTGCTAAGAAATTCAACAAAGCTGCGACCACAATGCTCCTAGATCTCGAGGCCAAGCTCCCTAACGCAAGCTACAGGTTTGGTGAAGCCTATGACCTCGTCAACGACGTCATCACTAACCCTAAGAAATACGGTAATAATAAAACTTGGATAATATCAAAAGAAGCATTCATAAATGACATTTTTCATTTAGAAAAATAATTGATCATTCATTTTCAACAAAAATTTACAAAAATATTTTTTGACATAAACAAAGTTTGATAGTTTCATTTCATAAAGGCTATTCTTTTTATCGCTTTAATCATCAGATTAACTTGTTTAAATGTTTTGTCTGATAATAGGGTTTGACAACTCGGATTCGCCGTGTTGCTCGTTCTACAGAATCCGGCCGGCGCTGACATGTATTCCGGCGTCGACATTGTGTAAAGACAGAAGTAAGTATGTGTTTTGGGACGAGTATCATCCCACCGATAAGGCTAACGAGCTCGTTGCTAATATACTCATCAAAAGGTTTGACTTCATGCGTTCTGATGACGGTACCTCCCATGCTCCTTCTCCGGCGCCGGCTATTTCTCCTTCTCCCGACACTAACTGATTGAATTAATGTCTTAATATGTAATGATTCCGGTTTCTGTAAATTGTGATCATGTTGTGGAGAGTTTCGTTTGTCTTTCATTTTGATCATGTCAAATAATGTTTGCATTTTTTCTGTATTATGTTCTTCTTTTGTTGTATCTGTTAATTCGAGAATTTGCCTTATAATATAGTAAAGATATTATCATGTTTGAGGTGGTTGTGCCCTCCACTGTCTCAGTGTCTCTCCACCAAATAAAACGAAAATAACAATAATTAATGTGGTAAAGATAAATCAACAGAAATGGCATATTTAAAACAGTGTAATAGAGGGAAAAAGCAGAGCAAAACCTTTTAGTGTATCAGTGGATGACCTAACCTGAGCTAAGTTAATGGTGGGACTTTTAATTAAAAAAAAAAGTCTCACCTTTATAGACATGGGTTTCATAAAGTTTGAGTCTTAAGACCATGATTATCAATAGGTTCTTAGAAGAATCTTAGGTAAATCTTAAGTATTAAAAAGTATTTAATTAAATGGCAAATGGTTATTATTGGTAAGAAAAGTAAGAAAAGTTTCTTACCTAAGAACCAAAAAGAGGTAAATCTTAACTTTGGTTCTTAGTAATAATACTAAAAAATTACTAAGAACCAAAGTTAACAACCTCCCAATAATATCAAATATTTGATATCTTCATATAGCCTTTTAGAATAAGATTCAATTATTAAATCTTGATACATATCATATAAAGTGATTTTTGATTATTACAATTTTATAGAAGCTAGATTACAAGAAAATGGAATTAGCAATCAGAACAGTGAGGAGTGTGGCGGTTGTTAGCACCGGATCCTGGATAATCGTTAATATCCTCAACGGTCATCATCCTCCGTGTCCTTGTTCTTCTCTTAGGATCAGTTTCAATGCGTCCCTATGAAAACATGAAGCATTCATACCAAAAAAAGAGTCAAAATACAGAAGAGACTTTGATCTCTGCTCACATTGTATGAGTGTGTGTGTGGAGTGGATTCTTACCAGGTGGCTAATCTGATTCAATTCCTGTCCCTTGGTTTCAAAGTGGTTTGTTGATGATTTCTCAGTTCCTGCAATAAATAAGAATTTATAAGAAGAAAGAAACAGAACAAGAACAAAAAAACTTGAGGAGGTTAGAGAGAGGTATTACAGACTTGCAGTGATTAAGACAGGCTTCCATGAGATCATGAGATATAGAAGAGCTAAAACCAAGAACATTCGAGAGTCTTGTCTTCTCGCCATTTACTTTTGCTACAAAAAAACAGAGAATATATATTCTGTTTCTGCTGTGTTCTTCAAGTAAAGCTTTGTCTAATTTATACAAAAACCACGTGTTCTCTTCTTCTGGATCTCTAATAGGATTATCGTGGAAGAAGATATCGGATATTAAAGAAGATTGTGCAAATTTTCTCATTTCCTTTAGATCTATACCGTTGATTGTGGAAATAAGCCTTTTGAGTTGGAGACATCACATGATGCTCATCAAATTAAAACTCTTCTTTTTTTAAGTACAACTAGTGTTGTATTATATAATACACTGACACACAAAGATATATACAAATCTGCTGAATATCATGTATGTACACTGTACACACACACATACGTAGATATATACACAAGTAGTATGTACATTGCTACAGTTATTTAAAACTAATGTTTAATCAGAACTCGAAAACCGGTTCTAACTTCTTCTCTTCTTGCATACCAAATTGAGTAGAATACAAACATTCCTTGTGAGTAACTCTTAACATTTTCATATAAGTTATATATAACCATGACATACCTTGTGAGTGTGAACTCTTTCAATAGATTTTCTCAATGATTCTTCCAAATGCTCCAGATGCTGGATGTTTTCTGTTCCCTCGATGCTCGCCCAAAAACTGAAAGGAGCACAGCAGAAGAAGACTTAATATGTATCCATCATCAGCAGAGAAAGTTAAGACGGTTGAAAAGACAGAATATATAGGAAAAAAACGATACTTAAAACTGAAAAGCTTCAAAGTTTCCCCTCAGTCTCCTATGACACTCCATAACCTGAGCTTGAGAAAACGCTACTTGGTTAGTCATGAAATGTTCAATGCATACTTTTAGCAATCAAAAGTCAAGAGCTTAGAAGTATCCAGAAGAATCATGATGGTTGACTCATCATTCTTACCTCAATAGTTTGATTCCTGCAAGATAACAAAGGACCACAGTTCAAGTGTTTTCAAAGGGATAATAATGACAAACAGTTTATTTAAGGTTACATAGAACTCCTGTATCATGAAGTACCTTGCACCTAAGAAGAACTCATTTATATTAACATCATGATCCAGTTTCATAAAAATATTCTTGAGGGCCTATATAGTATATACAATAAGTAGATGTTTCAGCTCAATTTAAGAAGAACAATATCAACATCACACAAAATGGATAACTCTCTGGCTTTCTTCAAAATCCCACTTCTTCTCTTTGAGTATGTATTTTGCCTCTCTAACCTCTTTATCATCAGCTTAATCCTTCTCACTCTGCATATCCAAACCTCATCAAATTTACCAATTTACGAATATAGATGAAAAAAAAAGAATGAAGAATTCTTTTAGGTACTAAGTTCAACTACTTGTGGTTCTTTGGTATTCAACAGCTAAAACCATAGACTTGTCAAGAAAGACAAGAATCTCCAAATCCGAAATTGATTTGTACAATATAAGAAAAGCAAACTCTTTGAGATAGGCCTGGGCATTCGGGTACCCATTCGGGTTCGGTTCGGGTGATTCGGATTTTCGGGTATTCGGGTGTAGAAGTATAAAACCCGTTCGGATATTTATAGACATCGGGTCGGGTTCGGATAAACACCCATCGGGTTCGGATCGGGTGTGAGTGTCATCCGAAACCCGAAACAAACTTCGAGTTCGGGTTCGGCTTTGCTTATATGTACCCGAAACATAAGAAATTACCCGAAATCAATATGAAACTGTTAAATAAATCCGAACTAATATGAAGAAGTAGAAGTAGAATTGTAATTCCAATGAAATGAACTAAGGACAAAACAAAAAGCATTTAAAAGTCTTTGAAACTAATACAAAACCAAGTAATGTAGAAGTCTAAGAGAGAAAGTAAACCAGTCTAAGAGAGAAAGTAAAAGTCTAAGACAAAACCAAGTAATGTATCCAACAAAACACCAAATAACCAAAACAGTAAAGAGTTCAAAACCAAGCCGATACTTCATAACTTCATGTGGCCTGTGACATCAAATGACAAAATAAGAGTTATAAGCATATCAGTCTTTTGAGTTTAAAAAGTAAGACTAACAAGAAACTCTAAATCTTACCTTATAGCAAAGTAGCAAAGTGATTCAGTCATCTAGGGAATGTTCACTTGGAAACAGCAGAGGAAGAAGACAGTTTAATTCGTTAATCAATTAGGCTGTTCCGTTTAATTAACACTTTGATTATTCATTCGAATGTTTCAAACTTTTTTTTCTTACAATTAGGATGGGCCTTTAACTTATCTAATGGGCCATTAATATTCACACACGAGCCCAGTCGTATCTTTTGAGTTCCTTCTATTTGCCCTAATTTTCGCCGCCTCTCTGCTTATATATTTAAAGCCATCGCCATTCTTTGGAGATCAGTAGGAGCCACATCTCTTGAAACCCTAGTCTTTTATCTCTGCAAATCGATTCGAGGGCTTCTTAAAGATTCACTGTTTTTTTGTTTGCGTTATGGCTATTTCTGTGTTATTACTGGTTTTCTTTTGATGCCTGTGATGGTATTAAATATACTTTGAGAGCTTAGTCTCTAGGAAAACAAAACAAATCTGAGGCATTTTGAATCCTTTTTTCTTTGTTGATGAAATCGAGTTTAATTGTTTATTTTTTTTCTAGTTTTTTTGTTAGAGGATTAGTGTATGTGCAAGTGATGATAAAAAGACAGGGACATCAGATTCTCCCTTTGGAGAAGTATAATGATGAGTATGTCTAGATGGGAATCTCTCTGATGCACTTTTTTAATTGTTTATGGTGTTAGTTTTGTGCCAATGATGTATATCTATTGATGTGTTTTCATCAGATTTTCATAGTGATGAATTATATCACAATTGTCACTACCTCTGAGGCATATTCTTCAACATGGTTTTGTTTTGTTATTGCTTGCCTACATTTGATTTTATAGCCTGGTGATTGCATCTAAGAACGGAGATATGAAGGGTTGTTTTGTTGTAGCCTAAATTTATTTTGGGCTCCAAAGCTTACCCAATGTAATCATCTTGCTTTACTCTATATGAAGGCCTCTTATTCCTGCTCTTGTCTCACATATTGAAGCTACGTACTTAGTTTTTTTATGTAGGAGAACCGTCTCCAGACAAGGATTTCAAGCTTCCAAGATTGTTTCAAGATTTTGTATAAGTGATGCCTTTTTTCAAAACTTTGTTAAACTTGTACAGATGTAGTGTTCATAAACACGTACAATTTGTATCTTTTCTTTAATTCATGATGCTTTCTCTATTCACTTGTATACATTTTCCAGAGTGTCGACGATAATCAAAATTAGACAATTTAACCAATAGAGCAAAGAGAAGTTGGAATTAAAGTTTCGATCCTTATCAATTGGAACCGATTTCATAATTAACAATCTTTGATAAGAATACATAAACAACAAAGATTGGAGTTTCTTTCTCCTTGCTTATAGACTTACCAAAATGTTCTCTTTCTCTACATTTGGATCCATGATCTTCACATTTAGACAAACAAACCCACAACTTGACAAACTTCTCCAGAATAAACAAAATGTTTCCCATTGAATTAACATCATTCAGAACCGTGATGCTTTCCAACAGTATCAAGACCTTCTGTTCTGCTTCGAACAATCCGATGAAACACTTCCCTCACTTTCCTCTCAAACGGATCCAAACCATTCTTCAAAGCTTCTTGAAGCTTCCCCAATTCCTCAACCCTCTCTCTCACTTCCATCTCTTTCTCCTCAGACAAAGGAAACTGAACAGAATCAACCAACTCATTCATCAATCTTGAACTCCTCTCAAACTGATGTATCTCTTTCAACAACCCACAAGTGTTCTTCCTCTCACGCTTCTTCGATTCCTCAATAATCCTATCGTGCAACGACATCAATGAACCTCCCCATTGGTAATTCCTAGGAATATTGAAATGCACTTGCAACCCTCTGTCTTGACAAGGAATCGCTGCCACAAGTGCCCACATCACAAACAACAATATCGAAGTCATCGTATAGACCGGAACAACAAGACCATTAGTTGCAGTAATGTCACTAGCTCGAGGCGTAGCTAAATTGTTCCCAATAGCTTGTAATTGCTTAGAAGCAGACCATGATCTTGAAACACTCCAAGAAAGCGACCTGAAATGCCCGATTGTTCGGTGATGAAGATGCTCCTTGTTCCTTCCAAAAGACCGGTTACGATGCTGCGACGACACTGAGCTTGAAGATGAATCCTTCTCATCAAGCATACCAATAGCTAACTCAATCAAAGTCTTCCTCGCACGACGAAACTGACCTTCTCCAAGAGGTCTCTGGCTACTACTACTTCCTCCACCGTTGTTGTTGAAAGCGCAGATTACGATTTCGATTAGTTTCTGCCATTGACGGATCTGTTCAACACCATCACGAATGGCGTTACAAACATCAAGAGCTTTAACACTTCTCTCGAAGTAATCTGCAATCAATCGATCCGTCGGTGGTTTAGTGATCATCGAACGATGATTGATGACGATGGCACGAAACTCTTCTTGACAAGACAAAAACGAATCAAGAAGCTTCCCAACCCATTCAAGAGACAGTAGATCTTCACAAGTAGAGGCATTGAGATCGATAAACCTCTCAGCAACTTTTCTCTGAAATGAATCAAGCTCTGCTTCCATCTGAGTCAACTCGACGGTAACAGTCGTTGAGTCAACCGAGTTCACCGCCGTGTCTCGCCGTAAATTGAGAAATGACCTCCCGAATGATCTTTGATAATCCGTCGCTGGCATCCTCAAAATCAAAAACACAAAATTGTAAGATTGTGTGATAATCAAATTCGAGAGAAAATTCTCATTCCCCGGAAAATAAAAATCGCTCCTTTTTTTCTGATTTTGGGAGCAGAGAGAGTGATGATGATAAAAATTAAAAACCCTAATGGGAATGAGATTGGCTTTATATTGATAATTGAGAGAGAATTTTGACCGCGTCTTTATTTTTTTTTAGTATGTATTTTGTGATAAATTTGGAAAAAAGATTTATATTAAAGTTTTTCTCATTCCAAGTATTTCCAACGAAAAAGATCTTTTTTGTCTATTTTGATTTTGTTTATTTTTAATTTTTGCGTTGTTACTCGTCCGAAACACGCAGCTTACACGTAAATTAATAAACCAAGTAGGGAAAAAAAGAAATAAAATAGGAACATAAAATAAATCTCAGCCGTTGGATTAAGAAGTGATTCGCGCAGACATATGGCTGAGAGAGGAGACATGACAGCACGTGGAAGATGTAAGAACGGAGGCCACGTGGCGAGACGTGAGATGGGGAAGAGTGACGGAGAAGGCGTCAATATAACAGCTCAGTCTTAGTTGGCGCGTCATAGAGACTTGGTCCCTCTGATTCGTTTTTTGCAACTTTTCTAGAAACTTTAAGCCAATGACAATTTGCTGATTTGTTTGTGGCTTTACTTGCTAAAAAAAAATACTACTACTACACCAAAAAAATCAAGGAGCAAGTCAAGGCACTATTTCTTGGTTGATTTTTATTGTGTGTATATAATTATAAAGTAGACCGTTTGCTTTGTCATAAGTAGACTATAGTACTAAATTACAAATGGATTATGAATAGTTGGATACATTAATAATTGAATATAAAGGTGTGTTTAAATGTTGAAAATTATGTTTGAACCATTCTTTAAGTTTTGAACGATAGCCTTTTTATCTTTTTTTTTAATTAATACTAGGCGTAAGTTGCACACTAGACTAATTAGACTTGTTTAATAATTTGAAAATTAAGCAAGATATGTAATCAAATACTCTTTTGTCTATTCTGCAAAATCCCCAATTTCTGGAAACTGTACCTAATTTGAATACATTTCATGGAAGTAGGGATGTTGTGGTGGGTGAAAAAGCCCAGCCCGACCTGAACCCGAAATGAGCCCGCCCACTAAAAGCCCGAATTTGAAAAACCCGGATGGGTTTTGGGTATTGTGGGTAAACCCGAAAAAAACCTGATAGGTTTCAAGACTACCCGTGGGTACCCGTGTTATTTTTTCTTTTTCTCTTTAAAGTTTATGCTTAACTTTTAATATATCATTTATGTCATATGAATTTATATTCTTTATTTTGCATATAATCATGTATTTATATTTTTTATTTTGCATATAATTATGTATTTATATTATGTATTTTTGCATATAATCATGTATTTATCTTCTGTATTTATATTATGTATTTTTGCATATAATCATGTATTTAGTTTGGTTACTATCTTTAACTCAGCCACAAAATCCAGTTTGATTACTCAAAATCCAGCCTTAAGTATCTAACTAAGTAACACAAAATGTCTCGTACAATTAACACCAATATAAGCAAAATTAACACCAATACCCAGCGTCAAAATCACCACAGACACACATTCTACAAGGAAATATAATCCAGTTTGGTAACACACGTAACTTACTACACACACATTCTCGTCCCACTTTCTATGTACATAAGTACATTATTACACACACATCCGATTCAAGACACGTAAACGCATTTAGAGCTAAATATCCTAATTGGCTTTTTGCTAGAACCAGAAATAAAACCCAGGAACAAAATCCAGAAACTAAACTATAAGAGGTAGAAATTAAAAACCCAGTAACAAAAATCGAAACCTAGCTACCCAAAATCGAATTTGGGAAAAAAAATTGAAGAAGAAGAACTTTTAGTTTCAATCGAATCTGATGGTGAAGAGGAAGAATCTGAAGGTGAATTGAAAAAAGCCCGTGGGTACCCATAACCCAGTAAGATTAACCCATATAAGACTCTCTTCATCTGGGTACCCAGACCGTTTAAAACCCGAGTATTTTTAACATAGAAAGTAGATCTTTGGGCTTCTTATTTTATATGGGTTTCGGGTACCCACCGGGCTGAAGCCCACTTTTAACATCCCTACATGGAAGTACTATGATATTGAAAACAGTGAATTATGATTACTAAGAAATCTGAAGTAGAGCACGTGTGAATTACGAGTTCCAAGAGACATCGAGCGATGGAAGTCATGTAGGAAATTTTAAACAAAGAAGAATATGACAGACAAACTCTCCTTTGAGTTTTGACTATTTTCTTGAAATTTGGGGTTGTTAACAGACCAATTAAAAATTCTTGCAATTTGGAGCTAATATCTTTCTCCCCCAAATAAGTTCTAGAATTTAATACCACTAATAAAGAATAATCTGAATATTAAAGTTCCAATTGGTGAAAAACTGAGATGGTCCAAAACCAAATTATGTAAAACTTTAATAGAAGTCACAAATGAAACAAAATGGTTCAATTTCCATCATTTTGTGTCGAACATCTTAATTTCTAAAATATACATGTATCAAAATCATTAGGAAAAAAAAAAAAAAAAAAGTACTACATCTTAACTTTTTAAAAACCTTTAACTACATCATGATGGATGTTATACGAATGTAAGAAGATCGTATATTTGGTCACAGAAAGATTTGTTTTTAGATGAAACATTAAAATACTAATCTTATACCGAGATTAAAGGACGTGCATGGTCCAGGATTTTGAAGGCATCGGGTCACAATATCTGAAGTAGATAGATGCAGCCATCACTCGATTAACACATCAAGTTCCATATCACTTTGCTCTTATATTAGTATAAGATTATCTTATAGGTTTTCTTAATGAATATTGTTAGTTGATGGGATCTGAATATGGCGGCACATCCGCACATGTACCCACTCTCCTCATTTATTTGGATAGGATAAGAGTTTTTCTTCTGATTAGTGATGACTGATGACTGATCAACGGTAGAATAATGGTGGTAATATATCATGATAATTTTGTTATTTTTAACCACGTGAAAATCATGATTCTTATTGTTTTTACTATTGATAATTCTAATTAAAAATTACGAAATGAATCGCAACTACTGAAACGCTCTCAATTATCCCAAAATCAAAACCCAACCGCAGTGCTTATGACTTGGTCAACGATCACCTCTTAAACGCGTACATTAGTTTGTAACCGCAGAGGCGCATGTTAGCATACTCTACGTGACGCATCTGCTAAGTAAACGTCAATAATCACAAAAGTCTTCTCCTTTCGTCTTTCCTCGATCCCCCTAGAAAGTCTCCCACTCAAGTGTTTGGAGAAAAGTTTAAAATCATGAGCAATCGTATTGGATTGTTCGATCTAGAGAAGCATTTTGCTTTCTATGGAGCTTATCACAGCAATCCCATTGACATTATAATCCACACTCTGTTCGTATGGCCAAACGTCTTCGCTACCCTTCTCTTCCTCTACTCTATGCCACCGATTTTAGATCACTCTCAATTAGGCTTCCTCAAATCGCTGACTTTTGACAGTGTTTTGCGTTTTGACATTGGTTTAACTCTCACTGTGAGTTATGCTATCTTCTACATCTGTTTGGATAAGAAATCTGGAGTTTTAGCTGCTCTGTTATGTTTTTCTTGTTGGATTGGCTCTAGCTTCCTCGCAGCTCGATTAGGACATTCCTTGACCTTAAAGGTGAGCCCTTTAATCCAGTTATTGGAAAAGATTTCATCTTTATGGTTCCCTCATGCATTTTAAGCTCAATTTCTTCCATGCTCTGACTTGAAAGCCTTCTTGTGTTCTCTGCTTAAAGTGATCTTGTTTCTAATGTTTCTGTGGAACTCTTGTTTCTCTAGTTGGTGTTCCTATTGGTGTATATATGCTGATGTTGATGTTGGAACGTCAATGTCTTGTCTCCGAACTTTAATGATCACTTGTCTGGATATAATGTGGTCCTTTTATGATTCTTTTTATCAGAAAACCTCCAAATTAAATGTCTGCATCACTTGTGTTCAAGACGAAGTTTCTTCTTTTGTATTGTTAATATTTATATCTTTTGCATTTTTTGACTCGCTTTCTCAGTTTGGAGTAGCTTCTCAGCTCTTATGTTGGAGTGGTCAGTTCCTCGGTCACGGCTTGTTTGAGGTAATAAACTTCCTTTGTTGTTTAAAATCATTTGTTTTGATTCTCCTTTGCAGAAACCTAACTAATTAACATATATCTTAATTCTACTCCAAGAAACGAGCTCCTGCACTTTTAGACAATCTACTCCAAGCTTTTCTGATGGGTCCTTTCTTCGTGTTGCTCGAGGTTTGAATGTTTTTCTTCTTTTATGTTTCTCTTTCTTTCCAAGGAAGTGATAATCACAATGAATTAAATGAAACCAGGTGTTGCAGTCTGTTTTTGGGTACGAGCCATACTCTGGATTTAAAGCACGCGTCGACTCCAAGATAAAGAGTCAAATCAAGGAATGGAGAGAAAAGAAGAAGAAGGAGCAGCAGAAGAAGCAATGAAGCATAGGCTCCATGACCAATTACGTTTGTTATTGAGGCCCAGGCCCAGCCCATTAACTTATGCAAGCTAAGGAATCTTCCAAATGGATGAAATAGTGTGTCCCATCTAAGAACAGATTGAAAAAGGAATGACAGAGATAAACAAGAATCGAGATTTGTCAGAATGGTAAGAAAAAAAAACGTTTTGATTTGATTTTTGTATGACTCACTGACCTCTTTTGAACTGAACCACAAAAAAAAAAACAAAAGTTAAAGTTAAAAGCAAACACGAAAAGTTTTATTTTCTGAATAATAGAAAACTGAAAAGTTTTAAATTTTTGTCTGTCATAATGTAAAAATAGGTTAAAGTTGCTCTAAAATGAAAATATAAAGGAAATAAACTTATCGTCTCCATTATTGAAAAAATGCTAATCATCATTTATCGTCATGTAAACATTTTGACCCCACGGAAGCAAGAAACTCTCAATAGGAATAATGATTAAGATTCATTTTTTGCAAATAATTTTAAGAGTATTTCCAATGTCTATATATAATAGAGCTGCAATGATTAAAATATTCTACTTTTCTGGAATCATCTATTTTCGAAATTTGTTTTCTTTTTACAACTGTGTTCTACTTTATCTAAATAGAAATTTGTTTTACAACTTTTTACTATTGTGTTCTATTTTATTTTATCTACCATAAAGTTATAAAAATAGAATCTGATTACAAGGAATACATATTAGGCTAGAATAAAACGTTGTGATTCGCTGGTAAAAAATATAAATGTGGCTTCTCATTGATTTTTGAGAATTTATAGAAACTAACCTTGAATTCAAAAAGAATTCACAAACTAACCATGAGCTACAGTATCCTGTCTGTAACATGTCGGAATGGCTGTGTAATTACGTATATGTCCTTTGTAACAAGCTTTTTTTTCGAATTACATGTGATAGCATAATATATCTATTTTTATCATGTATTTTTCTCGTAGTACATGTTATTTATAAAGAACACATAGTATTTCTCGAAAAAAAACATTATATTTAGTGTAATATCTGTCTTTATCATGTTATTTTGTAATAATACACGTGTTTTATTAAGATCACATGTGAATATCTGTCTTTATCATGTTATTTTGTAATAAAACGCGTGTTTTATTAAGATCACATGTGATTTCTTTTTTAAAAAGATGATTGTTTTTTAGTAATACACGATTTTTTTTAAGATTACATGTGATTTCTTTTTAAAAAGTTACTATTCAGATTAAATTTTCCATGTCAATGTTTTTTCTTAAAATAACACTACGTAACAATGTTTTTTCTTAAAAATTCACTATGTTTTTTAAAATATCATGTCTTTTACTTAAATATAACATGCGAAATTTAAATGTTACATGCTATTTTCAAAAATTTCACGAAACTGTCTTTTTTTTTATATCCAGCGACAAAGTTCTTGTAATTACTATAACTTACAAGGATAATTTCGTATTTATCCTACCCCTACCCCACAAGAAAAAGAGTTAGTTACCAAAAGTTTCTGACGCATGGTTACTTCCTTAATTCATGTGTTTTTTTTGGCTACTTTGTAATATTTCCCTTGATTTTTTGGATGTGGAAACTAGTGTGGTCGGTGACTTAAAAAAAAAATTATTTAGTTTTTAACTCGAACCTAAGAGCATGATTATAGGTAGTCTCTTAAAAAAATTTTAAGATTAGGTTAGCATTTAATTGATTATATTTATTCCCAAAAGTGCTTTTAAGCTAAGAAGTGTTTCTTAGCTAAGGAACAAAAAAAAATGTTAAGAGATGGAACAAAAAAAATATTACTTAAATATTCTTAAGAAGTATTATTAAGAGCCTACCTATAATCATGCTCTAAGTCATTTTTTTATCTGTGTAGAAAATGATCGTACGGATTGTCAAAAAAAATGATCGTACGAAAATTTTGTAAACTTAATAATGAAAAAGTCCAAAATAAGTATGGACCAGCGACGCGGAAGGCAGCCAGACGATGATAAATTTTGCACATGACTTTTAAAGATTTCCCAAAATTGGCATGACAAAACTATAAGTATTTAAAAGTATTACTAAGAATCTATACTAATTGGCACAAACTAATTGCCACAAATAGTAGCAAAATTATTTATTTACGATCAATACGTGACTTCTGTCTGTGTGACCACATTTTTTGTTTAAGCCTAGATAGCTGTCAATTAACACTTTGGTTATGTTTGCTTCTGTGACATCAAAATCTTGAATTTCGATTATTAATTAGCAATCTATGTTGGACCCGTCCTTATTAATAATTTGGTACTCACTTTCCGCATTATTTTAGTCCATCATCCACTTTTTAGTGATGAGTTTATTTTTTTGGCACCAATATTAGTAAATATTCATAGTTTTTTTTATTTTTACAATGTCACAGTGAATATTTTGCGTGGTCCAACTTTAGATTAAATTTTCTATACAAAACTAAATCCAAAAAACATGTATATATACTTGACAAGAACATTTAGGTTAGTACTTAGTAGTAATTGATACTATTGATATTATTGTTTCACCATTTTTATATTGAAATTCGCATCGACACCATATATATGTCTGAGTACAAATGTAAGTTATGAAAAAAATATTAAAAATTAGCCAAGTGTAGTATCTACGAAAACGAAAAAAAAAAAAATCTATGTATGAAAACTTGAAATTAAACCAAGTCATTTGCTTGCACAAAAGTAAAAACTAAGTAGTATATGTTCTAGTATCATTTTCTTATAGAAAATCTGGTTCTTTTACTTTGATACTTGAATTTTTTTAAATGATTTTAATAACTAAAAGAAACGTACTAGAACCCCTTACACACATATGATGAAGTTTCAACCACGCCATTATGACAAAACCTGTAGGAGGAATATAGTATTCGATAGGCTTGTTTCACTAAAATGGTATGAAACCCTCAAATATATGTAGGCTCATAGGCATGTGTGAGAGAACAGAAACCTAAAATAAAAAGTAACAGTCAAAGCTTTAAAACAACATTGACCATGCATGTCATTTAAAGTACTAATAAGCACTTGCTTTTTTCTCAGACATCTCTCTCTCGTCACACTAAAGAAATGGGTTTATTAGACAAAGAGATGTGATTCAAAGGAGGAACAGGTCAAGCTGTTCAGTCTCATCATAGAAATCAGATTCGTAAACACTGTATCTGTGTGGATCGGTTAATGAGTAGTCATCAAAAGCCACGAAGCCAGACGTCGAGTCATCACAACAAGGTAGTTCATCAATACTCAGCGTCTCATCAATCTCCATGAAACAACTAATCAATTCCTCCTCTTTCATGTTTATCACCATCTTCTCTTCAGCAACGGCTTCTCTTGGTTGTTCTGACAATATCACTGTCTTGATACTCTCAAGTCCGTGTTTTCTCGACGAGATTCCAGCAGCGAGCTTGTTAAGGAAACGTGCAGAGCCAGTGGATGAAGAGGAGGAAACAGAAGAAGAAGTAGGGCTCGGTGTAGGAGACGACGTAGTTGATGAGGAGGTGACATCGACGGTGAGGCTTGTTGTTGTTGGCTCATGGGTCATTGGATCGATTCCTTTTTTAGCAAGTCTTTTCTTAAGACATGAGTTCCAATGGTTCTTTATGTCATTGTCTGTTCTGCTTGGCATTTGCTTAGCTATTGCTGCCCACCTTGTAATCATCAATTTTTAAAAAGGACCATATATATTACTAAAATGATACTATAACACGACATTATTGATTGATAAATTATTGATCAAAGATGGGTTGTGTTTGCATTTAATCACAATAAATTACTTACCTGTTTCCAAGAAGAGCATGGTATTTGATGATTTCTTCTTCCTCCTGAGGGGTGAATTTGCCTCTTTTAATCCCAGGTCTCAAATAATTCAGCCATCTTAATCTACAACTCTTTCCACATCTTTGCAGACCTATTTATTGCATATAAATCAAAAGTTTTTTTTTATCAAATACTTTATCATGGTGGCAAACAGAGAAGTTACAAAAAAAAGATTGAACTTTCTTTTCCCATCGAATAGAAAAGGAGAAAACACAATGAAATAAACTTTCTGAAAATGGGTCAATAAGGATCATAATTTATTTTCTAGAGCTTTATACTTTAAGATAATATATAAATATATATAATAATCAAAAGAAATAGGAACCAGGGAAACACTTGGCGTTCATGAGTTTCATAGATTGCATTTAGATATAATATCATCATATAGTTAGAATCTGATAGAAGATTCTGCATGGTTATGAATATAATAAACGATATTCTCATCTACGACATAACTTTGTAATGCATGAGCTAAAAAAAAAGAATATTGTAATAAAAATATTTTTTAACAAACGTATATGGATTTTTAAAATTAAAGTCGGAAAAAAGAGATTATTGTGCATAAATCTAGAAATTAAAACCAACCAAATAATTTTTACCAAAGAATAAAAAACAAATAAATAAAACATACTCAAAAACAAAATCTATGGTCCGACAGAAACTGGAATCTAAAGATCCTAGCTTAGCTTCTTCAAAGCCCCTAGCTTCCAAAGAGATAAACATAGTATAGACCGTACACATTGTATGTAGAATGGTGTAAGTATAGATTTGTACCGGCTTTCTTAGGCAGTGAACCCCACTCGCCGAGACCGTGTTCGTTGATGTAAACCACGAGCTTCCGGTCTTCCTCCGCCGTCCACTCTCCTTTCCTCAACCCGTCAACATCGAACCACGTCGTCCTCCCCATTTCTTGTTTTGTTCTCTCCGGTGAGCTAATCAGATCTCGACACGTATCTCTTCTCCGGTCGATTCAAGTCTTTCTCTTGATGAATCAGCGTAGAGTCAGTCAGATGATGGTCTTAAGATAAGTGAATTATTGTTAGTAATAATTTTATTCAGAGTAGGAGACTTTTTATTTATGTGAGGCTTTCTCTCACTCACACTTATATATATATATATAGAAGTAGAATGGTCTTTTCAAGAGTGAGGAATTAGGGATGTTTATGGTCCCTTTCTTTTTGATGATTTTATTTCAACCGTTGGATTCTGATATGTATATCTCGATGGTGATATTTCCTTTCCATATATATCTTGATTCTTATTTTGTACGTTTTTTTTTTGTTATTCGGAATATATATGCAACATGTTTATTTTTTTTTTTTTTTTTTATTATTTTTTTTTTTTTTGAATAACCGCGGGTCTCCCAAAGGCTTCCTAGGCCCAAGGACTAATCCCACGAGGCTGGCAATTCCCCTATGTAAACCTGCCAGTGGCCGTGCCTCGAACCCTGGTGGCGGAAGTCACAGCTGTGACCCCTTTACCACTAGGCCACAAGGCCCGGTTCCAACATGTTTATTCCAAGGAGTTAAGTCACACATATAGCGTATTCACAATTCATCACATAATACAAATGATCATTTTCAAGCTTTGTATTGAACAAGAGAAGTAAACAGATAAACATAGATGAAATTGTATTTACAACATCTTTGCAGCTTTTGATTGACCACAATGACTTATACAAATACTGTGTAGCTAGAAATTGTTATTTACGCTTGGATAAACTATTTAACACCACGTCTAATTTAATTTACAAAAATAGTTTAACCCCATATATAATTTAGATTAAACAAATTGTTTAACACGTCACTACATATACTATAATTTAGTTTAAACAATTCACTTAATCCAACCATTTACCTAATTTTTTATGGTTTCTCCAGCCAACTCTAAAAGTGTTTGAGAAAAAGGAGGGAGGAATTCAAATAAAGTTATGAACAATTTTATAGACATAATCACATTTCACTTGAATTTTCTACACATTTGGTTCAAGAAAAAGTAGAAAACCTAACATCTCTGTGATGGGTGGTCTAGTAATCACATTTGTGGTTCGTGTTACTTGTTTGTTTGTTGTAAGAAATTTTCACCTCAATAGTTCTTCAAATTTAGAAACAGCCTTAAACAAATATTCTTACAGTTTCACAAAGAGTGTCGTTTTAAGGTTTTGTTTTTGTTTCAAAAAAATGTCGTTTTGTCTTTTTAAAGCATAATTTTGAATAAAAATCTGTTTTAACTTTTATTTATTGTATTAACAAGAGAGATAATTTTATTCAATGTATGAATAAAAAATATAGTTTTAACAGTTTTTTAATATGCGTGAAAAATGTAAAATGACACTCTTTAAAAAACAGATTAAATATTATATTACATTTGGCTTACAATAATAGTCCCTTCTATTTTGTAGCATATTTAATTGCTTGATTAAGAACAATGTAGAGGCAACGCCGGTTCAAAAGGTGAACCCTTTGGTTAATAGCAAAGAAAGCATGTATTTTGGTAAGTGTGAAATATGCAAATTATCTATGGAAAAACAGCAAAATAGTAGGACCCTTAATTGCAAGAATAATAAATGACTGAAAGCAGCATTAATATACAGTACTTAGACCAAGGGCAATGGGGCATTTGTTTGGGGGGGTGTAAGTATTAAAAAAAAACTGATTTAATGCAAAAGTTGTCTAAAAAAGAGAAAAGAGAGAGAGAAAGAAGAGAGAGAGAGAGAGAGTGAATGTTACACCCGAGTGTAAACTTACACCCGGGTGTGAAAAGAGAGACAATTTTTTGCTTTTTTTATTACCACTTACACCCGTGAAGATGCTCCACTGCCCATGCCCTTATTAACCTTTTTATTTGGGGGTTACACGGCACTAGGTGTTTATGATAATGCCCAGTCTAATTTTATAAAAACTTTTAAAAAATTTCCAACAAATAAATTGATTACATTCACATTTACAAATTTACCCAGAATGAATTTTGTTTTTTATTTTGTTTTATAATGTATATATAAAAAAAAACTACTATTAAAAAATGGAAAATGGCCCTATCACTGCCAGACACTGCACTATGTTGAGTTTTCATTTGTGAGCATCTTTTAGCTTTGGTTTTGGTGTTGACGTGGTTCCTAGTTCTCATATTTTCCGGTACGCACGTTGAGATTAACATTATCTATTAGTATTTTATTGTGTGATCAAAATTGTTCGTCTATTTCTCTGTAGACAAAAATTAATAATGGTACCGAAAGTGATGAATTGCTCTTTTACGAAAGCTACAAAACATCATATTATGGCCGTGGTAGTGTGGTGATACCGTATTAGATTTCCCATCTCGATCCCATAACCCAATCCGCGGTTTTTAGATCTTCTGACTTATTTTAGACATAAGAAAATGAAAACGTTCCGATGTTTTTTTTTTTTTTTTTTGTTAAAAAAAACGTTCCGATGTTATCTGCAATTACGTTCGTTTTCTTCGTTTTGCTATATATACCCTCCTCAATACATAATCACTGATATTATAACTTAAGCAGAAGATTTTATTTGAGCTAGCACAATGTCTTTTGCCGTATCTTTTGACTAATTTGATGTGAACATGTCTTTTCGGGAAATTTTTATTTTTACAATCCCACTTTGAAAGAAATGATTATATCACAATCCATCATGGAATAGTTCACAAATTGTTTGCACTCGGAATTTTGATGAATTGCGAGTTTATAGTTAGACTCGAGAACACAAGTTACAGAGAATTGAATCATTCAGGCTATATCGTAGGCAGCCACTTCATAGTACATATGTGTATATTTGTACGACATCCATATGGTATGGAACTAATGTTGATTGGACTCCATATCAATTTTTTGTTTTTTCATTGAGAATCGGAATATGTTCGCAATTTATATATGATATTTTATATAATAATTTGTTATTAGGTTACAAGAGTCAAGACCATGTGTCCACATTTTAGATTTATTAGGAATTTGTTAGTAAATAAAAATGAAAATAGGTTGTCTAAAAGACATCGGACATGTAAAATATTATTCCCGTAATTACTATCATGATGTGTTTAAATAAAATGATAAAAATCGATATTCTTACTATTTTATATTGCTATCTCTTTATGGGCCCTGCAACGGTTTCACTTCAGGGGGACCTCTTTAAATGGTGTGGTGGTCACACACACTCACTCACCTCTTGAGAATCCGCGTTTTCTTAAACGCGCATTTCTATTTGCGAAGAGATTTCACGCTTAAGTTTTTAGATAATTGAAGCGTTCGAGCTCAATCACGTCCCATCGTCGTTTTTTGTTGTGTCTATGTATTTTAATTGTCTTATCTTGTGATTTTGTAAAAAAAAAAAAGGTATAATTTCTACTCCCAAATATAATTTTTTTTGGGGGGGGGACAGCAATTATTATTTAATATAAAGTACACCTAGATTGATTTTACTTGTATCTGCGAGTGATGCAACTATATATGTCTTTCACAAAATTGTATTGGCATCTATAACCACATAAATTGCTGCGAGTTTAGCGTTTTATAGTTTTTTTTCTTTCTGAAATCTATAAATTAATGATAGAAAAAAGATTTCTTTAATTATTTTGTTATGTAATTTTTAGTCCAAAAATACTATATGCCGAGATCCAATATATTCAGTCTACAGTGTAGTTCTAGCCGTCTAGGCATTATTACCAATACGAAGTTGCCAAAACGAACCGCATCAAAGTTGTCTATACAATTCGGTTTGATTCCGTATTTTTTTATATAGAGAATCGAGAAAAAAATAGATTTAAGTTGGTAACTATTTCGGTTTGGTTTGCCTAATTGCCTTCTCAATGTAAACATTTTTTTCGATTGTACCAAATTTTTTCTTAGGAAAGCACAATATATTGAAGAAGAATATACAAAAGATTTTCAAAATTTGTTTTATTTTTGTTTAAAATTTTGTTCTTAAATTTTGGTTCAGTTCCGAATCAATAATATCACCAAAAACCATCAACACTTCACACATGAATTAAACCAAACAGAAGTTTTTAGACCTTAACTGCGTGAGGCTATAGACGTTTTATTTGGTTTAATTGATAGAAATCTTTCAAACCGATTTTCCTAAATTTCTGACCCGAACCCATCTGAAATTTTTGAATGCTCATATCTACCACAACGTAATCACATACTTAAACTCGGATTTACCATGATTAAGGTAGCATTATTCGACTCGCAATAAACAACTGCGTTTAAGTTAAAATGAAAAAAAAAACGTCTATAGCCTCACGAAAAAAAAAAAAATTAAAGAAAAAAAAAAAAAAAAAAAAAAAGAAGTTAAAATGAAAATCATAATCTTTTCTTAACGTATTCCCATTCAAGGCCGCGTAATCTATCGTTCAAACTCCTACACGAATAGTTGAGGAGTATTAAAATGAAATAGTAAAAATTGGTGACTACGAAAAAATAATTATAGCCTCACGAAAAACGTCTATAGACTCGCAAAAACGTCTAATGAAATGGAAAAAAAAAAAAAAAAAAAAGTTAAAATGAAAATCATAATCTTTTCTTAACGTATTCCCATTCAAGGCCGCGTAATCTATCGTTCAAACTCCCACACGAATAGTTGAGGAGTCTTAAAATGAAATACTAAAAATTGGTGACTTTGAAAAAAATAATTAAAATATCACGTTTGTCTCCCATCCATGTTTATTTCAATTTCCACGTGCTATTAATCTACAATTTTTTGAAGAAACGCGTTTGGAAAAAGGGTTTCGTTATTGTTTCTTTCAATAATGATGTTAATAAGTTGAAATTTCTCACATAGGGCCATAACATGTACATCGTTTCCTGATATTTTCATTTAATCCACGTTAGAAATCTGCAAGGAGCCACAAGCACTCAAGCAGTGATGTACTGATGTCGAAACGCGTAAGGATCTTCAAAGAAAAAAAACTTATTACGTTTCACTATTAATGCATGAGATATTACGTCCATTAATTCCTTTGTCAGTGAAATTAAATGAGACAGCAAAGTGGAGGGGGTCAAATTAAAACACTCATGACTTAACTGTTTATAATATTTTAAACTATAAAGGAAGATAATTTAAAATAAATAGAATATGGCAATTCACTTATTACTAGTATTCCCTCTATTTTAATTTATTTGTATTTTGAAGTTTTTGCACACAGATAAAAAAATCACAAAATTCTCATTTAATTTTTTTAACATAAAATCATCATTAACTACAACTAATTCAACCAAGAAAAAAACATGTGGTCAAATATAATTGATCAAAAAACTATTAAATATATTTAATTTTTGCATAGAAAATTGAAAACAACATTTATTTTGCAACAATTTTTTTTTTGGTTAAACTACAAATAAATTGAAAAGAGAAAGTATTAATTTTGAGATAGAAATCCACCATTCTCCCCTTAAACAAAACCATATATATAATTTTTTTCTTTGTTAATTTTCTGCTATAATATATTGGTAACTGACTTTACATTAAAAATCCATGAACACCTATAATATCAAAGCGTAGTAAACCACGTACACATGGCATCATACAAAAAGTAAATAGATCTCGATCAAATATTAGTGAACAAAAAGATTAAGTAAACATAATATTCTTGAATATTTCGGAGAAAACCCAAATGTATAAGTCCATGTGTTAAATTAAAAATCGAATAAGACAAAATTAGAGAGATAACGATAAGTTCGAAGCTATGGTGACTTGTGAGACCTTTCACGGACTGCCGTCGAGCTTGTTCCATGTGGAGCGGCATGATGGGCCAATAGTTAATATTATGAGGTACATATATATTCTCTTTAAATTAGTATATCGAATACAAAAACAAAGTTTAATTTCTTTAATTTTTCATCCAAAAATGTCGAAGCAAATAGGTATGAGAAAAATATTGACGTGGTGAATAATGGAATCGCGAGCGACAGAGAGGGATATTGTTATCTGCACTCGATATTTTGAACTGTTTCCAACTTGTTTATGTAGAACATTTCACAATTGGTCATGCATGTGTGTAACGATCTTTGATAACTCAGAAGTCGAAACATATGAATGCTTATATATATAATATTGATATTTTGGGGGAAATTACTATTAGGTTTGACCAAAAAAAAAAGGTTTATAATTCTTAATCCTCTCGTCAACTAAAAGAATTAGACAAACTTAACTTTCTATAAACTGATAAGTGATAACCTTCGTCATTTTTGTTTTGACGGAAGAATATTTAGACGAAAAGCAAATAAGCAAGCAGGTTAAAAAAAAGGTTAAAGAGTTTAAGAATATAAAGTGATCATTAAAAAAATTAACGGCTACATAACCTGACAAATTAAGAAACAAATATACAATCACACGTGTACATTAAAAAAAAAAATCAAAATATAGAATTGTCCTTTTCAATTTCATTGAATAATGTGGAGTGCACTGTTAGTCTGTTACTATGAAATATACATTTTATGTTATCTGTAAATCACAATCTTATACAAAAATTAAAAGTCATTTACATCATCACCACTAAAGTTTTTTGGGTGAACGACCCGTGTCCCCCCATAGCGTCAGTTATATACTACATTACCCCTTAGACTTTTTTCACACATAATGACTGTGTTAAGAAAATCTTGTAATTTTTATTATACTCGTAAGTCTTAGCTAATACACTTATATAACTTGTAAGTTTTTCTTTCGAGTTACTAATGAACTATAGTACTAAGAATGATTAGGATTTTGATATATAGAAAAAAAGAAGAAAATTCTATACTAATTATATAAACAGTTAAGTAAAATTAGCACAAAGTTGAATGGTAATTTTTTAAAAAAATTCGTAGCAAAAAGCTGTCGTTGTCTCTGCCACGTACTCATTCTCTGTTCCTCTCGAACACATCACATGATGACTTCATCTCCCTCCACTGTCCCTCACTCACTCACCAAACTCTCTTTCTTCCATACCCGAATTCTCATTTTAGGACCCGACCCGGTTTATAACCTTATGAAGCGGGGCAAGAAGAACTCGGATGCGGGTGACCCACTCACCAACTCGGATACTCGAACCGGGTCTAGCGAATCGAATGCGATGATGAAACCAAGTTTGAGTTCGATAAAATCGATGGGTCTACTTCTGGCGGTTCTTATGGTTGCTTCGGTTATGTTCTCTCTGTCGGTGGTGCTCAGAGACCCACCTTCCGATGATGTTGTGGAGACTGATGCAGCCTCTAGGGTTCTCCTCCAGATCAGATTGCATCAAGGTAAAGATTTGATTTTCACTCTCTTTGTTTGCGACTACATTTATTTAGTGGATTATCTCAAAAGTTACTTTTTTGCCGCGTAAATCTTTCTCCATAATGCTTGGTTTAGTTAAATAAGGATAGATTTTATGCTTCATTGGTGTCTGTAGTTAGGAACATAAATTCTTAATGCATGTGTTTCCCTTTTGCTATGTTTTAGCTACAAATGTTGCATAATCTTTGTCTTCAAAGAGTTTGTTTTTTCCCTGCAATTTTGCATTATTTACACTCTTTGGTGGCTTTCTGGCTTTTTCGGCAATCGAATCAGATGGTGGACTTAGCGAGAAGAAGGAACAGCTCGGCGACTTTAATGTTGTGCCTAGTTTTGATAAAGAATCATGCTTGAGCAGGTATGAGGCGAGTTTATATCGAAAGGAATCGCCTTTTAAGCAATCCTCTTACCTGGATTACAGATTACAAAGATATGAGGATCTTCATAGACGGTGTGGACCATTCACTACATCCTATAACTTGACACTTGACAAACTCAAGTCAGGAGATCGGTCTGATGGCGAAGTTTCTGGTTGTAGATATGTAATATGGTTGAACTCCAATGGTGAACTTGGGAATAGGATGCTGAGTCTAGCTTCAGCTTTTCTTTATGCTCTCTTAACAAACAGGGTTTTACTTGTCGAACTAGGACTTGACATGGCTGATCTTTTCTGCGAGCCATTTCCAAACACTTCTTGGTTTCTTCCCCTAGAGTTTCCGCTCAACAGCCTGTTCAATGAGCAGTCTCTTCTTCGCAATTCTGGCAACCCGATGGTTGCATATCGACATGTAGTTCGTGATTCCGGTGACCAACAAAAGCTTTTCTTTTGTGAGGAAAGTCAAGTTTTGTTGGAGGAAACCCCGTGGTTGATCTTAAAAGCGGATAGTTTCTTTCTCCCATCTCTCTTCTCAGTCTCGCCATTCAAGCAGGAACTTCAAAAGCTCTTCCCGGAAGAAGAAACAGCTTTTCACTTCTTGAGTCGGTATCTCTTTCACCCAACTAATGTTGTCTGGGGTCTCATTACACGATACTATCGCGCATATCTTGCTAGGGCTGATCAAAGAATAGGAATCTATATTGGAGTCTCTGAGTCTGGAAATGATCAGTTCCAGCATTCGATAGATCAGATTCTAGCTTGTGGAACTAGACATAAGCTGCTTCCTGAAGTTGACAAACAAAGACATCTCCCTTCAAGCCAAGTTCTGAACCGAAAATCAAAGGCAGTGTTTATCTCATCTTCTTCTCCAGGGTATTTTGAGAGTATCAGGGACTTATATTGGGAAAACCCAACAGTGATGGGAGAGATAATCAGCGTTCACAAGCCGAGCCACAAGGACTACCAAAAAACCCCGAGGAACATGGAAAGTAAGAGAGCATGGGCTGAGATATACCTTCTGAGTTGTTCTGATGTGCTGGTAGTCACAAGTTCATGGTCCTTGCTCGTGGAGGTGGCTCATGGCCTTGGAGGGTTGAAGCCATGGGTACTGAATAAGGCTGAGAATGGGTATGCCCATGAACCTTACTGTGTGAGAGCAAGATCAATAGAGCCCTGTTCCCAAGCGTCATTGTTCCATGGCTGTAAAGATTGAAACATGAATAGAGTCTCGGGGGCCTTTTTTTTTTTTTTTTTTCCTTTAATAGATGTTGTACGGTCAAGAGTTTCAGAGTTGCCCAATAGACACGTAAGGAATATTAGAATTAACAGTGTATCAGTTCATGACTTGATCAAGTTCTATATTCTTTCCAATACATCTGTAGGTGTTCTTATTCATGTGTACAACAATATACATTCAAAAGTAGAAACCTATGGCTGAAGGTGATATTGCTCTAGATGAAATGAGGAAAAAATACAGAAGAAAGGGTTTTGAGACTTACAAGTTACAACAACATATAAGGATAATGTGTTTTTGCTATGTACACAGCGCGGGAACAGTGGTGTTTTAATCTTTAACGGCCTGTCTGCAGATGGGGCACGACCCGTGTCTGATGAGCCATTTATCAACACAAACCAGATGAAACGTATGATCACATCTCGGTAAGCTTCGTGTGATTTCCCCCGTTTTGATGTCCTGTAAATGCCAATGTATGAGATGAACGAAGGGCCATGAGAAGTTCAATCAATTCATGTAAAACCAAGAAGCAGACAAACCTGCAGACAAATTGTGCAGTGAGTGACCTGCCTCTTGACCATTTCACTTGACATGATAAAGCACGGTAGTTTCCTTAAAGAGTCACCCGACAAGCCTCTAGCTTCCAATTCACCATAAACATCATCCCGCTCTTCATAACTTACATCGGAAATCCTTAACTATAAAAGTCGACAGAAACTGCTTACATAAGTCTTTCTCCATTGATTCAAACTAGAGGAGACTGCTGAAGATCGAGTGAACAAGGGAGAGGCAGGAACACAAGTGTATAAAACTACATTTGCAGATCTTGATAATCTAAAGAATCTAGCTATTCTTATGAAGTCTCAAGACTATGAAAGAAGTTTGGGCAAGCATTGATCATAAGAGACATCCTTCAACTACTTAAAATCTTGATCAGCAGTCATGTTCATATCCTCCTAGCTTTCAGTAGTACTTTTTAGTGTTCTCTCAATAGTAAAATTTCAAAGAACAGTTTTAACTATACATATGAAGATGAGTTAGAAAAGAACCTGCCAATGGTGTGAATTTATCATTGTTGACATAAGTTGTTCATCTACCAGTCTCCCACGAAACAGTTGCTCTACAAAATCTGCCTGGATCCAAAACAAAAATACCAAAGGCTCAGCTTACTCATACTAAAACAGTAAAAACTACCAAATTTGGTAGAAGGTGGAGAAAAAAGACAGAACTGTCCAGCATTGCGAAAACACTGTGCAATTGGTTCAAGTCCTTCCCACAAAAAATAAACAATAAATAAAAAACAGACTCAGACTTTGTCGAGCTATAATCCTTTGTTAAATTGCCTTGCGGCATTAGCAACACAAAAATCATTTCTATTACCAAGCCATCCTGTCACCCCATAATTTTGATGGCCCACCAGTAACATGTCAAAGCTATCTCATTATTTCTTCCACCAAACTTCATTTCTCTCAGAATCCTCTCACCATCTCGATCATAAAAGTCAGTCGAAAAACTCCAAAAACCATCTCCAATTTTGACAAACGTGTAAGATAGCTCAGAAGTTAGAATTAAAGACTAACCATAGATGATGGACCCCTTGATCCTGACAGCTCTAAATACCAGTACGCACGAGAAGCCTCCAACACTTCAACAGAGAGGATAGCTCCAGCAACAGCGCCAAGTGCAGCCCCACGGAGAACTCCATACTGAGCAGCTCTTCCTGCCACCGCACCAGTTACAGCTCCAGTGAAAGCTCCAGCTACAATAACATTAAAAAAAACAAGAATGGTTTATAAGGATCATGCAGAGATGATGACTTATTCAAAACCTAGAGGCAACAGGCAACATCAGTTTCCTAATCTTAAACCCAGGATTGGTCTACAAAGTGAGACTTAAGTTCAGAATCATTCATTAGCTGTAAGTTGTTGAACACGTATGATTCATCGGATAAATTATGCCTAATGTTCTCAACGATAATCAACCAAATCCCTCAAGACAGGAAAAACGTAACCTTTTTAACAAAATTTGCAGGCCCACAAGTGATAATTTTTGGAAGAAATCAAGAGTTGACCAAAGTGTAGAAACGAAGAACTTAGGAGGAACAAAATCGTCACAATTCTCACAAAAGGGAAAACTTTCCTCTACTCAACTAATAATCAAATGCACAAACAAAAGATGATGAAAATGGAAAACATATATTACCCATAGCGAAAATTCCAGTAAGTGCGCCGGAGAAAGCGCCGGCGATCAAACGATAAACTGTGTCGATCGTTGAGTCGGCGGTTCGTTCCGCCTCCACGGCTGGGGAAAGGATCGCATCCATAGAGAAGAAGAAGATGAAGAACTAAAAAAAAAACAATTGTATAGAGAAAAACCTAGGGTTTGATGAAATTTTAGAAAAGAAGAAGAAGCTTTGTGTTGGTTGGTTGGAGAAAATTTGAAGGTAAGATGTCAGCCATGGAAGTTGAGACCAAGCCACCGCTCGAAAAGCAACGAAGACGGAGCTCTCTCTTTTTTTTTCTTAATTTATTTTAAAATATAAATTCGAAAAATCTGATTTCTTCGTCCCGGCTTTTTTGGGCTCTCTTTGATATTTGTTTTTTCCCAAGGGCCCTTTTTGATAAACGTGAAAACTTAAATATCCAATTTAATTGGTTATTTAAGTTATATCAATTTTGATTTAATTCGTTGGGCCAGAGGCTCCTACAAGTGGGCTTTTATTAACTCCCACTAGATTTTTTTTTAAAATTAAATATTGTCAAACGAATGCGTTTACTTGAAAGATAATCAATAATTTAAGTTAAAATTATCTATTACACAATCAAAACTTGTCATACAAGAAACTAAACATCTCAAAACCTCACTAATCTCTCCCATCATCAGCTGCTCATCATTATCATCATGTCCTGAGACAAACTCAGTGATAATGCTTCCGAGTTCTATCCAGCTTTTACCAGGTACTCTTCTCTTCCTCACACGATCCCTCATCTTCGATTTCTCATCCCACATTCCTTTTGAAGCGTATATATTTGACAACGCAATATAATCTCCTATATGATCACGATCTAACTCAAAGATCCGTTTCTGAACTTCTTCTCCGAGATCAACATTCCCGTGAAGACTGCAAGCGCCAAGCAGTGTTCTCCATATCACAGCGTTTGGCTGTACCGGCATTTGATTGATGAACTCGTGAGCATCCTTCAAATGACCTGAACGACAAAACAAATCGACCATACACCCAAAATGAGCGTCTCTAGGTTTCAGATTGTAATCCACAATCATGCTCTTGAAATGCCGTTTTCCTTCTTCCACTAATCCACTGTGACTACAAGCCATCAAGACGCCGATGAAAGTCACATCATTTGGAGTAATAACAATGTCTTGTCGCTGATCATCAATCGTCTTCATCTTCTTGAAGAGTTCTAAAGATTCTTGAGCTTGACCATTTAAAGCATACCCGAAGATCATAGATGTGTAAGTAGTCACATCTTTTCTCATAATTTCATCAAACAATTTCCTAGCTTTCTCAATTTCCCCAGATTTCACGTACATGTTAAGAAGTGAGTTTCTCAGAGTTACATCCATAGCCAGTCTTCGTTTCCTCTTGATGCTCCGCAAATAAATCCGTTCTCCCATCTGCACTGCCCCAAGATCAGCACAAGCGGATAAAGCCACAGTCACAATCACTTCATCAAGTTCGATCTTCTCCGCTTCCATTCGGTTAAACAGCTCAATAGCTTCCACAGAGTTCTCATTCTCACTGTACGCTGAAATCATCGCTGTCCACAAGACAATGTTCTGTTTCTCAGGCGTTTCGTCGAACACTTGGCGTGCATCATCGAGATCACCCGCGGAAGAGTAAAACCCCACCAGAGATGTTTGAATTTGAATTACGGTATTGAACCCTAGCTTCCTTACAAGAGCGTGGATCTGTCTACCATCAAAAGAGGAAGCTTTCTGAGCTGACGAAGCTTTAATGGCAAACAACACAGAGAAACTGTCAATAAAACTGGGACTTTCTCTGAAGCGATGCCGGAAATTCAAAAGAGCTTTAATTGGCTTCCCAGATTCAAGATAATGCTTCAAAGTGTGGTTAGATTTAAGCGAGTTGGTATGATAATGTAGAAGAAAGGAATCAAATTTGTTGATCACTCCAAGTGAATTCAGATGACGCAAGATAAACCTCATCCTACAGTTGCGTCTCTCAAGTTCAGATTTTTTTTACCGTAAAAAAGGAGGTGGCGCGTGAAGCTCACTCTCTTTTAAACCCACCAATTATCTTCTTCTTTACTCTCAGTTCTCTCTCTAACAATGGCTTCGACTCTGAGCGGCGATGAGAGAAGCGAGATAGCGTTTTTCGACCTAGAGACGGCGGTTCCGACCAAATCAGGGCAGCCTTTTGCGATTTTGGAGTTTGGGGCTATCTTAGTTTGTCCTAGGAAGCTAGTGGAGCTCTATAGTTACTCAACTTTGGTTCGACCCACTGATCTTTCTCTCATCTCAACGCTCACGAAGCGACGTAGCGGCATTACGCGCGACGGAGTCCTCTCAGCACCTACATTCTCTGAAATCGCCGATGAGGTCTACGACATTCTTCACGGTAAGGGTTTTTGTTTCTCTCTCGTTCTCACTTTCGTACAAGTGTTGATTTTTGTGTGTTTTGTAGGACGAATTTGGGCGGGACATAACATAAAGAGATTCGATTGTGTAAGAATAAGAGATGCATTTGCAGAAATTGGTCTCTCTCCGCCAGAGCCGAAAGCTACAATTGATTCGCTTTCATTGTTGTCTCAGAAGTTTGGGAAGAGAGCTGGTGATATGAAGGTCTCTCTTTTTTCGTCTTCTCAATGATAAATTTCAAAGCCTGTAGCTTCCTTGTTATCTTCATAGATATGAATTTGAGAATTTCCTTGTAACTTTCAAAGATTCTCTCATCAGAGTTGCTAAAGTTTACTCCTTTTAATTAATGTAGATGGCATCACTTGCTACATACTTCGGGCTAGGAGATCAAGCTCACAGGTAAATCTAAACGAGACCCTGAGCCTTTTAACGATTCACCAGTTGTTTCATTATGGGACTAAACATGGATATGATTCACCAGGAGCTTAGATGATGTCCGGATGAATCTTGAAGTTGTCAAGTACTGTGCAACCGTCTTGTTTCTGGTAATGCTGTCTTCTCATTTTTGGAATAAGGGATATAAACCGTAACTTTGAGGATTAGAGATTCTGACTTCTGTCTATAGTTTGCAAAAGTTGTGTCCATCTTTCTTTTCAGACCAGAACTTTTCCAAGCCCTGAACATGATCTGCAAGTATACTTTGTCATATGACATGATAACAGAAAACCACTAAGCTTAAGTACTTGGTGTTTACAGGAGTCCAGTGTCCCTGACATTCTTACAGACATGAGCTGGTTTTCCCCACGAAAAAGTCCCAGAACACGACGAAGTAATGAGAAGTCAGTGCGTGATGGAGTCAGAGAAAGCTCAACTTCTTCCTCCTCGAGTCCTAAAACTGATCCGAGTTTGTCTTCCGCGGATGCCGCAATCGTCAAAAACCATCCCATCATTTCTCTTCTGACGGAATGCTCAGAAAGTGATACATCTAGTTGCGAAATAGATCCATCTGATATAACCACTTTAATAAGTAGACTACATATTGGAACTCTTCAGACTGATGCTGCAGACGAAGCGAAAACTGTAAGACAGCAGGATGAATCACCTCCATCACCTGATCCCGATGCAAAGGATGAATCATTTTTGGGTGTTAATGAAGTATCTGTTTCTAGCATCAGGGCAAGTCTTATCCCGTTTTCCCGTGGGAGCCTGAGAATGAAGCTGTTTCACAACGACACCCCTCTACATCTGTGTTGGTATAGCTTAAAAATTCGGTTTGGAATAAGCCGGAAGTTTTTGGATCATGCAGGTCATCCAAGGTTAAATATTGTTGTCGACATATCTCCTGATTTATGCAAGATCTTGGACGCAGCTGATGCTGCTGCGCATAACTTACCAATTGACTCAAGCACAAACTCAGATTGGAGGCCTACTGTTATAAGGAAAGAAGGCTTTGCCAACTATCCCACAGCCAGACTGCAGTAAGTATTCAACTCTCTCTCTAACCTTCACATATGTGAATGAATCCTGAGAGTCCCTAATCTCTGATACCATTCTTATCTGGTTGACAGAATAAGCTCAGAATCCAATGGGGATGATGTCCGGTGTGGAACCCAGGTATATCAAAAAGAAGAACCTTTGGGAACCAATCAAAAGATCGATTTCAGTAGCGATAACTTTGAAAAGCTTGAGTCAGCATTACTTCCTGGTACCCTGGTTGATGCATTCTTCGCACTCGAGCCTTACGATTATCAGCAAATGGCAGGGATACGTCTAGCAGCCAGAAAGTTGGTAATCCATTGGACAAAATGATCTAGCGAAGGAAAAACCATGCCTCTGTATCTTCCTGTTCAGTCAGTGAGTCACTTTTGGTCATTCCCTTTTTGTAGATGCATGTAATATTAAGGACAATCTTAGTCTCTGTTAATTCGTGAGCGATTGGTAGCTGAGAAGAAGGAAGTTAGTATGTTAAATGCACTGTCTTGTACTGACCAATGGTTACACCAAACCCATAATGTAATAGTCATCCTGATTCCAGTCTAATTTTATGGATGCTCTTGATTTTCTTCGGAAGTTAGTAGTGTCCAACAAGTTCAAGTGTCAGAAACTTGAATATAACAGTTACGAGCAATAACAAAGTATGAAATTTCTCCATATATTTGACTGAAGAAAACACAAAAACATCTATGGAAAAAGAATTTTGCCGCTAAAATATTCTTGCAAACAACAACAAACAAAAAAAGAAGCAGAAGAAACAGTAAAGTAGCAAGTACAGGCAAACAAATTTGCTTTGCATTTGTGAGTGTCATATATTTTACCTATACGTGTCCCAAGATCTCATGAGAGCTGAGCCTATCCTCTCCTTGTTTTCCTCTAGTTCTGTGGTTTGGTTTCCACTTGCGTTCTGCGAATATCAAACTTGTCTACAAACTCCAAAGGAGTGACTGTCTCATTTCTGATCCTCTTAATCTTGGGGCTCAACAATCCCCTATGGCCAAAACCATACAGCTTGAGAACTTGATTGTCTGCAAAATTAAAGGCCCTCTCCATGCTCTTCAAGCACCTCTCGACTGCATAATCAGCATAGCTACCACACGGTTTACACCCAACGAAATGGGTCACAAACGGCCATCTCTCATCACCCAATCCCGGGTGATACTTCTCTATCATCTCCTCATATCTATCAACCAAACCTTCCCAAAACCCGTGTAAATAGTATTGATTCTCCACAAACACTTTCTCCATCCATGTATCTTTCTGAGAAAGCAGGAGATAGATCAATGCTGACTGATCATCTGCCTCAAAAGCTGGTCTACCTTTCAGATAAGCCGTCAATACCTTCCCGGCCTCATCACGAATTGGACCTTTAGGTCCCATTGGCGCCCAAGCATCTAACAAATCCAACGACCACTGACAATTCCTCAGCAGAAAACTACCAGTGTTCAAAGCAATCCACGACTTCTGATCGAACAGCAAGTCCGGATAACCGTGAATCACGAGATTATGCTTCTCATACCTAGCCAAAGGGATCTGAAACAGTATATCAGTGAACAAAGCATCACTATCCATCCACCAGATCCACTCAACTTCTGGATGAGACAACATCAACCTCCTAATCATCGGCAATTTCGCCCAATATCCAGCGAGTTCCTTATCCAAATGAGCCATGTTATACACAATCTCAATCCCATGAAGCCTACAATAATCAATCTTGTTCTTCACAGATTTCAACAAATAATGGTCACCAATCGGGTTATCGCAAGGCTTCGGAGGAGATCCGGTTAAAAGCAAGATTCGAGCTTTGCCATTGACAGTACTAGGAAACTCAGGATTCTGATTCAACCATACCTTACGTTGACTATCCCAATCCGTGATCTTAGGCCCAAGAACATACGTCGCATTGGGATTCATATCACCTTCCTGAGGCTCATCCAAGTCAGTTGGATCCGAATCAGATCGGATCTCAGCTAGAATCCGGTTAGTCTCCTCGATGATGTTCTGGTTAACCGCATCGGCGCTTGAGCTTCCGAGGTTACCAACACCGATAGTGCCACGTAAGACGAGGATTGTGACGAAACCACAGAGAATCGTGATCTTGATGTTGTTAAACGTCTTCTGCATCTGTCTACCTCGAGGCAACAAACCACCACGACCACCTCTTCCTCCACCATTCGTTACAGTCGTCGTCGGAAGTCCTCCGCCGCTTCCGGAGGGTCTTTTATGCGCCGGCGAACCATCTTGACCCATTTTCTCCTCCAACGTCTCTCTCTATAGATTTCACTTACAGGTTTGCGACCATCAACTTTGTTTTCCTCAGATCAGTCTGAGTATGTTTCTCTCTCTCTGTACTTACTTTTTATTCACGGATCTGAAAAAAAAGTTCAGATCTTTAGCATGATTCCGATCGGAGAGAGAGAGAGAAAGATTTGTCGATCTGAAGAAGAACCCTAATTTAAAAATGGAATTAAACCCAATAATGCGGAAACATTGTCATTACTTAAAAATATATTGTCGGAGGAAAATGCTTCGTTCGATCCAGAAGCACAACAAGGAGAAGAAGAAACGCGTACAGCTCACTCTCACCGACAACTATTATTACTTTGGTAATAGAAAATTACGGAAGTAAACCGGTGGTTTAAATTTGGCGGTTAATTAGGAGTGAAAAAATGAAACGATGCGTTTTAATGGTTAAAACCTGAGAACAGCAACGGATAAGGTGAGGAACTCGGTGGGGGCGGCGGAAACATTGAAAGGCGTTTCAGAGTCACCATGTTTTACGACGCGTGTCTCTTTTTCAGCGGTTTTCTCGTCGCTACTTACATCAGAGCTTCGGATATATATATCTCAACGACGTCGCTGTTGCATAATTTTTTTTTCCAATGATGTTCATCTTCATGATCGGATAAACTCTTGCAAGTCTTTTGGAAATCATCGTGGTATGTTTCGTTTTCTGTAACTCTGTTACTGATTTCTTGGGTTTCATCAAGTTCGTTGCTTTTTGTATGTTCTGGGTCAAATCATTGTGGGTTGGATTGTGAATTTCGTGTCTGATTATGTGTGTGTACTTTTGCTTGATATTGTTTTTGCAGAAAGAAAGATTCAAAGTGATTATCTTTGTGGTGGACGCCTCCATTGTTATGTGGAATTTAGCTTCAAAATCGATCAGAGAAGGCTTTAAATCACAGGGAGAAGAAGCTGCTACAAAACAAAGAAAAGCTCCTTCAGATTCATCAGGAGATGGAAGAAAGACAACAAAAGAAGAAAAATTGGAGTGCCCCATTTGCTGGGAATCATTCAACGTCGTTGAGAATGTACCTTATGTCTTATGGTGTGGTCATACAATCTGCAAGTACTGTCTCTTAGGGCTTCAACGTGCCGTTGTCATCAAATCCTCAGCTTTACCTTTCCAGCTTCCTTTCTTCGTTGCTTGCCCTTGGTGCAATATTCTCTCTTTAAGGCTGGTTTGCAACGGAACCATCAAATTTCCTTCCAAGAACTTTTACCTTCTATGGATGGTCGAAAGCATGAATGGCTGCAGATCCGAAGCGCGCAGCGACAACAAAAGGGTCACTTCAGGGCAGAGAGACTTGAGAAAGAGGTGTGATGGAGTGAGTAATACTGCCTCAGATGATGAAAGGTTACTGGACAATCGCAGCTGGTGGAATGGTGTGACCAGAGGATTCTTCAGAACTGGGAGACTCCATGACTCGGTATGTAAGTCAATGGCTCTTGTTGCTCATTTGCTGTCTAAGTTCCCTTTGGTAGTCATATTCCTGTTGATGTCTTTATATGCAATCCCTGTGAGTGCTGCAGTTCTTGGGCTTTATTTCTTTGTCACGTTTGCTTTGGCTGTCCCGTCATTTCTCGTTCTCTATTTTGCCTTCCCGAGCTTAAACTGGCTGATCAGAGAGATTGCAGCCTGACTCATTGTGCTGTTTCTTTCTTCCTGTATGTTTCCTGGCTTGTAAGAAACATGAGATTGAGCCAAAGTTGTTTACACTCAATATAGACAAGAAGAAGAGAAGATCTTTATTTCAAATTGTGTCTCTGTACATAGCGAACAAAACTACCTTTCTCTATCCCTATCTGTCTGACAACAATGAGATTCTGTGTACAAGAAGAATCAGAAACAATGAAACGAAAAATGGTGAAGAAGAAAACTCTGCTGTTCTGTATAAATCTGAATGAAGAAAAGAAAGATTTTTACATTTCTATGTAACCTTGTGAAGATAAGCCGTTGAAGAGCTCTGCTTTACCGGATATCTTAACCAACATAGCTAGAACCTCTTTCATGTTTGGTCTTGCCTGAGGATGATCAGCTGTACACTTCACACCAATCTTTAGTAGCTCAGTCAATTGCTCAGCTCCGTTCCCTGGTTTGGTCCCTGACAGGGTAAATGGCGAACCTTTGGCCGTCATGTTATCTGTCATTACACGTCTAACCCATTCCACCAAACACTCTTCTCCTCCATCAACAGCTCTTCTACCCGTCGCAAGTTCCATGGTCAGTACTCCGTAGCTGTAAACATCTCCTCTTGTGGTGGCTTGCCAAGTTTGTCCATACTCGGGAGCTACATACCCGATTGTGCCTGCAATCACCGTGCTCACATGGCTATCTCCTACATTTAAGAGTCTTGCTAATCCAAAATCTGTCACTCTTGCATTCCCGTGTCTATCCAAAAGAACGTTGCTTGCTTTCACATCTCTGTGAACGATGGAAGGGTAGCATTCATGGTGTAAAAACACTAATCCCCGTGCTACATCTGTGGCTATATCAATACGTTTCTTCCATGGAAGTTTTGTTTTGTCTGTGATGAGCTCCTCTAAGCTCCCGCCTCCCATGTATTCGTGCACCAAGATTTTCTCTGACCCATCTAGGCACCACCCATACAGCCTCACGAGGTTCGGATGTGCCCAATCACCAAATGCGTTGGCACTAAGAACTTCCATTTCGGCTCTGAACTCTTTTTCTGCTTCTGTGCCTTCCCTCTGCAGCTTCTTGACTGCAACTTCTCTTCCATCAGGCAATACACCTCTGTAAACAGTTCCATATCCTCCCCTACCTACCACTCTCTCCTCAGAGAAGTTACTGGTTGCTTTCAGAATGTCAGCGTATGTGAAAGTTGATTTGTCTAAGCGAATGACCTTGATTTTTCCTGATAGCCATGGCGATGATCCGCCTGAACTGGAAGTCATGTCATGTCTGGTTTTCGACCCATCTAAGAGATCGATTTCCGCTTCCCTTGAAGCCTTAACAACCATAAGTACAATACCTGATACCACTAAACATGCGATAAACGCCAATGCAAGAGCCGAGGAAATCCAAATCAAAAGAAGAGTTCTTGGCCTGTTTCCTAGGACTTGGTTGGAAATCTTCCTCGTGTTGTTCCCTGATTGGTTGAAGAAACTAGGAAACCGCAGCAGCGGATTTCCAAGAAAGGAGTCTTTGTCAAAGGTTACCACTTGTCCCGTTGTTGGTATCGCGCCAGAAATGAAAGGGTTATATGAGATGTTGAACTTACTCAGCTCATTCAAGTCATTCAAACTCGTCGGAAAGTTGCCTGAGAAATTGTTGTAAGACAGATCAAGATTCTGCAGGCACTTCAGATTTCCGATTTCTTGAGGAATCTGGCCTGAGAAATTGTTTCGGGTAAGGTTGAGGAATGCAAGAGGCAATCGTCCTATCTCTGGAGGCAGTTTCCCCTCAAACTCATTGAAACCCAAATGTAGTGTGCTCAGCCTGTCCATCTGAGAGATGTTTGCAGGAATCTCACCTGAAAACTTATTCCCACTGAGCTGAAGATAGGCTGAAATTTTAAGCGTGCGTACCGTGGAACCAGCAGAGCAGACAGGAAATAGACCGTACCCTTTGAGAACATGGTCCCATAGGCTTCTGCAACTCTTTTTGGTAAGAATTGCGTATACAAAGTTGAACGGAGGGAACTCTGCTGGAATCCATCTCTTCATCGCCAAGCATTCACCGGAACCAGCAATTATCTTGTCGTTGTTCTGCCTATTCACTTCAAATGTTGGAGAAGGATCACTACCCATTCTAGTCAATTCAGGATGGAATCTACCAGAGAGCTGGTTGTTTGCCACGTTAAACCACAAAAGGCTCGTGCAGTTGCCAATCTCTCGAGGGATATCCCCTGATAGAGAGTTATTTGCAAGCATTAGCCACAAAAGAGAGGTCAATTTCCCAAATGAAGCTGGTATCGAACCGGTCAGCCTGTTAAAGGAGAGATCAAGTGCTTGAAGCCCCGGCATGTTCCCATACTCCTGTGGTATATCGCCACTAAAGTTATTATAAGCAAGAATCAAGAACTTCAAACTCTGGATCTGGGAAATTTCAGCAGGTAACTGTCCCGAGAAGTTGTTGTAGCCCAAATCTAGCCTTAAAAGATTAGGTAACTTGAGGATGTTGGAAGAATTGATGCCTCCTACGTAAGAGTTCGCATGCAGGACTAGATACTTTACTTGAGTGAATCTCCCAAATATTTCTTGAATGTCTCCACCAAAATTGTTTCTGCTCAAATCCAGAAACACCAAGTTGCTCAAGTTCAGGAGAGTTTCAGGTATGTCTCGAGAAAATGTATTATTCCCCAAGTACAAACCTCTGAGAGAGGATATGGAACCTATCTCAGCTGGAATGTTCCCTATGAAGTTGTTTCCCCACAGATTCAATACACTTAGATTATGGCAATTCGAAACTTGGCCTGGAAATTCCCCACCAAAATCGTTCCCAGACAAATCCAACATTTGCAAAGTGCAGTTTCCCCTGAACATTGAAGCAGATATATTCCCGGAGAGATGATTATCAGAAACTGAAAACTCGACCAGCCTCCCAAAACCAGCCCACACTTCTCCACTGAATCCATTGGTACTGAAGTCAACATACTTGAGATTCCTACACCCGTTGAAGATGTCATCGATTCTTCCAGTAAAGTTGTTGGTCGACAGATTTGCAACAATCAAGCTGTTGCAAAACAATGGGAAGCTAGACTGAATACCACCCGCAATCCTATTCAACGACAGATCAAGAACCTCAAGATTTGACAACCCGGATAAGCTAAGCTTTCCTTCAAGAATATTATGAGAAAGATTCAGATGCCTTAAGTTGTGACAACGGCTCAGGTCATCTGGAATCTCCCCTTCGATCGTGTTCCTTGATAAATCGAGATACGTGAGCTCAGTTAAGGCGGAGAAGTTCCTGAACAGAGGACCAGCAATGGTGGAATCACTTAGATTTATCCCCGTGACTCTACTTCCCTGACGTGTGCATTTGATTCCAGACCATTGACACACATCTTGGTTCTCCATTTTCCATTCTGAGTACATTCCTCGGTTCTGTGGGTTCCGCGATTCGAGGTACGATTTCAGACTTAGCAAGACTTCTCTATCATTGTCCAGAGAATCTCCAGCCACTGCTATGGCTGCCATGGAAGAAAAAATCAAAACTAAACAATCATCAACGACGTCAAACAGAGTAAAAATCGAAACTTTGCGATTCCATAACACACAATGTAAAACCCTGAATTGCGATACTCGAACTTCATCTCTTGAAACACATTTGAAGTAAACGTGAAAGAAAAAGAAACCCAAAACTCTAACTCAAGCAGAGAACACGGTACAATTCCCAAAAACTCTAAACGAAACATAAATTGAAAGAAGCGAAGAAAATTACCAGTGTTCAAAACAAAGAGTAAGAAACAAACAAAGCAAAGTGACTCAGAATCATTATCCGCCATGATCACACGCGTCACCATAGTCGTCGTCCTCCACTTTGTTTTCTTCGTCTGCTTCTTTATTGTTAACGTCGTCCTCTTCTTGGGCTGCTGTGATGTTCCTCGAGAAGATGTGGAAATTATCGGAGAAGAAGATGAATTTCATGGAAATTCATGTGGAAAGAGAGATTAGAGAAAAAGGGAAGTTGGAAAAAAAACAAACCAGCACGCACGTAGACCAAGCAACTGAAACTTTGAACATCTCAGAGATTTATTCCTATTTATTAGACTTTTCCTCAACAACAAAAATTAATTACAAAAAGGTGAAATTGAGTCATCTTATTATGCTAATTTTGACCCATCAAAACGTATATATTACGTTACTAGTCTTATCAAATTTTTCTTAAGGAAAAAACCGCATTTGTTGAATATTTCAAAAATTGCATGTTGGAAAAAAAAAAAAATTATTCTGAAGTCGTTTAGAACAAAAACAAATTGATGTTTTATCGACTAAATAAGTCGCATATCAGCATATGACTAAACCATAACTCATTTTTGTTCTCCATATTATAAAAAGTAAGCAATTACAATTTACAAATATTGATTTTGATTCACTATTAGCTTTTCTTTTATATTGTACGGTACCACTTGCGCACTCAAGAACTTATCCTAGTGAAGAAATTTTGATATTTGAACGATGGAAAATATGTGGACGTTTTATAAATTTTAATCGTGTGATATGGTTTAAAAAAGCATTAAATTAGATTAGTTTTTTGAAGTTAACTTATGGAAAAGATTAGGTGAGCAGTTGTGACATCTAAGTTGACCGGTTCTGAATAGTTTGACTTCCTGTCAGAGTTGGTAAAAGTTAGTAAAATAAAATAAAACTTCTGCATAATGTAAATCTAAAAATTACGTTACATATATGGTGAATGTGACTAATGTACTTAAAAGAAATATTTGCTTGTACACAGATTAAAAGTGTAATTTCATAAGTTTTAGACGACTAAAGAGAAGAAATTGGCATCATTTTGAAATGTTCAAAATTAAGATATATTTTACTAAAATAGGGTTAACAAAAAAACATGTATATGGTGGGTCCAATGTGATTCATATGGACGGCACTAGTTGACTTGCTTAGTGCTTTGACCAATGTTTTTTTAAATCATTGTTAATCATCAAATCTCACATTATTCGTTTCTTTTGCTTGTTATTTATTTTCCCGCTAGCTATAAATATTTCTCTCTTAACTTTTTTTTTTCTTCGTGATAAGTCAAATGCGTGTATTATTTTACCTTGATTAGTCTAAATATTCAATTAATTGAATTGAATAGTATAACACTTCGTGATAGACCATTGAAATTTATTTGAATTGGAAAATTCAGAGGCTACTATTCTCTTCCATAAAGTGAACAATATAAAAAAGAATTATAATTAATGACTAAAATGATATTATGTGTTATGGGAAAAGAACCTGCAAAAAGTAGTATTTTTCAGAAACAAATCAAACTTTCAAAGTTGTAGATATTATGTGTTAGGATAATTTGGTTTTATAGTATTTACATTTTTTTAAAAATAGTATACTTATATGTTTAGTGTTATTAACTACAATCATATTTTTTTTTGATAAACTAACTACAATAATATTTTATACAATTGCAGCTTCAACTAATCATACTAGGATGTTGTATCATTCTTTTTTTTTTTATTATTGTATCATTCTCTTCTGCCACATATGTTTCAAATTCTTTTATTGCTATTCCAAATATCCATGTTGTGTCTTCTGACACTAGAACGCATAATGATATAAATTCTAAAAAAATTCAAAGTGGTACCAACTTTAAAGATATCGAGCAATTGAAAAGAAAAAATAAAGAAAATCCCCGGATAAATAAAATGGTCCATTCAACAACACTAAGGACGTGTGAATGGTATTGAGCCAACATTGTTCATGCCAAAACAACTAAGGCGACCAAAGAAAAGAAAATTTTGTTATGAAATTTAAAAAAGTCCATGCCACTTGAAAGCCACGTCGTTTCTGCGTTCAGGTTTTTCTCTGCGTACCCATTTGCTGTTTGTTGTTTCCATTGGTCAAATTCAACATTATCACCTAATATAATAAATAACTTGCACACGACAACAAATAGCATTGGATCCAATTAGAGAAACTATTGTAGGTAGTAAAATATCCACTCGATCTAGTCCGACTCTTTAGAACCTGACCTATCATGTGAAATCATAACATGATCGGACCAAACCCGAGTACTTGAACCTTGAAACCTTTTAAAGAATTAAAGGTTTGGGAGAACCTTGAAACCTAGTTCAATATTAGATATTATTGTATTCTTGGGGGAATATAAACAAACAAAGCATGAAGCATCTTTTTTGTTTTTTTTTTTTGTTTTCAAGCATGAAGCAAAGCATTTATACACTAATACATATCAGAAATTGTCAATCGATAGGAAACTGATAAACAATGGAACAAGTAGATGATAATGGTTCAACGGGTAGAAAAGCTGATCACTCGTGTTTCTATATTAATTATCAAACTGAATTAACGAATTCATCATTTAGTGATAGTTTTGTCTATTTTTTAGTTCTCGATTCTTTAGTCATTTTTAATCCCGGTTTCACCCATCATACATTTTTTCTTCTTTCTAAATTAGACAAATCAAATACATATCATTTTATTGAAATAAACTTAGTGGACGGAGAGATCAAGATAAATGAGTTTTTTTTTTTTTTTTCCATCTAAAATCATGGTATGAAGAGAGAATTTAGATATCTATATACACTTTAGCAAAATGAAATAACGAAAATAAAGATTAAACATATGAGCCAAATATTTCGAATGTTAGTTTAGTTGCAAGGCAAACTCATTTCCTAAAATTTTATGGACGTACAAATGAGATATGAAACATATATTATCATCGAGTTGCCACTAAATTGATCATCCAGTTACCTATAAGTCTATTATCAAAACAAATGTTTAAAAGAGAAGCATTCTACAAATACAGGGGTCTAAATGTAATTTATGGAAATAAACAATATTTTATGTTATTTCACAAATAGTCCCTCCTTCCTTCCTTCTTCTCAATCTCGAGTAATTTCGCTGTGCAAAGCAAAGCTTCTTCGATTTCTCTCTCAGACCAATCGCAACCCTTAACGTAAGTTTTCTTCCATTTCTGTGTCGAATTAAGCATATAGATTGAATAAACCTGATTGTTCCCATTCTATTGTAGAATTACTGGCTTAAGAAGAGTGATATAATAATCGCTTAGTTTTAGAATTTGGGAATCGGAAATTTTACTTGATGTTTAGGAAACGGAATATAGTTTTGGATTTGTTGCGCCGAGTTGATCGAGGTTACGTAGAAACCCTAATTTCACGGGGCTTATGGATTCGCACAGTTTCCACATTTCCCAAATCGGCTCTGCTTGCAACAAATAATGCAGAAATGGCTAGTAAGGAAACTGGAATGTTTTCACTAGCTGGGGAATTAGCTTCTCTTGTAGAGGAATCTTCTTCTCATGTTGATGATGATAGCAAACCCAGAGGTCGTATGGAACTTAAACGATCTCTTGAACTCCGTTTAAAGAAAAGAGTTAAAGAGCAGTGCACTGATGGGAAGTTTAGTGACCTGTTGAAGAAGGTGATTGCAAGGCCTGAAACGCTCCGGGACGCTTATGATTGTATTCGGCTTAACTCCAATGTTTCTATAATGGAAAGCAATGGAAGTGTTGCGTTTGATTCTATTGCAGAAGAGCTCTCTAGCGGGGTGTTTGATGTCGCTTCCAATACGTTTTCGATTGTGGCTAGAGATAAAACAAAAGAGGTCCTTGTCTTGCCTAGTGTAGCTCTTAAAGTTGTCCAAGAGGCTATTAGAATAGTCCTGGAAGTTGTTTTCAGTCCTCATTTTTCTAAGATTTCACATAGTTGCCGAAGCGGAAGGGGGCGTGCCTCTGCATTGAAGTACATCAGCAACAATATTTCTCGTTCTGATTGGTGTTTCACTTTGAGCCTGAACAAAAAACTTGATGTTTCTGTTTTCGAGAACTTGCTCTCTGTAATGGATGAAAAAATAGAAGACAGCAGTTTAAGCATCTTACTCCGTTCTATGTTTGAAGCCCGGGTGCTCAATCTCGAGTTTGGAGGATTTCCTAAGGGCCATGGTCTTCCACAAGAAGGGGTGTTGTCCCGAGTATTAATGAACATATATCTTGATCGGTTTGATCATGAATTTTATAGAATCTCAATGAGGCATGAAGCCCTTGGTCTTGATTCAAAGACTGATGAAGATAGCCCAGGCTCAAAACTTCGTTCCTGGTTTAGGAGGCAAGCCGGAGAACAAGATTTGAAAAGTACTCCGGAGCAGGACGTTGCGCTCAGAGTTTATTGTTGCAGATTTATGGATGAGATATATTTATCTGTGTCTGGTCTCAAGAAAGCTGCAATTGATATCAGATCTGAAGCGATTGGTTTCTTACGGAACTCGCTGCATTTGGACATCACAGATGAAACAGACCCGTCACCATGTGATGCTACCAGTGGGCTTCGTGTTTTGGGTACCTTGGTTAAGAAAAATGTTAGGGAGAGTCACACTGTCAAAGCTGTTCACAAGTTAAAGGAGAAGGTTAGGCTCTTTGCATTGCAGAAAGAAGAGGCCTGGACCTTAGGTACAGTTAGAATTGGAAAGAAATGGTTAGGACATGGATTGAAGAAGGTCAAAGAGTCAGAAATCAAAGGCTTGGCAGATAGTAACTCTACGTTGAGTCAAATATCTTGCCACAGAAAGGCAGGCATGGAAACGGATCATTGGTATAAGGTCTTGCTTAGAATATGGATGGAGGATGTGCTAAGAACCTCTGCAGATAGAAGCGAGGAGTTTGTCTTGTCCAAGCATGTTGTAGAACCTACTGTTCCTCAAGAATTAAGAGACGCGTTTTACAAGTTCCAAAAAGCTGCTGCAGCATATGTTTCTTCAGAGACGGCTAACGTGGAAGCGCTTTTGCCATGTCCACGGTCTCATGATAGACCTGTTTTCTTTGGTGATGTTGTCGCTCCTACTAATGCTATAGGAAGACGTCTTTATCGCTACGGATTAATAACAGCCAAGGGTTATGCTCGTTCAAATTCCATGCTTATTTTGCAAGATACTGCCCAAATAATTGATTGGTATTCAGGACTTGTTCGGCGATGGGTGATTTGGTATGAAGGCTGTAGTAATTTTGATGAGATAAAGGTTCTTATCGATAATCAGGTCAGAATGTCATGCATCCGTACTTTGGCAGCAAAATATCGAATACATGAAAATGAAATAGAGAAGCGCCTTGATTTGGAACTGAGCACTATTCCCTCTGCTGAAGATATAGAACAGGAAATACAACATGAGAAACTAGATTCTCCTGCTTTTGACAGGGATGAACATCTAACATACGGCCTTTCCAATAGTGGTTTGTGTTTATTGTCTTTGTCTCGATTAGTGAGCGAATCAAGGCCGTGCAATTGCTTTGTAATTGGTTGTTCGATGGCTGCACCTGCTGTTTATACTCTACATGCAATGGAGAGACAGAAGTTTCCTGGTTGGAAAACTGGATTTTCTGTTTGTATTCCTTCTAGCTTAAATGGGAGGAGAATAGGGCTGTGTAAGGAACACCTCAAAGATCTCTATATAGGTCAAATATCACTTCAAGCCGTTGATTTTGGAGCCTGGAGATGATTACTTTATCCCCCATTGCAAGAGTCCTGCAAGTGTTTGATATCTTCCTAGGGTCAACCCTGATCGTTTTAGACAGTTTGTTGAGCTCTGTGTATCTGATGTCTAGCAAATCATAGGTCCGGTGATTATTGTTCTTCAACTGTTTTAAATTCTGAGAGGCCTTGTGCAGTAGCTCAGTTTGAATATCCTCAGAATCTAAAACCATGTCATTAGCTGGTCTTGTGGGCAAATTCTAGGTGAAACGGTTTTGGTGGAATTCACTTTATAACTACCTTCACTTTTGTCTGTGTCTTCCAAAGCTTGCCTGAATAGCTTCTTGAATCTTTCTGATTTTTCTCATGGTTGATTTGTCGTGCTGCAGGTTTTGAACAAGACAAAATGGAATTAGCGGATCGAGCAGTCGGGCTTCTACTATCTTCAATTAGCTTATCCATATTCACTTACTATACTTTCTGGGTTATCATCCTGGTAAGTGACAACCACATAATTCATCTCCCCCAAGTTCCTTAAAACACATTATCAATTTGATGTACCATTGTCATCTAATGTTTCGGATATTACTAGGAAAAAGCTCACGTGATATAATTTTCCTTTTGTACAGCCATTTGTAGATAGTGATCACTTCATCCACAAGTACTTCTTGCCCCAAGACTATGCCATTCTCGTACCTGTCTTTGCCGGCATAGCCCTCCTCTCTCTCATTTCCGTATTCATCGGCATGGTCATGCTCAAATCTAAAAAGAAGAAGGCTTAATTTTCAACTTTTGCCTTGAGACAATGTTTTGTTCTTGTTTCTTAAGTTGTCCCTACTTTGTTTTGGTCTTTCAGAGGGTTTAGTCCTGAACTTTAAATGGTGTAGTTGAACCGTACGAGACTATGTCCTATGATCTTGAATACATAAAGAGATATTAAGTTCAAATCTTTTCTTGGAATTTCTTCTCTTATTAATCTGATCATCATTACAAACATTATGTTATGATGGATTTTAGGCTCACTACCATTCAACTTAAAATCTGTTTACAGAATATAATAAGGAATGATTTAGGTAAATGATGGCATTTTTCGAATATTTTTTTTGACTATACTTTTTTTTGTTTCTTCTTTTGTCGCTTGTGTTTTCTGCATATGGCAGTTACTGATCTATTTTCTTTTCTGGTTTCGTCTTTTTTTAGAGAGAAAAATAAATAAAATTGACTGATAGAGATTGAGTTTGTTAGCTATAACTATAAGTACCTCAGATCATACTTAAAAATATACTTAGTCCTTGAATGTTGAGAAACAGATATATTAAGCAAAATATTATTAGTAGTAGTAGTCATCATAGACAAAGAGCTGGCAAAGCATTAGAGACACAAGTGAGTTTCTCTTTGCAATTATTGTATGTCTGTAATGAATTTTGTTTTGACTTATCTTATGGAATTTAATCATAGTTTTAGCTTTTTTAATCTCATTAGCACTACTTAGTGCTTATGGATAAATCATTTCAAGTCCATCTTCGTACAACCAAAAATCAATTTCCTCTTTTTTTTTTTTTTGGTATAATAATAATTATTCCAACACGCTTTGAATTCTGTTCTACCACATTTGTGTAGTCTATTCTTTATTTCAACAAAAAAGCTGTCATTAACTATTTGCTAAAATAGGTTTCAAATTTTGGAAGGTGTAGCTTCGATTTTTTGGACCAGACTAATAAATGCATGTTTTCTTTTGAATTTTATTTTCTTAATATTTTAAATGAAGTAATGTACCGTCTTCTTCTGTAATACGGCAAAAAAAAAACAAAAAAAAGTGAAGAGCCTAAAAACATTCTCTTCTTCTCTATCTTCATTATAAAAATATACGAAACCTCTCAAGTTTTCACTACTTTCAGGAGATTCACTTCGATTCCGGATCCGAATTACGCCGACGGATCTTACCGTGACGGCGCCGGAAAATACGGAGAGGGGATTATCTAGTCACTTGTGGTGGTTGTGAAGTTAGGAAGTAATAGGAATTCTGTAAAAAAATGGGTTGCGTTAGCTCGAAGCAGACGGTCTCTGTGACGCCTGCGATCGATCACTCAGGTGTTTTCAAGGAAAATGAAAATGAGTGTTCCGGATCGGGTCGGATAGTGTTGGAGGATCCGCCTCGCGCGACGTTGAAGAAGCTCGTGTCATGGAGGAGCAGGAGTGGGAAGAGGAGGAGTCAGAGGAGCGGTAGTGAGTTGGGTAGCGAGTCAGGACGTGCTAGTGACTCGCTGAGTTTTCGACTTGGTAATGTTAGTAGATACCTTGAAGCTGAGCAAGTCGCTGCTGGTTGGCCTGCGTGGTTGAGCAACGTTGCTGGTGAAGCTATCCATGGTTGGGTTCCTCTTCGATCCGATGCTTTCGAAAAGCTCGAAAAGGTTTTGAAATTTGACAATTCTTTGTGTCTTTTGTGAATGTTGTTTGTTTCTGGTTCAAATGGAGGTTTGATTTGGTTTCTGTAGATTGGACAAGGTACTTATAGCAGTGTGTTTCGTGCGGTGGAGACCGAAACCGGGAGGATTGTGGCGTTGAAGAAGGTGAGGTTTGATAATTTTGAGCCAGAGAGTGTTAAGTTTATGGCAAGAGAGATTTTGATACTTAGAAGACTCAATCATCCCAACATTATCAAATTAGAAGGCTTGATTACTTCAAAACTATCTTGCAACATACAACTTGTGTTCGAGTATATGGAGCATGATCTTACTGGTCTTCTTTCTTCCCCTGACATCAAATTTACAACGCCACAGGTTGGTTTGATTTTATAATGGAATTCTCATTGTCCATAATGTTGGGGAGTTTTGTTATGTATCTGGTTGTGTGATCATTGGTTTTTTGCTTCCTGCAGATTAAGTGTTACATGAAGCAATTGTTGTCTGGGCTTGATCATTGTCATTCACGAGGCGTGATGCATCGAGACATAAAAGGTTCAAATCTTTTGTTGAGTAACGAAGGGATACTAAAGGTGGCTGATTTTGGGTTAGCAAACTTCAGCAATTGTTCTGGACACAAGAAGAAACCTCTTACCAGTCGAGTTGTGACTCTGTGGTATCGTCCACCTGAACTTTTGCTCGGGGCAACGGACTATGGAGCATCTGTTGACATGTGGAGTGTTGGTTGTGTTTTCGCTGAGCTGCTTCTTGGAAAACCTATTCTTCGGGGAAGAACTGAGGTAAACCTCTTAACACTGTCTTCTATTATTTATGATATTGGACCTTTTGGTCATGGATATATGTTATCTTTTACTTGGTGAAAACTGTAATTCAGTGCTATTATGAATTTTATGAACAGGTTGAACAGCTGCACAAAATCTTCAAACTGTGTGGATCTCCACCAGAAGATTACTGGAAAAAGTCCAAACTTCCCCATGCAATGCTTTTCAAGCCACAACAAAATTATGATAGTTGTCTCCGGGAAACCTTGAAAGATTTGTCTGAGACTGAAATCAATCTGATAGAAACTCTTCTTTCTATTGATCCTCACAAACGCGGTACTGCCTCTAGTGCCCTTGTTTCCCAGGTAACCTTTTTATCCTTCGATTAATATATCAAGTTTAAAGCCCTAAGAATTTAATCTCCGTGGAAACAAACCATATTACTGTATTTTGCTCATCTTTTACAAATGAAGACATTGCCTTTTATGTTTTTTTCAGTATTTTACTACAAAGCCTTTTGCTTGTGATCCCTCAAGCTTGCCAATATACCCACCTAGCAAGGAGATAGATACAAAGCATCGGGACGAAGCAGCGAGGTCAGTAATTTCTTTCATTACCTGATAGAGAAAATTTATTTTCATGATTATATCATCTCTTTAATCAGAAGAAAATAAAGCTTGAAACACAATCTACTGTTCCACAGCACTGGGAAATTACCTAGTCTACCATTTTGGTTGGCCTTATATGTCAGGTCTTGGAAGCATTTGTAACATCCGCATATTCCATGTCCGATTTTCAGGAAAAAAATTAGCGGTAATGGGAGACGTGGTATAGATGCGAGGAAGCCATCAAGGAAGGCCCATTCATTCAACAGATTGGCACCAGTTGAGGTACTTCCTACTTACTCACTTTTTTACATGTTACCTGTACCTTGAGAGTATAATTCCTCGTTCAAGAAACTGAAATGTACCCTCTTTTTCTGTTTGCAGGATGCAAGACATCAAACTGAAACTTTTCAGAAACGAATTGGTCATTTAGTTCATAATTCGATTGAAAGTGATGCCAGGTTATGTGGGAAACTGCAAAACCCATTAGGTCACAAGAAAGACGAAGCTTCCCATGTGAAGCATGCATCACAAGGAGATGTGCCTTTCTCAGGGCCGTTACAAGTCTCTAAATCAAACAGTTTTGCTTGGGCGAAACGAGAAAAAGATGACGTATGTGTTAGGGTACATAATCGATCTCTCTCAAGAGGTCACATTCCTAACTTGTCAGGACATTCCCCCGCATTCAAGATAAATAAGAATGAAAACGAGGACAAGACAGATTCTCGAGGCCAGGAGTCATATGAGATGGTGAAGCGTTCTATGCTGAAGCAGTGGAGACAACTTGAACGTCCAGATTCCTTTGGTACATCTGACGAGTATCACTCGCAGGAACTGTCATTGGGACTCTATCAAAGAGATGAAATGGCAAAAAAGCTGGGTAATAATTTGGTACGTCCATAGATTATAGAAGCTCTAAAAGCACTCTTCTAGTTTATTTAATATCCAAATTCCATATAGCAGATTGTTATATGCATTGCTTCCATTGCAGTTTAGTGCTATTGACAGACATAGTAGAGACCAAGTATGATTTGTGCCAGACGTTCTTACATGTGAAACTTAGGATTTGGCTTCATTCTTTCTTATGCTGTAATGCGAGTGTCAAATTGTGAAATAAAATGAAAGTAATTCTAAAGATATGATTGCAGTAGTGCTGTAATAGTTATATATCTAAGTGATTTCGGAGATTTCAGGAACCATTATATACAACATACATACTATAAGATACGGTGTAAATGGGATATACAGCTCAAAAAGTAGAAAGAGAGGACCAGATTACCGTTGGTAGTCAGATTATGTTTCCTCAGCTGTTTAAGTTTTTTTTTTATCCTCTCTCTCTCCACGCTTTCACCTAAAGTTAAGAGGAGAGAGGAAAAAGTAGGCATGATTTAGTTTGTCCCCTTTTTGGGTTTAGTGACAAGCATGCTCAATGATACTGATAACTTAAGCCTTGACATGACAGGGTGATGGGGACAAGATCGAATTCTCGGGCCCTTTGTTATCTCAATCTTATGGAGTTGATGAACTATTGGAACGCCATGAACGCAACATCCGCAAGCTAATTCGAAAACCGTGGTTCCAGAAAGGTAAATTAGGAAAACTTTAGCTGACTATATCCTTCATTGTGTCTTGGTTCCTCTTTACAAATAAGACTTGCGATTTTTCTTTGCCCCAATAGGTAAACTGATTGAGTGTAAATGAATTCATCTTTCTCAACAAATTACAAGAAAAACAAAAAAGATTTTGCTTTTCTCAACTGAATTGTAACTTATCCAGTGGTTTTGGATTCAGCCTTTATGATTTTGTTTTTAGGTATTGAGTTAGAAAATCTGAAACATGAACAAGTGTGTTGTTTTGCAGATAAGAAACAGGGGAAGTGACTGTAATCACAAGCCTCACAAGGAGATGGAGAAAAGAGCTCCAGAAACTCTTGTGAAATTATGTTTATATCGTCAAGACCTGTGATTATCAAACAAGATGGAGAAAAGGCCATGAAGCATTCTTTTGTTGTTAATTATGTATTGATTTATTCTTAAGTTATAGTATGGAGGTACAGTTTTTGAGAGCCTATACACATTCAGAGGCAATAATGTATAGAGCTCAGTTCCTAGAATATTTTATCTATTGGCATATATTTAGACAGCTTTATGCTTTCTTTCGAGTACAGTTGTACAACAACAGGTTTATGTTATAAGGTATACAATTGTATATTACAAAGTTTGGACCATCTTCTTTTTCATGATGCTGATCTGTAGTTTACTGAGAAGTGAACCAACTAAGATGACCCCAAGAGGGTCAAGTTAAGTGTACCTTCATTTTCTAAACAAATAAAAACGATGGGAAAAATACGCAGTGCATAGGCGAAGAAAAGATAAATGTGATTCAATTTGTGAGAACTACATTTCATCTGAAACAAATTCAACTGTTGATTATACAAACTACTGACCATTACATTTTGCCTTGTAAAAAGGTAAAACAGAAAACGATACATTTTCTTATTTTTTGAAGTTGGTAAATATCACTGTATTTAGCACCTTTTTATGTGTATATACCTCTTTACCACCGTAAAAATGCTCTTCTTGGATTGGGTCCATAGAAATTACTTGTGTTCGGAAGCCTCAAGGAGCCTCGGCTTTGTTAACCAATACTGCTCAAACCTTTGTCTTGCGTACTCCATGTAGTCGAAGTCGATCTCATTTACATGTTCCTGTGAAGTTTTACAAAATGAAAATCAAGAATCTATACATGGATTCACAATATGCAGGTATGATAGAAGATTATTGTAGAAATTACCGATATAATTCCCCATAAACCCCAAGTTAGATGACTAGCAAGTGTATATTTCTCAACGTCTTCTAGGAGTTTTTCGACCATAGTATAGCTGGGCTCTTCACCTGGACTCACAAGAACAAATACAATAAAGAATTATGGCCGTACAGTGATTTATTGCTGAAGCTCATAGCGAGAAAGTGTGATAAAATAATCACCTGAATAACTCATATATGTTTTCAGAAATCTTTGTCGTTCCTCCACACCTAACATTATCATATATGATTGAGCTTCTATCACTTCAAAGATAAAGAAAGATGACTTGAAACAGACACTTACTAGGGTATTTACTATAATCCATGATATGAGGTGTTTCAGTGTGGTAATCGGCAGCCATCTCACAGAAGTGATTGGCTATGTCATAAGCCACAGGATTGTAGCATGAATATTCATAATCCTAATTTTTGTAAGACAAAATAATAACAAAATCGAGTTAGGATCCATATTTTAGTAACGGCACTGGAAAAAAAGAGAACTGAGCAAACAAATTTATGAAACCTTACAATGATGGTTATTGCTTTGGTTTCTTCATCCATCATTATGTTTCCATACTGTAAATCGTTGTGGCAAAATCCAATATTTTCATCATTGTTAAAGAGAGATTTCTCAAGTAAATTAATTTCCATCTCCATAACATCGAGACGAAAAGACTTAGCTTCTTCTGGTGAAGCCAGTCTCTTGCATGCAGTGAGCCAATTTCTGAAGTTGCAAGAAACAAAGTGGAGGAACAAATTCAAAAAGACCAAAATTTTAATGATTGATTAGAAAAGCAAAGTAGAATCTAGCAGAGAACAATGAAATGTACCGTAATCTGTCCCAAAGTAAAGCCTTCTTCACACCAGGCATTTCAAGACCGTGAAACTCCTTCATCCTAGTTGCTATTCGACCAGATATTTCAGGATCACGCAAGTCACAAGCAGATAAGGTCTGAAAGTTCATAGTTCAGCAAACAAGTTACAAACTCAGTAAACAAGAATGTAGAAAGACAAATAAGAACTACCTACGAACTAAAAACCGGGGAAATGCAAAGATAATCAATAACTTAGGAACACAGGGCATTTCAAGAATAAGCTAAAGTATAAATAATTACCCGTGCATGGAGGAACTCCTCGATACGACCATTGCCAAACCGTCCTAACAACAAAGGTCCATGACCATGCTTTGACATAAACTCAAATGTCCTGATCTCATCCTCACGATCAAAGAAAATTTCAACACCTTCACCATAAATCCTAACCAAAACCTTACGAGAAGGACCTTTTTCCCTAGTTGGCCATTTGATCTGAAAGACCTCATTAGTCATTGCACCTTTTAAAGGAATAACTTGCAGAGCCTTTGAATCAATCACATCTTCCCACTCTGATGCTATTGCTTGTAAAGCTTCCTTGACTTCTCGAGGCAAACGATATTGTTTATTCTCTACATCCTTTTCAGTACCACCCATTGTCATTTGATTGCCACACACAGATAAATCTCTCTGTACAAGATAAAAACAGGTACTTTTAACAAATACTTCTAACAAAGCTATGTTTTTTTCAATCAAGGGGAGGGTTTAAGAGTCACACAATGCCAACAAAACAAAATTTGGGTTTTATACGATCACCTCAATGCAACAATCCTATAGGCTTCAGTTTCCTAAAAATTCTGAATTTCACCCTAAAACTATACGATTCTATCCTAACTAATCTAGAGAAAGTTTTTACAATAGAATGAGAGCAATCTTTATACTTAGCTCCTCCACAGGACGATCTACTTTGAGATTGACACAAAACACAAGCCTTGGAAAAAAAGGAAGAAAGCTTACGTTTTTAAACAAAGATCACACGATGGATGCGAAAGGAAGATTGGTCTGAGGGAAAATTGACGAAGAGGAGTTAATCGAGAGATGATTATTATGGAGTTTGAAGTAATAGAGAGAACGTTGCGCAGATCGAGGAAGAGCAGAGGATATGATCAAGACAAGATCTTGTGAAAAAAGAAAATGGAGGAGGAAATGAAGGACTATTTGTTAAATAACATATACTATTAAATTTCTGAAAATATTTTCATTTGACTCCTTAAATTTATACAAGGCTCCATTTGTACGACAACTATTTTCAGAAGGTCCAAATAATTTTTCTCTATTTGTGGGTTTTCGATATTTTAGACGTAAAACCTATGGGATGTGGCATCAATAGACAATTAGCCAGCTTCTGTTTCCATTAATTAGATTTATAATTTTAATTTCTACTAGTTTAGCATTCTTCTAAAATTAAATAATGTTGCAAAAGAGGAGAAATTAATTTTTGTTGTTGTTATTTTGAAGCTTTACAAATATATAAAGCCAGGAGAGAACCATAAAAAAGGAAATTCTACGGTGTCAATAAAAAGAAAGGAAATTCCACGTGGCATCTACCTGTCGTATCACCAAGAGTAGAATTGACATTTGTTTCTCTCTCACGCTCTCTCGAATTCTCTGGTAGCTTCTAGTTCTATGGGAAAAAAAGACGAGAGTTCTCTATCTTTCCAGATGAATCTCCTTCCATATACAAAAGCACTCATGCCTCCTCCTCGCTCTCTCGCAATTCACAAAGTTTCCAAACATCTAAAGGTTTCAATTTTACAACATTATCGCTACAATCTGCTTGATTCTCTGCAAAAAGAGAGAGACTTGTTACTGAGAAGAAGAAGAAGAAGTCGTCTGATTCATTGAAGAAACTCTGCGAAACAAACCCAGTTCTCATATCGTTTAAGGTAACTGAGCGCAACATTCTTCTTCTTTCTGGGTTTATGTTTTCTTCGAGATTCGTTTTGTGGGTTTTGTCGATTGTGTATGAAAGTTGCTGAGATTAGGGTTTTATTTCTATGTTTTTCAGGGATTTTAAAGGCTGATTCGAAGATGAATCCAGAGAAATTCACACACAAGACAAACGAGACAATTGCTACAGCTCATGAGTTAGCTGTGAATGCAGGACATGCTCAATTCACTCCTCTGCATTTGGCGGGTGCTTTGATCTCTGATCCCACTGGTATATTCCCTCAAGCAATATCTAGTGCCGGTGGCGAGAACGCAGCACAATCTGCTGAAAGAGTGATCAATCAAGCCTTGAAGAAGCTTCCTTCACAATCTCCTCCACCTGATGATATTCCAGCGAGTTCAAGCCTTATCAAGGTCATACGCCGTGCTCAAGCTGCTCAGAAGTCACGCGGTGATACTCATTTGGCTGTTGATCAGTTGATTATGGGTCTTCTTGAAGATTCTCAAATCAGGGATTTGTTGAATGAAGTTGGTGTTGCAACCGCGAGGGTAAAGTCTGAGGTTGAGAAGCTTCGTGGGAAAGAAGGGAAGAAGGTGGAGAGTGCTTCAGGGGATACAAATTTTCAAGCTTTGAAGACTTATGGAAGAGATTTGGTTGAGCAAGCAGGGAAGCTTGATCCTGTGATTGGTCGGGATGAGGAGATTAGAAGAGTTGTGAGGATTCTTTCGAGGAGAACAAAGAACAATCCAGTGCTTATTGGAGAGCCAGGAGTTGGTAAAACAGCTGTGGTTGAAGGTTTAGCGCAAAGGATTGTGAAAGGAGATGTGCCCAACAGTCTTACTGATGTGAGATTGATTTCTTTGGACATGGGTGCATTAGTTGCTGGTGCTAAGTATAGAGGAGAGTTTGAAGAAAGGTTGAAAGCTGTTTTGAAAGAAGTTGAAGAAGCTGAAGGCAAAGTGATTCTCTTTATTGATGAGATTCACTTGGTTCTTGGTGCTGGCAAAACTGAAGGGTCGATGGATGCAGCTAATCTGTTCAAGCCCATGTTAGCTAGGGGTCAGCTTCGATGCATTGGTGCTACAACACTGGAAGAGTATAGGAAATATGTTGAGAAAGATGCTGCCTTCGAGAGGAGGTTCCAACAAGTCTATGTTGCTGAGCCAAGTGTGCCTGACACTATTAGCATTCTTAGAGGGCTCAAAGAGAAGTATGAGGGACATCATGGTGTGCGAATCCAAGACAGGGCTCTTATAAATGCTGCTCAGCTGTCTGCTCGTTACATAACTGGTATGTTGAGATTCTTAATCCTATGCTGAAGTTTATGGTTTCTTATAGTCTTGTTCTTTGCATAACATAATTGTGCGGTTATTTAGGTCGGCATTTACCGGATAAAGCGATTGATTTGGTTGATGAGGCTTGTGCGAATGTGAGAGTCCAGCTTGATAGTCAACCTGAAGAGATTGATAACCTTGAAAGGAAGAGGATGCAGCTGGAAATTGAACTTCACGCCTTGGAAAGGGAGAAGGATAAAGCCAGCAAAGCTCGACTTATAGAGGTATGATACAGCTTTCTTCTCTCTTCAGTAGATACTTGTTCTGGAAAATTCTTGATTGGTAGCATCTTCTTTTGGGATGAGTCTTTGATATAGTTTTCTCAAACTATGAATTTGTAGGTGCGGAAAGAGCTTGATGACCTGAGAGACAAGCTTCAGCCTCTCACCATGAAATACAGAAAGGAGAAAGAGAGAATTGATGAAATTCGAAGGCTTAAACAGAAAAGGGAAGAGCTCATGTTTTCTTTGCAGGAGGCAGAACGAAGATATGACCTTGCAAGAGCTGCTGATCTAAGATATGGGGCAATTCAAGAAGTGGAATCTGCAATTGCCCAACTTGAAGGAACTTCTTCTGAAGAGAATGTGATGCTCACAGAAAACGTTGGGCCTGAACACATTGCTGAGGTTGTGAGCCGTTGGACGGGGATTCCAGTGACGAGACTCGGCCAAAATGAGAAGGAGAGGTTGATTGGTCTTGCTGATAGGTTGCACAAGAGGGTTGTGGGACAGAATCAAGCGGTAAATGCAGTTTCTGAGGCAATTCTAAGGTCAAGGGCAGGACTTGGAAGGCCACAACAGCCAACTGGATCATTCTTATTCCTTGGACCAACTGGTGTTGGCAAAACTGAGCTCGCCAAGGCTCTTGCTGAGCAGCTGTTTGATGATGAGAACCTCTTAGTTCGGATTGATATGTCGGAATATATGGAACAACACTCTGTTTCTCGCCTCATTGGGGCACCACCTGGGTAAGTAACTTATACTTTACTTTTCAAGATGTTTAAATTATGAAGTTCGTCTTTGTCACTTACATGATTACACTTTCTCAGGTATGTTGGTCACGAGGAAGGTGGACAACTAACTGAGGCTGTGAGGAGGCGACCCTATTGTGTCATACTCTTTGATGAAGTGGAGAAGGCTCATGTTGCTGTCTTCAACACTCTGCTCCAAGTCTTGGATGACGGTCGATTGACAGACGGGCAAGGCAGGACAGTCGATTTCAGGAACTCGGTGATAATCATGACATCAAACCTTGGTGCCGAGCACCTCCTTTCAGGGCTAACTGGGAAAGTAACAATGGAAGTGGCTCGGGAATGTGTGATGCGGGAGGTGAGGAAGCACTTCAGACCAGAGCTCTTGAACAGGCTTGACGAGATTGTGGTGTTCGATCCCCTTTCACATGACCAGTTGAGGAAAGTAGCCCGGCTTCAAATGAAAGATGTTGCTGTCCGGCTTGCCGAAAGAGGAGTTGCTTTGGCAGTCACTGATGCTGCTTTGGACTATATTTTGGCAGAGAGTTATGACCCGGTAAGTCTCTTCGCATGATGCAGAATGCATATCGTTGTTGCTCTCTCAGGTTGGTTTGTTCTGTTGACTGACTCGTGTGATTACTTTCTTGTTTTGTTGGTTAGGTGTACGGAGCCAGGCCTATAAGGAGATGGATGGAGAAGAAGGTGGTGACAGAGCTGTCAAAGATGGTTGTGCGTGAGGAAATTGATGAAAACTCAACTGTTTACATAGATGCAGGCGCTAATGGATCTGATCTTGTGTACCGCGTAGAAAGTGGAGGTCTAGTGGACGCTTCAACAGGGAAGAAGTCAGATGTGCTGATTCATATTGCTAACGGGACAAAGAGAAGTGATGCAGCTCAGGCAGTGAAAAAGATGAGGATCGAGGAAATAGATGATGATGAGGAAATGGTCGAGGATTAAAAGTCTTGACCTTTAGGGTCTCCAACGTTTAAGAGTTCTTTTGAGGTGTTGTGTTTGTGATTTAAGCTTTTAGAGTCCGATGAGACTCATGCTCTGTTTTGGTAGACTATAATGGTGTGGAACTGTAAAAAAGTCTACTTTTATTATGTTTTCGTATATGTAAACCATTTTACATAAGAAATCTATTGTACCCATAATCTTTTGGGCTTTTTTTTGACCTTTGTGATCTTATCTTAGTTAATGCTCTGCATCAGAGCTGTCTTAACAATCTCATCAACCACACCTTTAGCGAAGGGGAAGAAGTGGCCACTTCCCGGAACCTCATGATAGTGAAGCCAAGGAAGCTTATGTGCAATGTAACGTTGCAGCGTCACAGGCACTAACATGTCCTCATCTCCTTGCCACAAATGAACAGAACCTTCTTTGTTTAGAAACGGATTCTCGAGGTCTATAGGATCAAATTCCCAATTCCCAAAACCCACAATCATGTCACGGTTAATACTCTCATGTATTCCTTGCTGCCTAACTTCTGCCAAATGCGGTTTCCTCGAAGATCCCATGTTCAAAATGATATCTTTATCCGGCTGTGACAAGATACCGCCATCTCGGTTTGCAACACTCGAACCTGGGAACCAGTTTTGTGTGTTCCACCAGTAAATAAGCCAAGGAGCATAGTGAGCAACACGAACCGCCCATTGATCTCTCTTTTGTTGCAACTTAAATCCTTGAGTTGAAACGTTCAAAGGTAAGTTCCTCCAATAATAGTTAACCACCGGAGCAACTAGTGTTACTCCGGCTAACCGGTGAGGGATGTACTTAAGGCATCCCCACGCCGCTTGTCCTCCCATTGATTTCCCAATCACGTAGAACCTCGATCCTAGACTCAGTTGATCAGCGAGCTCTTCAATATCCAAAACCATGCTTTTTGGTGTACGGTTTGGATCCGGATCACTCCATAACCCGGTTTATCAAATGAAACCATATACACGCCTAGTTCTTGAACTAAATCCTATAAAATGAAACTTGATCAAGAAATTGTGTTTTTTTTTTTTGTTTTGACAAAGATCAAGAAATTGTTATGAACCTTAATTCAAGAAATTTGTATGAACGTACCGGAGAAAGAAGAGTGGCGAAAACAGCATCGTGTCTACAACTATCGGATCCATGAATGAAGACTATTTTGTGGTTAGCTTTCTCTCTTGGAAGTCCATGCTCTTTGTAGGCCAAATGTCTCCCATCACGCAGCTTTATACGCGGTGCTGTGATCGGTGGATTACCGGGAGAGCCACATAGCTTTGGCGGAGGAGGTTTCAAGATTGACTGATAAGTCAACGCCAAGATTATCCCAACAATGATGATCACACTTGAGGGAAGAAGAAAACTCTTTCGAGACGAAGGCTTTAGTGAGCTTTTCCTTGCTGAACCATTCGCCATTTCACCAACGGGAAGATGATCGGAGAGGCACGGCGGTCAACGGCCACGATTCTTGAAAGAGAGAGTTAACTGTTCAAGAATTATTACAACAGAATCGTGTTTTTCGAACTAAAAATGGAGAAGCCCATTTATGTTTTGTTTCACTATATTAATGGCCCGAGGCTTAAGGCCCATAAGCCCATATTAAATCAAAGGGAACAAGGGGGGAGCAATATATAAAACCTAAATGATGAATTAGGGTTTCTTCTTCGTTTTCTCCCTTTGAGTAGCAGCAGACTTTGGATATTCGGCGGAATCGAAAATGGTGAAGGGACGCCAAGGAGAACGAGTCAGGTCTCTCTCTTCTAATTCTCTCTTTATTCTTCTTCGAGCTTGATCTATCACTAAGCTTGGTTTTCTTTGTTACCATTTGAAATTTGCTCTGTGGTTCTGTGCCTCACTTCTGAAGCTGTTTTGCTACCTTTGTATTGTATAGATTTGAGCTGATTCTTCATGGTCTAGTAATTTTGTCATTGTTCAATGATTAATAATTCGAAAGTCTGATTCTTTTTATGTTATCAAATTTTGCAGACTCTACGTGAGAGGAACCATCCTCGGATACAAAAGGTGACTCATTTCTTTATCTCTTTGGGTATCCATTTTATACTGCTTATAGTTTCTGATTTGACGCCAATAAGATTACATGTAATGAGCCTTGATTAGTATTTTATGTAAGCCAATCTGATAGAATCGAATACTAAATACGAAGCTTCTTGTCCACTTATGATCACATACTTCCACTCAATGGAATCATTTTAGACTCTTGTTTAGTTGTCTACATTTTTGAGCTGCTTTGTATTTCTTTTAATAAACATTATTGTTACCTGAGTTCTGCTTAAATAACCTTGTCATGCTGAAACCGATTCTTAACAATTTGATACTGACTTTGGTCTGACATTTACTTCAATGCGCAGGTCAAAGTCGAACCAGTATCCCAACACGTCCCTCGTCCAGATCGAAGGAGTTAACACTCAGGAGGAGGTAAACTGGTACAAGGGAAAGAGGATGGCGTACATCTACAAGGCTAAGACAAAGAAGAACGGTAGCCACTACCGCTGCATCTGGGGAAAGGTTACCAGGCCTCACGGTAACAGCGGTGTTGTCCGTGCGAAATTCACATCCAACTTGCCTCCTAAGTCCATGGTACTTAAACAGACTCTTTAACCATTCATCATCTTCTCTGTTTAGAAGTGAAATCTTTTGCTTGGGTTTTTAACAAGATACTATTCCTTATTTTCTTGCAGGGAAGCAGGGTGAGAGTCTTCATGTATCCGAGTAACATATGAAGCAATGCAAAAATGGCTTAAACTTATAATTTAGCCGCCTTGGTTTTGTTCACTAGTTTGTTATTTTGTATTTTGATATTGAAAGCATTTCCTTCCTTTGTTTGAAGTGTTTGGAGATTCTCTAAATTGACTTTGATCATGGATCTGGTTTTTCATCACAAATTAGAATCCATCCTTTTTCCCCTTATACTGACTCAAAACGGATGAATATTACTCTCTGATAGCTTAATCGTTTCATGGATTAAGATACAGAACGGCGTAGGAAAGCAATTGATAAAAGTAATTGTTACTGGTTTTTTTTGTAAACTTCATGTAATACTATAAACCTCATCTAAGACTCAATACTACTCCTAACAATTACAAAAAACAGATGAGGTTTATAGTAACTCTTGCAACATTTTTTCAAGTCACTATTAGAACATAATTATCTCTTAGAAACAAACATTTTAAAACAGATAATTTTCCTTCGCATATGTTTATTGTTGAAGTCCCAAAGTCAAAAATCACTCCCAGAAAAAACATTAGCTGATGTAAATGAAAATGAAAACATTTGAGACTCGATTTGTGATATAGGCCCGTTAAACTTTTATTGGGCTTAGCTAGGCTCAACTTTAAAAAATAATCAGAATTATGTTCTCATGTAAACAAAAAAATACCAACAAACCTAAGATTCGTTGAGAGGAAAGACCAGACAAGAACTGTGTGTCGACTGCCGTACTCTCGGAGTCGGAGCTTCGGTCCCGTTAAGACAGTAACATAGAAAAACCCTAAACCCCTTTTTCACTTTGTTTGCTGTTCCGGTCATCTCTCGCGACGATGAATACCTCCCAAGCAACTCGTGCGGCTCTGTTCCTAAACGTAAATATTCTCTTACTGATATTATTTTCAGTGGTCCAAGTTTTGTGTCGATTGATTTATGAACTTAATTTCTCTCGTTCTGTTGCTTAAACTTTTCGTAGATTGATTATTAAAGATGATTTCGAAAAGTAACTTATATTGAGAATTTGAAGTTCTGTTGATGTTGTTAAGTAAAACGGAGGGAGTTGAATGCAATAATTTAGGACTCTAATTTCATCGAAACTTCATATTATTTGGCATCTGTAATGTTTTCGTTTTAACAAGTTAGTGTTTTTTGTTTTTTTTTGCAGGGTTCGAATAGACAAGCAATGCTTTTGCAGAGATGCCAGAGAAGCTCAACCAGTCAATTGTGGGGTTCTGTTGGAATGAGAACTTCACGGCTGTCTCTGAATCGAACTAAAGCTGTTAGCTTGAGATGTTCTGCTCAACCTAATAACCCTAAAGCAGCTGTTTCTACTGGTTCTTTTGTTTCTGCTGATGAGCTACCGAGCTTGGTTGAGAAACCTGCTGCTGAGGTTATCCATTTCTATCGCGTGCCTTTGATTCAAGATAGCGCGAACGCGGAACTCCTCAAGGCGGTTCAAACCAAAATCAGCAACCAGATTGTCAGTTTGACCACAGAACAGTGTTTCAATATTGGGCTTGAATCGAAGTTAAAAGACGAAAAGCTTTCTGTTCTGAAGTGGATTCTTCAAGAAACATATGAGCCAGAGAATTTAGGTACTGTTAAATGTCATGCTATATTTTGATATGATTACAATTTTCTTAGGCCTCTCTGTTATTGATGACTGAGTTAAATTTCAGGTACGGATAGTTTTCTTGAGAAGAAGAAGCAAGAAGGACTCCATGCTGTAATTGTTGAAGTTGGTCCCAGATTGTCTTTCACAACAGCATGGTCCACCAATGCTGTTTCGATATGTAGAGCATGTGGGTTAAACGAGGTGACTCGCTTAGAAAGGTCGAGGAGGTATCTTTTGTTCAGCAAGGAGCCACTGTTGGAAAATCGGATTAAGGAATTTGCTGCAATGGTTCATGATAGAATGACTGAGTGCGTGTACGCTCAGAAACTTATTTCATTTGAGACAAATGTGGTTCCGGAGGAAGTGAAGTATGTACCTGTGATGGAGAAGGGTCGGAAGGCGCTGGAAGAAATCAACCAGGAGATGGGTTTAGCCTTTGACGAGCAAGATTTGCAATATTATACTAGACTTTTCAGAGAGGACATTCAGCGTGATCCTACCAATGTGGAGCTATTTGATATCGCCCAATCCAACAGCGAGCACAGTCGACACTGGTTCTTTGCTGGGAACATGGTTATTGATGGAAAGCCAATGGATAGGTCTCTTATGCAGATTGTAAAGAGCACTTGGGAGGTAGGGCTTTAGTCAAAATTTCTCTCCTTTCCTACAGTTTGAAAGTTTTGTTCATATAATTCACTCTTATCTTCTGTGTTGAACTTTGCAGGCAAATCGAAATAACTCTGTCATTGGGTTTAAGGATAACTCTAGTGCTATTAGAGGCTTTCTGGTGAACCAGCTACGGCCTCTACTTCCTGGTTCTGTGTGCCTACTTGATGTCAGTGCACGTGATCTCGACATATTGTTTACTGCTGAGACCCATAATTTCCCTTGTGCTGTGGCTCCTTATCCTGGTGCTGAGACAGGTGCTGGAGGTCGAATCAGGGATACACATGCAACAGGAAGAGGTTCTTTTGTGGTTGCATCCACTTCTGGTTACTGTGTTGGTAACCTTAACATGGAGGGATCTTATGCTCCATGGGAAGACTCGTCTTTCCAATACCCATCAAACCTAGCCTCACCTCTACAGATACTCATCGACGCTAGTAATGGTGCATCTGACTATGGGAACAAATTCGGAGAGCCCATGATTCAGGGATATACCAGGACTTTTGGAATGAGACTGCCAAGTGGGGATAGACGAGAATGGTTGAAGCCGATTATGTTCAGTGCAGGGATTGGACAGATTGATCATACTCATATAACTAAAGGGGAGCCAGAGGTTGGGATGCTTGTTGTTAAGATTGGTGGACCTGCTTACCGCATTGGTATGGGAGGAGGAGCAGCTTCGAGTATGGTTAGTGGTCAGAATGATGCAGAGCTTGATTTCAATGCTGTGCAACGTGGAGATGCTGAGATGTCCCAGAAGTTGTACCGTGTTGTCCGTGCTTGTATTGAGATGGGTGAGAAGAATCCCATTATCAGCATTCATGATCAAGGTGCTGGTGGAAACTGCAATGTTGTCAAAGAGATTATTTATCCACAGGGTGCAGAGATTGACATAAGAGCGGTTGTTGTGGGTGATCATACTATGTCGGTGTTGGAGATTTGGGGAGCAGAATATCAAGAGCAAGATGCGATTTTGGTGAAAGCTGAGAGCCGGGAGATTTTGCAATCGATCTGTAAGAGGGAAAGGCTTTCGATGGCTGTGATTGGAACAATTAATGGGGGAGGTCGCTGTACTTTAATTGACAGCACAGCTGCAGCGAAGTGCAGTAAAGAAGGGCTACCTCCACCTCCACCTGCTGTGGATCTTGAACTCGAGAAGGTTCTTGGTGATATGCCTAAGAAGACGTTTGAGTTCAACCGCATTGCTTATGCACGGGAGCCACTTGATATTGCTCCTGGGATTACGTTGATGGATTCTTTGAAAAGGGTTCTGCGATTACCATCAGTTTCTTCGAAGCGGTTCTTGACAACCAAAGTTGATAGATGTGTCACAGGTCTTGTTGCCCAGCAGCAAACAGTTGGACCATTGCAGATCACACTTGCTGATGTTGCAGTTATTGCTCAGACATTCACAGATCTAACAGGTGGTGCATGTGCCATTGGCGAGCAACCGATCAAAGGCTTGCTTGATCCAAAAGCCATGGCTAGACTAGCTGTTGGAGAGGCCTTAACAAATCTGGTTTGGGCAAAGGTCACTGCACTTTCTGATGTTAAAGCCAGTGGTAACTGGATGTATGCTGCCAAGCTTGAAGGAGAAGGATCAGCGATGTATGATGCTGCGATTGCTCTATCTGAAGCAATGATCGAACTTGGCATTGCAATTGATGGTGGAAAAGACAGTCTTTCAATGGCAGCTCATGCCGACGGTGAGGTTGTTAAAGCTCCAGGAAATCTTGTGATTAGTGCCTATGTTACCTGTCCAGACATAACAAAGACAGTGACTCCGGATCTGAAGCTCGGAGGTGATGATGGTATTCTCTTGCATGTTGATTTGGCAAAGGGAAAGCGGAGATTAGGTGGATCTGCACTGGCTCAGGTTTTCGGTCAGATTGGAAACGACTGTCCTGATCTTGATGATGTTCCATATCTGAAAAACGTTTTTGAGGGCATTCAAGCTCTCATTGCAGAAAACTTGGTATCTGCTGGACACGACATCAGTGATGGTGGACTAGTTGTAACAGCTTTGGAAATGGCTTTTGCTGGAAACAAAGGTATAAATCTCGACTTGGCTTCGAATGGAATTAGCCTTTTTGAGACTTTGTTTTCTGAAGAACTTGGTCTCGTGATGGAGATTAGTAAGACAAACTTAGACGCTGTGATGGAAAAACTCCGTGGTTTCAATGTTACTGCTGAGATCATTGGAAATGTCACTGATTCGCCTATGATAGAGGTAAAAGTGGATGGGATTACTCATTTGAGTGAGAAAACTTCATTCCTCAGAGACATGTGGGAAGACACCAGTTTCCAGCTGGAAAAGCTGCAAAGATTGGCATCTTGTGTAGAGATGGAGAAAGAAGGTTTGAAGTTTAGACATGAGCCTAATTGGAAACTCTCATTTACTCCTTCCTCGACCAACAATAAATATATGTCTCAAGGTATGATCGCTCTGTATGAGGTGTTTTTTTCTTTAATCATTTATATAGCGTATATTTCCTAATGAAAACGTTTGTTTATTGTATATGCTCTCAGATGTTAAGCCAAAAGTAGCAGTGATCCGAGAGGAAGGCAGCAATGGAGACAGAGAAATGTCAGCTGCATTTTATGCTGCCGGTTTTGAACCTTGGGACGTGACAGTGTCTGATCTTCTAGCCGGAGATATCACCCTTGACCAGTTCCGCGGTATTGTGTTTGTGGGAGGGTTCAGTTATGCGGATGTTCTCGACTCAGCCAAAGGATGGGCTGCTTCAATAAGGTTCAACGAGCCTGTGTTGAGTCAATTTCAGGAGTTCTACAAAAGACCAGACACGTTCAGTCTTGGAATCTGCAATGGATGTCAGTTAATGGCTCTGTTAGGATGGGTTCCAGGTCCTCAAGTTGGCGGGTCACTTGACACCTCGCAGCCGAGGTTTGTTCACAACGAATCAGGAAGGTTTGAGTGCAGGTTCACAAGCGTGACTATAAAGGACTCGCCATCGATAATGCTGAAAGGAATGGAGGGAAGCACTTTAGGGGTTTGGGCGGCACACGGAGAAGGACGGGCTTATTTCCCAGACGAAGGAGTCTTGGACCATATGCTTCACTCAGATTTGGCACCATTGAGATACTGTGATGATGATGGGAACGTGACTGAAGCGTACCCTTTTAACCTCAATGGTTCACCGTTGGGAATAGCGGCTATTTGTTCGCCTGATGGGAGACATTTGGCGATGATGCCTCATCCTGAACGTTGTTTCTTGATGTGGCAGTTTCCATGGTACCCAACAAGCTGGGACGTTGAGAAAGCTGGGCCGAGTCCGTGGTTGAAGATGTTCCAGAATGCAAGGGACTGGTTAGACTCATGTTAAGCCTGTTTTCTTAATATAATTTTTATCTGCACGATTTTGTTGTGCATTTGGTGTTTTGCAGTCTTTGAAAGTTTTCGACAAATCATGTGCTTTTAGTGAGACTTGATGAGTGCTTTTTTGTCCTTCACTTTGTATTCAAATTCTGGAAATTAAGTATGAGTTACTCTCTTCGATCAATTGTGCTATCTTGTGCCATTTGGTACTAAGTTTGGTTTAATCTCACTTTTATATCTTGTATCCCACTTGCGCTCAAGAAATTGACTCATGGATTAGCAAAGGGAGGTTTCGAGATGCCAAACATGGATTTGACAAAGAGAAAAGAAACCAGTGTCGTAATATTAGTCTAACCTTTGAGAGATTTCTTCGCTGCAAAATCATTGCATCAAACATACAAGGAGTGGTATACAAAGTTTGGTCATCAATTCAATCGCACTACAATAATGTCAAAAACGCAGGCAGCTTATTTGCCATCTATCCCCCTTGTTCTTTGTGTCCATGTATAAATTTAATCAAAGAATGCAAATCTCCAGCCAACCTTTGGTTCTTCTCTGCATAATCCTTAGATGCACTTTAAAATGAGCAATGGATCATCGGGATTTCACTGTCGCATGACCGCTATCAGCCAAATGCTTGTGTAGTTTTGTTCTGCCCATGGTAGATAAATGGTGGGTCAACATTTGAATGATAGAAAATACTGCTGGAAGATCAGAGATGACGAAAGAACAAATATCTAATGAACCAACCTCGACTCAAACTCCTCTCCACATCTATCGCATTCATTACTACTGTTTTTCTTCGTTGTGCCCTGCATTTTGACATATATGATTTCAAGAAATATCACACCAAATATGGGATTTAGTGATGCTACAAAGGGAGAAATATTTTACCTTGGTTTTCATTCCTCTGGTGGATTTCTTTGATCTGGGAGCCTTCTTGTAATCCTGCGCCTCCATGTCTCGATTTACATATGGAGTATCATCCGCTTCACTGCTCTTTTCCATTAATTCTCCCTGGTTATTCTTATCCTTCCCCTTTTTGCTTCTGCGCCTCCTGCCTGTGCTCTTCCTGTTATCATACTCCATTGAATTTGCCTCATCCTTCTGAGAATCCTCAAATGCTCCGGAGGCTGAGTCCGTTGCATTCACGTTTTCATCTGGATTACCGTCGTCTCCAGGTACCTGTACTTTGCTGGTGTCATCTGCCATGTCTTTTCCAGTATTCTGTTTATTTCTCTCCTCCTTAGCTTCTTTATTCCTACCTGTGTTTTTCTGGTAATCAACTTCGCTAAACTCTGCTGTATCACTCTCGATCTCGACTTCGATTTCATCTTCTTCCTTTGATACGACATTCTTTCGCTTTTTCTTCTGTCCAGATACCATTTTCTTGAGTAGAGTCATCTCGTCATCCTCATCCTCACTTTCACTAGATCCTTTCATATCCTCCTCTGCCACAAAATACTCCTCATCAGTTTCATCAGCTTCACCTACAACTTCATCCTCAACATCATTTTCTTCATCGTCGATATTTAACTCCTCCTGAAGCTTCTCATGAAGCTGCTCTACACTTTCAGGTGGATCCAATGGCCCATCAGTCTCTTCCTCCTCTGTTTCCTCTTCATAATCAGTGAATGACTCTCTCAACTCCGCCACTTTCTCTTTATGCTTCTTCGACTGTTCGTGGTTTTTCCACTGCTTCTCACTTTTGAACTTCTTGCTACAAACAATACAATAGAGCTGCTCATTCTTCCTCTTCGCATCATCATCCTCCTCTTCCAATACATTGAACCCTGCCCCTTCCTCCTCTCCCTCCTGAGCCTTTGCCCATTCAGGCTCCTCATAGTTCATAGCTCTCTCCAATCTCTCCTTCTCCATCTTCTTCTTCCTCTCCCTATCCTCCTCTTTCTTCTTCTCCATCTCTGCATTCTTCTTCACCATCATGTCAATCACTCTCTTATCCCTCTTCTTTACAAACTCTGCCAAACCCCTCACAGTCTCATTATACTCTCTCTTCGCCTTCTTCCTCACCTTCTTATTCTCCTCCTCCATCAACCTTCTCGACTTTCGATTCGGTCCAGCCATCACATCATACTCATCCACCCAGCAGAAATCCATGACGGTGCAAAAACCTAACCAGTAATTATAAAACGCCGTCACCTGAGCGTAAGGACTCTCTAGATTCCCCATAATTGGAGCTTCCCTCACAGAATCCATCCTCAACCCTAACGTTCTCGCGAACTTAATCTCGTTGAGATAAACACTATTAAACACATCGTAATACACCTTGTAGAATCCTTTTCCAGTATCTGAGTATCCAGAATATACAGTGGGAGTGAAGAAAGCGAATAGATCCGGAACAGAGCCGCCAGGCATACCACCAGATTTCGAGCCACCGGCTGAGCTATGGTCAGCGAATAGAATCTGAGATCGATGGGAATCATACCAGGCTCGCTCCTTGGGATCGGATAAAACCTCGTAAGCGTGAACGAGCTCTTGGAACTGGGCGGTGGCTTCAGCCTCAGATAATCCACCGGCTTTCATAAGCTTGTCGGGATGACGCTGCAAAGCTAAACGCCGGTAAGAGGATCGAATCTCGTCCGGCGAAGATTCCTTGCTGATACCGAGAACCTCGTAGTGGCATCGTTTCTCCGAGCGAGACGAAGACGCCATCTCTGTTTTTTTAGGGTTTAGGCTATTTCTATTTGGTCGATTTTAAACGCATACCCAGTTCGAGCTGTCCTAAGATTTGACCTTGGAGATGTATATATAGGAACAATAAACTTATAATTCATTTCATTTTTCTTTTTTCTTAATACATTAATTTTATCTTCAGGCTAATATAAACGGAAATTTAAGATAAGCACTGTATCTTATTAAAAAGGGATCAGAGATTGTTGTTAACAGTATCTTAGAAGAGAAAACAAAACGTTGAGCCATTTATAGACAAGTTTGTGAATGCTCCTCACTCTTTATACTTGGAGACAAGAATCTCACTAGTTCTCAGTTTCTCGCTAACCTTCATGCACTGAAGTAGAAGATGTTTTCCTCTCTATGCTCAAATTTGAGACGACATTGTTATTATTATTACCTTTCTCTCTGAAATTATCTCTAAGGTATTCAACGGCCATGAAGGTGAGTGCCGAGGCCGGAAGATACCACATGACCCTTGGGACGCTTCCCCGGAAAAACCCTTCTGGACCTTCCTTCCTCAATATCTGCCCAACTGCATCCAACCATCCCTTGTACCTAAAACTCAACGAGATTACCAAAGCTTAATCAAAACAAGTTCTTCAATCTACTTGGGGATGCTAGTTAGATGATCATATGAATCTGTGAGAACATGAGACATACTTGATCGTTGATCCTTGCACTTGCAGTCTTGTTTTTACAACATCCAAAGGAGTTGTGAGATAAGCGCTTAGTCCTGGAGAGACATTAATTAAACATGGGTCACTATGTTGGATGAGCTATTTGAAACGGATTCTCTACAACTGATCTCATTCTAACGTACCACCAGCTAATCCTCCCAATACTAGACCCTCTATCGAACTGTTGACTCCATATTGTGGAAACTTTTTCTTTCCCTGATCTGTTAGATCCTTTAATGCTTCGTAAAACACTACCTGAGATGGAAAAACAGAGCGATCATGAGGAGACAAAAACCCTAAGATGAAGTGCCATATTACATAGTGACATAGTCATACCATAAGACCAGCAAAAGGCACGTCCCTCGCTAGTGTAGACCAATATCTGCCAGAGGAAAAAGGAAAATAACAACGTGGGTCTCTTGACACGAGTCAACAATTAGAATGATTTATCCACAATTCACAATAATAGCCTGAGCAAAAGTTACATACCCAGCATACAGCCCTTTTGGCCCTTGCTCTTTCCATATTGAGCATCCAGCCTGGAACATTCCAGTGTAATAACCATACATGTCACCTCTTGGTTTCACCGGAACGCTGTTCCTCGAAATAAAAGAGCTCCAGGAGCTACTAGTGCCTTGAATTTGCATTCGCTGCTTTATGACTTCACAAGGAACATATACGAAAGAACCAAGTGTATCGCCTGAAACAAAGAAAGAAGCAGCAGAACACAAAAGGAATCAGAAGCTTTATAACTTCAGATAACTCTAGGTTTACTTTCATTTCCAACTTTTTGGGGAATCCCCTCATGAAGTCTATGTAAAATGCAGCCACAATCTTTCATGATGATATTCACAACAAGGCCAGTCAATGACGTCTCATGATAGAGTAATAAATATTGCAACATATTCTCAAGTAAGCAATCAGCAATTCTTGCAACCTTGCTCTAAAATGCGTAAGTTAGAATCATCACATATCCGTAATAACCTGGATCTTATCTTTACAAGACCCACCATATCCGTAAGTTAGAATCATCACATAACATTGACATGTCTGATAATATCTGAATCTTCAGCCAGGTTATATCTAGTTCCATTTATGCTGCATGCTTGGCATTCTAAATCAATTTCCACTTGAGCGAACATATGTTCCCCTCCTATCTTTACCATTATTTCAAAGATCAGATGACTGAGAGCGGAGAAACTTAGATAACATACCAACTGCTCCTGCTATAAAATGCGCCCAGTGGCCCGCTAAGCTGGGATGAGACTCTTCAATCCATTTCTTTGTGGACTCAATAAAACCAAAGTAGGTTGCTCCAGTGGCAAGAGATCCAGTGACTCCAGGAGCAATGCCCCTATAAAAGCCTAAAATAAGGTCAGCAACAAAATAAGATAAACAAAAAATACGGATCATAGATAGTTTTCTGTTCCAAGTTCTCAGCACAAACATGGAATAGGCAGGCTGTTGCTTACAAAGATGATAAGTAGCTGTAGGACAGTGAACTACACATATGCATGCCTCAAGAATAGAAAAGAGATGGATGATGTACCTTTTAATCCATCACCAACCCAGACAGTTCGGAGCATTTGTGGAATACTCTTTTGTCTCTGAAATCACGAGTAGAGATTATATACTCCAAAAATAAAGGTAAGTACACAATCAGGTCTAATATATATATATTTCCTAAGCCAAAGGCCAACGAAAGTGATGTTTTGTTAATAATACCTGAGTTGCATTCATGATAATTTGACTCTGAAGTCTGGTTTTGAGAGTATCCACGGGATGCATCATTCCTTCTCCAAAAGCTCCAGCTATACCTCCCCATAAGAACTCTCTCCACACTACAGCAATGTGTTGGACGTTAGACTAATTCACCAGACTTACAACTATCAGATTCCAGTGAAAGTGAAAAATCAATGACACTAAAACATGATCCAGGTGTTCTTCATCACAATCACCTGACGAAATCTCAACATTTCGCTAAAAAAACTCATCGTCTAAGCGTAATCATGAACATAAATCAAATCTACAACGATTTCCGTCGCAACAAACCATAGAGAAAACGATGAGACGGAAGAAGAGAGACTCGTCGCTTACCGAAAAATTGATCATGCGTGGCTTTGATTTCGACGCTCTTACGATAACTCAGAGGAGCTTGTTCATGGCTCGAATCCGAGCTCTTCGTCGCCATTTCCGTTGCAGAGAGAAGAGACTGAATCTTCTCGAAGCTTCCAAGAGTTGTTAGGGTTTATGAGGTTTTAATGAATGCAATGTTGCGCTTCTCCAATTCGCCGTGACCGGCGACGAATACCAATTTGTGAACCGCAACGATTTACTGAAAACAATTAAAATATTAGTTTATTTTCACATTTCCTGAAAATCTTATGGGTAAAATTGTAATTGCCTCAGTTCATTAGTCCTTTTCAGTGGTAACTCTTCTCCAGGAGATCAACAACATAATTCCTACGAGCCGAAACCGAAATCGGCGGCGAGTTTTCCGGTGTATAAATTTTCTGGTTTGATCTTACTCTTCTTCTTCTTGATCTTCATATTCTCTCTCAAAATCAATCTGTGATTCCGATATAACGTCTACATTGATCATTTTATTCGAGTTTGGTTGCATAGCTCTTATAGTTGGATTGATTCAGATGATTTAACTAGCAGGTTCAATGCTGCATGCTTTGACTTCAACGTCTCTGTTAAAAGTTATTACAGTTTTTATTTATTGGCCTCAAATGTTAGAAAACATAAAGAAAACCGACCAACTAAAGAGGTCTCTACATGATAAACAACCTCGAACGTTAAATAGAGATTAAGAAACTTCCATAAGTTTAGACTGAAACCACAAAACAAAAGTTCCAAGACGCAAACGTACACTGCGCAAGATCGTGGAGACTAGGCTCTCTTGGCAACATCGCCATCGTCAGTCTGATCAAACCCATCTGGACCATTCTCTGTTTTACCGTTCTCTGCATCACCAAATTGATTGTCACTGCCACCAAATTGTTCATCACCGCCGAAACCGCTATCAAGCTGATGATCCGTATCATTGCCTAATGGTTGGTTGCTGCCAAACTTGTTATCAAAGCCAGCATTTGAGGAACTGCCTTGGGCAAAGTTGTCACTTCCACCAACACCACCCACAACACCATATCCGCCACCACTGCCAAGATTGCTTCCATAACCACCACCACCACCAACAGCATTGCCACTATAAGGAGGGTTACCTCCATAACCACCACCACCCCCAGCATTTCCACCATACGAAGAGTTACCGCCATAACCACCACCACCCCCAGCATTTCCACCATACGAAGAGTTGCCTCCATAACCGCCTCCATAACCACCAGCTGGAGCACCATAACCACCGTCTGAAGCACCGTAACCACCACCAGGACCCCCGAATCCCCTTCCTCCAAATCCACTTCCTCTTTCAGTTGCATAATTCACCCTAATTCTTCGACCATGAAGGTCCTATACGCAAAAAAAAAACCAATAAACACCAATTGAAAATGCCAAGCAAAGTAGGTTCAATTTCAGCGTTTTCTGAATCATCTAGACACAGTCTGAACACACAGCTTTTATTTTGTAACAAGATATTGAATCCACAAACAGAAAGATATATTGCTCCACCTTTAATCCCTTCATTAAGAGAGAGTAAGTCGCTGCTTAACGGATTAACAGTATTTCAAGCTAGATGATAAACATCTAGCCTACCTATGTTGCCAACGTTTGAAAGGACAAAAATTTAAGTGTCCTAGAAAGATGAATCGTCAAGGCACAACGATTTGAAAAAGGTCAAACATCCAAAAACAAACAATATTGGCCAGAAAAGGAACGACAAAGAAATAAGGCACACAACATCTTAGTATCAAAACAAGTTGGAACATTTGTGTGATACCTGTCCATCCAATTGCATGGCATTACTAGCCTCCTCAGTGGAAGTAAATGTTACGAAAGCAAAGCCCCTAGATCTGCCTGTTTCACGGTCCACAATAATCTTTGCTGCAATTGATAAAAATTAGTCAGCTGTCAAGAGTAAAACCACAAAAATTATTCAGACGCAAAAGGAAGTTAATACTTCAAAGGCTAGAGTTTTGCAATAACTTAAAAGGGATATAGCTAGTTACCATCAACAACTTCTCCATATTTGCTAAAAGCTTCTCTTAAGCCAAACTCATCAGTGCTGTAGGAGATACCTGAAGAAACATAGACAATTTTGAGACAAACAAGCAGATAAAAACAGGAAAAATAAAGAGAGTATTTTCTGGCAGAGCCGAATTAGAGACATAGTCACCTCCAACAAAGATTTTTGATGAAGACATGCAGCGGATGCTCTGTAGCATTGAGCTAGAGGCAGTGACATGGCTGCTGGTCTGACTAAATATCCTTCCAACTTTACTTAAGAAAGCCATTTGGTGTATATCTGTATTCTAGAAACAAATGAAAGAGCAATCACTTGGTGGTTAGGCAAATTAAGGACATACCAAAACATAGATAGTCTTTTCAGAAAAAGGTAGTTACAGAAGATGAAAGTCATGAATCCACATGCGTACGACCCACCAATTCAATCGTCAATAAAAGCAAGAAAAAAAACATTCTTTCATCAAATAAATCATACACAATACAAGAAAAATAAAAACTTCATGATCAGTTCTCGTGTTTTGCTACAAGTATGGTGACCGAAAGATTATCAGACACGAAAAATCTATGCCGTTACAATATCATTTTACAATATTTCTAGTTCCAGCAACAAACATCAGTTCCTAGGGAGAATTTAAGAAAAATTTAACCAAAGCATACAAGGTCAACTCACTAAACCCCATATATAGCATTAGTCAGTAATCAGAACCATGAAATGAAACATCAATAAACAAATCTAAACTCAAAATCAAATTCCTAGGCTTGCAAAAGAGAATCATAAACAAAAATTGAGCAGAAAATCAACAAATATAGAACAATTTTAGTTTCGGATCAAACGAATGAAACATCGGAATAAAAGATTGAATCCATAAAAGCAAAAGAAATTAACAACTTTAAACAGAAAGAAAAAGAAGAATCGACGAGACTGTACCCAATCTCTAGGGTTTAACGGAGATGATCTCTCTGGAAGCGTCTTTCAATTCTCGCCAGTAGTGAAAACCCTGAGAGGCTTATGCTAAGAGTTTCGCTTATCTTGTCCGTTGATTTATTTTAGATCATCTTGACCGTTTATTTATTTAGATTCGGTTATACTAAACCAATCGAATTGAATCAAAACCGAAACCGGATTAAAATGATCAATCTTTTTTTATCTTTACTTAGCAAATGGCGAAAAATAGTTGATTATAATTGGGCACTAATTATTATTTTCAGTAAGAAAAAAATAACTCCTTGACGCGTGCATGTCCTTTAAACTCTCAATCTCCAAATTCCAAAACCCAAAAAAAAAACATCCTCTGAAATTTACTAAAATTAATCTCTTCTTGCTTGTGTTCATCGTCTTCATCGTAATCTTCTGAAACGTAAGGCTAATAATCAAATCTCTTCGTAAAATGGTATTTGATGTTTTTTTCTTTGATGTAATCTAATCTATAATTCTTGTGTTGTTACGTTGCAGATTGAAAATATTGGCAATAAGTAGTTAAAACTTAAAACCCAAGAAACAGATTCTTACGATACGTTTTGGAATCATGGAATCATCAAAAGAACAAAGTTTCTTTAACCCCACGAACCAAAGCTCGAAAAACCTAGCTTCTAAACCTGAAACAGAAGATCCAATCTCAAGACTTTCTTCTTCTTCTTCCTCTTCTTGTTCTTCCATAGAAGCCGAACCAAGACCTGATCAGATTCTAAACAACAATGTAGAGCAATCTCCTCCGACACAAGTCATGGAAAGATCCACAAACAACACAACAACAACAACAACGACCTCGAGCCCTAATACACCTCCTTACAGAATCCCTTCACATGTTTTCGCCAGAACAACCTCTACAGCTCCAGAATGGAGCACTATGTCCAATGAATCTCTTTTCAGCATCCATATGGGTAACAATAGCTTCACGGGTGGAGATTACTTCAAATCTGGCGAGCTCACGTTTCCTCAGCCTCCTTCACCAATAACTCCTCCTTTGCCTTCTCCTTTACCATCCCCTCCCCACAACGTGAACCAAGGAGGAGGCTTGGCGGAGGCCAAAACTCCGGTGGATATAGGCAAAAAAGCAGCTGAAACAGATAAAGCTTACCGCGCAAGTAAAGAAGACGAGCAAAAAGCTGCAGCAAGTATAAGAGAGGTTATCATGGCTAATGAAGCAGCTAACAAAGACAACAACAATACCAAAACCAATAAACTGGATCGTTCTGTTTCTCGTCGCTCAGAAGATTTAAGCCTCAAGTCTTTCGCTTTTCCAGTGTAAGACAAAAAACTTGTCTTGATTATCTACCTCCGTTTCATGTGTTTCTTTTCTCATTTTATTATTTTGTTGTTCATTGCGTAGATTGGGGAATGCAGACAAAGGCGGGTTACAAGGTTCCACGCCTCAAAAGAAACAGGAGAAACCTTCCCAGCCAGAGACACCGAAGATTTCGACTGATACTGAAAGAGATGAAGGATTGAAGAAAGAGGAAGCTCCTAAATCACTAGCTCCTAAAGCAGAAGCGGAACGTGCCTCTAATCGCAACCCCAAATGGCTCTCTTGCTTCCCTTGTTGCACAACCTTCTGTGTCTAATGGAAACATTCTTTGAGAGGATTGTGTTTGATTTGTTTACCATCTTTAAGTTTGATAGAGAAATTGTTTTCTTCTTCTTGGTATTATAGAATTTTGCTCCAAGATTTACAAAGTCCTTTTAACGTTTGTATTTAATCTTGTGAAGTAAACAATTACGATTTCGTAAAGTTGTGTCTTTTTTCTTTGATTTGATCTTTAAGACTCCTCTGCTTCTTAACAACTGTGTTCTTCTTAAGAATGATCATTAAGACTTTATTCAATACAATTAATGGCAAACAATAGGTTTACTGATAGGTGTTAATGTGGAACTTTAAGCCTTTGCATAAGGGAGGACCAATGAGGCAATTTGACCCAAAAGCTGTCGTGGAGACTTGGAGGTATCAGGTAATGGAGATGTCCATTCTTGAAAGTTATGGAGGCTGCCTGTGAAATCAGTGAAGAGTCCATCAACTCCAATCTTATTGATCCAGTAGTCGTATTCCTTATATGGGTCTTGGCTAAAGTTAAAGTGTAAGTATTCGTGTTCATTCCTGTACGTATATGGGTGCACCTGTGTAATTTGTATCACAACGAACATGGTCAAGAAGTTATTAGCATGTGTTACTGATTATCACTACCTGGATGAATTATATCCTACCTGTAGATTATGTGCGTGAGCTCTTTTGACCAAATCTGTGGGGGCTAGCATATAGTTGTTATTTACTGGAATAATTGTATCCTTCCATGGTCCAATACCCACAACATATTGCTTGATGTAGTCGAAATACGTATCTGATGTGATCTCTGCGTATGTCTGCTTGGATTTGCGAGAAAGATCTAACAATCATTTTCGATGGAAGCAAAAGAACTTTCAAGAATCGAAAACAATATGACGAGTAGAGCATTGACCTGATTAGTGTCTTGCGTCGGCATGGTAACATCGTCTATTAGAAGGACTTTCGGCGAGTCTGTCAAATTTGATATGTACACGAGTGAAGTTGGGGCAAATGACTGAATAAATAATGGTTTTTTCAACCACTTCTTGGACAAATATGAGCCTCCATACCCATACTTCTTAAGTGTCTCCACAACTTTATCCTCAAATCTCTTACCGCCAGGCCATTTGACCTGCAAATATATAACAGTGATAGAAGCAAAGGTTAAAGGTTTCACCTTCAAGGGAAATGAAAGCCAATCATTTTCTGCAAATTGAAAAAGGTTTTCAATAAGAGTAGAAGTCAAGCTTGTAGGAGGATTGTGACTCACATGCTGGTTCATTAAAACTGGATTTTTAATCTCAGGATATATCCCAACAACTCTTGGAGCATCCCGAGCAATGGTAATGAATTCTTCAAATGTAATAATAGGGTACTTTCCTGAAATACAAACAAGATATGGGCATGGTTAGATATGTCCTGTATTATGCAGTTCTTACTTTATATTTTCCAACAGCTAAATACAAGAAAGAAAGGCGAGCTAACCGTTGTATTGCTGGTCCCGAAAAGTATATCGCTGTTTTGTACGCAGTTTCTTTAGTTCTTTGAGAGTAAAATCAACTGCAAGCAATGAAAGAGGAACCAGTTGTAAGCAAACCATCCAAATTCAAATAAACCAACTTGAAGCTTTATTAGATGCTTATCTAACTGTTATTGGATGAGATTATGAGCGAGAGATCTTTTGAGAAAATGACTCAATGCTGAGACCGAATCCAGCAGCATGCATTGACTCAGACCTAGGAAATAGAAGAAGAATTGAGGTACCGTACAAGTGAAAAATCCAGTGATGTTGAATCCTTGCACATCATATGTCCTTTTACGATCAGCAAACTCCTTGTGGCTTGCAACATCGGTTGTTTCGTCGAGGATACAATCATGGAAACATATAAGCACACCATCTTTGGATGATAAGATATCTGTTTCTATGAAGTCTGTACCTTCTTCAATTGCTTTCTATCATAAGAGAAAACAAAATGCTTTAACAAATTGTTCCAAGGAAGAAGATCCACTTCAACAAACAAACTACTCTGCGATTTCTGTGAGTCAAGCTCTTTAATTCTCATCTTTAGACAAGAAATGTATGAACAAGTAATAATCCAAATAATCAAATCAAAGAGAAGGAAGACTGATCAAGAAAGATCAATGGTATACCAAATATGCAGCAGTAGTTTCTTCTGGGATCTCTCCATTGGAACCTCTGTGTGCGATGTTATAGGGACGTGAAGTCTGAAGTTGAAGCTTGACATTTTTGGGTCCTTTAACAGGGAGAGGGTGCAATGTCCTCCCAGCACACACAGTAAGTAGAGATAGCCAAATCAAGGGTAAGCATCCTGTAAGATCACCAATAACCAGTTTGTATTGACGTTAGTAGAAACAGAGCCAAAAACAGAACCAAGACTCGAACTTTTTTGGTTAAGCTTAACAGGAAACAAATCCAAATAAGATAGAATGATGAGAAATAAGCTTTGGTCTCTCAAGACCCAAAACTTTTTATAAGCTTACAATGAAACAAGAAACAGATCCAGATTCAATAAAAGATCAAAACTTTTTGTTTTAGTTTTTTAGTGTATAGTAAAAAATGAAACAAATCCAGATTCTTTCTTTGTTCTCAACCTATTCACTTCTTTTTCAATTTGCTATTCAGTTTCATGGATGAAGAATAAATTCAAAGGGTAATAATAATGTTTTTACGAAGAAACTGTAAATTAGACAAGTTTCACAAAAACCACAAGCTAATGCAAATAGAAAGCAATCAATCAAGTAATACCCAGGTGGAGAAAAGTAGAACAATCAGAAACCCATAAAGATTTCATGCATACAAACCCAGAAAACAACAAAAAATGTTGAAATTAAGAAGCTTTTACTTACTTGCAAGAATCATGACGATCTGGTAAATCGATCGGATTGCTTGTTTGATTCTCTTTGTTTGTCTCTTATCCTACTCTATCGATTCTTGTCCATTTATAATAAAGTTTTTTTTATAATCTATTTATATCACTCTTACTCCATTACCGTTCATGGGCGAATATATATCATTCTTCTTCAATTCATATTCTTACGAATATTCCATAGTTTTGGTTGACGAAGACTTTTTAAGGTTGCATGTTTATTTCTGAATAAAAGTAGTATTATATTATTAATTTTGTTTAGTGAAAGAATATTATACTATTTACAAAGCAACGCCTCTCCTTGCTAAAATTGCAAAGAAAATCCTCTTCTCTCTCATATTCCCACAAAAATGGCGATGCATTATCACTTTTTCCATTTTGATCCATAATGTATTGTTTTTTGCGTTTGTTCAATTACTCACCATCGAAGCCTCATGCTGTGGTTCGCCGGAATATACTTGTTTGACGCCCAATCGCTGTTTCCATCCCCAATCGAAGGTCCGGTACGTCTTAATCGCTGTTCTAGCTTCATTAGAAGGTCCGGGTCGACCCAATTGCTGTTTCTAACTCCGATAGATGGACAGCGACGGTGGTAGCCACCGTTTCGTGTGGATGTAGGTTTTTTTTTTGGCGGAGGCAAAAAATAAAGTGAATTAATGGAAACGATGGCGTTTTGGTGTTGGCGGTAACATCCATTGTTTATGACGTGGCGTATTATGCCACATCAGCAATACAGTTACCGACTTACCGTTGAGTGGATGGTGATTTGTTTGGCAGAGAGCTAAAGGTTAGATCTTTTGTTCATATATCCTATAGTAACTTACATCGTTGTTCAACATATCCAGTCTTCAACTACTGGACCTTTCTGCAAACACTTTATCAGGGAACATACCTCAAGCCAATTCTGGATATGGCCATATGGGGCAGTAAAAGTGTTACTCCTGCAAGACAATAATTTATCAGGGGTTATTCCAAATACACTTCTAGGGGAGAATGTCATTGTGCTTGATCTGAGAAATAACAGATTTTCTGGGAATATTCCGGAGTTCATCAACACGAATACATCAGAATTCTTCTTCTCCGAGGGAATAATTTAACAGGCCGTATTTCTCGCCAGTTGTGTGTCCTAAGAAGCATTCACCTCCTGGATCTTGCCAATAACAAATTAAATGGATCCATACCTTCATGTCTTAGGAATGCATCACTTGGTTTGGGGAAAGAGGATACATTATACGATTATAATTATATCGTTTTTTCTTTGGGAGAATCTGTCGCTACATTTTACAAGTCTCTGCTCGTACAAGACATGTTTGCTATCGATTACGAGTTAAGCACCCAAACGAAAATTGAGTTTGCAACAAAACACAGATATGATGCCTACAAGGGTGGAAATCTCAAATTATTGTTTGGACTGGATCTCTCAAAAAATGAGCTGAGAGGTGAGATCCCAGTAGAGTTTGGAGATCTTCTGAAACTACAAGCTCTCAATCTATCTCACAACAACTTATCAGGAGTGATACCAAAAAGCTTTTCAGGTCTGAAGAATGTGGAAAGCCTTGATCTTTCTTTCAACAGATTACAAGGACCTATCCCGCTACAACTAACAGAGTTGAGCAACCTTGAGGTCTTCAATGTCTCATTCAACAACTTATCAGGACTCATTCCACAGTGGAGACAGTTTAACACCTTCGATACACAAAGCTACCTCGGTAATCCTTTTCTTTTTGGGAAACCAACCAACAAAAGCTGCAACAGTAGAGGCTTTCAAGAACCAGATAATTTACTGAAAGCTGATGAAAGCATGATCGACATGGTTTCTTTCTACTGGATTTTTGTTGCTACCTATGTAACAGTACTTCTTGGGTTACTCGCTTCACTCTCATTTGATTCTCCTTGGAGCAGAGCTTGGTTCTACATCGTCGATGCTTTCGTCCACAAGGTTAGGAAATTGTTATGGTAAAACACTGCAGGTACCAAACTGTTTCTTCTTTTGTGCTTGTTTCATTGTCGTGCCCATGTGTTGTTGTTCTTCTCAAACCTCCTGCTTTGATTCACAAAACCAGAACATCGCTTATGTTTGGTTCCTCTGTACTATCTTTTTGTCTCTGAATAAAAGTAATGCATCAAACATATCTTGGAACAGGTTTGGTTGTTTGTTTAATTCATAATCTACAGTAAAACGTGAATTTCTTCATGAAACAATTTCATAGTAGAAACAGTTCACATTCCAAAGATAAATGAATATAAATACATATAATTTCCATTTACTTATGTGATTGTTAGAAATAATCTTAAATATATTTTTATGCAACTTAATTTTTCGAATTTATCTTTGTTAATCAACAGTTTAGTGCTTGTAACTTACTCTTATTTTTTCTTACAAGTTTCATTTTTTATAAACTCTTGTTCATTAGTAAAAGAAAAACAATTTCATTTTTACAACTAAATTATTTCCTCGATTTGGATGACCACTAGGTCTAGTTGTTAAAAATAAATTTGTTTTCTTCGAAGCTGCAAGGGTAGTATATCTTAGGTTTGCTTTATTTAGGCTCTTGTACTAAGTCCTTGACTCTCCAGAATGGTTGATCCATTAATGGATGGTATTGTAAGTTGGCTTGTTATATATAAAACGGAACACCTTGGGAAAAAAAAAAGTCACAGAGGTTGACTACAGATTTTCTTCGAAGACAAAACGACGCCACTAAAACGCCGCCGTTGTAATTAATATCAAGAAAACGACGCCGTTTCAGATCAACCTCTGTTTCAGACTTTCAGGAGTAAATGATCCAAGAGAGCCTCCTCATCAACTCCGTCACCGTTGGGCTTTCCTCAAGTCTAGTGGTTGTTCAACAGAATTCAAAGGCCATGACTTTTCTTTTTTGTCAAAGACTCAAAGGCTAGGACTTTATTCGTTGAATCATATAAGTTTGAGAAATAAATATTAGGAGGCATTTGAACAAAAATCATTGAATGATTCAAAGGGTATAACTTATAAGGCTAAACCAGTCAAAATAAAAGAATGTGATCACATGAATCTTAAGTGTTTTACGTAATAGAGACTAAATATAACCAATATTATATGTCGTTGACCTTGACGTTTTTCTGTTCTCAACGGATGTAGAAATTCTTATAAACGTGGAGACACTTGTATATAACTACATTGCCTTGAAGTGTTTTCATTAATCCCACATTGCGTTTGAGTTTCATACGTTTTGCTTCTCTTCTTTTTATTTCATCACATTTGCAATGGAAGGGAAGGTGTTCTTGGGTCGAAACCTGATATGGGTGATGCTACTGATGGGTCAGTTACATGGATACAAAAGTTGTATTGAGAAAGAAAGGAACGCTTTGTTCGAGCTCAGGAAATACATAGTTTCAATCACTGAAGAAGGCCAATCCGACTCTGTTCTCCCTACTTGGACCAATGATACAACCAGTGATTGCTGCCGATGGAAGGGCGTTGCGTGCAATCGTGTAAGCGGACGGGTGACCGATATTGCCTTTGGTGGACTGAGCCTGAAAGATAATTCTCTCCTAAATCTTTCTTTGTTGCATCCCTTTGAAGATGTTCGAAGTCTGAACTTATCCAACTTCAGATTCAGTGGCTTGTTTGATGATGTGGAAGGTATACCATGCTTTCCCTAGTGATTACTTTTTAACATTTTTCTGTTGCATTTCCACTTTGATCTTTTCCATGTGTGGACTAGTTCTTAGTTCATTGTTTTTAAGATCAAGAAAGTCAATATAGTGCATTAGCTTTTCTCTGTTTCTGCATTTACTTGCTGAGCCGTGCAATGACATCAAACGTTCACTTACATGCTATTCCCACTTGCATAGAGTTCCTCTCTCACAATCTCCATTTTCATGCACATTAATATCATAAACATTGATCAGAGTGAGTTATGTTATTTTCATATACTTTGTTAACAAGGTTCTTGTTTGCAGGTTATAAAAGCCTCAGAAAATTAAGAAAGTTGGAGATTCTGGATTTGTCTTCAAATAAACTCAACAGCAGCATCTTTCATTTTGTTAACGCCGCTACATCACTCACAACTCTGTTTCTTAGGTCCAACAGCATAGATGGCTCTTTTCTTGTTAAAGGTATCTCTCCACTCTTAACTAAGTCGATATCTAGCATGACCTTTCTATTGATCATGGATCATTTGTTGGCTCTATATTGCTGTAAAATTTGTATGTCTTTCATTTTAGTATGTACCATTCTTATATTTGTTGGATGCCCTTTCAGAACTTAAAGATTTGACAAACTTGGAATTACTAGACCTGAGTAGAAACAGATTTAACGGCTCCATACCAATACATGGTAAGTGTGTTTTTTTTAAATGCTTGCCTTTCTTTTCTATAGTGAAAACTTAACAGATTTAACGGCTAAAAACAACATTGTTGGAATGGTTTATATAATCCTTGAGCTCATCATATTCGTATTTGAAGTTCTTTAACCTTATATGTGTGTTTTTCTTGTGGCAGAGTTATCTAGCCTAAGAAAGCTGAAAGCTCTGGATCTAAGTGGCAATGAATTTTCTAGCTCAATGGAATTGCAAGGCAAGTTCTCCACTAATCTTTAACTTTTCCTTCAAGAGTGGTGCATTCACTTTCATTAAGTGACTAAAACTTCTGCATTTGGCCATTGCAGGGATATGTGAAATGAAGAATATGCAAGAGCTTGATCTCAGTCAAAACCAACTCAAAGGCCATTTCCCGTCATGTTTAACTAGCTTGACTGGACTTCGAGTTCTTGATCTTTCATCAAACCAATTAACTGGGACGGTTCCATCTACTCTCGGTAGCCTTCAATCACTTGAGTACTTGTCGTTGTTTGATAACGACTTTGAAGGTTCCTTCTCATTTGGTTCACTCGCCAACCTCTCAAACCTAATGGTGTTGAAACTTTGCTCAAAATCCAGCTCTCTTCAAGTACTGTCGGAAAGTTCTTGGAAGCCAAAATTTCAGCTGAGTGTTATCGCGCTACGCTTTTGCAACATGGAGAAGGTTCCTCATTTTCTCCTACACCAGAAGGATTTGCGTCATGTTGATCTCTCAAACAATAAAATCTCTGGAAAGCTTCCTTCTTGGTTATTGGCAAACAATACAAAACTCAAAGTTCTGCTTCTACAGAATAATTTCTTTACAAGCTTTCAGATACCTAAATCTGCTCATGATCTGCTTTTCCTCGATGTGTCAGCTAATGAATTCAACCATCTTTTTCCTGAAAACATTGGGTGGATTTTTCCTCATTTACGGTATATGAATATATCTAAGAATGATTTTCAGGGAAACCTGCCATCTTCTCTTGGTAACATGAAGTTTTGTGAAGGGTTGTTATTCCATGGCAATCTTGAAGCTGTCACATAACAAACTAAGCGGAGAGATTTTTCCAGAATCAACCAACTTTACTAATATATTGGGGTTGTTTATGGATAACAATCTGTTTACAGGAAAGATTGGACAAGGTTTACGGAGCTTGATAAACTTGGAACTACTTGACATGTCAAACAACAATCTCACGGGTGTTATTCCAAGTTGGATTGGCGAGCTTCCATCCTTAACTGCGCTTCTGATTTCAGATAACTTCTTGAAAGGTGAAATACCAACTTCGTTGTTCAACAAATCGAGTCTCCAGCTGCTAGACCTCTCAGCAAACAGTTTATCTGGGGGCATACCTCCACACCACAATTCCAGAGACGGGGTAGTGTTACTCCTGCAAGACAATAATTTATCAGGTACTATTGCAGACACATTGCTTGCAAATGTCGAAATACTTGATCTGAGAAACAACAGATTCTCTGGAAATATTCCGGAGTTCATCAACACCCAAAACATTAGTATTCTTCTACTACGAGGGAATAAGTTAACAGGTCGTATTCCTCACCAGTTGTGTGGCCTAAGCAACATCCAACTTCTTGATCTTTCCAACAACAGATTGAATGGATCCATACCTTCATGTCTCAGCAATACATCATTTGGTTTTGGTAAAGAATGTACATCATATGATTATGATTTCGGCATTTCTTTCCCTTCTGATGTCTTCAATGGTTTTTCTCTACATCAAGACTTCTCCTCCAACAAAAATGGTGGTATATATTTCAAATCTCTGCTCATGCTTGATCCGTTTAGTATGGATTACAAGGCAGCCACACAGACGAAAATCGAATTTGCAACAAAACACAGATATGATGCCTACATGGGTGGAAATCTCAAACTATTGTTTGGAATTGATCTCTCGGAAAATGAGCTGAGCGGTGAGATCCCAGTAGAGTTTGGAGGTCTTTTGGAACTACGAGCTCTAAATCTTTCTCACAACAACTTATCAGGAGTGATACCAAAAAGCTTTTCAAGTATGGAGAAAATGGAAAGCTTTGATCTTTCTTTCAACAGATTACAAGGCCGGATCCCATCACAACTAACAGAGCTAACCAGCCTCTCGGTGTTCAAAGTCTCACACAACAACTTATCAGGAGTCATTCCAGAGGGACGACAGTTTAACACATTTGATGCAGAAAGCTACTTAGGTAATCGTCTTCTCTGTGGACAACCAACCAACAGAAGCTGCAACAATAATACTTTGGACGAACCAGATGATGAAGTGGAAGCTGATGAATCCACAATCGACATGGAATCTTTCTACTGGAGTTTTGCTGCTGCTTATGTGACAATACTTGTCGGAATATTGGCATCTCTTTCTTTTGATTCTCCTTGGAAAAGATTTTGGTTCGACACCGTTGATGCTTTCATCCACAAGGTGAGGAATTTATTATTGTAAATGACTCCTGGTTTGTGTAATAAAACCAGAACATAACTTCTGTTTAGTTCCTATGTACTATCTTTATCTTTATAGAAATGTACGATCTCAAGCATATACAAGGAATACCTAATTACGAATTGAGAGAAACGATTAAGAAACAATTGAAAAAGCCAAAAGAAACTGCAAGTAAAACATGACATTTATCACATTTGTTTGAAAATCCATGACACATCAGAGAGTAAGTAGAGACATCCATATCATTATATCAAGGGCAAGAATTATGTAAGATGATGAAACAAAGCCAAAAAACAGATGTATGACCTAAATCCAGATTCAATAGACTGTGATGTCTCTCTCTCAAAACAAAAAACAAATTCTAGCTTGTTGAGAACAAATTTGAAGAAAAAGCCGAAGCTAATGCAATAAAAGAAATTGATCAAGCAATATACCCACCCAGATGGAGTAAACTAGAACAATGAGAAACACAGGAATAAGAAAAAGTTTTAAAAATTCAGAAGCTTTACTTGCAGAATTGATGGTTTGTTTCGTAGTTTCAATAGGATTTTGCCTTTTTCTTGTATCTTCTCCTCGTCTACGGGCTCTTTTGTCGTTTTAAAAAGTTTCAGGCATTCAGTGAATAACCAACTTTTTTAGTTACAGCAAAGAAAATAATATTTACAAACTAACCCCTCAGCGAAAATTGCAAACAAAACCACCCCTGCCTTTTGCTCTCTTTCTTAAAAAAAAAAAACTCAAACTCCAGAAGAAAAAGGCTATCATCATCTCCGCCGCGGTTTCCTTTCTTTCCACTACTTCGTAGCAATCAATGTTCCCAACGCCGATGAAGGGCGGCGACGATGGCAGCTTCCACATTATTTTAGCGTTTGGCGATTGGAAATCTAGGGGAGGATTGAGCTTGAGACTATTAGAATTAACAATGTAAAACGACGGCGTTTTCATTTTTAGCGGTAGCGGCACTTGTTTCCGACGTGGCTGATTAAGAGAGCCACATCAGCAACTCAGTTACCGTTTGAGTGCTTTGGTCATTTCATTGGCAGAAATTTTAAGGTTAGTTCCCTTTTTCACTAAAATTGCATCATTCTTTTATGGAAACTCAATTATTTAGCTTAATGTTAATCTTCATGTGTATATCGGTTTCAAATACAGTACCTGCATATCAGCCATCTATCTATTATAACGGTTTCGAATATTTAATATATCATGTCATCTTTTTTTTTAACTCTTGTTCCACTTTACATCCTGAATCATAGAAATCAGTTATCGCAGCTCTACATTCATACATTTGTCATTGTTAATGCTAAGCACGCCACATGTATGTGATACTTTTTCAAAGATTGACTTTGTAAACATATATATTTTCTTTTGCAACTTGCTTTTTCTATTTGTCAAACAGCAGTTTAGATGCTTGTAAACATGAATATATTTGGACATCAAACTTACAATCCAGTTTTTTTCTTCTTTTCATTTTTGATTTTTTCTTTGGCTCAAACCAATGGAAGGGAAAGTGTTCTTGGGCCAATACTTAATATGGGTGTTGATACTGATGGGGCAGCTACATGGATACAAAAGTTGTATTCAGAAAGAACGGAATGCTTTGTTGAAGCTCAAGAAATACATAATCTCAATTAGTGAAGAAGGGGATTTCAACTTTTTTTTCAATACTTGGACTAATGACACGAAGAGCGATTGCTGCCGGTGGGAGGGTGTTGAGTGCAATCGTACAAGCCAACGGGTTATCAGACTTTCCACTGGTAAATCGTCTGTTGCAGAGGATTCTCAACTAAATCTTTCTTTGCTGCATCCCTTTGAAGAGGTTCGAAACCTAGACTTATCTGGGGACGGAGTGTATGGATTCAGTGACTTGTTTGATGATGTGGAAGGTACCAGGTTTCTCCCAGTATTAGTTTTAGTTAAATACTTATCTCTGTATGATTTGCTAAGAAGATATTTTTTTGCAGGTTATAATAAAAGCTTAAGGAAATTAAAAAACCTGGAGATTCTGGATCTCTCATCAAATGGATTCAACAACAGCATCTTTCCCTTTCTTAATGCCGCTACATCAATCAAAACTTTGATTCTTCGGGATAACTTTATGTATGGTTCATTTCCTCTCAAAGGTGCGTTTCCCTATCTTCCTTAACGAGGTGTATATCTAGTGAAACCTACAATGCATCTTCGGTTGGATCCATTTAATTTATTGCAATTCGTATGACCTTTTTATGTCTTACATTCTCTTCTTATCTTTCTTATACTCTCTTGGAATTCTTTCAGAACTTACAAACTTAACAAACTTGGAACTACTTGATCTAAGTGGAAACAGTTTAAACAACTTCATATCAGTCGAAGGTAGGTAATCATGACTATCCATGGATTCTTGTCTTTCTTTTCTAGAGTAGAATTTCAGCAGATTTATTTCCATACAACAGAGTTAGCTTGGTTTATGCCATCTGAGATCATCATATCCATATTTCGTGATCTCTTGGTTTGTCCTGTGGCAGAGTCTCATCACCTAAAAGAGCTGAAAGCACTGGATCTAAGTAGTAATGTATTCTCCAAGTCAATGGAATTTCAAGGCAAGTTTGCTCAATTATGTTCCATTTAAAATTAAAAACCTAGGTGATTTAATGTCTGTTTTATGAACTTTTTCAATTGATCATCGTAGGTATCTGCAAATTGAAAAATCTGCAAGAGCTTGATATCAGCGATAGCCAACTTTCAGGCCAGTTTCCTTTATGTATAACTACCTTAAGTGGACTTAGAGTTCTTGATCTCTCATCCAACCAATTGACTGGGAAATTACCATCTTCTATCGGTAACCTCAAATCCCTTGAGTACCTATCCCTGGTTGATAACAACTTCGAAGGCGTCTTCTCCTTTGGTTTGCTCGCCAACCTCTCAAAGCTTAAAGTGGTCACACTTTGCTCAAAATCAAATTCACTGCAAGTAGACATGAATACTTCTTGGACACCAAAATTTCAGCTGAGTGTCATTTCACTACGATATTGCAACTTGGAGGAGGTTCCTCGATTTCTCCTGCATCAGAAGGAATTGCGTCAAGTTGATCTTTCCAACAACATAATTGCCGGATTGTTTCCTTCCTGGCTATTGGAGTACAATGCCAAACTCGAAGTTTTGCTTCTGCAGAATAATTCACTTACAAGCTTTCGGCTACCAAAAGCTGCTCATAACCTTTCATTCTTGGATGTGTCAGTTAATAAGTTCAATCAAATATTTCCTGAGAACATTGGGTGGATACTTCCTAACTTACAGCATTTGAATCTATCGGAGAACAGTTTTCAAGGAAATCTGCCATCTTCTCTGGGTAACATGGAAAACATGTACTTTCTTGATATCTCTCACAACAGTTTCCATGGGAAACTACCGAGAAGTTTTGAAATGGGCTGCTATTCCATGAGATTCTTGAAGCTGTCTCATAACCAACTAAGAGGGGAGATTTTTCCAAGATCACCAAACTTTACTCAGTTATTTGCATTGTTTATAGATAACAACCAGTTCACTGGAAAGATCGGAGACGGTTTGAAGAGCTTGAGATCATTGAACATACTTGACATGTCAGGAAACTATCTCACAGGTGTTATTCCAAGTTGGATTGGGGAAGTTCTAAGCTTGCATATGCTATTTATTTCAAACAATTTGTTGGAAGGTGAAATACCTGTTTCTGTGTTCAACATGTCTTTCCTTGGACCATTGGACCTATCTGCAAACAAGCTATCCGGGGCCATACCTCCACGCCTCAATTCAATGTTTAATGTTGTCTTAAATCTGCAAGATAACAATCTGACGGGGCCTATTCCGGACACATTGCTGGAAAATGTTGATGTGCTTGATCTAAGAAACAACAAATTTTCTGGTCATATCCCAGAGTTCATCAATGCCCAAAACATCAGTATTCTTCTTTTGAAGGGAAACATGTTAACAGGCCCTATTCCTCGAAAGTTTTGCGACTTCAGCAGCATCAGCCTTCTTGATCTTTCTAACAATAGATTGAATGGATCAATACCTTCATGTCTTAGCAAGACATCATTTGGTAAAGGAAAAGATTTTGAGCCATATGAGTATAATTCCTACGTTAGCTATGATGATTTTGGTCTGAAAATGGAAGGCTTTACCCCTACAAATTCAAGAAGATATTACAAATCTCTTCTTGTGTTAGATCATTTTAGTGTGGAATACACCTCAGCCATCCAGACTAAAATAAAATTTGCAGCAAAACAACGCTACGACACCTACATGGGTGGAAGTCTCAGGTATATGTTTGGGTTGGATCTCTCAGAAAATGAGCTAAGCGGTGTGATCCCGGAAGAGGTTGGAGATCTATTGGAACTGCATGCGCTGAATCTTTCTCACAATTACTTATCGGGTGCCATACCAGAAAGTTTTTCCAGAACAGAGAATATGGAGAGCCTTGACCTTTCTTTCAACAGTTTACAAGGCCGGATCCCATCCAAACTAACAGAGATGAGCAGTCTGGCTGTCTTCAATGTCTCTTACAACAACCTATCGGGCGTCATTCCACAAGGAAGACAGTTTAACACCTTTGATGAAAGCAGCTACATTGGGAATCCTCTTCTCTGTGGAAAACCTACCAACAGAAGTTGTAGTAGCAATGTTCTAGAAGAACCAGAAGATGGAGTAGAAGAGGATGACGCTGCAGTCTTCATGTTATCTTTCCGAAGGAGTTTTATTGTTGGATTTGTGACCATAGTTCTGGGAATACTCGCTTCACTCTCTTTATATTCTCCTTGGAGCAGAGCTTGGTTTACTGTTGTTGATGCTTTTATCCATAAGATGAAAAAATTGTCATCCTGAATTACATTGGTAAGAGGTATCTGTAAACTGGTCTCTAACTACTGTATCCTTTGATGTGCCAATTCCGTTGTGATAGTAGTATTAGTTGTTCGAGTAAGGTGTCATGAAATAAAAAATTAAAAAAAAAAAAAAAAAAAAAAGGTGTCATGAAATTTAAATGATTGAAGGGTAAATTTAAATGCCTAAATTTTTTTTTTTGCCCTAAGGCCCATATAAATGTTGAGCCGCTCTTAACAGTAAACTGAACAAAATGGGACTGGCCACAAAAGTGGGCGTATGTTTTTTGAAAGACTAGTAGCTATAATTAGGCAGGAGTCGCTGCAATAATCTGATGAATGTCGGAGGCAACCCCACCGTGCACATTGCTCACTTATCATCGGAACCCGACGAACAACCCAAGTACTGGCATTTATGATAGCTATCAGTGAAGGCAAGTGATTCGGTGACGAAGATTATGATCGACGTTTGTGGAAGGTTAGCTTCCGAGTGACGGCGACGAGGGTTTTCCCACAGTCGGAGTTTAAAAGGTTAGATGACTTTTTTTTTTTTTTTGAATACGTTCAACGGTTCAATTTAAATGCATGAGAAGAAAAGATAGAAAAGGCTTTTTTAGCCCATTAAATTTCGCTGATTACTTGTAGTAAATTAAACAGCCCAACATACATAAACAAAGGATTCGAGGTGTAACAAGTAAATTAAACAGCCCAACAGCCCAAATTTCGCTGATTACTGCAGCAACTCTTCTGCTTTATCGGGCGAATCTAGGGTTTTCCGGCGTCAATCCTCTCTGGAGTTGTTCCTGTGATGACGGTTGTTTCTCCCTGTCCAGATTAGGTAGATCATTTACTTAGGGAAGATAACACGTTTAGAATATGATTTTAATAAATTAGTTTTGCTATAACAACGAGTGGTAGAGTTAGTCATTAAAAAATCAGGATTTTGCCTTTTTCTTTATCTGCTTTTGCTTAGTACAATCGTTTGCTAACAAGTAGAGAATCAAGTAGTAGAGGTTGTCAATGTTAGTTGGCATGACACATTCGAATTTTTCATGTTTATTTCATCAACTGCAACTTTGTCACCTTTGGAAAAAAATTTAATCTAGTGGAATTCAGCAGAATTCAAGTAATGCAGAATCAGAGCTTTTTCATAAACGTGCCTGCAATCCATACTGCAACCAGATATTGTTTCGGAATATTTCGGAGTTTGTCAACACCCAAATCATCAGAAATTTAGAACTCTCATAAACGTAGAGGTATGTGCAATAAACTCAGAGTCCCACATTGACTTTGACTTTTTTTATATTTGCTTTTGGATCATATTTGAAAAAAAAAATCGGCTAATTTATATTCACATTGTGTGAGTAAGTCAAGTTCATACACATATTATAATGATGTGTAAATAAATTCATGCATGTAGGAAAAAAATTGTCTGATTCATACACCGATTATGATCTTTGGCTAAAATCATAATCTTCTCGGATGTTGCTGAATGCTGACCAAAAAGAATCTTACCGGATAATTATTTCATTTTCTACAAAGGATGAAATAGACCTCGACTTGTCTGCCGACAACGCCATATGCTTGTGCAAATGATAAGCAACGTATCACATGAGAACAGAGTCAATAATATCTTGGGCCCTTTCCCCTTTGTGATATAATTTAGGTGGATACAATCTTCTGTGTACTGTATATATTTTTTATACAATCATTCCTTTTTTCCAACCAAAACATGGATATTTTTTACAATTTGGATCCGAAAATATGAAGTATTTTTGTTAAAATGTTGTGGATATTATGTATTATAATATCTTTGCACTTACTGAAACGACACACATGACATATCGAACGACTTGTACGCAATTAAAACGAGTCTTCTTATCATACGAGTCTTCTTAACATGTGACTATGTGAGTCGCGCTAGATATTACATGCATGAGCTTAAGTGTTTTTCATTGGTTGCAATTTCAACAGTAATACTCCCTCCGTATTTTAATAATTGTCGTTTTAGAAATTTTATTTTTTTGAATTGGATGTCGTTTTCAAATTTCTATGCAAAATTTTTTACTTTTTAATGTTTTATGACATCATAAAACATTAAAAAGTAAAAAATTTTGCATTGAAATTTGAAAACGACATCTAATTCAAAAAAATAAAAATTCTAAAACGACAATTATTAAAATACGGAGGGAGTAGTTGTGTATATAGAAAGTTGAAATTGCAACCAATGAAAAACACTTAAGCTCATGCATGTAATTAAAACGAGTCTTCTTATCGAACGACTTGTACGCAATTAAAACGAGTCTTCTTATCATACGAGTCAAAGTATAACGAGTCTTCTTAACATAGTCGCGCTACAGATATTACATGCATGAGCTTAAGTGTTTTTCATTGGTTGCAATTTCAACTTTCTATATACACAACTATTACTGTTGAAATTGCAACTTTCTATATACACAACTATTACTGTTGAACATGGTGTTTTCCACGAAGTTCTTATAAGGTGGGGGTACTTGTATAGAACTCACAGTCCCACATTGCATTTGAGTTTTCTTTCACTGGCTTTTTATTTCTATCACATTTGCAATGGAAGGGAAGGTATTGTTGGGTCAATACTTGATATGGGTAATGCTAGTTTTGGGGCAGCTACACGAATGCAAAAGCTGTACTGAGAAAGATAGGATGGCTTTAATGGATCTCAAGAAATATGTAGTCTCAACTTCTATAGAAGGGTCATCGGACTTTGTTCTCACTGATTGGACTAATGACACAAAGAACGACTGCTTCTTTTGGGAAGGCTTTGAGTGCAATAGTACAAGCGGACGGGTGATCGAGCTTTCCATTGATTTCACGTTTTGCAAAGAGAATTCTCTCCTAAACCTTTCTTTGCTGCATCCCTTTGAAGAAGTTCGAGGTCTGCACTTATCTAACTCAGAATTGGGCTCAGGATTCGGACTCAGTGGTTTGTTTGATGATGTGGAAGGTACACCCGGCTTCTCCCATTTTTTATTTTTTACCTCTTGTAGTCTTCTATTTTTTCCATATTTCCCTTGCATCGATAAGTTTGAATTCTAGATGAGCTTTATTTTGTCTCCTTTACTTAGATTTTTCCATGCATAAAAAAGTAATAGCTCTGTATTAAGTATTAACTAACTCGCTGGTGTCTATGCCATGTAGCACAAAACTACATCCAACTATCACTCATGTTTCCTTCTAAAGTCCAAACAGTTCAACTCTCAAAATCTTCATTTGCATATAGAAAAGACTAAAATCATAGTTAAACGGTTGAACCTATTAAGTGATTAGAGTGAGGCTAGGTTATCTTCATGTACTTTGTTAACAAGATTTTATTTGCAGGTTATAAAAGCCTAAAGAGATTCAGAAACCTGGAGATTCTGGCTTTGTCTTCAAATAAATTCAACAACAGCATCTTTCCCTTTCTTAATGCCGCTACATCACTCACAACTCTGATTCTTAGGTCCAACAACATGGATGGCTCTTTTCCTGCTAAAGGTATGTTTCTTCGTTTTCTTAACTAGGTGGGTTAGATACCTAGCATGACCTATTAATTAATGATGCATCTTTTGTTAGATCGATTTAGCTTATCATTGCTGTTATAACTTTATATGTCTTATATTCAGTTTGAATCATTCTTATATTTGTTGGAATCCCTCTCAGAACTTAGAGATTTGATGAATTTGGAACTGTTGGACCTGAGTGGAAACAGATTTAATGGCTCCATCTCCATACCAGTACAAGGTAGCTTGTCCACAGATGCCTTTATTTTTTTAGGTTAAAATTTTAATCTATTTAACAACAAAGTCAACATATAACATTGTTGAAATAGTCTGGGCCATCACTGAAATCATATTTTCAATTGTTTGGTTTTTACCTATGGGCTATGGCAGAGTTAACTTCCCTGAGTAAGCTGAAAGCTCTGGATCTAAGCGGCAATGAATTTTCTGGTTCAATAGAATTGCAAGGCAAGTTTTCTCAAATATTTCACTGCTTTGTTAAAGACTCGTAGCTAAGTTCACGTTTTAAAAAGTGACTCAAAGTTGTGCATTTGATTATTGTAGGGATTTGCAAATTGAAGAGTATACAAGAGCTCGATCTCAGTCAAAACAAACTTGTAGGTCAGTTCCCCTCATGCTTAACTAGCTTGACTGAACTTCGAGTTCTTGATCTATCATCAAACCAATTAACTGGGAAGGTACCATCTGCTCTGGGTAGCCTTAAATCTCTCGAGTATCTGTCACTGTTTGATAATGACTTTGAAGGTTATTTCTCATTTGGTTCGCTCGCCAACCTCTCAAATCTTACGGTGTTGAAACTTTGCTCAAAATCCAACACACTTCAACTAGTGTCGGAAAGTTCCTGGAAGCCAAAGTTTCAGTTGAGAGTTATGGCACTACGATCTTGTAACTTGGAGAAGGTTCCTCATTTTCTCCTACACCAAAAGGATTTGCGTCATCTTGATCTCTCTGACAACATTATTTCTGGAACTTTTCCTTCGTGGGTGTTGGCGAACAATACAAAACTCGTGGTTTTGCTTCTGCAGAATAATTCTCTTACGAGCTTTCAGCTGCCGACCTCTGCTCATAACCTGCTTTCCCTGAATTTGTCAGTTAATAAATTCAATCATCTCTTTCCTGAGAACTTTGGGTGGATACTTCCTCATTTACAGTATATGAATCTAGCCATGAATGGTTTTCAAGGAAATTTGCCATCATCTCTGGGTAACATGAAAAATATTCAATATTTGGATATATCTCACAACAGTTTCTACGGGAAGCTACCAAGAAGTTTTGTAAAGGGTTGTTATTCCTTAGAGTACTTGAAGTTGTCACACAACAAACTAAGTGGAGAGATTTTTCCAGAATCAGCAAACTTTAGTCGTATATGGGCGTTGTCTATGGATAACAATTTGTTTACAGGAAAGGTCAGACAAGGTTTGCGGAGTTTGACACATTTGTCTATGCTTGACATCTCAAACAACAATCTCACGGGTGTTATTCCAAGTTGGATTGGCGAACTTTCATCATTGTCTGCACTACTGATTTCAAATAACTTGTTGGAAGGTGAAATACCTGTTTCTCTGTTCAGCATATCCAGTCTTAGGCGACTGGACCTCTCAGCAAACAGTTTATCTGGGGACATACCGCCACACGTCAATTCCGAAGATGGGCTAGTGTTACTCTTGCAAGACAATAATTTGTCAGGAGTTATTCCACACACATTGCTAGCAAATGTCAAAATACTTGATCTGAGAAATAACAGATTGTCTGGAAATATTCCAGAGTTCATCAACACGCGGAACATCAGTATTCTGCTTCTACGGGGAAATTATTTAACTGGCCGCATCCCCCGCCAGTTATGTGGTCTAAGCAACATCCAAATTCTGGATCTTGGCAATAACAGACTAAATGGATCCATACCTTCTTGTCTTAGCAACACATCCTTTGGTTTGGGGAAAGAGGATACATCATACGACTATGATTACGAAATTTTTTCTGCGTTTGTTGATTCCTTAAATGTTGATTTATATTTCGAGTCTCTGCTCATGGTTGAACGGTTTGGTATGGAATACGATGCAGGCGCCCAGACGAAAGTTAAATTTGCAACAAAGCATCGATACGATGCCTACATGGGTGGAAATCTCAAATTATTGTTTGGAGTTGATCTCTCAGAAAATGAGCTGAGTGGTGATATTCCAGTAGAGCTTGGAGGTCTTATGGAACTACAAGCTCTTAATCTTTCTCACAACAACTTTTCAGGAGTGATACCAAACAGCTTTTCAGGTCTGAAGAATGTAGAAAGCCTTGATCTCTCCTTTAACAGATTACATGGCCGGATACCACTACAACTAACAGATCTGAGCAACCTCGCTGTGTTCAAGGTCTCATACAACAACTTGTCAGGAGTCATTCCAGAGGGAAGACAGTTTAACACTTTTGATACGCAAAGCTACTTAGGTAATCCTTTGCTCTGTGGACAACCAACCAACACGAGCTGCGACAACAATAACTTTCAAGAAGCAGGTAATGAAGTGGAAGCTGATGAATCTTTAATCGACATGGTATCCTTCTATTGGAGTTTTGCTGCAGCCTATGTGACAATACTTCTTGGAATGCTTGCATCTCTCTCATTTGATTCTCCTTGGAGCAGAGCTTGGTTCTACATCGTTGATGCTTTCGTCCACAGGGTGAGAAAATTGTTCTGCTAAGTGTTATTTTTCACACAAAACCTCCAAAACAGAATTAATATCACAAAACAAGTGAATAACTTGGCTTTGGCTCATGTGTACTGTCTGTCATTGAATAAATGTAATGCTTCAAACTTGGCGAAAATCCCTTAGTTTCTCTTGTACCAGAAGAAGTTATGTTTAGTTGATCTATCCAGCAAAATAGATTATCTGGGAACATTCCAACTGGGAAGTTTTACATTTGCAGAAAAACATATTCTTTGTCTTCCGGTTGCCTGCACTAACTTTCAGGTCTTAGATTTTTCAGAAGGTGTTGTTATCCATGGTGTGTTACTGAGGAATATCAGCCATATGCTTCCGAATCTGGTATGTATGAATGGCTCTGATACGGTTCCAAGGTAATTTTCCATCGTCTGTAGGTGAGATGAAGAAGATTTCACTTTTGGACCTGTCTCTTACAATAATTCTCCTAGAAGATTTATTCACGGGTTGTTTTTTATGAAAAAACCTGCAGATCCTCGCAAAAACATATTTATGCCAAGATGACATCTTATTTCAAGGGAGATCAGAGTCGGAGTTTTTTTTTTTTTTTTTTTCCGTAACATGGATTCCAATCCATATCTAAGTTTTTTTTTTTTTTTTGGTACAAGGTTAAATTTTATACCATTTTCTGATTTTTCACTGTACAATGTTGATACAACTTATTGAAACAAAAGAAAAGCTAGAAAGGAAAAGAGATACAACCAAAATAAAAGTCAAGCAGAGAACCCGAACGAGAGGAAGGTCCTGGGAAGGAGAGGAAGCGATCCCGGATGGAGCGATCCAAGGAAGCTTGCACCACAGAGCTGGACGATGGATTGTTGCTGAAGATCCTGGAGTTACGTTCCCGCCAAATAACATAGCACGCAGATTGAAGAAGAAGCTTGATGGTGGTGATAGCGTGAGGAGCTGCTGCTTGAGCCTGCAAAATCCAGGAGGAGATGGCTGCAAGAGTAGCTGGTGGATTAGGCATGATCTTCGAAGCAAAAGTTTGCCAAACAGTTGCTGAGAAAGGGCAATCAAAAAAAAGGTGATCATGGTTTTCGATGCCATTTGAACAGAGCACACAAGCTGCAGGGAGAGTCAGTCCCCAGCTGCGTAATCTATCTTTAGTAGGAAGTCTTCCCTTCATAGCAAGCCATGTGATAAAGGAGAAACGTGGTACCGCTTCCTTGAACCATACAACCTTGTTCCATGGTACCAAAGGAGAGTGAGTTCGTAGCTGCTCCCAAGTTTCTTTGGAAGAGAAGAATTCAGCAAAAGTTCCTGACAAACGACGCCATAGCTTCAAATGGACATGATATTTATCTCTAAGTTCTAACATAACATACTCTTTTTTTTCTTTTTTTGGAATCAACGCATAACATACTCTCGGAAAATCTCTTTTATCAAAAAAGAAAAGAAAAACATACTCTAAAAATCTCTCGCGAGCTTCACCATTATATGTGACTTGATAAATACCTGTATATAAGACGAACTTCCATACATACCTGTATATAAGACGAACTCCACAAAGAAATGTGGGACCTAGATGGTTCAATGCAAAATACCTCCACAATTTTATGAATTTAACAAGAAATGATAAATGATATGTAAATTTAGAGAAAGTGGAAGTCTCTGTATATAAGACGAACTTCCATACTTAGGCGGCGCACTATTGATTTCAAACAACTTGTTGGAAGGTGAAATACCTATTTCGTTGTTCAACATATCCAACCTTCAAGTACTGGACCTCTCTGCAAACAGTTTATCTGGGGACTTACCTCCACAAGTCTATTCTACAATATGGGTAGTGTTACTCATGCAAGACAATAATTTATCAGGGGAAACACTGCTAAGAAATGTCACCATACTTGATCTGAGAAATAACAAATTGTCCGGAAATATTCCAGAGTTTGTCAACACCGAAACAATCAAAATTCTTCTTCTCCGAGGGAATAATTTAACAGGCCGTTCCTCGCCAGTTGTGTGCCAGCATTCAGCTTCTGGATCTTGGTAACAACAGACTAAATGGATCCATACCTTCATGTCTTAGCAATGCATCATTTGGTATGGAAGAAGACTATCCTTATAATTACGGCATTCTTTCTGATTTAGCCTTCTCTTTTTATTATCCAAAAACGGACTACACAGAAAAGCTTTTTCCTTCAAAGAGAGACACTTGCCAAATTATTCTTATAAAACGCCGTCGTTTTTTACTTTTTACAGTACCCTCCCACAAAAAGCTCAAATCCTCGAAAAATCGTATAATCGATTTCTTCACTTAGCTTCCGACGCATATATCTTCATCTCCCTTCGCTCCTTCTTTTCCGCATCTCTTTCGACTGACGAAATGTTGCTATTAAATCCGGTGCCGTTTTAATAGTGGTAGAATCAACCCTTGTTGTGAGGCGTAACCAATCCAAGAGAGCCAGATCATCAACTCCGTGATCCCTGTGCAATTTCCTCAACTCTAGTTGGCAGTTTTAACTGAAATATTTCTTGGTATTGTTAGTCTAAAAATTCTCTTGGGACATTTTAACAAGAATCTTTTCCAATCTGCATTTCTTATTTTCCTTAATCTTTCTATTAGTTTTTCTAAAACGGCAATTTCATATAGAATGTGATTTATTGGTATTGAATTAAAAGAAACAGAGAAATTAGAGAGTGATTGTTAGAGCAAATTAGATAGTGAAAGTAGTTGTCACACCAAAAAAAAAGGTAGTGGAAAGTAGAAAGTGATTGATATTTGATAGAGCAAATATCCATAAACTAGTTGAATTTTTTTACTCTTATTTTGTTTATGTGCTTTATTCATTGATGAGAGGAAACATTTTCCCACTTCATTTCCACTGTTTGGTTAACCAGTCACAACCATGATATAAAGTTTGGTCGACAAAATAAACGATGGTAACCACACATTTTTAACAAAGACCTTGACTTTGTATGCCAAGAGTAAACGAAAGTGATCACACATGTCAACATTATTTCTTGTTGAACTTGGTTTTTTCTTATAAACGAGGAGGTACTTGCCTTGTGTTTGAGTTTCTATCATTTACTTCTTTTTTTTAATCTTATTCTACAATGAAAGGGAAGCTTTTCTTGGAAATACACTTGATATGGGTAATGTTAATGTTGGGGCAGCTACATGGATACCAAAGTTGTGTTGAGAACGAAAGGAAAGCTTTGTTGGAGCTCAAGACATACCTGGTCTCAATTAGTGAAGAAGGGGAATCTGACTATGTTCTCCCTACTTGGACTAATGACACAAAGAGCAATTGCTGCCGGTGGGAGGAAATTAAGTGCAATCGTACAAGCGGACGGGTGATCAGGATTTCCTTTGGTGGGTTGTACCTCAAAGAAAGTCCTCTACTAAATCTCTCTTTGCTGCATCCGTTTGAAGAGGTCCGCAGTCTGAACTTAACTGGGTACGGATTCAGTGGCTTGTTTGATGATGTGGAAGGTATACTAGGCTATCCTTAGTGATTAGTTTTAACATTTTGTTTTGCATTGCCACTTTGATAATACAAAGCTTAGATTTTCTCTGTTTCTGTATATTTACTTTGCTGATGTTTGTTGTACCATGTTGTAAGCACATCAGACGCTCACTTACATGCTGTTCCCACTTTCATCGAGTTCATCATCTCTCATAATCTTCATTAAATATTATAAGAAATGATTGAAGTGAGTTATGTTATCACTCTATGCTGACCAATATTCTCGTTTGCAGGTTATAAAGGCCTAAGGAGGTTAAAAAAACTTGAGATTCTGGATTTCTCATTAAATGAATTCAACAACAGCATCTTTCCGTTTCTTAACGCGGCGACATCACTTACAACTCTTTCTCTTCGGAATAACGTAATGAAAGGCCCTTTACCTGGTAAAATTTTGTTCTGCCATGTTGTGACTTGCATTATACCTGTAATTAATTATAGGATGTATCTTTTGTTAGATTCAATTTTATATTTATTTCTTTATATATGTCTTTAATTTAGTTTGAATCTTTCTTATATTCTCCCGGATTTTCTTTCAGAGCTTAAAGATTTGACAAACTTAGTACTGCTGGACCTAAGTAGTAACAGGTTTAATGGCTCCATACCAGTACAAGGTAGTTCAGAGCCATGTTTTATATTTAGTTTATGTCCATAGATGATTGATTCTCTTCCGTGAGGTCCTCATATTCTTAGCTTACCTTTGTATGGCTTTTTCTTGTGGCAGAGTTATCTGCCCTGACGAAGCTGAAAGTTCTGGATTTAAGTGGTAATGAGTTTTCTGGCTTGATGGATTTGCAAGGCAAGTTTTCTCAAATAATTCCCTCTTCGATAAAGATTTGTGGTGAAAGAAATTTCAATAAGTGATTAGACTTCTGCATTTGATCATTGTAGGGATTTGTGAATTGAAAAATATGCAAGAGCTCGATCTCAGTAAAAACAAACTTGTAGGTCAGTTTCCTTTATGTTTAACTAGCTTGACTGGACTTCGTGTTCTGGATCTCTCATCAAACCTGCTGACTGGGATGGTACCATCTGATCTTGGTAGACTTGAATCCCTTGAGTACTTATCGCTGTCTGATAACAACTTTGACGGCCTCTTCTCTTTTGGTTCGCTCACCAACCTCTCAAAGCTTAAGGTTTTCAAAATTTATTCAAAATCCAACTTACTTCAAGTAGAGTTTGAAAGTTCTTATAAACCAAAATTTCAGTTGAGTGTTATTGTACTACGATCTTGCAACTTGGAGAAGGTTCCTCATTTTCTCCTACATCAGACGGATTTGCGTCAAGTTGATCTCTCTGAAAATAGAATTTCTGGCAAGTTTCCTTCATGGCTGTTGGAGAACAACAAGAAACTCGAGGTTTTGCTTCTACAGAATAATTCTCTTACGACATTTCACCTACCAAAATCTTCTCATAACCTGCTTTTCCTGAATGCGTCAGTTAATGCATTCAATCATCTGTTTCCAGAAAATATTGGGTGGATACTTCCTAGTTTACGGTATATGAATCTAGCTAATAACGGTTTTCAAGGAAATCTGCCATCTTCTGTTGGTAACATGGAAGAGATTGAATATCTTGATCTATCTCACAACAATTTCCAGGGGAAGGTACCAAGAAGTGTTGCAAGGGGTTGTTATTCCATGACAACCTTGAAGTTGTCACATAACAAACTAAGTGGAGAGATATTTCCAGAATCAGTACACTTTACTGATATAACTACGCTGTCTATGGATAATAATCAGTTTACAGGAAAGATTGGACGAGGTTTGCGGAGCTTGGAATACTTGTATATGCTTGACATATCGAACAACAATCTCACAGGTGTTATTCCAAGTTGGTTTGATGAACTTCCATCCTTATCTGCACTACTGCTATCAAACAACTTGTTGGAAGGTGAAATACCTATTTCTTTGTTCAATATGTCTAGTATTTGGATATTGGACCTTTCTGCAAACAGTTTAGTCGGGGACATACCTCCACGTGTCAGTTCTAGAACTCCAATAGTGTTACTTCTGCAAGATAATTATCTATCAGGGGTCATTCCAGACACATTGCTAGGAAATGTCACCATACTTGATCTGAGAAATAACAGGTTGTCTGGGAATATTCCGAAGTTCATCGACACACGAATCATTAGTATTCTGCTTCTACGGGGTAATAATTTAACAGGCTGCATCCCCCACCAGGTTTGTGGCCTCAGAAGCATCCACCTTCTGGATCTTGCTAACAACAGATTGAATGGATCCATACCTTCATGTCTTAGCAACACATCATTTGGTTTGGGGAAAAAGGATACATTCTATAGTTATGATACCGGCGTTATTTCTACTTCCGCAGAAAATGACCGGGTATATTTCAAATCTCTGCTTGTGCTAGATCCGTTTAGTATGGAATACGACGCCAACACCCAGACGAAAATTGAATTTGCAACAAAACACAGATATGATGCCTACATGGGTGGAAATCTCAAATTACTGTTTGGAATGGATTTCTCAGAAAATGAGCTGAGTGGTGAGATCCCAGTTGAGCTTGGAGGTCTTCTGGAACTACAAGCTCTCAATCTTTCTCACAACAACTTATCAGGAGTGATACCAGAAAGCTTCTCACGTTTGGAGAATGTGGAAAGCCTTGATCTCTCCTTCAACAGATTACATGGCCGGATACCACCACAACTAACAGATCTGAGCAACCTCGCTGTGTTCAAGGTCTCATACAACAACTTGTCAGGAGTCATTCCACATGAAAGACAGTTTAACACCTTCGATACACAAAGCTACTTAGGTAATCCTCTTCTCTGTGGACAACCAACCAACACGAGCTGCAACAGCAATAACTTTCAAGAACCAGATACTGAAGTGGAAGATGATGAATCTTTCATTGACATGGTGTCTTTCTACTGGAGTTTTGGTGCAGCCTATGTGACAATACTTCTTGGGATACTCGCATCTCTCTCATTTGATTCTCCTTGGAGCAGAGCGTGGTTCTACATCGTGTATTCTTTCATCCACAAGGTTAAGAATTTGTTTGGTAAAACACTGTAGGTGCCAAATGCTTCTTATGTGCTAGTTTCATTCTCGTCCCCATCTGTTGTTGTTTTCTTCTCATACCTCTTTTGTTTCAAAAAAAAAAAAAACCAGGCTCTTTACTGTCTTTTGTCTTTGAATAAATGTAATGCCTTCAAAAAATATGAATTGAATGTTCTAGTTTGGCTATGTTTTCCTAATTTTTTCAGAAATTTGGTGAATTGTTTTAACAAAAAAACACTAAGGTTCTAATTGTTGACAAAAACAATGTATTAACATTCAAGAAGAATGTAAGAAAAAGTCGTTGATGTATAGCACCAGAACAGAGGCTTATGCAGCTCCTGTTACTTGATAAACTCATCGAAAACAACTTTTTAAGTCTAACAATTCGATACTAATTTTTGCAAGGAAGCAGTTCGCAAACAGCCTAGAAACGAAACAGAGTATCAATTTTTAATAGCACTGATCAGAGAACTTATGCCACATGTTGGATTCTGCCTACATAATTAACACCAATGTGTATAATAAAATTTTAAACTACACACCAAAAACTACAGATACTACCAGTTTCTTGAATTTGGCATCAATCACAGAAAGGGGTTATCAAACAAGCAAGAAATATGCATCAGACAAATAAAATGGTTCTGGAGGAACCAATATCTAAGTTTCATCAACTTTATAACACTAAAAGACATACCACAACATATAGATTTTCAATCAACACTATATACAGTTTTTCAAAAGTTGTAAAATATACAAGTTCTAAAACACAAGTCCACAAATACACCACAAATCTATAGAATCTAACATAGCAAGTTAGAAACGGTTAAACAAAGATGCAAGATGCAAGATGCAAGATGCATGATGGAAAGATGATACATGCAGGATGCCAGAATTGCTAAAAACAACAATGGAACTTAACCGTAAGTTTGCGACCATACTATTTTGTACTCTAAACTAATACACAGCATTTAAAAAACCTACATCCGTAATCTACAAGAAGGGTCTCTTCTTACGTTAAAAGATATACCGATTTATAAATACAATGAGAGACGTATGGCACATACAATCACTAGAATACATAATTTCTAGTCAAGTAAGGTTTAGATGACAATGTAAACACAGAATATGTACCTAAATGATGGGATACTCTATTTTAAGTGACTAGATTGAGCCTAAGTTAATTTCCCGACATACTGTTGGAAATACATATCTACCTTTTAGCAGTGGGTAGGTTAGCAGTAAATTCCAAGAATCTAGTGGATACTACCTCAAGGATAGTAATTTTGCTAAAGACTTGTAACACAGATATATAAGTCTCTTCCTTAAGTTTAACTAAGTGATTTTCATACGTAATAATATCAATCAATCAATAGATAATGCTAGAATCATAGCAAATACAGTCACTGAGAATCTAAGCAGTTTTCAAGCAGATAACTGAACAACTCAAAATTAGTCCTTGATACAAGTATAACTTAACCTGTGAAGAATTTCATACGTAACCAATTATCAAAATATTAGAAGACCACATACCTGTGATTGTTACAGAAGTCTGCTACACTTGAAATCCCCTCCAGAGTACTTGTGAATTTGACAATATTTTCAAGCACATGCCCTGTGGAAATAAGATAAACAAATCAAAATTAGTCTTTAGTTTAAGTAAACGTCTATAACTTAACCATATACAATATAACCAATGTTCTTAATAACTTATTCTAAAATTTCTTTAAGTGATTGCTTGTTCCGAATCTCAGTCTCTGTCTAAAGACTAAAGAGGTAACAATGTCTTTATCTAAAAGTTCTTTTAAGCCGTGGGTAAAAGATTGGATTTTGAAGCCGTGGTACTAAAACCAATCCAAAGTGATCTGTTTCTTTGTCTAATGTCTTTGTCTAGAAGTTCTTTTAAGCCGTGGGTAAAAGATTGGATTTTGAAGCCGTGGGTACAAAAACCAATCCAAAGTGATATGTTTCTTTGTCTAATGTCTTTGTCTAAAAATTCTTTTAAACCGTGGGTAAGAGAGATTGGACTTTGAAGCCGTGGGTACTAAAACCAATCAAAAGTGATATGTTTCTTTGTCTAATGTCTTTGTCTAAAAATTATTTTAAGCCGAGGGTAAGAGATTGGACTTTGAAGCCGTGGGTACTAAAACCAATCCAAAGTGATCTGTTTCTTTGTCTAAAGACTGAAGAAGTAACAATGTCTTTGTCTAAAGACTAATGATGAAGCCGTGGGTACCATAACATAAGCCAATCAAATCTTTTGTCTAAAACTCTTTTAAGCCGTGGGTAAAAGATCGGTTTATCCGAATCTCAGTCCCTGTCTAAAGACTGATGATGTTTTAAGCCGTGGGTATGTACTGTTTCTTTGTCTAAAGACTGAGAACAAACCGAACATGATCCATGTCTAGAGATTTTCAAGCCGTCGGTACCATGAAGGATCAATGTTTGAATCAGTCTCAGTCTAAAGACTAATGTTTAAGCCGTGGGTACCATTTTCCTTCCACCAAACATAAGCCAATCCAATCTTTTGTCTAAAGGATTGGTTTATTCGAATCTCAGTCCCGTCTCAGTCCCTGTCTAAAGACTGATGATGTTTTAAGCCGTGGGTACTGTTTATTTTTCTAAAGACTGAGAACAAACCGAACATGATCCATGTCTACAGATTTTCAAGCCGTGGGTACCATGAAGGATCAATGTTCGAATCAGTCTCAGTCTAAAGTCTAATGTTTTAAGCCGTGGGTACCAATTTCCTTCCACCAAACATAAGCCAATCCAATCTTTTGTCTAAAGGATTGGTTTTTCCCCATCTTAGTCTGTCTAAAGACTGATGATGTTTAAGCCGTGGGTATTGTTTCTTTGTCTAAAGACTGAAAGACCAAACCGAACATGATCCATGTCTAGAGATTTTCAAGCCGTGGGTACCATGAAGGATCAATGTTCAAATCAGTCTCAGTCTAAAGACGAATGTTTCAAGCCGTGGGTACCATTTTCCCTCCACCAAAGATAAGCCAATCCAATCTTTTGTCTAAAGGATTGGTTTTTTTGAATCTCAGTCCTTGTCTAAAGACTGATGATGTTTAAGCCGTGGGTACTGTTTATTTGTCTAAAGACTAAAAGACCAAACCGAACATGATCCATGTCTAGAGATTTTCAAGCCGTGGGTACCATGAAGGATCAATGTTCGAATCAGTCTCAGTCTAAAGACTAATGTTTCAAGCCGTGGGTACTATTTTCCTTCCACCAAACATAACCCAATCCAATCTTTTGTCTAAAGAATTGGTTTTTTCCGAATCTCAGTCTCTGTCTAAAGACTGATGATGCTTTAAGCCGTGGGTAACTAGATCTTTGACCAGTAAACTGAAACCAATTCCAAATATATTTGTCAAAGAAATAAGCCGTGGGTAAAGGAACGGTTTCAGTCTCGGTCTAAAGACTATATAAGCCATGGGTCCAAACTCGACGGGACAATGTCCCCAAAAAAGAACCTGACAGAACACTAATAATTGAGTGTCTGCCTATGATCTCTTTTGGGTTCGAAAGAAAAACAAAACAAGGAAGAAACCAAACAAAAAAAAAAGCCAGAAGAACAAGAGCAACAAACCACAACCGACCGTAACAATTTTACGTTTAATCAAATTATCGAAAGCGCTACAAAAACAAAACAAAACAAAAACGAAAAGCAATCCCTCTTAAACAAAATCGAGTAACACAAAATCAAGCAATTCACAGGAAACTTTGAAACGCAGAGTCGCGATTTGTTTGGTTTTCAATTATCAAAGCCGCTTCAAAACCAAAAGAAAACAAAAACAACAAAACAAAAACTGATAATAGTGAAATTTATAAACCCTAGGAATCAAGAGAACTGGAAGAATTCTTACAGTGATCACAGCTACAAATCTTCTTCGGGTCATGAATTAATCGATAGAGAGAAATATGCAAAACAGAGAAAGAACTGATAATAGTGAAACTTAGAAACCCTAGAAATCAAAAGAATTGGAAGATTTCTTACAGTGGTTATCGCTACAAATCGTCTTCCGTCATGGTATAGCGATCGAGAGAAACATGCTAAACAGAGAAAGAAGAAGGCAAAACAAAATTAGGAGAAAAATTACGAGTCTCTGAGTCTCTCTGATAAGCTTCCTTTTATAAACACTACTTATGGAGGTGCCAGCTGTCTAATTTCCTTTTCTTAAAACGCCTAATTTCCTTTTTCTTAATCGCCTAGTTTCTAGTTTCCATTTATTAAACATGGGCCTTAAGTTAGCCCAATTGAATTAATTGGCCGATTGATTACCCTGGGCTATGATCATTTTTAGCTTCTGTTTGTTTAAAAAAAAAAGTCAAATACAAAACTTGCAATTTTTAATCATAATACAAAAATCCCACTAGTCAAAGCTTTTTATGTAAGTCATCCAAGCAAAATCTAGGTTATGTATTATGTATACAAGGGATTTTATGACGGTTTTCTACAAAGGACCTTTGACTTGTCTTATCATACAATTCAAAGTAAACGACGATAGTCGATAGTGATCACTCGCTTTACAATCAATTCTTGTTGACTTCTCATAAGCTTGGAGGTAATTTGCATTGAACTAACAACACTTCCACATTGCTTTCGATTCATTTCCTTTTTTTATCTTTTTCGTAATGGAGGGGAAGCTTTTCTTGGGACAATACTTGATATGGGTGATGATATTGTTGGCACAGCTACATGGATACAAAAGCTGTATTCAGAAAGAAAGGACTGCTTTATTGGAGCTCAAGGAATACCTGATCTCAAGAAGTAGAGAAGGGGCCTTCGACCATGTTCTCACTTCTTGGACTAATGACACAAAGATCAATTGTTGCATCTGGAAGGAAATTAAGTGCAATCTTACAAGCGGACGGGTGACTAGGATTGCCTTTGGTAATTTGTATCTCAAAGAGAGTACTCTCCTAAATCTTTCTTTGCTCCATCCCTTTGAAGAAGTTCAAAGCCTGAACTTATCTGGATCCAATATCAATGGCTTGTTTGATGATGTTGAAGGTATACCAGAGTTTCATTAGTAGTTAGTTATATTATTATTTATTTTTTTTTTTCTGAGTTAGGGTTCTGTTTCTCTAAAGAATCTAGATGGACTAATCTTAGTTCATTGTTTCTAATTCATGAAATAATGAAAGTTAATAACTTATACTAGCAGGATTTATTTGTTTCTACATTAACTTGCTGATGTTTGTCAATTTATGTTCCATGTTGCATGTTCTAATCACATCAGACTGAGATATGTTATCTTCTTAGGTTATAGAAGCCTAAGAAGATTAAGAAACCTGGAGATTCTGGATCTCTCTTATAATGAATTCAACAAGAGTATCTTTCCCTTTCTTAATGCTGGTACATCACTTACAACTCTGTTTCTTCAGGGCAACAATATGGAGGGTACTTTTACTGTTAAAGGTGTGTTTTTTAATATTTGGATCTAGCATGGCCTATTCTTGATGATGGCCTATTCATTTTGCATCATTCGTATATTTTTTGAATACCTTTTCAGAACTCAAAGATTTGACGAACTTGGAAATGCTGGACATAAGTGAAAATAGATTTAACAGCTACCTGCCAGTGCGAGGTAGCTAATGGCTAATGCTTTATGTTTTCTACAGTGAAAGTTTAATGGATATGTATAACATCATTAGGATCTTATTTAAAGATGTTTTCCTTTGTGTGGCTTTGTGGCAGATTTATCTGCCCTCAGGAAGCTGAAAGCTCTGAGTCTAAGTGTTAATGCATTTTCTGCATCAATAGAATTGCAACGCAAGTCTGCACAAATCTTTTACTTTTGCATTATGTCTGATACACGTTGAATTTATATGTGAATTATTTTTTTGCATTGGTTACCTTAGGCGTTTGCGAACTGAAGAATATCCAAGAGCTCTATCTTAGTTACAATTATCTAGGTCAGTTTCCCTCATGTTTAACTAGCTTGACTGGACTTCGAGTTCTTGATCTCTCATCGAACCAATTGAGTGGGAAGCTACCTTCTGCTCTCGCTAACCTTGAATCCCTTGAGTACTTATCTTTGTTTGATAACAACTTCGAAGGCCACTTTTCTCTTGGTTGGCTCGCCAACCTCTCAAAGCTTACAGTGTTCAAGCTTTCTTCAAAAGCTAACTCACTTCAAGTAGAGTCTGAAAGTTCTTGGAAGCCGAAATTTCAGCTGAGTTTTATTGTGCTACGGTCTTGCAACTTGGAGAAGGTTCCTCATTTTCTCCTACACCAGAATGATCTGCGCCAAGTTGATCTCTCTGACAATAACATTTCTGGAAAGTTTCCTTCTTGGCTGTTGGCGAACAATACCAAACTAGAAAGTTTGCTTCTACAGAATAATTCCTTAACCAGCTTTCAACTACCAAAAGCTGCTCACAATCTGCTTTTCTTGGAAGTTTCAGTTAATGAATTCAATCAGCTCTTACCAGAGAACATTGGGTGGATACTTCCTCGTTTACAGTTTATGAATCTTGCGAACAACAGTTTTCAAGGATATCTGCCATCTTCTATCGGTAACATGGAAAATATTGAATATATGGATATATCTCGCAACGGATTTGACGGAAATCTAGCATCTTCTCTCGGTAACATGGAAAAGATTGAATATATGGATATATCTCACAACAATTTCCATGGGAAGCTACCAATAAGTTTTCTTAACGGTTGTTATTCTTTGGTAATCTTGAAGCTTTCACATAACAAACTAAGTGGTGAGATTTTTCCAGAATCAACAAACTTGACTCGTGTATCTCTGCTGTCTATGGATAACAATCTGTTCACAGGAAAAATTGGACAAGGTTTGCGGAGATTGAGATCATTGCGAGAGCTTGACATCTCCAACAACAAACTCACGGGTGTTATTCCAAGTTGGATTGGCGAACTTCCATCCTTAAATGCATTACTGCTTCCAAACAACTCGTTGGAAGGTGACATACCTGTTTCCTTGTTTAACACATCATATCTGAAGCTATTAGATCTCTCTGCAAATAATTTATCTGGGGGCATACCTCCATACGTCAGCTCTGAATATGGGGCAAAGTTATTCCTGCAAGACAATAATCTATCAGGGGTTATTCCAGAAACATTGCTTATACATGTCGATGTACTTGATCTGAGAAATAACAGATTGTCTGGGAATATTCCGGAGTTCACCAGCATCCAAGAGATCCGTATTCTTCTTCTACGTGGGAACAATTTAACTGGCCATATTCCTCGGCACTTGTGTGCCAACATTCAACTTCTTGATCTTGCTAACAACAGATTAAATGGATCTATATCTTCATGTTTTAGCAATAATACGTCACTTGGTTTGGGAAACGAGGATTATACGTCATATGGTAATGCAGTTGAAGTCTTCCCTGACTCTGATACTGAAACGGACTACACAGAAGATGTAGATTTGAAATATAGGCGTACGCTAGGTCGACAGAATGGAACCAGCTACGATGCAGCCACCAAGACGAAGATTGAGTTTGCAACAAAACACAGATATGATGCCTACATGGGTGGAAATCTTGAATTATTGTTTGGAATTGATCTCTCGGAAAATGAGCTGAGCGGTGAGATCCCTGTAGAGCTTGGAGATCTTCTGCAACTACTTTCTCTTAATCTTTCTCACAACAACTTATCAGGTGTGATACCAGAAAGTTTCTCACGTTTGGAGAATGTGGAAAGCCTTGATCTTTCCTTCAACCGACTACAAGGCAGGATCCCGCCACAACTAACTGATCTGAGCAGCTTAGCTGTGTTCAATGTCTCATACAACAACTTATCCGGAGTCATTCCACAGGGGAAACAGTTTAACACCTTCGACACGCGAAGCTACTTAGGTAATCCTCTTTTTTGTGGGAAACCAACCAACCTAAGCTGCGAGAGCAATAACTTTCAAGAACCAGATAATGGAGTGGCAGCTGATGAATTCACAACCGACATGGTATCTTTCTATTGGAGTTTTGCTGCTGCCTATGTGACCATACTTGTTGGGATACTCGCATCACTCTCTTTTGATTCTCCTTGGAGCAGAGCTTGGTTCTACATCGTTGATACTTTCGTCCTCAAGGTTAGGAATTTGTTGTGTTAAAACACTGCATTTGCCACATGTTCTTACGTGCTAGTTTCAGGGTCGTCCCCATCTGTTGTTCTTCTCAAACCTCCTGTGTTTCACAAAACCAGAACATAACTTATGTTTTGGTTCCTCTGTACTGTATTTTGCCTTTGAATAAATGAAATGCCTCATACATATCTTGTTGGTGGTTGGCTCAATACATAATGTACTGAAATACACGAATTTGCATGAAACCATCTTAAAGCAGAAAAGAGTACACAGACCCAAAAAGTAGATAATAGATACAGAGAAAATTCCCATTAGTTGTCTTTCTTCTTTTATGAATTCTCTTACTATATCGCTTTACAGTTTCTTTCCCGGTAGCCATCTCAAGAACTTCAGTAATTACATAACACACCATATGATTATTATTCTGCTGTAGAATACAGAAGACCCAAAAACGAGCATAAGAATCAGCAAGACAAAAAAAGACCAGAGTGAAACATAGAACACAGTTAAAGAGTTAGAGAAAGAAGAGAAACTACTTGCGTATATATTTTGTCTTCTTCAACAGACCCAGCTACTGGTCTGCAAAAAGCGTTCTTCGCCTTCCTGACTTTGCTTGCAGATGGCTAGTCTCTGCATGCACGATTTCATTAACCAGATCCTTAAAGATAAGCCTCTCCACATCTAGCACCAATCCTGAGATTTCTCCACTGAAGTCTGCCCAGTTCCCAGATCGAATCCTCACATCTTCAGCAAGTATACTTTTCAAGAAGTCGTCTTCTTCCTCCAATAAGAAGTTTTCTGATCTCTTTGTGGCTTGCTTTTGCTGTGTTTCTATCGCTGAACACAGTTCTTTCAGCAGTTGTTGCGCACTCACGGCTTTCTTAGTCATCTTAGCATATGACTTCATCAATGGATTCGCCGTGGCTTCCACTGAAGCTAGTTTCTCCACCAGAATCTCATTAACGGTGTCAAACACAAGTTTGCGGTTGAGCTTCTCATATTTCAGAACCTTACTTTCTTCTTTGTGTAACAGATGCGTAGTGCTGCTTCCTTTTGTCTGCTCAAGAACAAAGAACAGCTCGGGATTGATAGGGTGGCCAGAAGGGTGTAGTTGAAACGTTGTCAATCCTGAGCCAAGGTCTCTGAGGAGAAGACCCGATGCTAATAGAATCTCAGAGATGTATCTATGATCGGTGGTAGGATCTGCGTTCTCACAGAGCGATGCAATATAATCTTGGCTGGCTTCATCATGGCTAGAGTTCAATCGTCTGAGCTTTTGAACCAAGTGCTCAACATTCTGAAGCTTCTTACGGTTTATCTCTGGTGAAAAGCTTGACGTGGTTTCTGAGAAACTGTAAGCTGGATTCCACTGGTCCTCACAATGTTCATCACCAAATTCATGGGCAACATTACCTATCACATGATCAGTTCTGAGTTAAAAATGGAAGGAACTGAACATCCAATCCTTGTAATGAAAAAAAATTGTAAAAGAGAAATTTTCCCAAACTAAACAAGCTACAGACAAATGTAAGAGTTAACCCCTGGTCCTAGAATCTTAAAGTGACATTATTTGCAAGTTCTTATCCATGTCAATATTCTCAGATGTTGATGACCACGAGGACACTAGAGATAGAATCCTTTTGTTACCTTGTGTCTTCACGGGTGATGGTTCAGTCTCTCTGTACGTTGAAGCGTCGAGAACAGAAATAGGACTTGGATGTTCCAAAGCAACTAGTGAAAGGTTAGCTGACAATCCATCTTCACTAAACCTTGGACTGGATTTCTGAAAACACAAAACAAACCTTGTGAGAACTAAGTGAAAAACTTTTGACACCTAACACTTAGGAATATAAATGAGAGTCAGAACTCACATTCTGCATTAAGTTAGAGACTACAGCTTTGGCTGCCTCGATTACAGATGGACTTTTACCACCATCGGCTTCAGTAGCTTTTTCTACCCAAGCAGAGGCTTCTGCTTCGGATTGAGTACAAATGTCATGACTTGATGTCCTAGATTCATTGCTTGCTTGACTAAGTTGGTCATCATTTTGCTGCAAACTCTTCTGAGCCCTGGGTCTACGTCTGCCACCAGGAGAAGTAGATTCCACAAGTTGTTGGTTTGACGGTTTCCTTGATTTGCTAGAATCAGGAGGGGTTGGTGGCCGTGAACGTTTATCATACTCAAGCTTCTTCTGCTGTAATCTTGGACTTACAGATCCTGAACTCTTTGAAGTACTTTCTTTGGAAACCTGCTGAGGCTTTTTTGGAGAAGACCGCACATTTCTACTGTCAGATTTCTTATCAAAAGAGCTCGTACATGATTCAGCTCTTCGGTTTCCAGGATTACGATCTTTTGTCACCCGTTTATTACTTGCTGAAGTTTCTTTCTCATCAGGTTTTTCTCTACGGATCTTATTGATGCCAGATAGGCTGTGAATGGGAATAAAGGATGACGCAGGAATACCAGCCTTTTCAACAAGCTTGGCAGGTTTCATAATCACAATCGGGGACTGATATACCTGGTTAGATGATGATGAAGAAGACTGGACTCTCGTTCTGGATGGCATCGCATGGTTGGAAGTTGCAGAATTTTCTCTTTCATAATCTCTTTGAGCTGCAAAGTTTGAGGATTGTAGTTGTTTCTCAGTATCCAGGAAACCCTTTGACTGCATAGACTCTAATATCTGTTTAAGAGCTCGCAGATCTTTTCCAGAATGTTTGAACTCAAGATCATTCAATCTCCGCTCCATTTCACTGTACACAGTAGGAGGAAAATTAGGTGCCTCATACGGCTTTGCTTTCACTGGCATGCTAGCTTGCTTTTGCAAAACTCGGTTTCTATCAGCTTGTTTCCATGGAGCTGGTTCAATAGGGAATCTTGTATTTGATAGAGGTTTCATAACAAAATCAGAGTTTCTCCATCTTGGAGAAGCCGGGTCCTTCCCCAAGCTCCTCGGTGAGCTAGGAGAAAAACGGATTGCACGGTTCAGGTTTTTCTCCCTCAATGATCTTGAGAATGGATCGTCATTTTGGTCAGAGATGTTGGTTTTGTTCAAACCAAACTGATGAATGTCTCTACCCAATGGAGAACCAGGCAATGTCTCCAATCCCATGAGCTTTGCAACAACACTGGGAGGCCGTTTCTTGCTGCTGCTTGAACAACTTTCACTGAAACTTTCAGAAAGCTTATTTGTTTTAGGGTCAACGCTGGAGTTTCGCATCCCTCGATCTCTACTATCCAGGGAAAGCCTAGGCAACTCTTTCAGCTTCTGTCTGGATTTCAGCGTATCATGAGAATCAACTGAGTAACGAGGTGCATCTTTCATGCCAACCTCATTATAATGTTGAGATGTTTCCCTAAGTTTCGCAAGAACTCTGAAGGACTCATTGAGATCCACTGGAGTTGATTGCTTCAAACCATAAGGCCTTGGAGAATCTTCTCGTCTGCTCTGTCTAACTCCTTCATCTCTTGTCATTGGAGTCTTAACCAAAAGCCCTCTGGCTTCTCTATACATTGAGTCTCTCACAACATCTCTGAGGTCAAATCCCAATTGTGAAAACCCATTCCCTTCAGTCATCTCAGGATCACTTGTAGGAGATTCTTGGAAATTGGCTCGGTCATACGCAGAAGCGTCAGGTTGAACTCCTCTATTGAACTCAGAAGACGATGGGGAGGACGAGCAAGAAGATGAGAAAGAAACTCTCGATGATTCTGTTGAAACCCTTCGCTTCTCTTTCACATTCCCACCATTGTTGGAGTCCTGAAACTGAAATGCAAAAACCTTAGGATCTTATGGAAAACCTCGGTATGAAAGAAATCGTACATGTTTGACAAGAGAACCAACTTACAGTTTCTTTTTGTTGATAAATTGTATCAACAGAGTCTCTCTCGTAGTTGATGTTATTGGCATTTCCATTACCTGCAACAAACCCATAAAACAAGCATGAGCATCATATCAAAACTCTCTCAAACAAGGAACACCCGATTAAGCATTGAGAGAAACGATTAACAAAACCTACAAGAACCTGCTAGTCAAACTTGAATTTATCACATTTGGTTGGAAACTCCATGAGCCTAAGGTTAATAAAAGTCAAAATCTACCAAGAAAAATCTAACCAAAAGATTCGGCAGATCAACACAACTGAGAAAGCAAAATTTAACAACCATAACTTAAGATCTCTGAGACTGTAACAAGACCTGGTTAATGGATGGATCACTACATTGGCAGATGAAGAGCCAAAACAAAATAGAGAAGAACAAACATACAAAGAGAAAAGTAAAAAACATGAATATACGAATTACATATGTATCCATATACAAGTCAACGACTACTAGACACGAACCATAGAGATCAGAAGAGAGTGTTTAAAATTATCAAATATAAATATATAGTAATTATTATTTTACCTAAAGTAAGGCTTTTTCGCCGGCCAGTGAGAACATGGTGACGATCAAAGATTTGAAAAATCCCATTCATACATCCAATTTGCTTCTGCAGATCTGCACTATCATCTGCCAATGAATGCAGAAGCTTTGCAGCCATTTCTACAGATCACAAAAACAATTCTCCGGCGCCGGAAACTCTCTGCTTAAAAGATTCAAAAAGACTTCTCCTTTTTTCTTTTTGGCTTTGGAAAACTTTCTTCAGTGATGTGTTTACCTTTATTGATTTCCAAAAAACACAAACTTTATGCCTCAATGATGTGTTTGCAATAATTTGGAAGAGATAACTTTAAAAGCTTTCTTTTTTTTCTTTCTCTCAATCTCCATCATCAAACAGTAACCACCATTAAAACTATAACGAGAATGACGCACCTTCCATATTCATATAACTCCAAAATTTTAGCCTTTCTCTTTGTAGAAAAACTAAACCCGTTAAGATTTCAAATCAGAAGAACCCCCCAGCTTAATTAAAGCTCAAAAACCCCCAAAATTAATCTGAGTCCTACACTAACAGCAATCAACCTACGGATCTAAAGAAGGAAAAAAGTTTGTGCCTTTTTACAAACCTAGATTCCTAGATTCCACTGAAGACAAAAGGAAAAAGGAAGAAAGATAAAAACCCTTTTGGTAATTAGATCCAATCTTCAATAAACTACTAAACCTTAAACAGAAGACTAGAACATGTGTGCCCCTTTTGTCTGAGAAGTTTGTCCTAAAACACAAAATGTGCGTTAAGTCTACAGAACCAATGAAAAGAAAGAGTTGCAGAAAGCAGAGAAACCGCCAAATCAAGAAGAGAGAAGAAGTAAGTAAGATTAAAGAAAGGAACAAAGGAATCTCCTACAGATCCAAGAAGAGACTAAATGTTCCTCTGTTTTGTACTCTCTCACTGCTATAACTGCTCAGAGAACAAACCGGAAATTCAGCCACATATGGGGTTGCTTATTGGAAAATGGAAGGTTTCTTTTTTTTTCCTAAATAAAATGTTAGTAGCAAAAAACCACCAAGAATATTTAGATTATCTTATTTTATTTAGGTAATAAAAGAAAATTTAAAAAAAAAAAAAAAAGAGAGAGAGACATTGGAGAAGGTGTGTGTGGAGATACAGAGGCTCTCCATCTCACAAAAGCATGTGAGAGAGTGATCTGTTTTTTACTTCTCTAGGTGCATGTGACCTCTGTGTCAGGTCATCAACATATCCAGAGAATGATTCATTTTTTTTGGTTTTCTTAATTTTTATCACCAAATTTATGTTTACAAAGATCCTGGATTTGAAACTTGAATTACAAATTATCAGTAGTATCTTGCTTCATTATCACACCAGATACAAATTTTCACTGAAGTATAATCATCTTGGTGAGATTCATTTGCATTGACCTCAATGAGAAAAAAAAAAAAGAAATTTTATGTTAAAAACTGTCGGCATGTTAGAATAAATAACAATATATCACAAACAGAGGTAAATTCTTGGCTTTTTATGATTGAGTATAATAAAACTCATACTATTTAAAATTTATATCAAAAAAAAACTAAGATTCGGGCAGATAATTTAAACATTTTATCTGAACACTAAGTTTGATTAACATCACCATTCAAATGGTATAAAAATGTATGAATCTAATTTTAAAAAAAAAAACATCGCAATTTTTTGGTCTTTAATATTTGCCGGTGAGGTCACGGATGTGCATTAAATTACCATCCGCATAGGTAGGCAAAACAAAAAAAAACTGCGTAACCAAGTAAAATGTAGAAATATTTTTTTTCCCCAAAATATATTTTTCTTTAAAAGCTAGTAATAGTCATTTTCTGCTTCTTTTTCTTGCAAACAAAAACTTGTCCTTTCTATGTTCCCTTTCGCTTTATAGATTTCTCACGTCGATATGTCCCCAGTTTTTTCATCTCAACACCTTATTCTTGTTGTTCTTTTTCTTGTCATTTTCGACTCTTAATTATCCAAAATTGACAACCACATAAATTATGTTTGACTTTTCTTTCTCTAAAACTCAACTACTTACTTTCGTATTCGTAGGTGGCGTATACTATAGAGTCTAGTAGCCTAATTCGAGTAATGTGATTTCTTATGTACTTAAAATAAACCAATGGATGTAAAAAGAGAGCATAAAATAGTTACTAACAAAGTATTAACGTCAATAAAAAATTAAATTAAATTTGATTTGTGTAATGAAAGAACCAAAAACATTGGGTGTCTCGAGCTTCAAAGTCGCGAACAATGTTTATTTTATCATAGTGGAACTCTTACTTTTTTGCATGGAACTTATTAAAAGCAATATTGAGGATATAATAATTGAAAGATATCATAGTAAAGGGGCTAATGGGTGCTTATATACTTACAAAACCAATAAATAAATTAGTCACAAAATTAGTTGAAGAATACATGTTTTAGTAGTTGGGTTGCCAACAAGGATAATTTGGACTTTTATATATATTAATATACCTCATCTCCAAATTATATTTTCTTATCACACAATTGTGTATTTTAGTTTTGACTGATTAATATTTTTATGAATGTAATTAACAATGCTAATTGGAAATTCTGGCATTTTTCTCCACGGAAATGGTACAAGAAAAATGAATTTGGTAAAAGAACAAAGGCATTAAGGACACGTCAAAGAAATTGGTTATGAATTAAAGAGAGATATAACTACGGTTGGTATAATATAGCAATTAAAGTAATTATCTCGTGTATCTCTCTACTTTCTTTAGCATTTACTCTTTGTCGTTGGATCCGAACGTATAAACAGATTTTTTTTCATGTATAGATGTGTATGAGTGTGTACTGTATACAAAGTATCATAGTAATTAACAATTTCCAAAGCTACACATAATCACAAACTATATTAGTATACTAGTATGTGAAGTTAATAGTTGTATAAGTAAAGTTAAAGTGGTCTTTGGTCAAAGATTAAGAATGCTCAATCATCGAGGCACATGGTTCCACGCTGTTAATGATTTGTCGAAAACTTGTAATCATCGAATTTTTGTCTCTTTACTTTGTAGTATCTATTGATCTATGGTTACATTAACCATCATTACGAATATCTATGTCAAACGTAATCTTTATAGTTCGGTGAAAAACTCAAGAGATCCTTTTTCAAATTTAAGAGAAAAAAAACAAACTAAATTCAATAAATTGTCCCGTCATATAAAAGTCTAAAGAAACAGAGACTCGATGTGAAGAGTTTTGGTAAGCCAAAGTTAATGCCCTATTCCACCTGTAAAGTTGCTTTAGAGGTAATTACTCTGTTTACGTGCGCGTGTTCAGATTAATCTGGTGATCTTGTGTGATAATTTTATGAAGAAAAGAAAGGCATCACTCTTGCTGGCAAATTTGAAACCAACTAAAAGGAAATATCAACAGAGGAAGGCTGTTTATATTGCAGAGCTTCCAAATACAAAACAAGAAGCAAAAGACCTCAATTCAAATGTTAGCTTCTTCTACTCATCATTAGTTTTCTTCTACTTAGCTTCTAAACCAAATTCTATCTCCAGCTACTACTTACTGTACAGCCCCCAAAAAGATCCTTCCTCTTGTTAATGCTGTCGTGGTTGTGGTTGCTGCTCTACGTTTGCATCTTCTTCAGCAGATGTTCCCTCCTCTGTTTGAATCCAAGGAATAAGTAAGACTTATTACTCAATTGTTAAGAAAGCACTGCTTACTCATGTCTGTTCATGTTTCACCTTGCTTTTGTGTCGATGAATCTACTCCAGGATCAGCTTTAGCAGCATCTGTTGATATCTCATTTCTAAATGGCTCTACATTCGCCTGATCATGAGAAACCGGTAATGGTTCCGTGTTCACAATCCCCTGCAAGTATTCCATATGTAAATTCTGGTAAGAAACAGCATTACTCCAAATAGCTAAAGCTGTTGTAGATATAGTCACACCGTATCGAGTTGAGAAGCATCTTGATCTTTGACATCAGAGGTAACAGCAGCGGTTTCTGCCTCCTGTGTTCCCGCAGCGGTTTCAGCTTCCCGTGTTCCCGCAGCAGTTTCAGCCTCCTGTGCTCCCGCCATGTTCACATTAGCATCGACAGTGTCAATCATGGGTGTGTCCGTATCGTTTGAATCTGCAACCTTCTTGTTAGTATCATCAGAAGGATCAGTAGGACCAGCTTGTTGGCTTCTACCAGCTGAATCCTTGCTCAAAATTCTTGGTATCTTTGCTCTATGATCACAATCTCCATCTGATGTAGCAGGCCTTTTCCTGCCAACAATCACAAATAAACCATGCTTTAGAACATAGGGGCCACAAGAGAAACTATAACCTGAGGAAAAAAGAGAATAATAACTAACACTTGCCTACTACTAAAGCTTGAATCTGCCATTTGAACAGAGCTGTGTCTGTTTGAAAACAAAACACCGCGAAGAACCTTTCCATCAATGATCGTTTCTATAGTGTAACCTAGAGGAACGTTTTCAGTAACCCTGGCCTGAAACATCGGTTTTCTTTGATCAATCGAGCCAATGTTCAAAGGGACATTCTCTCCTCCTACAATAAAACCATATACAATAAATGCTACATTTTTTGCTCCCAATATAATCTCGATTAACGTCAGAGTTCATGTTAGCACACCATGGTCAATGTTGGTTCTGGACACAGCTAATTCCTGCCCTTGGCATTTTAGCTTCATTTGTTTCCTTAGAGACAACCTCCCTGGATTTTGATTAAACCGGACATCGTATCTTCCTTCTATTAGCCATAAGCAAAGAAGATTAGGAGTATAATTAGCAACCTTGCACAAAAGCAAATTTGCTATAACCAAACACAGAATATTAGCTCAGATACTGAAGAATCGGAGTAAAACCGAAAGGTCGTAGCAAACCTGTGTGTAAGTAGTAAATGTCATCCAACGGCTCAAGATTCTTATTGCAGCCACCAACAAAGAAAAACGAACCAGCCTTGTAAGGATCTAAACAAACCGCTGCAGAAGAGAATCTAGCAGATGGCCCTTCTACCATAGCAACTACCTTGGACCATACACCCGTTTCTACAGAGACAAACCAACAATAATAATTATTTTGACATCAGCGACTATTGAGAATTGAAGGCTTGTCAGTAATGAAGTTTTTGGTTACATACCCAAATCAAGCACATATAGATCATCATAAAGATTCTGAGAATCCGTAAACCCTCCAAATACAAATAAGTTCCTCTCAAGTGCAACAGTGACATGACCGGCTCGAGGTGTTAACAACTCTCCTGAAGTTTTCAATTCCTTCCAAACAAATTTATCTGAAAATACAGAACCAGAGTATCAGAAGACATACACACAAGCATTAAAAAAGATGTGCTAGAAGAATGATTTTTGCACCTGTATCAAGGATATGAACGTCAGAGAGATAATAGTCATCCAAATCTTCACCACCTACTACAATAATTTTGTTCTTCCACGCTGAGCAAGTGTGGCTATCTCTTGCAGAGGGCGGTTTCCCAGATGTTACAGCACGTTTCCACATAAAAGTTTCTAAACAAGATTAAAGCCGGTTCAGTTACACGCATGCCTCCACGAAAATGACAACAAATTTTTATAATTCACAAATTAATGCACATTGTGGCTAACAGAAGCTAACATCCCATAATGTATGTCTGCTCACACAAGGAGTCAGTGCAAAAAGGCCCATTCTCAAATCTCTCTCAGATCCCATATCAGTTAACCATAGCTGATATATGAAGAAGATTAACATGGAAACTAAAAAGCAGCCTAAGCAGTATACCTGTATTAAGTATGTAAAGGTCATTATAGAATACTTCATCATCCGAATCAGAAGATTTCCCACAGCCGCCAAATATGAAAAGACGTTTGTCAACAAGCGCTGCACTATGAGCCTCTCTTGGCCCTGGTCCTTCCCCTCTAATATCCGGGCATATCCAAGTATGTGAAGCTACCACACACAGAAAATAGAGAAGCAAACCCAAAAACAAAGAATTGGATTCAAACTCAAAAACGTCAAACCAAGAACAGTTAACACAAGCATTTTCTTGATATAACCAGACAACAAAAGAAAAGATGCAAGAGCTTACAAGTATCTAGAATGTGCACATCGTTGAGATAATTGGTGCCATCAGTACCACCAAACACAAAAAGGTTATCCCCAACTGTTGTACAGCTGTGACTGTCCCTCGGGCAGGGGGGTACACCATTGATTACAGGTCGAGTCCATATCTGCGTTTCTGCAACAAAATTGCCACAAATGAGACTGTTTCAACAATGACTACAGGTAACCACAAAACAGCATCCCAACAAATAATCTTAAAGTCCAAATCATTCAAGTAAGGTATAACAAGGAAAGAAACAGTGGCTAGTTACTAAAGGACAAAGATCAAGATTTGCAAAAAATGGGGTCTACCGCACGAATGAACGAAAGAAAACAAACAAAGAAAACCCTACAAATTGAACAAAACCATCGATACATACAGAGATCAATCAAAGGTTAAGACTTTTTGCAAAACCAACAACGAGAATCGACGCACCCGAACAGCCGTAAGAGAGAAAAAGCTGACATTTTCCAGAAAAGATACTCACGAGTGTCGAAGACATGAACTTGATTTGTTAAGCAATTGTCTCTGCCAAAACCACCGAAAACGTAGAGAAATCGACCTCCTTTAATGGCGTTACAAGTGTGTCCCCATCTATTTCCGGGCCCGGAAGAAGAATCACCGAGACCCACTTGTCGGACCCTCTCCCACCTCATTTTCTTGGAAGAAAGATCCTTTCTTTGCGTTTGAGAAAATGCGGGAAAATTAAGGGTTTTTGGAAGGAGATTATAAAATTGAAGACAAGAGCAAATCCAAAATCCCAAAATTATTTCTTTTAATGCTAATGGCGATACAGAGGAATGAATATAAAGGTGTTTCCTTTGCTTTAGGTTTTTTACAAACGGAGCTTCTTTGCTTTTTATTGTTGATATTTATTTCTGTTTAACGAAGCCATTAAATCCAATGAGTAATCTTTTTTGCTGTCCAATGAATAATTTAGTGGTAGACTGGTACCCATAACTCCTCATTTTTTTGTAAATAATAAAACTATTTAAATGTACTAAACACCTTAAAAAGTGGAGATAATTCATCATTGTTTTTCTTGATTTAAGGTGAGTCAGTTTAAAAGGAATAAAGAATATTTATTGTTTGTTCTGTATAATCTTTGTGATTGACGTCAAAAGAAAACAATATCTTGGTGATGAGACTTGAAATAAATGTCAAGACAATAACCTTAAGATAATCTACAACGTTCAATTAAAAGTTCCAATTTTGACGACAAGAAATAAAAGTAGTTTACGTTGGAACCAAACCCATTAAAACTTGATCTCTTCGTTTCAGTTTACAACACACTTCAAAAGTGTACCACTCAGCACCAAAATTTCCAAAATATCCAGCCCAAAAGAAAAAATGGTACTAATACTAGTCTCATTTGTCACATAACTAAGTATGATGATCAGGTTAATTGATTCTTTTGCAGCAAGTCCAAGGTTCAATGGAGAAAGTAAATAATCAATCAGTATCAGAATCGCCCTTTCCTTATCCGTGCCCACGCCATGGCTGCAACCACAACTCCTCCCATCAGACGCACCGAACTTCTTGAGATATCGTTATTTTTCCCCTGCATTCCCAAAAAGTTGGTCTGGTTAAGAGCTAGTCATAATGTTTCCAACCAAATGTGGATTAGATTCTCAGATAATACAGACCTCTAGAATCTTTAACATCTCAAGTCCTAAGAATAAGAGTCCCTGAAGATTAAAGAGTGAGACTTTTTCAGCTGGTTCAGAAGAGTTTCACTCATTATGACGAGTATGTAGAGAGTTCTTACCCCCATTACAGGCACTCGGAGCATCAAACCAAAGTATGTAGTAACTTTTGGGTAGAGGAACATATCGAGCAGCGCAATGGCAAACACAGATCCATCAGCACCCTGTACACAAATAGAAAAGAGTTTACCTCATCAGCATTTGGTGATCCAAAACAAGTGCATGTGCATGCATCTTTGTCTCACTCTCTATATATCAATCAAAGATTCCAGTCTGCTCATGCTCAGACAAAATCATTTAACTAGATGAGTACAAAAACATACCAGCTGCGAATAGGGGAGTTTTGATTTATCAATGGTGACAACTCCTTGACCCTGTATGATTGACCAACCAATATCGGAGGTAAGGCAATTAGTATAAAACCCCCACAACTCCGTGTAGCACATGTAACATGTACTTCAAATGAATTGGAAATAGGATCAATGAAAAAAATATTAATCTGTGGACCTAGCATGATTTGAAATTAAGGAAACTATGCTGGTTTCTCTATACCTTGAGTGTAGCCAAGAGAGCATGATTACTCAAGAAGAAAACAGAGCTACCAAGTGCTCCAGCAAAGTAAAGCTTGAAAAGGTAAAGTGGCCCCAAGGTTCTTGCAATCTAAGAACAATGGGTTTAAGAGATAATGATAGATAGTTAATTTAATTGAAAGATCAATAGGTAGCAAATCTTCCAAAAAGAACCAACTCAATGTCTATCTAAGGACATTTCTTTCTAAAGTTAAGTTGCTGTGCTCCAATCAAGTGTAAGTGACCAGTTCAAAGGAAACAAATGAATGCATTTCTCATCTCATTTACGATAAAAGAAAGAGTCATACTCTGGTTCCGAAGTAGTAGAGTCCAATCATGTTCAAGATGAGTTGACTGGTTCCAACATTACTAAAACCCGAAGTTATCAGCGTGTGTATACGTCCACTCGTAAAACTTTTCGGTGTTAGCTGCCCAAACATCAAGGTAAATAATATCAAAGATGAACTAAAGCCAAGACAATAGTTTAGCAGTACAAAAGAGAAATAAAAGTTCTGAGTTTTGAGTTAGACCACAAAATTTTTCAACATCCACCATCTGTTTGAAACCCGCCACATTGTAAATACTGCAACATTAGCTATTATCAACCCAAAAACTACACCATTAGCTCCATTAATCCAAGACTTCCTGCCAAAGGAAAACACAAGTAGCCCAATAAAGTGTTATTTTTTTTGGTTTTATTTAGTATCCGCAAACCAAAATCATATGGAGCAGGTGAAGAATTTAAGATTTCTGATGTTATTTCTTTATCTGGAGAACAATTTCTCAAAGAAGAAGGTCTAAAGAGTGTCCAGCTGCTAGTCTATCAATAAAGAGAAAAGCACCAAAAGAGCTTTAAGCTACTCAAATCAAGAACTACACAAAAATGGAAAAAAGCAAGTAAAGACTACTAATTTCTCATTTTTCTTTTCTGAATCCTCACACATGTCTTTGTCTTGGTAGAGCTAAAGCACAATTGACCAGAAAAGCTAAAGAGAGTAGTGAAAAAAGATCGATGATTTATCACATAATCTCTGTCCAAACCCTAAATCAAAACCAGAAATTTATCTCAGAAAAGTGTAAATTACGTAGCTAACTAGAGAAACAAACAGAGTACAGTATATAAAACCTGAGGATCATAGAGGAAGAAAACTCAGAAATTTCAGAACTTTTCCTTAGAAGGATTCGAACTTTACTTTGAAAACCCAGTAAAATCACAAAAAGGGAGAGGAAAAGAAACGATACCATCCACGCTTTTGAAACCCAGTAAATCCTTGAGACTCGATTAATCCATTACTAGGAAGCTGAGAACTGAAGAACCCAACTCTAGATTCCAGAACATTTCTGAATTTCAGCTTTAGATTGGTGTTCCCCAACGTGGTCGCGAAAAAGCCATGAACTTTCTCCAAACGCAATAGAGAAGGAACAAAGCGGGTGGCTGAAGAAGAAGATGAGAGGGTAGAAGGAAGAAGAAGATGGCTCAGGGAATGGCGACTCTGGCTAGGCTGTTTCGTCACCAATTTGGTGAGCTGCGAAGAAAAGCCAACGACGACGACCCTGCGAGAGAAAATCGCATGCATTTCTCCTTTTTTCTCGAAATTAATTTTCAAATTTTACCAAATGCATGAACTTCTGAATTACATTGTCACGAGATATTTGTGTTAAAATTTTCACCTTTAAAAAAAAATCACCTTTTTTTAGTGCAATGAAAAGTTAGTAACGAGAAACAACTTTCATTTTAAGGAATTTTTTTTAAGAAAAATTCTTTCCCGTTTATAAATTTCAAAAGATTCACTAAATCATACTAGCTTTTAATTCTCATCTCCAAAATTAAAATTTGTGGACGCTTACGCAAATGGATGTCTTGGATGAGGAAATATATATATGAGCTTACCACATGGTTATACTTCACCTGACCTAATGGCCACCCTCTTACTCCTAATGCAGTGTGTAAACTGCATAAGTTTTTATATGGACTCAAACAAGCTTCACGTCAATAGTATCATCGGTTGTCTATTGTCAAATTGAACGCAAGTTTCAAACGGTCCTTCTGTTGATCATACATTGTTCACCAAGAAGACATGACCCATTTTTGTTGCGGTTCTAGTTTATGTTAATGACATTTTTATCGCCAGTAACAATGTCGAAGCAGAGCAGAAACTTAAGGCTATTTTACACAAGCATCAAATGATCAATTGAGAGAATTTCACCAACTATAAAACCAGAAAGATCGGAAGTAACCATAACCGCAATACTGCCATTTCATACACGCAATGGCTGCAATCGCATTAAGCAAAAACAAAAATACAGAGACAGAGCAAATTCACCTCTAATGATTTTATTAAAATCGATTTAAGTCTTTACTCGAAACATCAAGACACGTCTTTGATTCGACGCTAAACATTTCCTAGAATCTATTATCTCTTTAAAACGGCTGACTTAAACAAATATCTTAAACTTTGTATTTATAAAATCTCCTAGATACAAATAAGAAAATCAAAATGCCCCTAATAAGGAATCCAATAGAGAAAAGGGAAAAATATACACAAAAAAATAGTTGGAAGCTTTATCAAAATAAGACAAAACTCTGAGCCTTAAAGTGTAAATACAATAAACACGACTTCGTCTTCTTCCTTGTCCGTCCATTGCTACACATTAGTGCCCTTCGAAGCCGAAGCTAAATCAGAATGGCTTCAAAACTGAAAACCTTCACCAATCTCCATGGCTACACAATAACAACCCTACTCCACCAGAGTCGATCACTATCTTCAAATCCCTCTTCACGAATTCTTACACCTATCAATCAATCGCACTACAGGAAACGAATTTTACTAGCGACTCTTCTTCAGAGGTATGGCTTCCCTCCTTCTTCTCTCCAACACTTCCTCTCTAGAAACAATCACCTATTGAATTTGGATTTAGTAGAAACCGAAACTTCTCTCGGTATCTTGTTATCGTTAAAAATCCCTCAGAAATCGCTCATTTCGTTGATTTGCGATTGCCCTAATGTTCTGCGATCAGAGTTCCTGAGGAAATGGAGAGTTCCTCTGTTTGATTGCGGTAAACACGGTGTCTCGTCTTCCGCGATTAAGAGCGTCCTTGAACATTCTAGTAGAATTGGGATTGGCCCAGATAAGTTTTATGAGTGCATAAGGGTTTTGAAGGGTTTAGGGTTTTGTGATAGTACTGTGAGTAGGATTTTAAGTTCATTCCCAGGTGTTCTCTTAGTGAATGAGATTGAAATTCACAAGAAGATTGAATTTTTAGTTGGAATCGACATTCCTCGAGATAACATTGAGAGGTTCTTTCACGTTTTTCCTGAGGTTCTAGGGATTGGTACTGAGACCAGACTTAAGCCATTGCTTGATGAGTTCATAAAGATGGGGTTTAGCAAGGATGATATAAAGAAAGAGATTGCTAGAGAACCGAGAGTTCTTGGTTTGGAGTTAGGTGAGCTTCCACGGTGTTTGGAGTTGATCAACACATTGAAATGCCGCGAAGTGATCCGAATTAGTATTCTCAGCGAAGGAGCATTTCGTGCTGGGTTTAAAGTGAAACTCAGAGTTGATTGTTTATGCAAATACGGGTTGATTCATAGAGATGCATTCAAGGTTGTGTGGAAAGAGCCGAGGGTGATCTTATATGAGATAGAGGATATAGAGAAGAAGATTGAGTTTTTAACTAACAGAATGGGATTTCACATCAATTGCTTAGCTGATGTACCGGAGTATCTAGGGGTTAACCTCCAGAAGCAGATCGTTCCACGGTACAATGTCATTGATTACTTGAAACTGAAAGGCGGGCTTGGCTGTGATATTGGTTTAAAAGGTTTGATAAAACCAAGCATGAAAAGATTCTATAATTTATACGTGAAGCCATACCCAGAGTGCGAAAGAATCTTTGGCAAGAGAAAAGAGAATGCCCGAGTGAATAAACGACATCCCGCTGGGCTTTGGAAGCTTATGAAGCCGTCCAGCCATCTAACAACAAAAGAAGATGTGGTGAACATGAAGTCTTTTATAGAGTCACTTGCTTAGAAGATTTGGATCTTGCACTGCTTGAAACAAAGATTGCCTCTTACTAGATTGTAAGAGATCGGCCACTCTCTAGAGGATTCTCGCTTCCTCACTTTGCTACTCTGAACTGATATGGGTTATCAGGAAACTTCCAGAAGCTATCAAATCCGATTTCAATTAGCTCGAGTTCATGGCTTGATTATTCAAAGGACAATGCGTACTCTTGAAAAAAAGTACTGAATAATCATATGCTCACTTCTCGTTGTGCATCTTGGAGGCGGAAGACATCTACCAATGCCATTGCCTTCGTTTCCATGTCTCTGCCTTACTGCCTGATAGATTTGCTGAGCAAATTGGTTCTTAAAAGTCAAGTGCATGTTCCAACAGTAACCACTAGTTAGGGATGTTACGTGGGCCGAGCCAGGCCGGCCAGTAGCCCGTTTTGACAACTTTTATGCTAGGCCGATCCATCTGTTCCGTGATCCATCTCGGACATTTTTTTTTTTGCATTTATACCAAAAATATTTGTTGACAACAAAAAGTCTTTCTTAAAAACTTTTTTCAAGCTGAGCTATAGAAAACGATGAACATGAGATTTAGATTTATCTAAGGCAGAATTGGTTATATATGAAGGTGAACAACAACAAGTATCTGAAAAAGAAAAAAAAAACTTAGATTAAAATTATAGACCAAGTATTTAGACTTGGATGTAAGATTCGACAGTTGGTCAAATAACATCTTTGACTTGGTCAACGTATTTACCAACGGTTTTCGGTTAGAAATAGTATTTATCTATAAAGACACATACGAGTGGTGAGCTGTGACATTTGCTTTGTCCTTAAGCATCATCACAAGCCAGCTTAAATTGTCTCTACGGTCAGACAACCTATGACCTTATACACACGTATATGGAGCGTTTTCCAATTTTGTATGGCATATATATGTGTCACTGTGTATGTGTGTGGTATCATTGTTGAAGGGAGACAATTTTGTGGTTAACGAGGTCGATGCTTTGTTTGGTCCATACCCTGCATCATGCATGGCCACCATATTACTATGTTTTCGTGACGTAATTGCTGATACGTATATCAATTTTTAACCAAACTAGTTGAATATGATTCAATTAAGCAAATACATACTTGATTAACAGGCCAGCTAGCTGGATTCAATAATCCATTAAGCAAGTTATGAGAAAATTCTGGTATTCAATATTCAACTAGTTTTGTAACTGATAACATATATATACGACCATTGAACTTAAAATCAAATAGGTGGCTTCAACTTCAAGCCCCCGAATTTTAATCTAACCTCTTGGTAAGTTGATTTATACCAATTTTTGTATATAAAGTATGAAAAGCCATTAGTTTTTTTTTTTTGAGGTTGAAATGTAGCCATTTGTTTTTTTATATATGGATCCAAACCAAATATGTATACCCTTATTAAAGCCGGCCGGATTGAATATGGATAATCTCCATCAATAACTACTTGGTCTTGGTTATTAATATCTCATCATCAACGTCTAAAGTCTAGCTAAAACTAACGTTTATATTCCTAAAGATTCAATATTATGACCTAGCAGTTTTATACTCGGTTATTCGTGATTTTATTTTGGACAAATTAGTCCAAGGGCCGATCGATCTCCATCCCTCGGTTTTACTTTTACAAATGATTAAAATATAGGTTTGCATGAAGGACCGACACTGTCGAGTCATGTGCGTTTTTAAGAGACAATGAGGAAACAGTGACTTTTTTGTTGGGTCAAAGGGAAGCAAATCCATCTTGTTGGTTAACGATTTCGTTATTAATTTTGGAGGAGTCCCAATGGAATATCTAGGTAGAAATCATGATAAACGGGCAATTTGAATTCAAGAATTAAAAATTCCGCTCCATTAATCCATTTCTTTTTTAATAAAAGTTTTACTACAATGAAGAACTATGTAGTTTACACACGTGACATCGAATGACCTATTGACCTAGATATGGCTGAGATACATTTTTCATTGATTTATGAGATGGTCGGAATATGGAACACAATTATATCGTACTCGTGTTGAGCTACATATGTTACTATGTAGCTAGTATGTACATCATAATCGTAGTTAACATATGCTAGTTTAAGCCGCCTAAAGGTACTTCCTGTTCCTAAAGCCTAAAGGTCCAAATAGGTAGCCAACCCTATATAACTCTTTCACATTTGAGTCAAATACTCAAATCCTAATATATAATTTAACCGACCATATTGTATACCAGCTATCAATTCTCATAAAGTGGCTTCTTAATTACTTGTTTGTTAAAGCTGTGATTAGTTACTTCTTAATTAATTGTATTTTATGTTTATACATATCTTCCTCCTTCACTTTTCAACTTCCAACGGTAACTAACTTTCCCATACGCAAAAAAAAAAAGAGGAAATTATTCTCTACCAGTCATTAACTTTATTCTCTACAAGTTAAGGAAATTATATCGTTCTTAATTAAATGCATTGTCGATTAAAAAAAAAATATTATAGAGAAAAAAATAGAGATCTCTATTTTAGAGGTGAGAATAGAGGTGGGTTGGAGTAGATTTGCCTCTAAAATAGAGTTTAGAGGCAAATATAGAGATGGGTTGGAGATGCTCTAAAGAATACCTGGTCCGACATTGCTATATCCACTTGACTGCGAACGTATCGGTGTCCGCAAGATTTATTGACTAGCAGCAGGTATAGGAATTGGTAATAAATACATGAATAATTTTTCTTATGCATTTTTTTCTCTTTTTATATATAAGTTTTTTAAGTTCTAACTTATTTCTGATGTCTCTTGTTAAATATGAGTTTTTTTAATATGTTTTTTTCCTTTAGTTCAATGAATAGACAAAATGGAAATTATATTTTAGACAGTTCACCGAATCTATTATTCAATAGGGGAATTTGTTTCTATCTGTTGTTCTTTCTCGTCATTGGAATAAACTGAATGATTTATTTTGTTGTTGCTCAATATAACTTCTAAAAATTCAGTAAGAACTATTTTAAATTTTATTTTTTGAAAATGAATATTAATTGGTTACAACCGTGATTTTTTATATATCTAAGTTACATGAAATAGACGTAACTTTAAACTCCTATTATTCTTTTTTGGTCAAACTCTTATAATTCTTAAAAGTACTTAACTTGTCAAGTAGATCTATTATTTGGATACTTCTATATTTTGAAACCTTCCTTTGATTTTGTGACTTCTATAACACAACCTCTTTCTCTCTTGGAATTTAAATTAATAAGTATTTATGGTACGCGTCCGAAGAAATATGTTACGTAGACGATGATCTATATTTTGTAGAAAATTAACGAAAAATGATTATGTGATAACCATTGTTACTGAACTTTTAATATAAAAATGATTGGTACATTCATGTAACACTTTTTTAAAAAAAATATGTAGTCTGTAGGTATACAATGGCTTTACTCGGATGTCATGTAAACCAAATCATGTATAAACCATGCAAAAAGGGGCAAATCCATCAAATGAAAAGAAGAAGAAAAAAATAAACGGTGCGATGTCTTGACTCTTGACCATGGTTAAAGCTTACCTGACTGGACTTTATATAAAATCTAACCCTAGTTAAAATCCTCCACTATATAAGAAACATTCTCACTGTCCCCATCATCACCAACTGTTTCTTCTCTTATGCTCTCACAAGCTAAAAACCCCTAATTTCTTCTTCAAGAAAATGGCTATTGATATGTATCTTTCCTTCGCTTCTCCATCTGGATCTTCTCCATTTCTGAGTCTCGAGCTTTGTCTCAGCATTTCCCTCTTCATCTCCCTTTTCGTTTTCTGGTTGACTCCAGGTGGCTTTGCTTGGGCACTCTACAAAGCTCGTTTCCAAACCCGACCTGAGTCCAAAACCGGACCGGCCATCCCCGGCCCGTTTGGTCTCCCCATCTTTGGCCTCCTCTTGGCTTTCGTCAACAACGCCTTAACACACAGAATCCTCGCCAATATTGCTGACACTTGCAAAGCAAAAGCTCTCATGGCGTTTTCCGTCGGCTCGACTCGGTTTGTGATAACCAGCGAACCGGAGACCGCCAAAGAGCTTCTAAACAGCTCTGCTTTTGCAGACCGGCCAGTGAAAGAGTCGGCTTACGAGCTGCTCTTTCATAGAGCCATGGGGTTTGCTCCCTTTGGTGATTACTGGAGAGAGCTGAGGAGAATCTCTTCTACTCATCTCTTCAGCCCTAAGAGGATCTCCAGCTTTGGCGAGTCCCGCCTAAAAATCGGGCAAAACATGGTAGGAGAGATCAAGAACGCAATGGAGAGTTATGGAGAAGTGCATATAAAAAAGATCTTGCATTTCGGATCACTCAACAACGTGATGTCTAGCGTTTTTGGTAAAACATACAACTTCAATGACGGTATTGTGTACTCAAAAGAGAGTATTGAGTTGGAGCATTTGGTGTCCGAAGGCTATGAGCTGCTCGGAATCTTCAACTGGAGTGATCATTTCCCTGGAATGAGATGGTTAGATTTACAAGGCGTGAGGAGAAGATGCCGTAGTTTGGTTGGTAAAGTGAATGTATTCGTCGGTAAGATAATCAACGACCACAAATCAAAGAGATCTCTTCGCGATAATCCAGAAGAGAGCACTAATTATGATGATGATTTTGTCGATGTCTTACTTGGCATGCACGGCAACAGCAAACTTTCTGACACCGATATGATTGCCGTCCTTTGGGTAATTACGAGTATAGGCATATACATATATGAGTTTAAGGAATAATTAACATAATCTAAACATATGTTTTGTTGTATAGGAAATGATTTTTAGGGGAACAGACACAGTGGCGATTCTATTGGAATGGATCCTTGCGAGGATGATTCTTCACCCTGACATTCAAGCCAAGGCGCAGGCCGAGATCGATGGTATCGTGGGTGACTCGGGACGTCAAGTCTCAGACTCAGACCTCTCCAAGCTCCCATACGTTCGTGCCATCATCAAGGAAACCCTAAGGATGCACCCACCTGGTCCTCTCCTCTCATGGGCTCGCCTGTCCATTCACGACACTCAAATCGGAGCCCACTTTATCCCCGCAGGAACCACTGCGATGGTAAACATGTGGGCTATAACCCACAATGAAAAGGTCTGGCCGGAAGCTCATGAGTATAAACCAGACAGGTTTCTTGGTGCGCAAGAAATTGATAATTTCCCCATCATGGGATCTGATCTGAGGCTTGCTCCCTTCGGTGCTGGACGTAGGGTCTGTCCCGGCAAGTCGATGGGTCTAGCCACCGTGGAGCTATGGCTAGCTCAGTTGCTAGGAAGCTTCAAATGGGTCCCATGTGGTGAAGTGGATTTGAGTGAGACTTTGAAGCTCTCTTTGGAGATGAAGAACACTCTTGTCTGCAAGGCAATCCCTAGGGTTTAAGTAGGGTTTCACTGACTATCAAGTTATGCAACTTTGTTTCTCTCTCTGGGTTCTCTGATTTCCCATGTGAGATGTCTTAATAATTAGTGACTTTCTTTTGTTGTCCCCTCCACATCTAAATAATTAGTAGTATTAAAACTTGTAACGGATTTGATATATAAAAGTCAAATTAAATAAAGTTCCATTTCTGAAATCTTAATTTTTGTTAATTAATGTATTTATGTACTTGTTACATCGTTATTAGTAGTTTGACATAATTTTACAGACTGAAAATTTGATTTTTTTAGTTTTTTATAACAAATAGCCAATCATATTAAATTGTTGATAACTGCAAGTAAAGTTCAAATCTAAGTAGAAGGGGTCCATCTTTGTTGTGGAAAAATGTCTAAACCTTGTATGCGGCTATGGGATCACACCTAAACATGTGTGCTATATATATGACAAAACAGGACCCCAAGGTTCTTCGTTTGTCCCTACATTTTCACTTTATAATCTGTTATAGTAGAATCCTTTTAGGCAGAGCTCACCTGAAGTATTTTTGACCCTAAAACAAAAAGTCCATTTATAAACCCATTTTTTTGGAAAAGAAAACTACGAAAATTGCAGAATCAAGATTCAAACATGCACCTTACTAGTTATAAGAGTCAACCACTTCACACAAAAACTTTTATAAAACTGATGCCTATAAATTATTATGCCAAAAACACAAGTTCGCTTGGTTTTAGAGTTTAGACTAGGATCGGACCTGCTTTTAAGTGCATGCCTTGAATTATCTCACGACTAGCTCGCCCTACCAGATTCAAGGACATTATACTATGTTTGGAACTTGGAAGGAGAGGAACACTTGTATCCACTATAATGCAAACAGTCTCTTTCTCTGTTTTTCTTATGCTTTTCTAATTGATGTAAATTATTTTTTTTCCTCTGCAATCAATTAGTAAATTACACACTACGGGGGGGGTATTGGAAGATAGAATGTGATAGAATATAATAGAATGTTAGATTCTAGTGTTATTCAATTTGACATTTTATAAATTCTTTTAAATTCATGTGTTATTCAACTTACTAATTTCTTAATTCTATCAAATGCTAGTGTTATTCATTGTTATACAGTTTTGTATGGAAACATGATTTGACAAGAATTTAATAGAAATGTTAGTGTAAAATGTGAAGAAGAAATTCTGAGCTTTTAAGGTTGGATTTGGATAGAAACTCAGAACCAGATACACGATGAACAATGCCCACACAAAATCATGGCTTCTCCATTCATGAAATATCTTCGATCATCAATTGTCAAATCCGATTTCAGTTTCATCAATTTTTATATCCAAACTGGTTGATATGCCTACTCCGACTCCCGAGCAGCACAATCTGCTAAGGTGGGAGAAGGATACAAAGTTTTGGATCTGCCTGCTTCGTATGTTCCCATCATAACCCCTACGATGAAACGTCAGACAACCTTGATGAAGAGATGAAGAAGAAGTGTCCCCTTGCAATTGATCAATCCATTTTGTTATTCTCGTTGTTGTAAATGTTGTCAAACAAAAGGCTATAGATCCAAGAGCCCCTCTTTCCTCAAAGCCTAAAATGCGAAATACAAGATCAAATGGAAGATTATAAAATGCGAAATCAACACCTCTGCTAGTATGTTGACTATGGAATCGTTATTTGGATACAATTCAACCACTTACAGTTGTGTATACCCTCTTTTCATCAATACGAGCAGCAACAGAAAGACAATTAGCAGTTAGTAAAATATCCTCCACACTCAAACGTTATATCTCTTTTTACACTCGTAATAGAATCCCTCTTTAAAAGTTTCAGTTTGTAATTTCTAACAAATTCTATTAAAATGTTTTTTTTTTTGATAACCCAGTATCCAGACCACACAGTGATCTGACTAGCCCACTGGGCCTAAGCCCGCGTCACAAGGATTTTTAAGCCTCCACTTAAGGGCCCCCTGATAAACTGGTGGTCTGGGGCGCCTGAGCAAGTCCGCAGGTAAATTCCCAGGTGGCCACAGGAGTGAGAGAGCGAAACTGCGTCTGGGGAGGATCGATCCCTGGCCTAGACCAACAGGGCGATCCTTCCAACCAAACGAGAACCACTCGCCCACCACCATGTGGTTTTCTATTAAAATGTTGAGAATTACAATAGTTAGAATTAAATAATTCCTGAAAAATCTGAATTCTATTAAATTCTTTCATCGAATACCCCCCCTACAACTAAAATAATCTCCACGAAAGTGATACGTTAGATTTAATATGTACATGTTGACACACTTGGGCTTTTAATGGACCGGACTGCATAGGCCAATCCGATAATATATAAAAGTGGAGGCTTTTTTTAATTAGAAAATAAAGTGTACAAGAGTTGGAAGCTGCAAGGAAATTCAGCAACGGCCTAGAGATAAACGTGGACCGAACTCAATTACGGAGCCAAACCAACCAAGCCTCTCTACCTGCTAACTTCCATTTCTAAAACGTGATTTTTTTTTTAGTACCAACCACTTCTTCTCTACTTAACAATTTTTTTATATAATACAATCACTTGCTTACTTTAATTTGTTTTTTTGTTAAAAACTTGCTAACTTTTAATTAGTAGATATATAAACATAAAATCCACTTTAATAAATATATCGTTATATAAAGTTTTCAATATAATTTGCAACAATAAAAACAACAGAATTCAATTTTACCAACGCAAGACAGAATTTTATAAGCCTTGAACCGGTTAGTTACCTTAAAAAAAAATATATCAATAATTTTACATTGGTTTGTTTATCGTTTTCAATGAAACTGATGCGACCCTTATCGAGCCATCGTCACCTACCTAAATCTTCTCTTCTATTATAAAACCAATTTTCTCATCTCTCAAGAATCTCAATCCATCATCTTCCACAACTCTAATAAACCTTCCCGATACATCCTCTCTTGGTTCTATCACTCGATCTCATCAGCAATGGAATCAAAGACAACCCAAAACGGATCCGAAGTCGTCGAACTCACAGAGTTCGAGAAAACACAGAAGAAGTACCACGATTTCATCGCTACACTTCCAAAGAGCAAAGGCTGGAGACCCGATGAGATCTTAACTCAATATGGTGGACACTGGTGGCAAGAATGTCTCCTCGAAGGTCTTTTTCACGCTAAAGACCATTTCGCAGCACGACCCACTGATTTCCTCGTCTGTAGCTACCCAAAAACCGGTACGACTTGGCTCAAAGCACTTACTTACGCAATCGTCAATCGTTCTCGTTACGACGACGCCACAAACCCACTCCTCAAACGAAACCCTCACGAGTTCGTCCCTTACGTTGAGATCGACTTCGCGTTTTACCCGACCGTCGATGTTCTTCAAGACAGAAAGAACCCACTTTTCTCTACCCATATCCCAAACGGGTTATTACCCGATTCGATTGTGAACTCAGGTTGTAAGATGGTGTACATATGGAGAGACCCGAAAGACACTTTCATCTCCATGTGGACTTTCTTACACAAGGAGAAGTCTCAAGAAGGTCAATTAGCGAGTCTTGAGGAGAGCTTTGATATGTTTTGTAAAGGTTTATCTGTGTACGGTCCTTATCTGGATCATGTTTTAGGTTATTGGAAAGCTTACCAAGAGAATCCAGATAGGATTTTGTTCCTTAGGTATGAGACTATGAGAGCTAATCCTTTGCCTTTTGTTAAGAGATTGGCTGAGTTCATGGGTTATGGATTCACTGCTGAGGAAGAGGAGAAAGGTGTTGCTGAGAAAGTGGTGAAGCTTTGTAGCTTTGAGACGTTGAAGAATCTTGAAGCTAACAAAGGAGATAAAGAAAGAGAGGATCGTCCTGCTGTTTATGCGAATAGCGCATATTTTAGGAAAGGAAAGGTCGGAGATTGGGCGAATTATCTTACTCCGGAGATGGCTGCTCGTATTGATGGGTTAGTGGAGGAGAAATTCAAAGATACTGGCTTGCTTCAACATGATAACTGAATGTATTGTCTTCTGGTCCTTTTGTTATTTGGTCTGGCGAAACAGAGGATGCTCTGTTTTGCTCTGTTTGGTTCTGTATTCTCATTATTATCTGTATCATCTTATTTATAACAAGAGAAAGATATTTCGATTTATGATCCTAAATGTTTGATTTAATACCTATCCGCAAACATTGGATTCAGTTTTATATAATCACAGAAACAAAAAGAGAATGAAAAAAGGTGACTCTGCATAGATCAGGCAAACATGAATGATGTTAAATAAAGGATTGCAAAGCCAGGTCCTATTATAGAAACAATGCATTTGGATAAAAAACAGAAGCAACATTTATTCTTCCAATATATAAGTTATTACATTAATAGAATCAAACTAAAACAAGGAGCAAACTTCTGTTGTAAACAAAGCATATATGGATCAGTCATTGCTCGGAACAAGAGCTAGTCATTTACCATGTTCAAGCAAACCGGTGCCCTTAAATTTCTCTTCCATTAACCCATCGATACGAGCAGCCATCTCCGGAGTCAGATAATTCGACCAATCTCCCACCTTTCCTTTCCTGAAATATGCGCTATTCGCATAAACACCAGGACGATCCTCTCTGTCTTTCTCCCCTTTGTTAGCTTCAAGATTCTTCAATGTCTCAAAGCTGCAAAGATTCACCACTTTCTCAACAACACCTTTCTCCTCTTCCTCAGCACTGAATCCATAACCCATAAACTCAGCCAGTATCTTCACATACGGCAAAGGATCAGCTCTCATCGTCTCGTACTTGAGGAACAAAATCCGATCTGGATTCTCTTGGTAGGCTTTCCAATACGCCAGGATATGATCAAGATAAGGACCGTACCCAGACAGACCACGACAGAACATATCAAAAGACTCCTCAAGATTGTTGACAGGTCCAAGTTCTGTCCTTTCCTTGTGAAGGAAAGTCCACATGGAGATAAAAGTGTCCTTTGGTTCTCTCCAGATGTAAACCATCTTACAACCTGATTTCACAACCGAATCAGGTAATAACTCGTATGGGATATGAGTCGAAAACAGAGTGTTCCCTTTGTCTTTGAGAACATCAACTTCAGGGAAGAAAGGGAAATCGATCTCAATGTAAGGAACAAACTCGTGAGGGTTACGTTTCAAGAGAGGGTTAGAGGAATCATCGAAGCGGGAACGATTGGCAATGGCGAAAGTCAGGGCTTTGAGCCAAGTGGTACCTGTCTTTGGGTAGCTACAGACGAGGAAGTCACTGGGTCGCGCTTGAAAGAACTCTTGCGCGTGAATACAACCTTCGAGGAGAGGCGGTAGCCACCAGTAACCACCATACTCGATCAGGGGCTCTTTAGGTCTCCAGCCTTTCTCGTGAGGAAACGTGGAGATTAGTTCTTGGTACCGTTTCTGATTCTTCTCGAACTCTGTTGATTCTGTCTTGGTCTCGTCGTGGCTCGGTACGGTCGTGATCGTGGCCGTTAGGGTTTCCGATTCCATTGGGATAGAGAAAGAGGATTTGAAAGACTTGTATAGAGTTCTGTGGGAGATGAGTGATGATGGTCTGTGTTTGGACAAAGATCAGGTTGGCTTTAGTAATGAAGCTATTTTTTACCCACGTGTTAATATGTGATTCGCAGGTTGTTGGATTGGTGTGCACATGCTTAAAGTAGAAAAGCACTCATCAGAGACTCAAGAGTATATAACTTAAATATATGATTTGTTAATCTATAAAAAAATTGGCCAAAAAATAGGCTCTTCTCTGTAATCTATTTAATAAACTACACTCTTCACTTGCAGAAATCTGAATCTGCTGCTGTTCTAAGATCTACAATATATAATGCACAAGATTCAACCTGACTAAGTAAGTATCTAGATATCTATTTTCGTAATGACTTGATGAAGAAGAAAACAAACTCTTCAAGTGTTTTAAGCTGTGATGCAATCTTGCAAATAAGACTGGCTCGAGCGTACCTGTCCCAGTAAGGTTTATACTTCCCGATTGCAAGCTTTAGCCATGGTTTCATGTTCCCATTGTAGTGAATCACTATTGTCGCTATGTGAACAAGCTGTCTCAGATGATTAGTCACTATGTGAACCAGCTGAATCACTCTAATTGCATAGCTATGTTGGCCACTCGATTAGTCAAGCTGTCTCAGATGATTACCTTTCGACAACAAAATGGTAGAGGTTGTTGTCAACAGTCTAGTTGAGTTTATGTTCTCATCCACTAGCTCCTGAAGAGACGGCTCTGTTAACCAATTTGATGTGAGCTCGACCACCGAGCACTCTAGGCTCTTTGGTAGGGACTTTACCAACAGATTGTCCAAACACAGTGGTCTGAACGGTAGGGTTCTTGATGTGAGATTTCATGGTCATCATTGTGGTGGCTAGGTTGTAGTGGTGCCTTGAAGGGTAGAGCTGATAAGCCGCTAATTACAGGCTGAGCCTCCTCTAAAGTTATATGTTGTCTTGTGATTGCAGCTTTGAGAGCAGAGGAGGTAATTTCTGATTTTTGTGTTATTCAGCTGAAACTAAGCGAAGATGATTGTGTTCTTTGGCCATATATATAAACATACGTTTTGGCAAGTGTCATCTAACTGTCCAGAGTACGCGGAAGCGCTTGTTGTCTTGTCGGTGAAATTTGTTCGGTCATGTAATGCCTTCTCAACTATTGAGTCTCTTTCCTATTAATATAAGCAGATCAGAGTAAGTCATCTAAAGAAACAGATATGAGAAGAATAGTAATGTCTTCTAAAGTGATTATCAAATGATACAAACGTGCAAATGAGGATGGACAGACAATATAATTGGGAACTAGTCCAAGCCATTGGATTCTCAACTGTCCTAACTAGCAAACCAGAGCTATATAGCATAATACCAATATGGAGTCTGACGGTTTCAGAGATGGACTACAAATGTGAAGCTAGGAATAAAGAAGACATGAAGTGCATTTTTTTCCATCTGAATTGGTTTTAACAGCTAAAAATCATCAATTTCTTCGTCCTTGGATAGTGTTCGTTGGTGACTAGAAGATGTCACTTTTAAAGTCTGAAACTTTTATAGTTTTCTGATAATTGAGGGCTAATTAAAAACCCGACCTTCAAATGACGCCTATAAACATGAATACATGATGACTCTCAGTGTAAAGTTTTAGGTTTTACATAATTTTGTTTCCCCCTCTCTAAATTCCACAACGAATGGTCAAAGCTAAACTCTAATCTAACTATTTAAGCATCAATTGAAGCATGAGACTATAACTAGGAGTGAGAGGGAACGAGAGAAGATACAACTTACAAGTAGAATCTTGCTGGGTCTAATCGAGAGACAGAGAAATGTGAAATGTGATGTTGCCTCCTTCGCAAGGAGTCCTTCCTCTTGAGTGTTGACCATGCTTCAGTTTCTCTCCTTTTTTTTTCAATCTTAGCCCATATTGGTTGGGCCCACTGGCCCATTAACGTGTGGGAAGTTCGGCTAAGGCTTCAGTTTCTCTGTTTTTACAAAAATATCCACAACATTAAGTTTCCACATCTTAATTTTACTAATGAACTTTTACTCTTTTAGCAAAAATAAATAAAATTGCTTTGAGACAACAACAATAAAAAAACACATCTTCATAGGACTGGTGTGCAGATTGATTCAGATTGATTCATCAACCATGTACGACAGTGTTCATTATGGAGAAGAGTTGTTGAGGGAATAAAAAAAATCGACCACAACATACAAATTGATCTGTCAGTTACACGTTAGGTCCATCATTTATACAAAACAATCTGTATCATATAGGTTCCTGATTAAACGTGTGTGCATAACTCTTAAAAAATGAAACGTCGATCGACAACATTGAATGGGCATAGTTAGTTGTCTATAATCCATAATTAAAGAGATCTCCTACTTCACCAAATCTGATAATTTTGAGTGAACAATGTTGTTTGTAATCAACTGCGACAAAAAGATACAACGAGGAAATAGAATCACTTTTGTTGAGGAAGGTGCTGAGTAGCATAGGACATTATATGTGATTTCACTTTTTAAAAACCAAATCACGTAGAAATCAAAGCATATCTTATGGGAATAAGTATAATTTTATTTGTTAATTGTACACAAAAAAAAAAAGAAAACAGCTTTGAAATAATCCCGTAAAATGACAAGTGGAAAGGAGCCAAAGTTGAAAGTTATTTGTGAAATAAATAATTATGCAAATGTTGTTAGAGTCCATTATGCAAAATGTTAAGTTGGAATTTACGTCATGGATCATTGAAATAGTCAACAGTCACACACAAACACGTGCCATCGCCATAGGCCCATAGTCCATAGACTACCATGACTTCTTCTAACTCAATGACTCGTTATCACGCCACATCAATATGATTCATGTAATTTTTTTTCTTAAATCCCAAAATTTTTTAGTCTCCATTTCATATATTTTCGTTGATAACATGTATGCTATAGTTCAATAGTACACACATTATATTTTTAAAATAAGTTCCTATTCGAGTTCAGAATCCAGATTCATCTAAAAGTAAAACACGCTTCATACAAAAGTAAGATACTTATTGTACGCTTTGTTCATATTTCCTAGGATCTATACAGTAAAAAAATTAAAAGATTTGGCATGCATGTAAGAAACTATTTTAAGCTCAACTAATCAAAAATTTGAACTAAAAATAAAATAAATTTTTTAAAATTTTCTTTTAAAAACAAAATCGCTGAATACTTAATCATCGTTTAAGCGACTATAAAAACCCTTTAACAAGTTAACCGTACCATAAATATTATAAATAAATGGTTTTTACATTTTAAAAATCGTAGGTAAAAAAGTATAAAAACCGAAAAAGGGATACGGATTTGGTTACATAATGAAATACAACTAGTTTGGTCAAACCAATTAGGATATCAGTTCGAAAAAAGTTTCATTGTATTTTATACCTTCATTTGTTTCCACGAAGCCACCGAACCATGCTGTAGATATAATATATATTTGTAATTATATGAATGTTTAGATTATGGGAGTGAGTAGAATGTGTTCTTTTCGATTAGTGGGAAGTTTAAATAGTCATGTTATTTAATTATTTGATGGTGTGTGATATTTGTATGTATTTCGAAGATTTGGCTAAAATTTTTTCGTTCATCGATCGATATGAATGGTAAGGTTTAATATGGGTAAGGTGGGGGTGGGATCACATTAGAGAAAAATAAATCCATTTGAGAAGAAGAGGAATGATGAAAGTTTAAACAAATGTCCAATAAGAGATCATAGAAACTCCACAAGACCACAACGTTTGTTGTTCGAGATAGATTTTTATGTCCTCTTGGGCGAGGGATACCGCGACGACAGGTGAAGTCATTTCTGACTCCTTGAAGATCCTCTTTCTAATTTCTACGATGCGGTGTCTCGAGATTTGTCCCTTTCGTTGAAAAAATAAACTCTCTCCAATAGCCATATTATCTTGCATAATATTTTCACTAATTCAAAATATTTACAGATATACATCATTATATACTTTATAGTTTTCATAGAAAATTTCAATTTTTACAAATCTACCTAATATATATACTCGACAGTGTATTGTGATTTTACTGGTTATAATATGCAGATTCATATTTTCATTAAGTGGAACCGGTTGAATACTAGCTAATTAAGAAACGAAAGAAAAGTGGAACCGAAAGGATAATATATTAATTATCATGTATCTCACCTCACCTGCTTGCTGTGGCGGTTAGCTAGCTTGTCCACTCATGAGTCGTCAAACCAATAGTGGAACATTATGTGTACTAAACCAACTAAACAGTAATTATGATTTATGGATATCCGAATGTTTTATCAATTTTTTTTTTTGGTTGATCGATGTTTTATCAGTTTTTACTTTTTAGTTTCTTATGAAGCAAACAACGTCACAAACTCATAAAAAAAAACCATAGCAAATTAATCAAACTCTAATTGATTTACATGCCAATTTTTCATCATCATCAATATACTCATCCAAGATAATTGTCAATCCCTTCAAAGGAGTCATCAACTTCATTGATCAGCGTCACGTAGCTATCATTAAACGACGTCGTCTCGATTTTATTCTCTCGAAAGATCATTGCAAGTTCCCTCACGAACGAAGTATTCTCCAAACAAGACTCATCAGACATCAAGAACTCTTCGTCATCGTGAGATACAACATCACTCAAACATCTCGATGAAAATCTCGTCATATCTTCAATGTCACCGAAGATATCGTCGTACAAAAACGGATCGGAGGAGTCAGAGAACGTGGACGAGGACAAAGATGTTGCATTAACGGTTATGCTTTGGTTCATGGGGAGATTCGAAGAGGTAGGTGTGGAGGAAGAACTCGTTGACCTCTCACACTCTGAAACACTTGTAGTAGGAGTAGTGTGACTAGAAAGTAGGCCACTCCTTCCAATAATATTAGACAGAACATTGTGGTTGATTCTGTGACCAAATCTGTTAGCTACTCTGTTCAAGAACCGAGCTGATGATGTTCCTGACGACTTTTTGTTATTTGAATTCTGATCATCTTCCCCGTGATGGACGCTGCTTTTTTCGGGATGCGGTGTCTCGGGATGGTCAGATGATTTACCGGCACCATCGAGAAGGGATTTGTGGGTCAACGGATCGATACCTTTCTTGACCAGACGTTTCTTGATGTGAGTGTTCCAATGGTTCTTGATCTCATTGTCTGTTCTTCCTGGTATTTTACGAGCTATGGCCGACCATCTGATCAACAAAACATTATTTATTAGCAAATCGTCACTATGTAGCATTACTTTATGGATACACATTTTGTGAGGGTTATTAAAGGATTTATTTTATTCTACCTCTACATCCTAGCTATAGCTAAATTATTGCGTTCAATCAATTTTTTTTTATAATAACATTGATGAATCTTTTCGTCTGCAATTCTTATTTAAATAATATATATATTAAATCAAATGAAATCAGTATATCATCTATTAGAAAAATACATAATATTTTGAGCCTATGTTCTTGTCATTAAGCCTGTCGATGGTCATTATATATAGTTAAAACTTACTTGTTGCCATGAATGGCATGGAGGTTGATAATGGAATCTTCCTCCTCTTGGCTAAACTCTCCACGTTTAATGTCAGGTCTTAGGTAATTCGCCCATCTCAATCTGCAGCTTTTGCCACATCTTTTGAGTCCTATTATGTTGTAATAATTAAAAACATCAAGTTATTATATTTATTAAAACAGTGAATGCGAAGAAAACATATTCCAAATTGATTAGCGATAGTAATAATAGGTGATGAAAGATAAAATACATATATACCAGCTTTGTCCGGAAGGGTTCGCCAACCGCCTTCACCGTGTCGTTGAACATAGGCGATGAGCTTTTGGTCTTCTTCTTGAGTCCATGCTCCTTTCTTCAACCCTTCTGCTTTACAACACGGCATCCGTACCATTCTTGATTCTTGAATGTATTAATAATAGAAGCTAGATCGAGAAACAGAGATAGAGAAATGTTGTTGCTGTGGGCTTGTGATGGATCGATCATACAACGAAAGGACTAGATCTTTTTATAAAAACATTAAGACAAGGATAGATACGTCTTATGGACTTTCTGTACTTCGATCCCCGACACTCTACTCTATTCATAAACTGAATTTTTGTGTTTCTCCCTTTACGAATATCCCTTATTTTATCTTTAAGATGGAGAAGATAGAGAAGAGAGAGTTTTGTATGTTTTCTGACTTGGCTGGCAAATGAGAAATTTGAAGAAGGAACGTAGAGCTTTTTATTTTGATTTTTATAAGTGGGCATGGCTCGTGTGCAGCCGACGGCGTCGTTTTCATGTGTTTGACACGTGGATTTGCAGTTTTTAATTGGTTATAAATAAAATATCTCCTTTGATTAAATGTGTAGACTTTGTCAGTGGAAAATAATTTGAGATGGAGGTTCTTGTACGTATTCTTGATTTCTTAGCTAGCCATTTAACTTTTTCTTTTATGAAATTTATCATTTCCAAATAATACTATATATATTTTTACTAATATAGAACAGTTATAGATCAAAATGACAAAATCCACACTAGTTTTGGAATTTATAAAAAAAAAAAATAATACAAGATATTACTATTTAAAACATTAAGAATAGTATGTTATAAATATTATGTAAGTTCTGGAATTTTGGAGTCGAACTCGAAACATTCTTAGGAAAAAATGGAATATCCACCTTTCAAAGTTCAGAAAGACAGAAACTATTTTGTACGTGGCTGCAAACTAATATAGTTTATTTATCTATAATGCTGTTTAATCTTTAATTGTATAACCAGATATTTCATCAACTTCAAACAATTTTTTTGATTTTTTGTTTAAAAACAAAGTGTTTTGTTTTGTTAGTTAAAACGTCTACAGTGACTAAAATATTGTACACAGAATTTGTGGAAAGAAAATTTTGATCTCTAACAAAAATTACACATTAAATTCTTGCCTCTTAGTTTTTAATTCAATATTTAGTAATATTACTTTTCGAAAAAGACTAACCTGACCTACATTAGTTAAAGAATTCTGATTTGAATAACAAAAGAATATTCAATAATATTTGCCAAACAAAAAAGATCGATAAATATCCCACGTTAACATCATAATTTAGACCACACATAATAGACAAAAGTTAATTGGATAAAGGATATATACGTTTTATTCAACAAATTATTCTTCAACGCTGAAGTAGATATGTACAATATTTTACTGTCATTTTATATTTCTTCAGTTGAATTTTCTCATCTGCTAGACAATCTTTCGGACAAATAAAGGGAATCATTCGTCATAGTAAATTTATTACTTGTGGTAAAATTTGTCAAAAAGTCGTAACTCACGTCTCACGAGTTGTGGAAAAAAACAAAAGCAGACCTCGTGAAACGAAAACCCATACAAAAATAGATAATCCGAAACGAAAAAGAGTACGTGTAACGTATTTTTTGTCGGAATAAAATCAACTGTAAAAGATGGAGTGCGAGACTTTTCTAAGGAAGAAGACAAGATTGTGAATTTAAAACATTATTAACAATTAACAAGCATGTCCTTTTTTTTCCTTCCGAGCTTTAGTTTACGAGTTTGTCCAATGTTTCGTCCGGTGGTTTGTTCACTCGGTTTTTGTTACTGTCCCTGTGTTTTAGGGCATCTCTTCCCTTTGTTGGGCTTTCGCTTCCCTCTTTTGGGCTTTCGCTTCTCTCTGTTGGGCTTTCGCTTCCCTCTTTTGGGCTTTTAGACTCCGGGGATATTTATGTCTTCCGCCGGCTTAGTTTCCGAAAGAGTTTCGACTCTTGTCGGTCTTGTATTTCAATTCGTATAGTATAATGGAATCATTCAGACGAAAAAAAAAAAAAATTAACAAGCAAAAGAAAAAATAAAACGCATTTCACGACAAAAGCAAATAATAATAAGAAATAGAAAACGGTTCTAAACAAATTGTTGGCGGCATGCATGGTCTATTATACGAAACTGAAAATTCGAGGAAAGTGGTAAATTGTAGTAATCACAAATATTACGGTCGTTTGAATTTGATGACAATAAATATAAACTACAACTTGGTCGCTCAAACACTGGACCTGGACATCATTTAACTGAATCCCACAAAATGGAAAGAAAATAATCACAACTTTTCTAAATTCTACTCTATACTTTTCCACGGTTTTTTTTTTTTTTTAATTTAGACTAAGAAATCATTATTCGCTTTAGGAAATCATTATTCGCTTTAGGAAATCATTATTTGCTTAGTGAACTGAAGATATTTAGATAAATAGACTCTGTTGGAAGAGCAACGCTCTGTATATATACTTATTCCGAGCATGATTGAATTAAGGTATTTGTGTATATATTTCACGTAAACTTTTTTTGGTCACCAACTCAATTTTTCATTACTAGACTTGCACCCAGTGAGTCCGTCACTGCAAAAGGCAAGAGCTATTCCGATATAGAAGATACGCGCGATAAATAACATCGTACATAATAAACAAACTGTTTCAACGATTCCATCCACAACTTGATTTGTTTATCGGAGACTAATTGAAAAGACAGTTAGATCGGACTTCTCTTAAAGCTTGCTCGAACTTAGAGCATCTCCAATTCTCCATAAGGATTATATAATTTAAACCACTGGAGATGTTCTGATTCTCTCTTATTTTTTGGGCATATTTTGCGTGCGAGATTAGTAAGTAAAAAGCAAATACTAAAGCTTATTTGTCAAAAAACTGATACAACCAAAACGACTTGAAATTTGTTTTTGAGAAAATTACAAAAGCAATAGATGCAAGTGACGACTTCACAATGGGCCAAAGCTACCAAACTCTTTGACAACTGACAAGTTCAAGTCTTCCAACTAACCGCCATGGTGAAGTTAGTGACTCTCTCTTACTTTGGGTTTGATCAGGGTTTTATATTTGGGCTTGGGCTTGGGCTTTACTTTGGGTTTTGTAAGAATAATAAATTGAAATGTATAATAAATCCGATTGGTTACGTTTGTGTGACATGAAATGGGTGATGTTCATATATATACGGCTAACTTTCGATTCCTTATCCACGAAATCTAGTAATTATCTATCTTCCTCCACAAATGACACACAGATTCATATTCATCAGGTAGACAAAAATGATGCTACCCTATGTAAAACTTTTGACCCCATCGGCAAAATTTCTACCGTCACCTGTAGAGCCACTGCAGCACATCCGGAGAACCACCGTAGGAGCATCTCCGTCATTGGAACGAAACTGCAAATTATCGCGACGGAATCTAAGTAAATCCTCGTTGCTTCTACTCCTCACTACTCAAACAACTCTAACGCCATTGCTCGACTTCTCTAATGCTCAAGCAGATACAATTGATAATCCTAATCCCACAAATTGCGAAAACAGAGTAAGACAATGTTGCTAAACTCGATTTCAATTTCAATGTCTCATTATTCGATAATGCTTGATTCGTTTCCCTTTTTCCAATTTCCCCCAGATTCCGACTAAGAAAGCGTTCATCGACGTATCGATCGACGGAGAACCAATCGGACGGATCATAATCGGATTATACGGAGACGATGTTCCGGCGGGAACAGCTAGGTTCAGCAGCATTGTAAGCGGGAAAGCCGGAATCAGTTACCGGAGAAAAGAATTTGTGAAGATCATGCCAGGCTATGTCCAGCACGGCGGAATTAGATCGTACGGTGTCGACGCCGAGCGAGCCACCGCCGCCGTCGGGAGTCTTCAAAACCTAATTGAAGAATGGGAGAGAGGTAAAAGAGGAGAGATATGTAATGTAAATAAGGCGGGAAGTGTTGGAATTGTGGTGAGAGATCCGTCGAAACCGCCGCCGAAGACGAAGCTTGTGGCGAGAAATGGGAAGCTTCAGGTGGAAGAAGAGGTAATTGCGGTGGGACCGAACGGAACGGAGTTTGTTATAACGGCGGTTGATTCGCCGGAGTTGGAGGATTCGGTTTTGGTGATTGGGAAGGTTTTGGAAGGAATGGGAGTTGTGGAGAAGATGAGAGAAGTGAAGACAGTGAGGGATAACACTTCATCTCCTTATTTCAGGTAAAACAAATGAATACTATTGACCGTTGGATTTGAATTGTGTTTTTTTTTTTTGAGATTAATGGTTGTGGTTTGTTGGTGGTGGTGTGAACAGAGTGGCTAAAGTGATCGGAGATAAGAGAGCTGTGGTGGCGGAGAGAGGGTTTAATCGGCCTTATTCTAAGGTTGTAGTCACCAATTGTGGTTTAATCGAGTCACAAACTCTATGAATGAGCTCATAGTTTGTTGGTAACGTTTTTTGTGGTATGCAAGACATAGAAAGATTGCAGCCATTGTGTTTGGTGGAACTGCATTATCAGTTGAGAAATTTATAAGCGTGATTATGAAAATCTTGTCTTTGGCCAGAGCATAGATTTGTTGGGGCCTTAACTAGATATTAAAGAACTTAAATGAGTCTCTCAAATACTCGATCTCATGGAGGATTAGTTCCAAGCTCAACTGGCGAGGAGTACAATTTTCTAATCTTTTTTTTTTTTTTTTTTGTTAGACAACATGCATTATGAATCTATGTAATGATGCAAAAGCCATACTAAAACAAATAACTACTAGATGTACTGGATCAATTTACGTGCTTAATCAAATTTTAAACGGTTTATTTTATGCTTTTACATGTAGAAAATCAATATTGCGAGTTGAATAAACAAATTGGACTACATATGTCTCGGTCCACAATAAAAGGCCGATTTGACTCTAAAGCCCACGAGCCCACTCATGCCCTAATTTCACTTAGGGTTTCTGTGTCTTCAAATGTGACCTATCCTCGTCTTCTACACTCCCTCATCCATTCTCGGCCGGAAAATCTCCTTAATTTTCTTCCAGGGATTGCGATAGATCGAAGGAAACCATGCCGGCGAAACAGAGGACACCTAAGGTCAACAGGAACCCTGATCTGATCAGGGGAGTTGGTAAATACTCAAGATCGCAGATGTACCATAAGAGAGGTTTGTGGGCAATCAAGGCCAAAAATGGAGGCGTTTTCCCCCGACACGATGCTAAATCTAAGGTTGATGCTCCGGCGGAGAAGCCACCGAAGTTCTATCCAGCTGAAGACGTGAAGAAACCTCTCCCCAACAGGCGCACACCAAAACCTACCAAGCTCAGGTACTTAGCTGATACACTGTCTCATTGTCTATGTTTCTTGAGTGATGCTTCGTATGCATTTAATACTTTGAATCTTCCGGAAAAATTGACTAGTTTAGTATGGTTCAAGTCGTTAATAACTGTGTTTTTTGGAAGAATTTTGGTCGGTTCAATTTTGTTTGTGAAGTAATCTCATTTGCCTTCTTAAACGTTCTTGATCTCTGTGGAAAACTTGTCTCATTTGCTTGTAATTTTCTGTACATTGTCCTGAATTTGCTCTGTTGTATTGCAGAGCTAGCATCACCCCAGGAACTGTGTTGATTATTCTTGCTGGTAGGTTCAAGGGAAAGAGAGTTGTTTTTCTTAAGCAGCTTCCCTCTGGTTTGCTTCTTGTGACTGGTGAGTTTTATGCTAATGTGGTCTCTTGATTTGTCTCATTCTATATCCCAAATGAAGAACACACATTCACTAAACTTGCTTTGTGTAATCTGTATGGAGTTGACATTTTGCTTGTTTTGTAATTGATCTTCAGGACCATTCAAGGTCAATGGTGTTCCTTTGAGACGTGTTAACCAGGCCTATGTCATTGGTACTTCCACAAAGGTTGACATTTCTGGAGTCACCCTCGATAAATTCGATGATAAGTACTTTGGCAAGGTTGCTGAGAAGAAAAAGAAGAAGACCGAAGGAGAGTTCTTCGAGGCTGAGAAAGAGGTATCTCAAACACTCATCAAATTCATCTTGTTTGTACTTTTCCCATCAAAAGCTAACCTTTTTGATACCACAGGAGAAGAAGGAGATTCCACAAGGAAAGAAAGATGACCAGAAAGCCGTGGACGCAGCTTTGATCAAAGCCATTGAAGCAGTTCCAGAGTTGAAGACTTACCTCGGAGCAAGGTTTTCATTGAAACAAGGAATGAAGCCCCATGAGCTTGTTTTCTAGATTTCGTTACCTTTTTCTGAGGTTTCTAGAGTATCTGTCTCCAGAAGTTTTTACACTCCAAATGGTTGGTTCTGTTCTCGTCCACTGACCAGAGACATAAATTTTGGCTCATACTATCTGGATTTCTGTTTTACATATGGATAATTTATCAATCTTGTTTTTGAATGTGTGAGATCTCAAGCAATGGAGAACAATTCACAAGATTCTATTTTTGGTTAAGACATGATGAATATCGAAGTGATGAGATTACGAAATGGGTTTCAAAGAACTGAATAAAACATTGCAATGATGCTAATAGCTAGCTTACATTCTTCGAATGTTGATACTCTTATTACTAGTCTCTCACACGCACCTAGATCAAGCTGGATGTGCTTCTAGGTGAGTTTGATCATCATCTTTAGGTGTTTCTTTGCTAGCACAATCTGCAACTTTAGCTCCGGCCTCAACATCTCCGGCCAAACACCGTCTCCATTTTCGTTTCAACCATCCTAAAAGCCCACCACTTTTTATCATCTCCAATGGATTGACTTCAGCCACTAAAACAGTTCTCTGGCGGCGCCGTGCGCATATGCGACCCAAGAAGCAGGAGAGGACTGCAAGAACGACGAGAACAGAGATGACTGCAAAGAAGGGTCCAATGGAGCCGGAAGAGTAATGGTTTGGAGCGTCTGGTGCTGCAATTAGATTGACATTGGTAGCCGTAGGTGTGATCTCATTGCCTCCTAATTGCTGTTGCGGTTGTTGTTGGGTAGGAAACAACGACGAGCTGCTACTACTACTAGCCATAGCCATTGAATCTAATGATGTTTTGGTTTTCGGAGATCAAGATTCAATATTTATTGATAGATGAATGGGGTCTCTAGTATATATATATAGAGGCATGTGCACATGAACGCTGGTCATTTGAAGAGCTTTTAAGGCGACCAATGTTTGTTGAAGAACGACATGTAAAGGTGAATAAAGCAGAGAAATCCTCATCAGCTTCATGAAAAGCTTCTCAAACTATAATAATAAAGATGTATGTGATCCATTGCACTCTTAGAGGGGAAGGAAACGTTGACTTTTATAGTTTTGATCTGATTTGGCGTTTGTCAAATTGTTGGAATTAGCCTTAGTTTTTAGATAAACTACTCTAACTGCCACTTAAGTTATGTTTGTTATCTCTTATAAAAACTACTAGTCATTAACAAAAATAAAATAAAAACGAATTGACAAAGAATCACAATAGTTTCGAAGTCATTTTCCCAAGTCATTGAACAATTCTTACTACAAATAATACGAATTTAACATTATAGATGTAAGTTCCAAAATTTAGACGAAATTTGATTTTATTAACAAACAAATTTGTTTTCTTTGTCAAATTAATTAATGCTAAGTAAAAATTAAATTTCTTACAAGTTGAATAAACAAATCGCGGTTCGCTTTAAAAGCCCGATATAATTACAAAGCCCACGAGCCCAAGCAAGCCCTAAAATTAAATTAGGGCTTCAGTGTCTTCAAATTTACCAATCCTCCGCCTCAACTCTCTCCTCTATCCACTCTCAGCCGGAAAATTTTCCTTGATCCATTACACGATAAAGAGAACCATGCCGGCGAAACAGAGGACGCCGAAGGTCAACAGAAACCCTGATCTGATCAGGGGAGTTGGTAAATACTCGAGATCCCAGATGTACCATAAGAGAGGTTTGTGGGCAATCAAAGCCAAAAATGGAGGCGTTTTCCCCCGCCACGACGCTAAATCTAAGGTTGATACTCCAGCGGAGAAGCCACCGAAGTTCTATCCAGCTGAAGATGTTAAGAAACCTCTCCCCAATAGGCGCACGCCAAAACCTACCAAGCTCAGGTACATTAGCCTGATACACTATTCCTTGGTCTTGGAGATTGATATCAAGCTCGATGCAATTGTCATTTATGTGTTTGGTTGATTTGTACATATTAGAATTTTGATCTGCTGGGAAAATGTCGAATTTGTGAAATTTGCGGAAATGCATGGTTTCGTGAAGATTACAGTGTTCTTTTGCCTTGATTTGGTTACGTCATTTGTTAGTGGACATTATCAAAATGTTCTTAATTTCTGTGAAATTGTCTGGTTTGCTTTTACTTTCCTGTTATAAGTTTAATTTTGTGTGATTAAGCTAATGAGAAGTCTATGAATATTGATACTCTGTAATGTCTTAAATTTATCTGTGTATACGTTTCCAACATAATCCAATCTTCGTATATCTTTATTGCAGAGCTAGCATCACCCCAGGGACAGTGCTGATTATCCTTGCTGGTAGATTCAAGGGAAAGAGAGTTGTCTTTCTTAAGCAGCTTGCCTCTGGTTTGCTTCTTGTGACTGGTGAGTTATTCTCTATCTGTTCTTATGAACTTGCCTCCTATAAATCATTTGAAGCAAAGCTCATTCACTGATTTTTACCATCTGAACGGTTCCTCTTTTTTTTTTTAACTAATCTTCAGGACCATTCAAGGTCAATGGTGTTCCTTTGAGACGTGTTAACCAGGCCTATGTCATTGGTACTTCCACTAAGGTTGACATTTCTGGAGTCACCCTCGATAAATTCGATGATAAGTACTTTGGCAAAGTTGCTGAGAAGAAAAAGAAGAAGACAGAGGGAGAGTTCTTTGAGGCTGAGAAAGAGGTATAAGTTTATATCGCATATGATAGAAGAAAGAACGCAATTCATCTTTTGCTTCCTTCTTGTCAATTTGGTTATCACAGTTTGTTCCAGAAGAATAGACGATGAAAATTTCTTTCCATTGTTGTTTACGAAATCAAAACATATGCTTGACATAATATCTCACTTTTATATTGCACAGGAGAAGAAGGAGGTCCCACAGGGAAAGAAAGATGATCAGAAAACCGTGGATGCAGCTTTGATCAAAGCCATTGAAGCAGTTCCAGAGTTGAAGACTTACCTAGGCGCAAGGTTTTCATTGAAACAAGGAATGAAGCCACATGAACTTGTTTTCTAGGTTTCATAACCTTTTTGAGTTTTCTAGAGTATCTGTGTCCTGAAGTGTTTTACCTTCTAAATGGTTGTTTTGTTCTTGTTCACTGACCAGAGACATACAATTTTTGGCTTATACATTCTCTGTTCTTACGTATGGCTAAACTATCGATCTTGTTTTCGGATGTGAGCTTTGAAGCAATATTTCGTGATAGAAATGTTGCTTTAGTTATGCTATATCTGCGTATGAAAATGAACACGTATATTGATATATATAGACATATAAACATGTATATGCAGGCTTATGCCCATGTATATGCAGGCTTATGCCCATGTATTTGTAATACATATGTATGCACATGAACGTCGGTCTCTCATTCAAAACTCTTTCACCGATTTCTATTAGACATTTCTACAAATCTGACACTTATGATGTAATTTCAAGAGGTATTCTAGGACTGAATAATAGATCAACTATAAGAACCTCGATAATCTTCGGTTTCGTGGATAGTATCCTTGAGAGACCAAGCCAGGGCAAAACTGATGCAGGAAAGGACTAGAGCAGGGTAAGCAAACATTGAGAGATATTTCCATTGATGAACAATGGCTTTTAAGATGCTTAGTTGGCAGCCTCTGCAATCTAAACAATATTCATAAGAACACTCTTCTGGAACTTGGTTCCGTTCATACTGTTGTTTCCAACTCCACTCGCCTGGCTTGTCAAACATCGTAATGGTCCCACATCCCGGCGGTTGTGCACAGCAATACTTCTGCATATGTATAAACATATTATAAGCATGCATAGTTTCATATAGACATGTCTATATTAATAGTAAAAAGATTCAAAATTTACCCAAACATTGCTGTTTTTGCTGGCATTGTAATTACAGTCATGGTTGTGAATGATACACAAGACTACGTTCTCGAACTTCTCCTTAGAGACCAGCCGGCCGAGTAACTGTGGCACGGTGCGGTGGTCCTTGGCGGGGTTCTTAGGGATGCCAAAAGTGGTGTTGTAGGCGAAACATTTGATTGAATAATAAGATACAATGATAATGACCACAACCATGCCGTAGTAGAAATAATTGAAAAGGCGTTTGGAGCGGCAACAGATTCCGTATAGACCTATCTGAGGAATCAACAGAAGAATCAGACCGAGTAACAAGAACTGGCCTGAGGTTTCTCGGATGCAAGAAGACACTGTTGTTTTTTGGTATAGACCTGTTCCCATCATTGTGAGGCCTATACTTATCAAGATTATTGTCGTCATGGTTAGAAATCCAGTTCGCACTTCTGACATTTTTTAATCTTGGGGAACATAAAACCTTTGTATTCAAACGAGTTGTTATCAAATTTGGAGTTTCTTTAAAAGAGATTGAATCAAGGAGATGAACGAGATCTCTTAAAATTTTCTGGCCAAGTTTCTGTTGTCTTTTGGTTTGTTTAATTTGTTGGAAGGTATAACAATTAAGAAATAAATCTGATCTTAGTTTAGTTTAGGAGTTAAAGATTGCTCAACGGTCTTTCCCGTTGGGGCAAATGACTAACTATTTAAAGTAAAGTTGTTTAAATGTTTAACCTAATCACAGGTTTGAGACTAAAGACTATTTCATGTCATAGTTATTAATTTCAGTAAACCAAAACTCATATTCTTCTTGTACATTCGATACTATTTATTAAAAAGTAATAAAATTAGAAATCTTTAAGACTATTACGCATCTAATTTGTGATTGATATTTCTGAGATTTGCAGGTAAGATTTTCTTCAGGCAGGGACATTGTTGGTCTCCAAAGGGGTTTTACTTAAAGTGGAGGAGTGTTCTTTGAAACCCAACATTTTGTTCAAAGCTCCAACATAAGCTTTAACACTGGACCGTTGGAAGTTTGACATCCGTTGAAGACTTTTCTGTTTGGCTCCAAACGTTTTTTACACCCAATTGAAGAGAACCATGTGTCCTTGTCCAGTCGCACCCGAGAAGAAACCACCCCCGCGGCCAAAGCACTTACCACGGCTGCCTGTGAGTCTCCTTCCACGACCAAGCTTCTCTCTGCCGAGCTTCCACACCCGGTGCCGCGGCAATCTACTAACGTGCCTTCATTTAACCAAATCCAGTGAGGAGGTTTTCATACAAAAACAAAATATGACCTCATCTAATGATTAATGAAGCATTTTCAGCTCACTCTCTCTTTCTCTCTCTCTCTATATATATAGCCAATTCCATTAATCGTCACTTCCACTTGCTTTTATCACTTCTCCAAGAATCTCATATAATTAAGGGACTCTCTTCTGAATCTGGATAGAAAGTAAAAATACTAAAGGTAACACCAAATCCAAATAAAAAGGAACTTGGTAGTTTTACAAAAAAAAAATGAGATTCATTGATCCTCTGTTCGTAACGAACCCTCTTACGTTCATAATCATTGATCCTCTGTTCGTAACCTGTGATCTTACTCTGCATCTCTTCAGCATTCATCTTCTCTAAACTATTGTTGCTTGAGAACCAAGTAGTTGTGAGACGCAGGGAAAGAGAAAAAGTCAAATTTTTACTTCAACGGGTTCTTGCTATGAGTAATAATGTATTATGCTCTCATGATCGATCCTACATATTTATAGGTGAAGCTGGTTGCATTATCAACTATCAAAACCTATCCAAAAAAGGAGATAGGCTTAATTACACAAAAGGAATTGACGACTTATCTTCCTATACAAAAAAGGATTCCTAATTTTTGTGTTTCTTTTTATCCTACATTTTATTTGTCAGATTATTATGTTAGCTACAATAATTTGAATTGTTCGTAACATGAATAAATTGGGTGTATTTTTTTATATTTATTTTTTCATAATCCCAAATTCCCAATGGTGTAACATTAATTGAAAATAACAATGAAGTATAAAGTATTGAAGGTTTACTTTAATTACCATTTGAAAAAATGAATGCAAAGAACAATTTTGAATTCAAACAGAAGGGTTTCCTCGTCATATAAAGTTTCATTGAAACAAAAGACATGCATATCTTACAATTGATCGACTGACAGGACATATACTCAGATGGGTTCCTTAAAAAAACGTTTGACATCGGGTATCAGATTTTTACCCGTTTGACATCCCGTATCAGATTTTTACCCGTGGGTAATAATATTGTGATATCTGTTACTTGATTTGAAATGTACGTACGAGTACCATTTTTTGAGATGGTATGAGTTTGATACCGATCAAAGACGTAATGGATATTTGTGTCCAACCTGCTAGAATTAAAGAAAATGAACTAATGAAGCTGCAAGGGTTTGTCAGGAGGTGTGCAACTAGCTAACAGCAATACTAAACATCACGTCTCAGTCAACTCACTTCACCAGTTAAGTTCCATCCCAAACAAAAAATGAATGGCCCGAGACAGATTCTTGGTTGTAAGTTTAAAAGGGAAAAATAGTTTTTATCTTTAAAATATCAATTTGGAACCAAAGTCCTTCAAAAACATTTGATGGTAAGCTCCCGTTGATCTTGTGTTTGAAGTGCTTGTAGCTGGGCTACTGCTGTTTCTATCTCCAACTTCTTCCTGGCAGAAAATGATGTTGTCTTGATCATCATATTCTTTACCACAGTCCCTTGCCTGATCAAACACGCCGCCAAGGCAAACTCTTCCTCTGAACCACTGAAGTTATGCATCCACACAGTATTCACACGGAACTCGGCATTAGGGAACGGATCTTTATAGTTGTCCTCCCAAAACTTGTTATGTGAAGACTCACCTTTTTCGCTAGGAGCATTGTCATTCTGCACATACCAACATTTATGTTTGGTTACAAATATTAAGACTTGGTAGTCATGACTCCAAGGCAAGAATTAACGTACCTTAAATAAGATCTCAAGCTCTGCCATTTCAGAAGTCCATAGAAGTAAGACTTGTCTTAACCTCTTAACTTGTCTTGGATTCATTAGATCTACACTCACCGACAATGATGCTCCCCACAAATCCCCACATGTGTTAACCACAAATTCTTCATGACCAATGCAAATTTCATCCTTAATCGAGTATCAAAACACCGTTAGTTCATTCTGTATGATACATTTTGGAGAACACATGTAACAATACGTACCTGCGAGATGTTGTAGCTGATGTGAGGTAAGAAAGTCCTTGTAAGCCAAAAATTTCTATTAAACTGGAGTCGAGGGGACCTAAGGACAAATTTATCTCTCCCAAAGAAGAGAATTTCTTTGATGGCGAGAATATGCAAACTAGGTGATGACACTTGAATGCCATCAATATGTTCGCAAAGTGACACTTTCAAGAGCTTTAATCTATTGTTTTCAATCTTCAAAGGACCATTTTTGTTTTTGCAAGTGAGGTTTAGTACAAGCACCTCGAGGGAAGGGCAAGATGCGAGGACTCTGTTGACGACTCCAACATCGGGGGCGAGCATACATGTGATTTTGAGGGTCTTGAGAAATTGGCAGTTGTTGAAGGAATGAGATGTTCTGATCATGAGTGTAGATAGCGAGAGTGATGTGAGCCCTGGATATGAGAATGAGTTTGGGGGAAACTCGATAAATTCTCCAAAGTTCCTTAGTCCAACATGGTGTATAAGTGTTAAATGCTTGGTCTGCTTTACAACGGTAAGTGATTGAATCCAAGTATTCAGCATCCCGTTTGAGTAATGGTGGATTACACAGCTTTCTAGATATCCACGGTGATTGTTTATAATCTAGAGGAACAAAAATCATTTGAGAGAAGATTTTAAAATTAAAAAAAAACGAAGAAGAAGAGAATTTGAGACAAGGGAACCTTGGTCATCAATGTAGCAACCCGATTCCAAACATGGAGCGTATTGTTGGAATTGGTAATCTTCTTTCGAATGTCCAAAACTAGATGAGACATGTGCTTCCACAAATGTTCCCATCGTTTGGACACAAGACTCGTCCTTACTGCTTCTTCTGTGGACAGTCTCGATATGATCACGAGCAATACATCACTCGGGAGTTTGCTGATCCAATCAACCGGATCAGATGATGAATCAAATCGTCTTTCATAAACAAACAGAGACATGCCTATGTATGACGAATTTCGGGAGTATCTGGATTGATGATGATAAGCCGGTGCAACTCCAGAACCTAGGTTAGTTGACTCATTTCTATAGTTATATCTGCGAAATACAAACTTTTTATTTATTTATTTTAGAACAAGTGCGGTTTTTAGGCCCAAAATCTAATCATGAGGTCCGGAAAACCCATGTTAGAATTCGAACCCCGTAACCAATGGCCGAGACTTTACAAATTTTACAATTTTTGTTAAGAGTGTTACCAATGGCCCTGAACATCATTGGTAAATCTCATTCGCAGGTTCTTCAAATGAAATGGTTGTTTTCAGTGCTTGGGCATAGTGTATTTCTTCGAGTTTAAGTTTGTTTTGCCTCTATTCTTAGTATATGGTTTCGATCTCTTTCGAGGTTAATGGTGCTTGATGCCGAGGTTAATGCAGTTGGAGATATAACCTCTGGAATTGGAGATAGTGGTGCGGATATATGAAAATCTAAAGAAGATAAACAACTGAATCTGTCTCAGTTCCTGCATCAGAAATGCTGGAAGAGAAGGTTGTGCTTCAGCAGTGTCAGTGACTGAAATAGCCATAACACTTGAACTAACAGAGGCAGGGAGAATAACCTAGCAGCTGAGACAGGGTTCTTTCTTGAGACAGTGGCAATAACATGATGATTGGAGGATGATTCCACCTCTGATGACTTAGTGCTAATTGGATGAGGATGCTAGGGATGGTTAAGGCATCTAATAACCTTTTCACATTTTGAAGGAATCCATGAGTAGTCCACTAGCAACCTTTCACATTTTGAAGGAAACCACGAGTAGTCCACATCCACCAAATAGATACAACCATTTGTATCCTCAGCTGCAAAATTCTGGTGGAGGTAGAACTTCATAAACATGTCCTTTATTATTCAAAACTTACCCAAACATGGTTGTGAGATTACAGTCATGGTTGTGAATGATACACAAGACTATGTTCTCGAACTTCTCCTTAGATACCAGCCGCCGAGTAACCGTGGCACGGTGCGGTGGTCCTTGGCGGGGTTCTTAGGGATGCCAAAAGTGGTGTTGTAAGTGAAACATTTGATTGAATAATAAGATACAATGATAATGACCACAACCATGCTGTAGTAGAAATAATTGAAAAGGCGTTTGGAGCGGCAATAGATTCCGTATAGACCTATCTGAGGAATCAACAGAAGAATCAGACCGAGTAACAAGAACTGGCCTGAGGTTTCTCGAATGCAAGAAGACACTGTTGTTTTTTGGTATAGACCTGTTCCCATCATTGTGAGGCCTATACTTATCAAGATTATTGTTGTCATGGTTAGAAATCCAGTTCGCACTTCTGACATTTTTGAATCTTGGCGAATTCTTCTGACATTTGTATTCAAGCCAATTGTTATCAAATTTGGAGTTTCTTTAAAAGAGATTGAACCAAGGAGATGAACGAGTTCTTAAACTTTTCTGGCCAAGTTTCTGTTGTCTTTTGGTTTGTTTGTTGGAAGGTAACAACAATTAAGAAATAAATCTTATCTTAGTTTCGTGTTGGAGTTAAAGATTGTTCAACGGTCTTTCCCACTGGGACAAATGACTAACTATTTATAGAAAAGTTGTTCTTGCATATTTCAATGTTTAACCAAATCACAGGTTTGAGACTAAAGACTCGATTTTATGTCATAGTTATTTCAGCAAACCAAAACTCATATTCTTTTTATACATTCGATACCATTTCTTTAACTGTAACAAAAATTAGAAATCTTTTAGACTTACTCATCTAAATTGTCATTGATCTCTGAGATTTGCAGGTAAGATTTTCTTCAGGCAGGGACATTGTTGGTATCCAAAGGGGTTTTACTTAAACTGGAGGAGTGTTCTTTGAAACCCAACATTTTGTTCAAAGCTCCAACATAAGCTTTAACGCTTGACACCACAATGTCCATTCCTGCTCCGGTTCCACTGAAAGAACACAAACTCAGTGAGACAGAATAATTATTGCGATTCTTTTCTTTAGTTTCAGTGGCTAGGTAAAGTGAATATACCTAAAAGTTCTTTCAACAGATTCACCGGTTACCGCGTTTGTTGATGAGTAGTTGTTGTCTCCGCGGATTAGAACCCGTGTGGTTGCAATAGCATCAATGCCTTCTGTTACTGCATTCATCGAGTACTCAAGTAGAGTCACAGGTTCCTGAATATGAAAAGCCAATGATCAGCATTAAATAAGTACTCATTGATATATGTATATATAACCGGCAATCCTAGCGAAAGAAGTACCTTAACGATAAGATCAACTGCCTTGTAAGCTGCATCTACAGGTCCAGTTCCAACAGAACAAGCTACATGCTCTTTGCCATCGGAGTCGGCAAGTTTTACAGTTGATGTTGAGAGACCGAGAGTTCCACAAGTTATCTACATTCCCAACTTCCATAACCAGAATAAGAATTGACTGAAGAAGAAGATAGACAAGTATTGAGAGAAAACAAATCCCAGCTCCCGTGTTCACCTGCATGTCCAGAAGTTTCCACACAGCCTCTGGCTGAAATACTTCATCAGATACTAAAGCTATTAAATCAGCATCGGTAACTCTCTGGATCACCAAGGAACAAAGACAATCAAGAGACATTATGCAAACCCTCTTAACTTAAAAAAAAAAAGAAAGAAAGCAAAATCTCCTATTTGTTCGGCATCATCATCTAAATGTGGACGCAAAATGTTTGAAAACTTGGGAACAGCACCCAAAGCAGTGCCCTTTGAGGTTCTTACTACCTTTTTCCGCTCTGCCACAGCTTTGAAACGCCAAAAAAGGTTGCTTAGCTGTCCATCATCCAGGACATAACCGAGCTGGAAACGCAAAAAAGTTATAGAAAACATTATCTTACTAAAATGGTGACAGCAAGTATGGACTATGGATATGGGTAAAGACATGTACCTCATTTAAACGGTCTCTCAGTGCGTGACGCCCACTGGATAAAACAATATGTAAGCATTGGTTTGAACAAGACAAGCCCATTTGGAATATCAGTCTGAGCAACAAAACTTCCATACCTAAGCTTCCCCAACACAATGCCAGCTTCATTTGATCGCTGAAGTCCAATCTCTTCGGGGGACATAATTTCATAGGTACCCTTGTGCTTCAGCATTCCATCCTAAATAGAGTGCATGAATAATGACCAAAACACTCATGAACGAAGTTATGCAGAAGATTGAAAGAATAAATATGCAAGCCATGAGTTGAGAACCAAATTATTCCTAAATTAAATTCTTTTCGCTAAGAGGCTGAGTAAAATGCTATAAGGGTAAGTTATACCTTGCAAGAATTAAAATTCCAGAATAGGACGAGTTATTTTTCTCTCGTTTAATAAAATTGAAGCAGACTTAGTCACAGAGACACTAAGAATAGCATAAAGTACGATTCGTTAACTGACCTGATGAATACCACTTTCATGCGCAAAGGCGTTAGCTCCTACAATAGCCTTATGGGGCTGCGTTTGCATACCAGTGTACTCCTCAACCTGAGCAAATGAGAATAAACCTTAAAAAAGGAAAATCTCCAAATAAGAAAAATATACTTTTGTTTCCACAAGGTTAAGAATGAAGTTCGAAATGTGTACCATCTTGCTTGTCATAACAATGTGCCGGGTATCGATTCCAGTAAATAGGCCTCCTAAGACATGATCTCCACGGCATTTTATGGCCATGACAACCTACACAGTTAGAATAAAATATTCAAGTAATAATTCAGTATTTAAATGCAGCTCACTAGGAGATCATACACTGAAAATCACAAAATTCATAATGCCTTTGTATGTAGCAAAATATCCAAGTAACTACGGAAAGGAAGCTACTTCAGGAGGTTTTCAAATCTGACCTCTTCTAATGAAGCGTTTCCAGCTCTTTCGCCAATTCCATTGATAGTCACTTCCACTTGCCTGGCGCCCGAATGTGCACCCTGAATTCGAAAAAGATTGACATGTTAGTAATGACTTTCTAACAGCTAATCCGATCCAACCAAAAACGAAAAAGAAAAATGACATACAGATAAAGTATTGGCGGTTGAGAGTCCAAGATCATTCTGACAATGTGTAGAGATTATAACATTTTGGATCCCAGGAGTATTAGTTTTAATATCAGCAATCAACTGACCAAACTCACTAGGCAAGGTTATACCAACAGTGTCAGGTATGTTGAGAGTTGTTGCTCCAGCTTTTATCACTTCACCAAGAATCTCGTATAAGTACTCTCTCTCCGATCTGGCCACCAAGTAAACATTTACAATTTTACATAAACAGGGAAAAAAAAAGTGACAAATCTTGTTATCATCAAATTGTCAAAAAAATTACAACCGAATCCTCAGAAAAAAAAAACCAAAAAAATCGTACCTTCCGGCATCTTCTGGACTAAATTCAATATCTTCACATCCCAAGCTTCTGGCGAATCTAACCATATTTCTGGCGATCTCAATAACTTCTTCTTTGCTTTTCTTCAGCTTATACTTCAAATGAATATCACTAGTGGCAATAAATGTATGGATTCTAGGACGTTTAGCGTATTTCACAGCCTCCCAAGCCGTCTCAATATCCTTCTTGTTACATCTCGAGAGACCACATATTACAGGTACATAGCCATTCTCGTCGACGGTATTGCCAACAGTCTCTGCTATGGTTTTCACAGCTTCGAAATCGTCTTTTGAAGCAGCAGGAAATCCAGCTTCGATGATGTCAACTCCGAGCTTGGCTAATTGACGAGCGATATCGAGCTTTTCCTTGGAGGTTAGTGTAGCTCCGGGAGACTGTTCACCGTCTCGGAGAGTCGTGTCGAAGATTCGAACGTAATTGGGGTCGGAAATGCGGTTAGGGATGTAATCGGGACGACGGCGGGGAGAATGAGATGGTAGAGGAGAAGAAACGGAGAGTGAGCACGAGATTCGAAAATTCCCGGCGGCGGTAAGGGGAATGGTACGGTAGTTGTGTGATCGGAGATGAAGAGATGAAATTGGTGACGTGGAGGAGGAGGATAAGGCGGGAATTGAAGGTACACCGAACGATGGTGAAGAGAGATTAGGGCTTTTGAGAATCGAAGACTCCATTGCCATGGAAAAACCTGAGAGAGATGATAGTGTGGCGGCGGCGGCGACGGCAGAGTCTCTGATTACTATTTATAGTGAATATTTATAATTTGTTTTATTTGAATTTTTCCGAACCAAAACCAAACCATGGATTTCTATAGAAACCGGAAATTAAATTAGAAAATGAACCGGTTTAAATTCTGGTCCTTTTGACTCCTTAGTTTTCATCGCCTCCGCCTGCACCAACCTCCAAAAGGTCGTATTTCAAATTATATAACTCCATTTTATTCTCCGCTCCTCTCCATTTTAGTCAAAAGAATCAGAGAGTATTTTTTAGGTCTCTTGTAATGGCTTTGACTACAGAACCTCACCATCTTCAGAGATCTTTCCTCTCTCCGTCGCGTGTTTCCGGCCAACGATATTTGGAATCTGCCGTGCCGTCATGTCTGAGATTCCGTCGCAGCGGTGTGCAATGCTCGGTGGTGGCTAAGGAGTGTAGAGTGAAAGGAGTGAAAGCGAGGCAGATTATTGATAGTAGAGGGAATCCGACGGTGGAGGTTGATCTGATTACCGATGATCTGTATCGTTCGGCTGTTCCCAGTGGTGCATCTACCGGGATCTACGAAGCGCTTGAGCTTAGAGATGGTGATAAGAGCGTCTATGGTGGTAAAGGTGTCTTACAGGCTATTAGAAATATCAATGAACTTGTCGCTCCAAAACTCATCGGTGTTGACGTTAGGTGAGAAACTGAGAATAAGAATTCGTTCCAGAATCCAAATGAACATATAAACGTCGTGAATTTGGAGTTGTTATGCTTAGTTAGATCGAAATCTTCGGAGTTTTTTTTAGCTTTTTTTCTCTGTTCTGGATTATTACTGGTCAATTTGGTGGACACTCTTGAACATTTTGCTGTCATTTTCTGTAGTCTTTGACTTGGATTCAATCGTATGTTTGAATGCATGACTGTTGAATTTGGAATATAGTAGAGGTTATTAAGCTTGTTTGTTGCATTTAGCTTTAATTGTTGTGACTTGTCCCGTTTGTGGTTTCTGATTCTGAACCGTTGGGAAACTATAATCGGTGATGGATTATGTGTAATATTTTCATCTTATTTTCCTTAAGGAACCAAGCTGATGTCGATGCTCTTATGCTGGAACTGGATGGGACCCCGAACAAGTCGAAACTCGGGGCTAATGCTATATTAGGAGTATCACTGAGCGTTTGCAGGGCAGGTGCTGGAGCTAAAGGAGTGCCTTTGTACAAACACATCCAGGAGATATCGGGAACAAAGGAGCTTGTCATGCCAGTTCCTGCATTCAATGTGATCAATGGAGGCAGTCATGCTGGGAATAGTTTGGCTATGCAAGAGTTTATGATACTACCTGTAGGAGCAACCTCATTCTCGGAGGCCTTCCAGATGGGAAGTGAAGGTCAGTTAGTGTAACTGAGTTTAACTTGCTAGAACTTAAGAAACTATGGCGGCTCCTAATTTTTCTTAAGTTTGCAATGAATGTCAGAAAAACTGAAAAGCCTTGATAAGCAACTCCCTGTTTCATATTTCTCTTTTGGTTCGCAAGTTTCTTCTTCTTCTTCTCTGGATTATCACAAAGAATTGTTTTTCTGATAGTAATGCATTTGTAGTATTTTGTTTATTACAGTTTATCATACATTGAAGGGGATAATCAAAACTAAGTACGGTCAAGATGCTTGTAATGTTGGAGATGAAGGAGGGTTTGCACCAAATGTTCAAGATAACAGAGAGGGACTAGTTCTGCTCATTGATGCAATTGAAAAGGCCGGTTACACTGGAAAGGTAATCAAGTTCTCTTTCGTTTTAATGCTAATGCTTTCAAAAGGTGCATGTCATCTGTGTTTCCCTAAACAACTTCTGGCAGCTTCGGAGTCAATGTTACACCACTCACAAAATTTATAATTTCTGCAGATCAAAATAGGAATGGATGTTGCTGCATCAGAATTTTTCATGAAAGATGGTAGATACGATTTGAACTTCAAGAAACAGCCAAACGATGGAGCTCATGTTCTATCAGCTGAGAGTCTTGCTGACCTCTACAGAGAATTCATCAAGGATTTCCCAATTGTCTCTATCGAAGATCCTTTTGACCAGGATGACTGGAGCTCATGGGCTTCATTGCAATCCTCTGTGGATATCCAACTCGTGGGAGATGACTTGTTGGTCACTAACCCGAAGAGGATAGCTGAAGCTATTAAGAAAAAGTCTTGCAATGCTCTACTTTTGAAGGTAAAAAATAAAAGTGTTTATATTGTTTTCTTTTACTGGCCTCAATTTTCTAGACCATTTACCAGCGGTCATTGGATTATAATTTCATTTTGTGTCTAATTCATGGTTTCGCAGGTTAACCAGATTGGGACAGTGACCGAGTCAATTCAAGCAGCACTTGACTCAAAAGCTGCAGGCTGGGGTGTGATGGTTAGTCACAGGAGTGGCGAGACAGAGGATAACTTCATCGCAGATCTTTCTGTTGGTTTAGCAAGCGGACAGGTACATTACATCCTCTAAACATGTCGGCATTACTCTCTACTGTTTGCTTATCATTCCCTGTTTTGTAGATCAAAACTGGAGCTCCATGCCGAAGTGAACGATTGTCAAAATACAACCAGGTAATTAACTAATAACCAAACTTACGCTTACTAAATAAACCACAAATCTGAAACCTTGAGTTTGATTTATTTCCGTTGCAGCTTCTCCGTATCGAAGAGGAACTCGGCAATGTGCGTTACGCTGGTGAAGCTTTCCGATCACCGTGAGAAATTCGAGAAAGGCACTCATTGGTGGCTTTTGCTTACAGAATTAGGTAAAACCAAATGAGTTCCTCCTAGTATCAGCTTCGTTATAGCTGTATCTGAAAAGTATCAGATTTTCTACAAAAACAAATAAAAGAAACAGCTTTTTCCACTGAGTCCTCTGTTGTAATGTGATATAAACATGGATCGACTTTCAGATTAATCAGATGCTCAGATTCATGTCGATTTGATTGTTCCAATGATTAAGAAGAGTGTTTCATTCGTGTGACTTAATAGTCGTCGGTCAACGAACAAATTAGTTGGCGTTATTCATTCAGCTAAACAAAACAAATATAGTATGCACATTGTTTTTTTGTTTTTGTTTCGGTCAATTAAATTTGACATGTTCTAAATAATTTAAGACTAATCTATTTTGAAAAATTCCAAACAAAACCGAAAATTAAATCGTCATGGAGAAAGCCTCTGATTATAACGATTAAGACTTCGTATCCGAAGCCAATTATGTGGGGAGCATATCTGCATATGAGAGCAAGTTCTAAATTTGGTTTTGTATTTTACCATTTTAATGATAAAGTTGAGTATAACACGTATTGGCCTTAATGGGGAAAAACATTTGAGTCACGTGGAAGTTGGTTCCCGTGTTCAAATTTGATTTCCATAAGCATCAAATCAAGCCATCACCAACCATCAAGAAACAACAGCTCTAATTGATGAGAACAAATTCCCCTTTTCTTTTGTGTTATCTTATATTTTCTTAACAAGCCATTTTGATGTTTTGTTAAGTAAGATCAATATTCCAATAATCAAAGGGTTTCTTAATTTGTTTTCATAACTTACATGATGGAATTTGCAAATAAAATAAGTTCTTAATTTTAAAGTTCTCACAGGGTATAAGCCCAAACACACAAACATTTGACTTGGAAACTCCGTAATATATAATGCAAAATATAAGGCCAGAACTACGACGATAAACAATTGAGATGAACTGGTTAAGTTATAAATAGTGAAACCAAATCGTTCCAGTTTATGTCAGCCCCGCCAAACATAAAAAAGTGGCTACGCATCTTTGGTGACCAATTTATTAGCTCTCCAGTTTGATAGCAACCATTATCTTTGGTGACCAATTCCATCTCTATATTTATTGCAAAATGCAAAATTATGAAATATTGGGAGGTCAAAATCGGATAAGCTTTTTGATTCTTTTTGTGAATTTGTATTTTATTTACCCAACATAATTGTATAGACCAGCATAAATATCTTCTGTTTAGCCATCCATATAATGTTAGAATGTAACACATTGGAAATTTGAAAGACTAAAAGCATTTCCCTGAAATCGCGTGTATTTGCACACGTCATACAAATACAACGCATCGATCGTCAATATTTTATCAACAAGACATAAGGTAATTGAATGCGACCGGTTGATTTATTAACAGTATCCATTTGGCCCTTTCAATATCACAAAATCTTTAATTTCCTTTTGTTTTTTTTTAATATTCAAGCAAATACTAGTATTATTTTGAAACAAAAAATATACTATGTTTTTTATTTATTTGTATTCAACTGCTTCTTGGAACAACACTTGTATAATTTTTTTTTTTTTTTTTTAACACTTGTATATTTTCTGATATCTAATTACCTACTTCTACTTTATCAGAAAAGTTTACCTACTTCTAATCAATCTTAGACACAACACACAAGTACAGATATTTACCAGCTTATTCGACGATGCGTTTGCGATCGTGCGTTGACAGTCGTACGTCTACCCCAAAAATCAGCAATGTATACGTGGATTGCAACTATTTGACTTTTTGTTCCATGTGCAAATTAAATCTGTCAAGAAACCCCGAGAAACACCTCTAATCTCTCCATTAATAAAATAATCCGACGAGCATAACGTGTGCCATCAAGTACTTAATTTACGAAATAAGAAACCTTCTTAAAAAATTAAATCAAAAAAAAAAAATTTATATACAAAAATAATAAAACCTATAAATATTCGTACATACCGACTACAAAGTCTCATTTGAGAATAATTGAGAGATAAAGAAACGGTATGACGTCGTTTTGCCCGATGATTTCTCTTCTTCTTCTTCTCTCTCTTTCCTCGGCGGTTTTCTCCGATGATGCGTCTTTCCAGAAACTTCCGGTGCCGGAAAGTAGGTCAGGCCCTGAAGCTTTCGCCTTTGATTCCACCGGAAAAGGGTTCTACACCGGAGTCTCCGGTGGTAAAATCCTCAAGTACCTTCCCGAGACGGGTTATGTCGACTTTGCCCAGATCACTGAATCCTCGTAAGTCTTGTTCTTTTCTTTGGATCTTCTAGATCATAACTTTTTGATGATTATGCTTTTGGTGTTTTTGAAATTGGAATCTAATTATCTAAATGTCATTAGTTAATTAACACTCGTTTCTTTATGGCTATAATTTTGGAGAAATAATACTATGGAATTACGACTGATCAGAGCTGCTAGTCTTCTAATTTTTCAAAAATATATCATACCTGCTTCTTATAATCCGATTCTTTTTTACTGTTTGAGTTACGAGATGATGAAATTATGATTTTTAAGGAAATAATCTTTAAAATCCTCTAAGTTAACATTCAAATTCTTATCCTGTAACTTGATTAAAATTGCACATGTAAAACCCTGTTACATGTGTTGTATATCACAAATAATGGATGAAACATACTTAATTTTGTCCACCCGTAAAAAAAGCAACCTTTTAGTTCCGTGTTTTTATCGGCTTACGTTAGCAATCTGTCATATACCGGTTTAGGTGACCATAAGACCATCTTTATCAATGGGTTCTTAAGAAAATCTTAAGATAATCTTAGTAATTTTTTAGTATTATTACTAAGAACCAAAGTTAAGATTTACCTCTTTTTGGCTCTTAGGTAAGCAACTCCCTCAACTCATCTTAACTTTGGTTCTTAGTAATAATACTAAAAAATTACTAAGATCATCTTAAGATTTTCTTAAGAACCCATTGATAAAGATAGTCTAACGCATCTCAGCGTTCACACACACACATGCTTCCACGTGAAAAAGAGTCAAAACTAGTGTTTAGGTAACATACGCAAATGATACCTAGAGATACTAACATATTTTTTTTTGTACTAATCAAAAACTTTTTTCATAAATGGGAAATCTTATAAGTTCATGGTTATTTTTTTTTTCTTGTTATCAAAATGTGTTTTTGGTTTGAATACTTTAGGAACTCTTCATGGTGCGATGGAAATATTGGAACGGCTTTAGCAGGAAGATGTGGTAGACCAGCGGGAATAGCGTTCAACGAGAAAACAGGTGATCTCTACGTCGCCGATGCACCGTTGGGTCTTCACGTTGTTTCTCCCGCAGGTGGTTTGGCTACAAAGATCGCCGATAGTGTTGACGGAAAACCTTTCAATTTTCTTGACGGTCTTGACGTTGATCCCACTACTGGGGTCGTCTACTTCACTTCCTTCAGCTCACGCTTCACCCCAATGTAAAGTTTCTTCTATCCTTTTCTATACATTTTAATTGTTTTAGTTAAAATTTAATTTTGAATCGAAACTAAAAATAACACTCTAAATTAAATGTTAACTCAAATGGCAGTAGTTTTTTGGCTTAAAAAATGAAATCTCTTTATCTTTATATACTTTTTACAGAAATTCAAAAGCTAAAATACTTCTAAGAAAATGTATAAATTCAACAGTATTTTAGGAATTGTGTACATATTGAGAATTTTTTGTTGGTGATAAAAGATGCTTTAGTTGTTATTTATATATAAGTTATTTTAATTGGTAAAGAAAGTACTTTCTCAAATAATATTTGTTATTTAAATATTTGGTTTATTGGTTATGTATGCAGCCAAGTGTTGATTGCATTGGGGTTAAAGGACGCGACCGGAAAGCTCTACAAATACGACCCATCAACCAAAGTTGTGACCGTATTGATGGAAGGGCTAAGTGGTTCGGCCGGGTGTGCAGTGAGCTCAGATGGTTCGTTCGTGTTGGTTAGTCAGTTCACAAAGAGTAACATCAAGAGGTATTGGATCAAGGGACCCAAAGCTGGTTCTTCTGAAGACTTCACCAACTCGGTCTCAAACCCTGACAACATCAAAAGAATTGGTTCTACTGGAAACTTTTGGGTCGCTTCCGTGGTGAACAAGATCATTGTGCCTACGAACCCATCAGCAGTCAAAGTTAACTCTGATGGTGAAGTGCTTCAGACAATTCCTCTCAAAGATAAATTTGGAGACACGTTGCTTAGTGAAGTCAACGAATTCGAGGGCAATCTATATATAGGAACTCTCACCGGACCATTTGCTGGAATTCTTAAGCTCGAAAATGGTTTATGTAAAAGTGAAGGTTCTTGTCCTGCCACTTAGATCTCTTATATTGAACGCAGCCGGTGTTTACAAATTATGTGATGAGCTTTTTATTTATTTCTGAATGTTCAAAGGTCAAAACCGTGTAGTGGTTTGATTTTAATAGTATTAAATATATCTTGTGTTAATGTTTTCATCACATTTATTGTGCAAATCCAAATGGAAAAGTATAATTTATGTTTCATTTTACTATGATCTGTGAAGATGTTTGATAAAATTAATTAATAGAAAAAAAATCAAAAAGACAAGCTTAACATTTGAATCCTTCGGACACGGATGGTATGAAAAATGAGATTTAGGTAAAATGTTGTTCAAAAGATTCAACCTCACGCTAAAGCAGGATCTCCAACCTTATGTCGAAGACAACACATCATATTAGACCATGAATCACTTCTTATTAATTTTTCTCGATTTTTTGGTCTTCTAAACCAATCCTAGTTTTCTCATTTTAACTTGAATGTCAAAAAGTATCTAAGATGACAAATCTAATATTGTTTTCCCGAATCATCTTTACCATATCATTGTCTCATGAACGCTCTAATTGAAAGCCAAGGAAGGAACAAGAGAAGAGCCCCAGTTGAGCTAGCTTTATATGAACATTACATTATACTACAAAAAAAAAGGATTTACTCTTTAATCCAAAATTTGAATTTTTAATAATTGTGAATAATTTTTTTTTTTGGTAAAAATTTCCTAAGAAATCTAAAATTTGAAAATACTATGCAAGAAATATCATTATTTTCCAATAACATAAGATAACCATCATTTAAACTGCTATTTCTGTTAATTTACAAATCCTTGTACACTATTCACATTTCTTTCCTTTTTACTCGTGTTTAATTTCCTTTCTTGTTTGTTTTTTTTTTCCTTTTTCTTTTTTAACATAAAATGAATCTTTCTAACAATCTTCTCTAATATTTTACTACTAATCAATAGTAGTCTGATATGTTACTCTATAAAAACCTTCAATATTCACTGAACCAATATCTAATGTGGATTGGAATAATTATGTGAATTATATTCTCAAGCAAAGCTGTCAAATCCCCAGAAAAAGAATTAATCCATTTATTTACGGAACAATAGATCTTCTTTTTTTTTTGGTCAACGTCAAAAAAAGAAATTTCTATTTAGTATTTACCTTATTTTCAAATCAGACCTATATATATACATACGTACACACACAGAGATTCGTGTACTAATTTTACTTTCATTCATAGACTTAATAATTAAGATACGATATATAATGGCGTCGTTTGTCTTTGTGATTTCTCTTCTTCTTCTCTCTCTTTCGTCGGCTGTTTTCTCCGATGACGCGTCTTTCCAGAAACTTCCGGTGCCGGGAAAGAGGTCAGGCCCTGAATCTTTCGCCTTTGATTCTACCGGCAACGGATTCTACACCGGCGTCTCCGGTGGTAAAATCCTCAAGTACGTTCCCGACAAGGGTTATGTCGATTTTGCCCAGATCACAGAATCCTCGTAAGTTTCTCTCTCGTGTTCTTGGTTTCTTAGGATCTCAAAGATTATAGCTTTTGATGATTAACTTCTTGTTTAAGGAATCTCTTCCTTGTTAAATATCAATTGTTATCTAATGATTTTTATAGTAATTGTTACCGTCATCATTATTTTTGAACTGTTATATATTGTAACAAAATATTTGTATGGCTGCAAAAGAAATTCCATGATATTTCATCGGAGCTACAAGCTCTTTGGTTTTATTAACCTATCCAAATATAAATCTGTCTTCATAAGAAAATTGTTATATACATATATTTTCTCGTTATATATAAATAATTTTAATTGGTTTGATTACTTTAGGAACTCGGCATGGTGCAACGGAGCACTTGGAACCGCTTTCGCTGGAAAGTGCGGTCGACCAGCGGGAATAGCCTTAAACAGCAAAACAGGTGATCTCTATGTCGCTGATGCTCCATTGGGTCTTCATGTTATCCCTCCCGCCGGAGGTTTGGCCACAAAGCTCGCCGATAGTGTTGACGGAAAGCCCTTCAAGTTTCTAGACGGTCTTGACGTTGATCCCACCACCGGCGTCGTCTACTTCACTTCCTTCAGCTCCAAGTTTGGTCCCCGGTAAAGTGTTTTCCTTATCTATACATATTTAATCATCTATAAGAAGACTATAACCCAATTATATATGAACGAGTTATTATAGATAGGCAATAGTACAAATTACATAAATAAAGCTACAAATTCCTTCTTCATTTTTAATAAAATCTAGTACATAAGAAAGAAAGAAAATATTAATTTACAAAACTATGTTATAAAAAAATAGTTCTTAATTATGTTTACTAATAGTTTTTCAAGTAAATTATGATAGTATTTTTTTTCTTTCAAAATCAACTTTTAAATGCTTATGATATAAGATAAGATAATGCATGTTATTTAATATATATGTGTACTAAATAATTGTTGGTTATGCAATGTAGCGAAGTGTTAATCGCAGTGGGATTAAAAGACGCGAGTGGAAAGCTCTTCAAATACGACCCAGCGACCAAAGCCGTGACTGAGTTAATGGAAGGTCTAAGTGGTGCGGCTGGTTGCGCCGTGAGCTCAGATGGTTCGTTCGTGCTGGTTAGCGAGTTCATAAAGAGTAACATCAAGAGATATTGGATCAAAGGACCCAAAGCTGGAACTATTGAAGACTTCTCAAGTCTTGTTTCGAACCCAGACAACATCAGGAGGGTAGGTTCTACCGGAAATTTCTGGGTCGCCTCCGTCGTGAACAAGGTTGTCATGCCTACCGACCCTAAGGCGGTCAAACTAGACGCTAATGGAAAAGTGCTTCAGACCATTTTCCTCAAGAATGAGTTTGGGAATACTTTGCTTAGTGAAGTCAACGAGTTCAACGGCCATATTTACATCGGAACTCTTACTGGACCTTTCGCCGGAGTCATGAAACTTTAAATTGGTGATTACCATTTTTGAAATCATGTTGAAATGTCTCTTTGTATTTCAACCATAATAAAGTTATAATATCACCTCAAATTTCCTGCTTGTAACGTGGGTGACACATTTGTTAGGTGATTCCTTGAATAGGCTAGCTACTACTACTTAATTAATTGTTTCCAATTTTCGGAGAGATTATCTCTAATTTAGACCACCATTGATGGTGGGCTCTTAAAGAGTTCTTAACAAAATCTTAGATCAAAAATTAATGACAAAGCATGTAAAATACTAAGAAATGTGCCTTAGTTAAGAGCCATTATTGAGAAACCCTTGATAATCATGCCCTTTTGTTTACTTAATAATGACGACACACAATCAAAACAGATAAGTATTTATACTTAAAAACAAACATAAGATATAATTTGATATGTACACACGTTAAATACATTGACTTTTTATATACACGTTACGTAGATAAAACCGTCATTCTAATATCAACAAAGTAAGATACTAGAATGCGGCCGATTTATATAGGTACATCCATTTTGACCATTTCAATGCCATAAAATCTTGAAGGTGTGAATGGTGGTGTGTTAAAGAAAAAAGTGTGCGGTGTGGTAAGGTGGGATGGTTTATTTTGCACTATCATCATTCTATACTGTCAAATAATTATACACGAACTATAGTAATTTTTTATGCATGGTAACAAAAATGGAAAGTAATGTGATTGCTTTCCATTTCTGCTACCGCATTTACAAGTGAATTAAGAAAACTAAATGTCATAACATTTACTCAATTGCTCCTAAGATAATGTGTATCTTCTCATCAATCTACTTCTAATCAATCTTAAAATTAACATAATTTAAGCGTATTTGTTTCCTTATATATATTCAATTAATTACTAATTTTAGTTTGATTTGTTTCTATAAATACTTTGTCTATTGCCATCTTTAGAAATACAAAAGAAGATATCTTAATAAAAGGAAATATTTTTAAAAAAGTACATTCCAAAAATAAATCTATAAATACACATATAGATAACAGATTGATAACAAAAACACAACCAAAGAAACATTATGAGGTCGTTTGTCTCCTTGATTTCTCTTCTCCTTCTTCTCTCATTTTCTTCATCTGTTTTCTCAGCCATAGAGTCATTTCAAAAGCTTCCGGTGCCAGGAAACAGAACAGGCCCTGAAGCTTTCGCTTTTGATTCCACCGGAAAAGGATTCTACACCGGAGTCTCCGGCGGTAAAATCCTCAAATATCTTCCAAGGAAAGGTTATGTCGATTTTGCCCAGATCACAAACTCTTCGTAAGTTTCCAATTGATCATTAACTTTTTATATAGTTATGCTTCTTATTATTGGAATTTAATGATATCAAGAGCTTGATACGCACATCAGAATTCTTTCCATATACTACATGATAATGGTACGAACCGTTTTATTACTAAATCCGTAACAACATTATCTTTTCATATTTTTTTTGGTAAAATAACCTTATCTTTTCATGACACATAAGACAAAGTAGTAAAAATAAACTCGAAATCAGATCTGACACGAGATACACATTGAGATAACTTTGTTGTCAAAATACAAACCTCTAGAGTCAATCATGTTATGATCTTCGATTCAGATCTGATACACTGACACGAGATACACATTGAGATAACTTTCTTGTCAAGATACGAACTTCAGAGTCAATCATGTTATGACCTTAAGATTTCGTGCACTAGAGAACTTGCCAATCAGAAATAATTGCAAACTACTTTTTTTGGTGGGTTACTGCAACCTACTTTTTATTAATTCATTAATTGAATGCCATTTATTTCCTTTTTTCATTCGACCTAATTTTATTTATTTATAAAATTAGTATACTCATATAATATTCAAAATAAAAATTGTTGATTAATGTGTAGACTGTTGAGGATATATGAATGTAACCTTCTTTCATTTATCGGCTAACGTTAGCAAATCAAAGTGTCGTTTACGGTATAACAAAGACTTAAATCCTCCTAAACAATCATTCTAACAGACTAACACACGCTAATAACATGAACATACGCATTACTGTCAAATACGTGTGGAGCTATACAAATATTAGAACCATATTTAACTATGTATTTATTTTATTTTTTTCATTTTTGGTTTACCTTAACAAAATTGATAAATTTGTTTCAGGAAGTCTTCTTTGTGCGACGGAGCACTTGGAACCACTAACGTTGGAAAATGTGGCCGACCGGCAGGAATAGCTTTCAACAGGAAAACAGGTGATCTTTACGTCGCTGATGCTCCTTTGGGTCTCCATGTCGTTTCTCGAGGCGGCGGTTTGGCTAAGAAGATCGCCGACAGTGTTGACGGCAAGCCCTTCTTGTTTCTTGACGGTCTCGACGTTGATCCCATTACCGGAGTCGTCTATTTCACTTCCTTCAGCTCAACATTTGGCCCTAGGTAAAGTTTTATTTTTCTTCTATGTATAAATATAAACACAAACACACATCATATAATCTATAAGAAAATGAATATATTTTCAGTAGAAAAATCATCGTAACGGAATTATTTTCTAATCAAATCAATTTTTATTTTTGATGCATATACAGCGATGTGTTGAAAGCAGTGGCAACAAAAGACTCCACTGGGAAGCTTTTCAGATACGACCCATCAAAAAAGGTTGTGACTGTACTGATGGAAGGTCTAAGTGGCTCAGCCGGATGTGCCGTTAGCTCAGATGGTTCGTTCGTGCTGGTTAGTCAGTTCACAAAAAGTAACATCAAGAGGTATTGGATCAAAGGAGCGAAGGCTGGATCTTCTGAAGACTTCACCAACTCGGTCTCGAACCCTGACAACATCAAGAGGATCGGTTCTTCTGGAAACTTTTGGGTTGCTTCGGTCGTGAACTCAGCCACCGGACCGACAAACCCTTCGGCGGTTAAAGTCAGTTCTGCTGGTAAAGTGATTCAGACCATTCCCCTAAAAGATAAGTTTGGGGATACTATTGTTAGCGAGGTTAATGAATTCAGAGGACGGCTTTATATCGGAGCTCTTTTTGGTCCTTTTGCCGGAATTCTTAAGCTTTAAAGTGAACAAGACATTAGTATGGGTTTTAGAAATAATGTGATTGTATCCAAATAAAGTCTTGACGGATCGATGTACGTTCATATTGATTCTGTTCAAATAAATATGATTTTTTTTTAAAAAAGATGGTTACAAATTTCAAGAAATAAATTTAAAGAAAAGAACAATGAATAACGAAAAAAAATCCATTATTTAAATTCAGAGTAGCTGGAAAATTGGTCGGGTTCATGTGAGAACTTGACAAAGAAAACGATGCAAATTACTTTCTTAACAAAACGAATTGCTAAATTTTGTTGACAACAGAATAAAAAAACGAATTGCTAAATTTAAATGGCTAGTGTAAAGAAAAGACAAAAATCTTGTGAGTTGTACTATGGTCAAAAGGAGCATCCAAACTAATCATGAACCGGTCAATAACCATTGACCAAAATTAAACCGAAGCTAAACCATATGCGTGTGTAAAAGTGATATTGCTCTGTTTCGTGTGATGCATTGGTGAATCAAATGTTGCAATGAGAGAGAGTCTTCATTCTCCCGGAGGATTCCTCCGAGAATGTTACGGAGTTACATTAGTCAGTGAAGTGAATAAATATAAAAACGTTTTTTACTTGGGAAACACACACGACCACTTTTGTTGGTAATTTGTGATATGAAAATAAAGTTTTTGATTCTTTTACGGGTCCAACAAATGATAAATCAGAGATCTTTTATAGTGAAGAAACACATCTTAAGCCATCCATTAGCTTTTTGGTAGTGTTTGTCCATGTCTGAATAACGTGTTGCTTCACCTTCTTATCATCGTTTCCAAATACATTGCACAATGCCTTGACGTAGTAAGGTGGGAACTCTCCGTTTATTATCAAGAAGTACCTGAGCGTTAGTCCTTCTTCAACGCAGAAATTATCTTCTATAAGATTTGATGGGGAAGGAGAGAGCGTATAATACGGGATCTCTCTTCTTATGCAAGCTTCAACATTCTCCTCAGCTAAGGAGATTGCAGAAATTGATAGAAAGGCTACGAAGAAGATAATAATGTTCATGGAGGTCTTCATTATTGTTTCTAATAGAGAAAATACATATATATGTAAATTAGCTGAAACTGTAAATAGTTTAAGACTTGAAACTTGTTTCACATTAACTTCATATTTCTTTGCTTTAAACTTGATATCAGTTTTAGTTTCATTTATGAAGTTTGACTTTAAAGATGTTTCATTTTAGTTTCATTCAAATGAGATTCAGTAATAGTGTCGGAATCATCGGAGAGAGCTGAGGTAATCTTTAAGCAAATCAATGATGGGAGTTGCTAAAGAATCTCGGCCAAGTTGCTGAAACATGATCCCGTCCATTCGAGCTTGAACTCCCTCGGTGATTGTTAATTCATCGAGCAGTCCTTTTAATGTTCTGTCAACTCCAATCACCGAGCTTCCTATACCGCTCAAGATATCTGGTAGTGATGTAGAAGGTCTTGAAAGCTCAACAAGAGTTACCTGTATTTACCACAAGAAAAAGCAAAGTATAATATCATCTACTTTTAAGGATTTGTTACAAAGATGAACTCACTGAAGCAAAAGAGAGTTTTAGAGGCAAACCTTCTTATTAAGAGGAATATTAGCTTTCTGCTTAGCGATGGCTATAGCTCGGGACAGCCCGCCGAGAGCATCTACTAGACCACGCGAATGAGCATCCCTACCGGTCCAGACTCTGCCTTGTGCAACTTCTTCCATCTTGTCGACCTAGGAACATAGTAAGAAGAAATATTTAGTCTTGAAAAAGCATAAGAATACAAGAGAGAAATACTAGATTGGACCAAATACAGGCATCGATCTTGATAAGGCTGCTTTATCTCGGAAAAGCTGGTATGCATGCTGTGCAGACTTCTCAAACAGTTCTGCTTCCTCTGGCCTGTTAACATAATTTTGTTTTTATTGTGAATGAAAGGAAAATACAGATTCTCAAAGAGCAGTTTCGAGGATCGAAATTGACAAAAAGTAAAAAACCAAATTGGCATAAATTGGGTGACAAATGAAGTCTTAGACGGTTAGAGCCTAACTAGGGAAAATCGTCGAAATAAACAGAGTGAGGTCACTCACTTAAAAGGTCTTTCCTCAGCCCCCAGAAGCTCAGCATATTTTCCTCTAGATATAGTTTCCTTGTTGAAGCCAATCTTTTCATATAGTTTGGCCAAGGTAAATCTTGCTGCAACAACAAACAAGAATAAACAAAAGCAATCAAGCATGGCGAGGGTGGGTGAAAGAGATCGTTTGTACAAAGATTCAGAGCACAAATTTCTCTTTGGCAAGTAGAAAAAGAAAGATCACCTGTGACAACTCCAATTGAGCCAGTTAATGTCAAATTTTCAGCAACAATGGTGTTTGCCGCCATTGCCATGTAGTAGCCTCCACTTGCTGCCACATCTGACATTGACGCGATGACAGGTTTTGTTTCAGCCAGTAGTTTGATCTCCCTCCACATTCTGTGTACCATTACGAGTTATGAAGTATTATAATAAAGCCTAGAAAGATATCCAAAGCTATTTAAATTCAAATCCACACATGACCTCTAGGTTTGATAGATATTAATTTGCAAGTTACTAGACGCTCAATATAGCGTTCTTAATTCATTCTCTTGATTTAAAAGATAGTGCTTCAACTTCTAACCTCCATTGACGAAAATAATATTAAAAATGGGTCTGCTTTCATCATGTTATAAGGTGAAACCAAACTATCCATGAAATGTTAAATCAAACGAGCATTAGATTGTCGGTATAATCATACAACATTGACAATCAATATAACTACTTACAAATCAGAAGCGAGAGCATCGCCTCCTGGACTGTCAATTCGGATGATGGCAGCCTTATATTTTTTGGACTCTTCAAAAAGACAGAGGAAATAAAGTTCTGAGCTGCTGTTGAAGAACACAACAGCACACTTGTAGATGGAAAACGTACAAAACAGACGTACCTCTAACACTGCGGATCTTCTCAATTAGTTGTTCTGCTATGATAGCTGAACCAGGAGTGCTTAGCGGACCCTTAACCCGAGAAATGCTTCCCCCTGCTCTAATAATAGCTATTTGGTCTCGACCGCCACTTAGACCAAGAGTCCACTTCTTAACACCTGAATATTTCCTGCATAAAGTATTTCAATCGAGAATATCTTGATGTTACTAGTCTAGCCTGTAAAACTGCATGAAGCAAAAAGCGAACCATAAAACAATATTCTAAAATCTTTCCTGGAAAGTTTACATACAAGTAAATAAGAAACAGAATACTTAAAGTCTATTAAGTATGCATAGCACCATTTACATAAAAAATCGCAAAACATCTATTCCTCCCACAATGAGAAACAAAGAAGAAGACATCTATTCTACACTTTGTTGAATTATGATCTCGAGTCTGTACGGCCACATGGTTTACATTTCTCCATATCACACCAATTCTAAATCAAGATTACCCAATATTGCAGGAACCACCTAGGAATCATTATGTATACATTACCTAATAGTATAAGGCTTAAGCCAAGAGTACTGCACAGATAATAGCTCTAGATTCAGTAAGCATCAATTTGACAATTCCATATAGTAAGAATTATTTACTTGTAATCAACAGTAGGAAGCTTTTTGTCTTTTTCGACTCCAAGCCTCTCTTTCAGCATCGCTATAACCTGCAGTCAAAGTAAATGATATAGATCAGCAGGAGTATGGAGCCGGAATCTAATTCCCTTTTGTATAGATTTTTAAGGGAATCTTTATAAGTAACTAATCCATGCCAATATTTTGATTTTTGAGAGTATACCAAAAGATCCAAAAGGAAAAAAGTTCATGATAAAGGACTGAATGAGAAGGATCATCACTTCTGCCTTCTGGGATTACGTAGAAGATACTGAAGCCCATCTACAATAAGAGAATAGAAATGGTATTACCTCATCATCATATCGAATATCCTTTATCAGCCCCTCTTCCTTTAGCTTTTCGATTTCGTAAACTCCTTGATTGATGAAATTTTCAACATCTTCTCGCTTTTTTCCTGCATAGTTCTAAGCAGAAGCCATTCAGGAGAACTAAAATGTTATAACCATAACAACATTGTGAACAAATCTAGCACCTGTTGAGTCAGAAACACCATCCAGCCAATTTGCATATATGTTATCAAGAAGCACACTCAGCATCTCATAATTTTCCTCAGATATATTTTTTCGGGAAAGCTGATCTCCAGCACTTTTGTATTTTCCAATCCTTTGTACTTGAGGTTCAATCCCCACTTTCTCGAAGACACCTACATTTTTGAAAAATAACTAGTTCACGATACATGTGCCAGTTACTGCTTTGTATATACTGGAATCCGCTTTAGGACCTTTAATAACGAATTAACGAGAACAGGGAGTTGAGATACAATCACATTAAAAAACAAAAGAGGCCGAGTAGCGGTTCAACAACAGCTTTCTTAACAAATGAAGGATGGTCCGCACACAGTATGAGTGCATATGGTTCCTTGTATGATAGAGAACCTTGAAAGGACATTTAATGACAACTTTTGAAGTGAGAAATTGAGCCAAAGAAGAAACAATCCCTTACCTCCAAGAAAAGATGCTTGAACAGTCAAACCATACAGGAAGGAATAGGCACTAGGTGGGGCATAGAGCTCGTTGCATGCACATCCAAGATAAAATTCCTTTAGTCCACAAATGCTGATATATCCAACAATGAATTTACCTAACAAAGATGTGTTTGATTAGCTCACTGAAAGCATGTATAAGCTAGAGAGCGAGTGAAATAAACTCTGACGTTCAATAGATAGTGTAGATTCAGGAGTTACCTGATTTCTTAAAATCCAATATATGCCTTCGAAGTTCTTCAACCTTTCCCCACCCACAACTCAAAGGATCAATGTGAAGGTAGACTCCAGCTATACGAGGATCATATGCCGCTTTCACAAAATTTTCTGAGAGTTGAGGCAGAGAAAGCCCAGTATTGAAACGGCTCTTTAGCTGATCAGAGATCTGAACATAAAGAAAACAAAATTCAATTTCAATCTAATTGTAGATCATACATAGAGTATAGCGATATAACAAGAATCCCAATAAGGAGTTCTACTCCCAAAGGAGATCACAACAATGTAGCCTTCCAAGTCAACCAAGTTCACTATAAATGCTACCGGAATCAGAAATTTACAGTCCTACTACTAATATCAGCGTCTAAGAACGAAACCTGGCCGCGCAATGTCATGGTCAAGACGCTTCCCTTACGAACACGCTGCCATGGATACGCAAATAACATCCGCAATTTCACAACAAAAATCTCCCACGCGTTCCTATTCTCATACTCCATTTCTCCGGTCGGATAGTCCTCATCATTTTTCCCAGAAACTCCATCCAGCAGCTGTTCCTGCTTCTCTTTCTCCATCTCCGTTGAAGAAGCAGGTGAATCGTCGAAAGCACGAGCCGAGAATCTCCGATTGTACGGAGAACGAAGACCAGGTCCGTAATGGGAAAATTGGGGATTCACGAGGAGAGGTCTTCTGTATAAAGCCGACGCGGAGACCAGTGACCTACTACTGCTGCTAAACCTAGGTATTACATGAGGCGCGTGAAGAAGAAGTAGCTTCGCCATTGTTTCTCTCTCTCACCTGCGAAATTTCCCAGTGGGAGAAAAAGAAAAAGGTGAAGAAGAACAGAAAAAGATTGAGAAGGTATAGTTTCTTCCACGTCGTCATTGCTTCACCGTGAGTGACGTGTGACGGTCAAAGTCATTACGTGGACTAACGGCTCAAAATGATGCACTAATCCATTTTTGGTTTAGTTCGGTTCATTTTGAATCAGAGCAATATGAACCAATGTATAAACCGAAAGTTGGTTTAATTAATATCATAAATGTTCGGTTTGGTCCAAAGATTGATAAACCAGGTGAATCAATCAATAACCAAAGAAAATTCAATTTTCAAATGAATCTGGTATGATTGGTTTACTGTTTGATCTCTCTAGTGATTTCTGGTAAGCTTCCGTCTTCCTCCTTCCATCATGACTTCTTACTCTCATTGACTGCTACGAAAATATCTCCAACTATATTCTTCACTATCGCTTCTGGGTTCCAGAAAATATGGAATAATCTCCTGCGACGTTTTTCCCCGATTTGACTCTTCTTCGGTGAGGTGAAGTTTGTTTAAAGACGTCTCTAATTTGTTTACGATCAGATTCTGAATATTATCTGTTGAGTCTTTGTTTGATTTACTCGTCTTGTTCGCGTCGCTAAGTGTTCTAGAAGTCGTGTTGCAGTGATATTCAAGCTCAAATCTTGCATTTGGAGTGTGTTGTTTGTTATCACGCATGTCGATTATTTCCACAGCTTCTGATGAATATTGATCGATCTTGTTAAATTGAATCAAATTTAAGCTCATATTTTGATCCGATTAGACATATATAGTCCTATGCATCTGTAGTTGATAAAAAATCTTTTTTTTTCTTACTCGTATCGAATTGATAACCGCAAATTCTTGTCTTTGTCTGCGCAATTCGTAGCTTTCAGATTTTCTTCTTCATTTGCAACTTTGGGGCAATGGTGCTCGATAGTTCTGTTGCTCTGTCGCCTCGCCGGCGGCATGGCTTGTTGCGGGATCAGGTTCAGCTAATTAAAAGAAAGGACTCTGGAAGATATGAGATTGTTCCAATTGAGGATCCATTGTCTTTTGAAAAAGGTTTCTACGCTGTTATTCGTGCTTGTCAATTATTGGCTCAGAAGAACGACGGGCTCATTTTGGTTGGGTTAGCTGGTCCTTCTGGAGCTGGCAAAACCATTTTCACTGAGAAGATCCTCAATTTTATGCCTAGTATTGCTATCATTAACATGGACAACTATAATGATGGTACTCGTGTGATCGATGGAAACTTTGATGGTATGCACCTCTATGTTATATCCTTCTTGTTATGGGTTGATTCAGTCATCCCTTTCTTATGTATATAATCTGATATAAAGAGCTTGTGTCTGAAAAATGTTTGCGATTTTTTTTACATTTTGTTGCAGATCCACGGTTGACTGACTATGATACACTTCTTGACAATATACATGGCCTAAGGGATGGAAAACCTGTTCAGGTTCCAATATATGACTTTAAGTCGAGTTCTCGAATTGGTTACAGGTATATATTTTCCCGTTGGTGCAAACTTGTAGACAGACGGCAGTGTACTTGAATTTCTGGGAACCACTTGATTTAATGATGCCTGACAAGCAAAGTGATTACATTAATTTCATGGTGTTCAACCCCGCTCCTCATTTACATCTTTTAGGGAAAATATATGTTTTCGGCACATTAGTTCGTAGTATTCAGAACAAATGTTAGTTGATAAGAGCTACACATCTGCAATGACTTAGCAGTTTCTTCATGCTTTGTATAGAACGCTTGAGGTGCCTAGCTCTCGCATTGTTATTCTTGAAGGCATATACGCTTTGAGTGAGAAACTACGGCCTTTGCTCGATCTTCGTGTCTCTGTCACTGGTGGAGTGCATTTTGATCTTGTCAAGCGTGTTTTGCGGGACATTCAACGTGCTGGCCAGGAACCTGAAGAAATTATTCATCAAATATCTGAGACGGTTTTTACGCTGATCTTTTACTCTTGTGTCCTGATTAATTTCTCTTGCTCCCATCCTTGATGTTTGGATTCACTTCAAACATGGATGAAACATGAAATGATGACTCTTACTGTTTGTTTTGCGTCTTTGGACAATAAATTTCCCCTTTGTGTTTTTCTCCAACCAGGTTTATCCTATGTACAAGGCGTTTATTGAACCTGATCTGAAGACAGCTCAAATTAAGATCCTGAATAAGTTTAACCCCTTCAGTGGCTTTCAGAACCCAACATATATTTTAAAGGTTACAGCATTTATATAGTTCAAACGTGTAGTATGATGGCGTTTTATATGATCTACAACTAGCTGTATTACAGCAGCAATAGTTTCCCGGTTGGAGTGAGTTTTGTTATTTTGTTGTAGTCAACAAAGGCTGTAACACCAGAACAAATGAAGGCAGCTCTGTCTGAAGACTTCAAGGAACGTACAGAGGAAACTTATGACATCTATCTGCTACCACCAGGCGAGGATCCTGAAGCATGCCAATCCTACCTCAGAATGAGGAACCGGGATGGAAAATACAATCTCATGTTTGAGGTTTGGCCAATACCTGTTTCAGACTTTTTTTTCTTCTGTATGAAACACATTTTTAAGGACAGATGGGCAGATACTTTTTGATCTCATATCAAAGCTGAATGAATGGGTTGTTGATTTGATGAATGATTACCGCTCTGTGTATTGCTTTCAGGAGTGGGTTACAGATCGTCCATTTATTATATCACCCAGAATAACTTTTGAAGTTAGTGTTCGTCTTCTCGGAGGATTAATGGCACTGGGTTATACCATTGCAACAATCTTAAAAAGAAAGAGTCATATCTTTGATGATGACAAGGTAATTGTGAAGACTGATTGGTTGGAACAACTGAATCGGACATATGTTCAGGTAATATCTGCTTCTCTTGCTCTCTCTCTAAGCGTTTATGCTGTCTTAAGGGTGGTATTTTGACATCAATGATCAAGTTTTTCCAACTCTTTTATGAAGGTACAAGGTAAAGACCGTACCTTCGTCAAAAATGTGGCAGACCAACTTGGACTGGAAGGTTCATATGTTCCACATACATATATTGAACAGATACAGCTGGAGAGGCTTGTGAATGATGTTTTGGTATGAGCTGTTTTCATTACACACAGATCCAGTTGATTTTGTCATGATGGTAATTTGATATGTTTGGTCTCCCTGGTCATGTTTCAGGCTTTGCCAGATGACTTGAAAACAAAGCTAAGCTTAGATGATGATACAGTTTCTAGCCCTAAAGAAGCCCTCTCAAGAGCTTCTGTTGATAGTAGAATGAAATATCTTCACGGGTATCCTCTAGTCTAGTCCCTTCTCCATCATTTGCTAAATCTGAGAAAAAGACAGAGTCTAAGAATAGAGACAACATATGTTAAGCCACGGAATCACCTGACTTGTGTGTAATGATTGCACGTTTTAACAGCGGTGTATCAAAGTCTTACACAAACCCAAGACACAAAGCCTTGCCTAACTTGACAAGACTTGCTGTTAACAATAGAATGTTAGATGCCAGAGCCCCTGCTTCACCGGCCACTCTTCCAAATCAGGTAAAGTGGTCTCTCTGTTTTTTCCCCCGAGATCTTTCAAAATCTATAGTTCTGTTGTTGCAAAGTGATACTTTGGCTTACAGTTCAATCAAACATATGGTGTTCTATAGGGTTTTATCACTCAGCTTTCAGACCAAATATCGACACTGAACGAGAGGATGGATGAATTCACATCTCGCATTGAAGAGTTGAATTCCAAAATCCCAAACAGGATAGCTGCTTCAGGTAGTCAACATAACTTGGCATTGCCAATCGAAAACGGTAATGGGTCCGTCTTATCGCTCTCCTCATCCGCATCTCAGCTCGTAAGGGAATCTCCTCTGATGGAAGAGGTATGTTAACCAACTCTCCAAAATCAGAATCACATATGCTCAGTTTCATTTTTGATTGCTTCACTTCAATAGACAACAACAGAGCATCAGATGCATCAAAGAGAGCTTTAGACTCGATAGAAACAGAGGATGGGTCTATCCATGAACATAAGATAGAGAAATCTAAGCGCACGATTTGGAAAATAATTCATTTCTCTTCGTGACTTTATAATGTTTTTTTATCATCTGAACAGGTCATACTCATTGCTCGTGGACAGCGTCAGATAATGCTTCAAATGGACACACTGAGCAATCTTCTTCGGGAGTATGTTGGAGAAAGGTCTCGCATAGAGAGACTCGACAGCAACAGAACAAACAGTAAAACACAAAACCTCGAATCCTCTACTGTACCTATTCTTCTTGGTTTGGCCATTGGCTGTGTGGGCATTTTTGCCTACAGTCGTCTGAAATAGTTGCTGTAACTGTGAAAACCCAGGCTTCGTGATAGTGGCAATGATGTAAATAACATGGTTTGGGATACACACTGGACAAATTCAGTCTTGACAATGTAACATGTACCAAGAATAAAAGACTGATTCGTTTTACATTACCAGTTGGAAAATCTCAATACTATTTTTCTCGTTGAAGAAAATGGAGTCTACAATGAAACATGAGGCAGTAAGAGTAATTTGTATCATTATCCTAATACACAGTAGAAGAAGCAAGTTCTTTGGCATCTTCAACAACTTGATCATAGTCTGCCTTGAATGACTCTTGAATCTTTGAGTTTAGTTCTCCTTTCGCAGGTTTTGTTAGGACAACCAAAGTCTAGGTTCGTTTGTATCGGTTTAAGTTTCAATCCGGTTCTTCTTTGTCCCCAAATCAAGTGAAACCGTAACACATCCATGATATACAGTACGTCATACAAACTTCATTGAAATAATGTCTTACTACGTAATTCCATGATATACGTCATACAAACTTTAATTCTATTTCACATGTTTGCAAACTATGAGGAGATCCCTAGAGTCGAGCAGCCAACTGGTTCGAAGTGTCTATTGTTGAGCCAGAAGCTGAGACTTCAGTCCGGTTATTAGAACATAAGTAGTTCAGTGACTGTAGCCAAGATACCAAAGATGGCTTGCGAATCACATCGTCTGACTCAGCCACTTGACCATACAACTCACCAAGCACCATGTTCTGTCTTTCTTTTGGTAACTTCATAATTAGTTGCGCCAATGACTTCATAAGATATGGCAACACCTGAACCAAAACAAAAAATGTATACGAAGACAGAGAGAACATTAACGTATGAGCAAAGTAACCATTTTCTAGTAGCTCAAGTAGATGAGTATGAGGAAAAAGAAACTTACTTGTATATCAACCAGAGAGACAAGTCGCAAAAGCAACTCAAGAATTTGATTACCAGGATCAGACTTTCTTCCTTGCAAAGAATTGGTGCTAAATGTAGAAGCCTTCTCAACAAGGCTGTGAACAGAATAAAATATAGCAGGACTTCCTGCAGGTAGATGCCGGACCAAGGTTGCAACGCCGGAAGCTAAACCTTCAAAAGGTGTGATCTCAGGGTAAACCTGCAGTTATTTCAACCAATCATATACACATTAGTAAATAATAATTAAACAGAAATACGTTACATCCATTATTCTTTTTTGCTTAGGTACCTCCAAAGATCGTTGCATGTAATAGAAAACAAGGTGTTCTTTGAGTTGATTTCGTTCGTCCTCCTCTGAATCTTTTGCTGACGAGAGAAATGCTACCAACAATGTATGAGATGCTCGCGCCACTTTTCTGTTAGGATGTCCAATATATCTAGCCACATAATTGTTAAGGAATAGGAAAGATAGTACTCGTAGTTAAGTAAAACAGAGAGAAAGACTTCTCGATCTTTTCTCTAGGATACAAAAACATGGTTGATGCAACCACTCCCCTGAAGGCAGAAGCAGATAACCGTCCAATGCAAGTTGGGATTACTCGAAGATAAAACAATATTCGAGATGTCTGTACATCATCTCTTGACCATTCATATTTTATCCTTTGCGTAAACAAGTCTGCAGAACAAGAAAAGAAATTAAAAAAAAGATTCAAAATCTTATTAATGTAACAGCCAACAGAAAATTGTGATATGGAAATTGCAGAAACAACTGATTTCTCAAACCTCTCGGATTCGTCAAGCTATTATAGGAAGGAATGGACTCTACAAATGAAACACAAGGAGCATCATTCTCCTGGACACATGAAATCACCTCTCTAATTGTCTCCATGTATTCAGGTAAACGAATATGTCTGAAATACTCTACACAGGAGAACGAAACTAATATCTTAACTGATGTCTCCATTTTTCTTTCTTTAGACACTATTGGTTTTAGCCATTGTTTCGTAACAGCTAGCGCAAAGACGACAACCATAAGGAAAGATGATTCTGCAATTTTTTCTATGTCTACAAGCAATGTATCTTCTATACCACGAAGCAACAGAGCAATTTGACGGTGCTGTAAGTAGAGATTTTGACAGAAATCCCAAATCATATTCTCCACAATATACTTGTTCTCTTCACTTGCTGATATATATTGATTGCAGAAAGCCCCAGTTATGGCCCCTGATTCCTTGAAAAGAACATTAGAAAGATGCTCCCTGACCCAAATGAGTCTTGGTCCAATAGGCTCTTTGCCAAAAGCTTTGCAAAATGATTCATATATCTGGCCTAAAGGAAATACCTGAGTTAACAATGCAGAAGTGAGACACAAAAGCAGAGGAGCAGAGGAAGAAACAGTCCCACATCGAGCCAATGCTATAGCAAAGCACTGCAACAGAGGACCTTCTCTCTGAGTGGTTGGAAGTGTAACAATACCATTAGACACTAAAAGTTGAGCTACAAATTCTATTCGCTTTTCAGCTGAATTTCTTAGTTTAGAAATCTCAAAACTCTGTGCACCATTACTGAATCCTGCCGTGGAAGCTCTCAGTACCCCAGCTGCTGCCATGAAGACAGCGAAAACAGTATACTTTTCCTTAGAAGTCTCGAGTACCTCGTTAGCAAAAAGAGACATCTTGTTGATATAATTAGACCTCATATAACCTGACATAACCCACTCGATCAAATGAAGAACCATCAGACCATGAGTGACACTGCCCCGAGGACCCTCGTCTTTTAACCAAATGCCAAACAATAAATCCAATAGTCTAACGTAATGAACATCCAGCGAAGAAGATAAAGCATACCCAATTCCTGCAAGCACTACAGGAACAAGTTCTTCTTGAGATCCCGCCAATGAGTACTCTTCTTCCAAAAGCCTGCATAACAATTCGAAGCATAAGAGTTTCAAGTCTCCAGACAGAGAAGGAACACACGCAAAGGCACCAGAAACCAGAACGCTCTGCGCTACTAAAGTTGGTTGGAGATTAGGCCTGTCATCAACAACACCACGAATGGCCTGAACCGCTGAACCAACAAGAGCTTGAGACGGTCGAAATGCTTTCCTAATCCACACATAGAGTAGTCTGAGAACAAGTGTGTAAGAGTCAGACGGAAGAGATACATCTCGTAAAGCTAATATGGATATAAGTAGCTTTGCTTGGGGATCTGCGACATGGATAGTGGACTCAGAGCTAACCAAAGCTCTCAAAGCTTGAAGATAACGTGTATCAAAGTTCTGGTTTTGGAGAGATTCACGAATCTCAGACCATGCTTGAATAATCGACCTAGCAGATGGAGCAGAATTTTGCTTCACTAAATCACCAGAGACACTACTTCCACTCACAGTCCTTAACCATTCTTCAAGGAACAGACTGTTGTTAGCTTTTCTCGCCATCTTAACTAGGACTAATTCAGTAGATTCTCATCAAGTATAAAGCCCTAAATCACGATAGATTATGATTGATTCAGAACTGCAAAACCCAGAAGAATCGTCGCTGAGATAAACAGAGAGGAACGAAAATTCAGTATAAATTCATCGAATTGACTCTTCAAAATACACAAACCCAGGAGCTTCAGTTATCCACAAAACCCAACAAATTCTGGTTTTATTATCACAGTGCGCTTTGGCAGAAATAAAGCAAACGTTTCCATACAATCGCAAAATTGAAGAGCTTTGGCTACTCAGCGAACTCACGCCGAGGTCTTTCCCTCTCAAGCCAAAGAGTTCTCTCTGCCTCTCTCGTAGTTTGTAGATAACAACAGGAAATGGAAATCTGACTAGTTTGCCGTGACGGAGTTGCAACATTTGTTTGTGGTTAAGGATAAACCAAATGACCAGAAAACCGAAGATAAAACCGCATGGTTCGAAGTAAACCAGCTACGGGATTGTTAAATGTCTTTTTCAACTTAAATGAGGTCATAATACGTAAACAAATCCTATACTATTATTTGGGGAGTACACTTTATAAGATACCCTTAACTAACCTTCCCTTTAGTAAGAATTTACTTAAGAATGCCATTACAAAAATCTTCTTTTAGAACAAATTTCATTCAATTTACTAAGGATAAACAAGTAAAATACTAATTTATGTCATTTAATTAATTTAATTAAATTATAAAACGAAAATCTGTTATTATTTTTTTTTTTAAATGACCAATCAAAATGAACATATAAGATTTGATATCTAACTTACCATATTAATTTGTTATTAATCATTAAACTTCACCTCTCATCTTTATATGACTATATTAATATGAAACAAATAAATCATCATATCATCTACATAATAAAAAAAAAAAAGTAAAATTTTTTCTCCATATGCCAAGATTTGAATTTATAAAAACGCATATAAATTGTTCAATCTATAAAAGAAACAATTAAACGGGTCAAAAATTCAGACTTGAGTAATATATTTTTTTTACATAAAAATAAAGTCAACAAAAATTCCGACTAAGTGGATGATTGGTTCGGCTTTAACTGTAAAATTTTGGCTGTAGAATTTTGGCTATAGATGTGTTGGCTGTAGCTGTAGAATTTTAGCTGTAGAAATGTTGGTTGTAGCTATAGAATTATATAATAAAAAAATTAATTGATAAATATTTGATGTATCTATTATAAATTATAAATATATATATATATATATATAAATTTTAATATCATTTATATTATACATAAGCAACACCATAAGTTTACCATGCATATATAACTTAAATGGAATCTATATAATATATTATAATCATATATGTTCGTATAATTATGTGGAACAAAGGCTATTACATGATGTATTATTATAAATATATATATATATATATTATTAGTTATATTCATCAGTATGTGTATTATATAAGTATTATTTAAAGAAGATGTAGTGAGAAATAAAAATGTTGGAGGAGAGATAAAAGAAAACTAACTACAGATGTCAAAGCACAAGATAAAAGGCTGTAGAAATATTGAGACTTACAGTTAATAAAAAAATGGAATTTTTCTTTGGGCTGTAACTTTAAAATTAAAACTACAGCACGATTGGTAGGAATTTAGTCTGTATAAACAATTTAGGTATGTAGAAAATACTTACAGCCCAACCAATCAACCCCTAAGCAACGGGTCAGAATTTGAATATTTATATTCGATTTCATACATTTATTTTTTTGAAATATATAATTTTATATACTACAATAAAACTTTAAATATTTTATTTTGCAACATTTAAAATAAGTTTTACTTGATATTTTTAGAGAATATCATCAATACTTAATAGTTCAAAAAGTTAAAAATTATAAATACTCTAATTTGATTATTTTTAAAAATATTTATAATAGGTAGCGGATTAACTATAATATATTATATGATGAAATGAGTTTTGATCCTTATAACTATTTGAATAGTTATATTTAATTTCATATAATTTGTTTTTTGAAATTCATAATTTTATAAACTACAAAACAAATTTAAAGATTTTAATTTGGAATATTTAAAAATAGTGTAGAACATTTAAATATGGTTTGACACCTCTAAATATTTGAAAATTTGATTCCGCAAGCAATTTTAGAATTAACGAATAATAGATTGTGCACGCAATATTTTAAAATAAAATATTGATATTCTAAAATAAAAATATAGACTCCATGCACGGGTTTATTTGGTATTATTATATACTAAATATATGTTTATAACATATTCGATTATGCGAATAATTGGTAAATTCCGTAATTATAAATCTCAAACAAATTCTGTAATTAGATTAGCTCAAACAAATATCTATTTCAACAACTAAAGAATTATGAATTGAAAAAGAATTTTCTAAATTAATTCAAAATAATACCTAATTTTCTTAATTAATTCAAAATAATCTATGTTTTATATGCGATTTATTTATGATATTTTAATTTTTGATCTAACTGAAATATATGCAATCCTATTTTGTGGTTGTTAACATAAATTAACTCATTGTTCAAAAAATATTACTTTTTAAAAAATAAAATTATTTTCCGTTTTCATATCTTAAAAAAAATTTATACATAATTGAGTATTATAGAAAAAATTCTATATTTATTCTAATATTGTATATAGGGACTGACCAAAAAATTAATATTTTTTCACTTACTATTATAATATATTAAAACTTAGTTCTAATATATATATTATATAAATTTTGTAATAAATAAAATTCAACCCGTACTTTAGTACGGGTGATGATCTAGTTGTAATTGTATTTTGCCAAATGAGAAGCACATGAGCTCATTTCCTCAAAAGTTTGCACAAAACCTGGAAAAGGAAATTAATTAAGTCAACGCTTCACGTGACTGCTAATATCGAAGCTAATTTCCCTTTCCCTTTTAAGTACCTGAACAAACACTTCTTAATTGAAACCAGTATAGATTACATACATTGGTTCTAACCTTTTTTTGGCACTTCAACAAAATGTGTACATGATATCCATTTTTTCTTACATGATGTTTTATTATTACAACCTATAATATATCAAATGAAAAAAAGAATAAAAAGCTGAGTAAATTACATCGTTACACCAAAAGTGAAAACAAAACACTTCACATGACAAAGACGAATAAATAATTCAAGACATATACGTACCAAGAAAGAATATTAGCTTTCATCTTATGAATTAATCTTCTAGTAGTAGACTATTAGCTAGTAATATACGTGTTTTACTATATATTCCAAAAAAATAAAGAAAATTTAAAGCAAAAACTAAGAAGACAAATCAGTGGTGCAAGGGGTTTGGACCAGATGGGACGAGCCGTTTCTCAACGCCATATCTCGGATCGATCTCGGATCCTCCCGGCGGCAAATCTTTCCAATGATTACTCCGGCCAATATCTTCCAAGAACGGTGTGAAGTCAAACGTTTTCACCGCCAAAGTTTTCCTTCCCGGCCGGTAGTAAAAGGGCGGCAAGGTAATAACCGGAGAAGGAAAAGAGTTTATGGATTTGGAGCTGAAATTGCCAAACAACCCTTTAGAGACGAAGATGAGAAGAGAGATCCATAGAAAAAACCCTAAGACATGTGAGACTCTAGTCGTCGCCATGGAAATTAAAGATCATAGAACCATCGAAGACATAGATGAGATATAGTGTTAATATATATACGTATACGTATGTATGTAGTATGTACAGAGAGAAAGAGAAAGAGAGAGAGAGATGTGAATTGGAGACAGCGTTTTCCAACGAAGAAACTTCCTTTGCGTTCAAGGAAGAGGCCTCATTAAATTTGAAGTTCATAATAAAGTCAAACCTCTCATCATATATTTTATTATATGAATTTCAAATTTCGTTTTTTTTTTGTTGTACAAAAGCTTAATTAACAAGATACAAATAAAGGAACACGGGAACATAAATTGCATGCTAAGAACAAGTTAAAATAAGATATTTTTTAACTAATTTTGTTAGCACATTGAATGATTGATTTGTTTGTTCCATATCTATAGAATTGTTCTTGTAGATAAAAACTAATCCAATTTATGTATGAAAAATTTAGCATAACAAAACAACTTGACCGCAACAACATTGTTGCATGAACCATTTTTTTTTAAATAGCAAAACCAATGACAAATTTTCTTCTTCCGATCGAAATGGTGATTTTAGATATGTTTATTGTCTTGTTGCTTAGTTAGTATCAGTGGCGGATCTAAGAAATAATTTTACCCGTGGCAATAATATTAACCTTAAAAAAAATCGTTTCTTACAAACCCCATAAAAAATACGAACAAAAAAATAATACTTTACGAAAGTAACCCACGATCACTCATAAATCGAAATCTTCTTATCACTTTTCACATTAGTGACAGATCCAAATAAATCTTTGTCAACATAACATACGAAGCAATCACTTAAAATTGGTTTCCAATTCAGCTCTTTCTAAGCCAAGACACTAAATCCAATTATAATGATCATCATGGTTGTCTTGGATTTTTAATTCTATATTACACATTATATATGTTTATAAATTGTAAATTTGTAAGACAAATCATTTTTGGTTTACTTCTAAACATAAACCGAATTCTCAGAGATTTGATATACAAAAATACACAAAACAATGTTCTAAACTTAAAAGTAAAAAAAAAAAGAGATTGGAGTAAGAGAAAATAATAAAATTCTAATAAAAGAGAAATAAAACATAGAATAGAAACGTGTGTATAGAAGAAAATAAAGTTATGGGGGAATTAAGTAATATATTAACAGGGGCAAAATTAAAAAGTGTTACAAAATAACATTAGTTTTTGAAAAATTGACGGTGGCAACTGCCCCTCTATAATGTCATGTGGCTCCGCCCCTGGTTAGTATGTTTCTTTTAAAACCGGAAGATCTTAGAGTTCATTACTTCATAATAATCTCCGAGTTCTACAACTTTCATGTGGCTTTTACAGCGACAAAAAAATGCATCTAGCGAAAATTAATCCACAACCTATGCATTTTTGTCACTCTTCACACGCGTATGTGAATAAATATATAGTATATATACTCGAGTCTCGACCATCGATGCGTATGCATACATAAAATAGGTAATATATTCCATGTTATTAGACGGTTCACAAAACAAAAGTACCAAAACCAATTACTTGAATATACAGGCATGGGTTGACATCAACAAGTAATATTCACCGTCAAAAAACTAAGCTTTGACATCCCAAAATAGTGTGACTAACCAATTAAAATATGAGGGCGTTAGACATTTGTAAGAGGCAAGAGCCACGGTTTTGGCTCTTTTAAATGATTATACTAATTTAACAAAAACGTAAGAAAATGAACGAACAAAAGATGCATCATTTCACTAGGGCCTCATGAGTCATGAATTGGGAGTTGACATTTTTTTTTACGACAGAAGTTGACATGTTAAGTATCAATTTTAAAAGTGGATAATAGTTTTTATTTTTTTAATTTATGGTTTGGTACAACAACCAAAATTATAAATATACGAAAAAAGGTCAAACCTCAAATAGAATGGAAATCTTTTGCGCGCACAAAAAAAAAAAAAAAAAAAAGAAAAAAAAAAAAGAAAAGAAGAGAATGGAAATCCATTATAATTGGGCCTAATTGCAAATTATTTAACCAAGCCCATGATCAAAGGATGATAAATACATATAGAAAACAATAGCAAAATATTTAATAATTTTAAAACATAGAGGAGTTTTATGTAAATTAGAGGAACCGATCCATCGTTGGCTTGGCTGTATAAAAAGGTTGCCTCTCCGGCTAAACATATCGGCGAAAAAGGAACATGGCCAAAGCTCGGAAGCCGAAGAACGAGGAAGCTCCTGGCGCCAAGGCTTCGGAGAACACTGGAGCTAAAGTTCTTCACCAGAAGCTCTTTCTTTCTATCGACTTTAAAAAACGCCAAATCTACGGGTCCGTTTTCCTCTCTTGCTTTCGATTGTTCATTCGCGAAACAAGTGCGTGAATGTGATTTGTCGCTGCTATTTATAATTCGGGATGAATAAACCCTAATTATGGGCAGAATTTGACTTTTACACCAACAAAATTCTTTGGTTTTACTTATTCCTTGGCTTTATCATTCTTAGCTGTATTTTCATGGGATTTTTGTTTGACTTTCTTTAGTTACACAGAGTTAGAAGTGAGTGTGCCAGATATTGGTATAGTGGGACTACACGCAGAGAACTTGGGAATTGAGAGTGTTTTGGTAGATGGGGAACCCACTGTATTTGAGTACTATCCGCACCATCAGAACTCTGAAACTGAGAGTAACTGGAACTCGGTCTCAGACCCTGCTTCAGCAGCTGATGCCGCGGCCATCGAATATGTTGGGGTTCTTAAGAGAGAAGACACTGCTAATTTACTAATCAACTGTTGCAAGCCCTCTAAGGATCTATCTGAACAGCTGGATAATGTGACTTTAGAAAATGGTTCCCAATCTTCCGGGGAGGTAAAACAGGTAATTGTTTTGATTCTCTTCATCGATTTTTTTTTATATGTCAAATGCGATCTAATGAGCTTAAAATTACAGCAAATTCTCTTTGATCTAGATTTTACCTTTGCTATGCTTACTCTTTGTTCGCCTTTACTACTTTCGTGGAACACATATCAGGCTATCTATTCTCGTTTGTTCAATGCTAGATAAGAATTTACGTAGCTGAAATTAAAAAAAAAACTAATGCGATTAACATTGGTGCTATCGATACTTTTGTGTAATCCTGATTCTCATATACTCTGCTATGGGTTACAAGTGAGAGCTGTCCTCTGTTTAACGATTTATGTATGCTCATATGATGCAGAATGTTAAATTGATTCGGATTAACTACTGGGTAGAGAAAATTGAGTCAGGAATTCATTTTGATGGGAACATTGTACATACTGATAACCAGATGAGACGTGCCCGTTGTTGGTTTCCTTGCATAGATGATGAGTACCATCGTTGCAGGTATTCAATTTCTTAAGAAGTAACACTGCTGTCATGTCTCTTGTCTCTTGAGATCAAAGTGGGTATCACAACCTGTTTAACTTTTTTCATTTAACAACTTTGTGGGGGATGCAGTTTCGATTTGGAATTCACTGTTCCGCACAACTTTGTGGCTGTCAGTGTTGGGAAATTACTCTACCAGGTAAGTTGTATATCTGTCATACATGAATAGATTAGAGGAAGTACTATTTTGTTCAATCCGGTATTTTACGCACAAGACATATTCCATTATAGATCTGGATTGAATGGAAAACTTAGAAAAAGCTGTGATTGCCATGACTTATGGACGTATGCATAAAATCTGCGTCCAAATTTGGTTTCAGCTTCTATACGAAAGAAGCCATATCCAGTGCTGTTTAATCTGAAAGTGTACTATCTCTGTTTGCAAGGAAAATTGTTAATTGTTCTGTCCTTATATTATCAGAAAATTTTGCTGTTCAGTATAGTTATCTAATGAATCTGGATCAAACAGAAGATTTTTCTCTGTTATTGTAGGCAGATAAGCTAAAACTTTGTTGAATATGTTTACATTTTCCGTCAGTCAATTTTATTAGTACTCTTACAAGGTGGAGGGGGAGTGTTCTTTAAACTTTCACACTTTTCAGGTTATGTGCAAAGAAGATACTACTCGAAAAACATATGTTTATGAGTTAGCTATTCCTATTGCACCGCGGTGGGTGTCTTTAGTTGCAGGACCATTGGAAGTCTTTCCAGATCAGACCAACTTTCTCATATCTAACTTGTGTTTGCCGCATGATCTCTCGAGGCTTCGTAATACAATGAAATTTTTCCATGAAGCTTATAGGTCTGTAAATTTGTATTCTGGCAACTTCTTGTAGTCAAACTGAATTAAAGTATAATTCTTGTCTACTGGAAATCAACTTCTACAGCTACTATGAGGATTATTTAAGTGCGAACTTTCCATTTGGATTCTACAAGCAAGTCTTTTTACCTCCTGAAATGGTTGTTACCTCGTCGACTTCGGGAGCTTCCTTGAATATCTTTAGCTCCCACATGCTATATGATGAGAGGGTTATTGATCAGGTATTTTTTCCTGGTAAATTGACCTGTTGGTAGATAATATGTTCATCAGACACATGTACGAATGCTTTGTATATATTAATATTAGAATGGAAGGCACACCAGACCGAATTTGTATGGAGCATATTTGAAAAAGTACAACAAACTGCATTACCACTTATGAATATTGCAAGCTGCTTTCATCTACTTCTTGCATTTGACCCCTTCATTGGCATATAGATTTCGGTGTAGAAGGTTTCACTATGTTTATAGGAAGTTTTCTTTCTTTGTTGGTGTTTCGTCATCTTATTAGTTCCTTTATGCACAAATCTGATAGAGCTTCAATTGTCTTTGCAGACAATAGATACACGCATTAGACTTGCTTCTGCGTTAGCAAAACAGTGGTTTGGAGTTTATATTACTCCTGAATCACCAAATGATGGTGGGCTTGTGACATTTTTCCACACTTTGCTTTGCGTACAATTTGTTATATCAGCATGTATTTTGTGATTCATGATTGTCCATGTTGTTATAACAGATTGGCTCCTCGATGGTCTTGCTGGTTTCTTAACGGATATGTTTATTAAGCAGTTTTTGGGAAATAATGAAGCACGATACCGGAGATACAAGGTTTATACTTACTACTCGATTTATTATTCCCTGACGCCTCTGTAACCATTTCTGAACTAAGCCATGAACCTCATATCTGGATTCTCTTGATTTTTTTTTGATGCAAGTGCAGGCAAATTGTGCTGTCTGTAAAGCTGATGATAGTGGTGCAATGTGCTTGAGCGCATCTCCTTCTTGCAAGGACCTATTTGGAACGCATTCTATTGGGATGCATGGGAAGATACGATCATGGAAATCAGTAAGCCATATTTTTTCTTTTCATATTTATCATTCCGTGCTCTCAAATTTTTGTGGGAGTGTATGAGTTTTCTGGGATAAATTTACATGATTTTTCATGCGTTGTTTGTTACGAAGAATAATTCTTCTCTTACTTATTTTTGAAGGGAGCAGTCCTTCAGATGTTAGAGAAGCAAATGGGCTCAGACTCGTTTCGTAAAGTATGGTCATTGTGCTATCGTTTTTTCAGGAAATCATTTTTGTTAGTTTTCTTACGCACATGATTAATAGACCTTCTACTTGATGATTTACAGATATTGCAGAAAATTATTTCTCGAGCCAAGGATCCATCTAATTCTATACGGTCTCTTAGCACGAAGGAGGTAATATGACTATGTATCCAGATAAGCTGTGTTTGTTTGTTACAAGTTACGCTAGAAAAGATCCACATATTTCTTTTAGTTTTAAGTTTTTGTTTTTTGACAAACTCCTTAGTTTTAGTTGGTTAAGAAAAAAAATTAAATATGAGAAAAAGCAAGTTGATCTTTCAGTATAAACTATATATACCTGGGATAGTTGCGGTCCTAAGATAATCATCTAACGTAATCTTTTGGGTTAGCTGATAACACTAATAGGTCAGGAAGGATTGTGGGATTTCTTCTTTGGGAGCTTTTTAAACTAAATATTTTCCTTGCTCCTGGAGCATTTTTTTGTCGAAATGGATCTATCTCTTAGCTGTGACTTGATATACTTCACAAATGTTGTAAATGTGCCACTCGACCATAATATGGTACGGCCATTTATCCGAAACTTGGTTCAACAACTCATAACCTAATTGTATACAAATACGAAACATCTCCTCCATTTGTTGTATATTTCTCTTCGTGATCAACTGTTTATCTTTCAGCTTGAATTTTCGAAGTCAGTTTCTAATATGTGTGTTTCTCAAATTTCACTTTGAGACGCAGTTCCGGCAATTTGCTAATAAGATTGGAAATCTTGAGCGTCCATTTCTTAAAGAATTTTTTCAGCGATGGGTTGCATCTTGTGGTTGTCCCGTGCTAAGGTATTTTTTTTTTTTTAATTAAGAGTTACTTTCTTCTGAACTTAGTTCAATGGATTCCTGGGTCTTCATTAAATCTTATCTCGATGTTCTTTACTTCTGTTTTATTAAATCAGGATTGGGTTGTCTTACAACAAAAGGAAAAACAATGTTGAAATGGCTGCTCTGCGCGAATGCACGGCTACACTGGATGCAAGATTATCAGTTATTGGGGCTACTTCTGATTCAGAAAGCCGGGATGTGGATGCTGGCTGGCCGGGTATTATGAGTATAAGGGTTTATGAACTCGATGGAATGTCTGATCATCCAAAGTTGCCTATGGCTGGAGATAGATGGCAGCTACTGGAATTACCATGTCATTCTAAACTTGCTGCTAAACGCTATCAAAAACCAAAGAAGGGAGGGAAACCTGATGGGGCTGAAGACAATGTTGATGCTATAGCACCGTTAGAAAATAAAACGAGGTGGGTTTCTGTGATGCACTATTTCTGGCATTCCTGGTCTGTTTACATACCTTGCAACAACACAAGAATGAGAACTGAGATTCTGAGAGATTGAATCTTTCTCTGTAGCATTGAATCTCCCTTGGCTTGGATTAAAGCTGACCCTGAGATGGAATATATTGCTGAGATTCACCTTCATCAGCCCCTACAAATGTGGGTAAGAGATCTGCTCTGATACATCTTGAAAATCTGTGGTACACATCACAGTCGTCTATTTCTTTCGCTTTTCTACATGGTTGGTTCATGACAAGAAGCTCATGAACTATTTTACTTAGGTATTATCTAACTGAGTCTTTCTGTGTGTTTTCTGTGTGCGCACGTGTGTGTGTTGTGCTGTTAGTTCTAGACATCTCAAAATCCTACATTGGTTTGTTGATTACAGTTCAGGTTTAATCGTATCTCACACTTTTGGGTTTCCGTGACTTTTGATCAGGTCAATCAACTAGAGAAGGATGGAGATGTTGTTGCTCAGGCACAAGCAATTGCGTCACTCGAAGCCTTAAAACAACACTCCTTTTCCATTGTGAATGCGCTCAAAAATGTTCTCACTGACTCCAAGGTTTTGTCCGTCTCTTGTGTACTTTTTCTCTAAAACCAGTTTGAAGATGAAGTTCTTTTCTCCAAAATATTATTGTGACATATAGGTCTTTTGGAGAATACGTATTGGGGCAGCGTTTGCATTGGCTAAAACAGCATCAGAGGTATGATAAAAATTGTTCAATCTATGTTCCAAAGGGACAAGACGTATAATAATCAAATTTGTAACTTGATTTAAGTGCATAGTATGAAGGTTAGCAAAAGGCATTGATTCAAAAGTATAAGATCAGGAACCTTATACATGCAAATTGTTATGTTTTTAGAGTAATAGAACCAGCTAAAATTTCACCATTTACAATAAAACTTGTGGGAAAAGAATTCCATTCATTCAGGTGAGAAAAATGATAAGGGAACAAATTTAGTAGGAAACTTTGCATTTACTACATTGCAGAAGTAATGAGTGGAAGAAAAAAAATTCCTCTGATCTCAACATTCCTTTCATCTTAATTTTCATTTATTTATAGCATGTTTACCAGATTTTATTTGTTTCTCTATTGAGATTTTCATGTGTATGTCTATTGGTTTAAACTGCGTAGTATACCATCTTTCAACTTTTTTTCGTAAACTGCACTTTCTAAAGGCCTGCACTCCTTTTTGTGCCCTTTGAAACAGGTCTTACTGCAATTTTTGATTTAAGCTCATTTCTGTTTCTAGCAGGAGACTGACTGGGCGGGTTTGCAACATCTAATCAAGTTTTATAAAAGTAGAAGATTTGATGCAGAGATTGGACTCCCCAAGTGAGATTGGAGCCTTTTAATATTTGGACCTATCTTTGGTAACCAGCAGAAGATTTCTCATAAAACTGATATTCTCCTTTCAGGCCGAATGACTTCCACGATTTCCCAGAATATTTTGTGCTTGAGGTAGGAAATGAGCTTGATATAGTGTCACACATTGATCTCAGCTGTTAGCTGGAGATGCTATGACGTGTCCTTTCGATATGACAGAAACTGTGTCTGCTCTGCTTAGCATATAAGTTGGGTATCTCCTGAAAAAATTAGGCTACTAATTAATGTCATGGTAAAATAGAAAAACGAATGAATGTTGAGCCAACTAAGAACATAATAGAAAATAATGAGCATAAGGACACAAATATCCAGAAACTTCCTTGCGTATTCAGCTTTTTAGGAAAATTCGTTATGCAGTGAGGGTGCGATTTCTTGTTTCTCTCTTCTTAGCCTGCTTTTCTCTGGGGGTCTCCATGGTTATCCCCCTGCCTGATACTGTGGTTTGTAACAGTTTAGCTCTTTTGTTTCACTCGGTTAGCGTCAGTGGTTCTTTGGTTTCTCTTGAACTTTGAACATTTCTCCTCTTTGAACTTTGAACCTTTCTTCTCTTGAATGTTTTATCTAAACTCATTGTTATTTTCTACGTCTTAGGCCATTCCACATGCCATTGCAATAGTTAGGGGTGCTGAGGGGAAAAGCCCTCGAGAAGCTGTTGAATTTATCTTACAGCTTCTGAAGGTATACATCTCCATAGTTCGATTTTATCATTTACTAACGCGGGTAAATTTTGTGAAACCTGTGTTGCTTACTGATATAGCCTTTTTATTAAAGCTGTTAGTCTTTATTCGCTGCAGTGATTTCTTTCATCTATGAAAGATTAGGTGTTTCGCTTGTTTTCAGTCCATATTATCATCTTTACTGATTTCGCCTTTTTTTTTTCCTTTTTATAGTACAATGACAACAGTGGGAATCGGTATTCTGATGTATTCTGGCTTGCTGTGCTTGTTCAGTCAGTTGGTGATCTCGAATTCTGTCAGCAGGTCTGTGATTGTTATCTTGTAAAAGCCACTCTATGATTTATCATGTAATATTTATTTTGGTCTTTTCCTACTGACGCTATTAGGAGTAAAAACCCCTTGAATTTTGTCAACAAAAATGGTACATAGAAAAGACAAGATTTATTTTGGTACTTAGCTCATGTATTATATATTAGCTGTCAAAATTTTGAGGCTTCATTGGTTTATGTAGCTTTAGGGAGTCTCATACTTATATGAAAAAGAAAAAAGAAAAAAAGATGTTTCATTCCTATTCAGTTCATATGCAAAGATGTGGATTTTAGAAATTCAATATACCAGCGTTGCTACATGTTTAATGGTTAGTTGCTCAATACTTCTTTTTCTCTTTGTTTCCCTGGCAGAGTCTAACGTTTTTGGCCCCTCTTCTGAAGCGCATTGACAGACTCTTGCAGTTTGACAGGTACCCTCATGTTTGATGTTTATGATTTGATAAGTTTCAACAGAACTTATTACTGAGAGCTTGTTGGAGATATATGTACTAGGTTGATGCCAAGCTACAATGGCATCTTGACAATTAGCTGCATCCGAACATTGGCACAGACTGCTCTCAAGCTTTCTGATTCTATCAGTTTCGTAAGTTCTTTCCTTTCGCTTTTTTCTTCCAAGTGCTCCTTATGAGATAGATACCAGCGGTGATAGAATTAAAAGCTTGCAATTTACTGACTTCAGGATCACATCTGTAAACTTATTGAACCTTTCCGAAATTCGGATACAATATTGCAAATTCGTATAGAAGCAAGTAGGGCACTTCTTGACATCGAGTTCCAATCCAAAGGCATAAGTTCCACACTTTTGTTGTTTATGAAATATGTGGTAGAAGAATCATCTTTGAGAGGTTGGTTATATTCTAATGCTGGAAGATAGCAGCTTTCTGTTTCTAATAGAGTTCATTTATTACTTTTTATATCTTTGGCCCTGATTACAGGGCAGGTAAAATTGTGTGTACACACAATGCGGTTATGTCAAATAGCAGTTGGATGTGACTCAGACGATTGTGTCGACACTGTTAGTCTTCTGGATTTGCTGCATCTATTCAAGAGCCATGTAGTATTCAACAATGAACTTCTTCGCTACTACTTGTTCTGCATTTTTCAAATTCTCGCGGGAAGGTCTGTAGCCTTTGCATTCATTGTCTGCCAGATTATTTTCACAAGTGCTCCTTTTCATGTGGTGCATTTGTTTCCTTATTCATTATGGTTGCCTGTAGGTAGCAGCTTAACTTAAAGATTTTATAGCTCTCGGCCGTTCTTGAGTCTTCTTCTGCTTATCACCATAATTATCCACATTCTGAACAGAATATACTTACTGTTGTCTCATTTTCAGACCCCCAACGTTGTTTGGTGTGCCCAAAGAAAAACCTTTGCAGCTTGTTGATGTGGAGGCCTGCATTGAGCCGAAAAATGTATTTTCGGTTCCGGGAGCAGATGCAGGGGAGCCTTCACTGGCACTTGGAGATGCCAAAGGACAATCACTGGATGTTTCTCCTTATGGTGTTCCAATAAGACCACAGGAAATATTCATGCCTATCGTTCCTGAACTAAAGTTGCCAGAACCTGTTGCAGCGTATGATGAGACACAGCATCTTGAATCTCGCATGGAAAGTCAAAACCAACCTTCACATGAAAATCCCATCGTTCATGAGATTCCATCGGATGGTGAAGGTCCAACAGAAGAATTAGCTAATAGGGAAGCAAACCCTCCAACAAAGGAACCTCAAAAAGAACCTGATGTGGTTGCTGTGTCTGTTAGTCATGAGGTGAAGAAGTCTGTTATACGGATCAAGGTCAGACCATCTGGTGCAACCAGCAGAGCCGAGGGATCAGCACGAACCATAGAAAGATCTCAAGGGATTGTGGTACGCCATGATATAGACAGAGGACAAACCAGTTCAGCTTCAGTGGACGCCCCACAGAGAATCTCAACTGATGCTGTGAGCATAAGCAATCAGAATCACGTGGAGGAAGTAAACTCGTGTCACGATGTTGGTTCTCGTATGACTGCGAGTATCGGCAGTGTAAAATTTGCAAGTGAAGGCGATACTTTTGGGAAAGAGTTGCAATGCACTGCTGAGTCTGGGAAAACTTCGACAAGCCAGAAAGCAGATAATAACAACCAAACAGTAGCGCCTAGCATCTTACCACTAGACCATAGTATGGAAAACGAGGAGACACAGCAGAAATACGCGAGCCTTCAAACACTTTCGGTTGGTAAAGAAAAGGAAAAGAAGAAAGACAAGGAAAAGAAAGAGAAGAAGAGGAAAAGAGAAGATCCCGTTTATCTAGAGAAGAAACGGTTAAAGAAAGAGAAGAAACGAAAGGAGAAGGAAATGGCGAAGCTCGTGAGCAGCTCTTCAGATCCAGCTACAAAGAAGATAGAGAGTGTAGCGGAGGCTAAAGCAGAAGAAACAAGTGATGGTGCCATGTTGATTAAGGTTGAACCAAAGGCTGAGCCATCAGCAGCGACAGAAGCTCGTCCGCTTCCCAAATTCCGAATAAAACTGAAAAGCAAAGCGTTCAACAACTCATAAGGTAAGATCCGAGCCAGTCTCTCCCGCGAATATCTGAGTAGTACTTAAATTTCCAAAAGCTTTGTTGTTGCAACTTGCAAGGTGTGATATGTGTCAAAGTGATCTATTTATTCAATGCGATATAGCCTCTCTTTCTAGCTTTGGTTACACGCCAGAGTTGAAGCGCGCTCCACGTCAGTTTCACAAACTAACGTTGGGATTGAGAAACCGTTCACATTTTATACTAATGGACCGATCTGACAATTAATTACCTGTAATTTTATTTAAATCTATCCTGAAAAAAAAAATCACCACACCGATTTCAAGTTAAATTACATCGTTACTAAATAGATAAGTGTATCTATTTGTTTACGAAAGGAAGAAAAATCCTAAGAAAACGACAGTGAGAAGTGAGAAAGAGGGTTTTAGACAAAAAAAAAAAGAAAAAAAAGAAAAGAAAGAGAAATAACGAAAGAGGGGAAAGGGAAGGAGAAGCACTGTGGAATCGAAAAACACACATTGCTGCAGCAATTTCTCTCAACTTGGTGGCGTCTTCTCTAACCAACCAACCAACCAGCCAAAAGAGAGAATATGGAGGCAAAGCTAGAAATATTTATGCCGTAGGACTTAGGAGAGAAACAAAAAGACGATGAACTTTGGGAGAGTGTTGAAATCCGTACAAGCCTTGGTGGCTCACTTCTTTCTCTTCTCTTTCACGCTCGCTTTGGTGCTCAAGCTCGATCACTCCCTCTCTTACTCCTGGTGGTTAGTTTCTCTCCTCTCTTTTGTTCTCCTTTTCTCTCAGACTCAATTTTTTGGAACCCAAGTTTTTTTCTTATTCGTTCAATTTCGAGCGCATCGTTATTGCGTCAGATTGAGAGGTTTGGATTCAGACTTCATTCGTTTAATTTCAAATTCTGAGCTTGGTTTTGTCGGAAAACACTAAAAACTGCGAGGTTTTGCTCGTATGTCGCATATTCTTCTTCTGTTGGAACGAATTTTATGTGGGATTGTTCCCTTGGTCGAAACTCTATCGATTCTCCTTTAAGTCATGAAATTCATTAAATAGGAATAAGGAATTGCCGTTTTTGGTACTTTTTCGGTAGAAGACATTAAAAGTACATCTTTATACTATGAGACAGGGAAGCCTGCTAGATTGTTTCACGTGTTCATGTATCAAGTACTATGTTTTGTATGAAGAAACATAGGCTTTTGTTTTTTCGTGAGGACTGCAATGGGAGATGATGTCATCATCTTGGGAATTTCTTTTTAGGGTCTCAGATTCTTTCAGCTTTCTTTGTGTCTAGGTTTTGGAGTTTTGTTTTGTGTGTTTTTGCTTGGTTATCTATTTCTTTGGTGTTGGTAACATTCAATTGTTTAATACATAACACATGTATATGTTCCGACTGAATCGCGTATGCAGGGTTGTGTGTTTACCACTGTGGGCTTTCCATGCTATTGTTGCAAGGGGAAGATTCTCTCTTCCTGCTCCAATCGCCCCTCGTAACCGTCATGTATGTCCCTTACTTGTATTACCACAATCTTATTCAAAGCCGGTGTTATGATTTCCAGTAATTCGCAGCTAAAAATAACTGATGTCAGGTTTAACCTTTAGATGACACTTAATTGATATTTTGGCTTGTAATGATGTGTTTACTTTTTGGTTGGTGTACAGTGGGCTCCATGTCATGCTATCGTCTCAACACCATTGCTTATAGCTTTCGAATTGCTTCTATGTGTATACCTCGAGACTGCATATGGTATATAACCACGTCTTATATGATATTTAAAGCCTAGTTTAGTATCGTGAGAAGGAAAGAAAATGATTTATGTTATACTTGTGCGATGAAACAAATGATAACTATATGGCTCTGAAAGCTTTTCGTTAGGACTTTTAGTTTTTGGATTAATGGTGAAATTGAATAGCATCACAAAATACTTATAAGCTTCTGTATTTTATGTTAATCTATTTGAGATGCAGCTGATTCGCCGCCAGCAGTGAGCTTGAAGATTGTGTTTCTCCCTTTATTGGCATTTGAAGTAATAATACTGGTGGACAATGCCAGGTATTTAGATAGGATATGTAATACTCGTTTATCTTACCCCAATTATTTCTCACAATCATTTGTTCTTTCGTTTTGTGAACACGAAACGAAATTAGTTCACATGCTTTGTGATTGCCTTTGTAATACATCCCTCAATTGAGAAGTTAAGTCACTGAAATATTCTCCGGGTATATGAAGCTAGTACCAATGATGTGGATTAGTAACTGGAAGTAGACCTTGAAAGTAAAATTTACTGTCTCATTAGTTGGAAGAGCTCTTCAAATGATTTAATCTGCTATTCTATATGAAGTTCCTAATTTACCGCACGTCTTATCTTCAGAATGTGTCGGGCACTGATGCCTGGAGATGAAGAGAGCGTGAATGATGAAGCAGTATGGGAAGCTCTTCCTGTAAGTCATACGACATTTTTCATTTAAGGTCTTAGCTGCTGTTGAGAGTAATTGGTTCAGCGGCTTAAGAATAAACTCTTCTTTCTTTACTTGCTTAAGTTGCAGTTAGTTTCTACGTGTGAGTTATCAGCCATAGACAAATGATAAACCATTCTCTATTTTCTAATAACACGACTTTGAACTCTGATTCTCAAGTCATGAATTGAGAGAAATTCTCCTTTTGGTCAATTTCTGTAACTTTAGATTACACAAAGTCAGGCTTAAAAGTCATTTCTGATCTTTGTTGGTGGGTGAGAAGCTACTTCAAATAAAATTTACAGATGTTTCTTTTTCTTGTCTGCAGCATTTCTGGGTTGCGATTTCCATGGTGTTCTTTTTGGCTGCTACAGTCTTTACCCTCCTAAAGCTGTCTGGTAATAATTGTCCGGTGTAATAGTTTCTCAAGTTTTTGGCTAAAACTTCAAGTATGTACGTAACATGGGCGTTATAATTCTTGAAATTCACAATAATGTTTATAGCTAGACCTTTTCTGTTTAGTGACCATTTAAATTAGGCAATTTCTCCATAAAGGAAAACCTTGAAATCCTGCAGAACGAGTCATTATAAATGTTCGTATGAATTGGATGCATAAAGGTGAATTTCTTAATTGGTGGAAGAAGTGAAGTAATAATATTTAGGGCTTAAAACACCATATATTTTTATTCGTTCCTTAATATGCTAAACGTCCTTTGCATGGAATTCCCGTTCGTGTGCACAGTGACTGACAGATTCATATAATCATGATTAACTTCAGCCGTCTCACCAACTATGTGGATATTGTCATATCTCTTCACCTATCTACATCCTATCTTATATAAACCATGTCCATTTATTCCTTCTTATTTTATTCAAATCAGGTGATGTAGCTGCTCTTGGCTGGTGGGATTTATTCATTAATTTCGGGTATGCATTGGCTTTACCTTTTCCGTTACAGATGTAAATTTCTTAATGATATTAGTGTAGTTGAGCATGATTGTAACCATTGTGTACGTTTTGCTTGCAGAATTGCAGAGTGCTTTGCTTTTCTTGTTTGTACAAAATGGTCTAATCCAGTAATTCATAGAAGCTCACCTGATAGAGAAACCGGGTCATCTTCTACCAATATTAGATATCTTGACTGGAACAGTGGCCTTGGGGTTTTTTCGGAAGACGATAGGAACCAAGATACAACGTGTGGCCTGCAAGACTTTGGTGGTCATATAATGAAAATTCCCCTCATTGTATTTCAAGTGGTACTTTGCATGCATCTAGAGGTACACAACATTTCTATCTATCCTACATTTCTTGTGTTTGGACATTACCAAAAAGCTTGTGGTTTGAACTTTCAGGGGACTCCTGAAGCTGCTAAGTATATACCTGTCCCTGTTCTGTTTTCTCCACTTTTCCTATTGCAAGGCGTTGGTGTTCTATTTGCTGCTTCTAAATTAATAGAGAAGGTTGTTCTATTAATGCGCGGTGAAGATGATGCAGGATTATATTTTCGATTTTCATCCACAGCCCATGATTGCTTGGGTTTCTTGCACCATGGATCCAGGTGATAAAATGTTTAGTTACTTCCTGATCTGTTTTAATGCGCAAAAGTTATGGAGGCTAACCACAAAATATAAGTTTTTTTGCTGCAACCGAGTTCTAACAAACATCAAGTTGATGCCTAACATTTGATCCTATACGTGCTCGCTCAGGCTACTAGGTTGGTGGTCAATTGATGAAGGAAGCCGGGAGGAGCAAGCTCGACTATACTTTGATCAAGACTCTGGGTTAGTACCATTCAACCTTCTAAATAGTCCAACAAAAGTAGTTATATCCACCTGCTGAAGATTTCATGAAATTATGTGGTGCAGTTACAATACCTTCTGTGGTCATCCTCCTGAAATAGTCAAGAAAATGCCGAAGAAAGAGCTTGCTGAGGAGGTATTTCGCCTTTTTCTCTTACATGCAAATATGTCGTCTGTACTTTTTTTGTCTAAGTCTTAGTCCTCTGGTATCATTATTACTCAGTGTTGTTCAACCTTTTGAATCATTTTTGATCTAATTTGGTGTCAGGTGTGGAGACTTCAAGCAGCACTTGGTGAACAAACAGAAATCACGAAATTCAGCCAGCAGGAATATGAGAGACTGCAAAATGTAATACTCTCTCCTCTTCTTCTGATAATTACACTTCTTACTCTAAAAGGGGTTTAGCTTTCACAACCGTTTCTCTTTCGGTGTTGCTTTTCCCTTGGACTGGATTTCACATTTTGATGCTCTCTGTGTTCCAGGAGAAAGTGCTGTGTAGGGTATGTTTTGAAAGAGAAATCAGTGTTGTACTGCTTCCATGTAGACACCGTGTTCTCTGCAGGTATCATTTACTATTCAATGGTTATGCCTTTTTCATACGAAGAAACTGAATTTATAGTATAAACGACAAGTGTCATGAAATGCTTTAAATTATAGTTCTGTTATTATTCCAATTGCAATTGCAGACACTGATAGAAATCTGACATTAGTGAGAGCTCTCTGATCATATCTGCTTATGTGTTTACTGCCATGTTTGTTGCAGAAACTGCTCAGACAAGTGTAAAAAATGTCCTTTCTGCCGTATAAACATCGAAGAGCGGCTCCCCGTATATGATGTTTAACATCTAACTTGACCCTCTTCGTCTTTGATATCAAATATTTAAGTGTATATATGTGTGTGTGTAGAGAGGATATGATGATTCACACTCCTTTTATAACCATCTCTACATTGCTGAGTCTTTTTATTTGTGTGAATCAGCATTGAGTATATATAGGTCAAGCAGAAGTCTATTGTTGGATTAGATGTTATGTCTTATGTTTAGGCTTTTTGTATATATTATTTACCTCTGACATACTTCAGGGAGATATTATCTGTTTTCTTTTTTTCTCTTATGTAATTGAATTTCGGGATCCAATTTTGTAATTCGAAATTGAAGGATCTTCTAAAAGGATCTTCAATTTCGGCAATGCTTAAAGCGATTTAAAATTGAAGGATCTTCTAATCTACCAGTACCAAGAACTTTCACTGAACAAAGCAGTTGTGTGGTAATTAACCAATTTCGGCCTTCTTCAGATATTGTTTGGCGGGTAAGTAACAGATTATACTTGTAAGAGAAACTCAAATTGGGCCGAATCAAGCCCAGTGGGCTAAAAGGCTTTTATTTTGAAAATATCAAAGGCGACGCGAGAGACCTAACTTACGAAATCAAAGAACAGAGTGAGAGTGACGGCGAGGAAGAAGAAAGATGTGGTTCGCCGGCGGTGGAGGTGGACTGAGGAAGCTCTGCAGAGCGTCAGCTGTTTTCGATAATGAGATTACATACAACTCTTTGTTGGTGAGATACATGTCGAGAGAACGAGCAGTGAACGTCCGGAAGATAAACCCTAAAGTTCCGATCCAAGAAGCTTACGCCATTTCTAATTCTCTCTACGATCTCTTTAAACAACATGGTCCTCTCTCCGTTCCCAACACTTGGCTCCGCGCTCAGGTTTTTCTCCCTCATTTCTATGATTATATTCGTCTGAATCTTCACAAATTGATCTGAAATCGTAACAGTCTCCGTGATCTTTGATTTTAAATCCTTAGTTTCTACTAACGTTTATAGATTCTCTGTTGCTTCCGGACAATAATAAGCTCTTTAGATCAGTGTTATAGGCTATTTGCTTGTGCATTGTTTGTTTGTGTTTATTAGTGTAATTTGCTAAGGGTTCTTAAGAAACTTAGGTGTTGGAAATGTTCTGATCATAGTGATAAACTCAATAATTGGTGATTGTGTTACAATAACAACATGAAGCTGAGGTTATTTCAATGTTCTTAAGTATAAGCTTTTTTGTATTAACTTCTGCGTAGTTCGTTTGTGTTTGTGTTTGCATATATTAGTGTGGTTTAAACTCAGCTGTGTAGTTTGCTGGGAATTACAGGGATTTGAATGTTGTGATAATAGCGATAAACTCAGTAGTTGATGATTGTGTTACATGTAAACAACAACAGGAAGCTGGGGTTAGTGGACTGAATAGCAAGACGCACATGAAGCTATTGTTGAAATGGATGAGAGGGAAAAAGATGCTCAAGCTAATCTGCAACCAAGTTGGTTCCTCCAAAAAGTTTTTCCACTCAGTTTTACCTGAAGATCCTCTACAAGTTCAACCGGCTGCTCCGGTTGAGCACAACAAACAAGCCTTTAAGAAGAAACGAAGCAAATAAGGAAACTGGAGAGAGCAAATCTCTGTGGACAATATTTTGTTTGTTTCTTTGGGTTTTGTTGTTTCTGTCTCCAAGGGTATGAATTGTTTAAATCTGTTTCTAGTCTGAGAGAAAACATTTTTAGTTGCTGGTGTAGAAATTCTTGAGAAAGTCAGGACTTACCTTCCTTCATCTTTGAAACTCCATTCCCTTCAATAAAAGAGGGTCGATTACCTCTGCATAAGTAACCTCCCCCAATATTACTCTACTAAGTACTAACACTCACGAAGATGCCTTGATTCTCCAAATTTCGAATTTTTCAGAGTTGCAAGTATTTCAGTTTCTAACTTTTTTCTCTAGCATGCATGTGTTCAATTTGATCTCATTTCTGTTTTTTTTTGGGTAATGTTTTGCTAAAACATGGTCGGGGTGAGTACTCTCTCATTTCTATAAGAAACAGCTCTCGCTTGTGAAGGGATATCAACATAGCATCCATAAATCGTGTTGTTTTGGTCGACAATTATAGTACCAAACAACACCGTCATAGACTCGTATATCTATATCTACTAAATCAACAGTCACTTTATCAAAAATTGCAACATTCTCCTGCTGACACGTAAGCAAAGTCACAATTTATTGTGTTTTGAAGCGTAAACAATAATAATTTTCTCATTAAATTAAAATATTTAAGAAAATATAATTCCTAAACTTTCTGGCCGTCTTCCTCACGATCTCCCCATATCTTGCAAGTTGCAACGTTCTTCCTAATTTCTATTGTTAAATTTTGTTCGCGATTTTCTAATTACGATTTCCAAATTTCTCGCTTTTAGATCAGTTACTTTCTCTTCCTTCATTTCTACGCCATGGCAGATTTACAATTTTTACATTATTTGTATCCGCTTTTCTTTCTGTCATCTTTACTCTCCTTCTCCTACCAGGTCAATTACGGCTGAAGAACTGAACGACGAGAACAAGTGTAATTGCAATTAAGGTATCAAATTTGTCATATTCCTGAGATTTGCATGTCTCTTCGTTTTGCATATATTGTTCCGGGTTTCAGTTTTAACATTATTTTGCTTTATACTTTGTGAATTATTACAATTTTCATCTAATCACATCTAATTGAGAAACTGATTGTAGGAAAACATGGGTTTCGTTTTCAGGATAGTGTGAAACACTTTTAGAAAAAGAAAACTCTTACACCATCGTGACCAACCCAAAGACATGCCAAGGTTATCAATTCTCAATTAGTTCTTCCTTTGTAAATAAATAGTTGATCTCATATTATTTTTTTGATCAAGTGCTCGACAAATTTACTCTTTCATTTTGTGAAATTACAGTAAGAACGAAAACCAAGCCATACAAGCATACTAAAACACACTAGAGAAAACCAAGTTTTTGCTCGACGACTTCATATATTCTAGGTTTGAAAATGGTGTTATAGAAGTGACTACTCTGAACACAAGAGTCATATATCTAAAAATCTGAGACTATACGACAAAGGAAGACAGAAGCATATGAACAAGATATCCATTCTCCATATATAAGGTTGTCAAACATGTTTTATCATGCAATTGAATCTTCAATAGGATTGAGATGATTACAAATTTATAGACCATTGAATGTTTGTTATGCTATAATCTAACAAAATTATTTTTGTCCTGGACGTAGTCCGGGCTTCATACTAGTATATATATATAGCGGCCAAAAACTCCAGCTGCCAAAAACAAAACAAAAAAGAGCCAAAAAATTCATGGAATTTTCAACCGATTTCTCAACACCACAATTACAAATGTTTTCGATCCATATATCACCACATCTACGTTTCATCCCCCTTTTTTTTTAGAATGTTCTGGATCCAAATAGACAAATAGTTCGGATTTCACATGATTTAATAGGATTTTGCATGATTTTTTCGCTAATCATATTTTCTAAAATATTCAACTACGAATCATTGATGGGCCTTAACGGTAAGCCCAACAGTCAAATTGTCCAAATTTTAATCAAAATGTTTTGTCTTTTTGAAGTGTACCTTTTAATTTTTATTTTATGCAATTTAGAAAAAAAACAACTAACAAAGCTCCATGAATCATTTCGGAGTTAGCTTTCCGTTTTTGCGATTCCTTCGAATCGAAATGCAAAATTCACCTACGAAAAACCCAAACTTTTGAGTTCTAAATTCATCACCTGTAACGTGTACGAGGCATCTTCTTCTCCTCTTACAAACCCTAATTTCTCCGCAACCCTGTTCTTGTTGTATTCAATGTTTTGATTCGATTCAAGGCATTGGAGCTGCTAAAATGGCTGGTGTTGATTTGATCTAACATTTTGAGCTTACAAATTTTCTTTCTTTGGGATTCAATTTCAGGCTGCGAAAGTGTTTCGTGAAGCAAACCCACCAAATCTGAGCTTATTAGTATAAGTTAAAGATTCAAGCTTTGCTGAATCTCCTCAATTGGGGAAGTATAAGGGACGATGAGGAATAAATAACTGGCAAAGGTTTTTGATGGGTAGGAGAGTTTCTTGGCCACATTTGAGATGAGTCGTTCTCCATCGTTTTCTGCGAAGCCTGAGCTTAGTATAAAGCCTGATCCTGAGTCTTTGAAACGATGGATTCATGCATTTTGCATTATGAGGTTTGATCTTGAGCAAGGGCAGCTCTTAGAAGAGTGTTATCCACCAGATTGTCTCTCACAAGAAGAGGAAATTGAGGTTTCTTTCAACTCTTTCCCGGATTCTGTCTCACAGCATCATAATCGATCAAGCATACATGACTGCATTTTCTTTTTCCGGTTTCGTAGACCAAAGAAGAACACTGAGGAGAGAGATGGTAGTGATAGGTACTTGTATGGTTATGTATTTAATAGGCAGAGGCATGATGAAAGATTGAAAAGGGGAGGTGAACAGAAGTCTGTGGTGATATTATCGCATACGCCTTACTCGAGTGTTTTTAGGCCTTTGTTGCAAATCATTGGTCCTTTGTATTTTGATGTTGGAAATAAGGCTATCGAACATATTGCTGGTTATGTCTCTATGTGGCCTGCTCCTGTGCCCGGTAAGCTAATGGAGCTGCCTATTGGTAATGCAATGCTTAAGGTGAACTTGCCACCTGCTCATAGCCTTCCCTTGGAAAATGGGATTTTCTATGAGGAATCTGCCTCTTCCATGGCTCCATTGCTCCCTACAAATCAGTCTGTTCCTCAAGGTCTTTTCCATGACGCAGATCTTTTTGGCATTTACCGTGGACTATTGTTGCAGCTATGGACATTGTGGGAATTGTTACTCATAGGCGAGCCTATCCTTATTATAGCACCAACACCTCCCCAATGTTCTGAGGCAGTTGCTTGTCTTGTGAGTTTGGTTGCGCCGCTATTTTGTAGCGTTGACTTTAGACCATATTTCACTATACATGATCCAGGATTTGCTCGACTAAACTCTCTCCGAGAAGGAGACACTTTCCCGCCAATGGTTTTGGGTGTCACCAATCTCTTTTTCCTTAAAGCTCTTCGCAATATCCCTCATGTTGTCTCAGTTGGAACCCCTGCTCCAAACTCAAACCGTGTAGCATTTACAAGTAGGTCGGCTGGTAAATTATCTGTTAAACCTGAAGGATTAGGCGTCCAACAGCTTTCATTAAGAAGGTTCTCTCCTACAAATTTGTTAAATGCGGTAAAACTTAGGCGAGATGGACCCCTGTGTCTCATGACAGAGCACAAGGAAGCCGTCTGGACCACTTACTCTGCAATAACCAAGCCAGACACTTCTATTTTGAATAGACTTATTGATGCTGGGATGTCGCCAAGGGTTGAGGAGTCAATGTCAGTTGTGAATAATGAGATTCTGCGACGCCATTTCCTGGAATTAACTACAAATTTCTTGGCCCCTTTTGGTCCATATTTCCAGGTCAATGCTCCTTCTGATGGGTCTTCCCCATATGTTACCCCTCCTGCGCTCCCATCATTTGGTGCGGATGAATTCCTTTCGAATTTATCTGCGAGAGGTGTAGGGAAGTTTTTGTCTAAACGAATGAAATCCAACTGGCCCGACTTGTATAGGTATATACAGTTTTTTTTCCATACTAGCAATATCATTTGAGTTTCACGGTCTTAGAATTTATTGTCTCATTCTAGGCTACCGATATTTAGTTCCCTTGCTAAACAAGTCATTATTTTTCAGGCGGTTTCTACGAGGGCCCAACTTTATGCCTTGGTTTCAAAGACGACGTGCTGTTGCCGAACAAGAACAGCGTAGATTATGGAGGCTAGCTAGAATGAAGACTGATATGAGGCAGATTACGTCTCAGATGAATGAATTGGAAGCTGTGGATTCCTTCAATGCCATTGAGAAACACATTAGTGAGGAAGTCAAGGTAAGTTTACCTTCCCTAGACTCTTAATTTCATGTTCATATTACTTCTGTGCTAGATTCTTTTATTTAGGTCTGAATGCTTTATCTTCCTTGGAAACTCCCATGTAAACATTACTTACATGCCGGGGAGATGTAAGGATAGATCTTATTTAGTTAGCTATGTACATATCTGCATAGTTAGGTAGAATTCGTAATGATAAACATAAACTAGTTCTCTCTTCAGCAGAACCCGAACCATTATGACGTATCGAAAACAAATCTTTTGCAGTCGCGGGAATCAAAAGGAGGAGGAGGTGCAGATTCGGAAGGAACGTTTCAGAAACTGAAGAAGGATCTACAAGCGGTGTTCAGTGTGCTTCCAAGGGACATGCAGCAACTTCTGCTTTTAAATCCACAAAGAGCATCTCTTCTTCAAGATCCATCAGAGCTTCAATGAATCCCTCTTCTTCACTAGGGCTTCCATGAGGATTCTGATTTCTTTTCTTCCCTTTCTGTTTCATTCTTTGAACTATGCCAAAGGAAAAAGAGAAAATTTCTTCATCTTCCCTAATTGTTTACTCGTTTTTTTCTCACGAAACATGGGAATCACACAACACCGAATTCACTGATCACTGCTGTATTTTCTCTATAGTCAGATAAATTTGTAGTTCTTTGATCCATTAAACGAGTAACTATGATTTATATTACGACAACTGGATAAATGTGTGTGACCTACAGAAGTTCTATGCCCAAGGCTGCAAAGTTCCCCAGTCATGATTAAATTGGTCTCTTCAGATCTTTCCAATGGAAAGGAGTAATTTTCTGGATCCATAGCATCTTCATGACATCATATAATTGTCATGGAAACCAAAACCACAATACAAACATTATTATATGTCATATGGCTGCAAAAAGCATCTCTCACAACAAGATCATTTCATCAAGGGATCAATCTTTACATTATATGTACACTATTATAGCCAACCCATAGGATATTGGCATAGAACACACACATGAAGCTCACACACAACATCACAATACAAAGACACCAAACTGAGGCACTTGACCATTGGCCATAGATCGGTTTCAGCTACTACACTACTGTACCTCCTTTTTCTTCTTCTTCAACTTTATACCTTTCTGACTAGTCTGCCTCTGTTGAACTGGTGTCTGTTTCACGAGTAGAAGCCGCGACATCACATATCTCAAAAGCTCTTCACGGTGGGAGAATGTGAAATCAAGGTGAGCATACTCAAACTCATTAAACGATACATCGACCTCAGCATCTCTCATCACATTGTAGTGTTTCTTCACCATGGAAGACCGAATCACCTTGTCATTCCTTCCAGCTACTAAATCCACTGGCACATCGATGAACTTGTAGGACTCCCCTAGATCAAGGGGTTCAGGAGAGCCATAAACCTCCATGTTAGCTGATCTGCTTCCATAATCATACATCCTGAATTTACCGCTGTGTTTGATCTGAGCAAGATGTTGCGCCACACGAAAGGAGACAGCTGGCATATCGTTCATGTTGTAGTGCGGTAATCCTAGGACTCCGACCCAATTCGAGCTGTCTCCACCAACTACATAACTCATTAGAGTTTGGACCAATCCACCAAGAGCAGGATAGTTGTGAAAGTCACGAGCTAACTTGTTCAGAAGCATCCTGAAGAATCTTGTCGGTATGTAGAAGGCAGGCACGATGCGAGCCAAAACTGGACTAATGAAAAGGAATATGTACTCAACTATTGTGAAACCTAAGTTCGAGTCCTCATGAAACCCAGCAGGTGAAAGTAGGATTAGTCGTGAGAGTCTGTGTGGCTTTTCCTTGATTTTTCGAGTAATAACATACATCAGAATTGCAGCACCGCCTAGACTATGACAGATGGCACAGAGCTTATAAGGCTCCTCCTGGTTGCTTTCTTCATCATCGATATTGGGCTGGTAGAGCTTGAGTTCTGTAGTTTTTATTTCATGAATCTTTTCTATCATCGCTGGGATATCTTCAGTACCGTGCTCGTTAATGGAGTATCGCCAGAACCTGCATTTTGGTCAATAACAATGAAAATTTGTACAACTTGCAAATATATACATATGATGAAACTCCACTATCATAAAGAAACCAGACAGTGCATGTAGATCAAGTAAGAAGTGAACTTTATAGCAATAACTCACTCTTTTGAGGATATGTTCTTGTTCACATGATCTCTTGAAACTAAACCCCGAAAGTTACCCAGAAAAACATCATAGCCTGTAAAGGAAAAGAGTGTAAGAAGCTTGTGAATTAATAAACAATTGAAAAATGAAAACCTTGAGGCTTGAACCTTGGTCATACGCAGCAAAAGCCGGAGATCCAACAACCCCATTAGATACCCATCTGAAGAAAAACATGCAGAAGAGAAAAAGAGAAATCATCTATAATGTTTCATAGAACATATATTAGATCAAAAGATCAGACGATTATAGGATGTTCCAACTCAAAACTGGAATCTTTGGGAAGCTGAGAAGGAAATGGAAAAACGAAGATGAGATAATTTAAGTAACTGAAAGCACTATTGTGTCTTGAGCAAATCAAACACACATGACAAAGTATGAGGGTAACAAATTACTAAAAGTCAGGAACATTGAAACTCCCTGGAATTTTATGCTACATGGATATAGAAAATAATACTTCCTCAACTTTTCAGCTTACTAAGTTTGCAAAGTTTACGAGTCATCTAAGGACTAGACCATGAAACTTACCCCATTGATGAATCCAAAACCCCATGCTGCAAAAAAACAGCTTTCCTTGCATCACGTCTGCAAAGACAAGAGATGCAGTCAACGATCACATTTTAAGGAAGAGACAATAAAAAAGTGGAAAGGATGCACAAGTGAGCTTAATATCTCACAAGAAAGTTACCTTGGTATCCTTTCCAAGACAAGAACATATCCGTCAGATGTAACAACACGAATAGCTTCGTAAGGATACCTATCAAAAGTAGGAAAGAAAATAAGTAAATACCAAATAATTGAGAAAGAGATAAAATAGAAGCACGAGACATCGAATCTGCCCCTACCCCAGCTCTGTTATGACATCTTGACACGTTCGAGTATCTGTGTTCATAGAGTTGTATAAGCGTGTGGGCCTTTCTATGGGCCTTTCCGTGGGGGATGGATCGGTATCTCCTAAAGTAGCAGTTTGCACAGTTCCATCATCTGTAACGTCACCATGGTTTTCTTTAGGGCTGTGACTGGAAGATGAGAACCATGATAACAGTATTGCAAAAGCTTCTGATGGAGAAAGAAGAAGATGCGTAGCCTTGTGAAAAAAATCAAATATTGCTTCTATGGCAATCTCGATAGCAAGATGAAGATCCTGGAAAATAAAGTACATTAAGTAGTAAGAGTGTGTGAAAAGGTTTAAAATCACAAAAAAAAAAACTGAACAGAGATGCTTTCCAGAGGGAATATTAAATATTTGTTAATGCATTCACAAACCTCAATCACTCCGCGCCTTCTATCAGTAGTTCGGTTGGGAACATCATGGTCTTTGCTTGAATTGGTCTTACTAATACGATGTCTAGATGAATGTTGGTGCCTTCTCGGGCTCGCAGGAGTTCGTGAACTTCGTTTAAAGAATAAACTCATAATATATTGCGGTATCCATAGCAAGATCCGTAAAGGAAATATTAACCACCAAAGAATGAACGTAATCCACTCTGTCCAGTGGTTTTCAGAACTTGCAGAAGTGCTAGCCCAAGAGAGGCGTGAGCTTTGAGATGATGGTGATGGAGGCAGCGGACCATCACTATCTTCTCCAGAAGAATACTCCAAGCTTGAAGTATCAGAATCCACAGAAAGCTCATGAATGAACTCATTGAAAGAAGAGACCCCACTGCCATCGAAAACAGAGTAAAATTAGCATACTATTAAGGCTTGCAAATAAACTAACAAGTGAAGAATCATCAGAAATTATTACTTATGCATCCACCGTGGTAAACGAGGTCCACGAAACGTGGGCCTGAGTTCCCAGCCATGGAGACCTTCAAGAATATTAGCTTTCCCCGGTAGAAGAGTCAACAGAAGAGCTGATACTCCATTTATACACCTTGCAATGTTATTCAACGATTCATATGTAACAGTTTTCACTGATCTGCACTAAAAGCCAAAACATAACCAAAAGCATCGTGAGTTTAAGCTTGTTTGACAACATAAGGGAAACGATAAACATCTAACAAGAAGACAAACCCAAAGAAAAAAAAAAAGAGTTATGTCAACACTCAACACATCAAAAGTTCACAGCCAAAATCAACTATAAAAGAACAAGCTTTGAATGAAGATACTAGAATAAAATAGTCTAACAAAACTCAAAAACACAATCCACCAATACAAAGAGACTCACTGTATATCAGACTAAATCCAATCTCCAAAAACCTACTTCTCAATGTATGAAACATTATAACAACTATTGGCATACACAGATGAATCCACTGATGATCGATAAGAAAAAGGACTCACTCTTTGGTTACAGCGAGAGCGTTGTCTACGATCCGTTGCATGACTTTTTCTCAAAAATCAGATTTTTTTGGAAAAATCAGAAATTTCTAACAAAAATAATCTGATTCGTCGCCGTAATACGCAAATTTTCCAGGAAAACGACAAAGAGAAAAATCTTATCCACCTGAGAAAACACAAAATTTTGCGAGAATAGAAATCTCTCGATGCTTGGAGTAATTGACCAAATCGCGATCGAGATTTATCCCCAAATCATAAAAGGAAAACACAGAGACCCGCAAGAGCCGCGATTCGATAATCAAATAATCGAAAAAAGAAATCAAAATTGGAGAGAATCTGAGGAAAATAAAATAAAATTGGGAAGAATCCAGATTAAATAGGGGCACGTCGGCGATTCTTGCCGTCCAGATGAAAGGATTTGTAAACTTCTAAAGAGAACCAGATGGTGACACGTAGATATGTATTATTGGATAATGTCGAATGTAACAAAACTACGACACGTAAATTCAACGTTTGGACAACGGATAGGTCACTTTACCAAAACACGCATATAGAGACCAATTGAGTAAAATAAAATGAAAAAGTACATTTCTTGAAACTCCAACAATATGAATACGTTGAAATTTACATTATACACTATGCGAAGCTTATTTCTAATATGTTTTCCTTTGTCAATTTGGCATATCTACGCAAAGACTTGCCTAAATAAATAAAAATGAATTACTTAATTACTTAATCCCTAAACCCTCTGATTGTCTCCAAAAGTCCTCGTTTTCTTGATAACAGAACAAGGACTACAACTAATAATAATACACACCATGGACCACATATTTTTTTTTCTTTTTCTTGATCTCAAGCAGCTTTAAGGGCATTTCCTCTGGATGTAAGAAGCTCCATGCTCTTCATACCTGTCATGTACACACACAAAAAAAAACTCAAACCCGAACGAGGAGAAAAAAAAACTGTCCTTGTGTGATTCGAGATCTACAGAACAATTCAATGTGTTACTTACTCAGACTTGGAAAACCACATTTGCTGAAATGAACTTAGAGATGCCAATATACTCCCTCCTATCCGCACATTTGTTACACATCGCCATTCGTTTACCAAAATTAATCTCAGCTCGTGTACGAAACATAAACGAGCCTCTAAGAGAGGAAGAAGTAACTTTGTTGTTCATACCTGAATCTCATTTCTGTTGTGTTACCGCTAGCCAACACTTTAACTCGAGCTGATTGGGGAGATTCCTAGAAGAAGGACGATTAAGAGGCCAACGGATGATTTTTAGCGATATCATATATAAGACAGACTACAAGCTGAAATAAGAAGAGAGAGAGAGCTTCTACCAAGTCCTTCTCGAGGCGTTCTTTCAATTGTTGCATCGATGATGTTCCACCAGCCAGCTGCATTAAGTAAGGAGAAATGAATGGCCCTGATATTAGATTTTACAAATTCTGTTAATGGAAATAAAAGATTTGAATTGGTTTTCTTTTTACCAGTATGCTACTATACAACTCTCTGCGAATATCAACATCACATTTGCTGATGCTCTCTATGACCTGTAGAATGGAACACTGTTTTTTGGTTTGTTGATTAAAAGGGGAATGGGATTGTACAGGGAAAGATAAATACTCGTACCATGTGTGGTAACCCTCGAACAGAATGAAGCATGTCTGTGTTATTTTCCATTCCAGGAATTGTCTGGTAATTTGCAACAGAAAATAGGAGGGAGCTTAAGGAAATAGCAGCATTGGGTGCTCCTTGGGATCAATCATTAGACAATTCCTTGAAAAATAAAAAATTTACACAGATGAAATCACCAACCAACCATAAATGGAAAATATAAGGTTCAAACAATTAAGACAAAAACTAACAGAGTTACCTAAAAGCATGGTCCCAAAAATTGTCCACCTGTTAAGCACTGCATACATATTCTCTTATCACCACCATATCCCAATCAGTTACAATGCCATCCTTTCCAGGTGACAATATCTGGAACATACAAATGTCAACAAATAGAGAGACCTGAAAATTTATCTCCATCCGTAACCATTTTGAAGTTTAACAAAGAAAACTGACCTCCATTTGATCGCGGCGAAAATTCAAAGCTTGAGATCCTACTTAAAGCTTCCTTTTGCCCTTTTCTTTATCAGAATCCTTTGAATCCTCCGTGGTGTTTGCAGCATCATCAATATCCATTCCATTTCCATCTATAGCTCCAACAACCTTATAACACATCAACAACAAAAATCCTAAATCTCTCGAATTGCTTGCTCTACACTAAAAGGACCTAACTTTAAGAAAAATAAAACCAATTGCAAAGAGAGGAAGTGAACAACGAGACTTACGGAAGGGAAAACGGCTTTAGGGGTATCTTTTCCGCGTAACCAGCTTTGCAAGTGTGTGAACCTAAGTCAACTACGATGGCTGACACTTCATCTGTTCAATATATACAAAACCCACCAAAAAGTTTAGACCTTGACGAGACGAACTCAAGCGAAAAGAACATGAAGGTAATGCACTGCTAATGCTGAATGTGTACAATCGAGAGAGATTTTAGGGAAGAAGAAAAGAAAACCTACCTCCGCCGTACATGACTGCTCAGAATGTGAGAGGCGGAGAGGTTTTCTCTACCGGAGCTTTGTCTGAAGGTTTAAGAACGGACCGGAAAGTAGCTACAAAAGTGAGTTTTGATTTTGTCGGGATTTCACTTTACCTCGGCTTGTTAAGTTAAATAACAAGGAAGAGAAGGACCAAAATGAAAAGCCTGAATACGAGGGGCTAAAACTAAAGAAATGAAAACAAAGGGACTAAAATAAAATAAAAATATGAAAAAGATATGCGCCGTTGCCGGGGATCGAACCCGGGTCACCCGCGTGACAGGCGGGAATACTTACCACTATACTACAACGACTTTGTTGTTGATGATTCCTAATTTTTGTATTTATATAAAGGTAAATTCAAAAGAGCTAAAGAGTTTGTTAATGAAATTCCGGTAACATTCTTGTGGTCAACATAAAACAAGAAGCACATTTTACGAATGAACTCAAAAACACCAAATAAGACACGAGCATGAAGAACTCAAGTGTTGCAACCAAATGAACACACATCATGTGTGCAATAACAATACCTGTCCATAGTCACACACACATCAAACCAATTGATTCCGACCTTAAATACTCAGAAACTCCTCACTCTCCCCCAAACAAAGAAGAAAGAAACTTAAGTCTCCTAGAAAAAATGCCTTCTTCTACTCTCTTTATCATTCTCTTAATCTCATTGTCACCATTCTTTCTCCAACTGGTTCTCGCTCAAGTACCAGCTACATGTGCCTCTAGACTGCTTTCCTTAGCTCCATGTGGTCCATTCGTTCAAGGCTTTGTCCAGCTTCCGGCTCAGCCATGCTGTGACAGTTTAAACCAGATCTATAGCCAAGAAGCAACTTGCCTCTGTCTCTTCCTCAACAACACTTCTACATTGTCCCCTGCTTTTCCAATTAATCAAACTCTTGCTCTACAATTGCCTCCGCTTTGCAACATTCCAGCTAATTCATCCTCTTGCTCCTCCGCTTCCTCCGCCCCCGGTTTGTAAACAACACTTCTACTTTGTCCTCTGTGGGATCGATTGGTTTTTAGAAACTTATGAAAATGTTTTCGGTTTATAGGAGGAGAGGCGCCTAGTGATTCCTCCTCTGTTGCTCCACCACCTTCTAGTTCAACTAGTCCTCAAATCTCTCTAGGTGCAAAGAACAACTCTCGTGTCGCGGGTAAGCCACATTTTACCAAAGTTTTCAGTATCTGCTAAAACCAAAACAGTGAAACTATTAACCTAGTGTTACTTTTCACTTTATCAGCTACTCCGGTGGCTCAAATGGCACCAAGACCCACCAGTTTTATGGGATTAGGTTATGGTGTGAGATCCTCAGGCTCCAAGTCTGAGATTCAGCTAACCATCCTGGCATTCGCAGCGCTCCTACCCGCCACTCTCCTCCTCATCTGAGTCCTCTGCATTAACTACCATCTCGGTTTTATTTACTCTCTCCTGTTTTGTGTTTTCTCTATGAAACAAGATCAACTTTATTACTTTACCTTAGATTTATAAAAGAAGAGATTATTGGTATGATTCCTAAAGAAGTTTGCAGTTCAAAAATGAAAACGAAAAACAGAACAATGAAGAACAATACTCTTCTTTTAACTTTGAATCTATAACATTATGAACACAACAAGCTTAAGATCAACTTGGAATATGGCTTTGTAAAAAGATTCAGTCTTTCGAATTCTTTCTCTAAACACTGAACTGAAACTATTCCAAACTAGGCGCCACTTCTGTTGGGTTGGACTCAAACACATCTTCAGAGTTTGAACTCTCTGCTTCATCAAGAAGGTCACGTGATTGAATCGCCTCTTTATACACTGGCGTCTCTTTGAAATCCGTCGCACCTTCGTTATAAGTCCCCGCCGCAAGTCCACCGGAGATTAGCTGTTACAACATTCAAACCATTGTGAATTGATTGGTTTAACTTCAAATTGGAGAATTGGTATAACGTAATTGAAAAGTATTGAAATTTACCGCGAAAAGGATTCCGAAAGCCCACAAGTACTGAACGAAGAATCCTAGACCATCCCACTTCTCACCTTCAAAAGGATCTGGTTCAAGCCCTGGAAGATCCTTAATCGCAAATTTCGGCGCGTCTTTTGGATCACCTCTGAAACGAGTATTCACCACCGTTCTATCTCCATCTTCGTCGTTGATTACGATCTCAGACGCCGGATTCTCCCCGTCGTACCCACCGTTTCCCTCTTCCGACTGTTCCGTGGTCGTCGTAGGAACGAGAGTCCGACGTTTCTTGCTGTCGAACCGACCAGTCTGTGTGGATGGTTTTTTGGCGGCAGAGACAACGTGAAGACTGGTTCTAGACGGAGAAGGAAAGTTTACGAGTCGGAAGGTGGAGAAAGGATTACGAGAAGAATCGGAAAGGTCGTTGCAGCGGATTCTAGCGCCTCCGCCACCGCTGCTCACGGTGAGAGCCATTTCTTTTGGTTGTGTGGATATGTGAGAGAGGGAAGCTAGATTCGAAGAAGATAAGGAAAACAAAAGTCGGGTATTATTAAACTTGACCCGATATGACCCAACCCGATCCAAACAAATTGACCCGATTTTTTAAATAATAAATCGAAATTACACCCAAAATTCCACAAATCAGCAAAATCTTACAACATATATGATTCAGAAACACTAATTTAACATCTTACAACAATTTAATAGAATACAGTACTCATGCAGATTTTTAAATTCGTGAGTAACATATTAAAGAAAACAAATAGACCATCATAATTAGTCTAAATCATTTGTTTAGTCCTAAACAGAGCCGGACCAAAGAAATCGGGGGCCCCATACGAATTAAATAAAAAATAATATCAAATTTTTTATAAAATAAAAAATCTGAGTAAAAAAGAATTAGTTTAAGCAAAACTCTTAATTGTTTTAGAATTTTTTAAAATAAAAAAGTTTTCTCTTATTCGATGAAAGAAATCTAATGGTTTGTAAAGAAAAAATAACTTACTATTTTTTATTTATTCAATTAACTTATAAATTTTTTAGACACACATAACATTTTAGGATCTATAAACAATAATTAATATACATATATACAAGAAAACAAATTATGTGGGGCCCTTCTAAAATGGGGGCCCCATTGCAATGCATCATAATAATGACCTTAAGTCCGGCTCTGGTCCTAAACTAACGACATGTTGGATAAATCCATCTAAATCCTTAACGGAGCTCCCACGTTCTTGAATCGCATCCAGTGCTGCTTTCCTCAGCTCCACGGCTTTGATCCTCTCCGTTTGTTTTCCGGTCACAGAATCAGCGTAAACTCGGGCTAACTCGTCCGGGTCAGGCACCGTGTCAGGTCCTTCGCAAGCACGCACGCCCACTTTCAACTCGTCGACCACCAGCGACGCGTCTGTGTATTGGTCAGCTCTCATCGGCCACGTCAGCATCAAAACGCCGGCAACAACCGCCTCAATCACAGAGTTCCAACCACAGTGCGTTAAAAACGCGCCAACGGCTCGGTGATGTAGCACAGCCACTTGCGGAGCCCATCCTCTGATCACCAGACCTCTTCCAGCCACACGATCGTCGAAGCCGTCCAAGATGTTGCCACGTGGTGAATCTCCCTCAACGGGCTCCTTCACGGCCCATATGAAATGGACGCCGCTTTTCTCAAGCCCAGAGGCGAGCGCAAGAGTCTGCTCTTTAGTCAAAACAGCTTGACTTCCGAAGCACACGTACACCACGTGGTCATCCTCACGTGCGTCAAGCCATGACATCACGTGATCAACAGAAACAGAAGTCGGGCCACCACGGCTACCCTCAGATAACGGAAGAATTGGGCCAACGGCCCATACACGATCATGGCCCATCTCTCGCTTAAGATGCTCGAGATAAACACCTTCCATGGCGGTGAACGAGTTCACGACGAGTCCCCAACTCACCGCGTTATCTCTAAACGAGTCTCTTATGAACTCCCAAGCTGGATCTCCGTGAACGTAACTTCTGTAAAGAGAGGAGATCTGATTAAAAGGGTACTTTGGACAATTCGGGATCTTCGGAAACTGGAGGATCTCGTTATCGTCATCTTCGTTGATCTTGGTGGGCATTTCGATCCAGAGAGTATTGAGGATGCAGCAAGTGATAGCAGCTGAAGGAGAGAAGTCGAAACGAGGGATTCCGAGGTTATTGGTCCAACCAAGGAAGAAATCAGAGACGATGGCTACTGGAGGAGAAGGGTGAGAAGTAATCCAAGAGAGAAGCGGCGCGTGGAGCTTACCAAGCGCGTGGATCATTAAAGGGAAGCCTGAAGGAGGTAAGTCTTGAACGTTTTCGACGCCGGAGGGGATGGAGGGGTGAGAGGGAAAAGGGAGGATAAGTGTTTCGATGTTACTTACGGCGGAGAGAAGTGGAGAGAGAAAAGGAAGGTTTTTTGGAGTGACTAAGACGGTTATGGTTAAGGCGGCGGCGCCGCGGAGAGCAAGGCGGTGGGTGAAGTCGAGGAGGGGAATCATGTGGCCTTGCGCCGGAAATGGGAAGATTAAGACATGGGTTTTTGTCGGCTTGTTGTTTTCCTCGTTTCCTGTCATAATGAGCTTTTTTAGTGATGTTTTTTTTTTGTTTTTGCCGGAATGTTTTGGTGGAGCAAAGAGAAAAGAATGATTTAAATAGATAGATGTGTTAAGTGTTAACTGCTACTGGCCGATTTGCGTTACCCAATGTTATTCCAACACTTGGAAAAAGTGCTTACGACTCTTTTGATAATATCGTGTGGTCTTTTGTTTAGTGGCAGCGTCAGATGACACTGGAGAAGAGCATAATTTGGAGTGAATTGAGATACTTTTTACGCAACGTCTCTTACATTGTTTTGCTTATGGTAGCAAAATGGGTCTTCGCTCCTCATAGGTACACGTCCAGTAACATGCTATTTTGGTATTAACTTTTAAAAAGCAGAAAGAGTAGGTGTGCAAGCCTTGGGTAGGTAAGGTAAAAAAAATGTTTCAAGTAAGCAAATCTATGTTTGGGTGCTTAGCCCAAAACTTGTTTATGTTTTACAATTTACCGAATCTGTTTCCGAACTCCAGTTCAGAATCCTCCATGAGCATTCAAAAACCTCGAGGGATGGCCAAGTCTGGTAGCTCGGTTTAATGGTTGGTGCTAACCTTTTGGTCTCATTGTCAGTCATTGACAAAGCCGAGTTCACATGCGATAGCGAGATGATCGCTTCCCCATTTCTGCAAATTTTCATCGGTCAGAGACTTGTATGCAACTCTCCCAATAGTCACAGTTTTGGATCATTCAAATTGAACAAGGATATTACATTCTTGAAAATGAATAGAGTAACTCAAGAAAACAAAGGGTTACCAAAAAAAGATTAGCCTAGAAAATAAACTTATGAATACCTCACTAGGTAGTCCACCTGTTCTTCTCAATACATCAGTTGGCAAGGTTTCAAGAACCCTCACAGGAACGAGTTCCTTGGTGTGCCTGGATTCCAAGGTTTCAGATCAATGATTGAGATTTCATAATATAACATGTGCATATCACAACAGAGATAACCATATATAATCGAAAGCACTGATTAATGATTAGTATTTCATAATCACAACAGACTTACCATATATAATCAACAGTTTCTAGAAACCTGGAATGATACGTTGTTGCCAATGGTTCACCGCGTTGATCTCTCGTTCTATATGTACCCTGAAAGATCTCAGGTCTTAGCATACTAGAAAGATAGCTATAACATCATACAACATGCTGCTTTCCCTAAACGTTTTTCAGTATCTAGTATAAAAGAAAGCCACAGCTCCTAATAATTTAGTTTTCCTGTCAACTCTTTTCGATGCGTCCACCAGTCGAGAACAAGAAACAAGAACACTTACAGGAACTCCACTATATGCGCTATGAAGCTTCAGTTGATGTTGGACATGAGTGGTTGCTTGACCACCAGTTGCAAGCTGTAGTTCTTCCTGGCTCCATTCATTGGGTAGTGATCCAGAGATGGATACTGAAGCACTGAAGAAAGAGGAAGTTGTTTAGTTATCAGGTAAACAGAAGAGATATAAGTAATCTATCAGTCCATCAGGTAAACAGAAAAGCCATACAGATACATTATTTAGAGAAACCAAAGATCTCGTTGAGTTTCATGTTACCTAAATGCATAATGGTTTCTAAATGACCTCTCCTTTGGTTCCACTTCACCCTGGCCAGAAATTTGCCTGCGATCGTGAAGTTGTGTATCCAACTGTCCAAAATGAAAAAGGAATATAATAGAGTTCATTCTAACTTTACCAGCAAAGAAAGGAAAAAATTATGAGCAGGCGAAATGTAAAAGAAAAGAGTCCCTCAATGAAACTCACATCAGCTGAAGCTATGAAATCATAGATTGCACTCTGTCCAGCAAATCGAGATTAAGTTTTAGAACAATTTTCAGCTAAAAGAATAGGTAATAGAACAAAAAAAAAAGTTGGTAGAGATCACCTGTGGAGTGCTATTCAGATCACCTGCAATCGCCACTGGAATATTTCCCCATTCCTGTGATAGCTTGTAAGCCTTCTCCAGAAAGAGTCTTACCTATAAGTTATGACATATCAAATATCAACAAAATGAGCGAGCTACTAGAATTTCAATGCAGTTTCATCTATACTGCCAGGCATAGATGTACGGATGAATACCATAACATAGTACTAGCTAAAGAATTGACATTTCTAAACTCAGGATGTGTAGTGACAACAATGCTCAACAGATTCTATGGATAAGCCAATTTCTTCATAATTTTGTAAGGAACTAGCAAGACATACCTGGCCAAGCTTGATATCCCCACGCTTTGGATTGAACAGGACATGTATATTCCCAACCACTAGCCTTCGAGGACTACTAGATGCTTGCCTATATATCAACCAAACATGGAAGTCCGCATAAAAATTTAGTAAGGATCTTAACAATAACTTGAAAATTCAGTCTAGTAAAGGAATCAAAAACAGAACCCAGACATACTCTGATGATCGCACACGTAATTTAGACTTTGGGTCCTCGCAGTTCATCTGTTCCATAATACACAATGAAATAAATTAATTAATTGCACGGGCTGAAACTAAGCAATTAGCATGCCTACAAACACAACAGGAGGGGAAAAAAACATCCACACAATCAAGATGCATCTTGTCATATCTCTCTGCATCCTAGAATTAAGGAAAGTCAGAGGGGGAAGACGACAATACAGAGATTACTTAAAATCGTGCATACCTCAAAAACACAAAGTTGAGCAACATTGTTTCGCATGCCAAATTTATCAAACTCTATATGTTGATGGTCTAGAAGTTTAAATCTGCATTCACAGCAGAAATATAACATAAATGATGAAACTAGGAGAGTAAGAGTCTAATACAAAATAAACAACATCGAGAACAATTAGAAAGCAAAGCTTTAAGCCTTTAACTATATATTGTGAAGCCAATGTCAAAGCTGATAACATAACACAACGTTAACCTATCATTATCAATTTCAAAACATTCAAAACAGAGACTAAATAGAACTGGAAGATATAATAATATTCCTTGCTCCAATAGAGAGATATTTTCCATATAGACAATTCAAATGGCTAGATTCCTGACTCCAGTCTATAGAGACTTCCCACCACATGCAAAATCCTAAATGGAAAAAACTGAACTTACAGTTTCTCTTTCCAGAAAATAGCACAACCATCACTCGCTTCTCCAGTCCGACTCTATAAAATACTAGATATATGAAAAAAGGCACCTTCAATGCATATAAGGTAACAAAGCTTTTGACCCGTATATACCTTATGAACACCTTGAAATCCCCTATTTTTAAGAAGACCATCTAGGTCATCAAAGCGGTCAACCTCCTGCAGTGAAAATTGGAACCTGATAATGCAAACCAGACAAACGTAGCTTTTCTACGCAAGTAGTTGGATATAAATGAAACTAAACTAAGTTCTTCAATATAGAGTAGCTCTAGGCAGTTCCCCTAGAGCTAATCGTATAATGAAGCAATGCATAAAGAAGATACATAAACCCTGGAACTTGCCTGAAGACATAAGATGCTTGCATTATAGCGACTAATCTCCTTGCATATGAGATGTTTCCGTCTACTCCACTCTAAGTGCATCGGCGGAACATTGTAATACAAGTCCATGTGGTTCGACGCATTGTCAACACCAAGTACATTGTACGAAACTAAAACTAATTTATCTGTAGAATTGAAAAAGATGATTCAGACAGACGATATCAAATTTGTCATATACAAAATGAATAATTAAGCATATAAGTGCATTATTCTGTGTAAACTGACACAATGACTAATAGATAAAAAAAATCCCATTCATCGAATTGCAATGCACAGACCTTTAAGATTTTCAAAATTGTTTGCGGAAGACACCCATTCGCGCTCAACGGAACTCGAGATCTTCTCCTTTGTTCTCCGTCGCCGCCGGCGAGAAGACTTACTAGGTCTAACAGGTTTACAACTACGCTGGCTGGATCCCGGCGCAAAAGAACGGTGAGGTTTTAGGGTTATTGACTCCTGCCTATTCGATTTCTCGTATAAGTTCTCCGATGGTTCCGAAATTGAACATCGCTTCCGCTTGGTGATGGTGATTGAGTTCCCCGTCGTGTTCTTCCGCTCGTATCCGCTCATGGCATTCGCAGCAAGTCGGCGGCGCGTGAGCTATGCCTCTCTTGTATAAAACCAAATTAATTCTTTTTTTTTTGTCAATCAAACCAACCAAATTAATTCCATATGCCGGTTTTAGTGAAAAATATTTTTGCAATAAACTCGAATTAATGGAAATCCAAACTAAACCGTTGGCATATGGATGATGACACTAAACCGTTTGAAAAATTTGGTATTGTTAGAGCATCTCCATCCGGTCAGACATTGGGTGGATGTCTCAAAAATACTATTTTAATCAATTTATAATAAATAAGTTATTTATTTTAATCAATTTTTATTTTATTTTTAAATAAAACATTTTATATTGAGTTCCCGGCTACAACATAGTTACCGACTACAACCATCGGCCCCAAGATTTTAGTTAAATTTGTAGTACATTACCACAATTACTTCAAAGTTCTTAATTACAAGCTCTTTAAAGTGTTGATTAAAGTAAATCAAATCACGTCAAAACTGATGTTCTCTTCACGAACCGACCTTTGATTCGAGGTCTCTGCTCGGCATTGAGTTTCCGAACCTCGTATCTTATCTTCTTTGAGAACAATCTCGTCCTCCGTTTCTCCTTGTACCTCAAAACCCTCGCCTCTCTCTCCCCGTCCGATCCTCCTCCGTCTCTCCCTTGCTGACGTGTCACTGATCCGACGGTCGACGCCAACTCCTCGAACCCACCCACAGCATGTGACGGACACGTGTTCCCTCCCAACTGGATCAATGAATTTTTAAACGTTAATTTCGTATTTGAAATTCTGATTAGCTCAAAGTCAACGGAACTAGACACTACTAAAGACTAAAATAGAGATGAGATATAGAGATACCAACTTACCAAGCACTCTGATTTGATTCCGGTTTTCCACGGCGAACCATGATTATCCCAAGCACTAATCACAGCTTCATAATCTAATCTCAGAAACAAACTCGTCTTTCTATCTTCATCCTTAGATGCTTCTCCATCACTATCCTTTGATCCTCCATTTTCACACTTGGCTTCTTCTTCTTCCTCTTCTTTAACTCTCTTTAAATCCTTACAATCAATCTCAAACCCTACGTTACTCTCTTCTTTGATGACTCCAATATCGTTTGGTTCCTTGAGTCCCAAGCAAAGTTGTTCTTCCTCAAGTAACCTCTCCACGTCCATTGTGAGATCCTCAAGATCCATATCCAACGGCAAGAACCCAATAAAACCTTCATCGTTCATGACTTCCCTCTCGAGTTCTTCTCCATTAGTAGTAGTGTTATTGACTTCATCGGGAACTAAGCAAAAGCCGTTGATATTATCAATCACCATGTCTGAGAAAGGATCGAAAACCGGCACGCAACAATTCAGACTCTCCTCGTTTTCTTCTACGGAAGAGAACGAGAAAAACCCATCTTCTTCTTCTTCTCCACCAAGATCCGGAACAAGAGGATCATTCGCCTCGATTTGCAACAACTTCTCAAACGCCAAACCCTTGTTCCTAGGCGTTCTCGCCTTTCTCCTGAAACCTTCGTACCATACGGACGTCGTTTTGTCTGTCGTCTCCGTCGACGAAGATGATTGTAACCGGACGCGTTCGTGCCGTTTTGCTAAATGGTTAGCCGAGTGGATCGAGGAGTCGCAGCTTTGGCATAGGAAAGCGTCGTCGGCTGGACAGTACCAACTAGCACGTGATCTCTTCATGCACGCATCGCAGGCACGCGCCACCATCTTCCCTCCCGGCACGCTCGCGGCTCGGCTCTCCACATCGACCACCATCTTTAATTAGCTCTCTGTGTATTACACGGTGATATATAGATAAGCTAGAGTTGTTGAAATGGAGAGAGAGGCCTTGAGAAGAACCAAAGAGTGTAATATATATGGTTTTGCAACGAACGAACACTGGTGTGTGTGGCGTCTCGATTTTCTACTAATATTTTTCATTTTTTGAGGATTAATTATTTGTGTGATCTCGATTATTTGGAGTGGAGATAGAAATAGAAATAAAACTCTAAAACAATCCTATTCATAGTTTATGTAAATGGTTCTTAGAATGAGAATTTTAACGATTTTTTTGCTATCAAATTTACATTTTTGTTTTCATTGTAAAATATATTATATCCAGATAAATGTAATTAGAACCATATACTTCATTTTTCTTAACTAAAATTTTGAACAAAAATGTTTGTAATTTTGCTCTCTCTCTCCGTTTTTATATGATCCTCAAATTTTTACTATCTAATGGCTAGTTCATGGTAAGAAAAGTTCATTCTTTTCGGGGAAACAAGTCATAGACTATTAAAATACAGTTTGGAGAGATCATTGTTATAGATGGGTGTTTTTTTCCGTCGGCTAACACTGTTGTAGATGGTTAATATCAAATTATAATTTATCAGTTGATTTTGTTGAAATATCAAAACGAAAAAAATGGAAAAGTTAAGTCCTATTGGTCGTTAGATCAAGAGGAAACTCCTAATGGGGTCCACGGGTGATCTGATTCTCCCTCCTTATTGGTTGAAATTTACTGTCATCTCTGTTTTTGCACCCTGATTGGCCTAGTGTCCTTCTATGGAGATTCTTACGCGGACCCACATTTTCTAATTTTGTTTTGAATCTATTTTGTTTGTTGGTGCGTTTGCATGACCGCAACGCAGCGTGACACTTAAAACGCAGAAAGTTACATTTCCAAATTCAATAGCATGCATATGAGATCATTTTTTAATATACAGAAAACAAGAAACAACATCCTTGTTTGGAACTTCAAACAACACGCTTTGAAGTTTTGTAGAACATTTAATATCTAACATATAATATTTGATGATAGGAAAAGGATTATCTGTCACTAAAATGTAAAATTTATGCTTTTGAGTTTAATCAGCACCTAAAGATTCAAAGGGTACTAAATTAATTATTAACATTTATTGTGGATCTAACATAACGGAAATGATAGAATCATGGATTTCTAGTCATTTAAAGAAAGAATTGATTGTGGTGATAAAGCGACGTGTCAGTATACAAAACCAGAGGTTGTGACTTCATCGAATTTTTGGCAATTTTGCAGTTTACGCCAAAAGAAACATAGAAACAAACAATTTTACGCCACATGACCCATAAACAAATTGAACATCTCTATCATATGACTCGTTCCTCTGCTTTAATTTACACCACCATTTTATTTATATGATTTTTTACGCAAGTTATGTGACATGATAGACAAACCTTAAATATATCACCAATGAAGTTGAAATCTGCCTCGGAGGCACAGGCCCTGATTATGATGTGAGATACCACTTGCTAACATAGATGCGGGAAATCTTTTTGCTTTCATGTATCATCGGATTGCTATGTGTTAAAGTGCGATAGATCGATATTAATGGTTAAAATTATCCCAACACTAAGAAGTAACAACAATAAAAAGACAAATATTCCTATATTAAAGTTCGATATGATAAATACATAAATAAATGTATTAGTGCGACGTTTTTTCTTAATCTATGGCTCTAATATAAAGTATTTTCTTGTATATTTTGAACAATATTAAAGATCAATTTACCACAACTAATGTTGTTTGTTACTTAATTTACGGTTTAAAGTATAAAATATGCTAGCTCTTAAATATTGTAAACGATCCAAGTAAAGTCACACAACCCGACGTGTGCCCAAATCATTCATGAAACATATAAAAAATTTCCGTTGGTCGTCGTACCCCAATTATATTTCACTAGTTAATCAATCGTTTCTTAATCCAATTTATAATTTCTGTTGAAATACTCGTTATAATAATGATTTAACGTTAATTTTAGGCAAGGATTTGCCACGTGTCATAAACCCGTATAAACGATTGGAGAAGCCAAACAAGAATTGTTACTGCACCCTCCTAAATTCGCGCTCTCTCCCTCCGTACACAAACCCCAAATAAAATCTTTTTTTGTTTTTCTAATCTGTATATTTAATTTTTAATCAGTAAAAAATAAATTAGTCGTTTTAATTAGTTTACTATTATCGCTAATAATAATCAAATCAAGCCACATTCCCATCACGTCTCTTTTCTCCGTCTCTCTGTTTTCTTCTCTCAGGTTAGACCTCCTCAACGCTCGTTTCCAAGCTTTCTCGATAAATTTTCGTCTTGATTTTCTAAGGTAAAGAAAACAAAGATCGCATCTTTTTGTCCTCATATCTTTGTTGCCATGTTGCGATTTTGCAAAATCGCGACTTTAAGCTATGTTTTGACTTGGTTTTTCAATGTCAAATTTGTTCTCTTGTTGCACCAATGTACACGTCTGGTAGGTTCTTCTTTGGTTTTGTTTCCTTCTGAGTTCTTGCCAGCATTGGTGGAAGTTGCTAGTTTTGTTTGATCATCTCAAGTTGCTGTTTTTGTCTTGATCCTCAATTCGTAATGCTGGAGATTGTTGTGTTGATTTTGTTTTTTTGTTGGCTTGCGTGTTGCTGGATTAATGCTGTATGACGGTTAAATCATGTGAAGTTTACTAGGAACTAGAAAAAATCCCATCTTTGAATCCCTAGATTAATGAAATTAATGGAAATGGGACTTCAAAGATGGGATTTTTTCTAGTTTTAAATATGGAAATGTGAGAAATTTTCTTATAAGAATTCTCAAATAATGATCCCTGATTCATGTTACTTGTAGGAAAAGAAAAAAAAAAAAAAAAACTAAGGCTTTAGGGGGGTTTTGTCTTCTAGATTGCTCTTCTATGTGTGTGTTCTTATGAATTTTTCTGATGCTCATTTCTTTTTCCCTCAATCAATCATGTTTCAGGAGTTTTTGCTAAGGAATGCAGTAGTTTTGGGGTTAACAAGTGTTTCCATAAGTTTGCTTTGGACCTCGACGCTTGATGAATCCTATGCGTGATCAACCCGGCAGTCCTTATGGAGATTCAACTCCTCGTAGTCCGTTTTCTCCCTTTTCTCCCTTATCTGGAGACGAAAGGCATAGAAATCTTGCAGATTCCAAAACTCCTCGCAGTCCTTTCTCTCCATTTTCTCCATTATCCGGAGATGAAAGGCACAAAAGTCTGGCAGAGTCCAAATTTCAGCAAGCCCTTGCTAGTTCTGGCCAACTAGGTACTCTTTTTTTTTCATCTATTCTTTGGCAAAGCACTGATACCGTTTGTTTCAATGCGTTCCTACATATGTATGTGTATGTATAATCTTTAATTTTCTTCTTTTTACGGCAGATCCATTATCTCCTGGATCAATGCACCATGGAGGACACAAGTTTCATGAGGTTTTCCAAATGAAACAGGGGCGTTATGATCTTCAAGCCTCAAAGATTTCTGAAATGATGAAATCAAGTAGCTTAGATGTATTTGCTCTCTCTTGTTAATATCCGCATTTCCTTTGAAACTGTGCTTTTTTTTTAAGTCTCCTAACAATGTCTTGGGCTTATGTTTGATGCAGAATGCTCCTACGCAGTCATTGCTAAGCGTCTTGAATGGAATTCTAGATGAAAGTATTGAAAGAAAGAATGGTGAAATCCCTCAGGTACTTGAATGTCAACAATTCAGATCATAACGTATGATACCTTTATTTGTGCTTTTACTTCTTAATTGGGAAATATTTTGACAAAAGCTACAATGATCAGCGTGTGGCATGCTTGTTAAGAAAAGTCGTGCAGGAGATTGAGCGGCGTATATCAACTCAAGCTGAACATCTAAGAACGGTATGATTTTGTTTACTTGGAAAGATGCTTCCTAGCAATGCTCAAGTTCTAGTTTTACGAGTAATTTCGTTTGTGTTTATGTGCAGCAAAACAATATTTTCAAAACTCGCGAGGAAAAATACCAGTCAAGGATCAATGTCCTTGAAGCCTTAGCATCAGGAACTGGTGTAGAACATGAGGTATCATTTGTTAATGATCTTGTCAGATAACTTTTTATTAATGTGTTACATCTTCTGCTCTATTGATGAACTTATTTATTGCCAGATTGCTACACAACAGCTTAGACAGATAGAGGTACATTATACTGTGAATTGCTTTGTGAACTGTTTTGAGTAAAAATGGTATTTCTAATAGGCGTGACATGAAATCAAATTTTAACTTGGAGTTTTCTGTATGTTAGACAGAAAAGTCAATGTGGGAAGAAAAGAAGAAAAACGAAGAGGAAGATATGGTTAAGCTAACGAAACAAAATGATCAATACAGCCTTGAAATCTCTGCACTGAAGCAAGAACTGGAGACAACTAAAAGAAAATATGAACAACAATACTCGCAAATTGAAAGCCAAACAAAGGTCGGTACATTATACGCAAGTTGATTTATGAACTGAGTTTTTTACTATTATGTTTAATTTTTATTGGTGTGTCATGAAATTTACCTTAACATGGGATATTTATGTGTGATAGACAGAGAAGTCAAAGTGGGAAGAACAGAAGAAAAACGAAGAGGAGGATATGACCAAGCTATTGAAAGAAAATGATCAATTCAACCTTCAAATTTCTGCGCTAAGGCAAGAGCTGGAGTCAACGAGAAAAGCATATGAACAGCAATGCTCGCAAATGGAAAGCCAAACAATGGTCGCTACAACAGGACTTGAGAGTAGGCTGAAGGAACTTGAACAAGAGGGAAAAGTGGTAAACACTGCAAAAAATGCCCTTGAGGAAAGGGTAAAAGAGCTTGAACAAATGGGAAAAGAAGCATATACTGCTAAAAATGCTCTTGAGGAAAAGATGAAACAGCTTCAACAAATGGAAAAAGAAACAAAAATTGCTAATACAAGCCTTGAAGGAAAGATTCAAGAGCTTGAACAAAACCTTGTAAACTGGAAGACTAAATTCAGAGAAATGGAGCAAAAGTCTGAGTCCAACCACCAAAGTTGGAGCCAGAAAGAACTTTCCTATAGAAGCTTTATTGATAACCAGTCTCAGGCACTACAGGTATGTTCATACATACTATGCCAAAATAATCATTCTATAATCGATAGTTGGCTAATTATGCTGAATGTCAGGAGTTGAGGTTCTATTCAAGATCCATCAAGCAAGAAATATTGAAGGTTCAAGAGAACTATACAGAACAGTTCAGCCAATTAGGTGCAAATGATCTAACTGATGCTTCTGTAGTCATGATAAACCTTTCATGACCTTGCAATTTTTGTAGTGTTAATAAATTAAATCTGTTCTCTTCAGGAAAGAAACTTATTGAACTTAGCAATGCTGCGGAAAACTATCACGCTGTACTAACTGAAAACCGAAAGCTTTTCAATGAGCTTCAGGAGCTAAAAGGTACTAGGATCATGTTAAATATTTTTTCAGATGTGTAGATTTTCAAATTTTATGCAGCCCATAAATTTTATAGTTATGACTTGCAGGAAACATCAGAGTGTTTTGCCGGGTGAGGCCTTTCCTTCCTGGACAGGGTGCACCAAACACAGTGGTCGAGTATGTCGGTGAGGATGGAGAACTGGTAGTTACCAATCCAACTAGACCAGGGAAAGACGGTCTTCGCCAGTTTAAGTTCAACAAGGTGTATAGTCCAACTGCTACACAAGGTGTGTTCATCTGTTACTAGTTTTATTATATGTCTTTATGCTTTTCATTTCTGTTTTGTGAGAATGCATCTCGAGACATAATATTATATTGATATCACCAAGTTCATTCGATATTTTGGATTCTTGCAGCTGAGGTATTTTCAGACATAAGACCGCTGGTTAGGTCAGTACTTGATGGGTACAATGTTTGTATATTTGCATATGGCCAGACAGGATCAGGGAAAACTTATACAATGGTATGTACTCATGGTTTTTTTTCTGAGTAAGATTTCATAGGAAAAACACTGATGCGCTTTTACCTTCATTCCCTTTCTTTCAGAGTGGTCCAGATGGATCAAGTAAAGAGGACTGGGGAGTTAATTATCGCGCTCTCAATGATCTCTTTAAAATCTCTCAATCTAGAAAGGGAAACATATCGTATGAAGTCGGGGTGCAAATGGTGGAGATATACAATGAACAAGTGCTCGATCTGCTGTCTGATGACAATTCTCAAAAAAAATATCCTTTTGTTTTAAATCCTGGTTTTGTCTATTTGTTTTTTCACTGTTAGTGTTAGTGTAGCCATTCTTTTTATTTTTCTTGACCTGCACACACTAGGGATCCTTTCTACAACTCAACAAAATGGCCTGGCTGTGCCTGACGCAAGCATGTATCCTGTGACATCAACTTCAGATGTGATTACATTGATGGACATTGGACTACAAAATCGAGCCGTTGGTTCTACTGCCTTGAATGAAAGAAGTAGTCGCTCCCACAGGTTCTTCTTCATATTGATCCTCTAGAAAAACCAAAAAATATGTGTTTTCAACAGCCCTAAATGTTGTTACACTGAATTTATATGTTTTCTTATGCAGCATTGTTACTGTTCACGTTCGCGGTAAAGATTTGAAGACTGGTTCTGTGCTATACGGTAATCTTCATTTGGTGGATCTGGCAGGAAGTGAGAGAGTAGATCGCTCTGAAGTTACAGGAGACAGACTAAGAGAAGCACAACATATAAACAAATCGCTCTCATCTCTTGGAGATGTGATATTCTCTCTCGCTTCAAAGAGTTCCCATGTACCATACAGAAACAGCAAGCTAACACAGCTCCTCCAAACCTCTCTTGGTTAGTGAAATTCATCTATAATACCACATTCATGAATAAGAAATATCATAACTTCTGTATTTCTATGTGTTGTGGCTTATAGGAGGACGAGCAAAGACGCTAATGTTTGTGCAACTCAACCCTGACGCCACTTCATATTCAGAGTCAATGAGTACCTTGAAATTTGCAGAGCGTGTCTCCGGGGTCGAACTTGGTGCAGCAAAGACCAGTAAAGAAGGTAAAGACGTTCGAGACTTAATGGAACAGGTAAATAGACACACTTTCTCTCCTCTCTCTCTCGCTCTTATCTCTCTTACTCAAAGATACAATGAATCATTTGTTGTTTTTACAGTTATCGTCCCTTAAGGACACCATAGCGAGAAAAGACGAAGAGATAGAGAGACTTCATCAGGTAAAAGACACTCAGCATCATACTCAGAGACTTCAGAAACCCATGACGAGAAGAAAAAGCATAGGACATACCGATGACATAAACTCAGATACAGGAGAATATTCATCACAACAATCAAGATACTCTGTTACTGACGGCGAGAGTTTAGCATCCTCTGCCGAGGCAGAGTACGATGAGAGACTAAGCGAGATTACGTCTGATGCTGCATCTATCGGAACACAAGGATCCATGGATGTTACTAAAAGACCACCCAGAATTTCAGACAGGTTTAAAACCACATCCTATTGTTGTTTTAAGAGAACTTTTTCTTCTTCTAACGTTTAATTATCGGATCTAATTTCAGAGCTAAGTCAATAACTGCAAGATCATCTACGAGTGTAGCACGACCACTCGATAAGCTACGGAAAGTCGCTACAAGAACAACATCGACCGTTGCTAAGGTCACGGGGTTGACATCATCAAGTAAAGGCTTAGCGTCATCAAGTAAGCAAACTTAGAACTTATTCGATGTGAAGATTTTTTGAGTATGGATTAGTGTAAAAATTGGGTTTAATTATTAAGAGTTTTGTCTAATTGATAATGTTTTTTTGCAGGCATTAAGAAGACGGGAAGTACTTCAAGTTTGGCAAAGTCTTCAAAACGGTGGGCGTAAATAACGCTTTTTACTCCTAGCCGCCCATACATTACACGTAACACTGCAAATATCATTTTTTCTTTTTGTTTCACAAAACTTTACGTACGTTTTCTTAATTTATTTCCTCTAACATATGGCTTCGATTGGGACTAGAAGTTTTGCAATATTTTCATGTTAATTTATGTACAAAATTTTGTAAATACATGAATCTTATTATTCTCATCACGGCTTCTCTTTATTGAGTTTTTTTTTCCAACATATTTTTAGGGTATGGTCGGTAATTTCTAGATTCAATTCACAAGACTGTGCAATTATATTCAACTATTTTGTGATTCCGTAAATTTAATAAAAACAAATAATGTATTCCACAACATTTTATTTTGTTATATTACCAATCACAACAAAAAAAATCCATTCCCATCATAAGTATGATGGAACAAATAATTTGATTTTTCCTCCTTAAAAGTATATACCTAATGTTGTGATTCCTTGAGTGTATGAGTCACCTAACTTCCTAATAAAGCCTGAAACTTAATTAACTAAGAAACTAAAAAGTAGAAAGATATAGAGAGCAAGAAAAGGAAAAACAAAGAGAAAGTATAAAGTATAAAGAACTAAAGCAATCTACAGTATATCCCTATCTATTTATTCGATATAAAAACTTTATGGTACTCTTTATTTGGTGGGTTTTGTCTAAAAGATCTCCTACAATATGAGGTGTAAAAACAAGAAAAAAAAAGAAGAAGAAGGATGTGGGTGGGGAAAGAATAAAGGGTATATTCAGAGATTAGATTAAAATAGTGGGGTCAATGTGGAGGAAAGAAAAGTGGAGTGGAATCTCTTTGAAGCACCTTTCCACCTTGAATAATTTTAACTTTGCTCATCTTCTCTTCACACCAATGCAAATTCTCTTCGTTCATTTCATTCATTCTCAGTACTCTTGACACCACTTTCAAGTCTATTAAACCCATCAATATCTCCATTTCCTCCTCTATACTCATCTTCTTCTTCCTCATGTATTTTCCTCCTCGACGCATCTCTTTCAGCTTCGTCTTTTTCTGTTCACAATTATATATCAACAGTACTGTTGGTTAAGATTAGACTCTTCACAAAGAAAAAGAGTAAAGCCACATTATTTAATAATGATAAAATTTGGAAAACTTAGCAATATGAATTATACCGGATTTGGTGACACAACATTGATGCTAATAAAACCACTACACTACATGTCTTGGTTAAGTATGACTATTTATTTTAGAAGTGAGTCATAAAGTAGTGAAAAATGTGGAAGTTGAAATATATATTGACCTTTGTGTTGACTTTCTTCATGAGATGGACAAGGGTTGGATCAACGGAGCCTCGTTTACTTCTCCCAAAAAAGGCTTTGAGGATCTTTTGACAAGGCTTCTCTTTATCCGCTTTGAGAAAATTCATGAATGTTCTTATGCATTCCTCCATAATCATCAAGAACGATGCTGACGATATCCTCGACCTGAAACCCTCCTCTTTCTCTTCTTCCTTCTCCTCCTCCTCCTCATAATCTACATATCCAAACGAATGAATACATTACCGAATCTATACCCTCGGATAATGACCTCATATACAAACATATACTCTCAAAGCTTACTTAATTACCTTGGTATTCAGGAACAAGAAGCAATTTAGGAGCAAGAGTTCGCATTCGGGCATAAATCTCTGGTCTTCTTCCATGTTCATAAGGCTCATTTTCCACGTATCTTTGTAATAGAATATGAAACGTACGGAACTGGTCGGCGATTCCGGCCGGACATCCGACGTCGTTGAAGCTTCGTTGCGTGGATGATCTTTTTCTCTCGAAGTTTTTGTAGTTCCAACTTAGAGCTTCCCATGTTAGACATATCTGTGCCACGTAAGCTGATTCTAGTTCCACGTACGGGTTTGGTCTCGACCCATTGCTACCAGGATATTGTTGTTTTTTTTTCTTGTGTCCGTTTGATGTAAACTTGTGAACGATCCTCTCCGAGATCGATCTTGGTTCCACCATGATTGACTTCAACGATTCTATACATAGACAAAAATTAGAAAATACAAACCAAAATCTGTATATTGATAAACACACTTTCGTGCGTGATTCTTAATATATATATATTTATTGTATAATATATGATGATTTTCACCTGTTTCGTGAAGCTTTTGGGCAGAGATTCTAGTGAGAAAAGTCATTTCTTCGTCGTACTTTTGGAAGACGGTGTAAGATTCCCATTTAGGGCAACTCCGGCGAGAGGAAGTTGAGAAAGGGTCGTCAGTTTTGACAGAGTTTCTCCATTCCGATGAGCTTTTTGACGTTGACCCATTCGTGCATGACTCTCCGAATATCTCTCCTCTCTCTTCTTCTTCCTCTTCCTCTAATTCCTCTGCTTTTATCTCTCTCATGGAAAACCCCGATGATGACTGTATCTCGTCAACATCATTCTTGATTCCTCCATTAGACACAAACTCTCCTGCTAACAAAACAGCAAACGACCAATCCAAGTACGGTTTAGCTCAACCGGTTTCACATTGATTTTAAATCATAATTTTTTATTAGTGAGTATTGTCACGTACGTGAATATACTAATACCTAATAATTAAATTCGGATATAAGACTTGTCGTTTCAGATTTTTATTTCATTGTTTATTCAAAAAATCAATGAAACCGTGTTAATCTTGGTTACTTGTAGAAAGAAAGAAAACAACTTTTGGTTTGCATGTGAAGAAAGAATAATAAACATGTGAAGAGATGAGGATGAGAAATCATAATACCATTGTAGCTTTTGTCATTGAACACCAAACCACTTTGGAAACGAGAGGGACCACGAGTACTAGTAGTAGTATTTGGTTGCTTACGAACCAAATCCTCAACGACATCGTATCGTGACACTCCTCCAACCTCTTCATCTTCATCTTCATCATCGTGATAACGATTGTCAGGAAGATCTTCAACGCCATCATCTTCCTCTTCTATTGATGATTCGCTGTGATAAGGAGAAACATTGGCAGAAGAAAAGTGTTCCTCCGTTGAAGAAGTGTTGGAATCTTGATCATCTTCTTCTTCGTGTTCATGAGTTTGATAGACATTATTGAACTCCTCCTTCGTGTGTTGATTATTTAGTCCACCTTGAGAGTTATTATTGTAAAACACTAAAGATTCTCCGTCGTCTCCTATATCAGCTATCAAATCTGGATTTTGATCTCTAGATATCACATGGTAACTTGTGTTACACGACATCTTGAATTCTTCCACTTCTTCTTCCTCTTCCTCCTCTTCTTCATCTTCGGAATACCACCCCGCCGAATCATATTCATATTCATTCCTACATAATAAGAAATTAAGCTATATATATTAAGATTTGTCCCAACTGAGAACAATATTTACTATATGAAAAAATCATCAAAAGCGACCATATCTTTTCTTTTTAGCTATATATATATGCTAACTTTCGGTAACACGTAAATATGAAACTACTCTGCTAACCATTGTAGAATTTAAAAGATTTTCAGTATAAAACTCAGCAATAGCCAAGAATTTTGTTTTAAGTGTATATGCTAAAATCCGAAAACAGGGAAAAAAAGAAACTATTTCTCATATGTATATTCGTGTATATATAGATAGAGACCTTTGGAGGAGAGGGTAGCCGCCGATGAAGTGGAGGAGCTTGAGGAGGAGGGAGACGGCGGAGTAGAGGAGGAGGAGGAGGAGAAAGAAAGATGTAGAGACATTGATGAAGAGACTTGCTAATGCTTCTTCATTTGTATAACATTGCATTTTAATTAAATCTCTTTTTTCTCTCTTTCTTTTATCTTTTTCTATCTTTCTTCTTCTTCCTATCAAATGGAGAGAGAGAGAGACCTCCCCGGCTACAAAATCAAAAGCAAAGTTTGTGGTTTTACCAAAAAATAAAAATAAAGTGGTTATGTTGAGTGCTTCTCTCTTTTTTTTATCTCTACCTTTTGGTTATTAATTTATATATTTTAATTGTTTCAATACATGTTTATAAATTTGGACTTCTTATAATTTCCTTGAGACAAGATTATACGCCTACTCATTCTTTAAAGGGCATGCTGAAATTATACCAAGTGCCAAGTTTAAAGATTATTTGACTACCTTGAGATATATTCTCATATGAATATCTCATAATCATTTGGCTATACTTATGAATGAAATGATTGTGAGATATACATGGGTTATTCTTACCCAAAACTTAAAATTAACAGAACATGTGGAAGAGGAATGTAGAGGAAGACTCTATTTTTACCTGCAAGAATAAAAAAAAAGTTGATGATGTTTACCGACTTACTAAAGGCAAGAATCCAATATATATTGTATATTATGGATCATGAAATATATAAAATTATCGCGTAAGAAAAATATGGATGGAGACAAAAATAAAAAGAAGATCTCTGGAGCAACAAGAAAGTGAAGAGGCCAAAACCGTGTCACACGCTTCTCTCTAATGTAAACTTGTGTTTATAAGCTTTTGCTTTTCCAAAAGATATATATATTATACAATATACATATGCATGTTACGTGTACAATTAACATGGTACATGTAAAGAAACATTTTCAATAAATTTCATATAAATATATTTAACGTACATATCTAATGCATGTCTATATTTTATAGTTGTGATTTGTTTTGAGAAAAATGGTAACATTTTGATCAAATAAGAGAGTGAGAAGAGAGTTGTTCATAGACTAAACAAGTCTAGAATTTTAAATGGGCCGGGTTAAGTCGTTTTTATACTAAATGGGCCCGTATTATGCTAGGCCCAGTTTTGTTATCAAAGTACTCGTGTTGCGACTTTAACATTCAGGTTAATCTCGGTAGCGATTACCGACGAGAACCATGGCGGGTAAGCAGATCGGCGGAGACGGAGGTTTACCGGCAAATCTCGCCGGAATGACAAAAAGTCAGCTCTACGACATTATGTCTCAAATGAAGGTTCTCTCTTCTTTCTTTTCTCTACTCTCCGATTATCAGCTACAACTCTAATCCTTCACGGATTTGAATGGAGAACAATTGTTTTCTTCTTGTTTTTTTCGAATTCTGTTTATTGATCAGCGAATCTAATGGTGCAGACGTTGATTGATCAAAACCATCAACAAGCGAGGGAGATTCTGATTCGGAATCCTCTTTTGACCAAGGCTCTTTTCCAGGTTCTTCTTCACTTCCCTAATCTTTTCCTAAAAATCTGCTATTCGTGCGGTCTCATAAGCAATAAGAAATTCTGATTTGGAGCTTCTTACTTGAGTACTTTGATTAGACTATTGTGGGTTTAGTATTGTTGAAGAATCAGTTTGTTAAAAAATTAGGGTTTTGTGTCGTTTCCAGATATGAACAATGTTTAGCTTTATGCCTGTTTCAAAAAATTCATTTACATATAGATTTCAGAATTTGTATATGCTGATGATGCTATGTTTGTTGAAATGCCAGGCACAAATCATGCTCGGAATGGTTCAGCCTCCTCAAGTGGTATGTACTTGTATCTTTGAATAAACAATCTTCTTAAGTCATTTTTGTTTATAGATTCATCTTAAATTTTACAAATCTGTTTTTTTAGACTCCGAAAGTTGAGCCACAAGCTGTGCAACAACCTCAACAATCTCATCAATCTATCCCGCCAAAGCCAAATGTTCAAGCACATATCTCTTCTATTCAAGGGGGAGGCAGTGTACATGAGCCAGCAAATACGATGCAGCCACAAGCCACGATTCGAAAACACCCAACACCACAACCAATGCCTATGCCTCCTCCGCCTTCTGTTTCTGCAACCAATAATGCTCAACCACAGCCTCGTTTTTCGCATCCCCAGCGTCAGGGACATCTCAATCCTACTGTCACTTCTATGTCTCATCAACAGTCTTCTCAAGTTCAAAACGCGCCTCCTCCGGCTCCCCATCATCCAACATCCCAGCCACCTTCTTTTCATCATCTTGATATACCAGCTTCCTCCACTCAGTTGCAGCAACAACCAATGCACTCGGGTGGAGGTCCTCATTTGGCACAGCAACAGCCTAGACCATATCATCATCAATATGGACAAGCCCAAACTGGTCCAAACACTGGGTTTCAGCACCATGGCGCACCTCCTCAGCATCTCTCTCAACCCATGTTTCATGTGAGTCAGAGTTATGAGTAGCTATTATCGGTTTTCTTTTATTTCCGTCATTGTAAATTTTAAAGTTTTTGACTGACTAAAACTCGTTATTTGAGCCAATTTTGCAGTCAGGCAACAGACCCCCTGCTTCTGGTGGACCTCAATTCCCGCAGGGACAGCAACATCTGCCTAGTCAGCCAACATATCAGGTATTTATACTCTTACTTTTCTTGTACCTTTAGGCGATATGTTCGGTGGTTTTGCAGATTGACTATGGAAATTATGTTGCTTTATGTCTGTGTTTTCTTCCGAGCACTACACCTTCAATGAGTAGATTCACCCTTTAATGAGAATTCTTTCCAACATCTTTCATTGTTATTCTTAATCAGATATGAGAAATTATTTCTTCTGGCAAAAATTCTTCTCATCTTTGTTAATTATCTATTTGTCATCCCATTTCTAGTTCTGATTCCTTTAAAATCATGTTTCTGCTTAAGATAAATAAATCATCTAAATGGAAACTGTACAGGTTTTTAGTTTTGCTTTTAGGTCTCACTGCTTGTAATCTTGTTTATTGTTTCAGGGAGGAGGTCAATATCGTGGAGACTACAACAATAACCAATTAGCAGGTCTGATGGCTCAAGACAGAGGTCCTTCTTGGATGGCTGGCCAATCAGAGAGCTCGAACATTACTCATCTCCCAGGTTTAGGGCCGGTGCCTCCACCAAGCCAAGTTGGGCCTGGAGGTGGCCCACCACCTCGCCCTGCACCGGTAATTTATCATTCAACTGCAAGACACAGCCATTGAACCACTATTGCTGCTAGGATGTATATTCATGTCTATGATTGTGTAGTTCTGTTAGGCCCTCACACCAATCGGATTCGACGTTCCTATCCAGTAGACGTTGTAGTTATGTCTTTTGCCGGAAATCGAAATGAGAATTTCTGATTACAGAGCAAAGAGCTTTTGTCATTTTTGCTGATGACTGTGTTATCCTTATTTGTGCAGATATCTGCAGAGATGGAGAAGGCATTACTTCAACAGGTGATGAGCCTAACGCCAGAGCAGATCAATCTGCTGCCACCAGAACAGAGAAACCAAGTCCTTCAGCTTCAACAGATTCTCCGACAGTGAAGCTCATTGATACGATAGCTTGGTCTCCTCCATGTTAGAACTTAGAAGAGGCAAGTTTTGGCTTTGAATGTAAGGTCTGAGTTAAGTTTGGGATAATTTGTAAAAAGAAGAAAACTAATAGGTTTTTTCAAAGTTAAAGGTATCATCACTTGATACTTTGGTCATATCTCTCTCTGGAGAAAATTTATGTGTTCATTTTGATTCAATGTTCGGTAACAATTTTCTTCCTGAAGTCTTCTTGTTTACGGTTCTTTTACAGACTTTTTCAAGTTTCAACTCTTGTTTCACTTTCTGTGTAATACGTAGAAAAAAATATGATTTGAAGAAAAAATATGATTTGAAGAAAATTGTAATGTCATACATGTTTTGATCATAAATTTTGTATTTATCCAAAAAATGTAGCATGGAAGCATGTTTCTGGTGTTGTACTGTTATTACAATTGTTTTAGTAGATATGTTAAAATATTAGGAAAGTATTAAGAATACTTAAAAGTGGAATTGAAGATTTTGTGGGTTAAGTATCTTTATCTTAACTCTTAACACTTAAGACTTCAGAGATTTGAGGAGCTAACAACTCCTCCACAACTCCTCCACATTCAAATGGAGTCACTTCCAAAATATTGGTGGTTGGTGGTTCCCACAATGTTTTTGGATCCTTGAACTTGCCCATTTTTGTTCTCTGCCACCAAATGATGTGATCACCAAATCTATTAATAGAATACTTGTTGGTCCCAAATATTTATTTGTTTCCCAAAACTATCCCCTTCAACAACATATTGAATTATTTTTCATTTTTTTGATTAATGTGTTAAACATTTGTTCTAAGGTCTAACCATGAAAGAGAACCTCTAAACTTATATATATTTTAGAAAGTTTGGATTCTTTGATATGTTCATCATTTTCAAAATGTAAAACATCTTTTTCAAAAGACCATGTTGTAATAAAAGTAGTATCCCTGTGGAACTAGAAACAATCAACCACTATGCAGTTGAACTATTCAAAATTAGGCATTTTTAATTTATTTTTATATAAATATATGCAATAAGATGAAAATGAATAAAAAGCCCCACATATTTTCCATCTTCTTTAGGGCATGTAATGGTCCATTTCAAGCTGTCCTCCCTAGTTTCGTGGATGCATACATTGCATCTATTTTCTCTTTTTCTTTCCCTTGTTTAATATAATTTTTTTCTTATTTATGTTCAAATTTTACCTTCTGCTTTCGACTAATTTATTTTCAGACTAATTCAACTTTAAAGCTCTAAACTAAGACAACCATTTTGAGAGCAACACATGCCATGAATCTTCCACTTCCACTTTTTGGAATTTTCTCATATAATTTTGACCATTTATGAGTACTTATCCAAATGGACGAAAGGAAAATTAATATTATTAATGATGAAACAGAAACACTAATAGTAATACAAACTAGTGTATTATCACATGCTAAAAGAAGAATAGATATTTAGAAGTTTCACAAATGTTCTTCCCAATCATGTTTATAATGAAATGGGAACATCAATCACAGTCTATGAAGTATGATTGTATGAACCGTCGTCACTCATGCAATAATTCATTCAATAAAAGGAAATTAAAAGCTATGTTTAGATAAGTACATAGTCCACAAAAAAAGGAAGAAAAATCTTTGGTTGCTCCATGATTAAACACGTCCCTTCGAAATCCACAATCCACATTCTTCCACAAATTGCATAGAACCTCTCTTTGTCGCTGTGTTTCGTTACGGAGACATACATCATTATGTCTTTCTTTCGATAGTAACAAGTGAAGGGTAGTTTTGTCATTTTTCGTCCACTGCTCCTGAGATGTCCAAGTCCAGTTGTTGTTCGAGTTTATCATCTTTGCTTGTCTTTATTTGACCTCAATCAAAGCTGCTGATGCCAAATTTTAATCTATATTGTTGTAAATATAATGTGAACATCCGAATTTTAAAATACTCTTTTCATTTTTCTTAAAACTGAGATTTGATGACTATTGTTTTGGACGTACTTCAAGGCTTTCCAGCTGTGGCTGATTTGAAACTTTTGATTAAATGAAAATTTGAAGACGTTTTATGTATTTAACATTGATATATAGTTCTGTGTTTCGGCGTATATATCAGGAGCATGTACGTAGGATTGTTGTCACGTAAATGTAGTATTGAACATTCCAACTTATTACTATATACTAATCGTATTATGTCTGATACAGTTAATTTTTAACTAACAAAGCCGAAATAACATTCCTCATTACTGTTCTCTAAAGTGTGATTGATGAGGCTTCTAACTTTCAAAACACTTTATGAATCAATCATATTGTCAAAATTATTGTGGGATCTTACTAAAATTTATGTCACAAATATGGTTGGAATTTGGATACACTGACACTCATTCATTGTGGTTCCAATTTTTGCTTGCTCGGTAAAATTTTGATCCTTATGTGTATCCCCACTCTGTTCCGATATCTAGTTGAATGAAATCTCTAGGCAGTATATATATTTGTAATGTCGAAATTACACAAGTATACATATCATATGGCATCGAGATTTCTTGAAATTAATCTTTGAAAGTATATATTTTTTATAATCCAAAAGAAGGAGAAAATTAGAAAGACAAAAAAAGGAGAGCAAAAAACAAAAGTCAAAGGGTCCATGATGATGAATGGAAGACAGAATTCCCATCCCTCCCTTGCCCCATCTCCACTGCCTCACGTGCCTTTGCCCTCTGCACATTTTAATATGACCATTAAAAATCGATATTTAAAACATTTAATTAATCACATCAAACCATGTAGTTAAGTTAATTAAGAAATAAATCATAAGCAAACATCATCAGTCTTACTAGAAAATTTTAATTAAAAGTTAAAGATTCTTGATTTTGTACCTGAATGGATTCCACAGCATCAGTCTCCGAGTTAAAGTCATAATACGAACTTGCTGCTGTAAGCTTCATAGATAAAAACTGAGTTCACATAAAAAAAAGAAGTAAATCAGTATGATTATTGAAACGAATGGAATTGTTAGATAATCTATAATTTCAGAGAAATTAATTGTTATTGTTATACCTCGACTTGATTTTGTAAGGACTGGACGTAATTAATTATCTCATCCAGCATAGTAGCCATTCCCATTGTCTGCATCACCAAATTTCTCATAATTAATATATTTTCTTATAGTCTAAACAAAATAATTTGGTTAAAATTTCTCATAATTATTAATCACCTTATAACATCCGGGGACTATATCTTGCAAGCATTTCAATCTCTCATTTATTTTCCCTCGCCGAACCTGAAATTTCATATGAAAATATCTTCATTTATGGTTTTAATTTCATTGTATTATTTATTATCAATAATTCTAAAATCTATATATGTTTAATCATATAATCAATTTTACCCGCTCTGCTATGCTGTGGCTATCAGTGGCTTGGCCTCTTCTGGCTCTAACATGAACAACTTCTCTATCTTTCTCTTCTTCCCTATTTTTCGACCTCTTCCCTCTCCTTGAAGAATTCTGTGATTTGAACAAGAAAAACAAAAAGTTAGAACAATCCATGGAAACTGAGAGTCTAATATGTGTGTGTGTGAAATTAGGGTTTCTAGGTTAACGAAATACATTTTTGGTCAAACAATTTCCATTTAGGGAAACTTGAGCAGAAGAGCTTGAGAGGGTTTGATCAGAGACACTGTTCTCCGACGTAGAAACACCTTCCATTAATGATTTTCTCTTCTTGGTATCGACTCTTGAAGAAGACTCGTCGTTGTTTTGGATATTAGAAGGGAAGAATATCCCTTGGTGAAAATTATTCTCGAGAGGTTTTCCGGGAAAATGATCAGGGAATTGATTATGAAAGAAAAGAGAATCGAGACAAGAAGAGAAAGGAGGAGGAAATGTTTGGAACTGATGAAGAGTGTTGCTCAGTTCTGCTAGTTGTGTTATTGGATCATCATCCATCGTAAATGTCTGAAAATCAGAAGAGAGATTCTTCGCCATTATTGAGATTGATCAGTTTTATAAAAATATAGAATTTTTTTTTTTTAAATGGGTGAAAGTAGAAAGTGGCTGTTTTCGAGCGAGTGACTACGTTTATATATAGACTACTGTTCTCTTATTATTGTTTTTTATATATAAAAAAAATTGGAATAAAAGTGGGGTTCGAAAATAAAAAAGGAGGGCCAATGAAAGTGAGAGTTATGGGATTTTTGTATAGGAGTGGGTCACACATAATTTATCAGGAGATATATCCAAATAGAGAAAGTGGGCCAATGTTTGGTAGCCGGACCTGTGAGCACTGTTTATGCAACTTTTTTCATTATTTCTCAAGGGGGAAGAACTTACTTGAGACCTCAACATAGTATTTATTTCAATTGGATTGGTGCCCTTTTCTGCTTTTTTTGTTCTTAATCTTTTGTAATTTGTGACGAACGAACGAACAATTAATCCAATCCTATTATTTTACATTGATCGCATTTGCTATATATATGGATTTAAGATTTCATTGGTTATATAGTTTTAATTGTTTTAGCGGTTTATTATTAAACACTAGGGAAGAACAATAAAAAGTTGAAAGAATTTTACTCAAGAATAGTTTGATTGATGATATTCATGGTTTCAAATAGTAGAATATTTTAATAACATTTTTAGTTAAATAGTACCTATTTATGTTAAAATGTTGGCTATTTAGAATTTAACTTTTTTTTTAAAAAAAAACAATGTGAATTATGCAGACTTAAATCTTATATAGTTAAGACATTTCGAGGACGTTGCCACAAACTAGTAGCAGAGTATATGTCATGACCTATTTAATCTATACGTATAGTTAATTGAATAAACATAACTTTTTTTTTTTGAATAAACATAACTTAGGTCTACGTTGAAACTTAAAATGTGGTATATGTTGAAACTTAAAAAGGTCGAACTCTAATCAATGTAAGTTCGTTTAACGTTGGTTTGGTTTCTCTAGACTTCTGAGCGAAAACGTTTTTCTTTTCGGGGTTTTACTATAGAGTTAGGTTCCTATCAAATTAAGTAAATTAATTGATCGAACCTATCACCATACCCATTTTCAACTGATCAAATCACATGCAAATTACATATGCATTCAAGACTCAATCTAACTTGTTGCTTTGACCTTTCATGCATGGTTATTTTTAGTACTCTTAACAAATTTACACACCGGAAGTATTGATAACAAGCATATATATATATAACTCCTTGAATTTCCAAAGAAATATTTTTGGTACAGACCACATATATAAGATTTAAAGGAGTCTTAATCCTAATTAATAGGGTTGGAAAAAAATAACATCCAATTCAAAGTTCAAAATATGAATCTATTTTGATTTACAACTAAAACAAAAAACAAAACCCACTTGAAGAAAGAAATCCAAAACGACATAACTGAAGAAAACAGTAACGGAATACAAGATGTATGCTACATATCAAACTCTACATAACATACTAGGGCCGACCATGAGTGTTACTGGGTCTAAAAAACAAAAACAAAAAATCATCTACAAACATAATTGTAAGAAAAAAAGTCCAAAGTTTTGCAAACTTGAGACCATAAAACAAAAAGAACAGTAACTATACAATTCAAAAGTTTTTTTTACTAAAAAGTGTTTCTCTTCCATTTTAAATACATTTTGAGGTTTACTACTTTGCTAAGTTTTAGGCATGTACCGGACTTGTAACATACTGGTTCTGTTTTTATTCAGGTTGGTAGTTGGGTTATTTCTGACGAAATATAAACAAAGATGTGAATCTATCATCTAAATTTCATTGGTGTTGTGGTGCATACATATATTGGAGTATATTCTATTGTATCTAAACTTATAGAATATCTTAATTAACAAAACAAAACTTCATATTTTCATACACGGTTTCTATATTTTCATAATTTAGGTTTTCCTTTCTAGTACATCTCATTTTGTATGAATACTTGTTACACACATGATCCACCCAGTTGAAGAAATCAACAAATAGAACGCAACCAATAAAACGAGATCACATATATAACAAAGATAAGACCACATAGCTTAGTTTTGGTTTTAGAAGAAAACTCTGATAAAAGAAACTTAGACTTGTTTGCTTGTGAAACTAAACTTCCTTTGTTCAGTTATCTTTTTACTAAGAAAACAAAAAGTCATATAGTCAGTAATTAGGTTGGTGTCAAACTGTTCCTCTTGAGGAAGATGGAACTTGAAAGTTGAAATTACCTTACCTATAAAAGTCTATTACTCTGAAAGACATATCACCTAGGTTGCCTAAAACAGCTCCGCTAAATCAGACTCGATTATACACAAAATAAAAGCTATTGAAGAAAACGTTAAATAAACATAAACTTCGAAAAACATATTTTCTTTTGTTGCTAATTCATATCAGAATATATTAAGATCTTAGCGATCCATAAACCATAAACATATAATATAAAAGGTCCTCTTCTTTGTCTCTCTATATATACACGTAAATATGGGTGAATATACATGTTTTGATCATCTTCCTTCGCCGAAGGAAGACATGGAAATGGAGTTCCTCGAGTACTCCTCAACGATGCTATCCTGTCCAGCCGCTCCTCCTCCACTACTTCTTCTACTCTTAAAACTGTTTGGTTCGCTTCCGTTTAATCCAAAAGTTCTTGAACCGGCTCCTGTACCGGCCCCGGTACTTGTATAGCCGCCTCCTCTACGACCTTGGAGTCCAGGCCGACCCGGTTTAGGCAAATCAAATGAATCGCTCGACAACATTTGATGAACCATGTTTATATCCGGTCTGTTGGATGTGATCTGCTGGCAACACAGTAATCCTATGATGAAACATGTGGCTGCTTCGTCGCGATTGTATACTCCTGCTAGAGATTGATCCATCAATTCCAGAATTTTTCCTTCTTGGTACATTTTCCACGCCTGTATCGAATATAAATTGGTTTTTGAGTTAGACCTCTTTTTTTTTTGTTTCAATAACATTTTTGCATTATATGGGTTTAAACCGAGGTAGTGACACAACGACGACAGTAGGACAAACCACTAAGATACATATCCTCGGTATTTTTGTTCAGAGTTAAACAAACCTTTTGTTGGAAAAAATGTTGAATCAGTTTACATACAAGCAGATCAAATGGAAACATGTAGGGGGTGAATTTTCCATAGTTTAGTACAAAACCATGACTCGGGTTGGTTACGAACGTTGGGACTGATTCTAATGCCGACCAAAACTACATAACAAATTAATATTGAGAACGATTCATGAGTCCTTCAGTATGGTATAATTCAGTATATAGTGTAATTGTGGAAGATCCAACATTGGAAAAATGAGAATAGATCTGGTTAGTATATAAGAGTCGTGGCCAATTGGTTATGAATTGGAAGCCTATGAAACTTAACAACAATGAGGATTAGAACCCAACTCTAATGGCATTTTTATATGTTATGCAAAATCGAACTAGTAAATGTTATGATTCCAACTTACATAGCTCAAGAGATCAGCCATTTCTGGTCCAAGACGAGGATTTTGGTTCTTTCTTCCGCTAACTATCTCCAAAACCAAGACTCCATAGCTAAAAACATCTGAGTTGACCGATAAAAGCCCATGCAACGCATACTCAGGAGCCATATAGCCACTGCATCAACATTCACATAAGCCTCTTTAATATACTTATACAACATTCACAATCATTGCATATAAAAAAAACATTCACAATCATTTTCAAGATAATAGAGATAGTGATGGGATTAGGTGTACTCAGCTACTCACAAAGTACCAGAGATTCTAAAGGTATTGGTATGAGTGCCGTCGCCTGGGAATAACCGGGCCAAACCGAAATCCGAGATCTTCGGGTTCAAATCATTATCTAGAAGAATGTTGCTGGCTTTTATATCTCTATGGATTATCCGTATCGGAGCTTCTTCGTGTAGATACAACAGTCCTCTGGCCACTCCTATAATTATTCGCCATCGATGGTGCCAGTCAAGTGAACCGGGCTTGATCTTATCTGAAAATTACAAAGTGATCAATGGTTCTACCAAACCGGTTCGAATTGAATGAAGAACCGATCACTGCACTTCTTTCAAATCATGACAGAACAGAACAGAACCAATGATTCAGTACAGTTTGGTGTGGCTTGTGGGACAATTAAAGAGACGTACCAAAGAGAAAGTAGTCAAGACTCCGGTTAGGGAGATACTCGTAAACCAGCATCTTCTCAGGACCATGGAAGCAACAACCCAGTAACGAAACCAAGTTCTTATGTTGAATCCTAAGCAAGAGCTTAACCTCGTTCGTGAATTCTCTAGACCCTTGTCTCGAATCCACTGATAGCTTCTTCACTGCTATTTCTTCACCATTCGGCATCGATCCCTATTAATGTCAGTATCAAATAAATGTCCCTTTAATTCTGTTCTGTTTTTAAAACAGAGTTTTTTAAGAGTTTACCTTGTAGACAGGGCCAAATCCGCCGGTTCCGAGCAGGTTCTTCTCGGAGAAGAAATCAGTCGCAACTTCAAGTTCTTGGAGACTGAAGAAGATGCCACGGTCTCCATCGTCTCCGCCATCTTCGGCTGATATTTCTCCCCCGGAACAGGAATGACCACCGCACATCTTCAGCAGCGCCATCAAGCTACGGCGGACCATCTCTGGTAACGACACGTAGCTGGTTTTATTGTAAATACCTTCAGAGTGAAGATGAAGAGAAGGTGAGGGATATTATTTTGAAATCCAGTTTGTGATGATTGAGGAGGTGTTTCCTAATCGTTATTGCGGAGTGGCTTATACAACGTCACATTAATGCAACGTAACACAAGTCGTTGGGTCAGTCAACGTCATTGACTCATAGCATGGACACATAAGAGCATGTGCAGAGACTTTGCAAGTCTCTCAAATATATTATTTTAATACATATCATTTAATTTAGTTATTTATTTTAATTTTAAATAATAAAAGAAAATTAAAAACCAATTATATTCTGACATGTGTAAAGGTAGTCTCTCAAAGGTTCTCAAATGTTCTCAAATGAGAATCGATTCTGGTTTCTCTCTCCCACTTTTTATTATTTTCTTATTTTTTATTATTGAGAATCCATGTGAGAACTTCCCACTGCACATGCTCTAACTCTACTAATACGCGTTACATTAAGTTCCGTTTTCAATTCAGCTCTTTCTTTTCTTTTCTTTTTTGTGATGAAAACATTTTTTTGCCTTTAACCAAGTACTACTGTTTAAGGAAAAAAAAGATAAGAAAAGAGAAAAGATTAGTGAATAACTTTAAAACATTTGGAAAAAATAGTAACTTGCGTGGGACTTAAGTTTGAGACAAAGTCAAGGAGTCAAATCTAACACGTAGTGATAAACCCATAAAGTCTAGTCAAAGCATGGGACCTTTTTGATTGGACGATAAAGTCGCAAAAAAAACATCGTTATCGTGAGAATTTTCCTCTTATCAAGAATTTGTCGTGGGTCAACAACAAAGGGAAAAAGAAAAGAAATATTCGATCTCTTGATAAAGCCCGTTTCAGACTCAGGCCCATTATTAGGCCCAATTAAAACCATCACATTACATCACTGAAATCGACTTAACTTGTTAACTGCACAGTCGCCGGGAAAATTGCAGATTTGTTCGACGGCGGCTTCGCGATGAGGTTCCGGTACGCTATGGTATGTTCGTCGAATCAGAACCGGAGCATGGAAGCTCACGCTCTTCTGAAGAGGCAAGGTCTCGACGTTGCTTCGTACGGGACTGGGTCTCATGTAAAACTACCTGGACCATCGCTCAGAGAGCCTAACGTCTACGACTTTGGAACTCCTTACAAGCAAATGTTCGATGAGCTCAGGCGCAAAGATCCTGAACTGTATCCTCTTAATGCGTTCCTTTGTTTTGTTGCATATCGATCATGATTTTTCGAATCCCTAAGTTTTGTTTGGTCAATGCTTCTGTGTCAATCTCCTTCTAATTTACTTACTTTCTTAGGCTAGAATAACAATTATGCTATTCAAATTCCTTAATTTGTTTCCTAATTCACATTTAAGTTTATTGGTTGATGTTAGACACTGATTCTGGGGAAAAAATATGTTTTCTTCTCTCTAAATGTTGACAACATGACTGAATAAAAAGTGTGTTTTTAGTAAATATACAAAGTTCTTGCTTGTGGCTATGTTTTCTCCAATCTGTGATGCATTGCCTTGTTTTGTACTTTGAACCATGTTCATTGGGTTGTATAGGGAGACTTGTAAGCTTGAAGTTTGATACCTTAACTGTTTTCATCAGTTACAAGCGGAATGGTATATTGCAGATGCTTAAGAGGAATTTATCTGTGAAGCTTGCTCCTCAAAGATGGCAAGATAATGCTGGTGATGGTGTGTTTGATGTGGTTATGACTTTTGAGGAAAAGGTTTTTGATTCTGTCCTTGAAGGTAATCTTAATCCTCCTCATTTTTTACGGTTAAATACTTTGTTTCATAATTGCTTCATCCTGAGTGCTCACTAACTAAGTAGATAGATATTCATCACAAACTCTTCTAATAATGGATGAAAATTTGTGGCCACTTATCCCATTTGAAGCAAAACGAAATGTTGTGACTTTGATCTTCTACATGGGGTGTTTCCAAACAGTCTTCTCATTTGGTAAATTAATTTGAACTAGTTTGGTTAGATGTTTACATGTATGAATTAATGAAACGATTGCATTCATGGTTTGATAGAACTGTCAGTTTTCTTACTGTGTACAAGTAATACAAACATTCTTGTGTCTTAATATCTTTATCTCATCAAGTTGGATTTTGTCACGAATCTGCAGATCTTAATAACAGAGAACAGTCGCTTATGAAAACCATACTTGTGATGAACTTGGAGGTTAAAGACAACCACGAAGAAGCAGCTATTGGTGGCCGACTTGCCTTGGAACTCTGTCAAGAGATTGAAGGGAATGAAACATGGGAAGATACGATCGATGACATTGTTGCGGGTTTTGAAAAACAACACAGGCGGAAACTGGTCTACAGCATCTCATTCTACTGAAGATACCATCAGCAGTCGCATTAACGGTCAGATTATGTAGAGAGCTGTTCTGTGGCCCGAGACTTGAGATGCTAAACACATTAATAACTCATCGGTTTTATATGCTTTAGGGTTAGATATTTGAGTGTGTAGAAGAAATTGTTTCTTATAAACTGAGAACTTGTCTTCCAAACACCTCCCTTTTGTTTGTTTCTCCTTGCTTGAAAGTTGAAACAAAACCTTAATGAGCTGATGTTACAATACAAATCTGTTTTCTTTGTATTTGTTTGTTTGTTTGTTGACATGTCTCCAAATAAAAAAGTAATAAAAAATGTAAAAATATACTTCATCCGTTTTAGTTTAGTTGTCGTTTTAACACTTAAATTTTGTTTCATAATAGTTGTCGTTTTAGATTTTCAATGCAAATGTTTGGTAAAAATTCTAATTTTATCCTCATTGTTCTAATGTCTTGGTCAATAAAAAAAAATTATAGAATATATTATACAAGGGTAAAGTAGAAAATTTAATTATTTTCTTAATTCTTATGCAAAAACCTTACACGACAAGTAATTTAAAACGGAGAGAGTATCAAAGAGGTGACACTAACTAGTCTTAGCCCAAGCATTACTTCATCTTTAATGTAGAGGTACCAAAATTGATGATTCGAGATTTCTTTACTGTTTGTTTTTCGTTGTTTGATTAAGTAATTCATTGTTGAGTTATGTGAATTATAATATGATTTATTGATAAGACCTGGAAATGGCTTGGGCTCATATAATTTATAAGCTCATCTAATCTCTAAACCACTAATTTATTTGTTTTAAAAAATATCTCATAATGTTAAAACTAAAACTCGAACTAATGTCTTAAAGCGACTTTTTAAGAATTTGACGCACCTTTCCATTAAGAGCTGTGCATAGGATTATGTTCTTGTTGCCTACATCCTGCAAAAACGAATCAGACAATGTATCACCTCCCAAAAAACAGCTAGTTGCACAATAAACAGAGATCAGTCCTTAGACTCATTGTAGTGACCCATTCCAGTTCCAAATGTTGATGCTCTCTGACCAAAGAAAGATTAGTCTGCTTCCATAGACAATTTTTTTTCTCTTGATACATCATATTATAAATATTTTGTCATATTTCTTAGTTAATATGGGATAGATAGTCTTCATCGAGACATTGCACCAAGTAAGAGATAAATGAGAAACTAATTCGAGTACACCGTTCTAATTTTGTTGTACAATTGCACGCCCAGTATATCATATGGTTCTAATTTTGTTGTACAATACACGCCCAATATATCATAAGCTAAATTCTATTTCAAATTATTTAGCAATTTCTCAGAGCCATCCAGCGAGTAATAATCATATATATGAAAGTTGGCTAACTCTCTCCATATGAATGTCACATCATCATACAAGAAAATGGCATTTGACATTCTATATTATTTAAATAAACAAAGTAGCCAAATTAAGCGATTTTTTTTAAAAAAATTATTTCTGATACTGGAGCACCGTGACATCTTTGTAGAGAGCTGAGAGGTTTAAGACATTCCTAATGAAGACATCAATCCTCAGTCCAAGACTTTTTTTGAGATAAACAATAGTTGTCCCTCCCGTGAGGGTGGCCAATAGAATATTGGCACACCATTTTACCAACTTCTTCTCTGTTTCAACAAGTACATCTTATATCCTCAGATTGGACCAGATTCTCTTCCGGTTCTAAAAGAGGAGTAGAGTTCCAAAAGAGTAGATAACATGTATAAAACAAAATTATTTTTCGGATTTTTAAGATTTTGTTGATTTCATTATATATAATAAACATTTGCATTCTCCTTTTATTTCTTTTCAGGTGGCAAGTTTTTAGTACACCAAATTCTTTGTAGTTGGCAGCATCTTTCACCAAATTTGGTGCACTCGAATTTTTTTGTTTTTTCGACACTTCGTATCTGTCATATATCTTAGTTTCGTGGGATGATTTAGTTTCTCATTTTATCTTTAAATCGAGTACAACGTTCTTATTAAAGTCGCATGCCTATTATATCAAAATCTAATTTCAGATTTAAATTATTGAGTAATGGAAATTCTCCTAGCCATCCAGCGAGTAATAAATTATCTCAAATGAAATACACAAGAACCAGAGCCATCCCTCGATATATATAGACGTAAAATCCGATACACAAGAAGCAGTTAAAATCCCAAATGAAATAAATATTTAACACTAACAAAACCAAAAAAAAAAGCTTTATTCAAGAATCGAACAGGAGGCTCGACACCAATTATGGAAGACGAAGACCACTACACTATCGGAACGTTTTGTGAATATAAACGCCAAACGTTTTATTTAGTATTAAAGCCGCAAACAAATGCTTCATGGGCCATGGGCCGGCTCTGATTCTAATCATTCTTTTTTTTTGGTGGGCTGATTCTAATCATTCCTAGATCAGGAGAAAATCATTCTCTTCGATATGGTGAAAATTTCTTAAAAAAATTATTTTTAATTTGGATGTTTAATACTTAATATCTTTTAGTATTAAAAAGTACATTTTCGATATTATTTAAATAAATTTAATCAAAAAATACTTTTTTTTTTTAAACGCCAATATAAAAGTATCTTAATACTTCAAAAATGAGGTATTTAAAGAGGTATCAATGGGTCTCGAAGAATAGACAATCGAAGCTCATAAATACAATGAATTTGTATATCAATGGATCATGCAAGCAAATATTTTGAAGACTTCGGTGTCGAGATTACCATCAGCAGTCGCATTAACGGTCAGATTATGTAGAGAGCTGTTCTGTGGCCCGAGTCTTGAGATGTTAAACTCATTAATAACTCATCGGTTTTATATGCTATAGGGTTAAATACTTGAGAGTGTAGAAGAAATTGCTTTGTTAGAAACTGAGAATTTGTCTTCTAAGCACATTCCTTTGTTGTTTCTCCTTGCTTGAAAGTTGAAACAGAACCTTGATGAATTTGTTTGTTTGTTGACATATCCAAAAAAAGTAATAAAAATATTTAGAAATATAAAGATAGGTGACACACTACATGTCTTAACAAAGCATTACTTCATGTTTAATGTCGCAATCTAAGTTAACGTGTTTATATAAAACCCAATTCGTGGACCAATTGAATTAATCCTACCCTTAAAATCCTGTACAAGTCAATTCAGTGTTCTAGTAAAATCCAAAGCCCGTGAGATTAGATATTTAAAGAAACCCAATTACGAAAAGTCCATTTAACATTCATAATCTTGACTATATAACGTCCCACGGTTCTAATTTTTAGTTTCAGCAGACTCAAAAATAATGAAGAAGAGCCAAGAAACGCAAGAAGACTCTCTACAACAAGAAAGTCGTTATCAACTTCACCAAATCTTCATATCGAAGATATTCAAATCTCATAGATTCTTCCAAGCTCTCGTGTTGTATTCGTTGCTTATCGGTTTCGGATTCGGACTAGGCTTCATACTCAACGTCCACATAAGAAACGTCTCTTTCAATCCCCAAATCTTTCGTCTGTCTACTCTCTCCCCCTCCCTCTCATCTTCCTTCTCTACACCGCTTCAACCGCAGCCAGAGAAAGTCGTTTCCTTGGAAGATACGGTTGTTGTTGCGACTAATGATGATGATGACGAAGGGCAAAAGGGTCATTCTCTGGTGAAGCCGGAGAACGTGATGCACAACATGACGGAGGAGGAACTATTTCTACGTGCATCAAAGATTCAAGAAAAGACGTTAAAGAAGACAAAGAAAGTGGCGTTTATGTTCTTGACGAGAGGGAAGCTTCCTTTGGCTAAACTGTGGGAGAGATTTTTCAAAGGCCATGAAGGTCTTTTCTCTATTTACATTCATACGAGTGACCCTTTTTACGTTGACGATGATATCCCCCAAACCTCGCCGCTTTATCGCCGGAGGATTCCAAGCAAGGTCAGTCAATTTTCTCATTCCGTTCAGATTGTATAATTGATTTAGTCGAATTATTCAGTCTAGATAAACTTGAATATAGGCCTAGATAAACTCGAATATAGATATCTATAATTTCAGTTTCACAAAAAAAAAGAAGATATTTATAATTATATTTTTGAGATATTCGAATTATTCATCCTAGATAAACTTGAATTTAGACGATATTTATAATTTTTTGGGGATTTTTTTCTATTTAAGAAATATACTTTGAAAATTAGTTTGGAACTTAGAAGTATAATCCAAAAAAAGGGAGTGACAAAATTAACAGTGTTTAGCATTATTTAATTTTTTAATATAAATTAGTTGGTTTTTTAACCATAAATGACATGGTTGGATTAATAAGCCAAAATAAAGTCGCATGTCGACCAAAAAAGCTACTAATACATATATAATGAGTTCATATATAATCTAGTTGTTGACATGTTGTAAAGAAAAACATATACAGTATAATCCACTTTGAAAACTAGTGGTGCTGCATAAAAGGCTTAGAAGGGAAATGACAAAATTAACGAACAGTGTTAAAATTAGCATGATTATTATTCTTAACTTTTTCAAGTAGTCATGCGTTAGCATTTTAAATTGTGATTACAAAAGAAAGGACAAGTACAGTAATATGTGACTGTAATGTTCAAGGTATAGTATACTAGTTCAAAGAAAAACGTAGATCCGTATCCTTTTTTTTATTCCCTAAATACGTTTCAAACCGACTATATTTATACCTTTGTTTATAAGATTAAGGTAAATTACTCTAAAAAAAAAGAAAGGCTTGTCGAAGATATTAGAAAAGTCGAGAAGACTTTATTATATACATTTGTTTTTCTGAAGTAAGATACAATAATATCTCCTACTTATCATCATCATTCAACTAAGACACGAAGTCACGAATGAGCACTAGAGATCATACTTGACATTTTTTCTTAATTGTTTTTTTTTTTAAAAAAGAAAAAACTAATTCCACAAGGTCCAGAAACGGTCCTAACTAGAAACTAGAGAGCTAGACCAGTCATGGGTTTGGTCGTTTGGGGCCATCTAGCTAGTGTAGTTTTATCAATTTTAGAGGCAGCTATATTAAAAAAAAAAAAAAAAAAATTGTTGGTAAATGCTTCATTTTAAAAAGTTGTTTTTTAGTTTCTTCTTATATATCAATTATTATTGGGATGATATTTTGTTCTGTCTTGAATCACCTGGTGTCACAGGGCCGTTCTGGGTAACACCTAGCTAGTTATCCCCCATTTAATAATATGGTTTTAAAAGTTGAATTTTAGTTCCCTTTCGTATGTCTACGTATGCCTCTTAATTTCCCTTTCTATAGATATCGATATCATCAAATTCTATATAAATATAAAATCGTTGAGTAGTCTATTATACATACGTACCGACATGGATTTTAAATTAATCAATTAAGTTGTTAATTAATAAAAATATCACGACTCATGTACGAGGATTTTGTTGTGTTTTTTTCTTAGGAAGTGGGATGGGGAATGGTGAGCATGGTGGAGGCTGAGCGACGGCTACTGGCAAATGCTCTGCTTGACGCCGGAAACCACCGCTTCGTCCTTCTCTCGGAATCGGACATTCCTCTCTTTAACTTCTCCACTATTTACTCTTACCTCACAAACTCTCAACACTCCTACGTCGACGTATACGACCTTCCCGGACCAGCAGGTCGCGGCCGCTACAACCGCCGTATGTCACCAGTCATTAACCGCCGCAACTGGCGAAAAGGCTCTCAGTGGTTCGAGATAGACCGTGAGGTAGCTTTAGCTGTAGTCTCGGACAAAACTTACTTTCCTGTGTTCAAGAAACATTGCCTTTCGAATTGTTATTCCGACGAGCATTACTTGGCGACATTAGTCCACGTCATGTTTCCAGGGAAGAACGCGAACCGGTCACTGACGTGGACGGATTGGTCACGGAGAGGGCCACATCCAAGGACGTACACACGGGGGTCGGTGACGGGGGAGTTTCTGCGGAGGGTGAGGAATAGAGGGCAAGGGTGTGTGTATAATGGGAAGAAGAGCGAGAATTGTTACTTGTTCGCTAGGAAGTTCGATGGTGGTTCTTTGGATAAGTTATTATATTTTGCTCATAGGGTTATGGGATTTTAGTTTTCTTCGTTATAACCATAGCATACGACTCGGCCAATTTGTGTTTGGTATATAGCCCGTTTAGTGTGCTTGAATTTTAAAGTCCCAATTGTGAATTGTGATTACAAAACTTTTTCACATGATTCACATTTCATTTTTCACAGAAATTTTGTTCTTCTGATTGTCCAAATTCTTGATGAAAAAAAAAAAAATTGTCCAAATTCTTCTACCTATACCAATACGTTTCAGCCCATTTGTGTTTAGTAAGGCCCATTTATGTATTTCGAATCTGAATGCCCAATTTTTATTACAAAACTTGTCCTTTTCTTTCCGATGACATTTCCTCTATACTGTATATTAATTCGGAAGTGACAGTCACATTAGAAGGATTCAGTTAATCAATTTGGAAGATACATACAAGTATACAACCAGAAAACAAAATTATATTAAGAAGTCCAAAATTCGTTATATTTGCATATGTTTTCCCACAGTAATGTTTGTAATCTTTCCATGTAATATGTCTATTTCAAACCTTGCAATCGCCTTTAAAGCATACCGAACAAAATCCCATGCTCCATCCGAAAACTTCTTCGTCTTCTTATTATAATATACGTAAACAATGTTTCTGTTGGGGTCTTAGGGATGAGTTTTCAAAATTTGTCATATGGTTTATTTTTATTTTTTGCCAATAGTTGATTCAGACTTTTACCAATCGACTAATTCCGATCCCATTGTGATTGTAGTTGTCGAGTAGCCTTTCACCAAATTTTCTAATGAACTTAAATCATGTCATTATTTCGACTAGCCAAATAGAGGTAATTAGATAATTTGTCATTTAGTTGAGTCATGATAACTATATAAGTGATGTTTATTACTCATTAGAGAATCTCATTTATATCGAATTATGGTTAGTTCGTTGAGAGTGGTCAGATTGCTATGGAAAAACAAATCGTAAAGATTAATAAATTGTCAAATCATAAATTTTGGTAACTCTATATATTTACAAAATAAAATTATTTAGTAAACACGAAAATCTTATCCACCTACTAAAAAAACCACCATGGTCCATGAGCACTTTCATATGAAACATTACCGCGACAGTAAACCGATCTTTAGAGCATCATTATTGGTGGTATGCTAATATTGGCTCTTAGCATTAGTTTAATATTAAATTTGTAAAGTTTAGAGTTAAGAGATTGTTTGGTGGTTTAAAATTTTATGTGTCTCCAATGGTAGTTTCTTAACTTGTGGTTCTTAGAAAGAAAAATATTAATTTTAAAAAGAAATAAATTAACAATTTTAATTTTAGAAAACTTAATAATTGTTGCAAATGAAAACTTGGTTTTTGAAGTTTAAATGTTTTGGTTCTTAAAAATTGTAAGTGTTTTGGTTAAATTTGAAGTGATTTGGTTAAATTTTTTGGTTCTCAAAAGTGTTCTTAAAGATTTGGTTACAACACATATAGCAAAGAAAGAGTGTTTTGATGAGATGGAGAGAAGTGTTTGTGTTTTTTGTAAAACAAAAGTGTTGTATATATGGAAAAAATAAAGAGTTCAGGTACAAGATCATAAACTAGGAAAAGAACACAAATACATCATATAAAAATAATGTTTTGTACTTTGTAGTGTGCAATCATTCAAACAATCACAAAACATATCAAGTTGACGATGGGAAGAAGCAGCAAGCAGAAATTTTCCATTTGTGTAGAAACAGGTTTGCATCCAAGTCCTTGAAATCCATGCTTGATGTGCATGAAGAACACTCGATCAATGCACAACACCTTAGTTAAGGCACATCCATCTTCTGTTTTGACAAGGAGGCTCAATAATAGGTAACATTATGGCACCAACTTCACAAACATAGTGAAAGCACAACAATTCAAGACCATAGTCATCATTGCCATGAACCAGAATAACCAAAACATTGGTCCTACTTGATTGTATCTCCCCATGTCTTAGAACAGATCCAGATGAATCAAATTCTTGATAACCATCAAACCAACAACACCTAACTAACTCCATCGCCAAAAGACTCCAAGAAGCCATCCTTTGACAGCAGCTGCACAGCAGCCCATGATTAAACTATATAATTGGACCAAATCTAACCATAAGATGTCTCTATAAGACCCATTACTATATTCCAAGCTAAACATACGAACAGAGAGAAAAATTCATCCTTTAAGAGGAATCAATGTTGGACTCTTTAACGAATCCATGACCACAAATCTTTGAACATCCTAAGTCAAAAGCAAAAATATTCACTAGATAACATGATTATAGATTGAGTAACACTGATACACAACTGAGAATTTCAAGAGAAACATGATCACAATCATGAGACATATCAAAGCATAATCAGTCCAACACAATTGAGGAAAAGAGAAACCTTTATCATATTCTCACGTTAATCGGTGGTCGAGAAAACTCTTCCTCCATGATCTTCAACAATCCTCTATCTGAAACAAAGAAGAAAGACCCAAATCAAGATACTATATCCTATCTCATTTTCTGCATTTAGAACATTAATTCTTTCTATAGACATTGGATTACTGAAAACTGAAGAATTTTGCATAATCACAATCAAACTATTCCAGATTACATTGGATTACTAAAGAGTCGACGCTTATTAGTTGTGTTACTCCGATGATCTTTGCTAGTATTTCGTCGGAGTGATAATTCAACCATACGACGGCGACGAGAACCATATGTAGCAAAGATCCAAATTCAATCAAACGATTTTCTCTCATCCATTAACCACACCGCACTGATCGATCATCATAGTCGGAGCAAAAAGGTCTTTGACGATTGAATTCCCGAATCCGATCAATTGAAGAGATTGTGGAGATGATGACTATGGCTTCACGAACTCAAACACACCATAACTTCACACGTATTTTAAGACCCAAACAACGGAATCGAAGAAATTTCTCTGGTTTGCTCGAAATCGCAAGAGAGAAGAATCGAGAAAGCTTTCACAGAGAAAAAGAAAAAATGAAAAACATGCTTTTTTGGTCGTCGGATCCTTTGGCGTCGGCAAACACCGCCACGTGGACGTCTCTTAGCAATAGTTTTGTCTCTTAAGTAAGAGACGTTCCTTAGTTATAAATGATATATCTGATTTAATTTAATTCTGCATTTAAGCTAAGATCACCTTAAGAGACTAGCGTTAATGATGCTCTTAGACCCGGAAAACAAAATTTTGAAAATTACACGACTTACCTAATATGAATGATTGTTCATTGATAAGATTTGGAGATGGCTCGAGCTCATATAAACTAAGCCACGCGCTGATGTCGAAAAACTTTATTAAAATCTAGTAGCTAATAATTGCTTACTCACGCGGCCGTTTTGTCCCCGTACGCGGATTAAAGTACTAAATTATGTTTAAAAAAGACTGAAACTGAAACTAAAATCTCCAGCCAGCATATGATTTTGTGGACAAAATGTTTACTTAAGATAATCTACTTTTTGGTGGACAATTATGCATAGAACATATGTAAAATTATATGACTATCATGTTTTAGATTCTACAAATATATATATATATATAATTAGATATATAAAGAATGTTGCTTGGTCAAAATACTCAATAGTAACAAATTCTTTTGCAAACGGCTGCTTCCAAGAAAAAAAGGCAGTCCTATATCTTTTAACTTGACTTTTAATATCATTACAAAGTTATAAAATGGTTTACTCATATCATAATTATTTAAAAGTTAAATTAGTATGAAAAAGGTACAAATTAACACACTCAGAAAGAAAAAAAAATCTATAATGTTCTTGAGTTGGCCACCCCTAAAAGTGGATGGCAATTCTGAAATGGGCTTTTCATGTTTAGATTCTATCAAAACTGAATAGATGGTTCTTACTCTGTATGAGATAATAATAATATCGTGACAAAGACTATGTGACAATGGTAACAATACCATACAATTTATCAGGGAGGCAAAGCATTACAATTTTATCACGCTACCAAATATATTTTGAAGTTAAAACAAAAAACATACTAAAGTTAATCAAAAGCAAGATTTTCGACAGAGACTAAACAGAGTCGATTGAAGCTAAAAGAACGACAAGTTTTGAGAGGATGATTGAGATTTGAATGAAACCCACCCGACAAGAAATTACCCGAAAAGAACAAATCAATTCAATGAACCTTCGTCGAAATCATTCACTTGACCCCCCTTTATATAGTATACTTTATATTAATACATAAGAACTTGGATATTGTTAATTTTCTTTAACGCAATACATTTCTATATCAGACAAAAACGATTGTTTGTTTTCTCTTCTGCTTTAATAATAGCTATTAACTATTAGGATATTTTTGGAGAACGATTGTAAACCAAAAAAGGTTATTATCAGACTTTATTTCTTTCTTTTTATTTGCATACAAGATTAGTTCAATAAAATTATCTATATAAAAGGGGTTTGTTATATATAAAACATACAGTATTTGTCGGACGAGACCAACCAAAACTAAGAAGTTCAGGACTTCAGGTTATCGCAAACTTTGCCTTTTTTGACATAAACTTTAGAAAACAAATCTGAACCTGTCTTTTTCTCTGATTTTCATAATTTTTCTAAGTAGGTTCGAGAGGAAAAAACAGGAATTTTTTAGACAACCGATTTTTCATAAATATGTATGTTGATATATATGATGATATCAAAAAAAAAACTATATGATGATATCAAATAGTGTTAATTATTCTTATAAGATAAAGAAAAGAACAAAAATTCTTTGAAGAACGGACCGGATTAGGCCTGGGCATTCGGATTTCGGATCGGATTCGGTTCGGATTTATTCGGATTCGGATAATTCGGATAGGAGATTTTATTATCCGTTCGGATTTTATGACTAATCGGATCGGGTTCGGTTCGGATAGTGTCGGATTCGGATCGGTTTTGGATTTTTTTTCAAGTAAAAAGAAACTAAAAAAATGTTCAATTTAAATAAAAAATAGTTTAATCTTACTAAAATTTGGCTAAGTTTTCCAAAAATATGTATAATTTTAACAAATATAACTAAAAAATTTCCAATATCTAGGTTATTTAGGATATTTTTGTTATTTGTTATAAAATTATAGCTAAATATAACTAATATTTTTGGATATATAATTTTATTTTCGGTTTTCGGATATCCTTTCGGTTTTCGGTTCGGATCGGGTTCGGTTCGGATAATTCGGATAGGAGAATTCATTATCCGTTCGGGTTTTGTGACTATTCGGTTCGGATTCGGAGCCGGATTTTTCGGATCGGTTTCGGATCGGTTTTCGGATTTCGGATTTTATGCCCAGGCCTAGACCGGATCTATCGTATACTCGTAGGGCTCTCTCACAAGAAGTAATCATGTGGCATATGGATCGACCTTTATATCAACCGTTAGATCTGAATCCAAATCGGATGAGAAGATCGGAACCGTCCACTTGTCGACAAGGGAAGCTTTCTATCTAGGAGTTGACGTCAAAAGTCTCCCTATTTATGACGCCATAAAACGATTAGTAGACTTCTTTGGATGCTGCCAGGTTGTTTCCTTTGTCGTTCTTCGAACTTTCTTTTTTTTTCTTTTTTATTTTTTGTTTTTGTGAGAATAAAGACTAAAACTATATAAATGTCATTGCCGTATTTAGATTATGTCAAAACATTACAAAACCTAGATTTGATCTAAGCGCTCTCTCTCCCTCTCTTTCTAGCTCTCTCAACTCACCAGACCAATTCCATGGCAGGGAAGAGGTTATTCCAAGATCTTGATTCCGACCAAGAAAATAAGTCCGAGAAACGGATTAAATCTGTATCATCCCTTGCCTCGTAATTTTTCTCACAAAATTTTCATTCTTTTTCTCTTATACTGAATTATTTCTACAATCTTAATTTTTGTTTGGAACATGTTCATTGTCCAATCCTTTTTTTATCACATATATCATGTGTATATATGTATTTTATGTATATGTTCTATTCACTCTCTCTCTCTCTCGTATCCATATAAATAATATCTTCTCTAGATCTTACTAGTCTTGAATTTTCTGTTCTCTTGACTTTTTTTTTTCTGATAAACTTTTGTTTCTTGCCGGCCAATTTCCAGTGTGTTTGGAGCATTGATCACAGAAAACACCCTTAAGAGCTTTTCTTCAGCCCTAGAGCCCGTTCTTAGAAAAGTTGTAAGTATACTATAATTCCACTTTTATTTTGTTATTTATAAATACTTGTTCTAATGTCGTCGATATTGTATGTTAAGTAGCACTAGATTCATACGCATATCTATACTTTACAACTGACAACTCATGGATATAGAGAAGTGGAGATATATATTGATATTTTCAAATTTTGGAATTGAGAATAATTAGAGTTACATATTTACCATGTTTAATCAACTACACATACTAAAAGTAACAAGTGTAACAATAAATATACGAGTCTATTATTGACGATGTCTAGTGTTCGAGTTGGAACTTGATAAAATAAGAAAGATTCGATCCTGTTGCTAATACTATAATTTTTATGTACAACACATATGCATGTATAGTTGCATTATTCTTATATATCATATATATACACATACGTTATTAGTATATCATAACTTTATGATCCATTAAGATATATAGTACTAAATACTTACAAAGTTATAAATCTTTTTAGTATTAATAACAAGACCTCTCTAACCTAACATACACACATATATGCTACTAGCCTTAAAAAGATCTACATATTGGCCTACATATTTAATTCACAAATAAAATCTTTTTAGACATGATTTTGTTTCGTGAATTATTGTGTTGTTTTAGATTCTCAAAACAAAATCAAATATGTCTATTAACAACAAATTTAATAGACATATCTTAGTATATAGTATTGTTTAATTTGTGTGTGATAAAAATATCAAATTATTTGTTAATATAAACCAAATAAGAGTATTTTATAATTAACTCTACTCGTTTTGGTGACGTGACCAGGTAAGACAAGAAGTGGAATATGGAATTAGTAAACGATTCCGATATTCTCGGTCATCGTCTTTCCGTATCGAAGCTCCGGAAGAGTCTATTCCGACATTCAAGCTAATGTTCCGTAAGAGCTTAAGTACACCAATATTCACCGGAAGTAAAATCAGTGACGTGGACAACAATCCACTTGAGATTATCCTTGTTGATGATTCAAACAATCCGGTGAATCTCGACCGTTCGATCAAACTAGACATCGTTGCTCTTCACGGAGATTTTCCTTCGGGTGATAAATGGACTAGTGATGAGTTTGAGAGTAACATCGTCAAAGAAAGAGATGGGAAACGACCGTTACTTGCCGGAGAAGTAAGTGTGACGGTGAGAAACGGCGTTGCAACAATCGGAGAAATTGAGTTCACAGATAATTCGAGTTGGATTCGTAGCCGTAAGTTTAGAATCGGTGCGAAAGTTGCGAAAGGGAGTAGCGGTCAAGGCGTTGCGGTTTGTGAAGCGATGACTGAAGCGATTGTTGTTAGAGATCATCGTGGAGAATGTAAGTTTATTTACTTTTCTTAATTACTAATTATTTTGCCTTAACAAGAAAATTTATGAATATATAACAAATAAATATATGCATTCATATATAATGAGTTTTGTGCTTTTATTCATTAAGCAGTACTCCACTAGGCATGTGATAGTAACATATCACTAGTTTCAATTATCTTTGACCTGACCATATATGGCATCTTATGGATTACCCTACTATCAATCATACATATACCCTTAAGATACTGATTTATATGCAACACATGTGCACAGAAATCCAATTAAATGATATTTTGCTTTCGTCAAAATTTTACTTGCATAATTTCGTTTTCAAAATTGATCAACATATCAATCTATCTAGATGTTTTTGGTTTTTTCTTTTTATTTTTTTTAAAAAAATCTTAGTTTTTATAATTAAATACTAGTAAAGAAATATAAAACTATATAGTATTTGGGTATAACAAAATTGTTGTATCTTGTCATGATATGTTTTGTCTACAAATATTAATTATGGTTGGTTTGTCTTTATATACACACAATTTTTGTAACTTCACTTTTATTTTTCATAGGGAAAAACTACTAAAAGTATTTTCGATGTGAACCGTGTGCTAACGACTGTCCCACTTTATACAATAGCCTAAAGTCTTTGGCCAATGCTTATATCTTATTAATTAATACTCTATAGTCTATATATTTTCGAATCTTGTAACACGCAAATCCTAATCAAAATGGGTTCAACAAACACATGCATAAAGCGGATATATATAAAGTAGATACATAGTAGAAATTGAATACAATTCTAAATAGTTTTGTACAACTTGTGGTTGGTGAAGTGTACAAGAAACATCACCCACCAATGTTAGAAGACGAAGTGTGGCGGCTGGAGAAGATAGGCAAAGATGGGGCCTTTCACAAGAAGCTCTCCTCTAAACACATCAACACTGTCCAAGACTTTTTGAAACTATCCGTCGTTGACGTCGACGAACTCCGTCAGGTACTAATTATTTTCTTATTTCTAATATTTTACCCGTAAACTTTTTAATCATTAGAGAACTAATAGGGGTTTGCTAATTTGTTTGTTTGTGTACAGATTTTGGGCCCTGGAATGTCTGATAGAAAGTGGGAAGTAACATTGAAACATGCTAGAGAGTGTATTTTGGGAAATAAGTTATACATTTCTAGAGGGCCGAATTTTTTCATGATTTTGAATCCGATATGCGAAGTCATGAAAGCACTTATCGATGGTCATGTTCTCTCTAGTCAAGAATCCCTGAATCAGGTATTGAAAGAAGTTATGAAAGCAATTATCGATCATTTGTTAGAAACTGTATTTATATTTCGTCTATGGTAATATTTTGTTGCAGCCCTATGTTAAGAACTTAGTTCGAGATGCTTACTCAAAAGGAAACTTGTTAGAAGTGGGCGAAGGAACAGCGAACGAGGCTGCTCTTTTGACACAAGGTATTTTAAAATAAAGTCGACATAAACACCATTTCTGTTTTTCTATAATTGCTAAAACATCGTTGAATATATAGTACTAACTATATTTTAAAATTATATAGGTGATAATTTGGACCAACAATACGTTGCGGGCCATTACGACAACATCGAAATCAATAGATCATCTCAACAAAACGGATATGTTCAAGAGAGAACTACAAACAATTTGGAGATTGTAAACGAAGGGTATATAATAACTACTCCAGCGGAATTCAATATATGTTTTACCGGATCTTCGTCTCAGAACCATATAAACCCTTTCTAAATCCTCATCTGCGTTAGAATTGGTAGACATACCATAGTGCCTTGGACGTGATTGGACTCTTTCTAAATAAGGTTTTAATCTACTACATGTATTCTATATATGAGGATCATATCATTGTACATAAAAGTGTGAAATTTTTAGCCTCATATTTTTCGTTGAATGGTATACCATTTGTTCACGTTTTCACGTTCTATGAAAACGTTGTTTTTACCATTCACAAATTTTAACGTTTTCACGTTTTAGAAAATTTATTCTGTTGTATATGTATTGACTAAAAAAGAACAAGCCAATATTTCAAAAATACTTGGTTTTGAACATTTTGTGATTTTTATTTTTATTTCGATATTCTATCATTCCACTAAGCATTTCAGTTATGAGCATAAAAGGAAATCAAGAATACGAGGGTAACTTTGTGATTCAAAAGTATCTGATCATGAAGGAAATCACTTTGATTCAAGTGATGTTCTTCAGAGTTCTTATCTTTTGCCGAAGTTGGAAATTTAACCTTTGGAATTAGATGAGAATTACAAGTTAGAACGAAGCCAAGCTTTTCGAGAGATCACACTGGTTGATTATAATGATCTTAAACGATTTGATCAAACGGTAGCAAGAATAAAGAGTGAAGTGGCAACAAGAGAATGCAAAAGATGATCATACACACCATTTGTTCTCTGAAACTCTCTATTCATTTACCATTACCAATCCTAATTTACACATCAACGAAATTGAAGCTTAAAGAGGAAAAAAAACTGATCCTTCATCTGCTAAAAACAAGCATAAATGACAATTGCTTATCTTCTTATTAATCTACCGTAGTTGTTGTTGTTGTTGTAGCAGAATCTCTGCGAAGCTCCTTGACAAGAGTAGCCAAAGCCTCAGGGTTAAGACCAATATCACAAAGAGCTATGAGAACAGACAAAGTATGTCGATCAAGCCCTGTCTCCAAGATGTTGGACATCCGAAACACTAGCTCCAGCGACTCTCTCGCTGTTTCAGCTGCTTCCTGATTCATACTCTCTGAAACCACCAAAATTTATCCAGAACAAAAAAAAAAATTCAATCAAATTTCGGAAACGATTCAATTTATTGTTTGTTATAAATATCTATTCTTGTACACATATTTATCGATGTGCGTAGAGTGGAGAAACCCCTAAAGTGTAAATCGGAGACTTGCCGACGGATCAAGAGATGCATTAGATCGGAGAAATGTTAAGGGAACAAACGAACCGATTAAACGACGGAGACGAATAACGGCGTCGAGTTCGGGAGAGAAGAAGTGAGATCTCAGAGCTTGAGAGAGTTGAGAGATACTACGATTCTCGATCTCGTGATCGAAGAAGACGAAGACAAGGCGATAATGGGCAAACAAATATAAATCTAGGGTTGTTTTCTAACGAAAATAAACCTTTGGCCGGTTCATGGTAGATTAACTGGTTCGTATAAAATTGGTCGGTTAACTTAAAATCGCCGGTTCTAATATAAATCAAGTCTCTAAACAAAATTTCAATCAGGGTTTAATTTGACAAAAATGCATCCAATTTTAGGGACTAAAATTTTGTAAATTTTAACTAGCTTATGATAGTGGAGTTATTCGAAATTTCTTAAAACCATAATCATACATATAGAAGAAGCAAGATTTCACTCGTGGGATTATTTCGAATATGGTAAGTTTAATCGTTGATGATAAACACATAATTAATTAAAGCCAAAAACTCAAGACTAAGAAACTTGTAGTAGAAAAACCATCAAAAGGGACACCTTTCTTGGATCTTGAAAGCAAGAAACACAACTTGGAAAAATGAGAACGAAATACTGAGACTAGCATTTGGGATACGGACAATGACAATCAGTGGCAATCTTTTTGGCATTTGGTGAGTCAAGGAAAGATTTGAAGTTAGGGTTCTTCAAGTACTGGCAGACACAGTGCTGTTGCTCCTTCACCTTGGTGCAACACAGTTCCGATGGCTCAGACCCTTTCGTTATGGTGTCCAAGCATGGGCTCAACTTCATAGGATCACATGGCTCTAATGCAGCGACTCTGTTTTCTTGAGCAACAATGAGAATGAGAAAGATTGCACAAGTGAACAACACTGGTTTTGCGCAAGAACCCTTCATTCTCTCTAAGTTAGAGAAAGAAGAAGAAGAAGCTATTTGGTTTGGAGTTTAAAGTGGGTTTCTCTCGTTCTATTTATAGAAGAAGATGGCTTTGAGTGAGTCACGTTACTCAAATGAGAGTTTGTGGTTGCAGGAGATCTCGATATGTCTAAAAGAGATTATAGTTTTTTTTTAAATGCTCGGACAAAGCATAAAAACAACTAGACACCATTTGGGAGAAGTAATGAAACCACGTGTAACCAACATAGATGTCAGCTTTCGGCTAACCCCAGTGAAGGTATATGAACTTGTTGACACTTAAACAAAGAAAAAAAGAACACCTTCATAATTATATTTAAATTCATTACTATTATACTAAGCACAAAATAAGACTCTAGTTTCTAATTATATTGAAAGTCGGAACTTACAGCGAACATGGACCAAAAGCTGATCTATTTCCATTCACTATGCAGTTGCTTCCTTTCAAAATCTTCAATGTAGTGCATAAGTCTGAAACCCATACCCAAGAGCAATTAGAGTTCATTGATCACAATGTTTAAACATATATCAGGCCATGATAGAATAAAAGAAGATAAGCTGCAATATCTATTATGTCTACTAAGACAACTATTTTAGAATCCATATTCTGGATTGTGGTATATCAGCCACAGAGGTTTTCATACTTTGCACATAATTGATACAGTAAACAAAGCCCGAAACCACGATTAAGCAAAGAAATCACATGTTTAAAGATGATTAAACAGTCTCTAACAAGAAGTTGTGAACACACGTTAGAAAATCTCTCATATACTAAATAATATGTATATCTCTTTAATCAAGTTATACAAGTAGAAATTGCAAAATGTGACCAAAAATAAGAGACTGGAAATCGAAAACTTACTATGTTTAATCACTTTCAGAGTTAGAATAAGACAAGCGATTAGCTTTAAGGCCATCATCAATCTTGATATTGACACCAGACAAGCCAACATCTCTCAGGCCATCAAACTCTATATCGGAATCAGACGAATCACCATCTCTCAAACCAAGGCCGTCACTCTCTATATCAGAATCAGATGAATCACCATCTCTCAGACCATCACTCTCGGTATCTGAATCAGACGAATCACCATGACCATCACTCTCAATATCAGAGTCAGTTTCATCGACCTTATGTGCATCGTTAACTGGATACTTACGCACCTCATCCATCACCTCATCGTCACTATCATCGTGTTTCCCTGATAACTTCCTAATCATCATTGCCTCAAACAAGTCAGGTATAGCATCCTCATCTCCATCATCCAAAAAGCTTTGAATTCTCTTTTTCAGCTCTGAAAAAGCAACATACAATATATTATAAGCAATTTTGAATATACACATGAAAATTTATGCGCGGATTGATTCACAAATCAGCTAACTCCGTCATTGCAAAATTCTCTTCATTTTTCATTCAGAAGTCAAAATTATACATTTTCATCAGAACAAAACAAAGAAGTTGAATTCAAGAAATGTCACCTTCTTTAGAAAGAACCTCGTCGGTTTTGAAACCACGGGCCGAATCGGACTCGGAAGAGAAGAAGACGAATCGGGAAATAGCTCGTTCGAAGAGAGGAACAACAACAACACGAGGGTTGATGTTCGAATGACGGAAATTGGCGGGCGAGTGAAGGAAATTTCGAGCCAACAAAGTGGGAACTCTTTGAAGAAATCGTCTCATGGGATTTGCCTCAAGACTAGGGTTTATCAGAGAATTAGGGGTTTGAGTCAAGACCCATAAGTTCTTAATCTGTTAACAGACACTTTAACCGCTCTTCTTCGTTTCTGGTTTTCATAATTGATCAGACCGGATCGGCCCGAATTTACCTGTCCGTTTTCATTGTCTGATGGAACAGCCCATTCAGGCCCAGCCCAATCTAGCACAAAATTCAATTTTCGCTCAATGATGTTTTCGGAGTATAATTTTTTTTTACTTTAGTGTTAGTACTTAGTAGTTTGTTCTTTTTTAACTAGCACCAAGTAAACGAGTTGAAAAAACAAAAATCTGGAAAGCAAAAAAATCATAAAACTTGACGTAGAGTTGAGAATTTTTTTTCTTCGGACGATTTATCACTTTTTATTGTCCCTCTAATCTCGATCCAGCAAATCCGGACCAATATTCTTTGGATACTTGTGTTTGGCAGACTCTTTTATGTATAAAATATACAGATTTATAATTTTGTGGCAGTATAAACAAAAGTATACTACTAACTTGTGACTTGTGGGTTATGACTTGTGAGTTGTGATCCTCTAATTTTTATTCTCTTTCATACCTCGAATAAATAAAAATTGACATACCTCTGACAAAGAAAAAAAAAAAGTAAAAGTCGACATATGAGACCTTTTCTATTCATACAAGCAAAAGACAATAAAATTTCCTCAAATCTATCTTCGTTTCTGAACAAAAGTGACCCAAAACCAAAAAAAAATTATTCAAATCAGGTCAAATCTTGATACTTTGATAGGAAGTAAGGAAAAACAGAGGGGTCCAACTCTACAAAGACTGGTGAGAATCTATTGAGTGAATAGCTAAAGAACCTATTACTATTTTACCCTCACTTTCCTCAAATTTTCAAACATAGCAACAGTGCTAAAACTCTAAAGTAAAGTATAAACCACACATATTCATGTGACATGTGAAAAGAAAAATATCTAATTTAGTTACTTGTAGACTTCAAACACAAACAAGAAAGTGGATTTTGATTAGCTAACGTACTAATTACTTCAATTAGTTTCACTAATCCAACTTAAGAAAGCCCTTTCACTAACCTTCTTCCGCGCCCTCTGTCTCCATTATCTCTCTATCTCTTTCTTTTATTTTTTCTCTCTCACAGAGAAGAAGAAGACAATGCCAGTTTCTGCAGAGCCATCTTCATCTTCTTCAACAACAATCGGTCAACACATCAGACTCCAACGACCTAGGAATCATCGAAATCTCCCACCCATTTCCACCGCCGACGAACCTCTAATCCCCAAACCTAGCCGCGTCTCTAAATCCGCCATGTCTTCCTTCTTCCTCTTGCCAGAAACCACAAAGAAGAAACCCCAAACGGCGTCGTTTCGTGGCCTGGGATGCACAACCTCCGCATCTCAGCAAGTTTCTGTCCCGGCGGTGATTCGCTCCTCCGCGGATTGGGATGCGAGTAATTTCAAAATGAAGAAGACGAAGAAGAAGAACAAGAACAAAGGTAGTAGTAGCTACAATGGTGGTTCGATTAAGATCTTGAGCGAAGCTAGTAGTAGTAGCGTCTCTTGCGCAGCGATTCCTGATGTTTGGTGTGGACCTGGTGTTGGGTTCTCAACGGATGCTGTCGTCGCCGACACCGTCGAGTCAGATCCTCCGAGAAGGAATCTTCCGGTGAGACGCAAAATCGATGGAGATAAAACCAATAGTAGCAGTAATAATCAGAGAGAGGTACATTCACATTTTCTATTTTCGTAAAGTTTCCATTTTTATTATTCGTTGCGTGTCTCTGTGTTAATTTGATTTTTGGTTTTGAGTATCTAAAAGAAATATTGAAAATTTGCTTAAATGTTTAATTTAGTTGTAAATATGTCAGTTTATAATATCTTAAGAATATTTGATTTGCCTTTATCTATTCCTTTTTTCGTTTTGATTTAGGTTTATCGTCTTTTTCTTATCTATAGCAAAATTAGGCTTTGTTCTTTGATAATATAATAGAACTTCGTTATTCATTCTTCATTTAACTGGTCTACTCTGGTAAGTGATATTATATCTCAAGTTTCTGTGGAGTAAAGTAAGGTTTTTTACACTGTTTCTCTGGTAAGTGATGATATGAGGTTTGGAGTTTTGTGTTGTTTAACTCAACTGTTACATTGCAGGGTTCTTCTCTTCTTCCCAGACGATCTCTCAATCAAGAATCTAATCCTTACTTTGATTCTGATTCGGCTTTTTTGACATCGCGTGCTGAACAGACTGATAGATATCATCGTCATCTAAGACAGTCTTACCCTGATGGACTCGCTGAGGTATTGTGTTGCTTTTGACGTAAGTTTCATATGGAGTTTGTGCCAATATGTATTTTTACATATTGGTGTTTCATTGCAGATGATGATGCTGCAGAATGGTTTTGTGATGGGAGGAGTAATAAGCTCATTCGATCAATTCCATGACATGAGGCTCAATGTTGATAACATGACATACGAGGTAGGTGCCTTTCGAGCAATTCCACGACTTGAGGCTCAATGTCTCTAGGTTCTTGAGTGTTGTGTTTGTTTTGTTGTTTAAAAACAGCAACTTTTGGAGCTTGGTGAAAGAATTGGTCATGTGAACACTGGACTAAATGAAAAACAGATCAAAAGCTGTCTCCGGAAAGTCAAACCATTCTGTTTCGATACACCAGTTGCAGATAGAAAGTGCATCATTTGTCAAGTAAGTCCAGATTTGGCTTCATTGCTCAAGGAGTTCTTTGTGGAAACTCATGTTTAGATTGGTGAGAAAACAGAGTTGTTCTTAAAGAATGTTCATGTTTTGTCTATTGACAGGACGAGTATGAGGCAAAGGACGAGGTAGGGAAATTACCGTGTGGGCACAGGTTCCATATCCACTGTGTGAAACAATGGCTAGTGAGGAAGAACTCTTGTCCCGTCTGTAAAACGATGCCGCACGATATATCTTAGATATAGATATTTATCTCTTCCTGTGATGTGATTCTTGATTTCGGGATTGAAACCAAATCACTATTTTATGTTAAGATTCCTTTTTTGGCTTTTTGTTCATGATTGCTATTTTTCTGAGAAAAAACTGTTGAGACCTTTGTATTACCTATATGGAAAAGTCTGGGAGACATTGTGAACCCCACAATTGCGTGTGGGTTTGTTCATCTTTTGTTGGTGATAATTAGGTCGTCGACTACAAAAATGTTAGGTAGATCTAGTATTTATATTAGTCACATGAAAATGATGAGATTGTTACGTGCAAGTAACATCGTGTATCTGTAGTGTAATCTACACATACACGAGATCAATTTGAAAGGTATCATTTGAGTTTAATTTCTACTACAGTGCTTGTGAGTTCGGAGTACAATAAGCTCCTAACTGTGTGAAGATTTGTATACATATAAAAGTATGTATGGAATGTTTTATGTACAGAAACAAGAACCAAAATCCATTTGAACTCTCGTTGATCTTAAATCTCATCATGTTGTTGAAGAAACCGAGTAATCAGAGGATATACTTCGTTTGGAGCCTGTATGGAGAATGAAATGGTGAATACAAAACCGATATGACTTGTAACAATGAATGAAGAGATATTGATCATACATACCGATCGACCAGAGATTAGATCCTGGTGGCCATAATGTGGACCTCCGGGTGACCCTAAAACTTTGAAAGTAGCTAGATGTTCTGGAATCAGCTTTACAGTATCTGCTCATCAGTTCAACACCATCACACACTGGTTATTGATTACACCAAGTAAGTGAAGGAAATCTTGAATTTGCGGTAAAAATATGTTGTAGAATACTACCGTATACTGCATCGGGAGGGCAGATTATGTCCCAGTCCCCTGCAAGAGCTAAGATAGGCACATTGGTTTTGCTGATATGATCCTTGTAACAGAAAGTACCGGTTCTATCACGCAGCCCACCGTGGTCCACGGTTGTTGTTAGCTGCAAGAGAAGCTTAACTGGTACCGTGCCTGTTTTATTTCCAGGAAAAACGGTATGGTTATCGCGAATATGCCTAGTAATAAATATGTGCAGAAGTTTGAGACAATGTTAAGTAATTTGTACTTAAGCTGTTCAAAACAAGCTTCTCAATCACTTCTGGGTCCATCATTTGAGGAGCAGAGATATTAGCAGTTAACCAAGACAAAGCATATGGAGGACGACACATAAGAGGGTGAACCATAGCGAGCATTGTGTCAATCGGCATGATAGGCAGGTTAATAGCTTGTGCTGGCTCTTTCTGAAACAGAATGACATTTAAGATAACTTTCTCAGTCATATTTCCCTCTTTAGAGAGTGACACAGTGTGGTGATTGGTTCTCGAGTACTTGCCATGGGTAATAGGTACTTGAGGAGTGTTCCTGAGGATGAGTAGTCAAATGTCGATGCAAGAGTGGCGACAGCAGCCAAACCTGAATCCATTCCTTTAAAGCCTAGTGAAGAAACATGATTCAGCCAGAAACTGATAATGCATTATATTTTAAGAGAAATCATCAGGCTATATGATGCAAAAGAGAGCTTACCACATCTGGAGAGCAAGGCATATAACAAGATACCACCCATTGAGTGACCAACTGCGAGCAACTTTCCATCTTTTGACTTGGTTTGAGTCCTTACATAGTCCATCTGAGACCAACATTTCATATAATAATTAGACACAACTCCAACAGAATGTCAAATTCATGTTTTTTTTTTGGTTCAATTCTACAGAAGAAAAAACAAGAGGTGTCACCTCACCGCAGAAGGAACATCTTCTTCTAGATAGGTATCAAAATCCCAATTGTAATGAGGGATAAGTTCAAGCCGCTGCTTGAAATCTCTCGCTCTCTTCGATAGACGGTCTTGCATCCCAAGGATTTTGGAACCTGCAGGTTCTTTCTCAGTAACTGGACAAAGATTCTCTTCTCTGGTCTTAACAGAACAAAACCAAATCGACAGTAGTATGAATCAACCAACCTCCATCAAGAACATTTTCCAGCCTTTCAGATACACTTATGAAATTCTCCAATAGATTCGAGACTATCCGCTGCTGGTTATTGCTAGATAACGTTCCTCCCGGTTTCTCTTTTGGCCAACAAACAGGATTTATCAGAAAGTTAAATAACATCTACACAACCAAACATTACCATCAGTGCCGGCTCAGATGGGTGGGCAGGCGGTGCGACGGCCAGGGGTCCAATCCCGTGGTCCAATAATTAAGGGGCCCATTTTTTAAAATATTTTTTAAAAAATATTAAAAAAATTAGATTATAACATAAAAATAAAATTTAGAAAGGTCTATAAAATTTTTTATTTATTGTTTTTAGTATTAGTAATTAATATTTTTAACAAAAATAGCATATAATTTTTTTTTACAGCAAAAAAACATTAAAAAAAAATTTCTAAGAGTCCAAAATTTTGTTTTGCCCTAGGGCCCATAAAAATGTTGAGCCGGCACTGATTACCATAAGAAAATCATCATGCCTTTACCTAGATTTGTATCGACACTTAAAGAACTCAACCCCGCTCCACGGAGCTCAAGAATCCATGTATCAAATCCTGATCCAGACATGAATCTTGCAAAAGAACACTACAAAAATGAATATCCACATAAACAAAATAAAACGTTTAGCTTCCAAATACAAAACTTGTGTTACAAGAATCCATTTCAATATACTTTGTACACTATCAGATCGTGCCTAAAATAACTAAACCCTAATCAAAATCACCTCAGGGGAAAGATCGTATGTAACAGCATTGGTCCCAATTCCTGACAGTAGAAGCAAAGGATGGTTCCTCTTTGGTGCCTGTAAGTGTATAAACATTATAATACGTATATAAATACACCTACACTTATGATACATGTCTCTATATATATCATATCAGTACCTTTGGGGAAGGAAGATATCGCCAGAGAGCAAGGCGCCAATCGGAATTGGGAACAGGAACGTAGTGAAGTTCGTCCGCCGTGCAGATTTCATTCACCGTCGTCCTCGCGACCGATGTGATCGCCGGAGATGATGAGCCGACTCGGCCGAGTTGCAGTGAGGAGAAGAAATGGCGTGAGTGACTGTGTAAAGAAGTGGCGGCGACAGCGGAAGTGAAGGAGGCCGAGCTTAACTCAAACCGGAGAGTGTCCATAACCACCGACCACCGTGAATCACTACCAAGATCTTACTCAGTCGCTGGAGCAGAACTAAGGTTTATATAGACGGTGAAAGATCTTACTCAGTCGCTTTCCGCTCAATTTCTAATTTTTGTGGTTAAAGATTTTCAACTTGCCACAAAAACGGAAAAAAATGACTTAAATTAGTGAAATTAGATAAAAAGTCGGTGCAATTTTATCCAAAATATAAATATCTTTACGATTCCAAAGCTTGTACTTATCTAACATTTTGTCTATAAAAACCAAAAAAAAAATCTAACATTTTGTCTATACTAGTACGAAAGTTTTTAAAACTTGTATTTTTGTTGTTATTTTTAGAAGTGTTTTATAAAAGTGTCCACGAAATCGGTAACTTATAAGCAACGTTTGTGTTGTTGATCTAGGTGACTGAAATTTTTGAAAATAGCTTAACTTCATTTACATACACTGATCCCAGTTATACATTCTCAAGAGAGCTGCGTCGCAGAGAAGGTTCCCGACTCGGAAAGATCATTGAGTTTAAGGAAGATACAAAGGACAAGTTTTGATTCATATATACAAAGTAAAGGTAACAGGAAGAAGAACGCAACTATTTCCATTTAAAGATTTTTTTTGTTCACTCTCTATTGCAAGGCCAAATTCGGCAACACAAATCAACAAATAGTTCTTCAAAATCTACAAGAGGCTCATCAATCATACACATACTTGGTTTCACAACACTAATGTAATCTGTAACACTAAATTTACCTACTTATCTTTGGATTTGATAATAGAAATAATGTGTTTAGCAACATCTGATGCAGCGTCGGGTTTCGCAGCTTTGAATGCCCGCTCGCTCATTTCCGCCATCAGTTCTTCATTCCCTATCATTTGAAAACAACTCAATGAGATAATGAGAGGAGGAAGAATATGAGAGTTGAAATTTTAGATTGTTTTCCACTTTGTGGAGTTTTAGTCACCTAGAATATCTTCCATGGCAGCTCGAAGAGTTATCGTATCTAGCTCCTCTTCTGTTATTAACTTTGATCCAACAATGTCTGCCATTAAAGAAGCATTCCTTACTTGATCCCCTTCATCGCTATGTGGTGATGGTATCTAACAAAGAAAAACAGAACATTCAATGCTTTAAGACAAGAAAGAACATAATCAGCTTACAGTTTTAACATACCAGAATAGAAGGTTTGCCTAAAGCCATAATCTCTGAGCAAGTCATTGCACCCGCTCTCGATATAACCAAATCTGCAGCCGCGTAAGCCACACCGATTGATCGCAAGAACCTTATACCAAATATAAAACACATTTAGAATTCTAATTTACTCTATGAGATTTAAAACCGTTCAAGAACCACAAAAAAAGAAAAAAAAGTAATCTCTTTGACATCATTACCAAAACCAAAAAGAGATTACACAAAAGCTAAACAATTTATAATGTTGTATAACTCACGGAGATAGAAAGAGACGAGGATGGCTTCTAACAAGACTATCCATTTCATCAAAAGCTTCAACACCAGTTTGCCAAACAAAGAACCAGTTCTCATGTTCAGACAACAACTGCGAGTAACAGTTAAGCAAAGCTATGTTAATGGCATTGGCTCCTAAAGACCCACCAAGCAAAAGCACAACTTTCGCTTCCGACACAGCTCCAGCCCACTGTCCGAAGAAGCTCACACGTGCCGCTCCTTTCGACGAGTACTTTCTAAGCGCTTGTCTTATCGGATTCCCGTAGACGACACACTTCCCGGCGACTCGTTTGGGGAGGTTAGTGACTGTACAGTTGAAAGGAGCGAAGATTGTGTCGGCGAAGAAAGAGAGAATCCAATTGGTGGTTCCAGGGATTGAATCTTGTTCTTGGATTACGAATTTGGTTCTTGAGATCACGGCGGCGAAACAGACCGGGAAAGAGGCGTGTCCTCCGGTTCCGACGACGATTAGAGGTTTGAATTCACGGAGGATTTTGTAGGATTCGAAGGTGGATTGGATCAAGCGGAGAGGGAATTTGAGGAAAGAAGTGAAGCAAAGGAATGGTCGGGACGATGATGATCCGACGGTGGAGATTGCTGAGAAATCGAATCCGGCGGAGGGAACCGTCGTGCTCTCCATACTGTTTGGGAATCCGATGAAGAGGATCCGAGCAAGTGGGTCGGCTGATTTCAGCTCGTCGCCGATCGCTAGCGCCGAAGAGATGTGTCCGGCGGTGCCTCCAGCGGATATGACTACTCGTAAGCTGGAGATATCGTCGGAGACGGAGGAATGGTTAATTTGGCGGTCTACTGAGATACAACAAATGGAGGAGGAGGAGGAAAGGGTGAGTCGAATAGGAACGAGTTTGGTCGAAGGGCAAAAGGGTAAATTTGGAGAGAGGAAGGAAGGGATCGCCATTAGAGATGGCGAGAGAAGCTGAAAGAGTCAAAATTTCACTTGGACATTCGTGTAGAAGATTGAAGACGAAGACGATGATAATGCTTCCAACTATAAACCATATGAACTAATCCTTTTTTTACTGAGTGAGATATGCAATGCGAAATCAGTTGAGAAGATCAGAAGAAGAATGGTCAGAGACGCGATCTTACGAAATTAGATTGAAGAATCGATGAGATCCTTCCTGATCAGTCTTAAGGTTTTTCTTGTCGGGATAGTCAAAGTTTGTACCAAAAAGTCAACTTGTTTGTACTTGCTTTGTTCTGTTCTGTTTATGTTGCCACGAGGGAGATATATTGTTATTTTATTTAACGTTGTTAGTTACTCTAAACCACGTATTATTTCAATTAAGCTTATAATATTTTGTATCAGAGAGCTAGCTACGAAATCGTATAGTAAAAGAAAAAGGAATGATAACCGTGGGAAGATTAAAAGAAGAATGAATGAGGGATTTTCAAACTAAGAAAAAAATTCAAATAAATGAAGAAAATTAGTTTCGTTTAGAAAAAAAACGGTATGTTTAAACTTTGAACACAATTACACAAGTGTTTCAACTCTATTGTCATCACACCAGAATCTAGGCTTGTGTAGTTTGATGTCTCTCTCTCTCCAGTGTGAAATTAATAGGCCATTGGGTCCATTTTTCTAATTTTTTGGTATGGTCCAAACCAATTATATTCTTTGTATTGTATTGAAGCACGTTAAACGTAGATTAACATAATAAGATTAATATAGCGTAACAAATGACTAAATGAGCTGTATATAAGGTAGCCGCACAGGAAAATCAATAAATCATAGTGGTGGCCTTGTTGGTCTTAAATGCAAAACTGGTCCCAATGATGTGTGCTGCAACTTTCTAATTCATCACTACATTTTTTTTTCTTCTCCTTTATACACTCGTGGTTCAGAAAATGATACCATTGTTTTTAATTTGGATCTGATGTGCAAAATGACTAGGATATGTGAGTAAAGTTCAAATTCATTGGTATTCTTTGTAGTTAATTACTCAAAATAAAGTACAGTGTTTAAACTTTCACTATTAAAAAAAATTGGTACAGACATACCATTATTCTTTGTTTCTTGAGCCAATAAAATAAAATAAAAAACCGTTATATATATAACAACCAGTAACCACTAAAAATGCGTCCGAGAAAACTTAAAAATAAAATAGATTACTTTTTATTTTTTTGTAAAATAGATTACTTTACATTCCATTGAATTATATATAACCACGCATATTTCTGTCTTTTAATGTTGAGCCGAAATTCATTAGTATTTGTGTCAATGCCCCACCCATGATTTCGGGTTAAAAAAAGTCAAAAGAAATATTCGTTGCAACAACAGGAAAAAAAAGATACAGTCGACAGGTAAAGTAAGTAAATATATTTTACATTCAAGAAACAAAACAAAAAACAGAAGCGAAGAAAACAACTTGGTTTTTGCAACAACAATACTTTGGGTTTGGTCCGACTAATCGTTGCCTCTCCCCAATTGGCAGCCATTTTTTACTCTCATCTCCTGAGAACGACAGGAGATAAAAAAAAAAAAACCCCTAAATTTCGTCAATTTCGGCGCTTCAGATTTTGTTGTCAAAAGATTTTGATTGATTTTGATTAAATGGGCGATCTTGCTGTGTCCGTGGCAGACATCAGGTTAGGAACATTTGATTCAATTTCATTGATTTTGCTTTCGAATTTCATCTTTCTTGCTGCGAATTTAGGGTTTATTGTAATCATTGGATAGAGTTAGGCCTTAGGTTCAATCTCAATCCAATTCGATGAATCAATGAATAATTGGTTTCTCCTCTATATTGACAACAGAAGATGATGATATATCATTCTTTTGTTTTGTTTATTGAATCAAACTTCAGAAAGCTGTTAATTTGAGACTTTATTTATTGGGGATAGGATGGAGAATGAGCCTGATGACTTGGCTAGTGATAATGTTGCTGAGATTGATGTGAGTGATGAAGAGATTGATGCTGAAGAACTTGAGAAACGGATGTGGAAAGATCGTGTTAAGCTTAAAAGAATCAAGGAGCAACAGAAAGTTGGCTCTCAGGGAGCTCAAACGAAGGAGACACCCAAGAAAATCTCGGATCAAGCTCAGAGGAAGAAAATGTCTAGAGCTCAAGATGGTATACTTAAGTACATGTTGAAGCTTATGGAAGTCTGCAAAGTTCGCGGATTTGTCTATGGTATAATACCGGAAAAGGGAAAGCCTGTGAGCGGTTCCTCTGACAATATAAGAGCTTGGTGGAAAGAGAAAGTGAAGTTTGATAAGAACGGGCCAGCCGCGATTGCTAAATACGAAGAGGAGTGTTTAGCTTTTGGTAAATCCGATGGGAATAGGAATTCGCAGTTTGTTCTCCAGGACCTGCAAGATGCAACTTTAGGGTCTCTGTTATCTTCTTTGATGCAACATTGCGATCCTCCTCAAAGGAAGTATCCGCTGGAAAAAGGGACTCCTCCGCCTTGGTGGCCAACCGGGAATGAAGAATGGTGGGTGAAACTCGGTCTGCCCAAAAGCCAGAGTCCTCCTTACAGAAAACCGCACGATCTCAAGAAGATGTGGAAGGTTGGAGTTTTAACGGCAGTGATCAATCATATGTTGCCTGATATTGCAAAGATTAAGAGGCATGTTCGCCAGTCGAAATGTTTACAGGACAAGATGACTGCTAAAGAGAGTGCGATTTGGTTGGCGGTTTTGAACCAAGAGGAATCCCTGATTCAGCAGCCTAGCAGTGACAATGGAAACTCCAATGTAACCGAGGCACATCGAAGGGGTAATAACGCTGACAGGAGGAAACCTGTGATCAACAGTGACAGTGACTATGATGTTGATGGGACAGAGGATGCTTCAGGTTCAGTTTCATCTAAAGACAGTAGAAGAAATCAGACTCAAAAAGAACAACCAACAGCCATATCACATTCAGTAAGAGATCAAGATAAAACAGAGAAACATCGCAGAAGGAAAAGACCCCGAATCAGATCCGAAACTGTCAATCGACAAGAGGAAGAACAACCTGAAGCTGAACAAAGAAACATCTTACCTGATATGAATCATGTTGATGCCCCTCTGCTAGAATATAACATCAACGGTACTCATCACGAGGAAGATGTTGTAGACCCAAACATAGCCTTAGGACCAGAGGAGAATGGTCTGGAATTAGTGGTTCCTGAGTTCCATAACAACTATACTTATCTTCCACCTGTTAATGGACAAGATATGATGCCTGTAGACGAAAGGCCAATGCTTTATGGACCAAATCCTAACCATGAGCTGCAATTTGGGTCAGGTTACAACTTCTACAATCCCTCTGCAGTGTTTGTGCATAATCAGGAAGACGACATTCTCCATCCACAGATAGAAATGAATGCACAAGCACCACCTCACAACAGCGGGTTCGAGGCCCCAGGAGGAGTACTTCAACCCCTTGTTTTACTCGGAAATGAAGGCGGCTTAGCAGGGAGTGAGTTGCCTCCTGAGTATCCGAGTGACATTATGTCTCCATTTAATGACCTGTCGTTTGATTATGGTATTGATGATTTCTCATGGTTTGGAGCTTAGTGTCTTGCCATTTTTTTTGGGAGGTTACATGGTAAGTTTTTATCACACAATACCATCTCATATATTTGATCTTAGTTTATAAATTTGATGGGTTTTGTTTCACTGTTATTTTTGTAGGTTCAAAAGGACATGGCAATAGTCTGGCTAGTACAGTTACATTCTCTTCTTCAGGTCTTCTGATCTTAATTCTTCCTGTTTTTTTTTTCTTTTCTTATAATATATTCTTAGATTTGTTAAGAGAAACAATTTTCCTTTTGAATAAGTTGCCAGAAAAACTGCTTTGCCCGTGTAATGGTCTCTAGGGAAAGCAGTTAGTGTATCATCATTTGTAAATTAACCTGTGAGTAAATTCATCAAGTTAAGAGAATCATTATTCTTCCAAGTTTTCATTCTTTGTATATATATTTGAGCTTGACTTTTTTCTTTACTAAGATTAAAGTATGTATATGAGAGTTGACTTGCTGGAAAGGTCAAAGAGGAAGGAAACACGTCGTTAGATAAACTACTACAAGGCACAAGGCCCGGTGAAAGTCTTAAAATCTGAAATATGGGTTCAAAGTCTGTAGGTACTAGGTAGTGTTCCCAAAAAGGCCAAAGTTCTTGCAAAGATGGTTTCACATAACTTAACACTAGTTCTAACCCGAGTAAAGCGTGCAAATCAAATAAAGACAGACTAATCATACAAAAAGCAAGACTTGAAGATGAGACAACTCAGGGCTTCCATAACTTCATGGTGCAATCTTCACTGTAGGTAGCAAGGAGGTTTCTATGCGGATGGTGTGTTATACCAATCACATCCTTCTCATGCACCTGTCATAAGCATTACACTATTCAGAAACCAGGACTAATAAAAGACAACTAAGACAAGTATTAAGAGAGAGAGAGAGGATTATAGTCTGAGCTCTAAAATGGAGAACAGATTGAATACATTATAAAACACAAGGGACTTCATTACTCTAGTGAGTTAATGTTATGTGTTTGGAGCATGTCTATTACGGATATGAACTTTCCAACATCCAAAATCTTTTGGAGCATGTCTATTACGGATATGAACTTACCATCATGAAATGCTCAAGTCCACCGGTTTGATAGTTGAAGCAGTACAATTTCCTGCAAGTTAGTGCAAACACCATTACAAACATCGAAGGCAGAAGATGAAACCCGAAAAGAAAGGAACCATAAGATTATCCTTTGAAATCAAACTCGTGGAATTTATCCAAATATAAAACGATAGATATGGGAGGTTAGAGTTACTTGTCTTCGCCGATGCAGTATATCCAATCTCCTTTTGTAGATACACATGCTGCTACAAAATCTCCTCCTTCCCTATTACCCGATGAGAAACTCTTCACAACCTGCAAAAGGATTACAATATAGAAGTATGTGAACAACCTTAGTTTTGGCATGAAAATGACACTGATTTGCATGAGACTGTTGCTGGAAATTCACCTGTCCTTGGAGCGTCATGATGTATATAGATGATGTCTTGTTGCACACAACAATGTGTTCTGTGTTTTTGGGGAACAAATGAATAGAGTTGACTGATGCGTCACCTCCCTATATTTCAAAATTTAGATTTGGTAACCAAAGAGTTTGCTACAGAAGATCAGAAAGAGCATTACAAGATGTATATGAATCTGTAATAGAAAAGATACCCTTAACGGAGGTGGCGGCTTGAATGTTTGTAGACAATCTGTCGTCTTAGAATCCCAGACCTGTGCTAGGAAACAAGACTGCAATTACACGGCAGAAGGAAGAGTCTAAATAAGAAACACTGATATTGCTGATGGCAGACAGCCAAAGCCGAAGAATATACCTTTACTGTACAATCACTGGAGGCAGTGATTATACGGCTTCCATCACTTGTAAAGATGGCATTATTTACATAAGATGTGTGACCACGAAATTCTTTCAACAATTTCCCAGATTTCAAACCATGAATTCTGCATAAAATAAAGCAAAAGATATAATAAGAATTCTATATTATATTCGACCAGAAGATTTACCAATAAACTTACATAACTACCAAATGAAAGGGAAAATATTAATGTTTTTCCACTGGACGAAGTACAAAATAAATAAAAAAGATATAACTAATAAAACCTTGCAGTTTGGTCAAAGGAGGTACTCAGTAATTGGCTTCCATCCCGAGAGAAGGAAAGACTTGTAACTCCTTGTGAATGTGCATGCTCAAAACGACGTATACATAGACCAGTCCTTATACGCCAGATCTGCAAAAGTGACATGCATCTAAGTCTAGTTTTCTTATTGTATACAATCAAAACTCATATGGAACAATGAGAGGAAGAAGAAAAATCGTACTGCCGCAATAGTGTATCTTCAGACCAAAAATTTCGACTTTAAGAAAACATATGCAGCAGGAACTTACCTTAATCTTTCCATCTTGTGACCCAGATGCAAGCAACTCTGAATCTCTGCTAAAATCTATGCAAAGGACAGGATCATCATGCATCATGAAAGTTTCCTGTCAGAAATTAATCATTGTAAGTAAAGAGGATGGAATGGGTACTCTTTACCCAAAGCTGATATTTTGTATACCAGGAAGTCTCAGACGAGATACTGGGTGCTTTAGGAGTTTCATTGGGAAACTTTTTGGAATTCAAAGATAAAAGTAATCCACCATATACTTGGTGCTTCAGGAATTTCATGGGCGACATTTTTTGGAATAAAAAGCAAAAAGTAATACGCCATATCATCTCACGGACTTGTCACCCGTTCAATAACCAGATGCAGTAAGGATTGTTTTCATTTGGTTAAAATGTACAAACAGCTCATCTGACTCACTACTGAGCTAGAATAAAAAATGAAAAGAAGACACGAAAGCTTACATCAGCTTGATATTGCAAATCCTTCTTCAGCTTCCCACTTATGTAATCCCATACCTGTAATGCTTTTCAAGTCTGAGCAATCCTAGTCACAGTATTATTTTAAAGACTATTGACTTGTATTATCATACATACAGATTCCGGATCAACTCACCTCGATAAAACCATCAACAGAAGAAGAGGCAAGAAACTGTCCATCTGGTGAGAATCTAGCGCATTCGGCATGACTCTTTTTACCAAACTGCACCAGCACAAGGAACGAGATATGAAAATTAGACAAGAAGTCAACTGATGAGAAAACCCAAAATAATTATGAACAACAGATCATAGACCACTAAGCAAAAAAGGCTATTAAAGTTGTTGTGATGAATATGAACCTTTATGGTATGTGTAAGAGCATTGGGATGTGTGTCTTCTACATCTTGTTTCATAGCTGCCGTCCCACGAAAGAGGTCAAACTGAGTTCCTGGAGGAAGCAGACCTGACACAAATGTACGTAAATTTTATGAAATGAGTTGAGGGTACATATGTTGATTTCATTGATATATTAGTAACATATACAAAAAAAAAGGAAAATAGATGAAATTTGACTTAAAATTCTACAGAACTGTTTGCTAGCATCCACAGTTCCTTAGATAATCACCTTGATGTTGTTGCCACTTTAAAGCCTGACCTATCAAAGCCATTAACCGTGAAGGTGGTACCACGGTAACCTCGGCAGCCACAGCTGATTGAGTAGGAGAACAAACAATTAGTGAACCTTGAGTACATACTGAGCACGAGAAAACAAAAACTCCATAACCATTAAACAGGAATTAAGTTCTCGTCATAGCTTCTTTTCATGTCGTAAAATATTCTTAAGCATGAAATAGAGAGAATATTCCAGAACATCATTTAGTTCCTTCAGGTAACTAATCCCACAATAATTGAAGAAAATTGTTCTTTTAGAAAACAAAGAAGAAATGGCCAACCTTGAGCAATCTGTGCCCGTTTTCTTTCTTTAGTTGAGTCTCCATAAGCCTTAGAAACAAAAGTAAAATCAGCAAACCATGTTTTTCAAACACACAAGGAAATGATTACATGAAAAAAAACCACTCTTTGTGCATAACATGAACAATGACTAAGAGACAATACACCTCAAAAGACTAATTAGATAGAAAAGTCAGATCCCTCAACATGTAAAAGAGGTAGTAAAAATGTAAAGATCCTTTTGTACTCACAAACACGGAGCATGTGTTATACTTTGAGAGCCTTATCTAGAAACAACTTCATGTTTAAACCGCTCACTGGTTCTACTTAAGATTTTGAAAGATATCAAACGTCGCACGTACTGCACAATTTAGAGTACAGAAAATGCAAGAGATATACAATATCTGGCAGATATACCAACATTGTTTTAACTGTTGAACAAGGACAACCATGCTTAGGTGACAAACAACAACAAAAACAACACTCAACGTGATACTGAATAGTCAAGTCAAGCATATTATAGCTTACATACCTCATGCGGATCAAAATAGCTTCTGACTAGAAGATGCTCCATCCGCAAATATCTTTCTGGTTGCTCCTGCTTCATGACACCCATCACCTGAGTCTGTCTCAAAATAGCTCGGGCAGTGTCCAACTCTCGAAGTTCTATCATCTCCAATACAATCTGAAAAAATTACCCCGAAAATAAACAAAACTTACAATGACAATCACTAGTTATATATACGTCTACATTTCACAGAGTAAAAAAAAAAAAGTAACCTGTTCATAAAGGTCTTCTAGTTTATTCCTGGGAAGTTTAAGTTGAGAAACTTGAGGTAGTACTGAGTCCCATCTTCCACTATTAATATCAGAAATAAACGTCTCGACGCTGTCTACTGTATTTAAAGAAACCTGACATTCGCTTTGTAATGTCTGGAATGTCTGATTCAAGGAGTTTTCTTTGCAGAACTGAAGCATAATCTTTATAACACTGAGACATTCAACACAATAGAGAGCTATTAGTGATGAAGAACTACACAAAGCTGACATATATCATCAATACGTTCTCCATCCAATTTTACTAACAAAGTGACTAATAGTACTGTCATTGGTTTCAATCCAAGCCAAGAATTAACAAGAGTTAAAATTTACACAAATTGGGGTTTGCCTCAACGGAGTCTAGATATTCCTAAGGCATTGGCTTTAGAAGAACCAAGCTTAAACAAAATATGGGTTGATTCAAAAACCATAAATTTAGTATGGAGGATATAGAAAGACGCATATTCAAGAGGTTTTCTCCAAACACGTAACCTAAGATCCGTCTGAGCATTCGTAAACGATGATTCTTGGAGCACAATTCAATCAGTGCGACTAAAACGAAAACTAGGGTTTGTAAAAGAAAGCGAAATCTTACTCTCGAGCTTCGATTTCGAGCGCCATAGTCAGTCGAAGTGGGTTTTCGCCGGAGACGACGGTAAGGGGTAAGAGTGGAGGAGAAAACACACGCCAATGAGTTTCAATTGGGTTTTAATTCCAGGGCAATGTTCGAATATCAAATATAAGGGTCAAAATTAAATTTTTAGAAACTCTGAGTGCTATTTTGTAAATTTAAAATTGCAAAACATTGCTTACATACATACACTTGGCAGCTTGAGCTAACTTCAAACTCTTTTTACATTTTTGAAATTTTAGGGAAAGACAGTAACAACAATAAACACATTTCAAGACACTCTTTGTTCCGAATGGAAGCAGTTTGCTGGCTGCTCTGTTTCACATCTTCCATGTTGATATTCATCACCTGTAACTGACAAGAGTCCAAATTGGAATCAATTCCAGAACATCTGGCTCTTTTCATGGGCTTTTGATGCTATACAATTGAAAATAGGAGCAGGCAAGTTAGGATAAAGATGTTCAATCCAGAGACCAAAACCAACAGAAGACCAACCAGTTGATGCAAATCAATCTATTGTTGTATGGAGCTTATGCTAATTCCTCTATCAAAATCATAGCCAAAGGTGCTCGCTTTTATAGATTTGACCCTGTGGAACTTTTTTCTTCTTTCTATAACAGTTTTAAGATACACATTTCTTTACCAGAGATCATCAATCTGAGACTGAAAGTATGCATATTTCCTTTTGGCTTCTGTCAAACTGTACAGTCCATTTTCACTAAATCCTATATTCTACAATCTTCCTACATACATCGTTGGCTACACTTCAAAATGCCTCGTCTTCTTCAGATTCCTCCTCTTCTTCTTCTTCTTCTTCTTCTTCTTCTTCTTCCCCAGATCTTGAACTACACTCCCTTTCAGCTTCAAAAGCAATGCTCATCTCTTTCTTTACCACATCAGCCAAGTCCTGTCTATTTGCACTCACATAAGCATCCCTCACCGCTTTAAACAACGACTGGTTTGGTTCAAGTTCCCCAAACGTAAGCCGGCTATGTACCCTCTTCACACCTTCCACCATTCCAGCTTTCCCGTATATCCCAACAAGGTAGGCCTGCGTAACAACATCTGGTTCTAAACCTTTTTCCTGCATTCTCATGTATGCCTTTAGGGCCATGTCAATGTCTCCTGATGCACTATAAGTGTATATCACTGCGTTGTACGCATAATGCTCACGAGGGACTTCATCTCTTGTGAGCTCTTGGCATGATTCCAGCGCGTATGCATACAGACCCATGGCTGAGAACAGAGTTGCAGTTATAGCTGGTGTGGCAAGCGGTTTAGCTTCATTATAGGCGGTTTGTAGCTGTGCCACGGCTTCACTTGGCACCCCACCTTTCTTCAACAGAGTGAAGAGTGTTTTAAACGTTCCCCAATCCAGCAAGAGCTTTCTTTCAACTAGCATCTCATGAAACAGTTCACAGCATTCACGTAACTGCCCATCAGCGGCGTAGCAAGCCAAAACCTGGTTGAACGAAGTGCAGTCTCTTAGTAGACCAGACTCTCTCATCTCTTCAGCCACTTCAATGGCCTCGTCGAGCATGCCCATTCCCTTGTATAAATACATCATTGTTGCAAACGAAATAACATCACATGTGCCTTTTTCTCTCAGATCATTGAAAATGGATTCTGCTTCTGAAACTATGCCGAGATCTGCACAGAGACTTAGCATGCTGTTTGATGCAGCAACATCTGGCCCACCTTCTGAATCCTTCATTTTGTCATACACTCTCCTAGCTTCTTCAAGACAACCCACTTTGCTATAAGCCTTGATAAGGGAAGTCATAACGATATGATTGGACTGAACACCATGTTCTTCCATCAATTTAAAGTATTGAATCGCTTCTTCGACCATTCCACTCTCAGCAAACCCATTAATTAAGGAACCATAAACAACTTCATTCGGCTTCACCCTTGTTTTTTTCATTGCCTCGTACAGGTCAACTGCATCAGACAACAGGCCAAGCCGCACATAGCTAGCTATCAAAGCAGCATAGGTCTTGCATCCGGGTTTACAGCCCGAATCCAGCATTTCAGCCAATATCCTCTGGGCTTCGTCCACTAAGTCAACCCCAGCAAGCATCTGTATAAGGGAATTGTAAGTGCACTCATCAGGCCAAGTCCCTAGGTTCTTCATCCCTTTGAAGAGAGAAAGTGCTTTCTCATGAAGTTTGGCCTTACCATAAGCTTTGATCATGACATTGTATTCCAAAACATCATTCCTCTGACCTGTCATGTTTCTTTTCCCATAGAACACAGTCTCCGCTTCAACCCACAGTCCCTTTTCAGCATAGACATCAATTACCGCCGCAAGTGTGGTTGAAGAAAGCACACAATCCAACTGGAACCTCTCGAACAGAGCTTTCGCCTGTCCGACTAAACCTTCATTGACATACATCTGCATAATAACAGGAACAGAGTGCTCATCAATGCGAATGCTATTTCTGTCCATCTCGGCCATCACAGCTTCAACTTCTGCAACCAATTTCCGCTGGCACAAGATATGAAGAACAGCTCGGTGAGTTACAGTATCAGGAAAAAGTCCCACTTTCCTAATTTTCCTATAATATTTAAGAGCTGCCTCAATGTCCCCAGCATCGGCATGAAGAGACAAAAGGATGTTATATGTCTTAGTGTCAGGGGATATCCCTTTCTCTTCCATCTTCTTCAATAAAGATTCAGCCTCTGACAAGTGCCCATGAGTTCCACAAGTATGTATCATCGTGTTAAACGTTACAGTATCTATAGGTACTCCAGATTTCAACATCTCCGAGAAGAGATTCGCTGCATCGTTTAAACGACCTGCCTTCCCATACAAATCAATCAGAGTGTTGAAGGTGGAAGTTAACCTTGGCTTTCTCGGAGAAGAGTCTGACCCAGATGCAAAATGCAAACTTTTCTCAATTGGGTTCCTCGCACCAACCTTAAAGAGCTCCATGGACAAGAACTGCTTCAAGTTCACAGGAGATTGAGCTGAACCATTCTTAGGAAAATCATCAATAGAATCCAAATCAAGATCATCAAGATTAACTTTTCCAGCGCACCAACCTTTAAAGAACCTATCAGCACGGTCGAATTCACCGGAATTCTTGAAAACTCGAACAACAGTAGCCATAGTGACTTCATCAGGGAAATGCATTCTCTGACCCATATGTTTAATCCAAAGAAGAGCTTCCTTAACAAGACCAGCTTTACCATAAACATCAACAAGCATACCATAAGTATTGTTAGTAGGCAAAACACCATTATGAGCCATCTCAATCCAACAAAGCCTCAATTCATCCCATTTCCCAGCTCTCCCCAAAGCTCGTAACACAATGTTGTAATGAATCACATTAGGAACATAACTTTGGTGAGATTGGAAAAATCGAAACACACGAAGAACTCTGTCCCAGCGAGTCTGCTCTTTAAGAAGAACAGTTTGTTCTTTAGGGCTTAAATTGAGACAAAGAGAAGCAAGAGTTGTTTCAATATCAGTGGAAGAGTCAAGAGATCGCAAAATGGAAGGGATTACGCCGCCATATTTGCGTTTTCGAGAGCTCGGGTTAGGTTTAGAGCATCGAGCTGGAGAAACTGAAGAAGGAGAAGAAGAGGAGCAATTAAGTTGAAGTCTGAAAGAAACCCTAGAGGAGAAGTTACAGGGAAGAGGAGGAGCTGGAAAAACCCTAACTTTAGAACTCAGAGCTAGACGATGATGTCTGAAATCTCTAGAGGAGTAGTGACTACTTGGCTGAAGCATGTTTCTTCTCTAGGAAACTGCTCAGAGATTATCTCCAAGTCTTTAGGGGTTGAAGAAGAATCATATGCGACTCCGACTAATTTTGCGTTTGCGTTTGCGTTTGAGTTGAGGCTGGGCTTTACAAAAGAATTAGATTGGACTTCAAAAGAATTAGATTGGGCTTTAAAAGAACAAACTATCTCCCCAAAGCTCGTAACACAATTTGTCGTTATTACGAAGGTAAAATAAAACAAATATGTAGATAGTCTCCACAAACCCTAAAGACCAGGAAACCAGAGATAGTTTGTTCTTTGTTGTTATTCTATTTCTCCTTCTTATTATTTTACATTATTTGTTGACTTTTGATTTGGGGGAGAGAGAGACAGAGAAACAAAATGGAAGATGGTGTGACGCCTCCGCTTCTGATCACAAAGAGAGAAACGACGATGATTCGTGTGAAGGAGGAAGTGAAGAAGCAGCTATGGCTTTCTGCACCACTCATTGGTGTTAGCCTTCTTCAATACTCTCTCCAAGTCATCTCCGTCATGTTCGTCGGCCATCTCGGCTCTCTTCCCCTCTCCGCCGCCTCTATCGCCACCTCCTTTGCCTCTGTTACCGGCTTCACCTTCCTCGTACGTTTCTTCATCCCATCTCTCACGATCAAGTCAATAAAAAATACGCGCGAAAATTGTGGCTAAAAACTCACCTTTTCATCATCTAAAACGCTGCATCTCCAATGTCTAACGGGACGTCTGATTTGGATTAGTCGTGTAAGAGATGAAAGAATACATCAAAATCTTTTATAAGTAAAATCTAATGAAACAGTTGGTCATTTTACAAAACAAAGTTACAGAACAGTTTAACAAAAAAAAAACAAAGTTACAGAACACTTACGTTAAAGAGATTTGAATAACAGGTGATTTTGTTGTATTTTAATCTACATGGTATAAATGCTTAATCCAAATACAATGAATTTTATCAAAATACATAACTGAATAACACTGAAATATCGCCTTGACTTTAAAATACATTCAGTTCCATTAGAATATAACATTCAATAACACCACCTTAGTATCCTCTGTTTTGTAACTTTGTTCAAAGTTTGTATGTATGTGAAACAGTTGGGAACAGCGAGTGCATTGGAGACTTTATGTGGCCAAGCGTACGGAGCAAAACTGTACGGAAAATTGGGCATCCAAATGCAGAGAGCAATGTTTGTACTTCTTATACTCTCTGTTCCTCTCTCAATCATTTGGGCTAACACAGAACAGATTCTCGTATTGGTCCATCTAGACAAGTCTATTGCAAGTGTTGCTGGCTCCTACGCTAAATACATGATCCCGAGTCTCTTCGCCTACGGATTACTTCAATGCATCAACAGGTTCTTGCAAGCGCAGAACAATGTGTTCCCTGTCTTTGTCTGCTCTGGTATCACCACTTGTCTTCATTTGCTTCTCTGTTGGTTGTTTGTTTTGAAGACTGGTTTAGGATACAGAGGAGCTGCTCTCGCTATCTCGGTCTCTTACTGGTTCAACGTCATTCTCCTCTCGTGTTATGTCAAGTTTTCGCCTTCTTGCTCGCATAGCTGGACCGGGTTTTCGATGGAGGCTTTTCAAGAACTTTATGATTTCTCTAAAATTGCTTTTCCTTCAGCAGTTATGGTCTGGTAAGTGATGAAACAAAAAATGCTGCATTGTTCTGGTTCTAGTATTCGCATTTAATCAAATTCTGTTTGAAACAGTTTGGAGCTTTGGTCCTTCGAGCTTCTGGTTCTTGCCTCAGGCCTTCTTCCTAATCCGGTTTTAGAAACTTCGGTGCTTTCCATCTGGTAGAATTTGTTATCTTTGTCTTATAGTACTCACTAAGAGTTTGTGTACTTACTTTTTTATATATTTTATCAACCTCATTTCTGCAAATTTTCAGTCTAAATACTTCACTAACAATCTGGCAGATCTCGGTTGGTCTTGGTGGTGCTGCGAGGTCAGTAACAAAAATTTCCAAAGAACATATAAAACAAACCTCATCAAACCAACCTACCTCACTTGTGTGTTTCTTTAACTTGCAGCATAAGAGTCTCGAATGAGTTAGGAGCAGGGAATCCACAAGTGGCAAAACTGGCTGTATATGTCATTGTAGGCATAGCAGTTGCCGAGGGAATTGTGGTGGTAACGGTTTTGTTGTCGATTCGGAAGATCTTAGGTCACGCTTTTAGCAGTGACCCGAAAATCATCGCATATGCCGCATCAATGATACCAATTGTTGCATGTGGAAACTTCCTTGATGGCCTCCAATGTGTTCTCTCAGGTTTTAAAATGACAGAAGATTGGCTTTGGTTCCTGGTTTATATATATGACCGGTTTGAATCCCGGTTAACTGGTTTTGATTTATGGTTGCAGGGGTTGCTAGAGGATGTGGATGGCAGAAAATTGGAGCGTGTGTGAATCTTGGATCATATTATCTCGTAGGAGTTCCATTAGGATTATTACTTGGTTTCCATTTCCACATTGGTGGTCGGGTAATAATCTTAAACTCTCTTTCTCATTGTCAAGTTCAAACCCAACACTAGTTCTATAGAAACTTTATTTGTGGTATCTTCATATTTTAGGGGCTTTGGCTGGGAATCGTAACAGCATTGGCTGTTCAAGTGTTGTGTCTTTCCTTAGTCACTATATTCACAAACTGGGATAAAGAGGTAAAAACCTTTTAACTGATTCTGTTTTATATGTATAAGAACTCTGCCATAATGTGCTTCTGTTTCTTGTTTTGTATGATTAGGCAAAGAAAGCTACGAACAGAGTCGGGTCTTCAGATGACAAAGATGGTGACGTCCAATGACCAATACACGTCTGAGCAAAAAGCAGTTGCTAATGAGCTTAACAATGTTAACGAATAAATGGCTAATGGTGCTTTATTCTTGTATGCCCATATGAACTTACTGGGAATTTCTAACTGATGTGGCCTTACATTGGTCTTTAGAAAACTTTACCATTGTTACATATTTATTGAAATTCCTTAGATGTGTACACATTTTCATCGAGCATTGGTGGAGCCGTCAAAAGACTCGACACTAAAAACACATTTCATATTTGTAATGAGATTAAAATTCATATTTGTAATCCACCAACATGTTCTATGGTAAAAATTCTGGAGTTTAAATTGAAAATGAACAAAGAATGAGTTTGGGATCAAAACTCTCTTCTAAACATAGGCCAAAAACAGATAGATTTTTCTACGATGGGTGTACATGATGATTAGCTAATCATCTGTGCTTTATATTTTATTGTAAACAGAAAGAATGATTCACACTATTCATCACTAGTTGTAATATGACAAATTTCAGGAACAAACCAGTAAGAGCCTGTAACTAGAGATCCTATAGGCTATAGGAACTGAAGAACGACGTCAAGAAGAAGCCTGTTACGCTATATCCTACAGGAACTCGAGATCAAGTTTCCTCTTCAGATGAGATCTATCCGCGCTGCAAAACCAAAAATCAAGAATCTATCAAAAGTTTTGATCTTTAAAGCTGACCAAGAACTTACTGCAAAAGGATTGAAACCAATTTTTTTACCTGGTGATGGTTGGTCGGTTAGGAGGCCGCTCGGCTAGGATGGTGAAATCTAAAGACATCGGTGCTTGTCCATCATGGCTAGCTTGTCTCATGACATCAACACTCTGGTCCTTGAAACCATTAGCAGACTTTCCTCGGTCAGGCATCACTCTTCTAAGCTTATGTGCTGGTGACAACACTTTAATGGCTTCGTGTTTACTGTCAGATGACTTAGCGTCCTGCTTGCGAACTGGTCTTGGGAGCTTTAAAGGGTCAGTAGGCGAAGGTGCAGATGTGAAGTACCTTCAAAAAGAAATCAAAGGTTTGAGAAAAAAAAAACTAAATAACCGGTTCTTCTGCATCCTACATAGGAAATATTTGTAGGTACCTGTGTTGTAGAGCCTGCTGAATCGTTATTCTAGACTTGGGGTCATAGGTAAACATCTTTGACAACAAATCTAAAGCATCCTCACTAACCGTTGGGAGTAAAGAACGTAAAGCAGGCGCAGGGACAAATTGATACTCTACATAATCAGGAAGGCAGATCATATCGGGCCATTGATCTACTTTTGGAGTCCCAAAGGCAGCAAATATTTTGCTTAATTGATCAATATCACTGTTTCCCTGCAATGGAATAAGTAAGCTAGAGAAACAAATAAACAGACTAATCAAATCACGACACAAAGACAATGGAGTTTCACCTGAAGAAATGGTCTGCGTAATAGAAGTTCAGCAAAAATGCAGCCAGCAGCCCAAACATCAACTGCACCACCATATTGTTTTGCACCAAACAAAAGTTCAGGTGCTCTATACCATCTAGCAAAAACCTATGCAGTTGCTGGAGAACATCAAGATACGAAGATAACGGAATAGCTTACATAAATAGCATTGCCACACAAAAAAGAGAGTACCTGGTGGGTAAACTTACGACCAGGGCTACCAAATATACGAGCTAACCCAAAATCTGCAAGTTTCAGTTGTCCATTGGGTCCTATTAACAAGTTGTTTGGCTTCATATCTCTGAAACAAATGCGAATGACCATCCGTAAGTTTAAACCGAAACAAACCTTATTAGAGAGAGAACAAGTTGTGCTTCTAATGTTAGTACCTGTGCAAAACCCATTTGTCATGGCAATATTCAAGACCTTTCAATATCATTTGGAGGTAAGATTTGACATCACCGGGCGAAAGAAACAGATTAGGATCGCGAATAACTGCTTCGAGATCAGTCTCCATGAACTCAAACACAATGTGCAAGTTCTCCTTGTGAGGAAATGCATCAATCAACTCAATTATATGTGGATGCTTAAGCTCTTTAAGTAATTTGATTTCTCTCAGAGCTGTTACATTCACACCTTCTTTCTCTTTACCAAGTCTTATTTTCTTGATCGCTACAGTTTCTCCATTCTACAAATTGCCACAACAAAACAATCAGCTTCCTTAGATCCAAACTGAAACAAAAGCTACAAACTTTAAATTCCATTACGAAACCAAAAATGCAAACTTTGACTTCTAAGAACACATATTAGTATAAAGATCGAAGCTTTAGATAAGAGTAAAGACCTTAGAGCTATCAGATTCAACAAAATTGTTCCTAGGAAGAGACACCTCAAAAGGCACACACGAGAGGAGAAATTCAGAATCAGCGACAGAATCTAAAACCCTAGTTTTGATGGGATCGACATAAATTATGAAGAATTGAGAGAGGAATCATCACCTTAGTATCAGTAGCCTTGAAGACGACTCCATAAGTACCTTGTCCAAGAACCTCACGCTTCAGATACCTATCGGCAACTTTCTTTGGCTGATCCATCTCCGGAATTCACTAATCAGATAATGATCGAAATGGATCTTTGTTAATTGTTATCGTTAACGTTGAGGTTTCTTATGCTCTGGAGAAAAAGTAGCCGTTAGAGCAATTACAGAAGAAATCGACATTTTTAGGGGAAAATATTGAAAAGTAAACGAAAAAGGAAAGAGACGCTCTAAAGCTAGAAATAAAAAGAAGCTGGAACCAGCGTCGCACGTACCGATGTCGTTTTGGTTTAATAACCAAAATGGGCAAAAATGTTCCGGTTTACTCAACATTGACTCGTCAATTATTATTCGGTTTAAAATTTGATAAGTTGGTCATATCTCTGAAAACACATAACACTGTCACTGTGCTCAAAAGTATGTTAAACCAAAATAAAATAAAATTATTATGCTGAAGTGTTAATTAATTTATGGATAGTAATGCCATAACTTACTTGTTGATTTTCTACTTTTATCTTAAACAAATTTGAAAGATATATCCTATAAAAATCGAAAATAAAAATAAAAATCCAAGCATTAGATTCGACTCTATCTAATATTCTGATACCCAAATTTGGACACCTAAAGTTTTAAGAGAAATATACATTTTACTTTTTCTGTTAAATAAATTTAATTTCAATGTTAACAGACTAAATATCAGAAAAATCATCGACAAAAAAAATCAACAAAGAAAAAAAAACATATTATTAACTTATTTGAACAATTTTTAAAAAAATATTCTAATGGTTACTAACTACAGTCGGTAAACAACAACTAGTATTGTTCTATACTAGTTGCTTTCGTTCAATGTTCTTTACTCTCTACAACAACTAGACGTTCTATTCTTACTAGCTACAGTCTGATTTCTTGACTAGAAATATCGTTCTGAATCCAAAAATCGATGCAAAATGATCTAGTGATAATTCTCTTTTGGTAATAATGTTATAATACTCTTTTTTATATATCAAGACAAAAATAGTCATTATAATGTAAGAAGTGAAAAGAAAAAAACAGCAAACCCATTGGTCTTAAATTTACATGGATTGATGAATCAATATCCCTCAATTCTTTCATAGAGTACGAAATTTGAAGAATACTTTAGTAGCTATTATTTGATTATATGGGTACTTTTGCTTTATCCAATATATTTATTATTTCACATGTCACACCATTTTAATTTGCTTAAAACATTCATAGTTTCTCAACTACTAGTGTTTGTTGTTGGTTTGTTTAAGAGATGATTGTGAAATATTAACAATTTTAGCTATTCATGAAGAAAAATGTTATACGACTTAAAGTCGTCGTTTTCTTCCAAAAATACCAGGTTAATTAGTTTTCACTCTAATACTTGCAACATTTGAACATTGCCTAAACATATCTTAGAAATTAAAAGTTTTTTCAAGAATTTGAAAAGATAGATTCTTGAACCATTCAGATGATGTAAAGTCATTTCAATGCTTTATGATTTCTGAAATTTTGTGGTTTAGAAAGAACATTAATGATAAATGATTATGGATTTTAGTATTTTACACATTTTTTTTGGTAGGCAATATTTTACACATTGGGCTTACCATTTACTACTTATTCTCATCTTTTGATACGAGATATTTGAGTGATAGAGAAACATTTATTCTTGTTAAAGTATTTGTTGCATCTACAAGTTGCCAAATTCAACTTGCACATATTTTCCACAGCATGGACGGAGAACATTACCAAATTAACTTTCGTTTCATGAAGCGTGGAATCAAGTCCAAATATAAGTCCAAATAGTTCCGGTGAAGGTTAGACAAGGGACCTGTTAACTTCTGGGCCCATATCTAAGAAAGAGATGCAGCCCAATTATTGAAGTTTGCACAAATAATTGGCTAATCAGTCCACTTTTTTTTAGGTAACCAAAGAAAACAAACTAGGCCTAACATTTGAATATGAACCAGAAAAAGAAAAGTTTATAGGATTCTTCGGAATTTGCAGGGCCAAGTATTAGAGCATGATTATCAAGGGTTTTTTAATAATGGCTCTTAGGAATAATGGCTCTTAACTAAGGCACGTTGCTTAGTATTTTACATGCTTTGTCATTAATTTTTGATCTAAGATTTTGTTAAGAACTCTTTAAGAGTCCATCCTTAATGGTGGTCTTATTTGCTTGTGAACATTTTCATTATACAAATTTTATTTAAACAACTCGGAAAAAAAAAATTACACGGTGGATAAAAAAGGCACTCTAAAATAAGCCATTGAATTGTGAAAGAGACGAGACTCGCGGGGGTAATAAGACAAGTTCGTTGAAATAAATCTAGCCATAGATTCTCCTCAGACAGAGTAATAATTACCTGCTTTCGTGCCCACATCATCAGACTTAATCCTGACCATACATCAACCTATTTCACTATTTCGTGTTGCAATTTCTAATTGTTAGGGTTAACAGTTTTTTAAGAGTTAGGTCACCAAACGGAAACACTTGTACATTTTCATAAAGAATGGTCGGCCAAATTCATTTTCAAAGTTACATCTTAAAAATGTAGTGGACTAGTAGTTGGCAGGAATATTAATAATTGTTATTTTTATTATCTACCAAAAAAAAAAGAAAAGAGAGAAGCACAAAAGCCGAGAAGGACGCATGTGACGCGTAGGGAATCTAACACTAAACAATGTCAGACCCTTCCCATGTCTTTTCAGATGCACCCACCTGTTTATTTTTTCATTTTTTTTTTCTTCAATCACGAATATCTATCTAAACCACTATAATTACGACTCTCTATCTACCACTTCTTCCAAAAAATGACGTGTCCTCTTCTCTCTCTCTCGTTCCTTCTCTCTAAGTATGTTTAGGGTTAATTATTAGGATTCTTCATCTCTGTCTTCAGTCTTTAAAGCTTCTTCGATAGCTTAAATTGTGTAGAGATTTACCTCTTTTGGTGTTTTTAGTATATATATTATGTACATGATCGAATTTCTCTCTATCCAAGTTCTCATCAAACCTTTCTCATGTTTTGAAGAGTTAAAGGTCTTTATAGTTTGCTTAGGTCAGATCCATAACATATTTGACAAGTATCTTTGTCTCTCGATAGATCTTGGTCTGACCAACCAAAATGATTTTCTTGAGAAAAAAAAGATGAAAGTAGAGCTCCTTGAAGTTCAAACGAGAGTTTAGCAGGGTAAAGAAAAGCTGCTAAGCTATGGATCCCATAAGCCCTAATCCTTATAAAGAAAAAAAGGATTTGGTTATATGGCTTGCATATCTCAGGAGCTTTAACTTGCCCTTTAATTGCTTTTACTCTTCTTTGGATTGAAGGGAGCTCTACATCTTCTTTCACTTTCTCTATTTTTCTTTCTTTATTTGGATTGAAAGATCTTTAGTTTTCCGTTTTAGTTGATTATATAATTGGTGATTGTTTGGATCTTGAAGTTGAAGCAATGTTTAGTGTGGTTGAATAGTCTGTTTTACTTGTAAGAAACTAGGGTTTATGCAACTGCCTGGGTAAATGAGAAGTTCCTTATTTATTTGGTAACTTCATAAATTTTGCATTCTTAATTTGTTGCCAAATGCATTGACTTTCTTTAATTGATTATTCTCATATCTAATCTTAACAATTACTTCTACATTTACAGTCCTTTAATTATTGCGAAATTAGATTTCTTCCATATATATAAAGATAATTAATGATCGGATACCGAAAATTAGATTGAATCAGAGTCAAAGATATTCAAGTGGTTTTATAGGATTTATTTGTCAACCTGTTATATTACTAGCTATGTCTTTTTTACACCATGTAGAGAATAAAACTTGAAGAAACTTTAGAACTAGTAGAATGATTTAGTTATTAAATAAGTTATAAAAATAATTTATCAAACAAATGATAATCCGTAGGTTGTAAGGCGAGTTAGCCAAAAGATTTGAACTGAACATTTTAACCTAACAAAATTTAAATTTATCGAAGTGGAGACGTAGCTAAATTTTGTTATAATTGGATGGTTGAAAAATTTTTATGCAGAAAAACTGGAATCGAACCCTAACTATATAATTTCTTTTAACTAATTCAAATGAATCAAATTTCACTTATATTTTAATCTCATGTATATGTACGGCTTACTAGAAATTTGCAAAATAATTACTTTTTAACAAAAACTCGAACAAGTGAGAACTTTGCATCCAGCCCAAAAGAAATTGAGAGAAAATTATGTGCTAGTTTAATCTTACGCCAAAAAAATCGGAAAAGACGACGATTTGATCGCAAAAGCAAAATTCTGAAAACTTAGATCACCATGTCGATCTGGTCCAACAGTAGATCAGTAACTTTATTTTTATTTCTCAGGTAGAGAACAAATGCTTGAAACAAGATTCTTAGCTCAGTTCTTGTTTTGTTTAAAAATGGGAAAACAAAACTGCTAGGTTCAAAAATGATTGTGATTCTTGGATTGGCCTTCTTTTGTGATAGGTTCCTTGCTAAGAACTATAGCATTAATGTAACACTTTATATAAAGTAATAAGATAACAAAAAATTATAACATTCATCAACCAGCCTTTAAATGTTTTAGTCTATGATTTCAGCAGACTAAGATTATCTTTTTTTTTTTTTTTTTTTTTTTTTAGACTAAGATTATCTTGTCTTGTTGACACATAGTATGTCTTCAAACAAATTGCCAACATGTTGTCTGTGTAGAAACTTATTTGGCTGGTCTTGCTTTCTTTGCTAAACTAGATGTAGACATTTATCGTTATTTGATTTTACTTTCGAAGGTTTCAAACTTTGTACTCGTTGTTATGACTGTCATGGACAAAAAAAGGTTGTCAATCTTTCTCTTACGATAGAAAAGGTTTGTTGAAGATATGGACCTGTATATCAAAATATTCATTAACAAAAGGTCAAATCTAGCCCATGCAATAGGCCCAAATCAAGGCCTAATAATGTCAACCCTAATCGTTTCTTAAATTTCCCACCATATTAATGATTATTTTTAATGAATTTGAAAATGATCAACTAAGCCTTCTTTTGGGCCCTTGGCACACTGTTATGTTTGGGTTAGAGCTACTTAGAGCACCCACAGTGGTGCATGTGGGTGGGTGTGTGTTAGTGGGGATTTAATAATAAAATAATGTAAGAAGTTGCCAAATGATTTTAATTTTCCAATTACAAAAAATAAATGACCAACCAGACGCTGCCACGTAATCCCACATCCGGTTGTAACCTTACATCCGACTTGCGACTCCAATCCCACTTTTCTCTTATTTTCAAATACTTTAATGCTCACACCCGACTTAAAAATGTACCAGTGCGTGTGCTCTTATGTTCGAGTGAGTAGTTCTTTTACAACGACAATGAATATAAAACTGTAATGAATATAAAACTGTAATGAATATGAGATAGCACTACAGTGTGCCAAGGGCCCAATAGTATTCTCATAAGTCATAACAAAAATATACGATAGATATATAAATCACTGAATATAAAACTTTAGCAAATTGAATTATGCTGTAGAAAGAAAATTTGGTGATGAAGACTGGCTACCCTACATGTGAAATCAGGTAACTCTACCCAAAATTCCGTGAAGAGTTGGTGGGCTACTTTAATTATTGAGACACTTTCCAAAGTAACATATTTTAGTTTAGTAATTTGCGAGACTAACATTTGGACGAAAAGGCTTATCACATGCGTACTGTTATCACGTTTCTACGAAAGAAAGAACTATCAGTTGCGTTTAGGTTTCCAGTAACACACTGGGATCTATCTAAAATTTACAATAGTTTTTCGAATTTTTTAGTAAAAATTCTGTAAATTTGTAAGTTTATAGAATAGGTTTTACAGACTTACAATAATTTACATAAATATATATATATAATGATGTGGAAAACTCATCGATGTGGGTCTGTCCGCTATAGAGTAAAGCTCCTGCAAATAACAAAGTGAAATGTAGAAGTTTGTACAATTGGTGTGATATGTTCCATGACTGATGACTCTATCATGCTTAAGCCGGTAACATTGAACACAAGACTTGGTCAAAAAAATAGAAAGAATCGAAAAAGTGAAGAATAAAGTGGATATCATGACACCGAATTCACATGAAGATATTTCAGTATCTAACCACTCATCTTTTTTTTTTTTTGTCATCTGTTGGTATATTTATATTGAAGATGTAACCATCGAATTACAAACTCAAAAGCTGCAACTTGACAACCCAGCGAACCAAAAAACTACACTAAGCACCTTTATAGAAACAGGTCTTTACAAAAAAACCTTCCAATACTAGGAACCAGACTGCTGCACAAAAAGCCCAAAACAGAGGAACTAGACTCTCTCATCAAAAAACACAGAAGATAACCAAATCGGATGACTAACTGCAACATACGACTGTAACCGGCAATCTCTAGTGACACTTTTAGCAATGAGAGAGGCTCCTCTATTGGCTAAATTTTCTTCAAACACAAGTCTCCAATCTTGAATCACCCTAAGCAAAGAGAGCAGTTCCAGGGATTGATATCTGAAGGAAGGCCACGCATTTGGCCTAAGAACCGCTCCTATTAATTCCGCATTTTCCAGAGCAAAGAACACATGGTTAACTCTATGGCTTATCATACATTCCAAAGCCCAAACAACACTTAACCTTTTTGCTTCATCCCTAGATCTGATGTTTGTAAAAGCTCTCCTGCTGTGAAGCAAAACCTCACCCTTTTCATCTCTAAGCACCCAAGCACAACCCACCAGAAAATTCCTTTTAGACCATGACATACCCACATTGCATTTAACCCACCCAATGGGTGGAGGAGACCATCTTGGAGCTGCCGAATTCAGGACAATGGGACTGCCACTAGCCACCCTTGTAGTAACCGGTTCTCTATCCAAGTCTACCTCCTGGGCCAAAAACCACTCCTCAACATCATTTTTAATCTTTTCCACTGACTCCAAGGCAGAAAAAACTTTCCCTTCAAAGAACAAAGAATTTCTGTTTTTCCAAATTCTCCAAATTACCCAAGGAAAGCTTTTCCTAAGCATAGCAGGCCATCTCAAATTGTCTCTGTTAATGAGGAAGTGCTGAATAATGGAGAAAACAGAACTTGAAGACATACCATTTTCAGGCGCCGGGTAATCTGAAAGAGCCCAAATCTGTCTAGATAAAGAACATGAGAACAAAACATGTTCAATAGATTCTCCTTCAAAACCACTCATCTACTATCAGTGTTTGACAGCTTTTGGAAAAGAAAAAAAAAAAAGTTATTGGATACGCAGTGGCGGAGGTAGTCTATTGGCAAGGGGGTCAGTTGACCCCATAACATTTATGAATTTTTAATTGTAACGTGAATGTCATAATAATTACTTGATGTTTTTGTTTAAAATTTCCATAATGACCCCCATAAATAGTGATCTAACTATGCATTTGACCCCTTTCATGTTCATTTTTTAATTAAAAGTTAATTCTCTTTTCATTTAATATATATTTTCTTTAAAATGGCTAAAAATCTATCACAACTCATTACATAATGATTTTTTTTCTTCTTTTTTAGACATCCTGTTTCAACTTTTTTTTGCTACCATTTTAAAAAGATTGTTCTTAACATACATTTTTTTTGAAAAATGCAAGATAAACACAATATACTATATATTTTGATAAATAAAAACAGTTTGAAAATAAATGTCCTTAATACAACTAAAAAATAAGAATGATAAACTACAAATATTTTATATTTGGAAAGTGATGAATTTTAAAAACTACATACATATATTTAATATTAAGAAGAAACGATTATTTAGTTTTCTTTTAGTAAAATAATTTATTCTTGACAATTTCTATTTTAAATATATTATTTATTATTATATTTAAATAAAATTATTAAAAATATATGACCCCCGTAAACTAAATTTCTGGCTCCGCCACTGGGATACGGTATAGTTGTATACGTGTTACCCGAAATAAACGTGAAACCGATAGGTTTTCAGTTTTCTAACAAAGTGTGCTGAAGAGTATAAAAGATCAAAAGTTTGTTTTTTCTGTTAATAGATAATGAAAAAGTGTTAATGTAACAAACTGAATGGCCAAAGAAGTTTTACTGGTCTATTTTCCAGAATAAGGTCAAAATACATGAAATGAAAATAGTCTGCTTTTTTATATCTGGAAGCTATATATATGTAAACTACGGTCAAGAAACAAATGAAAAAGGAAAATGTTAGTATAATATTGGTGTCATGTCACGATCGTCCACAAAAACTTATTGCAAGACTAAACAAACAAACAAGTCTTAGAAAGTTAGAATTGAGGAAATGCATTAAGTATTCAGATCTAACAACCTTTATAAATATAAAATCAGCCAAAAAAATTCATAATTTAGAGTGGTATGTGTTGAATCTTCTTTCTACTTTCTCTTATATTAAAACTGAAATTCACGCACAAGAATGGATAAGGGCATCATCAATGGGGGATCATGTGAGGGTGTTCTTATAGAGAATATAATGTTAAAATAATGTAAGATCATGTGTTTAGATCTTTTGTTTAGAAGTTGATTAGTGGGAGAACATGTGTAAGATCTTAAGACTTAATAATATAATAATCTAAATTAAATTAAGATTTTACAATTATTAAAACATTTAAAAATAACATATAAATTGCAAATGCCAAATTTATGAAAAACTGAAAATAAAAATGAAAATACAATACTAAATATTTATGAAAAAAACATTAAAAATATAAATAACAATAAACAAACAAACATATTACTTAATATAAGCACAAAAACATTTTATCTAATTAATACATAGTTTATTATCCAAATTTATTCCAAATATGTTGAATATTCCAACCAATGCCCAAATGCCACGTCACCCCGCAACACCCACAAGAACAGATCCAGGTCAAGAGCCCAGTTCCTGATCTTAAGCCCATTAACCCATTTTTTTGGATTTAAATAATGCTTAGACCAGGGAGGGTGATCCCCCAATGCAGATGGTCTAACTGCTAAATTAGCTAAAGCTTATCTACACATTTATTAGTTCACGAACCGTTCACTCTCACTCTTTGAAAGTCAACCCCTACGACACACCACTATCATACATCCATACACTTGTCGTGTCTTAATAATCATTTCAACTATGTTTTGAGATCGGAGTCCAAATTATAAAAAAAATTCTATTTACATGCCGGTTTAGTTTTTTATTTTATTTTGGTTTAATGTGCCGGTTTAGTTTAGTTTTATACAGTGGTCAAAAGCACTTATGTAATCACTTTTTAGTTAGGTTTTCAATATATATTTTTGGTTTCGTGAAAGTCCTTTTGTTAATGATTGATTATATAACCAAAATAGCTCTAAATAAATCTCGAAGAACAGTTAGAAAAAAGGAACGACGTAACTATAGCTAAACTTTCAACCATCGAAATAAATTGTATCGGAAGGTTCGATAACATTGTAAATTCGTTGCTTTTAATTTTTCTTCATTTGCGTAATAAGTAATAACTGAGGTTGATCGATGGTAAATTGTTTAAGAAGCTCTTGTATGGACGGTGATATATTTAGAAGGATCTAGAATGATATCATTCCCTATATGTGGCAAGTTTCTCTCTACTTATAAAACTTTTTAAGTGGCAATAAGAGCCACGTAGTAATAAGTTGGTGTACTTGTATCATTGTAGTATGTTACGCTTTTAATTAGGATCAGTATATCTTAGTACACTGATTCTATAACACATATCATAAATGTATTGTCTTTCGTCAAAGTTCAAACAATATGTAAAATATATCTTGTCCCCATCCCTTACAATTTGATACGTATACGGACCAAAAACTACAAGATATGACAGAAAGAACAAGAGGACCATATTTTCGGTCGAAAAAACATATCAAATTTTTAAAAACCAGTATAACTGGAGAATGAACTCATAAATGTCAACTGCATCTTAATTTCCCTATCTTATTATTTAGGATTCAAATAAACGACTTCTATTATATTTCTGTGGATTGAACTAATACCACTAACGAAAATTCAACCACACAACTCTTATTTCCGTCTGTAACAACTACTTATAAAATGGTTACGTATAACAACAAAAATGCGTACAAGTATTTATAACGAGCAGGTGGTCGTTACCCGACCGACTTAAATTCATTTCTCGAAATTTGTGGAGCATTGCATGCAAATTTTCTCCAATAAAGAAAGAAAATAAAATAGTTGACATTTATTTTATTAGAGTTCTATTCATGGAGTATAATTTTATCGTCGATGTCTTTCATAACCTTGAATATTTTAGCACGCCTTGAATCTTAGCTAATATCTCTTTTTATAGTTAATAAAGATAATTTTATCATTTTTAAAATTGTATGCATTAACTATCAAATTTTCATATAATTTGAAACGTATAAAGAACCTTTGAATGGTCTTACTAAAAAAAAAAACCTCTGAAAGGACTTTAGGAGATCATGATTGAAAAATATCTATGTACTAATTTACCATATCAGTTGTCTATAATTTTCTCCATAAATATTTATGAAAACAAGAAATTTAACTTTCGAAACATATGAAATACACTAGATCATTTAAATTTGATTGAAAGAACACATTTACTAGATTTATAACAACTACATTTGAAATTATATATAAATATATATATATATATATATATATATATATATATATATATATATATATCAGAAGAAAAGTATTTCTAATCACTATTTAAGTCTTTTTTTTTTAATAATAGCGATCCTCTTAAATCACTATTTAAGTATAATTTATTCATCACTTGATTATTTCTTTCAGCAACATGCAATATGTCTATCTGAACTCGATGTATTGACACAACCAAAACACTAACACAACCTCTATACTACATGTACTTGTTAAATGATCAAACTTCTTATATTGCATTATTATAGCTAGTTGTTAACTTTATATATAAAAGGAAACTTTATTGGCAAATAAATTAGCATATCTATATTAAGTGTTGAATCGTAGTAAATTCATGCATTATTGATACGATATATACCAAATCCACCCGGCCAAGTGGGATTTTAGAGAAAAGAATACTATGAATACTCACATTTACATCAATCGTCCATGATTCTACACTATAAATTACAGTGTAAATAAATTTGTTAGAAAATACTTTTTTTCCTTACAAAAAAAAATCTAATAATGCAAGATAAGAAAGGTTGATCAAACAAGGAAAGAAATATCCATAATGCATTGACCATGCTTTTACACTTTTAATATTAATATTAATCATTTATTTGCAGATTTTATTCTCTTTTTATATAAATCCTTCCTAAAATGTTGAATTTATTTTAGAAATCTTAATGAAATGTATTTTGTCATCACTCCCACAGTCAATAGTCAATACGTGCTCGACGATGGCTCGTTGACTTATTTAATAAAATGATATTCAAAATTAATTTTACATAAATACATACGTAAATGTGAGTATGCGTGTGGGTCTATATATATACATGAGAGTAATCGTGTGAATACAACCATTACAATTGTGTGACTATCATTTAAAGAATAAAGCAAACACATGATCCAAAGAAGATAGATAGGGAGACAAAAAAAAATCAAGGCAAAAAATGGGTTTCTCTCCATCTTCTTCATGGTTTCTTCATCCTCAGCTTCATCATGTTGTTTCCAAGATGTCTTACTTTGATGCTTTTTTATTCTATGTAAATACATCTCTCTCTTTAACAAAAAAAAGAAATACATCTCTCTCTATCTCTCTAAATATAAGAACGATGCTTTTCCTCTCTTAAGAAAATAATTAATCATATAATTTCTTAAAACTTTTTATTATTATTTGGTTAATTTGATTGTTTTTCAATTTTATATATATAGATTGTGCACTTAGTGGACAAGCTAGGATTGTGGCATAGATTTCCAGTGTTATTAGGAGTGGCTTACTTGGGGTTACGAAGACATCTACATCAACGTTACAATCTGGTACATGTTGGTCCGATCAACGGTCAGGGTTACGACAACGATGAGTTCTGTTATCGTACGGCTGACGGCAAGTGTAATCATCCCTCCGACGACTCCATCGGCAGTCAAGGCAGCTTCATCGGCCGGAATATGCCTCCCTCTACTTCTCAGTACGGCGTAAGTTTTTTCTTGGTCTCCTTCATATTCACAATTACTTTTTCATAACATGCAAATTAAATTTGAAAGTTAGATTTGTACTTTTGATTAAGTTTTAATATAAAGCGAAGTGATAATATAGCAAAAATAAATAGTAGCGGAATCAAACACTAGAACCAAATTTTGTGACGTTTTTCTTTTTAATCTCTACTTACCGGTGGTTGAAATCATATGATGTAATTCTCTTCTGTGTTTATTTTATTTTGTCGACTTTTGATTGATTTTAAGTGTATATTGATTTTTTTTTGTCAAAGTTTTTAAGTGTATATTGATGCAATAAAGTTTTTTTTGTCAATACTTTTTTCCCTGAAAATTTTAGAAAAAAAAACATAAAAGATTGTTGGAGCTTTAGTATTATTGGGGCGGACATACCTCATGAGAGCCACCATAATTGTTTTTTTTTTGTTGTTTTTGCATGATTAGTAATTCATCTACGAAAATATGTTATGAATTACATCAGTATAATGAGTAAATGCACAACGGCTTGATAATATATGATTGTGTATCATGACAGATTTTGGATCCACATCCAAGTGTAGTGGCGACAAAGTTGTTAGCTAGAAAAAGATTCATAGACAATGGGGACCAATTCAACGTGATAGCTTGTTCTTGGATCCAGTTCATGATCCATGATTGGGTTGATCACTTAGAAGACACCCACCAGGTTTATAATATTTTCAATTTTAACCCCTTTAATCTCGAAGATTTACATTTCTTTCCCTCAACTTTAGATTATAGAACAATAAAGATATTGAAACCTCAACCAGATTGAGCTTGAAGCTCCAGAAGAAGTAGCAAGTGGATGTCCATTGAAGTCATTCAAGTTCCTCAGAACGAAGAAAGTTCCCACCGGTGATCACCACAAATCTGGCGCTGTCAACACTAGAACCCCTTGGTGGTTAGTATCTCAATCATTAGTCACTGCTTAATTGTTGTTTAATTACTATATATCCGAGTTGAATTTTATAAAAAATATATATTGGGGATAGGGATGGGAGTGTAATATATGGGAATGACGAAGCCGGAATGAGAAGAGTTAGGGTTTTCAAGGACGGAAAGCTAAAAATCTCTGGGGATGGCTTGTTGGAGAGGGACGAAAGAGGTGTTCCGATCTCCGGTGACATAAGAAACAGCTGGTCAGGTTTCTCTCTGTTGCAAGCTCTCTTTGTCAAAGAACACAACTCCGTCTGTGATATGCTCAAAGTAAGTCATTAAATTGATCCCTTAGTTACGTTTTGTCTCTTTCTTGTGTTGCAAGCAGCAACTCTGTTTTTTTTTTTTTTTTTTTGAACAACTCTGTTTATGCACAATCATATTTTTTACATTTTTTCAGGAACGGTATCCAGATTTTGATGATGAGAAACTCTACCGGACTGCTAGACTGGTGACTGCAGCAGTTATCGCAAAGGTTCATACGATCGATTGGACAATAGAACTCTTGAAAACAGACACACTCACTGCTGGAATGAGGATCAACTGGTATGGGTTTTTAGGGAAGAAAGTGAAGGACATGGTTGGAGCAAGATTTGGTCCTATATTTAGCGGATTAGTTGGTCTGCAGAAACCGAAAGATCATGGAGTTCCTTATTCCCTTACTGAAGAGTTCGTTAGTGTTTACAGGATGCATTGTCTTCTACCAGAGACACTTATCCTCCGAGATATGAAATCTGAGAATGTAGACAAAGCCAACCCTGCAATAGAACGAGAGTAAGATATAGGATGTTTAGTACATTTTTTTAGGTCAATCCAAGCACGGTTTTTCTTGACCTATAAAGTTTTTTTTACAGGATACCGATGACGGAACTGATTGGGAAAGAAGCAGGAATAAAGGGTTCGAAAATTGGGTTTGAGCAGTTGCTTGTTTCAATGGGACACCAATCTTGTGGGGCATTGACATTGTGGAATTACCCTAATTGGATGAGGAACCTTGTGGCTCAAGATATCGACGGAGAAGATAGACCTCACCTTATAGATATGGCTGCCTTGGAGAGTAAGTCAAAATCAATTCTTCTTCTATACATCAGCAATTCTCTAACCGATTGATTGATCTGATTGATTTTTTCTCAGTTTATAGAGATCGGGAGAGAGGAGTTCCTCGGTACAACGAATTCAGAAAGAATCTGTTGATGAGTCCGATCAGCAAATGGGAAGAGTTGACAGATGATGAAGAAGCTATCAAGGTTTTAAGAGAAGTGTACGAAGACGATACAGAGAAGCTTGACCTTAACGTGGGACTGCACGCAGAGAAGAAGATCAAAGGATTCGCCATTAGCGAAACTGCTTTCTTCATCTTTCTCCTCGTCGCCTCCAGGTTTTTAAATTCCAAATCATTAATACTACATTTTGTTAAAACAGAGTATTTTCTTGTGTAACAAGGAAACTTACCTGGACTTAAAAAAATTTTAGGAGGCTAGAAGCAGATAGGTTTTTCACGACGAACTTCAACGAGAAGACGTATACTAAAGAAGGATTAGAGCGGGTCAATACTACAGAGACTTTAAAAGATGTAATAGACAGACACTTCCCGAGCTTAACCGATCAATGGATGCGATGTTCTAGCGCCTTCTCTGTCTGGGGCTCGGATCCTAACCCAAACACTTGGGTTCCTTTGTACCTCCGATCCGCTCCATAGGCCATAGGCCATAGCCGTCGGATACTATGTGGCACATGTTCATTAGTGTCACCGTGGTTCCCTGGTATATTTTTGGGGGCACTGAGATGGTGTAAAATCGTACATATGAATAATCATATTAGTAGAAGAGGTTTAGACATTAGTGTCTTTGGTTAAATAAATGATTACCCCAATTTCTCCTCACCGTCAGTCATGCAAATGCTAATGAAGTTCCCAAACCTGGATTTTGAGTACTTGCTTCGGCGTTTCTTAATTTACCTTATTTCTCCATTTTTGTATATGCAAAGCAACTTTTTCAGGTAGATAAGTAACAAAACTGGCAAGAATATCCATTTTTTACATGATTTCGACTTTCGAGTTTCATCAACCCATGATCTACCCGGTTACATAAGCAAAGAATTACATCGGTAACCAACTTTTATATATTCTTTCAATGTCGCCCCCGAACTACTAAATACACCAACCAAACCCAAACCCCGAGTGAGAGTGACAAACCAAACTTTTTTGCTTCTACAACTCTACTACGGGGCATAGCTTAAATTAAAAAGAAAAAGAAAAACACTAAGAATTGTGTAGAGAAGCAACTTTCACAGCCATCTCAGCAACACTCTCATCTTGTTCCTCTACTATGGGATCCTGCAAGATAACACAACATTTAAATTTCTCTCACAAGAACATTCATGCATCTACAAAGAAATATGGAGTTTCTCTTTGTTTACCTCAATGTTGGTTTTAGATTGTACACCTATGCATTTAGAACCACTGATGCTAGAGCTTTTCATCAGGTTACGCGCACTATACCCTCCTCCTCCTCCATTGTCTGTACCTTCAGCTTGTTGTGAAGCTTTGGGACTGTCTAAGGTTGAAGCTACAGCAGCTGTTGTTCTTCTCTCGATATCGTTGCTGCTTTCTTCCACTGTTTCATTCTTGGATGCAGGAACTCGCTCTCTGAAATGCAATACAAGAACATCAATAATGCTGGCTGGTTCATGATTTTGAAAAGACCATCACTTGATGCAGAGACAATAATTTTAATTATGATGAAAGAAACTGAGGTTTTTTTAATATCTGTTTGTACCTTGGTAAGGAAGCATGCTGTCTCTGAAGTGCGTTACTTTTTCCTCCTAGACCTTGATTTTCTTCGAGATGAGCAAACTGTCTCCGAAATCGATCTACCCCACTGCATCGGCAAAGATATGTTTCTCAGCCAAGTTTCTTGAAACCAGAACCGTAGTAACTTATATTTGATCAATTAGCCAACCTGGGGTACATGAAGCTGAGCTGATTGCCACCACGAAGGTATTCCTCCAGCATCTGAGGATGATATTCTAATATCTATGTTTTTTAAGTAATCCATTAGAATCACGAAGAGAGGAGAATCTAAACCAAAGAAGATATATAGAAGGCTCATCACCTCTCGGTAAATTAACTCTCTGATATCATCCTTTGTCAATTTCTTTCTCTCAAACTCAAATTCAAGCTTTGAAATCGGTTGTGTCGATGGTTCCCGCTCTTTACTTGACAGACCATTGAAGTATGGATCAGCTAATGCCTGTAAATACAGGCACACAGATATTAAGAGAGAACATAGAATTTCAGTTTGTACTTTGAATTTTCATTATCTTCTAGGTTCTGCATCAATGTGCCTGTAATACTGTCACATTTCAAAGCTCTCAAACATAGTTCTATCTACCTCATGTAGGAAACACTGAGCATTCAGATTTTGGTTCTGCAAATACTCTATGTGCTTCGAAAAGAAGGAAAAATAAAACAAAATTTACTTCAGCTTACTTCTTCGGCAGATGGACGATCTTTTGGATCAAAGGCAATTAGGCGTTCCAACAGGCGGAGGGCCGAAGGATCTGCTTTAGGGAATTTTTTAGAGAATGGGACTGGCTGTTTTTTCCTCATGTTGCCAAGATATCTCCTCGCCTTATCATTTCTGATCTGTCAATTTGAAGATAGCATATTCATTTATAATGCAACTCAAAATTGTTTTCATTGATGAAAAATGCTTGATGCAATAGTTTTTCAACTCATGGATATTCTTTTTCTTCTTCTTCCACAGAAGTGAAGAGAGCTATAATACAAGCTTCTAAACTTTGAAAAACTTAAAACAAGCATCTGGAATAGTATAACTGACCTTTGCTATTGCTTCAGGTGGTGGAGTGCCAAGAAAATCAGTCATAATATCCAATTGGTGAACCACGTTTTTGCCAGGAAATAACGGTTTCCCTAAAAGCATTTCAGCAAATATGCAACCGACGCTCCAAATGTCAATCGCAGGGGTATACTGTATTTCGCAAAAGTAGAGTTAGCATGAGATCCTGTAATCAAACCTTCTCCTGCACGCATGTAGATAGCTAACTAGAGCAGGCCTTTATACAAAAGTGGACTCAAAAGGCATACAACGTATTTTAAGAGATAGCAAAGGATTGCAAGAAAGCACATGCGAGAAAAATGAGACTGATTGACGTAAAAGAAATTAAACAGTAATAGAAGTCCAATCTGCTGAGAATTATAAGCTTACTTTTGAGAAAAATGATCCACAGAGTTCAGGGGCACGATACCACCGAGTAGCAACATAATCCTATTGAAAAAAGTTAGTAAGAGTGAGTACACAAGCACTTAAAGAGAATGTTACCCTAATACAACTTAAGCCTAATGGGAACAGACAGTGAACTTTCAGAGTCTTGGTGATAAAAATGACTCACAGTCCAAAAAATAGCGGTAGGGGCATCATTAAAAGATACACGAGCTAGACCAAAGTCACAAATCTTCAATTTGCAATCAGCATTAGCAAGAATGTTCTTTGGTTTCAAATCCCGATGAAACACATTCGCTGCAAACAGAGATAATAGTTGTTCAATAACCTTAAATCATAACACAAGTGAAAGAGAGTCTCTAAAAAAAGCAGAAACTAACCAGCATGAACATACTTCAAACCACGGAGAAGCTGATACAAGAAAAACTGATGATGCTCAGGAGTTAAATCATCATTAGCTTTAATCACCTGATGAAGATCAGATTCCATCAACTCAAACACAACATAAACATCACGAAACTCTCTTCGAGAAGGCGGAAGCATGATATGCTTAATCTCCACAACATCTGGATGAAGAAGCAACCGCAACAACTTAATCTCCCTAAGAATCCTAGTTGCATCAGAGATATGATCAAAAACATCGTTAATCTTCTTGATAGCAACTCTTTCGCCAGTGTGAGTATCTATAGCAGAACCAACAACTCCATAGCTTCCTTTGCCAACAACTTCTTGAATCTGATACCTATTTGCTTCTCCATACTCCGTGAAGAATTCAGCATTAGGTATACCCTGAAAAAATAAACAGAATCATTCATGGTTTTCTCAGAATTAATCAAATCAGATTCAAACTAATGGAAACAAACAAAATCTACCTTCTTCTCCATAGGTGAGTGATTTCGTTGCTGAACCTTAATCTGTCTTAGCTTAGAAGGATCGAAATCTTCGGTAACAGTAAGCTTCTTCAAATCGCTGTCGTTGGGATTAGAAACGGTGGGAGCATTTTGAATCTGATCGTGATTATTGGAAGAAGAAGAAGAAGAAGAAGAAGGACGACGTTGAAAAAAAAGCCAACGACGAACACCGTCGACGAGATTACCACCACCACCCATTGATTTAGAGGCTAATAATAATAATTACAGATTTTTGGGTTTCCGATTTTACTATCAGCCAATCGTTTCTTCTTCGTCAATCATTTACACATTATTCGCCGTTTCTCTCGCTGAATTTTTTTTTTGTTTTCTCTCGAGGACTTGAAAACATGTTCTTCTCTACTGTTTTTTTTTTCTTTAATTAATTTCGTCGTACTTGCTCCGGTTGATTCTGTAAGAAAGAGACAGAGAAGCGGGCAAGTGAAGACCCATTAGTTTATTAATTATTTCTCTGATGCGTCAAATTATTGACCAAATCGGTTTAATGTGTGGTTTATGATTTGCGGTTTGATTTGTGAACCACTAACTGGACGTTCACGTGCTATAGTATATAAATGGGCCTTGGCCTATTTCAATACTAGGGATATCCTTTTTAGATCCGGACGATAGCGAAAGATTTTAAACACGCTCATTAATAAAACAAACTTCTTCGTATTAGTCACTTTTATCTAATTCAGATATAAGCATTTTTTGCTATAAGAAGAATGTAGATTGTTCGAACATATTTTGTTCTTTTATGATTTAACTCATGATTAGTCAAGGAGCTTTAAGAGCACCCTCAGCCCCTGATCCAAGATGTTGAGATTGAGTTTTGCTAGGTTAAACTAGATAGTTGTTGTGTTTATGCGTCGTCTTTCTGGCCAAAAATATTAAAGGATAACTAATGTATTAGAGATTGGGCAGTCACAATATGTGACGTGAGCCAAGGTAAAAATAAATTGTGGATGATTGGGATGTGTCATTCTAAATATTTTTCGATGGTCGACTCAGATCATATTTAAACCATGAGATTTGAAAGCGAATGAAAAATCTAGACAACATAATGGGTGCATGTGGTTATGAGTTTAGACTTATAAAGATGTGTAGATAGACAATCAGATATATCATATAATTTTTTCACGTATCATTTTTTTTTTTATAAGTGGGTTCTTAAAAAATGGAAACTCATACTCGACGCATACAACAATGGCATACTTAATTCCTAAACCACCATGAATAAATATAGAAACTTAACTAAATAAAACACATTAGCTATATTTTCTTTCAATGATTTAACGAAGAAATAAATATTAGATAGAGGAGAAAAGTGATAGGTGGGGAAGTGGTCCCCAGCACCAAACAAAATGTGTGGCTGTCACCAATTAGAATGCACAAAATTCTTTATTACGACAAAAAAGAAAAACTAAAAGAATGCTTTTTTTATTTCTTTTTCCTGATTCGATAACTATGACGTGGCATACGTCACTAGACTCACTACCATTCGCGCGTTCATTTCACGTGCTTCGGTCAAATTAGTCAAACCCCCGAGAGATCCCGTCCCAAAACGAATGTTTCTTTTATGGTTTTAACTTTTAATCCGTGCTTTGGCCTATTAAACTCGCACGCAAGGTTTTAACTTATTACGTAAACGCTTTTTATTTTTTTTGGCTTAAACCAAAGATAACGTGTAGTGATTAGTAAATCCCCATTTACTTCTTTTCTTTTTGCTTCAACGTTACTAAGCTTTATACCAGATAACAAAAAATTTCTTATGTTTTTGGACAAATCTCAAGCCGCCCAAAATTGAATTGTTGGCCAACTACCCTTGAGCACTTACTTAAAACCTCCAATCGTTTTCCTTTTTTTTTGTTTTTATGAAATACAGATCCTTTATACTACAAAATAGATTTCTTAAGAAGTTTCATAGTTGGGAAAGTAGATAACATATTTAAGTCAAACGGGGGGATGTATGAAAATCACGGTAATAGTTTTTTTTTTTTTTTACCGTATCTATCATTCCAGTAAACAAAATTTTAAACCATCAATGGTGGAAAACAATTGCAAACTTCTTCCCATAAAAAGTTACGACATAAAAAAAAAAGTTACCACTATTTATGTGACGTTAAAAAAAAAGTTATCTGATGGTTTCTGAACCTCACAATCGTGTGGACACTATAGAGTTGATCAATAGAAAAATCATAAATATATGTGTTGGTCAACTATTGGCTCATAGCTCACACCATTCAATAGGATCAGAGAAGATACAATGATTACCTGTATTTACATTAATCATACATGCATACGTGTGGTTGTCCATATTTTGGCATAAATCATATTATATTTTATACATATATGACATACTATCTCTATTATGTTTTGTTGTAAGTTGTAACCACTATATAAACTAATTAATTTAGTATAAACATAAAGTGATATAGACTTTATATAGATAGATATGTTGAATGATGGAAGAGATAACGGTGTCTCTACACGAAAATAGAGTTAATTTCATCAAAGAAGCAAGATAATTTTTTTATATAATTAAAAACTACTAACTCGTTAATTAATTGAGCTCTCTATCTTAGTAAGGTTCACCGGACACTGCAATATACTCCCTCTGTCCCATTTTATTAGATGTTTAGACTAAAAGCACATAGATTAAGAAACAATAAATGTTTTCTCATTTATGAAAATTCAACCAATAGAAAAAGATACTGCATAATTAAAAACTATTAAACTAATATAAATCATGCATTGAAAGTAGAGAAAATCTTATATAATGGAACAAATAAAAAGGCCTAAAACATCTTATATATTGGGACAGAGGGAGTACAATTAACCACGTGCATATAATAGAATTATCTTTTCATGGGAATATTCAGTTAAATTCTCATTTGTCCTTTCCTTAAAATTGACAGTTTACTTAAACAATAAGCCATTTCTAGTCATTCTCAAAATATAGAAAGTTAATGGTCCTTAATTGCTGTGACATTAATGGCTATTCCTTTATTCCCATAAGAGATACAAGATCCAAACGCTATACTATTTATATGAAAAAAATGAAAATGCAGTTTTAAAAATAGAACCAAACGCCCTTTGATATATTTGTTTGAAAAATGTAAATTGATTTAGTCAATATTTATTAGTGGTTCATTGTGAAGTTTTTATTATTTTATTGGCAATAATATGTACGTTTCCTCCTCAAATGTGTTGATAAGATATATATACACAAAACATCCATAAACATTTTGTAGATAGATCACGAATATGAAGAGATTTAAATTGAAGAAAAAGATAAATGGAATTCACACAAACTTTTTTTTTATCTATTTTTTATTCTAACTAGTCCAAATAAGTCTTTATATCTGGACTCGCTAGTTTAACTCGTGAACTTTAAACCAACAAAAAAGTTAGCTTTGGAGGTTCCGCCCATTCAAGCACCATCGACAAACGGAAAAACTATATTAATTTTATTTATTATAGATTTTGCCATTTTTTATGTGGCATTTACGGATTTACCATTTTTACTAGATTCTTACGGAATTACCATTTTCGAACACTTAAAGTATACAAATTTATGATTTTTTTTTGATAAAATACATACTTCATAACATAAAAAATCTTAAGAACAAATGAAACCGATTAAACCCAAATATAAAGAATGAAACACATGTTAAATCACATTTTTATATCCTAAAAATGACAAATCTATAAGATTTTAATAAAAATAGCAAAATCGGTAAATGTCACTTAGAAAAATGGCAAATTCATAATTGATTCATGAATTAATGACAAAAAATAATATCTCACAATTTTAATTTTTCTTACAAAAAAAAAATGGTATGGTAATGAACAAATTGATGGAGATTCTATGCTTTTTAGAGCATCTCCAACTCACCTCTATATTTGCCTCTAAACTCTATTTTAGAGGCAAATTTGCTCCAACCCATCTCTATTCTCACCTCTAAAATAGAGATCTCTATTTTTTTCTCTATATATAGAGGTGAGAATAGAGAATCTCTATTTTTTCCTCTATAAATAGAGTTAAACTTTTTAGAGGAAAAAATAGAGGAATACATTGGAGTAGAAATAGAGAAAACTTACCTCTATTATAGAGATAGATCTAAAAATAGGGAAATACATTGGAGATGGTTTTATAGAAACAACCGTTTTAAATGCCTCAATTGACGTAAAGTCTGTCTTGGTGCAATTTAATTATGTTTCGTCATCATCTTTTCAAGTTCACGCACTAAGCTGAGTGTAAAAGATACGCCTTTGTTTTGTTTTGCATGTCACAGTAAGTAACTCTCCTCCTCAATTCTCAAAAATCCAAACTTTAATTTCTTCTAGAGAAGAGCCACTCTCTCCACTTCTTTCTTTGTCCAACTTTTTAGACAGATAAAAAAGTGGCGTAAGAGAGAGAGAGAGTTACAAGTTGTTGAAGGAGGAGAATTAGCGGTTCATATCAGTACGGAGAAAATTGTCAGTCATATGCTTTTTTTCTTTAAATTCTGAATTTGAGTGGGTGTGTGCTTTTAACCATTTTCGTGATTTATCGAAAAAAACGAAAATTTCTTGGTGTTTTGAGCTCAAGCTCAAGCTCTCTGCAAATTTTGCTGTTTCAAGTTCTTGCCTTTTGATTTCTTCAGTTTTGAAGTCCAGATAAAGTTGAAATCTTTGTTCTGTTTGATTGGTCTTCGTGAATTCCGGTGAAAGTTTCAAACTTTTGATTCAAATTCCGGGGAGGGATTAGGGTTTATGAAAGCAAAAGAAGAAACTTTGAAGAATTTGGGAGATGGAGTGGGTTTAAGACCAGTTGATCATTGTTCTAGCATTTGGAGTATGAAGATGAACATGAAGAACTTTCTTAAGAAACTTCATATCACGCCGAATCAATCAGATGATGCTGAAGGATCAGTTTCAACAACAACGACTAGGAGCAATCATCATAAGTCTATCGATGTATCAACATCATCATCACCGAGGTCTCATCACAGCAATAGCCCTGAAATCAAACCTTTTTCTGGTTTATCGAATTGGTTAAGCTCTGTTGGTCATAGAAAAAGCCCTAGTCCACCTAATTCTTTCAATGCCAAGAACAGAGCCGCCTTGGCTAATAATAACAAGGTCTTGGAACATGGTGATGATCATGTTGTTGTTAATGGGTCCGAAAGTGTGGACCAGCAGGATTTAGGTTCCAAGGATCCAGCTGTTGAAGAAGAGAATCAGATACAGCTGGCTTTAGAGTTAAGTGCTAGAGAAGATCCTGAGGCTACTCAGATTGAGGCTATTAAGCAATTCAGTTTAGGCTCTTGTGCTCCTGAGAACTCTCCAGCCGAACTCATCGCTTATCGGTACTGGGTAAGCATTTGATTCAATTGTTTTCTCTGCATAACAGAAACTCTTTAGTTACCCCCAAGAACTCATATCATTTTTTTTTGGTTTTGTTGCATTCACAGAATTACAATTGTCTTGGCTATGATGACAAGATCTTGGATGGTTTTTATGACTTGTATGGAGTGATGAATGTATCCTCATCAGAAAGAATACCTCCTTTGCTCGATCTTCAAGGGACACCTGTTTCAGACGGTGTCACATGGGAAGCTGTTCTTGTGAACAGAAGTGGGGATTCTAATCTGTTGAGGCTTGAACAGATGGCTCTTGATATTGCTGCTAAATCAAGATCAGTTTCTTCCTCTGGTTTTGTGAACAGTGAATTGGTAAGGAAACTGGCTATTTTGGTTGGAGATTACATGGGTGGACCAGTCGTGCACCCTGATAGTATGTTGAGAGCTTGGAGGAGTCTTAGCTATAGTCTGAAAGCAACTCTTGGAAGCATGGTTTTGCCACTTGGTTCTCTAACTATTGGTTTGGCTCGTCACCGTGCCTTGTTATTCAAAGTATGTACTTTTTCTTCTGAATCTCATCACGTTTTCAATTTTTAAGTTTATTTCATTTCTTATGTTTCTTTCTTTACATGAAATTTTGTAGGTATTGTGTGATAGTGTTGGTGTTCCTTGTCGGATAGTCAAAGGACAGCAATATACTGGTTCTGAAGATGTGGCAATGAACTTTATTAAGGCTGATGATGGCAGGTAATCATCACATTAATGTGTGGATTCAACATTTTCCTATCATTCATGTATAGGTTTATGTACTCTGGTATAGATAAAAATGTCAAGTATATGTGCTATGTTTAAATAGGCATTTGGACTTTGCTATGTTATCTGCACCTCCTGGAGCTAATATTGAGGCTTGATGAAAGAAACTTTGTGTTATATGCAATTCATTTGTGAATTTCAGGGAGTACATTGTTGATCTCATGGGAGATCCCGGTACGCTTATTCCAGCTGATGCAGCTGGACTACAAATAGACTATGATGAATCTGCCTACTCCGCTAGTCCTGGAGACAATGGTTCATTTCATGTAGCTTCTTCCAGCAATGGGATTGAGAGCTCATTTGAAGAGAATGCAGAGTTTCGAACAGCGGAAGATCATTCTAGTACCAAGAGTTCTGGGGTGAGAAACCAATCCGGAGGTGAAGGCAATCTCATTGTTCATCCAAATATTTCTAGGGAAGAAGTGAGAAACCAGAGGAATGTTGAAAAGGCTCCATTTCAAAATCTGTCTAGCAGGCCCATTCATTCTTTCACCCATATGAGATCACCTTCTTGGACTGAAGGTGTTAGCTCCCCAGCTGCGCAGAGGATGAAAGTCAAAGATGTTTCACAATATATGATTGATGCTGCCAAAGAGAATCCACGGTTAGCTCAGAAGCTTCATGATGTATTACTTGAAAGCGGAGTTGTAGCTCCTCCCAGTTTATTTTCCGAAGTTTATCCCCAGCAATTGGAGGCAACTGTTGAAAGCAAAAACTCGACTGAAGCCAAGAAAGAGAAAGGAAAAGATTTAGAGACAGCTCAGGAAGGAAGACACCAAAACGGTTTTGGTCCAGTGAGGTTTTTGCCTCCATTACCCAGAGTGCACTCTAAAACAAATGCACATGATCAACGTGATAATGGCAAAGTTGTAAGTCAGTCTGATTCTTCTCATTCTGAAGCATCTTCGACAGAATATGCCAGAACCGTTCCTGCTGCTGTAGCTGCAGCTGCTGTTGTTGCATCTTCAATGGTTGCTGCTGCTGCTGCCAAGTCTGCAAGCTCAGACTCCTCCCCCGCAGAACTTCCTGCTGCAGCTGCTGCCACGGCCACTGCTGCTGCAGTTGTGGCAACAGCTGCGGCCGTGTCCAGGCAACTTGAATTAGGCTCGAATAGCGACGGGGATGCTGGTTCTGGTGGGCATGATCCTCAAGGTAGTGGGGACTCTAATCATGAGCCAAATTCAGGAGGGGAAAGAATATCTGACAGATCTATTGACAACGAAAGTTCCAAGTCTGACTGTGATGATGTATCTGACTGTGAGATTTTGTGGGAAGAAATTACTTTGGGAGAACGTATTGGACTCGGTACCTGACTTATCATCATCTGTTATCTGCTTTGGTGTAACTACCTCTACAAAGGATTAACTACTTTACCTCTTTTAATACAGGATCTTATGGAGAAGTGTATCGAGGAGATTGGCACGGGACTGTGAGTATTATATTTTCTTTTCCAATTTATACTGTGAATTAGATTTCATGGATTTTATAACCATTAAGCTTACTTAATAGAACTGGACGAAGAAAGAGTTTAGCAATTCCTTAGTTTGAGTTCCATATTGTTGAAACTCTTGAACTTTAGGAAGTGGCTGTCAAGAAGTTCCTTGATCAAGATTTAACAGGAGAAGCATTGGAGGAATTCAGAAGTGAGGTACGAGTCTTTCTTCTAATCTTTTTTTTTTCCTGATTTTCCATGTTGATTAGTTCTATATCAAACCCTTCTTATATATTCTTGTGATGCAAGGTCCGAATCATGAAAAAGCTTAGACATCCCAACATTGTTCTCTTCATGGGAGCTGTGACTCGTCCACCGAATCTCTCAATTGTTACAGAGTTTCTTCCTAGGTAATACTATGATCTTTGCAATATTTAGTTACTTAGATACAATTCTTAAGGCTACAACGACATTCCATCTTCTTATTCATGCGGCGCATGCCTCTGTTTTTCTCTTCTTGAAATAAACTATTTTGTGACCTCTAAATGCTAAAATCTTCTTTGCATCAATGAGTGTTGTTCAAGTATTTGCTTGAAGTTCTACAATCAGGATGGTTTGAATAGGTTCAATCCGGTTTTGCTTCGTTTTTGGATCTTTACAGTACAGTTTTTTTTCCAAACTTGCGCAGAGGTAGCTTGTATAGGTTAATCCACCGGCCAAATAACCAATTAGACGAGAGGAGGCGTCTAAGAATGGCCCTTGATGCTGTATTACTCTTTTTCTCTTCATTCTTTCCTTCTTATCTTTATCACATGTTTGTAACTTCTTGATTCTTTTAGTAGAGTGTTGAGTAACATATTACTTATAAAAATTTCAGGCTCGTGGAATGAACTATTTGCACAGCTGTAATCCGATGATTGTCCATCGCGATCTAAAGTCCCCAAACCTTCTAGTTGACAAAAACTGGGTCGTGAAGGTCAGCATTCTCTCCATAGAATTTATTGTTTCTTACCAATTGGATAATGTTATATTGTATGTAACAGCTATTAGTTTGCATAACAAATACTGGATTTTCATATTTATCAGGTGTGTGATTTTGGGTTGTCTAGGATGAAACACAGTACTTACCTCTCTTCAAAGTCAACAGCAGGCACGGTAAGCTGCTAGAAGGAAGTTACCGTCTCTTAATCGTAATTGCCAGTTCATTATTCTAATTATGTGTTGGTCTTATACAGGCTGAATGGATGGCTCCAGAAGTGCTTAGAAACGAACCTGCTGATGAGAAGTACACTCTTAGATCTTTTGCTACTAAATATTCTTTTAAGTCTCTTTTTCAGAAGCAGGCCTAATGTCAAGAAAAAACAACACCTGAAACAGGTGCGATGTTTATAGCTACGGTGTGATTCTTTGGGAACTCTTTACGTTACAACAACCGTGGGGAAAGATGAACCCGATGCAAGTTGTTGGGGCAGTTGGGTTTCAGCACCGACGTCTTGACATTCCTGACTTTGTCGATCCAGCAATTGCAGATCTCATCAGTAAATGCTGGCAGACGTGAGTATGGAATATGTTTTCACTGTTTCAGTCAAAATGTGAAGTAGTAGTGCTTAAACAAAATCATTTCACTTGACCATGTCTCAGTTAACAGAGTATTGAATCTCTTATACTTGAAAATGGGATTTGGCTGATACATCTAGTGGTTTTGTGTGTGTTTATTAGGGATTCAAAGTTAAGGCCAAGTTTTGCAGAGATAATGGCTTCTCTAAAGCGGCTACAGAAACCTGTAACAGGTTCCAACATCCCAAGACCAGTCCCCAGTTCCTCTTCATTACCAACTGAACATGAACAAAAGGATTAATAACAAAAGAAGAAGACGACCAAAGTGGCAAACAAATTTTTGATGGATTCAATCTGTTTGAAGGAAGAAAAAAAAGCTACAAATGTTCCTTCTCTGCTACTTTTTGGCTCAGCTTCAGTGTTTCACACAGCTTGTGAATTTTGATTAAAACAAAATTCATGGAAGATATGACGATTGAAGAAGGTGAAGGATTGTGGTCGTGTGTTTTGTTGTGTTGTCTTGTTTGCGAGTGATGTTCATCAGTTCATGCGTAATATCCTCTGTTTTGTTTTCCAAAATTGAAACTGTACAAAGAGAGAAAGAAAAAGAATTATTTTTGCAATGATAAACAGTTGACAAAATCGTTGACCAAAAAAAAAATCATTGTCTTTATTCATCAGTCATCGCACGAACAAGATAAGGTTGTGCTATCTTTGAGATATAAATTATAATATAGTTTTTAAAAATTTGTTCTTTAGAAAAATCTCCGAAAATGGCGACTCTCTTCACTGCGACGGTTCCTTCTCACCACCGTTTCGTCTCTCCTTCCCAACATCCGAAACAGAGTCTTCCATCGCAGTCGCTAAGCGTCACTTTCACGGAGAATCCAGAACCAGCGGCGGCGGTCACATTGCAAGAGCAGCAAATGACGGATTGGATTGCTTCTCCGGTGACGCGACGGTTCGGAATCGGCGCCGGATTTACCTGGGCTGGGTTTTTAGCTGTCAGCGTTGTCTCCCAGCAGATGAAGAAGTCACGACTCGATATGTTTCAGGAAGACGATAACACAAGGTGGATACTCATCAGTACTTCAAAATTTTTCTCTTATTAAGTGAAGATGGAAATTTTAAGTGAATGTTAGCAATTAGGGATTTGGTAATACAAGAAAAGATACAGAGAAAGAATCATGACTTGAGTTAGTTTATTTGTTCTTGAATGCTTTTTGGTTTTGTTATCATCTTCACCAACTTGAAATGTTTTCGACACTTTTTGGATTTGGCAGAGGTTTAGAAAAGCAAGAAGAGATCGTCTTACCAAACGGCATAAGGTACATTCTTCATAACAAAGTTTGATTAAGTTTCATCACTTGAAAAGTTTTGAGAGTTTCTATTGACATTTCTAAACCCATAAGAAACGAAATCTGCATCATCGTCCTGTTAAAGTGTCTCTCTCATTGTCCCTTAGTTACAATTTTAGCACAATGCACATTTCCATAACATATGTTGATATACATTGTAGCATTCTCTATGGGCCTTGACTTGTCTTATTTTGATGCCATATTGTGAAATCCTTCCACTTTTTGAGGTGGTTCTGAATCTATATCTGCCCTGTGATAAGCCTGAAACTTCTTTGTATACTTTTACATTCATCCCAAACTCAATCTCTTGAAAAGTTCAATCTGGTTCTCATTTTGCTAATTGGACTTTTGGGAAAACCCTTGTAACATTTTGAGGTGGAATGCAATGTGTCTCAATCCATATCTGCTCTTACTGTGGCCTGAAACTTCTCGTCTATTCATTCAAAAACTCAAGCTCGTGTCTATGGAATTGAACCGTGCAGGTACTATGATCTACAAGTTGGAAGTGGAGCTACTCCAAGCTCAGGATACTTGGTAGTGTTTGATGTAAAGGGACAAGTACACGGAACCGAACAAGTGTTTGTCGACACATTTGGAGGCAAAGAAAAGTCACTAGCAATGGTAATGGACTCAAGACCGTATAGCAAGGGACTATGCCAAGGTATAGAGTATGTTCTCAGGTCAATGAAGGCTGGAGGTAAACGTAGAGTGATCATTCCACCGTCCTTAGGATTTGGAGACAAAAATGTCGAATTTGGACAGGGTTTGCAGATTCCTCCATCTGCAACACTTGACTATATCATCGAGGTTGATACAGTTTATTGTTTCCAAACTATTGTATAAAGAGATTATGGAGCAAATAATATAAAGTTTCACACATTTGTTTGCGTACACGTATTTTCGTGTATAAATGAGACTTTTCTCGTGTGACAAGTAAACGGCACGGTGTTTAGCTCGCAGCCACATAAATTCATGGGAGTCTTAGCCTTACACCAATGACCAAATGTTAAAGTAATGACTTTTATTTTTTATTCTCAATTTCTGTTAGTCGGAAACAATAAAAAGGATAACGAATCGTTTCTCTTCGATTGAAAGAATTTATCTTTGGAAGTTTTCTCTGCTTTTTGTTTTCGTGTGATAGAATGGGAACAGTACTCGATTCGCATTTTCTGGCTCTCACTGCAATTGTCACTGTAAGTTCTCTGCTAATCTAAATTCCTCTGTTCATTTTCTTGGTTGTGCGATAGTTTCTCGGGAAACTACGAGTTAGATCTCTTTGTTGATGTCTGATTTCGCAAATCTCTGTTTGCCATAATTTGTAGGTGGTTTACCAATTCATATTCTTCGTAATCACAGCTCTTTTCAAATTTGATCAAGTCACTGACTTTGCTGGTACGATCAATTTCATTCCTTAATTCCCAGTAGCTTCGTTTTCTGTTATGTAGGAGTAATTATATTAATTAGCTCTGTATGTTCAGGTAGCACAAACTTCGTCATACTTGCTGTGTTAACACTTGTTCTTAAAGCCACTTGGCATTTTCGGCAGGTAAGTCTCTGCTCTTCTTCCTTGTCTTATTTTTCTCTCTGTTTTTTTTTTCATTGTTTTGGTGTTTTTGAGTTTCTTCTTCTGTTTACTGAGACTCTTTTCTCCTCGTAGATAGTCTTGACTTTGCTAGTTGTGGTATGGGGTCTTCGCTTGGGGATATTCCTTCTAATGAGGTACCGCACAATTCTTTTTTATTTCTTTTCTGAGCATTGTAGCTTGACTCTCTTGTTGTTTTAGGATCTTGCAATGGGGCGAAGATCGACGCTTTGATGAACAGCGTGGAAATATAGTGAGACTAATCATTTTCTGGACTCTTCAGGTGATTTTTTTATACTATTATCTTCTTTAGCCTATTTGGAATTCATGCTTGTGATCTGAAACTAGAGTTCTTGTTTTTATTTATGGTAGGCCGTGTGGGTTTGGACGGTTAGCTTACCTCTAACAGTTGTTAATGCAAGTGATGGTGGAGGATCTCTTAAACCCGCAGATGTTATCGGTTGGACTATGTGGGTTTTCGGTTTCTTGATTGAAGCTGCAGCTGATCAACAGAAGCTTTCTTTTAAAAACTCTCCGGAAAACAGAGGAAAATGGTGTGATGTTGGTGTGTGGAAGTATTCAAGACATCCAAACTACTTCGGTGAGGTTAGTATTTCGATATATAATGACTTCTTAATCTTTGGCATTAATGGTTGTGATCGTTCATTGCTGTGTATATCTTTGTGGCTTTGTATGTCATCAGATGTTACTGTGGTGGGGGATCTTTGTGGCTGCATCGCCTGTGCTTGAAGGTGCGGAGTATCTTGTCATATTCGGACCACTCTTTCTCACTTTGCTACTTCTGTTCGTCAGTGGCATACCATTACTCGAGGTTCTCCCCCGTTCTCTCCCTTTCTACTTAGACAATTTCTGAATCACATATGGCTGATTTGAATATAAACAGGCATCGGCTGACAAAAAACATGGAAACTCAGGAGCTTACAGATTCTACAAGAAGACAACAAGGTTTTAACGATATGAACTTGCAATATATACGGTTTAATAAGCCTTGAAGATGTGTTGTATATACAGCTAACTTGTTTGTACCTTCGTTTCGATCTTTAGTCCTCTGATTCTGTTCCCGAGAGGAGTGTATGGGAACTTACCAGGATGGTGCAAGACGGTCTTTCTCTTCGAGTTTCCATTTTACAGCCGAAATCTCCCTCAAGAGGTGGCTGTTTAGTAAGCGCTTATATAATTTCAGTTTCATCTTTTATATCTTATTTTAGTGTTTGATGAGTTTGGCTTCTCTTTGTTGTATGTGTGCAAGAAAGTTAGGGTAGACTCCAAGAACAGCAAAGAGAAAGAAGTAAAAGATGACTGATTTGTGAAACTAATATTGAGTTATTGTTTTCTACAACACTCTTTAATAAAATTGGGTAAAAAATTTGCTTGTAAGAAACTGAATTTGTTTGAAATATTGGACAAGTCTTGACAGAACAGGATCTCAGTTGTGATTGGTCATTTTTTCATGTGATTATTATATGATTAAAATTCATGTACTCAACCAAGTCAAAATTTTCACGAATAAACATGCAAATAAAAACATCATCAAAGTGTTCCAAAACAATAAACGAAAAAATACATTAGTTATTATTTACTTGAAACAACAGTTGGAGGAAGAGCTTAACGGTTGATGAGTAGCAGTGACTTCGTGTATATTCACAATTTCTTTACCAACGGGAAGAACCGTACCGTTACCGTTACCGTTCATATGAGCCGTCGCAGCGCCGTTGGATTTGTTGTCCGAAGCTATCCTCTGAGTCACAACCTCATGTATCCGTCCGATCATCACTAGAAACGCTTCTTCGACGTTAACGTTCTCTAAAGCCGAAGTCTCGAGGAAGAAGAGACCTTCTGATTCAGCTAGAGTCTTACCCTCGTCTTCTTCGACTTCTCTAGATTGTCGGAGATCGGATTTGTTGCCGACGAGGACAACCACGGTTTCGGGATTGGCAAAGTCCCTAAGCTCAAAAAGCCATTTCTTTATGTTGACGAAAGTTGTTCGTCTTGTGATGTCGTAAATCAGTAATGCCCCTAATGCTCCACGGTAGTACGAACTTGTAATTGCTCTAAATCTTTACTCATAAAAAAACATAAAAATTACAAGGATTAGGAGATTAAATATAATAACATTCCATAAATTCATAGCTCCAACAAAAAATACCTTATAATTATTTATTTAACTTAATAAAAGTAGCTAGTTCACTCTTCTTAGTTTCATTACATAATTTCTTTCCTCCATTTTGAAAAATGATATTTTGATGATTAGGTTAAAATGAAAGCTCATGGAAACATACAAAATAAAGAACAGAGTATAGTCACGAGGTCACAAAATTATGTCCGTGAGTTTGAATGATTTATAGTACCTTTCTTGGCCGGCGGTGTCCCAAATCTGAGCCTTGATGATTTTATCTCCGACGTGAACATTCCGGTAAGCAAACTCAACTCCGATGGTTGGTTTAGAGTCAAACCGGAACTCGTCTTTAGAAAATCTAGACAAGAGGTTTGATTTCCCGACGGCTGAGTCTCCGATCAACACCGCCTTGAACAAGTAGTCGCACTCTTCCTCGTACGAATCTTCTGCCATTTTGTCTCAAGAATAGAAATCTCAAGTTCTTCTTTTGTTTAGGATTCTTTTTTCCGATGATATATGTTACGACGAAATAGGGGAAAGGTGAAGAAGTAAGAAGAAAGGAAAAAGACAGTTCCTCCGCTGAATTTGGCTTTTGGTCGAAAATCGGATTTAATAGTATTTTTTAGTCAAATCACTATATTATTCTTTGAGAATATTATATAGTCAAATCAGTATTTTATATGATGTGAGAAAAAAAGAGGTAATTTTATTTGTTGAGAATAGTATGTTACTTACGTATTGCTCACTCGTATTTAGAAGGAAAAAAAAGGAAGAAAAAACTTGGGGTGAGAAAGTGATATATTAGGATGAGATAAATAAGGCGTCCAAGAAATAATATTTACATGAATCAATAGAATCTTTATTTTTTAATAAAACAAGGATTTGGGGCTATATATCTTAATTATTAATTTGTTGATTAGGTTTGAAGATTAATAAGAGAGGGGTTCGTAATCATAATCATAAGTGCAGCTGTTGGCATGTGAAATCATGGATTACAACATAATGATAACGTTATCCTCCTTTTATGATTGTTTTTTTTTGTTGGGATTACCAAATTAAAAGAAAGCAAACATAAATATTTACAAGACCATGATATCGTAATTACTGCATCTGCTTCATTTTTTTCCTCCCTTAAATGTTTAATTTTGTTGTGTTGATTGGAAAATACTATCGGATTAGATAACATGATGTTCAATAATCAATCATACCTACCTATTTGCTTTTCTCTTTGACATTTTTCACCTAAGTTCACACGCTTTTTAAGTTGTTTTCCTTTATACCAATTGTTTCTTGACGCGAATTATTGTTTGAACACTGGAATTTTTACATGATAACCACTTATCAAGATGAAAATGAATCTGAGTCAGATTTTATTTTCATACTCGAATGAATATATTACGATTAGGGAGTATTTAGAAAATATGATCCACTGATTTTGCTAATTCAAAAAAAAATCACGGATCATTAGTAATATATATCCCAGGCGCTACGTCGTGAACTAAAATTACGTGAAGTTAAATACAATGGAGTGGAAGGGGCAAAGATAAGTGCATGCAGCAATATTAAATGGTGAGATGGAGATAAGTTTAGAATTTGTACCATTAAAAGAACTGTGAAAGGTGACATTTCAAGTGTTTCATATATAGCCCGACCTTATGTAACCGTGTGTGTGGGTATATAAATGCTCCATGCAGTAGTGGCGGATCCAGGAATTAATTTTATCCGGGGCAATAATATTAAATAAATAAAAAATCTAATTTTCGTAACAAAAATGAATCTTCTAAGTAAGTTAAAGCATTTGATTAATTTTTTCAAGTTCACGAAAGTGATTTAAAGTGATTTTATTAATGAAATATGGGCTTATTTACAAAGAAAAGAAAAAAAAAAATTAGGTTTTTGTATTGTATTTGTATTATATGTACTTTAAATTATAATATTGTACAACACAAAACCTTTGTATAAGAAGAAAAGAGAGTAATTGGGGGCATTAAACAAGTATTTGACAGGGGCATAATTAAAAGCTCTTGTAAATAACACCAACTTTGAAAAATTTACCCGTGGCAAGTGCCCCCCTTATTCATAACGTACGTCCTCCATGCCTCGATCAATCGATCACGCACGCCATGTCTTAAGGTAATAACTAACTAATACTACTATTTGTGGTGAGATAGATATCTGAGTCAGTTTTACTTTATAATCTTAATTCATTTTTAGTTCTTAAACATACAAGAAAAAAAAAGTGTTGTGCCTTGTAGAGACACAATTTCAGTTGACAAGAAAAAGAAAAACTCTCAAGCAACTAAAAAAAGGTGAATAGAATTCTCATTGGGCTCAACTCAAATCTGGGCCTTTAAAAAGCCCGTATTTCAAACCGAATTAGATTCCCATCTTTCAGGCCACATAAAAGAAGAATCAGATTCCACACTAATAGTCAAATAGCGTCTTTGTTGACCAGTTCCAGTAAAAAACAGTGGTACAGGAGACGTATAAACAAATCTCAAATATCAAAATACAATTTTATGAAATAACCATTTCATTATCCAGTCTTTTATAATTATTAAAACCGATTATTTAGTGAAAGTCTTTTCTCCGATAAAGGCCATGAATGGTTGTCAGTTTTTAAATAGTTTTTAGATTATAGATTTTGGTTTTTGGATTTTAGATTTTTGTTTTTGGTTTATGGATTTTGCAAAAATTTAAGAAATAAAAAAATTCAAAAAATGAAAAAGAATGTTACGGTAAGAATTTGTTTAGAAAAGGTGAAAAACTCAAATAAAGTAGATTTTGGATTGTCTTTGAAAATTGTCAAAATCTTGCAAAAACTAGATTCCCTATTTTTTAGGAAAACTATTTTCACAAAATCTTGAATGGGTGAAAAATGAGTTTTTCAAAAACAAAAACCAAAAACCATTACAAAAACTAGTAAACATTCAAGGCCAAAATTTCATCCAAATTCAGATCCAATTATCCAATTCATTATAAATAATTGATAATGAACTATAATATACAATGCCAAAAAAAAACACAAAGAAACAAGTTTAAAATTTGCACATCGAATGCTTACATATAAAGTAAAGCATAATTGCAGAGCAATTGTTTGTTGTCAAGCCTTTAAAGTTTAAAATGTAAATTTCATAACGGAAAAAAAAAAGGAGAAAATCGGAACCCTAAGTGTTCGCGACGGATCCCTTAACGAGCTCAGGCGACGACATCATCTTCTGAAACTCCTCGAAGTTAACATTTCCATCGCCGTCAGCATCAACATGACCGATCATTCTCACACAATCTTCAACAGAGCAAGACATACCAAGACGATTCAGAACCTTATGGATCTCAGAGGACGAGATCAAACCGTTTTTATTCTGATCGTAGAGATCGAACGCTTCACGTATCTCCGCGGCAGAGGAAGATGATCGGCAAATGGTAGCGAACTCTTCCTGATTGATGAAACCGTCGCGATCGATGTCGATTTCGTCTAATACACGGTTTAGCTCCTCCTCTGTGTACGACGTTCCCATGGATTTGAAAACGTTTCCGAGCTCTGAAACAGAGATTTTCCCGTCGCCGTTGGAATCGAATTGGTCGAAGACTTTCTTTAGCTCCATATCCGTTGATGGTGTTGTGGATTTGTTGGTGGATTCAGGATTTGTGTTCGCCATTTTTGTTTGTGATTTGAGTTTCTTGATTTTGGACGTTTTTATAGAGTTTTTGTGATGATTTGCTTTCGATTGGTGGATGCTTTTTTTTTTTAATGATGCTTTTTCTATGGCTACCCTTCATGGCTTTTTTATTGATTCTAAATATATTTATTCCTATTTTTATTAGCTAATAATATTGATTTTTTTTTGTCTAGCTTATATATATTTGTGAATGGGTTATTTTCCTTCACTAATTACTCTTGTTATCAATTATTAGTTTTATTTTGTAATAAGTATTTTGTTATTAATAGATTGATCAATGGTATAGAGTACCATCAACTAGTAAAATTATGTAAAATGTTATGGAGAAAATTTTGAAAAAAAAACAGTGAATTAACAACAAAATTTACTATTTGATTATTACATAGTGCGTATCAAAAATAAGGAATATGTTCTTAGTTACACGTCAATGTCTGCCTCAATGGAGGAATCTGAAACTACAAGTGGGAGAAAAAGACATTCCCCGTATAAGATATTAGGGAAGAGTAATATGAATGTGACATCTGAATTATATATCGAAAACGATTCCGAATATGAAGATAGTGTTGAACATGATACTTTTATGAACATATTCCGGAAATAATTAAAGTATCTATACAAAACAAGAAATTATATGTACCAATGTACGGTTCCTTCTTCCATGCAGATTTTGCTGCTTGTGTAAGAATATATATTTTTGACGTATAAAATAATTATAAGCCCCCTATATACATATGTAGTAGAAGTATACATGTGTTACTAGAGAAATAGTAATTGAAATTATGCGGAGGTAGAAGGATTCTGAGAGTGAGTCAAATGATGTCGGAGAGTAAGGACTCCTTTTTTGAAACAAATGCAGGCGATGATGAGTAATATAACGCAGCCACAGGCACAAAGAAACACATCAACAACATCGGCCATAAAATAAAATTTGGTGTCTTTGAAGATAGCTAATAGTACCAATCTCACATTCCCGAAAATACCAACTCCGATTATCGACAGAGTTGTTAATCCAAGTATCACAAACCCAGCCGGAATTACCAACTTTAATACATCTCCCCAAAAATTCGAGGCCATTTTCTTGACCCTTCTTTTTTTCTTTTCTTTTTTTCTCCTGATTTGTTTTGGTCTCTTTGATGAAGAAGGCTTTGATCTATATGTACGTATATGTTAATGGTGTGACGCCCAATTACTTCGAGAGTTTATTGTTTGCTTCACGATGGTGATTAAGTCATACTCGCATGGTGATAATTAATTAATATTTAGTAATCTATGTACCATGGATTTTGCTAGAGCGTTTCCAATTTCGTTTTCTTTGTGGGTTTTAATAATTTTGAAATTATAGTCTAATAGGTACAAATATTTGAGCTAACGAAACCGAGTTCCATGTGATTTTTGTTTCTTAACTAAATATCTATTTTAATTTAATGATTAAATAACAAGTTTGTTGATGGGTATATTCGGGTTTTAACTTTTAATAGTGTTTATACCCTTGTAATTTATTCCTTAATCCGGTTTTTCGCTTTATTTTAAGTGCGGTTAAACAAATTGGACATCACTAATATTATTTAGGCTAATGCATGTTCTTTGTAATAAACCCATGAAATCTTAAGTGATTAGTTTTAGATCATCGAACAAGAACAAATAAGACATTAAAAAAACACTAAACTCCGTTATTAAGCAATCATGAGAAGAAACCTCGTACTAAATAATCAATCATGTAAACTCATACATTAAAAGTGAGATTTTAGTCAACGGCCGCGGTGGGGGCAAAACGTGACGACGTAGTTAGCTTTAGAACACGTAGCAATGCTAGTTGGGTCGTCATAGGCGTATGAGTAAGCCTTAGGGCAAGCTACCTTGAAGATCTTAGAGTAAGCCGTAGGCTTGCATGACTGTGGGTTACCGAACAAGCCGGTACAACAATAGCGTGGTGAGTTAAAGGCAGAGCATGCGCTTTTACAGGCTACTACCTGTTTCCCGTCACGTGAACGGACTTGTAGACCAACCGGGCACATCCGGTTCAGGTCGCTTACGCAACCAGCGTAGGTACACTTTCCCGTACCCTTCACCGGCATTATCGACATCGCCAAGTTATATCTGCCATGACGATTAATTAACAATAAAATTAGTATTTTGTATGTAAACAAATATGTTTGAATTATTAATAAAGTATGCTTATATTTATATTAAATACGCCTAAACAGTCATGAATATATAAATTTTAATTTATAAATCAATTTCATAGGCTGGTTTGACTCATGAACATTAACCGGTTTCCATTTGGTTCGGTTTAGATCGTCTTTTATTCACCCCTAATTAATGTTGCCGGCCAAATTAAATCGATAATATTATTGATGATGCGATTAAATAGTTATTTTCTTATAACTGAACCGACCATAAAACCAGAAGTTAAGCCGAATCGAATTAATTGTTTTTTGGTTTAAGTGAGACATACCCATCAACGAGGCTGACGTCATAAAAGTCCATGTCATGACCGAGGGTGATCTCGGCAAGAGTAGCCGGAGGTACACCGCCAGCTCCGTTACAGAGGAAAGAACCGCCACAGTCTCCGGTGGCGCAGCGACCACGGCCAGATCTGTCGAAGGAGCAACCGTGGCGTCCCCAGAAGCGACCGGACCAGAGCGGTGGAAGTTGAAGAGTGTAAGCTCTGTTCGGCGACAGTTTAAATCCGCCGCCGGCGAGTAATGACTGGCCGGAGCTAGGCTGGATCCCAGGCCAGACTGTGTACGTGCACTTGTTGTAGAATATTACCGTTGAAGCTTATTCATCACAAATAAAAGTAAAGTTAGTTAACCACTTAATTAACCCCAAAGTAATGTCATTAGTTTCGTTTGATGTAATTAATATATGAATTTAAGTTTAAACGAACTCAGATTAAACATAGAGTAAGAGGAATAATACCTGAAGCGTGGGAGAGAAGAAGAAGGAGAGGGAGGAGAAAGAGAGATATTGAAGAAGCCATTGGTGGTTCTTAATTCTTCTAATTTCAACTTGAGTGTAGAAGAGTAAGACTGTGAAGCAGCTTCACATTTCTCATTGCTTTTGGAGATTTTCTCTTTATAGAGAAGAAAAAGCAGTGTCCTGCTTTTATTTTCTTTTATTATGGTTAATAAAAATAATATAAAAAAGAAAGAGTCAAGTTTGAAACTTGAAAGTAGATAATTTATCAACGATTAATATTACTATCCTATTATGATTAGTAACTATAAAATGAATTATTCGTGGTTAGTAATTACTAGTACATTTTTCTTCTTTTACCACCTAACTAGTAACTATCAAATATCAATCTAATTCATCTGTTCTAGAGAAAATTTGTACATTAGTTATTTACATTGTTGTTGAATGCAACGATGTTAAAAAAAGAATATGAGTTTTGGCCTTTTGGGGAATGTGGTAAACTTATCTCACCTCTCGAGGCTGTCAGAAGACTAAAGACCTTAAGTCGAACCTTTGTAATTATATGACTCGTAAGTCAATTATTTGCAAATTATACATAATACTATTTACATTTTCTTCTCCTCGTTGGTTTAATCACCAAGACGTATAGGTGGTCTCTAAGCAACACATTCTAATAGTTAAAACTCTTTTATACAGTTCAATAATGCCAAACTATATATATCAATTTAAATTTAATTTTATGATTCACTGATGGGTGTCTTCAACAAGATCGTTTAAATATTGCCATTCCTACACTAAAATTCTCGAAATGGGGACTAGTTCAAAACTAAAATTCACGTGAGGTTTTGGATTTACATGACAGGCAAAGGAATCTAGCTATATGAAGCAGAGTGAGATTTAAATCTAGACTTTTCTTTTTACAAAAATACAAAAATTGTAAGAAAAATAAATTCAAAAACTTCAATATCATCACAATCGACATAAAAAGATGCTCCACGAAAACGGTGTTTGAAGGCTCTCTGAATAAAGTAAGGAATATGGACCGAATCGATAAGAAATAGTACAGTAGCATCATAAATCTGAAGAGTTATGTGGAATAGTCATGTTCTAATGTCAAAACAAAGCTATGCACGTGATACTAAAACAGGAGATTAAGTTTTTAATTTGTTGATAGTGATGTTCTTTGTTTTTAAAACTTCAATATCATCAAAGGGGTTCATTGAAAAAAATCCAACGTTTGATGTATAGTTGATATATCTTCAGGATATTAGTGACTACAAAATTTATTTGGATCAGAAAATATGAGAGGGATCAAGTCAACACAAAGATCTAAAACGGATATTTATTAAGAGTAACAAATATTTTGTTTGACCAAAGGAGCGACGTTGTAGTTGAGGTAACCGATCGATAACTTATTATTTCTGAAAACATGTTATCAAACATACTGATCGATATTTAATTATGACAATCTAAAAAGCTTGCCGAAAGAAAAGGAAACAAAAACAATCTAAAAAGCTTGATAACTGATTATCAAAACAAAAGAGCTTGATAACATGATCATGCCAGCTTTGCTTTGATATTTTCAATAATCGGTGGTGCGATAGTTTCGTATGACTTCTGGGTCGGATGGGCAACATCCCAAAACACAAAACGAGACGCATCCGGGCACGGTACTAAGGCCGTTGGCGTACAACAACAAGCATCAGCTGCATCAATGAACCCTACATTTTTTGAAAATATAATTGTAAATGTAACGTTATATATAAACATATGAGTAGTCTTCTGGAATCATGAATCATATCATTACCTGAAGCTTGAGGGTTACTGATGAGACCATAAAGAGGATTGTACATATCTACGTATACGAATTTGGCACCCGGAAATGTTGCACCAAGATTGTCAATGTCGGCAGATAATTGTTGGTTGAACATAGCAGCTGCTTGATTTGAGAAGAGTTCACATATTACTCTATCTAAGGTTCTTGCTCCTGGTAAACAACCTAGCGGTAATGTTCCCATAACCGCAAATTTTCTAGCACCCAGATCATATAAACTCTTCAAAAAAAAAAAAAAAGGAAACAATAGAATATGTTAGATACAATTTGACCAAAAATTAATCACTTACTATGTTCTATATGTATATTTAAGATTTTCTAATTTTGTACCTTTATGAGATCACGAGTCCAAGTGACCAATTGATCATTGTAGGCTGGAAGAGTGTATTGTAATCTTCTAGCCCCCGTAGTAAAATAAGTGATAGCAATATCGTTATTTCCGGCGGAGATTAGGTAAACAGCATTTGATATAATTGCATTTGCTTGTTCTTGATTTCCTACTACACCATTTAGTCTGGTGATGTAGTTTTGGAAGTCTGTGACCTGGTCTGACACCCATATACTTCCCTAATCACACCAAAATATAATCTATTAAAATTTGCTATAGATCAAAAAAAAGTTGTTATAATTTTTTGGACAAACTAAGAAAAATTTACAGTTGTTCTTGCAGTGATTGCATCAAGTCCAGATCCACCGGATGCAAAACAAACACCAGTCGTTAGATCATTGTCAGAGAGGTATGGATCACGATATGCTGGTAAGATATTCTTCAATCCCAAACCTTCAGCTGCAAACAAAGACTTTGCTATTAGATAATATTTTTGTCATAGTATTAAAAACATTTAATTCATCCGTTACAAATATATCAACAAGTAGAGATCAATACACATACCAATCATATCAGAAAAAACTCTCCCATTTCCAAATCTCCCGGTAGCTACTCCACCTATAAAGTCTCTACCGTATGGATAAAAATTGACTTTAGAAAAACTTGGAAGAAGATTATTGTTGCCTGTGTCAAGTATTGAGTCTCCAAAAGCGAAAAGTGCCGAAACCGTTGAATTGCCATATGATTGTTGTGCATTACCAACATAAAATAGACTAACCAAAGAGAATGCTAATAGCATTTTGGAGAACATAAGGCAATTCATATTTTTGAAATTGGTTTTGGATAGGAGTTTTGGTGAATATCAGAATATGAAAGTTGATACAAGATATATCTGATCTCAGGGAAAGAGTAGGTATTTATACGGGTTTATTACAATTTACAAGATAACTATCAAAGAAATCAAATATTCATCATATTCAACGAATTGATTGTTCATAAATGTTATCATTGGTATTCAGATTTTGGAAAAAAACTGCAATTCAAAGAATTTTATATAGTAATTAGCGCGAATTAAGTATGAATGTAAATGAGAAAGCTAATATCTCTCTCTAGTCAAGCAATGGATCTGTATTTGGTCTCCTTTTTTCTTCTTCTTTTTTGGCATTTGGTCTGTATTTTTCCTTTTTTTTTTTTGGTATTTGGTTTGTATTTGGTCTGTAGTTTCCTTTTTTTGATATTTGGTCTGTATACTCCTTTTTTGCGGGTATTTTTTTGGAAAATTGAAAATAAAATATATTTTTTGTGATTTGTCCATATATATATTTTGTTAATTAGAATTGTCCAACTATGATGATTTACATTAATTGAAAACCTATTATTATACCCTTAATTATGTGAGTTTTAAAATTGTCTTTTCAAAATAAATTCTTATTTTCAAATTTTAAAAAATGGGTTTAATGTTAGACCCTCTGCTTCACCAAGAGGGTTCACATTAGGTTTATTTTTATATAACGGAGTCCACATGCTTGAGGACTGGATCTGACTTACTTGCACAGCAATGTATGACTCTGTTTTCTCTTCTTTAGGAACTTAAGAGGACGTGAAGGTTACTAGTCCCCATAATCAATTATGTGCATTAGCTACATATTAAGTGAGGCTTGAAGAATTAGTTTCTCGATCTTGTAATTTTGTGATCAAGTTCATTGTCTTTTGTTAAAGAATACTGTAAGAAAATAAACAAGTAATTTTCTTAGAATCAAAATTAGCATATGATTACTTAAATACACAATTACATTTCGAACATGTCAATTTTCAACGCATAATTCATCAATTGGAGTGTTACCTAGTGTACAAAATAAAATTCTGATCCGTCAAAATACTTAGAAAAAAGGAAGAAGAAAAAACTAGGAAAATGAGGTGAAGTATTGAAAAAGTGATGATTAAAGTTAGATATAGATTATACACATTCATTGCCAAAAATTCAGTGGGTATTGTTTATTGTCTCAAAGTTACTTTTGAATTTTAATGTCTCTTAGTATAGACGTTATTAAATCTCATATAAAACAAAACAGTTTATATCTAATAGATATAGGTTGAAAGTTGCTTCTGTAAACAATTGATACGGTTATCATCCTCGTCAATCGTCATCGAAAGATCATATGGTTTATTTATTTCTATATTAAACCAACTCGATTCTGTTGAAAAGTTCAACGGCTATAATAATCATAACTGTGCCCTGATATATGGATCTTGGTGGTCCAATTGAAGTATATATATAAAAAAAAAACGTGTCAATAATTTGCGAATATATACGTGTCAAAATCTGATGAGGTTAGTGTATTAATGATTAGTAATAAAAATAGATTTGATTGGATAGTACTCCATTAGATAAGATGTGATAGGCCCCCAAAAATCTGATAAGAAATACAGATGGGTCCAATTTTCGAGTTCGGTATAACGAACAATTTATACCTGTTTGTGAAACGTGTATCCCGTGACACATATCAATGGGTCTATCAGTAAAATCATTTCTGTCTATAGACACAAAACAAGGTAATGTAAATTACGCACGTACTAAAACTAGAAAAAGAAAAATGTTTTCAGAGGAAAAGAATAAAAACAGAAATTATGGATCAATCTTTGTGTACTGCTTCTTCTGCTTTGTACTCGTTGTGGAAGTCGCAAGATTCGCAAAACCTTATTACAACCTTCAAAACCTAATGGAGACAGAAGCAATAGTAGAAGAAGGATTCTTGGACGTGGAGAACTCAGGGAGACTTCCATGTCACTCCTCGGGATCTGGCTCTGTCTCTGTTCCTGCTCGGAGTCACCAGAAGCTCTCGGATACAATAAGGCAAGAGTCGAGAGCTCGTCCCCCAACTTCGTACTGCTTGAAGATCCAGTCTTTTGCCACTCTGTCGAAACTGGTCAAAGACAACGGTGACATGTATGAGTCACGTCCGTTCTCCGTCGGTGGATACAATTGGTACGTATACGTTTTGTTGAGAAGCTCATATCTTTCCATGTCTATATATAATTGAATTGACGGTCTTTTTGATGCTTAAAATGTTATAAGGACTTTCCTAATCTACCCGAACGAGAACAAGCCACAGGGCTCGGGTGGATATGTTTCGCTTTACGTAAGAATCGATAACTCAAGCCTCATCGCCAATCCAGAAGATGTTTATGCAGAGATCACGTTCCTCGTCTATAAAAGCACTATAGACAAGTACCATATACTCAAGGGTACTGATTGACATAGATATATATATATCTTTTGTAGTTTCTTCACACTAATTAGTTTTGATCGGTTTGCAGAGACTAAGGCGTGGTTCCTTTTCTTCCGGAGGAAGAAACTGGTGACCTCTCTCTCTCTCCCTGTATGTATATATATAGAGAGAGATATACAAGACATGATAATTTATGTTAAGGGTGTGTACTTGTGTAGGGTATTGAAAGTGTATCCAAATTAATGGAGTTGGATCTGGAACAGGTAATTCGTTGTCACTCTTTTTGTTGAGTGCGTCAAATGAAAACAGGTTACGTGGAAGCCAAGTTACGAGTTATTGACCAGAGCCGATCCAACCATGTGGAGAAACAAGGTTGGTGCCTTGGTTTGATATCTCCTTTCTCATCCTCTACTACTAGATTATTTAGGCTTATTTGAAACAGAAAAATTGTTAAATTTAACTTTTGTTTTGTTCTTATAGTGCGGGGATGGCCCAATGCAACAGAAAATGGATGGGGTTTCGAGAAGTTTATACCTCTTGCAGATATCAAAGACACATCCAAAGGTTTCCTTGTCAATGATAGCCTCAAACTTCAAATCGAGATCTTGTCCTTCTCGAAAACCGACTCTCTCTAAGTTTAAAATGATCCCACATTCACTTCTTTGTTGCTTTTTTTCCTCCTTTTTTTTAAAACCGGAGATAGTAATTTAGTCAAAAACCAGATTAGTCTCCGCTATGGCCAAGTGGATTACTACAATTACAGTACTTTGGGTCACTGCTTTTGTTTCTGTTCAATAATGAAAAGTTTGAGCTTTTCTATGTCAAACTCGATCAATCGGAATGCAAATGTCACAAGAAATACTAAACTGGATAGGTTTTGATGATATATGTACATTACCCAAATTTATTTTCAAATGGTTCAATTATAAAAAGAAGATGCCATAATCAGTTTCTTGGAGATGTACAAACCCCACTTCTGCTCACCACTTAAGCTCCTAAGTAGCTTTGACTTCCACTTCTGCTAATCCTCTTCAAGAAGCTGATGAATTCATCCTTCGCCTTCTCCACTGCGTCCAGTTCCATGTTTCATAGTGTGATATTCATAGTTAGATAAAAGGTATAAAAAAACTCATTAGGAAGAAATTAATAATTATGTTGAATAACGACACAATGTAAATCTTCTATTTATAGGCAATGTTCAAGAAAGCGCAAGGCGTTATGCAGACGGTGATCCAATACCTAGCGTCTAGAACGCTTAGTCGAGGTCTAAACGATTTAAGCGGTTTAGTTATTTATAACATAAAACATTAAAAATATGATATGATACATAAAAATTATATAAAATATCTATTAGAAAAATAAAATATAAACTCGTAAACATTTACTTAATTTGTATTAAAATATATATAAATGTTTTTAACTATGTCTATGAAAATAAAACAAAGTTAAAATTTGAGAAAATACACTAAAACGAGGTTTATGTGATTTTAAGCGGTATAAGCAGTTGTCTAGGCGTCGCGTCTAGACCGATTTTTAGAACACTTATACGAGAAATATTAAATAAATTATAAGTCATCTATTTTAATTTCTATAGTTTTAGCATTTTAATCTAGTTGATGACAGAATAATTTTCCAATAGATGAATTCAATACAGAGAAATTCTTTATATATAAGAAAATATTCTAAAATTTAAAATATATATTTATCGTAAGTAGATTTAATACTGTGTTTGGTTATTGATTTTAGAAAATTAAGAATATGGAGGATTAAAATAGTATGAATTTAAAAAATAAAAAATAATAAAATGTAAGAAAAATTGTGGGCTCGCCACATCAGCAAAAATAATATTTCTGGAATATTTGTGTTCTATAAATTTTATTGATATCAAAACTTCAATCGAAAATAGTTTTTTAGAAATATTATGAAAGACCTTAGCCCCTTATGATTTTGACATTCAACTTAGGATTTTTGCTTATACATTTTTGAAGAGTTTAACATTTGGAATCGCTTATGAGGCCTATCATCCGGACAAGGACCGATGCAAATACAATGATTAAGCTGACATTCGGCCCTTCTTGTAGGTGGATAATATTTGAGGCATCTGAGTCGACAATGGTCGCACCCATTGCCACCAACATCATAATCATTACATCCCATATTCTGCTCAACTATATCAAACAAAATTATTTTCGTCAGATAACAAAAAATATATTAAGATTTAGGAGATATCAATACACTGAACTAATATATATATGATAGATTTGCCAATGAATGAATCTAGCCAAAACTAAAAATTACAGTAGAGTTACGTGAACATATTTGAAGTAAACCACAAAGGTAAATGTATAACTAAGGCTAACACCACGATGAATTACAAGTCTACAATATTGGATACATATGCCAACTCATTACTCTATGAATAAACATTAAAGATAAATGCATACCTAAAGCAAATATCACAAGAAAGATGATGGGGACGACAAGTGAAGAAGTTGCCTTGGCCATTTTTGTTTCTTGTTTTCTTTTCTCTTAAATTTAGGTAGTCGTATACTGAATACTGAATATTGATAAACGTGAAAAATTAAGAGACTACAGAAAGGAGATTTATAGAATAATACGTACGGATTTATAGAAAGGAGATCTGTTTGATTTTATAAATCTTTTATTTATAGACACGTATATGAATCTCTTACTTGTAAATATATTTATAGAGAAAGTATATGTATATTTGATAAATTAATTCATTTTATGGTAAAATATATATAAAGTTTTTTGATAATATAAGAATAATGCACGTACGGATTTATAAAAAAGAGATCTGTTTGATTTTATAAATCTTTTATTTATAGAACAGTATATGAATCTCTTACTTGTAAATATATTTACAGAAAGTGTATATATATTTGATAAACTAATTCATTTTATGAAAACATATATATATAGATAAATTGTCATTTTATTTTAAAAAATTTCCATAATAAAACCATATACTAATTAATTTTGATTAGATTAGATGAAACAAATAAAAAGCGAATTTGATTGTGTTTCCAATGTTTAAAAAAACAGTTATGATATTTCCCAAATATTTGGATATTTTGAAATATAGAATATTCCAACGAATGAATTAGGGATTGTTTCCAACGTTCTAAACAAAATATTTTGTATTTGAATAAATTAGGAATTTTAGATTCGTCATAATTTCGAAAATATTTTGTGATTTGAATGTAATGCATAAGCCATAGACAATTCTAATAGTCTACTATAAATATAGTAGTCGAAATGAATAAAGCTATTCTATTTTCTTTTTGAATTTGATGTTAAATTATATTCGAAAAGAAAATAAACGATTTAGAACAAGTGCATCTTATGATTGAAAAAATATTTTTTAGAACTTCAAAACTGAAAAAAAAAACTCAAGTTCTTGATTGAAACCAAAGTTGGAGAGCCTTGTAGTAGCGGCAGTCTCCACTTGCTTTGATTGTTAAGATCTGATTTCTTACTTGCTTGTGAAGCCATTTGATGTCTAATAGTAAGAAATAAAGCTATTCACCAACCATTCAAAGCTTTTCTTTACTATTGCTATATCGTTCTAAAATCACAAAAAATGGCTTTTATATTTGTTTTGTTAAGTTGTCGTTTAGTTTTTCTATAATAATGAAGTATTTATATTTGGTATTTATATATCTTTTGTATTTTTAGATCATGAGTTATACTACAGTAGCGAATGGTCACAACAATTACCAAACGAACAACACATCGACTGTCAAACGAACAATAGAACAAGTCAATGGACATTGCAAATGACGTTAAGGAAAAATCATACGTACGGAGGCCATTGAAAATTTATATGAAACCAGATCCTTCTTCTTGTAGTTGATGAGCCTAGTGTACGCAGAAATTACCATGATTTATTTAGTGGTGATCCTTCTTTTGTTGTATTAGGCTGTTGTATCTTGATGTACACATTGTGGTAGGATTTACTTTTCTTCAATCGCATCACAATAGCTCTCAAAACACAGATAATTACGTCATAACAATAGAAAAATTTAATGGTTTTCTTAATTTGTGTGAGAAAACTTTAAACGACAACTAAAAAAACAGAGGGAGTATTTATGGTAAGTAGATTTAATACTGTGTTTGGTTATTGATTTTAGAATATTAAGAATATGAATAGTATAATTAAATAAATAAAAAATAAAAAATGTAAGAAAAATTGTGGGCTCGCCACGTCAGCCAAAATAATATTTCTGGAAGAATTGTGTTCTATAAATTTTATTGATATCAAAGCTTCAATCAAAAATAAGTTTTTAGAAATATTATGAAAGACCTTAGCCACTTAATGATTTTGACATTCAACTTAGGATTTTTGCTTATACATTTTTGAAGGGTTTAACATTTCGAATCGCTTATGAGGCCTATCATCCGGACAAGGGCCGACGCAAAGACATCTTCCAAGCTGACAAACGGCCTTTCTTGTAGGTGGATAAAATTTGAGGCATCTGAGTCGACAATGCTCGCACCCATCGCCAACAATCCAATCATTACATCCCATATTCTGCTCAACTATATCAAACAAAATTATTTTCGTCAGATAACAAAAAATATATTAAGATTTAGGAGATATCAATACACTGGACTAAGATATATATGATATATTTGCCAATGAATCTAGCCGAAACTAAAAATTAGAGTAGAGTTTTTTTTGAAAAAGTAAAATTACAGTAGAGTTACGTGAACATATTTGAAGTAAACCACAAAGGTAAATGTATAACTAAGGCTAACGTTAACACCACGATGAATTACAAGTCTACAATATTGGATACATATGCCAACTCATTACTCTATGAATAAACATTAAAGATAAATGCATACCTAAAGCAAATATCACAAGAAAGATGATGGGGACGACAAGTGAAGAAGCTGCCTTGGCCATTTTTTTGTTTCTTGTTTTCTTTACGTGAAAAATTAAGAGACTACAGAAAGGAGATTTATAGAATAATGCACGTACGGATTTATAGAAAGGAGATCTGTTTGATTTTATAAATCTTTTATTTATAGAAACGTATATGTATCTCTTACTTGTAAATATATTTATAGAAAGTATATATATATATATATATATTTGATAAATTAATTCATTTTATGGTAAAATATATATAAAATTTTTGATAATATAAGAATAATGCACGTATTAATGTGTGGTTGAAAAAAATAAAATAATGCACGTACGGATTTATAGAAAGGAGATCTGTTTGATTTTATAAATCTTTTATTTATAGAACAGTATATTAATCTTTTACTTGGAAATATAACTGATAAATTAATTCATTTTATGGACAATATATAAAAAAATTGTCATTTTATTTTTAAAATTTTCCATAATAAATCATACTAATTAATTTTGATTAGTTTAGATGAAACATATAAAAAGCGAATTTGATTGTTTCCAACGTTTTAAAAAACAGTTATGATATTTCCCAAATATTTGGTATTTTGAAATATAGAATATTATATTCCAACGAATAAATTAGGGATTGTTTCCAACGTTCTAAACAAAATATTTGTATTTTTAAATATATAATTTTTTTTGAATAAATTAGGAATTTTAGATTCGTCATAATCTCGAAAATATTTTGTGATTTGAAGCCGTAGACAATTCTAATCGCCTTACTTCTACTATAAATATAGTAGTCGAAATGAATAAAGCTATTTTTTTCTTTTTGAATTTGATGTTAAATTATATTCGAAAAGATGGCTTTTATATTTGTTTTTTTAAGTTGTCCTTTAGTTTTTCTATAACAATGAAGTATTTATATTTGGTATCTATATATCATTTATATATAACAATGACTGTCAAACGAACAATAGAACAAGTCATTGGCGACTAGTAATCAAACAGGGCTATCACTATGGTTCATTGTTTTTGTTTCTGTTCAATAATGGTGATCGAGCTTTTCTATGTATAACTTGATGAATCCGATTTCAAAATATCACATATATTAAATACCAAACTGGATAGGCTGTAAAATGGAGACATTAAAGGAAGCTCATATAGCTTGAGGAGATAATAGCAGGGAACTGGGTTTTGATGATCTACATACATACCCAAATTTATTTTAGTTATAGTACATGCCATAATCAGTTTCTCTTGGCGATGAACAAACCCCACTTCTGCTCACCACTTGAGCTCCTAAGTAGCTTTGACTTCCACCCGCCTATAATATCCTCGTAATCCTCTTTCGAGAAGTCGCTGATGAATTCTTCCTTGTCCTTCTCTACTGCATCCAGTTCCCGTTTCAGGACTTTCATGAACTGATGATAAGGCAAACAGCAAAATTGGTTTCAACTTCTTTTTTGGAGCATATGGGTCATTTTCGAAAGAAAAGTGTTTCTTACCTGATCGGTTCTATCCTCTGCGGTTACCTCCTCGAATCCAGCGTCTCTCAGCATCTGTCGAATCAAGTGAGTTTAGATGACTTTGATGATAAGTACAAGAGGAGACGAGTTCGATCTCTGTATACCTGACCGTATGCTTGTACATCATGAAGATCATAACCTCGTTGCTTGATATAGTTTGCAAAGTCTGAAGATGGGGTTTTGGGGCTTCTGCAGTAATCAGTGATGAGAACTTTCCCTCCCGGCTTCAACCATTTGTAGAATGTTCTGAACAATGCTGGCTTGTCCTGAGAGTAAGACCAGCGATTACAAAATGAGAAAGAGATCTTCGCTAACAAAGCTACAGATTAAATTCATAACTCATAAGGGAAGAAGAAATAGCGGAAGCTTATACTTGGATATGCAGAATGGTGTCTCTGCTGTAAATAACATCAAAGGTGTTATCAGGATACTCCTTTTTGGTGCAATCAGCTACTTCGAATTCTACAGAGCATTTGAGTCCTATTGCGTGTTCAAGCGCAAAAGAGATCATGTTTACAGATAGATCAATGCCCACAACATCCACGTCAAAGTTCTCAGCCATGTAGAAGTCTCCTCCTCCTATTCCGCACCCAACATCTAGAACTTTCTGGCCAGGTTTCAGATCCAGCATATCCACAAATTCCTTTGTTGTCTCTATATCCATCCAAAAGAGAAAAGTATAATAAGAAGAAAAGATAGCTTCACTAAATGGTTCTGTATAACTTAGAATTCCAAAACAGAACCATCAATACTGCAAAGTTGATACAAACTCGATGACTAAAGAGCATACCGAGTCCCCCTGTGCTAACAAAGCCTTCTCCAAAGACACGCTCATAGCGTAAGATACCACTTGACTTATACTGGACATTGTCCAAGAAGCGTTGGAAGCCCCTATCATTATCCGAACTGACTTTCTGCCAAAGCCAGCATATCTGAAATATGTGTAAAACATACTATGAGTCCAATCATGTGAGAGATACCATCAAAGGGTGGCTAAAATATGAAGAGGCCTATTACCTGGTTCTGGTTCTTTTTGTTTCTCACATAAGCTCCAATACATTTACAGCTAACCAAAGAGAGTTCATACGAATTCCCATCTTCGTCATTCATATGGCATTCTTTGAAAAGCTGAAAGGAATTTATGTACCAGAGTTCAAAATATTTGTCTAGAAACACAAGAATGGAGGGATTTATAGGTAGCACACCTTTGTATAAAATTTAGGTTCACGGTAGTGAGTTGGGTTGTACTTCCTCTTGTTATCACCAGACTGATGGAAACAAGACTCCCGAAAGAAGATATACCCGCCAACCTTTGTCCATTGTAACATCTTTTTCGCCAAATCTTCAACCTGCAATTTGATGAAAAGACATTACAATTTGTCCATGGGATATAAATGACCGAGAATTTGAAATTAAATCCACTCTTGATACGTGAAGTTAACTATCTCTAGCACACGGCAAGCAGCTGAGTGAAGCTAAGATGCTGTATGAGTTTTGTCATTCGAAATGCCAAAAAATATTAGAAACTAGTGGCTTACGGTCTTTGTATGACACAATAGTAGTCCCAAAATGCAATTCTATGCATCACTACATGCGTTTAGTCTAAATGTGTACTGTTTAAAAGTGGTTCCCTCAGTAATAAATTGTATGGCTACCTCTTTATCAGAGAGATACATTAGCAGCCAGTTGGAGAATATCAGATCCATAGACTCATTTGGAAAGTTCATATCTGGTGATGTGACATCAGCGCACAGAAATTTGACGTTCTTGTAGTGCCCGTTAATGTTTTGATTCTGCAGATAAAACTCTCATTAGGGAAAAATCGAACAAAACACGGCAAAAAGACAAGTCTTATAAGTAGCTAGAAAGAAGAAGGATGGGCGTGATGATCTAACCTTTTTGATAACACTTTCAATGAAGTCAACCGCAATGAGCTGGCCAGCCTTGTGAGCTAAATTAGTAGTGAAACGACCAATTCCAGCACCAAACTCTAGCACTGTTTTCCCTTCAATCGGTGGAAGAAGCGCAAGTATCTGACACAAACACACACATAATTTAAGCCTTTAGAAGCTTTCCTTCATAAGTCCATGACACAATAAAGGACAGCAAGAAATCAAGAAACTGCATAAAGGCTATGTGATGACAAAGTAAACAATAAATGACGTTTTTCTTTCTGATCCATTCCAAGGCATACATATTGAGACTCAAATTCATCTGTATATAGCAAAGCTGATAACTTTTTAGGTTGTGAGATCGAAATAAACCTCAGGACGTTCTTCTTTGTCGAGGTCAGAAGCTTTGGAATCAAGCATCATGGCCTCAACACTCAATCCCACAGAGTGCTCTTTCCAGTAATTCTTTTGGATTTCACGCTCCTCGCCTGCAACTGCAAGCGTTAAGAAGATTCAATTCATCAAATTCAATCAATAAACCATTACCAAATATCAAATCAATCCACACGCTTTATGGTAAAGTCCCAATTTTTAAGGCTTAGGAATCCTAACACAGTTTCATCGTCCAGAATACGTCGTATAAGAAACTAGTAACTCACCATACACAGCCATTATCCTTGAGAACACACAAGGAAACAAAAAAATAGCCGATTTTTACTCGAGGGTAATGAAATCTATGAATTGAGAAGAAATTTCGAGACGGAGATGACTGAAACAAAAAGCTATGGCTATGATCCTTCGATAGCGAGTCTGGGTCTCGAAAAGCTCCTTGATCTGCAGTTGTGAAGCCTACCCTTCGACTGCATCATCAGAACTCGCAGATCCAAATTCGATTTCTCGCTCTCCTTCTCTCTGGACTGAGCTCGACCAGATTTTGAGGGAGAAGGCGAAGCGCTTTCAATTTCGGTTTACATGTTTTTTATTTTTCGGTTATCGATCGGTTTATTTGTATACCGAAATTCAAACATTGGGCGTGCGTTGTTGTTGGACCGTTAGGAGAATCATATTTGTCGTTACGTCAATACACATGGCAATTCCTAAACCGTCAGATTTCGGCTGTTCACATATTAATGGAGTGTGTCCCACGGTATTTATGATAGGTTTCGTATTTTTTCCTTATTTAGAAGAAGACGAAATTACTTCTATAAAGTTTTCGACGTTACAATAATAAATATTATCAAGATTCAATTATGTTAATTTTCCTTTCTCTTTTTGAATCACAATTTCAGATATTTCAGTATTTCTGGTGAGTCTATTTTTTGTCTTGTTTTTACTTCTTCTTTTTTTCAAGAATTTGACAACTTGTTGAGCTTCTAAATACCATATTTTATATTTTAGCTCTACGGAATCTATGATCAAAAAGAAAACTTCCACTGAATCTTATGCAACCGTCGACTACGATTACGTAATATACAAATAACGCCCTAATAATTTATAACCTATGCTTTAGAAAGTAGCATCTCCAGTTTTCTATATTTATGTGTTTTAACAGTAGTCTCGCTATCAAAAAGTTAATTAAAATTTTCCTATTTAGTGTTTATAGAAAAAAACAAAACAAAAACTACATCACGTGGTGAATTTAAAGAGAGAGGAATACTGGAGAAAAGATAGCGAGATGGCAGAGAAAGAGTAAGGTAAAACTTTCCTCTCAGATGAATAATAAGAAGTCGTTATATTATACTCCCTCCGTATTTTAATAAGTGTCGTTTTAGGATTTTCTTTTTTTAAAAATTAGATGTCGTTTTCAAATTTCAATGCAAAATTTCTTACTTTTTAATGTTTTATGATGTCATAGAACATTAAAAAGTAATAAATTTTGCATTGAAATTTGAAAACGACATCTAATTTTTAAAAAAAGAAAATCCTAAAACGACACTTATTAAAATACGGAGGGAGTATATATCTTAAGCAATTAACAAAATATATATGTTTAAATTAACTAACTTAATTTTCCTAAAAAAACTAACGTATAACCTCATGGGTCATGTTAATTACAAATAGTTAGTTTCATGAGGTTATACGTTCACAGATCATGTACGTAGAAGACAACGGAAAAAGAAGATAGAACATTCCAAGTAATGGATAAATTAAGGAAATTGACAGATACAAAAAAGGATATGTGAATGTTAAACGTGTAATTAATTAAGATGATTATTGTGTTGGATAAAATTGAGGATTCATATTTTGTCCCTGTTAAACAATTGAGAACATTGTGGGATTTCTTATGAACAAAATCACAGAAAATAAGAGCAGAATATTGAAGAGCAAGCTAGCTTACATAAGTCTTTGGAGAAAGGAGAGATGGCGCCATTAGTGTGACTGTGAGCCATTGACTATATATATTGACAACAAGAAAAAGAAAAGCAGAGTTCTAGGGTTGTTGTTTTTTTTGTGTGTTGTGGTTCTCTGTGGTGTTCCTTCTGATCTTCTTGATCTCATTATATAGAGAAAAAATATGATTATTTTTCATTTTCTTGTAATTTTATTTTATTTGGTTGGAGAAAGAAATACTTCACTTGCTATCTGCATTTTCTTATAATAATAATTATGTCAAAAATTATTTTTGGCACCAAAAACTTTAAAACTGATTTGAAGAATATATAATATCCAAAAACTACCTTAAGATAGCTTCTTGACAAAAAAAAAAAAAAAAAAAAAAACTTAGTCCTAGGGTTTAACGTAACTGCCATTACTTCTTTGATTAAGAATATTCATGGTTAAGTTTAACTACCGTATGCTATAATATTAATCTAGGGTTTTTGGATTTGAAGACTAACTTATAATCTAAGATTTAAGTTTATTTTTTGTATGCATATATGAGTATGTATTACTTTTAATATACATAAGTATATCTTCTTTTAAATTGGCTTAGCTCTAAAAATTATGATATCCTGTTAAGAACACAAAGCATCAATAAGTATATATTCAATATCAACCAATATAGAGAGTGAACAACAATTAAATCGTGGAATTGAGCAGCGGAACATATATATCATTTTGATTGGTACAAACAGATCCTAGTTTGATAGATTCCGCATTGTTGATTAGATTCACAGATTCTTTTCATTATGTATAAAGGAAATAAGAAACAAACCACTGTTAGCGTAAGTAACAGTTAATAGTCTTTGAGAAGTAGCGAACAGACACTGATCCCAAGATGCTCCGAATGGCCAACTTTTGAAATGAATCTTTAAATCCAATGGCTCACAGCCACATAAGTTGTTTTTCTCTCACTGTCATTATTTTTAGAAAACATTTTAGTTTGTATGATTATGATTAGTAGTAATAACAACCAAACGTTGTAATCATTAAAAAGAAATCGCAACTATACTAAAAACTAAGTAATGGTAATATATATATATATATATATAGAATGACCAAATATGCAAAAATCTATTTTACAATTGGCTATCTAGGAACAGGTTGCCCTAGTATGAAATGATATATTTTAAAAAAGTATAATTATTTTTCCATGGCTAATATAAAGTTCAATAGCATCAAACCTTCTATTATCTACATACATATATATGAATATTCATGAGTCCGACCCACATGTCTTTTATTTCCATCGCTTTTGAAGATTCTTGATTAGTGATACCCGTTAGAGTAGAGAGATCCTACAACATTAATCGAGAAAAAGACAACACAAAATATCAAGGTGTTGTTAATTCTACAAGAAACAAGTAAACAAAAGCTAAAAGAAAATGTGGGGAAAAAAAGGAAATTAGGCGAACCACTTGACACTGCTAAGATCCATATAATGGGAAATTAGTGGGTCTCCTATCTTTCTTTGGACCACAACTTGGTTGATTTTTTAGTGCCAAATTTTAAATAATCGGAATGATCAAATAATGAAAGGAACAAATATGATTGCCGCTACATATATATATTTATATTTTCTCGAATAGTGAATTGTTGTGATTCTTGTGAATGTACCACTCCAACCGCAACAAACGATCATTCATCATTCACATTTTTCTTCGTTCATTTTAAAATTTTTATGAGAAAATGTTATTTACTTTTACAAATAAATTGAACAAATTCCCTAAAACATATTGTTCTTGGATATTTTTCTAGTCGTATGTTCTTTCTTTAATCTTTTATTCTGTAAATATCAAATTTATAGAAATGAAGACTTAATTCCATATTAACTAGATAACTAGATAACTAGATAAGCAAAGTGCGTAATCGCGTATGCAAATCAAGTGAATATAACTGAACAACCGGAATAAAAAATCATACAATTTAAATTCAATTAAAAAAAAGAACTAAATTTAAAAGATTCAAAGACAGCGATCGCTAAAAAAATCTCTAGATGTTTAAATAGACTAGGTAGTGGATCTAATGAATAATGAGCCTACACTCCATTATAAATCAATTTTGTTCTTTGATTTGCCTACTTGCCCTGGTAATATTTATAATTTTATATGAAATACACAAGGTCATATGCAATTATGTTATAATTTGTATATGCAAAAGACTATATACTAATTAAGAATTCTACACATAGGGTTAGTGATGGGACATTGTTATTTTTCACCCGATGATTAAGGGTTAAATAACGAATTATTATCCCCAATTGGGAGAGCCTATGCTGGTCCCCCACCCATGATTCCTATTTTTCTTTTTATTAACGAATAATAGTGTTTATATTTCACCTTGTATTGGACGACATATGAAGATTCTCACTACATCAGGCCCATAAGTAGATTAGCAGTTAAATAAACAAAAGATTCGAAAGCAAATATAACATTTTAAAATATACAGTGGATTTTACTCGAAAGAAAAGTCTTTTGACTTCAAGTCGTCAATATATCTTAACGACTTTTTCATTTCTCACATATTGTTTCAATGTTCTGAAGTTTTTGAGATCTTGTATGTTATCTTGGGTTTTACAATACTGTTCGGCAGTTTTTGCAATCATACCGATGAATAACTTTTGGTTGAGAAAGAAAAATATATATGGGACCGTCAAGATATTTACTGATCTGTCTATCTATGATCTTGTGATAAATTATCTGATTGTGATGAATCTATTGATGGTGTTCTTATTAGTGAGATCTCATTTACATCATATACAAATATGATGAGAAAAAGTTTGTTAGAATCGCTTGTGCTCTGATACCATTTTACTAAACGAACAAAATAAATCTCATTCTCATTAATTAAGGGGAACTATACATGGAGCGGTTTATATAAAGATTCATACATGAGTTAAACCGAAATCCTTAACCGAAACTAGAAATGAAACTACTGAACTGGTTTATAGTCATACCAATGTACATTAACCAAATGAACCTAGACACTATACAGGATGTATACCTCAATAATGGCTATCGACCAAGTCTTTAAATATTCAAAGATGAAATTATCTAGAGAATTTAAGATATATTAGTACGGTTTTTCAATATAATATAAGAATTTGGTTTTATGCAAGTTTTATTCAGTTGGCGTTGATTAATAAAGTTTATAAATTTGTTTTCACTATATCTTTTTCAGTTTCATATTTTTCGACGAATCCACGATGATTTGAGCAGAACACCTGAATCCTGATGCTATATTGTGTTTCAGCTGCCCAACAAAAAAAAAGGTGTGTTTCAGCTCCCCCTAACAAAGCAGACTAATTAACTACTTTGTAGAAGCCTCTAAGAATAAGATAAGCCCATTGCAACCTTCTGACACAATATTGGACTTTAGAATCGGCCCAGTAATTAGAGTGATATTTTCAGAAATTAAAACCCATCAACCTGCTCAAATTTGATTCACATTTTTAGAAAAACTTACTATAGTTACAAATAACGACGAAGTCACGGCAACAGCATCACATAAACTCGTCTATTTGAGTATTTGTAATTTTGTATTACTATTATACATTTATACTGTTAGATTAGATAAGGGTAGATAGGAAAGGGTGTAGTGTATGTGTGTAGGCGTGCACCTGGGAACAGGTGATTGTTCCTCGAATTCAAAGCCGCAATTGTCTTTATTTGTTAGTTTATAAAAATATTCTAATTTATACTATAGTTTTACGAGACAGATAAGAATAAGATAACTCTATTTTAGTAAATCCTTAGGGTTTTTAGTAAGTTCGAAGTAGGTTTTCACGTGCAACAAACAAATGTTTTAAACGCGACAAAAGGAATGACCGTCACTCAAAAACATATGATATAAAAGTAGTTTATAGGATTGTGGTGATAATAATATTGTAAAGCCGGTCTTTAAATCTTGAGGGGCCTGGCCGTAACAAAAGATAAAGCCCATTAATTAATAAGTATTTTCTAAAATATACTATATTTTTTTTTTTTTTTTTCGTCTGAAGTTTTATTAATAAACCAAGAGAGTTACAAGATGGAATACATAAGCCGGCGGACGACATGAATGTCCCCAGAAACATTTGCCCAAAAGAGGGAAACAAAGCCCTAAAGTACAGGGAAACTGATTAAAACCAAACATAGAAACAAAAATCTGCCCAAGCATCCGTGGTCTAGTGGCAGAGGAAGCTTTGGGAAAGGGTGAAACTCCCAAACCTGAGTTCGATTCTCCCTGGAAACAAAAACACATTTGTTTGGGAAGTCTGTCAGTTGGGCCTTGGCCCAATTGGTTTACCTGGTAGCCAGAAATGCAGGCGGCCTGACTACCCCCTGGCACTTAGTCGGAAGGCATTCCAAACTCGGGATAGGCAGAGTGGTAGCCCGTAAGGGCCTAACCGTTAACACGGTGGACCAGTCCACTATGTAGCACCTCGGTGCGTTCCTACCGGGGCCGACCGGATAGCCGATAGGGTTTATCAAAAAAAAAAAAAAAAAAAAAAAAAAAAGAAACAAAAATCTAAAGAGGAAACAAACGTCATGGAGAAAGAGCAATCTAAGCACTATAATTGAACAAAGGCACGAGAGACACTCACAAAGCTTCCCTATAGAACCTGTAAACGCCAGAAGCACCAATAAGACCGGATATACCTCACACCGAAGACAAACCAGAAGCAAACTGGCAGGGAGGAAAGCAAGAATCTAACGCGACCAGAGACACAAATACAACCACCAACACACCTCACCAGTCAATCAGAGAGAGCAAGAAACACTAGGGTCAAGGCAAAACCTTGAAATCGACTGGAGACAAACCATGAAAGCTCAACAATTCTTACACGCGGACACTCGTCGAAACAGCTTCAGCCACCTACAGACATAAAACTGACGACGTCCTCGCAAGAGAAGAACTAGAGAACGAATCCACTGCTTCGACTAGAACCTAACTCCAAAACTTCCAAAGGAAACTCAAAGAGAGGCTAGTAGGTGACTCAGCAACAAAATACCATCAAAATGGCTCACACCAAGAACGAACCTAGAGCAAATCGCAACCCCTGACCAGCAAGAGGACTCGAAGGAGAGGTAGAGCAAAGATCCAATTTCAAGAACCACAAACAGAGCCACCTCCATAAATTCAAGCCTCACAAACCACAACAAGACCTAAAAGAAAACACCTAAAACGATTCCATCTAACCCACGGAACTAGAAGGCTGGCTTACCGGACAAGATAAACGGACGAAACCATGGCCATTGATTCGCGAAAAACCTCGCCCAAACTTACCAGAAACGAGCACCCGCCAGATCGACAGATCTCGGACACCCAACAACAACTCTCAGAGGAGAAGCTGACCACCGACGAAGCCAACAAGCCTCGCCAAGAAGATTCACCGTCACAGCCAAAGGAAAGCCTTTCTCCATAGAAATCCATGAGCTAAACGATCGAAAGAACTAACTGCAACAACGAAGAAGAAGCTAAAAGACCCTCTCACGGCAGCGGCGAGGAGCGCTGGCCACCGGAGAGGGCAAACGAAGATCAGAAATTTTGAGCGGAGGCGGCTGTTTTTTAGAGAGGTTTTCGTCAATTAGGGTAACTCTTGAAATATACTATATTTTTAGTGGTTAAATCCGATGAAAAACATTGCCTTTTTTTTCTTCATTACGCAAACGTCTTGATAATCAAATCGTGTAGATTTATTTTTTACACCTTTTGCTGACCTATTTGGTCAAGATAGAGGAAAGTATCGGCCGTATTTTTTAGAAATTTGATAAAATTCGATGGAGTAATGTAATGACAAATCATGTGTCAACTTCCAATACCTAATTAAATATGACGAAGATAAAGCCGTAAATAATGATATAAAATAATTTTCAAATATATAGTATTATATAGTATCGCAAAAAAAGCGAAGAAATTATGTTTTTATTTTTATTTTGTCGTCATATCGTATCTAATCTTCCCGTACGGAGGAAATAATTAAAATCTTCCTGTTCTCTCAAAGTACACAATTTTTTCTATATAACCTTCTCAATTTTCAGGCAAAAAAAAAAAGAATAAAAAAATCAAATGTAACAAAAGAGAGAAAAGAAAAATACGATTATTTTTTGAAAAGAAACAGAATCAATAGTAAAATAAATTAAATGCCGGGAAAAAAATTGAAAAAGACAAATGACAAAAAGCTCTCAAAGCTCTGTCTGGGCGACGGCCGACCCAACACCGTCTAGTGGCAGGCAGAGACACTAACATCTGCAACTATGGCCTTTCGAAATGACGTTTGTACCCTTCTACGTTTTTACGTCATCCTTTTGCATTTAAAAAAAAAAACTTTTTACTACTAAATAACGAAAAAATCTCAAATAAATACGAAATCTTTTCCGTGACGAGATTAACTTCTTTATGACAAAACCTCGACCCTTTCAAATCTTTTATGTACTCATCCGTCCAAAAATAAAGGCTTGAGAGTTGAGACTAACTATAGTCTATAGGTATATCCGTATATGCGTGGTAATTTTATCAAATTTTGAAGTATTAGATTTCACGTATAATGAACACAGAATTAGAAGCTTCTGAAAAATGTTTGTGTGTTGAGTGGCAATAAGAAAGCGAAGTGACACTGCGTCGTCTTCTTATCTCTTGTCTCATTCTTCTTTTTATTTCTCAGCCATTCTTTTTGTTTTATTTTTATTATGAATATATGAACAATGTGAATTGAAGGCTTAAAGCCTTAAATATGTAAAAGTTTTAGCTATAGTAGTATTATTAAGTGGAAACATTGAAAATTTGATGAATGCAACGGCGGCCGTCTCATGCAGAATAAAATGATGGTTTTTTTACGTGAGGGTGAGGCGTGCCATAAATTTAGGGTCGCTTTCTTTAACTATTTTCCTCGTTCTAATTAGGGAGACTCACAAAAATGCCCCTTTTTCAATACCCCTTTTCAAAAATGCCCCCTTTGGCTGTCCATTTTTAAAAATACCCCTTTTTATGTACAAAATGACTAAATTACCCTTCTTTTAATAAAATATATCACAAATATATAAGGAAATATAACAAAATTAGGTCTACAAAATACAAAATATTTTTTGGCGGGAAAATTGATCCCGCAATTTTTCCCGCCAAAACACTTGTAAAACCTTGTAAAAAACCTTTAAAATACCTTGTAAAATTTTCCCGTAAAATTTTTCCCGCCAAAAAATTTTCCCGCCAAAAATTTTTTTTTGCGGAAAAAGTGATTCCGCAATTTTTTTGGCGTTAAATTTTTGGCGGGAAAATTTTTCCCGCCAAAAATTTACAAGGTATTTTAAAGGTTTTTTACAAGGTATTTATAAGGTTTTACAATGTATTTTAAAAGGTTTTACAACGTATTTACAAGATATTATAAGATTTTACAAGCTATTTTATAAGGTTTTTACAAGTTATAAGGTTTTACAAGTTTTTTATAAGGTTTTACAAGTTATAAATACCTTATAAAACCTAATAAGTACCTTGTAAAACCTTTTAAAATACATTGTAAAACCTTACAAAACACTTGTAAAAAACCTTTAAAATACCTTGTAAATTTTTCCCGCCAAAAATTTTCCCGCCAAAAAAAAAAATTGCGGAATCACTTTTCCCGCAAAAAAAATTTTTTGGCGGGAAAAATTTTACGGGAAAATTTTACAAGGTATTTTAAAGGTTTTTTACAAGTGTTTTGGCGGGAAAATTGCGGGATCACTTTTCCCGCCAAAAAATATTTTGTATTTTGTGGACCTAATTTTGTTTCGAATAAGGGTAAAATGGTCATTAAAAATTAAAAGAGGGCAAACTTAAAAATGGACTCTCAAAGGGGGCATTTTTGAAAAGGGGTATTGAAAAAGGGGCATTTTTAACAATTTCTCTTCTAATTATTACGCCTTCATATATTTATTACTATCAATTTTTTATTTATTTTTGGTTTTAACAAATTCATTAGGTAACTAAAATAAAAGAAATCATCATCCCACATATTTTAAATCAAGCCAATATTTTAGCAAATGATCTTTGTTTTTCATGTCGAAAGTACAATTCAAACCAAGTTAACTATTATACATTTGATTTATCATTATATAAGATGTCATATAAATATGGCACTTTGTTTTTATACATAAAAGCATCAGCTTCTAAGTGGTATGTAATGATTCTGAGAAGAATCGGAAAAAGGATACACAATTGACAACACTAAACGAATCTTTTAAGATTCTACAAACGCAGTGAAGAGGAATCTTGACCAAGTCGAGTAACGTACGCATGCACCAAGTCCCTTATCTTTTAAGTGCTCCATCGATCTTTCTACATTTAATCGAGTGTTCTGTTGAATCCAAACCAGACTCGTGTGTGTCGTTATATAGTCACATGCTATTTCATACCCGAACTTTAGTCAAGTTTCTATTATTCTAAAATTAATATTCATAACTACATTTGAAAAATTTCCAAACCCCCCGGAGTAATTAACTCCATTTCTCCAACATTTTGCGAAATTGTACTTTACTATTTTAGTTGCTGATAATTCACATTTGGGCAAATGAAACACAGATCTGCTAAGTGAACTTAACTTGTGAATTAGCTAAAACACTTTTTATTTTTGGGAGATTTAAACCTATTCACTTTAGTATGCACTGATGCACAAAAACATTACTTGAAAGTAGATTTTTAATTCACTAAAGGTAGCCAACGCTTTTACAAATTCCTAAAACCTACCAAAAGAAGAAACACGAATGTTCATTAAAATTAATAAAAAGGTAAAACTTGCCAAGCTCCTAATAAGTCTTCTTCTTCTTCTTCCTTTCTTCAAGAGCTTCAATTGTCTTCGAAGATTTCTCTAAAGCTGTTTTTGATTTAATTTGTGGGTTTTCAACAAAAAGGGCATTGTTCTTTTCACATTTCATAATCCCCCAAAAGATTAAAAAAAGGTCCCTGCGTTTTGGTAACTATCTCATCATAGCCCCAAGAGAATGTAGTAGAGAAGAGTTATGGGCAACGCGATCAACATCCCAAATATCACCCTGTAACAAAAAAACAGAAATCATGTTAACAAGAAAAAAACCGTAATCATAACAAGATTCATTAATTACTGTAGATAAAACTAAACAACTTAGTATATAACAAAACCAACAACAGCAACCAAACTTTGAAACTTATATCCTACAACCCAAATTTATTGTTATGCCAAAAAACTAATTAATAGATTAATACACTTACGCAGTGCTAAGAATGTCAGGATGCACATTATACTCTTTGGCGAACACAAACGGTACTATTCCTTGCGGCAAAGCTGCCTGTTTGTTATCAATAAAAGAAATTATTAGAAATTGTATAAACGACAATTAATACTTCATTAGACACATAAGAAGTGTTACATATATTTGATCATGCAAATAAAAATCACCTGGATGATGGCGACACGGAGGAGAACGCCACGGAGGCCAACAGCATAAGAAGCAACGAGCATGACGGCAGGTCCGGCGAGAAATCTCATAGCCGCCGCAAATGCTGCTCTTCTGTTTCCACAAGCTATTATTCTTGGGTTTAACGCCATGAACAACCCTTTAAACAAAAATTCAAACAAAAAAGCCACAAATTTAAATAAAATAATTTAATATTGTTTTGCCTTTTGGTTAAATTAAATTTCAACTCTTTTTAAGCAGATTAGCTGCAAAAGAGTGACATAAAAATAATCATCACATCCACTGATCCACCACCATAACATCATCATTATCATTATCCTATATTCATTTTCCATAAAGTTATGATTAAACACGAATTTTATATTCAGTTGATGTAATTCTACTGAAACATTAATAAGGTAACAAATAAAGATTTTTCATCGATAAGAGAGACACATTAGATATATAAAAAAATGTTGTTACTTTAAGAGAAAAAAAAGTTTCTATTCAAGAGATAGACATGTTATGATGATAAGCAGAGAACTGTGGAGCATGCTTTCTGCTGTGAAGCCAGTTTTGTTTGCTTTTTTGATACAAACATGTTTCTAAAAAACTTCAAAAAAAAAAGTAAAAGGAAACAGAGAGAATCATGCATCCATCTACATGATTTGGTTTTTTTAATACTAACATTTTTAATTTAAAGAATGAAGGTCAGAATAAAGAGAACAATTGACTGTTTTATGGTATTAATTATGTAATAAATGAAAAGAGGTAAAAAAAAAGAAAAGAAAAGGAACTGACCAAGACTGAACATAGCCATGCCTAGACCTGCATCTGAGAGTATGGAGATAGACTTTGCTATAAGAGCTGGCATTTCAATGTTCCACCTGCACAGACCACATCAATTTAATTCCAAACAGATCTTTCTCAAATCTTTTCTTTAAATCTATCAGAAAAAAGTTTCAAACATAGACGCATTCAAGACTGACCCTTTTCTTATCAAGAAAGTGATTCAAATAGACTAATAAAAACAAAATAAAAGTTTGAAACAGTACTTGAAGGAAATGAGGGACCAGGTGATGCCGAATAAACTGGAGTAAGAGTTGGGATTACGGATAAGTTTCCTCCAAACCATAATGAGAATGAGTCTTGTCATCACACTTGTTGGTGGCATCACCTTTGCCTGTGGCGTTTTGTTGCTTATGTTGTTCCCACCGTCCGTTGCCAAAACCTTGCTATCATCGTCTTTATTACCGAAACTAAACTCTTCCCTTTCAACGTACTGGTTCTCTGATATACGATAACAACACATTTCAATAACCCATTAACCAAACCCCAAATATTGATTAACCAAATCATAAATATCGATTATGGGGTTGTTTTTGTAAAGAAAATAAATTAGAGTGCAAAAACAAAACAAGAAAGTTATTGAAGGACCATACCGTTACTATTCCCCTGAGGTACAGAGATCTTAACGTCCTTTTGATGATCGTTCGTAGCGGTGGCGTAATCGGCGTGGTGGTTTCCTCCTCCACCGCCGAACACATCTGAGACCGGAGATGCACTTGAGCTCCACACAAACATATGAAGATCTCTTCCGTTTCCGTCTTGTCTCTTCCCACCAACAACCGGAGCGTTCCCTTTCGCCGCCGTACCTCCACCACCGCCGGTGTTAGGAGAAAACATCCCTGGATTCGGCGCCGGATAATGTGCTCCTCCACCGCCACCGCTACCTCCAGACTGATAATGAAACCTCCCGGCTCCAGCAGCAGTTCCAGCAGCCGTCGGTTTAGCAGCGCCACCGTCTTCTTCATAGTTAGAAGGTCTCGGAGTAGGACCTTTAGAACCAAACACAGCTTCTCCAGGACCAAAGTTAGAGTTCCGACCACCACCGGAAGCCATCATCGAGTAAAAATCAGTATGATTAAAGCTAGAGCCACGAGGTGTTGGGTTTCTTGAACTCTGAAGCGAATAAATCTCAGCGTTGGTTAGATTCGAAGGTCTAGGAGTCGCAGATAACCCCTGAGACCTTCTCGAGTAAATATCAGACCTCGAAGCATTAGAACGACGAACAGTAACATGAAGCTTCCCATCTTCTTTAATCTCAGCTTCAGTTTCCAAAGGTTGTCTTCCATCTAAAGACATAATGTCGGAATCAACATGAATCGAAACAATAGATCCAGCTGTGTCCGGAAACTGCTCGGAGATCAAAAGCTTCGCGCCACGGTACTCAAAGAGAAAGAGCATGAGGGTGTACCAAATGATACATTGAAGAACAACGATTTGAACCATGAGGTCGCCGGAGAAATCACCGTACATGCCTTTGAGTAGAGGAATCCCCATGACTAGAGTGTTGGGAAGAGTCGAGAGAGAGAAGAGAGTTATGGTCCAGTCTAATGAACCGTTGCGGCTGAGTTTGCACCAGAGGAAGAGTAGAGAGAGGACGATGACTTTCTGGAGAGAATCTGCGGCGAGGAAACGGAGGTTCATGGCGTAAGGGTTGTTAGCGGCGATGAAGTGGAAAGAGAGGAGAGGAACGGCGAAGAGAGCGACGAAACGGTTTATGCCGGAGCATTGGTCTGGTGTGAAGATTTTCCACCATTTGACGGAACCGTAAGCGAGGATCATGGCTACGTATAACGGAACCATAGCCGTCATAACGTGGTAGAAGTCCGCCGCCGTTATCATCTTTTGTTCGCCGGAGAAGAGAGAGAGAGAGAAGAGAAGAGGTTTTGTCTTTAGTTTGGGAGAGAAGTGGTGAAGAGGGAAAAAGAGTAAAGTGAGAGTTGAGAAGAGACCACATTTTTATATTCTTTTGTTTTTTTTTTTTCCGTTGAGAAAAATACCCACTTTTATTCTTTTAAAATGCTGGTATTAATTCTAGCTATTTATTCAAAACTAGTTTCGTGTAGAAGTAAAAAACATTAAATGTAAAATTCGAACAGCTCAAGTGTAAATAAATAAGGGAGTATTCTTTTGTTTTGTGTGTTAACAATTTAACATTCCAACATAATAATGTATGTGATGTAATTTTGATTGAAATACGACCAAAAAAAAAAAGATTTTTGAAAGTTAAAAAAAAAACGAAAAAAAATATGGTAGTTGATGGGTGCGTGGTGGAGCTTTGGGGATAGTGAAAGAGGCGGCCTTGTGCGCTTTGCGGAGTCCAAAGCAGAGCCTCTGTTTTTGCTTCTTATTTTTTTTGTCTTTTGTAATTATTAATTTATTTATTCGGTTGATCAATTTAGTTTTGCTATACTTTATTGCAATTATATTATCGATTAGTATGATGCGAATATGTTTTTTGTTATCGACTTTCAGTGGGTAAATCACAACAGAAAATAAATAGACATTGAAGTGATATAAGGCTCGATTTGATGTTTATATGAGCTAAGAAATTTGGTTTTAAAGATTATGTCTTCCCCGAGGAGGTGTTGAAAGTCTTTGGAAAATGGTTGCTATTGAACAAAAAGAAGAACAAACTAGAACCTAAGTTTCTAAGCAAAGACTTTGGTGGTGGAGATGAAAGAAAGAAATGTGATATCGCTAATATAAGATCGAAATCACTTTTTAGTGTGAGATGTGTGTGTGAGTTATATCATTGCATGGGTTATCATTTAAAGTTATAACTGTGCATATGATTAACTTATGAATATTTCGATCGTTCATCTTTGTTCATATATCTTAGAACTTGTTTTCATGTATTTTGGTTAGGAGACTGTAGGCAGTATATTGCAAACTGTAAAGTGTTTACAAGGGAAGTGAAGCGACATGAATGTATAAACCCAATTAGAGCTCTCATTAGAGATATCACTTTTGTCAAAATAACATGTTTGGCGTAGAAAAAGAGGGAAATCGTATATATTTTCTTAATTAGAAATTACAGTATTTTTATTTTCTGATTTTAATATACATCGTTGAGAAAATTAGTAACAAATTTTCAAATTATCATAAATCAAGCAAAAAAAAAAGAGAGAAGAAAATAAAATAAGTAGAATAATTTTGAAAGAAAAATGTTGAAAAGAGGGTGGTTCTGGTTTTGCTTACATAGATCAGTCTGATGTGTTCTTTTATACTAATAAAGTCCGTACAAAAAGCAATGGGTTGATGATATAATGAGGAGTGTTGATATTTGAGGAAACACAATATTCCATCAACAGTCTGCTCTTCATTTTTTCTCATCATCCCATACAACACAGCTCTTCTTTTTTTCTTTCCAGCTTTTTATTTTTCCAATGTTTTTCAACTTTTTTTTAAGCATAGAATAATATATAGTTCTAATATAATTCGACTTGCCTGAATAAAGTAAATATGTTTAGATGTTACCAAAAAAAACAGAGTTAATGACTTAATATCATTTTTTCTACTAAAAATAATTTTGATTTTTTTGATTGACAAATAATTTTGAAATTGTTTCTTTGAAAGTATTGAATTTTTAACACGGCAAAAGAAAAGAAATCGCAGGAATTTTTTTGTTGGATATATTAATATATCTATTTAATAAATTTCATATTTTATATTCCATATAGTTAATGATGTTTTGGAATCTCGAAATAATTCGAACTCAAATGTAATATTTTCAAAAATGCGCAAATCCTTGTTTTTTTTTTTTTTTTTTCGTCTGAATGATTCCATTATATTATACGAAGGTAGAATGCGGTTTTGAAATACAAGACCGACAAGAGTCGAAACTCTTTCGGAAACTAAGCCGGCGGAAGACATAAATATCCCCGGAAAACTAAGCCCAAAAGAGGGAAACAAACTAGAAGCAAAAAGGTACTAGAAGGTAAGCCTAAAAGGAACCAAGGAACTAAATCTGAGACTCGAAACCATCATAACCCGCAAACAATCCCAGAGTAACGGTTGGCGTCAGAGCTGAAACCAAGAAACATGAGCCTCAGAAGAACCAACCAAACAGGCAAACTCCAATAGACCGGAGATCCCGAAGAAGAACGAATCTGAAGGCTCAACCAGCAACAACACGACAGAACAGAGAGCAGGAACAATCCGAAAAGGAGCACAGCAACAAACACCATCAAGCCATCTCCAACATGAAAATGAGCTTAAGCGAAACCAGGCACTAAGAAAACCTTTGAAAAACGGCTGGGGATAAGTCAAAGAGGAGCACCAACTCTTACACGCGGACAAAGCGAACCAATCAAAGCCACCTACAAACATGAACCGGTCACGACCTCGCAAGAGAAGAACTAGTGAACGAAACCACTGATGCGCTTAGAACCCAACAACGAAAACCGAAGACGGCTTCAGAAAAGAACTAGTAGATGCACCTGCAACGATGTACCATCCGAGAGACAAACCCCAAACACGAACCTAGCCCACCAGAACTCACACACAAACGAGAGGAAGCAAACGGCGAAGAAGAACTAGGAACCCAAAGCAGAGAGATAAAGCAAGCAAAGCACTAATCCGGAAAGCACAGCAAAGCCATACAATAAGCCGTAGAGTTAGAACCCAAAATAAGCCTAACTTAATCTCTGCCCAAGCCTAAAACACCAACTAAACCTACAACACAAACTCCAAATCTAAACCAAACACAACCAAGGAAGAGCCAAAGGAAAGAGGAAGCATGAGAGACGAGAGGAGAACTGGGTCACCGAGAAAACAGAGCCGCTGTTCAGATCGGAAGAAGCCATAGATGCTCCAAACACAATGAAGCAAGTGGTCAGGGACAGGAAGAGGCACCACACAGAGAGACGATAGTGAGAACGGCGACTCCATCATAACCATCGATCAAAAGCCCTTTCGATTCCGATCTCCTGGAACCAAACTCCATCAGATCTGAGATTCATCAACAACCCAAACCAGCTCGTCAAAAACACCACGCTTCCAAGGCCGAAGAAAGCTAGGACAATAAACGAAAGAGAGGACCGACGCCGACGCTGTGGAAGCCGTCACGCGCCGGTCAGATCGTGGCCAAGACGAAGAAGTTGAAGGACGGCGATTAGGTTTAGTAGAGAGAGAGAAGGAGATGCGACCCTTCCATCATTGAGTCTTATTTCCCAGATGCGCAAATCCTTGTTACAATTGTGACTTTTTGCACGGCTTTACTTATGGGTATGAGTTATGACCTTTTAGCAAATACTTGAAACGGGAAAAATAGAAAAGAGGGTAAGATAGTTAGGTTTAATAAAGCAAATTTTGACTAATTAACACTTTATGATCTATCTATATTGACCTGCTTTAATATACATAAAGTGGGTCTTATGGGCTGATACTAAAAGTCGACAACCTAATCTCAATAAATTCGTTGATCAGTGGGAATGATAAGTGGATTTGGATACATGTTTTGCATCAAACTATGCTTTTTTCTTCAAAAATTGCTTTGCTCCATATGTCGTCAATGGTCTAAATGTGAAATTTGAAAAAACAGATGACCATTGGACTGTCGATTGTCGAAGCCTCCCTATCTTTAAAAAAAAAAAAAAAAAATTCTTGGCTTCTCCAATCGGTTTAACATGCATGAGAACAAAATAAAATACTTAATTATTTCCAAAACCTAAACTTAACTCGCATGACTCAATTTTTCCAAAACCTAGATAAGATTTGTATAACGATATAGAGCGAGATGTGTAGCTAGCCGTTGTATTTGAAAAGTAGGTTATTCACTTTATACATCTTTCTCACGCGTTAAAGATTACAAAAAGATGTTGTTTTATATGCATAGCCTCGATCGTATAGTAATTATTCAAACTATTACGAGTCTCATTGGTGTTGGTGCTAATTGTTGTGGAAACAATTAGAAATAGACGGTTGTATAAATAACAAAACAAATGGAATTATGAATCACAAAAAGAAAATTCATTATTTGGTTATCAATCAGAACTCATAAGTACCGTATACAACTACATGAAATCAAAAAAGAAATCAACTATATGATTAATTTCATTAAAAGTTACTATGTAAGCAGACACTTCTCACACAAACCAAAAATAAAGTATTTTCACGGTCCATGCGTTTGTGCTTTAACACGCTTCGCCTAAAGCATGCCTTGTAATTGTAATCAAATCGATTAACCCCCACTAATGAACCGATGATGACTAATGAAGATTCATGTTTGATATGAAATGTTTTTAGCATTTTGAACAAATACAAATAGATGATAGACACACACACACACACAAATAGACGACATAAAACTTGTATAATTTGATTTGGAGAATATCCTCAAAACTAGGCTATTCACATATCATCCGACTCAGCCTTAATGGTTAGTATTTTCTTATTTTTCTGAATTGGTAACTCTATTTTATTGGTCTTTATCGATGTTGAAGTGAAATAATCAACAAATAGTTATAAACGTGAAGAAAAACAATTTTATAAAAAATAAAGGAGTAAAAGAAAGAGAGTGAGAATGAGGAGGGGCATGCGTAGAAGAAGTTAATGATGGGATAAGGGTAATATTGGAAAATCAAAGTAGAGGCGTGGCACTTGTCAGCTTCATTAAGCTCCAGAACTCAAATGTTTTTCATTATTAACTTTCGTCGTTTTAATGGGTAAAATCAAAGTTTGTAAAACATAAGGGGTGTTTAAGAAATGAATCAAGAGTAAAGGGTCTAATTTACAATTTCGAAAGTTTTCCCCGACCAAAAGAAAACATCAGACCAAATACCGATCTACGGCTACGAATCAATGGAAAAAAGCATATATATAGATGCTTTCGCTAATTATTTTTTTTTTATAAAAATTTTAATCTTCTTTTGCACGGTTTTGGGTTCTCTAAAAGGCTGAACCTAAAAAAGAATATATAGAAATAGAACAGAGAATATTTTAAAGGATCTGAAAAATTACCAACTTTTTTTCTTACTTAGTTTCAAAAAACAAATTTGTGTTCCTCAAAAGCTGCTATTGCTGCAATAAAGTTATCTTTTTCATCTCTTTTTTTTTTCTTCACTTCGTTAAAAGGAAAAACCAAAAGAAAATAAAAAATAAATAGAAAGAATATACGAAAGTAAAATATCTTTGTCCTCACGATTCCTTTAAACTAAACATCAATCACTTTAGGGGGTGTTATTGGTTTATTAATTTATAAATCCATATAGAATTTAAAAATTTCTATTAATTATGAAATCAAGATATATGGATTTTGAAATAACATGTGTTTACCCATGGATTTGAATCCTTCTATTTTTCTCTTTCAATTCCATTCAAATCTATTTAAAACATAATTTGGATTCTCAAATCCAAAAACAAATGACTAAACGAATAACAAAGGATTTTAACTAGTATTTATAATTCATAGAACCAATAACACATGATTTTAATTAGGATTTTCAAATCAATGATTGAATAACAAATGATTTTTGTTTGGATTTCTAATTCCTTATAAATCCATGAACCAATAACCCCTCCTAAAATTCGTGCCGTCTTGGGCAGACCCAAACCCAATGGTTTCACACACACAAATATAATTAAATATCATATGTTATTTTTTTTTTTATTAATGTTTATTTGTGAATATATGGGCTTAGCCCAACAAAGGGGTAAAAAGCCCAATAAGGTAACTTTCAAAAATTGTTTACAAGCCTTTAGAACCGGGAAGATCAATCCATTGGAGCTCAATCTCGACTTCACCACGCTCGACGTTACGGAGTCGGAGACAAATGTTCTGAACGATTCGATCGTTGATCCAACGGATGTAGCTTTCTTCGGCTAAGCAGTTGCCACGACTCGGACCAATTGTCGATATGATGGTTCCGTCTGGTAAACCGGATAGCTCCATTCGTAAGGCTTCAATGTACGGTTTCAAATCGATCTCTGCGTCTCCCATTTTGTCGTCCTTGCTGAAGAAGTCGTGGTCGTACACAATCTGTTTTTGATATAAACAAATACGATGTGTTAATTTATAGACCGGTCCGGTTTAGAAAACAGTGGTTTAATTTGGAATTTACCAGAGTAAGCGGGAGATTCGGGTCAGTGACTGTGAATGACAAATCTTCTTCCCATTGTGGGTTTACGTTTTTCTTCACCACTTTGGTTTTGAGTTTCTGCAAAAGAAATTTGAATTCTGAGTCTATGAAACAATCGTTGAAGTTTGTGGAAATCGAGAGAAAGTGAGAGAGAGAGAGAGAGAACCTGGCGACCTAGCTTGAGGACGACGTAAGGATCGCTGCTGGAAACATCACGTACGGCGAGGTTGACACCGCGTTTGACGCGAACGCGGAGGATACCTAACAGATTATCTAACAGCGACATTCTTCTCCGACGAGACGAGATGGCGATTATATTGATTCGAACAAACGAATCAGAAACCGTATGAATGGAAGTGAAATGTGGATACTACTCGAATAATGTTGATGATGATTATTATAAGGGGGTGATTGGATTGTTAAATATATATATTTTTCATTATTATTTTGTTTAGTTGAACGTGAGGACCGCTTAAACACAAGTTTGTGGCCTTGTGGGAATCATATATATATTATATAAATATAACATAATGAACAAAGATATAAATTGCAATTTCAACGATTGTTCATCTTCGTGGACAGTTTAATAAACAAAAAACAAACATGCAAGTCATAAACACTTGCCATTTTCTGCAACCGACGTTTTCTTTGACATCAAAACAACGGCTTTGACCATTGTTTCCAGGTTAATGTTATTTAACACATCTTTGAAAATTACGTATGTGTAGAAAATATAAAATTCTCAATCAACTTTCATTCGGGTAAAATAATATTATAGAGATTAAACATATGTTTCACCGAACTAACTAAATCCATAAGTTATTGAGAGAATTTGTGTAAATCTTACAAAACAAACCGGCTTTTAAAAACAGACCTGAAAATTTCTTGAGGTGTTCTTATTACTCCACTTCAAAATGTCATAATATGTACGTTACCATTATTCTACTCTCAAAACTTCATACGGGTAAATAAAAAATTTCGAATTGCTCTACAGAGAAACCTACAATGCAGTCCCGATATAGCCTATGCTTTAAACTAAATAGTTCAGTGTGTGATGAGTATGGAACTAAGTTGGAACCTGTACAGAAAATTTCTGGTCTCTCTGGTATGATCGTGTACCCTTTTGTTTCACCTGGTTCAGCCATTACTGGGGAAAGGCAACTGGTCCAGCGAGGGGCTGTGCCACGTCTGCACCAACGGGATCCAAAACCACTTGTCTACGTTGTCTCCCCCGGAGATATAAAACGGTCATAAGACAGAGGAAGAGAGTTAGTATGGTCGCATTACCTTCTTCCAACACCACATTCTCTACCCATTCCTCCACCTTTCGATACACTTCTGGTAAGGAATCCAGTACTTGCACCTGCATCCATAAATCGTGACCTTGGTCATTCATTTTCACTCAAACAATTCCAGTAAGCGATAAATCATCACTCTCCATCCCTCTCTCTTACCAGGGCAGTATCAGCATAGTTTCTGCGAACCCATACACTCGCAAGAGCTAGTGTGACAGGCAATTTGGCAGCAGCATCGCTCTGGAGGGCCTGATCGTAGTAACGTTTAGCAAGATGGAGATCGAAAGGAAGACCTTCTCCATGCTCATGCATATAACCGAGGTTGAACATTGCTTGCGCATTTGATTGAGATTTAGCATACATGTACGCCTCTGCTGCACGCACGAAATCCCTCTCTGTACCCTGCGAACATGAGTAAGAGCCTTATTAAATCAGTTAAAGTTTAGATTTCATGAATGAGAAATATGTTCTTTTGGAAAAATCAAATGGGTATGAATGGGATGCGATAAGTGATTATTAAATGCATTGTCCGCATGTTGACAGTTTTCATGAAAATAGAGCAATTCTTAAACTTCAAGCGTAAGTAGACTTACCCGACCGTAGTAGTATGCATCTCCAATAAGCAATGCAGCATGTTCGTTTCCTTGTTCAGAGGCACGCCACCACAAAGAATGAGCCCGATCGTGCCTCTCCTTATCTGTGCAAAACCCAGACACTCCCATGCACATGCTTCTTTCACCATATTTATCGAGGATCCAGGCAGCATTACTTTGTGCTACTTCATAACCGAGCTCTGACATTCTCAAATACAATATAAAAGCCTTTCCCACATCACCTTTCAAGTAGGCTTCAAGAGCCCATCTAGAGAGAGAACTCCATGGTCCTCTTTCTGCTACTAGCTTATAAAAAGTCGTCGCCTATAACCAAAATGCTAGGAACGTGAACAAGTAATTTGAAGTACAAAATCCCACAATGATGTATTCAGAATGCTCAGAGCAAACTACAAACACACCTTAAATGGATGGAAATAAAAATAAAACTGTAAAAGCATGACCCAGTGAAAACTTAACAGATTCCTATAATTGGTTACGGTTTAGCAAATTACACCACCCCATCCTCAAATTGTATAACGAAATTCTTGTAAGAATATGCAAGAATCGTAAAATATTGCCAATGAGCTCCAGTCAATTAATATTCTGAAGTTTATTAGTCAATAAAAGTTAGAGTTTCATTGTAATTGAACTGCATAAATATAAAACTATTTGTATTTGACATTCATGGTAAGGAAGATAGTTACCAATTTACCATTTCCAAGTTCTTTGTAAGCCCAAAGCCCGTATGGAACATCTTGGCGAGTTGATAAAAAGCCTTTGGTTGACCAGCATTGGCAGCAACAAAGAAATATTTGGTTGCACGCCTCACATCCTTCTTGACTCCAATGCCTTTAAGATACAACACTCCAAGGTTATAATGCCCGCTAGGATCTTCATTATTAGCAGCCATCTCAAAGTATTCTCTCGCCTGCACTTGAAGGGAAATATCAACGGGATATCTTCAGGTCATAAGATATGTTGAAGAAAAAACTAAAACAAAAACTGCATCTATGATGCTTGCGGAGTGCCACTAGGCGACTCGTACATGTCCTGATCACCGCTAAAGATGTGATGCCAGCAACACTTAATAACACAGACACGAGAGGTGATTAAGTTTCGTAATTTAATTGTTAAGAATAATTTAAAATGTTTTACATACATCCAAAATTCTATCCCTTGTCTCAGTTCCATTATCATATTGTTTAAGTTAAACTAAATTTCTAGTCAAATAAAGAAGCAAAGCCTGGTAAGCATGAAGGAAAGTTACCTTAGTGTAGTTTCTCGTATCTACTCCATAGCCTTTAACATACAAGTAACCCAGGCCATTAAATGCCGAATAGAGACCTTGTTTTACCGCAAGTGTAAGACATTCACGTGCCTTGTCATAATTTCTCTCAACACCAGCTCCTCTAGCATAAATCTCCCCAAGAAGTTCCATTGACATCGGCTCTCCTTTCTCTACAGCTTTCGAAAACCAGTACAACGCCTTGGCGTGATCACGCCTTAACCCTCTCAAACCAAAGTAATAAAACAGTCCAATTTTGTGCATTGCCGCAGAATTCCCTTTCTCTGCCTGGTATTCCAATATCTGAAAATCCTCGTCTTCCTCTCCACGCGATTTCCTAAGTGCATCTTTATTCTCCTCTGTTCCAATGTGGATTCTAATTGGCTCAACCATTGGAGAATCCTTAGATATCAAAAAGCTATTCACTGCTGTCTCAGCTAGTTCAGCATATAACTCAACAGCTTTATCATGCATCTGTGAAACGATCACAAGAACATTTTAAAACTGCTAATTCGATAAGTTCCAATTGAAATGTTTAGTGTTGCTTACATTTTGTCTAAGATATCTGAAAGCAAGTGCCATTTTGGACTGCATATTTCCTCCCTCCGACGCGAAATGATGATGCAAAATCGATTTGCTTCGGCTCGTCTCACGCATCATCCCAATCCCGTATACGAATCCCATCACCGATTGTGCGTGTGGATCTCCCGAAGAGGCAGACGAATCTATCTCTGAAACCGCTTCCTCCATCAACGTAGTGTTTCCTTCACTAGCCGCCGAGAGAATTTTGTGGAGTCCGGAGTAATACTGCGGCGAGGCAGAGGCGTGGACGGCGGAATCATTTGGCTCGAAGATTGGACGCCAGGAACCGGGATCAAGCTCCTCTTCGGATTTGGGTTCGGATTCACCAAATTCATCGAAATCGGAGGATTCGTCGGCGCCGTTATCACCAAAGCCGCCGTTGAAATCATCGTTGGAGAGGACGAGAACGAAGGGACGAGCTTGAACGCGATGAATGTAGACTGAGAGTATGAATAGAGAGATGAATATGATACTGTGACCTGAGACTCTCATTCTACCTTTTCTCCAATTTCTTCGTCGTTGTAGTTTCTCAGTGTTTCGAGTGTCGACTGTCGATTTGAGAGAAACAGGGAAGAAGAAGAAGAAGAAACAATGGATGAGGGTAATGACGTAATTTTAGAACACTCCCTTATATTGCCACGTTGCATTATTATCACTCATCCAACAATCATCCGCCACGTAATCATGCAATTTAGTCACTAACCTTATCAATAAGTTGTTAATTTTTTGTTACAAGTATTGCACATGCTAAGGTATGAAATGGGTTCTCTTGGAGTAATCCTTATTTCAAATTTTCATCAGCATCTAGTGAGATTCTTTGGATATTTTCTTACAAAATTTGCATAGAATTAATTGTAAATTTAAATTTTCTCCAAATTTAGTTTTGAATCTTACATGTATGCACATAGTATCAAAACAAATCAGACAAAACAGGTAAATATAATCCATGAAATTCATAAACAAATCTCACCTTCATAATTAACCAAAAAAAGTTATTTATATGCCTCATCTTCCCCTATTGATAAAAACATTGTCAACAAAAGAAAGACAAATAACAAAAAAAAATAATGGAGATTAGCAAATTTCTGGCCGTAGTTGTAGCCGTCGTAGTCCTCTACTCCGTGCAGGCAACAGCACAAGGAGGAAACCCTCAGACGATGGCTTGCGTGCAAAAATTGGTGCCGTGTCAGCCGTACATACACACGGTGAATCCGTCTCCTCCGCCATCGTGTTGCGGGCCAATGAAAGAGATCGTAGAGAAAGATGCACCGTGTTTATGCGCCGTTTTTAACAACCCGGAGATGCTCAAAGCCCTAAACCTCACCAAAGAGAACGCTCTCGTGCTTCCCAAGGCATGTGGAGTTAATCCTGACGTTTCAGTCTGCTCCAAAATCGCCTGTGAGTGATTATTCTTTTATTAATAAGATCCCATAAATATATAACTTAATTAAACATCTTTGATAAGTATAAATTAAACGACGTTATTTTAATGTTTTTCTCTTGCAAATGAAGCTCCTTCGCCTACTGCGACGCCGGGATCAACCAATGGTATGCACTATTCGTATTTATTTTCAAATTTGTTGTTACATTTTGTTGAAAAAACTATAAAATATACAAACGCTAATACTAATATTTTATCAAACTAATTGACATGGCCTTCTTAATGAACAGGAACCTCTTCCGCTTCAACTATCAGCTTCAATCGATTTAGCTTTCTGTCTGCTTTTGTGGCAATGATCTTCTTTTGATTATGTCATTTATTTTATTTATAATTACATGTATGTGTTTTCTGTCATCAGTGTGTGTTTAAGTACTTTTGTTTTAATCTTTTATATACAATCCTTAGTCTTGATATGAAAAGATTTTTTTAAAGCACAAAAGTTTTGGCCAACCCCAAAATCACCACCATTCATATTAGAAAGACGATAGTTCTAAAGTGTCTACCACGCCAGCATCAACCAATGGGGTATGAGACGACATTCGATTGGTGGTGTTTATGTTTTAAAATCATAATCAGAGTAAAGCTAGTAAACATATACTGTATACAAACATGTAACTGCATCGACAATAGCCAAAAACATATACAACAAAAATGAAAATGCTGACAAAGAAGAATCAACTAGCATGCTGTATATCTCATTTTATGTAATTCAAACATTAAAAAAAAAAACTAAAATAATTTTAAAGAAAAGAGATGAAATAGTCGTATAAAGATACAAGCAAACAAATAAAAACTAAATTTGATTTCAGATTGGATTCGAGTTTTTGAATATGTCGTAGTTGTTCTATCATTAAATCTAAATCTATGCTTCCTCCTTTTGTGACTTTTCTCGTGTCATCAGTCATCACCATCTTATGAGAGTTCACTATTTATTTTCAAAAAATGATGATCATTACTCTTTTATTTCGTACCAAACCTCAACTCCAAACGAATTCAACAATAATTAAATTGATACATGTTTATCAAAATGATACCTACATAAAAAAAAGTATAAGATTCAAAGTCAGGATCGGCTCAATAAATTTGAAGTCCCTAAGCTGGAAAAAAATGGGTCATTTCTCTCATATTTTTTAGACAAATATATATTTTGGACCCTAATTTTAGAGGATTTCATTCAAAAAAAGGCAAAAATAATATTTTACCATTTTTTTTTTTTGGTAAACAATAATATTTTACCATTTAGTAATATTTTAATTTACATATTTTTATATACTAATTAGTGCTGGTACATTTTCACTTTCCCAACATTAGATTACCTGGCATTTTATCTTTATCCAATAAAGACTAACAAGATTATAAGGAAATGGTATACTTGTCACATGCATAATACTGGTAATTAATATTTAGTCAATTTGCAGAATCCAAATTCAGACATTTTGGATTTTGTAGTCTTAGTCTTATCAACACATTCAATTGTATAATAACAAATCCGGTAACTACTATACTAAGAAACAAAACTTTACATGCATGTTTGACCAGCCCAGGCCTAATAGTTGTACCCACCAATATTTCCTAGTTAGGGTAAAAGAAAACCCACCAATATTTTCTTTATATATAAGATAATATATACTCAGCAAAACAAATACTGCATAACAAAAAAAATGAATATCACAAGAATTTTCGGTGTAGTCACCATCGTCGTCATTCTCTACTCCGTGCAAGTTACAGCACAATTATTCGGAGATGTGCAACAGGCAATGCGATGTGTATCAAAACTGTTGCCATGTCAACCGTACATTCACTTGTCGATTCCTCCGCCGCCGTGGTGTTGCAATCCGATGAAACAGATCGCTGAGAAAGATGTGTCGTGTCTATGCACCGCCTTCAAACATCCAGACTTGCTTAGGTTCCTTGCTCTCACCAAAGAGAACGCTCTTAATCTCCTTAACTCATGTGGTATTAATCATGATTTGTCACAGTGCAACAAGATTAATCGTGAGTTATTTTTTATCTCTAACTAGCTTTTGTAATCTGAATATGTTCTTATTGTATTAATTGCGTAGATTATATACGCATTCTGATATTTATGTTTGTTTTTTTAACGAAGCTTCTTCACCTGCTGCGTTGCCTGAAGCTGCGACCAGCGGTATGCATTTACTTCCTCTGATATCAAAATTAATTTTTCTGATTTGCTATTCAATTTAACATTTCTTTAATAATTGATTTGTGGAGTATAATACAATAAAGAATATTTTTATATTTTGTTGTGACCTTCTTATTGAAACAGGGAATTCTGGCAGCACCAAGAAAAATGCAGCTCTATCCATCAGTTTTTTGGGATTTAGCTTTGTATATGCTTTTCTCGGGATGATCTTCTTTTGATTTTTCTTTGTAATTCTCAGAAATATGTTTTATGTAACTTTTTTTTGAATTACCTAACAATTTTTCCAGTGTTATCGTCTGCTAAATTTACTAAGCACCAATCAACTTAGAAAGACCTAAGAAAATGAGAAGCACAACAATTTCACAATGATTCAAAGATTTGATAGGTTCTAAGATTTTTCTATTGTGGCTGTGTGGTTAACAATGATGGTTAGACTATTACAAATGTATTAAATGACAAAAATACTTGACCCGACAAAGACTCCGGTAATTAGTTTGGGTTTCAATTTGAGACCTCTAATTATAAGAAAATGAAAAAAAAACTATAAACAATTTTAATATTTAAATTGTTTCCGATAGATCTGTAACAATTTTAGACTAGACGAAAATCTTTATCTTCTGCGAAGTAAATTTGTGATATTTTTAGCTCCTAATGATGGTGAGAAACATGAACCTCTTTTTGGCATGAGCAAAAAAAGGTAAAAATCTGTCTAAATATTAGATTCTCTAATTTTCTTGTAAAGTCATTGTTAAAAAAACTCTGTTTGGTAAAAGCAGAAATATGTCTAAAAATTAGATTCACAAATTCCGTTTAAAAGTCATTTGCTTGCTAAAAATAATCCGTAAATACCGTGTTGGCATGAACACGTGTTCATGTTGTGTGTAATAGAAACAGATAAGCAAAGGACGAGTCACCCACTTGCTTGCTTCTCCACGCGCTTGCCTTTCACTCTCTTCTTCTTATCCCGCGTTCTTTGGAACTTGGACTTGGGTTTGTTGAAATCAAAAGTTTGATTTTTATTGGCTAAAAAATGATCTAGAAGATAAAGAATAAGTACTATTTGAGAATTGAGATTAGTACTAAACCTCGTTCTAACTTCTAATCTGAATTTGTTAAAAAGTTTGAAGAGTTGTCACTTGAACTAATCTTAAAAAACGATAAAGACCGAAGTCAGAAGGTTATAATTAACCGAAAAAACCGAACTAGTCAATTCAATAACCGAAACAAAAAACCGGAATCTCGGTTACTTAACCGAACTAATTGACCAAAAAAATAAATTAATTTTAAAATAGTTGAACGAAGAAGCGCGTGAGATTTACCATATAAAGACGCTCACAAACCCAATCTTCTTCACAACTCACATCTTCTCATCTTCCTCGTTTTATCCAAATCCTCTCTCAGATTTCATCAAATCATTTCTTGCTTCCGATCTGAAATTGCGGCGGAGAAAGAAAAAGAAAAAAAAAAATGACTGAATTCTATGTTTCTCTATTCATCTCAAACGTCACTTCTCACTTATCTCCGACATTTGATAACATCCCGTCGAAGAAAATCGTACCGACACCGATTGAGAAAGATGTCTCTTTAGTCTCTCGCACCGGACGAGATCTGCAACGTTACAACACCGCAGGGTATCGTCAAGTCGTTGGGTACGTTCAATTTTGCCAAACCCTAATTTTTGAAATTCTAGGTTATAAATTTGGGGGAATTTTATGATTTCTTAAAATCTGATTATATTATACGACAATTATTGCAGATGTGTACCATATAGATACAAGAAACATGGTGGAGGAGAAATTGAAGTGCTTTTGATAAGTGCACAGAAGAAAGGGAAAGGAATGTTATTACCAAAAGGAGGTTGGGAGATTGATGAATCAATAGAAGAAGCTGCTTTAAGAGAGACAATTGAAGAAGCTGGTGTTACGGGTCAGCTTGAAGAATCACTTGGGAAATGGCAATACAAAAGCAAAAGACATAGTATGATTCATGATGGTTACATGTTTCCTTTGCTTGTTAGTCAACAGTTTGAGCGATGGCCTGAAGCTGACATTAGACAACGTAAATGGGTTTCTTTGTCTGAAGCGATTGAGTTGTGTCAGAATTCTTGGATGAGAGAAGCTTTGGAAGCTTTTATTAACCGGAAATGTCAGACCAACTAAGGAGGATAATGTGGAATCACTGGGAAGAAACAGAGGTTAAGTTTAGTCTTGTGATTTGATTCATTCATTTGTTAATGATATTAGTTAGACTAATTTAAAAGCACTGATTGTTCTGAATGTTTGTCTTCACGACATGTAATGTGTACATATATAAAATGGATCAATCTTCTAGATGTTAAATCAACTGGTGTGATTTCTTTAAGATTTTCTGTTTGTTGTTGCTTTCTTTGAAAAGAATGCAGATTAGTCAGTGATGGTCGGATAAATATAGACGAGACAGGAAAACGAAGTAAATTTATAACAGAACCTAAAAAAAAACACAATGTCAAATTCAGGTTGATGGGTTTCATTTCATTATTCATAGTCCAAGATTTCAACAGTTGAAAAATAAAAATAACAAACGAAGTAAATAAATATGAAAATACCAATTATACCCTCAAAGTTTAGGGGATAGGGTCCGGAAGTTGGGGAAGAAGAAGAAGACGACGGAAACAATGGCAATTAGCTTAGGGAGGGTCGTCGTTCCGTCGTGTACGATTCCTGGAGATCGGCTCTTCGGACCAAACTTCACGGCCATCTGCAGCGTCTCTTGCGGACGAATCAATGTCGGAACCGGCGTCATTTTTGCTCGGCGACGCCGTGACATTGGCGGGTTTTTAATAACTAGCTGTCTCTCACCGGATTCGTCTTCTTCTCCACCGTCTTCTTCCTCCGGGACGAAGACGAAACTCTATGTCAGTGGTAAGTTAGTTCCCTTTCTTGTTTCAGTTTTGTTATATGTTTCTGTTTCCAATTCTTCATCTTGCATATCCTAATTTGTGAATGATGCTTCTGTATTGGAACTTTTTGGTTATACAATTGTGATTCTTCACTGTTTCTTCGAGTAATATGTATGACATTGGGAGCTTCCTGTCATTGAGTTACTATAAGCTTAGGATATCTCCAAAATATTAGGAGCAGTCACATTTGTGGTCACCAATTATGTAGTTAACAGTGTTAGATGTTAAACCTCGCGTTATAGCTTTAAATGTTAGAGAGAATGGAATGATATATTTGTTTGTGGGGTTGTTGAGCCTTGTGGAATAGCCTCACTAGTTGTTTTCGAGAAAGTTGTCTCGGTCAGGGAATGTCTCTGTTTGGTTACTTTCAGGAATAGCATGAACTGGTGAGATTATTGGGTTTTGTTACACCTTTTCTAATGGTACCACTGATGAAATAGGGAAGTAGATATCTTTCTGCTGTTAATTGTGGTTGTTCAATTCATTTCTAGCAACACACTGTTATAAGCTTGTTTTCTATGTAAAGGGATTGGTGCCAGTTGAATTGTGGTGAATTAGAGCCTTAGACATGGCCAAAAGAGAAAGCAGTGTTAATTCTCTTGTTTCACTTTTCAGCTTTCTACAATCTTTTTGATGCCTTTTCGTCTATGCTTTCACTATATGAGACTTGAACTCTCATAAAATGGATTAAGTGATTGATTGGTATTGACTTGATTTTGATGGTGTGGATTAAGGTTTGGTATTGACTTGATTTTGGTGGTTTATCACAGGGCTTTCTTTCCGCACAACGGAAGATACCTTACGGGATACTTTTGAACAGTTTGGCAAGCTTATACACAGTAAGCATAAACCTCTCCTTTGTTCCACTTGTGTTAAAATTTTACAACTGTAACTCATGTTCTTGATTGCGTCCCCGTGTAGTGAACTTAGTGATGGATAAAGTAGCTAATAGACCAAGAGGTTTTGCTTTCCTACGGTATGAAACAGAGGAGGAGGCTATGAAAGCTATTCAAGGGATGCATGGAAAGGTACTCAGCTTAACATTACACTCTTGTCTTTCATTCTTATATCGTTTATCTGATTGAGAACACTATAGCAAATTTCTGATTTGGTATTTATACAGTTTTTGGATGGAAGGGTTATATTTGTGGAGGAAGCTAAAACCAGATCAGATATCTCCAGAGCTAAACCCAGACCAGACTTCCCCAAACCTCAATCCAAACCTCGCACCTTTCGGACGTGGTAGCTGTTTTGATTTTGTCTTATCACTGTGTAATGAATTGTAAAATCTTCATGTAGTTTTTAGATTATACAATGGAGTCAGTGGTCAATTCTTACCAAGTTTACCTAAGGGAAATTGTCTAAAAACTAAAGTAACATTATTTTAAATAACATAACTCATGTGAAAAATGCATAATATAGCTTTCAAAAAAGGAGGTAAAATCAATGAATGATGAATCATAGTTTGTGATACAAAAAAAAAAACCTAATCAAAAATAGTCTTTACCTATTCCTTTTGGGATCTACAAATTTAGTGTTAATTATGAATCAGAAACTTTTTGTAATAGAGTATTTTGGTCCAGAGAAATATAGTTATGCAAGATTCAATAATTTAGGCTATAGTTCTTTTCTTTTATGTTTTTTTTTTGATAAATAAATTTAGGCCATAGTTTAGTCTCAAGATTTATTTAAAAAGTACACGTATTTATCTATTTACACAAGCTGAAGCAACTGCTATATCTTTGATCAGATTATATAAAAGTAGTTTCCTTTTTTCCTTATCTGAGGAACCAATTTCCATTTTTTTTAGGTTTTGTTTTCCTTTTACGAGACGTATCACTTTAGTCTCTATATATACTAAATATCGCATACGCTGAAATTTTCAAAAGCCAGATTAAGAGTTAAGTTTCATAGTCTCTCGACTCTCAATTCGATTTTTTTGTCTCTCTCTCTCCAAATCTCTTCTTAAATTCATATTTGGTTCTTCAATAATTGATACGAAACGAAACATGGCGATAGAGAAACAAGATATTATCGAGTCGCAGATCGGACTCAACTTGTTCTCAAAGCCACGTTATAGTAAGACGGACTGCGAAAAACTCTGCTTCCTCGATTCTCAGACATTTAACTCCTTTGGATCACCAGCTTCTATTGATGCAATCATCATCATCGATGACGATGAGGAGGAGGTTACCCTAGAGCCGAAGAGGAAGAAGCCGAGATTAGGGTCTTGGTGGGACAACGTTGAACCCTTCGACGAATTAAGTTGCGTGGTCAAGGGGTCACCGGAGGCAAAGGAAGACAACTATGTTGCATCAAGAGCAGATTCATGTTTTTCTTCTACTGATCCTCACGAGACGAAGAAGAACGACGATGAGAGGTCTCTACCGAAAAAGAAGGAGAACGACGAGAGTCTCGGTGAAAGTACTAGTAGGAATAAGGGTTATGAACACGTGACCCTTGAGGATTTAGGGGTTTCGGTGGAAGATCTCAAGAGTGTCCCATGGGAAGTGTTACATCCTACATGGGAGATTAGGTCGGATCCATGGCTTAATGGCTACATTGAAGACCTTGGTCTCTCTTTAGTTTAATTGCTTCTTTTAGTCTCTCGTGTATGTTTTGTTTGTTTGGAATTTGGATGCTGCTTTTTCATTCTGCCTAAATCGAAATTCTTGACAAAAACAGTTTTTCTTCGGTCAATTCTTTTGTTTAAAGCAAACATCTACACTACCAGAGTGATATTGTTAGCCATATATCCATCTCGTCCATGCGAGAATTTTAAGTTCCAAACTGTCGATCAATTCTAAATTACCATTAGTTATTTAAAACTCATGAAACAAGGATATTCCATAAGTACATAACTAAATATAAGTATATAACTCAATTCGCGAAAAATTATATACCTCAATCAGTTGTCACTTGTAATATTTGACTTCGTTCATACTTTTTTTCATCTAAAACTCCATAAATCTCAATTGTAACACTGGAATAATCTCCAACTAGATAACAACCCGCACGACGTGCGGGGTGAAGTGATTCAAGTAAAATTATTATGATTAAAATTATTATCCGGGATCCAAGATCATATAAGAATATGTTTTACCCGTGAAATATTTGAACCTTGAATAAAGCTTCAACGTGATAAAAAGTATTGACGAAATGTTACCATTTATGGCAATATGTCTTTCCGTATGTTTTAAAAATTTCGAGATTTTGTAGTATAAAAAGGATTTTTTTTTTTTAATAAGTATAAGAAATCCAAAATTTAGCAAAGATGAGATTTGATAGTTTCCAAGCTAAGATTTTGTAGTGTTCCAAATCTAAGATTTTTAGATTATGAATAGATTATTTACGAAATTGTTATAATGTGGCCAGATTTTGGTTTATATACAAATGTGGTTATAATGTTTTTCTTCGATATAAATATAGGCAAATTTATATAAATGTATATAAAGAAAAATATAAATATAAAAATAAAGTAATATAAGATAAACAAAAAGTGTATGTTTTTAATTATTAATGGGATATATGGATGTATGAGACTAATGACAAATTCTGTAAATAGTCTAATAAATTTTGGATAATTATCTAAATAGAAGTCAAATCAATGTGAGAGCGACACATCAGGGTGGCAATCTTGTTAATAACACATGATGGTAATGTTTTTTCTAAAAAATGTTTCTCTATTAATAGGGGATTCTCCATGTCATGATGATTAACGAAAAAAAGAAATTCACCGAACTACAGTAAATTAAGATTTTATAAAAGCCCACTCTAATAATGGTCGTAAATCAACCCAATTTCTTAATGAAACTTAAGTTGCACCAAACAAATCGAAATCGGACGAGGTAAGGAGCCCATTCAGACCCACTCTCTTTGTAAGTGGAAACAAAGACCCACTCAGAAAACAGAGCACAACAACGAAGGACAAAGCAAATGAGTGATGGGCCAGTCATCAATTCAACAAACTCCGAAGCCCAATAATGAAGAAAAAGCCTAGATCTCAATCTGGCATAAAGCCTTTTACAAGTCCAGCCATTCATTTTCTTCACAACGGCTCCACGGTATGTGTTGTAATACAGATTACGACCAAAAGGGGACAAACGATTCCTGAGATTGAGAGGCAACTTCCTGTTCCTGGTGCCAGGAAAGCTCCATTGTCTGTGTCGACATGCGTGGAACAAATGTCTGATTGAGAATTTTTAAATAAAATAAAAACAATTTTGCAATTACACACCACTAAGCAATTAAGCATGTGCTCAATAAATAGACACATGACACGTGCTAAATGCTACATACATATATATGGCAAGAAAAAACATCAACTAAATATTCAAATATCCATACTCTTTAACAACCACAAAATTAAACTTTGTTTGAATCACACAATGTTTAAATATAATCCAAATCGTAACATAAGGTTATATATCAAATAGACATGTCAATCGGGCTAGCCCGGCCCGGCCCGGTCCGAAGCCCGGCCCGGCCGGTCCGAAGCCCGCAAAACCCGCATATGTTTGAGCCCGGCCCGGCCCGGCCCGTAAAAATTCCGAGCCTAGATTTTGAAGCCCGGCCCGGCCCTAACAGGGCTTTTACGGGCTTTTTTGGGCTTTTCTTTCGAGAAAAATAAACTCTTCTAATATATAATACCTCTTGAAAAAAAAAATCTATGTATAAAATGAATCAAACGAAACTTAAATAACCCACTAAAGTCAATCTAGTTTTAAAAAAAGTTTAAAATCAAATAAATAATCCAAATAAATTGTTTAAACTCACATTAAATAAAATATAAAATCATAACACTTATAGTAAGACACAATTAGAAAATTAGGTTTAGAGTTTTTAACTCTATTAAAAAAAATCTTTAAACAAATCTCTTAATTAAACAATAATATTTATAAAAAAGGAAGTTAAAATGTCTTTTGAAGGGCTTTTTGGGCCGGCCCGAGCCCGGCCGGGCTAAGCCCTAAAAACCCTTTAGCCCAACGGACTTAGCCCGAAAGGCCCGATTTTTTTCTGGACATATATTTTTAAGCCCGAGCCCGCTGTTTTTCAGGGGTGGGCCGGGCCAGCCCGCGGGCTTTGGCCCTAATTGACATGTCTAATATCAAACAAATATATGTGAGTTTCAAAACTTTGTCTAACCAAAGATTGTAATTAAAACTTTCTCTAATTTTTTCTTTTTAAAAAATATTCAAAATTATGTATGGTTTAGATTCTGATTTCAAAATTTTGTGGAGCTTATGTATATAAGGCATGTGCATAAATAAACACATGACACATGCATAAAGGCTAAAGCTAAATAAACATAAACTTATGTGTCCTCAATTCAAAGATCTTATCTGAATCTTGCAACATAGTATCAAATATAATAAAAGATTACAAAAGTTGCCAAACATTTGAATACGATGGCCTCAGATTCAGAAATCAAACAGATGGCTGTTAGAAGCTTTTCCACGTTTGCCTAACAAAATGTTTAATCCTCTTTCTTTGGTCCTTCTCATCACCTTATTAGTCATTAACTTCTTCGTCCTTTAGCCTGTTCTTGGTTCATCGAACCTTCACACTTTTCATTTCTAAAGTAGTAATACTATCATTTATTAATAGTCGGTCATTTATTAGTGCTGGTACTAGATTAGTTAGTTACCGTTATTTTCTTACACTATAGTTTAATACCAAAGCCGCCCAAATCTTTCAATTCCAATAACTTTTAGATACGTTATTATCGTTTTTTTAGCGTATAGTACTACTTTTTCCAAAAACAGCAAAATGAATATTGTTTAATAAGATTAGTCATTTTCCAATGTGAACAAATTTACAGTCTGATGCAATTAACCACGTGCGTAATCAAACAAACACTCACAGACGTTGCATTTTTAACGATATTATATAGAGAGGCAAAAAGGAAAAAAAAATCCATTTTAAGATAAGAACAAAATTAAATAAGGAAAAAAAAGAGAGGATATTTAGTTCATATTCACCTTCCTCGTTGTCTCCTCACACTGTAAAAGACTTGAAACTCATATAAAATCTGAAGCTTCTCTCTATTTCTTCTTTCATTTTCATCATCACTCTTCTTCTCTCTTTCCATGGCTTTAGTTCGTGAACGTCGTCAGCTAAATCTCCGTCTTCCTCTTCCTCCGATTTCCGACCGCCGCTTCTCCGTCTCCTCCTCCGTCACCACCACCACCGTCGCTGCTACCTCCGGCTGTAACGGAATCTCCGCCGGTGATCTCGAGAAACTCAACGTTCTCGGATGCGGAAACGGCGGGATTGTTTATAAAGTCAGTCATAAAACCACATCGGAGATCTACGCTTTGAAAACTGTTAACGGCGACATGGATCCGATTTTCACAAGACAATTGATGCGAGAGATGGAGATTCTCCGCCGTACAGATTCACCGTACGTCGTTAAATGTCACGGAATCTTCGAGAAACCTGTCGTCGGTGAAGTATCGATTCTAATGGAGTATATGGACGGAGGAACCTTAGAATCACTACGCGGCGGCGTAACGGAGCAAAAACTCGCCGGATTCGCTAAACAGATCTTAAAAGGATTAAGCTATTTACACGCTCTTAAGATCGTTCATCGTGATATCAAACCGGCGAATCTGCTTCTCAATACGAAAAACGAAGTTAAAATCGCTGATTTTGGAGTTAGTAAGATCTTAGTCCGATCATTAGATTCGTGTAATTCGTATGTTGGTACTTGTGCTTATATGAGTCCGGAGAGGTTTGATTCAGAATCTTCCGGTGGAAGTTCTGATATCTACGCCGGAGATATCTGGAGTTTTGGATTGATGATGCTTGAGCTTCTCGTTGGACACTTTCCGTTATTTCCGCCGGGACAGAGACCTGATTGGGCGACGCTAATGTGCGCGGTGTGTTTTGGAGAACCGCCGCGAGCGCCGGAGGGATGTTCTGAAGAGTTTAGGAGCTTCGTTGAGTGTTGTCTACGTAAAGATTCGAGTAAGCGATGGACGGCGTCGCAGCTTCTTGCTCATCCTTTTCTCCGGGAAGATGTTTGATTCGATTCCTTTTGTAACAGAATCTGGAATCTTAAAGTTGGAATATTAGATTTTATTTTTTGTAGAGTTTTCTGGAGATATTATGATGGTAATTTTTGTACATATATATATACTCCAGAACTTTAAGGGAAAATCGTTCTTGTAAAAACCCTTAATTATTAAGCTCATCAAATTATGTTCTTCAATTTTTCATTCATTATTTCACTGATGTACATAAGTTTTGGTAATCTATATACTCTTTAATTCAAATACATTATTGATAGATAGATAGACCCCAACCGAATCATAGTGACGAAATATTAAATGAAAAAGTAAGAGTCACTCGTGACAAGTGTAGATATCTTATAGTATTAATGTGTATTATTGTAGAATGTTGAATCATAATCAGTCCTTTATTTTATAGTTCATGTTTGTTGGACCATTACATCTCCATAATCTTAAAATATTTCACAAAAAAATATCTAAGAAATCGATTTTATTGTCGTTAAAGAAATGAATTTTATTAGTTATGTATATCATTATTTTAACTATTACAGATTTTTACGATATACTATTAATGTAAAATCTTATAAATTAATGGCGATGCACTTGGAAAATGTTAAATGAGCATAGTTGAAGAAATAACGAAGCCCATTGACAAGAATCTAGTGAATAATTGCAACGTAATTACCCAAGCTATATATAGAGATCTAATCTTTTGAGTTTTGATTATATCAATGATTTGGTTATTTTCTTTGTGGAAAAACAAAAATGCAATAAAAGCAAGTTCCAAAAAAAAAAGAGGGCGGCGTTAGACGTTAATTAGTTGGTGTTTTAAATTTCCAGTTGCCAAAAAAAAAAAAAAACAAAACTAGTTATGCAAAGAAAACAATAATATGGGTCACCAGTTGCTTGCGCAACAATCTCGCTTTGGATGTTCGTCGAAAATTCGGGTGGTTTTGTTTAGCAAGTGGAAGAGTTGATAACAACAACTTTATTATTATTAGTTTTTTGCTTCCTACTTACATCACTATAATTCTGAATAAATATGAATGCTGACCTATTGGCTTACGTTAGCTTTGATGAATCACGATGAAGAAATGTTTATAGGTGGTCACTCTTGAGTGTGACAAAGAAATAGAGGTCACCCCTCTTGACTTGTTGTTGTGACTTGACATATTTGTTGTATATGGCCAAGTGAAGCAGATTTCCAAATTGGTATTTTGGATTATTGTTATTTGGTTTCATTTCTAAGTCTTTATATCCACTTGTATTACTAGTTATTACAGGTGTGTAGATACGATATTAAAATTTGAGGTTACAAAATTATTAATTTATGACAATATACCATACCAACGTCAAGAAGCATAGCAAGAGAGTCCAGATTTGGAGTTTTTTTTTCTCTATATTTTTTCTACTTTTGAGATGAGAAAAATCATTGCTAAAATTGACCAAGAACTATTTTTTCTCTAACGTTTCTTAGTATGAATCAAGAAATTCTTTATTCCACGTGATAGTAATTGTTGGTTTGGAAGAAATATGAAATCTTGTAAGTCAATCGAACTCTTATTAGTCAATATAGTTGAGAGAGGAAATAACGAATCTTATTGACAGAATATAAGAAATACTGCGACTTAACATATGATATCCGACTTAAAATATATCATGTTTGTAGGGTGATTGAAAAATACCAATCCAATGGATTTTCAATCATCTTTAACAAATCTAAATCATATATAACTACATTTTCCAAAATAAAAAGCACCATTATTTATATATTACATCAAAAGTTACAATTTTTTTTGGAGATTTTTTTGTACAGAAAAAAAAACATTGAAATCTAATTCATTTTATTGTAATCAGAAATAAAAACATTGGTGAACAAAAAGACCAGACATCATTCCTAAAATATGTTCGTTCATATATGACTGGGACATATATTGATGGAATGAACATATATCGTCGACCTGATGAAAATTAGAAAGACTTTGAAAATGTAATTGAGAGCCAACTTATTGAAGGTTAAGTGATAGTGTCGTTTGATGTTCTCCTATCTTATAGTTTCTACGATGGAAAAGTAAGTATAAGAAATTTAAATAATATAAAATAACTTTATTATTTTGTAAATACTTTAAAACTGATTTTATTGAAATAATTTTACATCATTTTCAAAGCGTATACAATACGTTAGACATGAAATGTAAAACGAGGGATTACAAGAAGTTTGAGGGATATACCGTCTTGCTTACAGGATGCGGGATTCAATTCATCGATGGAGTGTTCATAGAATTCTTGGGTCTCTAGGAGGATCAATAGGAAGAAATGGAGTTTGGTCGTCTTGTTCGTCTCAAATATCTGATTTATCTTATTTTAAATAAACTATTAGTTTATAATAAAGTAGAAAGGTTTCAATATTTATAAAATATTCCTTTTTGATTTTTAAAACTGATCTTTACAGTTACCTTACTTTTATTTTATTGAAATGTCCTTCTTTATTGTTCTTGTATTTATCTGTTGACTAATCGAAAACAGTCCATTTTTTATTCTGTTTGTCATTTCACTATTTAGGTTGATGGAATGATTTAGGCTTTCTATATAATCTGCATCTCTAATTCTCCATAATACAACGATCTGTTAAATATATATACATATATATATATATATATATATATATAATTTTTTTTTTTCGAATCACTACTTGTATCTTTTCTCATTCACCCTTACCCATTGGTCCACATATAATCAACGCATATTTTTGGGCTCTAATTCCTACCAAACACCAAGCCCACCGTTTTCTCACCACCTTTGAAGATAAGAAGTAAAGACCACATCAAAGAGAAAGTTAGGAGCTGGAATTCGAATCCTAGAAGAGCGCGGTTAAACTTGCATTTTCTACCATCTAGACGCGTTCCAAATGGTAAGAAACATATATCTATATATATCATTTTGATGAATTTTCATTTAGTTTCAGACCATTAATGTATTGGTTGACCAGAGTCCATAAAATCATTTATAGATTAAGGCAGTTTGATTATGCAAAATGTGCCAAACCCCAACAACCAAACATTTCTAATTTGCCATATCCTAAATTTAACTAGGTTACAAATATATATATGCTAGTACATAAACTGAGGCATGCAATCTAGTTGACAAAACAAACAATAGTCAAATTGGTAACACAAACAATAAAAAAATTGTGAAAAATGACAACTGCTAGCGATTATAACGATACTTTTTTTGAAAAAAATAACGATAATTATAGTAGCAACTTAGGAAAAATAATCCCATTTTTTTTGTTGATAACTGTCAAAACGAGATATGTTTACTATAATGGTAAGAAATTACCGACCAAATCCAGTGTAAAAATATAGCCGTATTGAAGAAATATATTTTTTTTTTTTTGGTACAATATTGAAGAAATATATATTACTTCTTGTTAAGGGTGTGATACCAATGACCACCACACAATTTGTTTTTTCTTGGACAAGAGAGAAAAACTATCGAAATAGACAAATCACTTATAGATTCGATATAAATAATAATCGGTATTACAGGTATAAGATAACAAAATCCAAGGTTACAAAAATTATTGATTTATGACAATATACCGACGACAAGAAGCATAGTAGCAAGAGAGTCAAGATTTTGGAGTCTCTTTCTCTCTATCTTCTTTCTACTTCCGAGTTGAGAAAAATCAACCAAGAGGTTGCTAAATCGACCAAGAACTTCCTTTTCCTCACGTTTCTCAGTCAATAATTACCCAGAAAATTTCGCGAAATAATTATTCTTGTCTGAATCAAGAGATTCTCGAGTCAAATGTGATAGTGATTGTTGGTTTAAACGAGCTAAACCCTCTGGTTTAGCCAATCTAATATGGCTCCAGCGATGATTTCTCGTTCGGGTTCGAAGAGAAGATCGTGCAACAACCCGTCGTAGAGCTTGATTGATTTGTCTGACGAGGAAGCTACCTCGTAGAGCTTCTTTGAGGCGTTAGGATCGGTTACTGTGTCGTCTGTACCGTGCATCACAAGAAAAGGAACTTTCACTTTGTTCAGGTTCTGTTGCAAGTGAGCAGTGATTCTAAGGATCTCGTAGCCGGTTTTAACCCGGATAGATCCAGTGAAGACTAACGGGTCAGAGTATTTGGCGATAAGAGCTGCTGGGTCACGAGAAACCGGCATTCCTTTCTTGTTCGCTGCACTGATTTGGTACCTGGGCAGGAGGAACGCCATGATTGGAGCAAGAACCTGTTGGAAACAATACAACAGAGAGAACTGATCAGATTGTTACGAATTGTATGAAAACGCGTAAATTATGACTTGACATTTCAAAATAACTTACTGCGAAGATTGGATGGGATGGTTGGACTCCAACAGCTGGTGAAGTCAATACAATGCCTGAAACTCGAGATTCAATCTTTGGATCCAGCATAGCCTGCACTTAAACTGTTATGCTTAGATTTTTGTAGTTATCAAATGAAACTATGATGTTATTTAACGGGTCTAAAGATGTTACCTTGAGGATGATTGCTCCACCTGTTGAGTGTCCAAAACAGAAACAGGGGAGTCCTGGATTCTCTGTGAATACCTTTTCAAGAAATGATTTCTGCAAATGTGATAGTGTGAGTTTGTTTCAAGTTTCAACAATAAGATGCTTTGGAAACTGAAACCAGAGAGGCAGAGACTCTGACATACCAAATCCGCTACAGCATAATCAAGGGAAGGAACGTAAGCATGAAGGCCATCACTTCCGCCATGACCTGTTGGATTAAAACCAAAATATGTCTCCTCTCAGTCATGATTACAGATTTGGAAGTTCATCATTCAGGGAGATATCAAAAAAAGGCTATAAAGACGCAGAAGCTATACAGAGATATGAGAGATGTTCACGTTGTTTGCGTATATTACAAATCATAGATCCTAAGTTGTCAGAAGTATAAAGCTAAAGATGGGATTCATGTGTCACCTTTCCACACGAATTAGGCACCACCCCAACAAAAATCACAATATCGCCTGCGACATCCAAACACAGAGAGGTATGGTTGAAGAGTTTTGTATCTAGCCTATGAAACAGTTGCATCATAAAAACTCTCATGTTTCTGCATTTCAAAGGTACTAAGCTCTGCATCTATTCATCCAGAATGTGTTTCAAATATCCCACCAAATATTCAGATTAAGACTACTACTACCATGGCTACTATGTCAAAAACTTTAACCCAAAACCTTAAATATCATCAAGATTTGTAGATGAAAACCATGTTGAGGTTTATACTTTGTTAATTTTTCATGTGATCTACGAGGAAGAGGACAAAAAGCAGAAATGCTTACAGTCTATAGAGGCTCCTTAAGCTATGATTAACATCAAAACGATAACAATAAGTGAAAGAGAAGCGAGATTACTTACCGATCCAGTCAATTCCATAGACCTTGAAACCATTAGCATTGAGCTGCTTTGCAAAATCACTATACCTGCCACTGTCAAAATTTTGAAAAAAATAAACTTATGTTAACCTTCCTAATACCAAGAAAAGTAGATAAAACCAAATGGTGCATAACTAAAGAAATAGGTTCAAACCTATGCTCGTTTAATCCATGTAGCAGAACAATAAGTCCCCTGCAAGAACATATAGAAAAAGATAAGAAACCAGACAAGAAAATGATTGAAGTTTACCACTTTATTGACTTCTATTAAACAAAATCAGAGGCATGAAAGATTCAAAACCATATTAAAAACGAAAGTGAGAGTGTTAACATTACACAAATCCAGATTGATTGCCTATCTTTTGAAAGGGACTATACTCTGTACAGAGCGGTCATTATTGACAAAGTCATATGTATCTAATATTATTATACATTGATCCTTAAAAACCACTTTAACAAGAAAAAAACATCTTTCTCGACATTTTCCCAGCTAATCTGCTTCATCTTTTCTTCATAAATCTCAAGAAATGCTTACCAACTAAATCTAATCCTGATACTTGAATAAATTATGATCACTATTAAAAAGTTAGTTCAACAAATATATATATGACTCTCTCTGGTTAAGCAAATCAAACTAATAAACCATAAGAACAAGGAATATATATAATATCTACGGGATCCACCACAATATTCAATTACTCAAAGCTATAGCCAACATATTAATTAGGACCACCAGACAAAAAAAAATCCAATACAAATATCTTCTCTGAACACTTGACATTTCCTAGTAAAACATTTGGGAATATTTGTCTTCACTTACTAATTTCCAGAAACATCCAATTGACAAATATTCTGTAATTAGACAAGACTCACATGAACTCAAAAGGCTAATTATGTATATTTTGAATTGGATCCTAAAGATTGACAAAGACTAATAGATTAATTAAATTCAAATCCGTTAATGATAAAAAAAAACATGGAGAAATGACCTGTGATTTGGGGAAAGAGGTGACCATGACTGTGTAAACAACGTATCACCTCTTTTCGTCGTGAATAGCGAATAATCTCTGACGGAGCTTCCATCGCCGCCTTTATCTTCCAAAACTCGCTTTATCGCCAACTCACGTCGAACAGCAACCTCCTCATCCACCACCGCCGCCGGAACAGACGGAGGCGAAACGCTGCTTTCGCCACCGATGTTCCTCTTCCTCACCACGATCTGCGGCGGAGACCAAACCTTCCTCTCCTGTTTATCGTCTCTGATGACCACCGCACCAGTCCTCCGCCGCCAAACGACGACGCGAAAAGGAAGGAGGAGGAAAAGAATCAACGATTGGATGATCGTGACGAGACGCTTGAGCTCTCGCATCGAGAAGAGTACCCTAACGCGACCGCTTGCTCCAGATGTTAGAATCAAAGTTGATGAATCTGATCCCATCGACATTGTTTCCACCGCCATTGATGATGACGATGACGATGATCGTCGGAATGTTTTGACACTGATTGGGTTTCGAGTTTGAATCCGATTTGTTGATGACCCTGTTAGGGGTAATCTTGGGATTGAATTTGAATTTTTTCCTCTAGCGATTAAGATTGTTCCTTTACTTGAACAGATCATAAACCAAGGAAAATGAATAAGAAATGCAAAAAAACGATTTAAAAAAAAAGAATCGTTTTTTTTCCTCCAAAATTAGCGAAATGGGAAAACTTTGAATAGAGAATCCAAATTTAGGGCTTCCTCTGTTTATATAAACAGGGTAAAAGAAACAGAGCTTTATAATGGCTTATGAAGAAGAAGAAGAAGATGATGATAGTGAAAGGATTTGAGAGAATAATCTTTTAAGGAAATGAACAATTTTTAAATAAACAATTTTTTTGTTTGATTAGTTTATTACTTTTTGTGATATTTGTTTGGAACTTGGAAGAGTTGTCTTCGTACTTCGTAGCTTTGGGATGAGGTATAGGAGAAGAAGAGGCGAGTAGATTCTTCCAGAGTTTACACGTGTAAGGTCAAGATTATTTTCATTTATTTTAAATATACTTTTTACCCCTAAAAGACCGTCCTATCATATGATCCTATCTATAAAAAGCTCTTTCCAACAATTATGAATTTTCTACATACCTTCTTATGTATCCCTTATTTTAAAATATATATAGAATATCTACGTTCAAAATATAACAAAAAAATTAAAACCCCAACAATAATTAAAGTTATTAACAAATTTTTGGCCATGTGTAAGAAAAATCTACTATTTTTTTTGGTGTTATGAATTTTAGCTTTAAAAAAAGAAAAGAATTAAAAATAAATGTCACAAGTATTGGATAATATTTTTATCCAAAAAAAGTATTGGTATTATCCAAGTATGTTAGTTATTTTTAACCATGCCTAGTACGTCACGTCATGATTTTTGGACGATTGTACAATAGAGGTTTCGTGATATCAAAGTTCAATTTGAATTTTATTCATCTTTCTTTAGAAAATAAAAAGTCTCGTTTTCAACGAGGGCCACAAATGAAATTAACCACATGTTTGAAAATAAGAACCACGAAAACAAAACTGTCTTAATCATTCTGGATTTTGGTAACCCCAGAAACTGAAACCACGCATGTTCACTCCACACTAATAGAAAGATTTCAAGACATAATTAAGGAGCATTTAACTATGTTTGCATCAAGTTCTGTGTAGGACAACTCAATTAAATCTAGACTCAGAAATCAAAAAATGAGACTAAAAATCTAGTAATAATTCACCTAGTAACGCATTTTATTGGCACTACTATAGCATAATTAATTTTATAATGAATTGTTTGCAAAGAATAGTCTGAAATTCCGACAAAAAGCCACGTGGAGAAACGCGGCGGCTTATCGTCGTTAAAGAAACAAGAGCAGTTGCTTTTCGAGGGTTACTGACCAGACACGTGGTAAGCATTCAAAGGACTAATATCTTCTACCTTGTTCCACGGAGCAGACACGTGTCACAAAGAACCCCACACGTCGCTTATCCGCTCGTTACCAGTAAGGAATCAGATTCTTTGTAATATGTTAAAACATGTTTCCATGGCTCCAAAACATCGTTTTGCAAAACGCTCACTTCTTTGGACCACTCTCTCTATCTATTCGAGTACCGTCTAATTTCATTTCAACCACAAGCGAATTATACGAGTGTGATAAACATTTTGCCGACATAATTCGTAGGGACACTGAGATTGAGAAAACAAAACTGTTACTTCATTTACAAGGTAGCCTGTATGTCCTGGTGATCCGAATCTGCAAAAGAAAACAATGCTTCTTAACAACCTTTGAATCTTAAAACTAAGTAAATGCAAACTTTGATGCAAAAGAGAATTGTACCTGAGCAAAAGCGTAAATTGCTCTTAAGATTCTAGCGTAGTCAGTCTCGAGCATCTGAATAACTAAGTCAGCCAGTAATGTCCCCCACATCCTGCAAATTCCACAATTATTGTCCGGATAAAAACAAGTTAAGAAGAATTAGATGCAGATCCATATGTAATGTAAATGCTATGTTATCTAGGATTAGAGCAGTGTAAACTACATGGGGCCGAGTAATTGCATCGCTGTTCTTAAGCCAATGTATCTGGATGCAGCTCCTGCAAAGCCCTGTACGATCAATAAAAGTCACTGTAATCACATTATAAGTCGAAACATGGTTTACGTAATGAAGATAGCTCAAAGGCAATAGATAGGTAGAGGGAAAAAAAACGAGAGATGGAAAAAAAATAAATACATGCTTTGCTGCAAGCAGAGCTGCTCGAGATTCCAAGTTAATGGCGGCTAACTGTCCACCCTGTAGAAAGAGTTTGATGTATCGACATATCAATTCGTTACATCATTGACATGTAATGCTTCTCAGGAACTTCATGATTTCATGCTTCTCAAATCCCTGAGTGATGATGAAAAATTCTTATGCAGTATGATGAAATAAATACAGATGCAAACCTTTTTTAGCATCTCTTTCCTAATCTGGTAGTTGGCAGCTTCAAGGAATACTTTTCCCGATAGTTTCTTAGCCAACTATATAGGGCCAGAATATACCAGTTATTTGTTTCGCCTCAGAGAAGAAGAAGAAGTTTAAACACAAGACTGTTATCGATTTCATACCAACTGATAAACTTTGGCAAATGTGATCATGCCGCCACCCTGCAAGAAAATTGAAGAAAGATAAACACATGTAACAAGAATCATAAATTGAGAACAAACATATTATTTCAAAAGTGAGACATCTTAGAACAAGACTACCTTCAGAATCATAGATTGGACCTCTGTAGCACCAACTTGTAGTGCAGCAAGTAGTTCAACTTTCCATTTACTGAGCCCGAGTTCTAAGCTTCCCTTTGCCTCTGAGACTTCAGAATTTTCCCACAAGCCTGGAAAAACCCCTGATGCTTCACTACATAGATAAGTTAGAGGTTGCAGTGAAAAAAAAAGGAGTTCAAAAGAACTCACTCAATTGAAAAAGCTTGCAGCGAAACTAAAGGGGTCACCCCGAATACCTCGAGAAATTGTCGACAAGATAAAGAAAAATCTCTGCTTCTAGGTCTTCAGTTGGCAATTGGCTGGAGCAGGGAATATTCAAATTATTTCTCACAGCAAGTAAAACGTTTTTGTATGAAGGCCTCCAACCCCTATAAAACGAAAGATACTCAAATTCTCTGGTTTGGACTCTCAATGAACATATATAGTAAGAGATGATTGGGTCGATTTCAATTAGATGAGTACTGAAGTTGCAACAATGTCAATGAAACAGATTACCCCATCCAAATCAAGGTTCATATCTACTTCATTGAAAACTTAATACCCTAGCTTGCATCCTAGTGAAGCCCAAAACAAGTAGCTATGGATTGTCTAATGTCAAGGACATAACAAGCAAAGCCTACCTGAGTGTTGAGCGAGCATCTGCAGCGAGAAACAAGAATCTCGATTCAAGAGCTTCGATATAACCATCTCGCACTTGAATGTCTTGGCTTATCATTAACCGGTCACCTCCTCCTTTGTTTGGGATTGATTTCAGTAAAGGGCTGAAGTAGCTGCTCATCAAAACAAAGCAATCCCAAAACAATATTACTCAGAGCACAAAATTCACATCATCACATCATTCTATGCAAGGGTTTAATCAAGCTACTGAATTCTAAACCCAAAATTCCCAATAACTTGCGAAATTCACCTGGGACCAAATAGGATTTTCTCGAGCTCATACAACTCAGAATCGGTAGCGAGTTCGAAAACTAAACGGAGCTCCGGATCATAGGTAGCTGGAAAATCCAAACATTTACAATAAGAGTTAACAAAAACGCTCAAGTGAATTGTACGGGAAGAAAATCTAAACACAGAGCTTCTAATCCACCTTCTGATGGCGATTCTGAAGCCGCAGCTGATGCTAAAGCAAACCCTAGCTGTTTCCTCCGCCAACCGGTTCTAGGAATCTTCACAATGACAACCGATGAGAAAAAAAAACGAAAGGTTGGAAGATGAAACTTAAAGAGAGACACACTGAGAGAGTGAGATAGATAGAAGAGAGAGAGAGAGAGAGTACTTGAAGAGAAAGCTTGTTCAGACTCAGATGACGAGAGAATGGGCAACGATGCGGAGGAGCTACGACGGCGACGGAGACGCTGGTCATCTGAATCAGTCAGTCACTGAGCAACGAGAAATTCTGTTCACAACTTCCTTCCTCTTCTAATTTTTTTTTTTTTTTTTTGGGAGAGAGAGAACCATAATTTTAAAAAAACTTAATTTGATTGCAAAATCTAATCCGGAATTATAGTATATAGTTGTAACAATAAAAATAACATTCATGAATCATTAATCAAAGGACTAAGTACTAAGGATCAGTAGATGATACAAAAAGTTTTTACTACTTAATCAGTTCTAAGAGAATAATAATCACAAGTTTAACAACACATTGTTACATTCTAATCAAAATATCACAAAGTTTTTCTTCTTTTCAGCTCACATTTTGACTGAAGAAGACAGCCACAACTTGTACTTAAGGGTCAGCCACCAAAGGGGCTTGAACCTTTGCACAGACGAGGTTTCCACTAATCAGCGGTTTTTGCAGCTTTTAGTAAGACATCAATTGTTTAAGCAGAGATTGGCTCGTATGGGTATGAAAGCCAAGGGTGCTTCAGAGCCTCTGCTGCAGAAGGACGCTTCTTTGGGTTTATCTCAAGAAGATGAGCCACAAAGTCTGTGAATCCTTGGTCTCCCATTGGAAGCCGATGTCTCAAGGATGTTCTTTTCGGTATCAGGTACTCCAGTCTGTTGCTTTCCTGAACAAACCAATTTTTTGAGAGAGAATGTTCTTTATTAGCATATGTTTCTTCCATTCAACATTAAGTTGCAGAGTTTTTGGGATTCAGGGGTCTCTGGAAAAGACTAACCTGGTTCCTCTCGTAGAGCATTCGGTTTTTTGTGAAGTATTTGTGGGAATCACGTCCCTTGGTAAGCATTTCATTATCGAAAGATCCTACGATTCCCATTACCCTTGCAAGCAAACTGGCTGGAGAATCATTCTGGAAAAGAACCTGCAAAAGTAACTCAATATTAAACACGGATTCACCTTCTAGTCAGAAATCAACAACCAAACTAGACAATATTATCTAGCTAAAACTCCAGAACTTACGTTGCCTGTACACAGTTCAGCCAAAATGCATCCAAGAGACCACACATCTATCTTTTTATCATAAGGAAGTCCCAAAATGACTTCTGGTGCTCGATATGACCTTGACTGGACATAGGAGCATAGGTGATCTGTTTCGAAACAGCTACTTCCAAGGTCAATGACTTTTATTTCACATCTGCTATAACTTTTAACCAATATGTTCTCAGGCTTCAAATCACAGTGTATAAGTCCAAGGCCATGTAGAAACTGAAGAGATTCGAGACACTGGATAGTGATTGACTGTACAAAACGGTACCAAAGAGATTAGGAATCGGATCTATACGTATCTATGATGTATGGTAATGATGAAGCGGACAAACCTGCAATCTTGGCATCGTGAAATAAACTTCACCACCTGATTCTCTGTTAAATTTGTGGAATTCGTATAGATTGGCCTTAAGAAGTTCACATACAATGAGCAAGTGCTCCTGCAAAAAAACAGCCAGGGAACCATTACACCAAACAATCTACGAAGAAATATATTGCAAAGGTATTAATTAAAAGCTCCCAAGGGCATATGATTCACACTTGTGCTTAAATTGTTGAAGAGAAAGACACTAATCCAGAAATGAATGTACAAACTTGCAGAGCTCACAGCATCAACGAGAAAGAAGTAAAATTTTAAAATGAATTACATGGACTATACACATAATTATAAAGGTCATGCTGAACAAATCTGGAATAAGCTCCAATGACTCCATGAAATGAACCATGACCATGAATTAGATAAGTAAGTTATTCAACCGTGGGAAGCTTAACCATTGCAAGAATAAAAAAATTTGGAGAAGCGATGTGATCACTTACCCGGTAGTAAAAGTAATCAAACAACCGTAGAAGATGGTATTTGTCAGCAGGATCATGCTTGTTGACATACTTCAAAAGCTTTATCTCGTCAAGACTTTGGTCAAAGAAGTCTTTGTTGTTCTTTATAATCTTTATACAGACGTCCATTCCTGTCTGTAAGTCATGCGCTTGTATGGCTTTACTGAAGGCTGCTGATCCAAGGTACTCAGTGACATGGTACCGCCCAGCAATGACCGAATTTAAAACCACGTTAAAGTTCTTTTCCTCTTCGAAACCAGTCCTGATAAATATCAAACAAGTAATAAGAGAGCAACACTCAAGCTATATATAAAACTAACACGAGGTAATTACAGTGAATATATCAACTTCAAATATATATTTTCAACGTTAGACACAATACAAAATAGAAGCAATATAGTTAGTTCAATTAGTTATGCTATTTACAATTTTACTTCTTACTTTCTTTCGTTCTGTTATAGTTCAAACCATAAAAGTTGGGGAGATATCTTACCTGTTTTTTCGATGCACAATTTTGAGGTCAAAGGTTTCAAACTCCTCCTCTTGGGCCTTAATTTGTCTAACTTGCTCTTGGACAGCCACTGCCTCTTCATCATCAAGTGCTGTCGCATTGTCATCCCCTACTTCACTACTATCATTTCTATCATCTTCTTTATCAGCATGCTTTCTTTCTTCGCAAGCATAATTTGACAGAGAAGAGGGAGATGAGTTTACAGATTTTATAGACGTTGCATTATTATCTTTCACAGAACTGTGAGAACTTGACGAATCACTACTTTTTCGTCTCCAAGTTGCAACCATATCATCCGTAGCTGTTGAAGCATTCAAACGTTCGGCGTTCCTATCTCTGGTTACTGTTTCACGATTGCCTGACCATAATGATTTACTAGATTCTGCTAACTGCCCATCTTTTTGTGACGAACCAAACGCAAAACCACCATCAGTTTGAATCTTCACATGAAAACTTCCGCTTGAATCATTATCTACAATGTACTCTGGACCATCATTTTTACTTGCTTTCTGTTTATTCTTGTTTGGGCCATCAATATGTTTCTTATCTGACTCGGAGTAAAGCTGTTTAAACCTGGATGCTACAGGATCATGATCACGCGAGTACTCAAAATCTCCCTCACTGCTACCTCCAGCCAAACTGTCACGTACTTCACTGCCAAAATCAGCTGCATCACTATTAATCCCCACACCAATTGACCTGACTGAATCATGCTGATCATCTTCGAGGTAAACATCATCAAGATGAGATTTTCGATGGACATTTATGCCTTTCTTATCACCTAAAGTGACAAGTTCATTTGACTGAGCTACAAACCCCTGCCAAACAGGCTCGTCACGCATCGAATTGAGCAATTCCTCCTCCATTAATTGCCCATCATATTGGGCTAATAAATCATTTTTCTTGCTAGCTGGATAAATTTCTGAGACCGTAAGTCTTCGGTCATTTTCGGAAGAAATAGGTTCAGCATCTTTTGATTGGAGATACTGTTCTCCAGATATATAAGAAGCCTCCTCGGCATAAGACTGATCATCCTCGTCTTTGTTTGCATCTCTTCCATGGTGATCAGGACTTCCGCGGGTCGTTCCTTTCTCATGATCACTTGGATAATCAATTTCATGGGCAAGAAACCATGTTTCATCTTCAATAGGTTGTCTGACATAACCAATGTCGTCATCATCCTCATACTCGTCAGAGTCCCAGTATTCATTACGGTAGTCAACAGATTCACTTAAACCATCACCAATAGTAGCAAAACCGGAAACAAGATCAGATGCGTCCTCTGCTATTCCCTGACTAACTGAAAGCCAGTTTCCCCCAGCAGATTTTTTCCCACCTATATGAGATAATTAGGAGATTAAAACTACTTTCACACCTGAAGTAAAACTGATAAGGTTCATGTTAAACTAAAAAAAGTAAAAAGTGAAGCGACATGGTCCATATAGAACTCAAAAAAAAAAAAAAGCAGAGTGGGAAAGGAAGACAATGACAGCAAACAATTGCAGATACTTTAACATGCAAAATGCTAAACCATTACTTGCTTTCTTTGGAACTGATGCTGGTAATTTGTCAATGCATTGTTCTAATTCATGAATTCATCAAAAATAAAACACGTTACTTCAGCAGATTTGCAGAGTAGCAATATGACAACCACAGTAGTTCCTACGGGAATGAAGTATATGAGAAAAATGCATGCATCTGGAAGATCAAAATCATTAATAAGATACCACATGCACTATCATATAAAACAACCATCATTCAGCAGTTAAAATGGAAACTTTGCAGTTATACGGCTACATTATCAAGCAATCTAACCTGATGAGCTAATTTCTTGTCCAATGGGAACATCAAGGTATGAGCCTATGAGAAGGGCCTCCTCATCATTGATTAGCCTTGGACCTGAACCATCACGTTCAAATCTTTCTTCACAGTGAAGACTCAGAGGATTGTCTTCAGACTTGAGCTTAACAGGAGGCAGCCTAGGAAACTCTTCCTTGCGGGTATCATATACAAGTGGAAAACCTAAACTGCTGATGTTTTTGTCATCAAAAGTGGATTGAGATTTACCAAAGAATAAAGCTCTTGCCACCTCGCTCTCCTGCTCCTTGATTGCCACCCTCACATCACTAATGTCTGCCTTTTTCTTTCCATCTCTTTTGTTCAAGCTGCTAACCAGATTGTAACTGGTTGACGCATCCCCTCTGGAAGATTGAAAAAGAGTATCAACAGAACACTCTTTCCAGTTCTCTGAGGTATCTACGACATCTTCAGTTCTTAAAAGAATGCTACCCTTATAGCTGTCATGCTTCCCAGAATTTTCTACTAGCCGATCAATCTCATTTGTCTCCTTTATTTTCGACCCGGAGTTCCCTTTACTAGAATTTCCAGACCATAAAGTACTCTTATTGCCAAAGAAAACGATATCTTCACCAGTTTCCACTATCTTCTTATCGATATCAGCCAAATTCCCTTGCCTCGACTGTTCGAATGCATAAGAATCCACCAAGCTGCTACTACTATTATCATCAATGTTTCGCTCCAAGGTACCATTTCCGGAAGTAAATTTATAGGAATGAGCATCAGGAGGAGCAGCAGCATCACCTGAATTTTTGGAGAATGTGAAGCTCATCTCACTTGATACAACCGTTTCCTTCTTACTCGGTTTGTCAGCAGCCGGACCATTTTCCCACTTGATAACAGACCCATTGGTGCTAGTCCCACAGTCTACCTCTTTCACAATCAGCTCCTTGGAGACTTCACTATCTCGAGAACCTGACCTCCGAAGTTCATTTGCAGCAACACTTTCATTTGAATCTTTATCCTCAAGCTTAAGTTTCTGAAGAAAGACATTAATGTCAGACCGGTTATTAAGCTCATGACGCAAAGCTTCCTCAGCTTGAGAGAAACGATTATTCCTAAGAAACTCTAAAATCCCATCAACAGAGCTTTGGTCCGTCATTTATTGACCTTTCACAATATACAGGAGAAGAAGCACTAGCAAGAAAATCCCACCAAGCCTGTACCCAACAGAAAAGATGAAAACTTTTCTCTGTTCAGATGTTGTCTGATACGCAAAACCCTCTAACGAAAACAATTTGAAGAATCTTTCTCCCAAAACACATTAGGAGAATCAAAATCTGCCCAAAACCAATACTTTCAGTCACATTTTCAGAAACAAGCCAAGAGAAGATTTTTCCGGCAAACAAGACTCACGTTTGCTCATACGGAATGATGCGAACTTCAATAAGAAAAGAAAAAAAAACCCCTTAGAAATCATGCTCCAAACGCGCCATCGAATACAGCTGGAGATCCGGAGAACAAAAAAAAGACCAAAATTGAAGAAGACAAGGGGCAATAAGAGTGGATCCAACGAGAGATAAAACTTCAGGTATGGCGAAGGAGGAAATGCGCTTACAGATCAAACGAGGAAGAAGAAGCAAGGAGAAGACACGCACGTTGAGGTTTCAATGGATGTAATGATTTCGGACATTCACTGGTAAATTAAACTTAAAATTCCTAAATTTAAAAATTAGGGTTCTTTCTTTTCAATATTGCAAAATTGTGTTCTACTTAATTTTTTTTTAATGATATTGCTAAAATCCAATGATTATGATTCCAATTGCTTTCTTTAAAAATTTTACACGAAATTCTTTTTACAATTTAAAAGTAATGATATTGCTATTTCTTAACAAATTTAAATGTAATGATATACCATTTGTTTACATTTTTATTTTTTTACACGAGATTTCTCTTAAAAATTATGTTATTTCATCTGATGAACCGAATATGTATACATTTTTAATCTATAACAAAAGACTACTAAAAGTATCAATTAGGTCAGACAGCTAGCAGTTAAAATAGCCAGTTGAATCCCTAAAATATATTTAAATTTGAAAATAATTGCTCAAAGCCAAAACGGACTACAGTACTTTGAAGCCAAAAGGAACAATAATTTTTGTAGTTTTTTGTCACTAATTGGTATTGAACTGGAAGATGTTACAAACATAAGTACAGAACAGAGACAAAGATAAACTTGTACAAAGAGAACAATGGACACTCTCGAACATCCAACACTAAGAGGACGAGTTTTTTTATGTCCCATTGATGATACCATTCACAAGCCTTACAAAGACCACCAAAGGAGTTTCTCCCGCACAACACTCTCTGAAATTTACTTCTATATGACACCTGAAATGATCATACCCTGTATCTATAGAAATTACATAAATAACATTTATAAATCACAATCAAAGGACTAAACTACCAAGGATCAGCAGATGATACAAAAAAAGAGTTCTACTACTTAATCTGTTCTAGGAGAATAATGATCACAAGTTTGACGACACAGTGTTACACTCTAATCAAATTTCACAAAAGTTTTTCTTCTTTTCAGCTCACATTTTCACTGAAGAAGACAGCCACAACTTGTATTAAGGGTCACCCACCAAAGGGGCTTCAACCTTTGCACAGACAAGGTTTCCATTAATCTGCGGTTTTGCGGGGTTTAGTAGCTTAAGTAAAGACACCACTTGTTTAAGCAGAGATTGGCTCGTATGGGTATGAAAGCCAAGGGTGCTTCAGAGCCTCTGCTGCAGAAGGACGCTTCTTTGGGTTTATCTCAAGAAGATGAGCCACAAAGTCTGTGAATCCTTGGTCTCCCATTGGAAGCCGATGTCTCAAGGAAGTTCTCTTCGGTATCAGGTACTCCAGTCTGTTGCTTTCCTGAACAAACCAATTTTTTCAGAGAGAATGTTCTTTATTAGCATATGTTTCTTCCATTCAACATTAAGAGTTGCAGAGTTTTTGGGATTCAGGGGTCTCTGGAAAACACTAACCTGGTTCCTCTCGTAGAGCATTCGGTTTTTTGTGAAGTATTTGTGGGAATCACGTCCCTTGGTAAGCATTTCATTATCGAAAGATCCTACGATTCCCATTACCCTTGCAAGCAAACTGGCTGGAGAATCATTCTGGAAAAGAACCTGCAAAAGTAACTCAATGATAAACACGGATTCACCTTCTTGTCCCCAAAATTCAACAACCAACCCAGACAATTTAACTAGCTGAAACTCCAGAATGTTAGTTACTTTTAAGAATCAATGATGCAGTTACCTTTAACTCCATCACATGTTAGTATAAATGACATAAGTTTCTGGCAGATTTATGTTTATTTAATAGCCCGATAATCAAGTTCCCATGTAATAAAACAAACTTACGCGGATTATAGATATGCAAATTTTCTCTCTCTTCGAAATTTATTTTGGAAGAGAAAAAATAATATGATGAAGCAATGACATCAGAAATGCACCGAGCCAATGGAAATGCAGGACTTACGTTGCCTGTACATAGTTCCGCCAAAATGCACCCAAGAGACCACACATCTATCTTTTTATCATAAGGAAGTCCCAAAATGACTTCTGGTGCTCGATATGACCTTGACTGGACATAGGAGCAAAGGTGATCTGTCTCGAAACAGCTACTTCCAAGGTCAATGACTTTTATTTCACATCTGCTATAGCTTTTCACCAATATGTTCTCAGGCTTCAAATCACAGTGTATAAGTCCAAGGCCATGCAGAAACTGAAGTGATTCGAGACACTGGATAGTGATTGACTGTACAAAACGGTCCCAAAGAGATTAGGAATCGGATAGATATACGTATCTGTGATGTATGGTAATGATGAAGTGGACAAACCTGCAACCTTGGCATCGTGAAATAAGCTTCACCACCTGATTCTCTGTTAAATTTGTGGAATTCGTATAGATTGGCCTTAAGAAGTTCACATACAATTAGCAAGTGCTCCTGCAAAAAAAAACAGTCAGGGAATCCATCCAAACAATCCATGAAGAGATCTATTGCAAATCTACTTGGTTTTCCATGACCCCTTTTATATTTCAATAAATTGGCATATGTGAAACTTTTTAGAAGTTAATACCACAGCTTCTTTACATGATTAAGTGGTTCCCCCAAAGTTCACAATTGGTCCCTATTAACATACTGTAGCAAAATAAAAATTTTGCACAAGGGATGTGATCACTTACCCGGTAGTAAAAGTAATCATACAACCGTAGAAGATGGTATTTGTCAGCAGGATCATGCTTGTTGACATACTTCAAAAGTTTTATCTCGTCAAGACTCTGGTCAAAGAAGTCTTTGTTGTTCTTTATAATCTTTATACAGACGTCCATTCCAGTCTGTAAGTCATGCGCTTGTATGGCTTTACTGAAGGCCGCTGATCCAAGGTACTCAGTGACATGGTACCGCCCAGCAATGACCGAATTTAAAACCACGTTAAAGTTCTTTTCCTCTTCGAAACCAGTCCTGATCAATATCAAATAAGTAATAAGAGAGCAGCACTCTCAGCTATAAATAAAAGTATAAAATCAAGACGATGACGAAATTTTTTAACTAGTTCAATCTTGGTCTAACTTTTCAAACGTATATACTTATCCTAGGTAATTACAGTGAAACATATTAACTTAAATTATTTTCTCAAAAATGAACCTGATCAATACAAAACAGAAGGAATGTAGTTAGGTCAATTAAATATGCTATTCACAGTTTTACTTAACATGATGTTTCTAGGTTGAAACGCAACAATCAGAGACAAAAAGAAAACATCATGTGTAGCTCTCCTAAACAAGTAATAAAGCGATTACTGTTTTAAGGGTTAGGGAGAAATCATACCCTTAAAACATAATAGTTAGGGAGAAATCTTACCTGTTTTTACGATGCACAATTTTGAGGTCAAAGGTTTCAAACTCCTCCTCTTGGGCCTTAATTTGTCTAACTTGCTCTTGGACAGCCACTGCCTCTTCATCATCAAGTGCTGTCGCATGGTCATTCTCTCTTTCACTGCTATCATTTTCTTTATCACCATGCTTTCTTTCTTCGCGAGCATAATTTGACAGAGAAGAGGGAGATGAGTTTACAGATTTTAGGGACGTTGCATTATTTTCTTTCACAGAACTTCGAGAACTTGATGAATCACTACTTTTTTGTCTCCAAGTTGCAACCATGTCATCCGTAGCTGTTGAAGCACTTAAACGTTCGGTATTTCTATCTCTGGTTACCGTTTCACGATTGCCAGACCATAATGATTTACTAGATTCTGCATGCATTAACTGCCCATCTTTTTGTGACGAGCCAAACGAAAAACCACCATCAGTTTGAATCTTCACATGAAAACTTCCGCCTGAATCATTTTTACTCGCTTTTTGTTTATTCTTGTTTGGGCCATCAATATGCTTCTTATCTGACTCGGAGTAAAGCTGTTTAAACCTGGATGCTACAGGATCATGATCACGCGAGTACTCAAAATCTCCCTCACTGCTACCTCCAGCCAAACTTTCACGTACTTCACTGCCAAAATCAGCTGCATCACTACTAATACCCACACCAATTGACCTGACCGAATCATGCTGATCATCTTCGACGTAAACATCATCAAGATGAGATTTTCGATGGACACTTATGCCTTTCTTATCACCTAACATGACAAGTTCATTTGACTGAGCTACAAACCCCTGCCAAACAGGCTCAGTCCGCATCGAATTGAGCAACTCCTCATCCATTAATTGCCCATCATATTGGGCTAATAAATCATTTTTCTTACTAGCTGGATAAATTTCTGAGACCGTAAGTCTTCGGTCATTTTCTGAAGAAATAGGTTCAGCATCTTTTGATTGGAGATACTGTTCTCCAGATATATAAGAAGCCTCCTCGGCATAAGACTGATCATCCTCGTCTTTGTTTGCATCTCTTCCATGGTGATCAGGACTTCCGCGGGTCGTTCCTTTCTCATGATCACTTGGATAATCAATTTCGTGGGCAAGAAACCATGTTTCATCTTCAATAGGTTGCCTGAGATACCCAATGTCGTCATCATCGTCATACTCGTCAGAATCCCAGTATTCATCACGGTAGTCAACAGATTCACTTAAACCATCGCCAATAGTAGCAAAACCAGAAACAAGATCTGCTATTCCCTGACTTACTGAAAGCCAGTTTCCCCCACCAGATTTTTTTCCACCTATATGAGATCATTAGGAGATTATAACTTACATTAACACCTGAAGTAAAATTGATAAGATTAAGGTTAAACTAAAAAGGTAGAAAGTGAAGCGACATGGTCCTTATAGAAAGCAGAGTGGGAAGGGACGAAATCTAAACCATTATTACTTGCTTTCTTTGGAACTGATGCCAGTAACTTCTCAATGCATTGTTTTAATGTATGCATTCATCAAATTAAAACATGTTTACTTGCAGATTCGCGGAGAAAAATGTAGCTAGTAACAATGTGATAACCACAGTAGTTCCTAATAGAATGAAAAATATGAGAAAAAATGCATGTCTTTAGAAGTCATGTCATTTTAAACAACCATCATTCAGCAGTCAGAACGAAAACTTAGCAGTTGTACGGCTGCATTGTCATGCAATCTAACCTGATGAGCTAATTTCTTGTCCAATGGGAACATCAAGGTATGAGCCTATGACAAGGGCCTCCTCATCATTGATTAGCCTTGGACCTGAACCATCACGTTCAAATTTTTCTTCACAGTAAAGACTTAGACGATTGTCTTCAGACTTGAGCTTAACAGGAGGCAGCCTAGGAAACTCTTCCTTGCGGGTATCATAGACAAGTGGAAAACCTAAGCTGCTGATGGTTTTGTCATCAAAAGTGGATTGAGATTTACCAAAGAATAAAGCTCTTGCCACCTCGCTCTCCTGCTCCTTGATTGCCACCCTCACATCACTAATGTCTGCCTTTTTCTTTCCCTCTCTTTTGTTCGAGCTGCTAACCAGATTGTAACTGGTTGACGCATCCCCTCTGGAAGATTGAAAAAGAGTATCAACAGAACACTCTTTCCAGTTCTCTGAGGTATCTACGACATCTTCAGTTCTTAAAAGAATGCTACCCTTATAGCTGTCATGCTTTCCAGGATTTTCAACTAGCCTATCAATCTCATTTGTCTCCTTTATTTTCGACCCGGAGTTCCCTTTACTAGAATTTCCAGACCATAAAGTACTCTTATTGCCAAAGAAAACGATATCTTCACCAGTTTCCACTATCTTCTTATCGATATCAGCGAAGTTCCCATGCCTCGACTGTTGGAATGCATAAGAATCCACCAAGCTGCTACTACTATTATCATCAATGTTTCGATAAGGCTCCAAGGTACCATTTCCGGAAGTAAATTTATAGGAATGAGCATCAGGAGCAGCAGCATCACCCGAATTTTTGGAGAATGTGAAGCTCATCTCAGTTGATACAACCGCTTCCTTCTTGCTCGGTTTGTCAGCAGCCGCGCCATTTTCCCACTTGATTACAGACCCATCGGTGCTAGTCCCACAGTCTACCTCTTTCACAATCAGCTCCTTGGAGACTTCACTATCTCGAGAACCTGACCTCCGAAGTTCATTAGCAGCAGCACTTTCATTTGAATCTTTATCCTCAAGCTTAAGTTTCTGAAGAAAGCCATTAATGTCAGACCGGTTATTAAGCTCATTACGCAAAGCTTCCTCAGCTTGAGAGAAACGATTATTCCTAAGAAACTCTAAAATCTCATCAACAGAGCTTTGGTCCGTCATTTACAATATACAGGAGAAGCACCAATCCTGTAACCAAGAGAAAAGATTAAAACTTTTTCTCTGTTCAGATGTTGTCTGATACGCAAAACACTTAACCAAAACAATTTGGAGAATATTTCTCCCAAAACAAATTAGGAGAATAATCAAAATCAATAATTTCAGTCACATTTCAGAAACAAGCCAAGAGAAGATTTTTCAGGCAGACAAGACTCACGTTTGCTCATACGAACTCCAATAAGCTCTTAAAACCTCTAAAAATCCTCAGGAATCATGCTCCAAACACGCAAAGAGCTGAAGATCCGGAGAAAAAAAGACGTGGAAGTGGATCCAAGGAGAAAATGCGCTTTAAAATTACAGATCAAACGAAGAAGCAAAGGACAAGACACGCAAGTTGAGGTTTCAATGGATTGTAATGATTTCGAACATTCACTGGTAAATTAAAAAATAAAAATTCCTAAATTTAAAAATTAGGGTTCTTTCTTTTCAATATTCTTATGTCGCTTCTTTACAATTTATATGGTAAGTGTATGTATATAATGCAAAAATTGTGTTCTACTTAATGATATTGCTAAAATCCAAAGATTCGGATTCGCATTGCTTCTTTTAAAGTTTTACGTTATTTTATTAGATGAATTTTTGTTTCAAGGGAATCAATCTTTTTTTAATCTCCAGGGGACTATATAACAAAGCCAAAACAGAGCTTTTTTGGTACTCATTTAACAAAAACGTGAAAAATAATATTATACTTTTTCTTCACTTTTTTTCCCTTCACTCAAGTGAATAACCAATATTAGACCAATCATTTCTACTAGATCAAATCATCATATGATTAGCGGTTTAATCAAAATTGCTTAAGAACTGATATACATTTAAAAACTATAAATCAATTCAAAAATATTTTAAATCTTACAAAATGTGGTCTCCTAAAGTCGGGTCCGAATCTCTTTATAGTCATGTTTAAAAAATATTTTAAAAAACATTTACTTCTATATGGCACATGATGTATATTTGCATCTTTTTATATTTGTCTTGACTCTTGACAGAGGTGAAGCAAGAATTCAAATACCATTCATCGATGATGCAAGCAAGAAAGAAACCAAAAAAGAACTTGACAGCTAGTCTTATATAAGCATATGATCTACACTTTTTGACCGTAAATAGATCGAATGAAGAGAGACCAAGATGTATGAGTTCTTGGATACAAAATAATATGTATTATCTTCTAAAGCGAACTCTTGTAAAGTAGTCTTTATATAAGATATAAACCGAGGAAGTACGGACATCAAAAACATCGATTGATATAAACCTTAAAGGAAATTGTCAAGCTGGGTTTGCAAATCCTGAATGGAGATCATATTGATATTGGCTTGTTCTTCAGCTGAGTACTCGGCTTTGAGCAAAGACGCCACTTGTGTATGAGCTTCCACAATATTTGTCCTGAATAGAAAAAACATATACATAGGATCATTGTTCATTATTCAAACTAGCAAGAGATTTGGTTTCAAACATAAGGGATTAGAACAAGCAAATATGAAACCAGCCAAAGATCATTTACATAGTTGATAAAGTTGCAGAGAAATGGACTTACTTGATCGGCTTGAAAAGTATGGTCCTTGTTGATGGGTTTTGCAAATAGAGTTTCATTTTTGCTAAAATCGGAAGCAACTCTTGCTGTATGGCAGCGTATACCTGGTTGAAATACATGAAATACAAATCAGCCTACCCCTATGTGTGGAGGAGAGATGTGGTTTTGCATTCTGAGTTATGAAGGTAATTAAAGCTTAAATATGCAAAAAACCATTGCGGGTTATATATATGATCTACTGTAAGAGCATAAGCTTAGGAACCAACAAATGCATGTTCAAGGTATCATTGACATCTATATTCGTTACCACTTGAAGGCTAAAGAACTGCCTATGAACAGAGTTTTCAATATCATGGCTCAGTAAGGGAAGCTGCATCCTTCAGAGCTTAATAGGGAACAAGAAATAGCTGCCATCTCTATTTCTGAGATATACCTTGAAGAAGAAGAAAAAGAAAAAACTCAAACAGTACATTATCTATCTCATACCTTTTGAACAAGTTCAGCCACCTTATCTGGTGTCGCGAAAGCTTGTTCCTTCAGCGGCTTAGACATGACAGAATCAACTTTTTGATTCTGAGTTCCGGAGGAAAGAGCAACTTTTATGGCTGTGACCTGCATATAAGTAGACAATGTGTAAACATAGCAAAACTATTACGCTATTCCATTAGGAGAGCAAATTCTTTGGAAAAGACAGATCCTTTCTTCTCATTATCAGTACAGTGTATTAGATAGATAGACGTGTCATCGACACAACTTAAAACCAGACAGTGCAAAAGATGCTGACTTAAACTTTTTCGAGGACATCTAGAATCTTAACAAAACTTTGAAAAACATTTTTCCAGATAAAGGGAAAGGAGCAACCCACCTTGGTCACAAATGAAAGCATAGGATCCACAACTAGCTTAGTTACTGACATGATGAACTCCTCACAAGTTGTTTTAAGACATTTTTCCAGTTCCTGCGAAAATAAAGGTCTATGCATCATTCCCATTCATAGTAAGTAATGCAAGGATCCAGCATCAAAGAGATGTCCAGGTAAGCCAGATACAACCAACAACTTGCCATATCTTTTGAGCCTACTAGCATGGCAAAAATATAACCCAGACCGAAACTAAATTTTTAATCTTTCACAAATACTGGTACATCAGTCTCACAGAAAATTGTAAACTGAAATCAACACATCTTAGTGGCAAACTTTTATGTAAATATGAAGCATATCTGCAAATGATAGTGGAAGGAAGAGAAAAATCACCAACCTTCTTGGCATCTATTTGACTCTCCAAAACTCGAGGTGACAGGGTCCTTGCTAGAGAGGTTGACCTAGACCAGTCAAAAAGTGACGCTTGACCTCTAAGTATCCTCCTCAAGTGTTCCTAACCACATTTTTACATGAATTATTGGAGAAAGTTAGCAAAGGCATCAACAAAGAAAGAAACTGAAGGAGGAAAAACATCTGAAATCTGCATAAAGATAGGCACCTTTTAAAGATAAAGAAAAAACTAGACTATCATACGAAGTAGACTTGAATGTCGAGGAACTAACCAGCAAATGAGAGAAATCAAGCTCTTTGTGGGTGACTGAAAATTCTATGTCAAAAGGGGCAATCTGGAAAATATAAATATTGTTTAAAATCATTGAACTATTTAGCAAAAGAAGCAATCTTAAGATAGATCAGCCATAACCTGTTCTCTCAAGATAAGGAGATGCTTGATAAGGAAAAGCTGTCCATCCATTGTAGTTGATCGCTTAATGATAAGCTTGCTCGCTTTCTGTTACATATTTGACAAAATAATGTGGACATCTCAACTATGGTACAGGTCGAGCAGATGTAAAAGCTCGGTAATTAAACAAACAAAACATAAAAATCTTTAATAGAAATGGCACATCTTCGTGTAATTAAAATTGATAATGCCATTGAAAATAAGGATAACTGAAACGTGAACAAAAATCAAGGCGAGGAAAATCTGGTTTTCTAGCGCGCTTACTTGAATTGAGAGTGAGCAAACTTCTACAGCTTCCTGTGGAACAAAAGAAAAGGTTTGTTAGACAAGTTGTCCTAAACATGAATTGGTATCTTTTGACAGAATGGAAGCAATAAAGTTACTGATAGTCTTGCCTGTGCTAGTCCGGTGAAGACGGCAGGCTCCAAGCAACGATATAATTTAGATAGACAAGAGAGAGTCTTTTCCAGAGGTGGATACCAAGTCTTAAACACATCAGCGTTTTCATCATCCTGCAAACTCAGAATATAAGTATACAGGCTACAGCTAAAGATTACCAAAACCATAGAACTAATTTGAGAATTTCATTCTACCCCGAGATCAGTTTCAGGTGTTGTATTAGGAGATCCTTCCAGCTTTGCAGGATAATCCAGATCTTCATCCGAGGGGATATAATTTGCAATCTGCAGAAGTAAGAATGATATTCAAACAGAGCAACTAATACTTGCAAAATCCTTTAAGGCTACACAGGATGACATAGCCGAAACTAGTAAATTTCTCCACTTAAAAGTCATTCAGTATCACAGTAATAATACAATTCCATCTTATTAGTATAGTAAGGTGACTCATCTTAGTGGTGACAACATACAAAGTTAACTGTTTCTACATAATCGCAGATGAGAAGACCACACATACGGAAGTAAAGGCCAATGTAAAGAACTTGTAGGAAAACTTAAATACCACACCTCATCTCGAATATATGTTCTGGCACGGAAAGTCAATCTCTCATTTACATCGGCCAAAATTCTTTGTAATGTAGGCCTCAGTCCGGCCAGTGGTTCACTTTGTCTAGCTGACTGGTCCCCCAAGACTTCAACTTTAAGGATATGAACGAGCTCACATAGAAGATCAATATTTGCTTCGTGAATCAGTTTTGGGCGTAAAATGTCATACAAGTACGTAGACCTGTTCAGGAACAAGCAAATGTGATCAATTGGATGCACCGCATAAGATATATCAACCGAAAACAATCTGGATCACTTACACTTACTCATATTTTCTGAATCATACACTTTTAAGAAGTCATATTCAGATTCAAAGAAAGTTGACTACAATGTAATGGATTCACCGATTACAACAACTACAGTTTACTGGAAGTTTCACATAAGATATAACAAACGAAATCATTTCGGAAGATACTAGCCATAAAAGTTTCATATTTGCTCCAAATTCGAAACATCACTTATGCTTACTCATTTCTCTAAGCTTTTAAGAAGTCATAATCAGATTCAAAGAACATAGACAGCATGGCATAGAAAAACTTACAAAGGATCCACTAAAGGTGCCAGACTCGAAACTTCTTCTGATGATGCTGGAAAGAAATGAGTAAACAGTTGATGCTCCATATGACAAACCTGAAATTCATAATGGAGGTTAAGACGTGTGGTGCAGAAATTTCATGTTCTGCAAAACCAAGCCCATTATCCTCAGTTGCTAAAGCTGATAATCCAGCCATTGTCTCTCTCAAAAAGACCTTCGTCTTACCTTTGAAATCGCACAGATTAACAACTATATTAACATTCTCATTTTTCTATATGTTTCTATCCCTTATAATGGTTTCCAATTCTACTAAACTGATATAGCTCCTATTAACCCTCATGAGTAAAGCAAGGTATTCGTCCCTTTATTTTCCTTTATATACCTGCATCAGATATGCACAACCCGATCTAGTCAACGATGGCAGTGCCTCTTTCTTGGCAAAATCAGATACTCGTTGGTGTACTATGCCTTTGACCTGATAATATGAAATGAACAGTAAACAGGTGAGTCTAGTTACGTGCAGATAGAAAACTAAACCAAAGTGTAGTCCAGAAAATGAGCTCACAAGCGAGAGCCGTTGTTCACAGTATAGTCTGTGGCATTCTGCAAGGATTTGAACATATTCCTTTCTTGCTGACCTACTCTCAATCTCCTCCAATACAGGTTTAAGCTGGACCAATAATTTTTCGATGTTTAATGTCATAAGATATAAAATATCGCCATGTCATAATCTCAATAACAAACTTGCAAAATTGACATCGAATAATGCTACAAAAGCTCATTTTCATTGTTCTCTTATCTAATATTGTGACCCTAGCATATCTGCACTAACATGGGAAGAAAATCGAAATGTATCACCTCATTTGCAGCAGCCTTGAAGCGAACATATATAACAGATGCCTCGACACCCTCCGAGACAGATGTTTTGTTTCCACCTGTCCCACGAAATGCTGCCTGAACCTGACAATGGATCAATTTGTATGTCTTAGGGAAACTAGGTATAACCTTACCTAACAATTCACTCTACCTGCATAGATTACATGCATAAAGATATGCAATATATGAAATATACACAGTTACAAGAACTATATACATGCTTATTGTAAGCTGTGCAAGAATACATGCATATTAGAAAGAAAAATTACCTGAGAAGCAGCCGTTTTAAGCACTGCAAGAATGTAAGTTCGAATCATGCCCAAGGCCCGTGACTGTAAAATATATAAATGTTAGTACATTCTATAACAAATTACAATATAATAATAATATCCCCTATAAATTCTGGAAACAATATATGAGTTTGTGCATGCGTATGAACTGTGACCCACGCGTCTCTCAGTGAGAGACACAGAGACAGAGACAGGAAGGGCTCTTCGTAGTACCTGGAGCTGACGAAATTTGAGCAAATAAACACTTGACTCTGCATATTGAGGATTATCTTCGATGTACCTACAGAATTCAAGGTAAAAGAGACATATTACAATCACTTCAAGGGAAATGGAAGAATTAGTGCGGCATTCTTATAGAAAATTGCCAAGTAGTGCATGTAAATTTCATAAGCAACACCAATTTACTCACGATATGCACTCATCCAAACGTTTCAGTAGTGGGAGAAAGTTTGAGTTTGATACATTCATATTTGGTGAATAAAAATTAGAGGATATCTGCGAAAAAAGAAAGAAGGAGATATTAGAGCAGTTTAACACCTTGTTGGGATATTTTCTCTTAAATCTACAACCAGCCTTCAGTAAAGTATTATGAACTAAAGTACCGCAAGTAGGCCAAAATTCAAATAGATTACGTTAATGAATAAAACAAGAGCACCATCCGAAGCAACTACACGCTGATACTTTAACATGTGTCAAATATTATGTAGGTAGGCCAGAATGTAAATCTTACATTCTCCAATTCATCAAAATAGTTGAGCTTACTCCTTAGAGCTTCTGCAAACTCCATCAATTTCTGCTTCTCCATTAACTAGAAAGGTGGAAGAAAGTGAAAATTAGCTCAGGCAAGCAAACTACAACAATCAAATAGCAGAAACTCTTGATCAGCCATGATGCATTAAGCATCTTTCGTTTGTCATTTCGATTATGTATAACAGGTAGGATGGAAAAACATGCAAGAGATTAATAGAAAAGAATACCAGTCGGTCACATGCATCATGAAGAGTTTTAGTCTTTGTTGTTACTCCTTGATGTTGAAGCTGCAGTTCATTAAATAGGTCAAGTGTTTCATCAACCTGCGCAGGAGAAATGCTAAGGTCAATAATGAAGCAGACGTGTTATCATTTATTGGCAAGGTAAGACCACAGTATTGTATAGAACTTGGTGAAAACCTGCCTGGTGGAGTATATCATCACATGTCTGGATGCGCTCAGTTAAAGTGTTGACATAGTGCCGATACTTTTCCTCTGTCTAACTCAGAAAAGAGAAAATTATTTAGACACATTTCAAGTAATCTTTTCCAACTTTTAACCAAGGAACAACATGACTATCACTAACCTCAGACTTCATCGCTGATTCAAGATCAGTAAACCATTTGTAGAACTGTAATGAAACCAACATATATCGAAATGAAGACACATTAGTACACATGTAAAGATGCAAGAAAAAGAGATGCCCACAAATACAAAAGCAATTCCTATAGTACTGCAAATCAACTAAGTATGGTCTTTCTCCACAGACGTCACAGATCATTAAAATATCAAGTTGCAGGACAAGAGATTACCTGATTGGTATTAACCAAAACAGCTTCAATTGCTCCAGAATCCCCCAAATGTGTGTCCTCTACTGAGACAGACAATCCATTCTCGGGCCTGTGAACATGCTCATGTACCTATAACCATGAACTAACACTGACATCAAACCACAAAAAAAATGGAAAACATTCTCAACAAAATCCAAAACTGAAAACCCTCAGACTCACAAGATTGGCAGGAAATGGCCGCTCAGCGACTGCGTGGGATAAAGAAACAATAGCTGCTTGTTGCTGCTCTGTCAAAGGAGCGCTCTGCAACGGGAATTACAATTCAGTATATTCTCAACAAACAGAGCATCATTCAGATCCAGGCACACTGGACACTAGACTCATCAATGGATCTTCCTGGATCAAAGCCGAGCTCAGATTGTGCGATTACCTGTTCCCAAGTAGAAGCGAAATTGTAGCCTTTGGAGATGGCTCCAGATTTGGGGAGGCTGGAAGACGAAGCTGCCTTAGCCGCCATTGTCTATGGCGGTTTCTTTCAATCTCGGCTTTGTTTTGAATCGTCACTTGGAAGAGGAAGGCGATGATCGGAAGCGTTATTTTTCACTCTATGAGATCTGGAAGGAGGGCAATAACAGATTGTACTGTCACGACTCGATCACTCGCATAGTTGAGAGCACAAATCCCGAATCGTATATCAGCGTTCAGAGCGGAGAACCCGTGACTGATCTGTTTCTTCTTCTTCGTTCATCATCTCCGGCGATTCACCGTTACACTTTTCTCATTTTGGGCTACTTCCATCGTTGGGCTTTCTTATCTTTTATTGGGTTCAATTTGAGAATAACTAGAATAATTGGGCTTTTATAACAAGTAAGGCCTTCTTGCCTCTTTTAATTTTAATGCCAAATAAAACAAAACAAAAACCCTTGAAAATAATTAAACAAAAAAATGCATATTAGCGATATACATTTGATTAGTCCGCAGATGTATATGCACTTGTATATCTTTGTTACAAACTTTTTTTTTGTTAAAGTCTTTGTTACAAACTTACACGACATCTTTCGTTCGTTTCTTTTAGATTTTTTTTGTTTTTTCCAAACTAAAGAATGCCGCCATATAAGAACTAGCTACATGCATAATGTATATGATTAATTTGTTAAACATTTAATTAAACATGTTATTCATCAAATACAAGACAAAATTATACAAATAGATTCCAACATACGGATAACTTTGATAGAAAACAACTCGATGGAAATACAGACATTGAGAATGTGTGATACTAGTATATATATATGGGTATACATCAACATAAGGTCTTTTTCTCACAATTTTCTTACATTTTTCTCAGGTAAGAGCTCACTAGTTAGTGATTTTACACATCAAGCATACATGCTAACGATCTAGAGTCTCGTACGTATACGGACTAAATAGTTAAGCTAACAATTTAGGGTTTATATATAGTCTGAAAAGAAGCTAATCCTAGGAGGCAGTGTTTCCAACAGACAAGAAGTCGAAGAAGGGAACATGACTTTCATTTTTGGTGCCCGAGTCATTGGGTTTGCTTTGACCCGAATCTTGATCTATAATCTCGCTCTTGTTTGAATCTGTGTTTACTTGTAGAAAATTGTAGAACTCCATAGGCTTTTTACTCTGGTTTGCTGCGATGCAACGATAAAAGAAGGACAAAATTAGAAGCTAAATGGATTGCAACTATAAATATATAAATATGTAGAGATGATTTAATGTAATGACGGAACCAATATATATATCTACAAGAAAACATGAATGTCACAGAATTTTGAAATTCATTAGAAAAATGATTTGCAAATGAAAAAGGCTGCTAAACTCTGAGAAAAATAAAAAGTCGGCTAAACTTCATTTCAAAATTTTGGAACATAATTTTTTCATCAATAATCCGTGCAAGACTCAGATACATATATGCATACACATTTATAGAAAATGGATCTTTCTCCATCATTTTGAGTTTACCTTTGTGATTTAAAGCGATCTTTCCGGTGAAAAACTCCTTTATGAACTGAAGATGATTGATATGAGAGAATTGGTAAGGGAAATTTATAACGTCTGCTGGTAATATTTTCTTCCGATCACCCGAACTATAATTATGATCAAAACCACCAGAACTCATCATGATTTGTTCATTCGCCATTAAAGAAGAAGACGAAGTCGTCGAGGGTAGAAGACGAGGCTTAGAGGTTTGTCGTGTGCGACGAGCCATGATGACGTGCCAATGGTTCTTGACGGCGTTATCAGTTCTTCCAGGGAAGAGCCTTGCGATGATGGACCATCTGTTCCCATGGATCCGATGAGCCGCTAAAAGTCTTTCTTCTTCTTCTTCCGTGAAAGGGTTTCGGTTTATCCTTGGATCCAATTGATTAAACCACCTCAATCTACAACTCTTACCTGCATATATATCAACACAATTAATTCATATGTATATCAAAACGGGTATCAAACCCTAGCTAGTTTTGTATATATATATGGACGACCAACGCTAGAAGATATTAATTACCAGATCGACCAGGGAGCTTGAGAGCTATGGCGTTCCAATTATGAGGACCGTATTGTTCGACAAGATCCTTGAGCTTCTCGTCTTCAGCTGGTCTCCAATGGCCTCGGCTGCACATGATCATTTTCTTCTTCACGCCGATCTATCTAATTACGTAATAACTAAGTATACCGATCCAAACCAATACAAGAAGAAAGAAAAAGAAACAGACACAGATTCTATATCAATAACGTACGCAAATATTTTTGGTGTGTTTATTGTATGTACATATATGTATAAACTAGAAAAATTTAAAACCCTAAGTTTTTTTTCTTGGGGAAAGGTTGGGGAAGATGGGTATGTGGGAACAAGAAGAAAGCTGAAGAGCACCTGCACGTATATATACATATATATTATTGAGAGTATATAATATACATTTTATGTATATGAAGAAAAATAAAATAAATAAAATCCGTTAAGAGAGTCGGGAGGGTTTGGACGGACCTCTCTACCGGCGACTGATGCCAACGTCTTCCCTAACCAAACACAACACCCCATTCTAAAGTAATCTACCTTTTTCTTTTCTTTATTTTCTTGGATCTTAATTAGCTCATATATACTAATATTTATGGAATATTGATTTTAGATATAAGGGTAGAGATTGCTTTGTGTGGGCTAAATTTCGTTAACCTCTCAACGTCCCTCTTCGTATAGTATTAAATTATTAATTTAAGGTTTGTTTCTAAGTTCTAACCTACACCGGCTACTTCAAGCCACCAATACTCATCTACGTTTGTGTACTCTTTGGCAAGCCACGTATTTACATATAAATATATAATAAAATAAATTTCAATATCCTAATTAAATTTGTGAATTATTGCTGTTTTTAGAATTTATTCTATAAGAACTAATAAATATTTCTATCATTTTATGCACATATATATATATATATATATATATAGATTTTTTTTTAATTATAATTTTTCATTCTAATATTAAACATTACAAGACACAACTCCACAAGTATCATACTTTGATTATAACGACTTAACTTTGCTCTATTTGATTAAAAGAAAAACTTAAATTATGATATTTCTCTTGAAATTCGTTTGTGATATTTTCTCTAGAAATTTTGTTTTTTTTATGTTGTTCCTCACAAATATACTTCTCCATATGCTTATAGTTAATAACAAAAATATCATGGGCAATTTCTATACTCATTACTTTAGAAGGATCATGAGATCTTTGTTATTATTCCATTATATGAGGATTCCATCTATATTGCCTTTGGTACTTAATTGGTAATGCTGATTAAATGCTTAGAGAACTTTGAAATATCAATTCTATACTCCAGAAAAAAAAAAAAAAAAAAAAAAACACACGAGGAAAAAGAGAGAGGTTTTTGATAACCTTTCAGACCTAATCAACGTTCTTTCTAAGCCTTAATTCAGAATATATCGGCCAACGTGGAGACAATACAACTAACTATTTTCAGCTAAGTTAATTCAGCTTTTTAACACCAAAACCTTAACAACTAACTTGATCGAACTGACTAGACTAAGCATCATCGGACAAATATATTCTGTTTTTTTTTCATTAGTAGTAAAAATAAAAATAGATAATAAATATATCATTCTTTATTTCTCTTTATTTTTATTTTTTTGAAAGAAACTATTCTTTATTTCTCTTTAACTATAAATGGACTAACTAATATTCTCTTAGCAATTTTACAATGGGGATATTCTTATAAACTGTAAATATAATAGAAGGTATATATACAATTGAATCAAGTGATGACATATACTATTAGCAATTTTTATTAATTCTGATGTGGTCAAACATTTAGTCGTAAAAAATACAAAGGTGGTCAAATATTTGGTCTCCAAGGACGTCATTAGTTTCTCTCTTGTCCAAAACGGAACTTTATAGGTTTCGTACATTCAGGACTAAAAACAGAATCAGTTACATTGAATGTTCCGTGGGATTAACTAGAACATTTCTTCTATTAGTTTTTGTTTATTTTCTTTAAGCGAAAACCAAAATAATTGCTGGTAAAGTTTAGTAGGAAAATAAAATAAAACAGAGAGTTAGTTGGGAAAGAAGCCATAACCAACTTTCAGTTTGTTCTATTGGTAGTTAGGAGAGAAGCCTTCTTCAGTTTCGATTTTCGAACCTATCATAACTAAACTTAAGCTGTTTCTTCAAAAATGTCTCATTTCAACTAAACCGGATCCTGATTACACTAAACAGATCACATATACCAGACCGGTTTTCATTTTACGACTGTACGGGTACTTCACCAAATGCTGACAGATCAACTGTCATGTCTAATGTCTTTAGTGTTTCTTCACCAAGAGTTCTTGAGACTTGAACCCGTTACCAGAACTGAACGATGAAGCCACACTGTTCTAGCATCATAATGTTTCAAGAATCTCACATCAAACTCAAGAATCAGAGAGCAAAAACAGATGGTAAACAGGATAGTCATGAGCCATAAAGAAAACAGACCTCTCACATCGCTAAGGATCATACAAAGTTCGGCTCTATGAACGCAATGGTCAATACAATGGCTTTAATCGAACACGTTAAACATATTGTGCGCTGCGAGATTTTTTTCAAAGAAACCAACATAACCATTCGACAACAGACCTGGATATGTCTCTTTGCTTTCGAGATCATGATTATTGGTCCAGAATGGGGACTGTGATGGATGAAATTTCACCAGGGATTATAATCACAAAGAGCTTCTCTCGAGGCAACAGAACCATCGCACTGCTGAGAATGGTTCTTTGTTTTAGTATGATGATATGGTCCAACAATTCTCACTTCCCATTACTTCCCTCTGAGTTTTGTACTTTTTCTCTTCTCACTGAGTGCAAAACGCCTAGCCATACTATGGTTGTAAAACTTTTTCATATGTTCAGAAAGCTTATGGATTGCCTTGAGGTTACCAACAGTAGATAGCCGCATCAAGAAAGAGTCAAACGCTCGATATGGCAGTTTGAGTCCTTTGTTCACAACCTCTTCCAGTAGAAAACACGCCTCTTTAGCTCTGTGACAGTCGAAAAGCCCATTGATCATAGCACAGTACGTTTCAATGTCCTGAACACAGTCTCTTTTATCCATTTCTTTCCATGTATTGAATGCTCCATCAGGATCATCCATCTCGAAAAACATAGATATCAGCATGTTGTACGTTTGGACGCTAGGAGCACAACGCGACTCTACCATTCTTCCATAAAGTTTAAGCGCTTCATCGCTCTTTCTATTCTCACACAATACCCTAAGAAAGCAATTGTAAGTTACTATATCAGGCGGGTAACCTTTATTGCTCATCTCATCTAGGAACTTGTACGCTTCCTCAACCTTCCCAGCCATACACATACCTTCAATTACATCCTTGTATGTCGACACATCAGGAAGGCAACCCGTGCTTATCATACGTCCAATTAGCTCAAAGCATTCTTCTGCCTTATCATTCTTTGCCAACGCCACAATCATTAAAGCAAAAGTCTTTGCTGTTGGAGCAGAAACAGCAGAGCCTTTGGTTATCATAAAGTCAAACAAATCAGCTGCCTCATCCACCATTCCAGCTTGGCAAAAAGTATCAATGGCAGCACAATAAGTGAAATTTTCCGGTTTATGACCAGCTTGGATCATCTCTTCAAGCAGCTTCATTGCCTGTCTAGGGTCTCTTACTCTACACCACCCAAAGAACAAGACATTGAACGTATTCGCATCGGGCTTAACTCTATGCCTCATCCTTCTAAGCAAAGCTTCACCCTCCTTTACCAAACCACACTTACACAGAGCATCAAGAAGCATATTGAAAGCGTTAATCTCAGGCTGCGTCTTCACTCTAATCCGTTTCCTCTTCGCAAATTTCTGAACATGAGTCAAGTACCTCTCACAATACTTCCTCAGAATCTCCAACAGAACATCCGCAGGAACAACAGTTTTCTTGTTTCTCTTCATGTAATCAAGCATATCAATCACAATCCTAAACTGCTTATTCTTATACTTCGTACTTGACAATATATCAATCATCTCATTGTAAGCAATAGGCTCATGTGAGTAATGTTCTTGATGTCCAGCCCAAGTAAAGAACCGAAAAGCCGTCTTTTCCTCGTATTGAAGCCTTTGTAAGATCTTGCATACCACAGGAGTTGTCAAATCGACAACAGATTCATCAAGGGCTTTTTCCATATCATCATAAGCATTCAAATTCGCCATTATAACTTCGTGTAAGATTCCAACCGCATGACTAGAACCCTTTGTTCTAATATCATTTTCATTGCAATAAACCAGTGATTGATCTTCGGAAATTTTCTCTCTACGGGTAATTTCAACTTCTGGGTCTAACAAAGTCGTAGAACAGAATCGATTCACAGAGAAAGATGAGATTTTTTTGTCGATTTGAATAGAATCTAGACGAGAACTCAACAGATGAGAGAAAAGTGCGGACCTTTGTGGTGGTGTTGTGGATAGATGCAAGGAGAGTCTACAACGAACAAAACAGGAGACGAGCCTTCGCATCATTCAGTAATCAATCACTCGAAAGTAAATTCTTTGCGAGGTTTAAAGCGGAAGAGACTGAGAGGAGGAACCAGAGGAATAATGGGACGGCAATGGGGATTGGGGGGAGAGAGAGAGAGAGAGAAAATTGGAAGTTTTTAATGGGCTTTATTATATTGAGGCCTTTTCATTTTAATGGGCTTTCTTCACTTGACAACGAACACTGTTTTGTTTGGTTTGAATTACATTACACACTATCAAACAAAAGGGAAGCAAAATTTTTATACATCAAGGTCTAGATATCAAATACTAAACAAAACAAAATGGAGAGAAAGCCGAAGAAAATCAATTTAAAACCAAAACCAAGCCATAAATCAAAATCCCCACTCCTAAGTTTATCATAGAGCCGCAAATAAATAATATATACATATACATCTCTTTACATAAGAGAATTGATATAGGTGCAACAAGTAGCAGAGAATACTTTTACCAAAAAAAAAAAAAAAAACAAGTCGCAGAGAAGAAGCAGTAATACCCATGCATGAGTCATGACATATATCAACAAGTTATGGTTTTTCTTTTCGTTTCAGATTATTGGTCAAGTGGCCGTTAGCGTAGTTTTGACTTTCGATACTCTCGTTGTCAGGGCCGGTCCTATTAATTTGGTGGCCTAAAGCAAATTAAAAAAAAATGGTCTAATATTTTTTTTAACCAAATTTTATTGATTATACAAAGTAATTTTTGTGTTATATTACTTGTTATTCTTAGTTATCAAAAAAATATTTATCAATGATTTATAAAAAAAAAAAGACCACGTTGAATTAACAACAAAAAAAAAAGCAAAAACAAAAAACACACGTTATTGTGTATATATTTTTGAAAATTCACTTACGTAAAATTACGTAAATTAACAATCGTGATGACAATTGAGAAGTTGTTAAGAATAATCTTTACTTATGACTGAACTGAAGCAATCTACTTAACATTTTTGAAGTACAAATTTGCTCAAAGCCAATCGGGTCGGGTAATTAGTAAGATTTTGACCCGGATTTTTTTTTTGACCCGACTCAATGGCCAATCACATCTCTCGGATTTTTTTAAATGAGACTTGCCAAAAGAAATTCAAGTAATTCGAGTCAATATTCGCTAAGATACTTTCCTAATCTAACAAATCCTAACAATGGAATCTCTTCCACAAATTTTGGCTATTATTATGTATAATCTCTTTTGGTAAGATTTTTTCTACAAAAAGAAACAACAATAATTACATCATTAATTATACGATTATAACAACTAAACATGGAATATCCTAACAATATACCTTAATTTCGACGATTTTTATATCTCTCTCTTTTGGTAAACTTCTATAAAAAAAAATATGACAAAAACGAATGCATTATCTAGAGAATATGCCTAATATGTAGTTAGCATTAATTTTAATTTGCAAGATTTTCAAGATTTTGAACTTGATCACCAAGATTTTCTCTCTTTACAATCAAACCTAACCCTAAACATCTACAACCTCTATATATAACATGTCAACACATGGAAAAAAAATCCATCGCATCAGAAACATTTTACCTTTTACATCGAGTATGAAAGTTTTTCAATATCTCCATGGTTGGAGACGGCTTTATAAAATTGCACGACGAGTCCAAGTTAAGATCCTGCATCATGGCAATACACAGCCAAAACTGGTGAGATTCTAAACTCAAATATTATTGTTAAGTTTCCAAATTCATTTTTTTTTCTGCAGATTTGTAGATAACAAAAAACATGCTTGGCAACGATAGAGTCTAGCTCCGATCTGTTGGATGAAAGAGTGGCAATCAAAAGGAAACACATAAATGGTTTTGTTTCAATCCTTCTAGCTAAAGCCTTTAGCTGCGTTTTGGTACTAAATTACACTATTGTATACATTCCTCTTCATAAAATATATATATATAAAATTGTGTTTCTTCTGGAAAGCTTTGTTTAAGTATTAGTTGGATTTGGATTTGAGATAATCTATGTTTATAAATTGTTTTCAACAAGAAATTTTATGTGTGTAGGCAATGAAGAATTAATATGACAAGATACTATCTTCCCCTAGCCTACATGTATACTCTAACCCAATAGAGAGATAAAGAAATGAATAAGAAAATGTTCTTTAAGATACTTATCTGTTTGTACTCCATTGTAGGAAAATGTTCTTTAAGAATAGAATCCTCCTTTCAACTTAGCCTCCCTCTTCAATCGGATCAACTCATTATCTAGACAATGAAAAAACCGAGCATATAATATTAGAACATCCATGAACAACACAACAGTCATCTTAGTTAGCAAAGCCAACACAAGTGTGTTCCTTTTACCTTCTCAGCATACTGGTCAGCTCTCTTGAAGATGAGCTTGCGGGTCTCAACACTCTTCTTCTTAGCAGCTACAGCTTCATCTTTCTTGACCAATGTCCATTCCACTTGCCTCTTGATCATTCTTAGCACAGACTCTTGGAACTACTACCTTAGATTCAGCCATTTCTCTTACATACATACCATTCCACACAAAAAAGCAAAAATAAGCTATATTAATCAAAACAAACAAATAAAAAAAAAACCTTTGAGAAATTGAACAGATTTTTAATCATAGAGACTCAAGCAACGTAGGAACATCTTGGAGAAATTGAACAGATCATGACAATGTTTAAAACCAAACAACAATATGAAAAGGAGAAATAAGAGAAGATCGGTAACTCAACGCAATGATACCATAGCTATAATCAAAAATGAACTATCTACAATAGAACTGGAACAATTGGATTTATCGATCGCACAAACATCATAACAAGCAAAATATAATGAATCAAAGAAAGTTTACGATTAGAAATGAAACTAAACGAGGAAGATCAAAGAAAGAAGCTTACTTGAGAGGAAGAAGAAGAAGTCTGAGAGATCAATTACCAATTCTCAAACAGATCAATTACCAATTCTCAATCTAACCACATCACTTCTTACTGTTCTATATATCAAACGGATCATAGAACCCTAATTTTGCATTACCCTAATCCCAATTCTAAGAACCCTAATTTTGCATTACAATAATCCCAATTCTAAGAAACCAAATGATAACAACGGATTTTCGACTCATCTCTCTTCTCAGAGTAACGGAAATCAACAAGAATTGAAGATTTTGCTTCACTTAGTTTTTGTCGGCAAAGGTCGAGAAAGGGAGAGAGGTGACAAAATGCTGAGAAAAAAAAACACACGTGAACAATTTTGTTTTTGGTTTTGTCTTTACTCTTCCCCCACTCATTGGGCCGATCGGAAGCTTTCTAAATCGAGTTTGGTTATCGCATCGGTTCAGTTCAATTCATCGTATCCTCCGGTCGGATTACAAAACAATTAATGACACAATCAATAAAAATCCGATTTAATATTAAGAAAATAATTCTTGGACGTGTATAATAGAATTTTGACGATATAATATTTTCATGTAACTAATTCCATATTTACTTTCATTTTTATTTATTTAGTATTTAATTCTAGCCAATTATCTAATTAACATAAACTTTTTTCTGTTATTAGCATTCTAATATACAGTGTTCTTCTATTTTAAATAGATCCCACATACATCATATATTAACAACATTATAAATATTTAAACTTTATAAAACATTTAAAGTGTTTATAATATTAAAATTCTATAAAACATTTATAATATTAATAGTATTTGAGCTGTATAAAAATTAAAAATTAAATATTAAAGGAACCATTTATAAGAAAACTTTAAATTGACTCGAATTATGTCTTTATAAACAAAATATTTTTCTAGAAAAAAATAACAAAATGATGTTTAATTTCACCGGACGAAGTTATATGGTAGAACGGGTTATGATCGATATTAATACGGGACGGTGTACCACAGGTGAAATACTAGAATTAACAAATAAAATAAAATATACAATCATAAACACTAAACAAAACAAACAATATTAACAAAACAATTATAATTTAAAATTAAAAAATTTTAGTTACAAAAAAATCAATCCGCGGTATACCACGGGTAAAATCTAATTTTATTACAAACCAAATACAAACAATCATAAGATTATAAACAAAAAAAATTTTAGTCTAATATATATATATCACAAATAATCAAATTATAAAAATAAAAAACACAAACAAAAAAATATTTAACCCGCGGTATACCGCGGGTCATATCCTAGTATGAAAGAGAAAAAGATAACAAATTGAAAACAACTTCATGGGGGTTCGAACCCTTGACAACTAGAAAGAAAGTAAGACACTTACCACTACACCAACAAGATTCTCAAATGTGACCTTAACTTCTTAATATTTATTTGTGGCCTAAAGCGAGAGCTTTAGCTGCCTTATGGCCGGGCCGGGCCTGCTCGTTGTGAATCATTGCATTTTCTATGGTTTTGGTTTCAATCATTAAAGTTTAATGCCTTTCTCATTATTTTTTCACCAAATTAAAAGAAGGGATACAATTGGGGGATTGATTTAACGAAAAATGGCCTCCATCGTCAATTCGTCATCCTTTGAGCCATTTTTGCAAGATTGTATTGTATGCAAATTTTTTCTTCGATCTGCTCACGAATTAAGGAGAATCCGAATAAAATCAGAACGTAAAAAACATTTAGTGTCACATGCCATTTTTGAACGTAAAAAACATTTAGTGTCACATGCCATTTTTGAACGTAAAAAACAATCAAAAATCGGAAAAATCAAAACTTAACTTAGACAATTCAAAATATAAAGAAATATCACAATTTTGTCACATGATATCTTCATATATATAGGATCGATAGGGGGCAAATGTTCAAATGAACATTTAGTGTAACAACCAATAAGTCAAACAAAATCAAAACAGTGACCATGAATCCATGATTAAGTTTGAATTTTACTTACCACGTACTGCAGTTAAACATGGCAGGTCTATTGGATCTAAACTTCCTAACTAAGTTTGCCAAAAGAAAAAAAAAACTTCCTAACTATTAAATGGAGACAACAATATCAAACCAAAACTAACGAAATAGTTGTATCATACTAATTCATGCTAGATACGGTTTTAATTTGATTAATACCTTTTCTAAACAAAATTAGAAAACCCTAACCAAATTTCGAATTCAACATCTCGATTTACTTGTAATGATCGAATTACTTTCTAGGGTCTTTTAGTTGGCTACATGAAAATAAACTACAAAATCAGTTAGTTTCTATAAAAGGAAACCAAGTCGTAGACGAAACATAACACAAAAAAATATAAAGTAGATTTAAGGCTTCTTTAGCCTGTTGGTAACATCGAACCAACAGTAAGTAAGGGAATGATTGAAGACACGTGTCGTCACCAACCGTCCTTTTTAAATTTTGCTACAGACCGTTGGGGCGGTGAGACAGTCGTGATCTCCTAACCGAAACCGATTCATGAACCTGGACACGTGTCTTCCCTCAACTGGTTTTCTACAAATATCTTCCTTCGTCGTTACGTTGCCCATAACATAGCAACGTCACTTTGATTGACATTTCCGCCACGTGGACTGCATGTGACATCACTGATATTACCAAAAACAGAAACTAATGTTTTTTTTGTTATTTTTTTGTGTGTGAGAATGATTTTTGAGCAAATAGTGGACGTGGGATGCTTATGCATAGGCCGGTGTTGGTGACTCATTATGTTTTTGTGATTGTAAGTTTGTAACCAAAAAATCTAAAGATTCAATGATATTTTAGAAAGGGACGGTCGTTTTGATGTCATGTAACACCAGAGCCGTCCCTAGTATTTAATAGGCTGCAAGCAGGGGAAAAAATTTGGGCCTATTTTAGTGAATAAAAAAAATAAAAAAAGAAATAAGGAAATTGAAGGGAGTTGGATTCGAACCATTGACCCTTTGAAGCATGAAGGAAGCACATAACCAACTCTGCTACTGAAACTTACCGAAAAAAACGGCCGAAATTTAATTTATAGTAAATAAGGCCGCAAGCATGGGCTTGGCCCGCTTGTACTCATGGCCGGCTCTGTGTAACACATATTTATTCGGTCTAAGGCGAATGTACTTGGTATAAATACTCCAACTTGACTTTTATTTTGGTTGTTAAAATCCAACTTGATAATTTTGTAACATGTAGAAAGTAGAAACAATATACTGCACATACACACACATGTTTAAAAAACAAACCTTAACGTACGAGGCACTTTCTATACAAGAATTGTTACATATTTTAAATTAAAAATAAAGCTTTTGTATGATTCTGAGAGAGGATGGTGCCAAGGAGCTTCCAATTTTAAATAATTTAGAATTATGGAAACCAACCATATCCATGCGTATGCATGTAGGATAAGTATTGATTATGGTGGACATCATCGACATCCTCCATACACATTTATTTTATAGCTAAATAATTTTCTTATACCTTGAAAATATAGGTAGTTTGTCTTTCGGTTCGTACATACTCTTAAATTGATAATCATGGCTTGCTTTTTGAGGGAAGAAAACAAAAATTTCATGAAAATGTTTTTTATTAAGAAATTATAACTAATATTTTTTTTTTTGGTTTTAATGTGAAGATTTCATTCCAAAGGAAAATTACAAGCTAACTAATGTTACAAAAGCTACCCATTAACACAGGAACAAGAGACAGAAAATTAAAAAATTACAGCGGAAAAGAAAGATGACTGAAGTAAACTTGAAGAAGAGACGTGGTGCCAGAGCCTGGAAAAGACAGAAGTCGATCCCGCATTGTGCGATCAATGACGAGGCGAAGAGTTGCGGTGGAAGAAGCGACGGCGGAGAAGATCCTCGAGTTTCGTTCTTTCCAAAGGTGATAAACCACGGATTGAAGCAGGAGCTTGAGGATGGTGATGATTTTGGATTGATTGGGAGAACTTAAGCAAGATACCCAAGCACAGGCTGCGGGCAAGTTGCTTGGTGGGTTATTACAAAACTTTGAAGCAAAGTAACCCCAAATGTCAGCTGCGAAGGAGCACTCAAAGAAAAGGTGCTGATGGGTTTCTTCTCCAATTGAGCAGAGGACACAAGAGGTAGGGATATTCAAGCCCCACCTACTTAGCCTATCTCTAGTGGGAAGACGAGAAAGCATAGCCAGCCAAGTAATAAGAGAAAAGCGTGGCACATGCTCCTTGAACCATACAACCTCAGCCCAAGGGACCAAAGCTGACCGTGCTCTAATCTGCTCCCAAGTTTCCTTGGAAGAGAAAGAGGGACTGTACGTACCTGAGCAATTACGCCAAAGGAAAGTATCACAACCTTTGCAATGTTCAGGTGCACCAACATCAGTTAGTGCCACCAGGAATGTTTGGCAGTTGTCAGATCGAGCTGCCGGCAATACCCATTGACCATTTCTCGAGGCGTCAACAACTCTTGCATCTTTGCTAACTCGCAGTTGCCTTGGCCCAGCTTCCCCGAGGAAAGTAATCAGCTGACCAAAATCTGTCCACGTGTCATACCAAAAAGAAGCAGATTTACCATCACCCACCTCACACTTAAGAAAATCTTTGATGGTGGTTTTAAGCTGCAGCATGCTGTTGACGGTCTTGGAAAACCGGTTAGCTTCATTTGTGATCCAATAACTTTTCCGTAAGAAAATGTTTTTTCTTAACCAAGCAACCCAAAGAGAACCCGAGCTTGAAAAGAAGATCCAAACCTGCTTAAGCCTGAACACTACTTCAAAATCTTCCAACAGGCGAATGCCCAGACCCCCTTCCTCTTTAGGTCTGCAAATATCTTTCCAAGCCACTCTTGCTCCTGAGGCAGAACCTGCCTTATTCTTCCACAGGAAAGCTGAACATAGTGAATCCACTTTGGCATAAAAATGTTTGGGCAGCACAAAAACACTACTCCAGAAGTTCACCATTCCATAGATAACAGAAGAGATCAGCTTGACTTTTCCAGCAAAAGAGAGGAATTTAGCAGTCCAAGAGTGAATCTTGCTAGTGATTCTCTCAAGGAAAGGCTGCAGCGTTGCAAAAGATATTCTGGTTGGGTTTAAGGGAAGACCTAAGTACCTTGTAGGGAAAGTACCTAGCTTGATGCCAGCAAACCCGCTTAAATCCCTAGCATCCGAATCTGAATAGCCACCAAAAAATATTTCTGATTTTGCAGGGTTCATATCCAACCCAGACATTGCTTTAAAACTGCTCATAACCTCCGCAATACCCGCAAGCGACTTCCTAGAGCCATCAGAAAAGACTAACAAGTCATCCGCGAAAAGTAAGTGTGTGATTCTGGGGTCATGACATTTTGGGTGCAGCACGATTTTCCCATGATCTGCAGCCTTCTCCAGGAGCTTTGTCAATACTTGCATTACCATAATGAATAGGTACGGCGACAAAGGATCCCCTTGTCTTAAACCTTTTTTACCCTTAAAAAAGCCAGCCAACTCACCATTGATAGCCACAGAGAATCTTGGCGAGGAGATACATTCTTTGATCCATGCACAAAATATTGGAGGAAAATCTTGAGCTGCCAAAAGCTTCAAAACAAAATCCCAACAAACTGTGTCAAAAGCTTTTTTAATGTCTACCTTCAGCATGCAACTTGCAGCACAAGAGGAACGTTGGTAGAATCTGATCAACTCTGAAGCCAAGAGAACATTTTCCCCTAATAATCTCCCTTTAAGGAAAGCTGCTTGATTCGATGAGATACAGTCTTGGAGGATTGGCTTAAGCCGGTTAGCAACAATCTTGGAGATGATTTTGTAGACCAAATTACAGCAGCTTATAGGCCTATAATCTCCAAGTTTGCAGGCCTCAGGGAACTTCGGGATAAGAGCAATCTTGGTCGTGTTGAAGTCTTTAAGCAGCCGGCCATTCCGAAAGAACTCCCTCACAGCCTCCACCACATCAGCACCAACAATGCTCCAAGAAGCACGGAAAAACTCCACTGAGTAACCATCAGGCCCGGGACATTTGTTTAACGGCAAGGCAAAAACAATGTTAACTATCTCTTCCTCAGTGACCTCCTTAGACAGATTCTGCTTGTGGGAATCAGAACATTTAAAAGAGAGAAGCTCCTCAAGAGTGGAGACAGAGCAAGGAGATTGCGGCATCTCAATATTCCCAAGGATTTCCTCAAAGTAAGCTGCAGCATGAGACTTAATTTCAGATTCATTGACTATTCTTCTACCGCTATGATCTTGAAGAAAGTGAATATGATTCTTGATGGCTCTAGCTATGAGCGTCTTGTGGAAGTAGGCTGTGTTCCTATCCCCAAGATGCATCCATTTAACCCTAGATTTCTGGCGGTAGAACTTTTCTTCCGCATTACTAAGCAGCTTCCACTTTGCTCTTACAAGGTGCTCTTCTCTAGCAAGATCCGGAGAAGGATTTGTAAGAATGGTCCTGAGAAGAGTGTCCAGTTTTGATTCCTCAACTTTGACCCTTGCTAATATGAATATATTTTGAAGGAAAAAAACATTGGCCGCGATGATAATATGAAATGAACAAAATACAAAAACATGGTCTAATTGATAATATAAAGCGGTACAAAATTTTTAGCTTATTAAAAATAGTTAGAATAAATAAACAGTTAAAAACGGTTTAAAGTAACGAGTAGAAAAAACGGTAGAAAAAAACTAAGAATATTTTTGTATTGTTATTGTGATTGAATATCAATACCAATTTACCAATCAAAATCATAAATTTTATACAATGAAATTCCATAATTTAGAGGTAGATTTTTTATTTTGAAAAAATTGATCTTCATATTAATATATTTTTAATCAACCTCTTTTTTCAACAATTTAAGTAATTTTGATGAGAGGGCCGTACTTGGTAGGGGGAGAGGTAACTCTAAAAGTCGAAGGAGCATTAATTTTGCTTTTATAATAAAAAGTTGAAGTTTGTGCCTTTTTCGAGTCATTCTTCATCTTCATTCTCATTTTCATCCTCTGCTCTCCTCTCTCACAGCCCCATCCTCTCTAATTACCATTTCCAATCCCCTGACCAGGATTTATACCATTGCGATTCCGGAATCCAACACTATCTCTCTCTTGTTTCCCTTCTCCAATAGGAAACAGCAGAAGCTTTTTTTTTTATGGTAAAGTTTCGATTTTTCAATTTCATATACTCTCTGATTCAAACCCTTTTTTGCTCCGGGTCTGGAATTAGGGTTTTTGAGGTTCTTAGTTGGTTCTCCGGAGTCAATTCGAGTCTGAGGAAACTCAATTTGATAGACTCGTTTCAAAATGTTGCTTAAGGGTTTTCTTTTTTCCATGTATTGAAGTTTTTGCTTAAACCAGTTACGAGGTTTCTTGGCTCCATACACCATCCCTTTCTCTATTCATTCTTGCATTATCTTTGATGATAACCCTTCACTCAAAATCTTCGTTTTTCAATGTCAAGTTGCTTCCTAGACTTAGAAAATTCTCGTTTTTAATGGATTTCGTTCATAGAACATTTAAAGTTTCATGCTTTCTCTGTGAGTCACATGTTCTTTTTTTGTTGAGCTGATTAAGTCTCTTTTTTTTCTTTGCAGCAATCACTTGAATTTTATGTCTTTTAGCCAATAATTCTGATAAACGTCAAGAGGTAAGTGAGAAAATCAAAACTCTTGCTTGTTTTCGGTTTACGAAAACCACATCTATCAAACGGTGTCATTTACTTGTTTGTTTCTGTTTGGACATTGGTCTAAAAGTAGATTAGTTTTCAAATTATTAGAGAGTTTTAGTCACGTAGAATTATGAAGATTGTAGTATGGCAGATGGCTCGTGAGCTAGTTTAACTTTATCTTATGAATTTAGTGGACGAGAAAGGAGTTGGGTTGTTTTTGGTTGGACATTAATTAATTTCGTCTCTTTGTGCCATGTTCCATGGAGGATCTCTAGCTTGATCATCTCATTTTTAGAGATCAAATTTGGTTAGTGTTAAGGGTGATGTGAAGAATTTGATTCAAGGTTAATCTCTGTTTCTGTTTTCATCTGTTGGGATTGTAGATTCGTTAAGCTCTAGAAATGGGATGCTTTGCATCAAGGCAGAAGGAGACTGGTGGAAACAGAAGAAAGCCAACGAGCATCGGGGATGTTTCTGTATACGTACCTGGTTTAAGGATACCCCAGCCTGTGGAGTTTTCTCAGTCACTGGGTGATCAATTGCCAAAGACTCTGGTGGAGCGCTTGACAGCTTTAAGAACGCGAATAGTTGTGATGGCAAATCAAGAAGGACCAACGATAACAAGAACTAGGAGGAAGACACAGCATGGTATGGAAGAATATATTGTCTGTTTCTTGTTTCTCTTTGCCCTGCTTTCTCCCTTCTAACTTAACGGAATGGTTTCTTGTAGGAGGTTCTACACTCGCAGATCTCCATCAAGCTTTGGAAGATTATCTACCTGTTCTCTTAGGATTAACTAAAGATGGTAATATACTATTTATGTGCTCTAGTATAGAGATCTGTTTGGTTGTAGATATTCTGACATATATTCGTTTTATGTTCAGGTAGCCATTTACAATGCAAAGTACAGTTTAATTGGGTAAATCAGGAAGATGAGCAAGAGGTGCGGGAACCAAAACTGTTTATCTCTTATTGTGCTGTTTTGTTTGTTCCTTCACTTTAGGATTTAGACTTTTACATTAATGGTTGTTAGTATCTGACAAGATTATTTACGTCTACCAGGAAACAGCCATATCAAACGTTTGGTATGAAATACTGTCGGTTTTGCATCTAATGGCAATGCTACAAATGTCACAAGCCAATTTACTGCTTCTTCCTAGAGGTTCCAGTGATGGCTATCATCCAAAGATATCAGAAGGTAAGACCTGCCAATTTGCCCGTACTTCTTCACTTTTGTAAGAGAAATACCATACATGCTAGTTTTTTTCTGTAAGATTCCGCTTCCTCTTCACATTTTCTTGAAATTTCATAAGCACCACTTCTCCAGAAATGGAACTGTCGGATGTATTGACCCCTCGTTAGTTATCCAACAATAGATTAGAAGAGGGTTCCTTTTGATGCTCTTAAGAGGGAAATTGATAGCTAGTTTATAGAAAGATCTATGTTTCTAGGATTCTCTAGATGGATGGATAAGGCAGGCAGGTAGAAAGGTTGAAGGAATGTATTGTCTATGAAGGCCATAGACGACAATTCTCTGGCTTAATTAGCATTATATATGGACAATACAGTTTTCTACTGTCTCGATTAGCATTATTGTAAATTGTAATGGTAATGTCTTTTAGTCTTAACGATATGCTTGTTTCAATCTTTTATAGAAAATAGGCGAGCTTCAATCGATATCTTCTTAAAGGCAGCTGGATACCTTGACTGTGCTGTGAAGCATGTTCTTCCTCAGTTTTCAACCGAGCTGAGGTTCATATATGACAAAGTTTCTAATGTCAAACATTGTAGTTTTCAATAGTTCTGATCGACTCTGCTGACACGATGGTTGTTTCTCTTTTGCCTTTTCTACAGGAGAAGTTTACCAGTTGACCTAGCAGAAGGAGCTTTACGGGCACTTTGTTTGCAAGCATTAGGCCAGGTAGAATCACTTTTTTTTGGGATTAACTACTTATGATTTGCTACATGTGTTGCCTAGTTTATTTGTGAATATCGTCATCATGTTCAACTACTAGAAACTCAGCCTAGGTTAGAAGTAGTGATGTAGATAGGTACCTTTTGATTAGTTTAATAGACATTTGTAGTCCTCTATTAAAGTTCTAATTTTCTGATTTAGGGTGTTGATATCCAACTTGGGATGGCGATTGATAGTGCAAAAGCCACTCTTGCTGTGAAACGAAGACTTTCATGTGAAATGGTGAAATACTGGCAGCAGGTGATCCTTTACCTTATCAAATTTGTTATCTTGTATAACTTTTGTGGTCATCACTTTATTATTATAATGAATTGAAACGTAGAAAGATTAGGTGTCTTAATGGGAGTAGTGTGTATTATCCACTTTAGAATAATGGGACAAAAAAACCAAAACCAAAAGCAAAAAGAAGCAAGTGTTTATTTCACATCACAAAAGTGTCACTAACTTGTGCCTGCTGATCACTCATGTTTGAGGAGGAAAATGGGTCTAAATTGCTTAATAAGTTGTATCATAAATTAGGAAATATCATCTTTAAACGTGTCTACTAATTTATACTATACTGCTCGTTTACGTGCCGGAAAAAAAGAGCAAACAACAAAAAAGTATAAACCTTGCTTGAGCTTGTTACTATTTTCCTCTTTGTTGAGGCTCTTGGAAGAATTGACAGACTCTCTTTTGTATTTCTGGTTGTTAAATTTGTAATGTTTTTCTTGCGATTAAAGCTCTCTAACACTTATTGATGGACATTGATCAGGCACAAGATAACTTGATGAATCTTCCATTAGCAAACGGGTGGGGCGAAAAGCATAGTCTCTTTGTTAAGTGGAAGTATGTTGAAGCTAAGGTACAGTTTGGACGTCTTTCTCTCTCTTTCTCACATCATTGGATCTTTAGAATTCACATAGATGAGTGAGAAACTTTGTTATCTGTACAAGGCTTCAATTTTTATCTTCTGTTTTCACTAAAATACTTGGTATCTCTGTGTATTTGTAATACCAGGCTGCAGCTTACTACTACCACGGTTTGATTCTTGATGAAGGAAACACAGAGAAATCACATGGCATGGCGGTTGCTGCTTTACAGGCTGCAGATGAGTGTTTCAAAGAAAGTAAGAAAGCAAGTGAGGCATTTAACACTTCTTCACCCACATCAAGGTAAATCCGTCTTCTGTGCCTTTGTGGATGGATCACCTTGTATCTCTCTATCCATCAGTCACTAAGATCCATCCACATTTCTTCAGGACTCCTCCGCTTTTCGGGACAATGAAATATCTATCAGAGAAAATACCGAAAGAAACTTCAAGTAAAGTCAGGATAAACCGTGATCTATACTCTTATGAAAAGTGAGTTTCAGTTTGAAGCTTTGTCGAGTTTTATCTCTTCTTTTGCTATGATATTATAAGCTCAATCTTTTGTCGTCCATCTATGCCAAATTATAGGATCATGGAGACAGCACCAACGCTTCCCGATTTCGCCTTGGCATTGAAACCCGATGAGTACCAACTTCCTTCTGTCGATGCGTCATGGTCTGAAGCCAGTCTAGGGACTAAAAACACATCAAATCACATGTAGGGCAACCAAAGATAGAGCAGTGAATAGAATGCATATCACCTTATAGAGTTACAAAGCCAATGGCCGCCATAGAAACACAAATGGTATAGCTCTATAACTACACTAGTTATCCTCCAAATGTCAATAATATATAAGCTCTCTGGGTGTGAAAAAACTACCAAATGGATTTGGATTAGTTTTCAGATAAAAATGTGGGAAGATGTTGTCTGTATTCTCTGTATGTTGTTGTAATTTTGTTTGTTTAGTGCAATAAAATTCGATTCTTTCTGTTCCACATTCATTATTATTACTTGGACAACATCTACACCAGACAAAAGCAAACTGGTAAGGTTCAGCTTTTTGTTTTGTTTTACCTTACTAGTACTACAAGGTTTGGTCTACAGAACTTACTAAATTACAGAATAGGTAGAAGTTGAACTCCACTAATCACCAGTGAGAGCTTGAGGGCTATGATCGATAGTGGAGAGAGACATGCCCGATTGAGCCACGGCTCTGACAAACGCCATGTTTGCAGTCAATGTAGGAACTCCCCATCTATCACCTGTCCCAAACACAGTCTTGTTCTTCATCGCTAACTTCCTCGTTGTTGGGAGGCTCATCACACGTTCTGAGGGATTGTCATTTACCACCCTGCACCAATCACAGTTGTAATGAGTAAAAGTATTGAACTTTGAGGTTCTCTGTTGATACAAAGCATAATGTGAATTACATTAGGCTCTTCAACAACTGCTCAGCTCTGAGTTTCTCATTGGATCCAGCATACATGGATACTAACTCCTTGAACTCTGAAAGAACACTGTTGCATACAACCCCTCGCTTCCCTGATAATACAGTTCCCATTTTGACAAGACCTGGCTTCTCAATTTCAGATCTCGCCTGCATATAAAAATTGTCAATTTCACAAAAGTTTTATGTTTTGAGGCAATGGTGAGTTTATTCTCTCAATGGGTAACATACATACCTGAGCAATGACAAAAACAGTATTTCCCTTAAACTTTTCTTCTAATTCGATCTCAGGCATATCCACGATTCTCTCTGCACACCCGTTACTGATTCCAGAAACGAGAGCAACAAGAGCCGTTGTGTCCAAATTTATGAGACAGTCTTCACCAAGCAACCTCATGGAGGAGACTACAGTAGAAAAAGCATCTTTTTGGCTAAGCTCTGTGACCTCTGCTTGAACTAAAACCTCAGTTTCAGGAGAGGCAAGTGAATCACATTGATCTATGAGCTTGATCTCAACAGAAACTGCTTCTTTATATGATCTGGTTCGAACAACGTTAACCCATTCGCAATCGAAATCATCGAGCATTGAAATATCCGAATCCGAATCCAACCCAAAGAAATCGAAATGCACAGCTCCAAATTCGTCTTTCAGTTTCTCGTAAATTGAAGAAGGCAAACCATTTGCGAAGAACAGAATCACCGAAGAAGGTTTTAGCGTGGTTGTGGAATTAGCAGCGGCGAGAACCTGTTCGATTCTAGATCTTAATCCTTTGCTTACATGGCGGTCTCCACTCCAGGAGATGTATCTAGGGTTTCTATCAGAGACGATGATCCAAACAGGAACTTTTCCGAGAGTACAAACCAGATCAACATGAACGCCACCAATCGGAAGAGGAATCGGTTTGCAAACGCGCGAAACGCCGGTGACGGAAGGGAGCTGCAAAATCCGTACAACTGATTCAATGTGGCCAATGTTGACACTGTGGTAAAAAAATCAAAGTGAGAATCAGAGCTAACGAGAGTGAGAGAGAAAGAGATGGTCAAAATCATAGAACCTGAGAGGCTGTGGAGAAGGAACGGAAGAGAGTGACGAGAGGAAGGAGAGCTCGGAGGAAGCGAGCTTAAGGAGAGTGCGACGGCACGAAGCAGTGATTGCAGTTGATAAAGGAAGATTCTCGATTGTTCTTAAAACCGATTCGCATCTCTGTTTCGCTATCTCTATCTCTCCGATCTCCATGGCCAACACCGTCGACTGCTTTACCGGAAACTCGAAACGAGTCGTTAAAGTTCAGAGAGCTCCGACACGCTAACAACGAAAGAGACTAACCGGCTCAAAACCTGTACATGATTATACCGGTTTTGGGTATCTAGCAAACCGATATTCGGTCCGCTATGTTTCTCAGGCCGCTTGTTTATATCCCGGTTACATAAGTGAAATTCCAACAAATGCTTCATTAGTTTAGCTGTAACCATATGATTAAACTAATTACGATCCACAGGTTCAAAAATTTCCTACACCTAATCGTTAACCCAATAATCTAACACTTAATTAGACAACGACGAATACATATAGTCGAATGATTTGTGTTAATGTCGTTGATGCATTGTCAATAAATTTAAAATTGTTAGTTTTCATAATCATTTTTTCAATTGATACTAATATATACAATTATTGCAAAAAAGAAATTTAGTATCTTTATACACATGGACCACAACTTAAGTAAAACCTCCATCAAACAACATTCTTTTAGAAAGAAGTCCGATAAAAAGTTCTTTAAAATCATATCCAATTTTTTTATATAAATCCTCTCCACATCCCAATTTATCGTCACTTACAAAATCCTAAATCGATTTTGAGATCTAATCCAAAATCTCTCGCTCAAAAATCCATCATATCTCACATTTATATCGTCGAAATCTCTCTACATCAATCGTTCAACGTGGACGATGGGATGGAACATACAAACATAGTGGAGTTTTATCCGCATAAGTTTGAGCGTCCTACTTGGTTGGTAGACATACGCAGGTGTCTCGTCGAGAATCAAGGTACGCGCTTCACTAGAACCGTCTACCGCCCGCTCATAGGTCTGGACGTGCTAATGGCTCAGGCTAGAGAGGAGAATTATAAGTTTTCGATATTTTATTCGTTAATTCTTTTTAGGTGGGTTCTCTATAGTCATATTGATGATATTAGTCTAACCGGTACAAAACTTGTACATGAATATACTATTTTGCATAGCTAGCAAACCGATATTCGGTCCAGTATCCGGTATATTTTTCTGGCTGTTTGTTATATTCTGGACTTCTCGTACATAATGAAAATCTCAACAAATGCTTTACATTAGTAGTGTATAAACAACCATATGATTAAACTAGTTATGTTCACATATTCAAAAATTATGATTAAACTAATCGTTAACCGGAGAATCTAACACGTAGTCGAATGGTTTATGCTAATGTCGTTGATGCATTGTGTATACATTTATAATTGTCAATTTTCTTATTGATTAACTTAATCTTTTTTTCCAATTGATACTAATTAATCAATAATTAGTGACTGTATATAATATTGCAATAAAGTAATCTTTGTCCATAGGGACCACAACCTAAGAGCATCTCCATCCATCAGACACTGTGTGGGTGTCTTAAAAATACTATTTTAATCAATTTATAATAAATAGGTTATTTATTTAAATTATAAATTATAAAAAAAGAATTTGGCCAATAATAAAAAGACAAGTGGAGACACAGTTTCTCAAAGTTTCTCAAACCAGAAACTGTGTCTACACTCTCTCCTACTTTTATATTATTTTCTATTTTTTTAATGTTGAGACATTCCTCCAGACATTACTGTTGGAGATGCTCTAAGTAAAGTATCCATCGAAGAGCATTCTTTTTGCCCCCATACCTTTTATGTTATTATCACATGAACCCCAAGAAAAGCAAAAGGTCCACAAAATCTGATTTTGCTTCAAACAAATGAAAATCACGCAATATTCTTTTTTGTTTACTTGCTTGCACACTTATCTTTTCCCCACTTTTATTTCTAACGAATAATCTTCTCCCCTATCCTTCTCCTTCTACTCCTGTCCCCTTCACAGCATATTATTGTGCCTTAAGGTATCTCTATATATATACATTGTGGTTAAACCAAACTACTTCATCTCTCAATCATTTTATATTCTTGAAGAGAGTTGAAAAACATGTCATCTTCATCGCAAGCTATGCTTCAAAGATCGGATTCAATTGCTGACAAAATGCCTGATGCATTGAAACAAAGCCGGTACCACATGAAGAGATGTTTTGCCAGGTTCTTTCAACTTTTTGATTAGTTTTTTTTTTTTTTTTTTGCTACACTTTGATGCTATTTGGATTCCTTAGTTAAATGTTTGTATGTGGAAACATTTTTGTAGCTTTGTTGGAGGAGGAAAGAAGCTAATGAAGCGTGAGCATTTGATGAATGAGATAGAGAAATGTATAGAAGATAGCGGTGAACGCAGTAAGATCCTTGAGGGACTGTTTGGTTACATTCTCACTTGTACTCAGGTAATAAATATATCTTCATTACCATTTGCAATTAAAAACGGTTTAGTTGCGTGTTCATGCGAAATCACGGTTTAATATTCTCTGTTTTAACTACTCAGGAAGCGGCAGTGGTTCCACCGTTTGTTGCATTAGCTGCAAGGCCAAATCCTGGTTTCTGGGAATATGTTAAAGTGAACTCTGGAGATTTAACAGTGGATGAAATCACAGCCACAGATTACTTAAAGCTCAAGGAATCTGTTTTCGATGAGTCATGGTTAGTAAACAATCTTACATACTGAGATTTGGTAAAAACCTGAGCAATATTTGATCATCTGGTGTAATCTTTTTTTGAAATGTTATGTAGGTCTAAAGATGAAAATGCATTGGAGATAGACTTTGGAGCGATTGATTTCACAAGTCCTCGTCTTAGTCTTTCTTCTTCGATTGGAAAGGGAGCTGATTACATCTCTAAGTTTATATCTTCTAAGCTTGGAGGCAAATCGGATAGACTAGAACCTTTGTTGAACTACCTGCTTCGCCTTAACCATCACGGAGAGGTCTTGATTGAATCATTTCTTGTTTCCATTCTCATGCATCTTCTTGAAAGTCTTAAAACTCATTAAAATTGCTTTGTCTTTTGCAGAATCTCATGATCAATGACGATCTCAACACGGTTGCAAAGCTCCAGAAATCTCTGATGCTTGCTGTGATTGTAGTCTCGACTTACCCAAAACACACACATTATGAAACTTTTGCACAAAGGTAAAAACAAAACTGCTCAAGAAATAGAAACATGATGGGTTTCTTTATCTTACTTGAGGAACTGGAATATAGATCTGATTGAAAAGTTACTTTCTTAGGTTGAAGGAGATGGGATTCGAGAAAGGTTGGGGAGATACAGCAGAGAGAGTGAAAGAAACAATGGTTATGCTTGCAGAAGTTCTTGAAGCACCAGACAATGTGAAGTTAGATTTGCTCTTTAGCAGGCTTCCCACAGTGTTCAACGTTGTGATATTCTCTGTCCACGGCTATTTCGGTCAGCAAGACGTGCTCGGATTACCAGATACCGGAGGCCAGGTCATTTACTTATACAACTCTTCAGTTTTATATTACCTGCAAAATTTGATATCTAGTTAACAAGAAGAAACTTCCTTGTAATAAAAATCTTTGGTGTATGATGATCATATAGGTTGTTTACATTCTGGATCAAGTAAGAGCTTTGGAGGAAGAGCTTCTCATTCGAATTAACCAACAAGGTCTCGGATTCAAGCCTCAGATTCTTGTAGTGACAAGATTAATACCCGAAGCAAGAGGAACAAAGTGTGATCAAGAACTAGAAGCCATTGAAGGAACTAAGCATTCTCATATTCTCAGGGTTCCTTTTGTTACGGATAAAGGAATCCTCCGTCAATGGGTTTCTCGATTCGATATCTACCCTTTCCTCGAGAGATTTACTCAGGTAAACTAATCATCTTTCTTTTAAAATGTTTTCATACTTTCCAATGACAAAAACCCTCCTTTTTAAACCATTCTTGTTTACAGGACGCAACGAGCAAGATTCTTCAACGCCTTGACTGCAAGCCAGACCTCATCATCGGAAACTACACAGATGGGAATTTGGTTGCATCTTTAATGGCCACCAAACTCGGTGTCACTCAGGGAACGATCGCTCATGCTTTGGAGAAGACAAAGTATGAAGATTCAGATGCAAAGTGGAAGGAACTAGATCCGAAATACCATTTCTCATGTCAGTTCACAGCTGATTTAATCGCAATGAATGTTACTGACTTCATCATTACCAGCACATATCAAGAAATCGCAGGAAGGTTCGTCTTTTTTTTCTTTGCATCAACAATATACAATGAAATTTCAAACTCATAAAACTAAAATCTGTGCTCTTTTGATGTTGCAGCAAGGACAGGCCAGGACAGTACGAGAGTCACACCGCCTTCACAATGCCTGGTTTATGTAGAGTTATCTCTGGCATTGATGTGTTTGATCCAAAGTTTAACATTGCTGCTCCTGGCGCGGATCAATCTGTATACTTCCCTTACACAGAGAAGGAAAAACGATTCACCAAGTTTCATCCTTCGATACAAGAACTTCTTTACAATGAGAAAGACAATGCCGAACACATGTAAGTAGTATAGTCTCATTGCAAACACTCAAAAATTGAACACCATATGACTTACTAATTCTGCCTATGTGGAAACAGGGGATATCTTGCGGAAAGAGAGAAACCGATAATCTTCTCAATGGCGAGACTTGACACAGTGAAGAACATAACCGGTTTGGTTGAATGGTATGGCAAAGACAAGAAACTTAGAGAGATGGCTAACCTTGTAGTCGTTGCTGGATTCTTCGACATGTCAAAATCTAATGACAGAGAAGAAAAAGCTGAGATCAAGAAAATGCATGATCTAATTGAAAAGTATAAGCTCAAGGGGAAATTCAGATGGATCGCTGCTCAAACCGATAGATACAGAAACAGTGAGCTTTACCGATGCATTGCTGATACAAAAGGAGTCTTTGTTCAACCTGCTTTGTATGAAGCTTTTGGCTTAACCGTTATCGAAGCCATGAACTGTGGACTACCAACGTTCGCCACAAACCAAGGTGGACCAGCAGAGATAATCGTTGATGGTGTCTCTGGTTTCCACATTGATCCCAACAATGGTGATGAATCTGTTACAAAAATTGGAGATTTCTTCAGTAAATGCCGTTCAGATAGTTTGTATTGGGATAATATCTCTAAAGCTGGTCTCAAACGCATCTATGAGTGGTAAGTAAAGATAATCTTGAAACACAAATCTTATCAGTTGCTTATTTATGGATTTTGTATTGTCTGTGCAGTTACACATGGAAGATTTATGCAGAGAAGTTGCTTAAAATGGGAAGCATTTATGGATTTTGGAGACAGGTGAACGAAGATCAAAAGAAAGCTAAGCAGAGATACATTGAAATGCTTTACAATCTCCAGTTCAAACAACTGGTGAGTTTTTATAATCTGAAGATTACTAGTGATGATAGCTACAAAACTAACCTTTACATCACTATGGTTTCTTGTAGACCAAGAAAGTGACAATCCCGGAAGATAAACCTCTGCCTCTGAGACTGGCTTCACTGCGTAACCTCCTTCCCAAAAAAACAACACCTCTTGGAGCAGGAAGTAAGCAGAAGGAAGTCACAGAAGCCGAAAAGACGAAACAGAAAAGTAAAGATGGTCAAGAACAAAATGATGTAAAGGTTGGAGAAAGAGAGGTGAGAGAGAGTTTGCTTGCAGCTGAAGCATCAGAGAGAACGAAGAAAGTTTTAGAAACTTCGGAAGAGAAACAGAAGCTAGAGAAGATGAAGATTGCGTATGGACAACAACAGAACCAAGGAGCTTCACCGGTTAGAAACTTGTTTTGGTCAGTCGTGGTTTGTCTCTACATCTGCTACATTTTGAAGCAGAGGTTCTTTGGTGCTAACTCGGCTCAAGAGAGTTAAAAAGTCTGACCTCGGATCGAGGAAAAGTAAAAAGTTGAAAATCTGTAATGAATGTAACTACCATCGATGTAAAATTAACTAATAAAATCTAAAATCTAATTGGTCAAGAAAAAAGGTTGTAATTTGGCTTTGAGTTATATTGGCTTACCAAATTGGCCAACTGTATATAATTACACACGTGTATGTACTATGTGCAGGTATTAATTATGAAAATTGGTTGAACATATATTTGAATTAATATCTTAAGATAATAAATAAAGTAATGAATCGGTCCATATGATAATTAAATTTAGGGATAAGCTATATGGAGCAAACGAAGGCAGAGACTGTATGTGAATCTGGTTCACTTTATTCAAGGTCCCAAAATAAATGTGGTAAGATGAGAAATTTATATCAAGGCTTTAATTGCTTCTTCTTTTCAGCCTAATGTCAATATTTTAGGAATAAAATAAGGCACACATGAATGGTAAATTAAAGACCAAAGTTGATAATAATAAGAAACAATATAAATAACTTTTCTTCCTAAATGATTATCTCATCAATATCAAAGAATTGGTGAATGATACACAAATTCATTACACTATCTTTAGTTCATCAATAGTTTTATATTTACTTCACATTATAGCATTTATAATCTCTAATGAAATCCATGATACGTTTCTATATCATCCAATAATGAAAACATAACACCAAATAGAAATTTCGCAAATCAGTTTAATTGTGAGATTTGTTTTTAATAATCAGGTTAGTAATATCATATTTTTCAGCTAAGACTTAATATCGTCGTTGTTGAGGAAACAAAATTAGAAATCGCATGCAAATTCTTTTTGTCAACGAAAGTTGTGTATATTAAATTCACATTGTTGTCAAGTTTTCAAGTTTCAACCATATTTCTTTCGTCCACAGGTTTCTAATTTCAATGTATGAAGTAAAAACAGTTTGACTTTTTGATATACACTTCGAAGTGAAAAGAGTTAAGACCAAGTGAGTAGGAAACAGCCAACACATCGAGACGACCCAAATAGGCAAAAAGACAACAACACCAACTTAAAAAATAAAATATAATGCTAATTAAATTAAAACATTTAAACAGATCTAAAAGTAGCTAATTATAATCATAACTTATTATATCAAAGTTATGTTATTTAAACAGTCTTAAAAAGTATTGAATAACGTGTGATGTTGCTAAATATGAATATATGATTAAATCAGGTAAAGTATAGAAAATTATAAATTAGTGGAACGTTCCATGCATTCATTGTATTCAGTAAATATTCTTTACTATTGGCAATTTTGTCTAAATTATGACCCGATTTAATAGAAGACTACAGTGTAGATAAATTGTTTGTCTATGTGTAAACGTTTTAATATTTTTAACCGTGGCCCGTGGGTAAGAAATGTTTGCTTTATTACACGAGTTAAAACAATAATTACTAATTAAATATCCTTAAATGTTAATGTTTTTGAGAAAAGTAAATATCAATAATCAAAAAAAAAAAAAAAAAAAAAAAAAATATCAATAATCTATAAAGAAATCCATTTTAAGTTTTGATCTTCATTCACTATTTACAAAACAAGTGGCGTTTTAAGAAAAGTGAGAATCTATTACAAAGTAATTAAAATTGCCTATATACAGATTTTCTCATGTTTCCTTTTGAAAAAAGATTATGTACCATAATAATAAATCTTTATTTGTTTTTATTACAATCAAATTAGGCAAAAATTAGAGAAAGTATAAATAAAAGAAAACTTGGGAAATGAGAAAGAGAAAATATAAATAAACAAACCAAAGAAGAAGAAAATGAGATCAGCAAAATCCCAATAAAAGTTAAATTTTGTCATTATACGAGGTGAGAAATTCACCGGAGAAAGTGGATAAAGTCCTCTCCTTTTTTATCCAACCACCGTCGATTTAACCCTCTCCGGCGACATAAAAATTCACCGGAACTCAAAGAGAGAGTTAGTTGTATAGAAAGAGAGAGAAAGCAAAAAAAGAGAAGAAGGTTGGTTCGGTCCTCTCTCTCTACCCGAGTATGGTGAGAGTACTACTTAGCAGTAATGGAGAGAGCAAGAGACTTTAAAACCCTCTTTCTTTCTCTTTCTCTCTCTGTTTTTTTCTTCTGTCAAAAACACCATTTAAAACCCATCAGTTACGCCAATTTCTAAAGAGAGAGTTTTTGTTTGCGAATCTGTAATGAATGTTGAAGAAGCAACAAAAGGGTTGGGAAGCACTAATGGCGGCTTAGCTTAGGTGAAAAGTCTTTAGAAGAAGAGATCATATCTCTCTCACTTTCTCTTTCTAGGGTGGCTCTGTAGAGAACTTAGAAGAGACATTATTACGGCTAAAATAAACCTATAATCTTGAATTTTTTGGGTTTTTGGATTTGTGAAAATTCCTTTTTTTTTTCTTAAGTAATCAATTTCTTGCCTAAAGCGAAATCCTTTCACCTCCCGAAATCATCGCCTTTGCATCTTCTCTTTCAGATTCTCTTCCGTTTCGTTTTTCTTTCTTTTAATCTCTCTTCCTCTTCCCTAAAGTTTGAGTTTTTTTTAGTGGGTGCATAAAAAAGTTTGAACCTTTTTTTTTTTGTGTTGCTCTGTTGGGGTTGTGTTAATGGCGACAGTGGTGTAAATGGTCCATTAGTAGTTTGTGGTTGGGTGAAACTAAAGAGAAACAAGTTTGTTAGCCACATAGAGATTAAAGAGTGTTTTACTGTTTTCGAAACAGAAAAAAAGATGAGTTTCGTCGTCGGCGTCGGCGGAAGTGGTAGTGGAAGCGGCGGAGACGGTGGTGGTAGTCAACATCACGACGGTTCTGAAACTGATAGGAAGAAGAAACGTTACCATCGTCATACCGCTCAACAGATTCAACGCCTAGAATCGTACTACACAATCCCCTTTTTTTTATCTTTTGTCTAGGAGAAATTTCTTGTTCTGTTTTCATTTTGTAATCGTTGAAATTTGAACAGGAGTTTCAAGGAGTGTCCTCATCCAGATGAGAAACAGAGGAATCAGCTTAGCAGAGAATTGGGTTTGGCTCCAAGACAAATCAAGTTCTGGTTTCAGAACAGAAGAACTCAGCTTAAGGTTTTGTCTCTCCCTCTCTCTCACTTTCTCTTTTGAGTTTAAAATGTAATTCTGAATAAGAAAAGAAGGGATTTTGATTTTTGGTTGTGGTACTGTTTTGTGTAGGCGCAACATGAGAGAGCAGATAATAGTGCACTAAAGGCAGAGAATGATAAAATTCGTTGCGAAAACATTGCCATTAGAGAAGCTCTCAAGCATGCTATATGCCCTAACTGTGGAGGTCCTCCTGTTAGTGAAGATCCTTACTTTGATGAACAAAAGCTTCGGATTGAAAATGCACATCTTAGGGAAGAGGTTTGTTTTGTTTTGCCGGTTTTTATCGATATTGGATTGATTCAAAACATCATTTGACTGTAAAAATTTGATCTTTTGCACAGCTTGAAAGAATGTCGACCATTGCATCAAAGTACATGGGAAGACCGATATCGCAACTCTCTACGCTACATCCAATGCACATCTCACCGTTGGATTTGTCAATGACTAGTTTAACTGGTTGTGGACCTTGTGGTCATGGTCCTTCACTGGATTTTGATCTTCTTCCAGGAAGTTCTATGGCTGTTGGTCCTAATAATCTGCAATCTCAGCCTAACTTGGCTATAACAGACATGGATAAGCCTATTATGACCGACATTGCTTTGACTGCAATGGAAGAATTGCTCAGGCTTCTTCACACAAACGAACCTCTGTGGACAAGAACAGATGACTGCAGAGACATTCTCAATATTGGTAGCTATGAGAATGTTTTCCCGAGATCAAGTAACCGAGGGAAGAACCATAACTTTCGAGTCGAGGCATCAAGGTCTTCTGGTATTGTTTTCATGAATGCTATGGCGCTTGTTGACATGTTCATGGATTGTGTAAGTAGCTGAGACATCCTCATCATCATGTTCTCTTTCACAATTGGTTGCAGCATTTATTAACATCTTGTCATCTTTTTGCAGGTTAAGTGGACAGAACTCTTTCCCTCAATCATTGCAGCTTCTAAAACACTTGCAGTGATTTCTTCAGGAATGGGAGGTACCCATGAGGGTGCATTGCATTTGGTAAAATTTGATAGTGACTCTCCTTAAATTTGGATTTCAGATTTCCTCTTTTATAATAATAACTTTGCTTGGCTTGGCTATGTAGTTGTATGAAGAAATGGAAGTGCTTTCGCCTTTAGTAGCAACACGCGAATTCTGCGAGCTACGTTATTGTCAGCAGATTGAACAAGGAAGCTGGGTTGTTGTAAATGTCTCATATGATCTTCCTCAGTTTGTTTCTCACTCTCAGTCCTATAGATTTCCATCTGGATGCTTGATTCAGGACATGCCCAATGGATATTCCAAGGTCAACTTCATTTTCCTCTGTCTGCTAAATTATGTTTTCATGTTAGAATATCCCCAAACTGATGAATTGAAACAGGTTACTTGGGTTGAACATATTGAAACTGAAGAAAAAGAACCGATTCATGAGCTATACAGAGAGATTATTCACAGAGGGATTGCTTTTGGAGCTGATCGATGGGTTACCACTCTCCAGAGAATGTGTGAAAGATTCGCGTCTCTATCGGTACCAGCGTCTTCATCCCGTGATCTCGGTGGAGGTGAAAACACGTTGAATAGACTTAAGTTTCCATTGCTAATTTCATTTTTAATCCTTATATAACATATTTGAGAAACTTTTTTAGTGATTCCATCGCCGGAAGGGAAGAGAAGCATGATGAGACTTGCTCAGAGAATGATTAGCAACTACTGTTTAAGTGTCAGCAGATCCAACAACACGCGCTCAACCGTTGTTTCGGAACTTAACGAAGTTGGAATCCGTGTGACTGCACATAAGAGCCCTGAACCAAACGGCACAATCCTCTGTGCAGCCACCACCTTCTGGCTTCCCAATTCTCCTCTAAATGTCTTCAATTTCCTCAAAGATGAAAGAACCCGTCCTCAGGTACAACACATGATTTCAAAATCTTCATACTTCAAGATTTAGCTGAAGTGTTTAATAATGTATATATTGTTTCTTTGTTGGTGGTGGTATTAGTGGGATGTTCTTTCAAACGGAAATGCGGTGCAAGAAGTTGCTCACATCTCAAACGGATCACATCCCGGAAACTGCATATCGGTTCTACGTGTAAGCGCCTCCCTAACAACCGAGTGATACAAAATTTTCCGCTTTTCTGTTTTACTCATTTGTTTTCTGTATTAGGGATCCAATGCAACCCATAGCAACAACATGCTAATTCTGCAAGAAAGCTCAACAGACTCATCAGGAGCACTTGTGGTCTACAGTCCAGTGGATTTAGCGGCATTGAACATCGCAATGAGCGGTGAAGATACTTCTTACATTCCCCTCTTGTCCTCAGGTTTCACAATCTCACCAGATGGAAATGGATCAACCTCTGAACAAGGAGGAGGAGGAGGAGCCTCGACGAGCTCAGGACGAGCATCATCAAGCGGTTCATTGATAACGGTTGGGTTTCAGATAATGGTTAGTAATCTACCGTCGGCAAAACTGAATATGGAGTCGGTGGAAACGGTTAATAACCTGATAGGAACCACTGTACACCAAATTAAAACTGCCTTGAGCGGTCCTACAGCTTCAACTACAGCTTGACACACCATTAAAAGCTCTCTCCTCTTTCTTCTGGGTGTCTCTTTCTCTTCAATGATGGAACAGAGAAGGGAATTAACTCTTCTTTGCCTTCAATGCCAGAGAGAGAGAAGAGAAGCTCATTAACTCCAATTGTTCTGCTGCTTCTGTTGGTGCTGTTCTATTCTTGGACAAACCTCATTAAACAACTTCTGTAAGAAAAAAACAGCTGGATCCTTTTATCTTCATTTGTTCTTTTTTTTCTTGGGGGTTTTTTTTTTTTTTGGTTATGAGAATTTTAGGGTCTTTTTATTGTTTTTATTACTTGAAGAAACTGGAAGTCAAGAACGCACCATGCAACTCTGACTTTCTTTGTATGGTTCGGGCATTGACTTCTATTGCAAAGTTTTTTTTTTTGTTTTTGGTCTTTGAAAGCAACTTTGTTCATCTCTTCATTGATGGTCTGTTTCTGCTTTATTCTTAAATCTTCTTCCTCTTTGATCAAAGTGTGTGTTGTGATTGATCTAAATGTTGTTGTTATGGGTGGAGAGAGAGGTTAGGTGATGAAATCTGACAAGTTGATGACTTTTTTGAAAGTTAGAAGAGAGAAAGAAGAAACAACAAAGATTGATAAATGTGATTTCTTTTGGTTGGTTCGCTTTAAAAGGAAATTGTTTTCGTACGGAGACCATAAAAACCCATCACTCTCTTGTTGGATCCAAATCTAATAATACACTTTTATGATCAAAACTTATGGTGAAGAATCATGTCACGTCTCAAACCTCCTTTGGACCCAAAACTATACATCGAACGTGCGGTTTTTCTTTTGTTTTTTAGATTAGATTTATCATTTATCAAAATCAAAACTATTTTTCTTTCAAAACGATTGGTTTCACACTTTCAAAAAGATTGGTTCCTTAAATCGAACGTACCGTTTTCTCTTTTTTGGTTAATAATAAAAGTCTTTTGTAGGGTTGATCCATATATATAAATCGTAATTAATAATGTATCAATAGTAAAGTAAAGGTACTTTCTACCTAAATTAGGTCCATGCCATGATCATGATGCATGAACTTCACGTTACTAGTCTAAGCTAGACATCTTTTATTTTTTAATAGTAGTACTAGTTTCAAAAAGAAAAACAAGTAATTCTGATATTGATAGTGAATTATTGAAATTATGACTAGACCGTTAATTAGATCGATAATTAAGGACTTAACTTAAGGCTACTACGTCACTTACAAAATTGTAAATTAAGTAGATAGATAGTATATAAAAAGGTGAATGGGACATGAGAAATAAATTTCTTACTGGTGTAATGTGTTGCAAAATTTAAAGAGTTTTTTCATTCTTCTAAACAATATGTTTTTTTCTTTCTCTGTGTTAATATTTTGAAGAATTAGAAGATCGTTGAAGTCATTATAAGTATTGGGCTGAGAGTTATAACGGGCTTGAATATAGGCCCATAATATTTGTTCATAGTAAACTAAACCCAATGGGGAAGACGAAAAACCAAAAATCACTCCATCCAGACTCCAGAGACAATCTTGTTAGAGAAGAGAACCATTACTAATTTCATCCTTGTTCGATCGTCATCTTCGTCTCCACCCCTAGAAAACGTTGGAACCCTAATCTTCTGATAATCTAGGGTTCGAGAATAGATTCTGAAGAACTATATTACGGGACTAGAATCGAAGACGATGGCAGGTAGAGAAGTTCGAGAATACACAAATCTGTCTGACCCTAAAGGTGAGACATTTGATTGAATATAGACTATATAGTTCATTGGTTAATTTCATTGTAGGGTTCTCGAGAAACCCTTTTTTGAGCTCTTTTTTCTTTTTGGGGCTCGTTGTTGCAGATAAGAAATTAGGGAAGGGTAAGATAGATGATGAAGACGTCACCTTTCAACGGATGGTTGCAAAGGTTAGCGCATCGCCCTCTCCACTGTTACTTCCTTATTCTTCTTTTGAGCAATCTTTTTGTGCACAAATTGTATGCGTGAGCTTATCTGTGTATGTATCTTTGAGTTCGATTGGTCTTTTGTGCAGTATACCATAGTGATTTGATTAGTGTTGTTTGTATGCTAAGTGTTATTGATTTGATTAAGTTCCTGTTTCTTTGTTTTCTTAGCATTGGATCAATATGTGGTTTTATTGATTGTTTTGGTATAGCTAGGGAAGTTGTAGTATTGGTTATTGATGTGTGTGAAGTGATTCTTGTGTTTGATTCTGTTTTGGGACGCGACTTTTCTGATAACATGCCCCGGCAGGGATAACGGCCCTGTCACATTTTCTGGTTATTGCATATAGATGCAAGAGGTTGCTGGTGAACGTGGAGGCTATCTTCATGGACGGGGCGGTACCAATCTCTCTTCTCCCTCTTTTATTTTTGTTTCTCATCTTTTATAGTTTTGTCATGGCCATAATTCTTGAGTTTCCTGTAGCTTTAGACAGCGACGATTTACTTTATCTGAAAGAACAGATGGAAGCAGAGGAAGATGCAGAACGCCTTCTGAGACGAACTGAGAAACGGGCTTTTGCTGCCTTTAAAATATCCTTTCCTTAATGATTTTGATCACTAAGTTACTGTTATATGACTTGTTTTGATCTTTCTTGACCATATATCACAAAGCTGCAACCCAAGCTGATTCAGCTCCAGCATCTGTTCCCTTACCACTTCGTGTTGAGCCCAAACCAAAAAGTGGTATCAGGTGGAAAATCTTTTCTTTTCCTTTCCGCTTTATTCACCTCATAAACTGGATTTTCACTCGGTGACCAACTTTTGTGTGTTTTTCCAATGTCCAGGCAGCAAGATTTACTGAGAAAAGTTGTTGAGGTTAAACCTAAACGTCCAAAAGTCTCAACACTGTCAAGCCCAAGCTTATCTCCCCCTGTTAGAAGTGATAGAGCTCCAACAGATGCAAAAGTTCACCGAGATAAGCAGAAAGAAGAAGCTATGACTGTGTTGAAGAAACTGGACAGACCAGAGGAGCAACCTGGCGCAGACAGAAATGACGGTAAAGCTACGGAAAGCAATGGGCAAGGTCAAAATGCTCTGAAAGGCTTGTTGGGATTAGCGTATGAGAGTTCAGATGAAGAAGACTGAGAGGAGTGATGAACCCTGTATAGGGCTCTATCTCCTATAAGTCTTCTTGCTTTTAATTTTGTCGTCTCCAATATTTATGTCGAAACCTTACTAGAGTTTAGCTTTAGGGTTCAATACATCTTTTGCCATCTAGCCCTGCACTTGTTGTAATTGTTGAAACCAAATGGGTTTTTTGGAGTTTGAAGCAGAGAATCTAATGAAGATGATTTCAAAAGGCATACGGGTTGTTAGATGTTGTTGGTTTTACTGGGGTGTTGAGTTTTATAGAGTACTTAGATCTGAGCAACTTTGGAGTTAAAACTATTACACAAATTTGGAGTTACAAAAAATCACATGGTTTTGAGTGAATATACATCAATACAAAGAGATCTACAGAGGTGGAGAGTGTTGGTTCTTTATTGATTCCGAGGATCACTGTCTCGTCTGTTCAACTGGATTTTGAAGCCATTCACTAGACGAGCCGAAGGGAAGAAGGAGATACGATCTTCCTTAAGTTGTGTCCACCTAGAAGATGCAAGAAGAATGGATTAGCTTTGGATTCAGACAAATTAAAACTCAGAAGCAGAACAGGTACTGAGTACTGACCTGTATGTGGTGATGAAGTAATGCAGAAAGAGAGCAATTTGTAGGCGAGCCAGTTCTGCTCCTGGACAAAACCGAGTTCCTCCACCAAATGGGCAATAGAAAGGGCTCGTTCTCCAATTCCTTTTTTGCTGCATTCACATCAATATGAATGTTAACTTATAGACTAATACAAGGTGTCGGAAGTAATGGTTCAATGTCAAACGCAAAGTAAAACCTGAGTTTCAGGGTCAAGCCATCGCCATGGATTGAAGGAGAGACTTTCCTTGTAATAGCTCTCATCTAAGTGCACTGCCGAGAGAAACGGAACAACAAAGCATCCCTTGGGAATGACATAATCTGCATTAAGAAAAGACTTGATTTTAAGACCATGTTTTTGCCTGCATATACCAATAACAAAAGACGCACCAACTTACCTTGATATGAGACATCTTCTTTCGCCTCTCTCATAAGCCATATCGCAATTCCCCCAAGCCTGAGTGTTTCATCTATTACCTGTTGAGAAATCAAGAAAGCATTTAGTGAAAGGTTTATCATCTAAGACCATAAGCAGAGCAGTTTCTTGGGCTTCTTAATTTACTTACGCATTGAGTGAAGTCCATTGTCTTGTAATCTTGCCATGTTAGCGTTCCTCCAGCGAGCCTATCGTGTTCCTCCTGCTCTTTTGCAGAACGTTTCATAAAGTAAACAAAACAGTGAAGCAAGAGGAACTAATTTGTTATCATTCAAGAGGCCTTATATGTACCAGGAGTTGGGTCATGGCCTTAGGACAATGAGTGAGGAAGTAAACCGCAAACAGCATTGTTTTTGAGGTAGTTTCATTTCCGGCAAACAGTAGATTGATGATAAAATCTGCCATGGATTCGTTTGGCAAGCTTTCTTCTTCAAGCAATCTTCCAAGTACACCATTACCAGCAGTATCTGATGTTTCTTTGTTCTGCAACAACTTCTCTACCATCTTGTTTATCTTTCTTATGATCTCCTTTCGTGCCTGAATAAGAAACAAACATATCTCATTCTCAGCAAACAAGCTCCAAGGTGACAAGTCAACCATTGATTCAGATGTTTGGAGTTTTATTTTGGATTGTTTAAAAGTTACCTTCATTGCTTTGTGGTATGTGAAACCAGGCAAGTCGATAGGAACAGAGAGACATCCATCAACAAAATCGGAGAAAAGCTGAGACATTTCATCGACTTCTGATTCGCTCGACACACCGAGAAGTTGGTTAACCATAAGATGAATGGCAACCTGAAACACAACTAAAAAAAGATTAGAAATCAAGAAAATCTCTTAAAGGTTGCTTCTTCTTACTCTTCATATTCAATCACTTGCCTTTCTGCAGATATCCTGGAGAAACACGACTTCACCGTCCTTGAAATTACTCAATGTCTGAAGCATAACCACTGGAATAACCTCAAGAAAATGATTCTTGAGCTGGTCATGACGCATCATGCTCGATGCTATCGAGTGAAGTCGTTTCTGCTGATCACCGTGCACCGTGATCACTCCATCTTTCCCAACCAAATCCCTGAAAGACTTTGGATAACTCGACTGAAACAGCTTGCCTTCGTTCTGCATTATGAACCGGTTAAACGCCGGGTCAGCTGATACCACTGCCCATTTCCCAAACAAGCTACACAAGAATATCCTCCCATACCTAAAATCAATAAAACCACTATAATCAGAGCAAAGCATTTATGAGTATTTTCTTTTGTTTCGGGGGCAAAGAGACGAACTTTTTGATTTGTTGCTCAACGAAGCTTGAAGGATGAGAACCAGAGACGGCTTTGAGCCAAGCGAAGGTGTCTCCGATCAAAGGCCATCCTCTGCTTCCCGGAGGCAGCCTATGAGGCTCTCTTCTCTTTCTTCTTGCTATTCCCGCAAGGAAGAAGATGATGATGAAAGCAAGAAATGTGGTTGATGCAGCAGCAGCCGAGAGAAGCCAATAGGATCCTCCTGCAAATTCCGCCATTAAAATCAATTCCCCTGTCTCGGTGTGTGTGGAGAGTTCGTGGAGAGTTTTATATACAGATTTTTACAGCTAAGACTGCAGAACAAGTAAGCAGCAACTGATGAAAATTTAAATTATAATATAAATAAAAGAAGAAGTGATAATGTTAAGCATTATAAAAGAGAGAAAATAAATAGTCGTCGTTGTAGTGTTGCGAGGTTGCTTTGACCTCAAGTAGCCTTTTTGGTTAACGTGACGGTGAAGGAATCATGAAGGTAAGGTCAAACTTTATGGAGCCACTAAAATGAGTCAAAAAGTGTGGTTTGGAGCCGCCTAATGGCTAATAATGCTTCTCATAGGGCTCAATATTATACGCGCCACGACACTTCGTGAGCCGCATCAAAAACCACGCGTTTTATAAGCAAACGCGGTCTGTTTCGAGTTTTTTAATCACAACATATATTAGAGTTAGTTATCGAAGAAAAACATTAAAATAATTTTACATGTTTATTTCTTTGACTTACAGACCAAAAGTATTTTTTTAGTACAGAAAATATGCGTATGAAAGAAATATAAGAAATGATTATTCTAACACAATTGGCGTAAGGAGCCAGCAGAAGCCAGCTAAGACAATCTTGGCCTCTAGGGTAAGCCTCCGAGTCAGTCGGAGACTCCTGACTTGTTGCTCAATCATACTGTTACACGCTTCAGTGTTTACACTTCACACCATTGCTATAATTGTTTTATACTAATATAGGGGGTGATTGGATGAGACTTTGAAGACTTTAAAAAGTTTTTTAAAGTTTTAAAAGCCTTATTTTACCAATCAAGCTTTTTTGGCTTTAATAAATTTTAAAGTCTTCAAAGTCTCTTTTTTATTTTTTACTCTTTACTTTCAGTTTTTTTCTAAAGTCACGTAAATGAGACTTTAGAAATAAATAAATTAAAAGCTTATAGTTTTTTTCTTTTTCTTTTTCTCATATGTATATAAACTCTTATAACTTTCACAAATAAATTAATTTTTGAAAAATTTCAGTAGATTTACAATTAATATTTTTTTCTTGTTCTTTTAAGATCCATTTTCCCACATATTTGGTGGTTATTTAAAATTGTAATTTCTAGAGTCATAGTTTTTACCAATCGGTTATAAAATTTATACAGTCAAAGTCTTTACAGCGAAAGTTTCTACAGCGAAAGTTCTTACAGTCAAAGTCTCTACAGCGGGAATTAACAGTCGTTACCAATCGGCCCCTATAGTGTTAAGTTGAAGTTATTGTAAACCTTGACATGTATCAGATTGATAATTTTTGTGGACCAGAAATTTGAGACCCATAACTTAGGGCTAAACAATTAGTGGACTACACCATCATATTTTGCGAATGGACTAAACTGATCAAATTTATTTTTATGTTAAAAACGGTTTGTAATTGTTTGGTTCGCGGATGATTTCTTTTATGTTTTTTTCGTTAGCACCACTACATATTGCAAGTTATGAATGATAAACAAAAGCCAAAAGGTGGTCCAATTTACAAACATTTTTGTTGGTTCATCCACCACGACTATTTAAAGCCACAATAAAAGTACTATAAACTATAATATATTCTAGAAAATAATTAAAGTTTTAACTATATTTCACTCTCTCCGTTTCACAAAGAGTATCGTTTTAAAATTTTATTTTTGTTTAATAAAGAGTATCGTTTTGTATTTTCAATACAGTTTTTAAGATCAGTTCTCTTTTTTATCTCTACTATTTTAGTTTATTAAATAGAAGGATATTATTTGTGTATTAATAAATAGTAGAAATGAAAATTGTTTTTTTTTTTTTATAAATATTAGAATAACTGTGAAACAGAGTGAGTATTATACTCTAGAAAATAAATAAATAGTTTCTGAAAAGTGTGATTAATTAACTAATAGTATAATATTGTCATTATAGGACAATTACTAGTTTTTTTTTTGGTAGGGATAGGACAAATACTAGTTAATGCAATAATACATGTTTACTGTTTACAAAATATTTTATAATTTACAACCACAGATTATTATAGTTTATTTTGTCCGAAAATGAAAGCTTTGGCAAATTTCACGGTGCAAATGTTGTTGATCATTAGACTATGTACATTGGTTGAAAATTACAACACCCTACTTTTTACCTTTTAACACTCCACATCATCATCTCTCTCCTCCACATCATAATTCAACACTCATTTTACTTTTATATTTTACAATGGTTTTAAAAAAAGATTTCATAATTTAATTTTCTTTTATGTTTTTATTTAGTGATTATACATATTACTAAATAAAATTATTAATTAAAATTATAATAAAATAATTAAGAGTCAAATAACTTTTGTATGCATTTTTATTTAATATATTAATTTTTTAAATAAAATAAATAATATAGTAAGAAAATATAAATTTTTTTCTATGTCCAAATCAAATTAAACAAATCTCTATCTATAGATTATGAAAAATGATGAATTTTGGTGTAAATTATTTATGTATATAAAATAATTTATTATAAAATAATTGAGTTTATGTAATTAGGATGAAAAAAATATATCAAAAATCTTAATAGCCAATGAAATCACAGCACATGACAAATCATACCCCACCAACTAAAATTCACGGTGTTGATAAATTACAACACCAAATTTGCCACATCCTTTACAACATTTATTAAAACAACCATTGCACTATCTTCAACTGTTGAATACTTTTTTCAACATACCCATTGTAAGTAGTCTTATAGAATCACAACTGTTTAACAAAAAAAAAACATTGTAGGACAAACACTAGTTAGTGGATTTACTTGATTGGTTCTGCGTCTTCCTAGTGCTATATAGGTAATTGATATTTTATTCAAAAATCATAAATGAAAAAAAGAACTAAATATTTAGTTAATTTTTCTTCGAGTGGAATCTCTCAATCACAGTTCGATATGTGATATCTATATACCTTAATAGGTGGTTGTTTCTCATCGACCTATATATCATAAAAACTACGCAACCGAGTAAATGTGTAACAAATCGAAGTATTTTACACAAGATCTAGCTAGTGGCAACAAGAACAAGATGTGACGAGCAAGTATCTCGAAAAGAAAGTATGAGAGACATCATGGTTCCAAACCTAGCTATTTATGTACATGTTAAAAAGGTCGTGTGTTCGGCAAATCAATTCTAAACATAGCTTATGTACATACTTTCGGTAGTAGGTATCCAAACATGGATAGATATTAATCTCTTAAGGAATACACATCAGAACATCAGTTATCGGGATTCGAATTCATTCTCACTCGATTCCACCTTCTTTTGTGAGTGAACAATATGTTGTAGAGGAAAAAAATACTCTCAAATGTTTTAAACACTATCGCATTTACATAAACGTTTAAACAATATCGCATTCACAAAAACTCTATACCGTTGCTATATTTTCTAACACTCGTTAGAGCAATAATCCATGTTGATTGTTTACAGAATGTTTATAATTTATTTGTCGGAAAATGACAGCTATGGCAAATTTCACGTTATAATTAAACTAAGATATAGTTAATCATTAAATTTGAAACTTCCTTATTATTTTCTAGGTAAATTTCGTCTTTTTGTGAATGATTTGTTATCAATATCTTTTACCACCATCGACATTGTGACAGCCAATGCTTCTATATAATGATACACTTTGTGACCTTCTCAAACACATCAAACAAAGTAACAAACTCCAAAAACACAATTGGCTAACAGAAAGAAACAACCATGAAGGCTACCGTATCCATCACTGCCATCTTTCTCGTGGTCGCTTTGGCCGTACCCTCTCTAGCTCGTCCAGACAATCATGTCGAGGACTCTGTAGGCCGTTTACTTCGTCCTGGTCAAACCTATCACATCGTACCTGCGACTCCTGAGAGTGGAGGAGGTCTTTTCTCGAACAGTGAAGAGATCTGTCCTCTCGACATCCTCCAGTCAAACGATCCCCTTGACTTGGGCGTACCCATCAAATTTAAGTCCGAGTTATGGTTTGTTAAGGAAATGAATAATGTTGCCATCGAGTTCGAGGCTCCCAACTGGTTTTTGTGTCCTGAAGAATCCAAGGGGTGGAGAGTCGTGTACTCTGAACAATTCAAAAAGAGTCTTATAATAAGTACTGGTGTTTCATCAAACCCAAGTGGTGGCTTCCAAATCCATCGAGTTGACGGAGGTTCTTACAAGATTGTGTATTGTACGACCATCTCTCCTGCTAAGTGCATGAACGTTGGCATATTCACCGATATCTCTGGTGCACGACGCTTAGCCTTGACCAACGATGAGGCTCTCCTAGTTAAGTTCCAGAAGGCAGCAACTCCAAAATTTGATTTGAAGACTAAGCTGAGGATGTTCCCTTTCTACTAACTAACAACTTGTACCAAAAAAGTGCCAAAAGGTATGGCCTCTTGAATGATGGTTGAGACAATACCAACAACTTGTGATTGGTTTAATTTGTGTGTGTTTTTCTGGTATGATTAGTCTGTCATGTGTGTTTTGCTTTGTATAAATGAATTACATAAAACCGGCTTTGTCTCTTTAATTATGTATACTAAATGTTTTCTTTCTATATTTGAGCGTACGACATCTTATTCTTTCGATCTCCCAATAACTATGTAAAATTTGACCAATTAACCCTAAATAAATCTGTTGACCCAAAAAAAAAAAAAAAAAAAAAAAAAAAAAAAAAAAATCTGTTGACCCAAAAACAAATATACGTTCTTACCTTACTCCTAAAGTAACGACTTTGATTACTAAGTTATAACTACCAATTTAGTATCTGTATAACTACTACTATTTTCTCCTTGCAAATTTAGTTGTATAAATCGAATAACCGAAATTTCACTTACTCAAAATGTCAAACTTTTCATACGGCCTCACGTAGGAATATTGTTTGTAAACAAGATTGTTGTTTTTCTGAGGTAATGTAATCCGGTAACGGCGGCAAGTTCTTGCATCATGGGAAAACTAGTTTCATTGAGTAGTAATATTCCATATTTAAACAATAATTGTTTCCTTGGGAAAATATCTACTAAACTACAAAAAATATGTTACACAAAGATTTCGGGAGGCGAAAAACGTGCGTAAATGAGATGGATGACAAAGACATAAAGAACGATACAAACTTCAAATAATGTTTGGTTACAATTTTTTTCAATTGTTAGCATTTATTTTTGTTACATAAATTTACATATGAATATGATAAGCTATCCAGTATCCACACACCACAAAACAATTTCTCAAACTCTAACCCAATGAAGAAGCTTACTCTGTCTTTCATCACTCTCACCGTTCTCTCAGCCCTCTTCACCGCAGCTTCAGCGGCCGATGCTGTACCAAGCCAAGTAGTCCTAGACACAGCTGGACATCCGGTTCAGTCCAATGTCCAATACTACATCATACCGGCCAAGATCGGAACCGGAGGTGGTCTTATCCCTTCGAACCGAAACTTAAACACACAAGACTTGTGTCTGAATCTCGACATTGTCCAATCATCATCTCCATTCGTCTCAGGCCTTCCCGTAACTTTCTCCCCACTCAGCACCAAAACCAAACATGTTCAGCTCTCAACTAGTCTCAACCTCGAGTTTGATTCTACGGTTTGGTTATGTCCTGAATCCAAGGTATGGAGAATCGACCACTCTGTGCAACTAAGGAAGAGCTTTGTAAGCACTGGTGGTGAGAAAGGTAAAGGTAATAGCTGGTTTCAGATTCAAGAAGATGGAGATGCTTACAAGCTTATGTATTGTCCGATTAGCTCCACCGTTGCGTGTATTAATGTGAGTTTGGAGACTGATGATCTTGGAGTTCGACGTTTGGTTCTTAGCACTGATGAATCTTTCGCTGTTAAGTTTCAGAAGGCTTATGATTCAAACTCCAACTGTCATCTTAAGTCTAACTCGAGGATGTTCCCTTTTATGTAAGTGTGAAATCTTGGTAAATTGTTATGCTTGAGAGAATGCCAAGATGTGATGTAATGTAACCAACGGTTTATATGAAATAAAACATATAGTTATTGTGTGTTTTAGTATCTAATGTAACAATAGTACAATACTATATGCATAACCTAGAAAGTAATTTTGTGTGGGGTACTTTGATATTTTATAAAATCTTGGGGAAAATAAGAGAAAACATGGAAATATTTGTTATTTGTTGATAACTCCAAAACTATGCTATATTTCACTTTGGTGCCCCTCGTTCGTGAGAGTCTGTTTAGTCCGTCGATGCCGCATATGGAAGCAGCCGAGAGAGTCAATTCGGCGGCGCGTCTTGGAGCTGAGAAAATGGGCGAGGAGGATGATACGGTGGAGGAGATACGACAGATGAGTGGTTACGGCGGAGATGTGATAGTAGTCGGTGGATTTCCGGCGTCGGAGTCGGAATCGGAATCTGAATCCGATTTGGCGGCGGCGGAGATTATGGTTATATGGGCTATTCAAGGGCCAACTTCTTTTGCTCCAAACGCCCTCGTTGCTCAATCTTCTCTTGAGCTGCGTCTCGATGCTTGTGGCCACTCACTCTCTATTCTCCAGTCTCCTTGTTCATTGGTAACTCATTAGCTTCTCTGTTTCAGTGTCAAATTTCTCGTTTTTTTAGGGTTTGTTGCAATCAAGTTTGCGTCTTTCGGATCCTTATTGAGCCCGGGTTTGGAGAAGATAACGAGTTTGTGTATATGTGTCTTGTGGCTACCATCAAACTTACATTGGCATGTTGTTAGAACATGTTTAGTGATACAATCAACTTTTAAGTGGCTTTAGCTTAACATTGAAGAAAGTGACTCTTCTTGCGTTGATCATGAAGCGTGTTAGAACTATGTTTCTGATATTTGTTTCTTGTGTATTGTGAAGAACACGCCTGGAGTAACCGGTTCAGTGATGTGGGACAGTGGAGTGGTGCTAGGGAAGTTCTTAGAACATTCTGTTGACTCTAAGGTTCTTTCTCTTGAAGGCAAGAAAATCATCGAGTTGGGTTCTGGTTGTGGCTTAGTTGGGTGAGCAAAAACCGCAAATCTTTCTCCTCTGTGCTTTATTATTAACGTGTTAAACATTTAGTTAGTTTCTTCTTTCAGTTGTATTGCAGCACTTTTGGGAGGTAATGTTGTCCTCACTGATCTTCCAGATAGACTGAGGCTACTCAAGAAGAACATTCAAACCAATTTGCACCGTGGGAACACACGTGGATCTGCTATTGTGCAGGAACTTGTTTGGGGAGATGACCCAGATCTAGATTTGATCGAACCATTCCCTGATTACGGTATTCATCACAGTTTTATTTTTTCTCCTTTTGCCTTGTACACACCATCATCACACTTTTTATTTGCTATGTACTTGTAGTATTAGGGTCAGATGTTATATACAGCGAAGAAGCTGTTCACCATTTGGTAAAAACGCTTTTGCAACTCTGCGGCCATCAAACTACAATCTTCCTAGCAGGAGAACTACGGAATGGTTAATCTTTTTCTCTTTGTTGTTTTCAATCACCTTTTATTACAAGAACACAAGGTATAATTTTGCGCTCTCCTTTTTTCTGTCAGATGCTGTTCTTGAGTACTTCTTAGAAACCGCGCTGAAAGATTTCGCGATCGGGCGTGTGGAACAAGCACAATGGCATCCGGATTATCGCAGCCGTCGAGTAGTGCTTTACGTTCTTGAGAAGAAGTCGAAGAGATGCCTCGCTGATGACTCTTCGCTTAATCAATCTTGTTAGCCATTGAGGTTTTGTATGTATTGCGTTTCAAACAGAATCAGGAGCAAAAAAAGGCTTAGCATATGCGTTTGATCCTTCCTTGCATATTCTCATACGTCATTCTCATAGTGTACAGATGTATTATTCTTGTGTTAACTTCTTTTTCTAGTGGAGACAAACTAAAAAAACAAATGGATTTCAGATCTTTGATGATATCTGATTTGCGTTTTGTATCAGAGACAATACATAATAGCGAGGACAATTAGCTGGTAATTTTGTATTCCGTTGAAATTATTATTATACAAGTTGGGAGGATCAAGGGTGCAAGATTTTCCCATTAAAAAATGTCACAATGATCTGTCATGATGAAACTACAATTGTATGATGGAGACTTTTCTGGGTTTCAATACCAAGATGCAATAATTGTCCTAAAATGACATTGCCACTCAGAAACTGAAAAACGAAATGGCTAACAACTACGTTTCCTCTGTTCTGAAGTTGCAGCTTGTGCTTCTTCAACTTGTTTACTTGAGTCAGCAATATGTTGATTCTGCCTCTATCGTCAAGTTTCTTCCTGGTTTTGAAGGCCCTCTTCCCTTTGAGCTCGAAACCGGGTTTGTTTTTGATCTCTTAATGTGATTAAATCCGTGTTCTGTGTTTGGAGATAATCTGTGTTTGGTTTATTGTGAATGAAGGTATATTGGTGTTGGTGATGAAGAGGAAGTGCAACTATTCTACTACTTCATCAAGTCTGAGAGGAACCCAGAAGAAGACCCTCTTCTGCTCTGGCTAAGTGGAGGGCCTGGCTGCTCTTCCATCACTGGCCTTCTTTTTGAGAATGGTGAATTTATAGCAATGATCTTCTTCAACTCGTTCTTCTCCTCTGTCTTTGGTGATGACTCATTTGACTTCAACAGGGCCTCTGGCTATGAAGCTTGATGTTTACAATGGAACTCTCCCTTCTTTGGTCTCTACTACATATTCATGGACAAAGGTAATACAAAGCTGTTTATTCCCATATGACGATCACCAAAACCCGATGATCAATATGTTCTTGATCATTTTCTTTAGACTTCAAGCATAATCTTCTTGGATCAGCCCGTTGGAACTGGCTTCTCCTATTCAAAAACTCAACAACGTACTAAACCTAGTGATTCAGGAGAAGCCAAACGGATCCATGAGTTTCTTCAAAAGGTAAACAACAAATCTTGGTGCCACGTTTCTTTGTGCATTGACATTTAGGAACCTTTTTCTAATTTTGTTGTTGTTGTTGTTGTGCAGTGGCTAGGCAAGCATCAAGATTTTTCTTCCAACCCTTTCTATGTTGGCGGAGATTCTTATTCCGGTTTGGTTGTTCCAGCTACCGTTCATGAAATCTCAAAAGGTATATATAATTTTATATTATCAATCCCGATGCCTTTAACTCAACCAATTATTATAACAGAAGAAACATGATGATGCAGGAAATTATCAATGCTGCAATCCTCCAATAAATCTTCAGGGCTATGTGCTGGGTAACCCGTTGACAGAATATGCAATCGAAGTTAACTCCCGCATTCCATTTGCCCATGGAATGGCTCTGATCTCTGATGAACTCTACGAGGTACTGAAACATGAAATTTGCTTTTGTTTCTTGTCACCAGAATGAATGAAAATAATAAGAAATTTAAAAACATTGTTTTGTTTGCAGTCGTTGAAGAGAATATGCAAAGGAGAATATACACATGTTGATCAACGCAACACAGAATGCTTCAAAGTCGTTGAAGAATTTAATAAGGTTTACAGACTCGATCGACAAATTTTTAGCTGATGTTGTGTGTGTCTGCCTTAAATAAACTAATTTAGTAAACTCGGAAGTTTTTGTTTGTATTTTTTTAGCGTACAAACAGAGTAGGCCAACAACATATATTGTATCCAGTGTGCGAAACTGAAACTCCAAATTGCTATGTAAGTAAATGCTTTTATATATCTTGCCCTCTGTAAACAATTTGAGAAAAAACATTTAATACAATGTTGCTTTTACAGATTTATCGGTATTTGCTAGCTACGTACTGGGCCAATGATAAAACTGTACGCAAAGCTCTACAAATCAATAAGGTGCATACAGTATATATATACATGAGTATGAACAGATTATTTTTAAGGTTCTTGGTATAGGAACAGTGTCATTCTTATATGATTGCAGGAGAGTATAGGGGAATGGGTACGATGTTATTACGGTATTCCTTACAATAATGACATCAGAAGTAGCATACCTTACCATATGAATAACAGCATCAATGGTTATCGATCTCTCATCTACAGGTCAGCAGAGTTTGAGTTTTTGCTGATCTAGATTCAAGACTTTTGTTAAATTTTCTGCGGTTTTTGGTGAATAGTGGTGATCACGATTTCGAAGTACCTTTCATTGGAACTCAAGCTTGGATAAGATCACTCAACTATTCTATTATTGATGACTGGAGGCCATGGAAGATCAAAGATCAAATCGGAGGGTATATAAACCGATTTTTGTCAAGTAAATGGGATTCTCGCTTTATGAGACTCAGTTTGAAATTGACTCTTGACTCTTAACTTGGCAGATACACAAGGACATATGCCAATAAAATGACGTTTTCTACTATCAAAGCAAGTCTTTTACCTTTCTTTTTCTTGAACACTTTTACTGTGGTTTGAACTTGTATTGAGTTGCGGGTTTTGATTATAGGGCGGTGGGCACACAGCAGAGTTTAAAACAGATGAAACTTCTATCATGGTTCAAAGGTGGATCAATGGCCAACCTCTGTAAAAGAAGAAATTATTATTTTAGTAACACATCCAAATATAGACCATCATTATCAATAGGCTCTTAAACAACTCTTAAGTTAAGAGTTGTCTTATAACTAACAAAAGTCTCTTAACTAAGAAACTTTAAAAGATTTTTGTTAGTTATAAGACATATCTCTTAACTTAAGAGTTGTCTTAAGAGCCTATTGATAATGTTGCTCTCCCCTTCCGTGTTTCTCTGTTTCCTTTGTTCATCAAATCTTGAATAAATCATATTTTTCTGTTTCTCTTAACTTTTTTTATTTTATTTTATTTCCCGTAGCCTAAGATTCAATAACTAACTTGGAAATAGAACAAAAATTCACAATTTTCGTTTGTTTGGTTATAAACAGAAACATTTTAACAACCACAAATATAAGTCAATGATCTAACAAGACAAAAATTTATACAAACGGAAAACGTGGTTTGAATTTTGATGTTGGATCGTTGATGATTCAATATTTCTTTTTGGTATCGTTTTGATAAGTAAACCGGGATTGGAAAATTAAATGATTCGGTTATAGTAAGTGGTAGAAGTCTCAGATTGGTTCAGATGGTTTGAAGGAAAGGAGCAGCAAGAAAAGACTCTTGCCGATTTGGAGGGTTTGCTATTATAAGAGTTAGTGTATAAAAAACTCAGCTTTCTATTTTTTCTTCTTTGACACCAAAAAGTTTCAGATTTATCTTGTCCATTGCTTGGGTTTGAGCACAGCTATACTTCACGTGATATAGTGGAAAGCTAGTGAAAACCATGTACCTCGGTATAAGCATCAATGGCCGAACCAAAACGTTCTTTCTTAAAGCAACTTTTCCGGTCTACTTTTAACCGCTCGGCTTGTTTTATCCCCATGGTAGAGAAAGAGATATTTTTGTTTAAATGGATTCTATAAAGATTAAGAAACTCCCATAAGGCCATGCGAGTCGAGAACAAGAAAGTCTAACGTACATATAATATTGGGAGAACCGGCGAGATCGACCGAGATCGACGATCGAGATGATCGTCCAAGATTATGGAAATCATGAAGATCGAGAAAGATCTATAAGTTATCATATCTTAAGTTTAGGAAGTTTAACATTATCTCTAAATATATTATTTACATTTATATTTATCTTGAATTAGGAAATCTCATCTCTATATAAGAGAATGTAATTTATACATTTAATCTTATGAGAGTCTATTAAAATTCTTCCTAAACACTTTTGTGTTCTTTACTCTCATCAATTTATCATATAATATTGGTAATTGTTTTGTTTGGCTGTCGTAGTGATTTCTCTGGCTAAGTCATTCCTTACATATTCGCAAATGTCATGCTTACAGATCACAGATGTACTATTTTTATGTCAATTTTTTTCTTGTAAGAAATCTTGAAGAAGATCGACCAAAAAAAGGATTCAGATCGTTGAAGAGATTTGGTTTGCGTTTTGTATCTGACACTATCATAGAGCAAAAGTTATTTACATAATTTGTATTATATACGAGGTCATGTAGCCAAAATTGAAAGATAGAGTTGGTAGGCGACTTTTTTGGAGTTCTAGTATAAAAATGCAATAATTGGCCGTAAAAGGCATTATTGCTATTTAGAAAACTGAAAGAAAAAATGGCAAGCAACTACATTTCCTCTGTTCTGAAGTCGCTGCTTCTGGTAATTCACCTTGTATTCTTGAGTCAGATCCATGTTGATTCTGCCTCAATCATCAAGTCTCTTCCTGGTTTTGAAGGCCCTCTTCCCTTTGAGCTCGAAACCGGGTTTGTTTTCGATATCTTCGTTTGATTTAATCCGTGTTCCTGAGTTTGGAGATAATCTAAAAAAAGTTATATACTCTTTCTTGTGAATGAAGGTATATTGGTGTTGGTGAGGAAGAGGAAGTGCAACTGTTCTACTACTTCATCAAGTCTGAGAGGAACCCAAAAGAAGACCCTCTTCTTCTCTGGCTAACTGGAGGACCTGGCTGCTCTGCCCTCTCTGGCCTTCTTTACGAGAATGGTGATATAAAAAGAAACATCGATATTTTTTGTGTGCGTCTAGGATTACTCGTTTTAATTCTATAGATCTATATACACAGGCCCTTTGACTATGAAGCTCGATGTTTACAATGGAAGTCTCCCTTCTTTGGTCTCTACTACATACTCTTGGACAAAGGTAATACAAAAGTGTGTATTCTTGATATGGCGATCAGCAAAACCCAATGATCAAATTTTCCTCAGACTTCGAGCATGATATTCTTGGATCAGCCCGTTGGAACTGGCTTCTCCTATTCGAGAAATAAACTTTTTAATAAACCTAGTGATACAGGAGAAGCCAAACGGATCCATGAGTTTCTTCAAAAGGTAAATTATTGACAAAGTTAAATAATTGTCTCTTGAAGCAACGGTTCTTAGTAGGAGCCTTTTTCTTTTGTTGTCATTCGTGCAGTGGCTAGGCAAGCATCAAGAGTTTTCCTCCAACCCTTTCTATGTTGGCGGAGATTCTTACTCCGGTATGATTGTTCCGACTACCGTTCAAGAAATCTCAAAAGGTATATATGGTTTTATGATATCGAATCCCCCAAGCCCTTTTCTCAATCAATTATTATAACAGAAGAAACATGATGATGATGCAGGAAATTATGAATGCTGCAATCCTCCAATAAATCTTCAGGGATATGTGCTTGGTAACCCGATAACAGACTATAAAATTGACGATAATAACCGCATTCCATATGCTCATGGAATGGCACTGATATCTGATGAACTCTATGAGGTATGAAACATACATGCTTTTGTTTCTTGTCCCTACAATGAAAACTTAATAAAACAAGCTGTTCCAAAAACTCTAATTTTTTTTGGGATAGTCGCTAAAGAGAATCTGCAAAGGAGAATATGGACAAGTTGATCCACATAACACAGAATGTTTGAAACTTATTGAAGAATTTAATAAGGTATACCCTATATACACTTAGTGGAATCTTAATTGATGTTGTGTCTCACTAATTTAGAGTCTTTGTGGTTTTTTTATAGTGTACAAGTAGATTATACAGATCACATATATTATACCCATTGTGTGAAGAAATTACAAATCCAGATTGCTATGTAAGTAATCTATTATTCTCTATGTTAAACGTGAAATCATTGAGAAAAATGAATTTAAAGATGACTACTTTTACAGATTTATCGGTATTCACTAAGTACCTACTGGGTTAATGACGAAACCGTACGCAAAGCTCTTCAAATCAATAAGGTAATATATATATATACGTTAATCCTAATTGAAATATATACGATAGCAACTAAAATAATGTTCTTTTCACTAAAAGACTTATGGAGGATTTATTAAAACTACGTACATGAAAAGTAAATTCTTACAAAACAAATATTAATAATTTAATTTTACTTGTCTATAGTAACATATAAAGAATAACTAAAATATTTGAAAAAAATTGAAATAAGTAGTCGCCAAAGAGGTAAATAAAAATAAAACAATGAATATAAGTATGATCAATTGATGATTGCAGGAGAGTATAAGGGAATGGACACGATGTAACTGGAGTAAACCATACACTAAAGACATTATAAGCAGCGTACCTTACCATATGGATAATAGCATCAATGGCTATCGTTCTCTCATTTTCAGGTTCAGAGTTTAACCTTTTGCTGATTATAATTATACCTAGCTACCAATTAGATTGAAGTATTAGTAAACTTTTCGGTGAATAGTGGTGATCATGATTTCGAAGTACCTTTAGTTGGAACTCAAGTTTGGATAAAATCTCTCAACTATTCCATCGTTGATGACTGGAGACCATGGATGATCAACAATCAAGTCGCTGGGTATATATATACTAATCTTTTTTCATAAACAAAACTGGGATTCTCTTGTTTATAATTGCTCTATCAGACTCATGTTGAAATTACTCGACTCTTCCTTGCAGATACACAAGAACTTATGCCAATAAAATGACATTTGCTACTGTCAAAGCAAGTCTTTATTCTTTCTTTAATTTTTCCAACCATAAATATTTTTATTGCGGTTTTAAACAGTATTTCTTAAATTAAGATGTGGGTTTTGATTATAGGGAGGTGGGCACACAGCAGAGTATAAGCCAGATGAAACCTTTACCATGTTCCAAAGGTGGATCAATGGCCAACCTCTATAAAAGAAGAGAGTGGCCTTTACGTATAAAGGACTAGTTGGGTCGTTCAAAGCTCGTTCGTGAAGCACACACCCATTTATTAGTATATACTGTATCTGACCCATTTACGGAAAAAAATTTCTGCTAAAAAATTCTCCAACATTTTTTTGTTTGTAAATTTACTTTCCAACTCCAAAAATTGTTAAAAACAAAAAAGAAAAGTATCTTCAACTCACAATAACTCCGCAATATAATCATCCGAGGTCGACGAGGGCGTTCTCATAAATAATAATTTAGGGAAAGATAGGGTTTTAGACTTTAAGTTTGGTTTTGGTTTGATTTTCTATAACGAATGAGATTCTTTTCACTTAACAGATTTTCTATAACGAATTTGATTTGAACGTTTTGGCCTTTTGGGAAAGAAAGAGGAACCCAAGTAAAGCTCAGTTTTGTTATTTTTATCGGTTCAATCAGGTTTGGTCAGTATTTCAGCACTCTGGTCGCAATTTGGTTAACTGTTAATAATTTGATCGTGCTTTTGAAGTGTGAGTTTAAGCTCGTTAGTTTAAAATTTTAAGGGTGCAAAGTGCAAACTAACTCTATTCTTATAAATTTATAAAATATTGTTTGTCAATCTATCCTATTAATTAACTTTTGCAAAATTAAATCAACAATAAAATTTAACATTATAGAATAATTAACAGAATGTGGACGATAAAAATTGTTAGAATACATAAACACGAGATACCCAATCAAGCTATAACTAATATGATAAAATCAAATCTATTCAAGTTTGACAAAAAAGATCAAGTTTTTATATTCGAGAAAGATATGCAAGAATTAGAAAAATAGGAAAATGGATTTGTTACATACTAATTAATAAAAGCGGGACATGTGAATTGTCATCTCTTATTATTTAATTTATATTATACATTTAAATTAAGCAGAATATAACTCGTTAAAAACTCGGTTTGACTTGAAGAAACGTGGGTGGAAAGTGGAGTATACAAAAATATATAAAAATAGATAGTAATCTTCTCGAATCCGCATTCCGCATGCATGAGATTAATTAAATGTTCAACTGCATAATTTTGAAGTTTAATAATTCAAAACCTAAGCCTATACTAACATTTAAACTCACATTTTCTTCACCCACCCAGTAACATTTAAACCAGACGCAAAACTACAAAAACCAAAAGCATGAATCCTATATTTTTAGAGGATGAGAGTCATAACTTAAAAGAAGACTGGTAATAAAAAAAAATATGTGTATTCCTCTGTTTCCTTTGTTCATCATATCTGGAATAAAACATCTTTCCTCTCATTCTTTTAATTTTTTTCTCTGGTTTCAAATTTAAATAACTTGGAACTAAACCTAAAATTTCCTCAGTTTTTTTTTTCTGTTTATAGATACAAACATATTAACAACCACATATAAGTCAAATATTATTACCATGTTGTTTATTATAATATCACATTATCGATATATAAAAGTTCATCACTTAAAGCATATCCTTTGGCATCTTCTCATTAAAATTAAAAGTTTAATTTGTTCCTGGTGTACGTTATCCTTCTAGATCTCCAAACTAAAATGGCATGCACATGATGACACTGAAATTATAAGTGAAGATATTGAAAGACAAATACGCGACATGTATGGATTATGTGCCCATTTTAGTTGGTTGACTCAAATTGTGCTGCAATAGACATTAAAAAAACGTAAACAAATGCATTCTTTGCAACTATTCTATATCTGAAGATATAATTCAAACCAAAGGAAAATAATAGAAAGAAGCTTATCGTTGTTTCGGTAAATTTTAACCGGTTCTTAGTAAAACAGCTCTACGAAACAACGCCCAAAGAGATATTTTATTCATCAGTAACTTTAGTTGACATAACTTGAAATAATAGCAGATCAGAATCATCTAACAAGTATCAAAGGAGAATCTAGGTGTAGATCTCTGTTAGAATTTTTTGGTAGAATCGATGGAGTCATCGTAATGTATAGTTACGCAATGGATCATCGGTGATTTTCTTAGGCCATGGTCATTATTCTTCATTGTTATATTTAACAAGTTTTCAGGGGTTTTTTTTCTTCCCATTTTTCTCCTACCCCCCTCTCTTTTTTAAGGACTTCTTCAACCCCTAATTTAATTTAGATTAATAGCGACGTGTCACTAAATCCTACTAATTTATAAGGATTAAAGATGACGTGGCAATACCAATATTTACGGAAATCAGGCAATGATTTCATTTTACCCAACAATCGTTTCAAAAAATTTGGAGTTGTCAGACCACCATTAACGGTGGGTTCTTAAAGAGTTCTTAACAAAATCTAAAATCAAAAATTAATGACAAAGCATGTAAAATACTAAGCAACGTGCCTTAGTTAAGAGCCATTATTCCTAAGAGCCATTATTAAGGACGTTAATTCGCTATAGCTCTAAGTTGGATTATACCGTATGCAAATACTACATGTCGGCAACGTTGGTTTCTGCCTGAGTAGACATCGATTGTGGATTTACGGAAATGTTTTGTTGTTGAATTGTGGAGCGTGATCACTTAAGACTCTTTGTTCATGAACTAAAACGGAGTGGTCATGTGAATAATTTGGATCATGCTTATGTTCCAGTTAATGAGACTGAATGTATGTAATGTAAGCAATTTTTTTTTTTTTTATAAAGATGTATGTAAGCAATTTCCCCTTATTGGTGAATCGTACTATGAGAATCTATCAAATCACGATGTTATAATGGCACATGTTTAAACGTTAAATAACCTCGATGTTATCCATATCCTCTAAATAGTTGGCCACATGATTCACAAAGATCGATAGACATTTTATAAAGTTAAACTAGAAAAAATTAAAACGAGCTTAAATTCACATTTCATATGCATGTCATGTGCCGATGTGCAGACCATGATCAAACTATTAATGGTTATTAAAAATTGCGACCAGTAACAGAGAATCGCGAGAGTTGTGAACTGTGCACAAATGTGATGAAGTTGGGTACAATACTTCTATAAAATGTATAAGACCGAAGCATATAAAATGCACAAATAAATACTAGAACTGGACTAAACTGAGGCTTTACCAACAATAATTTAGTTAATACATGTTAATAAGTAATAAAACAAAAAAAAAAACCAAAGTGCTCACACTCTTTTTTTTTCTTTTTCAAACCAGACTGAACCAAAAAATAACAAAACTAATTAAGCTTTGCATTTAGTTGTACTTCTTTTCAAAAGCGTAAATCGAAAACCTATTAAATCATATACATACATATATATATATATATATATATATATATATATATATATATATATATATATATATATAATATCCCCTAAGTCGTTTAAAAAAAATAAAAAAAATCGTTCTGATATGAAGAGGCGTGGGTGGAAAGTGGAGTATACAAAAATATTAAAATAGATAGTAATCTTCTCAAATCTGCATGTGTTTTAAACTTTCGACTGCTTAATTTTGAAATTTAATAATTCAAAACCTAAGCCTATATACTAAATAAGCTATATGTGCATATGTACTACACATCCGTGTATAAATACTGGTTACATTAACTCACATTTTCATCTTCTTCCAATAACATATATATCAAATACAAAACCCCAAAAGCATGAATCCTCGGTTTTACTTCCTTCTTGCCTTTGCCGCAGTTTTGGCCGCCACGACCGCAAACGCACAACCTGTTCTCGATATCGATGGAGACATCATATTCGGCGGCAGCTACTACGTTCTTCCCGTCATCCGTGGCCAGGGAGGCGGCGTGACTCTCTCCGGCCGCGGTGATCAGCCATGTCCTCTCGACATCGTTCAGGAATCATCCGAGGTCGACGAGGGTATCCCCGTAAAATTCTCAAACTGGAGGTCTAGAGTTGGGTTTGTTCCCGAATCAGAGAGCCTCAACATCGAGACGGACATCGCAGCCACTGTCTGCGTCCAGTCAACCTACTGGTGGATTGATGCGACGTGGCGTGTGACAGCTGGTCCGAAGCCAGAAGGGTTCGGAGAAGATTCCTCGCGTAGTTTCTTCCAGATCCAGAAAGCTGACGAGCATTTCTACAAGTTTGCGTTTTGTCCTAACGTTCGTGCAGGTAGCAGCAAAGTTTCAGCGTCCGAGTGGGGATGCGTCGATGTTGGGATACTTGTGGATGAAAACGGCGTTCGTCGTTTGGCTTTAGCCAATAGGCCATTCTTGGTTATGTTCAAGAAAGCTAATGTGCCAGAGGTCTCCGCCAAGACTATGTCTACCTAAGAGAGAAAGTTACTAAATGAAGAGGATAATAATAATCATAAATTAAGACTGCTAAAATAAAAACTCGCACTGTGTTTCTCTGTTTCCTTTTTTCATCACATCTGGAATAAAACATATTTCCTCTTTTTCTTTTAATTTTCATTCTCTAGTTTAAGATTACAAAAATTGGAAATTGAACAGAAACTTGTCTTTTTCTTATTTTTGGTCCTTTATAGATAGAAACAGCTTAACAACCATATATATATAAGTCAATGATCTAACAACACAAAATTTTGTACAAATGATAAAACGTGATTCATGCAGATATATGGGCAAGTGAGGCTATTGAAGAAAAGTTGAGAAAGTCAATATTTTCGATGTTGATTTCATTAGAAGAATAACTCTTATGATTTTGTGTTAGTTCCGGGTTTCTGCTTTTGGATTTTCTTGGGCTACTCTAATAGAAACCCGACTTTTGTATGATCAAATTATCGAGAAATTAAAGTTGCCAATATCGAGTAAGAAAATTTCATCACTTAAAGCCTATACTTTGGCATCTAGTCATCAAATTTAAAAGTTTTATCCTTAGACCACCTCTAACAAAGGGTTTTTACAAAGAGCTCTTAACAATTTTGATTTACAAAATAATGATAAAATGTTAGAGGCACGGCCACTGGCAGGTTTACACAGGGGAATTGCCAGCCTCGTGGGATTAGTCCTTGGGCCTAGGAAGCCTTTGGGAGACCCGCGGTTATTCAAAAAAAAAAAAAAAAAAAATGTTAGAGAAGTGCTTAAAAGAGGAGAGAGGGCTCTTAAAAGAGAAATTTATGCACTTTCTCTCCTCTCTTAAGAACTATTTCTTATTTTTTAATTTATATTTTGTAAATTTTTCTAATATTTTTGAGAACCTATGATTTGGGCTTAGTTTCCCGGGGATATTTATGTCTTTCGCCGGTTTAGTTTCCGAAAGAGTTTCGATTCTTGTCGGTCTTGTATTTCAAAACCGTATTCTACCTTCGTATAATATAATGGAATCATTCAGACCAAAAAAAAAGAAAAAAAAAATGCTCTTATAAACTATTCTAGACTAACGTGACGTGTACATGGCATTGAAAATTGAAACTAAATATGAATAGTTTACCTGGATAAAGACAAATACATGACATGTATGGATTAGAATCAAAGTATTATCAATAACTTCGATTACGTGTCCGTTTTGGTTGGTTTAATCAAATTGAACTGCAATAGACACTTAAAAAGCATAAACAAATCTTGGTTTGCATTCTTTGCAATCTTTCTATCTCTGAAAACGTAATCAAAGCCATCGAACGAAACATAATCTTTTAAGGAAACTGGAGTTGTTAGGAACGGATAAAATTGTATACGTACTAAATCAAACTAGAATCATAGATTTATTTCTCATACTTTCTAAATAAAAATTCAAATTCCAAAATCCGTACGTGTTGACTGGTGACATAGTGATCTCGACTCTAAAGCTAAGAGAGTAAATTTACTATAGCTCTAGGTTGGATTATACTGTATTTTTAAGAGATTTGTCCACCTCCAGATTAATTAGTCAAACACTTTGACAAAACTGAGATTAGCCAAAATATTCAAATCAAAAGTAACGTGTATATAATGTTAGTAGATATGATCATGATCATCTTCTCAATGTGTAGTAAAATTATATATATATATATAAATATTGGCAGTTTAAATTTCACAAGTTAAGTATACACTAGCCGCCAAAGCCGCCTCACCTAGTCACCACTGACTATAATCATACTAACGTGTTTATAAATAAGTATATCTTCTTCATCCACAAATAACCATTGGCTATAACTATCACAAAAACTACCAAAACCATGAACCCTACCTTTTACTTAGTTCTTGCCTTAACCGCGGTTTTGGCCTCAAACGCATGTGGTGCCGTTGTCGACATCGACGGCAACACCATATTCCACGAGAGTTACTACGTTCTCCCTGTCATACGTGGCCGAGGAGGCGGCCTGACTCTAGCAGGCCGCGGTGGTGAGCTATGTCCTCTCGATATCGTGCAGGAATCTTCAGAACTCGATGAGGGCATTCCCGTGAAATTTTCAAACTGGAGGCTTAAAGTTGCATTCGTTCCCGAATCACAGAACCTCAACATCGAAACAGACATCGGAGCCACGATCTGCGTTCAGTCAACCTACTGGCGGGTCGGTGAGTTTGACCACGAGAGGAAGCAGTACTTCGTTGTGGCTGGTCCTAAACCAGAAGGGTTTGGACAAGATTCGTTGAAGAGTTTCTTCAAGATCGAGAAATCTGGGGATCTTGGTGCTTACAAGTTTGTGTTCTGTCCTCGGACTTGCGACGCTGGCAGTCCAAAATGCAGCGATGTCGGGATATTCGTGGATGAACTCGGCGTTCGTCGTTTGGCTTTAAGCGATGAGCCTTTCTTGGTTATGTTCAAAAAAGCCAATGTGACCGAAGTTTCGTCAAAGACTATTTAAGAGGACAAGTCTCGATCTTTACTTTGACTACTAAATAATAAAACCTCTCTGTTTTTTTTTTTCATGATAAACACCTATCTCTCTGTTTTCTTGAAAACTACATACTATTGAATAAAGAGAGCTAGTGAAGCACATGCCCATTTATTAGATGTTCAATCATGTTCATCTTCTCCATTTTAATGCCCGATATAAATCAAAGGGAAAGAGTGGACATCCATTTAAATAAAAACAGCTAACAATACGTGGCCTCATTTATTATTGTGTATTTAATAAGAGAATGAAAGCTTTGAAACAGTAGCCATTCTCTAGAGATTCTGATGATGGTTGTGATATAGAAAACGATAAAAATAATTATTACTCTAGTCAATAGATTGGATAATAACTATAGTGTTTTCATTTAGTCTAATGACTTTCAGTTTGTCTTACATAATCTAATTGATTTTGTATCTTCTCACTTCTTTTATTCTTTAATTTGAGTTTTATTTTTGTTTATATTTTAGCAAAAGTGATCGAATCAATTCACAACAAATTATTTAGGTAATTTTAAAAAAGTTCTGAAAAATTGAATCTTTGAAATAAAAATTTTAGTTTGCAAATTCTGCGTAGAAATTTACAGAAAAAGATATTCCTTTTGTCGTCGATGAATCAATTAACGACTATAGAACTAAATTGGATAAGTTTATGCAAAACACAGAGAGGCTTATGAAAATGTGTGGAGTCTACAAAAGTTTTACAATAATAGAAGTAAAGTTGTGGAAGCATATGCGAAATTGTCCAGATCAAAAAAAAAAAAAAGCACAGCTGAAACAAAAAGAGAAGCGGTTATAATATGCATTGGGTTAACAACTGAAACTCACTCACATTTCATAACCATGCCATGTGTGGACGACGATCAATATATTAAGTTATTAACGGTTAACCGAAATTGCGACTGGAGTGCTCAAATTCGGACCAAACGGAACCCAAAATTTAAATCAATAAAAGTAAGCATTATTTGAATTAATTCTTTCTTTAAAGCAAAAACTTATGAACTATCAGAAGAACTATAGTGAAAAGAATATAATTGAGTCGTGTAAGAAAATCAAAACCTAAACCAAGGTAAAACCATATATTCCCCTAGAATCTTCTTAATCATTTAACATTGCGTTTAAAACTTTCAACCGCTTGATTTTAAAGCTAATAAATTCAAAACCTAACGTATACTATATACCAAGCTATATGTGCATATGTATAATGTATGTATATACGTCCGTGTATAAATACTGATTACATGAACTTACATTTTCTTCATTCAGTAACAAAATGTATCAAACACAACACTACAAAAACCCCAAAAGCATGAATCACTTGTTTTACTTCCTTGTTGCCTTAACCTCAGTTATGGCCGCCACGACCACAAACGCCGCCAAGCCCATTCTCGACATGAACGGATCGGAGAGATCATAAGAGGCGGTGCTTATCGGGTTTTCCCCGTCAGAAACTATTGGGATCACAACAGAGGGGGCGGCCTGAGTTTCGCTAGCCATGGTAGAAATCAATGTCCTCTCGACGTGGTGCAGGCACCATCCATGTACGACGATGGCGTTGCCGTAAAATTCTCAAACTGGAGGTCTGGACTTAACTTCGCTCCCGAAGCAGAGAACCTCAACATCGAGATGGCCATAGCAGACACGTTGGCCTGCATTAACTCAAACTACTGGCGGATCGATTATGACAGCGGGCGGGTGATGGCTGGTCCGAAGCCAGAAGAATATATACGAAGAAGATGGTTTCTTCCAGATACAGAAATCTGACTATCATCATCACTACAAGTTTTCGTTTTGTCCTGGCTTCGGAGGAAGCAGAAAACTTTCATGGCCCAGCTATGAATGCACCGATATTGGGATACATGAGGATAGATTTGGCGTTCGACGTTTGGCTTTAAACGATGGGGATTACTGGCAGGCTGATTACTGGGTTATGTTCAAGAAAGCTAATGAGACAGGAGAGGCTTTGTCCAAACCTATGCCTATGTGACTGAAAAAATTAAGAGGGATAATAGTCTCTCTGTGTTTTCAAATAAATAAATTAAAAGAGATAAGACTGAAAATTAAAACTCTGTGTGTGTTTCTCTGTTTCCTTTGTTCATCAAATATGTAATAAAAGATCTTTCCTCCGTGTGTTTTAATTTTGTTCTCGGGTTCAAGAGTCAGACAACTTGGAAATTGAACATAATTTTTTTCACTTTTGTTTAGCAAGCTAGAAACATTTTAACAACCACATCCACGCATATAAGTCGATCATTAAAACTTTGGTTTAACAAACCAAAACGTGGTTCATGAATATTTTGGCATCTAGTAATATGCTATCAAAACAGTTGATAACAGATGGGCCTGTTTTGGGCCAACGAGATTTGGATGAGTCGATTTTAACACTAATTAGAGTTTTTATCGGTGAAAGTCAACGGTTTCACAGTTCCCTGGACCCTAAAACGTTTTTTTTAAGGTAAAAAATCTTGCTGACCAATATCGTCTCCCCGATCTCTCAGCTTCTTCCATTGACGCCAAATCTAGCTAGCCTTTGTCTCTTTGAACGAAAATGGCGGAAACCATCGGCTCAGGTACATCTTTCTCAATTAATCTGAATTGAAATCTTTCGTATGTCGACATTTGTATGGAATCTACGTGCGATTGTTCTGGAACTACAAATGTATGGACCATATTGATTGATTTTGATCGAGCCTCTTTTGTATGGTCTTTAATGTATGAACTACAAATCTTTCGCTTTTTTTTTTTTTTTGTGCAGAGGTTTCGTCGATGTCTGACAAATCCGCCAAAATCTTCGTCGCTGGTCATCGCGGTTTGGTTGGATCTGCCATTGTTCGCAAGCTTCAGGAACAAGGTTTCACCAATCTTGTTCTTCGAACACACGCCGAGCTTGATCTCACCCGTCAAGCCGATGTTGAATCCTTCTTTGCTCACGAGAAGCCAGTTTATGTAATCCTAGCAGCAGCTAAAGTTGGTGGTATTCATGCTAACAACACTTACCCTGCTGATTTCATTGGTGTCAATCTCCAGATTCAGACCAATGTGATCCACTCTGCTTACGAGCACGGTGTCAAGAAGCTTCTCTTTCTTGGATCATCCTGCATTTACCCCAAATTTGCTCCTCAGCCAATTCCTGAGTCTGCTTTGTTAACCGCATCGCTTGAACCAACTAATGAGTGGTATGCTATTGCTAAGATCGCAGGGATTAAGACTTGTCAGGCTTATCGGATTCAGCACGGGTGGGATGCGATCTCTGGCATGCCTACTAATCTCTATGGTCCTAATGACAATTTTCACCCGGAGAATTCTCATGTGCTTCCTGCTCTCATGAGGAGGTTCCATGAGGCGAAAGTGAATGGAGCAGAGGAAGTTGTGGTGTGGGGTACAGGCAGTCCGTTGAGGGAGTTCTTGCACGTCGATGATTTGGCTGATGCTTGTGTTTTCTTGCTGGATCGATACAGCGGGTTGGAGCATGTTAACATAGGAAGTGGTCAAGAAGTGACGATCAAAGAGTTGGCTGAGCTGGTGAAGGAAGTCGTCGGTTTTGAAGGGAAGCTTGGATGGGATATCACTAAGCCAGATGGGACACCGAGGAAACTGATGGACAGCTCAAAGCTCGCGTCTTTGGGTTGGACACCCAAGGTTTCTCTCAGAGATGGTCTTCGCCAAACTTATGATTGGTATTTGAAGAATGTGTGCAGCCAATAAGTAATGGTTTCTCATATATATACACAACTCTTGAGTCTCAGGTAAATCAGCTTATCACCAACCTTTCTTTGAGATTCAAGAATTGCTTTTTATCGACATTGATTCATTTAGAGTTTTGTTGAGGAATTTACATTGTCCGAGATAAGACTTGCCTCTTGATGCAACATTGACTGAGGAATTTATATTTTGGATATCCGAGTCTGATCTTTTATTAGCTCTCTTCTATACATTCTTGAGAAGTTTCAAGAAAACAATTATGATTAATCAAAAACTATATATGGAGTATCATATATAGTTTGACAGAAGACAATAAGACATATAATGAATCTCGGCCCAATGGGCTGACAAATGCCTTGTTAAAGATAGCGTGAATAAAACGCACCGCGATTCAAACGTGAAAATTAAAAAGGCTAGTGTCCAAACGCACCGCCTCTAGCCCTAACCTCTACCTTCGTCGTTGGCTCACTTACTTGACTTCACGACCCGCTCAAGTTCCGACACGAAACTCATTTCAAATTAATTCTTAAACACAAAAAAGGGGCAAAAAATAATCGCCGGCGATTATGCCTTCACCTCCGGTACCGGAGACGGTTGTGAGCCACCGCTTCGCAGCTTTTCTTATCTGGCAATCGATTCCTTCATCAGCCATTTTCTTCTTCTTCAACCTTTTCCTCTTCTCCACCACTTCAATCATCTCCTTTCTCCTCACTTTCTTCGTCTTCCATTCCTCACAGCTTCTCTTCTCCGTCTCACTAGCTCTCCTCTCTTCTCCGACTCCAGATTCTCCTCTCTCCCCTCTCCAATTCACTCTCGGCCTTCTCCGTCACCTCTCGGATCCCGAGTTCCGCCGCCGTGCTCGCGTATCTTTACGCATCGTGCTCTTCGTCTGTGCTACTTCCCTCGCTGGGTTCTGCTCCGCTGCTGTCTTTTGCTTGTCTAGTGATTCTTTTGGACCGATTGGAAGAATAGGGTTTAGGGGATTTGTGACTGGATTGCTTTACGCAGTCCTCTTCGTCATTAAGCAGCGATGGGTTTTGGAGTTTCCCATCATTCAGGTTTTGTGTCTTTGCTTCTTGATTTATGGAATATTTCATCAATTTTGTATCTTTACTGATTCTTACTTGTGTTTTTCCAAAACAGCGTCCACCGTTCTTCAGCTTCAAGATTGGTCTTCCTTCAGCTCTAACACAAGCTCTGAAGCTATCTGGTGTGCTTTATGTGTTGTCAACGATAATGCTATTGTTTCTGCTAGACTGGTCCGGTGGGCTTGTGTCTGTATCGAGATTCTTGGGTGAGCAGGTCTTATCTTATGCCGGCAGTTTCTGTTTGATTCTCTCTTGGGAAGTCACTCACCATATACATAAGGTTAGTTAAGTTGTCTTTGTTGATTTGCTATTGATAGATGTAATTGGTTGGTGATATAGCCGTTTAGATTGGTGGTATAGTGTTTAGTATGTTAAGATCCCTGTAGCTTTATAGTGAACATTGTTGAGGTGACATGTTAGATTGTAGAAGAGTTAGAACTCACTATTACTTGAGTGATGCTAAACTGAACTGAGAAAAATCTGAAAAGCAACGGCAAGTTAGCTGTGTTTACCATTATGTTTTGCATTGATACTGTGTGGAATTGTTTTCCTGTTTTGTTTGGCATTTCTGTTTTGGAAGCCTATGTCAAGGTCTGTCTGTCTTCTGTTTATGTGGATCGGTTAAAAAAAAAACTCATATAAATTTGTATCGATATGCATAAATTGTTTACTTTTCTTGGATAGCTTAACTATTCCTGCCTAAACACTTTGAAGTATTTATCTATGAGCTTTGTTCTGTGTATAACTTGTTACTCTATCAAGGAATACATAAACTTTAGCTACTTTTCCAGGTTCTGAGTTCTGACTACAAAAGAAGTTAATTACAATTGTCGTTTTCTTTTCCAGGTTCTGCACACAAAACGGTTCAGCTTTGCTCCTCCAAAAGGATCTGCTGCAGCAGAAACGAATCCAAGCGAGCCTCTTCTTGCTGCTTTAGAAGGGAGCGCTCCAGGTTCCCTCGAGCAGTCTCTTGCATACCTTGATCTCTACATGGTGTCTCAGAATAATGTCGACACATGGCGTCGTGCTGCTTTCTTTGAGGAGTCCACCGAGACGTACAAAAGAGTAATCACTCTATGCTTGAGGCCTTTGGAAGAGCTCGCCTCCAAGTTATCTTCTGGGCTAGACCACACCTTTACTGAAAAAGGTTATCAGACACCACTCCAGCCACCAACCGAGTCATTTATCGATCCAAAGTTTGGGGAATCACTTAAGTCTTTCCAGGTAAACTGCAATTCAAAGTTCATCCCTTTTCTATGTGAAGATTTGTTCAGGTAGCTGTAACCAAAATCTGTTTGCTCTGTATCTGATATCTGCAGCTATATGCATGGTGTGCTCAAACAACTGCATCCCTGACTTCAATCTCTCACAAGGAAGACAGGCTTGGAGTAGCTCAACTGTCTGGTGGAAATGCTGATGTTGTCTCAACACTTCTATCGCTTTTGCTAGCTATCGAAACGTTTATGGGGAAGAAGACTAATCTTCAATCACCTCAACAACTGATGGGACCTGCTAGTATCAAATGGGCGACCTCGAGTATGGTCAGAAAAGACGTTAAACCCATAAAAAAAAGTATCGGGGGGATGTACTCCTACGCGTATGCAGCGACAGATGTTTTAAGGATATCAATATACCAGATTCTGTCCACATTCCGCGATGAAATGCTCAACAGCGACAGAGCAGGGCTTCTTGGTAGAGATTGGATTGGATGCAAGAAACCGCCTTTTGGAACAAACGACATGCTGCTACAGAAGCTTAAGCTCTTCCTCGAGTTCCAAGCTTGATGGAAGATTAAAGAAGTACAATTCCTCGATTAACAAGTATCATGATTGAAAGAGCTGGAAAGAAAAAGGAACTAGAGTGAGCCTTGTATTGAAAAATGAAATCCCTCGATTTTGCAGAAATTTGGGATTAAACTTCTTTTTGGTGAACTACATAATTATATAAGAATCAAACTTTATTGGTAAGTTTTGCATCTTGAATCTTGATAACATAAATTTTGGAGAAGCCTCTATATGTTTAGCAGTGTTAATATGAACGAGTTCCAAGAGATCTGTAACTCAACGCATTTTACAAAGAAAACCAAAATTGGAATCTGTAATGGGCCATAGATTTAGGCCCATGGTCGCTGCTTATAGTAATATCCGAAGGAGAGATCGTGACCGTTGGATGGTGATTAGACAAATAATTGTATAGAGTGTTAAAGCTGAGATTGGCTACAGACACCATTCGCATTTACTTAAAGGGCAAAACCCTTCAGCGCCGCTTGGATCTCTCTCTCCTCTCTTTCTCTTTTCCCTTATCTTCTTCTTATACCCTTCGACCAAAGAAGAACCCTAATAATCGATTATCAAGGTAAAAGTCACTGCAATGAATTGTTCTTTCTTTTTCATTTTAAGATTTTTGATTGTTTCCTTCTGAGTTAGCCGAAGGGTCAATATCAATTTCCTTTTTTTTTTTGTCTTTCGATTCATAAAAATGTCTTCATTGATTCGAGATACTGTCTTTTGTCATTGATTATATTGTTTTGAATTTTTAGTTAGTTAAAAGTAGTGTCTGTGTAATGGAGACCTAATCAATTGGAAAAAAATTGAAACTTTAGGTTAAGCTCATTGTAAAAATACGAGCTTTGTTCTTCTTGCGACACTGTGCCCTTAGTCCTAGCGTGTTAAAATTGTGGTTTGCGACAACTGAACATGTAGCTAATTGATTTAGTTATTGTGTATGTCTAATTGATTCAGTCAAGTGTAGATTATACGAACTTCTTAGTTACATTTTTGGGCTTATAGGTTTTAGCTTTGTTTCTGTGTTTTGAAACACAGATGAATAGGGAAAAGTTGATGAAGATGGCTAACACTGTCCGCACTGGCGGAAAGGGGACAGTAAGAAGGTATTTTTACTCACAAGTCTTATTGTTCATTTGTTTTCTTACCAAATTTATGTTAGATGTTCTCTAAACATTTTTTTTATTTTCATTTCAGAAAGAAGAAGGCTGTTCACAAGACCACTACAACCGATGACAAGAGACTCCAGAGCACTCTTAAAAGAGTTGGAGTCAATTCCATTCCCGCCATTGAAGAAGTTAACATTTTTAAGGATGATGTAGTGATTCAGTTCATTAACCCTAAAGGTAAAAAAGTCTAGCTTTATAAATTACAGGACTTGTGATAAAACTTCATTGTATTAATGGTTGTTGTGTGTCTTTTTCAAATGTTGCTATTGCAGTTCAAGCTTCTATTGCTGCTAACACATGGGTTGTGAGTGGTACACCACAGACGAAAAGTAAGTGTTTATATACACACAGATGATCCAATACTCTTCTCGGTTTAATTTTCTAATCTGAAAATCTGAATTTTACTGCAGAGTTGCAAGACATTCTTCCTCAGATTATCAGCCAACTTGGTATGCATCATTTAATGTGACACTCTTCGATATCCTTCATCAAACCAGTGATCCCTGAAGTTAAGCATTTTGTTTTCTTGCTTTGATAATTGCAGGACCAGATAACTTGGACAACCTGAAGAAGCTAGCAGAGCAATTCCAGAAACAAGCTCCAGGTGCAGGTGATGTCCCAGCAACAATCCAAGAAGAGGACGATGATGATGATGTCCCAGATCTTGTAGTTGGAGAGACTTTCGAGACTCCTGCTACTGAAGAGGCTCCCAAAGCTGCTGCTTCTTAGAGGAGGAAGGAGAGCTCCCCTGCAAAACCCATCATAAAAATGTTTGTCGCTCGACCTTTTTTGAGCACTGTCAGATTCTTGTTTTCTCTAATGCTTGCGAACAGAAAGACTTGGTTTTATTATCACTTGATGCTTTTTGGTCCGAACAGCAATTTTCCTTTTATTAAGGTTAGATCGCTTTTTGTTTACCACCTGTTCAAATGAGTGCTATGTTCTGTCTCTTCTTGCAACACAGTTCTTTGTTTTGAGTCAACCATGTTCAAGAGATGAACAATCAACAGTTTCGTACATTTAAATGGAAATTCGAAAGATTTTACATATTTCCAATTATTGGATGTAAACATTCCATAGAAAACACAACACTGTGAATGCAATCAAGTACTCATGATTGTTTCATTTTCGATCTCTTCCGCTTTCCCTTGTTGTGCTAGTGTTTCGTACAGCGGAGCATTTCGCGTTTCTCTTAGCCAGAGACTCACTACGCCGCTCAGCACAGACGCAACACCAAACACGATAAACGACATCATTGCGCTTTCCCTTCCCAATGCAACTAGCAGCGGTGCTGCAGACGCTCCTAGCATAAACGCTTGACGCAATAGCGAGACAGCAGTGTTCCTAACGTTTGTTGGGAACAGCTCGACACAGTAGACATATAGGACGTCATACGCTGTCGAGGATGCCATAAACCCAACCGCCTCAACTGCAAGTTGTAACCATTTCGCAACAGATATCGTACGGATCACACGGTGGATAGAGAGAACCGCGCAGAGTAGACACGCAACTCCAGCGAGGTATGATGAATTCGAGAATAGTGGACGCCGGTTCATGACCCCGAGGAGGAAACTTCCGATGAAAACCGCTGGAAACTCCATCAAAGCGTTAACAGCAACAGTTAAATAAAGATTGAAGTTGAGATTTTCAGCATTTAGTTGAATTCCATAATAAACAAAGCCACTGCCAAATCCAGCCATCATAACCATTATGATTCTTTTCACTGCCCATTTTGTTTTCCAAAACTTCTCCGATGATGAGGTTTGATCATCTCTCTCTGGAATTGGATCGACTAGGCTTAGATCCGCCGGAAGTTGTTTCCCGTTGAGCCTCGCTAGTTTCTTCAAGACCACCATGGCTTCTTTGTTACGTCCCTTGACAAGAAGCCATCGAGGAGACTCATAAGCAAAGGGCAAGAGACAAACCGCGTATCCAAGAGGAAGAAAGGATATGATCCGGTAAAGATTTCTCCATGACTTTCTCTCCAAATAAGCCATGAGTGGCAGAGATAGAAAACCTAACGTGAAGAAGAAGAAACCGTATTGCCCTACTTGGCCTCGCCACTTTTTGCCAACAATCTCAGTTGCGAGTACGATACAACAAGACCCAATTCCCGATCTAAAGAAACCATTGGCAAAACGCAAGAATGCGTAAACCCATACGTTTGGTGAAAAAGAGATCGCAAAGGCCGTGACAAAAGTTAATACACAAGAGAGTAATAGCGTCTTCTTTCGACCAAACCATGAATCAGCAAGATATCCATAAACACCAGAACCTGTAAAATAAAACAAAAAAATCATGTAAAAGATGGTTCAATTTTCGATAAACACTCTCCAAACCGTAAATATCAAACTTTAGAAGGTAAATATCAATATACCGAAAAGAGATCCGATGAAGAATAGAGTGGAAGGAACAGCAACAAGAAACTTATGTTGACATATGAGATTCCACTCAGAAACAACAGTGTCACTCTTTGATCCAATCCATTCCCATTCTCCACTCGCCAATCCACACAACGAGGCGCCCTCCACGATGGCACCGGTTGCAAGAAGCCTCGCAGCGGGCTGAGCGTCGGAGAAAATGGATATAAGAGTGGTCTGAGCATCGAAGATCCAAGCGATGGAGACCAAGACAGCATGCAAGATCTGAGCAAACCCAAGTGCGCCAATGTGTTGCTCGATCACCTCGTCAACTGTGAGTGCGTACCTATTGTTTGGTAGTTGTTGTTGCCTTGTTGCTTCTCCTTTCTCGGATGCTGATGAATCATTGGATATGTTTGGTGGTGTCTCCATGAGCTTTGGAACTTCTTGTTTTGAAGGTTCCATTTTGTTTATGTTGTTTCAGGTAGAAATATTTTTGTTTTAAATTAGGCTTGTGGGCTTGATTGATATATGTCTTAAGTTAGCGAGGGTATATATACACATGGTCAGGGAGTGTTTTGCATCCAATTTCTCACTCTCGAATAAACATATCTAATCAAAAGTGATTGTGCATAACGAGTCATTAATATTTTCGTATATAAACAATTAAACTTTTTCTTATATTGTGTGTCTATATCATCTGTTGCGTTTGATTGGTACACGTACGTTCATGAAGTTTTCATGATCATTTATAACTCTAAATTCAATTATGTTGAAAAGAAGAATTACTTTTGATTTGTGAGCGACGTATTAACATAAATGTAACTCTCTCTTTTTGCCTTCTTGTTTTATTTGTCTATACTTCTCTTTCATCTTTTTGTCTACAAATGTAACTCATTTTTCTTTTTGCAACAAACGTAACTCTTTTAGTTCCCACTAATTTTAAAAATATTGAAAAAAGAAAATAAACGACAAAAGTTACGGTTAGAATGCATGATGCGTGATGAGAAAAAGAAAAATAAAATTTATGATGCATGAGAACAACACATAGCTATAATTACAAATTGAATAATATGATGTGTAACCAATGCATGTGGCTTGATAGTTGATACTTGTCAAATATTATTTTGATCGTGATTTCCAAAGTTTGGTTCGTTTTGCGGGTTTTTGGCCGAATAAAACATGAAATTTGAGTTTATAATTTGCAAGAAACTCTTTGTAATTAAGTGAACGTATTCATCCGTAAGTAGTTGAGTGTTACGTATGGCATACTGCATACACACTCTTTGCAATATAAATATACGGTTCAGCGATTATGTATAGTACTAGATTTCTTTACCAAAAAAAAAAAAGTAAATGAGAAATTTAAGCCAATCATGAAAATTATTTTATAGTTGATCCTTTTTTGGCTTTTTCATAGTATTCCATGACCATATAGTAAAGTTGATGAACAGAAAAAAAAAAAGTTAACTATAATAAATCTGATTAATAATGAAAAATGGAACAAACAAATCTGAGAAAAAGTTGCAAATAGAAATAATTACTTGGAAAACGTAACTAGGTTAACTTTTAGCACTCAGTTTTATTCGCGTTTTCACAACTAATGGACTCTGCAAGATTGCAAACCACTCAAGTTTTCGATTTAGATTATTCAATTATTAAAAATTTAGCAAAAAGTTTGTTGCATAATTTGCATTATTAAAGATTAGTTAATTAAAGAGGTGCGATCATCCCGAGAGCCCATGAAGAAAGTGGGATAAATAGTAGGATTAGGACATTACGTGAGGTGAGGGGTCTATTGGTACGTAATATATTTTCGTATATTTGATGTACCTATCTCTATCTTCCTTTCTTAATTAACTTTTTCCTATTATTCTCTAGAATGTGAAAATTCATTTCCCCTTGAAACCTAGGTCTAGGCTCTATATGACTATACCTATGTAAGTTTTTGCAAGCTATCGATCAATACAAATTTTTTTGAACAATTCTTGGGTTCACCCCTAGGGGTGAACCCTTGTATTCACCTCTTTTGTTTTTAACCAATGAATGTGCCATGTCATCTAACATTTAATTAAAAATGGAAAATTAAACAAAATTAATAAAATAAATTAAGAAATAAAATCATTAACTAAAAAGATTAAGTTAGTTAACGGAGACGTCTCCGGTGTTAGTATTTCACGTTAGGGTTTTGATTTTTTTTCCATGGCCATTGATATTTAGCATTATCAATTCACCCACTTCTATTGTATTAGAACTTTCATAATTTTGGAATTGTTTCTGCTGCAACCTCAAAACTTTTCTCCTCTTTTATTGATCAAGTAAAGAAAACTTATGAACCTTCGTTGCTCTATATGTTTTGATTCGAAAATGACGTGTCTCTCTCGTTACGCGACTTACCTTACATATAGTCGAGCATTATGAAATGATAGTGTCCTAGTTGGGATATAATATAAAATGATCATTGGTGATATCCAGTTGGGAGAAAAAAAGAAGAAGCATTTAAAATGAACGGATGATTTTTACGAAAGTGGGACGTCGGGAAACCAAAGACAAATGATGGTATAAGGTTGACTTTATCTGTTAAAATACTTTTGTCTTTGCTCATAAATAAAAGCAATAGGTAAAGAACAAGAACAAATTTGAAAACTAATTGCAGGTAGTGATCATCTCTGATTTTTTTTTTTTTTTAGAAAGTTAAATTTCATTGTGTGAATATGGAGATACGCATACGTGTGTCTATATACACATAATACAATTCCTATTGTGATTTGTAAAAGACTACAATATGATGATGCTGAAACTTAGAAACTTTAAGCTATGTCCATTTCATAAATCTTAGGCTCCATCATATCCTGTACGGAAAATTGAACAAGTTAGAAAGAGAAAACAAACAATCACTAGCAAAAGTTGAACAAGTCAGGTTAATAAGAGAGACCAAACCAAGTAATACTCTTATACCACTTCAAACTGATAAGCAATTTTATGAGAGCTAATAATTGCAGGTTCACAGAAAATTAAACAGATTTGGAGAATTGTGATCCTAGAAGACGAAAATCATAAAATTGCCAAGGTAAACCGTTCGTCGTCGTCTTTCCCATATCTTCACGTTTCTTCAAACGATGACGACGTATCAATGGCCATGGAAAAAAAATCAAAACCCTAACGTGAAATACTAACACCGGAGACGTCTCCGTTAACTAACTTAATCTTTTTGGTTAATGATTTTATTTCTTAATTTATTTTATTAATTTTGTTTAATTTTCCATTTTTAATTAAATGTTAGATGACATGGCACATTCATTGGTTAAAAACAAAAGAGGTGAATACAAGGGTTCACCCCTAGGGGTGAACCCAAGAATTGTTCAATTTTTTTTCCAAAGGTCGTTTTCCTTGATAGAATCATCCTTGTTTGTTGTTTACAAAACATTACACAAACACGAACATCACTAGCAAATATATATATTTGGACTTATTATTCTATCTGGAGTAACATATCGTTCATGAATCTTCGTCACGTGAATACTAACTATTATTTGTGTTAATGGTGTTAGGCGAAACTTCTTATATAAAATTTCAATGTGGTTGAAATATAGTAATATAATCTTGAGGGTGAAAATGTTAGCACTTGTGATTACGTCTAGTATTATCGTCTACGTTAGTATATGTATAATCATCTATAAACTTTTTCTTGATTAAGATAATACTTTTTATTAGGATTTAGGAGGAATATGCGTAGCCAAAGCTCCTTTTTCATGTGTTTTTCTCGTATGTGGTGACAATTTGCGTGTGAATTTGTTATTCGTTTATATATCGTGGACAGATGATAATTAAAGTGTTTATGTCTATGGGATATATGGCATATTCTACTTTTGATTCCATGGGACTGTTACGTACATGTCTATAGTTTTCGAAGTCTTTTGTATATACTATAAATCGTGGAATTATAAGTTTTAGGAGGCAGAAAATTTGAGAAAACAAATTCCTGAGATTATTTTGAATACAAGATTTGGATGTTTCTATTGAGATATATATGCAAAATAAAATAATTAATTAAATCGGTGTAAAGAAGAATAGCGATTCAATGGTCGAAGTGTTCTTCCTTCTTCCTGAAAGGAGGAGAGACTATGGTCCAAACCATTTTAGTGCGATCTCAATCTTGGCCACTATATGTGTTTTGAATCCCCAAATGAAAGAAAAACGTTAATTTTCCATTTATTCTGGAAATTAGTCTAGACTTTGGTAAAGCATTTACCCGATTATCTAAAAAAAAAGTAGTATGGCTGATAAAAAAACGAATATTATGTTCCGTTCGCCATATATATATGGCACTAGAGTATCGTAGAAGTGTAATATTATTAAACTATGTCAACCAGATTTTCACAAAAATAACGAGTAAATCTTTAATTCAGTCCGAACACACACACACACACACATATCCATATATGTATTATACTGTAATAGCTAATGCTAAGCATACCTATGTGTATCCGAGTGTTAGTGAACCACATCACTTTATGTTGCAAAGTGACATAAGAAAGAAAAGAATTTGGTCTGCCTTTCATCAATCAGATGAAAGAAGCATAAAAATGAGGAAGACCGAATATACACTTTCACTAGTGGAAGAACTAGTAATGACACGACATAAATGCAATATACTAATACTACCATACCAAATGATCATCCAATCGTTACTTAATCCATTTATTTTCCACAATACCAAATCCAAATGTCTTCTTATCAATTATTTTCCACAATAATAAAGAATTTGGAATATGTTGTACTTGATCAATAATTAGTGGATGACGAGTTGTGGGAACACTCCAAATGCTCTGTTAAAGTTCGGCAAGCCTATATCTTTCTATAAATAAATAAAAACACTATCTCTTGGTTCACAATCTCTTGATATTAAAGGTATTACAACCTAATAGTTAAAAAATATCAACAAATAAATGGACACAAGAGAAAGCATTGAAATGTTTTACAGTTCTGTATACTTGTATATCCCCAAAAGTTTTTGGCAGTTTAACCTGTAGTTGATATTTTATTATCCAATTCTTTTATAGTGAGTTTCATGAAGAAATGCTACCCTACTTCTCATGCTTTGAGGAACTTGAAACTTAAAACTATCCACAATTAGTTAGTAATCACCAGAAGTAGACGCTTAAATCTGCTTCTCCTTAGGAAACTTAAATCTGCTTCTCCTTCAATCTTGTCAATTTGTGAATGCTTTATGAAGCATAAGAGAAGTAGACGCTTGATATCAACAAGTGCATATGCAGAGAAGGATGACATTGAGAGAGAGAACTGCAGAAGTTGCAGTGCTTTTTTCTTGAGATCATTGTCGCTATTGCTGAGATAAATTTCCAGGAGTCTCACGCCTAAAACATTTGGGAGGAACTCAATGTCGATTTTGTAAATTGGAAAAGCATCCGGGGGGGGGGGGGGGGGGGGGGGGGGGGGTTGTGAATTTTCTTATTTGATCCCTATGTCTCACGTTAATCTCTCCCTCTGACCCTTTTTCTTGCTAAATTTTTAATTTTGTTGTGTGTCTTTAGTCTTTTAATACATAACTCTCATCATTTTTACATATTAATCTTGTTTATTCTTTTCATTCTTATATAATTTGAGACAAAATTATTATAATTCATATTTACCATATTTTCTTATACCAATATTTACAGAAAAAATAAAGTTGGGAAATGATGAATAATATGAGACTACACTTATATCTCAACAAATAGTTAAGTATTTCTAAAAATGTGTATCTATTTTAATTGAAAAACAACTACAAGTTATAGGGTTTGTATATTGATATTATGTTTAGTTATATTTGATTTAAAAGACATAGTACTTAAGTTGCACACCAATATAGACTAAAGTGCCAAAAAGTGCAATGATTTCTTCGGTTCTAAAGTGTTGTGGCATTGTTAGTCTCTTCTTTGCTTCATCTTGAAGTTCTCTATAGAAACGAACCAAAAAATCCCAACCCAAAGAAGTTGGCTGAAGTATGATCAGGGTGGTCTTCAAGCTTGGTTTGGCTCAAGATAAGCTCCAGTTTAAATCATTTTGTTAGCAGTTGGGTTTTTATTTAAAAAGTATGCATTAAGTTATAAAGCACGTTTTCTCTTATTTTTGAATATAATTCAACATTATAGTAAAACCTCTATAAATTAATAATGTTGGGACCGAAAATTTATATTAATGTTTAAAAGTATTAATTTATCGATTAATTTTTTAGAGAGATTTTACTAATTTTGTAGTTTTAAAAAAATTTCTTTCTGAAAAGCAATTTTTTCTTTATAATAAATATATATATTTTAAATCAATTACAAGTTGAAAAGCAATTATTATGTTTAGAAAACAACACAAAAAATTCCGATCAAGTAAAAATATTAGAAATAAAATCTACCAAGAATTAATACAAATTTAAGAAAAATAAATAATAATAGTCATATTTTATTAAATATTTTACATATAATATTTTAAATATATATCATAGTAATTCATATATAACATATATAAATTAATATCATATATAACTATTAAATTATATATATTGATAAGTTTATACAATTATTAATTTATGAAATTGATGAGACCATATGTTTAAAGAAGAGTTTTAGAAAAGTTATTCTCCTATTATTTTATCGATATGTGTCTTTTTTTATATTGATCCCAACTCTGGACCGGAAAAAATTTATTCATTTGTAGAAGAAATTCCTTAATTTATCGTAGTTAAAAAAAAAAAATCTTCTGCCTATGTCTAAGGTTTAAATATGTACTTGTATAATCGTACCAACTAACCGTTGATAAAAGAAAACCGGTTTTGACATATAACCGGGTTAAGGGAAATTGAGATTGCAAATAAAGAAGATCGAGAATTGAAAGTCTGGGTACTTCGCCAATCAAATCTTGATAGAATTTCAATGATATACCATATTAAACAAATAGTTTCTAGTTTCTACGCATACTATAAAAGGACTTTCTTCAAGCTTTTGGATAATTTTATGGATCATGAATTGGATTTATAGACTTAATAATTGTGACACTTTCTTTTTTTTTTAAAACCAATTTTTTTCGAATTTCGATTTGGGTTTTCTTATCTCCAACTAGTAACAAACTCAAAACCAAATCTACTATACACAACTATACACGATTTTCAAAAGAATTTAAATTTGATCTAGATTAGGATCGGATATAACCAAATTAAGATTTATTTACGGATCTTGAAACTTAAAGCTATCCACAATAATTACCATGGTGAGAATCACACTTGAGGTTAAGCCATTTTGATCAACCAAAGATCAAAGCTTTCATAGCAATCTGATAAACAGATTCACAAGAATGCTAAGACTAAAACACCCGCATGAACCTCGTGCTCCTAGTCTCTGTTACACTAATTACACTAAAAATATGCATTTGATCAAAGATATAAGAAGAAAATGGGATCCACTAGAGTCAATTTAGTGAATGTGTATTGGTCTTCCATATTAGGTGTGCCTTTATTAGTAGTCCCCAAAAAAAAACTGATATTTTTCATTGTTGTTTTAATCTCTTTTATATAGTGAATGACTAAGAGAGACTAATTATCTAAAACGTGGGAGATGTTAATTAACTTGAATATTTATCGGTGATAAAAAAGAAAAATAGATATGAACTTTAAGTACCATTTCAGATTGGTCATACAACGTTGAAAATACAACACATAAAAGAGAACCACGATCTTATTGTCTTGTTCTTGTTCTTGTTCTTGTTCTTGTTTTGAGGTTCAAAACATAATAAACAAAGAATTGCCGCCAGAAACAAATGGGCCTAAGAAATTGAGCTAAGCCCAAGCGAGAATATTGACCATAATTTGTAGCCGTAGTCGTAATCTCTGAGATGAGCATATCCGTTGCATCACACGGTCCAACACATATAATCATAACACTATAACCACTTCACTATAGTACAACGATTTTAAATTTGTGGATAATAATAGTAACTCATAGCGTTGGCGACATAGCGACTCGGAGTAGTGTGATGAGGATACGACAACATATTGGACACGTGACTTTAGCTAAACAAAGTAACAAACCACTTTCCCCACGTGTTAAAACAAACAATATCATTTTGAGATTTTTTTCTTTCTTTCTTTGACATCTCAATATAATTCGAAGCTTTAATAGGAAAATGCTTTATCACAAAAACCAAAAGAAATTGCTTAGAGGTTCATAGAATCCAGCTCGATCATTTACACTATTTTTAGAAGCTATAACATCTATTTAGAGACTATTTAGTGAGTTAATTAATTATTTTCAATGTCCACTATCCATTTACACTAATCTCTTTACCTAGTCGGTAGAACTTTTAAACTTTTTTTATTGCTAACCACAAATGGAAAAAAACTTAGAACATCGAAAATTAGTAAGAATACAAAACATGATTTAGAAAAATAAACGTATTGATAAAATTTGAATAATTGAAATGAAAAAGAAAAAAAGAAAAAAAAAAAGACAGTGTAAAGAAAGAAACAAAAATTGAAAAGAATAAAAAGAAGAAGTAAAACGCGAGAGACCGACGCAGTTTTGGCAAACACGCGTCTAGCAGTAAACGCACTGCTCCGACACAACACTTTTTAGTGTTTGTATCCTTCGCTCTTCTTATTTCACTCTCACATTCTCTCTATTTATTTAATATTATTTTACTTGTGTAATTATCTTTCTTCTGACTTTTTTTAGTCTAATAATTAAGTTTACGTCGGTATTGACTCGTCCTATGTTGGATTAAATATGACGTTTATTACAAATATCTTCAACAAGAATCTCTGAAGTTGAAACCAAGATTGAAACATTTTCTCATAGCAATTTACCTTTTGCTATTTAAATTCCCCAATTTTGCAAGTTTGACTTTCAGCATATTAGGAGGAAAACAAATGTTGCAGATGAGATAGCTAAAGCAGGTAGAATTAATCCTCAGAAATATGTAATATCTTGGTATTAACTCTGTAATTTCCTGTTACAGCTTAATGAATCAATTTGACGAACAAAATAAATATGCCGGATATTAGTTATAGTTTTATCAATTGTAAGCGCTTACATAGATAATAATTCTGATTTTTTACATGTTTCGGAAATCATGATGATTCATTTTCCCTAAAAAAAAAAGTAGGATAAAACCATTAATTCGTAAATTATTATTCGTTGACCCAAAAATGCGTAAATTATTATTTATTGACTGAACATAAGAACATTTTTCTTTATTAGAGAGCTCTATAAACTATATAATTTGCTATACTATAAGATATTTTTTTGTGAGAAAAACTAGAAAGATATTTTACCTATAAAGGACATGTAATATCTCTCATAAAATCTCTACATAAAATAACCAGTAATCAGCATTGAACAACTCTTTCCGTTTATTAGATTTGTCTTTACAGTTTCTTAAACCATTATATTAAAAAAAACCATTAAATATTTTACGTCAATAACAAAACTTACGAAAAAAACAAAAATCTTATTAATGGCTGTTTTCGAAAAGCTTTATCACTCACCGCACAATTTTAAAGGGTTATTTTAGTTGTTATGCCTAACGTCCTCGTGATCTCCAAAATTATATTTAATCCATATTTAGCTAATTATCTTCTAAGATAAATACATAATGCATAAGGTCATGAACACATTCGATGTATAAACAAAATAAACTAATTACCAATTAAATTTTAATGTGACTAGATTTTTGGTGTACTAATGACGTAATCATGTCTACACTTTCTAAACTTTTATTTTAATTTTGCTATCTATAATATACAAATATGATTATTAATTGATAATGTAATAATAAATATCGCAATCCTCTCCTTTTTAATTCAGCTAGATACGAGTTGCTTTTTATTTATTATATAATTAATTTATTTTGTTAGAAAGAAACAAAAGTCTTCAGTTTCATACTTTGGGGTTTGGTTTATAAATAAAAAAATTGGAAATTAATTACAAGGATCAGAGTGAGTGAAAGAAAGAGAAAGAGAAGAAGCGTTTCGTCCTCTTCGTTTCCTTCTTCCATTAATACAAAGCAAATCCTACTCAGAAAGCTTTATTCAATCTCTCTACTTCAGTTTCTCTGTCCCCATTTTTCATCTGAGAGTTTAAAAGAGTTAAACTTTAACCTCAAAATCTGGGAATAAGTAAAAAAGAACCCAGTTTCTGATTCTCATTTTCCCTTTATAATCGAAAGTTTCGATTTTTAAGAAAACCCCAGAAGCTGTGTTCTTGTTTTTTTCTTGGTGAGAGTAATCTTTTTTTTTGGGAGGGTTTAAAGGGAAAATTTTGGGTGAGAATCTGAGTGTTGGGATTTACATAAAACGATAAAAAGGAAAGAGCTTTATATTGGGAATTATAAAGCTACCATATTGGGATTTGTGGTGTTTTTATTAATGAGAGAAGACCAGAAATTATTAAATTTCCAAACTTTGTCTTCCATTTCGTGGACTCAAATTTGTTTATAAAGATCTCAAAATCAGAGAGATTGAGAAGACCAAGAAGAAGAATTGAGAGAATGTGGTGGTGGTCTTCTTCAACAAAAGGTCGTTCGAATCTGGAGAGGTTTCTTTTAGGAATCACTCCTAAGCCTCCTTCGTTCTCTCTTCCTCAGGTAAATCTTTTTTATTCTTCTTCTCTTGAGTAATCCTCGATTTGGGGGTAATTAGAGTTTTAAGTCTCAACTAATCATATTTTAAAATCTATTTTAATCGGTTGTCTCTCCCCCCAAATCTTGTCTCTAATCAACAGATTTTGTCCTAAAGGTCTTATTTTTAATCAAGGGTGATGTATCAGACAACCTAGAACTTGTAATAGTTTAATGATTTGGTGTGAATTTTCAGATGAGATTTTGGCAATAGAGACAATAATTGCATGGTCCATCAAGGAGAAATTTATCTATATGAAATATTGAAATCTATCTATCTCCTTTAAATGGTGTCACATCATTTTTATGGATTCTATAACACCACGTGGAAACGTGCGACACAGAATTTGCTTTACTCAACTATTTTTTATATTATTATTATATTCAGTAATCCAATTGCTTAGCACTGAGGTTTGGTTGAATCTTCTTGGTTGCTTTGGTATATCCTCTGGGTTCGGTATCATTTAGAGTGTTGTCTTATTCAGTAATCATGGTTTATATCTGTGATTATGGATTAGGAGCTTTATTGCTCAATACATGTTAATCCGTAGTTTTGTACTAGTGTAATGAATAGAAAGACCAAGTTGGTCGAGAAACTAAAGATCATGTTGTTGCATAGCTGCTTGAATTGGTCGCAGAGCTGAGTGAGTTGATCTTAACAATTTGTGGCAGGAACAGGGAAAGGAGGAGATTGAGTATTTCAGGCTTGGTGATCTCTGGGATTGTTATGATGAGATGAGTGCATATGGCTTTGGAACACAGGTTGATTTAAGCAATGGCGAAACCGTTATGCAGTACTATGTCCCATACCTATCTGCCATCCAAATCCACACTAACAAACCCGCATTGCTTTCCAGGTTACTTTTCTCACATGATTCTGTGAATTTTAGTCTCTTGTGATGAGCCAACATTTGACAATGGAAGTTTTAGGACATTTCTTGATGTTTGGTTTTTGGGTGTTGCAGGAACCAGAATGAGGTGGCTGAATCTGAGAGTAGCGAGGGTTGGAGCGATAGTGAGAGTGAAAAGTTGTTGTCAAGGTCATTGAGCAATGATTCGAGCAAAACATGGGATGCTGTCTCTGAAGACTCGGTTTTTGATCCGGATGGTACGCCATTGCTGAAAGAGAGACTTGGTTGCCTTGACTTTAAGTACATTGAAAGAGATCCTCCGCACAAGCGAATTCCCTTAACCGACAAGGTTCTCTTCTCTCTTTCATTTCATTTCTTAGTAACCGCACTTTCACTTTTTCTTTTCTTAGTGAACTTTGGTTTTGAAACGAAAGTACTGTTCTTGGTTCTTGTTCAGATAAACGTATTGGTGGAGAAATATCCAGGACTCATGACCTTAAGGAGTGTGGACATGTCTCCTGCAAGTTGGATGGCTGTTGCGTGGTAAGTATTTCGTTGCTAGTTAACACAACCCTTCCTGTTTGGTTAACTGCTAGAAATAGTGATTGAGTGATGATTTGATGAATTAGGTACCCGATATATCAGATCCCGACCTGCAGAAACGAAAAAGATTTGACGACAGGCTTCCTAACTTATCATACTCTATCTTCTTCTTTTCAAGGTACGTATGATCACTAATTTTCTTCGAATTCATTGCTCAGTGACGTAGAAACAAGCACCGTTTCTGGTTTTATTAAATGGTGTTAAAAAGTGCAGATAATGTGGTGGAAGGAGATCAAAGCAACAACACAGGCAATGAAGAAACAGAGTTTTGTGAAGATTCTGTTATAAACAAGAGAATCCCATTGCCTCCATTTGGTGTAGCAACTTACAAAATGCAAGGAGATCTTTGGGGGATGACGGGATTTGACCAAGACCGGTTGGTTTATCTTCAAAGCGCTGCGGATTCATGGCTGAAACAGCTCAATGTTGATCACCATGACTATAACTTCTTCCTAAACTCAAGCTTCTAAAGATCAATCGGGTCGTTCGTATGTTTGTCCTTCTCCAAACCTAAAAAAAAAAACTCATAACCCTGAACTTTTCTTTGTTGTTTTCGAAAGCTCCTTTCCTTCTCTGTGTTTTTGTTCTTTTTGGGCTCGTTGTGTTGTTTTAGGTAGCAACCGCCGCCATCGCGGAGTTTTTTCTCCTGTTGCAAGCCAATCATGGAAGTTTCTAAGAAGAAAACAGAGCTTTTTCTTTCTTTTTTACGGTGTTGAGAAAACAAGAAAGTTGTTTTCTTTTCTTGGGTGAGATCATGTAAATTGACCTTGAACAGAGAACTCTGTTTTGTACTTTTCTGTCTAAATATATAAAAATCTGTCTTTCTTGTATGTCGGTAAGAGAGGACGAAGAAGAATACTCTTTTTGATAGATTTGATATGTCCTTTGTTGTTTGTTTTCAAGGCTTTTAATTAGTGTTAGCATAGTCACTTAGTAACATTTCTTTTTCTACGTTCTTTCATTAACTAATAGTTTAACTTTAAAAAAATTGACCTAAGAATTGATATCTTCTGCATAGTTTAACTAATAGTTTAACATTAGCATAGTCACTCACTCTACAGCGTATTAAGAAACAAGTCAGAACTTCAAAGAAAAATGTCAAATTAGAACAGTCAAACTTTTAGTTCAACAAAATTGTTTTGCTATATCGGGCTTATATATTTACTGTTGACAAAAGTAGATTTTTTTTCTCTTCCAAAATGTGGGTGTGTAGTCTTGTGTAAAATTTCATTACGGTTTAATAACATTTACGACGGTTTATGCAATTTTGGTTGTCGTTTTGGTATTTATTACATTTAAATCGGTCGAATCCTAAATTTTAACATGTAAATCAGTGGCAATCGAAATAATTAATGCTAACTGTATATGAAATTACATGTAGTAAACTTAAAATTATATAGACCGTTTAATAACATTAACAATCGCAACCGACCGTTTTTGCAATTTTTGTTGTCGTTTTTTATTTATTGCATTTAAATCGACCGAACCCTGAATTTTAACATGTAGATCATTGACAAACGAAATAATTAATGCTAAACCGACCGTTTTTGCAATTTTTGTTGTCGTTTTCTTATTTATTAAATCGACGGAACCATGAATTTTAACATGTAGATCATTGACAAATCGGAATAATTAATGCTTATTTTGTATGATATAATTAACATGTAGTAAATTTTAAATACTATTTTGATATAATTTTGAGTTTAACAAAAACATAGATTTTTGAAATCTTATATGTCTATAGAGATTTGAAATGAATTTATGTAAATTGTCATGTATATACTCTATAGGTAATAAAATCTAAATTATTATCCAATTAAAATAATAACATAAATTCAATCATAAAATCAATACTAATCAAATCAGTAAAGAAAAAATCCTATTTCATATTAATATTTTAAGAGATAAAAAGTTGTGATTTTTTTGTTCCAACTTCCAACTAGTCAACTATTCCATTTATGGTTGCTTTTCTTATTTATTTCCTGATACAAATTTTCTCTATATTATTTGTTTTCCGTTTATTTATTTTGAAAATATTAAGATTCGCTTTTTGTTAGCTGGATACTCTTCTGATAATAATGTTTTGTTTTTCAAAAAAAAGAAAAAAATTATTTGGTTGGAATTGCGAGTTATCAATCAAATTAATATCTTCCAAGTCGTCGTTTCTTCTCTCTTTCTATTTCCTTCATCTTCTTCTTCCAAGTGACATGAACAACTATACAACATTACGCGTTTTCTTCTCTTCTTGATTCCTTCGCAAGAAATCTTCTCCGCTAGTTGAAAATCGAGAGACTTGTGGTCTTCCCGGAGATGGTTTCGTTTGCGGGTTTCGCGTTCTTATTTGGAATTCTACTGGGGATTCTTGCGATCGTTACGGCGGAAGTTGTAGGGTTTTTGTATATTCTGAAGCGATTGAATCGGAAGAGAGATCGTCAGGAATCGAATTCGAGTTCTGATTCAAACTTTAAGAATTTCGATCCTCGCCAGTCCATTGATTTCAGTCTCAACAAACAGGTGATCATCGATTTTGTGAACCACCTGGATTTAAAAGTTTTCTGCTTTCTTCTTAGTTCCGCAGTGAACATTGAGTTTCTTGCATACGAAACCCTAATTTATTTGGATAACTAAGGATTGAGCATCTTACGGTGAAGTAGATAGAGAAATGTGTGTTCCAATTAGTCATAATTTAGTTTGGTTTAGTGGCAATTTTGATGATTTTCTCTATTTTTGGATATATGAAAATGGAACGTGTTTGATTTCATTGTCTCGATGCATTTGATCTAATATCTCAGGGAGTGATCTGGATTTTGGAATTAGATGAAAATGTGAAAGATTGGATGAAGGAGAAATTACCAAAAGAGCAAAAGAAGAAGAGAGTTGATCTCTTGGAGGTACATCCAGTTAGGAGATTTGCTCGTATCAAAGACCATAAGCTCTTCTTGTCAGATTCATTAGATGGTACTCAGACTCCTATTAACTTGAAAGGTTGCTTCGTTGACGCTGTTTCAGGCTCTGGACCCACTAGAAAATGGTAAGACCGTCAAAATGTGTATTTCGCGGATCCGTTTTCGAATATGTCTCAAGTTTCTGATTCATATCCCTTTGTTTTATGTTTTCTTAGGGCTAAAAGATTTCCTATACAAGTAGAAAGCAAAACTTCGGTCTTGTACAAGGGAAACCGAGTGTTTTACATTTTCTTAGAGACTTCTTGGGAGAAGGAGTCATGGTGTAAAGCTCTTCGTCTTGCTGCTTGCGAGAATCAGGAAAGGTTTATTTGGTCCACCAAATTGAAAGAGGATTTCCGAAACTATCTGGCTTCCCTTAATGCTGCCTATCCTTCTTTTATGAAACCATCAGCTGGGTTTAGTTTTGAGTCTTTGGACAAGGGGCTTAAAGCGGATGGTCCTTCATCAAAGATTCGTCTATTCTGGAAGAAGTTTTCAAAAAAGTCCTCAACAAAAGTGAATTTGCCTCCGTCGATTCGTGATGACAAGAAGACTTCAACCCGTTCTTACCAAGATTCACAATCTGCTGGTAGCTCTGGAAAAAGTACCCCAGCAAGGAAGATGCAAGATAACATCCCTGAGGAAACCGATGTCCAAGTTTTCTCACGTACCTGGAGCCATAGCAGTCATGCATCGGATGTAGATTCAGAAGACAAGTCTTTTGATGAAGGAACATTGGCATTGAACGTACTAATTTCTCGGCTGTTTTTTGATGTCAAACAGAACACAGTGCTGAAGAATTTTGTGCGCGAACGAATCCAGGTCTGTTCCTTGTATATGAAAGCTTCACTATATCAGGATATTGGTTGCGTTTATTTTTTATCTGTCTATTTTTTTGGTTAAACAGCGGATAATGTCCAACATGAGAGTTCCCAGCTACATAGGTGATTTAATCTGCTGTGATGTGGACATTGGAAATCTCCCGCCTTATATACACGGTACAAGAATTCTTCCAATGGAGATGAATGGTGTGTGGGCATTCGAAATAGATATTGAATACACTGGTGGTGCGGGACTTGAAGTTGAAACTCGGGTTGATGCGCGAGAAGAAGATCTGGAGAAAGGCATAGCTGAGGGAAAGTTGCAGCCAAATTCTGCTGGGGATGTTCCACCAGATCTCCTTGAAGATCTTGTAGATTTTGAAAAGCAATTAAATGTCCCCGGTGGAACTGCTGATGCACAAGATGTGAAAAGTGGTGGAACCGATAAAGCTGGTTAGTACGGTATTTGCTGATTGGTTTATGTATTCATCTAATCATCTTGCTTTTGATTTTGCATAATGCTTAGAAGCATTAGACTAAGGATGAGAAATTATATTTATTTTTATCTGTGCAGATGAATCTAAGGGTCCAAAAGGTACAAAAGCAGGTTCGAGCAATGGATCCAAGTGGAAGTCTATTCTGAAGAACATCGCTGAACAAGTTTCCCAGGTTGATCTTCGTTTCTCTGTTATGTTTAGAAGACAGTTTTGTTGCTTGTTGCGCTCTTGGTTCCCCCAGTGCCCAAGCTTCACGAGCTCGGATTGTGGCGTGATTAATAGGATCTGCAAGCAGAATTAGGAACACCTTTTTCTTAGCTCTTGTAGTATCTTAGCCTATCTCTATCTGTAAAACTGCAGGTCCCAATTACTTTGTCTATAGGGGTGTCTTCGCTTCGAGGGACTCTGTGTGTACACATGAAGCCGCCTCCATCTGATCAACTGTGGTTTGGCTTCACAAGCATGCCCGATATTGAATTTAACATTGTCTCTTCTGTTGGTGACCACAAAATCACAAACAGCCATGTTGCTATGTTCTTGGTCAACCGGTTCAAGGTAAACTGTTGCATCTTTTTTTTTGTTTCTGAAGGAATTTGAATAAACCATAAGACAAAAACAAATTCTGCAGACGGCGATACGAGACGTCATGGTGCTCCCCAATTGTGAAAGCGTTACCATTCCTTGGATGACAGCTGAAAGGGATGATTGGGTCGAACGCAATGTCGCTCCGTTCATGTGGCTGAATCAAGACTCGACCAGTGATCACGACAGCTCCGAAGCTGCAGAAGCGAAATCTAAAGCTGACAAACCCCCGACTTCTGAACAAATGCAGAAAACTGCCATCGTCCCCCAGAAGCCAAGAAACGAGGAAGAATCTGTGTCTGCTGACACTGCACCACCAGCTAATCCCACAGCTCTTATAGTAGAGAGTGACAAATCCTTGGAAGAACTCAAGACACCGCTGCTGGAAAGCAGCGAAAAGCATGATACGATATCGCGAGGAGGCAGTGCGGGAGATATTAATCCGGGTATTGTTCAATCACTGTCTAGGTCGACTGTTTCGAGCGAAGAGGATGATTCAAATTCGAAAGGAAAGAAAATGGGGACAGCAAAGGCGAGGATGTTCGATTTTAGGAAGAAAGTGGGAGAGAAGTTTGAAGAGAAGAAACGTCACGTTGAGGAAAAAAGTAGACAAATTGTTGAAAAGATGAGAGGACCTTGACACAGGGTTTGGAACAAGGGGAAGAAGCTTTTTTTTTTCCTTTTTTTTCTGGTTTCAGACAGAGAAAAACTGATAGACAGAAGAAGGAAGTCAATAGATTTAGATTATAGGGTATTGGTACTTGTGTTCATATATTTGGTAAAAAGATATCGAGCATTGCGAAATCCTTCTTTATTCTTATTATTACAACAAACAAAGAGTAGCATCAAAACAAAGTATCTATGCAAGTGATTTCATCATACAGACAAAGTGAGCTTGAACAACTAACAAAAGCAGTGGTGAAATGAGGAAAGTTCCATCTAGTAATCTTCAGGAGCCAAGGGCTGGTGTACCCCATGTGTGTGGTGGGTAGGTGGTTCGGTGGGTATGACCATGTACTCATATATAAGAGCGGCTAAAGCACTACCGATGAATGGCCCGACCCAGTAGATCCAGTGGTCATGCCATCTCCACCCCACCAATGCTGGACCAAAGGCTCTAGCTGGATTCATCGAAGCACCAGAAAATGGTCCACCTACTAAGATGTTTGCCCCAACTATGAGTCCGATTGCAAGTGGTGCTATGATCCCGAGGCTTCCACGTTTTGGATCAATCAAAGTCGAATACACGACGTAGACTAAGCCAAATGTTAAAATGATCTCTAATACAAGTCCATTAACCACTCCAACACCTGATGCTACACGGAATCCAACTGGTCTCTGCATGAACACAAAATCTTTTTAAGTCATTATCTGTTTAAAATTCATAATCTTATATTCTTATATCATTGTAGGCTCCATCGTACTTGAGATATAAGATAACAAAAAACATTGCAACACAAAACACAAGCTCACATATATATGAAGTTAATTATTGTTACCATGCCGTTTGTTGCGAGCCTTAACAAGAGACAAGCGAGGATGGCTCCAAGAAGCTGAGCGACCCAATAGTAGATGGCACGGATCGCTGAGAGTCTGCCTCCAATAAGAGCACCAAAAGTGACTGCCGGGTTTACGTGTCCACCCGAGACATTGATGGCTGCTGAAACAGCAGCAAACAGAGCAAACGCATGAGCCAAGGCCACTAAAATCAGTCCTCCTGGTGTGTTTGTCCCCGCATGAGCCGCATGGTCCCAATACAACTTATCTGAGGGGAAAAAAAAAGACACAGCTTTGAGAATCATATCACATATGCAAAGACTCAAGTATAGAGTCAGAACGGTGCATGTACGAACCAAGGGAGAGAATAGAGCCTTCAGCTGCAAAGACGAAGACAAAAGTGGACAGAAACTCAGCTAAAGTGGCTCTAATGGAGTCAGGGTGTGTAGCCTCGTCGGCTCTACCGAAACCGTATGCTCTACGAGCTGATGTTGCCATTATGATCAAACAAGAAAGTATGAAGAAAGATAGAAGTGGGAAGAGAGAGTTTAAAAGAAGCCAAAAGAAGCGAAGTCGAAGTAAAAAGGGACAGATGTGAGACTTGAGTGTCTTAAGCAGGACACGTAGCTTTAAATTGCATGCAATTACTTAACCATAACTTCAATGTATTTTCTTAGAGTTGGTGTTCGTGCTGCTTTCTTATCTTCTCTTGGTGATGTTTTTTGTCACGAACCTTACAGGTTCGGGATATATAATACATGTCGTCGTATACGTGTTTATGTATGTGTATGTGTTATGTTGACTATCCATGCATGTGTGCCAAGTAGATAAACAAGCATGAATCTTCTAGAGTTGAGAAAACAGTAAAATTGCATTGCTGCACGGCAGATTAATCGGAGTTAATGAAATTGTAATATGTTCTTTATGATAATTCTGCAAGTCAATAATTTTTTCTTAGTTTAAGCATAACATGTTACAAAATCACTGAATTTGAAGCAGAGTCCCTTAAGTTTTCACTTTTTAACATAGTAAAATTGCGGCTGCTTTCTTCTAAGGCTTCTTCTGATTTTGGCGGTGAACAACTGACAACAAAAATGTTTGACAAAATGAAAAACAACTGTTTACATAATGTTTTTTCTGCCTCTTCTATAGAATCTCTATTACCATCAAAGGAATCTCAAAACTGTGATCTCCATTGAATTTGATATAGGAGTGGTGACTTCTTCAATCAGGCGTTAGCTCCAGAAGCAGCAGCAGCGTCGGCTGCTTTCTTCTTCTCCCTCTTCTTCTTGTTTTTAAGAGCGTTCTTGCTCATCTCTCTGTATTAACACCAGAGAAGCATCCATCAACATATGAGCGACAGTTTTCGAGATTTATGTATGTACTGCAAGATAGAGACTTACCCTGCTGTGCTTACTCCAAGCAACTGCAATTTCAAATAATGAAAACTATCAGAGACATATTGATATGTGATGCCAAATGTATCGAAAACAGTAGTAACAGTGAATATTTAAAGCCAAAACCTCCCACTGGTGATATGGTTATGCACAAGCATATTTAAGAGCTCATTGGGAGAAACTTTCGTCAGTTTCGTTTTCGTTTCAAGTATGAATCAGAATAATAACTGTGTGTGGTTAATAATTAGTAATTTGATATCAGTGAAGAGTATAGAATTACCTCAGCTTGAACAGCGGCTGCGTGCTTAGCATGCGGAGGTCGATATGCAGCCGGTTTTTGTGCAATAGGGTTGGGAGCAACAGCTTTCTTCTGAGCCGATCCTTGTCCTAAGGTAGATAAGTAGAAATCGTTTAGTAACATGATAAGTTTACAGAGATTTCTCATAATCAGCAACAGTTTCAAGTATTTAAACCAAGAATTTCCGACCTTGCGATTTGCCCTCGCCGAGTTTCAATGTTTCAACTGACTTGATAAGTTCACTGATATCACCGAACCTGTCTGGAGACTCTGGTTTCCACTCAGCCTGCAGGTGAAAATCATGGCACTCCAGTAAGACAATTAATAATTAATGTATGCTTTTCAAATCTGTTTAAGAGACACACACCTGATACAGCCTCTCAAACATCTTCTTAAAGTAACGCTTTCCGTCGTAGTTGAAGATTTTCATCCTTCAGTCAGGACAAAGACGAAGAATATAAAACACAACTTTGACATCTTAAAACTGGATGGTTCATAAGTCAAAAGATATGTACTAAAATAGGCGGGTATGAAAACAAACAGTTGATGCATGATGCACAGTATTCATTGTATCACTCGATCTGTTTGAATAAGAAACCAAACTCAATTATGTGCCAATAAGTATTTAACATACCCATTGTCAATTTGACGTCTTGGTGCAGTTGAGGCAGTCAAGAAATAACGCCCATCTGGAGACCATTCACTTGTCACAGACCACTCGGCTTTATTACTTCCTAGCTGCTTCTTATTGACAACATCCCAGAAGGCCTGAAATATAACAATTTAGAAAGGATCGTTTTGAAAATAAAATGTAAATTGCTGACTAATTGTCACCCGAAAATTGAAAAATATGAACAACACAAGGGATCGTTATTTACCATATCACCAGGCAAGTTACCGAATCCAGCCACACATAAAACTGTGGAACATTGATTTAAAGTTACAAAAACAGGTATGTACACATATCCTCTGTTTTAAAAGAAACAAAAACGAGAAGATAACAGAAAACAGGGAGGAAGAAGAGAATCATACCTCTCCCTTTTGGGTTCCATCGAAGAGTGTTATAAGGACCTTCGCCAATTTCCATCAAGGGTTTGCAATTCTTGTCAAAGATTGTCACACAAGCAGGCATAACTGAAGTCAGAGTTGAGGAAAAACAACGTACGAAGAAAGCAATGCCAGAAGGAGTACATAGATGCAAAGCAAAATAACATCTTAACAAGAACACAAAGATATTAACATGTCAACTGATAAACATTATTCCTAAATGAACTCGTAGTCGTTATAGCTGATGGAAAAAGGATACAGCCATATACAACTGCAAACTCTGAGCCCGAAAAGGACCACTGAACATCATGAACTGGTCCTTCTTTACCTGTTAAAGTACCAAAGAGTCAGTACAATCAACAATCACAACATCAGATACATAAAGGTTAGAACTTAGGACTTACGTAATGGAACAAGGCCCTCATGTGTGCCGTCTATTGTAAGGTAGTGTAGCTTCGTTTCCCCATAGTAACTTTGGTTGGTCTTGTCAACATCTGACTGTACAACCACTAGGAGTCCAGTGGAACCATGGTTCCAACTAAACTGCACAGAAGAACATCGGAAAAAGCTACGTCGAGCACTTGGCTGACTCTGCAATCCTTCCCCACATCCAAATATCTGGACACTGCCTGGACTCCCCTATATATGAATGAATTGACATATCAGAGTTGCTTGTCTATAGAGGAAACAATTATGCACATGATGAGTCTGCAACTTCAGGATGAAAAATAGACAACTTTTTGAATGAGAAGACAGTAACAGATTTAGCATATAGAAGAAAAGATGTTTTTTGGCTATTTGAAAGTAGAATGTGATAGCCCAAGCAATGAAAAGCACCTTTGATTCTGGAACAAACACAGCAACATGGGAAGCTGGCGTTTTAGAAAGCTCAAATGCAGCAACCCCAGGAACTCTGATCCGGGATGTTATTCCTTTTGAGAAATCTTTCGGGTCAAAGAATTGGATCTCATTTGTAGCTAACCGGCATGCAGAAGATTCATCAAGACAGAAGCGAATTGATGGCCTACAGAGTAACCACGCCATTATAAAAGCAGTATAATGAGTATAAAAGACTATCTATATTCATGCATCATATACTGGCAATTAAGCACTGAGACCTGCTTACCATGAGGCTTTAGTAATGGATTTTTGGTAATGACTGTGTGCTAGATCCCCAGTCTCAATATTCCAAATGGAGACGTTTTTCTCCTGCGGAGTAGTGGGTTTTTGAAAAGTCTGAAGATAAGTCCCACATGGAGATAGTTCAGCAGCCGTAACATTTGCTATAGTGAACGACCGCACTTCTGTCAAGCTGGTGGCATCATAGATACTGATAATTCCATCTGATTTCATCGCCATTAACTTCGATCCATCAACACTGAACTTGGTGTTGGAACACGAAACTCGTTCAAGCTTGAGAGTGGGCTGGCCATTGGTGAATGGAGGACCATTCCACACAGTGAAACCTTCAGCTTCTCTAACTACAAGAAAAGTGACTTTAGAGAAAAGAGAGACATTTAAACATAACCCAGAATAAAATTGAGTTTCAGAGTTATGTACCTAAAATCTCCAACGACGGTGAAGAACTCATTGCTTACTTGAGACACCTAATTTATTAGTAGTACACAATTAAGAATATTATCTCAATTTACAAATTGAAGTCAACATAAAGTTCTCAAATTTCTACTGAAACCCTCTTCACCAATTCCTAGTTTACACAGGAATCGCGACGTAGGAAACGAAAATCACAAAATTACTTTACTGGATCAAAGAAAAGCATTGAAGTAACCAACTTTCATATATAACAACCTGTCAAGTTGAAGAAGAAAGTACCTGAATGAAGCACGCAATAACAGAGACGATCCGGTAATCGGCGGTCGCTGTGGTGGCCGGCTTAAGCTAGAGATACCCTAAAACATCAGCCTTTTGAAAACCTCTAGGTAAACTAGAAGGTTCCTGTAATTTTAATATTTATAATTTATGACCAAAAAAAAAAGCTGACTTTTTTATAAGCTAGAAGTTGTAGTTCTCTGTGGAGTACGGCTGCATCGTCTCTCTACCAGGTGAATCTCTTACTATTTCGATTCAAGTTAGGTTTTTTCCTTAGAGAATCGTATCTGTTTATTAAGAATTGGCTTTTGAGTTGCGGTACGATTTCATATTTGGTCTCTTTACTAGATTGTTCACCAAAGCTCGTCGTAATTCCTCAGTGAAAACCTAATCTTTTTTTTTCATCGGCGAAACTATCTGTAGATTGTTTCAGATATTCAAACAATAGGTTATTGAGCCATGTTCTGTCTGTCAGATACTGTCACTTTCCCAAAATTCAAACTTGTGGATATCAAAAGTTCCAATTCTGTTATATTGTTTTGTTATTGTACAACGACAAAGGAATTGACTTTGTACTTTAACAATCCAAATTTCTTCACCATTTTTCTGATATTTGTATATATGTTTACTTATTGGATGATTTCATTAGTAATTTGAGGGATTTCAAGCTCCAGTTTTTCGAATATGGCGGAAGTAAGTCTTGGTATGCTTATAGACATTGTGGACGAGGAGTGGATGAGGGACACTTTGCCTGATGATGGTATAACCATTTTTTTCTTCCTCCCACATTACACCTCAAGATCATAGTGTTTCCTTTTGTTCATTTCATAAGAGATTATTGTTGTGTTGTTGTTGCAGATCTTCCATTGCCTCCAGTGCTTGTTGTTAGGACTGATGATACTGAAGAAACCAGTATGTCTCTTTGTTTGTTTTTGCTTTGCTTTACATAGCTATTTGATTCTTTAGGTCTAAATTCTTCGGAACATAGTCGTCTCTTAAAGCTGCTAGCTGTGAATCCACACTCGTTATGTATATCTGATCCAAGATCTTAAACACCCATATTGAGATCTTGAAATGTCATAAGGAAACCAATGGAGACAAATACACCACTTTTTTTTTTTGTGTATGTTTCAAACATAGTAAAGCTAAATTGTGAGCTTTGTTTCAGAGAGTCTCTAAGCTTTTACAACTTTCTCTTCCAAGCTACCTGTGATAATCTATATAGCTTGCTCGACTAATATAATCCCTCACATTGTGATTGTTTCAGATCAAGAAAATCAGCAAGCAGATGCAGAAACTTGGCGCGATCTTGCACTGGATACACAATAACAGCCTAAGTACAATGGATGAAGCTTCTTAAAAGTCTTGTTTCTCGTTGTGTATTATCAAAATCAAAAACAAAACTTTTCTAGGCTTTTGTATGAAGAAGACAGCATTGCTTGCTTCTATTTAAGTATTTATTATGTTGGTGGGATAAATTTGCTTGTTAATTATGACGTCAGAATTTTCGCTGACGTGTCTCGTTTTGATTCGTCCTCGTGGTTGGCGAATGGTTCATATTTAAATCTCGAACGGAAAAAAAAAAACAATTTAGCTGAGGAGGAATATGCTGAGCTTATCACTGAGTAATCATGTTCCTCCATTAACGCTCTTGCGTCATGAACGAAGCTTCCTCAAGCTCCGATGTCGATCTTCTCTTCTCCTTCACCAACTCTTCAACACTAAATTCCTTCACGTTTCGTCTTCTTCACCTGGAGTTGTTGCTATTTCGGCATCTTCGTCTCCACTCGCAGTTCCAGAATCAGAAGACGAAGACCACTTCGATGACGAATTACGGCGTCTATTGGCACTGGTACCGGAAGAGATACGTCGGACATTGGAGGAGCACCCTGAAATTAGTGAACTCATAGAGATAGTGTTGGATTTAGGTCGAAAACCTCTGGCGCGATTCCCTTCTGGTGATTTTGTTATCTCCGACGATGCTGTTATAGTTAAAGATCTGGAATTCGCTGTTTCTCAGGTTGGTGAGTGTTCTTCTCTGGTGAAATTTTCGTTTGACGAAACATCTATAGTAGCTGCTTAATAAGACACCATGAAAGTGAAAATGCTCAGGTCGGTGAGTTTACTAATGATAATCGAGCTGGAATCAGCCGGACGTTGCATCGGATTAGTGCGATAAGGAATCGGAAAGGAGAAATTATTGGATTAACTTGCCGTGTTGGTCGATCTGTTAGAGGAAGCGCTAATTTGTTGCGTGATCTTGTTCAAGATGGGAACTCATTGTTGCTTATTGGTCCTCCAGGTGTGGGGAAAACTACAATGATTAGGTTTGTGTTAGTTTCTTCCTATATTGATCAGCTTGATCCATGAACTCTTCTCATTGTTCCTTTAGTTCATGGATTTTTTTTATATGTAGTCATCAATTTGCTAATTCAGGGAGGTAGCACGAATGCTAGGAAATGACTATGAGAAGAGAGTAATGATTGTTGATACTTCCAATGAGATTGGTGGTGATGGTGATATACCTCATCCAGGGATCGGTAATGCTAGGCGGATGCAAGTCCCTAACTCTGACATACAACACAAGGTTGGTTTGTAAATAGCTGGATTTTTGTGTATTTAAGTGAGGTGGGTTTGAACCTACTCAGGAGAGATGGTTTATATGTGTTTCGATTTTACTTTACCTTCAGGTGCTGATAGAGGCAGTAGAAAACCATATGCCCCAAGTGATTGTGATTGATGAGATTGGAACTAAACTTGAAGCGATAGCTGCAAGTACAATAGCAGAACGTGGAATCCAGTTAGTTGCCACTGCTCATGGAGCCACCATCGAGAATTTGATTAAGAATCCTTCATTAGACCTTCTGGTTGGAGGTGTACAGGTTAGACATGATATGAATGCATACCCTCCAAACCCAATTCAAAATATTGTTTGGAGATTTTAGTTTATCAGTTTATGAGAATCTCTTACCAATGGTCATTAATTCTAGCATAAATAATTGCCAATATGGCACTATACTTCTCAAGAAATTAGTTAAGTGGATGATGTTGTCCACTTCCCATGGATCTCTTGCGTCTCGGTATATCAGCAAAACAAGAGACAGGGCACAGGATATTCATGGAGACCTTTGAATTGAGTGTATAATGTTGTAGGGGGTTCAATGGTCTATAATTCTGGATCAGTTCTTTTTCTGAAAACTAGTTATACAGCATTGTAAATCTCTATTCTCTAATAGGTTATTCTTTCAACATATTAATGGAGACCTTTGGCAGAGTGTGACTCTTGGAGATGAGGAAGCGACCAGAAGAGGTGGCCAGAAGACTGTCCTTGAAAGAAAAGGTCCTCCAACATTTAACTGTGGTGCAGAAATAGTTTCAAAGACTGAAGTTCGAGTTCATCGTAGTCTTGAAGCAACTGTTGATGCTGTCCTCGCAGGTAGATTCTGTCTTTTTAAGTTGGAACTGTTGATAAATGCGGAGGACATTACATAAATGCAGCATATATTTTGATACAACAACATATTAAGATTCTGGCTTCAGCTAATTTTCTTCTTTTGGCTCATCTCCTGGCTAAAAGGTCGCTTACCAAACGTTGAAATCCGCAAAATAAAGTCTCATGGTGTAGAAGTTATTATGGAGAAGGAACCTTTCATCAACGAGACGACTGTGGATAAGAAACATGAAGAGGAAGCATTAGATGTTTCGAAGCTCACTAAGGAGGAAACTATCTCTGAAGTTCTTCCAACTAAGGAGATAACTGAAGCAGAATCTTCAGAGCGAGAGACATTGATGTATCTATATGTCTATGGGGTAAGATGAGAATGACTTGTGCAGATTCTCCAGTTTCTAATAGTCTTATGCTATCTCTATTAATTTCCGAATACTAATACAAAGATTCGTCAATTTCTCCCCACCCAGATTGCAGAATCAACTGTTCTTCAGGCAATCAAACAACTGGAGATGGAAACTGCAGTAGAGTTAACTGACGACATTAGCGAAGCAGAAGCCTTACTTGCATTGCAAGCGAAGATCAGGAAGAATCCCCGGATTAAATCATTAGCTACATCTCACGGTATACCTGTCTATGTAACAAAGGTAAAAAATAACTTAGAATGTGTTGTTCTTCAAGTTTTCTAGTTTCAGCTTCTTTACCATAAGAAGCTCTTCTTCTTGCAGACTAACTCAGGTATTCAAGTGGCTAAGGCGATACGAGCATTACTAACTGATTACGAAGACGGACTCGGAGAGTTTGGATCAGAAGATCGCCTAAAACTTTCTGAAAAAATGGACGCCTTAGAGGTAACTAAAGAGCTAGTCAAAATTTCTTTGGTAGTAACCACAGTTCACTATTGCTTAACACCGATTCGTTTATATGCAGGAAGCAAGATTAGCGATAGAGCGGATAGTAATACCGAAAAAAGAAACAGCTGATTTACTCCCGAGGCCACCTAGGATTGTGTCTCTTCAAGGAAAGCTAGTCAGGAAGTACAATTTACGATCAGAAAGAAAATGGAGAGGGGATGAGATGTATCTAAGGATCCTCCCATATGGGACGGAAGAAGACAGAGACGAAGGTGAAGATAAAGGAGAGTTTGAAGAAGAGAAAGGGGAAGAGCTTGACGAGTTTGGTTGTGCCACCAGCGAGTCTAATGACTCACCCTCTGGCATCGATAGGTTACCTCTGTTGCCTGACTAGTTTTATTTGTTCATCGTTCATACATTGTTATAGATACATTTTTGTGAATGAGAAAAATATTTTTTAAAAAAAATGATAATTGGGTAATTTATGAATTGAAACTCAAACTAATCTAGAAATTTTGTAGAATGCCTATTTTTTCACTAAACACGCTTAGCTGATACAGTATGGCTTCGACCAACAGAACGAGTTGTCACTGATCGCAATTTGACTCCAACTAATTTTGTTATTTAAAGTTCTTGAAAACTCACTTATTTGCATATCATTAGACAAAGTGATAATTTAAATTTAGAAAGATATGATATTCTTAAAAAATAGTTGACTTTTACAGCAAATCAACACCTTTGAAAAAAGGTTGGGGTAAGAAAGTTGTGACCTGAGTCACTGAGTGACTCTATGCATATCGTAACCGTCATTAGAAATTTCTTTAAGTTATCTTAATCAACTTTTCAGTGATCATGATCCATTTTAATCCTATGATTGTTATTTAATTCAAAAGATAATTGATAGATATAAGCATATAACAGTAGACAAGAATAGAAATGTTATTTATTTTATTTATGTATTCGATCGAGTTGAATGGAAGAAAAAGTTTGGATAAAATAAGAAAGTGCCGTCCAGATGAGTGAGAACCACTGTGGGAGGTAGTTAGCTTATATACCTTAACAACCCTGAGAGGACCGACTATTCACTTTACTAGTGCTTTTATTACACGCAGATTTTCTATATCCCATTATGTACTTTTTTGTGGAACGATAGTAGTTTGTACACAAATTCAACTTGTTTTCTTGAGTATGAGACTTCTCCGGTAGATTATATCCTTATGCTAAAGTGTAAAATCGTTCCAATTTTTAATATCATGGTGTTTCATGAGATACTGGTCCAACTGGCAAAGTGTTTCAAATTTTATCATATGAGGTATAGTTAAAATAATGTTCCACAAACGTTATAAAGAAAATATTTTTTCTGGTCCATGAACGAATCATATAGAAATGGATATGTTTTTTCTATTGACGAACACAATTGTAGACAATGCCGGTGGCTATTTAGAGCGCATACCTCACCATATATTGAAAAAAATGATCATATTCAATTTTGTCAACGGGGCTATTCATATTAATTAGCTAGAAAAAAAAGTAATTAAACTTGTATTAGTAACAGAAAATACGTTAAAAGGTTAAATTAATAGACAACAACGTTCATTTGTTTACCACCATAATTTGTAATATAGATGTAAACTCCGTAATATGCATGTGTTCAACGATGACATTTTAGGTCCATCAAGTTTTGTATATCGCTTTCGGCCATGTAGCGGTGTAGGTAGAGAGAGTAGAGACGTGTTATAATTTTTAAAAACAGAATGTTTAGCTTATTGATTTATGGGTTATTGTCTTAGCATCAAATGATATATTGACAAAAAAAAGTTCCATAAGACAACCATCAATTTATCTTTTCGTCACAATTTTCCATACCTATTTGTAATTTGGTAAACTCCGTCAGTTGTTTCATTACTCAATCAAAACAATATAGAGTATCAGAGATTCTTGTAAATCCAATCTGACATATTTTGTAAGAATCTTTTCGTAATCTAAAAAATTAGGTATATCTGTCTATTCTGATCTCTTCACTAGTTTTTGTTTTTTCTTGACTCTTTAATATATAGTTGGGTTGAAGTTAGTGTTTTATTCACTTTTTCTACGAGCTTCGAATTGGTGTTTTGAGTTTCACTTAATTAGTCTATAAAACTAAAGCGCCACTGCGCCACATTTGTATCCACAAAATCCAAAATATATAGTTTCCGTTAGTACAAATTTTATATCATAAAGAGTCTTCAACTTGTTATTAACCTAAATAAAATAGAGTGATTATACTTTGTCCTACTCTCCATGTTTAATTTTAAAGAAAAAAAATATGAGAAATATAGTGATTGGACCTCAACTCATGAATATTCTCCTAGTGTGTAAGCAAATTTTCTATATTCAATATTTTCACAGAGTATAGAGAGATTCATGGTTGGTTTTCCTTGTTAATGACAATATTTACTTGTTATTTTTTATAACAATGATTATTTTCAGTCGATAGAATCAAATTTCAATCAAAAGACAATTACTCAGATCCTTTGCCTCGGAATTACGTTAGTTAACTCAAATGGTCAACTAAGCTAAAGGCCAACCCAAAAAAGGTGGCGGCAAATGTCTGCCACGTTGGTCTTATTGACTTCTAACTACGTCAATATTTTAATATTGAGCCCATTCACATTTTTTTTTATGAACTAGTTTAGTTGGTTTACGATTCAAATGCACTCTAATTAATTACAGTCTTTTCTTCTCCTAATAACACATGTCATCTTCAACACTTCACTTTTTTCTTGAAATTTTCCTTTGTGGGTATATACTATGAATACATTTACATCTAACAATGAAATCATTCGCATTATTCAAAAAGTTTTCATACTTTGTATAGTTTTTGCTTATCACACACACACACATGCATATAAATATTGATAGCTTACTTTGATATATCTTATATCATTAAACGTTGACAAAAGGAATATATGCTGATCTCGAATGAGCACTTGGAGAAGTTTAAAACTCGTCAATTATAAATCTCCTTCCACGACCGCCTTATTTTTTTTTCTCTTGCCTTATCTATTTTTATAATGTATAGCCAATAATAAGTTATCATTTCAATGTGATTCATCATGATCCCAATACCATATCTATATAAATTGTCTCTACCATGTGCTGAAAAATACACAAACCATCTAATACCATTTTTTCTAAAAGTAACACCTTTCTAAATTGAAATCATTATCACATAACGCATGGCTAACTTGAAATTTTTGCTGTGCGTGTTCTTGATCTGCGTTTCCTTGTCGCGTTCATCAGCGTCTCGACCGCTGTCCCCAAACGCAGACGGGACTAAACGAGGTCGTATGATGAGAGAAGCCGAGGAAGTGTTGAAAGCGAGTATGGAGAAGCTAATGGAAAGAGGTTTTAATGAGTCCATGAGACTCAGTCCTGGAGGTCCTGATCCTCGCCACCACTAAGTCCTAATCTCGTAGTTTTGAATTCGAGGATGTATATTTTTTGTTCTTGATCGAGAACCGGTTTAGAAGAAAACATATCGATCCTTTTTGTTTTTAGACTTGTTTGTTCGTTCGGTGTAACCAATAAATTGATGTATCTTTTTCGTTACATATTTATGAATTGTGCATGCTTTACGTACCTTATACATTTCCACTATATAGTAGTCTAGTATAGAGGACTTTCCATATAAATTACTACTATATAACAAGAAAGGGTAAAGAAATAGTATGATGAGGGAGATTGATTAATTTATTTAACTTATCCTGTTTTTATTCACTGGCTCGTGTATATACGACTTAAAATATGTTTGAAAAGTATGTATTATATATGTACTCTTTTGCCTCATCGTCCACCAATAGAACATATAAAAGAGAGAAAGATAGTGATTGAAGTTAAAGAAAAGAAAAAAAACAGGGGAAAACAGAGATCTGGTTAGAGGAAAATTTTACTTTAATTTTTAAGATCGAAGTCAACGTCTTCAAATAGTGTGACTAAATTGTATTGCAAGAGATCAAGTAATTTGTTAAAAAAGAAATGATTCAAACGTAACTTACAAAACTATACCAAATCAGTTATCTGTGGAAAGAGGGTACCTACAATATCTCTCATTCTTCATGCACATAAAGAATCTCTCATAAGCCGAAGCCATTTGAGTCGCTGTAAACATCGAAAGAGCGTAACCCTTGCAAGCTATTCCTTTCATCTCCAAAACACTAGACCCATCTCTTACAACAGAATCCAACGTCTCAACAAGAGATCTCACATTTGGAGAAAATGTGTACCCAAAACGCTCATCCACAACCACTGTCCCAACAATGCTTGGATAATTAGGTACCACTACAGGTTTCACACACTGCATCGCCTCGATGATCGTCAAATCAAGCCCTTGCGGTCTCAATGTAGGATTCACAAACACATCTAATGCGTTGTAGAAACCAGAGAGCTCTTCTGGTTTTAAAGCTCCTAAAACCCTAACGTTTTCACCTAATTCCGCGTATCTTTTACCCCAAGGACCAGATCCAGCCACAAGCAGATAGACTTGCGGGTGCATTTTAACGAGCAAAGCAAAAGCTTCATAGAGAAGTGGATGTCCTTTGTCTCTCACCAAACGTCCAGACACACCCATCACAATATACGTCCCATTGTCAGGAACACCATGTTTCGCCCTGAATCTAGCTCCCGATTCTGGGGAATACACGAACTTGGTTTGGTCAACACCGTTGACTATAACGTGAACATTTCTCTTAGGAAGCTGATAGATGTTAACTAGAACCTCACGCGCGCTGTTGCTTATGCAAATATGCTGTTTATATTTTGGGAAGAATCTGATTTCGTCGACGAGTCTAGGCATCGTTTGTTGAAGATCTGAGATAGGAGGATCATTGGAAAGTTCTTGGAAAAGATTGGAATGCATAATCTCGTACCAGATTCCATGCCATGTCACAGCTATGTCACCGTTAGGCACCATTTTGACTCGCCAATGAGGCAGAGAAACACTCTCAGTGTGAACATAATCAAAGGGATGATCTAGACCGTTGATTCTGTGGAAGATCTCAAAAGCTTGAGAGTGGTTAAGTGTGCCGTGTTCGTTTGGAGCGAAGTAGACATGGAGATCTCCTCTGTTGTAGTACTCTTCTCGGTTACTTCTGTCGGAAGAAACCGTGAAGACGTGAATCTCGTGACCTCTTGACGCGAGAGAAGTGTAGAGAGTGTAAGCGTGACGCTCCATTCCTCCGGGGATCGAACCAACAGGCCATGACTTGCAGAAGACGGCGAGTTTGAGCTTCTCGGAGATTGGTCCTAGAGAGAGTTTGTTCCAAGGGGATGTTAGGTCTCGAAGATCTCCAGCGAACGGAGGATTTTCCGGTGAAGAAGTCACCGGAGAGCAATCCAATCGTGAGAATAAAATGTAGTAAGAAGAACAAAAGATGAATATTGCTAAGGTAGTGATTTTTGTGAACCTGAGTGAAAATGAAGTGGAAGATGAAGAAAACATAGTTCTTGAAGAATGATTCTTGAAGGCCATTGTTTTGGTTTATTTGATTTTTGTGATTTTGATTTCAACTCTTGAGGTTGATTCTTTGCTTAACTTTCGGATCAGAGTTCATTTCTCCATGATATTGCACATGGCGTAGCTAATTTTTATATGTTTTCTACATCAAATCTCTCTTAAGTCTTAATCAACTGAGATTGTAACTAAACCGGGACATCACATTTTCCGGTTTGCTATTTTGTTTTGTACACGTAGGCGTGTTATTACTCCGTCACACTTTACACATGTTAATTCCCCTAATTTATCGGGTTTCTTTAGGCGCGTGAGCTTAAGCGCGTGTGTGTACGCTATTCTCGCGACGCTGCGACTCAACAATTGCTTCCTAGGGTTTCGTCAATGTTGATGAACCACGGATCCTAAACTCACCGATCTTCGATTCCTTGTTTTGAAATCCCCAATTACTGGTACTGTGCGTAAAAACCCTTGAGAAACCCTAGAATTTTCCGTTCAGTGAAATTGTCAACGAGGGTAATGGCGTCTGGTCCTATATCCGGTGGTGGAGTTTCGAAGACGAAGCATAAATGGAGTGATAGTGGCAACAAAAGCCAAAAACGATCGAAGCCCACGATGGCGAAGTCGAATTCGCTTGGGTCTGAAGATAATCATCAGATGATGAAGATAAGTTTGAGCTCAATTTCGAAGCTTGAAGTTAGAAACTTGAAGCGGAAACTACAAGCTGAGCTTGAAGAAGTTAGAAGCTTGATCAAGCGACTCGAACCACAAGCTCCCGTGCCGAACAAGAAGCTGAAAACAGCAAACGGTGGTAAGAAGAGTGGAGTACATGGAGCTGCTGATAAAGGTACTGTTCAGATTTTGAAGAGCTGCAACAATTTGCTTACGAAATTAATGAAGCATAAGTCTGGATGGGTTTTCAATACTCCAGTTGATGCAGTTAGGCTTGGTTTACATGATTATCACAATATTGTTGAGAAGCCTATGGATCTAGGAACAGTGAAGACTAGGTTGAGTAAGAGTTGGTATAAGTCACCATTGGAGTTTGCTGAGGATGTGAGACTTACTTTTAACAATGCAATGCTGTATAATCCCGTGGGGCATGATGTGCATCATATGGCTGAGTTTTTGTTGAATCTGTTTGAAGAGAAATGGGCGCCTCTTGAAACGCAGTATGAATTACTTAATAGGAAGCAACAACCAGTCCGTGATATCGATCTCCATGCTCCTGTTTCAACAAACACTCTTAACATAGAGCCATTTCCGTTACCTGCTCCTCCTCCTCCTACAGTAGTTGAAAATAGGACTTTGGAGAGAGCAGAATCTATGACAAACCCAGTGAAACCTGCAGTTCTACCTGTTGTTCCCGAGAAGCCTGTAGAAGAGGCGTCTGCAAACAGGGACTTGACGTTTGATGAGAAGCGGAGACTTAGTGAAGACCTTCAGGATTTACCTTATGACAAGCTAGAGGCAGTTGTGCAGATTATAAAGAAGAGTAATCCAGAACTCTCTCAACAAGATGATGAGATTGAGTTAGATATTGATAGTCTTGATCTGGAAACACTTTGGGAGCTTTACAGATTCGTGACTGAATATAAGGAGAGCTCGAGCAAGAAAAAAGAGGAACATGGATTAGACTTAGAAAGAGATGCTGAATCTTTTCACAATAGTGTGCAAGAACCGGTGAGGGCAAATACCTAATTGTTATTCACTTCTCTTACTTTTACCATATAACTCTTACTGGGCTAATAATATCATATTTCTTCTTCCGTTCACAGAACACGCTAGTAACTGGCCTTGAATCGTCAAAACTTACTGAATTAGGTGAAATTTTAATTCTTAAGATAGTATCAAGCTCTTCTATATTGGTCGTTTTGCCCCACTGCAATAACTCTTCTTTAATGTTTTTGACACTTGAAAAGGTCATGTGGCATCTCCTGTTCGACAAGAAGTAAATGTTGGAGGATCAAGTAGTTCTAACAGTTCTAGTAGTGGCTCAGGCTCGGGTTCTAGTGGTAAATGTTGAAGCTGGTTTACATTCTTCTTCCTTGCGAGCATCACAGTTCCAAACATGTTTACTCACATTCCTCATTTCGTTATGCAGATTCTGACAGTGATAGCTCAGGGCATGGATCTGATATCGGTAATTAACCACGATTGTGAAAGTATTTAGTATAGGTGGGAGCCATCGTGTTGTCGACTTCAAAACTTTTTGGTTTTTTTTTTTTTTTTTTTTTGCATCTCTTTCAATAGGTGGGAGCCATCGTGTTGCCTTCTTTTCCAATGTTTGCCCCAATCGGATTGTTTCTGTATTAGGGTTCTTGTTAACTGTATAGAAAAGTGAACATCTTAAGTGTTTTGTTTCGGGCTTGTGTCATCAATTGAACAGGCTTGTTCTGTACTTCTTAAGTGTTTTTTTTTTTGTCTTACGTTCATAATTGTCTTCTCTAATGGCCACTACTGGATTTTCTTCGGTGACCAGTCTTGCTGGGCCAGATCGGAGAATAGTTTGTCCTCAAAACCCAAGCCGAGACCTTTGTTGGCAAAAAAAACAATTCAGTATCATATCACTATTTTTAGATCAATCACCAAAAAAAAAGGACATGCTACCTAATGTAGAAAGATCACCAACTGGTGGTTGCATGGAACAAAGTCATTTTTTGATGCTTGTATGTGAAGAAGACATACGCTTCTTTCAAACATTCAACATAGATTCATGAACTTAACAGCAAGAAGTAGTTTCTAAACGAGCTAATTCTTCGATAAATCTGTTTCAAATGTCCATACAAACTTCTGCAGATTTGCGGATGATTCAGTCCATCTTCCAAGTTGTGCTTGTTACTCTTCTAGTTCTAGGATCCGCGAGATGGATCCTTGATGAACTCAAAAGCAAAGAAAGTCGAATATTCCAACTATATGGTTTCAGACAGAAAGAGGCAGTGTTTGTAACCAAAGAGGATCAGCTTGATGAGAAGCTGCAATGTCTTTGAAGGACAATGGGTTTGGGACAATGTCTCTTACCCTCTTTATACTGAGAAGAGCTGTCCTTATTTAGTCAAACAAACAACATGTCAACGAAATGGACGGCCTGATTCTTATTACCAGAACTGGAGATGGAAACCGAGCTCATGCGACTTGCCCAGGTAAGAAAGAAAAAGCATGTGTTGTTTCATGCTATCAGATCCAAACTTGAGCAGTGTTTAAAACCTCTGCGATGTTTCAGGTTCAATGCTCTGAAACTGTTGAATGTGTTAAGAAACAAAAGACTAATGTTCATAGGAGACTCAGTGCAGAGAAGCACGTTCGAGTCAATGGTCTGTATGGTACAATCAGTAATTCCTGACAAGAAGAAGTCCTTTCACAGGATTCCTCCTATGAAGATCTTCAAAGCTGAGGTACATAAAATCTCATCTTCCTAGGAAGAGATTTTCAACATGAATTAAGAAAAGGCAAATATAGTTTCTTATACCTAAGTGTATGCAATTGATCAGGAATACAATGTATCCATCGAGTATTACTGGGCACCTTTCATCGTGGAATCAATTTCAGATCATGCAACTAATCATACAGTTCACAAAAGGTTGGTTAACCTCGACGCCATTGAAAAACATAGCAAGAGCTGGGAAGGCGTTGATGTTCTAGTCTTTGAGAGCTATGTATGGTGGATGCATCAACCTAAGATCAATGCAACGTAAGCTACATTACGCATAAGCCATATTCGAGTTGCTGTTGCATTGCAAAAGAGCCTATAAGGCAAACTTATATGTATATATGCATATACAGGTATGGAGATACCAGTGAAGTCCAAGAGTATAATGTGACGACTGCTTATAAAATGGCGTTAGAAACATGGGCCAAGTGGTTTAAGGCGAAGATCAATCCGAGAAGCAAAGAGTTTTCTTCACGAGTATGTCTCCGACTCATCTATGGTATGTTCCTTCCAAACACAAAACATAGAAGATATCAAAAACTAACAGATTATAGATAGTTTTTAGAGCAAACCTTTTCAATTTCCAAAGACATGGAGAGTGATTTTGGTGTGTGATATTGCAGGAGCTGGGAGTGGAATCCGGGGAGCGATGGAACCTGTTATGATGAGTTATATCCAATAGACAAAAGATCATATTGGGGCACAGGATCAAATCAAGAAATCATGAAGACTGTTGGTGACGTTCTAAGCAGAGTTGGAGAAAATGTTACATTCCTGAACATTACGCAACTGTCAGAATATAGGAAGGATGGACATACGACTGTCTATGGCGAACGGAGAGGGAAGCTCTTGACAAAGGAACAGAGAGCTGATCCGAAAAACTATGGAGATTGCATCCACTGGTGTTTGCCAGGAGTTCCTGATACATGGAACTGAGATTCTCTATGCATATTTGCTTCGCAGTCACCGCAATTTCTTCTGATCCCTTCTCAGGGAGTGTCAAGCTCAAGTTTATTAAGTTTTACCAACAATGGTTTTCATTTTGGAGCAGATATGAGAGCAAGAAAAGATAGGATAATTTTTGGTTTATTCACTGTCAAAAAAGCTTCAATCTCAGAGCAGATTAGCTCATTTATGTTTAAATATAGTAACAGGAGTCTCACTCAAGATAAAACACAGGCCGGATTTTAACTTGGTACTATATGAAATGAACAAAAATCTCACAATAGCTCCCACTGGGAATCTTCTGATTCAAGTAGCTGTGAGCTTTTGGAGTCTATGGCTTCCACTTGTTTAGAGTCTTCCTTAGTGGCCAGATCAGAACCCATATCCGCATCTCCGAACCAAATTGGAAGCTGCTCATACTCTTTCTCTCTTCTTCTCTTTGAAGTTAAAGCATCCAAGATTTTTCTCTGATGATGATAGAAAAGTTAAAATTAGGCAATGGGAGATAACTAATGCTTCCTTATGAGATAATGCTAAGTTTTTTTAAAGGGTTTGATCATTGACGATCATGGAAACCAAATTTTCAAGTCTAATATCAGTCAGAAAAATCTGTAATCAAGATTAGCATTCACTAACAAGAAACAAGGTTTCGGGTAACTAGCAAGAAACAAGGTTTCAAGTTTATCACAAAGAAATATCTAAGAGAAAGAGGGAGAAAGCAAGGAACCTTGAAGGATCTGAGTTTCTCGGTCCTAAGATGAATGGCATAAAGCACACTGTCCTCAACATAGGGGTCTTCTCGAGATTCCATGCCGCACAGCTCAGCAATGATCCTAGCACGCACTACATAAAGCACACTGTCATCAACATACGAGGGGTCTTTTTGAAATTCTATGCCGTACAATGCACTGCTATCCAATGGAGTAACATCAGATTTGCCATTAATGACATCATCTGAGTTATCTACAGGAATAATAAAAAAAAAGTGTTGCGCATGAAGAGGCTAATTCAAGGTTTTAAAACTTCTAGTGAACAATAGCACAAGCCGAAATGAGTAGAACTTCAAAACTAGAGAAAATATATAATTGAAGCACCAACCTGCATTAGAGGATCTCATGTTTACCACATTATCTTGAACAGGTGTATCTGGAACCTTGGTGGCGAGTGGATTAAGACTTGAATCATCATTACATTCTACTACAGTCCCAAGACTTTGAGTAGATTGAGGTTCTGTGGAAACAACATCTCTGCACGATTTAACTTTAACTTCTACACTTTCCTCGCCTGAAAAAACCAAAGAGTTTCCAGCAGAAGATTTCTGAGAGGTTAATCTGTTAGTGATCCAAGACTCATCATCGGTAATTATTGGTTCTTCATCACCAAGAGTAGTGGCTGGTATCAAATTCGCATCACAGTACCCTTCAAACAATGAAGATGTAGAGAATATTTCTCCATCAGGCAAGGAGGATTCAACTCTAACTTCTTCTACACTTTCCCCGTCTGGAAAAACCGAAGAGCTTCCAGCAGAAAACTTCTGAGTGGTTAAAGTGTTAGTGATCTGAGACTCAGTATCGTTAATTATTGGTTCTTCATCACCAAGAGTAGTGTCTGATGTCAGATTAGCATCATAACTCTCTTCAAGCAACCGCAATGTGGAGAGTATTTCTTCATCATCCGAGGAAAAGGCTGATGAATTCTCTTTAAAACTATATCCGTCAACTGAAGTCTCCATAAAAATGTCGCCTTGAACTCGTTCCTCAACCAGAACATGTCCTGAAATGTCAAAGTTCTGATCTGGTGGTGGATCAGAAGGACTTTTACAACTCGGCGAGTCAATAGTGTCATGGTGTTGCTGCACAATAGAAGCTCCGGAAGAACGGTCCTTTGCGACTTCCTTTGGTTCATCAGAAAATTTCTGAGGTGTCAAAGTGTTAATGATATGAGACTCTTCATGAGTAGTGGGTGATGTCAGATTAGCATCATGATACTCTTCAAGCAATGGAGATGTAGAGAGTATTTCTTCATCAGGTAAGATCTGAGACTCTTCTTCATCAGAGATTAATTGTTCTTCAGCACCAAGACTAGTGGTTGATGTCATATTAGCATCACAGTACTCTTCGAGCGGTGGAGATGTAGAGTCTGTTTCTCCGTCAGACAAGGAGGCTGCTGATGAATTCTCCTCAAAACTATCTCTTTGAACTACATTATCCTTCAAAACATCGCCTTGAACTCGCTTCTCAACCAGAACATGTCCTGGAATGTCAAAGTTCTGATGTGACGGTGGATCAAAAGGACTTTTAAAACTCGGTGAATCAACACGATTATGATGTCCTTGCACATTATAAGTTCCAGAAGAACGGTCCACTGCGACTTCCTTTGATTCACCTCGAACAGACTCGAATCCCGGAGGTTCACTTGATTTCAAACAAAGCGTGCTCTGTCCCAAAGTCCCAACATAAGAAACCATCAGTCATTCTCTATACATTCTAAACATCATTACCTAGAATTAATATGACAATCAAACAATGGACTTACCTGAGAAGTGAAAGAATCAACCTCAACAAGTATAGTTTCCAACTTGTTGTAGATTTTACCAAACCATGCTCTTCCTTTAGATTCTGGTCCCATGATGGCTCACGCTATACGAAAATTATGCAGCAAAAATACAAACTTTGGTAAGGTAACATCATCACAATAAGAAAAGAAGAACTGTTGATAAATATCAAACGCAGATGGATGATAAGAAGATGAAAGTTTCAAACAACAAAAAACAGGTTCTCACTAAGAAACAGCTCAAAAACCCTGAAACTTTTGCCATCATCACTATTCTTTAGGTCTAGATTTTATCGAAATTCAGCTGCTTTATCGGAGAAGATGAATAATTTAAAAAACTAAATACAGCTATCTCGAATTTGTGACCAAGCACGAAGAATCGCAGAAAAAGAGTAACTCATAGACGCATCGAATTACATTAAAAAACGAGACTTTGAGATGAAAAACACAGAAAGTGATGAAAAGTAGATAAACCCTGAAATTCAAAGTAAACAGAGATGAGAGAAACAAGGAAAGGGATTAGAATTTACCTGAGAAAGTAACAAGGAGACTACAACAGAGGAAGAAACGAGAAAAAGGCCTGAACAGAATCAGAATCATACAACAATAAATAAATATTAAATAGCTTACATAAGATTTTGCATATCTATGTATATTGATTTATTTAATGGGTCTACATATCTAAAGTAAACGGGCTTAAAATTTAAGGCCCAATATAATTAAAATAGTAAAGATGGGTCATGAATCATGCACGCCACAAGTGACCGAAACCGAAACATGATCATGTGTACGCATTCGTTTTGAAGAAGAATGATCCAAAATAAGACGACGTGGATTATGCCACGTGGAGGGGAATGGCACAAAAGAGGCATGGGTCTGACGATAAATCCACCTTGGGGAGTGTGCATCTGGATGATCCCTCTCCATCATTCCTTCCATCCAAAATTCTTTTTTCTTTCTTTTTTAAAGAATTTTGTTGAAATTCCATTCACATTTTATGATTTGTCATGTGTGTATATATATGCAACTCTCTCAACACACACATAATATAAATATATATTTACCTACATCAGATTCTTCATACACACACATTGTAATCAAGAAATCATAGAGATTGACATGGCGACTTCTACCTTTTCTTCTCGTGGAGCACAAACCATGAACACCGTATTCTTTAAGTAAGTTTAACCTATAGTGTTGATGAGCATATGCATTTTTGTTTTGTAAATTATGAAGATTATTGAACCATTTTTTGATTTTAGAATGTCATCTTTACGCATAAGCCATGCTAATCATAAAGTTTTTGGTTATTCTTGAATCTTGACAAAAAAAAAAAAAAAGAGTTATGATATGATTGTATAACTATGTGTGCATGTTATATATATATATATTTTTTTTAATGTAATGTTAAATTAAATTCAAAAAGAAAATAACGTTTTTACATCAAGTGCCACTTTTGGTTAACACATGCAATTTGCATATATAGGCCGATGCTAAGGAAATCGATTCACAAGAAGAGTGCATCGCACGACATAGTGAGGGAGACGGTGAAGACAGACGGGGCCGGAACCGGAGAGGAGGTGAAGACGATGAGAGGCTTCTACGGTGCCGGAGAGACGTCGTCTCCGGGGAGTAGTTGGGTGCCACATGAAGGTACGGGAATATACTATCCAAAGGGGCAAGAGAAAGTAATGCAAGATGTGCCTCCTCCTCCAGCTGGCAGCCACGCGGACGAGCTCGTTAATTGGTTCTCTTGATCCATCCACTCTCAAGTGGCTCTCTCAGTTTCCTGTCATCGAAAACTCTATAAGTCTTGTCTCTGTGTGTCTATTGTTGTGGTGGGTAAAACATTACAAACATATGTGTAATTAAGTTGATATGTAATGTCATATAACCAATGATAATGAATAATTAATGATGATTATAGATTGAGTTAAAATACCAATGCATATATTCAAGTAATGTACCTCTCCTTCTAATGAGTAAAAGCTTCTTTATCCAAAACCCACCAAACAAAATTTATATTCAAGTAGTAACACAAGTGGGACCAGAACTAAGTCTTTGTCTTCAAGAACCACAGATTTTGTCACACTATCAGACAATAAACCAGAATGGCTTTAAACAAATGGCTCTTCTTCTTCTTCAATATCTTATCTTGGGAAAAAAAAAAAGGTGGAAGCTTTATATTTGTGGTAGTGTGATTTGGGGGTATAATGGCGCTTACAAACATATCACTGCGTTTCAAATTTCCACCTTTAAAATCATCTTCATCTTCCACATTCAATACTACTAGAAAACCCTCTTCGGTCGTTTGCTCCAAACCCGACGGCGGCAAAGTGGCTAATGACGACGGTGGTGCAAAGCCGCGGAAGAAGTTATCGGAGCAATCTTCATGGGAAGTTAAGGATTCGGAAGGGAAGGATTATCTCTATAGGCTTGGCGCGGAGTCTGATAATGTTAACATAGCCGTTGGGGCACGAAGCGGCATGATCGATGACGTTTTCATTGGAGACTTCCTTGGAAAAGATTGTTAAGTCTCTCTTTCTTCTTTTTGAAATATTTGGATTAGTACAAAGACTCAGGTTTTTTTACTCAGATTGTGGAGTTGACAGAAGTTGTGTTAATTTGCAGCTGATATAGTGTTTGATTACCGTCAGAAGGCGACGAGGTCCTTTGAACATCTTCAAGGAGATTATTACATTGCTCCATCGTTTCTGGTAAATGTTTTATTCTTCTTCTTCTTGTAATCTGATTTTGAAGAAATCAATCAAGCATGAACTTCCATGTCCGAATGATTATCTTCTAGTGTGTCTCCTGCTTGAATGGTGTTGAAACTTAATCCTAAGCTTTAAATTGTGGGAATGTGTTACCAAGTTGCTTATAACATGTGTCTTCTTTTTTTCTTGACAGGATAAAGTTGGTAAGTTATATTGAACTAAAGCCTTGAAGAAGGTTAGAGGAGTAATACATAGGTGGTAACAAATTGGATGATAGGGTTCATATTTGACAGCCTAAAAGTCTGGAACTTTTGATTCATTTGTGATGTTTCTTTCTTCCTTTCAGTTTATCTTAACATGTTTGTTTTCTGCAGCGGTCCACATTGTGAAGAACTACCTTGCTCCTTCTCTAAATATAAAAATCCCATTGATCTTAGGTAATGAATGCCTTCTTCTTCTCTGTTTAGTAGCAGTGTTTGAAATTTTTTGCTACCATCTCTTGAACAATGCCGTGTTATTTTTGGCTGCTTAGGTATCTGGGGAGGTAAAGGACAAGGCAAAACGTTTCAGACCGAACTTATTTTAAAACCATGGGAGTTGAACCGGTTATAATGTCTGCAGGAGAGTTGGAATCTGATAGAGCTGGTGATTTTTTCCACTTTGTTTACTCTCATATCGTCGTGACTATGTAGTAAACCATTTCCTAGGAGCTGGTTGCTTTCACTTACCATTGTGCTATCGAAAGTTCTGATCTTTCTAATATTCCCTAACAGGGGAACCGGGAAGACTCATACGTGACCGCTATCGAACAGCTTCTCAAGTCATTCAGAATCAAGTTAGAAGCTTTTCTTTGTCATTCCCTGTCTTACTACACTTATTTATTATCTATATGGTTTTGGCATAAACTTTGATGATGATTTTGATAATGTAGGGGAAGATGAGTGTTCTCATGATTAATGATATTGATGCTGGCCTTGGTAGATTTGGTAAAAGCCATATTCAAGATAACTTTGAGCGATGTTGTGACTCTGCTTTTATTCCGCAGAGGTAATCTTAACCGAGTTTATTGCTCTCGGTTTAGGGGAAACGCAAATGACAGTAAACAACCAGATAGTTGTCGGTACTCTGATGAATCTTGCGGATAATCCTACAAGGGTAAGTGTGGGACAAGAATGGAGAGAAGCTGACATTGTAAACAGAGTTCCTCTAATTGTCACAGGGAATGATTTCTCTACACTGTATGCTCCACTGATACGTGAAGGAAGAATGGAGAAGTTCTACTGGTAATAATAATACACAGCTTGCAATCATTTTCCTGCAACTGTGGAATCTTTTCTGACAAAAAACTGAAGTGTTTGATGCTAAAAAAACAGGCAGCCAACTCGTGAAGATATCGTAAACATTGTTAGCAGAATGTACGAGAAAGATGGTATATCGCGGAAAGATGTTATAAGCATTGTAGATAAGTTTCCAAATCAAGGTAAATAGTTTACTATTTAAAATGAGAAAATACAAAGATACAGTTTCTTATGCTTTCTATCTTTGTGGCAGCACTCGACTTCTATGGAGCTCTGAGGTCACGCACATATGATAGATTTATCCTCAAGGTAGTAACTTCAGCCATGAACAGCTGATAACAATTAGATCTTTGCAGTGAAATGGCTAATCTCTTTGTTGTTACAGTGGGTAGATGAAGCGGGAGGAATGGAGACTCTAGGGAAAATTCTTCTCAGACGTAAAAAGACCAAAGAGGTTCCTCAATTCACTCCCCCTGAGGTAAATGCTTACAAGCTTTCTTTTAAAACTTTTAAGCTTTGGCTCCACTTAAGATTGATGATATGGTGTGAACAGCAAACGGTGGAAGCATTGCTGGAATCAGGGTACTCACTCATAAATGAGCAAAAACTTATTATGGAAACAAAGCTTTCCAGGGAGTACATGAAGAACATGGACGATTAACACCAAACAAACATCAATTCTTTTTCATTCTTATAGTGACTTTCGAGGAACACTGAGCTGATCCTGATAAGTTGTTACAAAACTTTCAAAATATAACTGAATCACTCTATAGAGTTTGTTTTTTACTAAAACCATGAGCATTGAACCTAAAGCCAATGTGGTGCCAATACAGAACAATTGATTAGATGTGTAGGCATCGTCACATAACATACAATACACAGTTTTCAAAAACGGCAACCTTTTACCTTAAGAAGAAGAACAAAAGCCACCACTTTTGTGCTTTGCTACACACATAAGTCTTTCTGTCCTGTGGCAATGGTTTCAAACGGATTATGTTAATTAGATAAACAGTCCCAGATCATCCGAAGGAACCACGACATTGCTCAGATCCACAGAGACATGTCCTCTGTCCATGTAAAAGGCTACCATCTCTGGCCTCGGATGTAGGAGAAACCCCATAATCATATGTCAATTCTGCCATAGGAGGGATGTGACGCATGGCAAAGAAAGCAATATGGATAACCGATTCACCGTTTCCTTCACAAATAACTGGCTGCCAAAAAACGTTGGGAGAGCAACTATGGTTCATGAACCGAGCTACATTGCCAAATTTCTTGGCACTGATTAGGAGTGGTGATGGAAGATTAAACTCCTCGGGAACTTCATCTGAAGGGTCTTCATCTACAAGTTTAGGCTCATAATTCCACTTAAACGAGTTAAAAACACGAGATGTGTCGAAGACATACTCATCCTCTTCTTGGTTTCCTCTAAGCTTGCCTTTGTCTATGACTTCACCAGCATATTCACATATGAAAGAACCAGCACGTATGGAATCCCAAGAACGTAAACCCCAACCGCGATTTCCTGTCTTAAACACTTCCAGGATGGATTTCAGTCCTGTCTGAATCACTTTGTTTTTGCAACTGGCATGACATGGACACGTTGGGCCACATTCATATATCATCGGCCTCCGGGAAACGAGCATAACCCCATTAAGGTAAGGGAGATCACCATCATTTTTTCTGATACAAGAGCAGTTAAGATTTCCTGGTGCACATGAGCCACTGCAGGAACAACCAATAGCGGGCTGAGTTAGTTTAAAGGACTCTGAGTATTTCAGAGAGGAGATATAGGTAAAATAAGCAGGCCCCTTCTCCTCATCAACATCGTTCACTAGTGAAACAGGTTTACTTTCAGCTCCTGAAGTGAGATCTGGAAGGATTAGGCCTGGTCTTGTAGTCAAACCTGCCTTCCACTTCTGAACAGATTTCCAAACGCCAAAAGCAGGTGGTTGACCAGGTAGTCTCACCAATTTATATTTAAAGGTGTTGCAACCAGATTTCCCTTTCTCTACCCATGACTCTGAGATCGAATAAAGCCCATCATAGATATAGATCTTTCCTGTTTTGGTAGCTGCATCTTCCTCCCCTCTTATGACTCTTACTCCATTACCCTTCCTCAAGCTTTTCTCTAGTGCTAGATTACCCCTTTCAAGCTTCTGATCAGATGCTTGTCCGTTCTTGTCTGCGTTGCCGCCTTGTCCACTATAAATTAATAACTCAGGATCCTGAGCTTCACCTTCATAACGTCCAGATGAAACAATGCTAGTTGCTAAAGGCTCTTCATCTGAACCGGCCTTACTAGTTATATAGTCAATGCCAGCCATAGTCTGCATGTGAAGACCTACTAAACACATCTCTATCCGGGAAAAAAAGATATCTCCAACCTCAATTCCAGGAAACCGTCCCAACTCTCTTCTTCATGTTTGTCCGCACCCCATTGCTCATCAGAGTACCTGCTGCTTTAGAAGTAGCGGACTTTGCAAATTCTACTTGGCTGAGCCGCCTCCTAACTGCATCAAAACGCATCAATACGCTACTTACTAAGTACGCATTTCCATCTTCTCGCTCTGCTGGATTGATCCCACTGTCAAAATCTGAACTGAATCTTTTCACTACCTGAACATCTAAATTAGACTCATTGGCCACAGTCTTCTTCTCTTTTTTCTTCACACTACTAGACCCCTTAGGTCGACCAACTCCTCGTTTAGTTCCACTAGAGCTGCTGGGGCCATTTGTTTCAGTTGGTGTTCTATACGAGCGAAGAGGTGGAACAAACGATGGAATAGGTGTGTCCTGAGTTTGGTTGAGATCTGGAGTATCCTGCGTTGGTTGTTGTGTTCCAAATGGGAAGAAAGGAGAATAACCAGATGAAGAAGGACCAAAGGGTGGACAACCAACAAAAGGTGGACCTTGATTACCATTTGGAAAAACAGGTTTCAAACTTCGCAGCGGTTTTACATCTAACACTATTGACTTGTCATAATGGTTAGGATTTGGAACAGTATTGACCCCAGGAACTCCTTCCATTGCTAAACTCCTGCCAAAGTAAGAAGACCGGAAATAAGAACCAAAATTTGGACTAAAAGTAGTAACCAACGCTTAGATTAGCTTGAAAAATATAGACAGTACAACGTTATCTCCATGTACCTATTTCAAGCTGTCAAAAATAAGATAAATAATCACAACAACACTATTTACTGCATTAGCCCTAGTGTACACACCTTGCAGTGATCTTGTGTGATTATTTCCTGCAAAAGCTGTTCATTCTAGACTTTCATACTAACAAATCCATTTCATATAAAAACCTTTTAATAATCAATTCCCAAAATGAAAACTTTGCTAAACAAGTAATGTATGTACTCAGCTTTCCTCAAAAGGTAAATGAGCCTTTTTTTTCCATAAAACCTAATGCATCTAAAACCGCTTCAGTTTGTTCTTTTTGTTCATAGATTTTTTTCCCCAAAATGTAACAAACATCAAGTCAAAATAATTGAAGCCCACACATTCTAAACACCAGCAGATCTTTCATGCCAAGGGCAACCAGAAAAAAAATAAAAAATCTTTTTTTTGGCATCAAGATGCCTACTTTTTATTTAGACCTAGCTATGCAAGTAGAAGAACCCTTAATCCAAAACTGGAACATAGTAATTTTAGATTCATCAACAAATACGAAACTGTATCTACAGTGCAACATTCGTTTATACATATTCCAGATTTCAATTTAAACACACAAAAAAGGAAAACGAAAAAAGAAGAATTCAAGATTGTCACCAACCTCAAGAAGATGAGAAAACAGAATTAGCCCTCCGAATTAGAGAGAGGGAGAGAGAGACCGGAAGATTATGAAAGAGCAGAGACGATTCCTGACGAGAGAGAGAGTGAAAAAAAGCAAGTGGCAACGTGTACAGGGACCTTTCTTTAAAGCATTTTTTGAGATTTGACTATTGCTGCAAATGAAACAAGCAAATAGACGTTGGTGTTACAGAGAATACGGTCCGTTAGATTCACGTTTGCGTCATCGCCGCCGTCAAAAACCATATTCAGTGTCTTGAAAATGATGAATTTTTCTTACACAACCTATTGTTGTTACCTTTCCTTTCTTTCGGTCTTTGTGTAAGTTACTGTTTCCATTTTTTATTTTCATTTTTCATATCCACCAATACCAAATTACCGATGAACGATGATGGCACAACAATCTATACATGAACACAGTCACAGATCTTGTTATTTTGAATGTCATTTAATAATCTCAATCCCTTTTAATTTGTATCACCATTAATTGAATTTTCTGTCATAAAGAAATCAGAATCTACGTTAACAAAAAGCTCTTCAAGCAATCTGTTTCACTTTCTAATTCAAGTTAACAAAAAGCTCTTCAAGCTAGTGTGAAAAGCTTGCAATCTACGTTAACAAAGGCCCCTCCTTAATTCATCTGTATTGTTTGACCATTAAAATGTCGGAGCATAATCTTTGAGGAACTTGTTGCAGTTCTTTACCTTCTTGCCATGCCTGTCCCACGCATACACCTGGACCGATGTGGCGTATGTATATGACCACACTGTCGTTGAATGGATACGGATGCTTTGCTGCAAAGAAAAAACAAATGAAGCTATGGCGTTTAGAGACACCTTGTCTATATGCTATTCTCAAATATGTAAGTAAGAAACTTATATATGATTAATGTGTTTCTTGTTTTGCTTTACTAAATGCTCCAAGCAGAATGATATTTCAATAGAAACGCTTTGGTTTTATAGAAGGTTTTGCTAAAGTAATGCTCAGAATGGTCAATATGGTCACAGTGGGAATTTACTAATAGTCTTCTTTTGCGAGGAAAGTGGAAGTGGCTAATCTCAAGTAAGTATAAGCAATGAGTCTTACCTGGTCGAGGGAAGCCTTGTGGGCAATCTTCAATAGCAAGAAGCCCATCACCAAATTTGCATGCAACATCGCAGGGTTCTTCTGTGGCCATAACTTCCATAGCTTCTGTGACCTCAAAGTATAGCGGACTTAAAGCATTGGCAAGGGTTGAAACTACCGGTCCACCTGCAAGATGGCATTTCTTGAGATTTTTGTGTAAATAATACAACAGAAGTAATAGCATGACGATCACTTATGTTCATTCATTTATTGCGAAAAGGTTTTGAAAAAGTCATAAGATGTATACAAATCAGAAAATATCTTAAATGCAACGATTGCCCTGGAAAAAGAAATAAATCACACATGTTATAAAATCTATTGAGAGGCAGATGAGCAAAAAGCCTGCAAGCCATTTTGAAAATCATTTGTTTTCTAATTAACTTACTGCATATCAGTTCCAGTGAAAATAAGCTCATATTTGATCTGAACATTGTTAGATAGAGTTCCACATCAACTTATATATGCCTTAATTGTTGATTTTCAACTCTCAGCAACTGCCACTGGAAAACTGATTACTTGTTTATTTTGAGAGAAACATTATTTGGATCAGGACTCACCACAAACTCGCCCATAGATTTGGCCGTTGTTGGAGCGAAACAAAGCCTACCAATTAGCATATTAACTATGTCAAGAAAGATAGCACAGGATATAGATACTGCCGAATGAAATAGGGGTGGAAGTAATATCAGTCCGACTAACCATCTTGAAGAAATTTATCCAAGATACGATCAGTGGACCTAAATAATAAGAGAAAAATACTTTAGATGTTGTAAAGAACATAAGCATCAACATGCAAAACCAGGACATAGATAAAATACAAATACATTTATATTTGTAGGGGCTCAGACCTAAAATGGATTACCCTGACTTGTTCGGCAGCTAAAGTATTCTAGTGAAATTTCCGCATCTCCAGTAGAGAATAATTTGGATGCAGTCATTTTAGCTAACTTTGGATCTTCATACCGAGTGCTTGCTATTTCCCATGCTCTAGATATAAGCCTGCATACATACACTCTCATGAAGAAAACTGTACATCCCAAAACATGATCTAAGTTCTTTTTCCATGTCAACTTCTTTTGCATATGAATCCAATCTTTTCCCAGAGATGTAAGAAAACCACATGACGTCAAAGCTAAATATCGATAAGAATTCAGAAAGAATGACCTCGGCTCTAATAATTGCAGCAAATGGTAGCGCCTCTCTTCGGGGATGTCTTCAATCTTTTTCCTGTACATATCAACTCTATTAAACAGTCATCTTAGTATTTTATAATACGTCAGATGAAATCTAACAGCTATTTTCATGAACTAATGGTAGTATAACTCCAATTGATGATGTCATTATACCCTCGTGTTTTAAGATATGAAACATCATTAATCAACAGGTAATTAAACAGCACACAAATTTGAAAAGCAAAACCTAAGACTATGCTACATTAATCATGGAATAACGCTAACAATCCCTCATAAGCAAGCGAAGAGAAAAAGTAAACTGAAACTGCAGCATATACCTAATCAAAATTCCATGTTGTACAGCTATCACTAGTGTTATGACTAAGTTATATATGCTATCCATCAGCTTAGACTGAATTAATGCTGGAACTAAATCAACCGAAGCAGACTAACCAGAGATAAGCAGCCGGGTTATATGAAGCAGGGTCCAATGGAATCAACTCCTTGGGTGGATCAAGAAACGTCACAACATCAGATTCATCAACGTAAACCCTTTTACCAGTAGGAAGAGTTTCATAGGGTTTTTCATCCCATGGAGATTCATATCCTCTCCCTCCTTGAACAGCCAGAACCACACCACGAGACAACCTGTAATATCCAAAATCTATCATACAAATCCAACAAGACTCACCAAACACAAAAAATACCTGAACTTTCATCTTCTAACATTACTACTAAACACAGTGACCTCAATTTGATATAGACCAAGTTACTACAAGTGTGTACAAGATAATGCGTTCCCAGAAAAAACATTAAATGAAAGCGAAGAGAGCTTAAGCTCACTGTTCGAGAGAGGAACCCAAGCTGCGACTTTCCATTCCGGCGAATTGAGCTGTGAGCCGCCTGAGAAAGTAACCGGAGCCCGTATAAGCCAACTATCCCCGAAACGCCCCTATCTTCATCTCCGACGAAACGAAAATTTTCCCCAACAGTAATTTTATTAAATAAAAAATCGAAAACAAAAATTTGATAAACGAGATTTTATTTCACAAACACGGTTACAATTAAAAGGCCGTCATATTTGGGCCTTAGGTAAGCCCATATTTTACATTATTGGCCCAGTTACATTACCACTAATAACATTCCATAGTTCCTCCTTCGGCTCTGCACAAAGCAACGAGATTACCGAACTGAATCAATTCAGAGGAGCAGCTTCTTGCAAGATATTTGACAATCGTCCAACAGTTTTCACCGCATCTCTCATCGTTGGTCTCATTGCTGGATCTTCTCCGTACAAGTCAGTGCCAGTTCCGTCACTTGGATCACCTGTTCCCTAAAGATTCGAATCCAGAAGCTCGTCCACGAGAAGTGGATCGATGATTGTTGTTACCATGTCCTCCACATTGTTTTTGCTGCTGCTCAATACAGATCTCACCCAGCTTACTAGATCTGTACTGTCCGGGAAGGATTTGTCCCACCGCTCTCTTCCTAGTTACCAGCTCGAGTAACACGACTCCATAACTGTAAACGCGGATTCTCTTCCCTCAACGGTTTTGAAAAGCGTTTTTCTGCAGTTTCAATGGTGAAATTAGCTAAGGCTCCAGAAAAGAAGAAACAGAGTATCTATTACAATTAATTTAACTAACTCCGACAGAATTTATAAACCGGTAACTAACTTGGTTTAAAAACGAAACCAGTTATACCAAGTCTACTAGGTGGTGATGAGAAGATACATTACCTGGTGCGATGTACCCATTGTGCCTGTAACAGTTGCAGTTGAAACAGTTGAGTCATCGAGAAGGCGAGCCAAACCGAAATCCCCATGTGAGGCTCCAAATCCGAGTCCATGAGTATGTTCTCTGGTTTGATGTCACGGTGAACAATCGGGGGATGACAGTCATAGTGTAGATAGGCCAGTCCGTGAGCGACACCGAGCGCTACGTTGTACCGTGCAGACCAGTCTAGTATATTTTCTTTTGGGCTAACACCATGGAGAACATCGAATAGGCTTCCTTTCGGCATATATCTATACAGCATTAAACCGTCGTCTTTCCTAAGCCAAAACCCTTCTAACTTGATCAGATTCCTGTGCCTGACTTTACCGATTGTATCGATCTCTCTCATCATACTCTGGTTAGCGCGGATGTGAGATGCGAAGACAAGTCTCTTCACAGCGTAAACCTTTCCCGAGCCCAAAGACGCTCTGTACACGATTCCATGAGCTCCTCTTCCAATGATATACTTTTCGTTTAGATTGTCAGTTGCTGCAAGAACTTTGTTCAGCAACAAAGATGGGCCTTCCTCCTGGGTGAAGACATAAGCATCTTTTTCTGGTCTTCCTTTGCGACGACGTAGGCAAATGAAAACAAGAGCAAGAACCACAACCAAGACGAATAAAGAGGATAACACCGCTATAAGCACGATTTCCAGGTGCTAAGGCCACTTTTTCTGTTTTTAGATTGATCCTTGCAGTAATTTAACTTGCTGCGGCTATTGTTGCTAACAGAGAAGGAATGTGGAATGCAGAGGTTGGGATTTCCTGAAAACGACGATGGCTCAGATAACAACTGACCCTCCAAGTTTTCTGGTATTGGACCAGTGAACTGATTGTTCGAGACATCAACATGTAGCAATGAGGTAAGACCTTTAAGAACCGATAAAGGTCCGGTCAGATTGTTGTTGGATATGTTGAGTCGTGTTAACTTGTCAAGATCACCCAACTTGGCTGGAATTTCACCTGTCAATCCATTACCGCTAAGGTCCAAATCATAGGTCAGATCCTCTATCAACCCAAGCGACGAAGGAATCTCACCACCAAAAGCATTTCTAGCAATCTGCAGAGTTGACAGCTTTTTAAGCTCAGGAAAGAACTGCGGAATACCTCCTGAAAACCGGTTATCGCTAAGAACCAAAGTCGCCAAGCCTTTCCAGTTACTATTTTGAGGGAATAGAACCGTTTAATGAGTTGAACCCAACATCAAAACGCTCTATAATCATACAGTTAGATAGTTGAGCTGGTAGAGAGCCTTCAAGAAGATTACGAGAAAGATTCAAATAGCCAAGGTTTTGTAGATTCCCAAGTTGTGCAGGTATCTGTCCCGTGAGTTTGTTTCGAGACAGGTTGATGCTCGAGAGATTCCTACAGCTTCCGAGGCTGCGGGGGATTGGTCCTTCAAAGTTGTTGCTATTGAAATCAAGAAAGAAAAGGCTATGATCCCGAGAAAACTCAGGTAGAAGACCTGAAAGGTTATTTTCTCTAAGGATGAATCTCCTGATGGTCTTACAGTGACCAATAGAAGTTGGTATGGTACCGTGAAGCAGATTAGAACCCAAATTGAGTATTCTCAACTTCCTTCCATGGCAAAGATTCGGCGGTATCTCTCCTGTAAGTTTGTTACCAATAAAGTCAATCTCTTCTAAGCTGGTGTTCACACCTAAACCTGGTGGTATCACTCCATAAAAACTGTTGTTGAACAGCGTAGCGATCTTTAGACGCTTCATTGGTCATTTCCACAGGTAGTTCTCCTGTGAGATTGTTTTGATAAACTAGCAACTGCGTAAGACTCTGACTCTTCCATATTTCCATAGGAATCTCACCCGAAAACCGGTTTTCGAAAAGCTCCAAACTTTCTAGTTTCTTAAGCTTACCCAATGTACTCGGTATCTCACCTCCAAGCGTTATTGTTCAGCTTCAACAAGCTCAACTACTACAATTCCCGAGCTCCGCGGGGATACTCCCAGAGAGACGATTCTCGGAAAGGTTTATAACTGTAAGCTTCTTTAACATACCCAATGAGGAAGGAATTGTACCTGACAAGTTACCATCCACAATCACTAGAGCGTCAAGGTTACTGCAATTTCCCAATGCAGCTGGAACACCGCCTTCGAATTGTTGTAGGACAAATCTAAAGTCAACAAATTCTTGCAATTAGATGATCCGAAAGAACGGCCCTTGTAGACTGTTGTTACCAACAAAAGATCAGTGAGATTCCCCAAAAGATTGAGACTTTCAGGTAACGAACCAACTAACTTGTTCCTGTGCAAATACACAAGCTGCAGACTACTGCAGTTCCCAATCGACTCAGGGATGTTACCAGAAAACTGATTCTCATACATACTCAGCTCAAGAAGCTCCTTAGCATCACCAACACTTTGCGGAATCGGACCGGTTAAATTGTTAAACTCAAGATGTAAAATCTGCAACCTCGGAATTCGAAACAAGGATTCAGGTAACTCACCAGTGAGGAAGTTTGTGTAAAGATAAAGCTCCTCCAAGCTCTTCAAGCTATCGAGAGTATCTGGGATCTTACCAGAGAATCCGTTTTCAGACAAATCTAGAGTAACGAGCTTGGTACAGTTTCCTAAACTGGAAGGTATAGTCCCAGAGAAATTGTTAGTACTCAGATCCAAAATCTGCAAGCTTTTGAGCTCCCCAATTTCAGGACCCAATTGACCTGAAACCTTAGAACGAGTGAAGTTGAGAGCCGCAACATTCTTAGAAGCATCACAAGTGATACCAAACCAGTTACATGGAGTTGCTTCAGATGCGTTTATCTTCCATGTCGAAGTTACTTGAGGTGGTACTTTATCCAAATGCTTCAGAAGCGAGAGTAGAGTTAACCCATCTGAGTTTAGAGAAGAAACAGAAACTATGTGGGTCGAGAGAAAGAGACAGAAGAAAAGAAGAAGAATTTTGAACAACCCAAGATTCTTCATCTGAGATTAAAAGATCAAGAAACATGCAAAATCTCAATCAAGATTGAGATTTAAAAGCTCAAGCCTCAGCAGAATAAAGCTTTGTATGAGAGAGAGGAGGAGGAAAAGGACAAGACTTGATTGATGGGTATTAACTGATGATTATTCTTGCCGTTTTTTTATGACGAGATGTTTGGTCTGTATACGGTATAGTGGTATACCAACGATAGTGAGAACTAGGCTGGGATAATTACCCGAACCGAAAATTCCGACCCGACCGAACCGATAAAATTGAATTCGGTTCACAATCGGTTACTACACAAAAAATCGGAGGATGTCAAATAATCTTCGGTTTTCTCGTCGGGTCGGGTCGGTTCGGTTTTCCGATCGGTTAACCGAAATTTTTAACCTAACTATAAATATCTAATTCTAACCCTAAACGACCTAACTCAGCCTCCAACCTCTCTCAGTCTCTCACCTTTGGTCGTTCTCATCTCTCAATTTTCTCTGTCGCAACCTAATCTCTCTGAGACATTGAAGCTCAATCATGTCTTCTTCCTTCAATTCTCAGCCTTTCTTATGTGTTCATCTTTCGTTCTAGCCTTCTAGGCAAAGGTTAGTTCGATTATTCCTAGTTCTCAGACTCTTGTCCGTGTTCATCCCTAGATCTCAGTTTGGGTAAGGATTTGAGATTCAAGATCTAGGATGTCAAACCGTCGTTCTTCTCCGCCGCTGGAACCGCAAATAGAGCCGCCGCTGCAACGCTTCAAAGAAGGAGAAACCCTAATAAATTCGGTTATTTTCGGGTTTTATACACAAAACCGAAATAACCGGTTTCCGAACCGACCGAACCGAAATCAATTTCGGTTATCTTCGGCAACATTTAAAATTTCACAATTAACCCGAAACCCGAACAAACCGACCCGACCCGACCCGAAAACCCGAACTCGCAGGCCTAGTGAGAACCTAACCTTCAACGTGTTTTCTTTTTGCACGTCGTTTCTCATTCAATCTTCTTTTTTTCCGTTTTCAGACACACGTGTTTCTAGAAAAAGTCGTCTCTGTTGCGAATCTTTTGAATATTCTACGACGACTTCGTTTTGAATCCGTCTAATGGCAGCCAAAAAGAGTAAAAACCGTTAACAATACTACTCCCTCCGTCCCACAAGATAGATTTTTTAGAAATTTCACATTCTTTAAGAAATAATGTATAATGACAATTTTAACCTTTTAATCATTAATACATTTTAAAAATATATTATTTATTTGTTTAATGAGGGTAAAATAGGTAAACTGTATTAAATTTGGCATTGGAAACCCAAAACTTCTATCTATGTGGACATTTTTTTTCTAAAACATTCATCTTTGTGGGACGGGGGAGTAATAAATAACGAAACTAACTAAGCATTTCATTAAATAACTGGACTCTTTAGTTGGTGAATGGTCAATTAGTGGTGTTGGACAGGTTTGGGTCCTTCATTAATTTTCATTACCAAACATTAAATATTTGTTTGCAAACGTTATCAGCGTGCACTATCTAAATTTAAATACGATAAAATACGTGTTTGACATTCTTTTTGTTAGTATTTGATAAGAACAGCTAAACGTAAGCTAGAGCTGAGCAAATTGACTTTCAAACTATGACTTTCAAAGGTAAGCTTCCGAGTGGGTAACATCGTAGCATTAGCGAATTTTGTTTTTTCTTTTATTGAATTTTAAATCAGCCTTTTGTATATGAATTTGGATCTCATCAACCGAATTTTTTGTGTATTTTTACTTTAAGCGGCCATAGGAATTGTGAAAAGATATGCAACGATTAAAGAAAAGGAAAAAAGAGAGTATTTGTAAAGTAAAGTTTTTTGATGATATGATGTCATTGGATAATGTGAAAAGTCTGATTATTGTCTAGTTGTTGATAAATGTTGATAAAATTCCGACAAAATAGTTGTTTTCTTACTTTCTAAGAGTGGCGATCCGGCGGAACGACTCCTGAAAACCGGTTTCCGGAGAGAACCAAAGTGGTCAACTCTTTCCAGTTACTAAACTTTGAAGGAACCGTACCGTTTAATAAGTTAAACCCAAGATTCAGGTGACTAAGGATTTGTAGATTCTCAAGTTCTCTAGGAAGATTCCCCGTGAATTTGTTCCGAGACAGATTGATGCTCGTGAGATTCCTACAGCTTCCGAGGGTACGAGGGATTGGTCCTTCGAAGTTGTTGCTATTCAGATCGAGAAACGAAAGATCTTGATTCTTAGAAAACTCAGGAAGAACACCTGAAAGGTTGTTTTCTCTGAGGATGAATCTGCTTAGAGTCTTGCACTGACTAACAGATGTCGGTATTTTGCCATGAAGCCGGTTAGATCCTAAGTTAAACACTGTCAACATCTTTCCATGGCAGATATTAGGCGGTATCTCACCTGTAAGTTTGTTACCAATGAAATCAATAATCTCTAGGTTGCTGTTCAGACCTAAACCAGGTGGTATCACTCCATAAAAGCTATTGTTGAAGAGAGTCACAATCTTGAGATTCTTGAGCTCGGCTATTTCCTTTGGTAATTTTCCTGTGAGATTGTTCCGATAAACTAGCAACTGCGTAAGACTCTGAATCTTCCATATCTCAATAGGAATCTCACCCGAAAACCGGTTTTCGAAAAGCTCCAGACTTTCTAGCTTCCTTAGCTTACCTAATGCACTCGGTATTCCGCCTTCAAGCTGGTTATCGTTCAGCTTCAACAAGTTCAAGCTGCTGCAGTTCCCGAGCTCCGCGGGAATACTTCCAGAAAGACGATTCTCGGAAAGGTTAAGAATTGTGAGATTCTTTAACATACCCAATGATGAAGGGATTTTACCTGACAAATTACTTTTCACAATGACTAAGCGTCAAGGCTACTGCAATTTCCCAGTTCAGGAGGGACACCGCCTTCGAATTGATTGTATGACAAATCTAAAGTTACCAGATTCCTGCATTTGGTTGAACCAAACTGAACTGTTCCTTGTAGGCTGTTATTTGCAACAAACAGGTCAGTGAGATTCTCCAAAAGATTGAGACTTGCAGGCAATGAACCAACTAACTTGTTCTTGTGCAAATACAAAATCTCCAGCTTGCTGCAGTTTCCAATAGACTCAGGGATTGTACCAGAAAACTGATTGTCAAACAAACGCAGATCAAGAAGTTCCTTAGCCTCACCAACATTTTGAGGAATTAACCCGGTCAGGTTGTTATGCTCAACATGCAGATAATTCAATGCCGGAATTCGAAACAAGGATCTAGGCAACTCCCCTGTAAGAAAGTTGCTGTAAAGATACAAATCGGCCAAGCTCTTCAAGCTACCTAATGTATCCGGGACCTTACCAGAAACTGTTTTCAGACAAATCAATGTACACAAGTGAACTACAGTTCCCTAAACTGGAAGGTATAATTCCAGAGAAATTGTTAGAACTCAAATCCAAAATCTCTAAGCTTTTGAGCTGCCCTATTTCAGGACCCAATCGGCCTGAAACACCTGAACCGGTGAAGTTGAGAGACGTAACCTTCTTAGAATCATCACAGATAATACCAAACCAGTTACATGGAGTGGCTTCAGATGCGTTTGTCTTCCATGTCGAAGTTAATTCTGGTGGTACTTTGTCCAAATGATTCCGAAGCGAGAGCAAAGTTAACCCATCTGAATTTAGACAAGAAACAGAGACTATGCGGCCCGAGACAAAGAGACCGAATAGGAAAAGAACTTTGAACAACCCAATATTCTCCATCTAAGACTTGAAAATCAAGAAAGATACCCAAATGGAGCTTGCATGAGAGACAAGGGCAAGGGAGAGAGGAAAGAGGGAAACAAAATAGAACTTGATTGACGCCTTGAAGGATATTGACAGATATTAATCGATCTGATTGACGCCAATAATAGAAAGAAGATCTTTGATATTCTTTTTTTTTTGGTAGAAGATCTTTGATTTCTAGTACCTAAATTGTTAACAAGAGAAGTTGATAAGTTGGAAATTAGATGACCGTTATACAGCAAATTAAGGAGATCTTTGATATTCTACCTAAATTGTAAATATTCCTAAAATACTTCGTCATTTCCTATGATTGTTCATAGTCTGCGATTGTGTTACAAAGAATTAAAGTGGGTGGAGCAGACATTATCATAATTGGACTGAGTTATATATAGACATCATTTTCAAACTATCCTTTATCATTCCCATTAACATCTCCCAAACTCCTCTACCAACTTTGCACATATCAAGTGTAAATATCTCGATCTTGAGGGGCTTAACAAACTTACCAAAAGTGTGAATCCATGACTTGGCCATCGTTCAGTTACGCCAATTAGATTCCTCAAGCTCCACATCCTCTTCCCACCAAGTTGCCGACTGCAAACCATCAGTATCGGACCAGTTTAAGCTTCTATGCGCACATACAAGAGACAAAAACAATCTAGACAATGTGCTAACCTTGTATCCCCTGCGCAGGAACTCGAGTGAGCTTCCTTTCTCTTCTTGTAGTCCCAGAACCTGCAACAGCTCTTCCTTCGTCTGTTTGCATCCACATCAATCAAAGCTTGTTACTTTTTTTCCAGAGGTTGGGTAAAGGACTATATACAAAAGGTTAAACACTTTTAGCGTACATACTTCACCCAGCGTGAAACGAGTAGGGCTTTCTGCAACACACGCATATGAACCATCAGTTGCTTAAGCATCACCTGCCATGGCCCTGCATTTTTTTTTCATATCAGATATGGATAGAGAAAACACTCTCCCAAGTTCAGGCCACTGGAATTGAGAATGATTATGCAAATCTGATAGAGAGACTGAGACAAGCACACATCATGTTTAGCGATCAAGGAAGTCACAATACAAATAGGTACAGGTATGCTATAATTATTTTAGTTTTGTAAAGAATAGTCTAGCATTTACCAGGATATTGTCGGAAAAGTGCTCCGTTGTAGTTTAACACAAATGGTGCCACTGCCACTGTCTTAGCCAAGCAACACAAACAACTATTATGCTGCTTCAATTATGCAAGCAGCCAGGAAAGGTCCGCTGAGAAAATCATCCTTATTGAAAAGTACCTTTGAATACTCTCGTTCGGATAAAAGACGGGAATAAATTGAGAAAGAAACCGGTAGTGCAGATCTTTAGGGGGGAAGCCAAGAAGCCCTAGGTCAGCACTGCACTAAAAATTCAATTGTCACCAGAAGTGAGGAAACCGAGAGGGATTGAGTTACGCAAAAAACTGAGGTCTCAATAGTGATAATACCGCAAAGTATCTAGCTCAAGATTGAACAGAAGAGCTGGGGTTGAACTGGCAAAGGTTTCCTGCAAGTATAGACCAACAACTTACAGATTAAGAACGACATAGAAGGCACAAAGAAAAATTCAAAAATGACTATAGACAGTGAACGTATCTAAACCAAGTTCCATGTTACGATAAGAAAAGATAAAAGGATTCAATACCACAAACTTCTCTATGAAAGAGAGTTCTCGAGTGCTGCAATTGATAAATATATAAAGGGTCGGAGGCTCCTTGGGCTCCCAAGTTCCTGCAGGAACACATAATCCTCATGACTAAATGCAATAATCCATCTGTTAAAATAAGTAAAAATCCAAGTGAAAAAGGACAGTTTTAGCTATACCTTCGTTTTCATCTTCAAAATCAAAGTCCAGGGTACTCCTTATGGACCTGAAGAAATTGGTGACAGAACTACCAGGTATATCATCTAGAGAGCCAATACTTATGCCATCAACCTGATGAGAAACACACAAATAAGCCGTTTTTACGATTCAAGTGGTCAATATCTTACAAGGTTATTCCTAACATATGCAAAAAATGCAGCAAACTGGAATTTCTAATTCTACCGAATCAAATGCCGCTTTGAAGCGTTGCGAAGCCCTGCGCTTCTCAGGCTTGTCAGGAAAAACCTGAAGCATGTTCGATCATTCATAGGTCAGAAGAACCAAATAACAAGGATGAGTAATATATAGAGTAATGAAGGAAATAGATTACAATGCAAGCTCTTGTTTCAATTTTCTCCTGAAGTTTTCGAACAACAGTCACCGCCAGTTGTATATTAGCATCAATAAAGTCGTCTGAAGAACCCTATACAAAGTTTGCAAGTCGAACACAGTTAAAAAAAAATCGCTAAAAAACTAAGTCACAATAGTTACAAAAAGATACCTTGTAAGAAGAAATGCTACTGGGTAAAGGTCTACACATGAACAAAAAGAGCGAAAGAAGCCATTAAAACTACGAACCCAAACACACAAAATTCGGAGAATTGATATAGAGTTAGAGTAAAGGGATTACGGAAAATCGATCTCCAAACGAGATTTTGAATCCTGGAGAGCGAAAGCAAGAGAATTGGCGGCGTCAGTGGCTAGAACCTCGTATGATTTGGGCTTATACAAGGGAACACCTCTCCTAAGATCGGAGTCAGAAGAAGTAGATGAGAGTGCGCCGCCGCTATTAGCTGTGGCTCCGCATCTGATTCTGCTGGTTAGAATCGAAGGAGAAGAGAATAGCGCCGGTAACATCGCTATCGCCATCGCCATTTTTGCTCTCTCTCTCTCTCTCTGTTTAGACGGTACGGTAGTGATGACACTGGCTACAGTCTAATCCGCACAGCTTCATGACACGTGGCTAAATCCTGTTATCTTATCTTAACCGGATTGGACCGGAATTCGATTTTCAGTTATCAAACCGGCACTGTTACAACAAGACGACGACGTTAAGGCGTCCAGAGAGTCAGAGACTGTTGCTAACAGCCGTCAACTATAGGGAGAGCTATTATCCACTGCGGTACGGCTCAGAATTAACTCTCTCTACAACCGTTGATCTCAACTTGGTCTAAATGTTATCGACGGCTGCGATTACTTTTATATCAGCGTTCGAGTGCTGAGAAACACTCTCTATAACAGAAACCAAGCGCCATTTGATTTGAGTCCTCTTCTTTTTTAACTTCTTCTACTCTCTTTCTCTCTGTAACTGAGAAACTTCTCACTTTCCCGAGAAACTTTAATTTTCCATCAGCTCTGAGAAAATCTTCAATCGAAGAGCGAGAATGACGAAACGGATTGATTCTTCTCTTCTCTACACGGCGTTCGTTGTGCTTCTTCTTCTTGGAGTAGTTCCTTGGTCTAATGCAAGGCCACGCGTTAATCGACGTAAGTTTCCGAGAAAGTTTCTGTAGAATCTCGTGTTAATGCTTGAAACATTGTAATCTTTAGCGACGATGGAGTTTTTGATGAGGTTTCGTTGATCGATTTTGAGTATTTGCAAGAAAACGCCTTGAGAGTTGAAAGAAAACGATGATCGATGTTTTGCTTATCCCTAATTTGATTTTGAGTTTCATCTGTTTCATTGTTGTTCTTACTGTTGGAATCTTCGTTGCAGCTCCCGGTTTCATGCGATTCGTGTCAAACGCAACTGATTTTGCGTCGGAGGATTATTACGATTACATAATCGTCGGAGGAGGAACGGCGGGATGTCCACTAGCCGCCACACTTTCGCAATCTTTCCGTGTTCTTCTGTTAGAACGCGGCGGCGTTCCGTACAACAGACCTAACGTGATGTCACATGACGGTTTCTTGTCCACTCTCACTGACGTCAACAATTTTGACTCGCCGGCTCAGTCCTTCATCTCTGAGGAAGGAGTTCCTAACGCCAGAGGTCGTGTTCTTGGAGGAAGCAGCGCAATCAATGCTGGGTTCTATAGCCGTGCTGATAAACAGTTCTTTGAGAATTCGGGTCTTACTTGGGATCTGAGTAGTGTGAATCAGTCTTATGAGTGGGTGGAGAGAGCGATTGTGTTTAGACCTCAGCTCAGGACTTGGCAGACTGCAATTAGGGATGCGTTGCTTGAAGTTGGTGTCCATCCGTTTAATGGCTTCACCTTGGAGCATAAAGTGGGGACTAAGATTGGAGGTTCCACGTTCGATCGTACTGGGAGGAGACACAGCTCTGCAGATCTTCTCAGATATGCAAGAAGCTCCAACATTAGAGTTGCGGTTTACGCAACTGTAGAGAGAGTATTGCTGGCTTCATCTCCAAGTGACTCGGGTTCCAACGTCTCTGCGATTGGAGTGGTTTACCGTGATCAGCTGGGACGTTACCATCACGCAATAATACGGGACAGAGGAGAGGTGATATTGTCAGCTGGTGCACTCGGTAGTCCACAGTTGCTTTTTCTTAGTGGGATAGGTCCAAGTAGTTATCTTTCGACTTGGGGGATCCCTGTGGCTCTTGACCAGCCTCATGTAGGAGATTTTGTGTATGATAACCCGAGGAATGGTATCTCCATTGTTCCTCCGGTTCCAATGGAGAACTCACTGATACAAGTCGTGGGTATTACTGAGGAAGGGGCTTTTCTTGAGGCTGCTTCCACTGTGATTCCGTTTGCATCGCCTTTACATTCTGTGTTCATCAGAGCGCCAGCTTCTCCTTTGTACGTCCCTGTGACAACTATAATGGAAAAGATCCTAGGTCCAGTGTCTATTGGTTTACTAAGGTTGGCGTCAACGGATGTGAGGATAAACCCAATTGTTAGGTTCAACTACTTCAGTGATCCACAGGATCTAGAGAGATGTGTCAATGGGACTAGGAAGATTGGAGAAATACTCAGGAGCCGAGCTATGCAGGACTTTATGATCAGGGAATGGTTTGGGAACCGTAGGTTCAGGTTTGTTGGAGCTCCATTGCCTGTGGACCAATCAAATGATCTAGTGATGGCAGATTTCTGCAGACGAACTGTGAGCACAATCTGGCACTACCATGGAGGCGCTGTTGTAGGAAAAGTAGTGGACTCTGATCTCAAAGTCATTGGTGTTAATTCTCTTAGACTCGTGGATGGATCAACCTTCAATATCTCTCCAGGGACTAATCCTCAGGCTACCTTGATGATGCTTGGAAGGTAAGAAGAAACTATCAAAGTGTATGCTCTTTGAAACTGTGTGTCCTTTTTGACCAGACTTAAAAACAAATTTCCTTGACCATAATTATAGGTACATGGGGCTGAAGATGCTGAGAGAGAGAATGAGATAGAAATGATTCCCGAGATGGGCACTTTCGCATTTTCTGGATTAGTTTGCTGATTCTTTTGCTGCTACGTTCACCTGCAGCTTTCTTCTATCAGATGCTTCTACAGTTAGTTTGTTCATTTGTTCTTTCTATCATTAGACTCCTCGGTTTATTCATGTAATAACAGAGTATAGGAGTTCGTCTATAGTTCATGTAAAAAACAGGAATGAGATATAATGATAAATGGCTTGATCTTACTTCAGAGTAACCATTATGGTAAAAATTTCAAACCTTCCTGTGTCAGAAAGCAAAGGACATGTTCATATTGCATAGAATACATACTAGAGCAAGTTTAAAAATCTTGGTAATGTGAAAACAGGAGGTAATATAATATTCCTCTCAACTTGTTTTTGGCACTATGATGAACACTTTGGAATTTGTTCCATGTTGAATGTTTCTTCTTGAAGTTTTCTGGAATCTCCTAGTTCTTTTCTCTTTCTGTAAAGAAAGATAAGACACAAACACATATATATCGTCCTCTTACATTGCTGTCCTGGAATCCAATACCTTCTCATGAAGCTTGGACGTCTTTTTATATGCGTTCTTGCAAAAGCTAAACACTCAATTCTTGTTTCGTATCAATCCGCAACCTGTTTCAAATTCCAAAAAGCCTCTACTGCAGCAAATAACTAGTTTGGTTCTCCATAGATGGTATCAGATTAATTAGCAGCTTACTCTTTCTAGTAAAACTTTGGTTTCTTAGCATCTTCCCTTGCATCGTGTCAAACTGTCAATCAAACAGCAGGACAGACTCATGGATCAACAACAAGAAGGTGATAAGAATCTGACTGTGTTCGTAGGACCCTGGGGAGGAAATGGAGGAACCACTTGGGATGATGGGATCTATCATGGTGTCCGTGAGATCAGACTTGTATATGATCATTGCATTGACTCCATCTCGGTGATCTACGATAAGAATGGTAAACCCGCGAAATCAGAGAAGCATGGAGGTGTAGGAGGCAACAAAACAGCAGAGGTATGTTCCTCTCTTACTCTGGATTCTGTCTCTCTTTAACTTCCTCAGATTTTGGTTTCTTTAACATGAACTGAGTTTCTGCAGATAAAGCTGCAATACCCAGATGAGTATCTGACTGGCGTGAGTGGCTACTACTCTCCAGTGGTTAACAGTGGCACTCCTGTAATCAGAGCAATGACCTTCAAGAGCAATAAACAGGTGTATGGACCTTATGGAGTTGAACAGGGAACACCCTTCACTTTCTCAGTCAATGGGGGACGCATTGTTGGCATGAGCGGTAGGAGTGGCTGGTACCTTGACTCCATCGGCTTCCATCTATCACGCCCTAAATCAACCAAGATGATCAACAAGCTTCGAAAGAAGATTCACTGGCTCACAAGGATTGTAGCATGATAAAGTATTTTGCATAAAATGTAACACTAGACTCATACGAATAAGGATGTTAGGTTTATCTTAGTCGATGAGACCAAAAGTGACTGAGCAAAACACTCTTTAATGCACAACTCAAAAGGAAAGCATATCATTAAAATGGTAAAAACTAAAAACCACACGAAGGTTTTTTATATAAAGTTATAAACAAAGCATATTTCAAAGTGAGCAATATACACAAATACGCCCGTGTTTGCAGAAAATAGAAGCAACAATTCGATAAGGATCGCGTGCAAAGTGGCAGGTAGTCCAAGCACGGATGATGGTTAGCGCATTTATCCTCTGGCTTTAAGCTCTGCAAGCCTCCTGGACAAATCGTCCTCATCGACTTTCTCCTCTGTCTTAGTAGGAATGGCATGACCAGCAGGCTGAGGAAGTCCCACAGAGACTTCCAAACCATAGTCATCTGCTACCTGCTGCATAAGGCTGTTGACTTCGCCTTCTGGAGTGGACAATGAAGTTGAACCAGCCATAGCATTCTCCATGAACTCAGCTTGGACCTCCATGTTCACAAACTGCTTCTCGAATGAATCCATTGTCTCTGACATCTTCTGTAGATTCCCTGGTGATAAGAAACAGAAAACAAATAAGAACCAAAACTGTTACAACGCAATAAATCAAACTATACTTGTGCTCAACTGAGAATAAAGGATTGTATCACAGAAAGAACATAAAGATGAAACCTTTCATGTATTTCCATATAAACAAAACCTTCTTGATCTATATTCAGAAGCATCCTTCAAGTTTACATTACCTTAATTTATCTTAACTCTTAACTAATACGCCATAAACCATGGTGATCAAACCTATGAGCAGCATACGAAATTAATTTCGGATAAATCAAAGCCTATGAAATACCTGTGGCAAGCGAAGACTCAAGGGACTTGACGATATTGGTCATGGATTTGGTGATGGTGGTCATCTTAGCCTGAGTATCAAGGCGAGCAACAACAGCATCCAGGCGAGAAGCGAGACGGAGATAGTTCATCTGCTCGCTACGCTTACGAATGGCGTTCTCAGCATAGATCCGAGCACCATCCATGTTCCCCTTCTCGATCGCCTTCTTCACCTTCAATTTCTCTGCTTTCTCTTCCTTCTCACACTTCCTTGATTGCCTTTGCAGAGACTTCGACGTGAATTTCAAATCGAATATCTGATTCATCAGCTTATCTGTGTTACCCATGTTGAATCGATTCCTCTAGATCTCCCTCCGGAAAACAATTCTCTTGGATCTATCGGTAGAAATTCGCAAAAACAGAGACTTTAGGGTTTTCTCTGTATTTAGGAAAATATCTCGACGCGTGATTGAAGAAGATAGGAGGAAGCAAGCTAATAAAGTCAAACTTTGGTTTTCTTAATTCAAATCGGACTTGAACCGGTTCAGTATAAATGTCGGTCATACCCGGTTTAAACAGTTACACACACAAGACACACGTGTTAATAGTGACTCAGCATCGTCCGATGTGTCACTCTTTTTTACACGGTGGATCATTCATCATCTGCGTGCCAACTCATAACAAAATTGAAATTGTTTTGGATCTTTTTGCATGTAATTTCTTTCCAAAATTTCAATCTAATTTTCAAATTCAAACTCCAAAGGCTTTGTCTCTTCCATTTTCCAGAAACGTTTTTTGAATTAACGCAAGATTCAAATTCGTGAGAGATACGTAGTAAAAATTCGATCTTTGTTAGAGGAATGTTGGAATCATATTCTTGATTTTTGCAGTGTTCCGACTTTAAAACCCTGATCCCCTTTTGTGGCCCAGAAACCGGAAAATTAGATTAATTACAGGGGAGGAAAAGTAGTTCAGAGAAAAAAAGTGAAAAAAGGTGGAACCTTTGAGTCAGATCTTAGAAAAAAGAGGCGAAAGTTAGAAGCTTTAAGCTACTGAGCGAAGTTTCTTGAAGCAGATACAAGAAATCTCAAATTTTTCTTGTGTGATTCGGTTTTTGGAAATGAATGGGAGTAATGGGGAGGAGCGAGTTGTTCACGAGGTTGCAATGGTGGTACCTAAGAGGGCTCTGGAAGAAGAAGGAGACTGTGTTGAGTTTTTGGTGACTGAACTAAAGAAGAGAGGGATGGTTGTTGATAGAGTCGTCGGTCTCGCAGATGAGTTTCTCAAGGTCGGTCTTTCTTTGACCAATTTACTAGTAATTTTGTGATCACTTAGGGTTTTTGGGTGTGAAAGTCTTGCATTTGTCATACAAAATTACTGATCTGAAAGTCAAGGAGTGTTTGTTCCTGGAGGTGTGAATTTTTGTAGAAATGAGTTTTGTTTGATAAAACTTGCTAAATTATGTCTAGGATTTAACAGATTGGTGACTTTAAACAAAGTATCTAGTGAAGTTTCTTTCCTTATTTAGCTCTAAATCTATCAAATACTTTGAAGAGTGTTTTGCTACTATGAGAGTGATGTTGGAGATAACTGCAATCCAAGTATTTCTTCAGGTAGCAGCTCCTTTGGAGACCTTGGGCAATGCAGCAGAAGAGCTTCATATACGCAAACCTACTCGTCTCGGTAAATAGTGGTTTCCCCGTAGCCTTAAGTTGATAAATGAACATCTTCTTAAGTGGTATCGCAGATATTTCCTCATTTGTGTTTGTCAGAAGTTTGATGGTTATCTCTCACTTCAGGAATTGATCTGCCCTTTGAGATGCAAGGGTCTGAGGCTTTCATTCGGCAACCTGATGGGTCACTGTTCAGCTGGTTTGAACGTTTTCGGTGCTATCAACATCTTATTTACGGAATTGTAAGTTCCATATCTCCAAATCATCTGTCTTTATGGTTTTTATTTATCGCGGATTTAACTATTAACTCGTTTTCGATTGCTTTAACGAGTCAGTTTACAGTGTTCTTGATTTATGACATAGCAAATGAAACTTGACGGCAGAGAGTTTTGTTGGGTAGCAGGGGAATCATTACTTCGAAGGTTGGAATCAGAGGGCGTCATTAAACAAATGTTTCCTCTTCATGGTAAGCTACTCCGTTATGTCTGCTGGGTTAAAAGCAGTTTAGCCTCTAGATGGTTAACAATTTTTGCACAAAACCAATTGTTTGTAGATGAATTCAAGAGGAAGGAACTTCTCCAAACTTGGGCATTAAATTGGTGGAACTTCACAAACCAACCAATTGATCAGATCTACTCTTACTTTGGTGCAAAGGTAGACACTTATAAATCTTAATATGCTATATGTAGCAAAAAGCTGTTGGTATGGAACTCTTAACGTAGAAAAATCACAGATTGGAGTCTACTTTTCGTTCTTGGGAATGTATACGCAATGGTTGATATTTCCAGCCTTACTTGGGTTTATAGTGCAGATGGTTGATTTTGGGTAAGTTCTTAATTCTGTTTCAGTGTCTTAAGTAAATACTAATAGACATGCCGGCACATCCATCATGCCTTGTTTTCAATCTTTCTTTGGTCAGATCCTTGCAGTTTCTTGCTCTCCCAATTTTCTTTGTGAGCACAATACTCTGGGCTGCCTTGTTTCTTCAGTTCTGGAAACGTAAAAACGCGGCCTTGTTAGCTAGGTAGGATTCCCCTACACTGGTGCATAATTATGCAACAATTTGGATTTGTTTTCCATTTTCTGACTTCATGTTTTGTGTCAATTCTCTATCAATAGATGGCAGATAAATTGTTTAGTTGGCCCCAGCCAAGGATATAGATTCCTCGGAATGGAATGGAGTTCCCTTCCGTTTCCAAAGGAGCTTATAAAGAATCTCGGAAATGAGAGATCCAAAGAGAAGGAAGCATATCAAAGATATGAATGGTTTGCTTATCGCAAGAGGTTTAGGAATGATGTTCTAGTTATCATGAGCATTATCTGCCTCCAACTTCCATTTGAGCTGGCGTATGCTCATATTTTCGAGATTATCACATCTGATATAATCAAGTGAGGGCTTACTTATTTTTTTGTTTACAAGCTTTACCAGTCCCATGTGTTAGCAACTTTGTTACAATGATGACAATTTTTTTATGATGGTCTCAGGTATGTATTGACAGCTATCTACCTTCTAATCATTCAGTACCTCACTCGACTAGGAGGCAAAGTATCTGTCAAGCTGATAAATCGAGAAATCAACGAGAGTGTGGAATATCGAGCTAACAGCTTGATTTACAAAGTAAGAAAAGCATTGTTTTGCAGAGTCATTGTTTCTCTTTTCTAATTATGGCTATGGAAAATTTTCGGCATTGCAGGTTTTTGGGCTCTATTTTATGCAGACATACATTGGGATCTTCTATCACGTTCTTTTACATCGAAACTTCATGACACTTCGACAAGTATTGATACAACGGTTAATAATCTCACAGGTAACAAGAAATACGATGCTGTGATTAAAACTCTCCTTTGAGGATATTGTTACCTGCATATGTTTAAAATTCAATGTTTCTGCAGGTTTTCTGGACTTTGATGGATGGTTCTTTACCTTATCTTAAGTACAGCTACAGAAAATATAGAGCTAGGTACGCTCTTTATTCACCTAAGCAGCTTATACAGGGTATGCTCAGAAGTGAACTGTAAGAAATGACATAACTGCTTCCTTTTTCCAGGACGAAGAAGAAAATGGAAGATGGATCATCAACAGGGAAAATTCAAATAGCCTCAAGAGTGGAGAAGGAATATTTCAAGCCTACATATTCAGCAAGCATTGGGGTAGAACTTGAAGATGGACTTTTCGATGGTAAGAAACTTATGAAGTCAATAATCTTGTGTGGTTATGTTTTGATATAGCTTGCAAATGTCTCAGCTAAAATTTCATTTTGCATTGCAGATTCCCTCGAGCTGGCTTTGCAGTTTGGAATGATTATGATGTTTGCTTGTGCCTTCCCTCTTGCTTTTGCCCTTGCCGCAGTGGTAACATTACATTTTCTCAATGGCATCTTTAGCTTTTGGTTTTCTTGAAACCTGAATTCAAATAGCTTTTGGTACACAGAGCAATGTAATGGAAATAAGAACAAATGCTTTAAAGCTATTGGTGACACTTCGAAGACCTCTTCCTCGTGCTGCTGCAACAATTGGAGCTTGGTTAAACATATGGCAGGTAACTTAGATAGCCAAAAAAAAAAAAAGTATAAATATTTTGATCTTTTATCTCACTATTGAGTGATTTCTTTCTTGTGTTTCAGTTTCTGGTAGTAATGTCCATATGCACAAACTCGGTACTCTTGGTATGCTTATATGATCAAGAAGGCAAATGGAAGATCGAACCGGGGCTCGCGGCAATTCTCATCATGGAACATGTACTTTTGCTTCTGAAATTTGGTCTCTCTCGTCTGGTCCCTGAAGAGCCTGCTTGGGTTAGAGCCAGTCGTGTGAAGAATGTGACACAAGCACAAGACATGTACTGTAAACAGCTCTTGAGAAGCATTTCTGGTGAATTAGCTTCCTTGACAAAACCTGAACAAGAACAACAACAAGACTATGAGCGGTTTTGACCAGAAAAATCAGAAACAAAAAATACCAAAAGGCTCTCTCTTTTTTTGTGTGACAGTTTGATTTTTCGTTGCCACCTTTTGTGCATAGAAGCTGTGTGAGATCTTGAAGACTATGTATCTTCGGTTTTGTCTATAACACGTTAACGTATGAGGAAATCATTATAATATATATGATATTATTGTGTCTGGTGTTTATATTTCACATATCACTAACATCAAATGTTGTCCATGTAGTTATCACTTTGAAGTTTCGAACATCTCAAATGTAGTACATACTAGCATTTATGTACTCCATGGATGGTTGCAGTAAGAACTAAGAAACTATCTTATTTCTTGTTTCTTGTTTGATTTTTTTCTTTTTCTGGACAGCGAAACTTTCACAATTATGATAGAAGTCTTGTAAAGATGAAATTATTAGAACAATAATTCTCTCTTTTTGGGTCAAAGATATGATATAATCTTTTTTAAAAGATGGGATTATGTTTTGTCAGTTTTCTCCTTTTTAAATTAGTGGAAAATTCTTTTTTGAATGGTAAGGTTACTGAAAATCTTTTCACCTAATCAAATTATTAAACGTTTTTTTGTCTTTGATTGTAGTTTCAACATTGGTTTTATTTCTTATGCTATAATTTTCTATACAAATATAATTTGTCATATAGAGCATTTCTCAAAACTTAGGATACATCATACATCGTATTACTTCTGTCAGTCATATTCTTGCTCGTTCAAAACTCAAACGTATGCTACAAATTAAAAGAGCCAATTTTTCATGAAAGAATCACCATAAGATTGTTTTAGAAACCCCACCAATTAGTACTTTTTTATTTTTAGTAAAGCTAATAATCTATTTTATTAAATCAAATTAGTGGAGACAGTAAGCAACAGGAACAAAACATAAAAGAGACGTAAATTGTTTTTAAAAAAATTAATAAAAACTAAAATAGAGAAGGTAGAGCAGAAAAAAAAATTGGCCATAGACGGATATACAACTGATTTTTTTTCGTCGTGGCCGATGCATGCAGTCATTTCTCAAATGTGTATAAAAAGATCATTTAGAATTTCCTTAAGATAAAGCAAATGACTACACAAATTATCAAAACATATAGGATTAATGTTTATTATTGTTCTATGTTGTTATCCATTCTAAACCGAATTCCTAATTTCATTTCTAATGTTGTCGTAATGTATAAACAATTATAATACAGTTCAAATTCGAAAATGTATGAGAGTTATAATAAGTTCAAATATATATACTGTATGCATGTTTTTTTTGATAAAAATATACTGTATGTATGTTCACGCGTGACATACTCGTATTACTTGATAGAACCAAACACACACACTTCAAATGTCGTATACGACTATACGTATATAAAGATGTTTAACTATTATATAATAATTATTATTAGACCCTAGAATATTGGACCGCACGATACTTGGGAACTTGGCATGCAGCTTTAGTAAGTGCGATTAGGATTTTAATGGGACATGCGTGACATGTCACAAACAGAAAAGGACGAATCTACTTTTTTAAACTGTTTCACAATCACGAATCAGCCTATGTGGCTTATTCATAAGAACCGCATATAATAATCGTACTAAAATGAGAATTTCTATCAAACTTTGGATTCTTCATTTTTTCTTCTGATATACTCAACGGACACAAGGAATATCACGAGCTTATATTGATGACGATTCTCGGATAATGTCAGTGTTGTTAGGCTATCGAATAAGTGTATGTGTCAAAATATAATTTGTAAAACATGTAGTAGTGCTGGGACCTGGGAATAGTTTTTAATTTTCAGAAATCGATGAATGAATCATCATATCTCATCATATAAAGTTTATTCTTTGGCAAATCGTAACTCTATCACAGCAAGAAGAAATCGTAGAAAGTTTGCAAATCTGATGCAACTTTGGCTCTAATGAGGATTATTTTAATTCTCATTTGTCTTTATGCAACCTTGTTTTTTATTTATTTTTTGGCAAGGTAGCAAAGTATAGGTCTAACTCTTTTTGTAAAGCCTGAACATTTCATTTCTTAATGATATTTACAAGTTTATCAAAAAAAAATATCTCATCATATATATGATACATGCATGAAAGCGTTGCTAGACGTGAGACTCTTCCATAAAACTCATAATCCTAACCATTTTATGAAAATAGCTTGTAATTTGGTCATAACATAACACTTGATTTGACGTGAAATAATATGTCACGAAATAGAAGGGAATGTTTGCACAAAACGTAAATTATCTGAAACTCTTTAATTACGGTTTTAGAACTTTATTATATTATCTAAATCAATAAAAATGCATGGTTATTTATGTTCAAAGCAAATGCGAAAATCACGTTTGCTAAGTTCCGAAAGCTGACGCGTCATGTAAATCACATAGTACCATTGTTATTATTACAAGGCAACGTGTTTCTTAGAGATCTTATTTGGTGGCAGCTTGTGGGTTTAATAGTGTCACGGATCCAACTTTATTTATTTATTGACAACTGTTTTTTCTACAACATTTGTTGATCATTGACACGCACACCTATATGTTTTTTCTTACTATTTTACATTCTCTACTTTCTAAATGATACATGAAAATATTTCCAACGCTTTTTTTTTTTTTTTTTAATTCATCATAGCTAAACGAAATGCACATTAAGTATTCAAATACGTTTCAATAATTTCATACGTTTAAATGAAATTAGTCAAATTTTTAGAGCTAAATATATATAATTCAGTCTTAAACCGTGGACCGCCTGTCTGTTTTTTTGGTAAAATATGGTTGTCTAGTTTTCTTATAGTACAATTAATTAGAAAAATGAGTGTTGATTATAAAGGAAGAAATCAAATACAATGAAAAAGCATGTAGCCACCGCAAAAGGCTGCTACTTAATTAGGATATTCTTGCAAGTGCCTTCCTATCCAGTTCCAATAATCATATCAGATAAAATAAAGAAATCTCAAAATACCATAATGCTATAAGAGTTACATTTTTGCCAAAGAATTAACTAAATGTTAAGATTTTAAAAGAATACAACAAAAACTATATATATCCAATAACAATCAATTTAAAAAAAGTTTCTAGATTAATTAATTATTAATAAAAGCAGAACTAAATTAGGTTTGGATTATCTAAAATTCCATTATCAAATCTTGATTGAAGAATACAGAATGTCATATGATGTGTCGTCAACATATTATTCAACATCTCTTACAAAAATTATCTTTTTTTTTTTTTTTTGTCATCTTACAAAAATTATCTTGTATAGTATAGTATTGCTTTTAATTATTTTCCTTCATATATATTTATTTGAAGTAAGGATATATTTTGGTTTCGGAATATTCTTCTCTTATTCCCGCGTTACCTCCTCCTCATCTTTATTACACAACCCACCCGGAAACTTCTAAAAAGGCAAAAAATCATCTAAGAGCTCTCACAACCGTTGGATCTCCATATAAGACTCATGTTTGACCCGTAAACGTCATCAAATCCAACGGTTCACATACGAAATCAAAAGGATTCTAAAATTTTCTTCCTTTTTGTTACCTTGAGGGTAATATTCCATTGGCATCTCCGATAAAATCCTCCATTGTTTCTCTCCATTCATTAGTATAAATACCTAACCACATTTCTCTTCTCATCCATTCACAAACCAACAAGAACTCAGAGAGAGAGAGAGAGATCCATCAATTAGAATCACTATTTTCTTTTATTTTCTAGAGAAATTTTCTGAGTCATGGCTTACAATAGCAATAACAAGAACAGCAACAACATTGTCGTTGTTTTCGACTTCGACAAGACCATCATCGATGTTGATAGCGATAATTGGGTAATCGATGAACTTGGCTTCACTGATTTGTTCAATCAACTTCTCCCCACCATGCCTTGGAACACACTCATGGTTTGTTCTACCTTCTTCTCTCCTCTGTTTTCTCATTTTTCTTTTTGAATTTCGAATAAACTCATCTCCATTTTTCGGTCGTCTATTCGATTATTATCTTGCAATTATGGTTGATATAATCCCGTTATCGAATAAAAACCCTAAATGAAATTATACAAAATAACAGGATCGTATGATGAAGGAGCTTCATGATCAAGGCAAAACCATTGAGGAGATCAAACAAGTCTTGAGAACAATCCCAATCCATCCACGTGTCGTCCCTGCCATCAAATCTGCTCATGATTTAGGGTAATAATCTTCATTATTGTCTTGTTTGTAACAATCAAATTTTACAAGTCTAAATAATTAATGTTCTATCTCTTGTTAATTAATCAAATTATTATGTCTAATGTTAGACAAAACCCACCGTTTCTGATCCGATATTTACGGTTCGGTTTCCAGGTGTGAGCTGAGGATAGTGAGTGATGCAAACATGTTTTTCATCGAGACCATCGTTGAACATCTCGGGATAAGTGAATTATTCTCTGAGATCAACTCGAACCCTGGATATGTCGATGAACGTGGCACATTGAGAATCTCTCCCTACCACGACTTCACTAAATCCTCTCATGGCTGCTCTTGTGGCACTTGCCCTCCTAACATGTGCAAGGTACTTTTACATTATTTTTCTCTTAATCGACTTTATAATCATTTGTTCATTTTACACAAAAAGAAAAAAGTGTTTGACATTTGGAAATTTTCCAATTTAAAATTATGTTTTGGTCATTTGATGACCAAATCAGTCAAAACATCATCTCTATGGACCCACTTTGGTCGTTTCTAATATTAAGCCATGTTTTAATCATTTATTTAGGGCTTGATCATTGAGAGAATTCAACAATCTTTAGCTAAAGAAGGGAAGAAGAAAATGATCTATCTAGGAGATGGAGCTGGTGATTACTGTCCAAGTTTGAAACTAAACACTGAAGATTACGTGATGCCACGTAAGAATTTCCCGGTTTGGGATCTGATTAGTCAAAATCCGATGCTAATTAAAGCAGCGATTAGAGAATGGACTGATGGTCAAAGCTTGGAGATGATATTAATAGGAACAATCGAAGAGATTATATTGGAGGAAGAGAAGGAGAAGATGTTGACTAGTGCGGAGAATAATTGCAAGTTGCAGACTATCTCTGTCGGGATTAATAATGTTCATCTTGAACCAATATTGCCTCGTGCTCTTCGTGTGTCTCAGTCTAGTTAGATGTTTTTGAAATAGTGGAGGAAGAAGATTATAAATCTGTGGTGATTCTTCTTCCTCATATGCTTGATTTGTAGTATTCCAAAAAGATTGGAATTTATCCTAGATATTGGAATTTATCCTAAATATTGTGTGTGTTTGACGATGAAATTGCAAGAAGATTGTGATTTTTGTTTTTAACAAGTATTACTTCGTTGGTTGATAACTTGATTTAACCGCTTAAATTAATATTAGTTAATTACTTTGAAGAAAAATAATAATTATGGAGTTTTGTTTAATAAACATATAATTTCTTGTGGAATGAATCTCGTCTGATATTACGCGCTGTTTTGTCATTCATCACGTGTATTTTGTCACCCTAGCTAGAAAGTAGTTTAATTACGATAAATCTATCATAATTAAGTTCATAATTAACAATTGTTTTTCTTCATGTTCCAAATCCAAATTTATAGAAACCACGTGAGCCATGCGGTCCCAACTATCCAAATACTGATACAGACGGAATCATATTTCGAATTATCCGACACGAATATTCTTCATGGTGTTGCAATAACGATACGTGTATAGGTTTTCTTCATGGTTTCAAGAAATTTTGTGACAAATGTTGAAAGCGGATGCTACCAAGTTTCTAGGCCCTATAGAAAAAAATTCTACTGACTTTTAGTTTTCGACATCCAACATTTTTCTACTGATTGTATGTATATAATTTTAACTATATTATTTTATTTTCAATTGTTTACTCTTACTTTATATAAAATTGAACTCATACTGTAAAATATATATCAACAACACTTAATTTCATCTAACTTAAGTAACTTCCAATTTTCAAAATTAATAAACATCCAAGCATGAAATTTTTCATTTAACAAATAATTATCGGTTAGTATGATTTAAGGAAAAGTGAGTATAGGAAAAATAGTAATCAATTAACTTTAATGCCCTTAATAAATAAATTAACAAAATACTATCTAGTTGGGTCAGAACTTTTCACGGCTTTCTTTATATGATAATTACTCAGCCCATTACAGCCCATAAGTTTTATATACACACCTCACATTCCACACATGCACATCCACTGAACAAATAATCGGCCCATTTATGGTCCATTATCAACATATATCAACATATATATATATATACACACACGAGACATTTTCAACCCAAAAACTTTCAGGTCGGAGAAGCCGTGGAAACGACGGCGAGATTCTGTAGATTTGATTTAACGACAGTATCCACAAACATCCTCGTATCTTCTTCCGTGTTACCTTTTGGTATATCAACAATGTAAGACTCCAAAACCACACTATACACTTTCTTCTTATCTTTTTCCAAGACGACGAACTCGTTAACCGATGTAACCGACCGGTAATTATTTAACCGGTGTTCTCCTCCAAGAACACGAAAACTCAAGATCCGTTTCTCTTCGTCAAGAGCTTCGAGTATCTCAACGCTTGTTGACGCTGGAAGACCAGAGACCACGCTAACTTCCCTTATGGTCCCAACTTTAATCTCTTTGACGCCGTTACCGTTACCTCTGATGGTGCAACTCTTGATGAAGTGTTTGTATTTGTTCGGATTCGCGAAGTCTCGGACGAATCGCCATATGGAATGTGCCGGTGCGTCTACGCGGTGTGCAATGAGAGATGTGCACGTGTTTGGCGATCTTGGGAACGTGTGGTGTGTTCGGATGATGGAGTCTAGTGTTGAGAACTCTTCCTTCGTTAATCCGTATGGTGTTGACGATGATGTTGTTGTTGTTATCGATGATGATGGATTATTGATTGGAGGAAGATTAAGGTTCATAGTTTTGGGTGTACTTTTGAGAAGAAAATTGTGTAAGAAACTAGGACTATTTCTCTTGACTAGGTATATATAGAGATATAGAATGTGTTATTATATTATGCAAGTGTATATTATAATGGAGAAGTGAGATATTGATATATGTTTTGACTAATATTGGAGTTGGGATGCACTAAATTGCCTTTGTCATTTGCCTTTTTAGAAAAATTGGTGTTAAAGTGTGAACGTGACATCAAATCTCATTATTGTATGACTTATTGGATCCTTGAGGAGCTACCTATAGATCATCTTTTTGGATTAACAATACAAAATGAAGCATCAAAATGGAATCTAATTAAATTTGTTAATTGAATATGAGATGCAAGACGTAGAAGAAAGATCAATGCCCCTATTAGGGTGTATATGTTTATATGGTGGAAGAAGAGTTGTTTCTGATTTAGAATTTGGTATACTATATTTTCAAAGTCTAATGTGTAGTCAGTATTTTCTTAATTTTGAGAATATGAATAATATTTACTTCTTTAGTTAACAGAAACAAAAATTGTCTTGATTATTCCGAATGAATTCCTTTGAAAGAATAGGTAAACGACAATGCAAAGTGGAATAACACCAATGCAGCATCATGGGCATTGGTTTCTATATGCAAGTTGCTTATATTTAAAAAAAAATTTACAAAAAAAAAAGAAATTAGAAAAAAGATTAGAAACAACATTCCTCAGGAATGGCTTTTCTGAGTGTTAATTAATTTCGGATGACAAAAAGATTAGTGTAACTTTGAGTTGAGCCCATGTCCAATATTACACCACAACAATTGGTCTTGAGCCTTCTTGACCCATTTAGTTAGCATTTTTTTGTTTGACTTAGTCCATACTCTTATCAACACGTGATGTGCACGTGATAACGAAGTAGTGATGTTGTCGTCGAGCCGTTTACTTTTCCGGCCATCGCGCGGCTTGAATTGCCGGTACGATAGCGATAGCTTCTTGAACCAATATGATAGTTTCAGGTAGCTTGTCCTTTTCAAAATTTGGGCTCTTGAAGGAGAGGACATCAAGTTAGGAAATTGATTGGTACACTTCAACTTCTTCTTGTTGTGTATAGCAGAGACACTTCTTTAGTGATTTTGATTGGTTTGAAATTGCAGTCTGTCTCTAATGTGGCGATTGTCTCCGTCCGTCAGGTTTCTGTGATATGCAAAACCCGGCATTAGTTCGCCGGAACCGATGTCTCCCGCTTTAGGAGTTGACATTTGCTAAAACCGGTTAAACTTTTTTCCGGCACGAAATCGGTAGAGCCGGCGAAAGGACCAGAAAGTGCTCGAGCCGGCGCAATTTGCCAAGTCTAGTTTTTTGCAGAAGAGGGACGATGGCGATGACAAGCAGGCGTAGCTGGCCATCAACGGGAAGACAAACAAGACATCAATTGGCTTTTGTGTTGCTCCTGGTTCTTGTAGCTGTCGGAAACTATGTGCCCGTCTTAGCTCTTCCTTCATTGTCTCTACCTCCTGAAATACCTGGGGACGAGAAGGTAAGCATGATTCATACTTCAGGGCTTTCTACTAATTGCTGTTCTCTTTTCTTTGGAACCAAAATCAATGTGGAAGTGGTGAGAGATGAGTTCAAGTATTTGTGTAACTCCCGTTGTACTTTGTTTTTTCCACTGCTTGAGTGGATCGCTTACCAAGAAATTATGTGTTATATGGTTCTCATTTCATCAAGTTCTTGACTTTCATTTTAAAAATTGCAGATGATAATGATGTCAAGGAAGTTTTATATCAAAGATGACAGTTTTTGGAAAGATGGAAATCATTTTCAGATCATCGGTGGTGATTTGCACTACTTCCGTGTTCTTCCTGAGGTACTATCCCTTTTTCTAGATGAGATGTCTTTTTTTTTTAGAGTAATCCATATGATTGCTGCGTAAATGTTTAAATGATTAATGGATTAATGCCAGATTGTGGATGCAGTACTGGGAGGATCGGCTTCTAAGAGCCAAGGCTTTAGGCCTGAATACTATTCAAGTATACGTTCCTTGGAATCTGCATGAACCAAAGCCTGGGAAAATGGTTTTTGAGGGTATTGGTGATCTTGTGTCCTTTCTCAAGCTATGTGATAAACTAGATTTTCTGGTTATGCTGCGGGCTGGACCTTACATCTGTGGAGGTTTGTGTTAATGTTTCTGGTGTGATTTTTATTGAGTTGATACCAAAGTTCTTACCGCATCATCTGGAAGATTTGCTTTTACACATAAACAAGTGCTGATACATGTTCCCATCTCCATGACAGAATGGGATTTGGGGGGCTTTCCTGCTTGGTTACTTTCTGTGAAACCACGTCTCCAACTAAGGACATCAGATCCTGCATATCTTAAGTTGGTAAGTTATCAGTTAAATGAACCAAGTAGTACACGGTTAATTAGCTTGCAGTGTGCAATATTAATCTAAGATATATACACATTCATAGTTTCATGTTTGCCTCTTTAAGTTGTCGTTAGAATCACCTTAATGCTACAGGCCTGAGTTTTCAAGTATCTTTGTGCAAATTAACAAGAAAAATGTAATGGTCTGTGGAGAATGGGTAGTATACTTTTGCACAGTTCATAAAAGAGAAAGGCTGTTCTTATGCAAACTAGCAAGAAAAAGTCCCCATTTTGTTTAGACTGTTCTTATGCATTATGTTCAAAGTAGAGTTGTTCATGACAGAAACATATTACAGGTTGAAAGATGGTGGGATGTTCTGTTACCGAAGGTATTTCCTCTGCTTTACAGCAATGGGGGTCCTGTTATAATGGTTCAGGTACATGATCAAAAGCGATGTTCCACTATATTCATATATCCTGATCTGGTACTCTAGTGATTGCTTGATGGCTGCAGTTGATAAGATGTGTCGGCTTCATTACTGAGTTGATCTTCTGAAAGGATTTTTTAAATAAGATGTCTTCATGTATAATTTCCTTAGACCTGGAACACTATGGTTGACCAATGTGAAGCTAGCTAGAGCTAAATCCCTGTCATAGATCTTTTATATTAGCATGTTTGTTACATGTTGGCTAATTTTTGCAGATTGAAAATGAATATGGTTCATATGGAAATGACAAAGCCTATCTTCGTAAGCTAGTTAGTATGGCTAGGGGACACCTGGGGGATGACATTATTGTGTAAGACTTAAATTCTGCCTTCTAATTTCTACGGTTTCTATAACTCTCCAGTGAACTATGCTCCTTGTTACTTTCTGTTTTGGCATGCTTAGGGTGAACTTTTATATATATAAGAATTGCATCTCATGTCTAGGGTCTCGTTTGTCAGTGGTATTATCTATTAGTGTTTTGTTCTGCACCTTAAAATCATTGTCCTGTGAAAATAGATTTTGTTGAATTTACAAGTTATATCACTTAACTAGCAGTTTCTTTGATTAATTGGGAATGTTTCTTGTTGCTCAAAATGATCTTCAGGTACACAACAGATGGAGGGACAAAAGAAACTCTTGAGAAAGGAACGGTCCCTGTAGATGATGTCTACTCAGGTAAAGTATATGTTTCCTCTGCATCCATGATTCATAGTAAACTGAAATAATGGTCTGTTTCTGACTTTGATATATAACAATGACGAGCAAGTGCTTTCTCTGATAGCTGTTGATTTCACAACCGGTGATGATCCTTGGCCAATATTTGAATTGCAAAAGAAGTTTAATGCTCCAGGGAGATCACCTCCACTTTCCTCGTTAGTCTCTTGTGCTCCCAACCCTCTTCTGTGAGTTAATTTTGTTATTTAGATCCATTGAGTTGGTTGTTACAGGGAGTTTTATACTGGTTGGCTAACACATTGGGGTGAGAAGATAGCAAAAACCGATGCTGAATTCACGGCAACTTCTCTTGAAAAAATACTGTCTCGAAATGGTTCTGCTGTGCTTTATGTATGTGCTTAAATTCTTTATCTCTCAGCGTTTACCAGTTGGGGATTAACGGATAATAATGAGGATTGTGTAATGTGATGTTCAGATGGTGCATGGAGGAACAAACTTTGGTTTCTACAATGGTGCAAATACTGGCTCTGAAGAATCTGACTATAAACCAGATCTGACCTCTTATGACTATGTAGGGAAATTTCACATCATTACCTGTTATTGCAAATCCTTAACTATATTCCAAAGTAGTAACTAGTAACAGTTTTGTTTTTGTCATTTCAGGATGCTCCGATTAAGGAGTCTGGTGACATAGACAATCCAAAATTCCAAGGTTTGATCTAATGATTGCTTTTAGCGATTTTTCAGTCTTACTTAATTTTCTTTATTAAACTTTGTTCTATTTGCAGCTCTTCAGAGAGTGATTAAGAAGTACAACGTTGCATCACACTCCATTATCCCCTCCAATAAGCAACGGAAAGCATATGGTCCTATCAAGATGCAGATGACCACTTCGCTGATTGATTTAGTTAGTATGACAGATCCTGCAGATGTGATCATCTCCGCCAACCCAATTTCAATGGAATCTGCTGGACAGGTATGTAATGTCAATAGTCTTTATTCCTTATTTTTGACGGTGCAGCCTAAGCATCTCCCTACTCAGTCACCATAACATGGTCTAATTTTATTGTCCTTTGTATAAACTGATTATTTATTGTTTTCTCCCAGATGTTCGGATTTCTTTTATATGAATCTTCATACATCGCAAAAAAGAGTGGGAATATACTAAGAATTCCCAAGGTATGTTCCTTTTTCATCTGAATCCAATGGGCAATGGCAATATGTATAAGGGTCATCTTCTAACATGATGAGTTGCAGGTTCATGACAGAGCTCAAGTGTTTGTTTCATGTCTTTCCCAAGATGTGGGAGTACTGAGATACATTGGTACAACGGAGAGATGGAACAACCAACCTGTTTCTCTTCCAACTGTTGAGTGCACTACAAACACTAGCTTATTTATCCTGGTAAGAGATTCTTTACCTCTATATTAATCTGTAGAATGATCAGTTTATACCATTTTCGTTAAGCACATTGTTATTTGGGTCATTGGTCATTACTTTGCTTCTGTTTCTTATAGGTTGAAAACATGGGTCGTGTAAATTATGGGCCATATATCTTTGATGAGAAGGTAAGACTTATGTTACAGACATTTATTATTCTCACGTATGTGATAAACTTTTCCAGATCACTTTAGCTTATACATTACATTTGCTCTCGTTAGTTCTTCAAAGTTGGTTACCTTTACCAAAATGAATGTGATATTCATAGGTTCAAAATTTCGGAATCCACGGTAGCTCGTTCAAAAGGTCTATTTTTGTATTACTGTTCAGGGTATTTTGTCTTCGGTTTATCTAGATGGTCAAATTCTCCATGGATGGAAGATGATACCAATTCCTTTCCACAACCTGAATCAAGAGCCAAATCTCAGTTTCGAGATGCAACATACCAAAAAGAGAAGTGAGAAGTTCAATCTTACTAATGGTCAGTGCCCTTAGTTAAGTTAAGCATGTCAATTATTGAATTTCCTGTCATCTACAGATGCTTTGTAAGGGACATTAATGAAACTAATTGCTTCTTACGCCGATAACTGTAGATGTCGGTCAAAAGGAACCAGCTCTGTTTGCTGGTGAATTCTCTATCAACACTGAAGAAGAAATCAAAGACACGTATCTATCATTCAATGGTTGGGGTAAAGGAATTGCTTTTGTCAATGAATTCAACATCGGAAGATATTGGCCGGTAAAACTCTGTCCTCTCCACCTCTATAAAGCTCATCCAATGTACATTTCTCTTACACATGATTCTTTTTGCAGTCTGTTGGACCACAGTGCAACCTCTATGTTCCTGCGCCGCTTCTTAAGCCTGGCAAAAATACTTTGGTATGTCAACATGAACATGAGATTTGACCTTTTTCTTAGTTAGGACAGGGGAATGGAAAGAGTCTCCATCCATACTTATTCCATTTATCCATTACTTAGATTTGTTGAAACTTTTGCAGGTGATTTTCGAGTTGGAATCTCCTCATCTCGAGCTTTTACTGGAGGCAGTGGATCAAGAAGACTTCGTATGCGGTTCATATGATTCCAAAGTTAATCAGTAGTAGTCGCTCAGTTCATCCTCGTTCCATCTATCACTTCCTTCATTAATCACCCACAGAAGTTACAGATACAACCAAAAGTTACAGTGTTAACCAATCATATGTTGATGATAAAGAATTTAAAGTTACCTAAAAAAAAATTGTGTCCAAAAACATGAGCATTTAAAAGTCCAGATTCCAGACCCGGTAAAAAAGATTTTTATACTCGAAAAAACAATTTCCAAGTCAAATCCAAAAATCTGCTTTGATGTTTTTTAAGCAATTCAGGGCCTGATTGGTTCCAGCTGTAGCTGTAGATTTTTGACTGTAGATTTTAGGCTGTAGATGTTTTGGCTATGACTGTAGATTTTAGTGCTGTAGTATTTTTGCTGTAACATTTAAAATTTTGGAAAGTTGAAAATTGTATGCTTTAGAAAAAAAGGCTTTCTACAGCCAAAAAAATTAATTATGGAAATATTTTGGCTGTGAGAAAAAAAAGGAAAGCTAAAGCTTCTAAAGCTTGATTGGATCTATTTCAATGCTTTAGAAATTTTATTGCTTTGTAAAGACTCTAAAGCACTTGCCAATCAGGCCCTGAATCCACACAAAAAAAAAAAAAAAGCTTATTAACGCCACTCCAATAGTAAAAAATAACTCAATTAAAAGTTAAAACAATGATAACTGATCAGATACTCCTACAAATTTTAGATGTATCTTTGTTATCTACAAATAAAATAAAAAAATATGATAAATACGTCCCTCTTTGTTATCTTAGACAAAACAGAAAATCCAACTAAAATCTAGAAAAAATAAACTAAAATCTGATAAAAATATAATTCCTAACAGATAATATCTGAAAATACGTATATATATTTGTACAAATCAGAAAATGGCGCTATTGTTAGTACTTAACTAACAAAATCTCTCTCAAAGATAACCATCCCCGAAAGATTCTCTACACACAACTCCGAAGAACACCACAACTCCGAAGAACACTCTCCACGATCTTCTCTCTTTCTCCTTCTCTTAAGGAGAAAATCAAGGAACCTCTGGCCAGGCAAACCCTAAACTTCCATATATCCTAAACGCAAACCCTAATGTCCTTAAGAACCTTATCCGGTGGTTCCACCCCAGCTTGCGCTGCCTGCAAATTCCAAAGAAAAAAGTGCAAGAAAAACTGTCTTCTCGCTCCTTATTTCCCACAAGATCGCACAAATCAGTTTACAAACGCTCATAAACTCTTTGGAGTAAGCAACATCACCAAGATGCTCAAAGGAATCGAAGAATCTCAATATGACATCGCTATGGAGAATCTTATCTACCACGCTAATGCTCGTGCCCTAGATCCAGTTGGAGGGGTTTACAGGACTATCTGTGATCTTAAGCGCAAGATCGAGATCGTTCAGGCTGAGCTTAACTTTACTCGTCAGCAAATCGCTATGTGCCGCTCTCTAGCTCAGCAGCAGCAGAGGCAAAGGCAAGATCTTCCATATGGCTGCTATTCCCACGAACATCTATTACAACAAGATGAAGATCAATACGTTAATGTCGATGGTTTTGATCATCAGAACATGCAACAACATCAAGAGATGCAGCAGCAGCAACCGAATCCGATAAACTACGAGACGTTTTTGGAGATGCCTGAACAAACAAGCAAGGTAAAGCTTGAGGAGGAAAAAATCTCTGACCAGGGATAAAACAATCTCGTGAGGCAGATACTCATGTCGTCAGCAATCATTTAGTTCAGGTTTAGGTTTTCGTCATTATCACGCTTTTTCTGCTTATCTTTCTTGAATTGTCATAGAGTTCCGACTAGTAATCTTGATTGGTTTTGTTCACAAATGTTTTTTCTTTTATTACTAGAACAAATTACTGAGAGGAACATGTGTTTATGAATCTGTTTTAGGTTGAGAAATTGTGAGAGTGAATCAGAAAACAGAATCAGGCCATGAATGAATTGCTAGATAGTATTGAAACAGAAATCATGATTAACTTTTCACACAAGCAACATAGCCGATTGCCCAAAATAGGGTTACACAGTTCATTAGACAATATGATCCTATACTTCAATGAATCGAATATCAAATAACAGAGAGAGAGGAGAGGATTCTCCGACGCAATTCCACAACAGAATTATCTGCTACGAATTTGTCTACCATAAAAGCTCAATCTGCAAACTAAACACCAGCCTTGTTTCCAAGTCTCTTCCTAAGAATCTTGACTCCCATGTATCTGCAAAGATTGACAAATCCTCTGTTTATATATTGAATTTAAAGGAAACCTCCAATTCATTATGTTGGTAATGATTTCGATTTACCTTCCCATCATCATCATCGTAGCTTGAGGGTTGGTTCCTGGAGACTCGTCAAACGTTGAACCATCAATAACTCTCAGCCTGTCAACACCAAGAACTTTGCGGTCAGGGCTCACAACTTTACCCACAAGACATCCACCATGGTAGTGCCAGATTGTGACAACAGTGTCTTTGCAGAACTGAGACATTGATTTGGTATCGTTCAGTTGCTTTGGCCTTAGATTGATGTTTGCCTTAACACTTAAGCTAAGCATCTTGTGTACGTTTTGCTTATCGCACTGTGTGTAGTTTAAGAAGCGCTTAGACGTCACCACTTTGGAAACCAGACGAATGGCTTCAACACAGCGTTGGAGATCTACCGGGTGTTTGAAGTAATTGAAGGTGACTGAAGGGTTGTCATCTACATTTGTGTTCACCAAGCTCAAATGCCCTCTAGAGATGGGGTAAGCAAGTTTCTCCAAGATGAAACTTCCATTGAATGCTTCGTGAAGTTGGTATTTGTTTCTTGTGATGTAAGCTTGTGTTGCTTCTGGTCTTCTCTGCTTTGCAGGAATGGTGGAAAACAATTCATTCTGCATACAAAATCAATAGAACATTCTCTCCTTAACATCAAACCACATTCTCCTACAAATACACTAACAACAAAGTTATGTACTTTTCGTTACCTTGTTCGACATAATCCCATAGTGAGTATGAATACTCTCAGGGGATTGCCCAAAGCCAGTGCTGGCTTCAACATACACACCCATCTTTGTAATTCCAACAGTCTGAATAAGTGACTGCTCTATAGGCGCCTTTGAAGGTACCAAGATCGTGTTCATCGGGTTATCAGCCATTCCTTTCCCTACATGCTCATTCACTAAAACCACAGGAATCTTCAACCTCTGAAGCTCCTTCTTAGGTCCAATCCCACTTAACATCAGCATCTGTGGTGACCCAATGGCTCCACTAGACAAGATCACTTCACTTCCCTTTCTATTCGAGAGTAAAGCCTGATGTTGATTACCGTTCTCATCTTTAAATATCACTCCTGTTACTCTAGGCCTTGTTCCTACATCCAAAACCAAAAAAAAAGTTAAAAACCTCCTCACTCAGGAATTTCATCGAACAGTTGGAAGGCACAAAAACTTATCAGTACCCGAAGTGTCAAAGACGATTTTTTGCACAGTGGCGTAGATCAAGACTCTAAGCTTCTGAGGATTAGCGTAAGCGAGAAGCTCCGCGGCGGTGTGACGACGGCCAAATCTGTCGAAAATTGTGCCGCCGATTTTGGTTCCGGAGACGTGGTCGTAAGTGAAGCCATTGAAAGGTCTGACTCCAACCTCTAAAAGACTGTCTCTGAGAGCTTTCTGCCATAACGTTAACTTTGGCTGATGAACGATTTCTCGCTCCACCCATGGATACGACTCCTTCACCAGCTTCGGATCCCATCCTGCCCGCTTCACGAACCTGAATATTGTGTGACAATTTAAAATTTTAAATCATTTATATTTGGTCAAAAAATTGTTCTTATTTTATTTAAAAAAAATACTTTAGCCAAAAAATAAACTGAACAAAAATGAAAGAAAAAAGTGTTGCAGATTTTCTGAAGAAAGAATTAATTAGTTTTGTGACAATAATCATTTATTTTTGGGGTTTTTTTTTAAATTTATAAAAATAAACAATTCGGTTTTTTTCGGAAAAAAAGAAGAAGAAAGTAATGCTGCAGATTTTACTAAAGAAAAGAATTTAGTAAAAAATATTTTGTTGATAAGTGTGAAAAATTAAGAAGAATTAAAAGATTAAGGTCCATGGCCTCCAAAATTATTAAGAAAACACAACATTCTCGATCGGTGCGTTTTCATAAATGTAACAAATCCATTAGAACACGAGGCATCGATTATACCAATAAAGCTTTTTATATAATTAAACAACATATTTTTGTCTTAAAAATTTATACTTATAGATAATTTGTACTTACGCAGCATCGGCTCTGGAGTAAAAGCCGGCGTTAATACAGGAACCGCCACCGAGAACTCTAGCACGAGCGTTGTAAACGCCGTCAGTGGAAACAAACGCTTGTGACGCGGAAGAAACTGACGTGTCAGCAAGTCCGATGTGAAAATTCCTGAGGAAAGAAACGTTTGCGTTTGTAAACGGAACACCACCTCTTTCTAAAACAAGAACGCTGAAATTCTGCGACAGCGTTGCGGCGAGAGGACACCCTGCGGTTCCACCTCCGATGACTATGTAGTCGTAGGACGAATCTTGACCGTTGGATGAAAATGAAGATGACGAAGATGATGAGAATGTGCTTGCTTTATCGATGAATGTGTATCTGTATGGATTAAACTTTGACTTCTTCTCTTTACCTACAAAAACATTGTTTTTTTAGTTATAGACAATAAATAAAACAATTATGGGTAGTTGGTAGAAGTAATTACACCATTAATGTGTTTAGCAGAACATAACCCAAAAAAAAAAACACTACAGTTTACGCGTAAAAAAGACTGTACTGTTTTAGTGTCCTGATCACTCAAGATTCGGTCATGATGAATCATGAAACAGAGTCTTTAATATAAAAAAGAATCAAGAAACAGAGTTTCTTGAAGGAGAAACATATGTAGATATGAATGTATATGTCTATGAATATGTTGGGACATAAACTAATTTCTAAAAATAGAGCTCCACAACTACACAGAATCATAAACGACCAAGAGAAAGATAAAAAACAGAGTTCGCTTTAAACCAAACACTAGTAAGTCGAACTTTGTAATGAGAGCATTGTGTTTAAAGAGAGAAAGGGAAGTGACCTTTAGAGGCAGTGGAGGAGAGAGAAGTCGGGAGACAGAGAAGAAGAGCAAAGAGAAAGAGCTTGAGAGCCATTGGAGACTGCAGAAACCAAAACTGAAGAGCTTTTTTTTTTAATGTTTTTTTTTTTTTTGTTATAATTGCTTCTGCATCAACTTCTTATGTGGCTTTTCATGAATGGTCTTGTTTTGTGTGTTTTCTTCTCCTATAAATAACACTAACGATCCAACAGAGCAACTATATTAATTACACCCACATGTGTCTCTATATATTGTTACATATATGTAACCATTTCTACGAGTTATATACTTATACGGATACATTGAATTTTGGTTAGACAACATTCGGTAAAAAACCATATAGTAAATAAATAAGTTAATAAATAGATGGTGGGGGTGGTCTACACTAAATCGTAAATTTGATTTTAGGTGTGTCCCATTCTGTCGAAAAGAGCAAATGAAGAGGACATGTGATCATCTTACTCAATTAATTGTTCCCTCATTTACTCATAAAAATAGTTACCTACTAATTTATTTTACTAGCTAGCAACTTTCCTCACATTAGACTTATTGTTACAGAATTATTTGTTGAAAGCAAAAGAAATTAATGATAAGTACTTCATTACAAAGAACAATCACTATCAAAATTACATTTTTGGATTTATCTTGAAACTAAGCCTTAAAAGGATTTGCTTTCACATTTTTTACCTTGGTGATGATAATAAGAATAATAACTCGTTTTCTTTTGTACCATGATTCTGTTTTGACTTTTGGGACCAGCTGCAAAATAACAATCTATTAGTAGTAGTAATAATATTACTGTAAATTCGTATAAAAACAATATAAAGATAAAAAGGATAGTAGTACAGCTTGTCTGTGTCATTAATGGCGATATGAAAACGGTTGAAGTAGGAGATCTGGTAGCCGTTGGATCAAGTCTTCATAGATTCATAGTGTATCAATTAATCATCTTCACCTAACCAAAATCTAAGAACTACACTATACAGAGCCATGTTTTTGGCAAGTCATTTAATTATTATTAGTCATAAACCTATTAATTATGACTGTTGGTTTGGTTACTAACATAAATCTTCACGGGTTATGTTTTTGCCTTTTTGGCAACTAATTTAATTGTTCTTTCACCTAACCAAAACAATATCTTTCGTTTTATTTGGTTGAGTGTGAATGAATGTGATTATCGGTTACTAACAAAGCATCTTGGATTAGTTAGTTAATCATAAGTTTAAGTTTAGTGTTGAATGAAAATGTCACATCGCGTCACGTACGATGGTCTGCTCATATAAGATTACATGAGATTTTCTCTGACTTCAAATCAGTCACAACTATAACTACATTGTTTCAATTACTAGTTAAGAAGCCACATAAACAGAATCATGATGTCGAGATTAACGAATATTTCTTGTGTGGGAAAATTAATCTCATTTAATATGCAGAAAAATACTTGATTAAAATGTGAATAGTTTAACGCCCATTAGACTAGACACAAAGGCTTTGGACGGTTTTTATAAGATAAATTGTAGAAATTCATTTTTTTTTAACTTGTAGTGATTTGAAGTGTATAATTGACAGAGTTATTGGGGGTGGATGTGTATAGAAATGATGATAATAAATACACTCACCAATCCATGAGTTGGATTCTGAATATATAAAATATTTTTAGAAAATGGTTATTAAAACTTACCCACTCAGCAGTTAATGTTAATATTAATTTTTGCTCACTTTTCATGGGATTGGTATCTTATCCCATGCTTCCACTTTCGTGATACGAGTTATTGTAGAATGTACATATATTAATGGTTCTTCAACTTTTTCCTTTTGGTTTATGTAAAAGAAAAATATTCAAACCGATTCAAATCATGCCACAACGTTTTTAAGTTTTAGTTCACTCGTAAATCGTAATGTATAAAGAGAAGTTCTAAGACAGAGTAAAAGGTCCCTATAAACGCAGCGTTTTGGACTCATGAGTAAGGGAAAAAGGGGGAAAAAACGCCAAGTACTGGAGATCAAACCTTTGGAGAGTAAGAAGATTGTTTGTTTCTCTCCTCTTTAGTCCTCTTTTGAGGAGCTTTTTTGATCTGGTGGATTTTCTGATGAAGAAGTGTTGTTGCTCGAACGACGGTTTTCTGGATTAGCTGCAGGAGGGGCTTCGCCTTGCGCTGCAAGGTTCTTGATAAGGTTCATTACTGTGGGAACAAACTTTGCTGATATCGATATGAGCCCTGGAAGCTGAAGAAACCACAGGTAGTAATATCATAAGAGTATTATTATCAAGACTTCTTGAATCTTGAATCTTGAACTTTTCTCAAGTACATGATTCTTGAAAAGTTACTACTACTTTAATGGGGTTTGAGAAGATTGGCAAACACTTACTGCACCATTGCGGAATTCGCCAGGGATATCCAATTGCGTCCACAGTGCTTTTGCCAGAAGGAAAGCAACAAAGATGACACCGAGATAGAGAGGGTTTCTGTTACATTAAAAAGGATTAAAGAGATTTCAGAATGGTACAAATACCATCATTCGATATGAAGCAATCAATACTAAGCTTTGATGGACCTTAGAAGAGTCATGAATTCGTTGAATCCAAGCACGATCAATGCAAGAATTGCCCATGGAGGAGGTAACCAGTTATTTCCACGCCTGTTCGCCTCCTGAATTAGTAAAACACTTTATATAAGTATTCATAAAGCAGAGTAAAGAACTAAATTATGAGTGAAGTAGTCATGCCTGTGCAGATATGGCTTGAGTTACTGTGTACTCTGTCTCTGTCTTGAACTGTCTCCATATAGATTTACATTGCACCGGTGTGATCAAAGTTCTTGATGATGGAATCTATAAAAGTAATGGGATCATATCTGTTAAGATCAAGAATCAACTGAAGTTGAAACACATCGAAGCAGAGTTATACACACCTCATCCCAAGTGCTTGAAGCCAGTGGATCAGATGTTGTGATGCTTTTTTTAGAAGCTTCATTCTTTGTTGAATCCAACAGAGCAACATTTAGTGTCTTCTCGATGTTATCGGGTTCATCCCCCAATCGAATTACAGCCATTACTGAGAGCAACTTCAAGGACTGAAAACAAGAAACCATAAGAAGGTGTTTGGACTTTTTCAAGCCTATTAAACAACATGTAAAGAGGAATAACAAATCGTACAGCAGATCGAGCTGATTTAGTAATGGCGCGAAGATCCTCTTTTCCGGTCCAAACACGTGGCATTGAATCAGAATCATGGCTGAAGATTGTAGCAAACCTGGAAAAAAAACAAAATTTAGTGTTGAATTAAATTCGTTTTGAAAAGCTTGCTATATCTACCTTTCCTTCATACGCATCAAAACCCGTCCAGCTTCTTCTTTTGCCTTAGTTTCAATGACACCTCTTGAATAATCCTGAAGGCTCTTCACCATTATATCTCTTGTTTCTTCTTCCATGTCAAAACCAGCTAACGCACTACTGAGTCCAGAAACTGCAGATTCAGTTTCACGCCGATGAAGCTTCTTTACTGTTGTCCACGTTTCATCGTTGGCTCCTTCCAACAGAGCTTCCACTGGTTCTGATAATGCTTCATGAACTTTTGACTGCAAATTAAAGGCTAAAAATCAGTAACAAAGCTCAATTTTCCAAGCTTTCTTTATTTTTTCTGTTACCTCGTATAGACTGGTAAGTTCAGATAACTTGGAAGTCCGCACAGAGGAAATGTGAGCCTCGATGTCACGGACGAGCTTGTCCCGTACTTTTGATGTGTCCCAATTGGCTTGTTCAATGATGGCACATGCACACTCTTCATCGAATTGGGTCATGCAAGTCTTGAACCAATCTTGGGAAGCTGAAGAAAACCCTTCACCAATGCCTAAAGCCTTATCAAAAGAAGCCTTAAACTTCTCAAGCATTCCCCATCTTATATGTCCCAATACATCTTGAAACGCTGGATTCACAAGCTGTAAGGTAATATTAAAGTAAGGAAAGCAAAGTATCGATTTCCAAGCGTGACAGAAACAAGTTAAATTCTATTGAAACATTTGCATATAGCTTTAACAACATGCTCAAGAGATCTTGGATTGTATTAATTACTTGAAGAAGCTTTTCTTCAAGCTGTTGTCTCTTCGAAGATCTGACACCTTCATCGAAGAATGTAGCCTCCCCGTCATATCTAATAAAATAGAGGATTATGAAGATCAAACCCACAAGAAAGATTTAAGAAACAACAGTAAAATCTTATATGAAACTACTGATCTTGACATTCATATTGAATTCAACTACAGTGTGTGTGTAGCTTGATTAAAATAAATGTGCTTACTCTGATAAGCAAGAACCGAGAATGGTAGTAAGGCTCTTTCCAAAATTAGAAACTGGACCAGCTTGCACCTCCTCATCAAGTTGGCGCCAGTCCTGTAAATGAAGCAACAAGGTTAGTTAGTGATTATGGGACTTACAAAGACAACTTTCAAACAATGAAGAAGAGTGAAAGTTTAAGATATGCAGAACCATAATATTACCCCGTTAGTAATGAAATGCGCAAACTTCTCATTTGCAATTTCTTCGCAGCGCACAGTAGCCACCATGACCTGCGAGCAGAATGAGCTTAGAGGGAGGTTAAAAAATGTTGAAAGCTAGCACTATAAGATACCTTGTGGGCTGGAAGGTCAAGATCCTTATTTTCTTTGATGACTCTCCAGATTTGATCTGCACTAAATGCAAAACCTGAGGCTGGAATCACTCCTCTTCTGTCTCCAGCAAGACCACCCGGTGCAATAGAATGCATGAACCGTTGTCTCAAACTAGCAATCTAAGTTCCAAAACAAAATAAAATCTTACTACAAATACATGCAATTTGAAATGAAACACACAACATAAGTCTCAGCCATCTGTAATAAGCTTGGCCTCTCAAATACACACACCTGCTCTTTAAACTGTTCTTCCTTCTCCTCATAACTGGAAAGAGCAACAACTTCAACCTAACCATCAAAGAGAGAAACAGCATGGCATTTATAAAAGTTGGCAACCATTCTTGCTAATAAGTCTAGTTGTAGCATAACATACATTGAAAAAGTCACTTAGAGGAGTTTCCTTGTGTGCTTCAGGCTTTGGAACAGAATCCCATATCTGCCACAAAGAAGAACAAACAACCGGTGATCATCTGCCTATCTTTGAATGTCAATTTGGAATTAGATGAAAGTCACTTCTCTTTCACCTTCTGAATATCTTCTCTTAAGACGGGCTCTAAATTTTCTAATGGTGTCTGCAGCCAAAATCATATCAACAAAACAATGTACCAGTTAGCAGTACAGATTTGCAATGTAAGAAGGATGATAAAGAAAAGAGAAGAATGTCTACCCTGGTTTTATCTCGTATCACAAACAGCATTGTTGTTTTACGTGGACTAAATAATCGCATCATAACCTGTCAAACACAACTCAAAAGATTCAAACCCAAGGGTAAGAATATATTTTTTTATCACAAAATATACCTGAAAGACAGTTTTCAAGAGAGGTTTATTCGCAGCTTGTTCACGGCCAATATCGTGACACCACCTAAAAGTACAAGCATTGAGAAAATTTGTAACGAAACACTCTCATTTCAACAAAGCCGAAAGCTGCATATATTGAAGTTTCTCCTACAATCTTACATGTTAATCAAGACGATATCCGAGATAGCAAGAGCGAAAAGAGCACTCTGTTTTTCGAATGCCGTATCATCCTGCTTGGTCAAAAGAGGACACCATTTTTAGAAAACTTATGTACAAGAAAGTCATTCAATACTGCAAACTAAACCAAAACAATGAGACAAAAATTACCTCTCCTCGCTCTCTTCCATCGGTGCCCTCCAAATCCATTACAAGGGTACAAGGCTCTATACCGGCACATCTTGCAAGCCAGATACCTTTCGTGGTCTGAGACCTATAAACGAGTTCCTAATCAGGCAACACACTTACACTCGGAATTCAAAAGCAAATACTATCAAATGAAATCATACCTTCCCTTAAATGCATCCATCTCCATAAAGTTTGTTCCGAACAAATGATTCAATAATGTACTCTTCCCTGTCAAATCACAAAAGTTTCTGTAAATGAACTAACTACTTTCAAACAAATTCTGAGTATTACAAAAGTCCCTCTTCTCTAAAAGAATGCATACCGCTGCTTTGAGGACCCATAATGGAGACAACAGCATAAGAGAGACCACAGTCTGCAAGTTTCACATCTTTAATGAAATGATCGATGCCAGAGACATTGTATATACCATCACCGTCAATAAGCTGTACAGAACAACATCCCTCGCTCTTATCTGCATCCAATATGGAATATGTAGCTTGTCATGGAAGCCGTTAATAAACAATTAATGGCTCCTAATGAGATATTCGACAATCGAATCAAACCATTCTGCAATGAAACGTATTTACGCATGCAGAGGCATTACTTTCTGAAACCAATAACAACGACATTCTTTCTTAAGAAAGCAGAGAAAAAGGGACTCATGTATATATCAAATCACATGGATCTACGTTGCTAGCAAAACAACAAAGAACCAACAACCATCAATCAAAAAGCATAAATCTGATAAAAGGAAAAAGCCAGACAGGGAGAGAAATGGTACCCATTCTTTGTCTTTCTCAGACAGAAAATCCTCAAAGTGACAGTGAGAAAAAGAAGATCAGAGCTTTCACGCTTTTGGGATCTCACTCTTCAAAAGCTTCCCTTTCTCTGTTGTTCCATGATAGTAGTCATTTTAGGTTCCAACTTTGAGTTATTATTCTTTATTCCTTGGAAAAGACAAAAGCAAGGAATGAAAGTTAGGAAATTTAGATCTCCTCTACAAATTTGTTGGGCACATGGAAACATCAAAACCCAAACTTGAAAAAGAATTTGTATATCATTTAATCCAATCAAAGAATAATATTCTTCTATACACCAGTAACCCACTCCAAAAATAGACAAAACATTCCTATTTCTAAGCCACAATCACATCATACTAAGTTTAGTCATTCTTAACTTAATGTACATGAAAAAAAAAGAAGGGATCGGCTTTATAAAAGTGATTCTAACAGTTTCCCCTAATCAGATCTACCACATAGACAACCTAACCATTCCATGGCAACATTCGTTGCCCTATCCAAAGACAGCTCGAACGCAGCAGAAATGTCTTTCTCTCTGAAGGCTAATTGTCTGAAGAGTCCACGAACATTCTGGAATCTCAGAAGCTCTACTTCATAAACAAGTTTTATGCCAGAAGAAATAAGCAGCTGCTTGTCTTGTGTAGTGATGATAACTATACTCCCTGGACCGAAACAGTTAAAATCCTCTGCAAGAGCGTCTAACTGTTCAAGCTTATTCACATCGTCAGCCACAAGCAGAACCTTTTGGTTCTTGAGCCTTAATTTACTCAAGCATTCTCCTTGAATCCTTATCATAAACTCTTCATGAAGATGCGACATGTGACGATCCTGAGAAATCCTTTTCACACTTTCCAAGAAACAATGGCTATCAAAGTGTTGACAGATGTTCTGATAAACAAATTTAGCTAGAGCCGATCTACCATTGTATCCTCTTGCCCAAATCCCAATCACTCTCACACTTTTCTTAGAATTCAAATTCAGTAATCGGTGAAGAGCTTTCATGTGTGCAGCAATCCCCTCAAGATCACTCCCATTGCGTCTTGTTGTATCAATCATCAGCTCTTTTGATATCCTGTCAGTAATTTCGTCGACCATCTTCGAGTCATCTTCCCTACAGAGAAAAAAAAAACCGAAACTTTAGAATCGATTTACTCAAATCTAACAATAAAAACTCGACCTTTATCATCAAATTCAAAGGTAAGAAATTTCACCACTTCCCTGAACAATCGCCGGAGATACTTGCCAAATTGGTCAACGCTTGTCTCCATGAAAGCACTTTCTCATGATCTTCTCTACTCTCATGCTTCTCAAATTGTTCAGCGACTACTCCGATCTGCCTCCTCACATGACACGGATCTACGCCGTAGAAGATAGGCATCACGGTGATGGAACCCTTGTTTTCGAAATCCATGATCTTCACGAGCTCCTCGAGACACCAACGAGACGCAGCGTAATTCACGGAGACCACAACGACGGCGAATCTCGACCCCTCAATGGCGCGTACGAGCTCCGGCGAAATCCTCCGGCCATGCTTCAACTCTTTATCGTCTTTGAAAGTTCGAATGTTTCTTCGAACCAGGTCTTTGTAGAGGAAACTGATTAAGTTGCGGCGAGTGTCGAGTCCTCTGAAACTCAGAAAAACATCAAACTTTGGGAGGGTAATTGAAGTATCTGACATTTCATTGATGATTGATTCAGTTTGAGAAATGGAATCAATGGGATATATAGCTGCGTGGGCGCGTAACCATGGGAGGTCACTCAGACTCCTTCAAACGTAAATTTCCTGGCATTTTCTTTAGAAAAGGTCAGCAGCCGGTTATCAAAGTCAACTAAATGACACAAACACAAATTCCTCTAAATTATTATTTTTTTTTTGTTAAAAAATTCCTCTAAATTATGTTGTCGAATAGCATCTAAAATTGATTTTACTAAGAATAAAATTAGATTTTGCAAGAATATTTATTGTCATGAACTCATGATATAACATACTCCCTCCGTTTCATAATATAAGTCGTTTTAGGTTACAGCACGCCGATTAAGAAGATCTATTTTTTAAAAGTTCAACCAATTATAAAAAAGACTGCATAATATAAATAATCATAAAATATTAAAATAATATATAATTTGCATTGAAACTCGAAAACGATTTATATTATAAAACAAAAAGTTTTTTCCAAAACGCCTTATATTATGAAACGGTGGGAGAAAGAGACTTGTATGCTCTAATGACATCGTGTATATCTTAGTGGCCTACTCTTATAAGCAAATGAGCTAAATATAAAGAGGACACGTATGTAAATTATGCCCATGAGACGTAAAAGGCTAAAAGCCCAAGAAAGAAGCAAACAAGGATCAATCAAAAAGCATAAATCGGACAAAGGAAACTGCCAGACAGAGAGAATTGAACCATTCTTTGTCTTTCCAGACAAAAAAAATTCTCTAGTGCCAAGCAAAAGAAGACAGCTTTCACGTTTTTGGATCTTTCTCTTCAAAAGCTTCCCTTTTTTTTGTTTTGTCATGTTAGACATTTTAGATTCGAACTTTGAGCTATGATCTTTATTCTTTTCTCCTTGGAAAAAGCAAAATCAAAGAATGAAAGTTATGGAAACATCAAAAACCAAAACATTCATATTTCAAAGCCACATTTTAACATTCTTCTTTTTTTCACAACTTCCTTAGATTAATTAAACCGAAGATACAAAAGCACAATTAAGCACGAAACTCTTTGCTAAGGAGCTCGCTTCTACACGATTGGAAAGGATAACAAGGTAATAAAAGGATAGGATGGTATCACAAACGATAACCGGAAGCTTCTTTGGGGAGGCTTCAAACTTGATCAAAACTTAATGCCTAATTGCCTATGAAAAGGGATTTAGCTTTAAAATTGATTCTAACACTTTCCCCTAACCAGTTCTACCACTTAGACAACCAGACCATCTCGTGGCAAGATTTGTTGCCCTGTAGTAAACCAACTTGAAGGCAGCAGAAATGTCTCTCTTTTTAAAGGCGAATGTTCGGATGAGTTCACAAACTTTCTGGAATCTCAAAAGCTCTACTTCATAAACAAGCTTTATACCAGCAGAAACAAACAGCTGCTTGTCTTGTGTAGTGATGATAACAACACTCCCCGGACCAAAAGAGTTGAAATCCTCTGCAAGAGCATCTAACTGTTCAAGCTTATTGACATCATCAGCCACAAGCAGAACCTTTTGGTCCTTGAGATTCTGTTTACTTCCTTGAATCCTTATCAGAAACTCTTCGTGTAGATGCGATAAATGGCGACCATGTGAAATCCTTTTCACGCTTCCCAAGAAACAATGGCTGTCAAAGTGTTGACAAATGTTCTGATAGACATATTTAGCTAAAGCCGATCTACCATTGTATCCTCTTGCCCAAATCCCAACCACTCTCAAACCTTTGTTGGAATTCAAATCCAATTTTCGGTTAAGAGCCTTCATGTGTGTATCAATCCCAACTAGGTTACTCCCATTGCTTATTGTTGTAACAATCATCAGCTTTTTTGATATCTTGTCAGCAATTTCGTCGACCAGCTTCGATTCATCTTCACTACATAGAGAAAACGAAATAAAAATCGAAACTTTAGTAACGATTCATATCAAATCCAACAATAAAAATCCAATCTTTATCATCAAAGTTACGAATTTGCACCATTTCAATGAACAATCGCCGGAGATACTCGCTAAATTGGTCAATGCTCGTCTCCATGAAGCTACTTTATCAAGATCTTCTTCTCTAGCCTCGTGCTTCTTGAACTGTTCAGCGACATCTCCGCTCTGCCTCCTCAAATGACACGGATCCACACCGTAGAAGATAGGCATCACAGTGATCGAACCCTTGTTTTCGAAATCCATGATCTTCACGAGCTCATCGAGACACCAAGGAGACGCAGCGTAGTTAACGGAGACCACAACGACGGCGAATTTCGACTCCTCGATGGCGCGTTTGAGCTCCGGCGAAATCCTCCGGCCATTCTCAAGCTCCTTGTCGTCTTTGAAGGTACGAATGTTTCTTCGAACGAATTCTTTGTAGAGAAAACTGATGAAGTTGCGACGAGTGTCGAGGCCTCTGAAACTCAGAAAGACATCGTACTTACTCGCAGTAAGAGAAGACATTCTGATTTCTGATTCTCTTTGAGTTAGTAGAAGTAAAGAATTCAAGGAGATTTATACGCACCACCACTAAGACTAAGAGGAGTTGAAGTAAGACTCGTCCTAGTGTATTTCCTGGCATTTTCATTTTTTATTTGTCAGCTTCTGTTTCACTAAACTACTCAGAAAGAGGGGATTGTAAAAAGAGAAATAGATTAGCAGCCAAAATAAGAAAATGAGCATGAATAAAATAATATTAACGACCAAAAATTGTCGTCTATTACTTTTCTGGTGAACTGGCATTTACTGGTTTTGATTGGAAGTCTAATTTGATTGGTTGAAAGATTGAACTGTTTGTTTGATTATCGATCAAACGAATGGATAGAAATGACGGACTTAAAATGGTGATTGATAGAGGTTGTTTTAAAAAACGAATCGGTTGTGGGATACTTGCGTATTTCGTGTTGTATTGCATCTTCGGGATGCTGGCAATCTAACATTAGTTAGCCTGAATCTAAACAACTTATTCGACCTAAATCTACACTTTGTATCTAAAGACTATGTACTATTGCATTTATTCTTTCTCTAAGTTGACCTCTGTCACACAACAAAGTGAATATATATATATATGGTCAAAAAACATGACCTGAAAGATTCATGGCTAGATATGTAGACTGCTCGAAACCAACATGATCGTCTCTTTCTTTGAAGGCATCTGACCTAAAGAGCTGAGGAACTGCGTAACAGCTCAACTTCGTAGACACTCCTCACTACTGATGAAATAAGCAATTTCATGTCTTGTGTGGTTATGATGATTATGCTTCGAGGACCAAACCAGTTAACTTCTTCAGCAAGTGCAGAGGAGGGCTATGGAAAACATGAGATGCGAGGGACAACCAAACTGCCTTTGAGAATTCTGTTAGAGTCCCACATCGGAAAGAAATAAAATCTTTGGGCAATATATATAGTATGAGGCAAACCTCCTCCCTTGAGCTAGCTTTTGGGTGTTGAGTTAGGTCCATTACTAATATGGTATCAGAGCCCAAGGTTGGCCCAACAAGCAAATTTCCCACAAAAATGGTTTTCCACCTATGTGGCCCATATAAGTGGCATGTCTTGTTGTATTTCCGAGATGTTGGGTTTGGGCTGTTTCCCGTTGAACCGTTTCCCACCCACATCTCGAGGAGGCCTATTAGAATGTCCCACATTGCTTGGGATTAAGATCTTTGGGTAGTATATAAAGGATGTGGCAATCCTTAACTCTTGAGCTAGCTTTTGGGTTAAGTTAGGCCACATTCCTAATATGGTATCAGAGCCAGGTTCAACTTTCTCGAAAGTGGGCTACCATCCGTGGATGTCCAGTCCCACAAACTTCACGCTTCAGATGGGCCTAACTCAACACCCAAAAGCTAGCTCAAGGGAGGAGGTTTGCCTCATACTATATATATTGCCCAAAGATTTTATTTCTTTCCGATGTGGGACTCTAACACACCCCCCTCACGCTCAGGACTGGACATCTGAAGCGTGAAGTTTGTGGGACTGGACATCCACGGATGGTAGCCCACTTTCGAGAAAGTTGAACCTGGCTCTGATACCATATTAGTAATGGACCTAACTCAACACCCAAAAGCTAGCTCAAGGGAGGAGGTTTGCCTCATACTATATATATTGCCCAAAGATTTTATTTCTTTCCGATGTGGGACTCTAACACACCCCCCTCACGCTCAGGACTGGACATCTGAAGCGTGAAGTTTGTGGGACTGGACATCCACGGATGGTAGCCCACTTTCGAGAAAGTTGAACCTGGCTCTGATACCATATTAGTAATGGACCTAACTCAACACCCAAAAGCTAGCTCAAGGGAGGAGGTTTGCCTCATACTATATATATTGCCCAAAGATTTTATTTCTTTCCGATGTGGGACTCTAACACACCCCCCTCACGCTCAGGACTGGACATCTGAAGCGTGAAGTTTGTGGGACTGGACATCCACGGATGGTAGCCCACTTTCGAGAAAGTTGAACCTGGCTCTGATACCATAATAGAGAACATGAGCAAAGAGAATCTGTGAATCGTTTTCTGTATTTCTCAAGAGTAAAGTTGTTACAAATGTAATCTTATATACATCTAAGATTAAACCAACTATACAGTAAACCGTAATCTAATTAACTTAACCAAGAATAGTAAACCGGTCTATATACATACTCTAATAAATTCGGGTATTCAAAGAACAGATGGTCATGGGAATCCCAAGAAATTATACAAACTTTGTATACTAGTTTTTAAGAAAAAATAGACTCGAGTTCTTAAGAGTGTAGAAGGACTAAAGAGAGACACACAACATTTAGGTTATAACTAAAATAAACAGATCATTTGAATTTGTATATAATTTAATCCAGTGAAGAATGATATTCTTCTACACCCCAAGCAACCCACTCCAAAAATATAGACAAATTAAACAATCTTATCTCTAAGCCACACATCTTATTAAGTTTAGTTAACTTAATGCAATATGACTAAGGGATTTAACTTATTAAACTGAATCGGTCACTTTCCAATAAGCAGATGTACTACTTTGACAACAAAAACATTCCGTGGCAAAATTCGCTGCTCTACACAAAGCCCACCGGATCTTAGCAGAAATGTCTCTCTTTTTAAAGGCGAAGAGTCGACAAACTTTCTGGAATGTCAAAATATCTACTTTGTAGACATCTTGTATACCATAAGAATCCAACAAGTGCTTGTTATGTGTAGTGATGATAACAACACTCCCCGGACCAAAACTGCTGAAATCCCCTGCAAGAGCTTCTAACTGTTTAACCTTATCGACGTCGTCTGCCACAAGCAGAACCTTTTGGTTCTTGAGACTTTGTTTGTTAGGGTTTTCTCTTTGAATATTTTGCAGAAACTCGTGGTGTAGATGAGCTGAGTGGCGACCCTGAGAAATCGTTTTCACGTTTCCCAGAAAACAATGGCTCTCAAACTGTTGACACATGTCCTGATAAACATATTTAGCTAGAGCCGATCTACCATCGCCTCCTCTTGTCCAAATCCCAACCATTCTCACATCTTTGTTGGAATTCAAATCCAATTTTCGGTTAAGAGCCTTCATGTGTCTATCAATCCCAACTAGGTTCCTCCCATTGCTTATTGTTGCAAAAATCGTCATCTTTTTTGATATCTCGTGAGCAATTTTGTCGACCAGCTTCGAGTCATCATCCCTACAGAGACACAAAAAAAAAAGAATTCGAAATTTTAATTAGCATCGATTCAAATCATCAAATCTAACAATAAAAATTCAATCTTTATCAGCAAGTTACCCTGAACAATCGCCCGATAGTTGCGCAAAAGCGGCCAACGCTTGCCTCCATGAAAGCACTTTCTCATGATCTTCTCTACTCTCATGCTTCTTAAATTGTTCAGCGACTACTCCGGTCTGCCACCTCACATGACCCGGTTCCACGCCGTAGAAGATGGGCATCACGGTGATGGAATCCTTGTTCTCGAAATCCATGATCTTCACGAGCTCATTGAGACACCAAGGAGACGCAGCATAGTTCTTGGAGAAAACAACGACGGCGAATCTCGACTCCTCGATGGCTCGTTTGAGCTCCGGGGTAATCCTCTGGCCATTCTCCAGGTCTCTGTCGTCTTTGAAGGTTCGAATGTTCATTCGAACCAGTTCTTTGTAGAGAAAGCTGATGAAGTTGCGGCGAGTGTCGAGTCCTCTGAAACTCAGAAAAACATCGTACTTAGTCGCAGTATCACAAGACATTTTGATTTCTGATTCTTCTATGGATAACTCTCAAGGATATATATATAGCCACTACCACTAGAGGAGTTGACTATAAAGAGTCTTCCTGCTGCTAAGTGTGTATTTCCTGGCATTTTCTATTTTTTTTTTTCTGTCAGCTTCTGTTTCACTAAGCTACTCCGAAAGAGGGTAGAGAAAAGATGGGCCGCCAAAATAAGAAAATGAGCATGGATAAAATATTAACGAACAAAAATCATCCTCTTACTTTTCTGGTGTTTTGGCATTTAGTGGTTTTGATTGGTTGAAGATTCAACTGTTTGTTTGATTATCGATCAAACTAATGGTTACAACTGAGTCAACTGTCGCACGAGAAAGATGATTGTTATGGATAATTTTAAAAACAATTACAAGTTTAAAACGAAAATGTTACATCTAGTTTATTACATCTAAGAGGGGAATCATGACATGTTTTGTTGCATAGTAGTCGGGCGTTCACAAACATTAAAACTAAATCGGGAGGCCATTTTCTTTGCATTGTCTGGGCGGTGGAGAGTATGGTTAGCCACAAAGTAAAAAGAGTTGTCTTTGTTGTAGAGAATGTCGTTCTAGTTGGAGTGGTTAATAGGCCTCAAGTTTGGCCATCATTCAGGTTTCAGTCATCTCAAATATTGTCGATGTTGAGTTTAATTTTGGAATGGAGAATGGTTGTGGAAACTCCGAGACATCGAATAAAGAAGCTTCTCTCATCGCACAAAGTTTCACTAAGGATTCTCGTCTTAATTCTTATGTTGCTTGTAGCTATCCTTTTTGGCTTGCAGGTCTCTTTCGTGATGAGAGATTGTTTTCCTCTTTATTATGATGGTTTGTTTCTAGTGTGTGGCTCAGTTAGGCGGTTCTTTCTTTTGTAAAGGCCGGTTGACTCATAGTTTAGTGGGTCGACTAGTAGCTTAGTGAGTTCTATACTCCTTGGTCATGACTTTTTGGAGACTTTTCTCAAGTCTGTTTGTAATGTTCGAACTTGTATAAAATCCATCGGTTGACCAAAAAAAAAGGCTCACATTTTCATTAGTGTCTGTCTGTGAGTGAATCTTCCAACTTTCCAAGTACCCCCAAAAAGCATAAATCAGAAAAGCAGATGAGAGTTTCTCATTATGAGGAAAGAAGCGAGAAATTTATCAGTGGCTTTGACCAGTATTAAGTAGTATTGGAGGACAAATCATGTAAAGGGCAAAAGCAAAGCTTTTTCTTGTCTGTTTTAGACCTGTAGATTCTAACTTTTAAAAGTTAGCAACTTTGTGTCTCCTGTTTTAAATTTTAAACACCCAATTGTACAGACAAATCTATAAAAAAATGGTGTTTTCTTTATTTCTTTTAAGGGAGAACAGTATTACATACAAAATGTACAAAATGGCTTAACATGTTAAAAACTAAGGAACAAATAAACACATCAATATAATATTCCTGAATCTAAACACTATCTTATTTGACCTCTAAATCTACACTGTGTATTGAAAATCAAATGAATCTAAAGACTATGTACTATTGCATTTATTCTTTCTCTAAGTTGATCTCTGTCACACAACAAAGTGAAAATATATCTCAAGGTCAAAAGTACATGACCTGAAATATACATGGCTCGATATGTAGACTGCTCGAAACCAACAGGATCGTCTCTTTCTTTGAAGGCATCTGACCTAAAGAGCTGACGAACTTCGTAGCATCTCAACAGCTCAACTTCGTAGACACTCCTCACCACTGATGAAACAAGCAATTGCCTGTCTTGTGTGGTAATGATGATTCTGCTCCCAGGACCAAACCAGCTAAATTCTTCTGCAAGTGCATCGAATTGTTCCAGCTTGTCTACATCGTTCGCCACAAGAAGAACCTTCTTGTTCCTTAGCCTTGCTTTGATCGTCTTAAGACACCTACGACAGCTCTTTGTTGTCAAACCTTCTCCTTGCATCTTCAAAAGAAGCTCATCTTGTAAGTGAGATGTATTGAAATGTATCGAAATCCGTCTCACGTCTTCGAGAAAGCAATGAGCTTCGAAGTGATGTTTGATGTTTTGGTAAACGTGGTTTGCTAGTGCTGATCTACCAATACTTCCTCTTCCCCAAATCCCAATTACACGAACATCTTCATTGGAATTCAGATTAAGTAGTGGATACAATTCCTCCATGTGTTGGTCGATCCCAATTAGGATATTATCATTCCTTGGTTTTTCCGAGAACAACTTTTTTGATATCTTCTCAGTAATTCCGTCGACCAGCTTCGAGTCATCATCCCTAAAACAGAAACAGAGACAAAGATCCTAACCATGAGAAACAGAGACAAAGACCCTAACTTTGAGAAACAGATAAAAATCGAAACTTTGAGAAACAGAGACAAAGACTCTAACTTTGAGAAACAGAGACAAATACCCTAACTTTGAGAAACAGAGACAAAGATCCTAACTTTGAGAAACAGAGACAAAGATCCTAACATTGAGAAACAGACACAAAAATCGAAACTTTGAGAAACAGAGACAAAGACCCTAACTTTGAGAAACAGAGACAAAGATCCTAACTTTGAAACAGAGATAAAACTCGAAACTTTGAGAAACAGAGACAAAAATCGTAACTTTGAGAAACGATTCAACAGATATAGATCTGAAATTCTCGACCCGGTTCATAAATCTGTAAGGTTTTGGAGATTTTACCAATCCTTTGAACATTCGCCGGAGAGATTAGCCAATTTGTTCAAGGCTTCCTTCCACGATTTGACTCTTTCTTTGCTTTCTCTCTTCTCATGCTTCTTGAACTGTTTCGCAACTACTCCGATCTGTCTCCTCACGGCTGAAGGATCAATCTCATAGAAAATGGGTATCACAGTGAGCAAACCCTGATTCTCAAGTTTCAAAATCTCCTTGAGTTCTTCGAGACACCAGAACGAAGCAGCGTAATTCACAGAGACCACCACGACGGCGATTCTCGACCCTTTGATTGCTTGGAGAAGCTCCGGCGAAATCGGACGGCCTCTCTCTAGTTCCTTGTCGTCTTTGAAAGTTCGAATCCCTTTTGATTCTAGCGCCTTGTAGAGAAAACTGATGAAGTTCTTGCGAGTATCTGCGCCTCTGAAGCTTAGGAAAACGTCGAATATTTGAGGAGTGAATGAGGAAGAAGACGAAGAAGATAGTGACCTGGATTCGAATATTCGTAAAGATTTAACCTTTTTCTTAAAACACGATAATTTTTTTAAGATCGTGTTCATGATTTTTTTAGTTTTGTTTTGTTTCACTCTCTTTATTGGGCTTTTAAGTTTGAGAGCATTTAGCAAGTGTATTAAAAAGGGAACAACGAATTAAGTTTGCTTTTATAGAGGAAGAAAAGAAGTTTGACAAAAAAAAGTGAGGAAAAAATAAAAAACAGTTTACGGAATGAAATTACCATTAAATTTCCAAGAAACTTTCTAAGACTATAATTGTTTGATGATCATAATTAGATTAAATCTATAAGAATATCTCCATTTATACTCAAATTTTATATATATAGTTATAGATAACTCCAGGCTCCAGCCGCCCACTCTGAGTCTTAAAGCTGCTTAGCTAAGAAGAAGTTGAGTTTAGATTTCTTTGGTGAATGTATTGCTTAATCATTTCATGGAAATTTTAACAATAATATTATATATATATATATATATATACACGTGTGCGTATATTGTTGTTTTGGTTCAAACAGAAATAAATTCAAACCACATATTAAACTAAAAATATAATGAAAGAAATGTCCATATTAACCAAGTGTTCTTGGTCTAGTGGTTGCCACTTGCGGAAGAGTTGCCATGTTGGTCTAGGCCAGGGATCGATTCCCCGCAAGCGTGCAATTGTTAGATCTCCACTTGGCCACATGGATATGGGCCCTTGCTTTCGGCCCATTTGCATACCCGGAGAGAGAGTCTATCTGTGGGCTGCACCTCCCCCAGGGGATTAGTCTGGTCCCTCCATAGGTCTGGGATTCCTCTGAATTATCAAAAAAAAAAAAAAAAAAAAAAAAAAAAAAAGAAATGTCCATATTATATTTGCATGGCAATAGACGGCCGGTACATCCTGCTCGATCACGTGAAATTTACGCTTAAAAACCGAGTTTATCTTTTTAATCACCAGCGAATTGTTCTTACCTTTGGAGACATGTTTACGTGTAAACGCCCATATAATAACCATCCTAAAGTTGAAAAAATAAATTTGGATAAAATCTTGGAATTGTTTTTGTCGCAATCATATATTCTAAAGTGATTATTTAATTTTTTGTATAACACATGCAACGTCACAGATTCTGGAGATTTGTGTACTTTGATTTGTACCTTAGAATTAATAAAAACGTTTTGTTTGTTGAAAATATTCGCCGTTGAAAGATTCTAACATATTTTATACGCTATTGTCGTTGTAGACAATGTAGTCATCGAGTTCGCAACGTAAGTAACGTATGCTACTCTACTTTGCCTAGTCATATGTTATGTTCGTCGACCGTCAGACCGTGCGTACAGTAATTAATCTCCACCAAATATTTTTCATTATCTATACTATTATCAGTTCAATTTAAAGTGCCATGACAAATTTCTTCTTGCTTTTTCAATAAGTCAAAACACAATTTTTTTGGTTGGATATGTTGTTTTCTTATTCAAGAGCAAGAGTCAGAGCTATTACCAACTCAAAAGAAGAAAGAGTCATAAGCTAAACATTTGATCTGATTTTTAGTTTGAAATGTCGATAAAGTTGTAAAATATCTCTGTAAATTTACTAATTTACTTTTGTAGACGTGTAGATGGAAACTGAGAAAAATTCAAACTAGAGTAATTAAGTAGACAAGTTATAAAAGTAAATTTGGAAAATGGTATAAATATTTAATATTGATATATAAAAAATGTTACAAAAGTGTTCGTAAGTATTTTAAAAAATAAAAATGGCAAAATGTGAAATACAAGTTTGATAAGATTTTGACGAATAACTGAACATGAAAAATACTAGCGGATAAAATGATTTTGGCGATTCCAATGCTATTTAATAACCGAATGTAAATAATGTTTTCTTGGATTGGTTTATTTGAGCCATCCAAATAATATAAAGTTGTTCGAAAAAATACTATTTCTTAATTAACGAGTGATTTCAGAAGGTGAATTGGTTATTAGATAATAGCAATTTAAAATCTTTGGTCAAAGCAGTGTATTATGGAATATTCAATATTGTTTGGCGTCCGTAACTCCGTATAGGCAGACTTTTTTTTCTTGGTTTGCAACTTTGCATCATCCTTATGGGCTACTTAAGTTTGGCCCAACACTTTTCCTAGCAATGCATAAGAGTCTATCCAAATATGAAAGAGAACAAATGAACCATTCTTAACTTTGAATTACATTTTGTTCAATTATTATTTTATATCTGTAAAGTTCTAGAAGTGTTTGTAACCAACTGTTAAAAGATCTAAAGACTAAAAGCAAAAGAGAGCCAAATATTCAGACAACTAAAAAAGTATTTTGAATTCGTTAAGCGGACTATGGATAAGGTGAAAAAAATAAATACTCCAATTCGTTTCACTTTACAACGGTTTATGCATTCCTTTTTTTTTTGATAAGATGTGTATGACTCTTCTTTTGGGTCAATGTTTATGTTTTCCTTTAAACAATGAATGTAAAAAATTATCGAATACTCGAATAATTATCACGACGTGACGATCACTTCAATTATCAAAACTAAAGGAGCTAAACCTTTGACATTTTATGATTACGAAGACAATTATCACAATCACTCCACATCTCTCGTTTTGACATTTTCTAATTCGTTTGTTGACTTTCAGATCCTACAATATAGTTTGCCATTCTTAATAAAGGTTTAAATCATCAATCATTAATATGCAACGATAAACTAAGAAAATCAATTATTAGTTGGAGTAAGCTACCAAATAGACAAACTTACGGCTTGATTGGTTCTCCCGCTACCACCCGCAAACGCTGCGTTTGCGGGCGGTTGCGGTTGCTAGCGTTTAAAACCAATCATAAAAAACGTTTTATACCGCTCCGAACCGCTCTAGACCGCTCCGAACCGCTGAATTCAAAAGCTCCTTCCCGCAAGCGTTTGCGGTTGCGGGCGGTAGCGGTTGGCAAATTTTTTTTTTTTAATTCAAATCCTATATATATATTAAAAAATACATAAATAACAAATAAATTAAAAAAAAAACTGAAAAAAAATTTAAAAAAAAATTTATCAAACCCTATATATATTAACGTTAATTCTCAAAACCCTAATTTTTTTCTATTTACCAAAATTATGGCGTCAATCTAAACTCAAGAAGCACAAAATACAAACAAAGTATTGTAATAAAATTATTAATCCAGAGGATCTAAGAATTCAAAACATCTATTTTTTTAGTTTGTCATATTATTTTTTTTGTAATTTGTTATATTACTTGATGCTGTTTTCTTATGAACCAAATGCATGAAGTAATAAGCACTTAACTATGAAATATATTATTTTAATTATGTAGTAATTTTATATATTTTATTATTATTAATTATATATAAATTGTTTTGTATTTTATCATAATAATATAAATATTTGGTGTTTTTATACTTTATTATATAATTATAAATTATATTTCTTTTGATCATTTTCGATTTAACCGTTGTCGCATCCGCTGGTTAACCAGTCATAAAACTCCCGCAAACGCACCAATTTTCAACCGCTTAACCAGTCGTTCAAAATGCATCATAACGCTTGAAACCGCAACCGCCCGCTTCCGCAAACTCCCGCAGACGCAACTGCACCCGCTGCGTTTAAACCAGTCAGGCCCTTATAAATGCTAATTTTATCCTTCCAACTATAAATTTTAATTGATGACAAAAAAAAAAACTATAAATTTTAATTTACTAGTACTCCTAATTCAGTAATAAAGCATTGATGACATAGTGCATCTAAACTCAATTAAGTCAAAAGGCTATTTTTGACAAAAATAAAAAATATTTAACTAGCATATGATCTAGCAACAATTAACATTTTTAAATTTTCAACCAACATGGTACTATAATGTTGTCGGTTCAAACTATTTTTTTCCAATATCTTTAAATGTATGTCATAATTCTTCTTATTACATCTGATAACTGTATAATTATTAGATGTGGACCATTTATAACATGTTTCATCTTTTTGACCATAGTAAGATTAAAACAATTAATCTACTTAAAATATATAAATTGATCAAGATCTATATGTCTTAATGCATAATTAAATTTTTAATATTTACTTAGCAAAAAAAAAACAATTTCCTAATTTCCTATTGGATGTTTTCGGATTGAATTTTAATAATATTATTATTGTCTGAAAAATAAATTGCGCGTCACTGTTCTTCTTCTTCTCTATCTAAGCGGAAAAATCAAATTGTTACAGTTCACAAGTAATCTCTTCTTCAAGCTTTCTCTCTCTACCAATTAAAGTATCTCTCTTTTCTTCTCTCTCTCTCTCTCTACGAAAACTCCGTTAGACCCGTTCTCTGTTCTAATTTTGTTCTTCTTCTTCTTCGTGTTCTCGTTAGGGTTTTTGATTCTTTCAACACAAACCCAAATCAATCTTCCTTTCTTCTCTCTTTTGTCTACGATGACCTCGAAGAACAATGGTTTTTCTGCCGCGCTTGTTTCGAATCTCCAAGATGTGCTTTCGAAGAGAAAAGTAGGGAACGAGGAAAAAGTTGAGAGCGATGGATCGGCGGAGGAGGCTCCGTCTACATCTGATTCCGTTGATGTTGCGGCGGTGGAGGAAGAGATCGATGACTCTAGACCTATTGTTTTAGTTACGAATGGTGATGGGATTGATTCGCCAGGGCTTGTTTCTCTCGTGGAAGCTTTGGTTCTTGAAGGGCTTTACAATGTTCATGTTTGTGCTCCTCAAACGTAAGGTTTCTCCTTTTGGTTGTTAATTTGATTTTGATTTGTTTATATTTAGTTTTGGTTAATCTTTTTTTGTTAAATTTCTGAACTTTTGGTGAGTCTCAAGGCCTGTGAATTGGAATTTGCAGGGATAAATCAGCTTCTGCCCATTCTACGACTCCTGGAGAAACAATCGCTGTAAGCTCTGTTAGTATCAAAGGTGCCACAGCCTTTGAAGTTTCAGGTATGCGGATTTTATTGAAATGATTATTTATACAGTTTTCTGAAGTTTCAAACATTTATAAGCTTGACAATTAAGCACATGGAATGTGAAAGTTGGAGTCTTTGTTGAAATAAGAAGATTCATTGATCTTGTTTTAATACATGTGGTGTGAGTACCGTTTTTGTTCATAGGCTTTGAAATTATTCTTTGGTCTCAGGGACTCCTGTGGACTGCATTTCATTAGGATTATCTGGAGCGCTTTTTGCTTGGTCAAAACCTATACTGGTTAGCATTTTTGACAGTCTCATTATTTGACTGTATGACATTTTGGTATTACTATTTCGTAATTTCTGTATCTTTGTTATTACTTATTTTCTTCAGGTAATTAGTGGAATCAATCAGGGTTCAAGCTGTGGGCATCAAATGTAAGTGTTTCGGTCTTGTATATAACTGGTTATTTCTTTTCTGCCTGTCTTCTATGCGTTTCCTGATTTGAGAATCCTCCAGGTTCTATTCAGGTGCAGTTGCTGGAGCCAGGGAGGCTTTGATTTCTGGAGTACCCTCTTTGTCAATATCGTTGAACTGGTGAGTATATCATGCGAATGTGTGCTGATACATATTTGGAATTGTTGGCCATAATGTTTCATATCGATTATAGGAAGAAAGATGAAAGCCAAGAAAGTCACTTTAAGGATGCTGTTGGTGTCTGCTTACCTTTGATAAACGCAACTATCAGAGACATTGCAAAAGGCGTTTTCCCTAAAGATTGCTCTCTCAATATAGAAATTCCAACATCACCCTCATCAAACAAGGTTTGTATCTCTAACAACACTCCACTAGGCAATGGTATAGGGAAGTTGATGCTTCGTGTACATATGAACAGGGTTTCAAGGTAACAAAACAAAGCATGTGGAGGCAGAGTCCTAGTTGGCAAGCTGTTTCAGCTAACCGTCACCCTGGTGCTGGGAATTTCATGTCCAACCAACAAAGTCTAGGTGCTCAGCTTGCCCAGCTTGGCAGGGATGCTTCAGCTGCTGTGAGTTTATTTCCTGTTCAGGAGTTTCAAACCTCTGACTTTGTTGTTTTTATATTAATTGTTGGTTCAGAAGGTCCAAGATTAGTATATTCGACTCTGATATTAAGATATCTGGCAATCTCAGGGGGCAGCTCGTCGTTTTACCACTCAGAAGAAGAGTATTGTGGAGATTGAATCGGTTGGTGTTGCTGGTAAAACTGATACCCGTGTTAAGAAATTCTTTCGTCTAGAGGTAAAGAAAACTTGAACCGTTCTCTTCACAAATCCTTTGGATAATCAGTGTCTACCACTGTGTTTTTGATTCCGACTTATATATATTTGCAGTTACTTGCTAAAGAACAAGAACACACAGATGAAGATTTGGATGTCAAGGCTCTAGAAGATGGTTTCGTAAGTTGGCATGATCATACTCTTTTTTGTATCATTCATTCATTCTCCTTTTCTGCATCCTGCTCTTTTCTGAATCAAAACTTGCGCTCATCATGAAACATTTTGTTTGGTTAAAGTCTTAAGTCTGTAGATATTTCTAAGGAATATATACCTGGATTTTAAATTACTTCCTTTTGGCAATGGCAGGTTTCTGTGACTCCATTGTCTCTACTTCCAAATATTGATTCGGATACTCAAGCTGCAGTATCGGAATGGATCTCCAAAGCCCTTTAACTCTGATCAATTAAAAAGGTCATAATCGTAAATTATGTTACATGATTTGGCCAAAACTCTCCCAACAAATCTGATTTACTGGATTCTGCATTTGTTTGTTCTTGTGCTCTTGTTGTCATTTAACCCTTTTGTTTATTTGATCTCCCTACAAGTCTGGGTTACTCTTGTTGGCTTGTTTGTTTGTCAGTAGCTGTTTTACCTTTGTAATTGGAAAAAAGGTCGGCTTTTTCTCTATTTCGAATTCATACATTTTGTACACCTTTTGATTGAGAAGAACAACTTTTACCCAAAATACTATGGCTGATAGTATTGCCTCTGCCAGTTTTTTGCATTAAACGCATCTCTTTGGAATGTGAATGAAATATGTGGCTATCGGTTAAATCTGAGTAGAATCATGTCACTGATTTTAATCTCAAATAGTCAAATCTCTGTCAAGCGTCTTGTCTCTGATTTTATCTTCTTCAATCTCAGTCCTTAATGACAACACCTACAAATCACATTTGGATACAAGAATTATAAATGTAAATTACAACTTTTGCATTGATGCTTGCACATTTGCCCTATCCAGGTTATACAACAGGGACAACACCACCTTTTTTCTTTCCTGCTAGTCTTATTGAACGCTGAACAACATCAGTGTAACGAACTATCAACATAGATGACAGAAACATCAATTTTATTGTATCCGGCACATCGAGTAAGCTTAGAACATGTAATTATTGGCCTTAATTTTGTTCGTATCCATTATAGGAAGAATGATGAAAGCCAAGAAAGTGTGTTTAAGGATGCTACTGGTGTGTGCTTACCTCTGATAAACGCAACTATCAGAGACTTATTAGAGAAAGAAGGGTTTCCCTAAAGACTGCTCTCTTAACATAGAAATTCCCAACATCACCCTCATATAAAAAGGTCGGTATTTCTAATAAAACTCAAGTCTCAGAAACTGATTTTGTGGCTTTGACTTTTGTATGCGAAGAACATGATATATGCAGGGCTGTGGTGATGATATTCTGTGATGGTGAAATATGAGCCTCAGTGTTCCATGATTTAGGGGAGTTGACATTTTGTCTACATATGAATAGTGTTTCAAGGTGACAAAACAAAACATGTGGAGGCAGAGTCCTAGTTGGCAAGCTGTTTCAGCTCATCGTGACCGGGTGCTGGGTATTTCATGTCCAATCAATAAAGTCTAGGAGCTCAGCTTCGCCTGCTTGGCAGAGCTGCTCTGAGTTTATTCCCTATTTAGGAGTTTTATACCTCGACTTTGCTGTTTTTATATTAGTTGCTGGTTCAGAAGGTCCAAGATTAGTAAATTCGACTATGATGTTTAGATATCTGGCAATCTCAGGGAAAGCTCATCGATTTACCACTCAGAAGAAGAGTATTGTGGAGATTGAATGGGTTGGTGTTGCTGGTAAAACTGATCAAGGAAGACATGGTTTGAAAGAATTGAATAACAAGCAAACGAGAAGGTATTGAAACTGTTTCAACCAAGTTCGGTGGAAGAATAAGAAAACAGATCGCTAAAGCGTATGAAACAAGAAAAGAAAGCTAGGCTTTCGGTTTGATTCGGTTTTTCAAGCTTGAAAGTTCTAATGCCTTCCGTCTTCTGAATCCAACGAGTGTTGACGAGACTTAGCTGAATCCATCCACATAAAAACACAAAAGAGAAAATAAAACAAACACACACATAATAAATAATCAATACACAAAAGAGTTTAGTGACGAACAGATGTCCTTGTTCGTCTTATTCAACCACTATTTGCACAACATTACTTTTCAAACAATCCAAGTGAAGTCGACACATGAACAATGATCATTCAAGAGCCAAGCAATATAACGGGAAACAATTTGCTTCATCCACTCCAATGTGTCGATCCACTTTGATCGGACGTCTCGGTGCATAGTCATCTGCTCCGATGTAACTCTTAACCTCTGAAGCGTAGTTATCACGTGATGCTTCAAGTTTACGCAATGTACTTTCCCATTCATCTATTTCCCTATTGCGTAAATACGATCCCAACACTTTCAGGGCCAGAGGAAGACGATTAGCGACATGGACAGCCCGAAAAGAAAGACTTTCGAAAACAGGGAGAGGACTGCTCTGCTTGAATGCAAATTCTGAGAAGAAAGCAAGAGCTTCCTCGTATCTCGGACACTCAACCTCGTAGATGTGTTTCACTCCACATTCAGTAAGCAAAGACCTTTCTTGAGTGATTACAATGACCCGACTTCCTGGACCAAACCAACTTGCGTCTTTCGTTATACCTTTAAGCTGCTTAATGTCATCAACACCATCAGCAACAAGCAGAACCTTCCGGTGCCCGATCATTTCTCTGATGGCACTATCAGAGCTCCCGCGGAAGCTACTTTCCTTGAAAGTTTCACTAGCAAGCATATCTAGTAAACTGAATGGGCACTGGGACCTGTTAATGACATTCTTTATATATATATGGTGCTGAAATCGTGGTGCCATCTCCTCGTAAAGGTGCCTAGCAAGAGTTGTCTTCCCAACTCCTTCCATTCCACAAATACCAATTGCTCTAGACTTTGCGCGCAATATTATATTGCGCAGATTTTCTAGGCTACCATTCATGTCTAGGAGGGGGAATTGACTGAATGTAGACAGTGAGATCGGTGTAAAAGCTGAGCTTGGTAGCGACAACGATCTCCAGTGCATAAACTTGCTTACCCTGAACGCACTTTCTAGCTTCAAACTCGGAGCCGGACTTAAACCAGTACTTTGATAGCTTGATGTGGAAGATTCCAGGGTATCAGAAATGAAACTCGTAATTTTATCCACCAGCTCGGAGTCGTCGTCCCTATCATTCATGTCAAATAAGTTGTTTTTTTGTTTTGTTTACTAAGTCTTGAGACCAGGAACAATTCTAGTTTATAGTATATCACATCAAAACAATATTTGCTGAGTAACCCAAAAAAAGGAGAGCAATATATAATAGCAAAGAGTGTACCAGTCATTGGAATGGAAGCTAGGTTTACGGGACACCTGAGCGTACAACCACTTCTTCACCATCTCCAAAGTCTCATCCTGCGTGTCCGCATATTTTTCTGTTACGTGTAAGATGTCCAAAGGACTAACTTGGAAGAATATAGGAATTGCCGTCAAAGTTCCTATCTTCTCACACTCTATTATCTTTCTCAAATCATCCATCCACAAGTCAGAAATCACGTAGTTCTTTGATATCACGGGGATCGCAACTAGCGACTGTTCCATAGCCTTCAGATCCGGGTCCTCGAAAGGATCAGAGACTATGAAACTTGTGATGTTTTTGGTCGTGAACGAGCTAAGAAGATGGCTCACAAAAGTTTTGCGCATCTCCTTTCCTCGGAAATTCAGGAACACGTCGTGCGTCATGATTAGGAGAAAGGCAAAATTAAGGAAGCTAAGTTCTTCTTTCCTTCTTTTTGAATTTTTTGCAAAGAAAGTTCTTAGGTTCCATGGAAAGATTATAAAGCAACTAATGAAGTCGTCGCTTGCACATCTCTATTACAAACACACGCGAAACATTCCGTTCTTTGAGATAAGAAGATAGATTCTTACATCAGAATGATATTGACATGACACTTTTTAAAGTAGAGGAATATACGAGTATATGTCAGAATTCCATTTGACTCAGGTATTTAGAAATCAAGTTGCTTAATCTGTATATGTATTTTATCTGCGTATGCTCAAACAACGCAAAAGAATTCTAAAGTTCTATCACACCGATACCAAAAAAAAAAAAAAAAGAGTTCTACTATTAAAAAATAATTCAGAGAACGGCCAGGCGTATGATTGAAATTCAAGAGCTATATTATGTTGCCACTGATGATTTTATAATATAAGCCAATCTGTCACAAGCTTGAAAGATTCAAATCACAGTTTCAGGCGTGTCGCGCCTATGTACAACATGGCAGTGTGTAACTAAACACGTTGACCTCCTTTATCTTTATGAACATTCTTCGATCAACATTCAAAAAACAACGGCCTAACTGCTTATTAAGGCCCAAGACAAAAATTTAATCTGCACATATACACATTGTTCCGATGGAGTTACCTCGTGTTGTGAAGCAGTACGATGTGTTCCTCAGCTTCCGAGGGGAAGATACCCGCAAAGGCATAGTCAGCCATTTGCACAGAGCATTTCTTGCCAGGGGTATTGACAAAATCTTCAAAGATGATCAAACACTTGAGATTGGCGACTCCATTTCCGAAGAAATCAAGGAAGCTATACATAATTCGAAATTTGCAATCCTAGTTATCTCAATGAACTATGCTTCCTCGACTTGGTGTCTAGACGAGCTCCAAATGATAATGGAGCTTCACAAGGAAAAGCAACTCACTGCCGTTCCAATCTTCTACAACGTTGATCCCTCCGATGTACGACACCAGAGAGGAACCTTTGCCTTAGAAAGGTACGAATGTTCAAGAGTTATGCTACTATTTTCAAGCAAGAAAAGAGCAATGGCGGCAAAGATTCAGAAATGGAGAGAAGCTCTCAGGGAGGTCGCAGGAACATCAGGCAAAGATTTGAGTACTTGGTGAGTTTTCGCTTTTCAGCTGCATTTTCCCTGTAAATCACTAATACTTAGCATCCTCTATAGTGGAACCAAACAAAGCTGATATAGAATAAGTTGTTAGTTATTACTCAGAGTGATGAGAAATGACCATGAAAGCGGATGAAGAATATCAAACATTTCCCACAGTCCTCTGAATGAGCCTTACTGTCGTCTATACTTCATCGTACCCGTGCCCATTAGCTTATATATGCATGCCACCTCCATCTTGGTTCTTCCTTGAGTCATGGCATTGTCTTCTAAGTCATATATCCATATTCATCCTTGCTAAGCTGTTAACATAGTCTAATAAAAATATTCCGATGCTTATTAGGGTGATGTAGACAAATGCAGCCATCATTTTGCTGGCTACCTTCTTTTTCATTGGTCCCTTCCTTCCTTGGCCTCTTCCTCTGCACGAAAGTAGTTTTTAATTAAAAGAATATATATATATATATATGCTTTGTGAACAACTATATTTGAAGTTACCTATCTAAAGCGACATCTTTTTCTTTCTTTTTTTTGTATGTCCTCCACATTAGTAAGGACGAGGCCACGATGGTTGCCGATATTGTTGGGCAAATTTCAAAACAAGTGTTCTCAATGGAGCCACTAGACTTCAGTGATATTGTAGGGATGAAAGTTCACATGGAACGACTGAATCCTCTATTGAGTATTGAATCTGAGGATGAGGTTCGTATGATAGGAATATGGGGAATGGGAGGCATCGGGAAAACCACCATAGCCAAATGTCTCTATGAAAAATATTCACGTCGATTTGTTCATTATTGTTTCATAGAAAACGTTAGGATTGCTGCAAAGAATGGCCTCCCGTATTTGCAGAAAAAGCTTCTTTCCAATATCAGAGGAAAGAAACAAGAGACCCTATGGTGCGTGGAGAAAGGATGCAGTTGTATCAAGTCGAAGCTTAAGGATAAAATTTTCCTTGTCCTTGACGATGTGGACAACGTGGACCAGCTGCATGCCCTGGCAAAAAATACTGGCTGGTTTGGACCAGGGAGTCGAATCATCATAACTACACGAGACTTTGGCTTGCTCTACTCCTTTGGAATGAGATTATTATACCATGTTAGCTTTCTGGACACCAATGATGCCATCCAGGTCTTTAAACAGGTTGCTTTTGAAGGAGGGCAAGCTCCTTCTGATGTCTACCAGCAATTCTCAATCCGTGCTTCTAGGCTTGCTCAAGGTCTTCCTTCAGCCCTCGAAGCTTTTGGCACATATCTCCGCCGGATTACCTGGATAGAAGGGTGGGAAAAGGCATTGGGTATTCTTGAAACAGTTCCCCATCAAAGTATCATGGATATTTTGAAAACTAGCTATGACGGTTTAGATGAGCAAGAACAGGCTGCGTTCCTTCACGTTGCATGCCTCTTCAATGGAACCTCTGTCCAGCGTGTAAATGCCCTTATCGATGATGGTGACATAAGGACAAAAGCTTTAGAAGCGAAGTCTCTCATAGAAATATCACCTGATGGATGCATCACCATGCATGTCTTGATAGAACAAGCAGCAAGAGAAATTGTGCGCCAAGAATCTGGCTCCATGCCTTGGAGACAAAGAATTTTGTGGAAAACTGATCCAATCATCTTTGTGCTACAAAAGAACACAGTAAGTGTTAAAACACATTTTGATTAAAAAATTTCCCTGGTTTTGGCCATATTTATATTGTCTTCATGTCAACTGACTCCAATTCTCTCATCAGGGTACAACAACGACTGAAGGTGTAGCACTACACATGTGTGAGATGCTTCAAGCGTTGTCTATCGAGGGAAACGTTCTTAACGAGATCAACAATCTAAAATTCTTCAAAGCCTTTATGCATTTGAATGATAAAGAGTCCAAACTGAAGTTCCTTCCAGGCACAGATATGCTTCCCAACACACTCAAGTTACTACATTGGGATTCCTATCCTATGACAACTTTGCCTCAAGGATACTATCCGCATTGTCTAGTTGAACTCAATTTGCGTTACAGCAGTCTTGTGCATCTGTGGGATGGAACACTGGTAAGCTATCAAAACACGTTGGTGTTGAGTCTGTTATAGCAACTAAAAGGTGTCACGATCTACTAAAAAGTATCTAAGATTTCACCGTCTTCTTTTTTTTGTCCTATATTCAGGACCTCAGTCAGTTGAAGAGACTAGATGTTACTGGCTCAAAGAATCTGACCGAAATTCCAGATCTTTCAAGGGCCGCACTGCTGAAGGATTTAATAATGAAAGGCTGTACAAGACTGAAGCAAACTCCAGAGTCCATTGGAAGCTTATCTTGCCTGCGGAAACTCGATTTATCCAATTGTGATGGCTTAACGAATCTTCAGATTCATATATCAGAAAAGATTGTCCTCCGAGAACCTGGACTCAGGCGACGGCGGCAAATCATATTGAGACTTCCCAGAGCAGTAAAGAAACTACATTCTTTGGCAAACCTATCCATAGAGGGGAAAATAAACATCGGGTTGTGGGATATCATGGGCAATGCAGAGCATCTCTCCTTTATTTCCGAGCAACAAATTCCTGAGGAATATATGGTAATTCCAAAGGAAAGACTTCCGTTCATCTCAAGCTTCTATGATTTTAAATCGCTAAGTATCAAGCGAGTTAGCTACAGCGCAGATGGTGTCCCCTTCCGATGCATTAGCTTCTCAGCTTTCCCGTGCTTGGTAGAGTTGAATCTAATCAATTTAAACATCCAAAAAATCCCAGTCGACATTGGTCTAATGCAGTCACTAGAGAAACTGGACCTCAGCGGAAATGATTTCAGGAGTTTACCCGCATCAACGAAGAACCTTTCGAAGTTGAAATACGCGAGGCTCTCTAATTGCATCAAACTCAAGACATTTCCAGAGCTGACTGAGTTGCAGACGCTCAAGCTTTCCGGCTGTTCCAACCTCGAATCACTGCTGGAACTTCCTTGTGCGGTTCAAGATGAAGGCAGATTCCGTTTGCTAGAGCTTGAGCTTGATAATTGCAAGAATCTCCAAGCATTGTCAGAACAGCTTAGCCGTTTCACCAATTTAATACACTTGGACCTAAGCAGCCACGACTTTGAAGCAATCCCTGAAAGCATCAAGGAGCTGTTATCACTGGAAACTATGTGCCTCAATAACTGCAAAAAACTCAAATCAGTGCAAGAGCTTCCACAAAGCCTCAAGCATCTCTACGCACACGGCTGCGATTCCCTGGAAAATGTCAACCTTTCCCCAAATCATTCTATCAAACACCTCGATCTTAGCCATTGCTTCCGTTTGCAACAAGATGAGCAACTGATTACACTGTTTCTAAACGACAAATGTAGCCAAGAGGTAAGCTTCTTGCTATCGTTAACTGCTATTTACGATTCTTCTAATCCTCTGTTATGAGACAATTCGCTTTTAATTCTTTCTAGGTTTCACAACGATTTCTTTGCTTACCCGGAACTGAAGTGCCCAGAAATTTCGATAATCAATCCCATGGAACATCTACGAAGATCAGCCTCTTTACACCGACAATTCTGGGTTTTGCTGCTTGTATCTTGATTTCTTGTGAGAGGTCCTTCAATCTCCAATTCCCAGCGTTTAGTTATGACTGGAACAGCGAAGCTGATGAAGTAATTTGGATTAACCTCAAACCAAATCTCAATCATTCATCGGATATTGAGGAAGAAGAAACTGTTGCATCACATCATCTGGTTGTCATCCACCTACCGAGTAGCATAAACACCGAGAAAATACAAGAGTTGCGACTCGAATCCCATCTTCAATTTCCAGAGGAGAAGTTTCAGTTTCCGCCAGGCGAGATAAGAGCTTGTGGAATTTGCATTATTGACGAAGAAGACTAAACAACTTCGGCTTGGTTTGGGTCAATTTGAGGTTTATGTTTATAATCGGTTTGGTTGTTTTTGGTTCTATTGTGTTTTCTAACTAAAACCAAAAATTAACCAGCGATGGGACATCATTCCTAAACAACCTGGTTTTACAACAAACAGAGCATGACTGCCTTGATTTTTTTTTTCCTTTTCCTAATAACATCGCAAAATTCTTGTTTTGGTATGTTACTACTTACTACTACCTTTGATTTTCGTTTCAGAATCTAACGTTTTGATTGACGTGAGTACTTTTAGATTCTTAACTTTACGAAAGTCACTCTATGCAGTATTTTGCCTTCTATTGAGCAAGTTTGACCAAGTTGTTACCTCTTTGTACCATGGGCGTCTTTATTGATTAGATTAGACAAGCCCAGAAGAGTTCGCTTTTATAGTGAAAATGCTACATCAAACATTATGAAAATACATCTATCACATGTTCACATTTGAAAAAGCAAACACCTTTTCAGGTGAATTTTTCCTTATAATCATCACTAAATGAAGAGATTTGCTCCTTCTCATTTTCGATTTTGTAGCTTTTCTTCATAACTTTCATTATAGTTTTCTCTTGGTCTCCTTCAAGTTTTTGCAGCTCCTCCTCCCAACTCTTTTCATCCTTGCCATGTAAAAACGAACCGAGAATTTTAAGAGTCAGAGGAAGGAAACTGGCAATCTGGATAGCACGAAGGGAGAGTGATTCAAAACTGGTAGGAGGGTGTTGCTGTTTGAAGGCAGATTGAGAGAAGAGTTGAAGGGCTTCGTCGTATCTCAGGGACACTTGATAGACATGCTCCATACCAAATTCATCTAACAAATTCTCGTCCTGTGCGATAAGGATGATTCTACTTCCTGAACCACACCAACCAACGATCTCTGCTATGTCCTTTAACTGTTCGATATTATCCACACAGTCAACCACAAGTAGACCTTTTCGGTGTCCAACTGCTGATTTGATCACACCTGCAGTACTTTTCTCATTTATTCCCCTTGTCAGCTTTTGAAACCCCTCTCGAGTCTCTCTTGATGTGAATGTTTCCCGATTGTCTTGGTGATAGATCTTTTCGGTGTTGTCTAAAAACATACGGACATGGAAATTGGTAGACAGTTCTTCGTAAGCGTATCTCGCTAGTGTCGTCTTGCCAACGCCTCCTGGACCCCAAAGGCCGACCAAACGAACTTCCTTGTTAGATTTTAAATTCAGTAACTCATATAGCGCTTGCATATGACGATCCAATGCGACATTTCCATCTGCTTTGGTTGTTGATGGACTATTCGGCTTCTTTGAAACCATAAGCAAGATTTCATTCGTAACCAAATCTACCATCGTCTCTTCTTTGCTCCTGTGATTGAAATAAAAAAGTACCATGTAACAAAGTGTTAGCGTACAACTAAGGCCTAAAGTAATCACTATTCATGTGGTTTTAATCATGTTATGAAACATAGTTACCAAAAACGTGAATCCAGGCTGGATACACTGGTGAGTTTGGCAAGAGCACTCCTCCATGCTTGAACCTTCTCAGATGAAAATTCTTCACCAAGTTTTCTAAAAGGTTCTGTGTATTCTCCAGTCTGTTTTCTTATATTCGACAAATCAACTCCGTAGAAGATGGGTAGGACAGAGAGTTGACCTTCATCGTGAAAGTTTATGATTGTTTGAAGCTGGTTGAGGCATAGAACAGAAGTTGGATAGCTCTTCGAGACCACTACAACGGCGAGTTTTGACTCTATGATACATTTCTTTAGGTCAGAAACAACGGAGGAGTCTTTCTCCTCCAGCTTTTCATCTTTTTGATAAGTTGTAATGCCTTTTTCTGACAACGAGCGGTGAAGATCTGATACAAATATGTTGGTGGTGTCTTCTGCTTTGAAACTTAGGAAGACATCAAACTTGGGGATAAGAGATGAAGAAGAGGAAGACATTAAGAAAAGTTGTTTAGATGGTCTTTCGCTGAAGAGATGAGAATTTCAGAGACTAAGACGGGGAGATACACAGTTCGGAACAGAAGAAGAGCCCCTACTTGGACATAGTAAACGATGGATTTTTTAAATATGAAATTGCTGCGTCAAAATACAATTTCTTATGTTGAACGTGCAAGGCAGTTCAATTGGGTGCATTAAAACATAAAAGGGAAGTGGTCAAGTTGGATTAATGTGAAAGTAAACGCTGACCTTGGCACTCTTTCCTGGGCTAGCTAGAATCCAACCCCCAGTAATTCTAACATTTATAGAAGAGTAGAAATAATTTTCCAATTTTTCAGATAGAGAGCTTTCTTATAAGTCTCAAACGCCATAATATTCGGTGATGGCTTCCTCGTCCTTGTCAACTCTTGTTAGGAGCAACTATGATGTCTTCCTCAGTTTCAGAGGGATAGACACTCGGCGCACCGTAGTCAGCTTTTTGTATAAAGATCTTATACGCCAGGGAATTCTTACTTTTAAAGACGATCAGGGGATCGGGAAAGGATCCGAAATTAAGGAAAGACTCATCGAAGCCATAAAAACTTCACAGGTCGCTATTGTCTTCATCTCGGAGAACTATGCTACCTCGAGATGGTGCTTGGAGGAGCTCCGATTGATAATGGAGCTTCATAGCGTGAATCGGATTCATGTGGTTCCCATCTTCTACAGAGTCGATCCTTCTGACGTGAGACACCAGACAGGAAGATTCGCGGCTGACTTTCAAAGGCACGAAGATAGGGAGCCGAATAGGGCTTCCCAATGGAGAAGAGCTCTCAACCAAATTAGTCATATATCAGGCATTCATTCCACGGAATGGTAATCTTTCTTTATTTATCTTCAACTGCTTCGAATGTCTTATTGATGTCAAGAGAGTTGGTACAATGTACATAGACTAACTTACGTTTAACCTAATTAGATTAGAAAATAAATATAAACATAATAAGTAAATATTCTAAATCTCTTAATCTTTATCACAATAGTATTTCTAGAATAGTCTTCGGTCTGGGCTTCACGAGTTCACTTCATAAACGGACTTTGACGGTCCATAATAGTTGGTCCCTAAGATAGCACCTTACTCCCTAAGGTATCTCCAATAATAGTTATCCTTAAGGAGAAGACAACACCTTAAAAGTCAATTTTAAGCCATTTACAACCTTTCCAATTCTCCATTGCTAGTCTTTAATTAACTTCACCGAATAGTATTGATCCTATAATTTAAAATCAAGTTAGTGAAGGGAATCAAGAAATAAATAAACATATGTTGGCTTCAATTGGTAACCATGATTTAAGAAAAGAATGAGAAGAAATGTGATATTCTTCTTTGTTCCCCAATATTTTTACCATTTATAAATAATGTTTTTTCCACATTATCATTCCTCTACATTCTTCACCAAATGAGGAACAATGGAACAAAAATTTTCTTTTCCAAAATTGATGAGGAACAAAAAAAAAAATATATTAAAATTCGGTTTTTATTAAAAAAAAAATTATTTATCAATAATATTTGTATTTTAGTATATACTAATTTCATATCTTCACAATATTAACAGGAAAAATATTTTTGATAAGAATTTCATATTAAACTACTCTTAAGACTTCATTTGAAAATTATATAAATAATAAAATAAATTTAAAAATATTTATATTGTAAAAGAATAATATCTTTTAAATTACTCTTACAATTTTATTTTATGTTCATATTAACTATTATTATTTAACATGATATTTATAAATTTTGTTCTCAAATTTTAGTTTCAAATTAAATATAAAAATATTAGTATTTTCATTAAAATTTGATTTATTTACTATTTAATATATTTTTAAAGATATTCTTATTGTTTAATTATCATTCATCATAATGGTACATTTTATTCCTTCTCTGAATCTTCTTGTTCCTCAAAAATTGTTTGTTCCTTTACGTATTGTTTTTATTATTTATTTTCTGTTTGTTCTTTTAATGGTTACCAGTTGAAGCCGTTAAGTTTATTGGGTTTCCAACTCAAAAGCAGTTGACAGTAGTATACCGGCTCATATCTCTTATATATTGTAGAATATAGTAGTTTAGCACCATCCGATTAACCCGATTTAAACCAAAAATAAACCAAGTATCCCACATATTCGGTCCAGTGGTTGGATCGGCTTTACGTCAAAAGCACGATTAACTCGGCAATAATTAACTCCAACCGACCTAACAAAAATGGAAGGATTAACTCTCCCAAAGAATAAGGAAAAAAAACATATCCGAAAACTAGGATACCCTCGGTATAAATAGGGAGTTCGGCCATCGAACAAAGGATCGCTAATTGACACCTCAAGAACCCTACATTTGTTACTTGCAAAGAAACCCCTAACTTGTTCCTCAAGCTTGTTAGAAATCTCTTGTAATATACTAGGGATTAACCCCCGCTACGCGGGGGTTTGTTGTTATCGATTGATTTAATATATTTTTGGTTTTAGTATTTATTTAAGTAGCTATACATTGACATTACTAATAAAAAAATACTACAATATTTATTATTTATTCTTTTTTTAACATAAATGTTCTTATTTATATTTTTAGTATCATTTACGTTATTTAAAATTTTGTTTTAATAAGCAAAAAAAGTTTATTGGATAAAATTTGGTATAAAATATATTACAGATATGATGTGTCATTATCTCTTACTTGTTTTATACTATTCAAGATTTTGCTATTAGTAAAGCAATTATAATATTTTAACAATTACCTCATTCATCCTAAAAAGACCATCAGAGCATCTCTTATACAAAAATGGCTCATCCCAACACTGTGAGAAACCTCGCCATCAAGTTTCAGCTACATATAAACAAAATGTTGCCATAAAGAGGTCATGTCATAACTGTTTTCTCACTTTCTTTCCATATTTGATAATCCAAGTTTGTCTTATGGTGTCAACCGCATTTCTCTCTTTTTCTTTTATTTTTTTACATGGAAATCAACCCTTATTACCTAAATTCTGACGTTAATTGTTCATAATGCAAGGAAACTGATCTCATCAATTAAATTTATTACTTTTGTTACGTCTTCCTAATTCATGTTTTGATTGAAATTGGTACTCTAAGAAGAACAACTTTTTCCATAATTTCAACACAAGTCTTTATACTTTTTCTTGGTTAGATATAATCCAACTGAAAAAATATACAACCTAAGTTTAAAAAAAAAACCACGCAATAAGTTACCTCATTAGCCGTAGACATCTTTCACAATATTGGCTTAGACACTTTTCCCAAGAGAGCTTCCTTGCACGGTCTTACATGTATGTTCCTCAACTCTCACCGCAACCACCACTTTTCTAGATTTATTATTGTATGGGGACAAACTTCGACGGCTTTCTCATTTTGGTGTACGCAAATTCACTATTGTTCTTCGTCTATCTTCATTGTATTGGTTAGTGTAGCTCTTCTAAATATAAGATTCTATACAGAACTGTACTCATAAGCTTATCTATACTTTATTTTTAACAATTCATATTTTTTTACATTCTTTTCAATATGTATATGAATTTTCGTGTTCACAATTTTTTTCCGGAGAGCTATCACTCTTTCTATATTTTTGCAAGCACTCCTTTCCTTTATTTCATTCTCTATTCCATTAGCACATCTACCATTCACAAACTTAGCTGGACTCTTTCGGTTCTACTCTTACCAAAACAATAAAAACTACTTACAGTCTCAAATGACAAACAATCTAACAAACAGAAGCATAATATGTTAGGTGGTGGTGCAGACATGCAAGTAATAAAGTTGTTGATCTCTATGGGATATAGCGTCTCGGAAGGAGGAAAGTTAGATCTATTAGGTGTGGATGTAATGTCGAGTGAATCATACACAAAAAAAAAAACGTTCGTAACAATCAATGATATATGAGAATAAAAAAAAAATCATAATATATATATTAACATTTTAGCTAAAAGCATGGTTATGATTTATTAGCGACAAAAGCAAAGATAAATATATTAAATTGTGAGTATGAGAGGAAAAAAAAAATAGAAGTCCAAATATTGCTTCAAGTGGCAAAAGCGATGGAAAAAATATAATATGTGCCATTAAGAGTATTAGACTGTGGGCTTCCAACTCAAAACCCATTGGCTATGAGTGAAGAGCCCCATATCTTATATATACCACTTAAGATCCTACTCAACTTCCAGTGTGGGATATTGTTATCCCTTATACGCCCGCTCGAGATGATGGCTCTTTTACCCATTGATCTCGGTATGTTCGGGCATGGATAGGCGGACCAATTATTTTGTTAGGCCGATGTGGATTGGGTTGAGCATTTGCGGATCGGGCTCTGATACCATATTAGACTTTGGGCTTCGAACTCAAAACCAATTGAGTGTGAGTGGAGATGTCCATATCTTATATATAGCATTTAAGATTTTACTCAACTTTCAATGTGGGCTATTGTTATCCCTAATAAAGAGTAGTAACCAACCCTAACTGTTACCGACAATTCAAATATTGTTATCCCAATTAATGTTAATTAATGATGACTATGACTAATTACGATTGGTCGTTTAGAAAATATGACAATATAATCAAATTTTTGAGATAAATATGAATTATTTTATGTATTATAATAACAAAATTTATATACATCTTGCTTCAATATATTGTCATAGTTTTTTCTATCTTTAAATATTTTTAAAATAAAAGTCATAAATTTTTAAAATATCATTCAATGAGATATCTATTGTGATTAAATGGCTATTGTTATTGAAGATAAAGTACTAATAAATGTAGTAAGACTAAAAATAAATTCTGTATTTTCGTTTAAAATTGTATAAACTTAAAAAAGATAGTTTACATTTTGATAATGTTTATATTATGTATTTTGATGACAAAATATTTAGAAAATTTTCCATATTTTCAAATATTTCTCTTATTTATATATGTTGCTTTTTCCATTTATACAAAAATCTTAAAAAAATAGAAAATAATAATAATTTCAAAAACGTTAACTAATGACATGTCTAACCGTGATTGGTGGTTTAAAATTCCATGTGGACGGCCTCAGAAGCTTATAGCCTCGACTTTTTTTACCATTAAAAGTACTAACCAACCCTAATTGTTACTAACGGCTTGAAATTTATAGCTTAAAAATTATAATCAAATCAGATGCCTCCGGTTATTATTTATATTGAAAAGATCTAGAGTTAATCGAATATGTTTTTTGTCAATATTCTTTTTTTTTGTTGGAAAATTAGAAAATTAACAAAATAAGAATATAAGTTTAACGTATTCCATATATTGTTTTTCAAAAATTTACTTTTTCTTGTATATTTTGATTTTCTTATTTCCATATGTTGTTTTTCAAAAGTTGACATTTATATTCTTTGCATATATAATTTTTTTTCTTTTCTCATAAATATATTAATATATAAAATATTATAATTTTATAATTTAATTAACGTGATGTCAAAAAATATTAACTAATGTCAAAAAATATTTACATTTTTTATTATTTTCATTTTATATATTTGACTTCAGAATTGTTTCATATTTTTAGATATTTCTATATAAATTTATAATCTTTAAAAATTAAAACTTGACATTTTGATTATAATTAGAAATATTTCTATATTTTCAAAAAAAACACAAGATTATAATTAGAAATATTTCTATATTTTCAAATATTTCTCTTATTGTTTTTCTTTTCCTTTTTACTAAAACTTTAATATAGAAAATTATCATAATCAAAATATGTTAATTAATGACATGTCCAATCCCGATTGGTCGTTTAAAATCCTATGTGGACGGCCTCAGGAGCTTATAGCCTCGACTTTTATATAGTATAGATTTCAACATCTGACATTTTCTCTTCTTTACATATATATTGTTTTTTTCTTTTTCTAATATAGAAATTATTAGAATTTAAAAATGTTAACTAATATGATGGTAGAAAAATGTTAATTAATGAGATGTCTAACCGCGATTGGTGGTTTAAAATCCTATGTGGACGGCTTCAGGAGCTTATAGCCTCGACTTTTATATAGTATAGATTTGAGTTCGGTCTTGACATTAATATATGTTTTACTCACACTTATACTATTGTAAGTTGGTTTACTCGCACATATACTATTGTAAGTTGTGATGTGAAATTTTTCTCCACAACAAAAACTCCAAAGAATGAAAAAAAAAGCGATGCTGCAAGAAATACATGCTTGATGTATACCTTTTGTTGTTTTGGGGGAGGATTAACTTACTTGTTTTCCATATTAGGGAAGATGACGCAGCGATGATAGACAAAGTAGTTGGAAGCATCTCAAAGCAACTGCTGCTAAGGATGGAGTCAACTGTTTTGAACAGTTTAGTTGGGATGGAAGCACACATGGTTAAAATGAATCTCATTTTGAATATGGGGTCTGAAAACCAGGTTCTCTTTATAGGAATATGGGGTATGGGAGGCATAGGCAAAACCACCATTGCCAATTGTCTATATGACCGATTTTCAAGTCAATTCTCAGCTCGTTATTTCATTGAAGACATTAAGAATATTTATAAGGACAAGAGTCCTGCGTACTTACAGGAAAAATTCCTCTTCAGAATTTGTGGTGGTTTAGATATTGGTTTTCGAAGCCATGAAGCAAGATCCCAGAAGATAATCGCAAGACTCGGGCACCAAAAAATACTTATTGTGCTTGATGGTGTGGATAAAGCAGAGCAGGTAGATGCACTGGCAAAAGACACGAGCTGGTTTGGTCCAGGGAGCCGAATCATCATAACCACACGAGACAGGGGTCTGCTCAATTCCTGTGGAGTAAACAATATATATAAGGTTAAGTGCTTGGACGATAAGGATGCCCTCCAGGTATTTAAAAATTCAGCTTTTAGAGGAAGACCGCCACCAGATGGATTTGAGCAACTATTCATCAGAGCTTCTCGGCTGGCACACGGTCTTCCCTCTGCCCTTGTGACTTATGCCACCTATCTCAGTGAAAACACAACCATAGAGAAGTGGGAAGATGAATTAAGTTCACTTGAAACAAGGCCTCACAAGAATGTCAAGGAGATTCTGAGAAATAGCTACGACGATCTAGATGATCAAGACAAGACAGCCTTCCTTTGTGTTGCATGTCTCCTTAACGGATACCCTTTCAACCATGTCACTTCCCTTCTTGATGACGGTCGTCCTATGATGAATCATTTAACTGCAAAGTCTCTCATCAGCATATCAACGGATGGATGTATAAACATGCATTTCCTGGTCGTACAAACAGGAAAGGCAATTGTGCGCCAAGAATCCATGAATAGGCCTTCCAGACAAAAGTTTCTATGGGATCCTAATGAGATCTATGATGTCCTGGATAACAACATAGTAAGTTTGTTTCCGATCCTTTCGATGATCTGGATATGTATTTCTTAACCTTTATGACAGTGACTTTGACGTTTCTATCAACAGGGTACAGACGAAATTGAAGGTGTGACACTGCACATGTGTGAGATGCCTGATAAGTTACCTATGAGTATTACAGTATTTAACGTTATGCATAGCATCAAATTTCTCAAGTTCTTCAAGCACTTGGGTGATGAAGAGCTCAACGTGCAACCCAGGCAAGATGGTTTTTATTTCCCCCCTAATATTAGGCTACTACATTGGGATGCCTATCCGTTGAAAACCTTGCCATCCACGTTCCGACACCACCACCTCGTCGAACTCAATCTCCAACACAGCAACCTTGAGAGCCTCTGGGATAGCACGGTGGTAAGCTAATTTTATAAATCATATATTTGATCACTCTTTAATACCACCAATGAATAATAATGTTTTTCATTTTGGCGGTACTGGTTCAGAACCTTCGGAAATTACGAAGACTGGATGTAACAGGCTCGAAGAATCTGAAAGAACTTCCAGATCTTTCAACAGCCATGAACTTTGAGGAGTTGATAATAGAAGGCTGCATGAGGCTACGGAATATCCCAGAGTCCATAAGAAGATTACATACTCTCACGAAACTCAATGCAATCCACTGCTTCCAGCTTAGGCGTGTCGAGTTCAGTGTTGAGTTAAATGACAGCTACGTATGTGGAGGCAGCTCCGGAACTTCCTTGTCGTTTCCGAATAAGGCAATGATGTTCCCATTTCTTAAAAATCTATCAGTCGAAGGCAATATATATATAGAGTTGTTGGGCCTTAGCGGAAAAGCAGAGCACCTCTCTTTTGGTTCCAAGCAACAGCCCCCTGATCAGTCGATGACGATAGAAGAGGAACCAGGAATGCCTCAGCTCATGTCAGATTCTAACAGTTCAAAATCGCTTGAGATCAAGCAGTTTAGTTACAAGGAGTATCGTGCTCCTTTCCGTTGTTCCAACTTTCAAAATGTTCTCTGTTTGACAGAGTTAAAGCTGATGAACTTAAACATCCAAGACATCCCGGAAGACATAAGCCACTTGCAATTCTTAGAGACACTTGACCTCGAGGGAAATGATGTCATGTCTCTACCACGAACCTTGGGACAACTGCCCAAGTTGAAGTATCTCAGCCTTCGAAACTGTCGCCAACTTAGGGAACTGCCACAACTTACTCAGGTGGAGACGCTCATACTTTCTGACTGTGTGAAACTCTTATGGTTGCTGGAATTTCAAATTAAGGAAAAACGGGCCACATACTGCTTGCTTGAGCTTTGGCTTGATAACTGCAAGGATGCTTACTTCGAGTCACATTATTCCGATCATTTCACCAATTTAACATATTTAAACCTCAGCAGCCATGACTTTATGACAGTGCCTTCAAGCATCAGAAAGCTTTCATCCTTGGAAACTCTCTGCCTCAATAATTGCAAGAAACTCAAATCAGTGGAAGAGCTTCCACTGAGCCTCAAGCATCTCTATGCACATGGCTGCGATTCCCTGGAGACTGTTTCCCTTTCTCCAAATCATTCAATCAAACACGTCGATCTTAGCCATTGCCCCCGCCTGAAACAAGAAGAACACGAGCATCTAATGAATCTGTCTTTATATGACGGACATAGTCAAGAGGTAAGCTTACTGCTATCTCGACCTGTTTTTTCTTCCAATCAGTCTGTTTTTTTGGACATTATGAATGTACTCCCCTTTTTGTAGGATTCACGGCGATGTGATTTCTTACCGGAACCTGTAGTTATGAGCGTAATTGATGATGAAGTCCCAGGGACATGGAAGAGGATCAGCATCCCTCTCATTTGGGTTACCCTAGTTGGAAACTTTTTCCGGTTTTTCATTTCATTCTTTAGAAAACATTGATCTTGACCACTGCTCTCCTTGATTCCTCTATGCCATGAGACCGCCAATTCTGGTAGGGTTTCCATCACAGCGCGCTTGCGTTCACCTTCAAACGATCAATCCAAGAGGAGTTTCTCATTAATCCGCCGCCTCCAGATTCAAGTGCTTCTCTAGATTTGCCTGGCCCTTCTCTTGATCATTTTGTTTACTGCTTAATTTGCTGCTTCTCTGTGAAAAACTCCCGAGTTTATTCGCGAGTTAACTCATTAACCCAGATCTTACTGAAGTTTGGTTTAAAAATTCCGGTTTGATTTGGTTTACGAATTACAACCAAAATAAACCAACGGCGAGGAAATTCCTAAACAAACCGGCTAATCTCACATTTGGTCTGCAACAAACAGTGTTGGGTAATGGGGTTACTGCGACTTGCGAGAGTCGTCTTGCATCTGCAATTCTTGTCATCTTCGCATTGATTAAAATTTGGAGATCTTGATGGAGTCACTCGAATCCACCTTGACCCCGATTTCTTTCATCGTCCAAAGAGTTACATCAGATCGCTTGTTTCTCTTCCGCTTTTTTCAAGAACTCTAAACAAAGAAGTCGACAAGTTCCGCTTCGAATCCTGTCAGCAAATTCTCAGATGAGTTCTTTTTTCTTATCTACACCCGGCGAGTTAGTTACTATAATAATGTGGAGCTCACTTAAACATAGACCAGTATTTTCTTGGTATTTTTAATGGCTAGAATATTCTCCGCAATAAGTCACTAGACAGTGCTCCGCTTTTACTCAACATGCTTGCCATACTGTGTATCTCTGACTGTGTGTTGCGTTTCCATGGAACGTGTGCTTCCTAATCTATTTGTCTTAGGCTAGTCATGGAGAGACTGGAAATTTTGAGACAAACCCATAAAAGTTATGTTCACACTGGAAATGTTAAATCATATATCATGACAAACATACTAACACTTGCTGAAATTGTTTTTCACATTGTCAGATTTTCATATAAAAACCCTTTGTTAGCAAAAAAAAAAAAAAGTTTGGTATGAATGTTAAGTCTTTGGTAGCAAATTTAACATCTTCAAGTAATCTTTCTTGGGTGATTCACCCACTAATCACTTAAGAGACCAGATAAAATAAGGATTTGGTCTTCCTCAGTTGCTCTTGTCCAGCTGCTTTTCATGACTTCTATAATAGCTCTCTCGTGGTCTCCTTTGATTTTGTTCCAAAGAAAGGTGATTAACTTTTGATTTTGGTCCATAGGGGATGATGAGTACCCAGTACCCACGTGTCCTAATTCTCATGGATCATTCAAGGGCTTAAAGCCCATAAACATAGGGAATAAAAAAAGTGTTAAAAACGAATTAAGAAAACATGAAGTAGCAATTATTATGTTTTGGTTGTTACTTCCAAGGATAAAGGAGGATGGATGACTATGCTTGACTTGCACTAAAGCTTTATTTCATTGCAAAAAAGGTTAGGTACTTGATTAAGAACCCAACCTAAGTTTTAGTATTATACAATCCTTATTCCCATCTCATTTTACATGCTTACACTTTCCTTAAACTACTATACTCAAGGAAATTGGTTACAAGTCTATAACTTGTAGATTAAAATTGTTAATGTAATTCCCATAAGAAAATTGAAAGTTTATTCGAAAGAGCGTGTGAATCACGAGATAAGGAGAGCGTCTGAGACATTAGTATGGGGAGGGGGCGGCTAAAGACTAACGAGTAAAGACATAAGGGAAAATTAAGGACGGTTCAGAGTTTCAGAATTTTTTTAGTCTGGAAACGACAACACACTTTGGACAAAAAGCTAAATAACATTTTAAAAGCTTCACACAAATTAAAAATATAATTAAACAAAAGCTAACGTGGCCAAGATAGCTAATTACTTTTTGGAATCATTATTAGAGATAATGGAAATTAAGAAATCATACAGCCAAAACAAACCTTAGTTATATTCGAAACATGGGGGAAAAGTTGATATAAAACAAACCTTATAGTATAATACATTACTGCTAAATGTGATAAAACAAACAAAAAAAAAGTAAAGTGCTTAACGGATTTGTAGAGATAGGAATCATTAATTTGGAGAGAAAAAAAAAAATCTTGAATTGTACGTTTACCTTTCCAGAATTACATTATTTATTGGCTTTTAATTGTTAATCATTTTGTTTTTTTCCCCAAATTAAAAATTTAATAACTTTGTTAGAGAATTTAGGAATCTAATATAGTTGGACGATTTTATATGATAAAGAATTTTTAACAAAAGAGTCTTCTCTAATTTTTATTTGGGGGTAATTGATTCTATAAGGTGAGGTGGGATAGCCAGAGAGCCTTATTCTGTGTTTTGGGTAAAGGTGAAACCAATAAATTAAGACATTAAATGAATAATTAAGAGCACTTAAGACAATAATTAACCCAGAAGGAGAAGCTGGTGTAGTGGTGGTTCTCATGGCGATGTTGGTTTCCCAGGAAAGGTAAAAGACACGGAGACGAACCAAAAGAAAGAAGATCTTACATACGAAGACCACTCTCTGATTCACTCTGACAGAAACAATCGGGTTTACTTTGGTTCTTTTTTGGACAAGGAGACATGCAAAAATAAATCTCTGTCCCTTGTTCTTCTTCTTCGTTGCTTCATCGATTACTCAAAGGTTTCTTTCTCTATCTCTTATCTCTTTCCTTGTTGCATCTGTAGTCTCTTTGTTCTAAAGATGTTTAATTTCTGTCAAAATTTTCCCCTTTTTTCTTTGTTCGATTTTTGGTGTATCTGTCTTGTGGCGTGCGATTACTGATTTTGGAAAATTCTTGCTAAAAAATTCATCTTCAAGTCAACGACTTTTTGCCCAAAATGATGACGAGAAATACAAATTTTCTCTTGGTCGGAAAATTACTAATTTTAGCCAATCGTAGCGATCTCTGCAATTGATTTGGTTACCCAAGATAGTACGATCGAATCAGAATTCGTTTAGATAATTAAAAAATTTACACAGTTATAGAAACTTCCAACTTCTCTTTATTTCTATTCTGGGTTTTTTCACCCACTTGGATTATTAGCTTTAAAAATCTAATCTTTGAGTCATCTCTGATTGTTATTTAGGTTGTTGATTTTTGAGAATTAGCTTGTTAAGGAAGAGGTTATGATGCATCAGATGATGAATAAGAAAGATTCAGCTACTCATTCCACTTTGCCATACCTTAATACTAGCATCTCATGGGGACTAGTTCCAACTGATTCCATTGTTAATCGTCGTGGTTCTGCTGAATCACTAAGCTTGAAGATGGTTACAAGGCCTGAACATATACAAACCACTAAGCAAATCAGTTTTCAGGACCAGGATTCATCTTCAACACAGTCCACTGGTCAATCTTATACTGAAGTTACTAGTAGTGGAGATGATAATCCTTCCAGACAAATCTCGTTTTCGGCTAAATCAGGTAAGTTTTAATGAATATCCGGTTTTACTCAATCCTTGTTATAGACTCTGCTTGATGTTTTAAGTTGATATTGGTTGCTTGGTATATATGTTTAGTTCTCATGTCATTCACAAGAGAATCATCCTTTTGCCATAAAGATTGTTATACTCTCTCTTACTTTCTCAGTTGTTTGTCTAGGATCTGAAGTAACTCAACGGAAGGGGTTTGCAAGTAATCCTAAACCAGGCTCGATGACAGGATTTCCGAATATTCACTTTGCTCCTGCACAGGTATTTTTGTAAATCTATGAGCCAGTAATCATAGCAAAACTTCTGATGGTGGACTGATATCTTATGTTTATACATGGTGCAGGCTAATTTCTCATTTCACTATGCTGATCCACATTATGGTGGTTTATTAGCTGCTACTTACCTACCACAGGCACCGGTAAGTACTCCCTTCGTTTCATATGTAAACAGTTCTCTTGCATAGGAAATGCAAATCCCAAGTGGGAGATTACCTTTCAGTTTTATCTGTCCTTCAGATCTCAAGTCTCTTAATCTCTTTTGCAGACATGCAATCCTCAAATGGTGAGTATGATTCCTGGTCGTGTTCCTTTACCAGCGGAGGTCACTGAAACTGAGCCAGTCTTTGTCAATGCAAAGCAATACCACGCAATTATGAGGAGGAGACAGCAACGTGCTAAGCTTGAGGCTCAAAACAAACTAATCAGAGCCCGTAAAGTATGTATCTCTTTACCTTATGAGCCATCACAAACAAAAGCATTTCATTTAAAATTGCTTTGCTCATCTCTGTTTTTCTTATTGCAACAGCCTTATCTTCATGAGTCACGACATGTTCATGCTCTTAAAAGGCCAAGAGGATCCGGTGGAAGATTCCTAAACACCAAAAAACTGCTTCAAGAAGCCGAACAAGCTGCTAGAGAACAAGAAAATGGCAAGTCGGACCAACAGGAAAACAGAAAGACAAACATGTCTAGATTCGAAGCTCATATGCTGCACAGCAAAGACCGTGGTTCAACCACTTCTGGCTCAGACATCACCTCTGTTTCCGACGGTGCTGATATCTTTGGACACACTGAATTCCAGTTTTCAGGTTTCCCAACTCAGACAAACCGAGCCATGCTTGTTCATGGTCAGTCTAATGACATGCATGGAGGTGGAGACATGCACCATTTCTCTGTCCATATCTGAGACATTGTATCTTGGTGCTGTGTTCATGTTCCCACCAAAAGGGGAAGTCATCCTTGGCTACTACTAGTTCTTTCGACTGTTGTAACTTAGTGTTTTTATTCCACATTATGTCTGTGTTAGACATCACAAGAACGACCAAGATCTTCATTTTGAACACTCTATCGCCTTTTTATCTTCTGTGACCATGTATCTCTTGTGTAAACTAGTAATATGATTGCTTTAATAAACTTTAAATTCCTCTTTTGTTTTTTTCATGATTTATATATGTTTGTTTTGCTTCATTTGTGTCGTGTCGGCAATGAAGAAGTCTCCTTATTCTGTTTGAAAAGATGAAGAAAAATACAGATTCTGCTTCCACTCCATTGATCTATGTGATGAGACACATTCGGATTCTTGTAGTATTTTACAATTTAGTTGACAATGTTTGAGAAATATTTAATGAAGAATCCAGTATATATTAGATTATGTCTTATTCTTGATACACTTCTAATAATTAAGAAAAGAGGTTGAAAGATTCTACTTTGAGTCTCATTTATCTGTCTGAGAAGATGTCATACACTTTAAGATACTTGAAAATACTACCATTTCTTCCACACGTTCATGAATATTTTTGTCAAAATATCAAGGCCGTCTCTATGCATTATATCCTATTTAAGAAATAATAAATTTCTTTTGATAAGGTAAGAAGAAACGTATATTTCTGCTCCAAAAAACGTTGACTTATGTGACAGACACACACACTTGTGTTCCTGAAATACTAACAAACTAGGATATGACCCGCGGTACACCGCGGGTTAATGATTTGATTTTTTTAATCTTTTATAAACTAATGATTTTATTGTGTATAATATTTTTTTGTTGTACACCGCGGATCACATGCGTTTATAAAAATTTCGGATCCGCGGTGCCGAGATTCTAAGTGGTTTGGTCACATGCGTTTATAAATTTTTTTGATGTGTATCTAAAAAATAAAATTTTTAAGTTTTATTTGTTTTGTTTAGTGTTTAAGATTGTATAATTGTATTTTGATTTGTTAATTCTAGGATTTCACCCGTGGTATATTGTCCCGTATTAATATCGACCCAAACCCGTCCACCATATAATCCCGTCCTGTGAAATTAAACATCATTTTGTTATTTTTTTATAACACTTTTATTTAAAAGACATATAATTCGATTCAATTTAAAAGTTTGCTTTCAAATGGTTTTCATAATATATATATTTTTAAATTAGTATGTGTTTTTGGACCAACCCGTAAAAACAATTTACAAGTGTATTTTGATTTGTTAATTTTAGGATTTCACCCGTAATATACTCTCCCATTTTATATAATTGTAGAAATTAAGAAAAGATCCGAATGACTCAATTTCGGATCAGAATAAAAAAAACGACATGATTAATTGTGCAATTCGTTCGTCAAAAATGTCAATATAAATTGCACACATATTTTTTTCTTCATAAATTGAGTAATATATATCCGTTTGAAAAAATTTGAATCATAAAATATGCAGAAAAAATACTAAAATTTATTAACTATATATATTTTATAATAATTCAAAATAATATAAATATAAGATCAAATAAAAGTGAAATGAGAATCATATATTTATGTTTCAATTAGGTAGAGAGATTTTAGGAAATTAGCTCAAATTTATTATATTAGCATTAAATCATCATATTTGATTTTGTTATCTATAAAAATCGTAAAGAATATACCATAAATAAAGAGTTTAGATATAGTAATTAGTTGAAAAATATATATATTTTAGATTTTATTAATTAATTTCGTTTTATAATTTTGCCAAAATTTAAGGAAAGATCCGATTGAAGATTTCCGGGTCACAATCAGGAAAAAAAACCCGACCCGATTAGATAGCAAAAATGTACTTCAAAAATGTTAAGTAGATGATCATAATTTAACTTCTGTAAAGAAAAAGACAGCATTGTGAAATATATAAAGTCACAATCCTGTAAATCACTTTCTAAGTGATTCATGAATTACTAAATATAACATTGTTGCCAAATCAAATTTTGTCTTGTGTGCTTATGGATGTAAGACTGCAAATTGCCAAATAAAGTCTTACAAGTCATCTTTTTACATCGCAAATATCATGTCGGTTTAGTAGCACGGTTATGGTGAACCGATCCAATCCCAGAAACTGAATCCAAACCGAATCCAAGCGAACGAGGAAATAACATTTATTTATTTAGAAACAACTGAATTTAACACATTCCTTACATATGACTGGAAACAAATGAAATAGCAGAACAGCTAGACAAAGAACAAGATAAGTAAGAAAACTAGAGACATTTCCATAAAAGATTCTTCTATGTGGATTCTCAGTTGTTATCACTATGATTTAGAATAAAACCCGTCATGGTTCTTAGCAGAAAGCCGTTTCAAGAACTCGTAGGTAGTGATCATAGTTGTTGCAGACATTGACATTGAAGCACATCTTGGTCCCAATCCTCTATAACAAGCTGTCCATCCACCTTCTCTAACCAAGTTTCTTACAGTCTGTCCAATACTCGGTCCACGCTTCCCGTTGTTACTACTATCTTCCGCATCAAGAACCTGCAATCTCGTCTTGATTGTGTCGAGTGGCATTGTAATCAAAGCAGAAACACTTCCAGCAATCGCAGCACTAACTCCTTGAACAGCCATTATCGTTTTAGAGTCTGGTTTCATCGTGGTACTATTGTTCCCACTTTCTTCGTCTTTCTTACAGACATAACACCCAATTCCACCCCAAACCATCCGCTGTGCAACAGAGTAAGACGCCCACCAAACTGCATTAGACGGGGCATAAGTCAGAATCGATATGCCAAACCCTCTGTATAACCCCTTAGGTCCATCAGCGCGAACAATCTTTCTAAATGCATCAAACCCGTTAACATAATTACACCTCGATGCATTGACAAGACCAGCACTTCCTTGAACCATAAGCCTTTGGCTAACCACATCAACAGGAGTCCAAACAAGCTGTGCAGCCATGGCAGCACTCAAACCTCCAACCGCATTAGCAACTGCAGCAGCTTTAGCCTCTGTCAACCCCAAGCTGACAGCAGCAGAGCCTACGTTACTCTTAGTAACCTCCAAGGCAGTCATGTATAAAGCACGAGCAGGGATAGTTCCCATCAAAGAAGTTCCAAATCCTCTGTACAATCCCCTTAAACCTTCATGTCTCACAAGGGTAAACGCAGTTCTGATACAAGAACCTTGCGAATGACAAACTTGTTGCCGAGTTTTCATCAAAACCGCAGGATAAAGAGCTCCAGATACCCCTGAAAACAAAGCAGCGCCTAAAACGAAAAACTTGGATTTATCAAGCATCTCCCAATTGATATCAGCTGGTAAATGAATCTCCTGAGCCGATTCTTCCTCGGCCGCACCCAGATTCATCTTCGCCACTTTCTAACCAACCCAGAGAAACAAAAAAAAAAAAACCCCTTTTTTAAACAAGAAACAAAAAAATGTTCCTGAGATGTGTTTCAGAGCTCAATCTATACCTGTACAACTTTTCCTAACCTAAAAGTCACGACGCCGCAAATTTCTATTTACAATCGGAGACTGTAACCTATCCCCAGGATTAGAAGACCAAAAATTTCTAAAAAAGGATTCAACGAGCACAAAAGAGGAAAGATTTCAGAAGACAAATCTCAAACCAAGAGACGACGGCATTTTTTGCGTCTGTGGAACAACGTCTTCGATCCAAAACGATCACCAAAACCATGCGGATCTATCTCTAACAACAGCATCTTCGAAAACAGAACCGATTAATCGACTTTACCGAAGAAACGATCATCCTCGCCGGTAAGCGATAAAGAAAATCTAACCGCGAAACCCGTTTCCTTCGCCGGAGATATCCAATAAGCACCAATACGACACCGATGTAGAAAAAGGAGAGAGCTGGAGAGAGTAATCGCGACGAGAGCACACGAAAATGAGACCTTATACAGTTATACTGTTACGAGCGAGTCTAGGGTTCCGGTTTTTTTATTCATGTAAATTAACCAAATTGAGATACCGGTATAGATTATAAACCGGCTTGTAGTTTCCGATTCGATTAATTAGCTGATTCTCTATGTAACTCAATGCCATTTACAGTTTTCACCCAAATTTACCGGTTAATTGACCTAACCGAAAACAAATAAAGTGGAAATTGTTTAGTTTTTGATTCAACGATGTATAATCAATGGATTTTATATTGTTTTCATATTGTGCAAAATGTAATCAGAAATTGATCACGATGTACGAATTTGTTTGCTTATATTTAAGATTGAATTACAGATTTTGATCGAATATTAAAGGATTTATTAAGGAAATAAGGAAGATCTGGTAAAAACAGATGCTGGCAGGTGACACGTGTCAATCATGACTAAGGATAAAAGAAAACGACAAAATGGTAGCACTCTTAGAAGAAGAAATCGACGGCAGAGATAGAAAAAAGCTAGTAAAAAGTAGCGGCTGAGATCTACTTCTCGGATCAGACCCAACAGAGGAGAGAGAAAATGGATCCGCTTTTGCGATTTGGATAAGATGACGTGGCGTCCATATCCTTGGGCCGTTGGGCAGAGAAGAAGAGAGCAGAAGTCAGTGTGAGAGGCACGTGATCTGTCACGTGACATCCGATTCTTTTTACAGTTCCACTTCCACTATCGGCTTGAGCTTTTCTTTTTATAAATTTATAGTAGAAGTTATCAGAGATGCTAAATTTCTAGGAACAGTGGTGGTCCTTGGACAAGATGATACCAAACACCAACAGAAATCAATTTTCTGTCGTTGTATCATTTACTGACATAACTTGGAAACAAATATATTAATTAGCTTTGGGAGTTTCACATATTTTAGTATCAAATCAAATACTATAGTATTTGGAAATGCCCACACTACCCAAACATATATACATTTCTTTTTCTGTGCACGTTTAGTTGCATCGTTAATCCTTATCTTCAACAGATTAGATGTTAAAGTGAGTAGACAAGCTTAGACTGATTCCATCCATGTGATTTGATTCCAAAAAGAACATTATAACTGTGATGGGCTTGAGTGACCAACAACAATGTTGGTTTTGTATGAACTGATAATGACCATAATTTCAGCCCACCACAATTTGTCTATTTATAGGTCCACTTTGGTTTGGTTGGTTCAGAATAGTCTCCATGTTTAGTCACCAAGAAGCCGTTTTTCAAAGAAAAATTGGATAACAAAAAAAAAAAGTGATCAGAAGTGGGAAATACGCACCAATCTAATAATCTTAACTTCACAAAGAACAGTAATAATGAAAAGTTTTTTTTTTAGTTTTTCATAGAACAAGTGAACAACTGCTTATTTAAGGCCAATGTTGATGATATCCTTGTGTGTAATGTTTGAATTCTCTATTTGTCATCATAACCTGCCTACATGCTTGATATCATTTGTATCACATTTCATGTTAGGTTTCAACAAATTAAACAATGATGTATTAACGTACATTGCCAAGATAGAACTATCCAGGCATAGAAAGAGATAGGGTGATGAATATTTTCTCTAGGTAAATAACAGCATGAGAACAGAGAATTAAGAATCAAAAATCAAGATTCAAGAATCTATACCCGTCCGAACATTTTAGACATGTAACAGAGAAGTGAATTGTGGCTATAATTGAAAAACGTACCTTACTCATTAGATATGCAATAACTAAGAGAATGGCAGTGGATTGCATTTATGTTTACGAGCAAACAAGATACACAGCTTGGAGATAAAGAGCCAAAATAGCAGTTTCCGCAGACTAAAAACCAACAAAACCTATGGAAAGCGTTTTATCGAGCAAAAGATCACGAGTCACATAACAAAAAAGTAGTCGAAAAGGACCCTCATGAAATCGAGTTTCTCAAGTTATCCCTAATTCCCTATAAAAAAAAAGCTTAAAATCACTGAAAAGGGACCCCTTCTCATTTATTTGTTTCTTGTGTCGTTTTCTCCCAAAAGCCAAAAACACTATTCCCAAAATTTAGAGGAAGACACAGCGGTTAATTGTTGATGTATTCATCTTGATTCAAAGGCTAATTGAAGTCTTTAAGTAAGCTTATTGGGCTGGTTTTTCACATTGCTCATCCATTTACTGTATCTTTGACCCAATCCGTATTAGAGTTTCTGTGAAGAAAAAAGAGGGTCCATAAAGTGGTGTCCTTTACCTTCTTTCTTTTTTCCAACTCAAAAAAAGATCATAACTCCATACATACATTATGAAGTGTCCTCTACTTTATGAAGGTCTCTCATTATTTAGTTTTATCATTAACTTCTTAGAATATGTAAGTAACACACTTATGTTAAAAGGACAAAATTTTGTTTAATAAATTTTGTTTTGGCGGCTTGTAATATGATTATTTGATTAATAAAATGAGACGAAATCACAAATTATTAGAAAGACAATCCATACAAATAATAACATTTCACTCATAAGAATATATATACTTCATGTGAGACACATCACACATGCTTAACCCTTGTGCATCTCGTAAGAAAAACACTACTTTACTCAATAGAATTATGATGGCTGAATCCATACATTTTTTTTTTTTTTTGCATAATTTGATATCTAAACACATTGTCTAAGATAGAAGTATTCACACATGATTTATGAATGTCAAAGATTCATTTCTCCATAGTGCATTGACTGCATTCTCTACCACCAAAAGATAGTGCATTGACTGCATTCTCTACCACCAAAAGAAAAATCATCACTATATAATATATACACACATTATTTATTGGGAATTTGGAATGACAATGAAAAACAATAAATGAATACTTTCGTCCCAATATTTTTTAGGTTATAAATAAATTTCTTGTGACTTGTGACTTGTGACTTGTGACTTGTGACTTGTGACTAAAGGTGTCAACATTCTTCTCTCCAATCAATATCGCCAAACTCTTCAGTACTCTCTCTCTCTCTCTCTCTCTCTCTCTCTCATAATGGCCTCATTCTCTCTTCTCCACTCAACCACCTACTTTCCTTCCCACTCTGAAACCTCACTTAAACCTCACTCCGCCGTTTCCCTCACCGTCCGATGCACCTCCTCCGCCTCAGCCTCTCCCGCCGTTCCTCCACAAACTCCGCAGAAACACCGCCGTTCCCCCGAAGAGAACATTCGAGACGAAGCTCGTCGTCGTCCTCATCAACTCCAAAACCTCTCCGCACGCTACGTCCCTTTCAACGCTCCACCTTCTTCAACCGAATCCTACTCCCTCGACGAGATCGTCTACCGTTCACAATCCGGTGGTCTCCTCGACGTCCAACACGATTTCGCCGCCTTGAAACGTTACGACGGAGAATTCTGGCGTAACCTCTTCGATTCTCGCGTCGGTAAAACCAATTGGCCGTACGGATCAGGCGTTTGGTCAAAGAAAGAGTGGGTGCTCCCCGAGATCGACGATGACGACATCGTCTCTGCTTTTGAAGGAAACTCAAACCTCTTCTGGGCTGAGAGATTTGGCAAACAGTATCTGCAAATGAACGATCTTTGGGTGAAACATTGTGGAATCAGCCACACTGGTTCGTTTAAAGATCTGGGCATGACTGTTCTTGTTTCTCAGGTTAATCATCTTTCATAAAGTTGTCAACTTTATAATCATCTTTGATAAAGTTCACGACTTTACTTTATATATGATGATTCTTGTTTCTCAGGTGAATCGTCTCCGGAAAATGAACAAACCAGTCATCGGAGTTGGTTGCGCTTCTACTGGAGATACCTCCGCTGCTCTCTCTGCTTACTGTGCTGCTGCTGGAATCCCGTCGATCGTTTTCTTACCGGCGGATAAAATCTCGATGGCTCAGCTTGTTCAGCCAATTGCTAATGGAGCATTTGTGCTTAGTATTGACACTGATTTCGACGGATGTATGCATCTGATCAGAGAAGTCACGGCGGAGCTTCCAATTTACTTGGCGAATTCTCTCAACAGCCTCCGTCTCGAAGGACAAAAGACGGCAGCGATTGAGATTTTGCAGCAGTTTAATTGGCAAGTTCCAGATTGGGTCATTGTTCCTGGAGGCAATCTTGGTAACATCTATGCGTTTTACAAAGGGTTTCATATGTGTAAAGAGTTAGGTCTTGTTGATCGTATCCCTAGGCTTGTTTGTGCTCAAGCTGCTAACGCTAATCCACTGTACTTGCACTACAAATCTGGGTTTAAAGAAGATTTCAATCCATTGAAAGCAAACACTACATTTGCTTCTGCGATTCAGATTGGTGATCCTGTTTCGATTGATAGAGCTGTGTATGCGTTGAAGAAATCTAATGGGATTGTTGAGGAAGCTACAGAAGAAGAGTTGATGGATGCAACAGCTCTTGCTGATTCTACTGGTATGTTTATATGTCCACATACAGGTGTTGCATTGACGGCATTGATGAAGCTGAGGAAGTCTGGAGTTATCGAAGCGAATGATCGGACTGTGGTGGTGAGTACAGCTCATGGATTGAAGTTTACGCAAAGTAAGATTGATTATCATTCTAAGAACATAAAGGAGATGGCTTGTAGATTGGCGAATCCACCAGTGAAGGTTAAGGCAAAGTTTGGTTCAGTTATGGATGTTCTCAAGGAGTATTTGAAGAGCAATGAATCTAAGTGTTAAATAACCTTTGTCTGTTTGTTTCTTCTTAAGCTCTTCAGATCTTATGATGATATTGTTCGCTTGTTATGAGAGGAAGTAATAAAATTGCGTTTCTTTGGACTTGTGGAATTAAAGGAGTGGTTGGTTCTGTGATGCTTGCTAGTTGCTTCACATCAAAAGCACAAAACTGACTTTAACATGTGCTAACAAAAGTACTCACGACCTGTCTTTTTCGGATCATTCAAGAAATCATAAACTTATCTAGAAAATAAACTTAACTAGAACAGAAGAATTTATTTAATCTTCTTTGAAACCCAAAGAACTGAAAATTGAGTTTACATTAACATTCAAAAACTTAACTAGAAAATAAACTTAACGAGAAAGAAACCACAGAGCTTCCTCTTCTTCTATGTAGTCTTTTTACTTGAGGGAGTAAAACTTAGGTACGAGCAGTCTCTTTCTGCGCCATCAAAGCCTCAACAGTACCTACAACGGCCTTGATTGCCACAACGGCCGGGAAAAGGCCAAGTACTTCCACTGCGTATCGGTTCAGCCTTACCAACTACAAGATTCCATCCTCCCACGTCATGTGTACCAAGTTCCAAAGCCTTGTCTGCTCCTTCTTTCAGATCAATGTAAGCATATCCTAAGGAACCACCGGTTCCGTGGCTTGGGGGAACAAATACGCGTGTGATCTCCCCAAAAGAACTGAAATATTTACTCAATGCGCTCTTGATATCATAAAGAGGAAGTGAAGAGTCAAATCCCCTAACAGAGATCGTTTGGACATTGCCACCAAGAGAGGATGAAGAACCTTTAGCAGCTGGTTTCTTTGCAGGTTCCTCATCAGAATATGCTTCATCCTCCGAAGAAGTGTCCATGTATGAGTCCTCGCTGTCATAAGCAGCCTTAGTAGGAGGCTTCATGGCAGGAATTTTCTTACCCTTCGCTGAGATCAAAATCGCCTCTATTTCCGCCTTTGTTGCCAACAAATCCACCTTTGCTTCGAGCCGCTGAAGACTATCAGCGATTCCTTTCATGATAGCCTTTGTCTCAGATTTTTTCTTCTTCTCGAAAGAAGCAATCACGTCTTTCTTCGGCTTCTTCAGATTTACTTTGGTCTCCGAATCATCTTTCGTCTCCCTCTTACCTTTCTTCAAAGACTTCGTGGCCTTAATAACAGCAGGAGTTGCTTCACTTTTGGTGGCGGATTTCTTGCTAGAGCCGGCCATGGAGAAGATGACAAGAAAAGAGAAAGAACGATTCTAGGTTTTCGGGAGACAATAACCCTAGACAGTTGTTTAAGAGCATATATATTATTAGGTTAAATAAAAGATGGCATCTTCGTAACGCAACATAGTTTAGGAGAAAAAAAAGGAAAAAAATAAATAATTGTTTTTATTGTTAATGGTTTTGTTAACAAAGTTTTTTCATTGACTACCCTTTTGCTCATCTTCTTTTAAAATCCTTTTCGGGTTAGCAGAGATTTGGTTGTTAGTTTTAGCAGTTAAGTAGTTTGGCCTCTCTTCTTTTCTTTGTGCCTTGCCTTGTGCTCTTTCAGCTTCCTTATGAATCTCGCATATGTCACTTTTATCAATTTGGAAGCCATGAGTATCTTGTTTTACTTTCAGCCTTCCTAATAGTTTTGGAAAATTTTAGGTTGGAACATGTAAAATTTGGTAATGTGATTTTAAAAATATTGTTCCCAAAAAGAATATTACCTTGAGAAGATTTTGCTTGTTGCAGAAATATCCATTCAAATATTACTCTACCCTGCTATGTAATTCCAAGAATCCTCAATAATTACAATCAATCAATCTTGTATATTAGATAATGATATAACAAAGTTTGGTTCAGTTTATGGATGTTCTCAATGAGTATTTAAAGAGCAATGAATCTAAGTATTAAATAAGCTTTGTTTTGTTTATGTCTCAGACTCTTCTGAAAGGATTATTGTATCTTCAGGTCCTATGATAATGTTGTTGCTTGTCATTCCTACCAAAAAAAAAATGTTGTTGCTTGTCATTAGAGGAAGTAATGAATTTGCGTTTCTTTGGACTGGTTAGTCGTGATGCTCACCCACATCAAAGTACAACTGACTTTTACATGTGCTCTACCAAGTACTCACGGCCTGTCTTTTCCTCTACAGTCACCAGTTAACAAGTACTCACGACCTGAGTTTTTATTTCTTCTTTAAAACCAATAGAACTCAAAATTGAGTTTACATTAACAATGAGACGAAAACTTAACTAGAACATAAGAAAAAACTCCCAAGTAATAAAAATGTTGCATTGTATCACAAATTAAAACACCACATATCTTCCTCTGCTTCTAGTTAGTCTTCTTACTTTAGGGAGTAAAACTAGGTCTGTTTCCACGAGCAGTGTCTAACTCCACCACCAAAGCTTCAAGCCTTCAACAGAAGGTACAACGGCCTTGATTGCCACAACGGCCGGGAAAAGGCCAAGTACTTCCACTGCGTATCGGTTCAGCCTTACCAACTACAAGATCCCATCCTCCCACGACATGTGTACCAAGTTTCAACGCCTTGTCTGCTCCTTCTATCAGATCAATGTAAGCATATCCTAAGGAACCACCGGTTCCGTGGCTTGGGGGAACAAATACGCGTGTGATCTCCCCAAAATAACTGAAATATATACTCAATGCGCTCTTGATATCATCCACAGGAAGGGAAGAGTCAAATCCCGTAACAGAGAACGATTGACCATTGCCACCAACAGAGAATAAAGAATTATTAGCAGCTGGCTTGGCAGGTTTGTTTGCAGGTTCCTCAGCAGAAGATGATTCATCCTCCGAAGAAGTGTCCATGTATGAGTCATCGCTGTCAGAAGCAGCCTTAGCAAGAGGTTTCATGGCAGGAACTTTCTCACCCTTGGCTGGGATGAAAAGCTCCTGTATATCCGCCTTTGTTGCCAACAAATCCGCCTTTGTTACCAACAAATCCACCAACAAATCCACCTTTGCTTCGAGACGCTGAAGACGATCAGCGAATTCTTTGATCATCTCCTTCTTCTCAAAGTTTTTCCTGACGAATCCTTTCGTGATCTTTTTCTTCTCGGAAGGAGCAATCACGACTTTCTTCGGCTTCTTCAGATGTACTTTGGTCCTTGAATCCTGAGACTTCGTGGCCTTAATCACAGCAGGAGCTGCTGCTTCACTTTTGGTGTCGGATTTCTTGCTAGACCCAGCCATGGATAAGATTGACAAGAAAAGAGAAAGAACGATTCTAGGTTTTCGAGAGACAATAACCCTTGACTGTTGTTTAAGATATACACATATATATATACTGTATTAGGTTAAATAAAAGATGGCGTTTTTGTAACGCAACACAGTTAAGACGCGGTGATGGTCCATCGTCATTTGTAAGCTTTGTAGCCGCCATATTAATTTTTTTATATGTCCTTTTAATTGCTTTTTAATTAATATATTTAATTGTTAAAGATTTTGTTAACAGTTTTTTTCATTAATTTAGAAGGAAAAAACAAAAAAAGTGGAATTGTAGAGTCATTAATCAACTAAAGAAAGGCAAAGAACGAAGTGGCTTTTTCAATTGTTTGTGTTGATTTGCTTGATTATTTATTTTTGATTAAGAAGTTCACTTAATCAAATTAAATATTTATAAACAACTGTCAATTTGTTAATTGTTTGATGATATAAAATTAAAGCTATAGTATTTTTTCTTTTGTTTCTAAAAGTCTTAAATATATTTTTCAAAGCTATATGTTCTCTACTATCCAAACATAGTTCAAAAAAAAAAAGGAGAATATTACAAGAAAAACTAGTTGCATTTCAAGTATAAAGATTTTTTTGGTTAATCCTAAGATTGGCTAAAATCTATAAAAAAAACGGATACTAGGAATTGTATACACCACAAAATTACGTATAAGAAAATTAAACAAAAGTAGGAAAAACCCAACACAGTGTAATCCAAAAATGCAACAAAAAGAAAGATCGATGTTTCAAAATCCAAAAGTAATAACCACTATTCGCTTGGGCTAGGCCTATAACCACTATACGCTTGGGCTAGGCCTATAACCACTAACCCGTTTATTAAGACCCGGATTCATTAAGTCCGGGTTCGGGTCCTAAATTGGATCTCCCTCTTTTCACAGAGTTCATCTTCTCCAATTTGAGTCCAGCTCTGAATCTCGCGATGAAATCATCGGCTTTGGTATCTACGTCGGGGCTTGGACAGAACATACTCCCGGCGGTAGCCTTACCGTCAGCTGATTGAGCTACTTCCGGATCATCAGGTTCGTCGGAGCTTATGCTGATGTCACTAGCCATCCTGACGTAATCTCCACGCTTCACGAATTTCCAAGCCGGCATTTTAAACGGCGGAGGAGGAGGCGGCGGCGGGATCGGCATTAATGGCGATTCGCTTCCTGTGCCTACGAATTTAGTTACTCTAGCTGGCGGATTTGGTTTAGATGTCCGTGATTCCACCGGAGCTTTCCGAATCTTCGTCATTGATGCGCGTGATTCATATCTCCGTTCAGGTGGTGGCGGAGGAGGAGGCGGTGGATTTGAATTGGTTCTTTTGCTTTTACCTTTTTTGGATGAGAATAGCCCTTGGAAGAAAGGTGGTGGAGGCGGAGGTGGCGGTGGTGGTGAATAGACCAATGGAGGATCGGAGCCGAAGAGTAAATCGAGTCCATCGATGCTCTGTTGTCTCTGCTTCTTCTTCTTCCTCCGTAACGCAATTAGAAAGTCTTTCGTTGCTCCGCCTTTCTTCTTCTCCTGTTTATTGCTCTTTTGATACACAGTCGCCGGAGCTGGAATCGGAGTCATCGGCGTCGTCGCTACAAAATCACCACTCTCCTTCTTCTCTTCCTTTGGAGGAACATCTTGGTACACTCTTTTGGTCTTCCTCTTCGCTTGCTTAGGTGGTGGAGGACGTGGCGGAGACGGCGGAGGAGACGGAATATACGGCGGAGCAGAAGGCACTGTTAGCTCCTCTACTACTTCAGCTTCCGCCGTCTCAACGACCTCAACTTTCTCAGTTTCGGAACCGCCGCTATGGACCTTTCCTCCTCCTTCATTACCACCGTCCTCTGTTTGATCTAAATCTTCCGGCGGTGGTTTAACTTCCTCTTGCCAGTTTCTGTAACTTTGATTTGGATAGATCGGATCTACATCTTCGTAACGACATTGACTTACACGTGTATCATCGTAAAATCTCCACCGTTCATCGGCTTCGTATTCCCGGAGCCTCAGATCTGGATACGAGCTAACACTCCGTAATCTACTAAACCTCTTGTACACCGTCTGGTCACCGCCGCCACCACCGCGATCATCGATCCAATAACGAGGCGTGGCACTGTTAGATACACGACCTCCTGATGGTAAGTTCGAGAATTTGTTACTAATGTCTTCTTCTTTGTTATGATTGGTTTCGTCATTATTGGTGTTGCGGCTGAGGAAGCCGCAAAGGACGGCGAAAAGGACGAGAACGAAGTTGAGATAATCCCAGCTTTTACGGACCAAATGAGGTCGGGAAATTTGTGAAACAGAGGAAAAGAGAGGAGGGATAATGAAGAAGACTATAAGGATTGCAGCTGTTCCGGCGAAGAATATTTGAGTGGCGATGGTGGTTGCACGGCCGCTGAGACTTGCAGTGCGGCGGAAGTAAGTGTTATTGCGGCGTGATTGAAGCCAAAACGGCGTAGACGCGTCTCCATCGTCTTCTTCCATACTCTTTCTTTTTTTCTATTATTTGGCTTTAGAAGACAACTTTTTAGTTTGGGAGTGGTTGGCTTACGATGCTGTAATGTGTTGCTTTTATGCTTTGCTTGGATTGATATTTCTTTTAAAATGCTTGGGGACTTGGGTTTGGTCATTTTTATATGGATTTTTTGTGTGGATTCCTACTTTAATTTACACCTTTTGTTACAACAAAAAATATGTCTCTGTCTTGGAGTATTTTAGACATATTTTATAGGAGACAAGTAATCGGATAATTGACGTAGTTTTGTTGAATATATGCAAATTCATCAATACATGGAAATACATTTCGCATTTTACGTAGAGGATATCTGAATAAATTGTATAATGTTCAAATTAGTACTAGTTGACTATACACAACTTAACTCGGTAGATCTGACCAGTTCTTGAGTTTGTGTCTCGGCAACAAAAAAAAAAAAATTGTCATATATCAATCTTTAAAATTCGAACCAGACTTTGGTCATACCTAAAAAAAAGGGGTCAATTGACACACTAAGTTTTTGTGGGGAAATTTTTTAAAGTTTGAGTGACTTGTTAGATAAGCTGGAAAATGGTGGTATTTGCTTGTGAAAGTTGGAAATTGAAATTCAAAGGCCCCTACTAATACAGCTGGATTACATGAAGCAAATACATACTGGTACGTCAGATAATCAAATTGTTCAAAGGAATCATATGTCTAACGTGTTAATTAAACACGTTTTCTATGTGAAGTCGAAGCTATAATTAAGTCTTTTAACATTTATATCACCAAAATAAGTAAACTAGGATTTGGGTCAATGGAGGAGAGCCGGTGTTGTTGTCGTGTCTTTTACAATATATCTAACCAAGTCTTGTCATCTTGATAAACTTATCTAAAAATAATAAACTTTCTTTCACAAGCTAGATCTTAGTGCCATTGCCAATGATTAATAGCTTTCTAAGATTGATTTCACTTTCGGTTTCACACGTCACTTCCACATTTGTAGATAGAGATTGATTTCTATTTCTACTCAATTAAGGAAAAAAAATGATTAACATTTCGTAAAGACTCACGGTATGTATGTAAGATGATTAAAGTAAGTTATGGAATATATGGATGATAACTGTAAAAAAAAAAACCGTGAACGGCAGGATTCGAACCTGCGCGGGCAAAGCCCACATGATTTCTAGTCATGCCCGATAACCACTCCGGCACGTCCACCTTTTGAATAAAGTTCTGGTTATTTACTTATTAAACTCAAACCTTAAAAACAACATTGAATCCCTAAGATCCAGAACTCTCGTCTCAATCAATGTTAAGTTAATCAATAGAAAAGGATAGTAAAAAGAAAAGAGAAATGCAAGACGGTTAATGTGACATAGTTTCAATTACAATTTCATTTGCCACATCTCTCAAACTATTACAACATATTCATTCAACTACTTCAATACCCAAAAAAAAAGCATTTCTTTGCCTACTTCTTATACATACGAATTCCAAGTTCCATGAAAAAACAGGAATGAACTTATATAATTAGCTATGCATCATCTTCTTAATCTTCAGTCTTTACTTCTCCTCCCCCAACCCGCATTTCCATTTTTTTTTCTTATTTTTCTTCCCTCTAACAATATTGAGTAATTAATATGTAAAAACCTGTCGAAATTAGATCCGTAACGATCTAAAATATACGAAAAATCGAAACTTACCCCCAGTAAAAAAAAAAGTAAGTAAGCGTACTGTTTGTAATTAAGCTTCAGGTTCTGGTCTTGAACTTTCTTTGAGCTTTCAAGTCAATCACAATGATGGAGATGTTGTCTTTACTTCCTTTTTGAAGAGCAAGCATTGAGAGGTAGTCAGCCGCGGCTTGGCAAGCTGGGTCTGTTCCTTTGCCTCTCTCTGCTAGAGGCGGTGCTCCGTTCTTCTTGTGCCACATCAAGATTCGTCTCCTTGCTATTTCGCAAACTTCTTGGTTGTTCATTACATCCCAAAGACCGTCACTGGCTAGTATCAGACACTCGTCTTCTCTTGACCGAGGCATGAATGTCACTTCCGGTTCTGGGATCACATATGGCTTCAGATATCTGTCACCTGCATTGGTCCAGAGGAGGAAAAAACCGCAGAGGATCTAATGTTTCATGATGAAGGGCAGTAAATACATTATCAAGATACGTTTTTGTGATGTGCATGTGAAGCCACCTAAAGACATTCATAGATGCATTTCTAGTCATCGAAAGAAGCATTGCTTACCGATGGACCTAGACATGGCGAGAACACCAAAAACACGTGCGCCTTGCCATTGTATGACTTTGCCTCCAGCATTTTCTATTCTTGCATATTCATCCTCTCTATCTGGCTGCAGAAAAATGGAAAGAGGTAAGAAAACAATTCATCAACTATGTACTTTAGACTGGGTAGAATCTTGGATGTAAGGAAAAAATTACTTTGTGATCAACTGATAAGGGCATGGCTTCTTTGCCACGGAATAAAACGGCCCTTGAATCACCGCAGTTAGAAACTACTATATGTGATGAGCAAACCAAAGCAACCACAGCAGTTGATCCTACGGTCTCAGAGGCAACAGCCTCAAGAACCTTATCAGAAGAACCAACAACGGCTCTGCCAATTTTTCCTTCAATCTCACCATCGACGGTTAGAAAACAACTAGTGAAGACTTTTTCCCACTGGACCTGCCTACCCTCTCCTGTGTTCCTCTTGCATAATTCGTCCTTTATACGTTCTAATTCTTCAGCCAAAGCAAAATGGAGTCTATCTCGGCAATAGTCAGCAACCTACAAGCCATCGTACATTTAAAATCTATGAATTAAGGTATTATGGATTCAGAGAGGTGTAACAAACTCCGTTGCTAAAATAAATTACAGAAAATGTGAATATATCATACCTTATGGCCTCCATGACCATCATAAACACCGAAAAAATGACCAGTGAGATGTGTGAGGCTTGGACTCATACCCTCATGGTCCCCCATTAGCATTTTGATGGGCAATTTCAGAAAATGAGGTAACACGGCAAAAGCATCCTCCATCTCAGATCTATTACCTTGAATGGAAACCGTGCCCCAAAGCGGTATACAATCTAGTTCATAAACACTTCTCCCTTTCACCAGATGATTACTATTTTCTTCTGGCAATCGAATGACAACCTCCGAAGCCGTTACACCTGAACCATCTTCTCTATTTGTATCCTGATTCACACCCGCGATAAGAACTTCCGCGGTGGGAACCTGCTCAATGCTTGATTCGCCTACGATAATCGCTGTTGCAAGCACTCGCCCATTATCTATTTCCATAGCTGTATCAGACAAGCTTAATTCAGAGCCTGCATCAACAACTAACAAGCCCTCACTTATGACAGCACTATTATCCTCCACAACAGACAATACCTCGTCTTCATCAAAAACATTAGAAGACCCGCTTCTCGTATCGGATAAAGTTTTCAACAAATCAGGTTCACCTACCTCTTCCATAGCGCATTCAGTCCCTCCGTTGCAAAAGCTTGGATTTTCTTGATCAGATAACAAGTCAGCTGCATCAGTAACGTTCTTAAGCTGAGTGATTTCCACAGGCGATGATTCACACATGGTGTTAGCTGCTAAGCTCAGAGTCATTGCAACTGCCGGTGTCATCTCCTCCATGAGCTCTCAAAAATCAGAGATTTCCACACCACACCACAACAAAACTTCACTGCTTCAAAGATGTACTTAGGATCATGATGATGAAGAATCCTTGTTTCATTAAAGTATTTGTCAGCGACCCAAATGCCGCTTTATTCATACACTAACTTAGCATAGTTAAAGGACCAATCAACGAGAGTTAGGTAGCGGAGATAAACAGATCTGACGGATCTATAAGACGGATCCTCACTCACTCTCCTGGTCCCAAGTCACAACAACTTGGTTTGATCTTCGCACAAATCTTTATCTCGATTTCACCCTATTGAGAGATCACAAAGCACTAATCAAAAACTCACGAATCATTCATTATCCAAACGGTCATGTCAAAAACCAAAAAAAAAAGAGAGGGAAAATCAGCGAAATCAATCACAAGAAAACCCTAAAGAAATCGAAACATTAACAACCAGAATCAAAGTAGAACATGGGTTTTTCTGGATCTAAATAAAAAAATCAGCTTTAGCTTTACCCAGAAATAGAAAGATGAATTAAAAACTTTGTTCTTAAGAAAACTAAACACAAAGCTCAAAACAACAACATAAAGAAAAAAACAAGAGAGATTCGATTCATAATAACACAAATCCTCCGATGAAAAAGCTAACTATATAACGCACAAACAACAAACAGAGAAGACAACATAAAAAATCAGGAAAGAAGAAAAAAGAAGAGAGAACTAACCAGTTGATGAATCTTAAGATATTCGCATCTACCAAATTTTTTTAAAAGAAAATCAAAGAACAAAGTAAAGATGTTCTTCTTCTTTTTTTCTTCCTTGAGGATTATTTCTCGCTCGAGCTAAATTGCTTAGAGAGAGGCTCTCTCTATCAGCGAAACAAAGAGAGAGAAGAGAATATTGTGTGGTTTGCTTTTTCTCTCTGTTTTTTTAATTCCTTTTTTTTCTTTGGTTTTGTAAATTAATAAAAAAAACAGAAAAGAGTATTTATTACAAAAGAGGATTAATAGAAGGACACGTATACACAAGTCTTGCATCATTTTGAGAACTTTGTCCTTTTTTTTTCCAACTTTTTGTCCTTTTTCTTTTTTCTAAGGTCGCTTCAGGCAACACCTGTCGATCAGCTAACAACAGATGTTTTTTTTTTAATTCTTTTTTTCCCAATTTAACTTTTGTTTCTCTGAACCAATATGTTTTCAATGGAAATTGATTTCTTTCCTTTTAAAAACAGAAATCTTATTATATAAGATAGAAAATATATAAATGTTTCCATAAAATTTTGACATGTAATATTAACCACGAAAATGAGATATAGATAAGTGAAATATAAATGGGTGGCATAAAATACAATTAGACTTGTAGGTGTCATGTGTATCTTAGTTGTAATTGTAAATAATATAACTGTAAATTGCATATTAGTGAATCAGATATGGATGAATGAAATCTTGACGTGTGATATATTTGGTTCAGAGAATTCAAAATTTTTCCATATATTTTTTTATTCCAAATGATTAGATTTTAGTTTTAAAAAGATATGAGTGATTCAAAAAAAGGTTTTCTTCTATGTTTATTTTTTTTGAGAAATTGTTAAAAATGCCCCTTTTTCAATACCCCTTTTCAAAAATGCCCCCTTTGAGAGTCCATTTTTAAGTTTGCCCTCTTTTATTTTTTAATGACCATTTTACCCTTATTTGAAACAAAATTAGGTCCACAAAATACAAAATATTTTTTGGCGGGAAAAGTGATCACGCAATTTTCCCGCCAAAACACTTGTAAAAAACCTTTAAAATACCTTGTAAAATTTTCCCGTAAAAATTTTTCCCGCCAAAAAATTTTTTTTTGCGGGAAAAGTGATTCCGCAATTTTTTTGGCGAAATTTTTTTGGCGGGAAAAATTTACAAGGTTTTTTAAAGGTTTTACAGAGTATTTACAAGTGTTTTGTAAGGTTTTACAATGTATTTTAAAAGGTTTTACAAGGTACTTATAAGATTTTATACGGTATTTATAACTTGTAAAACCTTATAAAAAACTTGTAAAACCGTATAACTTGTAAAACCTTATAAAATTGCTTGTAAAATCTTATAATATCTTATAAATACGTTGTAAAACCTTTTAAAATACATTGTAAAACCTTATAAATACCCTGTAAAAAACCTTTAAAATACCTTATAAATTTTTCCCGCCAAAAATTTAACCCCAAAAAAAATTGCGGAATCACTTTTCCCGCAAAAAAAATTTTTGGCGGGAAAATTTTTTGGCGGGAAAAAATTTTACGGGAAAATTTTACAAGGTATTTTAAAGGTTTTTATAAGTTTTTACAAGTGTTTTGGCGGGAAAAATTGAGGGATCACTTTTCCCACCAAAATATATTTTGTATTTTGTGGACCTAATTTTGTTATATTTCCTTATATATTTGTGATATATTTTATTAAAAGAAGGGTAATTTAGTCATTTTGTACATAAAAAGGGGTATTTTTAAAAATGGACAGCCAAAAGGGGTATTGAAAAAGGGGCATTTGTGTGAGTCTCCCATTTTTTTTTTGTTAAAGATTGGTTTTATGTTTTTTTTTTTGATTGGTTTTATGTTTATTGTTGAAGGACTCTTATTAGGAACTTGTCTATAGAACTCTCAATAAGAATCAGCCTAAATAATTGTTATCAATAAGAATCAACCTAAATAAAATTAACAAAAAAAAAAATCAACCTAAATAAATTAAAAATATATGTTTTCTTTTCGATAACTTAAAAGTATATAGTTTTTTTTTTTTTTGTCAACAGCTTAAATAAAATAGACGCTCAAAAGAGCCATTCCTGGGGAATGCTGTTTACATAAGTGATGTGATGCGGTTCGGTACGAATTTTTCGTGCCAAATTATCTGCTTTAAAAAAAAAAAAAAAAAAAAAAAAAAAAAAATGTATATAGTTCTCTTTTAACAAAAAACAAAAAAAAAAGTATATAGTTCTCACAATCGTGTTTATAATGGAATCGTCTTAAAAGTAAATAATCTTTCGAGAGACGTATAAGATATGGTGTTTCGCGAAGAAGAAATAAAGATGGAAGACGACAGGCCGAGAAAATTATATATTTGATCGTTACCTTTTTTTCTTTCTTCTTTTTGGATACGTAAATCAGAAAATGCAACGTGTGTTTGTTTTTTCTCAAGTCAATAATCGCAATAATTTCTATTTTTCTACCACCCGCCCACGTGGCTATCTGATTGATCAGCTAAATTTATATATTTTTATTTTTATTTTATATATATATATATATATTTACATTTATATTTTGTAGTTCATAAATTCAAATTCGTAGATATATTGCTGTTGCATTATTATCTAAACTCGAATTCAGTAAATGTGTGTAAATTGAGATGTGCGCTCATGTTAAAACGCAACATTTATATTCGCTAGAATAATTGAATTTCATTTTAATCAACTTAATATTTTGATGATGTATAATTGAATTTCATTTTAATCGAAACGCGTACATTATTGTAAGCTAGGTCTCACCAGCAACTTCCCAAAAATCACTCTCTAAAGATAAATTGAGGGTTGTGAAAATTTCCTTTTTTGTTTGTTTGTTTCACAAGACTGTTGAGAAATAAACCCTCCAAAATTAGCAAAAATGTAAAACCACTTGAAGCTTCATCATTCACAATACAAAATTCTGTTTCTTTTTATCGTTCATTGTTTCTTCTCAGAAGTTTCGGAGCCAGACAAAAGAAAAACAACGCAATCGATTATGGTTTTTGGGTGTAAATGATAAAGACATGAGATGATTCATGAGTATTATGGTTTGCTTGTGAAGCAGGTTATCCAGATTTCTTGGGAAGCAAGTCTCTAACATGTCTGCAAGAAGAGTAAGAGGGACCTCGGCGGACTATGGCCCAATCACGGCGATCGCCATTGATAAGGATAAGAACAGCCAACACGCCTTGAAATGGGCCGTTGAAAATATCATTATTGATACTCCACAATGTGTCCTTCTCCACGTTCAACGTAAGCATCTCTCGCTCTTCTCTTCATCATCGAAACTACAGCATCAAAGAGCCCTAATCAGGAATCTGTTTTGCAGTAGGAAACACAGGAGGACATTTTCATCAGGACAATCAGGACGAGGCGCATCAATTCTTTCTTCCTTTCAGAGGATTCTGCGCTCGAAAAGGAGTTAGTGATCGATCATTTCAAATCTCCATTCAACAACAGATCACTTATAATGATCACATATCATGACATTATTGTGTATACACGCTTTTCAGATCATAGCAACGGAGGTTATTCTTCATGATATTGACATCTCCAATGCTATTGTCAACTACATCACCAACAATTATTACATTGCAAATCTTGTTGTTGGCGCATCTGCACGCAATTCCTTCCTCAAGTCTCTCCTTTTCTCTGTTTCATGCTTGGTACCATCTCAACTTTGGTTACACAAAATGCTAATATTCAAATCTTTCTTTGTGATCAGAAAGTTTAAGAGTCCAGATGTACCAACCACTCTGCTTAAGACGACTCCAGAGACTTGTGCCGTCTTTGTTGTGACCAAAGGTAGGCTTGTAAAAAGCAGATCCGCGAGTCACCCTCATAAACTTTCCAGACAACAAAATCTCTCTTCTTTGTTGTACAACACAACAGGCTCCATTTCCAGTGACTCCGAGAGGTAATCTCAACTCTCTTCTAACCATTGGCCATGCTTTTTCTTTTCAACAGGATTTAGTGAAGAGTGCCTTCTTTTTTTGTTAACATTTTTTACAGTGAATCATCATCACCTGTATCTACACAAACCAACAAACCAAATTCAGATTTCTTCCAACCCGATTCACCTCGCATATCACCACCGCCATCTATGAGTGAGATCTCTCAGTCAGAGACTGATAATGGCAGTAGTGATATGGTATCAACTGTGAGTTCTTACACCGTCTCTGAAAGTTCCACTACCATCGGAAGCTCGATCTCTTCAACGTCAACGGTTAGTAGTATATCATCACTTTCTACTAAACGTTCAGTTTCTTAGTGTTCTGACATTTCCGAACTGATGCACAGGAAAGTCCACATGCGGGAAATTTCGTGGAACAACAGGTAAAGTTTGTCAGGAACATAAATTTGGTCCCGGATTTGCAGAATGTCAACATGATACTGATATGGACTATCTTCTTTGCCAGAATCAAAATCTCGAAGCAGAGGTGAGGAAACTGAGACTGGAATTGAAGCAGTTTAAGATGGACAAAGACACTACAAACCAAAACGAAAACGTAAGATATTGTTACCTTCCATGTTGATGACAATTGTTGTTGTGAATAATAATCATTAGATATTACATTATGTAGTCCCAAGAAAGCCCAAGGTCAGAGGAAAAAATAGAGCTGCCTAGAGCATTGTCTGAGAGGGAAAAGCAGAAAAAGCAGTCTGCAATCCAAGCAACTGAAATAGCAAAGCGCATAGCGAAAATGGAGAGCCAAAAGAGAAGATTACTAGAGATGCAAGCCAATTTGGACAAACAGAAGATGGTCACTACGGTGTCTTACAGACGTTATAGTATCAAAGATGTTGAAGGTGCAACCTATGGTTTTTCTGATGCTCTAAAGATTGGGGAAGGAGGTTATGGACCTGTTTACAAAGCTGTTCTCGATTACACTCCTGTCGCCATTAAAATCTTGAAGTCGGGTATCACAGAGGGACTAAAACAGTTCCGACAAGAGGTAGTGTGTTAGTCATATTGTGAAATCCTTATTTTACTTTTTTCTTTTCTTCTTCTTCTGACTCATACATATGTTTCTTCACTAGATTGAGGTTCTGAGTAGCATGAGGCACCCTAATATGGTGATCCTTCTCGGTGCATGTCCCGAGTATGGTTGTCTTGTATATGAGTATATGGAAAATGGAACACTTGAAGATCGCCTCTTCTGCAGAAACAATACACCCCCACTTTCATGGAGAGCAAGATTCAGAATTGCTTCTGAGATTGCCACAGGACTTCTTTTCCTTCACCAGGCAAAACCTGAGCCCTTAGTTCATCGTGATCTGAAGCCAGCAAACATTCTACTCGATAAACATCTCACTAGCAAAATCAGTGATGTCGGTCTAGCTCGCTTGGTACCTCCCTCTGTGTCTGATAGCTACAGTAACTATCACATGACTTCTGCAGCCGGTAAGAGACTTATCTTTCATCTCTTTTCAATGTCTTAACATCGAACCAATGTTGATGTATGTTTCCCATTTTGCGTACGGGAACAGGTACATTTTGTTACATTGACCCTGAGTATCAGCAAACCGGAATGCTTGGAGTGAAATCTGACGTCTACTCTTTTGGTGTGGTGCTTCTGCAAATCATAACAGCCCAACCAGCAATGGGGTTAGGCCATAAAGTAGAGATGGCTATTGAAAATAATAATCTGAGAGAAATTTTGGATCCAACTGTATCAGAATGGCCTGAAGAAGAGACTCTGGAGTTGGCTAAATTGGCTCTGCAGTGTTGTGAACTGAGGAAAAAGGATAGACCTGATCTTGCCTTAGTTCTGTTACCAGCTCTGAACAGGCTTAAAGAGTTTGCTACAGAGGATCATGAACGTATTCAGGATAGAACATCTCATGTGTCACATGAACACAATTCAGTTCCGCTTTCCCCGAGTCCTTCCTCTCAGGTTAGTTTCTTAGAACCGTTCTTTTTAAGGGATATTAGCTGCAAATAGAACTTTAGGAAATTCCACACACACTGCAACAAAAGATTTACTCACAATAAGCATATCAATATTAACTAAACCTTTCAATTTATGAACATAGCTGAAAACGGATTTATCAAAAAAATAGCTGAAAACGGATTTAGATCTTAGTTTATCAAGAGGACACTTTTTGTTTTGTTCTGCACACTTGCAATGTATCACACCAAGTAGGGTTTTAGATCAGGCAGAATCATATTTTGTCAAAAGTAGGTAAAGATGTTTACTGCAGAACTTTCTCAGTTCATGAATATTTCTCTGCCATGTAGAGAGAGGATCAATTGAGAAAATCATATTGAGTATTGATAAAAAAACATGGAAATTCGACGTAGATCAACCAGAAGCTGAAAGTAGCAGTACCTGAGATCCACGACTATCTTGATCCGTCTGAGACCCGTAATCATCCCGTACCAAGGAGAAGTCGACCTCCAAGATCACATACAAGCCGGTACAAAGGCAAGGGTTGGTCTTTCATGAGTTGTGCTCCATCCAGAGTTCAGTGGGGTGATCTCCCATAATGTGTGGGAGTTCCCTTATCTTTGTATATGAAACATTTTTTTGTTTTGTTCATGTCAAATGTTACAATTTTAAAGAAGACTTGCTTATTAATCTAAAGACCCTCGATCGAATCAAGAAAATCAAATCAAATGTCGTTTTGCAGCAACATGATCTTCTGTAACAAAAATATTTTCTAAGCAAACTGCAAAACTGAAATTTTTAAGGCTTAATATATGATGACATTGTTTGTTTCAGCAATAGCAACGAGCTTAGAGAATAGACATTGTTTGTTTCAGCAATAGCAAAGAGCTTAGGGAAGGTTTATTACACAATATGACTGAGACATGAGAGCCAAAAACCACAAAACAAAAAGTGACTGATCCCTCATCATAGCTTGTGAAATCTTACAGACAAAATGAATAGGTAAGAGCAGAGAACAGTCCAGAGAAATAGAACCAAAGGGAAAAATAGGTAACAAATAGGACCATCAAACATCAGGTTAGCACTCAATGAGATAAACAGAGTATACAATTATGTGAACATACTACACCATCCCAATTAACAAAATGATAAGAAAAAAAACTTGAGAGAAGAGCTTCATTACAAATGTAATACAACACATCCGTTTCTCAACGAATCAAGAAAGAGTTAACATTGATCAAAAACAGAAACATAAAACACTAACTAGAAGAAACACACTCATGACAAATTAAATTACCAATCGGCAAAACATTTTATCAGTATGAATATAAAAAAAGGTTTGCAGGTTATTCTTCAAAGTGAAACTGCATTATGACTGACAGACATACAGACTTGTACCTCTAGAAACCAAATAAAGTTTTCATTTTTATGATTCCAAAGACATACCAAACCTATCAAATTCTCACCATTTCCCCTATCAAAAATTTCAACAACGACGAAACAGAGTCTTCCAATTAGACTCTTGCAGTCTTCAAATGGGCACATACCGCTTCACAATTTGCTTCCCAGCTACAACAGCTCCAGCCGCAAGTCCACCAAGAGCACCAGCCACAGCCGCAGATCTCACTCCTCTAGCCGCTCTACAAACAGCTCCGGTCCCAAGACCAGCCACCACACTGGTCCAAACATCATCTCTATCCGTGACAGCCACAACACCACTCTCGATCCCTGCGTAAACCAACCCAATGATACCAATCCTATTACCCCAAGTTCGACCCGTTTGACCAGAAGAGTTCAAGATCCTGTTGATTTTGAGCTTAGTAGTGTCGCCAGATTCGAAGCTTTTGACTCCAGTGATAACTCCAACAGAAGCTCCGGCAACGGAGCCACCGAGGTAAGCTGTTCCGGTGTAGAAAGTGAGATTCTCACCCCAAGATCTACGTTGCCTTAAAGACTCCTCCGTGAAGAGAAACTCAGGAGATGTTGGAAGCTTGTAAAGGTACTGAGATTTGTTGATTGGGACTTCGTAGTTTTGGTAAGGATTGTAAAGTCTTGTGTTTTCGTCTGACCCATGATCGGATCTGTTATTAGCCGCCATGGATTGGAGTAAAAAAGTCTAGGTTTAAGGGATTTTGATGGTGGCTAATGGCTATAGAGAGACGACGGAGGAAAGAGAGAGAGAAACGTGTGATGATGTGTTGTGTTGTGTCTCTCTGAATGTTTGGTTGGTTGCCGAAATGAGAAATGAAACCAAACAAAACTAAAAATCTATGTTTAGGGTTTTTAGGGAAAGACTCAGTCCAGTTGTTTCCAGATTCGCCTCACTACCAGATTCGCTTAATACTCGCGTTTGCGTTTATTCGGTTTTTGCCCCATTTGTTTTGATTTCTCTAATTTAAACCCAATTTGGTTTTCTCTTGCCACCACACACTGTATATGCTGATATTTCGAATTTGACCCCAGAAGTTTTGTTTTTACAAAATTAACCTCTTTAACATTGGACTTTTCAAAATCACGTTTACATTACTTGCAAATTGCAATCCATCGTGACAACAACCAACCATTCTCGAATTTTCATGTGTTTCTTATAATGTCAAAAATATTATTCACTAGAAACAGTTCACATTTCTATTTGTATTATATTTATAATAAATAGGTTTATTTTCATTATAATGGTTTGTTATTGGTAATTATTTATTGTTGCGGTTCAAAGTGTAATACTTTCTGTACCGTTACTTCTATCCGTTATTTTGTAACCGTTTTTAATTATTTACATATCGCTAACCATTTTATCTACCCGCCAAATTTTTTTTTACTATTTTGTGTTATCATTCAAAAATCCAATCGATAAACAACCATAGAAGCATCAAATTAAAAATTTGGCAAATAGCAATATATGGGCTACGATTTAGTGAGGATATTAAAATAAAAAAATTAAGGATTCAAATCCAAAGTTTATTTGTTTTTAATTTGAGTCAAAAGGGAAAATAAATAAAATTAATTTCGAGAGTAAAAGCATAAATTTGCAAAGTAAAAAGCCCCCGCAGTCACACAACTGCGCAGAGCCAGAACAAACGAATCCTCCGGCGAAAGTTACGGCGAAGAGACGTCGTCTAACTCCGATTACAAGGAGAAAACTCAAGGAAAATTAAACAAGGGTGAGATGGGAAACCAGAAATTAAAGTGGACGGGAGAGGAAGAGGAGGCGTTACTCGCCGGAATTGGAAAGCACGGTCCTGGTAAGTGGAAGAATATTCTCCGGGATCCTGAATTCGCTGATCAGCTCATCCATCGCTCCAATATCGACTTAAAGGTTTCTCTTTTCTTCATTGACCTCTTTAAAATCACTCTCTTTGAACCATATAAAACCTAGACATATCGAATTTCAGACTAACCCGGAAGTGCATTATGAAGTCGGTCGTATCTGATTAGTTTAAGATCCATAAAAATTTAAACTTTTGGGAATATGTTTTAGACCAGATTATAAACAATCTTATTAATGCTATCTCTTATCATTGTTCATAGGATTAGTTGAATCTTGGAATATATATGAACCCTATAAGTTGTTCTTTTAATGATTCAAGTGTACAATAAATAAAGCAAGCTTGGTTGAGCAGTACTTTCCTTCATTTTGCAATGGATTTTCTCTTTTACTTGGTAGCCTTATGAAGATGAATCTGTAATTATTTGTGTTTCAATACTTTATAGGATAAGTGGCGTAACTTGAGTGTTGCCCCTGGTACTCAAGGTTCAACTAATAAGGCACGACCCACAAAAGTCAAAGAGGAAGGCCCTGCAGTTGCAATTGATGATATCACTAATCCACCTCCTAATACTATCCCTACTATTCCACCTCCTCCCAATCAGCGTATTTTACCTTCTGAGTTGATCCCTGATGAAAAAGGTAACATTGTGGTGGATACAAAGAATGTTCCCAGGTTTGTCTTTCTTTCTTCTCGGTTTCTTATGCTTGAAATGCCCAGAAAGTATGATGAGAGACCAGTTCCATAAATGCTAGCCTATCAACTCTGAGTAATAATCTTCATCATCTGTTGCTAAACTTCTGATATGTCCCTATTTTCAGGTATGACGGGATGATATTTGAAGCTCTCTCTGCTTTAGCGGATGGTAATGGATCTGATGTCAGTTCCATTTTTCATTTCATTGAGGTTAGACAATTTCTCTCTGCTCTTTATTATGCACAGATCAGAATGTTATTTGTGCTCGATTTGTAAACTACTAAACAGATTATTAGAGACATCATCTTATATATGGGGGACGTGTAGTTATGTTATTGGCAATTGTAAACTGTATCTACATTGACTTGTGCAAATGGCTTATTACTACTATCAACAATCTTCCTAGGATTGTCCTTCGCAAATGAGAACACCGAATTCTGAATGTCAAGTCTGATACTACTAATCATCTTTACTTTGAAGTTTTTAGTATGATGATAGTTGACGTGAAGCTGTCCACTATGCCTATCTGAAAAAATGTTATGCTCTTGATTTTACTTAAATTTGGGTCACTCTCTGTTATTCTTTTGTCCCATTTGGATATATAATAGCCTTTGTTTTGGACCTTTCGACCGAGCAGCCTAGGCATGAAGTACCGCCAAATTTTAGGAGAATCCTTAGTTCAAGACTGAGGAGGCTTGCAGCTCAGAGCAAACTTGAAAAGGTTAGCACCTTCAAATCTGTAAGTCTTGAAGCTCACTTTTCTTGTGTTTTTTTTTTTTGAGTTCACATTTCCTTAATAAATTCTCGAACAAAACCATCTTCATCAAATGGCGTTTACAAATATCTGGTCCATATCTGTCTGAGCCAATGAAGCATGGTTCAACATAAAGAATCCACTGAATTAATAACAGAATCAGTGACATTGTTCTTTAAAGCCTTCTCATGCTATGTCTTTGTCCTTTTTTTTTGTTCTGTGTTGTTCAATCCAACACATAACAGTTGCAGAACTTCTATAAGATACCGGATCCATCAGGAACAAAAAAACCTGCCCCAAAAACAAAGGAGACACATACGAAGCTGCGCCAAGCAAACAATCAGGCTTCTGCTATTTCACTACAGATGATCGAGGAAGCTGCAATAACCGCTGCCTGTAAAGTCGTAGAGGCAGAGAATAAAATAGACGTAGCCAAACTAGCAGCAGAAGAGTTTGAGAAGATGAGTAAACTTGCCGAAGAAACCGGAAAACTCCTGCTGATAGCTAATGAGATGCATGAACAATGTAAAAAGCCAGACTGTTTTCTCATTTCTTAGCAAACAAAACAAAACGTCTCCGGGTTTCAATGTCTTAACTTTGGTATTACATGTCTGTTTTGCAGGTTCTGGTGGCGAGCCTATGCTCTTGGCTTGAGTCTATGGGACATTCCTTGTAGCTCACCAGTCTCTCCGTTAATATATAAACAAAATTAATTTACTAGACGTTGGCTCTGTTTGTGAGTAATTTCAGAGTCTGCTTTTTGTTTTGATTTCCGGAACCTATAATACATATTACTTCAACTTATTAGCGAAATTACTTTCGTATAATTTTCTTTAAATTTCTCTATATCGAATAATGTTATTTTATGGGACCAAAACATTAATTTGAGTAGTAAAATAAGAAAGTTTCTTCTTTTGAATGCAACAGAGAGTGAAAAAAGTGGTAATATATAAAAAGTTAAGAGGGCAAATCGGGAAAGAAGATGTTTTCCTTTTCCTACTTTGAAAAGTAAAGTAAAACCTAAAAAAAAAAAAAAGAGAACACGACCGTAAGTAGTTAGAACGGTGGAGGTATAAAAGAGCAGTCTTTTTCTTCTCCAACTCCACGGCGCAGATCCGAAGAGTTTGGTCTTGTCTTTTTTCAATCTCTCTTCAATTTGCTAACAGCAGGTTGGTTTGAATCTCTCTTCTTTTATATGTTTTGTGTTTGGATTGTCATTGTGCTTTTATAGAAATTATAGGTTTTTTTGTCTTGTTTGATTCATCATATACAATGCTGATTCGTAAAGGATCGATTTTTGTACAAGGATGATTTAGATGTTTTATTAGTGCGCCTTGGTTAGGTTATGTTTACATTAATTGAATCCTTTGGATTGTACAACAGTTGACTTTACGAAGATGAATTTGTAGTTACATCATGAAACTTTATTTATGCTTGATTTGCTTCTGTTCTCTCTTGGTGCTTGTATCATATCACTTTTTGTCTTCGTACGAGTTTGTTATGGGATCTGAGACAACGAGTTTGATTATAAATTGAATGTTTTTGGGTGATATTCTTGCTCTCTTGAAATCTGTTTTTTACAATGTCGGTTTCTTTTTTTGTTATGCTTCTACAGTCATGGCAGGAATGGCATCTGATGGAACACAATATGATCCTCGTCAGTTTGATACTAAGATGAATGCCGTGTAAGTTCAATTTTAGTATCTAATATCTAAATTACTGGATAACAACCAAGAACTGAGTTGTGTAATACTTTTCAGACTCGGCGAGGAAGGAGAGGAAACATTCTACACTAACTATGACGAAGTTTGCGATAGCTTTGATGCAATGGAATTGAAACCAGATCTTCTTAGGGGTATTTATGCTTATGGTAAGTCAGATTTTTCCTTTGAGAACACATTCTATACCTTTCATTGCATCTGTTAAGTGTTTGTTTTCCTTTTGATTGTTTCACAGCGTTGATGTATTCTTCTTATCATTAGGTTTTGAGAAGCCTTCTGCTATTCAGCAGAGAGGAATTATTCCATTCTGCAAGGGTCTTGATGTCATCCAGCAAGCTCAGTCTGGAACTGGAAAGACCGCTACCTTTTGCTCTGGTGTTTTACAGCAGCTCGATATTAGTTTGGTTCAATGCCAAGCTCTTGTTTTGGCGCCTACCCGAGAACTTGCCCAGCAAATTGAAAAGGTTATGAGGGCACTTGGTGACTATCTTGGCGTCAAGGCTCAGGCTTGTGTTGGTGGAACTAGTGTTCGTGAGGATCAACGCGTTCTTCAGTCTGGTGTTCATGTTGTTGTTGGAACCCCTGGTCGTGTCTTTGACTTGTTGCGTAGACAATCCCTCCGCGCTGATGCAATCAAAATGTTTGTTCTTGATGAAGCTGATGAAATGCTCTCTCGTGGTTTCAAGGATCAGGTTTTAAGCTTGTTTAATCTCTCATTTACTATTTCATTTTCTCTCTAATAAGTGAAATCCTTTGTTCTTACACTTTGATTTCTCTGTCAGATATACGACATCTTCCAGCTTCTTCCTTCCAAGGTTCAGGTCGGTGTTTTCTCTGCTACAATGCCACCCGAAGCCCTTGAGATCACAAGGAAGTTCATGAACAAACCAGTCAGGATTCTCGTCAAGCGAGACGAGCTGACTCTGGAAGGTATCAAGCAGTTTTATGTCAATGTAGACAAGGAAGAGTGGAAACTCGAGACACTATGCGATCTCTACGAGACACTAGCCATCACGCAAAGTGTCATCTTTGTGAACACAAGGCGTAAGGTTGATTGGCTAACCGACAAAATGAGAAGCCGTGACCACACTGTCTCAGCCACACACGGAGACATGGACCAGAACACAAGAGACATCATCATGCGCGAATTCCGCTCTGGATCTTCCCGCGTCCTCATAACCACTGACCTTCTTGCTCGTGGTATTGATGTTCAGCAAGTCTCTCTGGTCATAAACTTTGACCTCCCAACCCAACCGGAGAATTACCTTCACCGTATTGGAAGAAGTGGAAGGTTTGGGAGAAAGGGAGTGGCAATCAATTTCATGACAACGGAGGATGAGAGAATGTTGGCTGATATTCAGAGGTTTTACAATGTGGTCGTTGAGGAGTTGCCAAGCAATGTTGCTGATCTTCTCTGAAGCCCCTTTTTTTCTGTTGCGGCGGCCGGGTAATTTTCTTCTTTGTTTTTTACTGAGAAAATGCTGTTTTTACCCCTTTTTTTGGCAGCTTTTCTATGCTTTGATTTTTGTTTTCAGGCTACTACTTAGATTAATAGTTCTTGGCAAAAAGAGAACAGAACTCATTACATGATTTTGCTTTTTGGCAATCAAAAACTTCGGCATTATTTATAACTTTTTGTTAACGTGACTTACAAGGAAGGATACTCTATGACATATCTCTACTATATTCTCCATTTCATTAGCGAATTTTTGTTTTCTACCTTTGAATTTACAATAAAAAAAAAAACCATAAGGTTGGGGACAAACCCCAAAAAACTTCCCTCGAATCATGAAGTGAGAAGCGGCCATGTGTAAATCCAAAGGACATGAGATCTTACAAAATTTTCTTGGGAAAAATAAACATGCAAATCTGTACTAGGTGCAGTGGTAATTAATCTCTAGCACTGTTTTTTTTAATTAATGTACCAAACATATCTCATCTTAACGAATATACAAAAAGAAACTTCGATTACCTAAATAGATATTGAGGTTGTAATTACTGCACTAAATAATGAAAAAAAACTACACTTGATGTCCCATTCTATAAATATGTCAAAAGTCACAAGAGACAAAAAGCAGAAGAGAAAGAGGTTGGAGATAAAACCCAAAAGCAACAACTCTCCTTTTTTCTTCCTAAAAAAGCAAAGCCATCTTTTTTGAGGTTTGTTTACAAGTGAAGATGTTCAGATCCAAGTCATGCAGAGAAGAGATCAGAAGTAGCAGCATCACCCACAAGTACCATTGCTTCAGTCATGGAGGAAAATCAGAAGCAGAAGCAGCACCAAGCCCAACAAACTATCAGCCTCCAGTGATGATGAGATCTTACAGCACATCAACTTATAATGCATACAAGAATCCAACAATTGTGAGAGACAATTCCAACAGTAAATCCAAGAGAAGCAATAAGGTGAAGAAGAAAGGGTTCACGGGTTTGTGTGAGGCAGAGATTCAGAGAAAGAAGAGAGTGGCTTCTTATAATGTGTATGGTGTTGAAGGGAGAGTGAAGGAATCTATGAAGAAAAGCTTCAAATGGTTTAAGGAGACTTGTTCAAATGCTGTTTATGGTTTGTGGTGATCCAACCACAAATCTTCTCTTGTTGCCGCATTGCTATGTCTGTTTTCATTCTTGTTCCAAGTATGATGATTGTTGTAATATCTTAAGCTACGATAAATACAAGTAAGAGCCTTAATTGCATTTACATTATACTTCATTCGTAGACACCAAGGATGAAGTATGACCTAACCTGCCATCTCGCAGGTCATCTCAAGGCTCAACTTGACAAATGACATAACCAGAAGCTGCTACTCTCAGATCCTCTTTAATGAAAAACAGTACAATTATTGCTTCGGTACATTAATTATAATTTCTCCTTTCACTCAATTTTTACCATATGCTGAAACATGAGAAGATGCCCTTTTGAAACATGAGAAGATGCACAATAAAAAAAAAACTTTGCTTTTGTACTTTTTTTTTGCAGCCTGAGGAATAGTTCTAGGAACTTTAAACCTTTTTGAGGAACAAACGATTTTAGCTTTGCAGTACTAAACAAGACAAAACACAACAGAGACAGTATATATCAAATGGGGACTAAAAGTGTTAAAGAGTCTTAAGACTCTTTGATCTCACCCTCTTTGAGTTTGTCTTTCTCTGGAATCACTGCTTCAGAGTCTTTTCCTTATCTTTGTTATTTGAGTGTGTGCTTACAGGCACAAGTAAAGTCTCCCTCCCTGTGAACACAAATGCACGTAAAACATGGGGAGGGCCTAAGAGAGGTTTTCTTTTGTCTTTTAATTTACACTTGTCCCGGGGTTTCAAGATCATTCACTGGCCCCAACGACTAAAAATGCAGACTCTCGATCCCTTTAAGATTAGCCTCATAGTTCTTCATGACTGAAGTAGTCGCCCTTGAAGGTGACGATAGCTTGTTGATCTCAGATGAGACAATAGGGGAGCTTCGACCAACAGGGATCTTTGAATTGGAGCCTGATCCAGCTTCAATGATTTGAGGGTTTGATAGCTCAGAATCAGTTCCCAGAACTGCAGCCTCGCGACTACTGGATACAGCAGCACGTCTTGATGACCCAGTTGCGCGGAGAAAGCTAGAGCTCGATAACTGTCACAAGAAAAACAGCTCAGTTACCATTAATATAAAGCACAAGAAATCAAAAAAATTCAGCTGCCAATCCTTGTGTATACAACCCGTGGCTGAGTCTCAACAACTTACAGAACCTTATGTTTTTTTTTTTTTCCAACTCAGAACCTTATGTTTATTTCTTCAAATCAGGGTCTAAGGAATTGGATACCTGTAACATGGGGGCAATTTTATGTACTCACCACTACATCTTTAGATATTGCAGGATCACTTGAAACTGGTGCTTTTTGTTTAGCTAAGCTTCCTGAGTTAAAAATTTGTCCAGAACTTCGTCTAGGGATTCCTGATGACCAGCCAGAAGGTCTAGCTTCGTCGCCACCTGCAGTGGAACCAAAGAACACATCAGAAGGGTGAAAACCATGTCGCTGTAGAACAGAGTATCATAGCCAAATGCCTAATGAAATATGGTAAGAAACTACTCGAAAAGATAGAACTACCTGATGGCCTCTCAGCACTAGTAATGGCAGGGGGGAGGCCAGAGCTTGGCCCAACTACAGGACCCTGGAAGAAAGGTATGTATTCAGCAGAAGTGGGATGATGACATTCGGAAAAGAAAAAAAAAACTGATTCTTACATGATGACGAGGAGGAGGAGTAGAAATCTGTGATTGCTGATACTTCAAGATCGTCCAATCAAATACATAATCAAACTGGAAACCTAAAATATAAGCAGAGGACGTAAACTCAAATTAACATGTTGATTGACTGTCCAAGTTATATTTGCTTCACAAGACTAGGATTAACATAAGTGATTGAGGAGACCAAACCTTCACGAATAAACAGGTCACGGAAAAGCCGTTTCAGGTAGGCATAGTCTGGCTTGTCGTCGAATCTCAGAGAACGGCAATAATGGAAATAAGATGCAAATTCAGATGGATAACCTCGGCATAAAGCCTATAAGGAGAATAGAATATTTAATCAGTATTAAGCCATAAGTGTCACCAACACAGGCATCGGAACATTATTTTACCTCAATAGATGTCGATACTTTCTTTTCACTGATTTTCTCATACTTTTGCTTCTTATTTCCAGCTTTCAGTCCTTGCCAAGGAAGACTGCATTTAAGTGGATAAGTTAGCCAAAGACCGCCCTATAAAGAACCAATAGCAACATGCCAACATGTACGGTAAGAGAGGTACATACCTTCCTTTTAAGAAGTACATGAGAACAAATCCAAGTGACTCCAAATCATCTCTACGACTTTGTTCTGTAATAAAATAGACCATTAACTATCTAGAATTACGTTCTTTAGATAGTTAAAAACTTAGAAACTAAATGAACTGGTATTACCAATGCCAAGGTGAGTGTTCATGCTAGCGTATCTAGCAGTTCCAGTCAAGTTTTTGTTTTCTCTGTGATACACAAAATATTAGAATTATAATTGCAACGCAGATACATCATATACTGCAATCATCGAAAATGTTGCTACTTTGGAGCAATACATTAAAAATGATTTTCTCATATACTAATGCATCTTTGTAAAAACTGGGAAAGTAAGCTAACTATCTGAGTAAGAGGCTATCCAAATACTAAAACGACAGTAATCCTGTAAAGACCTTATTCCAAATGAAAGAAAACCTAAAAAAGACTCTTATTTTGTCTATAAACACTTATAACCACGACAACACAGGAGAAGCAATCATTAGAAAGCCAAGGAAACTTAGATCCACTTTTCTAGAAAGGGTAAAGCTCTACAAACAAACAGGTAAAAGACGTGAGACAGGCGAAAATATTTAAATAACCACACTGCAAAGCCTATTGTAAGCATTAAATGTCCCTAAAACACCCTTTAAATCGAGGATAAAGATGACTCCACCCTTTTACAGTGATGTATTACATAGAAGAATCTTAAGTTAGATAACAGTCACACAAGCTAGATAAAAGTAAAGCCTACAAAGGCGTACATTAGTAACAGACACAAGGAAAATCATAGGGTTATGGCCAACCTGTAAGGAATATGCTGATGATTTGAGTCTCTATACTTCTTTGCCAGACCAAAGTCGATGACATATACCTGTAATCAGCCAACACATTGTTTAACAAATATGTGGAGAATAAACAAATCTTACAAACAGCCCTTCTCAACATCTACCTGATTTGCGCGCCTCCCAAGACCCATCAGAAAGTTGTCAGGCTTGATGTCCCGATGTAGAAATGACTTCTGATGGACAAACTCAATGCGATTGATCTGAAAAGAGGAACAAAAATATCCTAAATGTTTATTCAACGTGAGAAAATTATTTCCAGGCTATAGACAGGATCCTACCATTTGATCTGCAAGCATTAGTACAGTCTTTAGTGAGAGTTTCCTACTACAGAAATTGAATAGATCTTCAAGGCTAGGCCCCAACAAGTCTATCACGAGGACATTATAGTCCCCTTCAACACCATACCATTTAACGTTTGGAACGCCAGCTAAAATCAAGGAAAGGAAAGCAACCCTCTTGGATAAAGAAAAAAGAAATCACAAACTACAAATGTAAACAAGTACAGAACTAGGTCCTTACTTCCTCCTTGTAATACTTTGTACAATTTTGATTCGTAGAGCAACTGAGGATGCTTGGTTTTCACATTTTCCTGAAAGAAGAAGAAAAGATGCCGTCAGAACATATACAACAAACACAGCAGCCAAAATAAGATAAATCTGTTACATTTCAGAACGACAAAGAAATGTGAAACAAACATGAGGATTTGATTTAACATACTCAACAGTCAGAAGCAGTACAAACAGGTAACAAAAGAAAAGCAACGGCCAATGTTTCAATACAGTAATATGTATAGCTGTCAGCCTCATAATTCTCCATTTGTAGGCCACAACAAATTTTTCAATAGGATGGCCCCACCAGTTGCAGGTAGTTTTGTCGTGGACTCTAAGAATTGATTCAGCATTAATTAGACAATCTTCTCAAGAATCAATAATTAGCTCTCAGTTCTTACGAAAAGTCAGGTTGAACCCAGATTTAAACTACAAAGAAATTGGTTTGATCATGTTGAATACTGGATGAAAACAGTCATAGATAATCAAGATGAAGTTAAGGAAGGACTAAACTAATTTGCTACAATCGCATACAAAAAGCAGTAAACTGGTTAGAGCTGTGTGTGGCCTACTAAATAAATTCTTTTCCTTTTTCGTCTAAACACAGTATATTAATGTTTTCATTCTAATCGATTTTATCATGTAAAAGGAGAAGCTCCAAGCTAAGAAAGACCAAGCAATAACAGAAGTCTTTCTACACACATGCTACAACAATCAAAGCTTTCTTCCTACTTTCCGAGAAAATTCAATCTTTATTTAATGAAGATATACGTACAGACTTCAATGATCTCTGTACTACTTCAATTAAACACTGAAATTGGTAAAACAAAATTCACTTTTGAGTAGGAATACTTACAAGTTTAATAGCCACTTCTTCATTCGTCTGGATATTGGTACCTAAAATCAATTCAAACCCATGTTAAAACCAAATACTTATAATCATAGAGACCACAAACGAAGGTGAAATCAGAATCAAAGACATACCAAGATAGATCTCTCCGAATGATCCACCGCCGATCTTCCTTCCAAGCCGAAATTTGTTTCCGACTCGCGGCTCCATCAAATCGAAAGCTGATAAAACCTTCAACTACTTCTAAACTACCGAAATCGATTACTAGCCTCCACCAGAAGCTTTACCTTTCGCCGGAAAAAAAAAAACACAAACAGAAGAAAAAAACAAAAACGAGACTGGACCTGAAGATTTGAAGAAGTATGAGATAAGTAGAGGCAAAAAAAATTCAAAGGGATAGAAGGAAGAAGTAGGGATGGATTCCGATTGACTTCCGGCGAAAGAGAGTCGACATATCAAATCCACGCGGCGAAAATATCCCAAAAGGGAAGGGATAGACACCAGAGATGATGCTTCACTAACATTAAAAGCAAATCGCTCTTATTATTCTTCTCCAAGGAAAATATTAATAATAATTGCGGATTAGTTGGGCCGTACCCAAACCATATTGGGCAAAACCCGGCCCAGTATAATAAATATTAGTATTATAAATAAGTTAATTTATTCGCCAACCACTTCAACTTCTAAAGTCACTAGAAACTAGAAAGTAACAGACACGCAAATAAGTTAGAGATTTCATTACCTAAAACTAAAAGCCAATTGGTGGATACGAAACCATTTACTAAAGCAACTATTTATATAGTATTATTTCTCTGTGGAAATTTATCAAATGGTACTTATACAAATGGAATAGTCACATAAATTCATTTCATTTCAATCATTGGCTCATTGCTATTGAGGGTTCTTTCTCAATTTTCTCTAAAGTCAAGATTCTCTAACATATGTGACAGTGTGTGTTGTATAAATGACCAATTAAATGTTAAGAGGCACAGAAGAGGAACAAAGGAAGATTCTTTGTTATGTTTTTTGCATTCTGTCCTAAGTATACACAAAACCTAAGTATAATGTGTACAAAAGAAAGAAAAATTCGAACCAACAAGTAGAAAAACATCAGAGCTACTCTTTACATGATCTCACTCTATAATAAACCCCTCAACAAAAAACAGCATCAACACCTGTCTCCAGAGTCTAATGCATCTTGGACCTGCAGAAAAAACAAACCTATACAAGGCTACAATGATCTAGGTGACATTGCGTCTTGAGCTGAAAAATGAGAGAGATTTGACTGTTTCTTGTTCAGTTTCGACCGTAGATGCCTGATTTTTGCATCGACTCTAGCTGTGAACCCGATCTTTGTCTTTTCTCGAGCTTTTGTACGCTCTCGGGTCCACAATCTCGCGTCTTCAATATCTCTTCCGTAGTATTTGATCTCTTGGATGATATGATGATCCAATGGATTCAAGAATCTCTGGAAAGCAATGTGAGCAACATAAGGAAGAACTGCAGCCACTGTGACCAACAATGTAGCCATCCAGTAAATAGGAGCAGGAGCAAGAATCTCATCAAGAATCCTGTATATGTTTCCAGAATAACTCGGAGGCATCATACTGTAGATCGCCACAAAGAGATACCACATACCGATGCTTCCCCAGATCAAAACGTGTTGGATCCAAGTGAAATGGGACATGGTTAATGCGATTTGAACATTGGCTGCCCAGATTATGCACGTGAACATGGTTGTGCCAACAGCATCCATGTCAGCTGTTTGCCCATTGTCTCTGAAAGCTTGAGAATAGATGATTCCGATGTTGAGGAAGAATATGACAAGAGATGCGTAGACGCCATTGCACATCCATCCAAGTATTCTTGACCAATCAAAGAAGAGGTTCTTTGTGCCTTGTTGGTATAAAGCTGGGAACTACACAACACAAGCGAAAAATACATTAATTTTTGTTGATGATCAGCAGAGATCCGAAATAGCTTTTCAAGATTTAGTTCTCAGGGAAGATTTATAAAGCTCACCTGTAAGCAGATCTCCGAGGAAACATCCTGTTCAAAGACACCAAGAGCAATCACTGGCAATGAGGTAAGAACAACATTGAAGAGCAACAAGTAGTAGTCATTGTACACTGATTGCCCAGAAAACCCAGTGAAAGCCTCAAAGTAGAAGAGAGTGAGACCAAATGCTATGTTTTTGTAGAAGAAATAGCAGATCTGTATGTAGAACAACATAAGGTTAGAAACAAACTAAATGTAAGAGTAATTATAATGGCCACAAGAACTACATATTACCATTTGAGCTATCCTTTTGTAGCACCAGTGTCCATGGACGACGAGTAATCGTTCCAAAAACCGGAACTGGGCAATCGAAAAGTCACTAGCCATAACAGCCTGCAAAAGTAAGAAGGATTAGCAAAAATGTCGACATGGATTGATTCTCTATGAACATTCTACTAGTCAAGAAACAGAAAATATAGCTTGAGAAAGCATGGTGCTGAGAGAAAAACTGAACCTGCATTCCTTCAACTCCACTAATTCCTACACCAATGTCAGCTTCTTGAATCATCCCAACATCATTTGCACCATCACCTATTGCCAATGTGGTTTTTCCTGTTCCCTCTTTAACCAACCTAACAACCTTGTATTTTGGAAAAAGCAAAACAGATAAAATTGAGGATTCTCTTTTTGGAAGAAGTTTCAGGAGTTGCATAGTCAAGGAGGAATGCTATGAAACGAATAAGGGAAGGAAGATAAATATATATACCAAAGCCTTCTGCTTGGGAGACACTCGACAGCAAATGACTGATGCACAATCCACTGCCAAAGCCAAGAATTGATACTTCATATCATCCTCCAAGGCATAAGTTAGAGTTTTCCCGTCAATAATCAAAGCAAACGCAGCATGCGGATCCTTCTCAAGCTTCACCATTTGTACAGCTTTTGTGAGTTGATTCAGAATGTTCTCTTTCACAACCTGACACATCAATAGAGATATAAAAGTCAGGTTCGAAATTTTAGTTGGAGGAACTTTCAATTAATGCTTTAGCAATATGCCATCATGCAAACTCCTTTAGACATACCCTTTTTGAATCTTGGGATCCTCCTTCTGAATTCATTGATGTTATGCAGATCTGTCTCATGCCTTGTCGAAGTAAACTACACGCGAATCTGCAGTTCATAAAAGGTAATTTGTTCACAAAAATCACTAGGTAAAAGCAGATTACAGATCTAATTTCTAGTTTATATTCAAGGTAAATCAGAGATTCTTACCCAATGTTGATTGCTGTTTCCATTTTGTCTCCAGTTAAAACCCATAACTTGAGCCCAGCTTGAGCAAGTTTATCTATGCATTGGGGCACCTAAGTCAGATGAAAAGGAAAAGGAACTCAGTTTACATAGCAAAATTAAATATGGCATTAGTGTGTCTGTGCAATAATACATACCCCTTTCTGGAGTTTGTCCTCCACAGCAGTAGCACCTATTAGGATAAGTTCTTTTTCAATCATATCCGCTCCCGTCTCAAGCAGCTCATCCCTATCAGATCCTATTGAAGTTTTGGCCTTAAGAAACTCAGAGTTCCAAGCTGCATATTCATCCTCGTCAAGCTTTCTGTAGGCAAGTGCGAGTGTACGGAGTCCAGCTTCTCCATATTCAGTTAAATGCCTAGTGGTAGGTCCCAAGTATGTCTTTCCATTCTTCGCCAACCGCTCAAAGATGATGCTGTAAAATTCAGGAAAAAAACAGTTGATACCAGTAAAGGTTGACTGTATATAAGCTTCTTCATATGGTCAATATGACAAATTGCTTGCTAACCTGTCAGCTCCTTTGCATAGTAGAAGAATCTGCCCCTCCTCATCGCGTACAATTACTGTCATTCGCTTTCTTTTGCTCGTAAATTCCAACAAATTCAGAACTTTATACTCCCTGCAATGTTTTTGGTACTTACTCAGGATGCTCGCAAAAAAAAAGAAAGCTAAACTGATAATCAGAGATTTACACATAAAACATCTTACTAATTCTCACCTTTCGATTATTTGCCCTGAACCAGAGAACCTCTCGCGGATAAAAACGCTTGACTGGGTTCTCTTGAAGAACTCAAAACCAAACTCTCTAGCAGCAGCAAGAAAAGAAGCCTCATCAGGTGACTCTGCTTCATAGGTGTACTTGCCAGTCTCCTCGTTCAACTCGGGAATAGCTGTGTGACAAATAGCTAATATGCGGAAGAACTGCAAAATGTCATTTGGTTGTGATTCCCTCAACCAATTACCATTCATAAGTCTGCTATCCTCAAAACCAAATCCCTTTATAGGAGCTCTAGGAATATTATAGTTATTATCCCCTTCCACCTCGATTTCTTGCGTACGGCTACTGTCCCATGTGCCATACACTTTAGTCTGAGACTGAGGAGTACTTGATATCTCTCCGTGCTCTTCAAGATCCACAGCCATCTGCTTTGCAGCAGCAAGTTCTACTTCGCTGGAACGCACACCATAAGAAGTGCCAGCAATGGAGCATTTCAAGAAATCCATCTGATTACACGTCAAAGTTCCTGTTTTGTCAGAGAGGATAGTATGAACCTGACCAAGCTCTTCGTTTAGATTCGATGTGCGCGCTTGTGCAGGGACTCCACTCTCATCATCATACATGTGTAAGTCTTGATTGATGAAACTTGCTTGCCAGACTTTGACAACCTCGATCGAAACATAAAGAGAGATTGGAATCAAATATCCATAAAGCAATAGAGCAGTGATCAGATGAACAACCCCAGCGTAGATTGGATTGATCGGATTTGTAAAGTCTATAGGCTCGCCAGGTCGTAAGTACCACATTTTGGGCATGTGAAACTCTGTCTCCCAAGCAAATCCTGATGAGCTGATGCAAGAGATTAAAATAAGTAGGACAAGAAGAGTGTAGATAATGTAGTCCATTGTCCTTTCGATTCTGCTTCTCTTGGAAGGCGATTTTGTTGAATTCTGCATAACTTTGGTATCAAAACCAGTAAATACCACGACTCCATAAACATAGGTTGTATTCCTAAGCTTTGAGTCTCTTAAGAGAATCTGACTTGGATCCAGAGGAAATGTTTGCCTCTCAAACTCTAGATTGCCAACAAAGGTATAAAGATTCGGGTTTGGATCTTCACATCTTATCGTCGCCATGAAATTCTTGAAAGAATCATCATCATCTAGTGGCAATGACACTTCCAAAGATCTTTTCACTTTCAAGTTTGTTTCACCATCTAAGTTCATAGTCTCAACGTAGCAAATCCCATCCTCGTAACTCGATGACAAAAGAAGCAAATCAGCAGGGAAAAACTCATCCTTCTCCACTTTGACAATATCCCCAACGCTAACCTTCTTCCACTTTCTCTGACGAAACACACCGTCACTTTTATGAACACAAGTTTTCCGCGCATTAATCTTCACGTCTTGCATAAACCTACGCCAATCTTCTAGAGCCTCTTTTAACATACTAAGCCCAACAACAAAGACCAAGGGAGCAATCATACTCCATTTGTTGAATGGTGAGAGTGGAAACACCGAGAGAATCGCAGCTACCAAGAAGTAGAGATTCGCAGCACGGTGGAACTGCTCGTACAACGACTTAGGAAAGAAAGTGATCAAATTGTACCTCGTCGTAGAAACATAATTAGAACGATATCTCAAAGGCTTCTTCTTGTGCATATGAGGCTGATTACAGAACACAGTCCGGCTAAAACCCGGACCTTGGATTGGTTGAGAGTCTTGACCTTCAAGCGTGTTAGGCCTAAGACATCCAAATGTATAAAGAAGGCTTAGTCGCAGCTTCGATCTTATTCTACCTCGAGCCATTCCTCAAGAACTTTCTTTACTCAAGAGAACAAGAAGCCAATTATGATCTTTTAACAGGATCCAGCACTCTAGCTCCTCAAGAATCAGATTAGTGCTTCATTTTCTCATAGTCCTGTAGAAAGATGAACCAAACCCATTAGAAGAAATTTCGAAAGTTTTGATCTTTCAGAAACATAATTAAAATGGTAGAGAAAACTGAAACAAAGAAGCTTCAATTTCGGAAGCTAGTCACATAATTTTAAAACGAAAATTTGTTAAAACACAAAACATACTCAAAATTGGTCAACAGACTCGAATCTGAATGATATCATTAGCATATTTGAATCGATTAAAATTAAAAATTGCAAATCTATCAAAGATGTTGACTTTACAAAACCCAGAGAAGAAAAAAAAATTACCAAACACCAATTATTTCAAACACATTTGCCTTTTTGTTACAAGAAAAACGAAGACTATTTGAAATCCCAAATTGATGCTTAAATTCAGATTAAGCAGGAGGTGATGAACAACACGCAAACGTAATTTGACAGCTGTAAAAAAAACAAAAGCTGAGACAAGATCCCTGAACCCAACAACAAGTCAAGCACAATGGAAAACCCAAACGATGAGAAAATTTCAGACAGGTTTAGTGGAGATTTGTCGGAGAAGTAGAGAATCAGGAGACAAACCAGGAATCACACTCTGTTGATAACATGACAAACTAACAAAAACCCATTTGAGTGAAGAAGCTGATTGATTCGCCTAGAATTTGTCGGCAATGGTTAGATCAAGAAACAAGAGCACAAAGCAAAAAAAATGCAGCTTTTTTTTCTCTCTCTATCTGCTGTCTTTTTCTTCTCTTGTTTTCTCAGGAGACTCAAAAAAAAATTAGAGAAAGGGTTTTAGAGAAAGACAGAGATTTGTTTTCTTATGTCCGAATTTTCCACTCGGTTTTGTTTTTTCTCTATATCAAAGGGACTCTGCAAATCTGAACCAGTGCAGGCACTTTCTGGTCTGCTTCCTCTTCTTCTTCTTCTACGTCTTCTCTCTCTCTCTCTTCAACAATAATCTAATTAAACTTGAATTAACAAGTATTTTCAATTATTAAAAAAATAGTCTAATTGGTAGATACGTTATTATCAATATACGTATGCCATTACCATAAAAGAGGGTTTTTAACTTGTGACTTGCGAGAGAGAGCTTTGCAAGTAAAGAAAACAAATCAAATACAAAATCTGGAAAATATATAAGGTATTTATGATCCAGCTGTACTTATCAAAATAAGAAAAAATGTAATTAAACCGCGTTTAATTGGAGATTTAAATTTTTCTAGAAGGCGTGACTGTTGAATAATTGTTTTTTTTTTCCTCAAAAACAAAAATTGTCTCCACTTTCTTGATATCTTGATTTTTTTAATGTATATTTATTATATTCCTTAACATTAGAATTTTATTCTCATAATTATGTTGTTTTGTATAGTATTACATTACTCAAAAGGAAAATCCAAGGTAAACCCTAGTTTTAATTACCCTTCTATAACATATAACTAAAAAAGTAATGAATAAACTGTTATTTAAAAAAAAATTGGTCAAAAGTAAAGAATTTTAAAAAATTAACATCCTATTAAAAAGATAGATAGCATGATCTTTAATGAATTTTTTGTTCTGTGTAAAGGACTATAGTAAGAAGAAAAAAATGTATAAATCTTGGAGTATTTTGGTAAAAGTCCATAACTAGAAAGACGTTTTTTCTTCTGAATATCACTTTCTTAAGAGGAAAACAAAGTTCTAGTTTTGTCCCGACAAAAAAGATAAAAATCGTATTCGTAGGTCTATGATTTGCTGAAAAAGAAAAAAGAGTATCTGATTCAGAAACTTAGGAGATAATAATATATTCAACAAAAAAAAAAAAAAATAGCAATACATAGGAGAGCGAGATGGTGGTGACGTTGTCACAACCTTTTTCTCATCTGCGAACGAAGCAAATTTTTCAGGGAGTGGTTCAACCAATCCCCACCGTTTCTTTTTCTTGTTAAACCATCAAATATATGGGACTCCAATTATTAATTTAAATCAGAATTTCAAGTCTAAATATTTAATAAGAAATAGATTTATACAGAAAATTAGCTTCTAGAAGTATTTTTTATTTTTTAGAATAACACACTGATCAAAATATATTTTGCTATAAACTAATTACAAAAGTTGTTAAATTTAATCAATTGAATTTTGTGCTAATTTTTTATATGGTTATATACATGGAAAATTTAGGGTGTGAATGTGTGATTGGCTCAACTGTAAAACTTTTTTACAGCCTTTTCTCTACCACAAATTTGTATCAATTATGTTGTAGCTTTATTTTAAAATTTATAGTTAAAAAAAAATCCTATAACAGGTAAAAATCCCAAAGCCTTTTTTTTTTGCTGTAAAATATGTAGAGTAAAAAACATTCAAACCAATATTAGATTAAAAATTATGATAAAATGAAATGAAAAAAGATGAGTTTTAAAAATCAGGAGATTATCCACGGAAACAAATAGCATAAAAGTGATATTATATGCACCATATTTATATTTAAATATTTATCACAGGTCTTATATTTATCAATTATTTTTATTATAAGATACATATAACCAAAAACATACATGAACAAAATGATCTACATATACAACCAACAGCAAAAAATCCTACACAGCAAAAATCTTACAATAAATAATTTATAATTACAGTCTATAGTCCAACCAATCACTCACTTAGTTAATTAGGTAAATTTTTAAAACATTCTATATTCACAAGTTTTGAGATAGCTGGGTTGGTTTTGGTTGACTCATAAGAACATGAAATGTACAAACTATATACGGAAAACTTCTTCCGTGTAGATGAATTAAGTTAGTGATACATCGAGACATAATTATGGAATAAATATTTAAAATTTCATGTTAGTTATAACTTATAGATCGAGATATAAATGGAATAAATATTTAAAATTCATTGTTTACACTAATCGGATAAGATCCAGAAACAACGATCATATATACGTGATAAATTCGTATAGTGGAGATTGTTTTCTAATATCAATAACTCGAATGACACACCGCTTAAGAGAAAAAGACGTGATGAACAAAACAAATCTGTGAATGTATTTAATTATATATGAAATTAAATAACAACGTAGATGTTACATTCTTCTAACCAACCAGATATTTATAAGATAGAAATTGTGCAGTGACACGTTTCGTATTTTACATTATATATATTTGGTCCCTACGTGTATTTCAATTAGATGTAATTATAGGATAGCTATATAGGTGGATTAGAGTTTTGGAGAAAGAGACGTTAATTAGTTTGGTGTTGACCTTTCAATAAAGCATATTTGTCGACATAATGAGTGAGTAAATAGTACAAAGACTGTCACTAGCCAAAATCAAAGTTTAACTGAATAAATCCTCGTTACCATGCGAATAATTAGTATTCTTTCGTTTCTAAACATTCGAATTTAAATATGGATACGATTTGACGTATTTTATTAAGAAAAAACTCACTGTACCCGAATTTTACTTTTTCGCGTTTTTGGTTGTTGTGTTAGGATTTTGATTTGTATAATGTCAACGTGGAATATTTAAGGTATTGTTTTATTTTTCATTCAGACAAGCTTTCAAGTTAACTATGGTTCGAAGGATAATCACATGGGATCGGTCCACGTTCATGATTCTATAGTCCTTTTTTCGAGTTTTGTACTTTCTTTTTTCCCCTGCACACGATATTGACCACTTTTTTTTTAACTATTTTCACTTGACTTTTATGGACCCTATCGCATTTGTTACTGCTAGGTCCCATCCTAAAATGTTTTCCTTTTCAATTTTTTTTTTTTTTTGTGAGTAGACTTCAGAGAAGTCCTCCACTGGTACATATCAGCAAATTAGACCGAAACCAAAACTTACTCTAATACTTTGTAGAAAAAATGGCAAATGATTAGGACAAGCCGTTGTAATGTCGTGGTCAAAGTCCTTACTATTGATTAGTTCAGCCAACAGCTCATCGTATCCGTTGGTTTGTATGACTTTTTCAACCGGGATACAAATATTCTGATCAAATCCCAAATCGGACGACTAAAACTCGAAACGTGGAGGGAGGGATTAGGACCCACAAAGAGGAGTCCCACAACGGAATTTAAATCGTTTGGGTTCATTTAAAACACTAATCAACGTGGTGGTCCTCTTTACGTGCAACCCAACACGGCTTGGTGAAACCAATCAATATCATCAATCCGCCAAATTAAATTCTAAATTGTAAGTATGTAATTTATTACTACTATACATTTTGTTTGTATTATTGTAGTATTACGTTTGTAAATATATTTAAGTATCATATGGGTTTGTCGGGTTTTAATGCGACAAATATTTTATAGAAAGAATGATATAGTAATGAACTTTTGAAGACTTTAGAGATTAGAAAATGTTTAATTTGATTGATAGTGTTTATATTTTTATATATAAACTCTCAATCCCCAATATTTTTCCTAATAATAAACGTTTTAAATTTAATATCCACCGGATGATAAACAGGTGTCCTATGCTATTACGTACATTCTTTTTCCTAATAGGACATAAGAATCTAGTAATCATATAATTTATTTTGGTCGTCCCGCCGTATTTATGCGACAAATCAAGCTAACTATAATCAATAGTGGACACGTTATATATCGAGTATAAAATTGAGTATGTAAATTCATTAGAAAAATCAAGTAACCATTTCGACTATAGTTCAAATTTCATCAGGTTTACAGTTTGATAGTTTCCAATTATATCTTTCATTCCATTAATCAAAACTTGATTCAAATTATATATTTAGTTTGAAGATATGTATCCGAAAATTATAAGAGGATTCAAATATATCAAAGATGGGAGAAAAAGTGTCAAAAGAAGAATTAAAAACCAGAAATGGGATAGTGGTGACGATTGTAACTTTCTTATTGGAGTAGTTCGATTTCCAAAATCATGGGGAAAATTAAAAGTTAGGCACATCACATTCATAAGAGTACAAGACAACTCTCATAAAACCAAAAGAGTTGTTTCGTTTGGTGTGCTATTTTACCAATCGTCAAGTCTATTTCTTTTTTATTTCCTCCCATTACAACAAACAAATAAAGTTAAAAAGAAAAAAGAAGAAGCTAATGATACTATTTTGTCTATGGACTCCAACAAGATAGTATCTATACTTATACTATTTTGTCAATAGAAACCCAATGGGGGTTTCTAAACATAAGTTTCTTAAATAAAATAAAAGTGTAAGTATAGATAAATAATATTTTTTAATTATGGGTACCTTAAATTTAGAGAAACTTAGCCCAATTAAGAAACAATTGGGCTAACTTTCTCCAAATTTAAGGTATCCATCTAATATTTAAATAATATACATATTTTATTATTTATTAAGAATCATGTTTAGAAACCCCCATTGGGGTTGCAACGCTATATGGTATTCTTCAATAGATAAATATCTTCTGGCTTGAAATCATTGGTTTCACATTGTTCTATAGAAACCCTCCCAAACATACGAATCGATTAAACCACCAAAACCTTCCGAATCAAACCGAGCGGACTCACGAGTTTATAAGCTTGTAATGAAAATGTCTACATCTTCACAAGATCTATACTAGTTTATCACTATGATCTTCGAGGGATATTATAAACTTGGTTCACCACCACCTCACAAACCCGTGAGAGACATCAATTCAAATAAGTTACAACACAGAGTATACGTTACAACTTACAATGACTAAGAAACTCGGTTTACTTCAAACCGGCAAAACTCCTCTTTCCTTATAAGTCCTAAACCAGACTTCACCTTATTGACCATCTCTCTTAAACCAACTACTTATAACGATCACACAAATTAGTGACATTTGCAAATGTAATGAAGATTATTAGAGGTCCAACATTCTGATACGATTCATTACAAACTGTCAAACTGAGTTTATCTAGCTCTTCTTCTCGCTTGTGCATGAACATATATACACTCAAACACATATATAATGAAAGTTCACTTCTTTGAAGAACGTTTGGGAGTAACAGCATTAAAGATGGCTTCAATCTCTTCTTTGACTCGTTGGAAGAAACTAGGTCCTTTCACATAATCGATTGGAGTGTTCTGATCAATGTCGTCACTTGTTCCATGAGTCTCTTTGTGATGGTGACGACTCTTCGACTTTTCATGATGACCCATTGCTTCTATTTCTTCTTTGACTCGTTCAAACACATTAGGCGATTTCACCTTCTTCTCCTCTATGAAACCCACCAATAGAAAAAGGGTTTAGATTCGTTATTCCATAAGAGAAAAAACAGAGCAACGAATCAAAAACGGACCTATATTGTTTCTTTAGAGAAACTTCCGATCAAAACCATCCAATAATAGACGCGTAAATTTGATTGTGAAATTGAGGAAACGAATATAATTTGAACAAAAAATCTTCCTTTTTAAACGAGAAGCGTGGTGAAATTAAAGAAATGCGTAAACCCATGATGATATCTGATCGTTGATTGTGTATACCTGATCGGTTTTGATCCGCCATCGATGGGTTCTTGATCTTGCAGCTTTCTTCTATTTTTGGTTCCTGATTCGGTGGCGTTTGCGTCAGATGTAAAAGGAGTCTTTACAATATAATAAACCAAAATCGAATTCAACTTATTGGACTTTAAATGGGCCTTGTTGGGTTATTATGGGCTTCTTTGTTTGTAAGTTAGTCCAAAACAAACAAAAAAACACCATGACCAGTTTGGTAATTGAATCACTGCAAAAGCAAAAAGATTGCTCTGTTTTGGTTTTGGATCAGATCAATCAACACAAATCAAAAACGATACACGACTCTTGATTAGGTAATCGAAAAATTGAAAATCGCCAATGAGTTCTTCAGAGAGTGGCGAAAACGAGTGCATGTGTTGGGCTGCAAAAGATCCATCTGGTCTTCTTTCTCCTCACAAATTCACTCGCAGGTCTGTTACAAGTGACGATGTTTCACTCAAAATCACTCATTGTGGAGTGTGTTACGCTGATGTTATTTGGACTAGAAACCAACATGGAGACTCTAAGTACCCTTTGGTTCCTGGGTATGTTTTCAAAAACCAAACTTTACATCATTTAGTTTCACCTTACTAGTGGATTTGATATTCATTTGTTTTCCTCTTAAGGCATGAGATTGCTGGAATAGTGACTAAGGTTGGGTCTAATGTTCAACGATTCAAAGTTGGAGACCATGTTGGTGTTGGAACGTATGTTAACTCCTGCAGGGAGTGTGAATATTGTAACGACGGACAAGAAGTTAATTGTGCAAAAGGAGTTTTTACTTTCAATGGTATTGATCATGATGGCTCTGTTACTAAAGGAGGCTACTCTAGTCACATTGTTGTTCATGAGAGGTTATTATCTGCTTTCCTCTCTTTCCATTTCATACTTTTGAAACTTGTGAGTGCATAAATGAGTTTTTAAGTATAGAAGGGAAGCAAATGGTTTCTGAGTACTAGTTTTTTCCTGTGTTTCAATTATGGAATACAATAGGTACTGCTACAAGATACCTGTGGACTATCCCTTGGAATCAGCTGCACCATTACTCTGTGCTGGAATCACGGTTTTTGCGCCTATGATGCGTCACAATATGAATCAACCTGGTAAATCTCTTGGGGTGATCGGGCTAGGTGGTCTTGGGCACATGGCAGTTAAATTTGGCAAGGCTTTTGGACTTAGTGTTACGGTTTTTAGCACCAGCATTTCCAAGAAAGAGGAAGCTTTGAATCTGCTGGGAGCTGAGAATTTCGTTATCTCGTCTGACCATGACCAGATGAAGGTAGTAAAATAAGTTTTAATATCTTTGTGATCATTAGGAATGGAACCAGAAACTTAACTTGTGAATCTACATTTTTACTTGCAGGCACTAGCAAAATCTCTAGACTTTATCATTGATACAGCATCTGGTGATCACGCGTTTGATCCTTACATGTCTCTCTTGAAGATTGCTGGAACTTATGTCTTGGTTGGTTTCCCAAGTGAAATTAAAATCAGTCCTGCCAATCTCAATCTTGGTATGCAACTCAAAAAAGTCTTATAATCTCCATTTTTTACATACTCTAAGATACTGAAACCAAAGATGTTTGGACAGGTATGAGAATGCTCGCGGGAAGTGTAACCGGAGGTACCAAAATAACACAGGAAATGATAGATTTCTGTGCAGCTCATAAGATTTACCCAAACATAGAGGTAATTCCCATTCAGAATATAAACGAAGCTCTCGAAAGAGTGGTGAAGAAGGACATCAAGTACCGTTTCGTGATTGACATCAAGAACTCCCTGAAGTAGATGTCGCTCTTGTGAGTACTACTGAATGAGCTGCGAAGAAATGACGAATCCTTGTCTCATTTAGAGGCATCTCTGAAAGTCAATAGATCTAATAAATAAAAACTTGTATCTTTGAGAGTAGCACAACAAGTATAATGGAGTCTGTAAGAGAATAATACACACTGCTACAATCTTTCTTTGTCCTTTTTTCATTAGTAAAGTAAATAAATAAAGATTACTGAGAATATATTACTAATAAACTTGGTTAAGGTTAAGATGGATCCCAACTAAATAAGAAGACCCTCTGTAGAATTCTACATAAAAAATTCCCAATTGGACCTTTTAATTGCTTACAAAGAGTTACGGGGTGGAAAACTAAGAAACAAGAAATAAGGTGGTCATTTCATAATTATTTATATAAATGTACCTAACGCAAATTAAGGAGGATTATAATCACGCGAGGCATGAGAGATAAATAATTTCTTTTTCCAATGTTTATGAGTCATTTATTTATGACGACGAAAGCGAAATGTCAATGAATAATGTTACCGTTAAATTAAAAAAATACTAAATGTTTTTAATTCCTTCCTTCACCAAAATTTCAAATTTCAAACGCTTCGCTTCTTTTAACAATTGCAAACCTTTTTGTCTACATCATTCTTCAGGCCACCAAAATTCCCAGAAACTTTCTCTCTCTTTTTCTTCTTCTTCCTCTTCTCTCGAGATTTTATTTGCAAATATATCCTCGAATCGACCTTTCTCCGCCGGATCTGATTCGAAAACCTGTGAAAGTCTCCAACTTTATTACAGATTTTGAAGAGAACAAAAGGTTTCAAATTTGAGCAAATGGGTGGCTCTGGAAATTGGATTAAATCTCTGATAACTAACAAAAAACCCATCACTGATGATCAAGTAAATCTCGAAAAAGCTCTCTTCTTTACACGTGACCGAGCTCTATTCATATCTCAGTAACTGATTCTTTTGTTTGCAGGAGAAGAACATTAAGAAGAAATGGAAACTATGGAGGACTTCATCAGAAAGCTTGATTTCTTCCTCAAAGGGTTTCAAGAGCCGTGGTGGTAGTTATGGAACTCCTTCGTTGGGTTCAGATCCGCCGTCTTTCTCTGCTGATGAGTCTTTCACGGCGGCTGTTGCTGCTGTCATCAGAGCTCCGCCGAAAGATTTCTTTCTTGTTAAACGAGAATGGGCTGCTACACGGATTCAGGCTGCTTTTCGAGCTTTCCTGGTTCGTGACTTTAACCACTATTACTGATAAGCTCTTTGCTTCACTTTTCAATTGTTAATCAACTCTTTGCATAAATCTCCTTTGGTTTAAGTGAACTGTTCATTGGTTTTTACATTATGATTTAGAGATATGATTGTATATGAAACATAAAAGTACTAAAGGATCAACCATCAACAGTTAATGGATCCTTAAACTAAGTTGGCAACAATTCTTATAGAAAGTTAGAATCTTTAATCAACCATCAACACTTAATGGATCCTTAAACTAAGTCAATTCATTTGAGCAGTTCGTTTGTTTTCTTCCCTGTAGCTTTTTGTGGTCAATGTTTTAATAGATGCATTTTATAGGCAAGACAAGCGCTGAGAGCTTTGAAGGCGGTGGTGAGGATTCAGGCGATATTCCGTGGCAGGCAAGTCCGGAAACAAGCAGATGTGACACTAAGGTGTATGCAAGCTCTTGTTCGAGTTCAAGCACGGGTACGAGCTCATTGCAATAGGGGGCCTTCAGATGGACAGGACTTGCAGAAGCCATCTGACCAACAAAAAGATGATCCGGCAAAACAGGCTGAGGTAATGATTATCAGACATGAATTCTTGTATAGAATGGGACTCATGGGAGACTAAATGTAAATATTTTGCAATGATGTGTTTGTTCAGAAGGGTTGGTGTGATAGCCCGGGAAGTATAAATGAAGTGAGAACGAAGCTACAAATGAGGCAAGAAGGAGCAATCAAGAGGGAGAGAGCTATGGTATATGCCTTGACACATCAGGTAATGGATTCAAAACAAGAATCAAATTTCTGAGGATTTACTATCTCAGAGCATTTGTGTTCATTGAGTTTCTCATATTTTGACAGCCGAGGACGTGTCCAAGTCCGGCCAAGGCGAACAAGCAAGGGAGTGTTAAAAAGAGTAATGGGTCGTGCAAGAGCAGTCCAGGTTGGAATTGGCTTGACCGATGGGTTGCAGACAGGCCATGGGAAGGTCGGTTGATGGAAGGTCCTACAAACTCATCAGAGAATGCAAGGAAAAGTGAGAGCAGTGTGTCTGAACATGACACGGTTCAGGTCAGGAAGAACAATCTAACAACCAGAGTTTTGGCTAGACCTCCTCCAATGTCATCGTCTGCTACAAGTTCTGAGTCTTCGTCAACATCTCAATCCCCAGTTCCCTTCTCGGGAAGTTTCCTTGAGGAAGGAGGGTACTACAGAAAGCCGAGCTACATGAGCTTGACACAATCTATAAAAGCTAAGCAGAGACGATCAGGGTCTTCATCCTCTCCTTCCAAGACACCGTTTGAGAAGAAACAGTCAATGTCTTACAACGGAGATGTAAATGTAAGGCGTAGTGCTGGTTCGGATCCATTGAGCAACCAGTGGACTGATCTATACCCACCAGCTCAAGTAACAGGTAGACATATGTGGGCAAAGAGCCAGAGAGGCTAAGCAATCATGCCTTCAATCATCTCAACAGCTTGTTGGTCCCATGAAAAACATACACGGAATATAGATACGGAAGCAACTTCTGTTTATCTTTTTACATATGAATGTTAAGGAATTAGTTTCGAGACTACAAATGTCAGTTGTTTAGCACTTGGATCATTAATCGTTTTACTTCTTGTATTTTCTGAAACAATCTGTTCCTAGCTCTTGTCAATATGAAATCAAGACATGAATGCCTTTTTATAGACTAATAACAGAGTTTACAGTAGAAATGATGACTAACAACTTTTACTTTCCATTTATTCTTCTAGTTATGGTTCTAATACACATGAGGTCTGTCTTACTTGAGATAATTCAGGATGAGGAACTGTCTTATTGCTTTAGTGGAGCTTTCTTCTCTCGGTCTGCAATTCTAGCGGGCGCGTTTGAGTGTGACTTGAACCGTCCCCTTCCTCCTTCTTCTCTCACCTGAAATTCCGACAAGCATCAACATTTGATGTAGCATTCTCATCATGACACAGAGATCAGAAAATAGTTTATGCTTCTGTACCTTCTTCTTGACGATTTGAACAACATCTTCATCCTCAAGATGATGAGAAAGACCACAATGTTGAGGGTAGTGCCTAGCGCTTGTGCCCCAAACCAGTGCATACTTCATATCCTTCACCAGAGTCCTATGGACGTGGTTACAGAAATCTTCAACTGTGCAGCCACCTCTATCCTGAGGAGTGACACATGTAATCAAATATTACTGCCACAGATATTATTGTGAAGTTCAAACATGAAAAACCATATCTGTAAATTCTTATCTATACAAAAGAAGCCTGAAAATCCGCAAGAAAAGTGTTGAGGGTATTATACTTACAGCTGAGAGGACAAAGGGTTCATCGAAATCTGGTTGCTGGCTTTGAGGCTTTGAGTAAACTCTAACAAGTCCCATTTCGTCCCACATTCTTGCAAGTAGTCTGTCTAAGTTTAGCTGTTTCAAGCAACACCAGCATTAACCATTAATAGAACAGAGTCTTCCAGTATAGATATTCAAGTTTCAGTCTATACAGGAATCAAACCATTATGAAGAAGCTAGAACTGCACTGAATAGGATTTTTATTTAGACAATACTCTTGTCAAAATTATAGAACTTGCCTTTAGATTGCAGCTAATAACAATAGAATTTGGCTGCCGTGCTAGCCTATCAACGTCATCGATTCCAACAACATCTATTTTGTTGTAGACATATACACACTTGATGTATTTGCGGTTGCCTTCAATGACATCAATAAAGTCATCTACCGTAGCATCCTCACGAAATAGAACCTGCAATTTTTATTACTAAACCCATTACATATCTCTCAACAAAACAACAAAATATAATGATTTAAAGTTTTTATAGTTCTACTTCTAACTTGCGGACAAGAGAGGCACGGAATGACTCTTTTCCAAGGCTGAATAAAAACAAGATTAAAGATGGACTTAAGTACCTCAGCATTGTGAATCTTGTATTCATGCAGAATTTGATAACAGAGCTTCTCATCAATGCGAGTCAAGGGTGCGGTAGTGTTAAAAGAAATCCCACCAGTCTTCTTCTTCTTAAAGTATATCTGTTACAATAAAGAAAGCAAAACACCACTAAATGGTATCACATCAAGCTGGTGTAGAACTTTCTGAAAAGGCAAGCCTTTGCTGAATAACAGAAAGCTAGCAGATAAAGTGAAACAGAATTAAGAGTTTAGAAAGGGAGACCATTGATAAATATGAGCTTTACCTGTGGAGGTCTTTTGTTTAGACGCAGACCCACTGCTTCAAGCTCCTTAGTCAGTATTTGTCTGTGACCTTGACTCTAAAACGATTTTGGAAGAAGAAATAGTGAGATTAAACTAGCAAAGCGAAAAAAAGACAGAACCAGCACACTATGGAAATCTAAACCATAGCTCTTACTTTTGAGGCATCAAGAACCATCAACACAAGGTCTGAAGACTTTGCAACAGCAATAACCTGAGATACATACAGGTTCCATCTAAGTTCATTTCATAGCATTCCTTAACGTTTTTGAGGAAAAAAAGGGTACAAAGGAGTAAGAAGGATAAGAATCAATTGGATTTAAACCTGCCTCCCTCGTCCCTTTCCTTCTGAAGCACCTTCAATAATTCCAGGAAGATCAAGCAACTGAATTTTGGTGTCATTGTAGTGAATTACTCCAGGGATGCATGTAAGCGTTGTAAATTCATATGAGGCTGCTTCAGAATGTGTGCCGGTTAACATTGTCAAAAGCGTGGACTTTCCAACACTGCAAATCACAGCCACAAACCCAAATTTACCCAAGTGAGGACTCTAAAATACAGATACATGAATTTGTGCTGAGTAGAGCATTTCAAGATGGACCTTGGAAAGCCTATAAGTGCAACACGTCCATGACCATACTTTGTAACTTCAAAACCATCCCCACCTCCACTAGAACCCTGTTAGGTAGATTAGAATACATTTACAAAAAAATCAGAAATGAAAAAAGAATATAGAACTTGATACTGTGCTCCAGCTACGCGGAGCAGAAGTTTGTACACTATAGCTATAGCCATCCTAAAGAAGCCTAGTAACAGGATCCAAACTATATGCGCACAGACAATAGTGGTTGACAAACTATTTCATAAGAAGTAAGTTGCATTACTTTTGGAGGCTCTAAGAGTTGTGTTCTGAGCTTTGCAATCTTTGCCTTGAGCTGACCAAGATGATACTCTGTCCATCAAATGTCACAATATTTTTCATTAGCTGACCATTTTCTTCTGCTTTTTTCAGCAAATATAAGAAAATCAATTGATGAGTCTCATGTCTACATCTACACGTTCTATAATTGATGAAACCTGTAGCTTTATTTTTCTGTGTCCGAGCCATCTCGGCTTCAATCTCTTTAATCCTTTCCACGATTCCCATTTTCTTTCAGACTTTACTTCTCGATATCTGGAGATAGGTGAGGACTGAGGTATCTTCACTAGTTTCAGCATTTTAAAAAAATAACCAACAACAATCAGACAAATATTTAAAAGGCAAATCATAAAATCACCAATTAATCATTAACTCAAAAAGACACAATCTTTAAACTGGGGCAAAGGGAGATGTATCATCTGAAGGATCAAGCTTTTAATTAACCAAAATTCTGAAAGAAGTAACATTTCTAACAAACGAAAGTTCATCTCTTTGGCGTTGATTATCTACCGATCAAACAAGTTTGAAATTCAGATTACATACGAAACTATGCAACTTACCCTTACATGTGACTCTTGGTAGTAACAGAGCTATCAGCTATGTGCTCGAAAATTTAGCGAAAAACAACATAAAAGAGTGAAGTTTTTGCATGAAAAGAAGGGAACTTTGAGGAGTGATTAGGGGATGGTTCTAGAGAAAGCGAGAAGGACACATGTAAGTGTGGGTCGAGAACCATCTCCAAGGAATAATGGATCCAATACAAAAAAAGGCCCAATTCAAGTCCGAGTCAAACAAAGTTTGCAGGAGATCAGCATGCTTCCATGGATTATAGAGAACCCATTCATACCAATTCAAGACACAGACACTGCTTAATACTTTCCTCATATATATAAATAACCCACAAAGCTTCCTTGGAAAGTTACAAGTCTAAAGAAACCGTTATCTCACATTTCTCGTCTCCCTTACTTGAGTTGCTATTTTACAAAAACTCAGCTACTAGAAGTCGGATCTTGTTTCCTTTTCCTTTCTGTTCCTATCTCCAACAAACTTGCTTACTGAGATTGCTTCTCCGCGAGCTCCCTTACCCGTAACAGAATCTGCGTAGGAATATGCATTGACCCATGTTTCTTGAGATTTCCCTGGAAACACGGCAGTATATTCATAAGCTCTCGTTATTACAACTTGAGCACACCCAAGTTCTTGGCAAAGGAAACTGCAGTTGGAAGCTAAAGGGATAGAGAGAGAGAGAGAGACAAAGGGAGGTACCGTGCTGTGTGAGGGACTCTGAGCAAAGCTTGATTTCAGAAGATTACGCCATTTGTCCTACAAAACAACAACATGGTTAAACCAAAGCCTTGATTGATAGGATATGTAAAGAGGGCTAAATGGTTGAAATACCTTAAGATCTACAGAGGTACGATATGAGTATGATGAAAAGGAATGCTTTTTGATTTCAGACCACTTCCCGGCTCCATATTTTGATACACCCTCAACTAGTTTTGTAACCTCAGACAGAGTCCAAGCTCGATGATGCTTCCTTCTAAGTGTACCACCTTGCATGATTGGCACGCCAATGTTATTATTGTCATCCGAGCTATTTCCAGATGACTCTGTGTGCTCTGGCTCCATGTCTTGATCAACCTCAGAGATAATATGCTCCTCATTGTTATCGTCACTTGTAGCAAACTGCATTTGCAAACCAATAAAGCAATGAGAAACTGTGTCATACCTGGCACACCAAATTCATTTAAAATATCAGGTAGATGGTAAATGAAATCTAACCCTATACCAATTCTACTATCTGCAAAGTACAAAATGAGAATTACGAGACTAATGTAACTTAAACAATAGATATGTCTTACTTCTTTTTGGACCGGTCGAGAAGCAGACATTTCCACCGAATCTCGGTTCACAACATCACTGCTTAACTGAGATGGACTCAGATTGAGGTTCCTCTCTGTTGCACTAGCTTTATCTTCCAAGCAACTGGAATGACATCCCTACACAATGTTATAATATCCTTAATAACATTCCGACATAACAGCAAAGCAAAATAATGGCAAAGAAGATGATCACTCGTTTTATTATTTTTACATCTGTGCTTTTTGAGATAGAATTTGGCACGTGGTAAAAGGCACAGATGTAACATGAGCTGGATGATAGGAAGCTTTTTTCAGTTCAAAGGAAGGTATGAGATTAATTACTATATTGAGGAGAATGAGTAACCAAGAGACATACCATAAGAGCCATAATGTTCTCTCTTGGGCGGCTTCTCCGGACATGAGAAACATAAGGAACCTCAATTTCAGATCCAGCAAGGGATACCATCCTGGTGACGGTAACTCTCTTCCCCGAGGAGACACTGATAGACCTGACCTCAGATTTTTCGGCGGACAACCTCTGATCTTTAGAATGAATCATTGACTTGTCATTTTGCTGTTTTTCATCTGTTTCTGAAAGTTCTTCAATGTATCTTCGTGTAGGCTTCCTAACTCGTTTTGCAGCCCTCTGTTCACTGGAATAATCATCACTAGCGTAATAGTGGTTGCCACCGAGGATATTGCCAGAAGCATTTGAATGTCCATTCACATGATCAGTACTCGATGGTGCATCTTTCACTTTAGTAGCTCTTACGTCATCACCCATAACATTGCTAATGGCATTAGTCCCATTATTGGACTTCTCTTGATTTCCAACTAACTTGTTATCTTTTACTCTCAGGTTAGTTGTTGGAACATCACAAGAATTAATAAGTCCCATTGTAATCCTCCTTTTGAGCCACGTCTTGTCCTTAACAGTCGTCTCACGGCCAAACGTTGCCCTGAATGTTTCTTGCAGTGCTTTAATCGGTAAATTATCCAAGCATATCTCGCCTCTAACTCTAGAAAAATCAGGTTTTTGGGCAGCATCAGACAATGCAGTTTCTTTTGGACTAGCTTCTGCGTTTGAGCATGGTTCAATCTTATCAGATTGATTCATATCGCATTCATTCTGAACATTCGATGAGAAAGGTATGGGTTCTTGCAGCAAATCTTCATGGTGGTCTTGATCCTCCTCAAAAAAGTTGTTTTCACTAGAACACTGGATATTGGCATCTGGAGGAGTAGAAGGTATCTGAGATTCATGTACATTGCCAAGCCTCTCTTCCTGTTCAACCTTTTGCAACATCTCCTCATTGGACTGCAAAAATCTCAAAGATGGAGCAAAATCTTAGGAGTAAGGCCATCTGGTCTCTGATAGAGTTCTTATGAAAAACTTTTAACATTAAAACATTAAGAATCTAATTGTGGAAATTATACAATGCCATAAATTTAAATTCTATTTTCAACATTTCTGAACTAGGACTAACCTCAGGTCGAGACTTTACCTGGTCTGTGTATGGTTGCACATTATCGGACTGCAATAAACCTGAATTGATAGCTGAAAGAATAAGAAATTTTATTACCAATTCTATCTGAATCCTCAACATAAGATAGAGAAAGCCACAGAGACACAAGCATATATGGGGATATATCAATGATAGAAATTGGTATAAATGTGCAACAGATTGATACACATCTATAGTTTGGTTAAGAAACCAAAAAATTTAGCTCTCTCTCTGATTTGCATCTAGCATAACCACTCTGTGTAACTATAGGAAATGTTCAAAGAAGTGCATTTGGGTATACAATGCATTCCTGACCATAGAAACAAATGTCCCCTAAGAAAAGGAGCATAATTAGAGCTAAACTATCATAGGCTTTTAAGCAAGAACGGTTCAACATGTAAGGGTCTATGGGAACCAAACCTTTTGAACTTTCAAGCCGGGACAACCGAGAAGGTATCCCGTCAGCTGGAAGGTAGCCTACAGTCTGACAAGCATCTGATGCAATATGCATAACCGTCTCATTGATCTCCGAAATTTCTTCATCGGTTGCAAGGTAGCCTACAGTCTGACATGCATCTGATGCAATATGCATATCCGTCTCATTGACCTCCAAAATTTCTTCATCGGTTGCAGGCACTAGACTCCCATCTCCTGAAACCTAACCATTTCCATAAACCACCCAAAATAAGATTTTGAAAGACTAACATCGATAATCATAGTAGATAGATTCTCAATTCCAAGAGAAGAATAACGCTATTAGAATATCTTTTTCCTGTTCTAACTTGGACGACATCCACAGAAGACAGAAGCCACACAAAGAAATCTTAAAAACTATATCAAACAACAAGATCAACTATAAGAAAGACATTGAAAAGAACAAATTTTTATAGCCATACCCGGACAAGCTTGTATGCAACAGGATTTCCAATTTGATTTGTTGAAGAAAACGGTGTGATCATTGTCTGAGCACTGCCCTCAAACATATCTCTGCGGTCCTCAACAGTTCCAACCACAGTTCCCATCGCAAATCCAACTTAAACACACACAAAAACTGAAACCCTAAACAAGAAAAAGCAAACAAATTGATAAAATGCTCAATATATTCTTCAAGTAAGAAGTATAAAATAATCCACCAAAGGATGCTGCAGTCCTATATATAACTCTACCAAAGAAAGAAAACAATCTTTTACTATTTGCAAATTTGGATATACCAATTGACAGTATCTTTGTTCAAATTCACACCAAAAACATAAATACAAATCAGACGAAAACAAAGCAGTCCCAAAGTGAGAAGTATCTATTATCAAACAAAGGTAAGGACTTTGAAGAGGAAAGGATAGCACTAAGTATACAAAATTAAGAAAGACTAAGAATTTGAATTCCCCATCTTGAAATTCCAAAGAATTCACAAGTTTCACAATTGACAAACCAAGCCCTTGAATCCTCACAATCAATTTGAAAACTTTCGGTATTATTATTCCATCGAATTACGAATATAACACATAAAAACAGCCAAGAAAGAACGAAATCAGAGCTTGAAAATACAGAAACGAATCAAAAAAATTGAATTTCTAATGCTTACCACCGGAAACCAAGTTTTGTCGCCGGAGAGTGACAATTATAGCAAAAAGGCGATTGATTACACTTTCTGGTGACCTCAAAGCGTCGGAGACAAAGTCATATCTAAGAATAGATTAATCTTCGTTGATTTCAGAGGAGAAACTTCTTAGATAAGCAAAAAGGGTTAAAGAAATTTGGTACTGCTTTTTATGTTTGGCTCTCTTTAGGCTTTTTTTTCCAGTGCTGAGCAAATTAACAGGTCCCGGACTCCAAAGCGTTTTATTAACTCAAAATCTTTATTTTGTGATTTGGAATCCGTATATTTACTTATGCAGCTTTGGTCCGATATCGAAACATTGCCACGTCAGTAAATAGCTTAATATGCCAACTCAGAGTAAACTACGTTCCGTTTGTTAGGGTCACGTGTGCAAGAACGCCGTGTCGTCTGCTCTATCTAGACTAGGATTGTACGCCGTCTGTGAATTTGGTTTAGGTGTTTCACTATTTTGGTTAGTCCAGACTCCACAGCATTTGTTATTTGTTAATTTGTAGCTAAATTTTTACTTTTTCTATCTCAAATTGTTGGATGTTTTTGATTTTTTTTTTCCTGTTTCACAAAATTGTAATTATTAATTTATTTTTAATTTACCCAAACCATTGTTTTATAAATAAAGAAAAATAACAAATGTGTGAAACTGCAAATAATAATTTGAAAAGGAGAGAGTAGTACAAAACCAACAATTTACAGTACAAACATTTGTTGCTAACAATGTCCTTGATCCTTGAGGACCTCGTTGTGGACTTTTCTTCTCTTGAAACAACGATCCTTTTGCTGCATCATGGAATGGAAGTTGCATGCATGAGTAGACCTGTTTCTCCTGCAACAATGGAAACTTGAAAGAAAAAAAAAATCTAAACACAAACTCATTATCATTGTGATTAAGTTGGTGTAAATTGAACAATGTTAAGGAACTAAGAAGCAAGTATCTGACCACATCAACTTTAGTTGATCTTAAACTGAACTCTGAATGTGCAAACGAAAAGAATTGTCATAGGAAAGCTTAGAAAGAGTAGAATAAATGTCAACTATATGTAAGGTGCTTCCGAACTCCCAAGAACTTGGAAATAGATAGTTCAGAGAGACTATAAACTCCATTTTTAATATAAGCATTGTCACTGAATCCTCTTATACCATCAAAATCTGGTGTAAGGATTGAGTAGAGATGGATCAATGCTAAGAAAACAAGCAACAACAATAAAACCATCATAAAAATGTTTTTTAATTTACTGAAACGAACATTCAGAGGGAGTTTAAATCAAGATTTATATATATATCATTAAGCAAGAACTATGACTACTAGTTCAACAAGCTACATCATAAATTCATAACATAACTAATCAGTAAGGTATATAGAATCAAACGAAAATATCTATGAATAAAGAGACTCATAGAAGATTAAACCTAAAAGAGAACAAAATTAGAAACTAGAAAGCAAATATTTTTAGAAGAAAGTCTCAATCTTTATCAGCAGAAGAACGTTGTTGAGATAAGGTTGCAAAATGAAAGGCCTTACTCTGGACACCTTGCACAACAATCTTATCCGATCCAACAGCAGGTATTTTTGTATTTATCCCGGTTTAGAGAAACCTCTTTCTCATCTAGAGGGTTACAGTGGACTCTTGGGATTACAGTAGCAAGGTGGAGAGTGAGGACGAAACCTTATCTTTGTAGTTGCAGACATGGCGGGTACTTCTCTACCTTCGTGTCTCCTCAGTCAAGGACCTTCGTTACTCTTCTCTTCTTCGAATCAGGTCTCAGAAGCTAATCAATGTCGAATTGGGATAACTTCTGGAAAACGTTGTCGTGTTCGTTGTTTCGCTAAGAAGAAAATCAGTTTTGTAGATCAGATTCTCGATTATATCGAAGGTATTTTCAAGTTCATAGAAATTTGAAATTTGGGTATCAAATGTGAAGACTTTGTCCGAATAAAAATTGAGACTTTTTACTTTACTGTTTTTGGTCTGTGTTTTTTCTTGTTTGAAGGCGGTCCCAAGCTTAGGAAATGGTATGGAGCGCCTGAACTTCGGCCAAAAGATGGATCTTTAAGTGGAGACGACGATGAATTTGAAGGTATCATTAAAAACAAAATGCAAGATACTGAGAATGGTTGAGTTGGAATCTCAGGAAGTCAGGACTTACACATAACTCTTATCTGCATTTTTCTATCTCATTTGGAATCTATGAAGCAGAGGAAGCAAAAGAAGATGATCTTGATGGAGAGAGAAACACTGTTTTTGTAACGGATGGAGACAGTGATTTGGGTCAGGTGTGTTTGCTTTCACAGAATCATCATACATTAGATGCAACATGATTGAAGTTATTAAAAATGAAACTGAGAAGTGTTAATTCTTAGCTGATGTAGATGATTATACTGCAACTGATTGTGAAAGGGGCTCGGATTAAAGCACTTGTGAAGGACAAAAGAAAGGCTTTGGAAGCTTTTGGATCTTATGTTGAGGTTTGTTCATTGAATATATACTCAGGTCCCGGTTCAATCTCTTGTTTCTCTTCACTTTGGCAAACATTCAGTTGAATTATAATTGTGAAGTTGACGTCTGGAGATGCAAGCGACGAGCGTTTCTTAAAGAAAGCTTTTAAAGGCGTTGGTGCGGTCATATCCCCGACTGTATGTTTCACCAAACCCTTCATCATTCGTATAGAGCGAGTTGTACATTGATCTAAAACATGAAGCATTTCATTATTTCCTTGGCAGGAAGGTTTCTTATCGAATGTCAAGAGTTTAAGAGGTGTAAAACATGCAGTTCTCTTGTCTCAGGTAAGAATACAATCTCCATGACTTGCCCTTTTGCATACTCAATTCCAGTAATGAGGATTACAAAGTGATTGTTGATGTACTAGCAACAATTTTGGAAGTTGGAATTGTCTTTTTTTTTTTTTTTTTGTGTCTGTGAGATCATGGTTTAATGAAGCTGCAGTTGTCTGTTTATGAAAGCAGTGGCGGTATTCAAGCTATGATGAATAACAAAGCAAAAAAACTGGCCGAGCAAGATGAAAACACTGTTATATCTTCGAATGTCCCTTATACAATCATAAGAACAGGCAAGCTGGAAAACAATCCTGGAGGGAATCAAGGCTTCAACTTTAGCACGGTAAAGTCATCTTATAATAGATAAGACAAATCATGTGTTGACTTCACCGCTTGAGTTTTAACTTTTAACTTTAAACAGCCATTTTATGAATGAAACAGGGTGCTGCAGCCAAAGGAAGTATAAGCAAGGAAGATGCTGCTCGTATATGCGTTGAAGCGCTAAGTGTGATCCCACCAACAGGGTTGATATTTGAGGTAGATTTATAACAATTTATTGATGCTGCTTCCTATACAAAGAAGCATTTGTTACTGATGAGATGAGGCTTCTGATTCGGTCAGGTTACGAATGGAGAAGAAGTTGTATCTGACTGGGAAGGACAGTTGATGAAAGTGATGCAGAGACAGAGTGACAAGAAGTAAGCTTCAAAGCTGAGATGAACAGAACAATCACATTATACATCATCATTGTCTATATCTTTCTTCTTTTTCTTTAGTCATACATCATTGTCTATATGTAACAACATGTTTCTGTTGCTGAAGATAAGAAAATTCCTTCCTTTATATTGATATGGGTCTCCAGATGCTTTGAAAGCCTTAAAATTGTTAGTTTTTTCTCCTATTGTACTTACCAAATACTTTGTTTTTCTATTGGTAAGAGAAGCCATGAGTATCATAGCAAGAATGAAATAAAGTATGGAGACCCTACCACCATATACATTCTTTCACTTTCATAGTTTCATAAAATATCCAAAAGAAAGTTGATTGGAAAATGGATGTGAGCCAAGAAATTGATATTGATTATTAAAGGTGAAGTGAACCAAAAAGTTGGCTGGATTCTTTTGTCCAAAAGCCAAATAAACAAATAAAGAAAGGAAAAAGGAAGCTTTGTGTTGTAAAACAACTTGAAACTTGTGTAAAAATGGAGAAAAAAGATAAGGAATAATAAAAGTACCTAACTAAAGTTAAAACTACAAGTCTCTGTTGTCTTTTTGACTTTAGAGGATCATGCAAGCACAAAGGCAACGAGGATAATCATCTTCTTTTGCTAGATCAGACTTTAGTACACTTTCATGTTTTTCTTTTTCTTATTTTGATTGAGTTTTATACTTTATTTTAAGCAAATAAAGTTTCAGATGAACGTTGCCAAATTTCGAGTTACTGCAAAAAATGGTTCACATGTCAATTCTAGAACCAAGGCTCTACACATCATTTTTGTGAACCATTTTAGCGCATAAAGATGATTAGAGAATTTTATTAGTCCAAAGATCTAATTATTAACTTGTCATAAATGTATCAGTTGGTGGCAGAACTTGAATTTCAGAGATATGTCAAATCTAACAAAAGAAAAACTTCTTTTATTATCTCAGAATCAAAGACATAAACATTATGTAGATAACATTTCAACAGAAATTGCATAAGCAAAACTATTGAAGACCCTTAAGAAAAACACAATATTAATGTCATACTGTTCCACACCAACAACAACAACATGACACACTCCATAATCCACAATCAAATTAGCTTTGAATCTACAAAATCAAGATTGGTTATATTACCCGGATCTAAATCTCTTCTGGTTGTTGGCCTTACCATCAGATTTCAATGTCCCGGTAGATTCTCCTTCCGATGAAGCATCGATCGATCTAGCGAAAGAATGAGAGAGATCTCCATAAAGACTTGCCACTGTTCTGATATTGTTATTGAGCTCTCTAATCAAACCCACATTTCTTCCCAAGTGATCCGCTTGTTTGGACTCGTGGTTCTGATTGATCTCGTTGATCAAAAGCCGGTTTTGATCAAGAATGTCTTGAACTTGAACAAAGCTCTTCTGGAAATTCTGCAACAATTTACCATCCATTTGGTATCTCTCTCCAAATCCAGAATACACATCTCCTTCCATTCTTGATTCCATCAAACTCAAATCTTGATTGATCTTGTTCTACAATTGCAACAAAACTCACATTAAACAAGTGTTTTATTCTTCTTCCGTTGACCTTGTCTATAAACTCTTGATCTCAAGTAACACAAAGCAAAGATAAATTCCTTTTTTCTTTTCAGTTACATTTTAATCTCAAGAACCCTCAATTTCGGACAAAACACCAAACACGTTTTCAGGATAAAAAGAGATCTATATATAGATAAAAAAAGAGAAGTAAGTAAATAGCTGATTCTATAAGTAGCCTTCACCTATAGTGAGATAATCTCAACAAAAGTAGAAACCGATTCCATAAGATTCATTAAATTCTATAAATTTAAGACCCAGAAACCAAAAGAATCATATCTAAGAACCCAAAAAAGCAAAGCAAGATTTTTATACAAGTAAGAAAGAAAAAAGATAGATTTTTTCTGGTCTAACTTCAGTTTCTTACCTCCGGGAAGAGGAAGCAGAGGAGGAAATCAAGATAAATTTCTCGGGAAATAAAGAAGAATCTTAATGGAGAAATAACATGACAATTATTGGATGCTGAGAAAGCAAAGGAAAAGGAATCTACTTGTCGTCTGTAGACAAACAGTTTGAGACAGAGAGAGATTTGAGGGGAATATATATAAATGTTCTTATCTTTTTCTTTTCTTTTTTTTTAATAACTCTTTTGGAAAAATAAAGATTTTTTTGGTTGTACTTACTCTCTGCATCTTTAATTTGCAGAGTTATGGAGGTTAAAGTTGTGCCACTGTCAGACATCTGGAGCCGGATTATTGTGACCCGACCCATATCTTTTGTTTTATTCGTTACGTCTTATTAGGCCTGTTTATTTCAAGTAATTGTGAGTAGAGGTCGGACAAGAGGGTAATTAATATATATCTAAAATAATTATCTTGTTATTATTGAAAGTGTATTTTAAGAAATTGGTCAGATAATTTGAATAACATGTAGAATATGGATATTTTGAATATAATTATTAAATATATTTTTTTGTCATCTGTAGTTAAATAGTGCTCAGAATTGAAATTTGATAAATTGAATTTTTTTAAATGAAAAAATAAGTGACTCCAAAATTAGTTGCATAAAACACACAAAATTTAACAAAAGGAAATTTGTTCCACATTGAAAATTGGAGAAAAACGTCCACTAGGCACTAGTATATAATGTGGAGTTTATAAAGTCTAAGCGAAAAGTCTTGGGACTGTGGTATCAAGGAAAAAAGAGCTACTCACGCATAATCACACACACAAGCGCACCCACCGAACCGGACCAAGCTTGGTTGGATAGATGAGTGTTTCTAAAGCCATCAAACACGACGGATGTAATAGTATGGATAAGTCCATAAACACCTTTTAATTCGAAGCTACTAAAGGATGGGAGCAAGCTAGAAATTCACACGACGAGTATTTTTCTTGGGCTGACCTGCGGATAGCGATAAGCACGATGGTGGTCAATGAAGTAGATAGAGTTTGGGTCTGAGGCCGCGGTACTTGCTTGCTTTGACACAAAAACCCTCGTTCATACCAAAAAGAATTGCAAAAATCAGATGTCTTTGGAGTACCACTCGACCCCTTTGTCAATGTCTCGTGTATACACCATGAACCCCTTGGTTTTCACGTTATAGTTTTTCAACTTCTCACACTCCCAAAAAGGGATTGGTTTCCCTTTAGACTCGACTCGAACTCAATGCACCATGTGAAGAGGAAGAAGTCATGGGATTATGGGAATTAGGTGAGTCTACCAATTAATTTGCTTCGGACGCACCAGACTCTGTCATATTAGGTAGTTCAAGAGGTCAGGATTGCTGGAAATAAGTTAGGGGAAGGGACTCAGTGTTCTCCAACGATGGGTCACATTCAATAAACTCGGTGTTAGGCGTGAGATAGAAGAGTGAATCTCTGAACCATGTTACTTACGGGCAAAGGAAAACAAGGATTGAGATAAGTTAACTAGATGTCGACCGCAGGATTGACTATTGAGAGGAGGGTGAAGCGGAGGCAGATAGATGTCGCCTTTGTTGGGGTGGAACATGTTGGTGAGACGTATGGTTGAGTCTTCTTCCTTGTTCATATGAACCACCCAGCCCCAAGACGATCCAATGTACGGCAACTGGTTAAGGTCCTCGGAGGTAGTTTGACAAGCAGTCATGCATGACTCATGACTAGTGTCTTTTTCTTTAGTTCCAGCATTGCCGAATTATGTTCCTTAATTTTCGTTAAGCAGAAATGTGCCTTGGAATACAATTTATCTTATCCCAAACCCAATGCACTGTAATTGCGTAGTTTGTTATGATTTTGACCGGTTGTTTCGCGCCAGTCGAATATTTCGGATCATATATATTATTTCTTTTTGGTATAAACAATATATATAAATTTACTACGGTAAAAGATATACAACTAATAGAAGTTAAGGAGCACCTAAAACAAACGAGATAATCAAATTGTTAAGAGTAGTTGGTGCTTCAATGTTCACACCATGTCCAATTTCCTTCAATACCTCTAAACTCGAATTTGGTAAATGCCTGCCAAAAAAATATGTTCATAATAAAGTCACCATTTATACAAAAAAAGGAGAGATTTAGTTTCTATGACAAAATTGTTATAGAATTTTGTTATTATCATTACTATGTTTACCTTTGTAGACGCCGTCCATGCTCCAAGGGAAACACATTATCCTTATCACCCCAAACGATTAACGTTTTCTGAATATTACCAACACCAAATAAATCATTCAATTACTAAATTATTCAGTTTTTTAAAAACTGTTTTCATGGATCAATGGATATCAAATGACCTGTGATATTGCAAAGAACTCTGGCTCCTCTTCTCTTTCCAGCAAATTCTTAGCTAAATCAACAAGTTCTTGCCGATTTGTCTCATACATCACCTATAAATTTAGAAACTTAAGGACTCATCACTCAATTTCGCTAACTTATGGGTCAATTTTTAAACAAAGGATAAACTACGGGGCAGAATCAGTAATTAACAAAAGAAAACAGAACTCACAGCGATGAATTGGGAGAGGATGAAATCTGGAACCCAGTCAATAAATCTGATACCTGTATTCATCGAAACTTTAACTAACAACCGGAGATCTCTCGGATTACTCGGAACAAGAATCTCCGATACATCTCCGCCGTGTTTTTTCATCTCCGTCATCTTTTGCTGTTGCGTAAACCCAACTCCACTACTCACAATCACCAATTTCTCAATCATCTCCGGCCAAATCTTCGCTATCCGATACGCTACGAATCCTCCGTAACTAATAGAGTAAACCGATAAATCTCCGACACCACAGCCTAACCTCTTCAAACCTCCGACGATACTCCTCGCCTGAAACTCAACGCTCCGATCGGTGTTTTTCGAGTACGATTTCCCGAAGAATACGAGATCGGGGATAAAGAGATTAAACGATTTCGATAGATCTGAAACTTGATGAATAAATTGCCATTTCGAATTTCCTCCGTAACCGTGTAGCATGAGGAGGTTTGGGCGGTTGATTTTACGGTGGCCGGAGATCCAGAAATGTAATGTGGTTTCTCCATCGTTTAAATCGACGGTGATTGGACGGAGATCGCAGAAGATTAGGAAATATAAAGATAAGAACGTATCGGCGAGCTTGATCAGGATCGGGTAATCGAAATTGTCGAATAAACACCAAATGAGGCTATAGAAGAGAGTTATTGCGATGGAGATGTATCGACGGAGAATATGAACGAAGAGTTTCATTGACGCCATTACAGTGGTGATGATCTGAAAATATGGTGATGCTTGTGCATGTGTGTGTGTCTTTGAGAGAGAAAATTGGTTATGGTTTTTTTTTTTTTTTTTTGTCAATCAAAATTGGTTATGGTTAAAATTAGAAAAACAGAGCCGTTTAAATCTCTTCCGGTCTATTCCGGTCCGATTCGATTTGGAGTAAACTAGTCGTTGAAGTTGTTGGTTTCATTTGTTAAAAATAACATGTGGCAAAGTGCATGTTAATCTTTCGACATCTAGACTGACATTACTGCCACTGTGTTCACAAAACTGTAACTAAAATAACTAATCTTTCCCGCGAGAACCTCACTTATGGGCCAAAGCCTATTTGTTATAATTTCAGCCCATAATTGTCAATATATTCACAATGGTTTAACATAGAAAGATACGACTGTTGAACGTTTAGCCAAAAAAGAAAGAAAAAACGGATCTTTATAAGAATCTTTCTTAAATTTGTATTTTTTGTCGACATCTTTGTTAAGTTTCTTCTGGCTGTCAAATAGTGTCTTTTAATGGTTCGTCACATGTGCCACTGGTCCACACTACGTAACAACACATTCGTATTCACATCATCTCCTCGTATTCTCTACGTCAACTTTAACCCAACTTGTTGGCTCTTCTTCACTCATAATAACACTAATAAGGGGAAAAAACCCGAAAAAACCGCCATCTAATTTTTTTTTGGCCGTTTAATACGTATAGTATTAAATTTGGAATAAAAATACCTAATTTAATTTCGGTTGCCTTTTAAAACCTTCGTTTTTTAAAAATTGGTAAAATCGTACCCCCGAGTTAACGACCGTTAACTTTGCTAACGGAAGCACTAACTGCGGTTAAAACTTAACCCATGGTATTTAAGAGTATATATATACAATCTCTTTTTAGATCATTATGAATTTATTGACTTAGTCCAGTGGTTAAGCATTGGTAGACTATCCTACAGTACTCGGGTTCGATTCCCCCCTTTTACTTTTTTAATTTTTTTTTCCTCCGCCGCCCTAAACATGGTCACCAGTCACCACTCACCATTTCCTCCGATCTTCTCTTTCATGGCTCCCAATTATCTCACAGCTCTACATCTCTCTCCTTTTGAACTTCACAATCCTTCGCAATTTTGTCAATTCCAAACACGTCTTTACCACTTCGCCACCATTGATGACGATGCTGATAACTTCAAATGGTAAAATAACGTCTTCTCTCAAGACATCAACGATTACAACAAACTAAACCGGATCGGTCCACAACTATACGGTTCACTATACGCCACGTGTCAACAATCCACCACCGCTCGAGCTTTCTGGAACTCCGTCTTCTCCGCCGCCGGATTCACATATGTAAACGCCGCCGCGACTCTGTTCACCTCTATCGATAACCTCCACGGATTCAAAAACCAATTCGGGGATTCTCAGATCAATTGGTTCATCGAATTGGTTCAGATCAAAAACCAATTGATCAACGCCGCCGCGACTCCGTTCTCCTCCGTTTCTCTTCGATGAAGTAAAAAAAAAATTAAAGAAAAAAAATTAAAAAACGTCTAAAAAAGAAAGGGGGATTCGAACCCAGGCTCAATTGGACAGTTAACACACATTAAACCACTGGACTAAGTCAATAAATTCGTAAAAATAACAAAAGAGATTGTATATATATACTCTTAAACACCATGGGTTAAGTTTTAACCGCAGTTAGTGCTTCCGTTAGCAAAGTTAACGGTCGTTAACTCGGGGGTACGATTTTACCAATTTTTAAAAAACGAAGGTTTTAAAAGGCAACCGAAATTAAATTAGGTATTTTTATTCCAAATTTAATACTACACGTATTAAACGGCCAAAAAAAAATTAGATGGCGGTTTTTTCGGGTTTTTTCCCCACTAATAAGTCTCTAACTACCCAACCCAGTGTAGTTAGACGTGTCTGTCTTATGGACGTGAGTTGCTCTCTTCTACTTACTTAAGCAACAAGTTAAATCCGCAAGAAAGAAAAGAAAATTGAGCTTGATGTCTTCTAATTTGTCTGCTCTCTGTTCTTCTCAAAACCCTTGACCCCGCAGTCCGAAATCAACGGCTTAATCTATGATAAAAATCGAAAATCTTCTTCGACCAATAATAAATATCAGTGTCTACATCATCAGTAAGATCACCAGCGATCTAAATGATGCAGAACAGGCAGGCAAAGAAAAGAGGCGTTTTGTTTGTTTCTAAGAGTGGTCCTTGTTCTTAGACGTCCATAATGGTTTCCAAAAGCTTATCTCCGTCTTTCGAATGTTCACCACACAGTTTATCCAACACCTCTCTATATAAACACTCGAGAGGAGTGAGAAGAGTAGAGCAAAAAGAAAAGAAAAGAAAAGAAGAGAGTTAGTTCTTAAACCAATCATTCAAAATGTTGCGTACTATCTTCCTCTTATCTCTTCTCTTTGCTCTATCCAATGCCTCTGTTCAAGATTTCTGTGTCGCAAACCTGAAACGCGCTGAAACCCCTGCGGGTTACCCTTGCATTCGTCCCATTCATGTCAAAGCTACAGACTTTGTCTTCTCTGGCTTAGGCACTCCCGGAAACACTACAAACATCATCAGCGCCGCTGTCACGCCCGCTTTCGTCGCTCAGTTCCCAGGTCTGAACGGTCTAGGCCTCTCTACAGCTAGACTTGACCTAGCTCCTAAAGGTGTGATCCCAATGCACACTCACCCTGGTGCCTCTGAGGTTCTCTATGTCCTTGACGGCTCCATTACCGCTGGGTTTGTCTCCTCTGCAAACGCTGTCTACGTGCAGACACTTAAACCAGGACAGGTCATGATTTTCCCACAGGGATTGCTTCATTTCCAGATCAATGCGGGAAAATCCTCTGCTGCAGCCATTGTCACTTTCAACAGCGCTAGCCCGGGTCTGCAGATTCTCGATTTCGCACTCTTTGCTAACAATCTTCCCACTGAACTCGTAGTAGGTACTACTTTCCTTGACGCTACTACAGTCAAGAAGCTAAAGGGTGTTCTTGGAGGAACTGGCTAAAAAAAGACTTAAGACTCCTTGACTCAAACACCAAAACCTGTTTCTTCTTCTTTTCTCTTTGATTGATTCTTGTCTTCTCTGTTGTTTTGTGTCCCGTGTAATTCTTCAAAACCTGTCAAAATGATTACATTGTATGTGAGGTTTTCATTTAAGATCCTGAGTTCGTTCATATCATTAGCTAAACTAAGCATTGACCTTTGTGAACCTTCCAATTTAGAAAAAACTCCAAAAACATGCTAACTTTAAGGACCAGACTCTCACATGGGTTTCAGTGGTCCCAACTCCATAAGTTTAGATCGGTCCTCTGCAATTATTCTACATGATATGTATGACATTAACTCTAAAAGAACCATACAAAAAGGAGACTTCATGTGTAGGCTAACTTAGATCTATAGCTGAGAATTAACAACACAATGATAGTTCTTCAACAAATGTATCATCAAATTTGAGAACTTTCATCAACAATCATCCCCAAAATTCAAATTTTCCACTGGATTCACTCATATCTAAAGAACAAATTTTGAGTTGCAGTCAAAGACTATAAATTTACAGATTTAAGAGGAACAAAATTGAGATTGACTTAACTCCAACTTCAAGCTCTTTTCAACAATGTCGATTTCTGTGACAAGATCTAGATCGGGAAGAAGAAGATGCCTAAGGAGCTTATAGAATCTCTGACTCAGTGTCTATCATTGATCTTAAGGAGAAGCTGTCTTCTTTTGAAAAGCAAGAAAGCAGCAACAACTACTTGCAAAGCTGCAGCTACACCGGCGAAGAAAAGCCCCACCGTCTTTCCTGTGTTCACCTTCTGCTTCTTCCGAGGAGGCGGTGGTGGGTGTTTATGGTGTCTTCTCTGTCGCCATTTTTTTCTTCGGTGATGATGCTTCTCGTGAATCGCCTTGTTACTATCAACGACCCTTACCGGAGACGGCGGTGGAGTTAAGAATGGCGGCGGCGGAGGCGGTGGTGGAGGAGGAGTAATGGAAGAATCTTGTGATTGTGAGTCAACGAAGATAGAAGCAGAGATGAAGAAGAAGACGAAGCAGATAAGAAAAAGTCTCAAACTTTGTAATGGCGTTTCCATTTTGCGAAATTACAGAGGAAAAACAGAGTGAGATTCAAAATCTCATAATTATGAAATTAGGGTTTCGCGATTTGAGTAACTGCAAAGTGGGAGAAATAATCTGAATCGATTAGAGGAAAGAAAGAGAAGCGAATCTGAAGAACGTGTAACGTAAAATGAATTGAAGAAGAAAGGAGAGATCGTTTCTCATGTTTTTAAATTAGGAACGAAGAGTGGTGAGTGATGAGAGAGTTTGATATTATTATTAGGGTTTGTTGGTAATATAGTACGTTTATGAAACATAATAGGGAAAGTAGTACGGGTACTATTCACAATTAGATTTGTACCCATGGGTGTCACTGTTGTCTTTATTGTGAGACCCATTATGCCATTGAGGAGGCCTGATATTTACAGTTTCATGCCACTGAAAAGCGTAAATGTGGTTTTATTCAGGACTTCTTCTGAAAGGCTAACTGTTCAACTCCCTCCGAAAAAATCTCTATTCTTCTCAAATTCATCTCTCTCCGAGAAAATTTGACCTTTAATGACGAAGAAGAAAGCAGTTAAATCGAAGATTCAAAGCCCTGCAGTGAGTATAAAACAAGAACCCCAGTCGGCGAAGCAAGAAATCTGATTTTGAAAAAGGTAATCCTTGAAAGTGGTTATCAAGAGACGAAAAAGTACTAGTTTCCGTCTAAGCTGAGGAAAACTGAGAGTTTCCTGAAAAGATTTACTATTCTGTACCTATGGCAGGAACTGTTTCGGGAGCAGTAAAATCTGCGGCGAAATCTCCGTCAAAATCGCCGACGACCATGTATGAAGAACCCACGCGACGAGGAATCAAAAGGGAGAATAAACGAGGCAACAGAAACGACCCTAAACAAGGTAATCGAATTAATAATCATTACTGTTGTTGATTTTGCCTCTGTCTCCCCAAATTGTTTGAAATTTGAGGGTTTCTGAAATGAATAATAGGAGATGAAAGAGGAATTGCACATTCTCCGGCAAAAACAACAACCGGAGAATATGAGGTTCCAAACCCTAGCCTACCTTGCCGTCTGTTGCATCCTGACGACTTACCAGATCGGGTTCGGCTTAACATATACTCGAAGCCGGAATATCTGGGGATTCTGGTGGAACTACTGGAGGGTTCAGAGGCTTGGGACCTGCTACTTGCTTCCCAGTTCAAAAAATTGTTTGAACTTCCTGTTGCAAGGTGTTCTCATTCTGCCAAGTTGATTCATGGTATGCTTTCTAGACAACTTTTGACTCAATCAAAGCATGAGTTGTGGACTGTATATGGAGGATTTCCACTCCGGTTCTCTCTCCGGGAATTCCAAATCACCACTGGCCTGATTTGTGATAAGATTCCATCGAGGACTGAGGTAGAAGATCACCAAGACCCTGCATATCTGTCTGTTTGGAATCGGCTCTTTGGGGAGAAGAGGATAGTGACAGTGCCGGAAGTTATTGACATGCTAAGGGGAGATTTTAATGCAGGTCTCAATGCAGATCTTAATGCAGATCTTAATGCAGATCCTCGAACCCGGTTCACAACCTGGAAGAAGCTGAGTCTCGCATTAATAGTGCTTATTGATGGGGTTGTTGTTTGCAGCAACAAAAAACAACATCGGGTAACTGACACTTTTGTTGAGATGCTTCATAATGTAGAATTCTTCATGAGTTACCCCTGGGGTAGAGTTGCTTTTGAAGCAACAATGGAACGGTTTGGCCCTCTTGCAAATGAGAAAGATCCTGTTGCAGAGCTGAAGGCCCGCCTACAGCAAAAAAGCAGTTGCTGTTACGGATTTCCTCTAGCTCTCCAACTCCAAGTTCTCAACTCAATTCCTGCCCTTTGCAGTAGGATTAAGGACCCTGCTGATTTCAGAAATTTTATCCAAAGGCCTGCTGCGGATCTTGGCCGGATCATTCTTCTCCGTGAGTCAGATGTTGTTGACGCTGAATACACTGCTAATGTAAGTAATACATTAGACTATAATAACTCATAATAAAATCTGTTTACCTTTGAGTTTTATGTGGGATGATATAATAATTTGATGCCTAATCAATTCTGTTATGTGAATATTTGAATTTCGCAGTTGTCAGTGGAATACACACTATACCAGTCAACACCAGTGAAGGATGATCTCTCTTGGCCAAATGAAGATGTAGACCCAGGGGTGCAGTTGATTATCTCTCTGATCAAGCAAAAGCACCAATTCAAGCCTGAGACGTGGCCTGTACACGGCTTGACCAGGTCTCCCACTGAGACACCTGGTGAAAAAGAAGCTGAACCAAGGGAAGCTCCATCAGCAACAGGTGAAGAGTTTGGTGGAGATCCTATTAATACTAGAGGTAAAGAGTATGTTGACCTGGAATCTGATGGCCCAAAGAACGATGATACATGTGAACCAAGGGCAGCTGCGAAGAGGGCGAAAAAAGAGAACTACACTCTCGGTCGGAAGCCATTCACACGGTCATCCAGGCTTGCAGAAGAACTTGTTGATTCCCAACCTCCATCCAAGAAAGCTAGTTCACATAAAAGAAAGGATCAACCCCAACCCTCGGCTGCTGCTATACCTGTAGGACAGTCTGGCCCTAAGAAAACAGGCAAAAAAGCCCCTACTCAGGGAGATGCGGCGCAGCCTGGTGCGGGAAGCTCTTCTTCTCAGTTTGTTACACATGCTGAATTGTCTGACTTGAAGTCTTGGATCTCTCAACAGCTTGTAGAGCTCCGTTCCAACATAGGTGAAGATATTTTGAAGAATTTAGGGAATAAGAGTCAGGGGTCTAAACCAAGGCAGCCTCATACAGAGAAAGCAAAAAGTAAGAGGAAGAAGAAGAAGGAGGAGCCTGCATCCAGGAAAAGAAAAAGAGAAGCGGTTATTTCTTTATCTCCTGGAAGCTCATCCTCTGGTTCTAAGCAAGGTTTATCTGGAGACATTCCCATTGGAAAGGAAGGGGGACCAACTATGAATTTTGAGGCCTGTGAAAGAACATGGGATCTTTATGGGGCTGCAAAAACTATTGCTAAGGTATTAGTTTAATACACACAGATTCCTGTAATGTCAATCAGTGCTGACCCTCTTATGTTTTATATTGGAAACGACAGGAAATAAGACCAGACAGCCCTGACTATACTATTCCAGACCCCACTACAGGAGAGCCTGAGAAAGAACCCGTTGAGGAGGAAATATCTGCAAGAGAGGCTGAGCAGACGCCTCCTACAACGGTAACACCATTTGCTGAGGTAAAGTTTTATCAAACAAGAATTATCCCTTCCTAATCCAATTTCCAATTCCAGAGATTTATATGACTAACTGGTTGGGCCTTTGGAAACACCTTTGTAAAGCATGTAATCCCTGAGACGCATGAAGCTTCACCTAATACAGATTGCGCTGCAAATGAGACTCAGAAGGAAACCAGTGACAAGGAATTTTTTGAAGGTTCGCCTAAGCAAACTCCTTCTACACCGGTTACACCATTTGCTCAGGTAATGAATTAGCAAACCTGAATTATCACTTAGTCATCAACTTTCCCAATACAGAATTATCTATATACACATGGTTTTACAATTTGTAATTCATGCTTTATCCCAGATTATCCATGAAACGCCTGAAGCTTCTGCCCAAGATGACTGTAAATACCGCAATCTCTCTTCCATTGTTGCAGCATCACCAGCATATTTTGTTATAGAGTCAACCAACCCACGTCAGCCGCTTCCGGGAAAGCGTGTTCCTAGGCGCTCTCGCTTCCTCGACAGTGCTGAGTATAGCGTTGATCCCAGAATTAGTGCTTTGTTTAAGAGCCGAACCAAGGAACCTGCATACACACCCCTCCCCAAGTTGGAGGATGGAGAGTTCGAGAAATTTAAAGAGTTGCTTGGAGATGATGTTGACAGGTATGTACCTTCTATCTCTCTTATCAATTGGTTATCAATAAATTGTTAATTACCTGACTTTCATTTACACAGACTCTACACCATTTGCACTGGTCACAAACTCAGCAATGGCCACTTCTTGGACATTGCAACGAAGGAGAAATGGATCACGACCGAGGTAAAGTTGAAAAAATCACATAATATAGCATGTCTCCCTCAACTTGAATAATACTTTCCCTGTACATGACTTGGCCTATTATATGACACAGCATATGCAGCTCATCACGGGTATGCTGTTGAGACGCCGGGGGAAAGCATACAGTTTAAGGAGGGTTGCGATAATTGATACCTGGTTTACAAGCCTTCTGTCCACCCACCATGATGATTTTATGAAATGCGAGGACAAGGAAAACTACGAGTGGGGTTCATCAATCAAGGCGTACGTAACAGGGAAATCTACTGGGATACACATGAAGTCTGAATTCCTGAAACATGTCGATGTGGTCTACGTCCCAATGAACTGGGGATGTTATCACTGGGTTGGATTGGTAATCAACTTGAAGCTGCGCAACATTGATATTCTAGACCCATTCATCGGCCCAACTCCAGATGAAGCAGTATCATTGCAAATGACCCCAATCATGGATACAATTCCGTGGCTTCTGAAGAGATTTTGCTGCCCTAGTCTGACTACAGACCTCACGACTGAGCAGTTCACTTGTAATCGCATATACGGATTGTACGACAACAAAGGTGATGGAGACTGTGGGCCTGTAACATGCAAGTTTCTTGAGATGCATGCTCATGGCATGGAGTACGCCGACTTGGCAGCTCTTACGGATGAAGTGGTCACTCGTATTAGGAAGGTTTATGCTATGGACACTTATGCTGCTTTTGTTGAAGGGGAAAACGAGTTCTAATTGTTTGTTTAAAGACTTATATATAAGATGTGTAATATAAGATGTGTAATATTGATGTAATCTGAATCGGAAGGATATTATGTGGGTTGGGTACTGGTTCTGGTATTTTGCAACGATCTTATCATTTATTAACATATTTATCCACATAAATGATATATATCAATTATGATTTGCATAAGATTATAGAAATCGCATTCTGTACAGCCACCATAAACAAAAGGAAACAAAATACTCTCTGTACAGCAACAATGCTGTACGGAATGATATCTGTACAGCATAATAGCTGTACAGAACGCTATCTGTACAGCATGAACGCTATTTGTATAGGAAACTGGCTGTACAGCCATAAATAGAATACTATCTGTACAGCAGAATGGCTGTACAGAAGGATATCTGTACAGCAACATAGCTGTAAGGAATGATATCTGTACAGCAAAATGGCTGTACAGAAAACTATATGTACAGCATGAACTAAAGACTATTTGTTGAGGACAAATATGTAGAGAACGCTTTTGGTAAAGGTGAAAACGAGTTGTATTTGGTTATTAAATACTTATATATAAGTTGTGTAAGTTGGGTAATACTTATGTACAGACAGCATAAAGAGAATACTATGTGTACAGCAACATGACTGTACGGAATGATATCTGTACAGCAAAATGGCTGTACGGAATGATATCTGAATAGCAAAATGGCTGTACGGAATAATATCTGTACTTCTGTACAGCATGAACCAAAGACTATTTGTAGAGGACAAATATGTACAGCACGCTTTTGGTAAAGGTGAAAACGAGTTTTATTTGGTTGTTTAAATACTTATATATATAAGTTGTGTAAGTTGTGTAATACTTATGTAAAGCCATAAAGAGAATAGTATCTGAATGATATCTGTACAGCATAACGGCTGATATCTGTACAGCATAACGGCTGTACGGAATGATATCTGTACAGCATAATATCTGTACAGATCGCTATCTGTACAGCAAGAACAAAAGACTATTTGTGAAGGAAACTGGCTGTACGAAATGCTATCTGTACAGCACAATATATGTACAGAACAATTTTGGTGTAGGAGAAAATTTGTAGTTGGTTGTTTTAAAGACTAATATATAATAGAATACTGGCTGTACAGCAGAATGGCTGTACAGAAGGATATCTGTACAGCAACATAGCTGTACGGAATGATATCTGTACAGCAAAATGGCTGTACAGAAAGCTATATGTACAGCATGAACTAAAGACTATTTGTTGAGGACAAATATGTAGATTACGCTTTTGGTAAAGGTGAAAACGAGTTGTATTTGGTTATTAAATACTTATATATAAGTTGTGTAAGTTGGGTAATACTTATGTACAGACAGCATAAAGAGAATACTATGTGTACAGCAACATGACTGTACGGAATGATATCTGTACAGCAAAATGGGTGTACGGAATGATATCTGAATAGCAAAATGGCTGTACGGAATGATATCTGTACAGCATAATATCTGTACTTCTGTACAGCATGAACCAAAGACTATTTGTAGAGGACAAATATGTACAGCACGCTTTTGGTAAAGGTGAAAACGAGTTTTATTTGGTTGTTTAAATACTTATATATATAAGTTGTGTAAGTTGTGTAATACTTATGTAAAGCCATAAAGAGAATAGTATCTGTATGATATCTGTACAGCATAACGGCTGATATCTGTACAGCATAACGGCTGTACGGAATGATATCTGTACAGCATAATATCTGTACAGATCGCTATCTGTACAGCAAGAACAAAAGACTATTTGTGAAGGAAACTGGCTGTACGAAATGCTATCTGTACAGCACAATATATGTACAGAACAATTTTGGTGTAGGAGAAAATTTGTAGTTGGTTGTTTTAAAGACTAATATATAAGTTGTGTAAGTTGTGTAATTATTATGTAATCTGAATTGGTAGTATATTATGTGTGTTGGGTACTGGTTCTGTTCTGTACATCACTTAGACACACAGAAAAGAATATTGTTTTTAAAATAGGAAGAGTTGGATTTCCTTTATATTTGTTTAGATTATTTAGGAGGGTTCCGGTTAGGGTTAGGTTAAAGTGATAAGCGGACCTTTTATTTAGTTATCTATAAATAAGAGGAGACATTACCTACACAGGTCCCTCATAAGGCCCCTACACTTCCACCTCGTTATTCTCTATTACTCACGCCTAGCACACCTGAAACTCTTGCTTCACTGAACTCAACATTATGTCTTTGAGTGATTTACCGGATGATATCTTCCATATCATTACGAAGAAGCTTGGAGATGAAGACGCCACATACCTAGGCCCGCTAATGCTCACCAACAAACGAGGAAGGGACATAGCGTTATCAAAGGAGATCCTACAGTCAGCAAACATAACTCCTCTAACCCTGGACCCCGTCGACATATATCCAGGTGGTGTTACTAGAACCTTCTTTACCCGTTGTTTGGACGTAGAAAATCCTAAGGCAATTTATTATGAATCTTTGCGTCTGATAACACGAGAGGGTGATATCCACGGGTCCCTTGCTTTGCTAAACCAACTTGTTCCTACTTATGACCATGCCACTCTCACGTATGCAATGTTTCAAATGTGTGCTGGGAGGGGAGATATTGCTGGGGCAACATTCGACCAAATTTTTGAAGATTTAGGTACTCGTCTTTGGTTCGATAATTACTCTCCCGATTTGGAAGATGAGTGTGAAGTTTTGATTGAGACACTATTATCATTTGACCCCCCTGGTGAAGATACCTTTGGACCAATTTGGGAGTTTGCTTATTCTAAGAAGATAAGCATACCTGATTGTGCTTATTGGCATGGGCACGATTATTATTGCGAAGGATGTTACATCTACAATGCAGCATTACGTATATGTGAACTTCTCTAGAGTTTCATGTATTCAAGAAACCTTGTAATGTTAAACTACTAATATTTAAAATTCTGTCATTGTATAATTATGTAACAGTTTGTATAATTATGTAACATTTTGTAACGAATGTTGTATTAATTTCTTATGTCTCTCATTGTATAATTATGAAAAAATTGCGAAGAAATTTCTAATTAAATTATAAAACAGACTTATTCATTATTGTTGGGTGAGAGGAAAAAAGACAAACTAGTGGGTTTGTCAGACTCGATAAGTTAGAAAAGAAACAAACACATCAAATATATCTTTGGTTTTTTCTTACAAATGTAATTATTACTGTCAGTGTGTGTAAGACTTAAATCTTTTAAAAATTGTTTTAAGTACAAGTATAATCGGTTATCAGTGTAGAAATACTCAAGTGGGATGAAAAGTCAAAAGTATAATCATTTCATCCAACCGCTAACTTTTTACTTCCCCAACTTGGTCATTTCAGAATCTATAACAAAACCAAAAACGATTTTGTGATAATAAAAGGGGCATTGAGATAAGATCCACAACAGTGGTTGGAGAAGATGAATTTTTTTGGATAATATCCAAAACATTGAAATAACAAAAGCAAAAACGATGATAATTTGAACACAACAGTGGTTAGAAAAGACAACAGGGTTTTTTTTGATACCATATCCTTAGTATTATACATGACAGTACCCTAAAAAGACTTAATACAATATTTCTAGCATATAGTAAGCTAGAATGAAAAGCACTATAATTATACAAAGCAAATAATACAGAAACAAGAAAATTACATCCGCAAAAACTAACATAATTTGAACATTCTTACAACTTGAAAAATTATCGACCATGACTTCATAGCATTTGACATACCTTCCTTGACATCCACCATAGATAACACTCGTCGCACAAGTTTTCATAACCTCCATATGCAATGCCACAGTCAATGGCACAATCCGGCGACGGGATGCCTCTGCAAATTGGATAGAGATACGTCCTCCTGTATGAATTGTTGCTCATTCTTCGATATGGACGCAAATCCGAAACCAACTCCTCTCCCCAACGTCTGACAGCCTCTGTCCCCAAAGCAGCATGAGATTTCCCAAATAGCTCAAGATAGTGTACCGCCATACCCTCATTTCCATCACAAATGGAGAACACACCACATGCTAGAGTTGCCAACCCATCCTCCGGGACCAACTGAGCTAGAAGTTCAATACCCGCCTTGATGTCACAACCTTCAGCCACCACCCTTAGCCCTTCATAGTAGATTGCGGTCTTGTTACCCGCCTTGAGACATCTCTCAAAAAAAGGGCGGTGCCGCCCTTGCTCTAGACGGCCGGTTATCTGACTATGGAATGTGTAGAGGTCGCTTGGGTCAGAACAGAGGGAGTAAATGTTAGCATCCCTCAAAACATCGTCTCTGTACACCACATCTCTTCCCCTTCGACCGGCCTTCAATATAGGGCCAAGCAACCACCAGCGATCATCAGCCACAAGCTTAACGATTTTTGCAAACAAATCATCAGGGATATCTGGCATTTCGGTTCCCATTTTTTTCCCTTCTCGTGAGAAAAATAAATTAAGAGTAGTTTTCTTCTTTTGCTGCTATTTATTTTGATTACAGCTTTGTTGTATATATAATGCGTTAGGTGAAGTAGTTAAGGAAATTACAGTTGAGATGAATTGAATCCTCCTACCAAAAATATTTATAACATGTTTCCATATTTTAAATTTCCACAAGTTAAGGAAATTATTTACCTCCCATAACTGTAGGGATATGTCTAGTAAAATCTGTACAGCAAACGTATGGAAACTGTACAGCAAACGTAAACCAATATCTGTACAGCATTCCTGCAGCTACGTCTGTACAGAAAACGTACAGCATGATCTGTACAGTAGACGTACGTTTGAAGACTGAACATCTGTACAGATACGTCTGTATATTTGCTGTACAGATGTAGCAGTACGATTACATCTGTACAGCGGGCTTAACGATCCGTACAGCAATAGCTTGAGATTAAAAACGATCAACTTCTTAGCCAAAATAATAAGTTCAACAAATAAAACTTGACCATTCATATACATCACTAAGGCTTGCCGCTTGAAAACAAGTTATAATAATTTTTACATACCTAAAAAGAGACATTTATCTGAAATTTGTCTCCGAACATATTTCATATGAATGTCTACCCCTTCCGAAAACAATACATTTTAAATTACCAAAAAACGACCCCTGCCAAAATCCTCCTCCATTGATAAGACAAACTCCCCAAAAAGCCTTACACATCTTGCTTACATTCCAAAGCGTCAACCAAGTGGGTTGGTACACGTAACCCGATTGTGACCTACACCTCCACATCTTCCACACTTGTTAGGCTGTTTTGACTTATTATTCCCCTACATTGGTTAAGATGAATTGTTACACTTGAGTTATATCCCAACCTGTGGAATAAATTAAAATTTACTAACCTCATATTCCCCAACTGAATGTATCCGCAGCTTTGGGGGTCTCCCCGGGGGTCTTTTTGTTTTCGGAGGCATTAAACATAAAACTCTTATTTCCTCAGGAACATCCACCTCCGATGGATCGCGTACTGGGAGGATAGATTCTTGGACCGTTGGTGACCACATTTCCAGCCTATGCATCTCTCCAACCAACGTTCTGAATTCCAAATTCCTGTCATGAGCTGCAGCCATCGCATGAACACAGGGAATTCTAATTTTTTGAAACTCCAAGCAAGAGCAAGTCTGTTGTTCCAAGGAGACGAGGAACTGTTCTCCATCCTTTGCGACTACTTCAAAATCCCACCTACCAACAGCCAAAACTGTCATCCCCAATCCACCTTTGAAACGTTTCAGCAGCTCTCTTTCAACAGCAATTGGAATGTCTCCGACAGTTCTAGATATTTTCTTCCTACGCGATTCAAACCACCTTCCGAGCATTTTCCTAATAAATTCAAGCAATGCTACAACAGGACTACCCCTAGCTGGTAGTAAAGCATTGTTCAAAGACTCAGCGATGTTACTAGACATCAAATTATACCTCTCCCCTGAAAAATGAACCCTGCTCCAATTCGAAACCCCAATTTCTTCCAAATATTTCCAACACCCCTTATTCCTTCCCCTAATTCTTTCACAAACAGCATTAAACTCTTTCAGACGGAACTTGTTACCTGCTTGCCATACTAAGGCTGGAAGCCCACTCTTCTTTCCATACTTTCCTTTAACATTCCTTCTTATGTGGACTAAGCAAGCTCCATGATGCGCTTTAGGGTAGACAAGTCCCACAGATTTGATTAATGATGAATTCCGATCTGAGACAAAGGTCAAGTCTGGTCCATCTTTAATTATTTCTGACAGCTTATTCATGAACCATGTCCATGATTCATCTGTCTCGCTGTCCACTATAGCAAAGGCCACTGGATATATCTGAAAGTTCGCATCCTGGCAACTTGCGGTAAGAAGACAGCCAAGATATTTCCCAAACAGGTGGGTGCCATCTACTACAACGACTCGCCGTAGATATTGTAACCCTTTAAGACATGCACCTAAAACTAGAAACACATACTTGAATCGCTCATCCCCAATTTCATCCACCTCTGTTTCCAAATGATAAACTGTCCCAGGGTTTGCAAGTTGTAAAACATGGAGATATACCGGCAACAAGGTGAAAGAACTCTCATCTGTGCCCTGAGCTGTTTCAACAGCCAGTTCTTTGGCTTTCCAACCTTTCCAATACGACATCCTAACATTGTGCTCCCTCAGCAGAGATTCGGGTAAGTCTCTTGCTCTTGGACCACAAAACGCCTTCGCATACTTAGCCCTTAGTAGAGCGGCTACAACCTTGGAAGTTGCGTGTTTTGAGAACCTGCTCCTAGTCTCAACATTACACATATGTTCAAACTTGGCCTTCGTCACCTCGTATTCTTCACTCTGCCCAACTTGGTGTGCTACAACTCTCCAGTCACAGCATTTTTTATCATAACATTCAGCTACCAAGTAATTTTTCTCATACCTAGTAAATTTGAAGCGGAATACACGGTTGATAGCATAAATTGACAATGCAGTCCTGAAATCTTCCCTAGACTCAAACGTCCTTCCAACATACATATTGTCATCCTCTTTGCTCAAGTCAACATGAGCTGCTTTCCTATCCATATCATCGTCTCCAAACATTGGCTCAATGTCCTCATAACCATAAACTTCATCAATGCTTATCCCCTTCTGAATAGTGTGAAGAAACTCTGTCATAACAGCTCCTACACATGCAAGATTGTCAGTCCTTTCTTCAATTCCTTTCCCTTTTTCTTTCTGTCTGACTTTCTTTTTCGGGGGTTGCTCAACAAAATCATCATCCCCACTGTCTTCATCTCCCACAATTTCTCTTCCAGCTTCAAGCCTACCTACCGTGTTGTTCTCGTAATCGTAATCATCATCTTCTGATTCACTACCTCCACTGTAAGTATAAGAATCATCGGAGTTTTCGGAACACTCTTCATCTCCACTGCTCTCCATTCCATCTTCCACTGCTACAGATGTGGTTAGCCCTGTGAAAGCAACCAAATCTGTTTTAGACGACTTCTCCACTGCTTCAACGGCAGCTAACAGGATTTCATCACTTATGTCCCACCCACCGGAGCTGTCAATAACATCTGAACTCTGTGCGATTGCTAACTGAGAGTTATTGCCTTGAACTGGAGGATAAACAGTGTTATTGTCTTGAACTGCAGATAAAAGTCCAGAAAAGTATCCAACTTCCTCTGTCGCTCTTGAATTACCTCCAGCCTCTACGATACCTGCAGATGAATCTCCTAGTTCTAAACCCTTAGCAAAACAACTCCCGATCCTTCGAGCTTCAGGAGTAGGCCCAACTTTGACTCCATCGCCTTCTCTAAAACACACGAACAGGTTCACAGATTTATCATGAATGCTTAAAGATTTAAAGCTTCGAAACTGCCGATCACACCGAATCATTGTCGGGCCCGGCTGAACACCAGCTAACAGTGCTAAATTGTCCTCAAACATGTAGCTAAGCTCAGTTGATATCGAGCTCCTCTCCATTCTGTACAGTTGCCTCACTTTAAGCTCCAAATCCCTGAAAGTTTTTAACCCCATCAAACTCAACGCCCTCCCCTGCCGATAAGAATCCATCTTGAACTCCCATTCACCAGTGCTATACAAGATCCATCTTCCAGCCTGTACAACAACAATATCATCCACTGCAAAGGAAATTCAATTATAATCAGTTTCTAGGCCAGGACAATTGTAAACATTGTACAGAAAATTGGTAAATTTGTTTCGGTACTGAATATCACCTTCCATTCTATGTTCTCAGATCTGAATGTCCTCAGGAACTTAGAAACCCTACCGAAACTGACAATCATCTTCTTCTTTTAATCTTATAATGAATTTTTCACCAAAAAATTGCAAAATAAATTTCCCCCCAAAAAATTCACCTACTTACGAAAAAAATCTCAAGAGAGTCTGAGTATAATATCATTTTCTCTCACCAACCTAGTAACTAATTTCGTTGACATTAACTTCTCATTAATGCAGGGGTTTCTGTCTGCTCCAACGCCGCCACTAATGAAGACGACTTGTTTGATAATTGACTTCGCCAATTACTTAATTTTGGAGATAAAATGGGGAAGAAGTTTAAAGCCCATTTACACCTATCTAAAGCCCGTTAATCACATTTGGCTCCAGGGTCCAACAAACCAAACACGCCATCTCGCCTAGAGGCTTCCTCATTTCCCAGTAAAAAGAAGGAAGCCCTCAAACGTAATTTCCACAACAACCTCAAGACCCCACTATTTTTCTATTAGACAGAACGTGTATCTGTACAACAGTGGGGACCCGACTACTTTTTTAGTATTGAATAGGACCTGTACTACTTTCCCTATTATCTTTCATAAACGTACTAAATCCCAACATATTCCTTATTATTTTAAGGGATCCGGGTGGGTCTAAACCCATGTTTGTTTCGGGCCGTTTTGGATCTCTACTTTAATATTATTTAATCGTTTAGTTAAAAGAAACCTCTGAATTGAAAAGAAAAAAAATCTGTAATTGACACTACTAATATGAAAATGTGATTGTATATTAATGAACATATTGTTGCATCTATAATACATACTGAAAAAATAAATGATGAAATCCTAATTAAACAGTTGAATCGAATTTTTTTTTTTTTGAAATAAATTTTACAGCTATGAATGAACTTAAAGGTTACTGATGGCGGGTTATAGTGGTTGTAAATGACACTTGCAATAAATTAAAATTTGTTATTTTAAATTAACTTTTCAGTGATAATTGAGGGAAATGTGCTGGGATGGAAGAGACACACGTAAAGTGGATTCTGATGAAATCATTTATATGTGAGGTATATATGGAGCCGATTTAATAAAGCTACACATTCCTCGTCAAAAAGATATTTAAAGCAATTTGATATAACATGTACTCACATACATATGTATACACTACTAGCTAGCTAGACTCGAATGTATGCATGTGGCCAAATTGCATCGATCGCATTGAGGAATTAGATTTCTTTCCGAGTAAAGCATGTATTTCTCATTCTTATTACGAGATCATAAAGTATACATGTATTTATATGCATGCAATGCAACGTACATGCATTTATGTAATTGTATCAAACAAATACACATACAAAGGCTTCGACGGACTCGATTATGAGTTAAGTAAGTTAGTTATGATTCAACAAACATTTATGTTATGTAAGCAACAATTCAGATCAGACATGACTACAAAAATCCGAAAACCTTGATCCCCTATACGCTGCATATATATATGATTTATAACTAGCTTGATACGTGTTCAAAATCAAAGGCTTGGCCGGACGGATTCGATTGTCAGTTTAGTAATTAGTTACGGTTTCACTTTGTAACGCTTTTTCTTTAATAAGTACGACCACGACAGAAGAAGGCACACAAATTGAGGAATCGTCTCTCCTTTCAGTACTTGGTCCAGTTAATAAAAGTATTAGGAAATCTAGCTCCCTAATTAATACTTTTGTTATGGAGTGTAAATAGTGGATGCATTAACTTAAATACGAAACTCAAGTAGTATTGATAACCTAATTTGCTAAAATGTTGCATATAATAGGCCTTACTTAGGAATGTTTATTAAACAGACTCGACGAACTTATATATATTTATACTATTTAAATCAGAGGTTCCTCAAACCAACCGTGGGAATAGTCTCTACGGCGAGGAGTTTCAAGGTGTCGGTGGTCGTTATTGGCCGGCGCCAGAGCTGGTGGGAGAACGGTTGGCCTGGTCGCTATTGACAATCGTAGAGCTTGAACATATCCTCTTCACGTCATATCTGTTAATATCGAAATTAGTTACAGCATTTAGGCCTCTGAATTTAATTGCCGCGATATCGTACGCCTCTGCTGCTTCTTCTTGCGTGCCTTCATCATAGTTACACAATGTCATATTTAACAATTCAAAAGCTACGAGATATGTAATGTTATTTAAGCCATATATATGGAAGTGGTTCTTACTAAATGTGCCAAGGTACAAGTCTTTGTTTCCAGCAACTCTTCCAATTCTAGCTTGCCATCTTCCATGTTGATGATGCCTGCATGAGTTATACATGCATGATCATGACCCTCTAATTCCATGTACATGCATGCTCAAATGCCATAGGTATATATATATATGTACAAGTTTAGTTTCCGATATACATGTCCAAAGCAAACCTTGTAACTCCTCTGTAAATTGAAGCTCCCCTCGAAAACCCGCTACTGTTCCTATGATATGAAAATTTCATTACAAAGCATTGGTTAAGTAAGTAACTACAGAGGCCCATAAATTTCATTAAATCCCACTGTTGAGTATATATAATTACCTCCTCAGCATGGCAACAAATTCTTGCCTATTCATGTTATTGAGTTCCTCGATCTCCTTTTCGTAATTACTCAACTGATCAATAAAGGAGCGTCAAAAGAACTGATATCACAAGCCAACTCTATGTAGTTTCATCAAAATCAAGTCAATAAAATCGTAACATAATTACATTCAAGATCCAAATATCGAAATTTAAGTAAGAAGACTGTTATACATATATAAAAGTAATAAAACACACTTGCATGTAATAAAGAAGTTAAAGAAGTGGAGGTCCGGGACCAGATAGATCAAACTCACAGGGAAATTTAAGTGAGTGGTAGGACCCCAATACTTCAGAGCCGCTAAATCATAAGCCCTCGCTGCTTTCTCCTCCTCATCATACCCTCCTGTTATAGTATTTCTTAAAGTATGAATTCTTCTATTACATGTATTTTTCTTAATTATATCATAAGAAAATATATAAAGAGCTTATTATACTTCAGACAAAAACTAGGGCAACACGAAATTAATAAGGGCCGTCGAAATAAAATTTTGTACTTACCAAGATATACTGTCATTGATCAAGAAGCGAATTAGAAAGTACATACGAAACAAAATTATTGTTAGTAAAATTATTGATGATAGCATTTTGAATCGGAAAATTATTTGTATTTGTTTTTTCTGACCTTGTCTTCCTTTCCTTGTCTGACCCTCTTTCTTACAGCTATTATCCCATAAGTGAGCTTCATATCTCCCTGTCCATCTATGCCTGTATACACGCACAGATTAAATATGTGTCGACACAATTACTATAAACTACAGAATAAAATGACATATATACATAATTGTGGCATTCACATTTTTCTTACGTGTAAGTTTGAGACATCATTTAAACCAAAAAAAAAAAGTTTGAGACATCATTATTTAATAACGTACGTACCTTGTAACTCCACGATACTGAGAAGTTCTTTGTCCGAAACTATCAACCGACTTCCGAGGAACCAAATCCTTCACCTGAGATTTGCCAGTCAATCTCTTCCGCTTCTCATCTATTTTAACCGGTTCTTCTACCGGCACTACAGATGCATTCGTTTCGTTGATCAAATCAGAACAAGCCCCATGGCTCAAAGCCAATGATAGCATCGAGCCATTGGTGTTATAACCAGTCTCTTCGTTACTAAAATGACTAATATTATTGCTCGTACCACCCTCTTCTGTAACGTAAGTACTCGAGAATGGAAATGCTGGGGTGCCTTGCCCTAACCAAGATTTGAAAACCGAGACCGAACCGACCCTCTCAAAAGCTCCATACTCATGGCTTAGATCCGGATCTAGGTTCGGGTATTGTGGTGTAACTACGGGTTGTTCGTGGAGAACGTAACCGGGTGGGTTTAATCTGTTAACCACGGTGGTGCAGTTGACACTGGTTTGGTTATGGTTCATAGGATACTCGGTTTGATGAGAGTTTGAGAGCAAATCTTCCACCTTTGGCACTTCATCATGTTGATGATGATGATGATCAAGGTTAATATCATATCCCCAAACTACACATCGAAATAAAATTAAAAATATTAAAAGTGACACACCAACAACATATATATTATATATATATAACAAGGGGATGATGTGTGAGAGGATCGAAACCATCGGAACCGTCATGTCTGAGTTCTTCTTCGTGTTCTTCTTCACTATCACAGATTCTCAAAGGAGGTGTCAATGAAAACCCCAACCATTTGTTCATCTCTCTCTCTCTAGCTTTTTCTTTCTTTCTCGCTCTTAGTTTATATATATAGGGTTTCGGATTTTATATGATTTGTAATGTTTTATATGTGAATACATTAATGTTTTTCAAAGTCTAAAACATTTAGAGTTACCTTGCATGTGTAGTATAATAAATTATATTATTAAAAAACATTAAAAGATTTGAGACAAAACAGGTGGCGGTGAAGTTTTGTCGTAAGCATGAAAGAAAGGAAGAGGAAATTTCTCTCTCTTTCGCATTTCTTTTCTGGGGCACTTGCATCTGACTTCTATAGAGTATTGTGCCCACTTTCCCTCAGATCTTTTCGATCTATACGTATATATTGGGTGATACACATGACACACAATAATGAGATTTTTGTTTCTTTGATATTTGATTCTCCAATTTCGGATATCTTTTATTTTCGATATGTACTAATTATATACAATAAGAAATTTCTTTAAGTATGTTTTTCTTTCAATAGTATAGTTTCGGTTTTGTTACTTAACTTAATTAAAGAACAATGCGTCGCAAGGATATTTCTTCCAAGAAGATAAATAATAGATTGAACATGTGTTTTTGATTGCTCGCTCGATCCGTTTGAAAAAGGTTGTAACTGCGATGGAGAAGCTTGAAAAGTATTAGAGTATAAATTATCTAAGTAGGAAATTATGAGATGATTTTCTGAGTAATATAAGTATGTGGTAATCTTCCACTTATGAGCTAGTTAAGTGTGAGTAATTAGATTCATATTTGCATGTTGCGCTCCCATCACAAGACATGTATCACAATTTCAACGGAGATTAATCTAAAGGATATAGCTGGAGTGTTTGGCTTTGTGTTGTGAAGCTATTTCATAAAATTCCTCATGGAAGCTGATAATGTGACAGTTTAACCTTTGAAAACAGAGACATAAAATATGATACAACAAAAGAATAAGTAATGTCTTATCTCGTCGAGAACCATACTTAGGTTTACCCCTGGGGTGAACCTTTAAATTCACCCAACAGATTATAGCCAATCGTTTTGCCATGTCATTATTAATACTAGAGAATTAAAAAAAAAGAAACACAATTAAAAAAAAAGGAAATCACAAAATAGATTTAGGGTTTAAGGTTTAGGGTTTAGGGTTTAGGGTTTAGGGTTTAGGGTTTAGATTTTACAATTAAAACGAAATTAGATGTCGGTTTGGGTTGCCAAATGAGTGGTTAGGGTTTAGATTTTATAATTAAAACTAAATTAGATATCGGTTAGGGTTTAGGGTTTAGGGTTTAGGGTTTAAATTTTACAATTAAAACGAAATTATATATCTGTTCACCGCTGGGTTTAGGGTTTATGGTTTAGGATTTGGGTTTAGGGTTTAGGGTTTATATAACAAATATTTCACAAACCTAAACAGATATATAATGTCGTTTTAATTGTAAAATTTAAACCCTAACCACTCATTTGTCAACCCAAACCGATATCTAATTTCGTTTTAATTATAAAATCTAAACCTTAACCACTCATTTGGCAACCCAAACCGACATCTAATTTCGTTTTAATTGTAAAATCTAAACCCTAAACCCTAAACCCTAAACCCTAAATCTATTTTCTGATTTCTTTTTTTTTTAATTGTGTTTTTTTTTTAATTCTCTAGTATTAGTAATGACATGGCAAAACGATTGGCTATAATCTGTTGGGTGAATTTAAAAGTTCACCCCAGGGGTAAACCTAAGTATGGTCCTCTCGTTGAATATATTGCATAGGTTGGTTATAGATAGAAAAGGAAACTGTGTTCCTAGCTGTCAGCCAAAAATTAGGTGGGTTGTTATGTGACAATTTGTTTTATAAAACTTCTGATTAAGAAAATTTTAAGAACTCTATCCGTTATAGACTTCCACATACTACAGAATTCGTAAGATGAGATTCAAGCCCATGGGCCGATTTACTGAAATTATATGACGGTTAATTTCAATTCGCTGGCAATAAAAATAAATAATTTCCCGATATTTATATATAGTTCTTTGGGAAATTTTTCTGCAAGCTAATAAAAATCTGTGTATAAAAAAAAAACCCTACGGCTCCGGTCTTCTCTCCAGTCTCACAAATTTCTTTCCTTAAGGGAAATTTTCTATAAACTCATAAAAAAAAATATTTACAAAAAATTCTTTGAATTCGAAACTCAAACTAGGGTTTCCAAAATCCCTTTCTCCACTAAAGCTCTCACTCCTATAAATCCGATCGCTATAATCGCGAAGATCCTTACTTCTGGTAAGCCCTCAAGCGAAACCCACTAAAAGTTTCGTCTTTTTCTTCTTCTCCACATCAAAATCTGATACGGGAAGAGAACGGTGAAGGAGAAGCTAGCTGACGATACTAATTTAAGGCATTGTTGACTTGTATGCTATAACCAGGACTGGATTTTGAATCTCGGTTCTAGGGTTTTTTCTAGTTGGGTTAAGTTAACAATGGATGACCTTGAACAGGCAATAGTAATTAGCTTTGAAACTGGTGCTGTTGATTCGGCGTTAAAGTCTCAAGCGGTTACTTATTGTCAGCAAATCAAAGAGACTACATCTATTTGTAGTATATGTATTGAGAAGTTGTGGTTTTCTAAGCTTGTCCAAGTTCAGTTCTGGTGTTTGCAAACGCTGCAGGATGTTTTAAGGGTTAGATATGGATCTATGAGCATGGATGAGCAGAGTTATGTGAGGAAATCAGTGTTTTCAATGGCTTGTTTGGAGGTTATTGATAATGAGAATGCTGTTAGAGTTGTGGAAGGACCTCCATTTGTTAAAAACAAGCTTGCACAGGTTTTGGTTACTTTGATCTATTTTGACTACCCTTTGATTTGGTCCTCGGTGTTTGTTGATTTTATGCCTCATTTGAGCAAAGGGGCTGTTGTGATCGACATGTTTTGTCGGGTTTTGAATGCGTTGGATGATGAGTTGATTAGCTTGGATTACCCCCGGACTTCTGAAGAGATATCTGTGGCTGCTCGAGTCAAGGATGCTATGAGGCAACAATGTGTCCCTCAGATTGCTAGAGCATGGTATGACATTGTATCGTTGTACAGGAATTCCGATCCTGATCTTTCTGCTACTGTGTTAGATTGCATGAGAAGATTCGTCTCTTGGATTGACATTGGTTTGGTTGCCAATGATGCATTTGTTCCACTGCTGTTTGAATTGATTTTGTCTGATGGATTGTCTGATCAATTTCGCGGTGCAGCAGCTGGGTGTATTTTAGCCATGGTTTCTAAGCGGATGGATCCCCAGTCAAAACTGCCCCTTCTGCAGACCCTTCAAATAAGTCGTGTTTTTGGTTTAGTATCCGGAGATGTTGATTCTGAATTGGTATCAAAAGTATCTACTTTGCTTACTGGGTATGCTGTTGAGGTTCTAGAATGCCATAAGCGGTTGAATTCAGAGGACACCAAGGCAGTCTCCATGGATTTGCTGAACGAAGTTCTGCCATCAGTTTTTTATGTCATGCGGAATTGTGAGGTGGATTCTACTTTTAGCATCGTCCAGTTTCTCCTGGGTTACGTTTCCACTCTCAAAGGCCTCCCTGCATTAAAGGAGAAGCAGCTACTCCACATTACACAGATTCTCGAAGTGATAAGAATTCAGATTTGCTATGATCCTATGTATCGTAATAACCTTAATTTACTGGATAAAATTGGATTGGAGGAGGAAGATAGAATGTCCGAGTTTAGAAAAGATCTCTTCGTCTTGTTACGTACAGTGGGCCGTGTTGCTCCTGAAGTTACTCAGCATTTTATTCGTAACTCACTAGCAAATGCTGTTGAATCCTCATCCGAGAGCAATGTTGAAGAAGTGGAAGCTGCACTCTCGCTTTTGTATTCATTCGGAGAGTCTATGACCGAGGAGGCCATGAAAGCAGGATCTGGGTGTTTGAGTGAACTAATTCCGATGCTCTTGACCACACAGTTCCCTGGACATTCTTATAGACTTGTTGCACTAGTTTACTTAGAAAACATAACAAGGTACATGAAGTTTATTCAGGAAAATTCCCAGTACATTCCCAACGTTCTTGGTGCTTTCCTTGATGAAAGGGGTTTGCATCACCAGAATGTTCATGTGAGCCGTAGAGCAGGTTACTTGTTCATGAGAGTCGTGAAATTGTTAAAATCAAAGCTTGTACCATTCATTGACAAGATCCTGCAGGTAAAGATTTGATTTTCTCTTGTCTGCAGCTCGTTTGATCATAAGACAGTTATCCATTTCTGTAAATCGATGTATTTGCTTGTTTAATTTTTTGTCTAACTATATCTTTTTGTGGGAAATCAGAACCTTCAAGATACGTTGTCCCAGTTGACGACTTTGAACTTTGCATCAAGAGAACTTTCTGGAACTGAAGATGGCAGTCACATTTTTGAGGTTCGACTGCCACTTGAAGCTGCTGTTTTCATATATGTACTTCTGACTTGTAAAACTAGAAAAAATTTCAGTACCTTAAATAAAATTCTAACTTCTATTGCGTTTTTCTGTAGGCTATTGGCATAATCATAGGGTTGGAGGATGTCCCGGCTGAAAAGCAGTCAGATTATCTGTCTTTACTGCTTACCCCTCTCTGTCAACAGGTTTTCATTTCTACCATTCTCTTGTTTCATGAATCTTTTTGGCATTATTTATGGTCAGGTGTACTCACACTCCTTCCATGTGATATGATTGTACCAGATTGAGGCAGGACTTGTGCAGGCAAAAGCTGCAAGTTCTGAAGATTTTCCTGTGAAAATTGCAAATATCCAATTTGCTATTGTGGCAATTAATGCTCTCAGCAAGGTTTGTGCCCGTTTTTCTAGTTTCTGTATGTGAGATTTGTTACTTGGTACTTCAAATTGTACCCTCTTCTGGGCTTGTCCTTATACTTTTGCTTGCAATTCAGGGCTTCAGTGAACGTCTTGTTACAGCGAGTCGTCCTGGAATTGGTCTCATGTTTAAGCAGGTTTGTATAAAAGATGGTTCTTTTCCCTCTTATGAATCATGTATTGCTTTGCAACTTGTCTTTCAATGCTTTGTCCTTTTTGCAACTTCAATTGTTGACCCCTAATTGAAACTGCTCTGTCTTTTCTCTTTATTAACAATTGGTAACCTTCTCCGTAATGTAGACACTGGATGTGCTTCTAAGGGTTCTAATTGAATTTCCAAAGGTCGAGCCTTTGCGGAGTAAGGTATGAGTTTAGTTGTATGTTATTAAGGAGACATATTGTAATCACTAGTGTTGCATATTCTTCTCCATTAAGTTATTGATTAACAGCTCAGTGATTAGCTTGTTCCTCTTCTCTGTAGGTCACATCATTCATACACCGTATGGTTGATACCCTTGGATCCGCTGTGTTCCCTTATCTTCCCAAGGCTTTGGAACAGCTACTTGCTGACAGTGAGGTAGAACGAAAATTTCAGAGCTCCCCTTATATTATTCAATGCTCCACTGCTTTCATTTCCTCAAATTAATATCTAGTTGAACTCCTACGATGCACTTACTTATCTGGGAGTAATATCTACTAATCAAGATACTTCATTTCTTGCAATGATGCTGCGTTGAGCACACTAATTTGATAACTTCTTCAACAAAAATTCTTACTGTGTATGTGTATTGTTGCAGCCAAAGGAAATGGTTGGTTTCCTGGTATTACTCAATCAGCTTATCTGCAAGTTCAACAGCGCTCTCCGTGATATACTGGAAGAAGTATATCCCGTGGTTGCTGATAGGATTTTCAAAGTAATTCCAAGAGATGGGCTCCCCTCACGCCCTGGGGCTGTTACTGAGGTATTTTGTTTGATTTTCTTTCTAACTCAATTTTATGATCTCCATGCATGATTTCCTGGCTATTTTGCAATTGTAACTTGAGAACCTGATGATATCGTAGCGTCCTTTACATCCAGTCATATATCCTTTTTTGTGTAGGAATTGAGGGAACTGATAGAGCTCCAAAGGATGTTGTATACATTTCTTCATGTGATAGCCACACACGATCTCTCTTCTGTATTTCTTACGCCCAAAAGTACAGCGTATCTAGATCCTATGATGCAGCTGCTTTTGAATACTTCTTGTAATCACAAGGATATTACCGTACGTAAGGTTTGTAACACTTTTCCCTTTGTTGCATATTCATTTACTTTTGATGATCTTTTTTGCTTACTTATTATCCTCTTGGTTTACTCTTTTGCCATATAAATAGGCGTGCGTGCAGATATTTATTAAGCTAATTAAAGATTGGTGTGCCAAGCCATATAGCGAGGAGAAGGTCTGCGTGTTAAATAATTTTTACTAACTTTCTTTTCTTCATGAAAGAACGAAAAATGTCATAATCAAGAATTATTTGCTTTCAGGTTCCAGGTTTTCAGAATTTCGTAATCGAAGCGTTTGCAACAAACTGTTGTTTGTACAGTGTACTAGATAAATCCTTCGATTTCAGTGATGCAAATACGGTAAGCATAAGAAACTTCAATTCTTTTTTTTCCTTCTGGAGTTTTATCTGTCCGTTGCAGTTGTATAAACTTCTGAATTGTTTCCACAACTGACTGGATTTCTTCCTTCCCTATGCATCTGCCTTATTAACACAGCACGCGTTGTTCGGAGAAATCATCACGGCTCAGAAAGTGATGTATGAAAAATTTGGTAATGCGTTTCTCATGCATATTATGTCGAAAAGTTTTCCATCAGCACAGATTCCACAAGATTTGGCGGAGCAGTATTGCCAAAAGTTGCAGGTTTGATAAGTTTTACTCCCTCAAAACAACTGTAAGTTAGATAAAAATCATCTCGTATATGTGCTTAAACATAGTCTCTCCTTTCCCTGTTTGGTATTCCAGGGTAATGATATCCGGGGCCTCAAGTCATACTACCAGTCCCTTATAGAAAATCTTAGGCTTCAACAAAACGGGAGTCACGTTTTCAGATAGCATTTGAAATACAGCTAGTTTCATAGAAAGAAAGGTCTCTCAGGTCAATTCCGCTGCGAGCTCTAAAGGTTTTTCCAAAAAAAAGTCCTCTTCCTGAATAATCTACATGAAAGGTTTGAATCCGTGTGTTTAATATAATGTTCCATCTCTTTGCAGACTTCTCTAGATGTATATAGTATTGTCAATGTCTACTTGAGAGGCGACAAGGTTGGCTTTCACCATCCAGATCAAATTTTATTAAAAGCTTGATAGAGATGTCATACTGTTGCTGATGTTGATTTCTTGTGTGGTTCTTTCTCAAATCTGCAGTTGTACCTTACACATAATCATGTTCTCCGACTCGAACCAAGGCCTTGCAAAGTTGTTCCAGTGCACACACACTCTCTGAGGCAGATCTGCTGTTATTTCTTTTTGCGCTTTGTTGTGAGATTGTGTCTATAAAGCCAGCCCTTATTTTTTTTGTCCTATCTCCCAAGTTTTGATGATGTTACAACTTTTCTGCAGTCCATGTTTTATGTTTCTTTGTCCATGAAAATACTTAGAAAACTATGAGAGATCATAAAAGACAGAGAGACAACAAAACAATTTTGGCTGAATTTTGTTTTCCTATTTTATTCATTTAATTGATATGAAATTGTATTATTTATTAAATTAATTCGAAATTGAGGTCTCTTCTTATTGTGAATATTGAACTTTTGGTCATTTGAGACACAAATTTGCTTTGAAAAACACATATTGTTCTTTTGTTTGAAGTGGCAGAGAAATTAAAAAAAAAAAGCAAATTAAATTAAAAGAAAAGAAAGAAAAGACGACCTAAATAAAATAAAAATAAAAAGAGGTAAAAAAACTAAAAAAAAAAAAATCAAGAGTTATATTGTAACGGTGAAAAGTCGTCATCTACTTCTTCTTTGTTCCTTAGAAACCCTAGTTCCAAAATCAGCCCACACTAAGAAGAAGAAGTCATCTCTCTATCTTTCTGCTAATTTTACAAATCCGAGAATATGCCAACCATCAGTGTTGGTAGAGACCGTTTGTTCGCTGCTCTTGGACAGTCCTACAGTAATTCAAACTTCAACTCTTTCTCTTCTCCTTCCTTTCTCTGACTCATCGTTTTCTAATTTCGTCCTATCCTCTTTGTAATGCAGCTCAGGAAGAATTCGAGGATCTGTGTTTTCGTTTCGGTATCGAGCTTGACGATGTGGTCAGTCACTTGCTTTTTTTCTGCTTTTGTGATTAGATTGTTTTTTAAAATCCTGATTAAGTTTTTTTTGAATCGTTTATCAATGACCACCAGACTACTGAGAAGGCAATTATCAGGAAAGAGAAGCACATCGATGAAGAAGCTGATGATGATGAAGAAATCATCTACAAGATTGAAATTCCTGCCAACAGGTTTACTGTTCTTCTGCTAATTAGGGAATTGTTTAAGTAGAAAGATAATTAGGGTATTGATTTGGTATTTTGTGTATCTTAATCAATGCAGATATGATTTGCTTTGCCTCGAAGGGCTTGCTCAAGCTCTTCGCGTTTTCAACAAAAAACAGGAGATACCAACGTATACCCTTGCTGACATTAGCAAAGACAAGCTTCTCAAAATGAATGTTAAACCTGAGGTCTGTGTGTGTGTATCTCTGCTGTTGCAACTAGCTTCTGATTTGGTTCCTTCATGATTGAAATTTTTCTTCTTTTGTAGACATCGAAGATTCGCCCATTTGTCGTATGTGCTGTTTTAAGAGGTGTAACTTTTGACGAGGCTCGTTACAACAGCTTCATTGATCTTCAGGATAAGCTACATCAGAATATTTGCCGGTAAATGACATGGCTAGTTATAGGATCCATTTGGTCTCTCTTGTATCATTTTAGTTATCAGCTACCATCATTTTGTGGCTTGCATTTTGGGATAAAAAATTGGCTCCCATTCATTTATCTTACCTACACTGTACATATTTCAGGCGAAGATCCCTGGTTGCAATTGGAACTCATGACCTTGATACATTGCAGGGCCCATTCACATACGAGGTAATTGTGTGTTATCATCTTTCCTATTCCTTTTTCGTGTCTACAGTCTTCCTCTACCTGTCCATTTCGTGTATCTGATCTTATTTAGTGTAATTCTTATAACTAGAATGCTGTTCAAACTTTCATTCAATCTGTTTCCTTTGCTTTATGGTGACAATTTCTTTAGTTGGGCTTTTTCCGTGTCTCATTGACTCTATGGTAAATTAATTTTTCAGGCTTTGCCACCAACGGATATAAATTTTGTACCTTTGAAGCAAGTAAGTCAATATCCTTATGGGTTCATCAACTAGTATCTCTGTTCAAAGTAGTTCCATTTGCCTGTATTTCTTTGTTTAATTCTTAATCATTCTTTGTCCTCTGTTATACAGATAATGATTTTTTATTTTAATTGTTATAGCATTTTCTCTTTTTAACTTTTGGTACAATTTCTCACCTCTTCATAGTGACAATCTAGTTTGTTTCATGTTTGTACCTAATACCAATTTCTTGGTCGCAGACAAAGAGCTTCAGGGCTGATGAACTAATTGAATTCTACAAGGTAAACGTTTAAGCTTTTACTTTCTGGTTATTGTGTTGTGACATTTGTTACTCTTGTGAAATCGTAACTTTTTTTGGAGCAAACAATCAACGAAAGATATTCCCGAACTTAGATTACATGGATATGTATATAATGAGATGAAATAATTGTTTACTCGCTGAATAACTACTTCGGCTTTCCGAAGAATTTTCCTTGATGTGTGAAAGATTACTTTTGTTTGCAGTCAGATATGAAGCTGAAAAAATTTCTACACATAATCGAGAATTCACCCGTCTTCCCTGTTTTATACGACAGTAAGAGGTATTTGTTCTTCCTAGTTCTGTTAATTTTACCTATAGGGTTGAAGAAGTACAGATGTCTATCAATTATGATAAATACTTTCATAAACCAATCACAATAATTTTCTTATTATAAATGAACTATGTAGTGAAACATAATGAAAGCTCACTTTTGCAGAACTGTGCTGTCATTGCCGCCTATTATCAATGGTGCACATTCAGCAATTACCTTACAGACAAAGAATGTCTTCATTGAATGTACAGCAACTGATTTGACGAAGGCCAAAATTGTTTTGAATACAATGGTATGTCGTAAATAAATCAAAGCTACAGTGCTAACTGATCAATAGCTAACTACCATTCAACGTTTTCCAGGTTACAACCTTTTCAGAATATTGTGCGAGAAAATTTGAGATTGAGCCTGTTGAAGTTACATACGACGATGGAAAGTCATACATCTATCCGGATTTAGCTGTCTATGATATGGAAGTTCCTCTCTCTTACATTACAGACTCAATTGGAGTCTCTTTGGAGGTGGAACAGGTAATAGAGACATCACTGCTGTCAAGTTGTTATGATTGAACCAACCTCATTTTCCTTGTTGAAAATGTCGATTTTAGAGGCTGCAGTGCAATTAAAGTTTAGAGGCTACTGTGCAATGATTTTAATCATTTGTTATGTGAAATGGATTTTGTACCTTTCAGGTTACCAGTCTGCTGACCCGAATGCAGTTGCATGCTGAGCAAGCAAAATCTAGTGATAACCAGTGTGCCATCAAAGTACATGTACCCCCTAGCAGGAGCGACGTTCTCCACCCCTGTGATGTTATGGAGGTAAATTTTCATAACTAAAACTCTTCTGTGTTGGTGACATAATGCCATTATGATGATTCTCCTTTCTCCATATAACTAATCACTTTGCTGGTATTTCACCAGGATGTTGCCATTGCCTATGGTTTCAATAACATTCCAACAAGAAAGCCTGCTTCGATAAAACCACTGCCTTTGAATGAGCTGACTGATCTTCTAAGAATAGAGGTATTTGCACCTCCATTTTACTGTTGCATCAGCTCACAGTGATATGTGTCTGTGTTTCATGTTAAATCACTTTTAAGCATTTGTTTCTCACGGAAATTATCTATTTTTATATTTTGAATTTTAGATTGCGATGAATGTGTACACCGAGGTGGTAACGTGGCTACTATGCTCGCATAAAGAGAACTTTGCGATGCTAAATAGAGTGGATGATAACTCAGCCGTCATAATTGGGAACCCCCGGTCTGCTGATTTTGAGGTTCCTTTCAAATCCTTTGTTCATCTCTTTGTAAACTTTTCCAATGGTAATGCTTTGCTAATTGACGAAAATTGTTTCATTATATTTGGTAATAGGCCATGAGGAGGACTCTGATGCCCGGGATATTGAAGACTGTTGGTTCCAACAAAGACCACCCTAAACCAATTAAGGTAAACCCATATCTCTGGTGCTTTTAGCTGGATTTGAGATTTTAGTGTCGCAGGGTTGATAAATTCTTTTCTTTCTGTTAAAGATTTATGAAATCAGTGATGTGGCCATGTTGGACGAGAGCAAAGATGTTGGTGCATCCAATCGTCGCCATCTCGCTGCACTACACTGTGGTGCTACTTCTGGATTTGAGGTATGGATTTCCGTTGTCAACTATAATAGCTTCATTATATAGCTTATTTTCTCTCAAGTTTTCGCAACTTGATCAATTGATCTCTGTATAATTCTTGATTCAGCTTATCCATGGGCTCGTCGATAGAATTATGGAAGTTATGGCAATCCCATTTGTAAAAAGCAATGACAATAACGGATACTATATAAAGCTCTCTCAAGTAAGCTCTCCTTTCGATCTGCAAGCATCTAAAGATTTTTCACTATCGATTAACTCAAGATCCTAATCTATCTCTCTTTTGCCTTCTGCAAAAGGAGCCCGAGTTTCTACCGGGCAGGCAAGCTAGCATCGTTGTCAGAGGGAAACAAATTGGTAACTTTGGAATCGTGCATCCTCAGGTACCACTCATTTAAGTCTCATTCTTTGCTCCAAATATCTGCAATATTTTATTACTTTTTTCAAATCGTTTTTTGCTTTTCTTTTGTTTCCATCAGGTTTTGAACAACTTTGACATCCCTGATCCATGCTCTTTCGTGGAGATAGACATCGAAGCCCTCTTATAGAAAAAGAAACCAAACCAAATGTTTTCTTCTTGTTCTTCTTGTCTTTGTGCACTATCATTATCTGGATTATTGAAGTCTTGATTCTGTTTGGTTCGAGGATCTAGGACACGCATGTGGAGAGAATGACTACAAATATTTTAACTATTCAGTTGTTTTTGACCCCATTTGTAAAATCTAATTTTCAGTTTTATTTTCGATTATTATATCCCTTGGGAATTTTTATTTACTTCACTGAAGTTTTTACTTACAAGGGAGAATTGATAACATACCCTAATCTTTATAAACAAATAAACTAGATTCTTAACTAATAAAAGAATCTAAACTCTAACCTCTTAATCCTTTTTTTTTGGGGCAAAACCTATAAATCCTAAGTTCTCAATAAACCCTAAATTTATAACTATAAAACCTAAAAAAAAGTGGTCTATTCTTTTAATTTAAGAAAATGCAGTCCAATTTAGATTGTTTTTCCAAATTTTCCATTTTATAAACTTGAAGTGGTTTTTATTTTATAGTGACGTCGAAAAAGTCTATGACGCGTAGAAGATTAATATGGCACTTGTATGTGTGTATACGTAAACCAGAAAGGGACTCAACGAGTGTTTTTTTGTAAGGGACTTAACGAGTTTAGTTCAATCGATTATACAGTATTTATATATTTGAGCAGTGTACATCATAATACACGTGATTGATTGAAAATCTTGGCTCTAATAAAATATCGATGAGAAATGGACCAAGGTCAAAAGCCACCTCTGATGATGCCACACTCCGCGGCTGCCACAAAATTAATATATGTTTATGTATGTTCCTTTTTTTCAAATATACTCAAAATTGGGATCTAAAATTCTTTTATAATTGAAAACACCTGAAATCATGATTACATTTCTCTCTTTTTCGTTTCTTGATCTTTATGTACACAAAATTTTCTTCATTTCGTTCTTTCGTATGGTAAGAAAAGTAAAACTAGAAGTCAAAAGTTTTTTTTTACATTAATTCAAATTCTAATATGTTTCACACTTTGAGGAAATATGAATATTTTCATCCATTCCGTCGTTTTTTTAAAAACTTTCTATCATCACTAAGCCGATTTGATTGAATTGAATGCATTGATCTCATTCATATTATTCTCATTCAAATTCAAATATATTTCTGTAATGATGAAGTCTAGCGCAACTTGATATTCCAAGTCAAAATTAGTTAAACCAACCAAGTTATCAGTTCGGTTCAGTTTCAATTATATTTTGTGCAACAACAAAAAAATAACATAGTTAGCTATTTCTCTAGAAGCAGTTGATGAATATCTGAGTACATGTAATGATAATATGATACAAAGATTTAACTGACTAAAATAAGATTTGTGGAATTTGGAGAATTATCTACTTCACATCACCACGTGCTAATTGTGTCACTGAACTGTACTAACACTGTAACACATCTTTGTTTGATCCAATTTTTTTATTTATTTATTGGGACAATCCCACTAATCCGGAGATGAGTATGTCTTTTGGCAGAAATTTTCATCAAACTCGAAACTTCAACGTAAATGCAAATTTAGCCATGAGAGACCCAATACCTCAATATCCCACCACCACAGGCGAGTTTGTTTGAGCCGACTTTGATCACTAGGATGTATCACTTTCTCATTAAACTATTAACAATTGCCAAACTATATATTTTCCTTTTTTCCCAATAAAAAATAATGAAAAGCTACGTAACTTTAATATAGAGCTTTAAAATCAGATTCCTAAGCTCTTTGATACTATTTTTATGTTCGTATGATGATACTATAATAATAGGATTGAAGAAAAATGAGACACTAGGTTCACAAACAAAAATAAAAAATAGAAAAACGAATTTTTCAATTGAGGTTTAAATATTTCGCAACCAAGTTTGTTGCCATGTCGCTCTCAAAAAAATTTTAAATGTTGAAAAGTAAATTGATGATAATGAACAAATTGACCTTAACGAAAAGCAAAAATCTCCATTCTCTTCGTATTAACTACTATTTATTGAAAAACTATGTGCACCACCATCTCATACGGCTACCACGTAGAATATATTTATAATTGATTCAAATCATAAAATACTTAACAAATTTCGAACTAAATTTTCTTGCGCTTTCAACATAACTTATGTATGACAAGCCACGAATAGAATTAGTGGAATTCTAAATTGGTTATACAAATTTAGTGGGATTCTTAACTAAAAAAAAAAACTTGAATTATCTTAGTCTCCAAAAGAATTTAAACAAAATTGGCAGATCAATATCAGATGAGATTTCTATAAATTTTGAATACATTAATCACAATTTTTCTGTACTTTTTAATCACAACCGTAGGAAAACAAAAATACAAATAGACTCAGTTTTTTTAAAAAAAATTGTATTTGCTTTTAACAACTCAGCCTAACGAAGAAAACAAAGGCTACCGTTGTCTCAAGTCAATGGTGTGGCCAAAGGTATTGGGATCAAATTCCAACTTCACAAAGACAGAAAAATAATCCAACCTCTTTTATTATTTTGTTAGTTAAATTAATACAACTGATCAAATATTATTGTTGACAGAAGTAACATAATATATTTAGCAGAAGCAACCATTTCTTCTAGAAGAAAATGAATATATGATACATATATATAAACCAATTCATTAACAACTTACAAGTGTATGATAGTAGCCAGTAAGCAAAAATAAAAAGTATGAGATGGCTTGAGATAGTCAAAGATTATTCTAATAGATCCAAAAATGCATCTGGAATTTTCTAATTCAAATATGCATCTTATAGGCTATCTTCTTCTCAGAAATTTGGTCGAAATTATCATATAACTAACCAAAACATTTATTTGAAATGAAATTGGAAAACAAATAAAGTAAAGTATATAACATTAGAAACAGAATTTTATTTTTGGTTGTTTAGCAAACTATTTTATGCAATTGCTTCATAGATAAGAGTTATGTGTCAAAAAAATAAAGTGTGAAATTGCAAAAAATAATGAAAGAATGTTTAAGAAAAATCTTACTCATTTGCATATTTTATTTACACATTTGATTATATGCTTAGTGGCAAATGCCATCTTGGATGGCTTTATAAGACTGCAGACTTACTTTTTGGAGTCTTCACCAATCTCTCACCTCTCTCTTTCTCTCTCTCTCCAATTTCTCACTAACCCTTTTTTCAAAGAAGTTTCATATATCTCTATATATTCAGAAAAAAGAAAAAAATATATAAACCATTGATCAAAATATAGACAAAAACTTGTAAAAGAAACAAACACAGAGAGATTCTTTCAGTTTCAGATGAAACCAATGAGATTTTCTTGGAAGAATATATGTCTTCCCATAAGCTGCATCAATAACACAAACCAGAAGAAGAATACAACAACAAACCCATCAAAGGAAAAACTTCTTCTTCTCTCCAGACAAACCTCTGTTCCAAGCAGAGTTTATATGTCGGATTTCAGCAATTCAACCATCTCACTCAACGACTTCTCAAACTCTTTCCTCATAAACATTCACATCTTCACCTACGAAGAGCTCAAAACGATCACACAAGGCTTCTCAAAGTATAATTTCCTCGGTGAAGGAGGATTCGGGGAAGTCTTCAAAGGTTTTGTTGATGATAGTTTCAAGACTGGTTTGAAAGCTCAGCCTGTTGCTGTTAAGGCATTGAAACGAGAAGGTGGACAAGGCCATAGAGAGTGGCTGGTAATGATTTCTTCTCTATCAGCATATAGACGAATCACATTTCAAGAATTATATAATGGCTTATATCAGAATGGAATAATAAAAACTAATAAAAAACATTTCTTCGAGATTCTGCAGGCTGAAGTTATAATCCTTGGTCAGTTGAAGCATCTGCATCTGGTGAATTTGGTCGGATACTGCTGTGAGGATGATGAGAGGCTTCTAGTCTACGAGTACATGGAACGAGGCAATCTGGAAGACCATTTATTTCAAAGTAAGCTGGTTAAAAGACCAAAACCATACAAAATCGAAAAATGACTGTTATAGAGATGCAGATTACTAACAATATGAGTACTGTTTGGTGCAAATGCAGAGTATGGTGGAGCCTTGCCTTGGTTAACAAGAGTGAAGATTCTACTTGGTGCTGCGAAAGGCCTTGAGTTCCTTCACAAACAAGAGAAACCTGTCATATACAGAGATTTTAAGCCTTCCAACATCCTCTTGAGCTCGGTAATTCGAATGCTTCTGTGCCTATTTTGCATTTCCTAATATATGTCATCATGTCAAATAACTTAAATCTCAATACCTGAAACTTTCAGGACTTCAGCTCTAAGCTTTCAGATTTCGGCTTAGCCACAGATGGATCAGAGGAAGAAGACTCAAACTTTACCAAAAGTGTAATGGGCACAGAAGGCTATGCAGCTCCAGAATACATCTCAGCAGGTTAAGATAAACATAACAATAAGGCTACTTGTCATAAAGCACAGCCTTTTCATCCTTAGCTTACATGTTTCTTGGTGAATTTCAGGTCAATTGACGACAATGAGCGACGTGTTCAGTTTCGGGGTGGTGCTTTTGGAGATGCTAACAGCTAGAAAGGCAGTGGAGAAGTACCGGGCACAGAGAGGGAGGAACCTAGTGGAATGGGCAAGACCCATGTTAAAGGATCCCAACAAGCTTGAACGGATCATAGAACCGAGTCTCGAAGGAAAATACTCGGTTGAAGGCATCAGAAAGGCAGCTGCTTTGGCTTACCAGTGCCTGAGCCACAACCCTAAGTCACGACCAACTATGACCACTGTGGTTAAGACCCTAGAGCCTATTCTAGACCTCAAAGACATCCAAAACGGACCGTTTGTGTACATCGTTCCAGTAGCAGGTTCAAATGAAGTTCATGACCTCAAAAGTAAGGATGATGTCAAAGTCGTAAAAGATGAAACAGAGAAGGAGGCAAAAGTCTTCCCACGACACCGAGCAGGTCGAAGGAGCAGACGTAAACACAAGGCAATGAGGTCTCGTGCAGTATATTCAGACACTGCTCTATACAAGAGTCTAGGAACCAGTTTATATACCCCGGCCAACTAAATTGATGCACAAAAAGCAAAATTATTTAATTTTTAAACAGGTATAGATATTAGGATACGTTAATATACAGGGAAAATACGAAAAAGGCTGTGTTAGATAAATGAAGATACCATAAGGTTTCATGAAATTCTGCACATGTTGTGATAGAAACGTAGCTTAAAAAGTGAGCTACATAGATATTTATCAGTCGATTTTCAATTTTGTAACCACAGATGTATAAGTCTGAATTGTATGCGTGTTCAAAAGGGACAGTATTACTTGGATTTTTTTTCAGCACAAAGATTCCACATCAAATCCTAAATTGACTGTAGTTCACCAACTAAGAATTTCAGTGGTGAGCTTGTTATTCCTAGTCAATGTTTAAGCATCTGGGTACATACGCAAGCATGTTTCAGTTTCATATGAAGCCAAAGATTAGATTACATACCTTGGTCATGAAGAAAGACATCTCAATCTTACCAAACCCCACTCAAAAAAGACGTGTAGGAAAAACTCTTCTGTGATTGCTTTCGTCTCTCCTCTAATTTCTATATGGCCTGATTGACAAACGAACAATAAGAAGCAGCCATTTGGCGGACCAGTCTATTTCTAAGGAGACTTCCATACCTAACAGATTATGTCACTACTGAAAACTGAAGCAATACAGAGAAAGAAGTGTGATGAATCGTTAAAGTGATGATTCTGCAAAAGAGCAGAAAGAAACTAGATATAAAAATTTTCATGAGATCAGTAAAACATTACAGATCTATCTACTACTGGCAATGGCTTGCATCATCCCTTAATTTCAAGTTCTATCATCCACTCAAACATAAGCAAAGAAACTTTTTGAAATCTTCGCTAAAAGACACATTCCTGTTAGCTTCTAAGTTCAGTAGCTAGACAATGATGTGGAATCTACTCAATATCTAGGATTGATTGATTGATTGAATAATTTTTTCCACTACCATTACACCTAGGATTCTTTACAACAGCTCATTAGTAACACTAAAAGAGATTCCAGAAAATCTTTAGGCTTGAGTGCCACACTGAAGCAAGAAGACTTCTAAATACCAAATATCTCCAATTAGATCAACTTCTTCTTTCTTTTCCTCCTAGGCTTCTTCTTGACTACTCGGTTATTAGCATCATCATCAGTTTGATCCCGTAGCCAGTCCGCATGATACTTCTCATCATATTGAACGACCTCTCCATCAACAAACGGCTCTCCTGCAAAAAAAACATGAATTTAAAAGATCTGCAGGTACTAAATTTAAAAGCTACAACTCTTTCTGTCCACAAAGAAACCCAACAATATAAGAATAAGCACACAATCTTAAAATTTTGAGATATATGGGTGCAACAAGTTTTTCGCTTTAAGCAGCAAAACAAACCTCCATATCTATTGTCACCATCCACAATATACGAATCTGGTAAAACCCATTTAACATCAGGCAGAGCTGCTATCAAATACAAGCCAAAGTTACAGCATTTGCCACAAAACTAGGAACAAATGTATCTATGTTGATACATCTAATCTTGTAAGTCAAAGGTTCATGAACCCTGCAGCCAAATGCATAGTAGTACTTTGTAGATACAGAGTATATCGATTTTTTAGCTTCTTCGTCGCTGCAAACAACACAGCAACCTCAATCATATACCTAAAAGCTTCGATTTTTAAATTGAAAACCGGACTTTTCGACTTACCTCCCTAGAGCCATGGCTAGGGTTTCGACAAAGCGTTGGACGATGAGAACCAGCCAGTGCTTGTAATCGCATCCCTAGAGCTTCGATTTTTAAATTAAAAAAATGGAAACGTTTTGATTGCAATAGTACTAAATTTCGAGAGTGATCGGTGTTACCTCCCTAGAGCCATGGCTAGGGTTTCGAAGAAGCTTTGGACAATGTGATTTCGAGTTGGGTATCCATTGGGTGGCTTCATGAGAACCAGCCAGTGCTTGTAATCGCATCCCTCAACTAAACTCGGTACTCGAATTAACTCAGACCAACGAGTCGTATCCGAGTTAACGGAACCAGAGTTACCGGAGAATGGAGATAACGGAGCAAGTCGAAACCGGGCGGCCGCTGTCAAGTTTAACGGTCTTCTGATGATCCTCGCCATTGACAATGGTCCAACCTTAAACGATGAAACGTCAGAGCCTCCGAATGAGGTAGAGGTTTCGCGTTCTCTCTACGTTTTATTTTCAGACTATTTAAACCGATTTTTGGTTTGGTTTTGGTCCGATTTTAAATTAAGGTAATTCAGTTTTGTTCTTTGGCTAATAGATGATTAATCTCTCTTTTTTTTCAGATTACAAGGAGAATTTAAGAAGTGAAGAGGAGAAGAAGAGCGTCACCTAAATCTTTTGAATGTATTGCTAATTTGATAAACTTCTTGCTACTTTATGAGCTTTTAAAGTTTTTTGTATGTCTGATATTAAAGATTTTCAGATTTTAAAACTTTATTTACGGATATTCGCAGATATCTAGATATTAACTTGCGGATAAAACAGATGCGGATAGTCTAAAAAACCTGGATATTCGCTCTGTTTACAAGCCTATGACTTAGTTCAGTTTATTCATATTTCTAAAAATATTATTAAATCAATATATACAAAAATACAAAAGAAAAAACGCATTTGTTTTTGTTTTTTTTTTTGGTATTTTGGACCAATGATATATATACAAAGGAATCTACCATCTTTTTAACCAATAAAATCCATACGGTGCCGTTTGGGATGTGAGAATCGTATTATGGGGATACTGACACTCCATGTCAGTTGACTTAGTCAACTGGATTACACAACCTCCAGCTTTTAATCCATCTCAGCGTCAGATATCAAGGCTGTTGGTCAGGCTCCGTCAAGATTCTACCATACGGCAAACCTGTGATCCTCTACACCGGCATTGACCAAAACAAAAGTCAAGTCCAAAACGTCGCCGTTCCTGTTAACATCTCTGATCCTTATCTTCGAGAATGGTCAAAACCGCCGCGAAATCCTTTGATGGCACCTAATGCGGTTAACGGAATTAACCCGGACCGGTTCCGTGATCCGACCACCGCGTGGCTTGGACGTGACGGAGAATGGCGAGTGATCGTCGGAAGCTCGAATGACGATCGTCGAGGATTAGCGATTCTTTACAAAAGCAGAGATTTCTTCAATTGGACGCAATCGACGAAGACTTAACAGGAATGTGGGAATGTCCTGATTTTTTCCCGGTTTAGATAGTCGGATATCAGACGGTGTAGAAACGCCGTCGTTTGGTGAGAATGGGATTAAGCATGTGCTCTAAAGTGAGTTTGATTGAGACATTACATGATTACTACTACACGATTGGGAGACTGGGAGTTATGATCGTGAGAAAGATGTTTACGTACCGGACTTGGGTTTGTGCAAGACGGATCAGCTCCGAGGTTAGATTACGAAAACGTTTCACGATGATGTTAAGAAACGAATTAAGGATCTTGTGTCCGGATAAAGATGATATTAAGAAGGGTTGGTCTGGTCTTCAGGTACATTTAAATTTGCCCTACATTAAGTAAGGCTTGAAAATTCGGTTTTTCAAAATTTTGCAAACTCTATGGTTCGGTATTAAAGGTGTTCTTTGTAATCTTGATTTGATAGTCATTTCCGAGGAAAATATGGCTCGATGAATCAGGAAAGCAATTGCTACAATATTGGCCGATTGAAGAGATTGAGACATTGCGTGGAACGCAAGTCAACTGCCACGAGAAAGTTCTCAAAGCAGGATCTACTCAAAAATATGAGAATAAGCACACAAACCTCCATATCTATTGTCACCATCCACAATAAAAGAATCTGGTAAAACCCATTTAACATCAGGCAGAGCTGCAATCAAATACTAGCCAAAGTTACAGCATTGGCCACAAAGCTAGGAACAAAAATGAACCAAAAATTCCAAAGTGTCTAGGTTCATACATCTAATCTTGTAAGTCAAAGGTTCTTGAAATCTGCAGCCAAATGCATAGTAGTACTTTGTGGATACAGAGTATATCGATTTCTTAGCTTCTTCTTCACTGCAAACAACAAAGCAACCTCAATCATATACCAAAAAGCTTCGATTTTTAAATTAAAAAAATGGAAACGTTTTGATTGCAATAGTACTAAATTTCGAGAGTGATCGGTGTTACCTCCCTAGAGCCATGGCTAGGGTTTCGAAGAAGCTTTGGACAATGTGATTTCGAGTTGGGTATCCATTGGGTGGCTTCATGAGAACCAGCCAGTGCTTGTAATCGCATCCCTCCACTAAACTCGGTACCCGAATTAACTCAGAGCAACGAGTCGTATCCGAGTTAATAGAACCAGAGTTGCCGGAGAATGGAGATAACGGAGCAAGTCGGAACCGGGCGGCTGCCGTCAAATTTAACGGTCTTCTGATGATCCTCGCCATTGATAATGGTCCAACCTTAAACGATGAAACTTCAATAAACGTCAGAGCCTCCGAGTGAAATAGAAGGTTTCGGTTTCTTTCGTTTTCTTTTCAGACAATTTAAACCGATTTTTGGTTTGGTTTTGGTCCGATTTTTTCGGTTTTATACGAGCTGATGCCAAATAACAACACTGTTTGTCTTGATCACTTTGGTTTTGATTTGGTTTGATGCTATACGACCGTTACCTCCGCGAGCCTATTAAAAAAAAAACAAGATCTTTTTAGATCTAGTCATAAAAAAAGATTTGCAAATAGAATCTTGGAAGAAAATAATCGAATGTATGAAAAAAAGCTTCTTTGAATTGTTAGAAAAATAAAATATATTAATGGAAGATAAAATAAATAAACAAAGAGCTATGTTTCCCTCTGTAATTTCTAACGTTTTACACTCGAATATAATGAAAGAAAGTGTTACTAAAAAAATGAAAATAAAATTAACAGAACCATTAATGAAAAAAGAAAAGAAAAAGCATTTAATAAAAGGGATTAACCACACTCTCCAAATCTTTTTGTTACTCTCGTATCAACTCAATAAATATTTTACACTGGGTCCCACCACATGTGTTTACACTTGAGAGAAAGTGTTATTAAAAAAATAATAATAAAAAAAATAAATAACAGAGCCTTTATAACAAAATTTTCCCACTCTCTCCCATTCTTCAAATTTCGTCTACTTCGTCTTCCTCCGTCTTCTCCTCCATTCTCAATTTCTGCAAGTTTCATAAAACCCTAGAATTCTTCAAAATTCGTCTTTTTCGTCTTCCTCTGTCTTCCTTTCATTCTCAGTTTTTTCACTGACTAGAAGATATACCACCACGCCACTACTCCTTCTTGCTTCTGGCTACTTTCCTTGCACGAAAGATGGAAGATTCTTGTGAAAGGGTCAGAGAGAAACAAGTGAATCTTGGTGGAAAAAAGTAAGTCTTTTGTTTTTTTTTCATAACATGATTACGATTGGTTAATTTGAGTGTGAAATTGAAGTATGATTAGAGAATCTCTGTTGTTTAGGGTCAAAACTTCTGAAACTCATAGCTGTGAAAGCTTCAATTCGATGGAAGATTCGTTTGATAGGGGCGAAGCCAAAAGGTTGAATTTTGGCGGAAAAAAGTAAGTCTTTTGTTTTTTTTTCATCACATGATTACGATTGGTTAATTTGAGTGTGAAATTGAAGTATGATTAGAGAATCTCTGTTGTTTAGGGTCAAAACTTCTGAAACCCATATCTGTGAAAGCTTCAATTCGATGGAAGATGATTTGGATGATAGGGGCGAAGCCAAGATGTTGAATCGTGGTGGAACACAGTAAGGGTTTTGTTTCTTTTTCAACACATGATTACGATTGGTTAATATTGAGTGTGAAATTGAAATGTGATTAGAGAGTATCTCTGTTGTTTAGGGTCAAAGCTTCTGAAACTCATAGCTGTGAAAGCTTCAATTCGATGGAAGATGATTTGGGCAAAGACAAGATGTTGAATCGTGGTGGAACACAGTAAGGGTTTTGTTTCTTTTTCAACACATGATTACGATTGGTTAATATTGAGTGTGAAATTGAAATGTGATTAGAGAGTATCTCTGTTGTTTAGGGTCAAAGCTTCTGAAACTCATAGCTGTGAAAGCTTCAATTCGATGGAAGATGATTTGGATTATAAGGGCCAGTACAAAAGCTTATATCTTGCAACAGAGTAAGTGTTTTTCATCACATGATTGTAAGTGTTTTTCATCAACAGGGGAAATTTGATTGATTGGGAAATTTTGTTCTATGTTGTTTAGGGTCCAACATAAATGGAACAATTTGCCTGAGCACCTATTTGACTTTATATCGGAAAAAGTTGATCTGGTGACCAACATGAATGCAAAGGTGGTTTGCAAAGCTTGGAAGAGTACTAAACGTCAAACTCCTAAAACCCCATCAATCTTAACCATGAAAGGTGGTTCCGGGAAAATGAAGGTCTATGAATATGCTGATACAGGGAATGGGAAAAGGAAGTTTCAGGGAGTAGGTCAAAACTGTTTAAAAGGGTATCAACTGGTGGGTTCTGCAGATTCCAAAGTCCTTGTACACCAAATCGAAACCAGAATCGTCAAGTTCTATAATCCAGTGACAGGCCGCTCACAGAAACTACCAAATCTACCACCTGCAACAATTCCTCTCCTCTGTTCTTATTCGGATGAGAAAAATGATATGAAAAGGCAACTTTTCATTCTCTGTGAGATTGGAAAAAAGTGTATGTGTGTCTTGCAGTTGGAGATCAACAGGTGGAAGCAGATTAACATAAAAACCAACTTCAAACCGAAGTATTTGGATGGGTTTTTTCACTTGGATCGCAACCTCTATCTGACAGAAGGAAACTATATGGGAAAAGTAGATCTGACGAAGGTGTGGGTTCCTGCAGACAGAGAATTCAACACTGCTGTGAAAAGACTGGATCTGAAGGATTCAGGTTCTGGATTCAGCCTAGGACTGCCTAAAAATGCCTTCATGAAAATAAATGCGACGATCATGAAAGGAGAGTTTAGGGGCTGCGTTGCTTTCAAGAATGGAACCGGAAGAAGGAAGATGAGAGCAGCGTGGTTCTACCCTGCAGTTTAGAATGTACCCAATTCAATATAGCTCTGATTTTTAGATATACGCAATTTAGATACTCAACTTTCTCTGAATATTTTTGACATTGGTGACAATTCATACACGAGGCTCTTGTGTGGATTCTCAAGTGAGTTTAGGAGTTTGTGAATCTGTTTGTAAGTGGGAAACTGGGGATTGTACGCAATTTAGATGTATTCAGTTTTGTCTGATTCTTTTTTGACATTGGTTACAATTCATACAAAAGGTGAAGTATCTCAAGTGAGTTTAGTAGTGGTTTGTGAATCTGTTTTTAAGTGGGAGATTGGGGATTGTAAAGCCAGATGCTTTTTGACTAATTCAATGAACAAGAAAAACGTAAAATATGATACTGAATACCACCTCGAAGAGCAACAACATTAGTGTACTGTAGATACTAACAAAGAAACAAAAAGAGAGATTAGGAAGAGAAGGGTAGACCTCAATATTAAGCTTCTCAGTCTCTCTCCTTGGAACATTAGCTCTGACCAAACTCCCAATGGTGTTCACAGCCAACTTGATATGTTCCAAAGGACTACCTGGTGCAACCCTCTTGTACAGATAACTATCAAATGTCATCTTCTGAACATACGCTTCTCCACAAACGCTTCTCTAGCCGGATTCGATCTGTAAAACACTTTTCTGCAATAAATCAAGCACCCTGTACGTATTTTCTCAAGTCCCCTTCATCAATCATCTTCTTAACTGTTGCCAAAACACACACAGACTTTAGGATTCACTAAAAACTTAAAACTCAAGAACCCGAAAAAGGCGGTTTTTCTTAACTTACCATTCTGTGAACCTTCAACAGTGGTTTCAGCACACATTCTTCCGTTCTTAGCAGCAAAATAGATCCCTTCACCAGAGAATTTAGTCACATACCCTGCAGCAACACCTACATGAGCCACTCTTTGGGAGAGCCTGCATGGTCTCGGGTGTTCAGGAACCGGATGAGCCTCAACATGGGTGATCTTGCCTCCCAAAATCTTGTCTTTGGCTCTGTTACGAGTAGCGAGCTGGAATTTCTTGATGTCACCTTTGTGAGTCACAGTTCCAGTTCCAACGGCTACATGGTCGCACTAAGGGAACACCCAGCCGTAGAAATCCGGCCACACATCATCCCCAGCATACACATCTCAAGCTAAATCCTCATAGTAAGTCATTTTGTCATCAAGAATCCTAATTCTCTCCTGAACAAAATTCCAAATTTCACCAACTAAACTCCATTACAATATGATCTTTCAAATCCTAAAACAGCTCTATTGATCAACAACCTTTGAACAAATTAAACACAAGAATAAAGGAAGTTGACCTGAAACGCATCAATAGATTTAGAAACCCTGGAGTCAGCTCCATCAGCTCCAATGACAAGCATCAACCTCCATTGTCTTCTTTGTTCCCGTAGCTCCTGTTTTACCATCATACTCCGTGTAATGCAGAGTGTACGGCGAGTCCCAGTTCTCGGGATGATACATCCTAAGGAAGAGACCATTTAAGAACAGTAGCTCCACTCTTCTCAGCTCGTTCTCTCATCTACGCATCAAGAATTTCTCTTCTCACCATATCAATATACTCATGCTCCTTAAGCCGTTTGAATATCATCTTCATATTCTTCATTCTCCGGTCAGTGATATCCAACGGCAAATTGAATTCTCCGACCAGACCAGAGAGGAATCGGGCCACCACAAGGCTTACAGTTGACGGTACATGAGACTATCATCGAAGTTGTTTGCTCCGTTGAAGATTGACGAAGTCCGGTGAAGGATTTGAGTGTAACTGACTCCATTGTTGTTTGAAAGAAAAAAGCTTGAGGAGTTCAAAGAACACACTTCAACAATGGAGTCTCTCTCTCTCTCTCTGTGGTTCAATTTGTGCTTTGTTTTGAATGTGTTTTTGTTCAGTTTGATACTGTTGGAGACTTCCGAAATCGTTCGATTGGATAATGGACGGCAGAGATGAGATGAGGATAAAGCTATCTGTGGCGCCCATTTTGTGGAGCAAACGGCTGAGTTTTGGCCACGTAGGATAAGTTTTTTCTTCCTGATACAAAAATACAAAAGAAAAAACGCATTTGTTTTTGTTTTTTTTTTGGTATACTATTTTGGACCAATGATATACAAAGGAATCTACCATCTTTTTAACCAATAAAATCCATACGGTGCCGTTTGGGATGTGAGAATCGTATGGGGACACTCCACGTCAGTTGACTTAGTCAACTAGATTACACAACCTCCAGCTTTTAATCCATCTCAGCCGTCAGATATCAACGGCTGTTGGTCAAGATTCTACCATACGGCAAACCTGTGATCCTCTACAACAAAAGTCAAGTCCAAAACGTCGCCGTTCCTGTTCGAGAATGGTCAAAACCGCCGCGAAATCCTTTGATGGCACCTAATGCGGTTAACGGAATTAACCCGGACCGGTTCCGTGATCCGACCACCGCGTGGCTTGGACGTGACGGAGAATGGCGAGTGATCGTCGGAAGCTCGAATGACGATCGTCGAGGATTAGCGATTCTTTACAAAAGCAGAGATTTCTTCAATTGGACGCAATCGACGAAGACTTAACAGGAATGTGGGAATGTCCTGATTTTTTCCCGGTTTAGATAGTCGGATATCAGACGGTGTAGAAACGCCGTCGTTTGGTGAGAATGGGATTAAGCATGTGCTCTAAAGTGAGTTTGATTGAGACATTACATGATTACTACTACACGATTGGGAGACTGGGAGTTATGATCGTGAGAAAGATGTTTACGTACCGGACTTGGGTTTGTGCAAGACGGATCAGCTCCGAGGTTAGATTACGAAAACGTTTCACGATGATGTTAAGAAACGAATTAAGGATCTTGTGTCCGGATAAAGATGATATTAAGAAGGGTTGGTCTGGTCTTCAGGTACATTTAAATTTGCCCTACATTAAGTAAGGCTTGAAAATTCGGTTTTTCAAAATTTTGCAAACTCTATGGTTCGGTATTAAAGGTGTTCTTTGTAATCTTGATTTGATAGTCATTTCCGAGGAAAATATGGCTCGATGAATCAGGAAAGCAATTGCTACAATATTGGCCGATTGAAGAGATTGAGACATTGCGTGGAACGCAAGTCAACTGCCACGAGAAAGTTCTCAAAGCAGGATCTACTCACCTAGATCGGAGGCGCAACGGCGGCTGCCGGCTGAGGCGAGGTTGGCGGATGAGACTTCCTTCCGATTAAGGAGACTGAGGTCTAAAAATATTCTCACCGGTGTGATGTACAACCGGTGGAGGGTGAAAGAAGTTCTCGTCGGGAGAGGGTACCAGAGGTGTGAGAGAGCAGCCACGACGACGAGATAGAGATCTCCGACAACCGGATTTGGAGAGCCCACCAGATATATCCAGATCCAGGCAAAGTGTGATTTCTAGTTTATTTCTTTTGGTATTGAGCAGGCAGATGTTGAGGTATCGTTCACGGTGAAGGAATTGGAAAAAGCCGATGTGATTGTGATTGAACAGAGTTGGACCGACCCACAAAAGATATGTGGTCAGGGAGATTTGTCAGTAAAGTCCGGTTTAGGACCATTTGGTTTGATGGTTTTGCATCCAATGACATGGAAGAGTACACGTCCGTTTACTTCAGAATTTCAAGTCAAATGATGATACTAATAAGAATACTAAGTACGGCTTGTTTATGTGCAGTGACCAAAGCAGGTACTTTTTTTTTTATCTCTTACATAAATTAAAAGACACATTTAGATTCTTTCATCCTATACTATTATTTGGGGAGTACAATTTATGGATTACCCTTAATTAACATTCCCCTTTGTAAGAATTTACTTAAGAATGCCATTAGAAAAAAAATTTTGTAGAGTAAATTAATTCAACTCATTAAGGATAAACAAGTCAAATACTATTTTATGCAATTTAATTAATTTAATTTAATTATAAAAACGAAAATCTATTATTAATTTCTTTAAAAAGAATGACCAATCAAAATGAACATATAAGATTTGATATCTAACTTACCATATTAATTTGTTATTAATCATTATACTTCACCTCTCTTCTTTATATGATTTTATTTCTCTAAATAAATAAATCATTATATCATCTATATAATAAAAAAAGTAAAATTTTTTCCGCATATACCAAGATTTGAAGTTTTAAAAACGAATATAAATTATTCAATGTATGAAAGAACAAATTTAACGGGTCAAAAATTCATATTTGAGTAATATATTCCTTTTTTTTATATATCATCAATACTTAATAGAGCAAAAATTTATGAAGTATAAATACTCTAATTTGATTTTTTGAAACAAATATTTATAATAGGCGGCGGGTTGAATATAATATATTATATGATGAAATGAATTATGATCCTTATAACTATTTGAATATTTATATTTAATTTCATATCATTTTTTTTAAATTCATAATTTTACATAATACAATAAAAATTTAAAGATTTTAATTTGGAACATTTTAAAATAGTTTAATTTAATATATTAAAGAATATCATAAATATTTAATAGATTAAAAAGATAAAAAAAATTATAAATACATTAATTTGATTTTCTAAAAAGATATGTTAACCCGTACATATCTTTATTCTAAAACATAAAATTTATAAATTATGTAATAAATGAAATTCATCCCGTACTGTAGTACGGGTGATGATCTAGTATTTACATAAAATGCTAACGAGGTTTTTGTTTTAATGATATTAAGATCACCGTTGAATGAGGAAAAATGATAAAACAACGTTTGGTGCTTTTGTGGCGATAGACCCGTCTCACTAAACCCTTTCTCTTAGGACTTTGGTAAGTTTTAAGTATATGAAAGATATTTCCTACAAAAAAGTGTCATTTATCAAGTAAGTATATATATATAGACTTGAAGCATATGCTACGGAATTGATTAGTGTTTTTTCTTTTTCTTTTTGCAGATTGATCACTCGACAGTAGAAATTTATGGTGGAGGAGCCGAGGAGGCAGACCATGTATTACGCTATTACCTCAAGAGTCAAGAGTGTATCTTTTTTGCCTTCAATAAAGGAACATCTCTTCCTTAGGATGTATCATCCCGAGAACTGGGACTCTCCGTACACTCTGCATGGAGTATGATGGTAAACCAGGAGCTACGTACAGGAACAAAGAAGACAATGGAGGCGTTTAGGTTTGGGATCTTGAGAATTTCCTCTACGAGTTTTTACTAATATCTTAACAAATTAAATCCAAAATATCATTTCAATCGGATTTTGAGAATTTTCTCTATGAAATCTTTTTTTTTTTTTTTTTGCAATTTCCATTTGTTTTTATTTTATTTTTATTTTTACACAATCCAAAAACCACTAAAATCTATAATCTAAAAAACCTCTTAAAATCTCCCAAACATTCATGGCCTAGGTTTTCTTTTATTTCCATATATATCTTGTTTTTCCTTATTACAAAATTCTTAATATAGATTATTATTGGGTTATTTTGAAAACTACCCTATGTATGAGTTTTAGTTTGAAAAATATCTTTTCTCCTATATGAAATAAAAACTACATTTTATATATGTAATCTAACATTTTTAACCTGATTTAAATTAGAATCTATATTATTAATAAATCAAAACTAAAATCAAAATTTGGAGATTAAAATAAACTACTTCGAAATAAATATTAGTTATTATTATACATTTTATTTTAATTTAAGAGAAAGATGGTTTATTGATTTTTATACTAAAATTAACCAGATAATATCTAAAAATATTATAAAGTTTATAACTTAATATTTATCATGTTATATAAAGCAAACAAATCTCCAAAACTCCAAACATATGAACTCAAAGAAGTATATCTCTGGAAAAAATTGCAAGGTATATATTCAAACCATATACCAAACTAGGCGCAAGTTCGGGTAATTTTTCATGAGGTAGAATATTCGTTTTTTAATAATAGAATATTCATTATTAATTTTTCAAGAAATATTTAGGATAACAAATCCTTAGAAGGATACTTTTATAACAATTTTGTAAAAATAAAACATTTATTTTTTTATTAAAAATAGATTTTTGGAAAATTATTATTAAGTTTTAGTAAAGTTTTTTTTGGTGATTAAGTTTTAGTAAAATTAATTTTTACATATTTAAAAATTAATTTTTAAAATAAAAATAAAAATAGGGTAATTTCCAAAAGTGTAAACAAAAACAAGGTATTTTTCCAAATTTACTCATTATTATTATTGTAATTTCAAAAAAGTTAATATAGATTTCCTTCTTTTTTTTTTTTTTTGGTGATAAAACAGTTTCCTTCTCTATTTAGGAATTATATTGATATTGAAAATGTTGTTAACAATAGGTTTTGAGATTGTTACCAATAGGGCAAAATCAAGAGCTTGTTGAACACGCTTAAGCATCAAAACTAGATCAAGAGATTGTCGAACAAACAAACATGAACTCTGTTTCTCTGCCTAGTGACGTTGTTATGGAGATCATGTCCCGAGTTCCAGGCAAATCCCTAGCCCGATTTCGGTTAGTCTCAAAGCAATTTAGGTCTCTCCTCTCTGATCCTTGTTTCCTCCGCCTCCACCACAGCCGTTCACGTGATTCCCTTTTTACTCTCAGGGCACTCAGGAAAGAGCTGAGCAACTTTTATAAACTAAGATACAAATTCTCTGTGACCAACAAGGCCAATTGCGTCATCCACGAGTTCAAGGAAGATTTTAGTACACATAGAAGGCCAAAGGCCAATGGCCTCCTCCCCATCCGCGAGTTCACGGAAGATTATAGAACACATAAAAGTTCAATCAGAATGTTAAGCTCCCACCACCAGCTCTTATGCTTCGTTTGTGAAGGTGGGATCCATCTTTGTGACCCCTTGAACAAGGAGTTGAAGAATTTACCTAACCCTCCCTTTTCTCGGTGCTGTAATTTCAATAAACCTGGCGAGTGTCTCGTCTCCTTTGGATTTGTTGACGCCACGATGCAGTACAAAGTCATCAAGTGGCCTCACGACTTAGATGAAAACCGTACAAGAAGGTTGCCCGCCAGTGGCCTCATCACAGTTTGGAAGAAAGTCAATGAACTTAAGTTTGAGGTCTTGAATATCGATATTGTTGAAGATGGCCGTCTTAAAGTATCCCCTTGGAGATTGCGGCGTAGACTATGTCCCTATCTCTTACAACTCTCTTCTCAGGTTCACGTGAATGGATATATCTACTGGACCACTAGTGATTTTCAGATCGTGTCTTTCTCTCTACAAGACGAGACTTTTTCAGCTATAAGCCCTAAACCCCCTTGCTTCTCCCATGGATCCAAAAAGTCTAGCCTTTTCACGTTATCCGGAAGCCGCGGAAACTTATGGATGGTAGAATACGATGTCCCGTCTCAAATCATGGAGATTTGGAAGATGGAGGATAAACGAGGTGGCTGGGCCAACATTCATAAGATCAACCTCAAAGGAGCCCATCCAAAGAAATTTGATGGCAAAGTGAAGATGCTAGATATTCGGTCAGACCAAGTTTTGTTCAAGCTATCGTCGACGTCGAAAATACTATTGATATGCTATGACGCCAAGACGAACACCCTTGAGAATTGCGGGAGAGAGTCTGGAGACTATGAGCTATGTCACTCCACCGATGGACTCTTGTCTATAGACAACCTTGATATGTTTCATTCTTGTCGACCCCTCTCTTGCTTTTTATCTTGTTAAAGGTCAAGACAATTCCCTTGGGGTTAAATTCTTATCTTTTGAGAATTTGGTGTTATCTCTTCGTTAGATCATGACTTCTTTAAGCCTTCTTTGTTTGGAATTTTTTCTTTCCCCGATTTAAGTCTTCCTTGTTTCCCACTTCATTTTTAGTTTTGACTAGAATAATTAAAACCTGTGTGATAGTATATCAATACATGATTTTTTATTTTATTTTACAAATTCGTAAATCTTGTCACAAACGAGTATTAATGGTATTGTAGGATAGTGCCTATGTGCATGCTTCTGCTAGAATTTGATTATTGTTTTATACTTCTATATTATTCAAAGCTTCAAGCTTCTTTTTGATGTGGATTGTTGTTATTGTGTCATTGTGTGATAATACCTATTTTTACTGTCTATGTATTTGGCAGTTGATATTTTCGAAATTACTTTACTTACAACAAAATAAATAATTTATTGCGTATACATGTGAAAAAATCATGCGATGTATTTACAATTAATTTGGTCATGTACTATTATTTTGGTTCTTTTTTGCTATCTAGCAGAAACTCTTTGATCCTCTTTTTGGTTTCGAACTCTCTTATATCCCTTCAGTTTGTGCACCTAGCACTGCTTCCAAATTCTCTTAACCTTGACCAGATTACTACAAATATTTTAACTGCTCAGTTGTTTTTGACCCCATTTGTAAAATCTAATTTTCAGTTTTATTTTCGATTATTATAATCTTTTGGAATATTTATTTACTTAAGTTTTTTCTCACAAGGGAGAATTAATAACATACCCTAATTTTTATAGTAAAATAAACTAGATTCTTAACTAATAAAAGAATCTAAACACTAACCTATAAAATCCCAAGTTCTCAATAAACCCTAAATTTATAACTATAAAACCTAAAAAAAAGTGGTTTATTTTGTAGTGACGTTGAAAAAGTCTATGAGGCGTAGAAGATTAATATGGCACTTGTATGTGTGTATACGTAAACCAGAAAGGGACTCAACGAGTGTTTTTTTGTAAGGGACTTAACGAGTTTAGTTCTTTCGATTATAGAATATTTATATATTTGAGCAAAGTACATACATCATAATACACGTGATTGATTGATTATCTTGGCTCTAATAAAATATTAAATATCGATGAAAAATGGACCAAGGTCAAAAGCAACCTCTGATGATGCCACACTCCGTGGCTGCTACAAAATAATACTATATGTTATGTTTATGTATGTTCCTTTTTTCAAATATACGATCCAACATTCGTTTATATATATTGAAAACACCTGAAATCATGATTACATTTCTCTCCTTTTCGTTCTTGATCTTTATGTACACAAATTTTTCTTCATTTGGTTCTTTCGTATGGTAAGAAAAGGAAAATTAGAAGTCAAAAGTTTTTTTTACATTAATTCAAATTCTAATATGTTTCACACTTTGAGTATATTTGAATATTTTCATACATTCCGTCGTTTTTTTTTCTAAAGTTTCTATCATCACTAAGCCGATTTGATTGAATTGAATGCATTGATCTCATTCATATTATTCTCATTCAAATTCAAATATATTTCTGTAATGATGAAGTCTAGCGCAACTTGATATTCCAAGTCAAATGATAATATGATACAAAGATTTAACTGACTAAAAGAAGATTTGTGGAATTTGGAGAATTATCTACTTCACATCACCACGTGCTAATTGTGTCACTGGACTGTGCTAACACATCTTTGTTTTATCTCATTTTTTATTTATTTATTGGGACAATCCCACTAATCCGGAGATGAGCATGTCTTTTGGCAGAAATTTTCATCAAACTCGTAAGTATCTCTAAGAGTCTAAGTGGCCACATGTACAACAATTTTGTTTGAAATAAAATCAAACTCGAAACTTCAACGTAAATGCAAATTTAGCCATGAGAGACCCAATATCTCAATATCCCACCACCACAGGCGAGTTTGTTTGAGCCGACTTTGATCACTAGGATGTATCACTTTCTCATTAAACTATTAACAATTGCCCAACTATATATAATAAAAAATAATGAAAAGCTACGTAACTTTAATGTAGAGCTTTAATGTAGAGTTGTTACCAAAAAAAACTTTAATGTAGAGCTTTAAAATCAGAGCATAGTTATAGGTGATACCCATATAGCATCATTAGGAATTTTTTAGTATTATTTATAATGTTTAAAATCAGATTCCTAAGCTCTTTAACTTGATACTATTTTTATGGTCGTATGATGATACTATAATAATAGGATTGAAGAAAAATGAGACACTAGGTTCACAAACAAAAATAAAAACGAATTTTTCAATTGAGGTTTTAATATTTGGCAACAAAGTTTGTTGCCATGTCGTTCTCAAAAAAATTTAAAATGTTGAAAAGTAAATTGATGATAATGAACAAATTGACCTTAACGAAAAGCAAAAATCTCCATTCTCTTCGTATTAACTACTACTATTTATTGAAAAACTATGTGCACGACCATCTCATACGGCTACCACATAGAATATATTTATAATTGATTCAAATCATAAAATACATAACAAATTTCGAACTAAATTTTTTTTCGCTTTCAACATAACTTATGTATGACACGCCACGAACAGATTTAGTGGAATTCTAAATTGGTTATACAAATTTAGTGAAATTCTTAACTAAAATGAAAAAAAAAAAAAAACTTAATTATCTTAGTCTCCAAAAGAATTTAAACAAAAATGGCAGATCAATATCAGATGAGAATTTTATAAATTTTGAATACATTAATCACAATTATCTAATATTTGTTAGCTTCTCGTAAAGTCTTGATGAAATGATAAAAGTAGTTCCCAATGTTGTTCGTCTCAATGGTTACCTTATGCTTGACGCAACAAAAGTTTTTAGAAGTAGCTGACGAGGCTCTTTCTATCTCCTCATTTAGAGTCTTTGAGTAACTCTCCACAAGTGAGGTCGCGTTTGCTTGCAGGAATCGCAGGTATTCCCTCTTCGACATCTCATACTCTGTGTGAAAGTAGTCGTACACGCAGCTCCATTTAAAAACTTGTCTGCATTGAACAATCAGCATCGATCCTTTTCTTATAATTGTCATGTCTTTCTCGCTCAAGTAAACTGGATTCTCGATGTTGGATTTCTCGAAAGCTTGTAGATCGGATATAGCTTGCTTCATTGAAACTTTACTCGCCTTCCAGTGTTCCATACACGAATTCATCCACTTCTGCTCTTCTCTCGAGTGTCCTCGGCACATTACAGAGTTTGTACATTCCTGATTCCGTTTTGTGGTATTCCTCTGACTGCATACAGAAACGACCGCTAGATCAAAAAAACACAAATTAGTATGATCAATACTACTTAAAATAGAGAAACCTAATTACTCATGATTTGCAAAATTACTACTATTTATTGAAAAACTATGTGCATGACCAACTCATACGGCTACCACGTAGAATAGATTTATAATTGATTCAAATCATAAAATACATAACAAATTTCGAACTAAATTTTCTTGCGCTTTCAACATAACTTATGTATGACACGCCACGAACATATTTAGTGGAATTCTAAATTGGTTATACAAATTTAGTGAAATTCTTAACTAAAATGAAAAAAAAAAAACTTAATTATCTTAGTCTCCAAAAGAATTTAAACAAAAATGGCAGATCAATATCAGATGAGAATTCTATAAATTTTGAATACATTAATCACAACTTTTCTGTATTTTTTAATCACAACCGTAGAAAACAAAAATACAAATATACTGAGTTTATTTTTTTTTTAAATATTGTATTTGCTTTTAACAACTCAGCCTAACGAAGAAAACAAAGGCTACCGTTGTCTCAAGTCAATGGTGTGGCCAAAGGTATTGGGATCACATTCCAACTTCACAAAGACAGAAAAATAATCAAACCTCTTTTATTATTTTGTTTGTTAAATTAATACAACTGATCAAATATTATTGTTGACAGAAGTAACATAATATATTTAGCAGAAGCAACCATTTCTTCTAGAAGAAAATGAATATATGATACATATATATAAACCAATTCATTAACAACTTACAAGTGTATGATAGTAGCCAGTAAGCAAAAACAAAGTATGAGATGGCTTGAGATAGTCAAAGATTTTTCTAATAGATCCAAATATGCATCTGGAATTGTCTAATTCAAATATGTATCTTATAGGCTATCTTCTTCTCAGAAATTTGGTCGAAATTATCATATAACTAACCAAAACATTTATTTGAAATGACATTCGAGAAAAAATAAAGTAAAGTATATAACAGTAGAAACAGAAATTTTATTGTTGGTAGTTTAGCAAACTATTTTATGCAATTGCTTCATAGATAAGAGTTGTGTCAAAAAAAATAAAGTGTGAAATTGTAAAAATAATGAAAGAATGTTTTAAAAAAATCTTACTCATTTGCATATTTTATTCACACATTTGATTATATGCTTAGTGGTAAATGCCATCTTGGATGGCTTTATAAGACTGCAGACTTACTTTTTGGAGTCTCTCACCTCTCTCTTTCTCTCTCTCTCCAATTTCACACTAACCCTTTTTTAAAGAAGTTTCATATCTCTCTATATATTCAGAAAAAGAAGAAAAAAAAATATAGACAAAATCTTGTGAAAGAAACAAACACAGAGAGATTCTTTCAGTTTCAGATGAAACCAATGAGATTTTCTTGGAAGAATATATGTGTTCCCATAAGCTGCATCAATAACACAAACCAGAAGAAGACTACAACAACAAACCCATCAAAGGAAAAACTCCTTCCTCTCTCCAGACAAACCTCTGTTCCAAGCAGAGTCTATATGTCAGATTTCAGCAATTCAACCATCTCACTCAACGACTTCTCAAACTCTTTCCTCATAAACATTCACATCTTCACCTACGAAGAGCTCAAAACGACCACACAAGGCTTCTCAAAGTATAATTTCCTCGGTGAAGGAGGATTCGGGGAAGTATTCAAAGGTTTTGTTGATGATAGCTTCAAGACTGGTTTGAAAGCTCAGCCTGTTGCTGTTAAGGCATTGAAACGAGAAGGTGGACAAGGCCATAGAGAGTGGCTGGTAATGATTTCTTCTCTATCTGCATACCGACGAATCACATTTCAAGAATTATATATTGGCTTAGATCAGAATGGAATCATAAAAACTAATAAAAAATGTTTCTTCGAGATTCTGCAGGCTGAAGTTATAATCCTTGGTCAGTTGAAGCATCCGCATCTGGTGAATTTGGTCGGATACTGCTGTGAGGATGATGAGAGGCTTCTAGTCTACGAGTACATGGAACGAGGCAATCTGGAAGACCATTTATTTCAAAGTAAGCTGGTTAAAAGACCAAAACCATACAAAATCGAAAAATGACTGTTATAGAGATGCAGATTACTAACAATATGAGTACTGTTTGGTGCAAATGCAGAGTATGGTGGAGCCATGCCTTGGTTAACAAGAGTGAAGATTCTACTTGGTGCTGCAAAAGGCCTTGAGTTCCTTCACAAACAAGAGAAACCTGTCATATACAGAGATTTTAAGCCTTCCAACATCCTCTTGAGCTCGGTAATTCGAATGCTTCTGTGCCTATTTTGCATTTCATAATATCTGTTATCATGTCAAATAACTTAAATCTCATTATCTGAAACTTTCAGGACTTCAGCTCTAAGCTTTCAGATTTCGGCTTAGCCACAGATGGATCAGAGGAAGAAGACTCAAACTTTACCAAAAGTGTAATGGGAACAGAAGGCTATGCAGCTCCAGAATACATCTCAGCAGGTTAAGAAAAACATAACAACAAGGTTACTTGTCATAAAGCGCAGCCTTTTCATCCTTAGCTTACATGTTTCTTGGTGAATTTCAGGTCATTTGACGACAATGAGCGACGTTTTCAGTTTTGGAGTGGTGCTGTTGGAGATGCTAACAGCTAGAAAGGCGGTTGAGAAGTACCGGTCACAGAGAGGGAGGAACCTAGTGGAATGGGCAAGACCGATGTTAAAGGATCCCAACAAGCTTGAAAGGATCATAGACCCGAGTCTCGAAGGGAAATACTCAGTTGAAGGCATCAGAGAGGCAGCTGCTTTGGCTTACCAGTGCCTGAGCCACAACCCTAAGTCACGACCAACTATGATCACTGTGGTTAAGACCCTAGAGCCTATTCTAGACCTCAAAGACATCCAAAACGGACCGTTTGTGTACATCGTTCCAGTAGCAGGTTCAAATGAAGTTCATGACCTCAAAAGTAAGGATGATGTCAAAGTCGTAAAAGATGAAACAGAGAAGGAGGCAAAAGTCTTCCCACGACACCGAGCAGGTCGAAGGAGCAGACGTAAACACAAGGCAATGAGGTCTCGTGCAGTATATTCAGACACGGCTCTATACAAGAGTCTAGGAACCAGTTTATATACCCCGGCCAACTAAATTGATGCACAAAAAGCAAAATTATTTAATTTTTAAACAGGTATAGATATTAGGATACGTTAATATACAGGGAAAATACGAAAAAGGCTGTGTTAGATAAATGAAGATACCATAAGGTTTCATGAAATTCTGCACATGTTGTGATAGAAACGTAGCTTAAAAAGTGAGCTACATAGATATTTATCAGTCGATTTTCAATTTTGTAACCACAGATGTATAAGTCTGAATTGTATGCGTGTTCAAAAGGGACAGTATTACTTGGATTTTTTTTCACCGCAAAGATTCCACATCAAATCCTAAATTGACAGTAGTTCACCAACTAAGAATTTCAGTGGTGAGCTTGTTGTTCCTAGTCAATGTTTAAGCATCTGGGTACATACGCAAGCATGTTTCAGTTTCATATGAAGCCAAAGATTAGATTACATACCTTGGTCATGAAGAAAGACATCTCAATCTTACCAAACCCCACTCAAAAAAGACGTGTAGGAAAAACTCTTCTGTGATTGCTTTCGTCTCTCCTCTAATTTCTATATGGCCTGATTGACAAACGAACAATAAGAAGCAGCCATTTGGCGGACCAGTCTATTTCTAAGGAGACTTCCATACCTAACAGATTATGTCACTACTGAAAACTGAAGCAATACAGAGAAAGAAGTGTGATGAATCGTTAAAGTGATGATTCTGCAAAAGAGCAGAAAGAAACTAGATTATCCAATTTTCATGAGATCAGTAACACATTACAGATCTATCTACTACTGGCAATGGCTTGCATCATCCCTTAATTTCAAGTTCTATCGTCCACTAAAACATAAGCAAAGAAACTTCTTGAACTCTTCACTAAAAGACACATTCCTGTTAGCTTCTAAGTTCAGTAGCTAGACAATGATGTGGAATCTACTCAATATCTAGGATTGATTGATTGATTGAATAATTTATTCCTCTACCATTACATCTAGGATTCTTTACAACAGCTCATATTAGTAACACTAAAAGACATTCCAGAAAATCTTCGGGCTGGAGTGCCACACTGAAGCAAGAAGACTTCCAAATAGCAAATGTCTCCAATTAGATCAACTTCTTCTTTCTTTTTCTCCTAGGCTTCTTTTTGACTACTCGGTTTTTAGCATCCTCTTCAGTTTGATCTCGTAGCCAGTCCGCATGATACTTCTCATCATATGGAACGACCTCTCCGTCGACAAACGGCTCTCCTGCAAAAAACCATGAATGTTTAAGAAAAAACAGATATGCAGGTACTAAATTTAAAAGCTACAACTCCTTTTGTCCACCAAAGAAACCAAACAATATGAGGATAAGCACACAATCTTAAAATCTTGAGGTATATGGCTGCAACAAGTTTTTCGCTTTTAAGTAGCAAAACAAACCTCCATATCTATTGTCACCATCCACAATAAAAGAATCTGGTAAAACCCATTTAACATCAGGCAGAGCTGCAATCAAATACTAGCCAAAGTTACAGCATTGGCCACAAAGCTAGGAACAAAAATGAACCAAAAATTCCAAAGTGTCTAGGTTCATACATCTAATCTTGTAAGTCAAAGGTTCTTGAAATCTGCAGCCAAATGCATAGTAGTACTTTGTGGATACAGAGTATATCGATTTCTTAGCTTCTTCTTCACTGCAAACAACAAAGCAACCTCAATCATATACCAAAAAGCTTCGATTTTTAAATTAAAAAAATGGAAACGTTTTGATTGCAATAGTACTAAATTTCGAGAGTGATCGGTGTTACCTCCCTAGAGCCATGGCTAGGGTTTCGAAGAAGCTTTGGACAATGTGATTTCGAGTTGGGTATCCATTGGGTGGCTTCATGAGAACCAGCCAGTGCTTGTAATCGCATCCCTCCACTAAACTCGGTACCCGAATTAACTCAGAGCAACGAGTCGTATCCGAGTTAATAGAACCAGAGTTGCCGGAGAATGGAGATAACGGAGCAAGTCGGAACCGGGCGGCTGCCGTCAAATTTAACGGTCTTCTGATGATCCTCGCCATTGATAATGGTCCAACCTTAAACGATGAAACTTCAATAAACGTCAGAGCCTCCGAGTGAAATAGAAGGTTTCGGTTTCTTTCGTTTTCTTTTCAGACAATTTAAACCGATTTTTGGTTTGGTTTTGGTCCGATTTTTTCGGTTTTATACGAGCTGATGCCAAATAACAACACTGTTTGTCTTGATCACTTTGGTTTTGATTTGGTTTGATGCTATACGACCGTTACCTCCGCGAGCCTATTAAAAAAAAAACAAGATCTTTTTAGATCTAGTCATAAAAAAAGATTTGCAAATAGAATCTTGGAAGAAAATAATCGAATGTATGAAAAAAAGCTTCTTTGAATTGTTAGAAAAATAAAATATATTAATGGAAGATAAAATAAATAAACAAAGAGCTATGTTTCCCTCTGTAATTTCTAACGTTTTACACTCGAATATAATGAAAGAAAGTGTTACTAAAAAAATGAAAATAAAATTAACAGAACCATTAATGAAAAAAGAAAAGAAAAAGCATTTAATAAAAGGGATTAACCACACTCTCCAAATCTTTTTGTTACTCTCGTATCAACTCAATAAATATTTTACACTGGGTCCCACCACATGTGTTTACACTTGAGAGAAAGTGTTATTAAAAAAATAATAATAAAAAAAATAAATAACAGAGCCTTTATAACAAAATTTTCCCACTCTCTCCCATTCTTCAAATTTCGTCTACTTCGTCTTCCTCCGTCTTCTCCTCCATTCTCAATTTCTGCAAGTTTCATAAAACCCTAGAATTCTTCAAAATTCGTCTTTTTCGTCTTCCTCTGTCTTCCTTTCATTCTCAGTTTTTTCACTGACTAGAAGATATACCACCACGCCACTACTCCTTCTTGCTTCTGGCTACTTTCCTTGCACGAAAGATGGAAGATTCTTGTGAAAGGGTCAGAGAGAAACAAGTGAATCTTGGTGGAAAAAAGTAAGTCTTTTGTTTTTTTTTCATAACATGATTACGATTGGTTAATTTGAGTGTGAAATTGAAGTATGATTAGAGAATCTCTGTTGTTTAGGGTCAAAACTTCTGAAACTCATAGCTGTGAAAGCTTCAATTCGATGGAAGATTCGTTTGATAGGGGCGAAGCCAAAAGGTTGAATTTTGGCGGAAAAAAGTAAGTCTTTTGTTTTTTTTTCATCACATGATTACGATTGGTTAATTTGAGTGTGAAATTGAAGTATGATTAGAGAATCTCTGTTGTTTAGGGTCAAAACTTCTGAAACCCATATCTGTGAAAGCTTCAATTCGATGGAAGATGATTTGGATGATAGGGGCGAAGCCAAGATGTTGAATCGTGGTGGAACACAGTAAGGGTTTTGTTTCTTTTTCAACACATGATTACGATTGGTTAATATTGAGTGTGAAATTGAAATGTGATTAGAGAGTATCTCTGTTGTTTAGGGTCAAAGCTTCTGAAACTCATAGCTGTGAAAGCTTCAATTCGATGGAAGATGATTTGGGCAAAGACAAGAGGTTGAATCGTGGTGGAACACAGTAAGGGTTTTGTTTCTTTTTCAACACATGATTACGATTGGTTAATATTGAGTGTGAAATTGAAATGTGATTAGAGAGTATCTCTGTTGTTTAGGGTCAAAGCTTCTGAAACTCATAGCTGTGAAAGCTTCAATTCGATGGAAGATGATTTGGGCAAAGACAAGATGTTGAATCGTGGTGGAACACAGTAAGGGTTTTGTTTCTTTTTCAACACATGATTACGATTGGTTAATATTGAGTGTGAAATTGAAATGTGATTAGAGAGTATCTCTGTTGTTTAGGGTCAAAGCTTCTGAAACTCATAGCTGTGAAAGCTTCAATTCGATGGAAGATGATTTGGATTATAAGGGCCAGTACAAAAGCTTATATCTTGCAACAGAGTAAGTGTTTTTCATCACATGATTGTAAGTGTTTTTCATCAACAGGGGAAATTTGATTGATTGGGAAATTTTGTTCTATGTTGTTTAGGGTCCAACATAAATGGAACAATTTGCCTGAGCACCTATTTGACTTTATATCGGAAAAAGTTGATCTGGTGACCAACATGAATGCAAAGGTGGTTTGCAAAGCTTGGAAGAGTACTAAACGTCAAACTCCTAAAACCCCATCAATCTTAACCATGAAAGGTGGTTCCGGGAAAATGAAGGTCTATGAATATGCTGATACAGGGAATGGGAAAAGGAAGTTTCAGGGAGTAGGTCAAAACTGTTTAAAAGGGTATCAACTGGTGGGTTCTGCAGATTCCAAAGTCCTTGTACACCAAATCGAAACCAGAATCGTCAAGTTCTATAATCCAGTGACAGGCCGCTCACAGAAACTACCAAATCTACCACCTGCAACAATTCCTCTCCTCTGTTCTTATTCGGATGAGAAAAATGATATGAAAAGGCAACTTTTCATTCTCTGTGAGATTGGAAAAAAGTGTATGTGTGTCTTGCAGTTGGAGATCAACAGGTGGAAGCAGATTAACATAAAAACCAACTTCAAACCGAAGTATTTGGATGGGTTTTTTCACTTGGATCGCAACCTCTATCTGACAGAAGGAAACTATATGGGAAAAGTAGATCTGACGAAGGTGTGGGTTCCTGCAGACAGAGAATTCAACACTGCTGTGAAAAGACTGGATCTGAAGGATTCAGGTTCTGGATTCAGCCTAGGACTGCCTAAAAATGCCTTCATGAAAATAAATGCGACGATCATGAAAGGAGAGTTTAGGGGCTGCGTTGCTTTCAAGAATGGAACCGGAAGAAGGAAGATGAGAGCAGCGTGGTTCTACCCTGCAGTTTAGAATGTACCCAATTCAATATAGCTCTGATTTTTAGATATACGCAATTTAGATACTCAACTTTCTCTGAATATTTTTGACATTGGTGACAATTCATACACGAGGCTCTTGTGTGGATTCTCAAGTGAGTTTAGGAGTTTGTGAATCTGTTTGTAAGTGGGAAACTGGGGATTGTACGCAATTTAGATGTATTCAGTTTTGTCTGATTCTTTTTTGACATTGGTTACAATTCATACAAAAGGTGAAGTATCTCAAGTGAGTTTAGTAGTGGTTTGTGAATCTGTTTTTAAGTGGGAGATTGGGGATTGTAAAGCCAGATGCTTTTTGACTAATTCAATGAACAAGAAAAACGTAAAATATGATACTGAATACCACCTCGAAGAGCAACAACATTAGTGTACTGTAGATACTAACAAAGAAACAAAAAGAGAGATTAGGAAGAGAAGGGTAGACCTCAATATTAAGCTTCTCAGTCTCTCTCCTTGGAACATTAGCTCTGACCAAACTCCCAATGGTGTTCACAGCCAACTTGATATGTTCCAAAGGACTACCTGGTGCAACCCTCTTGTACAGATAACTATCAAATGTCATCTTCTGAACATACGCTTCTCCACAAACGCTTCTCTAGCCGGATTCGATCTGTAAAACACTTTTCTGCAATAAATCAAGCACCCTGTACGTATTTTCTCAAGTCCCCTTCATCAATCATCTTCTTAACTGTTGCCAAAACACACACAGACTTTAGGATTCACTAAAAACTTAAAACTCAAGAACCCGAAAAAGGCGGTTTTTCTTAACTTACCATTCTGTGAACCTTCAACAGTGGTTTCAGCACACATTCTTCCGTTCTTAGCAGCAAAATAGATCCCTTCACCAGAGAATTTAGTCACATACCCTGCAGCAACACCTACATGAGCCACTCTTTGGGAGAGCCTGCATGGTCTCGGGTGTTCAGGAACCGGATGAGCCTCAACATGGGTGATCTTGCCTCCCAAAATCTTGTCTTTGGCTCTGTTACGAGTAGCGAGCTGGAATTTCTTGATGTCACCTTTGTGAGTCACAGTTCCAGTTCCAACGGCTACATGGTCGCACTAAGGGAACACCCAGCCGTAGAAATCCGGCCACACATCATCCCCAGCATACACATCTCAAGCTAAATCCTCATAGTAAGTCATTTTGTCATCAAGAATCCTAATTCTCTCCTGAACAAAATTCCAAATTTCACCAACTAAACTCCATTACAATATGATCTTTCAAATCCTAAAACAGCTCTATTGATCAACAACCTTTGAACAAATTAAACACAAGAATAAAGGAAGTTGACCTGAAACGCATCAATAGATTTAGAAACCCTGGAGTCAGCTCCATCAGCTCCAATGACAAGCATCAACCTCCATTGTCTTCTTTGTTCCCGTAGCTCCTGTTTTACCATCATACTCCGTGTAATGCAGAGTGTACGGCGAGTCCCAGTTCTCGGGATGATACATCCTAAGGAAGAGACCATTTAAGAACAGTAGCTCCACTCTTCTCAGCTCGTTCTCTCATCTACGCATCAAGAATTTCTCTTCTCACCATATCAATATACTCATGCTCCTTAAGCCGTTTGAATATCATCTTCATATTCTTCATTCTCCGGTCAGTGATATCCAACGGCAAATTGAATTCTCCGACCAGACCAGAGAGGAATCGGGCCACCACAAGGCTTACAGTTGACGGTACATGAGACTATCATCGAAGTTGTTTGCTCCGTTGAAGATTGACGAAGTCCGGTGAAGGATTTGAGTGTAACTGACTCCATTGTTGTTTGAAAGAAAAAAGCTTGAGGAGTTCAAAGAACACACTTCAACAATGGAGTCTCTCTCTCTCTCTCTGTGGTTCAATTTGTGCTTTGTTTTGAATGTGTTTTTGTTCAGTTTGATACTGTTGGAGACTTCCGAAATCGTTCGATTGGATAATGGACGGCAGAGATGAGATGAGGATAAAGCTATCTGTGGCGCCCATTTTGTGGAGCAAACGGCTGAGTTTTGGCCACGTAGGATAAGTTTTTTCTTCCTGATACAAAAATACAAAAGAAAAAACGCATTTGTTTTTGTTTTTTTTTTGGTATACTATTTTGGACCAATGATATACAAAGGAATCTACCATCTTTTTAACCAATAAAATCCATACGGTGCCGTTTGGGATGTGAGAATCGTATGGGGACACTCCACGTCAGTTGACTTAGTCAACTAGATTACACAACCTCCAGCTTTTAATCCATCTCAGCCGTCAGATATCAACGGCTGTTGGTCAAGATTCTACCATACGGCAAACCTGTGATCCTCTACAACAAAAGTCAAGTCCAAAACGTCGCCGTTCCTGTTCGAGAATGGTCAAAACCGCCGCGAAATCCTTTGATGGCACCTAATGCGGTTAACGGAATTAACCCGGACCGGTTCCGTGATCCGACCACCGCGTGGCTTGGACGTGACGGAGAATGGCGAGTGATCGTCGGAAGCTCGAATGACGATCGTCGAGGATTAGCGATTCTTTACAAAAGCAGAGATTTCTTCAATTGGACGCAATCGACGAAGACTTAACAGGAATGTGGGAATGTCCTGATTTTTTCCCGGTTTAGATAGTCGGATATCAGACGGTGTAGAAACGCCGTCGTTTGGTGAGAATGGGATTAAGCATGTGCTCTAAAGTGAGTTTGATTGAGACATTACATGATTACTACTACACGATTGGGAGACTGGGAGTTATGATCGTGAGAAAGATGTTTACGTACCGGACTTGGGTTTGTGCAAGACGGATCAGCTCCGAGGTTAGATTACGAAAACGTTTCACGATGATGTTAAGAAACGAATTAAGGATCTTGTGTCCGGATAAAGATGATATTAAGAAGGGTTGGTCTGGTCTTCAGGTACATTTAAATTTGCCCTACATTAAGTAAGGCTTGAAAATTCGGTTTTTCAAAATTTTGCAAACTCTATGGTTCGGTATTAAAGGTGTTCTTTGTAATCTTGATTTGATAGTCATTTCCGAGGAAAATATGGCTCGATGAATCAGGAAAGCAATTGCTACAATATTGGCCGATTGAAGAGATTGAGACATTGCGTGGAACGCAAGTCAACTGCCACGAGAAAGTTCTCAAAGCAGGATCTACTCACCTAGATCGGAGGCGCAACGGCGGCTGCCGGCTGAGGCGAGGTTGGCGGATGAGACTTCCTTCCGATTAAGGAGACTGAGGTCTAAAAATATTCTCACCGGTGTGATGTACAACCGGTGGAGGGTGAAAGAAGTTCTCGTCGGGAGAGGGTACCAGAGGTGTGAGAGAGCAGCCACGACGACGAGATAGAGATCTCCGACAACCGGATTTGGAGAGCCCACCAGATATATCCAGATCCAGGCAAAGTGTGATTTCTAGTTTATTTCTTTTGGTATTGAGCAGGCAGATGTTGAGGTATCGTTCACGGTGAAGGAATTGGAAAAAGCCGATGTGATTGTGATTGAACAGAGTTGGACCGACCCACAAAAGATATGTGGTCAGGGAGATTTGTCAGTAAAGTCCGGTTTAGGACCATTTGGTTTGATGGTTTTGCATCCAATGACATGGAAGAGTACACGTCCGTTTACTTCAGAATTTCAAGTCAAATGATGATACTAATAAGAATACTAAGTACGGCTTGTTTATGTGCAGTGACCAAAGCAGGTACTTTTTTTTTATCTCTTACATAAATTAAAAGACACATTTAGATTCTTTCATATTTACATAAAATGCTAACGAGATTTTTGTTTTAATGATATTAAGATCACCGTTGAATGAGGAAAAATGATAAAACAACGTTTGGTGCTTTTGTGCCGATAGACCCGTCTCACTAAACCCTTTCTCTTAGGACTTTGGTAAGTTTAAACTGTCTCTGTCTCTCACATAGACTTTGTCCCAATCAGAGGTATTTTGGTCCAGCATTCCACATGTGCTATTGGAATATGATAGATTTTGAAAGCTTTTTGAGATTGTGGTAGATTTTGAATGCCACTTGTTAGAATGTGGTAGATTTTGCAATATTCCCCTAAATTTTAGATTTTGCATTATTTATAATTATAAATATTATTTGGATCCCATGATGGATCCAAACCATTGGAGATGGTCTTACTCAATACATTAACATTGCTTAGTGGACAACATAATAGCCAATACATAGTAAAATGCTCAAGTACAAAGGATGGTTGGTGAAGAACACAACAATTATAATAACATGATTTTCAGTTCTTTGCTCAAAATATATCATTATCTTTGAAGATAAAACTTTTTAAAAAAAAATTATTTTACCCACAAACTAATTAAAATTTACGTTTCCCCTTTAACAAACCAGTTGTCCTCTGCGTGACATGGCAGCATTAAAATGTCACTCCAAACAAAACTCTAACACGTCAAATCCCCCACCTGCCAATTTCAAACTCCCGCTGAAACATCACCAGGGACAGTTTTGTCTTTCAACCCATGCCAGAAAGATGAAATGTGGCACATTTTGAACAAAAAAATAAAACGAATGTGGCGTAAATCAAAAGATTTCTACAGAACATGGCACATTCAACAAAATTCCCATAAAAATACTGAGTACGGGGTGTTAATGTTCGGTGACCAAAGCAAGTACCTTGTTTTAACTCTTACATAAATCAAAAGACTTATTTGGATTCTTTCATATTTACATAAAATGGTAACGAGATTTTTGTTTTAATGGTATTAATATCATTGAAGAATTCATGTCATTTGAAGAAATAAACACGTAGAGCCTTAATATTTTTCTCATAAGTTTTAACTTGAACTAAATATTTCACTTTGGTTTTTGATATGAGTTGATGATATTTAGTTTTTAATTTTGTTTCCTTTTTGGATTCAATTCGGTTTAGTTTCAATTATTCAAATAACATTTTGTTATATAATATGATTGAATCTTATTAAATATGTGTAATTAAATGAAAATAGGTATACTTAATTAATTCTGATTAGTTCATACACCAATTGATATCTTATCTTAATCGATAATTTATCTTATAGCTAGTTTATATTGAAGATATAATTTTTTATTTTTCTATATTGTCTACACACAAAACATTCAACATAATCAAATCCTCAAAGAGATTCACAATATCGGCAAATAAACCATACAAATAATTTGCTTCAAAAATCAAATTATTTACTTATAAAAATTCTATAAACTTAAATAATAATTCTATATAGATATACTATTAGGCACGCCTATACACGTAACACCCAGTTTAGAGCTCGGAGCCATCAATTCGTACGGTAAAACTCCGGCGACAGACCGACTCCTACGGCTAGGATATTGTCCGAAGTTGAGTGCGGCGTGTTGTGCGGAGGCGAGGTTAGTATGTTCAAACTTTGTACTAGTGTTACTATGTTTTCAACGTAAGACTTCTATAAATTATCTTTCTTAACAATTCGGTAGTTTGATAATGATTATTTTGTATTTGTTACTTAGGCATAGAATGATATGCTTTAGGGCGCGTTTTGATATGTTGGTAAATCCTTATGATGATGATGGAGGATTACCACCACCAGGCGGAAGTGGTGGAGGAGCACTACCACAACTCATTTATCTAAGATATCTCACTTGGTGCAAGGTAACATTTTTATCTCTCAAAGTTAAATATTCAGTCATTTAGATGTAGTTTTTATTGAGTTGCTTGATTGTGCTATAGGAACAATGTCGTTGAAAAATTAGAGGGAGCTAAAATGTCATTTGAAGAAATAAATAGAGCCTAGGGTTATTATCATTTCTTTTAACTTGAAACTATATTATCATGAAATAAATAGTTCTTTTGGTTTTTGATTTGAGTTCTATTTCAATTTTAATTCAATTTGTTTTTGGTTTGGATTCAATGAGTTGATAATATTTTGTTATATAATATGATTGAGTTTGATTAAATATGTGTAATTAAATGAAAAAGTTGGTATATTTAATTCTGACTAGATCATATCATGTGCTACAGCACGGATAAATTTTTTGTATGTAATAACAGAAGATCATTGATTCCAAATATTTCGTTTGTACGAAATTCTCAAATATTGTGATCATAATTAGTTCCATAGTTAGAAGATTTAATTGATTATCGAATTTATATGAACTTATTGTTTAGGTAATCTTTATATGATCATATTGTTTAGGTAATCTTTGAGAAATCTGTAATTAATTGAATTAATATGATTTTTTATTATTTAGGTAATATTTGAAAATCCGGTTTGACTACCCATTGACCCGGATTAAAATAAATATGGTTATGATTAGAAATTTATAATGGCATATATTGTAATTTCTTACAAAACTCAGTATTACAACTTATAAATGTACTTCCCAAATAATAGTATAAGATTAATTCAGTTTGACACCGGTAATTTATCGTATTCCTAATTTATACTGAAAATATGATTTTTAATTATTTATGTCGTCTACACATTAAAAAAATTAAAATAATCAAATCCTCGAAGAATTTTACAACATCGGCAAATAAACTATAAAAAATATTTTCTTCAAAAATCTATTTATTTACTTATAAAATTCTCTATACTTAAATTTAATAATTCTAAATGGATACACTATTAGGCACACCTCTACACGTAACACCTGGTTCAGAACTCGGAGCCATCAACTCGTACGGTAAAACTCCTGCGCCACACCGATTCCTACGGCTAGGATCATGATTCCTCTTCTCAATCTCCTTCTCTATCCGTCCGATTTCCGCAGAAAATCCATAAAACGCATCTACGATCTCAGCATCTCCGGTCCATATCGACGGTAGTTGTCTCTCTCCGATATACTCCTCATCCGGTGAATGTGTTGACAATGTATCAACCACCGCCATAAATTTCGTCGTTTGCAATAAACTCGGTATCGACGAGAAAAAATACTTTTGAGGATCTTCGATAAAACTCGCGAACTCGGGATCTAACTCGTCGGGAATTAACCGCCGCATCAACGGTGGCCGGTTTGGGACGTAGCCACCGTAAGGATATTGTCCGAAGTTGAGTGCGGCGTGTTGTGCGGAGGCGAGCCAGATGATGGTGGTGATGACGGAGACGAGATCATCGACGGTGGAAAGCTTCGGCCACCACTCGGCGTCGCGGTGATCGGCGTGACCCACGTTGATTGACTCGGAGTACCAGGCTTGGAGTTCGATGTCGGTTTGGATTAGATTCGGGTCTGGGTAAAAACGTTCCACGTAGGTTCGGACCCAGGTTTGGATCGCGGACCATAATAAGAGACCGTCGTTGGCGTATGGGTAGTCTTCGACAAGTAATTTAAGCCCATGTGGTTGTGTTGGGTCTGGAACAGCCATTCCTCTGGAAATTAAAAAATATATATATAGTTAGATTCTTCTATTCAATAGTTATTATATGAAAAAGAAACCGAATTTAACCAGACAAAAAAATATCTATATATCTAGTCCCTACAATAATCTATTGCTATGCCCACTATATTATCACATGAGTATGATTGACGCCATTAGAAAGTGTTGAAGCTAGCTTTCTTGTAATTCTAAATCATAAAATTTTCTAACACTTAATTACGGTATCAGATTAGTTTAAAACTAAGTTTTAAAATTTAAAAATGTATAGAGACATTACCTTCGGATGAGATCAGCAGGGAGACCTTCCATATCGAACCGCCATTTGTTCTTATACGCAGCAGAACTAATCTCTAAACCGTATTGACCAGCTGTGAAGCATGACTCAATCACACCGTCGGCACTAATCAAAGTCTGTCGTGCCACGGCATTGATCTCCAAAGTGTACCTCATGTGAGGGTCTAATAATTTGAATATCGGATGCATTGCGCTTAATTGTCTATGAGCAGCTAATATAAACGGTTCCAAGCACGCATGGGTGCGTAACCAATGATTCACAAGCTGGTGGACACCAGCGTCATTGGACCCAACATGGGCCTTGGCTAGCTGCCACATCCAGTTGGAGGTTGCGTCTACTGGAGGTGTGACCACGCGCTTGGACTTTTGGTTTGAGCTTGATTGAGACGGGAGGCTTAGCTCGATCGCTATAGGCTTGAGTGTACCAAGACGGGTCAAGAACAATATGGTTCGAGTCGCGTAAGCCTTGCGTCCTTCAAGCGCGTTGATTCGATCTAGAAACGGTAAGTATATGTCATGGTAGTCCACCATAAACAAACGGTTCGTCTCTAACGCCTGAAAATTCAATCAAAAGATTAATTAATTAATAATTTTACTCTCTTTTTTTTGTCTTCGTGTAAGTGAATTAATGAGATGATGTATATTCTTACTTGTTGTACGGATAAGCCGTCAAGGTTACCGATGATGTGGTCTTCGGTGAGAGCGGAGTGAAGACCTGGACCGTAGATTTCAGGGTCAAGATTGCTGACCGGTGGATAAGACGTGACTCGTTCTATGTTGACCGGGTTGATCCCAGCTATGGCTTGGCGTGCGAACTCGTCATCTCTAAGCCATGCGTATTTATCCTCTACATTAGAGTCAAAAAGATTCATTAGATAAGTTAAAACTATATAATACCAAGAGCTAAGTAAGCAGTTTAGAGAGCTGATAATATAAAACAGAAACACGCTTTTAAATATATAAAAGCAAACTACTACAACTACCACCACTATAGCAAATTTTATCTTTTAGTAAACAACAAATAAACAAATGAATTGAGCACGTGAATCATATTTCCTTATTGAAGGGAATCTAAGGGGAAGTTTCACTGTTGGTTCCAAATACACAGAAGTGACATGCACAATAGCATACCATAATAAAAGGTACAAAATTGGTAATGAGAATCATTAGGATTCTCTTTAAAGATTGGTCCGTAAACGGCATGTGATAGCACATGTGTTAAACTTATGAAACTCGAAATATCATAAAGATAAACGAATTAATTAAAAGATATAATAGCTGTGAGGAGTAATTATTGTGCTTACTTGATACTATTTTTGGAGTGTCGTATCTAAGCAAGCCTTCGCTTGATTTTTGGAGGGTAGTGACGATCTTAGGCAAAGGGAACTTCTTGAACATATCATCTTGAAACCCTAACTTGAGAAGCAAGCCTTCTTTGTAAAGACTATCGATCTCACCGAAGTTAGCGAAGTCCTCAGCCAAAATGCTAGCTTTTAGTGAAGGTATAAGGTTATGTAAAACCGCCTTAAGCCTACATGCAGCAAAAGTGTTCTGCTTAGACTCCTCGAACTGCTCATCTTTTGGCACATACATCGGTAATGGTTTCTCCACTCGCCTCTCAGACATCATATCGGTGTCTGTGGAAGGCCGGCCGGTTCGACAGCGTCTAGGGTAAGGAAATTTAGGACCGCCAAATGTGGGACGGGCTAGTTCCCGTGATATATCCGGATTTCCTATGTCGTTGTAGACATCAAAATCGTAGATTCTGTCTGATAACTTTCTTTCTCCTTTCCCATTTCCTCTTAGATTCTCCAATTCTTTCTCCCTTAATGTTTTTAGACCGGACGGTGTCTCGCTCGGCAAGTAAGGCTGCGCAATTTTGTAAGGACATTTAATTTTTCAATCCAAATATATAGTTGGACGTCAAGTTTGTTAATTAAGACAAGATTTAGACATTTGGACCCACCATGATATAACTATATGATATTTATGAATTCACATTTAATGGGATTTGTAGATGGTTTTGATCAAAGACTGAATTTATTACCTGATTAGTGAAGAAAATTCGTTTGGATGGATGGTCTTTTTGGGATTGGACCCAAGAGTTGCAGGGGAAGTGAACAGGGCCACATGCGAAACCCTCAATGGTGATGCTCTCAAGGAAGAACTCTTTTTGGTGTTTGTTGGTCACCATGATGGCTCCCGGCGAACCAAAGGCGGAATCCACCGTGAACTCCGCCGTGTAATGAACTCTTTCCGCCTTTAATTTCGATTTCTTTGACCAGTCTTTCAATACCGCCGCTGTACTCTTCTTTGGCTCATTCGTTTCTGTTACAAAGTTTGACATTTTTATGGGGTAAATTAGTCCAATAAATAAAAATCAAACTTTGACCAAAACCCATGTTAAATTACACGACTTAAAAATTACCCACGAAGAAATTTTTTGTGTTTTGGTTAAATGACTTACTTGGATCAACTTGGGTACTAATAAGCTCCAAGACGACGTTTCTACCGATTTGATCAGTAAAAGCATCCAAATGCTTAACCAGAGTATCTTTAAAATCTTCTTTGTTCTTGTTCCTCACCGTCGCAACCGCTCTCACCTTAAACTTCACCGACTTCTCCTCCTCTTCCTCCTTCTCTTGTTTTCTACCGACAGTGCTAATACGCAGCGTTTTAACCAAATCCTCGCTGATGGCTGCTACAACGCCGCTGGAGTTAACAGCTCTCATAGGTTTCGGATCAAAAGGGTTGATGGAGAACTGCGTTCTCTGTGTCCTCTTCTTGATGGAAAAACGCGATTGAAACGGAGACGCAAGTGATGATGATCTCTCAAAGATCAGACGAGAACCCATTATCTCATTAGCCAAAGCCATTTAAAAAAAGAATTAGTTAATCAAAATATGAGGGTTTTGTTGATGAGATGGTAGATAAAAAGTTAAAGCTTCAAGAATGAGTTTGAGAGCTTTCTTTATTTGGTTGCGTTCTGATTACAAATAATCGGCAGGTGACAGCTATTTATATATATGCCTTAAGAGCAGAGAGCAACAAAGGAAAGAGAGTATTTTCGCCGTCCACACGTTTTTTTAATTGGAATATTCGTAGTTACTTGTTTTTCTTTCGTCAATCTTATTTTAATTCCTTTAGTAACAAAAATTAAAACGCGAATTTTTCAAAATCTTGATGTTAGATTTTCTGAATAATACGGACATTTTAATGTTCAACGTAAGGTAACTTTCAACACTTTTACTTAAAACAAAAGAAATACCTTTGAAATACTTGCATCTCCAGATATTTTGCTTTAGAAGAGTTTTTACCAAATAAATAAAAATTACAAAAGTTTAAACAAAAGTTAAGAAAGGTCTTTTACCAACAAAAAAATCTAACATTTGAGTCAAACTGAGTTCCGAGAATCCGAGTCAGACACGAACGCGTCTAAAAACGTGAAGGAAACAAACGAGAAAGTGTTAATGACTCGGATTCTTTTAGAACTGTTGAATGACAATTTTACCCCTAATCTTTCCGAATATGGTGATTATATCCCGTGATCGTCAAATAAAGTTGACATTGGATCTTTTATTACTTTATAATAAATAAAAAAACACCACAAGTGAAGTAAATTAATAATTCGAACATCGGATTTTGAAGATCGGTTTGTGATAGTTTAATAAAACAGTACATTTGATATCTACGGAGAAAACTTTAAATAATTTTAAAAGTTCCGGAAATGGTGATTATATCTTAGGCTCGTCAAAGAAAGTTGATCATGTCTCGGACAGTATATAATCACACTATTGAGTATTTTAAAATAGGTTAACAAATATCGGACTAAGGTCACGTGAAATCTCGTCAGTTTCATAAGAAAAAGCTTGGACGCATTCGAAATTGACATCAAGAAAGGCTAATAGGGTTGATACATTATGATATCATCAATTGTGTCCTTGATCACAAAGAAAGGCTAATAGGGTTCATATATATATATATATATATATATATATATATATATATATATATATAAGATAATCAGATCAATTATACCGGAATGTATTTAAACATGAGTATACATTTACAGTTTGGTTAAGAATACACAATAATTAATGTTTTTTTAATTTCGTTCTTTATTCATTTTATTTCATAATTTTCTCCGAACCAATAATTATCTCACCTTTTGATTAATATATTATCCCTGAAAATTTTAAAACAATAAAAATGTCTCGAGATGTTATATAATGCAAGCACTAAGCAGAACCAAAAGTTATATTCGTGATGTATGCAAGATGATATACATGCAAGCAAGATTCGTCATAAATCATAAATAAACTAATTAAGATGATATACATGCATGCATGCAAGATGACGTTTCAAAAGTCCAAAAACCTTTCAGTTCGTTTTCATATAAATCTCGTTTTTCCTCTCTTTTTCTCCTTGATTAGTACTTTCCTCTTATTTTAACTTATCACGGTATCTGATTCTTGTAAGAAATTCTTCCATATCAAGTATACAAATCACATATATATGCAATATCTATGCATAACTTAATTCATAAATTTTAGTTTTAATGTTCTGTATAAAATTAATCAATTAATGTTCATACTTTTAAGAAGGGATCATCTTTTCTTTGTAGAGTTTCCCACGAAGAAGAGTATTCATGCTTAAGACGTTATAGCCACCATTTTGGCACAAGAAGTTGCTCACCCGCCGCCTCTTTGGTTAGGCCGATTAGTCGCTTTATGTTATTACTACTTAATGAAAATCGTAAAAGTTTTTAGACTTTTACTAGTATACGACTAGATTAAGTTGTATAGTCTTAGACGCTTACTATGTAGGAATGCATTCGTGTATATGAACATCCGATTTCAAAATTATTTGGTACGAAAAGTCGTAATGAAATCGTTTTTTATCAAACTTAACCTAAAACAGAACTTAGATCCAATTACATAAAGATTCAACATATAACTTGTATTTTTTGTCATCTAAAGATTCGACATAACTAAAACAACATTGAACTAGTAGTGCTAAAAATATATTTGAAATTGTTATTTCCGACATTTTTGTTTTTGTTTGTGTATCTAATAGTAGTATTTTTTATTTCTATAATCCTATTGACCAATTGTTTTGTTAGATGTAGAGGGGGCATGATCGTATTATATATATATATATATATATATATTGGAGTCTCAAGGCTTTGTCCCCGGCTTCATGAACAACGCCATGCTACTCAGTCGATACGACTTCAAGGAATTACAATTCGCAAATAGTGACAGAGTCAAAGTCAAACATATACAAAAATATGAAAAATGTAAGTTGACACACAAAAAAAGCTGTATCTGTCAATATTTAATTTATATAATACGTGCGATGTCTCTAGTTTGACAACGCACCGGTTATCTTTGATTTTTTGAATACTCTATGAAGACACGTTTGAATAATTTTTCATTTGAACTCTTCTTACACCTAAAAATTTCAACGGCAAAGACCATTGGTATTCAATTTTTCCAATTGTGTTGTTGTGAACTTTCAAATTAATTTAAAACACACAAAAAAATGCAAGTACGTGAAATATATATAAAGTTGTGAGCGTGAGACACTCATGCGTCACATTTTCGTGGACGTCTTTATGGGCCACGCAAGATTAGTATTTTTGTTTCTTATATAAAGCTTGAATAATTAATATTTATTTTTTCATATATAATACAAAATATTTTAGATTGTCTGATATGATCTTCACAATATTTCGAAAATTTTGTGAATGGAAAAGATAAAATTACACCGGATCAACCCTATTAAACCGATCATTTTCGTCTTGGTATAACTACATCTGACAACAGTTAGCGGACAACAAAAAATATGCTTTAAGTGGCAGTGTGGCACCGTCCAAGAAGAGTATGCTCCAAAAAATGGAGCTAGCTAGCCGAAAAACAAATAGTAACTAATTACAAATTTGACAATATACCCTCGACGGTGATGAGAACTTAAAAGCCACACGTTGTCTCCTAATGGGAGAGATTTGTTTCTGCTACATTTATCTAGGACTATGGCCGGTTATTAAGATTTGAATCTCAAATCCAACTTCTGTAATAAATGGAAACAAAAAAATTACAGAGTATTAGTCTTTCTTTTAATATATATCATCGTAAGCTTCTATAAACCTTTTGCCGTTATAAATATTCTTACGGTAATCAACTCCTAATTTACGATTTTTTGCTTTACACTAAAAAAAAGTTGATACTCACGAATATGTAAGGATTTAAGAAATCCTAAAATAAATAAATACACGTCTAATTCTCTGAATATATGAAATATCTTTAACTAAAACTCTGTATTGTAGATTTCTATGACTATCAGCATGAAACATGTCGTGAAATTTTTTTAAATATTTGCGACAAAATTTAACATCCACAAGGACCACAACTAAATATGAGCATGTTGGCACATATATACGGAAAATTGTAAACCCCCTTCCAGTTCCATCATTTTGTATAAAATTCACTGATTGCATTTGACATTTCTTAAGTGAATTATTATGTAATATATTCTTGTCCTTTTGTTAAATCTACACATCTATTATTATTTGGTCGACGTATGAAGAGATGCACAAAAGTACAAATATAAGAACTAATTATACAATGGGCCTCATATTAAACACTTTCAATATAAGAACTAAATATAAGACGATCGTCTTGATTGGTCCGATTGATTGATTCTATTAGTATTTCCTCTAATTATACAATGGGCCTCATATTAAAAAGCCCGTTTTATTCAGTTATATTGGAAATTGACTTTTGTCAACTTCGTCTATGACGTGCAAATTCTTGGTTTGGCTTGATTTAGGTAAGAATTTGATAACCCAATGATCCTTGTAAACAGTCTTAATATGATATCTGTTCCTTTAAACCAATGATGGCATCAATGAAACAGCTTGCTGAGCTCATATCCTAATGTCCTTGGCCTCTCTTCTTTATTGTTGATCCTAAATTTTGCCCTCTCTATCAAATTAACCTCTCTTTTTTTTTTTTTTTTTTTTTTGGGACAAACTCTATCAGATTAACCTATGTGCTCATTTTTCTAACATTCGACATACCTAGACCGAATCACTTCTTTTATACATATGTGCATATAACACTTAATCCTAGGTACTAGCTCCTAGTACATCACGAACTTCAGATCATGTCGCATTTCTCCTGCTGTTGTGCTAATCAATGATCCAACTGTTGTAACCATGAACCATCAATTCAAGTTCTTTCAATCTCCTCCTTTCTTAATTCGGCTAGTCACTTGAAGGATATATGTTTCGATTTACATCAAACACACATACTAACCAGATTATACGTACTGACAACTAATTATGATAAGTGAAAAGTATGTGTTAAGTTCCAAAAACTATAACAAAACGCAGTAAAGCAAAAAAACCCAACCCGAAGCAACAACTCCAAAGAAAACACTAGTAGAACAAAACATCGACTCGATTTGAAAATAGGCAAAAGAGTGGTAAAGGCAGACCCCTGGCATATATGCTCGATACGCAACATATGCATATTGATGTTTCTAACCAAGAAACATAGAAAATGAAACTTCAAGTTAAATTTCCTTTGTGGCTAAATTCATTGTTAACTTGAGACTTTCAATACACATAAATAGAAACTTGTGTCATGTATGTCGTATATTTATATCTCGCATGTGATCCCTTAAACTGAACACTTCCAGCTTCTTATATTACAAATTTCTCCTTTTATTCCATTTTGATTATATTCTAAGGAGATACATTGCAAGTTGAAGGGAAATTTATTGGTTAAGTAGTCGAATGAATCTTTTATTTGAAAAAGCCGAATATAGCCAATTTGCGAGTACACGTTACAATTATGCTCAAATATGATTCCTAATTTTTGTTTTTATCAGAAATAGAGAGTTAGTGAATATTGGACAACCAACCCATCTAATCTTTTGTTTTTAACGGAGAAAACATATTTCAAAACGTTTGTGCATGTTACTTACTGATTCATGCGTTACATTATAGTCATTTGATTTAAAATTACCTTTTTGAATAGTATTAAAAATAACTAAAAGCTACTAGTAAGAAATAAATTTAAATTAATGTGATGTCTAATGGCTTAAAGAAGCACCTTTTTCATTTCTATTTTGTGATAGAGAATCATCATTCACAGAGATAAGCATGGCCCTACCTTCGATGGTTTTTGTTCATACATGTCTTTTCAATATGATAAATCTCTAAAGAATCTCCTTTTTAATCATCTAATTATAATCGAATAATAGTATAAACATATCTCTCTGTATTTTGTTCTTGTTTAACTAAGCAGCTCACAGCGACACAATTCCGAACCCTTATAAAGTTATTAGCAATTGGAGAAAGAATAAAAGAAAGAAACAGAGCACCAAATTATTCTTTTAGCCCAAAATTTTCCACAAGTACAAATCCGGCAAAAACACATACAGAGACCAATTTTTGGTTTACCGACGAAATTTTCAAATCTGAAAACCGGATTTAATCCAGGTGGGTCCTAAACCGACGGTTTATGAGCTTTTAAGTCAAACTAGCGAAACAGCTATCGGACCTAGACAAAACATTAGAAACACAATCTTGGTCGTCTTTAGAAGGACTATTAGGCATAGATCTAAGCATTCTTGGTGAATCTAAGCTTCTTCTCAAGATCTGTCGCATCGCAGAGATCAAATGTCCGGTCGGATTCGGTGGAGGGCTTGAGGATTTGAACTTATTACACATGTTCATGTGTCTGGCCATGGCTTCCTCTGTTGTTAGCAATCGTTTAGTTCTTATGACTTCATACTTCACAGCTTCAGAACAAAGTCCACAGATCCATTTCCCCATGTAACGCTCTCTGATCATCTCTATGTACGATTGTGTACACTCCTCGGTTAATCCGCAACAGTCACACGTCACCGAATCTGGCTCATCACCGGAGATTTGTGTTGCCGGCGTCGGAGAGACGATTATTACCTCCGGTGTTGAAATTAGCATTGTTGGATCACTTAGTACACTTGCAGACATGGTTTCTTGATTTAAAACCCTGTTGAAAGAATTTGATCAACAATCCGATACCAACTTCGACATAAAAGAACTATAAAGAAATCAAGAAGAGAAATTTTACCAGTATAAGGAGAAGAGAACGCTTATTAGCTTGTGATCTATTATCTTCTTGTTTTGTCTCTGTTTCTGAAACAGAGGAAGGGTTTTTAAAAAGAGAAAAACTTTTTTTTTTATAAAGAAATTGGAATACTAATTTTTTTTTTATCTTTCGTTTTGCCACTCTCCATCTTCTAAATTACTTTCTTCTCCGAGAAAAATTTCACAAAACAAAACCATTGCAAAACAGAGTATATAAAATTCTTTTTTCTTTGGATTTTCTTGAAATATAATTGAAAAAGTTACCCTTTATCTTTTACTTCACGGAAAAAAACACTAGTACTAGTTCATAAAAATCACTCGAATCTCTCGTTTCAGAAGAAAGAAAAAATATATGAAGAAGCGAGAATGAGAGCAGAGGAGAGAGAAGATCAGTTGTGCAGGCGAAGGAGAAGCAATGATTGGTGTTTTATAAAGGGAAGAAGAATAGTAAAAGCCACGTCAGATAATTTATTTTCTCACAACTTTTAATCCTCACCGTCTATCTCGGAATTAGACAGCTGGCGAAGAAACCGACCTCTTCTCCAAACACGAAAATTAAAAAAAATATGCGAATTATTTACTTCAGCCGTTTCGGTTTGGTTTCATTTGACTAATCTTAGCTAATCAGAATTCGCCACGTTGTCTATGTCGCCATTTTCCAACCAAATATTTATTGTTTAATTACGCACGGCACACCATTTCTTTAGTTAATCACGGCATTAATTTTGCTAATATATCAAAAAATTTGCTAAAATCTTAAGGTTGAATTCGATTTTAGCAAACATTATGCATCTAAATTAGGGTTTTTACAATTTTGAAATTGTCAAGTATGTCTTTGTAAGGTATAATAAATTAGGTGAAACTTGCTAATACGACCAAGTCAAATCACTAATAATTGTATGTGTTAATTGTGCTAAAAAATTTGTGTGTTTTCTGTTGCCAATGCTCCAATGTGGTGCTGTAACACTAGTCAATTATTGATTCGATACAATCATTATTTAGAAACCATAATTTCATATACGACGGATTTATAATTCTTTTTTAAAAAATTTGAAATTCGAATGACAGAGGTACTGATTTTTTTTGTCTTTCCAATGTTACACATATTATTACAATTTTAAAAAAATAACCGTAAATAAACTCAATTTCAAAGTGTTAGGAAAAAATAGTTAAATAGCACTCTTAATTTTGTGAACTATAAAGTTATTATACTCAAAAACTTAAACTCTTCTCCTCCTAGTTGGACAACCAATCATGGAGTTACTTTTTAATGAATGTGTGGTTGACAAAAAAAAAAAAAAAAAACTAATGCTAACGAAGAAAAATTAAAACTATTTAGTTTTTATATAAAAAAGTATAGGATACATATAAGACCATATTTATCGCTGCATCTTTGGACATGTTCTTAGATTAAAAAATGAATAGAATTTGGGTTTTGAAGGCTAAGATCAGTTCTTGGCCCGCTCTCGCTGTGACGTGGCATGCGCGGATTGGGTAAGAATTTTGATATCGAAAATATTTTTTTCATTTGGGGCAAAATCGTTTCAACTCTAGGGTTTTGTTTCTCTCCAGCCTCTCTCGCGGCGATTGTTGCCGTCGTCGATACTTGGCCGATTTCGCACCGATTTCCGGCAAAATCGGAGCCTAATCGATCTTTGCTTCGTTCTCTGCTATCCCTTCTCGTTATTCCTTTTATTTTCCTCTTCTTTTTGCCGATACACCATCTCTAGGGCGACAAAGATCTCCGACGATCTCGAGGCCACATCCGACTTCTCCGATTGATTTCGCCTCACCCATCTGGTGTTCTACCCTTAATCTATTAACTCTACAAAAGATCTTAACTAAGCTCTTAGAATATTATAATATTATTTTTAATCTAAGATCAATCTTCAAAGATGTTGCGTTGCATATGCTCTAATGGCCACGTATATAATTCATTTTTTAGTTGAATGATTGCGTGGAATAATTAAACGAAAGGATATGCCTTGTTGGCGATTCCCTATAGATCCAATATAACCCTTATGGCCAATGAAGAAAGAGCAAGTTGCAATAGTTTTTTAATAATTCTCATGTCATTTTTATATTTGATACTGTATGCAATAAGCAATAGATCGACGTTGACAAAAGAAAAGCAACAGATTGACGAATATTTTTCCAAGCAACTGCAGATAGAAATACCTAAATGCCCTAATCTATATATAATAGCAATCTAATAAATACCATTTGCACATCTGAACGGTTGCGTCTTTTTATCGCAACCTTTCGTTTAAATCGGTTATTTTTTTACGGTTATTTTGGTAGCGTCTTTTTATCGCAATTTTCGTTTTAATCGGTTATTTTTTTACGGTTATGTCGTTTCCAATAAATACCATTTGCACATCTGAACGGTTGCGTCTTTTTTTTGTACGGTCATGTTGTTTTATATATAATAGCAATCTCAATAAATACTTTTTGTAACTCTGAACGGTTGCATCTTTTTATCGCAACTTTTCGTTTAAATACTTTTTGTAACTCTGAACGGTTGCGTCTTTGTATCGCAACTTTTCATTTAAATATTTACGGTTATTTTTTTACGGTTGTCTCTTTTTATTGAATTTTCTCTTTGAGTTTTCGTTGAACTATTTACGGTTATATTTGTTCAAATACAGTCATATCTTTTCAGTTTACGGTTATATCTTTATAGTTGCATTTATTCATTTTTTGTTTAGTTAGTAATACTACGAATTTTTTACATAAACCATTCGACTACATATAAAATTGGTTTTATTAACTAAAATAACAATTTCAATAAATGCATTTTGCACTTCTGAACGGTTGTTTATCGCAACTTTTCATTAAAATATTAATGGTTAATTATTTTTACGGGTGTATTTTTTGTCGCAACTTTTCGTTAAAATAGTGACGGTTATTTTTTTTGTTGACGGTTATTTTTCGGTTGTGTCTTTTTATTGTAACTTTCCATTAAAATATTGGCGGTTACTTTTTTTGTTTGTTTATTTTTATCGCAATTTTCCGTTAAAATATTGATGGGTATTTTTTCTCGGTTTTGACATTTTATCGCAACTTTCTGTTAAAATATTGACGGTTATTTTTTTCTTGGTTGTGTTTTTTTTATCGCAATTTTTCGTTAAAATATTGACTGTTATTTTTTGTTGACGGTTATTTTTTCGGTTGTGTCTTTTTATCGCAACTTTCTGTAAAAATATTGACAGTTACTTTTTTCGTTTTTTTTTCTTTTTTATCGTAACTTTCCGTTAAAATATTGACGGTTAATTATTCGGTTGTGTCTTTTTCACAACTTTCCGTTAAAATATTGACATTTATTTTTTCTTGGTGGTGTCTTTTTATTGCAACTCTTCGTTAAAATATTGACGGTTACTTTTTTCGTTGACAGTTATTTTTTCGGTTGTATATATTTTATCGTAACTTTCCGTTAAAATATTGACGGTTACTTTTTTAGTTTGTGTTTTTTTATCGCAATTTTTCTTTAAAATATCGACGGTTATTTTTTCTCAGTTGTGTCTTTCTATCGCAACTTTCCGTTAAAATATTGATGGTTATTTTTCTCGGTTATGTCTTTTTATCGCAACTCTTTGTTAAAATATTGACGGTTATTTTTTCGGTTGTGTCTTTTTATCGCAATTTTCCGTTAAAATATTAACAGTCACTTTTTTAGTTTGTCTCTTTTTATAGCAACTTTCCGTTAAATATTGCCGGTTATTTTTTCTCGGTTGTGTCTTTTTATCGTAACTCTTCTTTAAAATATTTATGGTTATAGTTTTCGTTGACGGTTATTTTTTCGGTTGCATCTTTTTATCGTAACTTTCCGTTAAAATATTAAAGGTTACTTTTTTCGGTTGTGTCTTTTACCGTAACTTTCCGTTAAAATATTGACGGTTATTTTTTTCGGTTGTGTCTTTTTATCGCAACTCTTCGCAAACACAATAACATATATATATTTGTTGAAAATGAGTTCCCCCGCGATGTCGCGGGGGTTCATAACCTAGTAGGTTATAGGACAACAAAAAGTGATTAATGAAAAACATCGTACTGATCGTAGCAATGGTTTTAAGAAACAAAATGTAACTTTATATATTCTTATGCAAACTAATCCTCATAGATTCTACGTTCTTACAACACTAACAAAAACAGATTTCCGTAATCAAATAATTAATACTTGTATAAGTTTACCAAATGACGATCGAGTAGTAGCATATATTTTTTAATACATAATTTTGCTAGTTCATCGTTATTGTAATGTATGTAATACTAATTATAAAGCCACCATCGTCTTTCATTATAACATAACGTGGGCAATTAATTAATGGTTTAGGACAATGTATAGTTCTTAATACTGTTAATTCTTAACGTCCATTACTAGCTAGCTAGTATATTCTAGAAACATGTCTTAAAATATATGAATATGATCTGTGAGATCTTGCACGTTAGCTTTTCCCAGTTCGAATCCTATTTGCAAAGCATATGTACATTATATATATATAAACAAAATATTGCAAATGTCAATTATGAAGCCGTCATATTGAAAGTGTTCACATCATCTGTTGGGAAATCTTCAAGGTGTGTTTCACGTGGATGATATATATGGAGAGACAGATTCGTGGATGTGTCCTTGATGTTAGAAAAATTGGCCTTTCAGCATTTCATAACGAGTACATATATTGTTATTTATACTGTAAAAAAAATATTAAGAGTATTTCTCAACAGTTCGATGAAGAAGAAAAGTAATACTATATTATGAAAATAAAATTTGGGGTTGACAAAAAAAATTTTTTTTTGGGAATTTACATGGATTAAGTCTGGCCGGTTTAGTGTAGTTTAATATAGGTCAACTCAGAAACTGGATGCATATATACAATATACAAAAAATAAAAATAGATATTACGTAATACATAACACATCTAAAAGTAAGACATTGACGTGACTTGACTTATGATGCATAAAAAATCTGCCTGGAGAAAAAAAATAAGACAAAAAAAAGTTCCGGAAATGAAGGGCCATCACACAAAAGCCGCCCCGATTAGGCGATTAGCCACCAAAACGTACTCCAACCAATTTTTTTTTTTTTCTCACATGTAAATATGGTTAAAATGAAAAATCAGGTTTTACAATATTGTATAACCTATGAAATTGAAGCCTTGACAAAAAAAAAAACAAGAGATTCAATAAAAATCTGGGAGAATTATCACAACCATAGTGGCATATAAGCCTGTGAAAGAGACGCTTCTCTCTTGTTGATGTGATGATGTTCTTGATATCGCGGTCTATAAACTTGAAGATTGTTTGTGGGGTGAGCGAATGTATATTGTACAAGACATTGTTTTGCTGCCTCCACATATGGTAAACAGACACTTGGGTAACTACTTTCTCAGAAAGACAACCAATTTTTTGTTCCATATTTAAGATAAATCATATGTAGTCGAAAAAGAAAGAATCAATGGTCACTCTTTTTGACGAAAAAAAAAAAAAGGTATGCCCATGGGTAGTCGAAAAAGAAAGAATCATTTCACACTCTTTTGACCAAGAAAAAAAACATAGGGTGTAACACTGAAGGCCCGCCCAGTTGATACTGTATTTAGATACGGCCTCTCAGATTGATTTGATATTTTGACCCATTTTAACAATGATAATGGGCCTAGGCCTCCGAGAGCCAGATTGATTATGTAAATGTTTTTGTTTTTTGTTATATCATGTATCATATAGTTGATAAATGAGAACGAAATACAACTATACAAGTATATTATTCTGTATCTGAAAGGCGAAAGCATCTAAAGAAAAAATACGGATAAACTATAAACATAACAACAGCAAAAAAAAAAAAAATACTTATAACTGGCACGGAACCATTTAATTAGTTTGATTTATAAGCAACTTTAGAGGGAATATAAACTTATTATAACCCTGATCACGCTTTCGAGATACGTACAAGCATAAATCATTTAAAACTAGTTAAAGTTTTTCCAAAAGAAATTATATCAAATTAAATAAGTTGGTCATGACACCCACCTTCATGTCGTCTATTCAAATAATTGTACTCATCATGTCAATTGGGGAAGTGGTTAGTATTTTAGTAATACGAACGATTTTAATAAATAAAAGAATGTGTTTTGAAAGCTAAATAGTAAAAAGATCGTTTCACGTCTATTTAATTGCAATCGACGACACGCAGTTGAAACTAAAATGTTATTTAATAAAACGGTTATAACTTATGAGTGTATTGACTTGGTTAGTAATCAGAAGATAACAAAATAAATTAAACAGTCAAATTAAGGATATCATATCTTTTCATATCAAAAAGCATATCATAACGTAAATAAATAAAATTGAAAATGTCAGCAGCAAGCAGTGTTGTAGTTGGCCCGACGACGACTAGTTAGACCATCTGCATTGGGGGATCACCCCCCCTGATCTAAGCATTATTTAAATCCAAAAAAATGGGTTAATGGGCTTAAGATCAGGAACTGGGCTCTTGACCTGGATCTGTTCTTGTGGGTGTTGCGGGGTGACGTGGCATTTGGGCATTGGTTGGAATATTCAACATATTTGGAATAAATTTGGATAATAAACTATGTATTAATTAGATAAAATGTTTTTGTGCTTTTATTAAGTAATATGTTTGTTTGTTTATTGTTATTTATATTTTTAATGTTTTTTTCATAAATATTTAGTATTGTATTTTCACTTTTATTTTCAGTTTTTCATAAATTTGGCATTTGCAATTTATATGTTATTTTTAAATGTTTTAATAATTGTAAAATCTTAATTTAATTTAGATTATTATATTATTAAGTCTTAAGATCTTACACATGTTCTCCCACTAATCAACTTCTAAACAAAAGATCTAAACACATGATCTTACATTATTTTAACATTATATTCTCTATAAGAACACCCTCACATGATCCCCCATTGATGATGCCCTTAGTGGTTACAACTTCATTTTATAAATAAGGTAGGACCGTCTCAAATCTTAGTGGACCGAAACCTAAAATTCAGTAATTAAACAAAAACTTTGCCCAATTTTCATTAATCCTCACTACTAATTGAAAGCATGGCAGACAACAACAATCAGTTAAACCAGCTTTTTCCATCAGCCTTTAATTAAAAAAGCTAACCCTATATTTTAATTTTACAATTCATGAATCCATTTTTGCCAATACTTTGGCAAATTATGCAAACCAAATTTGTAACCAGTATGTGAAATGGAATGATCACCGATAGAGAGCTAGAAATCAGAATACACGAATAATAGATTAAACTTGTTTGTTTTTGTATGTAATAAATGTGAGTTATTATTATTGTACATGGCCTACATGTCTAATGATTTGGTTCGACGAATTTATATTGAGCAATCGATCGTGGTCCGGTCCCGACGTGGAGCCGGAAGATTCTGTCGAGTTTTTTTTTTTTTTTTACATTGTTTATTTATTGAAATCAAATGATATACAGTAGTCAAATGATATTTACAATTTATTTCTTACACATAAAAGAGTATTTACATATATATCGGTTTGGTAGCCGAAATATCCAAATCAAAGTCCACACTGATTAGAGAGGCAACATTTGTCATGTAAATTCTACATTGGACGAAAATTAAATATTGGCGGTAGTGGGACATTTTTCCTTTTTAAGGAGTGACTGTAAATATATGGAACAGAAAACTAACGTGCAAAACGTTTTTTTGGTTAAACTTCAACTCGTAATATTTTAAAACAAAAGCAAAGTTATAAAACTATATTGAGGAATGAAAAAAGTTTTTATATTAGGATCAAAAATCAAAATAACAAAATAATTGAAAACTAATCATACTGTTTGTGAAAAAATCTTAGTTGGTTCATCTATTGAACAATAAATATATTGCGAGTAAAAAAATAGATATGTGGACGTTTTTGGAACATCAATGTTGTGTGTTTATGAAGAATTTATACTGCTTAAGTAAATATTCAAACCACTTGATTTGATCGATAGAACTTCAAAAAACAAAAGTGGTTGAGTTAGAGGAAGCATAATCAATGAAGAGGAAATGATAGAAAAATGTTCATCAAAGTGTTGATTTTTTGGGTTGATTTGAGAGATTGAATTCTCAAACAAGAAAATGGTTGAAATAGTCTTTTTTGTGCAAAAAATATTTTCTTTAGAACGACAAAAATTCTTTAATCTCCAAAACATTCAATGTCAATTAAGAATTGGAAAAAAACACCAACTCCCCTTGCAAGAGAAAGGTAAGAAAAACACACAAAAACATAGATATCATAGGATCATTTGAGCCGAAACGTAAAAATTGAATGAAACCATAACCTAAAACTTCTTTCGGTCATTTTGACGCCAGAATCATCAATTGCATATTTCAACTCAAAATAACAAAAAGCCTCCAAAAACATGTTAGTTATTTTCTTTTCCACCAAACTATTATTGTGTTTAAAGTCAAAAATATTATTGAGTTTAAAGTTGAAACTATTTAATATTTATACTATCTCGAAAGAAAAAAAGAAAAACATATCAATTTATTCCACAAGAAACCAATAAAAAAATTTATCTATATATAAATCCGTGACTGTTGTGGCGGCAGGGATGCTTTCCACGTGTACATAATCCATTGGGTACAACATCCCACTTATTAAAATCTTTTTCTCGCCGTTACTTTCACCGGCCGATTTTAAAATCCCCCTTTAAACACGGACCTGATAAATCTCTTTTCACTTTCTTCAACTTCGCTCTCATTATCGCCGAGAAAATCTCGCCGGAGAAAACAAAAAGAATGTCGGAAGAGTTCGCACTTCGAGTAGAGCAAGGTCTTAAGCTCTCAAGACGAATATACTACGGCAAAGGCATCGCTCCTCCTGTAGTACCGGATTCTCCTTCATCGCCGGGGAATTTTCTTCCGACGGCGATTACGGCTTACGCTTCAATCACAGATCCGGTGGCTGTTGATAACCCCGACGTTCCTAGTTACCAGCCGTACGTTCACGCACGATGCGATCCTTCAGCGCTCGTGCCGCTTCAGATGCTCGGAATTGAGATGAGAGTAGATTGTTGGCTCGACATGGCGTTTGTCACCGTCACCGGACGGTGGCGAGTTCACTGCGTTATGCCTAGCAAACGCTTTGACTGCTGTGTCGGTGTTCCTATGGGTGAGAAGGTAATTTCATTACAAGAAAACGACAAAGAAACTACTTTATCTATCTTTTCTCTTTCTTTCCATTAATAGAATTGTTTCAGATATTTTTTGGGAAATAAGTGGAAGACATTGTGTAACAGGGCACACTTCTAGGTGCTGAGATTGATGTTTTGAGCAATGAGAAATCTTACAAGACCAAACTAGTTACAGAGGATGAAACATCTGACTTTGAAAACGTTCATAAAGACAAAGATTCACGTTTCTTCAAGTCTCATATCTATACTTTCAAGATCCCACATGTTTGTTCTTTGTCTCACTTTTTATAGTTAGTTTCTGTGAATTTTGTTATAAATGATGCTGAAAAAGTTTGTTGATAATTTTAGGTTGTTGGAGGATCAATCTTTTCGGTTAATGTGAATTGGTCTCAGAAATTGATTTACAAAGACGGCAAGTTTCATCTCAATGTGCCTTTTAGATTCCCTGCTTATGTGAATCCTGTAGGCAAGGAGATTATTAAACGAGAAAAGATTGTGTTAAACATGAATTCTTGTGTTAGTGGCGGTGAAGTAGCTTCTAGTTATACAAGCCATCCTTTAAAGGTATTTAATTGTGTTCACAGTATTTTTTTTTGTTTGTCAAATTGTTACTATGGATTGTGTAATGTGTGATAAATCATTCTCAGGTGATTCACCGTGAAGCGGGTAAATTAAGTTGCGAGTATGAAGCTGAAGTACCATCATGGTCAAGAGTTGATTTTGGTGTTTCATTCAATGTGAGGTTTCTTCGTTCTCTGAAGCATTTTTGTATTCTTCTTCTTGATCCTTAGAATGATCTTTGTTTGCCTTTTTACAGGTTTCCTCTGGTGATCTGTGTGGTAATGTTTTGGTTAAGTCTCCATCTCCATGGGATTCAGATGACAGAGGAATTTTCTGTTTGTACCTTTTCCCTGGAACCACCAAGCATAAGAAGGTTTGTTCTTACTACAACTACTATGAATCTTCGGCTTAACTGTGACATGATCAATGCAATGTTGTTATTTGTCTACAGCTTTTCAAACGAAGAGTTGTGTTTGTGATTGACATAAGTGCAAGCATGAAATGGAAGCCGCTTGAGGATGTGAAGAAAGCTTTGTTGGAGTGTTTGGCTAAGTTACAAGCTGAAGATGTTTTCAACATAATCGCTTTCAATGACGAAATTCTGGAATTCTCAACTTCAATGGAGTTTGCAACAGATGAAACTATCTCTGCTGTGACTGAATGGCTTGATACTAATTTAATTGCAAATGGTGGAACAAACATGTTACTTCCCCTCAAACAGGTCCATGTCTAGAATCTCTTATCTTTTTGGAAACATTAGTCTCGACCGACTTCTGAGACTCTTGTTCATGTGTGTTTAGGCAATGAAATTGCTTGAAGGAAGCAATATTGGAGTTCCTCTTGTATACCTTGTCACTGATGGATCTGTTGAAAACGAGAGAGAGATATGTAATGCTATGAAAGAATCTTGTAGCAGAAACGGGAAATCGATTTCTCCTCGGATATCTACCTTTGGCATTGGTAAGTAAACGAATACTCTGCTTTTACTTGGTTGCTTCTCTGATATAAATATCAAAATCTTGATTAGAAACAATTGCACAGGTTCGTTTTGCAACCATTACTTCTTGCAAATGCTAGCGCGGATAGGGAATGGTTACTATGATGGCACAAACAACACAGGTAGATTGTAATCTCCTCTGTTCTATTCGCTTGATTATCGCTGATAGTGTACTAATTCAGAATCAAGAAACTAAAAACATTTCTTGGCTTTGTATTAACAATACACCTAGCCAGATTCATTCGAGCATCAGATGAGTAGACTATTTGATATAGCTTCTTCAACGATCGTAGCCAATACCACTTTTGATGCTCTCAAACTTCTCCGATCAGTTGAGGTAACTTAGCAACTTCAGTACTTCAGTAACATAAAGTTTTTGGATTTCTTCCTTGAACTTCTTCTTTTCTTTGTGTCTTTTGCAGCTGTTTCCTTGTCAGATTCCAGATATTACGCTCTGTGATCCGTTGATCTTGTCTGGAAGATACAAAGGAGAGTTCCCAGATGAAGTTGAACTCAGAGGCACACTAGCTGATATGAGCTGTTTCACAATCGAGCTAACAGTGCAGAAGGCTAAAGACATTCCTCTAGACAAGGTTTACTTAATTACTCGAAAATGTAAGAAATGTAACAAAGCTCCTTTTGCTAACCTTTAAAACACAGGTTCTTGCGAGGAGACAGATCAATGAACTTACTGCTCGAGCTTGGTTCGAAGACAAGAAAGAGCTGCAAGAAAAGGTGTAGTAGGGGTTGTGATTTGACATTGTTGGTCTTTTTTTCTTCTTCTTAACTAATAACATATTTTTCTTGCTTGATCAGGTCATGAGATTGAGTATACAAACAGGGTTTCCAAGCGAATACACGCAAATGGTCTTATCACTCAAACACGACGAGGAAGAGAAGACGATAGCGAGACCTGTTTCTATCAAAGAGATTCTAAGGAACCCACCGTACCAAATCCACAAGCAAATGCAGAGGAACAACAGCGACAGAACGAGTTTGCTTGGGAAACAAGGGTATGGGTTCGGGAACGTTGCCGCTACGTTAAAGAACGTGCCTCCATGGATGGAGGAACCGAAGGAGTCGGAGGGAACTGAACTTCTGATAAGAGCGGCGTCAGGAGTGGTTGATCGCGTTTGCTGTATGTGTTGCTTGCAGTGCATGTCGAGGGTGAGTGATCAGTGCACCATTGTCTTCTCTCAGCTCTGTGCAGCATTGGCTTGTTTCCAGTGTATTGGTTGCTGTTTTGAGGTTTGTGGTTGTCTTGACCTCTAAGGAAACCAAATAAAAAGTTTAAAACAAAATAATAATTAAGGAGATTGTAAAATTCAATAATGTATTTACTCTGTTTTTTAAAAGAGTTAAAAGATATACTAATTACTAATTAATTAGAGTTGTAATTTACGCACAAAACTAATGTATTTGACTAGTACTATGATGGAATTTTATTAATTTTTGAAATAAGTTATTTGATCTCATGACAAAAATAGTAATTGTTCTAAAATTAAATTAAATTGTAAAATATTACGGATAGAGTTTGGGCCATATGTTTAGGCCCGTTATTTGTCGCTCAAGTCATAGTCGGTTATTGTAAACCCTAGAGATGTTCTCTATATAAGTCATTGTATCACGATTTAATAAAGCAAGTCAGTTCGATATCTAAATCTACATAAAATTAACTCATGATGAGCAAAGTATTTTACCTTGGAGAAGAAATGGCTTTAATTTGATCGAGTCAACAGATGCGCCAAAGGCTTAGATCGCTCATAGATGTGATATGTCCAAATGCTTCATGGTTTTGACAAAACTCAATCTCGGTGCGGACATAGCCAATACCTTAGTCTTATGTAGTGTCATTTTGGAACTCACACAGACAATGGTTTGAAATCTTTTGATTCATTTTGCAATATTAAATTAATCATCGTGGGTTGTTGAAGATGAAGTCCCGGGTTAGTTTCCTCTCCATATTTGTTTTGTATACACTTTTGGATTCAGTATTCGTTTTCAGATGTTCACTTGTCCAACACTATAACAACCATCCGATGAAACTGTAGTTGGTATTTGGTTAGAACACCAATGACCAAATCAACCACGTTCATTTGTGAACCAAATGCCTCAAGCTGATAGAAACGATTAGGAGAGAGATCGATCTTGAGTGAAGAATTCGTTACGTTGTTGCTTATACATATCCTTAAAATCATGTAATTGTTAAATTCTATATATTGTTTCATAAATTTGTAGAATTTTTTTTTTTTTCATTTGTAATATATATAGCTGATCGTAGTATCTATACATTCTGAAGCCAGCTGAATTATCTTGATAATAGAAACATCGTAAGCAATAACTTGCAACTACTTAGATTTGTAAAACAAATGTTGGGAAGAGAATTAAATCATCACACATCCAGAGTCAAATTCGGTGCTCATGTTCAAAGATGACAAAGAACAAGTACCAATATTACAGTAAACAAATTCCAACATTAACGTTATCTTCTTATATATCTCTAACAAGATTTGGCCTGTAAGAATTCGACGTAAAGACAATGATCATACTTCGGATCCAATGAGAATGACTGTCTATCTATATATAACGTTTTAAAAAGAAGTAGTCAATTTGATTGGTAAAAGGTTATACTATATTCAAAAGAAAGAGCATTGAAGAAGGGAGAGTGGAATAGATTGAGAAAGGTAGCGGAAGAGAGAAAACATTCCATAAATGGAAAGATTTGGTAAACTTATGGAAAGGTTACAAAACACAAAGAGACCTCGTCATGCTCACTCCATGTGCTTCCTCCCATTTTTCATCTTCTTTTTTCTCTTTTCTCTCTTCTTTCTTCTCGATGTGTGCCTCTCTCTCTAATTAAGTAATTTAAAATCCCCCCTCTATCTTAATTGGACAACTACTAGACTCGTCTGTCAAAGATACTAAAATTTTTATCCAAATATAAAATCTAATAATGTATCTTTTTCATTTCACATTATAAAATACAAACCATCCTTGTGAAACGATATTTTTCTTTCTAAAAATCTGTTATTGAGAAATGGATGGAACAAAATATATAAACAATATTTCTTGATTTTTTTTTGTTAAAGATTGACAAACTTAAGAGAATTGAATTTCTTGTTCGGTCCATATATATGAAGAATTTATGATTTAGTTTCGAAATGTTGTGACCATACAGAAATATAATAGTTCTGTTTAACATTTCTAACCCGTGAACGAATTGTTTGTTTAATTTTAATGGGTGCATGACTTAAAATGGTGCCGGTAATGATTGTATGAACAGCTATGTCACCACTCACCAATTAGGTTTGCTGTAAAACGAGACGACGGAACAAACGAATTAGTGAAGATCGTTGGCGATACAAAATTTACTAGTGATAAAAAAGATTTGTATCGCACTTCTGTATTGCCATGCACGTTGAGGCAATAAGAGTATCTCCATTAGGAGTGTCTCACATGATTTATTAATTAAAAAACAAAAAGTAATAATAATGGAGGAGAGAGATTGAGAAACGTTTCTCTCCGAAGAAATTCTGAGACACTGTTCTTTATACATGTCATATTTTAAAAGGTTGAATAATTACTTTCTCAATAACTATTTAAATAAATAATAAGATTATATAATAATTATTAGAATACAATATTTTGAGAAACTCCTACAGTTTCTACCGATAAAGATGGCCTAAGGAAGTTAAGAGAGTATTTATGATTTCCTTCTTCTTTTTTGTTTATTGTAATGTAAGTGATTAAATAATTGAAAAAGAATATTTCTTCTACTTTTATTTAATTTTAGTATTTAGCTTTATTGTATCATTATCTCCTATTGTATCATTATTCATCATTTCCTATGAAGCTGACCTTAAAGTTGAACCATCATCTTTTAAATTACCACTATTTCTTACTATCGCCATATCTTACTGCTATTCTTTTTCGTTAAAAAATATTCATCACCTTGTGTCACCAATAGACAATTTATCTGTTATAAGGTTTGGAGTTTGGAATTTCTTTTTGTGATAATTTAGGATGATATTTTTAGAAATAGTTTTTAACTATAGAACTAACAAATACTTTTCCTGTTTCATTCTTAGGATGTTTTAACGATCTGCTTATTTATTTGTTTAATGTTTAAGTTTCTATGGAAACATTTTAATTTATTTAAATTATGTTTCAATATAGAAAAGATAAATTTCTATAATTCATGTAATGTCGTAAAGCTTTTTGTTAAAATATTTTTGTAACAGGAGGGAATATGTAATTAGAATAATCTGAGCATAATCAACGTATATATATATTTAATTCCTAAACGAATTGCATGGTGACGAGTTGCATGACGATCAATTCATGTGTACATTAGTACTTTTTTTGCTAAGTTATAGTACATTAGTTATACTTCCAGTAGTTTCATATATTACATATTTATAATTCAGATGCCTTACACGTGTTCTGTTTAAAATCACAAAGACATCTCAAAACCTCACTTTTGTTGTTAATCACGATTAGCAAAATGTTTAAGGCAACGTATTAACCATATAAACCACACATTCGTTACAATAATGACTTTATAAGTGGTCCCAAAACCATTTTTTTATACCAATGTACCATTTATAAATTGTAAGTATACTCTTAATCTCTTCTTGCATGCGTGTAAGAGTCAAGTCGCCACAAACACCCCAATTAATATCTCGATTTTGGTAAAGATACTGTTAATTAACTAATACTAGCTAGTACAACCAAATGAGATCAAAGAGAAGAAGGCGAGAGAAGAAGATGAAGTAAAAACAAAGTTTCATGGGGACAAATCAGATATGCATGTTTCCTCCAATGATGTTAGTTCATTTGGTAACATGAAACGCAATTGGATTTTTTACAGTCAACCTTTAAATATATATATATATATATATAAGGAATTTAATTAACTTGATGTATCTACTGAAAACTACGAACGAGTAATTTGTTGCTGTTGTTACTAATTTTTACTACCTTTTTTTTTTACTAATTTTTACTTTCATGGTAATACTAAACTATCGTCTATCTATCTATATGATACTAATAATAGTATAAAAATAGTTATCTATAAAGAAAAAAGTTAAATCTTTCTACGAAAGTAATGTAAATCCCTTGGATATTGGTGCATCATTGGTAGACTATATTGATGGCGTTTTGGCTAGTGCATGTGGCATTGTTAGTAGCCGTTGAAAGTCAACCCGACCCCTTTGGAAAAACTTGGATCCACCGAACCCAAACCTTATTATACCTTAAGACATGTGTCTCTCTCAACATTAAATTATGTATCTCCTCTAGTAAAAAGCTGTAACTTATTTGCAAAAGTAATTAATTAATACTTTAGTTTTGATTTAGGACAAGCGGACAATGGGAACGTGGCGGATGTCTATTGGACCTGAGTTCACGTGATTGGGAGTGGTATGGTGGGCTTAGCTCTCCGATGATAAAGCGAGACTGTTTTTTATTGCTTTCCTTTTGTCTCCTTCTGCTTCTTTTGTTTATAAGATAATTAAATCACTCATTCACTGGTGCACAAAAAAAAAAAAAAATCACTCATTCACTAGAAAGAAACTATGGAATTATGCAGATAGAATGGCGATTTTTGTTGTTATTGTTACGATTAATTTTGTAATCAGAGACGAAACTAAAATAGTGCATTAAAACAACAATGTATTTTCAAGTTCATCAAATAATTTATGGTCAAAACGGCTGAGTCAGACCAAAAATCGATAGTTAGATACACACAATTTTGTTCATTAACAATTTCGCGCGTATGACCATTGATATAAACCAGTAAATAATTTAATTTGAATTTTGAGTACACACACAAATTGAAAAGTGGATATAATATAGCTTAGTAACAATAACATGGCACCATGGAAAGTGTAATACATCGATGATTACACGAAAAAGTGTTACACGTCCATAACATAATAACATATGACTCAGCTATTTGATGGAAAATAGAGATAAAATACAATGTATAGAGAGACAAAGATCTGAGAAATCCAGAGGGTTAGGGGACAATGGCATGAGTTCCTTCGTGGGGTTTGCTTTTCTAATTTCACTCTTTCTTTCCGTCTCTTTCCCTCTTAGATTTTTCTGAAATTCTCTAGAATTTGATTTTAGCCTTACAATTAATAGTTTACATATTATATATATAATCTTTTCTTGATAAGAATAACGAGTGGATCAAAATTTTAAAGTGCAATTGTTTTTGGTCAAGAACACGTTTCACAATAAGTGGTCACAAATTTAAATGATGTTTCGTAAAAATATTTTATGACGTTTGATTTGCACGGTATAAGACATTTGAGCTATTTTTACAACTTTCTACTATAATTATGTTTTTTTAGCATCTTTACAAATGACGATTCCGCCAAAAAAAAATTGTATTTCACTAGAGATTGAACGTGAATACTGAATAATGTTGAGATTATTTCAACGTATCAAGAACCAATATATCATAATGTGACATACAGACATATAGTATTAAGGTAATCAGTAAACCACACATATATAAATTGTAAAAATAAATTATTAAGTTGTCACATAAAGGAAATATTTTAACTAGTTAACAGTATTGTATCTCCAAATACTACAAAAATAGTTAGGTTTTGCAGATGTGAATGAAAGATGATATACCTAAGTTTTTTATTCATCATTTTTGTGGATCTGTCATGTTTTGGATTATCCATTGTTACTTCACAAAATTAAGGAAGTAACTCCATATCTACATCATTCTATCTATTCGACCTATCTAATAATAACTTTATATAATAACTTTTTTTTTTGTTAAAGAACTTTATATGATTACAACTTTTAAAAGTGATTTTTTCGATACTTACTAAATTTATATCTAATTTTATTGTAATTTTAAAAACTTTATTTTACCCACCCAAACCCGTTAGGAATTAATAAGTACTCCTCGATGATCATAAGAAACCTATTGAAAATGATAAATTCTCCGAAAATCACACACATATAACAAAATGTGTAGAAACCTCTAGCTAAATCTTCGTGTCAGCATAGTAAACCATTCAATGACGAGAAAAATAAAATAAAAAACCTAGGGATTCAATATAAGTCCTTCTCCGTTTATAGATCGTCGAAAAATAGTTAAAAGAGATTAGAGACTTTATGATCACACGAAGTGCCGTTATCTAGAACCTTTGTTCAGAGAAAAAAAAAAAGAAAAAAAAAAGTGCCGTTATCTGAATTATGATCAAAGCCGTGACGTTCTCTCAGATACGAAACTAATATTTAATTATATTGATTAAGCATTTAATAATACTATTTGATTAAGCATTTAATAATTAAATACGCACTGAAGAATGTTTCGAGCTGGGGAAATGTGTGAGTTAACATGAGTCGTCGTATGTTGTGAGCGAGCTGTATAAAGAAGAGTCTGAGTTTGAACAGAACCAAACCAAACCAACCCAAAACAAAAACTTCTATTTCTTCTTCCATATTCATTCTCTTTTTTTGAAGAAGTGAATCTGGACGAAAAATTAAGGCCGTCAATTTTTTGGAACTTGAACCATCAAATTCATCAACAAAAAGAAAAAAAAGTTTAAAGATCTTATCTTTGAATTTCTACTTGTATTTAAGCTTCTTGGTTCACCACAAAGCCGAGTTATTTCATTTCTTTTTCTCACCTTTTCTTCTGGGTCATTAAGACATGAAGGTTCGTTTTATCACTCATATGATCTGGTTCATTGAATTCTCAAGAATGTTTCTGAAACTGTGACGTGATTTTTTTTTTTCTTTTCTTTTCAGTTTTTCGGGTGGATGCAGAACAAGCTACATGGGAAACAGGGGAATACTCATAGACCTAGCATATCCTCTGCTTCTTCTCGTAAGTTCAAGATTACACAAACTAGATTGTATTGTCTACTTATTTGTTGAAAACAAAAGTTTTGATTATCAAAGATGTTGTCTACTTGGGACATGTGCAACTGCAAAAATACACCTCCTAACATACTCGTTGCTGTTGATTGGTTCTCTCTGATAATTTTTGTTTTGTCTTTATGTAAACAAGATCATCCGAGAGAGGAGTTTAACGATTGGCCTCACGGTTTGCTAGCGATTGGAACGTTCGGTACTGTGAACAAAGAGCAAACACCACAAAAACTTGATCAAGAAGTGATTCAAGAAGAGACGTTGTCTAACGTGCACGTAGAGGGTCAAGCGCAAGATAGAGATCAGGATCTTTCTTCCTCCGACGATCTAGGAGATTTCACTCCCGAGGAAGTTGGGAAACTGCAGAAGGAGCTGACGAAGCTCTTGACGAGAAGGACCAAGAAGAGGAAGTCTGATGTCAATAGAGAATTGGCTAATCTTCCTTTGGATAGATTCTTGAACTGTCCTTCGAGTCTTGAGGTCGATCGAAGAATCAGTAACGCGCTTTGTGATGAGAATGAAGAAGACATTGAGCGTACGATCAGTGTTATCTTAGGGAGATGCAAAGCGATTTCGACAGAGAGCAAGAATAAGAATAAGAAGAGTAAGAGAGATTTGAGCAAAACCTCTGTTTCTTATCTTCTCAAGAAGATGTTTGTCTGTACAGAAGGTTTCTCTCCCGCTCCTCCTAACCCTATCTTGAGAGACACGTTTCAAGAAACGAGAATGGAGAAGGTACTACTTAATAAAGTTCATAACCACGATTTCGATATCAATTTGTTTTCTTTGTTTCTAACTATATACACTGTATATACAGTTGTTGAGAGTGATGCTACACAAGAAAGTTAACACTCAAGCTTCCTCAAAGCAAACATCAACGAAGAAATGCTTGCAAGACAAGCAACAGCTTTCGTTGAAGAACGAGGAAGAAGAAGGAAGAAGCAGTAGCGATGGTGGTAAATGGGTCAAAACAGATTCTGACTGTGAGTTTCTGATCTTTTGATTTCTTAAAAAGATTAAACTAGAAGGAAAAAAATACAGGAACTGATTCCATTTCCATATTTTCCTTTTGCAGTTATTGTTCTTGAGATCTAAATATGTGATCCACTATTCCCTTTTGCAAGTTCTTACAAGAAAGTACAGGTAATAATAATTAACCTGACGATCAATGGATCTTAATTTCACTTGTTTAGCTTCTACTGATGAATCTGATATTAGATGTTATGTTTTTTGCAGATAGAGAATCTTCACTGATGTCAAGACAATATTTACTGAAGATAAATTCAAAAAGAAGAAACATGATCAATCAATTCTCTTTTTCTTTCTGATGAAAGTTTTTGGGTCTCTCTATCTGCAGAGAGCCCATGAGTAGTCCCTGTTTTTTGCATGGTTGGGTCCATAAAACCAAACATGTTCTGGGAACTAAACATCAACATAGTACATGTTTCATATTTGTATGCGTACATACATGTGTGTATATGTAACGATAGATATGCATAACACATGCATGTATGTTATGTAGTTGTGTATTTTCAGGTGGATAACCTTTGGTTTATAAAACATTTTCCTCTTTTTGTTTCCTTACACTATTTTCTGTCTTTCTTCAGTCATTTTGCATGCTCTTATTTTCTTCTTGTAATACACAAGTCAGCTATATATTTAGGTTAATAATACTTTTGTCTAAGCCTTATAAGTATTGTTACCATTTTGTATAATTTTCCGGGTATATTACTGTGGTTTTTGAATATCCAAAAATAATACTGTAATCTTTTATGGATCCAAATCTGAATATTAGCGAATATTCTGGTTTTTTTTATTTATTTATAACATACATCCAAGTCTGGATATTCGTAATTCATAAATCCGCAATCAACGAATAGTTGAAATTGGATCCAACATAACTAGATATCTTGAAATTTCACAATATCTATCCCGTTTTGAACCCTAATTGTTGCAAATCATAAACCCCCATACCATACAACATATATTTGTGTTGTGACTTGTGAGCTTACTTGATCAGTCAGAGCATCTCCAACCCACCTCTATATTTGCCTCTAAACTCTATTTTAGAGGCAAATTTGCTCCAACCCACCTCTATTCTCACCTCCAAAATAGATATCTCTATTTTTTTCTCTATATATAGAGGTGAGAATAGAGAATCTCTATTTTTTCCTCTATAAATAGAGTTAAACTTTTTAGAGGAAAAAATAGAGGAATACATTGAAGTAAAAATAGAGAAAACCTACCTCTATTATAGAGATAGAGTTAAAAATAGGAAAATACATCGGAGATGGTCTCATATACATAAGTAGAAGTGGGGACTATTTCTCAGACTTGTCTCCCAAAAGAAAAAAGTTAAATCCCAGTTTTTCATGGACTATATATTTCACAGCTAAGAGTTAATGGGCCCACGAAGGCCCATCCTAAAATTGAAAAGAACATAATTTTATCAGCTAGCTAAAAACCTCTAATTAGACTAGAGGCTTCACGAGTCCAAATAGTAGAACCTTGGAACATCTGGAGAACGATCAAGGAGCAACCTTTAACAGCCGTCCGATCAACCGACCCATTTGACACATCTCATCAGCTCTCTCACTGACTTCTTCAGTCATCAGCTGCGCTCTATTTCTCCTCTCTTTCTTCAGATCTCTGCAACAAATTGGGTTACAATGTTGCTCCATCTTCTTCTTCTGCTATGTCTGACTTCTTCTTTGAAAGTCCAAGCGTCGGTGCATGAGTACCGAAACGAGAGATTCATGTCTAAAGGTAACGCCTTTGTCTTCCATGGTGGTAGTGAAGGGATATACTCTTCTTCTCCCTCTGATAACTTCACTTCCGAGTCCGATTCCGTTTCCTTTATCCGGTAATTTCAGGGTTTTCTTAGCTCTCTGATTCCATTTCTTTAATTTAAGGGTCAGAAAAAGTTTTTTCTTTTAAATCTACTTAGGAGGATCTGATTTTGTAATCACAATTCATTATGTGCATTGTTAGTTGAAAGATTGTCACTTTACGGCGTTGGATCTTATAGATAAACAAGTGTCGTCAAGTTCCAAGCTTGTTCGGTTCTTTGAGTAGCTTCTTTAGCTGTTCTGCTGTTAAAGCTTCTTAATTTGAAACTCGGTGTGTGTAAATCTTAATCCCACGGCGCAATGCTATTGACAGGTTTGAGAAGATCAAGTTTCAGAGGCCTGAGGAAGTATCTAACAGATCCTCATTACCTATCCACGCCGTGGTTTTCGAGGTAGAGGACCGGGAAAACATTGGAGGATCTGCTTATGGTGGGCAAAGAGCTGTGTGTTGCACATCTGATCTGGCGAAACTCGGTGTTTGCTCACACGGAGATGTCATTTACCGCCCTTCTGCTAAAGATTCTGGTTGGCCACAAGTGTTTGGTGTCTCGTTGGCTGAGAATGAGTTGTCTGTTACGCTTCCTACAAGATCGATCCAGGTCACTAGGACTGGGATGTACAACCTCTACTTCATTCATTGTGATTCTGATCTCAAGGATTTGGTTGTTGAAGGGAAGACCATTTGGAAAAACCCTACCGGATATCTACCCGGTAGAATGGCTCCATTGATGTACTTTTACGGGTTCATGTCGCTTGCTTTTGTGTTGCTTGGCATCTTCTGGTTTTCGCAGTGTGCTAGGTTCTGGAGAGAAGTGCTTCCGTTACAGAATTGCTTAACTCTGGTGATAACACTGGGGATGTGTGAGATGGCACTTTGGTATTTTGATTATGCTGAATTCAATGAGACTGGGATCAGGCCAACCGTGATCACCATCTGGGCAGTCACGTTTGGTTCTATCAAGCGTACAAGTGCTCGTATTATCATCTTGATGGTTTCAATGGGCTACGGTGTTGTGAGACCTACGCTCGGGGGCTTCACATCAAAGGTCATCATGCTTGGAGTCACCTTCTTTATTGCATCTGAAATTCTTGAGCTGATGGAAAATGTCGGTGCTGTCAGTGATCTCTCAGGGAAAGCTCGACTGTTTTTCGTCCTTCCTGTTGCAATATTGGATGCGTTCTTCATCATATGGATATTCAAATCTCTCTCTGCTACGTTCAAGAAGCTTCAGACCAGAAGGTTGTTGGTCAAGTTGGATATATACAGAAAGTTCACAAATGCTTTGGCTGTAGCCATTTTGGTCTCCTTGGGTTGGATTTGCTACGAGGTAATAATATTTTAGCAAACTGTCTTTAATCTCAATAGTGCAAGAACGGTTGGATTGTTTTATTTCAAAATCAGAATAAGATCTTTACTAAAGCTTTTGACTTTGGCAGCTTTATTTCAAGTCGAAGGATGTTTACAACGAACATTGGCAAAACGCTTGGATCATCCCAGCCTTTTGGCAACTGCTCTCCTTCTCGCTCCTAATTGTTATCTGCTCTCTTTGGGCCCCATCTCAGAACTCGACTAGGTAATGCCATATCCAAGAAGAACATTTGAAAATGCGATATGACCTTTGATGTTCGTCAGTTGTTATCAATAGTCATTGAGCCTACATGTGAGTTAAACTGCAGAATAGCCAATAGCACGGCATCTAATTGTTTGTACCGTTCTTATTTTCTTATAGGTACGCATTCTCTGGATCTTCTGGAGATACAAGCGCGGAGTTTGAGAAGGACGATTATACACTAACCCTCATTAAACCATCTCCAATTCCTTCTCATGAAGTCAAGAACCTCTCAGAAACCAGACTTTTACAAGCTGACGAAGGAGAACCAGAAAAAGATTTGGAGGAAGACAAAAGGGAGTAGAGTAGTGAAGACAACAGTCACAGTCATCTACTTATATTCCATTCTCTATATCAACAGTCAACACCCTCAATATTACTACATGTATTCTTTTAGGTCACATGAGTTTAGTTTGTACAATACAAAGGTCAAGAAACCAAATCACCCTTTGTCTTCGGTGTTGTAGTGTTAGTTGGGGTTAGTCTATGTGTGCTCTGTTTTTGTCACGGTGTAATGTTTAAATTTCAATTTCATAAGTTGCATTATAGATTAAAGCAAGTGTGGAGAAAACCAAACACCCCAAATAAGCATACAAAGGGCTTGGAGTCCTTGACATTGACACAAAACAACTTCATCAAATGAACAAATGAACAAGAAGGATATAAGCTAAGAATTTGGCAAGTAACCAAACAGATATATTATAAGTTCATACAACATTACAACTCATGAATCTGAAAACTTAAAAATCAAAGTCGTATCATCAATCCTTCTTTCTTTCTTGCTCGGTTTTTGGCTCTCCCGCAAAGAACCCGAATTTGCGAAAAGAATTCAAAGAATCTGTCTCCGTAAAACTCTAAAACTTCAGAAGAAAAAAATAAATACTTATCTCTCTCACTCGGATCGTCTTCTCAGATGCTGAGTTGCAGAACACCCCTCAAACAAGTCAAGAACCTCTGTCTCTAGTTCTTCGACTGAGATCTTGATGTAATTCTCCGGGTGTTTCCCGCTCTCTATGTGACTCCTGAACCGCCCAAGAAACGATCTGTAAGCAGGACTAAGCTTCTCCAATATCGAAATCTTCAACTCTTCCCTCAGCTGAGAATCCGGAACCAACCATTGTGATTGAACCCTATGAACTTCCTCAAACAAAGCATTAAAAGATTTAAACCTCTCTCTCAACGCACTTCTCGAAACACCTGATGAGAAACTTCCTTTCGTATGTAACCCTTCATCTCTTAAACAATACAAGACTTTAACCCAAGCAGCTCTTTGGTAATACGTCGCGGCTTGCCTAAACTTACCCGTTAGCTTTCTCAAGTAAAGATCACCGATCATTTCCCGTAACTCCGGCGATCCTTTAATCTTCTGAACAATGTAATGTGCATTGTTCATGATAAAGAGATGCGATAAAGCTGCGTTTTTATAGTACTTTGATTTGCCTTCAAGATTGAATTGCAGGATCACTATGATCCAAATCAAATGAAGTGCTAATGGACCTTTGTTGTTCTCTAACTCCGAGAAATCGAAATCTGGAGTGTTTGAATCCGTTGAGTTTCTCGATGGTTTCGACATTATGAGGTCGATTAACGTTGGTCTATACTCTGAGATCAAGCTAATGTAGTTCATCACGTACCTCGTCAATGGATGTATCGTACCTCCAGGAACTGGAACTCTAGAAGGTTCACGAAGAACGGCGTTTTCGAATTCCGATAATATCCCTCTCGCCGCTTCCGCCAATCTCGATAATATCTCCGCCGCTTGAACTCTAATCGAATCTGAAGATTTCAGATCGAAGACCGACTCGATATCCGGCAATAGCTCAATCAAAGCGTCGTGGAGATCAAGGATCTTGAAAAGCTTCTCCGGCGATCTCCGGCTGATACTAATAGCCTCCGCGAAGTTAAACAGCTGAATCGCCGGACCTTTGACGGTTTCCATGAAACAAGCTTCGTGGATGTTGACAGCTCCGACGCTTTCAAAAACATGCTCACAGAGCAATTTCTCGCTCGCGAAGACAACTCTCACACAGATCTTAGCAGCTCGGATCCAACGACGGATCTTCTGCTCAAGCGCTTCCCAATTTAACCTCTGAACATCTCCGATGCTAAGTTTCTCGATCCCTAACCGCCGGAAACTCGAATCAACGGCGGATTTGCGAACGCTTCCATACACTTGAATACATTCACGGAGATAACCGGCGGAGACCATTCGCCGAGCAATCCAGCTCAGATGCACCACCGATTCGATCGGAATCAGCTCGATCTCGCGTATACTACTGGTGGATCTACTGTAACTACCTCTCCCCGTCGGTAATCGAACCGCCGCTGAACCGGTACTTGCACTCGAACCGGATCGTTTCAGAAGATCCGTTTCTTCTTCCTCTTGCTCATCTTCTTCGTTACCATTATTACTACTACTTCCATCGTCATCAACCTCAAGCTGAGAAGAAGATGAAGACGACAACATTAACGAATCAGAGTTGATCGGAGAACTATGAGAAACGAGAATATTCCGGAACTCGTCTTCGAGACGAGCCATAGCGATCTGGATAGCTGAATTAGCTCGATTCTCAATTTCTCCACCGGAAGATACAAATTTTTGGATTTCATCGACGGCGTTGAGGTAAAGCTTAACTTCTTGTGGATCGTTGAATATCATCTTCTCTCTTGCTTCTTCTGACGCCGTTGCGTCCCATCGGATGATGACTTTCTCAGCCGAATCGAATCCGGAAACTGAACAGTCTCCTCCACCTCCTCCGTCGCCGCTGTGAGTTTGTTCATGTGGTTCCATTGTTTCATGAGAATAATAGAAACACGGAGAAAGAAACAAAAAGTGTCAAACAGAGAGAGTTCTTCTTTCTTATGATGGAGACTGGAAAAAAAATAAAATAAAAAGCAACAGTAGAATTTAGATGCTTTTTTTTGAAAAATTAATTAAATAACAAATACATCCAAAATTTATATTTTTAAGATGCTTTTTAACAGCTTTTAACCGCCATGGGAAGCGCCTTTTTCAAGTTAAATCGAACATTTTGATATATACGACTGTCAAAAATCAATTATAAATTACAAATGATAATTTTAAAATTACGATCTATCATAATTTTATTTTGTTATCTATTACATCATCATAAAAATATATGATTTAATTTTATTTTGATAATAAATTACATGTAATATATACAAATTTTACAAACAATAATTTTATTATGCAGTTTTCTTTGCATAATATCCGCAAATCAATATTCTAGAATTTCTAATAAACTTTGTATTAATAATCTAAAAGAAATTGCAATCTTTCCATTATCATAATATAAAGAAAAGAACAAAAAAACATTTTAGAAATTAAATGTTGGGGACATTAATCGATGCAAGGTAACTAACTATGTAATTTTTATTAAACTGGTTAAAGAGTTCAAAAGGATAAATAAAATGTGTTGTTTAATAATAAGAATCATATGAAGCAAGTCAACTATTCGACTGCTGCAATGGGCCGACATTCACGTGCTTGCACCCGATTTCCCATGCATTATGCCTTTTTTAAAGATTCACGGTGAAGTATGACAAACTTTATTGGGAAAACGATCTATTTCCCCACGAGAAGTATTCATATCATACCAGATCCACATCAATCTATGACCACGTGCTAAATATCCCCGAAAACAAACTTTAAAATCTATATCTCCCTAAATCCATAGTTTTCATCTTATTTCTCCATAAATTTTGGTTTAATCGGTTTATAGACTAAACCTCATAAAAAACCATACAAACCCAATATAATCGAATTAAAAATCTGATTGACCTAAACCCCGACCCAATCTAAAAACCCGACCCATAACTGACCAATATAACTCATCTTATTTCTTCTTCACCTCTCCCTTCTTCTCCCTAGCGTGCAACACTCCTTTACTTTTACCCAGGCACGTTCATGGCTTCCGATCAATCTCTGTCTCTATTCCTTCTCTTTCCCTCTCTCTGTCTCTGTCTCTATCACGTTCCCAATCTCGATCATGGCTTTTTTTTTCATTTCAGTTTCTGGAAATTTTCGATTCATGACGAAATTGAGTGGTAGAATTCATGAGAAGCATTTAAAGTTTGTGAGGATGAGAACCCAATCGCCTGCAAATCTTATTCACCAATCTATTACCATTATTCAACGACGGAGCTACAAAACCCGATTCAATTCCGGTGTTATGAGGTTCACTAATCATTCACATACCCGGATCATTCTCTCCTTTATCAGGATTCAAATTAAACGCCCACGAACTCTATCACCTCCACCATTATTGAAATTGAAAAAGGTATTAAACTTATCAATCAGACCCGAGCCAAATCTTGTTCGAATTCGACAAAGCTTGACCATGTAAACCAATACAATCGACGAAGCTCTATTTCATCGATAATTTATGAAATTTTCATCTGATTATCAAGTTTGTTCTTGGATAAGAGTCTGTTCTCCATGGCAGCTTGTTCATTACCATTATTCCGTTTCGAAGTACATAGACCCATCAAGAATCTCTCACAAAATATTTAGGTGAAGAAGAAAAAAGTTGGGTCGTATGGGTTTTTGGGGTTGGGTTTGTGGTTAAGTGGCTGCAATTGGTTTAATGTTGGTTTAGTATCGTTTCTAGTTGGTTATGGTATGTTTAATAAGCAATAAACCAGCTAAAACCGAAATTTATGGGGATATATGTTTGGAACTATTGTTTCGGGGAGATTTAGATTTGAAACTTTTAATTCAAGGAGATATAGGTTTCGAAGTTTTTTTTCAGAGACATTTAGCACGTGGTCAAAGATTGGTGTGGATCTGGTGTGATGTGATACTTCTCGTGGGGAAATAGATCGTTTTCCCTTATTTATATACTTTCACAACAAAAGAGATACTTCAATTATGTTTTCTGGATTTCTAAACACTTATATTAATTGCTTTTTCATGAATTAATATCATTCTTTTGCTCTTATGTGGGATATAACTATATAAGATCATTCAAATAATTATCGTTTGTTTGTCGAGCAAATAATATACATATGGGCATATATTAATGTTGAGCCGTATAATTTCTTGAGAAAACTAATAGTACTAGTTTTTGTTACATGAAATTACAGTGGGAAACATTATTAATTATCTTATATTATTGATATGGGACAGTCGAGAAACATGGAAGTCAATTTACAAATAGAAGAAAAATAATGTTGCACGAGTGGTGCTCTGCTGGATTGAGCCAGTGAGAATTTCTTAAGACTTTTTAATCCAAAAATTTAAATTTTAAAAATACGAATACGAGTTCAATTCGATGACGTTTTTATAAAGATAACAAAATGGTCCTATTAAACAGTAATGTGGACAGCTCATCTTATGCAAAACATTTATTGGGTAAGTAAATGTCATTAGATTTTTCGATTTAATAATCATCACGAGATTATATTTTATTTTATTGTAACTTTATACTGATAGATACCTTGATTTGATGTTTGAGAAATTCACTCAAGTCATATTTGTTTGTCCTGGTTCAATGTGCGTTAGATTTCTAATTAATGCCACTAATTATAATATTGCATCTAACCTATTAATACTATTAGATAAAATGGTTATATTAACACAATAATACAATTTATTCGTACTCGTATAATTTGTTTGTTCATAGAAATATGAGTGATGATTAATAATCAAATGCAGTGATGGGTCTTTTGTTGTCTGCTAACTTAAATTCTGGCCATAATTTAATTATTTCTAAAAAAACATAATAATTTCACGATTCGTTAATCTACAGCTGTGTTTAGCTGTCATACAATTCAATTTATCAATTTTCTTCTTCATCACGTACGTATACACAAACACGTGATATGGCATATTATTGGTTCGTAATTCGTAACTTTCATTGATAATATAATCGCTAATGGTGTGTGTTTAATATACCAAAGTTTACAACAACAAAAAAAAAAAAAAAAAAAAAAAAAAAAAAAAAAAAAGTTTACAAGTGGTAGTAAACCAGAAAATCTCTAATGATATGTGTTTAATACCAAAGCTTACAAGTGGTAATGAAAACAGCAAATCGCTAATGATGTATGTTTAATACCAAAGTTTACAAGTGGTAATGAAAAACAGCAAAACAGACTGATAACTAATCTATGCCCAAAACGTAAAAACACACCTTTTTTGTTTACAAGTAGCCTTAAGTTGATTCTTTAATCATATACAAATTTAAACAGAAAAAAAAAAAACGTAACTGAAAAAACAAAAATGGTGAATTTGCATGAATCTAACGGTTGGAATTGATCAAACGGTGAAGCTAAGTTTCTATGGTGATAAAGTCGTCGTTAGAATCTTCAATAGTCAGTTCATCGACGACTTCAGTCATATTCGGTCTCTGATCTGGATCTTCTCCGGTACATCTCACACCGATCCTTAAAACGTTTTCAATTTCCTCCTCTAAAATTTTATCTTCAGCGGCGGCGGTAACCACCGTCGGATGAAGCAGATCCATCCAACCACCTTGTTCCACGGCGGATCCAATCCACTCCACCAAATTTGCCCCACCGGCTCTGTTCAAACCGGCGTATTGAGACGGGAATTTTCCGGTCAAGATCTCAAGAACCACGACTCCGAAACTAAACACATCGGATTTCGCAGAGACGGTTCCATCACGATCCGCTTCTGGAGATTTATACGCAACAAGAGATTGAGATTGAGCGTCGGGATTGATTAGTTTTTGAAGTCCGAATTCGGAGATGAGTGGCTCGCCGTCTTCCGCAAGAAATATATTGCTCGATTTTAGGTTTCCATGTGGTAGGTTTAGAAACCCTAATTCTCTATGGAGATACCACATTCCTCTAGCTATTCCTTGAATGATTTTGAGTCGAGAAGGCCAATCTAGTTGAAATTCTTCGTGATCGCCGTGTAATCGGTGAAGCAAACTCAGATTAGGAACGAATTCAAACACTAGCAATTTCTCGTCTCGTCGGAAATGGTAAGCTAGAGGCGTTAATATGTTCTTGTGTCGCAAGCTTCCTAGTTTCCTAATCTCCTTGTCGAATACGTCAACACTAACTTGGTTCATTACCGTCACTCGTTTCACCACTACCGTGACACCGTTTGAAAGAACCGCTTTGTATGCAGATCCCACGCCTCCGCTACTGCTAGGACGGCTGCTTCCTCCGCCGGGATTACCAAGCACGTGAGCCGCCGCTTTCATCAAGTCCGATAAACAGAAAACACCTTTTTCCTTGTTCACCATCACTAGGTCTGTCGTCCCAGCCACACCTTTACTCAATTCGCCGGACCGACTGCTCTTACTCTGCCTTGAGCTATTTGATCCCTCAACAGTTACCTGTCTCAGTCAGATAAAAAATTTGTGTGATTTTTAAGTTTAAAAACTCTCTCTCTTTAACATTTTGAAGATGTGAAATTTCGTGTAGTGGAAGTAACCTGAATTTGTTGGTCATCACTATTGTCTTGTTCAGAGGTACGTCGTGCCTTCTTCCTCCGTCTCTTCTTTTTCTTTTTTCGGAAAGCTAAGGAGACAAGCACGACGATAAGAAGCACTCCTAATGTCCCGAATGCTAGAAAGTATTTGCTCTTATTTGCATCTTTCATTGTTCCTTCTATTGTTATCGATGCAGTCGAATTTTTTGGTTGCGGGCATGCAGTTGATAGCTTCGCGCCGCAAAGGCCAGAATTCCCCGCAAAACTCTTGGCGTCGAATTTCAACAAACCGGGAGGTATTTCTCCGGTTAGTTGGTTGTTTGATAGATCAACAATAGCTAAAGTCGTTTGTGTGAAATTAGGTATACTTCCGATGAACTGATTGTTTTCGAGGCGTAACTCTATGAGATTTGGCAATGTAGTTGCCAATGAGATAGGAATGAGACCAGAGAACTTGTTGTTTGACAGCCACGCTTTCTTTAGTGATACCATTGTTTCGAAATAATCAGAAGGGATGTTACCAGAGAATCGATTTCCTGATATGTAAAGCGACTTCAGAGCGGTTAATCTGTTAAACTCGGGTATGTCACCAGAGAAAGAGTTGTTCATTATGCTTATGGTGCGTAAAGAGGGTAAGTCTTTTAATGGAGCGACATCAACTTTTCCTGATAGACCCATCTGTTCGATTTGAAGGCCAAAGACAGAGTTTTTGTTGCATATCAATCCGATCCATCGTTTGCTTTCTCCACAAGGCTCTGAATCTGGTGTCCAAGAATCAAGAGACTTGGTGTTGGTTAATGACTTCTTGAATTTCAACAAAGATTCTGATTCGGTTATCGAATTAGCAGAAAGTGCTGTTAGAGATAGCACGAACGGCCATATTAGCCAGGCCACGGCCATTTACTTAACCGGAGCTAGGCCGCCGGAAGTTTCAAGAAACTCTTTTCTTATTTTTCTTTTTTTTTTGGTTAACCAAAGTAGTTTTTTTTTTGGGGGTGATTCGATTTACTAATTTTTTTGTATTCCTTGTCTTGTTTCTCGCTTTGTCTCTGTTTTCTCTGTCTTTTGTTTTTCTTTGTCATTTGTGATCCATTGGATGAGAGGAACTTAGGAGCTTATGGCGCGAATGTTCGTTGAAAGAGTCAAGATTGAGCTTTAACAAAAAAAAAAAAAAAAAAAGAGTCAAGATTGAGAAAAGCAAGAGCGAATATAAATAACAGATAGATATGCATTCTTGTTTGGCCCATATGGCTACTGTTTATTTTAGTTTCCAAGCCCAAACTCTGACAAAGTTGATTATCGTTACTATAAATAAGTTCTAAACGTAAGTGACTTAGAATACAAGTAAAAGTGTTGTAAGAACAACTATCAAAACGTTTATAAAATTATATTTTTTACGTGTTACGTGATACTCCAAATTTTGCTACACTACAAGATAACCTATGTAAATAAATTTTATGGGAGAAACGAGTAGTTTCGGCTTTATTTGGAAGAATCCAATGTCAAAATGTTAAGAACACAATGGCTTGATGAGCATGTAGATGAACAAATAAGCCAAGGAAAGCAATGACGGCAACGGGACAGCGATGATCTATGGCCAAATTCATTGTACAATAAATTCTCATAATAATCTGTTTTTTTTTTCTTTGTAAGAAAATAACGTATATTACATAGAAACCATGCAATGGATTTGCAAATCTATAATTCAATGCGATAGAAACATGTAATCAAGTTGAATATTCTATGTTAAATAACTTTCAAAAAAAAAAAAAAAAAATTGTGTCAAATGTATAACATAGCAAATGATATAGTACTAACATATTTTAAAAAACATGATAACCATATCTCTATGTCGAAAAAAAGAAAGAAAAAAGATAAACGTATCTCTAAAACAAATTGACGCCACCAAATGTAATCAGAAATTAGTTTTAGCTTTTACAGTTCCTAACCATTTCCAAATATGAGAATATCGAACTAATATTTATAAGTTTGTAATGTATCATGAGTAAAATGCACTAATACTCATGTTATTATGCAACTAAGAAAAAAAAAATCTATTTTTCTGTAGACCATACATGTATTCTAATGGTTTGACTTAATTAGGTGTCCTTGTTGCATTTCTATCCGGTTTCAATTATGCAATTGTTAAAAAAATGTTATTCCTGCTCCGCGTTTTATGCATACTTATTATGTTATTAATATGTAATAATCTTTAGGCACATATGTTATTGTCATAGTACAAGAGGATCATGTGAAGAAATTTTGGTGTTCACATCCAAAGTATCAGTCGGTGTCAAAGAACCAATTTGCTTAGTCATTGTTGTAAGTTGTAAAGGACCTACTACATTCGTCCCCTCAATTTTTAACAAATTTTATGTTAAGTATAGTCACACGTCAATGCAAATGAGTGTTTGTAGAATCTTTCAATATTGTCTTCTGTATTTGTATTTCTTTTTCCAAATAAGTACCATTTTATATACGAAGATAACAGAGAAACACCACCACCAGACCAATTACTCGAAGACCAACTGTTACAGAGACACGGTCAGATGGCGTAACATTAGCTATAAATTAAAGGAGATCTTACCCAACTCAAGCATAACAGACCATACCTAAAATTGTTGACATCATCTTGATTATGTCCATACAGTTAGTCTCAAAACAACAATTGTTTTATTTGATATATGTTTTGATACACTCCATTGCAGTCCAACTTCGGGTGGATGACTGAAAGATTTCCCCATTAACGTTGGTTTTGTTTGTAGTCTTAGTAGAATCCTCACACAATCTTGAATTTTGCATATCAAATCTGTTAGGATATGACATTCCCTTATTTTGGATATGATCAAATATGTGATCGAAACCCAACTTGCGCCTTCAAACAATGTAGATAATCTTCATGTGAAATTGCGAATATTATTTGATCTTTTGTAAGTATTAGATAATGACAATGGATCTATATTGCATAACTAAATAGAAGCATATATACATGTATATATATTAGACTCAAGTTGTTGGTCAACTATTGAAATCATATGATATGGAAGAGTCTTCAAAGTTCAAAGTATTGTGTAATTATCTTGCAAGTTGCGATGAATAATTCAATAACAATGATTTTTTCCCCTTGGCGCCATCGTTTACGACATTTTGTTTTAAATTCTTTATTGGTACTCTTTGCCTCTTTGGCATTGCCTCTCATTCAAAGAAAATTCAACGCTCGACTTCATTAACCAAACGGTTAAGATTTAATTATCATTATAGAAGTAATATTTAACTGATCACATAACAAAATTCATATTAGGACTAAACAGAAATCGTGAGAAATAGAAATTTATTGATAGAAAATTTAATAACTTTAGCCCAAAAAAATAAACTTAATAACAACATATGTATTCTATGGAACTGAATCCTAATGACCTAATGATACAACAATTCACTACTAAGCCACAAACACAAGCTACTAATTTTAATTACACTCATTTTGTAATTAACAATTAGACTTTTTTTGGGGGGGGGGGGAGGGGGGGGAACTTTTAACAATTAAATTTAAACCTATGAACAATAACTGACAACAAAGGTATACAATAATATCCTTTTCTTAAAAAAGAATATCATTTTATTTTAGTAAAAGTATAGAGAGGAAAAAAACGCAAATCATGCATGAAATAAGGTTGGTACCGCTAAGATCTCGACACGTGTTGACATCCAAATGCACATAAACAATACTTCACGTGTCCTAAAACTTTGTCGGGGATAAGTATTTACACCATTCATCGATAAATATCCACTCACAAGGCATACTGTTGTTAATGGCTCCCACATATTACATTCGTATTAGCCATCGCAGCCGACGCGAGACTTAACTCCGTTAGAACTCCGTTAGACTCTAGTGTTCGCAAAATGCCCTCAGTTACGCCATTCAATAACGAATATACCACCGCCAAACGCATTATCTCAGAAGGGTAAAATCGTATCTTGGGACCCGAATGAATTGAATGGTTAACGCCTTTCTGTAACGTCGCCGTCAACTTACAACAGTTTCTTCACGGCTTGCGCAATGAAAACGTGCCGGAACTTGTAACGAACATTAGTTTGTTTTTCGATTGGAATAAACCGATTTAATCTACTTTTTGCGTATATAATTTATTTCTATTCAAACATTTGATGATATATTGGAAATTAATAGCCTAAAATATGAGACCAAAAAAAAAAATAGTTGATTAAGAAATGAGTACGTTTATAGCGGGGGTAAATTCTTCTTCTTGAACCATCATAGATGATCTTTTAGAAAAATGTGTGTTTACTGTGTTTAGTCTAGTTAGGTGTAAAAAAAAAAAGTTATAACTCGTGACAAAAACATTCTATATTGGACAGACATCACTGTCACTTCAGACTGAAAAAAAAACAATTAAAAAAGAACACGTTATTTCGTTTTCTTTATTTATTCGGGAGAGGTTAAATAAAAGCCACAGAAACTTATTGGCTAGAATTGGTTATTTATAACAACAACATATGAGCAAAAAAGCTCAAAACATCTTTATACCCTTTGTAATTCTCGATTTTTACGTGTAAAGAAGCCTTACTAAAAAATCTTGAGTTGTTGTAAATCTCCATCACAGTATGTCGTCGACGGGACAAGGGCCGGAGAAGTCAAACTTTTCTCAGAGATGTAGTTTGCTCAGCCGGTACTTGAAGGAGAAGGGAAGTTTTGGGAATATTAATATGGGTTTGGCTCGAATATCCGATCTTGAGCTCGCCGGAAAATTCGATCTCAAAGGTATTTTTTTATTTTTCCCTATCTACTCCGACGGCCGCCGCCGACAAAGACCAAAGTTTACTTTTAGTATCCTGGTTCGTTGATTATTCAGCATAGGTGTATGAGAGATCTTGGCCCTTTATTAGAGACGTATTAAATAATAGATTATTTTTTTGTTGAAATGCAAAATAAAATCGATTTATTTTATAAAATTTGTTTTGTAGACTCTTCTCCTCCTGGGCAACCAATCTAGGAGTTACTTATTAATTAATATGTGGTTGCAAAAAAAAAAAAAAAATTGATTTATCTATTTTTTTCCCTTGAATCTTAAGCATGATAGTATCTTTTGGACAGTTTAGGTATATTAAAGTGAGAGATTTTGTGAAGTTTATAAAAGAAAATGTAATTTGACTTTGATAAAATTTAATCGGCTAGGGATTTTTTTTGTTTGTTTTGGTCTGTTTTAGGTCAACAAAATGTGATTAAGAAGGCAGAAACAAGACCGTTGGAAGTGGTTCAAAAGCTTTCCCTTGGTGAGGCCTCTACTTTTTCTGGAAACAAAGCCATATATGTTGATCTCAGGTATTGTACACACATGTTTTCGAACTCGTGTTCGGTTTTCAGATTTTTATTAGAATTGAGAAATTGTTCAGTCTTTCCCTTTTTGTAGCAATTGAATTAGAGAAAGGACTACCGGTTATAGATGTGTGGAGTTTGACTAATTGTACAAATGGGCTTGATTTGATTTCAGTGAACCAGAAAAAGTTGTATCAAAGTCTGGAAATTCACAGTTGACCATATTCTTTGGAGGAAAAGTTATGGTTTTCAATGAGTTTCCTGAGGATAAAGCAAAGGAAATAATGGAAGTAGCTAAAGAAGCGAATCATGTTGCTGTTGATTCCAAGAACGCTCAGAGTCACATGAATCTCGACATGAGCAACGTGGTGATTCCTGATCTGAACGAGCCAACGAGTTCGGGGAACAACGAAGATCAAGAAACAGGGCAGCAACATCAGGTTGTGGAACGCATCGCAAGAAGAGCTTCTCTTCATCGATTCTTTGCTAAACGAAAAGACAGGTAAACTAAAACTGGAAACTGCTTTGTCTTACCTGATATGGTCAATATATTAAGAACGTAGCTGGTTATGCTTTTCTATGCCGTGTCTCGAAATTGTATACGTAGATTAGGACCAATTTTTTCTAGGAAGTTATATGTAAAATAGCTAATAATTGACCTAGATAGGATTAGCTCATCTTATTAAGAGCTCTTCAAGGAATCCCACACCGGCATTACCAATTAATTTTAAGTTGAAAATTCTTTAAACTTAACATGGTATTATAACTTGTTTGTTAACCTAATTAGGATTTAGGATGGTTATGATATGTTTCTGATCCTAGAGTAAGATTCGAGATTTGTCAGAGTCATCATTTAAAAAGAACGTGTAAAGAATCATACAAGTTACAATAAATTTGAGATGAGACCTAAGAGTAGTATATAAGAGATACGAGTCCATCATCTTGTGTTGACGGATGATTTAAGCATGTGTTATCTAAATCTTGTCCTTGATCTAGGAATTTATTAGTAGTTGTTAGGAAATTTCTAGTCAAAGAAACACTAATTAGAATGTTCTTTGTAAATCAAAACTCCAATATCTACTTTGTCTTACATGTTGATTAAGGGTTTTGAATTTCAGGGCTGTGGCTAGAGCTCCATATCAAGTGAACCAAAACGGTGGTCATCTTCCTCCCAAGCCAGATATTGGTACTCCATCGATAAAGTCAGGCCAATCTTCGCAACACTTTGCAACTCCTCCAAAACCAAAGGCACATAACCATATGCCAATGGAGGTGGACAAGAGACAGTCTTCCAAAAATCTTGAACTCAAGCTTTAGGGCATATCACGAGTTCGCATTTCTAGTTTCACTTATTTAGGATTTGAAGCCAAATACCCTTTATATATTCTTCCATACTTTTGACCAATTTAAGTGATTTATAGTGTATTACGTAGCTAGTATTATTTCTACATACATATTTTGATACTTTTTTTTTTGATACTTGTTTTTTACATCTGGTTTAGATTCTTTAAAATTGTCATTTACTCATTTAGATTACCCTCTCTGTCATAAAAACTTATCACATGATCGAATCTCACTAGTTATGGACTTGCACTGTTAGTACTTTTCTTAAAGTGGCAAAAATATTCAACTTTAACAGGTTCATTCTAGCTATGGTTGAATGAATCATATTATTTTGATAACATTTTATAAATAACAACTAACGATACAACAAAAACAACTTTCTTAGGCGATGTTGAGGTTTTGTAATCGGTTTAATATGTTCTTTTGTAAAATATTATTTAAAATAAAATACATAATATTTTTTTTTGGGAATTTTGCCAAATGTACCATAATTTTAGAAATTCCTAGCAAATGTACCACATTGCAAATTGATTTAGCATTCATACCACTTTTGGTGTTTGTGTGGTAGAGGTTGGACGATTTTACCCTTCTGCCTGCGTCAGGAATGTGTCAGGGAAGGAGCTACAGTCACACACCGTTTTGTCTCCATATCTTGTCCCCGATTGAAAATTCTATGTTGCGTCTAGATCTTGTCCCCGATTTCATCAGCTTGCTCTATTATCATGAATCCCAGATGATATGATTTTACCAGCCTGCAGAGATCTGGATTTACTCGGGGACAACATCTCTTAATTATCCATCGCTAGATGATGTGGTTTTACCAGCCAGATATCTGGATTAACTCGGAGACAACTTGATATTTATTTTATTCTGCCAAAGAGCCGAAGACGAAGATCTGGATTTACTCGGGGACAACTTTGTTTTACTAGCCAGAGGGACGAAAACGGTTACCAATACGCAGGAGAGAGAAAAAGGACGGCAGAAATTTCGGAAGGTGTCCCTTTCTCTGACACACACTTCTCTCTCCATCAAGGGCAATTTCGTCCGGCTTTAGGCATGTGGCATTGAAATGTGGTACATTTCAAAAGCTTTTCCCAAATGTGGTACTGGGCCTAAACTTTCTCTGAAAAGTGGTACCCAATCTAATTTTCCCTATTTTTTTTTTTTATCTGTCTTATTAAGACTATATAATTATCTGTCTTATTAAGACTACTAGATCTTGACCCGCACATACGTGCGGGGTTTCATATTTATAAAAAAATTCTAACAAATTTTAATTCAATATAGATTATTTCGTTGTTTCTATGATATATATTTTAGTGTATTATATCTGGATTCATACCTATGTGCAGAGATATTTTTATAGAAATTGTTATATAGATTTTAAAAATATAAAATATTTTGTTATGTTAGTGAACTTTATAATAGTATAAATATTATAAAATTAGAGTAATGAACGAAATTCAGTTGCGTTAGTGCATAGTTATATTTTAAGATCCTGACCTACACGTACGTGCGAAATTATATTTAAGATAAAACTAAGATATAATTTAGTTGCAAAAGTTAAATGATGTTACTTTTTTTATTTTCTAAATTAATCAAAACATTTATAATAGTTTGATTACATGTGTTAAATAGGATATAGATTCGGTTTCAGTTTGGTTATTTCATGTATATTAGCTAGGTGTAACTATTTTGGAACGGGAAACCTATCCCGTCTTGTATATGTCATAAATTCTTAGTCTCATAACCCGTATCGTATACGTGAAATAAAAATATGACGGTCCAGTATCCGGCATAAATAGAATATGTGTAACTGAAAACGTACGTATAGTATGTAAACAAATTTATTTTATATAGTGCTCATAACCCGAACTCATACCAGTTGGGTATTTAGTTTGATTTTTAATTTATGTTCCCCTCCTATCCCTTCTCGTTATTCCTATTCTCATTTCATTCCATTAAAATCATGTTCCAAATTCTTGTTTGCTTACTTTTCAATACCATACAATACATATTGTGAGTTTTGCAGATTAATATATATGCCGCTAAAGTTACAAATATATTTTAACAAATTTATTAATGTTTCTTTCCTTAGCTAAATTTTGCATATTCTTCTTTTTATTGTTTAATCATAATTAATTTGATTTTTGGACTAAAAATAAAAATTTGAAATACATCTCTAAAAGGGATATATATGCTATTGCTGCATAATTTGTTTTGAATTCAAAATATATAATTAGTTTACATTATTTGAAAACTGTGTGCAATATATTAGGGATTTATTTAAGGAAGATCCGGTTGAAAAACAAAAAATAAAACGCAAAATAATTTAGAAATTAATATATACAATCTATTGTTTAGATATTTATCAAACTTGCTCTAAACGAAGGCTATAATGATAATTACTTTAAATTTATTATTATTTGAGTTTATTTCATAGTAAATATAAATAGTTGTTAATATCTAATATCGTATTTTAGAAATTGTGAAATAAAATTTTGTTTTATATTTTAAAATTTGTGAAAATATTATAACAAAACTGAATCTTAAAATATTTGTATTTAATTTTCTTATGAAATTTTAAATTCAATCTTAAAGTCCTCCATTGATAAATCTTTTAAACGGTAGTGTTTTTAATTTTGAATTAAAATGATATTATTTTTCTTTTTATTTTTGATATAGAATAGTCTATTACGATTGGTTTAGATAAAATCTTAGTTGGATATCAAATCTTAGTTTTTCAATTCTCATTGGTTAACAATTTTTTAAAAATTAATTTCAAATTTTCGTTTATAATTAATAGGAGAAAGAAAGTTGATTTAATTTTTTGGAAATTAATAATTATTTAAAAGAATTAAACTATTTTTAATTTAAATATATTAATTTTGTGATTACTATTGTACCCTTAATGAAGTTATTTAAAAACACTAAAAACTAATGGTAATCTTTGTAATATCTTACACTTTATAAGGTTATTTAAGTTAGAATGATTCCCAATTAATAGTATAGATATAACTAACGAATGTTTTAGCGATTGGGCTTGGACCGTCTCAGGAACCCAACTTAAAAAAGAAAACAAACACAAATTCATATTATTGATTTAGGTCGTTAAGTCTGTTTTGCCCTTGTCTTATCTCATAATTTACTAAATTACCCTTCAGCCAATTCATCTGTCTGTTTCTCTCTTGCCGTTTTCTAAAACCCTAGCAAAACTTGTTGAACCCCCACACTGAAATTTCTTTCTTCTTCATTGTCTCATCTCAAAGCACAGAGATTGATTAAACCTAATTGTCTCCGTTCTTTCACAAAAATCTCATAACCCTCTTCATATGCTCTGAGAAAAAAAAATGTCAAAGTTAAAGCCTTTGAGTAAATCATCGCAGGACTTGAGTCTTCTCACATCTGATATCGCATCATTCGCTTCTTCTATCGGCTTAGCTTCATCTCTTCCTTCTTCTGGTTTCAACGATACTGATTTCCGAAAACCTGCTAAATCCCAAACCCAGAAACGGAAAAAAACCTAAGAAGGAGCAGAAACACAAGAATGAAGTTAAAGAAGGAGAGCCAAAACCGAACATTGGGAATGAAAAGGGTAAAGATTTTGGAGCGAGTAAGCAAAACAAAGATGCCCCTGTGAAGCAAACCATACAACCAAAGCCAAAGCCTGGATTTTTATCGATTGATGATGAGAGTACTGGGATTAAGGCAAAACGTTTCGATGAATTCAAGAGTTTGCCTAAGCTACCATTGGTGAAAGCGAGTTTATTGAGCTCGGAATGGTACAATGATGCAGCGGAGCTTGAGGAGAAGGTGTTTGGTGGCAGGAAAGTGGCGGTGAATAGTAAGGAGGATTTGAAGGGTGTGGTGGAGAAGAAGAGAGAATTAGGGGAGAGATTGATGTGGCAATACGCAGAGGACTTTGTAACTTCGAAAGGAAAGAGTGGAGATATGAAGATGGTGATTTCTGCTCAAAAGTCTGGGACAGTAGCTGATAAAATCACTGCCTTTGAGATTATGGTTGGAGAGAATCCCATTGCAAATATGAGGTCTCTTGATGCCTTATTGGGTATGTTTCTGGTTCTCGAAGAAAACTGTTATTGAATTGTGAATTGCGAATTTGAGTCGTTTTGTTTTCCGATGGTGAAATCATCTGTAGCATTTTGTTGATGTCTCGTTCATTGCAGGAATGGTGACCTCAAAAGTTGGAAAAAGATTTGCATTTAAGGGTCTTAAGGCTCTATCTGAAATTTTGATCAGGCACATTTTTCCGACTCACCCTACAGATTTATGTGTCCAGAATCATATCAGTCTTGTATCTTTTTCTCATTAACTGAGCTTTGTTTTTTTCCAGGTTATTACCTGATCGCAAGCTGAAGACACTTTTACAGCGACCCTTAAACAGGATTCCGGAAAATAAGGATGGTTACTCGCTTTTGCTGTTTTGGTACTGGGAGGATTGCTTGAAACAGAGGTAAAGAAAATCTTGTCATTTTGCTTCTTGTTGTAGGGACATCACGTTATTTGTTGAGCTACTTTCAAGATCTGAAATCATGCCACGAGGGATGTGTTTATCACACACTGTCCAAGATCTGTATCTTCTATCAGTAATAGTTCTGGATCGATGATTCGGTTAACAGCTTACCATGCTGACTTTGTAGGTATGAGCGCTTCGTCACAGCCCTTGATGAATCATCTAAAGATATGCTTCCAGAACTTAAAGATAAGGCTTTAAAGGTATATCCTATCACCACTCTTCACCCGCTAGCTTGTTTAGTAGCATTGGTTTCCAGGTTTTGTAAGATTCTTGATGAGCTATCATATTAGACATTTGAGTATTATCAATGTAATCCTTCTCTGGATGATGCATATCTTCATGGTACTTGGTTTTCTTTTAACTATAGTGTTTGTTTTTTCTTGGTAACATGATTCGGATCTTTCTTAAGTAAATGCTTTTTTTGTTTGGTTTCAGACAATATATTTCATGTTGACAAGCAAATCAGAACAAGAACGGAAATTGCTAGTGTCATTGGTGAACAAGGTATTGTCAGTTGTTCATTCGAATATTTGTATCTAATTAATTTTCTCAGTTGTGATCCCTTTAATTGTTCCGTGGATTACTTTATTTAGTTGGGGGATCCTCAAAACAAGAGTGCATCTAATGCTGATTATCACCTGACAAATCTTTTGGCTGATCATCCTAACATGAAGGTGCGGCTATTCAACCTTCCTATGCCAGTTTCAGGATTTCGTTTGTTGTTTGGTCGTTTGGATTCTTCTCTTTGGCTTACACGTTAAGTTATTTTTGCAGGCCGTAGTGATCGATGAAGTTGACTCCTTTCTCTTCCGACCCCATCTTGGGTTACGAGCAAAGTATCATGCTGTATGTCCCTTTCCCATTGCTCTACTCTAATTAGGTTCACGAGAACCATTTTCTTTATTTTCTTGCTCATCTTTTTAAACTGATTCACGCTTATTGTCATCTAAAGTATTATATTTGGCTTCTTTGATTTGAATGGGAAACAATTTTACTGAGACTTTACAAGAGAAAAGAAGCATATCCCGTTAAACTTTCTTAAACAATGCTCATCAACCCTTGTAAATTTCACAGGTTAACTTCTTGAGTCAGATCCGATTGAGCCACAAAGGAGAGGATCCAAAGGTGGCAAAACGTCTAATTGATGTATATTTTGCCCTGTTTAAGGTAATGCCATCCGAAGTCAATAAAATTAAACATTTTCTTATGATCTGCTTAAAATTTTGTCCCTCCGCTTCCACCTTACTTTCATGATCTCAGAGACTTCTGCTACCCCTTAGTGATTTCTTTGGGGCTGGCGTTTGTCATAACTCATAAGTCATAACATGAAATCTTTCACTAGTTGGATATTCACTCAAGTCTAAGACACAGGAATGTGTTTGCATTCTTGTAGGTTTTAACTACAGAAGCAAATAGGAAACAAGGCGCAGATGACAAAGGAGTCACTGATAAGAAAAAATCCAACCCAAAGGACACAAAACAAGAAGTGTCAACTGATTCACCTATTGAGTTGGATTCAAGAATTCTATCAGCTCTACTCACGGTTAGTCTGGATGGGTTTTTTTTGGTGTACATGATGTATATAATTTTAAAGCATTGAGACTTCACAGATCAACTTATGCCTTACTCCGTAATTGCAGGGAGTTAACAGAGCTTTTCCATATGTTTCCACTGATGAGGCTGATGATATAATTGAATCCCAGACGCCAGTACTTTTCAAATTGGTAAACATTAAAGCTTCATTATATAAGTTTAGTTTCATTAGTTACAACAGAAAATTAATAAAGAAAATGGGATCTTGAATGTATGTAGGTACACTCTGCGAATTTCAATGTAGGAGTTCAATCACTGATGCTTCTTGACAAGATCTCATCCAAGAATAAGATTGTTAGTGACAGGTTTTACCGTGCATTGTACTCGAAACTTCTACTCCCCTCCGCAATGAATTCTTCCAAGGCAAGCTAAATTTTGAAGCTTCTTTTTTCCATGTTCCAATCACGCCATTTTATTCTTAGTTTATGAATGGGTTATAATCCTTAAAATTTGGTAGAGCCCGAAATTGGTTTAAGAATGTTGGCATAAGTATATTCATTTATTTCTAATCTTGTGAAAGCAACTTATATTGTGACAAAAACATCAATATGTCTCCCCCTGGCATGAACCATAGCATTTCTTGACACCCGAGTTTACTAATTTTCCGTCCTTAATTTGCAGGCTGAAATGTTTATTGGGCTTCTTCTCAGAGCCATGAAAAATGATATAAATGTGAAGCGTGTGGCTGCCTTCTCCAAAAGAGTCTTGCAGGTCGGTAACATGAACGAAATAAACTATCAACCCGTCATTGGTAGCTCTAGTTTCATTAACAATGATGACAATATTCAGATCCTTTTGTTATTAAATTATTGATGTTGACACACTCTGTATTGTAATTTTTTGTGTCATCTCTAAAGTTTACTCTTTAACTATTTGAGTAGGTTGCGCTTCAACAGCCACCACAGTATGCCTGTGGATGCCTTTTCCTATTATCTGAAGTGTTAAAAGCAAGGCCGCCTCTATGGTAAGCTTTTTTCGTTCTGTTAACCATATATCCTTGGCTTTTACCCGATGATACAATGGGTCCTTCTATGTACCTTGCAGGAAGATGGTGGTCCAGAGGGAATCAGTTGAGGAAGAAGAAGATGTAGAACATTTTGAGGATGTGATAGAGGGAGATGATATTGATGCCAATAATAAGGCAGAGAAAGACGAGAATAATGTTGAAGTTGATCATGATGGTGGCGAAAAGACAAGTAGAGATGGTGATTCTTCTTCAGATGATGAAGAGGCTTTTGCAGTCAGGCAATCTGATGAAGAAGATGATTATGCTTCTGATGATTCTGAAGAGCTAATTAGAAACGAAACTCCCCAGCTTCAAGAAACCATGGAGGTTTCTAATGATATGGAAAAAAGAAGCGAACCGCCAATGAAATCGAGTTCTCTTCCTGGAGGATATGATCCTCGTCATAGAGAACCTTCTTACTGGTCAGTTAATCTCATCTTTCATCAAAAGCTTAAGTATACTGCTTTTTGTCCCAATTAAATCTGATAAGCTATGCTTGGAACAACAATAATATTTTAGAAACTTTTTGATATTATACTTCTTGGTTGGAACTGAATTCTTTATCTCAAATTAACAGTAACGCAGACCGTGCAAGTTGGTGGGAGTTGGTGGTTCTTTCAAAACATGCTCACCCCTCGGTTGCCACAATGGCGGGAACCCTTCTCTCAGGAACAAATATTGTTTACAACGGAAACCCGCTGAACGATTTATCTCTAACTGCTTTCTTGGATAAATTCATGGAGAAGAAACCAAAGCAAAACACTTGGCATGGTGGTTCCCAGATCGAACCTTCCAAGAAGGTAAAAAGCTCAACCTTCAACTATTAAAGTTTAACCATTTTGTTATCTACTTTCCCCTGTAACGGTTTATTTTTCTTCTCATGTGCAGCTTGACATGTCAAACCGTGTGATTGGAGCTGAGATTCTCTCATTAGCAGAAGGAGACGTGGCTCCTGAAGATCTAGTCTTCCACAAGTTCTATGTGAACAAGATGAATAGTACGAAGCAGTCAAAGAAAAAGAAGAAGAAGAAGCTACCTGAAGAAGAAGCTGCTGAAGAACTTTACGATGTGAATGATGGTGATGGTGGAGAAAACTATGATAGTGATGTTGAATTCGAGGGTGGTGATGAGAGTGACAATGAGGAGATTGAGAATATGCTGGATGATGTTGATGAGAATGCTGTGGAAGAAGAGGGCGGTGAATATGACTATGATGATCTAGATGGAGTAGCCGGCGAGGATGATGAAGAGCTTGTGGCTGATGTGAGCGATGCAGATATTGACTCAGACATGGACATGGACCTGATTGATGGGGAAGATGTTGACAACGATGTTGATGATGATGGTAGTGGTGGTGATGATGATGATAGTGATGGTGATGATGGTCGTGGTAAGAAGAAAAAGAAAGAGAAAAGAAAACGGAAATCTCCATTTGCGAGTCTTGAAGAGTACGAGCATTTGATAGACCAAGACGAGAAGGATAATTCGAAGTCTAAAAGAAAAGCAACATCAGAGCCCACAAAGAAGAAGAAAAAGAAGAAGACCAAAGCATCAGAGTAAGAAGCAAGACTTGTTGCTTGCTATGCAAGGCTCCTTGTGTTGTTGAGTATTAATATACTGAAACGCTGGAGATAATCACTCCAATTTTGTGGCGTTTGTTTTTGTTTTTCTTTTTTCTACTTTATGTTTTCATAATTTGAAGAAAATTATTGTACGATTATGTTTTAATTTAATCACTTGAAACTATTGTTCAAGTATCACAAATTTTGAGTATTTTTTTTTTACAGTTAAACACAAGTTTTGAATATAGTGATGTGATGGTATCATGACAGGCGTGAGAATCCAAGTTGATTTAGTTGTAGTAATTGGGTAGTTAGTAAAATCATCTTAGATCTTTAATTGAGTGATATGATTAAGACATGCTTAGTTCTTATGTAACCTTAAAATCTTACTTTTTTTGGGGATAACCGATCCTTAAAAATCTTTAAAAAAAAAATAAAAACATTTCCCAACCTAAAACCCATTATCAAAATATATATTTTGAAACCTGTCCAAATCCATAAGGACATCATCAATCGCACAACTGATCTTAAAGTAATTATAATAATAAACAAATGAAGTAATAATATTATAATGAGATAAGAGAGAGAAAGAGAGAAAAATATATATATAAGTCAAGATCAATGCTCAAGACCAGATCTTGTTCAAGACCGTTTCTCCCCATATTCCTCTACTATTTGAATTTTTTCTATTTTTTTATACCCAAGATCAGTGTAAAAGTTGTTGCATTGAGGATGGTCTAATGGATCAGGTCAAATAAATAAAAAACAGTACACCACTGTTTAAACACTAATATAAATTATTTTGCTTTGTATTTTTAAATTAGTTAAAATTCAAGAACCAATAAATCCTATTCATACGTCGATAAATACATTATAGACAACAATTTACAACTACTACGCTAACAATTTCTAGACAGATACTTTAAGAAAAAATGACTTATTACGGTACTTTATGCTTTTTTTACAATATGAAGTATTAAATGTATGAAATACGTATTATATAGAAGTCAAAATTAAAGTAGATTAGTTGCACAATTGTCGCGCACTTACATGAACAACAACATCCCAACTGGCTTGTCTCTACTTTAATTTTGGACTCTAGCTTGTTTTCATTACAACTAATCTAAAATTTCTCTTAAATAAGTTCCTAACTTTTTTAGTAATATTTAAACTAATCCAAAAGAATGTATTTCTAAAAGTATTATACCTTAGAATATTGAGTAAATACATGTTGCTACCTTCATATAATTAAGTTATAGCATAACTCGATTTATGCTAATCATTACAATGATGCCGAATCGGAAGTAATTAGTATTCCAATATTCAGATTGCTTGTTTGTTTCGTGTGATGCTAGTATATATGTACGTGCATGTGCCATTTTCCTTTCTTTAAATCTTCAAAAATTCATTAATATTCTCACTATTCAAAAAGAAACAATCACTCTTGATCAAATCGTTAGGATAATTACATAAGTATATTAAAATAAGACAGTTATCTAATGTCTAATGATGAGTGAGTACTATATTACTATTTTATTTCTTTTGCCATAAACAAGTATATGTTCGACCATTTATAAAAAAGAAGTATCTAAAATTCCTTAAAATGATTAGCTTACCATCCACAACTTTTTGTGTTCGATAAAAGACAGACGGTAAGGTCTTCTCCACCTAATTTCTCGGAAATACCAAACTAACTTTATGAAAAAAAATGAACAATATTTATGATTGAAAACTATGCCTTTGCACTAAATAAAAGGACTTTATTTTGTTAAAAGAACATAACATGCCTTGTGATTGGTTTTTGCATCCGTCAATAAAACCTATTTTTGCTTAAATATCGTGTAATTTATTTATATGATTTTAGGATTCTTCGTTAATTTTATAGTATGGTTTTTGAAAGTTCAATATAATATATGTTATTAATACGAAATGAAGAAAATCAAAAGTTAATCGACAGATGAAGATCATACTTGTTTTTTATACATGATAATATGAACGACAAAAAATTAGCATTATCGGGTAATATTGAACAAAATTGTGGACAAGATGTAATCGTTATCTAAAAAACATCACTCTTTGTCCGATCATTAGACAACAACACGCAATAAGAGGTTGCCTACACATCTCTACACACACCGCACGTATACGTATATTTCTACAAATTATTATATACTATAAGTCTATAATACATCATAACATACAATTCAAAAAAACTTATACAACATGAATATTTATCAAGGATTTTCAAAACTGGATTTGTGGTGTCTGACATTTATGTAGGCAAAAACAAAATGTCACAGGTAAGATAAATAGTGTATATAGTATCAAATAATTCAATACTACTAGTTTTTGCCATGTTAAATTATATTAATTGTTATATTATGTATTTATGATGTATATATATCCAGATAAATTTTCTAATCATGGTTAACATCTGTGGTGTTTTTAAGTTTTTATTTAGAACATTTACGTATTAATCTATTTTTTTTTCTTTTTCTTTTTTCTCTTTTTTTTTTTACGTATTAATCTATTTTTTCTTATACCATATCAAACTTCTTTGTCGTATGTTATCATTCCGTCATTAATAAATCATTTTTATACATTTTTCATATATATCAACTGATGAAATAAATCACATGAAAATAAATAAATTAATATGACAAAATTTGTTACAAAATTAAAATTATTACGAATCTTTGTTTATAATTACAAGATACAAAAAAAAGGAAAAAACAATGGGCAAAAACGATACTAGTTTTGCCATATATGTCCTCATCTCTCTTAGCTGTTATGCATCAATCGGTGGGTCATGCACCTATTCGTTCTCTCTCTATCTCACTCAATATATATACATGAACCTTCCTCGTTATTTCCTCCCAAGAACATCTCTCAAACATTCCTCTCTTCTTCTTCCAATATTTTGATCCCTACACACACTCACATCAACACATATAAATCTCCTCGTAAACCCTAAACCCTAGCTAGTTTCAACAACTCTCTTGTTTTAAATCCAAGAAAAAAGTTCAGTTATTTTCATTAGCAATGGCCAAAGTTGGGAAGCTGACAAAGCTCAAGTCGGCTATGAAGAAATGGCCTTCTTTCGCCAAGAACCACCACCATTCAACCTCCTCAGCCGCTGTTTCCGACGAGCTTTCAGAGGACAACAATCTCCATGTGGTTTATGTTGGTCAAACTCGAAGACCTTACATGCTTAGACCAGACATCATCTCTCATCCACTCTTTCAAGAACTCGTGGATCGGTCTTCTTCTAGATCCGTTGAACAAGATCGTGAAATTGTTGTAGCTTGTGAAGTCGTTTTGTTCGAGCACTTGTTGTGGATGCTCAAGTCTGGTCAAGAAGGAGGATCCGTCGAAGAATTGGCTGAGTTCTATACTTATTGACATCGACCGATTCATTTAATACATTTATTTCGTATAATATATACTTTTTGTTGTTGTTTGTTGTTGCTGATTTGTATTTTCATTCGATGCGGTGTGTGATCAAAACGTGATCTCGTAAACCATGTCATTTGCTTCCGTTTTTTCTGAGCAATTTTATGATGATGAGCATATGTAGTTTCTTACTTTGTTACGACCAACAAAGAATAAATTTCTATAACAACAATCATATATTTCCTTCAAAATGTATTTCAGTACCTCCATTAGTTGTAAAATACAATAATATATAAAAAAAGAATGCAATGATAATTTCAAGAAAACCAAACTAAGTTTTCTGGTTGGTTTTGTTTCTATATTTATTTTAATGTGGCGGTTTTGTAACTTTTGTTTCTATTTTCGTAACGTATCTTTCTCATGAGTCATGAGTCTCATGACATAATAAAGAAGGCCTTTGATGATGTTCGAAATTGCTTTAGTTCCAAAAATAAAATAAAAAGTTGGTTGAATATGATGAGTCAAATTCATTTATCTTACTTTATTTATAAAAACAATGAACAGAAATGATTTATATCATCGATATTCATGGTGTTTTTGCGTTATCATTTGTATGGTGTCAGTTTCAAATCTATTTGTGTGTGTGTATAAAATACTATGCAATTTCTTTTAAGGAAATAATAATGGTCGCTCTCATGACGCGTTGGTGACCTGGTCCCAATTTCATGGCCCTACTCTCCTTTCTAGTTGCAGATATTATATATTTATTTATTTATATTCTTGAACTTTCAGCCATACAAAATAAATTAAGCTAACAGGCTAATTAATTAGTCGATATAGTAATAAATTTGTAGTAGTTCTTAAAAAAAAAAGTACTAATAAATTTGTATCCAACACTATATGTGCATTATACATTGATAACATTAACTGGTAGATAAAATAAACGACATTAATTTTCCGAGGTGGTGACGAAAAGGACGCACGAAATAATTATTAGAGATAAGTAATTAGTTAGACCAAAATTAATTAAGTTTAAGTACGACGAAGTTGTAATCATTATAATCAAAGAGGAGAAGTTTCTTTGTTAAGTTAAATCAAAGCTTGTTAATTGATTCCGACACGCTAATGATTGACAAGTCACTCGGTGTGTCTTTTCAGCAAACTTCATGGGACTTCTTCTTCTACTTCTGTCTTGTTCATTACATCTCTCTCGTATAATATTATATAAGTTCGGTTGGTAGCTAAAATTGTTATGGGTTGCTAATTTTAACGTTGATTATAGAAGAGATTATAATTAGATTAGATTCGAACTCAGGTTAGTTACTAGAAGAAAATAACAACCAAAAGACGGTGTTGGGCCTTAGTGGGCCGTACAAGGAGATGGGAGGTATTAAACGACAACGTTTTGGTTTAACTTAGTCTCAAACACTCTAACCTGGACAGAAGGTCTCAAGAACAAGAAAGACGGGACTAGCAAAAAGACTCTTAAGAGGGTTAAGAAGGAAAACTATATGAAAGCTCAGGTGAAACCAAAACTCATCCTTTGTCTTGACGATTTGATTTCTCTTGTTTTTCTTTGTGCAATTTCCTATGGCTTCTCAACAATAATATTCCTTGGTCTTTTTTGTTTTTTTTTGTCTGTGGGTCGATGTGATTTTATCAATTCTTGTCTTTCAAGTGTTTGTTGAAATGCCTCAATGGGAAAATGTAAGCTTTTTCAGGGAATCCATTAATTGGTTTAAGGGACCCTATAGCTTCAGCTCTGAATTGGGCTGCAGTAAATTTGCTTGCCTCTCTTCATTGGGTTATGCGTTGTGCTAGAGTTTCCAAAGAGATGATCTTTCATTTCTCTTTTTGCAACCACTTGTTATCAAATCTATGGGCTATTAATGTTATTCTCCATGTTCATTTGGGAAAGAAATTAACCAGTTAGTGTTGTTCCGGTTGATCCAGCAACTTCAGAAATATGTCACGGTTTAGATCATTGTGGCAAGCCTCGGTGAATGCAACAAAGAAGGGTATTTTTCCATTTTCTTCAATTACTATGTTCAACACTTTCTTGTAACTTATTGAATTTCATGCTATAGGCGTGCATATAAAAGTTGAGAATACTTTATATACTTATTCTTGTTTGCAATCATAATTAAGTGCCTTTGACTGGAAAGTAAAGATTTTGTTTCGAGACTAGTCTCTCTGGGGATGAAATTTTTCTTACCTTGCATCCTTTTAGCTAGCCTCTAACATATTTTCACAATGTACATACTGTAGCTCTTACGTGGGAACTCGAAGAATGGGTACCCCCTGTAGAGAAGTGTATATTCAAGTTCAATTCAAAAGAAGATCTCAAAACATGGCACCTGTACTCTGATTCTGAATATGGAGGTACTTTAAGGACACAGGTTCAGGCATATGCTCATATTCATGTTACAGAACCTATTTGCCTGTTTTGATAGTTTCTTTTACTTTCATTCCTTGTTGATTCATATTAACAATTACTGAGATGAAAGAATATTTTTGATATGCAGTGCATAACAGTATTTCATGTGATCTGCTCATTATAGTGTGAATATTTTACTTTGTAGGATTATCTTCGGCTTCATTGGAAATTAAAGATGGAGGAAATGGATCAGATTGCACTGGTTAGTATATTGTGGAACAAGTGTGCCTCGCTTTTTCCTTTTGTTGCTTTTTCGCTTGGGTCTGATACAACTAGTTTGTGCAAGCCGGATTTACAAATAAGGATTTGGAAAGTTAGGCCATCGATGCTTCTTGACTGGTACATACTGTAATGATTTGCTCATATCTAGAAGCGTATAAATATTATTGAGCATGCTCTAACCTGAATAAATGAGTTCTCTTGAAAAATCTTGAACTACAATTTCTCTGGTTTGGCTGTTTAGGCTCTTCATCGAGCCTCAGGTGAAAGTATGAAGTTTCTTAATTCTCATACCATCTACCTCTCATCATATTTTTTTCTGCAATTGGGTGGTGACCATTTTTACCTTATGTCTCCTTGTAGGTGTTTTCTCTGGGAACCTCTCTACGGATATGACTGAAGGTTCAAAATGGAATATCAATCGGAGTGGTTTCTGTGGAATGCGGTCAAAGAAGGTTAAAATCATAGGTTTCCTTTTTTCTTACTAATCATCACATCATCAATCAAAATCAAAGATTTGAGTGGGTTTATGCAAAACTTAATTAACTAAAACCCCTTCCTATTTTTGTAGTTTGATGGCTTTATTGATCTCGAAGGGTATGATTCCATAGCCCTGAGGCTCAAAGGAGATGGAAGGTGCTATATCTCTACTGTGAGTCTCATGCTCAACATTCATGTCTTTTTGCTCCAGATGAAACGCAAGGTCAAGGAGCACAACTTTTTTTTTCTTCTAAAAAACTAAACTGCGATTCCAATTCAGATATATACCGAGAACTGGGTGAACTCGCCAGGACAAGCAGAAGATAACTCATGGCAAGCTTTTGTTTTTGCTCCAAAGGGAAACTGGTATACAGCTAAGGCAAGTCTCATACTTCTCCTACAAAGCAACTAGTGTTAAAAGGGTTTTTGTTGTAACCCAAGTGTGTGACATTTTTCTTCTTCAGGTTCCTCTTACTCGCTACTTACCAACATGGAAAGGAAATGTGATTGATGCAGAAATGGAGATGAATCCAGGTCGTGTTGTTGGTATGTCACTATCTGTTAACGCACAAGGAGGTGGTTTCATTGGAGCTAAATCAGGTGCAGGCGATTTCCGAGTCGAAATTGACTGGATAAAATCAGTGAGAATGCCATGAATGATGATAAAAAAGCTTTCTGATGAACAATTTGAGAACCATAGAAAGATTGTTGTTGTCTGGTTTACTTATAAAACCAGGATTTGGGTTAACCGGATCCAAGTTGATGAAAAAAAACGCTTATGAATTGACTTAAAGCAAGTTGATGGACAGCAAGTTGATTGGTTTTAATAGAAAAGAAAAATGGGCCAGAATTGCAAGTTGCTCAATTTTTTTTTTTAACGTGACCATAAAGTAAAATTATTTAATTATTGAAAAGGTAACAATACAAGTTTTATGCTTTTGAACAAAAAAAATTTCAAGATATTTATTTGACCTTAATTAAGTTTTATTATACAAAATTACAAATCCTTTATTTGAATTTTAGCAGGAGTAGGTAGAAGCATATATGAAAAATATGTAAATTCTTCAACGTTGTATATGCCGTCAAAACAAGAAGAATGCATTCAGATTATTACAAAATAATTTCGATGTTCTAGAGTCGTCGTTCAAATATTTAATTTCTTTTTTTTCTGCCAATCTAGATTATAATTTTTTTTTTGTCTAGATCTAACATGAGTACTCGGATTTTGTTACATTGACTAAAGATTTGTTAACAAAAACATTTTGCAATCTACATAAAACTTGACCAAATGATCCACAAGTACTCTTTACACGTTAATAAAATCAAACCCAAAATTTACAACGAATTCACGCCATTGATCTTACCAAAATATTACCGTTCACGGATTATTACTTTCACACGGTAAGAAAAAAGCACGGAGTCATGTTTTCGTAATTTTTATAAAAAAATTAGCTTAATATTTATTCTTAAAAGCTAAAACATTAAGGAAAAAAAAAGATGTAGCCTTGTTCAAAATTGGTTGCGTATACTCACACAATTCACAAACTAGGAAAAAAAGTAATAAAATAATACACAACTTTTAGTTTTAAAAGATGTTGTCTAAAACGAGGATAAACATAAACAACTAGTTCAAGTGGCGAGTTTCTCGATCATTCTTTGTTACCCCTAATCTCATATATAAATAGTATTATACAACACAAAAGCACGATACCCAAAATATCAAACTCTTCTTCTTTAACCTTCTCTTCTCTTCTTCTCTTCTTCCACGTTTACGCGTATCCACACATCTATACATTCATTAATCTCGATCTTTCTTTATCTCTTTGCTTCCAATAAACTCCAACGAAGTGCTCTTGCTTTTTCTCATTCTTATATCATCATCATCAATGGAGAAGGAAGACCTGTACGCTGTTATGGATTTGAACAATGAATGTACACAAAGAGATCTCAAACTTTCTTACAAGAACCTTGTTCTGGTTTGGTTTTCACATCTTTTAATTTCTCTATCTTTTTCTTTTCTTTTGTTTTAGTCTGAATGCGATCCGATTTTCTTGAATAAATGTTGTGTGTGTTTTTGTATGTTTGGTGGTGTAGAAATGGCATCCAGATCGGTTTCTTGAAGATATTGAGAAAGATGAAGCCAAGATGAAGTTTCAGTCCATTCAACGAGCCTATTCTGGTAAAATTTACCTGGTTTTCTTTTAAACCGGGTCTGGTTCTTTATCGGTCTACTCCGGTTAATTAATCAATTGTGTTCACAACAGTTTTGTCGGATTCCAACAAGAGGCTGTTGTATGACGTCGGTGCTTATGATAGTGATGACGACGAAACTGTAGGTTCTTGTAGATATTTCTCTTTTACATGAGTCAGAAATGTTGATTATTTAATTACCGATATGTCTTAATCAATGTCAACTTATTGCGTTGTAGGGAATGGCTGATTTCATAAATGAGATGGTGACGCTGATGGCTCAAACTCAATCTACGGTAGCAAACTACTTTTGTACAATTACTAGTTATTGGTACCAAACTACGCATTACTATTATGATTACGCTAATGGTTATGGTAATTGCATATTTTGAAGCAGGGTGACGAAAGTTTAGAGGAATTTGAAGAGTTGTTTGAAGAATTATTGAAGGATGATGTGAATCAATTCAAAACTCGTTCGTATTCGCCGGTTAATGGCACGTCGGTGCGTTGCGATGATTTATCAAATGATATTCCGAACAAAATTAACGCTCATGACAACTGTTGTTGTATAAGTTCTAGTAAGGTAGTTTATAGTCTTTCTGATTGATTTTTTTTTCCCTTATATTTCTTTACTTTATGTTTATGTATATTACAAAAAGAAACTTTTGAAATGAAAATGTATGTTGTAGAATTTATTTCAGCCTTATCATGAAACCGATGTTGACCATTGATGTTTTAATAAAGGTAGGTGGTCCATCGACGAGATTCCAAGTTGGCAATAGAAGATCTAAGAAGTAGAGCATGACAAAGTTAACATTACATTTTTTATGCAACTTCATATGTTTTATTTTCGTTGTCTTGGTGCTAGAAAAATATGGTATGTGTAATTTTGTATACATTTTTTATGGAACTTCATATGTTTGATTTGTATTAAACCTTTAGGTCGTTTGAATATCATTTTTGAGTTATGCTCAATTTTTTTTTCCCTTGTTAAAGTACAATGCACAAAAAGTGGAGTATTCATATAAAGTTAGAATATTAATATTGTATCTAAACGAATAATTAATAATTATATTTGATATGATGAATCATGAAACTATAAAACTCCATGATTCTCTTATTTGATTCACTTTTACAGAAAAATTAATATATCTTTCTTCGCCGTGAGGAATGGGAGGATATGTTGGAAGCGTTTGGGAAGTAGGAGTCCTACTGTAGGACCAAGAAACAAAAGCTACTCATAAGTTGTCATATTTTTATTTTTCGTAAATTGCAAATCTCCACTATTTTCTCAGACCTGCGACTGCGAGACTCTTCTTCCCTTCGTTTTTTCTTTCACTAAAAATAATATTGTATAGAAAAAAAATTGTTATCTATACAAAAAAAATCATGTTATCCACTACTATAACTTTATATGGTAAACAAAGTTACAAGTTGGAAAAAAAAAAAAAAAAAAGTTACAAGTTGGATGAAATAAGAAATAAATGTGTTTTTATCAGCAAGTTGATAATAATTAGTGGCCTTTACAACGAATCTGGTCCATTGCTTTTTTTTTTATTTTCTCCAACTTGTAAAAACGTCGCTCATTTTTAATATAATTTCGTAATTAAGCCACACATAGTTTTCTGTATAATTTATGATAAAGAATTTCGAACAATTATAATTTTTTTGATTCATTTTTTTTCTTAAATTACTAAAGCATTATATATATATGCTGGGAACTAGTGATTCCTAACATGCTGGGAACTAGTGATTCCTAATTAAACCACACATAGTTTCTGTATAATTTATGAATCAATTTCGAACACTTACAATTTTTTTGATTCTTTTTTTGCTTAAATCACTAAAGCATTATGTTGGGAACTAGTGATTCCTAATATGCTGATACACAGGAAAAAAATTATTCTGGCGAAGAGAAAAATGAAATTACGGTCTTCTACTGAACATTTCTTTTTGTCTGCGACCGAAAAGAAAAAACAATAAAGTATGGGCTCAATTAAGGGTGGAAGGTCCAGTAAGTCCAATCTAAAGTGGGCCACTAAGGCCCATTAATCTTTATCTGGCTTCTTATTGCTCAATGTCAATGGCTGGCTAATGCTGAGTTACCGGTTCGAATCGTACGGAATCAGTGTCATATAGTTGTTGATCTAATTACTCTATGATTAAAATCACAACAACAAAAATATCGTAACAAACAGATGACGTGGCCATGTGAATTGTTGGCAACCCAAAAACATCCAAACATTGGTTCGTTGCAAAACTAATCAGATAATTAATGACATTAGGTACAATATTTCATATACATTTAAGAACATTTAATGAAAATTAATGCCACATTAGAATGTTAGGGTTGTTTGATTGGTGAAAAATACAATTGCCAGCAATTATGTTACTGTAAAATTGCCATTTACATTTTCACCCCAAAATTGATCAGCAATACTTTTTTTAAAAAATCTTTAGTTTTTGGATGTAATTTTTTTCTTTGTGCGACCAATAAATTTAAGAATATTTAACCAGAGTTCGACCAATATTCAGTTACGATATTGCCCTCATCCTTATAGGCTTTATAGAAAAGTTTTTAAACCGGTGTTGTTAAAGTTTTGAGGGTATTTTGGTAAACTCAGTACTGAGGGCTGTATCTTTGTTTTTTTGTTTTGTTGACTCTCGCGTAGCCATTTGCACAAAAAAAAAAAAAAAAAAAAAAGACTCTCGCGTAGCCTTCGGATTAATTTCCTAATCGAAGACGACATTCGTCGGAAAATAAGTTGTCTGAATAAGGAAACTCTCTCTCTCTGTAGACGCTCTTCGCATATTCTCTCTCTCTAAAGACTCTGTCTTTTTGACTACGTATAGAGAGAGAGAGAAAGTGTGCGTGTGTTGGTTTCGAGCGTGGTGGATATAAAGGGACAGAGCTAAATCTTCTTAGGTGGGAGAAAATAGAAAGAAAGAAAGATTTTGCATTTTGAGCAAAACCAGTAGTGAAGTGACGACATTAACTCTGACATTGTTAGGGTTTCGTCTTCTTTTTTCACTCTCTCTGAACCTCTACTTCTAGTGGCAGTTTAGAACTTGGATTAAGATAAGAATCGGAAAGTTCTCAGCTCAATGCTGGATCGGCAAGAGGAGGATCTTGGTATGTTCTTTGTGGATTTTGCATGATTTTGAGTTTTGAGCTGTGTGTGTTTTGTTTCATTGGATATATTAAAGTTGGGATTTTTATGGTTGGGTCTTTACTTAAGTAGTGGAATCAGACAGATCTGAGAAGCATCTGGTTCTGATGATTAGATCCTCGATTTCTATGTCTGGCGATTTTTATTGTTCATGACCTGTTTTTTGTCTTCCTTTTCATTTCCGGGATTCTTTGTTTCCGATTAAAGTTATATTCCGAAATTGTCGTACTAATTTCATAAGAATGACACTGGTCTCATTCATCTTTTGCTTTCAAGATTGATCTTTTTTATCTCTGAGTAACAGTTTCTATTATTGTCTCCTCAGGTTTCTTGGCATTAATTTGAGTTTTCTTCAGTTGAATTCTGTTAATCTCAGTGATATTTCTGGTGACTTGTCATCAATCTGGTCTCTGGTCTAGTAAACATGAGGTCAGATACGGTTCTTGACTATGCAATATTCGAATTGTCGCCAAAGCATTCAAGGTGAGTATATGTTCCACTTCAAGTGATTCTGATTTCTAGTTTGTTCTCTATAAAGAAGTGTGTTTTTCTTTTGACAGATGTGAACTGTTTGTATCAAGCAATGAGCAGACAGAGAAGCTAGCTTCGGGGTTGATCCAACCCTTTGTGAATCATTTAAAAGTTCTTGAAGCACAATATTCGCCCGTTGCTCAATCCTCTATTAGATTGGAGGTGGAGAAAAGCAACACTTGGTTTAATAAAAGAACATTAGAGAGGTTTATAACAGAGAATTTAAGATCATTTTGGTTTCTTTTCACACAGCCTTTTTTCGATATAGTAATAGTTTCTTCCACCATTTGTCTTTCAGATTTGTTCAATTTGTTAATAGTCCAGAAACTCTGGAAAAGGTCAATACATATTATTCCGAGATGTTGCAGTTGGAAGCAGCTCGGACATTATATTCGCAGGTGGTAACCACTATTTTGAAACTTGACTTCTATTGTGATTCTTAACCGATCTTTCCTAAATTTTTGTTGTATTTTTTTGGTTCTTAAAGCGGAGCGAAGACTCAAAGTTTGGTTCATCAGGTGTGTTTGATTTTACTGTTGTTAGTTGTTACTTTGCTCGTACTTTTTGTTTTCTTCTTTTTGAACATCAATTTGAATCCTATTTCCTTCCGTTTCAGATGATGGAGCTGCAGCAGATGCCACAAAGTAAAGCTTTTTGCCTTTATGTTTGTTGTGTTTATAAAGTTTTTTTATTGATTACTTTTTCTTCTCTATATTCAGGAAGGAGCTCTTAAGGGCTATAGACTTAAGACTTGAAGCTATTATAAAGGACTTAACAACGTCCATTTCTCATGCATCAGCTAGCGGTTTCGACCCTCATACTGTTTCTGAACTCCAACAATTTGCTGATAGATTTGGTGCATATCATTTGGAGTAAGCCTTTTATTGTTTTCTATTTCATTTGACTAAACCTTTCTTTCATGCTTTGTTGTTTGATCTAATTGGAATGTTTCTACCAGTGAAGCATGCAGTAAATATATCTCACTATGGAAGAAAAGGCCAGACTTGATCGACATGAAGTTCTCGAATCACTTGGCTGGTGTTGACAATGTCAGCCTCCAAAAAGATAGCACGCGCCAGAAGCAAAATGTGGTAAACGAATCAGAACATCAAATTCAACAGTGTGCTACTACAAGTACCACCAAAAGGAATGAAGAGGAAAAAAGTGACGAGAGTTTGGATGTAACCTCTTCTACAGTTAAGACCAGCCAACACACAAGACGACTCAGTGTGCAGGATAGAATTAACCTCTTTGAAAACAAACAGAAGGAAAACTCACCCTCTGGGGGAAGCAAACCTGTAGCTGTTACTAAATCCACAGAGCTGAGGAGACTCTCCTCGGATGTTTCTTCCTCTGAGAAACCTATCCTGAGAAGAAGCAGTATTGTGAGTGACATGAGCACTGATTTGGCATCGGAAAAGAAGTTGGAGAGTTTCCCAGGGGATCCCTCTTCGTCTGTTCCTCATACCACAACTCTAACCGATTTCAGTGAAGGCATTAAAAAGGAAGATGAAGTCAAATATGAGCTGAAGATTGACTCCGAAAAAGTTGGTGATGAAGTAGCTTCTCGAGACAGAGTCGAGAGTTCCAAAACTGTCACTGAAAAGAGTTTTGTTTCAGGAGTTGAAGCAATTTCTGATGCTCAGTCCAGACCAGTCATTGATTTGAATGACTCTTCTGCTTCACAAAACCAGACTGATAGTCATGTCGATAGGCTACGGAATGTCATGAGTGATGCTAAATCCAGACAGAGAGAGGAAGGTTATGAACTCAAAGCCAACAATGTATCACAATCATCAGCCATGTTTCCTTCTCGACATACACGATCTCGGTCAGCCCATATAGAAGCTAGTTTTAAGGAGGATTTGGCTTCTCAACCGCAGTCTAGATATTCTTTTGGCAGGATCAAGAAGAAAGAAGTGGTTCCATCAGACGAACAACCAGTGTTATCTCAGAAACCACATTTTAATGTGAAGGATCGTCCTGACGATGGGGAGGGCAGGCAGGTTAGAGTTAACAGTAATAGGTTTCCCACTGTATCGGTGGATCAAATACAGAGGACAAGACTGTTAAAGGAAAATCCGGGGGCTAATGATGAGTTGAAAATGAAGGCAAATGAGCTTGAAAAACTTTTTGCTGAGCATAAACTTCGGGTTCCAGGAGATCAATCAAGTTCTTCCAGACGTGGTAAGCCGAGTGAAACCCAAGTTGCACACCCAGAGCCATCTCTTTCTATAGCGGCTGCAGAAAAAAGGCTTTCTCTTGGTGGCGGTTCTGCTGATCTCTCAAAGCTTATGACTCCCTTAGTTGGTGACAAAGACAAAGAGGATGCACTGCGACGGAATTTATCGGACCTTAGTCTTACAGATGATTCTAAAGGAAAGTTTTACGAGACGTATATGAAGAAAAGGGATGCCAAACTGAGAGAAGAATGGAGTTTGAAAAAAGGTGAGAAGGAAACAAAACTGAAGTCGATGCAAGAGGCTCTTGAGCAAAGTAGGACCGAGATGAAAGCTAAGCTCTCTGCTTCTTCTTCTGAGAGAAAAGATTTGCTTTCAAGTACTCGTCAGCGTGCAGAGAAATTCAGGTCTTTTAACTCTCGGTCAAGTATGAAAAAGTACCAGGTAACTTAGCATTAGGTCCATTAGAAATGTTCTTCCTCTCTTTCGGAGTTGTTAAGACTTGTTATTGATGATACTGTCTTTTTGGCAGCATCCTATAAACTCATTCCAGAGCGAAGAAGATGAAGATTGCTCTGAACAGAAACCTCGGGCAAAAGATAAAGCAGCCAGTGGGCAACAACAATCAGTTGGCAACATTGCTTCTCGGAGCTCCCAAGCTAGAAAGCTTCAGCCCAACAGGAACATGCCTTCTTCTATCACCCCGCGAACTGCAGCATCGGTTCCAAAACCATCAGGTAAAGTTTCAAACACCTCTTCTGGGAGGCGAAGATCAGACAAGTCGCTCGCACAATCTGTTCCAAATTTTTCTGAACTTATAAAGGAAAACACGAAACCATCTTCTTTAGCTGTCAAAACTACTATGCGATCACAGGTGAGAAGTAGTGGTCGCACCAAGAATACCAAGGAAGATACACTTCTCCAAAGACCTCGATCATTAAGGAAAAGCTCCTCTGGGAACATAGATTTTACGGAACTGTCCACTCTCTGCTCTGATGATATGATGGCCTCTCTAAGAGTGGACTCTGATATATCTGAGAATCTGAGAAATGAAGAATATGATGAACCTGAAGCTGATGCAGAAGAAGTCTTGGAGAATGCTGTTAGAGAAGACGAAGAAGAAGAAGTGGAAGAACTGGAAACATTGGTGTTTGAGGATGGGAATCCAACACTAAGCGAGGCATACGAGAAAGTTGATCATTCAGGAGAAGAGAATTGTAGTTTTTTACCCGCTACTGTGCCTACGACATTGCTTGCCTCGTTAATGGACTCACCTGGGGAAAGTCCTCTTTCTTGGAACGCAAACCTGCAACACTCATTCAGCTATCCTCATGAGAACTCGTCTGATGTTGATGCTTCTGTGGATTCTCCCATGGGAAGCCCTGCTTCTTGGAGTTCTCGGATGAGAAAGAAATGGGGAACGGCTCAGAGTCCTGTTACCGTTGCTGCTGCTAATAATACGTCTCAGTTCCAGTCAAAGAAGGATTTAAGTAAAGGGTTTAAACGGTTGCTAAAGTTTGGAAGAAAAAGCCGCGGAGCAGAAAGCTTGATGATGGATTGGGTATCTGTAACGACTTCGGAAGGAGATGATGAGGTTGAAGATAGGAGAGACTTTGCGGATCGATCATCAGAGGATTTAAGAAAGTCGAGAATGGGATCTCTACAAAGTCATCTCTCTGAGGATGGATTTAATGAGAGCGAATTCCCTGAACAAGGTAAAATAATATTGCTTTCTTGCCTCTCCTAGTTTAATGCTATCGCGAGCTCTTTACATATTTAGTTGTTCTTGTCTTTCTTCTTCAAGCTTCTAACATCTCTACACCTGAGCTGAAAGATGATCATCAAATGTCTGGAAGCAACTTCAAAGGTCAAAACTTGTTTTTTCTTTTCTTGCATATTCACTCATACAGAATGCAAGATTTCTCCATTCGTTATTCCTTTAAATGAATCGTATTGTTTCTTCCTTTCCAGCGCAAAAGTCGTTCTTCTCGCTCTCCACATTCCGTGGCAAAGGAAATGATTCGAAGCCTAGATAAAAAAAGGCGGCGAAACTTGGATGAGGATTGAGTTGCGTGGGTAAAGAGAGAAAAGAGACAGATTCTTTTTATGTTTCCAAAATCTGTACAAGATTTCTGGTACCATATCGCAGACTTCAAAGATGGGTCTTTTTTTCCGATGAACTGGTTGGTAACTTCTTCTATGTTGTGTGTACATTTTGTTAAGTGAACACGATTTTTGTAACTACATTGTAATTTTGCCAATTTTGAAAATCGTATGTGTTTCTGGCCTTCTCACATTCACATATTCTTCTATATTGATGCAAATTCACATATTCAAGAGCAAGGATCTGGTTGTGCAACGAAATCTCTTTTTTTTTCAACAAATCATAGCTGAAATTGTAGTGTACAAATCAAATTTTTACTTCTTATCTTTACAAGGGTAGCAGTGGCAAAGCACAACAATTGAACAAAACAGATATTAATTATAAGCTTAAACAAAAACTTCCAAATAGTCTGAAGCAGACAGTGGTTACATATCAACAACCTAATAATAATGGCACTTTCACTTGCAGAGCACAACAGATTCTTTACTTTTTCTCTACAGGCTTTGGTCATGAATCTAAATTTAATTTCAAAAGCTTAATGTACAAGCAAAACGTAAGACGGTGAACTAAAAACTCTTTCTATGCTTGTCTCTAATTAGATAACAACTCATGTTGTGAAGCAAAGGGTTCCTGAATATAAATAATGTTACCCAAAATTATAGTTTTCTTGATCAGGAATTATTACCAGCAGAGTTGTTTTTGGGACCTTGAGGCTCCATTGGAGAATTGGTGATGCTACCAACAGATCCCATTGTCTGAGAACTAAGCTGTGGACTCGCTGGACAACCCTCGAGGTTGCTTGTGCTCATGGGATGCATTGTACCCGAGCTTATCTGAGGACTCATAGGAGTTCTTTGGTTCATTTGCTGGGGACTCATTGGAGTTCTCTGACTCATTTGCTGGGGACTGGACTGTTGTAGCTGCTGCTGGGTAATTCCAGCTGATGGCGAACCTACTTGGGCTGGTGATAGCACAGACTGAAGAGGGGATGCTGTTGCCTGCTGCTGTGTTTGTTGAGGCTGTTCATGTTGTAGCTGCTGCTGCTGCTGCTGCTGCGGAGACTGAGCTAGCTGCTGAGATGGCTGAGACATAGGCTGCTGTAACTGTTGCTGATGCTGCAACTGTTGTTGTTGGGGTTGCTGCTGGAGTTGTTGTTGTTGCTGCTGCTGTTGATTCATGTAAAGATTCATTCCAGGCATCAGCTTAGGTGGGCCCATGTTACCCATAGCAGCAGCTCGCTGCAGGTTAGCTCGGTTTAATGAATTCTGATCCAACATAGACATGCCAGCTGAGCTGGGGTGCATCTGCCTCGTACCTGACACGCCACTTATCCCGGCTTGAGGAGCACCCATTACACCTCCTCGGTTTGCCATGCCCATCCTAATCTGTGTAAACAGAGCGTTTTGTTGAGGTGTTAACGCACCGGATCGGAGTTGCTGGCTTATAGCATTCAAATTTGATGCTGGATTCAGATTCATTGGGTTCTGGCCCATATTACCGATGCCAGGAACAGACATTGATGATGAGATTCCGGTTCCCCCAATCCCTCTTCCTGCCATATTCAATTGGTTGCCTAAAGCTCCAAGCCCAGTAATACTATTTCCCATGCTCCCCATACCCATACCCATGCCCATACCCATACCCATGCCTACACCTGATCCTAGCCCCATCATTATCTTCTTCTGCATTGCCGCCTGCTGCTGCTGCTGTAACATCTGCAGTTGAAGAGGCGAATACTTGTTGGCCATCTGACCACCCGGCTGCATACCAGAGCTCTGGCTCATCGAGTTGATGGCTGATAGTGGATTTGTAGGCAGTATCATGGATGGTCTCTGCATTTGTGGATGCTGTTGCTGTGTAAACATGGACTGTTGATTTTTCTGCTGTGAATGTGATGACAGTAGCGCTGACTGTTGTGGGTCAGGCTGTTGTGGTTGCATAGGCATGGAGACACCAGACAGCAGTCCTTGAGACAATTGCAAGGCTTGAGAATTTGCTGGAGGAAGCATCCTTGCATTTGCAAGAATATTCTGGGTTGAGTTATTAGGCACATTTCCAGTATTCCCCTGTTTTGATGCCTCGCCAGACGCTTGCCCTGCAACTGCATCTCCATACTGTTGCATATCGTTTGCAGAGTAACCTCTTGGATAACCACCCGCAGAATTTGGTTGGTTGCTGATTGGGCCAGCATCCCCACGGTTTGGCTTTGCCAGAATATGTTCTTCGATCATGTATCCTTCACGGGTCATCTGCATAAGCATATAAATCAATCTGTAAGTAGTTTTACCATAGAACCAGGAACATGATATAATCGATTCAGAACTCGAGAAATACCAGTGATTTAAATTGATTAGCAAGTAGATCGGCGATGTGCTGTGACAAAGTGAAGAATTAGCAAGTCAGCATAGCTTCCAGAAAATAAGTGGCATATATAAGAGAAAAATTAATCATCCATTGTCCATCCCCTTTTGATTACATTGGACGAGAAGGATAAACGAGCATTAACAACTAACAAGAGAGAAGTATCCATAGACCAACCAACCATAATCATTATTACACAACATTCACAAGAGAGACATAAACCCCAAGAACAAGACCCGACAACCTATAATTATCACTGAATGTAAAGTCAACACTACATTGAATGCAGGGGAGATTGATAACTATAAAATTTCCTGTTAACTTACTGTATTGGGCAACGCTAAGAGAAAATCTTCAGCCTGAGAAACATCCCCTTCATCTACGTCCCCTTGATACCATGCTACGGTCCCATCGACGGCCTTCTCTGACATCACCAGTTTTGTTCGTATTCTAGGGACGAAGGAAGGGACGGTACCTGAAAATATACTGGAGTCAGAGTCAATCACATAGAGAAATATACCAATCGCAAGATATCTAGTTAACAGAAAACAGACCTTGCATTACACGTTCCATATGAAAAAAGTTCGTGACTCTAGTCTTGCATGTATTCATACTGCCACCAAGAATAGATTTTGATAATGCTTTGTCCTCGTCTTTGAAGACCTCTTCGTTAGACAGGTTCGATAAACAAACAGTCAGGGACTGTTTAGCATACACGCGAGGTCTTCGAGAGTACTCATCCACCTTATGCTTTTTGCAGTTTAGTTGGTACCTAAAAATGGAACAAGAAACTAGATAAATCAACAAATAAAATCTATGACATATAGCACCAAAAACTTGTTCACGCACCAACAAACATTATTTATATATATAAATGCAAAGATATAAGGAGAGTAAGACAATGCAAGCAATGCTCTAGTCAAAATTAGGAGAAGTATCACAGGTGTGAAAGTAAAGATCATAAAAAAGAATTTGACGGGAATAAAATCAGTAAAACAGGTTTCATAACATTCATACCTAGCAGCAACTCGTTCAATCTTTGAAAATCTGTCCAGTATTGCGTGATCGCCCAAAGTTTGGGGTCCCACTGAAGGGCTCCTTGCATTAACTGGGACACTAATAGTATTGACACTAACAGGAGAACCAACAGTGCTGATAACTTGCGTCTTAGGAAGAGAATTTGTCCTCCGTTTTGCAGCCATTTGGGCTTGGTGTTGCCTTTGCTGCATAGCATCATTAGCACTAGAACCCACTGACTGAGTGGCACCAATAGCAGGTATAGAAGTAACAGCCTTGTCCTTCTGAGCTGCTGCAACTGCTCCATAGTGGGTCCCCATTGAACCACCAGAAAACTCACCAGACTTCGATGAATGTGGGGACTGTGGTGGAGCACCTGCCGACAAACGAGGACTTTGAGCTGATATCCTACGACTAAATTGTTCTTCTTTCTTTGGCTCTTTTTCAATCTGCTGGCCAGGATTAACATTCCAGGATGTTTGAGGGAAATTTGATCTAATGAATGCATTATGGGGCATCCTTGACTGAATACGCGGATCCAAATCATTTGTGTCACTTCCCACCCCCGGAATATTGTTTCTGGTGCCACCATCAATTTTACCAGTCTCAAATGGCTCCTCTTTCGAAGTGTATCTCGTTGCCCCCTGTTGTGAAGCTGGAAATTGCATGGGACCACCTTCCTGATTCATAACCCCTTCCATTTGGTGTGGTGAAAACCTCTGTATACTTGTATTTGGATACTGAATACTTCTGCCTAGCATATCTTGCTGTTGTAGAAGCGTATTTTTCCAATTTGTATCGGTTCCATGAAGGCCATCCATGCGTTGCCCTAACTGTTGCTGCTGAACCCCATCAGGACCCATATGTGAAACCCTTGTTCGCTTATTCAAACCAGGCATAGAAGACATTTGTCCTTCTTGACTTTCCCTCTTTCTATGAAAAGATGTACCAGGGTTCATACTATCAGAGCCATAAGGCAGCATCGCATCTAGTCCACCAGGCGAAGCGCCAGAAACACTGACAGAATTTGATCCTTGATCCTGCATGTTTCTTATATTTCCAGTTCCCAGGTACCTTTGTTGCTGAGGTGGTACCAAGGCCAGAGAGGAATTTGGTGCATCTTGCAACGGCTGACTTCTTAATCCAGCCAGCATATTAGTACCAAGGTTCTGAATCGCCTGGTTGTTATGGGTTTGCTGCATTATCAAATGCCCTGGCATATTTCCCCGATCTGAACTATCAGGAAGCCGATCAATACAAACCTTTTTCCCATGAATCTTATTCTGAGACATGACTGTCACTTCTGCCATTTGCCTTAATCTCTTTCTCCGTAAAGTAGAAAGCGACAAATCGAGCTATCGAGTAGAGGAAAAAAAATCCATTTTAGACACTATAAAAAACAACTGAGAAGAGAAAGCACAAGGAGTCTTTTTAATGAGATATTACCTTAGCAGACAAAGGGTTTTTACTCAGCCTATCAAGTCTGGGTACAGGATCCAGACAGAGTTCAGGTTGTAAGGCTTTTAATATCCTGGACTCCACTTCCTGCAGTTGATGTAAGGATCAGTACAGAAGATAATAGTTTCAGTGCTCAAATATACGACCTATAATCCAAGAGCTACCATGATTACCATGAGATCACCGTAAGTCCATGAGTTGTCTGACATTGATGGAATATCTTTTACCACATTCTCAAGTGACATCTTAAGGCGCAATTTATTTATCACAGGAGAGACTTGAGCTGGGGTGTGTTTCCGATAGTCATGCACCTACAATAGTATGTACCAAAAATAAAGAAAACATGATGATGTAAGATGATACGCAGCAGTCAATTAAGAAAAATAATATAACTAAGTTATTTTATGTTTACTTCTGGTTCCAATTTCTCCATTATGTTTCAGAAACTTCCATGCAATTATAACACGTTCAAGACATTTTTCAATCTCAATTAGTGTAGATAATTTTTGTTTAAGTAAAGTTATAGAGCTCTTTTTGAATATTTAAATAAATTTGGACTGTTTAACTTATGAAAGGCAACGCAGGAACTAGAAGTATGGTGATAAGAACTAATTCTAAAGGCTTACGACTATTTGGGACTACTATTTTACTTTGACTAGATGGCAGGTCATGGAAGGCTTTATCCAATAAATAACTGCAGATAACTCACCTCACATATAACCACCCCATCCACAAATTTGCAAGGTATATCTTCCAAAATTTCCCCAGGAAGCCTGCCAGCCTCAATAGCCTATAAAGCGTACAAAGGGATTAAAAACATTTACTCAGTAGAATGATAACTCGGAAAGTGTATTTAACAAAATGCGAGCAAGTAGTGCAGTGAAATGCATTATTCGGGTTAAACAAGTGAAAAAAAGATAATTTTCACATATACCAAATCTAAGTACTTTGAATTCATGAAACTAAACTTTAATTACAGGTTCAAATCAGGTCTAATAACATAGTTCGAAATATTTACCGAAAGTAGACCCTCAGCTGCCCTATCATACGGATGTAAGACCTTTGGAACATCTCGAAAGGATGTCTGTTGCAGAGCCTGGTAAGTAAAAAAAAAAATTGATAGATGTGAAAGGTTGAAATTCAAATACAAGAAAAAATAAATTCATATAGACACTGAGTACATGAAGTTCTACTACATACCTCAGAGGTTTTTCCTATAGAGTACCCATTTGGATAGAGGCTCAATACGAAGGAAACTTCATGATCTGCAGAGAAAGCAAAGTGCACTCGATTTAACATAGCTAAAATTTAGCAAACCTGATGTGTCAAAGTGGTTCGTTGAGATGCTAACCTGGAGATATATCAGGCAAAGATGGCTTCGAAAACCCGGAAACATCACCAACATTGCTTTCATCAGTGGCCTGAACCAAACATAATAAATTTGGTAATCTACATCTATATAATTCCAAAATGAGTGAATTCAGTTTAACACAACACAACTAAAATTCTAAGTAAAATTACCTTTGTGTTCCCAGATAAAACGATTGCTTTAGAATTCAGCTGTTCTGGAGAATCAGGAGTAACCAATTCAGTAGAAACCTTAGGCTGAAACTTTCTACCAACCTTGGAAATCTTAAACGAGACACCCATGAATTCTCTCTCCAGAGATACACCTCAAACCTGTCTAGGTACTGTCCATACACGACACTAAAATGAAAAAAGAGCCGAGAATTGAAGAAATTTAAGAAAACTAGGGGAATTGAAACCTTATGAGCTTGTTCCGGAGAAGATAATCATAAAATTGGATCGGATAGAAAGCGAGAGCAATCAAATGAGACTAAGAGCAGAGCAATGGAGAATTCACAAACATTGAACTTGTAAATACAGGTGGGAAATTTTTGAAGAAGATGCGATCGAAAGAGAGAGACAGAGATTAGGGTTCTTCTAACTTCGAAGTAGAGCAGAAATAGAAATTATCTTTTGTATCTGTATCTGTGTGCACACTTGGATTTCGGTTTAAGAAAAACCGGAACTTAAACCAGTGATTAATTTTGGTTAACTTCGATTAAAATTGGTGAACCGAGTTCGGGGGTAGAATAGACATTTCTGAAATTAGGGTTTTGCTTGATATATATTCCTTCACCCTTATAAGCCTTTCGTCGCCTCTTCGTGTGATTTACAGAGCAAAAAAGCTTACCTCGGCGATTAGTTCCCGGAGAAGAAGAAGAGAGATAACAAAATGGCGGCTAATGGATCTGCTAGCTCAGCGCAGCTCTCTCAGAAGGAAGCTGACATCAGGATGATGTGTGCCGCTGAGGTTCATCTTGGAACCAAGAATTGCAATTACCAGATGGAGCGTTACGTCTTCAAGAGACGCAACGATGGTATATCTCTCGTTTTTTTTTATTAAGTATTTGTATTTGTGTATGTTGATGATTGGAGTGTTGAGATTCTGTGTTGATTATTTCGGATTTGTGTATGTTGATGATCTGTTGTTTTTGGTTCCTGCATCTTTGTTTTAGATGGCTTTTGGATTTATAGGTTGTTTTTAGATCTTAAGTAGAGTTTACTCACGACGGATCTAAATACGTCAATGACTGAAAAAATGCTCAAATGCTGCAACTAACTGTTACTGGCCTCACTCACACTTCTCTGCATTCGTAACTAAGGCTTGTTTTTGTGTCTTCTATAGTTTTCTTATTTGCAGAAATGGTTTTAAGTGTATTATGAAGAAATGAGTAAAGACGCATGCTTCATTTGGTTTGATTTGTATCTCTTCTTGTGTGTTTAATCAAAAAAATCAATTTTGGGGTTGAAGATTTTGACTAATGTTTGAGATTGTATTGGTGCTTGGAGTTTGTTTTTGTTAGTCTTTTTTAGTAGTGCTAGTGCCAGGAACTTAGTTTTTGAAGTTTTCTTTCTTCTCAGGTATTTACATCTTCAACCTTGGCAAAACATGGGACAAGCTCCAGATGGCTGCTAGAGTTATTGTTGCCATTGAGAACCCACAGGACATCATTGTTCAGTCTGCTAGGCCCTATGGACAGAGAGCCGTGTTGAAGTTTGCTCAGTACACTGGAGCCAATGCCATTGCTGGAAGGCACACTCCTGGTACCTTCACCAATCAGATGCAGACATCCTTCAGTGAACCAAGGCTGCTGATTCTTACTGACCCAAGAACTGACCACCAGGTAAAATCTTCTATAAAATTCATACTAGCTATGGTTAATGTCTTGTGGTATTGATTAATGTCCTGTGTGTGTTGCAGCCTATCAAGGAAGGTGCTTTGGGAAACATTCCAATCATTGCTTTCTGTGACACCGACTCTCCAATGAGATTTGTTGACATCGGTATCCCTGCTAACAACAAGGGAAAGCACAGCATCGGGTGTCTTTTCTGGCTTCTTGCTCGCATGGTCCTTCAGATGCGTGGAACCATTGGTGCTGCACAGAAGTGGGATGTCATGGTAAGAAGATATCATTTTTGGACAACAATTCAGTTAAACTTTTCCTGTTTATTAACCGACTACTACATATGTTGTGTTATTGTACAGGTTGATCTGTTCTTTTACAGGGAGCCTGAGGAGACTAAGCCAGAGGATGAAGATGAAGCTGCCCCTCAGGCAGAATATGGACTTCCTGCTCCGGAATATGGAATGGTTGGTGGAGACCAATGGACCACCGCTCAGATCCCTGATGCTGCATGGCCAGGAGAGGCTCAGGCTCCAATCTCTGCTGCACCTGCCGCTGCTTCTTGGAGTGATTCCGCTGGTAAGTTTTTGACAGAACCGTGTGAACACTATTCTGACAAATCATGATTTAATGTTTTGTTCTTGCGTTTTTTGTTGCTGTTCCAGCTGCACCAGCAGATGGTGGATGGGACACTGCCGTGCCACCCCCAGGTGCTCCAGCTGCTGGTTGGGAGTAAAGTTGATAGTCTTTACTCAATGGTTAAATGGTTATAGACATGCTTTTTTGTTATCGAACCGTAACTGTTTTTTCTTCTCACTTGTTTCTCTTAAGACCCTTAGATTTTTCTGTTATGCACCTTTTTGTTTGAGTCTAAACTATATTTTGCGCTTTATCACAAATATGAATCGAGCTTTTGTTCTTCGCAATGATTCTATATATTCGGCTAACTTAAAACTACATAATATGTGAAACCAACAAAAAAGATCAAAACAAGATTCATACGATCTGTTTTTGTTTGACATTGAAATTTTTATGAACTATCTGTTTTTCTTTGACATTTGATAATGACAAGAATAACCTTTAAATACATACAAGTCGAACAAGAACTCAATATTAAACACTCATGTTACTTTTACAATAGAACTGTTCAGGACCAAAGACCCATGTCATTGCCTCCTTCAAAGAGACTATTCAGAGACGTTAAGGAATCACAATTTCCCTCCATAAAAGGCATCTGCGAGAAACATTCTGTCTGGTTTTCAAAAGCTAGTAGCTCTTCTGAAAGCAGAGCAGCATTATCGGTCTGGTTTTCAAAAGCTAGTAGCTCTTCTGAAAGCAGAGTAGCATTAACGTTGCCTTCTTCACTATCATTACGTTCATGTTTCTTCTTCGCATCGCCCATGATGACATCTTCGAGCCATTGTGTATCGATAAGAAGCGTGTCCGGATTATTCTCCTCCCACAAGAAATCAAGACAGCTACTACTAGGCATTGAGCTAGCCACCGCCAATCCAAGATCAGCCTCATGCTTCTCCTCAATCTGTTGCACAGTCTTAGGCGCCTCGGCTTTTCGCTTTCTATAGGATTCGTTAGGGAAATTGAGCTTAGCTTTAGCTCCACGGATTCTCTTAGCTTCAAGATCATAAGCTCTTGCAGCTTCTTCAGCTGTGTTGAAAGTCCCAAGCCAAACACGAACTCCTTTGATTGGATCACGAATCTCAGCCGCCCATCTTCCCCAAGGCCTTCTCCTGATTCCTCTGTACCGACTAGTCTTTCTCTTCTTCCCATCTGACGCTGAGCCTAACCATGGATAAAGTTCAAAGCTTTTGAGAAAACAGAACCAAACGATGAACAAAACAAAACACCAGGAAACAAAAATCGTATCTCACCTGAAGCAGGTTTGCGAGTAGAGGAGAAGAAAAATGGCTTCTCCATAGAAAATCCGCCGATTTCATCGTTCTCCGACGCGAATTCATCGAAATTTCCCTCGAAATCGTCGATTGTTAAGTCAAAGACGCCATTATTTCTCCAGGAAGACTTCTTAGATCTCCCAATCTTCTCCGAATCATCTATGTAATCGGAAATTACAGCTCCTCCGCACATTTCTCTCAGAACTAAAGGGTGTAAATGATAACTTTTCAAAAGTTTTGGGCTCAAAGTAAAACTTCTCAAGTTTTAAAGGTGGCTCTGTGTTTTTGTTTTCTTTCATTTTTGCTTATTAGCAATAATACTCTTTATAGTTTATATGCAAAACGACGAGGCGTGTTCTTCGAAAGGACAATTGGGCCAAGTGGGCTTTGTCATTTTACAATTTTATCCTCGTCATTACAGGTTGAATTAAGCTGTGTCATGAACTAATGACTAGGGTTATTAAATTTAATATTCGATCTTATCTCTTATTTCTCTTTTCTTGTGGGGATCCAATCTTATCTTGAATGATATCTCACATTAAATGAATCGTATATTTGAGTTTTAATGACATGATTCTTTATATGGACATCGCATAACTAATACTCGTTTTGGATTTTTTTGACATGAGATAAAAAAAACCTAGTTTTATGGCCAAGAATTTGAATCATACCGATAGTTTCATTATAAGGAATAATTTGATTTACATTTTCAAGTAAATTATTATTGGTTCTCTTTTACAAGATTTTAAATATTTTTGTTTTTACATACCAATTATAATGTTTCAAAGCTAACCAAATATTTGAAATAAAAATGAAAAATCACAATCCCTTCCCTGCATCTACAAACTTAAACCTCTCACTTTATAAATGTAAGACATATCTATAATCACAATAATCTATTATGTTACATTAGTTCAATTAATTACCGTATTTATATAAGGTTTCTATATCTTGCTTATTCACCTCTCAAGAGGTCGACATGGGTTTTATCTTTTAACCAATGTGTTTAGGGATTATTGCGTTATTAGTTAAAACTTTTATGGAGTTCACTTTAATGAAAGGGTATACTCATATCAGCTGTTAACTATAATTTGATAAATATTTAACAAAAATTATATTTTATTAATTGTAATTTTTTGTAATACTAGTTGTTAACCTAGCTATAGGGGTATGCTTTTAAATTGAAACCATAAGCAGTCTCTAATATACTGACTAATGAACCCATGGTTTTCTCCACTAACCATTTTTCAAATCTAAATTAATCTATCAAACATACTTTGAATCTTTGTCAAGAGGCTAATTAATCCCCTTTAGTTTGTTGACTGGTTTAATTAAAGGCTAATTGACATATTAAATGGAAAAATATTAAACAGTATGAAACGGAATAAAATATTCACAATGGCCACGAAAATGGGATTTGGACGTCGACGAACCTTTCATGTGGCAACCACTTTGTAATTCTCTATTGGAAAAACTATAGGCCGTGTTTTCTTTGACAATATAATATCGATATGCATATATATTTAATTTGATCATATATTAGCATCATCTTTAATTTTTTGTATATAACACAAATGAAAATAGAAAGGAGCAAGTATATCTCGTAAATCTTGGAAATAATGTCACGAAACTTAGATTAAGAAAAGTTAATGTTGATTTCTTATGGAATCATTCCAAAAATCATGTTAACTTATTGAGACGCGCATTTAATACCACAATTAGCATATATTATGATGAAACATTACTTCCTTATTTGATTGAAAACTATGTATATAAATATAAATCGGAATATATCTCTCAAAGAACTCTTGTAATCTCATAATCATCTCTAATTCTTGTCTTCAATATGGAGGATGGAGAAGCTTCAACAATCACTTGCTTACCGACCACGAAACAAAACCCCCTTCAAAACCCTAACTTGCTGGTCAACCCAAAAAAAGAGACTAAACTAAAAACGCCTAAAACCACCAAAGGTCGACAGAAGATAGAGATCAAGAAGATCATTCTGGAGAACCGAAGGCAAGTGACGTTTTCCAAACGCCGATTCGGGCTTTTCAAAAAAGCGGCGGAACTAAGCGTTCTCTGCGGCGCACAAATTGGTATCATAACGTTTTCACGAGTAGATAGGATCTACTCGTTTGGTAACGTCGACTCACTCATCGATAAATACTTGCGTAAGACTCCGGTGATGCTGAGGTCACATCCCGGGGGTAACGTGGCAAACGGAGAGGAAGATAACGACGGTTTGATGTGGTGGGAGAGGGCGGTGGAGAGTGTGCCGGAGGAGGATATGGAAGAGTACAAGAAGGCGTTGAGTGTGTTAAGGGAGAATTTATTGACAAGGATCTATCAGATGAGTGGTGATCGGACGGTCGAGAATCTTCCGGCATTTCCAAATGAGATGGCTATGGCTGACTGGAAATTGACTAATGAAAATCTGATGGCTAGGAACGATCGAGGTTATGCAGGTAACGGTGGTGATTTGGAGTTTGCGTTTATGTCTCAAAACGGTAGACAGTGAAGTGTTTTCTTTAATTTATTATTACACTTTGGTGTTATTACATATAGATTATAGGTTGATCTAAGTTATTTTAAATTCGTTTACCTAAATTAACTAATGCTTTCAAGTTTAAGATTGAAATTTTTTTGTATTGTTAGCTTATTAATAATACTGATTTTATTTTATGAGCTTGTGTTTGTCTTTCTTGTTTTTTTCTTATAATGTATATTTTATCCAACATTTTCTTTTTATATAAAAATGATGTACATTGGCTCGAATTGAGGTTAGCTTGTCTATGAATCGTCAATGGTTGTAATAATTCGGGCTTGAGGATCGGAATCTGGCCATGGTGATCCTTCAGAGGTTCTTATTAGAACTAAATTCCACATACAAAACAAGTCGTAATCAAAATCATGTCACAAAAAATTGGAACCACGAGGACTGTGGATTAGGTATGTTGTACATGTTTATAGTCTCTAGTAAAAAGAGTAATAAGGGGCTACTTCAATAGATGGTTGATTGTTTAAAGTTAACGGTGTCGATACCAGAATCGGAAACTGGTTACCGGAGAACTGGGCCAACTGGCGGGTTAGTCGATACCAGAATCGGAAACTGGTTACCGGAGAACTGGGCCAACTGGCGGGTTAGATGACATTAACAATGAGACGAGTCCATTTTATGTGTGAATAACCCGGATAAATCGAATGCTTGAAATCGAAAAGAAAAGAAGAAAAAAACCTAACTCAGTTTTTAAGATCAAAACATGAACTTAGAAGATCTTTAAAGGCTCAAAATTGAAAGTTATCACTTTCAGAAGCAAATCACTTTCAGAAGCAAAAGTAATAATAGTTAGTTATTTAATTAGGAGTTGAAATTAGAGATAGAGTTGAATAAGCTCATCGCTAACTACAGAGGGAGAGAGAACGCCAAGGTCCGTGAAGAGGAGCGTTAGGTACTGAGGCGGGGTATAGTCTCGAGCTGACCTCTCTACTTCCACCTTTGTCGGAATCTTTACACCAAATTCGATTGGTCTCAGCGCTGGTGCCATGTCCTTTTGGTCTAATGGGTAAAGCCTAGCGAACTGCAAATACACAACTTTGTGTCATTAACCACTCTCTTTCTATCTCTGGGATCTTATAAAACCGTTTCAATTACCTTGTAACTCTCGGCGGCAACATAGACCGGTTTGTTCATGCTGTGTGCCACAAGTGCGATTTGGTATGTTCCCATCATGTTGATAATACCGCCACTTTCTACAACTCCATCTGCCCCGACAAAAACCATGTCTACCTCGTCCATGCTATACGCCACAGCTGAATCAAGCAGTAGTTTCACTGGGATATCAAGCTTCGATAGCTCACTCGATAACAAAACTCCTGTTCCATCAGGCCTTCCCTCTGTATTTTTTCCATTAAAAGAGTTCAGTGAGAGGCTACTAATACTACAAAATCATAAAGAGACAGAGTTTATACCTAAGGTCAAGACTATGCAACAAAATGCCTCAGAGAAACCAAGAAACATTAAGCGGATACAACTCAAGCTCCAATCTAAGCTTGTTGTTTAAGAGAAAAAGGGTGTTTTCGATAAGCGAACCTGTGCAGAGAACTCGAAAGAGCTTGTTGTTTTGTGCAGCAGTCTTTAGTATTTCCAGAACAACTCTAGAGAGTCCATGAACCAATATGGTACAACCATCGAATATAAAATCTTGACTAAGCATTGCGATAATCCTACGAGCCTGCACAAAAATCGAACCTTTATAGATCCTCTTCTAATCAATACATTTTGATGATCTACTTCATTGATATATGTAAGAAAACTACTAAATATGAGCCACAGGAGCCATAAAAGGAAGTACCTTGCAAGATATTTCCCCAAATTTCTCAGCACGTTCAAGAAGACGAGACTTAGCTGAATTGAAATCTTCGTATTCTAAAGCAGACGTTCTCGTTACGTATCTTATAAACAAATCGCATCCAGCTGTCAAAGAGATTGATGTTTTATCCCATGACTGCCAAAATTTGAACACTTCTCTCAATCAACAAAACTCACAAAAATTCGAATCGAAAATGAAAAATGAATCTCACCTTGAGTGTATCAGAGGCCTTTTTGAGCTCAATTTCAAGCTCCATCATAGTGCTAGCTTCACTCGCACGAATAACGGCAGCGAGAGCTCGAATAGCCGCGACGGCTTCAGCCAGATCCGGTTGCTTTCTCCAGTTGTTGAACTCTTCAATTACATTAAACGACTTCTCCGTTCCCAGCTGATTATCGGATGAGAGAGGCTGGTCCTCGCCTGTGACCCGGCCAACGGCGGCTTGAGCTTGGGCTAACCAGTCGCTTGTAATGACACCGTGATGCGCCGCGCGAGTTTGGTAATAAGCGGAGATGGAATCAGGGTTTTGAAAGGGACCTCTTGTTGTATCGGCCATGGGAGGTGAATTCGAGCTTCGTCGCTCGTCGAGGATAAACGACGGTGATCTTCGCCACATTGATTTTGGTTTCTTTTTTCTTCTACAGATTCTTCAAAATGGAAAAAAAAAAAAAAAAAAAAAGATTGAAGATATTTTCTGTCGTTTTCTCCAGAAAATCATATGAAAAAAAAAAATCAGCTCTAGGTCAGGTTGAGAATATAAGGCCCATTAATAAGCCCAATTATCATTATCTAAAGTTCTAAACGAAAAAACGGCTCAATAGAATTTGTTTCGGGACAATGGAAATTACGAAAATTAAAATTAATTTGGTGACTTGCAACAATAACAAATCCTCTGTATATTGGTGGTCTAATACCAAGGAGAAGCAGAAAATGCCCTGGGTAGCATGGCACAAAATGACCTGTTTGAAGCAGCATGGTGGTATGGGATTTAGAGATCTGCATAACTTTAATATTGCTCTACTAGCTAAGCAAAGCTGGCGACTTCTTACACAGCCCCACTCGCTCCTCACTAGGGTGTTAAAAGCAAAATATTATGCTAAGTCTGTACTGGTAGAAGCAAATCTGGGGCGTCGCCCAAGTCATGCGTGGCGGAGCATTTTTCAAGGTACTCATCTTCTCAAACAGGGATTAAAATGGAATATAGGGGATGGAAGTCAAATTAAAGTTTGGCATGATTCATGGCTAGACAAACCGCCTCGTCCAGCTAATAAAATAAGCTCTTCTGTCCCTGATCAACTAACAGTTTCAGATCTTATCTTGCCCCACACACGTCAATGGGATGAAATCAAGTTAAGAGACTTAATTCACTCAGATGACGTCCAGCTAATAAAAAGAATCCTATTGAGGCACACAACTTCTTCTGATGTTCCATCTTGGATTTTCACAAGGAATGGCCAGTACTCTGTCAAATCAGGTTATCATCAACTTACTAAGTCTTTTCTTCCTCAATCGCATGATTCTGTCCAAAAAAATGCTCTAAGTAAATCAGTATGGGCTCTCTCTGCTCCACCAAAGCTAAAACACTTTTGGTGGAAAGTTATTCATAATGCTCTCCCGGTTGCAGATGCTCTAGCCCATAGACACCTCAAGATTTCTCCAGAATGTCTTTTTTGTGGAGAGGCCAATGAATCTGCTCAACATCTCTTATTTCAATGTCGATTTGCCAGAGAGATATGGGAATTATCGCCTATTGAAATAGATTCTGGTTAGTTAAATACTCCCCTTAATGTATTAGATACTATTCAAATTTTATTCTCTATTTCAGACGCAAAACAGTCAAAGGAACATCTCTTCCCGTTTGTGGGATGGCGTATATGGAAGGTAAGAAATGATTTGCTCTATAACAACCGCAAATGGTCTATTCCTGATATCATACATCAAGCACTTATGGATTATCATATGTGGAAGGAAGCAATTAATGTGCCTCAACATCAATTAAATCATAACCACAACAGACCATCTACTCCAAACACTCTCCAAGAGGTACTCATTCAGATTCCTTCTCTATGTTGTTGCACAAATGCTTCTTGGATACACTGTCAAAGCAACGCGGGCATTGGATGGACTTTACATGATTCTGCGGGAAGATATATATTTAAAGGTTCTGCTTCAATAGATCCTACTGATTCAGCTCTAGAAGCCGAAGCTATTGCTTTGAGAGAAGCTCTCCTACATTTGAAGCGATTAAACTACCACAATGTCACTTTTTGTGGAGACTCTTTCTCTCTATTTGGGCACCTAATGAAAGCTGCTAATCATAGGCATAAACCTCTTCCCGGGCCTCTTGAGATTCAACACAATCTGGATGATATCATAACATTGGCAAAGAACTCATGTAGTTTCAAGTTCATTGGAAGGAAAGCTAATGTTTTAGCAGATGGCTTAGCAAAAGCTGCAAGGTTGCGTAACTTGCCACTAGTTATCTCTTAGGTTTTTTAAATGTATGAAGTTTTTGTTTGTACCTAAACGATGTATTCTCTGTGTTTCTTTTATATTTAATGGAAATGGCCGACCAAAAAAAAAAAAAAAATCCTCTGTATATTAAAAAAACAATATTAGTGCTCAGAATAGACATTTTTTTCTCAAAATTTTCTTTTTTTTATTTTATTTAATTTTACTATACCTATTATCAAACACATTTATTTCCAGATATAACACAGACGGTTATGGTAAATAGTTTTGAATAGATATTCAGAAACATATTTGACATAAAGACTAATTTATTTAAAAAATATTACTTGAATTTTAGTTTATAAGTTTCATTTAAAATTAATATTTTCTATAAATTTAAAATAAAAGTATACTATAACTTTGGATTGTTTTAAAATATATATATTTTAGTTTTGAAGCATTATTTTTATCTTTAATTATCAATACCAATTTTAAAAAAATCAAAACATTCATTTAAGGTGAAAGTTTTGATAAAAGTTTTTTATATAAATATAAAATAAAACACGAAAAGTATTTTTATATAGAAATGTAAATATTACCATAAAATGTATTTCATATTATTTAATAATAAAAACAAATTTAATTTTTTGTGTTCTCGTTATTTATTTACAATTTTGGATATGAACAGTTTTGTTCTATTATTACTTTTTTTTTTATGAAGGGAGAAGAAAAATATAGACCCACATGTCTCAAAATTGAACAAAAATTTCTTGTAAATGCTATAAAGAAAATTGAGGAACAAAGAGAAACATAACGTTGACTTCAATTGGTAACCATGATTTAGGAAAAGAATGAGAAGGAATGTGATATTCCTCTTTGTTCCTCAATATTTTTACCATTTATAAGTAATGTTTATTCTTCCTCATTCCTTTGCATTCCTCAACAAATGAGGAACAATAGAACAAAAATGTTCCTCTCCAAAATTGATGAGGACAAAATGGAACAAAAAAAGAACAAATAATAATTCGTTTTTTATTTTAAAATAAATAAAAAATAAAGTTATCAATAATATTTGTATTTTAATATATAATAATTTTCATATATTCACAATATATTAACAGAAAATTGTTTGTTCCATTCGGCATTGTTCTTTTTATTCATTTTATTTTTGTTTTTTCAATGGTTACCAGTTGAAGTCGTTACATTACTACTCATATTTTTTCTCAAAAGTGGTTACCAATGGAAACCAACAACATAACTAAACATAAATTACGAGAACTTCTATATATATAAAGAAAAAAAAAAAAGAAACAGAACCCCTGCTAATTACGAGATCTAAAGTAGTCCCATTTAAGAGAGAACGCTATTTTTGTATGTTTCTTGTTGCTCGTGTTCAAGTCGCCTCTTGTGATCGCGTCCGATCCGGCCATTTAACATTTAAAACAAAAAATTTAATCCAGATGGTAGAGAGGTGCCAAGAAAATTAAATAGCCACCACTAAACAATTTTATTTATTTACCTATCCAATAAAGTGATAAACTATAATTTCCCACTGTAATATTAAACGGTATTGAGCCAGAGGGAAATAAATAGTTAATGCATGCAAAAATATAATGCGAACAAAGTACTCTCCACACTGCTTTAGCTGTAAACCTTTAAAAATAATTTTAAACTTTGTCACTTTGTGTTCACGAAATTTGGTTTAGTCAATGCGGCACATGGTGTAGCCAGTAGCCCACTAGCCAGCAGTAATTGTCGCTATTAATGTTGTTCTCTCAAGAGAATTATAGGCTTGCAAGCACAAGATCGTGCATGACAGGACAGCCGATTAAGCCCTTGATTTTAAAGAAACAAAAAAAGATAGTCCCGCAATTTGACTAAATAAAGTACTTAAGTATTCTTCTACACAAATCAATTACAAAGTTTAAAAATAAAATGCATAACGAAAAGTATGTAAAAATGGTTTTAAGCAAGCATAGGAACAATAGTACTCGTCAGATATGTTATAAATGAAAGGAACTTGACAACGGGTGCGACAAGCATGACAATGTGGTCGCGTGACACCATTGTTGCGAACCACTCCGTGTGTGATCCCGTCTTCTGTAGATCTCAATCCCGGCTTGATATTGGAAAAGTCTCCAATCACACATTCAGTATGACAAACGACGCCACATTCTTCACAATTGTAAAACCATTGTTTTGGATCTGTTTTTCTTTCGCAAACCTCGCACCAATATGTCCCATATTGATGCTCCTTGTCGCCAAAGCATAACACCAGAGGATGATCATCGCACTTATGCATGATTTGCTTTGGAATAGTAGCACACTTGTAGTCCAAGTTAAAGTTACAATCAACACAACGCAACACATAATGTTTGGAGTCGCAACCGCCACAAATGTTGTAGTCTAGATTAGTGAGGAATAAGGTATGGCGATGACATTCATGGTCACACGACCAATCAACTGTAGCACATATCAGATCTAGCTCTGTATTTTTGTATGGAATATCATACCTGTAACCACTTGAGAACTGATGACACGCATGACACTTGAAGATACCACCTTGCCCATCTCGTAGTAAAATACGATCGTTAGAGAGACTATGACGTTTTCCACGAGGTAGATAAGCGCATGTTTCGTGAAGAACAAAATCGCATTCCATACATTTGTAAAAGTTATCGGAATAAACAGGACGTTGACATAGTTCACAACGTATGCTTTCGTCACGAACAACACCATCCTAAGTAATTAGTCTTAAATTATGAGATGGATGCTTAGCATAATTTATCACGTTTTCTTCAATGACTTTGAACAATGGCTCGTCTTCCTTCTCGTCTGGTATCCCTTCGAGTTCTCTACCATCCCACACTTGATAGCTTGTTGCGCATGTTGAATGTACAACAAAATCAGAACATTTTGCGCAAGAGTATACCCCATACATCCAATCGACATTCATACGGCAAACTCCACATTTCCTATTCCCAGGTTCTAGAGAATAAGTGTGGAAAATGCGATGATCATGACGATTAATGTTTATGACACGCGGAAAATCGGTACAATCTTCATGAACCATGAAATTGCAACCGACACACACATAAGGGTTACGTTCACCATGCTTACCACAGACATTGCAAACGAAAGAGACTGGTCTCGCCATGAGGTTCAATGGATGGTTATGGCACTTTGGCTTATTGATTGTTGCACGCTTTGGATATTTTCCACACTTCACATCCAAGCTGAAATTGCAGGTAGAACAATGATAAACAAATTCTCCCAATTTTTCTCGACATAAATCACATTTACCATCAGTGTAGTCAGGTGCTCCATTAAAGAGAAGTTTAAGAGCATGATTCGGGTGACATGAGTGGTTGATCTCTAATGATGATGGCATGCATTCTTTGTGCCACGCCGCATCGCAATCCTTGCAATAGTAAGGCCTTAACCCAAAAACTCCCTTACTACACAAAGAACAAACTTTGGAATCTTGTAAAGCAGGTTGATCGGTGACTAGAGGATGAAGGTGCCCGGGAAGCTTCACGGCGCCAGGAAGCTTCACCGTCCTGCGCATGGCGGACAATATTGTCTGCATGTGTTTGTTCATAAGTGAAATATGGAGACGACGAGGTAATGTTCACTTTGAGTAGTCTTCTTTAAAAATAATGACAAGGTGTTATGTATTTTTCGAAAGGCCGACATATATATCTTTCTTTTGTTATTTAAAACTATTACATTAACTCGTATATATAAAAATATAAACTAAAATATTATAACTCGCGTATAGGACAAAGATATTAGATCTAGCTAGGGTTAAGGAAGTAAACTTGATATAACCCTCGGTTTGATTTTGTTGTGTGTATTGTGCAAAGTGCAAACACTACACGTCAGTCACTTCCTGTATCTGATTGCTTAACTGTGATGAGACTACGCAAATCACCTTCGGAATTAGTGGGAAGTTTTGGTAAAAATCCAGATACCTAGCTTTAATTTTTCAAATAAAAAATATTACGCCATTCAATTAGGTTAAGAAGTGACTGACGATTTCCGTAGTCTTTCTTTATGACTTGATGAATGCAAACGAATACGCAAGTTCCCAAACCAAGAATGTGCGGCACAAATTTCGGTATAGTCAATGCGTCACATGGCTGTTGTAAGGCCCATGTGTCTTTTTTTTTTCTTCTCATTGTTAATTAATTACTTTTGCCCATTAAATTATACTACTCCCTTAATGTCGTTTTAAATCTTAAAATTTTATTTCAGAATAAATGTTTATTTCAGAATAGTTGTTAAAATTTCGTGTTCTTTTCCTATTTATTTATTGTATTAACTACGAAAAAATTAATAATATATATTAATGAAGGAATAAAAAAGAAATTAAATTGTTAATATACGTGAAACAATTTTTTTTTGTCAATCACACATCAATTAAAAAGTAACTCTATGAATGGTTGCCCAATCAGGAGGAGAAGAGTTTACAAAAGTAACTTCTGAATATAGAAGTCTAGAAGTTAGAGCTAAATAATCTGCCTTAAAATTACATACACGAAAAATAGAAGAAAACGAGAAAAGGGGAAAAGAAGCACGGAGCAAGCCAAAATCATCTAGCAGATTGGAGAAAACACGCCATTCTTCAGGGGACTGAACCATCGAGACTAACTCTGAACAATCTGTTTTAAACGCTTGACAATCAATCCTTCTTGAAATGATAGTTTCCATAGCCCAAACTAATGTTTACAACTCCGAGTGAAACAATCTTAAACATCATATAATTTAAAGGGTTGATTTGTGCAAAAACAAAAATGAGATATTTAATTAGCAAATCGACAATATAAGATTTTGTCCTAGAGGAACACAAATCAAACGTTACCAATGGCCCTCAACTTCGAAATAATTACAAGAAAAACTGTTGATTTTTTTATATGCGCGTGTGACAGGCGCTTTGACTTTTAGGAGAAAGTAAAAACGAACTGACAGACATTAAATGCTTAGCACGTGAACTGACTCTTACCAAACACTATTGTTATTTTCTCGAATTTGAGCAATTTTGACATGTTACAAATATATATTACACGATTTTAACATTTATACACATGTAAACACATAAATAGTGCATTAAAAGTAATTATAGTATTACGTTATTGAATCTATGTATACACGTATATATATTTATATAACGTTATTAACATTTGTATACATATAACTATAAATAACACTCTATAAAAAACAGTGTTTATCCCTGTGAAAAAAAAAACAGTGTTTATCCCAAATAAAAACTGTGTTTAGTTCTATTTTATCCTCTTAAGTTGAAATTTTTGTAATGTCTCATGTAATATTAATCCAAAGTGAAAGGAAAAAAAAAAAAAGAGTTCTAGTCACCTGGCTTCTAAAATAACATGTTTTTCTAAAATAATCCAACTGGGGGTGCCTATTGATAAAAATTATAAAATTCTAAAATAATAAATCGCAAAATATTAGATGTTCTGAACATCATGTTCGCAAAGATAACATGTTTTTATCCATTTTGCATATATAATTGATAAAAAAATCAATTTACTTAATTATCATATCTTCAAATTGGCATGCCACTGGAGTACAAATATTCTAAAATTAAATTGGCTGATCACAATTGCCTGATCAAAACATAGCTTGAAGGAAGAAAAAAAAAAAAAAAAAAAGATCAAAACATAGCTTCTTTTTTTTTTTTTAATAACTCAAACTGATCACACTTTTCTCAAAAGGTCATCTTCATGTTCAGGTTTTTTAGTCGCGGAATTCGTCCATGAAGCTCTTGTGGAACTCTGTGAGACGATTCACTATCGCCGGAATCTTGTCTTCTTGCGGAAGTATTGTGCATCTAAAGTGCCATGTTCCAGGAACCTAACAACAGAGAATCCAAACACATATTAAAGTTGGATCCTTTTGTAAGACATTTAAAGATTCATTTTTTGAAATGATTTGGTTATTTTACCTGTCCAAAGCCAGAACCAGGGACTACAACTACACCAGTAGCATTGAGAAGGCGTTTGCAGTAGAACGCATCTGGCGCAGTTTTTTCGGCCTCAGCAGCTTCAATCGCCTTTTGAGGAAGGCTAATTCGCGGGAAGAGATACATTGCTCCTTCGGCTCTGTTACATGTAACGCCTTCTAAACTGTTGAGAGCGTCTTCCAAAGTCTGCAAGTTCATTATCAAGCTTGTGACATTATTACAAAGAGACTTAAAAAATGTCTTTAGAGGGTACTGTAATCTTCGACTAACCTTTGCACGTTTTGCCATGGATGAGAGAATTCCATCTCTTTCTGCCATGTATGAGTCATATGAGTCATCACCAGGCTGATCAAACACATATTGGACTGATTAGTCATAATCGGTTGCAAGAACTTAGCGAAAACCGATTAGAGAGAACTAGAGTGTTACCTTGGGTGGGCTCATGACAAGGCTAGCAAGAATTTGACCAGAGATGTTAGAACAAAGATTCACCGAAGCCATTTTGTATATCTGTTCTCTTACATCAGAAGTGAATCCGGTCACCTCCATGTAACCTCCTCTTTTTCCACATTCTCCATAGTATCCTATCAACAGAAGAATATTAAAAACAAAACCCCAATTTTTTAGATGACAAGCATTGGACAGTAAAAGTTGTTCTTTTACCTTTGGAGACTGATTGGAACGAGACTAACGAGATATCCTTTTCACCGTAGCCCAAAGACCGTGCTACTTTCTTGAAAGAATGGAACTTTTTGTCAGGGACGTAAACATTTTCTTGGTAGACCTCGTCAGCTAAAAGAACCAAACCCTCTTGCTTGCAGAAATTAACAATGTCACGCTGGTTTTCTTCCGCAAGAACCTTAACCAGAATAAGAACGCAAAATTAGAGAAATGTTACATTTTGTTTGCCTAATCTTGAAAATCTGGATGTACCTGCCCAGTTGGGTTACCGGGGTTTATGACAACCAAGGCCCTTACAGCGATGCCCTTCGACCTAGCTTCCTCCAGTTGCTTCTTAAGGTCAGATATTTCCAGTCCCCATCCGGTTGCTTCATCAAGATAGTACGGAACCTAAGTAGTAAATTGACAATCAAAATAAAGACAAATGTAAGAAAAAATTGTACCAAAAAACAACATTAGTCCATATTTTGATTAAATGAACATACCAGAGATCCACCATGGAGGGCAATTGAAGCAGAGTACAATGGATACTGAGGAATCGGGCAAAGAATACCATCTTTCTCTGAGCTCAAGAGAAGTTGCATCATCATGTGAACCTAAAGATTAAAGAGACACAATAAATCACTTAGCATGAACCTCTTAAAAGAACTTGCTCTAACTCTATGAGATAATGTTTTGTTTTGACTGTTACCGCTGGACTTGCACCATCAGTCAAGAAAATATCATTTGGATCAGCGGGGAAGCCATCACGTGCTTCGATTCCAGCTGCAATTACATCACGTAATCCTTTGATACCCTGAGGCAGAACAAAAGGAATCATTCAGCAACATAAGGACCATCTAAAGAAAGGGTTTAGGACTTTTAACTAGACTCTGATGACAAACCTGGCTGTGACTGTAAGCACCAGTCGCTCTTCCGGGAATTTGGTCCAAAATCTTCCATGCTCGGTCAATTGAATCGATACTGATAAAGCAGAGTTGAAATTAAATGTTAAGCAATCTTAAACCATGAGCAGATGTGTCCTAAAGCTGAAATATAGCAAGGAAAACCTCAGAATCACGTTTAATACCTGAACAAACCATGTGTTTCAGACTCATCCAAAAGGCTTGAGTGGTCACACAATGCGAGAACCTGAGGCATATAGATGATAAAAGTTATATCTTTGGGCTTCTATGACAAACAAACTAGCACCAAAAACATTCGCTTACCTCTCGGAAGAACCTTATAGGCAGTTGACCAAGAGATTGAGGATTCCCAATGTTGCAATAGATTATCTGCCAAAGACAGTCAAGACTTGTAAGTTTCTTTCTTGTTGTGAATTATAAAGAGTTTGAGAACAGGTAACATCAACAATAAACTATCCACTCCATGAAACTCATGTCAAAAGTGCCGATGAAGAACGAGATTTTACCTCATCAAAGGGATAAGCATCCTTATTAGCCTTCAAGTCTTCTTGCAACTTCTGTAAGATGGAAGCAAAAAGCAAACAAAAAAAATCAATTAGCATCAAAACAATTTTACAGATTTTTGTTCGTGGTTTTACAAGACAAAGCACATGTATATCTGACCTGAGCAATGTTGACAATTTCTCCACGAACAGCATACTCACATTTCAGAACCTGCCACCCGAAAATAATAAAACCAAGTTCTCAGTATAATTGAAAGTGACTCATAAGACAAGAAATGACACAAGAAGTGAAAAGTTTTAAGAACGTGACATTTCGGTGAAACAAGATTAAAATTTTAAGTAGCAGAGATTTGATGGGAAAAATTAAAAATTTCGGAAAAGATGAATCTGCAAACGAGCATTGACCTACGCATAAGCAGAACCAAACTCAGAAAATTCGCAAAAAAAAAAAAAAAAAACCCAATTAAGCAAAGCAAAGAGCAAACCTTTGGCGTTAAATCAGAAAACCACACTAAAAAATTGAAACTTTTTTTACTAAATTAGAAACAAATACAAATCAATCGAGGAAAAAAAAAAAGACCCAGAAACCCACAATTCAAAAAACAGCTATAGAATTAGAAACCGACCTTGGGATTGATGGAGTCAACAGTAACGGGAAGAGAAGAAGTGGAATCAGAAGCAGACATATCCGAAGTAGAAGAGAAGAAACGAGACAGAGAAACAAGAGAAGCAGAAGCAGGAGAAGCAAGAGGACGAGATTGAGGAGAGAGAAAGCTTGGACTTTTGTGATGTTGACGACGAGAATGGTCGACGAGACCTTTAGCTTGGTTAATCAAGAATCTCCGCATCTGCTTTATAGTACGAACGTGCTCTTCAAGCCCCAAGATTGATAATTCTCTCACGAGGAAACAAGGGTCCCAATATCCAGTGCCTGCAACACCGAATTTTGCCTTGTTCTCCACGCTCAAAAATGAGATTTTTTTTTTTCTTTTCTTTTTCAAAAATCTAATTGAATTGATGAAGATATTTGTAGGGTTTTTTTTAGGCGGCTAATTTTTGTTTATTTATCTGTTAAAAACAAAACATGGCTAATCCCAAAAAAAGACGTGTCATTTACCAAAAAAGTTGTCTGAATTCTATCTCCAAACAAGTCATTGACTTAAATATCCACAAAGACCAAAATTGAATAATCCAAGCATAACTGTAATCTAATTTGGGCTAAGCAGATAGATACTATTACTCTAGCATAATCATATTTACTTTTGGTTGAATTGTTGATATGAAAAGTTAAAACCTACATTAGTACATACAGGCATACAGCTAATCTGAAAGTTTTGAAATAATTTATTATTTTATGAAGAAATTTTGTTATAGATTTTTAGATGATAATTATTGAAATTTTAGATGATAATTATTGCTGTGGATTTTATTAAATTGATGGTTTTGTAACATGTCTCCTCTCTCTAGCAAATGATTTTCTTTTTTTTTGTTTTTTTTTGTGAATACCAGAGTTGGGCTACATGATTGGGCCTAAAAAGGCAGTTAAAATCGTGACATGCCCATTACTTGTTTATATCGACGTCACTAAAAACGGCATCGTATTAGGTTGAACGAAAATAAAACCCTAGTAATTAGAAAATTTGTACAACTTCAAAACATCGAAGATTTTGATCCAACGTATACTACGAGTCGAAGAAACGACACCGTTTACTTGTGATTTTGATTCTTCATCTCTCTCTGCGCCGCGTTCTTTGTTGAGCTCGCGCTTCTTCGTTTCTCCTCTTACGTCAACTTTGTTTTTGCATACTCAGGTTTGTGATAAACCTAATTGTTCCTGTTCTTTTGTACAAGCTTCACATAGATTAGTGTAAAGTTATAGAATTGAGACTCGTAATTTATTGTTGTGTTTTAGGTAACGGAACCCAGTTAGGGAATTGTTTCTCGAGTTGAAGTAGAAGCCCTAATTTTGGGGTCTGTAAATTTGGAGAAAAAAATTGAACTTTTCCCTCTTTTGTTATATTGTGTAATATGGGACGAATAGTTCTTGAAAGCTGAGTTGTTTTGTGTGTAAATTTTGTAGGGTTTAACATAGTTGGGGCTAGAAATTTACATGGTTTCAGTTGGTTCTAAATCATTGCCATCTAGGAGGCACAGGACTATTGAGGAAGATTGCTTGATGGGTGAACGGGGAAAGTCTAGTAACAATCATGGCGAAAGGAAGAAGGGAATGCGAAGGAAGGATCACAAAGGTAGCCGTGGATTTGATGGAGATAGCAGCAAGAAGAACCAATCTGGTGGTGCCCCCAATGTCAAGCCAGCATCAAAGAAACAATCCGAATTCGAACATCAGAATCAATTTGTCAGGTAAGGGAGGTTTTCAACCGAGGGCCTAACCCTACGCCTTTGCTCTAATTTTTAGTGGAAATTTTGTTGTCGTAAGAAGTGGTAGTGAATCAGGCTTATCTTTTGCAGGAAAGAGATTGATCCAGAAACTTCAAAGTATTTCTCTGAGATTGCCAATCTCTTTGATAGTAATGAAGTTGAATTAGAGGAACGTTCAGTAATATGCGGAAATGCCCTTGAAGAAACAAGAGGGAGGGAATATGAAATTGCGACAGACTATATCATAAGCCATGTCTTGCAAACTCTACTTGAGGGATGTGAACTTGACCAACTCTGCAGTTTCATACGAAATTCTGCAACTGTGTTCCCAGCCATTGCAATGGATAGATCTGGTTCTCATGTTGCAGAGTCTGCTCTCAAATCCTTGGCCACACATCTTGAAAATCCAGATGCCTATTCTGTTATTGAGGAGGCATTGAATTCTATATGCAAGGTACTTTATACAATTTTTACTGGCTTTGACAAGCATATTGAGGTATCCAGAATATTGCTTCTAGTAATGAAACTAGTAATTGACCTCGATTGTGATGGTGTAATATTTCCCCTGGTCAGGTGATTGTGGATAATCCTCTTGATATGATGTGCAACTGCTATGGTTCTCATGTTCTTCGAAGGCTTCTTTGTCTTTGCAAAGGAGTCTCTTTAGATTCTCCTGAGCTTTATGGCGCAAAATCATCAAAAGCTCTGGCCAAACGTTTGAATCTGAAGATGTCTCAGTTAGATGACAATACTCTAGAAATCCCTCATCAAGGGTTTCCAGATATGCTCAAGTACCTTTTATCTGGGCTATTAAATTGTAGCAGAGAGGATATGAAGTATCTTCAAGTCGATCAGTATAGCAGTTTGGTCTTACAGGTAGGTTTTATGTCCCTGTCTAATCGTCATTTTCAAGCAACTTCTTTAGTATTGACTGTTATTTTACTCTCTCTTCCTGATTCATGGGGATGCTAACTAATCTTCTCTTGACAGACGGCTCTCAGACTAATGCTGAAACAAGATGAGGAGTTACTTGAAATCATTCCACTTATTCTGCGCTGCAACTCTACTAATAAAAAATTAGAGGGGTTTCATATAGAGACTAATGTTGCCAAAGAAATTTTAGAGTCAATGAAGGATAATTCATTCAGTCATCTGGTGGAGGTAACTGAGTTTAACCTCTGGCTCTTACTGAGTTGTTTATACCAAGATTCTGTACCTTGCAAAACAATTGATTATGGACATATTGCCTGCGTTAGACCATGCAAAACATTATCTACAATGATCTCCAGTTCTCTGTTTGATTCAATGCTGGAATTGGAGTGTTAATTTTCTTAGTCATCTTCTTAAATGTGTTTGCATGCCATTTCAGGTTATTTTGGAAGTGGCCCCTGAAAGTTTGTATAACGAAATGTTCAACAAAGTTTTCAAGAATTCTTTATTTGAGCTTTCAGTTGATCGGTGTGCAAATTTTGTTATCCAAGCATTAATCTCCCATGCAAGAGACCAAGAGCAGGTATCTTTATCCTACACTTCATCTTTTTCTGTGTCATCAAAATTTCATTCCAGGTCTTCTTAGCTTCGAATGTATTTTTGCTATTTCTTTGAAGCCGGTAAACTTACGTTCAGTTGATTTTGTTTGCAAGATGGGCATGATGTGGGAAGAATTAGCTCCGAGATTCAAGGATCTTCTTGAGCAAGGGAAGTCAGGTGTTGTGGCTTCTCTGATAGCGGTTAGCCAAAGGCTTGAAAGTCATGAACATAAGGTTTCTATGTTTTCTAAATTTCAGTTGAAAATTTATTTCTTCTCTAGTTTCAAAAATGTGTTCTTATACAGATGATTTTTACTGATTTGACAGTGTTGTGAGGCCCTTGTTGGTGCAGTATGCTCCACAAATGAGTCCCGTATCTCCATTGTTCCACGGTTGCTGTTTCTTGATTACTACTTTGGTTGCCGAGATAAGTCTACATGGGAGTGGGCACCTGGTGCAAAGATGCATGTCATGGGTTGTTTGATCCTTCAGGGGATTTTCAAGTTTTCTAGCGTATGTTTCCTTTTCTCCTTGTGTTGGCAAAAATAGTTTTAGTGTTTTCAACTTCCAAGTTTGGCTTTTCATGTGCATTCACAGTAACTCCCAACTTTTTCTCAATTTGGCAGGATCATATACAGCCATACATAACAAGCTTAACTTCTATGAAAGCTGAGTATATTACTGAAACAGCAAAAGATTCCAGTGGAGCACGTGTCATCGAGGCCTTTCTTGCCTCAAATGCTGCTACAAAACAGAAACGCAGACTAATTATAAAGTATGCTTTGCTTCTTGATGTTATATGGGGATATGTTTATTTCAAGACCGGTAGATTCCACAGTATACTTGTTAATATGATTACTTTCGTTCTGTTTTTGCTTCCGTGTTTTTTCTTCATTCAGTCTCTTATGCTGCTTGTCAGTATTTTTCAAGCAATTGTTCTTTATGTTGATTATGTTTCTTTTTACCAATGATTTCGTCACAGGTTACGTGGACATTTTGGCGAGCTCTCATTACACACATCTGGTTCATTTACAGTTGAGAAGTGCTTCGATGCATGTAATTTGACACTAAGGGAAGCCATAGCAACTGAACTGTTGGATGTGAAAGTTGATCTCTCGAAAACAAAGCAAGGGCCTTATCTGCTTAGGAAACTTGATATCGACGGGTAAGATCTTATTCACAAACTTATCTTGCTTTGTTTGACGGAAGCTGTAAAACATCAGAAAAACTGGTATCACCAACATAAGAATTACACTTCAGATGAAAAAAAAGAAGTATAAGTTCTAAGAGAATAAGTCTTTAGTGTCATAGTGCCATCGAAAGCTGGCATATCTGTAGCATTGATGGCATGCATGTATTCTCTTGCATTTATTTGATATGATATGGAATCATTTCTTTGTTGCAGTTATGCCAGCAGACCTGATCAGTGGAAATCAAGACAAGAAGCTAAGCAATCAACATATGACGACTTTTGTTCTACATTTGGGTCCAACAAATCAAATTTTCCAAAGAACACCTTTGTCTCTGACACATCTGAGGATGCATATCAGGAAATAGAAGTAAAGAATACAAGGAAAGAGATTGACCATCATCCTACTTCCGGGTTTAAGCGTCACCGAGAAGAGCATGCAAAGGACAAGGATGAACCTTTTGCAGGTGAAAAAAGGGCGAAACAGAAGAAGAATAAAACTAGTGAAGCAACAGATAAACCAAAACTAGCTGGCAGCAAAAGACCTTTCCTTTCTGGTGAGATGACTGGAAAGAATAGGCATTCAAATAAATTGCGAATTTGAAGGTTAGACTCCTTACTCTATCATATCTAGTCAAGCTGCATTTTTCTCATCTCTGTGCCACAGTTCTTTTTTCTCTACTTTTTAATGAAGTTGACAGCATAGTTGAAGCCGTTCTGGCTAGATCTACACTTACAAGAATGCTATGAAAAACAGTCTTTTCATATAACACTACAAACGAACTTATAGAGGTCTAAGCCCACTCTAGGAGCTGTTAACAGTAGCAAAGCTTATAAGATTACATTGCAGCATCCAGAAATAAGTGTAAATACGCTATGCTACCCAAAAAAAAAAAATAGATCCAAGACAAAAATAAATGAAATCTATGGTTCTCTTGCTGTGATATGTTGTTTCCTACTTCCTCTTACATCGGTTAGGGGATCAATCCTGGTACAAAAATACACACTCTTGGTGTCAATCATACACTCACAGAGATGCAAAAACCATTTGGAATACATAAAGATTGAAAGAAAATTGAGTTGTGTGGTTTGTCTTTACTTGTTCTGTATAGGGCTGGAGCCAGTCCTTGGGATTCTTCGGAAGCTATCTTTTTCACCTCTTAGAGACTCTCCCTTCATCTCCTTGCTTATCTGCAAATCTCTCACACCTTTGCTAGAAGCTAAATCCATGGAAGCTGGCCCCATCTGACGACACTCTACATTATTCTTGCTGCTAAACAAAGCTAGAAGTAAAAGACAGAGAGCTGCCGAGATCGATGCCGATGTATGGAATCTCTTCATTGTGAAATCTCTTTTTGATCTTTTCTTTATATTGGAGCTCTTAGGTTGTTGTGTTCCTTAAGACTGCAATGGAGAAAACTGTAGGGTAGCGAGCTTATGTTTGAGTTAAAGAGAAAGAATCTTTGTTGGTTTGTAGATTATATTATTGATTCATGAGACTTTTTGGGATCTAATCACGTGAGCTAGTTTGACTGCTGTGCCAATAATTTCCTTATTGTTTTCCCAATTGTGTTCAGATGATGATGAAGATATTTAACATAAATCTAATAGTTTCTAGATCACATGAAGACACATGCATACACACATTCATTCACACGTATTAGCCATGAAAAATATTTGTGATTAAGATGAGGATCATGTGACAGGGCACGTGGTTACTGATGCTGTTTCTTCTAATAGTATTAATTAACGCCAACTTCGTGAGAAGAAACGTTGCAGATTAACAGCTCCTGTCACTATGATAATCACCAACTTTTTTTGTTCTTTTTAATTGCAATCTTTGAAGAAAGGAAAGAAAAACAGTGGAGAGAGTTTTCCTTGTGGCTTACGAATACTAACCACTAACCGGTTTAATTAGACGGTACAACAGACCAAATGTGTTTTCTCAATTGGTTTTCGGTTTATTGAAACCAGTGGCTTGCTACTTCTCTAGTCTCGTTTATGGTAAGTAAACTCATTATAGTTCCCATAGTTTTACTTCTTGAAAAACTTCTCAGTTCTTGTTTCCTCAGACCTGATGGTTTAACTAACATCCTTTTACATAGTGGAGCTTTCTACAATCGTTTCATGGTACTAGTCTCTGAAGTTGATCTTGTGTTGTGTTGATCTGAGTAAACAAAAAGCTTTTGAATTTCAATTCCCGTGGAATACATAAATGATTTACTTGGATGACAAAGAAAGCTCTCAAACACAGCCAATAAAGAGCCGAGACCACATACACAGTTTGACATCTTCAGGCAATCTCACTCAGCTAATCTAATAACAATCTTCAAGGATCAACAGAAGCAGCAACATTGGAGCTGCTACTACTACTAGTACTACTATTGCTACAAGCCACTCTCTTGTCTCTGCTTAAAAACCTCCTTAAAGACCTCAACCTCGTTGTCATTGGAGATTTTGCTTCTTCCTCCTCAACAATAAACCTCATAGATGACGACGAAGATGATACATTCTGACTTCTTACGGAAGAATCATTGATATCCAGAACAACAGCTTCTTGACTCTGAGAAGCACCATTACCAGCAGCACCGTCTTCTTGAGGCCCCACATTGTTGTTTCCGGTACTAACCTGATCCTGGCGACCCCATACCAAGACATTGGTGGGAAATTCCGGAGAAGAAGTTGAAATTTGTGACAAAGCATCATGGTTGTTATTGGTGCTACCAGCATGATCTGCATTGTCTGGAACTTGTTCAACTCTCTTTGAGCTAGCTTGCTCAGGACCAAGAACCGTGTTTCTACAAATCGGACAAGTAGAGTGAGACTGAAACCACATGTCAATACACTCAACATGGAAGCTATGGTTACACTTTGGAAGCAGCCTAGCTTTATCTCCTTTAACAAGCTCAGACAAACAAATAGAGCATTCCAAACCATCTTTGCAACTATCTTGTCTGAAAAAGACAATTGGTAAGGAACTGAGTTCAAAAGAGGTAAGTCCAGTGTTGGATAGAGCGTCTTGGCCTGGGACGAAGATGAAACGGCGTCGCTGACGGCGAGTGACTACAGGCGGAGCAATGGATGATTGGTCTTCTTCTTGTTCTTGCTCTTGCTGTTGCTGTTGCTGTTGTTGGAGCTGATCTATTCTCCACCAGTAGAGTTTGGCGTATAGATGGAGGATAAGGACGAAAAGAACAGCCATGAATAGAACAATGATTGCTGTGAGAATGATCTTGCTTGTGACTTCTTCTGTTGATAGATCACCGAACATTGAGCTATGAGCAGATCTATTATCGTCCATTGATGTGCGAATGAGACAAGATCAAAACTTTTTCTGTTCCTTCTCAAAACAATGAATGTGCCAAGATGAATCAACAAAATTGGCTTGGTTATATGAAGGAAAACGATGATGCAGAAGCAGAAACAGAGAGTTGAGCAGAGCAAAACATGGAATTGGATGGTGATATGAAATTTAGGGTTTTGTGAGGGAAAGCAAGAACCACAAAAGCATGAAACTTTACTCTTTTGGTGGGTACCCAAATGGAAAAAAATCAAACTAAACAAAACCCCAGAGAGTTAATGCAACGAAGGATTAGAATTTTCCAGGAAAAAACAGAGCTTGGAATTGAGACCGAGTGATGTGTTATAATGATGGAGCTGAGAGAGGGATGTTCACTTGTGGTAGAAATGTTAAAAGGGTTTATGAGAAGAGGAAGTAGAAAAAGAAAGGTGTGAATTGTGTATCAATCAGTGTCTCTCTCTGCCATGGAAGAAGAAGAAGACGAAGGCATAAGAAGAAGAAGGAAGAAGTGAGTGGAGCCCAGAGTGTATTGAAATTGGAGTAGGGGAGCTACTCTCTCTTACTTTTAGTCGACCAAAATTTCTTTCTTAATGCGTTAATTCGTCGTCATCGTTTTCCATTACTCAGTTTTTCTGGTAATGCTTCTCTTCTCCATTACAAAATACTAACTACACTTGTTCTTTTTGTTTTGTCTGACTAATTACTAAAGGTTTTGGTGTTTTAGCAATAATAGTTGGAATTTGCAGCTTAGAGATGTATTATCTGATTCAAATTGTTAGTAAAACAATCCTAAATTGATAAAGTTTATCTTTTTGCAAATATTATTTCTAAGGAATATGGAGTAGTACATTATAGTCAAAAATGATGGTGTGCACTGATTTACACATCTTTTAAGATTCTTTAGTCTTTCCAAGATATCGGTAACTCTCCACTAATTTTACCCTTTTTCCCGAGGAACTCTTAACTGTGTTGTGAAAATTTAACAAAACAAGTAAAAGTAAAAAAGCAAGTCAATGGTAGCTTAATGGATGACAATTTGTCATGCACTAAGTTGAAAGAATGAGATGATAAAATTCTAATTATACTTCAATATCAAATGAAGAGCTTTTTATTCTCTCGAGATCAAAGAATCCTCCTGGTCGAGGCCTAGGTTTAAGGATCTTGTCTTTTCATTAAGTGGAACCTTAACTATATTATAAGTTTCGCAAATATAGGTACAGACAAACTCTCGGAAAAAAGTTTTTAAGAGGTGTATGATAATAATTACAGCAACAGAAAAATCAAATCAGCCTATATTTTTAATTATTCCAATCTTACTAGTAATATTCATAACTCTATGTCAAATTTAATTTGTGGGGAAGTCAGACGACTCCGACCTGAATATATGTGGTTCCACCAAGACAAATACATTATATTCATATGCCTATATTGAAACTTTTTGTTGTTAAGAGACAATAATTTAGTACTATTTGAAAAACTTAAGTCCTTGTTGCGCAATTGCTCATTACCCTAAAGGAATTCTGTAACTTTAATTATTTTTTTGTCTTAAAAGTTAACTAGGCAAAATGATGAGAGTTGAATGATGATCTTCTTCACCCTCCCTTTAATAACATATTATCTTCTGTAATCTTTAAATCATTCTCTCTAGATTCCTAAATCCTAAGGCTAACATAATTAATTGAGACATTTGAGAAAGAAAAAAAAACAATCTTTTGGTTACAAATAAATTTTCATAAATAAAGTAAAGATGTAACCACCAGTATCATTAATGCATTCCATAGACCATGACGCAATTTTCTTAAACTAATTATTAAGGGCACTACAATTTTAACAACCTACAGTATATAGTTTGATTGATAAACATGTTTTACCAATATAAAGTACCTTGATTTATTTGTTGTGGGCTTTATTAAATGGACCAAGCTGTTAATTCCTACAAGTGGCCAATTGGTATAACAGAACTACAAAAGATTGGAAAAGAGAAGAGAAACGGGTCGGGCCGTTCCGTATCAACTTGGCCCAAATGAGTTCTAATGGGATAAAACGGGTCCGGTCTCTCACTGACCCGTTTATGTTTTCGGGGGTCAATTTGCACTCAAAAGGGTCGGACCGGTTTTGTCTCATTTTTGGCTCTTTCGAGAGTATCACTAAATATGGCTAATTTTTTGCTTTGACTTTACTCAAACATCTCATGATTTGTTTTGGGTATACCAACAACTAGTTGCCAAGTATATGGAATCTTGCAAACAGAATCTTTATTAAAACTATTTTGATTACATATTTAGTTTGATTGGGTTTAGTGTTTAAATCAAATTGTTTTTGTAGTATTAATTTAAAAACCCAAATAGTTAAAATATATAAACAATTTGCTTCCCTAGTTTTTACGTACGACTACTGTTAAAATCGTGATGGAAAACAAAAACACATGTAAAAACTAAAAAGATATCAGCTATTCAAAGTAATAACTTAACTCACGTATACACACATAAATATGTATTATAAAAGGCCAAGTGGTTAGATTTTGTTCTTTTTGCATGATCTTACCGGTCCAACTCAAAAGAGGTTATGTCTTTAATTTTGACGATCGATATAGAAGATAAGCTATCTCCAAATTTGTTTACATATATATATATATATATGTAATACATGTATTGAATTGAATACTATTTTCTCTTACAAAGTCAAACGTTTTCTCTCCCTTGGTTTTATGAAAACGTTTGTAAGCCTAGATTTCGGGTCGTCAGAAAATGGAATACATTTAACATATGCTTATTCACACCTGTAGTACAAAAAAAAGTGTTTATGTTATTATCACTTGACTGTTATTTTCTGTCGATTATTTAAAATTTCAACTAGTTGTTCTTAAAATATTTGCAAATGATACGAAAATTCTAAATAGCTGTATCTGGGAGCCAGAAAAAAAAGAAAAATAGCTGTATACAGTTTATAAAAAGACAAAAAAAATACTACAAAATATAGGAAAATGCCAAATACAAAATAAACGAGGATCATGATACATGTTATCTTTAAGTGGAATTGTATATATATAAAAAATGGATATACTAATCCAAGTCGTCCAATTGCCGATTTTTATCAAAAAAAACAAAATAAAGTCGTCCAATCAATTTTGTTTACAAAATCATTTCTTAATTTAAAAGGAGAAGAAGAATTTGTCAGACGAAAAAAATAATAATTAGGGTGACTTCTTTTCAAGATAGATAAACAGATAAGCCGATGTGCTGTGTTTAGAAATGGATGCATACTAGAAAATAAAAATAAAAAATAAAGATGAAGTTACAACTTATGAGTAAAATAAAAATACAATATCTACTGGCTTTTCCTTATTCCATTCGAGGCCAGAAAACGACAAGCTTGATTAAACCTGGATTTTGAGGTACATGAGAAATATATTATAGGTTGAGAGAATAATATTATTAGAGATTTTCTAAATTTGATTGAAACATAAGAAAAAATTCAGTGTGGAAAAACAATAAAGGAGATAAGTTACCTTTTTTATTTACATGAAAAATAGATATGATCGGCTTTTATTAGGTAAAGTCACAGGTTTAATTTGGGTTTTATTCTCAACAATCTGAGCCTCAGAATTCTAACTTTTTTATTTATTTTAGATAAATAAAAATAAATAAAGCTATCAACACTTTTTTGATATCAATATATTTGATTTGCTGAAAAGAAAAAAAGATAAATAGAGCATACAAAAAGATTGTTCAGTGTTATTTAATGTCAAATCTTTATATTCGATTCCACTAAAGAGATAACTCTCCTCCATGTCTTCGAAAACTCTATCATGTTAAATAATATTTTGATAGACTAACAAATTCACACCATCATTACTTACTGTTACTGAAACACTAATTAAAGTATTAAACGCATTAATCATGATTGTTTCTATTTAATTTCACTCAAAAAACTGTTTTTGGTAGTCTACAATTCACATAAAACAATTTCGGTTATAAAATTAAGTAATTTTTTTATGAATAAAATTCGATTTGTAAAAACGTGAAATATCACACAAAGTCTATACTTTTATTTGTGTGGTTATAAGCCATTTAATTATTATAACATCCGAAAAGTCGAAGACACTTAATAAATTCAATACCGTATTGTTTAAACTTTAAAGTAACTTGTCAGCTATCATATACGCCATTTGCTCATTAGTAAATTACGAGAAAAAAGAACAGCTTGAAGGATTTTTTTTTTTTTTTTTTTTTTTTGAATAACCGCGGGTCTCCCAAAAGCTTCCTAGGCCCAAGGACTAATCCCACGAAGCTGGCAATTCCCCTATGTAAACCTGCTAGTGGCCGTGCCTCGAACCCTGGTGGCGGAAGTCACAGCTTGAAAGATTTTTATAACCCTAAGAAATCAAAAAGTCAAACAAAATAAATAGTATCCTTTCCAAAAAAAAAAAATAGTTATCATATGATCTTCTTTATCTACCTTTCGTTCTTTATGACCACTATCTAATGTTAAATGTGGCTTCCACTTGGCAAAATTAAAACATAAAAAGATCCTCCATAAGGCAAAAAAGTAAAGAAAGAAATCGAAAAAAAAAATGAATTACATATTCTATAATTTTAGAGGATATATAAAAAAGTTGTGTAACACCACCACCACTACGAGCCACTACTAAACCAGCCGCCCCAAAAGGTAAACGCCTCTCCCATAAAAATAATAATCATCATACTATTCTTCAACCTCTTCTTTATTTATTTAATTTTGATTTCATATCATAATGTTTGTGCCCATCATTATTATTTTATCATCAAATTCAATTTCATGATCAACAAACATCATAGCACGCACGCATGCACCTCCCACCTCCAAAGATTGAAATGACCCAATTCCAAAATAAATCGCATAAAACTTTTTTTTTCTTAACAAAACAAAACCAGACAAACTAAATGAAATAAGTAAAACAATTTTCATTGGTTCATCATTTAAGTAAGGGATATATAGGGCTGACTTTAATAATTAGCATAGGGTTGTACTTAAGCTTTTTATTACAAAAGGAATAATAATTGTATTTTTTAAAAAAAAAACTTTACATAAAAAAACCATACCCACAACCACAATCGGAGCAAAAAGATAACATGATAAAATAAAATAAAAATAAAAAAGTGAACTTTGGGTGTGACAAGAAGTTTTCTTCTGTTTGGTCTGACTATTCCCTTTGGTCAACGATGGTATTGAGAGCCATTTACAAGCTTCGGACATAGAAACCCAGATTGGATAATCATGTCTTTTGTTTCTTCTTTTCCCTCTCCTTCTTCTTCTTCTTCTTCAAGCTTTCTTAATCTTTCTCAGCTTCTTCTTCTTCTTCTCTTGTTCTCGCCATGATTGACGAGAAGATGAGATCTAAATCCATTGGTCCTCTCCTGAGACCAGTAAAACCTTTGAGTCCTCGCATGGTTCTCTTTGTCCTTGTCTACGTTCTTTCCCTTTCTGTCTTCTTTCTTACAGTTTCAGAGGCTGTTTGTAATCTTCAGGATCGAGATTCTCTCCTTTGGTTCTCTGGCAACGTATCATCTCCACTCTCTCCTTTGCATTGGAATTCGTCCACTGATTGTTGCTCCTGGGAAGGTATCTCTTGTGATGATTCTCCCGAAAATCGTGTCACTTCGGTTCTTTTGCCCTCTAGAGGACTCTCTGGCAATCTCCCGTCGTCTGTTTTGGATCTCCGCCGTCTCTCTCGTCTCGACCTTTCTCATAACCGTCTCTCTGGTCCACTCCCACCAGATTTCCTCTCTGCCCTTGATCAGTTATTGGTTCTTGATCTTAGTTACAACAGTTTCAAAGGTGAATTGCCACTTCAACAATCATTTGGCAATGGAAGCAACCGAATCTTTCCAATTCAGACCGTTGATCTCTCCAGCAATCTTCTTGAGGGACAAATCCTCGACGGTTCTGTTTTTCTCGAGGGTGCTTTCAATTTAACCAGTTTCAATGTCAGTAACAACAGCTTCACGGGTCCTAATCCTTCCTTCATGTGCACAACTTCACCGCAGCTCACCAAACTGGATTTCTCCTACAATGATTTCAGTGGTGATCTCTCTCAAGAATTAGGCAGATGCTCGAGACTCAGTGTTCTTCGAGCAGGCTTCAACAATCTCTCTGGGGAAATCCCTAAAGAAATCTACAAACTTCCTGAACTCGAGCAACTCGTTTTACCAGTCAACCGTCTTTCTGGCAAGATTGATGAGGGGATTACTCGTCTCACCAAACTGACATTGCTTGAGCTTTACTTCAATGACCTTGAAGGAGAAATACCAAAGGATATAGGTAAGCTTTCCAAACTGAGAATCCTCCAACTCCATATCAATAACCTCACGGGTTTTATCCCGGTTTCTCTCGCCAATTGCACAAATCTCGTGAAGTTGAATTTACGAGTTAATAAGCTGGGAGGAAATTTATCGGCGATAGACTTCTCCCAGTTTCAGAGCCTCAGCATTCTGGACCTCGGAAACAATACCTTCACTGGGGAATTTCCCTCTACGGTTTACTCCTGCAAAACGATGACAGCAATGAGGTTTGCAGGCAACAAGTTAACTGGACAGATATCTCCTCAAGTACTGGAATTGGAATCCCTGTTGTTCTTTACTTTTTCAGACAATCAAATGACAAACCTTACAGGTGCTCTCCGCATTCTGCAAGGCTGCAAGAAGCTGTCTACTCTGATCATGGCAAAGAATTTTTACGACGAAACAGTACCAAGCGACAAAGACTTTCTTGATTCAGATGGATTTCCAAGCCTCCAAATCTTCGGTATCGGTGGATGCAGATTGAAAGGTGAAATACCAGCTTGGCTGATCAAGCTCCAGAGGGTAGAAGTTATGGATCTGTCAATGAACCGACTTGTGGGGTCAATTCCCGGTTGGCTAGGAACTCTTCCAGACCTTTTCTACTTGGATCTTTCCGATAACTTGCTAACAGGAGAGCTTCCAAAGGAACTGTTTCAGCTGAGGGCTCTGATGTCCCAAAAGGCATACGATGCAACAGAGCGGAACTATCTAGAGCTGCCGGTTTTTGTCAAACCCAATAATGTCACCACCAATCAGCAATACAATCAGCTATCCAGCCTCCCACCTACGATATACATCAGGAGGAATAACTTGACTGGGAGTATACCAGTGGAGGTCGGACAGCTAAAGGTTCTCCATATCCTGGAGCTTCTAGGTAACAATTTTTCGGGCAGCATCCCCGATGAATTGTCAAACCTCACAAACTTAGAGAGGCTGGACCTGTCCAACAACAATCTCTCCGGTAGAATTCCTTGGTCACTCACGGGACTCCATTTCATGTCCTATTTCAATGTTGCAAACAACACTCTCAGTGGGCCGATACCCACAGGGAGCCAGTTTGATACCTTCCCAAAAGCATATTTTGAAGGAAACCCTTTGCTGTGCGGTGGTGTACTGCTAACCTCCTGCACTCCAACTCAGCCCTCTACTACAAAGATTGCTGGGAAAGGAAAGATCAACAGAAGGCTTGTTTTGGGGCTTGTCATTGGGCTTTTTTTTGGCGTCAGTTTGATTTTGGTGATGTTAGCTCTGTTGGTGCTTTCCAAGAGGAGGGTAAATCCAGGAGACTCTGAGAATGCTGAACTGGAGATAAATTCCAATGGCTCGTATTCTGAAGTCCCTCAAGGGTCGGAGAAAGACATAAGTCTCGTACTGTTGTTTGGAAACAGTAGATATGAAGTAAAAGACCTGACCATATTTGAGCTCTTGAAAGCTACCGACAACTTCAGTCAAGCTAATATAATTGGCTGCGGCGGGTTTGGCCTTGTCTATAAGGCTACCTTGGATAATGGAACAAAACTGGCGGTTAAGAAACTCACAGGAGACTATGGTATGATGGAGAAAGAATTCAAGGCAGAGGTAGAAGTTCTGTCCAGGGCGAAACATGAGAACCTGGTTGCTCTACAAGGTTACTGCGTACATGATAGTGCCCGAATACTTATCTACTCGTTCATGGAGAATGGCAGTCTGGATTATTGGCTGCATGAAAATCCTGAGGGTCCAGCTCAGCTGGATTGGGCAAAAAGACTCAACATTATGAGAGGAGCAAGTAGTGGACTCGCATACATGCACCAGATATGTGAACCACACATAGTACACAGAGACATCAAGTCCAGCAACATCCTTTTGGATGGAAATTTCAAGGCATACGTCGCAGATTTCGGGTTGTCAAGATTGATCCTTCCATATCGAACCCATGTAACAACTGAGCTAGTGGGCACCTTGGGTTACATTCCCCCAGAGTATGGACAAGCTTGGGTAGCCACTTTGAGAGGTGACGTGTACAGTTTCGGTGTCGTCATGCTAGAGCTTCTCACAGGGAAAAGACCAATGGAGGTTTTCAGGCCAAAGATGTCAAGAGAATTGGTCGCATGGGTGCATACTATGAAAAGGGACGGGAAACCAGAGGAAGTGTTTGATAAATTGCTGAGAGAAAGTGGTTATGAAGAAGAGATGCTCCGTGTGCTTGACATAGCCTGCATGTGTGTGAACCAAAATCCAATGAAAAGACCAAACATCCAACAAGTTGTAGACTGGCTTAAGAATATAGAAGCGGGGAAAACAAACCAAAATAACAGAGAAGAACCCGAAGAAGAAGAAGAGACGTAACTGTGTGTGTGCCTTGTCCTACATTCATCATTGTGATCAGATTCATATATCTGCATAAGTACATACACACTTATTTTTCTTGTCAATTGCATATGTTAACCATCATTTCCATGTAAATTATAATTTTGATGGTAATAGAAGCTTTGATGATGTAAAGAACAGGAATTTATGCAGCTTGTGGATTTCAAATATGAAACTATTAAGCTTCCATATGATCAAAACCCAGTTTTTTATACAAGGGTATGTATGATTAGAACTCACAGAATTTCAATAACCAACTTTGGTTTCCAAGAAATTTTCTCCGTAGATCTTAAGATAATTACCAAATCTCAAGTGGGGTTTGTAACAGGCATTTAATCGAACACTTGGTGTGCATAGTTACCGAAGAGACATCTAGCGAAAATAAAGAATAGTATGACGCGCGAAAAAGACGAAGCATGAGAATCTGAATACATACCTAAACATCAATGGAGGATTCAGAGACAGAGAGATCGAGAGAGGGAGAGAAAAAAAAAAAGAAGAGGTTTTTGCAAACGAAAGCTGTTGATTTATTTGCACTTTTTAAAACGATGTCGTTTCGGTGTTGTTGGGAAATGATGCTGCAACTACCGCCTTTGGAAAAAGTAGTTTAGACCATGTGCAATGGTAAATGAGTGTCCCGTCCTTATTTAAAAAAAAAAAACAAGTAACCAATCGCGGGCCGCCACGTATCAGTGGGGCCCGCGAATAGTGAAGGACGAGAAAGAGGGACGTCCCAAATAAAGAAACGTCGCATGGTTTTGGAGCAAAGGTCGCATGGTTTTGGAGTGGGGCCCAGCGTGGGACTTTGTCAAGGAACGTTGCTGCAAGTGCTCTTACGTTATTAGGAGGAAAAGACTGTATCGGTATATTTTATACGAATCTTCTACGGTTAAAAACGAGCTCCCATTTTTGTTGAAGTAAAAGAAACCCTAATTTATCAGTATAAAATGCTTGTTGGCTTTTTCCTCACGTCACAGTCTGATCCTTGGTTAACAAACTTTCTACTACGGGTATGATTCAAACTCTGATTTTAAGCACAAGGAACATGCACCATAGTCCATGTTAACTAACATACTAAAGGACGATCAAATAATTCATGGGAAGAAGACAAGATTTTAAACAGAGAGATAAGGCTGAGCGAACAACGTACGCATGACTCTCAACATCTTTGTATATATCTGTCGACCATAGTTTTCTTTCTGATTCATTTAAACTTAATTTTTTTTAATGAAAACAAACAAGAACTATATATGGTTCCACCACGTTATTACAAGAAAACGTATGACTGACGGCAAATTCAACAATAAAGAAAAAAAAATAGTTATCCCTTTTTATAACCGGAAAGTGACAAGAATCAAGAAGTGGAAGAAAATAAGAACATGATTAGTGGTAGTCTCTCCATAAGAGCATGATTATACATCAAAACACATGTCTCCTATTTAATATTCTCTCTGTTTTTTTATAAGTGATGTTTTAAGTTTCTAATTTTGTTCTTAAATAGATGATGTTTTCAATTTTCAATCCAAAATTAATTACTTTTTTATTGGTTTTGACGACTTATATTCTGTAGATTGATTTTTTAATATTGGTTGATTATATAATAAATGGTGTTTTAGTTTAGAAATAAACAAAAATTAAATGATTTATTAATCTATATGCATTCCCCTAAAACATCAATTATAAAATGAGAAAAATGTCGGAAAATGCGCGAACTTTCAAATTTGGGACAAAAAAATCATGAACTTTCGAAATGTCATTTAAATCATAAAGTTTAGTTTGACTTTTTATAAAATGGTTAAGTTTTCGTTGACTTGGCCATTTTGGGCATGTCGTTAAATTTCCGTTAACGAGACGTTGACGGAGTTAACTTTCCGTTAGAAATCTCCGTTGAATCGAAACGACGTCGGTTTAAAAACAACAAAACGACGTCATTTCAGTGGAAAATAAAATGAATTAACTGCGTCTGTGAAGAATCGAACTTTCCGTCGTTTCGATTCAACGGAGATTTATAACGGAAAGTTAACCCCGTCATCGTCTTGTTAACGGAAATTTAACGACATGTCCGAAATTGCTAGGTCAACGAAAACTTAACCATTTAATCAAAAGTCAAACTAAACTTTATGATTTAAATGACATTTCGAAAGTTCATGCTTTTTTTGTCCCAAATTTGAAAGTTCGCGCATTTTCCGACATTTTTCCCATTATAAAATAACGGAGGAGTACTGTTTTTGTTTTAAAACCTTTAAATAATAAGACTAGGGGTTAGTCCGGGCTACGCCCGGTATATATTTAAGGATTAAAATTTTAAGTTAATTAAGTTAGTTTTAATTTCATATCTTTCTTTCATGCATTTGCTCTAGCTTCGAACCCATCAAGCGTTGCACACTTGCACTATAACGTTGAGCTTAGTTGGTTTTAGTTTCCTTTTTAGTTTCTTAACTATACATGAAAGAAATTTATGTGATGTTCTATTTATCATTTTAATTAATCATATATGGTATTTTTAATTGTCTGATCTGATCTATTAATATTTTCGTCATTGTAATTTATTTAAATATATATATATATATATAGTCTATATAGTATTTTTTTCATCTATATTACTCTCATAATTTATTTTCTAATCGTATATTCTTTTTATTTATATACTCTTTGTATATGAGAGAAAGGCATTTTATGCTTGGAGTCATTTTATGCTTCACAATAAGCTATGCTTTGTTCATTAAAGTAATGTTTTAACTCACAAAATGAGAACATACTAAGTGAGTTAAACTTGTTAGATCGTCACGATAGAAGAAGAAATCTCTGAAAACTCTCACAATTTTTTTTTACAATTAAGATTTCAGAAGTTAATTACCATACCTTTAGATTCGCTCGAATCTATTACCAAACACTATATTTGTCTTTTGACTAAAGAATTGCATCAAGCACAAAGACAACTTCATTTAAATAACATAAGCAAAATGGCAATAGTATAAGAGCGGGATAGTCTCTGTTTTCCATCTAATAGTGTTGACCCAAAGAACAAAAAAAGTGTAAATTAGGCGTCTTACACTTTCATAATTTCTTCAATTTTAATAGCATACTAAATCCATGGAAAGAAACACAAAGCCTTTAATTAATTGAAACAACCATGTAATGTTGTAACCTTGTGAGTTTAAAATAAAATTACAAACCAAAAACGAACCAAAAAATATATGGTCTCTTGAAGTGTAAGATTAAAGAGAGAAGACATGTACCTTTAGTGGAAAAAATAAGAGAGGTGGTTCATCTCTTGAAATTGCAGGAGTTATGGTCTCCATCAATTTGGATTTATCAAAGACCAAAACATTGAAGAGTAGTTTGTCCTCCTGCCTTGCCTTTGTCACTTGGTATTAAGAATTATGTCCGAAGTTGAATATCGGGGGCATGTTAACTGGATTCAAAGACAATCTAAGTCTAAGCCATCATGAAAACTGTCAAAACTATTTCTACGGCAAAATATGAACCTTCATAAGCCCACAAAAGCGATTTCTAAAGATTTACCGTTGTTTACTCTCTTCCTCAACCTTCTCGTCAAATCTATATATCTCTCTTTCTCCTTGCTTAAACCCAAAAACCGATCATGACGACATTGTTTTTATGAGATTGAAATTGCGTACGCCACACATGAGGTAAACGATCAAGGGGATAGTAATCGTGATTGCGATGGAGAGGTGTGGCTGTTGAAATCCAATTTAGTAGAGATAAATTTGTAACGAAAAGCCTTGGGAAGAGGAAGAGGTCTGATCATAATTACTAAGAGAAACTCGAATTACAATTATGATGTGGCTGTTTTGAAAAGATTCTAATGATGCTGACATGGCAGCTTGAGAGGAAATGTTGAGAAGCTGAGGTGGATAGGCTGAGAAGCCTCAAATTAAATCTTTTATTAGTAAGAGATGTGCTTTATAAAATAAAATAAAATAAAAAGAAAAAGAAAAAGAAAAAGAAAGAAAGATGTGCTTTACTTGGCAGCTGTGACGATAGACTCTTTTTAGGGGTTTCTACATAAACATAAACTATGACTGTAATTAACAACAAAACAACTCCGTTTGTAATCGAATTGGAGGATTTAAAAGTAATAATAACCTTCGGCCCCAGTCCTATTATTCATGGTTATCAAACTCATCACCACATCTTGTACTCAACGAAACCATGGTAAAGTTCATTGTCTCTTCCTCTCTCAACAAAAAATTGATTTGTGGGAGACGCATACGCTAATTAATTAAGGACCACAATGAGATCAGAATTAATATTGTAATAAACAGTTATGTATACATGAAATATACAAGACAACTAATTATGAGAGAGAGACGTAACTTTGTAAATCAACCTTCTACGTTTTTAATTTATTTTATAAAAGGGATGTGTTTTATATTGATTGAATGTAAGAATAATGGCAGCCTGTTCTTGTTATTGTATATTCACTATATATCTTTTCATAGGGAGAACATAAATTAGTTACACTCATACTTGTATGTTACTTGTGATAAATGTATAGATATTCATTCTAAAATTTATATCTTGATTAATTTTCTTAAAGTTGTCTCATTCTTTTTATTATTAGCAGGCTCCCGTTTCATAGTCATAATAAAACATACTTAAATTATATTTATGGAAAATAGGAACATGCAAGCGGGTATTATCTCAACCCGTTATTTTTTGGCCATGAACGAGTCTCAGGCATATATTACATGATTTTTACCAGTTGGCTAGTAGAATGGGAACATCCTTAGACCTAACTTCTCAACCCGAGTAGTAGAAGTAGTCGCCGTAGTGACATCTTCCACCTTCTTGAATTTGACGAGTACGGTCTTAGCATTATCCTTAGTGAGAACTAGTTGCGGTGCATTAAACCAAACCCCTGGGACGGCTCCAACGGTTCCGGTTGAGGTGGTCAACTTGTAAGTGTTTGCTTCTGGTCCTTCTCCGGCAATCTCAATCATAAACCAGCTATTTGGTTCCCGCCGTGTACCACCAACGAGAATGAGAGGCTCCTCGCTAGCCGATGATGAGGTTTCATTAACTTTCCAAAACTTGGAAAACTCATTGCAGGCCCAGATATTGGACTTGAACTCGATGTTTACTACTAAAGATGTCAGGACGTCGGTTTCCTCTACAACGTATGGTAATGTGAAGCTAACCGGTAACCCCGGTTGGTCCGGAAGGATTGTTTGGGTGACGCCAAGTGGACAATAGGGTGGAAGTATACTAGTGGTGGCTGGGACAAGACCACCGCCGTTGTTAGTCTTGGTCTTCACCGGCTGGATGAAGTATTTCTCACGGAGTTTAACTGGATTGCCGTCCTTGTCGATCACCGGTTCGCCTCCGTGGATGCAGACAGCTGCAGCCAACAGGAGAGTGATGAGAAAAGAGATCACTGAAGGTTTCTTCATAGTGATTGTTTTGTGTGTGTTTTAGTGTTTGAGTGAGTTGAGTTGTGGAGAGCAAACACATTTTGGATCGGTATTTATAGAAATCCTCAGCGGTTAAAACCGAGCATGACAGTAAAAAGAGAAAAATCGAACTCCCATTTTTGCTAAGCAAAACCCTAAATTTATCAGCTATAAATGTTTATTGGCTTTTTCCTCACGTCACAATCTAGTCCTTGGTTAACTAACTTTCTACTACGGTGAGGGTTGAAACTAAGGGATTAGACTTTGTGGAGGTAATCGATTTCAGACTTGAATATTTCAGCACGAGGAACATGCGCAAATTAAGCAGATAAAAACGACGATCGATAAATGGGAGGAAGACAAGGTTTCACAAGCAGAGAGAGATAAGGTTGAGTCACGACGGACTCGTTTCTGGCCACAATATGTTTCTCTATTAAATTAACAATAACCAAAATATAAAAGCAAATTATTTCGACCAAGTTTTACAAGAAAACAAATGAGTGACCACAATTTCAAGATCACTGTAATAATAATTAACCGTAAGGCGACCAGAGTCAAGAAGAGGAAGAAAATGGCCTGCTGAGTAAACCTTGTCTCAGTGAATTTGTTGAAGTTGGAACCTTTCATTAATCCTGCAAAAGAAAGAATTAATCAGTGTGAAGAGAGACTTCATCTCTAGAGGAAGAAGAAGAAGGGTCAACGAGGAACAAGCAAGTCAACAAGAAAGAAGAAGATTGTGTGTTTTGGGTCAAGGAAGCATATTGGCCATTAAGTTGGTTGAGGCCCAATGCGGTAGTGTGTTTTATTGCTTACGTTTAACTATGGACTAAGTAGAGTTGTTGAGTTGTAAAATAGTGATTTAACTTTGTTTGTAAAATTAGTTTAGTATCTATAGGTAAGGTCTAGTATAGTGGTTGCTAAATGTGTCTATGCCTAGTTAGTAGCTAGAAGAAACTACTTTTAAGTATGTGCGTGTCAGTGTGTGCGAAAGTGTAAAAACAATCCAAGTATCCAAGTAATCAATGTTGAAAATCAGAGTCCCTCCTCTCTTTCAAAATTGGTGTCATCCCAATGTCATCAAAGATTCAAAATATTATACTTTTATATAAGCAATAAGATTAGAAACTTTATCTTACGTGCTCAAAAAGTTAGGGATTCAACTGCCACCAACGACGGTGAGATTAGGGCACAAATCGAAATTTAAGGTTTACTAAACCCACACGGGAAGATAAGCGAAGGATAAGGCTCCTGCTCAGTGAATACTTATCGCAATTAGGATCGAGGACAAGGACACGCTTGATGAAGAGAAAGATTTGGGTAGAAAATGTTTTACGATTCATCATTAAGGATAGAAAATGTCTTACGATTAAACTATGTAACCAATACCTTTATTTCTATGAGAGTAAATATAATTATTTTCATCACAAAATCTCATCATCTCCAATCTTTTATGATTTATTCTTGTATTTATATCGTAACTGGGTTTTTAAAAGTTGTATTCTTTTTTCTTGTTTTTTTTTCAATAAAGAAAAAAAAAGTAATATCAGGGAATCAGAACCAGTAGCGGATCTAGAATAAGTTTCTAATGCGGTCATTATATTGTATGAATAGAAGAAGAGAGAATTGAAGCTATGTTAATGGGATCAACTCAAGAAATTTTAACCATTTTCTCTAATTTTTTCTTAATTTTTAATAACAAATCTTTCAAAAATATAAAAGTTATTGGGGTCAGTTGACCCCACTCCCACCAACGTAGCTCCGCACGCTACAAGTAACAAAGAAGTCGGCACAGTAAAACTCTGCTTCAGTGAATCATAAACAAGAACAGAGGAATATACAAAACACTACACACAATCTTGGTTCCGAGTCAAATTAGGGTTTTGACTTTTGATTTAAGTGACATATATGTATTGTATTGATCCGAAACTCTCTGTCGATCGGAGAAATCATTTCTGCTATCGATCGTGTTCAAAAGAATAGTGTTACGTTTCTATGTTGATAAAACCTTGAAATCTCAACTCTCTCAATCTCTCAATAAAGCAAGAGACACACACGTTTGTTTACCCGGTTCGATCAGTCAATGTGATGAGATCTACGTCCGGAGCTAGATTCTATCCAAAAGTTACTATGAATGATCAATGTGTTCTCAAGCTCAAAATCTTTACAAGAGTAGAGAAAAGTTTCGGATACAAAGTAGAATGAAGAAGAAAGAGTATTTAAAACAGAATCAACAGAAAACCCGATATGAATGATTCTCAACATCTCTATGTATCTGCCACATTTTTCTTCCTTATTAATTGAAAATAACTTACAAAAAACAAGAACCAGATATTTTCTTTTATTTATGGAAAATAAGAACATCATGCAGGTATTATCTCAACCCCTTATTTTTGGCCATGGACGAGTCTCAGGCTTAATATTACAATACCAGTTGATTACTATTTAGTAGTAGAACGGGAACATCCTTAGACCTAAATTCTCAACCCTAGAAGAAGAAGTAGCAGCCGTACGTGTAGCATCATCAACCTTTTTGAATTTGACGAGTAAGGTCTTAGCAGTATCATTGGTGACAATTAGTTGTGGTGCGCTTAACCAAACCCCTGGGATGGCTCCAACGGTTCCGTAAAAGGTGGTCAACTTATAAACGTTTGCTCTAGCTCCTTCTCCAGCTTTCTCAATCTTAAACGAGCTATTTTGCTCCCCCAGTTTACCTCCGATGAGAATTGAAGGCTCCATGGGAGCCGATGAGGAATCATCAACTTCCCAAAACTTGGAAAACTCCTTGCAAAACGGCCAGATGTTGGCCCTGAACTCGATGTTTACAGCCGAAGATGTCATGACGGTTGATCTTACGCCAAGTGGTAATACGAAGCCAACCGGTAGGCCGGGTTGGTACGGAAGAAGTGTTTGGGTGATGCCAAGTGGACAAAAGGGAAGTACTGTAATGGCGGCTGGGACAAGACCACCTCCGTTTTTACTTTTAGTCTTAACTGGCTGGATGAAGTATAGTTCACCGGCGTTAAGTGAATTTCCGGCTGTATCCTTCACCGGTTCTTTTCCGTGGGTGAAAACAGCTGCAGCCAAGAGAGTGATGAAAAAAGAGACCACTGAAGGATTCTTCATTGTGATTGTTTTGTATTTTTTTAGGGTTTGAGTGGGTTGAGTTGTAGAAAGCATGCACATGGTATCAGTATTTATAGGAAGTTTCTGCGGTGAAGTCAGTAAAAACAAAATATGAATATATCTTATTTTTGTTTATTGAACCTTAAATTTATTAACTTTAAATATTTCTTGGCTTTCCATCATGCCACATTCTCATCATCCCGTAATTATGGGGGAAAAAGATCATCACGTGATGGGTTTGTTTCTAGACATAGAGGGAGAGTAGAACTGTAGAAGAGATGGGTTTAGACTCTATGGTAATCGATTTAGACTTCGAGTTTCAGCATGAGGAACATGCACAATGGTCCACGTTCAAATGCTGAAAAAAGGACGATTAATAAATGGGAGGAAGACAAGGATTCAAAAGGAGAGAGATGGGGATGAGTGAGCCAACGTACAAAAAAATTCTCAACATCTCTGTTTCTGGCCACAATTTGTGTTTCTATCAATTTAAAAGAAATTACTAAATACATACATACAAGAGCCAAAGATCAAACGAAATGAGTTTTACCACATTTTGCTAGAAAAAAAGAAGAGTGACAGCAAATGGACAAGACAAGAGTCAAGAAGCGGAAGAAATGGGCTGAGTAACCCTTGTCTCGGTGAATGATGAGTTATTCAGAAGAAGAGATGTAATTAAAATGCCTATAACACTTTGTATAAGCTATATAGAGTTAAGTTAATGGATCATATCCTATTTTGTCTGGAGATTAACCCTAATTACTAACACATACGGCATCAAGATTTACAGTTACTACATAGTTTAAGTCATATCCTATCGAGTTATATATTGTTCCCTACTATGATCTTTCATTGCCCCAACCACAATCATAAAAGGCGCGCGTAAAACCACTTAGAGAGTTTTATTAGTAAAATGAATGATTATTCCCTTATGTTTATAACTGTATTTCCTATTATAAGATTACATTTTCTTGGCTGCACCTAGAAACCCTCTCTTACGTGTTCAAAACGTTAGGGGTTCAACTGCCACCAACTTGGAAGACACGGTGACGGCGAGATTAGGGCACAAATCGAAATTTAGGGTTTACTTAATCCTTAAATAAATTAAGCTAATTGTCCCCTACCCGACCCATAACTCATAAGAAAATTGTGGGCTCAATCCGACCCATATTAGACGAACTTATAGTCTAGCCCACAGGCCCAATTCTAATAAATATATAATCATATCAATGAAACGGCGGCGTCGACCGGAGAGGCGTTTAGTCAAACAAATGGTCGTTGACTGGGAAGCGTTGAAAAGGCAACATGTTAATTACTACGAGAACAAATGGATCCTATTGGTTACTGCACGTCACGAGACCAAAACAAATGGCTCCAACACGCGCCGACTAAACAAAAGCGCGTGGTATTCAAAACCCACGTCGCGCTGAAATGTCAAAATACCCGCATTGAAACTAACGCATTTCATAACATTCATTGCTTGCTTAAGACGATCTTCAGACACAAACACAACAATGGGGTTTTGAGAATTTCCGGAAGACACAAAAAACGTGTTTTTTTTTCTTCTCTTTTTTGTAAAAGGATTTATTTGTCTCATTTGATATTTATTATTTTTGGGTTTTCTATAATTCGTCATAATGGGAAGAGGCGGAATCCAAGAAGAAGAGAGCCAAAAAAAGCGAAAAACATGGCGATGGCCTTTAGCGACTTTGGTTGTTGTGTTTTTGGCAGTTGCTGTGAGCTCTAGGACGAATTCTAATGTCGGTTTCTTCTTCAGCGATCGAAATTCTTGTAGCTGTTCACTTCAGGTTTTTGGATTTTACTCTCTTAAATTCTCAATCTTTTGCTTTGATCATAGATGAAAGAATTTGACTTTAAGATTCTCAAGTACATTTTTGTCTTTTGTTTGTATTTCTGGATGAAGTTTGTTGGGTATTGGTGGATATTTGTGATGTGATGGATTCAGGATAAGAAAAATTGAATCTTTTGATCACAGTATTTAGCCAATGCCCAATGGTAATAAAAATTGAATCTTTTGATCACATTGTTTAGCCAATGGTAATAAAAATTGAAACTTTTTAATGATACTGTTGATCCAAAGCTTTGAATCGTTGTTCTTGAAATGTGCCAGTGATTTTTAATTGCAAGATGTGTGATTATCAATGTTGTTGTAAGATTCACTCTTTCAGTGGACTTATCATATTTGATTTTTGTCTTTTTGATTTTCCATTTGGATATGCAGGGAACAGGTAAATTTGATTTTTGTCTTTTTGATTTTCCATTTGGATATGCAGGGAACAGGTAAATACAAAGGTATGGTTGAGGACTGTTGCTGTGATTATGAAACAGTGGACAATCTCAACAGTGAGGTTTTGAATCCTTTGCTTCAAGATCTCGCCACAACCCCATTTTTCCGGTACTATAAGGTCAGTGAGATGCTTTAGAATCCAATTATATAGAAAAACTATGAGATTGTGTTCAGTGGTGTAGTAAGTTAGTGACTTTTGGCTGGATGTGTTTTTTGTATATGGGGGTAGGTTAAACTGTGGTGTGACTGCCCATTCTGGCCAGACGATGGAATGTGTCGTTTGCGTGATTGCAGTGTCTGTGAATGTCCAGAGAATGAGTTTCCAGAACCATTTAAAAAGCCATTTGTCCCAGGTCTTCCTTCTGATGATCTGAAGTGTCAAGAGGGAAAACCTCAGGGAGCTGTTGATCGTACTATAGATAACAGAGCATTCAGAGGTTGGGTCGAAACCAAGAATCCATGGACACATGACGATGACACAGATAGCGGTATGTATTTACCAAAAAATGCTCTAGGGAGTTCTTCTTTGACTATATGCTATAGTGAATGCTTATAAAAAGAGCATTTGATGATTTGAAATTGACTATGTACAGGTGAGATGACTTATGTCAATCTTCAGTTAAACCCCGAACGATATACTGGTTATACCGGACCTTCGGCTAGAAGGATTTGGGACTCCATATATTCAGAGAACTGTCCAAAATGTGAGTTTTTCCTTCTCTACCATATCGGTAGTGTTTGTTTTTGTAGGGTGGTGATTTCATTACAATGCAAAAGTCTTGTAAGGTGATATATGTAAATGGTTTCTGCAGATTCATCTGGAGAGACATGCCCAGAGAAAAAGGTTTTGTACAAATTGATATCCGGTCTTCATTCTTCGATCTCGATGCACATAGCAGCTGATTATCTTCTTGATGAGTCAAGTAACCAGGTTTGTGTTTCTGAGCAAAAGATTGATAAGTCTCTCAACATGAATATGTATATGGTTTTGGCTGACATGTAATTTCTTTAAAATACAGTGGGGACAGAATATTGAACTGATGTATGATCGAATTCTGAGACATCCGGATCGTGTCAGAAATATGTACTTCACGTATCTCTTTGTGCTACGTGCTGTAACTAAAGTGAGTAACTTCTCTGCAAGTCGGTCTTTTGGGAAATTTGACATGTCTTTCTGAATAATCAATCGATTAGCTTTAGGACTGACTCTTAAAATGTTTTATTTAGGCAACAGCCTATTTGGAGCAAGCAGAGTATGACACAGGAAACCATGCTGAAGATCTGAAAACACAGTCCTTGATCAAACAGTTATTGTATAGTCCGAAACTCCAAACAGCATGTCCTGTTCCGTTTGATGAAGCTAAGTTGTGGCAAGGTCAAAGTGGACCAGAACTAAAACAGCAGATCCAGAAACAATTCAGAAATATAAGGTTCGTCTCATTTTCTCTTGAAAATAAATATGTTCTTTTGGCAAATGTAGAGAGTGGTAATAGTAATACAGCTTAGTAATGTATGTGTTGCAGTGCACTGATGGATTGCGTAGGTTGTGAAAAATGCCGGCTTTGGGGGAAGCTTCAGGTTCAGGGTCTTGGTACAGCATTGAAAATTCTCTTCTCTGTTGGAAACCAAGGCATTGGTGACCACCACACAGTGAGTTTCTCAAACATCTATATGCATAGTTTTGTATTGGGGGGTTGCTGATCTGAAAATTATTCCTATCTTTCAGCTGCAACTACAACGGAACGAGGTGATTGCACTGGTAAATTTGCTCAACCGTCTCTCTGAGTCGGTTAAGATGGTCCACGATATGGGACCTGATGTGGAGCGGCTAATGGAGGATCAGATAGCCAAAGTATCAGCTAAACCCGGAAGATTAAGAAGAATATGGGATTTAGCTGTCTCCTTCTGGTGAGTTACACAACGAACTGTCCAGCTTCTAGGCATTCATGGTTCATCTATAAAAGCCTAGGATGGATAGTCACTGTTGTAACGAATTAAGGAAAAAAAATCATTATAGAGAACTCATACAAAAGATTTTTGTAAAACAGATAAAGAAATAGAGATTCTTGAGGTAAAACTAATCTATACTACTAGCATGACAAAAGTTAATTCATACTATTTCATTGATGCCTTGATATTCATGAAACAAAGCTTTTAGTTGTCTTGCACATTAAAACTTCAATACTCTTGTTTCTTCTCTCCAAATTATTGGGCATATTTGTAACGGAAAAAATGTCATAAAAAGCATCAACTTACCAAAAGTGTTGAGAAAAAGCATCAACTTTGCTTGTGGTGAATTAAATTGTCAATTTTAGTTGATTTTCCAATTAAATCGTTAACTTTCGTTGACTTTGCCAAATTGGATACATCGTTAAGTCAACCGACAGACTAGTTTAACAGGGTTAAAACTGCAAAACGATGTCGTTTTGTGTTATTAACAGTAAAAAAAGCAAATATGTGACAGATTCGGAGCACATAATAGGGGAAGTAATCGTGTATCTCCAAAAGCATCTTCTGTGTAGAAACTACAGTGTTCTTCTTCCCTCTGTTGTATTTGCACTTTCTCTCATGGTTCTTCGCAATGGCCTCGACACTACAGGTATGCTAGTGTTTCCCGGATTACTTGGCCTTGATTGAGAATTGAATTCTTTTCATTAAGTAAGTTTAGAATCAAGCTTGCTGCGTTAATTTTCAGTTGGTTTAGAATGATATCTGCTGAAACTAAAGAATTAGACAGGTTTGTTTTTAGGTGTGAAGGTGCATGTTTCTGCCTATCTAAAATTTTCTCTGTTCTCCTGCCTAGGTACCGAGTCAGAAGGTGGTTACAAGGTCATCAAATCTTTGTGTTCTAGAATTAGTAGTCCTCCTGAGGCTATTCCGGTCTGGAGATGGTAAACGATTAATTTATATACTGTGTTTGGTCATCATTCCAAACCTTTTGCATTGTTTACCACTCAAAACCTTAACATGAACCCTTCTTCATAGGTCATATCATCAGGATCTTCCATCGGAACGCGCCACAGATCCGAAAAAGATTGATGAACTCTATGCGTGCCAAGAGCTTTTGCTGATATTTTCGGATATGCTTGGAGAAACGGCATGGGAATCTCAACAGGTGTTGTTGCTTGGTGAAAGTTTTGACATGTCCACTGTATTTGAATGGGAACGAGGTTTGTTTATTTGAGACCTAGTCATTGTATATACTGATGAGTTACAATTTCGTAGTAAGGACAGAGTCCAATAGAAAATGTAAAAGAATCGGTTCTTTTGTTCGGTTTAATCGATAAACACACATTTTTATTACATCTTCTTAAGCACTGAAGCTTAAAATTGCTTTCCAAACTTATTGATCCTCCCAATCTCACTACTCGGAGAAAGCTATGGTCGCCGGGAAACGAAAATCCGACAGAAACCCAACAAATGTATCCGACAAACTTGGTCTAAAAGACCCATTACTGCGCCGTCTCTCTTCCGCCGCCGCCGTCACTCACTCCTTTCTCCAAGCCAACGATCTCTTCCTCTCACCATCACAATCTCTCCGCCTTGAATCCCTAATCTCATCTCTCCCAATCTCACCAACCCCTTCTCCCTCCTCCGCCGTCACCACCGCCACGTGGTTCAACCGCTTCTTAACCTCCGCCACAGAAGACGACGATGATCCTCGCTGGTGTCTTTGTTTCCGAATGTCGAAATCCACCTTCTTCAATCTCTTCTCTATCCTCTCACCTTCTTCGCTTCCTTCGTTCGCTGCCGCAATCTTCCGTCTCGCTCACGGTGCTTCCTACGAGTGTCTCGTTCACAGATTCGGGTTTGATTCCACTTCCCAAGCTTCACGCTCTTTCTTCACTGTCTGCAAACTCATCAATGAGAAATTAAGTCAACAACTTGATGATCCAAAACCCGATTTTTCGCCTAATCTGCTCCCGAATTGCTGCGGTGTCGTCGGATTCGGGAGGTTTGAGGTTAAAGGAAAGCTTCTTGGTGCAAAAGGTTCAATTTTGGTTCAAGCATTGGTTGATTCCGATGGCAGATTCGTTGATATCTCAGCTGGTTGGCCAAGTACGATGAAACCAGAAGCTATTTTCAGACAGACGAAGCTTTTCTCAATTGCAGAGGAAGTTCTCAATGGAGCTCCGACCAAACTTGGGAATGGAGTATTGGTTCCTCGTTACATTTTGGGAGATTCTTGTCTTCCTTTATTGCCATGGCTTGTGACACCTTATGATTTGACTTCAAACGAAGAGGAAGAGGAGAGTTCTAGAGAGGATTTTAACAATGTGGTTCACACTGGATTGCATAGTGTTGAGATTGCGTTTGCTAAGGTTCGAACTCGGTGGCGGATTCTTGATAAGAAATGGAAACCAGAGACAATCGAGTTTATGCCGTTTGTTCTAACTACGGGTTGCTTGTTGCATAATTTTCTTGTGGATTCTGGAGATGATGATGATTCACTGGAGGAATGTGTGAATGGTTGTGCTGCTGGTGATAATGGTGAGACGAGGAAAGATGAAAAAGATGATGATGAGAAGACTCGGAGGTTCGAAGGAGAAGCATATATAGGGTCGAGGAGGATCAGAGATGCTATCGCGGAGAACCTGAGCCGAGTGAGTTTACTAAGATGAAATTGAAAGCCTTGTTTGTTTTAGCCTCATGTTGTAAATTGTGGGATTCTGCTGTCTTTTTTTCTTTTGTGTACATCTGTTTTGATATGCAGTTTACGGCTTAGAAGGTGAACTAGATAATGTAATGTTGATGGTTACTGGTTTCTTGGACCCTAAAATCAATCATAGCTGTCCAAAGAAAAGTAAAGCTTGATTAATGTACATGACAAAAAAGAGGAAAACAAAATCAAAACCCAGAAAAAGGTTTAGCAGGGACAAATTCACTTCAATACCTGGTCAGATGAAGTTTGAATACCTGAAAAAAAATCAAATGAAGTTTGTTGTAGGTAATTGTTGATGATTCACAGGAGGAATGGGTAAATGGGGTTTAATAAATAGGTTCTTGGAACTCTATGAGCACAAAAGCCAAAACCATCTATACAATAGAGTCAAACCAAATCCACAAACGCACTCGAAACCGGAGGATGATAAAATATCAATCATCCTCCAAGAAATCATAATGAATATTGAGAAGTTAAGTCAGAGAAAACATCAGTTTTAATAGGTTCAGATCCATCGCTCTTGTTTCTGCGGTGTCTCCTTCAGACCTGCCTTACGAGCATTGGTTAGCAGAACTCTATGAGCTAACTTTCCTCTGTTTCCTATAGACAGTCTAACTCTCTCCATCCCAACATTAATGCCGCCACCTCTTCTCATCGGTTGCTGCCTCGGGGAAGATTTCATTTGCATTCTCTTTTGTATGCTTCGTCTCAGTATGCTGGTCAACGTCTTCCCATTACTTCTGTGTAGCTTGGGGCTGGTGCAGAGCACTTGGTTAGCGCCACTCTTTTCATCAGGCGAAGTTAATGAAGAAGCTAATGTTGATGTGATTGGAATGAATGGCATTGGGGCTAGAGTCTTCCTTCTTGGAGCTGGTGGAATACGTTTTGCACAGATAGAGGATCTTCCTGTTCTCTTAGGTATTTGCACTTGCTCAGCCATTTCTGGATTGTTCACCTTCTCAATGAGGTCATTGTACTTGAGACCACCATTGGGTAAAGGAGGTAGATCGTAGCTGGTGGTGCTCTCTGCGAGTGGTGGTCGGGTTAGATTCACCATTTCTCTCGAAGTTGATGTGGTTGGGGCAAGAGAACTCCTTCTTGGAGCTGGAGCTGATGGAATACGTTTTGCACAGATAGAGAATCTTCCTGTTCTATTAGGTATTTGCACTTGATCAGCCATATCTGGATTGTTCTCCTTCTCAGAGAGGTCATTATACTTGAGGCCACCACTAGGTAAAGGAGCTAGATTATTGCTGGGGGTGCTCTCCAAGAGTGGTGGGCGTGTTAGATTTACCATTTCTTTCGAACCTGATCCCAACAGTATGCTTGTCAGTGGCAGCCTCTTTGACGGGTTGTTTTCATCTTCGATCTGCTGTTTTGTCTGCTGTTCAGCAATCTTGGTGTCTACATGTTGACGAGCCAGCTTCCTCTCTACCAGTAGTTGCGCTTCAAGTTCTTTAACCTAACAAAGAAAGTGATATGTGATGGTTTAAACAAGCTAAAATGTTATAATCCATGTTGTTCTTGTGGTTGTGGTGAGTATTTGTTTACCTTGTCTTGAAGAGTTTTGTTCTTAGTGTCTCGTTCCTTAATCTTTGCTTCTAAACCGTACATCGTTTCCTCCATTTTTCTAATTTGTTCGTCTTTTCCTTTCATATCTTGCTTCCATTTCTCAACCTGATATAGAATTAATACAGCTCAGAACAATACATGAATGATTCGATAAACACACATGTGGACATGTAGCTTACCATTTGCTTGTACTTCAAGAGTTCAGTATTGTCTAGCTGCTTCTTTGCAGGCCCCAACTCTATCCCTCTCACTCTGCTAGCAAAATTCAGTGAGCATAGTGTCTCACTTTGATCATTATCGTTAGGACTGATTTGTACAAACATGAGGGTCTTTGAATCTCCTCCTGTGATATACCAGTCATTTTTAATCTTAAGCTCCATAACAGATAAACAGAATTTACAAGTGAAAGTGGTTGCAGCTTCAAGGAGAAAATTAAGTACCTAGAGAATCCTGAAGCAAGTGCGTGAGTTTTGAATTTCTGCAAAGGTATATGATCTTATCAGTAATGCGAGCCAAACATCAAGTTAGATGAAAAATGGTGACTGTAACCCTCTTTAAATGAAAATGGATGTATCATATCGACCTGAAAGGAATGTGAGAGCTTTTGTTGGCAAGAGCGAATATGACATCACCAAGAGCAGATAATGATTTGTTGATGTTTTGAGTCTCCTTAAGCCGTTCTCCTTGTACTTCTGTCTTTGCAACCCGTTCGCTTCCAGCTAAGTCAACTAACCATAGTTTGCTCTTTGTGCATTCTCCATTCAACAAATTCTCACCTTTGACCATCACGCAGTGAATGCTGTGCAAAGAAAAGAAGAGAAAATACATTCAGTTAGCTGTTCATTTTCTGCAAAAGGAGACTACTACAGATCGTTAAGCAGACCAGTGAGATCTGCTGCTGTGCTCATTAGCCGTCGTTTTCCCAACAGCCCTTGCATTACTTCCTGTTTTCAACACATCCCAAACCTCTTCTATGCTTTTCACAGGTGCTTCAACCAATCCTGGTACGTGGTGGTTTCCTTCACTCACTTGCCTTATCTCAAATCTGCAAAGAAACGAGTATGACTGTTAGTGATATCAGAAACTATAAACAATGAGACTAAAGAACCATGGACCTTGCATGCTTAACTTCATGAAAGGGTACATCAAGAAGAAAGGTGAACAAAACTTATGTAGTACCTTTTGGGTGCAGATGCACTTTGTGAAGCTGGAACCAACAAATCTCTTATCTGCTCATTGTAAACTTCCAAGACACTGACTGAGATCTCATAATTGTAGCGGTGTTCTCGTTCTTTAATTATCCGAAACAGATTTTCCAGTGTTCTATAGTTTACACCACGGTCATGTTGAGTTCCCTCCATGGTAAAAGTTTTCCCAGTACCAGTCTGGCCATAGGCGAAGATGCAAACATTGTATCCATCAATGACTGACGTAGCAAAGGGAGCAGTATCTTCAAAAACATCAGCTGTAAATGTATAGGAAACAACATGTCGATTGGTGAGATGGATTTCTTAGAAGACAAGTAGGAAATGGTGATCATTGATGCCAACAATCACATTGGGAAGCGTTAGGACCAAAAACAGAATCGAACTTGAAGCTTTTTTTGGGAAAACCATTTGACATGACTATGACCTCCCCATTTTTGGTTGACTCAACATCAATTCCCATTGATACTCCTGATTCAATTTCTTCAAAGTTTAGAGGTCGACACCTGCAAAAGACCCTGATGTTACCTGTACGAAGAAATGATCACAGTAAGTTGTTAGGCTGTCAATTTTAGTCAAGGAGGTTCATCGACAAGTTATATTGGCTATAGACACAAACCCTTTAGTTCTAGTATCTTGTTATATAGTTCTTTCCTCTCTTTTTCTCCCGCTACAAATTTGACTTTGAGATTTTCATGCAATTCTGCGTCCTGCTTCACTGTTGAAAACAAATTTTAACGGATCAAAATTCACAGAAACACAATATTACTAAATCTTTAAAGTGCTAGTTGCATGTCAAAATGACAGGAAGACAAAGACTCACCTCTAGACTGGATGTGAGAACTGAACTCGTTGATATCTTGGACTAGGTGTTTGTATGTTGTTGCCTCCTCCAACAGCTTAATTTGCTCCATTTTCATGATCTACAAATCCAAATTCGTTAAACTGGGGCATAAGAGCTTGCAGTTGCTGATCGTATTTTAAGTTTACTTCTGTGTACCTTCAATTTTCTTGTCAAATCTCTTAATGAAGAGAACCATCTGCTCTTCTCTTTGACTTGTCCCTCGACAGCAAACGCTAGTTATGAACAAGTACATATATGTCAACTTTAACGTTAACAAGGAAGAAGAAATATAAAGGAGAGAGATGTACATACCCAAAGAACCAACATGCATCGACTTGCGCATTAGTTCATTTTGAATCTCACGGAGAGAATTCAATGCTTCTTCGCATTCTCTAGTCTTTCGTTGGTTCTCCTGTTTAAGTTCCTCAACCATTCTCTTCATATTCTCCATCTCTTTCCTCTGCTGCTCACAGTCACTTCTCGTCCCTTCGGCTTCTTCTTCTGTCCTGCAGTCAACATTTTCCTAAAAAGAGTATGACAGTTTAACTATTTGCAACTTTTGTAACCACCCCAAACTCAACTAGAAACACTAAGCTTGTGGAATTTCTCTCACTTGAGTTTGCTGGGACAGAAAAGTGTCAGTTGAACCTTTAACCGCTAGCATTCCAGTTTCTTCAACATCTAAAAGAAAAAAGCAGTGATCAGAGTTGTGAAAAAGTTTAGTAGAATTGTTCAAAGACACAAAAAGGTTAGAAAGCAACATACAAGTAGCCGTTGCCTCTTTCCTAATAGAAATGCCACATAGAATTGCTGTCCCTGTCACTCCTTCTAATCGTATAGATAACTCTCCTTCCCGACCTACGAGCATCCTTAGATCCTCTATCACAAGAGGTGTATTTGCTCCTACTTGCGAAAATAAATCTAGGCCGGATATGACCTGCAAATAGGTTTTCAATCAAACCAAAAATAATATGTGATGAATAAGAAGACAATAAAAGCTCAATTGCAGTGATGCCTTGCCTTTGCTCCTTGAATGAATATATCAAAAACTCTAACTCCCGGTGGACCCTCAGTGAACTCGATTTCAGCAAAATGCAAGTCGATGAAGTAGTCCCCAGGATCCAACGACTGAAACTTGTAAGCGAAATTACCAAGTCGAGCTGTCTGATACAACAAAAGCTCATCTTCATTGCCAACAACAGCATCAGTTGTAATACTTTCACCTCCACTGAAAAACTCATCCTTCAAGAAAGTTACATCATCCACAGTCACATCCGTGCTTATAGAACCCGAGTTAATACTGATAACAGGAGTCGTACTCTCCCGAAAGTTTCCAGGTGGAGAAGGTAACTCAAAAGAAGACTCAGGAGACAACTCATAGCCAAATGTTTGACAGATTGCTGAAAACTTCACAACTTGGCTTTTACGGCCATCTCTTGTAGTAGTAGAACCATCAATCCCATTCTCTAGAGAAAGCTCAGTAGAAAATCTTCTTTTCTTAGAAAATTCTGGAGAATCTTCATAGCTACCTCTAGGTAAATCAGGTGAAGCGCCACAATTTACTAGATCTGGAGATGCTAATGAAAACCCTAACACAACTTTTCCTGAAATCGAACCAAATGCTACGCTATTAATCTCAAAGAACGAAGCGATTTTGATTTCACAAAAGAGAAAAAAGAAAGGTTCGGTTACCATCTAACGCTACGGGATCACTAGATTGTTCCGTTTTCATCAAATCTGGGCTTGATTGTTCCATATCAACATCTAAATTCAAATCTAGAATCAGTAAAGGAAGAGCGAAATTAAGAACTCTTCTTAAAATTTCGAATGACTTACCGTTACTCAATTCGCAATTTGAATCCAGATCTGCCATTGTCATAGTCCTTGAGCTCGATAATGTATCCTTTTCAGCTGCTGATGAAAAAAAAAAAAAAAGTGAGCAAACTTGATTAGAACCAAACAAAAATCTTCCATAAGATGAAATCGAAAATCTCACAGCGAGAGAAGCTTTCACGTCGCAAAGATACATCAGTTGCGAGAAGTGAATCACAACAATCCTCCATTAACAAAAAATTCGCAAGGAAAAAAGAAGAATAGAGAGAAACGAGTATGAAGATGCGAAGAGATTTCAAATTTGGGGAAGAAGAAGAAGAGAAGAGAGAATATTTGTGGTTTAAGGTAATAAGAATCGGATTCTCTTTTTCCGTTGCGGTTATTTTAACGTTATTAGACGACCGTTGATCCTTTTTTACTACTTTGAAATTTGAAATTGATTTCCCGGGCAGCCGGGCAATGATTGACCTCTTTTTCGGGCAGGGGCGATGTACTGACACGTGGCGATGTAACCGAGTCCAATTTGACATAACCGGAGATAGCCGAATCAAATGATATTTATTAAGAGTACCTAAGACCGGCGATATTATGTCTAATGATTTTTTATGAAATGTAGTACAAATTGGACGACCGTTGTGTTACCGACACGTGGTTTTATAACTAAATCCAAGTGGACAAGACCGGAGATATCTAAGACTATCTCCAATGTATTTTCTTATTTTTAGTTCTATCTCTATAATAAAAATAAGTTTTCTCTATTTTTACTCCAATGTGTTCCTCTATTTTTTTCTCTTAAAAGTTTAACTCTATTTATAGGGGAAAAAATAGAGATTCTCTATTATCACCTCTATATATGGAAAAAACTCTATTATTACCTCTATATATGGAAAAAAATAGAGATCTCTATTTTAAAGGTGAAAATAGAGATGGGTTGGAGTAGATTTACCTCTAAAATATAATTTAGAGGCAAATATAGAAGTGGGTTGGAGATGCTCTAATGATTTTTATGATCTTTATTATATGAATCACAGTGCAAATTCAAATTGCAATATGCGGTTGAATTGTTGCAGAAAGATTTTTTCATATAATTGAAATTTATATATGTCAAAGATAATACAATTCTCATTTCTATTTTTCTTTGGCTGCATATATTAAAACATAACATAACAAGAGAAATTTAAACATATATTTGAATTTCTGTTTGGATATATGAATATATCTGCATTATATTCAAATGAAGAGAAATTTAAATCTAAAATGAGTTCAACATTAAAAAAAGAGAAGTATTGTGAAAGTAAAAATTAGCTAACCTATAAGTTGTAAAATATAGAGAGAACAAAATGGACAAATTTATTTGCAATTCTAGGAAAATAGGCAAATGAAGAAACCTCTTAACTTTCTTAAAAAGAGTTTCTATCAATAATGGAAAACTTATACACCTAAATAAAGCAATACATAATCACTCCCGTAACCAAGCAATCTAAATTTATGCATGTAGACTTAATCTTTTGTCATTTAAATATTTAAGCTACATTATTCAGAAACTACTAGTTAAAAAATTACCATGGAATATTATTTTTTATTTTTTTAATTTTATAAATATCAGAATTTTAGAAATATTTTCTTAAAAGGGCAAAACAAAATCTCCATAATTCATATATGTTTTTAACTTTACTTTGTGCTAATGTGTGAGTATTGGTGTGATCTCAAACTCAGGTGAGTGTCTGGATAACTTCACTTGCGTAGAATCTGCTCTTATTTTTACTTGAGACTCTGCAGTTGTCAGGTAAAAAAAAAATAGAAAGAAAGAGTAGTTGTGATTCACTATCGTTATTACACAAGATACCAGAAATATTGAGGATAGCTGGTCCTTGAAACCGTCTTGCTTTGCATCATTTGTCATAAAAGAAAGCTACATTTCGGATCATATTTGGTTTGAACTTACACTATAGTCATATTCTACAATCTTATTAGTTGGCTTAATTTGTAATACACTTAAACTTGTTAATGCCTATCATTGAAACTATAGTTTAATGGGAATTAATAATAGTTCTTCAGTTTGAACATAAGCTAAAATCAATGATTGCAGATAAAATAAACAAAAACAAAAGACTAATGTTCAAAGAAGTTTCACGGGGACTTTTCATCGGTGATTGATCTCGATCATATAGTATCTTCTAAGTTCGAAGGACGCGCAACACACACACACATGCATTTATCTGACTGGATGTATCAAACATTAGTGGTACGGCTTAATATAAAATCTGAACAGCTGTGAAGTGAATAATATAATAATATGAAAGTACACAACACGTCTTTGTCCTCTAACCGTACATTACATTCACTCTGGCAACTAGTAACATTCATGTGCCAGCTTATCATGTCATGGCCCGGCCATATGTTTGTTCATTCTCTTCTCTTTCTTTTTTGTTATCATATATTAATTGTTCAGCCAAGAATTAAGAGAAAAATTGTAAGCTTTTTAAATAAAAATGTACCTCTATATATATCTTTAATTTTATAAACATTTTCAAGTCATGCCATTCATTTGATCTGTTTCTAATCGATCAATTTAAAATTCTTTTTTTAGCCACATATTTATCTATAAATTTTAAATCCTATACATTTTATAAGAAATGAAATGTCAAAAGAATTGTTTGGTTTGCAACTGTTGCTGAATTGTTAAATTGTCATAACATTTAAATAGCATAGAAATATGTAACATTGAATTTCTAAATGCATTGAAGATGGTGGTTCTTGTACGCATTTAAGAACACATTTTAGTGGTATGTAGTCCACAAAAATTTAATTTCAAAGAAAAAAATGTCCACACAAATTCTGGACCAAGGACAATATCAAGTATTTTATCATGAAATTATGTTTTACTTGATGCAACACGTACTTTGGGTGAATTTAATTTTGATAAATTTGGTAAACGGTTATTTTAACCGTCAACTAATGGTTTTTGCGTAAATTATTAGCGTTAGATGTGTGACGTATTTACAAACAAGATTAACTTCTTTTATTTTGTCACAAACAAGATTAAAATACAACTTTGTAGGTAGAAAATTGCATTTTATTTGCTGATTCTCTGCATTTCCCGAATGAAAAGATATAGAAGAATAATGAAAATATAAAAGTAGTAAATAATGAATAAAAAAACTATTGAAATAAGAGAACTAATCTACGATGGATCCGAGCAATAATCTGAATAAAAAGCTTTGTTTCTTCCCATCCTTCTTCTTCTGATCTCTATACCGATATTGCAAAGGAGACGAACAAGAAGAGACCGAAGAAGAAGAGTCGCAAGACGAGACCGACGAGGAAGAAGATGTTGATGATGAGCCGCAATACGTCGCCGTTTCAGCTGCCTTCTTAGTGTAGTCGTAGTACTCCAGAGACAGCTTAGAGAGCCTCTCGGTGAGACAGAGGGAACAGATTCCAGGAGACTGTCTATGTTTCGTGTGCTTCTTGCATGAGAAGTTATTGTCTGAATCAGAATTTGAATCTGATCTTTTTTCTTCAGCTTTCTTTGATTTCATTGTTCTTCTTTTTCTTCTGTTGATGAGAAAATTCGCCATTGATAAATAAGAGTCTGTCGTGAGCTTTGGTCTTGAATTGTATTTTGTCTTTTCTTTTTCAACATCTCGTGTTTGTATTTATAAGTGTGTCGTGTAATTAATGCAAAGCTGGTTTTAAATTTCCATGATGTTTCCGGGATCCTTCACTTATTTGTTTTTCATTTTTTAAAAGGAGATAGGCCCACAATTTTATTTGTTTTCAAAATGTTTATTATCGAATTTAGTTAACACTTGTTCGTTTATGATTAGTCCTCGTTGTAAGCTTATTTGATATTTTGATATATAACCATTTTTCAGCATCAGTCTTACTAATCTATCAATTAGTTAAGAACTTAAGATAAGTAGACATTTTGTTTATGTGTGAATGAAAAAAGTTGGTAGGGTAGATGCAAACATTATTAATTTATACCAAACTTTTTGTTGGTTTTAGTTATGAGATCTGGGAGTGGTTACTGTGTGTTTTTTAAATGGACGGCTTAGATGTATTAAGATCTGAAGTCGGGTCCACCTAATTAGGTAAGTCGGTGGGCCGGTGTTATTGGGCCTTTATACTCAAATGTCCTCTGAGGTCAATGCCCATCTGGCAGTTGTCAATGCTTTCTCTACACTTTCAACTTTCAAGTCTTTCATGATCAAACCCACGTATAATTTATTTAAGTATTCATAATTTCACAATCCTAAATTTTTAAGTAAAAAAAAGCTGTCTCCAGATTTCTATAGTTAAGAATATTTGGTAAGAGCAATACCAAATTCATTATTTTATGTTGTAAATCACGCACAAAATTCAGACGAAAATGTGAATAGTGTCGGAACTTTTGGAATGATACACAAATTCCGAAAGGGCAAATTTTACTTTTTAGTTTTTATCATCCAAATTTGCAAGGTTGATAATTACAGTATCAATTAAAAAATGTTAATTTCTATGGATGGGGCTTCCTATTTTAATTTACTTTTTTATTTCTTAAGAAAGCGAAAAAAAAAAAATCGTGGGAATGAAATGAAAATAGGAGACAAAAACATAGGAAAAATCATGAGAGATAATTAATTATAAGATGCATATAATAGCACTGCCTCTAGCCTGGTCCTTCAAAAGAGTCAAACCACAGCAAAACACAAGAAACCAACTAATTAAGAGAGAGCCAAAGCATACAACAATGCAACTACACAAGTCACAACCAAAGCATCCAACGGCTTCAACACGGCCGTGCCCGAAGCAGAAGGACTAGCCTTTTTACCTTCTGAGGGTGTAGTTTTTCCGTCTTGTACGGGTGTATTTTTGTCAGCGGTACCGTCTCCAGTATTGCCGTCTGATGAAGCTGCTGGAACGGTGACAGAGAGCTTCATGCCACCGGTGCAGTGGCCGGGGATACCGCAGATGAAGTAGTGAGGACCAGATGTCTTGAGAGCTATACTTGTAGTTCCACTACTGTCCGAAGAAATTGCGTTCCCCAATGTGCAACTCTTGTAGTCACTTTCGCTCACTTCGTCCACCGTGTGACCCGCACCGTAGTTGAACACTATACGCAACACAATGTACACATTCATATAAATCTATATTACAAATTTACTACTATGACTTCGAAATGGTTCTTTTGCAAGCAAGGTATAAAAGCATTTTGTTAATGGCAAACACAAAAAGATTATACGTACTTTACAAAAGGATATTATCAAAAAAACTTTTTAAAAAATGAATTTAAAATGTAAAACTTTCACATGTAAATGCAAATTATGTATTAGTGGTTGAAACAATTGCAGACTACGTATAAGAGAGACAATGTATATGTACATACCGATGGTATCGCCAACAGCGAAGGACTTTCCGGTAGCCAACGAGCTATAGTCTTTCCCGAGCGACCATTCGACGGGGTGACTAGCAGAAGAGGCAGGTGCAAACACATTGAAGAAGATGATGACAAGAAAACCAACAAGTGTACTTAAGTTTGCCATTTTTGTGTGTTGAGTGTAACAGTATCTTTATTCTAAAATTGTGTGACAAAGGAAATTCCTTGTGAGTTGTGATCAAATATATAGAGAGATTGGAAACAAAGGATATGTTGGAGTTAGTAGAGTTAAGTCCACTTACCCTCCAACTAAAGCTCTCTCATATCATGTAAGTTTTGAAAACTTTTTTCATATTTAGGGATAAAGACTTGTTCCTCCTCTGCTCTAGCTTTAGACATACTCAACAAAGGAAATGTTGCTACACAATGGGTCATAAGAGGTTTGGTGACACATCATAAAGTCACACTCAAAAACCCTTTGTAAAAAGATAAATGATGATGTCAACCAAAGTAGTCACGATGTGTCATCAAAGTTCGCGTAATGATTCAATATAATGGACCAAACCAAAAGCAGATGAACAAACTTTTCTTACGAGCAATCACTGAGACTTTGCAACAACTAAATATCGAGTATGTGACGTATATTAATTTAATATAATTAATTTTTAACACTAACAAATGTTAGTGGATATGTGACCATGCATGTCCAAGAGTCGTAGACCTCGATGTATAACATTTTTGACTAATATTTAGTATGGTAAACAACAAATCAAGGAGGTTTCTCCTTTCAAAATCAAATTTCTGCGAAACATATAGATTTCTTAAAATTGTACAATAATGCTTCAGTCATACTAAATTTAGAATCTAAGTTACTAGAAAGGTGATAGTTGAGTAATTAGTTTGAAAAAAACAAAATCTATCTCACCGAAAGGTGCAAAACAAATCATGCACATGATATGATAGAGACGCTGCAACTAATTCTGCTGGTCGTTAGACTGCCCACATAAAAGCAATATACAGTATTAACTAAATTATGTTAATGTTGACTATTACTCATTGATTTTTCTTTGGCATTTGCAAGGTACTCAAAAATAATATAATGTTATCAGTAGACTATTATAGGCCTGTTTAAACAGCAGTTTAGGTCCATAAAACATCTAATCATTTTTTTCATAAGCAGCCCATTATTATTCTTTGAAATTGTCCAAGTGATTTGATATGGGACAATTGCTAAGAGAATAAAGAACCTTCCTGAAAAAAAAAACAATTTGCACACCAGTGAAATACTAAATAGTTAACTTTGACAGCACACCAATTCTTGGTAAAACAGTAGAGGCTTTGTCTTTGTGTACAAAGAACTTCCTAAAATGGTGTCACGTATATTGCAAATGAAGTAAAAAAAAAAAAAAACTTGTTACAAAAAGTAAAAATATTATGGTCGACAAAAACAAAAAACTACGTGACGAAATGTGGGTGGTATACTGGTATTGTTCTCTTTTAAGTTTTAGATCTATTGGTAAAATGAGGAAATTAGAGTTCTTACTTCTTACATGCGTATATGGTTAAACCAATAGAGTATGTATTGCATGTTATTCCATTTTTGTGGAACTGAATTTTGGAAAGTTTTACTTATTTAGAGTGGTTTCGTAGATGACACTAGCTACTCAAGTTACAACTTACAACATAAAACATTATCATTAGTAATTTTATTTTATTTTCAAAATATATTTTTCGGTCGTAAATCAATACACAAAAAAGTTAGTGGAATTGATGAACATTATTGTAGTCATTTGAGAGTTGAGACTTAATTATAATCTCAATATTGTTTTTTGTTTTTTATAGCTATCTCAATATTGTTTTTCTACTCAATATTTTGTAAGAACAAATAAAACTCATCTGTTCAGAGGGAAAATTTTAATCATATTCTAGTTCCGTGTCTGTTACATGCTATATAGTATTTATACCATGTTCGTGTCACCACTAATGTGTGATCTTAAGAAAACATTTTTTCAGATCTAACAAATCTAGTTAAAGTCTGTTTTTTTGCTTGCAGTCTCAATATAATTTTTATATTATAATTCTGCCGAAGCCCGATGGCCAAGGCCAACAAAAAGATAAAACTTTTACTTAAATCTTCGAAAGCCAAAGAGTCAAAAGCTCAAAGGTAAAATATGGCTTTCATGATAACGACTCTTCACCAATTAAACAATTAGAAGACGCTTCAACCTCTCACAGAACAAGTCAACAACAAAGATGAGAAGATTTTTTCATCTTTCTCATTAATGTGAAAGAGAAACCCAAAGATAATATCAAATCTTCTTCGTCATTATCAAAACCTAAACAAAATAACACCAAAAAAAAAAACTCAATGAAATTCTCTTGATTTCGATTTCTTGTACTCCAAGCAACGACTTTGTGTTTTGATTGTTTTCTTTAATGGCGAAGAAGAAGCATCGCAAGCTCTTCCCTACCTTAGCATCAGAGACAAACAAAACGTTAGATTGCTCGAACGGAGTCTGCGACCCGATTTGCCCTTACAATTGCTATCCAGAACCAGATTACTACGCCATATCACCACAGCTCCCTCCATGGTCATCGTCACCAGCTCCATCTCCATCTCCATCAATCTCAGCCGTTTATCAACCAACTCAAAACTCATCATCTTCCTTGGACGCCATAAGCATCATCACCATAACCGGTGCGGTCTTAGCCATCCTTTTAACCGGATTCTTTCTTGTAGCGAAATTCGTTTCAGACAGCGTAAACCGTGACAACCACGGAAGGTATCAGTCCGATAACGAAGACAACGACACGGTAATGGAAGAAGAGTTTCAAGATAGGGAACAAGTGGATCACCCAATATGGTTAATCAGAACAACAGGTCTACAACAATCGATCATAAACTCGATTACGATCTGTAATTACAAGAGAGGAGATGGTTTAATCGAGAGAACAGATTGTCCTGTTTGTTTAAACGAGTTTGAAGAAGATGAGAGTCTTAGGTTATTGCCTAAATGTAACCACGCTTTTCACATCTCTTGTATTGATACTTGGCTTAGTTCTCACACCAATTGTCCTCTGTGTCGAGCTGGTATTGCGATGATCAGTGTCGCCACTCCACGGTGCTCTGGTCCGGTTGATGTAACTCCTGGAGGATCAGGCTCACATTTGGAAAACGATGGAGTTGGTGAAGAAGGTCAAGATCATCTTGAATTAGGGAGAGAGAGGCATGAATCTGATTTTAAAGAGAGGGATGATTCAGACAACAGAGATCTGAATTCAGATGTAAGAATTGAGATTAATCGGGGTTTGGAGGAAATCGACGGTGATGGATCTGAAACAGAGACGAAAGAGAAAGTTAGGGTTTTTAGGGAGTGTATGGATCCAAATGGAGGAGATTCAATAAACTCTCTCTCGCATACGAAAACCCATATAGAAAGTGTAAAGTTTCCGGGAAAATCATGCGAGAAACAGAGTCAGGAATTCACCAGACCCATCGGAGAAGACGAAGCAAGCTGCTCTGAGAAAAACGGTGGTCACGTCGACCAATTACGGAGAAGTTGTGATTCCATTGATTCTGGTGAATTGAACGGCGAAAGAACTGAAGATACAGAGGAAAGTAGTCAGTCAGACATTTCGTCGAGCACTTTGAAGACAAATGGAAGCTCCTCCTCTGTATCATGTTTCAACAAAAACAAGAGTTCGATTTTTCCGCTGTAGTAAAGAGTCTCTACCAAAACCATTTTTTCGAATGTAAAATGAGTACATAACAATGCAGAAGTGTTCATGTGTATTAAAGTGTATATTGTATACACACTCTATTTTGTTTTCTTTTTTCACATATGTGCGCCCATGTATAAATTATCTCTATCTTCAATTTGACAAAGCAGGAGATCTAGGTAGAACTCTGCCGACTAAAAAAAAAAAGAAGGTAGAAGTCCATAATAATTTCTAAACCCCAATTTGTGATAAATTATTCCAAAATTTAACCAAGTTAGAGGTCTAGTGGTTTTCACTTGAGAAGAAATTGTCATATATATATATATCTAGGTCAGGATCTATTTCCAAATGGCATGTCGAAGTGATGTTTTGTATTAGATTTAGGCCTATTAAAAACTCTAGTGAAAAGGTTACTCGACGGATACACTCACTTTTAGGGGAATAATTGAATGGTAAAAGTCCGGATCACTCTCTAATTATCAAAAAAAAAAAAGTTTTGAAAATTCGTAGACTATTTCAAAAATATACATGCTTTTAGATTAAGCATCACATATTCAATTTTTTTAAAAATGTGGTCGTCTACTCTAGAGATGAGCGTACTAATTGGAAAAAGAGTTTTCCCCAAACCCACCTTGGATAACAATTGAAATGAATTCTAGAGTGATCAATTGGTCCACCACATGAAGGTTAGACTTAGACCACCATGTACTGGTTGTATTATCAAATTTAATATCATATGAGTATGACTTTTGCAATTTTATAGCTAACATGACTTATTCAAAAATCGAAATACTTCCTAGTTCATACAAGCATGGTTAAAGATTCACATATATAGCCCGTTTAATCGAAATACTTTTAACCCATTTGTTGCCATAAAATGGTAACGAAGAATATTATGATGCAACAGAGGAAAATGTGGGCCCATAACTTTGATTCAGAGAAGCCCAAATCCATAAATGGCCTAACACCTATACTCATTTTAACCCAATCGGATACTTTAAACGGCGTCGTTTTTTATGAGGTTTAAAAGCCTCATATGATATAGACATAGACATGAAAAAGCTATGGACCTATGGTGTTCAAATTTGTTTTTCACTTTTTTATGTGAAAACATTTATTCCCTTATGATCATATAAACCAGCGGTGGAGAAATATATCCACTTCAATCACATCTAAAACCAAAATTTACTTAAAGCAAAGTTAAGGAAAAGTTGATGATTCTAAGTCTCAATCATGAAAAAGATGCTAAAATCTAACAGTCAGCTATATAATGGAGGTCCATCCTTATTGATAAAAATAGAGGGAATAAAATTTTGATTTTTGGTGTAATCACATCGATAGGCTTTACTTTTTACTTTTCCTGGCTTTTGCTTTTTAACCCTAAAAGTGAAAAAAAAAAAAAAAAAACAGAGATTCGAAAGATCTTTGATATGTCTTCATGATACGACAATCATCATCGTCTTCTTGCGTGAATCCCATGTACTGCTGATTCTATGCCTCCAAGTTTTCAAGAAAAAAAAAAGTTTAAAGATTAATTCAAGGGAATATAAAAAGAGTTGTTGGATATATCATTGTCCTCATCATGATTCATGATCGTAAGTTTCTCTACTTTGTATTCGTCAATCAGTTTCTTAACTTCTTCTGTCTCCTAATTTGTTTGTACCTTGTTGGGAATTGGGATTATGTAATCCCATATGTATAATATGGTGTTAATCTAGACTCTAAGTGGTGTTATATATGTTGATGCAAAACGATAATTTGAGAGAAAAAAAACATTGCTGACTGGATATAAGAAGGAGGTCAATATAATTCATCATCTCTTCGTATAGAAAGTGTCCAATTCTTTTTGACAAAAAATTTTAATCACACTTTCTCTTAAACGGTGGATTAATTTGAAATTATAATAAACCAACAACCCTTTTTGAAATCTAACTAAGCTTAATTAATACCAAAATTTCACATGAAAATCCACCAAAATGTTTTGCGTTTTTTTTTTTTAAAAAATTTAATCCAGAAATGTGTACCGTAAAGTCCTTCTTCCTATAGGTAAATACTACTAGTGAAAGTGTAAAATAAATTTTCTAATTATTCTCCTAGGTGAAATTAAAATTAGTAAACTCAAATGTCATTCAATTGATTGGCAAACCAAGAAAACCGAGGAACGAGTAAGAAACTGCATGAGTGCATGACTGCATGGAACTCATACAAGCAAGTACTCGCGAGGATGTATGTAAGAACTCTGACTCCGTTGGTATATTTATATACAACTCCTTTTGTTTATTTCGTAAATACATTTTTTCGAATTATTTCAGTTCTAAAAATCAATGAGGCAGGAAATGTCAAAGTAGAATTATCGTTAAAGCGAATTCAAAGCATTTGTTCAGTAAACAATCATGAGAAAGGTTGAAGTCATTGGAGCATATCACACTCATTATTTTTATTATTATAGTTTTGAAATTTATATTACACTCATTATTCTTTACAAAACTTATACATTCTTACAAAAAAATCATTCTCCATGAGACATAAACTAAGAAACCTGTTTTATACTGTACTTTTTTAATTATTTAAAATTACTTTTGTTTTGCTCTGGTGGAAGGGGAATTATTCTAGTATAGAAACAAAAGGGAGAAAAGTATAAAGAACCACATTTTCAAAATAATTATATATATTAGATTTTGATCCATATCATTATACTATACCAACTACATCGATTATTTATTTTTATTTTCTTGGTAAAATGCCGATAATATTTTGTAGTTCTGAAATTGCTAATTATCTGAAACGGATTACCAGTCTTATACGCATGCAGTATATATATAGTAGGATAGATGTGGCAGTGCTAAGACAAAAAAGGAAGACATTGTTGTTGGAACATTATTACGACTGATGGAATATATAATAGAGCTTGGAACATGGTATACTTAAGCAAGTGAGCATTTATTAGAGAAGAATTTGATTTGTGGCGTGGTCAGAGAATAAGTTTTGGAATTTAAGATAAAGGAAAAAAGTTAGAAATATTCAGTGGGTTTTGATATCAAATTTTCCTTTGATTAGGAAACCGAATAATATTTTGAGAATTTTGTACAAATTTCATGTGATGTCAAAATGCAACTAGGTTTAAGTATTAATTATGAATAAGCTAAAGAGAATTTTCAATGTGTTTGCTTACCCAAAAACTAGTAGTGGATTGAGTCTGAAAAAACTCTCCAATTAAGAATTAAGTTTTCGACGACCCCAAACTAATATTGTGTCATTGTTTATGTAAGATCGAATAGTGGCCCTTCGCGGGTGTCTTAGATGTCATAAGTATTCAAACATCTGATTCAGGAACATGTGAATCTCATATCAAACTTTTTTCTTACCGCACATTTAGATATTACTTCATCTAATTAAAGCCATCGCTCTAGCCTCGTTTTAGTATGGATCAAAGCTCCTTCATCATTCACCATGATTAACTGCATCATGAACTCATTTTTCAAGCTTATGTTTATGAGATTTAGAACAAAGGAACTTCACACATCGGAAACACGGCAGCATCCATCATCATCCTACGATCCTGAGTCCTTTAGAAACGCCTCACTTACCTCACGGATTGGTTCAAATATTTTCAGCTATCGCACAACTAATCAAATTGCTCAAGTCTTTTTTTTTTTTGTGTTTGAGCATTGAGCAAAATCAATTGCTCAAGCTTACTATTCTCGTATAGAATCCCTTATAAGCTAGTTCCTCTTTTGTAATCAGGTCTAAAGGTCAATCACACAAAAAAAATCCTAGGCTCCTAGCAAAGTTTTTTTTGTCATTAGAATTAACCTTAACAAAAAGAAAAGTGAAAAAAAAATATGAAAAAGAGAGAGTAAGATATTAAATTTTTTAATATTTAACTTTATTTAGTTTAATATATGAAAAAGAGAGAGTAAAAGACCACACATGAAAAATTAGAGTTCCTCTAAATGTGTCATAACTAATATTCAACAATATTAGCTAAAGGATGACTCTTCTTCGATCCTCCTTAGGATTTGATTCACAGCTGCTGCAATATCTTCCACTGTATTCAATTGGCTACCTTCTTCAACCTGAATAAACCCATTATTTTTAAAGTTAAAAAATAAAAGATATAAGTTACATGAAAAGGGTTGATATAGTCATTGAAAAAAGTAAAAAGATGATTAAAGAAAATGTTTATATTTCGAGGAAGAAGCTTATGAATGTGTCCTGAAACAAGTGGCGTCATTTCGTTCTGCCGTGCACAGTGCATCCACAGTTCTGTGACCACCAAACATGCCCAGTACACATATATATACACACATTCACACATGTGTAGGCATATGTCATCTTTTTGGTCCCTGATTCTTACAAGAATCAATATTATGATAGTACTTTTGTTTATTTTTTAATAAATAAGAAATGATGATTTTGACCCCCCCAATAATTGAGGCCAGCCCTAACCAAGTAAAAAAGAACGAGAAAAAAAGGAACGATTTATATTTTTGTTCTTGGAAAACCTTTTTTGGCCCAGACAATTAAGTCACAGCACGTACTAATAAGAGACACATTAAATGAACAAAACATTTGTGATTGGGAAAATAATTAATGAATCATTGACCCAAAACTAACAATGAGAATAATGATTAGTCACCCATTAATTAGATACCACTTTAATTTGGATTTGCGAATTTGCAACCCACTAACCCTAAAAAACGGTATTATATATCATGATCACTCTAATCTCGTTAGCAAAAAAAAAAAAAAAAAAAAAGAGAGAAAAAAATGTACCTTGACGCTGATGGAATAGAGGACGGAGTCGTCTCGAGTGGTGACGTTGAGATGGAGAAGAGTGAGCCTTAGGCTCTGTATCGATGAGACCAGTTTAAGAAGCTGTCTCGGTCGCTTTTTAGCAAGTATCTTCAGACTCGCATGGCTCTCCACCATTGTCACTTCTATTTCCGCCATCCCCTCAGCCGCCGCGGCAGACGTAGGCCGGTTCGAGTACTGAGGAAATGCAAAGAAATCCGAGAATGGTCCCGATGAGCTAGCTGCGGTTGTGTTGATCTGGTCGCAGCCGGCTCCGGCGTCTTCGACAGTGGTCTTGACCGGAGGCTCCATTGATTGTAAATGATGCTCAAGCTCCTTTAAGTAGTTGATGGCTCCGCCTACTATCGACGCTTGATCTCCCTTTAACCACCACCAACCATAGGTTAGTTTAGCTAGCCCATAGAAATTGCAAAAGGTTTTGCAAAAACAATCAAACATTTCTATATTTCGTACCTTAATTTTTTTTTAAATATATTATGTCACCATCTCATCTTACATCTATATTATGTATAGTCCTTTTTGGATGCAATGATGTTCAAGACTTTATTTATGCTCCCACAATTCCACTAACAAAATTTTCATTTAGAGAACATGCATGATCTAATAATATGAAAAAAAAAAAGAAATAACGACTTTCGTTTTGTTTTTTTTTTGTCAATATATATAACGGCTTTCATTCATCTATCATCATTCTCAAATTTATATTTTAAAGCAAATATAAAACATACATGCATATCTATATGTATAGCCTATATATGTCCTAATTAGCTAGAAGTCTAGAACATAGGCTCTGCCTTATTTTTGTTCTTTTTCTTTGACACGTCAAGAAATACAGCTAAAGCTAAAGCACTGAATAATATCACGCGCTCACACAAACATATATACATATAATTGTTGTATGTAGATGACTAACCCTTTGAGCATAAGAAGGTGGCATAAGAGAACGGAGAACGGCGAGGTACTCGTTCATCTGTTTCCGGCGATTTCTCTCGACCGCTATGTGAGTCATCCTCTGGTTCTCAATCTCGTCCTTGTTCTTGATACTCCTCGTCCTCCTCCTTTTCCTCCTCCCTCCTCCAGCAGCCACATCCGACGGTGGAGGCTGGTTCTCGGTTTCAACGGCAGATCCATAAGGAAGGTCTCGTGGCCATTGAAGATCCTCTTCGTTGTAATTATAATTATCACTGTTATCTCCGCTTTTACCGTTGTAATTATAACTCGCAAACCCATTAGGTTCTTGTCCTTGCCCTAGCTTAATGTTGTTCTTGGTGTCTTGTGGATCTTGATCTTCTTCTTCTTGAAAGTATAAGTCGTAAAAAGGAAAATCTTTGCAAGAGATGTAGGAGAATGGATCTTGCGGATAAACAACAGCCTCTAAGGCCATAATTAGGTAGAAGAATTCTTGAAGAAATATAAAAATTACACTTGAATATGAAAAGGTTTCGAGCGAGAGAGAGAAATAGAGAGGAAAAAAAAAGAAGACAGAAAGTGTTTGTCTTTCTCTTTTTGTCTCGAGAGGGAGACAAGGCAAAAGGTAAAGACACTCTAGGGAAATTAAACTTGTAATTATCCCTCTACAAGATTAAAAGCAAAAAAAACAGAAATTCGTTCTCAGAGAACTAAGCAAAATTGAAGAAGAAAAGAAAGAGAAATACTCAAAAAGGGTCAAACAAAGTTGTGGTTTGATCTATGGAAGAGACGAGAAGCTTGTGAGGTTATAAAGCTGATTTAACAATAGAAGGTCCGAAGAAAATCGAAAACAATTGAGTTCAGAAAAAGTAGAGATATAGAGAGAGGAGAGATCGTATATGTTTTGTTTTGCACGTGAGATTGTAGACCGGTCCACAAAAACAAAGAAAAGATTCTGTGTGTTTTTGCAGGCTTTGGGGTTCGTCTTGTTACACTCATGTTCGAAGAGAGAGAAAATATAACATGTTGAGTTATCATCTTTATACGTTGCCATGTATTTAATATTTATTTGCCGTATATCATGTGAGTCAAAATGTAATCTAACGAAAGCTATATCCCAAAATTTAGAGATTGTTTGGGATGATAATTATGTCGTATATCACCTTTTAGGTGTTCAAACAATATTTTGCTTCTATTGTGCGTGTGTAATGCGTATTGATGGACAGAAAGACAGAGAGAGAGCTTGACATCAAAGTTTTTTTTTGTTTCTATGTATCAGCCGACGTCAAAGCTTTTATAAATTCGAAATCTAAAGGCTTATTTATACGAGTATTTTTTTCCCCGAACCATGCGGAGACAATGACCGCTGATTTATTATTTTTTATGAAATCATCATATCGTTTATCACAACCCTACCCGTAATGGAATAACCGTAAAAAAACATCAAAAACCATGCATGGGTCCGAAAGCATATTGCCTTTATATAGATACAACTATTGGATCTAACGATTTATAGAGTGAAAATTGATTTTTAAATCAATAAATGTGCTTAATTAATTGTAAAATCTATCTACTAGATTTGGATTAGTAAATTTTGGCTTTTAAAAGTAATAGAATCTTGATGACAACTTAGAAAAAATATTATAATTTTGTAGCAAGAACATTCATTCAATAGTTTAAATTTTATATAGGAGAGAAATGTTGAGAAAATCATTGTTATCATACTGATACATGTTTATATATTATATGAAAAACAGAACAAAAATGTATTTTGAAGGAAATAAAATTTTACTATTAATGAATTTTCTAGAATCAAATTTTTATTTTGGGGAAAAGTAAATACTATAACTTGTTGGTCGTGTTATAAAATGTATTTTATATATGTTACTGGTTGGTAAACTATTTTATAACGCCAAACAGTTGTTAGTATAGACATATATAACAACAAAATGTATAGTAATGTTTTTAAAATGATAGTAACAACAATATCATGTAATTTAAAAATATGTCTTATTTTTTTATAAAACAAGACAAGATTAGAAAACATTAAAAACATCAAGATTAGAAAACATTAAAAATATGTAAATTTGTCTAAGAGAAAATATTTTCAACAGTGTCTGATTCACACGTCTTTAATAACAAAAATATAGGCTGGACAACAAATTCTGATCAAACTGAAATCAACTCTAAAATCATATACCCACTTCGAAACAACTTACTTGCATATTGATTAAGAAAAAAAATTGAGAAATAAAACTTACCTTTTCACCGTTTTTGACCCCCTATTTCTGGCTGCAACATACATTTGTTCTTTTTCTACTTGCTTTAAAAACCAAATTTGTTTGAGATTTGCAATTTTTTCTAAAACCAATATGATTTTTTTGTACATCAAAATTACTCGACTATGTAAGTTTCGAATGTTCGTAAAATGATGACCATAACAATCCATATATTCAAATCAAAAACCTGATCTTCCAACTAGCGATGATAATTAAACACTCACATTTGCATTCAATCCACTTAGACGGTCAAATTTAACCATAGAAAAAATCAAGGATAAAAAATAAGAAAAACATTTCGGCGTGTGGGGTATATGCTTTATTAATCTAATCATGTCATGCTTAAACAAATTATTCTTGATGTTGACATATGTAAGAACTAATGGTAGCTCAACTTAATGTGTATATTAACTAGGTGGCATCTTTCAATTAGTCTGTTTTAAGCACTGTATCATTGATAATTATCGAACTTTTATGCGGAATAGAAGAAGTGAGAATTGGATGGCTATGATACGACTTAGGGTTGCTGTGTAACAAAGTTGGTTGGTCGCTTGAACAAATAGAGATAAAGAACTTAAATGTGATCAAAGACAAAATCTCAGAGAAAAATCATTTGATTGAAAGAATCCTATTTAGAAACACGGTGGAAAATAAATCTAAGGCTACGATATATACTCTTGTCTCCTTTTAGTCCGTGTACCTATAGTTTTTTTTTTGCGGCATAAAAAGATACCATAATTTCAAAACCATCCAAGTAGTACTATAGTAGGCAAAATATATAGTCCCTAGCTAAATAATTTAGATAGTTTTTCAAGTATTCGCCAAAGTTTTAATTGATCACACAGAGATTTTTACAAGAATTAGTGCAAAGTTAGTTGAAAACAAAAAGAATGTCAATGCTTTAACCTATACAATAATAATAAAGAAGAAACATATTACAATAACATTTCAGATAATTGGATCTCCTATTAAAAATAGATTAATTGATAAAATATATATGGCTAAAGAGAAAATGATTATGATTTTATCAGTCCTATGTTTCAAAAATAATTATAACATATGCATTGTAAAGTTGGTCTTCCTTAATATTACTTAAACAACGTTATGAGAAAATAGTATAAGAAATTTTTTCCACTCACATGACTTCATCTTATTTTTCTAAATATACAACTATTCAATTTCGTTATATTATTTACCGTCAGCTAAATTTAATCATTTCAAAATTAATTTAGTAAACAAAAATTCAATTGTTAATTTTATACATTTTAAATCTTATATTAAATAATTTTAAAGATCAACATTTAGTTAGTTTTCAAAAAAAAATATTTAAACAATTTCTTTTATGGTTTTTAAGATACCAATTTGGTTGAAACTACTCTATTTGATATGAAATATATGACGAATGTGCATTGAGAGGATTTAAATTTTGGTATATCATAACTGCACTAACACAATATACTACTTATACTACATGTCTTGATTAATAAAATATATGAGTAATTTTATATCAAAACAATTGGTAAAATTTTGTCCCATCAAACTCATTCATATCAACCACTAAGTATATTTTGAATACATATGAACTATTCCTAAAATTGTTTTCGTGACAATATTCGATTCTTTATCAACTTTTAGCCATCTAATATAATGATCACTCCCGACATATTATTTATATGCATAAACGATTTACTGTTAACAACAGATGCACAGAGTAATCCACGTAAAATGATCAAACATGTAAGATCTAAAAGGGCCCTATGCGAAATCATGACACAATGACACTAATAAACCCGTATCATAACTTGCGAAAAAGTTTTACCAAAAAAAAATCTTGCGAAAAAGCTAAAACCATAAAAGATTTTCAAAATTTAATTTGTGATGAGTTAACTAGATATAAGTATCATTAATTGATCAAGTCATGAAATAATTGTTTGTGTTTGTGATGTTGTTGTGTCACAATCAGTTTTAAATTAAATGTCGATTTAGATTTTTATACGTGGAAAATTAAAATATTTATCAACTATATATTGTTAGTTATTATCAAAAAAAAAAAACTATATATTGTTAGATTAATTTGACGATATATCACTATATCCTAAATTCTATAAAATCTCCCTGTGTTGTTTTGCAAGCAAAAGTAAACAATTTTCTCTATTTTTGTTTTGTTAAAAGGCATGAAACAATTTTCTCCTTACGTAATAAACTTCATTTAAAAAGAATAGTCCAGAAATTTGTTACCTGATGTGGACAGCTATGTTGATCAACATTGAGAACCAGACAGCATAACTCCTTAGTTACTTATAGTTTAGTACTCTTTATGTTTTAAAGTATAAAATGTTTTAATTAAAAACACGCAAATTAAAAAATATATATTTTTAAAATTTTAATAATCATAAAATAAATTGCATGATATAAATAATTATACAATATTAAATTAATCTATAATTTGCATAAAATTTTTAAAAACATCTTATATTATAAAACAAAAAAGTTTTTTCCAAAACAACTTATATTATGAAACAGATGGAATATGAAAACAATATTTTTTAAAACAAAAAACTCCAGAATAAAATTCATTTAAAACAAAAAAAAGATATTAGTTATGAGATTAAACAAATTTAATCAACTTTCAGTAGTATTATTGCAATTATAAGACTTTTGATTTTCTATAGTATGCAAAACTTCTAAAATCCTTAATTATATAATATAATTCAATATACAAAAATATTCATAAGTATATTGAAGGAAAATTTGCATCAATAACCAACAAAAATTTAATAATTCACTAACTAACCAAAACCAAAAAAGTGGATAACATTCAGTATATTTTCTATAATATTTGCCATTATACCCTTGTTTCTTACCATCTTTTCACTCTTCTTTTTAACTATACTATTTATTTCTACCATCAACGTAACCACTATCACACCGTCACCACCATAACCTTTTATCATGGTCGACTTCATCGAAGTCATAATCACCACGTCTCGTTCCATTTATAAACACCACCACCACCATTTTCACCATGTCATCACCACCATCTCCACGACTCCACCACCACACCATCACCGCAACCACTATCACACCAGCACGCTGTTAGAGAGAAACCTTTCGTCATCGTCGACCTCCTCAAAGTCATAATGGCCACTACGTCTCGTTCCATTTATAATCACCACCACCACAACCATTAATCCATTACCACCATCACCATGTTATCACCACCAAAGTCTCCGCGACGCATTTATCACCACCATGCCATCACCTCTACCAGTCTACCACCACCACACTATCACTATTACCGCAACCACCACCACCACCGTCTCCAGAATCATCATAGCCACTACGCTTCGTTTCTATATTATTTTCACTTTATTCTATACTATTTTATTTATGTCAAACTATTTACTATTTTAAAAAATACGTAGCCGATTTAAAAAATCCAAATTATATCATATGTAAAAAAAGAAAATATGATTTTTAAGCAGAATCACAAAATTAAATAAATTTTTACAACAATTATTACAGCCAAAAAACTTGCGATAGGGTATAATTATTTTTTGCTCCATGTAGGATAGAGAAATCATTTTTTCCTCTCACCAAAACCCAAAATGGTAATTCTCAACGACTTTGTGTTATTGACTTAATTTCTAAGATTTTGATGCTATATTCTTCATTTGCTTATCAAATATGGTTATACACCTAATTGACCCAATATTGAATCACTATTGATTTTTTTTTTCTTTTGATATATAAACTTTGTTTTTAACAAAATAAATTTAGCTTATGTAAAAATAAATTGACGGTGGGGACAAAGAAGTAAAATTGAAACAAGAATGAGAGGAGAGTGAGCCGTGTGACCTCACAATGCACTTCTTTTGTCTCTCTCCCTCTCTCTCTCTCTCTCTCTAATGATCTCAAACATTGGCTTCTCTCTTTTCCCGAGAGGACTTCCCAATAACACAGTCCAAAGCTCTCTCTCTCTATTTCCGATCAAAAAGTTGAGTAGCTTTCTGCAGCAGTACCATTTCCAATGTCTTTGTTTCCCATTTTACCTTTTTATCTCATCCTTTGATCAAATCTTGACAAGTTATTATCGATTCTGTTAAAAACAAATTTTTACATACACACTCCGTTTTATAATATAAATCGTTTAAGATAAAAACATGCCGATCAAAAAAATCTTTTTTTAAAAAGTTTAGTCAATTATAAAAGAGACGACATAATATAAATAATTATAAAATATTAAAATAACATATAATTTATAAAAAAATTCGAAAACGATTTATATTGTAAAACAATAATCTTTATCCAAAACGTCAAAACGTCTGTATATTATAAAATGACAAACAGTGTGAAGAATACATGCAAGTTATATCTTTGTGACAAAAAAAAAAGTTACTATATCTAATTTGACATGATTTGAAATATATAGTGATTCTCAAAATATACTATACGGCAAAACCAGATCAAATACATACAAGTTATCATCATAGTACCAAAACGAGTTAATTCAGTACATATAAATCGTCACCCGACAGCATGAATAACTGAAAATATTACATATTGAATACTCCAAATATCGTTTTCTATCGGCTCAATAAAATTGAAATGTTCGATAATGACTCTAATTTCCAGCAAGACATTCCATACGGTTTTTTTTTTTGTTTTCTGATGGTTTGCGATTTTAATATTTATATACAATTTCCATGCACTTTTTACACCAAGGACGAAGAGGTTTTTTCTTGGAGAATGAAACAATTTCTGTATGTGGAGATTAATTTATTTATGCAATTTTATCAGATCCTATCCAACTTGTTAAAATTATGATTTAACCATAAATAATCTAGGGTAAAAGCGATCTTGTAATTCTTAATTTATTCAGGGACATACTCAAATAACACGTCCCGAGATTTCCTTTGTCGTATGTAGTTTAGATGCACGCTGTTCTACGTTTCTCATGTCCTTATTAGTGCATGAAATAACTTCACTTATAATAATGAAAATTGACAACGTATTATTTTAATTTAATACATGATTTTTGATGCCCTGCCCTGGCCATATCTTCGTCAGATTATGGCACTCATACTATCATACATATTTTTAAGTTATATAGTATATATTTATTGAGTATGACTATACTTCGCTTTCTTTTCTTTTACTTTTACCGTCTTATTGCACTTTGTAAAAAAGTGAAATGATCTGCTAAAAGTCATGTTTTACACTGGTCTGATAGGTTTAGACCATTTTCAAAAAAACTTCTTACGTGGAAACTCGTATCTACACTGTGAGCCTTGGTGGAGTAGGAAGATTATACACCAATGGCCTATCAACATAAATCAAGATTTGGGTTTAAAACTTCAAAAATGGAGATAATTTTACCATTTACAGTAGTAATATTTCTAAGGATAACAAATACGTTTCATGGTGTTTTTACTGATACAACTTTTTTTTTTTGTTATCGTTAAAATAGAAACGTATACATAACACGTTCAGATTCAGATTAATGAAATATTATGATAAAATAAACACACGTTTCTATATCAAGAAAATAACGATCTTCAATGAAGACAAATACCACCTAATCGTATAATTCATGTAATTAGACAAAGGGATGATTTCTAACACATCTTATTATCATAATATCGAAATAAACATTAATTTTTTAAATACGACAATTAAAACAAGTATGAACTTGGAATGTATAAAATCTACAGAGACGTTATTATGTGATTTATTCGTTTGATATACACATAGTCACATATGATTGCTAACGTAGACTGGAATTTCATATCAAAGATTCTGTTATCGTAGCATCCATTTTTATATGTAAACGATATTTTTGCGGTGATAAATTAAAAAACGAAATAGCTTACAACAAAGCATCCTGGCAACAAACAGCCTAATCTACATTTTAAAACATATCCCTAAGATTAGCTAGCATGTGGTTTAAGCGGAAACCCCGCTTTCTGAAATTCTAACTCGAGGACCGTACTTGTTCGAATCATGTGTTCATAATATATTCTAAACTTAATTATATATTATATCATTTTTGTTCTAAGACTTGATTGCTATAGTCATGCATAGTCGGGTTAAAATTCTAATATAATTTCCTATTGTGGTGTTTTAAAATAAAGATAAAGTCTTAACACATTAGCAGCACAGATTTTTCTTCACCAAAAAACCTCGTTTTGTAAAAAAAGTAAACTTTGAATACAAAACATAATCTAGAAAAACATAGTTTTGTACAAATACTACTTCGCATGTGCAACTGCAAACAAGAAGTAAACTTGGGTGAGTGTTCAAATTTTGTAGTTCTTTACAAATAGTAGTCATATCTATTTTCCTCTTCATTCGAAATCAAAGAAAAGATATATCTCTTCTCTGTAAGTAAAACCATATATATGACAAAAACCGGCATTTTCTTTTGCTATTAAATCTTCTTTCTCGGCTTTTGTCCAAACTTTCTCCATTTTACTTTTCACGATCTTGTTCTTGGCCCGTTTTTATGAACAATGAGTTTAAATGAGAGACAGAGGTTCAACAAAAACAATACTGTTCATCAGTGGATTGATAACAATACATCAGACATATCAAATTATCAATCCATGTGACTGCTAGACGCTATATCTCTGAGGCTCACGTTTAAGTAATGGGCCTACAAAAAAAAAAAAAAAAAAAAAAAAAAAAAAAAAAGTAATGGGCCTACACTGATACATAAACTTAGAAATAAATAGGCCTTTCATATTACCCAGATGGGTCTTAGGACCATCACTAATTTGCCATATACTTATAACAATCACTTTCAGATCCTGCGAATGTTCACAGTTGTACTTACATCCACATATTTTTACGTTTAAACAAGTCGGATTCTCAAATCAACAAAAGATTAGCAAGACATGTATATTATAATTCGAAAAAGAAAAATAAATACATAAGTTTATCCATGATTTTTAGTCTAATGGTTTGTGTTATAAGTGTTGTACTGTTGTTAATTATTCTGTCACCATCAAGATTAACATCCACATTATACATGTTATTGTTGACAAAAACAAAATCATGAAATCAATGTTGATGTTTAATACATAATCTATAACGTATTCAACAAAAGATAATATATTGTATAAAATTAATTATACAATTTTGTTACAAAAAGATATTGGAAAAGACATTTCAGACGTTATCATATAGTTAATTAAGTGATCCGATAAAAACATTTTAAAACTATATTCATTTTTTTGGTCATCAATTCATTTCATTCTTAAAAATATATATATGTATAATATTATTTCAGCCCGTCGTCAAAGTCACTACATCCCATATCCAATCAAAGGAAATATAATAATCTCTAAAAGACTAAAACCTTGTTATTATATAAAGATAATCACACGATAGCATGGATGCAACCTATAGACTTATTCCGTATATAATTAAGAACATTGCCTATAATTGGATAACGACGTGATGACGACATGGGATGAACCACGATGCAAAGACAAATTAGCAGGCCCGGCCTACCCATAAAGCAGGCAAAACATCTGCTTTAGGCCACAAAATATAAGAAAGTTTTTAGGGCCACATTACAAAGAAACTTGCTTAGTCTAGTGGTTATGTAGTCAATAAGTTAGTGTCAAGTCCTGAGTTCGAGACTTGTGTTCTACAGTTTTTGTTTAACTTTTTAACAATAGTTTTAAATAAAAAATTCTATTATTAAAAAAAAAAAAAAAAAAAAAAAAAAAAAAATTCTATTATTAAAATATGCTTGAGGCCCCAAATATACAAGGACCGGGCCTGCAAATTAGTGATCACTTTCACTAATTTAATTTATTTTGCTCGTCAACGTGAAACTTTCATGCGTAATTGCGTTATAAACCCATTGTACAAAATGCAATATCCTCTGCCAGACATACAACTTTTTAAATCTTATTTGACAAAATAGCCACCATCTCACACACCCAACTGGTTTTTCTAGAGGCTACCATAATGGTTCTATGATACATTTGTAAAACATATTATGCTTTTTAATTCGATATATCGAGTTGAATATTCACTCATATTGTTGATTTAAAAATTTTAAATGTGAAACAAAAGGCATTAGCGTTAAAGTGGGATAAGCCTGAAATTAATATTGGAATTGCACAATTACGAAGAAACTAAACAATTATAGAACCATCACATTAAGAAATCTTGGCGATATTTGCACTAAACGGTTGCTTCATTGATAAATACATCCCAACATCTTGACGGAAACATCACCATCATATCATATATATTTATACAAAAATGTTGTATTAAAATATTCATTAGTTATGCTGTCAACAAAAAAAAAAACAAAAACATTCATTAGTTATGATGCAACATCCTTTAAATAGTGCCATGGTTTAAACTTCAAAGTCAACCTACCAACCACACCCTTTGTAACCATTGAGCAACCTCAAATCGTAGTGTCTCTTAATGCTCCTCTAAGTTTTGATCATCCATATCATCTACTTTGATCTTCACACCAAATTTTCCTCAAAAAAAAAAAAAGAAAGGAAAAGAAAGAAGACAAATTAAAGGTTATTGTTTTTCATTGCATGGACCGGAGAGCCAAACCGACGAAAGTTTGGTCCTCATGAACCCCAAAGGTAATAATAATCTCAACCGTTCAATCATCGGTGGTCATGATCATGGCTCGATCATACAACTACTACTCTTTCTGCTACTCCTCTCCAGCCACGGCGGATTTCAGCTCGTCGCGGGTCAAGCCACTCACGGTGGTTCAGATGTTCCCGGAGATAGCTCTCGGTTTGACCCAACCATGGCAATACTCATGATCGTCCTCGTCAGCGTCTTCTTCTTTCTCGGGTTTTTCTCGGTCTATATCCGAAGATGTCTTGAGCGAGTCATGGGGATGGACTACGGAAACCCCAACGACGCCGGAAACTGGTTTGCCACGAACCGGCAACAGGCGCGTGGACTCGACGCGTCGGTCATCGAGACTTTTCCAACTTTCCGATACGCAACCGTGAAGACGCTTAGGATCGGCAAAGAAGCGCTTGAGTGTCCTGTTTGCTTAAACGAGTTTGAAGACGATGAAACGCTGCGTTTAATACCTAAATGCTGCCACGTGTTCCATCCTGGTTGCATTGACGCTTGGCTTCGCTCTCACGCCACGTGTCCTCTATGCCGTGCTGATCTTGTGCCCGTACCAGGTGAACCCGTCGTCTCTATTCAAATACCCGGTTTAGTCAACGATCCTCCCGGTTCTGATCCGAGCGGTGATCGGATTAGAGTTTTAGGTTCTCCGGACGCACGATTGATTGACTCGGTGGCGTTGACTTGTAATCAGAGCATGCCACGTAGGTCTATGTCTACCGGATGGAATTTAGCCGGAATGTTTACGAATTCTGATCGGACCGGTCAACATTCAGAGAATCTCGATCGGTTCACGCTTAAATTACCGCAAGACATTCACAATAAGCTAGTGAATCCCAGCCTTTCAAAAAGCCACGTGGTGTTACCTCATGTGATGAGTTCAGCGAGAGGATACAGAACCGGAAGCTTAGGAAGTGAGAGAAACTACTTTTACTATGAACGGTTCGACCAAGATGGCCGGTTAGACCGTAGACCATTTTCCATAACTCCTCCATACCGGACAGGTTCAATCAATAACACATCTCCAGGTGACAGTAGTGATCATGTGCGTGCTGGTTCACCCAAAAGTTTGCTTCTAGCAATGAAATCACCGTTTGATCGATTATTTCTTGGAAAGAACAACAACGTCGGTGAACGCTCGTCGGATCACCTTCGTTCCGGCGATGCTACACCGTCGAATACTGTGTAATTTGGTTATTGAGAAAGTCCATGCACATAATTTTATTTTTACTTCTGCATTCTTCAGTTTCAACTTTAATGTCTCGGAACAATCGAACATACGAATTTGGTTTAATAGGAATATTTATGAAATTTTGGGGCTAAATTGTAATAAAAGTATTTATACGGGATACGTAATGAAGTTATGTAAAAGTCTTGAGTCAAGTGAAAAAAAATGTTGCAAATGTCGTTGATCTGATCTGAGTGATGATGATAATGTTCAAAATCGCGAAAGCTACATTACGAAACAGAAACTCAAGCGTCGCTGCTTCGCTATTCTACTCTCTCCAAGCTAGTTCTATCTCCAGGTTAATCAAAAAATGATCCTTTGTTCCAGATTCTTTACATACGAATTTGTAGATCTATGTCCCCGGAACCTGTGTTTGTACCAAGTCGAGTGTTCTGAGTCAAATTTCAATTGGATTCTTTTTGTTTTCCGATGTTGGTTAGGCAAAGTAAGGTGGTTAAGACAGAGAGAATGGTTGAGACAAATGACATGCATGTAACTCGTGTCTTATTTTGCGGTCCGTATTTTCCTGATTCCTACAACTTCACCAGAGAGTACTTGCAACCTTACCCTTTTATTCAGGTACAAAAACTGTTTGATTTCTTCTACCAATTAATAAAGTTGAGAACTTTACTCTCCTAGACTAGTTTAAAGTTGAAAACTTTACTCTCTTAGACTAGTTTATTGTTGTGTAGATGCTAGTGTTTGAGTTTTTGGTTTTACACAGTGTTAATCATTTGGTGGTGTTACTAGTTTCCACTAAGTAGTAGTAAAAATTCTTATTTTGAGATGGTTATTGATTATTTTGTATGGTTTTGGTTCATATAGGTCGATGTTGTTCATTACCGTGATGTCCCTGAGGTTATAAAGAACTATCATATATGTGTGGCAATGACTATGCAAATGGATTCAAATGTTATATCTCGTGCAAGCAAGATGAAGCTTATTATGCAGTATGGTGTTGGTCTCGATGGTATTATATGTCTCAGTTTTCTTATTCATTAGTACTCGATAGAGCGTAAATGGACTCCATTTAAAGCTGAAATTTACTTAACTATTTCAAGCAATTTACTTGTGAAGGTGTTGACATTGATGCTGCTACTAAACATGGGATTAAGGTCGCTAGAATTCCTAGTGAGGGTACTGGAAATGCTGCATCTTGCTCTGAGATGGCTATATATCTAATGCTGGGTCTTCTTAAGAAACAGGTGTCCTGTTTATTTGATTTGCCTCTGTATGGTTCCATTAGTATAACTCTTAGTCTCTCTAGTGCTAGTTCTGATATTTCTTTCTGAGTTAAAGGTAATTCGTACGACATGTTGCAGAACGAAATGCAAATATCTCTGAGAAACAGACTACTTGGAGAACCAACCGGTGACACGCTTCTCGGTAAAACTGTGAGTCTTAGAGTGATCTTAAATCTGCATTAGATATCTTTGGTTTGTATCCCTAAAAAATGGGTTTTTTAATTTTATTTTATTTCTATCTTTCTATCTGTTATACAGGTATTTATCTTAGGATATGGAAACATTGGAATAGAGCTGGCTAAACGGTTGAAACCATTTGGGTCGAGAGTAATAGCCACGAAAAGAAGCTGGCCTGCTTCTATCGTCAACTCAGACTGTATGGCCTCTCTCTGTTAACTCCTCTGTTTGCCTTGACAAACCATCCCAAGGTCTAGTAATTTGTTAACTTATATCTTCAGCCAGGCTAGTTGATGAGAAAGGTAGCCATGAAGACATTTACACATTCGCTGGCAAAGCTGATATAGTCGTTGTTTGTTTGAGGCTCAACAAAGAAACGGTAATGTTTCCACTTCTCCTTCATCATAAACTGGTGAAGCACATGAATATGAAGAGTTGTTCTTGGTGGTGATCTGCAAATTATTAGATAAGATGGCTATATACATTGACTATTGTTTCTACATGATGATCTTTCAGGCCGAAATAGTGAACAAGAAGTTCATATGTTCAATGAAAAAGGTGATTACCGGGGCTATTCATATATGGTAAAACCGAGTTCGATTAGATTGTGATTACTGACGACTGTTGACATCTCTTTTGTTGTTTCAGGGTGCTCTTCTTGTAAATATTGCCCGAGGTGGTCTTATTAACTATGAATCAGCTTTCCACAATCTGGAGTCCGGTCATCTAGGAGGCCTTGGGATTGATGTGGCGTGGTCTGAGCCGTTTGATCCAAACGATCCGATTTTGAAGTTCAAAAATGTTATAATAACCCCTCACGTCGCTGGAGTTACCGAATATTCATATAGGTCCATGGCCAAGGTAAACTCATCCAAGGAAGATCCACTCTTTCTGACAACTCTTCTGCATCTGGTTGGAAATGGATTCTAAACTCTTTACTGTTGTAAAATGTAGATTGTCGGAGACCTTGCGCTTCAGTTACATGAAGGTCTTCCTCTCACTGGAATCGAATTCGTCAATTAATGAGGTAACATTTTCATGTAATATCATTGCAAGAATAATATCGTGTAACACCCCCAGTAGCTAATGTAAATTAATTCAAGTCTCTTTCTGATAACTCCGACCTTTCATTGCAAACTTTTTAGTACAACGGATTAGTAAATAAGCAAAAACTAATCTCTTGTACTTTACTCGAGTTTCGAACAAACCGATACTTCTGTGACCAATGACTACTCTTAACCCAAACTAAACATGGTAGTTGAATCATCAATCTATACTGTTATCTTTCCGGTTCTGTCTAGAGAATTGGAGACACATGGATCAGCGTCGTCAAGCTTTCTCACGACCTCTCTCATGCTCGGTCTGAGATTCGGGAGCTTCGTAGTGCAGAGAAGACCTGTCTTCAGAACCCTAATCATGCTTTCTTCTACATAAGAAGACAATACTTGCTTGTCCAAAACGTTTCGAAGGTTCCTCCGATCTTGTTGAATCTGAGAGTAGACATAGTTAACGATGTCTTTCCCCTCTCCAAACTCGTCTTCCATAGGCCGAAGACCGGTAACTAGCTCTAGAAGAACCACACCGAAGCTGTACACGTCACTCTTCTCCGTCGCCTTGAAGGAGTAAGCAAGCTCTACAGTCATCATATCACAACCACAAAAAAAAAGAATCAGTTCCAGTTTCCATCTTACGAGCCAAAGTTCAATTTTTCACCGGTTTATATCCAAAAGTTATGGTTTTAATTCTAAGTTAAAAAAGGCAAAACTTACCAGGAGCCATATAGCCATGAGTCCCAGCGACACAGCTCCATTCATATCCTTTGTCTGCAACTTTTGCAACTCCAAAATCTGCGATTTTCGACTCATAATCTCCGTCAAGTAAAATGTTGCTTGACTTTATATCTCTGTGAATGATCGGAGGACAACAATCATGATGCAAATATGCGATTCCTTTAGCCGCTCCCACCGCAATTTTATATCTGTTAATCAACAAAAAGGGACAACTTAATCACTTTTCTGTCTTATAATCTTGGATCCATGATTAACCATATTGAAATTGGTTCATATTGACCAGAGAATAGAGAACAGAAAGTACCTTTTGAGCCAATCCAATTCTGGTAGACCGCCTTTAATATTGTTGCGAAGAGCCTGATACAAGTTCCCATTCTCCATGAACTCAAACACCAAATATCTAGAACCTCTTCCAACCAAACAAGCGTAGAGTTTCAACACGTTTCTGTGTCTGATCTTTCCAAGAATCTCCATCTCCGAAACAGAGACCTCTGTTCCGCCAACTTCTTCTTCTCCTCCTCTCTTTAACCACTTAACCGCCACTGTCCCGCCACCCTTTTTCAAATCAACACGATACACTTTTCCCGCACTTCCAGCTCCGATCACATGATCTTCATCCAATCTACAAATCTCCTCAGCGTCCAGCTCCATTTGATGAAAAGACGCGATTTTCCATTTCGCATCCGCCTTGTTGCTATCTCCGTTTTCCGAACCAAGCTCGCGTATCTTCACAACTCTGTAACGCAACGCGAACAAACCAGTAACGAGTACTACCACAACAATTGCAAGAGCCAAGAACAAGAGTGTTTTATCGAGTGAACCATTCCTCTGCACATGTTGGTCGCCACTGCAAATGCTCAACCCCAAGTTCTGGCTTGTTTTAGCGTTCTGTTTATCAATACAGAGCTTTTCGTTACGTGAGAACGCGGTGGATCCTCCCACCGCTAAAAGATCCGGTGGTATTCTTCCTGAAAGTTGATTTCCAGACAAATCGATAAAACTCAGCTTCAACTTCAAAAGACTCGCCGGGATTTCACCCGTTAGCTTGTTCCCTGAGAAGTCCAACGAGTTTAAAGAAGCAATCTGAGATAAACTATTTGGTATTTCTCCTGTCAAGAAGTTGTTGGCGAGATTCAGATCAACAAGTTTGACACAATTTGTCAATCTTCGAGGAATAAATCCTGTTATTGAATTGTTTTCAAGATGCAGAGACGATAACTCTTTCAAATCTCCAACTTCCATCGGAATTTCGCCGGAGATATTGTTGTTGCTCAGATAAATCCTCTCTATATTCGTCAATCTTCCGAGTTCACGAGGAATCTTGCCGGAAAATCTATTGTTCTGCAAAATGAGCTGACTCAATTCCGTTGAAAGTCCGATCTGAGGAGAAATCTCTCCGGTGAGTTCGTTATCGCTGAGATCAAGCATCTTAGCAAGTGGTAGAGACCAGAATCCTTCAACAACATGACCACTTAGACGGTTTTTGTTAATCCTTAGTCTCAATAGAGATTTACAATCAGCGTAGGATCTCGGAATCTCGCCGGAAAAATCGTTCTGCAGAGCGAGCAAGAATTGTAGTTTCTTGTTTTGGCATAAGAAACTTGGAAACGGACCAGTAAACTCGTTTTCAGATATATCAACTGTGTCGAGCGGAGAGAACCGACCGATGTTAACCGGAAATTCACCGGAGAAGTTGTTTCTATAGATCGAAAGAGAAGTGAGGTGATGTAGATCGCCGAAACCAGAAGGAAATTCGCCGGTAAAGTTGTTCTCATGGCAGTGGAAAACTCTGAGCTCCTTTAAATTTCCGAGTTCTTCAGGTAAAGCACCGCTTAACTGGTTCGAAGAAACATCGATTTCGCGTAAACGAGTCAAGTTCTTTATCTCGGGAGGGATTTTACCGGTTAATCTGTTGTTGAACAACTCAATCTTGGTGAGATTTACCAATCTTGTAATCAAGAACGGGAAATCACCGGAAATTGCGTTGTTTGCGATGTCGAAAGTGTCGAGAGCATTCAGATCAAAGATAGAGTTTGGAATCTTCCCCGTTAAGTTGGAGCGAGCTAAGAACAGCCAAGTCAATTTCTTTAAACCTCCAATACTCTCAGGAATCATACCTTCTTCGTAGTGATTGTTGCCAAGACCGAGAGAAACCAACTTAGTCATATTACCAATCCAACTTTGAAACTCTCCGGTAAGGAAGTTCCCGGAGATGTCGAGAATTTCTAGGGACTTCAAAGGAGAAAGGTTTGGGATCATCCCGGAGAGTCGGTTAGAGGTGAGATTGAGGACTTTAAGGTTTGTGCAGTTGACTATCTCTGGCGGGATTCTTCCGGAGATGAAATTAGATGGAAGTGACAACGTAGAGAGCTTTGTGAGAGCTGAGATTGATGGAGAAATGGTGCCGGAGAGATTTGCGTTTCCTAGAGAAATACCAGTGACTTTGCCGGATAAGGGATCGCATGTTATGCCGCGAAACACGCACGGCGAATCCGAAGGTTTCCAAGATTGTAGAATGTTGTGAGGGTCGTCGAGGTGGTTTTTGAAGCGAAACAGAGCTTGTTTCTCAACGGTCGATTCAACATTTGGCGGGAACATTGAGAGGAGAATCGTGGCAGCCACGGTGGCGAGCATTCTGCCACGTAGGAGGTCTGGTCTTGTCGACATTTATGGTGATTACCAAGGGTAAAACGGTCAATTCGCAGCTTAGGTCTTGATCATGGTCGATGCACTGGAGTTCCAATACATAGAAAAATAAATATATGAAATCAACAAACCAACCAACCACTTCTCTTCATATGAAAAATTGAGTATATAAAAATGTAAGTTCTTTAATGTATGGGATGGTCATAGTTTTATGGTTTTCCAATTGTGTTTAGTATTATTGTATTCCATACACACATGTATGAATATTAAAAAAATTCATCAATCATAATAATGAATTTGTAAAAAGAATGAGTTCATGTGATTCGTATCTAGTTTTGTATAAATAATAAACTAGAAGTTGTATACATTTATAGATCATGTATGGTAGAACCAATAATTTATACCAAAAAAATTAATGTAAACGGACATATATTTAGCTTGCTTAGGTACTAAACATTCGCAAACTCCATAAGTGAGCTTTAAAGGTACTCATTACAGTGCAGAAAGTTTATTATCCTTCTCAAAAAATTAATTTTTGTAAATTATTTGGTTTGTAAGTAAAGCAAATGATCTATCTTTCACTCTGTCCTTCTAAATCTATCAAGGATTAATGATTAAAAGGTAATTAATTAAGCAATCAAGTTAAAAATGAGTCACACAGATTGTAGTTAGTGGATAAAGTAAAATATGTTATTGGTACAGCTAGTAACCTACACATTTGAAATTTTGAAATTTATAGAAACTTTTTCACAGAATCTATCCTTTAAATCTTTGGTAATAAAATAACCTTAGATTGAGTTACAAAAAAAGAGTGTGAGGCTTAAAGATTCAAAAGTAAATCCAAGAAAAGCAACAGATTAAAGAAAAGATAATGAAGAATTGTACCTGAAATAGATGAAAACAATCCAAAATCTCAGGTTGGTGAATGAATGATCCTTCTTAAATTTGAGAGAGTTCAAAGAAAGATAATCGAAAACAGAGTAATGAAAGGAGTTTGGACAGAAGTAAAAAGAGAGAGACCTTTTTGTGTGATTTTCTTGGACAACTTTCTAGGAAAATCTCTAGGTAACAACAAAAAGCAGAAGAAGTCCTAATTTCGAGGAAGTGCTTCGATTATCAGCTGATTTAGTTTCTCTCAAAAGATAGAATTCGATGAAGAACAGTTACAGAGAAAGATGTCTCCAAGAAATACGAAAGAGAGAGAGAGAGAGAGACTTTGAAGATGGAGAGAAGAAAGAGAAGTGAGAAGAGACAAGAGAAAGTTGTCGTTGAGACTTGGAGCCAAAAAAGGTTAACACATTTATCTAAATTCAACTATTCTCTCGCTAGCTCTCACACCATACACTTCATCATGTTCGTGAAAGTTATAAAAACTTTTAAAGTTAATAAAAATCATCTGACTATACTGATTTTGACATATGTTATGATGATCTTTCTTAATTGTCCGATTCTATAGTTAGCGTTGCTCTCACATTTAAGAAAATCCAACGGTGCTTATATAGTTTTTAATATTAAAAAGGATCAAACAACAGACATTGACCTAAAAAATTGTTTCATGAATGTAAAAAACTTTCGGTTAATGTTTCTAGATGGATTGATAATAAGTGGAGATTCATTGTAATAAAACATTTTTAAATTTTTTTATTATAATGATACGTCATTGTCTGGAAAGTAATCTTATTTGATTTTTGTTTTTGTGATAGCGATAATTGATCATATTGGATTAGTAGCAACTATATATTGTTGTATATATCCAAAAAGTTTAATACGCGAAAACATTTATATTCATATAGTTCATCTTATAAAATGATATAAAGAAAAGTGAAAAATTACTATATAATTAGGAAATGCTGATTTATTGGATTTTAGATTTTAAGTGGAGATCTATTTTTTTTTGTGTGCACCCAAGTGGAGATCTATTAAAATAAACTATGGCAGTAGCTTGGAGAAACTTATGAAGGTTATTAGGGTTATAATTATGAGCAACGAATCGTATTGATCCCAAACAGTTAGGCAGAAAAAAAAAGAACCATTTATTGGTCTCTTCTGTACTGTTAATATTCGCTTATAGTCTGGAAAATAAATTAAAAGAAACTAAAAAAGAAATGGAGAATTAAAATGTTGTTGGGTCGATTACCCTTTCAAGTGAAGTTTGATAAGAATCGTCTAACCTCCTCAATGTCCTTTTCTTTCTACATCCGTCTCTCTAATTCTTATTTATGTTATCCCCTTATGATCCGGATCCAATTCTTATTTATCTCCAAATTTTATATCACACATTTATTATCAAAACTAATAATTGGTTATTCTCTTTCTGATTGATATCAAAGTATGATGTGCCTATGGCATTCTTTAGCCACTAAAAGTTAAAAGAAGGACCATAAAACAGTAAAAATATTTAGAAACTGTACTAGATGGTGAAATAGTTATAAGCGATAACTCGGCAAAAAATATATGATGATTAGAAATTAGGGTACCGTTTTCAATGGCCGAATAGTTATAAATATTAAATAGTTATAAATAGGGTAAAAGTAACGATACAAAAATATACTCCCTCCGTTTCAGTTTAGTTGTCGTTTTAGGATTAAAATTTTGTTTCATAATAGTTGTCGTTTTAGGTTTTCAATGCAAATGTTTGGTGAAAATTTATGTTTTGTCTTTAATGTTTTAATGTTTTGACCAATGAAAAAATTATAAAATATAATTAATTAAGGGTAAAACAGAAAATTTAATGATTTTCTTAATTTGTGTGCGAAAACCTTAAACGACAACTAAAACGAAACGGAGGGAGTACGAAATTCCAAAAAGTTATGGCCCTTACAAGGTTATTATCCTACATATTAGAATAGTATGGTGCTTCTTTATCTTATCAAGAAAGATGTAAGATAATTGTTTAAAAGTGAGACAATACACGAGAAAGAAATCAGAGACAGTCTAAAATAATTAAAAAAAAAACAAAAATTATAGGAGAAACACTAAAAAGAATCCCCCATACATTTGGCCAAAATCAATAATACTACAAAACAGATTTGTTTTTTAATATAGAAAATGCAATTTTAGCTATTGCAAGAAAAATAAAATGAACTTCTCTTTACGTAATTGATTTATAACGTATAAACTTAGATAATTATTTAAAAAACGTAGAGGGCTTAGTTGTTTAATACTAACTAGGTCGAAACCCGCGCTACGCCGCGGGATATATACTTAAAATATTATAATTTAACAAAATGTAATTTGTAAAATTAAATAAAAATTGAAATTTTGATATTTTACCTTTACTTAGATGTTAGTAGTTTTTATTTTGCAGGATTATTTTTTTATAAATGGTTAGAATTTGTAACTATAATTATAATCTCTCTTTGGCAACATTAATATCTAATGAGAAAGGTGATGTTGCAAAAAATAAAATTAGAGTCTCTTATTCAATTAATTGGTAATTTCTTTTTTCGGTACAAGATTTTTAAATTTATAATTGATTCTCACATTTTATGGATCTTCAAAGTTTCTCATCTCGTTTTTTGTTTAAAGTCCTTTTGGATTTGTCGGTGTAGATTAATTTAAACTTTAAAGTCATGATATATGTGATATGTGATAATTATGTTGCATGGAATCAGAAGCGGGTATCCATTAGTGAAACGTTTGGAAACTTGAAATTAGTTTTTTTTTTTTTTTAACGTGAGCATTCATATTAATATTGACCATCCAAGTGTAAAGCATTTGAAATTACATAAGGTACATAAGAATAGAACATGAATTGTAAATTCTGGGGAAACTTGAAATTAGTTTTAGTACAAAAAATAATAGAATCGGATATGTTTGGAAGCGTCCATTATATAAATTACATATTTGTTGAATATTTAAATTATTCTAGTTTAAAATATAAAATTATAATATTTAACTATGTAACTTAATACATATAATATCATAATCACGATTAAGCTAAGTAAATAGAGAAAACAAATACTATCTTTTAGTGAGATCATTTTTTTATATTCTTGTATTCAACAAAATATATTACTATGCAAAACATAAATTGGAGGAAAAAATATTTGAACACGTCAAAAAATAACTAATTGGGCTTGGTAACTAAACCAAATCGGGCCAAGTGGGAAAACTATGAGATTTTTATGTGCAGTCTCATAGTTTATGCGGATCCTTTGCTTACACTTAACTTAAGAGATCTTTATAGATTTAAAACACAAACTGAATATTACGTTTCACAAGAAAGCTAAACTCAGCTTTTTCCAGAAAGAGTATTTGACCTAAACTCATCGTCACATAAAATTGTTGTAGCTACACGCAAAAGCAAACACTAAAGTCTCATCTTCATACATTCTCCTTTGAGCTTGAAGAAACCTCAGTTTTTTTCTCCTCTTCTTTGTTACTCATTGCTACTGGAGATGATTTTGTAGCAAAATCTTCAGGTTCCATCTTAAGCTTAGACTCGAACTCTTTTGCAGCTTGCATTATACCAAATCAACACAAGGCTTCATCAATGCAAGTATAACGATAAAAGGAACATTGAAAAGCATACAACAAACGCTAATCACTCCAAAAATTAAATCACGAGCAACCTCTGTGATCCGTTTTTAAATAGAGATTATATTGTCAGATTAACCTAACATAACAACATGCTTGATCTCTACTATACATCAAAGTTACCAATGAATGAACTTACTGTTGCAACTAATGAAATGTTTTATTCTTGATCTATATACTCCAAAAGATAAGTTATACCTACTCAATCTCTAATCTTTCTGAATGTTCTTAATTTCTTATCAGTTCCTCACAATTCGACAGCAACTAAGAAGTTGAAATCCTGAAAACACATTCATTTTACATCATTTCCAACGACAATCAACAAGCTATTCACATGATTGGCGCAGGAAACTCCAGAATTACATAAATTTCCCCCTTTTTCAATTTATTCAAGTGAAGAACCATCAAATTACAGAACTAAACTGAAAAATTTCAGAAATGCAAATTCAAATCCATATTCTATCAATATGTTTTGATCCTATACAACTAAGTATACAAGTAGATGAATGGTCTATATAGTAAAGTTGTATAATCACTCAATTCCACACAAATCTAGACATAACTAAGCATTTGAAACATATAATTCCCAAAACATATTCCTCCTTAAGACCTTTTAAGTTTTAATCATGAATACCAACTACAGATCAACAAGATTTTTACATGACTCGACACAACAATCTTCGGAATTGCATTAACTTTTGAGTCTTCTTATCAATCAATTCTAACTACAACCAACAAACTTTTCACAGTAATTGGCATAACAAAACTCCAGAATTTCATTAAGTTGCCAACTTTTTTTCAATCATCTTCATTTTCAAAACGAAATTCTATGAGCAAACCTGTTGAAAGCTTGTAACGGTTTTCCCAATACTTTTGCCAATCTCAGGAGGTTTCATAGGTCCAAAAAGCAATGCAGCGACGCCAGCAATCACAGCAAGCCCATGTACACCGAGACCAAACAGGGCATTACACTTCAGTGGCTTTCTCTTTGGTTCATGTTGCATCGAATGGCCACGGAAGAACGGGTGTTTGGTCAGGTCGTCATTGTGAAACAATTGGAGAAGAAGGAAGATCGAGAGGATGGGAGAGGTAGAGATACAGGTGGTGGAATTGCAGAAACTATGAGCTGCAGATAAAAGACTTTTAGATCGATTACATAAAAATATCATTGGTTCTCTGTTAGCATGTCAAATTGAGTCTTCTCCACCAATGTTGTAGCTTCTTTCAAACTCAAATCTGTAAAACTCCTCAACTCCTTCATAATCTTAATCTCAACAGATGCATCAACAAACTCTAATTTTATCTCAAGCACAATCTTCTCCACTTTAGCTTACTCACGCGCACCACCACCACTTTGTCCCTGATTCGATCCACCCACGATCCCACCAGCTACAGAATTCATAACAGCAACGGTTCGAAGATTTCTTATACCGACAGAGAAGAGATCTCGTCAATGAATCTGAACACACGCTCCGTTGGTGGACTACAGTGCTTTGTTGGGAGCTTCCTTTGATTGTATTCTTCTTCTTTTTCGCTTGAATCTTAGAACTAAGCTCATCTTTTCAAACTTTTTCAAAGCTTCCGTTTTCTACGCTCTATACACTTAAGAAAGAAGAGTGGCATATGCAGTAGTTTGAGACTACTGCTCCTCCTCTTTAATTGAAATCCGATTAGGGTTTCAGTGTCGTTATTGAACTTCTCCTTCTCTCCTCTGGTGGTCGGGTGTGCGTTGCTCGTCACCTTCCTCGTTGCCATCGACATAGCCTTGTTCGTTTAATTTGGATTAGGTTCAATTTGGATTCGTTTACTGTTTTTTTTTTTGTGGGCATTTGGTTTATAAAACAAAAAGAATTAGGTTGGGCCTGTAACAGAAAACATTATTAGTGTGAGAGAGAGTGACGTGGAACAAAGAAAGATTATTATTGGACGAAAATGCTGAGATGTATTAATCGTTATGTTTTGATTGGGTATCCATTTTAATGACGTGTCACTCCGAGAGCAGCTTAAAAAGCTGAAGTGTCAGACCTGCAGAGACTCTTAGAAGTTTTATTGTATTGATACTTTCTAGTTTATATAATAAAAGTATTAACCGTGATACCCAATAATTTACCTAATACGGCTTGATAAATTATGTGAGTGAGAATCAAAGAAAGATCTATGATTTGGATGATGTTGACTTCCCCAGCTGTATCCCTTCCCTTTCTCATTTGGTTCCTTTCTTTTCCCAGTCGCTTTCCGTATTGTTTGCTCTATACTTAATACATCTATCACAAAAAATTTCTATTGGTAGAGACACTAGAGAATTTAAAGTTTTAATATCGCTAGAGACAAACACTAGTCTCTGCTCATTCATCTTGTACTAAAATATGATTTATGTGTTAGATATTCGTTGTTTAGTTTACTTAAAAATCGATACTTTACAAAAGTTCCCAAAACTTTATCTCGATACAGTATCAATTTTAGGAAAAAAATAAAGAGCTCACTGAACCTTATTGACTTTATTAGATTTTCTTCCTTGGAGAATTTTTTTTACACACATATAATATTGTATAAAATTGCATAAACATGATGTATCATAATATTGATCAAAATAGTTGATCAAAATAGTTGAGCTTATTTGTATCATTTAGAACATTGAATAGAAGATCATGAGGTTTCATTTTGAAGAAAATATAGCTAGCAAATAGTGACAGTAGGCCCGAAGTTAGCTAAAAATATAAATATTTACAATAATGTAAACGTGGGTGTCTCTATAATTTGTCGAGTAGGACCGTCCAACTATGATAATAATATTGATCGGACGAGAAGCTGTGATAAGAAGAGCATTTCTGTCTCCATACCTCTAATAACACAACGTCACGTCATTACTAGACATTTGTTTATAAGACAATGATTATGCAACTTCATGGGCAATTCACTATTTTACTAATTTATATATTTTTTCTATAGTACCCATTATAGATATCACCAAATTCAACTCACTTAATTCTTATGTGTTTGCCTTGAGAGAAGCTGATAATATCGACAATTTGGTAGCCAATGCATTTATATTGAGGGCCAAGAGAAACGTTTTGAAGATAGGATTTTTAGGCGGTGAGTTCCAGTGGAGCAACGTCACTTTCGGGACATGCACATGAAAAAGATGAGTCTATCACGCGTATGTGTTTTTGATTGTTACCATGTGAATAGAATCCACGAGAGCTGTACGTGTACTATGCACGTGTGACCATGTTGAGACAAAAATATTTGTGGCTCTATCTTGTGGTCCATTCATCTATGACACATTGTATTGTCTCTCTATGAATGGAAAATGTGTTCAACGGTTCAACACTTGGAGACTACTATTGGAAAATCCACTTTAATTTTTAGGTCAATCCATCAAAAATACCTTTTGAAATAACCAAAATTTCTACGTAGCGGAAACTTCTAGACATAGACTAGTAATCCGTTGATCTTGAAATACCGATAAACTAGAGTAAATTGCAAAGTTAGGCGTTTAGTGTGTGAGAATACCGAAAGAACTTCTTAAATCTACACATCATCAGTTTTGGCCAACAAAGATTATGGGTTTCTACAATAAGCGGATATGAAGATCGTAAAAGACCGTGAAGACTTTTCAGCAGCTACTGAGGTAACCTATCAAGATTTCTAGAAGAGGACCACTCAATATTTGATTTGTAGCTGAGAGAACAGAGACTGAAATAAAGTTTATGTTCCCATCTCAGAGTTTCTTGAGTCAAATGGTCAAACCATAGTTGATAAAGTTGAGTGGAAGGGTCAAAAAGACTAGCGTAGAGGATGTGGTAGGACGATGATTGATATGTACTTCCAAGCTTTTTGTGCTGTGATAATCTTATCATCACACATTTCAGTTTTCCTTTGCCAAACAGAACAATTATGTATTTCTAAAGGGAAAGCATCAAAGACAGAAGAAAAGGTAAGCACACATCTCGTAGTCCTTGCACTGCGACGTATAATGTCAAAGACATTCACTGATTCACGAACCGGCATGACGGAAATAGAGAACCGAGCGGTACAAAGCAGCAACATGGAGGAAAGCAATCAGTGCTATGAGTAGATCATCAAGCAAACCGACTATCCCCAGAACTCCTAAGGAAAATTAGTTAAGAAAGGATTTGTTAGAAGACAGTGAGATAAATATAAGATTCATAGGATTAAAAAGATGAATCACCTTCTGGAATGATATCTATTGGACTGATTATGTAAATAGCACTCAGAATCATCTGCATTCAATACAAAGAAACTGCGTCAGTCCCACTCCAAATGGAAGAGTAACAACCCAAAACATGACTAGTCTTTGTATAAACATAGTGATCAAGATGTAGTCGAACTTAACTGCGATATAAACCCGAGCCCTAATGACAAGTGGAAGCGTTCTTTGTGGATCCATCATTTCCCGCAACAACCTCCGTAGTAAGAAGGGAAGGTCTTGCATCCTCTGTTAAAGGGTAAAAAGAATTTCCTTATGATTTTTCAAGTTCACCAAACTTATGGGTATTCATGAAATTCAAATATATCTCAAACAAGTAAAACACAGAGATAGAACTCATACCTGAACTAAACTAGTTGAACGCCCGCCAAAGAGTCGGTTATACGTTTCAAGATTACCAAGAACATCCGCAACTGTACTGTCATTACGGTCTCTGATTGTGTCCTCTGAAGGAACCAACAAACTAATAGGACGACGACACAAAGGGCATTTACATGGCTGTATGCCTCCAAACCTGCATAATGCAATTTCCTACAAACAAATTGAAAAGAAAAGTTAGGGAGACAGATCACATGAAAAGCAGTATTATTCGTAATTAGACCAGTGAACTTGAAAAACCTAGTAAGCCCAAAAATCTATATGTTATAAGCATATAGAAGCTCAATGAAAACAAGATACAAAGTAAAAGGCTATAAATATACAAACTTCAATAGAGTAGATAGTTGTTAAGCAGGAAGCAAAAAGTCCGTGACTCTGAATTCTACTGTCAACCAAATCCAAGAATCTGTATCGAAGTTTGGAAATTTAAGATTACAAACTTATGCTGTTTGGATTCTAAATGCAAAATACAATCTCTAACCAAAAGCAAACGATCAGGAATCAGGAGAGCTCGTAGGCAATAGCAATAGCAGTGAATGGACACAAATTCAGGCAAAAATTGTCCGATCTCATTGAACAGAGTTAGCAAAAGACACAAGAGAAACCGAATCAAAGACTTGAAAAGATTGAGATTTGAGAGAGAGAGAGGTAAACCGCAGAACCAATGAGAACAATTGGCTTGACAAGGAGCGGTGAAGTGGGAATGACATATCGAACAAAGATCGTTCTCCGGTGGACTATTCATCTCTCTGTTTCTTCCGTTTATTCTTCTTCTCCTCCTCCTCCTCCTCGTCGTCAAAGATTACGTGCTCGCTGGTTTTTTTTTAGTCGGTAACTATGTCGGTCCATCGGAAATCTGATTGGTTCGATTTTTTTTTTAATAATTATTGCTCTTTCACACGTTGACCCGCTCGGTTATTTCCGGTTTGCAAATTTTCAGCAAGAAAAACGACGTCGTAGGCACGTGAATAAGGAAATCGCCCAAATTTTTAGAGGATTCTTGTTGAGGTTGAAGAACTAGAATGGGTGATTGATGATGTAACATTTTGGATTCAGTTGTTCAAAACCACTGAGGAAGATACAGTGATTAAAAAAAAAAAAGGTTTTTACATTTGACATTATCTCAAAAGACTCGTCTTTGCAGGTTTAGAAAACAATTCAACAGTCATTGCGTGATAATAGCTCTGTTTCTGAATACCCCGATCATTGGATGTGTTACTAACTTCACGCTTTATCGACATTGTCTACTCGTCTGCAGCCTGCAACAATAAGAAAAAGGAAAAGAGGAAAGATTCAACCTTATGTTCTTTTACATCCTCATGGATTTAAGATGATCCATTCGTCAAGCGAATGATGTATTTTATACTCATATACAATGATCATTCAGGAACCATTAGGAGGTCTGCACTCTGCACTAGTCACCACCCGCATTTGCAATTTAACCTTTTTCTGCTTTTTTTGCGCTACTCTACTTAATAGAACATTACAAACAATGAAGGTTGCAAGAGGGAACTACTCTATGAAAGGATAGATATGTTGTTCTTTACCAATTCGTAGTTCAATAGTCATTACTACAAGTACGACACAAACAAGCATGTATTTGTTTTTCGAATAGGAAAACCACAACTCTAAGACAATGCTCAGAATGTGGAACTAGTGTACTATATAGTAAGGATGAAAGTAAGAATATGTGATACCAAATTATAAAGTTTAACAAAAGCCATGCTTAATTTTCTCAATTTACTTTTAACCATATGCAAAGAAGTTGATTCTTATATCCATCAGCTAAACTCGAACCTTTCTAAACTCTCGACAGACGACAATCTCTCTAACAGTTTCACCTCAGTATCAATTTTGTACCAAACAAATACATTTGCCAAAATAAATTCCAACTAACCTGAGACACGGGAGAAGTCTCTGTAGTATTCTTGGGAGCTGCTAAATTGGCTGAAGATGAAGAAGGTGAATCAAAAGCACGAGAACAATCTGTGTATGCAGAGCCAATACCAATTCCAGCACCTAAAGCAATCGATGCCCATCTTGTAACAGGACTCCCTATACAAAATCAGAAACTAAGTTATGAAAAAAACGAATCTCAAGGCAAGTAATATAATTCAAGAATCAGGACAATATATGATTCAAACTGCAGAAATTAAACACTCTAAAACCCTAATCCGTAATCTAACTACGTATCTATCATCGAACAGCTACAAGTAATCAGAAAACGAGAATCGAGTAAGGGAATATTGAAACACGAAACTGAAGAACAGAAGACCAGCGAATGCGCCGCCGAGGGAAGAGTAAACGAAGCGGCGGACAGTGAGATCGAGACATGCGTCCCACTTAGCATTCACATCGTACTCCGGTGGCAAACTACCAATTTTCTCTGCCATTTTTCGCGAAACCTATCCGATTGATTGATCGTTCAGAGTTTTACTCTTCCGTTTCATTTTCTCGACTTTACCGATCTATTTAGCGCAAAACATGGGCTTGAAATTAGGCCCAATCGTCTGTCAATTAGATCCAAGTTTCTCCAATTAGGCCCAAGGCCGAAAACACTGGCCACTACTAAGGCTGTTTTAGAAAAAAAAATCTGATCGAGTTCTGTTTGGTTTTAGATTTTTTTTTTTTTGTCGACGTTTGGTTTTAGATTTTTATTATTTCGGTTTTAAAGTATTGTTTTGGAAAATACTGTAACCAACAAAAGTATGTTTTAGAAATCTAACCGAGACAAAAAGGAATTTTTACAGTATTAGTTCGATACGTAGACCAGTGAAGGTGTCAGGATGTCCAAAAAAAAACATAAAAAACAAACGAATATAAAACCAAACATATGATTTTTCACGTGGATCTCTTCTGTTTTTATTTTTTAATTCAAAATTGAAAGATTAAAAAGTATTCTTCAAATGTCATTGGATTCCAATTTCACGATTGTTTTGTCTTTGTCACACCAAAATCCTGATATTTAATTTGGAATTGATGCTAAAACGAGAAAATTAATTAATCTTTTAATCAAAAACCCCAACGAAAGTTATGTCGCCTGGTGACGACAATAAGAAAACCGGTTCGATCGGCGTGACCAATATACCCTTTTTTGTACTTGGACGTCTCAACGTATTTTTGTCTCCATTTTCTTTCTATAAACCCAAAATTCACTTTTGCCCAATTTAGGAACAATCACAGGCACAAGTAAAAATGGCGGAGGAACAACCTACTACCACTCTCGTTACACCGGAAAAGCTACCATCTTTGGACCTGGCGGCTCCTGAAGTATCTGAGTCTACTAAAGAAGTTCTACCGAGAGAGACAGTGACCGAGACTAATCCGCCGGAATCGGCAGAAACCACCACCAAGCCAGAAGAAGAAACCGCGGCAGAGCATCATCCACCGACAGTGACGGAAACAGAAACAGCATCGACGGAGAAACAAGAGCTTGGAGACGGATCATCATCGCAGAAGGAAGTAGCTGAAGAGAAAAAGAGCATGATTCCACAGAATCTTGGTTCATTCAAAGAAGAAAGCAGCAAACTTTCCGATCTATCAAACTCCGAGAAGAAATCACTCGATGAACTAAAACATCTTGTTCGAGATGCTTTAGACAATCACCAATTCAGCTCAATCTCTAAACCAGAAGACACCAACAACACACCAGAAGAAGTCAAGATTTGGGGAATCCCGTTGCTCGAAGACGATAGAAGCGACGTCGTTTTACTGAAATTCCTAAGAGCTAGGGATTTCAAGGTGAAAGATTCGTTTGCTATGCTCAAGAACACGGTTAAATGGAGAAGAGAGTTCAAGATCGATGAATTGGTTGAGGAAGAACTTGTGGATGATCTTGACAAGGTTGTGTTTATGCATGGACATGACCGAGAAGGTCACCCTGTGTGTTACAATGTCTATGGTGAGTTTCAAAACAAGGAGCTTTATAATAAGACGTTTTCTGATGAGGAAAAGAGGAAACATTTCTTGAGGACTAGGATTCAGTTCTTGGAGAGGAGTATAAGGAAGCTAGATTTTAGCTCTGGTGGGGTTTCTACTATTTTCCAGGTTAATGATATGAAGAATTCTCCGGGGTTGGGGAAGAAAGAGCTTAGATCAGCCACTAAGCAAGCTGTTGAGTTGCTTCAAGACAATTACCCTGAGTTTGTCTTCAAGCAGGTACAATTTTCCCATGGATCTTTTTGTTACATGGTTGTGAATTTGCTCTAAGTTAGAGTAGGTACCAATGTTCTGGTTGAATGTTTTGTTGATCAATATTTCAGGCTTTTATCAATGTTCCTTGGTGGTACCTTGTGTTTTACACTGTGATTGGTCCTTTCATGACACCACGGTCAAAGAGCAAGCTTGTGTTTGCTGGTCCATCACGTTCAGCTGAAACACTTTTCAAGTAACTTTTGAAAGATTTTCATTGATTCTGCTTGTTTTGTTTCCTAAGCTATTCTATGAACCTTTTTTGTTTAGTCTGTCTTGACTCTGTTTGAAATTTGTGGACTATAGATACATATCACCCGAGCAAGTTCCAGTTCAATACGGAGGATTGAGTGTAGATCCTTGCGACTGCAATCCAGACTTTTCATTGGAAGATTCAGCCTCAGAGATCACTGTTAAGCCTGGAACAAAACAAACTGTTGAGATCATAATCTATGAGGTTAGAGCATTTACACATTTAACTCTGCATTCCCTCAATATCCAGTTCTCAAAACATTAACAACTAAGAGATGAGACCAAGGTCATTGAGTCATAATGTTTATTGAAACTCTTTTGTTTGCGCAGAAATGTGAACTTGTGTGGGAGATAAGGGTAATTGGATGGGAAGTGAGCTACAAGGCCGAATTTGTGCCGGAGGTAAAAGATGCTTATACGGTGGTTATACAGAAACCAAGAAAGATGAGACCATCCGATGAACCGGTGTTAACCCATAGCTTCAAAGTGAATGAGCTTGGCAAGGTTTTACTCACAGTAGACAACCCAACCTCTAAGAAGAAGAAGCTCGTTTACAGGTTCAATGTCAAACCTCTCTAAGCTTTAAAAAATCTTTTCCAAACTTTGTTTTATTTTACAAAAATGTGGTTTCTAGACTTTTGTTTTTTCTTGAAACAGAAGTGAGATACGTCTTATGTGTGTTTGTATATGTGGGATTGTTTACTTTATCATTTCATATAAATTATGTGTGGTTTAATACGATCGAGCTGCTTGTATCTTTTGCTCTTGTAATCAATCATTTGTGGAGAATATATTACATGACTTTATGAAATAAAGATGTATAAATCTCAACCAATTTATTGATTGTGTCTGTTTATGAAATCAAGTTTATCCGGCTTATTAGGTGTCGTGCAACATCGAAGTCTATTATATTCTATTCAAATAAATGAAAAAAAGATTCGTAAGGCTGTTGATTTACACGTTGGAACAACTTCCTCGACACTGACATAATGTTGTTGTCTCAAGACTGGAGTAGGTGGAAGAGGTTCGATTTGTGTCTTGTTTACCCAAAATCTGTTGGCTCTTGCATCATTCAAATGCCAATTATTTTCTTAGTTGAAAATCTTGGCTGTGATAATTCTTTTGTATGATTTTTTTTTAGCCAGCGATATTTTTTTACTTTCTGAAGAATAAAAATCTTCGCAAAAACGAAAGAAGGATAATGAAACTAATATTACATGTTGTGGTTTCGGGTCTGGGGGATTACGGGCTTTGGCCCAGAACCTCCTGGTATTCAAAAAAAAATAAAAAAATAATTTCATATTTTGACTTAATTTTTAATGTCTAAGATCGATATTTATTCAATATTCTTCAGATTTTTTCGTTTGTGAGCTTTTCGGTCCGTTATCTCCTCCAATATCCGGATTTAGACTTGGATATTTTGATTTAAATATAACCTTCCGTATCAAAAAGAGATTGAACCTGTAACCCGATCGAAAAACCAATCCGTTTGTACTACCACTAGGTCACCACCAATTTGGTTAACAAGTAAATGGCTTTGAAAGAGGCAAACTCGTTGCTAACACTAAAAATAAATGGTCAAATGAACAAATCTATAAGCGTATATACAAAATCCTTTTTCACATTCACACAAATATATAGGCAAACACCTACCTCTCTATTTATGGAACTGAAGTGATCAACCAACAACAATTATTGTGAAAGTGATATTTTATTATTTTTCTTTAAGAATTTATATAAGGGAAAGCAAATAGAAAGTGAATGAGGAATTGATGAAGAAGCACATGCGACGACTAGGGCAGTAGTGAATATGTTCAAATTGCATTCATGGCTGTTTGTGTTGTGTCGGTCCACGCATGTCCCTTCCTTTTCTATTGTTTGATTATATTTCTGCAATTTTCTTATAAAACTCCGAACTGTCTTCGGACCAGACATTATGATCACTCCCATTCTTTTACATATTACTAGATTCGGACCCGCACGTTCGTGCGGGATTATATTTGTAGATGTATTTATTTGGTATAACATTCATTATCCTACCTCATATCAATTTGGTATTCGGTTTAGTTTCAATTTGGTTTAAACAAAATAATTAATCGGGTTTGTTTTTGGTTACAGTAAAGACAATTACATAATTAAAAAGAGAGAGAAAAAATAGACATATCAATTTTGAGACAGAAAATCCGTATGGTCACATATCTACCACATACATTTAATCATATAAGCGTTAATTTACTCGTTTGTGATTGTATATCGTGTAGGTCTAGGATTCGGATGGAATACCCGTATTTTATGTATTTTCGTTTGGATATTTAATTTTTACATAATTAGTGGAGGTTATCCATATTTTCTTTATTTTCTCAATATTTCACTACTATGTTTTAGAAAATACCCAAATTTCCCAAAATTTCTATCACGAAATAAACTTTACCCGTCCCAAATTTTTTTTATTTGGCACATGCTATGCTAGATAAATTGAAAGAAACATTTTAAATATATGATTGCAAGCAATGTTTTATTTTAATTGTAATATGTTATACGACATTTGGTCAAAAATATATATTCAAAGTATTAAATATAGATTCGAGTTATATGCTTGACTAAAAAGAAAAAAAAAATAATCTGTAATTAGAGTTATATTTGGCAAGTATAATAATTGTTGTGATATGATTTTGTAAACTAATTTAAGATTTCATTTAATCGTAAACAGTTGTATTTTCCATTTTATTATTTCGAATTTATTATTGTCAATTGTTATGGAAACCTTATTAAATCATAACAGTAAATTTAGTTTGTTTGAGTTTTGGATAGAAAAGACAGAACAATCTTTTAGAATATATATTGTTAATACTCCAACGAAATAAATTTTTTGAATATATATTTTTTGAATATATATTTTTGACCAAAAGAAAAATGCTCAACAAAATATATATATATTTTTTTGAACATATTTTTTCGAATTTTTTTCTTTTATTTTTTAAATTCAATAATTCTAATGGCATTCATTGTAATTAATCTACCAAAATAAGGTTTGTTAGTTTTGAGTGATTCCCAATTAATAATATAGATTCATTCATGTAACCATTACAAATTCCATGCTTTGTATTCATTCAACTTTCAAATTTGTTGGTTTGGTCTTGTAAAAAAGTCCAAATTCTAAATATACAATGTTGGCACTTGGCATTAATGGTGAAGTAACAATCAATTTTTGTTTCTTTTTGTCTACAATTGAATTCTATTATGAGTGTTTCGATTAAAAATGGCTAGTTTTAGTATTCCAAACTCATTTGCACATAAAAAAAAAAAAAACTCATTTGCACATTCTCACCTAAGTTTTACTATCAAAATGAATGACGTAAGTTAATGAAGAAAAAACTAAAGGACAATGACATGTATACACTTAATAGTTTATAATTTTAAGATGAAAAGATCTATGTTGATCATCATGGTAAGGGCCGTAGTTTATATTTGTTTAACTATTATTACTTTGATAAACATGCGGATTAGACATGACAAGTCACTTGATGTTAACTTTAGACTTATTGGATTAATGAGTAGGCCAATTAGCCATTATTAGTTTTCATTTGTCAACATTCACACCTAGCCCCAGTGTTTTTTCTTCTTCTTTTGTGAATGGAGAATTAAGGGTATACCTGTCTCACTTTAGTCCGGTCCGCATCGTACCGATCAACCATTCAAGATCGTAATATTCAATAAGATATTTATATTTAGGTCAACTCGAACATAAATCAACATATTCATTTATTACGAACGTAAACTAAAATTATAAAATTGTACGTACCATTGTTCTGTTGGACTAATCCATATAACATGTTGAAGTCAATCTAGATGTGAATTTTCTGAACAGACTAATTATTAATTTTAATCCGATCTTTATGGGTTAATCCCCGAATTTCAACCTATTTCAATCTTTATTATGATAGCTTAAGAAACAAAATTCAAATAACACTTCAAAGAAATGGTCTTTGGTCTTTGCAGTCTTAAGAGAATTAGATTCGCAAAATCGAGTTTTCGGTTAAATATCTTTCTTTTTTTCTCTGCCGAAATTTTTTTTCTCTTAGGGGGATGTATTGGAACTAGGATTTTAGAAAATTTTGGGTTTTTACTAAAATCACCTGTTATTGAATTTGTAATTTTCAAATCTCTTCTCAAATCCAATGTTATTGAAATTGAGATTTTAATAAAATCACTCAAAGTCTCTTGTTATTCAAACTATAATTTCTAAACTTGATATCAAATCAACTGTTATTCAAAACACAACTTTTTTTTTTAAAAAAAGCCATAACATTGATTTTGGGAGACTTTGGATACAATTTTACATGAGAAATTCAATTGAAGAAATCACACCTTCAGAGGTGTTATTTGGAAAAAAATTCTTTTAACAAAATAAACATAAGAGAAATTATTTTTATTATGATGGGCTTTCACGTTTAGGTTTTTATTAGGGTTACTTGTTAGGTCCTTAGGTGTATCCGTGTATATATACTCACAATCAATAACTTTTTCTTAGCAGCTTACACAATTACTATCGATATACTTCAAGCTGTATCTCTTTTCAGTCAAAGTGAGTACTCTCTTGATTTTCTTTTGTTAATTTGTTTCTATTTTAATTGTTACTTCCATGCTCTTTTAAATGATGTTCCTCTTTGATCATATAATAATATATACTGAAACCTGCGTTCTTAATGTGGTGTGAAACATTGGATGTTGTTAGTTTACGGCTAGCTGCAATTAGAAAGTACCATCTTTGTTCTTTGAATGATATGGTTTATGGTAGAATTATTTGGTTTTAGATATTGATTAGTGGGATATATCAAAAATCATATGTAGAACTGTTTTGCTTTATAACAATTAGAATGTCTGCTTTACATATTTTTCATATTGTATGGCCAGTTCCGACACCACAATGGAAGATACACAAGATACGCAAGATACACAAGATGCCAAAGGTCCATATAAAAAATGGTCTGACCCTCAACACAAGATGTTATTGCGTCTGCTAGTAGACGCAATCAATCATGGTTTTCGTGATGCTAATGGCAAGTTTAACAAATTAACGGTGGAAACAAGAATATTACCACCTATAAACAAACAGCTTGGAGCTAAGAAAACCTACAGTGAGTACCGAAATAGGATGAAGATCTTGAAGGGTAGGTACAAAATCATGGCGGAACTTCTTCGTTTTAGTTCAGGGTTTGGGTGGGATCCTGAAACGAAGAAATTCACCGCTAGCGATGAAGTCTGGGATGACTATTTGAAGGTAAAAAAATTATAACATAAATTTGATGAATATAATAATGTTGCTTATGTATACAAACTAACTATACATTTGTTTTTTCTTAAATAGGCTCATCCAAACAAAACAAATATGCGTAATGAGTCATTTGAAGATTTTGAAGATTTAAGAATGATATTTGGATCTAATACTGCAACTGGGCTTAATGCTGTGGGTTTAGGCGATACCGTTGATGCAGATTCTTACCAAGTTAGACAGAATGACGAGATAAATGATTCCAATCGTGGGCAAATAATGGATGATGTGGACGGAATACCCTACGCAGAGAAATCTGTGCATGACGTTTTCTCTTCATTAGAGAAAAGCAGGTTAGAAAAGCTTCCTCACCGAAAGAAACCTAGAACTGATGCATTTAATTCGAACAAGGCTTTTGATGAAGTGAACACAGTGACAGAATTCGGTAATCAGATTTTTGGCATGATACAAAGAAGATGGGAAAAAGAAAATGAAGAAAAAGAAGCTGAAGACAAAGCTGATAATGTGTGGAATGCTATTACAGAAATTCCTGATTTGACCAACGATTTGCGTTACGAAGCCATGACGTTGATTCACAGCTTAGGTATGAAATCTGGATTCTTGCATATGTCCATAGAAGATCGTAAGGGATGGATTATGCAAAACCTTCGTAAACCAAGTGAATGAAGTTTGATGCATCAAACATGGAATACGGATGATTTTTATTTTTTAGATGAATTTTTTTATTTCCATTACTTTTAACAATATTTATGCTTTTATTTTTATTTTATTAATACTTTTTTATGAATTTCAATTTATAAGAGTCAATTTTTTCTTCCCCTCTACGGATAATCAACTCATCTATGTCCTTTTTTATTATTGAAGAGAGGATACAACGTTTGATTCATTTTTTATGAATGGAACAAAGAATATAACGTGTCTCTATATACACGTTGTTACAATATATATATAAATTAATATCCCTAAAATTCATACAAAATTGCAATTTTTTTTTCTTGTTACAATTAAATTATATTGTTTTATTTGGCGGGTAAAATATAGGTTATAAAAGTTCGGCGGGTAAAAGTTTGGAGGCAAAGTTAGAATCTATTGTGTATATATTTTATGTTGCCCTAACTCATTTGTTAATCCTCTTCATAGCTGACATTACGGCCGCCAATTTCCTGTGAGGGAGAGGTAAGTTGCCGTCAATTTTTCTATATTATAAGTTCTATGCCGTAAAACTTCTCATCATATGAATATCTTGTTCTAAATATTTGTTTTTGTGACCATGTGCCTCGTATCCTCTGCATGAACTTTCTTTCTAGTTAAAATATTTGTTTTTACTCGTGATCTATATATTTTTTGATCAAACACTGTCCATTTTTTTGTGACTCCAAAACTGTATTATTGTGTAGAGTCTTAACAATGGATCGCATTGTTCAAGAAGAAAAAGAGATACAAGCTAGGAGAAAAGGAAAAAGAATGAGAAGGTTCAAATCGGATGTTGATATAATGTTACTGGTTTTGTCAATCATTGCGAAAATTCGTTATTTCTTTCCGCAAATACAACGGCAGATTAGAAAACCAACTACAAGGCTTGGACATGAATACATACAAAATGCGCTAGCTGAAGATCGTGAACATTTTCGACATCTATATCGTATGTATCCAGAGGCATTCCTAAAATTATGCGATATTTTTAGAGTGAGGATGGGTGTAAGAGACACAAGAAATGTTTCAGTTGAAGAAATGCTTGCTACCTTTTTGTTCATCGTTGGTCAAAATTCGAGGTATATTCAGGCACAAGATAGGTTCAAAAGATCAAGATTCTCAATAAGTAAGAGCTTTAACACAATTCTGAAGGTGTTAAATGCACTTGCTCCAAGCTATATGGCTAAACCCGGGCTAGCAGTACCCACAAAAATAAAAGACAGTACACGATTTTATCCTTATTTTAAGGTATGCGATTTATTGTACTTTTTTTTAGTTGTCGCAAAATTTTAATATTTCATTTTATATATTTTCTTAGGATTGTGTGGGAGCTATTGATGGAACACATATCCTTGCAATGATATCGGGAAAAGAAACGGCTAGCTATCGTAACCGAAAAGGACAACTATCGCAAAATGTTTTAGCTGCATGTAATTTTGATTTAGAATTTATATATGTGCTTAGTGGATGGGAAGGTTCAGCTCATGACTCAAAGGTATTACATGATGCTTTAACAAGAAGCACTAACCAATTAAAAGTTCCTGAAGGTATGTCACATACATTATGAAAAAGAATATTTTCTGTTATTAGTTTGTTTTTTATCTTACTTATATTTATGTGCATTATAAAATTTCAGGAAAGTTTTATTTAGTTGATTGTGGATTCGCCAATCGTCGTAATTTTTTAGCTCCATTTCGAAGTACTCGGTATCATCTCCAAGACTTTAGGGGACAAGGAAAAGATCCCGTAAATCAGAATGAGTTGTTCAACCATCGTCATTCTAGTTTGCGAAATGTAATAGAGAGGATTTTTGGCATCTTCAAATCAAGATTTCTCATCTTCAAATCAGCACCACCATTTCCATATAAAACGCAAGCGGAGTTAGTACTTGCGTGTGTTGTTTTACATAACTATCTTCGTAAAGAATGTCGCTCGGATGTGTTTCTTCCCGAAGAAGATGTTGTTGAAGAAAGTGGTGTTGATGAAAGAGTTAATGATGAAGATAATGTGGAAGAAGAGTTTGGTACTCAAGAACAACAAAGAGTGTTTGCTAATAACTGGAGAGCAACAATAGCTACACATATGTGGACAGATGCTATGAATATGGGATCTTGATGTTTTAATGTACTTTTCAAATTCACTACCAACAAAATCTCTCTCAGTTTCATGTTTTTAATTTGAAGTCCTAATACAAAAGCATAAAAATTTTCAGAATCATAACACACCATGAACGTGTTTTGGAACGACGTTGAACGTGTTTTGGAACGACGTTGAACGTGTTTTGGAACGTGTTGCAGAGCGAATCCAATTTTTCAATTTTTTTTGTAAAGCAACGTTGCAAAGAGATCACAAATTTTCTAGCCAATAAGATAGCTTTTTTGTAAATCCAATTTTTCTATTTTTGTTATAAAAATCTCACCAAATCATCCAATATTGTCTCTTAAATCTCACCAAATAACAAACTAGTATTTCCTTTTCTAAAATGAAAATTCTAACAATTCCACCAAAAGTATCCTAAGAAATCACTTAACTTTCTCAAAATCCAAAATTTCCTAAATTCCACCAAATCCTCCCAAATCTTTAATTCAATACACCCCCCTTAATGTCAAATATAATCCGTGCTTTGATTCCGTGATCCTTGTCTTATCCACGACTTATTAGTCCATATTTCAACAAATAGGGTCCATTCTCATAATATCTCGTCCTTAATGTCTCATTCAGTGTTATCCACTTCAATCTATTATATACAGATGGACCTTTTTCATATTTATATTCATATCTCTCTATCAATATTGATATAACAACAAATCTACAATCAGTCTTCTTGACACGTCTCTTCTCCTTATCTTTTAAAACTATAAATATCCACTGAACATTATCTTTATATCTTTGATGATAATACATTAGACTTAAACATTTGGTATGATCACTATCCAATGTAACTTTCAACTCTATTTTTCCGAATGCTTTACCAATAAAACATTTGTTTCAGAATCAATTTCATGAACAAGAAGTAAAGATAAAAGAAAGAAAAAAGACAAGTATAAGTAATGAATACATTAAGATTTACACAATTTTACAAACAAAAGGGGTAAGGAACAAAAAAGTTAAAGGTAAGAAATAATGAAACAAAGTGTTCTTTTTTTTTTTTCTTTTGAATTTTAATCACATATTCTCCACACACAAAAACAACCCCCAATACCAAAACAAAGCAAAACACAACCACGTCTTGAGATTTCAAAATTACATAATAAATAACAAACTAAATTAATTAATTAAAATTTGTTTCCCCCAAAAAACAAAATAACATTCTTTTGCTTCTTCCTTGGATTTGGATTTCAAAGATCAGACCTTGGTTGAGTTTTGAACCTGTAGAGCACTTTCTTCTTCTTGGAAGTCTGGTTATCAATTGTGATCACAATCTTTCCCGGTTCACCCACCTTAAAAGAATCGGTTATCACCGGTTCATCGGTTGATCCAATCTTCCTGGTTTTAGAGACGATCACAGCATAGCTTCCCTCGGTGGTTGGCTCAAACTGAGCTCCGTAGCTCACGTCAGCACCCAAAACCCTAAGCTCCCATGAAAGCGTGCAAGCCTACCAAAAAATCAACACAATCAACATTAACCTTCTTGATCAACAACATTGTTACAATATGAATTTATTAGTCATCGAGTTTTAAATGCTACCTCAGAAGCAGGCAATTCAATGGTGTAGTTGGCTGCCGGTTTAACGATGGCTTCGGTTATGGTTTCTTGGGTCAAAGGAGTATCTTTGCTAAGTCCACCGTATTTAACCGGGACTTGTTCAGGAGCTATGTATCTGTTTATATAAGCCTTAGTGAGAAACATGCAAAAATATTTGAACTATATATTACGAAATGGTTAAAGTGATTTGATGACTAATTACTTGAAAATAGTATCGGCAGATTTGGATGGACCAGCAAGGACCATCTTGCTCCTAGTCCTTGGCGATGTGATGATAGATCCGAATGTTTTGTAGTAAGGAATGTACCACCATGGGACATTGATGAATAACTGCAAAAAGAAAAAAATAAGATTTATAATTTTTTTTTTAAATGCAATTAAAGAAGAAATCATCTTTTGTGTGCAGCAACTTCTGCGTGACTAATTGTAATTCTAATTACGTTTTAAAGAATAATTGTTCTTGAACGGTTACTAGGCTAGTGGTTTGTGTTAGTATCGTCGTATATAAAATTTTTAGTACCTCTTTTGCGGCGAATTCGGGGTAATTGTCCTCGAATTGTTTAACAGCGCGTCTGATGAATTGCCACAAGGCTCTTTTCCCGAGTCCTGGAGCGTTCCTGAAGTCGCTGACGAATACGAACGAAGATTTAGCTTCGGGGTTGCTGAAATCAATAGCTCTCACACACTTCTCTTGTAGCTGAATCCTCCAGTTGAGGAACTTGTTAAGCTTCTCCTTGTCGGAGAAAAGTTCTTTGTTCTGGAACTCACCGTAGGAGCTGTAGATCACGACGTGTCCTTCCTTGTCAACACCGTGAGCAAACACCATCTTCTCGAACTCGCTCGCTTCTTCTCCGGCAGCTTCGACGAGCTCGTCGATTTTGTTTTCTTTACGCCACTGGACGGTGTTTTTAAGCATCGTTAAAGCTTCTTTGACCTTGAAGTCTCTTGCACGGAGGAATTTCGTGAGGATCACGTCAGATCTCTCGTCTTGGAGTAGTGGAACTCCCCAGATCGAGACTTCTTCCGGCTCAACTGGCTCTGCCTCAGCGACGGCGACAGTCTCTACCACGACTGGTGCTACGGCGGATTCTGGTGGTGAAACAGAGACGATTGATTCTTCTATTGCTTCAACAGTCTTGGTTCCATCTTCCTCAGCAGTAGTAGATGCTTTCTCGGTGGTTACCTCTGCTTTCTCTTCAGGTTTCTCCTCCGATTTGGTCTCAACCGGAGCAGCCTCTGATGATTTCTCCTCCGCCGCTGGAACCGCCGGTTTTTCTTCTTCAACCTTAACCTCAGTCGTTGTCTCTTCTTTCTTTTCCTCTGTTTTCTCTTCCGCTTTAGTTTCCTCCTCCGGTTTCTTCTCCTCTGGTTTCTCTTCCTTCACCGGCGTCACCGGAGCAGTGAATTCACGTTTGTTCAAAGCCTCCCTCACAAGCTCCTTAAACTCCTCAAGTGCTTTCTTCTGAACTTCCTCAGCCGTTAAAACAACTACCTTCTCAGCTACAACAACTGTCTCTTCCTCCTTCACCGGAACAGATTTCTCCGCTTCCGCCGCCGGGGACTCCTTCTCCGGCACCGCCTTCTCATCAGAGACAGGAGCAGCCACTTCCTCTTTCTCAGCCACAGGGGTAGGAACCGTAACCTCCTTATCGGTAATAGGTTTCTCCGTCACCGTAGGAGCAGCGACATCAGCTGATTTCTGTACTTCTTCTTGAGCCATCTTCTTGTCTGATCTTCGAAAATTCAAGAAAAAGAGAGAGAGAGAGAGAATATTGATTTGTGAGGAGAGAGAGAAGAGGAAGAAGAAGAGGTTTTTATAAAAGAAAAAAACAGAGGAATTTTGGAAGAAGGGAACAGACTGGTCGGAGCTGTTTTGACAGCTCATTCGAACACCTCTTTTCTCAGTGGGTCCTCTTTCTTTTCTCCCAACGGCCGTCTTTTTGCTTCCACCAATTTTAAACTTCCTTTTTTAACCATTTTTACCTATTTTACATTATATTAGTTACTATATCTATATATACATTTCCCATAATCGAAACTTTCTTTTGAATATATCATTCGTATATTCGTAAATCTGATGATTTAATATGATTTATAGTATATTTTGATGATCTTCTTGATTTGAATATATTCTTACAGCTTTTTCTTCCCATAGTCGTCAACATTCTTTCGTCTATGTGCCTAATTTCTTAAGTCATTAGTACATAAATATCGAATATTTATTACAATTAAATAGAGAAAAATTTCAAATTTGATTAGAGAAGGCAACAAAAGGTGGAATCATTTGCGAAACGGAAAGAGAAAGCAGTAGCATGCTAGTCATGTTTTTATTAATTTTTATTAACAAAAAAAAAAGTAAAGTGTGTTTTCAAATCATGACACCATGTTATATATCTTCACAATAGTATTTAATATGTAGTAGTGATTTTTTTTTGTTACATCACCATTAAGTACACTTTAGTTTTTTTTTTTGTATTCATATTACAATTGATATACTTTTATTATTCACAAAATAATCTAAATATAGTATTTTTCTGAATCAACTCAAAATTTATTAATTATTTTTTTCTGCAGTAATCACAAAAAAAAAAAACGTTAGAAAAGATGATATTTGTTTTCAATTCTTTTTTTTGGATGACAGTAGTGACTATACCATGAGTTTAGTACACAATCCAATTTGTTTTAAATTATTAATTAATAAAAAAACAATACGAATCTTTTATCGCATGTCACTCTTACCCCCTTTTCAAGTTGTTGAGTTATAAACGTTAGAACTTGTCTTTTACCTCTATTTCAACCAATGACACCTATGTTTTAATTTACCTAAGATTCATTTGCGAAAACGAAAACCTCGGATACTTTTTTATGCTCCGAAAAGAACCATATTTACATATAGTTTTTTTTTGGTGAATTTCTTCTATCTCATAACAACACATGCGAAAATTTATTTGTTTCTTGGTTTTTGAATGTATTGTGGTATCTAGAGGAAAAATATTTAATATGAATAACAATGATAACATATTTACATTTGAAACCTTTAATAATCTAACAACGGAAAAGTTTTGATTTTCGAAAGTCTCTCGGTACTAGTAACCACTTTGCACGTAATGAATCAAATGATTATATTTGTTCATCTATGACTAATTGACTATGAACCGTTGTTTGATGCGTTGTTGTAACCTACAAGTTATGGGTTATTGATTCTAAACTGATTGCGAAATCGGATATTAAGGGAAAAATATCAATAGAGTTAGAGCTGTCAACCCTACGGTGGCATTTAACCAAATAGTCATATAAGACACCACTTAAATTCCATTCACATCATATTGTGTCTATTATCTATTGGTCATCAGACTATTGTTGCCACCTAATATGAATTCAATTTGTCCCGAGAATTGTGAAAACACGTATCAACGTATATTATCTCCCGAAAATTCATCTAAAATTCAATTATGCGAGTTGAGTAGTAAAATTAAATTACAGCAAGAGAGGATTTATAATTATTAAAAAAAAAAAGATTCTGCGGAAATATTATAATTATATTTGGTGGAAAAAATATCGTATGTAAAACTTATTTTTATTTGAAAAAAGTAAAGTTGGTACAATTGCGCGGGACCCAAGAGTGATCCGTTAAAAATCCCTTCATCGGTTGCTTTTGTCAAAAGAAAAAGAAGAAAGCTGTTTTGGTTGGTTTTGTTCATCGCTGGTGCCATCTTATTATTATACATTTTTGCATCGTATTTAGCTGTTTTTCTCCTTTTTTTGCGGTTCGTAAACCCACTTACTTATTTTATATACATTCTTAACAATGATTAGTCGTAGTAAGCAGTATCCTAATTAAGAATTTATTTAGGTGAGGGCTAATAATAAAATTATTTTGACCCCATTAGTTCTTTTTTATAGATGCTAAGATCATCGTATCTAACTTTTCTTATTTTATCTACACATATTGACCTACATTTTCTTTGATTCAAGTTTATCTAGGAAGCAGTATGTTATTGTTTAAGCTTAAAAAATTGGGTTTTAAAGTTAAAAACATGGGGCAAAACCGCAAATAAGCTAAAACCGTAATATTTGTGTTTTTGGGGGAAATGATATCAGACAATTATACTTTAAAGTAAGTAAGTAACTAGCTTTTGTAAAATTTTGGACAAAAATATTACGGAAAGGACGAACACTTATTTGTCTAACGTCTTTGTGAACACTTGCCGTTTTCACATAAAACAAGAAAAAGGAGAAAACAACAATGAACACGAAATAAACGAACACTTGCCGTTTTCACATCATTTTTATAGTTTTTACAGCACATGATGAGACAACTTGCTTGTTTCTCTTCTCAAGAACGACAAAAAAAAAGAAGCTAATTAACATTACCTCCTGAAAAAATATGTAAAATGATTAGTTAGTAGTAATATTCGACTTCACATTAACAAGAGTTATATGCAACTACGACTAATGTTATATTAATTAATTTTAGAGGTTACTTTAAACTATTACAAAAATCTGATATAAAATTTTGTACTCCAAATTCTTTTTTCCATAGTGAACTCGCATCAAGATGACGACAGAACAATCATGAGGTTGTCTTTTTTTTTGTCCACTACCAAACTAGTTGTGTTGCTTATTGTGGGAAAACGATCTATTTCCCCACGAGAAGTATTCACATCACACCAGATCCACACCAATCTATGACCACGTGCTAAATGTCTCCGAAAAAAAACTTTGAAACCTATATCTCCTTGAATTAAAAGTTTCAAATCTAAATCTCCCCGAAACAATATTTCCAAACATATATCCCCATAGACTTCGGTTTTAGCTGGTTTATTGCTTATTAAACAAACCATAACCAACTAGAAAAGACACGAAACCGGAATTAAACCAATTGCAACCCAATTAACCACAAACCCAACCCCAAAAACCCATACGACCCAACTTTTTTCTTCTTCACCTAAATATTTTCTTCTTACGATTCTTTGATTTCGTTTTCTTGTTTTGATTTCTGGGTTTTGGCTCAGATCCGAAAATGGTACTCTTGAGATTTTGATTTGTAACATGTGAGAGATTCTTGATGGGTCTCTGTACTTCGAAACGGAATAATGGTAATGAACAAGCTGCCATGGAGAACAAACTCTTATCCAAGAACAAACCTGAGAATCAGATGAAAATTTCATAGATCTTCGATGAAATAGAGCTTCGTTGATTGTACTGCTTAACAAGGTCAAGCTTTGTCGAATTCGAACAAGATTTGGCTCGGGTCTGATTGATAAGTTTAATACCTTTTTCAAAGGAGTGTTGCACGGTCGGAGAAGAAGGGAGAGGTGAAGAAGAAGAAGAAATGATAGATTTAAAAGTTTTTTTTCGGAGACATTTAGCAGGTGTTCATAGATTGGTGTGGATCTGGTGTGACGTGAATACTTCTCGTGGGGAAATAGATCGTTTTCCCGCTTTTTGTCTAATATGTGTAATTGATTAGTTGGATATTAGGCCCAGTTATATGCCCAAACTCATTATGGAAATAACAATGCCCGAATTCAGCCCAAATGTTAAAGTTAGATAATCTAGGTCAGTACTACGGCAGAGGGATGTGAGATTATGAGATATGTAATAGGCTAGGAATGTATAACAGAGGAATGTATAATTAATATTATATTGTTAAGAACCTTTCTTAAGAGACTCCATGGATGGAGATGCTCTTATCCCAAAAAATGAATTAGAATTCGAATCAAACCCAACATAAAAATAATCAAAACCAGCAGCCCACGCATCTATCTTCCACATAAAAATAATCAAAAACATAACAATGTCATTCACAATCTTCAAATCATTCCTCCTTTGATGATCTTTAAAGACATTGATAGGGAGGTTCGTAACTCATCCACAAGAAGACGAAGACGGCATTTTGGTAACTTAATGTTTCTTTGGATTCATTGATTATAATCTCAAACTTCTTGGTTTAAAATTTGCTACCTTGTTTTTTGTTTTTTTTTTTGCTACGGTACCAATATAAAGGGGAAACTTTTGCATTACCCAACTTTTCATGAATGTGAATATTTACAGTTTACCAAGAAAATAAAAATAATCAAAAATTAACTTTTTGAAAAATCAAAAAGATCAAATTAAATCAGAACCGAATCGAGATCTGGATTAAACATCCAAATTGAACGAAACAAAATTCGAGTCAGTCAAATCCAATTAAAAATGAAATGAGCATGGCATATATTATATTGGTTTGTGCTAGTGTAATACTCGAATTTTCAGACTTGCATATTGAATGTTGTTAACAAAAAATACCTTTAAAAATAGGTATAAGCCCTAACTCATAATAGATACTATGTTTTATTTTTATTTTTCAAATTTAAGGGATATAGGTATATCTACCGTCTATTGTATGGATACAAAGTTTACTGTTAATAAAGCGTTAATCACCAAAGTATTATCCCAAAACGTATAAATAATTATTTTGACATCATATAGAAATACAGTTTTATATTATAATATTGAACGAATTTAATAATTAAGTTATAAATTTGTTAAACTAATACACATGCCTAATGCCTTGGTCGATAAACTAATATACACGCGAGTGTGGTGCATCTGTTCCATTTAAAATTTTCCGAATTTAATAAATGAGTTATAAATTTGTAAGGCATGTAAATAAACTTGGGCCAAGTCATTTCATAATTATTTATCCGCCTCACTATCTCCATGCAACTTATTTTTATTTCTTGTTTATCAAAACAATACTTATTTTTATTTCACTCAACGTATAACATTATTACTCAAGATCGCTAGAGAGTTTACTTTGGGCTGTTGTAGACATAAGACTTGGCGAAATAGACAATAAAAATGAAGGCGAGGGAGCTGAGACAAGCAAGTAGCCAGTAGAAGTAATCAAGATGTGCCTGGTTCAGGTTATTAGAGAACCAGCTCACTTGACCGGACTGGCTTGTGGCTTCCTCGATGACCGATACCATGAAGCTACTCAAGAAGTTTCCTATACCGATTATGCTGAGATATAGAGCCAGTCCCATGCTCCTAAGCTCTGGCGGGACTTGTCCGTAGAAAAACTCTTGCAAACCAACCATAGTGAAAACGTCGGAGACTCCAAAGAGAATGTATTGTGGAATCAGCCAGCAAACGCTCATTGGGACCGTAGCTTTAGGCGAATCAACTAGTCCGTGATCTCGAGCGGTCTTGAGTCTTTTCATCTCGACCAAAGCAGCTATTACCATTGAAATAATTGAGAGGAAAATGCCGGTGGAAATTCTCTGAAGCGTTGTAATTCCTGCTGGTTTACGAGTGATTGATCGTGCGATTGGGACGAATACACGGTCGTAGATTGGGATGAAGACGAGGATTGCTAGGCTTATGAAGCATTGGAGTGTAGCTGCAGGGACTAGGAGTGTTGATGAAATTGATCTATCCATTGTAGATCCTTGCTTTGTGAAGAAAGTAGGGGACTGCGCATACACAATGCCAAACACCAAACTACACAACCAAATTGGAACGAGACTCAACACAGCTTTTGCTTCCTCAACTTCAGATGAATCGCACGAAATCACCGCTCTGTCTAGGAATCTGCCGTTGCCAAAGATTGTATTGTTATAGACTTTTGTAAGATACATAATCTTTTTCTTTTTGTAAAATGTGAATGTAAACGCCAAACGCTAAAAATAATATTTTTGTGTGCATTTGGTTCTGTTTCGAACTATATAGTGAGAACATAATTGAAAAGAGAGAAACTTAAACAAAATTTTATTTTTAAATCTATCTACTAAGAAATTAAGAATTCTAATAAAACAAATGGTATATCAAATAATTTTGAAAATATAATTTTTTATAGTGCATGCATTAATTAAACTATATAACAAATTTAGTTAATATTTATAAGAAATTAAAAGAGATATTTAATTATGATTCACATGATATATTTTGTATGCATATGAAATGGTCGATCTTAACATATTTTATATCAAACAAAAGCATGCATGTAAATTATCAAAGCTAACACATGCTTTAAATTTTATAAATCAGAAGTAGTTCCAACCTTTTCGAGTTAGATAATTTAATTTGTATTTTAATTAATTTGCCCATGAATTTTTCTTATTTCTTAACTATAGAAGAACTATTAAAAAATTAAGTATGTACGTAATTACCTAAGTTCAGATAAGAAACTTGACTAAAAAATGATTTGGTTTGAAACAAAAACACAATGTAAAGACAAAAGAAAACAAAAGACCAAACAAACAAAACATATATCACCTGAATTTCTTGGAACTTTCAGTTGGCATAAGAAGGCAAGTATCATCAGGAGTTTGTCGCCGGTTTCTAGCTGCAGCAAAAAAAACACGGCCAATTCTAACAAAAGGGTTATCATGTTTTTTGCCTTGTCTTCCTTCTCCTCCAGTACTAAAGCGGTACGTTTTGATTCCAAGTAAGAACAAGAACAGAGCAAGCATCATGGAAAGACATGGAATCCCATATCCTAAAGCCCAGCTCAGATTCTCTTGGATATAATTTGTGATCAGCCGAGTGGTCAATATACCGGTTGATATCGCAAAGTACAACCAGTTAAAGTAAGAACTCTTGGCTTTGGACTCTTTAGGGTCTTGTTCATCAAACTGATCTGCTCCAAAAGCTCTAAGACATACCTTAAAGCCTCCTTCTCCCAAAGCAATTAGGTAGAGAGCACAAAAGAAGACAATTACTTTGACTTGAGGAACGCACGACTCATGTGTTTCTTGACCTTTACAAAGAGAAGGAATCGTCGCTGAAAACGTGAGCAGCACAAGTCCCTAGAGTTCAAGATCACACCACATAAAATATATTAAAGGTTTTTCAAAACTATAGCGCGTTTTTAAGGTCAAAGATTTTCAATTCAGATTCACATTTGATTTTTGTAGTATAAACAAAAAGTATCTAAAATAAACCCTAATATAATAATATGAATAGTATGGTATGGTTTCAGTTTCAATTTGGATTTGGGGTTTAGTGAAATATATCATTAGATTTTTAATCGATTTTGTTTTGTTCTTTGATCCAAATTCTTATTTCTAGAGTATAGAAAAAAATGGATGTGTAGCAGAAGATCCAACTCAAAACCAATTAGTAATGATCGCACTAGAGAATCAAGAAGTTAGCGAGGGAACAAAAGAAGAAGCTTTGAGCTTCATTGTTACCATGATATAGAAAGAAGAGGTCAAGAGGATTGTACGAAAACGGCCGAGAAAAGAATCGGCGATAGAACCCCATATCAAAGGCAAAAAAGCTGCCGTTCCGAGCCAGAGGTTGACGTTTGACGCTGCAACCGCCGTCGACTGTCCTAACGCCTCGGTGAAGTAGGTTATCAGATTCGAGGCGATCCCGAAGTAGGCGAATTTCTCCGCAACTTCCGCACCTGCCGGAATATTCTCATTTTTTGAGGATTTAGTGGTAAAATATGAGGAAATGGAAAAAAAGAGAGTCAAGACTTACACATGGTGAAGCCAGAGGATTTCCATGCACCGGAAGATGATCTGATTGATGGCTTGCCTTGAAAATCGACGGAGTATTCGAGAATATCGTTTGAAATAAGAGTTCCAGTCTCATTATCGGCGATGGATGTCGACATTGCCTCTTATGATTTCCTTTCAGAGTTATTGATCTAGAGGTTATATATGTATATTTATATAGTTGGTACATTATGCACATTGACCAAAATCTAATTTAGATTCATATTATAATCTGACAGTATTTAACCACGTGAGTCACGACGAGAAGTGAGAACGATATATATATTGATTGGTCGATTGATAAATGCGACGCGATAATAGTCTTCGGTGTCAGGAATGACACCGTATCTTAGTGGTTGGCAACGAGGAGAAATGGTCACAATTAGGTGGTTATGATATTTAATAAAAATAAATGAAAGATTAGATTTCGATTATGATGATGATACGGCCGATCTCCAATCCATGCATGGCTGGCCTGGTCCAAAGGAGTTATTTGTGGACGTCACATGATTGCTAGAGCTGCCAAATGGTCCGTCCATAGACCATTGGGCGTGTCCGTACGGATAGATTTTTTTATGGGCTAAAGTTGGACGGTGCATAATGGACAATGGTCCAAAAAATGTCCATGACCAATAAAGACCATGTCCATATGGGCAAGCCCATGGTCAGCCCATTTTTATTATTGTTATTATTGATAAATCAAAAATCATGATTTTAGAGGGAAAATTGAGAAATTGCGTTTTCCCGCCAAAACGGTAAAATTGCAAAATTATGTTTTTCTTACCAATACAATAAAATCACGATTTTGGTAGGAAAATTATGGAATTGCTTTTTCCCGCCAAAACGGTAAAATCGTAAAATTATTTTTTTCCACCAATACAATAAAATAACTATTTTAAAGGGAAAATTGCGTTTTCCCGTCAAAACCGTAAAATCGGAGAATTGTGTTTTCCCGCCAAAACTGTAAAATTGTGTTTTTCGCCAATATAATAATATCACGATTTTGGCGGGAAAATTACGTTTTCCCGCCAAAACCGTAAAATCGGAGAATTGCGTTTTCTGTCAAAACCGTAAAATTGTGTTTTTGCCGATACAATAAAATCACAATTTTGGTGGAAAATTTGCGGAATTGCGTTTTTCCATCAAAACCTTTTTGTTTAAGGCATTGTGTACGTATTGAACCTTTTTGTTTGACGAACTATTCCTTGGTAATTCAACCCTTGTTATAAAAAAAACCTTTAGAAAGTCGAAATTTGTCATTTCAAAACTTTTTCATTGTCAATTTGTCATTATATAAAGTAATATAAACTTTCTACCAAGGTTTATATAGGACTTTATATTCTAATAAAGTACCTTTTAAAAATAAAATTTTATCATAAAGTAATGTAAACTTTTTAATAAATTTGACATTGATGTCGGCGGACAACGGTGTGGAAGGTTAGATACCGCTCATCATGCCATGTGTGGTCAATTAATATGCAACCAACTTTGAAGGTTATACAGAGTAAGCTGCAACGCAGTTATTTTCGGGTTCAGGCGAAGAACGTTGCATGGTGTTGTTTTGTGTGAGACAATCAATTTTTGGGCAAAGCTTTAAATACCCGAGAGACATCTCATATCTAAAGTTTATCCTTTAATTACTAAACGTTTATATAAATTTTGTGTTTTCTAGCTAGCTTATGCCATTGTGTATCACATGCTAGCCTGGTTTACCCCAATAGTGGGGTTGTTCTCTCTTCCTTTTTTTTTTTTTTGTCGAAAGTTCTCTCTTCCTTTTACCGCTACTTTTTGTCACGTTATATAGGGCCTCTTCATTTCTTAGTCGCTCAACTAACGACAACGACAAGAAAAATAAAAGGTCCAAATGCTTTCTTACTCCATATATCGTAACAGTCTAGTAAAGCTGTTTTAAAAAATTCTACTTCAAAAATTAAGACGCAGCCACCCAAAACATGAGCTGTAACCATGGGCGGATCCAGAACTTATTTTAGTATGGGGCACAATTTTTTATTTTAATTTTTTTATAAATTTATCTTATATTCTTCTATATTTTGATTTTTTTCACTACTATTCGAGTTGTCATTTTGAATACATATGTTTTAACAAAGTAAACTAAACAATGGTTTAAAATTTGTTTAGCCCGACGATATCTGATATCTCATAAGTCATAACTAACGTTTTCACTAGTTAGCATTTATGTAGACTAAGGAGACATTTGCTTTTTAGTTGGTTAATAAGGCATTTTTAATGTTTTCTTTGTATTTTTTTTGGTAAGTAATGTTTTCTTTGTATAATAACGTGGAGTATTGTAAGGCTTTTGTAATGTTTTATTTATATAATAACGTGGAGTATTGTAGTGTAACAATCAAAATTACTTGAAAAAAAGAGAGTATATGGCACGTGCCCACCTTACTATGCCGTAGATCAAAATTTGCATCACTTGTTAGCATTTATGTAGGCTAAGGAGACATTTGCTTTTTTAGATTTAACTGGCTGTAACAGTCACTGAAAATTTGAGGGTTGAATTTAATCAACAGTGCTTGCTATATGCGTTAGTCTTAGTGTGTCGCTGGAGTTGTTATTTGTCATTATGAAAGTCTATTTTTCCTGGTCGCTGATGTTGGTCTTGCCGCTGTTAATTAAAACTTAAAAGTACAGGCCCATAGTATTAATAATTTCCATTTTAATTTATTTTCTCACGGTAGTTTTTAATCATATATTCTGATTTTTTTTTTTTATAAATGATTCGGTTTTGAAAACATGCAAATGCCGACTTGGCTTGTCATGAGGCCCATATCAGAAATGGAAAAAGCCTAATTCACTTAAGAAGACACAATGTTTTTAGAAGGTGTTTGGTCTATTGTAAACATACGACTTGGCGAACCACCAGTAGGAGGCTAAACCAATGGAGCTGAGGCAAGCGAGTAGCCAGTAGAAATAATCTAGATGAGCTTGGTTTAAGTCATTATCGAACCAGCTCGTTTGACCAGACTGGCTCGTGATTTTATCAATGATTGATATCATGAAGCTGCTTAGAAAGTTTCCGACCCCGTATATGCTTAGATTCAGAGCCATACCAACACTCCTAAGCTCACTAGGGACTTGGTCGTAGAAGAACTCTTGCAAACCCACCATGAACACGTCTGAGACTCCATAAAGAACGTACTGTGGAACCAACCACCACACGCTCATAAGTATTGTGACATCATCATGAGCGGTTTGGAGCCTTTTGTTCTCGACCAAGGCGGCTACTACCATAGCAAGAATGGAGAGAAAAATCCCTATGCCAATCCTTTGTAGCATTGTGATTCCTGAAGGGTTATGAGTGAAAGATCTTGCGACTGGGACGAGGAGACGGTCGTAGATTGGGATGAAAATGACCATTGTAAGGCTTATGAAACATTGGAGTGTAGCCGCAGGGACTAAGAGTCCTGGTGAGATTGACCTGTCCATTTTGTCTCCTTGCTTTGTGAAGAAAGTATGGGATTGTGCACATACAATAGCGTAGACTAAACAAGTCAGCCATATGGGAACAAGCTTAAGCACCGCTTTTGCTTCTTCAATTTCAGCAAAACTACACGAAATCGCTGCCTTGTCTAGGAATCTGCCACAATACATATATACACGAACCAAGATGGTATAAAAACAATTGTTTGTGGCTTCAAAGATTTTAAAGATAAGTAATATACATGTTAATTATGTTACCTGAATTGCTTGGAACTCTGGTCAGCGAGGAGAAGGAGGGCTTCGTTCGGATTATATAATTCTAAATCTTGTTGTCTTCTGTTCTTTACGGCCTCCACGAAAACACGACTGATTCTAGCAAAAGGGTTTTTCTTTCCTCCTCTTGCAGTACTAAAACGGTAAGTCTTAGTGCCAAGAAGGAAGAGAAGCAGAGCAAGTAGCATGGAAACACTTGGAATACCAAATCCTAAGGACCAACTTAGGTATTCTTGAATGTAGCTAGAGACCAATCGAGTGGTCAATATGCTAACACAACTTCCAAACATCAACCAGTTAAAGAAAGAACTCTTGCCTTTTTCCTCTTTTAGATCATTTCCATCGAATTGATCAGCTCCAAATACCTTAATACACGGTTTGTAACCGCCTTGTCCTATTGCTATAAGATACAGAGAGCAGAAGAAGAGAATCACTTGGAGTTGATATGGATCTTTAGAGTTAGAAGGAGCCGTGGCTGAAAAAGACAGCAACCCAAGTCCCTGCTTGTTTCGTCAAATCATTTTAAGAAAAAACACATGACAGGTTTTAGTAGAGATGTTTAAGAGGAGATTGTTATATACCCAAGTCCCTGTTTGTTTTGTTTCATGAAATCATCTAAAATCTTTATCATTAACAAAACTTCGGGTAATAGAAATGTTTTGAGAGGAATATATTATATACCAAGATATAGAGAGAAGACGCGATCACGATTGTACGGAAACGTCCAAGAAACGAGTCAGCGATAAAGCCCCTTAGAAGGGGCAGAAACGAGACCGTTCCAGTCCATGCGTTGACATTAGCCGCAGCTGCAGCTGTTGACTCACCCAATGGTCCGGTCAGATACGTTATCAAGTTCGAGGAAATCCCGTAAAAGGCGAACTGTTCCGCCATTTCGACACCTACAAACAAAGAAAACGAAACAGAATCTCTAAGAGTTTAGTAAAGCTAATTTGGTGAGAGTGATCAAACTTACTAACCAATGATTAGCCTGGCCGATTTCCATCCTCCAGAGGATAATCTGAGGGTTGGCTTGTCCATGGAACTCTCAGTAGTTCTCAGAGGAAGAGTACCTTCTAGCTCATCGCAGGTGATCGCCATTGGCTTTTGTCTTAAAAAGTTTTCAAATGCTTCTTGTCTTTCTTTATGAACAAGAAGATAATAATTGAGTACATATGTGCTTTGTTTTATTGATTTTATATATTAAAAAGTGGCTGGAGCTTGGAGTAGGTGCACTGGTCAATTGGTCATTGTTATTTGATTCCAGTTAAAAGTTCATGTGCACTCGCGTGATTTAGAGATTCTAATTGATATCAATAGATATAAGTATATTATAACTAATTCAAAAATGAGATCAGGTTCAAAATATTTCATGTTAGTGACATTCAACATTGAAAATAAGTAACAAAAGTCATTCAAGCCAAGTCGGCTCCATTTAATGAATTATTATAAGAATTCTTTTCGAGTTTAAAATTTTCCTAACATAAATCTTATCAAAATTATCCTCATCACAAATCATATTTCTCTCTGTTAGTAGTTTTTTTTTTTCGTTTTTGATAATACTTTTATAGAGCAATATCATGTTATAATAATGTTTTACATGATTGATTTCTTAATATTAGTTAAAATTCTTGTAAAAGTAACTCCGAATATTACGTATAGAAGGTTTTAAATTCATAAATGATGGTATTGATATCCTGATTTAGTTGGTTGTGAAATCCATTTCAGAAATGGAAAAAGCCCAATTTAGTTGGCCGAAGAGAGAAGACAATGCTTTAAAAGGTGTTTGGTCTGTTGTAGACATATGACTTGGCGAACCACAAGTAGGAGGCGAAACCAATGAAGCTGAGACAAGCTAGTAGCCAGTAGAAGTAATCTAGATGAGCTTGGTTCAAGTCATTATTGAACCAGCTCGTTTGACCAGACTGGCTTGTGACTTTATCAATGACTGATATCATGAAGCTGCTTAGGAAGTTTCCCGCCCCGTATATGCTTAGGTTCAGAGCCATACCAATGCTCCTAAGCTCACTAGGGACTTGGTCGTAGAAGAACTCTTGTAAACCCACCATTGTGAACACATCTGAGACTCCAAAGATAACATACTGCGGAACCAGCCACCACACGCTCATCGGTATGGTGAGGTCATCCCGAGCGGTTTGGAGCCTTTTGGTCTCGACCAAGGCGGCTACTACCATAGCAAGAATGGAGAGGAAAATTCCTGTACCAATCCTTTGTAGCATTGTGATTCCTGATGGTTTTTGAGTAAAGGATCTTGCAAATGGGACGAGAAAACGGTCGTAGATTGGGATGAAAATGACTATTGAGAGGTTTATGAAACTTTGAAGTGTAGCTGCAGGGACTAAGAGTCCTGGTGAGATTGACCTGTCCATTGTGGCTCCTTGCTTTGTAAAGAAAGTAGGGGCTTGTGCATGTACAATGGTGTATACTACGCAAGTTATCCATATGGGAATAAGCCTAAGAACCGCCTTTGCTTCTTCAATTTCAGCCAATTCACATGAAATCGCTGCCCTGTCTAGGAATCTGCAAAGTATCCAAGAAAACGAAATTCATCTAAAAATCAATTGGTATATATTAATCTAGATGGAATAATATAAATTTCTTCTACAATATGTTAGATCATTATTTTTCTTATATATATCGACGTGGATTTTCTAATAGAAACCATGATGGTATGAAATGATGAACATGAAGACTCTCAAATGAACATCTCTGTTAATTATGTTACCTGAACTGTTTGGAACTCTGGTGAGCCAGGAGAAGGAGAGTCTCGTTCGCGTTAGCTATATCTAAATCGGTTTGTCTTCGGTTCTTAAAAGCCTCCATGAAAACACGACTGATTCTCGCAAAAGGGTTTTTCTTTCCTTCTCTCTCAGTACTAAAACGGTAAGAGTTAGTTCCTAGGAGGAACAGAAACAGAGCAAGCAACATGGAAACACTTGGAATACCAAACCCTAGTGACCAGCTTAGGTTCTCTTGAATGTAGGTAGAGACCAAACGAGTCGTCAAGATGCTAATACAGTTTCCAAACATCAACCAGTTGAAGAAACAACTCTTGTCTTTTCCCTCTTTTAGATCATTTCCATCGAATTGATCGGCTCCAAATACCTTAATACACGGTTTGTAACCGCCTTGTCCTATTGCTACAAGATACAGAGAGCAGAAGAAGAGAGTCACTTGAAGCTGATTCGAATCTTTGCGGTGAGAAGGAATCATGGTTGAAAAGGACAGCAACCCAAGTCCCTGTTTGTTTTGTTTCAATTAATCATCTAAAATCTTTACCATTAATGAAACTTCTGGTAAAAGAAATGTTTGAGAGGGTTATATACCAAGATATAGAGAGAAGATGAGATGACGATAGTATGAAAACGACCGAGAAACGAGTCAGCGACAAAGCCCCCAAGAAGCGGCAGAAACGACACTGTTCCAACCCAAGCATTGACATTCGCTGCCGCGGCAGCTGTTGACTCACCTAATGGTCCCGTCAAGTACATTATTAGGTTTGACGCTATGCCAAAGTAAGCAAATCGCTCCGCCATTTCTACAGCTACAAAATATTAGAAACAAAAAACAAAGAGAAATTAGCAAAATTTGCGGGAGAATTATTTATGAGGTCTATTATAGAGTAAGTAACTCATTCATGCTTACTTACCGATGATGAGCCTCGCGGATTTCCATCCACCGGAAGTATTTTCTCGGATTTCGAGAAAACCCTCAGTGGTATTTCCGAGCTCATTGGCGGAGGAACGGGTGATAGCCATTGTGTATGATGATTGATTGGTTTTGATATTTCAATATACAGACAAGTGCTTATTTTATTGTTTTTATAGTGTATATAGGTAAAGACAAGATTGTATGATGATGGTATTAGGTATGGGACGTAATTGGCTTCGCTGGCAAGTTATATTGATGAACAAGATTACAAGATACCAATTAACTATTCATATGGACTTTGCTTTTTAGCAGAAGTCCCTGAAAGGACCATATATGTTTTGTTTTATTCTTTGTTTATTTCGAAAGCCGTTGGAACATGTTCATTTAGTTAGATTCCTTACCTTCTTGAACTTACATATATGATGAAGATTGTCATTATGGTATATTTTATTAGCCACAATAAACTTTGCTTGATCGAATGATAGTTACATGGAATCACAATTTAATATCAAATTTGCAAACAAGAAACTGAGGTGATAATTACAAATTCCCATAAGAATCATGATTTTCATAAGAATCATAAACCACAAAAAGAAACTCTCCATTGTCTCCATTAGTAAGTACACTCAGTCCACCCGGCGATATATATACGACCTGGAAATGAACAAGAACGTAAAGAACCCAACGGCACTAACAACCGCAACTAACCAATAGAAGTAATCGAGATGGGCTCTGTTCAGATTACTGTTAAACCAGCTATTTCCGGCGTCTCCTCCAGTGGCCAAGTCGATCAGAGAGATGAGTAAGCTGTTAATTAAGCTTCCCACGCCTAACGCACTTAAGTAAAGTGCGAGACCGATGCTTCTCAGCTCAGTGGGGACTTGGCTGTAGAAGAACTCTTGCATTCCTACTAATGTGTGTACATCAGCCAATCCCAGCAATATATACTGAGGGAACAACCACAGTATCGACATTGGAAGAGTTGTTTTCGGTTGGTCTATAAGTCCGTATTCTTTTGCAGTCTCGAGCCGCTTTGACTCAACCAAAGCTGCCACCACCATAGTGAGAGTTGCTAGTACCATTCCGGTTCCAATTCTTTTGAGCGTTGTGATGCCACAAGGATCTTTGGTTACTGACCTTCCGATTGGAACCAAAACACGGTCGTAGATGGGGACAAAGAGAACAATTGTTATGCTGATAAGAGCCTGAAGAGAAGCAGGTGGGATCTCTAAACCTGGAAAAACTGTTCTTTCCATTGTGACACCTTGCTTTGTGAAGAAAGTCATGTACTGCGCGTAGGGTATCGCATAAGCCAAAGTTGTAAGCCATACTGGAATAAGCCTAACAAGAGCTGTAGCATCGTCGACATCTCGAGACTTGCATGCCATTTCTCCTTCAGGAGAATCATTTGGGACAAGCAATGCTTTGTTGAGAAAACTGACACAAGAAAATGGAATCTCATAAACATATATACAACAAGGCTTCGAACCATAACCTATACGCTTGCTATATGCTCAACATACCTCTATGTAAAACATACCTCAGCTCCTCTGGAGATTCTTGAGATGTATTTGCCTCTAGCTCAACTTTGTACAATTCCGAGGAACTCAATCTTTGGTTCTTGAATGCTACAAAAAAGACTCTACCTATCCTCGTAAACGGGTTGATTTCCTCTTCTTGTCTTCTTTTACTGTACCTATAACTCCTTCTCCCTAACATAAAAAGAACAAGAGAGATCACCATGAACACACATGGGATTCCGAACCCGACCGCCCAGCTTACATTTTCCTGGATGTAAACAACCACTAAAATCGCCAGGGCGATTCCTGCACACATACTAAGGTACCACCAGTTGAAGAAGGAGCTTCTGTCACTATTCTCTTGCTGGTTCTTTTCATCAAACTGGTCTGCCCCAAAAGCTTGAACACAAGGCTTGTGGCCACTTTGTCCAATAGCCACCAAATACAGAGAGAAAAAGAAGAGTGCATTGAGAAAAGAAGAAGGTGTAGAGGTCACTTCAGTAGTGTTGGGAATCAGAAACGCAGATAAAGTCAGAAATGCCAGTCCCTGACATCAAAATTCAAATTATGCACAAGTACTCAATTTCTACTTCTTAATATAGTTTAACATTCACTATTTCTATATCCGAGAAACCGAATCCAAACCAAACCGAAAAGCAAAAAAACCGATCTAAAACTGAAGTTTCTTTAGAAAACATCGAATCCGAATCAAAACCGAAACCGTACCAAACCCAAAGTGAAACCCGGAAGCCATAATCTAACTCACATTGCGGTTGAAATGAATCGATTTCTACAATTCCTTCACTTAATTCTAAATTCAGATCGAAAATCGAAAAAGAATGAGACGAACCAGGACGTAGATAAGAGTAGCGATGATAATTGTTCGGTACCGACCAAGAAAAGCGTCGGCGATGAAAGCTCCAAGAACAGGAAGAAGAGTGGCAATTCCCGACCAGGCGTTGACATTAGCGGCGGCTACAGCCGTGGATTGACCAAGTGGTCCAGTCAAATAACTTATTAAGTTTGATCCGATTCCATAGTAAGCGAACCTTTCCGCCACCTCCACACCTGCAAAAATGTCATCAGAAAATCAAAAGAAGAAGAGAAAGTTGTGTAACAGAGCAGCTCGCGATTGGAGTTACCGATTATGAACAAGGCGGCTCTCCATCTACCGGTATTGGATCTTCTGGCGGCAAATCCACGGTGGTCAACGGCGTCCGTGACGTATTCTTCATGAAGAGAAATTTCTGAAGTAGTCGTCATTTTACTCTATCTCTCCAACTAAAGAGACAACAAACGTGAGTTGTTGAAAACGCTGCGTTTCCGCGGTTGTCGAAAAAACTTTTATCCAGGGGAAATGGACATTGTGTTTGATCGGTTTTAATTTATTTAAGAATTTTAAATACAGAAAAATGATTCTTGTATTGTTTAATGTTTATGTAGAATTTGTTGGCAAGATTGGATGATTGAGGTGTGAGACGTTTATATGACGGAAATGATTAGAGCCGACCCTGATAAAATAAAGGTCACAACTCACAAGCCCAAAAGAATATAGGATGTTAATAATAATAAAAATGTTAGAGAAGAAACTTCCCTTTCCCTCATCTCCCCCATCTTCAAGCCAGAACCGTTACGACCGAAAAATAGATAATATTTACGAAAGCCGTAACCCTGTATATGTCTGGCTCGCTTGACTCATGGCCGGCTCTAAACATGATAACAATTGAAGTAGTAAACTCTTGTAGCATATGTGCTTTGTTTTTTGATTCATGGCCCGCTTGACTCATGGCCGGCTCTAAACTCGGACATTTTTCGTCAATTTAGATTGTATGATATATCAAACATTTTGAACGTTTAAACGTAAGTGTTTGATGAAGAGACCGAATAGAACCTACTCACGCAAAAATCTTATCGGCTATTCCATTTCCTATGATCTTTGTGTTATCTATGCAACTTTTTTCATTTCACTTCTTTCCCAACGTAGTTATCATATTTTGTGTGTATGAGTGGATTAGTTTCACTAATATTAATCAGTATCAGCTATCTTTGTTTATGTTGTCACATTTTTTTTCTTAACCATATATCAGTTAGTATCATTTGATCCAACAAAGATTAGTCGCATGTAAATATGTTTTGGTACTCATAGTATTTTTCTTGTTAATCTTAGTTTAACTGTTCTTACATGTTCAAATTTTTTACAACACAATAAGTGTTTTGTGTATATACCTATTTTTAAAAATGCATATTTTCTATAACATCTTTGGATAGTCCGGACTGCACAACCATTATGGAGTCGTTAAAGAAGCATTTAGAAACTATACTCCGTCCACCTGACGATAGATATACGACTTGGAAATGAACAAGAACGTCAAGAACCCAACGGCGCTAACAACCGCTAGTAACCAATAGAAGTAATCAAGATGGGCTCTGTTTAGATTACTGTTAAACCAGCTGTTTCCGGCTTCTCCTCCAGTGACCAAGTCGATCAGAGAGATGAGTAAGCTGCTCAATAAGCTTCCAACACCCATCGCGCTCAAGTAAAGCGCGATACCGATGCTTCTCAGCTCAGTGGGAACTTGGCTATAGAAGAACTCTTGCATTCCTACTAAAGTGTGTACATCGGCCAATCCCAGCAACAAATACTGTGGGAATAACCACCATATCGACATTGGAACAATTGTTTCCGGTTGGTCTATAAGTCCGTATTCTTTTGCAGTATCGAGCCGCTTTGACTCAACCAAAGCTGCCACCATCATAGTGAGAGTTGCTACTACCATTCCGGTACCAATTCTTTTGAGCGTTGTGATACCACAAGGATCTTTGGTTATTGACCTTTCGAGTGGGACCAAAACACGGTCGTAGATGGGGACAAAGAGCATAATAGATATGCTGATAAGAACCTGAAGAGAAGCAGGTGGGATCTCTAAACCTGGAAAAATGGTTCTTTCCATTGTGACACCTTGCTTTGTGAAGAAAGTAATGTACTGCGCGTAGGGTATCGCGTAAGCCAAAGTTGTAAGCCATACTGGAATAAGCCTAACAAGAGCTGTAGCATCGTCGACATCTCTAGACTTGCATGCCATTTCTCCTTCAGGGGAATCATTGGGGACAACCAATGCTTTGTTGAGAAAACTGTCATAAGAAAGTGGAATCTCATAATCATAAAATAAGACTTCGAACCATTACCTATATATTAAACATACCTCAGCTGCTCCGGTGATTCTTGAGATGGATTTGCCTCTTGCTCAACTTTGCACAAGTCTGATGAATTCAGTCTTTGGTTCTTGAATGCTACAAAGAAGACTCTACCTATCCTCGTAAACGGTTGGATTTCCTCTTCCTGTCTTCTTTTACTGTACCTATAACTCCTTCTCCCTAACACGAAAAGAACAAGAGAGATCACCATGAACACACATGGGATCCCGAACCCGACTGCCCAGCTAACGTATTCCTGGACGTACACAACCCCTACCGTCAGGCTAATTCCTGCACACATACTAAATAACCACCAGTTGAAGAAAGAGCCTCTGTCACTATTCTCTTGCGGGTTCTTCTCATCAAACTGATCTGCACCAAAAGCTTGAACACAAGGCTTGTGGCCACTTTCTCCAATAGCCACCAAATACAGAGAGAAGAAAAAAAGTGCATTGAGAAAAGAAGAAGGTAAAGAGGTCACTCCAGTAGTGTTGGGAATCAGAAACGCAGATAAAGTCAGAAACGCCAGTCCCTGACATCAAATTCAAATTTCTACTTCTTAATATGGTTTAACATTCACTTTTTCTGTATCCGAGAAACGATCTAAAACCGAAGTTTCTTTGAAAACTAAAAATTTATTTGTCGAAGAAGAGAAAGAAGGAGACGAACCAGTACGTAGATAAGAGAAGAGATGATAATAGTTCGGTACCGGCCAAGAAAAGCGTCGGCGACGAAAGCTCCAAGAAGAGGAAGAATAGTGGAAATTCCCAACCAAACGTTGACATTAGCGGCTGCGACCGCAGTGGATTGACCAAGTGGTCCAGTCAAGTAGCTTATCAAGTTTGATCCGATCCCGTAATGCGCGAACCTCTCCGCCACCTCCACACCTGCAAAAAATGTAAGAAAATCAAAAAAGGAGGAAATTGAGAAACAGAGCAGCTAGTGATTGGAGCTTACCGATTATGAAACATGCAGCTTTCCATCTACCGGTATTGGATCTTCTTGCGGCAAATCCATGGTGGTCAACGGCGTCGGTGACGTATTCTTCTTGAAGAGAAATTTCTGAAGTCATATTTCCTCTGTCTCTAACGAAAGAGACAACAAACAAGAAATAGAAACTGGTTTGAGTTGTTGACCTTAAAAATGCTATTTCTTTTGTCTTTTTGATGATTACAAAACTAATTTTGTGGAAAATAAAAAGTATGTAAATATGTTTTGGTAGTCAATAGTATTTTTCTTCTTAATCTTAGTTAACGGTTCTTACATTTTCAAATTATGTTACATCCCCATAACTGTTTTCTGTGTATATATATTTTTTACAAAAAGCATATTTTCTATAACATCTTTGGATTGTCCGGACTGCACAACCATTATGGAGTCGTTAAAGAAGCATTTTTTCATTTAGAAACTACACTCTGTCCACACGACGATAGATATACGACTTGGAAATGAACAAGAACGTCAAGAACCCAACGGCGCTAACAACCGCAAGTAACCAATAGAAGTAATCAAGATGGGCTCTGTTCAGATTACTGTTAAACCAGCTGTTTCCGCCTTTCCGGCGTCTCCTCCAGTGGCCAAGTCGATCAGAGAGATGAGTAAGCTGCTCAATAAGCTTCCCACGCCCAACGCACTTAAGTAAAGCGCGAGACCGATGCTTCTCAGCTCAGTAGGGACTTGGCTGTAGAAGAACTCTTGCATTCCCACTAAAGTGTATACGTCAGCCAATCCCAGCAACAAATACTGAGGGAGTAACCACCATATCGACATTGGAACAGTTGCTTCCGGTTGGTCTATAAGCCCGTGTTCTTTTGCAGTCTCCAGCCGCTTTGACTCAACCAGAGCTGCAATTACCATAGTGATAGTCGACAGTACAACTCCTGTTCCAATTCTTTTGAGCGTTGTGATGCCACAAGGATCTTTGGTTATTGACCTGGCGATTGGGACGAAAACACGGTCGTAGATGGGGACAAAGAGGACAATTGATATGCCGATAAAGACCTGAAGAGAAGCGGGTGGGATCTTAACACCAGGAAGAATTGTTCTATCCATTGTGACGCCTTGCTTAGTGAAAAATGTCATGTACTGCGCGTAGGGTATCGCGTAAGCCAAAGTCGTAAGCCATACTGGAATTAGCCTGATAAGAGCTGTGGCATCTTCGACATCACTAGACTTGCATGCGTTTTCTCCTTGAGAAGAATCATTGGGTACAAGCAATTCTTTGTTGAGAAACCTGTCACATGATAATGTATAACCTCATAAAAACATACAACAAGACTTGGAACCATAACCTATATATGTTAAACATACCTCTGTTTCTCTTGAGATGTATTTGCCTCTAGCTCAACTTTGCACAATTCTGATGAACTCATCAATCTTTGGTTCTTGAATGCTACAAAGAAGACTCTACCTATCCTCGTAAACGGGTTTATTTCCTCTTCCTGTCTTCTTTTACTATACCTATAACTCCTTCTCCCTAACACGAAAAGAACAAGAGAGATCACCATGAACATACATGGGATTCCAAACCCAAATGCCCAGCTGAACTCTTCCTGGATGTACACAACCACTAAAATCGCCAGGCAGATTCCTGCAGACAAACTAAGGTACCACCAGTTGAAGAAGGAGCTTCTGTCAGATATCTCTTGAGAGTCTTTTTCATCAAACTGGTCAGCACCAAAAGCTTGAACACAAGGCTTGTGGCCACTTTGTCCAATAGCCACCAAATACAGAGAAAAGAAGAAGAGTGCGTTGAGAAAAGAAGAAGGTGTAGAGATCACTTCCGTACTATTCTCTCTTGTACTAATAGGAATCAGAAACGCAGATAAAGTCAGAAATGCCAATCCCTGAAACATCAAATTCAAATTTAATTTTCTACATCTGAATCATGAAGAACAAGTAAGGCCAAAAATAAAAAAAACTAAAGAGAAGAGACTAACCAGGACGTAGATAAGAGAAGCGATGATAATTGTTTGGTACCGACCAAGAAAAGCGTCGGCGACAAAAGCTCCAAGAACTGGAAGAAGAGTGGCAACTCCCGACCACGCGTTGACATTAGCGGCGGCTACCGCCGTGGATTGACCAAGTGGTCCAGTCAAATAACTTATTAAGTTTGATCCGATTCCATAGTAAGCGAACCTCTCCGCAACCTCCACACCTGCAAAAATGTCCTCAAGAGATTCAAGAAGGAGGAAATTGGGAAATAGAGAAGCTCGAGATTAGAGTTTTACCGATTATGAAGAAGGCGGCTCTCCATCTACCGGTATTGGATCTTCTGGCGGCGAATCCACGGTGGTCAACGGCGTCGGTGACGTATTCTTCTTGAAAAGAAATTTCTGAAGTAGTCGTCATTTTCCTCTGTTTCTCTCCAACGAAAGAGACAACAAACGTGAAACTCGTTTTGACTTGTTTACCTTAAAAAGGTATTTCTTTTGTCTTTTTGATGATTAAAAAATCTAATTTTGTGTAAAGTAAAAAAGGTTTTATAGAGCCCAGTAGCTATACAGAGCCCAGTAGCCTAGACAACAGAATACAAAGCCTATCAAGAAGTAACCCAATGTTGGAATTTGACCGAGACATTGAGGGGGAATCCAGAATCTTGAAGTCGAAACGTTTTTACTAGGTCTAGGTGAATATAAAAGCCTTGGCGTCACAAAAAATTAACAGTTAGTGTGTGGTCAAAATGGATGTCACTATTTAACAATGAGAATTAATAACTTAGTACCGTTTAGCTTTGTTTGCAATTGCAATGAGAATTAATTAATAACTTATGAGAATTATGAGATTTGTCTGTAGCCCAAAAGCCCATTTGGGTTGAAAAAAAAAAAAAAAAAAAAAAAAAAAAAAAAACTTATGAGAATTAATAAACTTAGTATCATTCACCTACCGGCACTGACGTATACACAAGAGTTATTATGCTTTTTCTTTTTTTGAAGAGTTATGCTATTTCTTGCCACAGAAATAGTAATGTTACGTCAATTTCGAAATACGTGGATAGTTTTTCAACACATACTAACACACCTTTTAATCGTGTCTTACTCTTTCACGAGGAGTATTAACTTCTCTCTTCAAATTTTGGTGGAATCAAAATATCTCATGTATACCGACAACTACAAGGGATAGAGAATGCATAAAACTCCTATGAATCTTGTAAATATTTCCAGATCAATTATAATTTCACGTTTTACCATATTCATATAGAGAACGAAAATATATGTAGTTTTGGAGTTTTGATTTTGAAATTAAGTGACAAAAATTAGGCATGTTATTTGTAACAATTTTTTTGTTTTGTCAACTTTACTACACTTCTTCTAACCAACACTTCAAAACAGATTTTTTTTGTTTTTTTTTAATATGTTTATCTAAGGAACTATCAAAGACTATAATTGAGTAATTAAGTACTTGCTCTCGACAATTGCCACCATCTCTTGGACCCATCATACATATACAGTATAGTGTGGTAAAGAAGCATTAGTTAGCTTCTCAACAACCTCATTTAAGTACAACAATACATATAAATAGCTATGTCCTATGTGTATCATAAATAAACCATTTGCATATATATAGTTTATACTTTGTAGAATAATATACCATATAACCTGAAGATAGAAAGAGAGATATGGCAATAGAAAGGCAAGTGTTGTTGGAAGGAGAGGAGCCAGTAAGTCCATTTGCACGGTTGTTTAGCTTGCCGGGTCTCGATGTCTTCAACATTGTAACCATTGGATGCAAAACCGAAGGCAATGCATCAACCATCATTGAAGGCATAAAGAACACATTGATCAACCATCCACGCTTCTCTAGCATACTGGTAGGCAATCAACGTGCACATACATAGACTCGTATGCACATGTACACACATTTTTATTGTTTATATGTTAAGTTTCATGATTTCAAACTCAAAATCAATATCAAATGAGTGTATTAGTCCATATCCACAATACATTACCTTAGGGTTCCTCTCATTCAGATGTAAGATTCCTAACATCACATAATACATGTAGGTGACTGGTCATGGTGAGCACAAAGGAAAAGCTACATGGATTCCAACGGAAGTAAAAGTAGAAGAACATGTAATTGTTCCGGATATAGATCCCAGCATTGAGAATCCTGATGAATTTCTTGAGGATTATACATCAAACATGGCCCTTTCTCCAATGGATATGTCCAAACCTTTATGGGAGTGTTGTGGTGTTAATTCTGATTCAACTTTTGGTGGTTGGTTTAATCACTTGGTTTAGCAGAATTGATAGCCGGTATTGGTGGAGTTAATTGAACCGGGATTGAAGGAGTCAAAGGAAACCTTCTTGTCGCGAGAGAGGGTTTGCTGTTTCTAATTGGGTTTTGGTATAAATACCCTTTGTATCTCTCCTTCTTCGTTATCCGTTCATATTGTTGTAAACAGAGAAAAGCTTGAGACTCCATTGTTGTAGAGCTCTTGCTTGGTTGTATTCTCATTCTTGATATAGTGGATTGCCGAACTGATTCGGCCCCAGACGTAGACTTGATCACATCGATCTTGTTGAACTGGGTTAACAAACGCTTCTTGTGTTCGTCACTTTCTTTCTGCTTTCGATTTCATTCTTGAGCTGGTTTCAGTTCTTAAACACAATCGATTGAGCGTGAGAGAGGTTCGTGTTGTTGAGATTCAAAGACTAAACGTAACAGATTGGTATCAGAGCCCAGGCTATGGGTTATATCGTATCGGATCGATCGATGGCGACAACAACGAGAGTAGAGATTAAAGCGTTTGACGGCGATAACGATTTCTCGTTATGGAAGATAAGAATCATGGCACAGCTTGGCGTTCTTGGACTTAAAGACGCACTCACCAATTTCACACTGACCAAGACGGTACCGTTAACGAAGAGCGAAGAGAAACAAGCAGCTTCTGGAGATGAATCTGTCGAATCAAGCAAATCGCTAACTAAGGAAGTTCCAGATCCGATCAAGATTGAACAATCTGATCAAGCGAAGAACATTATCATCAACCACATAAGCGACACAGTCTTGAGGAAGGTAAACCACTGTGAGACTGCTGCTGATCTGTGGGCTTTGTTGAATCAATTGTACATGGAAACATCGTTACCAAATCGGATCTATGTTCAATTGAAATTTTACTCGTTCAAGATGATGGATTCGAAGACTATTGATCAAAACGTTGACGATTTCTTAAAGATAGTTGCTGAGCTGGGTAGTCTTGAGATAAAGGTAACTGAAGAAGTTCAGGCAATCCTAATATTGAACTCTCTTCCTCTTACGTATGATCAGCTTAAACATACTCTGAAGTATGGAAATAAAACTCTATCTGTGCAAGATGTGGTTTCCTCAGCTAAATCACTTGAAAGAGAGATGGCTGAGCTAAAAGAAAGCACCAGAGTTGCTACTGCAGCGCTTTACACTAATGAGCGAGGTAGACCTCAAACCCGAAACTCTCAGAAAGGAGGCCAAGGTAATAACAATAATAATCAAGGGAATGGTCAAGGAAGAGGGAGGAGTAGGTCAAACTCAAAGACTCGTGTAACTTGCTGGTTCTGCAAGAAAGAGGGACATGTCAAGAAAGACTGTTATGCGAGAAAAAGGAAGCTTGAAAGTGAAGGACAGGGTGAGGCTGGAGTAATCACTGAGAAGTTGGTATACTCAGAAGCTCTCAGTGTGTATGATCAGGAAGCAAAGGACAAATGGGTTATTGACTCGGGTTGTACCTATCACATGACATCAAGGATGGATTGGTTCTCTGAGTTCAATGAAAAAGAATCAACAATGATCTTGCTTGGTGATGATCACACGGTTGAATCAAGAGGCAGTGGCACTGTGAAAGTAAATACTCATGGGGGATCAGTCAGGATGTTGAAGAATGTCAGATTTGTGCCAAACCTGCGAAGGAATTTGATCTCTACAGGTACTTTGGATCAGCTTGGGTATAAGCATGAAGGTGGAGACGGCAAGATCCGGTTCTACAAGGATAGTAAGACAGCACTGCGTGGAAACCTGGTTAATGGTCTATACATTTTAGATGGACATACAGTCCGAAATGAGAACTGCAATGTTGAAGGATCTAAAGATAAGACAGGACTATGGCACTGTAGGCTCGGTCATATGAGCATCAACAATATGAAGATTCTGACAGGTAAAGGATTGATTGAAAAGAAAGACATTAAGGAGCTTGAGTTCTGTGAGCATTGTATCATGGGGAAATCTAAGAAGCTGAGTTTTAATGTGGGAAAACACAATACTGAGGAAATCTTGGGATATCTGCATGCTGACTTGTGGGGGTCTCCTAATGTCACTCCCTCACTCTCAGGTAAGCAATACTTTCTGTCAATTATAGATGACAAAACTAGGAAAGTCTGGCTAATGTTCCTTAAGACTAAGGATGAAACATTTGACAAGTTTTGTGAATGGAAAGAGCTTGTTGAAAATCAAGTAAATAAGAAGGTCAAGATCTTGAGGACTGACAATGGCTTGGAGTTCTGTAATCAGAAGTTTGAGGATTATTGTAAGAAGAATGGTATAGAAAGACACCGTACCTGCACCTATACACCGCAACAGAATGGTGTAGCAGAGAGAATGAACCGCACCATAATGGAAAAGGTCAGATGTCTTCTAAATGAGTCAGGACTTGATGAAAGATTTTGGGCCGAGGCAGCCTCTACTGCAGCTTACTTGGTGAACCGATCTCCTGCATCCGCAGTAGATCACAATGTACCTGAGGAGTTGTGGCTAAATAAGAAACCAGGATACAAACATCTAAGAAGGTTCGGGTCTATAGCCTATGTTCACCAAGACCAAGGGAAGTTAAAGCCAAGAGCTTTAAAAGGTGTGTTTCTGGGATATCCACAGGGCACCAAAGGTTATAAGGTGTGGCTATTAGATGAAGAAAAATGCGTGATCAGTCGTAATGTGGTCTTTAATGAAGAAGAGGTTTACAGAAACCTGAAGTCAGATGATGAGAAGCCTCAGAGTGAAGAGAAACTTGAAGGAAAGGTTATTGCAGAATTAAGTCCAGGCATTCAAGAAACTGGTGAGAGTTCTAATGTAGGTGGAGCTATTGTGGAAGTAATAAATGATTCTGAGTCAGAACAGGATGAAGTAACAGAGCCAACAACAGCTGCTATTGATCTGGAAAATTACAAGTTGGCCAGAGATAGAGTCAGGAGAGTTCCCAGACCTCCAGAGAAACTATCAGACTATACACAATTTGCATATGCATTAGTTGCTGCTGAAGAAGTCAGCTTAGAGGAGCCGCAGTGTTATCATGATGCTCTTGATGATAAAGATTGGGAAAGATGGAATGCAGGTATGTCTGAGGAAATGGATTCACTATTGAAAAATGAGACATGGGACATCGTTGACAGACCTAAGGATCAACAAGTGATCAGTTGTCGATGGTTGTACAAGGTAAAGCCAGGCATTCCGGGTGTAGAATCAAAAAGATACAAGGCCAGGTTGGTTGCTAGAGGTTTTACACAAAAGAAAGGAATTGATTATGATGAAATCTTTGCTCCAGTGGTTAAACACGTTTCTATTAGAATCCTCATGTCTTTGGTAGTTGAAGAGGATATGGAACTGGAGCAAATGGACGTTAAAACTGCATTCCTACACGGAGAATTGGATCAAGTTCTGTATATGGAGCAACCAGAAGGTTTTGAAGTGGATTCAGGAAAAGATAAGGTGTGCTTATTGAAGAAGTCTCTATATGGCTTGAAACAAGCACCTCGCCAGTGGAACAGGAAATTCAATGCATTCATGTTGGATCAGAATTTTGTTAGAAGTGAGCATGACTCCTGTGTGTATGTTAAAGAGGTGAATCAGGATGAGTTTGTTTACTTGCTGCTTTATGTTGACGACATGTTAATAGCAGCCAAAAGTATGACAGAAATCAACAAGGTCAAGGAGATTCTGAGCTCAACGTTTGAAATGAAAGACATGGGTGCTGCAAGTCGTATACTTGGTATTGACATTGAAAGGAACAGAGAGGAAGGTACGTTGTGCTTATCTCAGTCAAATTATTTGGAGAAAGTCATTCAGCGGTTTAAGATGTCTGATGCTAAGGCTGTTAGTACTCCAATTAGTGGTCACTTCAAGTTGTCATCAGTAAAGAATAATGAAGAGAGTGTTGACACAGAATTAGTTCCCTACTCCAGTGCAGTAGGAAGTGTCATGTACGCTATGATTGGAACTAGGCCAGATGTTGCCTATGGTATTGGATTGGTGAGTAGATTCATGAGTAACCCAGGGCAAATTCATTGGAAGGCTGTTAAGTGGCTGTTAAGGTACCTAAAAGGGTCTATGGATTTGAAGTTGGTGTATACTAAAGGAAAAGATCTCAAGGTTCATGGGTTCTGCGATTCTGATTATGCAGCAGACCTTGATAGAAGGAGGTCGATAAGTGGATATGTTTTCACAGTCGGCGGTAATACTGTGAGTTGGAAGTCAAGTTTGCAGCGGGTTGTGGCGTTATCTACTACAGAGGCTGAGTTCATTGCTCTTACTGAAGCAGTTAAGGAGGCAATGTGGATAAGAGGTCTCTTGGAAGACATGGGAATAAAGCCAGAGGCAGCTTCTGTGTGGTGTGACTCTCAGTCAGCTATTTGTCTGTCTAAGAATAATGCTTTCCATGAAAGGACAAAGCATGTAGCAGTCAAGTACTATTTCATAAGAGATATCATTGAAGCTGGTGAAGTTGAAGTTCAGAAGATTCACACTTCCAGAAATCCTGCGGATATGCTTACAAAATGCATACCAGTTCACAAGTTTGAAGCAGCTTTGGATCATCTAAAGCTACTCAGGTAAGTCTTCAAAGACTATCAGCTGAAGGTTAAGTTCAAGAAGTGCAGTTCACTAGAGAATGATGAAAGTTGAATCAAGGTGGAGTGTTGTGGTGTTAATTCTGATTCAACTTTTGGTGGTTGGTTTAATCACTTGGTTTAGCAGAATTGATAGCCGGTATTGGTGGAGTTAATTGAACCGGGATTGAAGGAGTCAAAGGAAACCTTCTTGTCGCGAGAGAGGGTTTGCTGTTTCTAATTGGGTTTTGGTATAAATACCCTTTGTATCTCTCCTTCTTCGTTATCCGTTCATATTGTTGTAAACAGAGAAAAGCTTGAGACTCCATTGTTGTAGAGCTCTTGCTTGGTTGTATTCTCATTCTTGATATAGTGGATTGCCGAACTGATTCGGCCCCAGACGTAGACTTGATCACATCGATCTTGTTGAACTGGGTTAACAAACGCTTCTTGTGTTCGTCACTTTCTTTCTGCTTTCGATTTCATTCTTGAGCTGGTTTCAGTTCTTAAACACAATCGATTGAGCGTGAGAGAGGTTCGTGTTGTTGAGATTCAAAGACTAAACGTAACAGGGAGTTTCATTTATTGAAACTTAAAACATCACATGCCGAAGCTGTGACCGTGGCTAGGTTCCATCATTCTTTGGGCGATGGGATGTCTCTTATGTCTCTTTTACTCGCTTGTACTCGGAAAACATGTGATCCCGAGGCATTGCCTACTTTTGTGGCTCCGAAGAAAAGCAAAGCGAAGAACGTTTGCTTTTCTTTGGTTGCTTGGTTATGGTTCGTAGTAAGACTTATGTTCCACACTTGTGTTGAAGTTTTCAAGTCTATGGTTTTTGTATGTCGTGCGAGGGACACCTCAGCTCATATAATGGGTAAACCAGGAGCTACACTTAACACTAATAAATTTATTCATCAAATCATTAGTTTGGATGATGTCAAAATGGTGAAGAACGCCATGAATATGGTACGTTTGCTTAATTAGTTTCCTTTTTTTTTCTTCTATCGAAAGATGATTTTTATGTTTTTTTCTCTCTTTTCTATCAGACTGTAAATGATGTTCTTTTTGGGATGGTACAAGCTGGTCTTTCTCGATATTTGAACCAAAGATTTGGTAAATCATTTAATCTTGTTTAATATCATAAATAATATTTGTAACATAATCTTACATTTTTTTCTCCAATTTGTGAACAGATCTTGAAACATCTTCAAAGTCAAGAAAAAATCTTCATGGTGTTGTTTTTTTTAATCTAAGGCCAAATAGAAATATTGAGGTGCTGAATAACATACCCCAAACGATCTTTGCTTTTTTTCTTGTCTTGTTTAAAATAGTAAGAATCTAACACAAGTCTATATGCAGGATTTGGCAAATATGATGGCAAAAGGTTCAAAGTGTAGATGGGGAAACTCAATAGGTTATGTTCTGATTCCCCTGGAGATGAAGTCAAACGATGATGTATTTGAATATGTTCGACAATCCAAAACTATTATGGATCGTAAAAAACATTCCCTCGAACCTCTATTTTCCTATAGTTTGCTCAAATTAACAATGGAGGTTTTTGGATTAACGGTAAGATATTAAATCAAACATTATCTTAATTTAATATACAGTTCCAAATATAATAAATGTATTTTGTGAATCTGATCGACATATATGGGTGTGTGGGGGTGGAAAACAGGCACTCAAGACTCTTGTAAACAGAATTTTTGGTAGCACAATAATGATATTCTCAAACGTGGTTGGTCCAGCCGAAGAAATTAGCTTTTTTGGCCATCAAATATCTTACATTGCTGCAAGTACCTTTGGTATCCCACAGGTACTCTCTTACACACAAACTCATTCTTGAAACCATTATACTAAAAATTATATTCTTAATTTCTTGTGCATCAATTAGGCTACTATGTTAACCTCTATGTTAGAATATCCCACATTATAAATGGAGCTGATTTAACACTAAGATATCATAACCCAATAGGCCCAAGCGGGTATAACAATGTGGAATTCGGTTCGAGATGATAGAGCCAAAACATTCAATAACCTGGAGGGACGTGTTATAATATCTCACATTGTAGATGAAGATGATTCAACACTAGTATATGAATGATACGAGTTTCTCCATTCTATTCAACACTAATTTCGATGGTGTATTCTTCTTTAAAAAAGGCACTCATTATCGGTATTCAAAGCTATGTGGACAAACTTATAATCAACATTGGAGTTGATGTAGACGTGATTCCAGACCCTCATCACCTTTGTGATCTCATCATCGAAGCTCTCCACATGATGAATTCTGCTGCTCCAAAAAAGATTTTTCATGCGTCAAAAGGTTTAAACGAAATGTTTGGCGTGGAAAAATGAAGAATGGAGCATATATTTTCAATACTTTGTCTACACTACCATCTCTTTCTTTTTTTGTTGGGTCTGCAACCATCTCATTATGAGTTTATCATCTTTATATGTACTATACTGTTTTTGTGTGTGATAATGAGTTACGGTTCAATAATTTTTTTTTTTTTTTTTTTTTTGATAAAAAACGGTTCAATAATTTCACTTTTCTTGTACTATGGTCTCTCGTTTATTTCTATTTGCAGTCCTGTCCTTATATGAAACTTTATATATATAAATAGGCAAAAAAAAAAAAAAAAACACAAAACTCAAACCCAAAGGCCAAAGGTGAAGGCATGACCTAATTACAAGATATGTCTACATTACTACATATCATTCGGAAATAGAAGAACCCTGATACCGTGACTAGTAAGTCAGTAAACAGCAACAACAACAACAACAACAACAACAACAACAACAAAAAAGCTAAGTTAGGGTTCGGGACCAAAAGAGATACTAATAAACAAAGACATGCCTCAACAAGCGGTGCCGAGTCTCTGGCCAACATAAACAAAGTGCCAGGTGAGAGACATAAGCGTCAATATATTCAACCAAGAAGAGTACGTGTTGAGCTTGCTCAGCCTCTCGCTCAGCTGCTCCAATTTCCGCCTTAGCTCTTGCTCACTCGTCCTCTCTCCTCTTCCTTCTTCTTTTTCTGCCTTCATTCGCTCAAACATCGCCTGGCCACAACAATATAACCCAACCAACATATTGTTTTCACTAGATGATCCCAGACCAACTTAAATATGTCGTAGAAATTAGAATGACCAAAACGAAAGTTCATGAACCAAAACAGTATAATAATGAGCAATAGAACTACGCATATATAAGATTCAGATCCTCTCCTTCACATTACGATCCTTAAATTCCCTAACCGAAATCAGTCCTTTTCGTGTAATGGCATGTCCAACAGAAAACAACCTTAATTTAAACTAACCTTGGTGGCACGTGGCTCAACAAATGACTTATTAGCCTCGATCATAAAGAAAGCTGACAAGAGGTTAACCCCTTGCCACATCTCCGACGCGTCGGTGAGTAGTTTCCTCCTCCGGCTAAGCACGTGACCAAACAAACCCACAAGGATTCCCACAGAGGTCGCCTTGAAGTAAACAGGATACAGCTTACTCTGCACAACACCAAACTGTTGTCTCCCCAACACAGAGGCTAAAACGTAGCTTGACACAAACGTCACCCACACGCAAGACCCAAATGCCGCCGCTATCGCCGTCAAACCCACAATGCTCGCTACTTTCGTCGGACTCAACGTCGCAGCCGTCGCTGACCCGAAATCACGCGCCGCATTCTTAACTCTCTCCCACACGTTCTTAGACTTATGAGCAGCCGTTTCCTTCAATTCTTGTGCCTTCTCCCTCACTCTATCTTTTGCCCTCTCTTTCGATTCGTGGGCTTTTTGGACTACCGTCTCCTTCACGTCATGAGCTTTCTCTATTACCTTCTCTTTAGCATCATGGGCTTTATGAGCCACACTCTCTTTCGCATCACGGGCTTTATGAGCCACACTCTCTTTCGCATCATGGGCTTTATGGGCTACACTCTCTTTCACATCATGGGCTTTATGGGCTACACTCTCTTTCACATCATGGGCCTTCTCTGTTACCTTACCCTTAGCATACTGGGCTTGATCAGCCACCGTGTCTTCCACGTCACGTGCCGCATGTGTAACCGTCTCCTTCACATCGTGAGCCTTCTGAGCAGCGGCTTCTCCGACATCAGAAGCAGTCTCGCCAACGGAATCTGCGGTGCGGTCTTTAGCCCGACCGACTACACTTGCAATCTTCTGTCTGCACTTACCGAACGCGTCGCATATAACTTCCCCAGCCGTCGCGTGGTGATCACGCGCCTCCTCTGTCATCACCGGCTGCGAGATTCCTTGGCCGACATGTGGAAGATACGACGCCGTTTCTTTCGCTTTCTCTTTAACATTTTTAAACAAAGAAGTTCCCTTGTCTTCTTCATTCTCTTTTTCTTCTCCTTGATCTGCCGAGGGTGGCGAGATCGAGACTCTAGTATTGGTTTTCCCGTCGCGATCGTACTCAACCACCACTACACGGTGGCCATCTTTGACGATGACGTCTCCCTCCGACGCCGCCGTTCTGTGGGTGTTCGTGGCTGGGCTGGGAGACCATACCTCCGCCGCTAGTAAAGTGGTCAAGAAAAGACACAAGGCCAAAAGATTCGTCATTTCTTACTTATCGGTGTTGTTTACTCCTCTCTTCATATGTCATCAAATCTTAACTACCTATACTAAGCATAATAAACACTTTACGAGGGATGTGGAACCGTACCACAGATTTTTCTTTTTCCTTTTAGCTTCTAAATGACACGTATCTCCACGTATTAGCACGTGTCGCCTGTACAAGAAAAGTAACTTCTCGAATGCTCGACGATATTTGTTGCACAACAACCGAAACGGTCGTACATGAGTTTAGAAGAAACCGCATAATGGGCCTGGTTCTGGTACATTTAGGCCCACTATATAATCTCTAGTAGTGGAAGAAACGAATCAAGCACTGTTGAGCAATACATTCTACATGGTTTCCATCAAGAAGGTTTGATTTAGTGAGTACATCACGGAATATTTCTTAGACAAGTAACAGCCAAAAAATATTTTAGAAAGACTACTAATCTGACACACAGATTCATTACCGCAGCAAAACTCTACATGCAATGCTAATCACCAAAACAAGAATGGTGAGAGAGCTTACGAACACTCCACACACAAGTGCCTTATCAATGAAGCCCCAATTTGCTACGCTGCTTCTCGGTACGACGACCTCTTGTTGTATCTCCTCTTCTTTCTTTGACGTTCCCTTGTGATCATCTTGTCTTGAGATATTTCCAGAAATGTTACACGCCTCTCCTGATCTCTCTTCTCCACAGCTCTCAGCAGAGCAAGTGCAAGTCTCACAAGTACTAGCATTCGACGAACAAGGCGGCTTTGTTTCCTCTCGGGATTTTGTTTCTCTATTTGCAGAGCTAAATGTCTCAATCACTTCCCCAAACACTGACCATCTCCCCACAGATGTTATCCTCGCCATAGCTGAAGTCCCAAGCATACTTTCTGGTCCAGTAACTAAGACCTGTACATATCCCTTCGTATGTCCAACCTACAAATTCAAGTAAGAATTTGTAAATGTAACAGTGTTGGCAATCAAACATATAAACAATTATAGTTGCTTTCAGTTTTATTTGATATGAAGTTTGAGGCGAAACGTAAGAATGTATGTGGGTCAGGATGGGCTTACCATATGAATTCCATCAGTCGCTACTTCGGTTATCCATATCCTCTCTTCTCTGCCCTCCATTCCAGTGTAAGGTGCAAAAGCCTCAAAGACAGAAGTCAATTCACGGCTTCGTTGCTTCACTATTTTACTTTGTACCTTCTTCATCTTTGCTGCTGGGGTCCCTATATCATAAATGGCACATCCAAAAAATAATGCTTAGACCTATGAAACACTCCAACATTCCAGATTACATACATAGCCAAATCCATGAGCTTACCTGGTCTGGGGTAAAACTGAGAAATATGAACTTGAGGAAACTTGTAATCCTTGATAAGTTCAACTGTTTGAGAAAAATCTTCATCGGTTTCACCTGACATTGGGAAAAGTGACAAACATATCTTCAACACACCCCAATTATATGAACAATCAATGTGCTCAAGTCATTGACCATGTAACTATCCACATCCAACTAATGCATGCGACTAATGTGATTTTCCAGGGCGGTGTGATGTTTTTATGTCTCAACACTTAAATGAAGAGGAATATGTTATTCGAAAAAATAAAATACTTCCATGTTTATCCAGCACTAACCAGGAAAACCGCATATTATATCAGTAGCAATTTGCATTCCTGGCACAAGCTCTGTTAAGGTGTCTACCACAGTCCTGAACTCACTTGCTGTATATTCCCTGTTCATGGCCTGAAACAAATATTCAGGTAAGACTAGAACAAGAATTTGGCAGTCCTAAACAACTCTGGACTCACCGTCAACACAGAATCACTGCCAGATTGCACAGGGACATGAAGAAACGTGTAGACACATGGGTGACGTAACACTGCTGCTATTTCTTTTAGGTGCTCTAGAATAAAGGGAGGATTAGTCATTCCAATCCTTAGCATTGTGCTTTGATCAGAAGGAAGCTCCTTAACGATAGCATTAAGCAGTATTGGAAGATTAACTCCTATGTCACGACCTGCAACATTTTGAGGATATTAGTTACCAACAAAAAGGAAATACAAAATTATGTCTTAACTACTAAAAATAAGTTAGAAAATAAAGGTTTGAAAAGCAACCATATGCTCCAGTGTCCTCACTGCTCAACCAAATCTCCTTGACTCCTTCAGATATTACAGTTCTCACCCGCTCCACCTGCAATTTAAAAATCTCAATTGGCAAAAAAACAGAAGAAGGGGAAAAGGCTGGATACAAACCATTACTCTACAAGCTGAATCAGCTTACAAGACTATCGACTGTGTAGCTTCCTAAGTGACCACGGGCGTGCTTAGTCTTGCAGTAAGTACAGGCACCCAAACAGCCAACATTAATGGGGAGAATTTCGATAAAATTGTTCCTCCGCACCTGCAGTGGAAAATAACTTATTAATCCCCACTGCTAGAACCCAAATGAAGTCGAACAAGAAATTGGGTAATGAAAGACCAAGCAAAATCTATAGGACCAAAGAACTGCACTGAATTCAGGTTTTTGGCTTCTACTGATTCAGTGCCAGGAATAGCCATACTCAGCATTAAAGTCGAAAACAATCAAGTGTTAAAACTTTCCCACCTTTGGAAGATCAAGCGCAGGTAAAGTTTTCCTAGTCAGCAGCCGCACTTCATGACCCTTAAGAGTTTCTTCAACAATCTCAACAACACGATCAATCTGTTGAACTCCAACAACACTAACGCCTTCTAGTTCTTTAAGATCACGACTGCCCTGAGGAACACATCCCGCAATCACAAGAGGCTTTTTCCCACTTCTACCCCTCGTTATCAAAGTAGACATTGCAGACTGACTAGGGGATTTCACAGTACAGCTGCATCAACCACACTTATGAGATACATTGTAAACACAAAGTAAATCTATATTAGCAAAATGCTGCGTCATAAACTAAAAAGTTACAATACTAGACCGTAACCAACTGAACTATATTAGCTAACATTTCACACTACTCATGAATATCTCAACAGCACAAAAACGTAGTCATTGCATTGGGTAAAAAGAACCCCGAGGCGAAAGCTTACGTGTTAATGAGCCATAAATCAGCATCCTCCGGGACTTCTGTCAAAGCATAGCCGAATGCAGTAAGCTGACCAGCCATATACTCACTATCACTCTGAAACAATAACCGAAACACGAGACAAGACCAGATACGATTAGCTTAACGTACTCTAGCTAAAATATTTTCACCTCAAATTCTCAATCACAAGAATAACAAACATGAGAAGTGTATTCTGATAAAGCAATCAGAAATCTATCAACACAAAAACACTAAGAACTCCAAAATCAGAATCAAACGCTAAAGATTCATAAAATGACTCGCCTGATTATGAGAACATCCAAAAGTCTTGATGTATATCGTCTGCGAAAATCATCGAGACGAAATGTAAGTGCACGCAAAAACATTGATAGATATAGAAACCGAAGCAATGAGAAAATGAAATCTAGAGAATGAGAGTGTATGAGAATGACCTGAGTTCCTGGAATCTTCAACGATGGTGGAGCAAGCGAGTCACGATTCGAAGCAGTAATTTGATCCTGTTTCGAGCTAATACGTTTGCTCTTATTCGTCTTCGGATTTATCCCGACAGCATTTAACGGTAATCGGAATCCCGGTGGTGCACCACCGACTCCTCCGGCCAACAAATCCTCGATATCCTCCATTCTCTCTTCTCTCTCCACGGCGGCGCGTTAACGAGTGACAATGGAGTGTGTGGGGGGTTTTCGCAGCGAAGCAGGAGAGGCATAGTGAGACTTAATGGGCCTGGGTCGGGTTGTATTCATGTTTAACTAAAGCCCAATTATTACTCATAAGTAAATTATGATAAGATCGAGTAAAGCAAATAAATGTAAAACAAATTATGTGAATTTTAAGTTATTCAACGAAAAGTATTCATAGCTTTAGTAAAGTAATTTATGATGTATACAGATAAAATATTTAAAATTTTCTTATAGTAAATTTTCAATTGGTCAACACTACTTGTAAACAAATTTTGGAAATAAATTGATTTCACCAATTTGGCATAACAAATCTAATGATGATTGAGATTTTTTTGGTTACTACAAAATCTATTTGGATATTTTCTATTTGCTACCAAACATATTTTACAATTATTACCGACTTTTTTCTTTACAATTATCACTTATAAAATCTCTAAAGCTTATTACGAGTTTACTTCAATTGGATATTTTCCTTCTTTCTTTTTCAATTTTAAAATATATTACCAAAAGGAGGTGAGGGAAACTTCCAAAATGTGTATTTTGACATTTAATTTTCTTCATTATTAGTTTTCAAATTTAAGAAAAAAATCCAAAGTCGGAATAGGAATATGTTCGAAATATAATATTTCAAAGTTCTCTTTTATTTTTATTTTCACTGATATAATTTTAGTTTTTTACAGGAAAAAATACAAAAAGATATATCATGTCTCTATATGTACCTTTCATTTCACAAACCTAAGATTGAATCTCAGACCACACTGAAGAAAAAAAATTGTGATATGTCTAATCCCTCAATCCATTCTTCCCAGGAAGAAGCACGACGATGTGTGGTAAGTCCTAATTTTCATTACAAACCATAGAAAACGTTATGTTGATTTTTTAATTTTTATAAATATCATTTGTGTTGATTGATGGAAAGACTGATGTTGTTTTCTATGGGAATATCCAATTTTTTGACCGTTGTTTTTATTTGTATGATCATTTATAGATGTATCATTGTATATGATGATATATCTTAAGATCTTATCTGATTTTTAACTCAATATGTAAACATATATAAAACATTGTTTACCCGCGAAATTTTGAATAAGATATATGTTTCATTGTTTGCGAGCACAAACAATCTAATCTATCATATAAGATATAACCAAAGCTTTTCTTATATTGTGTCTTTGTTTATTGTTAAATGTATATTTTTGTTTATTTTAAAATAGTTAATAGTGTGATTACTAAACTATTTTAATGATTAAATGAAGAAAATATATAGATTTTATTTCAAATTTTCGAGGGAAAATTTGAATGAGATGTTTACATTGTTTTGTATAAGAAGGATCTAATTCAATGAGATTTAAAAAGAAAAAAGTTAATAAGATTTACAATCTAATGTATCATTTAGTAAAATATTTGACTTTGTTATGATGAGTTGGTTTTATTGTTAAATGTATCTCTTATGTTTTGTATCTTTCAAAGATAATGTAATATATCCAAGATTTCGTGATTGAATGAAACTAACTCATAATTAAGTTTCATATTAAATTATCCCTCGAAAATTCAATTGAAATATCTTAATTTTTTCGCTCGAAACAAAACATCGATAGTGATTTACCTATCACAATCCAAATGATTGTTTAATTTCTCATAATCGTACAAGATATTGGAAATTGGGTGAAACAAAAAACTTTAAAGATACTTGATTCCTGCTAATAATTCTGTGTTAAAAAATAAATAGGTTCTTGCACTTCCCGCAGTCTCAAACACTTCGGTGCCACAACATGGATATGGTTCGGTAAGTATTTAAGTACTGCATTTTTCATTTTCATTTATTGATTACGGTTTATATATTTGTTTAATCTCTTAAACCTTTGAAAACGTTTCAGAAGAAATATATATATATATGTATATATATATATATATATGTCGTAAATAAGATATTGACTAATAAGTGCTACTGAAACGTTTTCTATATATATATATATCCAAAAAAATTGATCCACTGTATTTTTTTCTCAAAATTTAGTTATTTCTGTATATAATTTGAAATTATAGAATTTCAATATAATGAAGTTACGAGTTCAAAAGAAAAAAATCATTAGTGCAACACTATACTTTCATATGTATATATAGTTATATACACATAATAGTTATGTTACTGCATCAAATATATTGGGAGTCACATATCTATATTAAATATGAGTTAAAAATGTAAGTTATATACTGAAGGTTTTGTTTGTATTCACTAATAGATGACATGAACATATTTATCGTATTCCATACGTTTGGGGATTTACAGTGAGTTATCAAAAAAAGAAAAATGTATAGTTGCAGTGTTTCATTAATATAGTACTTAGAAAAATTTAAATCCTAAATTATGTATACTATCGATATCCTAAAAACTCATGCTTATGTGTGCAGGGAAAGTCTCGTAGACGTGGTGGTGAAGATCGTACTCGTGGTCGTGATCGTGATGGTAACCATAGCCCTAGTCGTAGCGGCAGCCGTAGCAATGGTGGACGTGGACGTGGACGTGGACGCGGACGCGGACGTGGACGTGGACGAAGACGAAGCCGTAGTCGTAGTCGTAGTCCCAGCCAGAGCAATGGTGGTCGTGGCCACGGTGCTAGAGAAGATAGAGATTGTGGTGGTCTAACTACATCTAAAGAAGAAGTCTTTTCTAGTTCGGGAGATCAGGTGTGTCACTATGAAACTCAAAATTTATATATATACTAATGCATTAAACATTTCCAATACATATATAGTGGAACATTAGAACATTTGACCATGCTGATTCAACCGCCCTCTACCACAGTTAACAGAGAGGTGCTTTCACATATTTATCCATCTATTCTATGTATATATATTATGATAAATACTAATTTATGTATTGTAAAATGTAAATATGCATAAAATGTATAACAGTACCGATAAAACTTAAGTCTTTTGACTTTTACAGAATGATAATGATGCCAACGACAAATTAATATATATGTATACTATCGATATCCTAAAAACCCATGCTTATGTGTGCAGGGAAAGTCTCGTAGACGTGGTGGTGAAGATAGTAGTCGTGGTCGTGCTCGTGATCGTGATGGTAACCATAGCCCTAGTCGTAGCAGCAGCAGCGGTAGGAACGGTGGACGTGGACGCGGACGTGGACGTGGACGTGGAAGTGGACGTGGACGTGGACGTGGACGTGGACGCGGTTGTAGTCCAAGACGTAGCCGTAGCCGTAGTCGTAGTCCTAGCCAGAGCAATGGTGGTCGTGGCCACGGTGCTAGAGGAGATAGAGATTGTGGTGGTCTAACTACATCTAAAGAAGAAGTCTTTTCTAGTTCGGGAGATCAGGTGTGTCACTATGAAACTCAAAATTTATATACTAATGCATTAAACATTTCTCCAATACATATATAGTGGAACATTTGACCATGCTAATATAACCGCCCTCTACCATCGTTAACAGCGAGGTGCTTTACAAACTCAAATACCTATTTTATATATATTTTTGATAAATACTAATTTGTGTAATGTAAATATGCATAAAAATGTATAATGGTACCGATAAAACTTATAGTCTTTTCACTTTTACAGAATGATAATGATGCCAACGACAACGTTGTGGAAGTTATTAATAGAGAGAATGAGTGTAAGATTGATGAAACAGGTGAGTATACTATTTTTGTTACAAGTACTTGACAAAATATGTTATTGTTTGATTCTTAATTGGCAAAATTTCAGTTCCTCCTAAAACTGACGAAGAGATCTTAGAGAATATAGACGAAGATCTCCTCAGTTTAATGCATGAAATTCCATCTCCAACGATGTCTGATATCGGTTAGTATAAATTTTACACTAACTTTTATATTCCAATTATCAATTTATCATTATATTAACAATTACTATTAGTTTTGTGATCGTGAGCTATATTTTTATCTTTCAGATTTCATAAATGAGTGGAGCGTCGACGGTGATTTCAATAAGTCTTTAGACAAAAAAGAGTAACAATGTTTTGTTTTGTTTTCTGGGATAAAATTTGGAACAATGTTGGATTATGCTTTTTCTTTTTTCTTTTTATTAAAGAACAATGTTGGATTATTTTGTGAAATTAACTTCTATCTGTGAAATTTCATAAAATCATTTATTTTGGAAATTATATGTTTGGAGAAAAATATCTTGGCGAATATATAGGCGAATTTATTGTGAGAAAGACGAGAAAATCAAAAGAGTGGTGGTCTAGTGATATTACCCGTCGTCCTTGTCTGCACTGGTCCCACAACTTCCGACGATGTCTCTTTCAACTCTGATCATCTGCTCGCCGCCAGACACAAAGCCTCATCGACCAGGGGAACTAGGGATTTTGTTTTTTGGGCTTATCCCATTTCGGCCAATTATGTTCTCCTTTTCGGCCTATTCAGGTGTGTGGCCCAATAAAGTGTTTGAAGACCAACTACAAAAGATGTGACCTAAATCAATTTATGCAAAAGCCCAAGTCTGGTCCAAACTCCTCTTTGTCCATTATTAGCCAACTTTGGTGTCGATTCATGGAACCAGTTGATCGAGGACTACAATCGGAATATAATCCACCATTGTTGCTTTGTCGATACAATTATTACTTGAAAACCTTATCTTTAGAGTCATCTAGAGAGATTATTCATGAAACCAAAAGAGTGAAGAAGAACGGCATTATGATCTTGTCTCCACGGAAAGGTGGTTAGCAAAGCTTCTTCAACTCTTTGTCCCACGCTTTAAAGCGAATCTCAACCGAATATAGAACCGTAGTCATCATTCTCGTTGCCGATGAACAAATCCATCTAGCTCTTTTCGTACCGTCAAAAGTCTCGGCCATGGAATTCCTTTCAACGTCATACAGTCTACTGATTATGACTATTATATCGTCCAATGTTTCGTCCGTGGATGTTGTTTCGATAAACCATGTTATCATTTGCGCTAAATTACTATCTAGCTTTTGTCTTTAAAATCTCACGGATCCTTCGTCAAACTTTTTTAGTTATCTGTGTAGCATTTGCACTTCCCTTATTATATTGTTTATGCTTTGTCTTAAACTTTCTTACCTTTGTAATTTTAGCTAGTGTAAACCTTGCTTTGAAGTTTGAACTGATGAATGAATACAAGTCTTCGATAATAAAAACAATTCCGCGGAGAAATAAAATGAAAGACTGGAAATACGAAAAATCATTTGTTTGTCACTTTTTACACTGTTGTTTTTTAAATACATTTACATATCGTTTTAGGACCAAACCGAGAACAAAAGAACACATAAATATTTACATAAATAAGCACCGACATGACATCGGAATGTGAACCGGATAATCGGATATCCAATTGACCATACCGTCGGGTACAAGATAAAAGGTCCATCACCAAGTCCCAAAAAAGGGAAAGAAAAAAAAAAGATTTGTAGTAAACACCTAAAATGTTTGGTTGGTGAAGAAGAACGATGCTACGAAATTTCCTGTTCAGAGCTCCGACGAATCGCCCTGGTTCCACCATCCAAACCGATAGCCGCCGGTTAATCCGGTTTCAGACAAGATGTTGTTCTTCACCAGATCTTAGCCATTACACGATTCTTGGCTTGACCCCTCTCGCTTCCCAAACCGAAGTCAAACGTGCCTTCAGACGTCTCGCTCTTAAGGTTAATAATTCTTGTTTGTCCCTTTTTGTGTCTTATTTTCGCTTTTTTTTTTTAAAGAAAGTTCAAAAACTTTATGATATTTGACGAATCAAATCAAGAAAACAAAAAGAAGGATTATAATCTAAATAAGACAAAATGAGTTATTGCAGTATCATCCAGATGTGCACAAGGGACAGGATAAAGATTTCAAGGAGATCAAATCCGCTTACGAGGTTTTTTCTTTTTTTCTTCTTTCTGGTTTCTTGATTTTTCGGATATTTAATTTTTCTTCAATTAGGATTTTAAAAAAATCCGTATTATTATTTGTTTACTTCTTGATTACAGTAAAACCTCTATAAATTAATAATGTTGGGACCATGAAATTTTATTAATTTAGAGAGGTATTAATTTATCGATAAATTAATAATTATTAATTTATAGAGAGATTTTACTAATTTTATAATTTTTAAAAAACTTTCTATCTAAAAATAAAATTTTTCTTTATAATTAAGAAATAGCTTTTTAAAATCAATTGCAAGTAGAGAAGCAATTATTAAGTTTAAAAAACAACACAAACTTTTTTCGAATAATAGAGTCAATTTCATTAAAAAATTTACATATAATATTTTAAATATATATCATAGTAATTCATATATGACATATATAAATTTATATCATATATATATATTAAGTTAAATATACATATATATATATATATATTGATAAGTTTATACAATTATTAATTTATAATATAGATGAGACCATATATTTACAAGGGAATTTCAAAAAAATTATTATCTTATTAATTTATCGATTTATATCATATTTTACACTGGTCCCAACTCGGGACCGGAAGAATTTATTAATTTAGAGAGGTTATTAATTTATAGAGTATTAATTTATAGAGGTTTTACTGTATGTGATGTTTAACTAGCCATGGTATAACGTAATTGAACCCTTATAATGTTTTTCAACATATTTGAATAAAACATTGAAAACTTTCTCTAATATTCATTAAATTTCAGTGTTTGATGCAAAAGTTTGAGAAAGAAGAAGAAGAAATGGAGATTACAGAAATGGGTGAAATCGATGAATGGGAGGAATGGATGGGATTCGAAGGAGGGATACCATCAGGTATTTCTTACTAGATATAATCATTTGTTACAATGGATAGAAGTAGAATCAGAGAGATGGAGAGTACAATTTTTGGGAGCAAGACAACAATTACATCTTGGAGGAAGCTTGTCATCGCCGGAGGAAGGACATGTCATGTACTCTACTTGTAAGCAATAGAGAGGACAAGCGATCGCTGTTTTTGTTGTAGTAACTCCAGGGATTACTCCTCCTAGAATAGCTCCTAATGGATTTTTCAAAACAATGAAACAATAAATATGATCAACTTTGATTGTGTAATTGCTAACCATATTTCAGATAGAAATTCGTATGTTTCTTTTGAAAGAGACAAACCTGCTATGATGAGAGACATCACCCAAATCTTGTATATAGAAGCCATACTTTCTTGGAGGATTTCTACTTCTCCTGGCTTTTATATAGAAGCCACACTAGTGTTGACACTTGACATGTTGGTTTTTATGCAAAACATGAATTATTAACTCCTACCGTTGACTTTTGAATAGCTTGAACAGTCAATGTCTAGTTTACTTTGACCAAACCACTAAAGGTTTCATTACAATTTGAAAATGAGACGAAAAAAGAGACTTGAAGATTGGACTTTATCTCATCGCAAAGCTTATCTTCAAATGTTGGGTTCAAATACATTAAAGCCGTGATAGGAATAAAGGTTGAAATAAACTTAGAATCTAAGACATTACTAAATTAAAATTACTACTTACTACTGCCGTTCTATATTTCTTTCTAACACACAAACAAAAAGAACTTTACACAAAACACCAGAGACTAATACTACTACTCTTATCGTCTGCAGTTTCTGGATCTTCTTTGTACATACTACTAGCAAGTCTCGTGTTCTTCTGAATCAAACCGGGGAGGCATGACCCTCTTTCGTACCAGCATTTCCGCTGTGACTTGCTTCCTCTTTAGTCCACCTCTCGGTCTTGAGGTGAAGATTTCATCAGTTTCGACAAAATCACCCTGAAACCACATTCAGTTTTATGTGAGATTGTACTCTTCTGAGCTTGTAACAAAAATCAGTATGAAGGTTGGGGATGAACTTACGCAGGTATAAACGTGACATCCAGAATTCTCGTGGTTGTTTCTGACATGTTTGTAAGCAAATCTCATGCCACAACCTGGAAAACCGCAGACAAAGGGACGTAAATCCTCATGCACTGCTTTCACGTGTTTCTGAAGATTAGAAGCCTGAAAAATCATGGTAATGTAAATTAGAGATTATGAATAATCTGAAAAGCAATACTTAGTTTAAGTAGCTCAGGATGTTTCTTTACCTTTGAGAAAGTTGAAGAGCAACCCTCAACTTCACACTTGAATTCTCCTGTTGAGGAATCTTCATCATGGGTCCGTAGATGTCTCTTGATGTTCTTTTTCAAATGCTTAGAGCCACATATGTCACAGTTGATGTGCTGATGGCAGGACCTTATGTGTGCCTTGAGGCATTCTTCGTTTGTAAAGTACTTCATACACCCAGGCTCGGAACAAAAAGCCTCCACAGAGTCCAATTTCACTGCATATGTAAATCCAAAACTTTAAGAGATTGGAAATCTAAAAAGCTTTAAGAAACAGCTGTCTTTATTTTTCAACAAAACATATAGAAAGCAAACGTGGAAATCTTCATATGCCCACGATACTAAACTAGAGGGAAAACAGAAGTATGAAGGTGGAATTACCATGAGAATCCTGATGCTTTTGCAGCTGTGAAGGATACTTAAAGGCTTTCCCACAACCAATTTCTTTGCAGACAAGCTTCTTCTGACCAGTTGAACATTCAGAGGGTTGAGAATCGCCATTACCAGTGTTGTCTTTACCACTATCACCATTACCAGCATTTTCCTTATCACAACCGGCACTACCAGATTTTTCCTTATCACTATCGCCCTTACCAGTAGTGTCCTTATCACTGTCGTCATTACTATGACATTTCTTCACATGCCTACTAACGTTGCCCTGTACTGAGAATTCACTCTTGCAATTCTCCTTCGGACACTTAAAGAGCTTCCCTTTATGTGTAAGAAGATGCCTATTGAGATGATCCTTTCTCCTATAGCTAGTAGCACAATCATCCACATAGCAAGCAAAAGGTCTCTGCACACCATAAACGTGAACTATCAGAAACATAGCTCACTAGTGAAACAAAATCCAAAGCAATATAGAACAAAACAAGCTAAAGAACATCAGACCTCAAACTTTTTGCGTGATCGAGGCTTACTTGCTGGAGCTTCTCAGGAGGTCTCCCAACCTGATACTAGTCCATAACATGTAGCCTCGCATTTTGGAGTTCTCTCTTTGGGATCCAATGCCTCACGCAATAATATAAGTCAGACCTTTTGAATTAAACAAAAGGCCATTTATTTCCTGCAAAGGCATGAACTTTTAGCTCACAATAAGAACAAAACTCAAAACTAAGCAAAAACCACGAGTATCTCTATGTATCTCCATCTGTAGCTGCAACACACAGAACGAGAACAAATCGAGTTCTCATGACAGAAATTGAAAAGGACGCATAAATCTACCTCGAGAGAGTGGCTCTGCATATGCTGCTTCAAGTGAGCAGGTTTCTTAAACTCAGCACCACATTCATGACAAGTATGTTTACTTGAAGACTCTTCTTCAACCTCACAAGCTTCATCATCTTTTTCCTCTTCAAGTTCCATCTGAACAAACGAATCAGACAAACTCTCAATTCAACAAACCATTACCAATTCATCACGATGCAACAGATGAGATATTTGAATCGAAAGATCTCAAACCTGATGATGAGATTGGATGTGTGAAGTGATGAGATACTTTTTCGATCGGCTGATTCCGCAATACTGGCAGAGATAGTTTCGTATGTCCTTCTTCTTCGCCGACGTCTTCACATCAAGTTTAGCTTCCTCAGCCATGTCTCTCTGATTGTCAACACAAGAACTAGGGTTTATCTCCTCCATCAGACGCCGCACTAAAGAAGATGAAGTAACAAGATCTAGAAGCAGCAACGGCCATTTATATATTAGCTTCTTTTTCCCGGAATGAGAGAAATCTAACCTAGAATTCTTGGGCTTTTGATTATATAGTGGGCCTTTTAAGCCCATCAAACTTTTTAAATTAGTTACTTTATAATGGGCCTTTCAAGATCTGTTGAACTGCACACAACTAAACGAGACGATGGTCTCGTTAGCAACGAGATGATCTGACTCTGTTTTTGTTATGTTTTAATTTTAAGCTCTTATTTCTATTAAAACATCAAAGAATGCATTACATGTAAAAAATGTTTTTTGGTTGAAAATAATTTTACAATCATTTAAAAGAAAAAAATTATCTAACCGCTTTGTTATCGGTTTCAGCGTAAAATCGACAAGATCAGGGAGAGAAACAACATATGATGTATAAGTGTTTTCGTTTTTTTCTATATCTCTTTTCTCTTCCAAATCTCATCGATTTTTTCTACGAATTTAATAAAAGCTGTAAGACAATTGGAGTGGGTTAAAAAGTATATATAAATTATCAATTTCGGAACATGAAATCTGAAAATTACCAGAAGAATACTTACCTGATTTACAAACTGATTATACTGTCGTTCACTAAAAAAGTTGTGTAGTACATAGTTATGCTTAAGGATCAAGCGGATTTCAAAAAGTCATGAAAGAAGCTATTTGCTTATAGAGGAAATCAGAATTCCACTCTTCCATGAGATTGAAAGCATACTTTTCTAATGATGTAAATCAATTACTATTTGAAGTCGTCTTGTTAATTGTTGTAAACCTCACTATAAAAATAAAATCTCAATTGTCATAAATTAAGAACAAATTGTTGCCAGGAAAAAAATAGGAACAAAATTGAAACGTCACAATCGGTCCATTTAATGAAATGGGCCTACACGTAACATGTTAGAAAAAAAATTACAGTCTATTAGCTCAATCAGGTCATCGTTTTAACAAAGGCTAGGCCCAAATAAAAGACGAACCAGTCCAATTCAAAAACAAGCGATGTTTTTTTAAAAAATGATTATTTACTTATTTGTTATCGGCACGTGTCATGTGTGCTACACAACTTCGTAAAGATGACAAATAACACCTCACGGACACATCACCATTTTTTAACGTATTTCCCCATAACGATTATTAAAAAACGTATTAATCCCATAATCATATCTTCTAATTAAATAATTAACCACACCACAAAATTGAAATTAATGATTTTAATCAATAAAATTAAAAACCCTAAAACGCAACTTTCTCTCTTCTTCTTCCTCTGTCTTTGCGCCCAAACCAAAACCCACACAAAAGCCCTCTTTGTTATCTTCTCTCTGAAACTAGGGTTTCTATTTTCTCTGAGTGATGTGAAATGCTCGTGTAACGGAAACGATGCAGAAGATTCTGTGCAAAAGTACCACTTCTTCAACCCCTGTTCTCTCTACTCCGGTGAACTCTTTCGCCGCCGGTTTCATCTCTCTAGGGTTTAAGACCCCCGTCAAAAAACTCACTCCTTGTTCCATTCCCAAACCTCTCTCCACTTGTTTCTTCTCTACTTCAGCTATGCCGACGAGAACGGCTTCTGTTTCTTCAGGCGGTGTTGGTTTCTCTGCTTATCTACAGAGGAGTGTCCATAAACCGGCGCCGGCGTCGGTACGGTTCTCAACAGCTGCTTACCGGACTTTCCGGTGTTCAATCGACGGTACGAACCGGGCTTGGGTTGGTCGAACCGGGACTTGGCGTGCGTTGTTTTGCTCAGACTCTACTGGTGGCTTAACCCCGGTTAATGCTACTGCTGGAGCTGTGGTTGAGAGTGAGGGAGAGTCTGACGGAGAAGATGAAGAGGAGAAAGATAATGATTCGACGGATAAGGTTGAGAAGCCAGTGAGGATGAGCCGTAGAAATCGGAGCTCTAATGGAAGTGGTGAATTTGTTGGTAATCCAGATTTGCTTAAGATTCCTGGAGTTGGTTTAAGGAATCAGAGAAAGCTTGTTGATAATGGCATTGGAGATGTTGCAGAGCTCAAGAAGCTCTATAAAGATAAGGTAATGTTTGAATCTTCGAATTTAGCTTGTGGGTTTTGAGATAATGGTTGAAAGTTTCAAACTTTTTTTTTGGTTGATTGATTTGTTATCTCAGTTTTGGAAAGCAAGTCAGAAGATGGTTGATTATCTTAGGAGCTCTGTTGGGATTATACATAGGAACCATGCGGAGAGTATAACAACGTTTATTAAAGAGAGTGTGGATGATGAGTTAAAGGATTCTGGCCCTGAACCTAATGTAAATGTGAAGAAACGTTTGACGTTTTGTGTTGAAGGGAACATTAGTGTTGGTAAATCAACTTTTCTTCAGAGGATAGCGAATGAGACGGTTGAGTTACAAGACCTTGTTGAGATTGTTCCTGAGCCTGTTGATAAGTGGCAAGATGTTGGGCCTGACCATTTCAATATATTGGATGCTTTCTACTCTGAGCCTCAGAGGTATGCTTATACTTTCCAGAACTATGTGTTTGTCACTCGGCTGATGCAGGAGAAAGAGTCTGCTTCTGGGGTTAAACCTCTCAGGTTGATGGAAAGGAGTGTCTTCAGTGACAGAATGGTAAATTTAAAGCAAATGTTATTAAAATTGATAGTTTGCAATGTGTGATTGCAAACTTAATATGTTGTGGAACTTGGTGTTTAGGTGTTTGTGCGTGCGGTTCATGAAGCGAAATGGATGAATGAGATGGAGATCAGCATCTACGACTCTTGGTTTGATCCGGTTGTCTCTTCTTTACCTGGACTTGTTCCTGATGGGTTTATATACCTAAGGGCAAGTCCTGACACTTGCCACAAGCGGATGATGCTCAGGAAACGAGCAGAAGAAGGTGGAGTCTCGCTGAAATACCTCCAAGATTTGCACGAGAAGCACGAGAGCTGGCTGCTCCCGTTTGAGAGTGGAAACCATGGTGTATTGTCTGTTAGTAGGCCATCTTTACACATGGACAACTCTCTGCATCCTGATATAAAAGACCGTGTCTTTTACTTGGAAGGAAATCATATGCATTCTAGTATCCAGAAGGTAAGCTTATCTCGTTTTTTCCTTTCTTTGTACTAAAAAGTCTTAAGATAGATTTTGCTTAGACTGGTTCATTGGTTTTAACAGGTCCCTGCTCTGGTTTTGGACTGTGAACCTAATATCGACTTCAGCAAGGATACTGAAGCAAAGAAACAGTAAGTTCTCACACTAGTGTAATGTCACCATAACTTATTTGAAATCCTAAATCTTACAGATATTTTCTTGATTGATAGGTATGCACGCCAAGTTGCTGAGTTCTTTGAATTTGTGAAGAAGAAGCAAGAAACATCTACAGAAAAGAGCAACAGTCAGTCACCGGTACTGCTACCGCATCAGAATGGCGGTCTCTGGATGGGACCAGCAGGCAATCATGTCCCGGGATTAGAACTCCCGCCTCTAGATCTCAAGTCCCTCCTCACCAGACCGTCTGCGTGACTGTCCATTCTCTGACTCTGTTTTTGTTCGCTCCTAGGGAGCGTGTCAGGTTGTCGAATGTCAATAGTTTCGATCGGCTTTTATATCGTTTGTTTAGGAAAAAACGTTATCTGCCGCTTTTGTTCATCTTAGATGTAGAAACGAAACATGTTCGTACCGTTTAGTTTAACCCTTTTGTATAAAAGTTTGATCTCTGGATAATTTGTTTCTTGAAATCTTGTTGGTCGTCTGAAAATTCAGTTTTCAGTTTTTGTCTCTGATATGGTTGCACATTTACTCTGTATCCAAATTAGATGGTAGTGTGTTTATTGTTTTAACCAAAATTTACAAGAAAAAAACGCCTACGAAAAGCGTTTAGTCATAAGAACGCGGCGCTTTCTGCCTATCCAAGTAGAGGTCCACAACGGGTCAGTCTCGACCACGCTGTAACCTGCATTAGAGTAAAGATTTCTAGCTGCTGCATCGTCTTCATAAGCTCTTAGAGCAAGAAGCTTGAAACCCCACAAGTAACACAAAACATCACATGCCTTTAACAATGTACTTGCCATCTTCTTTCTCCTTTGAGCTTTTGAGACGGCTAAACCCGAGACGTAAAGATATTCTTCGACGCCGGGAAAATGGCGAAGTACTGAACTTTCCGTTTGAGCTGTGACATCAACTACTCCGACGACACTTGAACTCGACGAAGTTTCGGGTTGGCTCGCTTGCTCCGCCACGAGACATGCATATCTGCCACATTATTTTAACTATTCTAATTAAATTACATTTTAAAACTACAATGTTTTTGTTATTTGTGTTTACCTGTCTGGTGGTGAATTCTTTAGTTTGTAAAGAAGTGCTGAGAGAACCTCTGCCTGCAATATAAATTAGCAAAAAATCTTCATATAATGAAAATCGATCATATTGAAGTATTTTTACAGATTTGAAAATTTTGCTATGAAAGTAAACAAACCTGAAAAAACATAAAGAAAAAATCATTAAAAAGAGCGAGAGGGATGTGGAAAGCTTCGGCTTGAACCAGAGACACTCTCCTGATCTCATCCTCGTCGTCTCTATTCAATCTCCTCACGTCCCACCCGTGTTGACTCACTAGATGCTTCAACTCTATCTCCGCCGCATTATTCTGAGTCAAACTCGTTAACGAGTCCGTCGATGCGCACTCTACGATCACCGGAAAGCGGCTCCACGTCAGTTTCTGTCGATATATTCCTTGGCCGCAGCTTCCAGGATATGGAAACTTTGGCCTAGCGGCGGAGTAGAGGCTCTGTGACAAGTGAGCCATGTTTATTTTTGTAGCATTTTTCAAAAAAGAATCTTTAGTGTTTTCATTTTCGTGCGTTTTAACTTGAAATGTTGAGATAAGATACGCTTCTTGGTTCCATCGTATGTTTTTTTGTGGTCAAGAAGAAGAGGACCATCAAGGACTTGGAAAAAGATAAAATAATTCAGCTACGTGGACAAATGGAGACCCTACACGTGGCGATTTGAAGCATAATTTCAAACAAAAATTAGTTGATAATAATAATTTTCATGTTCATCATAGAAAATGACATGAATTTTTATTCTGACTTGTTATGATTCCTTAAAAGGCCTTGTGTGAGAGTAAATGGGCCGGGCCCAAAATAAAATGTCGCTTGCACTTGTGTGATATGATCCCATTTCTCAGTCTTCCCCTCCAAACAAATTCGCCGTAAAAATTCTTCATCATTTGCAATTTCTCGATTAGTTCTGAATCATGGCGTTGAGCACCAGCATCAGATCTGTCTCTAAGATCATTGCTTCATCTGAAGCATCAGTCTCCAGATCTGGTCAGTACCAACAAAAACATCTGATTAATTGGTTTTGTTTTTCCCCTTTCTGTAGTCTAGGGTTTCATTTGATTGCTCAGAAATCGATTAGTCTAGGGTTTTGTTTGATTGCCTAGATATCGATGTTTCTGATTAGCCGCGGAGTGATTCCGATGCGATTCTTCGTTGATTGCTCCATGTTTGTCTTATCAAAGTGTTTGAATTTTGGGATTCGAATTTTGTTTGTCATAGAACATAATCTCTTTCATTGTTTCATGGAACCTATCAAAGTACACATTTTGCTTATGAAACTGTATCAGATATGGAAATTTCCATGTTCATGCTTTGATAGTTTTGGTTGATCGGTAAAAGACTCCATTTTTTCACCATTCATTTACGTAGAAGTGTGTACTAGGATCAGCTTGTTTTGATGTATTTCTTGAAGCTGAATAAGCTATAAGATGATTTATGAGTGCTTGATTGGTACATTTCAAAACTTGCTGAAGATTTCTTTCTTTGTTATCATCATCAACAGTGAGTAGAAGCTTCCACTCGACTGGAGTTAAGAAGATGAGCGGAGGAGGACATGGTGGTTACGATGAATACTACCTCCACGCAAAACACATGTACAATTTGGACCGCATGAAGTACCAAGCTCTCAAGATGTCTCTCGGTGTCTTCACCGCTTTCAGCATCGGTGTTGGGGTTCCTATCTTCGCAGTCGTTTTCCAGCAGAGGAAGACCGCTTCTGGTTGAGTCCCTAAGGGCATGCTCTTGTTCCCTGTTTGAAATAATTTGTATGAATTCTCAAACTCTGCTTTTGCAAGAGAGTTTCTTTCTCCCTTTGGTTCTTAGCCACAAGTCTTATCCTTATGGTAAAGTGTTCTGTTTCTTCCTCTTTTGCTGGCTGTTTGATGCTGCAATAATGATAATCTGACAGATATATTTTTTATTACTTTGATTGGAAGTGAAAGTTTTGTTTGAGAATTCGTAGAACCCAAAAGCTGAGAAAGATCAACATATTCACATATCTATTAATCAAAAGCACAATCAAAAGGAAAGATGAAATCGAGAAAACACACTGACACACAAAAACCCACAAATGATGTGACAAATCTGTTCAAAAGCTTAAAACCATATCTGTTTCACCATATTTTGTCATTCAGGCATGGCAGCATTCAACAGCCAAAACATATGTTTCACAATTGGAGTTGCTAATCGCCAAACCGCAGATCGAGAGTGTGGTCATTACAATGTCATGAGGTGGAATGAGAAGACGATTGGTCACTTTTTGTCATCACCACCGTTTTCACTAGCTTGAGTCTGGTTTGGCTCTTGATGTTGGAGCTGATGCTGATGTTGATCCAGAGTCATGGCCAAACCATCGCCTCTACTGCCACGCATTGCAGCCGCCATATTGTTCTCTGCCACTCCTAATCCTAGCTGTTGACCTCCCAACATCATTGACCCCATTGGTGCAGTTACTACTCGTCCTGTCCCAACCGGATAATTCCCTGGATTAAACGCCCACATTTGGTGACCCGGCTGCTGCTGCATCTGCTCCCGCCCACCCGAACCGCTCATCGGAAGCATCCAGAACGCACTTCCTCCATTTGTAGTCCCCGGCGCAACAGCCCACATAGGTTGAGGCACCACATTAGCCGTCCCACGACCCGGACCTAACTCTTGATCCTGAAACTGACCCGCTTTCTGAGAACTCTCGCTTGGTTCCGCTGCAGAGCTAGGCTCCTTGAAGTAATCTTCTCTATAAGGTTTCACTAAAGTGTTCGGATTTCTCTCCGTCGACATTATTGGCGGATACATCTGATGATGAAAACCGAAAACAGCCGCGTTTGCGGCTGAATTCAGTAACTTCCTAGAGGGATCTACCGATGATCCGTTAGTCCCGTTATTATCTTCATAAAGAGACATTCCAGTGCTATGAAACGAGAGCGGCGAAGAAGAAGACTTCGACGACTGAGAAAATAAGGTGGAGCCGCCACCACTGCGTAAAGAAGCGTTTAACGTTGAGAAATTCGCCGGAATCGTACCGGTACCTGTAGAAGCGATAATAGCTGGCTCAGCTTGTTGGAGAAGCCACTCGATGGTTTCTCCATCGGATTTATGACCTAACTCCCTAGTAAGCTGAAAAACTCTAGCGGCGCACATCGCCGGCATACGAATTCGCCGTCCACGGCCATCGACTTTAGTGTGCCGATCTTTAGTTGGCTTTTTCACGGCGGATTTAACTACGGCAAGAGCACTACCTGAACTAGTGCTAGTAGAACTCGTCGCTGAAGTGCTTATGTTTCCGTGTTGACCGGAGATAAAAGGAATTGAACCCGGCGACGGTTTATCACCGGAATTAAGCTGAAGCGTCGCCTCCGCAACAGAGGAATTCTGATTGGTGCGAATTTCCATCTTCAAATCCGTAAAAAAAAGAAGTGATTTTTAAGATTTTGAAACAAAACCCATGTGAATTCCGAGTCTTGACATGGAATTCTCTAAAATCTGGGGAAATCTGAAGCAAATCGATTGAAGAAAGAAAAGAAGAGCAGTGACTGTGGAAGGAGATCTAAAGCTACTATAATGGAGTTTGTGAACAGAGAGGGAGAGAGAGAGAGAGAATGATTGAGAGGGATAAAAACAAGTGGATATGAATGGTGTGATTGCAGGAAGAAACTATCCATCTAAATTCTATTCTATTCAACCTTTATTGACTTATTTGTTTCTTACACTGTTCTTCTTTCTTGTCCAAAACCCTTCATTTTTGATTTCCCATGGTTAACTTTGGGTAATGACACTCAGAAAAAAAAACATCATCGTTAACTTTGGCTAATTTATGCAAAACAACTAGAATTTAACCGCGGGGCTATATTTTTTAAAAAAATGTAATCTTATTTTTTAAAAGATTAACTGAAGATATATCATATTAATTTGTATTTTTAAATGTAGATATCTATCTATCAATTTTTGAAGTATAGATACGAAAACATACATTTTTTTTAAGTAACGATGTATGGTGGATTTTAAAATTTTGAATATTATACTCTGCAGTATACCGTGGGTCGGTTTTTTTATAACTAAAAATTTTAAATTTAAGTTGGATTTGTTTTGTTAATATTGTTTCTTTTGTTTTGTGTTTAAGATTGTATAATGAGATTGTATAATTGTATTTTGATTGTTAATTTTAGGATTTCATCCGTGATATACCGTTATTTATTAATATCGACCCAAACCCGTCATTCCATATAAACCCGTCTATATTATCTCGTTAGCTAAATTATTAGTATTATAAAATCCAAGAAAATAAATTATTATTGTTATAAAATCTAATAATTTTAGGATCTCACCCGTAGTATACCGTTCTTTGAACGATTTTAAATTTATACTACTAATATATATTTTAAATTTATCATATAAAGTATATGATTTCAAGTTTTTGTGTTTTTTTTTTTAATTTAAATAAAGCAACGGCTTAAATGATGATAAATATAGTTCTTTTTCTTGTATGTGTATTTGATTTTTCTATGTGAATATTTTGATTATTATAAATTAGTGTTTTTATTGCTATGCAAAATGTTAATATAAATATTTGCTATAAATTTTTTTGAAGATATATGGAAAGATTGGGTAGAGATTTTTAGAAACAAATTAGGCAAGATATTGTTTGGTTAATATCTTTTATTTAAATTTTGTAAAAGTAATAATAAATGTCAATGGCATTCTTTGTAAATACTGCCCAACCCCATGATTTATTTGCTAAAAGTGTTCCAAAATGTATATATAGATTCTTCATATTTTAGTTCATTTAAATAAATCATTAAATAGAATGGAACATTCTTATAGTATTGAATCCTATAAGATCAATGATGTAATTAAGAACCTAGGTAAAGGGTTTTATAAACAAAAAATTAAATTAAACCGCGGGAGTCATCGTTAACGTTTTTTTTTTCATTTAACCGCAAGAATTATATATTTTTGACCCATAATCTCATTCGGTTTTCGGATTCAACCTTTTAGTCTATTTCGATTAAAGGAGAATTGAATCCGAAGCACAAAGGAACCAACTTGTTTATACAATTGAATTGAAATTTTATAGTAGATGTTTGATGAATAAGTGTGTTGTTGAAATATGGTGAATGTGTGTGTTTCGTTGTGTTTTTTTCATATAGTTTTTATAAATCCATTTGTAATCAATACAATAAAAACACTAGGTTTCTCTCCTGATCTGACACCTCAGCTTTTTCAGCATTCCTGGGTGCGACACATCATTAAAATCAAACTCCAATCAAAACATTTTAAATAATACAACTCATCTTTGTTTTTAACTCAACTTCCACGTCACTCTTCCTCCCACCTTTTTTTATCGTCTCATATTATTAAAATAAAACAAAAAAGTAACAAAAGTAAACAAACAAGTGCCAAGGCCCAAAGATAGAAGCCCACTCACAAGATAAAACAATGTTGAAACACGTGGAAAGACGAAGATTATGTCGTCGCCGGTCACCGCCAACTCCGTCGACTCGATTTGCCATTGGAAGGAGCTCCATAAACCACCGGAAAACCACTGACTCTTCAAGCTTCAAGGAACCCCTCTCCAACAAGTTCCATCAATCATCGTTTTCAAACAAAAGGTGGATTTTCCTTCTTTTTCTTCTTCGTTTTCCTCTTTCAAATCCAAAATCTAATTCTTCCGTCGCGAATCACCGGCTGTTTCTCTCGTCGTTGATTAAATCTGCGTTCCTCTCCTCTCTTTATCCAAGGTTAGCCGTCTTTTGACGAAATTAATTTTTATGTATCACCTCAGAAGCAAGATTTTGATTTTTTTCCTAATTTACGATTTTGTTTCTACTTATTGTTGTTGCTCAGAAGATAGACGACCCCAACTCAAGAACACCATCTCTTCCACAACAATTGAAGCAGACCCAGAAACAATCACCTGAAGTGAGTCAGTTGTTATGAAGATAAATTAAAAAAAAATTGAAACTTTGAGCTATTGTAAATCCGAATTTGGAGATTATCAGATGGGTAGAGAGAGAAGAACCTGAAATCTTCACAAATCAAAGGCGTTTAATCCCATTTCATTCGGTTAGTGGAGGTCCATAGATTTACATCCTAATCATGATGCGTTCCGGGTTCGTATGATGTCATTTATTTGCAAAGCTAACACGGTGTTCGTTAGTAAATGTCTAAAACGATGCAACAACCCAAGTGTTTTGGGAGTCAAACTCTTATAATTAGACAAGTATTGATTGTATTAAACCATGTTTCAAAGGTTGTATTAATTTGGTTTTGATTTTTTAGGTTGAGTATATCATAAAATTGAAGCTGGTTGAGTAATTTCTTGATATTGAAGCTCAGCAAAATTGAGTATCACATATTCAGATTGCTAGGCTTAGTGAATTTGTTGCACACCATGTGTTCGATGATTTGCGCATGTGAAGATGTTTGTTTGCTTTGCTTTCTTAAGTGAATCCGTTTTCGTTGAAATATTGAAACTTGGGTGATAAAATAGCATTTGGGTGAAGAAATTGTTGAATTTAAATGTTGCATGCTCAAATGAAGTGCTCGGGTGAAGTCGTTTTGGCTCTTTAGTTTCTTAAGTGAATTCATTGTCGTTGAAATTTAGGGATTTGAGATGTCACTAAAGTGTAGTATGTTGTACGGCTTACAAGTCATAAATGAGCTATGAGAAGTTTGAAAATGAGCTCTCACATGTGTCAAGAATAAATTTAGAGTCTCTCGTAATCCGATACGCTCTCCAAACCAGAGGGCTTGGGACTCATATCGTTACCTATTGAGAAACTTGAAAGCTTGGTGTCTTCTCCACAGCAGAGAAGTTTGGCTTTTTAGTGTCCTAGCGTAGGCTGCATTCTTGTCTCTAATGGTTTTAGTTGTAGTAATGGTATTCTGATGACTTAGCTATTCTGATATTTCATGCACTTTTAATGTTTATTTTAGGTAGTTACAGTATGTTACGTTAATGTTGAAATGGTTGCAATTTTTGTTCTGCTCATATATCTTTTATATATTTATCCATGATACATAATGGGTTAAAACGCTTTATATAGAATATAGTTTTGATCAAATACACTATGACAACATGGGAAGCCTCTTTATTTAAACTTTAAAGGCAAGTATAAATTTCTTTGTCTACCTATTACTTTGTTTGCAAAAACACCCAATCATCATGTTATGCCGTATTTGATAAAGATTTGGTGCTTATTTATAGATAAGTGTAACCCACTGACATGAAAATGTTTTATGGACAAAATGTTTCATATATGTTGCAAAAGAAGGTTAAAATGAAAAAAACAGTAAAAATTTATTTTGAATCATGTTTTTTCCTTAAATACACTAAAAAGAGTTAATAACAAATGTTGTGATTTATAGCTTTATTTAAAAAAAAGAAAAGGAAGAAAATATTGTGATTTTTTACATTTGCAAATGATGTTTAATAAAATATACTTAACTAATTATATTTTCGACTTATTTTCAATTTCATATTTGTTTATTGTTTAAATTCAAGTTTGGATCTCTTTTGTTTGTGTTACAAAAGAACCAAGATAACTTTCATTGTGTAAACTAAAAATATATAAATTTCATGTGGATCTGGTACCGTATAATCTTAATTCAAGCAAAAGTTATTACTAACAAAAACAATTTATAAAAAGCATCCCGCGGCAGAGCGCGGGTTTTTACCCTAGTTTTCTTAACACCATCCCTATGTGTTTTGTCTTCTCACCTAATCAGCTTTAATTATGTATGATTATTGAGACAGTTATTTTCCCAGCTAAGTTTTTCAGTATGTGAATCATTCACCTAATTAATTCTTTAATTTAGGTGAATTATATAACCTTTAGAGTGTTTTGATAAAGACTACGTGATGTGTACTGTTTAGCTCTTGTTGTGTAAACGCGAAGGAGAGATCCAGTGTGAAATTTGTTGGTTTTCATATTTGAAAAGACTAAAATCTTAGTAGAGATTAATTAATGTATAGTTAAGAAATTATATACACCTAATTAGGTTAATTATCTTATTATAGTTAATTGTATTTAGTGGTTGCTAATACTAATCCACTCACCATTTTTAAATTGTTTTTTGTTTTTTGTCGATAAAGACGTTACTGGTGAGCGGTGATTCATGTTAATCACTCTCCTCAACAACCCGTTTTGCCTCCTTTGTAATATTCTTATTCCCACATGAAAAAAGCTAGATCTTGATTATTATTTAATTTTGGTCTCAATACAGATCATTATAGTTTAATGCTAAATTTTTGTCCAAAGTTTATTATTAATTTTTGGATTTCAACTATTAAGTCCATGATAATTCACTAATTGTATATGACGATAGTGTAGACAAAACAGATCTTACCGTCTTACCAGTAAAAGAAAAAAGTTTTTTCCCACCAAAAGAATTTAAATAAAAAAGATAATGGCTAAAAATCTGGAATAAAACAAGGACATAAAAGCAACTCGTTGACCCTGTCAAGCCTAAAGTAAACAAAGTGCGATCCAATACTTTTTTTTAGAACTATGATGTTGGATCATGAATTTGAGAGATAAATATGATTGTTTAGGATTCTTTTTCCCGGGTTTTTTTTTTATGAACTTGGCCGAAATTTTACGATGAGAAACCTTAAACCAATAGGATTTAGGATATATTAGGGCTTGCTCATTTTGTATCTAGCTACGCTCTCTAAGAGCATGATTATTGGTAGTATCTTAAAAATAACTCTTAGCAATATCTAAGTAATATTTTTGTAAAAGTGATTGTTAAGAGATAGTATTTTTGAGTTAAGATTTTTGTGTGATTAATGGTAGGCTCTTAACATGTGGTTCTTAGAAAAAAAATATTAATATAAAAATAAAATTGATAATTATAGAAAATTTAATAATTGTTGCAAATTAAAAAAATTAAAACATACATGAGATACAATTTATAACATAAAGCACAAATGTTTTAAACTTAATTTCTGGAATATTTTGTCCATATATACTCGACCAAATCATTCTTCAATTGTTGATTTGTCAGAGGTAAAAACAGAGCCGATTTCTCCGATTTTGGGTCGATTTAACGGAATCTCCTTCGGTTTCGATTTTCTCGTTGAAACCGCGAGAGAGAGACGGCGAAAAAGAAAAAACACGGTTTCGTTTTTTTTTTGTTTATATATTTAATGCATCGATCCCTGAAACGCTGACACGTGTCCACCTCTTAAGTGGGTTTTTGTTCCTTAGCTAAGGAACGTTTCTTAAGGTTAAAGCATATTTTAGATTAAATTATATTGAATATAAATGTTAACAAAAGCCTATGATTTCTCTAAGAGTCTCCCTTTAATCATGCTCTAAACCTATGGATTTAATACATTGTGGATAAAGAATCACAAAGTTTATGTATTATAGGTTCATAGAGTTTCGCCTGCTTTTCTATTAGTCTACCTATATGCACTTAAAATGCTATATGAAAACTTATATTTTGAGATCTTCAATTTGCTTATAAAAGTAACTGATTTTTGTATCATCTTATTATAGTAGTATAGCACAGAATTTCAACATTATGTCTTTTTACATGACATGTGACGTAGGTTGTAGCTTTATTTTAAATTCACATAGAGATATTCGAAAATATCCATAACCTCAAGTATCATAAATTAGTTACATAAGATTTTATTGCGTTTGACTTAGTAAAGTTACCAAAAATTACTGCAAGTGGGGCTGCATAAGTACATGATATTAATCGAACGGTCGTACTCTGTTGTCTTTTTCTTCTTTTTTCTAATTTGTTTCTGTCGGATTGTGTCTTGCAAGACTTTTGATTGGTCAAAGGTCAATAGTCAATGGCTCCTTCTAAACGGACGAAACCCATTGCCAAACCCATTTACCTGGTGGTCCGTAGTAGACTATGGTACCACATTGATCACAAGACAACCATTCTTGATTATTCCACATATATAATTAAAGTTTGGGAGTTATGAATATTTTTGTTTTTGTTAATGGTTAAAAAGCGATACAATACCAAAAAAAAAAGCACAAAAAGGAAATCATATAATTTAAGTCCAAGAAGAAGATCTCCTAAGAGGAGGTTTCATATGTTTCTCTTCCTCCATTGAGATCATTCCCACATGCGTTGGATCATCCATCATCATCTTGGCCACCAAATAACCAGCGATTGACCATGTCTGAAATTTTCTGGCCTGTTTTCCAATGAACCTTCCAGACTTCCCGTCGTAGTACTCCGGCCATCCATCTTTCAATAGTCGTGCCTCTGCCAACTCTATTGCCCGTCGTGCTATTTGTGGTCGTCCGGTCTTTATGCTTGCCGCCGTTAGCAACCATAGAAGCACTACGTTTTGCATCAGCCACATAAGTCAACAATATTAATTGAATGATTATCCAATCAAAAAACAAAATTAATCAAAGGTGGCGTTAGAAATATAAAATAGGGTTGAAATGAAAGTCTTTACGTGGATCTTGTTTTGGTTTTATTTTTTCACAATAAACATTCTGAAAACAAAGTCTACTTATTTTTTGGACAAAAGAAAGATTAAACAGATTTAAGCTAGAGTTAAATATTATTTGGCCATTATAGACGGCAAAAAAATCCAAGAATTAATGTCGGTTTCGGCATCGGATTCCCTAAATACATAAAAAGAAACATATCCTATTCTACTGTACTCATGTGTAGCATCTATTATTTATTTTCATTCGTTTATTTTTCTCATGTTTACGCTATCTAAGGTATTTAAAAATTGATTTTTGACAACTTAATGTCCATTAGATCCCATCAAGGCACAACTATATATCATTGACTTGTAAAAGAAGGTAACTCACCTGGCCAAGAGCCTCCGTTGTGGTAGCTCCACCTTGTGTTCTTAGGGTCACAGCCAGTGACGATCCGCCACTCGTGACTCTCCATCGCCGGATAACATATCTTCAACGGCATCTCTCCAACAAGTTCCTCCCACCGGGCCTCAATCAGGTCCATGATCGCCATGGACTGCTCTGGCGTGGCCAATGAGGAAAGAATTGCGATACAATTTCCCAACGCAAACCACCTGAAGTCCATGCGGGCGGGACTGACGTTTCCAATGAAGTAGCCACCTCGGAGAGGCATGAAGTCGAAGATCCAATCCGGGATGGAGTCAGGGATGACGTTGAACTTGTTTACCGCGGTGTGTGAGTATTCCTCCGTCTTGTAACGGTAAATGTCATTAAGCTGCTGGAAATCGAGCCAAAAGTAGCTTCTGATGTGGAAGCTCAGCGCGTGAAGCCGCTTCACTATCTTTTCCATGAACTCTTTACCCTCCGAATCATGTTTCAGCATTGAGAGTGCGGATCGAAGAGCCATGAAAAAGAGGGCTTGGATCTCGATCGGGTAGCCGTAAATGCCCTGCACAATACATTTCAAAATGAGAACGTTCATTAAGAGGTTCAAGAGGTTCATTTTCTTTGAGACGGTCATATTAAAAAGTCAGAAGTATTGGTTTCTTGGATTTATGGGATTATATAGGCAAGAGGAGGAAAGCTCTTACCATTCTACGATCGACCATGGAGCAACCGTCTGCGCAGAGCAAAGTCGGAAAAGTATCAAAACCCTCAGAGAGACATAAAGAGAGAATGAGCCTCATTCCCTTTTGGCACTCAGGTCTCTCAGCAAGAGAATGGTCTCCTGTAGACTTCGTGTAAGCTCGGAGGAGAATGATCCACCAAAACCCCGAGTCGACAGGAGCCACCCTTCCGATAGCGCTCTCTCCAAAGTCAGCGATGATCGTATCCGTCTTCTTGATAGGGTTATGGAGAACCTTGAAGCTCGCTGGCATTGCGCCGTCACCAAGCTTGAACTTGTCGATCATTTTGTCTTGTCCCTGAATATGAAGTGTCTTTAGGAGAAAGTTCTTCACAATGTCAGGATCTCCTTTCATCAGAAATGCTAGAGCGCTCGGTACAAAATCACGTACGAATACCTTACAATATATAGACAAGAGGTATTGTAATGAGGCAGAGCATTTATAAATCATAGTTTGTAAATTTTTAAATTGTTCTAATTGACTTGCGATTCACTCCAATTTTGTTCTTCTCTTTTATGTCTTAAGAGTTCATAAAATTCACCAAAACCAAAACAACAAAATATAAAGTAGAAAGAAACAAAACACAAAATCATACCTGATCATAGTTCAAGACCTCCTCGGAAGCATGGTCATAGGCGGCGATGGTTCCTACCGGTTTTCCCCGGAAGTAGACCTGAGACCGGCAGAGAGCCTCCCAAGCTTCTGTGACCATCGGGTTAAGGTCAGATGAGTATTTCATGGAGAAAACCGGAGTATCCCAACCAGACCTACCGTCTAGTGAGTGTGCACTGTCGTAGAGGCTTAAAGACATTTCCTCGTACGACTTTTTCCGCTCAAGTTTAAGTCTTGGCCGGTCAAGCAGCCGAGACAGTAGGTCTTCATCCGTCAGTTCAGATATCGAGCACACCGAGTTCACTGCTCGAATTCCTTCCTTTTTTTCGCCATTCTGGCATAGGGAGCTCATCGAATTCACCGCTCGTAGTACGTCCCGTTTCTTTGGTCGGTCCATGGAGATAGCTAACTTTTTCAACAAAACTCTTTTATTGCTTCACGAAAATAGCAAACACCTAAAAATTTTAAGAACACTTGAGAGAAGAAAAAATGACGTTCAGAGAAGGAACCCATATATAGAGAGAGCTAAGCTAGGAAGCTGTCAAAACATGTTGATTGGAGCGTGGGCTTCTTGCGGATAGAAATAATATTTTCAAGATATATATCTCACCAATCATCATATCTGATTTTTTTGCATTTCTATTTTATTTCTTTCTTTTTATGTACTTCTTGTGCAATTTGTTATATATAGAAAATTTAGCTTAATTAGCTTAAATATCTTATATTTTATTTTTTTTCTTAAAGCTGTTAAGAGATAATACTAGAAGACACATGTATGTAATGTGAATTATGTGATGTACAAATGATTTTATGATCTACACGTTTGTGTATGTCATTTTATTTTTTCCATTTGTTAAATTACAAATTTACAATAAGAAACTTATTTTTCGTAAGAGAAGTACTATATATATTTTACTAACATTAAATTTTACTCTTTTTTTTTCTAAGATTTACGGTGATAAGTTTTGATAAGTTCTGAAGTCATAATCCATTTTGATTAAGAAAAACAGTATAAATCTTAGACATGTCTATTTTGAGGGCAAAAAATTCAGACTACTCGACAACATGTGATGATTCTGTTTATGTCCATTGAAGAATGATTTATTAAATTTACTATATGATGTGAGATTATATAGGAAAAAGAAGTTGTTATATAATAGAAATAGGTCATGAGATAACATTTACACCCAGATTCCAGGTAACCACTCTAAATGTTTCAATCCCGGACCTCTAAAACCACCGTTGCTCGTCAAACTCCGGCGTTCTTGCCGCCTCTTCTGCTAATCTCTTCGCACAACCGACACGGCAATGTATCTAGACTCACTGCGCGGGTTTTCCCGTAGTTCCCCATCAGTCCACACCGCCTCCAAGCGTGGTACTCTGAGTAAGCCACGGGATCATCACCGAGCCGCTTCACGTACGCCGCCAATTCCTGCATCGAGCCGAATTTGCTACTGTCAATCACGGAATGCGGAGGGACAAAGTCTTGAACGTTAGAGGCTCCGAAGTAGATCGGAACAGAACCCGAGTCGAGCGCATAGAAAAGCTTCTCGGTCACGTATGACTCAACAGCTGTGTTTTCAATTGCAAGGACGAATTTGTAGTGTGACATAGCGCAGTGAAGATGGCCGTACCATTTTGGCTCAGCGTTGGAGTCGGCGACACACTCTGGATACATAGAGAGAGCTGCGTCCAAGCCACCGACATTGTTAAGACACTTACCAAAGGAGTGGTAAGGAATCAGATCGAGTAGGCTCTTTGCGAGACGGTCTCTGTGTGGGAGGCATCTTGAAGAAGACCAATACACCAGAACATCCTGTCCAATGTTTAACAATCGAATTAAAAAACAATGAAATGAAAGAAAAACGTATGGAATTGGAGTTTAACAGGTTTACTTACATTGTTTTTATGTGGAGAGATGTGATAGTTTCTGTTATTATGAAAGAGTGAACCCGCATAAGTTGTTTGGACATCGTCTTTGGCATGGTAGCTGATGAATATATCTTCACGGCCTGAGCGTTTTCTTCCAGCCTCTAGCTCCATGTACACACGGAGCGGATCTCCAACACGTCTCTAAGGAAAACATCAAGAAAATCAGCATCAATTGGATTTGAAATACAACTATAGTGAAGCAGGCATTGAAGGATCACACATTAAATTTAAGTAACAATAAGAACATATAAATTTACCCTGATCATCCAAATCTATGTCCTACTTTCCCAAATGAATTGACCAATAACAATAATAGCATAACACAAAGTTTCTTCTGGTTACAATAAGCTCGCGTAGACAATGAAACTCTTGAGATTTTCCATTTTACAAACCAAAATTCTTGAACCATATAGACAGCAATGAAAAACCGGATTAAAGCAAGAAATTTTTGCACACACTATGTATCTTCGATGGTGAACCAGACCATATTCCTCAAACACTTGAATCTAAGACATGAGACCATAATCAGATCCATTGAAAATGCAGCCCTTGAGACTAATCCACAGCTATTACAAGAATTGCTAACCTAAACACACCACTTAAAAGCTACAGTGAAGCAGACATCACAAGATCTAATCTGTCCCAATCATCCAAATCTATAACTACTTTCCAAAACACATATTTTAACAAACTTAGCATCAAAAAATTTTATTACCTGTAGCGGAGGAGTTGTTGTCTCAAACAACAAAGCATCAGGTGAATCAGCCAAAACCGATGATTTAGTCCACAAACAAGTCATCCCACAACGACAAGAATACAAATTTTCCAAATTATCCGGAATCCAAGTCCACCCTTTAACCAAAACCTTGACATGATCCATCTTAAGCTTACCACAACCAAATTCTTGTAAAGAACCCGAACTAACATTGCCCCAAATCGAATCTTTATGATTCTCCTTAAACCGAGCACAACCCACTTCAAAGTCCCATTTTTTATAAGCTACGAGGACATCACTGAATGGATCCGATGTTGGATCAGACAATTTCGGTTCCGGGTCTATTGAATGCTCCATCGAAGTTGAAGCAGATGGGAATTCTAAAATGCCTGTGAAAGAGAGGATCAAGAGAGTAAAGAACATCATTAGTAAAGTGGCCATAGCGTTGAGGTGTCTCATTGGCATGGTGAGATTGATTCCTTAAACCACCGGAGATCCTCGACGACGCCGGAGGAGTAAAGTCCGGCCAACGGTGAGATGGAGTTTTCTTCATTCACTTTTAGCGTAGTCAGTTTCTCTACCACTGGTCCCAGTTACCAAATTACAAATTCCCAAAACGCTGTCGTTTAAGAAGTTTATGTTAATTGGGCTAGTTATTAGAAGAAACTGGAGCTTTATTGGGCCTATTTAATACTATTTACATGAAACCCACCCAATTGGTGCTAATCCGACAGCGGGAAAACGGTTTTTTCATACCCTCGCAATTGAACTATACCATTGTTAGACCGGACGGACCGGACGGTTCGGGTCGGGCGTGAAAACACTGGCTAGAACATACTTCGAGTAATCAGAAATTTGAATTTCATACCCGAAATGCACACGCCTACAATTACAACACAGTAACAAGGAAAGAGACGTGTATATACATAACATAAGCTCATATTTCTACAAAGGAACCGAGTTTGTGTAATTGTGGAAGTATTAAAATCTCTAACCTAAACCCGAATGATGTTTCATCTCAACCAAAAGACTATAAAAAGCAACGTTACACACACACACACAAACGCCACACGTACGTTTCGTAGTAAAACTCAAATGCAAAAGAAAATAAATTTTGTATGACCCGAGCCAGACCAGGTTGGTTCCATGGACTTTTTAACAGTCTGGGAGCGAGTTTGCAGAGGCGTATGGAGAGAAAGTTCCGGCTGATTCACTGTAACGCAGTGGATTGAACGGATAATTTGATGATCCGGCCATTGCAGGTGATGCATTGCTCGGGCTAGGCCTATACGGTGACATGTACCTCGTGTTGAAAGGGGAGATAGTCGGGTAACCCAGTGACTGTGGAGAAGCCATATGGGAAATGTATGATCTCTGTGATGGTGATGGAGAAGCTGCTTGTTGCCTTAGATCCACAGAGCTACGACTTACGCTTATTGGAGGAGATCGACGGTTCGAGGAAGATTGGAACGATTGTCTGATATAGGATGAGCTTGCATATGCGGGAGAGAAAGAGACTGAAGACGGTAATGAGCCCATGGAAGGACCAATCAATAGTGCGGATGATCTGACGGAAGAGTGCAGAGAGGAAGAGGTGAAAGACGATGCAGCGGATGAGAGCAATGGCGTGCTCTCTGAAGCCGGAGGCTCACCCGTGCTCGTTCTTGCATCTCTTTTGCACACCGGACAGAAAGTTCTCCAAGAGGTTAACCATGAGTCAACACACGTAGCATGAAACTCTGAAAACAACCACAAAGACGGAACCACAGAATTGTTAGTTTGTTCTAAGTTCTAACAAATGTGCCCTGAGTTACGGAATTTTGTATATATATATATACTCACTGTGACAGCAAGGTAAGAGCCTGAGCTTGTCTCCAACAATGTAGTCTTCGAGGCAAATAGCGCAAGTAAATGCAGTAGTGTTGTCTTCGTGAAACGAAGAGAATATAAGACTCGGCATTGCTTTCACCAAGCGGCGGCTCATACCATGGAACTCACGGACACGAGAGGACCGAGATGTCCGCCTTCTTATCCGATGCCTACGCACAAAGAAACAAGTAGCGAGAACAGCCGACATCGCAAGCAGCGAAATGAATGAAACCGCCATAATCGACCACGCCGAGTTCTCAAAACTTGGAATCAACCAAACTTTCGTATCGGGAAAACCCGCATAATCCTTCAACACTTCTCCCGTTTCTTTCGTAACGAAAACCGCATGAATCTTTATACCTCCCGAGTTACCTGCCACTGCAAATATCGAAACTATCAAGACCAGCAGACATTAGAATCATAGGATCAAGACATAAACTAAGAAGAATAGTTCATACTTGCAATCAATGTTCCACGGTCTTCATTGTCAAAGATTATAGCAGCTTTAAAACCAGCTCTCTGAGCTTTTCTCACTTTCTCTTCAAAACTACAGCCTCCTCTAACGATCAACACAAAAGGGGAAGTTTCATTGGAGCTCTGGTCTGGTTTATTCATAAGATTTTGACAAGCGTCAAGAGGCTCTGCCACATAAACTACTCCAATTTCACCTGTACCCTTCACTGACGGAGCTGCAAATTATGCAAGTAACAGATTAAAAATCTCATCTTTTCTCTGCGTTGACCCAATTACAGATTCAAAAAACTTCTAAAATTCATCCAAAATCTGAATAGATTGCTTATGAAAACAGAGTGATAATGAAGAAACTCACCGAAATTAGCTTCGATGTCATCAAAAGAGAGAGTGATGTTGTTCCTCATCAAAATAACTTTGCTTGAAGCTAAACAAGAAACAGTAAAAACATATAAAAGTAGGACCAAAGCACGATTCATCGTCCCTTTCGTGCTTCTTCAACAAAATCGAAAAAAGTTTCAATTTTTTTTGGTTTCTGGAAAATTTCGCGATAAGGGTTTTTTTCAGAAAATTGACACGTCAGCTTCCATTTAGATCACAAATTCTAAACCATATCAGGAAACAAATTAAACCCGAGAGAGACTCTGATCGTTGAAATACGAAAATGGGAAGTTGAAATTTGGGATCTTTTCTGGAGATTTTTAGGGTTCTTGAAGAGAAGAAAGAGAGAGAGAGAGAGAAAATAAAGAGATGAGATTTGAAAGCTAATTACTAAAATTGTCTTGTCTGGATTTCTCTGATTCGAGTTTTGTTAGGTTACTTTGTCAGCATTTTACATTATTATTCGCATATATATCGAATGATCGGATAAATGATGAAACTTTGAAATATATTTTTGTAAAAAGACAGATACACGTAGTAAGTGAGTCATGATGAGATTGAGAGCTCATGGTTTTGTTTTGTTTGTGGATCCATTGGTTCATTTTGTTGGTTTAACAATACAGTATATGTTTATCTCTTAATTCTAAAGATTCATTTGCCAAACTAAGCAATTTTTTTACAATTATAAGGTTTGATCATTATCATATATATGAGTCATTTACAGCAATAAAATCTCCACACCCACAAGTTAATGGTTACACTACACGGATTACAAAAATTTGGTGTTATTAATTTATACCTAATGGGTTTTAGGTGTTATCTTTGTTTTTAATAAAAGGTGTTGTTATCTTTGTTTCTTTCTTCTCGAATAAACAGTCAACAAAAGATGTGGAAAGTTGTATTAAAATATATTTTATAATTTGGAACTAATTCTCTAGATAACTTGTATCTGTTCGTAAACTCTTGGAGACAACGGAACATGAAGGTCCCTTCCATTCTATCAAAACATAATTTATTGATTTTAATATAATTGCTATCCAAAACCATAATACACACCTAATCAGTTGCTACTCCTGGTTTTGATAGTATTAATTCACTTTTTGTTTCTTAAACCTTCTAAGATTCGTTATACTTATCGGTTTGTACCTTATATTAAGATGGAAAAAAAAAAGGAAGGGAAAGAAAAAACATTGCAAAATTAGCCGTTAGTGTTGATTTTAGTATAATGGGCCTCTTTGTTTTTTAGTTTCAGTCTATTCCTAGCGTCAGCCTTTAAGCCCATTGACTACGTGAATGCATATGTCATATAAAGCTAATAAGCATATTACAACCCCATGGCCCAATTAAAAACAAACAAAACAATCACAGTTTTCCTGAATGACCCTTTAATTCGAGTTTTCAAATTAATTGGAAATTGCGAAACCAAAGCTCAATTATCAACAGGGAGGTTGAGTAAACCGTGCAGACGCTGGGCTGGCGTGTATCCTATTTGTCGAAAATCGAAATCAACGAGAAGCGGTTTTCTAGAACTTCTTGTGTGACCTGATCGGTAAAAATCTCTTACATTATGGCTTTTGGTTCGACACACTTGGAGGTGGGGTTATACACTCTAAACACAAATGTTTGTATATCTTTGACATGTGTTATTACTTGTTAGCTTAACTTGGGGTTTGATCACATTCACATGGTTCACGCTCGATCTTTTATATCATTATGGTATTGAATCTTGATGTTTACGTTTGTGACACTTAAAAGAAGAAAGAAAAGACAATGCATTAAATATATCCACTTATCTTGCATCTCAATATTATACTCTTTCTGTGTTAAAGTTTTATTACTGTATTATTTACATGGATTCAAACTATGTGTTGGTAAATTTTAGTAATTTGATGAAATGAACCTGACCTAGCTTCTTTATGATTACTATCCACTATGCAGACAACCCTTCGTAAATGTATCCCATTCAAGATTACTAACATATATTATTAAATAACCACCGGCTTAGGTTATGTTGTAGAAAGTACTCTAAGTGAAGGAATAATATCAGCTTGTTTGTCGCTCAAGAAACTTGATTTAATTTTTCAGATTTGATGCTTTCACATATAAATGGAGTCTGATTCGTATGTTTGATCCATATATATAGTACAATTTCTATAGTATATAGTTTTACATGTGCTAAAGAGAGGACATGATGGTGGATGATGATAATGGTGTCTTTAGTCTCAAGCTACACATCTCAATCACACTTAGAGCGGTCCATCTTGTCTCATCCAATTTTCATTTATTATGTATAAAATATGCACATGCCCACACACATATGCGAATGCGAGTGCTGAATATTTACATCTATAAGTTATATTCTTTCCCCATAAAAATAGTCACTACTTATTTGAACACTTCAAAATCTCATAGGATAGAAATAAACCGAGATAGTTATCACTTTTGTGGTGCTTTTCCATCAGTTTTATGGATACCAAATGTGCTCATGATACATTTAGGGGTCTATCGTTCAAACTATATGGCGTTATAATATTCAGACATAAGTCAATAATGTAAAAGCAAACACGCGAATACATGTAGCAGACAAATGACAATGATGAAAGTAATGTTCATATTAAATTATATCTAAAATGTTAATTAGAGAATTGGTCATCATTAATATCCCACGTTTTTTAGGTTATTTGGTTCCCACTAATTCCTCTAAGTGCTTTAACTCCAAACTTACTTAGATCCAACGAAAACAGGAACCTGATATCAAAAAAATCTTACTAAATTTCACATATTTTTTAATTTATTTTGGTTTTAAATTTCACATTTTTTGTAGCACCACAGATTGTGTTAGTGCCCGATTTATCGTAGGTATTGTTTTTTTATTAAAAAACAAAACATAAATGTTTCCATTGCAAAAATACGCAAATGTTTTTTGCAATTTGACATTTATTAGCGTAAAAAATAATCTATAGTTGGCAATAGTAAGGTGGGGGTGTTTGCGAGTTGACTACGGACCTTACATTATGAGCAATATGATTGTTACAAATACGGATTAAAATACAAAGAGGAGATAAAATGGAACAATCTTGTGGCAATTATTATATTATTTACCAATACATTGCAAACTGGTTTCACAAATCCTAAGTAAACCAAGACAGCAACAGGTACATACAAACCTCGTGGAATAAGTTCCCAGCCTGAAGTTTTGACATATATTTGCATTGCGTGACACATTTGTCTATATATTTAAACCAAAACATTAAATTATATTATTAATTCGTACGCTAAACCAAACAACTGATTAAAAAATTTCATAATCTATATCTTAAGCATGATCAAGACATGTTAACTACAGCTTGGGACATAAATGTGAACAATCTAAAAAAAAAAAAAAAAAAAAAAAAAAAAATGTGAACAATCTATTCAAATATTACATCATGTGAGTTGCGTAACATTCGGATGTAGAAACAGTATTTGAGTACGCAATTATGAATTGTCATTGATATTTGACTTTTGACTTCAATTTTTCACTGCATAGTGCAGATAGTAATATGTTGCATATGTGTACTACATACTATTTATTTCTACAGGGTCCCTGAAATTTAATCACATAACCTTATGACCACAAAAAATAAAATTAACAGCAGAAACCCAATTCACACATGTGTAAAAAAGAAACCTTTAATAGTTCGATTTTAAATATGCCACCAGGACATGTGAAGAACCGGATACTTTTGTCATTACATCGTTTAAATTTTCATCTTGTAATTTATTCATCTAATATGTATGTTTTTATTTTACAATTTATCAATATTTTGTAATACTGTTGTATTTGACTAAAATTTTTTGAATATTTGATCCACTTTTAAAAAATAATGAAAATTAAAATCAAATAATTGATTGGTAGTTTGGTGGTACGAATGTGATATTGTTTTTCCATGGAAGTCATTTTGATATCACAAATATGGGAAAGTGGGGTCCATTTTACCCCTAAACAAGACGAGACAGTGTCTTTATTAACAATAAATAAAGACAGAAACTCCATCTAATTACTAAGATTTTTTTTGTTTATATTTAATTTGATACGTATAAAATACATGGTGCAAAAACATGCATGGTGGCTCAACAACTTTGTTATTTTTTATTGCCTTATGGCTTATGCTAACAACAATAATGAAAGATCCATTTCTTTAGAGACTTCCAAAACTCTATCAAAATGCTAAAATACAGCTCAAGTCCCTAGGCATGCTAAAATAACATCATTTTCTAGGCATGCCAAAATAACATCACTTTCTAAATGGTAAAAAATACAAAATCAGATGTCAGTACAAACTCATGTCCTTGTTTAAAATTCTGTGACAAGTTAATCAATGTTATTTTGTATTTATTTGCACATATATATAGCTTATCTTGCTCTCACATGGAATGGAATTGGAAACTAGCTAGAGATCACAGAATGACAGAATCTTCACACTTGGTTCCACCAAAATTTAAATAATTGAACACGAATATAATATAAATTATTTAAGTATAAAAAATTATCACACACAATATGTAAGTGAATATGCCAATATGGATTTATGGTTACAACTTATAAGTAAATAAAATCTCTGAACTATATTACATTCGTGTTACGATCTAAAGACGAAAAAATAAACACAAACTCATAAACCCATGATATGTCACATTCAGAGAAAATTATACAGAATTTAACAACAACAAAAAAAAGACAAAAATATATAGTAAATCACCAAATACGAACAAATCAACGGCGACGACGTGGAAGAAGAAGATTATCGTACGAAGCAGCTTTTCTTGATCTTGGAAGATAAACAATGGACTCTGAAACTGCACAAGTTCTCCGACAAGAACCGTAGAGATTCACTAACCCAAACCTATCTCCGATGCTGTTCTTTGACAACACCTTGCTCGGACCACCGGAATTTCCTCGAAACCTCCGATCTCCGTCTTCACCACCGTCAACGTCATCGTCGTCGTCACTGTTTGTTCCTTCGTCTTTGGAACATTCCAACAACGCAGCCGCGAATGGATCTCTTACGGTAACGGGGAAGTTGTTCTTCTTACTGGAATTGTTAGGTTTAGGTTTTTTTCCGGTGGCCGGAAAGGAAAGATTCCGGTGAGGAGGAAGGGGTAATATAATTGAAGATTCATTGTTTAGACGGTTGTTGAGTCTATGAGAGTAGTCTTTAGGTTTTCCGGGAAGTTGTTCCCAAGAGAAAGGGACGCCAAGGAGACGGAGAGGAGTCGCCGGAGAATTTAGAGGAGAGTCGCCTGGAAACACTAGGGAGCTAGAGGAGCATGAGGAGAAAGATGAGAAGGAAGAAGAAGAAGATAAAGATCTCCGTGATGAAATGGATGACTTCGCCGGAAAGTGTACCGGATCGGATCGTTTGGATACATTTCGGGTTCTTGAAGAATCCATGAGGAAGAAGAAGAAGAAAAAGAAAGAGATGATGTGATCCAGAGAGAAACTCTGTTTTTTGGCCTTTATTGGTTTGTTCTCCTCTGAGACTTCTTTTTAAACTGTGGAAAATTATAAAGGACATTATTGTCCCATTAATTTTTGTTTATTCAACTAATTGTAATTACTATAGTGACAAAAAAGGCTAAACATAATTATCACATCTAAGTATTATTATTTTGTTTCTAGTCAATCTATAAGTATTTTGTAACGTTATTTATACGCTTGCAATCTAAAGTTTTTATATGAATGTGGTGGATTAAGAACTTTTAGGTAGGTGAAAATAATACGCATGGAAACTTAAACAGAAGATTAGATTTTGGTAGATGTGGTTGTATTAGTGGACTAAGAGAAACGTCTCGTTTTATTTGTTGAAAAATCTGAAAATGCAAGTAAAGATGAATTTAAGAGTGAGAATGGCGACCCCATGGGATTGATGGGCTTAGACGTTAGAGATGAAAACGACATAGACATTGTGTGAAGCCACTAGACGGACATGAACTTTTAAGTTCATAAATAGAATACTATTAGTTTTTGAAAATTATGCGTCAATAGAAAAACAAAAACAAGAATTGTTATAGATTGATATGACAAACCTTACATGTGAGTAATTTACCACGTAGAACAAGGTTATAAGACAGTAGAATTACACAATAGTTAGTTACAAACTTGTGTTAATGTCTTAATTAATGATATGACTTGTTGAAGATGGATTGTGATTCTTGTGCTTTTATCGCATTTTTAATATCAGTAAACATGTTATCTAAGCTTCACTGCCTATACTTCGCTAGGCTAGTTTAGTTGTTGAGTAGTCCTCATGGTTAAGCTTCGGTGTAGAACCCATGAAAACAATCTATACGAGTTCTTTTGGTCTTTTTAGCACTTCCTAGTCTTTACAATTTTGTTTTGTTATTGACCAATCTTCAAGCTTTTTGTCATTTGATTAAACTTTTCACAACTATCAATTCAAAATGATTTAAACTAAGTAACTTTATAATCGAAGGCCATACAAATGCACCAATTACATGTGAAAGCAAATCATTGCACACTTGTCAAATTAAAACAGGTTTTAAATAACGCAGGTTGTGTGTCATCAAATATTTTTAAAGTACCACAACAGAAACAAATTAACAAACCTTACCCATTTTTGGTCGCACCTTACCTATCTTTAAAATCTAAATTTTGTGAAGAATATTTACAGACAAATATGATATATATTTTACAATTATAAATAACACCCATAATATTCTTGAGCCGCCTCTGACTAGATAGATACTACAACATCTTTTAAAATTAATAATATGACTTTGCCCATTCGTATGGAGCGTTAGGTCGCTGGTCTGGTCACATTCAAAAAAGAAGAAAACAAAGAGATTTCTTTGCCAATGGCACATGACATATTGTCATTTCATGGGCCCTAGGGCCCCTAACTACTAAAGCTCGTGATATTTGGATCGTTAAAATATGGTCTCCATGAGCTATTTGTTTTGTTTAGTTTTATGCCCTTCAAGTTTGTAACTTTTGTCCGTTCCGTTCTATGTTTTGAGGAAACAAAGTTTGTTTTATTGAAGCATTTATATGTACAATACCATACACAAAGAAATTAACAGCAAAGTTTCTCAAAGATGTAGAATGAACAATAGATGTGATGTATAAGGTTAAGACTTGGAATCATATTGAGATTTATGTTTTTGGTCGTAACATTTTGGGCTCAATGGGTCTATTAAAAATTACAAGTAGGCTCAAATCGAGCTAAAATTATTGGCTCAATTACCCAACTATCTTCATAGCCCATTATCTCTCTAAACTGTCTTTTCTCTAGTGAGTAACGATACTATATTTTTTGGTCGAGATTCACTGTACATTTTAATCTACTTTTTGCTTGTGGATGTCAATTTTTAATTATAGTCCAACAAAATTTTAAGAAGACTAATTACCGGACTTGAACAAAATCAAATTGACAACTACTTAAAATTTCAAAAACTTAATTGCTATTAATTCTAGCGTCTTAACTTTTTCTCTATAAATTGAAAAAAATTCATTGTAGTTAAGAGAAAATGTGTAATCGTAGACGGTAGACCGTAGGCGAGGCTATTCTTTGACCAACAAATACTTAATTCAGTATATATAGAGACCTATATTCAGGGAAAAAACTAAAACAGACTAACAAAGAAACCGTATGAAAGAAAAAAGAATCCAAAACTAATTTATATTGCCGTGACGTAATTGTCATACTCATATAATAAAGTGTACTCAAAAAGAAAATGGACGAGGGGGATGCTCACTTCGTTCGTCATGGCCATAAGTGGATCATGTGGTCCAAATTCTCTGTACATATTTCTCTCACACCTTTTTATAATAACAACAGGGCGTCACAAACACGCGCCGTCGTCTAATGTGGTCTGAACTAAACCCATGTTCGAAGAAAGGAAAATGTAAGCATCACAGTCACACACACAAGTGATGAATCATGAATGACCTAAAATTGGATCTGAGTTTAGAAAATAAAGGACAGTGTTGAGTGGATCATCACGTGCGTGTGACACGCGTCGCCGTCATCAGTTTTGGAGTGGGACACCATCGTTGAAACTAAACTGATCTAAGCCATTCATTGTCTGTGTCTCTCTGACGAAAGGACTAAATTATATGTTCCCGAGAAATCCGTTACGTATTTTTCTTCACTTTGACTTTCGAGAGAGTTTGAGTTATGGTTATTTGTACAATTACAGTCACGTCATGGTCAACGCTTACACTCAACGATATTTCCGTAGCACAGAATATGAGAACGGTCTTTAAAACAATGTCGTGACGGCTCTAAAACGCACCACCGTAACATCCTTGTAAAAGCACGCCTTCTTGATCACTAGATACAATGTTTACACAATATACATTTTGTTACGTGGTGAAAAAAAAAATGTAATCGATTAGTATGACCATGCACATGATTAACAAAACAAAGAAGGCTGGTTATAAGACAGCTACTACACATGCTTTGTCATATTGAGCCACGCAGAATTTGATGAATACAGCAATATTTTTTTTTGTGTGTGCATATCTTTATCCCGATCGCCTTATATCTTCGTACGCATACCGTATTTGAATTGATCCACAGGTGACCGGTCTAAGGAACAATCGGCTCTAAGTAGTCGATAAGTTTCTTTCATTTGTCTGAGTCACGACTTGTAATTTCGAGTTAAGTCTGACGTGTAAATTTGTGGTTGTCATATTCGAAAATTTAATTTCATTGTAGCACGTTTTATAAAGTTTTTTTTTTTTCCCTCATTTTTTTTTTTCTCATTTTAGATTTAACCAACTGTGTCTGTAAAATAAAAGGTTAAATGTAGGCAGCCTCGTATAAATCAATGCGGCAAAATTCTGTTTTCAAGACATGCAAAAATTGTTAAAGTAATTTTGAATTTTCTCATTTTTGTTCTTTCCAACTTAATGGAATAGCAAAAAAAAAAAAAAAAAAAAAACTTATGCAGCTTTGAACGGTTTAGAATTTATATAAAAAAATACATGGTATCAATGTATCCATATATAGCCCAATAAATCCAAATAGAAATCGACTGTGCCAGAAAAAGTGGATGTCGATTCGAAATTCTAACAGACAGACATTATGTGTGAAAATTGCCTAAAAAAAAAGAAACCAGCACAATGTATATGTTTTAATATGTATCTAATTTAATTAAAAGAGAAATGACGCAAAAAGAGAAAGTTGAAAAACACATTTCCTCCAAAACATTTTCAGTGAAATATATATGTATGTATGTATACCAATCTAAATTGTTTTAATATATTTTATTTAAATATAAAATCAGTTAATGTAAATTAAATTAATAATTAAGAAATAAATTTCTATATTTTTATAAACCTAAAGTTTCCTCCAAAATATTTAACCAATAATATTAACTAAAAAAGGGATTTATATTAAAATAAATAATATAATTTCAAATATTTATTTAAATTAAATTAAATAGATAGTAAGACCAATTAATTTAACCAATTAATTAAAATAAATGTAGTTTAAAACCTATATGATAAAAGAAATCAATTGCTTTGATAATTAAAATTTAAATTAATTTTAACAGCTTTAAGGAAAAAAAAATTATAATTAAAAATTGTAACACATACATAGGCAATTAGTATAAATCAAATAATAAAATATAATATATGATGCACACCATTTATTTTTATATAATTGAGATTTTATATACTTAAGTATAGAGTTATATTGTATAATTGAGATTTTATATGGTAAAGTATAGAGTTTTTACAAAAGAGACATCTGTAGGGTTACACAAATAATTAATGGTTTAACAATTTTGCATTTTATTATTATTAGAAAATGATATATTTAGAGTTTTTAAATTATAAATGATGCACATAATTAATATAAATATATAAGTGACATTTTATATACTAAGAAGAGTATATATATTTGGTTGACTTAAACTAATAATTAATGGTTTTGGCAGTTTTGGATTTTATAATTATTAAAATCATATATTTATATATGTTAAATTATGTATAATATAAAATTATATTAAATATTTCAAAATTAATCTTGTGCCACACATTATGTGGGTAATTACTAATTACAAAGTTAACTAAAAAAAGATAAAGGAAATAAACACATACTAACACATTATAAAGTATTTGCACAATAGTCTTCCAAATATATCTTTCCTTTTTTCCAAAAAAAATAAAGATCAGGTGGATTCTAAATTTGACAATTAGAGTGGAAAACACTAATTAAAATTTCTGTAAAGAGCAATAAAGTATATTCGACAAAAAAAGAAAACAATAACAATGATCAGAAATAAAAAAAAAGGCTGGCAGAAAATTGAAACATGAAAAAGAAAGGCTGGAAAAAAATTGAAGAAATTTAAAGTGGCTAATTACACAACAAAGCAGAAAAAAGGAAAAAAACTAAAAACACTTTTTATTAATTCCTTTCAGCAGTCGCCAGCTGGCATTATGCGTTTTGCCACGTGTTATTTTCTCAATGACCATTAGTTTGCTGACGTGTCACCCACTTGCTTTGCGTTCAACTTCTTCTCCTTAAATACAGCTCTCACCATCTCTTCTTCAGCTTTCTTCATTTTCACATCTCTCTCTCTCTGTTAACTCCGTTTAAATTTTCCGTCTGAATTTTACAAAGGAAGACTAATGTCAGGTTTTGACGGCGTTGAAAATCAAATGGACGGTCCAGATTCATCTCCTCGTCTCTCTCAAGATCCTCGTGAGACTCGCTCATTATCATCTTCTTGTTTCCCAATCACCCTCAAGGTTTACATAACAAAACTCAGATTATCAATTTTTAATTCGTATTTTTTTAGATTTAAAACACACTAATTCATTGTTGACTAGTTTTGACTCTGTTTTTTTTTGGTTTCTTGAATTATTAGTTCGTCGATGTGTGTTACCGAGTCAAGATCCATGGCATGAGTAGCGATTCTTGTAATTTCAAGAAATTGTTAGGACTAAAACACCAACCGTCCGATGAGACAAGATCAACGGAGGAGAGGACGATACTAAGCGGTGTCACCGGAATGATATCTCCCGGCGAGTTTATGGCCGTTCTTGGACCATCTGGAAGTGGTAAATCAACGCTACTTAACGCAGTCGCAGGGAGACTCCATGGATCAAACCTCACCGGAAAAATACTCATAAACGATGGTAAAATAACGAAACAAACATTAAAACGCACCGGATTTGTAGCACAAGACGATCTTCTTTACCCTCACTTAACCGTACGTGAAACCTTAGTTTTCGTCGCCTTGCTTCGTCTTCCTCAAAGCCTAAACAGAGACGAGAAAATCAGAGCCGCTGAATCGGTTATATCGGAGCTTGGTTTAACGAAATGTGAGAACACAGTCGTTGGAAACACTTTCATTAGAGGGATCTCTGGTGGTGAGAGGAAACGAGTGAGTATTGCTCATGAATTGCTTATAAACCCGAGTCTTTTGGTTCTTGATGAGCCTACTTCGGGTCTTGATGCTACGGCGGCGCTCCGGTTGGTTCAGACTCTTGCCGGATTGGCTCATGGGAAAGGAAAGACGGTGGTTACGTCGATTCATCAACCATCGAGTCGTGTGTTTCAGATGTTTGATACTGTGCTTCTTTTGAGTGAAGGAAAGTGTTTGTTCGTCGGGAAAGGAAGAGACGCCATGGCTTACTTTGAATCCGTCGGATTCTCGCCGGCGTTTCCTATGAATCCGGCTGATTTTCTTCTTGATCTTGCTAACGGTACGTTCTCTTTTAAATGATTTATTTTATTTTATTTCATGAAACTTTCATATATATAGTGTGTACTAACACGATTATTAACTTAATCATTATCTTATTGAAATAACCGAATATTTTACTACATGATTAGAGCTATGATTCCCGTTTTATATTTAATTTGCGTGAAAGTATTCTTACACGAATTGACTGATGATAGGATAAAAAAAACTTTTTAAAAAAGAAATCATATTTATACGTGTATATGTATACGTATAATATGGATCTTTAATACCGAAACCATGCATAATACGATCATGTGGGGAGGGTAGATATCTGTGTAGAAAAATACTAGTATGAAAATAACAGCTCGACCCCAAAAAAAGAGAGTAATAAATGCATATTTATGATCGTTATCGCCGACGTACGATGAGAGCTATACAAGTCCAAGTTTTGATGTGTCCCTCGTTGACGCTGGTCGTCGTGGTGGCTACAAATTTAATTACTTGATTATCGCTTTGTCTTTGGACTTAAACTAGCGCTAATCTATAGCTATTACATTAGTACGGTTCTAGCATTAGATTTATACTAATAAAACATACATATATAAAAATGGTAAAGGGACTTATATAGCATCCTTTTTTCTCATCGTTTTTTCAATATTTGTTTATTTTAAAGTTTACAATTTTTTAAAAAGAAAGTTGATAATTGAGGGTGGCTTTTTATGATGTTAACAATTATGGGCAATTGGGGATACGTGTTATGTTTTTTTTTTCTATTTTTTAGAGTATGATTTTTGTATGCCGCAGATTTTTGGGGTCTAAAATTTTGGCATATTATATATCATCTGAATAAATGTTATTCCCTGCTTTTATATAAAAAACCTTATCGCATTACACATTTACACACTAGTAAACCATGCTTTTTATTTATTTTTCCACGGATAATAAAAACAGAAGAAAATGATCTTTATTTTGTTTTCTAAAAACGGGTTTATAGAAAAATACCACGTGTCTAACTAGTTACAAGATGACGTATGGTTTTAGCTATGGGCATTGTGTTTTCTGTTTCCTCTTTATCCAACTTTTTCAAAAAAATTAGTTCTTCTTTTTTTTCGCACTATACAATCTTTTTCGTTTTATCTCTTATCTTTTTATGTTTTCCCAATAATTCTTATTCTCTTTTTCTTCGGCCAACTTTAAAAAAACACATCCTTTTTGGCTTTTACATTCTTTTGATCAAAGTAGTCTTCTCACACTCTTTCTCTCTACTTTTTTTTTTAATCTATTTTTGTGTGGCGTTTGAGCCCACGCGTCGATTCAGGCTCGTGGTTTTTATTGTCTGCACTTACGTATTTCCATAAATCTTTGATATGGGAAACTTTTACTTTACTGGGTAACCGCCTAAGAGAACCTCATCGAAGTAATAAACAATGAATGAGCTTTGGGAATTGGAATATTCAGTGTACTCTGAACTCAGTTTCAGTGTTTTTTGTGTCTTATTGTGATTGATTACAAGTAAACCTTCATGGGTATTTTGCATTCTTTCATAGTCAACTATTTTTCTTGAAAACAAACAATATTTTCACTTAGGAAATAGAAAAGGACTTCTTGGAAATTAACGATCTTAAAATCTAAAGAGACATATACTTGAGGTCACGTTAATTTATTCCCAATCGTCCTTGCTTATCTCAAACAAGGCAGTAAGTACCAAATAATGGTACGAATGTTTTGACGTTTTAGGCATATAAATGATTTAAAAATGTGGACCAAACTTATGTTCGTTTGGTCATTCAGTGTACTAATGATAAATATTCACTCATTCATTCATGGTCCATATATATATAGGTAACTAGGGACATGCATCATTCACATACATACCCATGATTTAATGTTTTTTTTTGGGGATTGCTAATAGAGGTAATGACTAATTATGTTACCCAAGACAAAACAAATCACATGTCTTCGTCGTTGACTTTTCATTTTTAGTAGGTGTCTACTAATTTGGGAAAATCTTCACAAAATGTATGCACATGGTATGTATATTTTGGTGACGCCATAGGCAGAGTAAGAAGGCATATAATAAGATGGGGGAATAAAATTGGCACATATAAATAGTTTGTTGCGCACGATGGCATATATACAGTAGTATTAGATTTAATTTAATAGTTTGGTGGGTATTAAGTTCTTTGTCTCCACGAACCATATGCTTCACATTCAATCTTTCTTTGTATTATTTTCACTAAGAAAAAAGCTCATTTTATTGAACCAACCATACACATGACCATTCGATTTATTTCATGAGTATATATAAACTATATAATATATACTTGTGCATGTATGTGATGTTCCATGGGTGGAAAAGTTGATAATCACATTCACATGCATGATCTACTAAGCAAGAATCTTCTTTGTCTAATTATTTTGTTATTAGAAAGATCAATTTTTTTTTGCTATTTTTCATGAGGAGCTGTTAGGATATTGCTTTCAACGTCAAATTACAACAGTAAACTCCACTTGCTCTAACTTATTATAATCAAATTGAAAGAAAAGAACAACAGAATTAAATTTTCTATTCCAAAATTATTGCTTTTCCAAAAGCTGGCTTATGACATTTCATGATTACACTTGTCGAGTATTTGACTATGCATTGTTCATTTATTTATTGACTTTCTCAAACTTTTGTTCCACCAAAATTTCAATTTTAATCTTGCTGATAATCCTCGTAAGAAAAAAGCTTAACACGTGTTAGGAAATACTAAATATTCACCTTATTTTGCATAAACTTATCTTAGGGAACGTTAAACTGAATAGATTATTTATTTGATGCCCAAACTTTTCCATTTTTAAAATTTTTGGAATCGATGAAGAAGCTAAAATTAAGAACCATAGTGGCGACCTTATGCTTTCTTGGGTGGACTCTCTCGTCTCTCCACCTTGATTGGTCAGCTTTACTTGCAAATCAGATCTCCATTACTTATTAACCAGTTAATTTATTAATTTAAAGATGTTTACTTTTGTTTGATTAATAAAATAATGGGTCCAACATATAGTGTCAAAAACCTGTTTAAGTATAATTGTTTGGTCGGTCCAAAGAACACGATTGGCTGATTCGGTAACGCCTCTGTTCGGTTCAATGCCACTTTGAATTGTCTTTTTCTTTTTATAATTAGGTTAATTAAATTATTATCTATACTGGCCAATTAAGTTTCGTCTATTTGGATGATACCTTGAGTGTTTCTAATTCTGATTGGTAGATTTATTAATTAACCGCTAGGATATTTTGTCATTAATTTATTATATCTGAGTGGTGTGTCATCGTAAATGCTAATGTCACAAGTGGTTAGCAAAACATAAAATTTTTTGAAATAAATTTAACTCTAAGCTGATTGATTTTTTTTAATAATGCAGGAGTTTGTCAGACCGACGGTGTAACCGAACGCGAAAAGCCAAACGTGAGACAAACGCTGGTCACGGCTTATGATATATTGCTAGCCCCACAAGTGAGAACTTGTATCGAAGCGTCACATTTTCCTCAAGAAAACGCGCGTTTTGTGAAAACGCGAGTAAACGGCGGTGGAATAACAACATGTATTACAACATGGTTTAGCCAACTCTGCATTCTCCTCCACAGACTTTTAAAAGAACGACGTCACGAATCCTTTGACGCACTTCGCGTTTTCCAAGTCGTTGCGGCTTCGGTTCTTTGTGGTCTCATGTGGTGGCACTCTGATTATCGAGACGTACATGTAAGTATCAAACCATATTATTAAAACAAAACATTTTATTGGTTTAGTTTGGTGTTTTTGCTAATAACAATGTTGTTACAGGACCGACTAGGCCTACTCTTCTTCATATCAATCTTCTGGGGAGTACTTCCATCATTTAACGCGGTCTTCACGTTTCCGCAAGAACGTGCAATTTTCACTCGAGAGCGTGCGTCCGGTATGTACACACTCTCTTCTTACTTCATGGCCCATGTGCTCGGATCCCTCTCCATGGAGCTCGTTCTTCCGGCAGCATTCTTGACGTTAACTTATTGGATGGTCGATCTACGCCCCGGGCTAGTCCCATTCCTCCTTACCCTCTCCGTGCTCTTACTATATGTTTTAGCGTCACAAGGACTTGGACTTGCCCTTGGTGCAGCGATCATGGACGCTAAAAAGGCGTCTACAATCGTAACCGTGACAATGCTAGCGTTTGTCTTAACCGGTGGTTACTATGTCAACAAAGTGCCATCCGGAATGGTGTGGTTGAAATACGTTTCCACAACGTTTTATTGTTACCGTCTTTTAGTGGCGGTCCAATATGGGAGTGGGGAAGAGATATTGCGAATGCTTGGATGTGATTCGAAGGGTAAGCAAGGAGCGGGTACGGCGGCATCGGCTGGATGCCGGTTTGTGGAAGAGGAAGTGATCGGAGATATTGGTCTATGGACGAGCGTTGGTGTTTTGTTTTTGATGTTTGTTGGGTATAGAGTATTGGCATATCTAGCTTTGAGGCGTATTAAACATTAAATAAAATGAGAGAGGGGAGGAAATCAAATAAATAATGAGTGGGTAAAATTTAATTGTTAGGGCTTTAATTCGGAATATTAAGACGTCGCTAATTGTAATTTTGCGGTTTAGCGACGGGTTTAGGTGTTGTATGGTTCAGTTTTAACATGTGAAAATGAAAATGACAAGTATTTTTAGTTGAATTATAATAAAATGTAGATTCCGCATAGAATATGCTTTTTCAATTAGTAAAGACTAAAGACAGACCCATATGAATCGGCCAATTTAGTCATGTGTATGGCCCATGGGCTTGTTAAAGGCTTAATGTTTTCGATTTTTATTTATATATGATATGTTATTTTACCAACTACAAAAATAATTGAGATACATTCACAACTTTGTTTCAATAAAAGTTCTCTCCTAAAGAAATTTTCAGAGAACAATAAATAATAGAAGTAGAAAATGACCACTTAATCTAGTTATATTTTATATGTTTTAACTGAAATTTTTTAATCTAAACAGGTGAAATTGAATACTTATAGATAAAAATATAAAATTCTTAACTGGAAAAATCTGTTTGACTTCTAACATTTTGTAGAAAGAAATCTAATTGAATATACCAATTAAAAATTCAATAAATACCTTAAAATAAAATCTTGAAATACCATAAACATAAATTTATAAAATAAAATTTTCTATAAAATAAAAGCTCAAAAAATTGCTAGAAATTCATATTTGGGATAATCTAAGCTAAATAGCTAATCAATAATAAAATAAAATAAAAATCAGATATAATTGACTGATTCATTATTTTTAAAACAAGCTAAAATGCCACTTGGCAAACAAGATAATTTTACAAAAATCTATGGAATTATAGAATTATCTACATGCCGACATAATTCAACCGTCAGATTATAGATTAATCATTTGAGACCGTCCGTTTTTGAGTCGGTTTAAATTGTGACATAAATGGAAAATGTCACCTCTCACGCGTTATTTCACATTTGATTGAAAAAATTCCCAGATTCTATAAAAAGAGAAATGCAAACATTTGCTCGTGGAACAAGAGTCTACCTGAACCACCACATCATCATCATCGTCGTCTCCTTCTTCTTATTCTCATCGATCGTCATGGCTGAATCTACCGGAGAAGCAACTGTATCGTCTGAAGCAAAGGTTCACATCATCTACACCGAGAAACCCACCGATGAAGAACCTAAAACCTATCATCTCCGTACTCTTTCCTCTGCTCTCGGCAGGTTTGTTTTCTCAATTTCCGCCGGAAATTAGATGAATTTTGTTTTCGATGAGATGATTTTTGGGTTTGATCGCTTTTGATTTTAGGGTTTTTTTTTTTTGTTTTCTGAAATGGGTATGATTATGATTGTTTCTCTATGTTTATTGTTTTGATTGCTTGAAGATTGATTCTATGTGATTCTAAGAGATGGTGATGGATTTTTGTGTTTGTTCTTATGTTTGATGATTATACAGTGAGGAAGCTGCAAAAGATGCTTTGATTTACAGTTACAAGGAAGCTGCTTCTGGTTTTTCAGCTAAGCTCACACCTGAACAAGTCGCTGAGATATCAAGTACGTTTTTTTCATTAGATTTCTCGTTTGGTTCTTCTGCATTTACTTGTAACTTAGGGAGCATTTGAACACGATGAATGCAGAGGAATCTAGTAACCTTGTTTGTTTGATTTGAAGTGTGACAATAAGATGTTAGTTGGTTTAAGTGCTTATCTGGTTATGAACTTGTGATCATCGACTAAAACCAATTGTGACCCGATGAAAGATCCAATTGTGACCAAGGTTGATGTAAAATTTCTTTTTAGTCCAAGTTCACGAAATGTTCCATGATTAGTGATGTTTCAATGTTTCTGCAAGCTAAGATAAAGTTCTCAAACCTGTAGAAATAAAATCATAGAGTCACGAATGCACGATTTCGAGTATGTAGGCATAGGAAAACCAGGATAAAGTTCTCAACTTGATCAATGCTTTTTGTCTTGTTCTGTTTTTCTTATATGCTTTTTTGGGGATTTGGATGTTGCAGAACAACCAGGTGTGATTCAAGTTGTGCCAAGCCAGACTTATCAGCTGCACAAACCTGGTGGTGGTGGTGGCTTTAAGTTGACCTAATTTGACTTTGTGTATTCTCAACTTCTGAACTAAAACCTGTTGTTTTACAGAAACTAGTCTGTTGTTGTAATGTTGTGACTTTGAAGTATCTAACTAAAATAATGTCATGAAGTAGCTTTGATTTGAGTTGTTCTGTGTTGTTGAGAAATGTGTTTCTTCAATATGTTTATTCTTAAGATAAATGTTTCTTCTAGTTCCAATTGCAGATTGTGAATTTTGAGAAGAAATAATAATAATAATAATCCAGAACCAAAATATTTGATGGTCTCTACTCTCTTGTCTTGTACAAAAAAATGTATTGCTCCTGTAATTTCTCATCTTCTTCTACTTCCAAATAGCAAGAAAATAGGACCCAAAAAACAAAAAAAATATCAACGATAAGTGACAAGTAAACGAATCAGAAATTTTGTTTTGTTGTGTCCTCTAACAAGTTAAGTGTATTCTTGTCCTCTGTATAGCATTGAAGGTTAAGCCTCTGTATTGAAAGATGCTTCTCCTTGGTTATTCAACAATCTTCTTTCTTTTCAGTATCGTTGGAAGAATAGAGATAAACCCGATGAGGAAAAGTACTGACAATGTCTTGAAATCATACAGATCTTTCACCGATTTGAGATCTCCAATAGCAAGGCCAGCCTACAATAAAAGAACCATAGCTTAAGCTAAAGAAATGAAATACAAGAATCTTGAATGATAGCATATCATAAAAGGAAAGATGGTGAAGGAGGGATGTAAAAGAGCTTACTCTAACGGTTATATAAGCTGCCGGAATGAGACCAATCAATGTCGCCAAAAAGAAGACATGGAAAGGTACATCGACTATAGGAGACGCAAGATTGATAAAAAGATTTGGCAGAGTTGGTGTTATCCTCAAAAACAACATATAGTTCAGAAGCTTATCTCTACGCTTACTAATCTGAAAGTTATAAACCACAACCTAATCAGTACCAAGTAAAGAACTTTCATAAAGATCATTGAAAGAGACTTACCTCTGCTTGAAAGAATCTTAATTTGTCAGGCCATAGCCAAGTAATCAAAGGCCGACCAATCAACTTCGACAAAAAGAAACACGAAGTAGCTCCCGCAGTTGCATTGAAAACAACCAAGACAACACCTTTGAATACTCCAAAGAGAGCTCCAGCTAACAATGACATAAAGATAGTCCCTGGAATCATAAAGGTCTGCATAAAAATGTATGTCGCACAATACCCTAAAACGAACTGCGCCGGATACTCATTCGCATAGTTTGCTAGATTATCTCTGAAACAACAACAACAACAACAACAACAACGATTACAGATTTATCAATTCTAATCCGTAAATTCTCCTAATTCGCTACAAAAATTGAATCATAGATAAGAAAGAAAGTTACTTGAGCAAACGGAGATCAGCGATGCTTCTTGGAAGCTTAAGCTTGCCAAATTCAGCAGCAGGCATGGTCATATAGATACAACAGAGACCAGAGGAGAAGACGAGGAAGACACCGAGAGAAACAGCGAGTTCCCACCGGCTAAGAGGGAAGCGATCAAGTTTAGATCTTTTTCCCGATGGAGAATCATCATCGTCAGATATAACACCAAGCTCTTCGTCTCTGGTTAGAATCCGAGTCGGAGCCATCACCAAAAAAATGCAGCAACACAAAAAAGATTTCGAATTGTGGTGAGATCGATCTCAATTCATTTGTTTGGGATTTGGTTACGGAGAAGAAACAACAACGATCTGGGATTAGATCTGAGAGATTTTGTAGAGATTCAATTGCATTTTGATTTTCCAGTGATGAACCCTAAAAAGAAATTTGATTCACGTTATTGGTTTCTTCAGATTAAACAAACGTACGAAGAAGAAAAAGAATTGAAATTATTTTATTTTAACGGAAAACGTGTTGGCCTTATCGGAGAGATTTGACGGTGGCTTTTAAGACCTTCTAAGAGGATCAGAGAGTTTTGACTTAGATTTTACAAAATCGATACCTCTGTATCGTTGAGAGGGTTTCAATTTTATTTTATTTTTAGTAGTATATGGCTCTTGGTTGAATAATAGTTTTACTTTCATTAATTCCGTAACACTTTTAGTTCCTCTTTTTTTTTGGTTTAATTAATTTTTTCATCACCTTATATACATAGAGAGTATATGATTTCGATTCAAATCGTGCATTGTGGGTTAGGGTAATTAGGTTTAGCATGGATTACGGTTTGAATTGAAATTTAGGAGTCTCAAAAACTACAAGTTCTCTTAACTAATACGGCACCACTGTTCTGAAGTATATATCAATATATGCATTGTGGACTGTGGTATATAATTATTAGCACTTTTTTAAATTATTAATGGATGAGTTACAAATTAATAGAGAGAAAAAATGAATAGAAAAACACAAGGGCTATTTAAAAAAAAAAACTCCACCTTTGTGAAATTCAACAACAATTTTCTACGTAATAAACACAAACTTCTTTTACAAATAGACAGTTATAAATGTTATTTTCCAGATGGAACAATTAAATCATAGAATACAAATCAATATATAGAAGTTTTTTTTTTTTTTTTTAATTACGAGTCAGGGAAGCATCCAAGAGAATGATGAATATTGGCTTCGACCTCATTATAGTTTTGATGCATGGAAGGGAAGCTCGGCGCCGGATGATACGACTGTGTTTCGAACGAATTCATAAGAACATTAGGGTTATGTGGATGTATGACTTGTGTCTCAAGCAAGGTATCTAGTGTTCTCCAATCCACACAGTTAAAGCTCTTCTCTTCTTCTTGCTCGAAACTCTCGTTCTGATCTTTATTCGTCCCTAGACTCGGCGACAAGCTTGGGCTGTCCAGCTGAGGTAGCTCGATGTTGCCATATTGATGCATCGATGAGGATGCATTATTAGGATTGTAGTGGTTATTGCTCATGAGCATTTGATTAAGGTTATGGTTCGATGAAGATGCACCGATATGATGACTCGTGTTCATTGTCACTGAAGATGAGTAGTTGTTACTACTTTCAACGTGGTATAGCTGGTTCTGCCATGGCTCGTACCCTAATGGCCTCTGGTTTGGAATTGGCTTCCTGAATGCTCGACACACCACCCACCCTTCCTCCTATAGTTCACAACATATAAAGTTACTATTTAGATAACCAGTTATTGATTTAGTCCGGTTAGGTTTGGTTATTTTAACATTATTGGATCCATTGTCAAACATGTAACATTATTGCTTAGGTTTATTAGACGGAGTAAGTATTGTAGTAATGTACTATTTTATTAGTAATTTTTGAATGTTTGGTTTGCTAGTGAGTCACGTATCAATTAGATCTTCAGATGTGTACCTGAACTGGGGCAAGCTCGGAGTTTTGGAGGCGGTATTCGTGCATGATCCAATCGGATTTTCTTCCATTAGGAGCTCGACCTTTGTAGTAGACAAGTGTCTTCCGCATTCCGATGACACTGTTCTTTGAAAGTACCGCCTTGTCTCTACCGGTGGCTTTCCAGAACCCTGCCGCGGTGGCTCTGTTGGTCCTAGTCCCGGTCGGGTACTTCCTATCCTTATGACTAAAGAAGTACCACTCATTTTGTTCTTCATACCCTAGTTTACACCTTGCTGCAAATGTAAAACCAAATATTAATGTCATAAATTTCTTACATCACAAAATATAAAAAATAAACAAAAAAGAGTGAAAACTTATGCTATATATGATATGATTATACTTTCCCATTTTCAATAAATAAATTCAACCGGCTTAATTTCAAAAGAAGTGTTATGATTTATGATTGTACTACATCTCTTAATTTTTCTTTGTAAAATTCGTTTCACACTCCGTTTATAAATCTACAAGTCAAAGAAAGTAGGCTCTCTCAATCACTTCGCATGCCAAATTCAATTGGTTTTCAAAAATCATGTCATAGCTAGACAATTTACTGCCATTACATGCAAAGGATTAATCAATGATAATGATTATACAAAATCCACGTTGATTACCTTGTATATCCCATGGCTCCATTTTGTAGAGATCAATCTCTACAATGACATCTAAAGCACTCTTCATTGAATTGATCTTTCTATCTAGGTAATATCCCACAAGCTCTTCCTCTGTCGGATGAAATCGGAATCCCGGTGGCATAGACGATTGCATTATATTATCCATCCACGATGATCCTGTAAATGTATTCAATTTGGAAAATTGTTAGAGAAATGAGTAAGAAACGAGATGGAGAGGTGGCAGAGAAGAGAATGATACGAAGGAAAATGAAATGTATATAAACATAAGCGTGTCTTTTTGGAAGCTATTGCGAAAACCTTAGACAAACAAGGCACAACCTTAAAGTTTTGTCTTTGGGACCAAAACCAAAGCCTATTACAAGCTTCGTTATATTTAATTATAAGAAAGGGATCGAATGGCTCTTGGGTCCAATGAAATTCCAAAAGCTGTATGTTGGGTAATGATAGTGATGTTACACACGGACACACACGATAAGATATTATATACCTTATAAATATACCAACACACAAATATATATGAATTCACATGTAACTAGATATTATATACAAAAGCTTGGATCTTTAAGCTTAAGGCTATCGCTATTATATGTTGCTGATGATGGTTATGATGTATTTTTATGGGACCACCCAACAATGGAGGAGCTGTTACTATTTTACAAGAAAAAATGAATAACAAAAGCTTGATAGAGAAAGTTTTTGGATTTTCTATTTTTTTTTTCAGAAAAAAATTAGGTTTAAGGGTTTGTTTCGCCTTATACTTACCGAACGATGCTTATAAACGAAAATATTCAAAGTTTGTATAACAACATAACTACATATATAAGGGTAGTATACATTATTAAGACCAAAAATATACAAACAATACTGTTTATATTTATTACTACACTATGTAAAATAATCGTATATAAAGGATATATATAGCCGAAAAGCTTGACGGGTGGAAGTCACTGAGGTTGGAGTGTATTACACACTCTTTATCTTGAGTTATATTCCTATACTATCTATATAATATAAATTATAATGGTGCAACAACAATTAATTTCCAAGAAACAATAATATCTTAGAAACACATAGATTCCGAAATCCCCACCATGATTTCAGTTCCCTGGTTTACTCTAATATTTGTGGGTCAACGTCCACAGGACCACACACATATATGTATACTATTCAAGATATGAAACTTCATACACGATACACCCTACCCATCTATGTATGTATATATGATGAAATTTTGCAAAACAGAAACGCAGATGCATCATCAATTCATCATGGTTCATGCATGTAGTGCGTAAAGGAAAAAAATCTTAAAGGAACAATGGGGTGAAACTTACGAGCTAATAAAGATTGGACGAAGGGCTTGTCGGAAATATTACGTTATTTGCAAGCAACGATCTAAAAAAAGAGTAGCAAAGGAAGAAGGAGAGGAAGATTGAAATCTCTGGTGGTGTGGATCAAATGATTGTTAATATAGCAAGACAAGGAGAGTTTGGCTTTTGATTAGATCACATGCATATGGACCAGCTAGAAATCTTAGAATGTATATATAGGTTTTATGTGCATTTATGTGAGTATGCTTATTTATATATATATGGTAAGTGTGTGACATGTGGGTGCAAAATGATGATATAAGAAGAAGGAGGAGAAGAAGAAGAAGAAGGAGATGAAGGCAGTGTTTGATTGCGCGTGGGATAGACATCTACGGTTTGTTTTTGGTCGGCGTCTCTCTCTCTCTTACCGCAATTTTTTGTTTAATGTTTTTCCAATCTTCTCCACTTTACCGGCAGTTACTGCACAAGCCAAACATTTCTTTTATTTGTCTATTGCTCATTAGTTATTACATCACACAGGATAAATTCTTTTATCTATTATATATCATAGCTATATATGATTAACAGTATTTATGTAGCATAATTAGGTCAAATGGATGTTTTTATCTTTGACGCTTTGGTTGAGTGGATGGACCAAAATCTTTGATTTCTGAAATATGTTTTCAAGTTTTTATCTTTTTTTTTTTTAATTTGTTATGGGATCATTTGTTACATGTTTATTTATTTATTTATTTTTTATTTTCCAGCTAAACTCATTTGTTATAGGTTTATAATCATCAATTGTATAACTAAGTTATTTTCATTATGATTAAATATTTACATTCTTAGCAAAAAAAAAAAAAAAGGTCAAATAGTGAAATGTTCCCAATATTTACAAAAACTTTAGTTTGATTGGATAATATTTTGAAAGACGGTTCCATGGTATTATACTATTATCAATAAAATTAGATGACAAAAAGAATTACGTTTTGAATTTAATTAATCTACTTTCTTAAATCATTATGTTCAACTACTCACCATAATTTTCTTATACCATGTAACTTTAAAATATTTTCAGTAATAAAAATCTAGTTATTAATTGTGAGTGGCTTGTTGGAAATTCACACTTCAAGAATTAACAAGGACTGGATTTGTAAACCCGAAGATGATGAAACTATAGAAATATATTCCTTTTTTTTTTTTTTCTTGTTTGTTGTTGTTAGAAATTTAGAAGATATATGTTTGCTACTGAAATGTGTCTTAGTTTTAGTATGTCTGATCATTAACCCATAGATAAGAGTAAGACACGTAATATCTCAAAGTTGTTGAGATATTACTATTAACTTTTTTTGTCATAGAGATATTACTATTAACTTATTAAGTATATAACATCGTCTCAACGTCGAAAGGATTTACACGCATGTACATTTATGGATTACTACGTAAATCTCACTCAATATACCACCGCATCTAATTTTATAATATGAGTCTAGCTAGATCCACTCGAAACCACAATCTTAACTTTTTCTTAAATGATTAAAATAAACTTCAGATTTATAGTAAACCTAAAGGAACGAACATTGGCCATTAAAAACATCAGGAACCGTGTATATATGAACATTATATTATATAACCAAAAAGAAGGAGAAGAGTAAAACAGAGGAATATGATTCATGTATATGTTCTTAAGTCTTTCTCCAGCAATCCAGCTCCCATTGTCTGGTTTGGTGGCGCCGTCCTTAACACGTGTCATTACGAGTGTAAGACACGTAAGAATCAGACCTGTTTCTATCACATAACTAATCATTTGTTCCTCATCTGATTTACCCGCTTGTGCGGGTCCTCCCAAAGCCGTTGGCTGTCTTTTTTTTACCTCACCTTTCGGCTTAAGATGACGTCATCTCAGTAACTCATTGACCCTAGTCTTAAAGAAAAATCCAAAAAATAACATAAGACGAGGTAAACACAAAATTCGAGGATAATGGATAAAACAGAAAAATGAAAATAATACAAATATTGGGTACGAAAAATAGAAAAGGCAAAGAGCTTGCACTCGATTTGGAGTCAGATTCACATGCATGCCTATTTGTCTACTGCGCGAGGGAGAGAGAGCCTTTTGTTCAAATCCAAGACCATCTATCCATAAACCCTTTCACACCATTCACTTTTTTCGTTATATAAATGTCCCTCGATCCCTAATTTTCCTTTTCTCTAATCATAATGTCTCTTAGTCTCAATATAAATATATATCATATATACTATATGCTTTTAACAATATATATATATATATATATATATATATATATATATATATTCCTCCTCTTATTCTTTGCATTCAAACCATATTTGAAGACTTGCTTGTGTATGCCATGCATATACGAGCCCCATGTATACTGAATTCGCTTTTTTTTGTTTTTTTTTTCATTTTGGTTTAATTTTGGATATATCATGATTCATGTCTTCATGAAGCACCAAAAGATATATAAAGCATACCCTTTGTTTATCCAAAAGTTTGATTTTACGATAAGTTGGATCGTATCATGAGATAGCAAATGTGTTCTTCATATTTACAAATGATCGAAGCTGTTTGAATTAAACCTATATCAGAACTATTCTCTTTAAACATGATGCATTGAACCCAATATATAATATATTGCCATATTGGTGTATTGAACTGTATATATGGATAGATATGGATCATGGATGGTCACAAATCATAGTGCGTGTGTACTTGCCACTCTTCACTAACTAAAATTAGTGTTTAACGGTAATTAGTGGGTTTAGCAACTTAAAAATTATTTAATCAAATAATTACTTTTTGACTTTTTTCATCCAGCAAGCGTCACCGTGCTACTGAACCTAATTAAAATTCTCATCTGAAGTTTTTTATCTGTAGAAGATAGTGACGCCACTGTAAACTAGTCCTCGATTCCGTCCTTACTATTGGCTGGCCGGTTTAATACCCTAAGATATATAATCAACTAAAATATTTACGAGATATAATAATTAGATTACCAAGCAGAATACTTGAAGCATGAGAACAAAAGTAATTGACACATTAGACGACCGTTTTTTTTTGGAGGCTGTTACTTTACCGCCCACGGATTAAAAGGTTGTTAATATCTCTCACGCCAATATCTTGAAAATATGATACATTATATTGGTCTAAAGACTCCAAGGTCCTTTTTATCTGTTTTAGAATTTGAGGAAATCTATGATCCCTAGACATATATATTTATTATTCAAAACATATAGCAAAAATATCTCAATATTCTTTGAGTGATGAAAAGAAACATTTGGCTCGTACAAGAATTATTATCCACAAGAAAATAGAACGATTTAATTTAGTTTACAAACAAATAAGTCTGTCATATTTATTGTTATCATTCGAACTTTTGTATGAATTGTTTGTTTGTATAGTAATCTAATCGGTTAATTTATTAATTTATGAAGAAATGTTCGTTTAAATGGGTCCATAGTGATTAAAAATGTAAATCATGAACTTAATCTGAGAAATCATTACAATCTGATGTGATCTACCGACCTTTCACTTTCTTTTATTTTCTTTTTATTGTAGTTCATTTCTATTGGACTGTTCACCAAACCGCCAACATAAAATATATATATATACTGTACTATAAAATTATGGCCGCACACACCTTCTCTCCATTGGTCACTTCGAAGATTAGTCACATAATATTATATTACACTTGAGGAAATCAACAAGAATGTAAAATGCATATATCACGTTATCAACTCTCTTATTTGTGACATCACAAAGAATTGGTCGTTGAGGGAAACAAAATGGTTATCAAAGTACCTAATTATGTAACGATGCCTAAAAATATCTACAAATGTTCGGGTGTTTGTATTGTGCCCAACTGCAGTAACTAGCAGTGTTTAAGAGATCGATTGAAAGGTCAAATAAGATAAGATTAAATGAATTAACTGAGAAAAGAAAGTTTCCCGAAAAAGAAAGTAATAGATTTGCTTTGGCTGAAAGAGTTAGCTTAGGATTTTGTCTTAGATTCTATCCTAACTGAACTTTGACAACGACCGGTATCTAGAAACAAGCTTCAATGTCTTTCTTTTATTTATCAGTTTTATAATAAAAGAAGAAGAAAAAATATATGACTTCACTTTTTTGTTTAAAGATATATATATATGAATCTAAATCTTTAAACAAAAAAGTGAAGTCATGTTTTTTTTCTATTGTCTTATTCACCCCTTGTAACAATTTTGTGATTGTGGATCATTGTGTATTCATATATAATTCGCTTGGAATACTATCTTTACGCTTTTCTCCAATAGTCTCACAGAAATATATTTGAACCCTGAAAGATATCATATCCACTAATGAATTATTACCAGCTGATCTTGGTGGCAATAATAATTAAGAAATAGTAAGTCATAATTAGTGATACTCATAGGCTATATATATATTAATCATCGTCGATTTTTTAATTATCTCGTAGGCATTGATGATTTCAAATTTGTCTTTACGTGAAAAATTTCGGAATTTTATAATGGAAAATATCTTTACTATATGAAGATCTTTGAAAACTATATCTATAAACTTCGAACCCTAATGTCTTTTTTGAAGAACTAACATCAACAAATACCCATCAAAAAGAAATCGGAAATTCATAACGTGGAATTTTTATTTTGTACAAGTGATCATTTATCAACTCAACTTAATGAAAACTGTTACATGACTATCAGTTCATATCGAAAATTAAACGATTCTGTTCTTTTTAACTCATTTGTTTAGGTTAACTAAATGAGAAAATATTGAATATATTAACGAAAATTAATATACTTAGCTGCAATTAATGATGAACGGACGGTGGATGGATATCGACCACTAATTCTCCAAGTGACCCCTACAACCTCCTCTACTTGTCTCCCTATACCACATCCTATCTGGTAAAGATCAAGTCAAAGGTTCCCACTAAACTTTCACTTTTAGTTTGATAATCTTACGTTTTAAACAAACCAATGTAGATATTTAGTACGTCAACATGTACATACAAGTATCAGCTTTGGTGTTTTGTAAAGAGATCACATTAACAAGTGAAGCGAAATCATGCGGGCACATCTGTTATTAATATGTTTGGGGCGGTTTAGTGGAACTTATATAAGAAATCTTGAGATTGCGTCTCTATCACAATATATCAAATAATAGTTCCATACTATTAGAATTATTATTAAATGTTCTACTTAAAAATTTAAAAAATTTCTCATTGTTTTTTTATCATTTGCTTTTCGTATCATGTTTATGAGTAAAATCAACGACAGCATAAAACCGAGTAATACCTTCCAATCCACCTTTTATCTTTTTATTCCCCCTTGTATCATTCTGCGTGTTGTTACCGTAAAAGTCCTAGATTATATGTTTATATAACTTTGAGAGGAGCTAATATGTGTTGTGTTAATTATATTTAACCGATATATTAAAGTGAGAAGCTAACTGTAATTTTAGCTTTAGTTTTTGGTCTGTTAAAAACATGACCTAAGTCCATAACCATCTAATATACAGTTAAAAACGTTTACAACGTTTATTATAGATGTTGTGACAATATGACCATATATAACCAATCTAAGTATAGATTGTAAATCTCTTTTTTTTTTGTCTTTAGTGGACATTTTTCAATATATATATATATATAGCCAAATTATGGTACAATTATTTTTATTCAGTGATTATGGTTATTCACACTAGACAAAAAAAAACATATGTAAGGCTAAGGATTACTGCAGGCTTTACTATGTTGTATGGTGCATGATTAGGTTATGGTTTTATAAAGCTTGATTGATAGTTAAATTTTAGTTTGGGACTCGAATAATTTACGCCAATCAAAAGACCTATACACTACAGTGTATAATGTGATATTTCTACACCAAAATTTGATTTAAAATCAGATAATTTGGGACACAAAACAAATAATTTTGAATCTTCGAATAAATTGGAATGTGAATTCAACAGTTATCCAGAAATTTTAGAAACGGATTAATAAAATGAGAAACTAAAAAAATGTAATGATGAGAAAAGCAAAAACTTCTAGAGGTTTTGAATGGAACAGAGAGGCTGATGATGGCATGTCGGCCCACACCCCCCAAGTTGTCTCTTTGATCCTATTGCTTCTCTCATACTTATTCTTCTTTTCTTACATTGTATTTTAGTTTTCTTTTTGTCTTTCTTTTAGGTTCCTTTACAGCTTAATTATTTTAAATTATAAACTTTTTAATGTAAGAAATATAAACTTACATTTAAAAATGAATAAGCTTTTTACTTATTTAAAATGAAAATAGTTTGATGGCTCTTCTTGGACAAGGGACAAAATTTTGTTTTACTTTACAAAATACTTTATATCTAGTTTAGGGCATTAGCTATTATATTTACGGCTTAATACATTTTTCTTACTATTTCATTTTTTTTGGCTTAAAAAAGAATTTGGTGCTTAACCTGTACTATGCATGAGCAAAAGTTTCAAAAAAAAGATTAAAAATAATTTGTAACATATTAAGATGCCTTTTTATCACTTTAACTAAAAATAGTGAAAGGAAAACTATTCACTTACTAAATTCGTTTAGACAGATCTAAAAAATTGATTCATGTAATGCATATATATATACATGGATTGCAACAAAAAAAAATTTGTATAACAGATAATTAAAGTTAAAAATTGAACCAAGATAAACCTACATATATATATCATTACCAACCATTATCCTCACTTCACCTTGCTAATTTCTTACTAATCAAGACAACCATCAACATAGACGTTTGATTTTGGGTCCGACCCGACTCGAATTAGTCAAGTTTCAGTTTTAATGAGCTCCATCAACAAGTTTTACAGATGGGCTTAGGCCCATTTTCAGACCATAAAGTACATACAATACAACGAAAGTTCTCCTTATTAATTGAAACAATGAATCCAACAAGCTAAAACAAACAAAATCAGTTCTTTTTTTTTGGGTTGTTTTATGAATTCCCAACAAATGGGGAAGTCAATAAAATTGCTTAAGACACTCCATGAGAACATCAGTGTGTTCAGGCTTTCCAGCAGAAACTCGAACATAACCTTTAAGCTCTTGACTGTTGTAGTGACGAACCATCACACCCATTTTCGCCAAATCCTCTTTCAGCTTCTTGGCGTCCATTCCAGATGTAACCTCACAGAGAATGAAATTCGAATGGCTCGGGTAAGGATTCAAGAAAGGAACTTCTTTTAAAAGCCCGAAAAGTCTCTCTCTTTCTCGTACCAACGCGTCTCTCACATCTTCCAAGTATTTTCCATTTGAAAGTGCTGCTAAAGCAGCTACTTCCCCGGCAACAGAGACATTATATGGCTGTTTTGCTCTCCACAGGTACTCGATTATGCTCAATGGAAACGCTCCATATCCAACTCGAAGTCCAGCTAAACCTGAAATATCATAAGAACTCTTAGATGCAGACTTTATATATGTAATTGTTTAGATTATATAGAGTGATAAACCCAAATTTACCAGCTCGTTTGCTAAATGTGCGGAGAACGATTAGGTTTTCATACTTCTTCACCCATTTCATCCTTGATTCAACTCCTGAGAATTCGATGTAAGCTTCATCTAGAACAACAAGTATTGGCATCTTTAGAATCTTCAACAGATCGTCCTCGCTGATGATACTGTAGCAAAAAGAAACTCGGATTAATCATGACGGACTACTAAAATGTATCTTCCTTTGAGTTGTTTAGAGTGGTGGTGTTTTACCTCCCATCTGGATTGTTGGGAGAAGTTAGGAATATGCATTTGGGTTTTTCTAGTTCTACAACTTCAGCGATGCGGTCTACATTCAAGCTGAAATCAGGGTTCCTTGGAACTGTGAAGCAAACAAAGACCAACATGTCTAAGACTATACACTCAGAGAGAGAGAGGAAAAATCGAAGAGAATGAAACATGTGAGATCATAAATCTTTCACCTTTAATGACACCTGCTCCATTCACAGCCGCATCAAACACATACATTGAGAAAGTCGGAGGGCAATCTATGATCTTCTCCCCAGGATCCAACACGCACCTGCAAAAAAAAAAACAGAGTTTAGTCAGGAAACACGGTTTTAGTGGAGAAGAAACTCAATTTACTGAAAAGGTCAAATTCCCTAGCCATACCTCATGATCAAATCAATTAGTTCGTCAGCGCCACAGCCTACAAGAATGTATTCAGACTCAAGACCAGAGTCTAGAGCGAGGGCATCACGAAGTCTACGACTTTGTGGATCAGGATAAACGTAAGGGAATTTCATATTGCCTAATGCTTCAAAAACCTACACAGAGCTTCTGAAACCTGAAGTCAGAGATGACAACTAACTACTAACTAACAATTTATCCTTTTTCCAATCATCAACATATCTATGAATGAGTGAAAGAAAGATATGAACTTGCCTCTGGAGGAGGACCATATGGGTTCTCATTAGCATCTAACTTGACAATATCCTCAGGCTTTCTTCCTAATTGAGCAGACAATACCTAATCAGAAACAAACAATGCACGTTTTAAAAGATAAAATCCAATCCAATCCAACCGTCAGGACAAGAGATAAATCCAATCTAATCATCACCTCAAAGGGTAAAATTGGCTGATAAGCAGCCAATTGTCTCAAATGTGGACGGATAAAAGAGTCTCCCATGGTTATGTTCTTGGATTCGTCTACAGATACACTTGAAGACTGAACACAATAAACCCTATTCCGGATTGAGCACGAGGGTTTCTTCAAAGCTCGAGACTTTCGAAGATTTGACTCTGAAGAATGAATAGAGAACGATGGAGAGCCCTGAACATTGATCACACCCATCAGTCTGCGCATATCAAAAGTCCAATCATCAGTTCAATCTACTGCAATTTCACATTCTATTGACAATCAATCTGGTTCTAAGGTATATACCTGAAACTTGTCAGGAAGAGAGGCAAATGGCTTTCAGTGAGAAAACCCTAAGGAGACGAGAAGGGTCGTGAGCGGAGACTAAAGTGACGGAGATCAGTCAAAAGCTTCGATTTTTCTAATGACCCACTTGTGATTTGTGGACAAAGTTGGGATTTTTTTTATTCTGAGTGACTGAGAATTGGCGAACCAATTTAGGGTTTATCCGAAATTGGATCCGTAACCCGGTTCTGAAGATTCGGGTCGATAGTGAGAGTAGGTAAGAGTCGTGCCGTTAGACTTCTTGACCTATAGAAAAAGTTTGCAAGTCTTCTAAGTAAGAGTATTCAATAACTCTCTTTTTTTTTTTTCATATGAAGAGATCACCTAATTTCTCTTCCAATCTGCCAATGATTCCGGAGATACCTATATATTAGTTTTGATTTTGGAAGATGATTCTTGGTGATCTTCATATTTTAGTCTTTAAACAATAAGCTTTTATGATTGAGACCAAAAACAAAACTCTACAAATTTTGACATATGGAGAAAACTAGTTGTAAAAGTTTAGGCAGGGGCGGTTCTTGGCATGAACCATGGGAGTAAGTGAACAAGACTCCAAACATTTTGACAATTTTGAAAACCCTTTAGATTTATTTTAGTATAATAAAAAGACCCCTAAAAGTTTTAGTATATAATAAAAGACATCTTAGACATAACTTTTGTATTCATTGGACCGCTCCTAATTTTAGATGGTACAAATCTTTCCAATCACACATTTAAAAAGTGATATCAAATAAACACAAATGGAATGTTTCAAATAGAAACTTAAAAGTTTTCGGGCGGTAAAATGATAAATAACTTTTACCTTCCTTTACTATTGCACCCTAATATTCTGACCCTCTTTCATTTTTCATATTGTAAATTCATACATATTCAAATCAAACCCCACGCAAGAGGCAAATGATTCAAGACGAGAAACCAAAAAAGACTCCAGATGTGTTATTAAAAATACTAGGACTCAAGACCCCCGCGATGTCGCGGGGGAATATATTACAAAAAATCGTTTAAAAAATATCAAACGAAAAATCATAATGAATTGTAATAATTTTGATTTTTTTAAAATATCAAATCAATATATATTTTACAAAAATTATGATAAAGAAAACCCTCACAAGCATTTATTAATTATATGAATATTAGAAAAACATTAATTTGTAACTAAAAAACTATTCCCAAATGCAAAAAGCATCAAATAATAAACCAAAGGTTACAACGGTTTGATAAATAAACCAAAATATTCAACGCCAAATAAACCAAATGCTATCATGTTAAATTAAACGGTGACAATAATTTATTTAAATATATTTTAGTAATTAAATATTTTTTACAAAATATGACAAACTTTAACCGAGAGACGTGACCGTAGATATCAAATATACCAAAAGCTGCAACGGTTCGTCAAATATACCAAATATTGCAATGGTTCATCAAATATACTAAAGATTACAATGGTTTGTAAAACAAAACCAAAAGTTGCAATGATTCGTTAAATAATCCAAATATTGCAACAGTTCAATTAAATAGTTACAATCTTATTTAAATACATTTTAATAATTTATGAAAGATTACACCGACGGTAGATGAATAAATGTTATAAAGATTTATAAAATAAACATAAAGTTGTAATTGTTCATGAAATAAACTAAATGTTGCAATGGTTCTACTAATTAAGGATGGGGTTTGCCTATTATCATCGTAGAACAAATAATCGTTGTAGCAGGACAAAAAATTGGAGTTTCGAAAAGAAAGACAATATATAGAGTTGAAAATGCACGATTTTACAACTATTCGATAAGTCCATTACGTAGACGAACCTGTCCGTTACAGCTTTAATGTGTAGGGCTCATTTCACTCACGTATGTCCAAAATTATTTAAACCTCTATATTATTGTTTTTCCATGATATCACGTAAATGTTAAATGAATGATATAATTAAGGAGGTTATACTACAAAATATATCCATATGTAAACTATGAAATAAAACCAATTTTATATGTAGTTTATTGGTTTACGTAAAAAGAAATTCAATAAAACAACATGACCGTACAAAAATAACTGTAAGAAAAACAACCATAAATATTTAAACGAAAGGTTGCAATAAAAAGATACAACCGTTCAGATGTGCAAATGGTATTTATTGGAAACGACATAACCGTAAAAAAATAACCGACTAAAACGAAAATTGCGATAAAAAGACGCAACCAAAATAACCGTAAAAAAATAACCGATTTAAACGAAAGGTTGCGATAAAAAGACGCAACCGTTCAGATGTGCAAATGGTATTTATTAGATTGCTATTATATATAGATTAGGACCCTAAAATTAATTTTTGTGAACCACTCAAACTACTAATAAATCTTTTTCAGACAATTACAATTTTCTCCACAAAAAGCCCCGTAACTTATGAATTCTACAAAAATAACCCCAAAATTCACAATTATCACGGTGGAGATCGATCACCGTGGATGAGTTTTCACCGGCGATCTCTGTGACGAACTTCGCAACACAATAAGCTTCTTCAAAACCCTCATCAACACCAACACACTCAGATTCGTCTTTTTTTTCGCCTTCTTCGATAACTTCATCCCACACCCCACGGCCACGGCAGAGCTTTCCTCGGAAAACAAAGCCGTTTTCTTCTCTCCACCGTCTCCGCCAGGTTCAATCCTCAAACTCTGGCTTCTTGGAGGCAATTCTTCGTTGAGATCTTCCCATAACATATCCATTTTCTCCTCTTCTTTGTCGTCAATCCAACGACTTCTCATCTCCACGTACGAGAAGCTCTTCCTCTGATCATGATCATCGTCTTTTCCAATGAGTAATCTTGCTAAACCAAAGTCGTAATCTTTCCGGCGGAAGGAATTAACCGGCGAGTGTTTCCACAAAGGAGGTGAATCGAGACCAGAATGGTGAGAAGGATCATGAGAAGCAAGCGATGGGAAGCTAAATTCTTCAGAGGAGACACTGTTCAGAGCCATTTTTCTGAGATCAAGAAACCAAATTAAAAATTGTTAAAAAGAAGAAGAGATGACCAAAGAGACAACACACAGTTTGTGTTTTGTTTTGTGATGTTGGATTCGTTACTCTGTTTTTTCTTTTCTGCTTCAACTGCTACAACAAGTTCTCTTTTTTATGTATTTTATTTTATTTCTTTCTCTAAGGATTTTAGGAGTTGCAGATGCAGAGGAAGATTTTTGTTTATTCGAAAGAAATCTATAATTATGGTAACAAATTAAAATTTTGTCTCTATTGGGTCTTTTTTATTAAGTTACGATATTTATAGGCGATTTTATTACTCAATAAGTCAACTCTACTTTTCTTTTTTAGGTAATATATAGTTCATAGCCTTATACACGTATTCCTCTGTTTGTAATGCAAATCAGATTTAACTTTATCAATTTTTACCATGATCCAAATCAGATATCTGAAAGTTGAAATTTTATAAGTTAGAGATTTTATGCTATTATATAGTTTTGAATAAATTGGTTTTGGATTAGCTATAAGATAAGAAATGTGTAAAAAGAGTAATGAAAGTGACATAACGCAGTTTCAGTTTGACATCTCATCTACCGGTGGAGTGATTGATTGAGGAAAAGATGAACATAGAACGTTGTCACTATCTATTATCATCAATGTTATAACTCCACCTCATCAAATTACTATTGACTAATAATAAGACGTGTGTCTCGTCAACTTTCAAAGTCTCCATTTCTTGTTTTTCAAAGGGTTTAAACCAACCAAGGAAGAAAAATAGAAGATTCAATATTAAAAAATGTGCAAATCTTGAATTGAAGTCTTTAGTTATAGATGCTTGTAAGACCAATTTAAGCAAAACCCATCTCTTGTTTATAAAATTTTGAATGTCACAAAAGGGTTTACGCGTGGGTGTGTGCTAATGGCGTGTGCTTGAACTCACAGCATATTTACCGATATTGGAGAAGAAGATGATCTCATCTGAGATCTCGTCCTCGTTGCTCCTCTATCCTTCTTCGATCTTCTTGAACAATTTGTAAGTGTTAGACAGAAACATGATCCATGTTCATAGTAGGTCGAGATAAGGAAAAGAGGTTGATTCTCTGGCTTGCAGTTATCGCAGTGAACCAGAAAACAAAGCGAAGAAGCTTTTAAGGTGACCGGAGAGATTCTTGGCGTCTAAGTGGAATGCCTTCTTCCTCATTTATATGCTTGCTTATCCGCAACGGTAATATTACCGACGAACCTGCAATAAAATAGCGAATAACAGTCAGTTTCAAGCTCTCAGAAACTCCAGAGGGATACAGACACTTGATGTTAAGAATGTATGGATCCAACAGATGTCAATCCTTTTGTAAATCACCAAACTATGTTTACCAAATTCTAGCTAGGAGTGTGTACATAGATCTATATACATATAGTATGCATATTCTTGTCCTTGTACTTGAAGAGAGAGTAAGAGTAACTTGAGATTTCTTTTCATATCTGCATACGATTTTTTCTCATTGAATGCAAAAACACTCGAGCTCTTGCCAGTCACAAAAACGTGTCTTCCAAGATGGGATAAAAAAGAAAAGCAAATAAGTGCCATAAATGAAACTAAGGAACGCACCCTCGACCATGTCCTTTGTTCTGTGGAGAAGAAAAGTGCCTGAAAGTATTGTAACAAATCCACACATTTCTGTAACAATTTGAGTACCGTTTTGTCGATCCCAGTCCTGTTCAAAAAAAACTCAGCAATTTGAATCATGTACCGAAACAACACCCTCATACAACTATATATACATTTTGTGAGAGAAGAGGGTACCTTAAACATGATGACACTGGCCAAAATAGTTAGAGATGTAAACATCACGTAGTATATAGGAGATACTATAGCTGTATTGAATGTATCAAGAGCCTGCAAGTTAAATGCAATTCCTTTAGTAACAAAGGTAGACAACTAAACCCACAACGAATTCTACAAATCGATTATCCTGAAATCACTTAATTAATAGTTACCTTGTTTAAGTAGTTCAATTGGGTTATCACACAGGTAAGTACGACCAAGGTGAATATCCATGTTTGAGGATAAAATAACTGATTTGTTCCTGAAAATGTCAGCTTTAATGCTATTCCAAGTGCTTTTACACTCATGACCTGTTAACATATTTGACAATATCATTTTCAGTAAAGTGAATTAAGATTCTTTTTAAAGAAATATAGGATTACAAACTGGAAATACCAAAAACTACATACCGATAATGATCCCACAAGCGAGCAAATACCAATATAAACCATTACGTTTGTTTGCCCATATAGGGGGACAAAACGGATAATGAGAAATACAGCAGCCCCAATTACCATACTCGCATAGAACATAAATGCTGCAATTAAACTAGATGAAGTTAGAAACTTACAATGGAAGGGGGGAAAAAATCGTGAGATGGTACAAAGTACTATCTCCCAAACACTAGAGTATCAGAGTCCCATCAAGCAACGCACCTGGTTCTGTTGCAAGATTCCAAACTTCAATCACAGAATCAATTTCTTGTTCTTGAGGGGCATGTAAGACAATAGTTGTGGAACCCACAACACATAAGGCACAGCCAAGAATTCCAAAGATGTGTAGTTTTTCCCGTAATATAATATGAGCTAAGACAGCACTGAGATTCAGAGAACAAAGCGTATGAGAAAGAGAGAAAAATCACCGATTTAAGCGTATATAGAAAACCATATAGAAGAGTGAGAGACATGGGCACTCTCGTACCTGATAATGATACTGACAGCACCTAGAGGAGTGACAAGTATAGCCGGCGCAAATGCATAAGCAGCGAAATTGGCAATTTCACCAAGTAACACTGAAAGAAGCAGAAACCAATGAGCAATAAATAAACCAACAACATAGTAATCAATCACTAAGAAAGAAGAATAAAAAGCAAACGCCAAGGAACAAACAAGACTCACTTGTCGTCATGCCGATCCACCAAAGAGGCTCGTAAAGATAAGAATACCCACCAACACCTACAAACACAGTCTGTTACCTTTCGTGAACCAAAGGAAACCTAAAGGAACAACATTTACACACAGTCTTGAAGCAATGTGGCTAGCTAACTGAATCCTGATAAGTTCAATTACAATTAGAGATCCCAAATCTCTTATTTGCTTATCGAGTTGAACATAATTCTGCACACTCTAAATCCACAATTCCAGCACCAATATCGAAACCCAGAAACCAAAATTCGATTTAAAGAAAGAGATTTATACCTGCCCTAGTGCCAGTGCTCGCAGCTTTCTTAAGCCCTTTCTTCTTAACAATGAAACTAGCACCAATGAACAAACTAGAAGACAACGCTAAAACCAAACCCTTGATGTTATCAGACGACATTCCTTTATAAGAATCTCGCCAGCTTCCACCAGATTCCGCCATTCTAACGCCAAATTCGAAACCTTTTTCCACTTTAACTTCGACCCAGATGAGAAAACCCTAGATTTCGTCAGATCGGAACTTCAGATGTAGAGATCAAAGCAGAAATCGCTTCTCCGACTTCTAATTCCTGTTTATACTCAAGGAATTCAGAGGTTGCTTGAACGGAGAAGCGAGATTTGAAATCGGAGATTGAGGGAAGAAGATCTTGTAGGTGAAGATTTGAGGACCAAAAAGAGAAACGCTGAGAGAGTAAATGACTGTCCCTACGGTCACTTTCCGGCGCCACCATTCCTTCTTTTTACTAAAATAAAGATTAAAAAAGATAAATGTCACAAAAATAAATAATATTTAGTTTCTTTTTTGAGATTTATCTAAATAATAAAATAAATAATACTATAAAATTTCAATTTTGGTTTTCCATAGCTTTTTTTGGTCAATAAAAAAACAAAAATAAAATTAAAAAAAACAAGGAAACTCAAAATTTTAAATTTTATAGTATATTTATTCCTTAGCATTTTAAGCCTAACTACACTATTTTATCAATGCAAATAGTACTGGCATTGATCAGAGACAAACTTATGATTGATGTATGCAATTTTTTTTAAACTGGCCATTTGTGCTTTAAAACTTGTAAAAGCCAACAAATGCATCATTTTTTTTTTTTATCATCTGGTTTTATTGATAGAAAACATGAAATGAAACTTGAAATACAAACTTAAGCCGGCGGAAAATATAGATATCCCCGGAGTCAAGTGCCCAAACGAGGGAAGCTAAGCCCGCGGACGAAAGAAAAGTCCCGGAAAACATAAGCCGGAGGAAAACGTAAATTCCCCGGAAACTAAAGTGAGAACGAGGAACACTTAAATTACCAAGCACAAAATGAAAACCCTAAATCAAAAGAGATTGCAACCTAAGTCTGAGAAACAAAGCAACAAGATTTTAACTTTAAAAGAGACGCTAGCTCAAAGCAATAAATCAACTTCATCTTCTGGAAATCCTAAGAACGAGATTTATCAATGATGCCCTCAGCAAACCCAAAGATAACAACCACTTCCTCCTATCAAGATGAGAGCCGACCTCTCGAAACCAAGAACCAAAGACTTACATAACCCAGCAAGCAAGAGACAAGATGAACCTCAACCACTTCCGGATGCGACGACGATAACGACATAAGCGCCACCAATTTACGCCTAGATAGAAGTCTTCAAAACGCTTTCAGATCCCTACCCGATCTGCAAAGCAAAGACAAGGAGCGAAGCCTAACCACTCGAAAAAACCCTTCTCACGAACAAGAACACCATTAGATCGAGCCAGCTATCATTCACCGTGAAATCCACCCCGAATCGGAAAATCTGTAAACTTTGAAACTAGCATCAACTTCAGACAAATCAAAGCAACTGGAACAAACCAGAAGGAAACAAAGGCTGAACCAAGCAGAGAAAGAGCAAGCGGAAAGAAGAAGGCATGACGGAGACTAACGAGAGACCACCCCCAAACCACAACGACGGCATAAAGACGATGAAAAACACAAAAGCATACACGGATCTAAGACGAGGAGAGCAAAGAGACTGGAATTATTAAACGAACCACACCGTGGATCTAACAGATCCGGCATCAACCTCTCTGAAGGAACCTCGAACCAAGAAGATCTGACTACCCTTGACCGCTTCCGCAAAGACCACCCTTTCACAACCCGAATTCACCAGCAACTCTCCAATCGAAGGCCAAAATTCTGTGAACCAGACAACAACAAGCTAAATCAAAGAGGGTACCGGCGCCGGCGCTTAAGGAGCCGCCCAACACCGGCCATCGGAAGAGAAACGGTGTTTTTTCTTCTCTGGTTTTTCGTCTCTGGCTTTCTTTCTTTTTTTTTTTTTTTTTCCTTTTTTTACTTTTGTCCAAGAAGTGATTGGCGCCAACAAATGCATCATATATATACATGTTACAGAGTACAGACTATAAATTATTTATAAATTTGTCTCTTGATAGAGGAATTTGGTAAGTGAGCCAAGCTTAAAGTTGGATTGTAAAAAAAAAGGGTTGGATTCAAGCCCGACTCAAATGGATTCGAGTGCAATGGCTCATGGGCCAAATCTCTTTAACAAAATAAAATGACATTAAAAAGCCTGAAAAAGTTTTCACAGAAAGGGTTCATGTTTTGAATTTATTACATAAGAGGGCTCAGATTTTATTTTCAATTTTACTTCAGACTAAAATAAATAACAAAAGTAAAAAAAAAAAAAAAACTAAAGAACGGGTAAATGACAGACGACCCAAGGTTTATTAGATTTTCTCACTTCATCCTTTTTTTTGTTGGGTTTTCACTTTTAGACAACACTATTGTATTTGATGGAAATTCATAAAAAAGGACTAGTAAACTAATGGAATCCCATAGCCCCTGACATGGCTGGTGCGTCCGCAGGCGGTGAAGGTAGAACGGTTAACGCTAACACTCCACTAATCGCAGCCGCAATAGCTCCGACCACAAATGAAGGTAGGTTTCCACCGCCGAAGTGAGCGTCCAATGGTCCACTTGAGAATGATACTATCATTTGTGGTATACAAATTGCTATATTTAAAACGCCTAGAGAAAGTCCTGTAGAAAGAAACACGGTTTTGTTAACTTCAAATTTAAATATTTATGTTACAAAATAAAATGTCTATGTTTCAAACATTAGGTGCATGAATGATGGAAACCTATGGATAATTAAAAGATAAGAACAGATTACATAGAGATCTCAATTAATATAATTAAGTTAATAAATCCCACCCTATTAAATGTTATAGATAAACTTGTAGATATTATCCACATAAGTAGAAATGAATTTGAAAAAAGTTACAAAGGAAATATTTTTTTCTCCCATGCAATAAAGGAAAGAATTACTTTTGAATAGATAGATACAATAATGCACAAAATTGGAAACATAATCTTTCAATTAATTATTCAAATCAAACGTTTGAAATCAATAAATGCTAATATAACATTTTCGGTCCCACATTATCAGAATCTGACCATTAGATTTGTAACTTAACATTTTAAATAAATCAAAATTACCTTGGCCGGCACCGGAATTGGTTGAGAAAATGGACGCTAGTGCAAATGGAACACTGTAAGTAATCTGTCATAATAATAACAAAAGAAAAAAGAATCGGTTACAAACCTAAAATTGCAAAGAAAACAAAAAGACAAAACAAAAGTGTACTTACGGCCAATGGGATACCAAGAACGGTAAAGAGACTAAATACTCCGGCTTTAATACCACTGCTCGGTCCGGCCAAAGCACCGGCGGTTTTCCGGTGTTGCTCAGCCGATTGCGTAACAAGAACCGTCATGGCCAAACCTATGGCGAGTATGAAATTGACACATCCCCAAAGTCGTTTAGCTCCTCCCATTTTCCGACCAATGGATTCAACACCAAGTGACACGAAACCAAGAAGTATAGAATTAAACATCAATCCCAATGCACCAGCCTGAACTCCTTGGTCGTAAAGTTTCTTGGCTTGCTCATTTCCATCTGAATTGCCACCGTACACTTCACGACCCATCCAATCGGTATCGTACAAAAGAAACGGAAACCAAGCGATCCAATTAATAACCGTGACCATTAGAAGCATCCACATGGGACGTTTCATGACTCTGACAGCTCCAAAGATTTCTCCAAAGAAAAAAAGACTTGATGTTTTCTCTTTCTCTCCATGTGGCGGAGACCATTGTTTGTCTTTAACGTACCATAGAGACGAGAAGGTGAGGATAAGGAGGAGAGTGATGGATAAGAAGAAACAAGTCTTGAGATTCGCGCAATAGACATCGCAAGCTTTTGTCATTGTGAAAGGAAACATTTTGTGAAGGTTAGTGTAAGATCCAGCAGCGTAACCCAAAACGTTTCCAACCGCCATAAAAAAAGAGAAACATGCGTTTGCGACTCGCGTTTTTTTAGCGTCTCCGGCGGCTAAATCGGCTAAGAAAGCACGGCATGGTCCTTGTAAGGTGTTGTTAGCCACGTCAAGGACCCAAAACCCGGTAAGGAAGATTATAATGGCTCGAGTCCTTACCTTGTCCTCGAGTTTATCTCCAAAACTATGTCCCATATCCGCTGCGAATCCGATAAGGAAAACCGAGACGGCTACGAGTACGGCTCCGGTGGCGATGAAAGGACGACGGCGACCGAATCTTGACTCGCATCGGTCACTGTGGTAACCGACGATTGGTTGAACAATCATGCCGGAGATAGGACCACAAAGCCACATGTAAGACGACCATTTGTGAGGGATTCCGAGAAGTTGTACGTAAGGAGTCAGAAGAGAGAGCTGTAAGGCCCACCCGAACTGTACACCGGCGGCGATTGAAGCCACGGAGATGATCTTACGCAGCGGAGATGGTTGACCGAGATCTTCCGGTGACGACTGCGTCTCTAACGTCGCCGCATCGTTGGCGGCTCTTTCTGCTTCCAAGGCTCCCATTATGAAAAACACTAACAGACAAAAAGAAAATTTTAGAGGAAAGAAAAAGAAAAGGAAATTTGTTTTTCTTGTCTGCCTTTCTATCGATTTTTTTTTTTTAAAGTGAGGATTTAGTTTTGTGATGTAGGAGATGAGACATTGGAGTTGTATTTATAAGCGAGGAAGAAGATTATTTTCCAGATAAGAGACGCAGTTAGAAATCTCATTTGTGTGAGTGCATGACAATGTGAGGACACGTGGCAGTTTAAGACATTAACTCCTTTTTGTTTTGTTTTTTTAGTTGACTAAACTAGTTGTTTAGAAGAATAGGTAAGGTTTATTATTTAATGAGAGCCCTTATTTTACTAGTATATACTGTATTATTTTTATATTTTATTGGTCAATATTTGATTTATTTACATATTTAGATGACAAAAAAAAAATATTTGATGTATTTACATGAGAATTCAAATATTTATAAGTAATTTGAATTCATAAATCAGTTACTTAATTCACAAACAAATATCAAATTAATTAATTTTAAGAAATTTTATTTAATGGTTTTTTTTTTCAAGACATCTTAAGTAATTCAGTTACCTAAAAAAAAAGTAAACTTATTCAAAGTTGTCCCCATCTAATTCAAAAAGAAGTGCCATAAAAAGAGATTTTAATATCTCTAGTGTGATCATTTGGGATCTTTCTTGTTTACCAAAAAAAAAAAACGTTACGCACAATGTTTAGTGCAGGCCAAAAAAAAAAAAAAATTCTATTTCAAATTAAAGTCAGTAAGAAAGAAGGGTGAAATATTATTAGACGGTCGGTTTATTAGATTTCATCGTTTAATCAATCTTTTCTTTTATTTGGGTTTTGCACAATAATACTATATTTCATAAAAAGGAAACCTGACTTCAAAGCAGTGAAGATAAAACAGGTAACTTCAATATTCTACTAATCGCTGTTGTAATTGCTACGACGATCAACTCCGGTAAGTTTCCACTGGAAAGATCCACTTCCAAGTGATACTATCAATTGTGGTATCACAATTGCCAAATTTAAAACTCCTTAAACAAAAGTCATGTACAAAATGAATCCACGTTTTAAATTTAAATATTCATGTTTCATACATTTTTGGTAAATTGCATAAGGGGATGAAACCCATGGATTATTGCATAAGATATATGACCGGATTACAGAAAGATATCGAATAATATAATTAAGTTAATGAATCTCACCATAATAAATTCTGAGGCTGAACTTGTAGATAAGATATTATCGACATAAGGATTTTGAAGAAAAAGAACCTACAAAGGAAATTTGCCTCTCCCTTTTAATTCTTGGCAACAAAGGGAAATCTACTTTAATTATATATGGAATTAAACAAATAATTATTCAATTCAAACGTTCAAACTTATCAATGTTTTTTGGGTCCAAAACTCCAAATTAAGAGATTATTATTTTTCGTATAAGAAATACAGTTAGCAAGTTAAAAAATTTGACTCTTGAAAGACGAATTTGGTAAGTGAATCAGAGTTTAGCCGATAATCCGTTTATTACAAAGTAAACAAGACATTTGACCAAAAATAAATACATAAACAAACAAGACAAGATTTATTTCTTCGGATGTGTAAATTAAAGTGAGAGTATCCAAGGTGATTATCAAAAGACTGGGCTCATACACCTTTAAGAAGAGTATTGATCGAGGCCCAATTATAAAAAGCCTCAAACTTATCCAATCATTGAAAATTTGATGTATCCAAAAAAACTATTTAGCCCAAAGGCCATCATTCTTGTTTTGATCGTTTGCAAACTTTGCACAATAGACTGTCCTTTGTTGCTTTGCTTTGATTTGATGTGTCCTGATATCTAATGACTTGCCAGTTGACGAAGTCGTGACAATTTAGTCCGAATTGTGCAAAATGGGTATGGAGTCAGTCTATATATGGACTACCTGTTCTTACTCATCAATCATCATTAAGCAGTAGGAACATTTCTTATATGTTTGGCAAATACTGACAAAAAAAAAAAACAATTATGGAAAAAATTATATATAAAAATATGTAAAATGTTGGTTCAAGCCTAAATATTGTTGATCAAAAAAATATATCATTTTATAGTATCATAAAAAATGATATAAATATATACGATAATGTATGATCTTCAAAAACTTAGGTTGTTGCCTAGTAATAAATCACCAGGTTGTTAATTGTCATTCTATGGTAGAAACATATACTTTATATTATAATAAAGTGTGTTTATAACATACAAAATCCCATGTTGATTAGACTAGTTGTTTACAAGAATATTTAAGGTTTCTAATTTACTTTATAGGTCTAAATTTGATGTACTTACATGAGAATAGTTTTAATATACTAATAAATGTTTAATATTTTATAAATCAAATTAATTATTTAATGGTTATTTTTCTCCTCGAATAAAGTTATTTTATTACCCAAATCATTCTAAACTATAAAAATTGTTCAACTTATATTCCCTATGTATAAAAGAATTGCCATAAATTATTATCAGAATTTCATTTTTTTTTTCCTGAGGGAAGAGGGAATTTTTTTTTCTCTAGTTGGATATTTGTTTTACCGAAGCAAACAGTAAAAAACTGTACTCAACACACAAATCTTATTGAAGGGCCAAAAAAAAAAAAAAAACACATTCTATTTCAAATTAAAATAAGTGACAAAAGTTTAGAAAAAAAAAACTAAAAAAGGGTGAAATACAGACGACCCAAGATTTATTAGATTTTATCATTTTATCCATTCTTTTCTTTATTTGGGTTTTGCAGTTTTGAACTGTAATAATGTATTTGATGATTTTCATTAAAAAAAAACATAGTAAACTAGTGGAATCCTCCCATGGCCGTTGCCTTAGGGGCATCCGGTGGCGGTGAAGGCAAAACGGTTAACGCTAATACTCCACTAATCGCCGCTGCAATTGCTGCAACGATAAACGCCGGTAAGTTTCCACCGCCGAACAGGGCGTCAAAAGGTCCACCTCCAAGTGATACTATCATTTGTGGTATCACAATCGCCAAATTTAAAACTCCTAAAGAAAGCCCTGTAATAAAAAACAAAAACAATTTAAATACTTATGTCATAATTGCATAAAGTGGATGAAACCAATAAATAATGAATAGATATCTAATTTAACAATTACGGTCCCACAGATTTGTAACTTTAATCAAAATATATAAATGTTTACCTTGGCCTGCACCGGAGCAGCTTGAGAATATGGACGCTAGAGCAAACGGAGTACTAAAAGTAATCTGTAAATAATAAAATAACGAATCGATTAATGTTAGTTTAAGCAAAGCAAAAAGTTAAAAAAAAAAAGACAAAACACAAAAGTGTACTTACAGCTAATGGGATACCAAGAACAGCAAAGAGACTTAAAGCTCCTGCTTTAATACCACTGCTCGGTCCGGCTAAAGCACCGGCGGTTTTCCGGTGATCCTCGGCGAGTTTAGTAACGAGAACCGTCATGGCCAAACCAGCGGCGAGGATGAAATTCACAATTCCCCAAAGCCGTTTAGCTCCTCCTAATTTCCGACCAATCCATTCAACACCAAGTGACATGAAACCAAGAACTATAGAATTAAACATCAATCCCATTGCACCAGATTGGACTCCAAGGCTGTATAGTTTCTTCGATCGTTCATTTCCATCTGAGTCTCCACCGTACACTTCACGACCCATCCAATCAGTATCGAACAAAAGAAATGGGAACCAAGCGATCCAGTTTAAGGCTGTGACGATGAGAAGCATCCACATGGGACGTTTCATGACTCTGAAAGCTCCAAAGATTTCACCGAACAAAGGAACGCTTGAGGTCTTCTCGTCGTCGTCGGAGTTTCGCGGCGGCGGAGACCATTGTTTGTCTTTAACGTACCAAAGAGACGTGACGGTGACGATGAGGAGGAGAGTGATGGATAAGAAGAAACAAGTCTTGAGATTCGCGCAATAGATATCGCAAGCTTTTGTCATTGTGAACGGAAACATCTTGTGAAGGTGAGTGTACGATCCAGCCGCGTATCCCAAAACGTTTCCAACCGCCATAAAAAAAGAGAAAAACGCGTTTGCGACTCGCGTTCTCTTAGCGTCACCGGCGGCTAAATCGGCTAAGAAAGCACGGCAAGGTCCTTGTAAGGTGTTGTTGGCAACGTCGAGGATCCAGAACCCGAGAGCGAAGATCCCTATAGCTCGAACTTTTACCTTGTCCTCAAGTTTATCTCCCATTTTATATCCGAAATCCGCAGCGTAACCGATGAGGAAAACGGCGACAGCGACGAGTGCGGCTCCGGATGCGATGAAAGGACGACGGCGACCGAATCTGGACCTGCATCGGTCACTGTGAAAACCGACGATTGGTTGAACAATCATGCCGGAGACTGGACCACATAGCCAAATGAGAGATGACCATTTGTGTGGGATTCCAAGGAGTTGAACGTACGGAGTCAGAAGAGAGAGCTGTAAGGCCCACCCGAACTGTACACCGGCGGCGATGGAAGCGACGGAGATGATTTTACGAAGCGGTGATGGTTGATTGAAATCTTCCGGCGACTGTGTCTCTAGAGCCGCCGCATCTTTAGTTGATTTTTCTGTTTCAAAGACTCCCATTATCAGGAAGAAAAAAAAAACACACGAATAGACAAAATAGAAACTTTAGAGGAAAAAAAAAAGAAAAGAAAATTTGTTTGTTTTCCTTTTTCTTTTTTTTTTGGGTTTTTTTCTGTCTTTCTCTCTGTTTTTTTTTTTTTTTTTTTAAGTGAGGTTTTTGTTTTGTGATGTAGGAGACGAGAGAATGAAGTTGTATTTATAGGCAAGGAAGAAGAAGAAATGAGATTTTAATTTTTATTTTCAATTACACTTGGAGATGATTATTTTTCGGATAAGAGACACAGTTAGAAATTTTAATTGTGTGTATGGCAAGGTAGGGACACGTGTCAGTTAGGACATTAACTCTCCTGTTCTTTTGTGTTCTGTTTTTACGGGGATTTAATTGGTTTTGCTTTTTTCTTGCATCAAGTGACTTTGACGTTGATTCAATTTCTCTCTCACAGTTCTTTTTTTTTGTTCAACTCTTTTAAAAGTTCGATATTCAGTACCGTTTTGTTTTGGCTAAACAATAAAGTTTCTATGATTCTGATTGGGTACAAAAAGTTAAACAGAGTAGTTTTAAATCATGAAAATAAAACAATGTAGCAAATTGGACCTAAAAAGATTTAATTTATTACAAATATTGGTTCAAACGGGGAGTTAATTTATTATTAACTTTGAGTTAGAGACCACTAAAGTAGTTAAAAATTACGGGAAATAGATTTATATGTACTATAAAATAAGTCACATCTAATTTACGGCAAAAATATATATATTTTGTTTGGCAAACAAATAAATAATTGTGAATCGTCCAAATAATTTATTTGGTTCACAAAAATATAAAAAATTGAATTATCTAGAAGAGATTAAAAAATAGTTTTGATCTAAGGAGGGAAAACGACTTATATGCCAACACTATATACTTGAAACTCACGAGTTCAAGGCACATCATGAGATGGTTCAGGGCAACATATACACCCTTTTTTCGGACCGTCAAGTTATATTCGCCATCATCTACCATAAATAATTGTATCTAACGTAATAATTGTTGTGGATCAGTTACTGATATATCCGACTCCAATTACGGTCATGGATCAAGCATTTTGCTAAATATTCTCTGATTACACCTCTGGATCACGTAATTATCTTTCCGCCTTGTTCATAGTCGAGCGAGTAAACACTTTCCAAAACCGATGCACTCAATCTTATCCAAACAGTCCCAAAGCTAGTATGTTATCCTTCATGTCCAAGGCTGTAGACCAAATGTTATCTTCGACGTCCAAATCTTTCGATCCAACTTTTAATTTCCGCGTTATAAACATTAAATTAATTTTATCATATTTGGATTGATTTCAAACAATAATACTAAAAACATTTGGTTTGTATGATGACACTTTTTTTTTAGAGATGAAGTTATTACGAAAACAGATTAGTATAATTTTGGCAATATGTTATTAACTAGTGACGGATTTCAAATTTAATTCCGAGATAAAATATATTTGTGACAACCAAATGACGAATATAGAAGCATGCCGTAATAATAAAAAAATGAAAAGAATGATTATTAGTCCACCACTAATTAGTTGTTAAATTGTCTCAAACCCAGTTTAATAAAGTTAACATATCAATTAGTTTCTGACACATTCAAAATTAAACCAATTTTGTAACGAAAAGTTTTGCGACAGAAAATTTAACCATATAATTTGTTTCTTGTAATGCAAGATATGATCACTATCCCAACACTCAAAACTTCATTACCCAATTATTTTAGATTGTTTATACCAATTAAGCATTTGAATTTTATTTACTACATTTTTTTGTTCAGACGTTATTTGTAAGTCAACCGGACAGACGACTTGAAAAGATATTAAAATAACCAAAGCATTTACTTAGAACTCTTGGATTTTAGTTGTCTGTAAACTAGTCTCAAATGGATCACATGTTTGTCAACCCCTCAAGTCTCAACTCTCAACTACTTCGACTTATGTTCCAATATATGTTGTTAATTTTTCACATTAGTTTCAACTATTTTTCCGTTGGCTTAATAGATTGTGCTAACAACTAAAACATAATGGCTGTGAACTACAAACTTAAAAATATCAATCCACATCTAAAATAACAATGGATTTGCAGTATTTTCTTAAGTTGCCAACTTCCGTCAAGGACATATCATTCTTTTCTATGTAAAAATCAGATTTAAGAACCGTAACTGAAATAAAACCAATTTGGTTAAGCTATGTTTTTTGGGAGGAGATATCGATAAAATGAGGCAGGATTGAGGATCAATGTTGATAGATATATTCGGATAGAGAAAATAACAGTCAAAAATAGGCCAATGAGAGAGGATATATAACTTCCGATCCAAGGAAGTGGCGGGGCGTAGGCTCTAGGCCCTCGTAGAGTGTCAATAATCCATTTTTAATGCAAACCATAATATGATATTAGTAATAGTGTAATACATTAAAAAAAAAAAGATAATACAGTATTTTTGTTAGACCAAAAAGGGCAAAAAAAAAACGGATATTTTTAAGGGCGACTTTTTCTTTATTTTGTTTTGTTTATTTGAATGCCTTTTGGAAACAAAATTCAATATTGATGTAATCACAGAAGAATATATCTGAAAAAATAATGTTAAAAAGTTCGTATGGTAGACAATACATAATTTCAAAATAGTAATGACAGAAGAATATATATAAAAAAAAGATTAAGAAGCAAGAGTAATATAAGGCCACCTAAATTATTTTTTTGCATCTATATAAATATCCATAAGACGTACCCTTTTTTGTTTAAATACAAATCATCATTCTTAATTTAAGATTTAATTAGGTAGATAACCAAATTCTGGAACTTAATTAGGTGAATGACTATGAAATATTTTTATCAGAAAAATACCCTCAAATGAATATATATTTAGAGTGCGTAAAAGTGAATAAATATATCGGAATATTTCTAATTTGTGATATATTGGAAAGTGGTTACCCAAATATACATCATTAAACATCACCAAGTCTTATGTTATATGACCTTATCTTAGCCAAATATACAGCATTAAACATCACAAACAAGGTTCAAAATATTTGCATCACTTTGTAGAGATTTTTTTTTTAACTTACTCATGACTCATAATTAAGTAACAAGAAAATTACATCCACTAAATGAAATGAAATCAATGTCTCCCGCAAAACAAAGTGGACACTAGATCAATGCAGTTCACTTGCATATAGTTTCAGGGGCATGACAATAATACAAGTAACATGAATTAAATAACCACATTAAAGTTCAAATGGTTTTTTCAAAATGAAATTACAATTGTTTTCCCCGAAATTATAGGGTCGGGGATCGGGACCCCAAAAGAGGCTTATAGTTTCTTAGCCTAAAAAGATTGTGGTTCGCCCCATCATTATGCACTCGTAGTTGAATATGACTAGGCAATGAGTATTTGCTTAATTTTCTTTTAAAGTTCAACTATTCACTATATTATTCTATGAGATTAGTCAACATATTAATCACTGGAGGATCCAGTATTACTAATTTAGAACACTATAAAAGTGTAAAGGATATCAACAAAAATAATGTAAAAGAAAAACAGAACGAAGAGAATGCTAGCTAACAATAATATTCTCAGAGAGAGAGAACTGTTTATAATTTCGCTTTTTCATCTAAAAATATTATCAGTGGAAAATATACACAACGAAAAAAATAGATAACATTATTTAAAACTGTCATCATCGCACAACTATTGAATATTTCACTCTGCACCACCTTAGGATCACGTTGAATAAGTTTATTCAATATCTATGTTTTGCTTAGCTTCACGTAAAATGTTTAATGTTCAAACAATTACTAGTTTTTAATCTACTTCAACTGGAATCAACGAACCGGTCTTAACTCTTAACCATCGAAAAAAAGACGAAAAATAACTTGTGGTAGAATGTTTGTCTACTCATAAATGGAATTGCAGTTTTGGTTTCGACAGCTTCCAAAACCAGCACAACACAAAAGTTATTTTTATAATGGTTTACTTATTATTCTTAACGAACACTAAGGCCAACCAAATATAGTTATAAAATAATACTAAAATATGATATATGGCGTGATTGTTGGTTTAGAGCGCATAATTGTCAAAAAGGTAACGAGGGAAGTTATCTTCCAATTATTTTTTATTTCATATATCTAATTTATCTATTGACTAACACTTATCTCTTCTTCTTTCTATTTTTTTTTTCTTCTGTAAAAGGTTTAATCTCTTACATAGTCCCTAGTTACATCTCACACAAGACATTAACAATAAACTCATTTTAAACAGAATAATCTTTTATAACACTATATTTTTTTTTGTTAAAGGGTTTTCTTAAATAATATAAAGAGAAAGTATACAAAGAGAGAAAAAGAAACTATTACAACCAGAAAGATAAGAAAGAGGACTAGCAGATAATGCTAGGAAGAAGAAAGATCAAGAACAAAGGAAACCTGCAAAAAGAAAGAAAACAGAGCCCAAATCTTGATTTAAATCTTAGATAGTCCAACACTGAAGAAGTGAAACCCCACGCTTTAAGCCCAACTGAAGCATTGCATTACACTTGTTATTCATGGTGGAAAAGATGCGTGTTGCTATTGTAACCGGAGAGACGGAGAGACCATCATGGAAGCGGCGATTTCTCTCCCGCCACAATTCAAAGATTGCACCCTGCCAACCTTGAAGAAGAGCAAGATTTTGATGCTTAGATGCTGAAGCTGTTGGTAGCCAAAGAAGGATCTGATCCCAGAGAAGCGGAGGGGATGATATCTGAAGCCGTTGTGTTACCAACCTCCAGACCTCAGTAGAGAAGACACATTCAAAAAAGAAATGATTCCGTGATTCGTGGGCCAAACCGCACAGAAGACAGTCCAACTCAATATCAAAACCCCAAGTAGATAAACGATCAAGAGTAGGATTACGATCGAGTATAAATAGCCAGGATGTGATAGCATGTCGAGGAATGACAGCTTTGTGCCACACAAGAGGAGCCCAAGATTTAACTGGATTTGAAATCCTAACAGCATTCCATACATCTTTAGATGAGAAAGAGAAGTAAGGAATACCATCAATTGCCCAAACCGGAGTATCATTGGCTGCTGACATGGAAATGGTAGAGATGAAAGAGTGGAGAAGAACCTGTCTCTCTGTTCTAGCATGAGGAAGAGACCATCCATCTTCATTTCTTAGTTCAGCCACAGTTGAAAACAGAGGGATCCCTAAACGAGTAGGCCCATCTGATCCAAGGAAATGGTATGGAAAAAGCAAAAATAACTTGTATTTTCATGCTTACTAATAAATTATATTATTTTGGTTTTAAATAATTACAGTTTGAACTTGAATGTGTAATTTAATCGTTTATATTAGTGTCAATCTTCGAATTTATTCTACATATACATGTCGAAAAAAACATTAGACCATATATAAAATTATGAAAAATGATTCCTCAAATCGTTTATAAAACATTTAAATTGATACAGCGCACATAAATAAACACCGCATAAATTTATACAAGATTATAATTTATAATAAAAATAATAGAAAAAACAAAAAGGTTGGAAGAAAGATTTGTAGCGTACGATTAGTTCCAAAAAGACCTATCTGATTATTAAATCTAGCCGTTTAAACTATCGCCAAAAAGAAATTGAAGTTGAATTTGTATTGATATGCGTTTAATATTTGATGTACTCACTTCTAAGTTGACAGTTTGGAATATCGCATGGACTTGAGTTGTATCTTCTGTTGTTTTCCTGTTGTTCTTTACTCTAATTTCAACTCTTAGTCTCAGATTCCCATATCTTTTGTCTTTTGATGTTATCATCAAAATAATATTCCGTGGATTTTCTATTATTATTTTCTGTATAATTTATTCAAAAAAACATCAATGATAGTGTAGGTGAAAATTGTAGCCAAAGAACGCGAGACCGCTCATGCATAGGGTTAATTTATAGCTAGACGGCACAAAAAAAGACTTTGAATTTTTTTTTTTTTTTTAATATGTAACTATATCATTTTTCCATTTTAAATTGGGAGAATTGCTAAATTTGTTTTTTTTTTTTTTTTTTCACTGGTAAAATATTGATTATGCCAAGCAAAGATACAAAGTGAAATACTAAAGCCGGCAGAACAACAAGATGTCCCCGGAAACCAAAGGTGAAATACTAAAGCCGGCGGAACAACGAGATATCCCCGGAGACGAAAGCCCAAACAAGGGAAGCATAGCCCTAAACAACAGGGAAACAACATAGAAAAGACGAGATAACCAACAGAAAAAGCTTATAAAGGAAGAGCTAAGACCAATGCACTACACTTGACCCCCTGTTCCAAAGAGAAACCCACCAAGCTTTCCTATAGAAACTGTAGACGTCGGATAGCATCATGGAGACCGGTAATGAAGTACGACCGAAGTCTCCAACCGCAACACCAACAGGCAAGAAAGCAAGCTTCACCCGATACCAGGGAAATAAGAACCACAACAACCAAACTACACTAAGGCAGACGAGGAAAAAGAGACCGGCTAGGAACAAAGAGATAACCTTGAGATTCGGCTTGAGACACGTCAAGGAAGACCAACAGCACTTACACGCGGACACTCGTCGACCCAGTTTAAGCCACCTACAGACAAAAAGCTGGTAACCTCCTCGCCAGAGAAGAACAGGAGATCGTTCCACTGCGACGCCTAGAACCCAACTTCAAACCACAAAGTAGCCAAAGAGAGGGCTAGTAGATGACTCCGCAACAAAACACCATCCCAAAGACAAGCACAAACCGAAACCCAGCCAAAAACAGAACCACGAAACGCCAAGAGAGCCCAAAAGAGCAGAAGAGCAAAGGTCACAAAGCCAAACCCATAATCAGCACACACCACAAACTTCACAAAGCAAGCAAAAACCCTCAGGTTTATGCCACACAAACACCAACACCAACAAAGCATTGTCGAAACACAATCCAAACAAATGATAGACGAGAGAGAACAAATACCCGACCAAAAGACGAAACGTGCCCGTCTCCTAGAACCCACCAGCCACAGGACCACCACCAAAACTGAACCACAACCTCGACAAACCCGCAGAAGACGGACCTGTCACTGATCACAACCAATCCTCATCGCCGATGACTTCTCCTCCTTCAATCGTCTTTCACCGCATAGAGGATTTTGCCGACAAAACGCAACAACAACGAAAGCAACAGATCTAAACCAAGCAATCCAAAGTAAAACGAAGGAGATGAAGCAAAGAACTCGACATAGGACGCAACGAAAACTCCGTCACCCACCAACCACCGAATCCTTCACCTACCAAAATCCACCTTCGAAATTACCCATGAGACAAAAGAAAAGGCAAGCTAACAACCAAACTAAAAACAAGACAAAGATCTACACCCTCCCACAGCTCCGGCGAGAAGCCCGGCCGCCGGGGAGGTCTAATCGAAGAAAACGAAAGTTGGGCGGCGGCTAGGGTTTTGTCGAGAGAGAACTCTTTTGTTTTTTACTCTCCAAAATTTTGGACATTTCTTGAATTGCTAAATTTGTTAGATGCACATATTTTTGGATTTAGTTTGCAGATATTTACTTTTAAAATGTAAACAAAATAACTGTAACAAAATTGCTAATTTATACATGTGAATGATAACTGGTGTAAATATTTTGGCTGTATCACACTTTTGAACATCGTTTACACTTTTCAGTCGTTCTGATACAACTAAAATAAGAGAAATTTTACAAAAATTGCTGAACGTAGAAATTAGATACTCGAGTGAATTCAGTGTTCTAATCCAATTTAGAAAAACGGAATGGTCGGTAGGCGGCAAAAAAAATTAATTTTTTCAGAAATAAAGGAAGCAACGTCACACATTCTCTTGGAGGCAACTTGCAATTGGAGATCAAAGATGAGTAGAAATGAAGGAACATGGTAGGTAATAGCCTAGTAACCTACCCTACTCACGGACATACGTTGGTCTGGTTTTTATTGATATTGCCTTAAGAAAATTATTAGATCCAAGAAAAATATCAAATTATTAATATATTCAAAATCTTATCATTTGAAATATTCGATTTTACATTAAAAATTTTGAATTCATATATTTTAATGATGAATGTTATGGTTATAAGTTTTTAACCTATAGTGAATTTGTCATTCTCTTTTCTCTCTCAAATTATTTTTAGTTTGCAAAATAGCCAAAACAAATTGAAACGTGGGACCACGCAGCGACTTGGTTGACTTTTAAAAGGACAACAAAACAGACAAAACAAAGCCACTCTCCATCACTCTATCAATGTCTGTGAGAAGAAGTGTTGCGTCTGAATTGAATCTGAAATTAGCCAACTTGTTCTATGGATTCGTCCTCATTATTCCGCCGGATTTCCCCCATCCCTTCCTTCCTCATCTCTGACTTTTCTTCCCTATCTCATTTCGCTTTTACAAAATCACATAATATCGTCATATGATAGTTTAAAACACAAAAATCTACCCATTTTATGTATGGAATAGTCAAATCCTTTTTCGATTCTATTATTGTCCTTGGTTGTTCTAGCATGACGGGTGCATGACCTACTTACCCTCAAATCATTTTATGATATGTAACCATAAATCTTTGGTTGTAATAAGATACAATTGTATGTGTTGATTAAGGGACCAGTGCATCTAGAGAAGACCTCAGTAATATTTTCACACAATGAAGATATTTTGCATGGTTCAAGTTTTTTAGAAACTCCAGCATGTTGCATATTGAAACATGTCTCTGTTAGATTGTTTAACTCTTCCATCATATCCGCTGTAGTTTATATATTTCCATTTTTAAATTCTAAAATCTTTTAGTGAAATATGTTTTAGTGAACAAAAAAAAAAAAAAAAAAAACCTAAGTCCCTAGCATATCTACATTTTCAACTGTATAAACAATTAAAAAATAAAATCTAGCTATAATTTCCAAATATGTAACCATAATAATAGTATTATAGAACACGTTAACATACGTGAATTGTAGATACTCTTTTTTTTTTGGACAAAATGTAGATACTCTTATGATCTGCTATATCTACCGATAGAATAGTTATATTGCTGGTAATTAATTACAACACTACTCCCTCCGTTTTAAATTAGTTGTCGTTTTAGAAGTTAAATTTTGTTTTAAATTAGTTGTCGTTTTCTGTTTTCAATGTACATGTTTGATAGATTTTCCAATTTTACCCCTATTCTTTAAGCTTATTTATTAACAATATCAAATAAAACAATACATTAATTAGGGGTAAAACAGAAAAATTGAATGTTTTCTTAATACGCGTGAAAAAACCTTAAACGACAACTAATATAAAACGGAGGGAGTATAAATTAAATTTGTGCCGACCAATTTTTTAAAATAATGTGTTTAGAAGGTGAAACCAAAGCTGCCTAGCTTTTATAGTTTCTTAGATTAGAGAGCATTTCCTTTAGATTCATCGAAACTATCACAAAACCAAGTTCAATCAATGAATAATTGTTTTACGTACTAATGTGAGCAACTCAGCTAGCCTCTTTCGTCTTCTCTCCAAACTCTTCTCGGATTTTTTAAAGACTTTATTAGTTTATCAGTATTAAATATTGTCCTCGTAAAATTGTTTAGACGAATTAGAGCATGATTAACGGTGAGTTCTTAGACAAATCTTAACTCAATCTTAGAATTAAAATAAATGAGAAAGTATGTTTTAAACTAACAAACGTTCCTTAGTTAAGAGCTAAAATTAAGCTTAAGAGGCGTCCACGTGTCGTCGGCTTATGAGTGGGTAGTCTTTCTTTCTTTCTCTCTCTCTCTCTCTCTCTCAACTCGCGAAAACAGAAACGATCTTTGTTTGAGACTCAAATTGGGTTTTGTGAAAGAAACGATCTTTGTTTCGATTTCGAATTGGGTTTCTGGAATCAAATCCACAAATTTTAGGGTTTCTACCGATAATAAACATCAAATTTCTCCCATTTCATCCATGTTGTTATGGATTCATATCGGATTTATTTGGTTTTCTTTGTGTATCAGATCTTAATTTTAATTTTGATTGTGGAAAACCCTAATTTTTGTAAGATGGTGATTTATATGCAGCAACACAGAAGATAACACTAAAATTGAATGAAAATTGCATGTTTTAATTTGAAATTTCTTGGTTTTGGTAGATGATTTGATCTTAGAGCATTTTAGGATCGATGTAGTCAAATGGCCTTTGAGGTTTCTTGGGATGTTTTCAATGGATGATTATTAGTATTAAGGTAGTATTATGCCACAAATCCCAAATCAAATTAAAATTTTTGGAGAATCGTCGTGAATTTGTTTTTTGATTTTTTCATAGTGAGAAATGTAAGTCTTACCACTAGAAATGTCTGTCTATTTGGTTCATTGGCGAGTATGTGAATCGCCATTTGATTTTCTTTCGTTGTTCTTGCGTGTTTGATTTCTAGTAATCCTTTGGTTCCTACTACTATCAACTAACCATTTACTTTCGAAATGCTAATCTCTGCTAGAGAGTTTGTCTTTCATATTTAGGTAGCCTTTAGTTTTTCTTTTAGGTTGTGGCATATTAGCTTTGGGTTTTAACTTTGATTCTCAATTACATTGCAATGTTGTACATAGTTTCTTGTCAATCTCTTTGTATATGTTATTCATTCTATAGAAACAAGCCACAAGATAAGATGAAAGACATGTTCGGATTTTGAGCTGTGTGTAACGTCTAGGGGCGAGTGGCTTCGCCAAAGTTGTTTACCTCATTCAAATTTTGAAAAAATGGAGTCTTTGTAGCAGCAAAAGCTATGGCAAGAAAGCTATGGAGTCTTTGTAGCAGCAAAAGCTACGGAGTCTTTTGTGCCGACTTACGAAGAACCAAAAGAGATGGCATCACCAAAGTTGTCTGATTGGCTGAAGAACTCAACTCCATGGCGCTCTCCAATCCGCCATGGCTCTATCATGCCTTCCACTCCTCTGGCTTGGCGGTTCGATTCAAGTGAATTCACACTTAAAGAAGACTTTGACGACCTCTTCTAAGTTTCTGTTTACTCTTCATGAATTACTCTTGTGTCTATCACTTTGTAACTGTTTTTCGAAATTAAAGTTGGAATCTTTTCAAGCATTTGAGCATTCATCAATCATAATCAGAATTCCAAGTATCGATTTACCAATCATGTTATTACGTAAACACATTCTACAACAATAATCGGATCCTAGCTAGCAACATGATCCTATACATTCTAGCTCTAATCATTTTTGTCCACTCTCTTCCTTTTAACTTGCAGACTTTAATTGCTTTGGTTCTTGAGGGAACATATAGAAACTGGTAAGATTAAGTAAAGGGAGTAGAGTTTATACTACGGTTGTGGCTATCGTTGATAAAGATGTAAATGCAAAATACGTTTCGTAGATGTTTGACAATGCAATTCTATAAGAAATCAAGATTTTTGCTATAACAACTTCTCAGTAGATGATACATTGCAGAATAGTTTGCTCTCTAAACCAAGAACTTTGAATCTTGGTACTTGGTGAGTGAGAGATGTAAAATGTTGGTTTAATTTCTTAAAAAAAATTTTAACTCAGAGAATATTATATTTTAATACTTAATTTTTTTAAAGAGACATATCCATTTAATAAACTTATAAATAAAGTTTAAATTAAAAGTGGAATGAAAGAAAGAGTTTTTCTCAAAGCGTTTTCTTGCACTTAAACTTCTTATGTATGTTTTCCGGAAATTTTCCAGAAATTTTCCGGAAATCAAGTTTAAAAATATTATGTTTTTTAATCTACAACAATTATTAAATTTTCTATCATTATAAATTTTATTTTTATATTAATATTTTTTTTTCTAAGAACCACATGTTAAGAGCCTACCATTAAACACACAAAAAATCTTAAACCAAAAATACAAACTCTTAACTCTAACTTTTACAAATTTATTACTTAAATATTCCTAAGAGCCATTATTAAGAGCTCATTGATAATCATGCTCTTAGTATGTGATTCGTAACTTATTTTGTTGTCTTCTAGACTTCAACTGTCGCACTGTCAACCTAACTTGGGTAGTTATTTTTTTTAACAAAGAGTATCAATAGAAAAAGAGATCAAATGTATATAAGATATTTTTGTCACCATATATAATTATGTAATACGAAACTTAAATTACTGACCTTGCGTGTTTTTGGTTTAAATGAGTTCTCTTACAAATATATTAAGGATAATATTTAGTAATACATTTTAGGGTTTCAAAATCTGACGTAACAAATTGACTGATTCGAGAATACGATGCTACAATAATTAGAAAGACAAAAGTAATAAATTCACAAAAGAGACAAAAAGTAATTAATTTTATCAGCAACAACAAAACAAAGAGCATTAAGGCAAGTTTCCAAACGATTTTTAAGATGGACCATGTTTATTTGGTCATGAAGAAATTCACAGCTCACTAGTTTGTTTCTTTTTTTTCTTTTAGTTAAAGAGATTAGATTGCTTGATATTCGTAATTGACAAAAAAAAGAAAAAAAATTGCTATTCGTGATTTTTTATCAAATGGTTTGGAAATGACTAAGAAATTTTATATAAGTTAGGTCTGAGATTTTGTTCAAAAAAAGGTCTGAGATGTAAATTAATAAGAAAATCAAAGAGTATACAAAATGGTGTGGACTTTTATTCAAACATCCTAAGATTATTATTCAAACATTCTAATTTATTCAAACATCCTAAGATTCTAATTTATACTAGGTAGCAAAAATAGAAATAGAATGTATGGATCCCTTAAAGTAGCCACGTTTTAATATTCAAAGGTGCATTTATACACAACGATGTACATGTTGGGGAATTATTAAAGATCCATTTCATCTCAGTATGACGTTCTCTTGTAACAAAATAGTGTAAATACCAAAAGTACAAATGGGTTCCACTGTAGTAGATTTGCACACCACACTTGACTAATATAATTTTGCAATTATGGATTTATCATTTTTAAGTTATAAAAATACGATTTAATATGCGTTTTTTTCCGTTATATTTAGGTTTAGTCGGTTCAATTTATTTTTAGAGTTAAAAAAATTATAAATTTGAATTTTTAAAATGTTCAAAAATAGTAAATTTATAAAAAAAATTAAAAATGACAAAATCTATAAATACTATTAAAAAATGACAGATCCATAATAATCTCTATTTCGAGTACAGACGAATACAAATACAATTGGTTGGATCACGATTCACGTGGTTCTACAAAAGAAAATAATAGATTTTAAAATTTACATGATAAACCAAGTTTGGAGTTTTGTAGCTGCCGAGACAAATTACAGATAAGCTACAATTTATTAAAGATATAAAGATTCCTTCCCCAAAAACTTTCAATGAGTTCCAAAATTGGAATACAAAACATTTGTGGTTCGTGATAAAATAATATTGTAGCCAAACTAATCGAATTCAAGAGGATATCAGCCCAAATAAACCAAATTAATTCTTTTTTCATTAAAAGCTAATATGAATATCTAAAATCTTGCAATTTAAATACCTTTTTAGATCTCATATGATAGTTTTTCTATCATAAACGCTTAAATTTTTAATTTATTATCATACAAAACAACGTATTGACAATGACAGTTTTTGCCCAAAAAGAAGAAAATAAAAGACAATGGACAGTTAAATAGTATGTTCTTAAAACGTTTATCCATTTTTGTTTTCTTACCAAAACAACAACTAAGAACCATACGACTGTTTGCTAAAAAAAAAAAAAAGAAACCATAAGACTGTAACTGTTTATAAAATTCACCAAACAACAACTACGAACATTATGGTTGTATACTTGTATACTTGTATAATTGTCTAGAATGTGTTTGGAAAAAATGCAAAACTATGGTGATCATGTTTGTTGAATATCTAACTATGTAAACATTTACGTTTTTGAAAGGCAAAAGAATAGTAGTATGAATGATTCTCATGTGCATATCATTCGTATAACTGTGTAAGTGAAGGTTTCACATGTAAAAAACATATTTGGTTCCAAAACTCTAAAAGTTTACATATTTGGCACGCAATAACTAAAATCGCAAATCAAGCCCAATTGGTCTGTTTTGTGATTGGAGGGTTTTTATTTGTATGACGTTGACGCATACGGCATACCTTTTCGTAGCGTCATGGGGTCATCAGTTAGGGAATTAAGATGGTCTCATTTGTCAATATCAAACTATTTTATCCTTCAATATTATATTTTGCCTTTACCTCAAAAAGTAAAAATTTAGATTTGATGACGATTTAAATCACCTACTCACAGTTTTTCCTTTTTCCGAAAAGAAATCCACTGACCCATTAATTATTTAAATGACTCACTTACACGTCAGAAACTTGAAAACACGGTTTTATTGTGGTCATAGAAATTAATTGAATAGTAAAAAGTGTTACAGGTAAGATTTTATACTGTTCCTTTATAAAAGCTGAGCAGCCTGAGCTAATAAAAGTAATATCCACAAAAATAGTATAAAAAGGTTGAATTTGTAGTGCTTGTTGATAACTTATTTTTGCTCAAATAGAATAACTATAAAATTTTCTTGTACATTCATGAATCCTTTATCTCCAAAAAATCATGATATGATACATAAATAAAAAGAATTCGTTGACAAATTAAAAATGAAAAGAATTCGTAGAGAAACTTAAACTGCACTATACAATGTATCATGCGAGTCTCAAACTATTAGTATAAAATTTTACAATAATTTACCATTACCGAAAACAAATAACACGCTCTTGACATTACAGCATAAGTATAACTATAGTGTAGATATTATCAACATCAACTTCAACTCATGTGTCTACTAAGGTCTTGTCTCTTTCAATATGCTTCTCTATGTATTTATATTTTGTCATGCTGTTCAGAAATATCATATATTCCAAACTTTTTTGGTAGACAAACTAAAATAACATACCAATTATTCCTAATCAGATAGAATTCAATTATTATTATTTTAACTCTTAAATTCAATTAAGTATAAGAAAAATAGTATTGATCGTTTATGGTTTCCAATAAAACAAGATTTATAGGAAAAACTTCTTATAAATTTTGCAGTTTCATAAAAAGGGTATATTTGATTTACCCACCGGTTCATGGGCCAAGTGGAAGTGCGATCTCCCACTACTTGGTTAATATACAGTCAACGTTACCACCGGCCATTAAAAAAAAAAAAGAATTAACACGGGCATTATTCAAGCTCAGCTCACAATTAAAAATTTATATTATCAATGCCTTGAACAAAACTAAACTAGAGATAATTACACGAAGGAACCATGATTACTGGATAAGATATATAACTACGACCTTTCTTCGAGGGTATATTACTATCTGCATCAAATGTAATCCATTCTAAAAAGGAGTCACTTTATCTACCCACTATAATAATTACTTAGAATTTTGTTTAAACATTTGCTTTGCAACTTCTAGGAATTGGTCGAATTAGGTGTTTAGAATCTGGATTTAAACTATTATGACACTTTTTATATGCACATATATGTTCGCTGTCTCAACTTATCAAAGTGCTCAATTTGGAAATTCAATCAAAAGAACTTAACGGGATTCACTACGATATTCTATCTCTATCTTTTAATTTTGATGTTGTTGCTTTCAATTTCACTCCGAGAGCCTCGAATATGATCGCGGACTCTATCGCAAAAGAAACTCTGTAAAAAAAAAAAAAAGGAAGCTCTGTAAAAGTAAAATTATTGATTTTTTTTTACAACCGAGATACCTTAGGATACACATGTTGTTTCAGAATCTACAATTTGCTACAGATGTGAATCCTAGGAAGAAAGAAACAACTTGAGTCTTAACATAAATGGATCATGGGCGTAGATCCACAAGACAATTTGCCACTACCACTTGGTTCTGCATAGCCGACTTCACAACACAATGCCGTGAAGAATTTGGCCAATGGAGTTAGAGAGAATGACCAAAAATTGCTTGGCAGAAAGTATTTTCATACCAAAAAAGTAAAAAAAAAGTATTATGCATGTGCATATACAAAATTAATACATAATAGAATAAAGAAACAAAATCAGATTAAAAAATGTTTATATAGAGAGAGACGCACACACACACAATGACACAATGGCACATTTTTTTGCTGGTTACTAAAAATAGTTGCAGATTTCTGCATTAGTCTAAATTCTTTTGTCAAAAAACCTTGGATCAGTAAAATGATTTAAAACAGACGTCATATACAATTATCGTAATTTTCCACTTACGAAGAATACGGGTGGATGTGCAGATAATCTTCCCACATGCATACTTATATAGTAGAGTAAGTGGTGATAATAGGGTAGGGCCAATGGCATGATCACAGTTTCAAAGAGCATGGAAACATCTATAGGGTCGATCTAGGCGATGGCATGTTTTGATTCGAATCCACCCCCACAAACACAATGAATATATTCGACCACGACATATATTTTAAACAGACGTCATATACAATTATAGTTTGCGTTCATATTGGTATAATGGTTTTTGCTCATATTGTGGCTATGTTATTGCTCATATAGTTATTGTCCCTTTATCTTTGTTTTTTATTCTTCCTCTAGTTTGTACACAAATCATAAGAACACCAATACACACCATACAACTATATTTTTCCTGCCTTTGTTGGATTTTATTTTTCAGCCAATTGGTGGAAAATAAATGTGAATTTCATTTGCATTTTCTGCCAGAACACCCACACCGTCTAAGTTCATTAATTAAAAACCAAGAGTGAGAAAATATTTTGGGTGGCGTTTTCTGTTGAAAAAAACGCTAGAATGTAATATTGCTCAAATTGAAAAACAAATAACCAATTCTTTATACGTCACCTAGTTGGCTTAAACATGATTAACTTTACGAATGCTATGCACATGTCATAATGTCATGTCATATGATAACATACTACAGTTGTTTTCCAAAATTAAACATAACGAATGCTAAACGTACCTACATGTCAAACTAATATTTTGAAAACAAAAAAATATGGGATACTATTTCTGATACATATCTGGATATTTGGTCGACCTCTAAATGATGCATAGTCAAAATTTGTTCTACAGTACTTACATTTAATATTAGATCATCACCCGTACTACAGTACGGGTTGAATTTCTTTTATTACAAAATTTATATATTATATAGTTATAGAATAAAATCGTGATATATTATAATAGTAAGTAAAAAAATATTAATTTTTTTTATGTCAGTCCATATATATAATATTAGAATGAATATATTTTTATTTTTCTGTAATCCTCAATTATGGATATATTTTTTAAAGATATGAGAACGGAAATTAATATTATTTTCAAACAAAATAATATTTTTTGAACAATGAGTTAATTTATGTTAACAACCACAAAATGAGAGTGCATATAATTTAGTTAGATCAAAAATCAAAAAATCATAAATGAATCGCATCTAAAACGTAGATTATTTTGAATTATTTAGTTAGCTATTATTTTGAATTAATTTAGGAAATTATTTTTTCAAATTCTAATTCATTGGTTGTTGAAATAGAGATTTGTTTGAGCTAATTACGGAATTTACCAATTATTCACATAATCGAATATGTTATGAACATATATTTGGTATATAATAATACCAAATTCGATCCGTGTGTGGAGTCTATATTTTCATTTTACAATCCCTATGAAAATATTGTGGCACAATCTATTATTCATTATTTCCAAAATTGCTTGCAGAATTAAATTTTCAAATATTTAGAAGTGTCAAACCTTATTTAACTCATCTCATCATAAAATCTTAAAATATCGTCTATTATAAGTATCATAACTTTCTATCATATAATACATTACTTTTAACCCGCCGCCTACTATAAATATATTAAACATATCTTTTTAGAAAATCAAATTAGTATTTATAATTTTTTTATCTTTTTAATCTATTAAATATTTATGATATTCTTTAATATATTAAATTAAACTTTTTTTAAATGTTCCAAATTAAAATCTATAAAAATTTTATTATAGTATGTAAAATTATGAATTTAAAAATATATATATATATATGATATTAAATATAAATATTCAAATAGTTATAAGGATCATAACTCATTTCATCATATAATACATTATATTTAACCCGCCGCCTATTATAAATATTTGTTTCAAAAAATCAAATTAGAGTATTTATATTTCTTAACTTTTTGATCTATTGGTAACAAAAAATAAGGTTATTGACTAGAGAAAAAGACTTTTAAAACGCTCCCAGGCACGAACCCCTAGGTGGATATTAGAAGAATGTCTCTTGCTATTATCCAGATCTCAACCACTTTTATTTCCCAAAAGTAGAAACACCCAACGGTTATTAACCACTTATGGCAAGTTCCGACGCTTTTTCAAACGTTTCCGGCGAAGCTTCCACCCAAGCTCTTCATCAACCTTCCTCTCTGAGCACCAGTTTCTTCCACTTCTAGAGACAAGGTCTCTCAGGTACTTTCTCCTCTTCTACCCACCTCATGCTTTCCCTGTTCTAATCTCTTCAAAGTTGTGTAACCCTGTGTTAACCTGAAAACCTTTTTTAAACCTTTTAAACCTACCTGAGACCATTTATTGAGGGTTGAAGCTCTCCACTCAATCTTTACACCAACCGTTACTACCATCAATATCTGCATTTATGGAGAACAGAATTCCCCACCATCTTAAAGGCAAAGAAATTGACAGAGGGTACTCCCCTCCTCCCCGTAAGCGCATCAGAGCCCCAGATCTGGACACCTCAGATCTCATTGCAGCAAACTCCCTAACCCTCATGGGAAGACTCACTAACCCATCCTCCCAAAGACTATGGTCGCTGTTTCCTTTCCTCTCCAACAGATGGAACCTTAGAGGAAAAGCTATTGGCTCTGACCTGGGGAAAGGTTGCTTTCAGTTCAAATTTGATTATGAAGAGGATCTACTGAAGGTCCTAGATAACAGACCTTATCATTATGATCAATGGATGGTCATCCTACAGAGGTGGGAACCAGTCATTTCTGACTCCTTTCCATCTATGATTCCATTTTGGATAGAGATACAAGGTCTCCCTAAACACTTCTGGCAGCCTGAAATGTTAACAACCATTGGAGAAGAGTTAGGAGACATCATGGATATGGAAATCACTTCATCTACAGCTAAAATCAGAGTCCTCATCAACGGTCTGCAGCCCCTCACTAAAGACACTATTGTGGATTTCCCTGATGGAAGTGAAGCCCTTATCTCACTGGAGTACAAAAATCTCAAAAACCACTGTCACCACTGCCTACGACTGTCTCATGAAACTAAAAATTGTCCTGGAATTGTAAAAACAACTGAGAAGACTAAGCCAACTTCTCATGCAGAGGTTTCTCATGACTCTAGAGGAGGATCAAGAAACTACTACACTCCTAGGGATAACTTCACAGCTCCCCAACGCTTTCACAGAGACTCTGCCAGCTCTGCTTTCTCCCAGGAAGCCACAAATAATCTAAAAAGAAACTATGATAGGTTGGAAGGCAGAAATCCTCACCTTTCAGAAGAGAGATCTCAGAATCACAGAGGTGCAAGGAACATCCCTGAACGTTCACAACACCACCACAGAGCTCCCTATAAGCCTCATGGAACCTCTAGATCATCCTCACAATCTGATAGATTCCATACTTCTGGAAATCTTCACTGGAGGGAAAAAACTCCACTACCTACACAGGTTCATGGATCTCCTGAGTTGCCAAAGAGTAGAAGACCACCCCTTGAGAGAACATCTTTAAACTCTGACCCTCAGACTCCACCTCCTCCTCCCCTTTGGAGACATGGATCCCTGGAAGCTACCTCTCCGGGTGTGCCTATTCCCTCAAAAGACCAAGTCCTAGGTGAACTACGCGATGTCACAGTTCAATATATCACTTGTGCTGATCCCACAGAGAGTGCGGCTAGAAGACAGAGGGTTATCCAGGGTGAATCCAGGAACCTGATGAGCAACACTGCAGACCAGATCATAGAAGCAGCAGTAGCCTCTGCTCCAAATTTCATATCTCCTAGTTTGGACCCTTCACCACAGAATATCAGAGCTTCCCCGAGCATTGGTTCCCCCTTACCTACCAAGGAACCAGAGAAGCAGGTTAAAAGAGGCCGTGGAAGACCACCTCTAGCAAAACAGAATGTAAAACCTCCCACGAAGTTATCAGGTGCAAAAAGCCAAAAGAGAAATCTTATTCAAGGCTCACCTAAGAAAACTACTGGCTCAAAAACTTCCTGCAAACCTGTATCAACACATGCGGGGCCAAGTCAGACTAAATCTCCACCAGGGAACCAGTCTAAGTCAGGATCTTTGCCCTCCTCAAATTCGGGGTCCTCTAAAGGAAACAAAAATGGTAATCCAAAAATCTCTTTAATACCTGCAAAGAAGAAGACAAAGGTGGATTTTCAGAATCCATCTCACCCTCTTCCTTAAGGATAGTGAGCTGGAACTGTTGTGGGTTGGGGAATCCCATGACAGTCCAGAGACTTAGGGAAATCCGCAAAACGATTTTCCCTGACTTACTATTCCTCATGGAGACAAAGAATTCTCCTGAAGCTGTTCTCCACACCCTCCAGTGGTTAGACTATTCCTCACACCACTTGGTCTCCCCTCCTTCTCCTGCTGCTGGAGGCCTTGCTCTATTCTGGAAATCAAGTATTGATGTGGAGATATTACAGTCTAATCCACATTTTATTGATACCAAAATCAAGGCAAAAGGAAGAACATTCTACTCAACTTTCTTATATGGTGAACCTGAGAGATCACAGAGAATTCAAGTCTGGAATGATCTCCAAGATCTGACTCTTATGAGATCTGGCCCTTGGTTTATTACTGGAGATTTCAATGACATCATTTGCGCTGATGAAAAATCTGGAGGTCCTACACGTTCTGAAGGCTCATATACTGACCTGAGATCTTTCATGTCTTCTTGTGACCTGTATGATCTAAAACATACAGGAAACTTTTTATCCTGGCGAGGTAAAAGACATACTCACTTGGTAAGATGCAGGCTTGACAGGGCCATGGCCAACAGTGATTGGATAATAGCCTACCCCTCAGGCCGCAGTGAGTATTTGCGTTTTGAGGGGTCTGACCACCGTCCCCTTGTAACCTCTTTTGATCCTGAACAAGAAAAGAAGAAAAGTATCTTCAGATACGATAGGAGCCTTAAAGATAATCCAGAGATTACTGCCTTGGTCTTTGATACCTGGAAATCCAATAATAGAGCATCTGTTGATCGCCGTATTCATCTATGCAGAACTGCTATCATCAAATGGAGTAAAGAACATCATCTCAACAGCCAAAAAGAGATTCTATCTCTCAGAGAACAACTAGAAGAAGCTATGAATGATGACACAGCCTTACAGCTTGGCATTGACCAACTAAATCAGAAACTCCTTCTTGCCTACAAAAAAGAAGAAGATTTTTGGAAACAACGAAGCCGACAACTTTGGCTGGCCCTTGGAGACAGAAATTCTGGTTTCTTTCATGCTGCTACAAAAGGTCGAAGAGCAACCAATACTATCTCTGTTATGGAATCTCCATCAGGCACTAATGTATATGAGGAAGCAGAGATTAGTGGAGTTATTTCAGAATACTTCCAGGATATCTTCACCTCCCAGGAAAATAACAGAAACTCTATAGTTACAGAAGCTCTCAACCCATGTATAACACCTGAGATGAATGAAACCCTCACTGCTATGCCTTCTCCCTCCGAGATCAAAAGTGCTTGTTTTTCAATTCATGCTGACAAAGCACCCGGGCCTGACGGTTTCTCTGCTAGCTTCTTCCAAACCAACTGGGATACAGTGAGTGATGAAATCATTGCTGAAGTTCAATCCTTTTTCATCTCTGGTTCCCTGCCACAAAGATTAAACCACACACATGTCAGACTCATTCCCAAAGTCTCTGTCCCTCAGAAAGTTTCTGACTATAGACCTATAGCCCTTTGCTCAGTCTACTACAAGATCATAGCTAAACTTTTAGCTAAGAGACTCAAACCTGTTCTTCATGCTTGTATCTCCGAGAACCAGTCGGCTTTTGTCCCACAACGTGCCATCTCTGATAATGTTCTGATAACTCATGAGGCTCTCCACTACCTGAAAACTTCTGGAGCTGTAAAACACTGCTATATGGCTGTGAAGACTGATATGAGTAAAGCCTATGACAGGCTTGAATGGGAATTTATTAAGGCAGCTCTTGAGAGAATGGGTTTCCACCAAGATTTCATTGGTTGGATTATGCAATGTATATCTACAGTCTCATACTCCTTCTTACTAAATGGTCAAGCAAAAGGATTGGTTTTACCGCAACGTGGCATTAGACAAGGTGACCCGTTATCCCCATACATCTTTATTATTTGCAGTGAAGTACTCTCAGGCTTATGCACCAAAGCACAGGAGAATGGTAGCCTACCTGGTTTACGAGTTGCTATGGGAAGCCCCCGAGTCAATCATCTCCTCTTTGCAGACGACACAATGTTCTTCTGCCGTGTGGACCATAAAAGCTGTCTGAAACTCAAGTCCATCCTACACAAATATGAACTGGCTTCTGGTCAAAAAATAAACCAGATAAAATCTGCTATTACTTTTTCTACAAAAACTCCTCTTCATGTCAGAGAAAGAGTTAAAAGAGACCTGGATATCCATAAGGAAGGAGGTCAAGGAAAATACCTAGGTCTCCCTGAGCTCTTTGGTAGAAAGAAGAAAGATTTGTTCACTTCCATTGTTGACCGGATCAAACAGAAAGCACTAAGCTGGTCCTCAAGGTTTCTGTCCTCGGCTGGAAAGCTTACAATGCTCAAGTCAGTTCTGTCCTCTCTACCCACTTATACTATGTCCTGTTTCCAACTGCCAGCATCACTGTGCAAACGCATCCAATCTGCTCTCACTAGGTTCTGGTGGGATGCAAACCCTGAGAAAAAAAAGATGAGTTGGATCTCTTGGCAAAGAATGACGAAATCCTTCAAAACAGGTGGTTTGGGGCTCAGAGATATACAAACCTTTAATAAAGCCCTTCTGGCGAAGCTGAGCTGGAGAATTTTGAAGAAACCTTCTTGTCTTCTAGCCAGAATCCTTCTCGGGAAGTACTGCAAACACGCTTCTTTCTTGGACTGCAGAGTTCCAAACTCTGCATCCCATGGCTGGAGAAGCATTTGCTTGGGCAGGGACCTAATTTCTCTCAAGCTGGGACGCATCATTGGGAAAGGAGACTCCACTCCAATCTGGCGAACCCCATGGCTCTCTTTATCTAGCCCTCTATCACCTATAGGTCCACCCACTGAAGCCACTCAACACATGCTAGTCTCTGATCTCATCCTCCCTGGAACCAGAGAATGGAACAAGGATCTAATCAGGACCATCTTACCACTCTATGAAAAGGATATCCTATTACTCACCCCAAGCCTCTTGGGGGCTCCTGATATTTGGGCATGGCTCCCTACAAGCTCTGGTGACTATACTGCCAAATCTGGGTACTTTGAGGCCCTTAAAATCAATGAAGATCAGGAAATTTCCCAACCTGACTCCTCTGAGCCTTTCAACTGGAGATCCAACGTCTGGGCACTCAAGACTTCCCAAAAAACAAAGCTTCTCCTCTGGAAAGCAGGACAAAATGCACTCCCTGTAGGCACTAACCTTCTCCACAGACATATTAGTGTTTCTGCAAATTGCCCCCATTGCGAAGCTGATGAATCTGTCCTCCACCTGCTATTTCAATGCCCCTTTGCACGCAAAATCTGGTCCCTGGCTCCGTTCAAGAGTGGACTAAACATTGATGGACTAACCTCTGTTCTTGACGGGATCTCCATGGCCAACAAGCTCATATGCCTCCCTCCCACAGGAATTGGTTCCGGTCCTCTATCCCCGTGGCTGATCTGGACAATCTGGACCTCCCGTAACCAGCTTATCTTCAACAAACGGCAAATCACTGCAGAAGAAGCCTTACAGATTGCATTGATTCGGGCAAAAGAATGGCAAGATGCCCAATTCCCCAAATCAATCTCTACGGCCTGTCGACAACCGTTTACCGTCACTAGACCAGCTATTCCGATCCGAACTTGCTTCACAGATGCCTCCTGGAAGGAAAACGGCAAAGCTGGATTTGGTTGGATCTGTAAAGATGAATCGGGTAAGACGATTTTTGAAGGATCTGCTTCCTCGCCATCTGTTGGATCTCCTCTGATCGCCGAAGCTTTGGCAACTCTTACCGCTGTCGGAGTTGCAACTGACTCGGGCTTCAAGATCATCTCTTTCGCTTCTGACTCTCAAACCATTGTCAAAGCAATCAATCAGAAGCTTCAATTGAAGGAGCTTCACGGGATTCTCCATGATATCCTATCTCTATCCTCTTTTTTCGATGTCTGTACTTTCAATTTCATTCCTCGCAACCTCAATCGCCAAGCTGATGCTTTGGCCAAAGAGGCTCTATCTCTTTGTATTGAACCCTAAATTATGAATCGAATTAGTTGTTTGACCAAAAAAAAAAAAACTTTTTGATCTATTAAGTATTGATGATATTAAAAAAGGAATATATTACTCAAATATGAATTTTTGACCCGTTAAATTTGTTTTTCATACATTGAACAATTTATATTCGTTTTTAAAAATTCAAATCTTTGTATATGCGGAAAAAAAATTACCTTTTTTTTATTATGTAGATGATATAATAATTTATTTATTTTATAGAAGTAGAATAATATAAAAATGAGAGGTGAAGTATAATGATTAATAACAAATTAATGTGATAAGTTAGATATCAAATCTTATATGTTCATTTTGATTGGTCATTCTTTTAAAAAAAATTAATAATAGATTTTCGTTTTTATAATTACATTAAATTAATTAAATTGCATAAAATAGTATTTGACTTGTTTATCCTTAATGAGTTGAATTAATTTACTCTATAAAATTTTATTTCTAATGGCATTCTTAAGTAAATTCTTACAAAAGGAAAGGTTAGTTAAGGGTATCTTATAAAGTGTACTCCCCAAATAATAGTATAGGATACCAATTATATAAAATTCGTTTTGTTTAGAGATAAGTATCGTTTGTAATTTGTTTCAGTTTGAGAATATGTCGTTTTCCACTATAATTTATTTACAAAAAATTATTATCTTAATTTTACTATTAGAAATGATTTTTTTTATATAAGAGAAAAAACTTGAAAGTCTTACTTGATAATTTATGGTAGAATAATATATATTTTTATAAGTATTTTAAAATAATTATTTATATCAATGTAGAAGGACCAATAGCATAGAATCAGTTAAACAATGATTAAACAATGTGGAAAAAACATTCAACTATGTGGTTATTAAGAGTATGCAAATAGTCAAGAAAAGTTGAAAAACTTATCCAAAACCTTATCAACATTAAGAAAGTTATTGACCTACTTAATGAAAAAAAGAGTCGTCGGCCTTTCTACAGCGAATCCCGAAACGATACACAGAAAGAAGAAGAAATAAATGTGAGAAAGGCACTGATTTCAAGTGGTATTTAAAGTTAGAGATTTTACATCGAATAGTCATTGTGAGTTATGAGTCATATCTACGTGCAAATGGATAAGTTAAAAATTTATGATTCACTGTTTCTGTTGTTTCTTCACATACTGTTTGTGATGCCAGAAAACAAAAGTTCAGTTCGAATCTATGAACTGAATTGTACAGTTTCCAAAGCGAAGATCATGTGTGGACCATTTTCCCTTGCTCGTCCCTTGTATATAACGTTAAATGTAGCTAACAAGTACACAACTAGTAGGAAACATAGTGGAATAAGAGTTTAATTGAATAATTATTGACTTAACTTAATATTGTTAAAACATATATTCCCTCTATTCTATTTTATACTATGTTATTTAAGGTTTTGGCACATAAATTATATAAGAAATGATTTAATTTCCTGTTTTTTTTTTCTATTTCAAAATATGTTTTATTTTCTATTTAAAAACAATTTAAAAAAGAAGGGAGTAATAAAAGCAATAAAATAATAATAAATTTTACAGTAAATAATAAAACAACAAATAAATGAAACAAATTTTATTTATTTAAACAACATTTATTAAAAAAGAGAGGGAGTAGTGGTATAAATTTTGTTCCACGCCAAATTTAGTGTAGTAATCCAAAAGATATCGGCATGAGTAGTTCATATTTTAACGAATACTAACAACACAAGGATATTTAAATTATGGTCAAATCTGGTTGATGCATTTCAATCGCGATAGCTGTAAGATCGCCACTAATAATTTACATCATAGCTAAAAAAAAGAGTTTCATTGGAAATCAAAGAAAACATATATTCAAGAAATCCAAGAGTCTTGTGGTTGTTTATAGAGCAGCCGCATGCGTGACCAAGACACCACTAAGCTGAAGTGGTATTGACTCCTAATAAACCATTTTTAAAATGTCATAAAATACTAAAAGTCTCTACACATGTTAAAGAACCATAATTATGATTTATATGCCACAACCCGAAACCCTAGTTGGCAACTTAATATGTGCATTCTACTCTTCTTTTTCTTATATGGTCTCTTTCCATGTCTGAAAATAAAATTTTAAATGATGCCAATGTAAATGGAGCTATCAAGCATGTTAAAAAAGCATAATAAAACATAAGTCTGAGATGAAAAAGGCATATAATTAAAAGTTGAATGAATGATTTTAAATGATATATTGTTTTGTATATTTTGAATTGCTAAAATGATTATTTTCCAGTGTAGTGTTCAAATTTATAAATAAAAGTATTTATTATATGTCATCTTTCTGTTGAAAATAATTGTGTTAGTCTAAAAGTTTTTTTTTGTTTTGGAGAATGATGACTGTCTTGCAATAAGATTATTACATAATGAAATGACAAATGGAAATTCATAATTTACCACTGCTCAATTTCCATTTGATTTCTTAAAGGAACTGTTTTCTCTAAATATTTTAAATTCGCTCTAATCTAAGTATCTAACCTTTAACTTCTTTTTGCAATTGTTTCATTTATACTAAAAAAAAAAAACATGGTATAAGATTGTGGAATAATAGAGTTATTGGAAGCAATAACTTTCCATAACTATATGTTGTAATACCCGATTTTTGAAAATAGTGGTGCATGCATGCGGTAAGGTTTTTAAGAAATTGAGTTTTATGATCTTTTTTTTTTTTTTTTTTTTTTTTTTTTTTTTTTTTTTTTAATGATCTTATATTATATGCAAAACGATTTTTAAACCAATATCAACAAAATCATTTGTAATTAAGTTCAAATACCATAGCATTTATATGATCTTTACAACATTTAGCTAGATGCAAGTTATCAAAGTGGTACAAATTGGAAAGTACGAGATAAAAAGTTTCCGTACTTTTTATACATCATGAAATGAATTTTTCTGGTATATAATCAAAAGGTGTAAGCATTGTTTTCTTCTTTAGGAATATGTTAGAACAACTACTTAATTAAGAAAAAATGGAGATGCAGAAAACCACTTTATAGGAAACTGACACTAACATATGAGGATTCTAGCTTGGAACTGTCAAGGGGCGGGGGCTCAGCTTACTACCCGTCGACTGGAAGAGATGTGTCGTATGTACTCTCCAGGTTTTCTTTTTTTATCAGAGACAAAGAACGATCTTGTACATCTTCAGAATATGCAAGTATCGTTAGGTTTTGACTGCCTTAAGACTGTTGAACCAATTGGTAACAGTGGCGGTCTCGCTCTTTTGTATTCGAATGATTATCCGGTTGAGTTTGTTTTTGTGAGCGATCGGCTTATTGATATATCTACTATTATTGATGGAAACCGAGTCTTTATTACTTTTGTTTATGGCGATCCGGTAGTTCAATACCGAGAATTAGTTTGGGAGCGTTTAACTCGTATTGGCATTTCACGCTCTGATCCATGGTTTATGATTGGTGACTTTAATGAGATCACCGGAAACCATGAGAAGAAAGGTGGTAAACGTAGGTCGGAACCCTCTTTTCTCCCTTTTCGATGTATGATTGAAAATTGTGGGATGATCGAGGTTCCATCCTTAGGAAATCTTTTCTCCTGGGTGGGTCGCCGTAGTTGTGGGCCCTCAGGCCGTCGAGTTCGCCGACTTATCAAAGCCCGGCTTGATAGAGCTTTGGCAAACGAAGAATGGCACTCCATTTTTTCCCACACAAATGTGGAGTATCTAAAATTATGGGGTTCTGACCATAGACCCCTTCTAGCTTCAATTCAAAACAGTCCCCCCCGAGCCTTTAAGCAATTCTTTTTTGATAAACGGTGGCTAGGTAAACCAGGGTTTAAGGAGTCAGTTTATGAAGGATGGAATTTCCCTTCGCTCGAAGGAGGTATTTTTACACAAAGAGTTAAGAATTGCAGACGATCCATTTCTAAGTGGAAAAAATCGAATTCTACTAACTCGGAGAAACTGATTAAGGAATTACAAGATAAAATTGATAGCGCTCAAGAAGATGATTCCATTTCTGCTGAAGAGCTTCTTGCCCTAAAATGGAGACTCTGTGACGCTTATAGAGAAGAAGAAATTTTTTGGAAGATGAAGAGTAGAGAGACTTGGTACCAAGAAGGGGATAAGAACACTAAATTTTTTCACGCTATCACCAAACAGCGGCGAGCCCGAAATAAGATTATGGGTCTTTTGAACGACGATGGTCTGTGGGTGGACAAGGAGGTGGGTATTGAGCGTTTAGCGGTAGACTACTTCAAGGACCTGTTTACTACCTCTGACCCACAAGATTTCCATTCTGTTCTTCAGGATGTGCCAATTTTGATCTCGGAAGATATGAATCAAAAGCTTACTAGAGAAATATCCCCGGAAGAAGTTAAAAGAGCCCTCTTCTCTCTCCATCCAGATAAAGCTCCGGGTCCGGATGGGATGACGTCCTTTTTCTACCAGAAGTTCTGGGACTTGACTGGACCAGATCTAATTAAATTAGTCCAAAACTTCCACTCGTCTGGATCTTTTGATGATCGCCTCAATGAGACTAATATTTGCCTAATCCCAAAGACGGATAGACCAAGGAAGATGGCGGAATTTCGACCAATCAGCTTGTGTAACGTTGGGTACAAAGTCATATCGAAGGTTTTGAGTCTCCGGCTTAAGAAAATCCTTCCGGACCTTATATCCGAGACTCAATCCGCCTTTGTGGCTGGACGACTTATCACAGATAACATTCTTATAGCCCAAGAAAATTTCCATGCCCTCCGTACAAATCCAGCTTGCAGGAAAAAATTCATGGCTATAAAGACAGATATGAGTAAAGCTTACGACCGGGTGGAATGGTCTTTTCTTAGGGCCCTAATGTTGAAAATGGGTTTTGCTCAACGATGGGTTGATTGGATCATTTGCTGCATCTCCTCGGTATCGTATAAAGTTCTTATAAATGGTTCTCCGAGAGGCGTCATTAGACCATCCAGGGGCATTCGCCAAGGTGATCCTATCTCCCCTTTCCTGTTCATTTTATGTACAGAGGCTTTGGTGGCAAAGCTTAAAGATGCCGAGTGGAATGGTCGTATTCAAGGCCTTCAAATTTCCCGCGCAAGTCCTTCCACCTCACATCTCCTGTTCGCTGATGATAGCCTGTTTTTCTGTAAAGCTGATCCGACGCAAGGTCGAGAAATTATTGAGATACTCCGGACCTATGGCGAGGCTTCAGGACAGCAGCTAAACACTGCTAAATCCTCGATAATGTTTGGCCATGATGTGGATAATACAACCCGAAATACCATTAAAGCGACAATCGGAATTCATCGAGATGGGGGTATGGGATCTTATCTGGGCCTTCCTGAACAGATTCATGGCTCAAAAGTTCAAGTCTTCTCCTTTATTAGAGACCGGCTTCAAAAAAGGCTCAATACCTGGTCCGCAAAGTTCTTGTCCAAAGGTGGCAAAGAAGTCCTCATAAAATCTGTTGCGCAGGCGCTTCCGACATACGTAATGTCGTGCTTCTTACTTCCTAAAGCAATTCGCTCAAAATTAAGCAGTGCCATTGCAAACTTTTGGTGGAAAACCAATGAAAATAGCAATGGAATTCACTGGATAGCGTGGGATAAACTTTGCACCCCTTATTCTGCAGGTGGTCTCGGCTTTAGAACGTTGGAGGAATTTAATCTAGCCTTACTGGCTAAGCAATTATGGCGCCTTATCAGATTTCCTAACTCTCTTCTAAGCAGGGTCTTACGAGGACGTTATTTTCGCTATAGCGACCCTTTACACATAGGAAGCTCGAATCGACCCTCTTATGGTTGGAGAAGCATAATGGCTGCCAAACCTCTCCTTGTCTCGGGTCTTCGGAGAACCATAGGCTCCGGAATGCTAACCAAAGTTTGGGAGGACCCGTGGATTCCCACTATCCCTGCGAGAGCTGCTAAGAGCCTTCTTGACACTAGAGACCCTCTTCTCTATGTCAATGACCTAATTGATCAGTCAACAAAGCTTTGGAAGCTGGATCGCCTTCAAGCATTGATTGACCCCGCTGACATTCCACTTATTTTAGGGATTCGTCCAAGTCGTACCTACTTGAGTGATGGTTTTAGCTGGTCGCATACCAAATCCGGAAACTATTCTGTTAAATCAGGATACTGGGCCGCGCGAGATTTATCTCGTCCTACCTGTGACCCCCCTTTTCAGGGACCTGGTGTTTCGGCACTTCAGGCACAAGTATGGAAGTTAAAAACTACGCGAAAACTTATGCATTTCGCGTGGCAATGTGTTTCAGGCTGTTTAGCCACTTATCAGAGATTATCCTATCGCCATATTGGCAATGAGAAAGGATGCCCCCGTTGCGGGGGTCCTGAAGAATCTATAAACCATCTTCTCTTTGATTGTCCGCCTTCGAGGCAAATTTGGGCCTTATCACCCATTCCCACCTCAGGGCACATTTTTCCCAGAAGTTCCCTCTTCTATAATTTCGACTTTCTTTTCTGGCGTGGGAAAGAATTCGGAATAGAAGAGGACACTCTGGAACTCTTTCCATGGATATTATGGTATATCTGGAAAAGTCGAAACAGATTTTGCTTTGAAAACTTCAAAGAACCTCCTCAGGAGACTCTGGCCTTGGCCTTACGAGAAGCATCTGTTTGGAAGAAAGCAAACATGAAAGAAGCGACAGATCCCGAACCTCTCGCCCGATCGGTTCTACTTCCCTCTTCCGCTCCAAGGATTTTGGAATGTCAGATTGATGCTTCCTGGCATTCGGAGGACACTCTAAGTGGACATGGTTGGGTTTTAGTCGACCAAGACCGTATTCTTCAACTTGGCTTAAAGAGTTCGAGAAGAAGCCTCTCACCGCTCCACGCAGAGATTGATTCTTTGCTTTGGGCAATGGATTGTTTGATCTCGCTAGGCATCACTAATGGCGCCTTCGCATCTGATTGCTCTGACTTGATATCTATCCTAGACAACCAAGAGGCTTGGCCTACTTTCGCAGCGGAAATGGCCTCTTTCCGGTCACTTGTTTGTTTTTTCCCTTCGTTTAGTATTAGATTTCTTCCTCGTAGTTTTAATACTCGAGCTGATTGTTTAGCCAAAAAAGCTCGGGCTCAAAACAGTCTATTTTCCCATGTAAGTTCGTCGGTTCCTGATTGGCTCTCCCTAGAGGAGAGTCTCTTTCCGATATCTTAATAGAAATGGTGTTTGAGGAAAAAAAAAAAAAAAAAAAAGACTAGTGAATTTTCAAATTTGAAAAGTAAAAAGAGTGGATTCGAAAAGTCCCAAAGAAATCATGTAACACACAATACGATAATGGGATACAATTATTGGCTCTCATTTTAATTTTGCTCATGTCGAAAATAAGAAAATGTCATAGTCCAAAGTACCTAACAGTCCATCAGATTCTCCCAAGAGACCCAAACACAAATAAGACTACTTTTACATTAATGTGAACTGTGAACATGTCTTGTGGCTGTTCTCTTAGGCCATCCACCAAAAAATCCCCAAAATATTTGTCTCCTCTACTCTGAAATTGAAAGCTCTTCATACATCATTCTCCAAATCACCCCTACCAAAATTGATATCTTGCATTTTACTCACTCGTAGACAGATTGCATTTCTTCTGAGTCTTTCCACCGTATATCTTTTCAGATCCAAAAAAACAACAAAAAAACAAAATGTTACAAAGAAATATTTTCCGTAGACATATCAGTATCACTGTATTTAATACTCTCGCAAATACGTTGCCCCTCTACTTTTCATATATAATGTCATCGATTCCTCTCCCACAAATTTTTTTCCCTTTTTACTCTCTATGTTTTTTTTTTACTATTCATGTTTGTTTATGCCTAATAATTCGATAGGACAAAAAAAAAAAAAAAAAAAAAAAAAATTCGATAGGACAAAAGTAGAAGCTGAAACTAGTTCAGTGCTCTATTATTACTTTGTGAGATTTTAAAAAGAAAAAGCAAAACAAAGTTCACATATTCTATTCAAATAAAAAGGTAAACAAAGAACTACTCTGGAATTTAGTTGAGCTTTCTTTAATTGAGAGAAGGAAAAAGAGATTATTACAAAAAGAAATGGAGAATGGAATATATTGGAGAAGTATATAGCCCAAACTATTTATTGGGCTTTCATCAGTTAGTGGATAGCATTAAGGCCCAGTATTATATTAAACGGGCTACGTAAAACCCTCTGCACATCACATAACTGATAACACATCTTATGCGCTTTGTTTGGATTCGGTCCAACTCTTATCTTTCTCGTTTAAAAGGTAGATCGATGAGGAAAAGATCAAAAGAAAAATACTTTAAGAATTAACAATAAGATGAAACTTACCTGTAAGTTCGACAATTGGTATTGTTTGATTCGAAGTTGTTTGGAAAATATTATAGTCAAATGTATGTGTAATTTCACATTTTACAACAAAAAAAAAAATGTATGGTGGACTATTAAAACACATTCTCTCTGTTTCTTATTAATCTATTTTTAAGAAAAAAGATTATTTCAAAAAATGTATTTTTAAGTTATCTATGCATTTTTTATTAGTATTGATGATGAATTATAAATTTCAAGAAAATTAAATACTATTGGTTTAGAGTTATAGAAAATTGTAAATTGCAAAAAGATACTGTAGATTAATTAGGAACAGATGGAAGATGGAGTAATTGATTACAGAGATATACCAAATTCCAAGGAGTTGGCCTTATGAGTTATGACTCGTTAGAATTTTTTTATTTCTTTTTTTATCTGATTCGTTTGATTATACAGCGAATTTTAAATCGGGGAGGTGTCGACGAGTACGAAGTTTGTCTTTTTTTGTTTTTTCCAAATTGAATTTATGCTCGATACTAACTCTTTAAAGTGTTCCAATAATCATGAAATATATTCTATTCCTTACCTAACTAGCTTAGCATTTACCTTTTTCATATAATGGAGCTGAATACGATCGTTTCCTATATTATTTATAGGGTCCCATTATTTTATTACGTCTATTATTTCTTGGAAATTTTTAGTAACTCATGTGAAATGATAGGTATATTCTCCTGGTACCAGCATATATTTAAAATGTTTTAAACTATACCAGTGATATACTTGGTCTAATATCTCTTTTTTTTTTGGTAAAAGGTTAAATTTATACAATTTTCTGATTTATCCACTTACAATGTTGAAAACAACTTATTCAAAAAGAGAAACAACAAACTATAAAAAAAAATTTGATACAACCAATATTGAAAGCCACGAGAGAAGAAGAACGAGAAGAGGATCCTGGGAAAAAGAGAAGACGATCCCGGATGGAACGATCAAGAAAAACCTGAATAGCTGAAGAGGTAGAGTGGGTGGTGGAGAAAATTCTAGCATTCCACTTCCGCTAGACCAAGTAACAAGAAGCTTGAAGGATGAGCTTGATGATGATGGTAGCATAAGCATGCGGTTGAAGTATAATATCTCTTTAGTATGTGGTCATGAAGTTTAATTTCACTCTCCTTTATGTCTTAACAAGTAGCATGTTTTGTTCATACTAAATATATATATATGTTCTAAACTATTTAGCATAAGAGGAGTTTTTACTATTAATGTGCGGTTAACAAAAAAAGTATATTAGAGATACCACCTATGTTCAAATTCTAAAGATATATATGAACTGTTTAGTAGAGAACTATATAGGTTTGTCCAAAAAAAAAAAAAAGTAGAGAACTATATACTCACAAATTCATAATATTCTCAAAATTAGAGGATGTAAGTCTTAAAAGTTAAGCTTGAAAATAAATAAATGAAACTTTATGTCCAAATGCTTTACTTGCTGCTAAAGGGGCTGACACATGAGTAGTTTCAATCGCTCGATTGAATATCTCATCTCGCACAAAGTAACAATCAATTTTTATGTTTTTTTTTTCGTTTGTGGAATATCATATTCATGCTGTATATATTTGAAATCATCGAAATCCCTCTATTTTTTTTATTTATTTCTTTGATCCACATTATAACTATATCAAACTTTATTATCTTGTATATGTGTCTCGCGTAATATATTTTTTATTTGTATATGGAATTTGAATCCGGAATAGAATTCATTGTGGTGGCTATGCGGCTACTACACTAGCTAATTCGTCAGTGCTTTAGATCTATATAGCAAAGAGGCATAACTAAAAGAAGGTTTATAGCAAAAATAGTTATTTTATTGTCACCGATAAATAGTTTAGTTAATCTATCAGAAATGAGGAATATTAGAGATTAGAGAATAAGGTTGTACTAAAATGTAGGAATCTACTTTCATAAAACGCATAGCTTTAAACAAAAGGAATGTGTTGTCTGCCATTTAGTTAAATTAAATATATGCCTATGTCCTAAAGAATACTCGTTTATCGCATATTAGCTACACATAAACTATAGTATAATTTAACCTTGTAGAAACTTTATGTGATTATGTAATTCAATCTACATTACACTCACACGACCAATTTCAATTTCCCTTCTCCATCCCTATCCAAAGATTCTTCTCTACACATAGTCAATTATTGTTTATTACACCTACATTATTTTATTTTTTATTTTAGTTAAAATTTTGGTGAAAACATATTATATGATAAATATAGGACAGGAGGCCAAAAACTTTTTAAAATTTATTTGATCGATTTTGAAGGATTATATTATTAGCATGAGTATCAGTAAAATTGTGGGACGACTTTAATTAGCCCCTTGGAATTGGCCGCGAGGCAACAACAACCTACTTTGGTTATGACGTACGAGACACTAACGATATAATTTATGTTGATTCGGAAGGCACATGCTTTGGTCGATTTTTTTTTAGATACCCTTTTTTTTAATGACTCTAAATTTATTTATCGACAAGCCGAAATATAAACAAATGCCTATAAAGGCAACAAAAAAACATACTAGTGTTAGTGATGTTTTAAGAAATAGATTGATTGGTGTCGTATTATCGGACCAGTCACTATCTTCTACTGGGTTTATGGGTAGCCGTACGTGCATTATTTGCCTTTTAATTCTTTATTAATCCAAAATAATTCTTTAATGTATTAACTTCTAATTTAGTTGGTGTTGATTTATGATGACTAATGATGACTTATGACTTATGAGGCATGTTTTGAGCGTCGTATCGCATTGTTCAAAGGTTTTGTTCATTTCTTAAAACGAAACGAAATTTGATGTTAATTATCATCAGCTAATATATAAATAAAATAATTAATATTTTTAAATATATATATATACTTTAAAATAATTTTAGAATTAAAAAAAATGTTCGGAGACACACCAATTGCACATTTTAATAATAGCTATGCATGCAGGTGTTGAATTTGCGATCAACATACATTATATCATATCCTCAGAACAGAAAAAAAAAAAAAAGTTAAGTATATTCGATTGCTATGTGAAAACTCTAGTAATCTAGTGCGGGGAAAAAAATGCAAAAAGATTTGCGATATTATTTTCTTAGTAGTCACTACACTCATTAGTCACCAAAAAAAAAAAAAAATTAACAAAAGATTTTCAATTGAAAACAAGAGAGTGAAAATAAAACCATTATAGGCCCAGTTTGGCCAAGTCACAAAAATTTACCACACAGAAAACCTTTATATAATTTTTTTTAGCAATATATATTATGTCCACACCGGATATGAAATATTTGATTAACTCATCTTAAAACACAATCTTTTAGTCTTTGCAAACTTTAATATTTTTGATGTTTTAATTATAAAATAAATAAGTTGTGTATACATTTGTTGAGTTCAAGACTCATGCTAAATGCAATATGTATTTTTGAACGTAATTCATGATATTTATTTGTTATTACTGAACTGGCCCTCTGGAGACTATCCAGCAACATATGAATGAATTTTATCGGCAAACACTTGGGCAGGGAATTCTACAAAGTGATGGTCTCAATCATTCACATTTAGCCTAATTATTTAAAATACTTACTTAGGATAATCAATTGAATACACTTTATTTTCCACTCCGTATAAATGTTAGCCACGTTCGCATACGAGTTTATAACGAAAAAATCTTCCTGTCGTGACTAAACATAAATTTTGTAAATCAACATCTTGTAAAATGAAAAAAGATGTCTCAATCAGTCCTTTTTTTTTTGGTATCTTAACCTGTAAAACATTAATGTGACCTATCCCTAATACCTGATTTATTATGTCAACTTTTAACAGAACCACACTTATTTTGTCAGGCGGCTGCGCCCGTGCAATCTATCTCTTGCCTCCCACACGTGTCGGCTCTCGCTACACAATCTATAAAAACCTTTATAGGGTCTTAGCTAGGTTTTGTGCTGGTCTAATAGTCCAATTTCCAACACCAATGACATGAATTCTCATAAGTGTGTATTGCATTATTCGGTGAAGTAAATATTTGGTTTTGGTTTACTAATACAAAAGTATCGAGTGTCTGATAGCCGTCAATATATGTATATACGTAAACATGATTAACTAAGTTTTGGTGGTTTAGTAGTGTAAAGGTTTATCATGGATTGGAAAAATAAAAGTTCAAATCTTTTTATTGCACTTTAATTCATGATAGTGTTTAAAATAGTAAAAATACTCGTTTTTGCGTGATTTGGAAGTTATAAAATGAAAAGAGTAATCTTCAAAGTATCCCAAATAAAAATCCACAAACCTTTGCAATGAAAACCACAGCTCTTTCTCACTAGTTCACCATTTCATTAACCAAAGAATATGAACTCAACATGTGGAATCCTTTTTAGGGTTCTTATGTATTTTACGCTTTGTGAAAAAAAAAACATACTGAAAGATTAACAAAAAAGAAACTCTATATATAATACTGAAAAGAGTGAATGACCAATTTGTAAATATCGAAGAAGATTGAATAGTATTGAAATCGTGCTAGACTCCGATTTGCTCGTTTAAAGTTTCGTTGGAACAAAGAGTTCTCTTAAAAGTAAGAAAAAAGCAGTATAGTAATAAATGATGGATAAAAAACGTGTCATGGTGCAAGTTGAATGAATGCAAATATCTTCAATTAATGCCTAAATAAATATAGCAGCCGTTATAATTATTTGTCTAGCATATATGCATTGGAATAAATGACCAAATGTGTATTAGGCACCCCACTGTTTTCTTCTTGTTTATTATCCCTCGAAAAGATTATACAAATATCATTTTTTATTTTATTTTCTTGCTTCCCTGTTTTTGATTACCTTAGAAAGAATTTATAAATATTTTGTATCAATAGAATTTAATGATTTTTTTTCAACGAACAAGATGTTTACTTAAGTAGTTGTATGACTGATTATATATAAACTTTCATTTAGATTGAAATGGAACTAGACATTCATGATTTGAAATAAAACTATATGAAAGTTTTGATTTCCCCTAAGATGTTTCCATTCATTAAAAATATATAAACGGTTCAATTTCTATATTTAATGATTACAATAAGATTTGTTAACAATGAATATACTTGAAACCAAATAAAATATCAGTGAATTCTATCAGCCTATCGCATTATGATTTATGAACCTCAGGTTAAGTTGATTCATTAAACAATGACTAAGATGGTAGGATTTAATGAACATATCTGTGTTGTGAGGTTGAGGCAACACAAAACACACGGACCTGGTCCTTTGATATTCACTTTCAAACCAAAACATCTGAATATCTACATATATAGTTTCATCCAATACGACATGTCTAGAGATTATGACTTTTGGTGTTGTGAGATATAGACATATGTATCATCACTGTCATAATCTCTATGAAAAAAAGGCAGAAAACTGAAACTTCTGAAACCATAGAATTATTGATTCTTGATTTTTTTTTTCTTTTTTAATAATTCTATTCGTGACAAAATGGATAGAGATCATGTTTTTTTTTTTTGCTGTTGTTAGAAATAGACATATGTATCCTCATTGCTCAATTTATTCCAAAGAAATAAAAACTTCCGGTAACATGAAAAGTATTGATTTTTATTTTTCTCTAATTTGATAGTAATTCATAATGACATATGTATTGACATAATGACATATGTATCCTCATTACTGATCGGATATCCAAAAAAAAAAAAGGCAAAAAGTCGAAACTTATACCTTGAAAAAATAAAAGTTATTGATTTTCTTATTTATTTCATAAACTACATATAAACTCAATTCAATGTTAACGTCGCAAGAGATTACAAATCATATGTGGCAAACACCTAAATAATATCCAAGACCAAGTTCATTCTATCATAAATCATTAACTATATACGATCTTACATATTTAAAAGGCAACATGTCCAGGGAAAACTGATGCTATCTTTCAATAAAGTTTTCATATCCAAATTGACTTCTCTTTTATATCACAGTAAAACAATTTGAGTAATTGTGACAAAACAAATATTTAAATAAATGAAAACAGGAATAAATTGGAAAATATATTATAAAGATACAAAAGACACATTAAACCGCTAAAAACTATTTTGTACGATCGTTTTTTGTCGTTTTTTGCCGCTTTCTTAGATTGTCAGTCTTATCTTTTGCATTTTTGTCACCGTAATGAATGGTGACAGAAAACCGTTAAATTTTTTTATCTTCCGATATACCGACAATCAGACATATATATTTTTTGACTTTTTGTGTTAAAAATATATTCACTTGTATAAAAAAATGTTTTACATAAATAAATACACACTAACTAAAAATAAGAGATATTTTGATATTATAATAAATACACTAAAAAATATTAATAATTATAGGAATACATAAATATTTTTTTTCTTTTTTTTTGTGCTGGAAATATAAAATAGTAATGTATATATTTTTTGGTACGAAAATAAATTAAGAATATATTAAAAATTATTAAAACATCTCTTATTTTAAAATAGAGAAAGTATATATATATATATATATATATATATATATATTAATTCATTTTTTTTAACTCTTTCTCCTCTATTTATTGCAGCTTTCCTCCTTTCACTTTCAGGAGACAAACGAACAGATTTTTATTTTCTCCGATTTTACTTTCTTTCTTTTTCTCTCCTTCGCTTTCCTTTCTAGCTTCCCCTGTTTAACGTCTTCTTCTAAAGCTCGCACAACTTTTCACCTCCCATGGCTTCCTTTCTCCTTCTTCTTTAAAATATCCAGAACTTTCTTCAGCTCTGTTTTTCTTTTGGCTTTCAGCTTCCTCTAGCTCTGTTTATCGGCTCACTACTGTTTGATCAAATCTCCGAAAACTCGAAAAACAAAAAGTTCACCATTTTCAATGGCAGACAAAACTCAGTCAGATGAATTCATTTCCCATAAAAACCCAACTGTTCCTCAAGTCATAGAAGAGCTAAAAGAGCTCTGGGCTATGGTTTTACCAATCACAGCAATGAACTGTCTTGTCTACGTACGCGCCGTCGTGTCCGTTCTCTTCCTTGGCCGGCTCGGTAGCCTCGAGCTAGCCGGAGGAGCTCTCTCCATCGGATTCACCAACATCACAGGCTACTCTGTTCTCGTTGGACTCGCCTCGGGTCTCGAGCCAGTGTGTAGCCAAGCCTACGGTAGCAAAAACTGGGATCTCCTCACGCTCTCTCTCCACCGTATGGTCGTGATTCTCTTAATCGCCTCTGTTCCCATTAGCCTCCTTTGGATCAACCTTGGACCCATCATGCTTTTCATGGGTCAAAACCCTGAGATAACGGCTACGGCCGCTGAATACTGTCTTTACGCCCTTCCTGATCTTTTGAACAATACTTTGCTTCAACCGTTGAGAGTTTATCTAAGGTCGCAGCGAGTGACAAAACCAATGATGTGGTGTACGCTAGCAGCTGTGGCGTTTCACGTGCCGTTGAATTATTGGCTTGTGATGGTGAAGCGTTGGGGTGTTCCGGGTGTGGCTATTGCGTCTGTTGTGACGAATTTGATCATGGTTGTGCTTTTGGTTGGATACGTTTGGGTGAGTGGGATGTTACATAAGACAGTGAGTGGTGGTGGTGGTTCTACGGTGGTGGCGGTGGCTCAGTCGTCGTCTGTGTTGGAGTTGTTTGGAGGGTTGGGACCGTTGATGAGAGTGGCGGTTCCTAGTTGTTTGGGGATATGTTTGGAGTGGTGGTGGTATGAGATTGTGATTGTGATGGGTGGTTACTTGGAGAATCCTAAACTTGCGGTGGCTGCCACTGGGATTTTGATTCAGACTACGAGTCTTATGTATACTGTTCCTATGGCTTTAGCTGGATGCGTCTCTGCTCGGGTATGTTTCTCTGCTCTGTTATGTTAATGGTCAAAATTTTAGTCAAAATTTGAGTCAAAACTAGTGACTAAGTTGATTTGAGTCAAGATTAGACTAGTGATTAGTGATGAAGTGGTCTAGATTTGAGTCTTAAAACTATTGACTAAGTTGATTTGGGTTTGCATTTGAATGTTCAAAATCAAATTGTGGATGGATCGTTTTAAGTCAACAAGAGTCTCTGCGTTTTTTTCTTTCAAAAAAATAAATGTGTGGTGCCTATGATTGATACTGGAGAACGTGGGAGTCATTAGATTAAATTAAGACAAAAAGACAAAAGTCTTGGAACTTGAAGGTTCGAAAACATTTTACCAGTGGCAAGAACGTTTTATTCAAGAAAGATTTATGAACTTTGTTCTTGTAATTGACATTAACTTTCTTTTTTTCCTAATAAAGTTTATGTGTTTTTCGAGGACCTTATTATATGTTTAGAAGGTTCTCTGTTTAGTGTTTATTTTGTTCGAGGAAGATTTAAATTTTGTTCTTGTAACGAGGTTATTAGAAATTTAGAAGGCTCTTTGATTTTTTTTGTTCTTTTTAAGTTTCTTAAAGCTTTTCGAAAAAGAAGAAAAAGAGAGGATAAAAAACGTGCAATGTAATGGGAAAATATTACATCAACTTCCATTAATAGGTCACTCCGTGGTATGTGATTGGACGTTAACATACCTACAAATAAAAAAAATAAAAAAAGTGGTTGAAAAGAGAGTAGTCAAGTGTGGTCTATTTTATTGTTGCCAATCTCATGATACTCTTCAACCTCATCGAAAACCACTTGTCCTTTTCTGTTTCCTTTACATGTGACAAAAGTTTGGCTTCAATAACTTTTTTTATGATTTGGTTTCATTAATTTTCTCAGGTTGGAAACGAGCTCGGTGCAGGTAGACCGTACAAGGCGAGACTAGCCGCGAACGTGGCTCTAGCTTGCGCGTTTGTAGTAGGAGCATTGAATGTGGCTTGGACCGTTGTTTTAAAAGAGCGTTGGGCTGGACTATTCACTGGCTACGAGCCACTCAAGGTTTTGGTTGCTTCGGTTATGCCAATCGTCGGGCTATGCGAGCTAGGGAATTGCCCGCAAACCACGGGCTGCGGGATTCTTAGAGGGACAGGTCGGCCTGCGGTTGGGGCACATGTGAATCTTGGGTCATTTTATTTCGTTGGGACTCCCGTGGCGGTTGGACTAGCGTTTTGGTTGAAAATTGGGTTTAGTGGGTTGTGGTTTGGATTGCTTTCGGCTCAAGCGGCTTGCGTGGTTTCGATATTGTATGCGGTTTTGGCGAGGACTGATTGGGAAGGGGAAGCAGTGAGGGCAATGAGACTGACGAGTTTGGAGATGAGGAAAGTTGGAAAAGATGAAGAGTCGTCATTGTTGTTGTTGGATGATCGTAATGGGAATGATGAGAAGTTGGATGATGTTTTGTAATCAAATTGGATAATTGTGGGGTCAAAACTTGAGAGACGACTTATTCTTGTTATGTGAAGGGGTATTTTAGGTTTTGTCTTCACTAGTGATGAGTGTTGACCTCGTTTGTTCAATGTTTTGTTTGTATCCGTTTCGGTTATTTCTTAGTGAGTTTTGCTAATTGAAAGAAACTTTGGAAGCTCAATCATTTTTAGACGTTGAAAATAAGATTAAATATAGTTAAATTATTGGATATGGCTTTTTGCTAGAAATGGTGAAAAAGAGGACTATAATAAAAGCTTGTAAGAGAACTTTTTTGACCATATTAAGCCAAACACAATTGAACGCATGCATATAGCCCTTTTATTCCCCTTTCAAATGTGGTTTTCATAATAAACAAGTAATTTTGATAAATCTTCCCAATCTTATTTGTGTATTAAGTTGGGTCAAAAAAGATGATGAGGAAAGGGTACATAGTGTAGAGTACATTTTTATTTTCATTGAAAACCATAATGATTTAAAGCCCGACACAGTCACATATGTTCCCCAAAAACTTTTGGACATGCCTTTGCCAGATTATCCCATACAAAGGACTCCTTTTTTTTGTCGGGCACTTCAAGTCTCAAGTCTACTATGGAATTAGAGAATTGTGTCACACGGACCAATTAGATTCATACCTTATCCAGTTCAGATAAAATCTGTTAACGCAATGACAAAAAATAGTAATATCTCAGAGATTAGTGTTTAAATTTGATATTATGGTCACTCTAAAAAAGAGAGATAACTCTATCAGTTCTTCTCTATATGTGATTATGTTCTGTTACACATCTCATTATAACTTTGTTCTGAAAAAACCTTGTATTAGAATTTTAAGGTAAATTTTACCAACATACCCAATCAACCTTTTTACCTAAAACTGACAAAACTGAGTTTAAAATGAAACAAACAAAATTTGACTGGTTTTTAATCTGTTTGTAGATTATTAATAATTTTTTTTTTTAATGATCAAAATGTTTATGAAAGGAATGGAGTAAATGAGAGTGAAGTGGGGACTTCATTAAAAGCAAGGTCTCAAAGGGTCACGCTTGATGGCATGGCATGTAGGACTTGATGATGACGAGACATCTGAGATTTGTTACTTCAATGTACCTTTAGAAGAGGGTTTTATATGGCACATTCTTGTGCCTATCAGTTTGCCAAAGAGATAAAACCAAATAGTAAGAAATATTCAAAATTAATGAGAAAGGATCAAAGAATGTGAAAGCCTTTGAAATATAGAGGAGGTATCATGTGAATCCAACACTGTTTCATTTAAAATCCCTTTCAATTTTAACCCTCACTCTCCTATATATCTCGTCACCATATTTTCTTTTGCTCAAAACACTTTCTATATATGAAAACCTAAGATATAAGTAACACCTTCAATCTTTTCCCAATGAAATCGATATCTTTATTCGCGATTCTTCTTCTCCATCTCTTTGTTAGTACTAATAGTTTCCAATTGGATCTCTTTCACTGTAAGTATTATTTGGCTATAACATGGTTCATAAATTAGAGACAATGAATGTTAACTTGGTTGGTTTATTAATTTGTTGTATTGTGACTTGCGAGGTTGTAGATGTGGCGAGCGGATCAAGCATACCTGACTGCTCGAACGCGTGTGGACCATGTAAACCGTGCAAGCTTGTCGTGATCAGTTCCAAGTGTTCAGCCTCCGAGGCCTGCCCTCTCGTCTACAAGTGCTTGTGCAAAGGCAAATACTATCACGTGCCTACCCTCACCTAACCCTTCCTCATCTCACGTGACCACTTCTTCCTTAACGGTGACCACTTCTTCCTTAACGTTTTCAATGATCTGTTGTTGTTGCTTTTCCAAAGTTTATTGACTCTCACCTTAGCGTGTGGTGTTGATTTGTAATACCGCAATTGAATAAACGGCCAGGGAAATATTAGATTATTTGTTTGTAAAAGCATTCTAAGCCAAATACAAAACTTTGAACACGAGGTAAGAAACAAGAACAGTTGATGAACAAACTAACACTATTCCTAAGAGAAGAGTCAGATCTGATTTAAAGCTCTGTCTCGATTTCGTTGAAGTTCCAGTCTCTGACAATGTCTCTTCTCACTGCACGGCTTCGTACTAACCGTGGTGAGGCTCCTTCACCTGCTTGGAAATTGGGCTGTGGGGTTACCTTAGAGGATGATGCAGGGAAAGCGTTAGATCTTGCAGCTTGAATGAGTGATTTCCTTGTGAGGCAGCTCGCAATCACGGAGCATCTTCCCTCGTTGTCTGAGCTAGAAACAGAGTAGCTTCTAAATGAGTGGGATGGGCTCTCTACACTATGGCACACGAGGCATGCAAAACTCATTTTTTTGCCTCGGTGAGTATCTTGTATGCGGGTTTTTAGTCACAAGTACACTTGGTCTATACAACTCCTGCATTTTGCCAAAAGACAAAAGGTTTCAGCAACATAAGGTTACGTCTGCTGCGAGTGATTTCATTTCTGTGGAACAAGAACTTAGCTAGGCATTCACCAAAATCACTAAAGCAAAATCCTTTACTCACGAAATAGAGCCCATAACAAGTAAAATCTGAACCGTTTCAAAGAGGACTCTTGGCTGACACCGTATCAATAACATAATGACAATTTTCTTCATGAGGATGTTTTTCACTAACCACTATATAAGTAGAAACAGAAAACATGACAAAGCTCATTACTTTGTACCTGACCGATCAGAGCCCTGAACAACCATGACTAACATAGCTACGGTTCTAAACCATCAATCAGAACCAGACTCATGTGTTCAACATCTAGAACAAAAGCTCTATAGACTAGACTCATCCATTTTCGGCAGCAAAAGGAAGCCAAATTGAGGGAAGGTTCCATCACATTTCACAATCCACAGAATTTCTTCAAATACCCCTACAAAAGCCCCATCACTAGCTTATACTAGATTCTTAGTCATCACTGCTAGGGCTCAGAGTCAACTACAACAAATTCAAACCTAATTTCCGCTAAATTCATCAAATTGGTGACGAATTTTTTGCAATCAAAGGAAAGATCCACAAGAATTTCAATTCCAATTGCGCGCTAGAGAGAGATAGAAGTTGAGATCTGGAGAAGCAAGCAAAACTTTACCTCTGGGTGATTCTCGAATTGAGTATGGGTATCCGAAGGAATGACGATGACGATGATTGCTTACTTGAATTTCGAATTCGAGGAATTCTCCATCATCACCACGAGGATCTAGAAGCCATAGGCGAGAGACTCGCGTCTCGATTTGGGTGTTTATAGCTAAGTTTACTGCGCGTGGACGACACGCGCCGTCACTAGCGATATTTCCCGCGTGCGACGATGACTCGACACATTTTACACCATTTTTATCCGCTTCTAATTTACGAGAGAAACTCGGTTAAATCTTCTAAACCAATAAACCCTTGGGGGTCACTGGTCACAACAAAATCATTAAACCCTTCTTTAATTATCAAATCAAACCGGATTCATAGTCTTTTAAGAATCTTGCATTGGCAAATTTTCATTTGCTTCTTTAATCAAGCATTTCCACAACAAAAGTAACACTAAAAGCCTATCACATCTGGAAATTTACAGAAATTGTAGTCTTTTGATTTTAGAGGAAACACTAAAGATTTATCCACGCCGGTTTCTTCATGAATCACACATTAAGAAAACGATACAGTTGCGTAGAAGCTTTTTTTCCTCTCTAAGCAGAAGAACCCTTCAGCTGGATCAAAAGATAGACAAGAGAAGAGACATAGATTTTATAACAGATAGGGTTCACTCAGATTTGCTTCTTGAAATTGCGTACCTTTAAGAACTCGTTCCAGCATCTGTCCCTGCGGTTAGATCTTCTAATTCATCAACAATAGCGGTGTAGCAAAAGAAGTATTGATCCTTCAAGAAAGAGGAAGGAATTGAACAAGTCAGAACAATAATGTGGTGAGATACAATTTGTTAGCTATAAAGATTTACCATGGTTTGAACCATGCCAATGCGTTGGCTTCGAAATGTTGCCACGGTTTTAGCAAGATCCAACGCAGACATATCCCCAGCAAGAATTCTCTGGATTGTGTTATGTATGGCACAGTAGGTTCCGGTTCTTCCTATACCTGCACTGAGAGATACAAAACAATATTCTCAGGAGACGTTGAACAACACTTGCATACAAACACACTCATTGACATGCATCGTACCTGCAATGCACAATGATTGGGCCGAGACTAGGCGGTACTTGATATAATCTTTTTAGAATTTCACGGACAGCCACAGTATCCCTGGGAACTCCATGATCAGGCCACTCTGGATACTGAATATGCAAAACGGACATGGGCTGATTCTCTGTCTGAAACACAATATCGTACAGTGAATAATGCTGGACCCTTAACGAGAGAACTTGATCCGGTAAAAAATAAATAGAAGCAAACTGATGCAAGATTCTCACCTCCTTGTAGTTAACCTCAAGATTCCGTAACATCAATGAAGTGTCAATAGACTTTGTCCACTTTGTCGTAACAGATATGTTGCCAAATTCTCTAGGTCCATCTTCGGCTTGAAAATAGTCCCCGCATTTAACCATCTGTAACAAGAAGCCAGATAAAGTTAGCATGAAAAGACAAACCAGATAAGTTCATTAATCAACATCAGAGAGATAGTTATCTATCGTCATCACTGTTTATGGAACATCCAAAACTTGCTAGCAAATAATGAACAAATATCAGAAACAAATGCTCACAACAACTTCACTTCTACTAGGATGTTTACAACAGATCATGTTAATATCCAATCGTCTAAATCAAATATAGTCATAGATGCCTTGATGATCAGCTCATATGTCTCTGAACGTCCTTCCTTATTTCCAAGGGTGAATCTTATCCATTACTAAGTGAGGGTTGGTGAGACTTTAGCATTAAGATAGGTTCATAGATTGACCTCAAAATAAAATTACTACAGCCAGGGAAAGTAACACTAACCAGCGATCAAGGAGAAGATTACATTAGTAATAATATCATGTGTCACTAGCAACCTCCTTACAAACTAAACTTTTAAGCACGAGTTCATCAATCGTTAAACAGAGCGATAGTGATATTCCTATTTCATTAAGAAACAGAAAGAAAAAGACTCATACACACAAGCAAGACTAGGAGGTTTACCAGATTATTGTCAACCAATCGAGTGAGCATGACAATGATTGGGCAATGCTGCTGAATAACCATCTCCCAGAAGTCCTCCATCGTACGTGGTAAAGGACCTTGCGTAGCTATGAACTGAGAAATACTCTCAGAATCCGACGTCTACATAACATAACCCATCAATAACCATAAAAACTTCAGAAAAACACACAGGTAGATAGACTAATAAGAAGTGTACCTTAATTAAGCTTGCATTCACATATCCTTTTGCAGATGATCTATAGTCTTTACATGGATTCAGAACAATCCTGTTCTTGTCAACTATATCCAAAGCAAAATCAAAATTTAGAACTGTACACAACTAACTAGCAAATCCACAAAAAAAGAGAGGAACAATACATGGAACAACATCACTGTATCTGTTTTTTTCAGTATTGACACTGTTCGTAGCCACTGTACTGTTTAGCAGCATCTCCGATGGCCACATCCTATTAGCCTGCGTTCGAGGAGAGTTTATTATGATCCAATTAGGTTTTAAGGAAGAAACACTAGGAAGAGGAAAATTCTCAATTTAAGAGGATGGATCTATAACCTGTAAACCGGCAAACTCTTGAGCGATCGAGTCAGGATCTTGGATCTTTCCCCGGAAAACGCCGAGAGCTTGGAGGCAGTGATTGAGCTGATCGGAGGAGAGAGAGAGTTTTGAAGGAGGCGCATCAGCGGATGAGAACTCGAAACGCGTCGAGTTGGTGAAAAGATTAGCGGCAGAAGGAGTTGTCCCCGTCGCCATGACTGGTTTCCGGTGGGATCTAACGCGACGGCAGGAACTGAAGTTGCCCGTCGTGTGAGGCGGAGTGAGAATCGGACCTTTCTGGTTAATTGAAGTTTCGATTGGCTCCGCTCTCCGAGAAGAAAGGGTAAAGTTTTGTGATTAGTGGATTATGCGACAATTTCAATGTTTTGTTATTTTTATTTTGTAACCAATTATTAAAGTTGATGACCATATTATATAGTTTTAACTATATTAGTTTGTGATTTAAATAATATGTTGATTACTTTAATAAAATCATAGAAATTTAATAAAAATATATAGTAAATAAATTAAAGAATCTAAGGGCTATTATTGGGTTGTGATTTACATCATGTTTTAATGACTTTAAATGTTAGGTAAAATCGGTTGTTATTCAATCAAAATTTTATTAAAATTTAGTGTTATTTGTTTTTGATTTGTAATTTTTTTTTCTAAAATCTTCATAAATCTAGAGTTATTAGATTCATAATTTTATAAAATCAATAAAAGTTTAAAGAAACTTTATAACATTCTGAATCCAATAACTCTAGATTTATGAATTTTTTTAAAGATTTTTACAAATCAAATACTAATAACATCAAACTTTAAAAGAGTTTAATAAAAAATTTGATTGAATAATAACAGATTCTACATAACATTTAAAATCATTAAAATATTATTTAAATCACAAACCAATAACACTCCCTTAGTTATTATGATTTTCATTGGTAGTTTATCAAGTTTTAGCAAGCTTTGAAGAAAAGGAACCTGCTCTTCTATTTTATTTTCTGTCGGAATAACATTTTCAAAAATGATCATAATTTCCTAAAACTACAATAGATTTTTCCTAGATGGGCAACGTCACAGAATAAAACAATAGTGGGCCTGAAAAGCCCAACATAAAAGCCCATAATCAATAATAAAAATTAAAAACTCTTCACTTGAGTGAACACACTGCTCCACATGAATGTCATTGAAACACCATTGATGAGCCAAAACCCTCTTAAAACCTCTTCATCAGATTTTCCCCTTTCTCATACCAAAACCCTAAAAAAACCAAATAGCCGATGAAATCCAGTTTCCGTACCATTTCCATCCGCCGTCATTCCGGCCACCGAACCTTCTCCGATACGGCGGTGGAAGATGTCTACAAATTCGTAAGAGACAGAGGTCTCGACCACGCTGTAGAAAGAGAGAAGAATCTCAGACCACTTCTCAGCATCAAGGACCTTATCAGATCGGAGCCTGCAAAATCAGTTCCGATCTCAGTTATCACCACTAAGAAAGATTCACTACGAGTTCCTCTCCGTCCAATCGAGTTCATCAGAAGCTTCCCTTCCGTTTTCCAAGAGTTTCTCCCCGGAGGAATTGGTATTCATCCTCACATCAGTCTCACGCCGGAGATTCTAAACCTCGACGCCGATGAGCAATTGGTTTATGGTAGTGAGTCTTATAAGCAAGGATTAGCTGATAGGCTTTTGAAATTGCTGATGATTAATAGGATTAATAAAATTCCTTTGGAGATTCTCGATTTGTTGAAATGGGATTTAGGTTTACCTCAGGATTATGTTGAAACTATGGTACCTGAGTTTCCTGATTATTTTAGAGTAATCAAATCGAAGTTACGAGGATGTAGTGGCGAATTAGAGCTGGTTTGTTGGAGCAATGATCATGCTGTGTCTGTGTTGGAGAAGAAAGCTAGAACAATTGGTAAAGGAGAGTATACGAAAGGATCCGCGATTGCTTTTCCGATGAAGTTTTCAAATGGTTTTGTGGTTGATAAGAAGATGAAGAAATGGATTGATGATTGGCAGAAACTGCCGTATATTTCTCCTTATGAAAATGCACTCCATCTGTCGGCGACTAGCGATGAGTCTGATAAGTGGGCGGCTGCTGTTTTGCACGAAATCATGAACCTTTTTGTGTCGAAGAAGGTTGAGAAAGATGCCATTTTGCATCTTGGTGAGTTTATGGGATTGAGGTCGAGGTTTAAGAGAGTTCTCCATAACCATCCCGGTATCTTTTACTTGTCAAGTAAGCTTAGGACTCACACTGTGGTTCTTAGAGATGGTTACAAACGGGGGATGTTGATAGAGAACAATGAATTGGTGACAAGCAGGAACCGTTACATGAAACTCATGAATACAGTTAAGAAAGAAAATAAGGCAGTTCCTTCTAGCAGCAAGAGAGAAGATAAGGGGAAAGTGGAAGGCGCAGTTTGTGATACTAATGCAAAGGCTGAGAATGATAAAGTGGAAGGCGAAGTTTGTGATACTGATGCAAAGGCTGGGAATGATGACATTTCTGGTTCTGATGTCGAAAATGATCATCAAGGAGACTTTGTTGATGATGACGAGGACGATGATGAAGTGGATCAAAACCAGAGTCTGAACCGTCGTCGTAGAAATTCAAGTCCAAGAGCAGGTAGAAGGAGTTTTGGAAACTCGGGTTCAAGAGATAAGCCACAATCGAGGCGGAACAAGATCAGTTTAAAGACCGAGAAGAAGAGGAGTCGGATGTATTAAAGACAATCCATCTTTACTGGTGGCTGCATTTTCAGCGGGTTCGTTTCTTCTCCTGTGTAGTAATCTCACTCTATAGCTTGTCCGTTTCATTCTTACTTCTCAGGGGAGAACAATCGAGTTTTTATAAAGAGTTATATTCCGTAGTTATGCTCAGACCTTAAATCTGACTTTCCAGGTGATTTGGCAGACTCGGGATATCAACTAGTTGAATTGCTAGTGTGGAATATTAGCAAATACTGAATCTCGTTCATTAATATCGATGTAATGAGTAACACTTATCAATCTCATTTGAACCATAAGAATTGTAAAATGAAGGAGACACATTCCAAATAAAGACTTCACTTATCAATATTCAATAACCTATGCCGTGTACATATCGAATTTAGACAGAGATAACTTTTTTGACACAAAATTTCCTCGCAAAGCATAGAATTAAGAAGAACAAAACAACGAACACAGATAGCAATACATGTCTAGACAGTATCTGTAAGTATTCTTCTCACTTGCCTATGCCACTTTGTTTTGGAACTCGGATGTCTCATAGACTCGAGCAGTGTTATCAACAGAGACTGAAACAATGAAGTCCGCGTTGGTAGAGACTGAGATGGCCTGGACCGCATCTTGGTGACCATGGTAGGTATGGATGCAGTTGCCTAATAAGCTGTCCCAAACGCTCACTGTACCATCGGCGCAGCCAGTGGCTAAGTACTTGGAGGTTCCTATCCAAGTCAGGGATGTCACACCTTCCTGTAATGGAAAAAAAAGGAGTTCTTGTTTTAGTTTCAATCTCTGTTTTGATTCTATCTCAGAGAAACTACAAGGTTTATACCGCATGGTCGCAGATGAATCTGGGAGTGGAATGCTGCAGATCCCAGATTATAAGCTTCTTGTCCATTCCACCTGTTGCAGCCAACGGGATGGTTGCAGAGCTTGGTGAAAACTTCACACACTCAACTGAATCTGTATGAGAAGTCAAAGAGCTCACAACCTGTTGGTATGATTATTCACAAGTTAGTTGATATGTCAAATAAATATGAGAAACACCCTTTCATCCAAGAATATGGTAGATGATCAAAGACAATGTAAATAGAAAATTTTCAAGAAAAAAACAGGTCCGAAATAAGCAGTGCTTATTGAAATAATATAGATCATAAACCAATCGTGTGAAAGCTTGGTAACAACAGTACAGTAAAGGGCAAACCTTTCCGGTGACTATATTCACAATGTGAACAGAACCGTCTTTCGAGCCACTGATAGCGAGACTTGAGTTCGAGTTAATATCTAAGCATGTCAACCCTTCCGTATGATAAGGATGACCTACACAAAACCAGAGGTTAGCATTTCACACGAGTCATAAAAGGCGAAAGATTTAGTGTACTTGTACAGTAGTAACACGTTTAAGTTTCGCTTGCCTTTAACAACATGAATGCTTTCACAAGTTTTTGGGTTCCACACTATCAAACTTGCATCATCAGAGCCAGTACAAATTAGTTTACCTACAGTATCCACACACAGGCAAACAATACAATAAATACAGGTAGAATCAATTAGACAATCCAGAAAGCAATTTAGATAGAAGCTTATATAAATACCGTCAGGGGTAAAGTCACCGCAAGTGACATTTAGATTATGGCCTGAAAACATATTAAGATAAGCTTCTTTATCAGCATTCCACATCCATAGAGAACAATCTTCTGATCCAGCCAACACAATGTGTCCTCTCGGATGCCATCTCACCCACTGTAAAAACCAAACAGTAAGTACTAAATTTGAACTCATAAATTTGGCACAACTCTTACAGTTTCAAGCACAAGTAAATTTCTACCTCGATTCCAGCACCAGGACCATCGAAAACACATTTCAAATTCCCTGATGATGCATCAAAGATCTGAACAACACCATCTAATCCACCAGATGCAAGTAACTGTCCATCAAAGCTAAAAGCTAAACAAGAAACAGAGTCCTTGTGACCAGGAAGCTCAGCAGCCCAATCTCCATTACCAATTTTCCAGAGAAAGGCTTTATCATCTCCACCTCCAGTTGCAACAAGCGTAGCATCTGTTGGGCTACAAGCCAATGCATAAAGCTCACCTGTTAAAGCAACAAGAAAAAACGTAATTTAGTTTCATGAAAGTTACAAACACATTTTGAGTGATAAATAGAATGATAAAAACTTTACCTTTGTGACCAGTGAATGTGTGAACAGAGTCATCGTTTTCATCTGAAATTAAGATTTGGTACAATTAAGAAGCAAAAATTTCATATTGAGGAAACACAAGAGGTGGTAAATTGTTTTACCAAATTCTTCAGCATCATCGTCCATATCATCATCATCTGCTTCAGGAAGATCTGAATCCGTAATAGAAGAGTCATATACACATAGATACATACATACATACGATAAAAGACTAGGATTGAAGAATTAAAAAAAAAACCTTCTTCGTCGACATCGATTTCACGGAGGACATCGGATTCACCAAGAAAAATCTCTCCTTCATCCTCTTCTTCCATCGCTAGATTATTCATCTCTGTATTATTATTATTACTCATCTTCTTCTTCTTCTTCTCACCACAATATTTTTTTCAGCCGCGACCAAGAAGAAAATGAGGACGGCGGAGATGAAGGTGTGACGTGTCACGATGAGTCGATGATGGAACAAAGTACAAAAACCCTTCTTCTCTTTCTTTTTTCCCAAACAAAAACCCTTTCAATGTTTTTTCGGTTAAACGACGTCGTTTCTAAGCACAAAAGTGAAACGACGTCGTGTGAATAGCTCATAAACCCGTCGTTTTATCGAAATTTTGGATTTATACATTGTTCTTAGTTCATCATAACATAAATTAGACAAAAATAATCTTACACAAATCTTTAGACTACAATTTTTTTTTTCTTTTATCGAACCATTTCATTTCACAACATCACAAATCTTCGATTGCTAGATTCATTTTCATACAAATAAAAAAAAGAACAAAAACTTACGGGTAAAAAAACTACCTACGTTGTAAATATTATGATTTTCAAGTTATGTTTGTGTTTTTTTACCTTGGACCAGATAACTCAACAGCGTGCAAATTGTAAGTAGAATCAAGAATCCAATCAGAGTTAGGATTAGGACTCAAATCAATCTCTTCCCTCAATATCTCAACTTTTTGCCATTCGTCCCATCTCTCCGCAAGCCCATCTCCTTCAAGCATCCTTACAACTTCAGACATCTTTGGTCTCTCCATTGGTGATCCTTGCGTGCAAAGCAACGCCACTTGTATCACTTGTTCCAGTTCTCTCTCCTCGTAGTTTGTCTGAAGATCTGGATCTACTAACATCTCTAGCTTCTTCTCTTTCAACAATCCTTTCACCTAAAACAACAAACAAGTATTTATTATTATTATTCAGAGAGATTAGATTCTCATTTCAATGATTTTTGTTGGGATCAAATGGGAAGTTTTATGTTATTATTATTACCCAGTCAAGCAACATGACGTCGTCGTCGTTAGCTAGCCGAGCGAGATCGAAAGCTCTTTGTCCTGTGATTAGTTCTAGAAGCATGATTCCGTATCCGAATACGTCGGTTTTCTCTGAAGATTTTCCGGTTGAGAGATATTCTGGAGCGATGTGACCGATTGTGCCACGGACGGCTGTTGTCACGTGAGTGTCTTTGTAGTCCATTAGCTTCGCCAACCCGAAATCTCCAACAACCGCTTCGAATTCTTCGTCTAAGAGGATGTTTGCTGCTTTTACGTCACGGTGAATGATCTTCGGATCGCAGTGATCGTGTAGGTAAGACAAACCACGAGCTGAGCCTAGCGCGATTCTCTTCCGCGTTGGCCAATCGAGCGGAGGCTGTGACGGTGGCCTCTCTGTCATTTGTGTAACCAAAATTATGAATATCCATAAAAAAGAACATGAAAAAAGCTTCTCTTTGAAGATGGAACCAATTGAGAGAGCGCACAGAATGTTTAAATTTTACCTCTGAGACACGACGCAACGCTTCCGTTGGCCATGTAAGGATACACGAGCAATCTCTCGGTCGGTGTCATACAGAATCCTCGTAATCTCAACAGGTTTCGATGAACTGCCATACTTATCATCTCTACTTCTGTCTGAAACTGGAGCTCTCCACCTGGAGTTCGCTCTTCCTTCAGTCTCTTGACAGCAACAAGGGTTCCGTCTGCCAAACGTCCCTTGTAGACTTTCCCGAACCCGCCTCTACCCAAAATATTCTTGTTACTAAATCCATCACTCGCCACTTGTAGCTCCCGTAAAGAAAACCTCTTGAGCTGTCCCAGGTGAACCTCTGGATCTTCTTCGGCTGCATAGAGATTTTGCAGTTAAGATTTTACTCAAAAGATTTTGTAGCTCAAAAAACAATTGCTTCTCGATTGATTTTCAATTTTTCATTAACAGTTGTTCCAATACTTAATGCTAAAGCAAATTGCTGGCTAAGAATTGTTCAAATCGAATAATGAACAGAAACTAATGCGAACAATAAACTTACCAGGCACATCGAAGAAAATATCTAGTGGCTTTCTTCGCCGCCACCAAGCAAAGGCTATTGCAGGAGCAGCAAACAGCAAAGCAGCACCTGCAGCAACTCCACCAGCTATTGCTCCAGTTATACCATATCCACCTGAAATAAAATTAGACACAAAACTATATCAATTTATATTGTGGCAAGATGGGTAGAAAATGGATTGACAGAGAAGCAAAGATTTCATCTTCTGTTTCCTATAATGTAAACTGAAAAGAGGCGGCTTACTCGGGGTGGAAACTGGTGGAGGTGGAATAAAAGGTGGTGGAGGAGAAAACGGGGGAGATCCAGGACATGGGTGACTTGTAACAGGTCCACATAGGTCTAAGTTATTAGCAAAACTGCACAAGGAAATGGGAATTTCAGAATAAATTCAGACACACAACAACTGAAATAACTGAAAAGGATAAATAACATAACCTGATGGGTGTGAAGAGTGAGAAGGAGCCATTGTCAGGAACTGAACCAGAGAGTCGGTTATTTGATAGATCTCTGTGTTGCATCCATCAAGGTTAAGTGCATTAACTCAAACAAATCAATTGAGAGAGAATGAAGCAGACATAAATGAAAGTTGATGAGAGAACTCACAACACTTGAAGGGTAGTGATATTGGTCAGTGCCATGGGAATTGACCCAGTGAGACTGTTGTTGTTAAGCCGGCTATTCTTGCATGTAAAATTTTCAGCAAAGAGTCAAATATTTGAACAGCACTGAAGATTAAACAAGACTGTAACTGACCGGTAAAGCAAAAATATACTCACAGAAACCTCAGCTTTGAAAGCTTTCCCAATGATTCAGGGATAGGACCAGTGAAGCTGTTTAAGTAGAGATCCAAGCTCACTAAGTTTGTCAGATTTCCAAGATTACTAGGAATTGGGCCAGTTATATTGTTACTGTAAAGCTCCCTGTAAAATATAAGAAAAGAAATTACAAAAGGTATCTCCAGTGTATCTTATATCAATCTTGGATTTGTTTTGTTAAAGCATGATGCGTAAGTGCAACTTACAAGTACTGCAAATTCTTGAGCACACCAAGCTCCGGAACTAAATGGCCAGACAACTCTGCATTTCCTAAATCACTGTAGTCGACGAAAGAAGCAAAAATGTCGGAAACCACACTGAGGTTCAAAGTTTTAAAAGAGGGATTAGTAGAAAGCTTTACACTCTAATGACACTGTTCTCGTTGTTGCAAGTGACATGGAACCATGTACAAGGATTCACAAGCGTAGGATCCCAGCTCTGCAAGACATTGTTCGGATCAACTAGAGTGACCCTCAAAGTATGCAAAGCATCACCTGTAACAAGAACCACAAATCTACACAATTAGCATCAAAATGTCTAATTTCCAAAAGAACAACCAAACAGGTCTCTCTGAAATTGGAGACTAATTAAAAATAAATGGTCTTCCAGAGAATGTTTAGATCAACAACATCAATCTTAAGATGTAGAAAGTTTCAAGACCCACCACAACAATATAAACTTCAAGCTGATACAGACACGACTAAGAGAGATCAAAAACCCAGCTTTTCAACCAAAAGAACAAGCCTTTTCAATTTTTAAAGCTGATATGAAAAAAGAAGAAACTTGGTATAGTGATCTGAACAAGAAAAGCAAAACAGTGTATTCACAGTAGTAGACACTAAATCTAAAACAACAACATCTCCTTCACACAATAGAAAACAATGAAGAGAAATTTCAGAACATACAAAGAACCAAACACAAAATCATTAAAAAAAATCAAAATGCAGACACTAAAATAGCGATTCACCTCCAAATAACAAAAAGATCGAGAAAGTAATTGAGAAACAAGTAAAGCTGAGCAATGAGTAAACCAACCACAAACCTTCCAAATTAGCAGAAGCAAGCCACAGTGAATGATTCGAAAGTAAGATCAACGAAACTAAGACAAACACCACATAAGTCATCTCCATTTCGAAGAACAATGCTAAATTTCGAATCTTGATTTGATCTCTTCAGATCCGAGAAAACCCTAACCTTCGAAAATCACCACCATTAACCTCAACACAAAAAAAATCCCTCATTTTTTCGATAACCCTTTAAAACCCATTAGCAGTAAAACAAACACTGAGTGAAAATCAAAATCCTAATTCTCCGGCGTTCTCGTCGTCGTCTTTTCTCAATCACACTCTCTCTCTCTCCCTCACACACACACACTGTAAAACAAAAGTTGAATTAAAAAAAGAAATAATTATAAAAAAAAAATGGAGCTTTTTGGGGAAAATCTACGTGAAGTAATAATAACAAAGAGCTTTTAAAAGAAATTTTTATTAAGCCGCAACAACAAGCCTGCCAGAGAAACTATGATTAGTGTTTGTTCGTCCTCTCTCTTTTTCTTCTTTATTCTTATAAATATAACGTTCGCATAAATAAAATAGTTTCGTTAATATTTTAATTTTAAAGATCTCAACAGGCTTTTATTTATGGGGGCATGCAGTGTAAGGAGGAAGACGAGGAATATTAGCTGCCCGTAACGGTGGTGCTGCCCGAACTGACCGGTCAAAAAAACGGGTTCGCGCGAGAGAGAAGATGGTTGAAAGTGACATCACTTTGGGTTTGGGGTAAAGTAGTTGAAAGCTCTTAAGGCTACGCACCCGTTTCTCCTGGTCAAACCTCTCTCTTGGTTGGGTCCCTTTTTCTTAATTTGGAAAAACCTTATTCTAAAATATTAATGCAAGTAAGATTCGTAATCCCATATTTATGAAAGAAAAGTTAAAAACTCATAATCATGTGAGGTATCTTTTTTTTTTTTTTTCGTCTAAAGGATTTCATTGATAGAATGCGATTTTAAGTTATACAAAGCCGACAAGGAACGAAAACCTTTCGGAGACAAAGCCGGCGGGTACAAAGAAACCCCCAGAGACATAAGGCCAAAAGAGGCAGACAAACATATCAAGCCTTACGATACAAAGATTACAACTAAAGGAATAGCAGCTAAAGCCTCCAAAGCCACAACACTGACAACTCATCTCTACAAGCAGTCGACTAACACTTCCATAGAACATTTTAGCGCCATGGAGAGGCAACAGACAAGAGCCTCGAGAAGGAAACTAAATCGAGCTCACACAACCATCTCCACAGCAGAAACGAAGACGACGAAGCAAGAAGATCAGAACACAGAACCTAACCACCACCACCACTATAGAGCCAATGAGAATGAGAAAGCGGAGGATCAAGGAAAACCTTGAGATCCGAGAGGGGAAACGCCAAATAGGACCACCCATCCTTACACACGGACCTTCGTAGACCCAGCCAAAGCCACCTACAGACTAAAGACTGGTTACGCCACGCAAAGAGAAGGACAAGGGATCGACTCACCACAACGTCCAGAACTCAGCCGAGAAACCAAACAAGGTTCCAACAGAGAGCTAGTAGATGCCATTGTAGAAAGCTAGCATCCGAATGGAGAACCACAAAACAGAACCTATCGCCAAATCACCACACCGAAAACCAAGAGGAGGACAGAGAGAGAGGCAGAGCAAGGAGTCAAACAAGCCAACCCAAAAGCTGAACCTAAGGCTTCAAATCACAACAAATCGAAAAACACAGCAAAACACAAACCCTAGAAGTCACTCAAACTCACAAACAGAGGAAGAATCCGCAAACAAAGAGGCCGTTGCTGCAGCACCGAAGGGATGATCATAACCAAGCCATGGAAACGATACGCCGGCTAAATACACGCCTAACTAGAGACAGCACCACCGCAAAGCCAACAAAATCCAAGACTAGAACTCTTCAGAACCACCTCGGAACCAGCCGGAACATGCAACAAATCAACTCCCGATTCCCCAACCAACGAGAACAGAAATGAATGTTGAGACACTAGAAACAGATCGGAAAACACAGACCTCCATAACCAGATCGGAGAAAACGAGACGGTTCCACCGGGGAACAGATCCGTCTACGAAGATCACCAATACACCACCCATCCTCCAAGATAGTCACCACATCGGAACCACCATAGAAAGGAGGAAAGGCCAAGGGGAGGAGACGACGAAACTAGGGTTTGAGAAGCAAAACTAACAACAAAGATGAACTAAAGAGAAGAAGCTGAAACTACGGTGAACGGGACCGGCGACAGTGCTAAGGAAGCCACCAATCGCCGGCCAAACGAGGAAGAAGATGGCCTTGACGGCTAGGGCGAACAGGGAGAGCGAGAGAGAAGAGGAAAAACTTTTTCGTGAATTCCTCTCCGTCATGTGAGGTATCTCTCGTACCAAAAGTATGAAATTAACTTCATATTTACAATGGTTTTTTCTTTTATTTTATTTTTGGTCTTGAAATGAAGAAATCTCGTTTTATGTCACCAAAATTAGGTTAACCCAACATTGTAAATACTAGTGTTTGCTGGTATATTTAAAAACGTAACTTAAACTTTAGCAGATATGACATTGAAAGATTTGAGTTTTGTCAAAAATTCTGGTGGAAGAAACTGTAGCGAGAGACGGCAAAGACAAAATTTGGCCAAGTTCCACTATGGTAGTAGTATGGCGTACCCGATATGACTTTACTACTGTTTCATCACAATACAATTTAACAGAAACTTGTCTTTTCATTTTTTAAAACAAAACTTTTCTTCCAATACTTTGCCCATTCAATGAGTAGTGTAAAAAAGTAAAATAAAAAGCAGATTGCATTTGTTACCCTATAAATATCACACATTATGCTTACCCCATGCGATGCGGTGGACTCTTTATTTCATTATGATCAAAAGGTGTCTAGAAACAGTCATTTCAGAAAATATTTCAAGATAATGTTTACAATTATTTATTTATGAGATATTGTGAGTGGTTAAAATCAGCTGGTATGCAATGAGGATGCTTCATATTCAAAATTTTCACAAACCAGTGATAATTCTAAAAACAAGAAGAGACCCCATATTATGAAAGAGAAACACACTTGAAGAAGATTTTTATAAACAGTAGAAATCGATTAAAATTTTGCGACAAAAAAATATGCCTCCTAAATACAAGGCAACGGGATAATATCCTAGTGCAAGTGGCCACCGAACGTTTCAACTTTCAAATCCAGGAATAAAGGTAAAAAAACAAAAACAAAATAAGAGAAACACAGAATTTACAGAGAGGAAATATACCATGCAAAAAAAGAAGAAGACATGGACGCAAACGCCATAATATGGAGAAAGAACATCCCAAATTAAAAAAAAAAGCAGTGGCGGACGCAAACGCTGAACGCTGTTTTACAGATTAAGTGAGTTTTCGCCAGAGAGATCCTTTGGAAGCAGCTAAGCACTTGACTCTCGGGAATACAAATCCTGTCTTTGGAGGATTACCATCTACCAGAGTGTTCTCATATATCTCTTTGCACTCTTGTACCACCTGTTTTCATCACCATAAGCATTTCGCATTTTCAGAATTCTTGGCTTTCAATCAAACTCTTACTGGTTTGTGCCATTTCAAGTCACCCCGGCGTTTTCCTAAAAAGAGAGTTTGGTGTGTTTACCTCTTTTGTGTCCTTCCGTGGTATGCCTTCACGCAGACTAACAAGCTTCTCTACGACCTCGGCCTGCATACCATATATTAGAGATTATGTGTATATTGATATTGTAAAAAACAAGAGCAGGCTTTGGTTAGATTATATTTACCGGGCAGTCAGGCTGGTGCTCAAGAATGTTCGAGTACACGAGTGTAAATGCATCTAGACTCTCTGCAGATGCAAGTTCTCTCAGATCGCTCATTATTCTGATTCTGCTCTCCACTTTCTGTAACACAAATCCAGTGGAAATATTAAGCACTACTTAAATGAAATATAAAATTATTCAGGTTACATATGAGTTAAGTGCGGAAATCCAACTTACAGATGCACTTATATACTCCCTAAAGAAATCCATGAGAACCTCTTCATCTAGCCTCATACGTTCAATAGTTTCTTCCTTGATGTAGTTTTTCTGGAATTACACGCGTCAACCCAAAGGTTCAGTGTTTGTGTATGCGGATGAAATATAAAAGGTAAAAATACTAGAGAATAAATGAGGAAACCTGCGTTAGGAGATGATCAACATAAACAACGACTGTTTCTTCCAAACAAGCTTCGACAAATCTTCTAAATGATCTTTCTTCGACATACCTGCATCCAACATTCACCACGACAGCCTCAACAGACTTGTGGCGTTTTAAGCTCTTGTTAAACAAAAGGGGACGAGAAAAACTTACATTTTCACATCTGTGAAATAATCACCAAAAGTTGCCACGAGGTACTCGGTAACCTGTCCCTCGCACCATTCTATAAAGTAAATAGGTAGGTTAAATACAACCATAGAATGAACAAGTCAAGAACACGTATCAAGTAAATTTATCATAAAAATGTCCAAAGTGCTGTTTTAGAAGGAAGGGTAGAAATAAGATGGACGAAAGAGCGTTACTTGACTCTTAAATGATTATGTTCTAAAGATAAGAATAGTCCATATCTATTAGAAATCAAGAGAAACCAGTAGCAAAAGTATCAAGGACGTGACAATGCCTCGACTGCCTCTATTCACAAATTAGCTAGGCTAATAAATACCTTTCTGGTAAAGCTTGACAAGTAATTCCTGAACTCCTGGATCCTCAAAGATAACGCGAACTGTTTGATGCACTGCTTCCTGAAATCAAAAGACCAGATAGGACTTGTGTAAAATCCAACATAAATTTGAACTTTAAAGATCGCAAGATCAAGTTGAAATTTCATGTCAACAGCCATCTGGGCAACTACAAGGCCATAAATCGAGATGCAAGAACTACATTTGGATTGAAGACGGGGGAGAAAAAGGAATTTTTGACGAACCTTAGCCACTTCCAAGAAACCTTTGCAAGTGTCTTCAAAATTCACCTGACAGAAACACCACATTAGAGAAGCATTTTATCAGCATGCAAACAAGAGTGCATGTAGATATAGACGTGGAGTATCGTGGGACTGAGAGTGGGCATGATGCAGTGGATTTGACATTTCCAATCAAAAGAATCAATTGCAAGGAAATTGAGCTCCAAAACTAGCAGCTGGATTACCTGCTCCGCATAATTCTGTGGAAGAGCTTCTAAAGTGCTATTACTCAACTCCATGGCAAGGTCATAGCAGCGAAGGTTGTTGTTTATCTGTAGTCAATATTAACATATAAATATTCGTCTGAAAAAGGGAGAAAAGTAATAGTGACATCAAGAGATTCATATCTTCTGACATACCATAGCGCATAGAGGTTCCAGACCAATATCAGAAGCAGGTTCATCAACTCTCTTCTTTTCAGCTGCTTGGAAATCAATCATAACCTGAAGTAATCCACAATATGAATCAAAATATAGAACAGGCACTATGCTACAAAACTATACTGTTGCAGGAAAATTACAATCAGCTTAAAACACAATGAAAAGGGAAAAAATAGAAAAGAGAAAAACGGGGTAAATGGAATTGAACGATAGGGTGAGGAATGGGAAACATAGCTGGGAATGGGAAACATAGCTGGGAATGGGTAAAGTCTCCAACATTAACATTCACGAGTCTTAGAAGAAAGCAAAGAACGATTTGAAATTTCTGAGTACAGTCAATAAATAGCCTGAGTAGGGAAATGGAATATTTTCAACTATGACCTATTTCAGTTCATAGCCGAACAAAGAAATTGGGGAAACCAAAATGTCTTTGCAACCTCTTTGACTTGCCTGAATAATAGCTAAAGCAATCCTGTACAACATAACATCGGTGCTGTTATCTCTGACAATTTGCACTTGCTCTCCAAGTATTCTGAATAAATCTACAGCAGCCGGTGTATATAATTTTCCTTCCTCTGTTTTTTTAGGTGGTTGCACCTTATCCGCCTCAAGGATATTCATGTACCATTTCTGTAACCAAAGAGTTGGCAACAAAAGTTTAAGCAAAAAGAATTATAAAAATTAGCAGAGTAGGTCAAACGTGCATGTCATTACCTTCGTTGTAGCTTGCATTCTTTCAACATATGCATTCATTAGAGGATCCATTGAACCACTCTCAGAACACACTTGAGCTAGTGAATCATCAACACCAAGTGCAATCAAGTTTTCTTGGTACTCTACCACCCAACCAGTCACCTAGCAAGACCGAAAAGAGAGAAAAGATACATCACTCTCTAAAGGATACCTAATGCACAGAGACAAGGTAAAATGAATGAGGCATATTGATGAGGCAAAACAAAGGCAGTCACATAATATTTTTCCCTCTTAAAATTTTCCTTGATATTCAGTCAGAAAACACAGAGCCAAAGCACCAAAAGCAGTATCCGCAAAGTTTTGAGTTGCGACACAACATGGCAGAACTAAGAATTAAGCTCTACACACCTTTAAAATCTCTATATTTGTCAGATCGTTTGCTCTGTCACTGAGCAATCTGAGCATTTGTATGAATCTCTCGGTATACAGGTTCACCATAAGCTGAAATATCTCATATCTGCCAACAAGGAAGATTGCTAAGAAAACCCTTTTTCACTCGGGGAAACAGAATAAATTTGTAATCTTCCATTGTTCTAGAGGAAATCGAGAGACGAACAAACCTCGGAGGAAAACAAGGAGCCACATAGTCATAAATATCTCCAAGTTCCTCTCCAATCTAGTTGTGGAACACCATAAAAAGAAAGTGAAAAACCCAGTTAATAAATATATATTTGTGAAAGATAACAGAGGTAAACGAGGTTGACATCAATCATTACAACCGTGGAAGATATAAGAGTTAAAATTGATTAACGTTTATGGAACAGGAACAGTAATATTAGATGGTCAGGTCAATTTGGAACTTTAGCAACAGAACAGTAAAATACTAGATCATCAACCATATCCATTATGAACAAAAAAAAAAACTGATTGAGTCAACTAAAGGTGATCTACTGAAACGCCTAGAAGAAAAACAAAAATATATCAGATAGTTGAATACAATTTCAATGAACTGCAGAAAAGAAGAATGAAGAAAAGTGTATGAAAGCAAGGGAATCAGTCGCACAAACCATTCTAGCTTCCTCCAAAGCTGCTTTTAGATCTTCAAAGACAAGCTGGTCAATAGTTCAGTGTTAGGATGACCACACAGAGGCACATATTACTTTTAGCTATGCCACCAAATGAAATTTTCAAAAAGAAAGTCCCACCGTCAGAAGCCTGTTGAATCGATCTTCAACTGCCTTTCGAATTTGCTCGTAGCATTTGTCCTTGTAGCCTTTCCCTTGAACTTTTAACTTCTGTTGAGCAAGACCCTTTGATGAAGCTGACGTTGTAGTAGATTTCCTGGATTCAACAGAATAAATATAGGACATGTCACAAATGATTATGGGGACTTCAATAAAATACCATTGCTTTTCAGGACATTAAATCAATGCAAAATATAGCTTAGTCAAACCCATAGTGAAAGTGAAAGGTATTTTCAATAACAGCTGAGACAACAAATCAAGAAGAATACGAACAAAAAATATCAGACTCACTTGCCAGGCCTTCGAGGATTTGCTACAGATGCCATCGCACCTTCTCCCTCAGCCTCTGCTGCTTCTTCAGCAAGTTGTTGGTCAAGAATTTCTTGCATTTCAACAACCCTTTGATAGAAGAAACCATTGTAAGTTAGTACCAGATTTAGGTAACCAGTTCACTTTAAAAGAAGTCTACTTCTTTCCCCCTGAATAGGAGACTTTGTGTTTAAGAAACTTCTAATGCCAACATAAAATCCATGATATTGCAATGCATGTAGCATTAAAGTAAGTAAAAAGAAACAATTTGCTTGTCTAAAAATGGTTGTCACAACTCACAGTAACACAATAACTTCACTATCCTACCATACCAATTTGAACTGATCTTGATGCTAATCACCAGAAAATGGGTATACACTATCTTCCTTGCTAATTAAAATAGATCTGTTTGCAACAAAATTACTGAAAAGTAATAATTTTGGGAATCTATGCCATAGACAAAGGTGAAGAATGTCTCTGGTGGGGAATCATACCTCAAAGCACGAACCAGCGTTTGCGGACTGCAGAACAAAGATACATCAGTAAGTTTAAGATAAACCAAAAGGATATGTAAGATTTGATATCTTAGCAGCTTAACAACAAAAAATAGCTTATTTCAACATGGAGCAAACTCTAAACGTTTACTTAAGCCCCAAGGTCTGGCTAACAACATGAAATATAAACTATGTCTTGTCATATAAATGCTCATATCTAGCTACCGAATAACTGGTACAGTCCAACTATTTCCCTCTCATCTTTTGACATTGTTTTCTTCCTTGATCTAACTTCCTACTTCCTAGCCTCACTCTTATAAAATACCAGCAAGAATCATAATTCTAAAATAAGGCAGTACAAATATAAAAAATTGGAATTAGACAGAGAAGTTGAGCATAACCATATATTTACTCAAAATACCTTTCTTTAGAAAGTTTGTAATAGTTGGAAACATGACCCCATAGTGTCTTCTCGAATGTTTCCCATGTTCTATCAACATCTTCAAAATACTCCCTGAACCCATCAAAATAACTCTTCAGAAGTTGGTATGCATGATCATGTAAAAAGAAATGACAGTCCAGAGGCGGGATCAAATCATCATAGGCACTATCAAAAGAGCAACAGCTCCTCGTACTGCTCATTTACTTAAGCATAGAGACCTATTTTCTTTCACAGCACACCAGTAACTCTTGAATTAAAGCTTTCGAGCCCGCTTCATGTAAGTACGAAAAGCAAAGTAAGAAACGAGTGGAATAAATACAAACCTCAGCCTCCCAACCTCCTCTCCAGCAGCTGCTAACGCAAATCTTCGTTTACCATCAAGTGCTGTTAATCTCTATGTAAGAACAAAAAGAATATTATGTCTTACATCAGACGTCCTTTCTGCAAAAAGTGATGCAGTCAAAAATGCCTGGAATCCATGGGAAGAGGAACTCATGCTACCTCGTAAGTGTTAACAATTTCTTTATCATCACTCAGAGACTCCCGAGCCGCAGCAGCTTCAACAGAAATTGACATCATACCTTCTACATCCTAGAAAACAAGAGAATGTGGTAAAAATAAGTTGACATAAACTTGGAAGCATTTAAACATCTGAGACAACCTAGCAGAGCTAAATTCGAGTTCTAGAGTTAGACGGACAACAATGAACCAAAAACTGTTTGAGCAATACAATCAGTGCTCATCGGCATATCTACCTTTAGAGTTTTGTTTAGATTATTCCTGGCATTACTCAGCAGCTTTATTTGGTCATGATTGTCAATCAAAGTTTGACATTCCTGACAAAGCCTGTGGCACAAGAAGTGAAGTTAGAAGGAAAGAAATACAAAAGTTGGTAACTCAGCTTCAAGAATCTCTAGTCAAGCAAAAACATACTTATCGATGGAAATGAAATTATCCCGCAGTTCATAAATGGTTTTCTCAGATGAAGAAAGCGACTCTAACCCAGCTTGTGCTTGTTCAACCTGCAGTTTGTCAGCAATTACTATCTAACCCAAACAAATCGAAATAAAATGAGAACACAAAGAAGGCCAGATTAAATATATACCTGCTCAGCAACCATGGTACTGAGCTGTGCATCATTCGCCTGATTGAAACAGCAAGCATCACTAGTAAGGTCATTACAAATTTCCGAAAAACCGAAAATAAAAGATAACGATAACATATCAAAACCTAACAATTCAAATCCAGCATTGCTGAGGAACAACTAATACTCAGTGCAAGCGATATTTCTAAAGCCAATTCAGTTCCGATTCCAAATTGAAGGCAAGGAACGACAAACCTGTTGACGAGCGATGTAATCGGCCTTGATTGAAGAAATAGATTGCAAAAGTTCAGGTAATGGTAAGAGCTTCGCCACCTCTCGCACAGCCGCTTCCTTCGCTTCCACACCAAGATCTTCGACCATCATCTTCGCTAAATCACCTTATTTAAGAACTCCGATCCTAAATTGAAGGTTATCTCTGCAAAGTTATTCATACAATCAGGATAACGCAGAGGAGAATCAAGAGATCTGGAAACAGAAACGTAGAGGACAAATGAAGGCAACCAAGAAGTCATTGAGCAAATATCGAGAGCCAAATTTGCGATTCTTCAACTTCAATTACTTCGTCGTTCTCTTATCTTCTTCCTTCGCTGATTCTGAAGATCCTGGAAACAGTGGTGTTGAACGCAGATCAGCTGGGAAGAGAAACAACGATTAAATCTCTGGAACAAGTCTCGTCTCTCGTCTCGCGACTCTAATGGAAAGTTCGGAAACGCTGAAATTTTCCGTCTCGCCGGTTTTGATTTTTCTTTTTTTTTTGCCAGCTGTTGTTTTTTTTTTTTTTTTTTTGTACAAACGCTAACGCTAATCCGTTTAGCAAAACGCAAATCTTAACCCCATGCTCGGGTTCGTGTTGTTTTTTTTTGTTAAATATTTGAAAATGTAACTAAAATTTCATCTATTTTTAATCTAACAAAAAAAAAATATCATCTATTTTTAATCTAACAAAAAAAATTAGATATTGCGAAACGTTTTGAAAAGATTAGGCGTAGGGGTCTGATTGGTTTTGAAAATTTTAGATATTGCAACTGAGATCCGGAGCTGTGAGATTTAGCATATGAACTGATACATATGTAGACCATGGTAAGAAAAAACAGCGGGAGGCATTGTGGCATAAAGGATTATTGAAGGATTTTAGCTACGAGCAAAAGAGCGTTGAGATATTTTGTGACTCTCAAGAGTGCTATATCTCTACTCTCAAATCCGGCTGGTTTGTTCACCAAGCTAGACATCGTGTCTTGTTGCTAGAGAGCTTTAGTTTCTAATTATAGAATTTTTCTTCTCACCAAAAACAAAACCACTCGAGAGCTTTTTAAATTTGAGAATCCTTTTGCTAAATTCTTTCTGACCAATATGTTTAGAATCAATTTCATAAAATAGAACCAAACGACAAAACATGATCTCAGTTATTAAAAAAAAAAGCCATCTTTGCTTTTTAACACATGAGAGAGTATTCTCTATTATATTAAATAGTCGTCCACCTTCCCGTCTCTGCTGCTCTAGTCCAAGCCTGAAAGGTTTTCTTGCATCTTTATCAGACAAAATCATCAGCTCCTGTAAGTTTTGCAAATAATGCATCTTCTGTAATTGAACCTTTCTTCAGTTTTTGCAGTAACCCATAATCTTCATTCATTTTTTCTTCATCTTGAGCTGTTTGGATAGTTTGTCTTTGCCTCTTCGTTAACTTTCTCTTTCTCGACGCTTTGTTAGAATCATCAACCGCCTTTCTCTCTCTTTTCTTGCCTTTCTCTCTCTTTTCTTGTTGCAGTTTTTCTTTCCTTGCTAGTAAGTTTTGCTGTCTTTGTTTCTCCCGAGATTTGTTCCTGCGTTTATTCCAAAAACAATTAGGACTTAGAAAAATGGCTACCCCTCGTCTCAGAGAGCAAATGATTCATGAAGAAACTACAGCCGAGGGACAAAGACTTCAGGCTACCAAAACTCGTTTCCTCTAAATCTAAAACGTTGTCGTTTATGTAAAAGGTACTCAAAGACAGCAAAACCTACTTGAATTTTATGTCCTCAAACGTGATGCCTTCGACAGGTGTAAAACCGACAATGTTAATTCTGTCTTGTATAACTTCAGATATTGAAGGAAAAGACAAGATGCCATATCCCATGGCTAACTTTCCGATTTCAAGTCCTTTCCAACTGTAAATTTAAGGGGAAAAAAAGATTTTGAGTTACAAAAGCTAAAGAGCGAGAACATATTTAGCAACTCAAGAAAAAAAACGATTGGGCCTCATGAACCTGAAAATGAAAGAGCAGTGATGCTCCTTATAAGCACGGACAAAGGAAACAAATGCCTTTAATCCCTTCTCCAACACTTCCCGGTCCTTCATGGCTAGTGAACGTATCTGCATTTTACATTGTAGCAATTATTAAACCACCATGTGACCGAGCCAGAGAGAAAGAGATACATGGAGGTTTTCTTACAATCGGGATGACATCGGAAGCGTTCTCAGAGCATTTTCTTTTCTGAAGAGGGACTTTTTTTATGCGCATAAACTCTACATAGTCTTTCTCCTACACACGAAAGAAAAGTGAAATGTAAATATGCAGAACATCAGGCACGACAGAATAAATAACATAAAGGTGCTGTTCAAAGCTAAACCTTGGGCATTAAAAACACAATGGACCTTCCTTCTCTTTCCAGTCTTGCAGTCCTGCCAACCCTATGGATAAATACATTTGGGTCTTGTGGGGGATCATACTGCACCAATTACAACAACCTGTGAAAATCCATGGCAACAAAGATGGCATAACCATGGAAAACAAACAATAATCAATCCACCTGAACAACGTAATCGATGCCTGGAATGTCAAGTCCACGTGCAGCGACATCTGTGCATAGAAGGACACCGCTTGATGCCTCTGTAAACGAAGCTAATGCCTTGTTTCTAGCTTTCTGATGTGTAAAGTATATTTCATCAGAACTGAACCCTCCATAACAACATGCAATGAGTGATGTGGAATGTTGTAAATTACATCAAAAGTAGCTTACCTGATCCATCTTCCCATGGATAGGAAAGAAGGAAATGGACTTGAGGGTAGGAATTTTTGAAAGTACGAGTCCCCAGTAATCAACAGAAGCACAGGTCATAAAGAATCTGCAGAAGAGATACTACTTAGACTATCTGTAAGGATGCTTAATTTTATGAGTCTGTGTGACAATGTTATAAAAACTTACACGAGAAGCTTTTTATTTTTGTTCTCGATGAGGAGATCCACTAGTTGTGATGACTTTTTATCTGCTTCGCATTTCATATACTGCAGAGTCGACAAGAAGAAATAAACCGCTCAGAAATGCATAAAGTAGGAAATCTAAAGATAGAAATGTCTGCTTTAAATATTGACCTAACAATAATACCTCACTATACAGACCAGAAGGCGTTTTCGATTTTGACTCAGGTCGCAATATAACTTTCTCAGCGTTCCTAAGGCCAGCCTTGGCCAGCTCTTTAACAGCTTGTGTTTGTGTAGCTGAAAAGAGGCCAGTCCTACGTTGCTTTGGCAAGCGAGATATAATGTAATTGACCTGCTTCTGGAAACCAATCCCCAAAAGCCTATCGGCCTCATCTAAAACAAGAATCTCAAGATTTCGGTAATCCAGAAACTCCATTCGTTTCATTATATCTGAAAGCCTTCCAGGCGTGCCGATCAAGATATTGCCTCCTTCTTCTTCGATAGTATTCATGTCAGCTTCCACCTCTCGACCTCCAACAAGCAGAACAGAGTTCACATTTGGCAAAGTCGAGACAAACGGCTGTGCCACCTTATGTATCTGCGCTGATAGCTCTCTCGTTGGCGATATAATCACCCCCATAACATGGTGTGGCTTGGGAGGGTAGGAGGTGGATCGACGGAGAATCTCTACGAGGGGAAGGAGGAAAGCTAGGGTTTTTCCAGAACCAGTGGCTGCGTCGACGGCGACATCCTTGTGGCTGCAGAGTAAAGGGATCGTCTTGGCCTGAACCGGAGTGCAGAACTCGAAACCGGACCGGTCAAGCGCCTCGATGATATCTTCGGAGAGCGGAGGTTTGAGTTCAGAGAAACGCGGCGCTGTGGTGGTCATAGTGTTCCGTGGCGATGAATCCATGACACGCCGCTTGCTTCTGGAGCAGTTCGATTCGGTTTGGTTTTGTTTTGGATTTTGCCGACCCAAAATTATGTACTGAACCGGTGACGAATTCGGTCGTTTTTAGTCCTAAAGCCCACTAAGAGAAGAGATATCTCTCTCGGCCCATTGTTTTCTAATGGGTGGTATATTAAATTAATATGAATAGTGGAATGATACAGTAATATAGCTAAATAAAGTGTATTTATGGACATTATAATTCTTAAATATGTAGAAAAAGATTGGTGCCATTTGTGTGACACAGAAAATCCCAGCAAATGTCGAAGGGACGAGAGAAAGTATAAAGAATGTGACCAGCAAAAAAGAGATAAAACAGTAGAGAGTTTTCATATTAGCCATTTTTTTAGAAGAATCCTCTGCATGATATTCAAAAACCACCTTTAACAAAAAAAGATATTCAAAAACCACACAACGATCGGCGAAGAAAAAAAATCTCTAGTTTATTGGAAGAAATAATTATGATTCTGCTTCCTTCTTCTATGCCAATCGTTTCTTTTCCCGCCAATCCCAATCTGCTGATTAATCCACAATCGTCTTGGCCGTCGCGAAGAGGAAACTCCGCCGTTGTTGCCTCCGCTGCGTCTAGAGATGTAGATAGCTTCACGAGTAAATCCGGTTATTTGTTCAGTCTCAGTGCCGATGAGGCTGATTCTTTGTCGGAGTACAATTTTTCCAGGATTGATGGTATGTATAAGAAGAAGCCTCTAATTCTGCTTCGTAGATTAGCTCAGATCGGAACTACGTTTGGTTACTGGTTTGGGCTTCGCTTAGCCGATGAGGCTTTGGAACGGTCTGAGCAGATGTTCAAGGTCTGATTTGCTCTTCAATGATTCCTTTAAACAACGATGATTTTTGTTCTCATGCTTCGTTTTCGATTTCACGAATTGGTATCATTAGGTACGAGCTGCGGAGCTTAGGAAATTGCTGGTGGAACTAGGTCCGGTATGATTTCATCATCAATTCATTTCAAATTGCTCAATGCGAGAGTGTGCTTCTCTCTTTTGGTGGTTAAGATGTAATGGTTTTTCGTCTTGAACTTGTTGTTAGGCGTACGTCAAAATCGCTCAAGCTGTTTCATCTCGTCCCGTAAGCGTCTTTCTTAACATTGTCAATTCTCATTTTCTGGAGCTTTGTGATTGTTATTGAACTAGCTTTATTCATTATATAGGATTTGATACCTCCTGTATACTTGGATGAACTCTCCTTGCTACAAGATCAAATAACTCCGTTTTCAAGCGAAGTTGCTTTCAACATGATAGAGGATGAACTTGGCCTTCCTATAGATGAGCTTTTCTCTGAGATATCTCCTGAGCCTGTAGCTGCAGCGTCCCTTGGACAGGTATGTGTGAAGCATGTTCTTGATGGTCTAAAGCTTATCCAATGCTAGTTTCTAATGAGTTTCTCTTATTTTGTGGATCCTACTTTGGTCCACGTTTCAGGTATATCAAGCTAGGCTCCGTAGAAGTGGAAAGGTTGTTGCTGTCAAAGTTCAGCGGCCTGGTGTACGAGCTGCTATTGCTTTGGACACATTAATTCTGCGATATATAGCGGGTTTGATTAAAAAGGCTGGAAGATTCAACTCTGATCTCGAGGTGACTTAAAACTTGTGTAAATTGGTGCCTTCTTTTGAACTGATGAAAAAATGTTTTATGTCAACATTACTTAAATTTTTGAAACTTCTTTAGGTGTGCAGAAGAACAACATTTGAATTTGTTGAAACTTAACTCTAGAATCCATTTCAGAGGGTTCTAGTAGATTTTTTTTGAAGAATTCTGATTCTCACTTTCTGTTAAACCCGTTTCAATGCTAAAAAGTGATATTCCATATGCAGGCAGTTGTTGATGAATGGGCAACAAGTCTGTTTAAGGTAAAAAAACACTCTTATCACAAGTAGGTTTCCATGTTTTTCCTAGATAGTTTCATTTCATAGAGTATATTTTGTTCTTGATGCTTCTCTTCTCCGTCATTGATTAAAAAAAGCGCCAGACTGTTTTCTCTTTAATCTTTATGCAATCCTACTTTTCTGTTCCGTAGAAATTTTCAGCGGCTAAGGTGATGATGCTAACGATTTCTTTAAATGTCTTGAACGATCGTTTAGATGGACTAGTTGTTTCATTTAATTCTTGCTCGAGGAATATCTTAGAGCTTTATATTGAATACAGGTAAATCAAATTGAATGCAGGAGATGGATTACTTGAATGAAGCCCAAAACGGAATAAAATTTAGGTAAATCCTGCTAAGGTTTGAGTCTTGTCCACTCTTGTTTGATCTCCTGTATATGTTATGGCTTTGTCTAACATTGTAGTTCCATTATAAATAATTGATTTGAGCTATAGATCATGTGGTACTTGAACAACATGATAAATTTTTGTCTACAACATTATTAGCTCATCTAATTGTTAAATTTTCTATAAGGGATTCCCTAAAGTAACACTCTGAATGCTTGAATAGGAAGTTGTATGGTGGCATCAAAGATGTCTTGGTTCCAAAGATGTACACAGAGTACAGTACCAGCAAAGTTCTTGTAATGGAGTGGGTGGAGGTATGAAGTCAAACGTTCGCAATCAAAAAATCATTTTTCTGGTTTGCACCAAAGAGTTGTATATGTTTTCTTCAGCCCAAGAAAATTTTATATTTCCTAAGCAAACTATAATTTTGTGTATTCTACTTTCTGTATGGCAGGGTCAGAAGCTTAATGAAGTTAATGACCTTTATTTAGTTGAGGTTGGCGTTTACTGTTCGTTTAATCAACTTCTGGAGTATGGATTTTACCATGCCGATCCCCACCCTGGGAATTTTCTTCGCACGTATGATGGGCAGCTTGCATACTTAGGTATTCGTTAATCTTGATACCATGCGTTATGTGTTATCATGTTGCCCTCCATGGTCCAGAATTCCAGATAATGTTTTTTTTATACGTGTTTTTCGTTCAAAGAATAAAGACTGGTCACTGATGCTTTGGTTAAAGTTCAATTCGACCTGTGTTTCAGCTAATCTATCTGATCATACAGCGAACTAATCAGAAACATGAAAACCGATTTACTTTTTTGCTCAATGGTTTTTCTATTTTTCGATGATTCGATGTTATACGCCCGTGATAATCAATCTCTGCTCCAGATACGAATGAGACTTTTGCTGCCTCTCTGGATATCTGATTTTCTGTATATATACTTGGGTTTGATGTCTACAAACTAAAGACAGATTTTACGGTCCCAAGAAGTATATTTTGCTGCCTCTCTGGGTATCTGATTTTCTGTATTGAACTTTTAGTTTTTTTTTGCTGCCAGATTTTGGTATGATGGGGGACTTTAGGCCAGAATTACGTGATGGATTCATGGAAGCATGTCTTCATCTCGTAAATCGTGACTTCAAAGCGCTGGCTAAAGACTTTGTAACTCTGGGGTACTCTAGTCATTGGTGTCTATCTGAATCTGAACTTTTAATTGTCAACATTACCTAATCTTATCCGCAAAACTTCTATAGGCTTCTTCCGCCAACAGCAGAAAAGAGCGCTGTGACAAAGGCTTTAACCGGTTCGTTTTTGCTTTTGGTTTTATGCAGGTACTTGTTTGTATTGAAAGTTTTGGTCGTGCTGTTCTGAAACTATTGTCTCCCCTTTATTTTCTACAGATGTTTTTCAAGATGCGATTTCTAGAGGAGTTCGCAATATAAGCTTTGGTGACCTGCTTGGCGACTTGGGAAAAACAATGTAGTAACACATCACTTCAACTAATATATGGCTTAGAGAGGGACATTTAAAAGAACTCTACTTATAATTTGTGCTTACTTATTAGATGCTGATATTCATTTGTCAAACTTTCAGGTACCGATTCAAATTTAGAATACCTCCCTATTTTTCTCTAGTTATCCGCAGGTACTTAATCTTTTTTTTTCGCTCTAGTAGCCGATTGAATGTTTTGAGCTGTTGAGATTTCTCAAACTTTTAAGTCATGTAGATATAGTATTGTTAAATAAACATAGACAAATGCTAAGAGCTTTTGCACAAGATTGTAGGTCCAACTGGTCTATGCGTTAATTGCTTTATTCAATTATATGTGATTAGCCACTTTCTATCTACTAAGGCAGCATTCACATAATATTTGGCTTCTCATCTTTCATTTCCCAGCCTTGCTGTTTTGGAGGGCATTGCCATCGGTATAAGCCCAAACTACAAGGTTTTAGGCAGTACATACCCTTGGATTGCTAGAAAGATTCTAACTGACAGCTCTCCACAGCTGAAAAGCTCTCTGCAAAATCTTTTATATGAGGTACCAAACTATCTTGTCTAATCAGACTGGTCACCCTCATTTCACATTATGTATCTTCCTGAACGTGCTGTCGTTTATATGTGTGTCTCTGCCAGGAAGGTGTTTTCCGAATCGACCGTCTTGAGTCTTTGCTTTCTGAGGTGAGACTGAATTCTAATACCTTTTCGGTTGTTTGACTATCTACGGGTTGCAAAATGCACTAAAGTCTATTGGTTTTTATTGTTAATACTTGCTAATTTATGTACATTAGCACGTCAGTTTCTTTGTTGTTTGTTATCAGGGTTCTGAGCTTGTGGCTTTGTGTTAATGGGCTATGTTGTGTTCAATGGTAAATTAGTCAGTAAACAGCTGGATAATGATACTACCAGACGGCCTAAGAGCCAATGAAAGACTGTGAAATCTGCATGATGATTTGGGAAATGAATAGCTTGGGTGTTATAGGATTTTTCTGTTTAAATAACAAAGATTAGCATTTGGTTTCTTATACACATCTACTTTCTTCAGTCTCTTAGAACAGAGACGGCATTAGTTCAGAAACCAGTGGTGGGGACAGACTCTAATATCGCCATGAAACAAATGCTTGCTTTTACTTTCACGGAACAGGTATATTTAAGCCGTAGTTTTTGTACTACGGATTGTAAAAGTAATGTTACAACTACTAAAATCTTGAAACATTGAACAGGGTTCTTTTGTAAGAGAAATCCTTCTTCGTGAATTAGCTAAGGTGAGCATTTACCACAGTTCAATTGGTAAAGTGATTGGCTTGAGAAGCAAATAGTGGACAAAAATTACTATTTAAACATTTATGTTTATTTGATAGTAATCAAAATCCCTTGCATTAGTTGCGTGCAAATGTCATTGTTTGTTGATCAAAAGGATTGAGTATCTGTGTTGCTTATGATTGATTATTCAACAGGGTCTTGATGCATATGGATTGGCAACTTTGGACTCTTTCACATTTTCTGGTTCAGGGCCATCCACTTCCTTGACAGAAGAAGACATGACAAACCTTAGAACATTCTATCGCCTCATCTCATTGTTCTCAGGGATGCGAAAGGCTGAAAGCGTAAGCATGGTAACAAATTTCTCTTTCCTTCTGCTTTTTGTAAAGTAGATCAAATGTTCTTTTGCTATTTTTATCTTTAATGTTTTGCTGCAACAAACTTGCAGCAAGTAAAAGCGGTGAGTAAATATGGTGAGGCACTCACGCCTCTAGACGAAGCATCACTGGTCATGTATCAGCTTCCATCAGCACAAGAGATGCTTCCGATTCTCTCCATCTTACCTGAGGTTACAAATGTTGCAACTCTGAACTTGATTTTACGAGTCCATTACATTTTTTAACAATTTGTGATTCGAGACTAATTGTCCTAACTTCTTTTTCGGGTTTTGAATGAACGTGGCAGCTTCCACAGGAATCGCAACAGAGGTTGCTTCAGTTGCCAGGTGACTTGGTTGGAAGATTGGTGTCTCGGGCTTTTGCTAGAACCATTCGCAGGATGTTTCTTTGATGTCCGATTACAAAAAAAAAAACACTTGCAGATTTTAGACAAGACTCCTGCGATTTGAGTTATTTATAATTTTTTACAGAAAAGCTTAAAGAGAATCAGAGGAATGGATGTTTTGATCCGACACTTACAACGGATTATATACAAAAAAAGCAACTTCTTCTTCATCAGATAAAACAATCTCAGTTTTTGTTTCGTCAATGCTCGTTTTAATCCATCTTATTTTCCCCATATTTGACTATTTGTAAGCTTAGTCTAAATTTTTGTGTAGTGAAAATAAAATGTTTATTAACGAAATAGTAAAATCTTCACCAGTGACCAAACTAGGGGCCACAGGATTAAAACCAACGAACGAGAGTTGTGTTGTTGCAGGAAACAAAGACAGTAATAAAAAAAAAATAAGAGAGATAAACACAGTTAGTCTGAGACATTGAACTTATAACTTTCTCTTTCCTTTTATATTTTGATGGCTGAATGGTTCTTCTATAAGACAAACTCAGCACAAATAAATGCTACCCTAATCGTACAATCACTCGCCTCAATTCAGGTGAGAGAGCCTTCTTCTTTCTATGGTGATTTGTATGCGAAAAAGATCCTTTTTGATCTATGCAATGAAATCGACCAACCGAGTTGCTTTCCCCTGTGAATAGAAGAAAGGTGCAACGGAGATGAGAATTAGATTCAAATATCACAGAGAAGAATGAAGGCAACACAGGTTGATGATATTATAAGAAACCTACCGCAATGCTATGAAGGCTGCATCATGTGGTCTTGCTTGAGCGCTTGTTGCAGCTTTAAGACCTCTTGCTGTTGCTCTGGAGTCAGCAATCTCAGCTGTTCTGGCGTAAGGTTCATTACTTGTTGGAGCAATGTTGACTGGACATCGGGGGAGATACGTGTCTAGAGAAAGAGAAAATCAAGCACGGAGCAAGGATTTACAGATTAATAGATTTCATTCAAGGCATTTCTGAGCGATTCCAAATTATGTGATTGATAATACCTGGGGAGCTTGTACTTGATTCGGATGCGTTGAATTAGACGCATGACCTCCGGGGTGTGAAGTGGTTCTCCTATCATCCACTTTCATCATCTTTGATGGTCTGTTCATTGATTGATGAGGAGGACCCTCGTTTATTCTTTTGCCATAATTTAATGATACCGTTTGCCCACCTTGCTGTAATGTAAATAAATACACACGAGAACTTATCTTCAGAGAAATCCAAAACGACAAATAAGAGAAGGAAAGTGATTACAAGGGTCATATAGTCCACTAAACACTCTTTAATGCTCAACTACGAATAAGCTCTCCCTATAAAAGATGGTAATTAATACAGAACAATCCTTTGGGTATGTGTTTGTGTACTAAACTATGCAACGACTTTCAAAAAAGTAGATTTCTATCACCAACCATGGCTTCATTCTCTAAAAATTAAAGTATTTAGAAACTCACCTGCATCACAGAATTTGTTAATGCTGGGTGGGGTACTTGAGATGGCTGGATAGCATTATTCGGAACTGAAGTCTGACTACTGTAACCTATGTTGGTGGAAGCTGGAACCACTTGCTGGCGTTGGAATGGAGCTGTTTCGACTTTAACTTGGGATCTAGGAGGAGGATTCACAGAAGAAGGACCTGGCTGTGCTACTAGTTGTGGAACCTGACTAAAAGGTTGTTTAGAAGATTGTTGAACAGGATACTGACTATGGGGAGCACGACTTAGCTGCTGCGACCTTTGTGCCAGTGGCGGTAAAAGATTTTGACCAGATAATTGTGTGTCTTGAATTGAAGACCCTGTCATATGACTTGGGGCCTGAACAATATTTGGCGACTGCAACTGCACAATTCAAGAATGGCAATAATCCTCATAAGACATGACAGATAGATAGAGAAGGAAGAAGCACAAAACTGTTCGATAAGATGGAAAACTTACGACTTGCGAACTCACAATCCCAAGCATTATCTGCGCCTACAAGGGTAGACAAAGTATAGGTTCAAAAGATGGTGTAAGTATCATAGTATCATAAGAAATATTTGTCAATAATGAAAAAATGAGAGATCATAAAACAGTAAAACACCCTCGAAGAGACATTTCTCAGCTAGTTGAGGGATAATTAAAGTCAGAAAATGGTTTAATTCATCACACATTTGATGGGAATGTAAAAATGATATTGAAGTGTATAGCAATAGCATCTATATATCTATCAAGAGCACACTTTCTAAATAGAAACTAAAACAGATTGTTCCCTCCTAGTTCGCATGAATCACCAACAACTAACTTGTAAGAGTCAAATGATTTGCAGAACTGAGGAATGAGTAAGTACCAGGAAAACAGCTTTTAACAACTGAGGTCTTGAAACCAACAACTGTCGAGCTTGTTCCTTATTCTGTGTAGCCATTAACTGATCATTGAGAGAACACAATCACATCACACCACTCGCATCCAATAGTATAACAATACGCCAAAAAACAAGAAAAAAACGATATCGAGATTCATACCTTAATGGACGATATAATTTCAGTAAGCTGACTTCTAGACATCTTGGCAAGATGGAGAGTCAGGGGATCACTAGCTGGAACCTGCAGATTACTTTGTGTAAACTGCGAACCGACCTGAGGACCACCTAGCGCACCCGCCATAACAGATGCAGCTGTTATAGCAACATTGAGACCAACTGGCTGGTGCATATTTGTATCTCCAGGCCCTCCAATCTGCTTCTGAGACTCTGTCATTAAACAGCCAAAAGAAAGGAAAACAATATAATTAGTTTTGCTCATCCAAACACAATTGCGGTCAGTAAAGTTTCAGAGACTAAAACAAAACATACCAGAAGTAGAAGGCAAACCAGGTCCTCCTTGACCCTGAAAACCAAAGTTCCCATCTTCAGTTATAACTTATTGACAATGAAAGCTTAAGTTGTTAAACCCATCAAAACAGTAGCAGAAGAAGTAAAGGAATAGTAACCTGATCACGGGTTTTGTCAGTGCCTTTGTCATTCTCAGCAAAATCAACTCTTAATTGACGACCATTGATTTCATAACTCTGAAGATTACGACGAGCACTCAATGCTGTTTCTTCGTCTTTATACTCACAAAATCCGTAGCCTTTTGGTTTACCAGTTTCTCTATCCGTAACTAATCTGAATCCAAGAAAGCAAACAAGCAGAATTTTATATTAGGCTTCTCTGTTTCTTTTGTTTGAAGAAAGGTGTTTCCTTTTATCAAAACCCTAAAACAAAATTGACACGAATTGAACAATAAACTGACCTAAACGAGACAACAGGTCCAACCTCTCCACAAATTTCTCTAAGTTGTTCCTCGGTCGCGTCGTAAGGAATGTTCCCAACTAAAATAGATGAAGAAAGTCGAAAACTTTAAACCAATTGAATCCAAAATCGAAGAGAATTCGTAGAATGATAAGGAAAGAAGAAGAAGAAGAAGAAGAGTGAGTTACCAAAAACGCAGCGTCGTTGGGATGATGAAGCCATTGGAATTAACAGAAGATAACGAAGAAGAAGGTGAAGCGCGGCTTCATCTTCTTCCTCAAAGAAACGGTTCGAGTTTCAATTGAATTCGAAACAGCGAGTTTCGTTAAATTCTTCTCAGAGAGATCTTTCGTATTCGTCGTCGATAGGACTTTTTTCAGTTTTTGGTTAATAAGAGTTAAGAAGACGAATGAAAATTATTAGCAAAACGATTAGTACCGTCGTCGGTATTTATTTCATATCTCTCTCTACAACAAAAAGAAAAAAAAGGAAAGTAGAAAAAAAAGGAAACTTGAAACTTTTATTTTTGTGACGTTAAAAGGAAATTTATATTAATATCCTTTTATATATGTTGGACTAAAATACATGTAGTTTAGTGATTAGTTTTGTTATTGTAATCACTTCTCACTTGAATTTGTTTTGAGTAATAGAATAATAGCCTTCTGATGCCAAAAAAAAAATCACTTGAATTCAAACTCATAATTTATTTTAGTGGAAGAAAAGAGTATAAATAGGACATTTTTAAATCTAAAACCTAATTTGCTTTAGTATTATACTTGCCTAAAATCAACTCAATGAATTAATTAATTTTTGTATAATTAAAAACGAAATACTGAATTTTGCCAATTTAAATCAAGATTTCACTAAATCATACTCCCAGTTATTATTTTATTTTTTTTAATCTGATACTCCCAGTTATTAGTGACTAACTTTTTGATTAAGCAGCCTAATTGTGGAGCACTTTGCCACAAAGCATGTACTACTTGTAGTCTTGTATGTCCAAAGAAACAAATAAGTCGGCGAAAAAAAAAAAAAACAAATAAGTCATTCGGCTTCTGTAGCTTCATCTCCAACTCCGACCATAACTGTGGTCACACTGGTCACGTTTCAACATTTTTGACAAACAATTTGGGCCAATTAACCCAACAAATGGTTTAGCCCATTTATAACAAAATAATGACTGTAATAGATGGCCCACTTAAAGTTTAACCAAACAAATGGCGTTAAGTATAATTACTCGCAACCGTTTTTCACGTTTTAGGATAGAGTCATGAGAGGGAGGGTTCGACGCTAGCACTTGGGATATTAAAAGAGAGATTTATAATGTAACATATAGATAGATATACATACATAATGGAGACTTCGAATAATTAGCATTTCTCATGTGGCGTTTTCTTCCTTCAATTGTAAGTCTCTCTGTCATCTCATGGATTCTTACTATTTTTTGTCCATTCGGTAAGCATGTCAAAGGCAGTGCTTTGGTCCTAAGTTCACAACATGTCGTAGCCACCACTGATCACTGTTTCTGTTATTCTATACTTTTGGAGGATTTCAAGCATTTCCATAATATATAATACGACTTTAAAAGCCGCATCATTTCTTTGCATATCTATGGAAAAAGGTAATCACATGATGGTGAAGTCAGAGAAAAACAACAAAGTAAAGTAAGAGGCATCCACACAAAACAGTCAGAGAAGCGTTTAAGATCAGACAAACCAAAACAAAAACAAAATCGAAGTCTTCTTACAGAAAATGTGATGGGAGGAGCATCAGGTGTCAGGTAATCTCATTTGTACAATCTCAGCTGGTGGACGCAATGTGCAAACCATTTCTCTCGTCTTCCCAAAGTAAACCTGCGATTTTCACAAAACAATTCTCAAACTTTGAAGCTACACGTTATGTTATTCTTTTTTCTTGGTGTTCTCTGGACTAGTTCATGAGATGATAGAAAGTGATCTGATCTAAAACTTATCCTAGAATTCCCGTATACGGTTTATATGATGATTACTCCAGTATATTTTGTGGATTTTCCAAATAGTCACAGAACTGTAGCATGAGCTTAAGTGCTTAACTAACTAAGCAATCCGAATGCGGGGTAATTAGGAAACCAATTTCAGCATTATATGAGGTTACACAAGCAGAAGGAGTTTGGTGGAATTGGTGTAAGGGATTGGAGGTAGAACCTGATCAAGCGAGTTCCTAAGTTTGCCTTCCAATTCTTCAATCATTCTCCCCATATTGCACAGGTGTCCGTCAGCTACTGCTAACTCCATTTTCATCTAATTTCAATAGTAGAAGGATAATAATGTTATTCTTTTAGAGATATTTGGTATTCCTCTATAAATCACTATTCCTACCCGGAACTATTTATCTATGAATGCATGGGCCAAATAGAAGCTAATACTTACTTGTCTTCTAATTGATCCAGATAAGCCGAATTTGCCTGAAGACTCATCATCAGTGGTCAGAGAGAGCATGATGGTACTTGTTAAGCAATACTGTGCCATTTCCTCCTCCTCTGGACCAACCTATGTTGAGAACCTCAGGCATTAGAAGAAAGATATGAAGTCTCTGCTTAGGAAACTATGTTAAAATGTTACCATTTTGTAACACAAAAGGCAGGCTTAGTAATGGTATGTAAATATGTTAACAGTGTTACCTGTATAACATGTATGGCATCCCACGCTCCTTCTTCCAGGCATCCCCTCCGACCATGACCTGACTTTGACCCATCTTCAAGAAACAAAAACCAGAACAGCTCAGGTAAAGAGTTGTTATTGCCTAACCTTCGGTGTTATTGAACTTTACAGAAAGAAAATACCCTTCTTAATAAGGAAACATGCCACAAAGCCTTCATTATCATCTTCCCACATGTAGACTGAAGATATACCACCTTCATAATACCTGGAAAAGAAAACTGATCAAAACAGGTGTTCTTTTGGCAACTTAGCATTCCAGTCGCCGATCTTATGGATACTTTCCCTAAGCTGATGAATTAAGCGAACCTCAGGAGGCGTGTATACATTAGAAGCATGAAACACATATCATATATGTTTAAACCATGAGATAAATCACTTCTCAAATTATTTTCACTACATGGTTTTCAAGTGGAACGAGATAAGTGAAGAACCTCACTGGTCACGGTAGATTGCAAAGATATCATTGGCTTCAACTTCAAGCTTTCTTAATTCAGACGATGGGTAAAGAGCATCCTCTAGCGGAGGAAGGTATTTATTTGACCAAGGAGACCTGCAAAAGTAAAGATTACAAGAACCAACAAATAGCAATTTAGCTATGAACACGAAGTACTGTATCATCCCAAACCAAATCCATCCAATCCAACATTATCATTTTCTCTCTACACAATGAAATAGAGCAAAAAAGTACCTGTAGGAATCAGCATCTCTATTATACTCACACAAGATGAAATCTTTCCCACTTTCAATATCACGTAACACCTGTGATTACATAACCAAGTCCTTTTGATTCTCCACGAACTCAAGAAAAAAAAAATCACATTTCAAATCTCGATCAAGATAGAGAAATACCTGAAGAGGGAGATCTACTTGAGAGAGAAGATCGGAAGAATGTTGAGGAATGAGACTTAGAAGTGCAGATAGAGCCGTCTCCGACTGCTTCGGCGGCATTCTTCTCAGAAGTCCCAACGCTGCCTCCATTTTTCTCAACCTCGCCGGAGAAAAAAAAAAACACTTCTTCTCTGAGAAGACAACTGATGGTAACCAAACGTTTAGCCAATCTCTAGGCCCATTACAAGGCCCAAACATGAACAGGCCTGATTCAAAACGGTATCGTTTTATACGGAATAATAATTTTTTGCTTTCTTTGGGATAATAAATAAAAAATTTGATCGGACCGGTGAATTGTTGTTAGTCATGTCATCGATGACGGAGAAGGAGAGAGATCCACTACAGCAAGAGATTGAAGAGACCACTCCGTTGCTCGACGATTCTCAACCGGCCGGTGAATTGAGATCGAAGACCGCGGCGGCGAAGGTACCGGAGGTTGAGATCCATCTGTATAAGTGTGGAAAAGGTCCGATCGATGTGTTCAAGTCAAATCTCGGTGGTTATGAGCAGGATCAGCTCGAGGTTCGATCTATTCTTGATAAGTATGGATTGAAATCAATCTTCGCTTTCAACGTTGAGAAAGGTCGTGCTGTTCCGATCAGATTTCACCCTAGGAATGGTCGGTCTGTGTTGCCTTATAGGGATGGTGCCGTCATTTACATCGACGGTGAACCTCAGGTAATCGTTGTTCCTTCTCTTGAATCTGGTGATTGTTTTGATTTTGGAGTTTTGACTTCCGCAAAAGGAAAAGGATAGTTATAGTTCCCAACTTTATTCTAGAATGAAGTATTTTGAAATCTTGGTGAATTTGGTTATATGTACATCGTAATGTAGATAACATCTGTTGAAGAAAACGTAGGAAGTCATAAAAAAGAGTGTTGCAAGTGAAATGTTTCACAGTGTTGTTGAGTGTTGCATCTGCTTGATAATTCCTCAGGACCTTTTTTTATTCTGGTCTCCTTTACCTGTTCTTCATGCTATTGGATAGTACAATTGCTCAACATTATCTTTCTCCACCCATGAAACCACATACATGTCATCAATATACTCTTCACATTGCTGTAGAATTTCTATTCACATGGACTGGTGTCTTGTACTCTTGTATAACTTTAACTTTAGGTCAAAGATTTCTATTCTTGCCGAAAGTTAGAATTTTCAGGGAATTATACCTCTCAGATATTTACTGGACTTATGTAGAAACTAGATAGGATGACACAGTACTCTGAATTTGTTGGAGTTTTTAGATAATATGGCTATAAGTAGAAAAAACGTTAAAACAACCACTCCCAATAAGTTGCAATTAACTGGATGATTAATCTGATGACACTATTTATTTGAACACTTTTTGTTTTCAGGATTCCCTGCTCAAACCCATCACAAGAATCATTCTCGGGGTCGTGATCGTTACGCTCTTAATAACATTTTTATTGAAAGACCCTCCAGCGTGGATCAAGAACAACATCTCCATTGGTACTTTTCCTCCGTGGGTGCTCGCGTGCATAGTAATAGTATTCACTCGAGCTAGGAAGAGAACCAGAGACTTCTTCAAGAAGTATGGCTGGTAGTTTCGCAGACCCTAACACTCGTCTTGCTTGAAATGTGGTCGAAATTTGTAGTCCTTCATCGACCATATATATAGAGGTTTTCTTGTCTTAACCCAACAAGTTCCTTTCCTTGGCAACACTCTTTGTCTTTGATAAGCCTTGAGGCGCCAAATTGCTTGCTTTCAGAACTAAGAGAGAGTAAGCATTTTCTTCATTTGCATCTTGTTGAAATTTTTAGTTTTATGCATTTCCATGTGTAATGTGATGTGGTTTTTGCCATTTTGATGGAAACTGATATTTTCTAAAAACCAAAAGTTTGGTAGAGCTACAACAAGCCTGTCCATATTTAATCTTTACATTGCTCCTGATAATAAAGTTACAAACTTGATGATAAGTATCTTATTAATTTTTGTGTTGTACCTTGGAATATATGAAAATTTATTATTGTCATGCATGCCATGCTCAGTTTCGTACACATGCTAGATAATGATTGAGATAAATCTAAAATGATTTTAACATGAATGGGTCGACATCACCCATATTTTTGTACATGCCATGAAGACTTTTTCCACATCCAAAGTTGTCAATTCAAAAGCAACAAAAAAAAAAGATAGACTTTGATTAAATTAAATGAATTTTCACATTATTATCACCAATCCTCAAAAGATACACACAATTAAAGCAAAAAAAAAAAAAACAAATTACTCCCTCTGTCCTATTTATTTAGATGTTTTGGTTAAACACAAAAATTTAAAAGTTCTAACTATTTTTTCATTTGTAAAAATTCAACCAATAAAAAAAATACTTTACAACTAAAATAATTATAAAATATTAAATAAATATAAATTGTGCATAAAAACTAAAGAAAATCTAATAAAAATGAACAAAATAAAAGGATCTTATATATTGGACAGAGGGAGTACACTTTTATCATAAAATTATCCTAACAACCATGAATAGAGTTTGAGAAGTCAGGTGTCATAAGTATGTATTGGTGTAATTTATTTTCAACAACAGTAGATGATATCATATCATTTATTTAAAACTCATACGAAAACACCATATATATTTACAATTTCATTAGTTAGATGTCAAACAAAAAAAAATTATAAAACAACAAAGAAATAATTTGTTTATCATTATAACTAACGTTGTAGATCTCATCCATAATTTTAATATGAATCTAACAAACACATGTTTTTCTCTATTAAGTGATTGATCCTAAATTAACTAGAAGACTTTGTCCCCGTATATAAAGTGGTCAAATCCATCATTTATGGATTCCATTTTTTATATGTACTTCTAACTGGGTTTAATAGTACTAGTGTTATTGCCCTGCTATGAAGGGACAACATATATGCCAACTTAAAAAAAATCTAAATATTTTTACTTTAATATTTGAATAACGGAGTTTATGAAAGTGGGAAGTTGTGTTAGGAATGGATTACACAGCAAATCAAATTGTTTTTTTTATTTTTTTTTTATTTTCATTACAATGGTTTTGTAAATTAAAGTGGGAGAGAGTTTGAAAAAAAGAATAAATTTGAGATCGTGGAGAAAATGAGTGGTTGTTAAGAAAGTGGTAAGATTTTATTTTTTTTATTATTTTTTTCAAAAATAATAAAATTGGATTAGGAAAGTGAAAGAGCAAAATTTGGGAGTTTTGCCACGTGTCAGATAGAGAGTTTTGCAGTTTTTGTTAAAGTGACTGTTGATTTAGTATAAATAGATTTAACAGAAAAAGTTGGTCAAATAGCCATGTATTAATAGGTTAACATTTGAATATGTTTAAATGTATTTACACATTATTACAAACTAAAAACACACACACACATAACAAACAAACCAACGAAGAAAAAGCAAAAACAAAAATCTTTTATCCCAAACAAAAAAACATTGAAAACAAAAACGTGAATCTCCATGTGGCATTGCGTTATTGGCCAGAACGAAAGGAAGAAAAATCTCATTGGCCCACAAAAAGATCCAGATGTAAAAAACTCAGTCAAAACTCAAAAGCCACGTCAAATCAAACTCCGATCCAATGGAAAACGTTCTTTCGCTAATCTGTCAGTTGTCTTGTTGTTGTGATGTCGTGTCCAGTGGAATCAACACTTAAGAACTTAGCCTTCCAATAGTTGATTTCTCTGGCCCAATTGTGAACTTTGAAATTCTGCACTTCTCCAATGATTAAAAGAAAAAGCCTAAAAACATCTTATATATTGGATAGAGTGACTGAGTACACTTTTATAAAAAAGAAAAACTATCCTAACAATCATCAAGAGAGTTTGAGAAGTGATTAGTGTCATAACTATGTATTAGTGTAATTTATTTTCAAAAATAGTAGATGATATCATATCATTTATTTAAAACACATACGAAAAACATCATATATTTTTAAAATTCCATTAGTTAGATGTTAAACAAAACAAAAAAATTATAAAACTACAAAAAAGAAAAGAAATTTTAATCATTATAACTCACTTTGTAGATCCCTAATATTTTAACATGAATTTAACAAACATTTTTTTTATAAGTCGTCAGATAGTAACGAAGAAATAGGTTAACATATGAATAGGTTAAAAATGAATTTTTACTTTATTACAAAAAAAAAACACACATATAACAAAAACAAAACAAAGAAGTAGAAGAACTGAATCTCTACGTGGCATTGGTATATTGGAAAAGCCCACTGGCCCACAAAAACTCAGTCAAAACAACAAGTATGTCAAATCAAACTCCGATCCAGTGGAAAACGTTCTTTCGCTAATCTGTCAGCTGCCTTGTTGTTGTGTTGTCGTGTCCAGTGGAATTCAACACTTAAGAACTTAGCCTTCCAATAGTTGATTTTTCTGGCCCAATTGTGAACTTTAAAATTCTGCACTTCTCCATTCTTATATCCTTTTATCCAAACTTGTTGCATTGCAATAAGCAATTCTTGTAGTTCAGCTTCTAGAGCCATAAAACATTGTTCACCTTTACTGCGACATGCACTCACAAATAAACCTTAAAAAAAAAACTATGAATATAAATTATGCATAGAAACTAAAAAAATCTAATAAAATCAAACAAAAGAAAAAGCCTAAAAACATCTTATATATTGGACAGAGTGACTAAGTACACTTTTATTAACAAAAAAAAAAAAACTATCCTAACAATCATCAAGAGAGTTTGAGAAGTGATTAGTGTCATAACTATGTATTAGTGTAATTTATTTTCAAAAACAGTAGATGATATCATATCATTTATTTAAAACACATACGAAAAGCATCATATATTTTTAAAATTCCATTAGTTAGATGTTAAACAAAACAAAAAAATTATAAAACTACAAAAAAAAGAAAAGAAATTTTAATCATTATAACTCACGTTGTAGATCCCTAATATTTTAACATGAATTTAACAAACATTTTTTTTTATAAGTCGTCAAATAGTAACGAGGTTAACATTTGAATAGGTTAAAAATGAATTTTTACATTATTACAAAAAAATTTAAAATTCCATTAGTTAGATGTTAAACAAAACAAAAAAATTATAAAACTACAAAAAAAAGAAAAGAAATTTTAATCATTATAACTCACGTTGTAGATCCCTAATATTTTAACATGAATTTAACAAACATTTTTTTTTATAAGTCGTCAAATAGTAACGAGGTTAACATTTGAATAGGTTAAAAATGAATTTAAAAAAATTTAAAATTCCATTAGTTAGATGTTAAACAAAACAAAAAAATTATAAAACTACAAAAAAAAAGAAAAGAAATTTTAATCATTATAACTCACGTTGTAGATCCCTAATATTTTAACATGAATTTAACAAACATTTTTTTTTATAAGTCGTCAAATAGTAACGAAGAAATAGGTTAACATTTGAATAGGTTAAAAATGAATTTTTACATTATTACAAAAAAAAAAACACACACATATAGCAAAAACAAAACAAAGAAGTAGAAGAAGTGAATCTCCACGTGGCATTGGTATATTGGCCAGTACAAGAAAAGCCCACTGGCCCACAAAAACTCAGTCAAAAGAAAAGGTACAAATTGAACTCCGATTCCTAGGGACCGGTTGGTTAGCGAATGTATAAATACTAACTCTCATTCCTTCACACCCTTTCGAGTCTCTCTACTCCTCTTCTTATTCACCGGAGTAACCCCAAAAAAGGAAAAAAATAAAAATAAATATTCTCCCCTTAAAATTTTGGAAAACCACAAACAGATTCTCTCTGTCTCACCCAAAAAAAACCTAGGAAATCAGCGCTATGGCTGCGGCGGTTGCATCTGGAATTGCCCCGACGACGGCCATGGTTGATCAAGTTCCAAATCAACCGACGGTTGCTGCTGCTCCCCCTCCTCCTTTCCCTGCCGTGAGTCAGGTTGCGGCGGTTGCGGCTGCTGCTGCTGCGGCTGAGGCTTTGCAAACGCATCCAAACTCGTCTCTCTATGTCGGAGATTTAGATCCGAGTGTCGATGAGCCACAACTGTTGAATCTCTTTAATCAAGTGTCTCCAGTTCAGACTGTTAGGGTTTGTCGTGATCTGACTCGTCGTTCTCTTGGTTACGCTTACGTCAATTTCGCCAACCCTGAAGATGGTAACTATTATTGAAAACCCTCTTTATATTGAATTTAATATTATTATTATGGATTAAGACACGAGGAATATAAAATTGTTCATGTGTTTGCTTTTGTGGTTTTGTTCTTTTTGCTGTTTTGTTCTTTTTTGCTGTTTTATAATTAATTTTTTTTTGTGTTTTTCTTATGGGATCAGCGAGTCGTGCGATGGATAGTCTCAACTATGCTCCGATCAGGGACAGGCCGATAAGGATCATGCTCTCGAATCGTGATCCGAGTACTCGATTGAGTGGAAAAGGCAATGTTTTCATCAAAAACCTCGATCCCTCGATCGATAACAAAGCTTTGTATGACACATTCTCGAGTTTCGGGATTATCCTCTCTTGCAAGGTTGCAATGGATGTGGTGGGACGTTCGAAAGGATATGGCTTTGTCCAGTTTGAGAAGGAGGAAACCGCTCAGGCTGCTATTGACAAGCTTAATGGCATGTTGCTTAATGATAAGCAAGTCTTTGTTGGCCATTTTGTTCGTCGTCAGGACAGGTCTCGTAGTGAGAGCGGTGCGGTGCCGCGTTTCACTAATGTTTATGTTAAGAATCTTCCTAAGGAGATTACTGATGATGAGCTTAAGAAGACTTTTGGGAAATATGGAGATATCTCTAGTGCGGTTGTGATGAAAGATCAGAGTGGGAACTCGAGGTCTTTCGGGTTTGTGAACTTTGAGAGCCCTGAAGCTGCTGCCGTTGCGGTTGAAAAGATGAACGGTATCAGCCTTGGGGAGGATGTGTTGTATGTTGGGAGGGCACAGAAGAAGTCTGAGAGGGAAGAGGAATTGAGGAGAAAATTTGAGCAAGAGAGGATAAGCAGGTTTGAGAAATTACAAGGATCAAATCTGTATTTGAAGAACCTTGATGATAGTGTGAATGATGAGAAGCTCAAGGAGATGTTCTCTGAGTATGGGAACGTGACCTCCTGCAAGGTTTGTTTTTTATTCTAAAGCACATCTTTTAACCACATACATTGTGAACTAAAATTTTTGTTCCTGGTCATATTTAGGTTATGATGAACTCACAAGGTTTGAGCAGAGGCTTTGGTTTTGTTGCTTACTCCAGTCCTGAAGAGGCTACGAGAGCTGTAAGTTTCAACTTAATTCACAATCTTTTTACATATACATAGATACTTTTATAAATTGTTACTGAAATGTCATTCATTGGGAATGATGATTATACTCAGTTGACTGAAATGAATGGGAAGATGATTGGAAGAAAACCTCTTTACGTTGCTTTTGCTCAACGCAAAGAAGAAAGACGGGCTCACCTTCAGGTTCGTTAGCCCTCTCACTCTTTGAACTTCAAATTGTGTTGTGTTGTGACACTGACTTCTAAAACTATCTCTTGATGTTTTCACGTGTTTCAGACTCTATTTACTCATATCAGATCACCTGGGACAATGTCGCCAATTCCATCACCGATGCCTGGGTTCCATCATCACCCACCAGGAGGTCCAATGTCAGGACCACACCATCCAACAATGTACATAGGTCAGAACGGTCAAGGTATGGTACCGTCACAGCCTATGGGGTATGGGTACCAAGTTCAGTTCATGCCCGGGGTGCGTCCAGGTGCAGGCCCGGCTAACTACATGATGCCTTTCCCTCTTCAAAGGCAAACTCAGCCTGGTCCTCGTGTTGGGTTCAGGCGTGGTGCTAATAACATGCAGCAGCAATTCCAACAACAAGTAAAGTTCTTATTATGAGTTCTTTATATGTCTTCAGCAAGTTTTTTATTTTTAAAACAATCAGACGAATTTGAATTTGTTGGGGTTTGTTATTATCTTGGAACTGTCAGATTCTGCAGCAAAATGCAAGCCCGGGAATGCGATACATGGGAGGCGCAGGCAATAGGAGGAATGGAATGGAAACATCTGCTCCACAAGGCATCATCCCTTTGCCATTGAATGCTTCTGCAATCTCTCACAATGCTCCGCAACACCCGCAGAAGCCATCTCTCCTCACCATTTCTAAGCTCGCATCTGATTTGGCTTTGGCTCCCCCCGAGAAACACCCACAGGTTTGTGATCTCCAGTGTTTTCTTCTCTTATCTCATCTAGGACTTGCATTGTATCAAGATTTGTTAACGATATCATTGCATTGTGAATTGATGATAGATGCTTGGGGAGAATCTTTACCCATTTGTGGAGCAGCAGGAGCCAGAATATGCGGCCAAAGTTACTGGGATGTTGCTGGAGATGGATCAAGCTGAGATTTTGCACCTTCTTGAGTCACCTGAGGCTCTTAAGGCTAAAGTTTCCGAGGCTATGGATGTTCTCAGACTCTCTGCTAATGCACCAGCTGTGTCATCTGTTGATGACCAGTTTGCTCTATCCTCTACCGAGTGAACATACTGTTTACTCAAGACAATGTTTCTCTGGCTTTCTTTAGACAGTTGCTTCAAAACTTTTAGGAACTCTTTAACTAGTTTTTTCTTTCTCTCCTTTGCAACTTCTCTTTGATAGGTTGTTTTGAGTTTCTTCTCTTAGCATTGAGACTTTTATTCTTAGCACTTTCTCTAGTTTTATTTGGAGTCTAGTTACTGAGTCAACTCTTTTGCATCTCTAAATTTGTTTCAGAAACTTTACATTTAGCATATCATAATAATCTGCATCCTGGTTAAACATAAATCTATCCCTGATCACATGAAATCTGGATGTACCTCGTCGTCTACTATCTGGTATACCACATTTCTCTCCATTATTGCTTTGTCCCATTCGCCTACATGAGCTTCATCCTTCAAGGCTTTATTCCCACCAATTCGTGGTTGTCCCTGATGTTCTCCTTCCTCATCGATCAAGTAGGCGTCCCATTTTGAAGCTGGCTTAGTTACTCTTTCTGACTCTAGAATTCTCTCTTCTATATCCTTCTTCCTTGTCACTACTCCATCTGCAACACATTCGTAGGATAGGAATTACAAGAAAATATCATCCTAGTTAAATAAACCATTCAGGCCTTTAGTCATATCAGTGTCTGTTAATGTCAATAAACAACATACGCAGCGGCTTTACTCGAACCAGATTCTGATATATCACTGACATACGTAGGAGAGTTCCTCTTACCAGAACACAAATCTGGCTTTTTGATGCTTCGTCTGGAGAAGGAAGGCTTGAAGATCTCATTACTTTCTTTCTTCCCACTTCCTGTAATTGATGATGATCCACCAGCATTAGAATCTTTGTTCAGCTTAGGCCTCTTGAACATATTGTTCGGCATCTCAGTCACAATCTTCACATCTGCAACAAATATTCAAAACCAAGTATATCTATTTGGTCTCTTAAGATGCAAAAAAACAACAAAATTTCAAGTAACGCTATTGATTCTCTTGAATTAGACTCACCGTCTTCTTCTCCAGCTAATCCCCGGCGATCATTTGGTGAATCAAAATCGAGATACTCACTCCAATCAGATCGCTTCTTCGTTCCACTAACATCTAAAACCTCCTCATCAACCTCTCTTTCAACATCAACCTCCGAACACGAATCTGCAACAGCTTGTGCCTCCTCATCGGCAACTTTACGAGACATATTAAACGATTGGACAAAGAAACGAAGCTCCTTAGCCTTATAACCTTGAGCAAACACCTTCTTCACCGATTGCTTCTGATTGCAAATCACACAAACCCACTTGTTACTGCTTTTCTTCTTCTGCTTCACCTGCGAATACGATCCCCAAAACAAAATCCCTAAAAAACTAACCAATACGCAAATTGACAGAGCAAGAAGAAGAAAGAGCGAGAGAGTTTAAACCTGCATAGTCGAACATTCGTAACATTGGAGAGCGATAAAGAGAGTACTCGCCATTTTTCTCCTTCTTCGTCTTCGTCTGTTCTCTAGGGATTTCGATTTTGTGTTTTCAATTTCGTTCTAGCGCCAATTTGATATACTTCAAAAAATTTGGCAATTCCAAATTATACTGTACCGGGTTTGGTTTATAGCTTCGGTTTAATATATCACAAACTTTTTGGCAATTTCCAGATTATTTTGTACCGGGTCTGGTTAACAGAAGACAGTAAATAGTTGCGGTTAGTTTCAGTTAAGATCCCGCGTTTTTTTGACAGTGGCGATTAGAATCAAACCCTAAAAAACCAAATCAAGCTTCGTGGTGGAGGTAAGAGGAAGATGATGATGGCGCTAGATAAGCATATAGAGAAGGTGCTTTTCAGCGATGAAGTAATCGCGGAGCGTGTGGGTCAACTTGGATCCGAGATTACTTCTGATTTCTCTGGTGACTCGGAATCGCCTGTTTTCGTCGGCGTAGCTACTGGTGCTTGCCTCTTCTTGGCCGATCTCGTTAGGCGAATTGACTTGCCCATCGCTATTGATTACATCAGAGCTGAGTCTTACGGCTCTGGTACAGTATCCAATGGACTTCCCAGAATATCGTTTGACTTGAAGCTTGACATCACGAACAAGCACGTTGTCTTGGTAATCTCCATCTCTTTATGCGTGATGGATCTGTATTTGGCTAATATTTGTGAATTTTAGCAATTGAGTGTCAGATTCATGTGAATTTCATGAAAAGTTTGAGTCTTTACAGCTTAAAAATTGTTGTGTCTTGGATACTGAATATTGTGTCTTTTTCTAGTGAGTTTTAACGTCTGAAGAACACAGTGATATGCTTCACAATCTCATTTGATGATGTCTTGCTAATTATTTTACACTACGCATTCGGAAACTTCACTACCTTTTAAGTTCACTAGCTATGTGTTTTCTTAAAGGTCGAGGACATTGTAGATACTGGCAATACACTTAGCTGCCTGATTGAGCACCTAAAATTGAAAAAGGCATCATCTGTTTCGGTTTGTACTCTCCTTGACAAGCCATCGAGAAGAAAGGTTCATTTTAAGCTGGTTGGAAATGGGAAATTCTACAGTGGTTTTGAAGTAAGCTGCTTTTTGTCTCTCTCTATTCAAATTTGTTTAGCATTATATCTCTGTCTAAGGGCTTTGGAATTTCAGTATATTGCTTTCAGCAAATTTTGATATAGTTGAGACTTTCCAACCATGATCAATACGTAAGCCACCTTGACAGTAGTATCAATTACTTAGAAAATCAATGAGATTGTAGCATGATATTTTCCGATTTCTTTTTGTTCAGTTATGCGTATGCCAATGCTTTTCTAGAGCATGGTAAACAAACGTATTTTTTTGGTGTTAGGAACTAGCCTGACTTAAGAATGTATATTTCATAGCATTGTGTTGAATGTGTTGTGCCTTCTGAATATGCGCAGTGTCCAGATGAATTTGTTGTGGGCTATGGCATGGACTTTGCAGAGCAATACCGCAACCTATCTTACATTGGCGTATTGAAGCCTGAATATTACATGTAACAATATTACATGAACTCAAAGTCAGTTCGTCTGGAAAGAAACCCAGACTTCATAAAATTACTGGGCATCATGAGATCTTTTATGACTTGCCCCTGTTTTATTGGTCAAAGCAGTAAAACCAAAGTTCTACTATGCTTTGACATTGATTATGATGTAAAGCTAATGCATGTGTGTGATATGTTACTATGAATGTCTTGAGCAAGCGCATCATGCAATTCATATTTTCCACAAATCTTTTAGTTATAGAATCATTGAACAATACCATATATTATATTCCAAGAAAAAGATCAATCAAACAAATGGTAAACCGGATTATAATAAGGAGTTTCAGCCTTCGTTAGGGATACATCTTCTTTCTTCTTTTACTTCCAGGTGAGCAAAGGAAGAGAGTTCTTGGCCGGAGGAACAACTTGCCCATCGGCATCATACAATATAACACCTGAGAAATCTGGAAGCTGGCATTTTCCTCCCATGAGAATGTTCTTCTGCCACAACGGACCTCGTCTCTGATCCCCACTAGGCAACATGCTCGGGTCGCCGCTGTATGGATCATAAACATCACCATTGTTCATCATCGTCATGTCGTTTTGGAGATGTATAACAGGTTCATAATCTCTAGAGCCATAACAGGCAACCCAACGGCAACGACGAAGCTTCCTCTTCGAATGAGAAGCGAGGCTAACCAAACGGAAGCTTGCTGAGGCTAAACCCATCTTGAAAACTGTTAGCGGCTTCGTTCGAGATGGTGGAACGGTCTGAGCCATTGGATATAACTTGAGAGTTTGTGGATTGATACTGTCTTTGAACTGAGGAGTTTAAGTAGGAGTTTGGTTTGCATAAAAATCAATGGAAAAATGGAGTGGTTCGCCATTGGAGTGGTCAGTGAGAAGCTCTTAGTTTATGGTTCTGGTGCTTCTGTGGTTTGGTTGATGGTTTGACCTTGACTTGTCTTCTTTTGACTTTTTGCAACCAATGACCGTTGCGTGATTTTCCGTGGACCTCATCGTGACCCTAATTATAAAGCCCATTAGGCCCAAAAGTTACCTTCGTCTTCCTCAAATATGCACAATCTGAAGTTTTGAACAATTTCAATTTCTCATTTACCCACTTATCTGCGCCGCCGACCTACAAAAAAATCTCGGAGAAACCTAACCGGCGGGAACCATGCCTCCTCTTCACTCAGCAATTACTCTCCGAAATTTGTTCACCAGAAATTCTCTCCGAATCCTACAGATTCCAAGCATTACATCTTCTACGATTCTCATAAACTCAATTAGCAATGTCTCTGGTAATCTCCGATCTCCATATTCGAAATCCAGTCTCTCCGAAACATCATCAGCTAGCTCACTAATTTCCCGGATCCCAAACGCCTTCCAGAGAAGATACGGCACCGACTCTAGCGGTGGCTCACCTGTAGATGTAAACAAGGTAGTGGACGAGATTAATCTCAAGTTCGCTGAAGCTCGTGAAGAGATCGAAATGGCTATGGATGCTAAGGAGACGGTTTACTTCAACGAAGAAGCAGAGTGCGCTAGAGCCGCCGTGGCAGAGGTTTTGGAGATGTTCGAAGGTTTACTCGGGAAAGTAACAGAGAAAGAGAAAGCGTCTCTGCAGCGATCCATGGGACTCAAGATTGAACAGCTAAAAGCTGAGCTTCAACAGCTGAACGAATGATCAATTGATGATTTTTGATTCTGTGAGAGGTTAGCAGAAATTTTCCTCTTCTTCACTGAGCCATTGTTCTTAGCTGATTATCATCTGTGTGCGCTTCAATAAATTTTAGGTCAAATTCAGAACATTGAGTGAAGGTTGCAATGCTTAAGCCTCTATTGTTGTTTCTGTGACTATACTCTTTTGATTAGAGGAAAAAAAAACTTGAAACAATTTATTATAAGTTCCTATTTCAGTGAGCTTCGTTGTGTGTTTTGATCTTTACATAGATACACATTTTCTGTAAAAGAATAAGATTTATCAGGAGGAAGAAAGAACTTAAACATTTACTCATAATAATACATAGTATCAAAATTTCAAATACAGAAAGTCATTGTACAACATGTTGTTAACAGGATTTGTGAATTTGTCACTGACTCTCGAACTTGAACCAGTCCCAGTTAGCATAGATTTCTTCATCCTTGCCTTGAGGGAAACTGCTTGTGATTGGAGGACGATCAGAAATCGGGCTTGTAGCCACCGAAGGCATCTTTTCTCTGAATTTCTTTGCCATCTCTTCAGCCTCCGTAAACACTTTCTGATCGACAAAATCACAATATTAAGGGACATGAATGGCAATTTTGTACCGGGTTAAAAGAGAACAAGTTAGATCCATAGATTAAGTTGTACCTCTCTGTCTGAGATGAACAAGCCTGGTTCGCTTTCAAGATCAGCAATGCTGTAGAAAAGAAAATAGTTGTTACTGACTACTGAGGTGATAGTGAATTTTGGAATTTGAGTTGTTTTTACCTAAGAGAGATCTTGTCTGGAAATAGAGATTTCACAACCAGAACTTTTACACTTTCGTCCACCTGAAGCACATCGCTCACCGATCCAATTCTTCTTCGAGTTATGTTTGAGATGTGTAGCAGTCCACTGTATAACATTTATTGGCAAACGAAATGAATTCAAAACTAGTAGTCACTAAGAAGAACAACGAATTTATGGAAGCAATAGATAATGAACTACCTTCTGCTACTATCCCCAAGTTTGACTTGAGCTCCATATGGTAAGATTTTGGCAACTGTTCCTTCTAATAGTGTTCCTTCTCGAAGGTACAGCTTCTCCTGAGACATCATTCGATAGATCATTAGTCTCATTGTTGGTTTTTCTTGTAAAAGACAAGACAGAAGGGAAGAAACTAACCCAGGCTACTTTTTCACTCAGTATCAAGTCGTTTTTGTCTTCGTTCAATCGCGTTATCTGCACAAGGAGTCTACGACCCACCTGCAACACGAAAAAAGCCTGAGAAAACGCACAACGGTAATGTCAAAAGCCTACTGCAATTCAGCAGAAAAAAACAAAATTGTTACAGTGGAAGAAGAAACTCTTGCTTTACGTTTTCCTTCAACTCGGTGAAACTGTTCACTTTCTTCACCAGTTCCTGCTTCGGAATAAAAGCTCGTAAGCCCTGATAATGAAGCCAACAAAGAGCTATGGATTATCCACTTGTGACTTGTGAGCAGACATGTGAACAAGACGAAAAATTCGGCTACCTCAATTCTGGTGAGAAGTCCTCCTGTATTCCACTCTGTTATCTTAACTTCAATAGGCTCATTAAGTTGCTTAATCTGCCACATAACAATTCATTCTTCATTAGATGCATCTGAATGATACAAATACTTCAAACCAAGACCAGTTTTTGAATCCAGATAATGAATAAATCAAGGCACAAGAAAAAAACCTGCCTCACTCGGTGCCAAGCGATCCTCCGAAAGTACCGTCTAGAAGAAAGCAAAGGTCTTCCACTTAACGTCCTCCCTAAAACCTCCGCGAAAACAACCGTCCCAATCTCCACCACCGGCCTACCTTGCCTTGCAAATTCCGCAATCTCAACACCTTCATCATCATCATCCTTAACAATCCCCATTTTCCCATTAACCAAAAACTCTTCAGCATCATACTTCAAATCACACAACAAATAATCCAACTCTTTATCATACAAAGGAAGAATCTCTTTCGTCAACATAGTTCCCAACATATCCGCACCGATACTGACATCAAGCTTATTCTCATTACCGGAAACCACAACACCAACCACAAAATCACCTGGTTTAGGATCGTAATACTCAACATTGACTCTATCCGTCTCCTCAGAAACTTCTGATTCGATTCCTTCTCCTTCCGGTTTAAAGAATTTCAAAAACGGCTCCAGAATCTCGTCATCGTCTGCTTTACCATTCTCCTTCTCATTTTCTGATTTCGCTACAGGATTCGGCTTGTTCAATAGCTCAAGCTCCTCCTCCTTCTCCGCCACGATTCCTCCGTTTTCAACACCGGAAACATCGTCTCGTGAGCAAAATCTAATCCCATAAGCTCCACGAGTAGCAAAATCGCGACAAATTGCGAAACCACGAAACTCAAAGGGGCTTAGGGTTTCACGAAATTGAAACTGCGATACTTTCTCCGATGCTCTGAAATTGATACATTCTCGCACGTCTCCGGAACTACGAATCGACGACGACGGAGAAGAAGAAGAAGTGAATATAGGAAGAGACTTACATGGCTGACAGAGAAGCGTTTGCATCTTTTTTTCTCTTATCCGCCGCGTAAGATAATTTCTTCAAACGGTTCTTTTTATCCTTTTCTTTTCGCTAGTTTTATCAAAATTGCCCTCTTATTTACGAAATTTACCAATTTGGACACGAAGTTTGAAATGTAACAATGAAACCCAAGCTTCTCAAATTTAAGAACCAGCTATTGACGACAGCTAACGATAGGCCCAACATTGATAATGGACCTAATAAATTTTGTGGTTATGTGTCAAATATTAATGGACCCGTTATTTTAAATGGACCGTCGCATTTATTAAACTCATGATATTAATAACGTTTAAATAATGTGGTCGGCGATTCGATTTAATGCTTTTATAAACATTCTTGGTTATTAAAATTATGGTTTATACTAGGGGAGCTTAATAGGGATGAAACGATTCGATTCAATCCTAATTGATCCAAAAAATCATCTAAAAGCTTAACCATATTTTATTATAGTTTCAAAGTTTTTTTTATTAACCACAACAAAAAAAAACTCAAATACGATCCAAAACCGAAATTGTATTAAACTATCACTAATAAAATTAAACTAAAACCAAATTGAAATGCAAATGAACACCTCTTTTTTATATTCACAATTTTAAATAAATAAATTTACACGGAACGAGCAAATTACTCTACACATTGTTTGCGTCGGCCAATAAAAAACAATATATTCGCATTCAATATCAATAAAAGAAATTTTCTGAAAGATTATTTCTATAATAAATGAAAAAGAAGTTTTGTTCATATATAAATTTGGATTTGGAATATAGTGAAAGTAATAGACACTAGACAGCGATTAGACAAACTGCATAATTTCAAATCGTAAAATATATAAAAAAGATGGAGATCAGAATGATGATGCTTCATACTTGTTTATGATGATCAAGTTCTAACCTGACGACAACCCATCAGTACGCAAACTAATATCTCAATTTAATTTACATAATTGTGAGTCTATCATGACAACTATAAAAATAAAAACTCACCGATTGATTATTATGATTAATCGTCGTTTCGCCACCTATTCAAAATGAAATAATTAATTATACGCTGAATGTTAATTAATCAGTGAGTCATTGTCAATCGTATAAAGTCACCTTTAAAAAATGCTGGTAATTCGTCGAAGACCACTTTAGTCCAATAATCTAGTGCTTGCTGATTAGCATCAGAATTTAATATTGTTCCCTCATAGTACACTAATTTAATAGTATCCTAGATTGAAATTTAGTGGTTTTAAAACATAGACTGTATTCGGCTAACAAAATGTGTTTTGTGGTAGAATTATAGGAGATACAATTTTATTTACTTTGGGCGATCGAGAAGTTTGGCAAACATTATAATCGATGTAAAAAAAAAACACTTGTCTAATTGTTTCCAAAATGTTACCACTATCTTAGTCTCTTACTAAGAATTAACACCAAAATAAGTGCAATTAATATGTTTTCTTTTGATAAATTAGTGCTTATGTTAGCATTAAACTTTTGATATTAATTTCATCATTCGGTGATAGGTATGTGCAATAATGAAATGAGATCGTAATCTTCGCTGTGCAGATAACTTAGAAAATGGAGTCTGAATGAGGTAAGACAAGTCTCATGCATTTTATTAATCCTGATTTTTCTCTTCTTCCGGTAATATAAATAAGTAAATTATACAAACAGCGTACGTCAATTAAGGTTTTCAGTTTATATTAATCACAGATCAGTATAAAATACGACACGACAAAGTTTTAACAACGAATCAATATATGGTTCTTCGTCAAAATAACATGTGGTAAGGATATGTACCTTAAAGCTGTGGTTACAAAAACAGGAGGTCTAAAAGTAAAAGTTGTTCCATGTGCCACCGGTTTACGTTGGTTTTTTGGTTTACTCGCCGGTTAAACTAGAGGTGTGAATGGAGTGATATTTTATAGAGATAAAATAAGAACACTATTTACCTTTAGATTTTCTGTTTTACCAGTTGTCACTCACTGAGGAAATGAAAAGTTATGTTCCAGCTTTTTGACGCTACAAACAAATTAGTCAAAACTGTAGTTGGTCACGATGGTAAGTATAGACTGTTAATATAATGACCAATCTAAAAATATTTACTTTTTAAAAAATGGAAAGTACTATTAAAAGAAACTAATTTTTAGTTTTCTTACATATTAATTCAAATCTATTCCTCTCATTTTTTATACATTTAATTTGTTTTCCTTCCTCATAATTTCTTAAAAGTTCCCCCAAAACGTAATAGTTGAACCTAGTTTTCTTGTTCGTTAGTTCTAGATTAAATGGGAAATCAACTTTTGACTTCATGTCCAAATTATACCAAGATTCACCTAAACTAGAAAAAGAGAAAATATTTTCTTTAATGTTATAATAATACAAATATAGAAGATGATATTCCTAACTATTTCCTTCATATATCATTTTCAATATTTAAATTTTGTCTTCTGCTCCAACAATAAAAAAGTTTCATGTCCCCCTCCGAAAATAATTAGAGCCAAATAGTTAGGCCATAACATTAAATAATTATCTTGTATGAAACGGTAGGACTACATGAGAGACTAGGAATCGTTAAATCTAGTAAACTTTGATGTCGAGAAAAACTTTATATTTGCGAATATAAAACACATAACAAAAAAACTTTACGAGAAGAACACGTGGCAAGAGCGTGTACATGGAAAGAAAATTAATCATATAATAAAAATAAAATGTATACATATTACATGTGAATGTAAACACAAATATAAATGGAGAAGCAAAAGGGCCAGAGGAAGAAAGAGATTTGTTTTTTCGACCTTCCAAAAAAAAAAGCTCACATTTACATTCACAACTCACAAGACACCCAAAGAAGCATTAATTGCTATCGCTCTTTCGTTTTTCTGTTCTCGTCGTCTTCTTCTCTTCTTCTTCGTTTCGTCATCTCTTCACAAAGTCACAGGTACTTTAATCTGATCTCATTATTACATTTTACATTTTTCTTTAGTTTCAAATTAACTTTGTTCTCATTTGGATATGTTTAATCCGTGACTGTAAATAAAACATTGAATTATTATTTAACTAGAACATTCTGAATGAGAAGAAATGTTTCAATAATTGAGGTCTAATTTATGAACACTTTCTTCTCCGTATCTAAAAACCTTTTACCAATATGGTTATTTCTACATCACTAACCAAAAATACATTTGTATTTATTACTTAGAAATGGATTTTTTTTTTTGTCAACTTTGGTATGGAATATATTTGTGTGAACATTATCTTTAGTCTAAAAAACAAGGAATGAAACAGAGAAGAACAGTGAGTTGCTGTGTTATTTGGGACCATATATTCCTAAAATAAAGGTATATTTGGTCATTTGGATTGTACTTTTTTTCGTTATCTACACAATCTCTAATATAAGAATATATGTTGGCAACTTTTGGTAGATAAAACTTGTGTATCATATAGCTTGCTATTTTGTGATTTTTGTTTTTGTCCTTCTCCAATACTGTTTTATTTTTCTTAAAAAGGAAAATTCTGAAGCCTTTTACATTATTCATTTCATGTCATTTCGTGTTTAGGCGAATTAATATATATTCAAATAATTTTAAGCAAATATGGAGTTAAAAGTATATATTCAGCTAAAATGTAGATGTCAATATGAAGGCAGTAGTTGATTGGACAAATATTTCTGATCTTTCATGTCAATTTCGAAATGAGTGAGTTCAAATTCACATAAAGCTGAGTTTAAAGTGGCATATACCACTAGGCTAAAAAGGACAAAAAAAATATCAGTAAAATTTTGGATTTAATTTGCAAAATGAACTACGTAGATAACGTCACTACCAAATATGTAAATTAAATAAGTATAAACTCATTTTGGCGTGATTTGACAAAATTATCATTATAATTTGCATATCCTTCTGTAAAATATTATTATTTCACGTGTAATAGGTTGGAATTTTTAACTTTGATTTTAATCAGATTAAACGGTGTAATATTATGTAAGATAATATAGTATATCACTATTTTTATATATAATAGCATAATATCATATAAAAATAAGTGTTATCAAATAAAATAATATAATATTCGTTTAATCACATTTGAAATTGTTAACTCTAGTAGAAGTTATCATTTTTTCTTGTACACTTACCAACCGAAAAGGATACAAACTCATATATGATCTTTTACTTAAATATTTGTTAGTCGTTTTTAATGTATTCAGTAAAATTATCCAATTTAATTAAACTAAAAAGTTTATTGAAATTCAGTTTTGTGTCGATTCAGTATTTTAAAATATATTTTGAATAATGTTACATAATTAAATGTTGTTTTCAGTATATTTAGAAGAAAAGAAAATCCATTTTATTAAAAGCATGAGCTTTTCAGGTTTTTGTAGATAATTAGTTTGATTTGAGAAAATAAGAAGCACTTGATTTTTAAAATTGGTAGGACTACGGGTTAGTTGGAAATTTCTTTTACAATGGTTTATTTAACTTTATTAAGTTGAAATGTCATCTTATCTTATAAAATCCTGTCAAATATAAATAATATATATGACGGGATACAAATTTGGGTGTCGACCATTTGATTTGCCTACAATATTGTGGATTGTGGTCAAGAATCAAGATTGATGTGATGCCAAAGGGGACCAAACATGTTTTCTTTTCCTTATGATCTCTTTATCTCTATTCTTTTATTTTGTTTTGTTTGTTTTTTTTCCTCTCTTAATTCCTTGTTCTTTCGTCACTGATCGGCCATCCTCGTCGATATCTTTTCCTTTTTAATACATCTAGTTAAAAACATATTCTCTCTACTTGTTTATCTATATATTGGCTAAAGGAATAGCATAAGCATCCGATACTTGACGATATATTATGCCATCTTCATGCTAACTTCCACACAAAAAAATAGATGTTTCCGTAGCAATGTTTTGTTGTTTGGGGGATAAGAAAATGAATAGAATAGAGTAGGGGTCTCAAATTAAAAAAAAAAAAAACTTAGAATAAACGCCTTTTTCTTTTTATTACAAAAATATCATCGAAGATGAAGAATGAAGTATGGAGCTTCATGTGACTTGCACCCTTATTTTTCAAAATCTTAGGCGTGTGATGTTTTTCCAACGTACGTCTATTATTTTCTTCCTGATTTGAATGAATTAAATCTAAATCTACTCAGTTAAAAACAATGCTCTTATATATTATGCTGTAATAATTGTGACAAAATAAATTTTACACTTATAAACTAACTCTATTTTTAAATAAAATTTGAATTTTTTTGCTCTTTAAAGTATGTTAATTAGTGAGAAGTAAAACCATAAATTATAGATAAGAGCGGCTAAAAATATATATTACTCCCTCCGTATTTTAATAAGTGTCGTTTTAGGATTTTCTTTTTTTTAAAATTAGATGTCGTTTTCAAATTTCTATGCAAAATTTATTACTTTTTAATGTTTTATGATATCATAAAACATTAAAAAGTAATAAATTTTGCATAGAAATTTGAAAACGACATCCAATTCAAAAAAATAAAAATTCTAAAACGACACTTATTAAAATACGGAGGGAGTATTTTGCTAGAAGTGATGTATATACTTATTTAAGTGGATGCATATTTGTTGTATTTTTTGTCGAGTAATATACTTTAGGGAGATTGACACAAATAGCCCCAAAAAAGTTGTTTTTTCAAAAAATAGCACCTCATTTAAAAAGTTCCACAAATAGCACCATAAACTTCAATTAAACTTAATGAAAATATAAGATAGAAAATTAAAAAGAGAGCAAACACTAATCTAATATTAAATTGAATCAAAATTGTTTTAAATAGTGGAAATATATACCCTAATTTGAAAATAGGGAACCCAAATATAATACCACAAACTAATATTAAAATAAAAATCTCTTTTAAATGGTGAAAATATATACCCTAAATTGGAAATAGGGAACCCAAATATAATACCATAAACTAATATTAAAATGAATCAAAATCTCTTTTAAATGGTAGAAATATATACCCTAAATTGGAAATAGAGAACCCAAATATAACATTTTAAATTTATTTCTAATTTATTTTGTTGAATAGCTTTTATATAAAAGTTGTGGTATTATTGGAAAAAAAAAGCTAGTGATAAAATTTTTAGAACAAAAACACTAATAGTAAGTTAACTAGTGCTATTTTTGGAAGTTTATGGAGTGTGTGCTATTATTGTCAATAAAACTTGTTTTAGGGCCATTTTTAGGAATTTCTCTATACTTTATATAGAAAACTGAAAAGGTATTCGATTGTTTATAGATGTAAGATTAGCTTTTGTTTTAATATATAAAATATAAAAAAATCCTTTTAGACGTGATGTATATAAGCAATTTACTGGATGCACATTTGTTGTATTTTTTATATTAAATTGTAAAGTAAACATTAAAAAGGAAATTTAAGTAAGATTTAATTCGTTGATTTAAACTGATTTGGATTTTAGGTGAGAATTCGAAGCTATGAAACAAATAAGTTGGGTACAACAACACATAGATCCAAGTCTAGCTAAAAGTGGGTGGACCCAATAAAGTCCAAACCTCCTTCGTAGGCTTCTTCCGTGGTCCGTGTATTTCGTGGGGTCTCGCACCACAGACCACACCACACCGACCCAAACACCTTATCCATTAACCGGACTCTAACCGGACTTCCGGACCGGATCTCTTATCGACCAATTTTGCGGCGGCGCCATGTACCTGCCTTTCTTATTTTTTTGGTAGTCCGAATATAAAACTCAGTGACATTTTTCTCCTCTTCGTACATTAAAATATCTATTGTACAAAAAAAGGTCAATAACTCTCTTACCAAAAAAAAAAAAGGTCAATAACTCGATTAGAAATGTACTATAAATTTTTTTCCAAAACTCGATTAGAAATGTACTATAATTTTTTTCCCAAAAGTCACAAGATCGACTAGTAACTACAACGGATAAAAATATTAAAGGTAAACCCGAAGTTAGAGAAATGTATGAGTTTCGTCATCAAACTTCCTAATTTATGAAATATATATCTACTGCCGATAAAATTTCCATGATTTAATGCATGGTAACTTTTACTCTTGTTTTGTGAAAAGATTAACGAACTTTAAAACCCTTTTTTTATTATTGCTTCAATTTCAAACCTCTGAAGTTATCCAAGTTCACCTGTAACAGTGACTTCTTTTGGGGCAAATTTGATAGGTTTTTTTTTCTTAATTGCATGATAAAGAAAAGTTTTATAAGCCCATCGAGTTATACAACGTAGTGTTAGGACACTTATGTTCAATATTTATATTTTAGATTTTTATGATTTCTTTCTTATAAATATGTGGTTTAGGTTTATATTCTTTTATATTATGTATTATTTCATTAAAATGAATTTTATTTTTACTCATATCCAAATTAAGGACAAATAACAAAACAAAATGGTTTTAGTAATATTCACGTTCTCTTTATAAAAAAAAAGATATATATATATATATATATATATATATATACGTTCGAATCATCTGGTTGATATGTTAGTGCACCTTTCTCGCTAGGTTATTATTATATATATACCCACTATGCATACGAGCCACGCCACCACCTGCCTGGCCACCACTTCTGATTTTCCTTTTACTTGTCCGGTTAACTTTTTTATTTGTTGATTAAACACCTGAATTATAGCTTACCACGTTAATAATGTGAAACCTTTATATAATTATTAAACAAACCTCTAATACATTAACCCAGTTTAATATTTACAGAAGCAGTTGTTGAGTTGCGGTCCAAAAGTTAAAGTCCAAAATGTCTGAGACCACTAGTTTATGTAAAAGATTCAGATAAGTTAAAGTAAGATCCCATCATAGTTGTTATACCAAGTCCAATATGCATAATATACACTTGTTTATTAATCTTATTATATATGTAAAACTTAGTTTAGTGGGCAATAAAAATATATTATTGTCGATCACATGACCAGCATAAATTAGTTTTGTTACGTTTACTTTATCTTATAGACATTCGGATATTCCTATAGTTATTTTTTAATCCTAATTAATCATTGTAGATATTTTTCAAAAATATCCTTAAGCTTCCAAAAACAAGCCTAAACATTGGTTTGAAATTCTATATTATTTTAATAAAAAATTGACCATAACGTGAGGGAAAAAATCAATATTGCTTTGCTACGCCATTATTAAAAGAAAAAAACAATTATTTTTTAAAAAAGTTTTTCTTACATAAAATGATGAAAAGATAGACGAGGACTGACTCACGCGTTGATTCCGAACTCTCTCAAGTAATTTTTGGATTTATGGTCTGGCAAAAAAAATAAAAAATATCCAGATTTATAAAAAGCTTCGTCACTTTCCTCTTTATTTAAATTAGAATAAATTCTCTCTTTTGTGAAAAAAAAAAACGATTATTTTCATGTCTCCAGTTGAACCCGCCGGGATAATGAAGAAAACCCATCGTCAGAAATCTCAGGTAATAAAACTTTTATGACCTTAAAAGGATTTTGTTGCTTGAAAAAAAAAAAAAAACTGAATTGGATTAGGTTTCTGATTAAAAGTGTGTGGATTATAACAGAGATTATGGGCAAAGCTAGTGATGAGAAAGTGGTTGAACATAAGTGGTAGAGATCCTGAGTATGGTGCTGATACTGAAGATGAATCCGAAAACGAAGGTGTTCGTGAAGACAACGATGACTCTAGTTCCGATGAAGAAGGTCTCTCTCTCTCTCAAAACACCGGTTCTTTATTTTTTCCGGTTATCTAACCGGTTTATAACAAACAGGTGGTAGAGAATCTTCTAGCTCAAGAAGAGAATCTTCTAGCTCAAGAGGAAGAGAATCAAAAGTTTGTGAGAACGCGGAGGACGCAATCGCAGCCGCTTCCGCTGTTGTAGACGCAGCAGCAGCTGCGGCGGAGTTTATTAGCAATGGTAATGCCGAAATTGCATAGGTAGTTATGAGATTCACTGTGGGGTGTTTTTGGGTTTTATATCTATTTTTAAGATCCCTCTGTTGAATTTCAAATCTTTTTTTTAACAAATCTGGAAAATAAAAATACGAATTTGTGAATTTAATATTTTTATTGTTTGGTTGGATCAGAAGCTCCAATGAAGTTACGAAGAAGGAATTCAGAAACATTAAGAGCACAGTACATTAACAACAAAGAAATAAGGTTCCATTTTTTTTCTTTCTAGATATTGTATTTTATTTTTATTGTACTATCTATATAGTAGATTCGAATGTTATCGTCTTATCTTTTTCAACATGTAATTTTTTTTTGTTGGGTAAAAGGAGACCCTAACATGTCGGAATTATGTAAATGCAGAGTTTGTGTTGGTACGTGGAACGTTGGAGGAATTTCACCACCATCTGATCTTGACATCGATGACTGGATTGAAATTAATCAACCAGCTGATATCTACGTTCTTGGGTAAACTTCTTAATTTTGACTTTTCTTGTCAGCGACATAGACAAAACTAACTCTGTTCAAATATGTTCTTGTTAGAGAATTTTTTATTCATGTTTTTTTTTTGTTGGGTATGAAGTTTACAAGAGATTGTACCGTTAAATGCTGGAAACATTCTTGGAGCGGAAGATAATCGTCCGGTTGCGAAATGGGAAGAAGTGATTAGAGAAGCATTGAACAGAGTTAGACCAAAACTCTCGGGTGTTAAGAGTTATAGTGATCCACCATCTCCTGGTAGATTTAAACCTTTTGAGGAAACACATGATGTTATAGAAGAAGAAGTAGCTTTTGAGAGTGATAGTGATGCTGGTGTTGAGGTTCATCCAATTGACGAGGAAGAAGAAGAAGAAACCGATAGGCTTTGGGCGTTAAAACATGACGGTGGAGTTATCGGTGAAGTTCACACTCTTGTTAACCCGAATACGGGTTTACCAGTTGTTGAGATCAAGAGACAGTTTTCGATTCCTAAGAAGCTAGACAGACAACTTTGTTTACGTGCTGATACTTTTGAGGGGAATATCGAAGAGGATTTTAGTCAAACCGGTATGAAAACGATAAACCGGATGTTAAGCGGGAAAGAACGGATCGGTTTGAGTTGGCCTGAGCCACCATTGAACATGTTAGGACCTTGCGTTCTCGATAGACAGCCGTCGATAAAGACAGTGAAGTCTTTAAAAACAGCAAAGTCTTTCAAGGCTTTTAGTTCGTTTAAGTCTGTAGCCGGAAGCAACAACGGGATTCCGCCGGAGGTATTGGCTCTAGCGGAAATGGACCTGAAGTTGCTAATGGAGAGGAAACGAAGACCAGCTTATGTGAGGCTAGTTAGTAAACAAATGGTTGGGATTCTTTTGACCATTTGGGTTAAACGAAGCCTGCGAAAACATATTCAAAACGTACGAGTCTCTACTGTTGGAGTTGGCGTCATGGGATATATTGGTAACAAGGTATATAAAGATTACATGTTTCCATCAAATATATGTTACAATATGTTCAGGATTATGAAGTGATTTGTGGTCTGCAGGGAGCTGTGTCTGTGAGCATGTCGATAAACCAGACGTTCTTTTGTTTCATAAACACTCATTTGACGGCAGGAGAAAGAGAGGTTGATCAGATCAAGAGGAATGCTGATGTACACGAGATACATAAAAGAACAGTCTTTCACTCTGTTTCAGCTCTTGGACTTCCTAAGCTTATCTATGATCACGAGTCAGTCTTTTTTTCTCTCTTCCACTATATTTTAAACTCGAACAACCCGTTTCGATTTCGATTTGTCTAACATTATTTGTGTGTTTTCACCACTTTTCAGAAGAATAATCTGGTTAGGAGATCTCAACTATCGGCTTAATTCATCGTATGAGAAAACCAGAGATCTCATTTCCAAGAGAGAATGGTCCAAGTTACTTGAATATGACCAGGTAACGTCTAAAGCAAATATAATTTGGATCACTTTTGTTACTGTTAGGATTTGGATCTCAAATATAATCTTTAGAAAACGTCTAAAGCAAAGAAACTTATTCACACACACGGTCTCAAATCTGACCTGTCGTACCCGAAAGATTAAGCACCACGACGCAACAATTCCCGACCATAGCGATAAACTTTCCTCCACTTATGTTCTGACAGATTTTGTTATGGTTATATATTGCAGTTGGTGAAGGAATACAGAAAAGGTAGAGCATTTGATGGATGGTCAGAAGGAACTCTACATTTTCCACCAACTTATAAGTACCAAGCGAATTCCGATGAGTACACCGCAAACGATGGAAAGGCACCGAAGAGAACACCAGCTTGGTGTGACAGAGTACTATCCTACGGGAAAGGAATGAGGTTGGTTCATTACAGGCGAACCGAACAGAAATTCTCAGATCATCGTCCGGTTACAGCGATTTACATGGCCGAAGTCGAAGTGTTTTCTGCGAGGAAGCTTCAGCGAGCGTTGACATTCACGGATGCAGAGATTGAAGACGAGGGACTTGTTGCCGTTCTCGTTTAAAAGAAGAGGAAATGAGATTTGGTTCTTGTTTGTTTGATCTTTGCATATGAAGTATTGGCGAAAGAGACATTCTCTTTCTACGGATAGGTTTTTGAATCTCATGTCCTTATACTGATGCATCACACTGAGGGAAAACGTTCACATTCTTATAGTTTTTATTCTTCTTCTTTTGTGTGTTGGTTTACGGTTGTAAATTTAGTTGATATATAATGAAATCAAGAACATTTCACATCCATGATTATTGTTATTAGTAGTTATTAAGAAAAAAAAACGAAGAGGAAAAAGGCCTTTTTTCTTTCTCGGTTTCTCCTATGAAGGGAAATTTTTTTTTTGGAAAAAAGATAAATGCACCAGCCGGGAATTGAACCCGGGTCTGTACCGTGGCAGGGTACTATCATGCCACTAGACCACTGGTGCTTCTGATAAACTGGTATAATAATTTTATTAAAACAAGTTTTACTCAATTTAACTGTTTTGAAAGTTAACAAACCTCTATATACAAGGGAAGAAACACATAAACTGATGAGAGTAACAACAATAGCAACATATATTCACCTAACTTCTCTTCTTCTTTTGATCTAATTGCAGAAACTTTTAGTTGTATATTGGCTTTTCAATGCGAATCTGCTTCATCCTTCAAGGTAAATCCAGAAGCAAAGGCTTTCTTAGCCAGTACTGTTCAAATCTCTGCCTTGCATATTCCATGTAATCGAACTCAATCTTGTTCACATGTCCCTGCTTTGCATCAAAAGACACTAGAGATTACTACCAGTTTTCAACATTAGAGCTAAAAAGTATCTGAAGGAGTTTATACAAAGAAGGGAGAGAAAGAGAGAGAGAGGGAGAGAGAGAGAGCGAACCGAGATGATTCCCCATAAGCCCCAGAAGATATGGTTTGCTAAAGTGTAGCTCTCTGCATCAGTCAATAACATCTCTATTTCTTCCTCACTTGTTGCATTCCCTGAGTTTCACAAAAACATGATTAAGAGAAGAATTTTTCTTGAGGTGTGAAGAAGTACCTAATGCTTCAAACTATACAAACCTGTAGAGCCAAGATATGTGCTAATGAACCTTCTCCTTTCTTCTTCTCCTGTTGGTTTATCATTCCACACACACACACACACACACACAATCAGACTCTAAACTACCCTTGAGTAACATAAGAGATATATATTTTCATTTACAGATATGGACCTGGATATAGAGTGTAATCCAGAACATGAGGAGTGTCTGAATGGTAATTAGCAGCCATCTCACAGAAGTGGTTTGCAATGTCATAAGCAATTGGGTTGAAACTCGAATACTCATAGTCCTGCAATCAAACATTAATGAAAAACAGAGCACTTTCTTGATGAAAAGAGAAAAGCTTCGATTCAAAAAAGCTTACTATGATGGTAATGGCATTGGTTTCTTCATCAATCATGACATTTCCGTACTGAAGATCGTTGTGACAGAAACCAATCTCTTGATCATCCCTAGTAAGTCTCTCTTCCAACAAATTGATTTCATCTTCCATAACTTCCAACCGATACTCATCCATCTCTATTGGTGAAGCCAAGTTCTTAGCCTCCTTAAGCCAAGTCCTAAAGAAATCAACAAACAATTTAGCAAGAAACGTTGATCCTCTATATATACTGAAATGAAGTTTGTATTCTTTTACCTGAGTCTTTCCCAGAGAAGAACGTTCCTTGGACCAGGCATATCAAGCTTATGAAACTCTCTTAGTTTCGCAGCGATGAAATCAGATGTTTCGACTATACGAAGATCATCTGCAGAAAGAGTCTGGTAAACGGACCAAACCAATCATACACAATCAATCTCTCTCTCTCTATATATTTTTCCGATCACGAGATTTCTTGAAACGCAAACAATTTATACCACTAACTAAACCTATCTTCCTCTGTTATTCCTTAGAACCCAAAACAAAAAAATCAAAACTTTAAAGACAAAAAAAATGGTAAAAAGAAGAAAACGTACTCTTGCGTGGATAAATTCTTCAAGACGACCATCAGAGAAGCGACCAAGAAGCTTAGGACCATAACCATGATGAGACATACACTCAAAGGTTTTGATTTCATCATCTCTGTTAAAGAAAAGGTCAACGCCGTCACCGTAGATCCGAACAAGAACTTTCCGGTGAACATCTTCGCCGTTTAAAGTAGGCCAATTAATCTGATAAACCTCGTTAGTCATAGCTCCTTTTAACGGAACAACCTCAAGACGTTCCAGATCTTCAACTACATCTCCCCAGCTTGAACCTAGCGTTTGCAAAACGCGTTTTAGATCCTCTGGTGATGAACAACTTGGAATCAGACTAGTCTTTGTCTTGATCGCCATTTTTTTGTTGACAAGATCGGGAAAAAGTTTTGAGAATCTTTTTGCAGGGAAAATATTAAAAACCCAGAAAAAGGTGGAAGAAGAAGATTCGACGGGTATGAGATTCTTTTAAGAGAGAAGATTAATTATCCACACAAAAATCTTGGAATCTTTTTATGGAAAGAAATTATTCTGTGAAATGAATTTTTGAACTCGACGAAATTACGTTTCTGGGTATTTTTATTTATATAGAGTAATATAAATAAACAAAAACCCAGAAAGATAAGAACGCGTAATGACGTTGTTCGTCTCGTGTAGCGATTGGCTTTTTCGAATGACGGTGTTTTTAAAAACGGTTATCGTGACCGACGGTTTTGTTGGGACCAATGAGGAAAAAACACGTGGATATTTAAGGCGCGGGTAAGTCAACGGCGTAACGAAACGGTCATTGTTAAAGTCAAAGTCAACGAATCCAAATAGTCTTCTCTTTTTTTTTGGACTGCGAGACAGCAGTAAGATTTTTTTTTTTTTTTTTAACAGTTGTTGTGGACAGGTTTTTAACCGTTGTCTCGCAGTGAATTTCCCGAAATTATTAGACTCAGAAACTCAGATGTAGAAAATTTTGTAGTGAAAGAGCAATATAGAGAAAAATAACACTGTTTTCTATATATAGTGGTCCTATTACTACTATCATATATTCGATGTGTTAATCACTATTATAGAAATGATTAAACTTTTAAAAGAAAGGATTTTCTATAATAAAACAGAATACTGCTTTCTAAATAAAGTACACTCACAGATGAGATAAAAATATATATTTCATGTCTATAAATGTCTTAAGAAATCTATATGAAAGCTATAGATAACAGCATATATAGATTTCTACTTTAAAAATGTTTTTTTTCTCCTAATTGGCATTTGACTTTGACATTTTCATATGTGACGCATTTTTTACTTACCTAACAAATATCTTCAAAGACTTAATCAACATGACCTTTTCTTCCGGTATACATTATTTAATGTTCCCTTGACATAAGTTTGGCGACAATGTTGCACTCTTGACGTAGTACAAGACTTTTAAGATGATAAGATCCACCAAACACATAAAGTACAATGATTCAACGAAAATGTTCAATGGTACAAAATAGTGTAACAACTACTAGAAAAATGGGCTCAAGCGTTCGTATTTTGGTTTTGCTTTATTAGAGTATATAAAGACGTGTTATTATACCTATAAATCATACTGTTATTGATCTTCTAGAGGCTTGTCTTTGCTTCCATAGGTTAAACCTCACCCTTCTTTGCAACAAAAAACACAGGAACACTACAACCACTAAAAGGGTGATTGTGATTCCATTATTTGTCTCTGTGAAAAACTGCGTTAGAAGTGGCTGACCGCAGCTTTTACAGCTACAGTCGCAGCTGCTTCTCAGTAGATTGCCTCGGGAACTTGTTTCTGGGATGAGAATGAAATCAGCGGTAACAGCGTTTTCACCTAACCAAACAGTTGTTGTTTTCGATTTGTATCCTGGGGATGATGCTGTGACTGCAAATCAGTAAAGGAAACTCAAAATGACGCAAGTAATCAACAATAACAAGGAGAAATAAAGAATAGATCGTATTGTTAGTGTCAGCTTATAACAGTGGTGCAATAGTCTATCCTCTGTTAAAAGGAGGTATCATAGTGCATTTGTAAGCCGCAGAGTCTTAAGGATGAACCACTAAAATGAGCTAGTAATAATGATAATCATCAGCTTATAACAGTGGACAACTCTAATATCATACTGATAAGAACATAATCACACGTATTTTGAGCTGAATGTGAGGAAAGAACATCAGACCTTCATATTTCTGACCAGGTGCAAGCAACCGATGATAGTCTGCGTACCTTTGATGAGCTTTAACCTGGAGAGGATAAGGATTATAATGAGTAATGAAGAACTAACAAAAAATTTCAGATTTTGGAATAAGGAAATTTTAGAAGGCAAGGTTAATATGTGTATACCGTATAGTTAATTCCCTTGACCACAACAAACCCAGGCAGTGGCTTTCCCTGGTCTAATGAAAAGATCCGCCCATGAACTCCTGTCTAAGGTAAAAGAGATGAGGGCGTACTTGACAAAAAAAACAAAAAAGATTATATCTACAGCGATGGAAGCAAAGGCGCAAACTTCCATTAATGTAACCAATCTATAGAGGTTCAATCAAAAATGATACAACAAGATTAAAATGTTGGGTTCTAAGACAAAGATAAATAATACCTTCACTAGGCTTGCAACAAGATTCAGCATGCTCTTTCTATTGTAATCCCAAATGGTGGGAAGCTGTATAAGATATGTGAACTTTATCAGCTAACTACCTTGCAAAGGAGAAACACTTATCACACAGCAATATAAGATTTGACCTCTGAGGCTCTAGGCCACTTGTTGTCGCTTATTTCCAGAGTCAATTCAAAGCATCCTCCATGTATGTAATTCCAGTCTTGCATGCCACCATAAATTGGGTACCTGTAGAGCGTTTTGCTTAAAGCATTAACCAAGAAACTCATTTGTTGGATAAGACAGAGGAAGGGGATTGGATGTGATACCAGGATGCTCCATTTGTGATTCCTTCCTCAAATTCTTTGCTCAAAGACATGTTACGGTGAGATTTGCTATATATACGTGCCAAGAACCGGAATGTCTCATCATCAGGACATGCATAATAGTATTTCCTGCAAGAAGAGTGCAGAACAGCTACATGATTTTCGCATTTCCTCAAGGACCAAGCAAGGATCTTAGTATCAAAACCATTTTGAATAGAATTAAACACCTCTTATCATCTGTACCATCCCATGGAAAATTTGCGACCAGCGCACCCTGAAACAAAAGACAGTTTAGCAAATACTTTATTCACATTGAATCACGATTTTCCTTGATGTTACATTAAAGCCTCTCCGATATTCTCGAAAGTAAATTTTCAAATTGGACATATTTAAGACGTTATAGTATGCACAAGTCTGATACAGGAAAATTACCCCGTGCAGAGTAGCCGACGCTGTGAATCGTATATCTCTCAGCCAAGTCATAATTGCCCTAGTTTCAGGTTGCCTCAAATTCAAGTCTTCATTGAAAGAAAAGAACTGCATTATCAGGTATGAGTTGAGTAAGCCAAACGTGACTATGAATAAAACCAACCAAAATCTAGCCACCATCATGCAAATCACAGCATTTATGAAAATACAACTTAGTGTGAAAAGCGGCATCAGACAATCACCTGGTCAGGGAAGTCGCGATTTAGATCCACATTGTTTGCATTATTACGCTTCCTGAATGAAAAGCCATCTGGATTCAATGATGGCATTATATGAAGGTGAACATTTTCTACAATCATCTGAGCCTGCATACCAGAATGAAAAATATCAGTATATGTCTATTTCTTAAGAAATTTTATTGAAGATGAGTGAACTTACCAACGGATCCTTCTTGTAGTTATCACAAATCCAGTTTGCAAGACGTAATAAGAGCTCACGCCCAACAGGTTCATCTCCATGTACATTCCCAATGTACTGCATGACCAATTATTCAACTATTTAGATTCGTCTAGGCTATCACCAGCGGAAATCATAACTGATAAACTAATATCTCAAAGACTGCATGTATAAGCAAAGATAATTTCACAGTTTTTAACCTTGAATGCAGGTTTAGCCTCTATCTCTCCAGGCCTGTCTGAAATCTCAATGACCCACTATAGAGGCAAATCATGAAACAAACAGAACAAGGCATCATCGATTGTGATCTTAAAAGTCACACATTATACAAAAAAGAAGATTCACTTCTGATAGATAAGAATGCATTACCAAAGGAAATCCATTGACACTCTTTCCGATGCTGAAAGCACGTTCCAGAAAACCCTCAAAGAGAGAAATAAAGAACAAAATCAACACCACCATAAGAACGATTATTCATACAAGTGTTAGCCAAGTAATTACCTGTATAATCTCGAAATCTTACTACATCTCTTGGTGAAATCCTTCATTGCTTTCTCAAGATCATCATTAGTCATGTATCCACGAGTTAATTCCAAACTTCGAATAATGAAAAATACAGTTATCATTACACAGAAAACATTAATAACACTCCATTAACATTTTGAACCACCAATAACGACATTACCTCGGTCGAGTCTCTTCTTGAGCAAATAAGTGCCTCACAGTACCATGAAAACTAAAATTCCCATCACCTAAATATTTGATACACAAATTCCAGATTAACAAAATCACTGAATTATCAGAAGCAGTTATGCATAATAAACCTCAATTAGATAATTGTTAAACTTATTACCAAATCAAGTGCAATTAATGACGTAAGTAATTAAATCTGCGAATAGATTTATGCGGTGGGAGCAATAATTAGATAGTGAAGATTAAAATAAAAATGGCGGCGGACCTGGGTGGATATAGTCGGAGTGGCCACCTCTAGCGGCGATCGACGGAAGGAAAAAGCAGATCGCCGTCGAAATTAGGAGACTATTGACGAATCTAAGCTTGCTCATATCTAGAATCACGCAGATCTCTCCTTCTCCTTATCACTTGTTTGCCGATTGATTCGATAAAGCAATGCCGAGTTTCCAGATTTCCACCATTGCTGGGATAGGAGAAAAGTACAATGGGAGGGAAGGCGGAGGGGACATACCATTAGAGAGTCAGAGACTGTTGACCAAAACTTGGGCTTTGGACTGTTACAAAAATGTTGGGTTTTGGGCTATAATAGTTTATGGGCCCAATTTAAATTGACTCTTTAAGCCCGTTAAAAATGTAATAACTCAGATTGGCGCATAGATGATAGATGGAGTCTTTCTTTCATCATGTGTGAAGTTTTGCTATAGCTAAATATGCATAATGACATCAATCCTTTTCTTCTGCAATATGTGCTAGGGATGCAAGTTTCGGGTATATGGAGGTGAAAGTCGGAAACGGAATATTCGGGTAACGGTGAGGGTTCATGAAACAATTGATGTCTAATTGGGATCATCAGATTTGGATGACGGGTCGTCTAATGGTTTTTGAGATTGTAGCTTAAGAGAGTCACTCAGACCAATGTTAAGACATGTACTTTGGTATGATAAGAAGGTGAAACACTATTTATTCATCATCAGTCCTTAGACATTCGACAAACATGACACTACAAAACAAAGTTGAGATGAAGCAACGTTCTTATTTATCAGATAGTTTTAAGCATTCAACAAACCAACCACGAACTGAATTAAAACAGAGTTAAGAAAAGAAAAGGTCGAGATTTATGGTTATTTAGATCATGGAAATAGCTTCCTCTATGCCTTCTTCCAAAACGGACATGAAACTTTGGGTGTTTCTGGCTGAACAGTTGGAACGAATCTCTCCTTGTGTCCCCGTCAAGACACTCATCTGACCCATCTTGATCATCGCCACCGTAAAATGATCAAAAAATAGCTGCTGGTTAATAGCAAAGCTCTCCACAATACCACGTGTCCTCTTGTCCACGAACAGATCCTGGTCAGAAGTAAACAGCCCTTGTCGGTTCATGAGATCAACATAGTACTTGTTGTCAAACACGTCAGGACTCCTTATGTCATTCACTTGCGTGTTGCTCGAGTTTGCCATGGGACAAGTGCGTTTGAGGCTGTTGGCGAAGAACTGATTCATGGTTGGGTCTTGGTTCGGGTAGAGCCGGTCTGTGAAAGATGGACAATGCGCAATTCCGATGGTGTGACCACCGGAAAGTGCTACTAAGTCGGTGATGTTGAGGTTTCTGCTGGCGAAGTCGGCGATGAGCTGGCTCGCGTTGGCGAACGGTGGTGGTAAGTTATTTAACGTCGTTTCCTGGCTCGCGAACGCCAGTGAGTCACGTCGGCCAAGTGGCACAGCATAGTCTGGCCCTCCTGACTACATTGACACACAAAAAAATAATTATCAGTTAGAATAATATGTGTAAGCTAATGGTTTGTATTAGTGTGACCGCGTAGTCATAAAAGAGAGAGAGATGTGATTACTAGGACGACGGAGTCGCGGGCGGCGAGAGCGAGGATATCGGAGCAAGAGACGACTTGACCACACTTCTTTTGGACGAGGGCACGAAGGTTATTGATGACGACAAAGGCTTGTTGACGTAGTGTCAGGTTCGGGATTGATGATTGTTCTCCTGGTCCACTGGCTGATCCAGCTAGCAGCACTGATGCTTCACATCCCTGTTTATTTTAAAAACATTATCTTAGTTTATTAATTTCTCTTTGCTCAAAAAATAAAATAAAAAAGTTTATTAATTTTCTCATAACAGACAAATTTTTTTTAAAAAAAATCTCATAACAGAAAAATAGAAATGAAAAATACTTTCAGAAGTTTCCTCCGAAATTATATAGCTAATCAAATTATGCCACATCTCATAATTATTGATAATATTTAGTTCTTAAGTAATATACAAGAAGGTGTTGCATGCAAGTAAGACTATGATGATATAACTTAGTTTTCCTCAAGGACTAATTTTAAGCACAATCGTTGCATTGGGAAGCCCACCATTCTCTCTCACTTGGTAAAGTTTTTCTAGATCTAGGGTTTCGTTTTATTGAGCTTCATCTTCGGCGGCGGATCTGCAAAGGAGGATCAGGGGTGAGCAAGCTCTTTCTCCGACAACGGGGTGTGGTTTCTTCCCCTTTCGAGGTAGTTGTGGCACCGGTTGGGATGGTTGAGAAGCTCTGGAGCTGTGGCTTTCCGGTTGAGGACGCTGGAAGGTTTGCCTGGAAGTCTTCTCGCGGCTCTGCCATCTTCACGGTCGCTGCGGCTACGGCGGAACTCGGAGGGGTTTAGGTGGGAAGCGTTGTTTCGTCTGGTGGTTAGCTGCAGATCTCTGATCTTAGAGGGCTATCGCAGATTCCGGAGTCAGGGTGTTCGTCTGAGCCATCGACCCTTGAATCCGCTGCGGTTTCGCATCCACCGGACCGGATCGAAAGTTATGTGCTCTGGAGGTTTGAAGGTGTTCGGATCTGGAGCGGAGGGGTTTGGTCCCAGTGCGACATATTGCTTGGTCAGGATATGTCGACGTAGAGCTGGTGTGTCGGAGAGTCGAGTTTTCTGGGAGGTTTGTAGCGGGATTGGCGAGTAGACGGTGAGGTGCATCGTCGGAAATTGGTTTCTTCCAACGGCGTTTTCAATCCTTCTTCTCTGCCTCAAAGCCGTGGACCTTGAAACCACCGGATCTAAGGCGACTGACTCTCTGCCACCGGTAACCAACAAGATCCGAGCTTCCGTTTTAGATTCCGGTGACACTTTCCGATTTCCTTTTTGTACCTGGTACCAAGTTTGTAAGGCCCAAGGCCCAGCCCATTAGGGTTTTTTTAAAATAAAATATTATATTTAAAAAAAAAAAAAAAAAAAAAAAAAAAAAAAAAAAAAAAAAAAAAAAAAAAAAAAAAAAAAAAAAAAAAGTAAGACTATGAGATATGAATATCTGATTATAATTAGTAGTGGTGCAAAAAAATTAGGTTTAGTATTTGGCTAGAGGAAATATCAGATATTTTCCACAGAAAATTGAATTTATTAAATGTTGATATCCAAATAAATAATTCACATATGCTATCGTATCATGATATTTATTATTTCTATTATTGGCTGGATATTGAATTATTTAAGATATTTACGTTCCATAACTGAGATCCAACTAACATACGGAAAGCCGGTGAATAGTATTAATGCGACATGTCCTTATACATTTAAGTCAATCCTATTGCATGTTTTAGTGGTTTTTTTTTTTGGGTAATTTTTTTTGCGGTAAACACTGTTGCATGGGTTAAATATTAATGCCTTAACAAAAGAAAATGTGTTAAATATCAACGTAATATTAAACAATACTATTCGATGATATATCTTCGTCACTTAATTTCTGTTTACACTAAGAAACCATTAATGTTTTGAAACGAAATAAAAGTGAGAAGCTGACAACCCTTATTTCTTGAATTTCGAGGCGATATTTGTGTTTTTCTTTTCTTTAAGGTTATTTTGGTCGGATTTTAAAAATAAAAGTCAAACCTGTATCAATTTGTAAAAATATCTCATTTTCATCTTTGTTCGGATCCACAAGACCACAACCCGAATCCCTTTTTTTTGTGTGGGTATAATGAGTGATGAGTGGATATGGTTTTTTATATTTAAAGAATGAGTTTTTTTGTTATTAAACAAAAAAATGAAAGAATATGTAATTACATACGTAGAAGTTAGAACCGTTTAGAGTAGGCTTAAAGAATCAAATTAAGTTTTCTTAGGTTTTAATACAAGAAACATAAACAAAAGTAAATAAAGATTGAACCTGAACGAAGCAATCATGGAAATGTATACGAAGGATGGCTGCGGCTAAACCAATGTCTCTCTTGAAGACTTTCTTGAGCTCTTTTTTGATAATGTTTTCGACTTTCGGACATGCTTTCTGGTAAAAGTTCCATGAGAGACCTTTCACTATAGGAACATCTGTTCTCCGCTTCTTTGCCTCTGCGGTGGACAAAAGGTTCAGTGTCACCGCCATTAGCGAGATCAACATCAGAAACGTGAGGACACGTGTTGGATAAGCCTTTGCCATTTTTTGGTTTTTTTATCAAAGCCTCTCTCTTCCTTGTTTTTCTTGTTCTTGGGGGAATAGATGGACTTTGTTTTTATAGGCAACTTTGGTCCTTGTGTGTTTTTATTTTTATCTTTTCAATTTTTATTTATTTTTTACTTAGGTTGAAACTTGAAAGGGATACTATAGCCTTTTCCTTCTAACTATTTATTGTTTAAAGGAGAGTATTTTTCTTTATTTTACAAAAATAAAAAAATATAAGTGGAAGCTTTGCGTCTGGTCTCGTTCACTGTGTTAAACATAGCAATTGTTAAGCAAAAGTTTTTTCTTTACCAAACAAATTATAAATTTTACAGTTTTCGGATCAAAGATTAAAGCAAATATATACATGCGATCGAGTATAATTTTTTTTCCGCTGGCATTATAGTTGTGATAATGGTCCACCTATTATTTCAGCTTGGCTATTGTCTATTGACAATGGATATAAAATTGTTTTTGTGTGCACTCTTTTCAAATACTTAACCGGTTAAAAGAGTAGTATTGTTTTAGCTAGTGCTACACTGATTGCTGAACCCGAATTCAAATTGCATGTTCTACGTTTAGAGGGATTATTTAATATTTACGGTCCTTTCCTAAGTTCTCTATATTATTAAGGACTAGTTCTGCATCTTTTCTAAATTTTATTTACTTATAATATGGTTTTCTTGGTCTAAGAGGCCAAAAAAAGAAAACGATTTGAACCCCTTTTTAAAAGGAAGTAAATGCGTCGTTCGATGAGGATTTTTTTGAAGAAACTCGCATAACAGTGGAAGAATCTCAAGACAATCACGCGCGCTTGTGTTGGCATATTCGCTGAGTCAGTAGTGGATCGTAAATGGGTTATGAAGATTGTGACTTTGCAGAAATGGTGGGACATTTGAAATAACCAAAAAGGATAAAGACTTTGAAGTTTGATAAAAACTAAACTAATGCAAAGCTAGCACGTGAGAGTAGACACCACCAATGACCAAACAAGTGTGTTTCACAGAAGCTAGCATCTGTATGTGTTAGAGACACTTTTAGTTTATGTCCGCCACGTTCCTATGCTCTCTCTCCCTTTCCTACTATTAATTAGATATACGTTACATCCAGAAAAATCCACATAAATTTTGCTTATAGTTGGAAAAACTAGTACAGCTCCATAAATGTGTATGAACTGTTGTGAAAAAATAATTTTGGAACGAAAATAAGTTTGTTATCGTTATAAAAAGATATGTCACTAAATTTCTATATATATTAGAAATATGTATTTTTATAACATATAATGTAGCAACAAAACTTGTATAGATAATTAGTTAATTACCATGGACTTCCGGAATAAATTATTGTTCGCATTCTAGTCCGATTTTAGAAACATTTTGTGTGATCCGATTTTAAACAAAAAACAATTATTTTCTTCAATTCATTTCATGCTTGTGTATAAGATACTTCAAACAACAATAATACTTTGTTAAAAAAACTTCTATTGTGAATATGATTTGGATAACGCGCTGGAAAAATAATATGTTCCAACATGAAATATTAAACAAATACCCAAAAAAATTCTGAATAGAAGTCGTAAAAAATAGTCTATGTCGCACTTGTGAGAATAGAATACATTAACAAGTTAAAAGATATATTCCAAAAGCATGGTAATGCTCTCTTGTCTGCTTAATTTGTGCTAAGTACATAGGTGGGAGTAGTTGGCTTGAACATTACATGATCTTTGATAAGTCTCTCTTCACCTAATCCATTTTGGATGAATGGTCATTTTTTATACTAGATTTTACTTAAGTTGTAATAATCAATCGAATTCAAATCTAAAGTTTTAATTTTTTAGTATTCCATGTTTTAGAGACTATCATCACTAAGTTTTAAGGATGTGTTTTTGTCCGCCAAAAAGTGAGTATATCACTATTCTATTCTTTTTAAATGATTTGTAGCCTTTAAAACGTGATATTTTATTTATTTAGGTAGCTGTATAATTGTGTTCTAAGAAATAATAGGAGAGATAAGTAATTAAAATACATCACCTTAACAGGTTGGCAGGTGTGATTGTGAACATTCATGCACCTTTTTAGAAAATGAAAATTTCAAGTCATTTACTCATTGATATATCTTCCCTCTTTTTATTTGGGTTAAAACTCATTTATTATTTGGTTAGAAATCATTTACCTCCACATGATATTACATGATTACTTTAGGAACAGATGACTAAGTCTAAGTATAAACTCATTTAGGTTTACAGAAATTAGGGTGGGCCGAGAGAGATAATGGGGCTAGTTTCATGAAACTGGCAACACGTCCTTATTCTATATGTTTATGACATGACTTATGACTTACGAGAAACTTATATTGAACGATTTATATATATAAAAGAAGGAGGAGTTTCGTGGAAAGTGAAAAAGTGAAAACGAAATTACCATTTTTCTATCGTTTTAAATTTTTGGGATGCTTCGAAGGTTTTGGTACGTAATGAACTAATGATCAAAGATAATGGCTCCAGGCATGCAAAATGTTAAAGATATACCTTTATGTTAAAATGAACCATCATGGTCTTGATTACATTAGACAACATGCACATAAATTTATATTGTAAAGCTGTAAAAAAAATGTATTAGGCATTGATTCTCCTACTCAACCCACCAACAAAAAAGAGCCGAAAGCAAATTCTATAATTATACATATATGCAAAAGAAGACCCCTCATCATTTTTTTCCTACAAAATTGCAAATGGTAAGAATTAGCAGCCCACGAGCCAAATTGTTATAAATAAATTTATACAATGAAACAGAGTAAATTAAAAAAAAAAAAAAGAAGAAGAAGAAGAAGAAGACTATATTTTTAATTTTTTATTTAGTTCACGAAAAAAGAAGACTAATTAAGACTAGTTGATAACAAAAGACTTGATAAAAAGATAAAGATGAACTAGAAAAAAAAAAGATGAAGAAAGACAGTGTAAACTATTAAGAGAATAGAAAAAAAAAAAAAAGAGAGAGTGTTGTTGTTATTCGAGAAAAAAAGGAAAACTAAGAAGTCCTTACAAAAAATAAATTAAAAAGAGAAGGAAATTTAGAATTCCGTGACGGGCCAGGCCATGACCAATTGAGCCCAATCAAGTGTAACTGGGCTTTAACTTAAAAGCCTTTTTATATTAGGGTTATATATCCCTTGATCCAAACATTAAGAGGGGTTCAATCAATTCATTGTTTTGGTCGCTTAGAAGTTTGAATGTTCGTCTTCATAATCAAACGAGCTCTAATAAGTGTTGCCTATTGATTTCCTAATAATATGTTTTAACGTTTTAAGTTTTAACTGTAAAATGTGGAACAGAACAGACTAATAATGAGCAACATAAAATGTCTCTCTTTGATATCGTATCAAGGGAGAAAAAAATCTTCTAAAATCACACGAAGTCGAAACTCATGCAGAAAAACCAGTGGCAAACCCCAGCTACATGAAACTAAGCCTGAGGCTGTAATTTTTCGGTGGCACTAAAACACTAAATAAAAGTTTCTTTGTTAATTTTCGCTCTTAACAAAATGTGATAGAAATGTACTACTTATTTGTATAAGATATGTACTCTTCTTTTTTTTTTACATTTCTTGTAAAAGATATGTGCTAAGTTACGTACTAACTCATTTGTATAATTAAAAACCAATTAATTTGTGTGTTTTGCATGAACCGCATTGCATAATAGTGGCCGATTTCAATTGTTAACCAGTTTTTTTATTTTATTTTTTCTATAAATTCCTGACAGAAGTTAGATTTGGGTATCACATCCTCTTACAAATTAACGATATCCAAAATTCGTTTTATATATTGTAATCAAGACAAGACGTATCTCATAACAAATCTATGGTAAACTTATTTTTGGGATACGAATCAATTTTCTTAAGTATCTTCCACTTATAATTATAGTTTTCTCTTATGTCTGCCACTAATTAAAGTAATCAGATTTATTGTCTAGTTGTAAATTTCCCTCATCGCAGTCCCTAGACGCATTTGTGAAAACTATCCGCAATCTCGTTCTTGCTTTCTATAACCATTATTCTTTTTCTTTTTTTTTCTGTTTAATCTAAAGCTTCTACAAGAGTACTTAAGCTGGTCTTTCATCAAACTTGCGTTTATTTGCTACGTAAGAAAGTACTGTTTGTGTTATGAACATATTATATACATGAGTTTAATTCTGATGGTGAAACATGTACATATTTTGTGTTGGACCAATACTTTTTGTTGTTTTAATCAAATTTTTTTGTTTTATTTTGTAAACTAAAAATTTTGGGCCGAAACCATACATCTGACCAACTTTTAGTATTTTAATATGTATCATCTACCATTCAATCTTATGATTTATTGAGAATTTCCAGGATACTTTTCCAATCAAAGGTATGATATTAATTTTACATTACAAAGAAAAATTGGACTCGAAATATCTTTTAGTTAGACTAAATTTCTTTTTTTTTTTTTTTTGGTGAGCGTTAGACTAAATTTCTTTTAGCTGGACAATTGGACATTACCCGAGGAGAATCATCTAATTGAATCGGGAGAAAGACGACACGTGGTCGCTTATGCTCTATTCCAACATACCTTTTTAAGATTCTGAAATTGAGCTTTTAATTTAATAAAATCAAGAATGTGTGCTAGGTTCTTTTTGTAGGGCCGTTCCCTGAAAACAGATCACTCATCAAAACCTGATGTTTTTTTTTTTAAGTTTATAAAATAAGAATACATATAGATAGTTTCTTTTTAACAATTATATAGATCAAATTAGCTACACAATATATTTACAATCGATTGGAAATGAGAAACTATGATAAAACGAATACATTGGAGGAGTTATGATTTCAGTTGTATAATTTTGTAATCGTTTAATGCAGTTTTACAATTTTATCAAATAATATTAAATAACATAACCGATAATCATAACTTATGGTTCTAAATTGAAGCACAGTAATGGAACCTCTTAGTTAAAAAGAAAACAATATAATAAAAAAACAGAATTACTTCGTTATATATTGTGGATTAGCATTGATCTCAAATTTAGCTGCATAAAGTAAATGTCAATATGTCATGATTTTTTGGGAGAAAAGGAAAATGATATTTTTGGTTGAATTATAGTTTTGCCCAAATACGGCATATGTCCCAAAATATTAGTGTTGGAATCATAAAACATTGTTCCATAAAATAGAACGAAACCAAAAAAGCAAATGCGTACGTAAATCTCATTTAACTAAATCAACTTGAAGTTTATTATATACCAACTTGGTGTACGGATTATTCTATAAGCTGTTAAACCATATTGTGGACGGCTAGATGCTCCACTGCATCCCATTTCACATCATTACCAATAATTACAATTAACATCTACATTATATACAAATTATCTTAGAGCTTTATTTTGAATCATTCATATCTCTGATCTGATCGTGTTAGAATATTTTAGAGAAAAAAATTAATTTTTTGAAGCAAAATTTCTCTCATATCATATGCTACATAGAACTTAGGAATATATTATTTATAACTACTTTTTTATATATACCTGATTATCTGAACATTATTATTTACTTATTACACCAACATTTTAATATGTGTTTAATTAGGGGTAATGTTCTGATTACCAATCATATTTGCTGGTCCCTAGTACAGATTTGAATGGTTATGGTTTTTACACTAGTTTTTGGTTTTAGTTTTTCTTAAAATCTATTTTGTAGCCATTCAAGATTTTGAAAAAACAAGTTTTCCTAAAAAGTAGGCAATCTAGTTTTTGAGTGTTTTTACAATTTTTCAAAGAAAACCAAAATCCATGTTTTTGGAGTTTCTCCCTCAAAAACCATCGATCACATTTTTCATTTCTTTTTTTAATTTTTTTTGTAAAGAAAAATATTATCTATTAACATTAAAACCAAAATCTAAACAAATTACCATTCAAGTTTTTAAGAAACTAAAATCTACACCAAAAACAAAAACCAAGAAAATCAAAAACTAAAAACCAAAAACCAAAATCCAAAAACCATTTTAAAAACTACAAACATTCATGGCCTTAATATTTATTTTCACCCTATAAAAGGTCTCATCCTCTTTTTAAAATTTTTAACGCAGTTGACATTGTTCTTACCTTATAAACTAAAACGTTGTACCTAACTATTAACGAATGATAATTTACAAGCTTTATTTTCGAAGACCTATTCTCCAAAATGTAATAAAGAAAACATAGAAATTAAAGAGAATTTAATACTCAATCTTTTTATTTTAAAATAAAACACTATTAACATTACATGAAACCCCAATGGCTGAGATAGATCGCTATGCTGTGGTCAAAATTCTCTTATCAAGAATAAAACTTTGGCTATTGGCTATAAACTTTATGTGTAATACTTTTGACCTCTACATGTTTATTAGAGACATAAAAGTTTGTGAAAGATTGGGCTATGTTCGTTTGTATATTTCAGTTTTTGTTGATATATAATTTCTAATGATCCAATTAATTATTATTTTAATAAATCAAAATGTTTTGTAAAAAAATATGAATCAAAATCTTCTTTTTAATAATTATATTATATTTGATTCCACAGCTACATAAAAATATTTTTCAGTTTTGGCACCAAACTCCAAATCGACAGTTTTGGTGTGGTAATATGCAGTTTTATCATAGCTTTCTCCTTTGCCTTACCTATATTTTCACAATGTATGTACAAAACTACAAACTACCATTTTTTGTTTCAGTTTAATCATTCATGAATCTTGTCAACTTAGATGTTGATTAGAATCTTTAATGTCATTTATACCAATAAATCAATATCATGTATTGGTATTTTGACCCCAAAAAAAAAAGATAAAAATCATGTATTGGTATAGCAATAAAAATTTGAAACAATATTGTAGTGATCTAACAATAAATTAATTCTAAAATGATTGACCCAAAATAAATTTATGGTAAGAAATAGTGCATAATTAATTAAGGATTGATAGAGTATAAAGGGCAACCTTAATTATCCTAAGGCATCTTGTTCTTTCTTTTAAAAATTCAATGTGGATGGGACCATAAGTTTAGTGCTCCATGTAGATTAGATATTAATAATATCTTCTTCAAAAAAAAAAATATATATCTAAGTTGTATTTTTTTTATCCTTTCTCACACACACCCATCATATATATTTAGTACATACTATATGTTTTATGTTTTTTAAAATGAAATGGATATGTTAACTAATTTAGTAATTTACCCAAAAAGCGTATAATTAATTTTTATGAAAATTGACCACTAAAAAAAAAATTAAAAAGAGAGTATGAACCTTAAATTTGAGGTTGATTTTTTTCTTTTTTTCGTTGAGTGTTGGGAAAGGGAAGTGAATAGTTGAACTACTAGCAGTTGTTTGGAGAGATTCATGTCAGTGTGCTTGAAAGAGGATTGCTATATTGTGAAAGATTATGTCTCACATTTACCTAATTTGCTAAATGATGAGCAAATAACAATTTTTGTGGCTGAGCTTTTTGGTGCAGAGTAGGATCAAGATACCAAATACGCAGCTATGTTGTCTAATTAATGTAAATCCACTCAGTCTTTGAGATACAACAAAACGAATTTGTCTTAAAGGAGTTTCTTTAAGGTACAACAATAGTATAACGTCCTTAATTAAGAACTGGGAGAACATCTCTAATTGAGTTAAGAAAACTTTCCGTAAAGACAAGGATGTTATGTCCAAAATAGAGATAGATTAGCTTCATGTGTTGGCATTTGTGATGATACTTTCTTCCTCGGCCACAATAAACATGTAAGAGAGCACATTCATTCCAAACATGAACATTTAATCGAATGTATAAAACATACGTATGTCAATCTTCGCATCAAAAAATAAAAACTAAGTTTTAAACACTTCACAGATTTATGCTTGTCTCCTGAAAAATGTATAGTGGTAGTTGTACTATTTGAAATTAGTTTGGATTTTCCATATGAAAATCAGTTGGTTTCTTATTCTAAGATCCATATATTCGAAGAAATAAATGGTTCGAATGTCTAACAATTAAGACTAGTTAGTTTTTTTTAGCATATATCAATCAATACATATATTAAAGTTATCTGAAGAAACCCACTTTCGCAGATCGCAATGCACATAAGCTCATAGTTAAATTAAGAGCATGCATTAGGATAAATAATATACAAAGAAATAAATAAATTTTAGGGAGTGGAGAATCAAAAGAAACTTTATGCCCCTAAAAGACATGAAAAACAAACAAGTGTCAATCATAGATACAATCTTGATAGAGCCAATGAGCGCAAAGATGCGAGGAAAAAGAAGCAACAGATCGATCACACACTTTTTGGGTTTTGCATGTTTGATGCATTTTGATTTGACAAAGATTCTTTATTTTACTTCCTTCTTCCTTACTTAACCTGACCCCTCTCTTTCTCTCCCTCTTTCTTAAAAATATATTGTTTAAACTGTTTTTAAAAAGATCAATTATCTCATTAAAAATATTATAAGGTTAGAGTTTCAATTTTGGAAGCATCGAAATCAAAGTGTCCTAAATACATATTTTGACAACGAAATATTTTAACTAGATTTCAATAATTTAGAACTTTGGTTCCACACCATTTTATGTTGTAATGGCAAATGCAAATCATTTATAAAGGAATCCCATTCTAATACTATTTTGAATACTAACCTTGACTCTTTTAGAAAAAGATGTCGAATTGAAAACAATCACCACGAAATTATCATATTTTTTAGTTATGGATTCTGTATAGATGAATTAAATTAGTTAAAGGGAATATACTCTTACATTAGCTATATAAAAAAATAAAAGAATTAAGCTGCTAAAGGCATTTAGTCAATAGAAGATGTTATTTCATTCTAGATTGATTAAACCTTACTTTCTTCATGGTGCATGGGATTTAAATTCGATGATATAATCCACACTGAAAAAGATACCACCGTAAAAAAAATGTTAGCTAAAAATTGTGAGTCTTTGTTAATTGTTGAGTTAAATCGCTCACACAATACCATTTAATGACCTTAACAAAAAGTTACATCATTTCAGATTATATTGATCTAATTCTGTAAAGATCAATCTATGTTTCAATGTATAGGTATTTCTTTGAAATGTTGATTGCAAACTTTTGAGTACAAATTAGTGGATTTTCTACTCAGAAATAAGAAAATAATCCCATATTCCAAGAAGAAAAAGTGAGTTGAAAAATCACGTACTGTTGAAGAAGAATAAGATTCAGGAGTTTGTTATGTAGACCAAGGGCAAAGCAAGATGGTCAAAAAACATTTAGAAAGGAAAAAACGACCTACTTAATCAATTAACAAAAAAAGAAAGTGAAATCAATAAATAAATACACATAACAAAAAAAAGGCTGCATTGGCACCTAACATGGGCAGGTCATTGGTTCTCCACCACGAGGAGATGCACATGATACCCTCTTTGATATTGGCTAAGTATGCTTAATGACCATCACTTAATTGTTCTTTAGTGGTTACAATGGGTTAAAAATTCCACGTCGTTAAATGTGAGAAATGTATAATTCAATACAAAATAAATTAATAGCTCACCATGGATTTTTAACATAAACAAATATAATAATGATCAACAATAGTTCTATACCGAAATGAAAAATCTTTGTAAACTTTTTTCTATTAGTCTGCTTTATATTTTCAGGTAATCGAATTTCAGATTTAGTGTAAAAACATTAAACTTTTGGTTAATTATTAGACCAAAGACCTCCCACTTATTTTATTTCATTTCTTGTTTATTATCATTTGATTTCAAGATGAAAATATATATATTTTTAATGAATACAGCAACCCCAAATAAATATATTCGATCTTAGACTGGAATCCAGTTAAAGTAGATAAGATATGAGAGTGTTGTTGAACTTTGAGAGATGTATTAGGAATTATACATTGATAAATATAAGAGACAAAATAAATTAAATGATGTTATGAATAAAGATGCTATTATGAATGTTTAACTAAGAACAAAACTAATTTTTTATTCAATTTTTGTTGAACTCTTATGTAACTAAACCTTATAAAAATAAAACATGAAATTCTTTTTTCCTTATTTGTAAGTTACTTTGGTCTAACTCGACAAACACTAATTCGTAATATGTGGAATAGCATAACATTTATTTGAATACACAGTTTTTGTGTATCACTCAGCTGCCAAATCACTTATACCGTGTCATTTGTGGTACAAATGTACAATGATGATTGGTCATTCACTATGTTGATCTCATTTGAAATAATCACACACCCGTTAATGGACTTTTTTGTTTTTTTAAAAGGAAATCGCATGGCATTTGGGAACTCAATTTTTTTTTTTTAATATAGCTACAGTCTTGCACATGTCAAATCCAACCTCCATCTTTTGGTGAAGAATGTAAATTGTAACAAATTAGATTGTTAAATTAGTGCATGTCAGGTCATATGTCACATCAGATGTAACATCAATCAATAAAAAATAAACCTAGGAAATTATGCTACAAGCTAGAGGAAATTATACTAAAATACAAACCCCTTAAAATAACAAACAAAGACGGACCTTTCGCATGTATTGCGATATGAATGCATACTTAACATATAACGTATCTGAGCACATACGCATATATAAGAGAAAAGGAGGCTGATGTGGAAAAAAAAGGTGCTTTAAGAAGCAGAGAAGTGAGTGGGAGAATATGATAATGGAGATTATATATAAAGAGAAGAAGGTGGCATGAGTTTGGTTATAACTTCATCGTTTTCTCCGAAGAAACAGAGAAACCAAAGAGTTAAGTGGGGAACCTCGAAGCTAGTTCAAACTAGTGGGAGGTTGTTTCACGTTTTAAGTTCATAAATCCAAATCCAAATCCAAATCTAGACGCAAACCCAAACGTCAATTGTTAAAAAGAAAGATTCTGAAAGAGATGGCTCGTGGAAAGATTCAGCTCAAGAGGATTGAGAACCCGGTTCACAGACAAGTGACTTTTTGCAAGAGGAGAACTGGTCTTCTCAAGAAGGCTAAGGAGCTCTCTGTGCTCTGTGACGCCGAGATCGGTGTTGTGATCTTCTCTCCTCAGGGCAAGCTCTTTGAGCTCGCTACTAAAGGGTACGTATTAATATATATATATATATTAGTGTTCATATATTTACATGTGACTAAAGAGTAACTTATATTATATTCTATATGTGAAATTTGATTAAAAATTCAGAACAATGGAGGGAATGATTGATAAGTACATGAAGTGTACTGGTGGTGGTCGTGGTTCTTCTTCTGCTACTTTTACTGCTCAAGAACAACTTCAACCACCAAATCTTGTACGTCTATTTTCTCCTTCGTTCTCATTAGTTTTTTTTTTTTTGGTAAAAAGTTCTCATTAGTTAATATCTACTTTCATCGAATTTTTATCTATTTTTGGGATTGATTGTCGAATGTGTTTGTTTAAAATACTAAACTTTTTGGGTTGATTAAAACTAGTCGGTGCTCGATGCATCCTAGTAAATATTTTCACTTCTTTCCATTTCATTCTTTCGGGGTAATTTAGTCTTTTTGTTCCATAAAAGCTATTTTAGTATGCAACATGATAACACGTGTTGACATGCAGAGGGAAAATCTGTTGGACGTTGCTAATTGATTTGAAATTAAAATTCTCAGGAAGTTAGGTAGGGCACCTGATTCCGATTCTATACATGAAAATAGTTAGTGAAGTACAACATTCATTGCACCTAGCTCTCCAGTTCTCCGAATTTTTAATTTGTCGACTAGTGAGAGGAACTGACATTATTGTGGAACGTTGTACTATATCATAAAATAGAAACAAAACAAGTCAAAGTAACTACTGCAAAAGTAAAAGATGCTTAGAGACAACTATAGTCTATAGACCCATATTACACTTTACATAGTATATTTATATCTTTGGTTATTCAATCGCACTATGTTTCGGAATGAAGTTGTATTATTGGTTTATAATCAGCACAACCTTTTGATAAAAGTTGCTCTGACCACTTTATAAAGGTTGCCCTAAACTATTGTTATTGACACGCTTTGAACTATTATTTTATTGATGCATATACGTATTTCATGTTTTTTGAGAGTGTGTGTGTGTATATACCAACATGGTCACTAAACTTTTCACCCGCTTTTAGATATGGCTTACAAATAATGTATATATATAAACATTGAAATAAAAGTTTATAATATCTCTAGGATCCGAAGGATGAGATCAACGTGCTTAAGCAAGAGATTGAGATGCTTCAGAAAGGGATAAGGTATATATTGATTATTATTTATTAACATACTATCTCTTTACTAAGGTGTCTATTATGAGGTTAAAATTTATACATATATTGAGTAAATGTAATTAAAATGGATTTCAGCTATATGTTTGGAGGAGGAGATGGGGCGATGAATCTTGAAGAACTTCTTTTGCTTGAGAAGCATCTTGAGTATTGGATTTCTCAGATTCGCTCTGCTAAGGTATATAAACATGCTTTCATGCACATGTTAGGGAAAGTGAATAGAAAATAGTGACTAGAAAAGTTTTTCTGTAAAACTTTAACAAGAAAAGTTTTTATGTAAAACTTTAACAAAAAAAAGTTTTTATGTATAAATTGCAGATGGATGTTATGCTTCAAGAAATTCAGTCATTGAGGAACAAGGTAAGCAAATAAAACCATTCAATATTCAGCTTTATAAGAATTAATATGAATGCAACATTTTGGTTTATAAGAACCGAATACAAAAGGTTAAAATTAATGTAACATTTTATCAAAAAAAATTAATGTAACATTTTTAACGGTTTTTTTTTATTGTGTATAAAGGAAGGAGTCCTCAAAAACACCAACAAGTATCTCCTCGAAAAGGTAACAAAATCACTAGTACAACTATAACATTCTCATCATAGCACATTTTATGAAGTTGGAGATCTATCAGCAGAATTATATCCAAATGTATTTCTTGAGCTAGTCGAACTATTCAGATGATCTTTACACTCCTTTGCTTAAATATTTTCTAATGATTTGTTTTGTTGGTGAATTAACGCAGATAGAGGAAAACAACAATAGCATATTAGATGCTAACTTTGCAACAGTCATGGAGACTAACTATTCCTATCCGCTAACCATGCCAAGTGAAATATTTCAGTTCTAGACCATAGGGTATTTGAAGACTATGTCTCACGAATTTAAATCACCTTGGTAAGTATAATATAGTGTTGTTATAATTAAAATAAAGCCTGTGGGACTTTGCTAGGCAGTTGAAAATCTATCTGTATGTTTTTTTCCTCTTGTTTTTCATTTGTTGGTGTGAACATGAAATGACTACAAGTGTGGTGTGTACTTAAAACTCTTTCTGGTTAATATCTATGGTTTGAATTTATGGATTATTTGGTTTTCTGTTTAATTGAGGATCCATAGCTAGCCTCTTTTTTTCAGTGTATTTACATTGTTATCCATGATGAAAAATCTAATGTCGACAAATCTATATATGGAAAATAGAAATTCGACACAAAATCTAAAGTTTCTTTGATTCGATTCCAAAACTGATCATGTCATGAAATTTGAAACAAATGTAGAGTTGTGAAAACTTTTTGTATATCAAAAGACGATTGGACTACAATTTATTGGCTAAAAAAGACTACCATTTATTGGGTCCCACTTTCAGACCCTTTTAGTATGTACACAATCTGAGAAGTCAAAACATTAAAGTCAACCCTAAATTTAATGACATGCTAAAATGTACAACCATCATTTGTAATAGAAGAGACTTATTTGTTGCTTTTTCTGCCCTCTTCTTCGACATAATTGGTCTTCACGATTTGACCGTGAAAGCTTATTAAACGTCTTCGATAATAACGACGATTTAAATGCAATGTTTTTTTTTCCCCCTGGTTTACAATCCTCTTTCATTCAACTAGTTCATCATATACGGGAATTATCACCAAATCAATAATTATGTCATCCTGATCATACCTTTCAACTTAAATATGTAATTTTCAAAATACATTAATTGCTAAATTCTCCGGTAGGTACAATTTTTTATCTCCATTTTAAATGTTTCTCAAAAATTTGGCTATGGAAAATGTATGTCAACTCACTTACTGTGGTTATCATCAGGGGTTGTTATTACTGTGTGGTAGAAGACGGATAAATACATTTATTACTCTTCACCAAACCCTTTTCACTCTGTCTATAAATCTGTCCAATTCTATTTTTCTCGTCACCCCAAAATTAATCTACAAAAATTAGAAGTTACACCTTACAAAACACAAACAAGTACTTCACAATGGCTTTCCACTTCCCAAGACTTTGCTTCTTCTCAGCTCTTCTCGTGGTGGTTCTTCATCTCCTTCATGGTGTCTCCGGCCAACTAGTTGTGGTTAATGAACCTATTTCTGCTCCTCCGCCTCCATTGGTCGACCTAAACAACGGTGATGGCATTGTGCCGGCGCTGTTTGTCTTCGGTGACTCACTGATAGACAATGGGAATAACAATAACATTCCTTCCTTTGCCAAAGCCAATTATTTCCCTTATGGTATAGATTTCAATGGCGGTCCGACCGGTCGGTTCTGCAATGGTTTAACCATGGTCGATGGGATTGGTAAGTTTTACTCCATGTCTAAACATATATGTTGTTTTCTCTTCAAAGCATCTTTCCTCCTAAATCTGGAACGAGAGGCTGATATAACTATTATATATGATGCATGCATGCACTGATCATATAGCTCAACTATTGGGGCTGCCACTGATTCCGGCGTACTCGGAAGCTACCGGAGATCAAGTACTACGTGGTGTCAACTATGCTTCCGCAGCCGCCGGGATTCTTCCTGACACCGGAGGAAACTTTGTAAGTTGCTTTTATTCAAAATAAAAATATAAAATTCGTAAGTTGTATGTTATATCCTTAACAAGAAATGGTTGCATGTTACATATACACTCTTCTTTTGACTCTTTGTTGTAAGAAATGTAAGTTATCCGAATAGCATAGTCATATACTTGTATCTAGTAATCAACCAATATTTTAGTTTGTATGTAAATAATTCTAATTGGATTTTATTTAGAATTATATTTTACATAATTCTGAAGTGTATACCTATTTCTTATAATGAACTTGTGAATAAACAAGAGTAAACATCAAAAATTAATTTATGTTATTTAAAATCATTAATGAACTAGCTAGGTTTTTCTAATTTGATTTAAAATTTAAAATTTTTATTTTAAAAATGAAGAAAAATCAATGATCATAAATAAAAATTATCAAAATCAATCAAAATTCTTCCATTTTTTTTAATAATGAAAATATATTTTCAGTGGTGGTCACATCACATGAGCTATGTTCATGATCAACATTGTGGTTACTGGTTACATATTATACCAATAAAAATGGTTGTGCATGGCCCGGCTAAATGCGAGGAATTATGTAACGTTGAGTTTATGATCTGGTGGTCAGGTGGGACGCATACCTTTCGACGAACAGATTCATAACTTCGAGACAACGTTAGATCAGGTGGCTAGCAAGTCCGGTGGTGCAGTCGCCATAGCAGATTCGGTGACTCGAAGCTTGTTCTTCATCGGAATGGGAAGCAACGACTATCTCAACAATTACTTGATGCCCAATTTCCCAACCCGTAACCAATACAACTCCCAACAATTCGGCGATCTCTTGGTTCAACATTACACCAATCAGCTCACCGTAATACAACAAAAACAAAAGAATGATCTCTAATCTTATTTAATAGTACCTAAACAAACAAGAAGCTAAAATGTAATGAAAATATGTTGTTTATTTTTTTGTAATGCAGAGACTGTATAATCTCGGTGGTCGGAAATTTGTGGTGGCCGGACTTGGAAGAATGGGATGCATTCCTAGTATTTTAGCTCAAGGAAACGACGGTAAATGCTCTGAAGAAGTGAACCAACTTGTTCTTCCTTTCAACACAAACGTAAAAACAATGATCTCTAATCTCAACCAGAATCTCCCGGATGCTAAATTTATTTACCTCGACATCGCTCATATGTTCGAAGACATCGTTGCTAACCAAGCAGCTAATGGTACGTAATTAACAAACGTTAAGCTAGCTAATTAGCTAAACCAACTCTAACTAATATCTATATAGCTAATAATGATGTGTTGTTGTATAGGGCTTACTACTATGGACAAAGGATGTTGCGGGATAGGAAAGAACAGAGGACAGATCACTTGTCTTCCCTTTGAAACGCCTTGTCCTAACAGAGACCAGTATGTGTTTTGGGACGCGTTTCATCCTACCGAAAAAGTTAATCTCATAATGGCAAAGAAAGCGTTTGCTGGTGACCGCACTGTCGCGTATCCGATCAACATTCAGGAATTGGCTAGTCTCACTTAACGATTGTGAAGACTATCAACAAGAAATTAAAAACTTAGGTGTTGTCTTTGTAAGATTTTGAGTCAAATCTGTTTTCCTTTTGAGACGTTTTGAAAACGTCTACTGTGTCACCAAACGGTCTAAAATCAATCTACTCGTCGTTTTTTTTTCCCTTTTCGATATCATCAATTATGAAATAATAATAAGAAAACATAATCTTTTTTTATATATAGATAAATCACACTAATCTCTGAAGCCTATGGAGCTCCGGATATTTTTGCTAGTTTAAAAGCATTTTCCAACCATAAATTGTTTCTACCGGCGGATAGGGTTAGGGACAGAATTTAACGCCGGAGAAACCATAGTTCCGGTGGCTAGGCACCGTGAAATGACGGAGTATTCCCTCTTGCTCCGTCATGTAATCTCTACACAAAAACTCCATTGAGAACTCATCCTCCACTTTCCTATTCACATCATGCACAAACACAGCCGTTGTCTCTCTGTCATCCTTCCGCCTCCTCGCGATCATCCCCGCTGTATAAATCGCTGTCATCCGCCCTGGAGTTTCGTCATCAAACCCCGTGGGAGCATCCACCATGATTAAATCCCACTCTGTTTCGTAAACCACCTCCGGTAAGTCCTTCAACGCAAGTGCGCACGTGGAAACCCGAAGATCAGTTGACACGCTACGGCATTCTTCCCTGTCTCTCGTCGCTGCCATGAGAGCCGTTGCGTCTCTTACCTTGGTCTTGTACCGGACGTGGTACGATTCCAGAGACGGGAATTTCTGAGCGATTTGGTTAATCCATGACTCGTCCTCGTCTAAGAAGATGGTTCTTCCTCCGTGATTTAGAGTCGCCCACATCAAGCTATCGTGACCAAGACCAAATACCAGAAAGTTGCACGGAGATTTCTTCTCTAAAACCTGATGCAATTTTAATTGTATCATTTTTTTGGTGTCATCATTTACAATTTAATTCCCATTTACACTAAATTCACATTTACGCTATCTTATACTCCCTCCGTTTAAAATTAGTTGTCGTTCTAGAAGTTAAATTTTGTTTAAAATTCGTTGTCGTTTTCTATTTTCAATGCAGATATTTGACAAATTTTTCAATTTTACCCTTATTTTTTAAGCTTATTTATTAACGATATCAAATAAAATAATACCTTAATTAGAGGTAAAACAGAAAAATTGAATGGTTTTTTAATACGCGTGAAAAAACTTTAAACGACAATTAATTTTAAACGGAGGGAGTAACACACACAATAACAATTTCACTAGTCAAAAAATGAGCAAATTAACTACGGTCATTTGCTTAGTTTTTTGTGACGTACGTCTAAAATTTACATTCACTACCGGACTACTAAATTTGATAGTTATGTCACGGTAAGTAACATTAATTAGTATAAAAGATTAGACTAGATTCAATTAAACTGATTTAATTTTGCTAATCATATTTCATTTTTTTCAGAATTTTGAGTTCTTGATTTAGATCAATTAACAATCTGAAGTTTACAAATAAATAAAATTGCATGTAAATAGTTTTTTTTTTTTTTTTGATAATAAAATAGTGTACTTTGTTACCTTCTTGGTGACGGAGATTTCGGAGAGTGTTTGCTGGGGAGTGACATTGGAGGCGGCATAGTGGACGAGAGCATCGGCGAGCGAAGGAGGGATCTTACTACAACTTGCGGATTTTGAGCTCTGTAATTTACTTCCGGTGGAGGAAGTGGAGATCCGGAGAGTGTTGTTCTGAGGCTGAAATAAAGAAGACGGTGAGAAACTTGTTCTGGTGATGAAGAAGAGAGTGATTACGACGAGAGACACGAAGCTAGAGAGTAAGAGTTTGGGGGTCATCGGAAATGGGAGACTAGTCGTCATTGGAATGCAGAGAGATTGTGCTAATTCTCGTTGCTCAAGTGATGTAAGTTACAGTTTTTACTGCAGAGAAAGGGTTTTTGTAGTCTTCAGGGGACAAAGAGACAAAATGATTTAATTTTTCTTTTGAGCTTTGTCCCTGTGGTAGTTTGATTATTGGTGTGACTCACATTGAATCGTCGATACTAACAATAGTAATTTGCTAATTAATAAAGGTTGTGGTGTCATATCAGCTTATAGGGCCCAATTAAGGTTAAAGAGTAATATAACAGTTACAATTTACAACACTATTTTTTTACTCTAATAAAAACAAGAGTATAGTCAATAATCTATATATATATTTTTACATTGTAAAATGTTTTTCTAGGAAACTCCATTAGATGTTTATTTTTTCGTCGATATGCATTTAAAAACAAACTCAACAGCGGGAAAACGGAAAAGCCAATCTCATTATTCAGATGTTTTATTACAATCCAAAACAAAAAGTTCTGATACAGCCGTTTAGGCTTTTTTTACCTGCAGTGGAAACTCTAGACTTAATAAATAAATAAAAAAGCTAAAAACCAAAAACCTACAAGTTCAGAGCCTGAGGTTGACCAGATATTGTATGGTATTCCTTTTTAGGTGATTTTACATGAAAGTGTTTGAGAGAACATCATCCGTCGCAGCCTGAGGCCAAGCGCATAAAGCCTTCACCGCAATTCGGAAGGCAGTTCTTGATGTACGGGTAATAAAAAGAAAACGAGAAGCCAAATAATCAAATAACTAACTATATATATTCCCCAACTAGACGGCTAATTTAAGTTAAAAAACTTTTATAAGTTTGTTGTGATGTTTGGTTTCAAGGCTTTTTATTTAAAGCCTATGAGAAGAGCTTGTAAGTTCTTGCTGAAAGAATAATGTGTCTCATTCCTCCAATGGGCGCAAGAATTGCTATCAAGATTCCAGTGACTATTGATATCTGTAGTTAAGAAAACGGATTAAAGTGTTATTGAGATAATTAGCTTGTGAATGAGCCTATTTGAATTAAGAAAGAAAGACTAACAATTGAGCACCACCAATGGACGCTATATCTTTTTGGTCGCTTCATGACCATCCATATAATGCAAGGCAACTGCAAATTAAAGAGGTATCATTATCATCCATCTTATAATATATAATGTTTGCAAAGAACTAGATTTATGTTCATTCTTTTCGTAGAGTAACTTACGAAGTACGAGGTTGATGAGAAGACAAGACCACCGAAGAACCCTAAAAGACCTCCGAAAAAGGGGATACAAACTGCTACAAGACATATCAATGCTGCACAAACCAAGAATTATCTCAGTTTCCATTTCTCCAAGAAAAAAAAATTGTAAAAGAGAAGCTAAATGAGAAACTAACCAACATATGTACTACGTGCGACTAGACGCAGTGTTGTTGAAGGAGCGAATTTCAGTGTTTTCACAAGATACGACTCGATTGTGTCAAAAACGATCATCGCAAAAACCTGTCAAGATGATCATTGTAATCAAAGTTTTGAAGAAACATTTTCCTAAGGGAACAAAAGATAAGGAAAAAACTAGACACCTGATAACTTCCAATGACATGGATAAAGACCATGAAATTAGCAGCAGCTATAAGCCAAGCTGGTCTCTCTAAGGAAATGAGAACATCATCCTCAACAAGATCACCAAAAGCCCAAAAACCGGAGATAGCCACAAAAAGGTAACAAATGATGACGATTATGTAAGCTACGACAACTCCTTTCCACATTGGTTTCTTGGAAGGAACTTCAGGTGTTGAAGGAATAGTAGCTTGGATCTCAAGAACCACACTGTGTCCTGCAAACGCAAACGCTATGGTTCCAATGCCGTTAAATGCATCAAAGACCATTGAGGCCACTGTGTCTCCCCTGACTCCATAATGTGAAGGACGGTGATGCGTTCCTTTCGCTATTGACGCTACCGAAGCTATCATTGAGTAACTGCAACAAGTTTAATTAAGTTTCCTTATAAATATTCAGAAAACAAAAAGAAGAATGTTTTGTTTGTTTTGGGTTTTAGGGTTTGGTGACAATACAGGAAAGACATGAGGGCGGCGAGGAGAGAGACGATCTTGATCGAGTTGAAATCAGGAGATTGAGAGAGGACAAGCTGGAGCGCCGCGAACCCGAGGATGTAATAAGTCTGACGGATATGTTCGAGATTCGGAAAGAGAAGCTCGACGAATTTCTTAAGCGATTTGCCTCCTGTCACGTTGTAGACTATGTCGGAAGCGATTTGGACCATAAGCTGTTGCGGCATGACGATCCAGTAACCTAGTTTTGGTCCGAACGCTTCTTGGCCTAGCTCGGGGTAACGGTCCAACCGTTTCCCGGGAACGGCTTCATGCAACTCCACCATTTGCCACAACGAGTAGAACGTTATAGCCCATGACATTATTATCGCAACAAGTCCAGGTCCCCTGTTAGTAACAAATTTCTTGTTAACGACTTTATTTTGTGAAGAAGATCAGACAAATTAAATTAAAACATTTCTTGAGAACATACCAGCCAAGTTGTGACATGGCGAAAGGGAGACCAAGAACTCCGGCACCAACCATGGCCGTGACATTATGGAAGGCGGAGTAATACCATTTGGCCTCTCTAGACGCTGTGACTGGTAACCAATCGTTGTAATCCATTTGACGGTGATTGTTGTTGTCTGTTGATCTTCCTTTGTTCTCCTCATCATTCTGATCAAGATTTTTGGCATGATTAATATAAAGATGTTCTATAATGTACAATGCTAAAAAGCACTAACAGCGCTAAACATTACATTTTGCTTCACAGGAAAGAATATGATAAAATGTTAAGAGTCTCATTGATGAAACTATGAATATTATTCATGTGATGTAATCTACTTAGAGAAAAGGACAAGTCGGACCAAATTCTACACTCTTGCCATAAGAAAGAAAGACAAAGCATATAGTTACCGCTGGAGGAGGTACGTGGTATGTCATTCTTGTCTTGTGTTTTCTTTAATACTCACAAAAAAAAATTAAAAATACAGGAAAGTGTATTTTTCTTTTAATACAATATGTATAGAGAAGAAAACAAAAAAAAAAAGGAAGAAAAAAAAGAGAAGGGTAATTACTTGTTTTAGTGAGGATTGAAAAAAGTGGTGTTGTTTAAATAGAGAGGTAATTAGGGTGAAAGTGAATTTTGATTACTTGGATCCTAGGAAAGTGAGGATGGTCTTTTGAACGAGTCTGCGGTTAATCCCATAAGTTAAAAGTCACTTGCGAAATCCAACGACTCTGGTCTCTTCCTATTTTATTTTCTTTCAGATCTTTTCTTCTTTACCAACATTTCTAGCCTTACTCGTCCCGATGTTCCAGCTTTCCCACAATTCAATAAGCCTTTTTTTTTTGTGTGTGCGTGTGTTTTTGTGAAGAAAAATCACAAAAACTCTACAAAATCGTTTAACAAATTAAACTGAGAAAAAATTCATAAAATTACACAGCTTATTACCAAAGTTCCATAAAATTACATAGACTATAACATTATTAAATCTATTACACAAGTTATTTTTTTTTTGTGTGTGTAAGAATATCATCAATATTAAAATACAGAAGTATGACCAAATATGTTTGATTTTGACATTCTGTGAATTATTACAATGTTTATTTTTTGTCAACAACATTCCGTAGTTAGGCATTGAAATTTTTTTGTACTCTATGTTTTTTTTTAATTATATATAAAACTATTTTGTATTTCTGAAATGAAAAATAAATAAAATATCCTAAGAGATTTGAATTCAAACCTTTGCAAGAAAATAATGATAATACTGTAAGAAAAAAAAAATTAACGAATATTATATCAGCTCATCTACCACATTACACAACTTTGACCACTCATAATATATTACTCTCTTTGTTTCTAGTTAATCCTAAGAAAACAATATATTTACCCGAATTATTCAAATTTAACCCGAATACCCGTATATTGTCGGGTCTTTGATTCCATACCCGTTAATTACAGGAAAATAGATTGTAGTTCTGAGTTCTGACAAAATGAGTCCCCAATTTAGGGATATGGTTTGGTTTTGGGGATATGATCGGTGAAGTTTTCTGGTTTGAAGAACTCATTATCTGATTCTGATCTTTTCAAGTTTATGCAAAAGGTTTTCTAATTTCTCAAGAATTCACCTTTTTTTTTTTCCCTTTTTTCGTCGAGTTTTTTTTTGCTTTGATATGTGGAATTGTTGCACGGATTATGTGGTATGAGATTTGTTCAGCTAATGGGACTTGGAGCTGAGCCAGAATCATAGATTTTTCAGCAAATTTGGAGTTTTTTTTAGTTTGTTTGTTTGTTTGACTCAACTCAATAGAGAGACCTTGTGTATGTACAAAAGGTAGCTTGACATTATAGTGTACTCAAATAAATCTTGTTGGCCTAAGAAACAAATCGACTATACATTGTATCAATCCCTGGCTTCAAGCACAGAAGAGGCACAACAACAACAAAAACGCTTATGAGTTCTATGGCTTCTTGTTCCTTCTTTTTTTCATTTAGCTACCGAGCATTTCTTCCTGTGTATCGTTGCTGCTGTTGTTGTCCTGTTAAAGCTTGGTTTTTCCTTGATGCAGACTTTTCCACACGGGCTTTGCGGACAGCTTGTTGGATCTGCTTCTCATGCTCTTTAAGCAAATCTTCAAGATTTCCACCAGGAGGCATCAATGGTCCTGAGTAATTGATTCTGTTTTTCCTTGGTGCATTGCCCTGACACAGCCCAAAACAACTCGAATAATTACATACCAAAGGTTTAAGGTACACAATATAACTAGAGAGGGGAAAAAAAGAGGCTTACAGTTGAGTAATCTCTGTTGGAATCTCTCCTATAAGATTCACCAGACAAGTCTCCTGTTTGAGATATTATCCTAGACTTCAGCTCTGCATTAGTTTGTCTTCTGATGCTTCCACCTCTGTTCCACTCTGTATCAGCCACAGTTGGGTGAACCATTGAAGAAGCATGAGCTTTACCATTCTGCTGGATCCCTCTTCTTGGTGGTTCAATCCTAAACCCGGTGCCACCTTCCTCGTCTGTTTTGAACTTATGGCTGATGCATGTGACTTTGGACTGCCCTGCGGCCATGAACTCAGGTGTCTGGGCTGTTTTGAGATCCTTTGGCCGTCCTCTTGTCACAGTTTCTCCCCCTCTTCTCTTATTACCTTCTGTCCTTTGTCTGCAAACAAAACTTTTATTAGAAAACCCCCACAAGAGAAGGACTAGTGAATGAAGATGTATGTAGCTTTACTTTCTTGCTTCTTCGTTGCGAAGCTTAGCATCAAGTTCCTTGCTTGGTGGGTATCTAGGTAAGTTTGATGGATTAGCAGGGAGTGGCTCCGTGGTGAAGAACTGAAGAGAAGAAAGTTTTAAACCGATCATCAGAATGCATCTAATAACTTGTTTAAGAAACATGGATTTCTGGTTAGTATCGATATATTACTTCGCTCCTCAAGGTAGAAGCAGCCGATCCCCGTTTTTCAGGTTCTATTGCCAGTAGCTTATTGATGAGCATCAGAGCTGATTGTGGGAAGTGGTTAAAGGTTTCAGCAAGAACAGGCTTGTAAGGATGACTCGGTTTAAAGCTTGTTGCTAGTGGCAGTGTTGCTCTTCTCCAGTAATCTTCCGAGGGTGAACCACAAAGCTTAAAGATCTTGTGCATCTGCTCCACCTGAGAAGCAAAAAAAGGATAATTATCTCAGCAGCTGTGTTCTATGAAAAATAGGGCTCTGAGAATCAGAATCTGAGTAGATAGCGTTTCAGATTATAAAGCCAATGCTAAAAAAATGTTCAGAAGAAACTAGTAAGGTATGAGAGTTCTATTACTTCTGTACGTCCTGGCATAATAGGCTTTCCGGCGAAGAGCTCAGTGAGAATGCAGCCGGCGCTCCACAGGTCTATAGCTGGTCCATACTCAGTGGCACCGAGCAACAGCTCAGGTGCTCTGTACCATAAGGTTACAACACGACTGGTCAGCTGCAGATCTTGATCACCCCGGTAAAAATTCGCCAATCCAAAATCACCAATCTTCAAGACACCTTCATTATTGATCAAGAGATTTGATCCCTTAATATCACGGTGAAGAATTCCTCGTCTGTGGCAATGTTCAAGCCCACGGAACAATTGCTGCATATAGCACTTGATCTGAAAACGAAGTAAGACTCTTTTCTAACTTGAATTTTCCAATCTTTCAAGTGTATAGGTAAACAGAATATATAATACCTGAGGTTCAGAGAATTTGATTCCAGGAGTTGCGGCTAGACCTGCGAGATCGTGTTCCATGTACTCAAAGACTAGGTAGAGGCTACCTGAGAGTCTAGAGGTAACTAGACCTTCTAGCTTCATAACATTGGGGTGATCAAGCTTACGAAGAATGAGAATCTCCCTGGCCATAAACCGGACACTCTCTGGATCCATGTTCACAAACCGAACTTTCTTCATCGCCACAATCTTCCCCGTTTCAAGGTCTCTAGCTTTGTATACGCTGCTGTAAGTCCCCTGTCCAATCTATAACAATACACACAACATAAATTGTTATTTCAAAAATTTTGGAGGATCACAGATCATGACTGTTTAAGGTCACAAATGGAGGATGTTTTCTATCGTCGAAAGAAAACAGAGAAGATCAACTAACTTTGTCTAACTTCTCAAAGGACTCTGCGCAGCGAGGAACCCATCCTTTAATGGCTTCTCCGGCAACAGAAGCCAACCAAGACGGCCATTCTGCGCCGGTGAGTTCCGGTTTATTGCTGATCACACGTCCTGGCTGCTGCTGCGTTGGCTGCGCAACCGGTATAGCGGTGACTCTTCTGGTAGGGTTCCTAGTCGGAGCCCCCACAACAACCACCGGTTTGATGCTGTTTCGATCAGATGACGTGGAGGGACGGCGCGCCACAGGATAACCATTAGCCACAATGGTGATGGAAGCTGAAGAAGTCGTACGTGTGAAAGTTCCTTCCTTTTTGGATGAAGACGAAGACGACGGAGGATGGTGAGGGATAAGTTGAAGGATGGATTTGCTGGAATCTAATAGATCTTTATCGGTAACGGCGGCGCTTGGTGAACGGGCGGTGGCACAAATACAACCCATTACAAACAAACCACCACTCAAACTCCTACTTAATGGAAAAATACTTGAAGTTTTGCAGATTTTCTTTATCTATCTATCTCTCTACTCTGGTGTTGGTGATATGGTCGGCGACCAAAAACTTTCATTTTTTGTTGTCTCTCTCACGTTTCTGTGAGTTTGTTGTCATAGAAAACTAGAACGTGCGTACCACTCAATGGTCCCTTTTTCTTCTAGAATCAAGATTCAAATGGGTCAACGACCTTTCACTTTCACTAACTGATTTGTTTTTCTTCCGTTCATAATTGGGTCTCGTTGATTTCACAAAATGGGCCCTTTTTTATTTGTAAAGCCCGACAATCTTTTCTGTGGTGTCAACATATCATAAGTACGATGAAGTCTATGTAATATCCGTCCATAATCATGACTTGGTCGTGATTTGTTCCCATATGTGTATAAGTGTACGAGTGACTTTGGAAAATTTTTAACCGCATTAGCTTTTTATGATACCTCAAATCATCCCTGAGCTATTTGGGTAATTTTTTTTTTTCTTAATGAGTAAAGAAGCCTGAGAAATGAGAGCTCACGTGGGGAAAAAAAATCAGAAGTGTAACAAAAAAAGTAGAAGGAAAAAAGTAAACAGATCCTAACCTTTTGCACATGCTAAATTAACTGCTAAAAACGTACTCGTATAGATCAAACAAGATCGTCTTCCAAATAATCGTACACGGAAATACTAAGTTCGTTGTCCTCTTCCATATTCGCCATGGAAGATCTATCTTCACAACCACCACTCCTAGACACAGCAGAGTCGTTGTTTAGGTTGAATCCGGCGTCGACGGCCATGCCAGCGTCGGAAGCTGCTTTTTGGATGGACTTAGGAGATGTGTTGGAGGGGAGGGAGGTTGGGAGCAAATGAGGGAAGTTAAAAGCTTCATCGTCGAGGGAAGATGGTCGGTGCAAGCAGTAAAAAGCGACGTCGTGGGCTACGGCAGCGCCTTCGGCGGTGGAGAAAGAGCCTAACCAAAGACGTTGACGAGTTCCCGGAACACGAATCTCTGATACCCATTTTCCCCATTTCCGACGACGGATACCTTTGTACTTGCTTTGATCAGTTTCTCCGGCGTCTCTTGAGTTCATTTTTTTGGGTGGATGAAGATGAGATTGTATGATCTTGAGAGAAACTGTTGCATATAAATATGTTGATAGCAGAATAAAGTTGTATAGAGTCGGATATCGAATAAACACTATATGAAATTATGAATGTATATAAAGATATATAATAATTGGTTCAAGAGGAAAAAACTAATAATATATATATGGTCAAAGTATGACCAGGGGAATATGAGATATGGACATGTGGCTCGCACTGGTTGACGTTTTCTATTTTAGTTTTAGCTTTTGGGTTCTTTGGAAGATTCGAGTCGTGTTTCAAGTTTCAGCTTGTTGAGGTTTACATCAACTAAATACCCATTAATTTGGATAAACAAATGAATTTTCAACGTAATAAAAGCGATGGATACTGGATAATATGGATCATTGTAGACATATTGCGTGATTAATTGTTGATTTAGCTGCAGATCTAGTACATCAAAATATTGTTGTCTACAAATTATATTACTTTAATTTTTCTCCTTTTTATGTCAAGTATTGAACAAAAAGCCAAAATGGTTTAAGGGCTTGATTGGTTCTCCCGCTAGCACCCGCCTAGCGGTTGTTAGCGGTCGGTTGCGGTTGTTAGCGGTTGATACCAATCACAGAAACCGCTCCACACCGCTTCGAACCGCTCGAAATCGCTGGATTTCAAAAGCTCCTTCCCGCAAGCGTTTGCGGTTGCGGGCGGTTGCGGTTAGTTTAAAAAAGGAAAGAAACTTAAAAAAGAAAATAAATAAATTAAAATATATATTATCATGTCTTATTTATATTCACGTTAATTATATAAAAAAATTATCTAACTTTAATTTTCTAATATTAATAATTATTTTTGTTTTCAATATAAAAATTTATTTCAATAATTATTTATGGTTTTTAATCATTAATCATGTTTAAAAATTTTAATACTTTTCATAATTATAGTTTCTGGTGTTTTATAATTTTTTATAATCATATATTAAATTTATTTTGGTAAACTTTGATTTAACCGTTATCGTACCCGCTGATCAACCAGTCGTAAATCTTCCGCAAACGCACCCGTTTTCAACCGCTAAACCAGTCGGTCAAAACGCTAAATAACGCTTGAAACCGCAACCGTCCGCTTCCGCAAACTCCCACAACCGCAACCGCAACCGCTGCGTTTAAACCAGTCAAGCCTTTAGCTAATAGCTACAAAAGCCTTGTAGTTTAAGAAATATCTCAAACAAAATTAAACTTGTTAAAAAACAAATTGGTGCAAATTTCATCATAAAACTTTTTTAAAATTTGCTATATAATCAGAATCGATCGTGATTTTGGCTTATATCATTACGACTTGATTCAAAGTCTGATAGAAAAGAAAAATAAAAAACACACACAAGTACACAACAGTTTCATCACGACATCACGTGCTGAAACTTGAAAAGAAAACATGAGACTTGCCTCTCTCTCTTCTTTTGTTTGGTTACATTTTCCATCAGGCATGACGTCTTCAAAATAGTCTTTAAACGGGTGCTGTGCTTTTCTTGGTCTTCTATGTTTGACGAAAAGACAGAAAAGTTATCTTTTGTCTTGTCTTCTTTTGCACACTGAAAACGACGAATAAGGGAGTTGGGATTTGTGGTCTCTTTTTTTTACCTTTTATTTTTGAATGGTACACAAATTTAACACAAAACTAACTAAGATTCCGCACACGTAAATTACTCACTTTTGAGCAACCCAATTTGAATGCAATGAACTCTCTCCTTCACCATCTTATCTACAAAAACCTTCCTTTCTTCTTTTAATTCAGAAAACATTATAACGAAGGTTTGGTAAACAGTTCGATCACATTGAGATTTATTACTTAGAAAGCTATTATTATTTCTTTTGAAAAGTATTGAGTTTTAGATTTTACATATTCTCATAAACTTAAGTAAATTCAATTTATTTTTAAATAAAAAGAAATTATGAAAAGCCAATGTGAAAATAAAAACCATTTAGTTGAAAAAAAAGAATTGCATAGCTAAATGAAAACCTATCATAAGGAGAAATGAAGACTAAAGTGGCCAGTATTGTTAAGGAAAATTTTAGAAAAGAATTTTTGTTTCATCCAATGAAATTGAAGTGTTGTATGTCAAACAAAACAGATAGAAGGTTATAAATTGAACTCACGGAGAAGAAAGAATATCTCGTATAAGAGGTAAACACAAACAAAGACAGAGCAAAGCCATCTCTATATACTAAGACATGGTGTGAGTCGTTACTGAAGTATTTTTTTTTTGTTTCTCGGCAAACTGCACAAACGAGGCAAGCAAAAGCAGACCAACAATGATATTATCTCTACTTGAAAGCATCTGAAGCAGAGTAAAGGAAGTCCAAGAAACCTGTTCCCTTCAATAGACCTTTACCTGTCAATAGCTCAAAATCTAACAGCAGCAAGAATCCTATCACTGCCGCCTTCCCGTTTATCACTTCGTTCTTCACCGTGAAACCAAATCCTTCAGACCCCTCATCCACAATCATTCTCACCTGTGATTCAAAAATTAATTATATCACTCTTTCAGTTTTTTGTCTTCCCAGATGAAACACATTTACATTTGTCGTATATCTTTTTGTTTTACCTCATCTACATTGACGTTTGTTGCTGTGAGCCCAGGCTGAGCTTTTCCACTGAAGACAATCTCAGCAGCTGCCTCTGTTTTCCCACTGTCTCTAATGCTGATATAGATGTTCTCCTCATCATATTTGACAGGGTACACAAATAGTTTCCTCAGTGCAGGTGTCAAGACTCTGAGAACCGGGTTTTTCGGGTACCATTCCCGGATCTCTCCAGTTCTAAGATCAAACGTACTATCCGTCGATGGACACACAATGCAACCATCCTGATGTAATAGCCAAACAAGAGACCACTTACCATTAGAGAAACCAAGACTACTTCGAGCAAAAACTATGTACTATTATAGCAACAGTTGCAAACCATAACCAAAAAATACAGTGAACATGTAATTCATAGAATGTGATGAAGCAACTCAAGCTTATCTTTGTTTCCTAAACCTATCACTCTACTAGGTCAAGCATTTTCACAAACACCTTCTATGCTCGAAATTATAAAAGTAAAAGACCTGAGTGAGCCTAGCGTTGAGAAGTCCTTCGCTATAAGCTCCTTCAGCAGGAGAACGATTCTCAATAGCAAACACATCGTTCTTATACCAAAGCAACAATATCGTCTCATCGTCTTGAATAACCACTCGCCGTTCACCTTTCGGAAGCGCCGATAACGGCACAACCGGCACCCAATTCCTTCCAGGTGTGGATACAGACGAAGAAGAAGAAGATACCTCCGTCGCCTCGCATCTTACGTTTCCGCCACCACTTCTCCGCTTCGAATTCTGGTCCAATCGGTAAGTTAAAGCTAACCGTCGGTTGCTGCGGAGATAAAGCGGCAGCGTTCCAGGTCCGCGGATTGAAGATGGAGGAGGACGAGGAGGTGTGAAGGAGTAATTACGAGGGAGAGACGAAGATGCGGTGGTCGCCATGGACGAGTGTGAGAGAGAGCCAAAGAGAATGGAGGGAAATGCATTTCACCACACAAAGGAGAGAGACTAGTGGATAACGAAGAAGAAGAAGAACGATGGTAGCCACAATTTTTTTATATGGGCCTTTATTTTGCCATGATGGGCCTTAGAAGAAAGGCTCATAACTTCAGTAGCCGACAAGGCGTCTTCTTCTTCTTCAGAGTCTCGTTGCGTTTTTTCGCGCGCATTCTTCCACTTTGCTTTGTTTGTTCCAATATCTATCTCTTACCTCTGTTTCATTCATTCTCATATATAGATTCTGCGATGGATATACTATCTGCTCTTGGGGTTTAAGTGTGTATATAGTATGGTTGATGATGAACACACCAAATGTTCGATGATATGCTTCAATGAAGTTTTCTCACCTTGTAGCCTAATTCCGAAATCCACCCATTACCGTCCCAAGAACTACCAAAACCCACAATGAATCAATGCTGATTGAGAGTCTTTTTAAATCTCTTGGACATTTGGCCAGCCACGGTCATTTGCACGACGCTTTCAAAACGTTTTCTCTTCTTCGTCTTCAATCTTCTTCTTCTTCTGCAGTTTCAGGTGACGTTGTTTTGCATAGCGCGGCTTCCCTTTTATCCGCGTGTGTTGATGTTCGTGCATTTGTGCCGGGGCTGCAAGTTCACGCTCACTGTATTTCGTCGGGTGTGGAGTATCACTCTGCTTTAGTCCCAAAGCTGGTTACTTTTTACTCTGCTTTTAATCTCCACAGTGAAGCTCAATCGATTAATGAGAACTCAGATATTTTGCATCCCTTGCCTTGGAATGTGCTCATTGCTTCGTATGCCAAGAACGAGCTTTTTGAGGAGGTTGTTGCTGCTTACAAGAGAATGGTGAGCAAGGGAATTCGACCCGATGCCTTCACTTATCCGTCTGTTCTCAAGGCCTGTGGTGAAACACTTGACGTTGCCTCTGGAAGGGTGGTTCATGGTTCCATCGAGGTTAGCTCTTACAAGTGCAGCTTGTATGTTTGCAATGCATTGATCTCTATGTATAAAAGGTTTGGAAATGTGGGTATTGCTCGGAGGTTGTTTGATCGAATGTCTGAAAGGGATGCTGTTTCATGGAATGCAGTTATAAACTGTTATGCCTCGGTAGGCATGTGGAGTGAAGCGTTTGTGCTTTTTGATAAAATGAGGTTCTCAGGTGTTGAATTCAGTGTCATAACTTGGAATATTATTTCTGGAGGTTATTTGCATACAGGAAACTATGTAGGAGCTTTGGGTTTGATCTCTAGGATGAGAAATTTCCCCACGAGTTTAGATCCTGTGGCTATGATTATTGGTTTGAAGGCTTGCTCACTCATAGGAGCAATACGATTGGGAAAAGAGATTCACGGTCTTGCTATTCACAGTTCTTACGATGGGATTGACAATGTTCGAAACACGTTGATCACAATGTACTCAAAATGCAATGACCTTAGTAACGCCTTTACAGTGTTTCAACAGACTGAGGAAAATAGTTTGTGTACTTGGAACTCTATTATTTCCGGTTATGCGCAAGTGAACAAATCAGAAGAAGCCTCGTACCTGCTGAGGGAGATGTTGCTTGCTGGCTTTCAGCCAAATTTCATTACACTTGCAAGCATTCTCCCTCTTTGTGCCCGGATTGCAAACCTGCAACATGGAAAAGAGTTTCATTGCTACATCCTGAGGCGCAAGTGCTTCAAGGACTATACAATGCTGTGGAACTCCCTTGTCGATGTTTATGCAAAATCGGGAAAAATTGTAGCTGCAAAGCAAGTATCTAATTTGATGAGTGAAAGAGACGAAGTAACATACACTTCCTTGATAGATGGATACGGAAATCAGGGTGAAGGGCGAGTTGCCTTGGCCCTGTTCGACAAGATGATAAGATCTGGTATTAAACCTGACCATGTAACCATGGTTGCAGTTCTATCAGCCTGCAGTCATTCCAAGTTAGTCCATGAAGGCGAAAGGCTATTTATGGAGATGCAGTGTGAGTATGGTATACAGCCTTGTCTTCAACACTTTTCTTGTATGGTTGATCTCTATGGCAGAGCGGGTTTCCTAGCGAAAGCCAAAGACATAATTCACAGAATGCCATATGAATCATCTGGTGCCACATGGGCTACTCTACTGAACGCTTGTCACATCCATGGGAACACAGAGATAGGTAAATGGGCAGCAGAAAAGCTCCTGGAGATGAAGCCAGAGAACCCGGGATACTATGTATTGATTGCAAATATGTATGCAGCTGCTGGTTCTTGGAGCAAGCTTGCTGAAGTGAGGACTATCATGAGGGACTTGGGTGTGAAAAAAGATCCTGGGTGTGCTTGGATCAATACAGATTCTGGGTTTTCACTGTTTTCGGTGGGGGACACATCATCAAACCCTCAAGCATCTGATACTTATCCTCTGTTAGATGGACTGAATCAGCTGATGAAAGACAGTACTGGTTATGCCATCAATGAGAAGCAAATTTCAGATGAAGAACTTCTTCAAGAAATAGGATGAAGGTGACCCTTGTCGATCTTATCATCTTTCTTATCTGATCTGAGGATGATCAACTGGGGCTTTATTTAGTTAATAGCACATATTCTATATATGGCTGCATAGTATCAGACCGAAAACCAGTTGGATACATATGACAATTTCTAGTATATACATTAACACAAATTGGACAATGGTGGGGGATTGCTGCCGAAGTATTTTTCCTATATACCATAAAGAAAACCTATATTTGTGAGCTGATTCACGTCATCAAGCAAGACCGTTATAGTTACATCAGAATTGGTCAGCCAGTTGAGGAAATTTCTGCAGCAGCCAGGTAACTCCTTTTATAGCAGCCTGAATACACAAATGCAAAAGATATTAAATTTGCATTACCTCTACAATTTCAAATGCATCCACACAATCAAAATTAATAAGTAGCTCATGTTACCAGAACTGTTTCTCCAGGTTTGATTGCAGGCTCGACGCAGTCCCTTCCATATCTGCAGACAAATACCAAGAAGAAATGTTTTAGCCCGGCAAGACAAATTGGCATCTCTGTTAGTCTACCTGTAGTAACAGCAGCAGCAAAGTTGTGTAGAGAAAAGTGTGCTTACATGATCTGTCTCTTCCCATCAATCACCTCTAACCGGTAAAAGCTGCAACCTTTGCTAAATGGGAAATTCTTTCCCTTCCATTCTGTCGAAATCTCCAGTTTACGAGTTATCATTAGAACAATCATAAAGAGTCTGTTTTTCAGTCTGTTGAAAGAGTTTGGAAACTAACCTAAATGCCATGAAACTCCAACAGCTGAAGAGTCCTCTGTTGAAATGTCATCTATCACGAATTGCAGATCCGTACTTGTTGATTCAATGAATTTACCGAAGAAATCTAGAATTGCCTGTCATGGCTTTATCAAGATTAGGCTCTGAGACACAACAAAGAGTGAAAAGAAGGAGACATTGGTCCATCAGAATAATCGTTTCACCTTTCGGCCAACAAAAGGAGATGAGAAGACGAGATCCTCGTAGACGCAGTCTTGAGCGATGAGGTCTGTGACAGAGGATAAATCATGGACGTTAATGGCGGCATAGAAGCTGGAGACGACCTCTGATGCCGCTCTCGGAGCTGTTTCGGGAACAACGTCGTTGGCTGTCGCAGCTTTTGCAGCCGGACCATAGGATGCGGACAATCCAGGAAGCTGTGAATGAGTAAGGCTTGTTGGCTTGACAAGTTTGGTTTGGAGGAAGAAGGAAGGAGGAAGATGGTTGAGCGAGACGAGTGAGGGAGACGTCAAAGAAGAGATGAGAGAAGCAGTGAAGCTCATCGTCGTTTCTTGATGTCTTCGTTTTTGTGGCTCATTTGGGTCATTGATTAAGAGTTCAATTTTGAATTTCTTTTGGAATTTGTGGACAGAAATTCGTATTTAGTCCCATGATTATCGATGACATGTGGATACTGTGGCTATCAAGTATACTCCAACAATCAATATTCAATACTAAAGGATACTTCAATCCTCTTTCTTATTTATTGATGATTTTCCTTGGAAATGATATTTTATATTTTTTCGAAAATATAAGACTACACAACGTATAGCAGAATAAGAAAAAATAGATTGAAAAATTAATGAAAAATATGTGTTGGTGGATAAAAAATTGAATTGGTTTTTCATAATTTTTAATTTTTTTATCAGTAGTTCTTGCTCCTCCGTTCTCAAATCCACATGAAGGGAGAAGCGAAGCAAACATTTAATTTAACCCTATATTTTTAGAAAAAAAATAGTTTTCGAACAATTATTTTAATATATCATGAATAAAGAGATTAAAGAAATTTATAATAATCCAAAAAACAAAGAAGAGAAAAATTCAAATCCTCCATGAATCTTTTAAAATCATAGAGATGGAATACAATTATTTAAATCAAACTCAAAGCCACCACCACCAAAAGTTCTCAGAGAAACAACAACTCCAAAACATCAGCCATGAAGCGAAATTTGTTGATGAGATGCTCCATCTCCTTGATAAACAAAACATCACACTTATCATTCAACTCTTTGGCCTTATCATCTCCAATAAGCTTGGCTTTCTCCAAAACATACTTTTCGGGAACAGACTCTTTGACTATCTCCTTGCTTAAATACCTCTTCAAAGAAGGATACCGAACCCAAAACTCATCTTTTGTACCATTAGCCTCAGTTTCTGTCACACATAACAACATTGGAAAAAACAATTCAAGATTCAACGTAGCAATTTTAAAACCTCACTATCACAGAACATGGACATGCAAAGTATTTCTTATCCGCTCCAACTTCTTTAAAGTAAAAATGGGAAATGGTGAAAATCTGAAATAAAAAGAAGAGAGTGCAGTACTCTTCGACATGTACGTACCTCCATTGGTGTTTTCATCGTCTTCCGATGAAAAGGAAACTTGGGAGTCGCTGAGCTCTTCTTCGGATGATTTAGGTTCAGGTGGAGAGTTGATCCGAGCCGGCGCCATCGTCGTCAAGATTAAGCTCGAAGAGACTAGCTAGAGTTTCTAAAGAGAGAGGTAGAGTTCGGATAAACGAAGAGTTGATATGTGAACAAGTAGAGACATGATGTTTATTTATACAGTATTGTCGGGGAAACGAAGAGTCCATTATTTTATTTTACATAATATTTCAAGAGAAGAAAATATGAAAGGTTTTTTGGAATTTGTCCCAGTTAACGTTGATTTAAACGAGGAAGATTAATTGAACCAACACCAAAATAATAAAAGCTAATAAATTCTAAATAGTTTTAAAAAAATGAAACCGAATGTTAAAAGTTTCAGAAAATTGATGTTTATATGTGCAATACAATTGTTTTTGGGGTTCTAATTTTATAAACTTATGGGCTCAAAAGTTTTGGGGCCTTAAGCCCATAGTTCAATTCGCTTGACCCAAAGATTAGCTTCCAATTTCAAAATGCAAACTTTTAAAATAAGTTTAGTGCTATAAATTACTAACGACCTTTAGCTTAATCAAGTGGTTAGTGTTACAATGGAAGTAGTTTCGTCTCTCGGATTCCGAGACCTCCCGTCCCTTTCCGTGACGACGAGCCTCAACCACCGTCCTTACCGTTCCTATAAAGACGGACCTCCGGCGAAATCTCCGTTTAGACCCAGCAGAACTAGACGACCTTCTACTTCTCCCGCCAAAAAGCCCAAACCTTTTAGGGAAAGAGATGCTTTTCCTTCTTCTCTTCCGCTTCATTCCAAAAATCCACACAGTATTCACAGAGACATTCAAAGGTTTGCGAGGAAAAACAATCTCGAAGACGCTCTCACGATTCTTGATTATCTCGAACAGAGAGGAATTCCTGTAAATGCGACGACTTTCTCCGCTCTTTTAGCCGCGTGTGTTCGCCGGAAGTCGTTACTTCACGGTAAGCAAGTCCATGTTCATATCCGTATTAATGGGTTGGAGAGTAATGAGTTTATTAGGACCAAGCTTGTTCATATGTATACTGCTTGTGGTTCGGTTAAAGATGCACAGAAGGTGTTCGACGAAAGTACTAGCTCAAATGTTTATTCTTGGAATGCGTTGCTTAGAGGGACTGTGATATCAGGGAAGAAGCGGTATCAAGATGTACTTTCTACGTTTACAGAAATGAGAGAGCTTGGTGTTGATTTGAATGTTTATAGTTTCTCTAATGTGTTTAAGAGCTTTGCTGGTGCATCTGCTTTGAGACAGGGGTTGAAGACGCATGCCCTTGCGATTAAGAATGGTTTGCTTAACAGTGTCTTTCTTAAGACCTCTCTTGTTGATATGTATTTCAAGTGTGGTAAAGTTGGGCTTGCACGTCGAGTTTTTGATGAGATTGTAGAGAGAGATATAGTTGTTTGGGGAGCGATGATTTCTGGATTGGCTCATAATAAAAGGCAGTGGGAAGCATTGGGGTTGTTTAGGACGATGATTAGTGAAGAAGGAATATATCCAAATTCAGTTATACTTACAACGATTCTTCCTGTACTTGGGGATGTTAAGGCACTGAAACTGGGAAAGGAGGTCCATGCCCATGTATTGAAAATGAAGAATTATTTGGAACAGCCGTTTGTTCACTCTGGTTTGATTGATTTATACTGCAAGTGTGGGGATATGATTTCTGGAAGACGGGTGTTTTATGGCTCAAAACAGAGGAATGCCATTTCTTGGACTGCACTGATGTCTGGGTACGCAGCCAATGGAAGATTTGATCAAGCTTTGAGGTCGATTGTATGGATGCAGCAGGAAGGCTTTAAGCCAGATGTCGTTACAATTGCTACTGTTCTTCCTGTTTGTGCAGAGCTGAGGGCTATAAAGCAAGGAAAGGAGATTCATTGTTATGCTTTAAAGAATCTATTCTTGCCAAATGTATCCCTAGTCACTTCCTTGATGGTGATGTACTCAAAGTGCGGTGTTCCAGAGTATCCTGTGAGACTGTTTGACAGGTTGGAGCAAAGAAATGTGAAAGCATGGACCGCCATGATCGACTGCTATGTGGAGAATGGTGATTTAAGAGCAGGGATTGAGGTATTCAGATCAATGCTGTTATCAAAGCACAGGCCAGATTCTGTTACAATGGGTAGGGTTTTGACTGTTTGCAGTGACCTCAAAGCATTAAAGCTGGGGAAGGAGCTTCATGGGCACATTCTGAAAAAGGAATTTGAGTCTATCCCATTTGTTTCTGCAAAAATCATCAAGATGTATGGACAATGTGGAGATCTCAGAAGTGCTAATTTCTCTTTTGATGCTGTTGTTGTCAAGGGCTCTCTGACATGGACCGCCATTATAGAGGCTTATGGCTACAATGGACGCTTCAGGGATGCAATAAACTGTTTTGAGCAAATGGTATCAAGAGGGTTTACTCCCAACACCTTCACATTTACAGCAGTTTTATCAATTTGCAGTCAAGCAGGATTAGCTGATGAAGCTTATCGCTTCTTCAACTTGATGCTCCGGATGTACAATTTGCATCCATCAGAAGAGCATTATTCACTGGTCATTGAACTTCTCAATCGGTTTGGTCGTGTTGAAGAGGCGCAAAGACTTGAGGTCATGAGTTCCTCGTCATCCCTACAAACCTGACTGCAGATTCAGACATCATCTTTGATTTTTCTCAAAGCCACCAAGTAAGTTGCTCGAAGATTTCTGAAAAGTATATTCTGTTCTCTTGTTTCTAAGAACTTGCATTAGTAGTACTGTATATACTGAATTTGGTTCCAGAAATTAATTAGATTGAACTTGTTTAACTTCTAAAAATCTTGCAGTATCAAATGTAGATTTTTCTTACGATTAGTCAATGCTGCGTTAAGGGAAGAGAGTCAAGAGAGAACACAAGTCTAGTTTAGAATAAAAATATCTTATAGATTTGAGGAATCCATACAATATAATATCAAACCAATTACATAAGCATGGGGTAACAAACAATTGAAAATAATAATTATAAGTCACACCTCACAATCTCTAACACAGCTTATTAAATAGAAGCTATGTTACAAAAAATTTAAAATATTTGTGAAAAGGTCCTTTTCAGGGACCCATCAAGCTCATAGTGTTCTTCCCTCCAAAACTCAGATGAACTTTATTCTTTGCTATAACGTCAGAATCAACAACCCTTGTGCTAGACTCTGAAAACTAAACTTAAATAAATTAAGCATTCTAGGCCAGTAACTTATGCTGGTATTGTAAGATTGAGCTGTAGAAACTCTCCATGAGTTCGGTTTTGGAGTTAAGGGTCCCAAAGAAAGTCACTCTGGTATGTTTCCCAAGCATTCATCTCCATATCATTAGCAAACGCCATAGAGTCGTATGTTGAATGCATCAATGTAGTTGGAGATCCCAAAGTTGACTCGTTGATCGCTTGAATTTCCGTGGGCGAGAGTCTGACCATTGTTGGAACTACAGTGGAGGAGCTTGAGCTGTCCACTTGCATGGCTGACTCTGATCCTTCGGTTGTGCGGCAGAGTGTTGCCTCCTGAGCTGCCATGCGAATGCTGTCTGAGCTAGAGTCTGCAGGACGTGGAAGGCTGCTGGCGAGCTCAGGGAAGTTGAGACGAGCTTCTCGCCCCCTGAAATGGAATGCTGCCACGTCATAGGCGGTTGCAGCCATTTCAGGAGTCTCGAAACTGCCTAGCCAGATACGGTTCTTTGTCCCCGGTTCACGGATTTCAGACACCCATTTCCCCCATTTTCTCTTCCGGACTCCTCTGTAGGCAGATGGTACACCTTTCCCATCGTTTTGCGCTTTGTCGCTGTTACTGGAATTCCTAAGACCAGCCATGAACACAAAGACACACAAAAGTAAGTTTTTGCTCAAGAGTGTTTGTTGTTTGTTGTTCTTTGTATTTTGTCTGTTTGGATTCTGATGTTGGAATGTTTAAAACTGTCTGTACTTATTTATAGGTGTGGATTAGTATCTTAACAGCAGATAAACTCCTGTGTACTCGTTTTAAAATCTCAAAGCCTTTAAAGTTAGCTTCGAGGAAACTTCAAAATTGTTATGGGCCTTTGTGGGTTTAACAAGTGTTATCTATTTAGTATCAATGGCACTGTAGATTCACTCAAATAGTAATATGATTAAACTAATGAGAATTTTTAGCAAGGAGGCAGAATCTTAAGGTTTTTGTTTTAAGAAATTGGATTTGCTATAGTAGACGCGGTTTTCTTGCATCATCTATGGGACCCTTTTGTGATCCATTTCCATAACTTTGTGATGCTAAGAGTTGGTGCAAAAAGTGGATTCATCCTAAAACAAATGTCAAAGCTCACTGGGTCATAATACTCTTCCTTTTCCTAGGTCAATTCGACTACAAAAACATATGTGGTAATGTTTTGTTTTTAGCTGATAAATCTTCTATACCAAAATTCAGACTAAATATAACTTTGTCTTCCAATTAGATGTAGGAATGGTAGGTGGTATGCCTAAATTCATATATTTTACAATCATCTTTTATTTCATAAATAACAATTGCATTTGTTATCAAGGAAAGTTAGACGGTCTTGGACTATCTAGACCGTTTTACAGAGTCGTTAATCAAATAAACTTTTGTTTGTTTTTGTTTTAGTTTCTGTGTAATTTTTCAGTTTGAAATACATTGAACTAGTTTCGACTTCATAAATATAATACATGGTTATCAAAATCAGCATATATTGTTTGACATAATTTGAGTTGATTTTATGGTTACCTTTATGTTGTGTTCTATTGTGATCAAGAATTTGATAAAATTGTCTAGTTGGATTGTGTTTGAATCAATTATTTGTGATTTTTTACCTCATAAAGCTTAGTATTTAGAATCAAAAGGATATATTTGTCTAGCGTTCGCTTATTGTCTAACGTTTTCTTGAATAATCATTGCAACCATTTGGCTTTTGGCATATATAAACCTATGCGCTAATAAAAATGTTAGATTTCTTTGTAGTTCCGGGAAGAAAATGTATACATGTTTAATTTAACGTTTGAACACATAAATTTTGTTTCTTGTGTGTAAAGTAGAGCGAAAGGGTGTTAATATCTGCTTTACAAGAGTGTAGGAGAGAAGAAGTCTTGCTTTGGAAAGGATAAACGTTTTATTTTCTCTGTCCCAAAAGACAGCAGATATAAAGTTAACTTGAAAGGAGACAGAAACAGAGGAATTTGAATAACAAAAAAACAGAAGCTAATGCTGTTGAAACATGTGTCATTTGATTACGAGTTTAGAAAGTTAGAAGCAGGAGAAAACAAAAGTTTCTTTAGACCACCGACTTCATTTGTCTTATATTTCTGATTTGATAAAAGATCTAGTTTATAGTTCATACTTGTAAATAACTCAACGAAACAATGAGACGAAAAAAACAATTCAAATTTGATGGGTTATTCTTCTTTCCCTTTTGTTGTTTGTTTTTTTACTGAGTGTAAGCACTAAAAATGGGTCTTATGTGTTGAGGAAAACAATGAATCGAACCTCAAATTTTCTACTCCTTAGATGATTCAATGATGTATGCTTTGATTCATTAATTAACATATACCTTTACATTTTTGTTTATTAAATTTATAAATAAATTTCATATATTTGGTTGTATCAAAAACTAAAGTGGATTTTGAAATTTAGAAGAACCAAATTTATGAAATTAATAAATATAAATAAATAAAATACTAAAGTGTATATGAAAATATAATGTCATACTCAAATTCAGGTTTTGGAGATTTAAAACTCTATTTCAAAATATTTTTGTAAGTAAATACTAAATTAAAGATAAGAAAGTGTGGTTCTCACTTATCAACGATGGAAGATGTTCATTGGGCTTCCTAAAGATGAACATCGAGAGAAAGAGATATACGTGCGTGCGTGAATGTGAATTAGTGGTGAATTGCAAGCTGGATTCCTAATTCGAGAGGATTTTTGTACTAATGGTGTGTTGCAGCTGGATTCCTATTTTGAGGACTTAAGAGTCTTATTATCATCAAAAACAAAAACAAAAAAGTCTTAATTATTAGTTTAATCCAAAGTTTAAGTACACTCCTTTCGTCCGAACAAAGCCAAAAACAAAAGTTTCCACTTTAAGTTCCTTTGACCTCTGTCGGCGTGAGAATCGTTTGACTTCTTTTCCATATGGGCTTGAATCAGCCCATCTGTATCATAAACCCATTAAGTTTCGGCCTACTTATGACGTTAATCTGACGTCATTTTTGATTTTTCCGGCGGATTTCTCAAATCGACAAATTTGTTTTCACGGTTGTTTCAGACGTATTTGCGAAATGAAGGCTGAGTCAAGCAACGATTCGTTTGAAATCGGTCAGAGAGTCCACTCGCTCAACGATTCGCGTCGGGTGGGTACAGTGAAGTACGTCGGAGATGTGGAGGGATACTCCGGAACTTGGATCGGCGTTGATTGGGATCAAGACGGCGATGGAAAGCATAACGGTACCGTCAATGGCGTTTTCTACTTTAACGGTCGTTCTCAGAGCTCAGCTTCATTTGTTCGTTCCCAGAATCTTAGTCATGGTATCACATTGCTTCAAGCTTTGGAGCTTAGATACAGAACAACTTCAACTAAGGACGAAGAAGGTCTCAAGAGAATGTTATAGTTTAGTTTCAGTTATGAAATTAGGGATTTGGTAGAGATTAAGATAATTGTGGTTTTGTTGAAGTGAGGTTTTTGGAATTTGAAATAATGAATCTACTTCTTTGTTTTTGTTAGATGAAATGTATGTTCTTTCTGCTGGGAATAGACGTGTTTCGATTCAGCTATTAGGAGGGGATAAGATCCAGGATAAGTTAAGTCGGTTCGAGGAGCTTACGAGTGCTTCTCTTTCGTATCTTGGTGTTAGTTCTCTTGGAGTTTCATCTGACTTGGGTTCAATTCTACCAAGTAAGATTTGATCTAACTTTCAGCTCTGACTCGGCTCTTGCCTCAGTACCTTTAAATGAACGTATTTGTAACGTTACTTGCTTCATTTGCTTCCTTTGTTACAGATTTGAAGCTACTGGACTTAACTGGAAACTTGATTTCTGACTGGGAGGTATCAGTCGTTTACTGCTTGTCTGTTTGATTTCATCCATCGTCAACTAATGTTTTAGAGTTTATGATTGATGATCTAATGTTTTTGGCTTCCAGGAAATTGGTGCTCTTTGTGAGCAGTTACCAGCCCTTACTACCCTTAATTTGTCTTGCAATTCTTTGTCAAGTGATATCACCTCTCTGCCTCAGTTAAAAAATATCCGTGTTTTGGTTCTGAATAATAGTGGTCTGAGCTGGACACAGGTGATATGTGACTCTTTACCTGACCTTTTACTTATTTCTCATGGAACTAATTGAGCACCATCGCAGTTTTTGACTTTTATGGCTCTTACCATCATGGAGCAGGTTGAAACTCTTAGGCGCTCGTTACCTGGACTTGAGGAGTTGCATCTAATGGGGAACATGATATCTGCCTTAACAGTAATGTTTTATTTTGTAGTTTCAATGGTTACTCTGTTGCCCCAAGTAGGATATAGTCTGAAAATGCTTGGAAAACGGTTTTGTCTCTTTGAGGACGATACTTGAATTACACTCATCCCAACACTTTTTTTCTTTGAAAATTTGGGTGTTTAAATTTTGAACTCCTTTTTTTTTTTTCCTGTCGCCTTATTTACCCCCTGGTTGGTTCTTGCAGTCTACATCTTCCTCAGATGGTCAAGCATTTAACTCTCTGCGACTTCTAAACTTGGATGATAATTGCATTTCTGATTGGAGTGAAGTATTAAAGCTATCTCAACTTCCATGGTCAGTAATAAATATTTTCCCTTTTACTCATAGTTGATGTACCCGTAAATATACATTGCACTGTTGATACTTATTAAAATTGATCCATCTAATCGTTATTTCTCAGCTTGGAGCAGCTTTACCTGAACAAGAATAAGCTGACACACATCTTTCACTCTGTAAATGGCAATGAATCACCAAAGAAAAGCAGTGACCCGTTTCCAAGTTTGCGTTGTCTTCTTCTAGGTATTCTCTTCAAGTGTAGTGTCCCCTCTCTTGATTTTCAGCCATTTATTCCATCCATTGTATTTCTCAGGAGCCAACAGCATTGGCGATTTGGCCTCGATAGACGCACTGAATGTGTTTCCTCAGTTAGTGGTATTGATCTTTTGTTCAGTAATACTCTAGTAGATCAGTAATGACACTTTTTATAGAACTTACTGGCATTCCCAACGTTTCCTGCAATTTTTAGATGTTCATTATGAAAGCCAGGTAGACCTTTAAATACGTACTTTAATTGACCTTCCCTCTTCAAGTAATAGGACATCAGGCTTTCGGAAAACCCAATATCTGATCCTGTAAGAGGTGGTGTCCCAAGATTTGTTCTCGTTGCAAGGTTGACAAAAGTACAAGTGCTGAATGGGAGTGAGGTAGAACAAGTGCCTGAAAAAATGTTCAACATACTGTTACCTTTCATTCCTCTTTAATATCTGAATCTATTGGGTTTTTCTATTTCAGGTAAGAGCTCGTGAGAAGAAGGATTCTGAGATCCGGTACATCGTCAATCCCCTCATCAATATTGTTATTTGGTTCAGCGTCAGTTCTATGCTTAGTTTTATTGGATGATCGCAGGTATGTCCGAATGGTGATGTCAAAGTTAAATGACAAGTCTGAGGAGATTGAGCTGCTCCACCCTAGGTCCATTTTTTGCAAAACTATTTACCTTTGTTAATCTAATCTTCACAAACAAATTAGTAAAGAGTCCTATATTGGTTTTCAAACCCTGTTTTCTTCTTTCAATGCAAGTTTCTGCCAGAAGAAAGTGATACAAGAAAAAGTTAGCCCTGCTTGTGATATTGCAGGTTTTATGAACTCAAGAAACTTCACGGAATTGAGGATGAAAGAGCATCAGCTGAGAACAGCGGCCCTAAGAATATGGCATCTGGACTTTTATGTATGACTCTTTTAAGCGTTTCTTAATTCTTATGTATGGTTCATTGATTGTATAGAAGCTGCTTTATATCGCTATGACTTGTGCAGCCATTGCTCTCAAATGCGTTGGTCCATCAATGGGTGAAAAGCCTGAGTTGACAAAAAAGTTGCCGGGCAGTATCACGGTTGCTACTTTTTTTTGGTTAAGAATATCTAAACTGTGAAAATGTGTACTATTTTTGTTGAAGCTTTCGATTGGTGTTTGTAATAGGTTGGGAAGCTGAAGATCTTATGTGAGAACTTTTTCAAACTCAAGTCCATCAAGCCAAGGTTATTTCTGCAGGAGGAGGTATCTTTCCTAATAATCACTAGCTTGAAAGAAAACGTTTCGACTATATGAGTGTTTTGTATCGCTTATCTTCATCATATCAACCGCAATTTTGAATTTTCGTGGCAGGGCTCACCTTTTCCGACAGCACTCGATGACGAGACTGCAACATTACTGGACGTTGGAATATGCGACGGTTCCACACTTCTTGTTGACGAAGAGAGTTAAGTTAAGGCCATCACATACTCCACGCTCTAAAGAATTGAACTCTTTTTATTTTATTTTATGGATTGTCACTGTGAACATTAATAGTTATCCCATCTTTTGCAAGTGACTTGAACTCAAGGACCAAAACCATCATCATCATTGCAAAAGTTTCATACAAAGTAAAAAAATAGAAATTGATAAGAGACGACATGTTTTTTTATGAGAGCTCAATGATCTTTGATCGTTTTCTGCTACATTCTTCACTCTTATTCTCCTCGCCATCACTGTCGCTATCACTCTCATCGCTGCTCGAATCTCCACTTTCAGCTGCCGGACCAATGCCAGCAATAGCTGCCTCAGCCGCACTGACTGCTTCAGGTGTGTTGAGATCAGCGACACCGAGCATCAAGTCCATCTCGATAACTTCAGATTCGTTACCCGTTAGTGCTTCGATATTATAAGCTTCTGGGTTTGCCTCAGACTTTTTGTTAGCTTCCGCCATAACCCCCAAGAAGCCTTTAAGTTTACCAAGAAGTTGGCTTTTAGGAACTGGGGCAATCGTTGGCTTCGATGGAGGAGGAGCCTCGCTCTTCTTCTTCTTATTCTTCTCCGTACACATCAAAAGTGCTGAATCCATAGCAGAGGAAGAAGATGGATTCTTGAGCTCCAATTTCAGAAGATCTTTGCAGTTTTCTTTCCCTTCCATGATTTCGCTCTGGTGAAATCAGAGTGTGTTTCGAAACTATGGAGAAGAAGAGAACTATGAGTTTGACCTAGAAAAGAGTTTGCGTCGGTGGAGCTTGCAGTCGCCGCTATCGCTTTAGGGTTTCGGTAGTTCAAGTTGTTCTGACATTCAATTTATACTGAAAAAATATTTGTTTCTTTAAAAAATTTATTTACACATAAATGGAAATTGTACAAACTACAAAATAGTAACTTGCGCTCTAAAACCGCTTATTAAACCGATAGCTTTGATTTACCCGGTTGGTTACTAAACCGAATAGCAGAAGCTCTATCTTGGTCAAGCAGAATTACCCGGTTTATTTGCAGAAGGTCTATCTTGGTCATTGGTCAAGCAGCAATAACCGGTTTATTTGACCTCTACCATGTCTAAAACTTGTCTTAAGGTCACCAATAAACAGAGGATTTAGAGAATAAAGTAGACAAAATTCGATTAGTTATAGTTACAAAAGCTGTTTCTCTCAGACGAAACATTGGTTACTTAATTTGTCTTCATAAACAAGGTAATGAATTTGGAGCGTCGATGATTACAAGTTTATCTCATATCTCTTTTGGGACATTGAGGCGCTTTGGCTCTTCTGCTTTACCTTCTGCACTGAAACACGAACTTGTTGAAGGATTGCGTACGTTAGTAAGGTCTGGTGATCTCCGTCGAGCTCTTTCCTTGTTCTATTGTGCGCCTGTCGAGCTTCAGTCTCAGCACGCTTACGCGGCTCTGTTCCAAGCATGTGCAGATCAACGCAATCTCCGCGATGGAATCAACTTGCACCACCACATGTTCTCACATCCTCATTCTTATTGTCAGGACCTTTTCCTGGCTAACCATCTCATTTCTATGTATGTCAAATGCGGGAATATCTTATATGCACGGCAGGTGTTTGATAAAATGCCTGAGAGGAATGTTGTTTCGTGGACTGCATTGATCACAGGCTATGCACAGGCAGGGAATGAGCAAGAGAGTTTCTGTCTTTTCTCAGCTATGTTAGCCCATTGTTGCCCTAACGAGTTTGCGTTGTCAAGCGTGTTAACTTCGTGTCGATATGAGCCTGGAAAGCAGGTACATGGACTTGCTTTGAAACTTGGTTTACATTGTTCGATTTATGTGGAGAATGCGCTTATCTCTATGTACGGTAGGTGTCATGATGGTGCCGCCGCATATGAAGCTTGGACTGTGTTTGAGGCCATGGAGTTTAAGAATTTGGTTACTTGGAACTCAATGATTGCAGCTTTTCAGTGTTGCAATCTTGGGAAAAAGGCCATTGGCGTTTTTATGCGGATGCACAGTGATGGAGTTGGATTTGATCGTGCCACTGTGCTTAATATATGTTCTTCCTTGTACAAAAGCTCTGACTTAGTTCCTGATCAGGTTTCCAAGTGTTGTCTTCAGCTGCATTCTCTGACTGTTAAATCCGGGTTGGTAACTCAGACTGAAGTGGCTACTGCATTGGTTAAAGTTTATTCAGAAATGTTAGGAGACTTTACTGACTGCTACAAGCTTTTTATAGAAATGAGTCACTGCAGGGACATTGTTGCTTGGACTGGGATTATAACAGCGTTTGCAGTGTATGATCCAGAGAGATCTATTCTTCTCTTTGGTCAGTTACGTTACGAGAAGCTAAGCCCTGACTGGTATACTTTCTCAAGTGTACTAAAAGCTTGTGCAGGACTTGTCACTGCCCGCCATGCTTTGTCTATACACGCTCAAGTGATCAAGGGTGGTTTTGCGACTGACACAGTGGTGAACAACTCGTTAATCCATGCGTATGCCAAGTGTGGCTCTCTTGACTTGTGTAAGCGTGTATTTGACGATATGGATTCGCGGGATGTGGTGTCGTGGAACTCAATGCTCAAGGCTTACTCATTGCATGGCCAAGTAGACTCAATTCTACCAGTCTTTCAGAAAATGGACATTAAGCCTGATTCAGCGACTTTCATAGCTCTTCTCTCGGCTTGCAGCCACGCTGGACGAGTAGAAGAAGGATTGAGAATATTCAGATCCATGTTTGAGAAACCTGAAACTCTTCCTCAGCTAAATCACTACGCTTGTGTGATCGATATGCTAGGCAGAGCTGAGCGTTTTGCTGAGGCAGAAGAGGTTATCAAGCAGATGCCAATGGAGCCAGATGCTGTAGTTTGGAGTACATTACTGGGATCATGCAGGAAACATGGTAACACTCAGTTGGGTAAGTTAGCGGCAGAGAATCTAAAAGAGCTAGAACCCACAAACTCATTGAGTTACATCCAGATGTCAAACATATACAATGCAGATAGTAGCTTTAACGAAGGCAATATAAGCATAAAGGAGATGGAAACATGGAGAGTAAGAAAAGAACCAGGCTTGAGCTGGACAGAGATAGGAAACAAGGTTCACGAATTCGCATCAGGAGGAAGACGCCGTCCCGACAGGGAAGCCATATGCAGAGAATTGGAGAGACTGATTAGTCGGTTAAAGGAGATGGGTTATGTTCCAGAAATGAGGTCAGCTTTACAACATATTGAGGAGGACGAACAGAAGGAAGAACATCTATCGCATCACAGCGAGAAACTGGCGTTAGCATTTGCGGTGATGGAAGGAAGAAAATTAGGTGATTGTGGTGTGAATTTGATACAAATAATGAAGAACATAAGGATATGTATTGATTGCCATAACTTCATGAAGTTGGCTTCTAAGATTTTGGGAAAAGAGATTCTTATGAGAGACTCCAATCGGTTTCACCATTTCAAAGACTCTTCTTGCTCCTGTAATGACTACTGGTAATCGCCGAGGAGCTATATTTCTTACTCTGATTCTATGTTACTTTCATCTCAAGACAAGGACAAGGACTGATTTGGCAAATAAATAAAAATATAAGAAAAGGTGTTAGTTAAGGAAAAAAAAAAAACAAGTTGCAGAGAGAGAGAGAGAGGTGGAGGAAGAAGACGATCTTCGATCCAGAGTTGTGCTTTTCTCTTCCGCCATCGTCTTCTTCCTCGATCTCGGTTAATTACGCATTCTCTTCTCTGATTTGTGAGATCTCTCGTCGGATCACCGGTTTTCAAATCGTCGCCGACAACATTTAGAAGCAATTTTTCCGATCCAGCAGAAAATGTCGATAAATATGAAAACGTTTACTCAAGCTCTAGCTAGAACCGCAGCTGTGATCGAGAAGACGGTTCATACCACAGTTCAGGAAGTTACGGGACCTAAAGCTCTTCAGGATTACGAGCTACTCGATCAGATCGGTTCCGCTGGTCCTGGTCTAGCTTGGAAGCTATACGCAGCTAAAGCGCGTGATTCCACGCGGCCACAGCAGTACCCGACGGTCTGTGTCTGGATGCTTGATAAGCGTGCTTTGTCTGAGGCTCGTGTTCGAGCGGGGTTGTCTAAGGGAGCTGAAGATGCGTTTCTTGATCTGATTCGAGCTGATGCGGGGAAGCTTGTGCGGTTGAGACATCCTGGTGTGGTTCATGTGGTGCAAGCACTTGATGAGAATAAGAATGCTATGGCTTTAGTTACGGAGCCGCTTTTTGCTTCTGTGGCTAATGCGCTTGGGAATGTTGAGAATGTGGCTAATGTGCCGAAAGATCTGAAATCAATGGTAACATATATAATGTTGTTGCTGTGATTAAAACTCAATTTGAGTTTGACCTTAGATTTTCTTAAATTGGTTTTTTACAATTTAATCAGGAGATGAGCTTGTTGGAGGTGAAGCATGGTCTGCTCCAGATTTCTGAGACACTGAACTTTTTACACAATAACGCAAATCTTATCCATCGAGCCATATCTCCAGAGGTTGATTTTCCAAAATTTGTGGTTATACGTGTCGTCTTAGAAGTTGTGTTTATATGTTTTGTAATTTCCCTGCAGAATGTTCTTATTACTTCAGCTGGTTCTTGGAAGCTTGCCGGGTTTGGTTTTGCTATTTCGACAGCACAGGCTGGGAATTTGGATAGCATGCAAGCATTCCACTATTCTGTGAGTTTGAAACTCGAAATGTTACTAGACTGCTGTATATCTTATGTATTCAACCCTACAAGTGAGATGATTTCTTGCGTATGACTGTGCAGGAATATGACGTCGAGGATTCGATACTGCCAGTCCAGCCATCCTTAAATTACACTGCACCTGAACTGATGCGCAGCAAAAGTCCTTCAGCTGGAGCTTCGTCGGACATTTTTAGTTTTGGATGCCTTGCCTATCATCTAGTTGCTCGGAAACCGTTGTTAGACTGCAATAATAATGTCAAGATGGTAACTCTAGAACCCGAGCTTGTTAGTTTTGATATTCAGATAGATGCTGTCAGATACGTTGTGTCTCATGCTTCATGGCTTAAGGGTAGTTTTAATTATTCAGAAGAATTGTAATGTATTCTTGGATTTCCCACGGTTGGTAATGTTTATCTTGAAATTTCTTGCAGTACATGAACACGTTGAACTATATAACAAATGAATCTTTCTCATCTATACCCTCGGACTTGGTATCTGATTTGCAAAGGATGCTATCAATGAACGAGTCCTTTAGACCAACAGCATTAGATTTCACAGGTAAGTGGCATAAGTTTGATCAGGTTCCTTATTTCTTGTGACAAATGTTCCCTTTTTCTTCTTAGTTACATCTTTAACTTGAACCCTCACTCTGTAGGATCGAATTTTTTCCGAAGTGACGCTAGGTTACGTGCTCTCCGCTTCCTTGATCATATGCTTGTACGTTTATATGCTTTCAAAAATTGTTTTAGACAGACTGTACTTAGATGATGGAAAATGTATCTCCACATTTGATAACCTTTTCGGAACATTTTCTCATTATTCAGGAAAGAGATAATATGCAGAAGTCCGAGTTCTTAAAAGCATTATCAGATATGTGGAAAGATTTTGATTCCCGTGTATTACGGTATAAGGTAGTCACTTTACTGACTTATCCTGTGTCTTGATAAAAAAAAAAGATTTGATGCTCAAATGATATGTCTTGCAACAACTAAGCAAATCATGTTTTATCATGCAGGTGCTTCCACCTCTTTGTGCGGAACTTAGGAATTTAGTTTTGCAACCAATGATCTTGCCAATGGTTCTAACTATAGCACAGTCCCAGGTAACTTCAAGTGATAAGGAAAACTAGTTTTATCTAGAAATCACTGACTGAATGCTTGAAAGTTGAAACCTTACCTTTGCAGGATAGAACTGATTTTGAACTGATAACACTTCCGGCTCTTGTTCCTGTTCTGAGTACTGCTTCAGGAGATACATTACTGCTGCTTGTAAAGCATGCTGAGCTTATTACTAACAAGGTAAAGTTGATCAATTCTATACATTACTGACTAATGTTTTTTCTTACCCTGCACATGTTTGTTTCTGCTTAAGTTCTTCTGAATAGACACAGTAGGATGGAATAAAGGATGTATGTGTAAAATATGGTTAACTTTGAAAACACATCAGGTCGATATAATAGTCTTTTGTGCTGCCATAAACTGATACAGGCAGATCTAGTCAGATACATATTTGGTTGTAAGTTTCCACGTTGAAGTTAGACTGACTGTTGTTTGTTTCTGGATCCTATTGTAAATATGCATTGAAGAACTTATAGGGTGAGATCCTTACTCGGCTTACATTTATGTCAAACTTTTTAGACTGATAGCGAGCATCTTGTATCGCACGTCCTCCCTTTGCTTCTGCGGGCCTACAATGATAACGATGTCCGCATTCAGGAGGAAGTTCTCAAAAGATCCACATCTGTTGCTAAGCAACTCGATGGTCAGGTGATGCTTAATACTTTGTTTTAATGTTTCATTGGAATAATTTTTTTCTTCTCCCCAGAGGAGTAGAATCAATTTTTGATGTGTGGCTCTGTGGTTGTGCAGAGTAGTGTCAGTTAATTAACGCTGGATGAGTTCCTTTAATTATCATTTTTTCCCGGCTTTCTTTATGCAGGTTGTCAGGCAAGCAATTTTGCCTCGTGTTCATGGCTTGGCTCTCAAAACTACAGTTGCTGCGGTATGTTATGCTTTGTTAGATTATCTCAGCTCGAGTTTCTTTTAAAACCAGTGTCTTCAATAGCTTGAGAAAGAAAGATAAAATGAATTAGGTGATTCCATCTTATTAGAAATAATTGATTGGAATGTACTTGTTGCGCAGGTCAGAGTAAATGCTTTGCTCTGCTTAGCAGAGTTGGTGCAAACGCTTGATAAGCCTGCTGCTATCGAAATTCTGCAAACAATTCAACGGTGTACTGCCGTAGATCGTTCTGCACCCACCCTAATGTGTACCCTTGCTGTGGCAAACGCGATCCTCAAACAGGTAGGATCCAGGTCAAATTTTCTCCTTTATGTTTGAAGTTTGAATGTCTTGACTTTCCCTCGTTTCTATCTGTGGTAGCATTACATCTTATCATCTACATTTTTCATTGTTGTTCTCTAGTATGGAGTTGAATTCACAGCAGAACATGTGCTTACCCTGATGATGCCGCTGCTCACTGCCCAACAACTGAACGTCCAGCAGTTTGCCAAATATATGTTATTTGTCAAGGATATTCTCAGGTGTGCCTGTTGTTCTCAGCCAGTACTTCTGAATAGTGTTTTCACGTCTGTACCACAACATAGTGTTGTTGGCTCTATTGTGATCTGTATTCTTCTCTTGTAACAGGAAAATAGAGGAAAAAAGAGGAGTTACAGTGAACGATTCCGGAGTCCCAGACGTGAAACCGCATTCTGTTGCCAATGGACTCCAGTTTCAATCATCGACCCAAACACCTGAGAAGGTTGCTTCTGCAGCCAAGAGCAGTCCTGCATGGGATGAAGATTGGGGTTCCCCGAGCAAAGATTCTGCTGTAGGAAATCCTGCTTCTTCTCATCATAACACACACCATCAATTTAACAAATCCACTGATCAGTCACAGCCATCGATCATGTCTACTCTGCCCAACAAGACAACAGCGCCAACCACATGCCCTGCAGTGGACATCGAGTGGCCTCCAAGGCAATCCTCAAGCCTCACTGCTCCAGCAACTGATAATCAGACACAACTAAACACGGGAACATCATTTACTCCGGGTTTCGATGAATTAGATCCGTTTGCTAATTGGCCTCCACGTCCCAAAAATGGTGCTTCTACCGGTGTCAACAATGGTGCTGCATCGAGTTTTAGCAACAATTTACCAGGCGGCACCCATTTTCAGATAGCTAACAATGACAACTGGGCATTCAGCAACAATGACGCCTTGTCTTCGCTAAAACCACCCCAGCAAGGGAATCCAGGTATCTCTGCAAATAATCAAGATCCAATAAACTCTTTCGGAGTACCAAAACAGAGCCAAGGAATGCCATCTTTCAGCAGTGGTTCATACAATAACCAGAAGCCAGCAGACATCAGTTCCATATTCGGTTCAAGCAAAACCGAGCAGTCCGCAATGAAACTTGCACCACCACCTTCAATAGCAATGGGAAGAGGAAGGGGGAGAGGTAGAGGTGGTACTGGCACATCTACCTCAAAGCCCAATGGTCCACAACCATCTCTATTGGATCTATTATGACCACAGTTCTCGGTGTTGGACCTGTTGGTGTTTGGTCGTTTGATGAAGAGAAGCATATACACATATGAAGATTGCGTTCTGTGCTTTGTGATGCAGAGAAAACTGTTCAGGAAAATGGAGATGTTATGTAAACATCTTCTGGGATTAGCTTTCTTCCACCATATAAACTTTACTACAGCTTCAGGTTGTTTTATGTCTTCCACAAATTGTGTAAATTTTCTTACTTGCTCTCACCATTGCTTCATTCGTCACACATTATATTTTCATGTATACGTTTTCTTTTTTGGCAGTTCCTGGATCCTTTCATACATATGAAGTTTTGTGTTATATCTATATGTCGGAATCTCTCCATTTGTCAATTTTTGCTTCTGTTGGTCGTGCCACCGAGTGACCGTTCCAAACCCGTCTTACATTACATATGGACCTGTGATACGAGTATATGTTAATGGATTTTCACTATTTGTATAGTCATAAACTCCACTAAATCTATCTTATATAGCACATAAGTGAGTATATTGCAGCCAAGATATATGGACTACCACCAAAGACGTTTATTACATAAATAGTAAGTACAAACAAACACAAACGAATCTTTTGGAGAACACAATTGACAAATTCAGTACAAACACGAACAGACACAACATTTGCTTCACAATTGCATAAAGAGACTACAAGAGATGGGTTTAACGAACACGTGTAATGACTAGTTTTTTCGACCAAACTTTTCTGTGAACCCCTCACGATTGTGTGAAGTGAAGATATGTCCGATCACCAATCCACATAACACACCAGGTCCATAAGCTATTGCAGCTGCTACCCAGTTGAACATTTTTTCCTCAGCCTCTGACAATTCCTCGGGTAGTTGCGATGTAGGATTCAAGGCATGAGTTTCTCCACAGATTTCTTCGAGACCGTAGAGTTTAGGGTTGTCCAAGAATGAAGAACATTTCTGCCTTTGAAACTGTGTGCCTCGTGGCACAGGACCTTGGAGAAGGTTATGGGAGAAGTTCATGTATGACAGAAAAGAGAGTTTACCAAGATCTTGAGGGATTTGACCTGACAGCTTATTACGGGATAGGTCTAACGTCTCGAGCTTTGTCAAATTTGCCAAGAAACGTGGGATATCGCTTGAGAAAGCGTTACCTGACAAATTGAGAAGGCGCAGTTCCTTCAAAAAGCCAAGGGATCTAGGGATGTTGCCATTGATTTTGTTTCCAGAAAAATCAATGGCTCTGAAGTCTTTTCGGATCCGCTCAAAGCTCATATCAACTCCTTTATTCACCATTTCCATCTCATGATAATAGCTATCAGCATATCTCCAAAACTCTGTCATGTACTCGTCCATTTCTTCCGTTAATGTGATCATTTCTTTCCAGTTGGAGAAATAGTGAGGTGGGAGAGTTCCAGTGAAGTCATTGTCTGATATATCAATGACTCTCAAACTCTGAAACCCAGTAGACATGTGGTGATGATACAACGGCCCATAGAACTCGTTTGATCCGAGGTTGAGGACATGTAATGACGGTAGAGATTCCAACCATGATGGGAAATTGTCCTTGATTTTGTTGCTTTTCACATTCACAAGTTGCAAAGCTTTGCAATTGATCAAAGACTTTGGAAACTTTCCCTCCAGCTGGTTGTGACTAACGTCAATTGATACTAACTCGGTAGCTTTGGAAAATATATCTGGAAGAGTTCCACTGAAGTTGTTGTTCCCCATATTTAGCTCTTTAATAGAACCACTGAAATTCTTTATACATGAAGGAATCGAGCCGCTGAAGAGATTGTTGGACAGATCTAAAAAGCGTAACGATCTAAGCTTGCAGATCATATAAGGAAATGGTTCTTGAAATGAATTGGAATTCAGATCCAACTCTTCTATTAGTGCTTCATATGAAGAGTTCTCAAAACTTGTGAAAATATTGTGAGAAAGCGCCACCGTATTCATTCTCCAAAAGCAACCTGGTACTTCACCTTCCAAATTGTTGTTGGAAAGATCAAGATAAAGGAGGTTGACTAGCTTTGATATAGATGTAGGGATTGCCCCAGTGAAGTTGTTGTGGCTAAGATCTAAATCTTCAAGGTTGAGAAATTTAGATATGGATTCCGGGATTGGGCCATCAAGTCTGTTACGAGCAAGGGTTAGGGACTGAAGCTTATTTGATGAAGATGTATTTGCAAACTCTATAGGTCCCGTAAATTGGTTATCTGCCAAAGAAACATCTTGTAACGAAGTTATCAAGAACAAAGATTTAGGGAAAGGTCCGCTAAATGAGTTTTGAGAAGCATCAAAGTACACCAAGTTGTGGAATAGACTCATGTCAAATGGAAACGTGGATGTGAAGTTATTAGAGCTGAGGACAAATTCAGAAAGCTTGGTTAAATTGGCAAAGGAGATAGGAATATTGCCACTTAAGCTATTGTTTTCAAATGACATAGCTCTTAGTTCGTTTAGATTTCCGATGGAGGCAGGAACTTCACCTACCAATTGATTATGCATAAGTGCAAGATGTATGAGATTAGAAAGGTTTCCTAGTGAGGAAGGAATCTCTCCTGTGAGACCGTTACCCGCGAGGCTAAGGTTTCTTAGATTGTTTAGATTTCCTATTGAATCTGGAATCTTACCTACCAATCTATTAGAAGAAAGCTCAAGATTTATGAGACGAGAAAGGTTTCCTATTGAAGAAGGAATCTCTCCTGTGAGATCGTTATCGCCAAGGCTAAGGTACCTTAGCTGGTTTAGATTGCCGATTGAAGACGGAATTTCTCCTACCAATTGATTATAATAAAGGTTAACAAGAGTGAGATGAGAAAGGTTTCCTAGTGAAGAAGGAATCTCTCCTTTGAGATTGCAATTACTAAGGTTTAGGTGACGAAGATATTGGAGTTTAAAAAGGCTACTGTTGGTTTTCAAATAGCCGTAGAGAAAGGTGTTAGGAATGTCGAGTGATATTACCTGACCAGATTTATCATCGCATGTAACTCCGTTCCAAAAACAACAATCAGTGCTCTTATTCCACGGACCTCTCCATGGATTCATATGTTTCAAAGACGCATCTATCGGAAACTCGCCTCTGAATTCCAAAAGAGCATCTCTATCGTCATGACGGCAAAAGTGGGGCAAAGAAGAAGCTAGAGAGTGTACAAGGAGGAAGAAAAAGATGATAATAATATCAGAAACCCAATGACAATGGCTTCGGATCATCATATCTTTCTGTTTTGATTTTGTAAGAAATTCCTAACTTAGCAAGTCTTGCGTCGACTTTAGATTCGATTGATTTAATTACATGTGCTTGTTGATTAGAATAGAAATAAAATAAGTGCTTTCTGATTAGAATAAAAATAAAATAAACTTTTTTTGCCACTTGACTTAAAGATTCACGCACACCATTGTAGACTCATTTAATTCCTCTCTACAAGATTATTTAAGTTCTACCGAATTTAACTAAGCTCTACTAAATTTCCAACTTTGCATTCAACTTTCACCACAATCGAAATATAGCATCGTTCTTCACATATCCATAGACTGTGTGCATGTAAAACACTAAAACTGGTTTGAGATATCTAAAGATTTAGAAATTAGCTATACAATTTTTAATGACCAAATTAGAGCTATAAGAGAACAACTCTAAAGAATCAAGAGTAGAGATGAAATAGATTTCTGTATATTACCTTGAGAATCGATTACAGATATATATATACATTACAACGGCGTAGTCACCAAGCCAGATCAAACATAATTACGAAGATTGAGAGAGAATATACAGCAGAGATTAAGGGAACTAATTACTCTAATTTGCTAAACATACGGGATATGATTTGCAGAGGTAAATAATATCCCAATAAACTCCGCCAACAGACATTGCTTTTTCGCATTGACAATACTATCGCATAATCGCATGGTTTGATTTACAAATTGATAGCCCTATGGTTGAGGAGGCCCAATACTATGAATGGCTCATATATATGCTCATTTGTAAACTTTTTATTTACAAGATTTTATGAAGTTAAATCTTCATTCTAAGGATTCATGCATTTACACACATATACATTTACTTTGGTTTAGAAAAAGATGTTGATCCATCATAATCGAATGGTTTAACTATTACATAACGTTCAGTGTACATTTTCAAGTCAAGATATATTATATATCAAATACCACTAAAGACGTTTATTACATAAGTTGGTGGTACCGTTGACCATTCCAACACCCGTCTTGCAATTACATATAGACCTGTCACCTAATACATGACTGTCACTATTTATATAGTCATGATCGTAAAAGGTTTGAATCCTTAAAAGGATTCTTAAATATTTTTTAATCATAAATTATGACAATTTTAAAGTTAAGAATTTGTGATGAATCCTTAAAAATTTATTTGTCCAATGGTAGAGTCCTTAATTAGGTTTCTTAAAAAAAAAAAAACTAAATGAAAGTTATAAACATTTTTATTTGATAAAACTTAATAAATATTACAATTTTTAAAAAAATTTAAACATACAAGACATAAAAGTATATAAAAAATATAAATAAAAACCAAAATTTGGCCATATACGCTTAACAAAATCAGCTTTCAATTGTTGATGCATAGTCCGATCACGAACTCGAGTTCGAATGTCCATCATATTACTGAGATTTGAAGGCACATTTTTTTTTGTCTTTTATTAATATTTTTAACCCAATCAGAAAGCGACACATATGAGACTCTTAACAATCTTTAAACCTCTTAACAATCCTTATATTAGAACCAACTCTTAACAATCCTTAACTTTATTTGTTGTTTTCATTTATTTTAATTACTTTTAACTTTAAAGATTTTTTTAAGAAACCCATAAAAAACACTATTGGGGGTGCTCCTCTAACAACCAAGAAATCTATATTATAAGAATTGGAAACACAAAGTCATGAAGTACCACCAAATACAGTACGTTTATTACAAAACCATAAAATAGAAAATTACAAACACGCACAAGACGTTACACAACAATAATGCTTAGAGAGAATGCAAGAGATGGGTTTAATTAACGAGCACTTGTGGGGACTCTGAGTTTTTTCCGATCAAACTTTTCAGCGAACCATTCATGATTGTGTGAAGTGAAGATGTATCCAATCACCAAACCACAAAATACACCAGGTCCATAGGCTATTGCAGCTGCTACCCAGTTAAACATTTTATCCTCCTCGTCTAACAACTCCTCGGGTTGCTGTGATGTAGGACTCGGGACATGAGTTTCCCCACATATATCTTCGAGACCGTAGAGTTTAGGGTTGTCCAAGAACGAAGAACATTTCTGCCTTTGAAACTGTGTGCCTCGTGGCACTGGACCTTGGAGAAGGTTATGAGAGAAGTTCATGTATGACAGAAATGAGAGTTTACCAAGATCTTGAGGGATTTGGCCTGACAGCTTGTTACGTGATAGGTCTAACGTCTCGAGCTTTGTCAGATTTGCCCAGGATCGTGGGATATCGTTTGTGAAAGAATTACCTGACAAGTTAAGAAGACGCAGTTCCTCCAAACAACCAATGGATTCAGGTATCTTTCCATAGATTCTGTTTTCCGAAAAATCAATGGCTCTGAAGTCTTGCCGGATCCGCTCAAAACTCATCTCTACTCCTTTATTCACCATATCCATCGAGCGATAGATAAGAGAAAAATTCTGGATATCTTCAACGTACTCATAATTTCCATTGACTAATGTAATCATTTCACGCCAACTGGAAAAAAACTGAGGTGGGAGTGTTCCAGTGAAGCCATTGTGTGATATATCGATGATTCTTAAACCCTGAAACCCAATGGACATGTTGGGATGATACAACGGACCATAGAAGTCATTTGATCTGAGGATGAGAACTTGTAAAGATGGTAGAGATCCCAACCAAGATGGAAACTTATCCTTGATTTTGTTGCTTTCCACATTCACAAAATGCAAACCTTTGCTGTTGATCAAAGACTTTGGAAACTTCCCCTCCAGCTGGTTGCGACTTACGTCCAATGATTGTAACTTGGTAGCATTGGAAAATAAATCAGGATCAAGAGTTCCACTGAAGTTATTGTTCCCAAGAATTAGCCCGGTGAGACTGAAATTCCTTAAACATAAAGGAATCGAGCCGTTGAAGAGATTGTTGGACAAATCTAAGAAGTCTAACCCTTTCAGCTTGCAGATCCAAAGGGGAAATGTCCCTCTGAATGAATTGAATCTCAGATCTAACACTTGGATCAATGTTTCTTTCGAAGATATTTTTTCAAAACTGCTAAAAGAATTGTGAGAAAGCATCACCGACTTTAATCTCCACAACCAACTTGGTAGTTCACCTTCCAACTTGTTTTTGTAAGAATTAAAGATACGGAGGCTAACTAACTTTGACATAGACCTAGGGATTGGTCCACTTATATTGTTGCGGGCAACATCTAACAGTACGAGGTTGAAGAAACTAGATATGGATTCTGGGATTGAGCCATCTAATCTGTTATCCGTAAGGATTAGATTCTGAAGCTTAGATGATGAAGATATATTTGCAAACTCTATAGGTCCTGTGAATTGGTTTCTATCCAAAAAAACCAATGTTAATGAAGGAATTGAGAACAAAGATTTAGGGAAAGGCCCGAAAAATGAGTTTGCACTAATATCAAAAGTCACCAAGTTGTGGAAGCCACTCATGTCAGATGGAAGTGATGTGAAGTTATTAGAGAAGATTCTAAAACTGGAAAGCTTCGTTAAATTAGCAAATGAAATAGGAATACTGCCACTCAATCTGTTACGGTCAAGTGACATGACTCTTAGTTCGTTTAGGTTTCCGATGGAAGCTGGAACTTCACCTACCAAAGAATTATTCCAAAGGTCAAGATCTAAGAGAAGAGAAAGGTTTCCTAAGGAAGAAGGAATTTCTCCTATGAGATCGTTATTCCCAAGGCTAAGGTTTCTTAGTTGCTTTAGGTTGCCTATCGAATACGGAATCTCACCGACCAATCTATTAGAAGAAAGTTCAAGATTTACGAGACGCGAAAGGTTTCCTAATGAAGAAGGAATCTCTCCGTGGAGATTGCAACCAGAAAGGTCTAGGTGGCGAAGATATTGGAGTCTAAAAAGACTACTGTTGGTTTTCAAAGAGCTGTTGAGAAGGGTGCTACTAAGGACGATTGATATTACCTGGCCAGATTTGTCATCGCACGTGACTCCCTCCCAAAAACAGCAATCAGTGCTCTTATTCCACGGACTTGATTTAGACTCAAAGATCGGAAACTCGTCTCTGAATTTCAAAAGACCGTCCCTCTGGTCGTGGCGGCAAAAGTGGAGCGAAGGAGAAGCTAGAGAGTGTATAATGAAGGAGAAATAGATGGTAATAATACAAGAAAACCAATAACAATGGCTTCGAGTCATTATTATATCTATCTTTTACTGAGTTTGTATTGTAAGTAATGAGTTATATGTGCTTCATTGATTCTCTTTAAATAGAAGAAGAGGAATTAGAAAACCCTAAGATGGGATGTGACTTATAGCTAGTCTTGCGTCAAGTTGTCGATTCGGTTGATTTGTCTAAGTCTTCGTCAATCAACTTGTACCTTTTGTCTCAAAATTTCCACGTAAATGCACTAAATCTATTATCAATCCTATTTCTTACGTTTACTAGTCTCAAGTTTTATTTAAGTTCTTCTGTATCCTTTTATAAAATATCGTTGCCTACTTGGCTATTATAAGGATAATTACTCCTCTGATGGGTCATGGGTGCAATAGAATATGATCAACTTCAGTTTTCTTTCATATTTAGACAAATGTATTCATGTAACCATTCAGAAAAAAAAACTCAGAATGTGCGCCATAAAGAATTAAATAACCAAAGAATCACAAACTTTTGGATGTTGCATTACGCATCAAACCATCAACTTTTACCACAAGCACTTAGCCAACTTATAATCCAAAACGAAATATATCATCGTTCTTCACAAAACCCTAGACTGTGTTTATCTGAAAATTTGGTTTGAAAAAAAACCAGAAGCAATAAGAGCACCCTCAATGGTGAGAGGCCCAATTTGAGTTTCTAAAAAATAAAATATTAATGCTTTTATAGAATTAAATTATTGAATTAAATTTTAGTTTTGAAAACAAGATAAACCATTCATAGAAAGATAAATGTTTTCAAGAGTCTTTTATGAGATTGTAAAAGTTCTTAAATTGTATTTGTTTCTTACTTCTCTCTCCTATTTTTCTATTTTTTAATATTTTAATACTAAGAAATCCATCAAAAATTTCTCATTAGGAGTGCTCAACTCCGATGTATGTAACAGGAAATCCTCATTATCCTCTACTTAACTAAAACCAGCTCAATTATTAATTCCGGTTTAGTAATAACTTTTGGTTTTTTTGTGGTCCCGAGTTGGACCATTGCAGAGAATCATGATTTACGTACGAATATTTCCCATAGAACAATGTAGTCTCGTGAAGGAAAACCAGCCAAACTCCAGAGAAAAAAGAGACAAAACGACAAAACAAACAAAAGTCAAGAGTGTTACGTGTTTGAGGAAAACGTAAGAGAAAGACTAAACTAACACTTTTTAACCATACGATTCATATTAGTTGACTTTTTTCGATTAGTTACCTCGTTAATGGGTGACATCACTGACAGTGACATGTATGAAAGGTTTCCGTAATAACCTCTATACTATTTTACACATATTGAGAAACATATTGTACTATGTATCACTTATTACATTGTGGTCACATGTTGGACCATTGCAGTCTTCAGAGAATACGTTCACCGTCTTCTTCTTCAAGGAGACAAGGACCACCGTCCTTTAAGGTGATAATTCATTTTACCATCACATTTCATGTTGAGGTTGAGAGTTCTAGATCGGATTTATTAGTCATGACACAAAAAAACTGTTTCAGCCAACGGACGCTGATTTACTCATCAACAAGGAAACGGACACTTGTTTCCTATCATCGTCGTGGTTGATTTAAATTGATATTCTATAAACTATAAAACCCATTACTACCAATGGCCCATATATAAGTTCATTTGGTAATTTAAAATTACATACATTTTCGGATCCGCTCAAAGCTCATATCAACTCCTTTATTCACTATTTCCATCTCATGATAATATATATCTCGCAGCATATCTCCAAAACTCTGTCATGTAATCGTCCATTTCTTCCGTTAATGTGGTCATTTCTTTCCAGTTGGGGAAATAGTAAGGTGGGAGAGTTCCAGTGAAGTCATTGTCTGATATATCGATGACTCTCTTAAATTCTGAAACCCAATAGACATGTGGTGATGATACAACGGCCCATAGAACTCGTTGGATCCCAGGTTGAGGACATGTAATGACGATAGAGATTCCAACCATGATGGAAAATTGTCCTTGATTTTGTTGCTTTTCACATTCACAAGTTGCAGAGCTTTGCAATTGATCAAAGACTTTGGAAACTTTCCCTTAAGCTGGTTGCTACTAATGTCGAATGATATTAACTTGGTAGCGTTGGAAAATATATCTGGAAGGTTTCCACTGAAGTTGTTGTTCCCCAAATTTAGGTCTTTAATAGAACCACTGAAATTCCTTAGAATATGCCATGAATCATGACTGGCACTATTTGTATAGTCATGATCGTAATGTCCTCTAAGAATCAGGAAATCTGTATTATGAGAATTGCAAACACAAATATATATTTTAAAGCCAATATATATTATAAATACCACTAAATACAGTACGTTTATTACAAAACCATAAAATAGAAAATACAAACGAGTCTTTTGGAGAACACACTTGGAAAATTCAATACAAACAGCACAAGACGTTACACAATAAATCAATAATGCTTAGGGAGATTGCAAGAGATAGGCTTAACGAGCACTTGTGGTGACACTGAGTTTTTTTCGACCGAACTTTTCAGCGAACCATTCATGATTATGTGAAGTGAAGATGTATCCAATCACCAAACCACAAAATACACCAGGTCCATAGGCTATTGCAGCTGCTACCCAGTTAAACATTATTTCCTCCTCGTCTAACAACTCCTCGGGTTGCTGTGATGTAGGATTCGGGACATGAGTTCCCCCACAGATATCTACGAGACCGTAGAGTCCATTGTTGTCCAAGAATGAAGAACATTTCTGTCTTTGAAACTGTGTGCCTGGTGGCACAGGCCCTTGGAGAAGGTTATGAGAGAAGTTCATGTATGACAGAAAGGAGAGTTTACCAAGATCTTGAGGGATTTGGCCTGACAGCTTGTTACGTGATAGGTCTAACGTCTCGAGCTTGGTCAGATTCGCACAGGATTTTGGGATAGCGTTTGTGAAAGCGTTACCTGACAAGTTAAGAAGACGCAGTTCCTCCAAACAACCAATGGATTCAGGTATCTTTCCATAGATTCTGTTTTCCGAAAAATCAATGGCTCTGAAGTCTTGTCGTATCCGCTCAAAACTCATCTCTACTCCTTTATTCACCATATCCATCGAGCGATAGATAAGAGAAAAATTCTGGATATCTTCAATGTACTCATAATTTCCATTGACTAATGTAATCATTTCACGCCAACTGGAAAAGAAGTAAGGTGGGAGTGTTCCAGTGAAGCCATTGTTTGATATATCAATGATTCTTAAACCCTGAAACCCAATGGACATGTTGGGATGGTACAACGGACCATAGAAGTCGTTTGATCTGAGGATGAGAACTTGTAAAGATGGTAGAGATCCCAACCAAGATGGAAACTTATCCTTGATTTTGTTGCTTTCAACATTCACAAAATGCAAACCTTTGCAATTTATCAAAGACTTTGGTAACTTCCCCTCCAGCTGGTTGCGACTTACGTCCAATGATTGTAAGTTGGTGGCATTGGCAAATAAATCTGGAAGAGTTCCACTGAAGTTGTTGTTCCCAAGAATTAACCCCGTAAGATCGAAATTCCTTAAACATGAAGGAATCGAGCCGTTGAAGAGATTGTTGGACAAATCTAAGAAGTGTAACCCTTTCAGCTTGCATATCGAAATGGGAAATGGTCCTCGGAATGAATTCCAACTCAGATCCAACACTTGGATTAGTGTTTCTTTTGAAGATATTTTTTCAAAACTGCTGAAAGAATTGTGAGACATCATCGCTGACGACAATCTCCACAACCAACTTGGTACTTCACCTTCCAACTCGTTGTTGGGAAAACCAAACATACGGAGGCTAACTAACTTTGACATAGACCTAGGGATTGGTCCACTAATATTGTTGTGGGCAATATCTAACAGGACGAGGTTTAGAAATTTAGATATGGATTCTGGGATTGAGCCATCTAAACTGTTATGAGTAAGAATCAGATTCTGAAGCTTAGATGATGAAGATATATTCGCAAACTCGATAGGTCCAGTGAATTGGTTTCTATCCATATAAACCAATGTTAATGAAGGAATTGAGAACAAAGATTTAGGGAAAGTCCCGAAAAATGAGTTTGCACTAATATCAAAAGTCACCAAGTTGCGGAAGCCACTCAAGTCTGATGGAAGTGATGTGAAGTTATTAAAGAAGATGCTAAAATCGGAAAGCTTCGTTAAATTAGCAAATGAAATAGGAATGCTGCCACTTAAGCTGTTACGGTCAAGTGACATGACTCTTAGTTCGTTTAGGTTTCCGATGGAAGCTGGAACTTCACCTACCAAATGATTACTCCAAAGGTCAAGATTTATGAGAAGAGAAAGGTTTCCTAAGGAAGAAGGAATTTCTCCTATGAGATCGTTATCCCCAAGGCTAAGGTTTCTTAGTTGCTTTAGGTTGCCTATCGAATACGGAATCTCACCGACCAATCTATTAGAAGAAAGCTCAAGGATTATGAGCCGAGAAAGGTTTCCTAGTGAAGAAGGAATCTCTCCGTGGAGATTGCAACCAGACGAAGATATTGGAGTTTAAAAAGGCTACTGTTACTTTTCAAAGAGCTGTTGAGAAGGGTGTTATGAAGGTTGAGTGATATCACCTGGCCAGATTTATCATCACACGTGACACCCTCCCAAAAACAACAATCAGTGCTCTTATTCCACGGACTTGATTTAGACTCAAAGATCGGAAACTCGTCTCTGAATTTCAAAAGACCGTCCCTCTGGTCGTGGCGGCAAAAGTGGATCAAAGGAGAAGCTAGAGATTGTATAAGGAGGGAGAAATAGATGGTAATAATACCGGAAAACCAATAACAATGGCTTCGAGTCATCATCTTTTGAGCTAGTTTGTGTTGTAAGTAATGGGTTAATTGTGCTTCACTTGTTCTCTTTAAAAAGAAGTTAAGAAGAGGAATTAGAAAACCCTAATTTGGGATGTGAGTCATGTGACGTAGCTAGTCTTGCTTCAAGTTGTCGGTTGATTTGTCGAAGTCTTCGTCAATCAATTGTACGATTTTTCTCAAAAATTCCCACAAAGGCACAAACCATGCACTAACTGATTCAATTCTTCTAAAATATTTCGTTCGTTTAGTAGTCTCAAATTTTATTTACTTCTGTAACATTTTATGAAAAAAAAATCATTATTATCGTTGGCTATATAGATTCCTTCGTATGATTGACTCTATTAGAAAAATAAAATATGTGATGGACTCTGTTAGAACTCCTCTGATATAGTGATATGCGCAATGGAATGTGATCAACTTCAGTTTTCTTTCAGATATTTAGACAAATGTATTCATGTAACCATTGAAAAAAAAAAGAAAAAAATATGCGCCATCAAGATTTAAATAACCAAAGAATCACAAACTTTTCGATGTTGCATTCCGCATCAAACCATCAACTTTTACCACAAGTTTAGCCAAATTTATAATCCAAAACGAAATATATCATCCTTCTTCACAAAACCATAGGTAGACTATGTCCATCTGGAAATTTGGTTTGAGATAAAACCAGAAGCAAGAAGGGAACAACTCCATTGAATGTAACATGAAATCCTCACTATCCTCTACTTTAAACCATCGCAATAATTATTTCCGGTTTTTTTATCCAGTTTAGTAATTACTTTTGGTACTTTATGGTCACATGTTGGACCATTGCAGAAAATCATGATTTACGTACGAGTCTTTCCCATTTGGGAAAAGTAATCATGATTCATGCATCTATACATACACACATACATTTACTTGGGTTTATGTAAGGTTTTAATCTTATGATTCATTTTCACTTCATATGAGTAAATCATTTTCACTTCCCAACCCTCGTAGCACTGAATTCTCTGTATTAGTTGACTTTCTCCGTTGACAAAAAAAAAAGTTGACCTATATACTATTTTAGTGGAAGATTACAGTTGATGAGACGATAAGAGTATTAACTATTAAGTGTACGTAGAAACTTAATTCAACCAGATTATGAATACTAATGTTGGCGTGTTAATCATGATTTTTCCTTCTTTCATTCATTACTCTGTGGTCACATGTTGGAGACCATTGCAGAGAATCATGTTTTATGTACGATTGATCGTCTTCTTCTTCAAGGACCACCGTCCTTTAAGTTGATAATTCATTGTACTATCACTTTTCAGTTGGGGCTAAGAGTTCATTGTACTATTCATTGTACATACACATTTACTTTTGGTTTAGAAAAACAAATGATGGATCGATTGTTAACAATGGATGTTTCCTTCTTTCACTCAATGGATTTGTAATTGAGTAACTTCTGGTAAAAAAAAAAAAAAAAAAACTTCTGTTGTGCAGGCATCCGACCGAACGTTCAAACCCCCACAATTAATATACATAAGCCATTAATCATGAACTGTCATTATATGTATAGACATGATCTTAAACTTCTTTAAGAATCAGAGGCTCTATATTTTATAGTGAGAATTGCAAAACACAACGTATACATTTTAATTTTTAATACCACCAAATACAGTACGTTTATTACAAAACCATAAAATAGAAAATTAAAACACAAACGAGTCTTTTCGAGGACACATATGGAAACAAGACGTTACACAATGCTTCTTCAAAAGTTAGCGAACACTGTGGTGACTCGGAGTTTTTTTTTTCCGACCAAACTTTTCTGTGAACCACTCATGATTGTGTGAAGTGTAGATATGTCCGATCACCAATCCACAGAATACACCAGGTCCATAGGCTATTGCAGCTGCTACCCAGTTGAACGTTTTTTCTTCATCCTCTGAGAACTCCTCGGGTTGTTGTGATGTAGGATTCGGTACAAGGGTTTCTCCACATATTTCTTCAAGACCATAGAGTTTAGGGTTGTCCAAGAACGAAGAACATTTCTGCCTTTGAAACTGTGTGCCTCGTGGCACTGGACCTTGGAGAAGGTTATGAGAGAAGTTCATGTATGACAAAAAGGAGAGTTTGCCAAGATCTTGAGGGATTTGACCTGAAAACTTGTTACGAGATAGGTCTAATGCCTCGAGGTTAGTCAAATTCGCCAAGAACCGTGGGATATCGCTTGTGAATGCGTTACCTGACAAGTTGAGAAGACGCAATTCCTTCAAAACGCTAATAGATTGAGGGATTTTACCATAAATTTTATTTCCAGAAAAATCAATAGCTCTGAAGTCTTGCCGGATCCGCTCAAAGCTCATTTCTACTCCTTTATTCACTATTTCCATCGACTGATAGATTAGAGAATAAGCCGGAAGACTTGCCATGTACTCGCCATTTCCTTCGGTTAGTGTGGTCATATCACGCCAATTGGAAAAATAGTGAGGTGGGAGAGATCCAGTGAAGTCATTGTGTGATATATCGATGACCCTTAAACTCTGAAACCCAATGGACATGTTGGCATGATACAACGGTCCATAAAACTTGTTTGATCTGAAGATGAGAACATTTAGTGATGGTAGAGATCCCAACCATGATGGAAACTTGTCTTTGATTTTGTTGCTTTCCACATTCACAAATTGTAGAGCTATGCAATTGATCAAAGACTTTGGAAAATTTCCCTCCAGCTGGTTGCCACTAACGTCAAATAATTGTAACTTGGTAGCATTGACAAATATATCTGGAAGAGTTCCACTGAAGTTGTTGTTCCGTAGGGTTAACTCGGTAAGAGAAACAGTGAGATTCCTTAAACATGGAGGAATCGAGCCGCTGAAGAGGTTGTTGGACAAATCTAAAAGACGTAACCATTTAAGTTTGCATATCCAAAGAGGGAACGGTCCTCGAAATGAATTTGAACTCAAATCCAACCCTTTGATCAATGTTTCTTGTGAAGAGTTTTCCAAACTGCTGAATGAATTGTGAGAAAGCGTCACTCCCGTTAGTCTCCATACCCAACTTGGTACTTCACCTACCAACTTGTTGTTGGAAAGACGAAGAAAATCGAGGTTGACTAACTTTGATAAAGATTTAGGGATTGGTCCAGTGAAATTGTTGAAGCTAAGATGTAATAGTGCGAGGTTGAGAAACTTAGATATGGATTCAGGGATTTGGCCATCGAATTTGTTACTATTAAGGTTTAGAGCCCAAAGCTTAGATGATGAAGATGTATTCACAAACTCTATAGGTCCTGTGAATTGGTTTTCTTTCAATATAACTGTTCGTAGCAAAGGAATAGAGAACAAAGATTTAGGAAAAGGCCCGTGAAATGAGTTTGAACCAACATCAAAGTACCTCAAATTGTAGAATCCACTCATATAAAATGGAAGCGTGGAGGTGAAGTTATTATAAGCTAGGTTTAAATAAGAAAGCTTGGTTAAATTGGCAAAGGAAATAGGAATTTTGCCACTTAAACTATTTAAGTCAAGTGACATGACTCTTAGCTCCTTCAGGTTTCCTATAGAAGCCGGAACTTCACCTACCAAATGATTATTCGAAAGTTCAAGACTTATGAGACGAGAAAGGTTTCCTAATGAAGAAGGAATCTCTCCTACGAGATCGTTATACCCAAGACTAAGGTTTCTTAGATTGTTTAGATTGCCTATTGAAGCCGGAATCTCACCTACTAATTTATTCCAAGAAAGATCAACAAATGTGAGACGAGAAAGATTTCCTAGTGAAGAAGGAATCTCTCCTTGTAGAAAGCAATTACTAAGGTTTAGGTGACGAAGATATTGGAGTCTAAAAAGGCTACTATTGGTTTTCAAAGAGGTGTTGAGAGATGTGTAAAGGTCGAGTGATATCACCTGGCCAGATTTATCATCGCACATGACACCCTTCCAAAAACAGCAATCACTACTCTTATTCCACGGACTTGGGTTCAACTCATCGATCGGAAACTCGTCTCTAAATTCCAAAAGAGCATCCCTTTGGTCGTGGCGGCAAAAGTGAAGCGTAGGAGAAGCAAGAGTAGGGATTAGGAGGGAGAAATAGATGGTAATAATACCAAAAAAGCAATAACAATGGCTTAGAATCATCATATCTGTTTTTTGAGTTTGTGTTGCAAGTAAATATTAATGGATTATGTATGCTTCATTGGCTCTATTTAAGAAGAAGAAACTCTTTAGTGGATTTCGGTTGATTTTGTCAAAATCTTCAACTCGCTTTATCATCAATGAGACTTGTGTCACGTGTCTCGAAATTTTCCACGTAAACCCTATTATATTGACTCATTCAATCTTCTTTAAAATATCTCTTAAAGTTTAGCCAATTTCTATTCCTAAACGAAATATATCATCGTTCTTCATAGATTTCTATAGATGGCTAGATTATTTGACAAATCAATAAAAGACTTAGATATTAACACTGCCTTTTAACTCCGGCAAAATACACTGATTTCTGCATCAACAAGCTAATTAAAAGGTAGTGTATCAAGCTAAGAGGAAGAAATTGACTCAAAACCTTGTGGCCTGTGTGGTTGGTTTCCAAATTGATTGCCTGTGAAGGCCCATTAATACGAATGGCCTACATACATGTGCTCATCTTAATCCATGATAACATAGTCATGCATATATATAATACAACTACATTTATTACAAAGAAAGAGTCAAATGGTTAATATTTTAATCCATAATAATCCAACTCATTTGAATCTATCAAATATACTAGAGGATCCAACTCCATCTATAGCAGTCAAATCTTCGGCTAAAAATAATTATCCTCCAAAAATTTCCTTGCATAGTCGTGGATAGGCCTGGGCAAAAAAAACCGCTAACCAAATAACCGACCGAACTGAACCGAAAAAAACCGAACCATATCCGAACCGAAGTTTTTAAAATAACCGAATGGTTTGTAAAATTCCCTATCCAAACTAACCGAAACCGAACCGAACCGAACCGATAACCAAATGGTTAACCGAAATATCCAAAAACCTATAAAATACCCAAAAATAATATCCAAAACTATAATTATAAACTCAAAATATTAATTACTTTTAGAATCATATAAATCAAATACTTTAAATAATCAAAATATCCAAATATTTTTTGTTTTATTTGTCAAAGTTAAATACTCTTTTACAAAATTGAGTGAAATTCTAATTTTATTTCTAATATTTTTCCTTTTTTGTATTTTATTTTTCTATTTTTTCGGTTAATTTCGGTTAGTTTCGGTAAATTTCGGTTATTTTGGATAAAAATCCGAACCAAACCGAACGTGATAAAAGTTTGGTTAGTTACGGTTATCTATTTAAATATCCAAACCGAACCAAACCGAAAGGTAACCGAACCGAACCAAACCGAAAAATCGTAAAATATCCGAATGGTTATTATATTACCATATCCAAACTAACCGAAACCGAACGCAACCGAACCGAAACCGAATGGTTAACCGAATGCCCAGGCCTAGTCGTGGAAGCAATCCACTGTTTGTCCTCCTCAACCAAATGTGAAAGCCATTCAGAAGTACAAACATGAAAGAATAAAAAGGATTTTGCAAAATAATTAAACAAAAAAAAACACCTTTTTAGCGCCAAAGGATAAGAAATCATTTGCCAACAAAACCAACGAAAATTCTTCGAGTAGTATCAGTGGGTAGGGCCACCAGGAGTAAACGACTAAAGCATGTGTGAGAAAAAGACGAGAGAAACTGTTGCTTAATTTTGAAATCTCTCTTCATCTATTATTCTCATGCAAACCATTAATCTTATCTTTACGGGAGAAAAATAATAGTAGTATTGATTTTTGAGTCCTGATTACTACTAGTGACATCGAATGATTACAATTACTAATAAGTAATACCTAAAGCTTTCATCACGCGTCTGCTTAAACATTGGTAAATATATTATACCCATGTTAATCATTCTCTTAACTCATAGTATAATGTCAGAAGAACAATGACATCGAGCAGACACGTTGTCCCCTTTTTATTCGCTTTTGTTATTACACAAACTGAAAAAAGGAATGTCCCATGAAAAAAAAAAGCAAATAAAGAGAGTAATATAATAAAAACATGCATAAAAAGAGGGACAAATAAGAAAGTGGATTAAGGCATCAATTTCGTCTCCATTACACTAAACACACTTTTGATTAAGTAACAAGACTCGGCGCCGTTATCTTGGCGCCATTCACGCTTCACTCTTATCTTTTGTCTCCTCTTTTTAAATTCAAAATCCCTTAATCCCTAACCTAATTTTACTATGCACTACCTAAACCTAACTATACCCATATATGAACACATTATCTACTACAATACATCCAATTTACCCGACTCGTATGTTTATACTTTATAGTAACTAGTAACTGTAAAAATAACAAACCTTCGGTTCAATATTTTTACAAAAAGGGACATTTTCACCATTTTTAGGTATGAATGAAATGAAACGTTAGTTGTTTTTCTAGAATCTATTTTTGATGTTAAATGAAACTTTATTACAGTTAATGTTGAATAGTGGAGAAGATAAATCACTAAGTACAGTATTTATTAACAAAATGAATGCACATTAATTTGAAATAAGATTGCTCAACTTATTAACTCCTACGAAAAGATTTGATTCCAACAAAATGCAAATTACATAGATATCACAAAACTGAAAACTCCTCGTCTTTTTAGAAAAAAAGTCACACTTTTGCATTTGGCATTTGACTATAACAGTATATTTTCGAGAAGACGCAAAGTCATTACGTGCGTTTATATTTCGTTCCATTCATGTACCAATACTACTTCTTAGGAAATAGGAGACTATTAAGACTTTCTTGCTTCCCAATGCCCCTACTAATATCAAAACCTAGTTTAATTTATTCCGTTTTTCAACACTTTAAAGAAAAGATTTAACAAATGACATATAAGAAAAACGTAAAGAGGAATCTGAATGGACAACAAAGGTGAAACGACTAAAGTTTAACAATAGACTAAAAAGAGGATTTGGTTAAGCAATATTAAGGTATAAACTAAACCATAAAATAGTAAAAAAAAGAGTATTTAGATTGGAGAAATTAAGGTTACTTTGTTTAGGAACAGCACGTTGATAACCAAAAAGCCATAATTAACGCTTCCATCAGCGCAGGATCCTTCTCTCTCCTATCTCTCTTATCTCTCTGTCTCTACCTCTCTGTATATATATGTGGACCTTCACGTCATAGATTCGTACCTCAAACCTCAAAAGAAAATTAAGTTCTCTGTCTTTGGACAATGACTTCTCCTTTCTTCTTTGTTTTCCTTCTCTCGTCTCTTCTCATAAGCAATGTTGATTCCAACCCAAATTACAAAGAAGCTCTCTCCAAGTCATTGCTTTTCTTCCAAGGTCAGCGATCCGGTCCTCTTCCTAGAGGCCAACAAATTTCCTGGAGGGCTAGCTCTGGCCTTTCTGATGGCTCCTCTGCTCATGTACACACCCTAAACCATTTAAGCTGTTATAGATATTATCTATCTCACTGACATTGATAACTAATTAAGCAAGAAAATTATACGAATTGCAGGTGGACTTAACCGGTGGGTACTATGACGCAGGAGACAACGTCAAGTTCAATTTCCCAATGGCGTTTACCACCACGATGCTCTCATGGAGCGCACTGGAGTACGGTAAGCGGATGGGTCCTGAACTACAGAACGCACGTGTGAACATCCGTTGGGCCACGGATTATCTGCTGAAATGTGCTAGAGCCACTCCCGGAAAGCTTTATGTTGGGGTAGGAGATCCTAATGTTGATCACAAATGCTGGGAACGGCCTGAGGACATGGACACACCTCGTACAGTTTACTCTGTATCCCCTTCTAACCCTGGTTCTGATGTCGCAGCTGAAACAGCAGCAGCTCTGGCTGCAGCTTCTATGGTTTTCAGAAAAGTTGATTCTAAGTATTCGCGTTTGCTTATCGCAACAGCTAAGAATGTGATGCAGTTTGCCATTCAGTACAGGGGAGCTTACAGTGATTCCCTTTCTTCATCCGTCTGTCCTTTCTACTGCTCCTACTCTGGTTACAAGGTCTGCTTTCATATGAAACTAAACCACTCTTACCACTACATCAGATCCTCATTTTAAAATGTGAATTTATGAACACAGGACGAGCTGATGTGGGGTGCGTCATGGCTGCTGAGAGCAACGAATGACCCGTATTACGCAACCTTCATAAAATCGTTAGGAGGTGGAGATCAGCCTGACATCTTCAGCTGGGACAATAAATATGCTGGTGCCTATGTTCTTCTGTCACGGGTTTGTCTCTCTGCTAATAAAAACTCAGAGCACATACATAGCTTTTAGCATCACACTATCTGACTCACTAATTCACAAACAAATCTGTTTACTTTTGGCAGAGAGCATTACTTAACAAAGACAGCAACTTTGAACAATACAAGCAAGCAGCTGAGAATTTCATCTGCAAAATCCTTCCAGATGCTCCAACTTCCTCTACCCAATACACTCAAGGTGACCTAATTCATGATCTCGAACACAAATTGCTAAACAACAACCTCTTCATGCTTACTAATCATATGTTTTACCAATTACAGGAGGATTAATGTACAAGTTACCTCAAAGCAATCTTCAGTACGTAACCTCCATAACATTCTTGCTCACGACTTATGCCAAATACATGAAAGCCACAAAACACACATTCAACTGCGGAAACTCCGTTATCGTCCCAAACGCCTTGATAAGCCTATCGAAGCGACAAGTTGATTACATACTCGGAGATAACCCAATCAAAATGTCGTACATGGTTGGATTCGGATCCAATTTCCCCAAAAGAATCCACCATAGAGCATCTTCGCTTCCTTCACACGCACTTCATTCCCATTCCTTAGGCTGCAATGGCGGATTCCAATCGTTCTACACTCAAAACCCTAACCCTAACATTCTCACAGGAGCAATCGTAGGAGGTCCAAATCAAAACGATGGGTATCCAGATCAGAGAGATGATTACAGCCACGCAGAACCGGCGACTTACATCAACGCCGCATTCGTCGGACCTTTGGCGTACTTCGCCGCCGGTCGTTCGGCTTGAAATTGATTCCGCCACCGCCACCGCCACCGCCACCACCACGTTCTCCGATGTGTAGTTCCATTGTTAGTTAAAGATCCGTTGGCCTAAGCCTAACGTGAAAATCAGAAAAGGACAAAGTAATTTAAATGTAAAACTCTTAATGGGCTAAGACCCAATATGAATGGACCCGAAAGAAATATTTCTCGTGGTCTTATTTAATTCTTTTACGCGTTTGATAAATATTTTAAATAAAGCCGTTATAAGAGACAGCAAAAACGCAGCGTATTGATCAAATCGGTTTGGTTTTGTGTTCGATTTTTCCGACCTAAACCGGTGACCAGTTTGGGTCTCCGAAACCTTAATAATACTGTATAAGAGATGTCTCTTTCGGCCCATTTTTTATTTATCTCAAAAATCTACCCGCCCTTTTATTTTAATTTTTTTTTTTTTTTTTTTGATATACCCGATCGGCTGATCCGGTCAGCCTCGTTAGGAACGCACCGGAGTGCTACAGAGTGGACTCACTACCACCCCGAGGGATGGGCTACCACACTGCCTGATCCGAGTTTGGAAAACTTTCCGACTAATGCCCGGGGGTAGCTGGATCGCCTGTTACCAGACTACCAGATAAACCGTCTGGGCCGAAGCCCAAACCCAGACTTCCCAACAAAGTGTTGATAACAGCGAGGGAGGAAGATCGAACCCGGGTTCGGGGATTTTACCCTCAACGCCGGACTCGCCCTACCACTCGCCCACCACCTTGCGGGCAATCTACCCGCTCTTTTATTTTAAAATTTTTATATTCTTGCAATAGACTGATAGTGATATCCAGGATTAAGTCTAAAACATAGCATAACCAACAAATCGTCCGATTAATCACAGAAGTAAACCAGTCTGACAAATAAAAAAATTGTCTATCGGATCTTTTAACTAAAACTTAGCACCGGACTGAAAATTTGTCTATTGGATCTTTAGCCATCATGTATATATAGAACCTATGAATCGGTAACGGTTGCTTGACAAATTTCAAAAGTATTATGTACAGAAGATCTCCACTCTCAATTGGAATCTCATCCAATAATTGGTTACTAACAAATTTACGCTATACAACATAACACGAAAAACATCACATTTATTAAAATTCACAAAAAGTCCAAATATTTTGTTTAATGAGAAGCCCATTAATCTATGTGGTTATGGTTGTCTAGCAAAATAGATTAAAGCTTAGTGATTCTTTAAAAAACTTTCTATTTCTTTACTTTCTTGCACCTAATAAAATTCTAATAAGCTATTTTATTTTCAGTTTTGGATTCCATGTTAATAAGCTTATTTGAGCATAAATTTATCTTCCTTTGGTTTATCATACAACCTTTATATGTTACATGAATGCGTTTCTGGTAAAAAAAATATAAGAAGGTTGCTGGTTTCACTTGATAACAATCGCCAATACCGTTATCGAGATGAAGAGCTGATGATAACTCCAATTTTGCAAGAATAGAATTTTACTTAAGAGTAAAAAAAATTGATGTCCTAAAATTTCTAAATACCAGAATTTAACTTGACTAGTTTACTTGTAAATAAAAGAGAAGGAGGTCGGCCAAAGGAGAGGTCGACGCAAATGAAAACGCCAGGTGTCTGAGAAGAAGGGAGCAATCGAAGCTGGAGATCTCTTTACGCCACGTCATTTTACTCAACATCATGTGGGACCCATTGCCTCAATTCCCGACCGTCATTCTCCTTCTCTACCGTTCACTAGTTTTCCTAATTTTGTATTTTTTTGAATTCAATTATTTGATTTTCAAAATTTTATCATTGTACCAAAGCAATCTAACATATGAATGAAGTAAGAACTATTTCACATTGACAAAAATATACGTTAACTTATTCAACTTTTCAAACTTGCTTCTTTTGTTTGTTACTATATACGATAACACTGTTATAGAAAGGTAACTCATTGATCGTTGATTTTAAATTGGATGAAATAGAAAACAAATTATAACTTATGTCTTAAGTAATATTGGTACGGTGGGTTTTACTCTAATAATTAAATTAGTGATTGTGGACAAACGGAAAATCAGTAAACCAAAATTACATATTTTTATTGATTGATAGATAATGACCTCAAATATTGTTGGTAGATTTTTTTTTAAACAACTCTATCGTAACTATAAAATAAAACTCTGTCATAACAATAAAGATAACTCTATCGCAACTGTATTTTTCATATATGTATGATAGATTTTTTTTAAAAAAATTCTTTTAGTTTTTAAAAGTCTTGCAATTATTTTTTTCGTAGTAATTTTGCTTTCTCGAGGTATAATAATTTAAATACAATAAAATAAATTGTATATCTGGCCAATACTATAGTGGCTATAACTACATCCATGTCCATTAACCCCACAAATGAATTGGCAATTCCCCTAAATGTAATGAATCTAAGCAAATCAAATCAAAATTGTAAAAAGAAAAAATGTTCATGTATAAAAATATTTGAACATCGGAAATCTTATACTAATTTGTTTAGAAATAAAAGAAGGAAATCTAATAATATCTTAAGTCAAAAAGTCAAAACGTAAATATGATAATTTATTTATTTAAGAATGATTCACTTTACAGCTAAGCACATAATTTGATTAGAAGGTAAGATATAGTAAGGAAATAAATTTAAAGAAATTAATTGCAAATTCAAAATGATTGACCCGGTACAATCATCTTATGTGTATATTACACATTTGCTCCAAACTCTTCTCACAGACCCATCTCTGTCCATTGTCGCGGATCAGTTCTGTCGACTCTACAGATTCTTCCGCGGTTTTTCAATTTTTGAAAGTCCCTTTTTGACTCTTCACCTTTTTTTCACCTCAACGGTTAAAAAAACTTGGACTTCTATAAATCCCCTGAAAAAAGTGGGAGAGATTGAGGTGCGTTTCATCGATTGTGATGCAGAGACGAGGTAGATCGTCGGAATTTCATCGACCGGGTTTCATTAGATCGGAGACTCATCGGAGACGTCGGCGTTGAAAAGGGTTTTGTCACGGAGAAACTTCCCGAATCTTTTTCTTCCTTCGGTTTGTCTTCTTCAATCACCGATTCGCTTCTCAGGTAATTCTTACTCCGACTACTTTCTCCTCAATTCTTCTTCTTCTTTTTCAATTTCGTATTCGCAATTGAATCTGGAAATCATTTTCTGGGTCGTTATTTTTTTCGATTTCATTGTAAATTTTGCAGCTTTGAAATCTTGATATAAAATCTTTCGTTTCTCTTGTTATACAATTTGATTTGTTTGTGAATCTGATTGTGCAACGTTATGAACAGGTGTGAACAGTCCATTTAGTTTTTGTTTGGTGATCTGATCTTGGTTGGATGTGAAATGCAAAGATCACGGAGAGCTCTTCTGGTTAGAAGAAGAGTTTCTGAGACTACTTCTAATGGAAGGAATCGATTCTACAAAGTTTCATTGTCTCTGGTTTTTCTCATTTGGGGTCTTGTCTTCTTATCTACATTGTGGATCAGTCATGTTGATGGAGACAAAGGTAACTTTTTGAGTTCCTTATTTGGACAGAATGCAAAACATTTATTAGAATATGGTTAAAAAAAACTGAGCTTTAAGTATGATAATCATGAAACTGTATAGACCATATCTTAAGTGTATCTAAGGCTTACTCTTGGGCATTTGCAGGTAGATCTATAGTGGATTCAGTTGAAAAAGGTGAACCAGATGATGAAAGGGCAAATGAGACAGCTAAGCCTGTTGATGCACCATCACTAGAGTCTGCCTCTGTTCATTCTACTCCTGATTTGAGTCTGGATGATGATATAGCTGCAGCCGGAGAAATCAAAGGCTCAGAAACTATATTGAAGAAAATAGAAGTCGATAATACAATCGTTATCGCAGGAAACGTTACAGAAAGCAAGGACAATGAGTTTGTGAAGCAAAGTGAGATAAATAATAACACAGTTCCAGGGAATGATACAGAGACCACTGGTTCAAAGCTTGATCAGCTATCTCGTGCTGTTCCGCTTGGCCTTGATGAGTTTAAGAGCAGAGCGTCTATTTCTAGAGACAAATCTTTGTCAGGCCAAGTCACTGGCGTTATTCATAGGATGGAGCCTGGTGGGAAAGAGTACAATTATGCAGCTGCTTCAAAAGGTGCAAAGGTCTTATCTTCTAACAAGGAAGCAAAAGGAGCTTCAAGCATCATATGCCGGGACAAAGACAAGTATCTCCGAAACCCGTGTTCTACTGAAGGGAAATTCGTTGTCATAGAACTTTCAGAAGAAACGTTGGTGAACACAATCAAGATTGCAAATTTCGAGCATTACTCTTCCAATCTGAAGGATTTTGAGATTTTGGGCACTTTGGTTTACCCGACTGATACGTGGGTTCATCTAGGGAACTTCACGGCTTTAAACATGAAGCACGAGCAGAACTTTACACTTGTAGATCCCAAATGGGTGAGATATCTAAAGCTAAACTTGCTAAGCCATTACGGTTCAGAATTCTATTGCACCTTGAGTTTACTAGAAGTCTATGGAGTGGACGCTGTGGAAAGAATGCTGGAGGATTTGATATCAATCCAAGACAAGAACATATTGAAACCCCAAGAAGGAGACGCTGAGCAGAAAGAGAAGAAGACAATAAAAGCAAAAGAGTCCTTTGAAAGCGATGAAGACAAGAGTAAACAGAAGGAGAAGGAACAAGAAGCCTCACCAGAGAATGCGGTTGTGAAAGAAGAAGTATCAATTGAGAGAAGAAAGCTGCCAGATCCGGTGGAAGAGATAAAACATCAACCAGGAAGCAGAATGCCGGGGGACACTGTCCTGAAGATACTGATGCAGAAGATAAGGTCGCTGGACGTGAGCTTATCAGTTCTTGAGAGTTACTTGGAGGAGCGGAGCTCGAAATACGGGATGATATTCAAGGAGATGGACCTGGAGGCGAACAAGAGAGAGAAGGAGGTGGAGACTATGAGAGTGGAGATAGAAGGAATGAAGGAGAGGGAAGAGAGTACGAAGAAGGAGGCGATGGAGATAAGGGAATGGCGGATGAGAGTGGAGACAGAGCTTGAGAAGGCTGAGAATGAGAAAGAGAAAGTGAAGGAGAGGTTAGAGCAAGTGTTGGAAAGAATGGAGTGGATGGAGAAGAAAGGTGTGGTTGTGTTCACAATCTGTGTCGGGTTTGGGGCTATATCAGTTGTTGCCGTGGTTCTTGGTAAGGGGAGAGGTCGAGCAGAGAATCCAGGTGGCTTGGCTTGGCTTCTGTTATTGATAAGCTCCACATTCGTTATGTTCATTTTGTCTCTTTGATGAGAGAAGAGTTCTCAGTTTTGGTCTTTCTTTTTGTTTTCTACTGTAGTTTTTATTGTAGAGTTAGCTGAGTCTTCTTTATACCTCAATAAAACTATAGAAGATCACTTATGCTGTACCTATGAGGTTTCAAATACAAGAGTTTTGTAACGTTCAATTGAAGATTAGTATTGTTGTCCCCTAATTAAAAAGGCGGTTAGCCACTCTCTTATACAATTCTGGACCGGTTTGATGAACCGGTTTGGTGAAATTACAATGCAAGAGACACGTGGCAGGCTTAGAAGCGAAGCCGGAAAAAAGTAACCGAAAAAAAAAGGGGTTTAAGAGAAGGAGAGACGACATTGGTCTGGTTTGGTTCGAGTCCCGCGGTGGTAAAGCGACACTACAGGCGAACAGAATGTTCAAGAAGGCGGTGGAGGCTAAGTCTCACCAGCGTCTCTCCGGCGCTGACCGGAAAAAACTCCGCCGCACCGTCCGAAATAGGCTTCCCCTTCTAACCGATGAACTCCTCGACGCAATTCTTCCTCCCAAGGTCTGATTTCTCTTTTTGATTCTGTCATCTGATTGATTCTCGATTTGATTGCGTCGGTACACTGTTGCTTACTTTTGCCATTGATTGTTTCGTCTAGGTTGAAATAACTCTTTCCAAGTTTCAGAATCGAGTACTTGTCTATAGTATTGAAGGTGGATGTCCCATGTTTTTCGATATTGATGGAAGAGGGACTGAGATATTCCCCACAGGTTTCAAACTCATGGCCATATGGATGGAGTAGTTTAGCTTTAATCAATATCAAATTCAAGTTGATTTGCTGTATTTTGTTCCTTCTTCTGCTGCAGTTTTTGCTCTCTGGGAGGCTCCTGAAATGTTACCTTCCTTTATGTTGAAAGGAGGTGAGGTTTCACGGTATGTTTTAGGCGGTGCAGATTTGATGTTCCCAGGTATTTTGATCCCTCCCCAAGGCTTTCCTTCTTTCTCTGCTGGAGAAATATGGGCTGTCAAAGTTCCTGGAAATCTGGCACCTATTGCGGTAAGTCTCTTTATATTTTTGCTAACCGATGTAATTCTTCGGCTTGAGTTACATCATGGTTATGCATGTTTTGAAGGTTGGGTGTACTACAATGAGTAGTGAAGATGCCCTTAAAGCAGGTTTGCGTGGGAAGGCTTTACGGATAACTCATTATTACCGTGACTTTCTTTGGTACATGAGATGCTGGCAGCCGATTGCTTTTTTTCTCTTCTTTTTGCTATCTTTGAAGGAATTCAGTTTCTTACATGCGGAAGGTGTGTTTCACAGGGAATCAGCTGAGGGGCACTACGTTCCAAATGCTGGTTTTATGGAGAATGTTGTCATGGAGGACCCATCGTACCTTGCTTCTGTTTCAGTTGAAGAAATCTCAGACTCTTCAGCTGGTCCTCAGACAAGCACAGAAATTGAAGATGAATCTGGTGATTTGAATAATATTGGGCCTTCAACCTCTGTTACGGATGCTAAGAATGATACTGAAGAACATGTGGTTGGGAGCATGAATGAGCTGAACTTAGCAGATGACGTTTCTGCTAATGAAGCAAATACCGACAAGCAGAATATTCTCTCCCCTGAGGAGGTAGATGACCTTCTTGACCAATGCCTTTTGCAAGCATTGCATACAACACTAAAGGAGAAGGACCTTCCGATCCCAGGAAGTACTCTATGGTAAGAACACCATTCAAATATTTTAGTTACATGGAAAGCCAACTATATTCTGGTATTGGGTTGGTGTCGTACCTACTGTTGTATGCAATCCTTCTTTACCTTGTTGTTTGTTAATGATTGATTGGGTTGTTTTATTATTCTCTGAAGCTCCGTTCGTGTTTGTGTTACTCTTGACTCCGTAAATGACAAGCTAGACACCTGGAATTGTCTGTTTTCCTTCTCCTTTCTAAGTTTGGCTTACAAATATTTTCCTGTGAGTGGTGCAGGGCAAATCATGTATTACCTTGTAGGCCTTCTGGTCTCACACTTGACATTAAGAAGTCTTCCCATAAAAAGCTGTCAAAGTGGCTGCAATCTAAAGCGTCTACTGGAATGGTCAGTTTTCTTACTAATTTCCCTTGTCTTATGGTATATTTTTTTTTGCTTGATTTTATATTTTGTAGAACAGGAGTGTTAGTAGATGTTGTTCGTAGATGTTTAACTGCAAAAAACAACTGGTTTATCAATTTAGGAAACTATTAGTATCAAGTGTTGTAAGCTGTATCTCCTTAAAAGTCTGTATGTAACACATTGGTACATTTACATTTACCCTGATATTCTCATAATTGCTAGTAGATTTGCTTTGGTTTCTTGATTGGCAATTACACTCTGTCACAATCTTTGAAATATATGCGCAGATATCTGTTAAAGAAGACAAGCATAAGAAGGAGATTGTATTGATTTCAGTCAACCGCAGCCACCCAGATTACAAATCCTTCAAGCCAGAGAAAAAGAAAGCAGAAGTCTCTGACTCTCCTGGAGAGCGCTCCACAGGGCAAGCTCAGTCAGAGAAAATGCTTGAAATCATTGAGGTCTATAAACCAAGCATACACAACAGTGCAATATTTGCATCAGTTGGGGAAGACAAAGGAAATCTGTACACAGCTTCTGAAGCCACTGATGTTGTGTTCAGATACATCGAGAAGGAAAATCTGGTAAAGCCAACAAACAAGTCAATGGTGGTGTTGGATCCGATATTATGTGATGCATTGTTCAAAGGAGCTATCAAAAAGGGATCGGCATATCCGTCAGAGATTCACAAAAAGGATGTTGGATCGACGTTTGTAGGGAGGATGCAGCCTAATCACGTAGTCATGAGAGGCGGTGGTGAACCCGTGGTTCGTAAAGGAGCTGTAAAGCCGGTTCAGATAATGACAGAACGAAGACAAGGTAACAAAAAAGTGACAAAGGTCACAGGGATGGAGACGTTCTTGATAGACCCAGACTCGTTTGGATCAGAACTGCAGAAGAAGTTTGCTTGCAGTACTTCAGTTGGAGAACTTCCAGGTAGGTTTAAAATCTATCCTTATTGTTTTGTTCATCTGTGTAAGTGAATAAACTATTTGAGAGATGATTGTTTTGTGTGTTGCTTTCAGGTAAGAAAGGGTACGAGGTTCTGATTCAAGGAGGCGTGATTGATAATCTTGCGAGATATATGGTGGAACACTATGGAGTTCCAAAGAGATACATTGAAGTTCTTGATAAGACTAGGAAATGATTTGTTTTTTCTTTTTCATTTATTTTTGTGTTTTAAACGTCTAATTTTATTATATGGGTTTACATTACTGACTCTAGGGATATGGAACAAATGAGAATAAAATTGTTTTGCTTTTTCAATCTTTAGTAATTAAAATTTTTATTTGTGAATATAGCAAAAATTGTAAAGTGAAAAATATTTATAGAAATTATCAAAAATACACAAGTTTGATGGTGATTGGTGAACATCGTTATTCAATCGCACGTCTTCTTTAGCTCCTAACAAGTAACATCAGCTAATGGCGATTATTGAATGGCGGCGGCAGAGAAGACGGCCACTCGACGGCGGAGGAACTCGCCGCCGTCTATTCTTCAGGCCATTGTATTCGAGAAATTTCAAGAGAACAATTCTATTGGCTGTGGTTTTCTTAGCCATCTTCCCTCCTCTCTACTTCCATTTCAAGCTCAGACGAATTCGTCAGATTGTCGCGCAAAAATGCGATTGGCTTCACCATCCTCCACTTGTCTGTGCTCACGGCGGCGATTCCACCCTCGCTTTCCCCAATACTGTAAAACTCTCTCGATCTCTTTTATTATCTTCTTCACACTCTAAAACCTTAGTCTCTACTCTTCTCAATCGTAGATGGATGCTTACAATTTTGCTATACGTTCTCGAGTTGATTGCATCGAAGTAGATGTTTCTCGTTCCTCCGATGGTGTTTTATTCGCTCTCCACAACAGGTTACAGACTCTGATCCTTGTTGTATCCTCTTCTTTTGTTTCTGTGTTTGGATTCTCATCGGAGTTATTATTCATCTTCTGATCACACGCACAGTCAGGGATCTGCAGCGTATTGCTCGTAACTCGTCTGTTCAAGTTGGAGATCTGAGTATGAAACAGGTCTCCTCTCTTTCTCTCTATGAATTTACCAGCTTTTGGGATGTGCTTTGATGAACCTTTTTGTAGATCAAGGAACTTGATGTCTCACAAATTGTTAAAGGGACCTTAGGAAATCATAGGATTCCTACTCTTGAAGATGCTTTAGCGGTATTGTCTTTAACGTTGCAACTCTTCTCGTGCTTTGTTTTGTAATTGCTGTACAATGACAAGTGCTTGAACCTAATCTTTATCTTCAATAACTATCTAGTTGATATCGAATTCAGTCCGGAAAGTGATTCTTGATGCGAAAGTTGGACCGCCAATGTATGAAAAGGGCCTTGCACAAGACATTCTTTCTGTTGTAAGTACTATGTTATCACTTATTAGCTCTTTGTACTTGTAAAGCTTTAGTACAATGTGCAAGAGATCTAGTTTGCCCCTTATCAAGATCTGCATCATAAAGAGGTTCTGATTCCTTGAGAGCTTGCTTAATCATCTCTCTCCTTGTATCTCTGTGTACACAGACCTAGAACTGCTTATTATAGATACTTGAAAAAACAGAGTATGGATAAATTGTTGATGCTTTAATGCTGGTATTTCTGGCTTTTCCTATCTGAATCGTCAATCCTCTGTTGTTAGATTGAGAGAGTGCAGTGCAAGAACTGCATCGTATGGGCCAAAAGCGACACTTTGGCTAGAGACATAATCAGGCAAGCACCAGATACTACAGTAAGTAGAAATTGGTTATTTCAATAGAGAAGTTGGGAACCAGTTTCTTGCTCATTCCTTGTGACTGTACTTATTTTATCTGGCAGGTGGGATACATTGTGATGGTGGATCATTCGACTGGGGTGAGAAACAACCTGCTGAGAATGAAGGGAGCTAGAGTTGTGGGAGTCTATCATCCCTTGATCGATGAAGAATTAGTTAGAGTTGTTCGTCGGTAAGCAATAGGTTCCAATGTTTTCAATCGAAAACACACACCCAGCAATCATTTTCCATGTGTTTACAACCTTGCTCGATCTGATCAACAGGAGAAACAAAGAGGTGTACGCATGGACTGTGGATGATGCTGATCCGATGAAAAGGATGCTTCACTTAGGTGTGGATGCTGTTGTTACGAGCGATCCATCTATGTTTCAGGGTCTCATGGAAGATCTTAGAACTGAGTGTCTTGAAGAAGGCTTTTCAATACGGACATGAAATTTTACTTTTCGAGCAACAGAGAACTGATATTAGTTCTGTGTTAAGACACAGTAATCAGTTTGAGATCAACTTAGCAGTTTTAATACGATTCGAGCACTCTTAAAGATTGTAATACTAACTCGGAAGTTTTTGACAAAGATCTTTCTTTATGTTGTTTTGCTGAACCACAAGTTTCTGACAACTACACACTACGAGCCCTTGATACACAGTAAGACGAGTCTTGCTCAAGAGAAGCAAAGTATTGGTTCTTGATGAAGCCACTGCTTCTATCGATACCGCTACTGATAATCTGATCCAGGAGACTCTGAGGCAACACTTTTCGGACTGTACAGTGGTAACAATCGCACACAGAATATCTTCTGTTATACATAGCGATATGGTCTTGCTCCTAGACCAAGGTCGTGACTTTGATAATACACTTTTATTTAAGTTTAAATAATCAGAAGACTTATATTAAATCTGTTTATGTATCCTAATTGGCAGGTCTTATAAAAAAAATGATTCACCAGCAAGATTACTTGAAGACAAGTCGTCGTCATTCTCAAAGCTTGTGGACAGCAAGTTCTGATTACAAGTCCAGAAGAAGCGGTTAGAATCAAAGATCCATAAAAATGGGATCAAACAAGTTTGTTTATCATCTTGTCTTTGTCGTGTTTCAAGGTAGTTTGTGATCAGACGTTTTGTGCTTGACTATTGTAGATGATGAAACTTCCATGACAGTGGCATAATTAAAGTGGCAAAAACAAAAGTTGGACAAACACTCGTCAAAAGATAATAAACTTATCACTTTCACTACAAAAAGTAATATTGAGATGAGAATGATGTTGTGGGACAGCCATTGAATGACAAGAACATAGACTTATCACTTCCTTGCAGCCCAATCCTCTATGAATCTTCTTTGATTTTCTCCCAAGAAATTTATGCAGTATGAGACTACTTCCCAAATATTCCAATATTTATAATATCTTAACCCAAAAAAGATTCAAAATTTATTTGTGGGAGCAATGGAATGGCTTTGCTTTCGCCTTGAAATGCTATCATCACTTACATTTGTCTTTTCATTGGTTGTCTTGGTCTCCATACCTACTGGAGTGATTGATCCAAGTCTAGCGGGATTAGCCGTGACTTATGGACTCAGTTTGAATACCCTGCAAGCTTGGCTGATTTGGAGTTTCAGTAATCTTGAGAACAAAATCATATCGGTAGAGAGGATTCTTCAGTATGCAAGTGTTCCCAATGAACCACCTCTTGTGATAGAATCGAACCGACCTGAGCAATCATGGCCTTCACGTGGTGAAGTTGAAATCCGTGATCTTCAGGTATCTATCTATAGCTTGCTCATATCAAGATTTCGTGCTATAGATCCCGCACTAGTTTTATATTCCATCTTAATCATTTGGAAATTTTGACACATTGTTAGGTCCGATATGCTCCACATATGCCTCTTGTGTTGCGAGGAATAACATGCACTTTTAAAGGAGGTTTAAGAACAGGAATTGTTGGAAGGACAGGAAGCGGGAAGTCAACTTTGATACAAACTCTTTTCCGCATTGTAGAACCTTCAGGTGGAGAAATCATGATAGATGGAGTGAATATTTTGACCATTGGGTTGCATGACTTGCGTTTAAGACTAAGCATTATACCCCAAGATCCAACTATGTTTGAAGGAACAGTGAGAAGTAACTTGGACCCTCTTGAAGAGTACACTGATGATCAAATCTGGGAGGTGCGTCGGTTCACTCTTTTGTTTTTTATTTTTGATGATTACAATGTTCTGTCTTGACTAATATTTGCACTGTGTTTTAGGCTCTTGACAAGTGCCAACTAGGAGAGGAGGTGAGAAAAAAGGAACAAAAGCTCGACTCATCTGTGAGCGAGAATGGAGAGAATTGGAGTATGGGTCAGAGGCAACTGGTGTGTCTCGTGAGAGTTCTTCTTAAGAAAAGCAAAATATTGGTGCTTGATGAAGCCACTGCTTCGGTTGACACTGCAACTGACAATCTGATTCAGAAAACATTAAGAGAACACTTCTCAAATTGTACAGTGATAACCATTGCACACAGGATATCTTCAGTTATTAACAGCAACATGGTTCTGCTTCTAAGCAATGGTTTGTCTAAAAAAAAAAAAAACTCATCAAATTCATTCAGTTGAACATGTATGCTTTATTGAGGAATGTCTTGCTTTATTTTATTTGCAGGAATCATTGAGGAATATGATACGCCAGTGAGACTACTAGAGTATAAGTCGTCATCTTTTTCTAAGCTTGTGGCTGAGTACACTTCAAGATCTAGTTCCAGTTTCGATTGATATAAAAAACGGCTATTTTCTAGGTGACTGATGACAATGAAAACAAAACTTAGGAAGTCTGAATCTGTTTCAGCTGGAAAGACTTATCATAGTATATGGGATAAAACAGAAACTTTAATGGTTTTCTTAATTAGTATGCAAAATTCTTAAACTACATCTAAACTGAAACAGATGAAGTATACTTTAAAAATATATATAAATCTAAACAGATTTTTTAGAACATTCTTTTGAAATTATATATAATATTGTTAAAAACTTAACAGTTCTGATTTAACCAAGTGAAGGTAGAAACAACATCAAAGCATCAAACTTGAAGGAGAAATCATTGTTGGCGAATACGAAACCGTTCTTTGTCTAAAAAAAGAAACTTGATCCCGATGATTTCTAATACTTGGAAAATAGGCTGCCGTTAGACCAAGCATCCAGAACTTTTCATGTAACTGGTTGGTACTTATAAATCCAATATTAACAGAATATATTCTTGTTGTAAACTCCAAACGACCAAATTTGAACATTCTAGCACATCCGATACGCACAAACGGTCATTCAGATTCCACATTTCTATACTAGAATCATATCTGGTGTAACACTCTGGTAATAATATCCATCGAAATTCTTCGATGTGAAGATCGATAGCTAGTAGCTTTGCAAGTGTTTGCCTATAGTCACATAATGTCAACCAAAAGAAGGATCCGTTTGCGTAGACTGATGTTTGCTCTTTGCTGAAGTCATGGTCATTGAAAAGGTATAAACCTGCGCTTCTTTGCTTACCATTATCCCTTGGCCTTGAAAAAACGATCACCTTTTCCAAATCTTGTATATATCAAAACCACCTTATATGATTTTGTAACAATATCTTTGCCAAATCCAGCAAGAAACGGCATTCTCTTCACTAATTCACCTTCATATATATATTAGAGAAAGATGATAATATTATATTTGATAAATAAGTATATAATATATTTATTACTATGTGACTGTTAAAATCCAACTCTATAATCAACCATCCTATACTATTATTTGGGGAGTACACTTTATAAGATGCCCTTAACTAACCTTCACTTTTGTAAAAATTTACTTAAGAATGCCATTACAAAAATCTTCTTTTAGAACAAATTTCATTCAATTTATTAAGGATAAATAAGTAAAATACTAATTTATGTCATTTAATTAATTTAATTAAATTAAAAAACGAAAATATGTTATTTTATTTTTTTTAAATGACCAATCAAAATGAACATATAAGATTTGATATCTAACTTACCATATTAATTTGTTATTAATCATTAAACTTCACCTCTCATCTTAATATGATTATATTAATATGAAACAAATAAATCATCATATCATCTACATAATAAAAAAAAAGTAATTTTTTTTCTGCATGTGCCAAGATTTGAATTTTTTAAAACGCATATAGATTGTTCAATCTATAAAGGAAACAAATAAACGGGTCAAAAATTTAGACTTGAGTAATATATTTCTTTTACACAAAAATAAAGTCAACCAAAATCCGGACTGAGCAACGGGTCAGAATTTGAATATTTATATTCGATTTCATACATTTATTTGTTTGAAATGTATAATTTTATAAACTACAATAAAAATTTAAATATTTTAATTTGCAACATTTAAAATAAGTTTTACTTGATATTTTTAGAGAATATCATCAATACTTAATAGTTCAAAAAGTTGAAAATTATAAATACTCTAATTTGATTATTTTAAAAAATATTTATAATAGGTAGCGGGTTAAATATAATATATTATATGATGAAATGGGTTTTGATCCTTATAACTATTTGAATAGTTATATTTAATTTCATATAATTTGTTTTTTGAAATTCATAATTTTATAAACTACAAAAAAAATTAAAGATTTTAATTTGGAATATTTAAAAATAGTATTTGAAAATTTGATTCCGCAAGCAATTTTCGAATTAACGAATAATAGATTGTGCACGCAATATTTTAAAATGAAATATCGAGATTCTAAAATAAAAATATAGACTCCACGCACGGGTTGATTTTGGTATTATTATATACTAAATATATGTCTATAACATATTCGATTATGCGAATAATTGGTAAATTCCGTAATTATAAATCTCAAACAAATTCTGTAATTAGATTAGCTCAAACAAATCTCTATTTCAACAACCAAAGAATTATAAATTGAAAAAGAATTTTCTAAATTAATAATAGCTAATTTTCTAAATTAATAATAGCTAATTTTCTTAAATAATTCAAAATAATCTATGTTTTATATGCGATTCATTTATGATATTTTAATTTTTGATCTAACTGAAATATATGCAATCCTTTTTTGTGGCTGTTAACATAAATTAACTCATTGTTAAAAAATATTACTTTTTAAAAAATAAAATTATTTTCCGTTTTCATATCTTAAAAAAAAAAATTATCCATAATTGAGTATTATTGGAAAAAATTCAATATTTATTCTAATATTATATATAGGGACTGACAAAAAAATTAATATTTTTTCACTTACTATTATAATATATTTAAACTTAGTTCTAATATATATATTATATAAATTTTGTAATAAATAAAATTCAACCCGTACTTTAGTACGGGTGATGATCTAGTAGAAAATAGAACAAGAAAGCTAACGTACCATCTGGTGGATAATCCAAGACTCCTTGATCAACTTGTCTCCATGGTCTATCGACCATTGCGGTAAATTCGAATCTAAAAGTTAATGGCCATTGCTTAAATTCGGGATAAAGTGTCATGCGTTCTCCAGTCGTCGGATTGATCAAGTAAATGTACCTAAAATCGTCGTAGATCCGAATCAAGACCAATCCATCACAAGACCCCAATACTTGAATAGTTTCGTTTTGAGATTTGTCTACTGGATCATCAGGAAAACTGTACTAACTAGAAGAGGAAGGACTGTTTTTTCCGTTGTTGTTGTGATCATCTCTAGAAAAATTCTCCAAAAGCAAAGTTGTTGAGTTTGAATCTTCTTCAACAAAATTTGCTGAAAAATGTCGACTAACATAAAGAAATTTCATATTAGGGGTTGGTAATCCTGTACGAACGAGTCGTTTGTGGGAAAAGTAGGTTGATTCAATCGTCGATCTCCATTTTTTTTGACAAGACTTTGAATCTAGCCAGTGATTTTATTGGAAGATGTTGAAAGATCTCTTCAACCATATCCTCTGATATAATCATTGTCTTAGGATTATTATGTTTGTCATCCTCCATTCTTTTAGATAATTCTTATTTCTTAGTTTAGAATTTGTATATCTATATATAAAGAAAATAATGATCTAATCTTGGATCTTTAACTTTAGATTTAACATTAATTGTGGCAAAAAAAGATTTAACACTATCAATTTATTTTAAAATAATGAAGAGTAAATAAATAAATGTATATATATATATGCTATAAATAAATAAATGTTGATTAATATATGTATATATTACTACTAAAAATTATGAAAATGAGAAAATTTATGATTAAATATGCTTTCATTTAATTTTCTTTAGCTTGTTGATAACTAATCTATTTTTTTAGTTTGTCCAAAAAAACCTAATCTCTTTATTTGAACCTTGATAGATTTTAAAATTTCATCTACAAAATTCTCGAAAAAGTTTGTTATCTACTTTTACTTATCCTAATTAACTAGATTAAGACCCGTCCGATGTGCATTAGACCGTGGTTTACAACAATGCATTTATCTTCCATTCTTTAACAATTAATCACCTTCAACAATGCAAAACTCTAAAGTCTAAACATTGCATAATGATGGTTCAAACTCTTTTCCCCTTGAAGTCTATGAACACTCCCAAGACTGCCTCCCGTGGGGTTTGGAAAAACATAGAAAATCCGTTTTATTCTTTGATGCACAAGCGCCATAGCACACCTTAAGAAGATATCACAAGTTTAGTATATTCTCAAACTTGCGGATGTTAGAAGGGTAATGTATGTAGAAACTCACATTGTACAAGGCTCCAACATGAGGAAAATGTCATAACCAGTGCAGAGGTACGGCCTTTCCATTGAAGGATCTCTAAGAGTTTCTTCTCCGCTGTCAATTTGGACCTATCGGTAACTCAAAAGTGTAAGAGAGAATGCTGTACTAGTCAAAGATTCAATGGAAACAATGGAAGCATGCCTAAGAGGATGGCATTGGCTACAATTTTCTGTGTCATGCGGCTGCAAACTCTATTGCCAGGGATTCATACAAGCAACAACAGACAATGAACAATTCTTTCTTTCAAGAGTGTCATTTAAGCATATTTCCCCTGTTTCCTTGAAGGGCCTGGTATTTGCGCTAGTCATGTCGCGAGGACCAGATGATGCATAAACTTGATCAGTTTCACTAGCTATTATTCGCCTAACTAAAGGATCAACTATCACTGCAGCATTTACAAGTTGAAAAGTACATTACAAATGTGGTAACTTGAGATCCTTTTCTATGTAATTAAACCATGCAAAATCTTAATTACTGCCAAGAGAAAAAGGATTGAGGCGCTAAAAAAAGCAAATGGAAGACTTCAGATCGACGTTATGTAGATCAATGGAAAATACTTACTGGTTTATGACCAAATACTGCCATATCAATAACAACTCTCACGAAATTGTAGATCCATTGTTTGTCCTCCTCTCTGAACCCACCGATGCCATCTATATTGCTGTCGTTGCCAAATGGAAAAGTAAAAATCATTGAGTGTTGCACTATAAACAAAGACATATATTGCTATCACATTGCAAATAAGAGCACTAATAGAAATTATCAAGAAGTAGGATTATTCTAGAACGACTAAAGCTTAGCTAATAAAAAGACAAGAAAGGTAATAAAGACTCCTTTGGTCACAAAAAAGATCCAAGAAACCAAAATCTAACAAAAAGACATGGAGCTTACTATACTTGCTTGTGTTGCTTGTGCCTGTGCGAGATTTGGATTAGGGCTTTATCTTTATCACGAGGATGCTTTGTAAAAGGGTCATCTTTTAACCATGGGAAAGTATATAAAACTCAGCGAAGCTTAAGTTTTGGTATCTAAGATGTGTATTTACTGATATTGATCGCTTTAGAATTTGAAAGCGGATAATATATGAAATTAGCCTCGGAGGACTCTTTGTTGCATAGTTCTGTAACTTAACTTGAGGTTGCGACTTTAGCGAGTAAGAGTATCAATTTGCAGCAAGTGGCAAATTATTCTATATATATATATAACATAAACAAAGATTAACGTACGACAATAGAAATGAATTTGAATAATCCCAATAAGATTACTCGATCGAGACTCGAGAGACAACATTATTATTTAACATAAATAATGAGATTAATAAACGGACAATAGAAATGAGACGAACACAATCAATGACACTAAAATCTTCAGACGAACGGAATATTAAAGATGAAGATAATTCAATGACACTAAACTCTTCAGACCTCACGTTGAAGATTTATTCATGCAACCAACAGATTTTTTTTTGATACACCAGCTCAAAAGTATCTTCGTCAAGATCTGTCCATCGGCTCAAGTAAAGAGCTTTGAATTCTTGGGAGCGGATCAAAGATGCCCAGATCTTTGAGACGCAGAGCCATGCACATGTCACCAAGGATAGCATAGGCAACCGTGACAGAATCTCCATTTGTAGATGTTCAGGAAGTGTATCGAAATTTGGATTCTCCATTCTTGTTCTTCTCTAGTGAATATTTTGTGTTTTGAGAGATAGAGACTTACTAAACACACATGTGATATTTATAAGAAAATCTAAGACCTTTGTTTGTTACCAACGATTGTCAGTGGATCACTTTAGTTTAACTTGTTGAGTCGTAAAACACGTACATACAAACGAAAGAAGAAATTTCACCTCCACACACGTTAAAGACTTACTAAAATTATTGGCCAATTAGCATTGAGATCATTGGATACCAAGCATGAAACTGACAGATTTGCTTTAGTACGTAGTTTAGCTCTTCCAATACAACATAATCACACGTCAAAATATAGATAACAAGTTTACATTTTTTCTTTTTTTTAATAAAGGTTTCCACTTTATTGTTTTTTGTACACAATATTTTCAAGGCATAAACACGTTAAAACTTTCTATGACTAATTTACAGAGAGAGATACGCATAACAACTTTAGTTCAGATTTCAGAACGTCAAGTACTCGATCGTCAATGCACCAAATCAATTTAAATATACGAAATGTTTTTTTTAATATATACACTAATTATTTTATGTTGTTAAAATTTCGAAACACACATATGTGATATTTATAATAGAATCTGAGAGTTTGTTACCAACGTTGTGACTTGTGACTTTGTGAGTAAGTGGGTGATCACTTGAATCGTAAACACGTACGTACATCTTTACTTTATATTTCCAAAAGGAGAAATGTTTGTTCCACACGTTAATTAAAAACCTACTGTAATTATTGGCCAATTAGCATAGAGATTAATGAAATACCAAACATGAAATTGACAGAGTTTCTTTCATCGCACACGTTTATGTAGTTTAGTTCTTCGAATACAAATATTATATCACACGTCAAAATATTGATAATGAAGTTAACCTTTTTTAAGAAAAGGTTTTCACTTTAATTACGTGTAATTGGATGAAAAGTTATGTCATACGTCAAAACTTATTGTTTTTTTTATTACTAAATTAACATCGTCTCCGGCAAACAGGAAGCAAGAGGCATCGTCTCCGGTGAAAAGCAAGGGTGAGAAGAAGAGAGACAAAACAGAGAGAGAAGAGAAACGACAGCGTGTCAGACAATAGAAACGACTGCGTTTCAACAGATGGGTTTAATGAAGCAAACATAACAATGGGCCTGAAAATAAAGAAGCCCAAAAATCAAACGACAAAGGCTATGATGATGCTGTGCAAGATTTGGATTAGGGCTTCATCTTTTTTTCTTTTTTTTTCACTAAACATTGAAACTTTTATTGGAACTGGAATTACACACAAGGGCTTCATCTTTATCACGAGGATGCTTTCCAAAGTGATTTTTTTTTTCTGTGTTCCCACTACCTAGTAGTAGTAGTAGTTGTTGTTGTTGAGGATAAAACTCAGCGAAGCTTAAGTTTTGGTACCTAAGATGTGTATTAATATTTAGTATTTATTAATATTGATCGCATTAGGATTTGAAATCGGATAATGAAATGAGACTTGGGAGAAGCGTCAGAAGACTCTTTGTTTGCATAGTTCTGTAACTTAAAATTCAGGTTGCAACTTTAACCAGTAAGAGTATCAATTTGCAGCAATTGGCAACTTCACTATCTCTCCTCTCCTTTATCAATTTCCCATCCTTTTTATATACCTCAAATCTTAAGAACTCAGGCTGAGAAAATCATTTATTCTAAGTTCAATTTTGGCTACTAAGAGAAAAAATGTTTCCTCAACTCTACCGAACTATTACGTTATTATAAAGTTACATTTGAATTGATGGAACATTATTATTTATATAACATAAACAAAGATTAACGTACGACAATATATAGAAATGGATTCGAATAATCCCAATAACATACTCGAGAGACAACATTATTATTTAGCATAAATAAAGATTAATTAACGGACAATAGAAATATATGAGACGAACAATGACACTAAACTCTTCAGACCTCACGTTCAAGATTTAATCATGGTAGACTACCAGAGTAGCAGATATATTAAAATTAGCGCTTGGCGAAAATCGTTTGGCGTCTTCCATCGGCTCCAGTAAAGATCTCTGAATTCTTGGGAGCGGATTAAAGATCTCCATTGCTTTGAGACGCCGAGGCATAGACCCAAGGATTTTAGAGGCAACCGTGACAGAATCTCCTTTTGTAGATCTTCAGGAAGTGTATTGAAATTTGGATTCTCCATTCTTGTTTTTCTCTAGTGATATTTTGTGTTTTGAGAGATAGAGACCTACTAAACACACATTTGATATTTATAAGAAAATCTAAGACCTTTGGTTGTTACCAACGATTGTAAGTGGATCACTTTAGCTTAACTTGTTGAGTCGTAAAACGCGTACATCTAAAAAACCAAAAGAAGAAATTTCACCTCTACACGTTAAAAACTTACTATAATTATTGGCCAATTAGCATTGAGATCAGTGGATACCAAGCATGAAAGTGACATATTTGCTTTAGTACGTAGTTTAGCTCTTCTAATACAACATAGTCACACGTCAAAATATAGATAACAAGTTAACATTTTTTTAAAAAAGGTTTCACTTTATTGTTTTTTGTACACAGTTTCAAGGCATAAACACGTCAAAACTTACTAATTTCTATGACTGTTTAACAGAGAGATATACGCATAACAACTTTAGTTCACATCAAGTCGTCAATCCACAAAATCAATTTAACAATCATAAAATATGAGGATTTTCTGCTCTCATGTCTTCTTTTATCGATCGTATCATTTGGAATAAGCTAGCAAGTCTAAAAGACACAGCAAAAGAGTTTGGCGGTGGTCTAAGAGTTTGGTTTGGTGTTCTTACCAATGTTAACTATTTTAAAATTTTATTTTGCCGTGCGTTACCGCACGGGTAGGTTTCCATAGTTATTATTATTAAAAACATGTAACTATGTAGGCTGAAACAAATGATTTTTTTTTTCTTTAAAAGTTTTCTCTCTTACTTTTGATATTATTACCTTTCTCTCGAGTCTCCACCGAACTAATATTCAAAAAAAGACTAAGACTTGTAGTCTATTATTGCACTGTAACAAGAAATTTAAAAGATGTTTATACTTCTTTTCTTGGAAAATATTTTAAAGATGTTTGATACCGAATTTAGTTTGATTACAGTTTATTCTATCGCATCTGCATTGAGAAAAGGGAAAAAACCCGAAAAAAACCGCCATCTAATTTTTTTTGGCCGTTTAATACATGTAGTATTAAATTTAGAATAAAAACACCTTAGTTAATTTCGGTTGCCTTTTAAAACCTTCGTTTTTAAAAAATTGGTAAAATCGTACCTCCGAGTTAACGGCTGTTAACTTTGCTAACGGAAGCACTAACTACGGTTAAAACTTAACCCATGGTGTTAACGTGTATATATATATAATCTCTTTTTAAAATTTAACGAATATATCGTCTTAGTCAGATGGTTAAACGTTGTCCGACTACCTTCTTCTCTTTTTAAGCGTTTTTAATTTTTTCTTTAATTTTTTTTTTACTTGATTGAAGAGAAAGGAAGCAAGCGATCTCCCCGAGAGAGAGTCACTGGATCGAAGAGAAAAGGAGGCGAAACTCTTTTTGGGCCACATTAGCATGCACCCCTTGGTGGGCCTGACCCACTAATGAAGGAAAAAAGAGAATTATTTGTTTCTATCAATGAATGGTCCCTCTTTAGCACGAATTGCAATGGGGATATTATTCTCTATTCTCATTGGCCGAGAAGTGCATAAAATTAGTCAGAAAAAATCCAAAGTTTCCTTTTAACTAATGTTTTGGAGTCCACAAATTTAATCCAAAGGTCCACAATTCATCATATTAATATTTTTGAGAATCTTATATTATTTATTATATAGAAAAAAGACAATCCCTATAAGGTTAAAAATCTAGCCCTAATAATCTATCTGTTTTATTATATACTTAGATATCACCATTGGCAAAAAAAAAAAAAAAAAAAAAAAAAAAATATCACCACCGTCGCCGTCGTTCACCCACCTTCTCCGTCGTCGACTCTGCATCTCCCTCGCCGAGCTGCTATCTAGTGTGGTACGAGATCCTTTTTCTCTTCTTATCCCCTCTAGAGATCGATTACGATACACTCTTATGTTGTGGATATTTAGGTTTTACTAGTCATTAGCTCTGTTATTGTTTGCATCTGCTAATTTCCAGCACCATTGATGATTGCCAAACCTAACATCCTATAAAGACTTCCCTTTTGATGGTCAGATAAATATTGATTTGTGTAGTATATTCTGAGGGATGGCAGATCGATTGACGCGAATCGCTATCGTGAGTGAAGACCGGTGCAAGCCTAAGAAATGTCGCCAGGAGTGCAAGAAGAGCTGTCCTGTTGTCAAGACTGGTACTTTTCTGAGTTTTGAAACTCTTTTCTGCATAAAGAACGGTTTTTTATGCCTTGTTTTCTATCTCTAGGGAAACTTTGTATCGAGGTTGCTCCTACTTCCAAGACTGCTTTCTTATCAGAGGAGCTTTGTATTGGATGTGGTATCTGTGTTAAGGTACTTATATATCTTTTTAGAATGAATGAATGAATGTGTCTTCCTCTAGTTTGAGTGACAATGATTTGTTGGTGCACAATTTTTCAGAAATGCCCCTTTGAAGCTATTCAGATTATCAATCTTCCTAAGGACTTAGACAAAGATACAACCCATCGATATGGGGCTAATGGATTTAAACTGCACAGGTTAGCTAATCAAAAGTTTTTGCCTTGTGGAATCTGTTTGATAATCTGTATTTAGGGCTCTGATATGTTTCTCGGCTTACAGGCTTCCGGTTCCACGGCCGGGGCAAGTCCTTGGGTTGGTTGGAACAAATGGTATTGGAAAAACTACTGCTCTCAATATCTTGGCTGGAGGAAAACTCAAACCAAATCTCGGCAGATTTAATGTAACTATAGGCTCTCTGAAGTTTCTCTACCTCTTATGCATATAATGTGTCTATTCTGTAATTTTTGTATGATTGATTATTCTACTACTTCTTGGGCAGACTCCTCCTGACTGGGAAGAAATTTTGACTCACTTCCGCGGGTCAGAACTTCAAAGCTACTTCATCCGACTCGTAGAAGAGAATCTAAAGGTTAGGGTCCAAACTATTCTTGATATTTATTCTTAAGGAAGCAGCTCACTAAGTGAGTCTGATGCCCCTTGTATGTATGACAGACTGCTATAAAGCCACAACATGTTGACCACATAAAAGAATTTGTTCGAGATAATCTTGGGAAGAAGCTTGAGGAGATGGACGAGAGAGGAATGATGGAAGAGATTTGTGCTGATATGGAGTTGAACCAGGTCCTGGAGCGTGAAGCAGGACAAGTATCTGGTGGAGAGCTGCAGAGGTTTGCGATTGCCGCAGTTTTCGTAACGAAAGCTGATATATACATGTTTGATGAACCATCTAGTTACCTCGATGTGAGGCAGAGACTCAAAGCTGCTCAAGTTATACGCTCACTCCTCAGGCATGACAGGTTTGTTTTTCTCATCTTCTGAACTCCTTGGTATTGAGTTTATCTTACTGAATAAGATACATGTTGCTTACATGGGCTTCGCCTTTTTGTTGTTGTAGCTACGTAATTGTTGTGGAGCACGACCTCAGCGTCCTTGACTATCTCTCGGATTTCGTGTGCTGTTTGTATGGGAAACCAGGAGCATATGGTGTCGTGACTCTCCCCTTTTCTGTCAGAGAAGGAATCAATGTGTTCTTGGCCGGGTTTATCCCCACAGAAAACTTGCGTTTCAGGGATGAATCTCTGACCTTCAGGGTAAAGCTTTTCCAGTGGCCTCCAAGAGAAGTGGCTGACATTTGTGACTGATATAGTTTTTTCTTCTCTTTCCAAGGTTTCTGAGACTACACAAGAGAGTGATGGGGAAGTGAAGTCCTATGCAAGATACAAATACCCAAACATGAGTAAGCAACTTGGAGATTTCAAGCTGGAAGTGATGGAAGGGGAGTTCACAGACTCTCAGATTATCGTAATGCTTGGAGAGAATGGTACAGGGAAAACGACCTTCATCCGGATGCTGGTAAAATTCCTCTCCTTTGTTTTCTCTGCTTCTTGTGGTTAGACGTTGAATGAATGAAATTTGTATCTTAATGCAGGCAGGCGCATTCCCACGTGAAGAGGGTGTAGAATCGGAGATTCCAGAGTTTAATGTGTCGTACAAACCGCAAGGGCTTGATTCGAAGCGCGAGTGTACAGTGAGACAGTTGCTACATGACAAGATTCGTGATGCATATACACATCCTCAGTTTGTGTCAGATGTAATAAGACCGCTTCAGATTGAGCAGTTGTTGGACCAAGTGGTAAAAACTCTGTCTGGTGGAGAGAAGCAGAGGGTTGCCATTACTCTATGCCTCGGGAAGCCTGCTGATATCTATCTGATTGACGAGCCAAGTGCACATTTGGACTCAGAGCAGCGGATCACTGCTTCAAAGGTCATAAAACGCTTCATCCTGCACGCAAAGAAAACCGCGTTTATAGTGGAGCATGACTTCATAATGGCAACCTATCTTGCGGACCGAGTCATTGTGTACGAAGGACAGCCAGCTGTCAAGTGTATTGCTCATTCTCCACAGTCGCTGCTCAGCGGAATGAACCTCTTCTTATCGGTAATCTAACACTTTTAAGACGTTTGAGTTATTATAAAGGGATCAATCTCCTCTATAAAACCCACTAACTTGTTGTCCTTTGCAGCACTTGAACATCACATTCAGAAGGGATCCGACGAACTTCCGGCCAAGGATAAACAAACTAGAGTCCATCAAGGACAAGGAGCAAAAGACTGCAGGATCATACTACTACTTAGACGATTGATTGATTGGTTGGTCAGAGAGAGATGCATACCAAAATCTTAGGAAAGTGAACTAGTATATTGAGACTGAAACAATGCCTTTGATTGTTATGTTTGTATTTTGAGACTCCCTCTCTGTCTGCATAAAGTTGTGACTAAAGCTTGTAAGTTGTTTCAAGACCACTTACCTAGAAATTTAAGCATCAAACATTAGAGATAGAAGTTGGAGGTAATGTTGCTTGGATGCATTAGAGCAAGAAAGCAAGTTAAAGGATTCTGAAATTGAGATTAAATGGCGCTTGAGATTATGATAATTTTTCTCTATTAAAAGGATTGATTCCGGTTACTCCAATATAATGTTTGTCGTATTGTTCTGTTTTTGATTTTGTCAAAACTCGTCTTGTCTTCTTCGATTTCTGAACCACTTAAACTAAATCATCAATGTTCTTTTGGTGATTGTTCATAAGAATGTCTTTTTTTTTTGTAACATAATATTGTTTGCATGAATCAATCGTATGTCACAAAAATATCCTAATTATATAAGTTTTTTGGATCAATCAAACTTATTTTCTTATATACCTTGTTTGATTGTAGTCAAACAAACCGAGAGTCGTGAATAGATAAAATAGAAAGAAGTATAGGTGATCATATTCATAGGGGATAGATAGAGTCGTGAATGGACTTAGAGGCCCATGTCTCGAGCGTCCTGGCTTCCTTTTCCAATCTCAAATCCTTCAAGGATGCCACCGGTAGGACCACTTTGGGTATTTTCCATATTCCTCAGAAGATTCATCTCTTGTGGAGACAGAGTTCCTCTCTCTCTTGCTTCTTTCCTACGCTTTTCCCAATCAACAATGGCTTCCACGTTTACACAATGGCGTGACAAGGTCTGGATTATCTGTTATAGGGGAAAAAAAACAATGGTTAATTAACATCAAATTAAACAAAGAAATAAGACTAAAAAGTATCAATATATATTCTTACTCACATCACCAAAAACGGGGAAAAATGGTGACTGAGGTTCAAGACATATCTTCTCCACAGACTCTATGATTTGGATCTATTGAGAAATTAGAAATTGTAATTATTTACTTATAAAAATGCAACATATTATTGTTTTGTTATTAAAATGCTCACTTGGGTAGTTTTGCTGGTGGCATATTGAATAAGGATAGGACCATATGTATCAAAAACCTGATTGATGGTTTCTTGGATGCTAAGGAGCACTGAAACAATTTTTGAGAATGAGAGTAGCTAGATATAGTTCATAATTAGAGAAGATGCAAAAAAAAACCTAATTAATTAATTACCGTTTAGGTTTGCACGTCTTTGAACAGCAAGAAGCATTCCTTTCACAATGGCCTCCGCATATTTTGAGTGAGGCACAGCTTCGGCCAAAGTCTCTGACATTCTTTCAAGCTGTTTACGGATTTTGGTCATCGGCTCACGCCTCTCATAAGCCGTTTCCAATAGACCAACAATCTACAAAGAAGCAAAATGTAAAAACATTAGTTGATAAACTATATGATAACATATCATTAAATCTTATTATATCAATCTTGTACCTCAACACTCAGATCCTCAGCGCCACCTTCCATTTTCTTCCATTTTTTTCTTGGTCGAAGCGGATCGAAGAATAGTAATATCACTAGGTCCTTATCGTCTAGCATCGATCGGCGGCTACAGTGAAGAGCTCTGAATTCGTTGGAGCGGATTAAAGATCTCCATTGCTTTGAGACGCAGTTGCATACAGCCAAGGATTGCAGAGGCAACCGTGACAGAATCTCCTTTTGTAGATCTTCAGGAAGTGTATCGAAATTTGGATTCTCCATTCTTGTTCTTCTCTAGTGAATATTTTGTGTTTTGAGAGATAGAGACTTACTAAACACACATGTGATATTTATAAGAAAATCTAAGACCTTTGGTTGTTACCAACGATTGTAAGTGGATCACTTTAGTTTAACTTGTTGAGTCGTAAAACGCGTACATCTAAATTAAAAACCGAAAGAAGAAATTTCACCTCTACACGTTAAAAACTTACTATAATTATTGGCCAATTAGCATTGAGATCATTGGATACCAAGCATGAAACTGACATATTTGCTTTAGTACGTAGTTTAGCTCTTCCATTACAACAGAATCACACGTCAAAAATATAGATAACAAGTTAACATTTTTTTGAAAAGGTTTTCACTTTATTGTTTTTTGTACACAATTTCAAGGTATAAACACGTCAACACTTACTAATTTCTATGACTAATTAACAGAGACAGATAACTTTAGTTCACATCAAGTCGTCAATCCACAAAATCAATTTGAATATACGAAATATTTTTTAAAATGTATTAATTAATTATTTATGTTGTTCAAATTTCGAAACAAACAGATGTGATATATTTATAATTATAATAAAATCTCAGAGTTTGTTACTAAGGTTGTGACTTGTGAGTGACTGGCTGATCACTTGAGTCGTAAAACACCTACATCTTTACTTTATTTCTAAATGGAGAAATGTTAGTTCCACAAACTTACTATAATTATGGGCCAATTAGCATAGAGATGGTTGAAATACCAAGCATGAAATTGACAGTCGCACACGTTTTTGTAGTTAAGTTCTTCGAATACAACTATTATATCACACGTCAAAATATTGATAATGAAGTCAACTTTTATTTTATAAAAAAAAAGGTTTTCACTTTAAATATGTGTTACTGAATTGTGTCATACGTTAAAACTTATTGATTTTTATTACAAAATTAGCAGAGAGATTTGGTACCAAGCATGAATTGAAAGATTTTGTTTTATAGTACATGACATCTACTCATCCACACTTCTTGAGTTTAATTCTTCGAATAAAATTGAATCACACGCCAAATATAGATAACACCTTAACCTTTTAAATAGTTTTCACATTAAGTTTTTTGTAAACAATTTCAAAGAAAAAAGGTATGACAGAGAAATTTTACTCGTAGTATATAAGGTATATTTTTACTCATAGTATATTAATTTACTCATAGAAACTAATAAGTTTTGATGTTTAGGTAGCCAACTTGAGAATTTGGTGTATTGTAAAGTATTAAAACATGACTTCAAAATTGATCTATTATGTTTACCTGTGCAGAACAAAACATGATCTAAGCAAAAAACACGACTTCAAATTGATCTAACGCATTTCATGACTTTGCTTTGCATAAGGCGATCTTCAGAGTTTAGACACAAACACAACAATAGGGTTTTGAGAAATCCCGGAAGACACAAAAAGTGTCTTTTAAAATTTTATTGTAAAGGATTCGTTATTATTTTCTCCCGTTTGATATTTTGTTTTTCAATCAATTGAAAGAGACGAAAGAAACAGAACGGAAAGAAAACTCCGGTGATCGGAAAAATATAAATCGTAAATCGCGAATCGATAAAATCAAACGAAGTAACAAGAAAACGAAGAAGAGAAGATAAAGCTCTCTTCCGTTGAACACAACGAAGGCGGATTCTCCTTATTGTGCTCGGATACCATAATAAATTTTGGTATACTGGACGTTCAAGATCGGAAAGAGAGAGAGTGAAGAAGCTAACAAACTTTATTATTGAGGTGAAAATATTTTTTCAACAACTTAAACTGTAAATGAGAATCTAATTAAACTTATATACATAAGATTAAATGTAGCATTAAACCAAGATCAGTAAACCGAAGTTAACCAAAGTTAACCAGTTCATATATCCTCAATAAGTTCTTTTCTATAATTTCGTCATCATACTTATACTTGCTTGTATTAATTTGGGACATTTCGCCGTGCATGTGCAAGATTTGGATTAGGGCTTTATCTTCATCACGAGGATGCTTTGTAAAAGGGTCATCTTTTAACCACGGCAAAGTATAAAACTCAGCAAAGCTTAAGTTTTGGTTTCTAAGATGTGTAATTTACTGATATTGATCGCTTTAGAATTTGAAATCGGATAATGAAATTAGCCTCGGAAGAGTCTTTGTTGCATAGTTCTGTAACTTAACTTGAGGTTGCAACTTTAACCATTAAGAGTATCAATTTGCAGCAATTGGCAAATAAATATATATAACATAAACAAAGATTAACGTACGACAATAGATATCATGAATTCGAATAATCCCAATGAGATTACTTGAGAGACAACATTATTATTTAACATAAATAATGAGATTAATTAACGGACAATTAATAGGAATAAGACGAACATAATCAATGACACTAAGACCTTTGTTTGTTACCAACGATTGTAAGTGGATCACTTTAGTTTAACTTGTTGAGTCGTAAAACGCGTACATACAAACGAAAGAAGAAATTTCACCTCCACACACGTTAAAAATTTACTAAAATTATTGGCCGATTAGCATTGAGATCATTGGATACCAAGCATGAAACTGACAGATTTGCTTTAGTAGTTTAGCTCTTCCAAATACAACTGAATCACACAAGTTTACATTTTTTTTTAAAAGGTTTTCACTTTATTATTGTTTGTACACAATTTCAAGGGAAAAACACGTCAAAACTTACTAATTTCTATGACTAATTAATTAACAGAGAGAGAGAGATATTAGTTCACATCAAGTCGTCAATCCACAAAACCAATCTAAATATACGAAATATTTTTTAAAATATTACTAATTATTTATATTATTCAAATTTCGAAACACACAGATGTGATATATTTATATTAGAATCTCAGAGGTTGTGACTTGTGAGTGACTGGGTGATCACGTGAGTCGTAAAACGCGCACATCTTTACTTTATATTTCCAAATGGAGAAATGTTAGTTACACAAACTTACTATAATTATTGGCCAATTAGCATAGAGATTATTGAAATACCAAACATGAAATTGACAGAGTTTCTTTCACACGTTTTTGTAGTTTAGTTCTTCGAATACAACTATTATTTCCTATTATATCACACTTCAAAATATACATTGATAATGAAGTTAACTTTTTTTTTTTTTAAAGGTTTTCACTTTACTTATGTGTATGAACAATTCTTGGGTTCACCCCCTTTACTTGTAGCCAATCATTTTTTTTTTTTTTTGGTGAGCTTGTAGCCAATCATTATGCCATGTCATATAACAATAAATAGAATTAAAAATTAAATATAAAATAAATTAAATTAAGAAAATAAATCATTAATGTTAAGATACATTAATTAAGGGAGCCGTGATTACCAAAACAAATTAAAGGAGTCGTCGTCTTCTTTGTTTTAGGGTTCCAAACTAAACAATTTTTATTTGAATATATAGGATCACGTGAATGCAATCAGTTTGTATAGGATTATGTATGCTTTTTGTTTTGGGTTTGTAATTATGTTGTTTTAACCCTCTCTTCATGTGTCTAGTCTCATTTAATCAATGTGTTTTTTTGTTGTTTTGGTAAAACTCATAAAATCAATGTTCCTACGAAGAAGATGGAGTTGTCAATTTTTTTTGTTTATTTTATTTGATTGAGTTGTCAATTAAATGTCAATTAATTAAGTACAAGGATCATATATATGCATTGTAAGTATAAAACTAATGCAATCAATTACTTCACCATCATCGGTGATGAATTTTCCATTACCAGGATTAATGGCAGCAAAGAAGCTTAGAAGAAGAAAGCAACATTTAAGAGGACGAGTGGTTCAATATCTTGAATTGGTATACCGGTCTCAATGTTGAGTTGCGCTAGTGCTCGTTTTCCGGTTATAATCTCTCCGATCAGCAGAAAGTCGATAGGACACTATTCTTAATTTAAAGACTAAGATCAGTCAAGGCTAATTCAGTTATACTACGTACTATAGAAATCCATCATGTTATATTCTATAATTTATTTTCTTAATTTATTTTATTTTTTAATTTAATTTTTAATTTCTATTTAATTGTTATATAACATGGCATAATGATTGGCTAAAACTAAAAGAGGTGAATATAATGGTTCACCCCTAGTTCACCCCTAGGAGTGAACCCAAGAATTGTCTATTTTCTTTATGTTGTTTCACTAAAACACAAGTTTCTGACTACAGAGTACTGAGCCCTTGATACACGGTAATAGAAGTCGAAATCTTTTGGTCTACATAATTACTCAATAAGATTCCAGATTCTTGAAAGAACAAGAACAAAGAATCAGCTTTCTCACCCAGAACCTGTAATACAATTATCAATCGAGTACAACAATGCATTAGACCGTGGTCATTTGTCTAAGTGCGTCATCAGGCAGCAAAACTCTAAACACTGCATAATGATGGTTCAAACTCTTTTCCCCTTGAAGTCTATGAACACTCCCGAGACCACCTGTCGTGGGGTTTGGAAAAGCATAGAAAATTCGTTTTATTCTTTGATGCACAAGCGCCATAGCACACCTTGGGAACATATCACGACTTTATTAGATACAAAAACTTGCGGATGTTAGGAGGGTAATGTATGTAGAAACTCACATTGTACAAGGCTCCAACAGGAGGAAAATATCATAACCAGTGCAGAGGTACGGCCTTTCCATTGAAGTATCTCTAAGAGTCTCTTCTCCACTGTCAATTTGGACCTATCGGTAACTCAGAAGTGTAAGAGAGAACGCTGTACTAGTCAAAGCACGTCGAGGAAATTAAAAAACCTTGGTTGGAATGAACTTACGTCTGGACTCTGACTGCTTGTTTTCTGCTTTTTAGCCAGAGAATCTGTATTTGAGGGCTGAACATGATCCGGACGAAAACTCTCGGATGAATTGGGAAACAGATGTCTATCTCTGGCCGAAGAAGATTCAATGGCAACCATGGAAGCATGCCTAAGAGGATGCCATTGGCTACAATTTTCAGTGTCATGCGGCTGCAAACTCCATTGCCAGGGATTTAGACAAGCAACAGCATACAATGAACCATTCTGTTTTTCAAGTATGCCATTTAAGCATATTTCCCCTGTTTCCTTGAAGGGCCTGGTCCCTGCGCTAGTATTGTCGCGAGGAGCAGATAGTGCATATACTTGATCAGTTTCACTAGCTATTATTCGCCTAACTGAAGGATCAACTATCACTGCAGCATTTACAAGCTGAAAGTACATTAGAATGAAACCATGGTAAATCTTACTGCAAGAGAAAAAGGATTGAGGCGCTAAAAAAAGCGAATGGTGTGTGAGAAATGAAAACAGATTAGGAGACTCTGGTCTGTTGTCTAAAACTTTAGATCGACGTTATATCGATCAATGGAAAAAACTTACTGGTTTATGACCAGATACTGCCATATCAATAACAACTCTCATGAACTTGCAGATTGATTGTGTGTCCTCCTCGCTGAACCCACCAATGCCATCTATATTGCTGTCATTGCCAAATGCAAAAAAGAAACAAATCATTGACTGCTGCACTATAAACAAAGACATATATTGCTATCACAATGCAGATAAGACTATAAGAGCACTAAAAAAAATCATCAAGTAGGATTATTCTAGAACGACTAAAGCTTAGATAATAAAAAGACAAGAAAGATAATGTAGACAGAATCATTTGGTTACAAAACTAATTCAAGAAATAAAAATCTAAGAAAAGAGATGGAGCTTACTAGGTTGGGGGATGAAAAGAAGTTGGCCATATCTTACTCTGTTCTTCCCACTCTTCTTTCGATACCGCAGCATATTTGCATACCTATCATAGTTATAGCAGAAATATGAGATTCCACTAATGAACAGAAATCTTCGACTTGGAAGCTAAATTAACAAAAGACTTGAAGAAAATAGTGGTGAGAGAAGAGAAAAAGAAACCTACTTGTGTAATAAAAGGACTCAACTCATAGGGATCAACGAGTTGCTGTACATCAGGTGGCAAATCATTCAAAGGATCGTTATGCTCAGGTGCTAGACATAAGATCACAGTCAACTGAGTTTCACCTGTCCAACAAGCTTACAATCAAAACCTCATAATTTTTATGTTTGGTGTATCACTACGCCAAGAAAACTAACAACGGGATACCGCGATCTGGAAGAATCTTCTTCTTCACCCTTTTAACATGACGAAGATCTTCTAGAGGAGCAATCTTACATAACTGCCTAATCACACCAAAGTCAAAATTCACTCATTTAAGTGTACAGTTGGAAAAAAACTGAACATGAGATTACAGTCAAGGAATCAGAGTCGAAACAAGAATGACAAACCTGACTATCGTATTGGCAAATTTGGGTTTGATTACACTAGCATATACCTTCACTGTGAACAACAACAACAACACACACAAGAAGAAGTTTAACTAAATAAAGAACCTTTGATAGACCAAAACGAGAAGCCTTTGAGATTGAATCATACCAGTGGGCTGATGGTCAGGTGACAATGCAGGCTTTTCAGGTATATGGATGATTTCCCATGCATCTGAATCCATAATCTTTCTCTATTACTTGAGCCTGATTAACATCATTAGCTCAAATTATAAGAATTGGGGAGAAAACAGAGACGAAAAACTCCAAACTTTTTCAATGGAGATTGATGACAATTGAAATAAAAGAACTTGCAAAAAGTTTCAACATATAACCAAACACTTTCAATTTCCAGCTTCAATAAGTAGAGTGGTGAGTAAAACCCAGCTCAGGCTTTTCTAAGCACTCTATTGAACAGCATTATCGAATTCAATAGTTCATCAAATTTCAGACCAAGTACTCACAATCAGATGCAATTCCAGAAACCGTACAATATTACCTAGAAGAAGGTAAGAGATTAGATTAACTCACGCTAAAGCTTTGCTCAAGCAAAGACACAGAGACCGCCGAGAGCGAGAGAGTTTTTCACCCAAAAAAAAGTGGAGAAGACGAGAGCCTTCACAGCGACGTCGTTTTAGGTTTCACTAATTAACCTAATTAATTGAAAATTAAATTAAACGATTAATAGCGAGGAAACTAAAAGGAGCGGGACGACAACTAAACCCTACGCTACATAAAAAGGCGACCTTTAGCCTGTTCGTTTCGTCGCCGCTGGTGGCTGCGGCGGCGGCAAACACTGCCGCAGGTTGTTGTTCGTTTCGTCGCCGCCGCCGCAGCCGCAGCCGCAGCCTCATAAATCTCTCTTCGAACTTCGTCATGATGTAATCTTTCCCAGTTTGATTCATTCCTATACTCGTTCTATTTCCTTTTCTTCTCTCATACGCGTAAAGTTGAAAAAAATACCGAGTTTCCTCATCTGACCAATTCTAAAATTGATGCATAAAAAACTTTGAAACCAAAACCACTAAGATCAAAACCAAAACACTAAGATAAAAACCAAAACACTTACATGAGAAATCAAAAGAGAAGAGAAGATAGAGTAGATAAGTCATTCAGTGACATGTTCACATGCAACAGAATTTATACTAAAAAGTTAAACTTTTCCAGATTATGAATGTTAAAACAAAAGCAATCTTTTCAACAAAACGATAGCAAATCATGGACTAACAACTTAACAGAGTAAGTCAATAACTGAGGCTGCACCAAAGTCGAAACGTTTGGTAACAAACAAAAACCAAACCAGAGACTTAAACCAAAAAACGTTTATGGGTTTTTCACAAGCAACTCATTTGCCAAAGCAAGAGCTTTTGTTTTCATTATACTTGAGCGTGACATGAGTTTGAATTATACACACTGCTATGTTTACTCCTCCTTTATACACACTAAGAAACGCTTTCAAATTTTGAATTTGCAGCATAAAACAACTTTTCATTCGTCAAAGACTCAAAGCATTATGCTGAGATTAGATTCATTCAAAGAAATAAGTACTACATTCAAAGCTAACCCAGAATCAAATCATTCATAAACGAGCTAGAGATTCCAAATTTAAGAAGACACAGCTAAATCGGGCTAAGAGGAGTAACAATTCGCAGAAACCCATTACTTTGAAGCTCTTCAGGATCATCAAAATCGAAGCTTTTTGTGATACTGAACTTAGAGATGAACAAAGACGAAGAAGTAGAGAAAGGACAAACCTGATTGAAACAAGTGGGTGATGATCGTCAGGGAACAAGCTCGAAATCTTCGAGAAACAAGATCGAATTAGAAGCTCGAAATCGTCGGGGAAAAAGCTCTAAATTGTCGGGGAACAAGGAACAAGTTCTAAATCGTCGGCGAACAAAATCAAAGAGAAGAAGAGAAGTCGTGCAAGCCATTTAGGGTTAGGTTTAGGTTTATCTGTGATTTCTAAAAAAAAAATTAAGGATATTTGTGTCATTTATCACACATATAACGCAACGTTCTAATTGCTGCCGCTGATTTCAACTGGCGTTCAAAACGAACAGCCTATTAAGAATTTTGACCGGCGATTGTAATGGCAGGGTTAGGGTTACGGCTAAAGGCGGCGAAATGGATGTTGAGGAGCGGATCAGCTACTGTATCGAGGGGATGGTCGTCGGAGATGGGGAAGGGTGTTCGTCGCTTCTCTACTGAAACAGAGAACGATGTTCCAACTTCAGGAATCAGTAGACCACTCGCTGAGATTCTCAAGGAGCTTAACAAAAAGGTTCCAGATTCCGTCATCCGAACTCGAGTTGAAGATGGGTTCTCCATGAAATACATCCCATGGTATTAGGGTTCTTTAATTGGGGGTTTTGAGAGACTGAAATTTGTTTTTTTTTTGGGGTCAATACTTATACTTTGTTGTGTTGATTCTCAGGCACATTGTTAATCGGATCATGAATATGCATGCTCCAGGTTTGCTAAACCCCTCTTGTTCTTCTGAGTTTCGTTGTTGGGTTTTGGTTTTGACATTTTTATCTATGATTCTCTGTTTTCAGAATGGTCAGGAGAAGTTCGAAGTGTCACTTACTCTCCTGATGGTAACACTGTCACTGTGGCTTATCGCGTGACTCTCTACGGCACTGATGCTGAGGTCTTTCTCTCCCTCTTGTTTAAATATTATGGTTTGATTTGATTAGCCTTTAGCTTAAGTGGTCTCTGGTAGAGTTCTTTGCCTTCTTGTCCGAGAAGCTGCAAACATAGAAACCTAGTTGTTGTTGTTTTACTTTTGACTTGTCCAATCAATGAGTGCATGTTTAACAACTCTGTAGAAACACCAACTCCGAGTCCGAGTTATAGATTCGGTTATTAGTACTTACAAACCTTAGAGATGATAGCACTTGTGAATAGGGAGGTGTCACCTGTTTTCTTTAGTAAAAGTGCTAGTGGTTTGCTTCCTTGCATACTTTGATGAGCATATTATGTGTTAATTGTTTTGCTTGTAAGCTGAAATCATTTTTTTCTGTGTTCTGAAGATATTTAGGGAATCAACAGGTACCACTTCTGTAGATGACAAAGGCTATGGTGATGCTGTGCAAAAGGCGGAAGCAATGGCATTTCGCCGTGCGTGTGCAAGATTTGGATTAGGGCTTCATCTTTATCACGAGGATGCTTTGTAATTAATGGGTCATCTTTTAATTAACCATGGGAAAGTGTAGTTTTTTGGTGTTCCCACTGCCTAGTAGTAGTAGTCGTTGAAGGTAAACTCAGGGAAGCTTAAGTTTTTGGTATCTAAGATCTGTATCTGCTGATATTGTTTGCTTTAGGATTTAAAATCGGTTAATGAAATGATCCTCAGAGGACTCTTTGTTGCAACTTTAACCAGGAAGAGTATCAGTTTGCAGCAATTGGCAACTGCACTCTCTGTTCACTCCTTATGGAAATTCCCATGAAAGTATCCAATACACTCGGGCTGAGAAAAATACCGAGACTAAAATGGGATAAGAGTAGCAAAAGACATTAGAATAATAGTACATACTATTCACAAGGAGCCACATGTTATCTTTCAGAAAGTCTTGATGTATTTCTTGATCTCGAACAAGATTGATTGATAGTTGACAACATCCCTGTTCAGAGTAGATCCACCATCTACACAGTCTGCGAGTCTTGTGTAATAGAGCAAAAGTTGTGTCAATGCAGCTTTCAAAATATCCATACCACACAAGAAGTTACTGAACGATGTTATGATATCTTTGTCCATCAACTCAATCGCTGTCTTCCATCTGCTTCCAAAGTCTTTCACCAGCGGCTCTACTTCAGCAACTGTGATGGACCTCTCTAAATTTGAACTTGAATCCTCAGCTGCTACATATTTTACAGTTCAGTGGTTATTCGACTTAACAAACTACAAGTGCGCAAAGACAAGAAAGAAAGAAGGTGCTTACAGGCTCGAGTTTTCACAAATTTGATCATATCACTGAAATGCTCCACCAGCAATTCTTCCTGCGAGATTATAAGAAAATGAACAAAACAATGGATACATAATAACATCAAATGCTACTATCTTTTTATGGTCTTTGTTTATCTTGATCAAATAAAAATCACTATCCTTGAAAAATGAACGAGGCTAAATTTACATCAAATTTAAGGTGAAGGCTTACTACATATGCTTGTGTTAAAACCATGAAGCAAATTATAAAAGGCAACATGACTTCAATATGAAATCAAACTGAAACATTGTCCCTTACCGCAAATAAGGAAGTGTTGCTCTTTAGTAATTCCTCAAAATGCATTTGAATTTTCCCACCTTCTGGTTCAGCTTCCTAGAATAGATGAAGATGATCAAAACAGATTATTCTGGTAAAGTAAGCAACAATAGATATGACTTAAGATTCATAGAAAATTTGATTGGTCTACACGGGTAGACTTAACATGAGACGGCTAAGGATTCAACTCACCTTCAGCACAGCGATTGTCATATCGTAGTTGTTTATGAGAAACACAATCTGCTGCTTTGGCTTCGGGAACAACTTTGCAAGCTTAAGAATCAAGCTGTCTACTGCCATTCTTAAACGCTCCAAATTTATATCCAGCTGCAGAGTTTCATAGACAATGTCAAGCGCTTTGAGTGACAAGCGTATCATATGAGACAGAGAGAATGCTTATAACGAACCTGCCCATCTCCATATTCAACATTCAGATGAATAAACGAAGCCGTGAATTCAGCATAACGCCTCATGACATAGTGAGGATGAACATCATCTTCCCATAATGTATTTATGTTTGCATCTCGCAGACTGCTGATGTGCAAGTCAAACACCATCTTAAAACGAGGCCACAAAGAAATATTAACCTGCTCAATTTGAAAAATGTAAAAGACTCATTGAGAGAGGACATTAAGAGTAGATAAAACAGACTCAAAGAGACAAGGAGTTACAAACCTTGTCCAGATATGAATCCAGGCATGGAATCCTCCGGCGAGACATGATAAGCTGTGAAAAAGTGGCAAATTGAGCGTTGCTTTAAACACATAGTGGACAAATAAACCATCATGACCCTTGCAAAAGGGGAATATAAGCTATAGTACTAGAGTATCATCTGTTGAGGCAAAATATAGACCAGTTGTGGAACACTTATGTAATCCAGAAACATCTGAATCTTGCAAGACATTAAAACTCCTTTCAATGCTAAGTGGTAAATATCTCACCATACTTCACTGGACCACTAATTTCTAATGTGAGTTTAAAAATGCAAAACGGAAGCTAACTAAATTACTTGATTCCAAGAGATTCACTAAAACACTAAAAACTAATCATTGGGTTATAGTTAATACCTGGTGGTGGTGTATAATGCGAATCATAAGCATCAGACCGATAGCATCAAAACAGTTTGAGAGGACGGAATCGACGTGCTCATCGATAACAGAGAATGGACCTGTATCATGGAGAATTCAGAATTTATCCAAGAAAAAAATTGCTACTATGCAACTTTTTATCCGGAAGAAGACAAGAAATTTCTTAAAACACTACTCAAGTACCATATCAAATTTGTAACAACTACTCTAACTATATATTTTGGAAGGATTTCTACAGTTTGGTATAGAAAAAGGAGGAAAGATTAAAAATTACCCGCAAAAATTTCATAGAATATAGACTCTTCACCAAAGAAATCATTACAAAACATATACCTGTCAAAAATGAAAACAAATGACGTTAACAAGAAGGTTTGAGCGGTGAGCAACAATAACACAAATAGAAAAGGGGAAAAATCAACAGAACTCAGAAGTAGCTGTATCCATAAGTAGCTTGTGCAAACTCCTGAAGAGCACTTCATAAGGATATTTGAACGAGCTAGCTTCGGCAATGTGCGGGATCAATGCAGGTTGATCAATTTCCTACATTAGACATAGTGAAACTTAAGTCTTTTAACAAACTTTTGTTATATAATACCATGTCATGTGAACGTAGGTAGGAGTAAATAATTCTCCAGATCATGCTCAATGGTCACTGGATAATGAATACCTTTATAACTTTTATCCTCTCACCCAAAGCAAAAACGGCAGAGCGGTTCTTTAGTGGCTCCCTAGCTCTTGAGAAGAGGCCACTGCTTCTAGTCTCTACCCCAATAAGGTCATTTGATGTGGCTATATCTAACTGTAATTTCTCAAATTCTTGAATATAAGCATGAAAATGTGCACTTAACACCTGAAACCAGATCTCACATTACATTAGATGTAACCACAATTGAAAGTCTAAGCTAACATACAGCAGTATATCTCAATAACTCTAGTGAGAATACAAGAAAAGGAGAGCTAGTACTTGTTCATGTCACCTCACCTTGTTCATGGTATCAATATATGCAGCGCGGACATCCATAAACACTTCTTTTCCATGTTCTTTGAGGAAGGAGATAATATACCTATCATTAAAATGTAATTGGTAAATGAAGTATGGATCCACATACACATATATGCAGAACAAATTCAACAGAAACATACATGCAAGACAGGAAATGTTATCCAATTAGTAATTTCACAACGTAAAACCAAATAAAGGGGCTTAGAGAGGAGAGAGCATAACTCACTTGTACTTTAATAACACACTCTGTTGAAGAATCTGAATGTTTGTTTTTGGTTTCCTCAAGGCAATAAGCTTCTGGACAATAAAATCATAAACCTGCAATACGGAAACAAACATATTGCATGAGAACACATTTTAGAATTGCTCCCTCGACGTGCATGCCCTTTCAGCATTGGAAGAGAACAAACAAAGACATAATTGTTAGGGATCAAATAACAGAGACAGTAGATTAATAACCTTGGAGATAGCTTTTTGTCGGAGCTTTTCAAGCTCAGGCTCTACATCTTTTAATGCTTTGGAACTTTTAACTGCTTGATCTGCTTCTACAAATTTCAGCTTCTTGCTCAGAATTTCAAGTGTTTTGATATACTCTCCATCGACCTGAATAAGGAAAATAGCAAGACTATCAGACTAGAAATAAAAATCCTACCAAAGCTACATTAATAGAGGGAATTTGAAAAATACCTCTCCATCAACAATTACATATATCATCTTTGGTGGCACTATAATGTCTTCGACAAATTTTGCTAGCTTTGATTCAGCTACCTGTTCAAATAGAAGAGCTCATTTGGATGAGTCACGAGTGGAAGCAACAAGAGAATACTAATAGTGGTTTCTGATTGGCTATACCCTGCGATATTTCAGTCTCAAACCCATGTCCATTGAATTTTCTTGAAGAATCTTTATGTCTGAACTTATAGAACCAATCTCTTCCTGAAAGAAAAGAAGAAGCAAAGAGCGCATTTAGATTACAAGGAAAATACAGAGACCACTAACCTGGTATAAGGAGAAAGAAGCATATACACACAAAAACTATATAAATTGTCAAATACCTGAAATCCACTGAGAAGAGTTTCCATTTGTGACAAGATGCCGTCACAGTCACGAATCTGATCGTGAAGTGAGACTAGCTTATCACTTTCTTTTATGTAATCCTGAGTATTCATGGAGGGTAAATCATTTAAGTAAGCTACTTACAAGACCAAAGAAATTCCCAAACTTGTAGACGTACAAAATATATTACAAGAAAAGTAGAAAATAACAAGTGCCATAATGAATCAGAGGTAAGACTAGCAACCTGAATGGAATCCAATTCGACCTTCCATAGATTGTTTTCTACACCTTTTGCATATTCTCTAAGTTTGTCACCATTGGATAGAATATTGGCGACAACCTGAGCTGACACAAACAAGATAGAGAGGATTGGATCTAAAATTCTATGCATAATGAGCAATACTTGAAACAAAAACAACCGAGGTGCTTAGTTATGAGAATAGCTAACCTCATCAGTTTCACATTCTTCAAGTTCTTGTTGAAGCCCTTCCAATGAAATATCCTCACTGTTCAACAAACAAAATTGAAAAGAGTAATGTCGATATGTTGAAGTTCAACAGAATCAAAGGAGATCATTCTAATCAGAACAATAAAGAAAAGTTGGTAATCGAATTTAAGATTAAAAACAGAAAAAAACATGAGAACGTTAATTACCTGCCTCTTGAATCCTCTTCAAAAGCCAAGTCTCCGACTAATGCTCCTAAATCAAATCCATGTTTCTGATCATGATCACTCAAGTCGCACATAGCTTGGCCCTATGATTTTAGGTTAGACGACCAAAGCGAATTAGACTTAAACTTACTTAGATAAGAGACTTGGCCGGCAAATCATACAGGATCAATGAATGATAAACCCTTGACCTTGAGAGGCTTAGAACTCAACAAATCAAATTTAGAGCAAAAACGAAGTTCAAAAGCTTACCAATGCAACGACGGACATCTTGCGGAATGAAAGAAGAATGCTCGATTTCTCAACCTTTGCAGTGCAAACACCAACTCTTCGGGTTTTAGATTCTGTGATCAACTACTCCTTATAAACCCCTTTGAGATGATGATATAACTTGTTCATTAAGGAACTACTTGCTTTATATTTTTTGATGATTTTATTTAAAGTTTATTATATTGATAAAATGTATAAATTTAATCTACAAAATAAAAAATAAAATAATTAGAGTTGTTATTTTTATTTATTTAAATTCAATCGGTTATTTTTAATTATACAGTCATTGTATGGTTATTGCAATTTTTCATTCTCTGTCCTCTCCTTTCTCAATTTTCTCATCCTTCAACTGTAGTGAATTGTTGATACACATTCCCATGAAAGTATTCAACACACTCAAGCTGAGAAAAAACCGTAGAATGGGGATAACAGTAGCAAAAGACAGACATTAGAGGAACTCTTACTGGTTTGAAAGATACATCATAACCCATATATAATACTGGCTTTAGTTTCACTTTGAAAGATTTGACTTATCTTACATACTCTTCATTAAGGAGCCACATATGATATCTTTCAGAAAGTCTTGGAGTATTTCCTGATCTCGTACATGATAGATTGAATGGAGACAAGATCCCTGTTCAGAGCAGATCCACCATCCATCTTCTTGATGCAGTCTGTGAGTCTTGTGTAATAGAGCAATAGTTGTGTCAATGCAGCTCTCAAAATATCCATACCACACAAGAAGTTACTGAACGATGTTATGATATCTTTGTCCATCAACTCAATCGCTGTCTTCCATCTGCTTCCAAAGTCCTTCACCAGTGGCTCTACCTCAGCAACTGTGATGGACCTCTCTGGATTTGAACTTGAATCCTCAGCTGCCACATATCTTACAGTTTAGTGGTTATCAACTTAACAAACGATGACTGCGTGAAGACAAGGAATAAAGAAGGTGCTTACAGGCTCGACTTTTCACAAATTTGATCAAATCACTGAAATGCTCCACCAGCAGTTCTTCCTACGAGTTGACATCAAATTTAAGGTTAGGCTACTACAAAGCCAGGTTTATGTTATACCCACGAAGCAAATTATAAAGGTAAGATGACTTCGAAAAATTAATGAAATATAATATTTGCCCTTACCACAAATAATGAAGTGTTACTCTTTAGCAGTTCCTCAAAATGCATTTGAATTTTCCCACCTTCTGGTCCAGCTTCCTAAAATACAGGAAGATGATCATAAGAGATTCTTCTGGTAGGTCAGATTCAATAGATATTAGTTAAGACTTGAGATTCGTAGAAAAATTTTGGATATTGCTGACTGATTCAGAAAGGCATTTCAAACCAAGAAAAGACTGGTCCACATGGTGCACTTAACATGAGACGGCCAAGGATTCAACTTACCTTCAACACAGCGATTGTCATATCGTAGTTATTTATGAGAAACACAATTTGCTGCTTTGGCCTTGGGAACAACTTTGCAAGCTTGAGAATCAAGCCATCTACAGCCATTCTTAACCGCTCCAGATTTATATCAAGCTGCAGCGGATCATAGATTATGTCAATCGATTTGAGTGACGAGCTCATGTAATACATATCATTAGAGAGAGGTAATGCATATAACGAACCTGCCCATCTCCATATTCAACATTCAGGTGAATAAACGAAGCCGTGAATTCAGCATAACGCCTCATGACATAGTGAGGATGAACATCATCTTCCCATAATGTCTTAATGTTTGCATCTCGCAGACTGCTGAGATGTGAGTCAAACACCATCTTGAAACGAGGCCACAAAGAAATATTAACCTGCTCAATTTGCAAAATGTAAAAGATTCATTGAGAGAGGACTATGGAGCCTAAGGAAATCAGCCATAGTCGCATCTATAAGCTTATATCTAAAATCTATACAAGACCTTCAAAGTTATACCAAAAAGAAAACATATAGTGACCAAGTGAAAACAGCTGAAGATGAGCACAATAATAATGAACTCTTTTTATTGCAACACACATATTTAAGAGTAGATCAAACAGAATAAAGAGATAGAGAGGTATGAACCTTGTCCAGATATGAGTCCAGGCATGGAATCCTCCGGCGAGACATGATCAGCTGTAAAAAGGGTGGGAAAATGAGTATTGCTTAACACTTAGTGAACATATAATACCAGCATGACCCTTGCAAAAGGCTGGGATCATGAAAATAAGTAATATAAGCTACACTAGACAATCATACTGTTAGAGGCAAAATATAGACTGGTTGTGGTACGCCTATGTGGACCAGTTGAAGGTATATCTGAATCGTTAGTTTGCAAGATATTAAGAGAACTCTTTCCAATGCCGAGTTGATAAATGTCTAACCATACTTCACTAGACCACTAACTTTTAATGCATACTCACATATGTGGGCGACTAGAAAAGTTCAAAAGGGAAGCTCACTAGATTACCTAATTCCAAGATATTCACCAAAACACAGATAAAACTAGTAATTGGGTCATCGTTAATACCTGGTGGTGGTGTATTATGCGAATCATAAGCATCAGGCCGATAGCATCAAAACAGTTTGAAAGAACGGGATTGAAGTGCTCATCGATGACAGAAAATGGACCTGTATCATGGAAATTTCAGATTTTATCCAAAACAAAGTGCTACTATTATCATATCAATTGTAAAGTAGAAGGGGTTCAGCAATCTATATCAAATTTGGTATAGCAGTAATACAAGAAATACACATGTACTTCTACACAGCTAACAAAATCCACAAAGTTTGGTATAGCAAAAGTGAAACAGATTAGAAATTACCCGCAAAAATTTCATAGAATATGGACTCTTCACCAAAGAAATCATCACAAAATATATACCTGTTAAAATGAAAACATATGACGTTAACCAGGGTGTTAAGCGATGAGCAACAATAACACAAATATAAATGGGGAAAGATCAACAGAACTCAGAAGTAGCTGTATCCATAAGTAGCTTGTGCAAGCTCCTGAAGAGCACTTCATAAGGATATTTGAGAGAGCTGGCTTCGGCTATGTGCGGGATCAAAGCAGGTTGATCAATTTCCTACAGTGGTCATACTGAAACTTAAGTCTTTTAAGAAACTTTTAGAATATAATAAGGGTAACCAATACGGTTAAAATCAAACAAACTTTCGATTTACTTCTTCTATAGCAGAATAACCAAATCAATAACACATTAATCCAAATTGAAAATGAGGAAAACAAATCAAAACTTACATCTATTTGAGGAGCCTTAAAATTAAGGATACATATTGTTAAAAAAACCAAAACAGAAATGAACCAAGATATTTGATTCCTATAATTTATAACCTAAAACAAAAATATCTGAACCAAAACCAAAGTGGACACTCCTCAATAAAACTAATGGTGTACATTAGGTTAATACAACAACTAATTTATTTGTAAAGACGCAGACCTAGAACCATCTTTTGTATTAAGAGTCAGAAAAGCAACTCATTTTGTGTAAAGAAAATTCGCCAGAGCATGTGGAATGGTCGAACAAATCAATCAACAATTGTAACTGCTGAATGATGCATACCTTTATAATTTTTATCCTCTCACCCAAAGCAAAAACGGCAGAGCGGTTCTTTAGTGGTTCCCTAGCTCTTGAGAAGAGGCCGGTGGTTCTAGTCTCTACCCCAATTAAGTCATATGCTGTGGCTATATCTAACTGTAGTTTCTCAAGTGCTTGAATATAAGCACGAAAATGTGCACTTAACACCTGAAACGAGATCATACAATACATTAGGTGTAATAACATTTGAAAGCCTAAGCTAACAAACAGCAATTTTATCTAACCTGCATACAGCCTTTAATCATCACAGCCCAATCAACAAAGAAAACAACTAGCTTTGTCCAATTCTAGTGAGAATACAAGAATAGAAGAACTACTTGCATGTAACGTACAATTGGATGTTGTACTCACTACCTTACATCTGCGGAGATTAACCTAAGTCAAATCTATCTGTGTATCCTTCCTCATCCAACTAAAACTATATAAAGGAGTTGCAGCATGGTGCAAGCAATCAATCAAGATAAAGAATATCACCTTGTTCATGGTATCAATGTATGCAGCACGGACATCCATAAATACTTCTTTTCCATGTTCTTTGAGGAAGGAGATAATATACCTACCATTAAATTGTAATTTGTGAATGAAGTATGTATCCACATAAATCTTGTAGAAGCAATATAATATCAAGTTGGATATCAGTAACATGTAAAATAAAACAACTCCGCCAGGCAAAATCAAAAGCAAGATAACTAACCAAATCGTTTGTAAGGTGATGACCACATACACATGCAGATAAAAAGTTAACAGAAACATACATGCAAGACAGGAGACGTTGTCCAATTGTAGTTTCACTATGTAAAACCAAATAAAGGGGACTGGAGAGCATAACTCACTTGTACTTTAATAACACACTCTGTTGAAGAATCTGAATGTTTGTTTTGGGTTTCCTCAGGGCTATAAGCTTCTGGACAATAAAATCATATACCTACAAACGAATTTAAATCTATTGCATGAGAACACATCTAGAATGCTCCATCGACGTGCATGCCATTTCAGCATTAGAAGAGAACAAACACAAACGACTTAGTACAGTACTAAAAGTTCATGAATTTATCTCAGATGGCAACCTTTTCCTGGCCATAAAATCTTTTAGAAGGAAGGAACAATTGATTCATCTCATTGAGGTAGAATAAGTTGAGTTATATCAGGAACTTAACTTTTCTGTAGTTATTTATCCAACAATTAACAACTTTACGAAATATGCATGTATCAAATGTGTTTTGAGTCAATAGGTACGTAACTATTTGGACCTATCACACTTCCTTCAGCGAAATATATAATTGTTCGGTATCAAGTAACAGAGAAAGTAGATCAATAACCTTGGAAATAGCTTTTTGCCGGAGCTTTTCGAGCTCAGGCTCTACATCTTTTAATGCTTTGGAACTTTTAACTGCTTGATCTGCTTCTACAAATTTCAGCTTCTTACTCAGAATTTCAAGCGTTTTCATATACTCCTCATTCACCTGAATAAGGAAAATACTACGACTATCAGATTAGAAATAAAAATACCCTAAGCAATCCAACGTAGGCCTAAATGCACCCCTACAGTTTTACAAACACGTACTCAGGGGACATACAGATAGGACTACATGGTGTAAGAAAACTAAATGAAGATAATCTAATAAATTTTAGTATTGCACATAGTGGCAGCATATACCAAGCTTAACCAGAAAATGTTGTTTTTCTATTTTTCCTATGTTAGTCAGAATACAGCATATGCACCAAATCAGTAATTTTTACAGCACCAGAAACAAAAAGAAAAATTAGACATGTACACAACATGATGAGATCCTCCAAATCTCCAACCCTACCAAAGCTACATAAAAAGGGGAACTTGAAAAATACCTCTCCATCAACAATTACATCTATCATCTTTGGTGGCACTATAATGTCTTCGACAAATTTTGCTAGCTTTGATTCAGCCACCTGTTCCAATAGTACAGCTCATTTGGATGAGTCACGTGTGGAAGCAGCAAGAGATAATACTAATAGTGGTTTCTGATTAGCTATACCCTGCGGTTTTTCAATCTCAAACCCATGTCCATTGACTTTTCTTGAAGAATCTTTATGTCTGAACTTATAGAACCAATCTCTTCCTGAAAGAAAAGAAGCAAAGTGCGCATTTAGATTACCAGGAAAAATATATGTATTTCAAAGTAAACAAATTCCTCCCACTAAGAAAAAGTGAGAATAAGGAGAGAAGCCCATATACACATACACACGTAATACAAATGTCTAATTTTTAAATACCTGAAATCCACTGAGGAGAGTTTCCATTTGTGACAGGATGCTGTCACAGTCACGAATTTGATCGTGAAGTGAGACTAGGTTGTCACTTTCTTTTATGTAATCCTGAGTATTCATGGAGGGTAAAGCATTTAAGCTTACAATATCGAAAAAATTCGCAAACTTCTAGACGCAAAAAATATGTTACATGAAAAGTAGAAAACAATAAGTGCCACAATGTATCACAGGTAAGAAGATCGCAACCTCAATTGAATCCAATTCAACTTTCCGTAGATTGTTTTCAACCCCTTTTGCATATTCTCTAAGTTTGGCACCACTGGATAGTATATTGGAAACAACCTGAGGTGACACATAAACAAGATAGAGAGAGACATCATATCCATGAATCTAACAGTCTATGATCCATCCATGTACTACAGCGTAACTTAAATGAGAGTAGAAATAATACTTAGAAAAAGAACAACCGAGGTGCTTCATTTTCAGCTTTAAAAGTTTGATCTCACTTCAGTGAATAGCGTACCTCATCACTTTCACATTCTTCAAGTTCTTGTTGAAGCCCTTCCAATGATATATCCTCACTGCCCAACAAATCAAATTTGAAAAGAGTAATGTCGATTTGATCAAGTGCGATAGAATCAAAGGAGAGCATGCTAATGAGAATAATAAAGAGAAGCAGAAACATATGTGTCATACTCGAATTAAGATGAAAAACAGAAAAAACATGAGAACGTTACCTGCCTGAATCTTCTTCAAAAGCCAAGTCTCCGACAAATGCTCCTAAATCAAATCCAATTTTCTCATGATTACTGTAGTCGCCCATAGCTTGGCCCTATGAATTTAGATAGAAGAGCAAAACGAATTAGACACACACAGCCTTCGATAAGAGACCGAACCAGTAAAAGAAGTGAAACAATCATACATGATCCAGGATCCACGATTAAGGCTAGAAGATCACGAAGGGAAAAACGAAGTGCAAGCTTACCAGTGCGTCAATGGAAATGTCTGACATCTCTTCTTGCTGACGAAACAAGAATGCTCGATCTCTCAACCTATCGAAGCAATTATCTGACAAAACACTGGTATGATATTAAGATCCTCTAAAGATCTTCAACTAGAAAACGAAATCATAATTGCTCGAAAGATCTACCTTTTGAGTCTGAAATCAGTTTGAGTCCGCCATTAGAGTCTTCTTCTTCTTCTTCAGCTTCGGCTTTCTCAGATTCGTCTTCTCTATAATCTGATTTTTGATTTCCCCAATCAACAATAAAAGCCCATTGGGCCGTTATAAGACTTAATATATTAGAAACGGGTTAAAATATGGGTCGCCCGTTAAAACCCGTTTTGATAAATCATAAAACCTCAGAAAACCTCGAGTGATACTTTATACTGTACTCGATTTTCTCGGAATTGTGTAGAAGATGATGAAGCAAGCTAGCACTTTGCTCTCCAGGTCACCTCAATTCCTAGTTTCTCTCTCAGAATTCAGATTCTAGAATCCTTTTCTCTCAAATGGCTTCTCTGGGTTTGTTTATTTTTGTAAAAGCAGGAGCCTTTGTGACCAAAGTAAGTCACTTTTCCAAGAGAGAGTTAAAGCTTCGACGTTGCGTGGTTTTGCAAGCTGGTCAAGTTCTTCTACGCCTGGACGTGGTTTCTCTGGTAAAGGTTAGAACTTGGTTGGTTTGTTCCGTTTCGTCAGTTTAAGTGTACTTGCCCTAATTTTGTTTACTTGATTCGAAAAGATGCTGCAAAGCCTAGTGGTCGATTGTTCGCACCTTATTCTATTTTCAAGGGAAAAGCTGCTCTCTCTGTTGAACCTGTTCTTCCCAGCTTCACCGAAATCGATGTACGCCAAAATCCATTTCCTTTTTAGTTTTGTGTGTTTTCTTTAAGGCTTTTAGATTCTCATTACTTACTGTGACTGTGAGTACAATTGTTAGTCGGGAAATCTTCGGATAGATCGTCGTGGATCCTTGATGATGACTTTTATGCCTGCTATTGGTGAGCGTAAGTACGACTGGGAAAAGAAACAGGTTTTGATCTTATGCTCTCTCTTTCACATTCTCTATCTTCTTAACTTGTGTTATTTCTCCTCTGATAAATATTGTTTTTGTTTGCTACATTGTTGCAGAAATTTGCTTTGTCACCTACGGAAGTTGGATCCTTGATTAGCATGGGTTCCAAAGACAGCTCTGAGTTTTTCCATGACCCTTCCATGAAATCAAGGTTTGTTTTTTTGCTTCAATACATAATGTTACTGCTGATTTCTCCAAGATACTTGCTTTTTTACCGCAGCATTTTCGTGTTCTGACTTCTGACATACACTTGTCTTTGACTCCTCAGTAATGCTGGTCAAGTCAGGAAGTCATTGTCAATTAAGCCCCACGCAGATGGTAGCGGCTACTTCATCTCATTGAGTAAGGCTTCTATCAAATTAATATAACTAGTGTGATAGATCATCAGACAGAATCCTACTGAAATTGTTAGTTATGGTAGCTTTCTGTTAAGTTAATATAGAAGCTTGCACTTGTATTAGTTTTGTAATAAGGCGGTAACAGTTTTCGCACGGAATAGCTTTCCTTATAATAATAGGAATGATGTATAAACACTTACCTTCTGCTGTTTTGTTGCAGGCGTTAACAATAGCATCCTCAAAACCAATGACTATTTTGTGGTTCCTGTCACAAAAGCTGAATTTGCAGTGATGAAGACAGCTTTTAGTGTAAGATAAGATTTTAATTTTGCTTTCTCTCTATTCTGTTACTATTATATCAGTTCGAGAACCAAAAACATTGACTGGAAAAACAAAGAGCATTGCTCTTCTGTCAGTTTTATCACATGAATATGGATCAAGTATATATTCTTCAAGGAAGGGATATTTGTGATTGTTTTTTAACCAGATTTTGTATTTTGTGCAGTTTGCCCTTCCACACATCATGGGTTGGAATCGGTTAACAGGTCAAGGTAATACTGAAGCACCGCCACCGATGAATGTTACTCATCTAAAGACCGATCCACAGTTAGAGCTGGAGTGGGATAAATGAACTGATGGAGTTGTAGGAACGGAGTAAATTGACAATGCATGTGTTCTTTTTTCTGTCATTTGGTGCACACGAAACTCGGCATGCTCTGTTTTTGAAACTAACATGTCCTCTCTAAGACTTCTAATCATGGGTCTTCTTCTTGTTTTCATTAGCACATATGTTATTTTGCAGTAAAAGCATTTTGGTTTCAGCTTGATACTCATAGATTGATAGATTCAACCATTATAACATACAACTTCAAGACCGAGAAACACGAAAACAAAAAGAAACTAGTGAAGGAGTGTCATCTGTTGGACATTGACAGGATATGCGTCGGAAGGTGGACCATAGAAAGCTCGTCTAGCCAGAATGGAGTTAGCAGTCTGAGTAGGATGGAATGCATCCCAAAAGACATACTGACTCCTGTTAGGACAAGGAGTCTGCAGTGGCAGACATGTGATTTGTCCTTGGTTCCTCCCAATCCCGCAACAAGCCCTGTCCACTACAGTGAATCCTGCACCATACAAACTCTGTTTAATCAAAGTAGAAAGCATAGAAGAAAATCCCTTTAACAGCCATATAATCTAAGAGGAAGTTTACCGTAAGCAGCTGGGTTGTTTAAGATATCACCAATTGCGCTATATGTGTTGCCGTATACATATATGGCTCCAGGTAATCGCTGGTTCAGCTGGTCAACAAGTGACCTTAACCCTTGGTTAAATGTGCCTAGAATCTGATTCACACTGTCAACACATCTATCAGGTGGCGAAATACCTCTGGCTCGTTGGTTTGGTATGCAGCCTAGTGGTGCTACTCCAGGTATAAATATTTTTCTTAGACCTAGGCCGTACAGAGTCTACACATAGATTCAAAAGATTATCATAAGATTGATTTAAAGGACAATACCATATGAATATTTGATGTAACATACAAGAAGTTGGCGAGCGTATTGACTGAGAAGTAGATTGGCAAAGTCAGGCGGTCTGTATCTGATGCTGGAGTAGGAATTAGGTATAAGGTAGTTGTTGATATAATCATTGCTTCCAAAAACGAGAACCACAAGCGATTTTGCCAAGTAATCCGTAAGATTTTGGGGGCTCATCATCGTTCTCAGTTGGCTTAGTGTCGTCTCTAGATTCACCATTTGCTGGCTCAGGCTAAATCTTCCACCCTGCACACCACACCATCATTCATCTATCCATTTAACACTATCATATCTTTTAAAACTGACGACACAAAACTCAAAAAAATACATAGTTGAAGCCTGATTCATCGAGGATGCCAGCAGCTGCAGACGCGTAATTAACTCCTTGGAGGATTCTATTGCCTGATGTGGTTGGATCGGCAAAGGCAGGAGGCGATGGAATTTGTAACAACCGAGCTGTTTTTACAAAATTATTTCTGTTTTCAGTAAGATAAGAGAATACTAAGACATGATGAATCTTGACCAAATGACTTCGTTCAAGTGTTTGAAATTTACCTAGCAGATCAATGAAAGTCAGGCCGTTGCTAAATCTGCCAGTAGGACGGAAGTTCAAATCGATGCCATAAGGGAGGAAATTTGCTCGAGCTAGAGTTTGTATAAAGTTGTTGTTCCCAGGATCGACCAATGAGTCTCCAAATACAAACATAGCCGGAATTCTAGCTTGTCCGGTGACCAACTCAGGCTGCTGTAATATAACAGAAGCCGTCACGGCAAGTATCAACACATATCTTCCAATATGAACTTTCATCTTCTGTCTGTTTGTGTTCATTTTAATTAGCTTCTGAATATAGAAAGATTGATATATAAAAGGTCTAAGCAAAACATGCTGCATGTGACACAAAGGAGTTATCTTCCGGAATTTCTGATTCAATTTGTAACTGCTCCTCTCTCTCACGTTTCGACTGCTTGCTTGCATGTAAGCGAGTCAAAAAGCTTGCATCATGCTTGAAATTTCCATAATAAGAGACTAAAAATGCATACGCAAGGAGACATGACCATGACGGAGTTTCTCACCCTATTCGGATAAAGATCAAAAGAAATAACTGAGCACAAGATTATCTGAGACTATAACGGATAGAGTTGCCACGCGCGAATCGTAATGAATCTCTTAAGGCTGACAAGTTTTGGAAATAGGTTTCTAAGGAGCTGAGCGATAAACATAATAAACTAACATCTATACTACTTTTTATATACATTTAATGAATCATTGTCAACTACAATTTGATATTTGTTCCTTCTTGAGCTTCTAGTGTATCTAAAACATGCACCTGCCACTAGATTATACAAATTTTGGCACTCTTTATCAATCATCTCTCTGTGTTTGTTTTCTGAGCTGCTTGTTTTCCTGAGTTGCTGGTGTAGACTCTTCACTTACAAACGGTAAAACAATGACAGGAGCTGCTGGTACCATCTCCCAACGTTCCCGTAAGAAAGCATTAAATTTCTTGACCATTTCTTTCCGGAACTCGAGCTCCCGAGTAAATTGATCGTAGAGAACAAAAGCCAGAACATACTTGAAAGGGACAATGACTAGAACCGTTGCAATAGATAGCAAAACCAGTGCTACTTCAGTAGTTATCTGCGAAAATTTTCAAATAGTGTAACCAGGTTATATAACAGCAAAAAATAGTTACCTATCACGACCACTATCAATGGCAAATATATAGTTACCTATCACAACCACTATCAATGGCAAAAAATCACATGATTCTTGTACCAATTCCAAAATTACGAAGTAAGAGAGAGAAGAAGGCATGACAATAAGAAGCTCTAAAACCTGATCCAGTGTTAGAACATACCTGAGGATGACCAGATAATACAATTGTCCGTAGTTTTAGAAGCACTACATTCACCTTTTGGAGATAGCTCTCCAGATTTTGCATGGCGTCTTTTACAGCAATAATCTTTTGAATAGTATTTGAAGATGGCTGATCTCGAATGGTAACTATTCCAAACAATCTTCCTAGACGGCCTTGTCGTCTGAGTCCCTTCAACGTAAGCATCCCAGTTGCCAAAAATATCAAAGACACAGGAAAAACGTACTGCAAAAGATTCCTGAGGCGCAGAAAAGTATCCTCAGTGGTATCAATTAATTACAAAGCAGCAATGAGGATATAAAAATTTCTAACTTAAAGAAGCAACAATAATACGATTTCTATGCATGCAACACAAGTCTTAAACCTAAGAATCATTCTGAATGTAACGTGCACGAGATACATGGTATCACATGTCTGGGTGTGAACTAACCTGAAAATTATCGTTGATGCAAATGCTAGAAAAGAGACCGTCATGTAAGGCTCCTCCCAGCACCTGAGTTTCTCAAACTTTGTGGCAGTTATACTCAGTGGTAGAATGAGTTCCTGGGAGTGAAAGATAAGAGTAGAAAGACAACATTGAGTCACTATGGTCTCTGCTAATTTTACTTTTGTATAATAGTTTGCAAGGTAATGAAAAAACTTTTGTATAATAGTTTGCAAGGTAATGAAAAAATACTACAAATAATGAGTGCATTGCACACAAAAGATGAAATTTGTCTATACATAAAGAATTAGGAAACCGTCTGAAACAATATTTGTAGCAAAAACTATTAATAGAGAAAAAGTGTTACCTTAAAGAGATCAATGTTACTAGGTATCCCTTTGATGGTTGCAGCATCAATAGTGGCTTGAGTTTTTTCTACCACCTTATATTTCTGTCTACATGTTTCTGCTGCTCTCTCTACAAGTGTGAGATCAGCAACTGCAAGGTGTTTGCTCAGAACTAAGCCTTGTCTTAGAGAAGAGTTTTTCCAGAAGTTAATGGATGCAGTTGAACCCCAGGAAGGAGATCTCATCCACCTTTTCAAGTAGACACTTCCATCTAGATCAGACACGTTATCAAAAGTTTCATAGGACTCTCTGGAAGCCCTGGCAATATCACCTCGTTTGAAGACCGTGTCTGCATCTTTGGTCAATAGTGGTCCACCCCAAAAATTTACAGCTAAAGTTTGACACACGATGTCACCATAGGCTACTTGTTGAAGAAAAGAGAACTGAACTAGTTTGATAGGATCATCTGGCAAATTCCGCATATATTGAAGAGCTTGAAGTCTTGCAATACAGTTAGATGCACTTGCAATTGCCTTTTCCTTACCCTTCTTTGCACCAAACACTTGGTACATTGACTTATCATCCTCTTTTGGCCCAAATTCTCGTAGAAATGTGTGCAACGCTATAACTTCACTAATAATTGCATGCCAAACATCTCGTCTAAGTTCACCTCCTAGGTCAACGAACTCCAAAACCCAAGTGGCCAACCTAAATGAATATTTTACAGGTTAGCATATAGGTAAACGACCACCCAGACATATGGCACCATACGAGAGGCATCACAACCACATCAGTTACATGAACATATGAACTCACCCAGGGCCGGACGAAACCGAAACTGCAGAATCAAAGAGAGAAAACCCTAGAGGTCCCACTTTCGCTTTCTCCACAGTTGACTTGTCCCCTGCGAGATCAAGTCTCAAGACCCCTTTACTTCCCTTTAAGTCAACTGGCTGAAACCAAAAGAGCATGACCATGAGAAGGGTTTCGGGTTCTCATTTCTACACCAAAAGAACAGTCTAATAAGAGATGGGTTCACAAAGTTTAAAATTAAACAACTTAGAATTCCAGCTAACGTTGCATATCTATGCAGGAAATATGTAAAACTGAAATGTTCTTTATCTATCAAAGCAAATAGAAAATAGTGTTCAATCGCTCGCTCCTTCCCGAGGGACTTAATAAATAAAGAACAATAATTACCTCAAAATAGAGAGCTTTATCAGTTAGAGTAAGTTTTCCAGGCCATGCAACGTTATTCTCCCACTTTAAAACAGGTCCTTTCCTGTTAGAGGCCATGCATAAAAGTCTCTCCGATGACAACTTTGGAAAGTCTGTAGTCTGGTGTGACTTCCTTCCTTCGTGTATTCTGTTCTGACAATGGAAAGATACTCAGCTAGGTAAACAACGTCGGGTTTATGTTTATCTATGCAAAAAGCTAAGTTAATGGGGTTCACATACATTTAAATTCTACTAGCACGAGAAGATAGATATTCAGCTTGAAAAGCAATATTGAGTCCATAAATAATCAAACAGGAAGCTAAGTTTAAAGGAGCATCATATATGTAAACTCCTAACTCCTAAGTGCTTACAAACTAATGATATCATCGAATGCACAAAGATTTTAGATGCACGCTATTCAAAAAGTTAACAGTCACACTATCTGAAATTGAAACCAGTAGTGGAAAACAACCCAAATGTCATACTCACTTGACAAGTTCCTGGATGTAAGCAAGCCAAATCTCCAAAGAAATGCCTTTTTGATCAGTGGCAGCAGCTAGAGCCTTGAAAAGGTTATGTACAGTAGCCCTATCAGCCAAGCCTGAAATTGCTGGAGCAATACGAACAAATGCTTTTTCACCTACAAACCGTCCCTTCAACACCAATAACCTTTCATCAATATTGATCTGCTATCCCAGCATTTCAAAGAGCAGAATACTATCTGATATCACAAACTTTGTTTGTCACAAACTTTGTTTGTTTATACTATTACCACAACCAACCTTCAGAGCAACAATAAGATTCAATTCCACAATAAAGAACTTTTTGACCTCATATAAGCCAAAAGACTCTAAGAAATACCTGAAAAGAAGGTTTAACTGAGGCATCATTGCGTGCATTTCTTTCTTTACAATATGGATTCGCCCACGCGAGCATTGTGATGAATATTAGCCTCTGGAATGCAGGTTCCTGTGAAGAGATAAGTTTCAATGGTTCAGAAACCAATAAACAATGTAAAAGACGTTAACAATGTAAGGACTAATCCATTTCTGAAACTAAAAAACTTGATAAGAGTTAGTGTAAAGCATCCCAGTTTCCAGATACCTTAAGACACGGATGAAACTCCGAGCTATCCCTCGATAAAAACCTGAAACAGCAATACTCCACCAGATATCGAGCATCGGTTGATAAAGCTGGAGAAACAAGTGTTTCAAATATATCCTGCATTTTCTTCCCAGTGATTCCATTCATCCTGCTTATAAAGGGTCGAAGAAAAATGAAAACTTTTACAACAACCACAAGTGAAGATGATTCAATGATCCTGTTGTTGTTTTTAAATTAGCTCACCTGCTAAACTGCTCGATGGAGATAATAGCATCAAAAGAAAGAGATCCTTTTGGTGTATCACTTCGAACTGTTTGTTCAACTGTAAGAAGTTCCTCCAAGTCTTCAAAATCTTGTTGATCATCAAGATCAACCTTTTTGAGACTCTGACTCTTTTTCTTCAGCGGAGAGGTCACATCACTCAGAATTTTCTGTGATTTAGACACCCACCTACTAAATCGTTCTTGTACTGCATCTGCCATAGAAGAACACCAAAGAAACTAAGTAGCTGTTCCAGAGATTCGAATTCGAAGAGGAAGAAGAAGGTCTTACTTGGGTCGATATCGTTCAATTTCCATTTATTCTGAGCCACAATTCGGAGTCTTTGCTTTCGATTAGAAGAACAATTTCTGGAGAAAGAGCAACGTCGATGAACACGAACTCCATCACAACGGAAAACAATAGGAAAATCTGGAGTTGAAGAAGAAAGTTTCAATCTTTTCAATCCTCCGACTCTCTGCGCCATTTTCTGTAGCTGAAAAAAAAGCTTTGGAGAGAGAGGCGTACGGTAGCAAAACACCACCTTTTTTTTTTGGGTCTTAGTAAATTATTGCTTTCTAGTTTCATCTTTTATGTCTTTATTCTCAAATAAATATCAAACCATGTCCCCACGATTCCTTAACCCAATATTATTCCATTTTAATCCATTCTCATTTGCCTTCAAATTGTGTTACACAACAGAAAAATTATGAATACGATTTGTGAAAATGCTTAGAACACATTACCTATAAATATAGTTAAACAAGATAAGACAGAGTTTAGTGGTCATAGGTCCATATGAAAATAAAGTTCTTGAAGATGCAATGTTATTGTGTTTTTCCTTCTTCTTTCTCCTCTCCTGCCAAAAACATTGACTTCTTAAACCATTAATTTACTGAGTTCCATAAATACAAGTTTTAAACGGGGCTTCCGATTATTCCTTTAAGCCCGACGAATCTAATGGGCTGATCCTCACGTAACAAAACACTTGATAACCGATCTTAATTGCAAGGTGAAATACAAGTGGAGCCGAGTTTTGAGGTGTGCTTAAACAGAGTAAAACTCTATGATCAACGAGGGATTTTTTCGAAGAGTGAGTCGGGTTATCGTGTTTAGTTAATACCCGAGAGTACGCTGCTATAGGAAAATCTAGACTTGCAGGAGAACATTTCGGCCTTAAGTTCTTTACACAACAGAAAAAAATTGTAATGACAACTACATAACAACAAAGGATAGGTCACATCCAAAACTAGAAACCAAAAGAAGAACAACTTCAAGATGTAATCATAGGCTCTGAATCCGACGAGTCAGTGGGAGATTTGTTGTTGGACTGACGTATTGAGTTGAATAATACATCTTTGATGACCTACAAGTACAACATTGATGAATTTTGAGCCTGTGAGATCCATGAATATTATTAGGGAAAGATATAACACCATTACGTTTCAGATTATTACTCACCTGTGACATTAGTCCATGGACCTGTTCCACAGTTATCTTTGAGCTATCCCGAGTTATCTTAGTTAGTTGAGACTCATCCTGAAAGTGATTTAGAACACAAGTCAAATGAGATCTTTAACAAGCATCTTATTCTTTTGACTATACGCAACACCCATTAACATTCTCTAAAGTTATATATCTGTACAAACTTCAACAACAACTTCTTTTCAACAAAACAAAACACCGCCAAGGCCCCAACAACCAAAACATTTGAAGATCTATCATCTTAGAAGCTAGATGTTTACGGTGGTACTTAACTAGCCAGATGTAGAAGTTTTACATAGGAAAAAACCTCAAGAAGTGGGGTGTGGAAATGTAGCACTCACACATACCTCTTTTTTCCTATGAAGGGATGATGGCACAGTTCCCCCAAAGCGAGAATGAGCCAGATGATTCTCCGCTTGCTCAAGCTTCTCAGCTTCATCGGTATGATTATTAAATGATTAGAACACAATCAACACATTACCTATTATACAGAGTAAACTATATTTTCATAGGCCATATCCAAGAGTTTACCCAAGTCTGATATTTGTCCGGCAACATAGTCTCCATTTCCCAGTAGTGGAGAAGAAGAAAGAGTGTTCACCCAGTACTTGTTCCATAGTAGATCCAGAAGGTGAGAATCAAGAGATGACTTGAAATAAGTGATATCTAATGAATAGTACTGCCAAAACCAAAAGCCAAACATAAGAATCATGTTGGGAGCTTCCAATGAGAAAAATCAAGAAAATGTACCTGTTTGCAGTGAACTCCAAAGTCCTCGATCTTATTTAAAGGAATAGTCTGATACTCAGAAACAGGTTCATCCGGAGGCTTATATCCTTCAGAGTATGTTCTGAATGCACCAATCTCAACCTTACCAGCTGAAACAGTCCTTGTTGGATCAATAACAACAGCTAAAAATGGCTCCTGATACTGTTGATTAAGCCTCTGCGTAGAAACATCAATACCAGAGAGCCAGCATCCATATCCAGGGTGAGAGTGATACCATCCAACAACATTCTCCAAGCGCCCCGCCTTATAAAGGTCAAGTTATAACCATAATCAATCTAACTGTTCTGACTTATATAGATACTTTAAAAGGTAACCAAAGGAAAAATCAAAACTTTGATGCTTCACAAAGAGTAACAATCTGGTATCAAAGTAACAACAAGTATTCACAACACTTACGAGCTTGTTGGTCTGAGAATACTCAACCATGTACTCATAAGCATCAGCCTGAGCATTAACCCTTGTCTCAGTTCCTTCCACTGGCAAAGCAAAAGCATCCATAACAATGATAGCATCACCATCAGTCTTACCTTGCATAAGACCCATTATTTCAATTGTGCCACCGGAGCGAGCGTGAACCACCATCTTAAGAAGAGCGAGCGCTGAGATCTTGACTCGTTTAAAGTAGTGAGGATCATTCTCCCATGGCTTCTCTTGCTGGAACCTACTCTGCGAAGTATCGTCGTAGTAGAAGATGTTATCGGAGGTTGAATCAGGTGAGTCTACTGTTCGAATGTTGTTCTCGAGTTCCCATGTCTTCCTTGCCATCGTCGACGACGAACCCTCCATTGATTTCACTCTCTGAACTAAACGATCTTACAGAAATTTACAAAAGGAATCAATTTTAGGAATCTAGGGTTACACAATCCACGAAATCGATTGAAGGTTCAAGAATTTGATGTTAGATGGAGTGTGATCGATCTGTCTGCTGAGAATTGAAAACTGTGTCGACGTTTCTTTGCTCCAAGAACACGTGTTGCTTTTTATACAGACACTGACACGTGATTTCAAAATTCCGGTTCGGTTTTCTTCTTGGTGTGTCGAACCAATTTGAGATTTTGGACGAGTATTTGATTTTGTGGTAGGTGACGTCGATAAATCCGCTAAACCAAAAGTGATTAGATACGTAATTACGTATGACTTAAGTTTACAAACAGATGAGTTTCGTAATTGATTCAAAATTATATTGTACTGACATTATTCTCCTGCATTTTTGGTTGACTTTTATCTTCTGTCTAATTTATCTGAGAGATGTCTACGAAGACTGTAGCTACAAAACTAGAAACCTTATCTAGCAATTGCAAAATAGCCATGATTGTCTAGTTTATCTTCTCCTCTTTAGGAACTTGGCATTTACAGTTCTGCTTTAGATTCCAAGTCTTGTTCTGTATCTTTAGAGATGTCACTTGATGGAGGAGGGTTAGGCTTGTCTGTAGCAGGAGCAGCTACTGGCTCGTTGACGAGTTCCACATCTTCACCCAAGATTTTTGCTGTGAATTTCCGGGCTTCGAGATCAAGATCGGGCCATTCAGTTACGATTCTTCTGGCACCCTGCAGATGAAACACCACATTTAACAAACAATGCTTTATGAGTGTTGTGGATATGAAGAAAAAATTCCTAGGGAAGCTTGGAAAAACAATGCTTACCTGAAGCTTTGGTTCCTTTGTCATGGGGTTATTGCAAAGGTCAATTGTTCTGGCCTTGGCTTTTGTGGCGTTTCCACACCAAGATTCACACCACAACCACTCTTGGGGAAGTGAAAATATAGGAACAGTATGCTGAGCATAATTAGGAAGATCCTGAAACAAGATAATGCCATGCCATCAACAAGTAGAACTTGAGAAGATAAGTCCAACCAGTAGTAGAATGTTCTAAGTAGAGAGAATCATATTGTACAACTTGCCTGATCTAGGTTGGACAAACTATTTGGATCCTTGCTAAGCGTCTCATAAAATACTCTTAGATTATCTCCTGCCGCTGTCTCTCGGAACTTAACCAAGTCAACAACGTACAGAGCACTACAGATAGAACAAGGCACATCAAAAATAGGAAAAGTAACAACGTACTGAGGTTCAAGTGAAGTTAGTTTGTTTACCTGATATGGTATGGCCTACCACGTAAATGTTCTTTCCAGAAACCCTGTTCAAAGCAATTGAGAATGTAAGAGTAAGGAAACCAAAATTACCTCTACAGGCCTAAAAAAAACAGATTAATGTATACCTGTCTCCAAAATCGATAGCCATCCATTTCCCTGTTGTTGTCACAAAAAGGAGTATATGCGAGAGGTCTTCCTTTGATATCCATATCATACAGTTCTCCCATGTCTGTCCTTATAATTTGATCTGCGTCGACAAATATAACCTGCAGAATACATGTCGAATGCCTTACAGCGGCATCTTCTAAGCATCAAAATCGCAAGAAAGAAATGAAGATATGATCATCTGTACCTTTTCCAATGAGAGAGGAAATATAACATCAAGGAAAAGAATTTTGTAGGCCCAAATAATTCGTTGCTTTTCTTTCTGTTTATGCAACCAGGAAGGCCATTTATATGTAATCAGCTCATACTCAAAGTTGTATTCTTGTGCCATATGTGGAATCACATCCTGCAAGGTTAGAATACGATACACATTAAGTTAAAGTGGCTAGAAAAACTAGTGATAAGTTCGCATCTAGAGATAAGAAGACATAAATAGATACAAACAAAAAAACATATGTGGAAGCAAAGAAAAAAGGAGCCAACCTTAAATTGAGGAGAGAGATAATTCTTAATAAACCAGAATTTTACAGGACGATTGGTGTTCTTCAGGACACTGAGAATCATGATCTTAAGGAAACGCTCGTATCTGTCATAAGCAATGCCTCGGCATCAGAAAGGAATTGATACCAACAAATCATATATTAAACTTTTTTTGTTCACATAATACACTTATGCACATGAATATCCACATATAGACGTAGAAATACCATGCATGATTTTCTTTTTATATGCTTGATGCACTTAAGGTAATTCAGATTATCTAAAATGGTTCAACACACTTGATTATATTATGTCAATGTGTGTGGTCAAGCAGGTTAGAAAAATGATAGCGCTTACAAATGCCCTGAAGCGATGGAGAATATATTTATCGTTTTCCCTTGTCGCCCACCCTTCTCATGCTCCTGAAAAGATGATAAATAGAAATAGCTTGATTAAAATTGTTGCAAAGGTAGCCCCCAAGTTAGAATCATGCAGAAGTTAGATGCAACAGGTTTACAACAATCATAAAAGTTAGTCCAGATTACAAAAGCTACTCACTTTTTCGGGACCTCCCTTCATTGATTGTTGACGACCACCAACAAAACCAGACGCCCATTTCAAGAAATTTGAGTTCCAGCTTCCTCGCTAAAACAAAAGAGCGTCATCAGAGAATAAATAACCAGCATTTTTAAAGACCAATAGTTTTTATGTAAATCTTCTATTCGAGTAAAGTAGCACTTACTTTGTTGTTTTGCTGCACACCATCATCACCGTCTGAAGGAACTAGCAACTTTTCATGCTCCTTACCCTTTCTCTTAACTACTTCTAGATGAACAACTTTACCACGCAGATCATCGATAGTAATACGTTTCAGTGAGGATTGATCTTGACTCCCATCATTTCCTCCTTTCAAAGCGTATAGCTCAGAACTTCTACCCGGAGCAAGTTGCAAATACCAAACCCCTGGGGATACTTTCATCTGCCAATAACCCAAATTGGCCATTACAAGGGTATCAACCAAATGCGGTCTATTTTTGGTTCCCAGAATCAGCTGAAGGCCACGAGGAGCCTCATGATCTTTTTCCGCGCAATGACCTGTGCAAGGGTTATGTTAATAATAACATGAACAAAACCATCCAGCGTTGAAGAATAAGTTTAGAAAAGCTAACCTGTAAGAACAAGAGATTCAACCTCAAAAACTGCCTGCAGTGTAGTGGTATCTCCCAGGTTCTCAAGCAATATATTATCAAGATCATGACTGGACAAAGCCAAATCCAGAAGAGAGAAAAAAAAAGCAGAAGGTCAGGCATAAGCAAAAATAAGTGAACTAAACAAGCAAATGCCATGACAAATATTTTGAGCCAAAAAGAACAGCATAATCCCATTTTCTTTTTCAGGGGAAAATACCATACATGGCAATTACTGGTTCAACAAGCCATGGCTCTGGAACGTCAAGATTCATGGTAAGTGTCTTAGACAATGGCATATTTGCGAAAAATGCCTTAGGCCCATCTACGTCAAAGCCTGTACTGCTGTAATCGTCCTGAAAAAAAATACATAGCAGAATCAATATTTGATCAGAGAATATGGGCAATACCAGATCGTCATATAATTTTATTAACATCTTTTTAAATAACATACCGTATTAGGTAAGACATATCTGTAGTAATTCTTCAGAGGAATGTCCACAAGGGAACTCTGCCAATAAGAAGAATTAAGAACTCTAGGTCAGACGCATGAACAATATGTATTTTCCTTTTTTCCAATAAGAAACAATTACCCTTGAAACATAATACACATGAAAAATACCCATAATTAACCACATCAGTAAGGCAGCTGTAACATCATAAAAATATTGATCTCAGCAAGAGTACCAGTAACCACAATAAAGCCAGAAGAATAAGTCCTTTAAACATCTAGGTGGCTCAGAACATTAAGTTTGACATTCAAGTGATTTCCCAATAATAAGGTTAGCTGTATATATTTTACTCACCATGGGATTCAGAACAATCCTCATGCTCGTCTGAACATGTTTCTGTAGAACTTGAAGAAGTGATGCTAGTTTTTGACCAGTAGGACTTAAAGGATCGATAACAGCATCAATGTGTATCGTTGCATTTTCATTTCCCAGCAAAACCGCACTACACAACGTATGGACATCTTAGTTGCATAGCCTTAAATTCCCAAAAAAATTGAAAAGAAAAGCAACTACCAATATAGCCAGTCTATATACCTGTACTCTGAATTCAACACCTCAAACCGTGCACTTTCAGAACTACGATCCCGTGTTGCCATTGCAGATGACACAAACATGAAGACATCGCTAAAATATTTACTGCAAGTGTGAAAAAATAAAAAAACAATATTCTATCAGCTATTTTTCAAACCATGCAAGGGATTATTCCTAAAAGAAGTGAAGAACCATATCCTATCAGCTATTTTCAGAACATACATGGGATCATCCCTCCTAGAAGAAGAAACATCAGTCTAGAGAGTGAATAAAGCCTATATAAAATAAGCAGCAAGAGCCAAATCTAGAAGAAAAAAAATTGTGCAGCAAAAAGAAGCTTTGCTCACCAAGAACTAGGACGAAAAAAATTGACAAGAAAAAGCATAAGATTAAAAAATTTCTGTTTAAAGTTTTGGTTTGGCAGACAAGAAGAAACAGTTAACGCATGAAACAAGAGACCTTGTGAGCAGATCGGGATCCACATCTTGCCATTCAATGCCTTCAATAATTTCTTGAACAGGCTTTACTCTTTGATTGAACTCCATTGACTCAAGAAGATGTAAATCTTGGCCCAAAAATGTCCTCTCATCCACAGGAAATATCACCTAGTCAAATATATACTTGAATGTGAGGAAGGTTCATAAATATACAATTGGAACTAACGCTAAGGATACGTAAATAGTATTAAACAATCTATATAATTACAGAAAAGGATAAAAGATGGTTTACACACCCTTCCATTTGAAATAATAGCATTTGCATCAGATTCAAGTCCAAGTTCCCAAGACAAGAATTGGGCGACCTGCATGACAATTATAAACAAAACCATTGTTAACACTATTGCTTTTTCAGAGGAAAACTGAAGATTCTTGTATCGATGTTCTTTCAGGCATGATAGAATTTTTTTTAAAAGCAGTATACCTTTGTCAAACGCTTAAGTAATTCTTCATCCAATGATTCAACGAGACAAGATCGGTATGCCTTAGAAGATAGCCCATATTCCTCAGCAAGCTCAAGGACTTTATCAATAAACATTTGAGAGCTAGCTGATTCCACTGCTGTTTTTAACAGATATTCACGCTCGTAAAACAAGCATAGTTTATCCAAGAAGTATAGCACCTTTTCCTTATGACTGCAAACAATTAGATAACAAACATAACACGCAGAGATGAATGTAAGAAAATGACGCAAATAAAGGTATTTTCAAGAAAACTTTACCTATCACACGCAAAACAAAAACACACATACCTAAATGATGAAGCAGTTTTTTCGAAAAACTTTATAAATAGAAGGCTATATGGGTCAGCATTCTGGCTGCTACTAAATAAGACTCCAAGACGAGCACTTTTGGAACCTCCAATCTGAATGAAAATACAAGAGCATCAATAACATGTGTGGATCCAACTGAGGGTGGAGGAAAAGGGTGTGTAAAGAACAAGGTAGAAAGCTATTAATACATCAACTAACCAGGTAACGGATTCCTTCATGTAACAATTTCATTCCTTTCTTCGTTGCGACATCAGCAGCAAGGAGATGAGTCACATACTTAACATCCTCTGAAGCTGGAATAGTCATAAGAGAAGATATATATCAAGTGAGTTTGCATAAGAAAACACATTTGGGATGTGGAAAAGAAGCTGTTGACTATATAAATGCATGGTTACTTACTTTCAGGAGAATGCAAGTAGTTAACATCATTCAACATAGATTCCCCTTTCCTGGTAGATGAAGCTAGCGACACAAACCTTGGTTTGTTCTTTCCTCCACTAATAATCTACAAACAATGCAATTACGAGAGGCAGACACTTCTTGGAATTAGTAATAAACAAACACATAAGCAAATTACAAAATATGCTACCAGTAAAACTCCCTACCTGTGGATTATAACGGCTAAGACCACTTTCCGAAAGCAATTTGTCCAAAACATTAGTACGGGATTCTATCTGGCCGTAATAAACTTGTTCTTGTATCTTGGGAAGCTCATCATTCATGGCATTCAAAAGAGTTTCTTCCTGGAGACACAAGGGCTAGCTTCATGAACCAATTTATAATAGACTTAAGAAAATCAAAGCATTAGAATATTAAAAGCTCTACTATGTGGACGTGAATGTCGATGCAGATTAAAGTAAAATGGTTTGCATGTACATAATACTGAATTAGATGCATGCTTGCAGTAAGCTACCAACATCTGAGAACGTCGACATATTAAAAAAGATGCACAAAAGTACCTCAATGGAATCAAAGACAAGGCCATTCATCAAAAAGGAACACTTCAATTTCGCCAGACCCAACTTAAATACAAACATGGAGCTCGCTTCAGATGCTTCCTTCAAAGTGTGCTCTTGTTGCAGTTTCAGCAATATATCCTGAGGGGGTGTTTTAACCTTTGGTCTGGAATATAACAGACCCAACTTTAGGAGCGCTAAGGAATACAATCCAAATTTTCTATGTAGATAGAAATTAATAGAGATCTACGATTGTAGAATAATGATTCTAAATATCCATGTTACTTACAAAATTGTCTCAACAAATGCTCCATCAACGTGTTCCTGTTCAATGTCCTCTTCGGAAGAATCAGCAGATTCAGTCCTTAGTGTGTTTACCTGTTAACAAACCTGAAGAACTTAGCAACTAATGTTTTGGATACTTGAAATTACGACAGAATGACAAAAAATCAACGAGAAATAATCAAGCCACTTCTAACTATGAGTTAAGTGTTAATGTCTATTACATTGCCCAAGAACTGAAAAGCTGTTTGAATCCCATGGTGCTCCTTGATGTACAGAAAAAGACGTATGACCTGCAAAGAGAGTTTTTCATCAGAAAAGAAAATCCTTTCTTAGTTTAACCCCCAAGCAAAAAACTAAAAATGAACTTAATAAGAAAAAGCTTCTTATTGCAGGCAAAAAAGTTCAAAATTGGGAAAATGATAACAGTATATTTATATTCTAAACGGTAAATACCATAGTGGATATGTCTTCTTTAACTTGGGCATTAGTCGCTGCATCAGAAGATGGAATTTGACCACCATTCTGCTCGATATTCTTGATTAATTGAGTGGAATATAATATCACCCCAAATCTCACAGGGAGTTGATTTTCGTATAAAGATCTGAGAGTATCAATGGACTGTAGAGATCCAACAATAGTCAGGTCAAAAGCTCTGTACTAATGAATAAGGGACGAAGGGCCAGCAATGCCGGGAAAGGGCAAGTATAAGACTTACCTCAAGACCGCAGGGAGTCGCTGGATCAATGACGTAAACTGCATGGAATAGGTTCTTTCGGATGTAACGTAGTTGTCCAGGGAAGGCAGGCATCAAAATCTTATTACAAGGTGAGAGAAACACATGCCATTAGAGATATTATTTTCCCGATGACACCTTGCTTACAAATAAATCATATGTATCCTCACTTATCAAGGAGATGTCAGCTGCACTAGTTACCTCGTTAATATTACTCCGCCAACGCTTGTACATATCATCCTCTTCCAGATTGTTGAGATAGGTAACATGCACAGAACGGAAATCAACCCGATATGAATCCGGTTCAGGGAGAGGTGTAGTTAGTAGAAGTTTCCGTATGGCTCCATCAGGTATCTGATAGTTGCATAAACATGTTAGCACATCCATATGTTCAAGACTAATCACAGTTTAGTGTCCTGAATAGACAGGAAAAAAAATCATCAATTTGTATAGTTCCAGTTTTTCCTCCATGTTATATAAACTACAACTTTACTTTTATTTCACACGAAGTAAGCTGTATGTCCAAGATCTCCAGCAAAACAGAAAAAAGAAATACTAAATTATAAAATTTAGGACCATTATTATAAGCGTACCTTAAGCTTCGAAAAATGGTTGGCCAGGGACAATTCCTGATGAGCCAAATCCATCAACCTGCAAACAGAAGGATCAGATGATCATGGCAAATGGACTATAACCAACAATTTAGGCATGTTAGCTTTTGAAAGGAGTAAAATAATCCAAATGAAAAGCGATACCACGCAAACTGATATCAAATGTAAGTGAATAGAAAGATGGGAAACTAGGTCTGGCCATACTGAAGCTAAAATGGGCTTGGGGAAAAGTACCAAACGAAGAAAAAATATCAGAATTTCACCATGGATTGCAGTAAATATGCCTAGACCAAGACAAAATAGCACAAAGTGCAAAAAGGTATTACATGTATAGATCCATATCTTCGATGTTCAACAGGGCACCATTCAGAGCCAACAAAGCCTTGCCAGGGGGAACCATTCTCTGGTTTGAAAGTATCTCTTCTTTGATTGATTCATTGAGCTGCACGATTAACCAGACACATCTAAAATCAAAGAAACCACAAGGAAACAATTCAACCAGCAGGTAAACACAGCATCAAAAAAACAATGACATACCTTCATGCGAGATAATGAAGAAACTACACTAGGAAAGTTTTGATTAATTTCTTGCATAGACTGCAGAGGATCAGAGGCATGGACTATTCTCTGCGCTGTTTGGTGTCCTAAATCTGTGGAACAAAGGTAAATTAGGAAACACTTTATCAATTTCTATTAAAATCAAGCCAAACATGCAGGATGCAGCAGTACCTTTGAGCTCCCAAACATCAAGCGTGTCTGATACTGTTGATGATAGAAGATAATCCCTAAAAGCCATGACTTCTGATCTTAGCTCGGGTTTCCTGTCCTGCAAAAGAGGAGCACTGACCTTAACGATCACCCAAAAGAAAATGAAAAAGCTGCTACAAAAAATTTCTCTGTCATTCCTCTCTTATCTTCGTCCATCTCACATCCACTAACAAACACATATTCATTTTGCGAGCATTCATGCATTCTTGCAGATCAAAATGAAGTGATTTTTTGAAAGAAATGGTTCTATATATATTTATGTATTATACTGGTTATATTTCTAATTAAACATACCAGGATTTTTGAGAATATAAAGCCCCTAACATCTTGACTAAGATCTTCAGTCCTAGGATCTTCAAGAGTGATACCTGAAACTCTTAGCAGAAACAATTAAAGAGTAGCAAATTCACAGCTAACAGAAAGAAGATAAGGAATAAATAACCAATAGGAAAAATCTTTTACTTTCAATATTCGGGTGGCGAAATGAATAAATGAGTGTTTAACACTAACCTTTCTTTATAGCACTATCATCCATTGCCTTGTACTCCATGTTCTTCAAAGCAAGCTCCACACCATAACCAGCTAAGCTAACATTCTCCCTTGCTCCAATGGCACCGCAGGGTCTAGTTTTGCCTTCACAGCCCAAAGGTAATACTGGCCTAACAACATATGTAACTTTTCCCTGGAGGAAACCAAGGCTTCATTAGAATGCACACAAAAAAAGCAGAAAGAAACAAAGAAATGGAATCCCTGGAAAATATAGGCTGAAGTTGCTTTATCAAGACTATAAGAAAAACACAACTGAACCCCATATGAGAACTTCTCAAACTCATGCCTCGTGCTCGAGGTAAAGCCTTCCTTTTCTACCCCAATAACAAAATACGTTTTTTCAATAATGAAAGTCAAGTTTCCCAGGAAAAAGAGAGACCTCCTTGGCTGCTTTAGCAAGCGAGAGGTGAAACTTCCTAAAGCAATCAGTCCCAACAGCCCCATAGAGAACAGCAACTGGGCTTCCAGCCCTTGAATCAAAATGAACGTGATCGAAGTCGAATAGCTCAGGCCCCTGAACAGCATCTCCAGCACTGGCATCCAACGAAATGCAGCTTAGAAAGAACAAATTGTGATCTTAACCAAAAAAATAAAAATAAAGAGAGAGATTGTAAGTGCATACGCAGGAGCAGAAACGAGCCAGGATTGGAGATCTGCAACGTCGTAAAAGAGAGAGGAGCCAGTATCGACCCAACAGCAGTCAGTCGCAGAGGGATCATCGCCGTGAGGGAAAGAAGATAGAGACTCATCGGCCAATTGGCGATAAAGCACAAGCCTGGGCGAGGCAGATCTCAAAGTAAGTGAGAAATGGAAGAGAGAAGCCACTGGTTGAGCTAACAGAGTCGAAGCCTGTTTAGATATCTTAAGAAGACAATCTCTAGCTGATTTGCAATCGGAATCACCAGTATCATCTCCATCGGAACCAAGCCAAGCATCAGTGAACTCCCAGAACAACTGCTTCGATTCTTTGGAAATCAACTCACTATATCACAACAAAAATCACTCAGATTCAGCTCAAGATCAGTATCAATGGTGATCGACAAAAGTAAGAAGAAGCATTACCCAGCCTCAAGGAGAAGAGGAGTACCCTGCCACTTGGCCTTAACCGCCACCTGAACATTCTTAGGTCTCCGATTCTGAGCGTTGACGCCGACGACGACGAAGAAGAGAAGAATGAGATAGAGCCAAGATCTCAGATTGGTCCCCATCTTTTCCGCGACGGAGAAGAAGAAAACCAGAAACGAGCCGGGAAATATTCTTACTAACTCAAAAGAGGGTAATCTCGTAAATAACCAACAAAAGCCACGACATCGAGTGTGACGTGGAGATCATTGATTGGTAGAAAAGGTTAGGGTTTTTCGAGTTTTTGGAGACTTCGGTGTTGGTGGTCACCGTCGAGATCATGCGAAGGAATGCTCCTCAGGCGGAGGATACTATCGCTCACTGCGTCGTCGTTAAGAAACTGCAATCCCTGTAACAACGGCGACGCTATCTCTTCTACATCTCCGTTCTCTACCTTCACGAAACCTTCTTCTTCAATCGCTCCCGGAGATTTCCTCGTCCGCGAATGGAAAGACTGGTTTAAGCAGCGAGATGTGAAACAGAGCCACCAGTTAATCGATCGAATCTTTGATATCCTTCGAGCTCCTTCTAACGATGGAGATGATCGAGCTTTTTATCTTCACCTCTCCAATCTCCGACTTCGCCTCACTGAGAAATTCGTCCTCGACGTGCTTACACACACTCGTTACGATATCCTCTCATGTCTCAAATTCTTCGATTGGGCTGCTCGTCAGCCTGGATTTCATCACACGCGTGCTACTTTTCATGCTATCTTCAAGATCCTTCGTGGTGCTAAGCTTGTGACTCTTATGATTGACTTCTTGGATCGAAGTGTTGCTTTTGAAGGTTACCGTCATTCTCTTCGTCTCTGTGATGCTCTTGTTGTTGGTTATGCCGTCGCTGGTCGTACTGATATAGCTCTTCAGCACTTTGGTAACATGAGATTTCGAGGTTTGGATTTGGATTCTTTTGGGTATCATGTGCTTCTGAATGCACTTGTTGAGGAGAAGTGTTTTGATACTGTTGATGTCATCTTCAACCAGATCTCCGTGCGCGGCTTCCTCTGCGCTGTTACGCATTCCATTTTGGTGAAGAAGTTGTGCAAGCAAGGTAAGCTTGATGAGGCTGAAGCTTATCTTCGAGCCTTGCTCCCTAATGATCCTGCCGGATGTGGTTCTGGCTTAGGCATATTGGTTGATGCTCTATGTTCCAAACGAAAATTTCAGGAAGCTACTAAATTGTTAGACGAGATCAAAGTGGTGGGAACTGTGAATATGGACCGTGCTTATAACATTTGGATTAGGGCGCTTATTGGAGCTGGATTCTTGAACAACACTGCGGATTTCTTGCAAAAGATTAGTCCTTTAGAAGGGTGTGAACTCGAAGTTTTCAGGTATAACTCTATGGTCTTTCAACTTTTGAAGGAGAACGATCTTAATGGTGTGTATGATATCCTGACGGAGATGATGGTACGTGGAGTTTCGCCTAATAAGAAAACGATGAATGCAGCTTTATGCTTCTTTTGCAAAGCTGGATTTGTAGATGAAGCCCTTGAGTTATACCGGTCGAGGTCAGAAATTGGCTTTGCTCCTACCGCCACGTCTTACAACTATCTGATTCATACCCTTTGTGCCAATGAAAGTGTCGAACAAGCTTACGATGTCTTGAAAGGGGCAATGGACCGAGGGCATTTTCTTGGTGGAAAGACATTTAGTACACTTATCAATGCCTTGTGCTGGAAGGGGAAGCCTGACATGGCAAAGGAGCTGGTTATTGCTGCCGCAGAACGGGACTTATTGCCTAAACGTATAGCTGGTTGCAAGATTATATCAGCTCTTTGTGATGTTGGGAAAGTGGAGGACGCTCTTATGATTAATGAGCTATTCAATAAAAGTGGTGTAGACACCTCCTTCAAAATGTTCACCAGCTTGATATACGGCTCAATCACACTAATGAGGGGAGACATAGCTGCTAAACTTATCATCAGGATGCAGGAAAAGGGCTACACCCCGACCCGTAGTCTCTATCGAAATGTTATTCGATGTGTTTGTGAGATGGAAAGTGGTGAAAAAAACTTCTTTACTACTTTGCTAAAGTTTCAGTTGTCTCTTTGGGAACATAAGGTTCAGGCCTACAACTTATTCATTGAAGGAGCTGGGTTTGCAGGAAAACCAAAACTTGCAAGATTAGTGTATGATATGATGGATAGAGATGGGATCACGCCCACACTAGATTCAAACATTCTCATGCTTCAGAGTTACCTTAAAAATGAGAAAATCGCTGATGCTCTTCACTTTTTCCATGACCTGCGAGAAAAAGGTAAGACCAAGAAAAGACTCTACCAGGTTATGATTGTTGGCCTCTGTAAAGCAAATAGATTGGATGATGCTATGCATTTCTTGGAAGAAATGAAGGGCGAAGGACTACGGCCTAGTATCGAATGTTACGAAGTAAACATACAAAAATTGTGCAACGAAGAAAAGTATGATGAGGCAGTTGGATTAGTCAACGAATTTAGGAAAAGTGGGCGTCGTATTACAGCTTTCATCGGTAATGTCCTTTTGCATAACGCCATGAAGAGCAAAGGGGTGTATGAAGCATGGACACGGATGAGAGATGTAGAAGATAAGATCCCTGAGATGAAGTCACTTGGTGAGTTGATAGGATTATTTTCGGGACGAATCGATATGGAAATAGAACTGAAGCGGTTAGATGAAGTTATAGAGAAATGCTATCCTCTTGATATGTACACATACAATATGCTGTTGAGAATGATTGTAATGAACCAGGCAGAAGATGCATATGAGATGGTAGAAAGAATAGCACGGAGAGGGTATGAGCCTAATGAGCGGACTGACAGGATCCTTGAACGGGCTGACCGCATACTAGAGGGACGAAATTCAAGGTCAAACTTAGGGAGGAATGATTGGAATAGCAGACAGAGGCAACTTGAATGATGAAAAGTATGTCACGGAGAGGTCAGAGTTGTTACATATAGGGAATAAGGGAAGGATCCTTCAATTGATTTGGATTCAATATCTGTTTTGGGATTTCAGACAACAGGTGAATGAGAAAGCCAGATTCTTCTTATTGAAGCTTTATTAGTACTGGATGTTGTAACTTGCAGGAGCTTTTGTCTCTGGATTGCAAAAGATCGGTGGCTACTATTTTCACAGAAGCTTTGTTTTTTCAGTAAAGATGGATGTGTCATTCAAGACACTTACAGAATTGGGTAGTATCAGCTTTCAGATTTCCCATTATGTACACAATTGTTTTGTAGTCTTTCCAAGTAGAAACACAACTCGGAGAGAGAGATTTCAACAATTTTGTCAAATTCTTCATTTGTTGGTAAGGAAAATTAATGGTGCTCGCCCACCTTGTTTCTGAAAGTGGTGTTTGTATTACATATTTACATTTTTTTATAATAGTACTTTAGTATTTCATCTAATTCGTCTTTATAATACTATCATATAAAAATATGATAACATCACTCTTTTTGACTAAAGACAAAAAAAAATTAGTAGCATAATCACAAAAGTAATTGAAAAATAAAACAATAGGGGGGATTAAAATCACCAAGTGTTACGAGAATAATTTTAAAGAAGAGAGAGAGGAGATTCGGGATTACATATAATCACACCATTAAACAAAGAAAGAAATGTGTGTACTGTGTACTACAGTTTAACACCATTTGTACTGCATAATTAAAGACCCCCACTTACATACTGACATACACCAAACCAGAGAGACTTACATTACATGACTGTTTGTCTGTTTCTATGAAAACTCTGCATTCTTACAAAGAAGTAGAACATTGGAGGAGATGAACCAGGTAATTAAGAAGCTGTAAATCCTTTCTCACAAGTTTTCTTCTTCTGTCCAAAAAACAATAATTTGTTTTTCTCTTCTTCTCTGGCTCGCTCTGGTTCTTATCATTTCCAAATTCTTCTGTACTGCAGATATACGACCTTTTCTCTTCTAATAACTTGCTGTGACCTGTGATTCCCTGAACCTCATTTATTTTATTTTTAATCTTCAATCATTTTAATATTTAAAATTAAAAAGTTTTTGTGTAGCTTCATTGCATTGTTATTTATTTACTGCTTCTGTGGTTGACTTTATTAGGCTATCTTCCCCTATATATATAAACATATCATTGTCAAGATCATCTTGTTAACTTAATTAGGGTTTAGACATTTAATTAGCAAATTCTGAGTTTCACTTGTTTAAGAGAAGAGCAAAAGCCTCTTTATTGTTTCTATTGCCGTCTACATATATGTCTTCTCAGCCGAATCATCAAACTTCAATATCAAGTTTACTCCATGATCGCTTGCATATCCCTCCTGCAGAAACAATCGTTGAGAAAGATTCCGGAGACAAGGACGACACTTGTCAATCACAAAGAAAAAGGAAGGAACTAGTTTTGCATGATGTTGTTGATGGCTCAAGTAGTGGTGCATCAAAGAAACAAGACCATAACGCTAAGGAGCGTTTAAGGAGGATGAGACTTCATGCCTCTTACCTCACTCTCGGCACTCTTCTTCCTGATCATTCTTCTTCTTCCAAGGTTTTCATCATTTTGTTTTTTCACTACAACTTAGGTATGTTCTTGTGGTTGTTTGAGCTATATATAACTTGTCTTGCTGATTTGGCAGAAGAAATGGTCTGCACCGTCTATAATCGATAATGTAATCACTTACATTCCCAAGCTACAGAATGAAGTTGGAGAGCTTACTCTCAGAAAGCAGAAGCTTGTGGAGTTAGAGAGACGAGGTCCTTCTATTCGAGCAATCTCGGTTCTTGAATTGGGGGAATCAGGTTATGAGGCTGTTGTACAGATATGCTTGAAGAAAGAAAGCGAAGATGAGTTCTCAAACTTGCTTCATGTAATGGAGCTGCAAGGTTTGAGTATTTTAAGTGCTTCTACTTCTCTAGTTTGCCGAGAGCAAAGGGTGGTTTGTTACAACTTCCATGTCAAGGTGTGTCTCATCTTATCTTCTTCATTACTCTTTCGTTTTATGTTTTTATTGAATCGAGACAATGTGTTAGTAAATAGACTCACAAATCTTTGGTATATAAGTTTTAGACATGGATATGATCAACAATGATGTAACTTTTCTTTTCCAACCTAATACAAGGTAGGATTTTGTTTAAGCTGAGCATGGGACGATTATGTTAAGATTCTATAAGGTTAGAAATGAATGTATATAGGACTAATTGATGGTTTATAGTTAAGTTCATGAACCAGTGGGTTTTCTTAAGATATTGATTCTATTGGTTGGAGAGAGACTGTTTCAACCTCAATAGACCTGGTTTTGAGTGTGGCATTGTGTATAGAGAGGAATGATTATTTACATATGTTTTCATGTATTATGGACAGCCGATCTATGGACCAGAAACACTAAACTAAATTCATAAATAGTCTTTAGCAATAGTATGGCACTAACGAGTTGTTTCTTTTTGAACAATTATTTACATATATTTGCATGTTCTTTTTGAGAGAACTAACAGTTGCGAAATGTATATGGGAAAGTGTAGATGGATGAGAAGCCATGTGAAGGTGATGACTACATCACAGTGTTAAAGAACAACATCATTTCTTCGCTTCGTGACAACACAAAATGCAAATGAAATATATAGTGAGGTATAGAATCAACAGAATATCTTTGATGATGCATATCACAACTGTCATTCCTCTCGATCATGTTTAATTGGTTTCGTGTTTGAAATCATATTTAGATGTAGAAGTTATGTCTATCTCCCTATGCAAAACCCCTTATTAGTATGCCTCAAGATCACAATCGATTTCGAGTCTCGATGTAAGAAAAGAGGCTAATTTACATCTCTGGTCTCGGATCTGAGAGGATTATGGACCAAAGTCCCATAGCTTCTTGTAATCCAAAAAGAAATTTATTTGTGGTACTAGAAACTCATGTTGGTGATTTAGCTCAGTTTTTCAAGATAAGTTGTTAGAATGCCGAATAACAATCGTGAGAGCTAGTTTCTGTAATGTTTTGGTCGGTTTCTAAAGATACTATTTTGAACTCGGTTAAACAATGTTGGTTTTAGGAAGACTGTACTAGAGTTCGGTCCCACCCAGGTACATTCTCAATAAACCAGTTTCGAAGGATATAAGTTGGATTAGCCTGCCTATGTTTCACGAGACAGCAACATATATATTCCAAGTATGACAAGTTGACAACACATGGCTCCGGAAAAATACTGAGTTTGGCCAACCTTTGCAGTTTGCTATAAATAAGTTGAGCATTGGACTATAGAGAGAGTTGTGTACATACTACCTTAACATAACTCTTAAATGAATGTAATAAAGGGTTTGAATAAATGTTACGTGCGTAGCGGACTAAACAATCAGTGGTCTAGACCAATCTATTTTTGAAGTGGACAACAATCCGTCGCGGACCAAATTTATTTATACATATGTAAAAGCGGTTTGTAGTTATCCCGCACCATTACCGACTATAAATTCTGAATGCTAAATAAAAGCAGTGGATTTATCCGCCCCAACTATCGCAACAATTCGAATCCAAAGTAAGATCCTTGCATTAACAAATGTATGATTTAAATCGGACAAAAAGAACACTAACTTGTACAAAATAACAAACGTGTAAGTTAGAGTCGAAGCGTCACACAATTACATTTACCGTTTTGCCCTTCTTGTTGTAATTCTGGCAATTCCAATTTCCTCAACGCCTTTAAATGACATCGACCCCAAAAAGGAAAAGAAGGAGAAGAGTCAAACCTGAGAATCTCTCTAAGAAGTAGAAGATGAAGAAGCGAACGATGTACGCATGGGGATCGGCGATTGTAATCTTCATAGTTCTTATGATCGTCACTCCCACCATCCCTCAATCTCAGTCTTACCACAATTTCGCCGATCAACGCTCCTTCTTCGGTATAATTCGTCACTCTTCTTCTTCATAATCTCCTTTTGAATTTTAGGGTTTTGATCTTACAAATCCATTCTCAGGGATTCCGAATGCTTTAAACGTCATCTCCAACTTCCCTTTCCTAATCATCGGCCTTATCGGTCTCATCCTCTGCTTTTACCCAGAAGATTACTTCAGATTTAGGTGCCTAATTTATATACTTCTTCTTTGTGAAATCAAAATTCAATTTAGTTAAAATCTGTTGTGTGTATTGAAACAGTTTGCGAGGTGAGAAAATAGGATGGACTTGCTTTTACGTTGGTGTGGCTTCTGTTGCTTTTGGATCTTCTTACTATCATCTTCACCCAAACGATGCTACTCTCCTCTGGGATCGTCTTCCCGTACGCTCTTGCTCTTTCTCTTCTCTTCTCTAAGACTCTTTTTTTTGTTTGCTTTGTCTTGTTTTTGATCACTGGTTTTGATTTAGATGACAATTGCTTTCACATCAATCATGGCTATATTTGTAATCGAAAGGATTGATGAGCATAAGGGTACTTACTCCATTGTTCCTTTGCTTCTTGCTGGTCTTGTTAGCATTTTGTATTGGAGGTAAGTCAACCCTTAAGCTTTCAAGTGGTTTTAACTATACAATGTTGAGATAGAGTAAGCTCACATGAGGCTGTAATTGCAGGTTTTTCGATGACCTTAGGCCATATGCTTTAGTCCAGTTTGTTCCTTGCATTGTGATTCCGTTGATGGCTATTTTATTGCCTCCAATGTATACACATTCTACGTATTGGCTATGGGCTGCAGGTTAGTGCTCAGTGTTGTGTTGAAAGATCTTCAGTTCGCTCTGCATTCGAAGCTTTGTTACTTCTGGTTCTTATTCTAGGTTCAACTGGCGGAAATTGCAGGATTTTATCTCTTAGCCAAGGTGGAAGAAGCTGCGGATAAGCCTATATATAGCTGGACACATCATATTATTAGTGGGCACTCTCTGAAGCATTTGTGTGCCGCTATGGTCCCCGTCTTCCTTACCCTCATGCTTGCGAAAAGAACCGTTCAAACTGAGAGGTACATTCTTATTCTCATGTATATGAAACGACCCGACGTGGCACACCCATATTCTTGTCTCATTGTTTTACCTCATTTTGCTAAACACAGGATTAGCTTGTATAAGACATGGAAGATATCATGGACGAGGAGTAGAGAGAAGGGATCCGAGGAAGATAGGTTTGAGTATAGCTACTCTAACGTTGCAGTCGAAGAGACTCGGTAGATTATTTTGGTGACTCGTACAATGTAAGATCATCTTTTACTTTTGATAGTTGTGTTTTAAGATTATTGGCTTATAGAATTAGATATAGGTGGTAGAGGTTGATAATCCAGTTGGATACTAATGTTACACCCTTTTCGTTAATACTCGAGCTGTAATCTTATCAAAATGCTACACTCTACCATTCATAGTGCCCCTTTGTTTTCTTATGGAATGTCTGTCGTCTTTGATATTATATCTTGTGACTTTAGTTATTGAGATTGGTGAGACTCGATGTTCTTCTTATTATCAACTTAAACCAAATCTACAGACCAAATCAGAGACAAGTTTGCCCAATTGAGCATGAAACCATTGGAACACTTTTCTTAACACAAGTGTTTTCAGGATAGGCCGTTAAGTCTTCGAATAACAGAGACGACGCCTTGAATCCCTAACTTGCCATCTCCATTAGCCACCATTCCAGTGAACAACTGCTTGCTCAAAGCAGCACCAGGCATCGCCGCCTCTGCCGCCATTCCCAAATCTTTCACCATATACTCTGCAAACCCAGTCGCCTTATAATCCCTCATCACCATCATCTCCCCAAACAGCCGCATAACCGCCGATCCAGCTGCACCGTCCTTAACCGCCTCAAGCCATTTAACTGTATCTAAACCCGCCTTCCCGGCGAACACAATCCCTTCAGCAAGTCCAACCAGGTTGCTTGCAGCGGCGATCTGATTCCCTATCTTGCAGCTCTGTCCACTCCCTGCTCCTCCCATATAACTTACAGTCCCCATATTCTTCATCACCGGGGACAACCACTCCACGATCTCAGAATCTCCGCCGGCGAAAATCCCTAATGTCCCCTCGCGTGCCCCAGCGTCTCCACCTGATACCGGCGCATCTACCGCCCAACAATTCCTCCTCCTCGCCTCCGCGTGTATTTCATGCGCCAATTCCGGAGTGCTACTAGTCATGTCCACTGTTACTCCACCGGGATTAAGACCAGAGAGTACACCATCTTCACCGAGAAGCAACGATCGGACATCGTTAGAGTTTCCAACAATCGTGAACACAACGTCGCTCATCTCCGCTAACTCTTTGGGGCTATTGGCGATGCGAGCTCCTTTGGTTTGCAGATCCTTTGATTTCCGGAGATCGCGAGCGTAGACGGTGACCAAGTAGCCTGCGGCGATAATATGAGAAACCATGGCCGATCCCATTATCCCGATGCTAATCCATCCTATTCGAGTCTTTGAAGGATCGATGAGTTTCGGATATGATGTCTCCATTTCTGCGTTTCCACAGAACGAATGAAGAATTTGTATGAGAGACGACGACGACGATTGGAAAAAAAAAAAAAGAGTAAGCCTTACCTACTTCACTCGATTTTGATTTATTGAGCTCAATTTTTGTTTTTTTTTTCTGGATTTTAGTTACTTTCATCAATTTTTGGTTTTTGATTTAGATGATTATTGCATTCAGGTCAATCATGGCTATATTTGTAATCAAAAGGATTGAAGAGCATAAGGGTACTTACTCCATTGTCCCTTTGCTACTTGCTGGCCTTGTTAGAATTTTGTATTGGAGGTAAGTCAATTCTAAACTTCGAGTGGTTTTAACGATACAATGTTGATGGCTATACTATTAACTCCAATGTATACACATTCCACTTATTGGCATTGGGCTGCAGGTTAGTGCTTAGTGTTGTGTTGATATCTTCAGAAGCTTTGTTACCTGTAGTGCTTATTCTAGATTCAATTTGGCTGAATTGCAGGATTCTATCTCTTAGCCAAGGTTGAAGAAGCTGTGGATAAGCCTATATATAGCTGGACTCATCATATTATTAGTGGGCATTCTTTGAAGCATTTGTGCGCCGCTATGGTCCCCGTCTTTCTTACCCTCATGCTTGCAGAAAGAACTGTTCAAACCGAGAGGTACATTCTCGTATCTATGTGAAATGACCCGACATGAAACACCCATATTCTTGACTTATGGTTTACCCCATTTTGTTGAACTCAGGATTAGCTTGTATAAGACATGGAAGATATCATGGACGAGGAATAGATCGCAGGGATCCGAGGAAGAAATGTTTGAGTATAGCTACTCCAACGTTGCAGTTGAAGAGACTCGGTAGGTTATTTTGGTGACTCGTATAATGTAAGACCTTTGATAGTCGTGTTTAAGATTATTGGTTAACAGGACTTACTTATAGGAGGTAGAGGTTGGTAATGTTACACCATTCATAGTGCCCCTTTGTTTCTTATCGTTTATGTTTCTTGTAAACTATAGTTCTCGAGATTGGTGAGACTCCATGTTCTTATTAGCAACTTTGGTTCAAGAACCAAATCTACTGACCAAATAGAAAACAAGTGTGCATAGTTAACACTAGTGTTATCAAGATATGCCGTTAAGTCTCCTAATAACAGAGACGACACCTTGAAATCCCAACTTCCCATCTCCATTTGCCACCATTCCAGAGAACAACTGCTTGTTCAAAGCAGTTCCAGGCATTGCCGTTGCCGCTTCCGCCGCCATTCCCAAATCTTTCACCATGTACTCTGCAAACCCCGTCGCCTTATAATCCCTCTCCGTCATCATCCCCCCGAAAAGCCGCATAACCGCGGATCCAGCAGCACCGTCTTTGACCGCATCAAGCCATTTCACCGGATCTAAACCCGCCTTCTCAGCAAACACAATCCCTTCAGCTAGTCCCACCATGTTGCTTCCAACACAAATCTGATTCCCAATCTTACAACTCTGTCCACTCCCTGCTTCTCCCATATACCTCACAATTCCCATATTCTTCATCACCGGAGATAACCACTCCACAATCTCCAACTCTCCGCCAGCGAAAATCGTTAGCTTCCCCTCACGTGCTCCGGCATCTCCACCCGATACAGGCGCATCCACCGCCCAGCAATTTCTCCTCCTCGCCTCCGCGTGTATCTCACGCGCCAATCCCGGCTTGCTACTAGTCATATCCACGGTTACTCCACCGGGTTTAAGACCAGCGAGTACACCATCGTCACCGAGAAGCAACGATCCAACATCGTTAGAGTTTCCAACAATAGTGAACACAACGTCGCTCATCTCCGCTAACTCTTTAGGGCTATTGGCTACGCGAGCTCCTTTGGTTTGCAGATCCTTTGTTTTCCGGAGGTCGCGAGCGTAGACGGTGACTGAATAGCCTGCGGCAAGGATATGAGAGACCATGGCTGATCCCATTATCCCAATCCCGATCCATCCAATTCGAGTCTTGGATGGATCGGTGAGTTTCGGATATGGAGTCTCCATTTCTGCGTTTCCACAGAACGAATGAAGAAATTTGTGAGAGACGACGACGACGATCGGAAAAAAAAACAGTAAGCTCTTTAGTCTTCACTCAACTTTTATTTATTGAGCTCAATTTTTTTTCCTGGATTTTAGTTATTTTATTTTACATATATATTTTTTTAATCTGGTCTTCCTCTCCCAATTACAAAAGTCAAGGTTCTCACTTCTCAAGCAATATGCTTGAAAGATGAAACAATCTTCCCTCTATTTTAGAGTTTGATCTGAATTAACACATGGAGTTGGTGAGACAGAGGTAGAGCTTAGAAACAGAGACACGTAATGTTCATTTCCCATGAAATCATGCAAACTCTCATATAAGTCACGAGACCTGAATTTCATCCTTGTTTTGGACATGCACCATTCACATGCTTACCCTGTGATGCAACAAACTTTGTTTTTCCATTTCCTTTATGCTAAACACTATAACCAACATTTGCCACAAAACATTAATTTTCTTTTCTTGACTCTCTTGCTTCTCTCTTTTCCCAGTTTGGGTTCCAGAATATGGAATCGAGCTTTCATTTCATCAATCAAGCTCTCCTTATCACTCAGAACTTTACGAGCTTTCCCCATTTCCTGACAGCATCGGCCTGTGTTCTCATAGCTGTCTTTGGTTACTATTTTTTTAAACCAAGATGTATTATATACCTCATTGACTTCTCATGTTATCAACCTCCTGACTTCTTGCGAGCTCCAGTCTCTAATTTCATTGAACATCTTACTATTTCCGGTGTTTTTGATCAAGAAAGTCTTGATCTCCAGCAGAAGATTTTAGAGCGGTCAGGTATTAGTGATGACGCGAGCGTGCCTGCGACAGTCCATGAGATTCCACCCAACGCTTCTCTCTCTGCAGCTAGAGAAGAAACTCATGAGATCCTCTTCGCTATTGTTGAAGACCTTTTCTCAAAGCATGAGATAGATCCTAAGAGTATTGACATCCTTGTGTCTAACTGCAGCCTATTCTGTCCTTCTCCATCCATAACTTCTATGATCATAAACAAGTTTGGCATGAGGAGTGACATAAAGAGCTTCAGCTTGAGCGGTATGGGCTGCAGTGCCGGGATTCTTTCGGTTAATCTTGTAAAAGATCTTATGAAGATTCATGGTGACTCTTTGGCCCTAGTGTTGAGTATGGAAGCTGTGAGTCCAAATGGTTACAGAGGGAAGTGTAAGTCAATGCTCATTGCTAACACTATATTCAGAATGGGTGGGGCTGCGATTCTTCTTTCCAACAGGAAGCAAGATTCCCATAAGGCGAAATACAAACTCCAGCATATTATCAGAACTCATGTCGGTTCAGACACTGAATCCTATGAGAGTGTAATGCAGCAAGTTGATGAAGAAGGAAAAGTGGGAGTAGCATTGTCCAAGCAGCTTGTGAGGGTAGCATCAAAGGCCTTAAAGATCAACGTGGTGCAGTTAGGCCCTCGGGTGCTACCTTATTCAGAGCAGCTCAAATACATAATCTCATTCATCAAAAGAAAATGGGGAATGCACAAGGAGATATACACACCCAACTTTAAGAAAGCTTTTGAGCATTTCTGTATACATGCTGGAGGAAGGGCGATAATCGAGGGCGTGGAGAAGCATCTGAATCTGGACAAGGAAGACGTAGAGGCTTCAAGGTCAACTCTGTACCGTTATGGGAACACATCTTCGTCTTCACTGTGGTATGAACTGCAATACCTGGAAGCAAAAGGTAGAATGAAAAAGGGAGATAAAGTATGGCAGATCGGGTTTGGAAGTGGCTTTAAGGCAAACAGTGCTGTCTGGAAATGCATTTCCGAGATCGATTCAAGAGACAGGAATGCATGGTCTGATCGAATCCATTTGTATCCGGTCTGTGGAGATGCTTCAAGTGCATTGAGGACGGAGCTCCTTTCTTGACATTGATTCGCTGCTCCATAGAATAGTTTATTTATACATTCCTTCGTATTCTCTCTGGTTTGCTCTTAAGCTGATTCATGCATTGTAGGAAAAACTTTCCACATTTTCAGATTCTTCAAGAGCTGTTTCTTTTGGATCTCTCCTCTTAGAAATGTTTTGTTATTGCTATTTGAAATAGGCTTTAGTATATACCCCTCACAAGATTTAGTATATGCAACTGTTTCACTTCCTATAACTGCCAATTTAACACTAAAAACAAGTCCTGAAAAACTAAAAGTTAAGAAGTAAGAACCTTAAGTGCTAAACAGTAACATTCTGCATTTTACAAACTACTTCAGCTTCTATTCTTGTGTCCAGCTCGGTTTCCATATGTTCAATCAAACTCTGCAGCCTTCTACATGATCCCGATAAAGCTTCTGATGAAGAATTCCTGAAGCTCTTAACACCAGTCTCAATCTCACCAATAGTTTCCCATATTTTCTCCACTGTTTGTTTCATGAGACCAAACTCTTGTGGCGGATAAACGCAGGCTCCAAGCTCATCAATCTGTACTCCAATGCCTTGACACAACTTCAGTAACTTCTCAAGCGAGTCCACAAACTCAGTATTATCCTTTGGATTCTCCAGCTTGATCATGTCTGTGACAGCACGGATAAGCTCTTTTATAACCACGAGCGTCTCAGACACAATTTCTACTACCATTTTAGCAACTTCAAATTCTTCAGGAGACAAGTCATCGCCTAAGTCATCATCATCATCATCTTCATCTGAGATTTGAGTCTCGTTTTCAGAAGCATCAAGCTCGGGTGAAGAACAAGCTGGCTTCAGTTCTTTCATCTCCCTAAGAACATCCTTCATTGAAACAGCTACATGTGCCATCGCCCTTCCAATCGCTTTGATGTTTGTTTCAGGTACCTTCTTTAAATTGGAACATGCCTCCCACACTGCTCCAGCAAGCTGCGGAATCGACGGCTTCCTTCCATTCTCATATGATCCCTCTGTTTCCAAGTTACAGAAACACCACAAAATTCATACACAGTTGAGTAATCTTCTTAATTAACAAGCAGAATAACATAGAATCTTCTTACCGTATAGGGATACAGAACCCTGCAACAATCTGAAGCTGGAATCAACAATCTGCTTCACAGAGGCGTGTATGGATGAAGAAAGTGTAGTCCCAGCACCAACCATGCTTCCATGACAATGCAGCAAAAATCCTTGAAGCGCGTTGAAGTATGCCTCCATAGTTTCCTTCATTGCTTCAGATTTTGGAGGTTCTCCAGTCCATAGCATTCCCACTAATGAAATTAATCCAAAAAAAAAAAAATTTGAAGAATTTGTTTTTCTTTAACAAAAAGACAGCAACTGGCAAAAGAACAAAACCTATAGTAGCTTGTTTGGAGAGATGATCAGAAATCTGAAGGACATCGTTCCAGCTTAATTTGTCTTGTGTCGGAGACGGAACTTGCTCAAACAACTGCAAAAAATCACCAAAACCCGTCACCAAAATTCAAATTCCATCACCAACACACAAATTAAAAAGGGGTGAAATTTTAAAAAAAAAAAACCTGGAGAGTATCGTTGATGGTGTTGTGGTAACTAGTAAGGATTTGATTCAATTCGTCTCTCTTTGGTTTCGCCATCTCCGTCTTCCTTCACCTCTCGACGCCTCAAGTCGTAAAATCCTTAAGTTCTAATTTCCTACGTTAGGGTTTTGTTGCTGTCAGCAAACACTTTCGTATTTCTACAATTCCATGAACGACGTCGTTTATACGTAAAGAGGGCCGTTTTTTCACGTCTCTTTCTACAATATTATTTATTCCTAAGATACCCTTCATATATATTTGCCTCCAGTTTTAAATTCCTCCTACTCAATTTGGTGAATATAAAAAAGGAGGGGCGTTTGGGGTGCGCAAGAGGAGCAAATGTACAGGACCCAATTTTTTTGGAGTAAATTTAAGGGTTCAAATTTTTTTTTTAGTATGAAAAACACTAATTTTTAAGATTTTTTTAACATGAAAAGGCCCAATTTTTATTTTTTTTGTATGAAAAAGGCCAATTTTTAAGATTTGTACAGGGACTCCAAATTAGTTGAGCCGGCCCTGAAAAAGGCCATAACAAAGAAGAGGCCAAAATGCCCAAAACTAGAGAAGATCAATCATGTGTATGGAAAGAAAGAAGAGGCCAAAACTCATGTGAACAATCAATTCTTCATTACTATACTTGAAAACAACAACACCAAACATCGAACTAATAAAAACACAACATTTAATGGATTAATGGTGATGGAAACTCTTTGATTTAGCTGATCTATTCATGTTCTTCACTTTCTTTCTCTTCATACTCATCACCCATCACTCTTTCTCTAGCCTTTCTCGCCTGCCCATATCATTCAATACATATCAATAAACATCACTTTCACTTTCCTAAACCCACTAATCAATTCAATTGACCATAACAAAAATCAACCTATTAAAAGAACATCACTTTCACTTTACTAACCTGTTTTTTCCAATTAGTAAGGATGACGATAAGACCGAGCAAAACAGCTTGTACAAAGGATCCAACTGTGATCCCAATCCAGAGTCCTCTTCCTCTCATTTTAAACCCAAAAGCTAATATAATAGCAGTTGGTATCCCAAAGAGATAGTATGCTGCTAGGTTTACGTAAGCCCCAATATCTTGCCTCCCTGATCCTCTAGCCACACCTGCAATTTCAATAAACACATTTTATAACCCTTAACTTCATTGAAATAGATCTCTTTATGACTTAAAACATTATAGAAGGAGGTCATCTAACCGGAGAGAACTGCGTGAAGGGCATCGAATATGACCGATAAAGAAACCAGTGGAGCCATTGTTTTTACATAATCTACAACTTCAGTTTCAGAGCTGAATAGGTAACCAAATACATTTCTTGCACCAAAGACTATTGAACCCACCATTATTGATTCTACACCTGTTATAACCATTACTGTGTAAACCGCCATTCGGGCTTGTTTCGGGTTTCCAGCTCCTAACTCGTTTGCAACTCTTGTACTGCAACAACAACAACAAAGAGGCGGTTTCAGGTTTTAGATAGATAGCTCCCAATTTGCAAAATCAAAAAATAAAATAGACGGAAAATACCTTGCTGCTGCGCCGAGACTCTCTGGGACTTGATACAAGGAGGCTTGTGTTGAAAGACTGTTAAAACAAGAATGAAAACAACTGATTTGTATGATAATATTCCATTTCAAAACCAAGTCTTTAGAAGATTAAGGAAACATACCAGACTGAGAGAACAGAGGCTTCTAGCTTCGGATTTGGTAGAATCCCAGAGAGCAGGACCAAAAATTCGAATGACCACCACTCGAGGCTAATCCAACAACACCAAAGAGATTCAAGCCAAGTCAAATTACAACAACTCTCTGTGACTAAACCAAAAGAGGCATGAAGAGAAGTGGATATACCAAATCATAGACGCAGATGGGATTCCAAACCGGAAAAACTCTCCCATTCCTTCAAACAAACTCATGGAGATAGTTGCACGGCTCTTGCTACAGCTGGAAGAAAACGTCATGTATAATCCAAGAACAATCACGTTTAGCCAGTAAGAAACACCGATCGCAATAGCTGCACCGACGCTCCCAAGACCAAACTTAAAGACCAAGCTCCAACAGAGGACAACGTGGACACAGAGAGAAGAGACTGAGCTCATAATCAAAGGCAAAATCAAACTCTGCGCTTGGAAAAACCGAACAAGCGGCTGCAAAGTAGCGTAACCAAAGAGCGCGGGTATGAGCCAAGTTGCAAACTTTCCTGCTTGTTGAGCAACCATAGGATCTTGTCCAATAAGAGAAAGTATATCACCCATGTAACTCCATAGCACAGACAAAGGAATACACACAATAAACAAAGAGACAATCCCTGTGTAAGTATGAACACCAAGCTTCTCGAATTGCTTAGCTCCGTGAGCTTGACCACATAAAGTCTCCAATGCACTAGCCAATCCAAACTGTGTGATTAATTACCTCAGTCACACTTTAGAATCTTAAACTAATCAAAGAAAAGAGAAAGATCAAGAAAGAGACAGACCACGACGCTGAAACCGGTGACGCTGCAGAAAGAAACAGCAATGGCGGTGCTAGAGAGGAAAAGCTCACCAAGATGACCAACCATCATTATCGATATCACCTGAAGAACATACATAGACGAGTTCACAGCAATCATGGGACCGGCGATGTAACCAAGCCTCTTCATCTCCCGCAAAAACCCATCTTTCTTGTTTACTTCTTCTCCGTGGCTCACAACAAGCAAGCCCTTCTCCGCCGAATCCATTCTCTCTGCTTCTTCTTCTTCTTCTTCCCTGAGATCTGTTTCAATCGGAATCTTTCTCCGAATCAATCCAATACTCTTTTTATACTAATATTTTATGATTATCTTCTCTGTGGAATTTAGCGGAGTGTCGTATTTTGATTCTACACCTCCAGATACAGATACATGCGTCGTCCTTTCTCATTCAGCCGCCATAAATTCTCTCTTCTAATGGCTCACTGATTATAGCAAATTAAGAAAAGTCTTTGTTAAAAAAAAAAAAAAAAAAAAAAAAAAAAAAAAAAAAAACTTCATATGCAAATCGTATTGAAATATTAAAATCTTAGTTTTTTAATTAGTCAAGCGATCTGTTACAATCAATTAATTTCATTGTTGATTCTATTTGAATATGTTGTTGTTACTTCCTCATCAAGGTATCAAATGAATAAATAAATAGATAAAAACTACTTGTTTATCATGAGAAGTTTGTGAACCAATCAAATTTTTATCTTCAAATCCATATTTGTTTGCTTTTTTTTAACCCACTCACAACAGCTAACATACCATTCTGACAAAAGTAAGGTTTTGTGAATCTACAAGTTCCTAATTGTGTACTCTCGTCATATTTATTATGAGCAATCCTTAGAATTCTCTTAATAACGTTTTTAAAACTTTGCACAATATCATATGACTAATGATTATCTTCCTTCTATAAGCGAGAAGATCATATCATGTGTATGGAGAGACAGTAGAGGCCAAAAACTCATGTGCACGTACGTACATGTGAACATTCATTTCCTCTTTAGTCATTACTATTATAGAAGATCATATATATCATGTCAATGAAGTCTCTTGGTTTAGCTGATCTCTTCATGATCTTCACTTTCTTTATCTTCAAACCTCTCACCCATTAGTCTTTCTCTCGCATTTCTCGCCTGCCCATATGATTCAATACATATGAATAAACATCACTTTCACTTTCTCATATCCACTAATCAACAAGAATTTAAAAGGACATCACGTTCACTTTACTTACTTGCTGTTTCCAGTTGGTGAGGATGACGATAAAACCGAGCAAAACAGCTTGCACAAAGGACCCAACTGTGATCCCAATCCAGATTCCTCTTCCTCTCATTTTAAACCTAAAAGCTAATATTATAGCAGTTGGTATTCCAAAGAGATAGTATGCTGCTAGGTTTACGTAAGCCCCAATATCTTGCCTCCCTGATCCTCTAGCCACACCTGCAATTTCAGTTCCACCAATAACACAGTATTAATCATTAACTTCATTCATGACTTTGATATTATTGAAGGAGCTAGAGAAGAATCTCACCCGCAAGAACTGCGTGAAGAGCATCGAATATGACCGATAAAGCAACCAATGGAGCCATTGATCTTACATAAACCACTACTTCGGTTTCAGAGCTGAATAGGTAACCATAAACGTTTCTTGCACTAAAAACTATTGCGCTCACCATTATTGATTCTACACCTGTAATGACCATCACTGTGTAAACCGCCATTCGAGCTTGTTTTGGTTTTCCAGCTCCTAATTCGTTTGCAACTCTTGTACTGCAACAACAACAACAGAGAGATATTTTAGATAGATAGCTCCCATGTTACAAGATTGGGAAATTGAGCAAGAAAGAACCTTGCTGCGGCGGCGAGACTATCTGCTATTTGGTACATGATGTTGATTGTTGATAGACTGTTAAACAAGAATGAAAGCAACTGAGTTGTATATGATAATAGTCCATTCCTATAGAAGGTGAAAAGAACGTACCAGATTGAGAGAACAGAGGCTTCTAGCTTTGGATTTGGTAAGATCCCAGAGAGTAAGAGCAGAATTTCGAATGACCACCACTCGAGGCTAATCCAACAACACCAAAGAGATTCATGTCAACAACTCTATGACTAAACCAAAAGAGGCATGAAGTGAAGTTGATATACCAAATCATAGACGCAGATGGGATTCCAAACCGGAAAAACTCTCTCATTCCTTTAAACAAACTCATGGAGATAGTTGCACGGCTCTTGCTACAGCTGGAAGAAAACGTCATGTATAATCCAAGAACAGTCACGTTCAACCAGTAAGAAACGCCGATCGCAATAGCTGCACCGAGGCTTCCAAGACCAAACTTAAAGACCAAGCTCCAACAGAGGACAACGTGGACACAGAGAGAAGAGACTGAGCTCATAATCAAAGGCAAAATCAGACTCTGCGCTTGGAAAAACCGAACAAGCGGCTGCAAAGTAGCGTAACCAAAGAGCGCGGGTATGAGCCAAGTTGCATACTTTCCTGCTTGTTGAGCAACCATAGGATCTTGTCCAATAAGAGAAAGTATATCACCCATGTAACTCCATAGCACAGACAAAGGAATACACACAAGAAACAAAGAGACAATCCCTGTGTAAGTATGATAACCAAGCTTCTCGAATTGCTTAGCTCCATGAGCTTGACCACACAAAGTCTCCAATGCACTAGCCAATCCAAACTGTGTGATTAACAATTTAGAATCTTGAGCTAATTAACGTAAATAAAGAGAGAGATAGCGATCAAGAAAGAGACATACGACGACGCTGAAACCAGTGACGCCGCAGAAAGAAACAGCAATGGCGGTGCTAGAGAGGAAAAGCTCACCGAGATGACCAACCATCATTATCGAGATCACCTGAAGAACATACATAGACGAGTGCACCGCAATCATCGGACCGGCAATGTAACTAAGTTTCTTCATCTCCCGTAAAAAAACATCTTTCGTGTTTACTTGTTCTCCGTCGTTAACCACAAGCAATCCCTTCTCCACCGAATCCATTCTCTCTGCTTCTTCTTCCCCTAAGATCACGGGGATTATATAGTGACATATGGTTGTTTCTTTCTCTACAAGGCACTAAAATGTTTTTTAAAAAATGCTTCCGTTTATCATGTGAAGTTGTCAGCGAATCTAAAATTTTAATCCACTCCTCGTGTTTTCTCACTGTTTTTCGATAATTGTTTGCTCTTTTGAACGTTTTCTTTCCCTCCATCAAAGTTTAAAGTAAATTTTCATTTGGAATTTAGCGTCGTTGCCTATTGTATCATGCTACTCCTACAAACACAAACAAAAAAAAAAAGCTTTCTTTTGCTTTAACCGATTCAAACTTTTTAAAAAGCATCTTAGGTGTAAACAGCCCCAAAATGTATGAACATGAAAGAACATTTGAGTGTATGAACATAAAAATTTGGTATTTTTGTATCATATGTATTTTTTCCTCCATTTAATATTTTCAAATATCAACATTTTAGTCATCGCCTCATCGGACCATGTTGCCATAGTAATGAAGAAAAAGTTCGATAGTATTGAATTAAGGTCACAAATCAATACACAGCAGAAACACAAGCTATGATCACAAGACATGATAAAGGATGAAAATGATCTTGGTCATTGGACCATGTTGCCATGTCAAATGATTCTTGGTGTGTGCTGCTGCTTCGTCGCTTGATTTCTCACGTTACGGCGATTTTGGTAACGAAGATACTGCTTTAGCTGATAGTCTCCGTCCTTGGGTTAAACTTACGGAACATGTTTGATGATATGAATTGATCTTTTGAGTCTGATGTAGTTTGGTTCTTGTGGTTCTCCAGTATTCAACGAGTCGATGGTTTGCGTCAACAACTTCAATGGCCTGTAGAGGAGGATTAAGTTAACATCATGGATAGGTTTTGAATGAAGAAGAACAAGGCTTGGATTTAGATTTGTTACCTGAACTATAGAGGGTAAGAAGAAACCAAACATTTGAAGACCATTGATACCATCAAACTGTTAAATTTGGGCTAATTCTGGGCTTGCAACTAAAAACCAATTGGCAATTAGTGGATTGACCCTAACCCTTTATATATTATTGATTGTCCCATCAAACTTCCGATGTGGGACTTGGATTGTATCTCCAACAATCTCCCCTTCAATCCAAGGACCACATGGATCTTAACACACCTCCTCGATCCCTCACTCGGACCGATAATAAGCCCCTTTCTCGGGCCCCCATTACTCGGGTTTGAGGTATGTCCGTATCCACTTTTCTAGGTCCACCAGAATTTGAACCTTGGGCTCTGATACCATGTTAAATTTGGGCTAATTCTAGGCTTGCAACTAAAAACCAATTGGCAATTAGTGGATTGGCCCTAACCCTTTATATATTATTGATTGTCCCATCAAACTTCCGATGTGGGACTTGGATTGTATCTCCAACACAAACTGCGATAATGTAGGAAGCGCTCAGCGGCTGACACGTCAGCGTCTCTTAGGGTTGAATTAAATCTTAGAACCCCAGTTTAAATCCCTTTTCGGAGATGGTCTAAGCTCTCTGGACTAGGACCAGATAGTTAGCAGACGACATAGAGGAGTACTAGAGATCACAACTGCGACATGCCATTATGACAAAAGTAAGGTTTTGTGTATCTACAAGTTCCTAGTTGTGTACTCGTCATATTTCTTATTAGCAATCCTTAGAATTCTCTTAATAACTTTTTTAAAACTTTGCTCAATATCATATAATTAATGATTATCTTCCCCATATAAGAGACAAGATCATATAATATGGAGAGACAATAGAGGCCAAAACTCATGTGCACGAACATGTGAACACACATATCCTCTTTAGTCATTACTATTATCGAAAACAACATTACTATTATGGAAGATCATATATCATGTGTATGAAGTCTCTTGGTTTAGCTGATCTCTTCATGATCTTCACTTTCTTTATCTTCAAACCCCTCACCCATCAGTCTTTCTCTCGCATTTCTGGCCTGCTCATATGATTCAATACATATGTATAAACATCACTTTCACTTTCTCATATCCACTAATCATTTTTTCTCTCAATACTAAACCCTAAAAACAAGGAATTAAAAGGACATCACCCTCACTTTACTTACCTGCTGTGTCCACTTGGTGAGGATGACGATAAAACCGAGCAAAACAGCTTGCACAAAGGAGCCAACTGTGATCCCAATCCAGATTCCTCTTCCTCTCATTTTAAACCTAAAAGCTAATATTATAGCAGTTGGTATTCCAAAGAGATAGTATGCTGCTAGGTTTACGTAAGCCCCAATATCTTGCCTCCCTGATCCTCTAGTCACACCTGCAAATGCAGTTCCACCAATAACACAGTATTAATCATTAACTTCATTCATGACTTTGACATTATTGAAGGAGCTAGAGAAGAATCTAACCCGCAAGAACTGCGTGAAAAGCATCGAATATGACCGATAAAGCAACCAATGGAACCATTGATCTTTCATAATCCACAACTTCGGTTTCAGAGCTGAATAGGTAACCATAAACGTTTCTTGCACTAAAAACTATTGCGCTCACCATTATTGATTCTACACCTGTAATGACCATCACTGTGTAAACCGCCATTCGAGCTTGTTTCGGTTTTCCAGCTCCTAATTCGTTTGCAACTCTTGTACTGCAACAACAAGTCAACAATAACAACAGAGAGATATATTAGTTAGATATGTTGCCAAATTGGGAAATTGAGCAAGAAAGAACCTTGCTGCTGCGCCGAGACTAGCTGCTATTTGGTACACGATGTTGATTGTTGATAGACTGTTGAAAACAAGAATGAAAGCAACTGAGTTATATATGACAATAGCCATTCCAAAACAAAATCTTTAGAAGAACATACCAGATTGAGAGAACAGAGGCTTCTAGCTTTGGATTTGGTAAGATCCCAGAGAGTAAGAGCAGAATTTCGAATGACCACCACTCGAGGCTAATCCAACACCACAAAGATTCAAGCCAAGTCAAATTTCAACAACTCTGTGACTAAACCAAAAGAGGCATGAAGAGAAGTTTATATACCAAATCATAAGGGCAGATGGGATTCCAAACCGGAAAAACTCTCCCATTCCTTTAAACACACTCATGGAAATAGTTGCACGGCACTTGCTACAGCTGGAAGAAAACGTCATGTATAATCCAAGAACAATCACGTTTAGCCAGTAAGAAACGTCAAGCGCAATAGCTGCACCGACGCTCCCAAGACCAAACTTAAAGACCAAGCTCCAACAGAGGACAACGTGGACACAGAGAGAAGAGACTGAGCTCATAATCAAAGGCAAAATCAGACTCTGCGCTTGGAAAAACCGAACAAGCGGCTGCAAAGTAGCGTAACCAAAGAGCGCGGGTATGAGCCAAGTTGCAAACTTCCCTGCTTGTTGAGAAACATGAGGATCTTGTCCAATGGCAGAGAGTATATCACCCATGTAACTCCATAGCACAGACAAAGGAATACACACAAGAAACAAAGAGACAATCCCTGTGTAAGTATGATAACCAAGCTTCTCGAATTGCTTAGCTCCATGAGCTTGACCACACAAAGTCTCCAATGCACTAGCCAATCCAAACTGTGTGATTACCACAGCCACAATTTTAGAATCTTGAGCTAATTAAAGGAAGAAAAAGAGACATGGAAATCAAGAAAGAGACATACGACGACGCTTAAACCGGTGACGCCGCAGAAAGAAACGGCAATTGCGGTGCTAGAGAGGAAAAGCTCACCGAGATGACCAACCATCATTATCGATATCACCTGAAGAACATACATAGACGAGCTCACCGCAATCATCGGACCGGCGATGTAACTAAGTTTCTTCATCTCCCGTAAAAAACCATATTTCGTGTTTACTTGTTCTCCGTCGTTCTCCGCCGAATCCATTCTCTCTGCTTCTTCTTCTTCTTCCCCTGAGATCACGAGATTTTTATCAATCGGAATCTTTAACATATAGTTGTTTCTTTCTCTACAAGGCGTCAAATTTTTTTAAAAAAACCTACCGTTTATCATGTGAAGTTGTGAACCAATTAAATTTTTTAATCCACTCCTCGTGTTTTCTCACTGTTTTTCGATAATTGTTTGCTTTTTAAACGTTTTCTTTCCCTCCATCAAGTTTAAAGTAAATTTTCATTGGAATTTAGCGTCCAAAAAAGAGCGTTTCTTTTGGACTCAAAACTTTTAATAGCATCTTTTTAGGTAAAAACAGCCACTAGTAACAGCTTTTCCCAAAGTGTAAAATGTAACGTTGATACCGTGACACAAGAACCAAAAGATGGAAAGATATAAAAAGAACCAAAGACAAATTATAACTCTGATCCAAGTCATTAAGGTTCAAGTTGCTAAGAATTCTGTTCGGTTATGTTTTGATTCAGAAATGGTAAAATAGACACTTATTAAACAAACATTATCAATTAATGTTTAAGGAAAATAGTGTATTTCAACCCCAACCGTCTATTTTCCTTAAACATTGATAATGTTTGTTTAGTAAGTGTCGTCTACTTTTTTTTGAATGTAATGTTAAATTATATTTAAAAGAAAAAATAAACGTTTTTACATCAAGTGCGGCGAGTGTTTGAAAGAACTTAAGGTTTGAAAATATTCAAAGATTTAACATGATCAATTTCTAGATTTGAACCAAAGCTGGAGTCCCTCGTCGTAGCGCCTATCCCCCATTAGTCTGATAAAAGATAGCTGATTCCGGATGTGCTTATCAGTCCATTCGATCAGTTGAGCGGCTGAGTTTGGTTGTTCACCATGTCGCCGGCTATTTCTTTCTCTCCACACGGTATAGACAACTGCTTGGAAAACGTAACGATGAAGGTATTGCTCCACACGATTTGGCTGAGATGTTGAGATGTAGTCCATAATCGAGACCCAATCAGACGTGTACCTTGTTTTAAAAACTCCTTTCGCAAGTGTCTACTTTACCATTTCTGAATCAAAACATAACCGTCCAATTTTTCAATATGAACAACGGTCAATGCCTAAACGTTTCAAAATTCAAAAACAAACATACCAAAATTCTTCCATTTGTGCGTAAATCAAAATCGTCGCGGATTTTAGTCAAATTTATCATCAATCTTCCTTTATAATTCACCAATTTCAAAATTCACCAACAATCTCACTATTCAAATTCTAGAAAGAGTTAATTTTCGTCCATAGTGCCAAAATATATACAGAGACGAAGGACATCAAGATCATAAACAACAACAACATCAGAAGATGAATTTACAAAGACGATACAAGAGACAGAGACCTTCTTGCTAACAACTAAATCACGCGCCTCTAGCAACGTCAGAAGCTCCAACAACCGACTTATCCTCTTGATTCTCCGCCGGAAAACCAAAATTGGTCGGCGCGTGAGGTCCAATCAGCTGAATCGCGGCGTTATCATAAGCAAGAGCTGCTTCCTCGGCGGTGTTAAAAGTTCCCAGCCAAAGACGACCACGTCGTCCCTTACAAGCTCCTCCGCCACATCTAATCTCCGCCACCCACTTCCCCCACGGTCTCTGCCTCACTCCACGGAATTTCTTCTTCCTCACATTCTCCGTCGCCGTCTTGAGAAATTCCGCCGGAATCCTGATTTTGAACCGTGTCTTGCAGACATCGAGTTTATCGGAAGGATCGATTACGATCTCTTTAACGAGGCGTTTTCCACGGCGGCGAGTCTGGGAAGCTCCTACACGTTCCTCTGTGTCTTCGTCGCTAGAAGAATCGGTGGCTTCTGCGTCGGTGAATGAGATTCTGATAATACGCTTCATGATATCTTAAAGAGTAATGAATTTGGGGAAATTAGGGTTTCGTCTCCGTTTCCTCTAAAAAGGAAGGCATTTGGGAGAGAGAAGGCTCTCTCCAATTGGGAATTTGGGAAAATATTCTCACAGAATATGTTTTTATTCTTTCAGAATCTCCTTTTTCTGATGCTTTCATTTTTTACTTATTTACTTCTTCTTTTTTTCTAACCAATCCTATATTACCATTGAATTGGGCCGTATGGGCCTCGGAGGTGGAAGCCCATCTAAAGGTAAAAATGCTTTACTCTTTTTCCCTGATCTATGTAATAAGATGCAGGAATTTAGGAATAAGTTTGAAACTTTAGTCACACATAAGAATAGGGTGGTGCAGAAACATGAACAATGCTCTTCTTGCCTTCCGTGTCAATTTGGTATATATACTATATGTCACTATTTAATCTCGTTTATATGGTTATAACCTCATTTGTTCCATGTCTTCTTCTTCAATGGACTTACTCATGTTTCTGCTTCTTCTAATCTCTCCGGTTGCTCTGGCAAAGTCTTCTTCCACCGTCCCTGCTATCTTCACCTTCGGTGACTCAATTTTTGACGCCGGAAACAACCATTACAACAAAAACTGTACAGCTCAGGCTGATTTTCCTCCTTATGGTTCTTCCTTTTTCCACCGTCCTACGGGGAGGTTCACCAACGGAAGAACCGTCGCTGACTTCATCTGTAACAAATCACCACATCTAGTTAGCTAATACATTTTTCAAGATTTGGTTTCTTCTTGTGCAAGGAACCTTACTCTTTTTTCTTTTTCTTTGACCTAATAATTGCAGCGCAATTTGTAGGCCTTCCACTACAGAAACCATTCTTGGAATTGCAGATTCAAATCCTGAATGGAACTTCAAACTTTTCAAATGGCATTAATTTTGCTAGTGCTGGTAGTGGTCTCTTGTTTGATACCAACAAATTTATGGTAAATATCTCGCTTTTACCAAATAAAATGTTTGTTTCTTGTGAATCACTCGTTAAGTACACAACAAATATTGTAGGGCGTGACACCGATCCAAAACCAGCTACAACAATTCCAGACACTTGTAGAGCAGAACCTTATCGAAAAATCTATAATCCAAGAGTCTCTCTTCTTATTGGAAACTGGTTCCAACGACATTTTCAACTACTTCCTCCCATTCCAAACTCCTACACTTTCTCCAGACGCCTATGTGAACACAATGTTAGACCAAGTGAACAAAACGATTGATCAGATCTACAAACTAGGTGCACGCCGCATCGCTTTCTTCTCCTTAGGTCCTGTGGGATGTGTCCCTGCAAGAGCCATGCTTCCTAATGCCCCAACTAATAAATGCTTCGGTAAGATGAATGTTATGGCCAAGATTTATAATACAAGACTTGAAGAGATTGTGAACATAATACCCACTAAGTACCCCGGAGCCATTGCGGTGTTTGGAGCTGTGTATGGTATAACTCACAGATTCCAAACCAACCCTGCCCGTTACGGTAAACTCAATATAGTTGACTAACTTTGTATATTGATACTTTTTCCAAGTGTGTCTATCAGAAAGCTGAATCATGTTTTTGGTAAAGGGTTTACGGATGTATCGAACGCGTGTTGTGGGAACGGGACACTGGGTGGATTGATGCAATGTGGAAGAGAAGGATACAAAATTTGCAATAACCCAAATGAGTTTTTGTTTTGGGATTTTTATCATCCCACAGAACGCACTTACCATCTCATGTCAAAAGCTTTATGGAACGGAAACAAAAACCATATCAGACCGTTTAATCTCATGGCTCTTGCCACCACCAACATCGCATTTTAAAACTTCATTCTGCTTAGTAGTTTGTAATATATCATTCATGGTGATTTTGTGTCTGAATTAAGACCCTAAATCATTGTGAAAACAAAAGCCAGAAGTGAAACTTTGCTCCACTTCTAGTCTCTTCCTCTTCTTCTAATGTTAACATGAACGCTACAAAATGTGTTTATTGTTCTCTTTCATATCTTTATGAAATACAACATCTGATTCTATTTATCTATACCTGTATACTATACGCATTCTACAGAAAGCTTAGTTTCGTCATCTGAGTGATGATTATCCAAGCCGTTACCAACGCTACCATCTTTTATTTGAGGGCGTGGATCCGCAAACACTTCCTCCCTTTGGGGGCGGTTCGCATAGAATATCCACAGCACCAGACATAGTAACACTCCCACAGATATCAGTCCGAGTCCTGCGGTCACAATCCTCAGATTACGCTCCAGTGGTGGACAGTAATCTGAGGTAATACTCATAAATGTTTCTCTAACAAAGTTACAATCTCGGAAGCTAAGCAACGGAGGCGTGTAATGCTCGAGAGCGTAGCTCTCATTCACAGCTGCTACCAACTGTCCAAAGGTGTCTGGCGTTACTCTCCCCACGGTGGTGCAGACTCCGGATGGTGTAACCTCGCATTTGTAATTCTCCCAGACCTGAAAAGAAAAGTTTATTAAGACATGTCTTAGACCTGGTGGTGTTTTGTTTAAGATATACAAAGATAGGTGAGTTGGATAGTACCGTGGATGCATTTTCTATTGATAATTCCCAAGGCGAGCACTGGCGATCTTCCATGTTTGCATCAAATGGGATGCACAAAGGAGGCATCGGAGGTCCAGACTGATTGTAATAGCGGTCTTGACCTGGAGATGGGTTTGTATTGGCAACAGCATAGACAAAGGTGTTTACAACGGTCACGATGCTGTTGATGACAACTTTACTCTGTGCAAGAGTCTGGTTGGTTGTTTGCTGATCAACGCATGGGAGGATGCTGCTGAGAGCTGTTTCAGCGTGAGGATGATCAACCCATTCCTTCATGGCTACACACGTATCTGAAATTGCACTGGACACCAAACCAATGACATTTAGTCATCTACATTTGCGAGTCGACTTAATAAGGCAAGGGAAAACAAACAATCGAACAGCAAAACCTTACTTGTTTAGGATCAGAAAAACTCCACAGAGAACAAATGTCACAGCAACCAGTATCCACCCACTCACGACGAATCTATCATCATATATATCCCCATCAGTCAGGTTACCATTTATCTTAAACCACTAGAAATTAAAGAAAATGAAGATGTTGGACTTTAAAGGGCTCACATATGAACAACATGTTGGTGGCGGAGGACAGAAAGCACTGTAATAACGCAAATAACAGATAAAAAGTTCAACTGAAGTGGATGTCACAGCTAATCAAAAGGAAATAACAAAGAACCATATAAACATAAACTGGACTTACATAGACCTACAAAAGAAAGGATGAGCATCACAGTAGCGACCGTGATCAAAGCTGATCGCCTGAAAATGTGCACATACAGAGTTAGTAACAACACTTTGTTCTCTGTTAAACATAAATTGGTACCGTTCAGCTCACAATACAGGGCAACTTACACAGCATAGAAAACTCTCTTTATCTTAGCAGCAGTATCTGGTGTTTTCTCTCCCAATGTTACTGCTGCAGTGTTCAGATTGACATTTAACTTGTCAATTTCATCCATTACATTTGGCGGAATGTAAATCTCTGTCACATTAATCGTTTTTGCGAGGGACAGATATTGAGTCACATTCTGGAGGATCTCCACAGTGTAGTCAGACTGGTTTACCACATACTTAAGAGTACGCATAGCTTCAGTATGAAACTTATCCTGTCCAACAGATAAAAGAATACATCCCACCCTGCAAAAGACCAATACAATCTCAGGAACAACAAAATCAAATGACACAGAACCAAAAACGATATGAGAGAGTTGAGAATATTACGCTGCAACACAAGTAAACACTATCAACAAAATGAAACAGAATCTTCGTGTATCGAATGATGATCCTTTAGCTTTAACACACACTCTCCATTTGAAGCAATGATACACAACAAGAAGAGAGCCAAAAGACAAGAGCCAGATAACAGCTAGAATGAAACCAGGAGCACCTGTAAATCCAACAGACTGCAAACAGATGGCCATTACTAACAGATCCTAAAGAAAATCGGAGACGACGACAAAGAGAAGAGGAGACTCACAGCCCAATAGTGATTATTAGTGATGTTCCAGCCACCATGATAAGGCTTAAAAGCTCTAAGAATGTCAGGTCTCTTGGTTCTATGAGCTGCTAAGAGGAGGTAATCAGAGACTACATCATCAGCTGAAGGTCCTGGTGCTAATGAGATTCCACCTTTCCATGATCCAAAATTCGGTGAGCCTGTAGCAAAAACCAAATTACATAATCAGAATTCCACAACAAACTTCATCACCATTCTATAAGAATAAGAAACCTAGAACCGCGATGAAATTTCTAGAAACGAAACATCGAAAACACAGAAAAATCGCATCAGCGTGTAAAAGAAAACAGGAAGAGAGAGGAGGAACCTAATATGAGTTTGAGAGGATCCTGTGAAGCGGCAACAGATGAATCAACGGAATGCGGAAGAGAGAAGAAAGCGAAAGCAACGAAAACGACGACGGAGAGGATAAAGAAGTTCATCTTCTTCTTCTTTCCTCAGTCACTGGATGAAACGAGTTCGAGGCATGAGAGAGAGAGTAAAAATCAAATCAGGATATGGTCAGATCGGAGAAGAAGCCATTGTTAAAGCTCGAAAACGCGGGTGAGGAAGAGAGATTTATCCCCGCGCTTACGCTTACGGCTTTAAGCTGATATTTGGCTCTCTCTTTTCAATGAGGAAAGTGAAAAAGAAGAAGAGTGCTTTATTAGGAGACGTCGTAGAAGTATCTTTTCTCTCTCTTTTGTCCTTTTCCACTTTTCTTGTTTTCACACGCACACCTTTATATTCAATTGATGAATTTGAGTAAAGATAACTAAACAAATATAGATGATGGATTTAGTTGTATAACAGGAATTGTTAGGTATTCAATTGGTAAAGCATATTGTGTTTATATAGGAAGAAATCTGAGAGAGATAAAGAGTAATTCATTTTTTTTTAAAGCATTTTTGCAACAATTAATGATTTGGTTATTCTGTTAGAAGCATGGTTGTTTAAGAATTAAGATTCAATTAATTTTGATTGTGCACTTTGATTAAAAGTGGGTCCCGTTTGGGGACTTGACTCGATGGATCTGAAAGCGTAACGTGGTGGTGGCGTCCCTTCCCTCCGTCTCGGTGTCTCTAGTGGCTGTTTCTTCTCTAACCACGTGGACCTTTAATCGGATTCGGGACGCTACTACATAGTCTACATTTATTGGAGGGTTGGCTGATTTTTCAGCCCTTAACTATACGCAAACTCAAGGAATCCCCCTATACTTTTTCGCTCTTAAAAAACCACCAACAACTAACAATTTTCTCAATTAAACGACCTCAACTTTCGGATTCAGCTTGATAAATACGCCTCCAATCGAACCGGCCATTAAACCGGGTTTAACCACAAATCCACGTTTACTGTACCGCGATTAGGATTACCCGTATGATTACCCATGACCCGAGAGTTAAAACGACGTCGTTTTTACTCGTCTCTTTATTTCTCAAAACAAAGCCAAAACAACGTTGTTCTTGAATATAAAATCGATTTGGGGTTTAGGGTTCGTCTTCCTCAACACTTCCACAACATTTGGTTCTAAATTTCTGGAATTACACCACGACGAATCTGAAACTCATCAAACCAATTTGCCACTGCTTCCTCTATCTCGAACTCAAGCCTCTCCATTATGTCTTCTTCACGCAGATCTTTGCTCTCTTTTCTCTTCGGTTTCTTCTCTCTTTGCCCTTCTTCACCTTCACCTTCCTGTCGTTTTCTCTTCCCTCGGATTTGATCTCTGCCACCGTCTCCATCATTCTCACAGACTCTATCGTTGTTGTCACACTCTCTATCGTTGTCTCCTCCATCTTTCTCACTCTCATTGTCAGAGTCGTCTCCTCCAGCACTATCGTCATCGCCATCTCCCTCATCTCCGCTTTCAATTCCACTGTCGACCACATCACTCTCACTCTCTGGAGGCTCGAAATCAGGATCATCAGGATCACTTTGATACAATAATTCCTTCCACGGCCTATACTCCGATGTATCCCCAACCCAATCAGACATAATTCCAAACCCTAACCCAAAAATCGTAAAATCCCCTTTCCCTTTCTCTCAAGAACCCTAATTTTGAAATGGGTGAACCCTAATTCGCGACTTTGAGAAATAGAGAGAATATTGAGAACGACGTCGTTTTGCCTTTGTTTTGAGAAATAGAGAGAAGAGTGAAAACGACGTCGTTTTAACTCTCGGGTCATGGGTAATCATACGGGTAATCCTAATCGCGGTACAGTAAACGTGAATTTGTGGTTAAACCCGGTTTAATGCCCGGTTCGATTGGAGGCGTATTTATCAAGCTGAATACGAAAGTTGAGGTCGTTTAATTGAGAAAATTGTTAGTTGTTGGTGGTTTTTTAAGAGCGAAAAAGTATAGGGGGATTCCTTGAGTTTGCGTATAGTTAAGGGCTGAAAAATCAGCCAACCCTTTATTGGACCTATTAATATCCAAGACTCATGTGTTTTTTTTTTTTTTTTTTAATATGGGTTTTGTGTATTTTGCCAGAAATTTGTATTATTTCTCTTCTTAATCATGCATTGTTTCTGTGTCCATACATTTCACTTGAATATCGCCATTACAATTTTAATAATATGTCCCGTTTTTTTTTTTTTCAGGTCAAGAAGTTCTGAATCTAAACTCGAAAACCCCCGCAAATGAGTTAAGTCATCGGTGTTCAAATTCATGAGTTTTTAAAAAATCAGTTAGTATATCGATTGAGTTACATACGTTGGATATATATGTCGCGTTTGTTTGATTAAAAAAAAAAAGTAGCGGTTATTTTCTTAATTTAGGCCAAATCATTTATTGAAAAATTGAATTTAGGACATGGTTTATCACATGGATTGCGTTTCTATGTCACATGAGTAGTGTTATTGTAGGTTGCCTTCAAGAGTTATGAATGAGAATTTTCATACATAATTTTTGCCAAGTAATTTCCAGGAACACAAAGGCATTGTTGATTGTGTAGTATATTGTTTAACAAATATTTGCTTTTGGACTTTGCTTTTTAGACTTTGAATTTTACCATGACTTGCGGTTTGGGTTATGGGATCTCAAGACTTTTTAGACTCTTCCTATTGACGGCACCGTTTTTCTCCACATTGACGGAAATTAAACTTTTCTTTTCTTTGCTTTTGACGTCGGCAATTAAACTATTAAAGTGTCCACTCCAATGCCTTCATTTTTGTAGAACTATTTTGGGATATCTTACAACGAACAAAGAGCTATATTACAAAAAAGCTGATTACAATTTTTATACCTAAATCACTTTAATGTGTATGAGTGGGTTTGGTATTTGACATACGTCTCTAAATTTATCTTTCATACGAAAAAAGTGTATATCTTATATGAAAAGTTATCCTTTCTAACATTAAAGTAAGATCCTAATTTGTTTCCAGTTCGATATTTGTTTGGTTGTGATTCATAAAATATTAACATGCCATTGGAGTGGCTTATTTGATAGAGTCAAGGGCGTTCAAATGCGTGAGGAAGCATGTGTGAGGATCATGTGAACCCAAAATGTGTGAGATCTGTTTTTATTGAGGATGCATCTTTCTTGCTATGTGCCAAAAATAACCCATAACATGATATTTGTGTTCTTTGCATTAAAATATTTTAAAAGTGTCTATTTTTTCAATTTCTTTTGTTATCTTGTCTACCCAAACTGATTTCATATAAACGAATTTGAAGATCTAGGTGAAGGCGATGTCGCGACTATATGGATTTTTAAAATATTCATATTACTTGACTAGTAGAACAAATAATTACCATTTAAATTATTTTCTTCACATTGTTCTACGATGACTTATGAATTGGTTTTCTTAATTTTCTTCAGTATTAGTCTGTAAATGTTACACGAATATTCTCTAGTGCTATTAAAATCTAAGAAAAAACCAAACAAGTTGAGCAATATATCGAATTATCGATTGTTGATGAGATTTGGCTGCCAACATATCGATTGTTGTCAAATTGCATTTTATGCAAGTTGAGAATAACTTTATACCAAAAGCCCATTGGTCTATGAAAAGGCCCATTATGCCGTTTTGTTTGTCACTTGCTCATTTCATTACACACGAAACTACACCACAACTTGCTCAAGTGTAAGTAGGCATGTCAATCGGGCTAACCCGGCCCGGCCCGGCCCGAAGCCCGCAAAACCCGTATGTATTTGAATCCGGCCCGGCCCGGCCCGTAAAAATTCCGAGCCTATATTTTAAAGCCCAGCCCGGCCCTAACAGGGCTACAAGGCTTTTTCGGGCTTTTCTTCCGACAACAAAAAACAAACTTATAATTTATAATATCTCTTAAAAAAAAATCTATATATGAAACGAGTCAATCAAAATTTAAATAACCACTAACGCTAATTTAGTTTTTAATAGAGAGAGTTAAAATCAAATAAATAATCCAAATAAATTGTTTAAAATTATACTAGATAAAATATAAAATCAAAATAATTCAAATTAGGTAGTAGAGCTAATATTTTCTTTTTCGATTTATAGTAATACATAACAAAAAAACTATGTTTAGGGTTTTCAACTCTATCAACAATTTTTTTTACAACAAATCTTACAATTAAACGAAAATATTAACAAAAAAAAGAGATCAAAATATTTTTTAAAGGGCTTTTCGGGCTAGCCCGAGTCCGGCCGGGCTAAGCCCAAAAAACCCTTTAGCCCGAACGGGCTTAGCCCGAAAGGTCCGATTTTTTCTGGACATATATTTTGAAGCCCGAACTCGCTGTTTTTCAGGGCTGGGCCGGGCTAGCCCGCGGGCTTTGGCCCTAATTGACATGTCTAAGTGTAAGTAACACAAGACACAAGCTGACAAGCGTAATGGATTCGACAGTGACGGCTAATTTCTTAGAGCTTTATCTATATTCCCGAAACACCAATGAAGATTGAAGAGCCTCCACAATTATCCTGGTTCTTTGGTAAGTAGTAGTAATATTTTTACTACAGATTCGGGTCCTTAAGAAATTGTCACAATTCGAACATTTTGCCATTTTGGGACAGACTCGGTAAATATTACTAAAAGTTTCGGGACACTTAAAAATACAGAGTACATGCTGAGGAGTTCTGGAAAAAACTAGAAATAGTAATACTTCTTCAATATCAAAAGTTTTGGGGCAAATTAGTATATATCAGAAGTTCAAGGAGATTTTAAAAAATAGTAAGAGTTCCTGGCTTTTTGTAGATAAAAACATTCCGGGACAATTTGGTAAATACCACAAGCTCCAGGGGCAATGTAGTAAACAGTCGGAATTGAGTCAAAATTCTACAAATTTTTAAAAATAAGTCAAAGTTCTAAGCCAATAGGAGAAAAGGGTTTACAGAACCAGAGAATCCATCGAAAATAAAAAATCAAACCATAAACCCTAATTTTTTCAAATGACTCTTTTATCCAAACCTATCTTTGACGGTTACACCGAATTTCCCGGCGACGATCAACGTCGTCGCCATTCCCAGAAACATCCCATGCTCCACTACTCCGGGAAACCTCAATATCGCCTCACTCGCCACCTCTAAATCTCCAATATCTCTCTCCAAATACAAATCCACCACATAATTTCCATTATCCGTCACAGCCGGCGTCGTCTCTCCGCCGTTAGATCCAATCTTCATCCTAAGCTTCGCAACGCATCCCGCTTCTCTGAAAAGCTCTTCCAATTTCCCTCGTGTGAAATCACAACAGAACGGAACAACCTCCACCGGAACAGCGAGTCCGCTTCCTCCGATATACTTCACAAGCTTCGATTCATCAACAATCACAACGAACTTTTTAGATGCTCCTTCAATCATCTTCTCTCTCAATAACGATCCGCCGCGTCCTTTCACTAGATTAAGAGCCGGATCGACTTCATCGGCGCCATCGATTGATAGATCCACCACCGGATGCGAATCTAGATCGGATAATGGTATCCCTAAAGACACCGCTTGCTCATGCGTTGTGGTTGAAGTAGGGATTCCGATAATATCCTTGAGTTTTCCTTCTTGGAGAAGCTCGCTGATACGAGCCACGGCGTGTTTAGCGGTGGAGCCAGTGCCGAGACCGATTACCATTCCAGATTCGACGAATTCGACGGCTTTATAAGCGGCGATTTTCTTGAGTTCTTCTTGTGTGAGGTTTGAGAGAAGCGGCGGCGAGTTGACGACGGCGGGCTCATCAGTGACCGTGACAAAGGGATCGAAAGCAGAACCCATTGTACGCGACTTGCTTTGTGATTTGAATGCACAAATCTGTGAGAGATTATAAAGGACTAAAAACTTAGAATCGTATTCGTATTTGACGGTTCTTTTTTGGACAAGTAAAGACCATTTTAAAAGGTTAGGCTAAATTTATAGATACGGAAATTTCTGAATTCTGAAAAGATTATCTTTTAAGTTTTTGAAATTTGAATTTTATACCATCATTAACTCTATGATTTTGGTGTTACCAATCAGGAGCCAACATAATCAAAACTTCTTCCATCTCCATAAAATCGGAAGCCAAAATGATTTATCTTTTCTCTGAAAATATAATTAAAAGATTCACATTCCAAGAAATAACACGTTTTTCTGTAAGTTCCACGCATATTCCAATCGCATCTCTCGAAAGCAGCCTTTCTCCACCATTGGATATTATGACGGTCCATATCTTTGATTTCTTTTCTTTAAAATTCTATAATATTACATAATCCGTGTATATTATTACACAATCCATCCAAAACCATGTGAATACGATGATGCTCTATTTAAAAGATGATTTAGGCCAGGAAATAAGATCATGTAAGTGCACGGTTCATGCCATTTTTGGTACAAAACTTCACATTGAATTGGTAATGATACTCCACCAACACACAATTGAGTTAGCAAATGGGTTTATTATTCACCAACACACACAATTGAAATTCAATGTATTTGACAACATCACATTCTTTACAAAACAAGTTGAATTTTTTTTTTTTTTTTATACTTCAGATTTATGGCATACCTTGGACAGTACTCTCAACCGTGAGTTTGAAGAAGATGACAATGTAGAACGTAAGAGACAACAGTGCAAAGATGTGTTGCCAGAATAGAAGTGCCGAGGCTTCTCTAACCGCGTAACCCCTTAGACTCGCGATGGCTCCAAGTAAAATGGCACTCGGAGTCGAATACTGCAGAAGAAGCACAAACTTGAACATTGGATCTGCTGAGGAAATGAGACCAAGTTTATCAGCTGACATCACAATCCCTATTCCCACTAAAGGAAGAACCAGGAGTCTTGCAACACTTATCCCGATCGTAGTACGTAATCCAAGAGTTGATTCATTTGGTCCTTCAGAGAGCATACCACCAAGGACAAGCATCACAGAGGGAACCATTGCGCTTCCCATTATATTCAAACTATCTGTGATGAAAGAAAGTGGAGCATCATACCCAAAGACTACACTTTTCAGCTGAGGCACTGATCCGATAATGATCGCTAATAGAGATGCGATTGTTGGAGGTTGGAGTATGTGTTTGACTGGAGTCTGTTCAGCCACAACTCTCATTCTCCTCATTACTCTCGGCTCAGCCAAGCATTGAATAGATCTAGGACTGGAACTCTCTCCTCCATTTTCTCCCCCGAAATCAACTTCAGGCAAAGAAGCCTGGGAGACACTTGATATGCTGTTGAAGACCCTGGCAATGAACGGGGTCTTACAATGTTCGGTCTCTTTGTCCTCAATCCCTGGCCATTCAGCTACCACTAGAAGTGGCCTACTAACATCATGATTATCCACATTGACTTCCTCTATCTCAATCCCTTCTTCCTCAACAACCTCATAGTACTCCAAAGGCGGCTCCATCATATGATACACAACAGTATAAACAAGAATCACAGCAACCCATTGCGCAAACGATACATACGAAACTCCTCTCGAATTACAACTCGGCCCAAAAGGGTTCGTCTTCGTGTGACACACCGAGCTAACAATAGCTAACAAAAGATTCCCAGTATTTCCAAAAGCAGTCATAACAATGGTGAATCTATTAAACTCTGGAGGAGGTCTGCATATGAGAACAACCAAGTATCCTATCAAGGACCCAATGACCGCACTGAGTAACACGTTGACCGGTATAAACCACCATTGAACAATATTCTCAAGAGTAATGCTTTCTCCAAGCTCAGTAAAAATCAAACAAGGCAAGAACAAAGCAAACACAAGCTTGCTTAAGAGCCTAAACGTGGCTCTTGGGACTAATTGAGTCTTGGGATGAGCAAGAAGCAGACCAATCACGGTTAAACAGATAAGCTTCAACAAAGGCACAACACCACTGAGAATATCCACAACCCTAGAATTAACATTTCCACCGGCGAAACCTGACATCTTGATCTCACTATGTAAAGCTCGAAGTCAACGATAGAAAAACACAAGACAATGACCAAATTGGGGATTTAAACCACAACCCAAGCAATTGAATGAGACAAACTATACACAGCAGTGAAAAATCTGGATCAGAAAGTAGAAGAACACCAAAAATTGATTAGACCACAATCAAGAAGATGGTTGGGAATGAGGAATAAATCCTATGAGAGAAGAACACCTGGAGAGATACAATACACATGGAACTTGTCAATGAAGAAGACGACAAGATTGCGAGGACAGATGCATCATCCACGCTAAATCTACTGATTGCAATAATTTGGTTTCTTGAAGTTTCTTCTTGATTTGAAAATTTTATATTTATCACATCGAACGGAAGAAGAAGATAATCTGTGGTTGGACGATACTGTCAAAGATTATCCATTGGGCTAGCAACAACACAAGCCTCATAATTAAGCCCAATTATAAGCCCATTAATGGGTCAATCGATTAAATATCAAACCGAACACTAGCAGCTGATGACCGGTCATTTCCGGTTTAATGTTAAATCTGAACAAGACGACAAAAGGGAAGATCAGTAATCGCACGTGGGAATAAAATAGCTGCCACAAACCAAACAAGTCCACGTGGAATCCATCACCAGACTTATTGACACGCGTCCGTACATAATTGGTGAATAAGATTAAAAAGCATGAATCGGCGGGTACCGGATCCAAAATTGCTGATCTCGGATTCGTCTTCTCTGCCCTAAAGAAAAACCCTACGTGAGCTGCGTCAGTTCTGGGTCCTCCGCAATTTGAGAATCGGAGAGACCTCAAGTTTCGCGAAATCTCGTTGCGTCGATTTGATCTTCGTCTTCCTGATCGATGGATTCACCTTGATCAATCGTTAATCGAGCTTCGAAGATGTCGAATCACTCCATAGATGAACCCAGTACCGCCCCGAAGACAGATCAATGGTATGATCTTGTCCTTGGTTCCTCTGCCAAAGATGATTCCTCCCATAAATTCTGCACTTTGCGATGTGAGTTTCGATTTTGCGATTATGTGACCTTTCTTAATTTTGCGATTAGACCTAAATTAGATATTTGATAAATGTTCAAATTTGGTTAAGTTTATGCTGTAAAAGAATTCATCAGAATGATATTTATGTACTTATAGATGAATTCAAGCCGGCTTCAATAGACAAGAACAGGTCAGGAACACTGCACAAGAAGAAGGATAACAGAGTTTCTGCTGAGTTTCAGAATAACCAACCTGGTAAACCCAAGGTGACATTTGAAGGTAGTAGCGAGGATTACAAAGAAAACGATGCGGTGTTGTTTTTCGATGGGGAGAAGTTTCGTTTGGAGAGGTTGCATCGAGCTGTGAAGCAGCTGCGACATCTTAGGACACCCGGTGAATCTGCTGCGGCTTCTTCTCAGGCTGCGGTGCCTGTGGAGCATCGGTTATCTCCTGTTGGTCGTGCTGCCAAATCTCCACAAGTAAATAGAAGTTTGCTTCCAGATATGCCTGTGAGTTTCCAAATGTCTTTTACTTGTTCCTTATCCAATTTGATGTTGTTCAGGTTATGGATTTATTGAATGCTTGACGGTATAAAATGTTGCTGCTACTGGTTGTTTACGTTTTCTTCTTCTGTAATGTCTGCAGGTTGAGGTGGAAAGAATCGAAATTGGGAAGCCAGAGAACTCAGGTTAGCAGTTATTTCATATGATTTAGCATTTTAAATCCCATCTTATTGCAATTTTTTTTGAGAACTGGATTTTGATTCTTGGATCATAGGGTACACTACGTAATTTAAACAAAACTCAATCTTAATACAAGGCAAACTTATCATAGTTTTAAGTATTTGTTAGTCTCTTTGGCATAAGATATAGTTGGTTGAGTTTGGTTGCTAGTACATAGACGTCTGATTTCCAAATGAAACTACAGTTCTCTTCCCAATTCGACTACTACTTATTAGTATTCAATGCGTTATGATTATTCGGTTCTGTATTGGTGTAGTCAAATGAGACTATGCAGGAATATCAAACTGTTGATTCAAGTTTACTGATCCGCTCTACCGTTTCTAAGCATGTATTTGGTATTTCTGGTCTTTGATTTAAAACTATTGTAGCAGTTTAAAATCTAACAGAAAAATGTGGTTGCAGCTGAACCTGCCATCGCTGGAAACGTATCTGCTGCCTCACCGATTGATGACAAGAACGATGATGGAGATGAACATCACGAGATTGATCTGGTTGAAATATTTGGCTCATTTACACCAGAGAACGACAATGCAGAGAAAGAGAATGCCGATGGAGGAGAGTACGTTGAAAGCTTAAACAAACAGCTTAGCATCACGGAAGAAGAGATTGCAGATGTAGATGACGATAGCGGCGGTGAAGGAGAAAAAGGTCTAAACGCAGCAGAAGCACTTAGAGCACAAGTTAACGCAGAGGTGCAAAAGAGTCAAACCTCAAGCTCAAGCAGTAGCAGTGGAAGCAGCAGCGGAAGTGACAGTGATGGTCGTAGCAAAAGCGTAAGCAGCGGAAGTGGTAGCGGCGGCCAAAGCAGCAGCGGAAGCAGTAGCCGTGGAAGTGGAGGAAGTGACGATGAAGATGAAGTCAACTCCGTATAACAAACAGCTCCAACAACTTTGTATCAAACAATATTTCCATATTTGAGACACTCTGTCTGAATAATTGGTTGAAGAATCCAAAAGGGTAACAATTCTGTTTTACTACTAAAGAAGTAGCAAATATAAATGATATAAGGTCTAGTTACTATTTCAGGAGTTGCAATTTACCATTTTAAAAATCCAGAATCTTATGTGTTTTAAAGCTGTCTTTGTCCAGTCTTTAATTATTTAATTAGTAAAGTAAATCTTCTCCTCGACTGGTTAACCACCCGACCACACCTCCCTTAACTTTTACTCTCACTCTCAGTAGTAAGCGCGTGATTATTTTACGCAGGGACTCTTATGTAATGTCTTGTCTTGTCTTTGTCTAAAAGAGCGTGTACAACACGCGCTTGAAGTAGGAAGTGGTGGAGGAAAGTTTGGCTATTACTGTTAAGTGTTAACAATGGAGTTATTAAAAGTTTGCCAAAGTTTTTTTTTTTTTTTCCCAACCGACCCGAGTCGGAGATCGAAGTTTGTACCTGAGAATCTCGTTGTCTTGTTCTTCAAAGCCTCCAAAGTCCAAATCTTTTTGGTTACGTCTCTCAAACCCTAATCTTTATTTCTCACTCTCTCTCTCTCTCCCACTCCATTTTTCTCTGCTTCAATTATCATTGGCTTCTTCTTGAGATCTCCTCGGGCTCTGATCCCAATCTATGCTCGATCTCACTCACACCGAGATCTCATTCTAAAAGATCCATATTATGAGCTCTAAAACCACAGATTTGAATCTGTGAATCCACATATATGCTCAATCGGAGCCAGATTCTAACAAATCAAAGGTGAAAGAAGAAAGAAGTGAAGAACAATGGGAGCTGAAAAGAAATGGCTTTTCACACTCTTCTCTGTAGTATTTCTCTCAGTCTTCCTTCTCTTACTTTACTCAATCTCTGCTTTTACCTCTAAACCTTTCCCTTCTTCAATCCGTCACGGTGCTCATTACCCACCAGCTTTCGCTTATTACATAACCGGTGGTCGTGGAGATAATGACCGGATCTTTCGGTTATTGCTCGCGGTTTATCATCCTAGGAATCGGTATCTTATCCATCTGGGCGCTGAAGCTACTGATGCTGAGAGGCTTGCTCTTCTCTCTGATTTGAAATCTGTTCCTGCTGTGAATGCTTTTGGGAATGTTGATGTTTTAGGGAAAGTTGATCGTTTGTCTGAGAATGGTGCTTCTAAGATTGCTTCTACTCTTCACGCTGTTTCTATTCTTCTTAAGCTTGATCGTACTTGGAATTGGTTTATTGAGCTTAGTGCTTTGGATTATCCTCTCATTACTCAAGATGGTATGTTTAAATTTTGTTTCTTTCTATTTTTATCTGAAAACTAGAGAAGAAACTAGCTTTAGGTTTGCTTTGTGATTTTGATTCATTTGCACTCTAGATCTTTGTTTTTGAGCTTGTTAGCTTCTTGAGATTGCAGTGTTCATGATATACTCTAGAATCAATCTACTCTTATTTTGGAAATAAAGTAGAAATGTAATCACTTTCATTGATGATGACACTGATCTCTTTATGGCAAATATTGTTGCTTTAGAACTTTATTACTCAACAGCTTCTGTGTTTGTCTTCATCTGACCTGGATTCTAATAAATTTTCATCTCTCATGATTTCTCTCAGACCTATCTCATGTGTTTGCCTCAGTGAACAGAAGCCTCAATTTTATTGATCACACTAGTGACCTTGCTTGGAAAGAGTAAGTAAAGAACTTTTGCCAGTTTTCTTGCAATGTTTTTTGATTAAATGTACATGTGGTTGGGATTATTATGATAATGGATTTTTCTGTAGAGCTCAGAGAATCAAGCCTATTGTTGTTGATCCAGCACTTTACTTAGCTAGAAGAACTCAGCTATTCACTGCTACCGAGAAACGACCAACACCTGATGCATTTAAAGTCTTTACAGGCAAAAGATTCAGTAGCTAATAATACTTTTTGTGGTTACATTCCTTATATGTATATAGTTTCATTCTAACCAAATTGGCATTTGGTTTGCTGGTTTGTGATATCACTGCAGGCTCGCCTTGGATTGTACTAAGCAGATCTTTCCTAGAATACTGCATCTTCGGTTGGGACAATTTACCGAGAATCCTTCTGATGTATTTTAACAATGTCATTCTCTCTGAAGAATGCTATTTCCACACAGTGATATGCAACGCACCCGAGTTCATTAACACGACAGTCAACGGGGACTTACGATACATGATATGGGACAGTCCACCTAAGATGGAACCACACTTCCTTACTGTATCAGATTTCGAACAAATGGCTCAAAGCGGAGCAGCTTTCGCCAGACAGTTCAAGAAAGACGATCCAGTTCTCGACATGGTCGATAGAGAGATCCTGAAACGTGGACGTTACCGTGTCACTCCTGGCGCTTGGTGCTCGAGCCACAGTAGCTGGTGGACAGATCCTTGCTCAGAATGGGATGAAGTCAACATTGTCAAAGCTGGACCTCAAGCTAAGAAGCTAGACGAAACAATAACGAATTTTCTCGATGATTTGAATTCACAATCGAATCAATGCAAGTGATTATACGACACACGACACGAGATTACATTGTTTTCAGTCTCTGTAAGGTTAATTCTTTGGGCAACAACAACAACAACAACACAGTGGCTGATGTATTTATACGAGGAGGAGGAGAAAGAGAAGAGAAAGGAGAGATTTTTTTTTTCTCTTTCCCAGATTTTGTAATTCCTTTGTTAAAGCCACTTGAGAACTTTTTGTTCGCAAATTCGATAAACTTTTGTTCCTCTGTTGTATCTTAACATTGGTGCTCTCAATTGAAAGCAAAAATCTTAACTTTTTCCTCCAATGGTCTTCGCTCGATTCTTCAGCTTCGCCGGAGTGAATCTCTCTCGCCGTGTCTACTTAAGAATCTCTTCTTCGTCCCCAAGCTTGCGTCTCCAATCATTTCCATGGATTAATAAAGCTTCAATTTTGATGGTTCACAGATCATTTCACGCTTCTTCTGTTGAAACCCAAGTTTCTGCAAATGATGTTTCACAAGACGCTGATAAAATCTGCAAGATTCTGACCAAATTTACGGATTCAAATGTTGAAACTTTGCTCAACGAAGCTTCTGTTAAACTTTCGCCGGCACTAATCGAAGAAGTACTGAAGAAGCTAAGCAACGCTGGGGTTTTAGCTTTATCTGTATTCAAATGGGCAGAGAATCAAAAGGGTTTCAAGCACACTACTTCAAACTACAATGCATTGATCGAATCATTAGGTAAGATCAAGCAATTCAAACTCATTTGGAATCTTGTAGACGACATGAAACAAAAGAAGCTTTTGAGCAAAGACACGTTTGCTCTCATTTCTAGACGTTACGCTAGAGCTAGGAAGGTTAAAGAAGCTATAGCTGCGTTTCATAAGATGGAAGATTATGGGTTTAAGATGGAATCAAGTGATTTCAATCGTATGCTTGATACTTTGAGCAAATCTAGAAATGTTGGGGATGCACAGAAGGTGTTCGATAAAATGAAAAAGAAAAGGTTTGAGCCTGATATTAAGTCTTATACTATTTTACTTGAAGGTTGGGGTCAGGAGTTGAATCTTTTGAGAGTTAATGAGGTTTACGGAGAGATGAAAGACGAAGGTTTTGAACCGGATGTGGTTGCGTACGGTATCATTATCAATGCGCATTGCAAGGCGAAAAAGTATGATGAAGCTGTTAGGTTCTTCAATGAGATGGAACAGAGGAATTGCAAGCCGAGTCCTCACATTTTCTGTAGTCTGATTAATGGACTGGGCTCTGAGAAGAAGCTAAATGATGCTCTTGAATTCTTTGAGAGATCAAAGAGTTCCGGGTTTCCTCTTGAAGCTCCTACTTACAATGCACTAGTTGGAGCTTATTGCTGGTCACAGCGAATGGAAGATGCATTTAAAACCGTGGATGAGATGAGATCAAAAGGGATTGGCCCAAATGCTAGAACTTATGATATAATTCTTCATCATTTGATTAGAATGCAGCGCACGAAAGAAGCCTATGAAGTTTATCAGAAGATGAGTTGTGAACCGACGGTGAGTACTTACGAGATCATGGTGAGGATGTTTTGCAACAAAGAGAGATTGGATATGGCGATCAAGATTTGGGACGAGATGAAAGGAAAAGGTGTTCTTCCGGGAATGCACATGTTCTCAAGTTTGATCACAGCTCTGTGCCATGAGAATAAATTAGACGAAGCTTGTGAGTATTTCAATGAGATGTTGGATGTTGGTATTAGGCCACCGGGACATATGTTTAGCCGTCTTAAACAAACGCTTCTCGATGAAGGCCGGAAAGATAAAGTCGCGGATTTGGCTGTAAAGATGGATAGGCTGAGGAAAAGCCAACTTGTTGGCTGAAACGGGTTTTCACGGCTCTGTTTTCTCTTCTTGTTTATCTCTTTTACTACATTTTGTTTCATCTTTTTGGACTATTGAATTGTTACGATCTATGATCTATCCAAAATTTCAGAGATCTGAGCATCTAGAGACTGTTTTCTCTCCGAGCAAAAGTGCACGGACACAGTTGTATGATGTAGTCACCATATAGAAAACACTACCAGAGTGTGAGATGTTTTGGTATATGAATTAAGTTATTTCGTTAGGAGTCTTATGACAAATGACAAGTCAATGTTGTTTTTTTTCTTTTTCTTTTTTTTCACCTAATCATTTTCATAATATAATACAAAAAAAAAAATACATGGGTGGAATACGTTTTTGAAATACCTAGCGGGCAAAAAAACAAAGAAATCTCCGGAAACTAAAACCCGATTCACGGGAAGCACAAAATAGAATACATGACACTAAGAGAACCATAACACTTAGAAAAAGAAAGCGGAACTGGGAAACAAAGGAAGATCAAACAATAAAACAACAGAAGAGGCAAGGAATCCTATAAAACTAAGGAGAAGAATGAAACAAACCAATCAGACGACCACTTCTACATTTGAGCCAAGGACAAGTCAATGTTGTTAAACTAACAAGAATGGGTCAAAGTAATTAACGGCTTTTTCTTTTCACAAACACGGTGTAGATAGAGTTGTTAATTATTTTTATTTTTTTTGTAAATGGAGGATGTGGACACGCATATATCCATTGATCAATGCTTATGTTTCCCTGATTAGTAATCTTTCCTTGTAAAAGTGAGGCTATGCTAAATGCTATTGCGTGCTATATAATAGCTGTCGATTTATTCATCTTGAAATTATGTGACTATTTCAATGAAACCCTCTTTTGGAATTAACTTTATATCGGTAATGCCCCTCTTTAGCATATTGTTGACTTTTTCAAAAATTACTCGTGTCCTGGCCTCGTGGGATACATTTACTCAAAATTGAAATTCGATAAATTGTGGTGACATATACATTATTACTCTTGTGATTCTAAAATTAAATAGTGAAAGAGAAATATAGAAATATATAAATTTGTAAAAGGAAAAAAAGAAAGAGGTCTAAGAATACGATAATTGGGGTGTAAGAGAAGAAAATGCCAACGAAGTTTCTAGGGTGGAAAGTATAAAGATAAAAAATATAAAAAAAAAGATGTGGAAGGGCTTTATAACTTCTTTTTCAAACTATATATAGACTACATAAATAGTTTGATTGAGTTGTCTACTTCGTAAAATCGGACCCCCACACCTTATTTTTCTCATCGAATCATTGCCCTTTTTATTGCTACATTCCTTTCTATTTTTTTCTTATTACTATTCCCTTTTACTGTTTCTGACCTAAATTTAAATAATTGAATGTGTGATTGTGTAGTTTATCTATAAACCCTATTATCATTCATTCATCCGATCGTGTACCTATCCAAAGTAACAAAACAGTTAAATTAATTAGAATGTTCATGTCGTTTTCAATACACGATTACAATTATGCCTTAAACTTGTACATACCGACATCATAAATAGCTATAGGCTATCGGTAATACGAAATTAATAATCATAAACAAAATTGTAATCTATAATAGAGACCCTTTTTAAAACACAAAACCAAAAGAAAAAGTTTAGATGGTAAAAGAATCTACACATGCCATAATTGCCATTACCAACGCATTAACTTTGATGCATGTGAAATTGTGAGGTGATTCAGGTGATGGGGATGATAAACCTCTAATCCCGTGACATTGTTTTATTATAATCGCGACCGATATATCGGACATTGTTAGAAAAGAAGAAATTATCACTTTATAAACAATCTTCTGTTTATTATAGTTAGCTTTTCAATATATAAAACGGATGTTAAAATTTTGTAACAAAGAAATCGGTCGAGTCGTGTGATTTAGCCCAAAAACTTTGGCATCGTTGTCCATCGTGTGTATTTGGAGGAAAACATCATTAGAGGGCCACACTTTATGAATATTAAACACATTTAATTGTACTAAATCCTCGCCATAACACTTTTATCAAGTCACCATGTACTTGCTATAAATATGGTCGAGTCTAGTCCATAATATATGCATATCTCTGATCTCTCATATATATCTGCGACATCGTCTTGGTGAGAGTAGTAGACATAAGACATGGGTGCTCTTGATTCTCTTTCTGAGTATATCTCCGACTACTTCCGCGTCTCCAGAAATAGGAGGAAGCGTAAAGTCATGCAGACGGTGAATATAAAGGTGAAAATGGACTGCGATGGTTGTGAACGCAGAGTCAAGAACGCGGTTTCCTCCATGAAAGGTTTGAATGGTTTTTATAGTCTTCCTTATAATTTCTTGATTTCCATAACGTCACCACTTTCATGGGACAACTAACAACAACCCATTTCCATATTAATCTTGTAGGGGTGAGATCGGTGGAGGTGAACAGAAAGATACACAAAGTGACGGTGAGTGGATACGTGGAACCGAAGAAGGTCTTAAAGAGAGTCGAAAGGACAGGGAAAAAGGCGGAGATATGGCCGTACGTTCCCTACAACATGGTCGCATATCCATACGCAGTCGGAACTTACGACAAAAAAGCTCCGGCCGGTTATGTCAGGAAATCTGAGCAGTCGCAGTTGCAGCTGTTGCCGGGAGCTCCCGACGACAACTTCGTTTCTCTTTTTAGCGACGAGAATCCCAACGCTTGTACCGTTATGTAATAATAGTTTACTCTAGTAACATGTAACGTTGTATCAAGCAATTGGCTCTTTCTCTCTTTTGGTATGTGTATGCATAGAGGAAGAACCAACATGTAACTTGTGTAAAAATTTCAAAATAAGTTAGTGGAATATGTATAATCAATGTGTTTTATATAAAAGTATTTTCGAGTGATATTGTTTTTCGATTATGTAAAATTAATATATTAGTGGAATTAGATACTAAATGTTATGAATTGAAGTTATTTTTAAGATAAAATTACGAAAAAGAGAAGTGAAGTGTTTAACATGGGTAAAATTAACCGGAGCCTCTAGCTCTGGTGGTAAAGGACCCTCACCTGAGGTACCCACCATCACGAGTTCGAGCCCCGGCCACTGCGGTATTCACATGCGGGCTGCAGCGTTCCAGGAGCCGACACGTGGAGTGCCATTCGGCCGCCCACGTGACTAGTCTGAGCGAACCGATAGTCTAACATGTGGACCCCATGCTCTGTCGGGTATCCGATAGCTAACACGTGGATCCCTGCCCTGTCGGTGAGCGTTGGGATACCTGGGTTATCAAAAAAACCATGGGTAAAATTAAATTAGGAAGAAAAAAAAGCTACGTGCTGTTGGAGTTTTATCGGTTTTGTGGAGGCAAATTGGTGAGAAAAAGAAGTGTTATGAATTGATTTTGTGTTAATCCATGCAAAGTGAAATCCATACATCATCATATAATAAAATATCAACTTCTAAAGTCTATCTTTTATCTTCCATTACGTAATTTCTGACACGTAGAAGATCCAACATATATCGATTAACTAGATTTTCTTCGGAGCCATTAAATATGATTGTTCCTCAATCGAAACATATATCGATTAACTAGATTTTCTTCGGAGCCATTAAATATGATTGTTCCTCAATCGAAGTATATATGCGGCTGGCTGATGATGCAAGCTATCTATATACACATAACTTTGTTAGTAATGACTTTAGGTTTAGAAAATGACGCGTAACTAATCAAAAATAATAATAGTAACCGTAATTAACTTGGAGCGTAGCCGTAGCAAAATCTTTCCGACCACCCGTAAGGAGACAAGTCATTTTGTAAGTGAAATTAGAAATTCTGTTTCTCACGATACTATTACTTTATTGCACAGTTTTGTCTGCTTCTTGTTTTATTTATAACTATTTTGAGTATGTTTGTTACATGCATGGATGATAGGAGATGTAATATATTATTCTTCGAGTAAAATTGTGGCACCATACAAATATCGAACCTTATAGTATGGCTTCAATATTTTTGTAGTTCACACCTTGATGAGTGTATATATATATATATGTGACATATAATATGTTGGCCGAATTTTTATTAATTCTATACTTCTTCATCATACCTAAACTCAAAAAAAAAAAAAATTGCTATATCAAGATGTGAATAGTAAAAATACCTCACGTAAAACAAACACCTGTTTAATTCTTAGAATGAGTGATCTTTAAATAAAATCCGAAGAAGATTAAAATTCGAAGTTATATATGGTGCTTAGGATGATCGAGATGACATTTAAGTATCTCCCTGAATATTTCAAATCAACTGTTTGGGACTAAGCTGAAATGACTGATTATTAAAAATAAAATAAAAAAAAAAGTTGAAACACAAAAAAAAAGATATGTTAGATTTGAAATTGTGAAAAGGACACAAAACATAACAAATGGAGAGACTATAAACGACACACGAAGGGCAAACGCAAACGCGCCGCGTTTTAGCACATTGAGGTGGGACTTAAGGTAATCGTCGTTTGACTGTGACAACCGCAATTTTAGCTAGGTGGAAGATGTGGCTTTTGGATAATCTACACGTGTACAGTAACCAAGACATCGACGGCTTTCAGTCATTTTGACTAGGAACACCAAAACATAGACAGGCTCAAAAGTCAATAGTACTGGCAATTATCTGCGAAACCACAATTATCCGAAACCACAATAGTACTGGCAATTATCTGAAATTTGTAGAACTGGATTGATCACAAAATTTGAATATAATATAAAAATGTGTATAATGGTTGAATTTGTTTTAAATTTTGTTGATTCAATTTCAAATTGATTAATTTCGGTTTGAATCGATTATTTTAGTCAGGTTTGATTTTTTTCCCTCACACTCTTTAAAAAGGTAATTTGGTGTATTTTCTTGGGGAAAAAACCCGAAAAAACCGCCATCTATTTTTTTTTTGGCCGTTTAATACCTGTGTTTTTAAATTTGGAATAAAAATACCTAATTTAATTTCGATTGCCTTTTAAAACTATCATTTTTTAAAACTTGGTAATTTCGAACCCGACACTTAACAGTCGTTACCGGACGTAACGGAATTATTTAACAGCGTTAACTTTTAACCCCACGTGTTTTTATAAATATATACCAACTGCTCGCAACACATTACGAGAATGTCAATGTGGCCTGATGGTAGCGTGTGTTGTTTTGTAAGCCACGACCAGGGTTCGAATCTCAATCGTGGTCGCCCGAAGGCTATTTTTTTTTTTCCTTCTCTTTCTTCTTCCTCCTATCTCTTTAACGCAAAGCTCCATGGTCCTCGCCGTCGCCTCCTCTGTTGATAACTCCGTTCACCTAAAGAAAAGTTAAATTTATTGGTTTTTTCTTCTTTAACGCCCAACAAATGCAGAGATTAGTGAATTGTTTAGATTCAATGGACCAATTTTGCGGAAGAATCCAAAGCCAGCTTTGTCCAGGAGTTTAATTGGTTCATCATTGAGTTTCCATTTATGAAGAAGTAATGAAGTGTGTTCTTGACAACGAAAAAGACGAACCCTAGATTCAAAATTTGAAATTTCGAGGAAGAAGAAAAAGAATGAGAAAGTTTTGGGGGCGGCGGCTGATGGTCGCCCTAGGGTTTCCTGCAGAAAAAAAAAAAAAAAAATAGCCTTAGGGCGACCAAAAAGTTTGAGATTCGAACCCAGGTCCCGTGGCTTACAAAACAACACACGCTACCACCAGGCCACATTGATATTCTCGGAATGTGTAGTGAGCAGATGGTATATATTTATACATACACGTGAGGTTAAAATTTAACACCGTTAAATAATTCCGTTACGTCCGGTAACGACTGTTAAGTCTCGGGTTCGAAATTACCAAGTTTTAAAAAATGATAGTTTTAAAAGGCAATCGAAATTAAATTAGGTATTTTTATTCCAAATTTAAAAACACAGGTATTAAACGGCCAAAAAAAAAATAGATGGCGGTTTTTTCGGGTTTTTTCCCTATTTTCTTGTTAAATTTCATTTTTGGGTCACTTGGATAGTCAGAAATTTTTTCTTAAAAAAAAAACTGAAGTATCTTTTAGTTCAGTTGTATAATATAAGATGTGTATTCATATGAAAAGCATAGTGTATATATATATATATATGTGTGTGTAACCACTATTTGCCTGCTTTTTACGTTAGAACTCATGCTAGATGATAATCTTTGGAGTAGCATCAACAAGAGTTTAAAAGTAACAATAGTTCCAATTTGTAACAAATAAAGAATATGTTAGCTTTTGGGCTGTTAGATTATCCTCTTTTGAAAAGTTCTTGGTTCAAGTTGGGTTCATTTTGGGCCTGGCTAGATATATTTTATATTTTGAGTCTTTGATAAACTGATGTCCTGATGGGTTGCTTTTTTGCTAGTTTTAAAATTAATGAAGAACAATTTTTTATCAAAATAAAATAAATGAAATTTTTTTGGAGAACATTAGGTAATAGCCTTGTTCTAAAACGCGGCCGCGGAGGCCGCCTAGGCGGCGAGAAAACGCTCGGCGGTGTGCAGCCGCCGCGATTTTAACCTATTCGGTAATTAAAATCGGGATATTGAGAAAACTTTACTTTTTTCTTCGATTTAGGTTACAAATCTATAGTTAGTTGATAGATCCATCATAATTGATTGTAAAACATTAAGAAAAACGAAAAAAAAAATGATAAAACCGGAAGAAATCATGGAGGCGGCGAAATTAGGGTTTTCAGGATTGTGAAGAAGACGGGGGCAAAATGGTAATTTAACTTTCATTAAAGCAAAAACCAAAAAAGAAGGCAAAAAACGCCAGCTCGTTGGTCGATCCCTGGTTTATTGAGCATAATGTGTGAACATACCACTGTACTACGTTATAATTTCTTCTATATTGCGCGAAACTTGTATATTATAGATATAGGTAGATAAAAAGCCCTAAAACTAATCCCCGATTAATCCCCGATTTTAATCCGATTTTCCGATTAATCGCTAGACCCATACCTAGCGCCCGACTAGCGCCTAGCGATTTTTCAAACAAGGGGTAATAGGTATGCTGGATTTCGGCTAACTCGCAGATAAACGGTTCGACCTTTAAGGCCAAACATAACTACAAATTTCAATAGTTGAAATTCGGTGTTTAAACATGCGAGCAAAGATCCGTTTGGTGAAGGAATGCTTATGAGACCTCCCACAAGCTTGGATGGTAACCTTTAGCCATTATTGGTCTGCGATAATCCATGTTACGGGAGGCGAAGTGAAGTAGCTAAAACGATAACATGGTTAAGACAATTTCTGAGAGATTGGAAAAAGTCATTCTAAAATTTTTTGTAACGCTTAAGTTAGAGAAAATATCTTAGTAATGGGACGAAATACAGTGGACTAACTAGGCCCAAAAGTTTCCATGGTTTACTTTCTTGTATTAGTTATATTAGAAAATAAAAAGAATGAGCTTCTTAGAAGAAGGTCAAATTTATTCGAAAAAAATCCATATTGTCGTATGAATGGACATCTAACCGACATTTGAGAAGCCAGAATTATGAACCTTGTTATTCAAAAAAATAATTATAAACCCTGTTTAATTTTCAGTTTTTGATAGATATGAATCATAGTAAATTTAAAATAAATATTAGTCATCAAGTACATAATATTCAAATTCTACTTTTATAAACATAGAATAGTTTACTAATTAAAAAACCATTCCTTTTTAGATGATAAATTTTAGGAAAGAAGCAACTCAAGAGTCAAAAGTATGAAAGCAAAGAGCAACAAAGTTATTTCACACCACACACTCATATGTATAAATACGCAAAAACCCAAAGAACTTCTTCAACTTCTCTCCTCAACTTTTGAAGTATTCCACACATACAAACACAAACACACACACACTTGACTTTTCGCATATTTCGACAGCTCGTGAAGGACAAAGACATGGAGCCTAAGCCTTCTCGGAGGATAATGACCAGAGACATGTTCCTCCTAGTCGTAACGATGACATGGCTCGTAACCGGAGACGCAGGAGGCATAAAGCCAGAGGAGCGACTGTTTAATCTTGAGAAGCTAAAGATGTTCGTTGACAAGCTTCCTCATATCCCTACTCTTCATGGCTACCACTTCGTCAATGGCTTCCTTAAACCCAAATCTCTTCACATAGGCATGTTCTTCAAGAAATGGGTATTTAATTCTTACCTTATTCTCATTTTAATTCTTTCCTTTTTTTCTAATTTTTTCCTTATTCCTCTGTTTTCTGAAGTTATATTTGGTATGTGAAATTATATTTCCAGTCTATAGTCATTCGTGAAAACAGATCATCTTCCATTTCTGTCATGAGGCTATAAATGGCCAAAATATTTAGATAGAAAATTCAAATAATCATCATTTAGTGATTTACACCTGTATTACATGCAAGAAAATAGACTTAATTTTGTTGACCAACTTAAACAGGCTAATTAATGTTGAATATTAACATTAAATCCGAAATCGTATAAGATTAGTGAAGTTAATTTGCTTTTTACTTGGCTACGGCTCTTAGGTTGTAAAGTGATTAGAATAGGTTCGTGTTGAGTTCACACTCTTGTCCCCTCCCTCACTTATTTGTCGTCTTTGAGAAAAAGTTATAATGATAATATACTTTTTTATCACTCGTCATGTTGAATATTATTTGCCCTTCACCGAATGAATACTCAAATTCCTTTTTGTTTATAAACTCTTGACCAAAATAAATATTGAATCTAAAATCATTAATGACATAAATTAACTTATTAAATATTCGAAATCGTATAGATTAGTGAAGAGTAATCGCTTTTTAGTTACGACTCTTTCTTGGTAAAGTGATTGGAATAGATTCATCTTGTGTATCCAATCTTGTCCTCTTGGGAAAAATATCTAATGTTTATAGTACTGAGTACTGACGAATCAGTGCTCTTTCTTTTATCACTAGTCAAATTTAATATTATTTGCTCTCCTACCGAATGAATAATACTCTTTTATTTTATATATAGTGTGTAGCTCTTTACATTTTGTTTTTGATAAATTGTACTAAGAACAACATAAAATATAATGATTATTTGATAGAAAGTTAGTACCCACTAACTATATAATTATGATTGCTTTTATACCACTTTGGCCTAGCTAATTGTGCTCTGCTTCTTTAAACTATTTTACTACTCTGCTAATTATTAAATCGAATGATTTGAATTTTTGAATATTCTCTAACACTGTCACACACACTAATATGAGTTAAATTATTGTGAACTACAGAAATTCCACAGAGACTTGCCTGCCACGCCAGTGTTCGCATATGGTACATCAAGGCGTTCAGCAACAGTTCCTGGACCGACAATAGAAGCTGTTTATGGAGTCGACACCTACGTGACGTGGCGAAATCACCTCCCTTTACATCATATCCTCCCTTGGGACCCAACAATCTCCCCTGCAATCCCTAAACACGGCGGCATTCCCACGGTGGTTCACTTGCACGGAGGCATCCACGAACCAACAAGCGATGGCAATGCTGATTCATGGTTCACTGCTGGTTTCAAAGAGACTGGATCTAAATGGACTAAAAAGACTACGCATTACGTTAACAAGCAACAACCTGGAAACATGTGGTACCATGACCACGCGGCGGGTTTGACTAGAGTCAACCTTCTCGCTGGTTTGCTAGGTGCTTACATTCTCCGCCATAGCTCGGTCGAATCGCCTCTCCGGTTACCTACCGGACGCGAATTCGATCGTCCTTTGGTCATCTTTGACCGAAGTTTTCGTAAAGATGGTTCCATTTACATGAACGCCACAGGGAACAACCCGTCGATTCATCCACAATGGCAGCCAGAGTATTTCGGCGACGCCATCATTGTGAACGGTAAAGCTTGGCCGAGACTAACCGTCCGTCGCCGGAAATATAGATTTCGAATCACAAACGCTAGTAACGCAAGGTTTTTCCGGTTCTTCTTCTCCAACGGTCTCGAATTCATTGTCGTGGGTTCTGATTCAGCTTATCTATCGAAACCAGTATCGACCAAATCGGTCCTCCTCGCTCCATCGGAGATTGTCGACGTCGTCGTTGACTTTTCAAAGTCAACGACGAAAACGGCAATTCTTGCCAACAATGCACCTTATCCTTACCCGTCCGGAGATCCTGTCACGGAAGAGAACAGCAAAGTCATGAAGTTTATAATCAAGAACAAATCAGAAGTTGACACGTCGATTATTCCGAAGAAGCTAATTGATTACCCGCCTGCTCATGTATCAACCTCGTCCCGTACACGTTACATCGCTATGTTCGAGTATGTGTCTAGCACTGACGAGCCAACGCATCTATACATCAACGGTTTGCCGTACAACGCTCCCGTGACAGAAACTCCAAAAATCGGCACAAGCGAGGTATTTATTACTACAATTTCACTATTTATTAACCGTCTAGTTGGTAAAATTAACTCTTACAATAATGAAGGTGTGGGAAGTGATTAATTTAACGGAGGATAACCATCCATTGCACATTCACTTGGGATTGTTCAAAGTATTGGAGCAAACGGCATTGGTGAATAGTGAGGAGTTCACAGACTGTATGACTAAAGAAAACGATGCCGTCAAGTGTCAGATTAGCAAATACGCTCGAGGAAACAAGACCGCGGTGACGGTACACGAGCGGGGATGGAAAAACGTATTCAAGATGATGCCGGGGCATGTAACAAAGATTCTCGTCAGATTTTCTTACATTCACTCAAACGAATCTTACTCCTTTGACGCAACGCAAGAGCCAGGCTATGTCTACCATTGCCACGTAAGCTAGTAAAAAAACTAAAATAATGATAACGAATTTAGCATTTTCTTTTAGAACTCTAACTATATGATTGAAATTGCAGATATTGGACCATGAAGATAACATGATGATGAGGCCTTTTGCAATGGTCAAGTGACAAGATGTTAAATGTTGCTATAATTCCAAAACAAAACAACTTACAATTACGAGTGCAGAATACGAAAGAGTTGATATATTTGATTGAATTCGTGATATGTTTAATTCTTTATACAGAAAATCTTAAGAATACTTCTATTGAAATATTGGTATCATTGTTTTTCACTCGGCCACATTTTTAATGGGCTTTTGGGCTAACATTTACGGGCTTTAAGGGGTTCAATAACAATTTTCTTTACTTATTAGATGATTTTGGGTAGGTGGTAAGTGAGAGAGGGGAGAGGTGAGTGAAATTGGAAAAATCCTCGTATACTAAGTCCTAACCACCAGTCAAATTCAATTCAATGCTCCCATGTTTCTTCTTAATTTTATGGTTTCCTCCTGTTTTCTCATAATTTGTGTATTTTCATATTATATTCGGAAACTTCTGATATTATATCAAATAATACATCCAAATAATCTTGAGCCACTTGTCAAATATCTTCTTCGTCTTCTTCTTGTTTGATACTCCACACATATTTGAGTGAAACTATTATTGAGATACCACACACTTTGATATTTCACAAAAGGTATCTATCGAAGCCATACTTTTATTTTACGAAAATGTGGATAAGAGTGAGATTTGGATTGGTACTGGTAAGGCAAATTAAATGCGACATATTTCCACATTTATGATTACACAAATTCTAATGGCTTTGAACATATATGGGACCAATTTTTATTTGTTTCAACTTCAAAATGTAGGACCAATTAACAAGGTTGATGTGTTCTTCTTGTTCTTCCTCGTTCATTAATGTTTAAATGAGCATGCACGCTTCTCTCAACCCACCAGTCCAAGTCAAACCTATATCCTTTATCCATCCCCTAATCCTATATATCAGTTTGCTTCTCGCAAACCACCTCACAATCAATTAACAGTTTAAAAAAAAAAAACATAACTCGAACCAATCTCACTTTGAAAAAGACATGAACAAGATCCGCCTCCGTGCTCTCTCTCCGCCTTCCGGTAACTTATTTTCTTTCTTTTTATTAACAGTAACATTCGTATGTTTTGCTATTCATATGACCAATTATTCATAGTTTAAAGAGGTCGATGTAGAACTTATATATCACATATGTAGATATGCATGCGGGAGTTTGTGACGATATATCGTTTTAATTTGTGAAATTTGATCCCTAATCATTTTTAGGAATGCAACACCGCGGTAGGAGATGTCGATTGAGAGGGAGAAACTACGTAAGGCCAGAAGTTAAACAAATTAACTTCTCAAAAGACGAAGACGACCTCATCCTCAAGCTTCATGCACTTCTTGGCAATAGGTTCTTATTAATTCTTCTTCTTCTTTAATTCAATAGTAATGTGAATGTTACGTGATAATAATAATTTTTGATGGTATGTTTTTTCAGATGGTCATTGATAGCGGGAAGATTGCCTGGACGAACGGACAACGAAGTTAGGATCCATTGGGACACTTACTTAAAGCGGAAGCTCATGAAAATGGGAATCGACCCAACCAATCATCGTCTCCACTATCACACCAAATACATTTCGAGACGATACCTCAATTCCTCACATAAGGAACATGAAACAGAGATTATTAGTGATCAGTCTTCTTCAGTATCCGAATCATGTGGTATAAGTACAATTTTACCCATTCCAAGTACGAATTGCTCGGAGGATAGTACTAGTACCGGACGAAGTCATTTGCCTGACCTCAACATCGCTCTCATCCCGACCGTGACTTCTTTGCCAGCTCGTTGCCTTCAAGACTTTAGTGAATCCTCTAACAATGGTTCAACAGGTCAAGAAACGCTTCTTCTATTCCAATGAAAATTGTTGTATTAATTTCTTTGTACACATCTTGCTAAATAATGTTACATTACAAAGGCATATATTATAATATTCACTAGAGAGATGTATAACGATGTTTGAAATATGTTAATCCTGAATTGGACCGGCTGGTCGTTGAACAACTATTCTCTTAAATGTCTGCTTTTGTTTTCGGTGATTAGTAGTAGTAAATCGTTAATAACCAACCGACGATAACCGCTGAATATGGGATCAATCCAGCAGAAAGAAATTAGCTAATATATAGAGCAATGTATTGGCGATGCACATTGACGGGAAGCATTAATTAACTCTCTTAAAATGGACAAGTATGTTCATCTTCCTCCAAACTACACTTTATTCTTTAAGCAAAAACAATTTAAAACTCTCTTTTTGCACAAAGGAATCTATCAATACGAAACTTACTTACTAAAGATATAAAGGAAGCAAATTAGTTTACTTACAAAACCAAAAGACATCAATCTATTTAAGGATGTCTTAAGCATGGAGACTATAAATTTGTTATGCTTTGTTTGATATGTGACTTTGGTGTAAACATATTAGACATCAATTAATAGAGTTTTCTTTTTGTTTTTGAGATTGAGAATTAATAAAGTCCTCTTGAAAGTAAATACATTTGTACAACCGCTATTCAAACATCATCTAGTATTAAACAAAATTGCATGACCAAAGAAAACGAAGGTTTGACAAGTAGAAAGAAGATTGTTTGCTGAGAAAATGGACCCATTTATCATAGGAACTACAATCATCATTAAGGTTTTTTTTTTACTATTGCAGAATCTACAACCATCAATGAAGTTGTTTACACAACTGCATAAACTCTGATCTCACCTTCACTTTCATATTATTTGACTTTGTTCCGCAAGTACAACTATACCCCATAAATTTCAGAAATAACGGCGAGTACGTATTGTGGTCAGTGGAGAGTTGTGCTTGTGTGGATGTTCAAAGCAAAAATCACATGCCTTATCAAACACTTCAAGGTTATTTAGAATCTTTATCTGATTCAGAGTCTTAGACGAATACCCTCTTAATTAATCTTTTTTAAAAAGGTAGATTTCTTTATTTTTGCATATGTCCAAAAAAAATTGCGAAACCAGCCAGTCAAACTTAACAAAAATGTCTAAGAGATAATATTGTCTATTTTTCAAGTTGTTATTGGTTCATTGGTTGTTATGTAGGACGCATAAGTCACGGGCATGGAGGACGCGGCCGATATGATGTGGATGTCGTGGTTGAACCTTTCTTTTGTTTTTTTTTTTTTTTTTTTTGTCATCTGGAGATTTTATTTATAATAACCAAAGATGAAGTCATACAAAGACGGTCAAACCGACGGAAAACACATATTCCTCGGAGCCAAAGCTTTTAAAACAAGTACAACAAACTCACTCGAGTGAAACAAGACCACAAAGGAACTAATCGAAAGAAGAAACTTAACAGAAATTCCAATAGAAAATATAATTAAAGGTAAAACCAAATCTCTCACTTAACCCCCGTCCCAGGAACATTTACACTTAACGCGCGACCCGGCAGAGCCATGAGTGCAATCTAATTTACCCTAAACTTCTGTAAGATCCTCAGTCAACAAGAACCCAAAGCTTGAAAACTCTTCTGAAAACCAAAGGCCAACAAAACTCCCCCTCAGGAAAATTACCACAACGAAGCACTTTTCCTTCTACACAAACCCAAGCCCAGAAAAATCGCTGAACAAGCCGGCCAACCTCGCTGAATAAGCCGAGCGATGCCGGAAACTTAGCCGAACCAAGCTCGCTAGAAAAGCCGAGCACGCCGGAAACTTAGCCGAACAAAACTCACTATGAAAGCTGAGTTCGCCGGAGACAAAAGCCATCCGACCTCGCTGATGAAGCCAAGATCGACGGAAAACGAGACCTCGCTGAGAAGACCAAAAGTAGATCTACAACTCATCGCTCAACTACAAGTTCCAAAAACAACAAAAACAAAACGATAAAGAAATCTAAAGAGACAACTAGAAAACGAGACCAACGCTGACGCTGTGGGAGCCGTCACGCGCTGGCCGAAGCTTTGCCCAGACGAAGAAGAAGGAAGAAGAAGAAGAACTCGAGGAGAGAAGGGGGACGAGTAAATGTCGGTTAATAGTAATTAATTTGAACCTTTCTTTTGTTAAACCGATATAACTTTTTAATACAAACTTGTAAATCATATTTACAAATTTTATTCAAAGTATACTAAACTGTTGTAAAATAGTTTCAGAAAATTATAGGTCCCAAATTGTTTACATACTTCAAATCTTCTAAAAAGTTGTTAAAATTCGGGTCATCTTCGACCGTTCCGTTTTCATGCCCATGAACTTTTGCTCCTGGAGTAGCTAAATAGGGCTAAGATACGATCATGCTATAATACTCACCAAAATTATGTTACTTCACAGTATATGCCATGTGATCGCGCGCATATCATCCTCAAACTATTTAATTTTTACTACACATTCGTATAGCTAATTACTACTCATAGATTTTGTAGCCTTTTTGATTTAATGTGTTTGTATTGTATGAAAGAATGAAATTTTAATAAGGGTATATTAAGTTTTATGGTTAGATACTTTTAATTTTGTTTTCAACATTTGCTTTGGGGTAGTTTATCTAAATTTACCGATTCACAAATTTACATTAAGCAACATATAAGTGTTTGCGACTTTGCCTTGCCTGGCTAACTTAGGGAGATGAAGCAGATAAAACAAGATTTGCTTGGCCAGCTTCAACAAGAACAAACACAGTATCTCGAGACCACCTTTCGCATCAAACATAATTGTTCTAAAATATTTCTGCTGTACAATATTAAAATTTCTGCTAAAATTTTGAGCTATATATATTTATTAGACAAAAGTTTTGATTATGATATCGTTGGATCTAATACCTAATGTCATTATATTTGGGAGTGAAATATTACTGTAGTCGTAATGTGTTTATCATGTCTTTCAAATGAGTTTTTCTTGGATCCTACGAAAAAAATCTCCAAAAGTATAATAATTCGGCTTTGGAAAAACCCACACTGCTGCTTTTTAAAAAGGAGTAAAAGATTTCAAAAAGTTACAAATCAACGATCAAACAACTATAATTACACATAAAAAGTAAATTTTTAAAGGAAAAGAAAACATATAAAGCTATAATTAGGTAATTACAAAGAAAATATTTTTTTCCATCTTTCAATAAGTGTAAGACAGATCATATACCATAAAAACATGTCAATACAATGTATCTAAGGACTGGAAATTCTATCTTAGCTTCATTTCATATAGAAAAACTAATTAACTTGACTATTTATTACCATTTAAAATTATACAATACATATAGATACCATTGGTCAATTCTTTTATTCCTTATAACTCCATTAGAATATAATAAATTTCAACAACTATAAAAATACAATAATACAAGATCGACTTTACAACTAAGCACGCAACAAACCATATCCTTAAATACATATAAAAGTTGAGTTTTCTTGAATTTAAAAGTATGGTTCGTTTCTATTTTAAAGTTTGGTTTCAATATAAAATCATAATAATTGATATTTTTTTTACAACTGTATCCTCTTCTCTTCAAGCTCCAGGAATCTTGCCCTCAATTATCCAGTTTTGTTGTATTGTATTATTCTAATGTATTACATAAATCTTTATCTAAAATAAATTAAAAACAAAATCCATATTTGGACTTAAACTGAAAGGAAAAGAAAAGGAAAAAAAAAACACTGAAACCAAAACGGTGTCGTAATAGGACTGATCTTTTTTCGCCACATGGCTTCGTTGGATATACATAAACGATAGAGACGCATCTGTGTCAGAAGCGAGCCAGCGAGAGAGAGCGAGTCCCAAATTCGAATTTCAAGCCGTCGTATGCGACGGCGTAATGGCTGGTGGAGCTATCACTCCCGCTTCTCTGATCGGTCTTATCGCCGAAATCAATGAGGTTCCGGTGAATTTCGGGGTGTTCAAGAAGGATTGTGCCGATCTCGCGCGACGAGTTGGTCTCTTGACGCATTTGATTGAGGAGATTAGGGATTTTTCTCCTCCTCCGCCGGAATCTGATGCTTCGTCTTCTTTGATTTCTTATGAATGTGATTGGTGGTCTGATCTTGTTGTGGGGCTTCAAGCCGCGAAGCGTCTTTTGTCTTCAGCTACTAGTTTCCAAGCTAGCGAGTCCTCTGTAAGCATTCTCTACGATTGAAAATGGAATTGAATTCGATTTCACTAACGAAATGATTATTCTTTAGATTCATTCATTGCAGGAACTTATTTTGTAGGAAGAATTTGTTTTCAGTCTTTTAGATTGGAAACTGTTGTTGTTGACATTTTGTGTAGTCACAAGCATTTCTTAACAAAATATCTAAACTTTGATGTGTAATCTTGATTGAAGGATGGGGCTGCCAAGAGAATCTTATTCCAGTTCCAATGTGTTACATGGAAGTTGGAGAAAGCATTAGGTGATTTGCCATATGATCGATATGACATCTCTGACGAAGTCTGCGAACAGGTAAAGTTCGTTCATGACTAGCAAGATTGGTTTTTCTGTGTCTGGTTGGAGGTGTTTCTAATGTTCTTGCTTGTGATCAGGTGGAACTAGCAAGATTGCAGTTAAGAAGAGCAATGCAGAGATATGGATCTTTAAATTCGAAGAAGTTCTCGAGTGATTTATCTGAGCCAATGGAGAAAGATGCCTCAAGCAATACAAAGAGCAAAGTTATTGAGAGGTTGGAGAGTATTTCAGAAACAGTGCATTCCAACGCTCCTTTATCAGATGAGAAGAAATTTGAATCAGCGCCTCCCCGGAAGAGCTCTTCGGTTTCCTTGGCCTTCTTTTTATCAAAGGATGCTGACGATGAGAGATTAGAGAAAGTAGTTACCAAGAACAGTGATGACTCACAGAAATCGGATAAACTCACGATCCCTGAGGATTTTCTTTGTCCAATCTCTCTGGAACTGATGAAGGATCCTGCTATTGTTTCCACAGGACAGGTCTGATTTTAAATATCAAATCTTTACATAGCACTAACGTATGGTTGTTGATTTGAAACCTTAACAATGATCTTCCCTCTTCGTTGACAGACATACGAGAGGTCGTACATACAGAGATGGATAGACTGTGGAAATCTGAGATGCCCAAAGACCCAGCAGAAACTCAAAAACTTTACTCTTACTCCAAACTATGTCCTCAGAAGCCTGATATCCCAGTGGTGCACTAAGCACAACATTGAGCAACCAGGTGGTTACATGAACGGTAGGACCCAAAACCCTGATGGGTCTTTCCGTGACCTAAGTGGAGACATGTCAGCGATCCGGGCATTGGTTCGTAAACTCTCTAGCCGATCAATCGAAGACCGCAGGACTGCGGTTTCTGAAATCCGCTCTCTGTCAAAAACAAGCACGGACAACCGAATTCTGATTGCAGAAGCAGGAGCCATCCCTGTTTTGGTCAAGCTTTTGATCTCAGAGGACACAGAAACGCAGGAAAATGCTGTCACTTGCATTCTTAACCTCTCCATATACGAACACAACAAAGAACTGATCATGCTTGCAGGAGCAGTCACATCTATAGTGCTAGTCCTCCGAGCTGGAACCATGGAAGCTAGAGAAAACGCTGCAGCTACTCTCTTTAGCCTTTCGTTAGCTGATGAAAACAAGATCATAATAGGCGCATCGGGTGCGATACTAGCCTTAGTGGATCTGCTTCAGTATGGAAGCGTCAGAGGGAAGAAAGACGCAGCCACGGCTCTGTTTAACTTGTGTATTTATCAGGGAAACAAAGGCAGAGCGGTTAGAGCCGGTATAGTATACCCATTGGTGAAAATGCTGACTGACTCCTCGAGCGACAGGATGGCCGATGAAGCCTTGACCATACTCTCGGTTCTAGCTAGTAACCAAGTCGCGAAAACTGCGATTTTGAGAGCCAAAGCGATACCACCTTTGATAGATTGTCTCCAGAAGGATCAACCGCGAAACCGAGAGAACGCAGCTGCGATACTACTATCTCTTTGCAAGAGAGATACTGAAAAACTAATCTCCATTGGTAGACTTGGAGCTGTTGTTCCATTGATGGAACTATCAAGAGATGGTACAGAGAGAGCTAAACGAAAAGCTAATTCTTTGCTAGAGCTTCTCCGTAAATCATCCCGAAAATTAGGTTCACTCTAAATAGCCCTTAACATAAATTAATTTAGTTTTGCTGGCTATTGATCTGTTTATTATGTCCTGTTTTATTTTTGAGTTTTTGGATGACTAATTAATTTCCATTTGAGAAAGTGGTGGAGTCAAAAGAGTTAACGAGAATCGAACTCTTTTTTGACTCACCTTTGTATTGATTTGTTAATTTTGTCCAACATATCATATGATTGATAAAGGTCGTTTGTTACTGTTCCTAGAAAGAGAAATCAAATTAGCTTTTGTTTTCAAATTCGTAAGAAGTCAATCTCTTCACGTGCCTTTGGGAAAAAAAGTTTCGACAATGTAATTTTCCAGATTAATCGGAGTGATTAACGCAAGTGTCCTTTTCTCAGAAAACATTGGTCACAAAACTTCCAAATTATACAATGGTCTAAGTGAAGAACAGTACACATTTTCCATTTCAATTTATAAAAAAACTAAACATAATTTTTGGGTTGTTATTGGTCTTTTCAAGATTGATAGTGAGATGCGACGTAACTTTTGTCTTCTCATTGTTTAAATAATTTTCAAGAGTTTGGCATTTTGTTGACCAAGAAATGGTTCACTATCATCAGCAACCAACCATAAATCAAATCCAAAATCTATAATGATCTGATCTAACACAACACCCACCTTGAACTACTGAGCTCTTAATAGGCACCCACCCACAAAAAAAAATTCATCTCATTTGTGAACTTAAAAGATACCAACATTTTACACAACATCATTCACCAAAATGGGTAATAGTTTGGTAAGCAAGAAAACTGCGAAAATCATGAACATCAATGGCGAGAGTTTCAAGCTGAAAACTCCAGTGAAAGCTGGTACTGTAGTTAAAGATTTTCCCGGTCACGTTCTCTTGGAATCAGAAGCGGTGAAGCGTTTAGGAATCAGAGCAAAGCCCTTAGAGCCTCACCAAAACTTGGAATCCAAAAGGCTTTACTTCATGGTGGAACTTCCAAGGTATTATTTTCCTCCATTCAATTTCCTCTTGGTTTTAGGTATTCATAGTTAGAATCTTTTTGAGTAATCTTTCGAAACCCATGTGACAGAACATGGAAAGAGAGAACTCCAAGAAGGGTTCGGTCGGGAATACAGATGAGTGCGAAGGAGAGACTAGAAAATCTGAAGCTGTCTCGTAGATCATCATCTGATCTCTCGGTAATGAAGAAGAAGACAGAGGAGGTTGATGATGAAGAGAGAGAAGTGAGTAGCGTGAAGTTGAAGTTACCAAAGTGGAAAATTGAGAAACTGAGGAAAGAGAGTGAGAGTGGCTCTGATTTCTCCAACAAGATCACACAACTTTGTCTCCTTCACATACCAAGTGGTTTGATTCATCAAAGACAACAACATTTGCTTCGTAATGGAGGAAGAAACTTTGGGATTGAAGAAAAAGAAGAAGGTGCCAAAATCACATGAGGTGATCATTATTTTTTAAGGGCTTTGATCTTATTTTATTTTTGTTGAAACATCGATCCGTTTCTCAAGCCATGTTTCTTGCATCTTTAATTACACTAGGAAACAAATGTTCTCCAACTTGTGTTACAACTTTTTTTTTTTTTTTGATAAAGACTGTTACAACTTCTTCTAGTCTATTCTAAATTAAGAAAAAATATATACAAACTAACAACAAGTGGAAGAATAAGTTGTGTCTTTCAGATAATTTTTTAAATTGTTTCAAGAAATTTTTCTTTGATCATTTTTGGTTGCTGAAAAAGGTTAGATTTCTTGAAAAGAGCAAAGCAAGACCTGTGGTTTCTAGTTAGTTTTCCTCTATTTTATTCTTATTTTTAGTTTAATGAAAGATAATTGGAACAAGCTTGAGACCAAGGGTATTACTATGAAACACAAAACACAATTCTTAAGAGAGATACTAAGCTTATAATGTTTCTTATCCACTTATAGAACACATCTTTGGTTCTGTTACATGACCAGGGGCGGACGCAGGAAGGCACAAGGTGGGGCATGTGCCACACTCTAATTTTTTTATTTTCTTAAACAACTAATGTAAAATTTATTTAAATGCCTCTAATTTAATTTTTAATTATACTAGTGCCCCATACTAAATATATGTCTGGATCCGCCCCTGTACATGACAGTATGACACTACAACAAAGTCAAAAGAAAAGAGATATACGAAAAAGGCAAATCATTAGTATTTTTTTTCTTTCAATTGGGGGGCTTTAGTTTGGCCGATAATTACAATATACAATTCTCTAGAACTCAGAGAAACCAACACACCAAAAAAAAAAAAAAAGACAAATCAATCAGTCAGGTTCGAACCTGTATAATATGTGTCTGTTAACCAATTTCCCTTTTTATTTTGAGAAGAACAAATTGGAATCAGTAAACAAAAGAATGATGAAAAATGGTTTCTTTTATCACTCAAGAGGTCCATGGCTCAGGAACAGTGAGAAAATAAGTGGTCATGGCCTTTCTAAACCTCCTCTTGTACTGTTTAGGTGAGACTATGGTTGGAGAAGCATTCTTGGGTCCACCCAAAATGCCTGAAGCTTTGACCCAAGTCTCAAGGTGCTTGTCCCATGTGTACTGTCTCATGAAGTCGATGATCCCAAGAACCAGTTCTTTACGCTCTTCGTCGAACCCAACCAGTAATGAATAGTCCATAACATCCACAGACTAACAAGGGAGAGAGATAATGAGCAAACAGATTAACCAAAACATTAAGAACAAAAAAAGTTATGTGATTACTTACAGCCAAGAAGTTGGTGTCGTTCCATATCGCTCTTTCCAAGCTTCTCTTGGCCTTGCTTCCTAGAAATATCGGTTCTGTGCGCAGTGTCTCAAGTAGATTCATGTCTAACAAAACTTTGTCTGTTCCGGATGTGTTTGGATTGTACCGTGACCGTGCAGATCCTTTGAGATCATAGATCCTCGATATTCTTCTGTTGTAGAAGAGATTCTCCATCACCATCAAATCCATCTTTGTCTCTTTTCCACCTTTCGGGTGTTTAATTGATACCTGCAAGCCATAGCATTCCAATCAATCGTTCACATGCTTAGTTATTCCATTGTAAAGTCCTACAAGTTTACATTTCTTATACTGTCACTAACCTGGTAGATACCGAGAATCTTAGCAAGACAAGTGGGGCTCCCGGAACTGAGTGATTCCTTCAAATATTTGAAGTATTCAGGTGCAAAATCCTCGAAAGAATCCAGCTCGGTTTTGACGACTTGTTTTATGATGAACCTCTCGTCCAATGACTTGGCAAAGTAAACATTGCTTTTCCCTCCCTGTGCAGACCATCTCTGACATCGGCTCAAGGATCTCACAAAGTCCACTTCACTCGGACAGCATGTCTTTCTCAGAGTGTCAAACTGCGTTGCAAAATAACACGTCACAGAGAACTTCACTTTACCTTCAGTTGCAGTAGAGGAAGAAGAAGCGCGGTCGCTGAAAGAAATGGTCAAATGCGGAGACTTTCTATCGTCTTGAGAAGACCCATACACCGCGTGTTGAATGTAATCAACATCCATCGACAGAGAACGCCAAGTCGAGAAGGTGGAAGGTTCGGACTCTTTGTTATTCAAGTTGCTGCTACTACTACTAGAAGCGAGACCTTTGTTAACGATCCACTCCTTATATTCCTTTGAATTGATAGCATATGATACAACACTTGCCGGATCATCATCGTATACAGGAACCACGATATCATTAAGGCCCCGTTGAGGGATCAGCATCCGCGCCCCATCAGCCATTTGAGATGCCGAAGAGATGTATGTAGGCGCTGAACCAACAATCAGATCCAATTTCTGTACTTCCAGTGGCAACATCTGTGAGTACGTCCTCATCACATTTGAAACAGGGTCCCTCACCATATTCCTGTACTCGCCAGAAGCGTGGAAAGATCTGAGGGTTGAGAGATACAAAGAAGATGGTGGCCAACCTTTTTGAACCCGTTCTTGAAATCGTATCGCTGAATCAAAAGACTGGACTCGAATTGGCCTGGCGAGCCTCCGGAGAGGAGAATTAACAGCTGAAAAGCCTTCTGTCTCAGCGATTGTCTCGGCTTTCTCTAGATTTTGAAACGAGCCCAACCAAGCCGAATCTATCCTCTCAGACAGAGAAGTGCCAGGGGAGGGCATGTTTTCTGGATCTTTGTTATCACCATTAGCTTCTGAATCAGTATGGGCTTGTTCTTCCCTCTCATCTGAACCTTCCTGCATTCTACGGTCAATCTTTGGAGGATCCTGCATCTCTGGATTCCGAGAAGCATTGTCATCACCAGTTTTAAAGACTGATGCTTTCTTGAGTTGAGAGTTTAACAAGTAAAGCTGATGATCCCAAGCATGAGCACCAATCATGAGTGCCCGCCTCAATCGATTCAGCTCTAGGATATCCAAACTTCCCTGAATTTGCAGATTCTCCTCAAAAATAGGTTGCAGCGCATCCTGTTCATGATGAGGAAGGTTCCATCAAATTCAAGATTTCAGAAGCACAAGAAGTCTTTAAAAAAGGGAAACAGAAGAAGCATAAGCAAAAGAACCAGAAGCTCACATCGTATTCATCTTTTTCTTTCACGAGTTGATCTTTTAATCCGATGACGCGACTCTGTAGATCACATGCTTCAGATTGTTCAGGTTCCAGCAAACTGCTTTTTTCTTCCATGCGGTTGAGCATACCAGATATCTCCGCATACATAGTCCGCATTTTACCAGCAAGCTGTAAAATGCACAAACAGAGAAGTAAATAAGGGTATAGCATTTGCATATCCAAAACCTGAAGCAAAAGAGCCTTAAATTTTTTAATTTACCTCAGTTGCCTCTGTCCGTATCCACTCCTGTTGAGGATGGCTGTTGAACTCAAGCATCGATGGGGGGAGGAGGACCGTAAGTATATTGATGGGAGAATATCTAAAGAACGCAACCATGTTACCAAATCTGCAAAACAATAAAACCATAATGTTATTAGTGCTTTAACAACATTGAGATAACCTTAGAGAATGAGATTATACAGCGTGGTTACCCATAGAATCGAAGGCAGTCTCTTTGAAGCGAATGACCACAGGATGCAACTCGATTCGCAGTTGCATGATTCGAAAAGCTAAGTTCCAAAAACTTTCCAAAAGACAATCCCCATGCTGCATCAGACATAACTACTCTACGAGTAGCAGGTGGAACTCCATCTACATGTGCACATCTTAAGCAGCGATGCCACATCCATATCTTCCCATCTTGTTCACCAGGAAGCTTCATGGAAGGGAGACGTCTAACATTGATAGTAAGGTTTCCATTCTGATGAGAATAGCAGAGCACATGCGCATCCACCAGCTCCTTACAAGATCTACAGCTAGATGTCTGTCCAGGAATAGGACAGGAGAGTCGATATATATTAGATTGCTTATTTCATGGAATTTGTGAAAGACAAAAAAATGGATTCACATTTTAGATGAAAGAGTTACCTTATCGAATAGATCATCTTTCAAATATCTCCCGAGAGGTTTATCAAATGATCCATAGAACTTAATCCGCAAGAGTCGTGAGCGTTCACATACTGATTCTTTCAAAACACAACGGCTTGAAAATGAGACCAATATGCTCTGATGAGAGTCAGCGGCAGAGAAATACTCGCTGGAAACATCATCTTCATAGAGGCTCTCATTTTGTGGCAAATCGTGGGTATTCATTAATTGGTTCTCTTCTTCACCTCTGCCGTTCTCTTCTTCACCACTCAGCTGTTGAGTCGGTGTTTCAGGGATTTCACTACTTAAGCACAAAGTGGATTCATGCAAATCATTTAACTGATTCGAAGAATATGATCTTGTCACCAAATTACTGGCAAAATCTCCATTCAGGGCATCAGATTGTGCAGTCTCAACTTCAGAAGCAATTATGCCAGAAGATGGTGGGAATATTTGACTAGGATCAAAATCCTCACACAATGATTCACAAACCTCAAGCTCAGGCATCGGGGCCGTATTTTCATCTTCATGTGCAGCTGTTTCAATCAAAGCTTGACTATCTGTTTCTGTAGGAGATTGAGTTATCAAGGAAATGCCTTCATCAATTATCCTCCTTTGTGACGCTGTCCGCACCATTCCCGGTTGTTTCAGTCTAATTTTAGGCAGAGAAGCACCTTCATCCGCAAGGAATGAAGTCTCCAGTGATAAGTGATAAGCTGCAAAGACAGCGTACTGAATAACGTGTTTAACCTTCTTTAGCTCCTCGCGACAACTTCCCCGAAGCACAACCTGCACAAGTTTCAGAAAAGTCTAATCAAACTGAGAATGAGAACTGGTGAACAGTTATACAAATAACAAGTATACTCCGGAAGGAGGATAGTAAACTTAAGGTAGCAGACTTCTTAGCTACAAAGGTTCAAGCTTTATGAGGAAAAAAAACCTGTGAAATCAATAAATGAGCATACCGTGCAACCTAGGCGCCTAGGACACCCTTCAAAGTACATCAATGTCCTTGATGGTTTTCTGTTTGACTGATTGCCAGCTTCATGTTGCTCCAACACTTTCTCAGTCCGGAACAGCTCACAATGACCCAACCGAGCAGTACTAATAGTATCTAGTGAGGGGCAAAGAACAGCACCGGTGCAACGGGCTATACGGTCCAACAATGACCTTTTCACATTGAGCACCAACGAAATTTCCTTCTCAAGAAGGTATTGCTGGGCATATGAAGATGCACTTTTCTCTACCAGCAGAACATTAGGACGAAGGGACTCTATTTTTGCAATTATCGCCTTCATATGTTCATTTTCCTGTCCAACGCACAAAATTCAGTTTGTTCAGCTTGATACTCAGAAATTTCGTGCAGCCATGATAAAGAAACAGTAACACACCAACCTGTTGAAGCAACGTGTTAAAGGATGCTAATTGGCCTGCAACTCTCTGATACTCAAGAGACCCGGCTAAAAGCAGCACCCTTGGATTTTTGTACTGTGATGTCATTCGCTTGTGCGTAATGTTCTTGCTACACACTATTCCCCTGATAAGAATGCTGCAGAAATAAGGTATTCAATTAATAATCATCAGCTAGACGACAATACTAAATTACTAATGCATCGGCTAGTGGCAAAAGTTTGAAAAGAAAAGGTTCCAACAGATAATTATACCTCTCATTTTGATTTCCCGATGCTACACATTTTATTTTCACATAATTCCCGGGATCCATACTGCCTCCTGCACGAGTATCCGGCTTTACAAAATTCGCAGCCTGCCACGCTAAAGCAGTGACAATATCCAGCCACTCCCCGGCACTGCCATCATCAGATGGACTAAGCTCCTCCCCACGTAATAATTCTGCAACAAGAGCTCGGAAGTGGTCATGCACCACGGTTCGAAGAGGTTCATTGCTATTTTCTCCCAGTTTCTCTCTTGTAGGAACGTGGCTAGAAAAGCTACTACTCAATGAAAACTCGGTAGCAGAGTCCCCAATATCATCATCTTCGTCATCATATTGAAAGTAATTACTCTCAGCATCATCATTCTCATCTTCCGGTGGTGGAGGATACCAGATGCGGCCGTTGTTCTCAAAATCCAACGGTTGTTGCAACTTATCCTCTTCCTCCTCGTGATCTTCCTGTTCCAATACCCCCTGACCTGGCTTAACTAAATTACCAGCCATGAGTTGTTCTTGATGATTATCAAAAGAACAAACAGTAGGGCTTCTTAGGTCTTTCGCGTGCTGTACAAAGCGCCCAAGAGGACTAAAATTGTTCCTTAATGGACTGTCGTGAGGACTGGACCCAGCAGAAGATTTACAACTAAAAAGCTCATGTCTAGCACTAACACTACCCGACTCTATATCTGAACTGTCCTGATAGTATTCACTCGAAGGGCTTAACAACTGTTTACCACAATATCTAGCCTCTTCTTCCTCTCCCCTGCAAACACACACAAAACACAAATCATACACTTACTCCAACATGTTTAAAGACTCCTAATTGATCACAAAAATTCTAACTTTACTCATAATTGAATGTAAAAATCGAAACTTTATGGCAGAATACCTGCTAGGATAGCAACGAATAGAAGCCATGTTCCTACAATCACGGATTTCAAGACTCGAAGCAAGACTCTCGCTTTCGGTTGCAAGAGAAGAAGGCGGATCAGGACTATCCCGGGGATGAACCTTATCATAGCTCTTACCCCTTAACTCACGAACCTCTCCATCACATTCTCTGCACAACTTCATCTTGCTCTCTTCTGTACTATCAGAACAACTCTTGCACCAACAAGAACCACAACTAAGACAACAATAACCTTGTTCTACCTTAGTTCCACAGTCATGACACATTTTGGAAACGATTGGCATAGTTTCAAAGCCTTGTTTAGATGAAGACAAGCACAAAGAATCACTTGAATCCAAAGTTATCCAAGACCTAACCTTAACAATTAGATCTAGCAGTGAACCATCAGGTATTCCCATAAACAATCAAAATATTTACTTAAAACAAATCTCTAATTCTCCTCCTCCTTCTCTCTATTATTTCTTTTGAATGAAATTAAAAACAAACTCAATCTCTGACTTTGATTTTTGTATATAAAAAAAAAAAAAACCTCCCACAACAAAAATGGTGGGTAGATTTAGATGAGAAGAAACAGATTCTTTTTTTTTTTTTTAAGTTTAGAGCAAAAAACAAAGTCCTACATCAAATCCAAATTTCTATCTAGAAACCCTAGATCAAAAACCCCCCACCCAAATCACAATCTTTAAAAGAACCAAGAAACAGATCCAATACCAATACAACCCAAGAAAACTTTATCAGAATATGAAGAAGAAGAAAAAAGAAGAAGACTTTGGACGATTCTTGACTTTAACCTCGACCAAAAGCTTTAAGAGTGAAATTGAAGAACAAGAAAGAAGAAATAGAGAGAAAGAAGAAGAAGAAAAAAAGGAAAAAAATTAAAGACTGGGCAAAATGAGAATCAAAAGGAGAAAGAGAAGAAGTACAGAGAAGGTTCCTTTACTAGCTCGCATCTCGATAACACTTCTTGAGGAGAGCTTTCTCTCACTAAATGGAATATTTTTTTAAAAAAGAAACCACTAATTTTTCTTGCTTCTTCTTGTTCTTGTTCTGTAATAGAATTTTTCAAAGCTTTGTTATTACAAAAAAGAGAGAGAGATAGATCAAAACCAAAATCCAGCTATGGCAAAAGATTTCTAGAGAGAAGCGATTCCTTATACTGCTCCGCCATTAACTGTTCACACCTTTTTCTCTCTCCTCTGTTCCCTTTACCTTGCCTCTTTTTTCTTTATTTTTTAATTCAACTAGGGTTCTTAAAAAAAAAATCTGATTTTTAAAAATTTTAATATATAGTTTTGATAGATAATTTTTGTTTTCCTTAATATTTTTTTAAGAAAAAACATGACAAAGACCTTCAAAGTCTTTTTATTTGACAGGACAGTGACTCCATCTTCAAGCTTCCGTTTTCAATTGGTCATCAACGGCGTTTTTCTTTCTTTGTCTTTTTTTTTTCTTTATATAAAAACCTTTTTTGGTTGAACTCTTTTAATAATTATATCCAAAATATTTTCTCTTTTTTTTTGTGTTTTGATTCTTTTCCAACAGTAGATATAACCTATTTAATGGTTTTTAATGAGTATATTATTAAATAGAGAAGATCTCATAATATTCCAAAAACTTTAATTTTCCACAACAAACATGTGAATCTGATATTTAATGGAATACATTAATTAGTCAAATTTCTTCATAAATATTTTACTCTTTATGTAGATAGTAAATATAAAAATGAAAAGATAACAAATTTATCTACTGTAAATGAAAAAAAATCGTAAATTATGAGAATGGAATAAACAGTAATGATTACGGGACGCTTTTGAGCAAACATACACATATAATTGGAGAATGAGAAGATGACGATGATCTAATTTTATAATTGTTTTGATTGTAATTGGTAATAGCTTGTATATGAAGATGTGAAATGTGTAATCAGAGTAATTATTTAGACTGGGTTATGTGTTAATACTCCATTGATAGGCTAATTAGCAGCGTTTGATTATTTATGTAATAAACTTGACTAATTTAAAAAACAGTTGTCCGTTTAGTGGTGTGGGTTAATACGGGAAGGTGTGTATATTTGTTTTCTAAAAATGGAGTGCGTATTTACTATTTAGGTATGGATTTAATTCTCTCCGTTTAAGGCCTAGAAGAGAAAAACAAATAAACAAAATATATCCATTAAATTATTACAATTTTTTAGTATAAGAAAATAAATGAAAACTGACGTCAAAAAATGAAAATGAAAATATGAAAGCAAAAAAAAGGAAAAAAAAAAGATGTCACGCGCTTGTGTCGTGAACGTGTAAAACACGCCCCGTTGACAAAAAGGCAATACGAGCAAAGTAGAACCATCCGTTTTGTGTTAGAGCTTTTTAGGTGGGTCAAGCTGATTAATCTCTCTAACATATCCGTTTATCACTTTATTAGGCCTCCTTTGAAGTCTTAAGTAACCTAATTTAAATATCAACCCTTTTTTTCCTATTCATCAAATTTAAAATCTACAAACTTGTTATAAATTTCTTTATAATTTCTGAAACACTAGAGCAATATTGTTTTGAATAAGTTGTTTATAAAAACATATTTTATAAGGGTGGGTGAGAAGACACCATCACGTTTTAGTTTTCGGATCCTTTTTTTATTTCTCTTCTCAAAACTTTTCTGTACCTTTATATAAGAATGATTATAGGCTTGAACTTTATATGGCCGACTAGATAAGGTCATTAAACTTAATAATCGCTGAGATGGTTGTGATATTTGCACTGGCTAATGCTTGTACTTTACTCCCTCTGTTTCTAGATATTTGATGTTCTAGAGTTTTAGTTTGTTCCACAAAGTTTGATTTTGTAGGTTTTTGTTTTATTTTTATTGATTAAAATTAATATATCGTAAACTTTAAGACGTAATGATTAACTGTTTTCTAATACTATTGGTTCAAAGTTATTAAAAAATGTTTAGTATATAAAAATAATTGACAAATAATTAAACAATGATTGTTTCTTAATATATGTGAAAACTCTAGAACATCAATCTTTTAGGAACAGAGGGAGTATCATTTATGCTCCGAGTTCACATAGTTTTAGGACAATTTTATTTTTTGATAAATAGATAGAAATTGGATCGTTGGATATAATATTGGTTGGGGTTAAATATTTTTTCAAAGATTGGTGAATAACTTATCACAAAATATAGTTTAGCTTAGGCAAATGTTATAGCATCCCGGATATTTTGATTCAGATAAATTAATTAGCACTATTTTTTAGGTTAACTCTTAGTCATTTGGACAGATTCTAGACAGTATGAATCTATAAAGGCCTAAACAACTATATGGGTAAGACCATATTCTACTCAAGTGTTAGCACTAGATTATGTGGTTATGTATCGAATACAAAAAACATTTGCAGAGTGGTTAGGAAACCGAAGAATTCACTATTTCTCCAATCAATATCAATCTATATATTAATATGATCATGATTTTTTTTTTTTTTTTTTTTTTTTTTTTTTATGATCATGATTTTTGTAAACCTTTTATATTTATAATGATCTTATCTGGCATGTAGTAGAAAATAATAAGATCTAGTCGACTTCTTAAAAATATCGTTTAAATGGTTAAAAATATATGTGGTTCGAATCTGGGTATGGCGTCGAACTTTCTTTGGTCCACTATAGATGATTAAGAGTCTAATGTTTTTCTATTTGGTATGAGATTTGATCACTAAAAATAATAATGCAGATTAATAAAGGCAAAATAAATAGAATTTTAGCGTGATACATATAAAATCGTTTGTTGTGGTCATATATTAATATTAAATATGTATATCGCAAATGTTGTATATATATATATATATATATAAATATATATTCATATATCATAGTTTTTTGTGGTACAATTGTACAAGTATAATTATTAGTTATAAAATCGTCTATAAAACTGTTTACTGTGTTCAAAATATTATGTTGATTTATAATTATTTATAGTGGATTACAAATTTATAATATGATGAAAAACTAAAATATTTTGTAGTGATTATGTAGATAGACCGCTAAAAAGAGAGCTAATTCTGGTATTTACTTAGTTTAAAATATCTATGTAATTGTTTTCACAACAACAGTATTAATTAGTATTGTTTTACACTTTCGGTTTGACCGTAGTTTAGAAGTTAATGTCGGAAATGGACCTCTAAAATTGATGGCTAATTCGTGGTATTTGATAAAAGTCTGCGTCAAATTCAGGGTGCAAATGGACCCACCTTGTGGTTACCTCTCCAACTCTCTCTTCATCCAATTATCTCTATGGAGTCACTAATTAAGTATTTGATTATTGTTTATTGATTTTAATTTTGTACTATTTAGTATTTATTTATAAACCATGCATCATCATGTACAAACCAAATTGCTTACATGCATAATAAGGTGATGATGCATATGTTAACAATAATATGGTTTATTTCATTTTGTCTATGGGAGATGGTTTACTCTTATTGCATTCTGAAAGGGCAAAACTATGTTTACATTCTATCGAAAGCCTAATTAGCTAATTTAGAAACTGAAAATGAGATCGAAATCTTTAATGGAATGTACATATATTTATTTAAAATGCAAACCTAATTGAGAAGTTCACAAAATTTCAAAGACATCTCTTTTATTTAGAAAAAAAAAAAAAGAGAGAGAGAGAGGAGGGAGACAAATTGCCAGTTTCAATGGGCTGCCATTGTGATATTTTCCTAATGAGAACCATTTATTTTCTTAGCACTAATCTTATTTATTTACCAACATGGTTATAGAAAGAAGAAAAAATGAGGCGTGATCTCATGTGATGTTACATTCCACTAGTGCATTGTGCACGAGAGATAACCGGTCGGACAAAATCTATTACTTTTTTCTCTTACCCCAAATACAATGTACAATCCAAGGTTAATTATCTTTGAGTATATTTAATACAATATAACAAAATCTATACTTACAACTTCATTATAAACCATGACCGTTACACAATTGTTGTTGTGTAGTCTCAAAATCTTCTCCACATAGAAAAACATTAAAGAATCTATTTGTGTTCAGTTTTGACTAGAAAACTTTTTTTTTTTTTTTTTTTTTTTTTTTTTTTTTTTTTTTTTGACTAGAAAACTTTCTAGTCATTTATACCTAATTTCCTTCCTACTAATCATAAACTTGCAGATTTTGTATATTTATGATTTTATGTCATTGCCCACAGTTTATGTGCTTGTTTTAGTCCATTTTACAATGATTCATGTATCTCACCGTCCATTTCTCTTTTTCCTTTATTTTCTTTAAATGGGAGATTCTTCTCTCTTTTTTTTTTTTTCATGTGCACTAATTATGAAATCTATATGGTATTTCATCAAATACATAAGAAACCAAAAAAGGTACTAGTGAAGGAACTTTAGAAAGAAAATAAATATAAATTCGAACGGTCATAAAACTACAAGCTTCTTATGAATATAAATACTGATAGTTTTCTTTTTTTCTTTGTCAAAGTACTGATAGTTTTCTAAATAATAAGATTTGACAAATCGACAAGCTCTACGTGGAATCTCGTCACTTTGTTGACATCCATTCTAATTTATTCTAGTTAATATGGATAGATATGTTACATCATACATGGTATCATTTTAATATATAACAACTCTGAACCATAAAATATTCCAATTTGTTCTGATATAATTCCCAGCTTCGTCCGTTCCGATAACTGCAGAATGAATATTGTTGACAAAGGAAAAAAAACATTTTTTGAAATCTGAATAAAAAAGAACATATAATAAAAAAAAGGATGGGAACAAAATGGTATGGGGTATTGGATCGTGTCACGCATTTTAACAGACGTGAATGTAAAGAATGGGATAATTATAAGTTCACATCAAGTTTCACCCAATGCATGCTTTTATTGAATGAATGCGTACGTTTATACATATTTAAATTTAACATATTTAAATTTAACTTGTATATACACAAAACGAGAAAAAGCTGAAAACAAATCCTCCCTTCTCTCTCCTCGATACAGTTCGCCCTAGCCGCCCATCTTGCAAATCCTACCGTCGCCGGCGTTCGGTGGCTTCCACAGCACCGGCGCCGGCCCCTTCGCATTCCTTCCCTTCTCTCTTTGTTCTTTTTGCTTCTTCTCCCTTTCGCGGCAAAGTGTTGAGTTCGAGGCGGAGAGTTTCAGATCTGATTTTGCTGTTGGTTCACGGAGGCTGTGAGCGAGGTGGTATCGGAGCTTGAGGACGGCACCTGATCTACTTCTTCTAGCCTTCGATTTGCTGTCCCGACGCGAGATCGTGAACTGAATCGTTTTTCTTTCTTCACCTGCGGCTCTTTGGTGGTGGCATCTTTCTGGTGCGGAGCTCGACGGTGGCGGGTCTCCGTTGCTGCTCAGTGGAGCTGCGACAGTGGTTGGTAATGGAGGTGTTCTGTGCGTCTCCGGTTTTGCTGACCCGTTTGAGACTTTGTTGTGGCTCTGTTGGTGGCTCAGTTTGTTTGTTGCCTTGTGTGTAGATGTTGTTGTAGTTGTAGGTTTGGTTGCAAGCTTGTACTTTGGCGAAGCAAATTGGAGTTAATGGGACATGGTGAATGGAGCCGTGAAGGACAATCTGCTCGGTTACTTTGGTTTTAGCTTGCGTATCCGCTGGGGGAAGTGTGTAGGGGAGACTGATATTGTGAGTAAGGTGGAGCCGGCTTATCCATCTCTCGTGCTAGCAACAACTTTGGACTCTGATGAGCAGTTCCCAAGCCGCTAGTGTTGACGCAGATTTGACCAATGGTGGTTCCGGTCTATGGTTTCTCAACCATAGTTTTTTCGAGCGTTTTCGTGATCGAGAAAGCTGTAAGTACTGCTGGTGTGAAGTTTTGAGGACGGGCTTTGCTTGCGGACGCTCGCGGCAATCTTGAGTTCATGTTGCGTTCTGCTTTTGTCCTTCTCTGTGGTGGTTTCATTCCGTCTCGTCGCTCTTTCCGTTTTGTTCAAATTTATTTGCTTGCTTGTTGTTATGTTTCTTTTTTCTTTCGTTTTGTAGTTTTTTTGGTCTTTTCCGCTTCTTGTATCTCTCTGTAATCGTCTGTCTCAAATTAAAATGGTATAAAACTTAACCTTTTACCAAAAAAAAATATATATATATATATATTTAAATTTAACAAGACTCGATTTCTTAAAGTTTCATAAAATTTAAACTTTTATTGTATGATTAGAAACGGCAAGAAAAATAGAACAAACAGAATTGGAATGAGAATCTTGCAAAATGTACCACTTTTAAAAAAGTGGCTTTCAAAATCTACCACATTTGGAAAGAGTTTTCAAAATCTACCACATTTCATTGCCACATGCAAATTGTGGACGAAATTGCCCTTGATGGTGATAGACTGGTGCGTCAGATAAAGAGACAGACTGCTGATAAAGGGACAAGTTGCAATAAGGAAAAACTAAGAAATGTACCACATTTCTCCAAAATCTTTCCAAATGTACCACATTTGGGAACTCCTTTCCAATCCTACCACATTTGGAAAGTGGAGTTACGATTTTACCCCTCCCTTGTTGGGGCAGTTTTCGCGCTTCACGATGCAACGATTTGACTTCTCTTAACTGTTTTGCTTTCCTATTTATCTCTCATCCCTCTAGATCTTGTCCCCGATTTCATCATCCTGCTCTATTATCATGAATCTCACATCTTGTCCACCAATTGTTCTCGTTTAAAAGTTTTGAATTTTATATAGATTTCACATCATCTATTTTGGTCTACAGATTAGTTGAGCACTATTGTCTTCACCTACACGGATTATTGAACTTTTTTTCCTTCTATTGCGGAATAACAAAAAGATCCAGTTGTCCCCGAGTAAATCCAGATCTTTGGCGGACAAAACCACACCACCTGGCGATGGACAATAAAGAGAATTAGATGATAAAAATCATCATGCTCAATTTTTGATCTAATCATATTACTCATTCGATTTGAACTTGTCCCCGATCTAATTATATTACCCATTCGATCTGAACTTGTCCCCGATCTAATTCTATTACTCATTCCATATGAACTTGTCCCCGATATGATTATATTACTCATTCGATCTGAACTTGTCCATGATCTACTTTTATTACTCATTCGATATGAACTTCTCCTTGATCTAATTCTACTACTTATTCGATATAAACTTATCCCCGATCTAATTCAATTACTCATTCGATCTGAACTTGTCCCCGATCTAATTATATTACTCATTCCATATGAACTTGTCCCGATATAATTATATTACTCATTCGATCTGAACTTGTCCCCGATCTAATTCTATTACTCATTCCATATGAACTTGTCCCTGATCTACTTCTATTACTTATTCGATATGAATTTGTCCTTTATCTAATTCTATTACTCATTCGATATGAACTTGTCCCCGATATAATTCTATTACTCATTCGATATGAAGTTGTCTTGATCTAGTTCTATTACCCATTCGATATAAACTTGTCCCCGAGCTTAATTTTATTTTTCTCTTCATATGTCCCCGAGTATTTGTTGGATCTTGCTGAAGACCTTGAAGGATCTAACCCTACTCTATTAATATATTATTTAATTATAATATAAGTAATTGTAAACGTACATCATTTATTGCAGCCTGGTCCCTCTTCTCCAGCCAGTGCCAACTTGTCCTTTTATCTGACACAGCTTTATGTCACCATCAAGGGCAATTTCGTCCGCTATTTCGCATGTGGCAGAGAAATGTGGTAGATTTGGAAAGCTTTTTCAGAATGTGGTAGATTTGGAATGCCACATCTCTAAAAGTGGTAGATTTGGAAAGATTCCCTTGCAATAAATGTTGCACGTTTACAATTGCATATAATTTTATTTAAATAATATGTTATATGAGGACAAGTTCAGATCGAATGAGTAAATATAATTAGATCGGGGACAAATTTAGATAGAATAGGTAATAGAATTAGATCGAGGACAAGTTCAGATCGAATGTGTAATAGAATTAGATCGGGGACAAGTTCAGATCGAAAGAGTAATAGAATTAGATCGGAGACAAGTTCATATCGAATGAGTAATAGAATTAGATCGGAGACAAATTCAGATCGAATGAGTAATAGAATTCTATCGGGGACAAGTTCATATCGAATGAATAATAGTACTCGGGGACAACTGGATCACTTTGTTATTTTGCAATAGAAGGAAAAAAAATTCAATAATCCGGGTAGGTGAAGACAATAATGCTCAACTAATATGTGGACCAAAATAGATGGTGAAAAATCTAAATAAAATTCGAAACCCTTAAATGAGAACTACTGGTGGACAAGATGTGAGATTCATGATAATAGAAAGATGATGAAATCGGGGACAAGATCTAGACGCAACAGAGAATTTCTAATCGGGGACAAGATCTGGAGACAAAAACGAAAGTTAATTGTTTAGTCTTAAGAGATATAATGTTTCTTGATTAAATTGCACGTGTTTCTCGAGAGAGAGATAAATATGGAAGCTAATGTTGTAGGATAGATAAATAGGAAGGAGATATAAATAGGAAAGAGAGATAAATAGGAAGGAGATATAAATAGGAAAGAGAGATAAATAGGAAGGAGAGATAAATTGGGAAGATAAATATGGAGGGTAAAATGGTAACTCTACATGTAAATGTGGTATGAGTTGAAAGAAAGGAAGGAATGTGGTAGATTTTGAAAGAAATTGGGAATAAGTGGTAGATTTTGTAGTTTTTCCAATTGGAATTGACCTAACGAGGGAGGAGGAAAAAAAGTAATTTCTTGGGAAATACATCGATTGACAAAACAGTACACGTAGCTAGAGGCCCAACGCTTAATCCTGTAATCCATATAATCCCAAATGTTGACATTTTATTAAATTTATTTATTAGAAAAGACTATTGCAGTTACGAAATAAATAAAATGCGTGTTGCACACACATATCATTTATTATAAATGGAAAATGAAAATGAAAATGGGACAATTTTCTAAGCAACTGATATAGTTTTCTTCTATGGCACTCAATATTTGTTCTCAAGTCAATTAAAGCTGTTGCTATGTTCTACAAAAAACCAGACGGTCCAACACGACGAGTTGATGATATTTTGACCCAAGACTTCATTTTCAGTTAAACTATGAAGTCAGATCGAACAACACATTAATTCTTTGAACTATTGAATGACCTAAAAGCTGTTCAAATTTGATGGTCTCACTAAGTTTTCTACCTACAGTACTCAACATAAAAATGAATGTAAGAGAATACAAATTTTAAGGCCCAAGCATAAAAATGAATGTATAATGCACTTTTATAGATATTGGGTAGGTTTTGGCCCATTAGATGTAAGGCCCAATAGTTATTAATATTATTCTTGTAGGTCCAATTCAGCTTGTTTTGCCCTTTGGGGCACTTGATCAAAAAGAATATAGAACCAATTTTGACCAAAAAATTGTAAGAAGTAATAACATTTATCAAAGAAATTTTCAACATAGAGGTTAATGTATTGAATCATCTTTTTAATATGCCTTTTGATTTAACCTTTTTCATTTTGTTTTCTTTCTTTTTTATTAAAAAAGATAAACAAACATAGCATTGTTAATAATCCAGTATTGTATAGTGACCCGTATTGATAGTTAAACCGGTCATATACCAGGAGATGTACTGGTACACCGATAACATGAATTCGAATTCAAAGTTTACTGTCCATTGTAATAAATGTGATAAATAGCAGATGTTGAAAAAGATTAAAACTCATTGAATACCAAATATTAAAAACGAAGTTTTTAGTTAGAATTAATACAATTAAGTACAATGAGAAAGAGAACCAAAAAAAAACCAAAAATATAAGTTGGGTTTCAATATGACGTGGAAACTTTATGGAAGTTTGCGCAATTGGTAGGTGGGGAAAACTTGGAGTCTTCAACAACAAGGTTTGGTGGGAAACTGCGGATGGGTTTAATTAATTAGTACTTGTAATTTTTTTTTTTACATTGCTTAATTAGTACTTCTAATTTTTATGAATCTGAATCAGCATGAGTTAATAGTAACCGAACCTGTGAGCAGTTTCTCATCATTTTTTTCTTGTATAGGAAATAACTAAACCTAATTTATGTTCGTTACTAACACTCTCTTGTTTGATAAAAAAAAAATTACTAACACTTTCTATCGAATAAATTACTATAAAAAACAAACACACACACACGTAGATAAAACAAAACACAGACAACATACCGAAGAAAAAGGATTACGGAAGCACTGAAGCACATGAATTAACTCATCTCAGAATTATTGAAGTTCATCATTGTACTATCACTAACGGCACAACAGTAACATTCCAAATAAAGCTAAAATATGGTACACTGCTTCTCAAAAGGAAATAATAATAGTCTCCCACACAAAATCAGGTAACAAGATTTTGTAAAAACATACACGAAATATTTTACTTTCACGAAACATAGTTTTATATCAGTAAAAAGCTATAGATATCAATATTCTTTGAAACATTACTAGGGATTGACCCGCGGTACACCGCGGGACTATATTTTTATTTTAACCCCGTCCCGTGAAATTAACCATCATTTTGTTATTTTCTTATAAAATTTTAATATTTATAATATTTGAAACTTCATAAAAATTTTAATATCGACCCAAAATTGATAATTGTATTTTGATTGTTATATCGAGGATTTCATCTGTAGTATACAGTCATGTATTAATATCTTTTTATAAATATTTATAATGTTTAAACTTTATATAAATTCATATAAAGTTCAAATATTTATAATATTTGAAACTTCATTAAATTTTTAATATTATAATTATTTAAACCGTTTTATAAAGTTTAACTTTTCAAAAGTTAACAAAATTATATTGTTTAAATTTTAAGAAAATTAAAATATTTATAATATTTTGAATTTGTATATATAAAAATGTTGGATTTTAGCCTTTCTTCAAAAAAAAAAAACAATGTTGGATTTTAACAAAAAAAAATTATTTCGTATTAAAGCTATATGATTACACTTTTGGATTGTTAGATTTAACCCATAAAATATATGTAATATAGTAACTCAATTAAATATTTAGATATTGACCCGTGGGACAATTTTGACTTTTTAATTTTGATCTTCATAAATTTATGATTTTTGTAGTATATAAAACTGATTGGTGGTGTATGGTGTATAAAAACTTTGAAATTTGTTAAACAGAAATGTGTGTAGATGAATGAAATGACTGCTCTTGATATTTCTTATATAGAGATCATATAAGTTTAGGCCTTCTAAATTATTGTTATTTTCTTGGTGGTGAAGTTAGATTTTGATATACACAAATCTTATCGAGGAAACTAATAAATCCGAAATATTGTGATTGAATAAATGATTATCTTGTTTTTGGAAAGATTGTGATCTTTAAAATATATTGTTGTAATATACCAATGATTTAGAATATATATATTGTTTAGCAAATCTGTAGAAGATATTCTTTTAATTATTTAACCAATTATGATTTGCACATAATATTTATTGTTAGCATTAAATCTTACTCGATTAATCAATAAGAATATATATATATTGTTTAGCAAATCTGTAGAAGATATGCTTTTAATTATTTAACCAATTATGATTTGCACATAATATTTATTGTTAGCATTACATCTTACTCGATTAATCAATAAGATTATAGTAATAAATACAAACCACATATCTTTAAAATCGTAAAAAAAAATTGAATGTAATTAAGGAAAGTTAATATTTAAGCGATATTTGGGGATAATATATTCTATTAATCTCGTAGTAATATTACACATATTTAAAACGTTTTAAATAATATGGTAATATATTTCTTCTTAAACATGCATTTTTAAATATGGAATGTGGAATAATCTGTTTAAAAAATCAACTCTTCTGGCATCACCGGAAGGATCGAAACCACATTCGTAAGCCGACAATTTTTCTGGGTAGGTAGATAGGTAGGTATTGGTGGAGCTTGCGTAATGTAGTTGTAGTTAAGGTTGCATTGAGAGATATTATCTAGATATCGACTTGAATAGCGTTTGACTTAATGGGAAGAAGTTTAAATGGTAATTTAGATTTGATCACGATTATTTTGTTTTATTAGATTCTATTTGCTAGATATTCTCGATATTATGTTTAATAACATTTAAAATTAAATATTTGATTTCCATATATTTGAAACTCAAATTTCGTAAACAAAAAATTAGGAATGTTTAGTGAGTTAATTTAATGTTTTCACTACTATTAGTAAAAAGTAGGGAAAAGAGGATAGTGAGACTAACTACCTCCTTATTACTATTAGTAAAACGTATTAGATCTATAGTTAGGAGTAGATATAGTATATTACTTGTGAATCTCATTATTTCTCACTTAATTATAAGAAACACTACATTTAAATCATTATAAGAAGTTCGCACTACAATAACTTACGTATGCCTCTACTACTAATCTACGTAGAAGCATGTGCTTTGTAGAACAACCCAGATGAATCTTAACGTGTATGAGAGTAAAAGTAACAGTCAAACAGGACCAGTAACTACTATCGTAAATAAATTGTAAACAGAGAGAAAAAATAAAAACCTTTTTAAATGATTTGGGGGTAAAAATCCTTGGATTTGGCGTTTGTCGGGCTTCTGAGAACATTTGAGGCGGCGGAGGAGCTCCGACATGAGATCCACCGTCTGAACATCTTCCAAATCCGCCGCAACACCACCGGTCGCCATAGCTAATGGGAAAGCTTATAGATTTCTCATTAAATCCAAGCTATTTTTAAATATTAAACATGAAAGCACTAAAGTGAAAAACTCACCAAATGTTCAATTGAATCAGCAATTAAATTGTCCTGTAGTTGTTTCACGACCTTGAATCCATAACCTATAACCATACATAAACACCATGAATTAATATGTGTAAAGCTAAAAAAAAAACGCAGAAAAAAATAGAAAGCAAAAAAAAGGGGTTAGTTATGATCTGAAAGTGAAATCCACGGAAGGTATTTATATTAAATTGAAAGGCGGTGTAAGATTTTTTTTCTTTTCGAAGATAATTACAATAACAGAAAAGGAAGATTTATATTACAATAACAGAAAAGGAAGATTTATATATTCTTTTAGATCGAATCTTTATCAAAATAATTAATATTCGTAAGAAAACCATTTAATAACTATTATGGATATTAATTTTAAAGAAATATTCCTTTTCTTTTGTTAAAAAATGGAACAATAACATAATTGTTTTAGATTTACAATTATATTTGACATTTATTTAGATACACCATCATTATCGGTATAAAATATAATAGAAATTTTCCTTTATTTTAGCAGATTTGTATGTGAATTTAAGGAATATACGATAAGTGTTTTGATATTTTCGACCAATATCTATATATTTGAGAAAAAGAAATTTTACTTTTAAAAACAATTGGCTCGTAATTATCACAACAAAAATTTATCATTAATATATCAAAAATATAATTAAACGATTAATTATGAGACAAATTTTTTGTTGTTGAAAAAAAAACAAAAAGAACCAAAAAGAAAACAAAAACATGAAAAAGGAAGAGAAAAGAAGAAGACACACGACAAATCCTTTCTCCGACGTAATTAAACGTGACTCACGACCATGATTGGATTGGTGGAGACTAATACACCCGTCGACTCTATCTTCATTATTTGTGCATGCTCCAAAACTAATATTCTGAAAATCTTTCCCACCAGACTCATTAGTCTCTTTTTTATCTAATGTAATTTAAAAGAGTAGTTCGTTTTATTGGTTGCAATTGTAGGATGCAAGATCATATCAATACGATGGCTTAAAGACAAAGGATGGCTAAGATATTATGTGTCGATTTTCTATGATGATTCAACAGATCAAAAGGTGGTTTTCTATCATTAAATGGCCAAATTTCTGTTATTGCTATGAATATATGTTTTATGGTAGGGTAGCATGTTCTTGGTGGTCATTAGATGTTCTTGGTCGAATGATAAACCGTCATAAAAAAAGGTACGTAAATTACATTTGATCCAAATTTATTTATTTTTTTTCAGTTTTTCGTGTTTAAGAATATATTTTTTTAGAAAAATGTAAAATATATCGAATATTTAGATATTAGAGTTAGTTTTATAGATTTACTAAATCAATCATTTATTAATAGTTTTTAATTTTGAATATATGATTTTCATATGTTAGGATCTCAAATCTCGTAAAAATAGGAAAAGTTTTAAGTTTATTTATTGATTTGTAAATTTGATTAAGACATATATTTTTTCCAGATTTTATTTGTAGGGACTAAATGTACAATATTGAAATTGTAAAAGGATTTTTGAGGCCAAATCTTCACCAAAAATGTATATATAGATTGGTTATTTCGGATTTCATATAGTGGGCTTCGAATTTAGAGTATTAAGTATAATATGAATTGTCAACATAGGAAATCTAGTTATAACTACGCACATGGGACTTGGGAGGTACCGAATCTTTACTTTTTACATTATCAGTGAGAGACGTTGGTAGGTACGGTACAGTGTGTTGCGTAAATATATGTTTAAAGTGTGTGTCCGTGTGTACATATACACCACACGCACGAAGGCATGCACACGTACAAGTCACCCGTGAGTCAATAAACCAAAGAGTTCGAGTGATTGCGTGCCACGTGCGAGGTTCTCTACTCCAGATGTTTCATCAAGTTTTGTCGTAATCTTTCTTCTATTAACTCATAGTTAGTTGCGTGGATTCTCCTCCTCTAATATTTTACATCTTCTTCTATAAGTAGCTAGGGTTCCTCCTTCACAAAAATATCCTCTTTCTTTTTGGTAACCAATAGAATAATAATTGGGATGGGTTATATACGGTGGACATCAGAAGATGAAGATGAAGAGTGATTGGATTCGATGCTAGGCTTGACAAAGTGAGCAATCTTATGTGTTCTCATCTTTGTTTCGTTGTCTGTTCGACCTTGGTCTTGATCTCTCCTCAAAACCCTAATACGTTATCGTTTATTTCATTCATCCATCCTTCTTATGATCATCATACATGGTATCGGTTTATGATTGATGGGGTAGATGATCGAAACTTTTGATTTCTGAGGCTTTTTTTTTGTCTATTTGATTGTTGGTATATATGGTTAAGTCTTTACGTTCGTATACATACAGATTTCCCTTTCTTTTGCATAAAATCTTAGATTATTATAGGCATGCGGATTTACAATATTAAGAAAGATGATTGTCTATGAAATTTAATGACATAAAAGGACCTAAAAATATGGAAACCTTATTGTGTAAATCATTTGAATGATTCGGCTGGAGGAAAATATTCCACCTAATAGGAATATAGGATAGTTTCATGTAGGAAATATTACATATTGACGTAAGAGAGTTCCATGTAGCTAAGCATGCTTGATGAATATGCACATAAGCAAAACCATGACTCCATGAGCATAAACATATACGTATACATGATTAACTGTGCTGGTATTGTATATGGATAAGTAGCAATAATAAAGTTACAGTTTATTAAGAGTCGTTAATTCCTAAGGTCGTTTGATCTCCATTTTGCCCGTATAGATATGATTTTTTTTTAATTTTTATTTTAAATCTGTGGAGCTAAGTTATATATATGTGATGTATTAACAAAAAAAAAGAAGTTAAATGTTATGTTAAAGCCAAAGCCAAGGTCGAGCAGACAACGAAGATAAGATGGAACCAGATCGGGACTACTCCTTTGACAAGTGTTTGCACTGAATTCAAAAACTTTGATGGGCTTATACATATAATTATATATTTGCATGGTTCGATAGAGTAGAATAGTTAGATAAATTTTGTAATAAAGAAAAGTAATTAAAAGAAGCGGAAGATCGAGGCATATGGACCTCATACACTACCAACCCCCCAAAACCCAAAACCAAACCAAACTCACATATCTTTGTTTGTCTCTTTGTCTACTCTCCAAAACCCTTCGGGTAGGTGTGCCTTCGACGCGTGATTCATGTCTTCCCACCATTCCTTATTTCCTTTAATTTAAATTGATTTTTATACCTTTATATCTCTATTTAGTATGTATTTTTATAGTTCGTTTATTTTGATTGCCTAGATTTTATTCCGTTCTTTGTAACGAATTTTGACGCGGTAGGTTCGATAACTACCCGCCTTGTCCATTGTAAGATTGTATGCATGCATACACATAAATGATTTAACAAAACGGCGATATACGTGAAGTACTTATACAATATGTGAACCAATCCGGTAAATATATCTTGAATTCTTGAATAAATTCAATAAAACGATGTCAAACCGACAAAAAAAATGATGGCAAAAAGATTATAGTTGCGTTATCTAATAATAAAACTGAGTATTTTAAATTTTCCAATACAACTTTATTAATGTTTCCGATATATTAGACTTTTTCTTTTATCAATTCTAACTACTACATATATCTTTCTCCTTTGTCATGAATCCGATGCAGAAGTAGACAAGTAGTTAATAGCTAGTGACTTAAAAAAATAAAATAAAAATAGAAAATAATCGTTGAATAGCAAAAAATAAACATTACCGATCGAGATGGAACAACATCTTAAGGTATCTCCAAATACGTGCATATGCCAAGAAAGCTGAAACCATGTTTCCCATTTCAGTATTTCACATGCGTCTCATCCATATGACAAACTCTTGTAGTCTTGGACAGTAAAAAAAAATGTTAATACCGAAGAGGTTTCATTGGGTAAAAAAGGTTTCGCTTAACATAAAACTTGTGAATGGTATGAATGATAGGTTAATGACTGAGTCATTGAACTACAAAAACAATAGAAGTGAATACTGTTGCAATGTATGAAAATGAAGACATTGTTTTAACTGGTTTATATTTATGACTTGTATAAGAGAGTGAACTATCTTATTCAAGTAATAAATATAGTGAAGTATCTTTCAGGTATTAAATATAGTAAATACTTGAATAATAATATGTAGTGAAGCTGAAAAGAAATTTACCATGGTTTCCTTTAGCTTTAATGGAAAATATGAAATGAAGACATATGTCAGTGATGTGTGATATTTAAATTCATAAAACCTTACATTATGGACTTCCAAACCAAGTCCTGCCTTAAAAACCTCAAGTCTTAACGTTTTTCTATTTTTTCCTTTAGACGTGATTCCTATTTATCTAACATTCGTCAAAATTAAAATTTTCACATTTTTATATTTTTGGAGTATGATTCCGTTATACAATATAGATGTGTTAAAAATATAATTAAGGACAATAATACACTAAATTCAGTTTTTGGTGTGTTTTTTTTTTATAATTATTTTGCAGTAATTCTGTAAACCTAAATGTCTATGTTATTCAAACATTTGCCTATTCGGCTATTTCACTATTCTATTTATATAGATATCACTTAGACCCGTGATCGATAAAACTATTTTCCTGAAAACTTGAATAGATGATGTTTCGTGCTTAAAATGGTATAGTGCGTTTTTCATAACTTTGGAAACATGATTCTAACGCTTGCACAATATTCATTATATTTGAATGCTTTCGAGAAGTGAGTGACGTTTTGCATAAAAGATGATCGATAATACAAAAGGAAAGAGAAGTAAAAGCTTTACCAAAAGAAAAAGAGAAGTAAAGAGCAAAAAAGAAGAACTGGTTTACAAAAGATTGCAGCTACCAATGTGTTTTGACGTCAGTTTCAACTAACAACAACAACACTTCTCAAATGGTCTCCTTTGATGAAGTTAGGTAGGCTGTGTCTGTTAAGGCCCATTAGCCCAACTATTTTACGTACATTTTTTTGTTGGTCAAAATACTTTGGGTACATTAACATTAGTTTTTATCTGATTATAACACTATTTTTTTTGGTAAATTCGTAATTAACACTATAGTATAAAGAAAATAATATTAGCAACCATAATTTTAATTAATATTTTGTTAATGTGATTAATGGTAAAAATATGTTTTGTATGTATAATAAAATAGCGAAAATATAGATTTAAATGTGAATTAAGAAGAAGAAAAAAAAAGGTTTTTTCTGCGCCGAAGATTACGGCCTTGAATGTTTGGTAGTTTTTGAAAGAGATTTTAGTTTTTGTTTTTCAAAAACTTATTTTACACCAATCAAGTTTTTCAAATTTTGGTTTCCCTACAATTTAGGAAAAAAAATTTGTGGTAATCTTCCATTCAAGATTTTAGATTTTTAGTTCTCCTATAATTTAGGGAATCTAGTTTTTACTCCCTCTACGTTATTTTTCTCAAAAACCAAAAACCATTTTTTTGGGGTTTCTAAAACAAAAATCTAATTACAAAATCTAAAACTAAAATCTAAAATCCAAAAACTAAAAACAAAATCCAGAAACCAAATTTAAAAACAGCATCCATTCATGGCCTATTTGTCTGCCTCAACACCACAAGTAAAGTAAAAATTAAAAAAAACATAACAATCTCACAGTTTCCAATTAAGATATTTAAAACCACGTGTCATGTTACGATCATGACGTGACCGTCCATTCAATCACAGCTGTCCAATGTAAAAATATCTAAAGATTGTGCGGATAATATCTGCTTTCTTAGCATGTTCCCGAACGTTCTTGAATCTTGACATAAGATATTTTTGGAAACCCAAAATCTTCTAGAACTTCTTATGTAAGAATCTAAACCGCCATTGGAACACAACTCCTGTTTTATATAAACCCCAAACAACTTTCAACAACTAATCATCTCTTCGTAAAGTGTAATGCTTTAAGCTTAGTACATATAAACAAATGGAAGGTGGCATTAAGCAAACGTATTACGAGATTCTCGGTGTTGCCGTTGATTCTTCGGCGGAGCAGATACGACGTGCATATCACAAGCTTGCTATGAGATGGCATCCTGACCGGTGGACAAAAGATCCTTTTAGATCTGGTGAAGCTAAACGAAGATTTCAGCAGATTCAAGAAGCTTATTCAGGTAAATATCTGTTGAGAGTCTTCAGACTCTGTTTTGAGTTTTTTGGTTGTTGTCCGATGACTGACATTGTTGTCTGGAACTTTAGTGTTGTCTGATGAGAGGAAACGAAGCTTGTACGATGTTGGACTCTATGATTCTGGAGAAGATGAGGTATGACTACTTGAAACTGTGATTTTTGTAAGAGATTTGTAATTCGTTTTGTTCATTACAAAAAGCTGATGTGTTTCTCTTTTGTTTATTACAAATAGGGATACTTTGATTTTGTTCAAGAGATGGTTTCACTTATGGCTCAGACTAGAAGAGAGGTAAATCTCATTTTTGCACCTGAATTTACCGATCTTGTTTTGTTTCTTCTCACACAAGTTAACGGTGTGATAATGTTGGCGTGCAGGAAAAGCAATATAGCTTGGAGGAGTTGCAGACAATGGTCGATGACATGGTCTATGAGTTCCAATCAGAACCATTGTTCCAGAACCAGTCAATGGGAATGAATTTCGACTTGAACCAACCGCCTGATTGGCATTCACAGATGTCTCTACCGCTTTCAAGCTTTGAGTTCTATCCGCAGAGCAGCTACTGAACAGAATCTGATATCTGAATCTTGCATATTTTTGATTAGCATCTCTAGGAGACTCGGACCCATGGCTAGGGAAGAATCACTGTCCCGGGTTTTTTTTTCAGCAGATGGACAACTCTGGCTTATAAATCTCAACACTTCTGTGACTTCTGGTACAAGAAATAGAGTCTGCTCTAGGGTTTACACGTTTTGTTGTTTTGGATAGAAATAGCATGGGGAACAATGTTCGTTACGAAGCATAGATCTGTAATTTCGTTTTTTTCTAATGCTTCTGTACTGTAACAACCTTTTTTCGTATACCGAAACAATAGCATTTGGAAAATCTTGTAACAAAAAAAAAAAGAAAAAAGGAAGAAAAAATGGCACATATATGGCCCAAATCATCGGTTTCAGGTCAATTTGAGTAACCAATTTTGATATGGGCGAAAGTCCTTATTCCAGCCCATTGAGTCGGTCGATGTAGAACACCTTTTCCAGCTTTGGAACAGATTCCTCCAATTTTATCATTTTCTTAACAGAGATAAGAGCATTAAAATTCGTGTAATTATTGAAATTTATATCCGTAAAAAAATCTTAGGACCAAATTGCGTAGCGTAGTCGGTGGCCGTAAGCATTCTACGACAAAATTTATTTTAATTATTAGTCAACTCATTCATTTATTCTCATTGCATGTGCAATGGCTACCAAAAGAACCAAGTCATGGAATACAGTATAGAGACGCTGTTGTAAAGTCTTTTCCCAAATTATTATTTGTCAACTATTACCAAATCATAACGTTTTTATCTTTCTCATCTAATACATTGCAATTAAGAGTAATCATATGATAGAAAAGCCACCAATTCACGCTTTAGCAAAGATGTTTACACACTATACAATCATATACATACACGCTCTTAATTTTCAAATCAGATTACAATCAATCATTGTGTCATCAAACGTTCTTATTATTGGTAACAATTATTTGGAAGCCTTTTAAGTGTATAAACTCTCTATATTTTATTTTTGGGTGGACGACGGTGGATTAAAGGCTAATAATTCCACTATTGTTGCATTTAATTATATTTCAAGTAACACGATTATATGTTATATGGTCCATGTGGGACCCCTTAATTCAAGCTCCAACTCACATGTAAACTATGTAAGGACCGATTTCAATTTTCCCTATAGAATATATTCGTCTTCTTCTTTTTTATTCTTGCATGTTGTAAAGTATTTTTGTATCTTATCAATGGAATTAAAAAAAAAAAAAACAAAAAACAAAATTAAGACAGAAATATATAGTCTTGAAGAAGTATATCAGTCCCATGCAACCTCTTACCAAACCACCTCACCAAATTTTCAACTCTTTTTCATTTCTAACAAGAGAATCTTCCCAAACCTCTCTTTATTCGATTCTCCGAGACCAAAAAAACATATAACTACTCTCACCATGCCGGAGAAATATCGCCGTACAAAGGCTCTGACGGTCACTATCCTCACGGCGATGACGTTTCTCGCGTTTCCAATGATCATCAACGCTTCAGATTCATCAACCAATTATAGAAAACTCGAAGAGGATCCAATAAAATGCACACCTTGTCTCCAAAACATTCCTCCTCCACCGCCATCACCTCCACCGCCGTCTCCAGCTTGTCCTCCACCACCACTGCCTCCTTCTCCGCCGAAGAAGTCTTATTGTCCACCACCTCCGTCCACTTACATATACATGACTGGTCCACCAGGAGAGTTGTATCCCATTGATCAGCAGTTTGGAGCGGCTGCTGCAAAAAGGTTCACGGCGGTGAAGATTTCAGGACTGATAGCGTTTGGAGTTATGAGTTTCTTGATGATTATGAATTGATGTTGTTTCGTTGACTCGTTGTTTATCGTTTCATAGATTCGTTTACTTTTAACGGATTGGTATATGTTGTTCACATAACTCTTAATTAATGATTACACGATAAATTATCGATTGTGCATTTTCTCTTTGGTTAGGATCAATTATGTTTCATCATATTTCGTTGTACCAAAATTTATTTAATTAAATGATATGGCTAATTTAAATGATTTTTAGTGTTTGCAGAAAGCATGAATTATAGGAAATGTATGTTCACCCTTTCACTTGATAACGGTTGATTCTCGAGTGGCCATGATTTTTTCTAAAACCATATTCTATAAATAAAAGTTATAACTGCAAAGAGACATTTATATACAATTCTGGCTAGGAGCAAAGTAAAGTTAATTAGGTAGGGAATTTCAGATGAAGAAGCTGTAAAAAGAGTATTAATTACATTGATAAAGATTCAAGAAAAGTCAAAACCATGTTTTATTGGGTCAACGACAAAATACTAAACTAAAAAGCTTGGTAATAGAAATAAGAGGTTCAAGTTAGACATATGAGAGTGAGAAAACTACCTTCCACCAAAACAAAGGCACAAAGAACCGACCTTGACGTAACATGTATAATTTGATTCTCTTAACTACAACAGTAATTGTTCCTCTCCTTTTTATGTCGACGTCTACTAATTTTTTTTTACATCGCTAATTGTTCTTTTATATCTCGTTGTTTTTAGGATTTTGTATATGGTCGTTCAAATTTTAGAGTTAAATCGTTAATATTATCTATAATAAATTTACGAAATGTTTAATTGGACGATTAATACCCTGATAAAAACGAAAACCCATTATTCTGCATGCTAATGATCTATCATATAATTTCACAGGTTCAAACTGTCTTTGTCTCTCTACAACAAAATAAAATAAAATCGTCAAATTTATAGTTTTAAGTGACTTTTATTAGAAAATTTTGTTTTACAGCTATATATATTTATTCGGCAAATTTTTTTATTTTCTCTAATACTTCATTCAAAGATATCACCGACATTAATATACACGAATTTGATTCAAGATATCTAAACCTAAATATATTTTTGTGTTATCACATCCCTCCTTTACATTTTATAAATCCTTAAGAGAATAAAGGATGAAAAAAAAGAAACAAGAATCAAGAAATTATTATCAGTATCCAAAGGCTTTCCAATTTTGTATACTTTGATAAAGTTGGAAATAATAGAGCAAATCACAGCCTGTGCCTAGTTATAAGCTTTTATCATCTACCTAGTTATTGCATAGAAGCTCCCTTCTATATGGCTGGCTATGCACATATAGACATGAATATATGATATATGATGTGGCTTTTTTTTTCACGCCATAGGAAAAATATTCCTGTGGTTTTTAGTTAATTTTTATAGGTTTTTCATAATGGAGCCATAACAAAAAGAATAAAGCATTTGGTAACTCTCCAAGACAATTAGTGGACGTCAATATAAAAAGATAGCTATAAAGTGCATGTGTTGATAGAATATCAAATATTTCTCACATGATAGTAGATTAGTAGTCATTATTTTGTTAGTAGGTAGTCATTATTTTGTTATTAAACCCATAAATCAATTTTCAGTGGATATCTTAAGTTTTAGTACTAAAAATATATTATATAACGACTAAGACAATATATAAAACAAAACGACTACACACTGTAAAAAAAAGTACTCAAAAACTTGCATTTGATAAACTTAATCCTTTAAGATCCCTCTATTTCTAGCCTTTCAAAGAAACATGTGCCTTTTAATTCCCTAAACTGGACTTATACTGAACGTTATCAGCTACCAAACATTATCAAATGTCGTCAAAAATCAATAAGTACATTGCCAATTTTATTATAAAGAAGTTTCTCTATTATTTTTGTTAAACATTTAAGTAATTTAATGATTGTTCTCTTTTTCTCTCTTAAGTATCGACATGGCCATATGGGTGGAGAACGAGACAACGATTGGCTACTTACCAAACTGTACCATGAAATATATAACTAGAGGTTCATCGTGGTAAATTGTAGACTATTTTTGGTGAAAAATAAAAATTTTAGTATCTGGTTCGAGTAAGAAGCTAGCTACCTCTAACAATAACTCGAGAACCTTGAATTTTATATCACTAAACCAAGTAGTGCAATTTTACATTTTACAAACATAGATATTTAGATAATTCAATGGTTGAGTAATTCTGGTTTCGGACCCAAACCTGAAATTTCCATTATATCAAGCGGTGGCCCAATTTGCTTAAACAAGGACAAAATTATACAGCCAAGTATCATAATTTACAAGACAACAAGTGTATCGTAGCCACAAGACACGTTCAATCTCATTGACCTTTGTTAGTCGCCACTATTCAAAATTCTCATCACTAGTTGTTTGTCTTAACTCATATAAAACAATTTATTTTAAAAACCACTCACTTGATGATTTCACTCAGACTCAAGAAGAAAGAAAGTCTCTAAAAACTTCTCTCTTTCTCTTACACAAACATATATTTTCTTGTTTACCACTAAACAAATCTTTCATAAAAAAATTGGCCATGACTAAACGTTACGGTCACCTCCTAAGTCTATTGTTCGTGTTTTATCTTGTCAACTTCCCCTTCATAACCATATCACAGACGCCATGTCCGTACCCTTGTTACCCTCCACCAATAGCCGGTACTGGCTCCACTCAACCGGCCGGTTATTATCCTCAACCGACCGGTTACTATCCTCCCCCATCGTCGAATAATGTACCAAATTACCCTTCTCCACCTTATTACGGAGGTAATCCCGGCGGGGGATATAACGGTCCTCCACCGCTGGACCCTATCTTGCCTTATTTCCCGTTCTACTACAGAAAACCTCCTCATCAGACGGATCAGTCATCATCTTCCGTGAAATCAACGGTCAAGATCGTAACGGTGGTAAATCTTTTTGCGGTACTTATGTTTTTTTATTGGTAACGTTTTGTTTATGGTATAATTTTAACTTTCTATAGTTGAAACTTTTATGTTACACTATATAACTATAAGAGTATATGCTCCACTTTGTGGAAATTGTGGCTATGCACTTTCCCAAAAGGAGGAATTAATAAAAACATTCATTTTTTTTTATAAAAAAATATCTCTTCTTATATTTGTTAATCTTTCAATAGGAATTACGATTAGCCACAAAATAGTTGAGTAAATTCTAGTTTAAGTGTATAAACAGTCTTTAGTGCAAGCAAAGTTAGATCAGTTCATCAAATTTACAACTCTTGGTTGAGTGAAGTAACACAAAAGTTGAATAACTCTGCAGTTTCATTAAAAAGCTCTCACAGCTTGATAAAAAGAGTATAGAAACGTTATAAAAGTTATATTTAACGAGCATTATTATTTAGCATAAAATAAAGATTAACGACATAGAAATGAAAACTAACAATCCCATAAGACCAATAGTACTATACTTGAGAGACAACATTATTATTTAGCATAAATAAAGATTAACGACAGTAGAAATGAAAACTAACAATCCCAATACGACAAGTACTAATTGAGAGACGACATTATTATTTTAGCATAAAAAAAGATTAACGACAGTAGAAATGAAGACTAACAATCCCAATAAGACTAGAGAGACTGAACAACCAATGGACCAATTCTTGTTCTTCACATATCACATAAGCCAAGTACTGTCCACATGATCCAAGAAGGTTCGAACATCAAGAATCTGTTGTCCAGCCACTGCTTCAATCGTACATCTTCTGAGATAATCAGTTTCTGTATCGTAATACAACACAGAGAATGATTCTCCAATCACATGGCCGCCCAGACCAGAGCCTTGTGCGAAAACAAAATGATGAGGTATTTTATTTCAAAGGTACCATTGGAACAAGAGAACTTGTTTTCGAACCTTTGAACTTGTTTTCGTACAATTCTTGTTCTCTTGTTCCAATGGTACCTTTGAAATAAAATACCTCACCTTTAACAAGAGTGTCTTAAGAGAATCTTAGCAAAATCTTAACAATAAACCAATTAAAATTAAAGCAAAATAAAGAAAAAAGCTAAGGAGTGTCTCTTAGCTAAGAGCTTTTTTATGTGGTAAGAGGCGATGACGTGTCGGACTTTTTTTTTTTTTTCTGAAACACCCGTGTCGGACTTAATTGGTGGAATTTAATGACAAAACCATAATCGGAATCAGAATTTTTCAAGCATTTGAGCATTCATCAATCATAATCAGAATTCCAAGTTTCGATTTAATGCATGTTATTACATAAACACATTCTACAACAATAATCGGATCCTAGCTAGCAACTTGATCCTATACATTGTATTTCATGTATAATGTTTTAAAAATTTTAATTTGCAATAATTATTAAATTTTATTTTTATATTAATATTTTTTTTTCTAAGAACCACATGTTAAGAGCCTACCATTAAAGACACATAAATCTTAAAACAAAAATACAATCTCTTAACTATAATTTTTACCAATTTAAAACTAAATTATTACTAAGAGCCAAAACTAAGACCGTAACGTTTAGTCGGTAATCCACAAAATCATTTTAGTTATAGAAACACGTTTTACTTTTTTAAAGGTTTTCAGTTTTCACTTGGATTCATTGAACATAATTTTGTTGAGAGGAAGGTTTCACGTATATGCATTAAAACTTACTGCAAATTCTTAAAAAAAAATTTCTTCTCTAATTATTATTTTTTTTCTTCTCTAATTTTTTTTTTTTTTTGTGTTGGAGACAAATGCACAGATGTGATATATTTATAGCAAATCTCAGGAGTTTGTTGTAAGTAGGTGACTTTAGTTTAACTTGTTAAGTCTTGTAATGCCTAAATTTTTATCTAATTTAATTTTATTGCTTACACATGTAAAAAGCAAAAGGAGATGTTTCACTTCCACACGTTAAAGACTTACTAAAAATATTAGCCACTTAGAATAGAGATTATTGGATATCAAACATGAAATTGACAGAGTTTCTTTCATCCTACACGTTTTAGTAGTTTAATTCATCGAATACAATTGAATCACACGTCATAATATGGATGACAAAAACTCACATTGATTAATTATTTGTAACAGCATGAGAAAAAAGATGTCACACGTAAAAACTTGCTAATATTATTTAGAGATTACTGGATACCACCAAGCATGAAAGTGACAGATTTGCTTTCGTTGTACACGGTTTAGTAGTTTAATCCTTCGAATACAATTGAATCACATTTCACACGTCATAACATAGATAACACCTGAACTTCTTTCTAAAAAGTTTCACTTTAATTATGAGTAATTGCATGAAAAAAAAAATGTGTCATACGTCAAAACTTACTGATTTAATTTAATGACTAATTTAGCAGAGAGATTTGGTGCCAAGAATGACTTGAAAGGTTTTTTCCCACGTACATATCCACTCATCAACAAGTTTTCAGTTTTCACTTCTTTGAACACATTTGTTGAAAGAGATGTTTCACGTAGAAATTTACTTGACACCTCTTTGGCAAAAAAACAACTTACTTGCCACTTCTCTTAAATTCCATTATTTTTTTACCGGGTTACTTGTTGAGTATTGTTTGGTTTACGTTATGATTTTAAAATGAAAATACATTGTTGTAATGTTATTATTAACTATACTACTCATAGTTTTCTTATTGGTTAAAGTACTTAGCAGAGTCACACATTTCAGTTTAAGAGAACGCTAAACAAAAGCAGAGGATGATGATGATAGAAAGCGATGCAGCCAGCCAACCGTAAAATTCGAACCGCCACCTGTTCGTTTAGTTTCTGCTTCTTCGAGCACTAGCTAACCTTTTGTTCTATTTCAACCGCCATAAGATTACCCTTTTGCAAATCTGAATCTTTAGCCGCGCTTTGTTTTCTATTACTGACCATTACCTTTGCCATTTTAGCTTCTTCAAAACCGTGTTTGTAAGAAACTTTTGTGACCGCCCGGTTTGTTATTGAGGCTGAGGTCGCGGGTCGTGATCTTGATGGTGCTAATTTAGATGGCTCGGTCTGAAAATATTTAGAGAAAGCAAGTTTAGAGTATTAAGTTGATGGCTGCTACTTTCTTGGTGTTTGAAGATAATTATAGTACTTGTGACCAATTGGGAGATCGAGGTTCTAAGCAATTGTAGAAACATACCTTGTTATGAGACACCAAACTAGTACAGGTGTTGTAGAATGAAGGCATTGGTGTTGCCTTAAAGTTGAGGCTTTTCCTGAACTGTTTCATCTCAGCTTCTACCTTTTCCTGCATCCGAAATGTTGATCCAATCCAATTAGCTCTTTTTGAAATGTAAAAAGACATGACATGTTTACATTTTCAAAGAGACATGGAGATGATGATACCTGTGTTTTGGCCTGAACTTGGTTTGTTTCTGTTTTCTTAGCATGTATTTTCTGCTCCAGTTTCATATAGAACTGAATTGAAAACAAAAATTCATAAGATCCTCAGAAACAACAAAGGGATAAAATGCTTGTATTTTGAAGAGAAAGAAGACCTCTTTTCTCTTCTCAGCTCGTTCGCTACATTTGAAACGGAAACTAGTAGAACCTGTACTCATCTCCAGCTTAGCAGAAGTGGTACTACTCTTGCACCTGCAAGTGAAACCATTAGATTGTTGAAGTCGAATACCTCGAAAAAACTAGAGTAGTCTTAGTATTTGAACCTGTTTGTAGCAATAGGAGTTCGAGTCTCGGTTTTCCTCGATGTTTTAGGTTGAGACTCAATGGTTTTCTTCGGTCTTAATTCATTTTGGCTATCACAAAACCAATAAAACCAATAGGTCGCTTAACTCTTAAGCAAAGAGAAAGATGAAACAGAGTTGCAACAATTCTCTATAGAAAGAAAAGTAAAGTACCTCTTGCCATTTACATTGGTTTTAGAATTAGAACTTAAAGAAGAACCCTTTGTCTTCATGGAAGCTGTTTTTGGCGTTACATTATGTCTCTTTGTAGATGCTTTAGTCACAAGCACATCATGAGGAATACTAGGTTTCACCTTCTCCCGCGACTTCGATCCAGATACAGAGGAGGAGGGTGTTTCCGTAGCAGCAGATGGCTATGAATAGACCAAGAAACACATTTAAGTTTAGATTTCTGAATTTGTCACAATGCAACAATCAACAAGGTAAATTCTCACCATTTTTGGAACATGTTCATCGATTTTCGATCCGGTCTCTTCAACTAAAGCAGAATCTTGAATCTCAATCTCCTGTGGCATCTCAGAAGGTCCAAGATCCTCACACTCAACAGGAACAGCAACCGTCCCGTGGTCACCACCACCTTCTTCTTCATCAAGCTCAATCACTTCATCAGAATTCACTAGAATCTCATCATAGCTAACACAATTATCACTTTCCACATCATACTCACATTGACTCTTTCCTTGACCATATTTTTCTTGTTCATGGCTATAGTTACAAACACTATTCGATTGACTAGTATTCTCCGAGAAACTCCCATCAGATCGATAATCCTCGAAACTTTCAGTTGCATGGACAGCTTCATCATCAGGTTCACCACTTGTTTGATGAACTCCCCAAGTTTGAGATTCAAGAGAAGCCGGAAATCGGATTCCTTTCTTCTTGAAATGAGCTTCAAAATGTGCTTTCATTTCAGTAACAGAGCCAGGTTTAGAGCACTTGTCAACTTCTTCAAGATACCTATTGTGAGAAAAGGATGATCTCTTCTCCCATGATAAACCCTCTTTCTCGAATCTTCCGAACGATATCGATCCAGAGTGGATAGAATTCCCCTGAAATTTGGATTCACGAAACCAATAAGAACAATCCTAAAACGTATTACATACATACAAAGTCTTGCCTAGGTTCATTTGAGTGCTCCACAATAAATTTAAGAGCTAGCATTTCTTAAACAAAGAGTCCAAACACATAATATCAAACAAAATACATAAATCTAACAAAATGTGACTATAATTTTTCATTTTATTGTGACCTAAAGAAATTGACTTTTTTGCCAAGACATGAGCACTACTCTGCACACATGCTACTAGGCGGTTAAATTGAGCAAATTCCATAGAAGTAAAGCTAAAAACAGTAGAATTTCAAGTCCATTCTAGATTGACCTTAAAACGAAGATACAAAGTTACTAAAGATTCATCAAGAACAACCATGAACAGAGTAGTAGTAAAAAAACAAGTAAAAGTGTGACATTATAGTAGAAGAAGTTACCTGAAAACTAAGACTAAACGGTTCTTGAATCTCGCCTGCCATAATTGATCTGGTTAGAAGAAGTGTAAAAGCTTTGAAATGATATAGAGAAGAGAAGAGAAGAGAGAATCTAGATTGATGAGAGTGGAAGACGAAAGGGTGGTGAAAGAATCATGTCATGTGCTTTTTTCTTCTTCTTTTTTTGTCTTCTTCTTGTCAGAGGATGCTCACGTTCTCCGTTATCAACTCCCGTTTATTTAGGGTTTATCAACGGTCCAGATTCTTCGCTTATAAAGTTTAGACGGCGGTTTACTGTTTTAACGGCAGATGTGGATCGAAACTCTGAAAGTGGCAGGGTATTGCCACGTCATAATAATGGACTAAGGCCCACTCATTGAGTATTATAAATATGGTCCAATTAAGAATTTTTATCGAGCCCATAAAGTTTAACGATTCTTAAAAAAATTAAGGTCACGTGTTCTCTCACGTGATTCTCTTACTTACGTTTTCAGGGTTTGATTTTTTTTTTGGTGGAGGAATATTGAATTGTAATTTATTCATTTACCTTTGATTCAAGTAGATATTATGTCTTGACCCCAAAAAAAAAGAAAAAATAGTAAAAATTATGAAAGAAATTGACTTTTCTCCGTGACAGAAAAATTCTTACAATTATGCCGAACTTGAATTCAGATTATTTTGCAATCTTTTAAATTTAGATGAAACCTATTAATATGGCAGATGTTACGTCCATTTAATTTTGTTCATATCTTATTAATCACATGATGGTTCCAGAAAGGGGTTCATGAGAAGATGTATATATGAACTCTCGTTGTATCTGCTTTTGGGCCGAGATGTTATCTTACTTGAGAAGATGTTTATAGAGCTTACATGATATGGATCTTGATACTTGTTGGTCTTTTGGGTTGGATTCGCCTGCTGCCGCAATGTAAGTAGACTTTGATGTTGATTTGTCTTACTTTGTTGGGCATGTGAGCCTATGCAAGCCTAATTTATGGTGTGCATCAGTGCATGTTTGGGTAGCGTATGCGACAAATATGGCATCCATATGATATGGCATTAATATGTGTGGTGAAATCTCTTTGCACCAGTTTTTCATACACCTGCTAGTACTCTAGAGTCAATGGTCAAAACGTAAAATCTCAATAGTGGTGAATGTTTTCCCCCGGGAGAGTATAATCTTAGGTTCATCAAGGAGGTTGACATTTTAATCGGTAAGTTTCTCCATCGACGAGTTGTTGATCACTGTTTATTCTTTAAAAATATGTGAAATCACGCTAACATTATATACGTTGCATTTCAGAAAGAAGTAATATATATAATCAAATGGATGAGTACATTGAAAAAAGAAGTGAAGGGAACCAAAGGTAACGTGAAGAAAAGTAGCTAAAGAACATGAAACACAATAACAAGTACGCAAAACCAAACTAATTGCCGGGATACACTTGTATTTGCCTTCACATTCCTTTGTTTTTTTCCTTTTAAACTATACACTTCTTTCTCTTTCCTTTATAGTTCTCTAATCAAATACCAAAAAAATAAGAAATAAAAAAAAAATCTAGCCACACCATAACCATCAAGAAAATCTACTTTTTTTTGTGTGACAATAGAAATGACAACATGGGTTGTCCATTTTCCGAAAGTGTGTCGAAAACCACCCAAACAAAACGATAAGAAAACATATCACCAATGCGAGAATAAACTTAAGGTGCTTAATTTCATTAGCAATATTAAAAAAGCTTTAAACTAAATTAATTCCATTAAATGATATTAATAGATTTTTGTTTTGGTTACTGAAAATAAAAAGAAGAATGGATTTGGAGTTGGCATGGGTGTTGTATTGAGGGACTGTGAATGGTCCCCAGACGCAAAGCTTCCTTTGTCTTGAGACTCCGACCGGTGTCCGTGGTTTGGCCGACACCCACCTTCACCTGTCCTTCTCTCTCTCAATCTATTCACGTTTACTTTTCTCTTTAATTTTGCTTTTGTTGATTCATGAATTTTATATATTGGTTTTCAATTATTAGTATGGTGATGGTATGCCACGAGAATGCAGCCACGCACACGAGGACACCACCATACCCTCTCATCAAACTTTTCCCCAATTATCTTCTTTCAATTCTTCATTTACATTATAATGTGATAGTTTGTCGTCAAAGATTAAGAATCCATGTGTGAAATTTTAGTATCATTATGAAATATGCTTGTAAGTAACCCTAATATGATTTATCTCTCCACGTCTCCACCACTATATATACATCTCATATTCTTATAACAAATATCAGAGTATTATCACTCTATGATCACTTTATTGCACATATGATAAAAGTGGATTTTTGACCATTTTGGACGATTTTTTTTTTCTTTTTCATTTGACTGTTACGATACATATCATTTTTTTGTAACATGTTATTTTTTTTCGTAGATATCATTTATACGGTTTTATCTGTATCATCTCAGTGTTGTAAGACACGTTATTTATTTCCGTATCATGCTATTTTTTATGTAAAATTTATATTTTATCAAATTGATTTATAGACATGTGGTCAATTATCTTAGAATTCTATGTCATTGTTTAACATATTAAATAGTAATATATTTATTTGCAGGAATATCAAATTAATGAATATATTTAAAATGTACATTTAATAAAATAAAATTGTTAAATTTTCACCGAATCTATACGGGTAATCTTTTGCTATTTTTAGAATTTGTTATTGACCAATTTAAATCTTCATTTTTTTCATTTACATATATAGTGCTAAATAAGATGCACATTTTTGTAACAAGAAAAAATGACATTTATGGTAAGGAGGTTGGGATGATTAGTTTCAAAAGTGTAGGGACAAAGAGACTATTTGGATCTACGTTCGCAAAATGTGATCCACATATTTTTTCTTTATTTTTCTTCGACAGGTATAATGTGACTAGCGATCCATTGCCTTCAACATATATGGGACAACTAAGTCACAGTTGTTTTTTTCCTTCTTCGATAGGGTCCATTCTTTTGTTACTTCAATTCAATGTCTTTGCATTCAATTGGATAATACATAGCTTTTTTTTTTGATAACCCAGTATCCAGACCACACAGTGATCTGACTAGCCCACTGGGCCTAAGCCCGCGTCACAGGGATTTTTAAGCCTCCACTTAAGGGCCCCCTGATAAACTGGTGGTCTGGGGCGCCTGAGCATGTCCGCAGGTAAATTCCCAGGTGGCCACAGGAGTGAGAGAGCGAAACTGCGTCTGGGGAGGATCGATCCCTGGCCTAGACCAACAGGACGATCCTTCCAAATACATAGCTCTTATCTATTCCACGTCCATTTTTTCATTCTAGTTTCATTAATCATCTTCAAAGGTTTGTTCGTTCAGTGAACGGATTGTGCATCCGTATTTACGACGTCCCTACCCTACGAGTTGCCCATCGTGTTGTAAGGTGGAAGTTCTAGTTTATGCCAAAACCGTTTACATGCATGGCCCAATTTGATCAAATCAAGGAAAGCAATGTTATAACGGGAAAAATCCAATGGAGATAAACGTAACATAAGGTGCCAATGAAGAGAATTTGTGAGCACATGAGGAGAGTGGGCAGTGGATAATACTAAATAATAATATAGAGACACCCTGCACAAGTAGAAGAGAAGCAAACAAGCAAGAAACATTCATATTTTGAAGATTATTCACTTTTTGCTAAAATGTACACTAGCTATTATTACTTAGGGTATGCACATGTGGGATAGTAGCGCCGGCTCAATAATAATAATAATCGTATGTTAAGCGCACTATCCAGCTCATGCGGGAGAAAATGTTCGTTTTAAAACTTTTATAAGAATAAAAGATTTATTAAAGTTATAGTATTTATAAAAGATTGATTATGTCAATTAAAAATACATTAAACTAAACAAATTCAATTTTAAAAAATTAATGATTACATGTAATCAAAAAATATTTAAAATTTTTATCGACATCTTCAATTTCATACGTGTAATCACGGGTGAGATTACTGGAGGGTGTTCGAAGGTAGATTTGAACATATTTGTTTACTATTGTTATTAGGATTTAACATTTGTGTATAATTTTTTATTGGTAAATAAGTAGATAACAAACTTACTAATCCAAGACTTTTTTTTATACGTAAGAATGTAAATATCATTTCAAGAAATGAAAATATAGGTATTACATCAAGTAACTCCTAAAACATGAAAAAGGTAAATAATCTTTTATTGATTAGCCAATAAGTTTATGTTTGGGTTCTTTTGCTGCTTTGGTTCACTTCCTCCTTCGCCATTTGCTCTCTTTCAGCAGCTAAGTAAATGATTTTCGTGGCATGTGAAGATTCAGTTTGGTCGAGGTAATCTGTGATTGATCCTTGCGTTTTGGAGATGATTGACTTTGTATACATAAACTTATTGGCTAATCAATAAAAAGTTAGGAAGCTGTTTGATACTTCTGGGTTTTTCGAACATTAAACTAGTTGTCTTACACGTTCAAGTTATATTGTTTTATAGTGAACATTAAAGGAAATTAAACAACAAATATTCGAAAACCATTACCGCGTTTAGTGTACATATGTTCTTTCTGAACTTGCTCCTCAAACACACATCTCAGTATCTCACACGTACTATAAACCGATCTTGGTCCATGTATGTTGCTCGAATATGACAACCTTTCCTTTCCACATCCAAAATTTATATATATTTCTTCAACATCATGTGCTGTTTTTTTTTCTCTTGTCTTCATATTTGTTATATGTCATAATACCATATTTTGATTGTGATAAGTGGAAACTGATAGTGGTTCTGTTTGCATTGTACATATTTCTAAAAATTAGATCCAAGTTTTTTTTTTTTTAGCAGTTAGCACATTACCAAAATATATTATTTTCATCTGAAAAAAATGGTTCTCTTTTGAAACAAAATTTTTTTGAATTTTCTTTAGTTTACATATACTAAAGTTTGTAGTCATTTGCCTGTATAGTCTACGAACTACACACAATAATATCCATATATACATCATACATGTACCTCGCTCTCCCTTAAAAAAAAATACTAGTTTTTGTCAATAATATATTTTTGTCAATAATATATTTTCACCGAGATAATCCTTTTCTATCGAGAGTCCAAAATACATAACGATGTTACCGATAAATGTTTCTGATTCCGTGACGAATTTTCGATAATAACAAAATACCATTGGCTAAAAACAAAGAGAATTATTATTATACTATAAGTCTAACTGATTGAAATGGAGGTGCACGGAGCCCATTACAGTTTTTGTGCGACGCATGTTGGTCTAATGAGACCTCTTAAATAGAGACACTTGCTAATCTTACTAATCAATTTAATTATATAGATTAGCCGACCAGTTTTTTAGTCGTGACGGTGGATTAACTGCTTTAAGACTTCTTTCGATTTGCGTCCCATTATGTTCCCATCCAATGCGACAACACATTCAATTGGTACTCGAAGCCCAATCAACGTTTTATCCACTAATTACTTACTTAATCACATATTAATCCCTGATTAATGAATACTGATATCGTTTTACGTCTGGATTAGGTGATCGAGTGTATAAACCATAGATTTCCAAAACACTATATTACTCCCTCCGTTTATGATTCTTGATTTTCATTTTTAGTTTTAGGTTTCTTTGGTGAAGATTGATTTAAACGTTTTTTGTGTAACTAAGGTCAACATAACCGTTTTGACAATTAAAATTGTAAGAAAATGATGTATGTTTTAGACTTTAGTGGGTGGTTTAATCGATAGAAAAGAAAAATAATAAATAGCATAGAAAAATTTATGTTATTTTAAAAAATTATAGCGATAATAAACAAACGTATCAACAATTTTTTACATTCGTCATTTTTGCAGATAGAAAGTAGAATTTGGTTATCTAGTGCCTGAAAATTTTAATATTAATTAGTCTGTAGTAAGTTTTACACCATGTAAAAATATTAGAAGTTGGAAATTTTTTAAATAATCAGAGATGGGGTTATTTAGATGATATATTAATTAATTTATAAAACGAATGTGCAAAACGTCATTATAGTCTTTAATTTGAATTTTATTACTAATATGATAAAATTTAGATCCATCCAATCTGCTGAATTACAAAAACAATTAATTGTTATACATTAACATTACTTTATATCCAACAAACGCATGTCTAACTATATACTTAAATATTAGGAAGGAAAAATCGGCCCGCAAAACGAGAAAAAATGGCCGAACTCTCTACTAATAAACTAAAACCAGTCATTTTCAGTCAATTTATGTTTATATCCGTTTTTTACTTTGTTGAAAAGAAAAAACATACTCTACTTTATTAAAATAAAATTCGAAAAAAAATGATAGAAAACAAATAAATAAATGAAAAGGCAGCTTTTTATTAAACTTTAAACAAACCTTTTGACTTTTAGTTACCTTTCTGCCTTTTCTTTATCTTTTCTTAAATAATTGTTCATCATCCCTACACACACTACATGGTCTATTAATTACATCACTACCAGCTTAAACTAATGATAACACAAAATGCTTTCAGTGCCAAAGCGCCTAACCCATTTCCTCCACTACAACTCTCATCATTTACCACTGCAGAAAAAAATCACTAAATCCATCAAATTTGATCACAAAGTTTACTAAATCTCAGCAATTAAGAAGAATAATAGAAACTGTTTATTTTTAAAGCGTTATTTGCTCATGTGAAACTGGAAGGAGGGAAGATTCAAAATCAAAACCACACTTTTCTTCGCTAGAAAAAAATCTACACAATAATCAACTAAGAGTTACCCGAACCTAATCAAAGAACACAAGTAAAAAAAGACTCTGTAAAAAATAAAAAGTTACAAAAATAATAAATTGTCTTCATCGTCCAATCTTTTATTTATCTTTTCTTTGTCTCGTTGCCCCATGTTTTGCTCCTCCTTATCTGCGTCCCATTGTCTCACTCAAATTATCTCCCAATATTCTAAATGGGAGAAGAAAGGGTTTCTTGGCTTGTAATGTAGGCATCATCATTCCTTAAATCATGCTACTCCCTAGTTTTACTTATATACTCTAAGCTTTTAGTTTGTTCCATGAGCCACTCTTGTGTCTCTCTTTCTTCCTTCTCCCTCTACATTTGATCCCTTTTCGGAATTTTCGTCATCGGAAGCTTATAACCCGAGTAGAATGTAGTAAACCAGCGTGATCGGAAGCGCTATAAGCATTCCGAATATTACCCTGAAAAAAGTCATTGAAGTTATTACAATGTTAAATTTTATATAAGGATAACATTAGTAATATGTAGTCTAATGGAAATAATTATCATAAAATCCATAACTTACCCTGTACTCAAAATAGCAGGATGAACATTGTACTCCTTTGCAAATACAAAGGGCACAATTCCTTGAGGTAATGCGGCCTAAAAGAAACCCATACCAAAACATTTTCACATTTTTCATCGTGTTATTAAAGCAAAAAATAGTTATAACCAAAAGAAGATAAATTTTTTACCTGAACTATAGCGACACGCAGTAAATCACCACGTAATCCGATGGCTATAGCAGCAACCGCCATCACGGCCGGACCCGTAAGGAACCTAACCGCCATCGCAAACGTTGCCACTGAGTTTCCACAAGCGATTAATTTGGGTTGCAACGCCATGAACAACCCTACACGATTTTTCACACAAAGTTTAATTTCAAAATCAGGCAATCAATATAATTTTATAAATCTAGAAAAAATCCAATCAAGTCCCATAAAAATGGGGACCATGACGACTATCAACAACACGAGACCATGTCGTCCACCATTACCATTTATCTAATAAGACACTCACAACACTGCCCCACCTGTCGGATGGTCCATCCCCAATTTTTGTTTTTCTTAATATAAATCACAATGACAAAAACAGCATATTAATTTATGAACTACCTGATTTAATTCCATTATTATGTAATTGGGTTAATATGTCAACAAAATAGATGCAAAATTTAGAAATTTCAGTGACAAATGACACGTTTGGTATGAATACAGATTTATTCATTTAAATGGCTTAAAAACTAAAATTTCGAAAGGAATAAAAACAGAGTACGAAGAATGACTTACCCAAACTAAACATTGCCATTCCAAGACCAGCATCAGATAGAATGGAGATAGATTGTTGAATGATTTTGGGCATTGCCACGTGCCACCTTCATATTCAAAACCGGAATAAATTTCCCAATAACCGGTCGGTTTGAATCAAGAAAACAATTAATTTTGATTTTTACTAACCGGAAAGCGACGAGAGCCCAAATAAGTCCAATGAGACTAGAGTAAGTGTTTGGGTTTCTGATGAGTTTCCTCCACACCATTATCAGTATCAGCCTTGTCATCACACTCGCCGGCGGCATATTTTTTCGTTGACTTGCTTCGCCTCCTCCGAGACCTGTCTTTGATTGTAGCGCAGCCGTGGAATTTGGAGCGAGTTTGTTGAGTCCATTCTCGGCGTCTTTTGGTCTCTCTCCTTCTTCTTCTTTTCCAGCGAAACTAAATTGTTGTTCTCCTCCGAAATCTCCACTCGTTGGATGAGCTAGAGCTATAGTCACCACACAAAACAGAATTGAGAAAATTTGTAATTTCTTATCAAGAAAGTTATTAAAAGACTACTAACCTTTGCTCTCGCCGTTGTGAGATTGATCAGGGACTAACATACGGATCTCTTTAGCACCTTGATCGGATCTTCCGCCTTGTTCATTGTCGGGGGCTCCGCCGAAAACGTTAAGACCCGCGCGGTCTGAAACTGGTGACCCGTTGGAGCTCCAGACAAACATGTGAAGCTCCTTGGCGTCATGGCTGTTTGACTTGCCGGCCGTTGGAAGAGTCGTTTGCTGATTTGTAGTGACGTCTTTCAGGTTTTTATTGACGCCTTTATTGGCGGTAGATGTGGTGGTTGAAGAGAACTCTGGATTCGGAGCCGGATAAGACCCGGCTCCTCCTCCTGGGTAATACCCAAATCTCGGGGAGGATGCCATGGCGCAATTCTCCTCGAAGTTTGAAGGTCGAGGAGTAGGGCCCCTTGAAGATTGGACGGAGTACATATCGGCCGGACCGAAATTGGAGAGACGGCCGCCGGGGAAACCCATCATCGAGTAAAAATCAGAGTGGTTGAAATTAGAGCCTCTAGGAGTGGTGCTTAGACTGTAAATCTCAGCTCCGGTGAGATTTGACGGCCGTGGAGTCATGTTAGGGCCGCAAAATGAACGACGTGATGCGTTGGATTTTCTCACGGTGACGTGAAGCTTCCCGTCGTCACCAATCTCTGCATCGGTTTCAAGAAAATCATGGCCGTCAAGCGAAACGACGTCGGATTCGACTTTGAAAGAAACAATGGAGGCAGCTGTTTCCGGGAACTGCTCCATGATAAGCATCTTGGCACCGCGAAACTCGAAAAGGAAGAGAAGAAGCGTGTACCAGATGATACACTGGAGGACAACGATTTGAACCATGAGGGAACCAGAGTATTCGCCGTACATGGCGATCAAGAGAGGAATCCCCATAACAAGAGTGTTGGGAAGTGTGGAGAGGGAAAAGATTGTGATGCTCCACTCAAGGCTACCGGAACGGGTGAGATTAGCCCAGAGGACTAAAAGCGACAACATGATGATTTTTTGAAGAGTGTCGGCGGCGATGAACCGGAGATTCATGGCGTAAGGATTGTTTGTGGAGATGAAGTGAAAAGAAAGGAGAGGGACGGCGAAGATGGCGACGAAGCGGTTGATTCCGGAGCATTGGTCGGGTGAGAAGATCTTCCACCACCGGACAGAGCCGTAGGCGAGGATCATGGCGACGTAGAGAGGAATCACGGCGGTGAGGACTGTATAGAGGTCGTGCCATGAGATCATCTTGAAGGGACAGAAATGGAAACAAGAAAGAAAAATGGAAAACCGTTAAGCAACGGTGTCCGAGGGAAGAAGAAGAAGTGAGAGGACTTGGGAGCAGTGTGTGTGTGTGATGGAGTGAGCAAGTTTGGGGTTTTGAGGATATAATTTAAGGAGGGATGCTACTTTACACCTCTTTATACAGCAAATACGTGACCACCCAAGTTCCTTTTTGCTAATTTATTTTATTTTATTCTATTCTTTCGTTTTTTTTTTATCAATCTTATCAAAAAATAACAATATAGTTTTTTTCCTTCTTTCAAATATTGTTTATATGATTTAATATGTAAATATTATATTTTTTTTTTTTTTTTTTTAATAAATTGAATAATACATCTCATCATATGGAAAGTTTAAAATAATATAAATTTTTATGAGAATGTTTTTCAACATTTTATAGTTTATACTACATAACTAAAATCTAGTAATTTTGGTTCAACCGGACATTGTAGATAACAACATACACATAAATAGTCAAATAATTAAAATAATAGATAAATAAGAATATTGTTGAATAATAATTTCAGTGACATAAATGTGAATGATTTTTCATTTTTTATGCAAATGAAATTAATAAAGATTAGAGTAAAATGGGGAAAATAGAAACTGAGTCTGCAACATCTTTTACTTGTACAAATAGCATCTGAGTTAGATCTTAAGAAGAAGGTCTACATGTGGCACGCTACTTTTGGGGATGGGCATCGCAGAGACATACCTTTTCTCTTCTGTCCCCTCTTCTTTGCTTTTCGTATTTTACTTTACCTTTCTTTCACATTCTCTAACTAATCCATTTTCGTAATAATATGATTTAATCAATATCGATATCAATATTAAACATATGGGTATTACTAAATTAAAAATCAATATTTTGGTACCCCGGCTAATAATAAAAATTAATAGTTCAATATAAAAAATAAAACACTTTTTATAAAGTAATCATTAGAAAAATAAGGAGACAAGATGGGCTGGAGACAAAGAAGATCCACTAAGGAATTGGATGGCTCAAATGGAATTTGGCTAATGGCGTCGAGTGTGTCTATATGTTATTGTTAGGTTTACTTATTTGTCCCGTGAAGTAGGCAACACTCAATTACTCTTTAAACGACATAAAATTTTAGCCTATATTCTCATCATTAAGCTTCTGTCTAATTCCCCTTCATGTTATTAGTTAACATGTCGCTTCTGAATTATTTGTTCTGCAGATAAACTCAAATATGAATCTAGTGTAGAAATGATCGGTAAAAAAAAATTAACAAAAAAAAAGAGATGAACGGAAATTATAACTACAGTAGTTATGTAAAAGTAGAACAATCAGTTAAATTTTTTAATGTAGTCTATGTAGAAGAAGAAAAATAAAGTATTTTCTATATTTTATTCTTATAAACTTTTTTTCCCGATATGGGCAATACTACCTTTTTAGTACACAGCCAAAGTTTCACATGAGTAAATGGCTGAGACAGAGAATGTCGTGACCTTCTTGTGCCTTAGTGTTTCTGTATCTTTCTGATTGCATAAAATATTACTTGACACAACTTCCTCGAATAAGTCCAAACACGAATGATTAATTGCGATTTAAGCTAAGATAAAATCTGCCGTCCTTACAAAACCATATTATACACTTTATTCAACTATTTATCATAATCGAATCAACCTATTATATCTTAAATTTTTCATTCAGTTGAAATTCAATAAACCAAGTAAAGAATCCTAGATATCGGCAAAAGATTTAGGGAACTTTTGGAAGCACTTCATATATTCTATCTCTTTAAATGTTATGAGGTATGCCGTAATTGATCATTCTAGCTAGTACACAAAGATCTAACAAAAAAAATAGTACCCAACTATATATTCTCCAGTACTGTATCATTTAATAAACACACTATATGCAATAAAATTATGTTTGTGGTTGCATAATCAAAGTCCAAGTCAAACTTTAACATAGTTCTCGCCTTTGATTTACGGAATTGTAGGAACGATAACGAAATTTAGACTAATATATATACGACTGATGCTTCCAATTATCTCTGAGATATAAACTTATCAACCGCTACCGAATGGAAAGAAGGACGACATTCTCACAAACAACCACACACACTAGGAAGAAAACTAGAAAAGAAAGAAGAACGGTGTTGGTGTAACATAGCCATCATATTAAAATTGTTTTTAAATTATATGTTTTGATTCTTTGAATATTGACTAGATGGTGGACCTTTTTTTTTCTGGCACAGACTAAATGGTGGACTTTGACGACCCAAATGTTGGACAATCAAGCCAATGCATAAAGTTAGACCGAACTTAATTAGTTGGTGTTTACTATTGGTGTTCAAGTTCAACCGCTTACTTAGACTACTTTCAAGTAAGTTGTGTTTAGAATTTGTATTATATGAAATAATTTATATATCTCGTTTTATAATTAGATGTCGATATTTTTCAACTGTTCACTGGGCCTATATTTACAATTCCTTACGGAGAAGATTAAACTCTAGTGTTTAAAGATCTGCAAATAATTAGAGAAATAATAGTATAGGAAATGATCTTGTATATAAAACAGAAAATTTAATAAATTTCTTATAATCTCTGTGAAATATTTTTAAACGATATTTACTTTGAGAACCGAGAATATACATTAACATAACTACATAAGTATGCGGTTTAGTCAGTTTGAAAAAAAAAACACATAAGAGCTTCGCAGTTATTGATACAAATCAAATGTGTCGTCAAAACTTCTGAGCGATCAATATATTGATTCCTGTTATTCAAAAGAAATGGTACCTCGAAGCGATTTAGACAATCATGAAAGTGAACAATGATGGCTATTGGTGACTTAAACACGTGATTAAAGAAGGTGAAATTTTCATACACTTTTCAGTTACTCACTCCTAAAGAATGAATAGTTAAAAGATATCGATCGTCAATTATTGAATAATAATCTGGAACAAAGACTAAAAGTTCACTAGCAAGTCCAAAATAGAGAATGACAGATGGGTGAGAGTTGTGAACGTGAATTCGACATGTTATAACGTACACGACTGAATCATCTTGATGATGTGATAAAAGTTCTTCTGTATATTGCAAAGTATGAATTTGAAGTGACGGTATCACAATACATTTTTGTAAAAACCAACAGATTATGTATGATATATGGTCCATCAATTTTCATAAAATATCAATTTAAAGTTTAATTCATTTTTTAAAAATATTTCTGAATTCTTATATATAAAGTTATCTTGATTTCTACAAGTACAAAATTCAGTATCAAAATAGAGTAATTTCTGTTTGTTTATTTTTCTTTTAAACACACCATTTTTATAAAACTTCTCAAGAACATTTAACATGTTTCTCTCTTTATGTAATGCAATTGTATGTTTTAGATTATGACTAATGAGGTCTCTTATTTTTCACTTACCACACAACAGCTAGTTTGGTTCACCACAATAATGAATAACTGACCAATGAGACGAGTCCACATGGACATTGTCAGAAAAGTGTGAAAAAGCGCGGGACATGTTGACATGCACGCGTCATGTCCATAATGAAAGCACGTGAGAAGCACATGGGCATGCCAGAGTCGCATAATCCCATTCATGAATCAGTAATTCGAACACACATTCCTCTGTTACTCCGATCTTCGAACTAAACCTTTTTTTTTTGTTCTTTCTAAAATTTGCTCTATGTTAAAGGTACGAATCACTTCTTGACAAATCCAAGAGTAATATTGAAATTTTGAATAAACATAACTCATATAATATATATTTTAAAACGAATGAAAGTGCGACCAGTTATATATCATATTTGCCTATCCAATATTTCTATTATTAAGGATTCGATTGTGAAGATTTCATGTCAAGTTTGTTAGAAATGACTAGTTTCAAGTCTCCTCCCATTGCTTTTCAATTCAAGACACGATTATAGACTATTAGCCCATTGGGCTTGCTTATCAAATTAACTATTGGGCTTAGAAAACCCAAATCCGAATTAAATCGAGTTATTAAAGAGGGAGACATTTTGGTTATATCTAATCGAGTTATGAGTATTTTATTATTTTTCAGTTTGTAATACAAATATTAATAACTGATTTTAATGTAAGATAAAAGCTGTAGAAAATATCTACATGAATAAAATGTAATAAAAGCTGTCAAAAAATAAAATGTCGAAAATAAATATGAATTCCTTTCTAACATAGTGATTACTGTGGACCGATAACTAATACCACAAGAAAAAGAAACAAACATAACAACAATTATTTAGAATCATTATTTAAAAAACATTTATTTTGAATGAGACATCAGGTGAATAGTAGGTGAAAATCTCCATCCGAATTCAATTTTATAAGCTTTTTACGTCAAGGAATAATTAGCAGCCTTTTTTGAGACTCGTGGAAGTCAAATAGCAATGACGTTAATTGATGTTTTAACAATCTCTCCTTGCGCATCACATAAACTCTAGTTGCTAAAAAAAAAAAAACTTTACTGGCTACTATCTCTCTTAGTTCTATTTTTATAAAATTTCTCCTTCTTATTTCTTGTTTTAATATATATAGATATATCTAAATTTCTTTATTTAATATTCTAGTTTCGTCATTTTTTTATAACCAATGGTGATCCGTTTTTTTATCATCCGACTAAATTTTAATAAATATATTCGTCGAATATATAGTGCATTCACTAAATTTTTTAATGGATATAAAGCATGAAAGAATTTCGATTGATCAACATAAATGATTATTCTAATTTCGTCTTTCTTAAACAAAATAAAACATATCTATATTCAAGTCAATAGAACTACTCATTTGGAAGGAACACGGAAAACAATTCATATCTAGTTAAACATGAAAATAGACTTTTGAATAGATATCAAGAAAAAGCTATTAAACGAGTATTACACTATTTTTCTTCCATTGGTGGAATAAATAATTAGCTAACTATGCACAAAATCCTCCTAATCATCATCAAATCTTTGCTTTTTACCCCGAAACAGGCGTTTCAATCTTTTGACTTTTGACTTCGACCAAACCAGTCAACAGAGAGAAGAGGAAGAGGAAATTGTCATCCGTGACCGGCTGCTTAGAACTGCCCCCTCTTGAACGGCATTAGAGTCATTATCTGCTGCATCAGTCACACGTTCACACCGAGGACACATGGTTAAAGCCGAGGTCGATGATGGCTTTAGAGCTCTTAGTTCTTCAACTTCTATTTGTAGCCGTCGATTTTGCTCCTTCAATGACCCAAACCATCTCTTTAGATACTCACATTCCATCTCCGTGTGCTTTAGCTTACTCCTACATAATCAAATTTTGTGTAACCATCACATTGGTTAATCATGAGGCCATACTACTAAATATTAAATATGCTTACATCATATCTAATTCCGATCTACGTTTTATCCATATACCAACCATATCATTCATAGGTTGAAAATTATTAATATCTTTAACGAGGTTGGTGTTTGAGAAATTTCTACTTTTAGGAGACTATTCTACCGACCTTTGCATATAACTTATAAGTTTATAAACGTGTGTGTACTATGTGTTCACATGTGATACACTATATACGTGATTGCTTAATTGACCCGGAATGCCCATACGGCAATACGTAAGAGAAGAAGATCATCTTGACATATATCAGTTCTAGACTTCTACTTCTTGTACACATCTTATACAGTGACTTTTGTTTCAAAAGTAACATCATGTTAATAGAAATTTTAATTATACTAAAATGGCCCCATTAATATACAAAACTGAAAAATAACACTAGAACGATACTTTTTTGAAACTTAAAAATAGATATTGAAGATTATATATGTAAGCTCTCCACACCCCATTAATCAAAATTATAACGTTGTACGGGTTATGGACTTATGAACTAACTCTTTCTACCATGCATAACATGTATCTTAGTATCTATACATGAACAAATGTACGTATATACACACTCGTGTTGATGTATATGTCCCTTAAGAAAGAAAAGGAAAAAGTATATGTGAATATGTAGAAAACTTTCACAAAAAGTGTATGAGTGTGTTTAAGTTTCATTAAAGTTTTATGTATATATACTATATGGGACAAACATCATAATTATGGACTGGCCAAAGATGAGCTGAAAAAAATAAACAGATCATTTATTGTCTCTAACTTTGTCCCTCATGTCCCCTATCGCTTTTTTCTTGTTGATGCATTTATTACATTCTATATTTTGATTTTGAATCATGGACATTTATATATAGACACGTAGACACATAAAATAAGAGTACGGGCTTTCATGTGTCGCATAAAATGGGTGATAACTGATAACTATATATGTGGGAATCAACGTGAAACACTTGGATAAAAAAGGATCACTTCCACTTTACTACATTTTCCTAAACTATTATTGTATATATGGTGAATTATGTTGAGAATCTAAGTTACGACACACTATCTCTTTATATATAATATTCTGTCAACGCACTCTCATATAGTATTAAAATATTCTCAACCACTAAAAAGTAAAAATATATTTCCAAAAACCCTTATACATAACATGCCGTATATATATATATTAAACATAAGATATATAATTCTTATCTTTTTACACCAACAAAAACTATAATTCTTATCTTCCTCGATTTATATATATGAATGATGTAATATATGAAGAGGTAGATAGATATACGTACCGAGCTCTTCGATTTTGAAACCACACCTCAACTTGTCTTTGACTAAGCTTCAAAAAGGTGGCTAAATCTTTTTTTTGCTTCTGTGGTTTCATAATCAGCCACCCAAAACATAATCAGCCGACATGATCATCAGAAATTTTTTAACTCTTTTCTCTTTCTTCTTTCTCTATTCAACGTAAGCAAAACATATACGGAACCATTAATCTCTACTTACAGGGGTTAAGGTATGGTTTTGTATGAAACTCTCTTCAAGAAGATGTGATTGCTCTTTCGTTAGACGAAGCTTTTTGCGCCGCCGGCCGCCAGAGTTACTATCCTCTTCGTTAACATGTTGTGTTGCACCGATCATACGATCTTCTTCCGTCTTTGGAGTTTGGTTTATGTCAAAATCTCTCATCCCGTGATGATCACCTACCAAATTATTTTAATTGGATTTTTTTAAAGAACTATTAAAACTATATAATATACATATATGATTTAATAAAATTTTGGATATGATCTTACCAAGAGAAGGAGATGGAGAGAAGCTCGGAATTGATATTGTTAAATCTAAAGAGCTTGAATTAGGTGAGAGGGCCATGGAGGAGGATGAGGAAAAACAGAATCAATAGAATTTGATGAAGAAGATAGTGTTTTTTTGGAAGAGAAAAGGTAAAGTTGAAGTTTTATATGATAATAGAAATTTAAGTGTGTGTTCTGTGTGTATATACACATGTGAAAGAACAAAAGAAAAAAGCGAGACAAAGGAGAAAGATTTTGTGATAAGCGTGGAATGTGGAATGTGGAATATGGAATAAGGAATTAAGCCTAAGAGAAATATCGAAATATGTAAAATATTTAAAAGTATGAAACACGACAAAAGATCTAACAAAAAAAAAGTTTCAAGCAGGTCAAATGAAGGAACAAAAATTAATGGAGAAATATAATGGCCAGTGGTAAGTTGATGGAATAATTAAAAAAAAAGAATAGAATTAATTAAAGAGGTGTGTGTAAGTGTGTGATTGGTGGGTTTGGAGAGAAAATAAGGGGTTTGACTAGTGTCGTTAAGTCAAATCAGATTCGTATAATCAAATATTACTGTTTTACCAAATTGTATTTTTGGGGTTTAGTAAATTTATTATGGCCGTGTGTGGGACCAATAACGGGTAGTCAAAGTATTGTTATGCGTTGAGCGTTACAAATGGAATAATCTTAGAAAAAATGACAATGGTCTAAACTTTAATAGATCTATTAAAATCGTGTAGATTTTAAAATAAAGCAATAGATCTTAAAAAACTGAAACTTAAATCATGTACCATTTAAAACAATAAATAAGAAAGATATAAATCAAAATAATTTCAAATCAATAGGTTATATTATTTAATAATTAGCAAATTCTTTAATAAGATATCTATCAATATTAATAAAATTATACACATATTTCTATTACTGTATATAGGTTAAGCTTGGTGTTTGTTTAATTTTCAATATACTTTTGAATGACATACACATATTCTCCACGGATTGTGTGATAATGAACTCGTTATCATTGGTTAGGATTGGCATGCATGACCCAAATTACCCAAATGTCTTATATTTACTGGTCATTTCCTCCAATATATCCATGTCTTTCGGCTTTTGTATCCTAAGTGGAGTGGTTCTGGGCCCTCACTACCTGCTTTTGTTTTATCTAGCCGACCTTGATCCGGTTTACTTATATGTTGTCTATTCTCCGGTTCTGATGTATAACTTTGTTCTTGCGAGTTGAACGAAATTCCTCACAAGTTTGTTGATTATGATAACACAATTTCGGATTTGAACACATGATGTGAAGGTTATTATCCGATTATGCTTAGATGTTTATGTTAGTATGCAAATCAACACAAACAATTTCATGAACATTCCCTTCCAAACCGGAGAGTACATCTTGTATAGGAACATTCTCTCAAAAACATCCATTAAAAAATCAAGTGATAGAGGTTTCAATACAAACTATCATATGTCTCTTTATCTCACACTAACTTTGTTTCTACCCTTTTAAGTACCAAATAATATAGTTTTGGAACATTGATGAAGAGAGACCAGCCAAATCTTCTGAAAAAGATCTAACGAGCAACAATATCTCAAACAACTCCATGTTCAGAAGTGGAAACATAGCCAATAGGAATTTCGAGCGTTGAATGCGCAATCCTCCTCCAGGAGCATGTGCGAATAATATCTTCCTTTTGCTCTCTATGTCTCTGCCATTCTCTCATAGTCGGTTATTTATCTCTTCCTTTGCCTTTTTGTATCTATGATTTTTACACATTTCTATTGAAAAGAAAAAAAATGCTTACACATGTATTTCATTCTTTAGAACAGAGGCTTCTTAGGAAATTTTCCATAGCGTTGGCGAAATATTCAACATCCAATTAACAATCTTTAATGGTATATCCTCCTCTTCTCCTATGAGGCACATTGCAAACATTGCACATTGCGACTTGATTTACGAAGGGAGTATACCTCGGTTTGAAAAACTATCAGTTGTTGTGTTTTCCTTGCAGAGATATCTAACCCTTCGCCAAAAGCTCAATAAAACTCCTTAAGCTATGATGGAAACTGTTTGCCAAAATCCCTACTTGCAACAGTTTCCTTCGATCACTTCTTCACAAAAAAAATCAGAGACTTGCAGAAAAGAAAACGTAAAACGTTAGGTTTTCCTCACCCAACGTATTGGTGGTGACGGATCTCAGTTCTTTAATTCTCGTGAACTTGGGCATGTACAATTCAAGAATTTGCTGTCTTGGATGCTACATCAAATACAATGCATATAAAAGTTGCAAAGTTAGAAATTCTAATTGTAAAACAACTTTTTCAAAAATAGTTACGAAGAACTTGGATGTTCAAATTTTGTTTTTAATGAAAATGTTGGACGATGTTTCTACTCGTTATGATGGATTTTGTTTTTCTTCTATTTGTCTTCATTTTGAAATGATCAAAATTTCAAATAGATAAATCGTTCACAAGTGCTAGCGTTGCTAAAAGATAATTGCAACAATTATCTACAAAATGATCAAGTTTATAATAATTTGTCGAAATAAATGTGAGTTAAGGAGCTAGCAAGAAAAGAATTAAGGAAAACCATATACAGTGTAAAGTTGAGAAATATGTAAGATTCCTTGACAAGCATTTATATAATATAACGTTAATTAAAAAATTTGTAAGATATAAGATTCATCAATCTTCAGTGACTACTACTTCCATCAAAATATCTAGATCGAAAAACCTGGATAATTAGATCATTTGCCGATGGAGACACAATTGGTTTAATTAGTAGAGAACTTAAGAAAAGAATATAACAACGTTAATTTAATAATTCAAATTGATAGAAAGAATTAAGAAGCTTAAACTTGAAGACTTTATGTTCTAGAGGTCATTCCTCATTCCAGAATTTCTGAACCGAATACAATCCTGCATAAACGTATTGCTTCTGGTTCATTCTCTTCCTTCCAATTCTCACATGTTTTTTTGCCCTCATGTTGTTAAGCAAAACGAAATTACCCCTTGTCATATTTTGGTCTTTGCACCATTAACTTTGATTGCTCGAGTAATTACCCGAAATATCTAACCGTTAGGTAGTATATTCGAGGTCGATCCACAAGGACCAAAGATACTCTAAGGATTTTCGAGACTCGTTCTTAGCTAAAGCGAAAAGTTGTTTTGTTTTGGGTTTTCAGAATTGTAAATAAAAATGCAATTAAAATAGACGATTAAACTTATGAATTAAAGACATTGGGCATTAGGGTATTTCAGAAATCAACGAATAATGAAAATATGAGACAAGGAATTCAATAATTAAGCACCGTTCTTGAACATGAACATATTTAGACTAATTCTCTTTCAAGACATTAATCACTAAATTTGACTATTCGATTACTAAACTTTCGCATGTAATTTCCTAATCAAATTCGCATTACCAAACAAGTTCATTAAGTTCACAATGCGTCCTAACGTCAACTTTCGTTGGCTAGAAATACATTGCTCAATTCACATTCTTTCAGGCATTCTATCGAACACTTTTGATGCATAGAAAAACCTAGAATCTACAACAGGGTGATCAATCCTATTCTAGCATTAAGAACATGTGAATCAAAGAACCTAGAGAATGAGAATTCCAAACAACAATCAATCCATTAATCCATTGAATCTCCTAATTAGAACCCTAAAACCCAATAGGATAACTACTCACACATAGAAAAAGAGATAACAAAAATCAATGAAGAAAACATGATGAAATTGTAGAAATAACAAGAAAGGGTTTAGAAATCTTCTCCAAGTGTCAAGAGGATGGATTCCTTTGCCCAAAGTTGTTTACAAAACAAAGAACCAAGTTTAGAACTGAAAAATATCAAAGATAATGTGTAAAGAGTCGAGCATAGGGTTTTAAAACAATAGGAAACGAGCCGGGTCGGATCTGGAGTGAATCGGGTCAAATCTGGGCCAAAAATACGTCTGGGGAAGGGATCGATCGATCCGGTGGGTGGATCGATCGATCCCGAGTCACTGGAAACTGCTTCTCGTCCGTCAGAGGATGGGATCGATCGATCCACAAGTGGATCGATCGATCTGGATCTTCTGGTCTCCAACTCCGCAACTGCTTCAAATGCTCGGCAGAATGACCTGTCTTCACTAATTCGGGTATAACTCTTGAATGCACCGTTAGATGTCCTTCAAATCACTTGTAAACTCAAGCTAACATCTTCATCTAACTTGTGTCAAAAATGCAGAAAGATCTAACGGTGGGAAGTATTCCATCTGAGGCCAAACGTCTGACACTTCTAAACGAAACTGCATCTCCAAAAGTGTGTTTATATCCCAAAACAGCTCGTTTTCCTTCGAAGCAACCTAAAACCTGTAGAGACTCGATAAACGACTAAAAGACTCTAAAAACACACTTTGACTCGATAAAACATATGATGTAAGAAAGAAAACAAAGACTCAAAACCGATAAAAACACAACATATCAAACTTGTTTTTTTGTCTCTGATGAGTATATCATATGTATCTAGATCTATTTGACTCTTGACACATCATGCTGCTTTATCTATATCCAGCTTTGCGATTCTAAACTCAAAGACAACTTAATAACATAGCAATCACTATTTTATATGTTCACGTTTCGCACATATGACAATGCATATGAAAGTTGCCAAGTTAGAAATTCTAATTATAAAACAAAATTTTCATAAATAATTATGAAGATCTTGGATGTTCAAAAAGACAAAGTAATAAAAATCTTAGATGATGTTTCTACTCATTATGGCGGATTGTTTTTCATCTACTTGTCTTCATTTTGAGATGATCAAAATCTCAAATAGATAAATCGTTCACAAATGCTAGCATTGACAAATGATACTAGCAACACTTATCTACAAGATGATCAATTTTATAATAATTTTTCAAAATAAAGGAGAGTTCACGAGCTGGCAAAAAATGTTCTTTTAAAGAAAAACCATATATATATATGTGTATTGTAAAGTTGAGAAATATGTAAGATTTTTTTTTTTGTCAAAACAAAAATCTTATTTCTCAACTTTACAATACACATATATATAAGATTTCTTGACAAGCTCCAAATAGTATAACGTTGAGAAATATGTAAGATATCAGATTCATAAATTTTTAGTAACTACTAATTCCATCAAACAGTCTAGAAAATATGTATAATTATATCCTTTGCAGATGCAGATGCGATTAATTTAGGAGGGAACTTGAGAAAAGATATAACAATGTTTAATAATTCAAATGGATAGAAGTTTGACCAGGAAGTCTAAGAAGTTTAAACTTGAAGACTTCATTTCCTAGGGGTCCTTTCTCGTTCCAGAATTCATGAACCAAATACAATCCCGCATAAACATATTTCTTCACGTTCATCTTCTTCCTGCCAATTATCAGTCTCACTTGATTTTTTGCCCTCATGCTATTAGCTAAAGCGAGATTACCCCTTGTCATTTTTTGGTCTTCTGGTGGCTTCAGATTCTTTCTCTTTAAGTAATGTCCTTCGCCACAGTAAACCACCATATTAGCGTTGCATATATCGTTGTAAGCAGCACCTTGCGATATTACAATGCTTGTAGCTAAGTCCAAGCCTTCTTTGTTCATATAGTCGATACCCCCTAACATGTTGAAGTGGAGACCGATTATGCTGAGTTGTGATTTGTATTTGAAATTATCACCAACTTCAACTCCATGGACTACACCAATCATCTTTTCACCATTAACTTGTTTACCGTCTCTTATGAGTATATCCCGTGTATCTCGATCTGTTTGACTCTTGACACAACGTGCCGCCTTATTTCTGTCCAACTCTTCAAAGACCATTCTGAAATGGTGCAGCACGTTGAGAACCTTCTTACGAGGGGTAAGCACGTCAGGAATCTGGTTATGTCGCATTATTGGGAGGAGGCCAAACTCATTTGTTTGTCTTTCATCTCTTTGTTTCTTCACATGCAAAAACTTCCCTTGGGATGAATTTGAGTACCATCTTTTTTTGCTCTGGGATGCAAACAATTTGATAGATTCCTCTAAACTTAGAGGTTTAACTTTACTTCCAAAAGACGGAGGAACCCTCCTATTGGCTGAAGCAACCAATCCACTACCAAAAGTACCATGAATTGCAACATTGGAGCCAAAGCCAGCTTTCTTCATAAGAAACTTAAGTGTTTCATCTTCTTTAGGTCTCTGGTAATTCCGATCACTTCTGTTATCTTTAGAACCCATCAGATTCTGTCTTGTATCACTTGTGACGTCAACCGTTAGAGCATCACTATCAATCCCACTTCTTTGTCCCATCAGACCCTTTCCTGTCTCATATGTGACTGCAACAGTTACATCATCACAACCAATCCCACTTCCCTGACCCATCAGATTTTGCCCTGCCACACTTGTACCTGTAACAATTATAGCTTCACTTAAAAAATGTGGAGAATCGCTTATAACAAGGACCTTTTGTCTTTTACTAAAAGGGTTTGTCCTTGGAATTATCATCAACCTGGAAAAAATGTTCACAAAATCGCAGACCCCTTAAAGAAAACGTTGAATCTTCTTTGATTCCAAACTCGTTAAAGCTAAATTATAGAAACCATTATGGGAATCTAAACCCAGAGACACCTTAATGACAAAACTAAATAATCATGAGTTTCTCCGTTTACATTAGGATTTCAATTCTTAACCACCTTAGAGACAACACTAAATGAACACCTTAAAGAAAACGTTAAAGCAAAAACATAAAAACCACTGAATATTATGCGATAGAGACACCTTCAACTCGGCGTGTCTTTCTTGAGACTCTTCTTAAAGATCTTCATGGAAGATCCATATATATATGGACGAGAGATTATGGGCACTAGTTATTATTAAAATTAGAGGTGACGAGAAAAACAAAACAAATATGAAACTCATTTCAATTTCTACACAAATTTTCTTATAACTTAAACGGTGTATAAACTCGTACCTCGAAATCGAACCTGAATTCCGTCCAACTGCACCAGTTTATCTGAATAAACCACAATTCATTAAAATTTGTTAATTTTATAAAATATGAAGAAAATATATTGAAATATACTAAAATATAATACTAGATAAGCTGGAAAATTGAATGACCATTACCTAATTATTATGGTCAATTTTATTTCCCGCGTAATATAATAATAAATCAAGAATATGAATTTGTTTGACTTTGAAAAAAATTGAATCGGTTTATGGAAATATGATAAATTCTTTAAATGTTGCTTTGAAAATTTTACAATATTCATTGATGGAACCAAATAGTAATATAGTTAGTCGGTATATCCTTTACAAATTTTGTCCTAAACTTTTACCAATTGTATATTTTAAATTCTATAATTTTTGTCTACATTCGGACTGAACCCAAACTTGGACTAAATCTAACTGAACCGAAATAAAATTTGCTTATATTTGAAACTTACTTTCAAATCCAAAATATTGGAAATTCCGAAAACCCCTAACAAAACTAAACCAAAAAAATGAATGCTCATGCCTAATTATTCTAGTAAATATTTTTTTTTATTTTTTGTAATATCATAATCATTAGGATATAAGTTTTTTGGCTTTGAATAAAATGAAACGGCTTATGGGAGTATGATAAATTATTTGACTAGTGTTTAGGATTGATATTTTTTGACATTGAATAAAATTGAATCGGTTTATGAAAATATAATAAATTATTTGATTATTATTTAAAAAGTTTTAGAGTATTCGTCGATCGAACAATGTCTAAATATTTAGTCGATAATTGAGTAGATAAGAAGGCAATTGGTAAGATTATCCTTGCTTTCGAAAACTCAAAAAACTTCTTATCGACGTCTTCATTCTTCTCTAGCTCTAAGAGAACGCATACTATAACTTTCATTTTTATTAACCAAATCGATTTTGGGATCATTATTTTCATCGTAATTAATAAGCTTATTTGTCTCATAATATCATATCACTAATATTATATGAGCACAAACCGCTTAGCAAATTTTTCGATAAGACAATAATCTTCTTAAATTCAAGACATGCGTTCGAGTATTCTATCCAAAAGATTTAAGAATGGAGACAACTTCACTCGAAACATTCATAACGAAATTATCAACCAAACTACATTAATATATTTTGAAATAAATAAACCTCCTTGCAATCATCTAGTACATGTATAAATAAAAGAATCTAAAAGAAAAGGGATCAAATCTCATCAATTCAGAAATATAAAAACCCTAATTTGTTTCTTCATAAAGATGGTCGTCATCCATAATTTCAGCACGGCAGAGAGGGCAACTATAATTATCACTCCAACATAACCACTGATTGATACAATCATCATGAAAGACATGCGAACAATTTCGCATTTGGGTTAAGTCTTGATCCTCCTCCAAGCAAATAGCGCATGTTTCCATAGCTGGTTCCTCCAATATATATGGTCTTAATGTGATGTCAAAGGAGATGTACAATGGTCCTTGATCTCCCTTGGCTTTGGAAGCGATGTTGAAGGAGAGAATCCTGCATAAATTGGGAACTTGGAGCTTTGGATAGAGGAGATGATACATGTTGTCTTCATCAAAGCTAGCGATGTTGTTCAAAAGGATGTGAGGGGTTGGGAACGGAGGAGGATCGCTTGATCCTAAAGCGACCACGTTTTCACGCGTTACACTGATCTCCACTGTGTTCGTTGTAGATTTGCGGGTAACGCTTGCATCAATACACACGACTTCTTTAATCTCACTCATTCTTTAGAATTGGTGGAGGGTACTCAAAAAAAAAGTGATAGACAGGAGAACTCTGGATTCAACGGATTTCATGAGAATTAAGGATGGGAGTGTATAGATATATATATATAAATATATCAAAACCTAAACGTGTTTAGGAAAAAAACAAAACCAAAAAAAGAGGAAATCTTCTAATTCCTTTTTCTTTGAGATAATAATAATAAAATTCATGTGCACTATTTTGATTTTTGTTATTTTCCTTATTAAGTTTAATTTTAAATTTCCTTTTTTTGGGAAAAAACAAATTTCCGCCGATACGATATCATCCACAGATAGAGAGAAGCCTAATAGAGTAACAAATATTTATTTATTTTGATTTTTTTTTTTCCTTCTATTATTTGGTTTTCAATTAAATTTTTGCCATATATTTTCAAAAATTAATTTGTTTTTTCGATTGCAATTGTTACACGATTAGTCGCTCGTAAATCACTCGAAACATGGATGATGGATCCAACAGATATTGTTGTCAGCATTATAAAACTCAGAGCCCAACGAACCTAATTAAAACCCACAAAAACCTAGAAAGTTGTATTAGCAATTTAGCATCGAGATCTTCTGCATTTCTCTCAATCCCTTATGTTATTTTTATGTTTAAAATTCGGCAATTTCTTGATGTTTGTTCAAGGTTGAATATAGAGAGACGACAGAGGGAAAAACAATAGTTTTTTGTGCTAATATTACAATGGGTGACTTGTTTCGGTTCCTTACACTGATTAAAGATAGAGATGACTACTATACTAGTTATGTCGGCTGATTTATGAGCTTAGTGAAAAACCACACGTACTAGTGGTCTCACTAAACCAAATGAGTTTTTAGCAAGAGAAAGCAACAAAAATGGCAACGAAATAGCCGTGAGCAAAGCCGGATACACGGACGGTGAACTAAATATCACAACTAGTACGTGTATAAATAAAAGAATCTAAATGTTATCTTAAATCACTTGTAAGTTCTAATCCTAATAGGATATTCTAGACACATTGTCATGTGAGTCTCACCTTGCTACCAAACTGAGAATCTATCAGCCGCCTTTAGAGTTGTGTATTGATTCAGAAAAGATATATACGCACAAGACAACAATCAAGAAATCTGAAATCTTGTATAATATGAAAATTCCAATTCATTTATTGTACTCAAAGAAAAGAGAAATAGGCGATCAAATCTCATGAAAAGATATATAGGGGATCAAAATATCAGTAATATAAAAACCCTATTCACTACTTTCTTCGTCACTCGTAGAGTCGTCGTCACTCGTACAGTCGTCGTCACTCGTACAGTCGTAGTCATCCAGAATTGGAGCACGGCAGGTAGGGCAACTATTACTCATACATAACCACGCAGTGATACATTCACTATGAAACTCATGCGTACAGTTTGGCATTTCGGTTAAGTGATCATCATCATCATCCTCCAAGCAAATAGCACATGTTTCTTCCTCGATTATATATTGTTCTATTGTGACGTCAAAGGAGCCTTGAACTCGCTTGGCTTTGGAAGCAATCTCGGAGGAGAGAATACGGCATAAGTTGGGATCTCGGAGCCTTGGATACAGGAGAACATACATGTCGTGTTCATCAAAGCTAACGATGTTGTTCAAAAGGAGGTAAGGGGTTGGGAACGGAGGAGAATCGTTTGTTCCTAAAGTGAGATTGTTTAGACGCGATACTTTGATCTCTAATGTGTTCGATGTAGAGTTGCGTGTAACGCTTGCACCTATACACACCACCTCTCCCATTCTTTGGAGCGTACAAAAAAAATGGTGATAGAGGGGAAGGAAATAAGAACTCTGGATTCAACGGATTTAATGAAAAACAAAGTACAAGTGTCTCGATATAAATATATCTAAACCAAAACCAAAAAAGGAGGAAATCTTTTTTTTTGTTGGTCAACAAGGAGGAAATCTTCTATTTCCTTTTTCTTTAACATGATAATAATCATAATTCATGTGCATTTCTTTATTTTTTGTTAAATTCCTTTTTTTAGTTTATTTTTCAGATTTTCCTTTTTTTTTGGGAAAGATACGAAATCATCCACCGATATAGACCTAATAGAGTAACAATTATTTACTTAATTTGATTTTCTTAATTATTCTTAATTCCTTTTATATTTCCCAAAAAGACCTAGGAAAGTTGTTAGCGATTTAGCATCGAGTTCTTCTCCATTTCTCTCGATCCATCATTATGTTTTCTTTTTCTTTTTTGGTTTAAAATTCGGCAATTTCTTGATGTTTTGTTCAATGTTGAATATAGAGAGACGACAGAGGGAAAACAATAGTTTTTTGTGCTAATATTACAATAGGTGACTTGGTTCGGTTCCTTACACTGATTAAAGATAGAGATGACTACTATACTAGTTATGTCGGCTGATTTATGAGCTTAGTGAAAACCCACACGTACAAGTGGTCTCACTAAACCAAGAATGTGGCAGTTCCACAATCAATCAATATATTTGGTATTGTGGATTACTGAAGAAGCTTATTGCACGTTCCAACGCCAATGGCTGCGGCGAGATGCCAACCGGCGTGAATGAATGGTGTTTCAGGGAAAAGATCATCAGCTATAAACAATGCTCCGCCCAATAACGAAGACATTTTGTGAACATCATGAGCCATTTTCAAATCCGGATCCTCTAAGGCGCGTTTCGCAAATGCTACCTGGTCAAAAGTTGAGATTTGTGTTAGATTACCGTCGGCTGAGATTTAGTTACATGGAGTGATTAAAGTTGAGATTTCTTAGCACCTCCATCATTCCAGTGTGAACAGCTGATACCACGAGAGGCTGGAACGGTAGAGCCAACGCTGATGCAGCCATCAAGAACTTTGGGTTCTCTTCTCTAAGAGCCCTAGTTAGACACTGTCAAATATACAACGGATAGTAAGTAGAATAGAACATGAAATCCCCAAGACTATTAAAAGTTATCTTTGTATCTTCAATGGGGACCAATTATGGAATGGGCACTAATTAAAGACTTACAACTGTCGCTGTAGCTATCATTGTGTAATCAGCCCATCTAAGATACTTCCTCAATTTCCCTCTTGAAGAATGATACAAACTCGATGCAATTCCAACTCCGATTAAGGAGTTTGCATACACCTTCATGTTCAGGTTTTTCCTATAGTCGAATATATCTTCCATATTCAAAAATCTGTTTCAAAGAACATAAAACTGTATATATAAAAAATCAGATAGACAAGAAAGGATGATTACCTCGGTGCCTGCATACCGAGGAAAATGAAAGGGATCGATGTGATCACATTAGCAGCTGTTTCTAATATACTCTGATCGCCTGTAGACAAAGTCGGACATAGGATCAATACAACACACAGAGATGCAAAGAGATACGTACAAGATGGAAGGAACTGAATATTACCGTGGATGCTGCAATGGATGGGTCTTAGGCATGGAGGTCTTTGTTGCCAAACACGTCTACAGAAGATAAAAAGAAGAGCACTGAATCAAACACCAAACCTATTTGAACTAGACAGTAGACCTCACCCTAACCAATATATCTCAATAGGTCAAATCGATAATCGCATCTCGAGCCTATGAACAACCTATATAAAAGGTACCAAATAAAACTTACTCAATGAATAGTCTTTGCTTTGTTCCTGCATCCGCAGACTCAAAGCTTGAAACTTGGCCAATACTCTCAAATCCGAAATGAGAATGAGAAACAACATGAACCCCATGGACACCCTCAAGGGATTTGCTCGTCTTCGATACGCTTTGAGGGCTCATAGAGGATCCTATTATCAAAGACCACCCAAGCTAAAAAATCTCTGCTAGCCAGCAATTACTTGCTGGTCTAGCTAACCTGGCTTAATACTATTGATTCAGCTACTGCTACAATCACCACAAGAAAACAAAAACATTCAACATTTAACAATAATTGCAATTGAAGAAACAAAACACTAATCAATTAACTAATAATCTTGATAATTAAGTTTTGCCAGATTGGGAAATTAGGTTACAAGTCGTTTTAAGATCCTGTCATCTAAAATTAGATTGCTCTAACTGTTTATAACAACAAGGATTTGTCAGTTTTATATCAAATTCATAGGGTTTCGTAAAACTAGTGGATTCAATTCATCCAAAATTGATCTGGTAAGCATGCAATAGATTCAAATTCAAACTAATCGTTACGTTTGAAACGAATTAGGTTACTGGAGAAACAGAGACAAAGTAAAGACATGATTGAATCATAACACAGAACAGATTTAGCTCAGTGAGAAGAACTGATGGCACAAGGAATATGCGAGATTTGAGATTAGAGAACGAACCTTGCGATGGTTAGACTTAGACACACAGAGAGATATCGAATTCGAAACTTAAGCGATGAAGATAAGAAAAAGCTCGAGAAAATAATGGAAGTAACAGAGAGAAAAGTTTGGAAAAAGGAGAAGAAGAAGAAAACGAAACAGCGACAGAGATGATGAGTCACGAATCTTTGACTCTTATGGGATATTCTTTCTACAACAGTCGGCTGTTTCCCGTACCGAATCCCGGTTAAATCCGGTTCTGTTTCTCTAGTCTAAGGTTATGGGCCGAATATGGGTTGAGCCCAATAATACTGCACTACGGGCTTAGTCTTGGTGGTACTAATCCTTTGATTAGGTCACGTTGATATATTACAGTAAAACCTCTATAAATTAATAATGTTGGGACCATGATATTTTATTAATTTATAGTGATATTAATTTATCTATAAATTAATACTTATTAATTTATAGTGTAAATTAATATTTATTAATTTATAGAAAATTTTGTTTTAATTGTGAAAACTTTTTTTAGAAAATACGAGCTAAACCAATGTGTTCTAAATAAAATTAATGTTTTGCATGTTATAAATTTTGTAATTTTAGCCTTAAACATTTAATATTTCGAAGAAAAAATAATTTATTTTGGCAATGAATAACAACGATTATAGAATTCACATATATAAACGATATACATAAATTAAAATTCACAAATAGTGACATCCATTGTTGTATTTTAAAAACCTATACGACTATTAAAACAAAAATTATGCATATTCAAAATTTAAAAACTTACAAAAAGTTTTGGTTATCTTTGTGAAAAACACTAAAACTATTATATATATATATATATATATATATGCAAATTTACATGATTATTAATTTATGATATTATTGGGACTATATTTTTACATAGGGATTTCAAAAAACTTATTATCTTATTATCTTATCGAATTTGGTTAATTTTTACACTGGCCCGACTCGGGACCGGCCAAATTTATTAATTTATCGTGTTTATTAATTTATCGAGTATTAATTTATAGAGGTTCTACTGTAGTTCCCATATCTTTCAAATCGAACCTACTACATATAATGATTCATATCATCAGATTTAAATCTAAATGGTGACACATCAACAATACTAGCTTTAATCATTAGACTATATCTTGATCTGTATTTGTGTGTGTATATATGTCTTAATCTATAGTTTTGTTTGTGTGTATATATGTCTTGGTCATTTTCATTTGTACTAGATTTTTTTTTTTTTTCGCCATTTCATTTGTACTAGATATAGAAAGATAAATTACATACATTATAATAAAAAAATCCACACAAGAATGTGAGAAAACACAATAGAGAATGCAAGTATACATAAAACAAATACATTGTTGAAAAAGATTAAGATGAAACAAATACATTAGAATACACGTTATCATTTTTTGGTTATAAATATAAGTAATTGCTAAATCATTAATGATCAAACACCAACTCTTAACATTAACTAGTTTCTATATATACAAAAAATGCTAAATGCTATCCCCAAAGAAGAAAATAGCTAGTGGTGAGCGACCAGTGTGCCAAAATTAATTAAAAACACACATTCTTATGAAATGAATTCAAACTTAGGTAAAACAAATAGTGCATTAATGAATGTTTTCGACCGATACTTGTAGCTAGAGAATCTTTGGGAGTGCTAAAAAAGGTGCATCATAATTAAGACCGTTATATGTCGTGGTTATACATTTATAAGAGTGTTATAGTAAGAATTAATGCACAAATAATTAAATCTAGTTACACTATTCCCAAGGTGTTTCTGACGTGGTTGGGTCTTCCTTGGTTGACAAAACAAACTCGGTCTAAAAATTCAAGTTTCCGCTATGTTTTCATCTTTTATTTTGTCTTGCCATATTATTGAGACAATCTATTGATTTACGTAGTTCTCTATATATTTCAAAGTCTAAAGGTGCTATAAGGAACAATGTTCGATTTCACTGTGTGCAAGTGAAACACACAACACATAGATTACTTGGTCATTTAGATTTCGGTTTGGATGTTTTTACTCGTAGTAGATTTGCTAAAACCGTCTTACCAATGGAGCTCGTTAAAGCCCGGAAATAAATCGTTAATCTGAGAATTATACACATTTATTGACGTGACTGCCTATATTTAAGAAGATGGAGAAAAGTGAGGATTATATATAAAGAAGGAAAAGGTAAAGAAGAGAGGCAGATGGGAGCAATAAAGAAGATGGACAGTGTCACAGACTCACAGCCCTGGGGCCTGACCATTTCTCTTCTCCATGTGTCCTTTATAACAAATTATATTAACCATTTTTTTTTGCTAAAGTGCAAATATCATATAGATGAAAAGTTGGTTTTACAACCTATACATTGGTTTCTCGGCAAAAAATAAACAAGAAAGCAATACAATTTGAGTTAAAACACAGTCTCATTGCAGCCAGCGAGACATAAGGTTCTTGAATCTCTTCTTGTGTCGTCGAGCAGAGATGGAATTCTTTATCTCCCTATCGATGTCCTTGAAGATCAATGAAGGCAGAATGTATATTAACCATGGTCACTCAATTGTCAATCCCGTTTATCTCATTCACTTCACTAACTAGTTTCAGATGTTTAAACATGTAGACGAAAATGCTAGATTCATAAAATTAACGATGACGACAAATTTATAAGAAAAATATGAATGATATGAATAGAACTCATATTTTGTTTATGTGCAAACTTGTTTCCATTCATTTCCCAGTGACCTAGTGGTTCTACTCTCTCTTTTGTTTCCCCACTTTTTAGCAGCTGCGGCAGTAAAATTATTATTAATACGTATTTACTACAAATGGTTAAATTTTAGTGGATTTTAAAAGAATAATTACACCAATCCAGTTATACTACTGCCTTTTTTTACTCTTTAACTGATACATTTTTTTTTTCCATAATAACGAATGGATAATATTTGAATCCGAAGATGTATTGCGTATTAACATTTTATGGTGACATATTTTTACGAAACCATGGTTTTTACTTATTCAGTTATTTGTAAATGATTGGCATGGATTTGAAAACTCGAGTATACATTTTAAAAATAAAAACTATTTTGATATGTTTGAAATGGACGATGTTTTGTACGCTTTGGAAATGTGTAGATGGATAGTCATGAGCAGTTGATTTATCTTTTCTTTTTCTTTTTTTCTTTTTTTTTTTGTCACAGAGTAGTTGATGTATCTAAATCTCTACTTTTGGGGTACTCAAACAATTAATAGTAACAGTAATATGAGAGAGAGAACTGTTCACACTTACTCAATTAGTAGGGGTAGGTATATGTTGAGAGCAAAGAGAAAAAAGTAGAATTATGAGGGCAGATGCTGAAGAAGGAAAGTTAAATATGATTCAGAGCTTCTTCTTTACACACTTTCTCAAATTCTAAACACTAAAACCATACCATCTCATTTCTTGAAACATTGCACACCAAATAAGATGATTCAGAGCTTCTTCTGCACTAACCTTCTCAAATTTCAATCACTAAAACCATACCATCTCAAATTTCTTGAAACATTACACACCAAATAAGACACGTCACAATTTTCTGTGAAATGAAACACAACAACATTGTAACCGTTGCAACACTTAATCAATTCACAATTCTCTTCAGTTATGTTAAGTATTAATAAGATAATTTTAATCTCCTTTAGCTTTTAGGCAAAAGTGGTGTATAATCTTTAAATTCTTAATACTAACATTAAAAGAGTTCAAAATAGCCGAACCAAATCCTACCCTAAAACCTAAAATATAATCGTTTCTATGCTCCATAAGAACAAAAAAAAAATACTCAAAAACTTACAAAATCTATGACAAACTCGATTTTACACTAGAGTACCTTTGGATCGCGATTAGCGTTCCCCGTTTGCGTTTTGCGTCTTGCTTCTTGCGTCTTGCGTTTTGCTTGTAGCCCTTGAAGGTGGGTGAAGGGGTAAGGTGATAATAATAGCAACGCGTAAAAGTTAGTTGTGGAGAGGATTGGGACCCGTGTGAACTACTCTCTTGTCGTCTCCATAAATATCATCTCTGCTCAATGGCCCACGAAACGGCGCCGTACCGTATCTCAGAGCCTTTCTCGGCGGCAACCCGACGAAGTGACGACCAGAATAACCAATATAAGCCGATGAAGACAAACCTATCTGAAAACTGACAAAGAAGACGAAGAAGTAGAAGAAACACATAGTCATATTCACGTCCCATCTTCTCTTCTTTCCTTGTCTCTCTCTTCGTACCAACACGTGAGTCATCTCACAAAATCTTGTTCCGGAGGAGTAACCAGAAACAGACGAACATGAAGACAAAGGGATAGTGAAAGTCAAAGCAAAACAAAACAAGAGAGAAGTAGGAGAAAGAAGAAGAAGTGGGTTTTTGGAATGCAGGTTTGTTTGTTGTCTTGTGGGTAAAAATAAGATTTTTTGACTTGTAAAAAGTTGCTGATGGGTCTTCGGATCCTTCTAAGATCTGGCACTATTCTTTCCTCTAAAAGGCAAAAGCTTTTACAAGAATTCTTTTTTTCTCTCTCTTTCTCTCTTTGTCTCGGAAGTCGTAAGCAAAAAAGAGTATGTGTGGTCTGTAAAAGAAAGTACGGCAGGAGGTATTAATAACGGCTGTCACCTCTTTGTGTTTATTCGAGGGAAGAGTCTTCGAAAGCACTCTCTTCTCTTTACTATCTTCACTTTTTTCGTATTTTCTGTTTCACTAATTACGAATTTGGACGTACTAATAATTGTAATTAGGGTTTTTCTTGGTAATGACGATGAGTTGTGTTATTTATTAGTATGATATTTGATGGTGAAACACATTGGCCAATGTTCTTTTGAGGCATTGACTTTGTAGGTTTAGACAGCTCACTGTTCTTAAAATAAAATAAAATTTAGCACCCTACTCTTTTTTTATCGGTTATTGCGGTCAAAGTAGATGAGATTGGGACGTTATAGTCAATTTTTTAATTTTATTTTTTTGTGAATACCATTTAATCCCCCACGGTTATATACTTATATTGTACTAGTAGTATACTCCGTATTACTTACCATTACTCTTTAGTCTTTACTGTATTCAGTTTCAAAATGATACAATAAGTGATGTCTTGACTCTTTGACCAAAAGAAAAGAAAAACAATAAGTGCTGCAATATCTGAATCCAGGACTTTTATATAAACTGATAACATCATGATTTTTGGCGTGGCAGAAATTATTTGTGAATGACAAACTCAGATTCCAAAAGTTTTTGCTTACCAACATCACGGTCGATCTTAACGTTTCATTGAACCATAATTAAGAGCTTATGCAACAATAAATCAAATATCACAAATAGAAAACATACAAAAATAAGTTATCAATTTTGTTTCTGTAAAAATAAGCAATGGTCTAATCCACAGCTCTAACAACAGTTATTTTTGTATGTTTTCAACAGAATTGTTCATCAAATCTAGAAGAACTATAATCCAAACTCTCATTCCCACGAGGCCCACGAAGTCCACGACAATCGTGCTTGATTCCTCCTCTACCACTTCCGGTGGGCTTCAACCTATTGGGCTAAAACTGTCTTTTTGGATTCAATTATACTTTCCATGTGGGTTTACTATTTGAGTGTACTAATTGTAAGAACTAAAAACATTGGTAATTCCTGCTCCGTTTTAATTTTAGTGCAAACATTTTTATCAGAAAACCACTCATTCTCCCAAAGATTCAACACAACATGACAAAGAAATTTTGATAAGCTATTAACTATTAAGCCGAGGAGAAAATTTGGTAGCGCCTCAGCGAAATAAACCATGTGAATAATGTGATCGATCAATTATATTAATATAAGATGCAAATAGTAGTAAAGATGAATTATTATGATAGGGTAACGAAACTATTCATGATATTATGTTAACGATCAAAAATGGTCCTATCCTTTAATACTTGCTCACTCGTTCTTCTATAAATAGAGGCTAAATAACTCAAGAAGAGAACACACTCATCTTCTAGATTCTTTACCTTATATTTTCTTAAGATAAGCAAAATTATGGCAGAAGCGTCTAGTTTGGTGGGGAAACTTGAGACCGAAGTGGAGATCAAAGCTTCAGCTGGAAAGTTCCATCACATTTTTGCCGAGAGACCACACCATGTCTCCAAAGCAACTCCAGATAAAATTCATGGATGTGAGCTGCACGAAGGCGACTGGGGCAAAGTCGGCTCTATCGTCAATTCGTCATCTGGAAATACGTTCATGGCAAGTAAACCCTAGCTATATCTATATTTTTCTTTGCATAACTAGTGGATTCATGTTGATTCGTAAAGTTAAACCTAGAAAAGTTAAGTGTTGAACAATTGGTGCAGATGGAAAGGTATCAGTGGCGAAGGATACGATCGAGGCGGTGGATCCGGAGAAGAATCTGATCACGTTCAAAGTTTTAGAAGGTGATCTGATGAAAGAGTACAAGAGCTTCGCATTCACAATCCAAGTGACCCCTAAGCAAGGAGGGTCAGGGAGTATTGTGCACTGGCACCTTGACTATGAGAAAATTAGCGAGGAGGTGGCTCATCCCGAAACTCTCCTCCAATTATGTGTCGAGATCTCCAAAGAGATCGACGAACATCTCTTGGCCGAGGAATAGAAAATTACTCCTCGTTTGTGTGTGTGTCCTTGAAACTTAAAGGAAGTCTTTGAAACTGCAATAAATAATGAACGGTGTCCGAGTGTATGTAAGAGAATAAGAGATACATGTGTGTTGGTGTGTGTCATGCGTGTATGCGTACTACTACGGTTGAGTTATGTTTGAAGTTCAGTCTGATGCAACGTGTAGTAGTAGTAGCTAGTATATATAGCTATAACTTCAAAGCTTGTTTGTACGATCCTCTATGTTGGTTTAATAATAAAAGCATATCATATTTTTTTTTGTTTTGAAATTAATCTCCGCCTTTCTGATACGTGATATAATGAAGATAACAAGAAAGCCCATCAAGAGAATACAAATGAACCATGATGAAATCACCATGTTTTCATATTTTATATATATACTAGGCTAATACCCGCACAACGTGCGGGTTTTTCCATCCATAATTTGTTAATTATAACGATTTACATCAATTGAATTAATTTGATAAATAATCTTTTTGGTGTTTTTTTTTTCTAATAATCATTTTGATATTTTCCTCTAACTCTCGATTAAATAATTCATTCTATTTTTTGTATTTTAATTTATGTTTAATTACATTGTTTAACACATTTACAATTACGTATCTTAAAACCAAATATATATTTGGTTATCTTTAAAATAATTTTAAATAAACGAAAAAGTAGTGTTGATTTAGTATCTTATATTTGCATTAAAATAAACCATAAATTCATCTAATATTCATTGGCACTAATCCTATATATATTATAGTATATTAAAACATGAAGTAAATTCTAATATCATATTATTTATTTTTATACGTTAATAAAATCTAAATGTTTACACATAAGTTTATACAATTATACAGCTAAATTTAAATAATTTAATTTCTATATGAGTTTGATATACTTTTGTAACTAATTAAATTGAATTTACTTAATTAATAAGTCAAATATGTAAATTTTCATATAAACAATAATTAATGGATGATTTAAATTCTTAATTAAATAAAATAAAATAATAAATGTAATATGTTGTGACACATGGCACTCTCTGCAGTGCTGACGTGGCAGAAGGATGGAGAGAGTTGGCCAACTTTTATATATATGATTCTTTTACTGAAAACTAATTTTGATTTTAATGTCAGAGTCCATGAAGCATTCTAGAGCGCGTCCAAAAAAAAATAATACTAACAATTTTGATAATAAACCCACAAGCAGTATCCATATAGGTCACTCGTAATGGCGCATGATGATGAGACTAGGGATATGGAGCAAAAACCTCATGGTTCGAACAATGTAATGTGTGTTGGGCCACTTTGCATTTGGGTTTAATTTCGCTTCAAATGTTTTACTCGTAGTGAACTTGAGAAAAAATTCTTTATCAAAAGGCGAACAAACTATAAAAACTAGCGATATAAAGTTTTATTTTTCTATTTTTGGTTTGCATTGTCCCGTTATTTTTTCTATTTTTAGTTTTATTTAATAATTTTTAATTTTAAATACTGTTTCGTACTAACATTTATTTTTTCAACAACAATTTTATATCGTTTTGTCAATCTGTTACCGCTACTTTTATATTATTATTATTATTTTATTGATTTGTGTTACCTTGAAGAGAAACTTGATAATGAAAGAAACCACATGAATTGTGTGATCGATCAATTATATCCATAGATATAAATGACCGTCTGAGCAACGCATATAATTTGGCAGGTTAAACGTCAAATAAACTTAAAGTATCGGGTAGGTGAATTATTATAACGGGACCGTGATGTTAATGGCTTAAAGCTAATCATGAATTCATGATATTATTCCAAGGAACAAAAAATCGATCTATTCTTCAACACATTTTTTTTCAATATATATATATATATATTATTTTTTTGGTAAAATTATTCTTCAATATTTTCTCAATCACTCCTCTTCAAATAGAGGCTAAAGAACTCAAGAAGAGAAACACACACCTCCCCTAAAATTCTTATCTTATATTTTCTTGAGATAAGGCAAAAATCATGGCAGAGGCGTCTAGTTTAGTGGGGAAGCTTGAGACAGAAGTTGAGATCAAAGCTTCGGCTGGAAAGTTCCATCACATGTTCGTCGAGAGACCACACCATGTCTCCAAAGCAACTCCAGGCAAAATTCAGGGATGTGATCTACACGAAGGCGACTGGGGCAAAGTCGGCTCTATCGTCATCTGGAACTACGTTATTGGCAAGTAACCCTTTTATTAACTAATTAAGAAACGCACATAAATTTTATAGTAAGTAACTAAGAAAAGTGCGTGAAACAGAAATGGATCTTGAATCTTGACTAACAAGACGATGACTACTTCTATAATTACATTATATATACACATATCTCCGAATTTTGTTTTTGAAATAATACTATTGATAAAGCCAAATCTAGGGAAGTAAAATATTAAAACAATTGGTGCAGACGGAAAGGTAAGTGTGGTGAAGGATAGGATCGAGGCAGTGGAGCCGGAGAAGAACTTGATCACGTTCAAGGTTATAGAAGGTGATCTGATGAAAGAGTACAAGAGCTTTGTGATCACAATCCAAGTGACCCCTAAGCATGGAGGGTCAGGAAGTGTGGTCCACTGGCACTTCGAGTATGAGAAAATGAACGAGGAGGTAGATCATCCTGAGAATCTCCTTCAGTTTGCAGTCGAAATGTCCAAAGAGATTGATGAACATCTCTTGACCGAAGAATAGAGGATGTGTATGTGCACGTTTGTTTAATCTAGTACTTTGAAACTGCAATAAATAAGAACCGTGCCCAAGTTTATAATTGTTGGTGTGTCGCATCTCGCATTCGTGTATGCATCCGTGCTATGTTTGAAACATGTAGTTGTAGTATAGCTATAAGACCAAGGGCAGTGGGGCATTTGTTTGGGGGGGGGGTGTAAGTATTAAAAAAAAACTGATTTAATGCAAAAGTTGTCTAAAAAAGAGAAAAGAGAGAGAGAAAGAAGAGAGAGAGAGAGAGAGTGAGTGTTACACCCGAGTGTAAACTTACACCCGGGTGTAAAGAGAGAGACAATTTTTTGCTTTTTTTATTACCACTTACACCCGTGAAGATGCTCCACTGCCCATGCCCTAAGGCTACATCAAGTCTATGTACGATACTATCCTCTGCGTTGGTTGATAATAAAAGCACATTATCTAGTGTCCATTGTGCCCAATAATACATGTACTCACCAAGAATTTTGTTCCGAAAAATGATTGTTTTGACCACTAAATGTTAGAAAAAAGCAGTTAAATTTGATTATTATAATGTCGACAACGCAATTATTAAAATCACTTTTCAATTTTGTTCAACTTTTTCATTTCTCAACAAAATAGTAAAAATTAAAAATATTTCTTATGCTTTGGGCTGTACGCGAATTAAATAGTAACACGTGGAGCGTCCGATTGAATATTCCACGTGCCATTGTCTTACTGGCAACTAATATCTTTAGATATTTAGAATGAACCACGACGCAATGGTTAGTTGGTTCCTATTTTGGTCAGTGGCTTAAACGAGAAACAGGGGAAGACCAGGCCAATCGGCAGAGACAAAGCTCAGTCCAATTTAGATCTTCCATGGCGGTCATCAAGTTCGTAGCTTCTCCTCTCCACACGCTATTTTTCAGTCAAACAGAACCTTTCTCTCTCAGAAACTCTTCTCCCTCGTCTTCCTCGTCTCGAATCACGAATGCTTCTAAACGACCGGGTAATTTGGAAACTCATGGCTCGAATCGTGTTGCTTAAAACCCTTCTTCGAACAAGATTGCCCCTCAGAAGAAGAAACTACCCTTAAATTTTAAATCTTTGTTTAGTAAAAGATCTTAGTGGCGGAAGATCTTGTTTGATTCTACGGTATTTAGGAGCGTAGTTCTTCTCAATGCCATTACAACTGTGTATGGTAAGCTATTATTATGCCCTTGAAGTGTTCCACTACGTTTTGTTACTCTGTGTGTGTGTGTTTCGAATCGCTGCATAGTTTTAAAGTTTCAATCTTTGATCTCTCTTCTTTTTTTTTTCAGGGCTTTGACTGACTAGCTACATTTGTTCAGATTAGTGACTTGTTCAATTTCTTAAGCACTGTGTTCTTAGGAGTTCATATGCTGAGGATTGAACATATCTCACGAACTAACAGCTAAGGACAAGTCCTTGCCTCTTCTTGGCTATGAGGTCTGAAAAGCTCTCTGCTTTATAGTTCAAATATATTTGTGATGATGCATTTTCATGGTTTAAAGGAGTTGTATGTATGCCATATTCCACTCAGACATGTGTCGTTGCTCTCTTTTCTATGGGACCTGGTCTACTTGTCTTCCAAGATTATGACTCATCTTCCTGGTCTGCTTTATGGTCCACATCCACTCAGACGTGTGATGTATCTGCCAGTGAGACTGCAATGATCTATGGTTTGGAGCCTCTCTGGGGTGCAGGGTTTGCATGGTTCATCCTTGGTGAGAGGTGGGGAACGGCTGGTTGGATCGTAGCTGCCCTTGTGCTAGTACTGTAACTTCAAGAATTGACCCATCTAGTTCTTTTTTCGTTTTCTAGATGTTATCCAAATCTGATAAGTGACAACACAAGTCCAAGATGGTATCTACTTGTCATTTTCTCTGTCACTCTTATGTGTTTGATGATTGATCCTTGAAAGGTTTCTAAGTTTCTTTACCTCACAATCTTGGTCTGAATCCAGTGTATTCAAGGTTATGTAGCAGTTGTTGCATTGATAAGTAAAATGATCTGATAGGCTCCGCCTAATGATAATTTTCTGATCCTCTGCAGGTGGCAGCCTAACCGTGCAGTTGTTTGGTTCATCAACGCCACCAAAAAGCCCCTAGAAATAGAATGTGAAGAGAGCATAGAAGAAATTGATTGTGCATCTGTTTCCAACAAGCAAAGACGCTTCTTAACCTCACCCATAGCGGTTAAATCGCTAAAAGACACGTCTAAATTATTGGAGAAGTGAACAAGACTCTTCCATCTATGACTTATACGAAGTCTCAAGAGGCAAGCCTTACTGTTCCCCTGAGTCTTGGAATAGAATCATCTTGAGAAGGCTTGTTTTTGAGTGGAGATTCAGATTCTTGGTGAATCAATTCCCCAAATGAGTCTTGTATGTGAAGAGAACAAAGAAACTATTAATATAAACTAGCGTAAATGCTAGGCATGGTACAGATTCTTCCTCCACAAGACTACACTTATATAAGCAGAGCTACACAGAGACCAAAAGATCAACAACAAAGAAGTGATGGCTCAGATGGCGAAATCCATGATAGAAGTCGAGATCAATGTATCAGCTGATAAGATTTTCCAAGCTATCAAGTCTACTTCACGCAGCGTACCAAAACTATCTCCAGAGAAAATACTAAGCGTGGAGGAGCATATTGGTGATGACTCTAAAGGCACCAAGAACTGGACTTTGTCTGTTGGTAAAAACATAACTTCCTGTGTCTCCTATTAGTGTAAGCTACTCTATGTATCAAACTGATTTCAGGGGTATGTGTTACAGATGGAAAAGTGGAGAAAATGAAGGAGAGAGTGGTAATAGACGAGGCAAACAAATCGATGACCGTGTTTGTGTTCGAAGGAGACGTGATGGAGAATTATAGTAGCTTCAAATGCAATCTTCAGATCATACCAAAGCTTCATGGAAGAAGTATAGCAAGATGGAGCTGGGAATACGAGAAACTTAATGCAGATTCTCCAGCTCCGAACAAATACATGGATTTTGCAGTCTATCTCACTAAAGATATTGAATCTAATCTTCTCAAAACATAGAGATTATAACAACGGTTGCTTTGCTTCTCTCTAAGCCATGTGTGTGTGTTGTATGTACCAACCAAAGTTATATGCATATAAAGTCTTGAGGGAATTGTGTGAAGATGTACTCTGAATAAATATTTAATCGGATTCAAATCTCGCTAAGGTGACAAATGTGCCGATAGATTAGCTGAGTAAGCATTTTTTTTGTCACGTATCCTATATGTTATTTAAAAATAGGGAAATTGTTAAAAATGCCCCTTTTTCAATACCCCTTTTCAAAAATGCCCCCTTTGAGAGTCCATTTTTAAGTTTGCCCTCTTTTAATTTTTAATGACCATTTTACCCTTATTTGAAACAAAATTAGGTCCACAAAATACAAAATATTTTTTGGCGGGAAAAGTGATCCCGCAATTTTCCCGCTAAAACACTTGTAAAAAACCTTTAAAATACCTTGTAAAATTTTCCCGTAAAATTTTTTCCCGCCAAAAAATTTTTTTTGCGGGAAAAGTGATTCCGCAATTTTTTTTTTTGGCGGGAAAATTTTTGGCGGGAAAATTTTACAAGGTATTTTAAAGGTTTTACAGAGTATTTACAAGTGTTTTATAAGGTTTTACAATGTATTTTAAAAGGTTTTACAAGGTACTTATAAGGTTTTATAAGGTATTTATAACTTGTAAAACCTTATAAAAAACTTGTAAAACCTTATAACTTGTAAAAACCTTATAAAATAGCTTGTAAAATCTTATAATATCTTATAAATACCTTGTAAATACGTTGTAAAACCTTTTAAAATACATTGTAAAACCTTATAAATACCTTGTAAAAAACCTTTAAAATACCTTGTAAATTTTTGGCGGGAAAAATTTTCCCGCCAAAAATTTAACGCCAAAAAAATTGCGGAATCACTTTTCCCGCAAAAAAAATTTTTTGGCGGGAAAATTTTTTGGCGGGAAAAAATTTTACGGGAAAATTTTACAATGTTTTTTAAAGGTTTTTACAAGTTTTTACAAGTGTTTTGGCGGGAAAAATTGCGGGATCACTTTTCCCGCCAAAAAATATTTTGTATTTTGTGGACCTAATTTTGTTATTTTCCTTATATATTTGTGATATCTTTTATTAAAAGAAGGGTAATTTAGTCATTTTGTACATAAAAAGGGGTATTTTTAAAAATGGACAGCCAAAGGGGGCATTTTTGAAAAGGGGTATTAAAAAAGGGGCATTTTTGTGAGTCTAAGAAATAAATTTGGCAAACAAAAAAAAAACAAATTAAAAAATCCAAATGGTGACAAAACCGTGTAAATTAAGGAGATTAAATGGTATAAATATGATAAATCTGGACCATGTGGTGGTAGTGGTGTAAATTAAGGAGATTAAATGGTATATAAGTATGATAAATGTGGTTAGTGTAGGATGAACGCGACAAACATAACCTATAGTGCCAAATTAGTGGAACAAAAATTGAATGAAAAATATCATAGTGGGGATAAACACTAATTAAAATCTGATAATCAAACAATAAATACACAAAATTATGTCATTAATATGATTATTATATTTCATTTTTTGTCAATTTATAATTTTATATAAATCAGATTATCTAGTATTTATCATTAGTTTTTATATATTTCACTAATTCTATTTTTTTGTAGTCAACTAATTCTTTACAAAATTAAAATTAATGTATGTATTTAAAAACATTTTCAATAAAATATAGCCACACATAGTAAGTTGATCATATAATATAGTAATTCTATTATTATAATTTGATTTGGAGTCGTTAGTTGTCGATGATAAACTATAAGATTATTATCCATCAAATTGAATAATAAACTCTTGATTTGATTGTCATTGGCTTTTTGGGTAGTAATACATTACCAAATTCACCCAACACATAACAATTAATAATTCTAATCAATATCCGACTGTGACGATTACCAAATACCTTTTCAAATTGTCGGCACGTCACCTGGCAGATATATTTATGATTGATAAAATTGTAAGTTATGTCCATCCACATCCACATCCACATCCACATCCTTTTCCAATTTTTCTTTTTTTTTTTAAATATTGTTCACCATGAATATCGCAGAATATTATTGATTTTTTTTTTCCCATAAATGTAATGTTTTTTTCAAGTTTTGTTCAGACTGATTTAGTAAGATTTCCTAAAATTAAAAATAAAATTATACATATTTTGTGAAATTTTGTGTTTTTTTTTTATTGTGTTTTTTTTTTCTTTTGGACACAAAGCTCATTATAATCCATGCACTGATACACCGGAGTCGAACTTTGGTGCCATACAATTGGTTTATGTTCATGTTCTCAAAATTTTGTTTTATAATAAAAAAAACATATCTAATGACGCTATCAATAAAAAACATATCTAAATATATTTCAGAATGTTTACATTAATATGAGCAAAAATGTTTAAGGATGAAAACGTGAATAAAGAAGGTTCTTTAAAATATTAAAAAAGAAAAAAATGAGCAGAGACTTGACAATAGCGAAAATCGAAAATTGCGTCGTACGTGAATCATGTTGATGAGTCTATCGTATTACGAACAGTTGATACAAGTAATTTTGTAGCTGAGTCATACTGATGGGATCGGGATCACATGAAACGCAAGTTGTCATGAAAATTATTATAATGAATAAAACTTTTAATATTTTCAAGAGTTGCTCAACCATCCATCTACAAATAGAAGCTAAAGAAGTAACTCACTCCTCTCTCACAAATCCTATTTCCTTTTTCTCAAGAAAAGCAAATCGAGAGTACAAAGAATGGCAAAAACCGAGGCTTCTAGTTTGGTGGGGAAGCTTGAGGCCTTAGTGGAGATCAAATCTTCGGCTGGAAAGTTTCATCACATGGTCTCAGGGAAACCACACCATATCACCAAAGCAGCTCCAGGCCACATTCAGGGATGCGAGCTTCATGAAGGCGAGTGGGGCAAAGTCGGCACCGTTGTCATCTGGAACTACTTTCATGGCAAGTAATTACTTTATACATAATACATGTTTTAATAGTCTGTGGCTTCTAAGCCGAAAATAACTAAGACTATAAACTTAAGCCGATATGCAACCGTCTAAATTCTGTAGTAGCAAGCAATGTGTCTAGCTAGGGTAAGTTGATATTAGACTGTCACTAAACTACTATATATCACTTATTTTATTTTAAAAACAAGATAATTCCAAACCTTAAAATTAAATTTTCATAGCTAGTACAAAAACTAATATCCACAGCATATATAATGTATGCGAATGATGGTATTTGCATACATTATATATTTATTTATTCTGAGGATTTTGAACCGACATTAATGTTTATTCTCAGAATCGAATCTAATGATATAACTAATTCGCGTATAGATGGAGAGGCAAAGGTTGCGAAGGAGAGGATCGAGGCGTTGGAGCCGGAGAAGAACTTGATCACATTCAGGGTTCTAGAAGGTGATATGACGAAAGAGTATAAGAGTATCACATTTACAATCCAAGTGACTCCTAAGCAGGGAGGGCCAGGGAGTATTGTGCACTGGCTCCTTGAGTATGAGAAAATTAGCGAAGAGGTGGCTCACCCTGAGACTCTTCTCCAATTCTGTGTTGAAATGTCCAAAGGGATCGATGAATATCTATTGACCGAAGAAGTGGAGATTGCTCCTAGTGTGGCTTTCTGAGTTTGTGCGTCTTAAGCATGTCTGCTGAAATTAGTCTTTGAAACTGCAATAAATCATGAGCCGTGTCCAAGTATGGGTAGGAGAGATATATGCTGGTGTGTCATATGCATGTTTGTATTCAATAAATAATGAGATGTGTTCCATATGTGTTGATGAAATGAAAGCGCTAGCTCTACTTTGTGTGTATATTATGTTTGCTATTACTTCTTTTGTATCAAAATAAAAGATGTTTAAGGTTTTCGCAAATAAATTAGGAAATAATTTTTTTTTTTTGTATTTATTACTCTTTTTGTATCAAAATAAACCATTATTTATTATCTACCTAAACACAATTTAACCAGTAACAAAATAAATTATATAGTACAAATAATCATAATTAAGACATAAAAAAATGTCTTAAGAATATAAAAAACCACTTAATGAAACAAATATTTTTGCTTAAACAGAACTTACTATGATACGGAAAGAGTATTAGAAAAAATTAAAACATGTGTGTTTTAACAAAATATTTCTGCCACATACATTAAAGAACCCTGTCGAATCCTATGGAGATGTAATGAAGCATTATACCAAAAGAGAACAGAATGTAATGAAGCAAAGTCCTCATAAAATATTGATTAAATAAATAGTGTGAATAATATAGAAGGTAAAATATAGTGCATTAGGATTAATATTTTTATTTATCTTTTATCAAAAAAAAAGTTAATATTTATCAACCAATCTATAATTCTACAGCTGAGTCATACTGATGTGATCCCGGATCACATGAAACGCAAGTAATCATGAAATTATTATAATGAATTAAAAAATTCTTTTTTCTAAGGTTGCTCAACCATTCCTCTACAAATAGAATTCAGAAGAGAACTCAGTAACACACTCCTCTCTCAAAACCCTTTTTTCTCAAGATAAGCAGATCGAAAGTACAAAGAATGGCAAAAACCGAGGCTTCTAGTTTGGTGGGGAAGCTTGAGACAGACGTGGAGATCAAAGTTTCAGCTGGAAAATTCCATAACATGTTCGTCGAGAAACCACACCATGTCTCCAAAGCAACTCCAGGCCACATTCAAAACTGTGAACTGCATGAAGGCGACTGGGGCAAAGTCGGCACTGTCGTCATCTGGAACTACGTTCATGGCAAGTCAAATTTATACACATTTTTAAGTATTTGTGGATTCTAAACCAAAATGAATTAAGACTAATTTTCGAGGTAAGCAACCGTCTAAATCTGTAGTTTCAAAAGATCGACGTGTCTTAGGTAAGTTGATTAGACTCACTAAACTACTCTTAATTACTATCACTTTTTTTTTTGTTGTTGAATAACTAGAGAATTCTAAACCACAAAACTAAAACTCTATACCAAAAAAATAAGTATACAGGAAAACAAATCCTTACATAGATATCCTCGACTATAATATCATGATGTTTTTAAACTGAAACTTGTTTTGATTGTCAAACCTACATAAATGCAATGTTAAATAATTGGTGTAGATGGGGTGGCAAAGGTGGCAAAGGAGAGGATCGAGGCGTTGGAGCCGGAGAAGAACTTGATCACGTTTAGGGTTTTGGACGGTGATCTGATGAAAGAGTACAAAAGCTTTGTGATCACAATCCAAGTGACCCCTAAGCATGGAGGGTCAGGGAGTATTGCACACTGGCACCTTGAGTATGAGAAAATTAGCGAGGAGGTGGCTCACCCTGAGACTCTTCTCCAATTCTGTGTCGATATGTCCAAAGGGATCGATGAATATCTCTTGACCGAAGAAGTGTGAATTGCTCCCCGTGTGGCTTTGTAACTGTGTACGTCTTAAGCATATATGCTTAAGCTAGTTTGTGAAACTGCAATAAATCATGAGCTTTGTCCGAGTTTGGGTAAGAGATATACGTCGGTGTGTGTTTGTAATTTTGTATGCAATGAATAAGCTGTGTTCCATGTATGTTAGTGATGAAATGAAAGCGCTCTAATTAAATATGTGTATGATGTGTGTTATTAATAAAACTAAAAAGCATGTGATATATGATTTTATATATATATATATATGTAACGAAGGAAAGTTATCACAAATTAGGGATCAAATAAAGATTTTGTCAACTAAATAATGCGAATAAGAGATTGTGTCTTAAGATTATCAATCATTGCATCAACCAAAATAATGTGATTATTACATATAATATAATAATTAAAGTAGAATTATAGGCATTGATGATGAAAATAAAAGTGTACAAGGGATAAATGAGGTTTTAGTTGTTTAGTCATTCATTTTTATTTATAATATTGTTAGATAAAATTCTAAGGTTTTTAATATTTTTTTAATGTCAGTATATATTTCTGCCTTTTACCAAATTTATATGAAACTTAAAAAAATTTAAATGGTATTTTTAATCATATTTATCGAATATCTGTATCATTTTAAGTGATGTATAATGTTTCTACACATAAATTAAAAAAAAAAAATTTATTTAATTTTAGGGATTAGCAAAAATACCCCTTTTCTCATGCCCCTTTTCAAAAATGCCCCTTTTAGATGTCCATTTTCAAAAATGCCCCTTTTTAAATCTGAAATTTTTATAAAGTTTTATTAGGTTTATAAGGTACTTATGGATTGTAACTACTACTTGAAGACTCGATCCAAGTATTTATAAGGTTTTATAAGGTGTTTTTAAAGGTTTTACAAGTTATTTTAAAAGATTTTTAAGGTTTTTCAAAGGTTTTACAAGATATTTTAAAGGTTTTTAAAGGTATTTAAAATGCATTTATAAGGTATTTATAAAGTATTTATAAGATTTTAGATACATAGAAATATAGTTTGTGTATGTTTTAATAATATTACATATATATTTGGGTAAATCTTATATTTTTAAGAGTATTTTTTATAAGGTTTTAAAAAAGGGGTATTTTTGAAAAGTGGCATTGAAAAAGTGGCATTATTAACAATTTCCCTATTTTATCTCTTTAACATAAAAACATACTGTAAAGATTATTAGTCAAAAAATTTAAATATATTTAGTTTTTGCATATAAAATGGAAACATCAAATGAAATGAAAAAAAAAATCGCTAAAACATCGCTTAAAGTGATAAGGTAGGACTAGTAACATAATTTAATAAATATGTCAATATATTATTTTCAAATTTAGCGTGACCCATACTTTACTGTCATTTTATTTCAATCGTACGTTTTTTAACGTTGCATTAATGGTAACATTAATTATATGTTTAAGAATAATACTAGAAATATATGTCAGCAAGACAGCAACTACACCTGCTACCACTAAACAAAATCATATATTGAAGCGGAGACTTTAGAAACAGAGAAAACGAAAGTTATAATTCAAATAATTGAAGATTAGATAATTTTATGAACAATTAAAATAATTCTACGGCTGAGTCATAATGATGGGATCGGAATCACATGAAACACAACTAATCATGAAATTAATTTAATGAATAAAACACAACTAATCATGCTCAACCATTCCACTACAAATAGACGCTAAAGAACTCAGTAGAGAACTCACTCCTCTCTCAAAACGCTAATTGTTCCCAAGATAATTAAACAAATCAGAGGTAAAAATGGCAAAAACTGAAGCTCCTAGTTTGGTAGGGAAGCTAGAGACAGAAGTGGAGATCAAAGCTTCTGCTGGAAAGTTTCATCACATGTTTGCCGGGAAGCCACACCATGTCTCCAAAGCAAGTCCAGGCAACATTCAGAGCTGTGATCTACACGAAGGCGACTGGGGCACAGTCGGCTCTATCGTCTTCTGGAATTACGTTCACGGTAAGTCAACCTTCTACACTTTTTTTCTTTTTTGCCTCAGGTGAATTTTTTTTCTATAATATATTTTTGAACTTACTTTCAAATTAAACTCGAAGTCAGACTTATAAATTCTCAAATAATTGGTGCAGATGGGGAGGCAAAGGTGGCGAAGGAGAGAATAGAGGCGGTGGAGCCGGAGAAGAACTTGATCACGTTTAGGGTTATAGAAGGTGATCTGATGAAAGAGTACAAGAGCTTTGTGATCACGATCCAGGTGACCCCTAAGCATGGAGGGTCTGGAAGTATTGTCCACTGGCACCTTGAGTATGAGAAAATCAGCGACGAGGTAGCTCATCCCGAAACTCTCCTCCAGTTCTGTGTTGAGGTCTCCCAAGAGATCGACGAACATCTCTTATCCGAGGAAGAAGAGGTGAAGACAACAGAGACGCTTGAGACAGAGGTGGAGATCAAAGCTTCCGCTGAGAAGTTTCATCACATGTTCGCTGGGAAACCACACCATGTGTCTAAAGCAACTCCAGATAAGATTCAGAGCTGTGATCTGCACGAAGGTGACTGGGGCACAGTCGGCTCTATCATCTTCTGGAACTACGTTCATGGCAAGTCAATATTTTTATACATATCTTTTTCATGTATATATAACCAACCAGGAGATTTTAAAAAAAATCAAACAAAATTTCCATTATTAGACCACTCTAATCACGATATATATGTCAAGTCTCAAAGTTAAGCTTATAAAGATGAAATGCTAAATAATTGGTACAGATGGGGAGGCAAAGGTTGCAAAGGAGAGGATCGAGGCGGTGGATCCAGAGAAGAACTTGATCACGTTCAGGGTTATAGAAGGTGATCTGATGAAAGAGTACAAAAGCTTCGTGATCACAATCCAAGTAACTCCTAAGCATGGAGGTTCAGGGAGTGTGGTGCATTGGCACTTCGAGTATGAGAAAATAAACGAGGAGGTGGCTCATCCTGAGACTCTCCTCCAGTTTGCCGTCGAAATCTCCAAAGAAATCGACGAACATCTCTTGGCCGAGGAATAGAGGAGAATACTCCTCGTGTGACTAATATCCTATCCGTACATGTGTGATTGAAGAATGCCGATTAATATCACTCTTTGAATGTGGAAAAAAATAAAGAGTTGTGTTGGATATATATGAGAATGTTGTATGTTTTTAAAGTGCTATACTCTAAATTTGTGTACGTATAATGTGTTTTGTTTGTTTAATAAATTGTATAATATATGTTTTTTATAACCAAATCTTATTATATAAAGTATATGATATATTATATAAGGATAAATAAGCCTCGTCTTTCCTTTTTTTTTCCTATTTACTATTCAAATTGCAAAAGTGGTAAAGAACCAATAAAGTAACAAGATCAATCCATTTGAGAACACATAATTTACTCCCATATGCTTCTAATTCGAGTGATGCAAATAGAAGAAAGATTGTAGTTGTATCATGGGACTCTAACCAGCATTCAACTGTTACACTGACAGTTTTTTAATTAAGGAAACAGATGATCAAGTTCTCAACTCTGCAAAAAAATCGTTTTGCATATATCGTTAGATCATATATTTCTAAGAAATTTTGAATTTGGGAATAAAAAGCTAAGAAAATAAAGTTAAGAATATAATTTAAATATTAATAACTACCTTTTGCCTATCCTAAATTGATCTTAGACTCTCTCGCGAAACGACCACTGAGATTCTCCACTATCGATATATGCTTATGATATGTTTTTGTACTATGTGCTTATAATATGTTTTTGAAGTACTAACATTCAAGTTATACTCAAAATCGTACTTACATAAGTAAAATATTAAATAATTGGTGCAGATGGAGAGGCAAAGGTGGCGAAGGAGAGGATCGAGGCGGTGAAACCGGAGAAGAATCTGATCACGTTCAGAGTTATAGAAGGAGATCTGATGAAAGAGTACAAAAGTTTCTTGCTTACGATCCAAGTGACCCCTAAGCATGGAGGGTCAGGGAGTCTTGTGCACTGGCACCTTGAGTTCGAGAAAATTAGCGAGGAGGTTGCTCATCCCGAGACTCTCCTCCAGTTCTGTGTCGAAGTCTCCAAAGAAATCGACGAACATCTCTTGTCCGAGGGATAGAGGAGAATACTCTTGGTGTGCTATATCATGTTCGTACTGTGTGGTTGAGGCATACTGATTAATTTTACTCTTTGAAACTACAATAAATAATGAGCCGTGTTCGTTATGTGTGAGAGTGATACTATGTGATAAAAGTGCAATACTCTAAATGTATGTATGTGTTTTCTTTGTTTGTGTATTATGTTTTTTTTTTCATAAATAAAAAACATATGGTATATAGAACCATACTTAGGTTTACCCCTGGGTGAACCTTTAAATTCACCCAACAGATTATAGCCAATCGTTTTGCCATGTCATTACTAATACTAGAAAATTAAAAAAAACACACAATTAAAAAAAAAAGAAATCAGAAAATAGATTTAGGGTTTAGGGTTTAGGGTTTAGATTTTACAATTAAAACGAAATTAGATGTCGGCTTGGGTTGCCAAATGAGTGGTTAAGGTTTAAATTTTATAATTAAAACGAAATTAGATATCGGTTTGGGTTGACAAATAAGTGGTTAGGGTTTAAATTTTACAATTAAAACGAAATTATATATCTGTTTAGGTTTGTGAAATATTTGTTATATAAACCCTAAACCCTAAACCTAAATCCTAAACCATAAACCCTAAACCCAGCGGTGAACAGATATATAATTTCGTTTTAATTGTAAAATTTAAACCCTAACCACTCATTTGTCAACCCAAACCGATATCTAATTTCGTTTTAATTATAAAATCTAAACCCTAACCACTCATTTGGCAACCCAAACCGACATCTAATTTCGTTTTAATTGTAAAATCTAAACCCTAAACCCTAAACCCTAACCGATATCTAATTTAGTTTTAATTATAAAATCTAAACCCTAACCACTCATTTGGCAACCCAAACCGACATCTAATTTCGTTTTAATTGTAAAATCTAAACCCTAAACCCTAAACCCTAAACCTTAAACCCTAAATCTATTTTGTGATTTCCTTTTTTTTTAATTGTGTTTCTTTTTTTTTTAATTCTCTAGTATTAATAATGACATGGCAAAACGATTGGCTATAATCTGTTGGGTGAATTTAAAGGTTCACCCCAGGGGTAAACCTAAGTATGGTTCTGGTATATAAGCCTAGTCTTTCCTTTTATTTTTGGTTAAATTTTTTACTGTTGAAATTGCAAAAATAAATAAGATACATAATCCCTTTTAAAGGCCCAGTTTGGAATCTATACATTGCAAAAAGTTGTAACAAGATCGTTAATCAAACCAAACAGTTGAAATAAGTTACATTCAAATTAACTAGAGCAGAAATTAGTTTGGGCCGTACAAACCTTGATTTCTCTTCATCAAGAGATTGTTTCATTTTCTATCCAGAGATGGTATCTAAAAAGCATATTAATTTTATGAAAATAATAGTGTACAATACAAGACTACAAAGTGATAAATGAGGTTTTTGGTTCTTTAACTTTACAAGATTTAATTACTACATTCACAGATAAATTGCATGTTTAAAAATAATTTATGTCAATATATATATATTTTTAATGGATTTTAGATACAAATAATGCAAAAAAAAACCATATATTGATTTTAATCATATTTATCCAAGAACTTTTTTGGTTGAAGCATATTTATCCGATAACATAGTTAATGATTGTTATTTTTTTTTGCATAAGAACTAACGTGCCTTCATGAACGAACGACATGCATGCTCTCTTAAGGATCAACAACACTACATGCCAATAACAAATTAAATATGTCAAAACGAGAATTTGCGGAAGGAACAACCTGAACCGCGTTATATTGAATGATCTCTAGATCATTTATATGAACAAAACCTAATTCAACCCTTATCCATTACAAAAATTCAGTAAGTGAGACAAAATAATGGAGTCATGATCAGAAGGGATACAAAATTGCAATTAATAATTATTTGTTTTCTTCTTCAGCCGTTACGCACTCAATCCTCTACAAAAAGAGGCTAAAGAACTCAAAATGAACTCATATCTTCTCTCAAAATCCTCTTAATTTTCAAGTTAAACAAAGAGAAAAAAATGGCGACTAAAATGGCCGGGGCTTCAATGAATCAAACAAAGAGAGAGGCGTCTAGTTTGTGTGGGAAGCTAGAGACAGATGTTGAGATCAAAGCTTCTGCTGGGAAGTTCCATCACATGTTTGCTGGGAGACCACACCATGTCTCCAAAGCAACTCCAGGGAAAATTCAGGGCTGTGAGCTGCATGAAGGCGACTGGGGCAAAGTCGGCTCTATCCTCTTCTGGAATTATGTTCATGGCAAGTCAAAGTTATAATATCTATAACTGCATAGAATAGGTTCTTAAAACGTACTTCATATTTATATCAATAAAAAACTTAGCGGAAATGCATACTTGATGCATGTGAACTAGTTAGTGTCACAAATCGTCGTTTCCCCATTTTATAGAAAAAAACATTTATCTGATTCTAACAATCAAATCCACATATATGAAATGACAAAAGTTTAGATTAAATTATATGCTTAATTAATTATTATATGTTTTTGAACTAATATTCATACTGATTCTTGGAGTCAAACCCAAACAAATATATTTGGTGCAGATGGAGAGGCAAAGGTGGCAAAAGAGAGGATTGAGGCAGTGGAGCCGGAGAAAAACCTCATCACTTTTAGGGTGATAGAGGGAGACTTATTAAAAGAGTATAAAAGCTTTGTGATCACAATCCAAGTGACCCCTAAGAGAGGAGGACCTGGGAGTGTGGTCCACTGGCACGTCGAGTATGAGAAAATTGACGACAAAGTGGCTCATCCTGAGACCTTCCTTGATTTCTGTGTCCAAGTCTCCAAAGAGATCGATGAACATCTCCTGAACGAGGAATAGAGAGTACTCTTTAATTGAGTATCTATCCTATGTGTATATGTCTTTTATGAAGCACGCATGTTCTTGTGTATGATACAATAAACAAGGAGCGTAGCCCAATATATGTGAGTGATATATAGAAAAGTGTTGTACTCTAAATGTGTGTATGTCATGTTTGGTTTTAATAAAAGCTTGTGAAATGTGTTTGTGGATATACCAATTACCAAGGCTGGTCTCTCTCCTATCATGAATGTTAGAATCATGCATTCTTTGCTTCCTTGTTTGAGACTCTTGTATTAGCGAGTTCTGTGAGCTTCATGTAACAAAAACGCGTTATTCTCATTAATAAAGCATATTAATATGGAAAACAGAGTTAGAATCAATATTTAATCAGCCAAATTAGACATAAGAAGGCGAAAAGACGTAACTAAAATCAAACATATTAAAAAGAAAAAAATCAGAATAATCATAAGATTATAAAGTCATTATGCTATGAGTATGGATACTACGTACTTGACTAAAGTTAGAAAGAAGGCAGTTCTTCTTTATCGGGAAAAGCAGATCTTAAATAATGGTAGAGGATCTTAACCCTACCTATTGTCGCTGAAGATAAACGTGTGATAATGTGTTATTCAACTTCTCAATCGAGCATCCATTGATTTTTAAGAGACAGCTTTTACAATTTTCAAAAGTTATATGACTGTTGGGAAAAGTGTTGTCTACCGTCATATCAACAACACCTAGCTAGTCTACCAAAAAAAAGTGAGCATGAAGGCCAAAATGATCTAAAATGGCATTTTGGTACTCACATAATCTTAATTTCGATCACTATTATTTTCACAATTATTAGACTCTTGCTATAAAGAAGTATTTATTTTATGGTAGATATAAATATAAATAACAAATAAACTTTTATATACAAAATTATCGGAATACCGAAATAAAAGAAAGACGAAAGAGAATTTATTATTATTTAATTTGTAATTGAAGTTGTGAATTGTAGATTACATTGATCAAATTTGATTATTATATAAATATAACAAGTAAATTAATATATGTGTATAGTAACAGTAGACTCGACACAAATAAAATTTAACCCATGATGTTTAACATGAAAAATTGTTGACGTTTGTTTTATCTCCCTCTTCTAACTGTTATAACAACTCTATTATTTTCCCAATAGACAAAAAGTTGTTATGTCACCTATTCACATTTCTTTTCATTCCACATTGAAAAATCGAGATCCCCAAGACCCCAACATTCATTTGTAAAGATCTTTGGGACTGAAACAAGCTGGCCTCTCTCACTATGTCTTGTAGATTTCATTGACAAACTACAAACACTCAGACCTGGTTAGGAATGTAACAATCAACTGCATGAAAATACATTGAGGTTCCACGGACTAACAAAATTCAATTCCTACCAAATCTTTAGTCTCTCGAAACGAGCTTAAAAGTGTTATTTATCATACGAGTTCTTCTCTGTAATATTTTCTAGGCAACTTGTATTTTTTAAATAAGAAAACACCACTGGCAATAATAAATGCATTTGATCGTTAACAGAGAAAAGAGCGACGTGAAAGGACGCAAATAATTCAGTGTTAATTTTTGGTTAATAGTTACTCATTTAAAATAGAAAGTGAAGCTTTACAAAATAGAAAGGACTTCGTACAAAAAAAAATTAAAAAATCTTAAATACACATTTAAAAAAATAATTTTTTAGGTGGAAATCTTACTGAATCTTTATGGGTCACAATAATGGGATTGTGAAATCACAATTAAACCAGTGTCTTCTACTTCTAGAGATGCTCACTCATTCCTCTATATATAGGGCTATCCAAGTCCTAAGGGAACTCACTCTCTATACCAAAAACAAAAATCTCACCCTCCTCAAGAAAATCAAACCAGCCGTTGGAAAAATGGCGGACGTAGCTACAAAGAACCCCGTGGAAGATGAGGTGAAGAAAACGGAGGCGTCTAGTTTGGTGGGGAAGCTAGAGACAGACGTGGAGATCAAGGCTTCGGCTGATAAGTTTCATCACATGTTCGCTGGGAAACCACACCATGTCTCCAAAGCAAGTCCAGGCAACATTCAAAGCTGTGATCTGCACGAAGGCGATTGGGGCACAGTTGGCTCTATCGTCTTCTGGAACTATGTTCATGGCAAGTCTATGTTATATTCATCATTCTCATATACAAATTAACTAGGAGATCTTAACATTTACACCTAAAAAAATAAAAAATAACCAGGAGATTATTAAGACGAAAGTTATACTTATTAATATGATATGTTAAATAATTGGTACAGATGGGGAGGCAAAGGTGGCGAAGGAGAGGATCGAGGCGGTGGAGCCAGATAAGAACTTGATTACGTTTAGGGTTATAGAAGGTGATCTGATGAAAGAGTACAAGAGCTTTGTGATCACGATCCAGGTGACCCCTAAGCATGGAGGGCCTGGAAGTATTGTGCACTGGCACCTTGAGTATGAGAAGATTAGCCAGGAGGTAGCTCATCCCGAGACTCTTCTTCAGTTCTGTGTCGAAGTGTCCAAAGAGATCGACGAACATCTCTTGGCTGAGGAAGAAGAGGTGAAGACAACAGAGACGCCTAGTTTGGTGGGGAAGCTAGAGACAGACGTGGAGATCAAAGCTTCAGCTGAGAAGTTCCATCACATGTTCGCAGGGAAACCACATCATGTCTCTAAAGCATCTCCAGGAAATATTCAAGGCTGTGATCTGCACGAAGGCGACTGGGGAAAAGTTGGCTCTATCGTCTTTTGGAACTATGTTCATGGCAAGTCAATTTTGTATAAATCTTCTTGTTCATGTATAACCATGTCTCAAAGTTAAACCTATAATGTCAAATGTTAAATAATTTGTGCAGATGGAGAGGCAAAGGTGGCTAAGGAGAGGATTGAGGCGGTGGATCCGGATAAGAACTTGATCACGTTTAGGGTTATCGAAGGTGATCTGATGAAAGAGTACAAGAGCTTCTTGCTCACGATCCAGGTGACCCCTAAGCATGGAGGCCCTGGAAGTATTGTGCATTGGCACCTTGAGTATGAGAAAATTAGCGAGGAGGTGGCTCATCCCGAAACTCTCCTCCAATTCTGTGTCGAGGTCTCCAAAGAGATCGACGAACATCTATTGGCCGAGGAATAGAGGACAGTACTCTTCGTGTTTGAATTTAAATGCAATAAATAAGGACTAAGAGCCATGTGTGAGATATATATGTGAGTGTGCATGAATGTATGTATACTAAGATCGTTTTACCTTTGGCTATTGTAACTTTGAAAAGCAACGTGTAGTAGCTATGATGAAGCTACTACAAATATCTATATGTTTGTTATGTTTGTTTGCTAATAATATATGCTTGGATTAGCGAACCCCTATGTTTATGCTTTCATGATTTAATAAAGATAAGAAAAACATGCTGATCGACGAAATCAACCCGATACAATATTTGTATATTGGAACATGTTATATGCAGAGGGGGAATTCAAAATTCAACTTATTCATAATGTGGGGGATCTGTTATGGGGGCGGATCTAAGAAGGCAGTAGGGGTGGCAGCTGCCCCCGTTAAAATTTAAAAATTGTTGTATTTTTATTGATTTCATTTGTGTTTTGCTAGCTAAAATGATGAAATATCTTCCTCTGCCCCCCTTTAAATCCACGATCAAACCCATGTTGCCCCATTCAATTAATATACTTGTTTTTCCCTTTCTTTCTTTTTGTAATTTTTTTCTCCCTAAATTTTAGCTATTTTATATGGATGTTTTCTATTTTAGTCATATCTTTTGCAAGAATCAACTTTTTTCCTTTTTTATTACTTCCCATAAATGAAAAAAAAAATATTAGTATTATTAGTTAATATATTATGCCCCGGCGAAATTATTTTCTAGATCCGCCACTTATATCAATTACTTACCTTGACATTATTATGGTCCCGCAAATATATCCAATCATGTTTCATTCATATCTACGATTACTTTACGTTAATGTTGATCAGATAAGGAAATAGTTAGAATTTTTTTGGTTAATACTTAACAGTGATCATACATGTTACAAGAGATGATTTTTTACTTTTTTTTTAAGTATTGTTAAATTCATATTTTTAGCAAACCCTTTAACAACAAAAAGAAGAAGATATAATTGTTTAGAGTGAGATTTTTAGGCTATGTTTGGTAATAGCCTAATACGGATAATAGATTCAATTAATTGTTTAGACAATTTTTTATGTCAATGCCATATGATGTTATATACTGATATCTAATAAATTTGATGTTAGTTTTTGTCTTTTTGAAATGTTTTTGTTTTTTAAGTATTTGTGAAATAAATTAAATTCTTTACTTTCTTCCCAAGATTTTTTTTTTATGTACAAATATTTTGTACATAATTAAGCTTTAAATACGTAGACAGAAAATTGGGTGAGCAACTGAGCATTTAAGATAGAGCATAATGGAAGATCAATTTTAAATAAAATATTGGATATTTTGTTATAAAAAAATTCTTTGAATTGCGGAATCAGACTTAAATTTTCATTGAAGCCATGAATCTTAAATTCTTTGAATTGCGGAATCAGACTTAACTGGTTAGAAGGCTTTTTTTTTTTCTTTTTTCAGTTTTACATTCATGTGGAAAGTTTGGATTTGAGTTTCGGTCGAAGCAGTTTACCTGATAGTTCGATAACTAGCGATCTGGCTATCCCAGACATTAGTTGGAAAACATTCCAAATTTAGAATAAACAGTGTTGTGACTCTTTGAGGAAAAATCCACTCTATAACACTTTAATGCGTTTCTACAGAAACTGACCGGATTAGCCGGTAGCCGATAGGATTTATAAAAAAAAAAAAGTTTTGGTTTTAATTATTTTAAAATTTGTGACAGTTACCTTATGGTCACTTGGAAAAATCATAATAGAGACAACCTTTATCATCGGTGAGAAAAGAATGCATAAATTTGGTTTCTATGAAGAAGATTGTGTTTTGATACCACACGAGTCTAGTTTTACTGGAATATATTCTTTATGATTTTTGGGCCGTTCTCCATCTATATATAATAGTTTGGTAGGTATGATTACTCGAAAGAAAATTTGGATTTATTTCTTAAAGAACAAAAGAATGGAAGAATTTCGTTGGGAATAAAAGTGGTACATATGTCAAACATCTCAGGACTAATAATGGATTTGAATAAGGCAACAACCTCTTTGATGATATGTGTAAATTAGTTAGAATTTAGACATAAGATATTTCTTTACATACATACATTCATCAACAAAATAGATTATCCGGGATATAGAATTGAACTATCATAAACAAAATTTCAATATAAAAACCTTTATTTACATATAACTAAAGATACGATACGTAGCAGCAATTCATGTTGTGTTTTAATTACAAATTTCACATTTAATTAAGAACCTTCAAGATTGTCCTCCGATGTAATTGTCGAAGTCACTTATATCCAGGAATCTAGCAATCCCACTAGCATCAAGAAACCTGATAAACCACACATAAATTCAACTTTATCATCAAATGCTTACTTATATATAACAATATCTTTCACATTCAGAACTAGACTTAAATATAAAAATTTACTGGTCTCTGAAGATTCTTGTCATGGAGAGACATCCACCAGGAAGCATTGATTGCATATTAAGTGCGATGTTAGGGTTATGAATACTCTGCCTCATATGCACCCAACCATACTCTTCCCCACTCTCTTCATCACTCACTCTTGCCCTGAATTATTTCTCGATTATTAATTCGAATTCTATCATCTGTGAGGCTGTGAGCACATTTAATTATTACCTGTACATGTGAGCATCAATGGCAGATGGATGATCATTTGAGTCCACCAAGCAACCTTCACTCACCCAACAATCCCCACACGTGCCTAATTCCCACCCTCTCAGTTTTCCTTCCTAGTAACCATTTTTATATGTTCCACAATTATAATTACCAAGTCTACAGCTACAGCCTAACCAATTGATATAAGTTATAATACCTCGATGTATTCTCTGAAAGTCTCAATGGCTTCAATGCCTTTTGCTTTGGCATCTCTTGGCTCTGATAAAATATTCAACCGCAGCTCAACCGCTTCTAACGGCTCCTCAAGATCTTCGATCAGACTACCGATACCTTCATTTGATCCCGCGAGTCTCATTCTCACCATTTCAATTATGATCTTCACCACCATGTATGCCCCTACAATGTGTCCCAAGTATTTTAATTTTAAAAAAAAAAATTAAAAAAAAAAACATAAGAATTAAGAAGAGTAGTAATGAAGTAACCATCATCCAAGAAGTGATTCTCCTTAACAGCACCATGTCCTGAAGTTTCCATCATGAGATGAGTCTCGATGCCGTCTTTGTTCAGCTCTACTCCCTTGTCAATCACGTTTCTATACCCTACTCTGTACAAACAATGCCTCCCTCCTCGCTCCGTTATAAACCTAGTTAGCCCCATACTCGTTCTTGCATCAGTCACTATTGTACTTCCTATACTCAAAACATTATATTATAAGTCACATTAGTTAATCAATCAAAGATATGGATCATTAGTGTAACCCACCTGGATGTTCTTTAAGCACAATAGCTGACATAAGCGCAATGAGCTTATCACCGTTTATAGGATTTCCTCTGTTATCCACCACTCCACTCCTGTCAACATCCGTGTCAAATACAACCCCGAGATCCGCTGAGTTCTCAAGAACCGCGGCTCGGGTGTGTGACATTGCGATTTTGTTTTCCGGATTAGGAATGTGATTGGGGAACATCCCGTCTGGGTTTAGATAGAGCGAACCGAATGTATCGGCTCCTAACTTGTCTAGAACGTCCCACGTAAAGAACCCTCCTGACCCATTACCCGCATTCACAACTATCTAGCATACACCAACCAAAAAAACGTCACAATATTTCATCAAAAATCTCAAGACAGAGAGAGAGAGAGCATAAAGCTAGTCTCTTGCCTGAAATCCTTTGAGAGGAGTGTCATAGTGTTCAGGGTGATTGATTCTCTCCTTAATGATTTCTCTAAGGTGCTTAGAGTAAGCGCTCATGAAATCGACTTGTGTCGGTCGCGTTCTGATCAATGTAGAGACTTTAGTCTGCCTAGTAGCGTACTTTCGCGCAGCTAAATCGCATATCTTCTCCACTTCAGGAGACGTTAATCCTCCTCTCTTGGTAAAGAACTTGAGTCCGTTTCTTGTATACGGTAAATGAGAAGCTGTCATCTTAAAACCACAACGACTAAACATATTAGGAATAATAATCAATTCCGTTTATTATCAATTGATTTTGAGTTGGAAAGTCCGTGAAACTTGACAAAACACAGAGCTCTTTAAGATGGAAGCGTGTTACCATAATTGAAGCGTCGTATTCGAATGGAGAGAGTAACGTGCTCATGAAGCAAGCTGGAGTAGTAGCCAAACCCATGTCAAAAGCTAAACAACCTGCACGAGCTAAACCGGCAAACACAGCCGTGCTTAACTTCCCACCGGAAACACGTGGATCCCGTCCGAGAGAAACCTTAATGACGCCGTTTCCATTACTCTCCGTTGCTGCAACCCATTCTCCAAAGCTCTCTGCGATTGCTTCAACAGCTGCAGGCGTTAGGTCAACCGTTCGACCTTTCTCTCCTTCCAATGCGACTCCTCTAACATCAGAACCGTTTTGCAACCGTCGAATCTGGTCCATATCTTCGTCAAGACTGTTGGTTACTTCATCGAACTTAGTAACATTTGAAGATCTTGTCCTAAGGGGTTTCACGGAAGGAGAAGCTGGTGAGAATGTTAAAAAACTCCGGTTGACTATTCCCGGTAAGGAAGAAAACAGAGCTGTTTTGGAGATTACAGTTTTTGAAGCCATTAAAGATGATGTTGAAGTCGACGCCATAGCTTTTGAAGTAAATTAGAAACAGAGTTCTAAGTTTCAGACTTGAAAGCAGAGATCCAAATAAAAGAAACAAATATATTTGCAATCTTGTTTGTATCTATTAGAAGTGTTTTTCAAATTAGGGATTTGAAGATGGATAAGATTTTTGTAACTAGATGTAACCATAACCTTACGTTTGAATATCTCTGCAATTTCACATGTTTAACCACAAAAAAAAATATCCGCAAGCAAACTTCCAAGTTTATTAGATCTTTTTGGTTTTTTCTTCTCCACATTTTTTTTTTCTTCATCAAGAACAAACAACAGCATATTCTCTTCTAAAAAAACTCGCGGGAAACTAAAACCAAATATTTCAATTACAAAGCAGAGTAGTACTCTGTTCTACTTATTGTGAAGAAAGATTTTTTTAGTACACATAGAGAGAGAGAGAGAATCGTAAAGATATTGCATCTCTGTTTCAAAGCCCTCTAGAACCTGGAATTTCAATCCATTCAAGCTGAATCTCGACCTCGCCGCATTCGACATTCTTCAACAGAAGAATCATGTCCTGAACGATTTTGCCATTATTGGAGACGATACTGCTCGCTTCAGATAAACAGTTGTCTCTGGTGGGCACAACTCTCTTGATCTCTGTTCCATCTGGAAGTTCTTGCAAACCCATTTTGTGAACCTCTAGAAATGGTTTGATGTCTATCTTTGCATCTCCCATCTTGTCGTGCGATGTGAATGTATCTTTATCATACACTATCTGTCAAAAACAACTACATGTAGTTACTTATTGTCAATTGGTTTTGAGTTGGAAATCGAAAATGGAATGATAGAAGTACTCACCAGATTCACAGGTTCATCGGGATGTTTTAACGCAAGGGTCAATTCCTCGTTCCACTCAGGATTGCAGTTATTTTCCACAGTACGCGTCTTCAGCTTCTGGTGCAATTCAAAGAATTCAATTAGAGTACATGCAAGATATAAACATTAAAACATCCTAACATCGAAAACTCGATTTTCTCACTGTCTCTTAAACCGTTTAATCTATCAAAATCATATACTAAAACTATCTATTTATTTCGTTTCTGTGGCATGAAATTAGTATTCTCTTGTGTATTTTTTTCATTTAATTGAAATCTATCATGCTTCTTGAAGGTCGATTTTTCGATAAACAGAGAAATATATATCAAGAAAAGACCAAATCAGATTAGAATCAGAGAGAGAGAGAGAGAAAAGACCTGTGATCCCATGGTTATGACGACGAAAGGGTCGCTGCTTAGAGTGTCTCGCTGAGCAAGATTGATCCCTCTCTTCACTCGGATTCTCAGAAGGCCTACAAGTTCCTCCATCTCAACCTCTTCCTCTGTTTTCTCTCTGTTTTTTTCTTCTCAATTTTTTGATCGATGTCCCCTCTCGGCTCTGACTCTTTACTTTTCTTATTCTCTCAAAAAGAATCACCGGCTCAAATTCAACGAAGACCACCTCTTCTTTTTTTTCTTTTTTTTTTTTGTGTGCACCCAAACGAAGACAACTTAAATTGGCTTATCAATTGACGAAAGAGCGAATAAAGAAACAAAAATAAAGACCATCAAAAATAGTGCTATACATGGTTTCTTTTGCAGGTGTTTCTTTCCTGATTATTCTCATATAAGCGTTACTCTCACGAACATCTTTGGATTCTCTTTGGTGATAATATCTTCTTGATTCTTCGTTTTTTTTTCTGACAATGGAGAAAGGTTTAAGTCGTTGACTTGATTTTCCAAGAAAAAACTATACCTTCTTCTCGTTTAAGGATTTTTCACATTGATTAAAAAATTATTTAATTTTCTGTTTTACGCCTTATTGCTTACGTTACAATAGTAGAAAATCTTATCAAATTTTTACATTTAAAAACGACACTTATTTTGAAACAAACTTTTGTCCCTAAAACAATGACACTTAATATGAAACGGAGAGAACATGTTTAACAAACCAAAATATCACTTTTGATGAAGAGAAAACTCGCGGGAAACCAAAACGGTTTCGGTTAGATCTAAAACCAAATATTTCCATTACAAAGCAGAGTAGTAGTAGTAGTCTGTTCTATTTATGAACTGAGATTTTTTTATTACACACATACAGAGTAGAGAATCATAAAGATACTTTATCTCTGTTTTTTCAGAGTCCACTACCACCTGGATTTTTAATCCATTCAAGCTGGATCTCGATCTTGCCGCATTCGACATTTTTCAACACAAGAATCATGTCCTGTACGATCTTGCCGTTATCGGAGACGATTCTGCTATCTTCAGCCAAGCAGTTGTCTCTGGTTGGTACAATTCTCTTGATCTCTGTTCCGTCTGGAAGTTGTTGCAAACCCATTTTGTGAATCTCTAGGAACGGTTTCATATCTATCTCCGCATCTCCCATCTTGTCGTCTGATGTAAATGTATCTTTATCATACACCATCTGCACTCAAACGAAAACAAAAACATATGGAACAAACCACTTATCGTCAGTTGGTTTTGAGTTGGAAATTCATGAGTCATGCAGTTACTTGCATAAATCGGGTACTAGTAGTACTCACCAGATTCACAGGTTCATTGGGATTTTCGATCGCAAGGGTCAACTCTTCGTTCCACTCTGGGTTGCAGTTATTTTTCACAGTAAAAGATTTCAGCTTCTGGTGCAATTCAAAGATTAACCAATTTTCAGTTGCAAAGTAACATCCTATAAGCAAATTCATTTCTATATCTATGAAAATCAAATACTAAAGCTATCGATTGTTCTCATTCTGTAGCATGAAATGTAAAATCTTTTTAAATGATTTGTATTCATGTTTCTTCTTAAAGGTCAATTCTTTGATCTTCTGTGTATGAAGAAAAGTAAACAGATAAATAATATATCTCAAGAACAGAGTTGGAAACACCAAACAGATCAAAATCAGTGAACCAAGAGAACCAAATCAGATTACAATCAGAAAGAGAGAGAAAAAGACCTGTGATCCCATGGTTATGACGACAAAAGGGTCGCTGCTAAAAGCGTCTCGACGAGCAAGATTGATCCCTCTCTTCACTTGGATTCTCACAAGCCCTACCAGTTCCTTAATCTCATCTTCTTCCTCTGGTTTCTCCATTTTGCTTCTGTTGAAGAGAAAGCACACCTGTTTCCTGTCTCTACTACTTTTCTTATTCACTTAAAAACAATCACCGACACAAATTCAACTTTGCCACTTAAATCAAAAGAAACAAAAAAAAAAAAGAAGAAAGATCAATTCAAAAGGTCTCTTTTCCAGCTTCTTTGTCAACTGTTCACTCACTTTAATTAGCATCTACGCGTTACTCACACGAATATCTTCTAGATTCTATTCATAAGAAATATCTCCTGCATTCTCTTTTTCTGACATTGACATTGTGCACTTACTTATACATAATCATGACTTTTCACAAAAAAGGTAATACGTTGCAAATATAATTTCATATACATACTGATATAGATGAGCGATTTCTAATGTTACCAGAACCAAAGAAAAAACTGAAAGAAGTTCTAGAAATTCAGGGTTTGCTTTATTTCTTCAGTTAGTAGAAACAGATACAATATATATTAAGGGTTGAGTTATTCGACATGTACAACTAAAGACCAAAGCAGAGCCTTTTTATCAATTTAAACTCTGATGAGACAAAGACAAACTCGACAAACTCATCTTTGTCTTTCCATGAACAGAAAGAAAAAATACCATCACATCTTTGCGGTCTCTGTTTTAACATTTCTGCGTCTTAGTCCAATCGTTTTGTCGGCATCCATGGTGTCTTCTTGGATCCTAAAAGAAACAATGCTCGCATGTTAATCACAAGCATAGATATGCACAAGCACAACTTAAAAACCGAGGATTGTTAGCATACCTTCGCGTCCCAGACCCTTGCAGCCTGGACCGTCGGTCCACTCAAGCATGATCTCTACTTCCCCACACTCGACATTCTTTAGTCTAAGAATCATCTCTTGTTTGATCTTCCCATTGCTCCAAGTGATGCTGCTCTCTTCAGCTAAACAGTTGGTCCTGCCTGGACGGATCCTCTTGATTGCACAACCATTGGGGAGCTTCTGGAAATCTAACTCCATCTGATGCGCTTCTAGGAACGGCCTAAAGTCTATTTCTGCATCACCCATTTTGTCATCTCCCGAGAATCTGTCTTTATCAAACACCGTCTGCATAAACAGAGCATAATATGAGCCAACGTCCATGGAAAGATACGTTTAGGGAGAAAGAAATGCATCAACAATGTGAAGCTAATAGCTTAGGCTTGCAATGGAGACCGTTGTAATAGACACGATAGCTTACCAAACGGATTGGATCATTCACATCTTTGATGGAAAGGGTCAGTTGTTCATTCCACACTGGATTACAGTTATTATTAATCACACGCGTCTTCAGTTTCTGAAGGAACAAAGATTAAAACAAGTCAAGATGATATGAAAAACAAATACACAAACATAAGGTTACATAATACAAATAATGATAAAGAGGGCTTCACAAAGTACAACCATAGAGACACAATCATCTTAAGCCAAGTCAGTCATATCCATTTTCAATTTTCTATTAGATAACATTAACTTCCCACCCGTGACCCTTCAACAAGATTATGTAATTACATGTATCATTTGCTAGCTAGCTTTGGGAAATGACCCTTCAACAAGAGCCTAGACATCTATCTTTAATGCTCATTAGTTTTTGGGAGATGAACCTTCAACAAGATTATGCATAGAGAGTACTCGTCAGTTTTACAAAATTGGCCCTTCAAGACATCTATCTTTTGCAACACAAGACTAATACCAGAATTTGTTATTTCAGAACATGACAAGATTATGCTTAGGAAGTTTTAGAAAGTTTTGTTTTTTAGCAAAGAAAGACACAAAGCAAAGATCAAATTGAGATCTTTCTCACATGGGTGGCCACCAAAACCATCACATGGTAATGATCAGTCCCTCACATTGTACCTCCTCCATGTGACTATAACTCTATAACATTCATAATCAACATTCGATTTGAGATCACTTAAGAATCAAAAAGGGTATGAACCAAACCTGATTAGCCAATGTGATAACAACATAAGGATCACTGGTGGTGGCATCACGAATAGCAAGATTAATCCCTCGTTTGACATGAACTCTGAGAATCCCTAATGGTTTATCTTCCATTGCTGCAAATTCCACCGAAAAAGAAAGAAAAAGGAAGAGACTTTTAAATATAAAGTTTAAAACTTTTTCCAATGAATTGATGATATCGAAGAACACAAATCCCCTTTAACCCTTTTTGCCTGAATCTACCCAAAATAAGCGGGGATTTGATGAGATTTATAATTCGAAACGAGTTTGGATTATGCAAAAGTACGAGAAACATCGACGCTGATTCAACGCGGAGTTCCAAAAACAAACATCGACAGATCTATCCGTTGTTTACGGACAACCGATTTCATCGCTGCTCCTTTACTTTCTTTAGAGTTGTGTCTCATTCATTCATGTCGCCGATATCTTTATTTTCTTCTTTTTTAGTCCCTAGACTTTTTATAAGTTTAAAGTTAATACCGGTAATTATTGTTTAGACCCAAAGTTACCAAATACTATAAGTTTTATTCTTTTGTCGACAAACTCATTTCATTAGAGACTAATCTAATCAAATTACTGCATCTTAAGCAAGCTATAATGATATAGGTAATAGCATAAAATTAATTATATTATATATTTTGAATATATATGGTATACAATTTTTCACGTGTATTAATATGAATGTCTTTTTTATCATTGAAAGTATTTATCAAATTTTTACGTTTTGACATTTTTTAAAGTAATTATATTTTATATATTGAATATCTTTAAAATATATTTAGAAAATGTAGAAAATTCAGTTATTTAGTCAAAAATTGTTCAGTTAAAATATTTTTAGTATTCAATATATCATTTGACTTCTAATTGACATATCATTATAAAATTCATAGATGTGTTAACAAAACCAAACAAAAATTGTTATAACTGTGAATTATGGGCTAAACATTCCATTTGATTATCTTAAACTTTGAAAATTTAGCTTTATTACTCTAAGCTTCGTAGCAAAAAACTAATAATTGTATATAAAAATCGATTATTCGAACAATACAATGAGCAATAAACAAAATCGATGTCACTTTAGATATTTCGTCACGTCTGAATTATTTTTATTTTTTCATTCGGTGAATTTTCTGTTTCCTATGATGTTTTTCATTTTTAAAATTTTTAAAAATAATATCCTTTAAAACTTTTTTTGAGAACGACTGAAAACTGAGGATTCTAGTCGGGTGAATTGATAATAACTAGTGGCGAATCTTAGATGCGAGTGACAATTAGAGATATAAGATATTGTAAAATATGGAGCAATTGGTACGATATAGACTGAGATGAGTAAAATAACGTGTGGCATGTTGAAGTTTAATGGACCTACCTTTGAATCTAGAAGAGTTTGGCGTATAATTGAAATCAATGGACAATGAGAAAATTGGGAGAATCTGGCTAGTCGCTAATTGAACAGACACAGAGTGGCTGGTCAATAATTAAAGAAGAGCCGTTTCCAATTTCATTTGTTCTATTCCAAATCCTTATCGTACGTTTGAAATAAAACCATAAGATTTATATAAACACAAAATATTGTTGTGCCAAAAAACAAACAAAAAATACAATATATGGTCAGCCCAGCTGTCACATTAATTAGTTTTTTCTATGGATGAGATTAATTTGGAATATGCTATTCAGATTTCTAAATGACCTGTTATTTAGTTATAGGGTATTATGGGTATATACTATATGCCCACTCCTTTGTCTTTGACTGAGGGAATACAAATCCTGACCGTATTTCGACTAGTATGTGATAGTTTAAACAACTATCAACGAACAAATGTTTTTAAATACGTATAAGTGTATTGGATGTGGATAGATATAAATGTAAGAAAATATCTTACATATATAAAATAAAAACACTAACCAGCATGTAAATATATAACCAAATAACATTTTGAACTGAAATCCAAACAAATCTAGATGTCAATATAAAATCATGTTTGTAATCTAAGAATTCTAAAAGTTATCTCATATCACCAAACACTAGGTTTCAGGTGACACATGTATAATCAATTGTATAACCAGAAGAATGATTGATGTCAATGCTATGAGCTTATGGGTAAGATCATACAATGTGGACATGACAAACCTAAATTGAACAAAGAGTAAGCCATGTTTGGTTATATTCATTTAACTATCGTTGTAGTTTGATTAACACATACATATTTATAAAATCTATAGCATATGTTTTACGAGGTAATCAAGATTTAGGGTGTGAATGATTACATATGATAAATCATACAAGTACGTTAACCAGACAAGGTTAGTGGAACATTGAGCGGCTCAGGATAAGACATGGAGGAGGAGCTAGCTGATATGATAAGAAGAAGTTAGGTGATATATATAGATCGATGGAGAGATCATAATGCATGAGATGAGATTGATAGCTGTCTTCTCTTAAACTTAATTACGACCTCTCTATACTTCCTTGGTCCTATCCGTTAGTCATGTGCTCTCACTGTCTTAAGTCATAATATGATTTTGAATTGGCTCTGCACCATTCAAGATCATGGCCCATTATGGTTCTCTGCACCTGATTCTGTTTTCATAATAATTCCATTTACCTACAAGGCTATACATATAGTTTAGGGTATAATAATATGGGTTATGAGAAGATTAATTATACTGTTCATACGGTAATTAAGATCTCGCGATGCAAAAAGATACAAATCTATTTTTTTTTTTTTTTGATGACACGTTTTTCGTACATTAGACAATGATAGGTTTTCTTCATTCAATGACTTAAAAGTCTACCTAGCTCAACTAAGCTTAAAAAAAAACATGATAAAGATTTGAATTTCAAGACTTCCAACAATGAAAAGACAATGAAGAAGTACACGAAACATGCTTAGCGAACGATCCCGTTAATTAGAACCAAGTCCCTAGAAAATTACAAAAATTTAGGTATATGCCAAAAATCAAATTAAAGTTGTCGATAACCATGATAGATGTTTGCGTATATCTACTAAAAGATAAATTTTGGTACAACTCTCCTCAAAGTTTTTTTAATACTCTGAAATAACACAACTGTAAGATAGATGAGGTTTCTAAGATTTTTAAAACTCAACAAGTCCTAAAGTTGAAGAAACGTGTAACTTCTCAAGTTTAATATGGGGGAGGTGTTGAACAAAAAAGAATATGGGGGAGGTTTGGATCGGTGGAACCTAAAAGCAGCAAGGATCAGGACAATGGTCCAACGCATGACACGTGATGCTCTTTTCATGTTGCTCAACTTCGATAGCGACCGTTTTACTATTTTTATCACTTTCATATTTTACCTTCCCTATATAGAGAGTCCGATATGTATAAGAGTTCCAATCTAAATCAACTTCATTACCTTCCCTATATAGCCCGCACGCGACTTATATCTCGATTATTTGTTTGTGTTTGCGTTTGTTTTTATGTTCTAGATATCAGTGTAATATATATCTTATGTGATTAGTTTTAGTGGGATATTCTAGAGAGCAATGAGCATTCACATGTCTAGTAGTACAATATACGTGTATGTCAATCTAATGTTACAATTCAATTCGCATGACTTGCAAAATATAAACGTAAGAAGCAACGCATATGAACCACTTACCACAATTTTTGCTATAACTTGTTCCACCATATTAGCAACAAAAAAAAACGATAAAATTCATCTGAAAAAATCCATAAATCCGACCAATTTATCCATTATCATCATCACTACATTTAGCTAGAGCTTTTCTAGCCTTTCTATTTGCCAAAACGTTTTGATCCATTCTTTATTTTTATTTTGATTTTAATAATTTTTTTTTTTCAATTTATTTTTATGAACCCGTATCTTTAACTAATTAATATCCTGCTAATACATGCATCCATATTTTTAAGTAAATCTAATTTTTTTAGTAAAATTAACACATAAGAAAAAAAATTCTTTAAACTCTTCCTTATCACTTTAGATTGTATAATATTTAATTCGATCTTATCTTAAATTCTTTTTTATAACATTTTCTTTACTTTTCACATATCACAAATTTATTACTACATTTTTTATTTTTGTTTAATTTCCTTTGCTTTCTATGTTTTAGTCGTTTTTATACATTTAGGAGATTTTTTTTTTTTGCTTTATAAATTCACTTAGATATTCATTTATGTAGTTAAGATTCAGAATTTCCAGGCATTAAATTAGTTTATATTTTATCAAGATTTAAAAATATATAAAAATCATATAATATCTCTTTTAATTACACGTTGGTAAAAAAAAAAGACACGTTTCCAAAAACCACCAAAAAAGGTAAAACCGAAAAAATTCTCAATTTCCAAAATTCCCCAAAAAAGCCTTTAACCTAACCAACTTACTTATATACAGCCTCATCGTCTCTAAGCTCAACAACAATCACATTCTTCTCCAAAAGAAAACAAATCTCTCTCCCTATTTCTCTCCTCTGCTTCACCACCAAAAAGCATCTTCTTCTCTCGTCTTCTCCGGTTAAACTAAAATCTGTGTGAATCGTTTGTGAATGGTGGAAACTAATCCGATCGGTGGTAAGTTTTCGCTCTCCCTTTCCATCAAAAGGGCGAGCTTTTTCCTTCCTCTCTCCACATCCTCTGTTTTCGCTTTCGGATCTTGCAAAGAAGGCTGGTACTTTCGCTGCCTTGGCCTCGACCCGTGAACGATTCACCCCAAATTTTCACAACCAAGAACCCTAATTTTAACCTAAAAAAAAAGGGTTCTGTTTTGATTCTCTGTTACTTGTGAGATTTGCTCTGTTTTTTGTTCTCTCTTGAAAAAAAAAGTTTACGAAGATGTTGCTCTACAACAAGCAGAAGAAGAACCAAAACGCTAAAGGGAATAGAATTCTCATTAGCGTTACGGTTTTGGGTAGTGCCGGTCCGATCCGGTTTGTTGCTTTTGAGGATGATCTTGTTGCCTCTGTTATCGATACTGCTCTTAAATGTTACGCTCGTGAAGGTCGTCTTCCACTTCTTGGATCTGATTTCAATGATTTTCTTCTTTATTGTCCTATGGTTGGACCTGAAGGTACTAACTCAATCTCAATGATTTCAATGATCTCTTTAGAGAATTGGTTTACTGATGTTGTTTTTTTAATGACAGCTTTAAGCACATGGAATGCAATTGGGTCTCTTGGAGCAAGGAACTTTATGTTGTGTAGGAAACCAGAAGAGAAGAAGGTTGAGGAAAGTAATGGAAGATCTAACTCTACCATTAATGGAGCAAGAAAAGGTGGAAGCTTGAAGGCTTGGATCAACAAATCCTTCAATCTCAAAGTCTCAAGCCATTAAGATTATGTTTCTTCTCTTTAATGAAACAATAAGACCAATCTTTGTTTTATTATTATGTTTTCTTTGTTTCTGTTTTTTTTTTGGTTTTGCTTATGATTTTGATTCCAAAGTTTGTTATTTTCATCTTTCATTCATGAATAAAACTATCAAATTCTTCTGGATTTTGCACTATTTCAAGTGTTGAAGTTGGTTTCTTTTAGTTCTTCTTCTTGCAACTTGTGCAACTGCAGAAAATTTCTGCAACTTTCTTTAGTACAATTTTGTATTATTCGTCTCGTAAAACACGTTTTGAAATTATTGTCACGCAATAATAGAGCAAATTAGAGTGATATCTGTATCCGTGATGAGGAATATACCTTTTAAAAAAAATTCTTGTCGTAAAGTGTCAAGTTGTGTAGGATACGTCATTGTCGAGAATCCAAATTTAAAAAGTGTTATAAAAATTTGATTTTGATTAGAAAAGGAAAACAAACTTTGTGACAGAAGAAGAAAATAGAAGAAAGTACAAATATACACAACTAAACTAAACAAACTACACAAGTTCCGTACCAACTTGTACTCTTGCCTCCACAAGTCTTGTTGCCGTGCTTTATTTCTCTTCTTCCTTATCATGAAAACGACACACTGTTTTTATTTACTACTACACGTCTCACACACCACACTTCCTTATCCTTAACGCGGAGGTTTCTACTTTCGACATTGTTCCAGAAGAAGAACACGATGTTTGTCTCACTACCTATGGCTAACTAATACGATGATAACGATGAGATATTTTCTAAATGCGACGTGTATGTCACATCTCTCTTTTGTTTAATTGGATCGTGGCGAGGTTTGGTAAATTGTTAGACCAACGGCCAACGCTCTCGGTTACACATAATCATCCTACACCCATTAAGTTTATAGTTGGACTTACATTTATTATGGGCTTTAGGCTTCGATCCATTCATATAAGAGAAAGAGAGGCTTCAATCCATTATAAATTGTGATGGGCCGAATGACTAAAAACTATGGGCCTCTATTAGAACAAATTATTTACTTACACAATTAATAGATGAAAATTACTCGTGTAACAACAAAAAGAGAGATTGAACATAACTTACAAAGTTACAGATCACGGGAAACATTTGTTTCAGTCTCAAAGGAACATACTTTTGGTCAATTCAGTTCGGTTCGTTGTGAAGACTTGCAGTGGAATAAAACTAAATTTAATCGAGATAAATAACCTTTTCACTTTTAGTTTCTTTTGCTTTTTCAGACAGCTTCGTGACAAAATAATATACTTGCTTACACTGGAAAACAATCAAAAGTTTTTTTTTTTTTTAATGAACATATATTAAAAAGTGTGAAAGAAGGGGTTTCGAATGTTATTCATGATGATACTACATTATGAATATTTACCAAATAGTATATAATTAGCTGGTTTATAAGAAATAGTACAAATTAAGCTTTAATCAGATTCATACAATTTAACTTGAGCGAATTAAGTAATCTAATGTCGATTATATTAAAAAAAAAGTCTAATGTTTTTTTATAGTCAAATGGTTAAATCATCTTACTACAAAACTAATATTATTTATTTTGTAGAAACTTATTTATGGTAAACAATTTTAGTTAGTCTTAAAAGCATAGGGATTGAATGGTATTTACAACTTTTTCACCCTCCTACGTTTTAGAAACGTGATTCCGCTGAATACATACCATTCACAAAAAAAGTGAAAAATAACAAGTAATTGTTATCCCGCAAGATTTAAAATTATAACTATATTCAAAAAGTTCTGTCATCTACTAAAAAGTAATTTCTGTTAAGCTTCAAATTGTTTTCGTCCTCAGATCCAAACTGAAATCTCTATTAAATTATTTGATGTTATTTTTCTTCTGTTAATAGTAATAGACGAATGTTGTGCTAATTATATTCAAGCTGAAATTAAACGGTATTGTGGTTGGAGACTTGGAGTATGAATGCTCATTATTATCACGTTACGTTCGCTGATAATAAATTAATTAATTTGTAGTAATACAAGTATAAATTAGTGGCAACGAATACATGAATGGCTGTTACTTGGCCATTAATTCCGTTGACCTTAAGATATGAGATATTTATGTGTTTGTTTGACTATTTGTATGTCGACAACTTCTCCACCACCAAAGGCACCACTTTCCATTTTCTTTTATGCCAAAACTAAACCAGCCCACTGAAATAAATATTTTATTCACTTTTATTTATGTATTTATGAATCAAAATTCTCCAATTTAAAATTTATAAATTTTGAATTTTGCATACATATATTTATAAGTACTTGTAATTCAAATTATTGAAGAAATAGAAATTGAAATTAAGAGTACAGCTTTTCGTTATCAAGACATGTTGTTAAGAGTTAATTAGTAGTTGGCAATAGAGTTATATCTTAGTGCACTTTAAATGTATCTGGAATTTTTCTTTTTGATATAAAGTTTTTATTTTATTAGCGGGCTTGAAACTTCTGTGTGGCTACTAAATATTTAAATTTTTTTAAAAAACAAAGTGTTTGTGATACAATATTTTCAACAATGTTAAAAATGACAAAAGGTTTTGAAAAAAGGAAAGATAGTAGACTTGATCTTGTTTTGTAGATGTAATGTTGTCTTTCTTCAGTGTGTTGATGATTACCTAAGGTGCCGAGTCTTTAATTGAAGGGTGAAGGATTTCCAAAACTAGAGCTGCTGAACAAAACTGTGACCGTAGATTCTCCTAGTAAAGAACTTTTTTTTTTTTGCTAAACTTGTAAATATCATATAAAATGAATGTTGAGGTATTACAAAAGCACTACCTAAAGAGAGAGTAACCTTGGCAAAAAGAAAATAAAAAACAAGGTTACAATAAATTACACATTAGGAAAAGGAATTATCTAATCCAAAGGAGCATAAGAGGCCTCCAAAGCCGCCTATGACGTCTTCCGGTGATGATGTTTCGGATTTCTCTATCGATAGTCTTGAATATTGTTGATGGTGGAATTCTTTGATCATTGTGCAAGATATTGTTTCTTTGGCGCCAAATATGATAGACGGTAGCTTGAGCTGCAACTTTCCGGAGAAGGGAAGGAGCTTGCGAAGAAGATTGTCTAGTCCAAGACAATAATTCAGCCCACGAGAAGAACAGATGGTGAGACGGCGCTAACCTGCTGAAAACCTGGGCCCAAATTTCAGAAGCAAAAACACAAGACAAAAACAAGTGTTCACGGGATTCAGTCGCAGCCGAGCAGAGACAACAATCAGCTGAACTTGGGCCATCTGAATTTTCTTTGTACCATTTCAATATTTTTGGATGTCTCTTGAAGATACGATTGCCGTTTTATGATTTTAGTATATAATTTTTAACAAGAAAATATCTAATATATTCCTACTTCGTTTTAAAGAAACTACATAATATAGTCAATTTGTTATTAGGAGTATAATAGAAATTTTAATTTATTTTGTTAACAATTTATTAAATTGCTTTTTAATCCACATTAATATCCATCCAATTCCAATCTGCAAGAAGTATAAAATCATATTAGTCATACTTTCAAAATACAGAAAGAAAATAATTGTTTGAACAATGAAAAACCATGATCTTATTGACAAAAAAGTAGCTTTCACCTTTGGAAACATTATCCAAAATTTAGATTCCTGTCCAGTATTAATTATGCTAAAGTATCTAAAACTCTAAAACAGGATGATTATGATACGTTAGTGTCATCATTATTCATACACTTCACCAAAATAACGAAAGATTTGATTTTCTGAGAATATTTGTTCCAATCCAAAGTAAACCAATCAGAAAATAGAAAATTTTTATATTTACGGTAAAAAAAAAACAGAGGCTGTGATATTTTACCCTTAATTTCTAGACTTTTGGGGAAAAGCAAATCACTAATCATAAAACATAAAAAAATAATTAAACTAAAAATAAAAACAAAACAAAACCAAATCCCAAAAGGATTGGTCCATAATCAGTGTGTTACAAAATATCAATGGCAATTTCGTAGTAAAGATAAAAAACAAGGATATTGTTTTTAATCTATCTCTACCCTATTTTATTTTCTCATTTATATAAATTAACCCTTCTCTTCCCTCCGGTCAAATCTCGTCGTCTTGTTTGGTCTCTGTTTTTCACGCCGGAGATAGAGAGAGAGAGAAGTGAAAAAGCGAAAAAGCTAGAAACTTTAGAATACCCAATAATGGATCCGATCGAATCTGTCGAGTACAATGGCTTCGAGACCTCTAACGGTAACTCTCACGTCGACCATGGTTGGAAGAAAGTCGTGTACCCGAAACGCCACCGGAAGCAAAAACCAGCGGATCAAGCGACGGCGAATGGTGGCAAAACTGTTGCTCAGAATGGAACCGTAGCTAACGGAGGCGATAACGTTTTCCGTTCACTGGAAGAGCAAGCTGAAGATCGTCGACGACGGATCTTAGCGGCGAAGATGGCTGCTGTTGATTCAGATGATGATGGTGTTGTTAGATCTAAACGCCGATCTAATGGTTACGGCGATGATGGGTATGATTTTGATGGTAGTGATGATGAGATCGCTGCAAGGAATGAGAATCTCAAGGTTGAGGAAACTAAAAAGCCAAAGCCTAAGAAGGTGAAGAAGCCTAAAGTGTCTCTGCCTGAAGCTGCTTCAAAGATCGATCCTTCAAATCTCGAAGCTTTTCTCGTTGAAGCATCGGTATGTGCATGGATTTGAAATTCTGTTTCGATCTGTTTGTGATTTAGTTGAATTGTGATCTAAAGTTTTGATTTTTATAGGAATCGTATGCGAGTCAGCCTGAGATTCAGCTAATGAGATTTGCTGATTACTTTGGGAGAGCACTTTCTGGAGTATCATCTGTGCAATTTCCATGGGTGAAGATGTTTAAGGAGTCTCCTTTGTCTAAGCTGATTGATGTGAGTTTGTTTTTGACATTGTTGAGATTTTTGGAATTGAATTCTAGGTTTAGGTTTAGGTTTTGATAAAGCTGAGATGTTTTTTGTTTATGGATAGGTTCCGTTAGCTCATATTCCGGAACCAGTGTATAAGACATCAGTTGATTGGATCAACCATCGTCCAGTTGAGGCTCTTGGAACCTTTGTGTTGTGGGCTTTTGATTGTATTCTCACAGATTTGGCATTACAACAAGGTGGTGCTAAAGGTGGGAAGAAGGGTGCTCAACCTTCCAAATCTCAGGTGATTTGGAAAACCTATCTCGATCTTTAATCTTCAATGTTATTACCGTTCAATTACTAACTCTGTCATGTTTCATTCGTGTAGGTGGCGATATTTGTTGCATTAGCGATGGTATTGCGTAGGAAGCCTGATGCTTTGACTAATGTATTGCCAACTCTGAGGGAGAATCCTAAGTATCAGGGACAGGATAAGCTTCCGGTTACAGTTTGGATGATGGCTCAGGTTTGTGTGATTTTTTTTTTTTGTAAATGAGGACCAAGAGTGTCAATATTTGTGTTTTCTGTGATCTTTGTTCTGAAATTTTGTAAAACTGTATAATGTGGACAGGCCTCCCAAGGTGATCTATCTGTAGGCTTGTATTCATGGGCACACAACTTGTTACCTGTTGTCGGTAATAAGAACTGTAACCCTCAGTCAAGGGATCTCATCCTCCAGTTGGTTGAGAAGTGAGTCGAAAAATATCTTGTGGTCTCTTTTTTTGCTATGTATTTAGTCAATCATCTAATCTTGTTTATATGCAATTTTTGTAGAATTTTGACGAATCCAAAGGCTCGCACCATACTTGTAAATGGAGCTGTTAGGAAGGGAGAGCGATTGATTCCACCTCATTCATTTGAGATCTTGTTGCGGCTTACATTCCCTGCATCATCCGCAAGAGTAAAGGTAAATATTAATATTGGAATTTATAAAAAAATAACCTTGATGCATTTTGTTGATTCTGATCACAAGCATGATCTTCGATGCACACAGGCTACAGAGAGGTTTGAGGCAATATATCCTTTGCTGAAAGAAGTGGCCCTTGCCGGTGCACCAGGAAGCAAGGCAATGAAACAAGTCACACAACAGATATTCACTTTTGCTCTGAAATTAGCTGGAGAAGGTATTATTAACAAACAAAACCTTTATTTGCTTAGTTTTCTACTTCCCTCTGGTCCTCTAGATTAGAGTTCTAATGCTATTGTTGTTACAGGAAATCCTGTTTTAGCCAAGGAAGCTACAGCAATTGCTATCTGGTCTGTGACCGAGAACGTTGATTGCTGCAAGCACTGGGACAATCTCTACAAGGAGAACCTGGAAGCTAGTGTTGCTGTTCTTAAAAAGCTTGTTGAGGAATGGAAGGAGCGTTCGGTCAAACTATCATCATCACCGAATGATGCTCTCACTCTCAACCGAACAATGAAAAGCTTCAGGCTAAAGGTAAGGTCTCCACAATTTCTAAGCTTTAATTTCACCCTCCAGTCTCTTGTAATTTTCATCTCTGATATTGACCTGTGATGTGTTATATTTTAGAACGAGGAGGCCATCACTGAGGGAGGAGCCAATGGTTCACTTTACAAAGAAGCTGACAAGTCTTGCAAAGCGATCTCGGGGAGACTCTCCCGTGGAAGTGGCTGCCTCAAAGGAACAGCCATTACTTTTGTGGTTCTAGCTGCTGCAGGAGCCGCTGCTGCAGCTGTTCTATCTTCCAACCCGGAGGTTACAAACGAGCTGAAGAACCTGGTGGACTCATTGGAGCTGCATGAATACCTGAACAAATACACTGAGGTTATCACTACAGCTTTGAAGAAGTAAGAGAAAAGAAACAAAAACGAAACAGAGGATGATAAGTAGAGAGGTAACTCTTAATATCGTCGGTGTAGAGAATTACTTAAAGTTAAAGCCTTTTACTCTCCAAGATACAAAATTTTGAACATCTTGACCAGAATTTAGGGGTTATGGAGGTGAAGAATAATGAGGGTTTTCGTTTTTATAATCACAAATTTGGGATTTGAGAGTCTGTTCAAAGTTGTTGAAGGTTTTTTTTAGACTGTTTAATTTGTGTCTGAGATAATTTATTTCTTCTTCTTTTTCCCCTGATGACAATAAAGTTATTTCTGTTTATTATATGTTTTGATTTGGTTTTATCTTGAACATAACTGTATGCACAAGTCATTACATTGTGTACATGTGAATGCAGAGTTATATACATACAGTCCCAAGATATGAAACAAACTTGTGAATCTATCGGTTAATCGAGATCGTAATCTTCTGGCGTTGCGAATGGGTATTTGAGGTAAAAGTTCTTAATAGAGTCTGGGTCTGTTGGTTTGTCCCAAGGATTCTTCATAGATGGATCTCTTGGGAACTTTCTGAAGTTGAGAAATGGTGCCCATAGCAGTAGCCTGCAAATGACAATCTTGATAAAGACTAGAGATTAAGAGAGTAAGCATTGATGCAAGTGATGGTGTGATCTTGCTTACCCGGGGAAGAACATGAAGACGAACATGAACTGTAAGTACATCTCGAAGAACTTCCTTCTGTACCATCTTACTCTCAGCCAGTTCATGATGATTGGCTAACACAAACCATAGTATATATAAGCAACACATTCATAATCATGAATCATCTAAATCTTTGAAAATACAATGTCTCAATCTTTAAACTTACTGGCATTACGAGGAAGTACCAAACGGATATGATCCCGATATTGAGCACAACACTGCTCAATTCCTGCTGGTTGTTGACTCCTGTTATTGCGAACGCCGGATGATCAATCTGAAAAACTAACGATTTTCGATTACCGCTCATTGTTTTCTCATAGTTTCAATCACGAATAAAGGTCTCATACGTTCTTACCGTGGCAAGAACTGCCCCGAGTTGAGCTGCCAAAACTGTCTTCTTTCCTCCAAATAAATCACCGGCCTTTGCTCTAATCTTGGCAACATTCTGTATTAAACAATATTAGTCACAGTGAAGAGGCAGAGATTTTCTCTGCTCTTGTTGATGACTCTATTCTTAACTAAGTTAGAGAAGTCTTACATGAAGAAGAGTATCGTTTGGTTTGGAGTAAGATGTAACACAGAGAGGAGATTTCACACAGCGAGGCTTCAATGAGAGAGATGGCAAAGCATTCGGGGCATATAGCCCAAGAGAGCCGCAACGGCTCATCTCTATGTTTCTGTCTGTTCTTCTTTTTTTTTTTTGAAACTGTGAAGTTTCCTTATCTCTTGAGATTGGTTCTAATGGCAGAGAGTTCTAGGATTGCTTTTGTCTGAATCACATAAATTCCACGTGTCATTAGGAGGTCCCAGGTTTGATTTTGGCATATAATGTTTTATTACAAGAAAATGAAATTTAAAAAAAACAAATAATCTCATTCCAAATTCCACAAGGATGATTTTGGCATATAGTGTTTTATCTTGGCATATAGAGGCTAAAATTCTTTGAACACACAAAGAAACAGCATTTTCGATTTTCGATTATAATTCTTCTTCAATAGAAAGCTAGCTGAATAATGACTGAGCAAGTGAGCATAACTTGTATAATGATTTGCTTTGTTGTAGATAGAATGAAATTGGCATAATGATTTGATTCTGTTCAATTAGGGAGAAACTGTTGAAACTTGATACAGAGAAAGTGGGTTTTTGTTGTGATTTCACAGTAGCCTATTGTGAGATTTAGCTTGCTTGCTTATAAGATATAGACTGATCATCATTTCATTACATAAAGAGAAACCTTGATGGGTGTGTGGTATGTTACAAAAACTACTGTCCCTTAATGTTCTTCACAGTAGAGACACTGACAAAGACATTCCAATGTTCCCTCTTGCAGAAATGTTGAAACGGATAACAAGACATGAATCTCCCATAACACACAACATGCTTTGTTTCACTATTACATTATTTTTGTAACTTTTTTTAGAATTGCATGATACTATCCCTCTGTACAAAAATGTGTATGAAGTACCCCTAAAGTTAGTCAAAATAACATCTTTTGAGATTTACTCTAAAGATTATTCTATTAATTGCAAAATTAATTAGAGAATTATATAATGGTTTTTCACTTTTTAGTAAGGAATAAAATAGGGGCCACTGGATCCCCCACCTCTCTACAACAGCTCTCAATTCACCATCATTTCTCTCACCAGTTTTACTCATTATAAAAAAAAACAAGTTAGACAATCTAATTTTGTTTGTAAGACTCATTGCTACAGATCTCTAATATCAAAATTCGGGTTTACATAAAACTTTTATAATTGGTGGTATAATTAGAAAAAAAAAGCTATATATATAATAATAATCTCTAGTTTTAGGTATAATTTTATTTGGAATTAGAACTTGTTATGTAACTAGCAATAATGAATATGTAATTAAAAAATAGTGTAATGATGTGTGATTTATTGTCATCAAATAGTTATCATTTATGAATTTGTTTATATGTTTTTTATTTAATTGTTACGAAATTGTGGTTTATCTCATGCATGTCGCCTTAGAGCATATGCAAGGGGGGAACACTTGGTGTGTTCTTAAGGGTTTTAAAATAATAAAAATGTTGAATAGTGGATACAACTGTTCTTAAAATTATAAAAACTGTTCTTCAGGAAGAACAGTTTGCAGGATAAGTTAGAACTGTTCTACCACTGTTCACCTTATTTCCTATTTTTAAATCCTAAGAACACACTCAAAAGTTCCCCCCTTGCATATGATCTTACAAAAATAAACCATATATCTAAATCATTAATTCTAACTATCATTTAATAAATTAGACGTATGAATTCTTTACAAAAGTAAACCATATATATATATATAATGTTATCATTCTTGTTTTTGCAAAATACTCTTACAATTAAATTGTTTCTCAATTTCAAATAAAGTGTTACCACGTACAACTTTTTTCATGGAAGTGACTAGCGAGTTATTCTAAGTTTTAACATTTCTTAGAATCCAAAGTGAGTTTCGAAATAATTTTCTTCTTTTCCGGGATTTTGGAGAGCCATTGGTGTGGAAAGTTAATCACATGTTAAAGGCTTAACCTAAAAGCTTAGACTGCAAACCCCACCACCATTTTTTTTATTTTAAAGTCTCGTTATTGATTCAGCCGACGAATGTTAATCATTGAGGTCGCTTCTCCTTTCTTGTTTTCTATGATAAAATCAAATAAGTACTTAGTATTAATAAACTTTGTAATAGACTAATAGTACTTCAATTTTGTTTTTAATTAATCAAATTTATATGTCGATTTCCATGAAATATATATGCTTAATTAGGAGGAGCGTTTCACATTATCAACCTGTTTAATTCTAAATCAACAAACGATCAAGAAATGATGTGAAAGTTTAACTGTATAGAACTATAGATGCATGCACATACCAATATTTAGCTTAGAAATCTGAAAACTTCTAGAAATATTAATGTTCTCTAAATTAACAAAAATTTGGAAAGATTCTATACTATAATTAAGTAGTAAATTATTAGGCAAAACAGTGAGGTGGGAGTGACCTGTCATTAAACTTTGTATGAGCCACGCCCAACACCACATGGCTCTTTTCATTCACATAAATTATTTTGTTGCTAAAACAAAAATCGAAATAACAAGATCCTAACGCAGTAGTTCCCAATATATCTATGTATGTAGTCGAATATTTGATAAATGATATGGTTCATACCTTGAATAATATTAATTAAATTCTGAGATATAAGTTTAAGTCATAAGTGGATATACTGGCCCGTTTGAATATTAATTACTTAGATATTTTACATACAATTTAGTGATGATTATCTCTTCGCAAACACGCAAAATATAATTTGACAAGGCCACGAGTTCAAAAAAAGACTTATATACATTTATTGTAATCTGTTTTCGAAAAAGTCAATATTTGTATGTCCCTATGATGTCAATGTGAACCATTCGGCTAAAGAACAGAATAATAATATAATAAAACATTCATCACAATTTTGAAATGTCCCGTCAATATTTTATAGAAATGGACACGGTCTAATTAAAATGAATTCGGTTTTGATTTGAATTTTAAAAAAAAGTGGCACTTAATGTTAGACTGGTCCATTAACTCTTTATTTTTTCAATCAAAATTTCTTTATTTTATTTGCTAATTTCGAATATCTATTACCTTGTTTACACTACACACGTTACATATGTAATTGTTTATGAATGATGTCTCCTTTTAAAATTTGATACCCCCGAATTCTTTATCAACCATGTTTTTAGTAGAAGTGTTTTAATTAGTAAAACAAAAGATATTAGTTATCAAAAAAAACAAAACAAGAATATTTTTTTTCTTAAGAACCTCCTTTTCCTTATTTTAACTGTGGTCTCCTTTATTAAGCTGTAACAAACAAGGTCTTGTCCTTTCTTTTTTTGGTTCTCCTTACGGGCCTAGTTAACTTGGTCAATAAAATGAAAGAAGTAAAGGTGTGTTTAATAAAAGGAAACTAAAGGAAATTTTGTTACCTACTTTTGATTAAACGATTTTCAATTCATTGTACGACAACATAATGGAATATGTATATTTATTTTTTTTTACTTTTATATAGTTTCTTCTATATATCCATCCTTATAAAAGTGCTACAAACTAGCAATATCAAAAAAATTATTTATTTATTTTCCACTATTGTACAGTTATTTTTTTCCCCTATTGTTTTTAACTATTTCTAAAATATTCATGTATCAATAGAAATCCATTAGATAAAATCGTTGGTTATGTGAAAAACTGAAAATATGTGAATTCCGGTGTTTAACATGTGTGGGCCAATTTTACGCGCATGTGGGTCACAGATATTGGCCCACTCTATTTTTCCTCCAAAGTTAAAGGCAGTGTGGCGGGGTCATTTAAACCACGTGGCAAGGTTTCTTTATTTCTTTAAAATATTTCTACTTATTAACTACTGTTTCTTTTGCTGAAAAAGCTAAACAAAATTAAAATTAAAATTCAACAGTATGATTGCGTCACGAGTAATGTTTAATCATAAATCACTGGCTTGACGACAAAATAAAATCACAAATCAGTAGCTTTTTTTTTTCTCTTCACTAATCCACCAGCGACATCTTATATATATCAAAAGGATTGATAGATTTTTACCCTAGAAAAAACATTTAACGTTTCTATATATATTTGATTAAAAAGTATGTTTACTGTTTATTTTTATAAAATAATTGATGAAAATATAAACACAAATGAAAAAGTTATACTCTAAAATAAGAAGGCTATATGGATTAATTTGCAGCAGATTAAAAACCTCCAAAAAAATTTGTAACGGTAATCAGATCAAGTTGTACTATCTCTAGTGAGATTCAATCCAAAACTTTGAATAAAAACATTAATATCTTGGTCAACCATTTTTCCAATTACATTTTTACTAGTAATTTCTTATTTTAGTATATACTAAAATCCAAAATAAAAAAAATTACGTTTTCCATCAAAAAATTATATAATACCAGCAGAGCCGTAACATTTGCTTTAGGCAACAAAAAAAAGAAGCTATATTTTTTCTAAATCAGATAAGAAAATTATTTTTGTTGAATGTTGTAGGATTTTTGTTTTGTGGAAACAAAACTCATATCATTAATATTTATGGAAATTTTTTGTTTGTTTTTTCTTTACATTAACTACTAAATCTCGTTTTTAATGAAATTTTTAAAAATTAAACAATATATCCTTTATTGTTACATTCAAAAAAAATTTATACTCTCAAAAATAAAATATGCGAGATCACATTTTAAAAATTTACCTTAAAACTCTATTGATCTTGGTACGACACTGTACACGATTAACCTTTAAATAATTAAGTACATAATAAATGTGTTATTATCCTAACCTTTTTTTGTTCTCTGACTCTTATCTTCATTTCCATTTTCCATATATATTACAATTTGAAGCAAATATGCGTGTTTTTGTTGTTGTTGTTGTTTTCAAATTAATAAAATTCAACTTAAAAGACTTATAAAATAATAATAAAAAGTCTCTCTAATGGTCGGTCCGATTTCTCCGGCTAACTTACTTAAGCTGACAAGTCTTTCTCCTCCTTCCTAACTTCGTCCCCCCCACACACACCTTTCTCCATTCTCTCTCTCTGTAAATAATCGCTCTCTCTCTCTCTCTCTAAAGCTTTCTTCGTCGTCGTCCATGGCGGCTAACAAATTCGCCACACTGATTCACCGGAAAACAAACCGAATCACTTTAATTCTCGTATACGCTTTCCTCGAATGGTCACTCATCTTCTTCATTCTTCTCAACTCTCTCTTCTCTTATTTCATCCTCAGATTCGCTGATTATTTCGGTCTTAAACGTCCTTGTCTCTTCTGCTCTAGACTCGATCGTTTCTTCGATGCTTCTAGTAAATCTCCTTCTCATAAAGATCTTCTCTGCGATGATCATGCTCTCGAGATTTCAAAATCACACTCAAAACCTGTTGAAGAATCCAGTACTGGTTTCGGAGAACTTCACAATGATTTGGTTCATCATCGTCGTTGTTGTTGTGCTCCGATTGAGTCTGATTTTGGGAATTTAGATTATCCGATTGGTGATGAAGGTCAAATTTACAATGGTCTTAAGTTTCCTCGATCGATCTTCGGATCTGTGAATTTGAATGATTCTCAGGAAGAAGAAACAGAGGAGAAGAAGGTTTCTTCATTAATCGAGATTGTTCCCCAATCTCCTGAGAAACTTGAAGATGATGATGATGATGAGGAGTTTTCGTGCTATGTATCAAGTTTCGACTGTAATAGCAAAGAAATTGCAATAGAGAAGGAAGAAGAAAACAAAGTGGATCTGGCTATAGAGGTTGAAACTGCAGAATCAGCGCCTAAAAACCTTGAGTTCTATATCGATGAAGAAGACTGTCATTTGATTCCAGTTGAATTCTACAAACAGAGCGAAGAAGTTCGAGAGATTTCCGATGTTAATGGAGATTTTATACTCGATTTCGGCGTTGAGCCTGATTTCACGGCGGAGGAGGAGGGAATCTCCGTCTTTGCTTCGCCGGATGATTCGAAACCGGACGATGCGGTGACGAATCTAGGTACATCTTTGCGTAGCTTTTACAGAAAAATTCTGTGATTGTTTTTTTGCTTTCTATTTTAAAGTTTGGTGAGTTGTCTATAGGTGCTTCGTCAGATGATTTAGTGCAAATGCAAAACGACGACGAAGATACAGACGACGCAGAGGTTTCTATAGGCACAGAAATTCCTGATCATGAGCAAATCGGAGATATTACTTCGCACCAACTCATTCCTCACGACGATGACAATGACGATGACGATGATCATGGTAATTTGCTTACATTTCGAAACATAAAAGAAAGAAGTAACACATTGTTTTTAATTAACACTTTTAACATATGCGTTACTTCTTCCAACAGAGGAGGATACGTTGGAGTTCAAAACAGTTACGATTGAAACTAGAATGCCCGTCTTAACTGTCAACGAAGAGCGGATTTTAGAAACTCAAGGATCGGTGGAAAGCTCGCATAGTCTACATAACGCTATGTTTCACTTAGAGCGAAGAGTATCCGTTGATGGTATTGAATGTCCTGAAGGAGTACTCACCGTGGATAAGTTGAAGTTGGAGTTACAAGAAGAGAGAAAAGCACTTAACGCGTTGTACGAGGAGCTGGAGGTAGAGAGGAGTGCGTCTGCGGTTGCTGCGAGTGAAACAATGGCGATGATCAATAGGTTGCATGAGGAGAAAGCTGCGATGCAGATGGAAGCTTTGCAGTATCAGAGAATGATGGAGGAGCAAGCTGAGTTTGATCAAGAAGCCTTGCAGTTGTTGAATGAGCTTATGGTGAATCGAGAGAAGGAGAACGCCGAGCTCGAGAAGGAGTTAGAGGTGTATAGAAAGAGAATGGAGGAGTATGAAGCTAAAGAGAAAATGGGGATGTTGAGGAGGAGAATCAGAGATTCCTCTGTTGATTCGTATAGAAATAATGGCGATTCAGATGAGAATAATAATGGAGATTTACATCATAAGAATGTTGAAGGAGTTACGGATTGGAAATATATAGAGAATGAGATGGAGAACACGCCGGTTGATGTTGTTCTTCGTCTTGATGAGTGTTTAGATGATTATGACGGAGAGAGGCTTTCGATTCTTGGGAGATTGAAGTTTCTTGAAGAGAAACTCACAGATCTCAATAACGAAGAGGACGAGGAGGAGGAAGCTAAAACGTTTGAGAATAATGGTAGCATCAATGGAAATGGGCATATTCATTGCAAGGAAACAAACGGAAAGCACAGAGTCATCAAGTCAAAGAGACTACTTCCCCTGTTTGATGCGGTCGATGGAGAGATGGAAAACGGGTTAGATAACGGAAACCATCACGAAAACGGGTTTGATGAATCAGAGAATGGTGCGATTGTGACGATAGAAGAAGAAGTGGATGAGCTATACGAGAGACTAGAAGCTCTAGAGGCAGATAGAGAGTTCTTGAGGCATTGTGTTGGTTCATTGAAAAAAGGTGACAAAGGTGTACATCTCCTCCATGAGATTCTACAACATTTACGTGATCTAAGGAATATCGATCTTATTCGCGTCAAAGAAAATGGAGACATATGAGTGTTTTTGAGTTGGATTTTGAGTTTTGCGTTTGAGTTCTTCACTCTTTGCATAGTGACATAAAGAACAAGAACAATCATACAGGTATATAACTTATCTCTGTTAACCGAAGAATATTTCCATGTCTATAATCACACATTAAAGAAGATTCAGTTTTTCTTGTTTGTGATAAGGTATGGAAGTGAAATGTTGCTTGAGAGGCAAGGAACAACGACAAGGTCTTAGATGAAGAAGAAAACGCCATAAAAAACCTCAGATAAAAGTATTTTAAGTATATACTCTGAGGAAAAGTGTCAGATCAGAATGTTCGTCTTTTCTTCGTTCTTTTCATTATTATAAGTTTTGTTTTTTATATTGAAGATTTATTTAGAAAGAGGGAAGTGTCAGTATAATTTCACTTTTATATATATTTGGGAGTTGTCTTTATGAGTGGTGGTGGTAATAGAAAAAAGGTAGAATGATGAGTGTATGTGTGTGTAGTGTAGTGTAGTGTAGTTGAGTACTAGTAAGGTGAGATCTTGGTATAAAAAAATTGCCAAAGGCAAGCTGTCAAATTTCTTGGATGTTTGTGGCAGAGCTGGGAATGATTTCAGCAAAGATGCCAACACCAATGTACATATTTTTTTTTGGACTTTTTAGAACAATTAGAAAATTTGTGGGCGAGTTTAGAATTATTGCTTTTAGGTGGGGTAAGTAACCTCTTCATGTGTAATCTTTTTCTTTTGTTCTTATATCAAAACTACTCTCGAATTTGTTCATATAAATTTCATATTGTTGGTCTTCGATTTAAAGAATTTTCGAGCACATGTCAGAAATTTCTTGGTTACGAAAAAAAGACAAGTTAACCATGTTTTGGTTCTTGGTTTGAGAAGATTATGAGTCTAGACCCAAGAAATTTTGGTTACAATTTTACCAAAAAAAAAAATTTTGGTTACAAGAGAAAACATTGCTTGGGTTTATTTTATAGAAGGTTGTAGTTTAAGTTATTTTGAGATTGGAATGGATTTGGTAATAAGCAACGAATAAATTGGTTGGTACAAAGTCAACAAACTTGATATACATTAAAGACGTTGCCGTTAAACAAAAACAAGTTCAAAATAAGAATTTGAACACAACAAACACACACAAACATATCCTTAAACATTAGCTCTAGTATTTTGTTAATTTCATTAAAAAAAACATAGGACTAATCCTAAACGTTCTTAAACTAAATAACATAAAATCTTTATAGATGAAGTCAAAGAAAAAAAAATCTTTATAGATATATGGTTTTATATGACAACTAGCTAGCCAGCTAACCCAAATATATCATGTGACAGTTAATAGATTCACAAAGGTTTGCTCAAATTATCACCAAAAAGTTAGTTGCTTTTGAGTTTAGATCATTTAGAGTCGCATTCATTTCTGACCATATTATAAACATATTCTGTTCTGAAGCCAAAGGCAAAGCCTTTATAGTGGGTGAAGAAAAAAGTATATACTGTATATGATTGTACTTAATTTATAAAATTATGGAGATCGAAAATATGTGACTTTCGGCGATCTTCTTAAAGTTCAGAGACGCTCATGTGCACTTAATTATGCGCGCAACCTTCCTCTATCTCTATGGCTTGCCTATTTAATTTACTTCTACTCTTTACATGCCTACGGTTATACTATGTTTCATTACATTATTGGGTCAATAGTGGTATAATTTTATCACGTTCCTTTACTTTCTTAGCATAGATTATCACGTTGATTTATCTATGTTTATATAGTTAATGTACTTAGTCTTACATAAAATAAATAAGACTTCATCAATTCTGTATCAGTATATGTACTGGAAAACATTTATCTGCTTCTTTTCATTGTTAGCATATATTAAGGAAAAAATGACTAATGCACATTCCATAACGTTGATGGCTCAGTATTCTTGGTATACTGGTGAAAAACTTCCAATCGTTATGGTTATCTACAAATCGCCGTTTGACAACTTGTATCTTTCTCTTTGAGATGTCATCAGAGGAGCATCATTATTGCTTCTGAAAGCGTCATTATTTTTATTGATGTCGATGGACTTATTGTTTTTTGTTTTCATGCTTTTATCTTTTTTTTTTTTTTTTGTTGCTGTGGATCAATATATATGATTTATGCCATGTAATTCCTAATTTTGAATAAAATATTTACATTGTCAAGAAAGAAAAGAAAACCTACTCTTTTTAGTAAAGTACCAAGAAAATCGATAAAACCTAATTAGGTCCATATATTTCAACATGGATCCCTAGTTGTACATATAATATATCAATTGAATTTGACCCATCAGGTGTAATACATGGCCTGATTAAATGGGCTTAACGGATGCATAAACTCGACCCGAAAAGTTCAAAGAAGTCAAACATATTACTGTTCACGTGTAAAAGGCAATGAATTAAGAAAATGACATTTGGTAAATGTTACTTGAAGGCTACTCTTTAGTCTTTATCATCATCATATTCGACAAATAAACGTGTGCCTGATTTGGTGTGAGATTGTATGTACCGTACGACTCTTTCAAAGTGTCTCCAACAACTATCATTGGTTATACTACGCGGCAAATATTAAACAAAATAATGAAAAAAATAACTTTAATTTGGTTGAATTTTTTTGCCAAATGACGTAACCTTTTTTTATTATTTTACGGCATAGTAAAACTATAAGTCACAATTCCACGTACTATTTCGATTGTATAAAGATTCAATGTTTCTACCATTTTTCTAAATCAAAAGTTGTTGAAAAATTGAATGATTCTACCATTTTTCTTAATCAAAAGTTGTTGTCGAACCTCCGACCGAGTAAAGATTGAGTTTAATATTATTACTTTAGGTGAACATCAATATTGACATCTCCCTGATCATGCTGGCTATTGAAATTTTTAACCTTACGATCATTTTTGAAGGATTAGTATAACTGCAATCATTTTTTAAAAATATATTAGACCGATCGACCGATGAAATTAACCGAGTTTATAAACGAAACCAGAACATTATCTTATCATTTATGAATATAAGTTCTGTTACAGATTCATGTGAGTTACATTTATATGTAAAGTTGTTATTAGTTACGGTTACGTATACATTGGTTTGACACTGGACAGATACATCTAATATAAATGCAGCGTAATTTGCAAGTACTATTTATTGGTTTTCATTGACATTTGTTGCAACTTTCTTTCGGTGGATACTCAACTACCCTAGAAAGTAAAAGACTTTAAAAGATTTGGTATTTTTATTTTGTTTTTTTTCATTGACCCAATAACCATTTAGTTTTCACTATAGAAATATAAACACACCGATTGCCAAATATCTATTTAAATATACAATAATGGTATTATATGGCAAGTGAATTTGTGAATTGATTAATCGAATAGTATGACTCGTATCTAAAATAATCCCTTTTTTTTACATTCTTAGATCGATAAAATCCGATCTATAGTCAATTTTTACTACGCGGAATAACGCAAACACGACTTAGTAGAATCGAACTCCGGTGGGAAAGCGCAGTCAAATAGACTTAACACTCGACTAAAGACATATCCCCATTTAAAATAATACTAAAAAGGATCCAAGTTAGAATATTTTGATTGCAAATATTTCATATGGATTATACAAAAATAATAAAATATTTTCGGTTTCTCAAATTGTAGTAGAAACCCACATGAAAGTTTCTATTTTTCTCTATCAAATTTTTGTAGATTTTTCCTACTCTATGAAAAACTTATTATATTTTATTATTTTTAATTCTTTCTTATTTTTGTATTAACCATCAATTTTTGCAACGAAGATGTTCTTTTATTTAAAGAAAAAAAAATGGGAAAGGTGACCAAGCTTGACGGAACGAACTAGGTCAAAAGAACGCGTCTTGGGTCTGATGTTTGTTTATGCCAAGTGGTATCTTTTTGGGTTTTCTTTTTAACGTCATCATCAGTGATGTCATCTTTTAACTTTTATTTTTGCTTCAAGTGATCTCATATAAGATTGAATTTTTTGTCACCATATTAGAAAACACTACACTAAATGCATACTCCAACCAAACCATGTACAATACATAGGGTTAAAAGTCAATGATCACAATGAAAAGAAAAATCTAGAAGAAAATGATGCGTTTAGCATAAGATTTAAGGTAAAAAGGTTTGCTAATTGAATATGCTGCGAGGTTTGGTTTGTGGTCTGTGGATGTCTAAAACCTAAACCTCTTTAGTGTCGGTCGGTTGACAAATGGATACATTCGAAATAGTTTTACATATTTTTATTGTTTGGTTAAATTTTGTCGTCAATGCTAAGAAAAATATTTAACACCATGTATAATTTTTGATTAGACAATATTTTAAGGCCACATGTATGATTATGTGAATCTCTTAACAGTATTTGTTTAGCTTAACTATTAGTCTCTTGTATTTGATTATATGGATATTTAGATTTATTTTTACAAAATTTGGATAACTCGACGGATAAAACCACATGCTGTTTAAAGTCTTAGCCATCATGTAATTACACTATCCTGTAGATGAAACATGATAACTGAATGGTCAAACAGCTAGACGTCAACGAAAACCCTTCATTAAGTTATTTAATCTCTTCCTATTCAAAATCAATATATCATCCATGCTCTTATAAATTTTGGGTTAGTCATAAAAAAAACATGATTTTTGTACTTTTAATCTATAAATTCTCCCATTTTCTGTCATCCATACTCTTATAAGTTTTGGGTTAGTCCTAAAAAAGCATGATTTTTGTACTTTTAATCTATGAATTCTCCCATTTTAAACTTTAGAAATATATATATTGTAACGCCCCAACCACCACATTTTATTCATCTTGAAAACATTTCATTTGAACATAAATCTTAAAACACAAAGTCTTATGATTGCGATTATGTACAAAGTTTAATAATTAAGAAAATGTGATTAGTTGTTTACCGGATATATAAAAGACTAACATTCTTTTTCATTTAGTTTGTCTTAACCTGATAATTGCTCTACTAGTGAGATCTGCCCATTGAAACAAAAAGCTTTCCACTCAAATTCTCTGAGGTTGCACATGCATGTCTTTTTCTACCAAACAAATATTTTTCTACTTGTTTGCGCGTCCAGAGATATCTCATATACATATTCAGAAAAGTAGCTGATAACAATAGAGAAAATGTTAATCAAAAAATTTGTTTTGAGTTAAAAAAAAAACTTAACCAATTCAATAAAATTTAACTTCTAAAAAGATATATTAGCTCCTGAATAAAAAAAATAAGATTTTACAATTACATGCTCTATTTCTCCAATAAACAATTATAAAGTACTTACACAATCTAAAACTTTTTAGTGAATATAATATTAATTAATGATCTAAAAATTTCATCACACTTTTTTCCTGATTCATCACCCATAAAATAATAACAAAAAATGTGAAGTTGGTTGAAAAAACCAAAAAAGTTGAAAAACGACTTGACTATTATTTAAACTTGTGCTTGAATTATTTTTTAAAAATACGAATTCATCTTGACTTTCGTCTCTAATCTATATGATATAGACTATATCCTTCCTCGCATAAACTCTTCCTTGAATAAAATCACAAACACGCTTCTTCTTCTCCTTCTTCCTCAATCATCCCTAAATCACAATCTGAAACGTCACCTGACTCTAACCCAATCTAACGCCGCCGAATCAAAATCAACTTCTTCCCCAATTCAATTCTACTTTCTGGGTCTTCGTTGAAATCCCTGATCTCTCTGTTGTTACCTTCCCATGGGATGGTCACTAATAATTCTCAAAAGAGCAACTTGGGCATGACAAAGTCCATGAATTTCTTTCAGAATATCATCAAACCTTTCAAACGCAACTCCAATCGAGGTAAGATCTCTTTGATTTACTGGTTCCTAGTAGAAAGATTAGGTTTTGTGAGTTTGACTCACTTTTTCTTCGTTGACTTAAAAGGTCTTGAAGATGATATTGAGCGAATTGCAGCTATGGAGCAAAAAGTTTTCCCATTTCAAGTTTTAGTTTCCGCTACTAAGGATTTTCACCCGACCCATAAACTCGGTGAAGGTGGATTTGGTCCTGTCTTCAAGGTAATTTTGACATACCCAGAGCTTAAAGTTTCCATTTTTATGGTTGTGGTTGTGAAATTGTCTGAAGTGTATTATTGTGTGTGTTTTTGTTAGTTTGGCTGATGAGATTGATTGGTGTGTAATAGGGAAGATTACCTGACGGGAGAGACATAGCAGTGAAGAAGTTATCTCAGGTTTCAAGGCAAGGTAAAAACGAGTTTGTGAATGAGGCTAAGTTGTTGGCTAAAGTTCAGCATCGCAATGTTGTTAATCTTTGGGGTTATTGTACTCATGGAGATGATAAACTCTTGGTTTATGAGTATGTCGTAAACGAGAGCCTCGACAAGGTTCTATTCAGTAAGTTTATCTTCTCGATGAGATTGGTTTGTACGTTAGGATAAATGATGATGAAAGAAGACGATTTTAACATGTGGTGGTTGCTTCATTTGAATGCAGAATCCAACAGAAAATCGGAGATAGATTGGAAGCAGAGGTTTGAGATCATAACAGGCATTGCTCGAGGACTTCTCTATCTACATGAAGACGCGCCAAACTGCATCATCCATAGGGATATTAAGGCTGGTAATATTTTGCTGGATGAAAAATGGGTTCCTAAGATTGCTGATTTTGGGATGGCTAGACTCTATCAGGAAGATGTAACACATGTCAATACTCGTGTTGCAGGAACCAAGTATGCTTTCTTGTTGTTAACCCTTAAAAGCTCAATTTACATTAAATGTCATTTGGACTCTGTTTCTTTGTTGGTGTTAATCACTGCTTCTTTGTTTTTCTTATGCGCAGTGGTTATATGGCGCCAGAATATGTAATGCACGGGGTTCTATCGGTAAAGGCAGACGTATTCAGCTTTGGGGTTTTGGTTCTGGAGCTCGTAAGTGGACAGAAGAACTCGAGTTTTAGTATGAGACACCCTGACCAGACTCTTCTTGAATGGGTAAAGCCTCTAGTCTCTGGTCTCATGCTTTATTGTTTATAGCGTTGTTGTGAAATTTGTGATGGCCCGACCTGACCAGGTTTTAACCCCTACCCCGTTTTAAGCCGCGCTGATTTAATACCCTGATTTCAGCCCACGATTAAACTGGAAACTACAATAAGGGTTTTACCTGGTCCGTCCGGTCTATGACTGGTTTAGACTCAAAATGGACCGGACGGACTGGCACTGATTTCTCAAAATGAAAAAAGGGTCATCTTGTGGACCTCACGGGCTTGCAGTCCACCATAACAACCCAATTTTCTTCAGCGTAATATAACCAATACTAAATTCTTTCTAAATGTGTCACAGGCATATAAGTTGTACAAGAAAGGCAGGACCATGGAGATACTAGACCCAGATATAGTAGGTTCAGCTGAGCCGGATCAAGTCAAACTCTGCGTACAGATCGGACTACTCTGCGTTCAAGGCGATCCGCATCAAAGACCGCCCATGAGACGGGTATCTCTACTTCTCTCGAGAAAACCAGGACATCTAGAAGAACCGGATCATCCTGGTGTCCCGGGATCCAGATACCGTCGTCGAACACATCGTCCTTCAGGAGCAGCATCACTTGGAACATTGTCGACCACTGGTTCCAGCACAGATTCTTTCGGTTCGAACTTGAACACAAACACCGGAACAGGTGGTAGAGGTACCCCCGCATCTTCTAAAACTACTACTCGGAGTAATGCCACTAGAAGTGCTGGTCAGAGCTCTAGCTCAGACCCTAACGGGAAACGACATATGAGTTATTGAAGTACATAAACTCTGGTCACAGGTCACTGTAAATAGCGAGCTGCATATATAATATTTGGTTCACAATTTATTTATTTTTGCTTTTGAAAAGTAAATTAATTTTGTTTTGACTGCGGTAGTGATTTAGTTTTGTAGTATGATTTGTTATATTAGAGGGAAAAAAAAAATTATGATTCATTTGTTACATTTGTATATTAGAATAAAATCACTTGTAGTCCCCATATCTAGGTCTCCTTTTGTGGCCTCGTACGTATAAAAGAATATTCTCTTGTAGAATTTGACAATGACCATTAACGGTATTTTACTTTTTTTTTTTAAAAGGTCTTCAACGTCTTTATAATTAATTTTTCAGTTATAAATATTTTACAAAATTTTTTTTTTTTGTTTGTTAAATGATACTAGTATTTCGATATAAATTGATGTAAAAATGCACGATACAGCGTTCGTTCAGGATATTGGGTGGCTACCCATGTCAATCTACACGATGACGAAACTGTTACTCCTCCTAAAGGATCAGTTGCCCTTAAGACGAAAATATGGAAGCTCAATATTACTCCTAAAATCCGTCATTTTCTTTGGAAGTGTTTATCAGGTGCTATAGCGACTACAACACAACTTATAACGAGAACAATCCCCGCAGACCCGGTTTGTCAACGCTGTTGTAAGGAAGATGAGACCATTAATCATATCCTCTTCACATGTCCTTTCGCCAAAGCTGTTTGGTGACATGTTCATGGTACAGGACAACATTATCTCTCGGACTACCTTGAAGACAATATGAGAAGCCTTCTCCTCCGGACTACGATTTCAAGTCTCTCTCAGTCCCAACGTCTGTTACCTTTTTGGATAGTTTGGAGACTATGGCGGTCAAGGAATGATTTTCTGTTTCGCAAGATAACAAGAACTCCACAATCTGAAGCAACTAAGGGGACAAATGAAGCAACTGAATGGTTGGATGCCAATATCAACTCCGAAGTTGACAGCAACAGTACTTCACCACGGACTACTCCCAGTGATAAATGCTCCCGATGGTCGCCTCCACCAATTGGTTGGCTGAAGTGTAATTTCGATAGCGGATACAAGCAAGGGCAATCCTTTACAAATACGGGCTGGGTGATAAGGAACAGTGATGGGAAAGTACTTCTTTCGGGATGTGCAAAACTTAGTTCTTCTACCTCTGCATTGCAGGCCGAAGCTTTGGGTTTCTTACATGTTCTTCACGTAACTTGGTCTCAAGGAATGCGTCAAATTTGGTTTGAAAGCGATAGTAAAGAACTGACTTCCATCATTAACAAGTGTGAGGACCATTCGCAGATTGGCACTCTACTTCAAGACATTCGATATTGGATGGCAAAGCTCCCACTTGCATCTTTAGATCATGTTAACCGAGAACGAAACAGTGCCGCGGATAAAATGGCTCATCAAGCTATAACTATGAACTCTTTATATAATGTGTACTCTGTTCCTCCTTCTGTTCTAATTCCTTATTTGTATCAACCTTACACAATCTAATAAAGCTTCAGGTGTTAAAAAAAAAAAAAAAAAAATTGATGTAAATTAAACTGAAATTAGTGGGAAAAATAGCGTTAGAAGCGTTCTAATTATAGGGAATTTAATACCACCGGTTTGGGTAAAGTTAGGTCCACTAAAAGACAAAAAGAGACGAGCCACACGCGTCACCTTCTCGTTTAGCCTCTTTCTCTTCTTCCTCAGACTCTTGTGTAAAGAGGCTTTTAGCATCATCTTCCTCTTTCACCTTCAGGCTTCGTTCAGATTTGAAATGGTGTCGTTCAAGGTCTCTGTTGTCTCTACTTCACCTATTGATGGCCAGAAACCTGGAACTTCTGGACTCCGTAAGAAGGTTCGTTCGCTTGCGCTTCTTCTTTCTCTTGTTATCTCAATCTCACATTCTTCTTTCGAAATTTGATTAGAGATGTGAATTCTGATTCAGATCGCAACGAAATTGATTTTTGTAAATCTTATGGATTGAATGAATTTGTATGTTGGTTTAACAATTTGATCTGATCCGATGAGATTTGAATTCACGCATTGTTTCGTTTTAGCGAATTTTGGTAGATTTTGAAACTATATGTGCCGCTAATGTGTTAAAACGTTGCACTGACGTGTTGAGAAAACAGATTCTATCTTAGTTTCTTCGAGTGTTGTGTATTTCTTCTTGTAGACTGATGTGGAATCTCTCAGTTCTCTCTGATACTGTGGTGGCATAATTTGACAGGTGAAAGTGTTTAAGCAACCAAATTACCTTGAAAATTTTGTTCAGGCAACGTTCAATGCTCTTACTCCTGAGAAAGTTAAAGGTAAAAGATCTCTCCTAAAAAAAAAAAAAAGATCTCTCTTACCTCGCTTTGATTGTTGTTATTCAGGTAAAGGTAGATGACTGCTAATTCCATCTAAGAAAGAGTATTTGTTAACTTGTGCAGGTGCCACACTTGTGGTCTCTGGTGATGGTCGTTATTATTCAGAGCAAGCTATTCAGGTACTTTACATGTCCTTTGATTTTTGCCAAATTGCGTTTTGTGTAAGCATAATAGTAAAGAGTATAACTCTCCAGACACTTTGTTTTCACATTTACCTATCATAGTAGAGAGAGGGAGAGGAATTAGAGCTTATGAACTTGGTTACATTTTTCTTTGAAGATATTCTCAACATTTTATTACTGACAATAGCTCTTTTCCACTACTTTCAAGTTCATTTGGCTAACATTGATTGACCGGCTGCTAACATTCCACTACGTTTTGAATCTATTTTTTTCATGAAATGATTGTTCGTAAATACCACATGATCATTCTTTTTAGTGGTTTATACAACTTTGTTTCCTACCTGGACAGATTATAGTTAAGATGGCAGCGGCTAATGGTGTTAGACGCGTGTGGGTTGGTCAAAACAGTCTGCTATCAACTCCTGCTGTATCAGCTATTATCCGTGAAAGAGTAGGGGCTGATGTGAGATATCTTCCTCTTAAGTCATACTAGTTACTTTTCTCTTGGGTTGTTATCTAAGGCTATGCATGTTTGCAACATGTAATGTCGTGATGAGAAACTAACCGGAATCTCCAATTTCAGGGATCTAAAGCCACAGGAGCATTTATATTAACAGCAAGTCATAATCCTGGTGGCCCAACTGAGGTCAGTTCTGTTCTTGACTTCTTGTTCTCACTCTTTTGTGCATCGGTTAGTAAACTATATATTCATCTCTCTGATTCCATATGCTGATTTCATACTATTATATTCACAGGATTTCGGAATTAAGTACAATATGGAAAATGGTGGACCGGCTCCTGAATCAATCACAGATAAGATTTACGAGAACACAAAGACAATCAAGGAGTACCCAATAGCGGAAGATCTTCCTAGGGTATCTAACATTTCTGAGTGATCCTCTTATTTGTCATCATCTTTTTTCATCTTGTATTTTACTAATCATGTGTTTTTTGCTGGACTTTTTGATTGAATGCACAGGTTGATATTTCTACTATTGGTATAACCAGCTTTGAAGGACCTGAAGGAAAGTTTGACGTCGAAGTTTTTGATTCCGCAGATGACTATGTTAAATTAATGAAGTAAGTATTTCCATCTTTGTATCTTAGAGAGACAACAGTTCATGAATCTACACTCTCTCTGATCTATGTGAATGGTTCCAGAATCTGCGCTCTCGTTGTTCTTAATTTTTTTTTGTCTCATCAGGTCAATCTTCGACTTTGAATCCATCAAGAAATTACTATCGTCTCCAAAATTTACGTTCTGGTATATAGTTCATCAACATACATAAACCTTTTCTTCTGAGTTTGTTTGCTTGTATAGGCTCAATCATGTCTTTGTTGTTTTATTTCCCATCGTTCTATGAAGCTATGATGCATTGCATGGAGTGGCTGGAGCCTATGCACACCGCATCTTTGTCGAAGAACTAGGTGCACAAGAAAGTTCGTTGTTGAACTGCGTACCCAAGGTATCATTTTTGTCTAACCAGGAAATATTATTCCTTAAAATGGCTTTTATGATTTTATTACAACACGAAAATGTACAGGAGGACTTTGGAGGAGGTCATCCGGATCCCAATCTTACCTATGCTAAGGAGCTTGTGGCACGCATGGGATTGAGTAAAACTGATGGTGCCGGAGGAGAGCCTCCAGAGTTTGGCGCCGCTGCTGATGGTGATGCAGACCGAAACATGATCCTTGGTAAAAGGTAGCAGACTAAGCTCTTTGAAGTGAGAGCACAGAGATGTGGAGTGGGTATACCACTCTCACCTTTAACCAAAATTATCTCTTCTCCACAGGTTTTTCGTAACTCCTTCGGATTCAGTTGCCATAATTGCTGCAAATGCTGTTGGGGCCATTCCATACTTCAGCTCTGGTTTGAAAGGTGTTGCAAGGTATGCATCCCCGTTCTTCTTTTGTTTGTTCCGGGTCATAGATTGAAAAAGTTGGACTTTGGTGTCATATGCTTCTGTTTATTATAGATAGTACAGTCTTTTCGCATTTAATTCTCAACTTTCACATTTGTATTTCAGGAGCATGCCCACCTCAGCTGCCCTTGATGTCGTTGCAAAAAACTTGGGTTTGAAGTTCTTTGAGGTGGATATCATTGTGCAGCGTCTCTCTAGCTTCTATTCATTGCAATTACGTAACATAGTTTATTCCTCTAATACATTTATATTCCAGGTTCCAACAGGCTGGAAATTTTTTGGCAATCTTATGGATGCTGGGATGTGCTCTGTATGCGGAGAAGAAAGTTTTGGAACCGGTGAGCTTCTATTACTAGATCTTCACATGTTTTAAATCCGTAACAACCCTACACAGCTCACAAAGAAGCTTTTCCACAGGCTCGGATCATATCCGTGAGAAAGATGGGATCTGGGCAGTTCTTGCTTGGCTATCAATATTGGCTTACAAGAACAAGGGAACCCTTGATGGGAATGCAAAACTGGTGACGGTTGAAGACATCGTCCGCCAGCACTGGGCTACTTATGGCCGTCACTATTACACTCGATACGACTATGAGGTAAAACTGACAAATTCCATTATTGGGTTATAGACAATATGTAGAATAAACAGTTACCTTGTAACCAATTTCTAAATATCTCCTCCAAAGAACGTAGACGCAACTAAAGCTAAAGAACTCATGGGGCTCTTGGTTAAGTTGCAATCTTCACTTCCTGAAGTCAACAAGTATCTCTCTCCACTTCTTTTCAAATCCATTCCTTTTTTTTTTACTTGAATGACTTTCAGACTCACGTTCTTGGATAATTGGTCAGGATTATAAAGGAAATTCATCCGGAGGTTGCAAATGTTGCAAGCGCAGATGAATTCGAGTACAAAGATCCAGTAGATGGCTCTGTTTCAAAGCACCAAGGGATCCGATACTTATTCGAGGATGGATCACGACTTGTAAGTCGATATATCTAAAATGGATTTTCATAACACAGTAACAATTCAACAACTTGTGAAATTGTAAAAGCTAATCCGGGCTTTCTTACCTTTGTGACAAAGGTGTTCCGTCTCTCGGGAACTGGCTCAGAAGGAGCAACGATAAGGCTCTACATTGAACAGTATGAAAAGGACGCCTCAAAGATCGGCCGAGATTCTCAGGATACTCTTGCTCCTTTGGTCAGATTCTCAGATACCTTAAATACGCATAATCAATCTTTTTCATGTTTATTTAACACCAATTGTTGATGTCTGATTTTTCACAGGTTGATGTTGCTTTAAAGCTGTCGAAAATGCAAGAGTTCACCGGCCGATCATCACCAACTGTTATTACATAAGACAGCTTTCAGACGATGCTATCTCCAATACTATCATTCCAACTTCACTTCTTATGAGTTTGGGTTATTACTATACATCTATCTTAATGGAAAATACATTAGGTTGGCAATTGAATTTTGCTTTGTTGAACTCCCCCCAAATAAAATTAAGAATGCCTCAACGTTGGAGCATGTGTGGCAGATGGAGACGTAGCAAGAGAAAAAGCGATCCAACAATAACTGATACCTACGGTGTACAACTATAGATATTGGACCCGAGAGATGGTGATGACAAGCCAGTAGACAGATGTTTATAATCTGTCTCGTGAGCTTGACCAACAAAAACTTTCTGACAGTTAAGAACTAATGTTGGGCATGAATTTCACGAATCAGATTGTGCCACGTTTGTTATCATGACAATTTTTTTTGTTAACACCCGAATCCCTGGAGAATCCACGAGCTATATAATAGAATGGTTAGGTTATCAGTTAGATGAAAAAGAAAGATGAGTCAAGGTTCACGGGTTCTTTTATTTGGTTTTTAAATCCAAAAGACAAGAGAAGCATCATTACCATCCAAACACTCCTCCCAGTGTAGGCATTCTTCCTTTGTCCTTTCTCCATATTTGTTGTCTTTAACTAGACTTTTGTCTCAACAATGACTGATGCTTTAGCTAACCATCAATTTCTTATATACATAAAGTTGATGGTTAGCTATTTTATATACATGGAAAATCATAGGCCAAGTACAATCAATATGCTTTTTTTCTATCCATAATAGACACTTCTAGTTGTTAATTGTTAGTCTCTGGAGAAAATTCGATATTTCGATCATGTCGATCATTTCTTACTATCCTTTTTACTACAATAATCAATTCAGGAGAAGTGAAGAATATGTTTCCACTTTCAGGCTTGATGGGGAAATCTAATGAATAATGTTTTCATATTCGTTGAAGCTTTTTAGTTTCTAAAAAACATGAAAAGTGAGCGATACTTCAGTGTTCGACAATATATATTTGAAACCGAGTATTCTATCATATAAACTCCCGAGGAGTAGTGGAGTTACAGCGCATGCATGCAATATCAATTATGCATCGGCTTCTTCATCAATAAAGTAAATTAAGAATCTTATTTATAAGAGTTGTAATTTATGTTCAATTATTTATTTATCACGTTCTCTTAACGTACTTTTTTATACCAGAAAATAATCTAAAGAAATCCTAAAACGGCAACTGAAATGGAAGAAAAACGAAAAGAACCTGATTCTTTTTAACACCGCTGTTTTCATTTATTTGCAAAAACTGAAATAAATCCAAGTAAATAATAACTTCGACAAAAAATATATTAACAACCAAGAAAAACTCACATATAGTTTCAGTATTACATGCAACAACGAGTAGTAATTTTAATTTATCAAGATATTATATATAAGTATAAAATTCATATTTTCAGGATAAAGAAAGACTCGAACGATCAATGACTGATATATTATTAATTAATGTATTACTGACTCGTCGGCATAGCGGTTAACTAAAGCGAGCGCATTGCTAGTGAGCTTCTTGACGACATCGACTCGAGAGCAGACGTCATCTTTGATGGAGTCGTCTTCGTGGACGTCTTTGAACCCGTCGGTACAAGTATACTCGTTAGTGAGGGCTGCGCTAAGCCAAGTCTTGACATTGCTCATCTGGAACCTAAATGACTCGACCGAGCCAGACGCGGAGACAAGCTCCTTCATCTGTTTCATCGAGCCTCTCATATCGTCGACGGCATCTTTCAGATTCTCGAAGCAGTCTCTAAGGACGGGGGTTGGGTGGTCGCGGTTATAAGCGTTTTGAAGGTAAGAGAGAAGGTGGAGAGTGTTGTGGAGAGTGAGGGAGATGGCTACACGTGCGAGGCGGTTCGAGTCATTTTGGATGGAGTTGGCAAAAGAGGAGAGAGTGGATAAGCAAAGGTCCGGGTAGAGTGTGGTGTTGCAGGCTGTACGGATGAAATCGGAGCCGTTGGATGATGGGAGTGGGGGATCAACGGTGAGGATTGGTGGAAGAAGGGAGGATAAAAGAAGTATAAGGAGAATAGGTCTCATCATTGTTACCATATTATTGTGTGATGTGTTTGGCTCTTTTGGATTCATGAGCCTTCCTTTTGGAGTTATATATAGGGTTTTTGAAAAATATCAGATTTTATAAAGAAAAAATTTAGAGGTTGAGTTTGGAGGTGAACAAATATCTCTGCCAACAATTGTCTGCATGCATGTTTAGTGGGCCGGGCCGGGCCGAATTCCAATAAAAAAAAACTTATCATATGAAAAGAAGTTAGTTTCTTTGATTTGAAATTGTATCCGACACAACGCACAGGCTAAATAGCTTTGTTGAGCCAATAAGCCCATATATATTTGAACAGAGACGTAACTCTTAAGATCCTAATGATACACCACAACAAGCAGTCCTAATTCCTAAACAAGTTTCTTTTTTATGGTTACTTTGTATTCAAACTACCAACATTTGTTCTCATTGATCAGTATGTTGAGACTTATCATAAGTTTCTTCCAAGATGGTGCATAAGGAATAAATGTATGGACCTATCATGTTATAGGAACGCTAGTGGCAACGAACATATGATGGTTCATGCATATCACCGATAAATGAACAAATAATCTATTCTGTGATATAGTATCTCGGTATCAGATTACGGTTGGTCCAAAAAATACATTGGATTTTTATTTCGATCACACAACTACCTTCACCATCTTGGTTATTCCATTCATTAATGAGCATGATTTTTTTTTTTTTTGCGATTAGATATATTTCTTAAATAAACATGTAGTACATATATATGAGTGAAAGTAATTTGAACAGTTAATTAGAATCGTAAATATTTAGTTCTACTTGTAAATTCATCGCTTTAATTACTTTCTATTTTGATATTGTTTGATCCAAACCACCAGTATATAGATCTTTAACCTATTATACAAAAGTTTTGATCTCTTAGGTTTCTTTTTAGCTATTAGATACAAATTCGTAGAGACTATATATACATTTTTGGATGTAGAACAACAATGTTCCTCAAATATCCCATAAAACTTATTGAATCAACTGGTCCAAACAAATACAACAAGAACTTATTGTCTACGCTAATTAAGATGACCCAAAGACACTAATCAATCGGCCTAAACTTGAGGCGGATTTAAAGACATCACGGTAACATAACATCCTTGTTACTTTTTCTGTTCTCTTTTTTTCTTGGCCGTCCATTTCTTTCTTTTGGCAAAATAATTTTGCTTGAGGAAAAAACAAAAATAATTTTGGTGAGAATAAAAAAAAAGGAAAAAAGATGGCTGGCTACACGAAGTATCCGCGAAGACATGGCCATACATGCAAAGTTTAATAATGGATCCTAAACTACATGAACTATATGTATCGCATGCCCACATATACGAACTATATGTAGTCATGTCGCCAACATCACGAACATTTTTTTCCGGTACACTTTTCGCCGGAATCCGGTATTGACCAGTTTGACCGGCGTTGACCAACATAAATATTCAAATTTTTTCATGTGGGCATGCGATACATATAGTTTGTGTAGTTAGAGATACATTTTTAAACTTTGCATGTGTGGCCATGTCTTCGCGGATACTTCGTGTAGCCAGCCATCTTTTTTCCAAAAAAAAAAGTTTTCAAAAGTTACGTGGCTAATACAGCGAAGAGGATCGATCACATGCACCAGCACTATTTACAACAATCCTTTTAGGCTATATATTATTTGTCAACCCCGTAACACCATTCGTACCCATTAATCATGACCATTTTGGAGAGATTTTCCACCAAAAACGGCGTCGGATAAGTTTTTGGCCTTTTGTGTTTCTTATTATTTGTGTGCAACAAACTGCAAAGCATAATTTCATTTTAACCGTACTATGCGGAGATTTTAAATTGGATAAAGATGATTCATTCATCACGCGGACATAGTAATGTATGTCGCTTTGTCGTTAATACTGATAAATTCATGTTAATGATTCTATGATTTCCAGCTATCTCATTAATTATTAAGACGTTTAATTGGAGTTATTAGCAATTGTGAATGATACAATGATTAGCATTTTCATGTGCCATGCCCATGCATGAGGCTATTTTTTGTTTAAAATTTTATATATTCTATTGAAATTTTTTATATATACTAAATTAGCATTTGTCTATGCTTTTGTCTACTAATTAATTAACCTTTACCTTGACTATGAACAAATCTCACGATTTTGATACTTTAAACCAAAACATATAAAATGTTAGCGGTCTTTTAAATCGATAATGTGCTTAGATGATAGATAAATGTTCTTTATTACTCTTATACGTTCTTAGGAACCTCTTTTGTTTCCAATGCATGGTAAGAACTCGTATCCTTAAGCACCAATGCTATATGCTTAATGCCTCATTATATATATAGAATGAGATTGACTGTGTTCTGAATCATCATAATATAAGGCACACAAAGAACATAAAACGAAATACTTAGCAATATAATAGCTTTCCCATAAAAATGAAGAAGAATACAATAAACTTTTCTTTTTTAAAAAAACTATATAATAATTTCACACTCGAATCAACCAAATGCAAGATGTCTTGTCCATTTATACATCACATGAGTAAGTGGATTACAGATTGCAATCGATGAAATTTGGATCTTAGCTAAAAATTTATTACGTTACTATATACATCGAGTTTTAAGATGTTCATAATCTCAACCACAAGTTTGAAGAAACAAGAAACTGAGTAATAATAAATCAAATAAAATTTCATGGCTGATGGAATCTTTTTTCTAATTGTAGGTCCAAAAAAGCCTAAATTAATGGGGAAACATAAATCAAAATTCAATAGCGATTTTACTAATTATGTCTTGGTTAAAAAGAGGAAAAAGCAAAAAAAATTAATCACAAAACTCCAAAACCACCTAATTGAGATCAAAACACGTGTCGCTTGCCAATAGGGCGGTGGGTCACATGGTAAAAATTCCACTTTTATTTTAACTTTCTTCATAATTCATTTCACAGATTTCAACTTTTTTTATTTTGCAATTTTGGATTTTCTCACCGTACACCGACGGCGTACCACTCCTTCCACACCGTTCGCATTAAATCCTCAAAAAACCCTAAAACCCGAATCCAATAACCCACCCGGTCCAACCGGTTTTTCAAACCCGGTCAATCCAAAATTCGCCTCGGAATCCAAACCTCCATACCCAATCTAACATGGAGCTACATCCAATAAACAAATTCCACGTGGTGACCATTCATTGGCTCTAAATCTGGAATCCAAGAGGACCTTTTTAGTATAAAGAGCCCCTTCGTTGGTCCTATCACCTTCTCTCTCACTCACACTAACAGAAAACAAAAAAAGAAGAGCACAAAAAACAGAGAAAAAGAATGGCGCGAAAATCCCTAATTTTCCCGGTGGTTTTGCTCGCCGTTCTTCTTTTTTCTCCTCCGATTTACTCCGCCGGACACGATTACCGTGACGCTCTCCGTAAAAGCATTCTCTTCTTCGAAGGTCAACGTTCCGGTAAACTCCCACCAGATCAACGCTTAAAATGGCGCCGTGACTCAGCATTACGCGACGGTTCCTCCGCCGGCGTAAGTCTAGTTACATACATTTCAAACTTCTTCTTCTTCTAATCTCTGTTTTCCGACGATATTTAACCCTAATTTCTCACTTTTCCCCTAAAAAAATCTCAGGTTGATTTATCCGGAGGTTACTACGACGCCGGAGACAACATCAAGTTCGGTTTTCCGATGGCCTTCACAACAACGATGCTTTCATGGAGTATAATCGATTTCGGTAAAACCATGGGACCGGAGCTTAAAAACGCCGTGAAAGCTGTCAAATGGGGAACAGATTACCTCCTAAAAGCGACGGCGATTCCCGGAGTCGTTTTCGTCCAAGTCGGAGACGCTTACTCTGATCATAACTGTTGGGAAAGACCTGAAGATATGGACACTCTTCGTACTGTTTACAAAATCGATAGAGCTCATCCTGGTTCTGACGTCGCCGGTGAAACCGCAGCCGCTTTAGCCGCCGCTTCAATCGTTTTTAGAAAACGCGATCCTTCTTATTCCAGACTTCTTCTTGACCGTGCCACTAGGGTACGTAACGTTACTCTGTTTCACACTTTAACCATATTACATAGCATTGATTGTGGTAATTAATTTTTATCATAACCAAAATTTGTTAAGACTGTGGCCGTTAAAGCAAATTTTTTTAATATTATTCTCTTTGTTTTTTTCTTTGATAGTCAAAAAGTTTTTAATTTTAATCAATTATTCTTTGCTTGTGAGATAAGAGATTCGTCTCCAAATGCATTCATAATAATTGTTTTTTTTTTGTTCATTACTTTTTTTTGTTTATAGTTGGTCCATTTCTATGATTCGTTTTTAATAATTTGACTTTGTTTTGAGTATTTTTCTTACGTATATGTACTATTGAATAAATATTTTATCTGACGTAGAGAAGATATATCAAAAACTCACGGATCTGAAGTAAAAATGTTGTAACGTGGTCGCAGGTATTCGCGTTTGCTAACAGATATCGCGGCGCGTACAGTAACAGTCTCTACCACGCGGTTTGTCCTTTTTACTGTGATTTCAACGGTTACCAGGTAATTATAGTTACTTTTTTAGTTACCTATTTTAGTATCAGCCGTTGGATGATAAATGGTGAATTTGACTGACATGTGATGGTGGTGCAGGATGAGTTACTGTGGGGAGCTGCGTGGCTACACAAAGCCTCGAGGAAACGAGCGTACAGAGAATTCATTGTGAAGAACGAGGTGATTCTTAAGGCTGGAGATACCATTAATGAGTTTGGTTGGGACAATAAGCATGCTGGGATTAATGTCTTAATCTCCAAGGTAAATATCACTTAAAATTATTCAATTATTTTTCTGGTCAATATTGCATGGTTTTTGGTGCGCATTGATTGTTTGCTTATAATCATGTGTCAAAAGATTTTGTGTGGAATTAGCAAGGTTTTAGGGAAAGAGTGGCGTTTTTTTTTTTCATACGTTTGTTTGGTTGCAAGGGGACTACTAATGTATAAGAATTAAATTAAACATAGGTAGAGAGATGGTTGTGTCTGGTATATCACGTGTTTGTGGCACGACTTTTGATCATATAATTGGAAGTGGGGTTCACATTTCAATTATATGTCCTATGACCTATCTAGTTATTTTGATCTTCTATATGTGCTTCAATATCTTGGAACAAACCGGCTTAGATTAGATGTGTGAACCAATCGAGTCTTTTGTTTAGATATATAGACACATAAAAGTGGTTTGAAAACTAGGTCATGTTAGAGTCATGCTTTATTATATGGGATATTAAATTAGAGAAGATAAAATGGGGGATGGATGATTGGACCTTGCACATGATGAATAATGGGAATTAGCCAATTAGAAAAGGTCATGTGATGTGGGAGCTAAATCTTAAGGTAAGACATACCTCATTGGACATTCCCCTTTTTTTGTCCAGTGTGTGCTCAACATGCCTCCTAGATTTGGCTTCATATAATTTTAATAATATAACATTACCAATTGGAAGCCAGAGCCTCACATGGACCCATGATCCATGACTACTTGACTAGTGAATGGATAAAAAAAGTGTGCATTTCTCGCATATATCTATATTATATAATATATAGAAACTTGATAATCCAATGTAGGTAGGTGAAATGTATACAGTATGATTTTGTGAGTTTGCATGTGGTGTATCACATGAGTAAACCTCCTATTTGTGGTTTTGGATAGACTAGAGTATTTAATAACTAAGGTATATAGCAAACATTATTATTAGTATCAGAATCAGAGTATCAGGCCTATTGGGTCAAGTGGGGACAGTAAAAGAGGGAAAGGGTAAAGAAGTCTTTGGTTACTGTTACAAAGCATGTGGCTCAAAACTCAAAAGGCTGAGAAAAATAAATAAAGTGTCGTGTCCCTTACCAGTTCCCATTCTGCTGCAAAAGCCTAAGTGGGTTTTTTCGTTTTGTCATTTCTCAACGGTCTCTTTTTTTTTATCAAATTGATTTGTCAAAGGCCCTTTCACCATCTCAGTTTTTCACATGGCGCTCTGTGTCAAGGTCCTTGATCTTTCTTGTTATTTATATTAGTCTTGTCTTTATAGTGTTTTTTGGCTTCTTGTTTTGAACTACAGGAAGTGCTAATGGGAAAAGCCGAGTATTTTGAGTCTTTCAAGCAAAACGCAGATGGGTTTATCTGTTCTATATTGCCTGGAATTTCTCACCCTCAAGTCCAATACTCTCGAGGTAATAATACAAAAACCCATCATTTTTTTCTCAATATCAAAGTACTTTTTCCCACATTCACGTGATTTACTTTTGTCTTTTCCTCCCAAAACTTTTTCTATGTTTATAATTTAATTAATTAGTAGTAATCTGATATATTTTTGTCTTACATACACAGGAGGGTTACTAGTGAAGACTGGAGGGAGTAACATGCAACATGTAACATCACTATCTTTCCTCCTATTGGCTTACTCTAATTATCTGAGCCATGCCAAAAAGGTTGTGCCTTGTGGCGAATTAACTGCTTCCCCATCTCTCCTCCGTCAAATCGCCAAGCGTCAGGTAAGAGATTTTTAAAAAAAAACATTGGTCCCAAATTTCAGACCAAAAAAAACAAAAAACATAGCCGTTTTGCTATTTGGGACCAAAGCCTTTTGTTTGTGATATGTGTGAACAGGTGGATTACATTCTCGGAGACAACCCGATGGGATTGTCTTACATGGTTGGATACGGTCAAAAGTTTCCACGTAGGATTCATCACCGCGGCAGCTCGGTTCCTTCGGTTTCAGCCCATCCGAGCCATATAGGGTGCAAAGAAGGCTCTCGCTATTTCCTAAGCCCAAATCCTAACCCAAACCTTTTGGTTGGTGCTGTAGTCGGTGGACCTAATGTCACCGATGCTTTTCCAGATTCAAGACCTTACTTTCAGCAGTCCGAGCCAACGACTTACATCAATGCACCACTCGTCGGCCTTCTCGGTTACTTCTCCGCCCATTCTTCTTGGCGATGAGCGATGGTCTTATTATTTACTATCTCTCCTTTAGAGGTGTGCTGGAAAACTTTAGGCCACCCAAATCCTTTTTTTTATATTATTAATGTTATTGCCACTCTTTTATTTTCTACTACTTAACCAATTGTATTGTAAGCCCGTAATTAGTGAAGAAGAGAAAGAGTTGTGTCAGTGTTTAAACTTATCTTTGCACCGTCATTACTTTTTTGCAAATAGAAGACCAGTGACCTATTAAATTTATCATCTAACTAAATTCGTAAACGTAACAATCATTATTTGTTTGTTGTCCTAATAAAAACGCTAAATTGAAAAGATATTGTGAAAAGGTTAAAACCGTTACCACTCTTATTGTCAGCCCATTGGTGACAAAAAGAAAGAAGTCATCAGCCCATTAATGAGGCCCATATAAGTGCGCACCGTAACAACCTTTAAATTACTTGAAAAAAAAATTCGTTGTAACGACCTCAATATGGATTAGTTCAGTGCAAATGTCAGAAATGGGTTTTGATTTTTAGGCTCCTCGATATCTACATGTTTTCATCTTCGTTTTTCTTTAGTTTAATTGAATGATATTATGCAATTGTTGTTACATGTGGCGTAAATTGTTGGAGAATTTACAAATATCTAAAATGATAAAATCTCTTCATAGATGGCAATGCCTTGTAGTGTTTGTTGACAAACAAAAAAAAAGAGGGCAATGCCTTGGGCCAGGGGTGGTCTTGAGGAGAGCAGGTAGGATGAAGCTGTCTGGGCTTCTAATTGTAGGGATGCGTAAACAAGCATTCAAATCGTTTATATAAAAACAAGCAAGACCTGAATTTACTAAAAACTTTAAGAAATGTAAATTCTATGTGAGTTTAATCAATCAGTTATTTTTATTATCTTTATTTCAAGTGCTATGTAGTTTGTTCTAAATTGAATATGTTATATTGTTATACTTGAAAACTAAAAAAAAAAAAAAAAAAAAAAAAAAAATGTTTTCCATTATAATACAAAATAACTATTTTTCAAAACCATTTTGAAACTCGAGAATTTATATATTGTTTGTTTCATACTTTTGTGATATTTAAACCTGTTATTACATAGTATTATAATTATGATGTCATAAAACAATAGACGTTTTTCTTCACAGTATCCAAGATATTCATAACTAAAATTCTATTTCACAATAGACGCTTTGATTCTAACTAAAATTTTGTTTTTCTTTTTATAAGGGATGTACATTTCAGACCTAATTTATATGATTATAACCAATGGAGGATTGATACATATATCTTCATATGATTATAACCAATGGATGATTGATACATATATCTTTGGGAACCACAAACCGTAAAAGGAAGAAACAAATTCAGGGTTTATCTCAAAATTGTACTTTGAAACGCAAGACAATTATCTTTTTGGATAATATATGTTAGATTGTTGGTCGCAGATATATATTCATGTCCAGTATCCATGTCCTTGTCTTGTGTTGTGTAAAAATGTACTCTATACTAATAGATAATTAAATAAGAAAGAAAAAAAAAACCTTGGTTCTTCAAAAATATATAAAAATGATGTAAACTAATTCAAAATACAATATGAGACACTCACCCACTCACATGTTAAAAAATATGAAGCAGAGTACTTACTTTTTTGAATGGAGAATGAAGGAGATAACATAAAATGAGTGTTGGGAATCATAAATTAATCCATCAATTCATGAAACAATCTAAACACAAACGGACCAAAATCAGCCCCAACAAAGAACTTTTGATTTGTGTAGTGGTAGTTCAAATTGCACAAGTTGGTGGGGGCATGAAAGGACAAGTGAGTAAATGATGATACAACATATACACGAGCGAGAGGAAGAGGATATGCAAAATGATAAGGCGACGACGATCGTTCTTATCCACTCATAAATATGAACGTGTTTTAGGTGATGAATTTAGAGGTTAAGCTCTTTTTTTGTCCTCCTCACCAAACTTTTGCTTATGTGCATCTCCTTCACCATTATTAATTACTTTCATACGATAATTTGTCTGCCTCAATAAATAAAAATATCTATAAGATCTTTTCACTTGTGAAGAGAATCTCTCTGTTTCACTAAAAAGCTATTTAAAACATTTATATTCCCTTGAAAATATATAATTTTTTGTTTGGCTGAATAAATATATCATCTTAGGCAATTTGCTAGTATCCTCTTTGGCGATGCATTCCAATATTATTTTCGTATAAATCAATTAAGTATTCATATATAGTTAATGAAGTGTGTTTGTGATAATCAAAATAATAAATACTAACAATAGTGAATTTTATTCGATCTTAAATTCTTGACAGAAATGACAAACAGATATCTGTTAGTTCTTAAGGTTATAAAGTAATCCTACAATAATAAACCAAAGCATTACAAACAATGATCAAATACAGAGACGCCCTAACGCCTTCTCCTGCTCGTAAGAATATAAATGGTAACTATATAACCATAATCTAATGATTAAAATTACAAATTACCATTGTAAAAAAAAAACTTGAGAAAAAAAAAGTGTAGGTTTTAGGTAGGAGAAGTAGAAGAGTAATTCATTCCACTGGATTCTCCGGTCGACAAATCAAGAAGCATCTTCTTGTATGGCATTGCACTCATAAGCCTGGACCAACAACATTCAATTCTTTTAGATTCAATCGAAAAACTCAAGTTTTTATTAAGAAAAGACATGTATCAAACCTCTCTTTGCGCTTCTCCAAGAACCGAGCTAGGGATGCTTTCCGAGCTTGAGGAACTGAAAATAAGCAATTTTTGAGTTTAGACATATGATATGTGGAATGAAAGTCTTGAATATATAATGATTGGATTCATATTGATATTTTAGATATACCTGAAGGAATCATGTTACCAGGAACTGCATTGAATGATTCGATCATGCTCATTGCATTAGTCGTAGCAACGGGGTTGTCCCTACATCTTGAGTAAGTATCAGTGTGAATGGCAGAGCTTGATGAGGCAGCAGCAGAAGTGTTATGGATTTGTTTTCCATACACTCTTTCAACTTCGCGAATTGGTTGTTGTTTCTTCAAGCTACTCTCTCCAGTTTCACCTTTCAAACCGTTCCCCGCGCATAACATGATGGCTTGAGCCTAGTCACATATCATCAATAGTCCATTTTAGAACATGTCAATGATATGTAAATGTTATATGTATGAATCTTGATTATATATACCTTATCAGGAGATATGTCATTAAAGACGCTAACAGTTCCGCCATAAAAGATAGTGAGCTGAGGAGATGATCCTGAGGAAGCCACTCTGTTTCCACAAAGCCCATAACCAAATTAAAATATGAAACGATTAATAATATTTTGTTGAATTCTTTAGCATGAAAATATCGAAATTACCGTGGAACAAGGGAAGGATGAGTTGGTAAAGGAACTGATCCTCCTAGTAAAAGCGGCGATGCGTTCTGAAACGCACCGCTGAATTGGCCTCTGCGGAAAATGGTGGCCGCAGAAACTGATCCCCACTGGTATGCACCCGGAAACGCCTTAGACTCCTAATTTTTAAACGTCAACATCTTTAAAAATTTTACATTCTAATTTTATCAAAAATGCCAAGAAATAAACGTGATCCAAACGCCAAACACCAAACGCCACAAAATTTTATATTATTTTTCCCCTAACTAACTTTGCGGCTGGCAAACGACCGACCCTACCAGCTCTTAACTTGCACTTATCAATACAATTTTTTTTGGTTTTTTTTTTTTATGGTTAATGATTGGCCACATACACAAAAATGAAAATTCTCAAAAATTCTCGGCCAGTTTTCCGACCATAAACATAAGATTAGGCATAACAGAAATATTCACAGATTTGTTACAATTCTGAAACCAAACCTTAAATAATATAAACTGAATTAAATTTTAAGTTAAACCAACCTGGAAATCTGAAGCAGGCATGAAAGTTGAAGTAGCAAAAACCTTTGCCTTCCCCAATTGTCTAGCTGCCTTCGTACTCAACCCTAAAATATCAATTTTTATGGACATCAATTTAAGGCCAATCCTCACTTTTATAAAATATTTAATGGAATCTTTTTAAGTTTTGGAATCTGATTATATTTAAATAAAACAACTTTTGAACGATATATCTCTGCTTTATATACGGCTATGTTAAAAGCTAAAACTGATCTCTTCTTGAAACATTAAAAGAAAAGATCATTGAGACAAGAACACAAACCTCGTTCTCCGACACCATCATCGTTAAACTCATGCTTAACGTTATTACTTAGATACTGCTTGTCGCTCAAACCCAGAAAATCTCTTTCCATTGCAAACCAAATCAATGACAAACTCTCAAATTTTTACTTCTCTCTCTTTCTCTGTTTGTGCCCAAATCATTTAAATTTAAAGAAAGAAGAAAAACACAGAAGAAAGAAGTGGGAATCCACAAGGAAGGTTTTGTTTTGGTAATGTTACACACTTTTGGAGAGGCCTATTTAACTCTTTGCTTTTCCTGTTTTTAAAGGCTTGCTTGATTAAAGCATGTGGGGCATTTTTTTGACCGGGAACTAACGGTTGGTACTACAGGCTACACCGGTTAATTCCCACGTGTTTATTCTTTTGATTTTTTTTTATTTCTGAGGACCATATTCAATTAGACATCCGTCGGTGGCTCTTGTTTATTAGTGCATGTTTTATTTAAATGTTTTTCAAAGGTGAATTAATTTAGTTTGGCTATTGGATATTTTCTTCGTGATCTCACACATGTAAAAGGTGTGGTTGCTTTTCTTATGCAACGGTTTGGTATTTATCACTTCATTTTTTTCTTTCTTTGAAAAGTATTCAACTATAAGAAATGAAATGATAAGCCGAGACTCTTTCGTAGAGGCAAAAAGTGTCACTTATTGGATTTATAATAGCTAAACCACGAGGATGCTCAATGGGCTGAAAGAAGTTTCCTTGATTATCTAAGGCCCATAATTATGTTTACGGCCCAACTTACATTAACACTGTCCACTATAGATTTGGCTAAATCCACTTACATATCAAAACTAAACCAATGAAGAACTTGAGTGAACTTTTGTAAATTAATACGTGAAAGTTTTAAATCTTTGATAAGTTATATCATATTAAAATATCATTTGAGAACAGTTTTATCTTATAAATCGAGAGTTTCAAACAGATACATGTAATTGATTATGTAATAATTTATAAAAGAAAAACCTGGTTATGAAGCAATCTCTCATTGGCAGTACATTCAGAATTTCAGAAAATAAAAATATGGAAAAGAATTAGACGTTAGTTGGTCTTTCAAATTCCTAAGACCATTTGGTAATCAGCTGGCCAATTTTAAATTTATCATTTTTAATGATTAAAGCATATTAGGCCAAGTCTTCAAATGAGTTCTTTAGACAATATGAGAATAAATAATGATGAATAAGAAGAAAAGATTCGTTCAGACATTCGCAATAGGACGAGCAAAATGATTTTGTTTTGTATATCTATCCTATATTCCGTTTATTTTGTTCCATTATTCTCGACACGTTAACATATCTAACATTCAGGCCCGGACCTAGGATTTTTGTGGTGTAAAGCATAGTTAGATAATATAATTTTTTTTTACCCAACAAATGCAATGATCGGAGACGGAGTTCTTCGTGGAAAAAATCTAAACACTATTATAATACTTTTAACTAAGTTATAAAACAAAAATAAAAACTATACAATGGCCTTTATAAGAAACCAAATCGAATGTTTCATTCACATCAAAGAAAGAAGATATCGATTTGGCCTATATAAGTCCGACAATTATACAAAAATCGTTTCGGAGATACAATCATATATGTATATGTACTATATTAATATACTATAACTACGTACATCTTATGAGGGAAAACAAAAAATATTACAAAAATACAACTAGCAGTGGCTCTACTCGAGTTGTTGATTGATCCCTTTCCCATTTTTTCCTCTCATTTACACCATTTCTCATCTACAAAATGCATAGACATAGTAATTTAGATTTTATAATTGATATAGGAACAAGAAAAAAAGGGAAAATTAAATTTATAAATACCTTGTAATCTTCTACATTGCTTTCCAAGAAAAGCGAGAAACACGACGAGCAAGATGATTAAGGTGACGATTCCTATTATTATCGCCAATGTTTTCCCCACTCCATTATCATCATGCTTATTGCCCATTTCTCCTTCTGCCAAATAAATAAATAAAATTTTAAACTATCCATCCACCTCTAAGTTAATATAGTTTTTCTCCATCAAGTATAAATGTATAATATTCATAAATTTTTGGTCAACACTATGAATTTTATGGGTTTAATATTGAGCGTCATACACAAGTATAAACAATTAAACTAAATGTTAAAATCAGTCTAATATATAAAATTTTCATAATCCAGCACTTGACTAGAGAGATTGTCATCTATAAGGTTACGTTAAAAGGTGTTTTTTTTTTCCTTTATTTTTTTGCTGATTACGACTTTTTAATTTTTATTAAGCTAAGTTAAAATAAGTTTAGAGGAAGACTGACCATGACCAAAGTTTGGGCCTGGGGTCTGACGCGCGTGACTACCACCAACACTGAATCGCGCGTAACATTTCGACAAGTAAACGTATCCTCCCTGAGCCATTCCACAATCAGTTTTGAGCCGTCCGATTGCATCAGACAAACAATCTTGGCACTGTGATGTACTTAGATCGCCGGAGCACTGAGCCACACCTTGAACATTCCCGTTGCCACCGTTCCTGTAAGGTCCATCTCCGGAACCTAAAGAACCGATGACGTCATTAACTTTGGTCAACGCATCCTGGTCGTTGAATTCCATCGCCTGTCCACATTTGTTGAGGATCAACGTTTTGTCTTGAACCCCAAGGAACGATTTGTTGTCGTAACGGATCAGACAATTCTCCAACTGCAAGAACCCTGAATATGAGTTAGAACATAAGGTTCCAACCTGTGCGACGGCGCTTGATACGCACGTCGAGCAGGCGGTTGGGTCTAGGTCGCCGCGGCACTGGTAAAGGCCGTATACGGTAACGGTTGGTTCCGGTTTCCCTGTGGGAACCGTGAAGTTGGCGTAGCGGCTTTGGGCGGTGGAGGTGACGAAGGAAGAGAGGAGAGAGTTAAGATTTGTCTCGTAGCCGGAGCTAGGTGAGAATTTCGCCGGAGAGCAAACGGCGTATATGTAATTGTCCGTGGGAGAGGAGGAAGATGGGTTCATTAGTATGACGGTGGTGAGAAGGAAACAGAGAAGGGACGTCGTCTTTGTCTTCAACATGGTTTCTTTTTCTTTTGAGAGATCGACAAAGAGAGGTGATGATTTGGTATAAAAAGAAGTTGAAGATAGAAGACTTGCTTTAAAGAGAATTAACGTAAAGAAGGGTACTCTTATATGTGGTTCCATGTTGCATGTTTTTTTTTTTGGTTAGGGACGTTCTTAAGAATTTCCACAATTTGCAAGTTCCATATCATTGAAATTACTAAAATAATTGCAACTCTTTCTTCGTTCAGAGTTTTTTTTTAAAAGCTTTAATGTGGAATTTGGCAATGTGCGTCGATTTAATGTCCATTACAACTTTCTTTTTTGTTAAATATAATAGTAATTCTTACTCATTTGAATTCATTTATTATTTTGACAGTGACTTGTGTGAATTCGTTATAAGCTTTCTACCATTATTACTTAATAATTACCCATACTATGAGCCAAGAAGGCAATAAAGTTGAGGAGTTTCTTATAGTATGGTGTAGTTCGAATGCGTATATATAAAAAGGCCAAATCGATCGGAATTTCCACGAGATTGATACAAACTAACTTCTTTACAAGTATATATAATCACAAAGACAAAAATATAGTTTTTCTGTCTTATACAAGATGATAGGACGAAGCTTCTAATAGCATTATTTGTGTGTGCTGTTTGCATATATATTAATATTGACAATAGTGAATTTTTTTTTGTTTTTCTTTATTATCAAGAAACAAAATCGATATGAATAATACCGAGTAATGAACGACGTATACGTCAGGAAAACGAGTTATGGTCATTAATTTATTACATGTAGTATAGCGTATAGAGTTTGGATAGGCAATGGTACTTGAAAATGATTTTAGAAGATGAAAATTTTATTTATGTAGATAGGGATATTGGCGTGGTGGTCGAGATGTTATACATATTTATATAAGGCTTGTATCATCTTTTTAATATTTTTATTAATATAATGAGATGAATCAAGTAACTAGGCTTCCAACGTCAAAGTTCAGTTACGGGACCGGTGAACGAATTAGAGTTAGAGAAGACAATAATGTTATTTGACCGACTTTTGTTTAGTTCTTAAAACCACAACACCCTCGATTGTATTGACTTTTTCTTTGCCTATATAGATTGTTATTGACTTTAGTATACTATCTTCTTCTTCTTTTTATGGAAGTTGATTCTTTTAAGAAAAAAAATCCATTGTAGTATTTGTTACGGCTGCAGAAAGTTTATTGTTAATCTATCTATCTATCTATCTATAAATTAATCACAACATGCATGTAGTGTTTTTTATACTACACATGTTTTTACTTAGTACATGAACTAGTAACTATATAAGGAAACATTTATGATACTAGAACATTTAATTATTAACGAAACAATGCCAATAATGTAACAATACAAGAGTAATCATTTTGTTGATAAGGGATCCATTCAATTCAGTTATGAAGTTGAAATAATAACTAAGACATAATTGAGAGCAGAAAGTTCTGTTAATTGCATGGTGGAAGTGATCAATCATATTACTTTCGAAAGTATTATTTTATTTTCACGTAACATAAGAAGAGAAAAGATATCAGTGAAAAGTAGTACAGCTAAACAAAGACCGGATAAAGTTTGATAAAGGGGATTAGAAGTTGTATCATTTGTCCACTAAACGGATCAAGGGACAACCCACACAAATAGACTTTTAAAGTTTTAATATTTAAGGAACTCTTCTTTTTAACCCACACACAGCTTTAATATCTATAGAATGTTCCAAGATTGATAATTTGACTGTTGATTTCGATTAGAAATGTTATATCTGGATTTTTGTTTGCTTTTAGTTTGGGTTTTTGTTTTTGTTCTTCTTGATAAATAGTATTCAAAATGAAATATAATATTGATTTTTCAGTAAATCTATTTGAACCATATTAAAATATAACTCGGTTTTAAACCAAGTATTGATTTTCTTCGTTAGCAGGTGGATCCATAATCATTTCGATGGAAAAAGTATAGATTTAGGGAAAATTAAATTAATACAGATATTAAGGGACTTTTGGTGAGTAATTTCGTGCTTGACTTCTAAGAAGTCATAGGTCCATTTCATGAAAATAATGATAAAAATTAGTATTGCGCACTCGATAATTTTCTTGAATTTAGACTAACCTAATTAAGTTGACTCGTTCTTCAATTCCAAATGGAAAATATAATGTTTCTGGAAAATTTGTGGAAATCTTTCAGCATTTCTATATACCTATTAAAATCAGTGGAGACATCCAATATCCATATGACTATTATAGATTTGAATGAACTTTTGAAATGCTATTGATCGTCTTATGTTTACATTCAAAAATTCCGTTTCATTTTAGAGAAAATCTGGACAGAAGTAAAAAAATTAATAAAATCATTAACAAAGAATTCAAAAGTTACTATATCACAAACTGACAAGATAAATTTTCCTCTGTTTTACTTCTCTTCTTCCCAAAGTCTACTGTCTATTTTCACATGAATATGTTCATAGCAAGATCAGATATAATTATGATTTTTTTTCCACCTTTTCTCTTCTTACGCATCAATGATTGGTTAGTAAGAATCTGGTTATTATTATTTTTAAAGTCTTATTGATAATATGATACTCGTTTACAATTGTTGCTATATATTCGAGCATATCTTATAAGTATATCCTGAAAGTGTATAAAGAAATTAATCAGTGCCATATATGAAAGTAGATTAGTTATGGATTAGGACATATAATTTGTCAGGATCTATTTATATTGAGGAATAAAGGGTTTTAAACTCACCCACCTCTAGCTACCACATACTGTCCCTTTAAACAAAAGTCATTCTATTGAAAAGTGAACTAAAATAATGTAACATTACACATGTTATGTTAGATTAGACACCACAATAAGCATTATGTCTGATCCTGTCTTCTTTTTATTTGTTTCATCTAAGGTAATATTTAGATGTATTCTTCCATTTTTTGTCAATAATGTTTGTGTACCTTTTTAAAATCTGATATTTGAGTGGGCCTGTAATCTAAAATAACAGATCTTATGGGCTTTCATTCTTTATATCTTAAATCAGCCCAATTAGATTGAGACAAAAGCCACCTGTAAATAAAACACGTCCCTAATAAGATTTTTGTTCCTTGTCAAAAGCCCATGAATCTATCATTACTAATTTTCTCTTTTAACTCTGGAACGTTTTCATCTGTTGAGCCGAAACCATTGAACTAACCTGGTTTTGCTTACAATCACTAAACGTATTTGAGATATGTTCGTCTTCAAATTAAATTATATAATCTTTTATTTGAATAAGATACAATCATATAAGATTACAAGTATACGTACTAACGTACACAATTAATCTATATATGTCTAGAAAATCAAACACATCCCAATCTTCACATCATAGATTACTGTAGCTACTAAAGATTTAACTAAAACAGATTCACGAGCATAACAGTGAATTTACATTAGGATTTATGAATGATTCTTATGAGTTTTAGAAGATCTTTGTTTCTCGAGTTGTTCGAAAAGAGAACCATCATAGACAGCTCTCACTGTCTCTTTTTGTAGCAAACCGTTCTTGTCTTTGCACAAATTATACAATACCTTCCACTCCCCAAACGCTAAAATCCTGCCATTTTAATTCACATAGATTATTCAGATTCATATGATCACATTTTCGGGTTTTGGTGTAGATAAAATTAAACCAAACTGGTTCGATAATTACCCTCCTCTACAATCATTAGGTTCTCTGTTTGCCTTGAGAAGTTCTTTAAGTTCCTTGTTGGTCAAAGCATCACGATGTGTGTGAGCATGCTTCGCAAATATCTCCTCGAACTTCGAAGCCACAAACCTAACAAAAAAAAAAATTATGTAGATTTCTCAAATTCACTAGTTACCTACAAAGATATAATCATACCGTCCATCTTTGTCGTAAACGCCTGAATCGCTGCTATGTATGCCAAGGTTGATATTTTTAACCTCTATGGGAAACGAGAATGAGAATCCTTTCCCCTGAAACCAAAACACTTCCATTGATTCTTTTTTTTCTTATGTAACGTATATGAAATTAAATTTGAACTGTATTGATCAATATTTACCGGACGAGTTTTGCTGCTGAGACTGATGTTGATGAACACAGCAGCGAATGTTGACAACAAATATCCACATCCGATTGCTCTGAATCCTGTTCTTGTTTATGTTTGTTTGTCATGTTACATCAATAAAATTAGTAAAACTATAAAAGTTATTTTTCTTTTGGGTTACAATATAAAAGATACGAGTATATGACCATATATAACAGCCATGCACATAAATCTGTTACGTGAGAAGACAAAAGATCTCTAATACAAATCTGGTTTTAGATATTACAACTTTACAAGATGGTTTAAGACATTTTGATCGAACAAATTAGAGCTTTCAAGACCGTATACCTTGAAATGTCTCTGAGGGATAAACGATGCCATCTTTGTTTCTGTCGAAGAAGGCGACATGTCTTTGCAAGAAGTTATAGTTTTCTGGAACAGCTTTCACTTCTACAAGCCCACACAAAAACGTTTTAAGATTTAATTATAAGGAGGCTTTATTACTAATTACAAGTATGGATGTTGGAATAAAGTACCAGCAGTGGAAACAGAGGAAGCCATAATCACAGATAGAGATAACACAAAGTTGATGGTTATTAGAGAAACTGAGAAAATAACTAAAAATATTGAAAAGAAAATGGTGAAACTCTGTTATTGTATGATAATAATTAATGTGCTAAATATTCGATTGATCTGGCGCGGCCGATATATTTATATACACAGTGTTCTGTATATTATGATAAGTCATTTTCTAAGTAAACATATCGTGTAAAAAACAAAAACAAAAGTGTACATATCGTGCAAGACTGAGAAGGTTACTAAATTTGTATATGAACATATTGGGCCTGATTATAGTCAATGTTTATACAAAAATAGTTATATACATTACTTATCGGCAAAGGAGATCAAATTGGTGAATGGTGATAATGCAACTATGTTGGAGATAGATATTAAATTTCTGGCTTAAAACGAGCTATTTAAAAGAGAATAATACTGATTTTCTTTAAGAGACAGTTTTAAAGAACTAGAATTTAACCCGCGGTACACCGCGGGGCTATATTTTATAAAAAAAAATGTAATGTTATTTTTATAAAAATTAACTGAAATATATATCATATTCATTTGTATTTTTAAATGTAGATATCTATCTATCAATTTTTTAAGTATAGATACGAAAACATACATTTTTTTTAAGTAACGATGTATGGTGGATTTTAAAATTTTGAATATTTTACTTTGTAGTATACCGTGGGTCGTTTTTTTATAACTAAAAATTTTAAATTTAAGTTGGATTTGTTTTGTTAATATTGTTTCTATTGTTTTGTGTTTAAGATTGTATAATTGTATTTTGATGGTTAATTTTAGGATTTCATCCGTGATATACAATTATTTATTAATATCGACCCAAACCCGTCATCCCATATAAACCCGTCTATATTATCTCGTTAGCTAAATTATTAGTGTTATAAAATCCAAGAAAATAAATTATTATTGTTATAAAATCTAATAATTTTAGGATCTCACCCGTGGTATACCGTTCTTTGAACGATTTTAAATTTATACTACTAATATATATTTTAAATTTATCATATAAAGTATATGATTTCAAGTTTTTGTGTGTGTTTTTTTTTAAATAAAGAAACGGCTTAAATGATGATAGATATAGTTCTTTTTCCTGTATGTGTATATGATTTTTCTATGTGAATATTTTGATTATTATAAATTAGTATTTTATTGCTATGCAAAATATTAATTTATATATTTGCTAAAAATTTTTTTGAAGATATATGGAAAGATTGTGTAGAGATTTTTAGAAACAAATTAGGTAAGATATTGTTTAGTTAATATCTTTTATTTAAATTTTGTAAAAGTAATAATAAATACCAATGGCATTCTTTGTAAATACTTCCCAACTCCAGGATTTATTTACTAAAAGTGTTCGAAAAATATATATATATATATATATATATATATACAATGTCACAGCAAGTTAAATTCCTTTATAAGTTTGCTGCAACTATTTTATCCGTTGAGACAAACCCGGTTTAGCTTAGAATTTGTAAATGCATTGACTTGTCGTGACCTAAAAACAATTGATGGTGTTGTTGTCAAAAAAAGGTGTTGGAAATTGAGATATGTTTGCCTTCAATTTAGTATAATCTTTGATTGGAAATAACAAGTACGTACACAATTAATCAAATCACGAAAAACAATAATTTTAGAGAACTAAACACATTACATCTTTTTTTGTGTTGTGTAAAAACTCATTACAATCTTCACACCATATTACTGAACATTGAATAATAGTTCTTTAAATAACAGATTCACGAGCATAACAATGAATTTAGATTGGGATTTATGGATGTTTCTTAGAAGTTTTAGAACATTTTTGTTTCTCGAGTTTTTCGAAAAGAGAACCATCATATGCAGCTCTCACTGTGTCTTTGTGCAACAAACCGTTCTTGTCTTTGCACAAATAATGCAATATCTTCCACTCCGTATACCCTGCAATCCTGCATTTTTAATTCACATATATATTCATATCACGTTTTCGGTTCTGGTAGAGCAAAGTAAACCGAATTTAAACCAAACTGGTTCGATACTTACCATCCTTTACGGTCATTAGGTTTGTTTGCCTTTAGTAGTTGTTTGAGTTCCTCGTTGGTCAAAGCATCGCGATGTGTGTGTGCATGCTTCGCAAATATCTCCTCAAACTTCGATGCCACAAACCTAACAAAATTAAAATGATTTAGATTTCCCAAATTCACTAATTACATTCAAAGATAGTAAAATAATTTTATAGGCAATTTTTTAAAAAAACCATTGTTACATTGAATGCATCAATGCAACTTTCATAATCTATAGGATTTTATAATGATTCAAAAAAAAAAATCAAAAATATATAAGGTATAGAACCAATCCAGAGTCGTAATCCATACCGTCCATCTTTGTCGTAAACGCCTGAATCGCTTCCATGTTTGGCAAGGTGAATATTCTTAACCTCTATAGGAAACAACAACGAGAATCCTTTACCCTGCAACCAAACACATCTTTGTTTCCTTTTTTCTTTTGTAACGTATGAAACTAAATTTTAAGTACTGTCTCAATATTTTCAGATTAATTACCGGACGGGTTTTGCTGCTGAGACCTATGTTTATGAACACAGAAGCAACTGCTGACAACAAATATCCACACCCAATTGCTCTAAATCCTTTTCTTGTTATTTTTTGGATCCAACAGTAAAGTATCACATCAAAAGATCTTGATATATTATAAGACCATAACAGCCACACACACACACACATAGAAGACAAAAGAATGAAAGATCTATATTCTCTTAATACAAATCTAGGTTTAGATATTACGAGGTTTGATTAGGACATTTTATAAGACCGTACCTTGAAATGTCTCCGAGGGATAAACGATACCATCTTTGTTCCTATCGAAAAAAGCTACATGTCTCTGCAAGAAATTATCTTCTTCTGGAACAAATTTCACTCCTACAACCATCCAAAAAAACGTTTTAAGATCGATTTAATGGTACATGTGTGTGATTACTAATCACAGATATGAATGTTAGAAAAAAAAAGTACCAGTGAAAATAGAGGAAGCCATGATGAGAATGAGAGAGAGAAAAAGAGAATGGTAAAGATGAGAAAGTAACTGAAAATAGTGAAAAGAGAAGGCGAAACACACGCTTCTTTTATATTTAGAGATTTAACTGTTCCTTCTTTGTTCTTGTATTAAATTAAATAATAATGTGATTAAGATTCGACTTGATATAGACTATAGTATATTGTATCGTCGTACTTTTTTTTACTATTTTATACGAAGGCAATAAATGAGTGGGAAGCTTTAGACATCTTTATACTACTTATCATCCACGGCACCATGTTTGCTTCGCTGATACTTTCCTCGTTCTTTTAAAACAAAAAAATTAACAATTGTTACGTTACTCCGAAAATTTTATTTAACCTATCATTATTTAGTAATACAAATTGTATTATAATAAGACTGAGAAGGTTTAAGTAATTTAGAAAAATTAACTATGAATACATTAAGAATCGATGAACGGGTTTTTTAACAAAAAATAATGAAATACATTACTTATCGGCAAAGGAGCACAACGAAGCTACGGTGGAGATAACTATTAAATTCATGGCTCCATAAATTGATTTTTGAAAGAGATATTAAAATGAAATTCATTTCTGAACAAATTAAAGTGGGTATATATGCCACGGGTGTTTTCGTATTGTTTCTATTTTATTTTAAAGCCTACAACACACTTAAAAATTGGTTCTTGATCAATGTTGATGAATCAGCTCGGCGTCTGAATGTTGACAAGCAAAGGCTGCGGCTAAAAAAACTTAATTAACCCTACTTGTTAGTTTTAACCATTGTTTATATATGTCTATGACAGCTTAATCAAATCATAGTTTTCACGATAATATTGGTATCAAATGGTATCACCTAGCAAATTACACACGATTGGTAAACTGTTTTTTTTTTACATTTGAATTGAGTCGTGTTAAGCAGACGGTAGACCCATTTTTTTAGTTGTATATATAAGGTTATGTGTTGGTTTGTGTTTTAATCTATTGCATATGAATTGTAATTTCAAATTTGTGATCATTTAAATATAGTTAGTTCTGCTAGTTGATTTTCCTTTTTCCAATAATATTCATTATACCAATTTGAATCTGGGTGTGACACATGTAATACAAATCTTAAAACTAAAAATTTTGGTCTGATTTTATCAACTCAGAGTTAATCCAATGAAAATATGGTGTGAATAAAAATATTGTTGCCCTTACACAATCTAGTAGCTTTGAAAATATGTAAAACTGTATCAAGGATTTCTAAAATAGTTACCAAAAAATGTGGTGGTCAGAATCCTTAGGTGTGTTACGTGTGTGTACTGGATTTTAGGTTCAATGTAGCCTTGTGCATGCAAAATAAAAAATTTACAATTTTGTCACATATATTATCAAAGAAAACTTTGGGGAACGTAAACAATAGTATGGACTAAAATTCAAGTTGTTTTTTTTTTTTGTATGAATTCGTGATATCAATTTTTAGTGACATAAGTACACCATGACTAATATATTTTCTTCCAAGTTTCAACCTTTCTTCTTATAGTAAAGTGTGTATATGTGAACAACTTTCATGTCCATCAATTACACTTTACCAAGCAATAGTATTTTCTCAAAATACATTTATTAATGTTATGATAATTAAGGATTTTCTAAAAGTGTTTATAACAAAGACTTGATTTGAATGCAAACTATAATCTAAATGGGAAATGTTTTTAAAGATGGTTACAACGTTAAGTAAACGGTATCAATATTCACACGCATTGGAAATGTGAAGTAACAAAAGGTCATTGCGTAAAGCTGAGTGCAACAGATTCCTTATGCTTTATCTCTTGTCTTGTCCAAAGGCTCATGATGGAAACTTGAAAAATGAAAACCCCACACAAATTCCTCTCCACATTCACACTTGGTATAGGTCGTTGCTTCTACAAATTACCACAACATTCCCTTTAGATTCTAATCCAATCCCTTGTGAAAATAATCATTACCGTATTGTTCTTCAAAAATAAAAATTACAATCTTCAAATTGACAATATAATTCATAACATATATAGTAATATAGGATTTGAATCGTTAATTTGGCGGTAAAAAGAGGTGGTAGAGTATCATATCTATCAGACGGATTTGTTGCTTTGTTTAGTACTTTGTTGCAACCACTTAGTTAAACCGTCCATTTCAACTGCATGTTCTGCGTGTTCGGTTATGTCGGTCTAATCGAGTTTTGAAGAAGGGTTCGATCTCTAACCACTTCAAATTGTTCACATATTCTCTAACCACACTGCTTAAAATTTGGTCCGCAAGATCCCAAGAGTAGAATGTGTCTACAATTACATGACTACAACGAACATCTTTCATCATTCTGCCAAAATGAAAAAGTAAATTGCTTTCCCTACCTCCAACTTTTGCTTTATCAATTATATGCAAAAGGCTCTTCTTTTGATGCGATCTTTAACCTCCCTGTCCTTCAATAGGCCACACACACACACAAGTAAAAGACCAAAAGAGTGAAGAAGAGTGTAGGTTTATTAAGGGCACCTTTTGGTGGATATATTCTCAAATATTACATAATACATAATCAAATGGTAGGATTAAGAAGGCCTGCAGAAGAAAGGGTTCTGAGGCAGACAATCTTAAAGCCTTTCAAATGATGATTATATACATTGTTTGTCTCTTAAATTCTTACAAATTCCTCATTACCTTCTTCACATGACACAACATTTCACCACTAGTCCCTTTGGGTCAGTTCTTCCTTCCTCATTACCTGATGATACATTCGGTTTAGGTTATAAAAGCTCTGCATTTGCTTCTTTGCTCAGAGCAAAACTGGTGTGACTAAACCGGGTTATGTAAGAATACAACTCGAGATCCCTAAAACTTAAGAAAAATTACCTTCCAAGGGTTGAGCTAACTTGCGGTTCTGCGATGACATCATTCCTTTTTAAGCTGAATCAGTAAATCCTCCATTGTGTATTCTCTTCTCCAGTTGGAGAGCATAGGGAAGTGACTCGGATCAACCTAATCGTTCGATTTGACCAAACTAGTTAAAAAAACATGAAAACAACAATGTCTGTAGCTGAATAATTTGCAAAACAAAATCCCCATATCACTATTGTTGTTTGTTCCAAAGCTTACCACTCCATTCTCAGGATTGACACAAGCCATGTTTATCCGAGTCTGGAACCTCACAGTAGTGGACTTTCCGGATAATCCTTTCCACAGAAAAGCTTCAGCTGAAAGATTTTCCCTTCATACGCAGTCTAATAACAAAAACACCAATCTTTCTTCTCAAATCCCAAAAGTGGAAACAAATACTTAAAATGCTACATACGTCTAAAACTCAGCTAAGGATCATTTCCAGTTATAACAACAAGTAGCAGAATCTAAGAAAAACATTGAAAGAAGTTATCTTGCTCTATCATCAAAATTGTATCTTTATTTAATCTAACGATGCAGAGATTTGAGAGTTATCTAGCTCGATCATTAAAAAATTGCATCTTTAAGGTTTAACAGTTCGAAAGTTTCTTGCTTTAGCATTAAAAATTGCATCTTTATTCAATCTACCACAGATACCACAACAGGTTTATAACGATGGAGAGAAAGAGAAAACGTACAGTATGAGGACCAATAATGGTACCAGTCCAAGATTGCCATCAAGATATCATCAGCATCATCCATTCCATAGCTCACAGTGCCATCTCCAATTCCTTTCTCACCTCTTTCAAGCTCTTCCAATAATCTAAAGTTTCTTGGAACTGCAAAAAACAAAAAACATACAAATGAATGAATGATTGATCCGTCGATATAGAGAGAGAGTTGGTAATCTGTATAATCAAAATCGTTACTTTAAACCTCAGGAAGTAACAACAAGTTTAAAGAAGGTCAAGACACATACTAAACCCTAGATTCCAAAATCAAAGAGACTTACCAACGACCTTCTCTTCTTCCGAACCCATTTAGATAAGATGATTGTGGTGAGATTACAGAGCAGTATCTGAAGGATTTGGCGAGAGTAGATGAAGAAACAGAGGAGGTAGAGATGAGAGAGAGATAGTCTAACAGCTACTGTTCATCAGAAGGATATGAATTGGAAAAATTATTGGAAGAAGAAAAAAGAGAGAGAGAGAGAGTTGGTCAAGTGCGTTGTAGTCGTACGGTAGTTATTTTGCAACCCCACTTTTTCTCCACCACTTCCAACAATAATCTATTTGTATTTTTTTAATTTTATAAGGAAAAGTTTTGAGTAGAAGAAATCTATCAATCTTAATTTGGTATTCAATACACATTGTCCTACTAATTCGGTCCAAAATGTGATCCAATCACCTACTAATTGATGGTCTAAAGAAAGGTTTGATTCTGTTGGAAATAGTTGGAAATTAATGGTTAGTGACATGTCACCATTATTGAGTTAGATAAAAAAAAAATAACCACTATGACAAAATATCAACCAACCATAACAGCGAGGACAATAGATGGTATAGTGGACCTAGAGGTGGTTCTTGCTTTGTTCTTTAGCATTTGCAATCCAATGTTTTTCAGGTTTTACCACAAAAATGTCGGAACAAAGAAAAAAATAAATAGAAGAACAAAACAGACGTGGTTTCAACTTTCAAGTCCGATTAGATTATAGTTTAAGTCGATCTATCTGGTTTTGAAACAAAACCAATCATCCATCTCTCCATCATCACTAATGTTACCAAGAAGCTCATTTCTTCTTCGATCATAACATCTTGACTCTTTTTCGTTCTTCTTCGTATCATCATCTTTTTCGCTTCAGTCCCATTGCTTCTAATCCTCTGTGTCCATTTCCAACTTCCATTGCTCTCTCTTTTCTGCGCTCTTTGAAACATTACTTCTCCCTCCTTCTACTGGAAATCCCATGAAGCCATCTTCCTCTTCCTCTTCCTTCTGTTCTTTCTTCTTCTTCTACAAAACATCCACGTCTTTGTAACTTCGTTTTGACGATCACAGCCTGTCTTTGAATCCGGTGTGACATTGAAGCCTTTTGTCTCTTGTGATCACACTTCAAACATACAGCGTTTCTTCTGAAATTGATGTAATTGCACCTGATGATGTGTAGAAACATTATCAGTTTCCAACAACGAGCGCCAGATTTTAAAATTAAACAGCCTTTAGCTTTAAGGTTTAGGGAGGATGACTCACGACATCGCATTCCCACTCTCCCGGATTGATTTGACGCGATGTAGGCTTGTCTTTGCACCTTAAGCATCTTGTGTTTTTCGAAAGTTCAGGAATTGCATCTGCGGAAATAAAACAAAAATGTTAAAAACGGGTTTTCATGGTTTTAATCAAATTAAACACTAACCGATCAAACTGTTTGTCCTCACGTTTGACAAATCCAATCTCCTTTCTTCAGTGGGAGATGATCTTTCTGTTCTTCCTTCAACTGTTTCAAGCCTTTCCTCAGAAAACACATCACATCGCAAGCATCTTATGTTTTTCGCAAAATTTAGGAACTTGCATCTGCCAGATAAAAACAGTCCATAACAAAAAAAAGAGCCCAAAGATTAATATCCCTGAAATCAAATTATAAACTATATTGATAAATGCAAGTACATTACTTACTCTGTACAATGCCAATCCCCTGGTCTTTTTCGTGGATCTCTCTCCTCACTGTCATGTGAATTCGGCTGGAGCTCATCTCCAGCTGTCTGAGTCTCAGCAGATTCAAACTCTTTTAAGCTATAGGCTACAACTTTCCCTCAGCCACTTCCTAACAGAATCTTCAACAAGTTTGGTTTGACAAACACGATTCTTCACAGTAGGAGAAATGGAATCAAGCCCATAAGTTAGCAGTATACGCATGACATCTATAAGTTCGAAACACCTTCATCATCTCGTGCTTGTGCATACGCCTTTCACATTTCCCTCTCAAGTTGCAAGAGCCACAACACCTACTAAGTAAATGTTTTAAAGCTTGGTTAAGTAGTTTCAAGTAAAACCTCACAACTCTTATAAGCGTGTGAATCCAAAAAAAAGGGTTAACTTAATGAACTACAAAAAAGAAAGCAACATAGGAATGCATACATTTCCTTCATCATGCCCACATAAGCTCTTAAACGCTTTCCCGACTTCACGACCTTTCTGTCAGTGCTAGGACATCCACACCCAGCAATCACTTTGATATCTTTCTTTGACAAGTATCTGCAAGTAAGAAAATTCCAGTTGAATCCTCACAATTAACTAAAAAAGGAATGATTTTTAGCTACCAGAAAACAAATGCAGGACTTGAAAGAAGGATCTATATATTTTCTTTATCTCCGGCATTTAGTCGAACACCTGGGTGTGCAATATGGATTCTTCAATCGCATTACCTGACGAGAGTGAACGATGGCGGGCAAAATTGAGACAAGCAGTACGAATATGATTCGAGTCCTTGGAACTCATCAATGGATTCACGCTGCTTTCGACGAAAGTAACCTTTTTTCACTAACATCCCCATTAAATCTAGCCACTCGGGCCATGGGTGCGAGCTTGGATCAACCAACATGGTCTAGCAATCTCAGCGTTGTTGGGTTTTTAGCCAGACCGTGAAATGGTCTTCTTGTAAACCCAATGATCCGATGGAACAATCTATGGTTGGTCCTGTAAGAATCTCGTCATGAGAGTTTTGGTGGGTAAAAGACAAAGACACCGACTTTATTGTAATCAAAACTTTCATATGTAACAATCCGTTTAATGGTACATAAAATTTAGTTACAAAGCGATTTTTTCCGAAAAAGAAAAAAACGAAACACAATGTTGTCTTTGTAAAGACAAAATGTACAATGCATTGACATAAACATTTTGTCTAAACAAAAACACATTGCATTTCATTGTTTTCTCTTGAATAACCATAAGCTTAAGTATAAGGATAAGAAAAATGAAAACTAGAGTTCTTACTTCTCAATGTCATTAGAAGAAATGAGACTTATTTATATGCACCTTCGTTAAAAGAAAACTTAATAGCCATTTCTATTGGAAATCAAAGAAATTTAATAACCATTCGTCTATTGGGAAAAGAAAACAGAACGTCAATAGCATAGTTTTCTGTCTCATTTATTTATTACAGCTTTAATTCAAAATTGTGATTCCTTTTCCTTGCATGACGCTTCGATATTGTTGGGTGGGTTTGTGTTATATGGCCCATATAAGAGTCTACTTAGGCCCAATATACAAACGATGTTATTAATTAAACTTCACATTTAACAATCCATTACATGGTACATAAATTTTAAGAGAAAAAAAGGGAAAAAGACACGTGTAGTATAGTAGGAGTAACACGCAGAAGGTGAAACAAACTGCCACGTGTGAAATCGAGGACCACACGACATCGCCGAGAAAGGACCGCCGTTTCCCAGAGAGATCACCGCCGCCCTCTCTGATATGGAGAAGAAGGCTTTGAGGAGCTAGTTTCGAGATTTAAAACGGAGAAGAGCACCGATAAGCATTCTTCCGCAAAGCTTCGCCGGATTTTCAACTCCGAAACCGGCGAAATTTGATAAGAAAATGGTAGAAACAAAACAAAACAACTATAAGTATAACAAGTATTAGAATCAACGCCATCATCGGAAACTCAGAGGAAGAAGAAAGAGCATCAGACTAAAACTCAGAGAAACTTATTTAATGGGAAATTCACATTTTTAACCTTCAAAGTGTCCCTGGGTAGCACTTTAAACCTCGAAAGAATTTCACTAACATTATAAACCATCAAAATAATTTTACTAACACTTTAAACCTCCAAACTAGCTTTCATGTTTACATTGCCATAAAATATGATAGAATAATTAATTTATGTTGGTTTAATATAAATTTATTTAATTTAATTTAATTTTTAATTAATTTTCTTATTATTATGATTTTACGATTATTAAGAAAAGTTAAAAAAATAGATTCCTCTGATACGGAGAATGCTTCGTTTTCTAACTAAACTTTGACATTCTTTGGTTTTTATTATTCTATTTAAGCCTCTTTGTACCTCATATTATACATTATTTGGTTTATATTATTATTTTTAAATTTTTCTTGTGCTTAAGTCTATAGTTTTAGAGGTTTAATTTTGAAATTTCATGGTCGAACGGTTCGTAGACAAAAAGGTGGAAGTTTTTTTTTTTTTTTTGTCTTTTTAGATTTTTATTAATTTTAATAAATAATAAAAATAATTTAATTTCAATGAAATTAAATAAATGTATATTAAACAAATAGAAATTAAATTTTCCATCATTTTTTATGGCGGGACAAACAGAAAAGGTAGTTTGGAAGTTTAAAGTGTTAGTAAAATTATTTTGATAGTTTATAGTGTTAGTGAAATTCTTTCGAGGTTTAAAGTGCTACCCAGTGACACTTTGAAGGTTAAAAATGTGAATTTCCCCTTATTTAATCAATTTGGTTTTGTTATAACAAAATAATATCTGAAAACACGTACAGTACAAAAAAAGAGAAAAAAATATCTTCATTAACTTTACACGTGTCTTATATTCATTGGATATTCATAGAAGAAATTGTGTACTGGTAAAAAACCCAAAACACTCTTTCATCACCATGACACCATCACAATTCACAAAGGAAAAATTCAAAAATCTAACAGAACCGCAAATCTCTTAAAATGAAATTGATCCTCACGTTTAATATAATTCAGAGAATTCTAGACTTCTACTGGCACAAAGTTGAGTGATTGTTTCAATTATTGAAGAGGTAGAATTGGTTTTGACTTGGACTTCGATGAACGTAGGATCCATTGTTACGCATCGATCTCTCTACGCAACTCTGACATGTTTCCGGAGTTGAAGGCGATGGAGGAGACCGAGAGCGTGATTTCGACGACTTTGATGAAGAAGACGACGTCGTTGAAGTTGGAGGAGACAAGTTCGTTGTTGTCCTCGTTGATTTTAGTGGAGAAAGGAAGACGTGGATCTTAACATGTGTCGTTGTAGAGAGATCGTATTCCTCCATGAGATTCTTTAGATCCTCGTCGGAACTTACGGTTACAAGCGCGTCGAGGTCATCCGTTGGTAACTGACACCGGAGACTAGTTACTGCAATCCCGCAAATCTCACCAAGCTTTTTCGTTAGCTCGGTGAAAGATATGGAGCGAGGGACGGAGAGGACACGTGTATGACCGCCTTGGTAACGGAGCTTGCCGTCGGGATAACGTGGGGTGATTCTACCGTCGTAGCTACAGAGGAATTTGACGGTGGTTGGATTCGGAGCCATATCACTTTTTAAGGTTATTTGCAAGCTCGGTGGAGGAGGAGGAGGTTATTTAGTTGTATAAACTTTTCTTGAAGCCAAGCAACTCTAATATTCGAGCGTTATATATAGAGGATTTTCCAAGAATGCAAAGGAGTGTGAAAACCGTAGATATAAAAGGGTAATGATTTATTCTTTCTTTTTTGTGTGTCGTGTAATTTATCTAGAAAAAGTTTAAATCGAAAATAAAGTTTTTGCCGACGTAATTTTTTTTTGTTTGGGAATATTCTCTGAATTCTTTTTTAAAAAGAAAAGTGAAAACTTCATAGGACAAATTTGGACGCGTGTTGTAAGATAAGTGGAGTTCTAAGGACCCATACAACAGATTTTATGCTAACCGGTCTCGACCATTGTCTTTTGAATTTTTCTCGGTAGATTTTACTTAATAGGCAAGCAAATATGTTCATGAACACATAATGTGATAGTAAATGAATGCACACATGTAATTACAACAATATGTAGACAAAGGTTGTGTTTCATAACAACTTTTGATAATGTTTGTTTGATAAGAGTACTATAATATAGATTTTTTTTTTTCTCTCATATATGGTTCAACCGATTATAATTAAGTTGTATAGTAAAAGTCTAGATATTTTCTCATATTTATCTATTTTTTACACAAAAACCACAAATGGAAAAACAAATTAGATATTTTGCTATTTTTTTTTGTCAAACGTTTGATATTTTCGATTGACGTTGGCCTCTTGTCTTGTGCAACCGGGTCCCTTGAAAAGCCCACAACGACCATGAAGATTTGCATTGCAATATCGTAAAATTCTTGATATTTAATAACTAAGGAGATATTATTATATAAGGCCACATACATAATCCGATCTATAAGATAAATCAATGGGGAAACAACATTTGATGTTTGAATGTCATTTGTCTAATTACTTGATTAAATTTTATTTATTTTGAACTGCATATATCTAAGTTTCAATAAAATAAAGAAGTAATTTATCCCATTAGTCTTGTTTTTGTTCTGTTTGACAAGTTTATTTTGTATTGACATGATGCAAGTTTTTCAGAGACGGAAGCTGTTAGGATGCAAGTTCTGCACCGGAATAGAACACATAAGTAGTCAAGAATATTTGACAAAGATGTGGTAGTGATCAGAGAAACAGGAGCCGTTGGATTAGTGGGGCGGACGAGTTTATCGAGTTGCTCATGTTTAGTCGTATCCTCTTCGAAAAGATGAGGTAATTTCACGATAAAAATTTTGTTCTTGGTCACACGATCTCACGATAGAACTTTGTATGAATCTCAATAAAATAAAAATTTTTATTATAAATCTAATTGAGTGGTTTGAAAAGAATATATAATTTCCATAAAATATATATATAATAACGTAAGTTTTGGATCTGATTGGTAACAAAAACAGTACAATTTTTTTTTAGGCGAATTGAAAAAAAACAGTAAAAGTAGCGATAAAAAAAACGGTTTAAAAATTGATTTGTTGGTGAAATCATAAAAGTTGAAAATAAAAGCGATAAAAAAATGGTTTGAAAAATTGATTTGTTGGTGAAATAATGAAAGTTCAAAATAAAATCATTTTTGTTACAAAAGTACCTAAAAACCTTAAAATGATTAAAAAAAAAAGAGAGGATATTTTCACAAAACTTTGGAGAAAAGTGCAGTTATTAGAAAATGATGGGTCCACCCAAATCCCAATGGTTAGGTCTTTCAACAGACTTGTGATTTACTGAAACAGTGATCCTACGTACCAAAATAAATTGACACTTGTGTTTTGTTTATGTGGCAACCATTATAAATTGGTTTTCAAGGATAAACGAGTGGCTTACGATAATATAATCTATAAACAATATGGCTTACAACATTACTACATGGAGAGTACAAAAAAAAAAATCATCCTCAAAATCAATTTATATTTGTTTCATCTCTGGCAAATAATTTGCAGTTTACAAGTTCATATTCCTAAAACTATTTTCATACAACAATACAATAAATAAACACAATTTGTATAACTATATCCAATACCAAGAGCCTTTGAATGTCCCACTCCCATCTAAGTATCTAACTTGTATAACCTTGTCATCTCTACACACACATCCTCATGGATGCGTCATATTCCCATAGACCTTCATCATTTGGCGTTCGAGTTTCTTCAGTCCTCCCACTGATCCAGTTGTATGTAGAACGAAGCAATGCTTCTTCTCGCACTCTCTCTTACGTCTTCCTTCAGCATAGATCTCCGTAAGCTCGTTCGGGAACAGCTCTCTGTCTAAGAAATGAACGGTCAGGTTTGTCTCTGGTTCAAGGCATTTATCCGTCTCCCACGCGATGAATTCCACCTTTCTCCGCATAAAGTGTCGTAGAAGCTAGGCTGTTCCGAGAGACCGGAGGTTGCAGCATGCTTTACCACTTTCTCCATTGCTGCTATAGTCGGGCCATCTGAACGTGCAAAGTAGAATCCCGAGTTCAAGCGCCTTGGTCTGTTTACCGGTACTGCAAAAATCAAACATAACCCCAATTCATTAGAATTTAAAACAAGGTTTTGGTCCAATTTGATCAGTTCATCATCATCACCTGTGTGTTGTACTCATCGGATTGTGCGGTAAGAACAGAAGGACCGAAAGATTGAAGCAGAGGCAACGGGTTTCTGAACCAATATACATCTACATCACTCAAGAGAACGTTATAGCCCAACTTCAGAATCTTCAAAACTGTTTCTTGACTTAACTTTGGTCACTCTCTGGAAACACTTTGATCCAAAGTGGCAGTCATTGAAGCTATATTCTTTGGAGCGAATGGATCAAAGAAAACTGGCAGACCCTGCACGAGACCAACTGATTATAAACCCTATGATCGTTCACTGTAGTAAGAAAGAGAAGCAAGAGACATTAATTACCTGCAATAAAGAAAACTGATAAGTTTCATCATCAAGGGCACAAACTAAGAAATTTGGAACTTTGAGGCGGCGTAATCTGCAGACCCAACTCATCAGCATGTCCTTATAGCTATACCCAGCAATGAAAGTACAACAGTTCTGTTCTTGTCTGCAACTAATGGGAGAAGAGACTCCAGGTCAAAAGGAAACTTCAATGGTGGCACTGCCTCATCTTTCTGCATAAAATCTAATTTCAAACTCCGCGATTTAGTTCTACTGATACAAGCGGAGATCTTCTCTCGCGTCCGAAATCCTAAACTCTTTCCTTTTGGTATAGACAGATCACTGGAACGATCTGACGCGCTAACAACATATAGCGCTTGTTGCACTTCAAAAGCTTAGGTAGAGTATAAGACCTAGAGAATAAGACCCGTAGAGCTGCCCGAGATGGGAGTTTCCTATATATTCCCAGTTTCTCGTTTTGAGTTCTGAGACATTATCACTCCTATTCTCTCCATTGCCTAGGAAAAAGCTTGATATGGTTGAAGTAGCATCAAACACAAACCTTCTTTTACATGACATAGCTTCGTTAATGATCCATGATTATGAATTCCTCTTTGATACAAAAAGGAGGAAGCACTCCACAGTGCAAAGGGCATATGAATGTTGTTCCATGCCATAATCAATTGCCTTCACTAGAATTTGATTGCAAACGCCGCAAGCTTATCATCTTTGCAACTGTTGACACAAAGAAAAACGCGATCGAAATTTGATTAGGGAGGATCAGATCAGATCATTATCAACAAAAACAAAAGTTTCCTCCTACACACCTCCCCAAATCTCACTCTTTTCCCATTGCCCTGACGCCAAAAATGTCTTGTTTCGTCCCAATCGGAACGGGAAACTAGGAATTTCCACGGTGAAGAAACAAGAAGCCAATCACGATTAAGCTCGTGAGCATAATTCAAAGCAGATATGAAATCTGGAAGTAAAAACAGTCGTTGGATCCATCAGAACAGCTATATCTGATTGATAAGCTTCACTTCTCGCCAGCATCGAATGTAAAATGGAGTGCCAAGAAAACCTAACAGTTAAACCAAGATGTCACATGACCAAATCTTCCCTTCAATAATCACTTAATACCAACAAGTGAGACACAGACATGCCAATCAAATATAGAACCAAATGGAGTGGGAATAGAGAGCTTACGTGAAATCAACTGTGGAATCAAGAAGAAGACGAGAACCAAATTGTCGGTGAATGAAGAAGAATCAGAAGAAGGGTTGTTGTGTTTGTTGAGTGAATAAAACAACAGTGATTTGGGAAGACAAAGCGAGCCATGAACGAAGAGCAAGTAAAGCTTGGCTATTTTCTTCCCCATTGAAAGAAGTGAAAATGGTGATTCTTGGAGCAGCAGCAATAGAATCGCCAGAGTATCTAAATGGATCATTGAGTGAAGTTGGAGATAGAAGCTGAGTGCCGTAGAAAGAGAGAGCGATTAGAAGAAACCCAGATAGCCAAATTGACAACAGCCCAGCTCGAAGACCCTATAAGATTGATTCATCAAATCAAAGTCAAAACCTTTTTCAGAAAATTGAAACACAAGATCTCGAATAAAGAAAGTAGTGGAGAGAATGAAACCTTAAGCTTCATGGAAGAATTGTGAAATGAGAGAAGAAAGTTCAGAAAATAAAGACAGATTTTTTTTAAAAAAAATGGAGCTTTAACGGAAAAGAGAAGAAAATGGAGAAATACCAAACTTCAAGAAGCGGAAAGCCGGCGGGAGGAATGGGGAAGAAGAAGAAGAAGAGACATGTGAACGCTTTTCGTCATCTTCAAGAAATTGATTGCAGAATTTAACAATCTCTTCTTCTCCCACAAAAGTAAGACTTTTCGTGAAATTCGCCTAACGATTCAGACATTTGCTACGGACTTTTTTTTTTGGGTCACAACTCTTATCTTAACTAGTTTAATTTTATACGATTTCATTAGAATGTGGAACGTAAGAACATATGACAGATTTTGATGATGTAATGTTTCAGAGAAAGAACATCAACAGACAAAATTTTACAAAGGAAGGCTTAACCAAACGATATTGTCAAACAAGTCGGTCAAAAATCTTTGAATATTCTTCTCAAGAACTAATGAAAGAGCGGTTTACAATGCACTATTTCGCTCATAAACAGGTGACTTTAAAATTCTTGGTTATATAGATGTCCGTCCAGTACATTAACCCAACCCGTTGATCCACCACGTACATCAGAAAAGACCAAGTCTCAGTACAACGTTGTACCGGATACAGTTTCTGACCAGTTTGCTTGAGTGTTCATTTAGCACGATGGCGCCTGTGGGGTGATCTTGATCTGGATCTTGACCGCTTTGACCTGTATCACAAATCAGGTTTGAGTTCCATTGAATAAAACACGAGATATAGCACACTCTTTTGTTTTGTTTTTTTTAATCCAGCTTTATTCACCTGTTAAGACAGAAGAAACATAGAATACATACCTGGATTTTTCATGAGAAGAGTAGAGAATGTTCTTGTGCTGAGAATGCTTGCTATGTGGTGACCGCGAAGAAACATGTCTATACAATCAAAACATATATGATACTTTTTGTGGTGAGTTTTCATACTAGCTACTCCGCTTGGCTTACCCATTATTGTCTTTTGCTTTCAAAAGTTCTTTAACTTCACAGTCTAGTGCTAATATAGACTAAACAAACATATAGAAACACCAGTGATCTCATAATGCTAATAGTTTTAGAAAGCTACCTTCTTCTGGACCTTTCTGGAGATGGTGACCGATTTCTTCTTTCCGAAGATGACTTCCTGAAGAAAGACAAAAAGTTTGTTAGCATTAGACAAAAGAAGCCCAAAAAACAAAACTCAAAAAGCAGAACACTCTATTGTCACCTTTTTGAATCATCAGAGGATTCATCACTGGATGGAGAAGAGCGTTTTCTTCTGGACCTCACAGGAGATGGTGATACATTCCTTTTTCTAGAACGGGACTTCCTGGAGAAAGGTAATTAAAGAACCATCGTGAGCATTGAGAAATAGCATTAGACAAAAGAAGCGGGCAAACAAACTTAATTTAGAACATCCAATGCCACCTCTTTGAATCATCAGAAGATTCATTACTGGTTGGAGAACGTCTTCTTTTGTCCTTGCTCGAGTTTTCAGCCCGCCTGTGTCTTGACCTTTCTTCTTCCTTTTCCTTCTCCTTTTTTTTTACCCCGGTCTTCCTTAGAATTAGTTCTGTGAGGCCTCTCTACATCCCTTGAGTCTTTCTTTACATGGCGATCGGTAGATTTTTTATTTGATTCAACGCCTTTAACTTTCTCTGCTGACTTTAAGTCATTCTCCTTCATTCTATCTTTTGAGCCATTCTGAGAATCTACTTTCTCTTTCCCACCTTTCGTTTCATCTGTTCTACTTCTATCCGTACTCACTTCGTCACTCAAGTCTTTCCCAGAAGTTTTATTACTATCTTGACGAAGGCTGCAATCTGATTTCAAGCCAGAATTCTTCCCGTGAGGTTCATCTAGTACTGCATCTTTATCACTATCAGTTCTGTCAGGATGCTCTTTTCTGCTTCCTGAAGTATCAGCATCAAGTCCAGAGTTGGCGCTTACATCTGATATTTTGGTACTACCTGCCTCATCATCTTTTCTTCTGGAGCCTGGCATTTGAGAATAATCCTCCAAACCTGACTTACCATTCTTGCCGGAACTAGCATTGACTTCAACTTTTGGATCCAATTTCGCATTGGCCATTGCTTCAGGTTCAGGAAGTTTCTCACTGCTTGGCCGCTGACTAACATCGTGTCTTGACCCCACGCCAAGACTCTCAACTCCATCATTAGAAGCAGCATCAGTATCAGCATCATCATCATCAGAGGCATAGCTAGCAAGACCTAGCACATCTGCTGGAGAGCTAGAACTGGCTTTGTCATTAGCGCCTTCTACGGAGACTAAAATCTTTGCCGAAGCCTTGTGGAGTGGATCAGCTGTGGAGAGAATGGATGATGACGACTTATGATTGTGCTGTACACTGTCAGCTGAACCATGAACAGCCAGCATAGCAGTACAGAAGATGGTAAGATTCAGAAGTTATTCCACAGATTAAAGACATAAAACTAAATCTTGGAGACCACAACAAACCTTTAGGTATTGCTTCATCTTCATTAATGACTTTGGTTGCAATTTCATCAAACAATTCATCTGTAACCTGTTCAAAAGACATAAGTCAACTGTTGCAGAAACATGTTTATAGACCAACCACTCTATTTCTATCAGGCCACCTACCTTAAGAAGGACTTCAGTCAAGATACGCTTTATCTCCATATTAATTTCTGCTGTTCTAGCTGCATCCATCTCATCCTACATGAAGCAAACCATGCATTTTAGTGATGGTACTGGATCAAATTTAAGTACCAACAGAGCTTGAATCGTCAAAACAAAACAAGTGTTAAAAGTTCAAGGAACCTCATCCTCCTCTTCTTCTTCGTCAGAGGATTTGGAGGGGCTGAAGCTTTTTTCGTCACGCTGATCAGCTTTGGCAGGAGGTTTATAAAGTACATCATCATCCATAGATTCTCTCCCCTCAAAACTCCCTGAAGAAGGCCTTCCAAGATCTGCTTTTTTCTTCAATAATTCTTCCTTGAGCCAGTTAGGTACAGGAGCCTGGAAACCACATTATTAGCCAGAATTCAAGGAAGGTACTAAACTCTTCCAGAAAAAAAATCATTCTTACCTTTTTCGGAGGAACAGACGATGCTGCATATGAGTCATCCATGAATGCTGTAACAGGGTGAAGAGGCGGCTTTGTCGCAAAAGCATATGGGGGTCCAACAGGCTGGAGGTTTGGTGGGGGAAACCTTCCATATTGAGGCATGATATGACCCGAAACAGGAGGTATAGCCATAGATGAGTCATTCTGCAAAGAGAGTAAACATCGAACTTGCCTATACCGAACTAATACAGAAACGAAAGATAACCAAACAACGTAAGTGTACCTGAGGTATTGACTGCACCGATGAAGGGATTGGAGGATAGACTACCCCGGTTGTTGTATGGGACTGCCATGCATTGTGAACACCAGAATAATCAGAACTCTCTCTGGTAGAAAACTGTACAGGCTGATCACTAAGGTTACTAGGTGGAACAGCTGATTGATCTCCATATGCATATTGCATATGCTGCTCCGTGCGAACAGGTCCCCCAGCATCAGGCAATGATATCTGCACCTCATGTTGTGTTGCATTTCCAGACTCTTCATTACCTGCAAACAAAGTAACAAGTTTAAGTTCTGAAGGTGTACAAAGCTTAAGAGTTACCAATCTCTAGACCAACAAAAATGAGAAACAGAGGCACACTGATTAGGATCTATGGATTATTCTGGCGAGCTTGTACCCATATATTACACAGCACATCATTATGCACATGATTTATCATGAACTTATAGGACAGGAGAATTTCGAGGACACCCGCGGAATATCAAGTTACAAAGAAACCCACATAGAGTGCTTTACTAGGAGCTATGCTCTAAGTAAATGGTTACCTGCTACAGAAGAATAACTATAAGGTACCTCCTGCTGATGAATTGCAGAACTGGTAGTCAGGTTTTCTTGGGGCAATCCACCTCCAGGAAAACTCTCGTGTCCTGTTGCATAATTTGGATATCTCTCCGGCTGTGTTGTGGGTGGAACTGGAAACTGCTGCTGATAGCTTATTCCTGGAACTGCCTGTTGATGAACATCTTGATAGCCATGAGTAGGGTACTGCTGCTGGTAGACTTGTCCGCTAGTTTGGTTCGGTGCAGACTGCAATTGCTGATCCTTGTTCGCAGCTGCCCATTCTTTGGCTTTCACTGCCCAGTCCTCGACGTTGCTATTAGCTGCAATCACGAGATAATCAGAAACCAAATCCCGAATATTCACTCAATAACATAGATAGCAATGAGAGAAAGCAAACCTTGGGGGGTGTGACCTTGTTGTTGTTGATACCCCCAACTTGGATTGCCCCATTCCTGATAATGCAAAATCAAAATCAAATTCAGAATTAACAGTTCGACAAAGGAAAAATACACAGGAAAATCCAACGACGGAGCAACCTGATTAGCCTGAGGATATGGCGGAGGAATCGGCGCACCGGCAGATGGAGGAGGAAACTGACTGTTACCGTTAGCTCCAGCGTTGAATGGCGGCTGGTGAGGAGTATAAGCCGAAGAAGAGTAAGGTTGGCCTTGAGGATAATGCGGCGAAGGTGGTCCCCACTGCGGCGGAGGTGGAGGCGGTGGCGATGGAGAGTGAGGGTTATGAAATTGGTTGGAGTACCATGTAGGAGGACCACCGGGCTGCGTAGGCGGAGGCACCGGTGGTCTCGCCTGATGCTGATAGTATTGGTGGTAAGGATCCGCCGGAGGCGGTGGTCCAGACGGCGGTCTCAGGTACTGAGGCGGTGGCTGATACGCGTCCATTAGCAACAAGGTTTTGAGTCTTTTGACTCTAGCGTTTGAGATCGCTGCTTGTTCTCGAATTTGATTAGACCGAAATTTATCTTGAAAAACTGCAGGTCGTCTTTTTTTTGGAAATATATAAACGGCAGGTAGTTTACGTTAATTATAAGGAACGACACGATTTGTGTTAAATAAGAATTTTCTATGGTTACACCTTTACACAATATCATTACATATCGTCATGACCATTCAAAAACATAATCATGACTATTCATGAATAGTTTTTAGCATGTGTAGGATCAATCATACGACAGCATCCGCTTGTCTCTTCGACAATCTCGCGTATAAGCCATCTTTGCTCAAAAGTTCTTTGTGATTGCCCATCTGTTTTGTGTACAAATGTAACAGTCAAGATCACAGAGATCAATTTGGTTTCATAAAATTTATCAAAACCAGTAAGAGAGTGTGGCTTACCTCGACGACTCGTCCACTGTCCATAGCCACTATTCTATCCGCAGCCTGAATCGTAGAAAGTCTGTGAAGAAACAGAATGTTGTCATAAATCAATCATCAAAACATGTAAAAGATCGGATCTGTGCAAGATAACGATACCTGTGTGCTATCACTATGACACTTCTCTTTGTTGCTGAGTCGTTTCCGATAGAACGAAGTACGCCCTGGAAATACAAAAGGCTTAAGAATTCTTGCATCCAAGTAATTTGTCTTTTTGGCATTGGAGAGGTTACCTTAACGTTGTGTTCGCTCTCTGCATCGAGTGCACTTGTGGCTTCATCGAGGATGAGAATTCTAGGATCTCTAAGGATGGCACGAGCAATGGCAATCCGTTGTTTCTGCCCTCCACTGAGTAGATCATCATCAACAATTGTGTTATAACCATTGGGCAGTGCTGTGATAAATTCATGTGCATAGGCTTGCTTTGCGGCTGATATTATATCTTCTTGCGATATATTACGATCACATCCATACTTGATGTTGGAACTGATGTCCGTGCGGAAGAGCTTTGGTTCCTGTTTCATTGTGACAGACAGCTTTAGAAAGGGAAAGTAAAATTCATCAAATTTTATTTGTTCTACAAAGACGAAATGCGAGGAGAACCTGCCCCACGTATCCGATTCTTTGCCTTAGCCACTTGACATCCAACTCTTTCAAAGGAACCCCATCTAGTAGAATCTGTAATTCAAAAAGCCAGCTATTAGGAAGGAAGGATTTAAAGGGTTATTCTACAGTGAGTTTGAGAAACCTACAGTACCTGACCACTTGTTGGTTCGTACAGTTGTAGCAAAAGATTAACCAGTGTACTTTTGCCACTGCCACTTAGACCAACCTAAACAAAACAAATTTGCTCACATACCACTTCCGCTAAATTCTAAGGAAAACAGTGGTATTGTTGAACTACTTTGAGATATACTTACGATTGCTACCACTTCACCAGGATGCACGGATAAGCTTACGTTTTGAACCACCGCCACCTGAGAGATTGACATATGATATGATTGTTATGACAAACTGAAATATGAACCCCAATGCCCATACAATCCATACCATAAACATGACTGCAAAACTCTTCATGATGTGTGTACAAGAATTCTAATTTACTCAACAAAAATGTAAAATGGTGCAAATGCAAAACCATATATTTGGCCATTAATTTGTAAGCACAAATGGGTTCAAGGACATTCACAAAAAGCAAAAAGTTGGAAGCAAAACGTTTTCAGAAAATAGATTCCACTCGAGTGCAGTCATACCTCCTCTCTTGAAGGGTAGCTGAACGACACATCTACAAACTCGATATGTCCTGTCAGTCTCTGCAGTCTCGTTCCTGCAGAACAGTTTATATATAAAAATACATTACATGGTATAGCGTAGCAATCATGTAAGCCTCCAGGTAGGAAGTCCAAAGTGAATTACTATAAGTGGTTCATCCTGGAAGGGGTTTCATTGTAAGAGTAATAACAACCTAACTCACGCTCTCATCAATCTCATAAATGGTCAACATGTTTCTAAGATATAGTGCTCTTAGCCAAATATTTGAACCTTGCCTTTTGATATGAATTGATCACTTGGCTTGAGATCCATCATTTGGAAGACCTTTTCACTCGCTCCAACTGATTGCATCAAAGATGATAAATTATCTCCCACCCACCATGTAGCATAGATTAACCATTCACTATACAACAGAAACTTTGTCAGCTGCTCTGCTGTTATTTGACCAGCTAAGATAGACAATCCTCCAACCAGGACAGCAATAATCTATAAAAGAAAAAAAAATGATGGATCTTGTCACATTCTTAGCATGAGCAACACCATCTTTAAGAACCGCAAATTTAATTGATCCTTCCCAAAATAAGTCAAAAGAGAGAATTTAAGCAAACCAGGGGTTATATTTGAGAAACCTGAGTTGCATGGTATAGAGTGTTGAAGCTCCAGTTCCAAATACCATATGCAGCACTCTGTCTCAAACTTATATCCGCTAATCTCTGAAGCCAGTGATTGTACCTTTCCACCACAAAAGAGAAGAAAATCCATGTCAAAAAGTAAATTGGCTGTGACCAAACTTAGTCTTGACACAGATAGGGCCGGTACCGCAAAATTTTCACAAGAATTTTTTTTCAAAACTTAGTCAAGGGTTTTCATGGAAAAAGATTGCACCTTTTAAACTCTTGCTTCTCTGTCCCATATACACGAACGGTTCTCATCAAAGAGTATGTCTCTTGAGCGACCTTGAAGATCATAGAGCAGTTATTATGGAAAAAATTCATTGCATATAAAGACATGTTAAGATAAGTGTTTTTGAGCAATCTACTTCATTTGCAGAAGCTGTGATCTCCTGAATTAGCTTCGCTGTCTTCTTTTGGTACCTAAACATGACCAGATGGCTTAAGTATCAGTTTCAGCTGCCAGGTGTATAATCTATTATGTCTTCACAGATTAGTATTCTTAATGAAAGTGAGACAAGTAATGGTAGAATCTCACATCCCATAAACGAACATAACCGCAGCCAAAATACAGCATATCACCAATGTGCACAGCCCAAGGGGCCAAGACAAAATTAGCAAATAAATCAATGCCCCTGTACCCTAAAAGAAAGAACGTAAACATACATTCAGAAGTCAACCATGCACAAAACATACTTCAGGCGAGATGGAAATTATATTGTACTGTAGTAGAAGACCTGAAGAACATTGCGGAATATCATGTTCAGATCATTTCCGATGACCCTCGAGACTTGCTGACAATCTGATCCAAGTCTGCTTGTTAAGTCACCAACAGTTTGAGAGTCGAAAAATGATATATCCTGATGCAAAATCCAGCCAAGTTAACGAAAGTAATTAAAAAAAAATTAAAGGTAAACATGAGCTACCAAGATTCTTTCCAGCTAGAAACTTTCAGGACCTGGAAGAGAAGAGTGGAGTATAGTGTTTCCCTCATTCGTTTCACCTACAGAGTAGTGTGAGACCCCATCATATCATGTTCTGAGAAGGCAAGATTACTGAGTAGATTTAAGCAACAAATAAAAAGGAAAAAATCCTGGGAAACTCACAAGTATCATGTTAGCAATCCCAAAGAAGCATCCTCGTATGCCACTGGAATTATGAGTTAGACAAAGAGTTAGCTGGAATTTTTTTATAAAAGAATCTCAAAAAGAGCAAGTTGGTTAGACATATCAAGAGTTACTCTCTAATTCAACTTGAAACCAAATAAAAACCAGAGACAAGTGTTTGACCATACAAGATCTTGACCTGCAAATGCCTGAAGTAACACATAACGTAACCAAGAGCTTGACATTTCGACGAAACACAGCGATATCTCCACTTTGTGCCGAGAAGATCGAAGCAGTTAAAAAATGCGGAATAGTTATCTCTGAAAGCTGTAAACAAGTAGACAAAAAAACGTATAAGAAAAGGAAGAATCTGATTCCTGATTAGAACTAACAATATCTAAGCAGAGATTCAGAATGATTCTATAACACTATCTTCAATACATAACCAAGAAAGTGTTACCTATTACTCGAACTAGAACACTATACACACTCAAACCATTCACAACAACCAACATAAGGAGAAGAACCACGCACCGCGGCTACGATAAGAGTGGAAAACGCAGCGAAGATAACCCAACGATCCTCAGCCACAAGCTCCCACATCCGACTTAAAGCACGCCAAACAGTAACAGGCTTCGCAATGAACCTACCATCAACCTCATCGGAGAAACTCCACCAGCTTCCACCTGGTAAAATCGTCCGGATGAAATCAATACATTGCCTAATTTTCTCAGGAACTGAAACGTTATCTCCTTCTCCTTCGTAATATTCCGCAGTTTCCGCTACTGCTCCATTCACCGTCGAGCAATTAATCGAAGGTAACCGGTAATTTCTACTTGAAGATTGAAGAGAAAACGACAATCTCGGGTTTCTAACAAATCGGAGATTCTTCCTTCTGATATTGTCACTAGTAGAGATAACAGAACACCGGTGAAGGGAGACGCGGATTGGGCGGCTCGTGCAGCCGAGTACTTGCAGAGCCATTTGTGAACGGCGGACTAAAGATGAAGAAGCTTCCACGAGTCACGGCTTCAAGCTTATTCCTTGGTTCATATGAAATGCAGAAGAAGAAATGAAACGCGTCGTTTCGAAAATTGAAGAAGAAAACGTCACGTAAGGAAGAATCGTGTCAATCAAATCAAACCGAGGTGGAACCCACGGAGATCCACTACCGAAGGCATGAACCACATGGTAACAACAACACCGGCGCGTGAGAAATGCGCGTGGAGTTCTATCATGTGGTTGTGGTACATCTCTCTTCCCCCTCTACGATGTCGTTTTCAAGGCTCCATAAATGTGGGGTAAACCGGTTTGATTTCGGTTTGATTTCTTTGGGTTGTCAGTTTTTCGGTAATATTCTAAATGGACATAGGCCCATCTCACTTTACAGCCCAATGATAAATTTTGTAAACCCTAGAGGGCAAAATAGGAAACGTAAAAATCCCATCGTCTTTATAAACTCAGTGATATCTTAAGAAACCCTAGCCGCAAAGAGAAGAGTGTAGCAGATCGGCGAAAATGACAACGAGATTCAAGAAGAACAGGAAGAAGAGAGGTCACGTCAGCGCCGGACATGGTCGTATCGGTAAGCACCGTAAGCATCCCGGAGGTCGTGGTAACGCCGGAGGTATGCATCACCACAGGATCCTCTTCGACAAGTACCATCCAGGTTACTTTGGTAAAGTTGGTATGAGGTATTTCCACAAGCTGAGGAACAAGTTCTTCTGCCCAATCGTTAACCTCGACAAGCTTTGGTCACTCGTCCCTGAAGATGTGAAGGCGAAATCAACCAAAGATAATGTTCCTTTGATCGATGTGACGCAACATGGTTTCTTCAAGGTTTTGGGGAAAGGTCATTTGCCTGAGAACAAGCCGTTCGTTGTGAAGGCGAAGCTTATCTCGAAGACTGCTGAGAAGAAGATTAAGGAAGCTGGTGGTGCTGTTGTGCTTACTGCCTAAGTTAGGTGAATTTTATTTGCTTGACTCTTTTTTTTTGGAATCTTCTTTGGAGTTTTGTTATCTTTTGTTGTCTTTTGGATTTTGAGAAGAGAGAGATCTCTTTAAAGTTAGTAGTTTATGAACCTCTTGCTGGATCTTTTATTAATGGTGTTATTCCAAATTCAGATTTGGTTTTGACATTTGTGGTTTCGTAATTTTGGTAGACTTAGAATTGCGTTTACTGATTTAATTTTCTGGCATGATCATTCTTCAGGATCTTTAACTTGTTGTGATTGTTTCTTCCATACATATGCATTGTTTTTGTTGAATTTTTAATTGGATTTTCGAAATGGTCACTAAATATTTTTCACCATCATCTTTCCATTTATCAAGTTCGAATGATAATGGTGATGCAGGATTTTATTAGTTTTATGTATAGTCGAAATAATTAGAATGTGATTTTGCATAGTAATGTACTCCTATAAGATAGTGGAAATGCATTTCAAAACTCACAATAGAACTTTGAAAATGAACATATATTTGGGAAACAAAAAATTATTTTGTTGTGATGTTCAACCATATCATAGAAAGTCTTATGGAATGAAATAGTGATAAGCTTAGTTTGCAACTTTGCATATTTTTCATATTAGTTTGTCTGTTGAAATATTCATATGTGTGCACTACACAATGAACCATTCGATTAGTTCCAAACTAAAAAATAAAATCTAAACAAACTGTCATTTTAAGTATTCTATTACACATTCGGATCAGATTTAATTAATCTGGACGGAAGTCCAATTTAGCTAAGTCAGCCGGAGATCCTCTGGTTCAACCTGTTCAATCCAATTTTCCCCTCCCTGGATTACACCGTTGAGCCGGTCACACTTAACAAGTTTATGCAATCCATCAAAATATTGCAAAGGGTATTTCTATCAGAAATACGTGGAAAAACAGTCGAAGAAAGAGAGATTAGAAATTAGGGATATTGTGGCTAGATACGATTGGACACTTGTTGCAGATCCAAGATGTGAGCCTAAGAAGTTCGGTGGTTAGTGGTGCTCGTTTCCACAGAAAAGATACTGTTAAATTTGTTCACTTCTTCTCTCTTTGCCAAAATCAAGTTCTTTGATTTACATCCTCCAATGATCATTTACATTTTTGGTGTTGATGTTGGGTTAGTGAGAAGGTTTGTGACTTCAGAGTTTGTAGATTCATGTATCAGTCGCACCATTTGGATTAAAACATGAGTGTGAACTATACAAGTCTAAATCTGAAATAAGGTTTTGTCATTGAAACATGGCCAAATTGGAATTTAAGTTATGGACCTGTAACGAGCCAATCACTTTGACCTCACTGTAATAATTGATAGGAGTCAGCGAGTAGCTGGTAGAGGACGCCAGTTATTGGCTTGGTTTATGACATGACCACGAGAAGTTGCAGAAAGCTGTTGGTGTATAACTTCCTTGATGTGAGTAGCAGCTGCTTCGCCACCACGTTCAGCGAGTTCTAAGTAAAGTATTGATTTCAGCATCGCCCCTTCCTGCATTATCCCATTACATTCATTAGTTCCATATCAAACTCTTCTCATAACCTATAATCGAATCAACTCATTGTGTAATATGTTTGTTTCTGGATATACATAAGTCGATACATTTCATATTCCTCATGTTCTTTAATATCTCTATACTAAGAGAAGTAAACTCTCACAAGCTTAGTTGAATTGAGGTGCTTACAGAAAACAGAGCAAGGCCGTGTTCAAACTGAGCTTTACAGTGGCCGTGATCAGCTGCTCGTTTCATCCATTTTCTTGCTAGCTTGCGGTTTTGGGGTAAGCCTTCTCCAACCGAATAACAAAGCGAAATGTTATACATAGCTCGTACATACCCACCTTCTGCTGCCTTTAGGTACCATTTACTCTGTCAAAAAGAGAAAAAATCCAATCATTATATTGATACAAACTTAACTGATTTTAGAAAGATGAAAAAGACAGAAACTGGACATTTCCACAAATGACCTAAACATATGTCCAAACATAGCATTATCAGCTTCCACAAATGAACTAAGCACATGTCTAAACATAGCATTATCAGTTTCCACCAAGAGTGCAGCCATTAATATAAAGGACTACATACAAAGATGCAACTTTCAATCTAGATTACGGCATCACTCACCCCATGATTACAATACAAATTCTATAGAATCTCAACTAAAAGCATAAAGAAAGAATCAGATGAAGAAGGCACATACAGCTTCTAGCAGATTGGTTTTCACGACCCGGCCTTGATGTAAACAAAGAGCTAACTGATACTGTGCTCGAACATAACCATTCTCAGCAGATTGCTTCAACCATTTCATCGCTTCCTTCAGATTTGAAGGTTGAACTGCATATAGAAGCAAGCAATTGCTCAGAAAATGCTTCACCAATCCATTAGCTCAATCCAAATTCTATATACCACAATCAAGACATTATCAATCCTGAACAAACTCAAATTGCAAATCAAATCCATCACAGCTATGAGAATTTAGGTTTTTACCTTGAAGATAACAAATCCCTAAATTACATTGACCAACAGCATCACCAAGCTCTGCAGCTCTCCGATACAGACTCATCGCTTTCTCCTTCTCTCCTGTTTCCCAATACACAAGCCCAGCATCAACCATAGCGAGCGTGGATCCACGCGCAGCTCCTTTCAGAAACGAATCAAGAGCCTTATCGAGATTCGCTCGCACACCTCCTCTTCCGTGTTTGAACTTCTTCCCCCACCGAAGCAACAACATCGACTCTCTCAACGGCTTTAGCGCGTCTCTCCACGATTTACATACCGACGACGCCGCTTGAAGATTCGGATGACTAAACGGTGCAGCGATCTTCATCAGTATATCATACGGAAGCATCGAGAAATCTCCACTAACATCATTCGATAGAGGAGATGAAGAAGAAGAAGAAGAACTTGAGATTGTGCTTGACTTCGCCGTTGCTCTGTTGATTGAAGAAATTCTACTGCGTTTTTCCTTTTCTTGAGGTTTCAAAAACGATAAGGAGGTGAATCGAGATCCTTCAGATCTACAAGGCCAGGTTCTCTGCTTCATCTTCTCCGGCGAAAAAGACCACCGTCGGTTTCAAAGAGAGGTAAGTAAAACGATTCGCTTTTTTTTTTTTTTTTATCTTTTTCTTTTCTTTTTCCGCGTATGTGCCGAGTAATTTTAATTTGTTTTTTTTTTCTTTTTCTTTTTAGTTATGTGGTTACGAAGATCGGACGGCTATGTGATGAGAGACAGTTAATCTATGATCTTACAGTGTGACATGTGGAATACTTAAACCGCCAAGAAATTTCGTAATGAGTGGACCACCAGACCAAGATAACAAATACGAAGCATTAATATTTGTTTTTGGGCTGGGCCTGTAATCTCTTGTATACCTTTTATATAGGGAGATTGACACAAATAGCCCCAAAAAAGTTGTTTTTTCCAAAAATAGCACCTCATTTGAAAAGTTCCACAAATAGCACCATAAACTTCAATTAAACTTAATGAAAATATAAGATAGAAAATAAAAAAGAGAGCAAACACTAATCTAATATTAAATTGAATCAAAATTGTTTTAAATAGTGGAAATATATACCCTAATTTGGAAATAGGGAACCCAAATATAATACCACAAACTAATATTAAAATAAAAATCTCTTTTAAATGGTGAAAATATATACCCTAAATTGGAAATAGGGAACCCAAATATAATACCATATACTAATATTAAAATGAATCAAAATCTCTTTTAAATGGTAGAAATATATACCCTAAATTAGAAATAGAGAACTCAAATATAATATTTTAAATTTATTTCTAATTTATTTTGTTGAATAGCTTTTATATAAAAGTTGTGGTATTATTGAAAAAAAAAGCTAGTGATAAAATTTTTAGAACAAAAACACTAATAGTAAGTTAACTAGTGCTATTTTTGGAAGTTTATGGAGTGTGTGCTATTATTGTCAATAAAACTTGTTTTAGGGCCATTTTTAGGAATTTCTCTTTTATATATTAATATTTTTGAAATGTTGCTTATAGTTTCACCAAAAAAAAAATGTTTTTTAAGTATGAATTATTTGGTGCTATACGATTCATGTAAACTAAACTTAAATAAGTTGCTTATGATAAATTATACATAGTGCACAGTGATTTATCCAAACAGCAGAGAATACAAATATTTATAGGAGAGTGTCAAATTTGGTATGAATAGTAGGGCAACTAGTAACAAACTGGTATGATTAACTAATTTGCATAAAAAGTTGTTGCTACAAAAGAACAAGAACATGTGAATGTGATTGTCTAAAGGTTTCCTATTGCCTAAAATTGAGAATTTGACTCTTTTACTTGCATGATACTATTATTACTCTGGAAAATATGACTTCAAAATCTCCAAAAAAAAAAGTCAAGAACAGATATAATCTCCTATGAAATAAGAGAATGAAACTGTTGACGTTGTTATTGCATAGGATTCCATTCAGCTAGACACGGCCTATTCAATTATCTTACCATTACCAAACATGATATTGACCTCTATTTAGACTCAGTGGACAGTGGTTTTGTTGTGTGGCCGAGTGGGTCAACTTTTCCAAGTTTGATTTTTCCACAAATATTTGATACATTGAGAAAAAAATTAAAAGCCGATTCAAACGTTTCTATCCGGTTACCGGTAGCTGACCAAAGTAGGAAGAATAAAATGATTCAAGCTAAGATTTGTCCATTCACTAATTATGAACTTTATTCTTGACTTTTTTTGTTAGCTAATTTTAAAATATTGTTTGGCCCTGAATCATATATTTGACAAGAACATTCATAGTCAGATTTATGCTTAAAATAAGTCTTACTTTCATGCAATTATCCCAGTAATAATATCACACATGATCCATCAAAAAAATATCAAAGAAATTTAATACTAATTCTACCAAAACTTATACAAAAAAAAAAAAAGGAGAAGATAAAAATCCTACGTTACTAAGATAGTTAAAATAAAAAAACTAAAGAAAAACCCTGCAAATTATTTAGTTAATAAGGAATTAACATCTGCAACGTTTTGTGTTCTTGCGAAGAAAGTATCCAAATCCTGAACGTTAACGTTAAAGGAGATAATCCTTTGCCCGGCGGCTTTTTTGCGGTGTTTGTCGATCTTTTTCCGGTAGACGCGTTGCCCCGGTGCCGGAGGACACTCAAGTTGCGGCGGAATTCTAAATTCCTCCCCCTTTGGTGTTGTGAAGCCATCTTCTTCCTCTTTTTCCTTTTCTTCTTTTTCTTCTTTCTCTGGCTTTGAACTCACCGGAGCTTTCACCGGGATCGTTACTTTAAGCGACTTTTCCGGCAAATCCATGACTTTGATCCAAGAAAATTCAACAAGGAGACCTAAACGAAGACAAACAAAAGGGTTGTTGAATATTCAACTGATTATATATATAAGAAAATTGTTTTTAGGAAACTTTTAGGCGGGAAAGGTTGTTTTTTCTTGTGTTTTCTCGGTAAATAAGTAAAAATTCATAAAACTTTTTCTCGGAAAAGGAAAAAGAAGAGAAGATTTGAGTTTAGGGCTTTCTCTTACTCTTCTGTGATTGAAGCTGCGAAAATTCCGAGAGGAGGAGGCAAAGAAGAAAAAGGTTTGGAATATTTGATTATTATTTATACTCGCCTACAACTTTATTTAATCAAATATTGGATAAGTGCTATACTTTATTTAATTTTATCTCTTCTTTTTTTTAAAACATAAAAAAATATTGACGGCGGAGAAAGTATATAACTATATACAGTATTAATGGTAGGAATTTATTGGACTAAAAAATATTTTCCTATAAAATAAAGAATTAATTACAGATTTTGCCCTTTTTTATAGTGGCATTTGTGGATTTTGCCCTTTTTTGAATAGTTTATGGATTTTGTCCTTTTTCATGCTTCAAAAATATGATTTAACATGCGTTTCACTCGTTATGTTTGGGTTTAGTCGGTTCCATTTGTTCTTAGGGTTTAGTATTTGGTATAAAGTACGTATTTTTACAAAAAAAATCACAAAATACGTACATTTTTAAGTGTTAAAAAAGGACAAAATCCGTAAACTATTCAAAAAATGGCATTTTCATAAGTTTTTCTCAAAAAATGGCATTTTAGACAATAATCCCGTAAAATAAATGTTGTCTACCTAATAATTAAATAAATCATTTACCGTATAATTGAACATTAGAGTTTGTGTGTGGCTTTGTAGCAATAGATACAAAGGTTTTTAAAGAGCACAAGAAGAGTTTTACAGAGAGTAGGACCAGTACTTATAGCTTTTAAAGAGTGTGAATAGACAATAATAATGTCGTGAAAGAAGAAGAAGAAGAAGTGATCTCTGACTCTGAGTCTTTTCTTTTCACATTCTGGAGTAAACAAAGTTATCACCGTACTGAGACATGAACTCATCATTGAACTTTTTGAAACTGTCCATAATCTCTGGCATTTCTTCTTCTGCAGGCAGAATTGTTGTCCTTAAATGAAACACCCTGAAACAAACAGACAAAAATGAGCTTGCTGCAAGAACATGATACTGTTGTGTTTAGGTCACAAGAGGTTTATTTTACCCTTCTTTTTGTCCAAATCCAGAGCCTGGAACTGTGGAGATTCCTGTGGCTTCTAAGAGCTTAAGGCAGTAGAACACGTCAGGGACTTTTCCGGCTTGTTTTGCTGCTTGGATTGCTTTCGACGGTAACTTTATTTGCGGGAACGAATACATAGCACCTTCTGTGAAATTGCAGACGACGTTTTTGCAGCTGTTGAATCCATCAGTCATCATCCTTGCTCTTCTTCTCAGTGATTCCAGAATTCCCTTGCTGTTAATAAAGTTCCAGTGAAGTTATGAGATCTTGATCCTTCATCAAAGCGTGTTTATTTAGAGTGTAATGTATAACTATATATACCTTTCACGAATGAATTGGTCATAAGAAATGTCTCCAGGCTTTGGTGGGCTAACCATTAAACCCATCTGCACAAACAAAATTCATCGGGTTCAGCGGTGAAATCATTCTGTAACCAACAGTTGCTAAGTAGCTAAGAAAGGCTTGCTTACGAATATCTGTGCAGAGACGTTGGGACTGAGAGCTATAGAGGCAACCTTGTAAATCTCCTCAACGGTCTGCATTACCAGTAGTTAAGAAAGTCTTGCAATTACCAAAATCACGGGTAAAAGAAAAGACGGACAGGTACAAACCCTGGGAGGGATATTTGTCATCTCAAAGTAACCACCTCGTTGCCCACATTCGCCCCAATATCCTTTAGAAACAGTGTGAAAAGATATAAGCTGAACTTCCTTGCTGAACGGTGCTCCCATATCCATCAAAACCTTTACAACATTCATAATAAAATGAAGGATCATTCCAGAGACCGAAGATCACAAAGCAAATGTATAGGTTGATCTAATTGAAGCAAAGGAGTTAAAGGTACCAACGAAAGACAAAGTAATTTACCTTCTTGGAGCTGATAAAGGGACGCTCATCTTGGTATATGTTTTGCTGATACACTTCGTCTCCGAGAAGAACCAATCTCTCATCACAACAGAACCGCAATATCTCTCTTAAGTTAGATTCGCTAAGACACTGGCCAGTTGGGTTTCCGGGGTTAATAATCACCATTGCCCTTACCTGCATTAACCATATGTGAAAAAACAGAAATTAGAGCAGAGAAGTAAGATGTCATAAAAAAGACTCCGCATCAACAGTTTCGAGAAAAAGAGTGGAAGAATATTAACTGTTATTCCTTGAGAGCGAGCCTGAGCAACAGATTGGCGAAGGTTGTTAACATCAAGTCCCCAGTTTTCAGACTCTTCAAGATAGTAAGGAACAAGAGTACCACCTAACAGAGATATAGTAGCCGAGTAGAGTGGATACTGCGGAACTGGAACCAGAATCTGCCAACCAATAAAACTTGTGACCCAGATGCTACTATAAACCAAGCCTAAACCTATACCATATGCCACAAATCTGAATTTTAACAAATCAACCAATCAGATATACAGTTGATGTGGGATCATTACATACAGCCATTTTGCTATGCCTAATTATCTCCTCTAGAGTAAATCTTCAACAGGGTCGGATATTACGCCAAATTGAAACGAGCCAATTCGTGATAAAAACCAAACAAAATGGCTCATGTATCCATGTACAGAAAAACTTTAGATAAAGGAACAAGCGAGTTAAGGTTCATTACTCCATCTTTCTGACCGCGTATGACACAATTCAAGATTTGCATCACACCTTTGCTAGCTCCATCAGTTAGAAATATAAGTTCTGGGTCGCTGTAATTTGAAGATAAGAGCAAAAGGCCTCAGAGTAGTGTTTCTTTACAACAAATCTATTTCATAGAATAAATAATCAACATGAAGCAATCACCTTGGATATCCATCACGCCTTTCAATGAACTCAGCAACTTCTTTCCGAACTCCCGGAATACCTCTTGAGTCACTGTAAGCACCTGATTAAGAAAGAAAGCAAAAAAATGTTTTCTATTGGTATAAGCCTAAGCCAATATAAACCATGATCTGAGTTCTCTAATAATAAGACATACCAAGACCACCAGAAGTCAAGGAAAGATAATGCTTAGCTCTTGCAATAGCATCTGCTGGGAATATCATACCAATATTTGGATCATCTAGCAGAAATGGTGCTTGGCATAAAGCAACCACCTGCATTGGTTTTCAATCTGTTTAGGCTTAAATCTATACATCGAACAAGATCTATCGTCAAAAAACAGGAGGATTGCATATTACATACCTGACGAGGAAAAGTCAGAGGCTTTTGTCCTAAAGCATGAGGGTTTCCAACATTTGTGAAAATAATCTGTAAAACATTCAAAAAAGTTAGAAAACCAAAGACAATGAAGCTTTGCAAACGCATAACAAAGTTGTTACCTTTTTGCCTTCTTTCTGAAGCTCAGAAGCACGAAGATAAAGTTCACCTCTGACTGCATACTGACAATTCTTCACGTTTTCATTCAGGGACTCGTAGTCTAATGCCTTGAGAGACATTTCCAGGATTTTACTTTCCAAAGCTAAAAACAAAATAACTCCTCACTTCCTCTCTACAAACCAAAATAAGCAGGTGTATAATACGGAGTTTGATCACGAGAAGGGACATAACAAGACTAATCAAACAGTTAAGTGCAGCTAAACCCTTTCTTGCTTGGTTTGAATCACTACTAGAGATTTCACATAACACAACGAGATTTGACTTGTTGAGTCGATCATAAAGATTGGTTTTTTCAAATCTATAACTAGAGAACTTACCATCAACTTATTCCCATAAAACAACAGTGAACACAGCTAAAACAATTATCACCAACCCACTAGATTTGAGTATAGACCCACGTAGACAGTGAACGAACCCCACAACTCAAAATCACTCAAAATCTACAGAACAACCTCAAACTAGATAAAAGAAAAGGCGACGCCTTTTGAAATGGGTTTTGGAAATCGGACAAGAACTACAAGAAATTTTATCATTCTTGATCAATCACGACTCAGTTTCGTTACCTCCAAAGCCACGTTCCAGAGGAGCAGGGCAAGAAAGAAAAGACTAGTGGGTGCTTATTACATTAGTGTTTTATATGATATAAAATAAAATCTTCGGCAGAGAGATTACAATTGTGTGTCTGACGTGAATTTGGACACTCGTCTGATCAGATCATGTGGCATAGGGAGAACACAAAAAGACGAAGCAGCTGAGCCACTTGAATCGGCAAAAAGAAGTTTTTTATCAATAACCAAAAGTCATTTCTAGCTTTTTGCTACAAAAAAAAATGAGAGTGACTTTGTTGTATGGACTCTGTTTTTTTTTCTTCTGCAAAACAGTTTCTGATTTTCTGCAACACAACCTATAAAATCGTCCCACGGCCCTTGCCTTTTAGCTTCAATATCGTTCTCCGGACACAGACTCGTTTGTTTCTTTCTCAATGTCTTCGAGACTAATTAAGTAACACGAATGTGCAATATTATTAAGGGACACAATCATAAATCATAAACACATTAGAAATAAACCAACTTCTGTTCTCCAGACTCTGTACACATGATTCACTAGACATCCATAGAAAGCCCCACAAGCATTGTGTTGTGTGTCCACTCTGTAAAAAACACACTCAAGTTTCAACAACAATACACAAAGCGAAAACCAAAAAGAATCAGAACGGTGTATGCTTTTCTCTATTCCGTGTATGATTTATCAGACTCTTTGAACTATTTCATCTTCCGTGAGATCTCTATGTAATTCAAAAGTTTCTTTAAAGCCTTCCCACTGTCAATAGCTTCCTTTGCTCTCTCCATTGCCACAGCTACATCCTCTGCACCTTCACTTCCCAACAAATGATCCACTATCCCAGCATTTAGCACGATTCTATCATAAGTTGCGCCTTTCTCACCACGAAGCGCTGCCAACCCCAGCTCTATGTTCTTTGACACCTGTTCATTCAACAAAAGTATGACTTACGTTTTCTCTTTTTTTTCTTTTTCTAACAACAACAAAGCAGAAATCAAAAATGGCTTCCTTCCCTGTCGCTTGCAGTGAAAAACAGTCCATGAAGTCTGCATACAGGCAGGCACCTTCTTATAGATGAAACCAAACTTCATGGTAATAAAACACTCTAGTCTCTAGGAAACAAAATTTAGCATCAGAAACATTTCTCAATCCATACTTTTTGGGCAAGAAAACTTCTTCTACATAACCTAGGTTGAAACACTTTGATTTGAAAATGTGACTAATCTGACATCCAATGAGTAACTTCATTTGTTGAGGATCTAATAGTACTCGTCAGGGTTTTCTTTGCTCTGAATGAGAGGGACACCGTCTTCTCTCCATTTAATCCGCTCTTCGCAAATCGCAGCCACCACCTCGACATAGAGTTTGTGTTCCTAAGCCCAAAATGGACAAAAGAAAAGAAGCAAATGAAATCTTCTGAACTGTGAAATGAAATGTTCAAAAGTATCTTTTAGTAGTACCTCATGAAGAACTCTTTCGGCCAACTCTTCTGGTGTATCATTAGCAATCACTCGGACTGCACTTTGAGCAAGTATCCGCCCTGTGTCGTACTCCTCATCGACAAAGTGAATTGTCGGACCTGAATATCTACAGAAAGAAAAACCGTTCTTGTTTTCTTACGCAACATAAAATTTAAAAACAAAAAAAAAAGTACAAAGTACACATCCGTAACATTGTATTGTATTACCTAGCTCCCGATTCTATAACAGCTTTATGCACTCTTATACCATAAAGACCTTTGCCTCCGAAAGCCGGAAGAAGAGCAGGATGAATATTTAGAATCCGTTTAGGAAATGCTTGGACCAGCTCGACCGGTATAAGTTTCAAATATCCAGCTAAAAGAACAAAGTCTACATCATATTTTCTGTTCATCAAGCAAATGTTAAGAGACATATAGTGAACTTTCAAGTTTCAACAAAGCGGTAACACATTCACGATGCTAACCTAAGTACATCTACAAGCTCTGAAGGAGAGAGTCCATCGGATGGTTCTCGTTTCGCTTTAGGGAATACTAAAAGAGGAATGCCGTTACTTCTTGCATACTCAGCACCTCCACAATCTAAATTAATGAACTTAAGCAAGTAAGTATTGCAGGGTTTTCAAAAATACCAAAATCGAAACTCCGAATCAATTCACATTACAGAAAACAGAGCTATTCAAATTCCACTATTTAATCATCAGTTGTTTTCTTATTCATTGACTCTAGGGACCAACACACACATAAACTAGAAGAAGACCAAAATTAATAACTTGAAGAAGAAAGGTGATACCTTTTTTGTTAGTGACCAACAATACAACATCCCCATTAACAGAACCATCACTGCATCCCTCATGAATCTTCCTGAAATTCGAACCACCTCCCGACACAAACACAACAAGCTTCCTCCTTTTTGGTTCGTCTCTCGAACCATCATCGACCTCCGCTACTATCTTTGAAGCAAACGAAACAGCTTTTACAAGCGGTCCGATTCTCACCGCAAATCTATCTGCGGGACTTCGGAAAGACAAGGAGAGAACATTCCGGGGAGGTGTGAACGGAGCAATCGAGGTTTCACGGTTCTTCAACGGTGAATTCACCGGGAAGTTGAATTGACTCGAGAACAAAACCCGTGATTCCATTCCGACGGTCTAATCGGAGGTTTTTGTCGGAATAAGTGACTGCGAAAAGAGAAGAAGCACGACGAACAAGAAGAAGAAGTCAACGACAGAGAAAGACGGAAAGTCAACAAAAAGGAAAGAAGTTGGGCTTGAAGTGTTTTGGTAATAAGAGGGTTAATGGGCTGATGGTTTAGTTAAGGCCCAAATGAAGAATTGTTGTTTAGATTACACGTCCTTCGGCTTCAACGTCATTCATTGGACACAGACTCGTTTGTGTGTTTCCCATTGTCCTCGAGACAAAGAGTGTCCCCATCGGAATTAAGTAACATGAATGTACAAGATGATTAAGTGCATAATTATAAACACATTAGAAACAAACCAACTTTTGTTCTCCAGACTCTGTACACATGATTCACTAGACATCCATAGAAAGCCCCACAAGCATTGTGTTGTGTCCCACTCTGTAAAAAACACTCAAGTTTCAACAACAATACACAAAACGAAAATTAAAAAGAATCAGAAAAGTGTATATGCTTCTCTCTATTCCGTGTATGATTTGTCAGACTCTCCAAGATTGTTGGAACTATTTCATCTTCCGTGAGATCTCTATGTAATTCAAAAGTTTCTTTAAAGCCTTTCCACTGTCAATAGCTTCCTTTGCTCTCTCCATTGCCACAGCTACATCCTCTGCACCTTCACTTCCCAACAAATGATCCACTATCCCAGCATTTAGGACGATTCTATCATAAGCCGCGCCTTTCTCACCACGAAGTGCTGCCAATCCCAGCTCTATGTTCTTTGACACCTATCAATTCAACAAAAATATGACTAAAGTTTTCCTTTTTCAAACATTGTCCCCAACATTGTGAAACGAATGGCTTTTGGAAGTTTTACCGAACGATCAGTTCGTGGAGTCTCGGTTGGTTCAAACCCATAGTTTCTTGCATCCACCTCAAGATTGAAACTCTGACGCGAGACCCCTACAATTCCAGAAGTTATTTTAGCCATTAGTTATAGGACCGGAAACTAGATTGATATAACCCAAGAAAAATACTAGCACCAAGGCATAAGGCAGATTATCAGTTAGTATAAGGACCAATCTAAACAAATGACAGCTTTGAATTAGCAATCTAGAAAGGCCAATCCACCAAAAAACTTCAATCACCAAGATGATACATCAAGACTCCATGCAAGTCAAATACGAAAATAGCTGATAGTTTATAAGACTATGGACCCTACCACCTACAAGCCGATTTTCTACAACACCAATTTGCGCATATGAAATTATTTTCAACCCTGTTTCGACTAGATTCATATATTCAAGCAGTAGATTCTAGTTTGAAAACTAGGATAGTTATTTTACCGTCAGCTTCTAGAGCCGTGTCCGAACTCGATGAACGAAATCCAGAACAGTAGTTAACTGGAAACCCTTTTGATGCACTTGCAGCTCGCACCCGTGTTGTCATTGAGAGGGCCCCCTCCTCGCCCTGTATTACCAAGAGAAACCTTATAAACTCCCTTAAAATCATACCGGAACATTTCAATGTTAAAAGTTCAAATTCATATTAAAACTAATAGAACGAGTTTCTAACATTCTAATTCTAAGTTCCAAAAGCATAGTAGCTCATAGGGCATCAGTAAATATTTGATGGCAAAAGAGAGAGTCAACCTTAACCACCAAACCAGAATGGACACCTCTTCGTCTCATAAGCATTAAGAGAGGCTCTTCGTAGCCTTCGTGGTAAAACCCAGCCACAACAGCTTCCTTCCCTGTCGCCTGCAACGAAAAACGGTCCATAAAATGCTGCATACAGACACTTTCCTCAAGCCCTCTGATGTTTTTTCTCCTAAATATTGTCTTAGTCATCATGAGCTATATAAGGCGGTGACATGTGATAGATCCCTTACCCTCACAAATTGCTGAACTTTCTCCGTTGTTGCCAGAGGAGGGCGTTTCTTTATATGCTCCCTCATTCCGATTAGCGAATATCTGCAAATACCAAAGAAAAATATCAATACGGCCAGTTATTTTCTTTACAACCAAATTGTTTATGGAAGAACAGGATAAGGGTGTATGCATTAGCATATCCCAAGATTTAAAAAAAAAACAAAGAAATGACTCAAACAAATGTTTCTCAGATTTCTTACAAAGACGGACGAGCTTCCCGTAGACTGAGATATGCAAATCCAGCCTTCTCATCCTGGAAGAATGAAAGAAAATTTTATAGAGCGCCTAAGTCATAGATATAGGCTGGCAGGAGAAAGATAGAGAAAACCTGTAGGACATTAGTTTAAATTATTGTAGGCACCTCGATGAGTTCTTTTGCCTGCTGAACAGACAAGTGTGTATTTGCTCCCATAAACTTCAGCATTTGTTCCTCAGTCACACCCCCCTGAAGAATTGGAAAGTTAATGAAAAGAAATCTAAAACAAATCCTTGAAAGTATCATCATCTCTCGGAAACAGGTATTACTGAAAACGATTCAGTTTTGTTAGATACCTTTGGAGGCATCCATTCAACGCCATGGAGCAATGAAGATTCACCATAGCAAGATCTAACTGTAGCCACAAACAGAGTGCTTCGAAAGAAACGAGTATTCCCATCATAAGGCTCGCCATAATGGGTTAAGGATTTGACATCAGCAACTGGAGGAGCCCCTGAAATTAGTAGAAGATACGTTAACTCAAGGCAGAAGTTTTTATCCCTGCCTGGAATTACTATTATATTCTCTAAAATTCACTCCATATAAGAAGAGTTTTTTACCATGTTCGTCATCGAATGCAAGGCAGTAAGCTTTAAGCTCGCGATCTGTTTCTCTGTTCATACGTTGCCCAATCAAAAACGCCGAAAGCAATGACTCGCTTACTCCCGAGTTCAAACTACCTTCCGTTGCAAGCGGAAGAACGTCTCTTAAAACACCCTTAACCTCCTCATAACCCAGGTGACCTCCAGCCAAAATCTCTCTTAGCGCGCCAACCAATCTCATCTCACGAGTTTCATTGCCAACAAAAGTTGGTCCAACAGAATTTCCCGTACCCAAAAGAGAGCCTTCAGGATCAGCAATAAAGAGCACATCAGGAGGTAATGCCCGAACCAAGAGTGGCCAAAACACATCCATTGCTCGCTTTTCACCTTCGCTCCATTGAGTTTCCTCAGGAAATGCATTTGCACGTATTGTCATTCCCGCAAAAAATGCACCAAGTTGTGCCTTTGAAACAGGTTCTTCATCTTTCAGCTCCCCTCTAGCTACATCCCGGTAAAAAAAGTAATGAGACCAGTCCCAACCCAAGAACTCTAGCGAACCAATCAATAAACAAAGTCGCTACTAAGCACCAACAAGCCTATGCAAATGATTACTCACTTGGGTTTTTCACATTCTATCCCAAATTCTAACAAAGCCGCAAAATTGATAAAAAGCTTGAAACTTTTAAATGCTTAGGCTTTGAGCTAAAGAAAGCAAATTGTAATCTACACAAACATGAATTCACCAATCGATAAAGTCCAAATTAGGAAAATGAAAATGTTTACCTGATCTTAATATAGTATCAAACACCTTAAAAGCTTGTTCCTCACTAAGAGGCCTAGTCTGAGTAGGCCCTGTACAAACCCTAGCTTGAGCATCAAGAACCGTAAGGTTTGGCTTCGGAATCTCCGATCCCCGATAAGTAGAAGATAAAGCCGGATTCTTAACATCAGATTCCTTAAGCCCTAACTGCTCCATCATTGCAGAGTCCAACACTGCCTTTATACTCAACCCACCAGTAAGCTTCCGCCGCCGTGTACGTCCGCCGCAATCGGTTAAAGGAAACCGGAGACATGAAGAAGAACTCAGCCCGTTGAAATAAAGAGACCTCTTGATCTGTGAGGAAGAGATCGACGAGAGACAAAAGGAAGATTCGGGATTTAGAAGAGCTTTCATCAGAGATTATTTTCTCGCCTGAATCGCTTCCACTGTTATCTGAATCTCCGTCTATAAAAATCGAGTCTTTGTGGAGTTCTCAGAAGACGATGACGAGGATGATAAATACTTTTCATTACAAAATATTTCAATTACACCACTTTGTAATAAAATAAGCTCTTGATAATAATTTGTTGATATGATCTAAAAAAAACGGACCCAAATAGAGGATCGAGCCTGAGTATTTTATGTGTGTAGAAGAAGAAGCCTTTTAAGAGTTAATTGGGCCTAGAAGAACTTTATCTTTACTTGTAGAACGGATACAAAATGTAGTTAAGCTTTTAAAGGTGATGAAACAATGCCTGATCTTGTAGCTCATTTGGTAAGAGGGCTAAGCTCCACCACATGAGTTCAAGTCATGGCAGAGGAGAAGATGAGAAAAGAAGAAGAGACTGAAAGGACGACAAAATATATATATATATATATATATATATATATATATATATATGTTATGTTTCGGCTACATTTGAGGTATTCCAAAATACCTCTTTTTTTTCCTGTCATAAGTCAACCTCTTGCTTTTTTTTGAAATCTGAATAAACTGTACAACGGTAACAAACCTAGATAACAAACTGCAGTTATAGAAACTTGTATATCATTTTTTGTATGATGAAATTATATCATTTGGTTTGTGATTAGGGATTAATATTATGTGCGAGTGTTTAAACGGGAAAAAAAAAATGAACTGAGAAATCAAGGTAAGAGAAAAGAAAAAAAAAAAAAAAAAAGTAATTCTCTAACTACACGAACTCGTCACATCACACAAAAAATTAGAAAAATGAGTGTATGACGGTCCCAATAATGACTGGCTATTTAGGGTTGGAATTGATTTTAGTTTAATTCGATTTCTCCAACAAAACCAGGAAGAGTACTAGGCACGACTTAAAATTAATTAATGAGGTATGTTTAACAAAAAAAAAATTAGGTTGATTTCGATTTAACAAACTGAATTAAGGTTCTGTTTAAAATTAGGATTCAGTACCTTTAGTTTAGCTTCATTCTTTTTTTCTAGACCCTTTTAGCAAATAGTATATTTTTCACGAACCCTAAATTTTATATTTGGGTAGATCTTATTTTTATTTAGTGGTTTGGTTTGGTGGATTTTAATATATAGTATATGAATTACGCCAAGATTTTGCGAACTTAATTCTTCATTTTATAAAAAAAAAATCTAAATTTAGAAGTCTGGTTTTTTCCATGGGGATTTCTATTTCATGTAATTAATATTTTAACCTTAATTCACGATTAAACGAGAGGATCCTCCCATCTTTGTATATGAGATTGGTTTTTTTTTGCTGCACATCATGGCATATGACCTTATCTTGAAAATTGGTAAATTAGTAAATTACTAACCAAATACCAAATCAAATAATTTAGGTCAGGCTTTACTGTATTTAGAATCGGATTTTTATTTTGGTAAATCACTAAGGTGATTTCTATTTTATAAATAGTGCTTTATCTATAAATAACGGATTACATCATAGTTAGATAGAAACCTTCAAACCGTTAACAAAATTATAGTTTCCAAGTTCTAACGTATGTTCCTTTTTGTTCGTGCATGTCACATACATTGCATATTTTTCATGTTGCTAAACATGTAATTTTTAGTTAGGGGATATGTGAAGCAGACAGACCATAATTCGTGAGGTTACCAAATATTTTTCCTTTTAAATTTTGAATCACATTTAATTTTCTATAGGATCATTTCAAATAGTTGGTTTATTTGAAGACACATTTATCAAAGAACTAGAACAGTTTCATCTTCATATTTTACATAGGGCCAAAAGGCCATAATTAAACATAGAGAGAGAAAGTCTACTTCTGTGGTTCTACATATTTATTTATAGATAACTTAGGGTAAGCTAAAAACTAAAAAGTCTTCTTAATTATAAGGCGTTATATACGCTTATTATCTAAAGGTCAATGCTTTTAATGAGCTTCATGTTGGCGAGTCTCTCGAGAAAGACATTGAAAACGTCTTCACGACTAAGCATGCTGACTCGGACATGCTTCTTGTCAGATCCACAACGTTCTCCAGCTCTGCACATTACCTTGTGTCTCCTCAATTCACTTACTAGATCCGTCTCTTCCTTCGTCCCTAGCCACGCAAACGCTGCAACCAAATTAAAAACACATCGACCGTTACGTCTTATTCATTTATATCGAACCGTTACAAAACATTTGTCCTTTAGCTAGTGAATAATTAGTAAAATTTATTTACCAGGGTAAGATTCGAGTGATTTTCCAAAGTAATTACAAAATGCTTCAGGGTACTTGGGAAGAGTGAAAGCATCACTCTCTTTCACCACTTCACGAAGTTTCTCCCACCGGTTCTTCATCATCTCACGACCATACTTGAAGAAATTGTCAGACTCGTCGGACTCACTCGTACAAGTCTCCTTAAGAACTTTGAGTATCTTAGCGGTTCGAACTTGTGACTCCTTAGATACACCAATGGAGTTCACTATTATGTACTCAACCATCTTCTTAGCTACCTCCTTGTCCTTCACCAATGCCCACCTTCATGAAAATCAAACAAAGTTACATAAACTAATCTTTTTTTATATTTTGGTTCTAATCAAAAAGCATGTTTTGAATAAATATCTAACCCGATACGGGACCCAGCGTGGCCTGTGATCTTGGAGAAAGTGAAGAGCATGATGTCATGATCTTGACGGCGAGTGATGGGAGTGTAGTGGGGCCAGTAGTAGGCAAAGTCATGGATCACTTTGGCTTCGTCGTCGTCTGGACGGTTCACCACCGTCTCTCTGATGGTTCCGTCAGGGTTATTAGGTGACGTCACTAGCTCGATGTACGGACCCTTTTTGTCGAAACCCCATGCGTCTCCTTCCCACTTGTACATACCCGACCGAACATATGTCGTCTCCTCCACATATGTCTATGTTCAAAATAAGAATAAAAAATTTATAATCTCAAGAATGAAATTATTAAGAATGGGAAGAATAAAAGTGGGGACATGAGCATGTTACTGATGTCTTTGCACATGAATCTACAACACATGTAGTATGTAAGAAGGGAAAGTGTTTTGTAAACAAATGTTAAATCAAAAAGAAAAAAAATATGGTGGATCGATGTGTTGTGTTGTGTTCGAGAAACATGTCTGTCACTGTGTCTTTTAGATCTCCAATCTTGCTTTTTAGAAACAACGCCCACTGAATCTTTGATTCACATCAAATCAACTTTATTTTAAAAACGACTTACGATTTTAGATAAAATTATAATACTAACATCCTAATGAAGCTTCTTTCAAAGCTTTATGAAAACCAGAGAGGAAGATACTTCTTTAGTAAATATTTTTTTATAAATTATTTAATTGAAGTAACGTATGACATCCCATATAAGTGAAAATACAATAATTGCTTCTTTGTCGGGTTTACATTTGGTTAGGCAGTTTTAAAAAGATGGATCCAAAGCAACACCAGAAATACCGTTAAAATTCTGTTTTTTTCTTAATTTTAATTTTATTTATCCAGATGAATTTCAAGAACCACTTCTCTTATGGAAGAAATTAAGAACACTGAGTAAATTTGAAAATTTAATTTAAGAAAATAAGAGCACCCAAGAATAATAGATCTGGACTTATATAGCTAAAAAATCGGTTTACTAGTCAAGAATCAAGCCCTATTATTAAATTGAAAATTTAAAACATACAATATTTACCTGATTTTTTGTTGTTAGTTGCAAAAAACAATCCCGGATGCTCAAAAATTAAATAATGTAAAATTAAAAACTATGTCAACGGAGATTATGTTTTAGAAAAAAATTAAAAAAAAAAACAGAAAAGATACGAGGAGGAGTTTTTAGTGGTGGGGACTTACGGAGTAAAAAGGAGCGGCGGCGACGACGCTGACAGGTTGAGTCCCGGCTAGTGAAGATAGTGCGTGGACGGCCGCTTGACAAAGCTGCGTCGAGCCGGTCCCGACCACGATGTATCGGTCTTCCGTCGCAGCGTTTCCTACCGCACCGTGCAAGTCCTTGATCGCATCTTCAAGCTCTGGCTCAAGGAACCAACACAAATTCGTCATGTCGCTGAAGTAACTCATAAGATCACAACCACGTATCGTCACCGTACACCTGTCACCCATCTTCCTCCAGTATTCTTCGTACGCCGTTGGATCACCACTACATAGAAACAAAATATTAGAATAAAGAGAGTGAAATTTTAGGAAACTGATTTGTTAGTGAAAAACGGAAATTTCGATTTCTTTTTTAGCCTATGATCTTGCAATGCCGTTAGGGTTTTTTGTGGAGAAAAAAAAAACCGTACTGATCCAAATTGACGACGAAATCGGACAAGGGGATGTTCTTGTTTGAAACGTTTTCGGGTTTCTTCGGGTTCTCCAATTTCACCATCTTCTTCTTCTTTTTCTTCTGCTTCTTCTTCTTCTTCTTCTTCTTCTTCTTCTTGGTTTGGTCGTTTTGCTTCGTTTGTATAGTGTTTAATGATTAGAGAATAGTGTAGGTATAAGTGTATTTATAGAAGGAAAGCGATATCTACTATATCTTATTTTATTAGAAAAAAATATTTTTTCCCATAAAAAAAGACTTGTATCTGCTTTTTAAATGGAAAAAAAATATAAAACTTAAAAATCTTTACTTTTTAAGGTCAATTATGTAACACTTTTCTGCAAAGAATTACTCCATAATAAACAAAATAGCAAATAAATAGCAATAGCTGCCACGCAATATATAAAACATATTTAACAAAGAATAACAAATGGTATGAATTACCACATAATTAACAAAATCGCAATGAGTTAAAAAATAAAATTTTACTCTCCATTTTATTTTAAGCAGTATTTTTTTTATTAAATGCATATATCTTAAAATTTGTCTTTTGGAACAATAAACTTTTATTTTGACAAAGATGTGTTTAACAAATATCAGTGTTATGTGTTTCCTTTTGAATTCAATTATCCGAATCTAATTAACATGATGTCGCATTCTTAAAATAGCCGACATTTTCCTTTTTTTTAGATTCTATTTGTTTTTACAAATTTTGTCGCATGCTAAGAAATCTTTGTTTCGTTTTGAAATCAATGATCTGAATCCAATTAATATGATGTTCGCATTCTTAAAATGCCCGACATTCTCATCCTTTTTTAAAATTCTATTTGTTCTTATAAATTTTGTCGCATGCTAAACAACCTTTTCCTCGCTACCAGGATACGGAAAAACACTCGGTTGTCGTTTTCGTAAATCTTAAGAATAGATTAAAACAAATGCATATTTAATAAATTTCAAACTATCTAAAAGTTTTTGAGAAACACAAAATATGATTTGATTGTAGGATTTCTTTTTTCTATATTTTTAGTAGTTTAACCGAAAGTTTGGGGCCGACATTCTAAAATGTTTTCTAAAAATTTGTAATTAAATTTATGTTTTGTGCTTATAAAATTTATTAAATTTTTTTATTATAAACAGTATTTTAACTATTTCTAGGAAACAAACTAATGTTTTTTGCATTAAAATTTTAAAACACTGTTTATAATGAAAATTTTAGTATTTGCTAACATTTTTTATATGAAATGGATTTAAGTATAAATTCAATACTATGCGACATCTTTGACATGGTCAAGAACCTTTATCTAGTGTCTTTTAGCGTAGAGGTTTTATCTACGATATCGACTATGGTGTTCCTACCAGATCAACAAATAACAATCCATTTAACAAAAAACAGCCGGTAAAAACATTAGTGCCTTTAACCTTCGAGAACTCTTCTAGTGATGGTTGATTTGTCAATTTCTGCTCCAGTAAATTCACCCACGGTGAGATGTGGTATACTTTGAAATAACTAAGTTACCAAATCTATTTAATATATTCACTTTAACTACAAACTTAATTAATTTTAGGAACGTTACGTTTTGGAAAAAAATATCATCTTTTTCTCTTTCAAAATTGATTCTTTTCCCGGAATTTCATTTTCAAAATCAGCTTCATTTATTGTTTAGTGGGCGAGAGTAAATCTTGTAGGATTTTTTCTTTATATTCGTTGGTTTATTCTTTCCTATACATTGAATGAACATCAGTGAAGAAAATCCGAGGGTAGTTAATGCTCAAGATTTCAAACAACATTTTACTTCTTGGCTTCTTGCAAACCAACTTTGAGCTTGATGCATCCTCAAATCATAGTGCAATTAATGTCAACGATCCATTGTAAAATCTTAAACGTTGAATGCTGTTTATCTAACATAAATGATAATGTTGGAGACAAATTTTGTTTAGTTATGGAGTGACTAATCAAACCGTGATAGTATTGAGTCCACATAAGATCTTTCAGTGACCGAAATTTCGAGTCAATAGCATTTGAGAGCCTTTCAAGATAAAAAGCAAGGAAATAACTAATGTTTCGACTAGCTAGAGGAAAATAAAACGTTATAGGACATGATATACTTATCTTTTGAACCACATTATAAAAGTTATAATGTTATAAACATATACTACGTTAAAAAGTCATCATTATCTTTAATTATTAGATACACTTGTTTTAATGGTGTTTTATTCGAGTGCTAACCGAACAGTTCACACCAAACCAATTAACCACATAGAACATGAGGAATTGAGGATGATGATAAATAGTTCACCTATATACATACTCCAAAATCTATTGAACAGTGCTAAAATATATAAAACTTTTTAAACATCAATATTTACTGAAGTCACATTAAATTTTAACATGCAAACTAAATAATTTATTTTCATATAAATTTTCCATATTTGAAAAAAATTCACTGTTGCTTTTCTTCGAACTATTTTCGTTTCTCTATTCATTGTTATTAAAAAAAAATTGCCATAAACATTAATTTTTTCTGTGACTTTTGTTTTTCTGATTCTGTAGATGCTATTTTTTTTTATAAATTATTTGGTCAGATATCACTGGATATACTTATTTGAATATGATTCAATTCATCGGCAGTTGGGATATTTTTTTCATGAAAAACCATTAACACTAACATTTAACAACGTAGTGGATTTTCTTTTAATTTTAATAAAAAGAGTATTGAGACCACCAAGTTGGAATGCGTAGGAGATTGGAGGAAATGATGAAGTCACAAGCCATTCAATTTAAACAATTAATTCTCCATCCCCATAGCACTTCATCATCACACATCATTTTCCTAGATGGACCTATTTGAACACTATCTCTATTCATATACCCTCGATTTGGAGAATATTAGTCCATCGAAATTGTATAAAAACTACTCCATGAAATTTTATCGATTCATTTCCAAGAAACAAAAGTAGGTGGACGTGAGAGACGCTCTACCCAATTATGTATCCGTCTAAGCTGAATTACATCTTATGTGGCTAATTTTATTTTACGTAATGAGGATTCAAGTCGTTTGATCCATAATCAATAAATCATTCTAGTTCCGGGGACCAAGTATTGATATATACGCACAAAGAGTCAAAGAGTCCCGCACAATGATGATGACTATGCATCCAATGATAATTTTTTGATATATATACACCACTTTACATTTTCTCAAAACAAATCATAGTAATTGTTATGGTTGAGTTTTGCTCTCCACAAAACAATGCGTATCTATAAATCGAACACAATGTATTAATAATATTAAAAACTTTACTACCAATGACAAAAAAGATTGAAAAGTTACCAATAAAGTTATGTAATTACACAATATAGAATTTGATATTGTTGATCATCTTAAGAAACTATAATAAACCTAATTGTTACCATACATTTGTAGAAACTGCGTCTAAAGTGATGCAAAATCTACTGTATTTATTACTCTGTAAGAAAAACTATCTAAAAGGTTTTGTCAATGGTTGACAAAAAGGAGAGGCTATGTCAATGTTTTTCTTTTCTTCTAAAATTCATTTCATTTATGGAAATTAACTGTTAACATATATACATACTCATGATTTTGTCAAGGAATGCTTTATTGACGAGATACTATTTTAATAACAAAACCATTGTTACATCTAATCGCGAATAAAACAAATTTGGAAAAGTGTGCAAATAACACTAAAATTCATCAACTAATTTGTTTTAAACAATTACGAGTTTTAACTGTTTAAGGTAGGTCTTTTTGAAGGGTCGTGATATCACGTGGAAAGGTTCGATATGATTATTATGCCCTACTATAATTGAATGAAGAGGAAAGCTACTAGTACTCTAGTAGTATTTAATTAGGTTGACTTTAAAATTGTCGACTCTAGTGCTAATCACAGTTTCGTCTTCATTTTAAGTCCTCCTCCTTAATCATTTTTTTAATATTAGTATAAATACATAATAAATATATTCTCCTAGAGTGTTTGCCAAATGGCGAGCCTACGTAGTTGAAACGGTGGAGAGTAAAGGACAAAGAACATGATGAGTCGGTTTGCATGCTTCACGCTTCCACTTCACTCGCCGTTGTTCTTGTTGCTTGTCGTCGTTTTATCTTTTTATTAATGAAAAGTGTCAATGCTAATCTAACAGAAATACAAATCACATTTTCACTCTATTTCATACGGATTGGTTACGACCATAACTTAGATTTATTTTTAAACTTATCGATTTTCTAAACCACCTAAATTCATTATCAAAGATGAACAAAACAATTGTAACAAGAAAAACTACAACCCTGAGTAAAACGATATACATAAACTAAAAATCATATTTGTTTTTTTTTATTATTACTGTAAACAAATTTGAACCCAAGATCGAATCGAAACTACGTTAATATATCATCGAACCAAATCAAATAAACCATAAATTTATTAAAACAAATGTGTTTTAGAGATGTCGAAACCGGCTGAATCCTGCAAGCCGAACTAAACCCGTTCCCACAATCCCACCATTGGTACAAAACAACCAATATTTGTGCATTTTAATCAAAGTTATGAGATTGATGTCCCTTTTGTATTTAACTAATTGCCAATTGCATAAATGTGCTACTCATAAACAGGCCAAGGCCGTATATCTAATAGTCTGATCTCATGTTTTCTCCTACAACTATTGGGCCTAACTTAGGCCCGTATTCTTTCATGCATAAACAAAACAAGAAACAAAATAAATAGGTGATAACCTGATAGGTATATGTTTTCAACACTTTTTTGGATAAAGAATTTTTAACACTTGTTTAACACACCCTATCTGAATAATGTTACGATTATTATTTAGCTTTTAAAGAGTTTTGAAGCTTATTTATGCCATTTTAAAATTAACTTGAGATGTGAATATGTGATTATCTCTTGTATAATCCAACCTTGATAGATTGCTTTAAATAGCATTTGAGTGCCCATGTTATAAACGAATTAAAACATGGTGCATTACGAAAATGGTAAAAACAACTGGAACTGAAAATTGGACCAACTGTTACTCTGTTACAATCAAATAAGTATAATCAAGTTAAAATAAAGAAAACACTTTTAAGGGAATAAAAATGTTATGGAACTGGTCAATTAATTCTAGGAATTTGGTGAAATGTGTTCTATCGAAAGTAATAAAAGAAAGCACGTGGGGCGATTAATGAAGACCATTAAATTTGCATTTTAATTTATGGTCCCACGTAAATAAATCACCACCTCTAATTTTCTTTTTGCTTAATACTTCAAATTATTCAATAAATGGACAGTTGTGAATGTTCAATCTAATCGTCAGAATTTACAGCCAAACCCAATTAATTATGAGGTCTCTGCTACAACCAATTATGATAGTGTTTCCATAGAACAATCTTTTGGTCCACGAATGATGAATCTGACAATTTTAATTCTGCATTTAACTCTATATCGAAAACAAAGAAACTTCAGAGCCATATACGACATAACATAGCAACACGATTCTCGATCTCACATTGGTAACACTAATCAACACTAATCAATATAAACATTACAAAACCCGTAATGCCATCATACATTCAAAAACAACAAAGAAAAAAAGTAAAGAACAAGTATAACACTACCAAACTTTATACTGATCATTTTTAACAAAATTAAAAAAAAAAAAAAAGATTTTGTTCGCTCGTGGTGATATTGTTGTGGTAAAATAAACTCATCTACATGATATTTGCAAAACACCTAGCGGCAATGTAAATTCCTAATCTCCCTTAATCCCAAAATTCATTTGCACTACATGTAAGAATAATAATCAATAACCTTTTTTTCTTTTGTTTTCTTGATACTTCATGGACATCTAGGGTTTTTTCCTGGACCTCCATAATAAAAATAGTTACCCCACACACGATTCGTCCCACCTCTTATATCATAACAATTGGGATGGTCTGCGAGAATCTTTAGATTCGAAACGGGAATCAGAGTATTGTCCCAATCAACGATTTGGAGATTCCGGAAATAAGATGCTTTACCAAAACCTTCACCGGCAAAATGACCACTTCCCATTTGGGTCGTAGTGTGTGAACCACCGGGTCGGTTGTTCACAATCTCGCCACCGAATTGGACCATGCTCCCATGTTGCTTTAGATGCGTGAATAGAAACGCAGGCCAATATCCGACTAACGCACCTGACCCAAATTGTAGCCACCAGTGACCGTGCTTTGGATCCTATACGTAGATTATACAAGCATGCATAATGTTATTGTTATGACTAAAACAAATTCAAATTAGTTAAGACTTTATGGAGACACATTTTCTATATACAGGAGCTGGGTTGACTCACGAAACATTGATGTGAACCATGTAAAATTCATCTAAAGAATTATAAAAGGAATGTGACTGGTAATCTTTTTGCAGAATACAACTGAATTATTATAGTTATAGTATTTGGTCAAATATTGTTAGTACTTTTTTCATTGATGATATGCAAAAATATGTATGTGGAGAGAGATGAAGAAAGTTACCTTCCAATTAACAAGCTTATATCGAATTGTCCACCTTTATACGAAGATCTAGGAGAAATCGCAGCTCCTATCGCGATTCGACGGTTGGTTTGAACGAAACCGGAACACAACAAATTGTAGCAACCCGTTGTTCGATACGCATCGGACTGAAAATCACTATCACTACCATTGTTAACAAAATGTTAATTCAATAAAACTAAAAACTTTACCATAAACTAAGTAAGGATACTAAAGTTGGAGGCAACATTTACCGTCCAATAGGTAAAGAATCTTGGGTAAGTATCGCCGTACAACTCTGGGCTAATTTGCCAACCGGCTTCGATAGTATTAAGATCGTGTGTGAACGAACCGGCAATAACCCAAATCTGAGAAAGACTAAATTCGTATTGGCTCGTAACACGTGGCGACCACACGTTAATACTTGCTTTTGCTCCGTAGTATTGTCTCCCCGTTACATATCCCACCGCATGCTACAAAATATTTCATTTTTTAAAAATGATCAATCAAATAAATTCTCAAACGCTAAATTTGGAGTATCATTTTCGTAAACACAGAAAAAGAGAAAAAGGAACAGAGAATAATCTTTTTTTACGATGTGAACAGAGAATAATTCTTAGTTATGTCACGCTTCACTCCTTTGGATGATACAACTAGTAAGTGTTATGGTCGTGCAAAAAATTACGAAAAAGCTGATTTTTGGTATCATTCTATAACTTTTTCTTTATAGAGGATAAAAAAAAGTAAGAAACCTCTGACTTTTTGCTTAATTATGGTATTAAAATGGTACTTACTTCGTGTCCGTTATTAGTGGAATCTCTCCTCACGCGCCTGATTTTCCGACCAAATCTACTGATAGAACTTGCTCTTAACATGTCTTGTTCCGTTGTTCTTCTTATCGGAATAGTACCTTCCGGACAAGACTCACCGGATAAACTCCACAGCTGGGAATCTTCTTCATACGACTCATCATCTTTGTTATAACCTTCGGGGATCTCAGGCGGATCCTAACACAAGAAAATTTGTAACCTTTGATAAGATACTTATGGAAGAAGAAAAAAATGGAGAAGGAAGAGGGAAAGTAAATTTACCATTGGTCTCTGTCCTTGTAAGAGAGGATGATCGAAAGCTGGTTGTTGATGAGTAGAAACACAATCTATTACATCTCCATCTGGGCTCTGCATACGTAACATAAAGAAGAAAACAGAGCAAAAAACAGAGTAAGAACATAGTATAAACTTGCATGTCAGTTGACCAACAAAACAGAGCAAAAAACAGAGCAAAAACAGAGTTATAAAGTCAACAAGGAGATCTGTATAATATACATTAATCAAATTGACAACAATGAATAGAGAAATTGCCTGAATAGTTTTCACAGCCGGCTTGTTGATCTTGTCGAGCTCTTGTCTAATCAGTTTTAGCTTCTGGAGCTCTTCTTGTGGCCGGAGAGTTTGATCAGCAGCAGTGGAATTGGAGGAAGAAGCGGTGGAGGAGAAGGAAGAAGAGAGGAGACAGAGTAAAAGAATCAATCTGAGAAAGCTAGAGGAGAACATCGAATCAGACTTGGACGAAACTTGGTGTGAAGAATGATGAAAACATCTGCTGTCTTGTTGTTTTCTTCTTGAGTGATCAAAAAGACAACATTTAATACGGTTTTGAATTGTTGTTCGTCTTCTTGATGTTACTGACACATCTCCCAACAAACCTATTAAACACATAATCACTTTCTCTAAGAAACACACTGAGAAGATCAAAAACAATAAAGAATGATTTAACTCATCGATCCTCCAACAAAAATTTATTAGGGTTGTGTGTTGCTAAAGTTTTGGGCATGTGGGTTACATAAGGTAATATAAATACATGGGTTAATGAGGAATTCAAATTAAGGGTTTTGCAGATATCTAGAAAGTTTAAGAAGTACTCCCTAAATGATAAAAGAGGAAAGAGAGATAAGAGAAGTAAACTTTATATATATGTGAGAAGGGTAATTTATAGGGAGATTTTTGGATTTGGTGTGATCATTCTTTGGTTTGAAGAAATGGGGTCAGAGCTAGTCAGATGAAATTGAGTACCTTTGAATTTGGGTTTCTTCAAAGCTCTTTGCTTTCTGGTGTTACTCTCTTTTTCCAAGCCCTTTTTGTTTTTTACCGTTTATGTAGAGTACTGTACAAGTTAAATTTATGTTCCATGTTACAATATTTATTCCACAATGTTGCTTGTAGGATAATGAAATGTTTTGTTATGGAATCTCTTGGAATTTCTAACAAACAAATATGGTGATTTTTTCTTTTAATTATAGAAGTCTTGAGTTTACGGTACGTAATCTCTTTAATCAGAGACCAAAATATGCTTAATTAATCTTCTCTCCAAGCTGGAAAAAGAATATACCACAAACTACTAGTATTAGACTATTAGTAAATAATGCATATTATTTGTTAGGCTCAACACCAACCGGTGATATAAATCAAATAAAACTATATATTTGCGGAAAACAAAGCAAGTTTATTGATTGAAAAACATTACAATAGCATAGTACGAGTTGTGACATTTGATTGTCGAGACTCGAGAGTGTCTATTTTTTAAAGTATAATCATATTGTCTCTCAAAATGGAGGATTGATTTAACCAAGCATGCCATTATGCATACTATACTTACTTGAATCTATATATATATATATATATATTGAGTCTTGACCAGGTTATTCTTCGTATATAGAAAATATAAAACATTTCACAATCTTGCAACTACAATATACGATAATAATTATAAGTGGGTCATTATAAGAAAAGAGGGTCAATAGGTATTGAAGTTGGGGAATTAAGTGGGTGCGGTCCTCGTAGGGACACATACACATTGATGATCGTTTCGTTTGTTAGTCCATTTAATCTTAATGGTTCATCGCTCTCCTCTAGCTTTTCCCCTCTCAATTTTTTTGTTTTTCCATTTCTTTCAAACATCACTATGGCATATAAATTTTTGTCTCTTTTGAGATTTTAGTCTTATACCATACTGTTTTCTTTTGGCTTTTGATTAATTATACTCATAAGTCATAACAGAAGCAGAGTTGCCAGAGAGAACTTATGATTGAGAGAAAAATAAAAGTTATGACTGAGTTTGGCACAATGGCACAACATGATGTTAATAATAGCTAATTAACCTCAAGAAGACAATTCTCATTTATTTTGGATAATACAGTTAGATCCAACTCGCTTTACGTTTTCAACCCAAAGTAGAAAAGGATATAAAGTTTTCCCCCATCTTTGTCTGAATTGTGAATTCACTTCTAAACACATCCTTTTGGCAGATGCAAATTTTTTGTATATGGATCCCAAAGGGTTTAATGGTTGGGGCCATACGCATGCGTGCACGTATACATGAATACGTACGTAAAGACGCATACAGACGTACTTGTAGCATAGAAAGTATGAAGAATCCGATCCATATATACCAGATCATGTGGCTATAACAATTCCATCTTAGTTTAATATCCATGCATTATGCATATATACGGTATGATCGAACAAAATGAGAAAATGTAAGAAGATAAAATATTAAGGAAATTAATTCAAACATTGAAGAATGTATAAGGAAGGGTCTTATATAAAGCGGGGAATTTGATTCCTGTCAATAAAAAGAATGGCATCAAAGGGCAATAGCTTTGGTGGCTCATAGGAGCAGTATTATAATATTATATATGTGAATCTTTGAATCATGACTCATGAGGGAGAATTATTGCGACCACTAATTGAAAAATGAATCACCACACATTTGCATTAGTAGACCACTAATCCGAGACTACATAATTATCTGTTCACACTAGCATTTATGCTTACCAGTTCTTGACGTAATATTTGGCTCTAACTAGCTATATAAATGTAGACGTAGGATTCAGCTTTGAGCAGAAGTTTAGAGAAACAAACTGAGTTACTCCAATAATCAATGCAGATTCAAAAATTTCCTATCAAAACAAAAAGTGTTTATAACATGATATATTGTCGTTCTCATACTCCAGAAAACTAGGCATATAATTCAACATGGCCGATTTTCTCATCATAAATTCCACTACACCATTTCCATTTCTGTGTGAACGAATATAAATACTGAAAATTGGATAGCATTTAATCTGTTCTATTATAGTCTACTTTCTTTTTAACTAAAAGAAGACAGAAGGAGAATGTGAAAAAAGTGAAAGAAAAAGAGGAATATTGAAGCAAAAGTAGGATACAACAATTTGATGTACGAGCAATGATGCTGTCTAAAGCCGTCCCATGCTCAGCTTTTTCTTCCACGAGGTTACATCTTCTTTTATTTTTGTGAGTTAGCTAAAATAAGTACCGACGAATATTTATATTTATACTGTACGATTTGACTATGATTAACGAATGTTTATATATATACTATACGATTCGGCATTGGACTATGATTAGTCATCATTTTTTGAACAAGGTGTTTCACAAAGCGGCGTGATTATTACATTTTTGTTCGGACCATACACATTATTACCGATACATCATCATGATGCACATGATGATTAATGCCTGCATATGTGACAGTTGCTTATCTTATGACAAAAGGGCCTGAGATTTGCTATATTGGGCTTTATATGGGCCTAATATTGGGCTTTATACGGTGAGAAGAAACAGAATAAGCAAGCAAGAAAAAACCCTCTTAATCACACAATGTTCAAAACATTCCGAAACTGTACACAAGAGTCAGAAAAGGAAATGAAAAATCTACTGTAAAATCAAACATTTTTTCATTCTTTTTTTGTTTGTTTTCTTGTTCAAATTAAAAAATTCACATCTGGCTTTTATCATTATTGTTTGACGAGGGTAGAGAGAGCCAAACAATTATCAGCCATTTCGTGCAACGTACTTGTGGATTTGGCGAAGACATTCGAAGCCTTACCACCACCCATGGCGTCATTGCACGTATCAAATTCCGTTAAGGACGCACTGAGATTGATGTTAAGACTAAACCCATCATTTTGTTTGATATTTTTCAACGCCTTTTGTAGATTTTCGAGCGCACTGTCATAGTTTGAGTAGCAAGTTTTGAGTCCTCCACCGCTTTTTCGGCTAATCTTGGCGGCTTCTTTGGCCTTGATCGTTCTTTTCATCAGCTCTCGTATGGAAACCTCTGTCGCTGCGTTAACATTCTTTTGGCCCTTCACCACTGATCTGCACAACACTTTGAAATCTGACACGGAGCATGGATCGCGCCCGCCTCCCATAACCCGTTGAGCCATTGCTACACCGCTTTGGCTCGCGGTCAGGAGGAGGAGGACCACCGCGGTCGCAAGGTGGAGATTAGTAGACATTTTCATATGTTTTTGTGTAGAATTGTATGGTGTTTGAACACCGGTTGTTGATTATTTGAACAAAGAGAAGGAGTTTGGTTATTTATACTAATACATATGCTAAAAGAAAAAATGGGTAATTTTAGTAAGTTTTTTTTGAGGGAAAGAATTGAAATAATTTGTCACCGGTGAATTAGAGAGACATTTCAAATTTAGTTCCTTGGTTAATTAGGTCTAAATCTAATGATGGGTTGCTTCCTACTTTTTTTTTTTTTTTTGCTTTGTTCTGAGGAAACGCAAATAATTATGGTCTGTCTTCTGACTATGCTTTGTAATGGCCCTGCCATGGCCGATTAATTAACTTACAAAATTGCCTTATGTTTTGATTCCCAATTCATACTGGTTTGGGCTTTTTCTGTGTTGACAATAAATCTTTAATTAAGGCCACCTAAGAAAGATTATCGTCAGTCCAGGTTTCTTGTGGGCTGGACAAATAATCTTTTATTCTCTGTCCCTTAAAACAAAAAAAAAGGTTAAGTAATCTTCGTTACTTAGTTTTAGACTAGTTATTTCATGACTTTGAAACTGAGTCTCGTTTTGGGAAAACTTAACAAGTTTAATTAGGGGTTATTGATGCTAACATATACTATAATTTGTTGTTGTAGTCTGATGCATATGATTTTGATAAATACTCTCATGACACAAGAGGCTTAATTATTGTTTCATTAAGTAATTATTTAAGTCAAAAGAGTAATAGTGGTGGTTCTGGGTGGTGACGGCACGATTAGTGGCCAGTGTTCATACACCTAAACATAAGTCAAAGCTTTCATCATTTTATAATTGCCAACAAATTCTAATAGTATCTTGAAACTGACTAACGTATAGAACAAGCTCGTGATTTTTCGTTTCGTTTGGCCGAAGAAAAAGATCTTTAATCATAGGCTCAAAATGCATCATTTAATCAACAAACAACAACAAGAAAAATACAACACAACATCACTATCACTTCAAAACATGGTTTAGCTTGTACTAAAAAGATAAGAGTTTAATATTCTTAGAATGACGGGACTTGGAAATAGATCTCATTCAATGTAAGGATTTTGTTTTTGCGATAAGACATTATTGCAATGATTCATTAATACAGTAAGGAACGGGTTGGATATTTGGAGTTGACGCTGACTTTGATAGTCACGAGTTGGTCGCTTTGCTTCTAGAGGTCGATCATTACGGGACCCATCGGCTTCTATTATTTTCTTGTTCCTAAATAAAAATTCGCCGACAATTATCAGGTACCAATAATTTCACAAACCGTGTTTAGTCGTTTTTTTATTACTTTTTTTCCTAATTAATCCACTGTTTTGCACATATTAAAAATATATTAAAAATTGATTATAAATATTTTTATAATTTACAATATTTTTTTAACTCTAAACCAATATCCATTGGTCCTAAAAGATTGATGTTCTAATTTTTGGTGTTTGTTTCACAAAAATTGATTTTATAATTTTTATTGACTTATACTAATAAATCGTAAACTTCAAAACACAATGATTGAAAATAAATAAAAAATTTAGATTACTATTGATTGATAATTATTAAAATACTTAATATCAAAATAATGTTAAAATGTTTAAACAATGATTAAATTTTTAATATGTATGAAAAATCCAAAACATCAAACTATTAAGAACAAAGAGAGTAGAATTTAATTATTTTTCTTGAAATTTACAACTCATCATTATACCTAATAAAAAAAGCACAGATACTTAAAAATAGTATACTCCCTCCGTTTCAGTTTAGTTGTCGTTTTAGGATTAAAATTTTGTTTCATAATAGTTGTCGTTTTAGGTTTTCAATGCAAATGTTTGGTGAAAATTCATGTTTTGTCCTCAATGTTTTAATGTTTTGACCAATGAAAAAATTATAAAATATATTAATAAAGGGTAAAACAAAAATTACTGATTTTCTTAATTTGTGTGCGAAAACCTTAAACGACAACTAAAACGAAACGGAGGGAGTATCTTTTTGAAATACTCCTATATACTTTTACTACTATATACTTTTATTTTTTCAGAGCCACAAGTATACACACATTTATGTAAATTTTAAAAACAATCATTTATTTTTAACCTCTATATGCGTGATAGAAATATAACGAAAACAAGACACTGTTTAACTACTTCATAACCTAAGTATATGCAAAGGCTTATATGTTGACATATTTTCATACAAAAGTTACATGCAAATACTGTAATTTCTTATTAACCATGCTTTATCAAGAATATTAAAACAAAACAAAAAACGTAATTTTCAAAGTCATTATCAACAAAAAAAAAACGTAATTTTCAGAAAGTGATGGTTGATTAGTTTGACAAGAATGAAACAGTCATTTTCAGAATGTATCAAGTAATTCAAAATAAGCGGCAAATTTTGATAAATCGAGGGTTGAATAATTAACATTGTCGATGATTAGTGGTGAAGAAAGAATAAAAAGACTGATTGAAGTATCTTTGATTTAGAGACGACCTTCACAATACAGTTGACAAAAGCTTACGCCATTATCCATTACGTTGCTTGTTTTCTCCTAATACTACAAAAAGCGTTATGAAAGATTGAATATCCGGAAATTACCCGAACTTTAGAAGATTCTCATATTAATCCTGTAACTGTGTTTAAAATTTCATTTCACACATGAGTTTGTTGGAATTGGACTACTCAGTGCTTGTAATTAGTAACACAATTCAGCAAAAAACTATGGTTTGTTGGTTGTGTTATGATTAATGCTCCCATGGTTTGTTTTCGTTTACGTTTGCGTTTACACTTTTGTGTTAAAATAGATTATCAGCACATAATTGGATTCAAATTTTGAAAGCCTTGATTCACATCTGAACTCCAAAACATTTGTCAACTATGTTAATTCATTTGCTCGTATTATACTTAACAATTACCTAATTCACATGATCTTACAAATTTGAATTTACAAACTGAAAACTGATAAAACTTAACAATTACCTAATTCACATGATCTTACAAATTTGAATTTTCCTATCACTATACATTCTCATAATTTCTTCTTCTTCTTATGCCAACTATCATAAACCGTAACAGAAAACTTTTTTTTTGGTTGCGTAGAAAAAAACTATGCGTGACAAAACAGATTTTCGAAAGAAAAAACAGTGACAAAGGCAATGACGTCATGATGCCCCGTGCATTAAAAACAGAACATAACTCCCACACGGCGTCGTTTTCACTTTCACTGCCCCCAAATGTGATCGTTATCTTTCGTTGAATCATACGAGACAAAAGTCTCTCTTTGACTTCTCATACAATTGGAAAATTTCCGAGTTTTCTTCTTATGAGTTTTTGACCCAACAACCAAAATCGAAGAAATTCAATTTCAACTTCCCGATCGTGTCTCCTTCCTTGTTTCTCTTACGCTATCACCAAATCCATTTCAAGAGAGTAAAAAAAACAGAGCAAAAGATCAAAAACCTTACACAAATGCTGTCTTGTTCAATTCCAAAAGCTTAATCACTAAACCCAGATGCCGATTCTCACTCTTCTTCTTCTTCTTGTGGGTTTGTTTATAAACCCTTCAGCTTCAGACTCGAGAGGAGATACAGTGGCTCAGATATGCAACAACAGAACAACGACGCCGCAACAGAGAAGTCTCTTCGTCACTAATTTCCTCGCCGCCATGGACGCCGTATCTCCACTCGTGGAAGCTAAAGGTTACGGCCAAGTGGTCAACGGCACCGGAAACTTGACCGTCTATGCTTACGGAGAGTGTATAAAAGATCTTGATAAGAAAGATTGCGACTTGTGTTTCGCTCAGATCAAAGCTAAAGTTCCTCGTTGCTTACCTTTCCAAAAAGGTACTCGTGGTGGTCAAGTCTTCTCAGATGGTTGCTACATCAGGTACGATGATTACAATTTCTTTAACGAGACCTTAGGCTTGCAAGACCGGACAGTTTGTGCTCCAAAGGAGATAACCGGAGTAAACCGGACGATATTCCGGGATAACGCTGCAGAGTTGGTTAAGAACATGAGTGTGGAGGCGGTGAGAAATGGTGGATTCTATGCTGGTTTTGTGGATAGACATAATCTGACGGTTCACGGTCTGGCTCAGTGTTGGGAGACTCTTAATCGTAGTGGTTGTGTTGAGTGTTTGAGTAAAGCTTCAGTGAGGATTGGTTCTTGTTTGGTTAATGAAGAAGGTCGAGTTCTTAGTGCTGGTTGTTATATGAGATTTTCTACTCAGAAGTTTTATAACAATTCTGGAAATTCCACATCAGATGGTAATGGTGGTAAGTACAATAAGCTTGAAATGTGATTTAAATTTAGTATGTGTTATAACATTTATGGTATGTTAAGGGAGATTTGTGAGAGAACATTGATTTAGCAACATTCTTGTTGATCAGGTCATAACCATTTGGGTGTGATTTTGGCGGTGACATCTTCGGTTGTGGCATTTGTTCTGTTGGTCTCTGCCGCTGGTTTCTTGCTTAAAAAGAGACATGCCAAGAAGCAAAGAGGTTTGTGAGTTATTTGTGGAATTAGTTAAGATTTATGTTCCATAATCAAGATTAGTCATAGAGTTTGAGTGGTTATAATAGTAAAGTTATAAAGTCTTGAACTTAACAGAAACTTTTTTTTCTTTTCTTTTGTGGAATGTAATGTAGAGAAGAAGCAGCTAGGGTCATTATTCATGCTTGCGAACAAATCTAATCTCTGTTTCTCCTATGAGAATCTCGAGAGGGCTACCCATTACTTCAGCGATAAAAATAAGTTAGGACAAGGAGGATCTGGCTCTGTCTATAAGGTAAGTTGTGTTATTATCCGTTTCTTCTTGATGTTACTACTCTTCAATTGGTTAATTTCTTGCTCTTTTTTTTTGTGTGGAATAGGGAGTTCTTACTAACGGTAAGACTGTTGCGGTAAAGAGACTGTTCTTCAACACAAAGCAATGGGTGGATCATTTCTTTAACGAAGTCAATTTAATAAGCCAAGTCAATCACAAGAACCTTGTGAAGCTCTTGGGATGCAGCATAACTGGACCAGAGAGCCTTCTGGTGTATGAATACATTGCAAATCAAAGCCTCCACGACTATCTTTTTGGTTTGTTTTCGACAATCGTATACCTTTTTCTACGGTTACCATCTCTTGATGGATCTTTATTGACTAGTTCTTGCTGCTTTTTTTTTTTTGGTTCAGTAAGAAAAGATGTTCAACCGTTGAATTGGGCGAAGAGATTCAAGATTATACTTGGTACAGCAGAAGGAATGGCGTATCTTCACGAGGAGTCGAATCTTAGAATCATACATAGAGACATTAAGCTGAGCAATATCCTTTTGGAAGATGATTTTACTCCAAGAATTGCTGATTTTGGATTGGCTAGATTGTTCCCAGAGGACAAGACTCATATCAGCACTGCCATCGCCGGTACACTGTAAAGTCTCAAAACTTATCTTTGTAACTTTATATCTCTACCGAGTCTTGTGTGTTTTCTGAAGTTTCTCACTTGTGGAAACAGAGGCTACATGGCTCCAGAATATGTGGTACGAGGAAAACTGACCGAGAAAGCAGACGTTTACAGTTTCGGAGTTCTTATGATTGAAGTTATAACCGGAAAACGTAACAATGCCTTCGTACAAGAAGCTGGTTCGATCCTACAAACGGTAAATAACTCTCTAAAAGTAGTTAACGTTTTCTTGATGGATTGATTTTAGCTTAAACCCTTTTCTTGAATCTTGAAAACATATTTTAGGTATGGAGTCTGTATAGAGCAAGAAATCTGGAAGAAGCAGTGGATCCAATCTTGGGGGATAACTTCAACAAGATAGAAGCGTCACGGCTACTTCAAATAGGGCTTCTCTGCGTTCAAGCAGCCTTTGATCAGCGGCCTGCGATGTCTGCAGTTGTGAAAATGATGAAAGGGAGTTTGGAGATTCACAGGCCGACGCAACCGCCGTTTCTGAATCCAGGGAGTGTAGTAGAGATGAGAAAGATGATGATGACTCCCACGACGAATCAGTCTAATTCTTCAGGATCAAGGAGTGACTACATAACCGAGGGTTCGAGTTTCTTTGAACCTAGATGAGGTTTTAGATCGTGTTACATATATCAGTATCCTTTTGTGTGGATTCTGAATCATCTTGTGTCATATGTACAAAAATTGAGATGTCAACTAATCGTGTGTTAGCTAGGAGCTGAGGGTTACGTATGTGCCACGACAATGTCATAGAAGCTAGGAACTGAACAATGTAGAGCTTTACATGGTGGGGACAGATTCCGGTTTAGTCTCGGTTTTGATATTAGTGATTCGGTTTACGGTTCAGTAGTTTTATTTTGTGTGTTAATTTCAGTAGCTTTGTTTATTATTATACGGTTTTTGTGTTTGTTCATGAGTCAATAATTTTCTACGTTTTAACTTCGCAAAAAAAAATAAAAGGCCATAAGGATTATAGATTTATATGAAACATCAAACATATAAAAGTTACAGAAAATTTTCAGGTCAAGAAAAATACGTATAATTTTCTTTTTTTTTTAGAATCGTGAAATTTGGATCTGAATCTTCTAATTTCTGCGGATTATTTTTTTGGAAATAACCTTTTTGAAAAATGGATTTGAAACCAAGACTTTCTTGTTAGTGTTTTTCTTTTTCTTTTAAAGAAGTCAATGGAAACTAGACCAAGAACCACTTGGTATAAAATTATATAATTGAAGCTTATTATATATAACATGTCTTTACTCTAGCCAACTAGATCAACATTTTTAGTTGTCCAACTACTACTCATTTTCTTCGTAATTGATCTTGAGTAAACTTTGACCATAGCAATGGTAATTTTTTTTTCTTTTTTCTTTTCTAGATCTTTTCTTGCACCATACCACCAACTAGGCCCACTAATCAACCCAACAAACCTATTTCTTTATCTAAAATAGTCCAACGTCACTTTATCCATTGCCAATTTCTTAATCTTATTTTGTTGAATGTCGTCTTATTTATGTGACGTTTTCTTTTTCTCTTTAAATATCCAGAAAATTGAAGTCAATGAAAGAAGATAAATGTAAGTATGTAACTGATAAAGAGATTTATCCAATTAAACCAAACCGGCTCCACATCAAATAAGCTCTACATTAATTATTAATTATTAGTCCACCGGTTTTTAGGTTTATGAAACCGACAAATAATTGAAGACAACGACTTCAACATGATCGAGCTGGTTTGGTTTCCAAGTGTGAATTCAAGACTAACCAGTAGAGAGAGACACAGCAAATTTGGTTGACTGTAACAGAACATTTTCATCAAAGTCAAACTGTTGAAAAATTCCTCTTTCGTTGAAAATTCTTCAATTTCATCATTTCCAATTCTTGATCTCTCTCTGCTTCTTCTTTCTAAATTTCATACCTTGAAAACAGAACACAAAACCCTTGATCAACTCCAAAAAAAAGAGATCTCTTTCAATCAAAACCAAACAAAATGAAGAAAGAACCAATTCATATCCGTCCTCTGTACCTTCCATGTCTCTTAATGTTTCTTCTTTCATCACTCCGTCAAATCACCGGAGACGCAAGAGCTCGAGCCGTTCAAGTCACTTGCTCACCCTTGCTTGAGCACAACGAAACCGCTTATGTCCCAAATTTCGTAGCCACAATGGAGAAAATCAGTACACAAGTACAAACTTCCGGTTTTGGAGTTGCTCTCACCGGTACAGGACCAGACGCTAACTACGGTCTTGCACAGTGCTACGGTGATCTTCCTTTAAACGACTGTGTCCTCTGTTACGCGGAAGCACGCACGATGCTTCCGCAGTGTTATCCTCAGAACGGAGGAAGAATCTTTCTTGATGGATGTTTTATGAGAGCTGAGAATTATAGTTTCTATAACGAATTCAAAGGACCTGAAGATAACGTTGTGTGTGGAAACACGACGAGAAAGAGTGAGACTTTCGGTGATGCGGTGAAGCAAGGGCTGAGAAATGCTGTTGCTGAGGCTTCTGGGACTGGAGGGTACGCTCGTGCTTCTGCAAAGGCGGGTGAATCTGAATCTGAATCCGCGTTTGTGTTGGCGAATTGCTGGAGAACTTTGAGTCCTGATTCTTGTAAACAGTGTTTGGAGAACGCGTCTGCGTCTGTGGTTAAGGGGTGTTTGCCATGGTCAGAGGGACGTGCACTTCACACTGGATGTTTCCTTAGGTACTCTGATCAAGATTTCTTGAACAAGATATCAAGAAACGGAAGATCAAGAGGTAACACAAGAACAGATACATGTTTTCTATAGAATCTCATTCGCTTGATGGTCATAACTAGTTGTTTTTGCAGGCTCTGTGGTAGTGATTGTGGTCTCAGTTCTTAGCTCTGTGGTTGTCTTCATGATTGGAATAGCAGTAAGTGTTTATATCTGCAAACGTCGGACCATCAAGAGGAAGAGAAGAGGTCAGCTTAGTTTCTTGATTTCTGATAAATTGGTTAAAGAAGAATCTGAGTGTTTTTTACCAGAGATATTATATTTGGTGCTTTTCAGGATCAAATGATGTTGAGAAAATGGCGAAAACTCTAAAAGACAGTAGCTTGAACTTCAAATACTCAACACTGGAGAAAGCCACAGGTTCATTTGACGACACAAACAAGCTTGGACAAGGCGGATTTGGAACTGTCTATAAGGTATGTGTGTATGATCATTGCTTTCTCTTTCTATCTTTTTGTAGAGCAAATGAGTGATCTAGTGGCATCTCTATGGGTTGTTTTAGGGGGTTCTTCCAGACGGACGAGATATCGCTGTGAAGCGGTTATTCTTCAACAACAGACATAGAGCAACAGATTTCTACAATGAAGTCAACATGATTAGCACTGTTGAACACAAGAACCTTGTTAGGCTACTTGGTTGCAGTTGCTCAGGACCAGAGAGCCTCCTTGTCTATGAATACCTTCAGAACAAGAGCCTTGATCGATTCATCTTCGGTAACTACTACTTATAATACTATTTGATGAGTTTCATTTGTCTAATCCTGAATGCTGAATCATCACACCAAATCATTCTTTGTTATTACTTTTGCAGATGTGAACAGAGGGAAAACACTAGACTGGCAGAGAAGATACACGATCATCGTTGGGACCGCTGAAGGATTAGTGTATCTGCATGAGCAGTCGAGTGTGAAGATTATTCATAGAGACATAAAAGCAAGCAATATTCTTCTAGATTCAAAGCTTCAAGCTAAAATCGCCGACTTTGGACTGGCGAGATCATTCCAGGACGATAAGAGCCATATCAGCACTGCCATTGCAGGGACCTTGTAAGTGTAACATTGCTTCAAAAGATATGAATATATGATTTTATTACTTTAAAAACTAAAATGGTGTCAAAACTTGTGAAACTGCAGAGGTTATATGGCTCCAGAGTACTTAGCACACGGTCAGCTAACAGAGATGGTAGATGTCTACAGCTTTGGAGTTCTTGTACTAGAGATTGTAACTGGAAAACAGAACACCAAAAGCAAAATGTCAGATTACTCAGACAGTTTGATTACAGAAGTAAGTTATCTGATTTTGTCTTATATGACTAGAAATAGAGATTTCACTTCTCATACTAATTGTGGTGTTATGTTTTTTTTTGTTGCTAAAAAAAAGGCATGGAAGCATTTTCAGACACGAGATTTAGAGGAAATATATGATCCAAACCTGAATTGGAAGAATCAGAATGATAGTATCATCATCAAAAAGGAGATAGCGAGAGTAGTTCAAATAGGGCTCTTATGCACTCAAGAGATACCGTCGCTAAGACCATCGATGTCAAAGTTGTTGCATATGCTAAAGAACAAAGAGGAAATCCTGCCATTGCCAAGTAACCCTCCGTTTATGGATGAAAGAGTAATGGAACTTCGAGATGGTTCTGATGGCGATTCAGCTGGTTGTGCATCTCTTGCCACTGTCTCACAAAGTTCCTTTTACGGTAGATGAGCCTTAAAGAATTGTATAAGAAGAACAAATACACCGTTGAGCAGAAAGGTATAAACCAGTGAGAGAAGCTAGTTACTAGTTAGTATAGTAATATAGTTGTGAAATTGAGTAATTTGATTATCTCGATGGCGATAGTAAGTTAATTTATGTACTATTAAACACTAGTGGCCTAATGGGCCTCACACGGTCAAAAAGAAGAGGCTAACTAAAGCCCATCAGAGATTTCAGAGGGCATGTTCGGCCGAAATAACAAATGGTTCTTATATTAAGCAACCATAGGACTACATGAACTACAAGGTTTACTTGCGATGGTGATAATAAGTTATTAGTTGAGACATGGTTCTATCTAAGTAAGGTTTAATACAATTAAGGAAGATATCATTTTGGACCATTTGGAAGATTAGTGACATAATATTGCCACTACTTTCAATATAAAGTGTCGTTACGCCCTCGTCCGTTTTGGCTTATGACGAGTTTGCGACGACGCCCCATGTACCAAAGCTTTTTACTCCTTTTCTTTTCTTGGGAAAACAATGTAAGATTATACAATGCACAATTTCATCTCTCTCTTTTCATTCCTCGGTAAAGAATGTTTCATTAGAATCATCCATCATATCGAACGGCATGTTCTCCGAAGGCTTCCAATGACGTTTTCTTTGGTTTATAAACCAATTGTTTATTTGTTTTTGATCCAAACCAGTTTCTTCCGCCAATGATAGTTTGTCGCCTTCCTGCACACATTTGAGATATGAAGATATTAAACACACCAATTGTTCGCCTACGATTGTCATATCGAAACAAATTAATATCCGTCTCCTTGAGTGTATGCTAGCTTACGGTGGTATCAGAAAGACACTTACAGTGGGGTAAGGCCATTTATAATGAACATTCCACCAATCGAGCAACGCTTGTCTTGCTTCTCTTGGTAGCTTCCCTTTCTTCTTCTTCTTAGAGAACTCAAGTTTCAATGAACTGATATGGCTACCGAATTTACGCAGAAGCTGATCCTTGAGATCCCGGTCATTGCTTCTTTGTTGGCTGTCTTGCGCTGCTACGTCATCATCTTCTCTCAGTTCCTCATCAGATGAAACCGCACCATCATCTATTCACACATGAGAATAATGTACATACGGAAGATTCAATAATGAACGTACTAGGGGAATGTATGGTGGTATATTTGACAATGTAGAAAGTAAATTATGCCACTAAGCAAAACAATATCAAACATAGGTTACATATAACATTAAGATACTTGTAGGCTCAGCTAAATGGCTAAGCACCTAAAACAAGAAATGAGCCAAAAAAAAAAAAAAACATAAAGAAGAGAACAATATTTCAGGGGTAAAAGGGAGAAAACAAGAATAGCGAGATAATAGTATCGAGGTTTCACAAGACCCGGGCTCAAAAGTGATCAGTCAAAAACTGTCGCAGTGACTGAATAGTTAGCTTACCATTGGCCACCTGAGTCACGACACGTATTACCTTCCTGACACTTTTAAGTGACCCCCGGAAAAAACGCTTCCCCAACATTTATGTTCTTTTTCATAATGCCCCATTTATGACCATACCATACTGACCACTCTATTAGGGAGGTTTTAACTTGATTAATGATCAAATTATTTGCATTAGAATTTTCCAACAAGTAATCTCCACCTAGTGTATAGAGAAAGACATTGTTTTAATATCTCCCTGAAGATATTAGGTTCTAGTTTTGCTATACATATAAGGTTTATCTTAAATGCATAGAAACATGAGCTGGTCCCTAGAAAAACTATACAAAGATAGTTCACACCCTATCCATAAAACATTTGCTAGTTGAGGAAGGCATGTGCAATAGTAATTCAGTTTGTTCTTTACCTATTAGCCGAAATTGGTTCGTATCTAATATGAATGCAATGCAAAAGAGACAACATGCACTGATAAAAAAAAAAGGTAGCTAGGCTTGTACATCTCCCAAAAAAAGTTAAACACGTGGAAATTAGCATGGCCCAACAAGGGAACAAATGAGCAGAGGAAATGACAACCACTAGGCAACAACAGTTGAAAAAGATGGGGAGAGAGTGGAGAAGCATTAGTCATAAGATGATTGCGTTGTACAGAAATCAAACCCCATGTCTCAATCTCTCCCTTATTTTTACCTTTTTCTTTAGAATCAAATCAAATCAACAAAAGCTTAAAAGAAAGAGTTGTGATTGGGTCACAAAGGGATCCACCAGCGGATTCCACGGGAGTCCATGTGACACTCGACCACCCCATATACTCCCCCTTAACTTCCATCTCCAAAAACGACCACAAGATTTCTAATTCAAGCTTATCACGCATAGTGTTTTTTGTGGCAACGGGATATTTTATCTACCAAGGTGATATAACCAAACAGATTATTAGTAGTTACGTAACTAATGCAGATTTTACCATTATGAACATCCTACTATGGGCAAAACAATGAACAAGACTCCCTCAAATGACCATCATGTCTAGAACTGGTGAAGCAACTAATGTGCCATGACATAGAACTTTGTTCAAGCTTTCCGGTTTGAGTTTCCTAGGAATAGTGATTATACATGCATGAATAGAAGATAACACAGCCAAAGATATAGGGTGATTTCATTTTACAACACAAAACTGTAGTGAATAATCTTAAACAATGAGAGACCTAAGCACCACATACGGATGCAGAAAGGTAAGAAGAGGATGGAACAAAAACCATCGCCAATATTGACCATGCCCACAAACAGAAGCTTAGCTTATACCAACATATAAAATGTCATAAAACATCATATGGTAAATGAGCTAATCACGAAAAAAATAAGTAAATACATTATACAATAGTTATGACAAACATCAGTTGACTAAAGAGGATTTGGTTTATATTCCTAAAGCATATTAGCACGAAAAGAAACCAAAAGCACGTGACTCTGATGAAAACCACATATTAGGAGTTATATATACTAGTATTAGTTTAAGATGAAATCAGTTGAAAAGAAAACTCCTTTCTCGGGACTTAAGAAACAGAAAAAGATATTGGCAAAGGAAAAGATGTTCAGATCACTCAAGAAGGTAATTAATATATATCCAATCAAAATGAACATACATGAGATTACCCAAAAAGGCAAGTTGTACTTCTAACCATTTAAAAACTAAACATTCGTCTACTAAAGAAAATTTCAAGCTCCAAGTGATCTGTTTTTCAACCTTTTGGACATGATTCCCTTTGTAAACTCCGATTAATTAAGTACGCCGATAAGTATTAACAACTTTTTGGAATTAAAAATGCTAACAAAGTACAACCGAAGCTGCATTTGATATCATACAAGAAAAAGCACAATAACAAGAAGACTATTAAAGCTGAATTCCACAATTTTTTAGTTCCATTTCTTTCCAGCTAGTTCTTATCAGGTGGAGATGAAGAAAGAAATGATTTAGTTTAAAATCCCTAAGATAGTGAAATACTTTACTTAGACAAATATACTCTAGCGTTCTGACAACATTAACGTGGCTGGTAGAATAATAACAAAAAAAAACTAATTTTGCCATGTTTGAAAGGTTTAACCAATATTAATCTACAAAAACAACACAAGGCAACTAAAACATTCTCTTAAGAAAACCTATTATTTCCACATTTGGGCTGCTAGTAAATAATACACTTACAAAGTTCTATTCTTCTTAATTAAGAAAAATGGCGACAAAGAAGTTACCATAAAGCATATTAGTAAACATAACTTACAGTGTCTTAATATCCAAGCCACTTGGCCATCAAGCATATTTTATGGCCAGTTTATAACACATCCATGAGCATGAGCTCAAATGAGTGGAACTGAAATCTAATAGAGATTTGTTTTAGCTTTTCGAGCTACAGAAACTAAAATCCAACTATTATTTGACATGATCGAGACACTTCTTTGGTTTACTAAGTCAGCTGGGTTGGTGAAAAATAAGCACACCAGTGATTTTGTACATATGATATGAACACACCGGACTTCAAATGTAAGAAGGGCTAATGTTGTAAATTTTCACATATACTAATAAAACTATTCAAATTTTTGTTTTACTGATCATTATACACAATAAATTTTCCTCACTCTCTAATAGTATATACTTAAGTGATAAGGATAAAACTTAAGTCTGACACTTACTATGAAAAAGTAGTATAAACTTTGGTTCATCCACCAAGAGAAGTTGGAGCAATCAAGAACTAGTAAAGTTTTGTTTTACCCATCAGTCTTAATGAAGATGAAAACAAGCAATACTCAGATGATCTAAACATGAAGCCAAGCAACAAACTCAAGAAAAATCAGTGGCATTTATTAGTGGAAGTTATGACTAGGTTTTTCTCTATGATTGAATTTTCACTGGAAAGAAGCAAATAAAAAACTTTCAGTACGACACTGAAACGTCAAAATCAGAATCTCTAGCGCAAAAGTTTTTGCTTTCATAGACCCATTTTTCTTCTGACAGAGGAGAAGATAATAAATAATACATGTATATTATAAAAGTAACAAAAGAAAAGTATACCACACCAAAAGATCACTAGGAAAATAAATATCACTAGTGATAAAATCCTACCCACTGCTTGCCCCCTATCACCACTAAGCCCCGCAGCTTAAACCATAACTAATGATAGAAAATAATTGTCATAAAATTAAGATGTGTGAAGGTTATAGATCCATCTAAAGCATGAATGACTTTCTATTTTCTAAAAATATGAAAGATGTGGCTGAATCAATCATTGTTTTCTCCCAAACTAGGGTTTTAGAGTTTCCTTGGTTTTTCTCTGACTTTTATTAACTTTGGTTGTCTAAACTCTTCCTAGTTTCAGCTACAATTAATTATTTTATCGTTTCTTGTTTATTTAAAGAAAGCAAAAACATTAAAGGAAAAACAAAATCAGAAGATTTCCATCAGTTCCAAGAAACTGATCATTGAAACACAGAAAGGAAAAGTTCTGAGGAAAGATCTTGAAATCCGCTCGATTTGTAAGGAGAAATGTGCGCAAGGATTTTCAAGGACACACAAATCGAGGATAGTGCTCAAAGATCAATAAAACACTACGAAACAAGAAATCAAGAGTACACTCGAACTAGAGAGAGATATCATTTTAGTGCTGACCTGAAAGAGCTGTAGCAGACACTGGACCAGTGCACAGGTTCAGAAGCTGCATTTCGATCTTGTTTATGAAAGTTGTAGCCTCATCGAACGGCCTCGCTAGATCGGTTTTGTATTTAACCAAAATATCACAGTAGGTTTCCTAGAATCACACCACACCAAAAAAAAAAATTATTTCTAAAAACAACTAAAAGGACTTGAGATTGAGAAAAAAAAAGGACGAGTGAGAAACCATGAATTCGTCAAGCTCAGGATCATCTCCAAAGCAAGATAATGGAGCAACATCTCTCTTGTACACATGGTTCTCTTGCTGAATCTCTTCCAATATACACGCTATGTCCATAGGTGCTCCTACCTGTTAATCAATAACCCAAAAAAAAAGAAAAAATCACACGCATCAGCTATCTTATCTTAGGGTTAAGTGGAACACAAAATTAAAAAAAAAAAAAAAAGTAAGAAATGGAAAAATTAACAAAGAAAATCATGATCAAGGTTTTTCATCACGAAGCACAAAATCATACACAAGTACGAAAGAAAAAACACGAGACGCATATCAAGAACACAAAATATGAACAGTCGATTAGCGAAATAACCTTTTGGCAATCGATGTAGGTTTGGAGCAAGTGAGGATACAAAGGATGGCAAGCGATTTTGGATTTGATGACACTAAGAGAGAAATTATCATCAGCTTTTCGAATACGTGGAGGCGCCTCTGACGATAAAGCCGTAGCGAGTTCGTCGGATCCAAACACGCGATTGGCTCCGGTGGATGAATAAATCAAAGACTGGTAATCGGACGGCATCATCAGCGTTGCTTTCTCCGAATAGTCTTCCGTCGAACGAAAACCACACATTCTATCCATTAATATGATCGTTGTGAGATACGATCAGTGCTCGCCGCCGCTTCGATCCACAGTCTTGTCTTGCTTCCAAAGAAGATCAAGAAACACACAAATAACAAGTTAAAAGAAAAGATGAAACCGTCGGGTTTAACAAAAAGTTTTCCAAACTTCTTCAATGAGAGAGACAATGGAAATAGACTGGCCAAGTTGAGTTCGGTCTCGGAGTGTAGTTTGAGGGCAATGGTCGTAAATATTTCGGCCAAAAACAAAATCCTCCCCAGTTATATTCCATCTAATTTATTGTTATTTGCATAGAAGAGGACGAGACAAAATTATGATATAATAAATTATTTCCTTTTAATAGATTATACATTTCAAGAGGGGTGTAAAAGAAGAAAGATTTCAAGGGCTTGCCATATGTGTTAAGGAATACGATTCGGGTGATTATAAAAAGATTTCTGCGTGATTCAATAGTACTTTTTTGGACTGTACGATTACATGGTTACGATTATTTTTGATATATATAACTTAGTGCCCAAATGACCAAAATATGCTTTGGCTAATCAAGTCGAGTTAAAAAAGACAACTATGCTTTGTTAACAAAAAAAACATGAAGTAATTTGAATTTTGACCCCAAAAACAAATGATGGTAATTTGGTGTATTAATTAGGTCACTCTTTTTTCGGGGTCAAAATCCAGATTACCATCATTTAAGGTTAGAAGGGAAGAGTGTGCACGACCGTAAATAACTAATTAAGACCAATTATTATTGGTGGTGTCTTAACCATTTCTTAGCTAAATCTTAGCTAAAAAATTAAAGAAAAATCTTGTTAATGACTAAGATCCAAAATTAAAGTGGCTTAGCTAAGAACCAAAATTAACATTAAGATCCATCCATGTGTCACTTTTACAAATTTATTATTTTAATACTCTTAAGAACCATTTTTAAGCAACCATTGTTAATCGTGCTAGAATACGCTTTTCTGTTCCAATTACGGTGGCCGACACCTACGGATTCTAGTTGTCTAACCGGGCCGGTTCAACTTCAAGTTTACTCCTTTATATTTTCAATTTTCACCTAGTTTTTGTTTCGCTGTATACACGTCTACGGTGGCTAGGTGCTCATTATCAATCACAACCATCAAGATCGTAGTGAGCAATTATTTTTTTAGTGGCTTTCAGTCATGTGCTAATTAAAAACCCTTTGGAACTAAATTCTTTAGTGGCCACTCCACTAATCGCACTTCTTGTTATATTCATAGAGAATCTTTTAGTCGCGTAAGATAGAAAATGTACCATTACCTTATATAGTAATATTAGAGCACCCCCAATGGTGTTTCTTATAGATTTCTTAAAAAAATCCTTAAAGTTAAAAGTAATTAAAATAAATGAAAACAACAAATAAAGTTAAGGATTGTTAAGAGTTGGCTCTAATATAAAGATTGTTAAGAGGTTTAAGGATTGTTAAGAGCCTCATATGTGTCGTTTTCTGATTGGGTCAAAAATATTAATAAAAGACAAAAAAAAATATGCCTTCAAATCTCAGTAATATGATGGACATTCGAACTCGAGTTCGTGATCGGACTATGCATCAACAATTGAAAGCTCATTTTGTTAAACATAGATGGCAAAAATTTGGTTTTTTATATGTATTTTTTATATGCTTTTATGTCTTGTATGTTTAAATTTTTTAGGAAATTGTAATATTTATTAAGTTTTATTAATAAAAATATTTTTAATTTTCATTTTAATTTTTTTTTTTAGAAACCTACTTAAGGACTCTACCATTGGACAAATAAAATTTTAAGGATTCATCACAAACTCTTAACATTAAAATTATCATAATTTATGATTAAAATGTTTAAAAATCCTTTTAACTCTACAGTTTTTTTTAAAACAAAAAAATCCTTCTATAATAAACCTTGTTGTAAAAAAAAATTCTATATTTTTTCTGCAATGTTTTTTTTAAAAATGTCACAAAGGTCTTTTTGATGATGGACAGGTTGATTGACACATCCGTCGGACTACTTTGGTGTAGAAATTTAACTGACATAAAGCTTTGGTTTCGTATCAAACCTTATATAAACGACATAACTTTGCTTCTCTCATTTCACTTCGTTGGATCGTATCGGATTGAATCTTCACCGTTGGCCTTCACAGCACATATTTTATATTGTTTCTAATTTTTCTATATGATCATTATCGTCGAGAAATGATTACAAATTTTTTTTATGTGTATAGTGATGGGCATAAACGTTCTGGATTTGATAAAGAAAGTTTTGGTCCGAACCTCTCATTATTAGTCCATATCTTGCAGAAAAAATAACAATAACAAAAAGTAACGACTAAATTATTAGATCAAATTTGCATATAATTTTTTTTTTTATTTGCATACAATTATGGTGCTAATAATATTATTGTACGTCCACACAAGTGTTTTCTTCATGGATTTTTAATAGTACTGTTCCCGTGATTTAGTGTTGTTAGGTTTCAATTATTTGTATTGGATTTCATAATATTGAGGTTTTTGTTAATTTATTTATTTAATATTCGGTTGCTTCAACCTTATCCTTTTGTTTTAGTGTTGTATGATTGTATCTCATATCAATGTGTTTTTGTACAAATTTGTGTCTTTTTTTTTTTGTCATCTGAATTTTATTAATAACCAAGAAAGGATACAAAGTGAAATACATATGCCGGCGGACAACATGAATGTCCCCAGAAACATTTGCCCAAAAGAGGGAAGCTAAGCCCTAAGATATAGGGAAACCGATTAAAACCAAATACTATAGAGACAAAACACGAAAGAGGAACAATCGCTGAGGAGAAAATGCAATCTAAGCACTAAAATTGAACAAAGGCAAGAGAGACTCTCACAAAGCTTCCCTATAGAACTTGTAAACGTCGGAAGTACAAATTTGTGTCTGTTGTCTTAGAAATGTTGCTGAAAATTAGATATTACTTGTTACGATTTGTTTTTTGGGAAATCGTCAGTCTTACTCTTTTTTTTTTTGATAAACCGTATGATTTCTAAACCTTTGGCCCATAATCTTACTCAATACTCGTAATCAGCCTTTAATCTATTACTATTTAAAGAATGTCTCTCCTGCCCAAAAGGGGATTTGAACCCATGACCAAAAGGAACCACCACCCTTTGGTCAAAGTAGATTTTCTTCACAATTTTGAATGAAATATCCATCTGTTATTAACTATCTCTTCTTTTATGCTATACATTTATATGTTATCATAATAACCTTGATATGTTTTATCAAATGTTTTTGTATGCAAGTATAAAACGAAAATGTTATGAAGCATTTGCGTTGACAATTATAAATTATATTCGATAAAACAATTTAAATATTATTTTTTGGTCATGTATGTATGCAAATATTTAACTATTCAACATATTTGCACAGAAATCTTAGGGCCGCCTCTTCATAATGCTTGTACCCAATCGAAATTTAAGCATTACTAAAACACAGAGATTCATTTGTAGTTAACCAAAATATATAAATTGACCAAAACATATCAACGTACCTGGAAGGAAATTAAATATCCACCAATAGCTTTATTTCTTAAGCAAACAACTGATCACAGTCACAGAACCACATGATCTTTTGTTTCTTCAGCAGTCGTTGCACCAAAACCTTATACATACACCAAAATTTCAAAGTGGCTGGGGAATTAATAGAAATGAAAGTCTTTATAGACCAAAAAAGTAAATTATGGATTATTTTAACTTCTATCTTGAGGAATAAATCTTTTGAAATACAACCTGAAACAGTGTTGGGACAGCAAATATGAGCATCTACTAAAACATATTTTCTAAATTTCTAATAAGCTTTTTTATATATAAAGATTCTAATCTCTTTTTTCTTACGTTAAAAAATTGCTGTTGAAGAAAAAAAACCAGCTTATTATGGATTACTGTTCAGCTCATTTGATTTTATTCCCATGATCTGGGGATGTCGTGGACATGCATATTAAAAAAAATATACAATACCAAGCATCTTGATGCAAAGTGTTTTTGTTTCTATTTTCAAATGTTTCTTATGAAGTGGTCCTTTGCGTTTTGTCTGTGGTCCTTCAAATATAAAATTTGTCTTTCTTTCGTTGAAGTTTTTGCTTCGAAGAGAAACTGCTATTCTTACTACATAATAGACAAAATTTAGATATTGCGGAAATCAATCAAAATTGTCACGTTTAATAATTTTTAGTATAATATACTTTCTAGCTTATATATTTCTGTTTTACACTATCAAATATTCAAATCTTGGTTTATATAAAAAACGGATTGAGAATTACATATTTACATGTACAGAAAAAAAATCTAATAACTTTAAATAAAAAATTTGGTAGAGCCAACGATAAGGGCAAGGGAAGTGAGCTCCAACTGTGCGGGTGAGATCAAAACTCAAAAAGATACATTTATGGAAAGTTAGTTCTATACTTAATTAGCTCATGGTTAAAGATTACAAAAGATAATCTTTCATTAACGTGGCACCATTTTATTTATCTTCGAGTTTGACTATATTTATACACCTATAACAATTATTTCTATAATCATAAGCCTAAACCTTTTGGTTATGCGTATGGCGCATTTGACGACGGAAACCTAACTATTATTATTCCAAAAGTGCAATTAGTAGCTGACTTTTTTTCATTGGAGAGCTCAGCTCACAAATCACAACCACCACGTTTAAAAAGAGCTAAAAAGCTAACACCTTATTTTGGTATTAACATGATCACACGTATATGTAAATCTAGAATGGTAGAATATAGTTAGTCAATGCATTAAACTAAACTGTTGTTATGTTTCAAGATAATGTGAACGGGGTAGCTAGGATTGGTCCAACTTACTCATTGGTATATATATACAAATAAGGGTTTTAATATATTTGTTTTAATTTTATTTGAGATTATATCTATATAGCTATATTATAATTATATTATAACTAGATTTTATGTACTTTTGGCACAATCATCAATTCCATTTTCAAGCACTGATAAAGCTTAAGTAGATTGTGCGAAGGATTAGTCTTTTAGGCCCACGTCGACCGTCTTAAAATCACTTACGAATATTATTATCATAATCACTTTTATCTCCATTATGTATCATCTAATTAGTGCGAAGAGATTTTGTTTTAGTCAAATCCACTAAAATAAAATACATTGTTGTTTAACTGATCATAAATTCTCTTTCGACATATAAAAAACTGGATATTGCAAGCTAATTTTTAGATGTGCACGAAGACTCGGTTCAACGACAATCGACAAGAGTGATAAGAGCAGGATTATCGGTGTATCTTAACATTAGATCTTAACCTTATTTTAAATTAAAATTTCACTATTTGTAAGTTAAGAAAAGTTATACAATATCTTAACAAATTTGTACTCCATTGGTTAAAAAGCAAGGAGTTCTTAAGGACATACAAATTTTTACTCTATTTAGTTTTGTTTTTTCTTTTTCCCACTCAAATCGTGACACGTGTGCGCTTCTAAACTTAAGAAAAACATCTTAACTAAGATACATATCTTAGCAAATATTTGTTGGTTTGATTAAATATATTTACTTTTAATGCTAAGATTTGTGTTAAGATGTTGCTAAGATACACCGATAATCATGCTCTAATGGGCTCATCTCGGCCCATAATCTCACATTCTCACTGTTCTTATTATCATTGTCTTCCTATTTTTTTGTTTTTTTGCCAACAGCTATAATTGATTAGCTAAGGTAATTTTGGGAAATGTTGTTTACAAAAATGATATAATGTGGTTCGGTACTATTAAAAGCATCATTGTCTTCCTATTAAAGCGGAGGAAAATATTCTCCTTCGCCATTTTTGAATAAAAATATAAAGTTTTGTTTTTATAGGAATAAAATGTGTTAAGAAGAAAAGAAAATTTGATTTCAGATATTCGCGTGAACATGATGCTTCTTTTGAATTTCCAAAATAAAAAGTCCAGAAGACAAGATGTAAAATATGATTAATTGGGGTAGAAACAAAAAAACATGATATGATTAATTAGTTTATCAGGAAAACTATTATTCATTATCGAATGAAAATTGGATACGGTCCAATAATATAAATAAAAGAATCTTGACCGGGACTGGTCTTTGTTGCTTTTACTTTTGTTTGCGACTCAATAACACTCCAATTCAGGATTCGATTAACATGATCGTTAGACAATCAGAAAAAATGATCAACAGTGTCTGCACAATAAGATTAGCTAATGAAATTTTATCATAGTTGGACGATGCTTAGTTTAGTACTCTACAAAACTAATTTTCACACGATGCAACAAAAGTAATCATCAAAAGAACAGTTTTATTTGTTTTGGCCCCCTCCAAAAGAATGGTGACTACTAGCTAGCTAAGTGATTATATATGTTCCTTCAAAAGGAAATTTACATAGAAAAAAATTGATACAGAAGGCAGGAGAGAACCTATATACCTGTACTTGTACATGAGAGTATGAGAATCTGTAACTTCTTCTATGAACTTTGCTCAAGGCTCATATGAGAGTATTAAACATTCGAGTATATATTTAATATGGTCCTTCTGAGTAACATCTTGAGAGCCACAAGTTCTTCAACTTCACGATCAAAGCAAAGATTCCAAAGCATGGTATGTGCATCAATCCAACAGCCGCATACCTGCAACATCAGTTAAAACATTACTATGTGTAGTCTAAATCCATTCAAGATCAAGATTCATTTTCATAACCGATATAATAGGCGATGAGTTTGTGCTGAGTAGTACCATAAAGGGGCATAGGGTGATGACAAATCCAAGAATGGGTAAGGCCACCTGCACAAACAGATATCACACTGTTATACACATACCTTAATATCCCAAGCAAGTAAACAAATCTGTTCGCATAGGATAATGTAAAGAAAGATAGATCCATCCATGACTATTACCAGAAGGAGACACAAGCATGAACAATCCATTGGAATAGCACGAATATGCCGGTCCATACCACAAAGTATGAAACCCTGAACAACGGGAATCGCTGGATACATGAAAATCATCATCATTACCGATTCATCATCATGTTATTGTGTTGACTAAACATAAAAACTAACCAGAGAATTCAAGAAAGTTTCACCGAGGAGGAAAATAGCATTCACCGAGTGCATAATGACAATGAACTGCAGTATATAAATGTTTGGTTAAATTTTAGCCTCAATGAAAATCAAAGACAAAGTGTCTACTGTTGTGGTTAAAACTTACAAAGTCGAGATTGAAATCTTTGACTGTAAGAAAAGGGTAGATAATGAACCAAAACACACCATCTGTAAGTAATACTGCTCCTGCACAAGTCTGCAAACCAAAAAACATGTTCAGACTTCAGAAACAGAGAACTTGACACTTAAACCACAAGAAGACTTACTTGAAAAAGAATCTGATGAATGTAACCCAATGTAGTTGCAACCTGACGTGTAGACCTGTTTTCTCTATCGTGTCCACTTGAAGATTTAAACACATTTGAGTTTTCGCCATTCCCGGGAGGTCTATACGAACCTTGCTCTTCATCTACTATACTGATTCTGTTTTCACCATTATCAGCAGACTTAAATCTGTATATGGACGCCAATGCTGCAAGCTGCAATACATCAAGCCGACTTTAGGTTTCGAAAAACCGATTTTAACAACTACTAACCTCAGGTAGATGTTAGGATCTAGAGACATAGATTGGATAAAGCATGTGTAGTACCATGATAAGGTGAAGAAAAGCCATACCCCAAAGTAAATTGTGACCAATGTGAAAGTCCATCTGATATAAGAACCAATCAAAACTCATCAGAAAAAGTGAAATGTTAAAAAACTCTTATGTAATCAACAAATGGAGACTCACTGTGTGTAGAAGATGAAAATGCCGGTTCCATCAGCAATAGCATTACCAGAGATAAGTCCAAGAAGAACAACAAAACCGAAAACACGGAAACCTAACAACCAATTCGGATGAATCTCTTTCACACAAGTATTCCAAGTTTCATCATCATATACAACTCCTGTGAGTTGTTCTAGTTCCATGCTTTGATCATGATCATCACCGCGTTTCTTGCGTGTTCTTGGTCCTTCATATCTCCAAATCAGATAAGAAGATAGAAACAGAGACGTTAAGACAAAGATTGCACAGACAAAGAATCTCCAGTTTAGCCAGTAACTTGGAATGTTTGTCTCCGAAGTCATTGTTGGTTGCCAAGTATGTTCAGTCGAACCTGTAATAAAACTCGACAAATCAATTCTGCTAAACACATTCTTCACCATTCTCAAAGTCTCTGTAAGTTTGTGAACACAAGTGATCTTGATTTTGAAGTTTTTAACAAATAGAGTCTAATAAATTTACGTCAAGAAAAGAAAAAGCAGAGGCGAGAAACTCATGATGAGACATCACGGATCTTGATTTTGTTTTTTTTTGGTTAGCATTAACAATGGACAACGAGAGGGAGAGAGAGATAAAAACTTGAAACATACAAAGAGATATAGCATTCAAAGCAAGAGACAAGATTCTTTACTTAACCACAGAGAGACAGAGTAAAATCAAGAAAACAAAAAAAGATTAGACAAGACAAAAAAAAAAGATACCTGTAGTGATGCTTTGCTTTAATTCAGTATCAGATTCTGTGAGCAAGAACAATGAGATTTTATGATTTGGAAAAAGGAAAATAATGAATTTGGAATCTGATGTTTTTATATTTCTTTAGTTAGAGAAGTTTGTGGGAGATTTGGATTTGTTTTCTTGTAATATAATTCTTACTCTACACTCCACACGTTTATGTATTTTATTCGTCGATACTTGCAATTAATTAGAGCCATTTGATTCTCAAGCACTCATCAAATCGAACGGTTTAAAGGAAATGGTCGAGAAAGCGGAAGACAGACGTAGAAGTTACTACTCGTAGTAGGCTTTATCATTCTTTAATGGGCTTAAGGCCCATTATGTTTACAAAAGTGTAAGCCCATAAGTGTACGGGTATCTGAAACCCTAATTCACTTGAAACCAGAATCATTTATATATCAGGTTAAAATTTCCTCACAGGCTAGAGCGTGAATAAAAAAACCTGAATTTCGTTGAACAAATCCTGTCATCAATTAGCATGAGCTAGCTGCTGATGTTGTCGTGTTGGATTCATGCTGGTTGGTGACTTGGTGATCGGAATCGTCGACTTTATATTTTCTCCCCAAAGAACAAAGGCACACGCTAAAACCACAAAAACCAAATCATTTGTTTTGGAAAAACATGACATATGTTTCTCTGCCCAATGATCTTCTTATAGAGATCTTGTCTCGAGTTCCAGGCAAAACCTTAGCAAGATTTCGATCAGTCTCAAAGCAATTTAAGTCTCTCATCTCTGATCATTGCTTCCTTCGCCTCCACCACAACCGTTTACGTGATTCTCTTTTTGTCATATCCATCCACGAACCTTTACCAAATTCCCATAATGATTTCTACGCACTCTTACATAAGCGAAGCGATACATATAGTAAAAGATACAATTTCATTGTGACCAACAAGGCAAATGGCATCGTCCATGCTTTCACGGTAATGTTTGGTTGCCGTAACTTCAGAATGTTAAGCTCTTACCACAAGCTCTTATGCTTTGTTTGTAATTCTGGGATCTATCTTTGCGACCCCATGAACAAGGACTTGAAGTATTTACACGATTCTCCTTGGTCGCCATTATGTTTCAACAGATCGGAAGAGTGTCTCGTCTCCTTTGGATTTGTTGAGGCCACGATGCAGTACAAAGTCGTCAAGTGGCCTCACGACTTGGATGAAAGCCGTAGAAGGAGGTTACCAAATGGACTCATCACGACTTGGAAGAAATTCAATAAACTCGAGTTTGAGGTCTTGAATATCGATATTGTAGGAAATGGCGGTCTTAAAGTATCCCCTTGGAGAAGGCATCATAGTCCATGTTCCTATCTTCTACAACTATCTTCTCAGGTTTACGTCAATGGATTTATCTACTGGACCACTAGTGATTTTCAGATCGTATCATTCTCTCTACAAGACGAGACTTTCTCAACGGTAAACCCTAAACCCCCTTGCTTCTGCCTTGATATCCAAGGATCCAAAGAAACTCGTTTTTTCACGTTATCTGGAAGCCGCGGAAACTTATGGATGATAGATAATGATGTCACGTCTCAAACCATGGAGATTTGGATGATGGATGAAAGTAGAGACGGTGGCTGGGCCAAGATTCATAAGATCGACCTCGGTGGAACCCATTCAAACGGAAACGATGGTAGAGTGCATATGTTAGATATTCGATCAGACCGAGTTTTGTTCAAGCTATCGTCGACGTGGTCCACATGGCCATTGTTTTGCTATAACGCCAAGTCAAGCACCCTAGTAAACTGCGGGAGAGTGTTTAGAGAATATCAGCTATGTCACTCCACCGATGGACTCTTGTCTCTACACAACCTTGATACGTATTGATTCTTTTCCACATTTCTCTTTTCCTTTGGTGCCTTTCTAGGGTACACAATCCCTTATCAGATTAATTCAGCAAAAACGTTGAAATCTTTTCTTTGGAAAAAATCTGATGTTTTTTAATTGTTTAGCTCGAGAAGTTTGTGGGAGATTTGGATTTGTGGTCTTGTAATATGATTTTCACTCTACACTTCTCACGTTTATGTATCTTTATTCGTCATAAACGGATACGAGACACATTGGAGCCATTTGATCCTCAAGAATCAAATCGAACGGTTAAAAGTTTAAAAGGGTCGAGAGAGCGGAGGAAGACACAGGTAGAAGTTACCCGTTGCAGGCTTTATAATTCTTTAATGGGCTTAAGTCCCATACGTTTACAGTGAGATCTGAAACCCTAATTCACTTGGAAGCAGCCAGAATCATCTATATCGTGAAGATTGCATATACACACGTAGAAAGAGAGAGAGAGGGAGAGGAAGGGCACACGCTTCAGGAGCAAAACCAAATCAAGAGCTTGTACAAATATGACCTCTGTTTCTCTGCCCAATGATCTTGTTATGGACATCATGTCTCGAATTCCTGGCAAATCTCTAGCAAGATTCCGATTAGTCTCAAAGCAATTTAGATCTCTACTCTCTGATCATTGTTTCCTCCGCCTCCACCACAACCGTTCACGTGATTCCCTTTTTGCCACAGTCCTTTTCGACATGCCTTTACATTGTTCCCTTGATCCAAGGGAGTTCCATCAACGAAGATATGATTTCTTTGTGTCCAACAAGGCCAATTGCTTAGTCCACGACTTCACGGTTAGTGGCTTAATGAGAATCATCAGAATGTTAAGTTCTCACCACCAGCTGGTATGCTTTGTTTGCTTAGATGGTATCCATCTTTGCAACCCCGTGAATAAGGAGTTAAAGAATTTACCTGACCCTCCTTCGTCTCCAAGGTGTTTCAATGAATCTCAGAAGTGTCTCATCTCTTTTGAATTTGTTGAGGCCACGATGCAATACAAAGTCGTCAAGTGGCCTCATGACTTGGATGAAAACTGTACAAGGAAGTTGCCAAGTGGCCAAGTCAATCAAGTCAACTTTGAGGTCTTGAATATCGATATCGTAGAAGATGGCCGACTTAAAGTATCACCCTGGAGAAGTCTGCATAAACCATGTCCTTATCTTCTACAACTCTCTTCTCACGTTCAAGTCAATGGATTCATCTACTGGACCACTAGTGATTTTCAGATCGTATCTTTCTCTCTACAAGACGAGACTTTCTCAAGCGTAAACCCTACACCCCCTTGCTTCTGCCTTGACACACAAGAATCCAAAAAATCTCGCTTTTTCAAGCTATTTGGAAGCCGCAGAAACTTATGGATGATGGATATTGATGACGCGTCTCAAATCATGGATATTTGGAAAATGGATGAAAGTAGAGACCGTGTCTGGACCAAGAATCATACGATCGACCTCAGTGGAACCAAGTCAAACGAAAACGGTGGTAAAGTACTGCATATGTTAGATATTCGGTCAGACCGACTTTTCAAGCTATCATCGACGTGTCTATTATGCTATGACCTCGTGAAATACGGGAGTGTGTCCAAAGACTATCAGCCATGTCACTCCACTGATGGACTCTTATCTCTACACAACATTGATATGTCTAGTTCTTTTCCAAGTTCCTCTCTTCCTTTTGAGTCTTTATTAGGTAAACGGCGCCGTTAATTAGAGATGTATTGTATATCTTGTGAAAGTTACGTTAAAAACATAAATCAATTTTTCATTAACCATCATACGTTGAACACTTGAGTTAATCTAACTTGGTTTCACCTATACCCTCATTCAGCTTACAGTATCAAACTCACATTTTGATATGTTGTTTACTTGTAATCGATAATGTAGTAGAAGTAGTAAACAAACTCTCTAAATAGGTTCTTCCTCTTGACGCCATCACCATGATCTGCACTTTACAGGGAAATTATATGTAACAGGCTGAATTCTTCAACTCAAGGTTGGTAAAACAAATCGTTGACCTAGTACTATATATATTTTTGTTATATATTTACATGCATGGAACAACAACTAAATGTTTGATTTTTCGTTTTCCCAAACTATGGCATGTCTAACTGTAACATCTTGAGCTTTCTGCGTCCTTTCTCAGATCTCACGGGACCAATATGTTGACCATGAAAATCTGTGTAGAGGTTTTGGAGTAAAGCAAAGAAGTGGAAGGCTTGTGCTTTAAGTTTAGATGTGTTTGTAAATTAAGGGCTTTTCTTCATCTACTTTTAAGCCAAGCCAATAAAACCCCCTTAATTACTCTGCTTATATATATTCAAACCATGTATCATCTCATTACAAAGAAATCATCTGAATCTCATATCTTAAACTATACAATCATATAATCTTTGCTTGGAGTTTTTTTTTTCTTCTTAACCATAAAATGAATAAGCCCTTCATCGTTTCCCTGTTTGCTCTGTTAATGGTAGCTTCTTATGGAAAAACATTGTACAGGGAACTTGACATTCTTGGGAAGCTTGAGAACCTCGATGTACCGGAGGATGAGATTGAGGAAGATGTGACGTTCTTTGATTTCTCGTCGTTTACAAGCCAATATTCTGGTAAGAATTTGGTGAACGTGGATAGCTTTGGTGCAGCTGGAGATGGAGTTTCTGATGATACTCAGGTGCGTTATGCTCGAAACGGTTTAATAAATTCATGATAATGCTGGTTGAATAGACACACAAAACTTCTATATATAGATTTTATCAGCTGATGCAATGCTTTTCTTATAACCAGGCATTTGTAAGCGCTTGGACCATGGCCTGCTCTGCTCCAAACTCTGTGTTATTGGTTCCACAAGGACGTAGCTATTTAGTAAATGCGACGAAATTCGATGGTCCATGTCAAGAAAAATTGATCATTCAGGTCATCTTTTAACTTCTTAATTCCTGTTTGGTTTCATTGTTAACAAAAATCATACATGTTAAGTTACAACAACATGTCTTATGCATTTTTTTTTTTGAAATCTGAATTTGATAGATTGATGGAACAATCGTAGCACCAGATGAGCCTATCCAATGGGACCCGAAATTCCAAAGGGTTTGGCTTCAATTTTCCAAACTCCAAGGAGTTGTATTTCAAGGGAATGGAGTTATAGATGGTTCTGGTACCAAATGGTGGGCTGCTTCTTGCAAGAAGAACAAGTCTAACGTAAAATCTTCTTTACATAAATTGAAATTTCTTCTAATTAATCATAATGTAGAAATCTGACTCAAATTCTTTCTTGGTTTTCTCTCTTGTAGCCTTGCGTAGGCGCACCAACGGTCTGAATCTTTTCCCTTTTTAATTTGTTCATCCACCGTTAGACTAATTATCATTTATGTTTGATTTTTGCATATAACAAAGTCTTTATTTATACAGGCTCTAACTATATATTCAAGTTCAAATGTGTATGTGAGAGACTTAACAATCCGGAACAGCCAACAAATGCATTTGATCATTGCTCGATCAAATACAGTTCGAATCTCTAGAGTTATGGTCACATCTCCAGGTGACAGTCCCAACACTGATGGAATTCATATCACCGCATCGACTGATGTTGTAGTCCAAGACAGTAAAATCAGCACAGGTTCGATCTTCACCAAATCTTGTAATTTAACTCAAAATACTATTATGGTAATGCTAATATAGCAAACTCAAAACGTTATATCTGAGACTTAAACTTGATAACAGGAGATGATTGTGTCTCAATTGTGAATGGAAGCGCGAAGATAAAGATGAAGAGAATCTACTGTGGACCAGGACATGGAATCAGGTAAACACTTACATATATTAATTTTTAAGTTCAAATTTATAATTCTTGGTTGCAATAATCTCTTGTTCTGCAGCATTGGAAGCCTTGGACAAGGTCATTCGACAGGAACCGTCACTGCAGTTGTGTTGGACACTGCGTTCCTAAAGAACACAACTAATGGTCTAAGAATTAAGACATGGCAGGTAAATTCTCAATTCTTGATCCTTGCTTTCCTTCCAAAGAGTTTCAAGATTGATTGAAAGATGTAAATCTTTAAAAACAGGGTGGTAATGGTTACGTAAAGGGTGTACGTTTCGAGAACGTAGTGATGCAAGACGTTGCAAATCCGATTATAATCGATCAATTCTACTGCGATTCACCATCAACTTGTCAAAACCAGGTTTCTTTCACATAACCATTGACTCATCAAGAAACCTCAAGAAAAAAAATTAATCTTTTGATTCCTATTTCTTGGCAGACTTCAGCGGTTCACATATCCGAGATAATGTACAGAAACATAACCGGAACCACGAAAAGCGCGAAAGCCATCAAATTCGCGTGTAGTGACGCAGTCCCTTGCAGCCACATTGTACTCAACAATGTCAATTTGGAAGGCAATGATGGAAAAGTGGAAGCTTATTGTAACTCTGCTGAAGGGTTTGGTTATGGTGTGGTTCATCCTTCTGCGGATTGTCTGTATTCGCATGACGACAAGGGCTTAGACCAAAATCATGAGTATTTGGTAGAAACTGTTATGGTCAGTGAAGAAACTGGAGATGTTCACGACGAGCTTTAAGGGTGGTGATCGCATATTTTGACGGTCGTTGTAGTGAGGGATGCAGACGTACGTTATATGTAGTTGTAATTCATCTTAGCAACTGACCTATTATATTAGCTTGTAAATGAAGCATATACAATGAGATTGAAAAGCATTGTAGTATTCAATATACTTATACAGTAAAAAAAAATTTACGTAAATATTATTATTCCTTTTGTATTTTAGGTACTTTGTAATTGTATGACACATTTGTTCATCTATCTATTGAACTTATAACATATTTTTTTGTTATTTCTTTTCTAGAACTTTACAAGTGAGCGTTAAGGATTGGCAACGAAACCATAACCGAATAAACCAAAGCAAACCCAAATGTTTAAACTAATACAAAACTAGATTTTTTTTTATAAACTGATTTAGTTTTATTATCTTAAAATAGAATTTATTCATTAAATTAAGATTTCAAGATTAGTTTTATTCATTTCTGTTTAGTTTTATTAGTAGGTTCAGCTGACATAGCAATAGATGTAAATATGTAAATAAAATCTATATATAATAGCAATCTAATAAATACCATTTGCACATCTGAACGGTTGCGTCTTTTTATCGCAACCTTTCGTTTAAATCGGTTATTTTTTACGGTTATTTTGGTTGCGTCTTTTTATCGTAATTTTCGTTTTAATCGGTTATTTTTTTACGGTTATGTCGTTTCCAATAAATACCATTTGTATATCTGAACGGTTGTGTCTTTTTCTTGCAACCTTTCGTTTAAATATTTATGGTTGTTTTCTTACAGTTATTTTTGTACTGTCATGTTGTTTTATTGAATTTCTTTTTATGTAAACCAATAAACTACATATAAAATTGGTTTATTTCATAGTTTACATATGGATATATTTTTAATTTTAAACTAAAATTTATATTTTACGGGTATGTTTTTTAGAAAATTACAATCCGAATATCTTCTGCGGTTGCTTCTTTTTATTGTACCTCTTCATAAACAGTTGCAACCTTTTATTCAATTATTGCAATATTTAGTTTATATTGTACCTCTTCACGAACAATTGCACCTCTTCTTTTTATTGTACCTCTTCACGAACAATTGCAACCTTTAGTTTATATCACAAACAATTGTAACCTTTGATTTATATATTTAGTTTATTTCACGAACGATTGCAACCTTTGATTTATATATTTTGTTTTGTATTTCACGAACAATTGCAACCTTTGGTTTATTTTATAAATTGCTATAACATCTAATTATCTACCGTCGCGTCTCTCGGTATAATTTTCATATTTTAATATTTTTAATTTTTAATTACCAAAATGCATTTAAATGAGATTGTAATCGTTTAATTGAACCGTTGAAACATTTGGTTTATTTGACCAATCATTGCAATTTTTGGTTTTGTTTTACGAACCATTGTAATCTTTAGTTTATTTGACGAACCGCTACAACTTTTGATATATCGCAACATTTCATTTATTTCTTTTTAAACTAAAAAAATTATTTTACGTTATGTTTTTTGAGAAAGTTGCAATCCGAGTAAATACTTTTTACGGTTGTATCTTTTTATCGTAATTTTTCATAAAATGATTGTAGCCGTTTAGTTGAACCATTGCAACATTTAGTTTATTTCACGAAAAATTGCAACTTTAAGTTTATTTTATAAATCGTTATAACATTTAATCATCTACCATCGTTATTATTAATTTTCGTTTGATATTTTTTTAACGATTTATGAAATATTTTCCCCCGCGACATCGCGGGGGTCCGGAGTCCTAGTTATATAAATAAAACTTAATTTTAATAGCTATAAATTTGTAATTTTGAAGCTATAATTACATGACAATATCCAATTGGTCCGAGGACATCAACAAATAACGAAATTTCCACACGAGATTAAGTAGTAGTTAAGAAAAGAGTATTGCTCACGTGTCAAGTTTAAATTGGTTAGCTAGCATATTAACCTGCACTTGGTCATCGAAGATTCGAAGAGGGTATTTCCGTAAACTCAAAATGGCAATTTCGTTAATTGGCGTGAAAAAACGACGAATAAACCGGTACCCCTCTCCTTATAAAATTCCTCTCCTCCACTTCCTTATTTCGTCGTCGTCGCGTTTCTCTTAAGCTTCTCTTCTCTCTCTCTTTCAAATTTCGTCGAGTCTCTCTCGCTCTCTCCGTTTCTTCGCGGTCTCTCTGTCAGATCTCTCTCGGTTACTTCCTTCGTAGGTACGCTTTGATCTAAGATCTGTGCTCATACATTCTCAATTTTGCGTAGATCTGTTATGTGTCCATTGTGTTCTGCATTTCTCGTTTCTTGTGAATTTTGATGGTTTTGGAATCGTCGTGATTGATTTCGTTGAGGTTGATCTTGCTCATGTTTGATAATGCGCTTTGATTTTAAGATATGTGTATATGTAGACGATTCTGATTTCGATCTGTTAGTGTGGATCTGTTTGATTTCTATTCGCTTCCGTTTTTCCTCGCTGTAATTGTATCTGACATGTTGAAGATCTGATCAGAGAGATCAGGGACGTTTGAATATCTGTTTGGATCTGCTTGATCTCGTTGAGTTTATGATTCGTGAGTGACAATTTTGGTATTGATCTGGTTCTTAGAGGATATAAGGATTGAATTTTGTATTATCGATGCATGATTTAGGATTTTTCTGAGATTGAAATCGCGTGATATAGAATGTTGATGATGATTTTGATATTCGTTGTGTTTGTGCAGTGAAGCAAAAATGGGGTTGAGTTTCGCCAAGCTGTTTAGCCGGCTTTTTGCCAAGAAGGAGATGCGAATTCTGATGGTTGGTCTTGATGCTGCTGGTAAGACTACTATTTTGTACAAGCTCAAGCTAGGAGAGATTGTCACCACCATCCCTACTATTGGTAAGGAAGCTTCACACCATAATACTGGTTTTTGATTGTGATGATGAGTATAAACTATAGGATCGACTAGTGATAAGCTAAAAACTATGAACAGGTTTCAATGTGGAAACTGTGGAATACAAGAACATCAGTTTCACCGTGTGGGATGTCGGGGGTCAGGACAAGGTATGGAATCTGAAACTGCTTATTGTTGATGATGGAACTTTTCAACCAAATAAACTGACTCTTTGGCTTCTTTTTTCAGATCCGTCCACTGTGGAGACACTACTTCCAGAACACTCAGGGTCTTATCTTTGTCGTGGATAGCAACGACAGAGACAGAGTTGTTGAGGCTAGAGATGAACTCCACAGGATGCTGAATGAGGTCCATATCCAAGCTCTATAGAAAGAGTGATTCTTCTTCATACTTTTTTTTAATTTGAATATCCTTTACTTACCTACTCTTTTATTGCAGGACGAGCTGCGTGATGCTGTGTTGCTTGTGTTTGCCAACAAGCAAGATCTTCCAAATGCGATGAACGCCGCTGAAATCACAGATAAGCTTGGCCTTCACTCCCTCCGTCAGCGTCATTGGTAAATAAACATCCCAATAAGTTTCAAAAGTCAAAAAACATTTCATCTGTTCGATACTGATGTGTGTTTTTGCTCGCTACAGGTACATCCAGAGCACATGTGCTACATCAGGTGAAGGGCTTTATGAAGGTCTGGACTGGCTCTCCAACAACATCGCTGGCAAGGTAACATAAGTTGTCAAAAACACAATCTAACGAGTTGGTTTCTTTTTATTCTGCGATGCTTATATATTTTCCTCTTGTTGTTCCTCTTGCATAGGCATGATGAGGGAGAAATGGCTTTGCATCGAGATGATTCTGTCTGCTGTGTTGGGATTTCTCTGTTTGGATGCAAGAGAGATTATAAATATTATCTGAACCTTTTTGCTATTGGGTATGTGAATGTTTCTGGTTGTGCAAGTAGATGTCTTGTACCTAAAAATCTACTAGAAGAACCCTTTTTAAATAGTTTTCGTGTATTGTACCTGGATTAATATGATTGATTGTTTTGCTTTCATTGTTTTGCATTTGCATATTTTCACGCCTGCATTTGTTTCATCACAGAAACTATTCTTTCTTTACCAAAATAAATGAATGAAGTTGATTCTTTAGAAATTTTGTATTTCGAAATTTCATATCAATATTGTTCATTATGGGGTTAAACTTCTTCAACAAGAAATATATCTCCACATATATATGCCAGTGAGATCTTATGAAAACAAACATTATATTATGTTCACATATCTGAATGATCCAAAAATCCTCAAGGTTTCTATAATCCCAAAATAATGGACTGTGACCTTAACACAAATCATTGCGTCGTCTCCTTGATGTTCTTCTACGTGCAGCCCATCTTTCCTTTATATCCCCATGTGTCCCAATCCGTTGCTTATCCGGCGAGTGACCATCCTCCATTTCTCCGGCTGCACGGATCCTGGCAGTCTCAGCCAATAAGTCATGGATGAGCATCTCTGTCGTCTTAGCCGTGATTCCTCTGAGATACCAAGAAATGGGGGGAGGTGGAACAATAGCTGGCTGTATTAGCTGGTCCAGCGTTACCTTAGATCCGATCCTCCCTTTACCTCCAGTGCACCGGTTATACTCCTCAAGCGTTTTCGGTTTCAAACGATCACACATATATTCGTCCACAAACAAAGGCTTGACTTGCCAGCTTCCTTCGAATCTCTTCATGAATCCACTCTTCACTTGCTTGAATTTCATCTGCAACACCCATTTAAATTCCTTTCACGAACCATTCAAGAAACTTAAAGAATTTTGTTATAATCTGAGAGGTCTTACAGAGTGATCTGCACGGTTCTGATCCACCAAGACATGAACTGAGATTGTTCCTGACCACCAGAGAAATCTCCACAAGGCTGCTTGTTCTACTTCCACCACTTGCCTTAACCCATCATCTACCAATACTTTCCGCGACATAACCTCCTGTGATTTCGAGGCCAATGAATCACAGGTGCTTAACTCTTACAGAGAACAAGATAGATATAAACATACCTTAATATTCTTGAAAACTCTTCTGTTGTCAGGGTCAATCACAATGTTATAGACTGCATCAGGAGGTAAACCAACATTCACCTCGGCTTTGAGATTGCAAAGCGATCCTTTTGGAATACTCACCTGCAAAGAATCTTGTTATTATCTGTCATATAACAAGATTCTCACCGGCTCTGATAAGACCATGTTGTGAAATTCATCTCTTGTTCACCTTAACGACTGGGATCTGATCAGTCCACGAAGGGTTTTCTCTCCACATATCTAACTGTTTCTCCAGATCAATTTCCATGGAGCTCGACGACCCTTCTTTATCTTGCCTCCATGAAGAACCAATCCCATGCTTATCAACTTTCAAATTCTTCAGCTGGGACTGTGACAAAAAGAGCAACTCATTTTCAGCAACATCACAGGGCATTTAAAGCATGTGTGGAAACAGAGCATGACCTTAAGACAAGTTTGGAGTTTCTGAGAAAATCCAACGAATCTAGAGAGTGCAGGATCAAACACACTTGAGACCAAATTTCTCTTGTTTCTTTCGGTGTCTGAACCAGGATTGCCCATTTATTCTCTGCACAATGTCTAAGGCAATCAACATTCAAAAGTTCATGCCTGGATCAGTAACGACAACACCAAATCATGAGCTCAAGCCAATTGAGCAAGAAAACAAAATATTGTATCAAAAAGTAAAAGTCTCTTAATTTAATGCATCAACGAATACATTATACACCAAAACTCAGACTTTGAACTATTAGAAAGCAAAAAGCTTTACTCACGAAGAAAACACAGCCCAGAAAAAGCACCTGTAAAATCACAATCAGATCCGAAGCAGAGAACCAGTTTGTGCTAGCATTAAAGCGAGAGATGGGTCTTCTTTTTCCCCGACAATCCTCACCAAAATCGAGGACCCAGACCAGATCTCACAACAGTGATCGAAAAAGACAGATATTTCTAGAGGTCTAATCGTATGGAAGCTTTATGTTGGTTTAGTGTCACACAAAGAACCATGTGATACACGCCTAAACACGTTATTCCATGGAAGAAGAAGACGAAATTAACAAGCTTTGAATCGCGATGCGACGGATTCTAGAGTAGTGGCAAATTTCTCTTCTTTTTTTTTTTTGTGTCTAAACGAAAGAGACCATTGAGGAACACGATTGCCACGTGTCGGGTTTTAGCTGGTCTTAGCGCGGAAAAAAGAAGCTAACGTTGAAATCCTCGCCACTTTTTGGAAAACTGCGTGCAGTTTTTTTTAGCTGCTATGAAAACTGTGTGCCGTTTGTAGCATATTTTTCTCGCATTTGTTTTCTAACGTACCTTTTTTGGTTTCACTAGCTTGGACCAAGTTCTTTTCTCAAGAAGTTATTATGAATTTATGATTCTAAAAGATTGTATTGAGTGCAAATGTGGTAGAAATGGAATGAGTATACAAAATTCACGAGTATCAGTGGCGTGCAAAAATTTCACTACTATGTTCTACATTTTGACCCCATCAAATTATGGGTTTTAAACTTTTTAGGCTTCTAGTGAAGTGTCAAAATTTTAGGCTTCTACAATTCGCACTCGTCTTTAGTTTTCTTCAAAGCGAATAATCGCAAAATCGTAATCACTTCATTAATACCATTAGTTTCGATGTTTGAATTGAGTGGATGGACTGAAGTTTTCGTTATGAATTATGTCTCTATTTTTTTTTTTTTTATCATGGGAACATTAACTAGGTCTATAAACTCTTATTGTAAACCTAAAATGATTTCATTTTTAACAAAAAAAATATATATGAAAAATGGTGCAAACTTATCAAACAACAAGAGGTTCAATCTGCTACAACGTTTCTTGCAAAGAAAATTAACATACGTTTTGTGATTTTTCAATTCACCAAGATAGAAGGATTTTTTTTTGTTTTGCGCAAAAAAAGACTTGAAGGAGTGATGCAGCCTTATGCAAGGAATATTTTTATTTCCTCGTGTAAAAGAAAAAGAAAATATATAATCAAAATTCAAAATCTAAAGGTGATCAAGGCCACCATATTGAAAAGAAGACAACATTGTGAACACTTCAACATTTTCTGAGGAAGAAAAAGACATTCAAGGAGACAAAAAGTTTGAAAGAAATATGAAAAAGAAAAGAGGAAAATAATATTTGCGTGAAAGAATGAACATAAAATGTGTTTTACACTAATCCCTATGTTAAATACATTCCGATTACATTCTCTCTTGTGGAACCCCACTCTAAAAGGACTACCTACAGAACTAAAGTAAATAGATTCGGTTAGAGCATCTCCAATGGTGGAAAATTAGAGCTCTCTTAAGGGTTTCTCTGAAATAAAGTGGCAAAAAATAAATCAGAAACCTTAAATATGGAGAGAGGCGTTTCTTTTGAGAGAGGTTTGGGAGGTGAAGAGAGACGATTACGTGTCATAGTATTATTGGTTGTCATTTTTAACAAAACAGAAGAAAAAAACACGCTTTTTTTTTTTTTTGCGTGTCTCTCTCTCTTCCTGATTTCTCCAATTGCGAAATCTCAGTTGGGTGAAGGGTGTGCCTTAATCTCTGTCTGCAATTCCAAGTATGAAGCTTTATACACGAATCTCTTATGTGTTATACTTCAATTTGTGATTCTCTCACTGTGATTCTGCAAAAATTCTATTGATTGGGAAGAACACATCTCTCTCTCTCTTTCGACGACATCGAAAATTTCGGTAAGTTCTTGCTATTGTTCCATCGATTACTGTAATGGAACAAAATTGTGGAATCTTTGGCCTTAACAGCGGATAGGGTGAATTTGAGTCTGTTCTCCTGTAAGATGAGTTGATGTGATGCCAATGTAGTGCCTGTTGTTTTGAGGAATTTTCAAACTATTTCCTCCTGCTGGATTTGTATGTGGTGAAATTCCGTGATGTGGTTTCTTACCTCTCATTTTCAATTCAGTCAATGCTTTGGGTTATTGAGTTGTATATGCTGTTTATGTAGTCATTATGCAAGCTTTCAAAGAACCACCTCAAAACAGTTTTCAAAGACAAAACCTTTTCTCTGACAACCAAAACAGTTTCATAATAACAAAGCTTGTATTTTGATGATGATGCAGGAGGAACTGAGAACGAAGAAGATAGTGAAAGAATTGCACAATGGATGGTTATATATTGCAAAGCTTGTATATGTGTAGATCATGAATCTCTGTTTTGCATTTGACAAGTTTAATATGTGTAGATCATGAATCTCTGTTTTGCATTTGACAAGTTTTTGATGTGATTATGAATTCTTGAAACACCAAACACCAATTACACCATTTACTTTGTCTTAATTCATCAAATTACATCAAAACCAAACATCATATTACATCAAAATCAAAATATTTTCAAAAAAAAATATTCTAAGAACCCCACAAGAGAAACTACCATTGGACTATGAAAATTAAAAAAAAAAAACTCCAAGTTCTCATCTAAAAATTTCAAAAAAAAATATGTTTAAACAATTGGTGAGAGCCCATGAGGGACTCTCACCATTGGAGATGCTCTTAGAAACTAACAAGAAGGGTTAACACTTATTATTAAAGAAGATTTGGTGTTGAATGAGTATTATTCGCAAAACTAGTGGATCCATAATCCAACTTTTATTTGAAAATGCAAAATCATCATTTTGTTCTCCTGATATTTAGCCCAACTTTATAACAAATATATATATAGAATACACAAGATTCATTCAAGCACTACGGAATTGAAAATTGGAGATTGAAGAGTAGAGAAAAAAGAGTATAAATTAATGGAAAATTGGAGATTGAAGAGTAGAGTCAATGATTGGTAAAGCATCTTCCCACTCAACAAATCTTTAATTCATCTTTCTTGGAAACAATGAAATTGTGTCTCTTCTCAAATTACTTAACCAAAATCCCACTTTCTCTTCATACAAAGCAATCAGAAAATGCTCTAAAGTGTATCTAGTAAACAAACCCACATTGTTTGATAACAAAAGAAAAGAAAAGAAAAGAAAAAAACCAATATATTTCTTTATTAAAGAAAACAAAAAACAAACTGATAATTTCCACAAAAGTAAGCTATAGATAACTTTATTTCAAAAAAAAAAACCATGTCTCACATACACTTTATTACAGAGAATGATCATGGAAAGGAGTACTAGTACTATTAATACATAAGTAGTCTTCAACATCACACAGCTCCTAAAGCATATCTCACCAAAATCACTATCAAAACCAAACTCACCAAGAAAAAAAAAATGGGAGACCAACCACAAGAGATTCAGCAACCTCTTCTAGTGTATCCATCTACTTCTTCTTCTTCTTCTTCATCTTCTTCCTCGCCTTCATCCTCCGGTTCAAGTGGCTCGTTTGGTACAGCATTCATCGTTCTAGCCGCAATCCTTGTCTTGGCAGCACTAGCTTGTGTGTTTGGAAGGCTATGCAACCGCGGTGGAAAGCAACACAAAGACAAAAACAATAAAACTTCGAAGCATGAGAAACCGTCGTCAAAGAAGAGCCGTGAGATCAGACCTGTGGAGCGTGAGCCAAGAGAGAGAGGTGATGTAGAGTTTGGTTTCGATATGAAGCGGCCTGGTCCCATAAACAAACCCTCTGGTCGAAACGGAGGGGACATAGAATTTGGGTTTGATAACAAGAGAGGAGGAGGTGTAGGAGGAGGAGGAGGAGGAAAAGGAGGGAAAAGACCACCTCCGGTTATATATTAACCATGTGTAAGGCGACCTCAGACACGGAGGTTCCGGCTTCAAGCTCCGGTCATAACACTGTCTTAAAAAGACAAGAGATATGATCGTGCTTGTTCACTTTATCTTATTCTTGTTTGTTTGTTTTTGGTCTTGTTTTGGGTCGTTTGGTTTTGTTTCATATTGGTATGGAACTTAAATATCAAATTATATATGAAAATCAAGAAAAAGAATGAGATAACAATTAACAATTACAAGCTCAATATGTAAAAAAATCAGAAGATGGAGTTCTTCATTTATGTTATCACACTCAACAAAAATCCGAAACTCAACAAAGAGAAACAAACAAAAGCAAACAAGATTCAAATCACTCTTTAAGAACTATTATGAGTTCTTTTTCTTTTCTTTTTTGTTGCTTTTTTCTGTTCTCACCTATAATAAGTCTTTTGAGGCAAATGGCCATTCTGGAGCAAAACTAAAGGTAGCTAGCAAGAAAAGTATCTCACACAAAAAAAAAGGTACAAAGAGAGCATTAATGCTGTACAAAGAGCTCAAGCATGAGGGATAATAAGGTATAAGTTGACCTATTTTTGGATCAGAAGCGCCGGTTATTGAAGTTTCGGTTCTCGGATTCATTCCTTGTGAACTCAGAGGAAGCTCCATTGGATCCTTTCCGGGAGCCTTGGGCAAAGTACTCTCCACTGTACATCCCGGAATCCGAGCTATCGTCAAAACCAAACGCCATTTTCCTGAACTTCATGGTGTCATTGTTATACTGGCCAGAGTCATAAGCACTGCTTTGTCCCACTTTGTTTCCGTTGCTGATATCTCCCATGTCCCCTTCACTATCCAGTGCTCTCACAACCTTATTTCAAACAAGTTTTGTGTAAGTTTTCAAATTTTATAAACTAGAACATGACATGTATAAAATTTTTATTTGTTGCTATATATATGTGAGATTTGATTAGTCATATATAGTGCTGCTATTAGAAAGGTACCTGAACCATGCGTGGACGTTTTGGACCAGAATGCCTAACACAAGCAGCGGCCGTTTCAATCATTCTGAAAACTTCATTCTCCACGTAATGCTTTTCAAGCCGTCTATCAACTAGTTCGCTGAAATCGCCAGTCTCAATGGCTTTGTGAAGCAGTGGACGAGCCTGTGAGTTCATAGATTTATGTCATTTAAATAACTATAGCCAAGTCCGACCATATATTGAGATGTCAAGACAGATAAATTAAAGTATTTACCCATTCAACCAAACTCTCTTCTCCTAGAGGCTGGTACTGGTCAACAGGTTTGCGTCCGGTTATAAGCTCTAAGAGAACAACCCCAAACGAGAAAACATCTGATCTATCAGTCAGCTTTCCACTTTGTGCATATTCTGGTGCCAAGTACCTGATAACAAAAGCCAACAAAACAGAGGCTTATGTACTTCGCAACGATTTATATGTTATTGATATTAGTATACCTTCTAACCTCTCTATACAAGCAAACTAGTTCATCATTATCATAACTAGAAGTTTAAGCACCTGATAATACTAAAGACTTTTCTTGTCAAATGATAGGTTTGCTATGAGTAGAGTTTGTGATCAATCTTACCCAAAGGTTCCCATAACGCGAGTTGATACATGAGTTTGGGTTGAATCATTGAGTTTGGCAAGTCCGAAGTCAGCAACCTAAACACCAAGAAACAGAAAACTAAGAACAAATAAAACTTCAGTGCCAAAGCTCCAAAAGAGAAAGTATTCTAAAAATGATTGCCTGAGCTTCAAACTCATCGTCCAGCAAGATGTTTGCGGATTTGATGTCCCTGTGAATGATTTTTGGGTGACCTGCAAAACAAAACAAAAACATACATAAATAGAGTCTCTTTGATTCAGCTTCTCTTTGGACTTTAAAAAGCATAAACATTGCAAAAAGTACTTACAGTCTTCGTGCAAATACGCCAAACCTTTGGCAGAACCTATAGCAATCCTGACTCTCCTAGCCCATTCAAGGACTGGCCTTCCCTTCCCTGCCAAGAACATAACCCATGTAAGGAAAAAATCATGTCAAGAAAATCTTGTCTGATGAGGAAAGAGGTAAAAGAACCTCACCATGCAAATGATGCTCCAAGGTTTGGTTAGGAACATACTCATAGATAAGCAATCTCTCTGAATCCGAAATGCAGTAGCCAACAAGAGAAACCAAATGGCGATGATGAACACGGCTAATGATCTCAACCTCTGCCTTAAACTCACGGTCACCTTGTCCGCTACCAACCTTAAGCTGCTTAACGGCAACAAGTTTTCCATCATTTAGTTTACCTTTGTAGACACAACCAAACCCTCCTTCTCCAAGTATGTTTTGCTTAGAAAATCCTTCTGTTATATCGGTTAGCTCTTCATAGGTAAAATGTGTCTGACCACTTCCCATCACCGCTGAATCAGGCGCACTCCCTGACCGTGTATAACCTCCTCCTCTTTGGCTGCCGAAGCTGTTTCCGGAATTCGAATGTTGCTGTGAATTGTAACCACCAGGACCAGAGTATCCCTTTGTAGGATTTTGACCGTATAAGAATCCATCTACGTAAAGGGAAAGAAAATGGTTTAAACATTTTGTGTATCTTCTTGAAGACGAACACGAAGCTGAGAGATATAGAGCAAGATTTCACCTGATTTGATGGAGAAGTTTGAAGGAGGCAAGTATTGTGAGTCACTGTATGCATCAATGTTTCTCTTTTTCTTTCTTCTGACTAAGAACACAACAGCCATCAAGGCAATGACTGCGAAACCGGCTACTGCAAAACCGACCATAGTCTTCCCTTGATAGCCATTTGAAGGTGGCGGGACTCCGCGAGATGGCGAGTTGAGCGGTCCACCTGCAGCGGTAGACTTAGGTGGTAGTGCGTGAGAAGTGTTACGAGGCGGCGCGTTTGGAGGAGCCGGAGGAGATATGGCGGGTGCTGTAGGAGATTTTGTAGGTCCCGGAGGGTGTTTTTTGGGTCCAGCTTGCGGTGAAGACGCTGGAGGAGGCAATTGTTCCGGAGGCGGAGGAGCAGGAGGGCTTTCGTCGTCATTGGGCGGAGGTGGTGGTGGTTCAAACACCTCCGGAGGAGGAGGAGAGTTGGTGGACTCCGGCGGCGGTGAGTCTACCGGTGGAGGTGGAGGTGGAGTTAACACGATGGGAACCGGCGGCGGAGCATCTGCCGGAGGGGGTGGAGGTGAAGAACTTGGCGGCGGGGTTAAATCAACAAGCGGAGGAGGAGATGAATCAGGCGGCGGAGGAGGGGATGAGACAACTGGCGGAGGAGATGAATCAGCTGGAGGCGGCGATGAATCAGCCGGCGGGCTAGGAGGTGGTGCTGAATCCGTAGGTGGAGGGGCGGATCCGCCGGTCGTGCTATCCGGGGGTGGAGCGGAATCCGCAGACGGTGCTGGTGGAGAAGAACTCGGCGAATCTGACATTCCTTCTTCTTCTTTTTATTGTTTCTGTTACACTCAAATCAGAAATCTCTCTGTTTTCGCGAATTACTCTGCTTCTGAAATGACTTCACAGAAGCAGAGTTATCGTCTCTCTAACACCAAAACCACTAATGAAACTAAACCTCCTTATTCATCAATTGATTAAGACAACTCACAGAAAACAATTGAATAATCAAACAAAAAAAAACACAACAAGAAGCAAAAGAAAAATTATTTTACTCTGCTCTGCAACTGGAAACAACTAATTTAAATCTGAACAAAGAGTTTTCTAATAACAAAAAATATAAATTAGGGTATACAAAGAGAAGAATGCGTGCCATTACGGAATTATAAAATTGACGATGTCAAGGTTAAAAGAAACTAATGGAGGTCCTCTTTCTTGCAAGGAATAATTTGTAACAGCTCGCCATGACCTTTTTGAATTTAGTGATTGATGATAAGAGTTTATTGGAGGCACGTCGTGTGGGCGTTTGATCCAAAAATGCGTCTCTCTCTAATTATATTATATGTTTTGAGTTTTTTTTTGCTCCCTTCACTTTTGGAATATCCGGGTTACCGCGCAAAATTGATGGATACTTTTCTGACCCGACACGACCCGACCCAACCCGTTTGAAATCTGTCAGTGCTGTGCCACTATGAATAGTCCTGAAACCAGGCTTTTAAAGCCCAGAATATACTTGGGCCTCTTGATTTCTGCTGGTCTCCTAATGATAGAAATCTTTTCTTTTGGTCATAATATCATTCTGAGAAAACATTTGTTTGTAATGTAACCATATTTTAGCATGGTGCATTCGGAGTGTCGGACATGATTTCAGTGCAAGAAAAAATCAGAGTTATGTGATGTGGAAGCAAGATTATTAATGTTCAATTTATTTGTTTATTCACCTTTAGGAAAGAAAAAAAAAATAGAAGAGAATTCGTACACTGTTAAGATGTGAAGTAAACACGCATTTATTTTTTCCTTTTGCTCGTATATACATGCATCTGGTTTAGGATGCAACTCTACTTGGTTAATTACTTAATTTATTTCAATTTCAAGTAAGTAAAGTTGTTATGAAAAGTGAGATCAGAATCTTCAGCATCCCTTCAAATTCTTCTCTCCCCACCGCAGTCTCATAGCGATTAACCTCCCACTTAATTCAAGATGCACCTCTTCTCTTATTTATATCAGACTCCTTCTTACTCTCGTGTTTCCTTCTCTCGTGCCGATTCTGATAAGCATCATACATCACACGTGTGAGCAACATCGTCCCTGATACCACTCCTTTTCCTAAAGTATACCCGATGTCCTTTATCGCAACTTTAGTCTGACCAGATTCATAACCACTGCTTTGTCCCACTTTGATTCCATTGCTGATATCTCCCATGTCCCCTTCACTATCCAGTGCTCTCACAACCTTATTTCAAACAAGTTTTGTGTAAGTTTTCAATTTTTTTTATAAACTAGAACATGACATGTGTATATAATTGTTATTTGTTGCTATATATGTGAGACTTGATTAGTCGTAGTGCTGCTACAAATAATGTTACTAGAAAGATACCTGAACCATGCGTGGACGTTTTGGACCAGAATGCCTAACACAAGCAGCAGCCGTTTCAATCATTCTGAAAACTTCATTCTCCACGTAATGCTTTTCAAGCCGTCTATCAACTAGTTCGCTGAAATCGCCGGTCTCAATGGCTTTGTCAAGCAGTGGACGAGCCTGTGTGAGTTCATGGACTATGTCATTTAAATAACTAGAGCAAAGTATATTGCGATGTCAAGACAGATTAAGTATTTACCCATTCAACCAAACTCTCTTCTCCCGGAGGCTGGTACTGGTCAACAGGTTTGCGTCCGGTAATAAGCTCTAAGAGAACAACCCCAAACGAGAAAACATCTGATTTATCAGTCAGATTTCCACTTTGTGCATATTCTGGTGCCAAGTACCTGATAACAAAAGCCAATAACATTAGAGGCTTATGTACTTTTCAACAATTTATATCCCGATGGAGAGTATGTGATCAATCTTACCCGAAGGTTCCCATAACGCGAGTTGATACATGAGTTTGTGTTGAATCATTGAGTTTGGCAAGTCCGAAGTCAGCAACCTAAACACCAAGAAACAGAAAAGTAAGAACAAGTAAAACTTCAGAGCCAAAGCTCCAAAAAGAGCAAGTGTTCAAAAAAAAAAAGATTGCCTGAGCTTCAAACTCATCGTCCAGCAAGATGTTTGCGGACTTTATGTCCCTGTGAATGATTTTTGGGTGACCTGCAAAACAAAACATACATAAATAAAGTCGCTTTGATTCAGTTTCTCTTTGGACTTTACCATCGCAAAAAGTACTTACAGTCTTCATGCAAATAAGCCAAACCTTTGGCAGAACCTATAGCGATTCTGACTCTCCTAGCCCATTCAAGGACAGGCCTTCCCTTCCCTGTCAAGAAACATAACCCATGTAAGTCAAAAAAACATATCAAAGAAAATCTTGTCTGATGAGGAAAGTGGTAAAAGAACCTCACCATGCAAATGATGCGCTAAGGTTTGGTTAGGAGCATACTCATAGATAAGTAATCTCTCTGAATCCGAAATGCAGTAGCCAACAAGAGAAACCAAATGGCGATGGTGAACACGACTAATAATCTCAACCTCCGCCTTAAACTCACGGTCACCTTGTCTGCTATCAACCTTAAGCTGCTTAACCGCAACAAGTTGTCCGTCATTTAGTTTACCTTTGTAGACATAACCAAACCCTCCTTCTCCAAGTATGTTTTGCTTAGAAAATCCTTCTGTTATGTCCGTCAGTTCTTCATAGGTGAAATGTGTCTTCCCGGATGGAGCGAAATCGGCGGACGGTGCTGGTGGAGAAGAACTCGGCGAGTCTGACATTTCCTTCTTCTTCTTCTTCTTCTTATGATTCTTCACCTTCTTTGAATTGTTTTTGTTATCCAGAAATAACACTCAAATCCCTAAAACCTAGAAAATCTCTCTGTTTTAGCGAATTACTCTGTTTCTGAAATCCAAAATCACTTCATAGAAGCAGAGTTATCGTCTCTGACCAAAACCCTCTAATGAAACTATACCTTAATTCATCTATTGAATTAGAACAACTCGTAGAAAACAATTGACTAATCAACAAACATTATTTTCCGTTCTGCAACTTGCCTTATCTGAGAAAAATTTGACCAATCAACAAATATTAAAATTGACGATGTCAAGGTTAAAATTAATGGAGGTACTCTTTCTGTATTTGCCTCTTGTGTGTATTTTTCCGGGAAAATTAATAAAAAATTTGGAAGGAATAATTTGTAACAGGTCGCCATGTTTTTTTTTTGAATTTAGTGATTTGATGATAGAGTTTATTGGAGGCACGTCTTCATGTGGGCGTTTGATCCAAAATTGATGGACCGTTTTTGCTCCCTTCACTTTTGGAATATCCGGGTTACCGCGCAAAATTGATGGACCTTTTTTTGAATTATTTGGAACTCTATTCTCTGACCCGACCCGTTTGAAATCTGCCACGTCGGATTAGTAGGAATGAATTAAGATACCCATGAACCAGGCTTTTAAAAGCCCAATACTTTGTTGGGCCTTTTGATTTCTCCTGGTTTTCAAAATGATAGAAATTTAGGAATTTTTTTTTTATCACATGGAATATGTTTTCTTTATTTCTTTCTTTTGGTCATTAACATCATTTCATTTTTTGTATCGTCTGTAATTAACATATACATATATATATATATATATATATCCGTCTTTAAGAATGGTGCATTCGGACAAGATTTCAATTTGAAAAAATATATATTTACTTGCATTGAAATAATATTATTTCAAAAATAATTTAGTGAATATTTCTTCTTTGATATTCTTGTATTATTATACATGAATAAATATATAAAAATTCAGAATTATGTGATGTGGAAGGAACCTAATGGAAGAATTTTCTCTCAACACTCAATTTTACAAGTTAACCTCTAGGAACAAAAACAAATACGTAGAAGAGAATTCGTACACTATATTATAATAATACATGTAACCGACATTGGAATATGTAACCACGCATATTTTTTTCTTCCATTTTGTCGTAGGTACACGCATATATTTGGTTTAGATTCCCTTCATTTTTCTAGTATTCTCATGCATTCCACCTAAGTAATGTTGATATAAGTTTTAGTACCCATTTTACCCCCCAAAAATTTGTAGTACCCTTGCCCATATTAAAAAAAAACAATAAATAAAGTAATAGGTTAGTCACAAAGACACAAACCATAATCACATCAGATTCAAATTCAAATTCAAATTTTATCATTACACACTGAATGATATAAATACGAAATAACGTTGGTTTTTCTCATTTCTAAATATAGTCTAAAAGGGTAAAATGGTAATTAAATAAAAATATAAGTAGAAATTAGAAAACTTGTCGTCCAAGTTTTCGCTTTAAACGTACGAACAAATCACCACACCGCCACACTCTCTCTCACCTTTATAACTGTAAATCCCTAACAACCGCCATTGAAACAAACCTTTTCTCCTTTTTCTCAAGAAACCCTTCTCTCTCTCTCTTCCTTTCTAATGGCGGCACAAGTCGAAATCGAAGATCAAGAATCCGTCACCACTTTAGACAACGGCGAAATCATCAACCCCGTCTTCTCCGGCGATACAACGATTCTTCTCCGTGAATCCACCTTCGAACACGACCTAATCAAAAACTGTTTCCTCTCCGGAATGGAATCATTCGCCAACGAAACAACAATCGTCACCGTACGAAAAAACTCAACGGAGAGAAGAATCACAACGAAAGCTAAATTCGCTGTGTTCAAGATTTTCACAGAAGCTATGACGAGGAAGAACAACGGAGACGCCAATGTCAAATACGGATGGTACTCTGGTTCCAAAGAAGAGATCGATCGTGTTATTACGTATGGATTTAGTAATCGTGAGATCAAGAAATTCGAAAACGACGTCGGATCTCACGGTGTTGGAATTCATCTTGTTCATCATCGATACTCTCTCGCTGCGTAAGTGTTTTTTTTTTTGAAGATTCTAAATTAGTTTTTGATGAAACAGTGAAATTGATGATGATGATGATTCAGGGCTTTAGTTGGTGAAGGTGATGAAGAAGGAATAAAGAATATTCTGTTATGCCGTGTGATTCTTGGTAAACCGGAACAAATCGAAGCTGGTTCTAAACAATCGTACCCGAGTTCGAACCGATTTGATTCTGGTGTTGATAATCTTGAGAATCCAAGAAAATATGTGATTTGGAGTTCTAACATGAATTCTTACATTCTTCCTACTTATATCATCAGTTTCAAATCTCCTCTTCTCAGAGGTAACAACAATACACAACTTCTTTTTGTGGTTAGAGAGTGAAATTAATGTTTTTTTTTTTGTTTCAGGTCTAATTGGAAGAGCAAGGTCACCATGTGTTAGCTTCTCTGTTCTTATGTCAATTCTTTCGAAATCACTTGATGTTACAAGAATGAACTTGATTTTGACAACTTATGATGATTTTAGGGTAAGTTTCAATTCAAATACATTAGTGTGTGTGATGGTCTCTCTCTGATTTTATTTCTTGTATTTGTGTAGAAACGGAAGCTGAGAAGAGAGCAGCTAGTTAGGAAGATTAGGGAAGTGGTTGGAGATCATCTTCTTTTCAAGATACTCAAGAATCAGAGGCGTTAAAAAGTGTGTTAGGGTAAGTCTACTTTAACAAGATTTTTTCATAATCAGTAATAATTATTAATATTGTTTTTCTTATGGAGCAAGGTCTAATACTTTACTTGTGAAGATGAAATATATACCTAAATAGGTTTGTGAAAAGAATCTTATTTTCTTTTATACTTGTAGAATAAGTCAGATGAGTATTGATCACACTTTTGTTTTTCTTGGCAGAGGACGTTACAGATTTTACCTGAAGTAGCCAAAGTTTAACAGAAGCTGATGATGCATAATGGAGTTAGGTTTGAAACAAGAAGAAACGCATTTACACACATAGTATATATAGAAATATAGACTTCTGCAATGGAAATCTAAAAATCACAAAAAAATGTAGACTTTCTTTTTACGTTTTTGTTTGTTTTTATGTGTTAGTTGTATAAACCAAGATTTACGTTAGTAATACAAATAGACACTTGGTAAAAACCCAATGCCCATTTTCTTGCTTTTGTTACTAATGAATTTATGTTAAAAAAAAAAAAGAAGAGTGAATCTGCGCATATATAAATAAATATTGAATACATCAAGAATTTATCTTTCTCCATTAAGCTTAAGGAATGTTGTTGCTGCTGCTAATCAGAGAGCTGATCTGTTGTTCTAGCTGCAAACATATAAAAACATTTTAGTTGGATCTCTAAAATTCAATCTTATTTTAGTATGACTTTACTTCTACATTTTGGTTTTTACCTGACTATTTATTTCTTTTCTTCTCTGAACTTCCTCTACAAGCTTCTCAACACTGAAAATTCATTAAAGACCTTTACCTCAACTTTCAAAACAATCTTAATCAAACAAAAAATGAAGAAGTCATGCCATTTACCTTTGCTCTAAAAACTGAACCTGAGATTGTAGATCTTTCTCCTTTGATGGATATATCTGTGATTTTTCATGCTATTAGTTATGTGCTTTCTAAGTATTTAAGCCAAATGAGAAAAAGAGGTTACCTGCACTCCTTCGGTTTTTGCGATCGGATTTTCATTTCCCGCAGTTCGATCAAAAAATCTAATTAATCTGATTACTTTCGCCTGCCAAGAAAACAAATACAATGTAAAAATGCTCAGAAGCCAAATCAAAATAAACCATTTAGGAGAGTGTATCCACAAGAAGCGGTTGAAACAGACAACACACACACCCTCTGAATGTCATTCTGAACCAGGAGACTCTGTAACAGTGGGAGGATTTCCTTTGATGGGGAAGATTCACCGTTCACAGGACTAACTATATCGCCGTTTTTTGGTTTCTCCTGATAAGGAACATTGTTTTCAAATGTGAGTAAGTAATCACAATCAAAGAACCCCATGACATTATATTCAAAGCAATACCTGCTCATTTGCTGCTTTTCTAATTTGCTTTGTATCCGCTAATGGTTCCTTTGATGTGGAAGATTCACGGTTCACAGGACTAACTGCGTAACCATTTTTTGGTTTCTCCTGATAAGGAACATTGTTTTCACATGTGAGTACCATTACGGTAAGGAATCACAATCTAAGAACCGCATGACATTATATTCAAACCAATCCAAAATTACCTGCTCACTTCCTGCTTTTCCAATTTTCTCTGTATCCGCTAATGGTTCTAGTTGATGTGGCTTTTCAAGAGCGAGCTTCTCTGCAACTCCATCGCTCGAGCAACATGCATTGCTTTTATCAGAAAGGATGCCAACTTGATACCTGCTCCAATATATTTATTTCAAAGTTGTATAAGCAAACACACACAGCAAAACATCATAAGGGGAGGCTTGAAGTGAAATGTTATAAAGTACCCAATAGTCGGGAGGAATTTGCGATGGAATGAAGGAAGTAATGAACCGGTTAATTGACTGTAACTCTCACTCATCATATCCTGTAAGTTGGACCGGATATGACGAAATGTTAGCTGGAATGCAAAACAGGCACGCAGAGATATGCCTTCACAGGACGGAAAACACTTACCTTTTCTGAAAAAAATTCCAAAGGCATAGTCTGTGACCTTTGCATCACTGGCTTTCCTTTTGGTACATCAAGCCCAACATCTCTTTTTGTGTTCAGTTCCTGAATCTCTGAATTGCACATTTCATCATTTGGAATCTGATAGCAGAACATTGAAGCATTGAGAGGGTGCGGGAAAAAACTAATTTTACGTTTTCACTAAGACATGACCTTACTTACAATTGCTGCCTGCCTCCTCAAGTCTTCGAGATCAAAATTCCAAGCACTAATTCCTCGCATATACTCATGCTGCAAGAGAGCAATATAGGATTCCAAATTATGTAGACCGCAACGATAATTGAATAGATGTTACCATAAGGATTGAGGTATACCTGAGATAACTGTTCTTTGTCACCATTTATGCCTTTAAACAACTCAGCCTCTGCCTCCTGTAGAGCCAACATAAGAGAAAATCACAACTACTAATATATAAAAGGTAAGTAATGAAGATTCTAAGTGCCAACAGATAAGGAAATTCTTCAACTCACTTTGAGCTTTTTAAAACGTTCACCAAGTGGAGAAAGACCATGAAGAATTTTACGGGACAAATAATCCGTAGACCGAGCATGTTTGAAGAAAGGGTGTTTCAGAAGTTTTGCTGCAGTTGGACGCTTTTTTGGATCTTTAACTAAGCAGGCTGCGATCAACTCTCTAAACGACTGCGAACAGGTTACAGTCTAAGTGAAAGATATGGAATCTACTTTTATATGTATGTGTTATCACTAAATCCCACTTACCTTTGAGAATTTCTTATCTCTGTCATAGTCAAGACGAGGAGGAGCATTTTGTAATGTCATTAATAGCACCTTCATAGGTGGATATTTGGAAAATGGGGCATGACCATGAGCAAGCTCCAGTGCAGTTATACCAAACGACCATATATCGGCTCTATTATGCGAAACAGAAAAGTGTAAGAATCAATAACTTACTCGCTTATGATTGCTAATTCAGATAGACTAGAATAGCGCATACATACTTGAAATCATATCCATCTACTTGCTGCATAACCTCAGGTGCCATCCTGTAGAAGCCAAAAAAAAAATCCCGTTTCGCTAAAACAAACCAACCAAACACCAAAACATATAGAGAAATTAACCACGTACCAACAAGGAGTCCCAACGAATGTATTCCTTGTACGCATCCTTTCTCCGCTATCAAACATACATGCTGAAACTCCAAAGTCTCCAAGTTTAACTACGCCTTTTGAGTGAATCAATATATTCCCAGCCTAGAAACAAAGCATGTAAACAAACAAACTAAACAGAGACAAAAACAGAGACTTTTTCTATCTTTTAGTAAAGTACCTTAACATCTCTATGGATATGACCTTGTCGATGAAGATAAACAAGTGCTTTAAGCACTTCCCGCAACAAAGTAGCGATTATCGGTTGCTCAAGACCTTCCGGATATACAGATTTCATTAAATGAAAACAAGAACCACCAGACATATAAGGCATTACAATCCACAAGCTACTACGATCGATAAACGAACAATGCGCTTTCAATAAATTCGGATGATCTATTAAACTCATAATATGAACTTCCTTGCGTATAGTTTCCTGCGTGAATTACAAGCAAAATGTATAGCTTCATACAAATGTATAGTATCTTTCTTATGGTACAACAACAAATCAAAGATTGAGAACACGAACCAAATCGTTTCTGCATTTTTCGAGGTCCAAGATTTTAACGGCGACAATTTCGTTAAGAGCAATGCAACGAGCTTTGTAAACAGTAGCACTAACACCTTCACCTACCTCTTCAAAGAGTTCATAATCTTTAGCATAGAGAGGAAATCTCTTCGTTGATGAACCAGCCATTCTCTAATTCGTAGCCTGTGTGGGTTCTTGTTGTTGGCGTAGAAGGAGAAGGAGGAGGAAGGAGGCTACGAGAAAGAGGTAGAAGAAGGAGAAGAAGAAGACGAGGATCTTGTGAAGAAGGAGAGAAAGTAAGATTCGAATCTATGGTCCATAGAAGATTGATAGGAGGAGGATCTAGGACAATGTAAATGACGATGATTTTGGTGAAGAATCCAACAACTCTCTTTCTTTTTGGTGATTTTGACCAGACAATGTCTTGATTTAGTAAAAATCTAATCCGATTTTCAATTGGATCCTCTCTTTTCGTCTTCTTCTGATTTTTTTATTTTTTTTCTTTTTTGAGGAAATAATTATTTATATAAAAATACGAATAGCGATTTTTATTTATAACACTTTGATTTTTTTTTCTCTGTGTAAACTATCAAATCTATAGAAGTTTATTTTGATAATAGACTTGTTGGTTTGCACTTTGCAGTGTTAAAATGATACGTACTATTAAAAATATAGTGATTTTTTTTTTTACAATTTTTATTTTGAATTGCTTTTATTGTATTTAAATACAGAAAACCTAAACATAAACATGTAAGAATTATATTTAATTGGGGATTTGCTTTTGTTAAACTGATGAAAAGTATTTGTGTTCTTCCATATGATCCAAGGGACAAGCCTATATGGACTTCTTCATTGATGTGGTTGAAGTTTATATAGATAATTAAGAAAAGTCATTTTGAGGAATAGGCTAACGCCCAAATCTATCGAGATTTTGAAGATGAGGAAATTAACAAATGGTTTTTGATGTGTTCGTATCTTCTTTTAAGCCTTGCTGATGTGATCTATCAGCTACTTCCTAAGGCCCATTTGAGACTCTCCTCATGACTGTTTTAATCCTCTAGGCATTGGCATAAATCTTTGATAGGAAGCTCAGAAACTTTTTCCTTTGATGTTTTGCACAAACATGTTGCATTTTCAAATACTTATTGCATGCAAACAGATTTAAGTCCACTATTAATTAGTATGAGTTTTATGAATTATGACAAACTTTCTGTCACATCTTAGGAAGAAAACTAGACAAAGCCTCTCTTTGGAAGGCGCACTCTCTAGTCTCTATTACGTGCTTTTTAATGTTCAAAAATGATAAACAGAATTTGTGTCTGATTCAGCTAGAGAGCAGGAGATAACAGTTGGTTCTACCTAGGTCCGGTCCTGAACTAAAACGAATAAAAGTGATGCTTTAGGCGCCAAAAGTATGTAATCATTTTTAGAGCATCATTTATTAGAAAACTACGGCCATGTTCTTTTGATAATCGCACGACTATAATCTATATGCGACTCATTTAAAAAGCAACTGTATATTGTAATTATGAGTAATTTAAAGGGTATAAATGTAAATTTTACAAATCCCCAAATTAAAAATTAGATTTTTAGGTTAGATTTTATCTTTTCAATCGTAAAACTCTGTCAATAGCTTTTATATAAACCAGTATCGCCGCAACAGTTAAAAAGAGTCGCTAAAATGAGTTGCAACTATCGCTGGAATTTTAAGCGATTAGTTATGGTTCTAAAACTGCCGCTGCGTTTCTTTTTTTGTCTCTAAGGCTTGCCGGAACGATTATCAAAAATACATGGCTGTAGCGTAGTGGCAGCAGAGCTTAATTCTCTGTAGGTATCATGTCTTGAGTTCGAGCAATATACAATGGTTTAAGCATCTCACCACTTTGGGTCGGTCCTGGTTCTAACATTCATAATTCATTTGTTTTGCCTAGTAACTTTTTCAAACTCTACGCTATAAGCATCTGATCAGCCATAAAGAATGTTTAATTAGCTAATAATCTAATATGCATAGTGACATAACAGTGAGTCTAATAACGATCAATAATATATGGAAAAAAGTCGATGAAAGTAAACTTCTCAAATCGATTCACTATTATTCAGCTTTGAAAGTTTAGTAAAGGAATGGCGATTTTTGAATGAAATCTTTGTTTATAAATTTTAAGTTTTGACGACGATATACAAGCCTTTGTTAACACTCTAGACCAAATAGTGTGGGAAAATGTCCAACTGCACAGAGAAAATTGCATTGGTAGATTCTGACTCAAATAAAATTGCATGATGCAATGCTTGATTCTCACGCATAAAAAGTCAATGATTATCGTTGACAGAAAAAGTCAATGATTTCCTAGATCCTATTGACCGACTCTGAGAACTATCTAAGAAGTAAAATTAATTGGTCAAATTCTAAAAAGGAAACAAAGAAAATTTATTCGTTTTAAATAGTTGTGAATCTTTTGATCTCTAATCAGAAAATATGCACAGACCAAATGCCTAAACGACACCGAAAGAAGAAAAAAAAAGAGCCGAAAACGTCTAACATTGTTCGAAGACATGTTAGCATTTGCGGCGGCTTTGGCCTTTTGAGTATCAAATTATCTCTCGCTTGAATTCAACCAAATACAAACAAACAAAACAAATCATTGTATAAGATCTGTCGGACTATGGACTTTTATTTAAGCCACCATGTGTGGGGACAGCTTTTCTCGATATGTCACTATAATTTCGGATAAGATTAGTTATCAATTTCGTGATATGATGTAGTATTATATCATTTAATTAAGATATAAGGTCTATTCGAGAAAATAAAATGTCTTAATGGCTTCATATCTTGGTATCATATTAACCATTTAGTAAGGTATCTTATGTTCCAAACAGTAGAACCTACAAAAAAAAAACTATGGTTAATCTATTTTCATAAAAATGGGAGTCTAAACTCTTTTTTAAAAAATCTTATTGGCTTCATATCTTGGTATCATATTAACCATTTAGATTTGCTTGTAATTCACCATCATCATTTGGGACCACCAAAATATGATAAACGCGTGAATAATTTTCTTGATTTTTTTAATTCGAACGATTTTGACATTATATCCTTGATGTCCAAAAATAAAGCTTTTCATCTGGAGAATTCTCTGCTCTGCCCTGCCTGTTGCGGATCAGATTATTCGAAGAGGGATGGATATTGACCCGCGTTGTCAGGTTTGTGGTGCTGATGGTGAGTCAATAAACCATGTCCTTTTTACTTGTTCCTTAGCTCGTCAAGTTTGGGCTTTGTCTGGTATTCCTACTCCTGAGAATGGATTTCAAAATGGCACAATCTTTGCCAATATCCAGTTTCTCTTTGAGCTTAAACAGAACTTGATGATACCAGAACAGGTAAAAAGATCATGGCCATGGGTTCTTTGGAGGTTGTGGAAGAACAGAAATAAGTTGTTTTTCGATGGTCTCACTTTCTACCCATTAAAGTCAATAGAAAAGATTCAAGAAGACACACATGAATGGTTTCTGGCTCAATCTCAAATTCAGAATGTTGCTCCTGTTTTAGACAGGCTGATTGATCCAGGTATGCATAGATGGGATCCTCCTCCTTCTGGCTGGGTCAAATGTAATATAGGTGCTTCTTGGTCTGGGAAAAAAAGATTATGCGGGGGTGCTTGGGTGTTAAGGAATGATCTTGGAGAGGTTTTGTTACATAGCAGGAAGGCTTTTAGTCATCTATGTGAAAAAAAGATGTGATGTTGAATTGTGTCAGGTGGGCAATTGAAAGTATGCACAGTCACAAGATGACCAGAGTTCTCTTCGTTTTTGAGCCAGGAGACTTATTGTCTGCGTTTGCAAGGCCTTCTGCTTGGCCTTCCTTTGCTTATCAAGTTTCAGAGTTAACTCATTTTTTGGAGAAGATTGGAGAACGGAAAGTTATGGAGGAAAAGGTCGTCGCGAACAGGGGAGCTTCTCTAATTGCTCAAAGTGTGGTCAAAGAGGACAGACTACAATCTTATGTTGCTTCTGGTCCTCCTTTTTGGCTTAGTCAGTTCTTTGAGGTTGAGAGAACCTTTCTCTAACTGTCGCTCTTTTTCCTTGTCCAATCTTTTGTCATCTTTTTTTGGTGTTTGGTACTTACCTGTTGCAGCTGTCATGTAACCATTATGGGTCTCTTTTGTAATTGCTCTTCTTGAGTTGAATTATCAATACATAATCCTTTCAGTGAAAAAAAAAAAAAATCCTTGATGTCCAAGTTCTATCTATCTTCTTGATCATTAAGTAATCATTTTTAAATTTAGACACAAGCATTATTCTCTATGTATAGGAGATTTAAGTACTTGTATATATTATTTCAAGTACTTACATTACTTGTAAACTACCGTATTTTGTTCTATGAAATAAATAATCTAGTCATCATTGTTAATATTATCTACGTTAAATTCTCATGTCATCCATAAGTAATTCACACGGAGTACAGAATAGGAGAAACTAATGTGTACATAATTAGTTAATTTAGTTTACTCCAATTAGTAATGACTGATGAGGATCAAAAGATATTTGTCTCTTTTATGTTTTGGCATAGGATACTAATATTGTTACCTATGGTAAAGTTATAAGTACCTTTTAACCAATTACGAAACACTTTTCATGCAACAATGCGTTCCATTTTCTACGAATAGTAGTAAAACAATATGATACTACTATTTTTCCTTTGTGTATATTTTTAATACTAATACAGTGCACGATTGAGAGTGAGTCACCAACGAACCAACAGCGACCAAATTCCATTTATGCCACACCACCATAAATGGAACAATACACTGCCTAACACTATTTGCCACTTCCTTCTCATAACTCTTTGGTCGGTCTGTTCGTATTTACGTGGATACTTAATGACCGAACATGTGGCTAATTTGATGTGACGATAATATTATGAAATTTGCTCGCATCCCAAAACCATAAGATCATAAATAAATTCTGTTTCCGCCAACAACTGTTCATCTATTTTGACTTTTTTCCTGAGTTCTGTATTATTTTGAAGTTTCATTGAATGATCTTGGGTTTTTTCCCAAAGGCTATTGTATTTTCTTTTAATTATAAAATAAATATCATGTAATTTTGTTTTATAAAGAAATCATTTTAATAAAGATGCTCTTGAATTCAGATCACAAAGAATCTATCAAAGATCCGTTTTCTATCAAACTAAGCGCAAATCATTTTAAATATCATAAAAATATAAAATTAAAACCAACTACTTATCACTTCATGTGGTTGCTCTCTAATCTAATACTCCTACTACACAACGTTCGATTTTTAAAAGTAATGTACGTATTTAGTAGATCACTGTCTACCACATACATTAACTATCTTTGAACCCGACAAAACCAGTGTGGACCGAAAATCCAAAGCCTACGAAATATCCAAAAGATATTTACAAAAAGCATAATTGAAAACTAAAAAACTATCTACAATCGAAAGTTACAAAAAAAGTATCTACACAAAATATCTAAACTAATTTGAGAACCGTAAACAAATTTTAAAAAAACATATAAACCATGAATCAGTCCAATAAATATCCATGACCATGCAAAGGGCAAGGGAAAGTCTGCTAATCCCGTTGACCAAAGCCACATTGGTCAAGATTCACCAAAGGCATAATATTGTTTTAGGTCAACTTCACACAACACAAGAAAAGAAACCCAAGTGAGCTTCTCGAAGACTTCATAATCTCCAAGGTCAACACGTGGATCTGAAGCTACCTTCCACGTCATTACACATGTCAGGGCAATGAACAAGTCCGGTTTTTGCTTCTCGAACTGTATAACTAAGATAACTACGATTCTATCGTCACAGCTTCTTTTCATGTTCATTGCCCATCACGGCATCACGCGCTTTTACTTCAACCGATAATGCATTAGAAAAGTCTTGTTTTATTCTCTTAGTTTTGTTTGCTCTCTTGGTCTATTGGTGAATACTTATTATTTTAATTTGAGAAAATAATCTAATTTGTGTGTGTGTGTCTTTTGTATTCATATTTGTGTGAAAGCTGTTTTAACTTTTAATTATTAAGATTTTTCAGCTAGAACCAAAGTTTACAGTCCAATCATATTTGTGTATTTGTGTTTCTCTTTTGCTTTTTCTAAACTTTAGTCCTTTTGTATATAATTCTTTTGGTCAAAAGTTTATATGCAAACAATTTTAGACTTTTTTAGTTCGTAATATTTCTAAAGGTAAACGTTGTTGCATTAGAGTTTGAATGTTGATTAATATAACACAAGACAGCCTTCAATTAGTTTTGTTTTTCTAGAATCTAAATTTATTCAACGCAAAAAAAAAAATTACGTATTTAGATTTATTTTTTATAGATATGGATAAAATTCATTTCAGTAATTCATTATCAAGTTAACTTTGACCAAAAATGAACGGATATTGACAATTATTTTCAGTTCTCATAATATTATAAAGAAATTAATTTATTAAAAAATAGTAAAAAGAAAAAGAGAAGGAGAGGTGTTGAGAGATTGAGAAGCTAAAATATCCAACCAATATATAAAAGAGAGCAAAGCTTCTCCTATTTTTATCAAACCTCAACAAATACTCTCTTATTTCAGATTCTTTCAGACAAAAACAGAGAGAAACTTTTTATGTTTATGTGTTTAAGATCTGATTGATAAAAAGATGCAAGTTATTGCTCCTTCATCTCCGGCGCCAAAATTCACCGGAAAAGAGAGATTTTCAGAAGTATACGGTGAACTAAACGACGATTTTGGCTCAAAACTGAAGATTAGTTCTACAGAGGAAGAAAACAGAGATAAAGATGAAGAAGAAGAGTTCTCATTCGCAAGTGTAAACGCAGAGAATTCACCGATAACCGCAGAGGAAGCGTTTGAAGACGGTCAGATCCGACCGGTTTATCCTCTGTTTAACCGGAATATTTTCTTCGATGATCCAAAGGAGGAAACTTTACGTTCACCTCTCAAGAAACTCTTCGTTGAAGCCACAACCACCGAAGAAGAAGAAGAAGAAGAAGAACCGATGGGTCCGTTTTGTTCATGGTCAAATCGTACGGTGGAAGAAGCATCACCGGAGACTTGTCGGAAAAGTAACTCAACAGGGTTTTCAAAACTATGGAGATTTAGAGATCTTGTTTTGAGAAGTAACAGTGATGGAAAAGATGCGTTTGTGTTTTTAAGCAACGGCTCTTCATCTTCGTCGTCGACGTCGTCTACGTCGGCGAAATTGAGCGGTGCCGTGAAGTCGTCGGAGAAAGGGAAAGAGAAAACGAAGACGGAGAAGAAGAAGAAGATGAGAACGAAATCGGCACATGAGAAATTGTATATGAGAAACAGAGCAATGAGAGAAGAAGGAAAACGAAGATCGTATCTACCGTATCAACATGTTGGATTCTTCACTAATGTTAATGGTTTAACCAGAAATATTCATCCTTTTTGATTAAACCGGTCTTGTTTCAAAATCTCTACCGACAAATCTTTGCCTTTGTATATAATAATCTAACTTTTTTTTTGGTACCTGTGTATTATTATAACCTTTTTGTAAGTAAAAGTGAAACTTTACTTGTTAATTTTCCGTTTTGCCTCATTTGATTAATTTTTTTTTGATGTAAAGTATTTTTTGATTTTGAAAGTAGACAAAAGATTCACCGATCCAAAACATACTATGAACAAATATAAAAACCTACTTTGACAAAATGTTAGATCCACAAGAAATGTTTTAAAAGAGGCTAGATTAAGTACAATTAACTTAAAAGTATATCTCTATCCAATTGATTAACGATGGCGGCAGACAACATGTAAAACACATTTTTAGAGAGATGGCTACAAATTATTTCCAGTCGCATTTATTTTTGATAGCTTAGTTTTACAACTTCTGTTTACCGACACTATTAAGTAGGTATCAAACTATTTAGACATAGTAGAAGTACAAACCAGTATTGGTAGTGACAAGTGACAACACATTACACATCTCACCAAACTCAATATGTCTCCTCCTAATACAATATTACAACTTTAAAAGTGCTTATATTATATGTAAGAGGCCCATAGAAGTATTCGGCCGAAAACAAGCATCAGCATCATGGGCCTAGAATCCGGGTCCAGCCTGACAAACACCATTCTTATAGATGGACTCATCAAAGCCCCAAACAATTACTGGTTGTGAAAATTTGCAATGTCTCTAATTTTTTCCTTGGTTTTGGTTGTTTTAGATCTAATTGTCTCTATTACATGAATGAGTGGTGCAAGCCCTCCTGATGGCTGTTCATGAAATTAAAAATTACCACAATTCTTGATATCCGGAAATTTTCGGAAGCAAACTAGATCTCGGATTCCGGATAATAACTTCACGACTACTGTAATCATACATTAGTTTGGATCTAAAACTAAAAGATGTTATAAATTTATACTTAATGGAGCTGTTGACAGATAAAAAAAACAAATCATAATGAATAGAATTAATAAATGGTATATAGATATTTGATTCTAGTTTTGTTAAATTTTCAGAATAATTTCAAATTTACTTTATTTAAAATAAATAGTAGGAAGAATTACAATAAATGTGAAAGACTGTGATTAGAAGAAAATCTAATGAGATTAACTTCTAGCATTGTTTTAGTATTTCTCAAAATGTCAATTAAGTATATATAGATCTTATTATGATTTTTACTAAATAAATAACAGAAAAAAATAAAAATAAAAAATGAAAAACAAAACATGGAAGAAGAAGAAGAAGAAGTCCTGCTTGACTCACCTTTCGCTTTCTCTATCCCATAACAGAACCCTCACATTGCTCGAACGGTCGTCATAATTCCTTGTAACCTCGAAAATCCAAAAACCCATATCCAATCTTCTTCCCAAATAAACATATAAATTAAGATTTTTTGGGGAGTATTTTTTATTTATTTCAATTCCCAAAATCCTTTGCCTCATCATCTTCGAACTGTTCCCACGTCCATAGGGTTGTCGAGGAGCTAGAAAGAGCATTATCAAGAGCTTCTTCTTCTTCCCTAACATTTAGGTAATTCATTTCTTAATTTATCTAATTTAATTTAATTTAATTATTGTCGAGTACTAAAACCCTTTTCTACATAAAACTGAAACCATTTTTTCCGCACAAAAAAAAAAACACAAGAACTTCATTTCAAGTTCATGTTTGAAAAACCAAGAACGAGTATATGTATGATGTTTGTTGGAATTATGGTTCGTTGACAATGGAGCCATTTGTTATCCTAAAATAGGTTAGAACTTAATATAATAGAATAAAACTTGAATTATTCATGGCAATGAGTATAGTCATATACAATAATGGTTTAGGGAAATGAACCTTCGGTCCAATGAAAAGCCAGCTTGCGTTTCTTGAGCATTTTAAGCCAAAAAAGAGTTTGAAAATATGTATTACATATTTTATATGTGGAACTAAAGAGTCAGAGAACCATTCCGGATTTAGATCATCCATCTATTTTAATTTTTCGTGATTCAGCCATCGCATTATTAGTCTTCCAAATATAATAAAACTATATATCTGTTATGAATTTAAAAAAATTGAATGCCGACGTGAGTAGTTAATAATGCAGTCAATTGTAAGTTACAATGAGAAAATTTCTATAGTTTATCTTTAGATGAATTAAAAAAATAAGATTACGGGTTTGGACTGGACAGGTCGTCGCTAGGAGAAGCAGAGGAAGCGATCATTTATAATGGCTCCTGCATTCGGCAAATGTTTCACGTTCTGCTGCGCTAAGACCTCCCCGGTAAGTCCGATCAATACATATTTCAATTCAAAATGTGATTATGAGACAAACTAATTTATAATTAGCCTCTAGTGATTATATACTTTGGTAATACATTTTTAATTTACAAGGGTCGTGCAACTTTTGAAGCATTTTTCAAGATATAGATTTTTTTTTTAACGTCTTTCAAGATATAGATTATAGTAGTATTTTGCACCCAATTATATAAAGTGACGAAATCGATATAGAAAAAGTAATGGTGACGCGTAAATGCCAACTGGCGAGTCCGTTAAAAACATTGACCGTGTCACAGCTTGTAGGCTTTGCCTTGGTTGACTTATCCTGCTTTGCCATTGGCCACCGGCCCATCGGAAAAGACGCAGACCAAATTTCTTTATGAAAACAAATACTGACCATATGCTTTTTTGCCCCGCGTTTACCATTTTTATGGTCAAATGAGGTAGAAAAAAACTATTGTAGTCAAATAAGGTAGAAATTGGAATGAAATTTGCCTTTACAAAAAAGAAATTGCAAAATTTTAACTTATTAGTATTATTTTTGCTTGAAAATCAAATGGGTTCTAATTACAATTTATCAGTACCACGGAGAATACAAGTTATATGTAAATGATAAAGAATATAGAATCATATATTCAGCATATGTTTCACAGAGTCATAGAGGCACTGAGGCACATGCTTAATTATTCCTCCTCAATCAACCATTTCACCTCCAAAATTTAAAAATAGTTTTATCAATCACTATCCACAAAAAAAAGTATATTTTTTTAAAAATAATCTTTCCCATTTTTGTGGAGTTTCTTTTTTTTTTCCCTTGAGAAAAAAAGAAATGTAAGAGTTGAACCAAATGGCATAATAGAGATCTATGCCTATAAATACCAATATCCATCACAAAAGCATTTCCACTGCATTAACTGATTTCACATTCTTCGATAAGGATTTTTACTCTCCAGCAAAAAAAAAAACCTCCTCTGCTTTTGTGATCCTTTAAGGTTTCTCTCATCAGATCCAATTTCATGTTTCAACATCATCAAATTCTTCAAATTTCACCGATTATATTACTTATTGTTGTTGTATTCATTAGGAAAAAGACGAAATGGCAACGGAATCGTACGAAGCCGCCATTAAAGGACTCAATGATCTTCTCAGGTACACACACTCTCTCTCTCTCTCTGACCTCAAAAAGTGTCGGCATATTTGTCAGTTTTTTTTTTCTCCCACAATTTCGCGATCAATTTCTCCAAAATCAACGCCAAAATCAAAGCAAAAAAAAATTAGCGTTGAATCGGAAAAAAATCAGAGTTTTTACTTTTTGATTTCCGCGTTTTTGTTTTCTTCATGACCAAACATTTTGGAATTCGTACACGTACGACTGATCCTGACCGTTGATCAACTTACCTTGGGGAAAAAGCTTTTCACATTTCCGCGTTTTTTCCTTTTTTTAATTCTTGATTTTCTGGCAGTACGAAAGCAGATCTCGGAAACGTCGCCGCCGCGAAGATCAAAGCGTTGACGGCGGAGCTAAAAGAGCTTGACTCCGACAATTCAGACGCTATTCAACGAATCAAGACTGGTTTTACTCAATTCAAAACTGAGAAATATTTGTGAGTATTTAAATTACTTAAAAACTTTTTAACGTTATTTAAGGAAATGGAATATAATTAAATTCGTTTTTTGTTCTGTAAAGAATTTTTCATGACGGTGGAATGGTCCTTTTTTTTGTTTGTCTTTGAATAAAGTAACTCATTAATGATATATATCTACCTTTATTTTTTCATATTCTATTAGTATTACGGTTTTTTTCATGGGATAATGCTATAAAAAGTTATTAAAAGGTTCTAAAAAGCTAATTAAATTAGTTGGATCGTGCTTAGATCAAATTAGTGTATGCAGTAACAGAAATATATAAAAAGGTGGCTTTTAATGAAATTCTGAAATTTTTTAAGGTTGATTCATGAATTTTGATGAAATCTCTCTGTTCATATTTTATTTTCAGGAAAAATAGTGCTTTGTTCAATGATCTTGCCAAGGGTCAGAGCCCAAAGGTTTTAACTTTTTCTCTCTTCATTTACTTTTTTTTATTTGTTTGACTAATACCTAAAAAAACTAAGAAATTAGGTTAATACGAACAAAAGAGTGTGAAAGCTTTAATAATCCAACGATGATGTTTGACTTTATGAATAAGCAAAAACAATTATTGAAACGAAAGATGGACCACTTTCTTATTATAGAGCCATAGAGGTAATGAATTGAAAATGATGTTGAATTCTTTATGATTATGGCAGTTTCTGGTGTTTGCTTGTTCTGATTCTCGAGTTTGTCCATCTCACATCTTGAATTTCGGACCCGGTGAGGCTTTTGTTGTCAGAAACATTGCCAATATGGTTCCACCTTTTGACCAGGTTCATTGCCAAACCATTACAATTCACAAGAGTTGTTGTTGTTGTCTGAGATCAAATAACTAACACAAAAGTTGGCTTTGATAATCTTTTTCAGAAGAGACACTCTGGAGTTGGAGCCGCCGTCGAATACGCAGTTGTACATCTCAAGGTACATAGAAAAAATATCCCTATTTTTAAGGATAAGCAAACTTTGTTTCTTTTCTAATCAGTAATCATCTAAAGTTTGGCTATTTTGATAGTGCTTATTATTTTAAGTCGTTGTTATGCATTTTTGCTTGCACATGGTTCTTACTAAAAGTTGATGTCTAGTCACTGTGTTATTTGGACCCATTTCATCCACCAAACCCCTGTTCTCCTTTTCCTTTTAGCCACTAGGATTATCTTTTTATGAAATAAAGTTGAATCATTTTTGGATAATGTTCGATATTAGAAATGGGTCTTAATGCATCAACTTGCAACTACTTTTTATTCAGAGTCAACAGTTTTTTTTTTTAATAGTGTCAATTAATTTGTAGGTGGAGAACATTTTGGTGATAGGCCATAGCTGTTGTGGTGGCATTAAGGGACTCATGAACATTGAAGATGATGCTGCTCCAACTCAGAGGTAATCAAAAACTAATTAATCTTGATTTGGCCTGAGTAATGATAAGATTATTCGATCTCTAACACGATGGAAATCCTCTTAAAAATGGCAGTGACTTCATAGAAAACTGGGTGAAGATTGGCGCATCAGCGAGGAACAAGATCAAGGAGGAACATAAAGACCTGAGCTACGATGATCAATGCAACAAGTGTGAGAAGGTAATAATAACAATCTTTGCTCTGTTACTTATGTCCTTGAGAAGAGAAAGAGAGATGACTTATTGACAAATATGTGTTTTCTTGTGCAGGAAGCTGTGAATGTGTCGCTTGGAAACTTGCTTTCGTACCCATTCGTGAGAGCTGCGGTGGTGAAGAATACACTTGCGATAAGAGGAGGTCACTACAATTTCGTCAAAGGAACATTTGATCTCTGGGAGCTCGATTTCAAGACCACTCCTGCTTTTGCCTTCTCTTAAAAAAAGAAAGCTAAGGGAATATATAACTCTTTTGAGATACAAAGACACTTTGACTCATCTTTCTCTCATGTTGATGATTACTCTCCAACTTCTTTGGTTTCTTTTTTCTTTTGTTAATTCAAAACTTCAACTTTGCTGCTTCTATTTCAAAAGCTCAAACAATAAAGCATGTAACCAACGTTTGAAACTTCTATATTTGTCTAATTGATGATGTTTGAACGAAGATTTGAACTTTCGGTTCTTTTTCTCTTTTTCCAGATTATATATCTACTATGTGTATGTTAATTGTTAAAACTTATTAGCATTGAAGCCATTGATCATCACAATTTTATTACATAAAAACTTCTATAAGGTATTATTGTCCGGTCTATTAGCTAGAACGAAATTGTAGTGACTTTTCGTTTTACATTAATTTTTTGTTGTTGCAAAGAAATGATTACCTTTTGCATTTTAAAGTAGTTGATTTAGAATTTTATTTCTATAAATTTATTTATCAAAAATAAAATAAAAATAGAACTGAAGAAAGAAACTCAAAAGAGTAACTTTATTTTAAATATAAAATTTTCTACAAAAATAGTAGTAAGATGTTTTGTAATACCAATTATCTAATGAAAGTTTTTAGACAGAAAAAAAAAATAGTAGTAATAAGATGTTTAAAGCGGAATCATAATGGGAATTTGCAGAAGCCAAGGCCCACCTAAAGTGGCCCAATTTTGATTGCCGACTTAGTGATTTCTCTATATTTAGGGCTTTCCCAAGTTTCGGAGACTTCTCTTTTCGTATACTCTGCAGAAAAAATCACTAGACTTTTGCGATCCAAGTAGGAGAATATATATGGTAAGCGTTTCATTAACCACATCTCTCTGAAATTGTTTATCTTCAATCATTAATCGTGTTCTTCTCACTAGTTTTTCAACAGCAGTTTTGATTCGTCACTGGATTTCTTGACACTTAAGTTTCAATATAATCGACCGATGTTTTGTTAATTTTTAATTTGATGTTAGGATTTTCGAGTTGTTAAATATTGCTTCTTTTTGTTTTTGTTTCCTTTGTTTGAATTTTTTCTGCTATTGGTCTGTGTTTGTTTCTGAAACGTTGGTAATGCTCTTGAATTTGCTAACTAAATATGTTGGATCTGTTTGTTATAGGCAAATCTTGTAGATATTGACATGGACATGGCAGACTTAAAGACCCTTAACTACGATGATATCGATAGTGTTTCAAAGCTACAAAAAAGTCAGAGATATGCTGATATAATGCAGAAAGTGGAAGAGGCTCTTGAGAAAAGAATTGTATTAGAGTACAAGAAGCTAATCTTGGATTGCAGTCAGCTCTTAGTTGATATTGAGAATGAAATAGTCATCGTTCACAACTTTATCCGTGACAAGTATAGACTTAAGTTTCAAGAGCTTGAGTCGTTGGTTCATCACCCAATCGATTATGTTCGTGTTGTGAAAAGAATTGGCAATGAGATGGACTTAACCCTTGTTGATCTTGAAGGCCTTCTTCCATCAGCTATGATCATGGTTGTTTCAGTTACTGCTTCAACCACGAAAGGTAACCAACTGCCTAAGGATGTTCTGCTAAAAACGATAGATGCTTGTGATCGGGCTCTAGATCTTGATTCCGCAAGGAAGAAGGTCCTTGACTTTGTTGATTGTGTCATTGTGTGTGACACATACTGACATACATCTAAACTTAATGTGCTTCTATTCATAGCCATCTCATGCTTCGGAAACACCGTCCTCCTCTGCATCTGGATCGAAGTCTTGTGGAAAACATAAAGCCTATCATTCCTCATGATTTGCATATGACTTAAGTTTCTACAAAGGGTTTTGTAATTCTCTGTTTTCACCTCTTTCTTCACGTCTCTCTCTTTGTTTCACTCTCTGTTTTGTTCTTGTTTAGAAACAAACACAAATGATGTAACTCTGTTTATCTTTGTCTTTAACTTACGAGTTACGACGACCTATTAGTTCTGTTATACCCAAACGAGACTCCAACTCCTATTGTTACAAAAAGTTATACTAAGACCACTCTAGTGTTTTTTTGAGGTATTAATCGACTTCTCAACAATCTAATGGTTTCCCAATTGGTCATAAGTATTATAATTATATCTTCTAAACACCCAAGAAAGTAGCAGCCATCAACTTAATACTCTAAACTTGCTTTCTCTATATAGTTGCAGACCGAGCCATCTAAAGTAGCCAGCGACCTAAGCCCGGGCGGTCACAAGAGTTTCTTGTAAACATGGTTTTGAAGAAACTAAAATGGTAAAAGGTAATGGTGTAATAGAAGATTTGGATTTGCAAAAGAGTAAATCTTATGGCGGTTGAAATAAAACAGAAGATTGGCTCTCGAAAGAGCGGCAACTAAACGGATAGGTGGCGGTTTGAAATCTGTGGTTGGCTATATCACTTTCTATTGCGATCAATCATAATCCTCTGCTTTCATTTATTGTTCTGTTACTGTTAGGCTGAAATTTTGTAACTTTGCAAGTACGTAAACTAATAGTACCATTCTGAATAGTACACTTAATAATAATAATATGGGTTACATTATTTTATTTCAAATTTACATCCCGACATAAACCAAACAATTCTCAAGGAGTAATAGGATAAAAATAGATAAAAAGTTTAAAAATTGGTAACTAAGTTTTTATGCGTATTATACGTGAAATCTCCCTGTAACAATTGTGTACAAAAAATTAAAGTGAAAACTGAAAACCATTAAAAAGTTAAAACGTGTTTAGATATTTGAAATTGATTTTGTGGGTTGAGTGTATGATGAAAGAAAACCTTTCAAGTCACGTTTGACACCAAAATCTCTCTTCTAATTTAGTCATAAAAATTAGTAAGTTTTGACGTGTGACAAAAAAAATAATCTCTATGCTAATTGGCCAGTAATATTATGCTTGGTATCCAATAATCTCTATGCTAATTGGCCAGTAATTTTAGTAAGTCTTTAACGTGTGGAACCAAAGTTTCTCCTTTTGTTTTTTAGATGTAAGCATGAAACTAAATAAAATAAAAATTAAAGTGAAGATTATTAACGCGTTACACAACTCAACAAGTTAAACTAAAGTCACCAACTCACAACAAACTCTTGAGATTTGCTATAAATATATCACATTTGTGCTTTTGTCTCCAACGACACAAAAAAATATCATTAGAGAAGAAGAAAAAAATGGTGAAAACAAGTTTCGAAACACTTCCTTTAGATATGCAAATGGAGATTCTGTCACGATTGCCTCTGAAATCCTTAATGGGATGCATGTGCGTCTCAAAGAAATGGGCAGCTTTCATCCGTTCGAAAGCATTCAGAGATCATTACCTGAGCCGGTCGATGACAAGGCCTCGAGTGTTGTTCGTCGCCAATCATAGAGAATTCCACAAATTCACATCCGAAGCGTTCTTTTACTCTGTTTATCAAGAAGAGGAACCATTGTGGTTGTCTGGTAAACAACAGATGCGTAGCGACGAAGTACCACTTCTTAAAGTTTCTCAACCCATCCGTGGTTTGATCTGTCAACAAGGAAATACTAAGATTGTTATATGCAATCCGGGTTCGAAAAAGTGTCGGACTTTACCGCAGATCAAAGTGCCTAAAGGAGCATCCATGACAAGTTTTTTCGGATACGATAAAGATAAGGATGTATTCAAGGTGTTATGTATAACAAAAGCAACTAAGGAATATCAGGTGTGTACGGTGAGATCGGATGAAGAATCTTCTTCTTGGAGACCGATCAGATGTGAGCATGACCATGCACCAGTTACTGAAGGACTATTTAAAGGAGGAGTTTTGTACTATGGAGCTATGTCCAGTAGTGACAAATCTGTGGTCATGAGCTTCAACGTGAGTTCTGAAGAGTTTAGTGTCATTGAATTGCCTAGCGAAGTCAAAATTGATCATCATTGGACATTGGTGAATTACAAAGGGGATATTGCTTTAGTGAACAACATTGACTATGAATTGAATCGCAATGGAGTTTTTATAATTTTGGTTAGGAAGGACGTTGCTGGAAATTGGAAGAGAGAGACCATTGAGATTCCTCATTGGACAAAAACGGTTGATAATAAGAAGTTTTATTTTAAAGGTACCATTGGAAGAGGAGAACTTGCTTTCGCACCAGACACAGGTACTTGGTTCGGGGGACCACTCTTTGTGTTGTATTACGATGAAGCCACAACGAACTTCAAAAGCTTTGAGATCAAAGGAATGGTTGGTCAATATCATTCTGTTCGAACCTTCTTGGATCATGTTGATAGTACTTGGCTAATGTGAAGAATACAAGTTGGTCCACTGATTATCAGAAACTCTCGTTGGTTGTTCAGTCTCTCAAGTCTTATTGGGATTGTTAGTTTTCATTTCTATTGTCGTTAATCTTTATTTATGCTAAATAATAATGTTGTCTCTGGACTAATAGTCTAATACTATCTTATTGGGATTGTTCGTGGTGATTTCTGTTATTGGTAATCTTTATTTATGCATAAATAATAATGTATATATTAGTACAACGAAAAGTTCGACAAAGGAGCCAAATTCATTCGTTCCACCAAAAAAAGGGAGCCAAATTCATTTTTATATGAAATATAGTTATTTTTAGAGGGTTACGATTATAATAACCATGTCTTTTATATTAGGTTTTCTGAAAATATTTTATCCTATTATCATTAACATTTGCTATAATTTCAACTGAATCAAAATTAGAATAAAAATGAATAAAATTTATCAATTATTTTATGAAATTGAGACATAACAACAACACTATAACAAAGCACTCTGACACTAGCAAAATATTCATTTGTAAGCTAAATAAATAGACTGAAACAACTTAAAGGTAACTGTGTTCATAAGGGCCCATATTTTGAGGTTTGAACTCGGGCCACATAAATTTTAGCTAGACCTGGCCTTAATTCAGGCTTGTGAAGCATTTATTTTGGTCCCTTGATTGCTAAAAACTTAATAGTTTTGTATTGTACACAAACCAAGTTTTTTTTTTTTTTTGTATTATTATTTTTTGACCTTCTGAAACATTCCTGACCATTGATAAAAACATTTTATGACTCTCAGTTTTCTAATAAATCATCTGTGATAAAAAGTTAAAATGTTTTCACTTTTCTGTACGGATTTTTTTGGTTAAAAAAGATTAATATAAAGTGGCATTGCATCAATCACATATATTCGCAATTATGAAAAGACGGCCCAAAATTAAAGACTTACACCATTATCGCCCACTACTAAAAAGTCTTTTACATGAGTTAAACATTTTTTATAATAAAATATATTAGAAGAAGAAAACATGATAATGAGATAAAGTTCTAAAATATAAAGTGGCAAGCCAATTCTACAACGAAAACAAGAGCGTATAAGGCGAGTATAAGCCATTTGGAAGAATAGCTAGAGTCTAGAGATCAAGTTAATTAGTTAATTAAGCCCAAACCTATAAACACAAGATCACAAACTAAGAAACATAACAAACCACATTAATAATGGTGTACTATTTGATAATGATGCATCGACGTGACATCACCTTATTTACATTTCATTTTCATATACGTACGATATTACATACATATAATTGGCATTTTTTGTTTCTTAACATTTTTGGAAGCAACACGTTACTGTACAACATATCAATTACGACATGAACTCTTTCATGATATATTACCGAACAATGAAAAAATAAAGGCATTATTCATGGTTCTTTTTTAAAAATATATTAAACTACTGGTATGTAATTAGGAACATTGATTTGTAAAACTAGAGATGCAGAAAAAGAAAAGAAGAAGCTATCATGTTGTGAGATAAAGAAAGCCTTTGGGTCAAAACTCATTATAATACTTTGGGACAGACCACGTTTGCGATGGAGACCTTCATCATTTCATGTACAATTTCATACAAATTCTAATGTAATAAGGGACGGTATGATTATATTACGCAGGCAATAATGTAAGAGACGATCATTTTTTATAGACAGGAGCATTCGAGTTCATTAGGCTTTCAAATTTAATTATATATTTTATTTGGTGTTCTAACTGTATTGAGCTACTAGAATTTTAATTTGAAATCTTGGTAATGCATTGTCTCTGAATGGTGTGTACTAAGTCTTTTAATAATAATAATTTGAACTACTAAGTCTTTTAATAATAATAATTATAAAAAGAAATCTCATTAATTGTATTGTTCAGCAAAACTAAGCTGAAATAATTTTTTCCTGCTTATTTTAGTGACATTGATACTAAAAAAATTTAGTACACGTTTGACGACGATTCAACGATCATAAAGAAAACCTCGATTTAATATTAGAAACAAAATAAATATCACATTCTCTTGTTTTCTTTTCAATATTCTACCGAATTCAACAGATCCGAAAACTTTTTTGAGTTTTCTATATATTCCAAAAAATAACAGAATATCTCATACACTTTCATCACTAAAGATTTCTAAAAGAGAAGAAATCACATGAGTAATATGATTACGTAAATATATATTACTTTTACATCAACGGTGCCTTTTTCGTAAAATTGGGATGGAAAATCCCAAAATATGGAACATGTGAACGGGGACATAATACCCTAGATGTCGTGACATTTTCCTCTGTTTTATTTGTTTATAAGATTATGTCATTACTAACAGGAATCTTTTGTATAAGAAGAATATAACTATTGGTGGACAAGTTGTTTATTTAAACCTTAAAAAATAAATACTGACATCACATAATGCATATTTTGGTCTATAATTATAAGGATATACAGTCGTCACATGATGGATGATTCAACACATGGTTTCTCTAGTGTATGCGGCTTGTTGATTTGATTAGGATGTTGATTAATGGATAATTAACGAGTATGCATCTTGTTTCATAAACTTTCTATAGGTAGTAAGAAAAGGCAATCAATATTGGTCGGATGGTGCATTATGTCTTTTTAATTAAATCATTGTAACTAACTAATTTCACCATATAAAATTAAATTTCGTTTATAGATTTTTTTACATGTAGAAAGACATCTAATTTCAGTAGATGAGTAATTCGAATTGTACATATGACACAATGAATATGTGAGTGTTTGTGTGGATCTCGATGCCTAGCTATAAGCTTATCCTTTCAAAAGTATGCCCGAATTATATGCTTTGGAATTAAATGAGTGATCAAAAAATCTACACAACAATTAATGATGGAACAGAAACATTCTCTTTGATCTAAAACATCTCATGTTTGACTGTTTGGTGAATATAATAAATTGGATGCTCATTGATACTCACAAGTCACAACTCGAAGAAAAACAGAGACGTACCAATTTTTCAGGTCCTAACATAAATATTGCACTTGACTAAATTAATATTATATACTTATATTGGGTCAATCGTCGTCGTGACTCGTCAGGATTTTTTTTTTGGTAACATGTTAAGTATTCGTGAGGATTTTTAATTGGTTATTCATCATCATTAATAAGATTCGGTAACTATAGTTTCCGCATCAACCGTGGAATATATGTATATAATTTGCGAACATGCATCTTGATATCATCTTGCATGTGCATGTAATGTATGTATGTATGAATCACGACAGAGTATGTCTGTCGTATAGCATAGAATCTATATTTTCAACGAGTTCAAGTTCTGTCTTATTATATATTGACATTTTGTATTTATATGGGATCTTATCTACATCAAGTTTTTTTTATAGAGAGAGGAAATCAGGAAAGAGTTGTGGTCCAAAATTAAATTAAATTTCTATTATTAATGTCCGACTTTTTCTATCCATCGTCTATACACACTAAATGATATGCATTCTGATATGTAACTATAATTTTACATATATCATATATTTCGAGTTAAAAAAAAAATAATCATATATTTCAAATGGAACTGTAAAATCTGAGAATGAGGATTGAATCAAGAGATAATATCAAATAAACCACAAAAACATGTCGAGTTCACAAAATTTACACTCAATCATTTCTTCAAATTGAATTTTTAACATACTATTAAGAAGTTGTATATTTGAGAAGAAAATGGGTCTATGGCATATTTTAAAATATGATAATTTTTATTTCATAGATTTATTGAAGTTTTTTTTTTCAATTAGAACAGCTACTTTTTGTTTTCTTGGTCAATAAAAAACAAAATCTTATACTTTACTTTTTAACGTACATATATACATAATATTCGTGTCAGTAAATTTACCAAGAAACATGCGCAGGGGAGCATAAAGATTACATGAGGCAGTGCCGACAAGGGCCACAAGAATGATTTATGAGTGCGAAAGGCTGTAAAATAACTCATTTGGTTCATATATAACCACCACGACTTAGAACGAGTGGAAATAAAACATGTTATGATAGTTAGATTCTTTTCTTATCATCATTTATTAGTTTGACTCATGGTCTTATATTGGTTCGATAAAAGAATTTCTAACGACCAATGTATTATGATTAATAAATTATTTACACGAATTCATCAACTCTCAAAAGTTAAAATGTGGATTTTAAAGAGTTTGATCTTTAAGTGCTTTTATTTTGTTGTTGTCATTTACACATTGTGGAGCAATTGAATTCCATCGGCCCGCATCTCCCATGCACGAAAAGAAGAGAAAGCTCGGAAATAAAGCAAAAGGAGCATAAATAAAAGTAGACATCAAGACAGTGTACGAGTGACCACAACAAAGCCACGCGGTTTTGTATTTTAGATTCTCATGATACTTACTAAACAAGTATGGTAAAAAAGAAAGAAAAAAAGTATGGTAATGTTGTTATGATTGTGACATTGTCCATCGTACTTGACTTGCAGTTTACAAAGAAAATGTACGATCAATTCCATTACTAGATTACTACAAATGTTGGTCTAGTTGGTAATTTTTCTTATTATTATTGCTTTAATTGAATACTAAAATTTAATAAGATATGAATGCATGCTATATGTTATTAATTTATTGACATTGCTTGTAATTAATAAGATATTATTGCTGTAAACCATAAATATCCATGGCCATATTCATCGGACAAGGTGACAAAACTTACATCCATGTAACTGCTGCTGCAAACTTGCACTTCCAAAAGCTTATATGTACATGTCATCATCACGTCATGCATACACATTGTCATTACATATATACACATCTACATATACGAATGTGGAATTGCATATATCAGTCCACTTATGGGTATTTAGTTGCATTGTGTATATAAGTGGCGTGACGCCTGTTTGACACTCAGAAAAAGAAAAGTCTTTGGGGAAAACTCTAGAATTCGTAGCTTAATTGCATTCAAAAATAATAAGAATAATTAAAGTTAAACTCACGTACTTTGGGAGACATTATACACAATAACACGGGGACCATTACTCATATTTCATGTGACTGATTTTACTTTTATAGTTTAAACTCTAATAGATATTATTGGTTTTTAAAAATTTATTAGAATCGGTATCGACATGAGTTTTCCGCAAATTTATAAGCCAAAATCCAATAGTCTAAATGGCCACACACGCAACAATTTTGTTCAAAATTGAATTAATTCTGAAACTTATGCGAGTAATTCATAAAACTCATCAGATCTTTAACCACCCCATCACTACGACGGGTTAATTCTATTATTGTTTTTTATATAACAAAAGTTATCTATTAAGCTTGTGGAAGCTTTTACTATTGAATAAAAGTACGAATTACCACAACACAACAACAATTGAATAAAGCTTTACAACAAAAAAAAATTAGTCACGAACGTGAACTCATGATGTCGAATACCAAAACGACCCCAATCATCTTCCACAGTACTACTGATTTGCCACTCTCATGAGCTTTGTCAATTTCCTGCCGCAATCGGACAGAGATCAAGATAATGCTAAAAAAGACGAACCTCTATTCTAATCTTAATCATTTGTTAAATAATGCGATTTTTGGGATTCACTATTAACGAATCTTACTCAGTTTTCCCTTCCACTTATTACATCTACAGGTACCATTTATCTTTTGGCTGGGGGCTAAAAACGCGTCTCGTTGCAACCATTTAGTCCATGACACGTAGTGTGATGTCAGACAAAAAAATTTTTGGCTTTTCAAAATCGAACTGGTCAGACCGAACCGTGTTTCCGGCTATCGATCAAGAACATGCTTGACAGTGTATAGTGGATGAAATAAACGTAAAAAAAATGCATTTTATTTTCAGAGGATATAACTTAAAATAATGCAAGCTACGCTTTATTATAGAGTCATGTAAAAACTAGTATGAAACTAACAATTTTAGATAGAGTCTACATGTTAAAGTTACTCCTAAAATTTATGTGGATAAGAGTCTTCTAACTTTCTAGTTACCAAAATTTGAATGTTTTAAAATAACGATCAAAGATTCGTCATCAGACAACCAACAACTTCTTCTACACAAATTACTATAAATGGATTTTACTGCAGTACTTTAATGGTTGTTGGTCATCAGTTACTATACATAGATTCACTCTACTCGTAGTAGTTGTTGGCCATCAATTGTTGTAGCCTTTTTTTGGTCAAAGTTAAAATGAGAAAAGACTGTAAATGTAATTATAGCTTTTGACTATTGACACAAGTGCACTCAATTTTACAACATTAATGCATTTTGCATGCATTCATATCGTCGTCCGTTCATGAGATTTCATAAATTAGTATAAATTCTAGACGACAGATGTTAAAATGTTGTATTAAATCTGTTGTTGCCATTGATTTTCATTCTCACTTAATGAAAATGTCCAAAAGCGTGACCAAATTGTTAATATGTACTTATATGTTACTTAGATTTGATAGCTTTTCACTTTTGAAATCTAGGATACAGGATCGTTAAAAAAACAGCTATATATAAACCAGCTAGAAGCATTGAAATTATTTGGTATTATAAGTTTATAACGACCAAACCATGCAATTTAAATAGTCTATAAGTAAAAAGCCAAGCATGTCACAAGATGGCTATGTGATGGTATTGGTTTGAGACTGTGTGGAATACATACTAGTTTGTAAATGTTTTTATTCATATTGTTACAATAATATAAGTTAAAACATATTTTTTAATTACAATTGTTTCGATTTTAAATAGTTACTAATACTATTTTTGAGACTTATATATATTGTCTATATAATTATTTTCTAAAACCTTTATCTAAATAGTCATTTATAAATAAAAATAACTTGGGATATGCTAGAAAAAAAAAAACCACGTAAATGTGGATATTTTATGAATCTATCTCGTAGAATATATATATATTCAATATTAAAGTCGGATGATATAATATACCATCAACAATAGTAATTAACTTTGAAATCCAGAATCGCATAAAAGAGTTGATAAACATTTGACATCTTCTAATGTGATTTCAGTTCCCTATAGTATAAGCTGTTTTAACAAATGGTGTTGAAAGTTGAAACAATTAGACTAAAAGACAAAAAAAAAATACAGTCTCTTCTTGAACATTTACCATTAATTTTTGTTTTCTTGTATACACACACACTAAAGAAAAATCTCTCAAAATAGGTACAGCTTTCATTGCTCTTTTGTTTTTTGGACGGTTAAAAGAAGAAAAAAACTTATTAATAACCGTTAAATTAGATATTGGTCAGAAAACACAAAACCGGTTTCGAAAACGCGTTACCAAACCGGATATTGCTAAAAAAGTCCCACTTCAATTTGTTTTTTTCCTGCTTCTTCTAAACAAAAAACTCTACTCTTGTCACTCTCTTTCTGCTGTCCCTTTTTCCACTCCACTCTTTTTCATTTTTATTCCTACTTTTTATTTCTCCCTCATTCATTATCCTTGATTCCTTTCTAATTTCTTCACAATTTTAAATATCAAATCTAAATGTCACCATCTATTTATTTATTCACAAAAGTATACCAACTATACATAACTTTTTTAAAAATTAAAATTAAAAAGTCTATAATTAGATTTAAATTTAATTGTGTAGGGTTTAGTTATGGAAAAAAAACATAATTGTGTAAAAGCTTTTTGGCTTCTATATATATTACCACATATATATAATACACAATCCCCTCTCAAACCCAACCAAGCCCACCAATCTCTTCTTCTCTTTTCTCTCACTTGAAGAAGAAAGAACAAAAATGCTCAAACAGTTTCTTCTTCTCCAATCCTTCTCCTTCTTCCTCTTCAATGTAAGCAACTTCTTCAATCTCTCTATTACTCTTTATCGAATTTGAATTTGAATTTGAGTTTTGAATTTGCGGTTACTAGATTTCGTTTTTGATGTTGTTGTTGTTGAATCAATTTTGATGTTGTTGGCAATGTAGGTTGTTATCGTCGGAGGAAAGTTAATCGGCGGCGGTTTCTCAGCGGAGGAGAATCCATTTACTCCAAAAGCATCTTTGGTTCGTTACTGGAACAAAGAGATCCGTGGAGAATCTCCCAGATCGGAGTTTTTAATCTCTAAAGCTTCACCACTCAACGCCGTAGACTCAGCAACTTTCTCAAAACTCGCCGCCGCGAACTCGCTCCCTACTCGGTTTCCTGATTTCTGCTCCGCCGCGAATCTCTTCTGTTTTCCTGATTTAGGAGCGAGTCTCGAGAAACACGACGATGACGTTAAATTCTCTGTCTATGACCAGAAGAACTTCACTAACTACGGCAATGCTCGTGCCGGAGGAGCAGATTCGTTTAAAAACTACTCAAGAGACGGTAATGTTGTAACCGATTCGTTCCGGAGATACAGTCGTAACGCGGCGGGTCACGACGATAAATTCACCGTCTACGGCGATAACAGTAACGTCGTGGAGGAAGGATTCAATTCATACGGAACATTTGGAACCGGCGGCGCCGGAGACTTCACTAACTACCAAAACAACGTCAACAATCCGACGAGTCGATTCACGGCGTATTCAGACGGAGGTAACGGAAGATCTCAAACATTCAAAACCTATACACACGACGCTAACGCCGGTAACGGCCAATCGTTCTCCAGCTACGGCAAAAACGGAAACGGAGCTCCGAACGAATTCGCTTCTTACGGCGTCTCCTCCAACGTAATCGGCTCCGGTTTCTCTAATTACGGCGAGAGTGGAAACGCCGCCAACGATACCTTCACAAGCTACGGAAGCGACGGAAATGTACCGCAGAACAATTTCAAAAACTACGGTGCCTCCGGTAACGCCGCCGTGGACACCTTCGCGAATTACAGAGACAAAGCCAACGTCGGCGACGATTCGTTCTCTTCCTATGCCAAAGATTCGAATTCGGAGAAGGTCAATTTCGTAAATTACGGTCAATCTTTCAATCCCGGTTCAGAAACTTTCACCGGTTATGGCAAAGGAGCTGAAGGAAACAAAATCAGTTTCAAAACCTATACTCCGAACTCAACTTTCAAAGACTACACCAAAAACGGCGTCGCTTTTGCTAAATACAACGCTTCAACCACCACCGCGAACACCGTCGGCGATGGCAAAACCGTAAATAAATGGATCGAACCGGGTAAATTCTTTAGAGAATCGTCGCTTAAAGAAGGTACAGTGATTCCTATGCCTGATATTAAAGATAAAATGCCTAAAAGGTCGTTTTTACCCCGGAGTATAATTACGAAACTACCCTTCTCCACTTCAAAACTCGGAGAGATTAAGAGAATCTTCCACGCCGGTGAGAACTCGACGATGGATGGTATAATCACCGACGCCGTGACGGAGTGCGAGAGACCACCGAGCGTCGGAGAGACGAAACGGTGCGTAGGATCGGCGGAGGACATGATCGATTTCGCGACGTCGGTGTTAGGTCGTAGCGTGGTGCTTAGAACAACAGAGAACGTAGCCGGGTCAAAGCAAAAGGTAGTGATCGGAAAAGTCAACGGAATCAACGGTGGGAAATTAACGAAAGCAGTTTCGTGTCATCAGAGTTTGTACCCGTATCTATTGTATTACTGCCACTCCGTACCTAAGGTTCGGGTATACGAAGCTGATCTTCTAGAGTTGAATAGTAAGAAGAAGATTAACCACGGGATTGCCATCTGTCACATGGACACGTCATCATGGGGTCCGAGTCATGGAGCTTTCTTAGCTCTCGGGTCAAAACCGGGTCGGATCGAAGTTTGTCACTGGATATTTGAGAACGACATGAACTGGGCTATTGCTGATTAGACCAGACCGGTGGTTATGGATTTATCAAAATATGATTATTATTATCTTATCGCCGAGTTTTTATTACATAGAGGAATGTTAATTTTCTACTATTATATATTTGAAGTTTTTTCAGTAACATGTAAAAAAACTTGTTACTGATTTGTGGCGGTACGAATAATTTTTATCACAAAAAAATGAAGATTTTAGTGAATGTCTGTTGAGCGTTGACGCAATTTATGATTTCTGGTTGTATTGGTAGATATTTAAATTTTATCTATAAATGAAGAGGATTATGAAATTGAAATGGATATATTTGTCTACATAAAATAAGGTGAAAAAAATATATAAAAGAAGATGTGGATATATAGTGATGGTGTTTTCAATTACATGTGCTAAGTTATGTCCACAGACCACAAGATGTTGTAGGAGTGTTAGAAAGATGAGGTGGATTTTATGTGCCACTCAATTTTTTATAAACATTTTATGGGAAAAAAATAAGAGATATATTGGAGTCACGAGTTGTGGCTATATCAATGGGACAAATGCGAAATGAGGTTAACACACTTGGCGTTGTGGCTGTTGCGAAACATTTTTTATATGAAAAATTTTCTGTGTTTGTTTTTATTTTGTTTGGGAGTTTTCGTGAGCCGACATTAACGTATAAACTTTTCATTTCTTTGTCTTGTGAGACTAATTTGTTTGAGTACTTTGGATTAGTCAATTGTGAGTCTTCTCTCTTTGGCAACTTCTGATAAGCAAAGTAGTTGTGTATCCTTACAATTTAGTTTGCTTTTCTGGGTGTAAAATGCAAAATGCAACTACTGATTGATTTTCAAATTATTTGCTTTTGGACATTTGAAAGTTAAGACAACTCTTACAAGGGAGAGGAATTTCTCTCATTCTCAAAAAACCTATGAAGCCAAGATGGATGACTTGATGCTATACATAGGAATGTAACCTTGAATCCATCGTTACACTTTGAGCGATGATAATAGCTCCTCTATTTGAAGAAGCCCTTTATCAACCTCCAATTTCCAATCTTTTTCTTCTAAACGCTCCAACCAAATAAAAAAGGGAAGTTATAAAGTCTGAAATATATTATATTTGTTTATTTTTTACACATTTTGGCATTTGAAATGACAAAATATTGGTAATGTTAGATATTCTATTAGAAGTGAATAATAGTATACGCGTTAACAAAAAGTAAAATAAGTACGTGTGTGGGTTGCCATCTTGCTTATTGTCAATAGCTGGTTATTTCAAATTTGTGTAAACTATTTGCCAAAAGTCTACAATTTCCAAATATAGAACAGCTTGCCTTTAATAACATGAAACCCCGCAAAAACAAAACACACCAAAAATCTTGTTAGTATATATTGTAGAGACTATTCACTATGACACTATTGTCTCTAAAAATAAACATATGTGTCATCAATTTGAGGTAGTATGAATCAGAATCATTGGACGTAATTTATCTACCGAACGAAGACAAATCAGCATGTGGGTCAACTCAATTTCCTCCCTTATTATCGCTCAAATAATGGTTTTCTTAATCATTTTTAAAAACAAACTGCTCATAATTAACTTCAATACAGTATGTTGATTTGCTCTCTTTTTTCTTTTCTTTTTTGACTTACTTTGTTAGCTTTCTTTTATGATCTCTTTTGTTTCGGCTTTCTTTTATGAAGACAAATGTTACATAACTCATATTTTAACATATCATATCATTCTTTGTTTTGGGATCTACAAGCGTATAAATTATATATTGGTGGGTTCATCTAGTGCATGAAAATGGAACAATCCATCACTTTCAATTACCGACTGAACTATTTGGTATATGAAACATAAAATTATAAAACATTTGTGGGTTCATATAGTGCATGAAAATGAAACAATCCATCACTTTCAATTACCGACTGAACTATTTGGCATGTTATGTTTGTTGCTTTTTTCCCTTAAAATTAGGACGATAGAAGGATTCTATATTTTCTATATCAAAAAAAAAAAAAGAAGGATTCTATATTTTCTTGTTGGTAAAACTATAGAAAGATTATATTGAATTTATTTACATCTATCACGTGGTTTTCATGACCAACAATAAGTGAATATAATCTTTCATCGTACGGATCAGAAACAAGAAACGAAGTTTTGCTATGGAATCACAAGGAACACAATAAGTCCTGTTTGGTTACTGTGATAACGTGTTTATAAGTTCACGGTTTTGTCCAAAGATGCTATGACAATGTAACAGAGAGAGTAATGGAGTTTTGACCTCTGTGTGTGATCAGAAAGACCCACCCATCTCATTCTCTCTCTCCCCCCATTGAAGCTTTACCTATCTGGCTATTTCAACTAACTTGATCCAAATCCATTATTGGATAGAGGAAATGTTGTCTTATGACAATAATAAATTGTGAAGTATCTATAAAGAGCATTAAATGTTGTGAGATCAAATCAACTGCAATAGAGTTTCTGTGTGTTGTCCTTTGCAGAGTTTTCACTTCATTCAATTTGGATCTCTCTCTACTAAATATGTTTCTGGTTGGTTGAGATAATCAAAGACTAAATGCCAATTCCATGTGAACTTCACTCTGTTTCAGCAACTCATCAATTCACTATCTACTACTACTCATCAACTCCACCACACCAGTACCTCACGGTGGATGCTCAAAGTAATTTCTTTGTCAGATTTTAAAGTTTCCATAAGCAAATCAACAATGTGCACATATAGAGACCCATATTCTTAACTGGTCTAAGGAGGAAGCGGCCCAGTTCTTAATATCTATGGGCCGAATTAGGCTTGTAATGGATCGAATCCTTAATATCCGACCCGACCCGAAATTAAAATCCCACCTTCCTAAATCACAAAAATGTCGCCGAAGTTTTTCTCGAGTTAAGAGGAAAAGAGTAAACATGGCGGCCAACGGCGTGAGAAGGGCTCTTCAGTCATCGTCATCCTCCGGGAAGATACTCTTCGGTCGTTCATCAGCTGCAACTTCTGCTTCGAAGATCGGAAAATCAGCCGGAATTGCTTTTACGAATGGATCATCTTCTTCATCTCGTCCTTCACTTCGCAGACTCACATTCTCCAGGTTAGCTACTGAATCCTAGAACTGAATGTATAAAACCTAATGCGTTAGGTGATTTAGTCTATTGGTGATAGATCTGAATCTGCCATTACGCTGAAGAATTAGGGTTTATCTCTGAAATGTAAAAATTAGGGTTTTGTGTTCAGGGTACCTGTGGAAATGAGTGCAGGGGTTTCACTAATACCATTACATAGTGTTACTGCTTCAGCTTTGCTCACTTCATTGCTATCTCTCAGCAATCAAAACTGGAGTTGCTTATCAGAAGGTAAATTTATTTACTTGTGTTCATAATCTTTCAATGCCAATGAATTTGAGTTAAAAATTGTTAATCTCGATCGTTGATTGATGATTGTGGGAACGTTCGAATCACCCCGCTGATTTATGTTTAGAATTGAAGCCGATTCTGCATTTCTGTTTCTAGACTAGGAGTAAATGTAGTCTCAATTGGTAAATAGGATTCCTTTAATGATCTGCTTGACATGCTAATACTAGTAATCAGTTTTGTATAGTATATCGAGTGATCGGCTTTATGGCAAGCGTTCTTTTCCTTTGCATGTTTTATCACGAAAACGTAGCAGAAGGGCATCGAGTTGGAATGAATTGTTCTATATCTTACTATTGTTCCATTGTGGGGACCTATCACTGTCTATCTGTCTTTCCAGACTATCACCTTAAAGAGAGTAGAACCTTATCCAACAATAGTAAAATGATGTGTTGATTTGACATGTACTAAACGTTGAACCAGTGGATTAGATAGTTCAGAGTTGTAGGGTGTTGTGTTGGTCTATTTGCAGAGTGACTAATCTAAGTTTGCATTTTGATATTTGCAGGATTTGCTTCAACACTATAACATGGCCTGCAAATTTTGTTAGATTCCAAGAAACTTGTTTCATTTCGTCGGTATTTTGCAGTTTTTCCTGAGAGATTGAAGATATCAAAATTACCGAAAGAAACACAAACCCTTGCTTTCTTCTAAGGGCTAGTTTGTTCTGTTTATCTATACATTTGTCATCTTCCATCAATGATTCCATTACCTTCACACTTCTGCCTGGAAATAAAACTACTCATTTTGCTAAAGTTGTTCGTGCTCCCTTACCAAAATCAATTAAGATATTGTTAAATCGACCAAAAAAGTGACTGAAACAGCTCCACTTTCTTGTAATTTTGTAGTCTGAATCAACTTATGTTTATCGGTTACACCAACTATGCATTGTTTGTCAACCACCAAATACAACATATTAGAGATATAAGCATAAGAATTTAGAAGAGCATAGCAAAAGTGTTAAAACCAAATGATCACGGATATAAATTAGAATAATTATGACACAGATCTACCAGCAATTTCGACCGTTGCAACGTCCCTAAAACAAAGTCATGATTCAAAAAGTTTGCTTTTTTATCTTTCCCTTCTTCTTCTTCTACTACTAACCGTTGGCGAAAATTGATCAGTCTCTTCATCAACCAATACCCAGTTCTTGAAATTTCTGAATTACTCGTTCTTGATCTGAAAGCTCGATAAAAATGGCAGCTTTAGCACCTGGAATTCTTCAAAAGCTAATCCAAGGTATGAAAACAGGAATCAAACCAACTAGAGAGCACCGGAGCTCTATGTTACAGGTCACAGATATCGTCCCCATAGGTCTCGACGAGAAGTCTCTGGAGCCGAAACAAGGGTTTCTCATCAAAGTCTCTGATTCCTCTCACTCAATCTATGTCTCACTTCCTTCAGACCAAGACGACGTCGTTCTCAGCAACAAGATGCAGCTTGGTCAGTTTATCTACGTCGATCGGCTCGAACCTGGATCCCCTGTTCCTGTCATTAAAGGCGCAAAACCAATCCCTGGTCGGCACCCACTGCTTGGGACGCCGGAGACATTGATGGGTCCGAAAGGAAGATCTGATCAAGAGATTGGATCGAAGCCGAGAAGAGGATCTTGGGGACAAAACGTCGACGTTTCTTCGTCTCCGTTTGTTGTGAAACCAATGCCGTTGGATTTTGATCATTCCACGCCGGTGAATAGGTCTGTTTCAGCTAGATTCGCAGCGTCTCCGATCAGAAGAGGTGGAGTGAGATGCTCTTTTGGTGGAGGGGTTTTGGGGAAAATGGAAGGAGAGAGTCCGGCGACGGCGATGCTGAGGAAGAGTTGTTTTGTTTCGTCGGCTTCGAAGTTTCCGAGAAGTAGAAGTGTTTGTGACAGAGAGGCTAAAAAGAACAATGCTTCTCTTTTTAGTCCCTTCAAATTCTCTCTAGGTATATATTTTGCTTTTAACATTCTGTTGATCATTTAGTGTATACAATGATTTATTCAGGACAAACCTTTGTTTCTTGATTGCAGAAGTTCAAGAAGATGTTGTTCCCTTGTCTACCTCGAAGACGAAGACGTTAAAACCCGAGAAAGATACCAATTTACCAGGAAGGCTCAACACACTAAGCAAGGTGATTCTAACTCGATTTGTGTTCTTGATTGAAGTTTGAATGCTTGGAATATTACATCTTTCTTGAAAGTTAAAATAGTTACTTAATCTTGTTTTGTGTTACTTTGGTGACAGGAAGCAACTCAGCTTCGGGAGGCAGCGCAGAAGGTTGCCCTTCAGGCGTTGCGAGAAGCTACAATTACGGAAACTGTTGTTCGTCATCTCAAGTATATAAACCGAAATCCTTCTTTCGTACGCCTTTTTATTAGTCGGATTTGAGTTGGAATGTGATGTGATGATGTGGTTTTGTTGGGACAGGACGTTCACCAATCTGAATAAATCAGCAAAAGCTGATTGCCCTGGGGTGTGCTTTGAGAAGTTCATGGAGTTTCACCAGCACATGGCACAAACCATTGGCGAACTCGCTTCAATTGAAGCAGCTGCTCCAGATGCTGAGAACAAGTCACAGAACATAAACACAAGAACCGAAAATCAGAAACCAAGAGAAGAAGAGTCTTCTTCGATCCTGCATGAAATCGCTTATAATTCTATTGATCAGGAGAAAAGGAGATCAAAGAGGCGGAATGTCCTGAAGCAGCAAGAAGGGAAGACATTGAGATCAAATGATGAGAGCAAGAACCCAGCTTGTGGCGGTATAAGCAACACGATTAGATTGGCAAAGGAGATCGAGGATGAAGCTGCAAACTGGTTCATGGAGTTCGTCGAAATGGCTCTGGAGAAAGGTATGAAGAAATCTAGAGGCCCTGATGATGCAGACGTTAAGAAAGTTCCGCAATCTCTGATTCTCGGGGTTTTGAACTGGATTGAAGTCGAACAGTCTAATAGCAACAACAAGAGACGTACAGTCCATCCAAAAACATCAAAGATCACTCGAAAGCTCAGAATTAAATTGAAGAATCCTTGAACCATACCTTAGTGAGAAACACTGAATCCACGTTGTAGCCTTTTACAGCTTATATAAGTCTTTTGTGTTTATGGTGTAAAACAAAAAGAATTTTCACATATTACTGAAGTAAAAACGAACGATTCACACAAGACAATTCACAGATTAATGAAGCTGAGTTTGTCGAAAGCTTAAAAAAGAATACAACAAATACAGATAACAAGCTTTGGTAGAATCAAATGACCCAGAACCAAGTAATGACAGACCCAAAGGCCAAACCGACAACCAAGAACATCACAGTGACGATACCTGCAGTCTCTGATTGTTTCAATGGAACCGATTTCGGAGCCAGAATCATCAAGACGCTTGTCAAGTACCCGTTGGTAAGTCCCAATAAGCATGTCAGTATAGTTACAGGAATCTCAGTCCTGAGAAACATCGGACCGTGCAAGCAACCCCAGAAGAGAGGGTAAAACAAAAGCCTAGCAATGCAACCACCAACAGCGATTTTCTCATCCTCCAGCATGAAAACAGCAGTCAGACACTTGCCAACCAAGTCAAACACGTTGTACGCTGCAATGAGTAGCACAGGGTACCAATCTTTAAGAAGCTCGGAATGAACATCTTCGGTAATGTATCCAGGAAATATCGACAATGTCACCATGTAAATAAGAATGATCCCGAAACCATGAGATTTAACTTTCATCACGATATCCCAGAGTGTATTCCTCCACGCTAGTCCGGTTAAAGAACCTTTCCCATCACTCTTCTCTCTGATTAGCTCTTCATTCTTACGCGCTTCGTGGAACTTGATCACCGGAAGTTTATGCGCCACGTTGTAGAGCACAGCACAGATCACCATAACAACAATCCCCACAGCAAAGTATAGATTCGCACTTTTTCTCAAACCATCAGGATCTTGAGGATACACAGCTTTAGTCAAGATTCTCAATAGTGAAACAAGAACACCTACAAATCCAAAATTCCCAAAAAACCTTCTAAGTTAATCTAAACCAAATCACTCTACATTTGTGTTTTTTTCAAATTCAGAGAGGTGAATTTTTTACCGGAGCCAGCAGTTCCGGCGACAACAGCTTGCATATACCTCGCAGGCATTTCACCGGCAACACCGATAAGACCTCCCTGCATAAGTGCATCACCGAGACCGGATAACGCAACGGCGGCGGAAGTAACATCGAATCCGGCGTATAAACCGACCTGTCCTTTAACATAAACCAGATCCAAAACAGGAACCACAAGCAAGGCGATTACGAAGAGTAATAGACCGAGATTGATTCTAAAGCTAGCGAGACTCTTATGTGCATAGAAGACAACGATAATGGATAGACAAACAAGACCGACGAGCATGTAGATAACGGCGAAGATCCGATCAACGGCAGTGGAAGGATAGAGGTAAGAGAAGTAATCGACGGCGGTGATGAAAGAGTTCCATGGAAGAAGAAAGCCAACACCGAGGGTGAAGTAGATGATGTAAGCGAAGTGGTAGGAATCATGAGGATCTTTTCTGGTGGATCCTTCGTGAGGATTGAGGAGAAGAGAAGTCTCCGATCCTGGTTCCGAGTCAGTTACGATTCCGGCGGATTTATCGGCGGTGGTCATTTGAATTTGGTTAGCTTTTTCCAGTTTTGGGGATTTTTGGGAAATTCGTTGACTAATGGGACTTAGTGGATAAAACGGTACGTATTCTCTCTTTGTGGAATTACGTAAACGGTGTCGTTTCATTAGCCAAGCAAATAATTGGTTGGGAATGTATTAGCGTAGACGTATTTTTTTTTTTTTTTTTTGCTAAAGTAGCGTAGACGTATTAGTTGGAGTATTTTATTTTACTAGTTTTTTGTTTTTGGCAATGGCCCTAAAACGTGCATTTGTTATATACTGTATTATATTGCATTTGTATATCTGTTTTAGATGATAATGAGTAATGACGATTGTGTCATCTAAAATAGATGCAAGCTATGGTGGAATCAGTTGGCATAGAACCAAGCTAAGAGCCTAAGACATACCCGGAAAATCAAGAACATCGCGATGATGATGATGATACATGCAGTATTTGAGTGTTGTTGTTGTGAAAATTATCACACATCGGAAATGAGAAAAGATTTTTTTAGTGTATAGACAAGGAATATGGACCAATATACTAAGGGCCGGTTCAATGGATTTGGAGTCCTTGTACGATTTTAAAAAATTGGCCTTTTTTTATATGAATTTTTTTTTTTTACAAAATCATATACATTTCATAATATTCAGCGAACAAAAAACATGTACTTGTTAGTAAACAACATTGTCCTCTGAACATGATTAGAAAATTGGGCCATTAAATTTACCAAAAAAAAATTGGGCCATTAAATTTACCCAAAAAAGTTTGGGTCTTGCACATTTGCTCCTGTTTTAAAGATTTTTATGTGATTTTTCTCTAATAATTACTACCTATTAACTTAAATACAGAGACCCCATATATATATAAACGAATTCATGGAGAGGAAGTAACACAGAAGTATAAAAATAGGGTTTTACCCAAGATAGACCAACAAAAAAAAAAGAGACAAATACAACTTTCATCGATGTCAAAATCAACATCATGGTCATTACCCCTGGAGCTAACCACAAAGATACTCTTAAATCTACCGGCGGAATCTATTGTGAGATCTCGTTACGTCTCGAAGCTCTGGTCATCCATCATTAACGACACTTACTTCACCGACACGTATGAAACTCGCTCCTCAAAACAGCCAAGTCTTCTAATGTTCTTTAAACAAAAGGACAAAGTGTATGTTTTCTCGTTTCCGCAGCACAACAAGAATTCGAACAAGCCTCATTCGTTTTCTCATCATGTGGATAGTTACCATATGAAATACCCGACAGACTGCATCTTCTCCATTACCGAGTCAGTCCACGGCTTGGTCTGCTTTCGCAAAGCAACATACCCCGTAGTTTGGAACCCTAGCACGAGCAGTTCTTAACCTTAACCAAACCCATAGAGAAGTCCGTGTATAATGTAATAGTCTTTCTAGGATACGATCCAATCGAGGGTAAACACAAAGTTATGTGTATGCCGTGTGGTCAATCTTCTGACGAGTGTCGGGTTTTAACATTGGGATCAGCTCAAAAATCATGGAGAACGGTTAAAACCAACTACAAGCATCGTGCTTTGAATAAGAGTTCTGGGAGATGCATCAATGGTGTTCTTTATTATGGAGCCACCTATCTTGATGATGATGATTTGGATATTTACATACTAATGAGTTTTGATGTCAGAACTGAAAAGTTCGATATGATAAGATTACCATTCGATGATTTTTGGGGTAAGCTGATAACTTACAAGGGAAGGTTAGCTTGTCTTGATAGTTATAATTTCATGGGCAACGATGATGGTATTACATTGTGGATTTTGGAGGATGCAGAGCAAAATCAATGGTCGTATAAACACTTTCTTACACCTTTTGCTCGAAATTTGAAAAATATTTACAAAATCTATGGTGTCACTGATGCTGGTGAGTTTATTTATGTACCATGCACGTTTCTTAAATCGTTTGTTGTTTTATATTTTGATCCGGGGAGATATAGCTTGAGACGAGTCGAGTTTAAAGGAATCGCGAATGAGGAATTTAGGTTTAGTAATGGACTTGGAAACAAACGTCTGCGTGCGCTCTATACTTTTCCTAATCACGTCGAGAGTCTCACGTCTCTGTAACAATCTATTGATTAATGTTTTTTTTCCTCCCTTAGAGTAACACTTAATTTTATGGAACTTTATGATTACATTTATATCTTTGTTTTGTGTGTCAGTTTATTTTGTGTGAGAGTTTATCCTTCTAGTTGTAATAACAGGCTTTCTCATAATTTTGGATGATTCTATCTTGTTACCAAAGTTCTTCTGTGATTTTTAAGTAAACAATAGCAAAAAAATGAATGCACAAGCGAATCTACATTAGGTGGGGAAGAAATGTTTGAAGGGAAGAAATTATCGTATGAGTTCTCTTTCTTTTCCTTGAATCTACATTAGGTGGTCTGATATTTTTTGGTGATATTCATTTCTTATTCATGTTTTGATTGAAAATTTTAAAAATGTTTTTTTTTTTTTAATTACCAAATCATTGGGGTAAGTTTGGGTTCTTGTTTGATTGTATATTTAAGTGTAGGATGGTAGGAATGGAAGGCATGGGAATTTTTCAAAAAAGATAGTGAGTTTTTTTTGTTCATTCTCTGTTTTCTTATTTAAATGTAAATCAAGAATTCCATCTCCTTGCTTCACTTTCAAATTGAATAACACCCCCTAAAAGTTTTCCACGCAAATACATTACTTAGTAATCAAAAATAACATAACAACGGATTTAAAGGCAAAAACCTTTAATTATTACAAAAACTAGGAAAAAAAAACATCACATAGGAAATTTAACTTTTAAAATGAAAGACAATGAAATGCAAACGATTAAATTTTTCACTCGGAAAAATATCCCCTTAAGACTTAAGATTATTGGTGATGTTAGGAGCACAAACATCAGCGGCGGTGGTAGTGATAGTAGTGAGGTGATTAGTTTCGGATTGAGAGTGGCTGCCATCCATGGAAAAAGTGTCCACATCCTCTTCAACTTTAAGATCTTGCTTCAAATCAAAGCTCATATTTTGGTTTGAAATCAGATTCATATTAAAATCATGAATTTTTTGAAGAATCTGTCGACAAAATTCAACAAGAGCATGATTCTGGAGTTCAACCATCCTCTGTTGATTCTTGAATTGAACCAAATTTTGTTGATTCATATCCTGAATTTGAGAATGATACTTAGGAATTAGGATTATAAAATCTGATTGGGACAGCAACCACACCCTCATTTGGGACAACAAGAGGAGGTAAAGAAGAAGAAGACTCACCATTCTTCTTAAGGTTCTTAATCCTGCTAACAACGCTATTGAGATAGTTTTCAATAACCGAACTCAAATCTTGAAGATCCTTTTCGCCGAGTCGATGCTCATCAATCTCCCCTTTAAGATAACCCCACATAATTTCCCGAGTCTTCAAATCTTGGTTCTCATCACTTAACTTTTGCACTTGCGCTTGTTCTTTTTCGATCCTCTGACGCAAAAAAGCCTCTTGATCCATCATATTTTTTATCTGGTCATTCCTCGAAACTTCCATAAACTCCGACACTCTTCTTCAACACCTTCTCTTGATGGCCAAGCCTCAGGGTTTTCGTTGTACGGACTGTAGATAACCGCACATGCTTTGAAATCGTAGAGAGTCACCAACTCGGTGAGTTTCTTCATCAACCCTAGCTTCCTCTTATTGAATGTTATTTTCCTTGATGTTCCATTTTCGATGAGTGAAAGTTTCTTCTTCATGTTAATTATCTTTGTTATGTGTGTTTATTTTGTTGGCATGAAGATTGTTTATATAGTAAAAGAAAGGTGCTTTGATCCATTAGGGTTTTTATTTCCTTGTTGGACTCATTACTTTCAAATTTTGTTGACTTTCGGATAGCGTATCCGCTCCACTGCTACGTGTACGCATGTGATTGAGTATAAAACGATAGTATTTCATTTTAAAGATAACTTGTAATTTAATACCTTTAGAAGATATGAAGACCAGAAATTTAGGGAATTAGAGGACCCAAGACCAGAAATTAAAGCACTTGAGACAAAAATATGAGTTATCTTTTTTATTTAGGATGTCCCTAAAAAGGAAAAAAAATTAGTACACTAAAGTTAATTTATAATATTTATGCAGTCTTTATATCTATTGTTATTACTTTCATAAAAATCTATATATAATAGCAATCTAATAAATACCATTTGCACATCTGAACGGTTGCGTCTTTTTATCGCAACCTTTCGTTTAAATCGGTTATTTTGGTTGCGTCTTTTTATCGTAATTTTCGTTTTAATCGGTTATTTTCTTACAGTTATGTCGCTTCCAATAAATACCATTTGCACATCTGAACGGTTGCGTCTTTTTATTGCAACCTTTCGTTTAAATATTTATGGTTGTTTTTCTTACAGTTATTTTTGTACGGTCATGTAGTTTTATTGAATTTCTTTTTACGTAAACCAGTAAACTTCATATAAAATTGGTTTTATTTCATAGTTTACATATGGATATATTTTGTAGTATAACCTCCTCAATTATATCATTCATTTAACATTTACGTGATATCATGGGAAAACAATAATATAGAGGTTTAAATAATTTGGACATACGTGAGTGAAATGAGCCCCACACATTAAAGCTGTAACGGACACGTTCGTCTACGTAATGGACTTATCGAATAGTTATAAAATCGTGCCTTTTCAACTCTATATATTATCTTTCTTTTCAAAATTCCAATTTTTTGTCCTGCTACAACGATTATTTGTTCTACGATGAATTCAAAAGAAATTATATGTCAAATGGAATCAAATTCTTTACTGTCTAAATTATTTCTAAACATACACTTTTTTAATATTGAAGAAAAACTTCTAATCTTCATTTAACCAAAGATTTTTGGAATGATTTTGAAAATGAAAAAGTTTTAATCAATTTTAAATATAAAAATTTAATGAAGATGCCAACAATTTTTTTCTCAGAATTGGGGGGATTATACAGTGAATTTTTTTATTTAACAATCTACTTAACATTTTTGAAGTACAAATTTGCTCAAAGCCAATCGGGTCGGGTAATTAGTGAGATTTTGACCCGGATTTTTTTTTTTGACCCGACTCAATGGCCAATCAAAACTCTCGGATTTTTTTAAATGATACTTTCCAAAAAAAAAATCAAGTAATTCGACTAAATATTCGCTAAGATACTTTCCTAATCTACCAAATCCTAACAATGGAATCTCTTCCACAAATTTTGGCTATTATTATGTATAATCTCTTTTGGTAAGATTTTTTCTACAAAAAGAAACAACAATAATTACATCATTAATTATACGATTATAACAACTAAACATGGAATATCCTAACAATATACCTTAATTTCGACGATTTTTATATATCTCTCTTTTGGTAAACTTCTATAAAAAAAAAATATGACAAAAACGAATGCATTATCTAGAGAATATGCCTAATATGTAGTTAGCATTAATTTTAATTTGCAAGATTTTCAAGATTTTGAACTTGATCATGTCAACACATGGAAAAAAAAACCATCGCATCAGAAACATTTTACCTTTTACATCGAGTATGAAAGTTTTTCAATATCTCCATGGTTGGAGACGGCTTTACAAAATTGCATGACGAGTCCAAGTTAAGATCCTGCATCATGGCAATACACAGCCAAAACTGGTGAGATTCTAAACTCAAATATTATTGTTAGTTTCCAAATTCATTTTTTTTTCTGCAGATTTGTAGATAACAAAAAACATGCTTGGCAACGATAGAGTCTAGCTCCGATCTCTTGGATGAAAGAGTGGCAATCAAAAGGAAACACATAAATGGTTTTGTTTCAATCCTTCTAGCTAAAGCCTTTAGCTGCGTTTTGGTACTAAATTACACTATTGTATACATTCCTCTTCATAAAATATATATATATATATATATAATTGTGTTTCTTCTGGAAAGCTTTGTTTAAGTATTAGTTGGATTTGGATTTGAGATAATCTATGTTTATAAATTGTTTTCAACAAGAAATTTTATGTGTGTAGGCAATGAAGAATTAATATGACAAGATACTATCTTCCCCTAGCCTACATGTATACTCTAACCCAATAGAGAGATAAAGAAATGAATAAGAAAATGTTCTTTAAGATACTTATCTGTTTGTACTCCATTGTAGGAAAATGTTCTTTAAGAATAGAATCCTCCTTTCAACTTAGCCTCCCTCTTCAATCGGATCAACTCATTATCTAGACAATGAAAAAACCAAGCATATAATATTAGAACATCCATGAACAACACAACAGTCATCTTAGTTAGCAAAGCCAACACAAGTGTGTTCCTTTTACCTTCTCAGCATACTGGTCAGCTCTCTTGAAGATGAGCTTGCGGGTCTCAACACTCTTCTTCTTAGCAGCTACAGCTTCATCTTTCTTGACCAATGTCCATTCCACTTGCCTCTTGATCATTCTTAGCACAGACTCTTGGAACTACTACCTTAGATTCAGCCATTTCTCTTACATACATACCATTCCACACAAAAAAGCAAAAATAAGCTATATTAATCAAAACAAACAAATAAAAAAAAAAACCTTTGAGAAATTGAACAGATTTTTAATCATAGAGACTCAAGCAACGTAGGAACATCTTGGAGAAATTGAACAGATTATGACAATGTTTAAAACCAAACAACAATATGAAAAGGAGAAATAAGAGAAGATCGGTAACTCAACGCAATGATACCATAGCTATAATCAAAAATGAACTATCTACAATAGAACTGGAACAATTGGATTTATCGATCGCACAAACATCATAACAAGCAAAATATAATGAATCAAAGAAAGTTTACGATTAGAAACGAAACTAAACGAGGAAGATCAAAGAAAGAAGCTTACTTGAGAGGAAGAAGAAGAAGTCTGAGAGATCAATTACCAATTCTCAAACAGATCAATTACCAATTCTCAATCTGACCACATCACTTCTTACTGTTCTATATATCAAACGGATCATAGAACCCTAATTTTGCATTACCCTAATCCCAATTCTAAGAACCCTAATTTTGCATTACAATAATCCCAATTCTAAGAAACCAAATGATAACAACGGATTTTCGACTCATCTCTCTTCTCAGAGTAACGGAAATCAACAAGAATTGAAGATTTTGCTTCACTTAGTTTTTGTCGGCAAAGGTCGAGAAAGGGAGAGAGGTGACAAAATGCTGAGAAAAAAAAAACACACGTGAACAATTTTGTTTTTGGTTTTGTCTTTACTCTTCCCCCACTCATTGGGCCGATCGGAAGCTTTCTAAATCGAGTTTGGTTATCGCATCGGTTCAGTTCAATTCATCATATCCTCCGGTCGGATTACAAAACAATTAATGACACAATCAATATAAATCCGATTTAATATTAAGAAAATAATTCTTGGACGTGTATATTAGAATTTTGACGATATAATATTTTCATGTAACTAATTCCATATTTACTTTCATTTTTATTTATTTAGTATTTAATTCTAGCCAATTATCTAATTAACATAAACTTTTTTCTGTTATTAGCATTCTAATATACAGTGTTCTTCTATTTTAAATAGATCCCACATACATCATATATTAACAACATTATAAATATTTAAACTTTATAAAACATTTAAAGTGTTTATAATATTTAAATTCTATAAAACATTTATAATATTAATAGTATTTGAGCTGTATAAAAATTAAAAATTAAATATTAAAGGAACCATTTATAAGAAAACTTTAAATTGACTCGAATTATGTCTTTATAAACAAAATATTTTTCTAAAAAAAAATAACAAAATGATGTTTAATTTCACCGGACGAAGTTATATGGTAGAACGGGTTATGATCGATATTAATACGGGACGGTGTACCACAGGTGAAATACTAGAATTAACAAATAAAATAAAATATACAATCATAAACACTAAACAAAACAAACAATATTAACAAAACAATTACAATTTAAAATTAAAAATTTTTAGTTACAAAAAAATCAATCCGCGGTATACCACGGGTAAAATCTAATTTTATTACAAACCAAATACAAACAATCATAAGATTATAAACAAAAAAATTTTTAGTCTAATATATATATCACAAATAAGCAAATTATAAAAATAAAAAAACACAAACAAAAAAATATTTAACCCGCGGTATACCGCGGGTCATATCCTAGTTATATATGATAACAATGATGCTTTCTACCTTAAGACAATATATATGGGTTGTATACAACAAAATATTGATGTTGCGTTAACATTATTACAAAGTCCAAATATGAGAAGACATCCTCAAGCAATATGGCTATCTACTGTATTTTTCATATGTGTTGGTCGCTTTAAATGTGGAAAACGTCAAATAAACCGTTTCAAATGGTATAATAAACCAGAAAAAATCTCCGTTATTAGGAAAAAAGCAATAATTCTAGTTCATCACATGAATATTAAAGGAAATTTTTTTTTACTCAATTAATTCATCAATATAAATATAAATGCATTATAAGTTGATGGTTTGTTTGACAATCGAGCTTCAACTCACTCTAACCAAACACTTAGGTAGAGAAATTCACAATATGTGTATGCCGGTCGAGAAAATAAACAATAATAAGATTGCTATAACATCTAATTAACTACCGTCGCGTCTCTCGGTATAACTTTTTATAAATTAATATTTTTAATTTTTAATTACTAAAATGTATTTAAATAATTTTGTAATCGTTTAATTGAACCGTTGAAATATTTGGTTTATAAGACCAATCATTGCAATTTTTGGTTTTGTTTTACAAACCGTTGTAATCTTTAGTTTATTTGACGAACCGTTGTAACTTTTGATATATCGCAACATTTTATTTATTTATTTTTAATCTAAAAATATATTTTATGTTATGTGTTTTGAGAAAGTTGCAATCTGAGTAAATATCTTTTACTGTTGCATCTTTTTATCGTAACCTTTAATAAAATGGTTGCAACCGTTTAGTTGAACCATTGCAACATTTGTTTTATTTCACGAAAAATTGCAACTTTAAGTTTATTTTATAAATTGTTATAACATTTAATCATTTACTATCGTTATTATTAATTTTTGTTTGATATTTTTTTAAATGATTTTTGAAATATTTTCCCCCGCGACATCGCGGGGGTCCGGAGTCCTAGTTTAATTAATAAAAAAACAGTAAAATATATTTCCTTAAATGACTAACAAGAAAAGTTAAATGACAAAAAAAGATTTTAAAAGAAAAAAATTGGTTGGACTTCATAATTTAGATAATGTAATGTATTTTTATCAAAATTGGTAGTATATGCATGTTATCAAAATCGTCACGACCAAACCATCTACATGTTTTGGCTTAGACATTTGATCAATCGGCCTATACGGCTATACATTAATTGGCTTAGACGCTCAATTTTTTTTTTTGATGAAATGTGAAATTGATTAAGAAATATAAACTATATACAAAGGAGTTTGATCAAAGACTATTTGCCTAAGAATCGACCAAAAGTAGAGCAAATACAGAGGACCTACAACAGTCCAAAACAGAGCCAAAACGATCAAAAACAGGGCATGACACTTAAAGGCTGCTCCTTGTTCTGAACCAAGCTTGCAGCAGGCCTTGTAACTTCGTAGATTCAAAATAACGTAGAGACACTATACGAGCTTTGATTGTTTTCTCAATGAGTCGAGCAAGTTGGTCATGAGAGCGATAGCGTAGATTGTGCTTCCTTTCATTACGTTCCCTCCCGAGATAATATATTGTTGCCTGGAAAGCTAGCCTTAGAAGGATATGCGTATTACCTTCCGATGAGTGCGTCGTAAGGTAGTGCAGCGTTTCAGTCCAATCCGGGTCAGGCGCCGGTTCAATCAAGCTGCCGGTAACCTTTATCCATACCATGAATGAGTAGGGACAAGCAAAGAACAGATGGTCGCGCGACTCAACAGGCTCCGCGCAGAATAGACAAGGCTGAAGTGCTGAACGTGTCCCCATTGTCCTGTCCGAGCTCCTGTTGATAGCCTATCTTTTATGGTCAGCCATGTGATGAATGCAAACCGGGGATCTCGTTGTGAAAACCAGACTACTTTGCTCCATGCCTTGGTATCACTACGGTGCGAATCTGTTCCCATGTATGTGGTGCTGAGAACGTTGAACGGTATTCATTATGCAAATGGCGCCAAAGAACCACATCGTCTCCGGATCCCGAGATCGGAGTTGGTAAGCCATAAATGTGCTGCTTGATCTCCTCACACTTTCTGTCCCGACACCTTCTAAAGTTCCACGAGGACTCTGCAATTGCATCCGAGACTGTGGCAAATCGCTGCACACCAAGAGAACATATACCACCTTCCCCTACAATGTCCATTAAACGCCCCATAGGAAGCCATTTATCAAGCCAAAAAAAAGTTTTTTGGCCATTCCGAATTTCATTCAGTATGAACATCTGCAGCTATAGGCCGAAGCTTTAAAAGTTTACGCCATTGCCAAGAGCTTAAGGTAGTCTCCTTCACATCCCAGAAAGTACCTTGACGGATCAAATAGTGACGGACCCAGGACACCCACAAGGAGTTCGAGCCCGAGACTATTAAATTAGTTTATAAAGATGATTCAAAGAAAAAATATCATCTTTTAATAATAACATTAATTTAATAGATTAATAATAACAATAATACGTATATATTTTTTTTATGACTAGCTAATTGTCTAGACGATTTAGTCAACGCCAAATGTTTAGTTAGTGCATAGCGACTTTTGAACATTAGTAATAAAATTATATGACCATGACATATATATTATTTCCTCCGTTTCATATGTTTTGATTAAGAATAATCTTTGTTCCATTATATTTGATCATAATATTCTCGGAACTGTAGTTAAAAAATTTTCGATTCAAAGTTACTGAATGGTTCTTGCGGAGGCAAATAAGGTGGAGAGTGAAATAACCCAACACTCATCATAATCCTCTTAATTACTTGGGTGTTGTATTGGGTATTAACTATTAACTCTAGATTTTTGAACTTGATGTGAATGGCGATTATATTTTCTGTAAACAAAACTAAAAAATTTCCAAGCAAATTCATTACCTAGTATTGAAAAATAACATAACAACAGATTTAAAGGAAAAACCTTTAATTATTACAAAAACCAGAAAACAAAAGAAACATCACTTTGAAATTTTAACTTTTAAAATGAAAGACAACAGAAATGCAATTGATTAAATTCTTCGATCGGATAAAAATCCCCTTATGACTAAGGATTATTGGTGATGTTAGGAGCACAAGCATCAGCAGCGGTGGTAGTGATGGTAGCGAGACGAGTAGTTTCGGATTGGTGGTGGCTGCCATCCATGGAAAGAATTGTTCCATCCTCTTCAACATTAAGATCTGGAACAACAAGAGGAGGTAAAGAAGAAGAAGACTCACCATTCTTTTTAAGGATCTCCATCCTGCTAGTAACGCTATCGAGATAGTTATCAATAACAGAATTCAAATCTTGAAGATCTTTTTCACCGAGTTGATGCACATCAATATTTCCACCGAGACATCCCCACATAATTTCCCGAGCCCTCAAATCTCGGTTCTCATCACGCAATTTTTTCAATTCCATTTGTTCTTTTTCGATCCTCTCACGCAAAAAAGCCTCTTGATCCATCAGATTTTTGTTCCGGTCATTCCTTGAAACCTCCATAAACTCCTCCGACACTACTTCTTCAACACCTTCTCTTGACGGCACAGCTTCATGATTTGAGTTGTACGGACTGTAGATGACCGCACATGCTTTGAAATCGCAGAGATTCACCGGCTCGGTGAGTTTCTTCATCAACTCCTCTGGCTTCCTCTTATTGAATGATTTTTTTCTCGATGTTCCATTTTCGATGAGGGAAAGTTTCTTCTTCATATTAATTATCTTTGGTATGTGTGTTTGTTTTGTTGGCGTGAGGATTGTTTATATAGTAAAGGAAAGGTGCTTTGACTCATTAGGGTTTTTGTTGAATTTCGGATAGCGAATCTGTTCCATTCCTACGTGTACGCATGTGATTGAGTATAAAACGATAATCTTTTCATTTTAGAGATAAGTTGTATTGTAATCTATATATTATACCTTTAAAAGATATAAAGACCAGAAATTGAGGAAATTAAAGGACACTAAGACAAGAGGCAAATAAGACAATAATATGAGTTATCTTTTTATTTAGACTGTCCTCTGAAAAGGAAAAAAATTACAGTAAAGTTAATTTATAATATTTATGCAGTCTATATATTTATTGTTATTACTTTCATATTAATATAATTAATACAAAACAGTAAAACAGATTTCCTTAAATGAATAACAAGAAAAAGTTAGGTGATAAAAACAAAGATGAATTTAACAAAAAAATTGTTGGACAAAAGTCATAATTTAGATAATGTAATGGTATAGTATTTGTTATCAAAATGTCTCGACCGAACCACCCATACTCTCCATTTTGGTTCAACGACTATTTTGGCTTAGACATTTGATCAATTGGCCTATGCATCAATTTTAGTCTGTCGCCGAGTGTTTAATTAGCGTTTAGCTACTTTTGAACATTAGTAATAGAAATATATAATACCATGACATATAATATATTATCGATAAAATAATATAATAAGATTTTAACCAAAAATGTACTTAAAATTAGTACATTCATAATATTAGAATATGTTTATGGGGATTATATGAGTGTAAGCAGATTTTAATAAAAATTATTAGAGTCATTTTATTAGACCTAGGCATTCGGGTATTCAGGTCGAGTTCGGATCGGGTTTTTCGGATTCAGATATTTCGTGTCAAGAAATCTAGGACCTGTTCGGGTATTTCAAAAATTTGGATCGGGTTCGGTTTGGGTTCGCTAGTAGTGATGGTATATAAATCTTATTCAAATCTATCAAATTACTTGAAAATTTCAAAATTTCACAAACAAAATACAACTATTTTTACTTGAATTTATCAAAAAAATAATCAACAATACAGAAAAATATAACAAAAATACCCAAAAAATTCGAATATTGTATGTACTTGGCTTATTACAAGTATAAATATTACTAAATATTATTAATATATACTTATATTTCAAGTAAGTCCGAGTACCTGTTCGGTTCATGTTCGGATCGGGTTCGAATTTTTGAGTTTTGAAGTTTAGAATCCGTTCGGATATTTAAAAATTTTAGGTTCGGGTTTTTCGGGTCGGGTTCGGCTTGGTTCTTCGCATTGAGATATTTTGTGCAGGCCTTCCATTTATGTAAATTAAATGTACTTTTAAAAAGGGACAATTAAATTCATTTGCTTATTAATATATAGTTCAAACTTCTGCCACATGAGTTGGTACCCACGTAGAACTTGTGATATTAAGTTGGAAGTCATCTTTCAACAATTTATCTCGAAATCTTTAGAGTTTTAGAGATTCACTCCAATCATTAACACTTCAAATGATTAATTAGTGAAGTAATTAAGCCTTTTATTTCGGTTTTGAAGAGCTTTAACTTCAATTCACTAAAACACTGTATTTTTATTTTATTTTGTGAAATCTTTGAAGTTGTTTCCTTAACTTGAAATATACATTAACGTTTCAAAAATTCTAAAGACAAATTTCAAGACATTACTTAATGTCAGAACACTATCTTTTTACTCAGCCTATGCTTTTTCGTAGAATCTCTTCAAAAGAAAAGATGCTCTTTAGCACAAATACAAAAATACTTTATTATGCTCTTTTAGTTTTTACTTGTCCACAATAATCTTCGAGAATAATTGTGACCATAAAGCGATAAAAGTTTTATGTAAAAGAATTTGGATATGACGACGTCCGATTCATATTTTGTAGGCTTTTACGGTCGCATAATCACCACTAATACTATCGACAAATCGATCCGGGATAAGCTCATCGTACATAGCTGGTTATTGATACAAAATCTTTAATGCAAAGATCTTTATCTTTGACAATTTTCTAAAATTTTCTACATGCAATACAATTCAAATTCTCTAATGCAATACTGATGGAAAAATTTTCTATTTTTTTTTTCCGCCAGAAAGATTTTCTATTTACAGCACAACATTTCTCCTCCATCAACCAAAACGTGACTTTACATTTCTCGAAATAGGTGCTTTCACAAGTTGACACACCTTTTTGGTACACACTGACACACATTCCACACGTGTGAGAGCGCTTCCTCATAACGCGTTTAAAGAATCTTATTTGGCGTTTGCAATTTATTTTAACAAATAACAACAACTTTCAAAAATATTTGAATATTTTTCATTCAAAAAAGTGCAAAGTGCTAAGCGAGCAGTGTGTAACTAAAATTTTCATTAAAACTAAAATTTATAATTTAAATTTGTGCAACTTGAAATTGAAAACATAATATAAAACAAACATAAACGATTTTAGTGGAATCTAGACGACTGCGTAAACCGCTTGTTATAACACTGGTTTTGATGATATAGGCTCCGAATGGTAACTGCGTTTTGCGGTACGGGAGAAGTGCGGTATTACAGTGCGGTACGGTTCAACTGCGGGACGTGCGGGAGAAATATATTTGCGGGACAAGTGCGGTTTGTATAAAATAAGCGGTACACTATAAAAATACACTAAACAGAATCCAAAAGTTTTATTAAGAATTGGACCGTTTATCAAATTGAAACAATGCATTGTTTGCTTAAAAAGCAAATAAAATAAAATAAAAAAGCTGTCATGATTGATTTCAATTATTCAGAGATATCATCATCACAAAATAATGAAAATTTCCTTATTCACGCAGTGAATTAAATAACAAAAATTGAATATAATATTTTATAACAGTCGAAATCGTACGGCAGATATTTGCTGGCCCCTCCTCTTATATCATCATCAACAACTCTCACAAGACAACAAAGCCACAAAGATAGAGACACACACTAAAACCCTAATCTCTCACTCACTGTCTCTCTTAGCATCCATGTCTTCAACACAAGAAGCTTCCGTTACTGATTTACCCGTGAAGAGACCTAGAGAAGCAGAGGAAGACAATAACGGCGCCGCCATGGAAACAGAGAACGGTGGAGGAGAGATAAAGGAGCCTGCTTGTATGTCCTCTGTTATTCCTGGATGGTTCTCTGAGATCAGTCCTATGTGGCCAGGTTTGATTCTCCATTGTTTTGACGTTTACACTCTATTCCTCTGTTTTTCCCAATTGAGGTCTAAATTTAGGTTATTGTAGGAGAAGCACATTCTCTGAAAGTAGAGAAGATTCTATTCCAAGGAAAATCTGATTATCAAGATGTTATTGTTTTCCAGGTAACAAAGACAGTTTCTTGTTGGTTAGTTTAGTTCATAGTCTCATATTCTCTAAGTTTGGTGTACTTTGTATAAAGTTTTCAACTTTGTGTATTTCTCTTAGTCTGCAACATATGGAAAGGTTTTGGTTTTGGATGGAGTGATACAACTCACTGAGAGAGATGAATGTGCGTATCAAGAAATGATCACTCACCTTCCTTTGTGCTCTATCTCCAACCCCAAAAAGGTAAATCCTTTTAGAACAATCTTAATCTCTTTATCAACCAAACTCTATATTTGTGTATGTGTGTACACCCTTTGTGATGGAGTGTATTGTTAAGATAGCTTAGATAATCAAAGTCTCTTGCTTTTAGGGTGAGTAACTAGAGTTTGTCTGTTAGTTATGTCCATAGAACTTGTTTTGAGCTGGGATACATCAAAATGATGATACTTTAAGGTATTCTTGGGTGTGTGTTTAAGAAAGGTCAATAATTGAAGTGTTTGAAACTTTCCCTTGCTTTTGATTTGTGGTTGAGGAGCTTAAAATGCTATTGGAATATATAACTTTAACCAAGTGGGTTTTGTTATGGAATTGTTTCTTCTTATTCTACTTCAGGTCCTGGTTATTGGAGGAGGAGATGGAGGAGTCTTGCGGGAAGTGGCACGTCATAGTTCTGTTGAGCAGATTGACATTTGTGAGATTGATAAAATGGTGGTTGATGTGAGTTGTCACATTCCTTTTATCTGTTCTGCATTTTGCAAGTACATTGAGATGAACTTTACTTAAAGTTTAATATGTTTCCTACCACTTTATGGGATCTTTCTTCAGGTGGCTAAGCAGTATTTCCCTAATGTAGCAGTTGGATACGAGGATCCTCGTGTCAACCTCGTCATTGGCGATGGTACACAATGCTCTGCTTGAATCTCTCTCTTTTGAGAACAGTTTTTATAAACAATGTTGTTGCCATTTTGCAGGTGTTGCTTTCTTGAAGAATGCTGCTGAAGGAACTTATGATGCAGTTATTGTTGATTCTTCGGACCCGATTGGTCCAGCAAAAGAGCTATTTGAGAAACCTTTCTTTGAGTCAGTGAATAGAGCTCTTCGTCCTGGTGGTGTTGTGTGCACACAAGCAGAAAGCTTGTGGCTTCACATGGACATCATCGAAGACATTGTTTCGAATTGCCGTGAGATCTTTAAAGGATCTGTTAACTACGCTTGGACTAGCGTTCCAACTTACCCGAGGTCTTTGAAATGGATCTTGAAAACATTTATGCTTTTTCTTTTTGCGTTGATTTCAAGAATTTGAATTCGTATGCGATTCATTTGCAGCGGAGTCATTGGATTCATGCTTTGTTCGACTGAAGGACCACATGTCGATTTCAAGAAGCCATTGAATCCAATAGATGCTGATGAAAGCTCTATCAAATCACATGGACCCTTGAAGTTTTACAACGCTGAGGTACAAAATAGTAACCATTTTACGCTTGTTTTTCGAAAGGTATGTGAATCATCGTTAAATCGATTCGATCTTTTTCATTGCAGATTCACTCAGCCGCTTTCTGCTTACCCTCTTTTGCTAAGAAGGTGATTGATTCGAAAGCCAACTAGAAAGAGAAGAGAAATCGTTTACTTATGAAAAATTTCGCGTAGAGATGAATCATGATGATGTTGATGAATAAAAAGTTTCAGTTTTTAGAATGTAATGTTTCTTCGTTGCTCAACAATGGTCTGTGACTGCACTGAGATGCAACTAGTAATTACTATCCATCTCTGTTTATTAGCCTTAAACAATTTTCATATAAATCTTTAATACATATATATATGTATGTTTGAATTTTGAAAAAAAAAAAAACTGTTTTCATGGGCCTAAGAAAAAAAACGTGTTGGGCTTACATCATCAACCGTCCAAAACAGTAGGTTATCCAACAGAACTCGGACACGTGTCCACTGGTATTGTCGACGTAGGGGTTATAACAAGACGTTGACCATCGTTATACACGTGTGTTCACAACTTCACATCGATCATGACATCACAATACCAATTAATCATCAATTATATTTGATTTTCTGTCGCTCTCCATTCCTAATAATACCAATGAATGGGTCCTTCGTGAAATAGTTGGATTGCCACTTGAACCTTTAAGCAGCATATTTTTAAGTTTAACAAACAAAACCAAAACCTTTAAGCAGCATATTATAAGTAGAGTTCTTAATTAAGGCGAAGAAAAACTAATTATAGTATATGGTTTATTAGGTGAGCATTTAATAGTGTTTGTGTACACAAGATGGTTGATTCAGTCCATGCGCGGATATAAACAATTATTAAGATTTTATTAAATTTAAAATCGTGGTATATTTACAATATAAATTAGGAAAAATTACAGTACTCTATTATATTAAGAACTAAATTAGTATATCTTGAAAAATAGTTAATCCGGTCTATGTTTAAATTGAGAATTAAAATAGTTAAACCAACTTTATGTACACTTTTTAAATCAAGTTGTATATATTTAAAAAGTATATATACAAATTGTATAGAATATTTTAATATACAATTTAATTGCGAAACAAATTTTGTTTAATATTTTTGTTCTATTTACCTTTCAAATAAAATAGAGAAGATTTCTGGTTGACATGATGCTAATGAGTATATTGATCCGAAATATTGTTGTCGGATGTAATTTTCCTCATAAGATTTGTCGGCTTCGAGGATTGCAATATTATTATTTAAAGCCTTATTATTAGATGTGGGATCATTTTCGTGGCTCTAATTAAATGCTTCCCACGTCTTCTAAACTGAAAATTCAAAGGGAGTGTTGATAAAATGCTTTAGGGTCTGACTCGTGCTAGCAGGAAAAAACCAAAGAAAGTAGAAGAGAAATAATTCTGATTATCGTAGCAAAGTAACCCTTCAAACAACAAATAAAAAAAATGTTTACACCGAAAATTTATATTTTTCTTCTTCTCGTTAATTTTGTTTTGAGTTCTTCATTGTTTTTACTCTAAACTGGTAAAACGACCAAAATAATACAAAATAATTATTATATAAAAAAAACAACTTAAAAAATTTAGAGTTCCACCAAACAATGACGCCATCGGTGGCTAAGTAAAGTCAATATCTAACTAATTAAAGAGCAAAATAATAGTAGATGTTAACGTATTAATCATAGTCGTAATATGCTGTAATGACGCAAACTCGGGGATGCAGCGACAAAAGAACCATTACCTAACAAAAGTAGGAAACTCTCTTATAATTTGAACAATCTTCAAATAGTTTTATCCCATTATATTTGTTTTTTTGTAATATTTTAATCAAGAATCGAAACTCATAAATAGTTTATCTTATCAATACCATGGACCGGGTCTCAACATAATGAATTACATGCAGTATTATGACCATATAGGTTATTTAGAAATTCATGTAATGGACAATTTAGTGTCTTCAGATATTATGACATAATAAATCGTTTTATATTCGATTTATTCCGCGTTGTAACAATGTATGTGTCGACTATCTTGCAAAAAAGGCAAGAGCACGAGGTTTTTTATTCTTCCATCTAAGCACATCGGTTTCGGATTGCTCTCTCTAGAGGAAAAGCCTCTGTCCGATAACTTAATAAAATGGTGTTTGACGGAAAAAAAAAAAAAAAAAGATATTATTACCTATGAGGAGATAAGAAATAATCGAATTTTGGGGACTTCAAATATGAAAAACTCTATTTTAACTATTTTTCAACCATATATATTAATATATAGTTTACTTACAAATTCATACAAATGGACAATTTTGGTGTCTTCAGATACGACCTATGAGGAGATAAGAAAGAATCGAATCATTGACAATTATTGTTTGTGATTCTGCAGAAATTGGAGAACACTTCACGTTCTTTGCACACGTGTATGTCCAATATCGCACGCCATATTAACCGGGGTTCCAATTGCTTCAGAATGTGTCCAGAGATGAACCACGTGGAAACCGGTTTGTGGAAAACCGGAATCGTCGTAAACGCTTCTCGGTTGCTGTCATGATCTTAATAATCATGCACGCGTGTGGATCAATTATCTCTCTTACTCTCTAATTACACTTCTTTTTTAATATATCCGATTGGCGAATCCGGTTAGTTCTGAAAAAATATACCAAGATACTACCATGTGGATTCGTCGCCAACACCAAAGTGTTAGACTATTACACTGTCTAATTCTAAGTTTGAAATGCTTTCCGATTAATATTCGGAGGTAGTTATATCATTTGTTACTAGACTTCCATGTTAACTGTTTCTAAAATCGATGGGACTTGAGTTAATTCATTTTCAACCTGTCCCCAAATTCTTACTATGACTAGACCACGGCCGTGTGGATTCTCTCTATTTAATTTTCGATGATAGTATTTTGTAGTATTTTTTTTTTTGTTTTCTTTACTTTTGAAGAAACTCTCTAAAACTTTAAATTATCCACCAATATGTGGAACTCTATGTAGACGCATAATTGTGCAAAATGTAAAATGCCGTCAGCTTAATTTTGGCATTTTTCGTTACACCAAAATGGAACAAATGTAAAAGATTAAATAAGAGAGGACCCATAACATCATATATGTGTCTGCCTTTTGATCACCCTCTCCACATAAAACCTCAAATGGCAATATATTTTCATTTATTTCTTAAATGGAGTAATACCCATTACCCAAAAAGTAGTTACTAAAGGGAATTATTTTGTTATACATTCCACCACCGAAGCTAAAAGTAAATAGATATAACATTTATTGATAAAATATAGATGGCTGCTAGAATTAGAAACGCATGGGTGTTTTGGATAGTCCTATACAATATGTTTGGTAAATATAATATAACATTATTCAATAACTTATTGTATTATGATTTATTTATAACCAACTCGTGCTACGAAACGAAAATATAAATGCCGTGGAGCATAAATATTAGTAACTTGGTATATTAAATTATTACAAGGGTTGAGTGGGTCTTACATCAATTTTTTATTTTTTGTTTAAAAATTTGGTTAAGGGTTTTACATTTCTCATTTATAGAAATATCATAAGATAAAACTAAACAAAAATTGTAGTTGTTGAGATTAAGTAGCTTGAGTGTTAACTCAAGGCTTCATGCTCCCTCATTCGCTCGATTGCTTTTGTTTTGAATGGAGCAATGAGACAGAAGAAAATAAGTGTAATTGTTAAAACAAGTCGCCAATAATTTTGAACCATTGAAAAAAAAAATGAACCAATTAACAACGAAAACAAGTTTTGAATCATGGATGTTGAAAAGTAATTAAGGATATTATAAAACATTTGTCGAATTCTAATAGCTAGAACCCAACTTTTTTTTTAACAATATTATGCCAAGTAAATGAATAAAAATGGGATGTAAGAAAAAAGAGATGGTAAAGTTGGGTTTGACTAAATAGAGCCAATAATAATTACTTTCCTTTATCTTTTCTCTAGCTTTAGAATTTGTGTTCAAATATGAACATAATTTAAAAGTAATTTGATAATCACTTTATAGAAAGCTTGAATTATATGAATCGACATCCCACTTATCAAGCGCCACACTTTTTCATTTCCTTTTTCACTCTCACTTTCACATTTTAACTCTCCTCATAATTACAAAAAAATTTGGTATTAAATAGTAATTACTAAAATAAAATAAAAATCTTAACATAAGAAGTTTGACTAATCAATATGTTTCAGTAAACTTATATGTAAATTAAATTATATCTCTGAAGTCTGAATTATTATTATAAATTAAAAACACAAAAAACGTCTCTTTGTATAATTGTATCTCCTAAAAAGCCGAAACAAAATCTCTCTTTCACACAAGTAAGCAACTTCAAAATCTGGTTAACTAAAAAAAAGAAAAAAAAAAAGTCGCTCTCTTTCTTCTTAAAAATCTCACCTTTGTCGTCCAAATCCAGAAACCCATACGCAAATATCCTCTACGTGTTGCTCCTTTCACGAGTTTCTCGAATTTTCTAGCATTTACCCATCAAACAGATTCTAAAGTTTCAAACTTTTTCTTCTTTCTCAAACCATTCTCTGTTTCTCAACTCTTCACTTTCAAGTGGTAAATAAAATAAACACAGATTTGAATCATGGGTTTCTCAAATTCCTGAGTTTTCACAAAAACCCACCATGGAAATCGAATCAGGAAGTTATCAAAACATTGCCAAGGTGAGTCATCATCAGATTCGATCATAAAGTTCTTACCTTTACGAAAAATTCTCTTCTCTTTCCTCGTAATCATCGATTTCTGATTTTTGATCACAGAAGGAATCATGGAGAACAGTGTTGACATTAGCGTATCAAAGCTTAGGTGTTGTATATGGAGATTTGAGTATTTCTCCTTTATATGTATACAAAAGCACATTCGCTGAAGACATTCATCACTCTGAGTCCAATGAAGAGATCTTTGGTGTTTTGTCTTTCATCTTTTGGACAATCACTCTTGTCCCTCTTCTCAAATACGTTTTCATAGTTCTTAGAGCAGATGATAATGGTGAAGGAGGCACTTTTGCTCTTTACTCTCTTCTATGTCGACACGCACGAGTCAACTCGTTACCGAGTTGTCAATTGGCTGATGAGCAGCTTATAGAGTATAAGACTGACTCGATTGGGTCGTCGTCGTCGATGCCTCAAACGGGTTTTGCAGCGAGTTTGAAATCTACCCTTGAGAAACATGGAGTGTTGCAGAAGATTTTGCTTGTTCTTGCTTTGATTGGGACTTGTATGGTGATTGGTGATGGTGTTCTTACGCCTGCGATTTCAGGTTAAGAAGTCAAACAAATATCGATTCTTTGACTTGTTCTTTGTTTCATGTCAATGACAAGATCATTGATTTGTTCATTTTACTGTTTTGTCTATTACAGTTTTTTCTGCAGTATCTGGTGTTGAGCTTTCAATGTCTAAGGAGCATCACAAGTGTGAGTTTTTTTTTCACTATTCTTGATTAGTTTCGTAGGCTGTCTTAATCTAAAGCCTAGGCCTATTTCATTGTGATTGTGGTGGATACTTTGGTTTAGTTCTTGGATGATTTGGTCACACATTGAGTCTAGTTTATTCAAAAGCTTGGGTCCTAGAATCATACTGAAGTCGTCGGTTTCTTTTCTTAACTGTGGAGCCCGTTGTTCCCACCATCTGTTTATTTGATTGCTTGATAGAGTTTTGCACGTAACACGAATTGAATATCGTGGCGCCATCAAGATTTCGGGATTATCTATATCGCTTTCGGTTCATTAATTTGATGGCCCACGTTATTGAATAGGCGTTTGGATTCTTCTCTGGACATCAAGTGGATAAACTAATTAGTTGATCTTCTTCCCTCATCTACCCAAAATTTTGGATCTTTGTATAACATTCTACTTTATTATTGAGTTTCACATCAGCAACTGTCATGTTCAACGAGTCTCGCAGTTGTTAAAGTTTTGACCTTTTGCCAAGGTTATTGTCATTGTGTCTGAAACTTTTTCTTTGGTGTTTTTTGTTTTGTTTATGCAGACATAGAACTCCCTGCTGCTTGTATAATTCTGATAGGGTTGTTTGCACTCCAGCACTACGGTACTCATAGAGTCGGGTTCTTGTTCGCACCGGTGATTCTATTGTGGCTAATGTGCATCAGCGCCATCGGTGTTTACAACATTTTCCATTGGAACCCGCATGTCTATGAAGCACTTTCTCCCTATTATATGTACAAGTTCCTCAAGAAAACTCAAAGTAAAGGTTGGATGTCTCTTGGTGGGATCTTGCTCTGCATTACAGGTTCAAAACATAAAAACAAAATCATGTTTGCTTTACGAGCTGAAGAAGAAGAAGAAAACTTTACTCACTTTCTTACTCTTATGCAGGTTCCGAAGCAATGTTTGCGGATCTGGGACATTTTTCTCAACTCTCAATCAAGGTTTTTACTTTTTAGAATTCTTCTTTTCTCTAACTTCCTTCAGTTTTTCGTCTTGGAAGTTTATATATGATGATCAAACTCTTGCTGCAGATTGCTTTTACGTCACTTGTTTACCCGTCCTTGATACTCGCCTACATGGGACAAGCAGCTTATCTCTCTCAGCATCATGTTATCGAAAGCGAATACAATATCGGGTTTTATGTATCTGTACCAGAAAAACTAAGATGGCCAGTTCTTGTGATCGCCATACTAGCTGCTGTAGTTGGAAGCCAAGCCATTATCACTGGAACATTCTCGATCATCAAACAATGCTCTGCATTGGGATGCTTCCCCAAAGTGAAGATAGTTCATACGTCATCCAAAATTCACGGTCAGATTTACATCCCTGAGATCAATTGGATCTTGATGATCCTCTGTTTAGCTGTAACCATCGGCTTCAGAGACACCAAGCGGTTGGGTAATGCTTCAGGTATGTAACTCAAATCATTTTATTTTAGTTTGGTTACTATTTTGTTAAAATGAAAAGAATTCGAATAAGCGAAAAACCCGAACCTAAATCATGATTGAACCCCATTGCTCTAGCTACCATCACTAAATAACTGGTGATAATGTTGTTTCTTTAGGTTTGGCGGTTATAACCGTTATGCTTGTGACGACGTGCCTAATGTCACTAGTGATCGTACTCTGCTGGCACAAGAGCGTCCTCTTCGCAATCGCATTTGTCGTATTCTTTGGCACAATCGAAGCTCTCTACTTCTCAGCTTCCCTAATCAAATTCCTCGAAGGAGCATGGGTCCCAATTGCCCTCGCTTTTTGTTTCCTTCTTGCAATGTGCACTTGGCACTACGGAACCCTCAAGCGCTACGAATATGACGTCCAAAACAAAGTCTCAGTCAACTGGCTTCTTAGCCTCAGTCAAACCCTAGGAATCGCACGTGTCCGTGGCCTCGGACTCATCCACACGGAGCTTGTCTCTGGTGTCCCCGCAATATTCTCTCATTTTGTCACCAACCTCCCTGCCTTCCACCAGGTTCTCGTCTTCCTCTGTGTCAAATCCGTTCCGGTTCCACACGTCCGACCCGAGGAACGGTTTCTAGTCGGACGTATCGGCCCAAAAGAGTTCCGGATCTACCGTTGCATTGTCCGGTTCGGGTACCGTGATGTCCACAAAGACGATTTTGAGTTTGAAGGCGATCTTGTATGTAGCATTGCCGAGTTTATCCGTACTGAAGCTGCAACCGCCACCGCTGCAGAGACCAACGGAGAGGATGAAGATAGAATGTCGGTAGTCGGAACTTGTTCTACATACATGCAAGGAATCGAGGATCATTACGAAAGCGATCTTGACGACCCTAATAAGCCCGGGACGTCAGAGATCCGATCACCAAAACCAAAGAAGAAGAGTAAGAGTAAGATCAAAAAGAGAGTAAGGTTTGTTGTCCCGGAGACTCCAAAGATAGAGAAGGAAACTAGACAGGAGTTGATGGAGCTAACGGAGGCGCGTGAGGGAGGCGTGGCTTATATAATGGGAAACGCGTATATGAAAGCAAAGCAAGGATCAGGATTAGTAAAGAGACTCGCCATTAACATTGGCTACGAGTTTCTTAGGAGGAACACTAGAGGTCCTAGAAACATGCTTACCTCGCCAAATGCTTCTACTTTAGAAGTCGGTATGATCTACCATGTCTAAAGGGGGTATTTTGGTCTTTTTGTAAATGCTTTTGTTGTGTTTTAAATTGCCAAAAGAAAAATGAATTAGATATAGCTAAAGAAATTTTGTTTTTTTTGGAGGTTTTTCTAAAGGTTAATAGAGTTTATAGCTAAAGAAATCCTCCCTTTAGAGCCAAATATAGAGTTGTTCATTTTTCTTCTTTTGTAACAAACTTGTGTACAAATGATATGTGTGAATTATATGTGTAACGAGATTGTGATTACATTGTCCCATATTGCTTGCTGGTATTTCCCAATTTTATTTATTTATATAACAATTTACATTATGCGGGTTCTAATCATGGTAATAAAACATCGACAGTTCGACACTACTAATACAAACCACTAAGATATTGCTTATATTATTGGTTCTAAAACATGGTATGTTTTAGTTACCATGTTTTAGTCAAAATATTGTCCCTTTTGTATACATTTCTTTGAATCAGTTTTACGGTCGAATTTGAATTATATCATCATAAATTCATAATGGTCGCAAACAAAATTAGAAAAAAAAAACAGTCCAGGAAGTGCTTAGCTTGGAGCGGGCTAATGGGCCATGAAGACTAAATTCAAAAGTTCAAACCGGTTTAACTAGTCAGAATTAGTCAGACCGGACCAAATCCGAAGATGAGGATCCATTTGATCGAGCTGTCAATGTCGGACTGGTATTAATTTGTCTGAAAGCGATCTGACTTTGGATAATATTACTCAAAGAACAGCTCAACTGTTTAAAAAATTGAAACCACGTGCTTCTCTAAATTTTGGTTATCTTTTCTCTATCGTTTAATTTTTATTTTTTCTGACTCAAATTCAGTCTTTCTTTTTCTTAATGAAACCATTCCAAGCAATCTCATTGGATGATTTTTTGTATGATTTCTAACCACTACTAGTATATTCGTCTTTATGTGTCCCTAGTTATATTCTTTACGTCATGAATTTTCTTGTCGGGTATGAAATATTATAATTTTGAGTTAATAACGTAAACTCAGAAGGCTTAATACTATAAGAGTATCATTTTTACCTATTACTTGTGGTTGTGATAATAATTATTATTGAAAGAGTTATTGACACAAAAAATTTGTACGTTTGATGTCGTAGTCAATGTAGTTGATACCGTACAATTCCATCTAAGCTAATATTTTTGTCGTCCGACTTTAACTATATAAACATCAATGCGTTGATGATTACAAATAACAAAACACAAATTTCAAGAAGGAAAAAAAATCTCTACCTCAATTTCATAGTATTACATTACACACTCAATGACAGCTAATTGTAACACAAATACAAAACACAAAACAGTGTAATACAAAAGAATTATTTATTTTTGTGTTAAAAGAGTTTGAATATGTCAGTTTCATAAAATTGTTAAATATCCAAAAATGAAAATGTACTTGGATGTTACAGCTATGAGACAACTATTATGATAAAAGAAAAAATGGGAAGCTTCTAAAGGTGGGCTTTGGCTTTGATACAGACGTGCACAGATCCTTTCCCATGTAAAAACTTTGATTATTCTGACGTGTAATTTTTTCATTGGTTTAATATGTTTTGACTTTTACTTACGTAAGTGGAAACGCATTTTGCAAAAAAAAAAATCATATCCCTCAAAACACTTATCCATTCACAGAAACATTCTGATCCTCGTTTTTAGTTTAGTTCGTGTCTAATTCTCATTGGTTCATTATCAACGAGCCCCACCTTTAGCCGACGTTGGTGTCTGTCTGGATAAAGAAAGAATAAATAAAACGTTTTTTTTCAATAAAAAATGTTTTGTTACTATTAAGAAACACATTCAAATAACACAATTAACGAAAACAAGAGAAAATGTTTTTTTTTGTGTGTGGGCGGAAAGTATATATTCTTTTTCTTTCTTTTGGGGAATATTATCAAAGATTCAAGAATGTATTTATTTATGGAAATAAAGAAAGGTATATAGTAAAGAAAGTGTTTTGCTTTCTTTTTTTCTTTATATTAAAGAAAGGCATCAATAATATTGGTTGGTTGGTATAAAGACGCATGCGCGTGGCTTTTTCGAGTAGAGGAAGAGACTAGATAGAGTCGTGATTTTTTTTTTCTTTTTAAATTATCAAATGGACGTAAAATTGTTGAAAATTAAACAAATAAAAAGCTTAAAAAAATAAGAAGAAAGAGTCTATCGGATACGTCGGATCCAATCTCCCAATCCGCATTGGCTGTCGAGGCAACGTGGATGTATAAGAAGGCCTTAGGTTCAATATTATTTACCTTAAAGCCACTCAGTCTATAGAGTAATTTCGTAAATACATATTACATATGGTTAGTGGACGTCGTCCTAAATGGCTAATACTCAAAATCTTCTTGGTCGACAAAATTTGATACTTAAATGTATATAAATGCATGATTCATTCACAATATAGTTTAGTTGATTTTCTAATACTTCACAATCTTATAAATAATATCAGTTCAAACTTAAGATATTCTTTATATATGGATAGAGTTTCTAGTTGATCGTGTGTAGGTGTTTCAACTTTGACCAGTGGATAACGATCCGATTATTTAATTTTAAAACGTTGTTTCCACTTTGTAGAGCTTAGACTCTATGTGACTATGAAACGACTTGTCAACAAAGCATTTTTTTTTTGTAGTTGTTTGTTTAATTAGTATCATCACGACTTGTGTATTGGTGGTATTCATTTTTACGAGTATAATAATTACGTATATTTTCCAAAAAAAAATTGGACGAAATAAGGAGTTTACGATTATTGCTATTTTCAAATACACAATACTTATTTAATATTTTCAGATTTAGTTATCAGTTGTGATTAATGAGAGATGTATGCAATATCAACTAATCGTGTTAAAAGGTTTGTACAATTATTAATGATGCTTATCTGCTTCATTAAGATAATAATTCATTTTCAAGAAAAGAAAAACCATGATTTGAATCCTGTTTCCTTTGCAAAATTTTTTTTTTTAATATAGATGAATTTTGTTAAAAAAAAAAACAAAATTGATGAAATTAAATTGGCAATAATAACCAAATATATACTTTTAATTATAAATGTAAAAAAGGGGACCTCATTATATCCATAAAAACACCAGACAAATAGGTAAGATACAAGTTGCTAAATTTAATTAAAATGCCAATAACAAGAAGATTATCTTTAAAAATATAATCCATCCTACACACATTAACGTAATTCCCAAGAAACTATCCAAAACATTATCGCGATAAAACCGTACAGAGCAAAAGCTACTAATTATATTATTATTTTTAAAAAATCTCAAAAATAGATCGTTAGAAAAACGTGTATATGTGTGTATATTTGCTATATATCGATTTTTTTTCTCTTCGTTATCGCATTAATCTCTCTCTCTCTCTGTATCTTTCTCTCAGTGGAACGAATATCCAAAAGAGAGTTCCGAGTTTCTTTCGTCCTTCTTTCACGAGCTTACTTTTTCTTCTCCATTCGTTCGTTTTTAACGATCAAAAACGACGGCGAAAGGTCAGTCTCCGGCGATTTCTTCGTCCATATTTGACGACTTTTTTTTTCCTCCACTTGTTTCGTTTAAACGTTTATAAAGATTATTTATTTATGTAAACTGTTTCATTGATCTTGGAGTTAAATTTTATGTTAAGAAAAAAAGTTTTGATGTAATCTTGATCCGTTTTATTATGGCGTAATTATTGGATTAATTTTAGCCTGAAATTATGAATTTCTTGAATCTGAAACAAGAAAGTTTTTTTTTATTTTAAGGTAATTGATTTTTATTTCTTGTTGTTGATATTACCATTTTTAAGGTTTCTGGAATCAGACAGAAGCTGTTTAGCTCTGTTTCTCCATGGTGTCAAGATCTTGTGCTAATTTTCTAGACATATCATCTTGGGACCTTTTAGATTTTCCTCAAACTCCAAGAACTCTTCCACGCGTCATGACTGTCCCTGGAATCATCACCGACGTAGACGGAGGAGATATAACCTCCGAAGTTACTTCTTCCTCCGGTGGGTCACGTGAGAGGAAGATCATTGTAGCTAATATGTTACCACTCCAATCTAAAAGAGATGCAGAAACTGGTAAATGGTGTTTTAATTGGGACGAAGACTCTCTCCAGTTACAACTTAGAGATGGGTTTTCATCAGAAACAGAGTTTCTCTACGTTGGATCACTTAACGTTGATATCGAAACAAGTGAGCAAGAAGAAGTCTCACAAAGGCTTTTAGAGGAATTTAACTGCGTTGCTACGTTTTTGTCTCAAGAGTTGCAAGAAATGTTCTATCTTGGTTTTTGTAAACATCAGTTATGGCCTCTTTTTCATTACATGCTTCCAATGTTTCCTGATCATGGAGATCGTTTCGACCGACGTTTATGGCAAGCTTATGTGTCTGCTAACAAGATATTTTCAGACAGAGTTATGGAAGTTATCAACCCTGAGGATGATTATGTTTGGATTCAAGATTATCATCTTATGGTTCTTCCTACTTTCTTGAGGAAACGTTTTAATAGGATTAAACTCGGGTTTTTCCTTCATAGTCCGTTTCCTTCTTCCGAGATTTACCGCACATTGCCTGTTCGTGACGAGATTTTGAGAGGTTTGTTGAATTGTGATCTTATTGGTTTCCATACGTTTGATTACGCGCGGCATTTCTTGTCTTGTTGTAGTAGAATGCTTGGTCTTGATTATGAGTCTAAGCGCGGTCATATTGGGCTTGATTACTTTGGTAGGACTGTGTATATCAAAATTCTTCCTGTTGGTGTTCATATGGGTAGATTGGAATCTGTTTTGAATCTTGATTCTACTGCGGCGAAAACGAAAGAGATTCAAGAACAGTTTAAAGGGAAAAAACTGGTTCTTGGTATCGATGATATGGATATATTTAAAGGTATAAGCTTAAAGCTTATAGCAATGGAACATCTCTTCGAGACTTATTGGCATTTGAGAGGGAAAGTTGTTCTTGTTCAGATAGTGAACCCTGCAAGATCCTCTGGTAAAGATGTGGAAGAAGCTAAAAGAGAGACGTATGTGACTGCGAAAAGGATCAATGAGCGTTACGGTACTTCTGATCATAAGCCGATAGTCTTGATTGATCGTCTTGTTCCACGTTCTGAGAAAACCGCGTATTATGCTGCAGCAGATTGTTGCTTGGTGAATGCAGTGAGAGATGGTATGAACTTAGTTCCTTATAAGTATATAGTCTGCAGACAAGGGACTCGAAACAAGGCCCTTGATGATTCATCGCCCCGCACAAGCACGCTTGTTGTGTCTGAGTTTATTGGATGCTCGCCTTCTTTGAGTGGTGCCATTAGGGTGAATCCATGGGATGTAGATGCTGTGGCTGAGGCGGTGAACTCGGCTCTTAAAATGAGTGAGGCCGAGAAGCAATTACGGCATGAGAAACATTACCACTATATTAGCACTCATGATGTTGGTTACTGGGCAAAGAGCTTTATGCAGGATCTTGAGAGAGCGTGCCGGGATCATTATAGTAAACGTTGTTGGGGGATTGGATTTGGATTGGGGTTCAGAGTTTTGTCGCTCTCTCCAAGTTTCAGGAAGCTATCCGTAGAACACATTCTCCCGGTTTATAGAAAAACACAGAGAAGGGCGATATTTCTTGATTATGATGGCACTCTTGTTCCTGAAAGCTCCATTGTTCAAGATCCAAGCACCGAGGTTGTCTCTGTTCTGAAAGCTCTCTGTGAAGATCCCAATAACACAGTGTTCATTGTTAGTGGAAGAGGTAAAGAGTCTTTGAGCAATTGGCTATCTCCTTGTGAAAATCTTGGAATAGCGGCGGAACACGGATACTTCATAAGGTATATATATTATAAATGCAGTCTTGTCTTACTTTTCCATGGGGGTTCTCAATAAACTTAAAAGATACTTTTGTGTTTTGTTTTGTGGGTGTTAGGTGGAATAGCAAAGATGAGTGGGAGACTTGTTATTCGTCGTCGGATACAGAGTGGAGGTCAATGGTGGAACCAGTTATGAGATCGTATATGGAGGCAACGGATGGGACGAGTATCGAGTTTAAAGAAAGTGCTTTGGTGTGGCACCATCAAGACGCAGATCCAGACTTTGGATCATGTCAAGCTAAGGAGATGCTTGATCATCTAGAGAGTGTTCTCGCCAATGAGCCTGTCGTTGTCAAGAGAGGTCAACACATCGTTGAAGTCAAACCACAGGTAAGTAAAAAAGCAGAGAATCTCTTCACTTCCATATCCACACAAGTACTTTGCAAAGCTTGAGAATGTTAGGATCTCATATCGAAAGTTAGACCGGAATCTAAAGTTCACTCATTGCCAATTAGTTTTGACTCGACTCATTGTAATGGATTCAGGGTGTAAGCAAAGGTTTAGCTGCGGAAAAGGTAATCCGCGGAATGGTAGAACGCGGGGAGCCACCAGAAATGGTGATGTGCATAGGAGACGATAGATCAGACGAGGACATGTTCGAGAGCATATTAAGCACAGTGACAAATCCAGAGCTTCTTGTTCAGCCAGAGGTTTTTGCATGCACGGTTGGAAGAAAACCAAGCAAAGCTAAATACTTCTTGGACGATGAAGCCGACGTGCTTAAGCTCCTAAGAGGCCTTGGAGACTCATCATCAAGCTTAAAACCCACATCTTCTCACACTCAAGTTTCATTTGAAAGCATCGTTTAAAGTGGGGACGTGCCAAAAAATAACATAACAACATCAAAATGTAAAAAACATGATATAGGCTTTTGAAGAATTTGTCTTTCTTTTTGCCTCTTTTCACGGTTGTTTTTCTTTTGGGTAAATTAGGAACTATTTTTGTTCTCTTGTACAGAAACTTTTTTATTTCCTTCTATTTAAATTTATTAAATTCCATTATGGGCACAACCACATTAGTCATTATCAAGAATTGAGAGGTTCATGTTGTTGTCGTTGAGGGACCAACTAGAGAAAGTTATTGGTGTTTGTAATTTTATGTCATGTCCATTTATTTCCCCAACGATCGATCCTCTTGTTCTATCATCCGACGGTCGTGGCTTGCGAGGTTTTTTTTTAATGTTAAAAGTTTTTGTTTTTGCCAACTCAATGGATTGGTAAGGTTTAGCTCAACTTGCTTATTTCCAGCCCATGAGGTTCAAGCGTCACCAAACTATCAACTCATAATTATGTTGGAACTTCTTTTTTTCTTAAGAGTTTAAACTACATTGGTGAAAAATGATTTACTAAAAGAAATTTTATTATTTCTGCTTTTGAATAACTTTTATTTTATTTTGAATTTAAAAAGTCAGGATAATTATTTTTATATATATGTTGATACTTTTTAAGAAATTCCTATAAAAACAAAAAGAGTTCCCTCTTGATGAATCTTCTTTTCTCCAGTTAAAGTGTTTTTATCAATTAAAGATTAAAGGGGACCATTTTTCACCTTCTTTCTCATTGCTTCTTTTCTTTTGTTGTTTGGCTTTTACATTTTTCCATTTACGCTAAAAAAAATATTTATTTTTTCTCAACATATCACTATTTTATTTTATGTTTTTCACTGTTTCCAATTTTTTAGTAGAATCAGCATCCGAAGTTGCGAGCACCTAATTATTCTCAGAAAAAAAAAATGTTATTCACAAACGTTTAATTTCACTTTTTTCTGTTTTGTATGAGTTTATTACGTTAATTATAAACTATACTACATCAATTATCGGAAAAAGGAATGCTTCAGAAGACAACTAGATGTCCACCGTTGTGCTCACATGAAAAGACCAATACATTTCATTTTCACATTTTTGGTTAGCAAATCAGCATGAAAATGGCGGCCAAGTGAAATATTTATACAATATTAAAAGATTAAAAGCAGTGTCCAAAGTCTTGTAAATCAAGCTAGTAAAAGCTTTATTGTCGCTAAATAAGTTTCTAGACAATGTTTGTTTTTTGTATGATAAAATGTTTGAAACAAAGTTATTTAGTAGATAAGATTCAATTGGTGGATAATAAAACATTATGGAGTTTTAGTCTTTAAATATGAGAGAAGAGGTAAAAAAACAAAAAAAACAAGAAGTGAAAAGAGGTAAAAACAAAAGAACAAGAAGTGAATTTACAAATAAATAGATAAGGGCAGCGCGAAACAAGGATATTGGTGCGAGAATATATGCACTGTTTGACTCTTAGTCGTAAACTCTGACTGTGTGTAAATGACTACTTTACCCATTTATTAATCGTCGTAACAAAAAGATCGAGTAAAAAATAGACAGACACGTGACCTTCGTACACGTGACGTACTCTAAATGGACCTTAAATGACACGTGCCCTTCCTTTATTGGATGCCTTTTTTGCTAGAGTTAGTGGCCATTCAAAGAAAGCCAGAGCAAATTCATAAAATTAGTTAAATATCTTTTTTTTTTGGGGTCAAAACCTAAACTAATTTCCAAAATATATTGTATTTAGTTATTTACCATTTTTGTGTTAATATATATATATATTTACCATTTAATACAACATGATAACCACAATTTATTAACCATAAATAAACTCGCATTTAATGCAACTTTTGTAATACGGTATATTGGTTTGAAGACTATTTTGCATTTAAGAGTGATTTTTAAGTATTACAAATTTGTATGAATTCAACAAAAATATTCTTATAAACACTTAAGCAAACCAACATATCATCAATTATTTTTATATATAACAAAATTATCAGTATACTTTAAAATTTCTATACATTATTTTATAGGATTATAGAATAAGTGAATAACTATATATAAAAGACATGTATGAGTTATGCTCTTAAAATATTATCTAAACCATAAAAAGATAAATAAAGCTCCATACCCAAAACTTTCATACTAAAAAAGTTACAATCTTTACCAATATTCTACTTATGATATAAAAATTTGTACTTATTCTGTGGTTATAGAATATATTCCATCACATAAATTAGAAAAGCTGATCTTTTTATACATAAAACTTATGTAATCACCAGGTCCAGAGAATATAGTTCGGGCCTTATTCCACTAAACTCAAAAAGTTTAAATTTTGATATTGCTAATTAACAAACAATAAAATTAAATTAATCACCAACCCATACAAAAACATCTTCAATTATTTTTAATTAAAAAAGTAACGACGTTGATCGCATCACATGACTCTTCTTCTCTCTCTCTTTCCCACTGAGACACTGTCTTCACTCTTTTTTGCTTATCAACAAAACTCTGCACAAATCTAACCTCTCTGTTTCCTTCTTCTTCGAGAAACCTCAAATTTCAAATCTTCGCATTGTCCGCCATTCTTATTCTTCCCCAGGGAAGCTTCTTAGTTGTTTCCTCTGCCGCTTCTTCTAAAGTTTAAAACTTGTCTCTTCTTCAAAATCGAATCAATGGGTAGAGATTTTCTTGTTCTAAGTATTCTCATTCTACTCTTCTCTGGCTTTGTATCTTCAGCTCCTTCAGCAAATTCTCCTGCAAGTAAGTGTAATCACATTTCTTAACCTTCGATTTCAGTTTCATGATTCCATCTTTGCTTAATTGTTTCAAATCTTAACCTTTTCGCAGAGATTCTTAATGGGTTTATCTCAAATCATGGCTCTTCTCTAATGAAATGGTTATGGTCACTCAAAACCACAACCAAACCAAGTTCGAATCTTTCCCCTTTTCTGATCATAAAGTTTGCTTTTTTATCTTCTTCAAGATTAGGTTTTTATCAATAAAGGTTTCTCCTTTTTTTGAATCAGCTATTGCTACGAGATCGATGGTGAAATTTGAAAATGGGTATAGTGTAGAGACAGTGTTCGATGGAAGCAAACTTGGTATTGAACCGTATTCGATAGAAGTCTTACCAAACGGCGAGCTACTTATTCTTGATTCTGAGAACAGTAACATCTACAAGATCTCATCTTCTCTTTCATTATGTGAGTACAAATTTTGTGGTTTAGACCACGATTGTTCTTTTGTCATCACCTAAAACTGAATGCACATGGGGACTGTAGTACAAAGATGCTGCATATGGAAAAAATTGATGGAATTTTTTTGGTACTTCAATTGAAAATTCTAAGTCTGAGCTTTATTACTATTTTATGGAGATTTTGCTGTATCTTTGTCGTTTCTGGAGTGAGTTTGTCGGGGATGATATCAGTTTAGTAGTACTTTATTTTTACTTCGTTTGCTGAAACTGACTTTTTCAAAGATGAGATCTAAAACAAAAGTGTTTCTTTCAAATGGTTAAGAATAGAAACAAAAAGCTTAAATTGGTTTGCAAAAGTGTTTCTTTCTGCATATAAGCTGCATTTTAATATAATCTAACGCTTTGGTTGAGTTCTTGTTTTGAAATGTTTTGTATTTGAGTTTTATTTATATGGAAAGTATTGGAAACACTTGTAGATAGCAGGCCGAGACTGGTTACTGGCTCTCCTGAAGGATATCCGGGTCATGTGGACGGGAGATTACGTGATGCGAAGCTGAATCATCCTAAAGGGCTTACGGTTGATGATAGAGGAAACATATATGTGGCAGACACTGTGAATAATGCTATCCGGAAGATAAGTGAAGGAGGTAATGGTTTGTTCATAACTGCATTTCATGGGATGGTTTAAGGTAGTTTTGTTATATACACAGTTGTATCTTGTACTGAGTTTAAATGCCTATGATGTGAAGGAGTTACAACAATTGCTGGGGGCAAAACGGTTCGAAATGGAGGGCATGTGGATGGACCAAGTGAAGATGCAAAGTTTTCCAATGATTTTGATGTTGTTTATGTTGGAAGTAGTTGTTCTCTGCTCGTTATTGACCGAGGAAATAAAGCCATCAGAGAGATTCAACTCCATTTCGATGACTGTGCTTATCAGTATGGAAGTGGGTTTCCTCTTGGTAAACTTACAAAACTATCAAACCCTCTTTCTAATGGACTGATTTGTCTCGTTTCACTCTTTGAATAATCATCTCTGAATTCAATGTATTGCAGGGATTGCGGTTCTCGTTGCTGCAGGTTTCTTTGGTTATATGCTGGCTCTGTTGCAACGAAGAGTCGGTTCTATCGTTTCTTCTCATAATGTAAGTGTTCTAAGTGTTCTTTAAATATCTCAAACATTGCCTGTCTTATTAATTTTCTGCTTAACTATTCAAATATTTCTTTCACAGGATCAAGAAATGTTTGAAGCTGATCCTGATCAAAAGCCTATGAAACCATCCAGACCGTCTCTGATTCCAACCGGAGACGAGCAGCTAGAGAAACAAGAGGAAACCTTTGTGGTATCGCTGGGAAAACTCGTTTCAAATGCTTGGGATTCCGTTATGGAGATCCTCCGAAAAAAGCAGACAGGCACCAGCTATCAGCAGTACCATGGGATAACAAAGCAGTCTGCTGCATTTAGCACATCAACTCCATGGCCAATTCAAGAGAGCTTTGTGATTCGAGACGAAGACGAACCTCCTCCAGTTGAGCCCAGGAACCCAACTCCAAGAAAGACTTATGCTTTTATGTCCAAAGACGCAGAGAAAATGCAGCAGCTGCGTCAGAGCCGTGCATTCTACAGTAGCTGGGATGCAGAATTCCCCAATCAGCAACAGCAGCAAAAGCAGCACCAGAAGCATCAGCATCAGCAGCAGCAGCATCGAAGGCATTACTCATCGATCCCACATACTTATTATGAGCAGGACAGTGAAAAGACTAATGAAATAGTCTTTGGAGCGGTCCAAGAACAGAGCAGCAAGCGAGTGGCTAAGCCTAAGCCGAAGCCTATAGAGTCTGGAGATCAAATGAATAATACTCAACAGAATCTTCACTACAGATCTCATTCTGTTAGTTACCCGTATGGATACTATCCGCATACATGAAAAGTATCCGGTTTTGTGAGTCTCTGGGATTATCAGTCTTCCTTAATAAGATTATGCAGGAAGTGTAATATTTTTGGGTATAGGTGGGTTTGTTTTGGGGAATTTTAAGATTATGCTCATACTTTGATTGTATTGGGTAATATATATATATATGGAAAAAAAGTGATTCTGTTCCTTTGCTTTGAATTAAAGAATCAAATGTCTTGAACTTGTTTACAACATTGTTAAACAAGCGTCTAACAACATCTTCAATAGAGTTCATTAGATTAATCCTGAGATTTCCATCGAAGGCTTTGTGTCGGTGGAACAAGGCGCAAAGAACGAAAAGATGAATGCAACCATGGCTGACCCTATCATTTTAGAGATGCTACGTATGTGGCATTGAAAGGAGGTTGGCTCAAAGGTCTATCTAATGAGATTGGTTTCTCCCAAAACACTTGGAAAATCTCTGTGGTTTTCATATATTACCATTTTTAAAGAATTTAGTTCATGAGAAAACAAAGCAGATTTGATGTCATGTTACATTTTATTCTAAGACATGATAAGTGATGGCTTTATTCGAGTGGTCAAGATTACTATTTCACAAAAGTTTTGAATGTGATCAAATTTTTGAGTGTGACGAAAACTCTGAGAAAAAGAGTGTAAGACTCTGCATGATGTAGAAGGTTACTCTTAAGGAAGCTTAAGTCGAAGACACATGATAGGCACGTGAGAGTAGGTTTTTTGTATCTTCTTCTTCTTCTTTTTTTTTTCTTGAAGAAAAGAATTGTATAGTCTTCTTCTTACTTAAGATTTGAGAGTTAAAATAAAAAATATATAAAAAACAAGAGATTTGAGTGACAAAACCTCCACGCATATAATGATGACTAGATGAAGTAGATCGCATCAAATTATTTTCCTAATCAACTCCAAATTGTACTGAAAGTCTGAAACTAGTTCATTTTCAGTAAACGAGACTAATTAACATTACAATTTATTAGTAAGATTTGTATCACTTGAAACACATCTTTTTCCTTAAAATAACCTATTAAAAAGTGGATCCTCCATTGTACTTGGGGAGAGTATTTTTATTTTCTACTGGAAACCACATATTGAGTTATTGACAAGTAATCTAAGCTTCTTTTCACACAAATTACCACACAAAAAAAAATGACCTAAACTTCACTGAATTGTGTATATATGAATCAATTCAAAACTACATAAAACAGAATTTAACCATTAGTATATATATGAAGGACTGAAAATAGATAAAACCAAGAAGTTCACAAAGCATATTAGAATTTCAAATTAGTCAGTTTTCTGACAAAACATATATAAATATAGACAAACTATATTAAAGAAGGTAAAACGACACGACATACAAAGCAAACTACAAATGATAATCGATATATTGGAAAATTAAACTTCGACACCATAGCTATATAGTACCGATCGATGACAAGAAGAAGAATAGTTTTACGAATCATACGATCTTCAAAGAGAGTACATATCGGAGAGTGCTTTAAGGAACCTAAGCTTCAACTTCAAATGCACAATATAATCAACGGTCTTTGATAAAAGTAGATCCGGGTGGTTGCATCTCTGCCCGCCTGGTATCAGTATTTGGAGCTTCCTCACCTTCATTTGTAGTAACCCGGATCGTGATCCAGACCCATGACCCGTTTTGTTGTTGTTTTTCTTCTTCTTATTCATCATTGGCTGCTTCACCATCCTCTTGTATCTCTTCGACTCCTCCATTGTCTTTTTGTTGAGTGACAACACTTTAGAGTTGTGATGCAAACGAACGTGCGGGTGGTCCATATTTATATTGATTCTATGCTTCTAAACCTGTTAGAAGCTTTTTTACATTATTATGTTTTGTCTTTCAATAAGTGCAATTATGGAATTTGTTGTTTTTTAAATGCTCGCTTACGTCCACACGCTCGATCTTATTTATCCTTTTTATTTGTGCTATGAGAAAGCATTATCCAATACAAAAAAAAAAGGTATTAGTAACGTCGGTCGCTTAATTTGTATTTATTACACGGGTTCCTAAAACTCGAAAGCTTTATAATCACGTGTTGGATTCACTAGCTTTTTGTGTTTTGATTTTTCTGTAGCTGATTTGAACAACTGTCTAATCTTTTTGAATACATCATATATGAATCTTATTAAAATTGGTTTACCTATGTTTCTATTTTAAGATTACAATAAGCACTAAGTGAGTCTTGGACTAGTGGCGTTACCTAAGTCCTTAGTTCAATTCTTGTTCGGGAATAGCTAGCTATTGCAGTTCTGATCGGGAAATATTACGTACGGGTTTTAGCCAATAACTCTTCATTTAAACATTAACTTTTTTTACATAAGCCCCTTAATTAATTAGATTAGAAGAAGTTACTATAAAATGTATGGATTTTGTTGTTCCTTACTATCTCTTGGAACTATGACATTAACCAACAAAATAACACTGCTTGGTAACTAAAATACCATAAGACATCACATATATCCTGATAAAACTATACACTATAGACTTCATGACTCCATAGTCTTAAAACATTTATCCCAACAACATTATATTTTCTTCTCAATCACAGGTTTAGGTTTTTAAGTAAAATGGTTCTCCACTTTTTTACTCTCCCTCGCTTTTGTCTATTTAATCTTATCGATAGTGACATTTATGAGGCTAATAATGCAATGTGTGTTCCTAAGAGTTGGGGGGTATTGTTAAATGTTTTTGGGCCGACACTATGCAATGTTTGCAAGTGCCAACTGGATACTATGCACGTGTTTTCGACAGCTTAGCTTTTGCAAACTCTCGTTGTAGCCATCGATATTCGACATTGACGCGATCTCTCATTTCTCTTTGTCTTTTTTCTCTTTAATGTACATGGACTAATTGGGACTACATGGTTACACAAGTCTTTTATTATCTATGTTGAACTATAATACAAATAAAAAGAAGAAAAAAACTATGTTCAATTTTACATATGCTTAATTGGCTACAAATTTGTTATAAACTAAAAAAACATACCACCGGTTACAAGAAAATTAACATATATCTATACTACCACTAGATTTTTCTTCAATTTTTATACAGTCGGAACCTTTGTTATCTCAGTTTATTTCAATCAACATTTTCAGCATTAAAAATAAAAAAGACACTAGAAGAGCCGATTAATCACCTTTTGGTAATGTGAACAATCACAAATTCTATACTACAGTCGAGATCGAGGCATAGTGATTTAGTTTCACAAAATGGACCACTATACGAATCACATGCAATTGTATGTGTGATAATGAACAATGATGATTGATGAATTGGATGACTTCAAGTGGGCTTTAGTTTCGAGTTTAGGGTTTTTGACAGCCTGACCAAGATGGCTATGTGTGTGGCTGTCTGAGTGACCAATGACCATTAGAGGTTACTGTTATTACCTTTCGGCAAATTAACGTGGCTGATAGGTCACTTTGGGTCCCATTCTACCATCATTTCTCACCGTCCGATCCGATCATTGCCCATACCTGATACGTATCATTTCCACTACTGCATGGTTCTCTATTTTTTGTTTTTCTTTTCTCTAAATTTTATACAATTTATTTTATATATGGAAGTTTAAAATTTTAAACATGATGGACTGTTCATGCATGGAAGAGGAGAGGCACCGCAGTCTATGGAAACAGCTCCCTACTTATTGTATGTTTCCCTCTTTATTGGTTTTTTGGGTTAATTATATTTGGCGGGATCCCGGAACATTTTTATTGCAATTATTTTTCATTTTTTCCCCATAAAACTTAGTGATTCGAAAATAATCTTATTTATACATTCGCATAAAACCATGTCAATATAATTAAGTGTTTTTCGAAACTGATACACGAAACATGTGACTTTCTTTTTGAAATATCATACAGTGGCGCATTTTCCAATTTATCGGCTTCTTTAGATGTAAATTATTTGTACATGTGAATTGCACATGATGTGTTGAATATCAAAGTCTATGATCGCAACGATTCTTTCTTGATATATAAATTAAAGACATTGCATAATGTAATAGGTTTTCTTTCGGGTAGGACTATATCTTAATTCGTTCATGTGCTTTGCATAAATGTTAACATGATTGCATATAAAATATTGTTGATTAATTCTTCCCTCAATTTATTTTTGCCAGCTTCACTTCCCATTTAGTCCATACGGATTTGCTATTAGTATATGGATGAATAAAAGATACTCATGTGTTTGTTGCAAGTGTTTGACTGGTTGGTTACATCAACGTCCAAATTAACTCAATATGTACATATATTCATAATGCATGCAACCCATGCTCTCATGTGTTTTGGCCAACTCAACTACCATGATTTTCCCAAGAGATGAGTGTACGTGGTTGATGGAGCACAAAATGCAAGATAAATATTGATAATGAGATAATTATTTGTTACTTTATTATAAGTTTTGGATAGACTTTTTTGTTTTGTTTTCAAGTCTATCCAAATTAGGTCTTAATTACTTCAAGAACAGTTCTTTGGATAAAAGAATTAGGTAAAAGATCTGGATTTTTGAAATGTCAGCTTTTGGTTGTTTAACTTGAAATGAATTTTTTGATTCGAGGACGACTTTCTTCTTCTTGTCGAGCAAGAATGATGGACACCTAAAAGAGAGAAATTTGGAAGATTGTAATTTGTAATGATGTCTAACATGCAAAATGAGGCCAACTCCACGAGCTCATAGAGATAGAGTCACATTTAAAACAAACAAAACAAATTGTTGACTTTCCAAATCCACTCTCTCGGTTTTTTTTTGCATTTGAGTTTATGACTATTGACAAACTCTTTCAACACCCAAGAAAGCCACAAGCATTTAGATGATTATGAAGAAGAGCTTCCCAACCTTCTTTATGATATTTTTGAACTGTGTTGTTGTAGACCGGAAAAAATTTGTGATAATTTCTAATTTGTTTTGTTTACATTCTCTCGAAGATTTAATGACTTTGACTTCTAACATCTAATTTTTTTTTAAGAGTTTGCATAGAGATTTATATATCAATGAAATAACATATATTGTGGTTGAGTTGTTTTCCTTTAATTTGTTGAATATGTTGATAAATATAAACATCTATATCAGACTAATTTCAGTTAGTAGATAAATGAAAATATATGTTTTGTAGTCATATCCAATTTGTAGGGCACTTATGGGATAATATTTTTTTTTGTGTATGTATGTGTGTGTTTGTGTGTTGATAAAATCAAACAAAAGTTGTATATGCAGAATCAGAAAATAGTCCAGCTAATTTTATTTATTTATTTATTTATTTTCATTACGAGTAAGTCATATTTTATAAATTATGTATCAAGAAACTAAAGGTACACAAATTACATTAGACAATGTAGAAATATATAAAACTAGTCAATTTTCTAATGTTCAACTGAAAATATAAATACAATGACTTGAATAGTATATATGCAGTTTTTTCACCACCGAATACATATCATTCACAAAACTTTGTACTCAAATGATAAAACATGAAAAACAACAAGTTTAAAATCTATATCAATTCAGTTTAAGTTTATTGTCTTGTTAATTCTTCAACTATTTCATCATTCAATTATTATGCTATTCAGCTGTTAATCTGACATATTAGCCAAGTTTAATCTTCTACAATTTAGTCAAGTTAAAATGGGCGATAAACATTTAAATGGCTAATACAAGTTTATTCATAAAACTATTTAACAGCTGAATAAACCATTAAAATGGGCGATAAACATTTAAATTATTAAGTTCTACATAAAACTATATAAAAATACTGCGAATGATATTTTTTTTTATTTTATCATGTTTACGGATTTAAATTTATTAGATCTAAAAACTTGCGTGATGCGAGTCATCTTCTAATATATAAATAAAAATGCAATTTGAGTTTAAAATCGATTGAGAAAAATAATTGAATTTATAGGCTTAGATCTTCTTGAGGAATATTTGGATCTCCGTGCATTGATTTGGAAGTAGGGCTATCTAATGTTGGTATTCAGAGCTTTTCCATGAAAAATGGGTACCAGTAGTAACAATTGTAGACATCATTCGGATACCTGCCACGATCTTGTATGAGATCGAAATATTACATCAATTAAGTTCAAGGTATATATAACAAAATGTTTGTTTCTGAATGTAATATGTTGAATTGCTAAGATAGAACCATGACAACAATTGAGTGAACCGTTTGAGATACAAAGGTTTTGATTCGTTTTATGAATTTTTTTGCCGCGTGTTTAGGTGACAAAAAAACTTAGGTTATATAGTTTAATTTCTTAATGGTCGTGTTTTATGCCCTTACCACTTTAAGTTGCTCATACATATTTCAATATACTCTTTGTCTTTTTTTTTTAATATCAATTTTTTACAAAATTCCGTATACCATTAGACCCCAAATTTTTACTGTAATTGATGCACTTATACAACCAATAATCTTTAGGTTTGTTTAAAAAAAAAAATCATCTTACAACAGAGTTCTTAATCAAAAGCCTATTTCTACATTGTCAAGTATCAACCAATCAAATCCTTTATTTTAGACATGAGGAATTGAAGAGGTTATAACATTTGAGAAAATATTGGGCCTATGTACACAGCCCAACAAAGCTTGTAGATATTGTATAAATCCAAATAAAAGAATAAGAAAGAAACTAAAAACTGATTTTTCTTTACTAAATTCATATCAATACTTTCTTTTTTTGTGAGCGAGTTATTCGTATAAATACTTGTTTGTCTTATTGTATTTGAATCATAATTAAAAGTTCAAACCTAACCAAGGGAATGCTCATAATTTGGTCCTAATACCCCAATGAAGAGTCACATATATTGATATATATTTATACTATTAATTGGGAAGCACTCAAACATAAATAACCTTATAAAGTGTAAAGTATTACAAAAATGCCATTGGTTTTTGTTTTTAAATAAATTCATTAAAGATACAATAGTAATCACAAAATAATATATTTAAATAAAAATAATAAAATTCTTTGAACTAATTATTAGTTTCCAAAAAATTAAACTCACTTTCTCTCTCTTATTAATTATGGACGAAAATTTAATTTTTTTTTCTAAAAAGTTGTTAACCAATGAGAATTGAAAAACTAAGATTTGATATCCAACTAAAATTTTATCTAAACCAATCCTAATAAACTATTCTATATGAAAATAAAAAGAAAAATAATACCATTTTAATTCAAAATTAAAAACACTATAGTTTAAAAAATTTTATCAATGGAGGATTTTAAGATTGAATTTGAAATTTCGTAAAAAAATTAAATACAAATATTTAAGACTCAGTTTTGTCATAATATTTTCACAAATTTTAAAATATAAAACAAAATTTTATTTCACAATTTTTTAAAAAACGATATTGGGCATTCGTTTAGAGCAAGTTTCGAAAATATCTAAACAATAGATTGTACATATTAATTTCGAAAGATTTTGTGTTTTCTTGTTTTTCTTCTCAACCGGATATGGACAGGTTATGGGACGAAGAATTTATGACAGATACCGGACGGGATATGTTTCCTGTTCCAAAATAGTTACGGCTAGCTAATATACATGAAATAACCCAAACTAAAATCGAATTCATATCCTATTTAACATATGTAATCAAACTGTTAGAACTGTTTTGATTAGTTAAGAAAATAAAAATGTAACACCATTTAACTTTTACAAATAAATTAGTCCGGATCTTAAAATATAATTATGCATTAACGCAACTGAATTTTGTTCATTACTCTAACTTTATAATATTTATATTATTACGAAGTTCACTAATACAACAAAATATTTTATATTTTTAAAATCTATATAACAACTTCTATAAAAATATTTCTACATGTACGTGGATCCAGATTTAATCATAAAAACAACAAAATAATCTATATTGAATTAAATTTTGTTTGAAATTTTTTAAAATATGAAACCCCGCACGTACGTGCGGGTCATGATCTAGTTTATACTTAAAACAGAGTTTTTCTTAATTGTTGAACCTAAAAATATATCTAATACAATAGTCATTAGTCATGACATGTTTATTCTGTTGATATATTTATTGTTTTGTTTGCGTGGCCGAACAAATTAAACAATTTTTAATCCAAAGAAAAAAAATTACATAAATTGCTTTCATCATTTAAGATGTATGGTCACTCAGTTTGACTATGGTCAGAATTCGGAACCCATTTGGAGTTCAATTTATATCTAAGATTTACGTATTAATTGGGAATATTACAGCATTTACCGAATTTGTATAATTGTTTGGTCTAGTAATTAACTCTTTCTTTCTACGAATTGGTATGATTCAAATCAATACATTGATGTTGTTTTCTTATGAATATAGTCTAAATAAGCATCATCAGAAACTCACCGGCCTAGCGTCAGACCTAATATTAGGAATTAGGGAGACAATTTTAAAAAGCCTAAAGCCATCATAACCTAACATTTTTGTTGGATGAATCTGAATCCACTAACCATTACAGTATCAAATACTTGGAGTCTAACGCAGAGTTGACAAGAAATGATACCTTTCTTCAATTCTTTTTTACGAAAATATCAAGTCATCAATTTTATCATTATTCAATTTGGACCCCATCATCTTTATATTTTCGTAATGTGGGTCCTTAATTAACCTCAGCCAAGAGTAGACAAATCACCTGGCCCACTGTATGAAACTATAAATTAATGTGCTGATCGCAATTATAGGATTTTAGTTTACGTTGCATATGTCAGCAAAATGCCTTGTCGTATCTTTTTTGTTTTTTGCGCTTTAAATATTACTTCACGTTCAATGGTATTTTGAAAAAAAAATATGTGCTCGCAATTGTAATTTTAAATTGGTTAGTGGAAGTTAAGGTAGTATCTCACGATACGTTCAAAATTAGGGACTTCGTTACAAAAGAAAAATGTAGATGTTACTAGTCCAATGTGTAACTACTACCATTAGAATATATGAAAACATATTATTGGTTTCATTTTATGGCCTTGTGTTTAGTGATATGCCATGTTTGTGGCGGCGTGAACGGAATATTAGAATATAGTTTTTTACCAAGGAATCAAATTAGGTGAGAGTTCTGTTTTCGAATATATCAATGAGGAATTTAAGAGAGACTAGAAGTAGTTGAGCAAACTTTAAAATGAAGGTTTATCAAAAAAAAAACCTTTAAAATGACGTAGACATCCATAAAACATGAAGGCAAGTGTACTGTTGAGAGTTGTGAATCTTTCACTCCAACTTCTCTAAATTCTTCAGCTGCTTGAGTCATTGAGTTTTGTAGCTACTATATAACGGTACGCTTTGAATCCCATAATTTCAAAGCAATTAGTCATCAAATAAGGAATCAAGTATCATCATTTTCCAATGATTCGTCCGTCTAAAGCTTCAAATTTGCTATAGTATTGGTTTCAGAATGAATCCCATTCATGACATTGTCCTCGTAAAACTGTTGTCTTAAAACCAATTAACAAGGAACTCTAAGAAGTTAGTTGATTTTTTTTTGCTTTCTGTAAGGCCTCTATTTTTTATCGCAACAATATATCTGTTTATATTTTTTTTTTGTCATCCAAAATTAATTAGAGCTCAAAAGAGTCATTCCTGAATAATGTTGTTTACATATGTGATATGAAGCGGTTCTATATAAATCCGTTTATAAATTCTATAGAAAATTGTTAAAAAAAAGTTTAGGATAAAATTTGAAGTAAATAACGTATGGTCTCCATTTAATCTCGCTGATTTAGTTGGCGTACGATCTTAATTAAGTCTGACGATGTATTAGGAGAACCCACGTACGTTCCAAATCAGGCTCTCTAACTTATAATTATATACGTTATATAACTTATAAGACGAAACGCGACGTATAACTACATAAATAAAAGGAAATGATCTTTAAACAGCATCACACTATTTGGATTTATGTTTGATAACACACATTCTGATAAGTAAAAAAAATAAAAATAAAAATATGACGTTAGCATCTCACCCTTAGTGCAATGGTGGAGTCACTCGTGTAGCTACATCACGCTTGTAAAGTAGCTTCACCGCTTCGTGAAAGGTTATATCTGAATAATAGATAATGATTTATAAAAAAGAAATGTATGATAATTCCTCCATCCCTATATATGATTAGAGAAATTAAACCAATAATATCATATCTTCTCCAATAGCATTGAAGATTTTTCTCCCTCTCTCCTTCTCTCTCTACTTATTTTTATTTTCCTAAATCTTTGGAGCTTGTAGACGTCGTGCCGTTTTTATTTCAAAACTCTAGAGGGAGAGAGATGGAGGTGAAGGTTAGAAGAGATGAGTTGGTACCTTTTGTAGCAATGGCGATAATGGAAGCGTGCACGATTGCTCTAACGATAATGGCCAAAACGGCGTTAACGGGAGGGATGAGTCCTTTTGTGTTCGTTGTTTACACAAACGCGTTTGGATCTATTCTTCTTCTTCCATTTTCTTTCTTCTTCCACAGGAATGAGAGGTCGGTCCACGTTCAATATTTTATATCATAGTATATATGTTATCACTAATCAATCTTGGTTCTTTTCTGATATTCTTTGGTTTATATGATGATATTTTATTCTTGCAGAACAGAACAATCTATCTTCTCTTGGCCACTCCTCGTTCGTGTTTTCTTTCTAGGTTTCACCGGGTGAGTACATCATCTCTCTTTATTGATTAATGTTTTCTTAGGAATCTATCGTATAGATTATGAGTCGCAGACCAGATTCTTAACGTACTAATATTATTTTGCAATAAGTAATAACAATAACTAGGTGGTCCTAAAACCAAAAATAAAATAATATGAGGTCCGTGTTTCGAAAATCTATACGTACATGTATCAACCACTAATTGGTTTGATGAATATTCTATGACATGGATTTGCACCGTCATGCATCTATTAAAAACATACAAAATTGCGTGCCGTTTACTCGGTTATAAAATAAACTACTAGGCCTAATATGTTCTATTATTTTCCACATCGTGACGTTTCCTTGTGAGCGGCGTATACCACACACCATGTTTTATTTGTGTTGCTAAAATAAAATAAAAAACTTGTGTGACGTATGTTGGGTCATAATAATTTGCTCACTTGCGAGAACGTACACACGCATTTGCATGCATTTTGAACGTACTTAAAATGTTATTCATGCATACACATGCACTGATTATTTTGCGACATTTTTAAATATGTGAAGGATATTTATGTTCCAAAACTTGGCATTTGTGGGACTAAGATTCAGCTCACCCATAGTCGTATGTGCAATGGGATTGCAAATCCCTTCCTTTTCCTTCTTGCTCTCTATTCTTCTCGGGTAAGCCATCTCTCATCACCATTTCAAAATCTCCAAGTACGTTTTCAAATATATAATAGATATCGATGCCTATATATAGAAAGAGCAAGTTGGATTGGAGAAACACGAGCACGAGGGCTAAACTGATGGGAACAATAATCTCATTAAGCGGAGCATTTGTTGAAGAGTTGTACAAAGGTCCCTTCATAAGACCAGCTTCGTCTGCTTCCCCAACTCGTTTTCTTAAATCAGTCCCTAAACTTTTGGTCTACTACAACCTCCCCGACAATTGGTTTCTTGGCTGTATCTTTTTGGCGGCCGCCGTTTTCTCTGTCTCCCTATTCAATGTTGTCCAGGTACTCAATTATCCATTACTGTAACCATCGTTATCCTTATGCATGTTAATTAGTTTTGACTTTTGAGGTTAATATTTCTTGTTTTTGCATGTCTTTGGCAGACAGGGACAGTAAAAAAGTATCCACATGTTATGAAAGTGGCTTCGTTTTACAGCATAGTCGGGACAATCCAATGTCTAATATTCTCGTTATTTATGGAGAGCGACCTAAGTGCGTGGAAGATCCAACCTAACTTCGATCTTTATCTCATTATCGCCACGGTATAAATCTACTTTCTTTTTATAACAATGCATTTCACTAGGTTTGAATCCAAGTATAGTGATATAACGATTACACTAGAACAAGATTATGTTCAATTTACTTTATAAATAGTTAAGTTTTAAAAGATGAAATACATAAAGACAAAGTCATGGATCGTAATGAACGTGTTTAATATTGGTGACTATGATGATGTGTAAAAAAACAGGGAACATTCGGAAGTGTGATACGAACAAGCGTACACGTAAAGTGCACTCAAATGAAAGGACCTTATTACGTGCCATTATTCAAACCCTTTGGTATCTTTTGGGCTACACTCTTTGGCACCAGCTTCTTCGTCAACAGTCTTCACTACGGCAGGTACGCGAAAAGACTCATTAATCAATATCCTAAATACTAATTAGCATATTATCACGCATGAGTATTAAGCTATATTTGTTGGTGCATATGGGTGCAGTGTGTTAGGAGCAGCCATAGCTGGTGTGGGATATTACACAGTATCTTGGGGACAATTGAAGGAAAGCGAAGCAAAACAAAATCCAAATGAAGAAAGAAAATCCATCAAAAATATTCATCATCGCCAAGAAGATGAACACAAAGTTCCATTGCTTATTAATCAGGAAGAAAGTCCTGTGTGAATTTTGTATTATATATTTTTCAGAAGAAAATGAGGGTCGCTTAAATATATTTTTGGCCCCTTTCTTCTTTTTATGGCGTGCGTGAATAAGGAAAAATGGGTGTGAGAGTGAGTTAATTGATCAGTGTCGTATGGGACTATGGGAGATTGCTGAAGTAGGCTTTTTGGTCCGAAAAGCTAAACCTGCCCAATGTATATATACATGTCTTTGAATATCTAGAGCTCGCTCTTATGTTTCTATGTAATGAATAATCTCCAAAGCCATGGATCGACTATTGTATTCCTGCCATCAAATCTAATGTAAATATCTTCTTTTTACAACATCTAGTGTAAATATCTACATTGTTGAAGTTATTCAATGCGAGAAATTTTCATTTGGCTACGAGAAAATTCACATAATTAAAGTCGCGTATGTTAAAGTTGTATAGGTTTCTAACAACGATGTCGGATGTCTCATGTCTACATCTATCTCCAAATATAAGCATAGAATATTTTGGGTTTTCATTTCCACATGAATGATTAATGGTGAATACTGTAGCAAAATATAATTTAGATTTCATCATCAAACCGGTAAGATGATCTCAAAACCTTACCAACTTGTAAGAATAACACTCGTCTTTTGATGGCCTTGGTTTAGGAAGATCTTGAGCTATCTTGATTCTCTTCTACAATATCTTGAACAACTTGTTCGGAATAATATGAAGTGTCTTGACTTGGTTTCAAGAAGCTTGAAGTCTCTTGAATGTCATAAACAGTTATTGGAATTGTTACCGCGGGTAAACATAAAAGAGGCTTAGGTGGAATCTGGAGAGCCTCTAGACTTCCCTCTAACATTTCAACAACTTTGCTCATTGGCGGACGATCATATGGATTGGTTTGAATACACCACAGACCCACCAATACCATTTTCTTTACTATCTTCTCATCTTCTTCTTCGGTAATTTGATCTGCCAAAAAACTCATCATTTCTCCTTTCTCAAGATCTTGATATATCCAATCTGGAAAGTACATTGAAGTGTTATTAGATCCAGCATTTTGAGCTCTTTCTATGTTCCTTGCTCCAATCATCTCAAGAACCACCATTCCATAACTATACACATCCGACTTATGAGAAACTCCTCCAAAACTCTGGGAAAACACTTCTGGGGCAATGTACCCTACCGTGCCTCTTGCATGTAGCATTGACATGATGCTTTCATTATTTTTGCATAGCTTAGCAAGACCGAAATCCGAAATCTTGGGGCAAAAATCTCCATCCATGAGTATGTTTTGTGGCTTTATATCGAAATGTACAATCCTTGATACACAATGGCTATGCAAGTATTCTAGGCCATGAGACACACCTACCGCAATGTTGTATAATGTTTTCCATTCCATCTTTGCCGACATCTTCTCAGAGATGAACTTGTCAAGGGATCCATTCGGCATGAACTCATATATTATAGCTTTCTTTCTCCCTTCATAACAGAATCCAAGCAGAGAAACTATATTAGCATGAGATGTCCTACTCATGCTAGCTATTTCATTGATGAAGTCTTCCCCATCCCCATTTGACTCCTTCAAGATCTTCACTGCAACATCTCGGCTGCCATCGGGTAACTTTCCTTTATATACAGTTCCAAATCCCCCTTTCCCAAGAACATTCACAAATGAGTTTGTCATCTTCTTGACTTGTACATAACTGAAACGCTTCATCATTACAACTGCTTCCATGTTCTTCTCATTCCAATCACTCTTTCTCGTATTCTTTGCTCTAACCCTTACCACAATCACAATAATGATCATTGTAGCCAAAACAGATGAAACTCCTACAAGAGAACAAGCATCAAAACTTAGGTGTTATATACATCATAAATAAGTAAGATAGTTGAGAGTAGTTTCCCAGGTTGCTTCTAAAGTGTGTACCAAGTATGAGTTTTAACTTCAATGGAAAATTTCCTGCAAATGTATCAAAGAAATAATTTATGTTAACAAAAGAAAGAAAAATGATACATTCTCGTAGGTCAAAGAACAGAGAACTTACCTTTTGCTTCTGCTCGAATTTTCTTGGGGGAAGAACCGTCAACATTTCCTGCCCTTGGGACCGTTGAGCTAATGATGTTTCTTCAACAAGTAACTTAATTACATATATATCTTCAATATACATATAAGCATCAAACTCAAATGTTTGGATTACCCACAAACATGTTAGGAATCCAACATCAAAATAACGAGAGACATGTATAGAATTTTTTTTGAAAATGAAATAGAGGTGGAAGTTGCGGGAATTAACCTGGTTTTGTTGTGACTAGACGGGCAAAACGTGATGACAAAGTTGGAGAAGTATGGACAAGTGAAACTGCTGTTATCAAAGTCGTAGATGTAGCTATAAGCGCTTGGGCACGCTTGGTTGAAAGTCCGCGAGTAAATCGTCCGCTTGCATATTCCCGGTGGTACGACCATTCCAGAGGAGAGTCCGACACAGCAAAGCTCGGGCAACTGGTATCTCTGGCAGGTGGTCATGCAGGCTATTGGATGGTGCGATCTGAGGCTGTTACTGTTCACCATTAGCTCCGAGGGACACGTCTCGTTCATGTCAACAACGCATCCAGTGCTTCTGCAGTTTTTGTTCTCAGGGGTCACAAGCAAAGGGAGGTTGTAACCATTGATGACGTTGACGTCATAATAGTCGACATCACTGTATGAAGCGAGGTTAAACTCGGCCACAGTTGTTGGATCTATGGGGTTACCGAGGCATTTGATTTTTCCGGAGGCGCAGTCTCCCGTGGCACATGAGAAAGCCCCTGTTGAGTTAGTGGAGCAGATCGTCCTACCCCAAAAACGACCTGTCCATGATGGTGGGGCTTTGATGGTCCGCGTCTCTCCTTTCTCGAGAACAAAACCGGTTGTTTCCAGTGATCTCTTGTAGCCGTAGGTTGCAGGCCAGATGGTGTATTCGCATTTGTTTTCTATTTTAAAGCTCTTTGACATTGCTACATATAACAAAACAAAATCCAAGATATATTGCAGAGATTTTACACGTATAAGCAGTAGGTGAAGAGTTTGGTTTATACCTGGAGGTGGAGGGAGCATCTCAGCTGGAGGTGGAACAGCAGAAGGTGGCGATGGAGACAAACCTGATAGTGAAACAAAACATTACTAATACTGAATATCAAATTGCAAATCTTGGATTCATAATTTCAACGAGAAAGATAGAAGTTGTAAGAGTTGACGGAAAAAAAGAAACAGAAAAAAGGAAAAATTTGTATTATTTCTTTTGTATTAATTATACTTTATGCAGAGTATAAAGTTTGTATTTGATAAATAAACTCCCACCAATAAACTGAATAATTCAATAATACACAATGGAGTGAACGAGAGCTACTTGACATTCGATTTCAAAATTGACAAACTAATACACTTGAGTAGTACGTAGGTGAAGAGTTTGGTTGATAATATACCTGGAGGCAGAGCCGGACTTGAGCACATGGTGATGAAACATTCCAATAGGGCCCCCACTTTAGAGGGGCCTCACGGAAATGTTTTTTTAGCTATACATATCTATAAATTGTTGTAAATATGAGAAAAAATAGCAAGTTTGCTGAATAATTTTTGAAAAAAAATCCACAAAAAAATTATTTTTCATAAGATTTAAGTTATTATTATTTTTTTAAAAGGATATAATTGTAATATGTTTTTTAAAATAATAGTTTTGTTTAAATTAATTATTTTTACTTTATAATTTTTAATATTATAAAATTATGATGTTATTTTTTTTTAATTCTACTGGGGCCCCAAAATTCATTGGTCCGGCTCTGCCTGGAGGTGGAGGGAGAATTTCAGCTGAAGGTGGAGGACGTCGAGGATGTGCAGGTGGTGGTGGTGCTCCAGAACCTGTAAATTAAACAAAACACATATCAAATTGCAAATCTCAGATTCATAATTGCAACGCGGAAGATCTTATTTTAAAAAATCGAAGATCTGAGAGAATTGAAGTACCGGAACAAGCGGAGAGATCAGTGTTGACGCCACATCGACGATTGAGACTGAGAGCTTGATCAGTAGTGATGTTGAACTGAGAGAGTAAACCAGGAGTGTTGTAGATGGTGCAGAGACAGCTAAAATCTTTCTCCACCGCTTCCTTGATCGAGTTGCAACAATCCGTCGACGGCTTTGTTTTCGTGTCCATGAACCTGAAGCAGGGGACTATCTTGCTCACACACTCACTCTGTGCTTCGACTGCCGGCACAGTAACTAAAACCATCGCAGCGGTGAAGATCATCATCGTCGTTGTCATTCTTCTTTCTTGGTAATGGAGGTCGAGCGTTTTTTCCTTACTTATGTGTGGCTTTAATTTTGCTTTAGAGGTTTTATAATATTATATAATTCAACGGTCACAAATTAGTCCCACCGTTAAAACAGATAAGGGAATCAAAACAAAACATATGAAGTCAAACAGATAAAGTAAAGCTACCGTGCTTTACAAGTTGCGATCATAAGGAACCCTAAATTGATGATGACTAAAACAGAATTAACACCCCTAAATCTCAAAGCCCAATCACTAAAAGCCCATTTTCATAGATCTCGCTACATCAATTACTCAAGACTTTTGATTAGCTCTTGTTACTTCAATTTGAAGTTAAAATCGTTTTTAATCTCACCAAAAAAAAAAGTTTTTTCCAGTCTAATGTACTATTGAGTAAGCAAAATCTGGGGGAAAGGGTGAACAAAATGAAGATTCTCTTATAAAAAATAAAAATAAAAAGACAATACAAAAGTTGGGAAATAAAAGACAAAACACTCTTAGTCGTTATGCTCTGCACAAATTAATACAAAACCCAAAAAAAATACCTGCAAAATTGCATAGAACATCACAAATATCCTCTTATTCACGGTGCCCATCCTTTTCTTGCCAGTTGCCACTAGCTTCCACAAAGTCCTCTTAAAATTTACTTAAATCCAATACACCAATTAATAGGTCAAATGCTATTAAAATTTGTTTAACAATGTTTTTGGCCATGAACATCATTATTACTACAACTCGATTACTTTACACTATTTTCTTCTAGACCAGGTCCATTATACAACTGGAATTCTAATCATCATCACAGCTATCTACGCCCTAATATAATAGATCGGGCATGCTAGTGGCTATTGTAGTACATGGACAGTTTAAGGCCAATAATTGAAGGATTCCAAATCAAGAACAAGGTACATGCCATGTAACTACTTAATTTGAATATATTGCAAAATTAAATAAAAAAAAAAAAAATTGTTCATATATATCTTTTGTACCTTTCTCTATTGCTTGAATAACGTAAGAAATAACCAACCAAAAAAGTATCATCCATGTGTTTTTTTTTTGGGATCTAATCCAAGACAAGAAACAAAAATACCTAGCTACGTTTTGAAATCCCAAAAAAAATGATTACACCTTTTGGCATATGCGTGTAAATGAATGATATCATAGGATCTTCAACAATCAATGTTCATCATTTAAACCTTCCATCGCCGCAACATCTCGATCATAATCTCGTTCCACGTGTCAACCGGACCAGGCAGACACCAATGCAAACAATCATTATGAACTCTCTCCGGTACACCGTTCTTGAACGGAAACGGGTACATATACGGACCAGGATGTCCGTCTGGTCTCAACACCGACATCGCTGTCACGTCCAACGCCTCTAACCTCATCTCCCCGGCCGCTGCTTTGGCTGCCGTAAACTCCTCCATTTCTATCTGCCGCATATCCAAGTCCAAACCTTCTAACACTCTCCCTTCGTATGGCTCCGTCATATTACACGCACCGAGACTGTCCCAAGGCCGGCCTTCGAAATGTGACGGCGAAAACGTAGTCAAGATCACCTCACGGCGGCCTCCGACCACTGCCTTCAACGTTGTTCTTATCGCTTTTCTAAACACATCGTAAAACCCTATCTCTGTACAGTTGCTTGCTTCACAAGAATGACATCCCAAAACCGAACCGGACTCATAATAAACCGCCGGATGCAGAAACCAATGTCCCACGGAGACTACGACTGTATCAATACGTTCTAAATCATTGCCCCATCTCTCATCCACGCGGTCTAAGTGCAATACATTGTGGTCCAAGTTTCCCGATTTCTCCAAACCGGCAACCAAAAACGGGGACCAGTAAACCGAGACCGTGACGTTGTGTGACTCGAAACGCCATCTTCTGAATTTATTGTCTTCTCCGTTTCTATACACGAGATCAGGGCTAGACACTGTAGAGAGCAAGCATATAAGAGACTCAAGCTGGTTTCTAGCCATGGAATCACCGATAAAAGCTAGATGCTTGTCTTTCATAAGATCAAGAAACCGGTTCGAGTCAAATCTTGGTATATCACATTGGTTCGGTTTCCATTTCCAATAAAGATAACCGGAATCAGGTCTACCATGGCGGAAACAGTTTTGACCTTCCTTGATTGTTCCACATGTCGAACCATTGTAGAATGGACCAATCTCGTCTCTGACCCATTTCCCTTCTGTATAATCGCATAAAGGTTCGTCCTTTATATGATCATAACTCTCTTGAGTTTCTTCTTCTGCAGATTTAGACACCAACCCTAAAGTTAAATCCACTGAGTTTGCATATACACAATATTGAATAAGTTCAATATTACCTTGAGAAGAAGAAGAAGAGTAGTTGGTGATCACAACGTGAGCTACAGATTCTTGAAGAGAGGTGTCATCAATGGAGGAGAAAGGATTAGTAAAACAGAGTCGAAACAGAGCTATTGGTATAAAAGCTAAGACTATAAAAACTATGATCTTCCTCTGACTCAGACAATTTTGTTGCTCTTTCAATCCCATTTCAGGATCATAGAACAACGATCTTATCTTCTTCTCTTCTCTTTTGGCCTTGTTAGTCTTTGTGGTTTTGATTATTGGTATGGTCTTGTTTCAAAGTATATGTCAACATCGGTTTTTTGGTGGTTGTTCTTGTTTTATGTGGAAGAGACGAGACGAGACGAAACGAGTGATTCAATGGTTTTGGACCATGGAGGATTATTTTACTCGAAATTTTATTTATTAGTCTATGTCATTGCTGTTCTTGTGCTTAATTTACAATATTTTCCACATGAAATTATAAATATTTTTTTCGGACAGTTGTAAATAGGTTTTTCTTTACTTTTTGCGTAGAGAAATTCTAAAATATTTGTCTACCGCATATGAATAAATGCCGGAATTTAGTTTTTTGTTTTTTTGACCTACTACTCTATTCACTTTTCGTTAATGAGGTTTTTTAATTTTTTTTAAGGAGATTTATTAATAAATTTGCACTATCATAGTATCATCATCATTAATTGGTTGCTAAATAGTATATATAAAGATTATTATAAATCATCAAAACAAATCTATTAGTTTGTGGCTTGTGGTGGAGAAGCAAGTTGTCTTTCTTCAGTGAGTGGCCAGTCAGAAATTGGACGGATTCTGATGGCTTTTTTTGACTCTGAATATAATAATGACGGAATTAGCCCTTGATGCGTCGATGGCATTCTTTGTTGCTTTGCTCGTGTCAGGGTATAATTGTCAGTGTACACAGAAAAATGGTCTTAAGTCAACATAACGTGCCGCGATGTTAGTTTGATTAAAAGTTAATTAACCCTATAATAAGATTGTGACACGTAAGCATTGTAGTTCAAAGACTTTACTTAAGCGTTTTTATCTGAAGTCTTAATTATTCGTATATATCCCATGAGGAATAATTTAATCACTGTTAGATGGAGTTTTTTTTTTTTTGGCACTTGATACATTTTTAATACTGTTCGCTGACAATATTAAAGTTTGACACTTTACACATTTTTAATCATAGAACCACTGAACCAGTGGTAACTATTGTACGGTTTCAATGATTTCATGGCATAGTCAACGCAGAAATGATTTTACCACCAACATGTAATGATTTTCAATCATTTTACTAGACGGTAAAATCTTTAAGAGCAATAAAAGATACATTTGTATTTGTAATTCAAAATAAGATGTCTATCACAGATTCACAATGCATTTTGTACTGAATATTACATTTCACCAAATCATGATTGGGTAAATAACATATATAAATATAAATGCTAGTCTACACTTATATAAGAGCACCCATATTAGTCATTTTTTGTCGATGTCTTTAACTATAAAACTGAAAAAAAAAATAGCTTAAACTTTTACTCTAGTTCTACATAGAGTAAACTTTAATGCTTAAAGAAAAAAAACATGTGATACAAAAAAATGTTTTAGCTCAATATAGTAGGTCCAGATTAATGGATCAGAGCTAAAAACTTTTTCTACCTTTTTACTCTAAATGTTTACCATTCAGATCCTTACTTATAAAACCACTATTTTAAATAATTTAGCTGCTTGAAATTTAAACACGTAAACAAAAATCTGTAAGATAAGTAATTGTCCACTACATGCATCATAATTAGAATTAATAGCTCTGTTAAATGATAATAATAACAAACATTATGTGTAGAACGCATGTGCAAGGCTGGACTAAACAACATGTGATCATTTCCGTTAACATCGGTCCATTTCATTCTTCCATGTGCCCTCCTCCCATTTCCGACCATTCAAATTATTAGCCAACCTAATCACCTTTGTCTAATAAAATTATCAATCAAATTAAGGAAAACACTTTTTCATGGATCACAACTCCTAAAAATGAACCCAATTTATAGTAGTCTAGTTGTTGAAAAATTTATAATGAATTTGGAGAACCAAGATTCAAATCATACCATTGTGATTTCAGAAAAATAAAAAATACCGACGTTCTACTTACTCTATAAACTAGTTTGAGTTTTAGGCCGACATCTAATTAAAATATTTGCTGAAAATAATTAAAATATTAAAGACAAAAATCTAATCGATTTTACAAAGTTTACACTTTTATGTGTAACAATTATTTGCTAAAGAAAGAACTTTGTCTTTTAGAGAAACTTAATATAAATTTTTATTAAAAATAAAATCTAGTAAAGATTTAGAATTCAATATTCAAGACTGACACTCAGGATTTGAAAAATCAAAAGTAGTGACAGGAGATAATGGTGATGTAGTAGCTCACCAGCTTCCTATAATTTCTCTTTTGACAAAATAAAATGATTACTTTAATTTATGCCAGCTGGACCACTTCATTTTCCTCTTAATATTTAGCATAAACATCTAATTAAGTAACTAAAATTCTACCAGTGGATAATACTCTGCGAAAACAATTGAAATTTCAGTCAATTTCTTCAGTCAAAAAAACAAATAATATGCAAAACTCAAGATGGTCTAAATTTTGTAATCCATCTTAAACCAAATTCTAATTGGGCCATTTTAATAAATTAGGCCTGGTAATACCTTAAATAGAAAAGACCAAGGATAGATTTAAATGGGCCTATATAGCTCTTGAACTTAAACCCATTTACGGTTACAGTTTGTTATATCGTCCACGCGGAGATATTTTTCAAACGTCACTTTTTCAAAACCGCGATTTTAGAGAGTAACCCACCGAAGAGTTCGTTCGCCGCCATGAAACCAGCAAGTGCTACGGTGGCTAAACTCGACGGTGGAGGAGAAGACGAGAAATTTGCGGTGGGGAATGTATACGCTGTCAAGCTGATCACCGGAGATGAGTTCAATGGCATTGTCTTGGCATATGATTCTGGACCCAACTTCGCCATTTTCGATATCCTTTTTCGAAATCAGTACTCGTAGCTCGTAGTTTACTTCGTCTTCTTGATTTCATCATTTTGTGATTGTTTTCGCACTTGGATTTTGCGGTTTCCTTGACGGATTAGTGATTTTACAAGAAGGAACGAAGCCTAAACCTCTGGATTCGAAGACCTTACGGATGGTGAATGCGAAATACATAACGGAGATGAAGAATCTGGCGAATGTGAAGGATCCGCTCGCTAAAAAGACTTTGGTTAAGCTTGATGGACTCATAGATAAAGAGAATCAAGCCATTAGGTGATAATTGTTGCAATTTGTTGTGAAATCGCTATGATTGTTTCGAGTTTTTCACTGATTTTGATTAATGTATTACGCAGGAACGTCGAGAAAATTGGTTTTGGTGTTACCGCAGAAGCGCAGAGGATCTTTGACGCGATTTCTAAAACGTAAGGATCTTTTTGGTTCTTTATATTGAATGGATGATAATGATTTTGTTGTACAATCGAATCTTGTTATTGTTTAGGCTAGTTCTTGTGTGAAGAAGTTCTTGATTTAGCTACTTTTGATTGTTTAAACAGCTTTTGCTTCTGTTTGCGAATGGATTTCTGAACTCTTTAGATTTTGATTCTGGATTCAGTTTAGTGTTTGTATTGTTCTTGGTTTCCACAAGATGCTCTATGGTGGAATGTATTCTAAGCCTTGCTTCAGTTTTTGCTGCTGTAAAAATGCCTGTAAATCAGCATCAGAACTCAAATCTTTACTAGAGTTGTCATATTTGTCATGGCATTGCGTTTTTAGTGCTTGTGGTTTCAATAAGATGCAAGCTTTTTGGGACTATATACTTGTTCTATGGTCAAATTGTGTCTTTAGCCTGGCTTCAGTTGTTGCTGCTTTCAAATAAAATATTAACTAAATGTTGGACTACTTGTCATGGCATTGGTGAAAGAACAATATACTATAATGGAGTAGAATTGTCAAAGAAAGCAAGTAGGTAGGTTTTGTTGCTATCTTTGGGTCAGTTTGCTTATATTGAATTCCACATTGTTGTAGGCTACTTATGTTGTGTACCCGTAGCTTTCTTCCTTTTGCAAATAAGAACCGGTGGTGACAAATGGTTGTATGCTTATGATGATAATTTCTATTGAATTTCAGCATTTAGTCATTTTGATTGAATGTTATGTGATGCTGCATTCTCCAGGCTTCCTATACGCTGGGATAATAAAGACATGGTGGTAATGGGAGAAGTGATTGTTCGTAGCCCTTATCATTCTGATTGTGTCTTTGGAGGAACCCGTGCTGTCAATGATCGAGTCAAGACTGTGGTAAGCGTCGATACAAAGTAGCAAATGTAATATTTGCGTTTCATGTGATATTAATACAGTTTTGTTGTGTAACAGCTGGAGCAGGTGAGAAAGAAGTTGCAACTCAGTGACACATGAGGCCATTGATGGAGTTGTTCAATGCACATAGAGCAATAGCGTAAGTCTCTACTATCCCTAGTAGTAGTTGTAAGATTGGTAAAATTGTATCTATTAATGAATAGAAAGGCCTCTATATATAGGCTTACAAGAGAAGATTCTAGAAGATATACACTAGAGATTTACATAACTAGATTTGGAAGATTTACATTTATCTATTACTCTAACATGCCCCCTCAAGATGGAGAACCATTGGTTACTCCAATCTTGAAACGAAGATCTTGGAAACGAGCCCGTGGTAGTGGTTTAGTAAGACCGTCGGCGAGTTGATCAATAGAGTTGACATGGAGAACACGAAGAACACCGGCTTGAATAAGCTCACGTACAAAATGGTAATCCAAAGCAAGGTGTTTCATACGAGAGTGAAACACAGGATTAGCACACAAGTACGTAGCTCCAATATTGTCACAATAAACCTTGGGAGCTGTTGGAGTCCGGATACGAAGATCAGATAAAAGAGATAGAACCCATTTCACTTCCGAGGCTGCCTCTGTCACCGCTCTATACTCTGCTTCGGTAGATGAACGAGAGACTCCTTTTTGCTTCTTAGACGACCAAGAAATCGGATGGGAACCAAGATAAACGATATATGCCCCCGTTGAGGAATAGTCATCTTTGTCAAAAAAATTAGGGTTTTTGTGGTTTGATCGATTGCTCTGATACCATGTAAGATTGGTAAAATTGTATCTATTAATGAATAGAAAGGCCTCTATATATAGGCTTACAAGAGAAGATTCTAGAAGATATACACTAGAGATTTACATAACTAGATTTGGAAGATTTACATTTATCTATTACTCTAACAGTAGTACCCTAGATCTGATGCCATGTGTAAATTCGCTTAACGATAAGAAGATTTAGAGATCTTTGAGTTGCAGAGATTGAATTTTGGTGTTGTTGACAAGAACACAGATAGTGTCAGTGTTTTCCTCTGTATATCAAATCTGAATCCTGAAACTGAAAGCTTTAATGAATGGTGAATGGCTTTGAACTAGTTAAGACTTAGATAGTGAAAAATTTCAAGACTTTGATCCGCAAATTTTTAGAAGTCCATGGACTCTACTAATGGGTCGTCGTAGCCCAATCACAACAATGCCCATTGTGAATCTTATTTATCATATAGTATTGATTATAGTAATGAATATTTTTTATTTATGAATGTGCATGGTTTCAATGTATTATTGATATGGCTCCTGCAAAGTCACATTCGCAAGCTTCTTTAATGTCAAATCTAAAAGAGTGTTACATTCCTTTTTGTCTTTCTTTAACCAAAACCAGCTTTCTCCTCTCTAATCCTCTTTTGCTTTCGCCCCCATAAAAAAAAAATGCCTTTCGCTTTCTACTTTCTACTTTTTCATTCCTTTGCTGAAATCTCTGTAAAAATTTCAATCTGAAAAAAAAACTTACAATCTTACTTTATAGCTTTCAGTCACTGTGTGCTCAATGCTCTTTCCTTTTCTTTTAGGGAACTTTACTCAGGTGTATAACATTTTATATGAAATTACCAGATACATACAGATCTTTTTATTATTACTATCATATTTCGGGTATATTTTTTATACCCAGCGTGCCCCTGCTAAACGTTACAGGAAAAAACGTAATTACAAAGAATGCCACTGCCATGTCAGCAAAGCCGCGTCGCCACGTCAGAAATCGCTGACGTGTATTAATGAACTCAGCCGTAAAGCGATACAGCGGCAGTGACGGCTGAGTTACGGTTAGTAGCGGCTGATTTATGGAAAATGACTGAGTTATGAGCAAACGGCTGACTTACGAGTATAACTCAGACATTAGTTACGACTGAGTTAATGAAGTCGGTCTGAGTTATGAGAAAATGGCTGACTTTCGAGCATAACCCAGCCTAAGTTACGGCTGAGATTTCACCCGTTGGTTGATTTGTCAAAATTTTGGCTGAGTTATTTCTTCGACACGGCCGAGTTAACTTTTTCCGGTTGGCTGGGTTATCAAAGACGGCCTAGTTATGTGATGTCGTTACGGCTGATTTAGCCTCTAGTGTCATAAATCAGCCGTAATGAGCTGAGTTAATGGAAAACTCGGCCCAATTACGGCTGACTTAGTAGCGAAAGATTAATTACTAGAATAGCTTGCAATTACGGCCGACTTATCAAACGATACGGCTGAGTTAAATATTTTCGGTTGAGTTACGACATTAAACGGCTGAATTTGGCTGCATTTTTTTCGATTTTTAATTACTGTAATAGTATGCATGTTGCGACCGAGTTAAAGTTTTGTTTGATGGCTGGTTTAATTCGGTTGATTAACATTTTCGTTTGGTGGCTTACTTGCCACTTCATCAATTAAAAAAATGACGTGGCATGCAACATTCCATGTCATCATTCCATGTCATCATCATCAAGGGAAATACGAAAGGTCTTTTCTACTACTCATCTTCTTCTTCATTGTGTCGATCTTCACCTGTGTTTTTCCACATCTCTGGAACTTAAATTTCACTCGACTCGTCATCGTCTTACTTCTTCATTTTCGTTCTTCCTTACCCCGATATGACTGATCCGGTTCCGGTAATTGTTGTTTCCGGTAACTGGGTAAAGAAACACAAATTCGTATTTAACACCGACGATAAAGGGTGTAGAGTTGTGCAGATAGATGAGGAAACAACGCACGACAAGCTTGTGAAGTTGGTGCTCGATGACTACGGATTGAATGAGTTGAGCCATCAGTTAAAGCTGAGCTACATGTTCTCGAAGAAGGCTATGAAAAATATGTCGCTTGATACTCCACCAGTTTATGTCTCCAATGATCGACAGTTGCAATGTTTTCTAAGCCTACGGAAAATCGATCAACTACGTCTCTGTGTGGAATTTACGGTGAAAGAGTATATGGAAATTAGTCGGAAGGACGGATCGAGAGGAAGGATGAAACGGCCATCCAGTTCTGGCTCAAAATTAGAATCTAGATACGAAGTTCCCGATGGTGGATTTGAAGGTTTCTGTTATGATTATAGTGAAAATCAAGACGAAGAAGCAGGTGACCAAGAAGCAGGTGACCAAGAAGCAGATGACGAAGAAGAAGATGATGAATTTTCAAGCCGATTTGATGTTTTCGACGACTCCGATGGTGCCTCATCTGATGATGATAACTTTACTGTATACGGCGATCCTCAGAATAAAGACGAAGATTCACCGTCTCTGCCTCCTAAGAAGAAACCTCAGAACATTGAAATGGCCGGATCGGCTGGGGACTCGGAGGCTTTAAGGTTGGAGTTGTCTTCGCTAAACCTCGCTGTAGGTCAACGATACCGGAGCAAAGAAGATTTGGTGTATCGACTCAAACTTCTTGCGGTAAGGGATGGATTTGATTTTAATGTACCAGTCTCAAATCCGACCGCAGTGAATATTGTTTGCTGGGTTGATGAATGTCGATGGAGAGTTCGTGCATCTACACAAGGGGATGAGCCACATTTTTATGTTCGTATATACGATTCGGAACACACATGTTCTGTGACGGAACGTTCTAATCGATCCCGACAAGCAACACCTGATGTTTTGGGAGGTCTTTACAGGGACTTTCTTGGTGACGTTGGTGCGGATGTTAAACCTAAATCAGTCGGAGTAATTATCAATAAGCATTTTAGAATAAAGGTAATTACTGTGTCGCGGCTGACCTATTGATTACTATACGACTGACTTTTTCTCATCTCGGCTGATTTATCAATACATTCCGGCTGACTTATAGTTTACGACTTATATATATTACGGCTGACTTATGTTTACATTGTGGTTGACTTATATCTTACGGCTGACTTATGTTTACATTGTGGCTGGGTTATATATATTACGGCTGACTTATAGTTACGATATGTTGGTGTCAACAGATGGGTTATTGGAAGTCACATAGGACGCTCCTGTATGCAAGGCAGATCGATCAGGGAACTCCTGAGAGTAGTTTTGAAGAACTGCCTTCTTACCTATACATGATAAGACGGGCAAATCCGGGTACAGTCACGCGTCTTCAACTTGATGATGAAGGAAGATTCAACTATGTGTTCATTGCTTTTGGTGCCAGTATTGCTGGGTTTCCTTTCATGCGCAAAGTTGTTGTTGTCGACGGTACGTTTCTCCATGGAAGTTACAAAGGGACCCTTCTAACAGCCCTAGCTCAGGATGGTAATTTTCAGATTTATCCAATAGCTTTCGGTATTGTTGACACCGAAAATGATGATTCTTGGCGTTGGTTTTTTACGCAACTCAAAGTTGTTATCCCTGACGATAAGGATCTTGCGATAATCTCGGACAGACATAAGTCAATAGGGAAAGCAATTGGTGAAGTGTTTCCGTTGGCTTCTCGTGGAATTTGCACTTACCATTTGTATAAGAACATTTTGGTGAAATTCAAAGGAAAACATTTGTTCCCTCTGGTGAAAAAAGCGGCAAGGTGTTTTAGGCTGAGTGATTTTAATGAGGCGTTCAATGAGATTGAAGCGTCTGATCAAAACCTACATGGATACCTCCAACGAGCTGGTGTCCAAATGTGGGCGCGTGTTCATTTCCCGGGTGAAAGGTACAATTTAATGACTACTAATATTGCGGAATCAATGAACAAAGCACTGTCAAAGTCCAGAAGCCTTCCCATAGTTCGACTGTTAGAATCGATACGGACTATGATGACCAGATGGTTTGCTGAACGGAGAGTGGACGCGAATTCGCAGCAAACAACGCTCTCACGAGGTGTTGAAAAACTGTTGCAGGTAACTCAGCTGTAACTGCTTACATAAGTCAGTCGTCAAACGTTCTTAAACCAGTCATTATTTCCATAAATCAGACTTAACGTATTTTGTTTTTTTTTTCCCCTCTAATAGGCCCGTGTCACCGCGGCAAGACTTATGGGTGTACAAACGATTGATGCTTTACGCGTGCAGGTAACTTATGGAACACAGTTGCATATTGTAAATGTGGATTCTAAAAAATGCACATGCCGTCGTTTCGACCACGAGAAATTACCATGCATACATGCAATCGCAGCTGCAGAGCATATGGGTGTGTCTCGTATATCCCTGTGCAGTCCTTACTATAAGAGAAGTTACTTGGTTAGCGCATACGCTGCTCCAATCATGCCTTCCGATACGGCAATCCCTGTTCCTCAAATTGTAGTTAACCAACCGTGCTTGCCTCCGATTGTTGTAAACCAGCCAGGAAGGCCCAAGAAAATTAGGATTAAATCATCTTTGGAAGTTGCCATTGGAAACAAACGCCCTAGGAAGCAACATGTATGTTCTCGATGTAAACAAGCTGGGCATAATGCTAAAACTTGTCAGTCGTAGTATTGTTTGTATGAATTCTCTTTTATGTATTTGTTAATGGCGAATTAATCTGAGTAACTCAGCCGTATATCGTTATAATAATTCGGCCAAACCACGAATTCATCTGTGGTACATCATCCGTGTTGTTGTCATAACTCGGCCAAACCACGAATTCATCTGTGGTACATCAGCCGTGTTGTTGTCATAACTCGGCCAAACCACGAATTCATCTGTGGTACATCAGCCGTGTTGTTGTCATAACTCGGCCAAACCACGAATTAATCTGTGGCACATCAGCCGTGTTGTTGTCATAACTCGGCCAAACCACGAATTGTTATGTGTTAAATTCGTGATTTAATTTAATCTGAAATTAAACAACGTTTATAAGATGTATTTAACTTCTTCTATTCACTCATCTTTTAATGATCATAAAATTAGCTCATGTTTGTACCCTAAACCCTAAACCAACACCATCTAAACCCTAAACACACAGAGGCCATACTTAACTTCCATTCCTAGAAAGTCGATCTATATAGAATGTGAATGGGCTGAAAGTGTGAAATTTTTATTGTGATTTAATGTTATAAATCTGGACATTATTAGAACCAGACATAATGTTAATATACAAATGGCCCTCTAAATAAAATGATTTTTTTCATAACTCGGCCGTAAGTAGTAAATACCTCAGCCGTAACGTATTTGAATTATTTTGAATATTTTTTTAATTGTTTTAGTTATTATAATAATTTTTTTTTGTATTATTTTCAATTATTATGTCTAAATTTATGACATTAAAACGCGTGTGCGTGTGAATATGTCAGCAATTATTGTTGGCGTTTCCCCAAAAAACACTTTCTGTAATCTCGAGACTGTATATAATAAATTAATATCTGAGTAACTCAGCCTTAAAACGTTATAATAACTCAGCCAATTCTCGTTTTAATCTTCAATATACAGGAATGGCTTGAACGACGTCGTTTGATCAGTGCTTTAGTAGATACGACTATATTGATTTAGTGATTTATTTATTTTTTTAGTAATCAAAGAGAAGATGATGGCGCAGAGATCTCTACTAGGCGGCGACTCTAGGGTTGATGAGAAAACTGCTTCTGAAGGAAATGAGGTATTTTTTTCCCAACCGTCTGAGACGAACAAATCTTTAGATATCTTTATATTGTCTGTCGTGTTTGTGGTAACGTAGGAGCTGGATCGTATGGAAATAAGGATGAGAACGAGGTACGGCGAAAACCGGAGGCGCGATAAGGGCGTTCCGATCGCGTGTGATTGCAGTGCATCGGTTCTCGTTGCCACTTCTCGTGATCCTAATACAAGAGGAAAACTTTATTTCAGTTGTCCGTATGAAATCTCAGACGTAGGCATCTTTTAAGATTTATTGGGTCTTGATTTTGAGTTCTGATTCCTTTTTTTTTTTTTTTTTAATTTTGGGGTGTAATATGGGTTATGTATGATTTTTAAGGGTCCTGGTCGTGGCTGCGGTTTCATGAGGTGGTGGACTGTCGCATTGTGTGACGAATTTGAGAAGATAAAGGAGGAGAAGAATGAGATGAAGCAGGATTTGGATGCAGCCAAGAAGCGCATCGAGGCTCAGGAAGAAAAGATCTTTCTTATGGAAGAGAAATTTGAAGCGCTAGAGAAGAAGTATCAGAGCTTGAACAAGTATCTGTGAGCTTAGTTAATTTCGGTTTTTTATTTGGACTTCCTTGTACTGTCTGGTTTTTTTTTTTTTTGTACTGCATTGTACTGTCGGTATTAGTCTGTATGTCGCTACCATAACTCGGCCAAACCTCGAATTTCTCTGTGTTATATTAACTCGGCCAAACCACAAATTAATATAGGATAAGTCAGTCATATCTTTATAAAAACTCGGCCAAACCACAAATTAATATCACAAGAAATTAAACGCAGATAAAATAGAGTTATAATTCACATGTAATAAGTAAACCTTATTACATATGAACACATCCAAAAAAAAAAGTAACAATTGTTTCAAAAAAAGTAAATTTTTGTTTTCCAATTACGTTACCAAAAGAAAAATAAATGAATATTACTAATAAAATCTTAACAGTATTTTCACATGTATATTTATTGTTATAATGGTATGGTGCTATTGAAACTTATCTAATAACTCTAAAGTCAGCCGTCAAGCAACCTTTCGTCTTCCGTTAAGCATATAACTCAGCCGTCACATGTGCATTTTGCCGCGGAACATTAAGAGACGCAACCTTTCCACTGCTTTTCCCTATTTTTCTCTTTATATCATATCAGTTCGTTAACTCATCGTCTCTCGTTCGTCTTTCTCTCCAATCCCCTACACAAAATATATCCGGTACATCTTCCAATCGACATGGAAGCGGTTGTTCCTCACATCGACCTAAAGTTTTTCGGCGAAGTAGCAGCGATCATTATCGCTGATGGTCGGGAGGATCTTCCCGTCCTAAACCCGGGTGTTGGTTACTGGGTTGACAAAACCACTGTTACGTGGTTCAAGTTCAATCACGACCTCGCTGTCGCGATTGCAGAGATACTCGAGCACAACTGGCACCATGAGTGGCCGACGTACCGCTTGATTCCCGCCGATGTTAAGAGACGATGGTTTATCCTCCTCGCGGTAAGCATCGATATTTGATATAGAGCACACTAAAACCGAAAACCGAATTCACGATCTTTTCTTTCTTTGTAGCGTAAATACACGTGGGATCCAATGCAAACATCAACGGTTTGGACCCAGTTCCATTTGGTGGCTAGAACTATATTCCGGGACCAGATGCGTACGTTGATGAGGATATGGGCGCGTAGTGGCGATAAGCCCGAGTGGATGAATCTAATAGTGTGGAATAATTTATGCGATATGTTTGCCGAATTTGGCCGTTTGTTCCGTCGTTAAACTTCCTTCTACTGTCGTTTCAGCTATGAACTTCTGTGATCAGCTTTTAGTATGACCTTTGTTATCACTTGATTTACCCGTGGTTTCCATTGTTCAATTTTATTATAAATGAGCCGTAACTTGACCTTAACTCAGTCGTGACTTGCTAATAACATGAATTAATCTACGTTAAGTCAGCCATGACGCTTTCATAACTCGACCAAACCACGATTTAATATGTGCTAAGTCATCCACATCTTAGCAGTCATGTAATTTACGCAGATTTATAAAATCTTAACAGTATATTCACATGTATATTTATTGTACTTACCAAAAAAAAAAACATGTATATTTATTGTTATAATGGTATGGTGCTATTGAAACTTATCTAATAACTCTAAAGTCAGCCGTCAAGCAACCTTTCGTCTTCCGTTAAGCATATAACTCAGCCGTCACGTGTACATTTTTGCCGCGGAACAATAAGAGACGAAACCTTTCATCTACCTTACCCTTTTTTTTTCTATTTATATCCGATCAGTTCGCCTTCGTCTCTTTCCATCTCATGGTCTCTCGTTCGTCTTCGTCCCCAATCCCCTACACAAAATATCTCCTGGAAAACATCTTCCAATCGACATGGACGTTTTTCCTCACATCACAGGAAAGTTTCTCAGCGATGTTCTAGGGATCATTGTCGCTAATGGTCGGGAGGATCTACCCGTTCTGAACCCGGGTGTTGGTTACTGGGTTGACAAAACCACTGTTACGTGGTTCAAGTTCAATTACGATCTCTCTGTCGCGATTGCAGAGATACTCAAGCAGAACTGGCACCATGAGTGGCCGACGTATCACTTGATTCCCGCCGATGTTAAGGAACGATGGTTTATCCTCCTCGCGGTAAGCATTGATATTTGATATAAAGCAAACTAAAAACCGAATTCACGATCTTTTCTTTCATTGTAGCGTAAATACACGTGGGATCCAACGAAAACATTCACGGTTTGGACCCAGTTCAATTTCGTGGCTAGAACGATATTCCGGGACCAGATGCGTGCGTTTATTGGGATATGGGCGCGTAGTCGCGATAAGCCCGAGTGGATGGATCTAATAGTGTGGGATAATTTATGCGATATGTTTGCCGAATTTGCCCTATTGTTTCGTCGTTAAACTACCTTGTACTGTCGTATCGTCTTTGAACTTCCGTGTAATGATCAGCTTTCCTTATGACTTTTGTTAAATTTGATCAGATTTCCATTGTTATGAACTTCTATGACTTCTATGTTCAGATTTCCATTGTTAAATTTTATTATTAATACTGTCGTAACCTGACCACGAATTAATCTACGTTAAGTCAGCCATTACGCTGTCGTAACTCGGCCAGACCACGAATTTAGTCGATATAGTGGTATGGTGCTATTAAAACTTATCTAATTAATGTGTTCCGTATTTAGAAATTAATGTGTTACGTAACTCAGCCGTAGAACGTAAATATTATTCTACAGCCAGACATCAAACTCTAACTCAAAAGTCAGCCGTCACGCAACCTTTCGTCTTCAGTTAAGCATATAACTCGGCCAAACCACGAATTAATCTGTGTTTCATGATCATTATGATACAGTCATGTAATTTACTCAGATTAATGAGATGTAATTAACTATTTATATTCACTATCCAAATAATGATCATGAAATAAGCTCATGTTTGCACATTTTAGAACTCATCCAATAAACCGATATACCAAACTCAAAAATTTGAATTATTTTGAATACTTTCTCAAAAATGTTGTCATTTATGACTGATTCGACGACTTGCCGTCTGCGGGTGAATATGTCAGTAATTATTAATGGCGTCTCCCGAAAAACCACTTTATGTCATCTCGAATATTAATATGTATAAATTAATGGGATGTTCGTAAGACAGCTGTAACTCAGCCAGTACTGGTATGTCTCGAACGACGTAGTTTTATTAGTATACATGACTATATTGATTTAGTGAGTTTCCGAACACCTAGAGTCATCAATTAGACATTTATCCCAAAATAAACAATTAGGGTTCTTCGTCTGTCTCCGAATAACGAGAGAAGATGGAAGTAAGCTCTGGATCGACGAGTAGCTTTGGGAGTAATTCTGGAGTTCGGAAACTGTGTGAATGTGGATTGCCGGCAAAGGTCTTCAAATCCAAAACGGATAAAAATCCAAATCGAAGGTTCTTTGGGTGTCAGTTGTACAAGGAAGGTGGTAATGCTCACTGCAAATTCTTTAGGTGGCTCGACGAGGAGGTCATAGGGTGGCCGAAAAGGGCTTTGGCAGAGGCTCAATCTGTAATTAAAGAGAAGACTGAGAAGATTGAAGAACTTAATGCGACAATTTTGGAGCTTCGTGGTGATTTGGAGAGGCAAAACTTGGAGATATCATCAATTAATACAGAAGATGAGAAGATTTCGATTGAGCTTGGATTACAGAAAAGGATTGACGAAATGGAAACAATAGTTTATCGTCAACGCATCGTCATCAGGGGATTGACAGGATTGCTTGTATGTGTCGTATCAGCCATTGTCTTTTGTATTGTTAGTGATGTTTGAATTTTATTTGGCTTTGTTAGTAATGCTTTTTGTTAGTGTTGTTTGAATTTTGCCTAATGACCAATAATAACTCAGCCGTTAAATGTATATTAACTCAGCCGTTAAATGTATAAAAACTCAGCCGTAACATCAAAAATTACTCATAAGTCCGCCGTGTCGCTGGAATAACTCGGCTAAACCACGAATTCATCTGTGTTAAGTCAGCCATATCGCTAGAATAACTTGACATAAATTCAGTAACATAGATTCATTAACATATCAATAACATAGATTCAAAAAAAAAAAAAAAAAAAAAACAAACAAATAGAATGGATATCTCCATTCTTAGTCTGATTCCGACCCCGACAACTCGGTCGGCTTAAACCCCACTTTGTCCCAGTTGATCCCCGTCACGTTGAATGCCACCTTCTCCTCGTAAGCCTTCCTTGCCTGCTCCTTCACGATCTGGAACTCCTCCTCCACGTTAAATCCGTCCTTCAAACTCATCATCTTCCTTAAGAGATCCAGTTTCGCATTCTCCTCACGCAACGTGAGATCCAAAGCGTGGGCTTCCTCCGTCTCTTTCATGTTGTGTTTGATGAGAGAGATGATGCCTTCGAAACGTTCTTTCTGCTCTTGCATCTCCACGGTACGCCTCCTGCTGCGGGAACCGTCTTCAACACGCGTCCTCTTGCTGCTAGACCCTGATGCATCCATGATCGACGAGAGGAAAGACAAGAGAGATTATATATATTAGTTGCTAATAATCAAGAAGATAAAAGACGAGAGAGAATTGTTTTACAAGAGTTATATTTAGAAGAGATATATATAGGGAAAATAGGTATAAGGGTATCTAGGTATAATGATAACTTGAGTGGGTAGTTATTCGAGGTGGGGAGTTATCCGAAGTGGGGAGTTAACCGAGGTGGGGAGTTATACAACATTTGTATAACTCGACAATAATAAACTCCTAATAAACCATAACTCAGCCGTGTTGTTAGACAATAACTCAGCCGTGTTGTTAGATTATCTCCGTATCTCAGCCGTAGAACGTAAATATCTCAGCCATTACGTATTATTCTACAGCCAGACATCAAACTAATAACTCAAAAGTCAGCCGTCACGCAACCTTTCGTCTTCCGTTAAGCATATAACTCAGCCGTCACATGTACATTTTTTTGCCGCGGAACATTAAGAGACGCAACCTTTCCACTGCTTTTCCCTTTTTTTCTCTTTATATCATATCAGTTATGATTATAGTGAAAATCACGAATTATAACTACGTTAATGGGTAGTTATTCGAGGTGGGGAGTTATCCGAGGTGGGGAGTTATACAACATTTGTATAACTCGACAATAATAAACTCCTAATAAACCATAACTCAGCCGTGTTGTTAGATTATCTCACCCAAACAACGAGTTAGTACAAAAGACAACCCCATACATAATCATCACGAGAACTCAAAAGCATAAATAGTTAGTACAAAAGACAATCACATGTTCGAAATACTAATATTTTACATATCATCATAATGTATCATTGGGCAACAAACGCAGCGAGCAGGTCAGGTGCCTCATCATAGATCTCTGTTGCCATCTTAACCCGTATAGCCTGAATATTTTCATCACAGATGCCAACGAAACTTACACCAAGCGCTAGACATTCGATAAATTTCAACGCGTACACGCCACAGTCTCCAACTTGGCTGTTCTGAGGGACCCTCGATTTATTCCTCCTTCTGAATGAAAACTGCTCGAACCTAGGTGGGTAGATTTCAGGAGGAATTATTTCATTCATCATCTTAGGAATCATCCTCGTAAACGGCCTACAAGCCTCCAGCACAGATAACTCACTTTCCTTGGTATGCTGCCCCACGATGCTATCATAGCAATCAATGTGCCCCTTAACCAGGTCAACGTCCAGCGCCAGCCAGTGATTGCCTCCGATTTGGTGAACTATATACAAGTGATCCACATCTTCTATCCATTTCATATTTGTCTGCTGATCTTTTGGCTCCAAACCGTGTACCAGCCTCTCGTAAGCGGTGCCTTTGAATTTAATCCTCTCGGGTTTTATCTTGAACTGGTCATACTCTTTACACCAATAGCTCACGAACCACGAGTCTATAAACGCAATGCGTTTGGTGTGGAATGGGAAGGGAACTCGCGTGATGAACCTCTTTCTAAGAACCCTCAAATACGCAGCAATATGCTGCACACAAAAAAAAAAAGAAAAAAATAACAACTCAGACAAAACATAACAATAACTCAGACATAATGTAGAAAAACATACCAATAATTCAGCCATAATGTTGAAAAACACACTAATAACTCAACCATTATCTAGAAAATCTCAGCCAAAACACACCAACAACTCAGCCACAACACCAACTCTTACAATACCTCAGCCAAAACACACCAATAACTCAGCCAAAACAAACCAATAACTCGGCCACAACACTTACAATAACTCAGCCATAATGTTATACTTACGTCATCGTAAAGCCATCCATATTGTCGATCTGGCCAGTCCTTTCTTTCGGTGATGAGTATTCTGTAGAAATCAACAGTGTCTGTTGCCCTGCCCAATGGGAGATGCCTAACAGATAAACACAAGTTAATATACATAAATAGTGTAAAACAAGCCGTAATTAACAAGGTTAAAAGGTATAGAGGGTCATACTTGAATGGGGCCATCATTTCCTTCAGTTTCTGCAATTTGGCCGGATCAACTGGTGACAGAGGATCATATATTCCAGCTGAAGGCACACAATTCTTCCTCATGCACGTCAGTCCGTTGTCTCCGATATGAGGAAATATCCGTTCAGAGACATTAGAGAGTGGATTCAATGCACTCCCATCCGGAGACAGCTTGACACTCTCCTTCCTTAGAGCGTTGATTCTTTCAATCCTTATAAGTTCCTCTTCATCATCTTCAGACTCAGGTAACGTGCGTTCGTCACCAGCTAGCAACTGGTCTGTGACATCATATACGTCATTGTCACCTTTAATGCCAGCCTTTTCCAATACTTCCTCATCTTTGTCGGGGACATCAGCAGCCTCTTTCTTCTCATCAAGAGCAGCTCCTCCCTCCGCCGGAGCAGTAGCTAGTTTTCGTACCACCTTTTTAACCGTTGTAGAAGAAGGCTTCCTACCTCTTCTACGTCCGACTGCTGCCTGAACTTTGGGGGCCTTATCTTTGGCGGGCTTATCCTTGCCGGTATTCTTCTTTCCCGCTGCGATTTTCTCTGTGTCAATTTTCTTGGAGCGTAATACCCTAGTATTATTAGGTAACGTTTCTATGAAATCAATAGCAGATTTGCCATCAATGACATTAGCAAATTCCTTTTCCAGATTCTTACTGACACCAGCAATACCAATGTCCTTCTCAACATCGACAATATCCTTCGCCTGCATAAACGTACCGATAACTCAGCCATAAGATAAAGATAACTCGGCCGGTAGGTGATTAATATAATAATAACTCAGCCGTAATGTGATTAATATAATGATAACTCAGCCGTAAGGGGATAACTCAGCCATTATGTGATCAAGATAGTGAAAACTCAGCTACTAGGTTATTAAGATAATAATAACTCAGCCGCAATGTATTTATACATATGTCTGGCACTGTTAGCTTACCAGAGGACTAGTAACAGACTGGTTTTGTGGAGGTTTCGCTGGACCTTTTGGTGTTGCTTTTTCTTTTTGATTCAGCAAAAGGTTGACTTGCGTCGGCTTTTCGGGAGGTTCTGTTTCTTTGAAGGCTGAGTTTTCCTCACCGTTTTCACCAGATTTCCCTACCCCCTGCTCAATTGCATTCAGACGCTCTTTCATCTGTTTCAACTCCTTCTCCATATATTCAAACTTTTCATCCATCCTCGCTTCTACTCTATCTCCAATCACCTTCTCCATATTTGAAGACACTTCTTTGATGCTTGTATCAACGGTGTCAAACCTTGAGTTTAATTGCTTCACCAATTCCACGAATGTTTTAACAGACACATCTTCCAGAACATCGTCCTCCGCACTACCAACCTGGAACACATACACAAAAACGCATAAACAAGCTACCCAAACATCACATCAAATATAAACTCACTACATACCATATCATTTACCTTTTCTTTCTTCTTCTTCTTCTTCTTCTTCTTTTCTGCATCTCCTTCACCAGATTCAACACCATCACTGTTGATCACATCCTTGACATTGTGGACTTTCTGCCTCTTTGCAGGAGATTCAGAGTCACCCGCTGCATTAGAATTTACATTTTTCCTCTTCTTCTCAGTCTTCTTCACATCCCAATATCCGTTAACAAACCTATCCTCATGTATATCTCGGATCAAATTATCAAGTGCTGGGTCCTCTTCTTCATCTGGCCACGTATGAAATAGCTCTCTGACATCATCCTTCATAACCAATTTACTCACACGCAGCTATAACATAAGAGATTATAAAACCCATTAGTAAATCAATAATTATAACTCAGCCATCACTAACCAACACTAATATAACTCAGCCAGCGCATAAATCATAACTCAGTCATCAAAACGATAACTCAGCCATCACAAAATTTAACTCAGCCATTACTAAAACATAACTCAGTCAGTAACTATCAGTCATCAAAAACGATAACTCAGCCATCACAAAATATAACTCAGCCATTACTAAAACATAACTCAGTCAGTAACTATCATAACTCAGTCAGTAACTTTCATAACAGAGCCTAAACCTTACCTCACCATGCGCTTTGATATCTTCAGCAATGGTCAATTCCATTGTTTTACGTGTACGGTTTCCACCCCAACGAAGCAACGGTATCTCATCCTTGTTGACTACTCTCCCATATCGCTCTCCAAAGCATTTGACTGAATCATACGCCAAAGCCTGTAACACGTAAACCATACCACTGACGGTGTACGTCTTTCCAACAGGCCTCAACATCTTTATAGAATTAACCAGGGCTTCAAATGCTGACCGACCCCATGGATAAGTGTTCATGGCTTCGTCATCAAAAACTCTTTTCGCACTTTCAAATGGTATTCTAGAGTTATGATGCAAGCCATACAGTCCAATGGCTTGAAGAGTCAACAGCCCCAACCACTTACGCTTTTCAGGAGTCCATGTCCTGCACACTAGTAATCCTGCCCTCAGTTCATCTAACTTTGGACCTTCACCACCAGGCACATTCAATTCACTGAAGAACGCTTTGTAGTCAGCTTTAGGTTCAAACTTTTCTGTAGGGATTGAACCTGTGTTTAACCCCGTGATATGACCAAATTCGTTCAAGCCAAACCTGATAGGTTGACCACCAACTAGAAACCAAATCTCCTTCTTGTGTATTCTTAACTGTCTACACAGTAGAAAATGTACAGTCTTACCAGACCACACGAATTGGCTTTCAGCTAGCTTAGCAATTATTCCAATAGGTGACCCCTTCAGTTCATTCCACGCATCTTGTCCTATTGATTCTATAATCACAGGGACATCTCCCATCTTGATATTGTGATTTAACAATTTATTCTCCAGAATAGACTCCCCTTCTGCGTAAAGTCTTGGAGGGTAATCCCTTGGTTGTTCTTCAGAAATAACCTCAGCCATCTGATAAACCATAAATCAGCCGTAAGCATACAGTAACTCAGTCACAACATAAAACAAACTCAGCCACAGTTGAGCAGATAAACCATAACTCAGTCGTAAGCAGAGAGTAACTCAGCCACAACGTAAAACAAACTCAGCCACACCATAAAACAAACTCAGCCATAGATGCATTGATAAATCATAAATCAGTCTAAAGCAAACAATAACTCAGCCATGGAATCGAATAGATATAACAAATTAGCCACCATATGAAAATCAACGTTGGCGAAAATCAGCTGTAATAAGCGTCGATAAAAACCCTCAATTTCTTCGCGATAGTTTTCGGAAAACAGTTTCTATCACGGAAATCACTCGCTATTGAACTTAGATGCGGGAAAAATGTCGGAAAATCCAAAATAAAGATTCGACACATACCTTAAACAAGTTGAGTTGAGACGAAATGGTCCCGACTTGAGGTGAGGCGACGAAGTAAAAGGTCCCGACTTGAGTAGAGACGAAATGCGACGGAGAGAGTTAAGAGTTTCGGCCGGAATTAGGGTTTCTTAGTGTTAGTCGGAATCGCGTTTCCGTCGGAGAAAGAAACAGTTTTTTTTTTTCGGAGACGAACAGTGACAGAGAGGGAAATCGAAAGGGTTCTCTTAATGACGTTAATGACGTGGCTTTAATTTGTTTTTCTTTTAATGACGTGGATTAACATAATTTTCGTTAATCATTTCTTAATTAAAAATGGATTAAAAAAAAAAAAACTAATCAAGGGTGTTAATTGTAATTACACAAAGACGCTAAACATATGAGTAATTTTTAAAAAATGTATGATATTCTAGTAATATTTGAACTTTTGGTTAACATCTGAGTAAATATTTCTTTCTTTTATGCTCATTTCCTTTCTCTCACGTTCATCCTTTTTTTCCCTTATACACTCTTTAGATTAATCAAAAAGAATCGAAACTATATTCTAACTGCACCTAGTTATATGGTTCGAACTTTGGTCACACGTGTGTGCGAGTGTCATTGTAACAACATGAATAGGTTGGAGTAGGTAAAGAGTGCATGATTGATGATGAAACAAAGGACTTTGGTAAGGAGGAAATGTCATTGTCCACTTGAGAAATGAAAGTGCAACAGTGACTAAATCTTGGTTTGTGACCATAAACAACAAAAAGCAAACCCACGAAGATTTCTAAAGTAAAATACAAATGAAAGACGCTCCCTCGAGAAACTAAGTTCACTCACTCTCTCACGCCCCTACGGGTCGGGCCATGCCACCATTGAATTCTTCTCTCTCTTTTTTTTTTTTAATGATTCCTTCTCTAAATATCATCTCATATATCACTTTATATTTCTTTCTACTTTTCAAGCATCCAAAGTTTGATTATTTTAATGAATATATAGTGTATCTTCTTCTCTAAAGACTAAAGGCAAAGAAAGAATCCATGTGCAAACTTTGTTTCTACATGTTCTAGCATATATTCCCCCGCATTTCTTTTTTTCTTTTGTTCCGCTTTAAGAACAAATGTTAAAATATGCTTTTGTATGTGCTCAAAGCTCATTACGTACTTGATTAATTAGTACTCGGAGAGGTAAGTTTGATATGAATAGATTGCATGTAATGGTAACATGTACGCAGAGAGCATAATGAAGAAATTATCAAAATAAGTAGATATGAAATATGGTTATAGATATGGTATTATTCTGAAAAAATTACTCCTAGGATCCTCCACTTTTTGACACTAGTTGAGAATAAAGCGAAGTCTTTCTGATTTTATTCCTAATCACATCCACATGATCTACATGCGCCTATATACTGTTAACAATACACACTCACCTACATGAGTATGTAATGTAATACTAATAAATCTCCTCATTTTCTATAAATTAAAATGAATGCAAATCATCATGTCATAGAATTTCATTGTTTTGTCTCTACCCCATTCCCATTAGTTGTCATTATCCATTTTCCTATAAGAAAATTAATGTATATTCTGTTTGATAAACTAAATGCTCGTGAAGTGTATGATACAAAAAGGGGTCTAAATATTCATGCGATAATTAAAAGGTATGCAGTTAATGGCAAACGCGTGTACCAAATAACAGGACAAGGATCAATTAAGATAGTAATTAAAAGATTATTGTCTTTACACGCTGATATGTAAGCTTAGGTCCCTTTGTGTCTCCGTGTGTCCTAATCAAAACCCGAAAGAGGATTAAAATAAAGAAAAAGTTAATAAACAATGATAAAGGTAATCCCCCGATGATTAATATGTCCAAATGTGTGGGCTGGTCATTATTTATTTATAATTAGCATTTAGCAGTTGCTAATCACCTAACCATAGTCTCTCTTTACTTTTGCATCATGTTTAGATTAAATAGTAGTGGGTGAAGCTTCTATTCTTTCTCGTATAAAGATATTTTGTATTTATATTCCTGTAATAGTTATCTTGTACGTATTTATAAGTCCATCTGGTTCACGCTCAGGTTGTCATGTCATATTGATGCTCTTACAACATACCATTTATATTCATAATTCATGTCATGAATTTTACAAAATCATGCCAACTTTTTTGTAAAAGGAAAAGAAAAGTTAATAAATAGTGACTAGTACGGGAGTAAAAGCAGTAACACATTTCCTTACGTACATTTAAGTGGAATGGTTTCAAAATCTGGAAAGTGATAACAGTGCATGCTTGATATTTGGATTTATAAAATATATTATGTCATATCAATGTATGGTTGAAAAATCGGAAAAGTGAAGTAAACTAAAATTATAAATAAACAAGAGAGGAGCGTCATGAGGACATAGAAAGTAGATTACGTTGTGACATCCGATAGATAAGTAAGGAAATAATGAGATTAGTGTAAAGCATATGAGACGTGGGATTAGTTCGTTGGAGGGCGAGCAAATAATGTCGTTGATAGAAAATAAATAAATCACATTACGTATATTAAACTAATTAATTAGAATGAAGAGGATGGAGACATTTTCTCGACGTGGGGTTCACTTGTGTCGGCACAAACTCAAACAAACCAACTTAGTTATAAGATTAAAACACACTTTTGTAAAAATGTTTTGTTTGCAGTAAGTTTTATTTTTTTCTTTTCACTTCTTATTTCCCTTTTTACTTGTAGAATCGTGTGCATACCTATATATATGGATAGTCAAAGATGGTATTTTTGTGTGGCTAATGTTTGAGGGGTTCGAGAGAGATAGAACGGTGTAACTACGTTATGGTTTCGTGGTGAGACCACTTTCTCTGACATGGAGACAGATCAACATCACATGTATGCTACTGCTCCTATTAATTGTTTCTCTTTACTAAAACCAAGATAGAAATTTAACACTATTTCTTACTTCTTTTGTATTATGTTTTGATATATATATATATATATATATATGTTTTTTCTTTTGTATTTTTACTGTTGTTAAAATCGTTATATAAGAAATTACTTTGTAGAATTATGCGTTAGAGAACCTTAATCAAGAAAGAAAATGTGTTACCGAAATTAGGGCAAATATGAGAGGGAGCTTACATTTTCAAACATTAAATACATTTTTTCTTCTTCTGGTCTTAAAATTAAAATTAGGCCTGGGCAAAATACCCAGAACCGAATACCCGAACCGAAAAACCCGAACAATACCCGAACCGAATCCGAACCCGATTTTTAAAAATACCCGAATGGGTCCTAACCTCCTACCCGAAAAAAACCCGAACCGAACCCGAACCGAATCCAATACCCGAATATACCCGAATGTACCCGAATACAAATATACACCTAAAAATATTAGTTATATTTATATTTATAATACCCGAAATACCTAAAATTACAATCATAAATCCGAATATATTAGGTATTTTAGATATTTTTGGTTATATTTGGGTAAAGAGTAACCAATGTATCTTCAAGAAATCGGGTATTTCGGTTAGATTTGGGTATATATGAGTTAAAAACCCGCACCCGACCCGAACCCGAAAATATTTCGGGTATTTTTGGTTATTTTCGGGTATTTTGCTTTTTTATTAAAATACCCGAACCGACCCGAACCCGAACCCGAACCGAACCCGAATTTTTAGAATACCCGAATGGGTCTTGACCCCCTACCCGAATAGACCCGATACCCGAAAAAAAAGAACCGAACCCGAACGGGTACCCGAATGCCCAGGCCTAACTAAAATACATGTTTCTTTTGTCTTTATACGTTCGTCGTTCAATAAAACACATACTCGATCCACACAACACACATGTTCACATGCTTTGTGCTCCCACAGGCCACACCAAAATCAAATCTCACCACTCATATTATCCTCTCACGTCTATTAACCTTGTCCACGACCATTATTTATTTCATGAATGTACTTTTTTCTTCATATAATGAAAAACATTTATATATGAAATTAACCTTTCAAGAAAAGAAAAAAATCATATATATACACATACGTGACACCTTACACGCATGCATACGTTACGAACAACGCACCGTGACAAAACTCATTTTTGAGTCCACGAATACGTATATACATCAAAAACACAAAAATTTCCCGCCAAAAATAAAAGATTTGAAGAGAAAGAAAAAACAAACACGTGAGTCTCACGTCTCCGACACGTGAAGTCACACACAAAGGAATCAAAACTCTTAAAAATCCAAAAAACAAATTATATATACTTCGCAACTTGATTTTTTTTTTTTTTTGATGAAGCTGAGGAAGGGTCCCATAAACTGCTGCGATCCATTAAGACAAAGAGCTCTCTGAAAAATCTCCACTCACAAATCTTTTGCAAACGCTCCCCTGTCTTATCCATCAGTACCTGTGAATGAGGACTCTAATGCAAATGCTCTTCTCTCTCTCACACACACACACTCACATGATCATATATTTTCTCTAACACGTGTGTGTTACCACTCACTCACTCATTTTGCTTTCTTGGGAATCTGCAAAGCCATTAATGATGAGCTTTGTCTCTCCCAACCAACCAACCAACCCCAAAACCCGCCAATTTACCCTTTCCATAAAAGTTGTAAACCAAAACTCTTATTCCTTCCCCTTGGTTGGAAAACTCTAATTTTAACTTAACTCACCCAATAAACACTTTTATCTTCTTTTCTTCATCACTCCCCTTATTATTATGTACTTGTTAAAAAATATACCCTACTTAAACAGAAGAGGTTTTTTTTCTTTCTAGGTTTTGTTTCTTTGGTAGTCCCCATATTTTAACTAGAGGTAGATTTTTCATCACCTACCCATGAATAGCCACTTAGTTTTCTCCTTTTGCAAGGAGAAGAGGATGAGAAAGAGGATTCATCACTTGGCCTTGTTAACGTTGATGCTGCCCTTACGCTTACTCGAAGCTTTGCTATCACTTTTGGTGTATTTAACCGGTTATTCTCTATCGCCATCGCTTTCATCAGTCTATAGCATCTCACTATCTTCTCCTGAAAGTCAAATATAACCAAAAGGCATTAATTAGCAATTTGTTACTCCCTTGTTCCATCTAAATGTGATATAACAATTCCTACTTTGCTCAATCCGTCACACCAAGTCTCGGGGCTCTCGTGGGGATTTACAACAGAGGATAGAGAAGGGAGCTCATTGGCAACACAGAGAATCGCAGCTGCAGCTATACTCGATGGCCAGTACTCAAGAAAGCTCGCTTCTGTAGTAATTGGTCATGTGTTAGAACCAACCCAAATTGTGTTACCTAATTGACATTATGGGTAATACAATACAACATTACGTACCCTTTATGTTGGAGAGTATAATCTCTGTAGCATGGGAGATAAAGAACCCTAGAAAGGTTCCCGAAGGATCGATCTTGTAAGCAAAGAAGCTAAGGAAATCGAACGGTGTAACGGATCTTAGTCTCCAATCTAACACACTCAGAACAAGAAGTTCCATTCTCTTTATCGTTTTTGCTTCAAATAAATACTTCACTCCTGCAACCTACATTTACATATACAGAGACATGAATTAAAAAATACTTTAAAACAGAGCAAATTCAGATTCTTAAAGAAATATATATATATATATATATATATATTTACCTGAAAATCGAAAAGAGAAGGAACGAGAATTTCCTCCATCTTTGCAGCTAAAGACAAGCATGCCACTGCTAAAAGTTGCATTGGCCAACCACTCGTTTCCTATTTTTCAGAAATTAAAGCTGATTAATATACTCATTTGATTAAATTACAAAACTTAACTCAAAATATTATATAGTAGAGGAGCGTTTTAACACTATGATTATAAAGTTTTCAATAAAGAGGATATATGAAGTGGAAAGTTTACTGCAAAAGTATACTATTATTATTATGTTAACGTCAATGAAAAATATAATTTAATTTATCAAAAATTTATAAAAAACTTCTAATAATATAATAAAAAACGAAATAAAATCCCCCTCCCCGCTCCTGTTCTATCGTTTACGTACATTCCAAATATCAGATTAATTTCTACTTAATTAATCGCGTCTAATTGGTGTTCTATACTGACTATAATTTTTTGCTCGAGTAAACATTTGTAAGAAAAGTCAATAAACATATCGATCCATAAAAAGAAAAGGTGAAATAAAACAATGACTTTTTTGGGTTGTTATTTGTCATATCAATATAATAAAAAACAGAGACAATAGTATTAACTAACGTTGACGTTTTAAAAAAACTTACCGGTAATCGACGAGCGTAAAGAAACCGGTCCATATAGTTAACGGCGAGGTACGCCGTTAAAGGCTGAAAGTTATAATACTCTTGTACCTGTAACCAAACAAAACCACAATACTGTCAAATAAACCATCTCAAAGATTCAGACAATAAAGATTCTCTGCATGTAAATGATTCGATCGGCGTATTTTAGCATCGACACACTTTCCGGCGGCGTATTTTAGCTTAGTTTTTTTTTTTTAAATGAGAGATAGAGAAAAAGTGAATAGCTCGCCTTGAGAATCCATGCGACGGATTCTTCTCTAGCGGAAGCATCGAGAGATTGAGTTTGGAATCTAGAGAGATAATCATGTCCAGGAACAAAGTGACGCTCGTCTTCGATAAAACAAGCTATTGAATCATCAGGCCATGAATCAACCTCGGAAGACGAGAAATCAACCGTTGATTCACCGGAAAACACACCGGAATCTTCTCCACATAACAAATCCATATCGTTAGAGCAATCGGAGGATGAAACTGACATGAGTACACAATCACTAAACCGGTAACTCTTCATTCTTTCCCCATAACCGGAGCTAGATAAACCGGTGAGATCTAGAAGAGAGAAGTGAAGAAATGTGAATTTGTGTGGAGAGAAGAGTGAAGGTTTAAGACATTCATTTGTTTGGATATATAAACACGAAACAGAGATTTTTAAGATTTTAATATTTTTTATTTAAATGAGTAAAGAAAAAAAAAAGTGTTGTTGTTGCAAATGAAACAGAGAAGACGGTTACGGTTTCCGTTATGCCCGAGAAAACGGGACTGTTGTCACTGTTTCATGAATCAAGACGGGGATGGTCCGATCATTGGGTTTTGAGTTTTGAGTTTTTTTATTTGTTGGTTTATGTTTTTGACTAACATGCGCTAAAGTGAAATGCGTAGGTTAGGGACAAGAAGTGGTGTAATTACGTAATACGTGGCAGGTTAAGACGTTGCATGAGAGTACATTACAGCTAATGTACGTTTGTTTGTACATTACCTCGTGAAGAAAGAAGGCCGTATTTTTGAAATTAATGGTGACGTGGAGTTTGTTAATTGGTGATTAGCTTAATGGGCCTGGGTTATGGAGCATTTTCTGTGATTTGGACCATTTTGTTGGTCGCTTAGAGAGAAACATTTTTACGTGTTTAGTTTGGAATTTATTGGTTAGCAGATAAAAAGCAACGAAAGATAAAATCAAAATTACAGAAGTTATTAAATTTTAATTCATTACGGTTAATCTAATCATATGTATCTCTTAATTAGAGTAAGTATTTGATTTGCTTGAATGCGATAATTTTGTTATTGTTTTGATGTGATTAGATGTAACACCCCAAACCATTTTAGGCACATGCCGGTTTCTCAATAGATTTGAAGCACTTTTATGTTTCAAAAGATTTTATTTTAAATGATGTTTTGCATTTTAATAAAATGCGAAAAGTTGACTATCCCTTATATATTAATTCAGAAGGATTCTTGAAAATTTATTTACGTGTTATTAACGAAATTGTGACGTATCGCTTTCATAGAGATTTTTAACCTATTTAAATATTTGTCCAATCTTTACTAGCATATATACATATTTTGCTATCTCACACATATAAAAAAATGAAATTCAAATTAAGTAAAGCAAATTAGGAAGCAAATAAACTACTCACAAAGATGTATATGATTGTTTTTATTTAAGTTAGAAAATAAATTATACTTTTCAATTATTTTACGGATAAACCGAATTTTAATACGGAAAATCGCTGATTTGAATAGAATAGAAAATATTTTAGATGTTTCGTAATTTATTCAGATTTTGGATAATAATACAATATATTTTATAACTAAAACTACAATCTATTTACTTTATTATCATTTTAATCTGAACATATATAGTGCGGATAAACTACTTAATTTTCTTTAGTTAACGATACAATAAGTATTTGATTAATGTTTTAGGTTGCGATTTGGATGTCCCTCGTATTAGTCGGAAAACATTCCAAATTCAGGTTAGACAGTGTGGTAATCTTTCGGAAAAATTCTACTTTATAGTCTTTTGGTGTATTTTTACCGGGACTAACGAGATCAATGATATAATATATATTAAAAGAAAATAATTAGGAGTATAAATAAGAATGGTTAATTAGAGGAAAGGAAACAGTGGTCGGGAGCGTGTGGGAAAGAGTAGTGGAAGTCCTTTTCTCAGAACCGGAGATTTTCTTCACATTCCTTTTTGTATCAATATGTCATATATATTTGGTCCCTTATTGGTTTAATTATGCCATAAAAGTGTTAAATCATTGGCCCGTTTTTATTAATCACTACTGTAGTTACTTTCTTTCACGTGTGCCTTACAAAATCTTTGATTTATACCATAAGTATTTTTGCTCTTTCGTCTTTAATTATACCATTGGATAAGATCTCGGTTTATAGTAATTAATCAATGATTATAATTCATCTCGATTTATAAAATGATCCCAGTTCTATATCCAAATTTTCGCTTGCCGTATAATATCAGGTGTAATTGTCTATGCAAATTTGCATAACATTTCCAAATATGTTCATACTGATTAGAATTAAAACTTATGGAATAGCTAATATACATCAATCACACTTCTGTATACTATGTAAATAGTTGACTATACTAAGTAAACAGTGATGAAGTAGATACTATAATTAAATTCTGCACAAAATGATTATGTTGGAGTCATTAAATAAAAACTGCCAAATATAACTCTCTATTGTTGACAAAGAAACAATTTATCTTTTTTCTTTTTTAAAAAACACTCTTGTTATAAAAAAAATCCATGGTGAAATTAGTTTGGAATTTTGTGTTTCTATCAAATTTCTGGTTATAAAAAAAAAAAAACTAATTTAATTTTCTAAAGCCAAAAAAGGCAGAAAAGCTACTAGCAACGAGATAAAGTAAATAACGTCGAGAAAATAACAATTCAAACTACATTGTACCATAGAAATTAGAAACAAATGGGACACTTTTTGAAATAGAAGATAATATTTTTTTGGTATCTTCGGCGGAAGACCTTCTTCATTATTTATTTGTTATGGCATATAGGTTGGTCTACTAATTCGTTTTCTCTGTTTAGGTAGACAATATTTAAAACATATGACTTACATTCAGATTTGTATTCACATTTACAGTTACATTAACATTTTTATCATGCATTTTATGTTTATTTATATATATTAACATTAATGAAGCCAAGAAATTGAAATCTGAAAGGAGGGAAAATATGCACCTCCCAACCTACAACAATTTATCAGACTGACACTACATTCTCGTGGTAGGGTTTGTCATTTTTGTTATTGTCTTATTTTCTTAAGGAAAATCAAGACGATTCATGGGAGCTATTGCCTTATAGTCAAAGGTCATTGTTGAATGGTTATTTCAAATCTAATTATATGGTACATATGATATCACTAGACATGATCTTATACTATCATCGTCACATTAATTGATACTACTCATTAAGAAATGTTTGTTTCTTTCTCCTGTAGCATAGTCAACTCGGACCCTATAGATATATCTCTTGGATATGTAATCATAATAATGCATATTTTTTTATATACAGTGATGACCATGAGTCCATGTTGAGTTACTAGAACTATAATGAATAGTTACCAAGTGGGTCGAGTCATTTTCAGCTATATATGTTTTGTTTCCTTGTTGCTACATTATATTGAATTAATTTTGGGGAAACATTTCCACAATATCCTTTTAAAAGGAGAACATGAAAATGAATTATCAAAACATTGAAAAATCGGTGAACTCAGATCATTGAAGCTACCAATTTCAATGAAATGATAATGACGCCTATATAATATTCTTACACTGATCATTGATTCATTATTTTATTATTCGAGTTCCAGACTCCAATTTATTATATAACAACATGAATTTTAATGTTTCACATTTTTTCAGTCTCGAATCAAAGATATCTACAAACACTTGCGAGATGAGTGATGAATAGTGACATTTTTCACGTACACTGTACACACAGTAACTAAAGATGATTGTTATCGTGTCCACTTTGTTCTCGGTTGAAGAAATTTTATTTTGTTTCTTAAGGTTGAAGTATTTAGTAAAAAAATATTTTTAAATTTTATACTGCAAAAACTAGAGATTATTTTGCTGATATTTTTTTTAAATTACATGTAGGACATGTGATAATCATAAGTTTTAATTTTGTTGATCTCTAAAACATGTTATTTTGCATACATTGAAAAAAGCATATATAGCCATAGCAAAAATAGCTAATTATATTTTATCAAAAGAAGAGAAGCTAATTATAATATAAACATGTATGGTTTGAGCCTTTTGATTATAAATTATAGCTCAGTTTTCAGTATCTCCATATTATCTCCTTATTAGTAAAAAATTTTTGGAAGAGAACTTATTATTATTAGAGTGTATAGTTAAGCAAAAGTCCCAAAAATAAAAACCTAGCTAGGAAACTATTCGTCTAAATCAATAATACACTAGTTCGAAACAATCTGGTACGAGTTACCATCGAGATTTGCACAGAAAAAAAAAAGTTCAAAGGGACCCTTTTTCATCTTTAATCTTTTTGGACTTTGGTCGGCGTTGGCCGATTATGACTCGCTATACCACGATTTCTGACCCTTGTTACGAAATAATTCTATTAGTCTCGATCCTCTTTTTTCCTTCATCTTTTGTTTAAGTAACCTCTCTATCTTTCTTGTTTAGTGGAATACAGGCTCCGATCAAATTCAATCACATGTCATCAATTTTTCCACGTCAACAATTAATTTCAGTTAGTTTGTTTCATGTATTTATATATATATAATATGTGATAAACATATAAACTATTTTCAACAACATGCAGATTTGAACCCTCAAGTATAATAACATAACATTAAAAAGAAAAGTAATAACATTACAACAATACAAATAGAAAACATTAAATTACAAACTTTAGTATTCAAATTCATTTCTATACATATGTTAATATGAAAAAAATTCAACCATCCTTATACCATTATGTTGATTTACTTTAGCGGTTAAGGAAATAGTTTTCGATGGTTCATGTATTTCTCATTGTATACCGTATTATCACGTCGTCAAAACTATATAAAAAAAGTCAAATGGTACGAAAATAATCCGTACTTAAACACGTAATAATGGGACGACATACATGACATATAACCAAAGGTAATAATAATAATGGGACATGCATAGAAGGATGAAAACATAAAAAAACTGAGGGCTGTCTTTAAGAACAGAAAAAAGCCTAAAATGGAATTCGTAGGATATTACAATGAAAAAAATATGACTAATAGATTCCAGAGGATATCACTTCGAACACTTAGTTAAAAAACGATCGACTATAGTACATACAATTCTTTTACTTTAACTAGTTATATTTTACAGTTGTATACAGTATATATATGCCCAAAATATGAAAACATGTGAAACTAAGTTTAATGTGAGAGTGAAGATGTGGCCCCATTAATTAATGAATTTCACATACGTTTTTCAACCTAATAAAAGTGAATTAGTTTCAATAATTTAGGGAAATCAAGTTTTTTTTTTTTTTATATATAAAAAAAGTTATGAAAGCATATCTTATAAACATACCTTTTCTCATAAAATATACGCACCTATTTGCGAACGAATTATTATTATGTACACACTACACTCAAAAGCTTAGTGTAGTTATTATCATTGTTATAGTGTCTAAGTTGCTGCTTATCTAACTACCCACTAAGTTTTTTTAGTTTGGTCTATATCTTAGAGCTCTACTAACTTTAATCGAGATCAATTAACTACTATGGCGGCTTGACAGACTGAGGCTATTCTTTAATGAAAATCTCTATAATGTATAATCCTTTTTCTAAGTTTTCTTAGTTATAGAAGATATCTATCGTGGTTTCAAACTAAGTGACATTATATAAACATGTTTATATCCTTAAAGTTCTAAAGTTACTAAACTTCCTAAAAGATGATAGAAATAGCAACCAGAAAAACTATATTGTATTGACTATTTGACTGACTTTAGAACTAAATAGTGTAGGCCAACTCAACCTAACATTAAATATTTATGAAGACTAATTAACAACAATGATATGGCGCCTCTTAAAATGAAAAAAGTATTGTGCATGTTTGACTATATAATAACATATAGTTGCATTTATTTATTTGATACAAATCTTTTATATCTCCTTGTACTACTTAAGTAATAGATTGATTAGTCGTTGGTGATGTTTAAGACCAAATCCTAAGACGACATATACATATATGTAACCCAAAAAATCTAAAGTCATTAACCGTATGTTTATAAGTATATAAGATACGTATACTACAGAACCACACACATGTGTAAACGGACCAACATGTATGAAGAAATGGTCCCATTGAGAAGAGATCTAATGACTTCAAATCAAGAATGGTCCATTTTCCAAAATAGACACGTAAATATATACAAAGCTTAATCCCCATCCCTCCAATGGGTCTACACACAGCCTAGCATTTTTTGTATTTTCTGCTCTGTTTTTATTTTTTAATAACTTTACAAAATTACTTTTAATTCTTATTATCTTCAGCTTTTGTTCTGTCATTTAGTATTTCTAAGAAATTCTCACAACTTCCATCCATGAATTGAACTGGGTCCTTTGATTTGTCACGGCTAATCAAATCAGCATTAGCACAAAAAAAGGTGTATATCAATGTGACCTTGAAGTTCATAAAAACATGGGGCCTTTGAAAGATGTTGTCTCACATATTCATACATATTTCAATAAAATCCATTACATACGATTCCATCTAAATTATTGGTCAGTCATGCTAAATGTAAGCAAACAACAGTAGCATTTATGGTGTTACTGTTACATCAAGTTATGACAGAGTATGATTGAGGCCAGATATTAACTTATGGGCCTAATGGATCATATTCCAAAGTAATAGGCTTTTAATAAGGCCCAAATAGGCCCATTAACGAGTTTGAAGACGCTTTGTTTGCTCGCTAGTCACTTCGCAGTTTCTTCTCCGGCGAAAGACAGAAGAAGAAGATAACGAAAAACGCAAAGCCATGAACGGAGCTACGCTCTGCAATTCCGTTTTGCTCCATTCTCGTTTTAAGTCATCGTTTTCCTTTAAGTCTTCTTCTTCTTCTTCTTCTGCATATCTGGTTTCTCCTTCGCTTAATACATCTAAGTATATCTCAATTTCTCATAGAATTCGACAAAGCTTTCGAGCAGTTATTGAAAAAAGAAGTAATGGGTTTTGTTCATTCGCTGTCAAAAAGCGTAATTCCGAGCTGATGGACGATGATGGAGAAGAAGAAGAAGATGACGATGATGAGGATTGGGGTGAATTTGATGAAGAAGATGAAGGAGAAGAAGAAGAAGATGAAGATGAAGGAGAGTTTTTACCAATGGATAAGATGAAGAAATGGTTAGAGAAAAAGCCTCGTGGATTTGGGTTAGGTAAAAAGTACGAAACTTCAATTGAAGATAAGTTGCTCGACGAAATTCAGCAAAGTTGGAAAGCTCAAGCTGCTAATCTCAATAAGCTTAAGAATGATCCTCTCAAGTCTCAACAGCTTAAGCGTGACAATAATCTCCTTAAAGGTTTCAACTTTTCTTTGTCCCACTCTTTTGAATTCGTTTTAGTTATATAATTTGGAATCTTATTTAGTTGTTGTGGATTGTTGTGTTGAAAAGGAACTGGAGAAACTGAAATAGGGTTTCGTGTTCGTGTGACTAATCTTCCTAAGAAGAAGAATGTTCATAGAGATCTTAAGGTTGCGTTTAAAGAAGTAAGTGGCGTTTTGAGTATAACACCAGCTGTGTCTGGGAATAAAAAGACTAAGGATCCTGTGTGTAAGGGATTTGCTCATGTTGATTTCAAAAGTGAGATTGATGCAAACAGGTATGAGAGTTGTGGTGTTTGTAAATTAGTGTTTCTATGATTCTATCTTTGGTGATGAGGCAAAGTTTTGGTTTTTATTAGGTTTGTGAAACAGTTTACTGGACAGAGCTTAGCATTTGGGAAGGTTATAAAGCAGATTAAATGTCAGGTTGTGGAGTTTACTTCTGATGAATCGGTATCGAAGGAAGTGTACTTAGATAACGGTTTCAAGGTGCAGAAGCTTCCGTATTCTGGTCTTGAAGGAGATTCTAATGCTAATGTTGTTGAAGAAGAGGCTTTCTTGAGTTCAGGGGAAGAAGAAGATGATTCAGAAGAAGAGCTATATGAAACGGAAGTGGAAGAAGATGTGCAAAATCATATCTCTAGTAGCATTGAATCTCCTCCCGTTGAACTGAGACGTGATTTGAAAACCGAGTTAAAGTTTGAGAAAGAAGTTGTGAAGCGAGAGATAAGAGAACATGAGGAACTAGAGACACCTTTAGTTTCATTCCAGGCGAATAAATCCGAGGAAGCTGTAGCGGAAACACGCTTGGATGATGAACAATCTGAGGAAGCTGTAGCAGAAACACTCTTGGATAATGAACTTGATGGGGATGATGTAGAAGAAGTCGCTGAAGAGAATCTTGAACCTCTGAACAGTTCATTGTCATCATCCTCAGAAGAAAATCAAGTAGCTAGAATCCGCAGGCTAGAGCAAAAGCTTCTCGGTAAAGAAAAACTCTTGGGTGGAGGAGTTGGCTTTGATAAACCAGAAGCGAAACCCGCTAGAGTCGAAGGGAAGAAGAAGGAGAAAAAGAAGAAAAAGATTCTTGTGAAAGGGCAAGCGAAAAAGAGCTCAAAGATAGAAATCCCTGGATCTTCAAAGAGGTAAAAAATGCATTATAGCAATCTTGCTAAAAAAATAGTTACCAATGTATAGAATCTCTACTTAAAACTGATTGATGTCTATAATTTATGCACAGGTTAAAGGTGAAGGAGAAGGCTCTCTTAACCGGCGTCTTAGTCAAGTATGCGGCTAAAGTTGCTTCAACCTCAAACAATGAATGATCGATCATCAAAAAGTGATCAATTTTTGTTTTGATATTAATCTTTATCAATTGCTGCTAGTAGTGAGCCGTCTTCGTTTTGTTCTTGTAAAAGTGTTACATGAATAGGGTCTAACGTTACGTGAGGATTTGTTATTTTTTTCCTGTACTTCTTCTTCAATTTGTGGAGACAACAACGTGCATAAACTTCATTTTCAGACTTAAAAATTGAAACTTTCCAGGTAATACAAACCGGATTTTCACTTGTCTTTCACGTTCTTTTAACCAGTTCAGTTCAATTTCATAGTTGGACAAAAACCGGAGGGAAGTTTTGGAACAGGGTCGAACCGGACCAGTGAGGCTCATCAAATTTCATATATAAAAAGCAGAGAAAGGGCTCAGTGATTACTGATTAGAGAGTTCTGTGAACTTCTTGGTAAGATGATTTGCAACAAAAATTAGGTTTTTAACGTGAATTTCACTTTTGTTTGTTAACGTACGCTTAAGAGATCCAGTCATGGGTGGAACATTGAAGTGGGATTATGATTACAAACTCTTTCTAAGGACTCAAGTTCTTGTGATGCTAAAGTATCTTCAGAGATGGAATCACAAGATGACACTAGAGCAGATGATTTGTTCCTCTTTTTCTGTATTGTATACTCTAGTTTAAAGAAATAACATGTTTGCTGATTATGTGACAATATCTAATAGAACATAACCTCCTGCACGACTTCCTCCAAGTGGGTCGATACCTATCAAGGTCTTTCGTCTCTGGAAGAAAATACTTCAGCTTCCATGCCAGTTGCTTTGCTGGAAAATCTTGCTAAGCCTAAGCGTATGACTATGCCTTTTCGTGAGTCTAAGCATATGCCTAAGCGTATGACTATGCCTTTTCGTAAGCCTAAGCCAATGCATAAGCCTAAGACTAAGCCTAAGCCAATGCCAACGCCTAAGCCTAAGCCTAAGCCTAAGCCAGAGCCAATGCATAAGGCTAAAACTATCCCTAAGCCAATGCCTTAAGACAATGCCCAAGCCTAAGCCAATGCCAACGCCTAACGCTAAGCCTAAGCAAAAACCTAACTTTTTTATTGCTGTTTCTTCAAGTATTCCCTGCAAATTGTCTCACCATTTTAAGGGTCCTTTATATCAAATCGTAGTAATTTGTTCGAATATATGCAGAACATTTCATACTCAAAGATCCTGATATCAACAAAATTGATTTCCAAGGAGCCAAAGCAACAAGCTTTCATTAAAAATGAACAAAGTTCTGAGTCAAGATCAAAGCCATGGAATAATAATAACAAACTAAAACAAAGTCTACACTTCTATTATTCTGCAATACATCTTGAACTAGCAAAGATTCATCTCTCAAAACCCAATTTAGCAATGAGAAAGAAAGAGCAAGTGTAACAACCTATGACCTTACAAAACCATAATCACCTTGTATCTTGAGCTCATAGATGAAACAAAAGAAGAAAAAATCCAACCTTGAAACAAATTTTAGATCATCATCACTCCAAAACAACTTTAGCACCAAGTGCTTTCAACTTCTCAAGAATCTTCTCACCTTCTTCTTTAGACAAACCAGCTTTCAAAATAGCAGGAGTCTTCTCCACCAAAGCTTTAGCTTCTTTCAAACCCAAATCAGTAAAACTCCTTAACTCTTTAATAATCTTAATCTTAGCAGATGCTTCAAAAGACTCCAACTTTATCTCAAACACTGTCTTCTCCACTTTAGCTTCTTCACTCACACCACCACCACCACTTTGACTCACCATCCCACCACCAACACCACCACCAGCTCCAGGTTTCATAACAGCGACAGTTGGTAGCTCCGTCATACCTTTCTTCTTCATTATAATCGCACCAAGTTCGGAGATTTCTAATAATGTTAGAGATGAGATCTCGTCTACGAGTCTGAATACACGATCTGTTGGTGGACTACGATGCTCTGTTGGATCAAACGTAGCTGGATCGTAATCTGTTGGGAGCTTTCTCTGATCGAATTCTTCTTCTTCTTCATCTTCTATCTTCGCCGGTTGGGTATAACTCCGGTAACCGCCGATTCGAGAAATGAGTGATAATCTGGAGGAGGTTTGAGATAAATGTTGCCTCAATCTGAGAACTAAGCTCATCTTTCAAAGTAAGGAAATTACTCTTCACCGATTACAGAAACAGAGGAATGGCAACGAAATGGGGTTTTTGGTTCATGTGGAGAAGATGCCCTAAACAGAGACATTGGGAAGAGTCTCTGAACAGATAAAAATGTCTAAAAGCCCACTAAAAATAGGCTAGGCCTAATAAGAACCCTTTTTGGCCCAACACTTTTTCTCAAGAACAATGTTTACTTTTGTTATGTTATGTTTTCTATTTTTTGTTTATTAAATAAATTTATGTCATTAATTTTTATTTATTTGCGAAGACCTTAGGGTTTAGAATCTATGTATTAAAAAAATATTGTCAACGATCATAAAATTATGATTATTTTTTCTAAATAAATCAAATATTAGACTATTACAATTGCTAATATATGCACATTTTATTAAAAAAAAGATCACCGATTTTTTTTCTTTTCAAACCACCTTTAAAAAAAGGTTCTAATTTGTCAAGAGAGATCAAATGATTTTCCAAAATCACCTAGGGTTGTACCAATTTCTCACAGTTGATGTTTTAAAGTTCTTTGTTAAGACGTCAATTTTGATATTTTTTATTCTCGTCTTTGTGGGTTTCTTTGTTGGTGTTGACATCTTAGAGTTGGTTGTTTTCTATGTCAGAAAGAATTTGGGGGAAATAAAGAGCTAAAGAAGGTTGAAATGAAGTATAAGGTTAACTGGCTCAAACGGTATGGCTACAAAAACTGTAAATGAATTTTGGTTTTGGATTTTTGAGGTTGTAATTTTGGATTCACTTTTAACTTGTACATAGCCATGGACGAATTCTGCCGGTCCAGTTCTTTGGTAGAGGTATTTTGGTTTTGGATATTTGAGTTTGTAATGGATTCACTCTTAACTAGGCAGACATCAAAGATTGTTCAAAGTAATTTCAAGTTTGAGTTTTATAAAAAAAAAAAAGCTAGACACATATATATGTTTTTTACTCTATGAAGTAAGGATTATTCTAAAAATATGTTCATAAACCCTAAATTTTCCATTTTTTTTTTTTTTTTTTGACAGCACCCTAAATTTTCCATATTGAATAATGGAAATTTATAAAATTTTGACGTATAATAAGAATGAAAAATGTTGGTGGTTTTAAATATAGGCGGCACATATAATTTATGATGTGGCATTATTTATTCTAAAAATAATGAGATCGTCGAGGTATGAGGTTTTCGCCGGAACTCATGTCTTATCGTCGAGGTATATATATGAGGTTTTCAACATTTAGATTCAGCATTTAGATAAGCAACTGATGTTTTCAAGGGTTTTTAATTTCATTTTATTGGTTTTAATAAACAACATTTTAGTTTAATGATAATAAATTTGAAAAATTCTTATTCAAATAACATCATTTTTAGTAGGAGTTTTAAAATCCTCATATGATTAAACAATGAACCAACTTAAGGAAAACAAAGCAGTTAATGATTAACAAAATATTATTTTTCTAATAGCTAATGTGGAGAATCAATGAAAGTTCAAAAGTAAACACACCTATTAGTATTCTTATTAGATCATCTATGATAATATTTTCATTATAAAATAAATATATTTTATCCATGATTACGAAATATTTTGAACGAGTAAATACATAAATAATAAAATATATAAGTATGATAAAATATGTCATAAACGGTATTATATAGTAAAATTGGAATTTTGTAACTCTTTTTTTCCTTCAAAAGCTACATTGAGGACCTCAATTTTTTTTTTTTTTTTGATATGCATTTGAATATCATTAAAGAATAATGAACGGGTTTGTAGAATATACAAAAGATTAACCTAGTAGCTATTTCTTGCCAAAAAAAAGAAAAAAAACAAGAAAGAGCTAAAGCAGCAACAAAATCCGATTGGGAAGGTTACTCATTAGTGAGCCAATTTTGCATTAGGCCACCAATGTCCTTGTGTGTTTTCCTAGCCAGAATTGAGTCCTTGATCTGCCTGTCCACTCTCTTGAAAATTTCATGCGGAGTTGAAGAGATACTTGAGTGAAGTCTGTTGTTTCTTTCGAACCAAATGGCATAGATAATGGCTTGACAGACTAGTCGACGGAGAGGTCTCGATGAAACATTATCAAAAGCTCCAAGCCATGTCGAAAAAGCAGTCCATGTGTGAAATAGAAGAGGTCTATATCCCAGCCTTTTAATTGCTAGGCTCCAAAGCTCTTCACTTACTTCACATCTTAGAAAAAGATGATCTCTTTCCTCAACATACTTTCCACATAAACAACAAGATGGCTGAACTTGCATTCCCCACTTAACCAATCTTGATCTAGTAGGCAGTCTATTCAGATGTGTGATCCACATGTGGAAAGCGTGACGAGGTATTGCTCCTTTGAACCAAACATTTGCAGTCCATGCTTGGGGCTCTCTACGTTGTCTTAGTGATTCCCAAGTCTTCTTTGCGGAGAACGAGTCTAGATCAACACCATCAACGTGCCACAAGTATAAATCCGGACCTGCAGATTCAATAGGTAAAGGGATGGTTGTTAATAAAAAATGAAGGTTTTCTGCCTCCATTGATCTAGCTGGTCGCAAATTCCATCCTGTGGCTGAGCACACCGAAGCTATAGTAGCATTTAAGGGCACCCTTGTTTGCCTAGGGCCATCATTTCCAAATATGTGAAAAAGAGGGCCAACTTCTAACCAAGAATCAAACCAGAAGCTAGTCGATCTCCCATTTCCCACTTTAGCTTTGATGAACCGTGAAGCAAGAGTTCTCAAATTGAGTAATGCTTTCCAAGTCCATGATGTTTGCTGTTTCTCATTAGAATTCCACATAAAACTAGTCTTCATTCTGTTTTTCTTCATCCAAAGAACCCAAAGTGAATTACCACCAGCATGAAGCAACCAAATCAGCTTGAGACAAAGAGTTTTATTCCATGTGTGGAAATTTCTCAGTCCTAAGCCACCTTCCTGTTTAGGCAAACAAACAACATCCCATGATACCTTTGCTTTTGGTTGTGAAGAAATGTCTCCATTCCATAGAAACCTAGAGCATAGACTTTCAATCTTCTTTAAGCACCCCTTAGGCAAAATAAGAGCTTGTAACCAGAAGTTCTTGAGGACCTCAATTTGAGGTAAACGCTAAATGGATTACATGTGACACATACATGAAACAGATCATAAAATGACGTTATTGTGTAACTAATGCTAACATAAAATAAATCTCTTAGTCAGATGAGTTGGAGTTTTATCGCTACAGCTTTGCCAAGATACATATGCAAGATGGAACCTACTTCAGACGTCACATTCTTACATGTTTTTTTTTTCTTCATGTAACTTGGTTAAACAGAAGAAAGATGATACTGTTATCTAACTGGTAGGTATCTCGCTCGAGAAGTCAAGATATTTGTTTCTCTTTAATGTCATTGCTTTTTCATCTAATCGATGACTCTGTTGAGCTTTTCACTTGTATTGTCAAATTTAGGGTAATAAAAACGTTCTCTTATTTTTTCTTAGACTTTGAACTTAACATCCAAAATCCGAATTTCTACAGCTTGAAATTGATTAAAACCCATTTCCCCAAATTAAGCTTGGCTGCTACATCATGTAACTTGCTCATCCACAACTCGATTCAGAACCTGAGCCATTCCAAGAGGATCAGAAGCAAATTCTTACTATTTTCCAACGTCAAAGATTACTATTGCAACCACATTTGCAGTAGCTTTTTTACGACAAACTGCAGTTTCAGTGAAAATCTTGACTAACGCGAACAATGTTTTTTCACGAACATTGGCATCCTCAGTAAAGGTATTTTCGGCTTTGGGAGGCATGGTGAGAGAAAGGGAAAATGGTTTGGATTTAAGATTGTCATATTTTAGCTATTGTACATATAAAAAGTGTGGCATTTGTAAAGATTCGTAGTTTATCGTAGATTTGTATAATTACTTTTAAAACTTTAAACAATATTGACAAATAATATGAGTTACAGAAAATTGCTAATGGTAATAACTAATAATTGTAAACAATAACAAACTAAATATATTTTATTCAAATAAATCTTGTCAATACAGAAGATAAACATTGTCTAATATATAATTGAAACTAATTACTTCAAGAGCTTATTACTTTTGTGGTTTAGTGTGTTTGATAGAAGGAATTATTAAGTTAATCTAGAACTCGATAAAATATGGTAAAAGCTAACACAACAAATTTGTCGTTAGGGAATTTAACCCAAGAAATAGTAAATGATTAATAAGACTATAGCAGGAGCTCTACCGTATAAATAAGCCCGAATTTTCAACTAAACAATTGTTGAGCCCACTCGAAAGCAGGACCCTCCAAAAATAGGCGTATGCCACTTAGCGTGGAGAGTACACGGTATTCTTTAGTAAAAGGCGAAAGAATAGTTCGCTTTGTACTCACCACATGGCTGCGTGCTTAAAATCAGTGGACCAAGGTCATCTTTTATATGCATCGTTCACTACTAACAAACTCTCATCTTCCCGATGTGGGACTCTATCAAACTACTTTTACTCTTACGCTTTCGTTACTTTCTCTCTATTGTTTCGTCTTTCTCGAAAACAAAAATATCCATTTCAGTTCTAAACTACAAAGCCTCTTTCTTCAAATTCTAATTGTTTTATCTATATTTAATTATCCCACTCTCAATTTCATCTTCATCCTCACAAATCTTCAAATATATTAAACTTCACGATTGATCCATCCTACTTAGTTTCCATTCCATCAGAAGCTTTTGAGATATGTATGATGAAAGAAATGAATCTGAGTATCTATAAATTCATTGAACATTATGAAGTGACTTTGAAACTGCCCCAAAGGGACCAAACTTCCATTACATTCACGTCCATATGAGCTGTTCCATCATCACAAATTCACAAGTCTGAGATCTATTCATACGATCTAGCCCAGTAACTTTGAATGACCTTCTACACTTTATTGTACTCATTTTATCAGATTGATCAAAAATACAAAACTATAGTTCAGCTGTTAAAAGGCTGCTAGCTTGTGAAAGCTCTTAAAACCAAAACAAGATGGCCCTTTGTTTTATAGGGTTAAAGTAAGAACTTGAGTCTAAAGCTTCTCCTCCGAGAGGCGAGATCGAGATAAGAAGGAGATAAAGAAATAAATTAACATGAAAGACGACGCTATAAAAAGGAGCCTAACGCTTCTCATTGACATTACGGGTGTAAGAGGCTACATTGACATGGGGATCTCATCGAAGCAGAAACCACAGGTCAGTACCATTGAACGAAATAGAAGAGGTGATCAGAAACTTAATCCGGGTGAGCAAGGCGATGATGTTTCACTTTGGAGAACAGGGGAGGAAAACTTCTCAAAGAAGTTCAGCTCCAAGGGGAACTTAAGGGAAAGCAAGCCAAGGAAAGACTGGTACAATGACATTTGGTTCCAACAGGCAACGCCAAAGTAATCTTTTCGTACTTGGATTGCCATTCAAAATCGTTTGACAACAGGGGATGGAATGCGGAGATGGAACAGAAGGCTGAACTCAGACTGTGTGCTATATCGACACCAAGAGGAATCCGGGAAACTTCTATTCTTTGTTTGTCAATTTTCGGCTCAGGTTTGGGGAAACATTGGCTTCGACGTTGCTGAGAACTGCTTTCTCCAAGGAATGGAAGAGCTTGTCGTCGTGATAAGTGACAATGAGCTTTGACAAAGCTAAGCTCTTTTATCCTGTGCAAAAAAATGGGACAAGCTAAGACAACAAATAGTACGATACGAACTATATACAAGAATGAGAAAACGTTTAATATGGCAAACATTTAACTATTGCTTAGGTCAACTCATAATAGAGCCCAAAACTTTCAACTAAATAATTGTTGGGCCCACTCGAAAGTGGGACCCTCCAAAAATAGGCGTATGCCACTTAGCGTGGAGAGCACACGGTATTCTTTAGTAAAAGGCGAAAGAATAGTTCGCTTTGTGCTCACCACATGGCTGCGTGATTTGAAGCTAAGGACCAAGGCCTTCTTTTATATGCATCTTTCCCTTGGAACAAACACTCAGCTTAGCGATGTGGGACTTTTCTCAAACTACTTCTTTTACTCTTACGTCGTTTCTTTTTTGTTTTGTTTTTATTGGACTACAGAATTATCCATTTCACTTCTAATTGCAAATATTTCTGACTCAAGTTCTAATTCTGTTTTCCCACTCTCACAAATCTTTATATAATTCACACTCTCACTAGTTCTAAATCTTCTAAGTAGGAATCCTAATAGTCTACTGCGAGAATCAATGGAGTTGGACTTAAAGGGTCAACATAAATGACAGATAAAAACCTATTTTACTTTCACGTTGAGATTAGTGATTTATTTATATCCCAACCAAAAGAGTGTTTGGATTACACCAAAACACCGTCGCATTTCACAATTAGGCTGCTTGGGTTAACAAATTGTATATCAGGAAAATGAAAAAAAATCCATAACAGAGAAGAATTACAAAAGAAAGTTCTGCTGCCTACAATCATCCGGAGAGAAAAGTTTCGGGTTGGATCTCAAAAAGTTATCATAATTTCGATCCGCATAGATGCTAACAAGACCAAAAAAGAGTGAGAAGCAGCGAGAGGCCAAACCCGTCTTGTCATCGCTACCTTGTTGGAAGAGACGCTATAGCCTGAAGAATCTTCTTCCTTGGACCCTGCATTGCATCAATACAATGATACCAAGTTCAAGAAATCTGCTAAAAGAACAGATCAATCTAAATTGTTTTAGATCGATAAGAAACAAAAGAAAAAGTACCATTGGTATGATGAGATCTTTTAGATCACTTTCTTTCATCTGCTTTATTGTGGTCATATCCACCTGATGTCATATTAGTCAAGTTTGTTATTGAAGAACAATGACAAAACAGAGCTCAGACAACAAAGAACCCATAAACTAGTACAATAACCAAAATCACAAAGCTCTACGATAAGAAAATAATGGCACACTTACTTCCTCTCTCTTAAAGGCAAGGGAGTATTTTCCAAGTCCAATTGAATTTAGAAAGCCATCAACTGATAGAGGCTCTTCCACCTGTTGTTGCACCAAGCAGATATACATGCCATATTATATAACATATGTATAAGAACAAGGCATCAAGTTTCGACTATCTGATCACAAAGGTTTATGGGTCTAAGAATGACACGAGGTAAATATGAAGTACTCACCCAATGTTTAGAAAGAACAAGAAGAGAGTAAATTCATCCAAAAATTGAGAAGAAGAATAAAGATCTTACAGAGAAGGGACTGGTCTGCATCATACTTCCAAGTGGAGGAAGCTGGCTCAATGGAGGCAATGGATGTTGGTTTGGGACTGGAGGAGGTAACATTGGCCTGGCGAAAGGAGCACCACTTGATGGCGCTTGACCATTTAGTACACCTCTAACAGGATATGGCGATGCACTCATATCATCAAGCATCCTGCTTCGGCCATGAAAATCCTCAATGTTACTACGTGGAGGAGAACCCCTGGAAGAACCCATGTAGCTTGCAGGATTCCTAGGAGGGGAAAAACCCCGAGAAGAACTCATGTAGCTTCCAATATTTCTAACTGGGGACAGAGCCCTAGAATTACTACTGAAGCTTCTGGTGCTCCTTGGCGGTGATTGATCCCTTGGAGCGCCAAATCTCCTTCCAGCATTTCTTGGAGGTGATCTATCTCTTGGAGAGCCAATTACCCTTCCAGCATTTCTTGGTGGTGATAAATCCCTTGGACTGGCGATGATCCTTCTACTATTTCTTGGCGGTGATAGATCCCTTGGAGTGCCAATTATCCTTCCACCATTTCTTGGAGGGGATGGAGCCCTTGGAATGCCAATGATACGTCCAGCATTTCTTGGCGGCGATCGACCCCTGGAAGTATCCACAAATCTGTCTGGAGACCTTCGTCGTAAATCATCCAGAGCCCATGCAGGATGCGAACTACGTGATGAAATCATCTGAGAGGAACCACGAGCAGTTCTTGATGAAGGTAAAGGAAGATCCCTCGGCTCAGCCATACGAGGTCTAATATCAAGGCTACGAGGAGGCTGCTCATTCCTTGAGAGCTTTTCGCGAAGATCCATAGTGCTGCCTTCATCGCTCTGAGCTCGTCTCTGGGCATTCTTTTGCATCAGTTTGAATCGGAGATCATTTTGACTGATCTGCAAATCTTAGTAACAAAGAGGGGTGGGTCAGAAATCAGCAAACATGTGCTAGTGTGTGTATCCAGTAATTCACATCTATACCATTTCCACTCAAACTTGCTTCCCCTCTTTGCCTGCATAAACAAAGAAAAGCAAAAACTTTAATCTAGAGAATGCCTTGCAGCAACAAGCAAGCAAAATCAAAACCCAAAAAAACCGAAGCTCAGAGCATAATCCATCAGTTCATAATGTTCATTCATCCAGAGTTCTCAATACTCAATTATTCCCATACACAAGGTCCTAGATTTCATGACAATAAGAGCAACAACACAAATTCAGAAGCTCCTGACATTCAATATGCAGCAGCAGTACACATAAGAGGGATAAAGTTAACACCTTTTACTGACCACCTCTTCTCCACCATAAACAGAACTATCTAACTGATTCCCTAATCTTTCTTTGACAGACCGCTTAGTCCCAACTCTAGGCAACTCATAACCATCATCTAAATCACTTGCAGCTCGATTCACCACCTGCAAAATAAAACATCACCAAAATAAGCACTTTTCTAGACTCAAAAACTCATTAAATCCTACACCAACTCATCTCAATAAAACAATTCTAAAGATTTCATTTTCCAGATTCACCAAATCAAACTCCTTTAACACAATCCTTCTACCAGAAAATTAGCTTACACAAAAACTGTGAGATAAACAAAAAAAAAAAACCCTTCAACGTACCTGACCGCTACGCCCTAGAGTTATAGTAACCCTACTCCGTCTCGAAGCTTCCGACATTTGTGAAAACCCTAGGAAAATCAACTGGAGCCAATTCTCTAACTTACAGTGAAACAAAACCACGAACAAAGACACCACAATCACCTCCTTCAAACCCTAATCATACGAAGCCAAATCTACTCAAAATCACAGAGAGTAAAAAGGTATAATCGACAGATACGATTATTCAGATATTCCGGGGGAAAATTTCCGATTAAACGGAAAAGAGAAAACAAATCGGAAAAGTTTTAAAATACGTGAAGAATCGGTGGAGACGAAGACGACGTTCGTGACGGACTCTTGGCTTTGATAGTGCTGCGCAGTGCGAAACCAAAGAGACCTGACTCATCTAGTGGCTTCACATGCTCTCATCAATCGGAACGAAAATTTTACGAGATAGGTTTGGATTTATACAGTATTTACACGTTTGACCCCATAGTTTGTTTTTATAATCATCATGTCCTTTTTTATTTGGGAATCTATCAAAAACAATTAAGCAAATCGAAGTATAATAAAATCTTTAAAAACTAATAAAAATAAGATTGTGATATTTTATTAATCTATAAAGTTATTAATGTATAGATATATAACCTAATCCCAAAAATCGATTTTAGAACCGAAAAAATGTGTTGATTTATATATAGCATCTTAAAAAAGGGATCAATGTATCCCAAACAAAGTTAACCGATTTCTTTGTCTCCATTTTCAACTTTTAATCCTTCACACTTTTTCGATCTAACTCATGTTCTAAAAATTTTAAATCCGACCAAGCATCATGAAATATTAATACAACTTGAAACACGACTAATTAAAAATACACAAAGCGGACTTGGACACAACAAAATTCTCGAAACAAAGAACAAAGTGCAAGACTAAAACCACCAAATTACAAGACACATCAAGTGAGCTCTTTCTTGGACTTGCATCAAGGAACATCAAGGCTGACGAGATATGAGGCCAAGTTTAACAAACTCAAAATGTGTGATGGCTTTAAACTTTAGGAAAAAAGAGCATAAGTTTGTGGGTTTATGTGTCCTATCACCGATAGGTCCTATAACTTAATTAACCATTCACTATCTGATAAGCTTTCTTCGTATGATATATATATCCAAATCCAACAATTCCACTCATCTTTGCTTCTCAAATTTTTTTGGTTTATACACTTGCGGTTTGTGAACATTTAAACTTTCACCCCGTACATGTATGCCTTCCAGGTTTTTAGTGCAAACATTACAACAATGGCTAATTACATTTGTTTATTGAAATTTGATTTTAACCGTCAATTTCAGAGTTAGTTACATTTGGTTGAAAAGAGATGAGCGTCATTGCAATAAGAAACATGGGATTCATATTTTTTTTTGTAAGATATTTAACTTTTGGTTATTTAGTTTTAGTGGATTAAATTTTTAATTTTAATTCATTTGCTTTAATTTTATTGGCCAACCTTACTTCTAGACGATAAATGATCCTCCAGCCAGAGACTTAGTTGGTTAGTATTTGTGTTTAAATTTAGCTAATTCCTTAATAAATTTATTCAAAAAACAAATGAAAGTGTCACAAACAAAACTATATATACACACTTTGATGCCTTTAGATTAATATTACACCAACAATTAGATTCAAAAAATGAATCAATTCATTGTTTTTATGTTAGTCATTTTGATGTATTTTTGTATGAATGAAGGGGCACAAGGTTATAACAAATTACGACTTAAAAATGAACTCAATCCTGGGAGTATTCTCAAAGTTAATTGCACATCCAAAAGCGACATTACGGGTGTTCACGATGTGACATTCAATAGTTACGCTGAATGGAGTTTCGGCGAGCATGAAACGTCAAGAACAATATGGCGTTGTCTCTTGAGACAAGGTCCTAAAATGGAGTTTCATCATATTTTGTGGAGAGCATATAGAGGAGCCAAGTTCACACGTAATAATCAGATACGCTTATGGATTGCCAAAGTTGATGGCATCTACTTAGAGAAAAACAATGGGCCGCGTAAGCGCATGTATGATTGGTACAAAACATAATATGTTATTCGTCAAACTAACTTCATTTATGAGGATTAGATTTTAATATATAGTTTTCTCTTATGAGGTAAGTCATTTATCTACTTTGGTGTTGGAATATACAACAAAAATGTAATAAAATTGGGTTCATTTAATATCTATGTATTTTGTGCTAATCTTTCAAATTATATAATATTATCCTTCTCTTTTGTATACAAGTTTTTTCAAGATTTTCTTTTTCAATTGTTATTCTTTAATAAAAGAAAACATAGCATATATGTAGTAAAAATGTTTTTAACGTGTTGGAAAATTGTTCGAAGAATTTCGTTAGTATTTTCAACGAAATTATATTACCGGAAACTGGTAGAAATTTCATCGGAAAAACCGTTATGTTAGCTTAACAAGTTTCCTACATAGATACATTCCGACTAACATCCAACAAAGGTGTTGGTTGGAAAGTAGTCGGAAAAGTGTAGTCGTTACCTGTGGGATATATTTCGACGAATTTTTGACAAAACGGATAGATGGTTGTCAAAAATAGATATCGTCAAAAATCTGCTTATTTAAATTTTGTTCTATACTAATTGATCCCGACAAATTTTAATGATTTATGTCCTCAGAAAAGATTCTTATATATACCTACCTCTGCTTCCTGATGCTTAATACGAAATTTGAATTATATATATCATAACACTGCATGTATAGTTAGAAAGTGGATGTACAAACATGAGGATGAAGCGACGTGAAATATTAGTAACGAGTACAAGGAAGAACTAACAGAGTTCATGAGATTCATATATTTCTATTAAGTTTTTAATTACTTACAATATAAATTTAAATCTTTTCAGGAAGTGGTAATCAAGAAGGGACGATGAAAAGGAGTGGGATCCATCCCGTTTGTCCAAGAAGAGAGTCAAAGTTCTAATTTGCAATCATACGAGAAAAAATATTAAAAATCCAAGAGAAGTATCTCCAATACAAAACAAAGTTTTCTGAGACGATAATAGAGGATCAAAGGTGATAGATCCTAAAGTGGTGAACGATGGTTAACTTGTTGCTGCACTGAAATCACTCTCAACAGATTTAAGCACACGGGTGATGGAATAGAGTTGAATCGATGGAGACTCTTCAACTGGACTAAGGTCATTCTTTGAAGTTTCCAGGGTATGATTGATGAGTAGAACGTAACAATGGATCGAGAGACGCCACACAAAATATGGAAGATCTATGATAAGTTTAGGACACCCAAGCTTCAAGGATTCACACACAAGAACGCTGAAACGTTTTGGGTATTGGACATAAGGTAATCTATATAATAAACAAAGCTAAGAAAATGTATATAACACGAAATCAAACATTGGTATAGGACATAAAGTAATTTATATACAAGTAGTATATGTGAAATCAAAAACTGTAGAAATTAAAGGAACCAATATCTGAATATGTGTGTATATATATCCCCATCCTTCAATAAAAAAAGAATAAGATATGAGGTAAATTAAATCAAACTAAAAGAATTCAAGTAAGTAAAAAAACTTTTATCTACGGTAAGAACCACAAGACCAATCCGACGGTTGACAACAAGAGACTGACAATTGTCGATCTCGATGAACCGTCGATTCTCCAGGCGGCACTGAAGCCACCAGTGTCTCGCTGGTGTCTAGTAGTCGACGGTGGAGATGTTGTGCCGTTGAAGTTAGGGTTCGCACCGTACAAGTATTGGATTCCTTCCACGTCATCATTGGTTAAGTCAACCTTACGTTTCCCCGTCGTGATCGTTGGATACATGATGGATTCTTCAACTGAAGAATGTCCTAAACCGAGAAGATGACCGATCTCGTGAACCGCTACCGATTCAAGATCAACCGCAGCAGTTACGGAGAGGAAACTGTCTAGGTCTCCGGACACCACCCAGTTCTCGTCTGCGTCGAGGTGGAATTTCCCGCTCGGAGGAGAGAAAGCGTGAGCTAAGGTTCCCAAAACGCCGTCAAAAGGCTCTCCGTCACCGTGATCGCCGGTGTAGAATCCGATTGTGATGTCGGACGTCGAGAAAGAGTCAGAAAGCGTGAAGTTCAACGCGGTGACGTCCGACCAACGGCCGAAAGCTCGTGCGAACACGCTCTTGACCTCTTCTGTCAACGGATTTTTCGGGTCGAACGCGTAGGTCAAGTCACGGCGGTTTCTTGGCCATCGTGGCTCGCCTGGGAACAACGTGTAGCGTTTAACCGCGTGCAAATGCGTGCGGGAGAAGTTGACCTCGAAGGTCTTTCTTCTCCCGCCATGCATCAAAGAAGTACCGTTGACCACGTCGGGATTACCGCAACGCGGGATCACGATGTGTTTAATGGTAAGCGCATCGAGCTCACCGGTAACATTAAGCCGGAAATTCCTCTGATACAATTCAACAGCGGTTTTAAGGATATCATCAAAATCATCGGTGAAATTTCCTGAAAACGTTTCAGGGATATAACCAAAACGTTGGAAGTATTTTTTGATGCGGTAGAGACCTTCAACGTTTTGGCCGTGGTGACAACCGGTGAAATTGGAGAAAGCGTCCCAGAAAACACGTGTAGTGTTACGTAGAGACGGTGGTATCGCGGTGGAGTTAGGGAAGAACCAGGCGGATGCAGGAGAAGCAATCAAGAAAAGCGATAAAAACCCGAAAACACAAAACCTCATGGTGGTTTTCGGATTATAGGTAGCCACCCAAAAAAGAAGAAAAGAAACAAATGGAGAAGGTAATATTTAGGATTTTAGGAGAGAATTTGAGAGAGAGAGAAGAGAGATTAAAGCTAAAAACAGGTAAATCAGTTTAGAAGATGGTATTTAAATATAAGATATATAAATTGAGGTCAGCTACTACGTTTGCGTTTTGTGTTGGCGGGTGAGAGGTCGTTGGGAATCGTTTGCGTGTTTTGTCAATTTTCTAGTTGTTTTATAAGAATAAAAATGGTGAATGATTCCAATGGAAACATCTATTGGTCTTAGTCACGTTCAAACTTTAGCAGAGGTCATCAAAAGAGAAGAAGACTTGTGCCACAGAAAGACTTGGGGTCCGGTTTAATATGTTAACCGATGGTAGTAAACCGGTTTGATGGAACTGAAGGTGGCGGAGTCAAACAAAGGCGTTGAACTAAGTTTTGTTTAGTTTTCAAGTGGGAGTTGGTTTGGTCGGAAAAGTAATCAACGAATCTTCGACTTACACGTTTTTAACGACGTCATAAGTTGATAGCTTCCTGGTAAATAATCCATAATCCATAGGTAACGTAACGCTGGTCCATTTAAACACTTTGTTTCCAAAGATTTTGTTGACAAATTCTTACAATTGTACCAACGAAGAGACTGAGGCAACATTGAATATGATAAGAGCATCATATAAAATATTCACATTCACACAAAGATTGTACTTAAAACGTGGATTACTTTCCCTCTAACTAAAAGGGTAAACTTAAATAATAAACCAAAAGTATACAAACACAAACAGACAGAGAGAGAGACATACATGTTAATTAATTTTGCTAACATTTAGAAGGCCTCTCATAATTAGGAGGTAAAGAAGGGCAATTCTGGTTCATGTTTGGATATGGGTCAATGGTGTTATAACCAGGTAACTCCATTCTGTATTCACCTAGAATCTGACAGAAGTCAAGCTTCTCTTCCTCTGTGTTGCACCAACTCGGTAGCCGAGTCTGGTTAGACTCAAATAACTTCAGAGTGTACGCATCTCGGATCTGAGAATAGGAAAGAAGAGAAACGCTCAAGAGTAATGTTAAATGGAAAGACTAGATATTGAAAGAAAAAAGAAACTCACAGTGAATTCCGTGACTTGAATGTGATCAGCGAGAGGGCCGAATACACCAGCGGCTTTGTACATTGCAAGGATGAAAGCAACACATGTTGTTGATTTCCCGTCGCTATAAACCCACTCATCCTGTTCAGGGATGGTGAGTAATTCATCAAATGACATTCCACGCCTCGCTGTTTCTTCAAGTATCCCATACAAATCCAGATCCTATACAACAGAAACTTATTAGTTAGCCTGTAATTCCTAATCCAGTAGAAACTGGTTTTTGTAAAGAAGAGTATAGATATGTACCTCAGTACCGAGTCGTTTATTCAGTGCCTCGTTCCACATATTTGCAGCATATGCGGGTTGTACACGAGTCCACATAGACATGACAGAAATAACCTGAAAGTTCAATGTCATTTGTTAATTACCATGATGATAATAGATCTTTAAGAAAATCAGAGATTAAAAAGTACCAAGTGAGCATCAAGGGGAGGTGGGTAGTTATCGCCTAGAGTGTCGATCCAGCTGAATATCATGTTGTGATATCCATACGGTTTGCCCAACATGCTACGAGCATATTCCCACGCAGCAGTATTGTTGAACTTTTCCCGGATAACAGGATGTAGAGGAAGCAAAGCAACTTGAGGATTTGAATTATCCTTCAAAGTCAGATCCCACCATTCATCCCAAGGAATCACAACAATGATTTCTTCACCCTATGAGAAAAAAGAGAGAGAGTAAATATATATCTCTCTCTCTATCGAAAAACCACAACATGTTTAAGAAATTTCTCCAAATATAAGTCTACCTTTTCGTTCTCATGTCCCGATTCACCAACCCAAAGATTCCCCAAATCATCCTTCAAACAAACAGCAGTATGACCAGCAAAAGCCCCAGTCACCCATTTCTCCAGCGTCTCAAAACCACCCCATCTACCTCTAATCTTTGACACCGCCAAGAAATCGCCAGAATGCACATCATCCGGATTAATCATTGACCGCCAAGGTTGAGACCGTTTCTCAAACGTAGCACCCATATGTTTCGTCAAGAACGCCAAATTCGCACTCTGTCCCCAAGCAGTATTGGAGAAAAGAGGTAACACATCAATCAACGAAAGCAACGTCCCAAGCATTCCTGATGGCATTAGAAACACTGAAACTCCATGCTCCTTCACCTACTCATCATTCATCAAATTACCACATAATAAATCACCATGAAAACAAACACCACACAACATCTTATTAAGACTATAAAGAACATTAACTAAAACAAAAACCTACATATTCCAACTCAGCTTTCTCTTCCCAAGAATCAAAGTTCAAAGTATGATCTCGAGCAGAGAAATAGTAGTCCCAAGTGATCCTGTATGGCGTTGCAAACACATAAAGATCCATACATGTCAAGCTATGTGCCTTGGACGTCTGCAAAAAAGTTCCCATATATCATCAAAACAACTCAATTTCAACCAGTAACTACACAACATTCTCCCAATTTTGAATTTCACTTGTCACCAAAAAAAGGCAAAAAATTTACGAAATTTGAGCATAGAAGCTTTGAAAGTACAACACTTTAGCCTCAAGAAGACAAATCATAGTATTAGGGAGCAAAAACAAGAACCAATTGAAGAAGAAGAAAGTGAAATTAACCAACTTTGAGATGAAGAACACCACCACCAAGTCCAGGGACATCACGATCACTACCGGTGATATCGAGACGAGCTTCATTACCATTAAAGCAAGCACCTTTCCACTCAATAGAAACGTTATTAGGAGTAACAGACCCGATAAAGACCGGTAACAAATCCACAGCGTTGTGGAAACTGTTCAAAACAGGCCACGAGACTTGACGAGGTAGCATCGGAAGAACATCGTCAACGCTAAGAGGAACCTTTAAGGATTGACCTAGGTCAACGCAAAAACCTAACCCTAGAAGAAGACATAAGAGGAAGAAGAAGGTATAAGACTGATGTGATGATGGGTTTTGAGACATTCGTGATCGGATTGGTTCCAAAGAAGTGATTTTGAGACTTTGTTTGGAGATTTTGGGGATTTTGGAGAAGAGGGTTTCGTGTTGTTATGGTTGAAGATGATCCATTTGGGATGTTTCAGTTTTTTATTTTTCTCTCTCTCTGTGTTTTGGATTTTTTTTGGAAAATTGGACTTTGGGGGAGATAAAATATTGAGTTAGTTTTGGATGTGGAAGAAATAGACAAACTGGTTTAGACTTTTCTTAGAAACAAAAGTTTGAAGATTCTTTGCTTTGGTTTCATCTTCCACGTAGACACGAACTTGGCATGATCCATAACCGGATTTGTAATTCAGGTTCGGTTTGGTTCGGTACTCATGTTCAATTGCTTTGCATATGAATATTGAACATTCCAGGTTAATTTTTGGTTGTATTGTGCAGTGTATGATGAAAAAAGTCCCAAGTTTTTACCTTTGACCCTTTTTCATTATTTCATATGACATCTGACAAAAATAATTGCAAAGTTTCACTAGAAATGAATAATGCAACTACATGATGGGATAAAAATATTCACCTAAGAATTATAAGACTACAATGATTGTATGTATGCACTTGATGGTCCTATGCACATAAATAACTACAACAACCAAAAACCAAATGATGTGACATTTTCTACATTCATTGTATAGATAATGTTGGTCCATAGACCGGTCCTGTCCCTCCCAGACCATAACAGTCACCAAACCACAGAGTCGATCAATAAGTTTGGAGAGTTTTACATTGCGAAGATGAAGCAGTTTGAGTAGCAAGGAATAAACAGAGGACTCTCCTCCACTGCCATTGGCTGTCTAAATGGATTCAACTCAATCTGCATTTCAAATATACATAACTCCATACATATCAATATGAATATATAAGAAAAAGTATATAGTTTCTCTGCAAAAACATCATTTTCCAACAAAAAACATAGGTTTGAATAAGTTAAATAGGATAATAATACACCTATAATCTAGACTTACAGGTAATGATAGAGGTTGTCCTGTGATGGTTTTAATGCAACAAGCCGCCAGATGACAAGCTTCTTCACAGTAATCAGAGAATACTGCTGGCACTTTTATCTCCTTTATCAGTTCCTGAAATTATTAACACCAATTGATGAATGAATTACAAATCTAGAAATGACGAATGTGATCAGCAGCTACTGGAAAAACTTACAATAGTTGGCAACCAACTAGGATATGCAACGATGCCAGCATTTGGAGCAATCACTATGTGAGGAGGAGGTGAATTCTGCCCAGATAAGATGGTCAATCAGAAATCAAAACAATTCAAGGTCCAATAAATGGATTTGACATTTGAGAACAGTATGTCAAATGATTACTGTTTTCCCCTAGACGAATAGAAAGGGATACCTTTGTTATGTCGGTGTAACGATCATGGTAAAATCCTCTATGGAGCTGTAACGACACAGCTGGAGAGCAGGCAGATTCGTTACCGGAAATTTCGCTTGAATAATTACATTCACATTCTTCTTCCATGCAAGGGGAATATCTGCTAAGTGAGATCATCTCTCCATCCCTGTTCACCAAGAGAGCAAAAAGAGAACGGTCCATCAGATTTATGCCAATACACACAAAGAAAAACCACAATATTGCCGTTGAACAGCTTTAAGAACTCTAATGAAAAGTGGTAAAAAGCAAAAAATATCTTGTGATGTAATTTACTTTGCGTAACTGAAAATATAACGAGTGTTTTACAAAACAATCAAATGGATTTTGGAGTGCAGGACTGACATATGTTGTGGAACGTCAGGTCCAACAAGCTCTACGTGTATGCGCAGACCAGGGAAGAGGGCTTGCAGCTCAGCGAAGACACCAAGTTGACCAAGCTCTTTCTGAGGGCCTTCAGAAGCTCAAAACTATCAGCAAACCATGTATCAGAAGTTATACCATAGTTTCTCTGGTGCATCTTTTGAAATATTTATATAATTTCCATATGCCAGTTCCAAAAAATGCCGAAGAGTTACAGAGTGAAACATACCAAGATAATGTATACGAAGTTCATCACTTATTTGGGGAGTCAAATTTCCCATCCCAATGACTTGAATTGCATGATATATCGTCAGTGGCTGAAATAAAAGCAAGCTCTATAAGTCAATAGTTTGAAAACCTCAAGCATTCTAGTCATACTTGCAATCACATTAATCATCAGAAGAAATGTTACCCAGTGGAGAAGTAGAGCCACAGGAGAATCAAGAGGTAACTTTCTCCACTCGAAATAATCAGTCCAACTGCATAGCTGTTTTGTTACTGGAGATAAAGGGCCTGTGTAATCCAAAATCAGAATTCTATAGGAACAAACTCTTTAAGTAAAACCATAAACAGAGAAGTAAATAAAGCATACCACGACATGGACAAGAAGAGCTCGGCAGATGCCAACCTTCATATCTTAAACTGTAAGAAAAAATAGTAATCAGCTCAATCTAAAATGGCTTCAAACCAAAACATGATTCTCACTAAATGAAGAGAACAAATAAGCGATCAAAACCTATCATGCGCCAAAGAACCGGCAGAAGCTCCACAGTTACACTCATACATCCACATTCCAACACGATGCAACTCCCTTTTGCTGAGAAACAAGCACCTGCTCTCATGTTTTTGACTAACCTAAGAACGTATAATCGAAAAAACCTACAACTTTGAGCTGAATTTTCATGAACTCAAGTCATTATATGCCACCTTATCATTCAAAGTGATCATAAACCTGAACTGTAGTTTCTTCTGTAAATGTAAATGGAAAATCATTTAACAGATCAACACGACGCATTTGCTCTTCTAATCTCTCACATTCTTCCTTGTGGTAGCTCCAATGTGAACTCTACAAACAAATCAAGATCCACTAAATTCAACAAGGAACCTATTTAATCATCACTTCGTTGTTTTCCAGAAATCGATTAGGTCGATGAAGAAGAAGGCTTAAGAGAGAAAAAGCACAAGTTAAAACCTGATGAGAGACGGAGCAATACGCTACAGCACCACACTGGCCACACCTCCGCGTCGGTGGACCAACGCACCGCGTCGCAAATCCACGCGCGGCACACTCCATCCGCCGTCGGCGACCAAGACAACCGCCGTTTCTTCCCGGGACGAAAAAAGTATTTCAGAATCTCGACAACACTTTTGACTTAAAGGCCCATCTTGTTCTAATCGTAAGGCCCATTTCGTTCTTATCGTAAGACCCAGTTTTGTTCTAATCGTAAGGCCCATTTTGTTTTAGCCTTAAGACTCTCTGTATTGTTTCTTTGATAGGAATTTGAAAACGTTGATAGATGAACAACGTGAAAATGACTTTAAATGAAAGACAATCATATGATGGTTGATATGTATATAGATACCATATATACAAAATCTTATTTTTATAATAAATAAAAAATAGATAATTAGTTTTAGTTAGAAAAAAAGCACTTATGATTTAAGCCATACAAATTGATGTCCCTTTGGTTCAACATTTCTCACCAAGTAAATACCATCAACTTTAGCAACCCAAGTACGTATTTGAGCACATCTTTTCTTAGCGGCTCCTCTGTATGCTCTCCATATGCTCTGATAAAACTCACCTTTTGGACCATGCCTCAAGTGACAAGCCCATACTATTCTTTTGGCATGAACCTCTTCAAAGCTAAAAGCATAGGACTCATTGAATTTCACAACTTGTGGACCTGTTTTTTTGTTTTGGTTGGATGTGCAATCGACTTTGAGAATATTACCACGACCGAGTTCGTTTCGTAATTCTAAAGTGTTTAGGCGGCAACCCGCACCTCCACATCGTGGATTCTGGTTATTAGGATTACTACACACAATACCTTCATTCAAACCAAAACACATAGTAATAACTAGTACAAATATAATAAGATGGTTCATTTTTGGCTATAAAATATTTTTTGGAATAATGTGAAACCAAAAGGCGTCGAAGTGTAGCATTTATAGGTTTTTTTTTGTGTGTGTGTGGTGAAAAGCTTCAATAATTAAAGTAGTAACTAAATTTAAACATAAATATGAACCAGTTAAATCTATGATCGAAGGAGCATTTAGTGTCGAAAACTAAGGTCAATCAATAAGATTATGAATTATAACTTTGAACATTAATGCTGACCACTAAAACTAAATTAACTAAAATTCTTAATAAATTTATTCATTAAACAAATGAAAGTGTCACAAATAAAAACTATATATACACACTATGATGCCTTTAGATTCATATTACACCAAAAATTAGATCCAAAAAATGAATCAACTCATTATTTTTATGTTAATCAGTTTGATGTGTTTTTGTTTGAATGAAGGGGCAGTACCAAACGATAACATTTTACGAATTCGAAATGAACTCAATCCTGGGAGTATTCTCAAAGTTAATTGCACATCCAAAGGCGATAATACAGAAGTTAAAGATGTGACATTCAATAATAGCGTTGAATGGAGTTTCGGAGAGAGCTCATTTTCAAGAACAATATGGAAATGTCTTTTGAGACAAGGTGAGTTTCATCATATTTTATGGAGAGCATACAGAGGAGCCAATGTCCGACGATTTCATCAGATACGCTTATGGATTGCCAAAGATGATGGCATTTACTTAGAAAAAAACAATGGACCGCGAGAGCGCATGTATGATTGGTACAAAAATTAATATGTTTTTCGTAAAACTAACTACGCATATGAAGATAAGTTTTTAATATATATTTTTTCTTATGAGGTAAGTCATCATTCTACTTTGGTGTTGGAATATACAACAAAAATGTAAATAAATATGGGTTCATTTAATATCTCTGTATTTTGTTCTAATCTTTCAAATTACATAATATCATCCTTCTCTTTTGTATACAAGTTTATTCAAGAAATTTTTTTCGATTGTTAGTCTTTAATACAAAAAAACATAGCATATATGACGCGTTTCCGACTAATTTCCGATAAATTCAGCAGGATGGAACTATGGTCGGAATTATAAATATATCGTCGAAAAATTGATTGAAAATATTCGTTGGAATTCCGTTGAAAAGTTCCAATGAAATTATATAATCGAAAACTGGTAGAAAGTTCACAGGAAAAACCGTCAGAAATGTGTTAACTTTACATGTGTCCTACATAGATACATTTCGACTAATTTCCAACAAAGATGTTGGTTAGAAATTAGTCGGAGTTACGTGGTAAAAATGTACTCGTTATCTGTGGGATATATTTCGACGATTTTTTGATGAAACGGATAGAAGGTTGTCGGAAATATATATCGTCTAAAATCTGTTTACTTAAAGTTGGTTTTATAATAAATGATTCCGACGAATATTCAAAGATTTATGTCGTCATAAAGTTTCTTTCATCTAATAGACATCATATGATCACTCGAACAAAAAATGGTATTCGCAAGCCTAATTCTCGGTTATATACAAAATACTCTAGATTTTAACCAAAAATCCAAAAAATGATCAAAAATATTTAACTAATGAAAAGTTCAAATTTTTAATGTTTTTTTTTTTGCCTAAGAACCCAAATTTATATCGTGCCGGGGATGTAGATACGAGTCAGATCCTATTTATTTTCCTCTTCTCAAAAAATTAAAAGAATGTTACATGCAGAACTAAAAATATACGATTCTTTTGAAATAATATTACCTTTAATTTTGTTTTTTAACCATACCTTTTTTTTTTACACGTCCATAATTCATATTCCGTTCGCTTTATTTATGATTAGCAATGTCGCATTACCATAAATTTTTAGTATTTTTGTCTAGCAATGGTGATGATCCACTATCATTGATGGATTTCATTCCCTATTCTTTTGACCGACTGAGATTACGTTGGAAATTATATATTCAGATAAAGATACAATATACTATAAAGTTTAGGAAACCCGTATATTTATTTATTCAGAAAAATAAGATGTCAAGTTTATACTTCCTCCGTTTCAAAATGTAAGACGTTTTGAGGTATTATTTTTGTTTCAAAATGTAAGACGTTTTCAAGTTTCCATGCAAATTATATATTAATTTAATATTTTCTGATTATTTATATTATGCAGTCTCATTCATGATTGGTTAAACTTTTTAAAAGTGGATATTTCTTAATCTGCGTGCTTTTAACTAAAACGTCTTATATTTTGAAACGGAGGGAATATATATTATGAATTCAATTGAGTTTAAGGAAAATCCTATTAATTCGTTTGGTATTCGGTATTTGTTAATTCTAAGGAATTCAATTTCCCGATTATACATTATTGCATTGAATGAAAATATGTGAATCCCAATCCATTATAACGTTCCCAAGTTCCAAACTTGCAAACCCACATTTTTGTCGATTTCATCAAATGTGAATTCATTTAATTTCCCATAGAAAACAGAAATTTGCACTTTCTTCTAAGTTAATAATAAATGATATCGTATCTAAATGGGAATGTTTTTGGCTTTTAGTTTAGACTTCCAAAGCGTCAAAATATTTCTAGAAAGAACACAAAAAATAAGCAACGCCACTACTTTTGGACAATGTCAACGATAACACATCAACCGCACCAGCTCCATAAAAGTCAAATCTCACGAAAACGATTGTAGTCAAACTACCTAAAACACCCTTATATTTACGTACAAACCAATCCCACTAACAAGGGTACATTCGTCATATCATAAAATTTATCACCGACCCGTAAGAAGAAGATGAAGTTCGAAGAACAGATCAACTAATCTCTGCTTTCAACTCCACATTAAAACCAAAACCTCCAAATTCCCAAAACCTACCAAAAACGAATATTTATTTATTTAAATTATCCTTAAAACGTCTTTGTTATTTCAAGGAAAACAAAGACGTAACTTTAAAATTTCAAGTTTTCTTTCTTTTTGTTTCCTTAATGATCTCTCTATCTCTCTAAATGAGCTAGATCGTTAATGGCTGCCATGTTTAATCATCCATGGCCTAATTTAACCCTAATTTTCTTCTTCTTCATCGTCGTTTTACCATTCCATTCTTTTTCTCAGTTTGATTCTCCACAAAATATCGAAACTTTCTTCCCAATCTCCTCACTCTCACCTGTTCCACCACCGCTTCTTCCACCGTCGTCAAACCGATCTCCGCAGTCAAATAATTCATCTTCTGATAGAAAAACAATCACAAAAGCTGTTCTTATAACAGCAGCAAGCACTATACTTGTAGCTGGAGTTTTCTTCTTCTGTCTTCAAAAATGTATCATCGCACGACGGAGGAGAGACAGAGTCGGGCCAGTCAACGTCGAAAACACTCTACCACCGTATCCTCCTCCTCCGATGACGTCGGCGGCGGTTACGACGACGGCTTTGGCTAGAGAAGGTTTCACGCGGTTTGGTGTTGTGAAAGGTTTGATTCTTGATGAGAATGGTCTTGATGTGTTGTATTGGAGAAAGCTACAGAGTCAGAGAGAGAGAAGTGGAAGCTTCAAGAAACAGATCATCACCGGAGAAGAAGAGGACAAAGAAGTGATTTATTACAAGAACAAGAAGAAAACAGAGCACGTTACAGAGATTCCTCTTCTTAGAGGAAGATCTTCTACTTCTCATAGTGTAATTCATAACGAAGATCATCAGACGCCTCCACCGCCACCGCCAATTCCGGTGAAACAGAGTGAACCAGCACCACCACCACTGTCAATTCCGGTGAAACAGAGTGCACCAACGCCACCGCCTCCTCCTCCGATTAAGAAGGGTTCTTCTCCATCGCCGCCACCACCTCCACCGGTGAAAAAGGTCGGAGCTTTATCATCATCAGCTTCGAAACCACCGCCTGCGCCGGTTAGAGGAACAAGTGGAGGAGAGAGTTCGAAACAAGTAAAGCTGAAGCCTTTACATTGGGATAAAGTAAACCCTGATTCTGATCATTCAATGGTTTGGGACAAAATCGATCGTGGATCATTCAGGTAATATATACACTTACACAACTCGGTTTCACAAGTTAGGGTTTTTAATTCAATCAACTGAAAAAACCCTAATTTTTTGTTTCTACATCTCAGTTTCGATGGCGATTTAATGGAAGCCCTGTTTGGATACGTTGCCGTGGGGAAGAAATCACCAGAACACTTCGATGATAAAAACCCTAAATCAACGCAAATCTTCATACTTGATCCGAGAAAGTCTCAAAACACAGCGATTGTGCTTAAATCATTAGGTATGACACGTGAAGAGCTTGTTGAAGCACTCATGGAAGGAAACGATTTTGTGCCAGACACGCTTGAGAGGTTAGCTAGAATAGCTCCGACTAAAGAAGAACAATCAGCGATTCTTGAATTCGAAGGCGACACGGCAAAACTCGCTGATGCGGAATCGTTTTTGTTTCATCTTCTTAAATCTGTGCCAACCGCGTTTACTAGACTAAACGCGTTTCTCTTTAGAGCTAATTATTATCCTGAAATGGCTCATCATGGAAAATGTCTACAAACGTTGGATTTGGCTTGTAAAGAGCTGAGATCTCGTGGCTTGTTTGTGAAGCTTTTGGAGGCAATACTTAAAGCTGGAAACAGAATGAATGTGGGTACCGCGAGAGGAAACGCTCAAGCGTTTAATCTAACCGCGCTTTTGAAACTTTCGGATGTTAAAAGTGTTGATGGGAAGACTACTTTGCTTAACTTTGTAGTGGAGGAAGTTGTTAGATCGGAAGGAAAACGTTGTGTTATGAATAGAAGAAGCCATAGCTTAACACGAAGCGGCAGTAGTAACAACAATGGTGGTAATAGTCCTCAGGTTATGTCGAAAGAAGAGCAAGAGAAAGAGTATTTGAAGCTTGGTTTGCCAATTGTTGGAGGATTGAGCTCTGAGTTTTCAAACGTCAAGAAAGCTGCTAGTGTAGACTATGACACGGTTGTTGCAACTTGCTCTGCTCTAGCGGTTAAAGCAAGAGACGCGAAATCTGTGATTGCAGAATGTGAAGATGGAGAAGGAGGGAGGTTTGTGAAGAAGATGATGTTGTTTCTTGATTCAGTAGAGGATGAAGTGAAAATGGCGAAAGATGAAGAGAGGAAAGTAATAGAGCTTGTGAAACGTACAACGGATTATTATCAAGCAGGAGCTGTTACAAAGGGGAAGAATCCACTTCATTTATTTGTTATTGTTAGAGATTTTCTTGCCATGGTTGATAAAGTATGCTTAGAGATTATGCGGAATATGCAGAGGAGAAAGATTGGGAGTCCGGTATCGCCTTCTTCGCAGCGGAATGCGGTGAAATTCCCGGTTTTGCCTCCAAATTTCATGTCGGTCAGAGCCTGGAATGATTCCGGTGGGTCGGATTCCGATATGTGAGAGTCCAGATTTGTTATATGTAAATACTACTAAATAGTAGAATCATTTTGGGTACAATTTGTTCCTTATAATTAAACAATTTTGCTTGAAGACCTTTTCATGTTTATGAGCATTTCTTCTTTAACTTTACATAGTACATATATATCCCACCTAACATAGCTCTTTTTTTGTTTATCAAATAACTTATTCTAAATTGTTTGATAATTGTAAATTGTAAACGTGAAAATGAGCGTTATACACTATAGTGTGAACTTAGCTTTATTGAATTTTTGATTTTTCTCAGAGCTTTAGATGAAGTAGGAGTTAGTAGTATTTCACCTAACATAGCTCTTTTTTTGTTTATCTATCAACTAATACTAAATTTATGGATAAAGCACGAAACTTTCAAATCTCTATAGATTAACTTACACTAAACAATTTGATGCTTGTAAATATGAAACTTAAGACGTTAGAGCACCATTATCGGTAAGCTCTTAGAGCATATCTTAGGTTTAAAGTGATTTAAATTAAATCATTAATCAACTATATAACTAACAAACGTTTCTTAGCTAAGAGTTATTTTTAACCTTAAGAGACAACACGTGTCGCTTCTTTCTTCTTCCACTCTCTCTCTCTCTCTCTCATGCGTTTGGCCACAATACAATGGCGACATCGGAGGCCATTCGAGTTAAATCGGAACCAATCGTTGGAGTCACCGATTTTATGACCTCCGGCAGTCCATCTCCACCGACACAGATCGTCCACGGCGACTTTTGGAACTACCGGCGAATTTTTCCGGCGAAGAGATGAATGGAGGAAGCATCTGATGCTTTCGAATCAAATGAGACACGCTCTTCCTGAACTTGGAATCGGCGTCGCCGCTTTACCTCGTTAGTGAGCAGATCTACAACAAAGCTTTGGCTCCTTCCTAATCATCTCACCACCACCAGGATCAGACTGCTCTGTCTCACTGAAGAGCATCGATCTTCTTCAGTGAGGTAAATCGTTAATGACTGATTCATTTTGTGTGCTAATTTTGAAATTTTTTCGTTTGATTGGAACGCAGAGATGCAGTTTCTCGTCTATGTTAATCATAATCATAGGTTGGAGATTGGGAATTGGGCCTCCCGATTAAATCAATCTTTTGCTGCTCCAACTGGTTCTGAAATTGTTGAGTGGTATGTGATACTGATAATTACCGCATCTTCTTATCCCAACAGTGTTTATATATCTGTTTTTTTTTTTGCAGATCTTGTACTTAAAGACAAAGTCTTTGTGTATGATCTTGCGCGGCAACGGATTGGATGGGCAAACTATGATTGTAAGTATATAATCTTATAGTCATGTCATTAAGGAAACTCTAGTCATCATCATCATCTGAATTAGATGTGATCATGGCATTGCGTTGACTAGTAGAGTTCTGAATTATACTTGGCATTTTGCAATCTGCGAGTTTCTTTAATAGCTTCATATATTGCTATTGGCTAACTAGACTTTGTAGTATATGGACCAAAACTTGTTTGTGTATATGCAAAGCATCTTCTTATGTGAATGAACCAAAACTTGTTTGTTATGCCTACATTTTGCTATATATCACACAAACTAGCACAAAACATTACATCAACCACAAAACCATGACTTGAATCAATATCTTCTTTTTCTCTGAATAACCAAAACACATAAATTTGATCAAGTGTTTTAACCAAAGAAAAATGTGTTTATCAAGACTTAACCACCAAACTTCACTTGTCTCTTCTCTATCTTTCTTTTCAAAAACACCAAACACCAAATTTTATTTTGAAAAATTTATTTCTTAAATATCTTGTATGTTTTAATTTTTTTAATTTGCAACAATTATTAAATTTTCTATAATTATAAATTTTATTTTTATATTAATATTTTTTTTTCTAAGAACCACATGTTAAGAGCCTATCATTAATCACACAAAAATCTTAACTCAAAAATACTATCTCTTAACAATCACTTTTACAAATAAATTACTTAAATATTGCTAAGATTATTTTCTAAGAGACTACCTATAATCATGCTCTTATAAAGACTATATGGTGTGAACTTTTTAATCCATCTTTATTGACTTTTTTAAATTTCACAATTTGTAAACAAAAGCAGAAGCTTTTTAAAACAAAAGTAGGAGTTGATTTTTGTTTATGAACAAAAACATATACATCTACCTTAGAGGAAGTTGGAGCTATCATTATTGGTTTCAAACTCTTTTAATAATTTGAGCTTTAAAGCAAAATGGTAACTTTATATTGATCACTAGTTCACAACACTTTCTCTGCCTTTTCCTCAATAGCAACGCGTAGCCAAGAAGAGGAACGTGTTTAACATGGACCAATCTTTATTAAGATAATAGTATTATCAATGTTTGCTTTAATGCTTATAAATGACACACTAAAAGTAATCATATTAACCATTCCACATATTTCCAACACAATTTAATCCATCATGTCTCTGTTTCTGAAGAAGTTGTTGTTATTCATTCTCTTCTTCTTCTACATGGCTTCAATTTCTCAAGGCTCCGACCCAACCGGTGGACAGTTTAGCTTCAACGGTTACTTGTATACCGATGGAGTTGCGGATCTAAACCCGGACGGTTTGTTCAAACTCATAACTTCAAAGACACAAGGAGGAGCTGGCCAAGTTCTTTACCAGTTCCCAGTCAAGTTCAAGAACTCACCAAATGGCACAGTTTCATCCTTTTCCACCACTTTCGTCTTCGCCATCGTCGCAGTCCGTAAAACAATCGCGGGTTGTGGACTTTCCTTCAACATCTCTCCTACAAAAGGTTTGAATTCTGTTCCAAATATCGACCCCTTCTCTTCCTCTAACCGTTCTGTTTCGGTTGAATTCCATACCGCTAAAAGCGAGAAACCGGATGGTGAAGATGTAAACGTCGTTGGTATCAATGTCGATAGGACGGAAACGGATAGAAATTGTTCGGCTGGTTATTACAAAGATGATGGTAGATTTATAAATCTAGACATTGCAAGTGGGAAGCCAATACAGGTATGGATTGAGTATAACAACTCAACTAAAAAGCTTGATGTTACAATGCATTCTATTCAGATTTCTAAGCCTAAGACTCCTCTGTTTTCGTTGCGGAAAGATCTTTCTCCGTATCTACGTGAGTATATGTATATAGGCTTCACTTCAGTGGGAAGTCCAACTTCTTCGCACTACATTCTTGGCTGGAATTTCAATAACACTGGAACAGTTTCAGATATAAATCTCTCCCGTCTTCCCAAAGTCCCCGATGAAGATCAAGATCGATCGTTGAGTTCCAAGATCTTGGCGATTAGTTTAAGTATTTCAGGAGTTACACTTGTTATCGTCTTGGTTCTTGGATTTATGTTCTTCTTGAAAAGGAAGAAGTTCTTGGAAGTGATTGAGGACTGGGAGGTACAGTTTGGTCCTCATAAATTCACTTACAAAGACCTCTTCATCGCCACTAAAGGTTTCAAGAACAGCGAGCTTCTTGGAAGAGGAGGTTTTGGAAAAGTCTTCAAGGGAATCTTACCGTTGTCTAGTATACCGATCGCGGTAAAGAAGATTTCTCATGATTCAAGACAAGGAATGAGAGAGTTTTTGGCTGAGATTGCTACTATTGGTAGACTTAGACATCCAGATTTAGTTCGTCTACTCGGATACTGCAGACGCAAAGGAGAACTCTACTTGGTGTATGACTTTATGCCCAAAGGAAGCCTTGACAAGTTTCTTTATAATCAACCAAATCAAATTCTTGATTGGTCACAGAGATTCAAGATCATCAAAGACGTTGCCTCGGGACTCTGCTACTTACATCAGCAGTGGGTTCAGGTTATTATCCACAGGGATATAAAGCCAGCAAATATTCTTCTTGATGAAAATATGAACGCGAAGCTCGGTGATTTTGGACTTGCGAAGCTATGTGACCACGGGATTGATTCTCAAACCTCAAATGTCGCAGGTAAGTTTGCGGTTTTGTGCACATTATTATCAATCAATCAAGATCTTTGGAAATATTGAAGGTTTTGTGTTGTTACTTTGGACGCAAGGTACATTTGGATATATATCACCAGAGCTCTCAAGAACAGGGAAGTCAAGCACAAGTTCTGATGTTTTTGCATTTGGAGTGTTCATGTTGGAGATTACTTGCGGAAGAAGACCCATTGAACCACGAGGATCACCAAGCGAGATGGTTTTGACTGATTGGGTACTAGACTGTTGGGGCAGTGGAGATATATTGCAGGTAGTTGATGAGAAACTAGGGCACAGGTATCTTGCGGAACAAGTAACTTTGGTTTTGAAACTGGGTTTGCTTTGCTCGCATCCAGTGGCAGCCACTAGACCAAGCATGTCAAGCGTAATCCAATTCTTAGACGGTGTAGCCACGCTTCCTCATAACTTGCTAGACCTTGTGAATGCTCGGATAATCGATGGAGGATTCGATGCATTAGGTGAAACAACTGAGTCTATGGAGGCGAGTAGTAACGTTTCCGTGGTCATGACGGAATCGTTTCTCTCTAGTGGACGTTAACTAATGATCATTTATATTGTAGAGTTGAGATTGTATAATGAGAATGGAAATGGTTGTTTCTCTGTTTCCATTAATAGTAACAATCGAAAACTATTATATTAAATCTGTTTAAAATACCTAAACGAATAATGATTCAATGGAAAATCGAATTGATGATCAGAAAGTATATTCTTTTGATCCTTCCAGAGTAGAGAAATTAGAATTAACTACTATGTATTAAGAGAAAACACCAAAATTTTATATGATTTCATAAGTTATTTGATGATTTATTTTACTTTTTTTTTTTTTTTTTTTAAATACTAGGAGGTTCTGGGCCAAAGCCCGTAATTCCCCCAGATCCGAAACCACGGCATGTAATTTTTCACAAAACAAGAATAAAGTAAATCGAATCTTTGCACAACTAACAGGAATAACTAATCAAATATTAGTGCAGGTAGGGTTGTTTCCAAACTTAGTCGCCTTGGTCTCCAAATCTGGCTCGAACCGCAACGTGGTGTCATCACAAACATAGCTCAAAACTCCTGTCATCCCTTTTCTACAATCCGTAAGAAACAACTGCGATCCGAACTTCACTTTCCTCTTCTCTTTGATATCCTTAATAATGTTTTCGCCAATTAAACCACCGATATCTTTTTCAGATATAGCTGCTGAAACCCTAAGTTGTTGAGGTGAGCCATATCTAAGATCGTTGTACCTATATATACGCAAGTGTTTTCAATCAGAATAATAAATAATCTTAAATAATACTAGAAGATTGAATTATAAATTTATATAACCTTTGTCCGGACGAAGTAACAAGAGTAATATTTTTGTAAAACAATGAAGCTTGAATGTCTCCTTGGAGACATATATAGTCATTAGGAAGGTCACTGGGGACCCTTATCAATAAATCCCAATTTGCACTGAGACGAGTTTGTGTAATATTATGCACCGTGAAATCCATAGAAGTTATTTCAATATTCGGCACAGGAGTTTCTTGGTTCGGAGCAATAAGTATATATACACAACCCACTACCACCATATATACACAACCCACTACCACCATATGACATCCGCAGGGGAGAGTGTCACCACCCATTGTGTACTGTAACTATTGATTGATTGATTGAAGACAGGAAAACGATGGAGAAGATTCGATTTGTATTGTCTTTTGTAGTAGTGATAGAGAATCAGAGATCATAACGAATTCGTCCTATCTTCTTATATAGAGTTGGTTTCTTAGCGTTAGTAATTAATAATTTAATATCAAGATACGCGATTTAAAGTTAGTAACCTTAGTTAGTAAGTAGTAATTAAAGTTAGTAGTGAAATCTGCCGATCATAGATTTTGCCATTTGCAATAATCTATATATAAAGATGGATTAAAGTATCAACACTTTCTCTATTAATAGATTCAAAATTTAAGAATATGCTTTTATCCATTGAATTTTTTTTTTAAATAATGAAATCTTCATATAATTATTTTTATTAAAAGTTTTAGCTTTTTTTATCCTTTGAAATGAAGTATGTAGAATTAAAATCATATGGTTAAAAGGATATACTTTATATATATATATATATGCTTCAAAGTGTAGGAGAATCCAAAGCTAGTAGGTTTCAAGCTCAAATGACCTTATTAAGCTAGATAGAAATAATAGAAAATGAGATTGAAATGAAAACCTTATTAAATCTTTTATTTTGATGCAAGTTAAGGAAAAGAAATATATCTTATATATAGGTTGTCACCAAAAACAAAATGATAAGAGATTTGATTTTATTAAATGGGAAAGAGTAAAATTATTCAAAATGGCATCTCTCTAGATTACATCTCTTAGACCATTACACATATTTATATAGAAACATATCTTGCTTAGGAACCCTAATTACATGGGCTTTTTGGACTAGTCGTGGATTATACTAATGGGCTTAGCTTTCTCTAATAAAAAGTTTACTAAAAAAAAGGTTTTTTGCTTATTATCTACTAAACCTGAAAAGAAAATAATTATTCATTATAGAATCAGTAAACATGTTGCTCTCATGCTCTGGAAAAACAAACTCAAAGATTTGCAAGTGAAATGTCAGCATATCCCTAGATATTTAGATTGATATATCATTCTTGATATCTTCATACTACATTTGTACGATTTCGTTATCTAATGTAACTCGAGTCATACTCATATGTTATTGGCTTATTTATTACACACTAACGAGACATCATCTCCAGGACTCTGATCGATTCAATTGCTGATATGATTTATGTCTAATACTCTATATTGATCATGTCTCCCCTAAGAAATTATCATTATTTTGCAATTGTCATGAACATTTGGTTCTATTCGTTTCTTTGCAAATGTAAAGGATCCTTTATTTGTTTCTATTAATAATACATGTCCTGTCTAATAACATATTATATTAAATTCTAGGAGATATGTTAGCAAAGTATAGCGGCGGACGTTCTAAAACAAAATGAAATATCAATTAACTTTAGAACTCATAAACTTTGGTGAAAACCATTTCGATGCTCTAAATACCATCCCGTAAAAAACAAAAAATCCTTGCAGCGTTAACAAAAAAAAAAAAGACAACAAACTAGTCAAAATTTAGTGCATGTAGGGTTGTTCCCGAACTTAGTCGCCTTGGTCTCAGAACCTGGCTCGAACCGCAAAGTGGTTTCATCACACACATAGCTCAAAACTCCTGTTGTCCCTTTTCTACAATCCGTAAGAAACAACTGCGATCCGAACTTCACTTCTCTCTTCTCGTTGATGTCTTTGATAATGTTTTTACCAATCAAACCACCGATATCTTCTTCAGATATAGAAGCTGAAACCCTAAGTTGTTGAGGAGAGCAGGATTTGAGATCGTTGTACCTATATATGCAAGCGATTTCAATCAGAATAATAAACAATCTAAAATAATACTAGAAGATTGAATAGTAAATTTATATAATCAACCTTTGTCCGGACGAAGTTACAAGATTAATGTTTTTGTAAAACACTGAAGCTTGAATGTCTCCTTGAAGACATATGAAGACATTAGGAAGGTCACTGGGGACCCTAATCAATAAATCCCAATTTGCACTGAGACGAGTTTGTGTAATATTAAGTACAGTGAAATCCATAGAAGCTATTTCTATATTTGGCACAGGAGTTTCTTGGTACGCTGCATAAACAAGAGAACTAAAAGCACCGACAAAAAGAATAAATATGCAGATTAATATGATCTTGTCCGAGTCTTGTAATTTTTTTTCTGTGTCTGCCATTGTGTAACGATTTGCTTATAGAGAGAGGAAGAAGATGGAAAAGGTTTTATATGTATTTAGTAGTGATATAGAGAATATCATGATTCGGCAACAAAAAAGAGATAATAATGAATAAACTACGTATATTATACACGAGATTTAGTTCAATCCTAAATAAGATTCGGGTATATACTACTAAGATTTTAAAAAATAAAATAACAACAACTACCGTTTGGAACTCCTTTTATCCTAAAATAATGAGATATTTTATTTTTTTTGAAGAATCATTGAGTTTGTTATTCAAGATAATAAACAAAATAAATGGTTGAACAACTTAAAAATAAAGAATTCAGGACTTTTTAAATTTGAAGATGTGTTACTGATATGGCTCGGTTCGAGAGGCTAACATTAGACTGCATTTTTCCAAACTTTGAGCTCGATACTGTCTTTGACCCAACCCATTCGAAGACATTAATGACAATCATGTGGGTATTGACATCTAAATTATGTAACCTAGAGTAATATTCTTGTAAAACAATGAGGCTTGTAGGTCTCCTCGAAGGCATATTCATCAGGGAGCGACATAAACTTCATAACTCAAATTAAGAACACAAAAAAAACCTTAAGAAGTACTCAAAACTTCAAAAGATGCACAAGAAACATAAAAGAGTAAACTAAACTCAAATCTTTGCAAAATTAACAAGAATAACTAATCAAAAATTAAAGCAGGTAGGGTTGTCCCCAAATTTAGCCGCCTTGGTCTCAGAACCTGGCTCGAACCGCAACATGGTTTCATCGCAAGCATAGCTCATAACTCCTGTGGTCCCTTTTCTACAATCCGTTAGAAACAACTGCGATCCGAACTTCACTTCCCTCTTGTCGTTGATATCTTTGATAATCTTTTTCCTAATCAAACCGCCGATATCTGCATGTACTGAAACCCTAAGTTGTTGAGCTGTGCCAGATTTGAGATCGATGTACCTATATTATATGCAAGCGATTTCGGTCAGAATTATAAATAAAATACTAGAAGATTGATTATAAATTAAATAAATTATATATAACCTTTGTGCAGACGAGGTAACAAGATTAATAGTCTTGTAAAACAGTGAAGCTTGAATGTCTCCTTGAAGACATATATAGTTATCAGGAAGGTTGCTAGGGACCCTTATTAATAGATTCCAAAATGCAATGAGACGATTTTGTGTAATGTTACGCACAGTGAAATCCATAGAAGCTATGTCTATATTCGGCGCCACAGGAGTTTCTCGGTTTGCTATACAAACACAAGCAATAATAAATGCACAGCCACAAACTAGTAAACTTAGTAAGATGAAGCAGAGCTCGTCTGAGCTGTCTCTTGATGTTCTTCGTGTCTCTCTCATTGTGTAACGATTTGATTGAGAAAGGAAGAAGATTGAGAAGGTTTAATAATTCTTATTTGTTTAGAATATATTCTTGTTTATATATCTTTTAATATTTTTATAGGCGATGAATATCTAGAATCGAATAAATATGGGAAAAAAGAGAAAAAATGAAAATTGACAAAAACGTAAAGGTAACAAAAAAAGAGAGTAAAATCAATTTTTTTCTCAACAATTCAGAACTTAGTGCATGCAGGGTTGTTCCCAAACGCAGTCGCCTTTGTCTCAGAACCAGGCTCGAACCGTAACGTGGTTTCATCACACACATAGCTCAAAACTCCTTTCGTATTTTCTCTACAATCCGTAAGAAACAATTGCGATCCAAACTTCACTTCCCTCTTGTCTTTGATATCTTTGATAATGTTTTTGCCAATCAAACCGCCAATATCTTCTTCAAAGATAGCTGCTGAAACCCTAAGTTGTTGAGGCGAGCCGGATTTGAGATCATTGTACCTATATTATATGCAAGTATGCAACCGATTTCAATCAAAATAATAATAATAAACAACTTTAAACATTACTAGATGATTGTTTAGCAAAAAACATTACTAGATGATTGAATTATAAATTTCTACAAACCTTTGTCTCGAAGAGGTAGCGAGGGTAATACTTTTGTAAAACAATGAAGCTTGAATGTCTCCTTGAAGACATATGTAGTGATCAGGAAGGGTTTTGGGGATCCTTATCAATAAATCCCAGTTTGCACTGAGACGAGTTTGTGTTATGTTATGCACAGTGAAATCCATAGAGGCTATTTCAATTTTCGGCACAGGAGTTCCTAGTGGTTTACATAATAGATAATTAATAATACAACAGACCATGAAACCAACACCACATAACAACACCTTGTCTCCTTTTTCTGTGCGTCCCATTATGTAACACGATTGATTGAAGAGAGGGATAGAAGATGGAGAAAGATTAATTTGTATTGTTGTAGTGATAGAGATAATAATGAATGCGATATATATACAAGAGACTTGGTAAAATCCTAAATAGGATTTGGATAATACCAAGAGAAAAAAAAAAAACACAACTCCTCTTATGTTTGGGACCTTTTTCATTAAGCTTAGATAACCAGATTTTTTTTATTTTGACGATTCAAATGTTTTGGGCTTAGAGCGGTAATAAAATAAGAATTAGAAGATTTTTAGGCTTGGAATTAGAAATCAAACAAATGTCATTTTAAAAATATTTTTAAATCTTAAGAAAATACTTTTTTAATTATTAAAACATGCAAAAACTAAAAAGTTTTTAATTATTCACGAAAGGGTTTTTTTTTTTTTGGGTCAACACGAAAGGGTTATAGTATTATTTACCAAAACAAAGGGAGCAAAGGTGAATTTTTAAAGATGCAACGAAAGTAAATAAATCTATAATAATAAGTATATATATTAAAAAAAAAAAAAAGACGAAGAGACAAAATTTCACAATTTGTCTTTTGTCTTCCTCTCGCTTCGACTAATTTTGCATCCTGCTGTTTCTTCCGTTCAACCGTAATTTCAAATCATAACCGGCGTTAACCGGACTTACTTTACCGAACCGGAACATTGATTTCTCAGATCATCAATGGGAAGACAACACATAACACTAGAAACAGAGTCGCGTTATTCTCAAAGCATTGGTAAGTCTCTAAACCTCTCTGTTTCTGATACAGAACCACACGTGGGAGCTAGTACGTGCGAAGTCAAGGTTGAATAAAGAGGAATCACATTAAGACGCGTGGCAGGGGACGATTGGATGACGAGAGAAGGCCGTTGCGTTTTATATGAGCTGTGTATTGCTCACTTTCCTTTATCGAATAATTTGTAAACAAACTTTGATTCTCTGTAATCGTTTACGAGCTGGGTTTCTCTCATCTTGAGAGCTGGCGATTATCGTATGGGTGTTTTATGAACATCGATTCGATTTGTTCTGAGTTTGGATTTGTTGATCGGAGATTTGATTTCGTTATCGGAGGAATTGTGGTTTTTACTGTATTAAAGGTATCAGAGCTGTGTCTTCCTCGGAAAACATGGCGATTACGAGAGCGCAGGATGGTGAACCAAAGGGAAAAGACGTTGAGGTTGGTGATCCGGTGGAATCTCGTATTTCACGATTGGAAGAGCTAGTTGCAGAGCAACACAAGGCGATGATGAAGCACATGACGGAGATGTTTGGTGCGATGAGTCGTTCTACACCTCCTAAGCTGGCGGATGATCAATCCAACTTAGATCGGAGTGCTCCGATGTCATCACAGTCGATGGAGAACAGATCTGGTTACTCCGAGCAGTTTCACGACCATCGCCACCATCCAGGACGATCGGAGGGGCGTAATAACTATGGGAATCTTACACGGTTGGGGAAGATTGATTTTCCCAGGTTTGATGGTACACGGATCAAGGAATGGCTCTTTAAGGTGGAAGAATTTTTTGGTATTGATTGTACTCCAGAGGATCTGAAGGTAAAAATGGCTGCGATTCACCTTGATAGTCATGCTTCTACATGGCATCAATCGTTTATTCAGTCTAGTGTTGGCCTTGAAGTGTTATATGATTGGAAAGGGTATGTGACACTTTTGAAAGAACGATTTGAGGATGAGTGTGATGATCCTATGGCAGAATTAAAAAAGTTACAAGAAACTGGTGGTATCGTGGAGTATCATCAGAAGTTTGAGTTAATCAAAACAAGGGTTAACCTCTCTGAGGAGTATTTGGTGAGTATATATTTGGCAGGATTGAGGATGGATACTCAAATGCATGTGAGAATGTTTGAACCAAAAACTGTGAGGCATTGTTTTTCCTTGGGCATGATGTATGAGAAGGCTCATCCAACTAAACTGGCCTCCTCTTCTTGGACTCCTAGAACTGATAATGGGACTGGTTTTGGGAAAAATATTAAGGTGGGAATGTCAAGACCAGAACAAACTACTAAAGTTGCTCTTAAACCAGCTACTCAACAACCTAAGAGGATGTCACAGCAGGAGATGAGTGAGAGAAGAGCAAAAGGTTTGTGTTATTTGTGTGATGAGAAGTATACACCTGAGCATTATCTTGTTCACAAAAAGACACAACTCTATAGGATGGAGATAGAGGATGAGTATGAAGACGCAGCTGAGGTGTTACCTGAAGATGAAGAATACATGCCTCAGATTTCAGTTAATGCTGTTTCTGGTATCTCTGACTATAAGACCATGAGAGTAAAAGGAACTTATGACAAGAAGATTTTGTTCATTTTAATTGACTCAGGGTCTACTCATAATTTTGTGGATTCAACAGTAGCCAATAAATTGGGTTGTACTATTGAAAATGCAGGATTGACAAGAGTGTCTGTAGCTGATGGCAGGAAGTTGAAAGTTGATGGTATGATAAAAGGATTTGAGTGGAAGCTTCAGACTACAACATTTAAATCAGATATTTTACTGATTCCTTTACAAGGTGTTGACATGGTATTGGGAGTTCAGTGGCTGGAGACTTTGGGACATATCTCGTGGGAGTTTAAGAAATTGGAAATGCGTTTCAAGTTTAATAAGCGCAGAGTTTTGTTGAATGGAATTAAAACGGGGTCTGTTAGGGATGTCAAGGCTCAGAAACTTCAGAAACTTCACGAGAATCAGGTTCAATTGGCAATGTTATGTGTACAGGAAGTTCCGGAGAAGGAGGATAGGGAACTCTGTACTCTTAACGCTGTGACAATGGATTTGGGAGAAGAATCTGTTGTAAGAACCATTGTGGAACAGTTTCCGGATGTGTTTATAGAACCTACTGAATTACCACCATTCAGAGATCAACATGATCATAAAATCAAATTGTTAGAAGGTTCTAATCCGGTGAATCAGAGGCCATATCGCTATGCTTTACATCAGAAAAATGAGATTGACAAAATAGTGGAGGATATGTTGACTGGAGGGACAATTCAAATCAGCTCTAGTCCCTATGCTTCTCCAGTGGTTTTGGTGAAAAAGAAGGATGGAACATGGAGACTTTGCGTTGATTACAGAGAGCTTAATGGTATGACTGTGAAAGATCGTTTCCCTATTCCCCTTATTGAAGATTTGATGGATGAATTAGGCGGATCACAAGTCTACTCTAAGATCGATTTGAGAGCTGGTTATCATCAGGTACGTATGGATCCTGCTGATATACATAAGACTGCATTCAAAACACATAGTGGTCATTATGAGTATCTGGTAATGCCATTTGGCCTTACTAATGCTCCAGCTACATTTCAAAGTTTGATGAATTCAGTTTTCAAGACTTTTCTGAGGAAGTTTGTACTTGTTTTCTTTGATGACATCCTCATTTATAGTTCATCATTGCAAGCGCATGTGCAACACTTGCAGAGTGTATTTGAGGTCATGAGGCAGAACAAGTTGTTTGCTAAAATGAGTAAATGCGCTTTTGCGGTAACAAGAGTAGAATATTTGGGTCACTTCATCAGTGCTTCTGGTATTTCTACTGATCCTGCTAAGGTCAAGTCTGTTCAGGATTGGCCAAAACCAATCTGAAGCAATTGAGAGGATTTTTGGGGTTAGCAGGGTATTATAGGAGGTTTGTGAAGGGTTTTGGAACCATTGCTGGACCATTACATGCTTTAACGAAGACTGATAGTTTTGTGTGGAGTGAGAAAGCACAACTAGCTTTTGAAGAGTTGAAGGGTGCATTGTGTCAGGCTCCAGTATTGGCATTACCTTTGTTTGATAAACCCTTTGTGGTGGAAACGGATGCATGTGGTCAAGGGATTGGTGCGGTGTTGATGCAAGAAGGGCATCCCCTGGCTTACATTAGCAGACAGTTAAAAGGCAAACAATTGCATTTGTCCATTTACGAGAAAGAATTATTGGCGGTGATCTTTGCAGTACGAAAATGGAGGCATTATTTGCTCCCTAATCACTTTCTTATTAAGACTGATCAAAGAAGCTTGAAGTACTTATTGGAGCAGAGGCTGAATACCCCTATACAGCAACAATGGCTTCCAAAATTGCTTGAGTTTGATTATGAAATTCAATACAGGCAAGGTAAGGAGAATTTGGCTGCTGATGCTTTATCTAGAGTGGAGGGTTCAGAGATATTGCACATGGCTTTGTCTATGATGGAATGTGATCTCTTAAAAGAGTTACAGAGTGGTTATGAGAAAGATTCCAATTTAAAGGCTATCATTGAAGCTATTAAATTGAAGAAGGATTCGAAGAAACACTATACTTGGTGTAATGAGATTTTAAGAAGGAAAGATAAGATTGTGGTGCCTGCAGATGTGAAGCTCCGGGACACAATTCTGCAGTGGCTACATTGTTCTAGTGCTGGTGGTCATTCGGGAAGGGATGTGACACATCAGAGAGTGAAAGGACTTTTTTATTGGAAAGGCATGGTGAAGGACATTCAAGCTTATATCAGAGGCTGTAGTACTTGTCAACAGTGTAAGAGTGATAATGCTGCATCTCCTGGTCTTTTGCAACCTTTACCTATTCCTGACAAGGTATGGAGTGATGTTTCTATGGATTTCATAGATGGTTTACCTTTGTCTGCGGGAAAATCAGTGATCATGGTGGTAGTGGATCGTTTGAGTAAGGCGGCTCATTTTATTGCATTGGCACACCCCTATAGTGCTTATTCTGTGGCTCAGGCTTACTTGGACAACATCTTTAAACTGCATGGTTACCCACAGTCCATTGTCAGTGATAGAGACACAGTATTCACTAGTGAATTTTGGAAGGAGTTTTTTGCTTTACAAGGTGTTACTCTGAAGATGACCAGTGCTTATCATCCTCAGAGTGATGGCCAGACGGAGGTGGTGAATAGGTGTTTGGAGACCTATTTGCGTTGTATGTGTCATGCTAAACCGGAAATGTGGAGCAAATGGCTTGCTTTGGCTGAATATTGGTATAACACTAATTATCACTCTTCCAGCCGTATGACTCCATTTGAAATTGTGTATGGACAAGCACCTCCAGTTCATCTTCCTTACTTGCCTGGTGAGTCCAAGGTAGCAGTGGTGGCTCGTTCCTTGCAGGAGAGGGAAAATATGTTATTGTTTCTGAAGTTTCATCTCCTGAGAGCTCAGCATAGGATGAAGCAATTTGCAGATCAATACAGGACAGAGAGGAATTTTGATATTGGAGACTATGTTTATGTCAAGTTGCAGCCGTACAGGCAACAATCGGTGGTCCTCCGCAACAATCAGAAGTTGGCACCCAAATACTATGGTCCTTACAAAATTCTTGATCGTTGTGGAGAAGTAGCTTACAAGTTACAGTTACCAGCACATTCTCAAATCCATCCAGTTTTTCATGTTTCTCAGTTGAAGATTCTGGTTGGCAATGTCTCTACCACTACTCAGCTTCCAACTGTGATGCCGGATGTTTTTGAGAAAGTACCGGAGCAAATTCTGGACAGGACGATGGTGAAACGTCAAGGCAGGGCAGCAACTAAAGTTTTGGTGAAGTGGGTCAATGAACCAGCAGAGGAGGCTACTTGGGAGTTTCTTTATGATCTTCAGAAGAAATTCCCTTCCATTGCTCTGTAAACCTTGAGGTCAAGGTTCTGTAAGAGGGGGAGATTTGATACAGAACCACACGTGGGAGCTAGTACGTGCGAAGTCAAGGTTGAATAAAGAGGAATCACATTAAGACGCGTGGCAGGGGACGATTGGATGACGAGAGAAGGCCGTTGCGTTTTATATGAGCTGTGTATTGCTCACTTTCCTTTATCGAATAATTTGTAAACAAACTTTGATTCTCTGTAATCGTTTACGAGCTGGGTTTCTCTCATCTTGAGAGCTGGCGATTATCGTATGGGTGTTTTATGAACATCGATTCGATTTGTTCTGAGTTTGGATTTGTTGATCGGAGATTTGATTTCGTTATCGGAGGAATTGTGGTTTTTACTGTATTAGTTTCTTGTATATAAAGTAATCAAGAAAGGAAGAGACTTTATGCCTGAAAATTTCCCAGAGACTATGTTGAATTCTTGATTTAGAAAGAACTTTTCAAAGGCAAATCGAATTTGATAATTTTTAATTAAGCATATATCTTTGACTCTTGCAGAGTAGAATATAGAATTAAGGGACTATATCAATATTTTACACTCTTGATAATTCTATGTTTTAGCACTCTTATTGAATGATTCTCTGTGTTGACTCTCCCTAAAGATGTTTTCTTGGCAATTATCTAGATCATGTTTCAGCTAATTATGATGATGTTGTTGTTTCTGGTGCTGTTCTTCTTCCCCAAGAATGTTGTATGTCAGGGACCAAATCCAAAAGGTGGAGAGTTCTACATCAGTGGAGATCTGTATACCAGTGGATCAGCATATATATACGACAATGGTCTGATCAGACTCACGAATTCTACACCACAAACAACTGGCCAGGTTTTCTACAATGACCCGCTTCCATTCAAGAACTCTGTGAATGGTACAGTCTATTCCTTCTCCACCACCTTCGTTTTCGTTATTGAGTTTCATAATGGAACTTTTGGAGGATATGGACTTGCCTTTGTCATTTGTCCCACGAGAGGTCTCTCTCATACTTTTCCCACCACTTATCTTGGACTTTTCAATAGGAGCAACATGGGAGATTCTGAAAATCATATAGTAGCGGTTGAGCTCGATACTAAAGTTGACCAACAATTCGAGGACAAAGATGCCAACCATGTTGGCATTGATATCAATAGCTTAGTTTCAGATAGAGCTGCTGTAGCAGGTTATTTCAAGGACAACGGTACATTTCGAAATCTCTGGCTTAACAGTGGACAACCTATGCAAGTGTGGATTGAGTATGACAGTAAACAGAAACAGCTTAATGTCACACTTCATCCTCTTTATGTCCCTAAGCCAAAGATTCCACTCCTTTCTCTTCAAAAGGATCTTTCTCCATATTTGCTTGAACTTATGTATGTTGGGTTCATTTCAGCTACAGGGGACCTAACTGCATCTCACTATATATTGGGTTGGACTTACAAGATGAATGGGACTGCTCCAGATATAGACCCCTCTCGCCTCCCGAAAATTCCTCGTTATCATCAGCCATGGATTCAGAGTCCAAAGGGGATTTTGACGATCAGTTTGGTTGTATCAGGAGTCATCATACTCATTATCTTGACTCTCAGCTTATGGCTTTTCCTGAAGAGGAAAAAGTTATTGGAAGTTCTTGAGGACTGGGAGGTTCAGTTTGGTCCTCATAGGTTTGCTTTCAAAGATCTATATATTGCTACAAAAGGTTTCAGGGATACTGAGATTCTCGGTAAAGGAGGTTTTGGGAAAGTCTATAAGGGTACTTTACCAGTGTCCAACGTAGAGATCGCGGTGAAGATGGTTTCTCATGACTCAAGACAGGGAATGCGAGAGTTTATTGCTGAGATCGCAACCATTGGGCGTCTTAGACATCCCAACTTAGTTCGGCTTCAAGGCTACTGCAGACATAAAGGTGAACTCTACTTGGTATATGATTGTATGCCCAAAGGCAGCCTTGATAAGTTCCTTTACGACCAAAAGACTGGAAATCTTGATTGGTCACAGAGATTCAAGATCATAAAAGATGTAGCTTCTGGACTTTGTTATTTGCACCAACAATGGGTGCAGGTGATTATCCACCGGGATATTAAACCAGCCAACATCCTTCTTGACGGAAGTATGAACGCAAAACTTGGCGACTTTGGTCTCGCAAAGCTATGCGATCATGGGATTGATCCTCAGACCTCTCATGTGGCAGGTACCTTTAAATATTCTGCTTATTTGTATTGGAGACTTATATTGACTTATATTACCAAAAAGGTCTTCTCACTCACAATGTTGTTACTTTGAAGGTACACTTGGGTATATTTCACCTGAGCTCTCAAGAACAGGAAAGGCAAGCACAAGGTCAGATGTATTTGCACTCGGAGTAGTGATGCTAGAGATTGCTTGTGGGCGAAAACCCATATTGCCACGAGCATCGCAAAGCGAGATGGTACTGACTGATTGGGTGCTAGAGTGTTGGGAAAACGGAGATATAATGCAGGTTCTTGACCATAAGATTAGACAGGAGTATGTCGAGGAGCAAGCAGCACTTGTTCTGAAACTTGGCTTACTCTGTTCTCATCCAGTAGCAACCATCAGACCAAACATGTCTAGCGTCATTCAATTCTTGGACAGTGTGGCTCAGCTTCCTCATAACTTACTTGAAATTGTCCAAGCTCAAGAAATTCATCGAGGAACTGAAACCTCAGGTGAAGCAGCTGATTCTCCTGAGTCCAGTTCTATTGCTCCCTTGACCTTCACTGAATCCTTTGCCTCTCATGGTCGGTAAAAATTTTAAACCGATATGGAGCTGAAAATGTAAGTCTGAATGAAGCTGATTGTAATAAGTTTGCAAGTGTGTAAGACGGGTATATACAAAAAAAAACAGCACTTCAAAAAGAAATAATAGGATTGGTATTCAAGTATGTTAATAACATCATCTTCACGTTTATAGTCTATAGACTCTGTTTCACAAAAAAAAAAAAAAAAAAAAGTCTATAGACTCTATACACATACATTGACACAAGACTGTATAATATTTTTCCTTACATAACTAAGACTGGTGACTTCTCTATATCGCAAACCTCATTTTGACTCTTTACCTCTTCAGTGTTACCTGAAAGTTTGGAGATATTTGATCTTTTTGCTGAAAAATGTTGGTGGAGCCCTTGGCTTTGCACTTCAGCCGCAGTACCATGAAACTCTCCAGGAGATCAGACAAAAACAATGCTCATATGTTACATCATAGTACTTTGTCTGAATAGCCTTTTGGGAGAGGTCCTTGAATGGATTTTTCTTTTTGATTTAGACTTTGCCTCCGAGTTTTGGCATTGGTTGCTTCTGTCTGATATTAGACAACAATACTCAGAGATCATACATTATATCAGCAGTAATGAAAAGCATGCAATACAGTTTTCTTCTGAGTAATACCTTCGGTTTCGCTTGTAAGTGTATCCTCTCTACAGCTCTTGTTCCAAGCCTTGAAGGCTGAATTTGAAGAATAAATATTAGCTATCGAGGAATTGTTAAACTTTTCATAGTAGAGGATAACGTGAACAGTTTGGTTTGCTCATAAAACACGTTACCTCCTTCTGTTTCTCGGCTGTCCCGTTGCTTTTTGATACAACAGATGAAGAACGGTGAGAGTTAGAACCTTTTCTCTCTGTGCCATCTGATTTTGCAAGCCTGTTTCAGGAAAACAACACAAATTTAGAACTCAAACAAGACATGATGAGTAATAGAAAACTCTAGATGCATGTCTATGTTATACCTGCTATTTTTCTGACCAGTTGTACCTAACCTCGGAACAGCAGTTGCTTTTGCAGGAACCTTGTGTAAAACATTGGCAGCATTAATCAATGTTTAGTTACTAACCAGCAGAATTTCCATCACTTGGTGAAATACTAAAAGACTATACCTGCTTTGGAGCTGTATCTTTCCCATCACCAGTAGATTTCATTTGGTCGAAACTCTTCTGAAAAGACTTAAAAGCACGTCTAACGATGTCTTTATCTCCCATTCTTTCCATGATCAACGATTTTCTTGTTGTTGGAACAGCAGTAGGATCAGAGCCCAACTGCTCCACATTGAGAGGAACTTGCAATGACTTTGGAGCAGTTTGTTTCTTTCTCGGTAAAGCCGAGACATTTTCTTTCTTTACTGAAGAGCGAGAAGTAGACATTGAACTGATTGTTGAAGCTGGCTTAGACACTCTTAGAGTTGAAAACCCTGGAGCTTTTAAGACAGGTGATGCTGCTTTATTTGTTGCCTTTGTCATGCTCTTTTCCTTGCTTGGTTGAGTTTTTGTACTTGTTACAATCTTGCTCGCTACCGGTTTCTTGGACACCTGATTAGGCTATAAGACCGAGACACAGTCATTTGAAGGAACTATGAGACATCATATATGAAATATAACTAGATGAGGAAGCTTATGGTGTTTACCTTGGGAGAGGCTCTCATATTGTTCGTTCGCACATTTTTATCTGTCTTCTTGATTGGATTATGATCTTTCTCTTTCTTCGTTTCTTTCATTGTCATTTCATTCATTTCGCCGGTATCCTTTGATGAAATATCGTCTTTCATTTCTTGTTTTACTTCCTCCTCTATACAAACTACCTCTTCTGCCTTCTTTTTATCCTCCACTTGGACAATCAATTCTCGGTTTTCCTCTACGCGAACAATCTCTTCAAGTTTCTCCTCCAACTTCAGGGTAGTCAGATCATCCCCGGCATCAACCGAGCTTCGACATTCCACGAAATCCATAGTTTCTTCAAGAGGCTTATGGTTACATGTCTCATTCACTTCATTAGCAATGCTAGTCACAAGCTTATCTTCTTCTGAAGTACTTTCACCGTTAGATCCATAACCAGCACTAAACTCAATCATCATTGACTCGTCATTGTCACTATTGTCTGTTTTTTCCCTGTTCTGAACACTTGGCCTGAAAGATGCATTTCTCTCCAATAGTTTCTCCTGCTCCAAAATGATATCAGCTCTCCTCTCAGCGATCTTCTTGTAGTGTGATTCGAAATAAGCCTTCTTCTGAGCTACTGATCCAGCAGTTGCACACTTCTCCACTTCTTCCAAGTACTTGTTTGGAGAAAAAGATGAAAACTTCTCCCATGACAGTGAATCATTCTCAAACTTACCAAACGAAATAGAAACTTGCAGTTCTTGATTCGATGAAGTTGCGGTCATTATCTGTTTATCCATCCACAAACAAGTCATTTAAACACCTAACTAACCATGACAAATCAAGAACCACACATATACAAAACAGATCATAGGGCATTGTCGCATTGACAAGTAATGTTAATAATTAAGCACAAATTAAGCATGACTCTAAAACAAACACATGTAATGACGTTGGAGTACTCAAATCGGTATTACCTTATCTTCACCACTGGCAATACCAACTTCCATTAATGCTCACCAGAAAGAATCCTAATCCACACAAAACCAAAGAAAATCTTATCACTTTGAAACTTGAACAAAACCAGAATCAACTTGGAATTGACATTTGAACTAAAACTATACCAATTTTAACATCCAATTATTTCAATGTACACTCTAATATACGCATATAGCAGAAGTATTCTAGTAAAGAAAGAGGAAAAACATATATAATCTTGGTTTAGTAATTAATAGACGCTTTCAATTTCAGCATTTTTTTTTAATCTTTATTACAGAATCGAAAACCCTCTTGGTGAGCAAACTCAGATTCTTCTGAAAAAAAAAAAACTAATTAAGTAAAGAATAGAGCTAAACCCTCATCAATGATTGACACTAAGAAAAGTTGGCATTTCTTTTAAAAAGAAAAACAGAAAAGGAGAATTTAGAGAGGCAATCTTATAAGATATAGCCCACAAAATTGTGTTAATTCCAAAATAATGATGGACATAAAAAGTTGTAAAAAGTGAAGATTCACCAATGCATTTCAAAGTTGGAAAGAGGACCTATCAAGAAAACTTATATAACGAATTATTGAATTTGTGTCGAAAATTCCCAATTGCAGATTTAAGAGAGAGAGAAAGAAAAGAAGAAGAGATCAGATCAGATCAGACACAAGGATGATAATGAAGACAAGAGACAGTGGGACCTTTGTAGGAAGATGGTAAAGTAAGAAGACAGTGTTTAGAAGTGATGTACTAACTAAACTAAGCGGGGACAAAAGTGATTATTAACTAGTTTAACTGACTAATTTTGATAAGTTAAAAATAGTCATAAAAACAATCAAAGTCAAAGGTACTTTCACATTCTTTTTCTATGTGAATGTTATATACAAAAAATTGTAATAAATCATCAATCATTAAACAAAAAGAAAAAAAAAATTAAAACAAAGAAGTGGGATTTACATTTTTACGCTAGAAAAACTGTCACAAGCTACCATCATGCATCACGCGATGCTTTGCACTCCTTCGGACCACATGTTTTTTGAACTCCAAGATAGCGGAGGTCTAGACCATGGTGGATATGATGGTAGCTTGTGACAGTTCCTCTAGCGTAAGAATGTATATCTCATGTATCCATAGTGATTTCATCATGCATCATGTATGTTTTCGTTTTAGATTACTTAATGACAATGCTTTTGTTTTTTTATTACTTAATGATAAACTTTTGTGTTAAAAAAAAAACAATAAACAATAAACAAACAACATAGTTATGTTGTAGTTTTCTACGAATAAAAGGAAATTTGTTCTTTTTCAATTTAGAATATTAAAACCACTCTTCACAATCTAGTTCTTTTTCAATTATCAAACATTCAATATCTATTTCACATGATTTTATTATATATTAAATACATATGCATGATTGACACAACCGTGGTTACTGATATTGAAATTAAAGCCCGCCAAATTACCAATGTTCATATCCTTATTCATGTTTGTGTATAATTTGTACACCACTTACATTACAAATTAAAATTTTTACCATCATGTAATTTTGGTATGCATTTTGAAATAAAACATTAATTACGGACCCATGCAACACATGGTGAAATTTTACAACTTATAATTTTAAAAATTGTGATATCTGAAAATCAATCTACATATTATTTTATTATTAAAATTTTCTAATTAATTGACTTTCGTTAATATATGATTAATATGAACCTATAAAATAGTGGTTCAATATAATAAAATATATAACAATGAAACCATTATATATAAATTCACCAAGTACAATCGAGATAATCACTGTATACTTTCTATATACAAAATGTAATTATTTTCTGATTATTGAATGTGTTAAAAACTTAAAACCTGAATTTTGATTTCGAATTTTCGTCCCATTCTGTTAACTCAAACATCCCGAATTCTTCTATGTATGCACAGCCCCAGCCCAAGCCAGACCAGCCCACTAACAGCCCCAGCCCAAGCCAGACCAAACCTTGCAGTTTGAGATGAGTTTTCTTTCTTAACCAAAAAAAGATGAGTTCTTGTTCTTTGAAGTATGACAAATGTTTGACTATATTGGAGCAGACTTTAATATGTGCACAGTTACAATTACAAACTTACAATTGTGTAGTTTGAAAACTTATGTTTCCGAGGAGCCAAGCCTTTAATGTCTCCATTCTTCTTCATTTATTTCAATTCACTCTCCTTCATTTTTGCTGACAGATTCAAATAACTATTTTCTTTACCATGCTAAGATACAGTCTTATATGAAATCAACAATGACATAGCTTAACAAATTTGGGTTTTATTTCATGCTAACAACACTTGCTACATATTCTTGAAAAGTCTCTCAACACAGATCAAACAGAACCATTTAGGGTAAAGAACATAACAAAATACAAATTCCAAAAAAGAATTCTCCTAACTAGTTCCTCATCAATAGCTTCTACAAACTTCTTCTCTCACAAGTCAATTTTTACACCACCAACAGTCAAAAAAGATATATCTCTCAACAACTCAACAATGTATTTGTAATAATCCAAACTACAAAAAACAAGTAAAAGAATGTTGTTTGACTTACACTCTTTTCACAAAAAGCTTGAATCTTCTGTTAACTCAGACAAAGAAGAGAACCCAAACAAAGACTGATCTTTAGCTCTTTCAATCTTATGCTCATATAAATCATACGGTTCCCATAAATGATCCAACGGACATGGTCTCTTCTCATCAAGCCTAACCCATGGCTTACCTTTACCACTCCAATGCAACAAACTCACTGGACCTTTATGCAAAGACCTACAACTTCCTCGTACATTGTCTCCTCCTAAACCATGTTGGTTCCATCTATGATCTATTGCTTCAACGTTACCTGCGAAGACTAAGAGAAACGGAGGCAAAGAACCCAAATCGTAGATTCTCTTCTTCTTTTGTATTTGCATCCAAGTTTCAAGCTTTTCTCTGTAATTACCTTCTCTCCATCTAACAAGATCCATCACCATCACACCCGTGTTGAAATAACAAGGCTTTCGACCCGAGAAGAATCCGGGTAAAGCCGGGTCGGACCAGAACCCTGAAGTGAAGTACTTTGTGAAGTTAGCGTGACAATACTCCGGAGCTCCGATGATTCGTGACTCTGTTAAACTCGTGTTCCAAAGCTTTGTAATGTCATCGACAACGATGATGTCTGAGTCAAGGTAAATGACTCTGTCCACGCATGGATCAAGAATATCTCCGAGGTAGTTCCGAGCGTAGTTCAATGGATTCTCTAAAGCTTGTCTGATTGAAGAAGAGATAAAGTTGATCACCGTATCTTCCCGGAAAATGTAGACTTTGAAGTTTAGCGACGGGAAAGTAGATCGGACGAGTTGACTCAGAACGCGTGGACTCGCTGGGTCAAACTCGGCAGCGATGAGATGGAAGAAGACGTTTTCTGGACACGACGCGTGGCGTAGCATAGAATGAACGGCTGCGATTGAGCCACGTAAGTACTCTGAGTCAAGCGTCATAGCTACATGAACTAACGAAGCGTCGCAAGACGACACGAAGTTCTCTCTGTTTGACGACTGAGACACGCACTCCTTGCCGTTTCTGTACTCCGGAGCTTCCACGAATGACCCGAGATCAAATCCATTTCCCACGGTGGTGGATACGGCGGCGATTCTTCCCGGAATCATCCGTATTCCGACGGAGAACTGTGGAATAAACACCAAGAAGACAACAAACGCTAAAACCGCAGATTTCATCGGAAAACGCAACCGCATTATCAGAAAACGCGGTTTCTCTAAAGATCTGCTTTTTATTCCGCTACTGGTTTAGCATTTTCCAGAAACTATAAAGCTTCTGGATATAATTACTCAAAGAGTTCAAGAAGATGAAGAAGAAGAAGCAAGTCTCTCTCTTTATTTGGCTTAAGAGAGAGATTTGGTTTAAGCGCGTGAATAGTTATGTGGGTTTAAAGTCGTTTTTAATGATCAATCCCAACGTAATTACCTATTCTAACTGATGGGATTAATCCAAAAATTCGGTAATTAATTTAAACTTTATTGTCTGTGGGTTGGTGTACCGTAAGAAGTAAATATTAATGGTGGCTTTTGGAACTTGTGATCAGTTTTTGCCAGCTGTGAACTCGATGGAAACAGCTGGAAGAGGATTTGTCTTAAAAGTTTGTATGGGCTCGATAAAGGAGATCGACGGCTGAGATTTAACGATGAGAAGACTTTTGATTGGTTTGATCAAAACCCAATTCTCACGTGCGCCGCACGCTTGTTTTCGGATCGGTAAAATATTAGATTTTGGATACGTAAAGAAGTAAAATTTGGATTTCAAAATTTTAGCAGATTAAGTTTATCTAGATATCGGAAAAAAGTGGATCTCAAAAAGTATTTTACTTTATGTTGATCCTTAGAAAAAAAAAAGTATTTCATGTTTTAACGTTTTTGTTGTTGGAATAACGAGTAAGGAGCGTGTCTCACTACGAATATTCTCGTTTTGTGGTGCCACTTAATTAATGTTTTTTTTTTTTCGTATTTGTCAACGTTTTCTAGTGTTGAGTGTGTGACTAGTGCCACTCAATAAAATTATCACAATATTATTCATTTGCTCTAAGACTAAAATCCATATCGTTAGTGCTACTGCCGCGTGCGCTGTATAATCCGTTTGATGCGAATATAAAACGATGAAAATGAAAAACCCCAACCAAACAAATTAGAAGCATGTAAAACACTTCCATCTGTAGGTTAATTATTTCTTAAACATATGAATCAATACTAGTAAAAAAGAAGAAGATATTGGTAAGTAATAGAAAGCAAAATAAATTGAAGTTAGGTGGTGGAACAATGATGTCGTTTTGGATACGGACGACGAAGGTAGATAGAGAGAGTCATAGAGATGCTTTTCTCTTTATTTTTATTTTTGGTATTAAAAAAGTGTTTGTTTGGTGTGTGACATTTTACGATTTACGAATTTCAAAACTATGCTTTGCGTGGCGAGTACAACACGGGTTTATTGAGTTTTGTCTTCACCTCTCCACTTGCTTTAGATTTACTACATTCCGACAGCTAAGTAGAAGACAAACAAAGCCAGTAGTAGTAATATGCAGAGCTCTTTGCCTTTTCTTCTTGTTTCTGCTCTTATCCTAACTCCGAGGCAAACTAAATTTATGCTTCATATTTTTTCTAAAATTAGACTTTTACTAAGACAAAGACATTTTCATTTTCAGAGGACCAAAAACGTCCTCATTTTATCCGTTTGTTGTCTGTGGTTGTTTAGAGAAATATGTTGCTAGACAACAACATTTGGAGACAATAATTGTCCCTTCAATTAAAAGAATCAACGTTTTGATAACGATCCCGAAGAGTTGTTAAAAAGGGAACAAAAAAGCTCTACACTTGAATTGAGTAAAGAAAACCAAAATGATTGGAGCAGGTTTTTCTTGCATTGTCTTGAATTTATTGAACCGGATTCTCCTGCAGGAGTTTGCGGTTATGATGAATGTAAGAGACGAGATATGTGATGGCGAATAACCGCGAGTCCGTGACTTAAGTTTATGGAAGTGTTGCTCTCAGTTCCTTTCTGTCGGCTCCAAAAGACAGCAAATTGCAAAGAGGAAATGCATTTCTCAGGAGATGAGTGGAAGAAGAAATGTTGTCCAAAGGATATGAAGGAATGCATACCTCAGCTCCGAAACCTTTTACGTAGATATTTGTGAAAAGCTCAGATGAATCCGGTACAGGGCTCTCCTGCAACAAATATTTAACACAAAGAATAAGTTTTGGTGGTGATTGGTACACAAGTAGTTAGAGATGGAAAAGGCTCTGGTTCTTACCTTGGCCTTAGCTACCGCTGCATCTACTTCTTTCCGCACTTCTTTCTCCATGTCCTAAAGTAAGTAAGACATTGGCTGAGGACCAATGATCCTTTGTTTTCTAGTCAGAAACTGAGAGAATTTTATTATGACAGAGGCAGATCGAGTAGATTACCTTAAGATATCTACCACTATTTTGTGTCAAACAAACTTATTTAGAGGAGAGTTCTAGAGATATCTACCACTATTTTGTGACAATTTATATTAGTCTATTGATAATGGACACTTGGACAGTCATTTTACATGGAAAGCATGGAATGCTTGTCTAGTTTAGATTCATTACATAAAATTATTGGAGAGTTATTCTGATTTGCTTTAGAGAAACAACAGTAGTAGTTTAAACCACAATGAAAGAAAATAGACTTCAAAAAATTTGTGATGTGTATTGACGGAAAATCATATTGCACACTCACAATAGGTCCATTCTTGAGCGCGTATTCTTTGGCAAACTTGCACGCTTGCTTCACAACCAGTGCATCCATACTATCCACCTAGTACAAAACAACAGAGGATGTTAACGACTTAGCCTAAAGTCACTCCTCCAAATAAGTAATGATTAAACTACAAAGATAGAGACTTTAAACAAAATCCATCCCGTCTATTCCTCCTGAAAAAGTTCTCATCCATCACTTAGACCCTTCTTATTACATAACATATAATATAAAAAGTTTGTCCATTTTGTGGAAATTCTGATCCTAAATATTTTGTGGAAATTAAAATATTTAAAAGTTGATTACGGGAACTGGAGAAGATTATGTATCAAAGATAAATAACTTTCACATTTAAAAAGAAAACTTAAAATATAGTTTTAAACTAGTAGTATATAAACTAGTATCTTATATTTGTCTAAAATACACTATCACTCTTAAACTTAGGTTACTATTTTTCCTAGACCTAAACAAGGGTAATAGAATGACCTTCCTTCCTCTCCCTTTAATGATAGATTTTAAACAAAACAATATTAAAACATGCATGTATACAAATTTTAAATGAAAATATATGTTAGTAGTTAGTTGACCCGACACCTACGGAGGTCTTGCTTGTTTTCAAACATATTTGATTACACGTTTCTCACGAGTTAATTTATTATAAAATTTCAATCATAAATAAAATACATCTAAGTAGATCTCTAGATCCATTGATATCGGTTTTGGTCACAGACTCATAGCAGTTAACTTCGTCTGTTTTCCTAATCCAAAAGTCCAAAAAGGAAATGGAGGCCATAACAACATATGGATCTCATTCTCAAGTCCTTAGTCGTTCTTGGCTAAACTTGTACTCTTCCTACAACTACCCTCTTCTTAAATCACTATCATTTTCTAGAAATCAATCTCCCAAAAAGTTGTGCTTAGTTCAAGCAACGACGAATCCAACAGATGATAACTCGATGACTCGTTCATTTATTCCACATCCACCAAGTCTATGGGGTCATCACTTTCTCTCTGCTTCCGTCAATCACACGGTATATACAATTTTATAAGCGCTTTTAGATATTCTTTCTAAGGGGGTGTTATTCAATCATGGAGTTAAAGTCAATTCTTTAAGGTTTAGATTTACTTTCTGATATTGTTTTTAAGAATCTGCTTGTGTGGATTTCAAAATTTCTGGAGTACATCTTGGATTTTGATTCTAATAATTTACTCATTAAACTTTAAAGATGTTTCATTTCAAATGATTTAATATATAAATATTTTACAAGTCTTTTAGTTTTGAATAACACTATATTTTAATGAAGTATTTTAAATCTTAGTTAAATAACACCAAACTTAAAATCTATTAAACATGATTTATAAAGCTAGATTTGGTATTGAATAACACTCGATTACTCATTTACTTAATAGAGATCATCAATTCTTTGCATGCAGGAAATGGATGATCTTTGGAGCCAGATCCAGGCACTTAAACCTATAGTGAATGCCATGTTGCTTCCTTGTAACGGTGCTGATGCAAAGCAGATAACTTGTTTGATCCACACGCTTGTTAGTCTTGGAGTCTCTTACCATTTTGAAGATAAGATTGTTGAATTCCTAAATGATGCTTTCGAGAATATTGAGGACATGATCACTGATTGCAAGGAAGATGATCTCTACACGGTTTCTGTCATATTCCGGGTTTTCAGATTATATGGTCACAACATAACTCCGGGTGAGGATCTTTATTACCGAACTAACTAACTAACTTGGTTGGTTTATGCTAACTTGTGTTTACGTTGATATGTGAACAATTCGAATATGTGTGTAGATATATTCAACAAGTTCAAAGGAGACGATGGCTATTTTAAAAAATGTCTAAATGATGATATAAGAGGCATGTTAAGCTTGTACGAAGCGTCACACTTTAGGACAACGACAGAAGATATCCTTGAAGAAGCAATGAGTTTCACACAAAAACGCTTGGAGTTATTTGTGGTAGGCGACAAAGCCAAACATCATCCACACATCACTAAGCTCATACAAGCTGCTCTGTATATACCTCAGAATTCGAATATGGAAATATTGGTGGCAAGGGAATATATTGGCTTCTACGAACTAGAGACTGATCATAATGCAATGTTACTCAAGTTGGCCAAGCTCAACTTTAGGTTCTTGCAGCTGCAATACATTCATGATCTAAAAACACTAACCGTGTATGTATAAACATATAGATAGATGCTTCATGTATTTAATATCTATATATATGATAGTTTTATATGATAAGGTATACATGTGTATGCAGATGGTGGAAGGAGCTAGATTTGGTATCTAAGATACCAAATTACTTCAGAGAAAGATTGGTGGAGTCTTATTTTTGGACGACTGGGGTTTATTACGAGCCACAACATTCAGCTGCGCGGATTTTACTGGCCAAAACCCTCATTTTGTTTGACGTTGTGGACAACACATTTGATGTATATGGCACTCTTGACGAAGTTATGAGCCTCGTTCAATCCGTTGAAAGGTACGTAACAAATTATATATATAATTTTGAATAATAATTGACTATATATATATAAGGCTATTTACGATACTTTTGTTAGATGCATTGAAAATTTGTGCAAATTATTTATCACTAATAATTAATTAATAAAGGTGGGATTCTGACGCCGGAGATGCACTACCGGACTATCTCAAAATTGTCTTCGGAACAATTTTTGACTTGTTTAAAGAACTCGAAGAAAATGTGAGACCAGAAGGAAGATCTTTTCCTATGCAATACGCATATGAGCAGGTACTGATTCATCTATTTTTAAAATCTAAGTAGCAAAAATATTGTCACTATATATAAAAGCTTCAGCGAAAAATAAGTAATTCTATATGCTTTCATGTGGAGTTTTTCCTAGATCATTAAGCTCTCAAAATTTAACAAAAATCATTTTTTTTTCTGTATTATTTATATATAATGTTTGCAGCTCAAAATAACCATGAAAGCGTACCTGCAAGAAGTTGAATGGTCAAGTACAGGGCATGTGCCAAGCTATGAAGAGTACATAGAGGTTGGGATGTCTTCGACCACAGGTGAAATGTTGCTAGCAATTACCTTCATCGGTATGGGAGAGATTGCAGGAGATGAAATCTATGAATGGCTGAGGTCAAGACCAAAACTCACCCACAATCTTATTGCAAAATCTCGTCTTAGAGATGACATTTCTACCTTTAAGGTAACCCAAGTCCTATAACCGGAGTACGTATATGAGCAAATGCTAATTATAAGAGAAAATGCTAATAAATATATGATCTTAATCATCATATATATATATATATATATATTTCACGTTTATTCTATTTTTATTTATTTTGTTGATAATTTTGATTCAGTTAAAACCTACTAAATTTATTTACAACTAAACTCTAATTTTTTTAAGAGTCCCAAGCAAAAATCATCGAACTATATGTATGTCATGTGTGTAAATGCATCAGGAGGAGATGAAGAGAGGAGATATTGCTAATGGGATCAACTGTTATATGAAGCAATATAGAGTAACTGAGGAAGAAGCGTGTGTTGAGTTTGAGAAAAGGATTAGTCACATGTCTAAGGTCATGAACGAAGAGTTCTTGAAGGCAGCCAGTTTTATACCACTACAAATTCTAAGGCCAGTTATGAATTATGGACGCTTAGGAGATGTGTTCTATATGTACGGAGATGGGTACACTTTCGCTGGAGAGAAGATCAAAGATTATATCATCTCTTTGTATGTAGATCTCATCACTCCTTAAGAGTCTTCAGAGTCTACGGGCGAGTCAAATTTGTATCCGCAGCCGTGCGCGACGGGGATAGGAGAAAACCAAAAATAAGTTGTTTCATTTTTAAGTTGTCTTTGTTCTCTTGAGAAAATTGTATGCTTTGTTTTTTTTTTTGGTAAGAGAGGGGGAGACAATTGTCTCCCACATTTTATTACGAACTAAATAAAAAAGAATTACAACCGAACATGACGTGGACTTTCTGTCCCAACCGAATCTGCTAGCATAATAGGATGAACTACACTAGGACAAGAATCAAATGAATGAAATCCTAACTGCAACGAGAACGCATAGTTCGCTAATCCGTCTGCAAGACGATTAGCCTCCCTATACACATGAGTAACCCGGACTATCCAGTCCCTTGAGAAAGAGCCATGGCACAAACGTACCAGGAATGCCAGCGGATGAGCATCACTTATCCCTGACTTTAGAAATCCCACCACCAACTCAGAATCCACCTCCAACTCCACTCGCCTAAAACCCCGCTCCCAAGCGATCAACAGGCCATAGTAGACTCCCCACAACTCCGCCAACGGAGCCGAACATATGCCAATGTGGAGCGCAAATCCACCTAACCAGCGCCCTGCCTCGTCTCTAATAACTCCTCCAGCCGATGCCGGTCCCGGATTACCCCGACTAGCACCATCCGTAGACACTTTAACCCAACCTTCCCCCGGCTTCTTCCATGAGATCATTCTCTCCACTCTCCCTGTGGCTTGTGAAGAGACCGTCACCAACTTATGCGCTTCCAAGACCTCCGTAGCTAAGTCCTTGAGAAAACGCACCCGATCACGACACTTACCAACCTCTCCAAACACATACCCGCACCTCCACTTCCATCCCCACCAAACCGCAATACTAAACAGAGTCGACCAATCCCCCGGGCTAGAGCCCGGTCTATCCCCCAAATTATCAAACAACCATTCTAGTAAAGATTTTTCAAAGAAGGCTTGTCTCTCCCGCGGCGGTACTAACCGTGACCAAATGCCTGCCATCGCCGGACAGTCTCTCAAAATATGGATGATAGACTCAAAGTCACCTTTACATACTTGACACACCGCACTATCTCCAATATGGCGTCTCACTCTCTCCACATTTGTCATTATCACCTGGTGACTTACCAGCCAAAGAAAGACCCGTATCCTCTCTGGTATCACCACTGCCCATATCCTCTTAAAAAACCGCTCCATACATGGTGTAGGTTCTGTCTCCCGCCTCAACAACTCATAAGCAGAACTGACAGTAAACTCCCCATTCGGGTTTCCTTGCCACGAAATCTTATCTTCCAAACCCAGCACTCCCTTGATAACAACTGCATTCAAACGGTGAAGCACATTAACCGGTAATACCTGCCCCAACCGCGCCATGTCCCAGCCCGAGCCCTCCGACCAATACTCCTCTACTCGTGCCTCCATATCCAATGCATCAATCGGGCCTGTAACATGTGACAACAACGGTTCCCCTAACAGCCACTTATCCGACCAAAAATGGATCTCTTTGCCATCACCCGGGACCCATCCTAACCCTTTGGAGACCACTTCACGCAGCCCCACTCCAATGCTGCGCCATGTCGAGGACCAAGTGCCTTTCGGTACAACCCAAGAGTTATCATGAACACCGCGAACCTTATACTTGCTCCTTAGGACTCTTGCCCATAAGCTTTCATTATTATTCAATAATCTCCAGCCCACTTTGGCCAGCAAGGCTCTATTCATATCTTTCGAAGCCCGCAGCCCTAAACCGCCCTCCGCTTTCGGTCTACAAACTTTTTTCCAAGGCAACAGGTGCTGCTTTCTCTTCTCCAACGTACTACCCCATACAAACGATCGAGATAACTTATCTAGTTTCTCGAGAGTCGATGCAGGCAATAACACCGAGCTCATGGTATGAACTGGAATCGACGACAAAACCGCTTTCGTTAAAGTAATTCTCCCCGCCAGGCTTAACGCTCTACCCTTCCAACCCATCAGCCTAGCCGAAACTCTTTCCAACACTTCCCCAAACGTTTCTTTATTAATCCGCTTTTGTAGCACCGGCATTCCAAGATATTTACCCAACTCTCTTGTAGAACCAATGCCACTCTCCGCAGTGATCAATTGTTCTAAATCCCGACTTACATTCTTCGAGAAAAAAATTTTAGACTTCTCCAGGCTTACTTTTTGCCCTGAGGCTAGGCAAAACGTCTCTAATACCTTCCTTATCACTCTCACCTGCGCCACTGATGCCTCTGCAAACAAAATAAGATCATCAGCAAAACAAACATGCGACAGTTTCGGTCCCCCCTGCGAAATAGAGATTGGTTTCCAATCTTTCCTTCCCACTGCAATCTCTATTTGATGGCATAATCTCTCCATACAAAGGACAAAAAGATACGGTGAAATCGGGTCTCCTTGCCTTAGCCCCCTCGCAGGCTTAAATGATTCTGTCTTCTCTCCATTCCACAACAAGCTCATTTCAGGCCCTGCAACACATTCCATTATCCGTCTTATCCACCCTTCAGATAACCCCGCAGCCTCCAAAGTCTCCTCCAAAAAATCCCAACGGATACGGTCATATGCCTTCTCTAAGTCTAACTTAAGCAGCATCCATCCTTTGCGCCCCTTCTTCCGCCTCATAGAATGAACTACCTCCTGCACCACCACTATATTATCCACACTCAATCTCCCAGGAATAAAACTTGCCTGCGCTGGACCAATAAGCTTAGAGATAACATTTTTAAGCCTAATCACCATCATCTTCGTGATTATCTTAAACAAAACGTTACATAAGCTCACTGGCCGAAACTGTGTTATCCTCTCGGGTTTAGCTACTTTTGCCAACAGCACTACCAACACATCATTAGTAGACCTCGGTAAAACGCCTGTCTCAAAAAAATTCAGCACAAAACTTGTTACCGACTCTCCTACTATCTCCCAGCATTGTTGGTAGAAAACCGGTTGATATCCATCCGGTCCTGGCGCCTTAAACTTCCCCATGCTCCGAATTGCCACAACAACCTCATCAGATGTGAAACCCTTGTCTAAATCCCTCTTCTCCTCCCTAGACAGCCTCGGGAACCCCTCTTTCGATAACTCCCCCCTCACTTCGCTAACATCATCCAGCGAATAAAGCTTCCTGTAATAATTCAGAGCTAACGTCTCCAGCTCCCCTTTATCAGCAACCCATCTATCTTCCGCATCCTTCAACAACTCTATCCGATTTCTCCTTCTTCGAATAATAGTAGAAGTATGAAAATAGGTCGTATTTCTGTCTCCCAGAGCAATAAACTTTTCTCGTGATTTCTGAAACCACAAAGTCTCCTCCTGTTCAAGCAGAATATCTAAATTCTTCACCAGTAGTTCCTCCTTAGCAAGCAGATCATCAGACGGAGCCACATCTAACAAATCCTGTACTGCTTTTATTTCCTCAACCAACTTTTCCTTACGCGTGTGGATATCACCAAACACCTGCTTATTCCATTTCTTGAGTTTCCACTTTAAACCTGCTAGTGCCTCAGGAGTTGACAGCCTCGCATCCCATGAAGTTGCCAACAAATCTTTAAATCCTTCATGACTAAGCCAGGCTGCTTCAAACCGAAACGGTCTTCGACTCGCATCCACACTCTGTGGCGGACATAATTGCAGATACAAAGGCGCGTGGTCCGAAGAAAGGAAAGGAAGATGTGACACTATTGCCTCTTGCCACCGCAGTCTAGCATGAGCACAACAAAACACCCTGTCCAATCTCTTGGCCACACATGTACTTTCCTGTCTACCTCTCCTCCATGTGAACTTGTTCCCTTTAAAACCCAAATCAATGAGAGAAAGAGCATTAATCCACTCACCAAATGACAAAGAATCTGCAGATAACCGTCCATTCCCTCCTGACCTCTCATCTAACCTCAAAATCGTGTTAAAATCCCCACCAATGACTAAAGGACCATCAATCCCACTTACTGCGTCCTTTAACTCATTCCATAACCCACTTCTTCTACTCACTGTTGGTGCTGCATATACTACCACCAAATGAATAGACTCTTCTCCATTCACTATTTTCGCATGAATGAATTGGTGCGTGGATGCCACTACCTCTACTTCCCCAACGCTTGACCTCCACAACAGCCACAAGCCTCCACTCTGACCCACGGCATCAACTCGAAACTGGTTTTCAAACCCCAATCTCCGACAAATCCTGCCTGCTCTCTCTCCTCCAGCAAAATTGTATGCTTTGTTAGTCTGTCTACAACCTACAACTAAATGAAAAAGGGAGTTTTTGATAATATAGTACTAAAACCAAATAAACTTTGTCTCGAAACTATTAAAAATCTCAAAACTCACCATAAAAATTTCCCGCATAACAATCTCTATGAATACGGGTTTCGACACTTACAACTAGCTAGGTCTGGGCATTCGGATTTCCGATCGGATTCGGTTCGGATTTTTTCGGATTTGGATAATCCGGGTTCGAATTTTATGACTTTTGGTTCGGATCGGTTTTCGGGAAAAAAACAAATAAAAATTTATGCAATTTTAATGAAAACAGATTTAATCTTACTAAAATTTGGTTAAATTTTGCAAAAAAATATAATTTTAACAAATATAACTAAATTTTTTCAAAATCTAGGTTATTTAGGATATTTTTGTTATTTGGTATAAAATTATAACTAAATATAAGTATATAACTAATTTTGAATATATAATTTTATTTTCAGTTTTCGGCTCGGATCGGCTTCGGTTCGGATAATTCGTGTATGAAATTTCATTATTCATTCAGGTTTTGTGATGATTCGGTTTAGTTTTGGAACCAGATTTTTCGGATCGAATTTAGATTGGTTTTAAAATTTCAGATATTATGTCCGGTTTTACAACAGTGAAACTTGGCTTTCTCCCCAAATCGACAAATAACTATATTTGTAGCCACTACCAAAAAAAAAAAATCTAAATTTTCTCGGAAAAAATAATAATTAATTGGGTGTAATATCCAAAAGCCAAAATGAAAAATCAAATCTTGAAAACATGAACACTCTTCCCGTCGTCTCCCTCACACCTTCTTCTTCCTTCTTCAAATTCTTCCATTTCCCTTCTCTGCACCGTTCTCTCTCTCATTCCCCAAACCTCTCTTTCACCAAAACCCTAATCCTCAATCCAAGCCAACTCTCCTTCAAATCCTCTTTAAATTCTCTCTCACCGTCGCAGTCTCAGCTCTCTGAGGAGTACGAGGAAGAAGACGACGAAGAAGAAGAAGAAGAAGAAGACGAAGACGAAGAAGAAGATGATGACGAAGCTGCAGACGAATACGACAATATCTCCGATGAAATTCGGAATAGCGACGACGATGAAGAAACCGAGTTCTCGGTGGATTTGCCGACGGAATCAGCTCGGGAACGAGTGGAGTTCCGGTGGCAGAGAGTTGAGAAGCTTCGTAGTCTTGTTCGTGATTTTGGAGTTGAGATGATTGATATCGATGAACTCATTTCCATCTACGATTTTCGAATCGACAAGTTTCAGGTTTTTAGCTTATTATCTTCTCTAAAGTTTCAGTTTTTATCATCACTCTTTGAAATTGATATCGTTTTTTTTTTGTGACAGAGATTGGCTATTGAAGCTTTTCTTAGAGGTTCTTCTGTGGTGGTTTCTGCTCCTACTAGTAGTGGGAAGACTTTGATTGCTGAAGCAGCTGCTGTTGCTACAGTGGCTAAAGGTCGTCGGTTGTTCTATACTACACCGCTTAAAGCACTCTCTAATCAGAAGTTTCGTGAGTTTAGGGAGACATTTGGCGACGATAATGTTGGTCTACTCACAGGTGATTCTGCTATCAATAAGGATGCTCAGATTGTGATCATGACTACAGAGATTCTCCGGAATATGTTGTATCAAAGGTATTTCCAACTTCAGCTCTCTCTCTCTCTGTGTTTATCTGGTTTGTTCGGGAGCTTCTTTTGACCCCATTTTTTGTGTTGAAATCTTTTAGTGTTGGAATGGCTTCTTCAGGAACTGGACTTTTTCATGTTGATGCTATTGTTTTGGATGAGGTTCATTATTTAAGTGACATTTCTAGGGGAACTGTGTGGGAGGAGATTGTGAGTTTTTCTTCCATTGTTTCTTTTCTCTCCTCCAAAGGCTTTTATCAGTTGAGTGTCTCAGTCGGTTCCTGTGTGAATATGATCAGGTCATTTATTGCCCGAAGGAGGTTCAACTTATATGCTTATCAGCTACAGTTGCAAACCCAGATGAATTAGCTGGTTGGATTGGTGAGGTGAGTTTGTAGACATTTTCCCTATAACAATGTACCTAACATCGTCTCATTTATCTTCTATTGTTGAACAACATAAATATTGTTTTGCTGATGAAGTACCTCAAGTTCTCGTAAACTACTACTATTACAACAACATCAATCTTTAGATTCTTTAGCTACTGGTTATCTAAGATGTGCTAGCTGCTTCCGTGTTTTGTTCTCAGATACATGGTAAAACTGAGTTGGTAACATCGACAAGACGCCCAGTTCCATTAACTTGGTTCTTTTCAACAAAACATTCTTTATTACCCCTGCTTGATGAGAAAGGGACAAATGTGAATAGGTAACTTGTTCAACTCTGTACTTTTATCACCAACATTTTTTGTAGAATCTTTCTCTTTGATAATGATTGGAGGAGGCTTTATTTAATTGGAGCAGGAAGCTGTCTCTCAATTATTTGCAACTGTCTGCCTCAGAAGCTAGATTCCGTGATGATGATGACGGGTACAGGAAAAGGAGGTCAAAAAAGAGAGGAGGTGATACCAGCTACAACAGCCTTGTGAACATTACTGATTATCCTCTTTCAAAGAATGAGATAAACAAGATTCGCCGATCACAGGTCTTACATTATCTAACAAACTAGGCATTTGCCGTTTCTTATATATTCGAATATGATTTTTAACTTCTATGATAAATTAATGACTGTGCTGAGTCTTGCCTTCTAGGTACCTCAAATTAGCGACACATTATGGCATCTCCAGGGGAAAGATATGTTACCAGCTATATGGTTCATTTTTAACCGTAGAGGATGTGATGCAGCTGTGCAGTATGTTGAAAATTTTCAGCTTTTAGATGATTGTGAGAAAAGTGAGGTTGAGTTGGCATTGAAGAAGTTTCGCGTTCTTTATCCAGATGCAGTGAGAGAGAGTGCAGAGAAAGGACTGCTTAGGGGAATTGCTGCTCATCATGCAGGTTGTCTACCTCTTTGGAAATCTTTCATTGAGGAACTGTTTCAGCGAGGACTTGTTAAGGTTGTCTTTGCTACTGAGACACTTGCTGCTGGAATAAACATGCCGGCTAGAACGGCTGTTATCTCGTCTCTAACAAAAAAGGCTGGTAATGAACGAATACAGTTGGGTCCTAACGAATTGTTCCAGATGGCTGGACGTGCTGGACGCAGAGGCATTGATGAAAAGGGCTACACTGTGCTGGTTCAGACTGCTTTTGAAGGCGCTGAAGAGTGCTGCAAACTTGTCTTTGCTGGAGTTAAACCTCTCGTGTCACAATTTACTGCTTCATATGGCATGGTGCTGAATCTGGTAGCTGGTTCAAAAGTTACTCGTAAATCAAGTGGAACTGAGGCCGGGAAAGTCTTGCAAGCAGGGAGAAGTCTGGAAGAAGCCAAGAAATTAGTTGAGAAGAGTTTTGGAAACTATGTGAGCAGCAATGTGACGGTTGCTGCGAAGGAGGAACTTGCTGAAATCGACAAGAAGATCGAGATTCTGTCATCTGAAATAAGCGATGAAGCAATAGATAAGAAGAGTAGGAAACTTCTTTCAGCGAGGGACTACAAGGAGATCACTGAACTTAAAGAAGAGCTACGGGAAGAGAAACGCAAGCGTGCTGAAGTACGAAGAAGAATGGAACTCGCAAGGTTCTCAGCCCTAAAACCGCTCTTAAAAGGGATGGAAGAGGGGAACTTACCATTTATTTGTTTGGAGTTCAAGGATTCTGAAGAGAGGCAGCAGTCAGTCCCTGCTGTTTACTTGGGACATATTGATTCATTTCAGGGTTCCAAACTTCAGAAGATGATGTCTTTGGATGAGTCTTTTGCGTTAAAGGTAATCGAGGATGAGCCGGCGGCTGATGAACCTGGAAAGCCTAATGTTAAACCGTCTTACTATGTGGCCCTTGGCTCTGATAACTCATGGTATCTCTTTACTGAGAAGTGGGTTAGGACTGTCTACAGAACTGGTTTTCCTAACATTTCTCTAGCGCTTGGAGATGCTTTGCCTCGAGAAATCATGAAGACTCTCCTGGATAAAGCAGATATGCAGTGGGATAAACTAGCTGAATCTGAACTTGGAAGTTTGTGGAGATTGGAAGGATCTCTAGAGACATGGTCCTGGAGTTTAAACGTACCTGTCCTAAGCAGCCTTTCTGATGAAGATGAGGTGTTACATATGTCCGAAGAGTATGATAACGCGACGGAACAATACAAAGAACAAAGGAGAAAAGTGTTCCGTTTGAAGAAGAAGATGTCCCGGTCAGCAGGGTTCAGGGAATATAAGAAAATTCTAGAGAATGCTAACTTGACGGTTGAGAAGATGAAACGGCTCAAGGCGAGATCAAGACGCCTTATAAACCGTTTAGAGCAGATCGAACCGTCTGGTTGGAAAGATTTCATGCGCATAAGCAACGTGATTCACGAAAGCAGAGCATTGGACATTAACACACACTTGATATTTCCTCTGGGAGAAACAGCTGCTGCAATCCGAGGAGAAAACGAGCTTTGGCTTGCAATGGTGCTGCGGAACAAAGCCCTGGTGGATCTCAATCCTCCTCAACTAGCTGGTGTATGTGCAAGTTTAGTTTCAGAAGGCATAAAAGTTCGACCTTGGAGAGACAACAACTATATTTACGAGCCATCTGATACAGTAGTAGACATGGTTAATTTCTTAGAAGACCAAAGAATCTCTCTTATAAAGCTTCAAGAGAAGCACGAGGTTATGATTCCATGTTGTTTAGACGTTCAGTTCTCTGGTATGGTTGAAGCGTGGGCTTCTGGATTAAGTTGGAAAGAAATGATGATGGAATGTGCAATGGACGAAGGCGATCTTGCTCGCCTGTTACGACGCACAATTGATCTCTTAGCTCAGATTCCAAAGTTGCCTGATATTGACCCAGTCCTGCAACGTAGTGCAGCAGCTGCAGCAGACATCATGGACCGTCCACCAATCAGCGAGCTTGCCGGTTAAAGAGACTACACATTAGCGCTATCTTTAGTGACGATCACAGGCAAAAAAAAACATTAGAGCCTGGGATGTGCAAGAAGTGCATATGTAAGGATTGGGGATACAAGAACAAATCTTTCATTCAGGTGATTAATGTTGGAAAGAATAGGAGTAAACAAAGAAGAAATTTGAGTTAATGTTACAACAACATACAAAAAGCTTAGCATGATGCAACACACTCTGTGTCTAATACATACGAGGCCTGCAGAGAGATTATAATTGAAATCGAAATCTGGAAAATCAGTTTAATAAAATATAACCGCATATAGTAATAGTGGAATTCTTATTCCCCGTAAAGAAAACCAAAGAAAAAAAGTTTACCTAAGTAAAGTTTGCAAACTTAACAATGAATTGGTGAAAGAAACAAGAAAACACTAAACAATGAAGTGGACTTTGGTCAAAAATTGAAGCATGTTGGGTGGTTCCCAAACATAGTCGCCTTCATCTCTGATCCAGGTTCGAACCGCAAGGTGACTTCATGGCATCCAAAACGCATATTTCTGCCATATTTCTTCTGCAATCCGTAATTAAAACCCGCGACCCGAAACGCACTTTCTTCTTCTCTTTGACATCTTCCATTAGGTCTTTCCCAATCAATCCGCTGATATCTTTTTCGGAAACAACTGCTGAAACCTTAAGAAGCTGAGCCGAACGGTATCGGAGATTGTTGTATCTGTTAAAACAGAGGATTCATTATATTTAGTTCTAAAACATAATATGAATTATGAAAAAAGAAGTATTTTGCTTACTTTTGTATGGATGAGGTAGCAATAATGACATTCTTGTAACGCAAGGAAACTTGAATATCTCCATTAAGACATATATAGCTATCAGGAAGATAGTAAGGGATCCTTATCGACAAGTCCCACTTTGCACTAAGACGTGTCTGTGTAATATTAAACACCGTGAAATCCATAGAAGTTAATTCTATTTCCGGTCTCACTGGTGGCGACGGTGGCAATGGGTCCAGAAATCCGCGACCACCAATATAGGGATGTTTGTATAGATAAACCATAAGGCCAATTAAAGCGGAGATCAAGGCTATCATAAAAACAGCCTTGATCACGGAACAACAACAGTCCTCGGAACAACAATCGTCCTTAGCTTGTTTATTGTGCGGTTCTTCGTCGTGATCCATTGTATGCGCAATATATTTTCGAGTGCAAGAAAAAATATGAGAGAGCTTGATAATGTTAAAGATCGTAACTAATGTCTTCTATAAACATGTGTGTGTGTATATATATAAGATTTAATACCATCTCTAAGAGTATGATTAGGAAAAATCTAAAGGAAAAAAAAAAGATTAATTAATGTAGGATTTATCCAACTCTTGTATCAAATATTTGTTTATTTAAATAATTCAGGTGAAAATATAAATTTGAAGAATTTAATATTTAATAATCAAATATTAGTTTATTTGAAGAATTCAGGTAAAACTATATATTTAAAGAAGTAAATATTTTTATAAATCAAATATTTGTTATTTGAAGAATTCAGGTAATTAAGAATTAACGTATATTTGAATGAGTTATGATATAGTCAGTCTCGTATGAATTGAAAACTTCTTGGGATAATTGTTGGAAAAGTAATTCTAAGATATGTAACGTATTTGTTTTTTTAATACAAAATACGTTAACTGAAAATCTTTTTTGAAAAGAATTTAAATATCTAAACATTAGATTTTAATAGCTCTAAAAAACTAGAAAAAAATTGACTAAAAAACTTCAAACCCTATTAAAAATCTAACAAAATCTAAATAACTAAATAAAATTCAAATTTATGATTCAAACAGCCTCTTTTTCGCAAACTTAACAATGAACTGTTGAATAACAGAAGAAGGAAAAAATAAATGAATTGGTGGCTGTGACATGGGCTTTGGTCAAATATTGATACAGTTCGGATAGTTCCCAAACACAGTAATCGCCTTCAGCTCTGAAGGTTCGAACCTCAAGGTGACTTCATCGCACTCATAACTCATAACTCCTGTTGTATTTTTTCTACAATCAGTTAGAGAAAACCGCGATACAAATTGCACTTCCTTCTTCTTTTTTATAGCTTCTATAATCTCTTTTCCAATTGAACTGCTAATATCTTTATCGGAAACAAGAGCTGAAACCGTAAGAAGTTGCGGAGTTTGGTATTTGAGATTGTAGTATCTGATCATATACAAGATTCAATTAGTTCCAAAAAAATAAAAAATAAAAAATAAAAATAGTACGTAGGAAATAAAAATTACTTACTTTTGAGGGGATGAGGTAGCAAGAGTAACGTTCTTGTAAAGGAAGGAAGCTTGAAGGTCTCCTTGAAGACATATATACTGACCAGGAAGATCATTAGGGATTCTTATGGACAAATCCCAATTTGCACTAAGACGAGTCTGTGTAATATTGTGCACTGTGAAATCCATAGAAGCTAATTCTATTTTCGGCACAGGAATCTCGTGAGAATCTTGTATGATTGCAATAACCATAAGAGCTGGAAGACCAATAATAGCAATAATAACCATCATGATGCTATAAGCGAGAAAGAACACGAAGGTGATCTGATCGCAGAACGAATCTTGTCCCATACTGTTACGCGTGCGATTGATTTTTCTGGAGGAAGATTTAGCTGATAAAGTTTGATAAATGTTTTGAGACTGTAGATGATTAGGAACGAGTTTTATATATAGAACATATAATACATATTATTTTGGATATTTTACTTTTTTTACAAGTGTTTTCTATTTCTTGATTTTGGAAGCTATCTAGTATTTCCATTTTTCTATATTCTCTTTTCTAAGAGTGCTTTCCTTTTTATATAGTGCATTTTTGATTTTTGTAATGGACGACATTACACAATATTTTTGATCTCTTAGCTCAGATTCCTAAGTTGCCTGATATTGACCCAGTCCTGCAACGTAGTGCAGCAGCTGCAGCAGATATCATGGACCGTCCACCAATCAGTGAGCTCTGTCTTTAGCGATGACCCAAAGGCAAAATAAACATTAGAGCCTGGGATGTGCAAGAAGTGCATATGTAAGAATTGGAGATACAAGAACAAATTTTTCATTCAGGTGATTAATGTTGCAAAGAATAGGAGTAAACAAAGAAGAAATTTGAGTTAATGTTACAACAACATACAAAAAGTTTATGTACACAATTATGGGAAACAAGACTTGAAGGCTTTGGCAGTTAATCCTTCGATCTTCCCCTCCCTCCCTTTTTATTTTCTGTGAGAATACAACAGGGACCAGAGGCAGCAACACAAGTAAGAGCCATCTTTCATTTCTTCTCTTCTGACAAAGCTCAATGCTGAGTATAACAAGCAAAGAATGGCAAGCTTTTTGTCTCCAAAAGAGTGCGACCTTGCTCTATTCCCGAGTGTTTGCTGGTGGTAGGTGAGATGTTATTGGCCAGTGAGAAGTTTTTGGTATCTTTGTATTCTCCTTTGCCTGATTAAAGAACCACTGCAAACAGAATCCTGTTTGAGTGGTAAACCGCTTTGGTTCAAAAATTTTCTCCTCTTAGAACGATGTAACACATCCTCTGTGTCTAATACATAGGAGACCTGAAGGAGATACCAGACAATTCTTTTTAAAAAGACAAGTTTAAGGTTTGTTATTATGGAAAATCAGAGTGGTAAGCGGGAAAAAAGGCACTGTACCTTTGAAGAACTGCAGGTTATCTTACATTCCAAACCGTTAATAATCTTAACTCCATCTGTGGTGCAGAGTTCATCGTCACCACCATTTTTACGCTTATTCCTGGGGGGAGAAAAGGAGAGAGCATCCCATTAGTGTCCCCTTTATCTTTAAAAAGATGGGATAGTCCTTAGTTAATCTTCTTGACTTACCGTTTCAAATAGATTCGGGGATTCTCTTTCGCATTAGGTTGATAGGAAAGGAATACATTGTGGAGGTAAGCTGCAAAAGTTGGGTCCATGGATATGGATGTCACATCAGGCTTATCATGTCCATAGTCCAGAAGCTGAATAGAGAGTTTGCTTGGTGTCGATATTTCCTGCGGAATAAAAGCACGATATCTTAAAGAGTTCCTTGGTCATGAGCTTGCTTGGTCCAAAACTGTGCAATGGTAAATAATTCTTACACATTCGATGCGGTATATATCCTCATCGGGAAGAAGCACACGAGCATTTTCGTAATAAACAGCATCGAGAAACTTTTCAGGCTTTCTGGATTTCTCATATGCATATAGCTGTTGTAATTTGTTGTCCATCTCATCAGCAGCTACTCCTTGGAGCTGGAGGATCACAATAATCAGTTGAATCATAAGTGACGAATAAAGAGATGAAGAATATAACAAAACATCGAAAGGGAAACCTACATGCTTGATGAGCTTGTAGATCAGTTTGTCTAATGTGAAGAGAACATATGACTGTGTCCCAATAATTGCTCGGCAATCATCTTCAAACTTTGAATTATCGGATGTGCCATCGAGCAAATTGTAGAGAGCATCCATGAATCTGTTCCAACACAGAAACTTCATGTATCAGCAACAACACAGATAGATGTGTCCTGTGGTTAACTGGTATAAAGAACCGCAAGGGAAAATCACCTGGCGTACGAATCACCGGGGTTTGTTGGATTTGAGGTCTTCCACTTTCTATCTGGAGATAATGAATTGACTTTTGCTGATAATATTCTATCATACAAAATCTGTATACAGAGTAACCACAAAAAGTTAGCCTCACAAAAGATTCCAACGTCATTGATTTGCATATTGAAAAAATGTTATGTTTACCTGATGAAGCCTGAAAAGAACATAAAAAGAATCATTCCCATAAAAGACTTGAGAGTTCTTCCGAGAATCATCTTTGTCCTTATCGCGCAAAGCTGGAGGAACATACTTTGCAAGAGGTTTCACATGTAGCAGGTTTTTTACTGAAATGGACAACACAGGCCTATCTCCTTCAGTATCATCCTGGGCATCAGACATACCTTCTTCAGCCTCACCTTCGCTTTCTGCCTTATTATGGTCCATATCATCTTCGCGATAACAATCTTCACCATCACCAGAGTCAGTTCCAGAAACATCACCGTTCTGAGATGTGTTTCCGCTGCCATCTGATGATCTTGGAGCACTTGCATCACCTTCATCATCTGCAGTAGCATCATTCTCCTTACTTTTGCTGAGAGCCTCCATGTCATTCTCTCCATGAACTGCAAAATTATCTTCCTCAAACTCTCCTGTTGGAGAAAGTTCACCCTCCTCTCTTTCGACTTTGGTTTCCCCAGCGAACCCTTCGTTAGATGTTTGATTATTCGATGTTTCTGCCAATGTCCCATTTGGAATTACTTGGTTGTCGCCAATCTGTGGGATAAGTAAGTAGTATATCATTTTCCTTTCTTGATAAACTCAGGACAAAGGATGTTATCATTTAAAGAATTGCAATCTCTAAGCACTAGTGTAAAGAGAAGGGAAGATTGTTTCAGATCAATATTTCAATATATGCAAGATGCACAATACCTCTACGCGTGGCCCATTTACGTGATTCGGCTTCAACTCCTCCGTTCCACTGGTTAATGCACTAGGTTTTGGATTACTATTGCTAAGCCCTGGCGAGTATAAAAGGAAAGGATACAACTCATCATCGAAAAACAAGAAAAAAAATCCATGAGAACTACCAAACAAGAGTTAAAGTTCTTACCGGCAATGGATAAATTGCTGATTTTTCCATTCCTTTGAGGTAACAATCCATCCACAGGCAGTGCATTTGAGTTGTGGGCACATTCAATAGAAACAGCTTCTTTGGTTTCCGGTCTTTCGTCAGGTGTGGTCAGATTCTTCGGCATTTTATCATTCTGAGTGTTGTTGTCACATGATAATAAGACATCTGAGGTTTTACTAGAAGTGACATCTTTATCCAACTCACTAGCTTGCCGCACTTGATTACTTTCATTTCCTTTTCGAGGGCCATTTGAACGCATAGAGTTGGCAATACTAGCTCCATTTTGAGGACTGACAGCATCTTCTCGGTCTTGGTTCGTAGACTTGACAGCATCTTCTCGGTCTTCGGCACCTTGAGGGCGAGAAGGAACACCAAATATTGGTTCCAAAAATTCTGTCCATACTTTCATTACCTTATCTAACTGTTCTGTTGAACACATTTCTCCACATGAATACTTGATCAGCTGATACAAATCTTCGTGAAGATCAGGATCCGGATAATCAAAACTCATATTGGAAGAAATGGTTCGTCTATTTCCAGCCGCAAGAGCAAGAAGTGCATCATCTTCGCCTCGCTTCTTTTCAGAGATCTCTTTTATCTCTGCCAGCAATGCTGCAGTGAAAGATAGTATTAGTATACATAAGAACTTCAAAAACACTTTGAAAGTAGATTTTACGAGAAATGGGTAACGAGAAAAACCTTTTGTGCTCAGATTCTTTGAATCCTGCTGTTTGAAATAAAAACTGCGATGATCAAGCGATCTGTGGTAGTTCTTTGTATATATGTCAGCCCAGACTTTGTTAAACTCAGTACGACACCTTGCCCACTCTTCTTGCTTTTGTTTCAAACGGGTTAGTATTACCGGTAAAGCAAGATATGCATTCTTCTTTAACAAATCCAACACATCGAGCCCGTGGTCACCATATAACCGTTCTATGCATCTTAGGTTTAGAGCTACAAGATAATAACAAAACAATATGCATTAGTCAGAAGGAAAAGAATTCAGAATATCAGCTCTGCTATAAGAGAAGAGCTCAATATACCTGTGAGGTGATCCTCGATGCAGATGGGAGTGTCGGTTTTCAATTCATTACTGTTAATTTTTGCCAATAACTCTTCCACTCTATTAGTAGCAGAGATCACAGACTCTAATAACATGTCTAGCTCGAACCTAAAGCACAGCAACAAACAAATATTTACCAAATCAAAACTATTCCAAGAAAGCACACAACAAATAAATATACATTAATAACTAACCTGTCATCTTCACATTTGAATAGGCTCTCTTCATACTGGTTCTTACGCATGTGTTTAAATGAATAATCTTCGCTTCCTGAAGTGACGGAGACCCAATGATCATTAAGCACTTGGCTACCAATCTCCATTTTTTGGCTTGCTATAGGAATTGGATACTGCAAGAAAACAAAATATGTACATTTACCTAATGAAGCGAAAAAGATAAACAAAGAGGTGAAGATTTGTTAGTGATTAGCACCATACATTCTTTGGAAGTCGCCGATAACTAGGTGTGCACTGTTCACAGTTTGAGAGATCTAGCTCACTGATAGGTTTAGCCCATTTCTGACTCGCTGCCGCCTTTTCAAGCCTCTCCTTCTCGCGGTCTCTTTCTCTATACCTTTCAATCTTCTCACGTTCTCGGTCTGTATCTTTGTCCTGTGACTTAGTAGGTTGAGGACATTTGCCTTCACTCCACAACGATTCTGTAGTCACAACAATCCAATGGTTAAGAGTCAATTCAATACGTCTGGAGAACAACATCACAAAAATAGCTAGACTTACTCTTAGACACGATACCAGAGAGTAATCCATCTACAGAAAGAAAAACAATAAAGGGTCAAATCTTTAACTGGCAGGCCTAAGAAGAGAAAGCACAAGTTTGCCTGATTATTACCATTCTTGTCACACTGAGCCAAAAAGACTCTGAAGGCTTCCATAAGGTCTGGATATACTCCAATTAAATCGCTCACCTAATACAAGAATATATATGTTCATGAGTCATTGACAGGTAAAGTCCATAACATTTCTCATAATCTTCTCCAATTTAACCATGCAGTGAGAAACTTTAAGTCAGCATAAAAGCATACCAAAGACTGCAATTCTGGTTGGCTGATTATCTCCTTTGAATAGAGATTAAGACATCGTAAGAACTCCTGGTTTTCCGCGGTATCAAGCTTTGCCTTCACTCTATCAACAAAAGCAAGTTCTTGGCTATGACCTGTCATCACATAAGTCAATTCAAGAACACAACAAATAGCAGAGAAGATGAACTCACTACTAACTTTCTCAGAAATCAATTATGACACCTTTTTCATCATAAGTAGATGAGCTGGGAATGGCTCCAGAAAACTTGTCTCCTTCCCTAGCTTGATTTGACATTTCAGCAGAATCATCATCCTTTAATATCAATTTCTTTTTGTTGTTGAAGAAATGCTCTTTATGGCTATCGTGTTCTAGACCTCTGTAATCTTTCCTATCTCTGTCATCCATGTAATCATTCTTTTTTTCAATGCGTCTCACTTCTTCTTTACTATCTTTCAACAAAGATCTTTCATGGTCTACATCCATATGTTCGGTTTTGAGGGCACGGTCAGGATGCGAAGTAAAAATCCGGTCCTTCTGAAACAATATCCAAACAAGTGATGCATCTAAGAATCGAATTTTCGATTGCATAGTAAGCGTAGTGAACAACTAAACAAAGAAAAAGAGAAAGAAACCTTATCAAGATCTATTTGACGCATGTTGGGAAGAGGCTTAATGCCTCTATCACGTACTGGCATTTTTAGAGAATCATTAGTAGATGCAGTTGCTGAAGTATCAGGGAGAAAGTGAGTGAATTCCACAAGCAAATCGTGATGGTCCCGAAAAAGGATGGCCACCTACAAGTTAAACATATCAAACTAAGACAAAAATGACAACCACAACAATGAATAAAAACACAGTACCACAAATGGCTACAAACACACACCTCTTGGTAAACCTCAGTAATGGACTTGTTTTCCTTTCTATACATGTTCAAAATGTCTAAAAACGATTTGTATACACGATCATCGCCTTGAAACCTTGTCTGCAGATAAAATGATAGTTAAGAAGCTAAGTAGCAAAAAAAAGGGGAGAAGCACCAGATCAAAATATTCTACCTTAATCTTGTTGACAAAACTAATAGCTTCCTCAAACTCAACAGGCTTCTTTGGCGCAGCAGGTTGGTCATCCTCGGGTCGGAGAGTTATCTCGAAACCCTTTGGCAAGAAAGTATTGAACCCCAAAATCAATTCCCTATTCCCCTTGAAGAGTTCTTTCACCCTTAAGATAACACCAGTAGTATCAACTCTACAATCACAAAAATAACATCAGATTCAAAATCGAACTAAAGAGAGCAAAAAAAAAAACCAAACATTATTAACAAGAAGCAATAAAAAAAAACTATACCTCTGAGCTTTAAAATCTTTCATAACCTCAAGAAACTCATCGTATTTATCACGTTTATCTTGAAACTTATCCTTCACAGCCTTGAGATACGCAAGTGCATCATTTGTAGTTAGCTTCTGTGCACTACTTCCTCCAACCATGGTTTATAATTTGCCAGAGCTTCATTAACCACAAAACCAAAACATTTAGCAGCAAAATAGATCACTGTACATCTCGAAGCAAACTCAATTCACCAACCTAAAGACTTTAAATTTGAGCAATTCGATTGAAAATTTAGCATGAGGAGGAAACAACAAGTCATCGAATTTGAGGATTCATGTAAAATTCAATCTCTCAACTTCAACTACAGAGCAAAAAAATAAAAATCAATCCTTTTGATCTTTAATCAAGAAACCACATCTTGAAGAACAATCCAAATAAATCGAACTCTGCAAAACAATCTTAAACTAAAGCAGTAGATCTAGCAAGTAAAGAACAATCAAAGCAAAAATCGAGAAAAGAGTTAAAGAAACAATGAAGCAGAAAAATTCGATCTTAAAACTTAATCATCAGATTAATTCACATTACGGCGCTTCAAGATAAGAATTAGAAGAAGAAAAAAAACGCTTCGAAAGATAAAAAAGAGAACGATGATCGTAGAGTTACCGAATTTCGCAGAGACACAAGTCTACAAGCACAAGCTTCCTCCTTACCGCACACGGAAACAAACCCACAAAGACAAGACTTTAAACCAAATTTTTGCAGACAGAACTAAAAAGAAATAAGACACAAGTTAAATTTCTTTATGGTGAAGATGAGAGAAGAGACTTCTCAATGTTTTTATATATTTTAAATTTTTTACTTCTTCTTAAATGTATTGTAATTTATTTTTGGTTATTATATGATGTGGTGTAATAATTATTGTAGTATTAATTAAGACCTTTTTTTTTTTACTTAATTACCCAAAAGAAAAAACATTTTTCCTCTTATTGTTTCCTTTTCCTTCACCATATATTATTAAATTTATTATTATGAAACATAACTTTTTTAAAAAGGAAACTTATGTAGTAAATACGGTAGAAACATATATTGTATCGATGATAGGAAATAAAGAATTGAAAAAAATATGAAATACAACTTAGAGACAGCCGTTGCTAGGTTGCTTATAGGTAGAGTAACCGGTTATAGCCGGTGAGGTTAATTGGGGGATTAGGGCGCAGGAGCTAGAGGATTGGATTTTGGTTATTTTGGGACCTTGCAATTCGGGTTTTGTGTAGTGGTAATTTTGTTATTTTTGGGTGATGGTGAGGGTATAATAGGAAGGTTAGGAAAATTTAACAATCAATGTCATGTGCTAGAATTAGTAAATTCGAGGCTTTTTATGATCTAGAAAAGAATTTTCCCAGTTTCTTTAAGGTGGTTTTCTGTTTTTTTAAGGTTAAGTAATTAGATATTCCAGTGAAAAATATTATTGAATCTCGTGTTGGTTCAAAATTTAATTTGATGATCGGACTTTGCTAATAGTCTTGAAACAATAGTTAGGTGAAGAAAACAGATGTGGATAATTAGTGGTGTACATTATGTTCATATAATTAAAAAAATTAGTGACCTTCTGTCAAAATTGGGCATTTGGTCTAGTGGTATGATTCTCGCTTAGGGTGCGAGAGGTCCCGAGTTCAATTCTCGGAATGCCCCTTTGGCTTTTGCTAAAAATTCTTTTTATCTTCTCCTATCCCAGTTCCCTTAATTTTGGGCCAAAATATTAAAATTTTGCACAGATTTAGTTAACTAATTTGTTCGTTAACGGCCCATATTGTACCTTCAAAAAAGCCTTAAAATATAACCGCACATATTAATAGTGGCATTGTTATATTGGTAAAGAAAACCTTAGTAAAGTTGTAACCAAACAAAAACAGAAAGAGAAAAATACCTAAGTAAAGTTTGCAAACCTAACAATGAATTGGTGAAAGAAACAAAGAAACACCTTTGACTAAAAAAAGAAACAAAAAAACACTAAACAATGAACTGGTGATGAAGTGGAGTTTGGTCAAAAATTGATGCATGTTGAGTGGTTCCCAAACATAGTCGCCTTCATCTCAGATCCAGGTTCGAACGGCAATGTAGCTTCATGGCACCCAAAACCCGGCCCATAAGTTCTGCCATATTTTTTCTGCAATCCGTAAGAAAAACCCGCGATCCGATAAGCACGCGGTATCGATGAAACAACCGATGAAACCTTAAAAAGCTGAGCCGAACGGTATCGGAGATCGCTATATCTGATTATAGAGATGATTCAATTAGTTCTAAAACATGAATGTAAAAACCGTATAAATAAAAATAATAAATATTAGAAAGTATTATATATTATAAAAAAAAAAAAAAAGTAAAAGATTTGTAACTTGGGAAAGGAATCGAGCTCCAAGGAAATTTGTATATTTAGGCGACAGATATTCTTCGACTTTGATTCTTATTTCATTCTCTCCACACAACTAAAGTTTCATGGTTTTATATTAGAATGTCCAACATTGCTTGGGATTAAGATCTTTGGGTAGTATATAAAGGATGTGGTAATCCTTAACTCTTGAGCTAGCTTTTGGGTTAAGTTAGGCCACATTCCTAATATGGTATCAGAGCCAGGTTGGTCCAACAAGCAAATTCCCACAAAAATGGTTTCCCACCTATGTGGCCCATATAAGTGGCTTGTCTTGTTGTATTTCCGAGATGTTGGGCTTGGGCTGTTCCCGTTGGGCCGTTTCCCACCCACATCTCGAGGAGGCCTATTAGAATGTCCAACATTGCTTGGGATTAAGATCTTTGGGTAGTATATAAAGGATGTGGTAATCCTTAACTCTTGAGCTAGCTTTTGGGTTAAGTTAGGCCACATTCCTAATATTTTACTTTACCATATGTTCTAACCGAAACATAACTGTTTTGACGTGCTCGGTGCTTCCCAAGCTACTATTTTGTTTACTTACCATGAGAGACTAAATATGGTTAATTTCCAAAGAAATTCAAACACAGAATTTGAAAACTTTACAATGAACGAAACATATGCAAAAAAAAAATCAAAATCAATGAACTGGTAGTGGTTACGTAGACTCGGTCAAAAGTTGATGCACTTTGGATGGTTGCCAAACACAGTAGCCTTCATCTCTAATCCAGGTTTGAACCTCAAGGTGACTTCATCGCACGCATAGCTCATAAATCCTGTCGTCTTTTCTCTGCAATCAGTAAGAGAAAACCGCGATCCGAATTGTACTTCCTTCTTCTCTTTGATATCTTCCATAATGTCTTTTCCAAGCAAACCGCCGACATCTTCTCCGGAAACAACCGCTGAAACCTTAAGAAGCTGAGGATTGTTGCGTTTGAGATTGTAGTATCTAATAAAGAACATTATATTCAGTTAGTACCGAAAATACGAATATAATAAACAATATAAAAGCGGTTTAAAAAATCATATAACGTCCTTACTTTTGTGGTGATGAGGTAGCGAGAGTAACATTTTTGTAAAGAAATGAAGCTTGAAGTTCTCCTTGAAGGCATATATACTGACCAGGAAGATTATCAGGGATCCTTATGGACAAATCCCACTTTGCACTAAGACGAGTTTGTGTAATATTTTGCACCGTGAAATCCATAGAAGCTAATTCTATTTTCGGCACCGGGATTTTGCGAGAACCCTCTTTGATTGCAAACGCGAGGATAGTAATATATAAACCAACGATCATCACACAAACGATAAAGCACACGGTGCAGCGATTGCATTCCATACTGTGCGATTGATTATAGAGAGACAAGAAGATTTTTTGGAGCGGAAGATGAAGTTGAGAGAGTTTGATAAATGTTTGAGATTGTAAATAATGCCTTGTATATGATTAGGAACGAGTTTATATATAGACCATATAATACATATTATTGGGGATATATTTATATTTCTTGATTTGGGAAGATATCTAATATTTCTCTTTTTATATTAATTGGATTGTCTTCCCTAAATCTTATAATGTTTACTATATAGTTTAAAGAATTAGAGATATATTATAATTAAAATTCAGAAAACAAAAATAAAATAATTTAGTAAATAGTTTTTACAAATATTATTTTAAAAGTAAATTAAACTTTTCATATTATAAAAAAATTATATACTCAAAAATATTTTTGAGATTTTTTATTTTGTCCAAATGTTAGATTATAAATTATAAATTTTAATTATATAGTAAATGTTATCTAGATTTTGGGTTGATTTAGTAAATATTTTGGATAGGGATGCCATTAAGCTTGTTTGTGAGACTCATCCAAAAAAGAGCTTTTGTAGATTTCATCGGGTTAGCTAGGTCGAGGGACACAACTTGTGCACTTCTTCATTCAACACTTCATCCGATGTTGTTTAACTAAACCTCGAGTCAAACCGAAGAACAAAGTAAACAATTATCCGTTTGGCTCGTAGTTATGGCCTGCCTTTACGACTGTTTCATAGAGATCTCCGGAGGTTGCAGGTTTTAACTTCTTTCGACTATCTAACCACGGAAGCACATTCAATAAATTCAAACAGGCATCTTTCGAATTTGTTTTTAGCTAGGTAAGGGTTACGTTACGTACTTACGTTCATGTGTTTTTTTTTTTTTTTGTTAAATATGTGAATTTTCATTAGATGAAAAGGATCGTAGAAGCTACAATATTCTAATACACAAAACATTTTTCCTTGCCAAAATAAGAGATAAAAACAAGGAAGAATCTAAAACAAGGAAATATGACTAGAAATGAATCTAGTCATACTTTAGCCATGACTCGCATAAGGTTTCTTAAGGTCTTGCGTTTTCTCTTTGCAAGAATTGCATCGTGAATCTATCTGTCTAGAATCACTCTCATAAGGGTTACGTTCATGAATCATAATGAATGCTATTTTTCTATAAACGTTTGATAAACATATATAGAACCACTCTCTGAGTCACATCAACATTAACTATCATTTACTATATAAAACAGATTCCTTTCAACCATATCGACATATCAGCGTACAAAGTAAGATTCAGCTCAACCAACTTTTAGTAGAACATGCTTCCTAAAAAATAATATTAAAGAGATCGAATTCTAGAGGTTGACTCGTTTTCTTAATTAATATTCAAAAGGAAAGACCATAACATGAATGAATAGCCATATATAAAAATTAGGTCACACGCCAAAAATAAAACAATGAACTGGTACGGTGATCATGACATGGACTTTGGTCAAATATTAATGCAGTTTGGATGGTTCCCAAACATTGTCGCCTTCATCTCAGAGCCTGGCTCGAACCGCAAGGTGGCTTCATCACACTTATAACTCATAAGTCCTGTCGTTTTCTTTCTGCAATCCGTGAGAGAAAACCGCGATCCGAACTGTACTTCTTTCCTCTCTTTGACATCGTTAATAATGTCTTTACCAATCAAACCGCCAATATCTTCGTCGGAAACAATCGCTGAAACCTTAAGAAGCTGAGGATTATCGTATTTGAGATTGTAGTATCTAATCATATAGAAGATTCAGTTAGTTCCAAAATTACGAACAAAATAAAGAATTTAAAACCGTTTAAAGTAATAAAAAATAGTAGGAAATAAATTGCTTACTTTTGTTGGGATGAGGTAGCAAGAGTGACATTCTTGTAAAGCAAGGAAGCTTGAAGGTCTCCTTGAAGACATATATACTGACCAGGAAGATCATCAGGGATCCTTATGGACAAATCCCAATTTGCACTAAGACGAGTCATTGTAATATTTTGCACCGTGAAATCCATAGAAGCTAATTCTATTTTCGGCACCGGGATTTTGCGAGAATTGTCTTTTGTCATCATAAAAACCAAACCACAAATACCAAAGGCTATGAGAAAAGAAAAGAAGACTCTCGCTCCTATATTTTGTTCTTCGTCTGCCATTCTGAGTGATTGATTTAAGAGAGACGAGGAGATTTTTTTGAGTTCAAAAAGAAGATGAGAGAGTTTAATAAAAATATAGATTTACTGTACAACAAAAGATAATTTTTTAAGAAAATGAACTTTAACCTATACTTGATTATATAATATGTAGGGGTGTCAAAATGAGCTCGCTACTCATGAGCTCGCTCAGCTCAGCTCGATTTTTCATGAGCACGAGCTCTGTTTTTTAGGCTCATTTAATAAATGAGTTATGTGATCGAGCTTTTTTTAGATCGCGAGTTATATGAGCGAGCTTTAATGAACATGAGCTAGCTCATGAGCTGGGTTTTTTTAGAAATATATATATATTGTACATATATACAAAATGTCAACAGAAGCATATATATATTTTCAATTTAAATTAAACAAAAATAGAATTATTCTATTATAAAATTTGTGTTTTGAGGTTATTTTTTTCTTGGATTTATTTTCATTATTTTACTTTAGAATTAATTATGTTATTAGAATTATTTTATTTATTTTTTAAAAAAAATTACATTATTTTTGTTATTATATTTATTTGTTATGAGCTCGCGAGCTAGCTCATTTAACTCGCGACCAAGATGATCTGAGTTCGAGTTTATATATTAAAGCTCATCTAATAGATGAGCTGAGCTGAGCTAGCTCATGAAATATCCGAGCTCATCATGAGCTGAGCCGAGTTGAGCGAGCTAGCTCATTTTGACACCCCTAATAATATGTCATTAAAATATAGTTAAAGACAGATTTGTTTTTAATTAATTAAGGATTTTTCTCATTTTATTTCCATTTTTTTTCCTCTCTTTTTCTTTTTGGAAACTAGATTTTCTATTTAATTTATCCTCCATCCTTTATTATGTAAAGTTTGGTGATATCTGATGATTCAATTGACACTAGTCGCATTCGACTTCTCTCTTGTTAGCATCGCATCTGATTGAGAGCTTTGGTTCCACGGCTGAGCCACCTCAACACCTACCAGGCTAAATGGCAATCTTTTGTTTGTTTGGTTTGGTTCAAGTTATCTTCTTGTACCGTTTCAAGCTTGTTGTCGTTTATTTCAGAATTTGTAATTCGCCGCTTTTTCTTTAAATTAATGCATCAACCTTTAACCAAAAAAAAAAAAGTTTGGTACATTCTCACTAAGTTCATTGTATGGAACTTGTGTTAAGCATAATTGTGTAAGTAAATTGATATATAAGTTGTGTAGTATCCATATTATTCATTTTAAATAGTATAAAACAACTTGAAACATAGAGTAGTAGTTTTACCAGTTCAGCAACAAACTAAGGATAATGCCCATTGAGTCAAGATGGAAGCAGATAAAGTGGCTTGAACCACAACTTTCATGGCTTCATTTGTATACATAATGCATCATTCTTCATCCATAATGAGGAAGAAACTGATGAAATTCCTCAAGCAAGTCCTGATGGCCTTGAAAAAGGATAGCCACCTACAAAATAATTCATTTCATTAAACTCAATACAAGAAAAATGGAAAAAGAAAAGGTAGTGAAACATATATATACCTCCTGGTAGAGCTCAGCAAAGCTCTTGTTTTCCTTTTTATACGTTTTTAAAACGTCTAAAAATGACTTGAATACATCATTGTTCTGAAATCTTGTCTACAGAAAAATTGATATTTAAGAGTGTACAGAAAATATTTCTAGTAGGGCTGCAAAATAAAGAGCAATAGAGAAAATCTAAATGATGTAAACTGAAATGTTTACACCGGAACTAAACCTTCAAAGATAAATCTAATATCATAAAAACTTAAAATTCTAACACTAAAATATAAACAAGTCGATTCATTTCTCTAAATTTCAATGATTAAACCTGTTTTTTTTTTTTTTAGATTTTAGATCTTTTTGGATCAAAATAATCATAATCAAACTCTAATTCCTCTTTACTATTCTGATTTTGCGCAACTACCTTGACCTTGTTGACAAATTCATATGCATCGTCAAAGTGAGCAGACTTAAAATTTGATGGACGTTGGTCATCTTCGAGTGTTATCTCGAAACCCATTGGCAAGAATGTGTTGAAACCTAAGAGAAGCTCTGGTTGCCCTTTGAAGAGTTCTTTCACTCTAGATATGACATCACATGTATGAGCTCTACAATTAATAAAAAAAAAAGAAATCAAATTCAGTTTACCAATATATATATATATATATATATATATATATATATATAAGAGCTGAAACTAATGAAAGAGCAAAACCAATCATTATGAGGGAGGAAGAAGAAAAATATACCTTTGAGCTCTGAAGTCCTTCATGACCGAAAGAAATCTCTCATATTTTTCACGATTATCTTGATATTTATCTTTTACAGCCTTGAGGAAATCAAGTGCATCATTTGTAGTTAGCTTCTTATTTGCAACCATGGTTTTGAAACTGACAACCGGCAAGTGCTAGCTTCATTATATAGAGAAAGAGAAAATAGATCAATGTTCATATCACTCCCAATTAAACAACTTTGAAAATCAATCGCAAGTCTTAAATCTCACGAATTCAAGCAATTAGAATAAGTTCAAAGAAACAAACTCGAAATTATCCTAAATACAAACAATCAGCAGATCTAGCAATTAGAGTCATAGAAAACATTGCAAGGGAATTTACAGCTATCCACTGGAAGATTTGAATCTAACTTACTCCTCAGATTATTTCAATTTTCACACTATATTCTGATCTAAGAATTACACTATAGAAACAAGATAGGATCAAAGTGAAGTGGATCGATCAAAGTTCGCCAAGACACAAGTATAGATGGGCACATTACCTCACACGTAACAGGCTTACAGGCAGATACAAAAGACTTGTTCATTGACACAAAGAAAGTCGTAAGGTTTTAGGTTTATAAATAACTACATGATGCATATTAAGAGACTTAATATTACGTACGTTAAGCACAAATCTTTTTGTTAACATAACGATTCGATTTTCTCACATTTTATGGATTTTTTCCTCTTTTTCATTAATATACCAAAAAAATGAAAAAACTATTCGTTTATCCATTTTACCAAAAAAAAAACCCTACTCTTTTATGAGTTTTATCCACTATTCACAAAATCGATTTGGCCGAACCGAAGTTTGGATATCTCGATTCTTGTTTGGTTATTAGATACAAACCAATCAGAAGATTTAATTAAGAGATATGATTATCGGTTTGGTATGCTAAACGGACTAATTAGCCAGAATTTTTAAAAAAGAAGGAATTGTTTCAGCCGTCACCGTCTATTTCGTTTCAATCTACTTTGTTTCGGCCATTTCCGTCTTTGTTTCAAATACCATTCGACTTCGTCTCAGCGTCGTCGTCTTTGTTTCACCCATCGTTAGGTGACGCCTAGACGACCTCTTCGGTCACTTGAAATTATATACATTTTGGTTTGATGTGTTTCTCTAATTTCCAACTACATAATTTAAATTATAAGTTTTAGCTCCATGTATATTGTTTGTTATGAATTAAATAAATGTTTTTGTCTAATTTTTTTTTACGATTTAATATTTTTTATTTTTCTAATAGGTAATTTTATATGATTTTAATTTATAATATCATATTTATTATGTGTTATGTTGTCCACGTCTAAACCACCTAATATCGTCTAGGCTTCGATTAGGCTTTCTAGACGCTAAGCGTTGGGTCACCGCCCGGTTAGCGCCTACCGCTTTCTTGAACATTAAATTTTAATCTAAAGAGTAATAATTTAGGGAACCCACGATGGATTGATGTCGATAGATAAAATTTGAAGATTAACAATTCTTTTTCTTTTACTTTTTTAAGCTGAAAAATAAACTTAAAAAAGGCTGTTCGGAATTTTTGATGAATCCAATGCATTGATAGAAGAATGAAAATGTAACGTTGGATGTCAATGTGCTAAAAATTTTTTTTTTTTTTAATTAAGAATACTTTATAAGATTATTAATTAAAAGATCAGTCCATATATCAAAACACAAAAGAAGAAGATCCAACATTTGCAAACTAAACAACAAATATTTGATTAAAAGTAATTAACGAACATAGTGACAAATGGGTGCGTCGTTTCCAAACGCAGTTGCCTTCCTTTGAGAGCCAGGCTCGAACCGCAACACGGTTTCATCACATGTATAGTTCATCGTCCTCCCAGATCTGCAATCCGGAAGAAGAAACCGCGATCCGAACCGCATGTCTCTTCCTTCCTTAATATCCTCCATAATGTCTTTCAAAACCACACTATCCATATCTCCCTCGGAAGCAATTGATGAAACATTAAGCAACTGAGCCCAATCTAGTATCAGATTGTAACTGATCGAACATGAAAAAAGAACAAAAATATTTGAGCAAAGAAGTTAAATCGTTTAAGAAAAAAAAAAAGAGTATAGAAATTAAAAAGTGTAACCTCTCTAAGGATGAATTAGCGATGGTAACACCTTTGTAAAATATGAATGTCTGAAAATATCCTTTAAGACACATAAAGTAACCAGGAAGGTCTGGAGGGAGCCTGATCACTAAATCCCATTTAACACTTAGACGAGTCTCGGTTAAATTAAGCACCGTGAAATCCATAGATGGTAATATAATATCCGGGACATAGTTTTGTATACGCTGCTGGTCTTCACGGGATTTTTTTTCTGTTGCATAGAAGACATAAACGATGGTTCCAAAAACTATGATCAGCATAAAGAAACAGAAGAGAGACGTCTTCACTTTCTGTTTTTGTTTTGGTGTAAGTCTATTCCATAAAGAGGGCGATTTGGGAGCTAATTCTTCGTTCCCATGATTCATTGTAACTCAGAGGAGGAAGAGAGAGAGACGTGTATATGTTATATATATAAGTTATAACACACCAGATTTATTTCTCCTTTTTGTTAAGGTTAATATAGACATGATTTGATTTTGGTATATAATTTGTAAAAAATTACTTCTCTTAAAAAATTACCTTTCGTCTTGGAATACACCATATTTGGTACACATTGTAAATAACTTTTCTTCTCTAAGAAGTTTTTAATTAAAAAAAATTGTAATCTTACCTTTATATTATTAATTCAAAATACATAAAACAGAATCAAATATCGTATGATTATAATGAAAATATACATTAGAAAAATGTATATTCCATTGAAGCCAAAAAAAAAAACACAAAATTTGTAATCTCCTAATATATCAATGTTATTACTTATTCCAAATGGACCAGATCCTAGATTTGCAATTAACGTGGGAAACTGAATTTTAATTGAATTTATTTTTACTAGGATTTTTTCCAAAAAAAAAGGTCCTCTTATAATATTTTATTTATATATGCATTTTAATATTTTCTCGATTTTAATTCTTATGGAAATCTTCTCCATATATGGTGTGGAGAAAGATGAAACTTAACATATTGTTCTTCTAATGTAAATCTCAAAATTACCACATTATATGTTTATTAATCCAAAATTATCAACTATAATCCAAAAAATATATTACAAAATTTCGATTTAGAGTGAAAATGTAAAACTGGATGTCTGAAATAAAAATAAAACTTGGATGTCCGATGAGCTATAAAAAATTTCCGGGTCGAAAATAAAGTATTCTAATTTATATAACAAAATAAAAACTAACTATCGTAGTTGCAGATGAATTATATGTAGAATTAATTAAGCTGTTAGTCTGATATATCAAAACGCAAAAGAAGAAGATCTAACATTTGCAAACTAAAAAAAAAAAGGAGAAGCAATATTGATGAAAATTTACTTAAGGGTGATTATAGTGGCATATAGGAGAGGCTTTTTCAAACTCAGTTGCCTTCCTTTGAGAGCCAGGCTCAAACCGTAACGCGGTTTCATCACACGTATAGTTCATCTTCCTTCCAGATCTGCAATCCGGAAGAAGCAACATCGATCCGAACCGCATGTCTCTTCTTTCCTTAATATCCTCCATAATGTCTTTCATAACCATATCTCCCTCGGAAGCAACCAATGAGGTATTAAGGAGCTGAGCCCAATTTGGTATCAGATTGTAACTGATAGAACATGAAAAAAAGTTAAAAACAAAAATATATGAACAAAAGAAGTCAAAATCGTTTAAGAAAAACCAAAAAAAGAGTATAGAAAAAAAAAAAAAAAAGATGTAACCTTAGAGATGAATTAGCGATGGTAACACCTTTGTAAAGTATGAAAGTCTGAAAATCTCCTTTGAGACACATATAGTAACCAGGAAGTTCTGACGGGAGCCTGATCACTACATCCCATTTAACACTAAGACGAGTCTCGGTTAAATTAAGCACAGTGAAATCCATAGATGGTATTATAATATCCGGTGCATAATTTGCTATACGTTGTTCTTCACGCCGTTTTTCACGTCGGCTTTGTGCTGCATAAGAGCAGGCCCAAACGATGAATATAGCGATGAATATAGCGAATAAAGATAAGACGAAACACGTGTACACATTATCTTTTTGTCGTGGTGTAAGTCTATCCCATAAAGTGGTGGATTTTGGAGCTATTTCTCCGTTTTCAATATCCATTGAGAGAGAGATTGAGAGAGATAGATTGAGAGAGAAGACCAGATGTACGTAGCTTTTTTTGTTAGGGTTAATAAAGAACAAAGTTGGTATATATATTGTTTTTAGAAGATTTCGATAATTACATATCTAAATTTTTTAAAGATTTCGATAATTACATATCTAAAAATTTTAGATTTTGGTAAATAACTTTTTTCGCTAAGAAGATTTGATTAAAACAAAAAATAATCTTAGCGTTAATATATTTGTAATCTTAATAAAAATACATAAAACATGCGAGAATCAAATATGATCAATAATGAAAATACTGTATTATCACATTATATAAAATTATTTTTTTATGGCAAAACAAATATGATCAAACCCCATAATCGATAATTTATAATATGATCAAACTTGGATGTCCAATTTATTATAAAGGAATTTAATAATTGATAATTTATAATACGTTGGTAGGTTCTTTATGTTGGGCTTTTGATTATTGGGCTATATTAATTGATATGCATAGAAGACTGAAAAATTAAAAATCTATCCATGGTTATCTTTTTATTAGTTCTCTTTCCTCTGACTCAATTAATACCAAAACTACCCTTTCTTTTGTGTAACCGCTAACAAAAATAATAACCAGATAAATAGTTTAGTTCTAACAGTAAAAATAACATTGTTATTATCGTCGAAAATACTATTCGTCATCGGAAGAAATAAAGAAATAATGATTTGTGTGGTTATCTTTTTTATTAACAATGTAAATCAAATTGTATCACGATAACTAAAAAGTAAAAACACTGTTCACCCAAATATCGAAAACTCTATTCATCACGAAATGTAATAAAAAAATAGTGATTTTGGTGATTATTTATGTAGTTAGTAATATAAATTATATTATATCATGATAACTTTACATGTTGTATGGTAAAATTATATTTATCGTGCTAATATATTTATTATATGATTGTTATCAACAAACTTTTATAATAATATGTTTATTTATTTCGATAATTTATTCATTTCTGTTAACTTATGCATTAGCATATTTATTTATCATGATAATTTGTTTATCACGGTTAACTTATATGTTATCATGGACGTTAAAAATCTTCTTCTCTTCTCGAGTATCTTCCTCCGTCATCATGTCTTCCAGATTTTTTTCTTCTTCCATTGTCACTTGCAACTCCATCCCAAGTTCACCTCATCACTATCTCTCTTCTTCTTCTTTCCCCACCTCTTCGTGCTCTCCATTTTTACTTTAAACTACAAAACAATAATTTTCATCCCCAAATTCTTTCCCCACATCTTTGTCCTCTCCATTTTCACTCCGTCTTCTTCGTCCTCTCCATTTTCACTTTATTTGTGTAAACGCTAACAAAAATAATAACCAGATAAGTAATTAGGTGTGTAGAAGAAAAGAGTACATTTTGTGTAAACGCTAACAAAAACAATAACCAGATAAGTAAATAGGTGTGTAGAATAAAAGGGTAAAAATGTCAAAAGATCAATCTCTCTCTTGTCCACTTAATTAAAAGAAAAGCATGCATACCTACTTAATTATTTGATCTTCTGAGCATATCCATTGATATTTCCCTTGATTATTTGAATGTTAATGGTAGGATGTGGCCAACTATGTATATAACGTACAACCCTAGTCTCTTCCAATAATGAGTGCCACAACGTTAATTAGGACTTAATCCAACTTGTTTGGCTAAGAGCAAAAACAACAAATGCTCATATAGTCATATACGTATCAAGATTTTACAATTTGAGATGTTTTTTAGCTGCTTTATTTTATTACCTACCTGTATCTTTACCGTTCTTTACCGCATCTTTTTTCTAAATCGCCAAAACATATTTTTACTACATAATTTCACATTTGATCATCAATTCGTTAATTAGTAAAACTTGAGCAAATTCTTTTAGAATTTTCGTTTTACTAAGAAAGTATTTAGATCAATTAAGAAAACAGTCTCGAATGATATAAATGCCTATTATTAAAATTTTGAAATATACACATTAAGTTGTTTAATTGTTTTACCTACCGCCGCATCTCAAATAAATAGTAACCAGTTGTGTATACCAAAGTATGTTCTAGTCATGAAGATAACGACAACTAGAAGCAACTAATCAACACCTTAATCTTTTCTCGTACTCGATCTCGTATCCCAACATATTTATAATAATCCTTTTCCGTTCACACCATACGTCCATGTATATATATTAATGAATGGTGCCAATAATTAATACTAATTTATTTGGAATTAAAGTCCAAGAAAATATATAGTTTTTGGGACGCCTTTCTCCTTAAGAAATGTAATTTCGAATTATCCGTGTAAATTAAAATAATAAGGTCATGGTTCTAAGAAATGTTCTTGATATCGATGATTATTGATATACACGATTTATGATTCGTTTTTGAGATCTTTAAAAAAAAAAAAAAAAAATTGAGATCCATTATCTCTAATGGACGCTCAGTTACATATGATAGTTTTTATCGATGTTTTGTTGATGTAAGATATCACACAAATACGAATTGAGTCTTTGGAAAAGTAAAAAGAATCTCTATTGTAATAGACAAGCCCAAACTTAGGCGAAATGGTTTGGTTTCAAAGAGTTATCTTGTCCGAATAGCTAATTAAGGTCGAAGCCGAACAGAAGATAAAATAAGACGAGCTAAAAAGCTTAGGCGAACGGAAGTGTACTCTCTCTGAATTAGCGTGAATTGCGGATTATACTTACAATACTTTTCATTTCAGTATTTATCGCGCTTTAGGGTCAGTCCCGTCCCCTGTCAATTTTCGAGAATACCCCCGCTTGACCTAATGACATAGCTTCGTCACTGGGCCATTTCTCGATATAGGCCACAATTCGGATCGGACCTGTTCTCATCCTCGGGCCATTTCGGATTGGGCTTTTCTTGAAGCCCAATTAGATCAAAATAGATCCATCCTCTAACAGTTTTTGTCAACATCATATATATACATATATTATAACAGTGCAAATATAACATTTCATATATATCGAAATTTTGTTGGTTTCGAGAATGACATTCATTTATCCCAGATCTAGTTATTGCTCTAGCTGATGCTATGATATACCTTAAAATGTCTGTGCATTTAGTTCCAGATCTATTTTATGAATAGTGGTCTACACTATCAGCTGGAAAATCTTTCAAAATAATGAACTAGTCGTTGGTCGAAGAACTCGTAAACAAATGTGAGACTCATGGTCATGGTCATGGATGAAGTCGATCAAGCATTATCGGGTAGAAACGTATTCTTTTTACGTCCAAAATATATTATTTTTGCGACCTATATGTTTTCTTTATGTCATATATTCATTTGATTTTAATTCTTTGTCATTAATTGTTATTACTATTAATCATTAACGTCAAAATAGTTGGTGCATGTGTTATCAATTCGATTTAATCTGCGTGAATTGGTGGAAGAAAAACATGTTGGAGGACATCTTTATGAAAAGGAGAAGATTAAGTAAAAGAAACCAAATTTGATTGAAATTTTAAAGGGGTTAAGAAGATGATACGTGGGTCCATGTTGTGTTATCTTCGCCCAGCATCACTTGTCCGCACACCACAAATAATCTCTTCCTTTTTCTATTTTATTATATCCCAATATAGATTGGAAAACTATGCATATAATTTGGTAAACTACAAATATCTTTACCATCCAATATACTAATATAGTATGATGTTTTCGAATCTTTATTTTCTTAGTTGCCACCCAAATTTCAAAATTGTAGTTGTATTGCAGAAAAGAAAAATTACTAATATCTTTTCGGACTAAAAATATTATTTTATATAAAAATAGAAAATTTTCTAGATACCAACGATTTTGAAAATTAATTATGCTTTGATGGACTACAAGATGCATCACTAAAAAAATATAAGTCATTATAATCTTTGTCTCTTCTGAGTATCATCTATGATATCTCTATCAATTCATGCCAGAGACCAAAAACAAAAACAAAATAAATTAAGCCAACAAGAATGAAATTCAAACTCAGTAAAATAGTTTATAACTAAACGAAATGTATTATATTTTGGTATAAATTTTTCACACTAATAAAATTTTGTTTTAAACTAAAACAACATTATAAAGTTTTTATAAAATTATTCTAGATCAAATTATATTGTGATGGCGCATGTTTAACACCTATTATGTAATGACTTTGCAAATCAAAATGTATCATATTATATATTTTCTAGAATTGTTTTCTGATTATCACTTTCTACATGCATGTTAGACAAAGTAGCAAAACTGTGTTCACATAACTTTAGGGAAAAAGTTAATCAAATAATACATTAAAAAATACATGTCTCAATTGAAATTTTAATTGAAACCATACAAAAATATATAGACAATAATTGTGAAATGTTGATATAGGGATTAAATATTATAGTTGGGAACAAGTGAATATTGGGTGAGGGTAATGGCCCATGACAAGAATGAATGAAGTAAGTGACAACTAAATCTTTTTCAACAAAGAAAAGGTAGAGACCGAATATGCCTCCTTCACCGTCCATTCACTCTTTGTTCCCTCCACCACTCTTTTCTCAATCCATTTGTTGTCTTCTTACTTAATTTTAATACACTGATTACAACTTTGGGTCTGACCATAAATTTAAAAATTTTAAGAATCAATCATTCGTATATGGACGATTTGTTGATTTGGATTACACTGCTGGAAATTCTGTCTAGTGATGTATTAGTGGATAGATTTGCTTATATTGTTCGATAGCTTCACAGTCAACGATTATTTTGACTCAAAAAAATCGATATCGAAAAAATGATGTTAACTAAATAAAAAGAAAGATAAATAAAAAGAATATCATTTTTTTTGTCTCTCCATGTTCATCATATCAAAATTGTTAAAGCGTTGAACTCTATATCCGATCTAGAGCACAAGCAAAGAAAGCTTCAAAAGTCGTTAGCTCGTGGGAACTTGGTTTGTATGTTAATATGATTTTCCTAAGATAATATAAACATAAATGTTGCAGTCAAAACATAACTTGTAAGTATTTGTAAAACGTAGTCGAAATGAATTTGCTTATGTATTATATTTATGGCATGGGATTATATGTATGCAACATAGATTACCCTTATGTGTTTTTTTTTTTTGCAACCCATAATTTCTTTTTAATCATATGCTAATGGATTATGTATGCCATTAAAAAATATCAATTACATACTTTATAAACACTAAACAAAATACTAATACAAACTTTCACCTAAGAAAACAGCTTTAAAGTTTAAACCGAGAGAAATTTGTTACTATGTATATGTTTTTGGATTTGTTTTTTTTTTGTTGTTAATTTGGAGAAAAAATATATTATTTTGTGTATGGTGTCTATTGATTGATTTCCACAGAAGTATAGGCATTTTCTGTTATTGGCAACTAAAACAAAGAAAAGACATTTTCCACTAGTTATGTAATGCATCTTCGAAATACCCAACGGACCAAAACTGTTCATCCTTTCCGTTTTTGATATTATGAAAAGAAATATTTTATATGTTTTAATCGCTAAAAACGAATATTATATAAATGTGATTGGATGTCAAAAAAAAATATGAATGGAGGCTTTTCATATGATATATCACTATCAACCAATCACAGTACATCTTTGGTAGAAGGTTACTGATGCACGTACACTACACATACGACGTTCTTTATTTATTTCCTTGCTTATATATAGTTTATGATTATCGATGGTAACCACTGTGAGAACTAAGTAAAGTTAATTGATGCCAGTATAAATTTTAAGTTAAATTACTGAATATCAGAACCAACAAAAAGAATAAAAAATAAATTAGATAGGCTGCCTTTTAAGAAAATTGTAATTGAATTAACCATATGTTCTTATGAAATATGTCCCAAGTAACAGAAAAAAAAAAAAGGTTTGGCGTAATGCTCCTATACCATGGGTTAGTGCTCTCAAGCAGGTCATGTGTACACCAACCATAGCAATTTTGGGTGTTTGCTTTAACCCAAAAAGTAAACGCATCGAATCTTTTTTATGATTTCGATTAATAATGATAAAATTTGGGACAAGTTCAATTCAAGTGAGGAAAACGTGTCTGTGCCTTCTTGGTAAAACTAGCATTGAAATTTGACACGCAGTTGCTTACACAATCAGTAATTCCATTAAAGTATCCAATTAATTTGCATTTGAATATTTAACTATACTCGTCTCTATCAATAATTGTCAGTTTGTCGCTTAAAAAAAACAGTAAATAAGAAACATCTAATGAAAATTGAATGGTCATAGCTTTATATTATAGAAGGAACCAAAGATTCTTCAATCTATCATCCACTCAGAGCTACGTGGACGGTCGATATATTGGATTATAAAAACAAAAAAATAAAGACAAAATTGTACTATATATATGCCAATTGAAAACAGTATTAAAAATAAATCAATAACAAGATAATTTCTTCTCCCAACGGATAAAATAAAATTTTAGTTATTTTGAATGATTTTACAGGTTTTATTAAATTATTATGGGACAGGTGATTTATTTTCGGTAACATGTTATTTTCTGTATATACATATAATTTGGAGAATAAAACTTGTATACGAGTTTACTCATAATAATATAAGTGTTACAGAATGTAAAATGCAATTTTTTTTGATACCATATTATTTTAATATGTAGATATCCAGATAATCAGAGCGATTTAGATTATATTTTATTTTAGAGTTTTATATCGTTACTTATTTCGATAAAAAATATAAAATACCAAATTTCTATTTTAAAAATGCATTACAAAATAATTTTTTCAAAATTTTAGTAGTTTGCTATATACCCTAAGCAAATTTAATAATTTGTCAGTTACCAAAATCCTTTTATAATAGAGTGGTGGAAAATAACAAGTACATCGAACGGTCCAGCTTTCCTCTTTTTTGCTTATTGTTTTGATGCAAAGTTGTTTGTTTATCTTGAAAATTACAAAGCTCAGTAATCTTCTCTGAAACTTCATACACTCGCCGACAAAATAAAAACTTCATCCACTCGGATTTCTCGTAACTTGCACTATTTCATTAAACTATTCACAAAAGTCCACGAACCTTGCAATTGGTCACAAAATTTAAAATACTTATATACGTAACGACAACGTATCCATAATTTTCTTTAACGATCAAAAACTGGCCACGCTTAACACTTCGACTCGATGGTGAAATTAACTAGGGAAATGGAGAATGGCAAAGATATTAACAAGTTATTATAATTTTTTTATCTTACGAATTTAGGAAAATAGTACTAAATGAAACCCATATTGCATTGATTTTGGCATGTTTCACTTACAACAAATAAATTCGATTTATTTTTTGTTATGAATAAGATATAGAGAGTCATATTAGGTTGAAGAGAACATTTTCTTATTAATATGTGTGAACAATGATAAAAAAATAATAGTTTTGGTGAAATAGATGGAATAAAAAATATCGTAAGACTTTTTGGAAAATCAACGGTAAATGATAAGAAAACTCTAAAAATTACCACCAAAAGCACAAAAAAAATATGAAAGCCAAAAACAAGTGCTTAGAAGTGGTAAATACAAAGAATAACCGTCGATTATTTTCTTCTAACCGCTATTCTCAATTGCTTCATTCCATCCACCCGTTACATTCTTCTTATCGTTTTATCTGAATGTTTGCTTAATTAATAATTTTCAAGGCGGTTGAACTCCAAGTCTAACCACCGCGATTTGAGGTTACCAATTGAAAAAAAATTGAACAAACAAGGTCAATGAAAAGGGAGATTTTTTTTCTTTGGGCCAATGAAAAAAATAAATTAAGGTGGACAAAAGAAAATAATATAATTGGACAAAACAGAGTCATTTGATTAAAACAGAGAATTATAAGGTCAAATGTTTTTGTGGTGAGCTCTCAAAACCAGACATAAAAGAATCATTCCCATTTATAAACAAACCTAAACCTCTCTTTTCTTCTTCTCTTTACCTTTTTCATTCCAAAATATCTCTCTCTCTATCTCCAATCAAGTGTTGCTCTCTTTGCGAGCAGCTTCCATGTCGCGTAGTTGCTCACAGTGTGGAAACAACGGCCACAACTCTCGCACATGTCCAACAGAGATAACCACCACCGGCGACAACAACGACGGCGGAGCAGGAGAGAAAGCCATCATGCTTTTTGGCGTCCGCGTCACGGAAGCTTCATCATCTTGTTTTAGAAAAAGTGTTAGTATGAACAATCTCTCTCAATTCGATCAAACTCCTGATCTCAACCCCGCCGATGACGGTGGTTACGCTTCAGACGACGTCGTTCACGCCTCCGGTAGAAACCGCGAACGCAAACGAGGTTATAGAAGTTTTTTTGGAAAAGAAAATATTATCTCTGTTTTTTTTTCTTATTTTTTAGATTTTTATTTTTGGATTTAGGAACTCCATGGACAGAGGAAGAACATAGATTGTTTCTTACTGGATTGCATAAAGTTGGAAAAGGTGATTGGAGAGGCATTTCAAGAAACTTTGTTAAAACTCGAACACCGACTCAGGTAGCGAGTCATGCTCAGAAATATTTTCTCCGGCGGACTAATCAGAATCGTCGTCGTCGTAGATCAAGCCTCTTTGACATCACTCCCGATTCGGTAAAATAACGATTCATTCTCAAAATCTTGAATTAAAATCAAGAATCTGTGAGAGCAACTAACATACGGTTTAATTGTCAACAGTTTACAGGTTCTCCAAAAGAAGAGAATCTTTTGCATACTCCATTAGATGGATCAAAACTAATCCGTCCAGTTCCGGTTCCGATTCCGATTCCTCCGTCGCGGAAAATGGCAGATTTGAATCTTAATCAGAAAACTCAGCCGACAACGGAGATGTTTCCGTTGTCGTCATCATCCAATGAACAGAAGGCACGTGGCTCACGTGCCTCGGGGTTCGAGGCGATGTCGAGTAATGGAGATAGTATAATGGGAGTGGCTTGATGAAGAAGATAATGTTTTAATTAATTTATATTGTATAAGATAAGATCTGAATGATGGTTAATGTGAAATTTGAGAATTAGGCTAATTAGATACTTTGATGATCAGACTCAAGTGAGTTATTAAAGTTTGAATTAGTGTGTACATGTTTTTTGCCCTTTTTTGGGGAAGGGAGAAGGAAACTACTTGTCGTTTTTGTTGTTTGTATGATTATATGGATGATGTTGTAAAACAACAGGTAGTCTCTGTGTTGTTTTGGTCAAGACTTCATCAGATTCAGAAGTGAAGACTACTTCAAGCTTAAAATAGTTATATGGAATTTAATTTAATTGTGTCAGTCTCTTGAAAAGTTTAAATAGAATGGTTATTGGGTTAAGGTTAAGTGTATCTGATTTTATTGTAAGACTTTTGTCCAGTTCTTTGCCGTTTCTTTCGGGGTGTGTTGTTGATATAATGTCACATTCATGAACCAAACACAGTTATATAACTATAGTAACAGTACGTTTTTTGTTTTATGTTTGACGTCATTTGATTTTATTGATGTGTCTTTTTTTGTTAAATTATTTATGTTGTACTCACATCAGAAGTGTAGATAAATCTAAATTAGTATATAAGGTACGTGAACATTTCCATTAAACTACCAGTTGACTTTAACGTGAAGACTTATGATTACTGAAAATATTTAATCTCGTTTACACAAACTAAAATATGCACTTTAATTAAACACAAACCTGACCACAACCATTTGCAGTTTTATACCCTTCAACTTCAAATGAAAAAAAAACTTCAAATGAAGCCGAAAATTTCGTCAAACTTATGTTATGATACTATGAGTAGTGGTAGGTTTTCGATAATATGGTTTACAAAACAAAACTAAAGTCTTGTAGAATGGTCCATGTCTATCGCATGATCTTTATTCTTTAGTCTAGAATTCTTTCTTCATGATAATTTTTTCAAAACAAAAGTTTGTGTAATTTTTTCAAAACAAAAGTTTTTCAAAACAAGAGCCCAATGCGATAACAGTTCTATTCTATCGATGAATGCCCATTACATACATTTAGTAAAGTAATAATGGGCCTAGATAAGGTGTAACCCATGAACTCAATCGGTGAGTTACGAAGGCTTATTGTAATTTAGTGTATTCCCCTTAAAGACCAAAAATGCCACTGAATTTCTCCACACAAAAAAAAGAAACACAAAACAAAATTCAACTATAGTCAGATATACTCGGATTACTACTTCCAAATTCCAATATCCAAAACATTTCAAGGTTAGATAGAACATGTTTTAACAAAGAACATTCCAAAAATGCAATCATATCAAAAGGTTAGACAAAAACATTTTCAACAATTATGAATGTCCTACACCAACAGTTCAAACACGTTTTATATTTGTTTGGTCAAATTAAAAAGAATTGTTGGTACAATTCTTAGCCAATTACTAAAGTTTCTAAATAATCTATACTTTCACAAAACAAGAAATAAAAATTGATTCTTGCGCAGAAAGTGCTTTGGTACCTACCTACTTTTACTAAAATCTTCCAACTCTAAAACTGCTCTCAAACGACACCGTTTAGTTACATATAACTTTACTTGTTTTTAAAGTCACCAAAAGTTTGAATTTTTATTTGTGCCACCCACAAAGCTTTTCTCAAAGCTTAAAACAGTCAATGGCCGTCCTTCCGCCATAAAAGGAAGAAAAAAAAAAGCTTCGCTCTTTTCACAAAACCCTAAAGAAACAAAACAAACCCATCATGAAAACGATCTCAATCTTCTTCTTCATCATCTTAATCTCATCTTCTTACGCCGAAGACGACGTACTCTGTCTCAAAGGCTTAAAATCTTCACTCAAAGATCCTTCAAATCAACTCAACACTTGGTCTTTCCCTAACTCATCATCATCATCTTCGATTTGCAAACTCACCGGAGTTTCTTGCTGGAACGCTCAAGAGAATCGGATTCTCTCTCTTCAGCTTCCATCAATGCAACTCTCTGGTCAAATTCCTGAATCTCTTAAGTTATGTCGGAGTTTACAATCTTTAGATCTTTCCGGTAACGATTTCTCCGGTTTGATTCCTTCACAAATCTGTTCTTGGCTTCCTTATCTTGTTAGTTTAGATCTCTCCGGTAACAAACTCTCCGGTTCGATACCGTCGCAGATCGTTGACTGTAAATTCTTAAACAGTTTAGCTCTAAACAAAAACAAGTTAACCGGTTCGATTCCTTCTGAATTAACCGGTTTAAACCGTCTCCGGCGACTTTCTCTAGCTGATAACGATCTCTCTGGTTCGATTCCTTCTGAGCTATCTCATTTTGGAGAAGACGGTTTTCGCGGTAATGGCGGACTTTGCGGTAAGCCATTACAGAATTGCGGTTCGTTGAACGGTAGAAACTTAACGATCATTGTAATTGCTGGAGTTATTGGGGCTGTTGGGTCGTTGGGTGTTGGATTTGGGATGTTTTGGTGGTTTTTTATCAGAGACCGGAGGAAGAAGAGTGGTTACGGTTACGGTTATGGCGCCGGAAAATCTAGGGATGATAGTGATTGGATTGGTTTGTTGAGATCACATAAGCTTGTTCAGGTTACTCTGTTTCAGAAACCAATTGTGAAGATTAAGTTGGCTGATCTAATTGTAGCTACGAACAATTTCGATTCCGAGAATATCGTTGTTTCGTCGAGAACTGGGGTTTCTTACAAAGCTGATTTACCTGATGGGTCTACATTAGAGGTTAAGAGGCTTAGTAGTGGTTGTGAGCTTAGTGAGAAACAGTTCAGGTCTGAGATTAACAAGTTAGGTCAGATCAGGCATCCGAATTTGGTTCCGCTTCTCGGGTTTTGCGCTGTGGAAGACGAGATATTGTTGGTGTACAAGCATATGGCTAATGGGACATTGTATTCTCAGCTGCAGCATTGGGATATTGATTGGCCAACTCGGGTTAGAATCGCTGTTGGAGCGGCTAGAGGGCTAGCTTGGTTGCACTATGGATGTCAACCGTTGTATATGCATCAATACATTAGCTCAAATGTGATTCTTCTTGACGAAGATTTCGATGCTCGTGTTATTGATTACGGTTTGGGGAAGCTAGTGAGTTCTCGGGATTCTAAAGATAGCTCGTTTAGTAACGGCGAGTTAGGGGAGTTTGGTTACGTTGCGCCTGAGTATTCGAGCACTATGGTTTCGTCTTTGAGTGGAGATGTGTATGGGTTCGGGATTGTGCTTCTTGAAATTGTTACGGGACAAAAGCCTGTTTCGATTAACAACGGTGAAGAAGGGTTTAAGGAGAGTTTAGTGGAGTGGGTGAGTAATCATTTGAGTAATGGTAGAAGCAAAGATGCAATTGATAGAAGCATTTGTGGTAAAGGATATGATGATGAGATCATGCAAGTTTTGAGAACTGCGTGTAGCTGCGTTGTATCGAGGCCTAAAGAAAGACCGTTGATGATCCAAGTTTATGAATCTTTGAAGAATTTGGGAGATCAACATGGTTTCTTCTCTGAGTATAGCGATGAGTTTCCACTCATCTTTAACAAACAAGAACACTTAAAATGAATGAGAAGGTTTTCTTACTTTCTTACTCCAATTCGTTACCACTTATTTATCTACCGTTCTCACTTTTAACCGCGCTTTTTTGTTTTTCTGTTTCTTTTTTCGTGTGCTGTATAATTCTGTACATCATGTGATGCATTGTGGTACTCTAAGAGTGTTGTAACATTAACATAACATCTGATGAAAATGACAAGAATTGTTTTGTATAGATCAAACTTTGAAGATTGTGATCCAAAAAGTTTATCAAGTGATTCTTTGAGCTTGCTAGTTGTAGATTATTGGTGTTGAACGATTTGAAATTCGATTTCAAGCTCATTCTGGAAAGCATTATCCGACGCCGCTTCTGTTTTTCCTGATGATCATATGGATAATTACAGTATATACAGTACTCTATAAATTAATAGACACAATTAAATAATAATTTTCTCCAGTTCAAAATTTGTCTAGTATAAAATTGGCAAAATTCGATAAGATAATAAAATAATATTTTTTTGGAACCTCTATATAAATATATGGTTTCATTAATATCATAAATTAATAATTATATAAATTTACACACACATATATATATATGTATTTATATATAAGTTGATATAATAATGTATGTTTTTAATTAGTGTTTTTAAGAAAATTAAATTTTTGTTAGAATTCATCTCTAACTTTTAGTATATAAAAAAATTGTTATGTTGTGTTGTCAAATTATAGTGTTGTAGTATTTTTTATAACTATGTCATAAAAAGAGCCAAATTTTTCAGCAGGTTTTCAATTTTTTAATATGTATTATTTTCATTTTGATAGTCATATAGGTGTTAAAGTACGACATCGCGATGCGTTATTAATATAGAAGAATCTATCGTTTGTATAAGTGAATTCATCTAAAATTTTTGTAATTTATTTTTGAAAGACCTTTTTTCTTCTAACTATTAAAATTTCAAATCCAAAACTACAGAAGTATATAACATCCAAAACACTAATTTTATTTAGATAAAAATTGTCTCAATTTCTTTTATAAAATTCATAAATATTAAATACTTTTATAAATTAATAAATATTAATTAATTTTATAAATTAATAAATATTAATCTATAGATAAATTAATAAAATAGCATAGTCCCAACATTAATAATCTATATAGGTTTTACTTTTCTGATAGGATCATAGGAGAAATGAGTGTTTTTGCTGGGAATTTAGATTTATGTTTGCCATCTTAATAATTCTTACAGGAAACTTTCCAATTTAAAAAATATGAACTATATGGAAATCAAAAGGTAAAATATTAGTAGAAAATTTGGAAAAATGATACAAAGTAGAAAAACTGGAAACTGTATATATGTATATCAAAATTTTGGCATGCATGAAGCTACATTATTACATGTTTATAAACACAATATTTTATTTTCCAATCCTCCATAAAGTAAATTTTCCGTAAATCTCAATAATTAACATTTATTTCTATGTATCTAGTTATATATGCACACTTCTTTACACACAGGACAAGAAGCTAAGTTTGGATCTTTAAATATTATAAAAACAAAACAATGTCGAAGATTTTGGTCCTCATAGGAGCTGGTCTCCTTTTAATCCTTTCAATTGCTATTATGGGCTACTTATTTATGAAGCACGGTCAAGAAGAGAAGCCAGATGTTTAATTTAAAGGTCATGTAGTTCTTATAAAAAAAAAAGGTTATGTAGTTTTTTTCTTTCTTTCTTATTAGAGTGTTGCGATGAAACTATATAAACCTTTTTGATATTCTAATTGTGTTTGCTCCATATTATTATGAGGTCATCTCTCTTAAACCAGTTTTAGTATGTTTTAATTTTTTTTTCATTTAATTTATTCAAGAGAGTTTATGCTCAGCATGATGTGGATGATTACATTTACATGACTATTCTGATTACATTTTTTTTTTTGTGGGCAAAGACAATTCTGATTACATTACTAAAGTTTCTTCTTGTTATATTATTCACACAAAGAAAGGAGATTCAAAACTCTGATTAAAAGTTGAACGTGTTCAAAGAAACAATTAAAAGTAAATTCTTGATATGGAAGCAAGATTTCATAAAAATAAAAATATTTCAGGTTTACAATCGATGATTATACATTGTGGTCCAATAGAAGGAAAAAAAACATGGAAGCATAAACCACTAGAATTCGGTCTATCCACTCAACAATATGAAGATTTCTTAGATTATAAATCTATTCCAAAATATGAAAATTTCACCCGATCGAAATTTCGGTATAGATATCGAATACTTAACCACGTCACAATCGTAGTTTTTACAATATGATTTTGAGTTATTTAGAATTAGTGAAAAACTGATCACATCATAATAGTTAGTGAATCACAATGTTATGAAATCGCTTTAATTGGTAGATCGATTAGGTTCCATCACACCGTAACTAAATCGGCCACATTGCTTATGTGGGTTTCCTTAGTATCAATTGAAACTATTGGGTTCAATTTATAATTCTATTAAGTGAAAGGTTTAACTGATAAATAGTAAGTAATATCAGGGTGTTTCTGTAAATAATCATATTCTCTTCTTCGAGTTAATTTTTGTTTCTACGAAGACGGCGAAACACGAAGAAGAAGAAGAAGAAACAGCAAAAATGGCTTCTCAGAGTTCTTCACTATTTCTGGTCATCTTCTTCATCTTCATCTACGCTTCTTCAATTTCATCCTCTCTTCTCGCCACAGCACATGAACAGTTTCGTACTTACAATTTCCTTCAAGTTATTTTGAATCTGACGATGATCGATCTCGCTTATTGATCTGACTCGTTTTTGATTTCTCGATCTCTACAGTGACGGAGATGAAGAGATCAGAAGCGTTGGACGGAGATTTCTTCTAGGTTTCAAAGAAACTCCAAAAGGAAGTAATATCACCTTCGCATGTTCTCCTTCAGGTCCTTGTGTTTCTTGCAATTCCTCCGAAAAGGTTTTTCAAATCTCCTCTCTAATTGGTGTTTAATTCAATCGATTTTGCTTAATTTGCTCTGTTTTGTTATCGGATCTATATGATTTAGATGGATTTTGGTGATTTAGGGTTTCAGAACTAGCTTAATCAGTGATTTTGGTGATTGATTTGGATTAGGAATTAGGAATCTGAAGAACATTTTATATGATCTCTTCTCTTGCGAAGTCTCACTGTTTTCGTTGGTGTGGTTTCTTTTGTAGAGAAAAGAGAAGTATCGTTGTAGTGAAACTGGGTATCGTATTCCATTCAAATGTAAAGAGATGAGAGAAGAAGTGGATTCACATAAGAAAAATGGAGAAGAAGAAACAAAAAATGATCAATCGAACAATGACGAAGAAGCGAAACCGAGGAATCTGCTGGATGATTCACCAGCGACGAAAGTGAAGTCTCAGTCTTACAAAACTTATCGAAGCTGTGTGCCATCTGCGGATGAGGAGAAGTTATCAGTTCTTGGTTTTGAGGTACAGAGAAACACTTACATTTCAACAAGTCGTTTTTTGTAGAATTTGTGCTAACGTAGATCATTTGAATAAATGGACAGTCGATTATGCTAGGACTGTTCTTGATAAGCGGAGCCGCTATATACATCAGAAAGAGACAGACAGTACCGATGCTTGGGGTATCAAGTGGAAGATCACAAAGCAATTCTCGGTTTTAAAAGAAACCTTTCTCGGTATGTAAAGCTTTCATCTACTCACCCAGAAACAGATTTAACATTTGTCATTGTCTGTTGAAAAGACGAGAATATGCTTGAGTGTATAGAATAGCTTTAGGGTATATGACAAACATGTTTGGCTTTGATAATATAACTTTGCTTACCGTGTCTGAACTTTAGAGAAAACATCGATTACAATGAAAAGATGTCCTCACTTCTCTTTAGACGTTTGCCGTATAGTATGATTGCTTGGTCTTGAACCTCGGTGATGAGCTTGTTGGTAGGAAGAGGTTAGTGTAACTGTGCAATAGACTAGTTAAAGTAACTAACATATCATCCTTGAGGCCAAACAGGATTTGCACAAAGTATTAGCATTAAGAAAGAAACCAGGGTTGCAAACATTGATGACATGATTTTACAAAATTTGCATATGTGACTCGCCATATTTGTTCAAACACTAATACTAATCCTAAGGAAAATTTTGAAATCTCCAATTTAATGTTTGTTTTTGTCAGACTAGTGTTAAAACCACGCCGACAGAAACAATTAGATTGATGTTAAAACCCTTTACAGTTACACGTCAAATGATAGTCCTGAATAATATGGTTGATGAGCGTGGTCAAGTGATGGCGCCTACAAAAATCTCCAGATCTTGGAGTGAAAGGATAACACTGGTTTGGTACGTCAATGTGATCTTGTGCATTTGTTCAGTACATAAAACTTACCAACTAGCCCTGGGCATTCGGTTTGATAAGTTTGACTTTGTGGGTTGTTGACTTGTCCACGATCATTAGAGCTAAAAGTTGTATATGGTTCGGGTCCTCATGACATCCTCATTCAGCCGCCCCCACGAACTATTTCATGGTTTTTCTTAAGATTTGTTCATGGCTTCTCATCATTAGCTGATTAGGTACAAAGAGTAAACTCGGTTCATGGCCCCCAATCTATCCGCATGACCGGAACTTGGGGTCGTAGAACCAAAATACCTAAATACATTGATTGCACCGAGGAAAAGTTACACTTATCAATGTGCCTAAGAAATGTGGACTCACGGTCAACGACAAACGAAGTTTAACAAAGTCATATCAGTACTAAACTTAGACGATACTATGAAGGGTAGTGTCGCACCGTCAAAATTGATTTGTTGTGAGCCTGTGACTGTGAGTGGGAATATAATAATATATAAACAAATCCAAAAGTGATGTTGCATGTAAAAAGGGTTTTAAAAACTTGATATGGTTTGATGAAAACTTATCTTCAGTATATTTAGTTTATCGTGAAATTTAAAATTGTGAGCGACGATAAAAATATATATATACCGAATACTAGTCAACAATGCTTCTAAATTCTCCGAACGAATTTTTTCGTTGGACAATGTTGAAGTCCGCATAGCAAGTAGAGACTGTAGAGAACCGAAGGATATAGAATCCTCTAGATGGAAGTGGTCACCACGTTAGCAATGGAGCTTGTTTACAAATTACCTTTTTAGTATTTTAATATGGTTTATGAAAAACTGAATATGTAAGTGCCATTTTTTGGGTTACTTCGACTAGAAGCTTGTGAGTAACACAAAGGCATAAGATTCTCAGGACAAATATACATGAACTCTTTTAGGAAAGGTAATTTGTTTTGAAGTGGGATTCATGTATAATCGTAGCAAATTTGATCGATGAGATGAATTATGTACCATATGCTTCATTGGCCCTATATTTATATAAACTATGGGATAAATTATGGCTGCTATGTGACAGTGCTATAAAATATATTCGCAAGGAACAATTTTTAATCATGGGTCTAGTCAATCTTGTCACTCTCATCTTTATTTCAGAAAACTTTAAAATATGCAAATCTTAAGATACATAAAGAATGGTTAAGGTGATTAACGCATAATATGTTTTGTTAGTGTAAAAATATTGCTAATATCTCGACAGATCAACATATATTATTCGATGTTTTGCATAGGGGAACTCTTATATTGATATATTATATTATAAATGGTACTAGACTACTAGATACATAAAAAAAAATACGGTGAGGAATATAATAAGCTTGATCGGAACTATGTAGATACTATATATTATGTATTGTGCAAAATTCGACATATGTACACATGCGTATACAATTAATTATTATAGAAACTGAATTTTGTGAAATGAATAATATACCTGACAATAACTGTTACATGTTTATAAAATATGGTTATAAATTAGGTATGCATGGCATGGTTATGTCAAATGTTTATGTGCTTAGCTTTACTTTTTGGATACGAAAGAGATGAATTGTACGTGAGGAAAGTACGAGGGAACCCTTTGTCACGTGTACTACTAATATCATATGAGTATATTAATTTTAGTGATTAAGAACATAAAACTGCATGAAAATACACGATAATTAAAATACTCATTTGATGTATTTAAAGCGAAGGCTGGTAAATAAATTCCCTTCATGTCACGTTTCGGACCAGCTGTTCTATATTTCATTCTTTCTTTTTTGGTCGTATTTTTGGTCCTTTAAAAAAAAAAAGAATATTGCGTTTAATAGATAGAATTATATCTACTGGTATATATATTTAGATTATTGGGACGAAAAGAGACGACATAAAAATACGGATTCATGCTTAAAGATAACACTATTTATATATCTCACAGAAATATATAAAGATTCATAGCAGAAATTATTTTTTCTCTCTCTATCCTAATGTTTCGAGTAAAGTTTACAAAACATATTGAACAGAATAAAAACCATCGAACATATAAAGAACACCAACCATCCTAACTCATCCAAAGTGATAAGACTCTCTCTGTCTTTCTCTCTTTCTCTCTCTCTCTATCTCTCTTTCTCTTGCTTTTGTTGTCACTAGCTCATCTTTGTTCTCTATTATAGTTTCCATTCAAGAAAATCGAATATAAACCCTATTTTACTTCGATCAATGTTAATATCTGCTTTTATTTCAACCAACCAACGAAGATAGGATAAATAAAGAAAAATTCCACAAAGGCTTGAAACCATGCGAAATCACCATTCCATGCGTCTCCAACTGTTGTTCCGTACACTATTTACGGTTGGTTTAGTCACTCTTCTTATGATCGATGCGTTTGTATTACAAAACAAGAAGGAAGCCGACAAAACAAAAGAGATTACTACAGCTGTGAACATGAAGAACTCCGATACCAAGGATATACAACAAGAGCTTGATCAAGATGGTTCAGGAAACGGCGATCTTAGCTACGTAGCGGGCAAAAGAAAAGTACCTCGTGGACCTGATCCTATACACAACAGGTTCTTACTAATTTCTTGTTTATTTAAGTATAACTTTCAATAAATCCTTACCCCTACATATATGTGTCTTACATGTTTCCTTATGATTTTTTCATTATACATTCATATTAATTAGGTCTAGGGTCAAGGGCTAAAACTCATTACATGTACAACCCCATATTATATTCCCTTGTGTTCATATTATACGCGTGGACCACTTGGTCACTTGCATTTCGACTGAGGTGTTTAACATGTGGTGAGTTTGAGGGAAAATCCTTATCAAGGTCATGCTCATCGATGCTTCGACAGACCCGGATATGGTCTAGATATAAATTCGATGTTGAGACTTGAGATTAATTAATGACATTTAGAAATGATTATATTAGAAGAAATCAAGCAAGCTAACTCGTTGATATATCTATATGCATATTAAATTAAGTTTTTATTTGGTCACAATATATATACTTCTAGCACAATTTTACTATAAAAACAAACACTTTGTTTCTTTTAACTAACTCAGATTCGGTGAGACATATCACAGAAGCTCGCAAAAGGCTGTCTGCTAGCTTTATTCAGTCTTTACGTTAACAATCTGTTTTTAATTATTCACTATAAGATGGCTTCTTTTAAAAACTTTTTTTTCCTTTATGGAAGCTTTATAAAGCTAATTAGCCCTTTGAACACTCTCTTTTCCTCTATTTTTTTCTTTGTTAACCCACTTATGATCGCAATTGATTATTTTTTGAAAACGAAGTACTCATGATGTAAATTGTATTAAAGTAGTCAATTGACTAAAATATCAATTAATGTTGTATTATTTGTTATCGTTTATACGAAATTAAAGGAAATCAATAAAACACGAATTGGATTAAGTAATTCTATGTTCTGTCTTAATACAGGAGAGCAGGGAATTCAAGACGACCACCGGGGAGAGCATAAGTACGGTGAAAGCTTAGGGAAGAAGCAGATAGAGAGAGAGAGAAGTATAATTGTTGGCAAATTAATATAGGTCTTGTAATGCTGCTAGATTCTCTTTTCCTTTCATTTGGGATCGAATCTCTTAAATATGCTCAAAATATTTGTGACCCTACACTTCTATTTTTTTTCTAATGTTTGTTTTGTTCCTAGTGAAGAAATATATATTGAGCTAGTTAGGGGAGGTTTAAAAAATGAAAAAAAAAAAAAAAAAAACTGATTATCAAAAGGATTTCAAGAAAGAAAAGAAGAAGTATACGTACGTACATGCAATGCAATCCTGTTTTCTCACACATTGCACGAATATATTGGATTGTTTCTAATTTGATCCATCATCAAATAACGTTTAGTGCTTTATTTCCTTACTCACATTATATTGTATATTGGGTACTTGCACTAAATGATCGTGAACATTGATTAACTTAGGTAAATAGTTATAGACTTTTTTATGAGCAAAAAGACAAAAATGAGTACTATATATTTTTCTAACTAACATGCTTTCTTATGTTTAATATAGTACCCTATATATGTTGTTCTAAATTAAATAACATGCTATTTCAGAGTTGATAGACAAAATGACATTGTATTTTTTTGTTTTTTTTTTTTCTGATAAAGAATGACATGGTATTTTAGAGATAGCACAAGTTTTTTTAAAAACAAATAAAAGCATCATAATTATGTACCTGATTGACCCTTGTATATTCACGATTAGAAATCGTAGATTACAAAAATACTTGCACAAAATGGTTCTATAGACAAAATATGATTCTTATCACATGTTTTGAACGAACAAAAAATGAAGATGGATTTTTTTGTGTGTAAAGAACAATTGTACTTTGAAAGAGTCTTATCCAATCATTAAAAAAATTATATGTCGAATCCATTATTATTGATGTATTCTGAAAGCATATATTCTTGCAAAGGGGGGAAATTAAAGCGATGTCGACAAGGATTGGATACATAAGATATTAATAATTTATAAATGCATTGGCATATTTACATACATTTTAAAAATTATTATGAGCTTTAATGCCAAAATTTAAAAGGAGAATGTGTGTAATGGTTCTTCTAAATAAAGGAGACCACATTGCTTCTTTGTGTTATGCTTTTTCCCATCTTTTATTCTTTTGTTCTTTTGTGGGGTTAACTCTACCACTACTCTTTCTCTCTCTCTTTTTTCATTTCTTTTCCATATATTTATAAATTAATTTTAGTAATCTTGAAAGATAAAAAAAACTAGTAAAATTGGCTTACTAATTTACTACATCACCAACGTACACAACACATGTATAAAAATGAGAACCAGTAATATTTTCCATTAGGTATTCCCATTTATGGTAGTGCATGACTAGTTATGAAATGAGAAGGTTCTTGAAAAAAGAATTACTAATAATGTAGATTAATTATTTGCAAATAAAGAAACGCATGAAGATATAACAAAAACTTGAGTTATGGTTCGGCTCTGTAAAATCTTCTACTACTTTTTTTTCTTTTTGATATACAATCTTCTACTACTTTAAACATCCACGATACATTTTGATATATGAAATGTCTTCTTCCATGGAAACATGAGTTCCAACTTATAACATGGTTTACAAGTAACTCTCGAACACATGCGCATGGTCAAGCAAAATATCATTACTTTTTTTCTGAATTAATTGAGCAAAAATAAACATAGATATGACCTCTACATGTTCATTTTTAAAGTTCACAATTTCAAGAGTTTGAATATCTTTAATTTGAATTATTACCAAACGCATTAGACAGACTTAACAGAGACACAATAATCAATCAACTTCTTTTTGTCTTTTTTTTTTGGCTTCCAGTCTTCAAGATTCAAAAGTAACTGAAGACCAGTCTTAAAGCTGAAACATTTGAACTATACATACATGACGGCTCCTATCGTTCTAGAAAATTTAATTCAACAACAATAATTCATAGTTACTTAATTAGAAAAACAACAAAAAAGTGAAAGAATAAAGGAAAATTTTAACTATGATAGTTAGAGAGACATATAAGATCTAAGGGAAATGATAAGAAAGAAAAATATTGATAAGAAGTAACCTGGTTTGAAGAGAACATATGTTACTATGCTAGAACGGTAGTTTTAGCCTTTTAGGGTGTTATATATAGAGGCTAACTTTTTCGACAAGGTTAACAAATAATACTCTTTACATTTTCTCTTGCCACATATTTTTTGAGCGAACATTTTCGCATGTACGACAAGTGAATAGAAGTCGGGATAAGGTTCGGCGGTGTGAGCTTCGACTAGGTTAAAATGGCGATTAGGGTTTAGGAATTTGGAATTAAGATTTAAATTTACGGTTAAAGGTCAATGAGTTTCGACGAAAGCTTTATACGATGGTTAGAGATGAAAATTTTGACCATTCATTCATATGAGGAACTAAATTGTTGTTCTTTCCATTTTTGTTGGGCCAAATGGGCTAGTTTGAAGAAAACCCACCTATAAATGGGCCAGAAAAAAATGAAAGCCACGTGTCATACCCCCACAATGGACTTTGACTCGGTGCGGCTGCCGGAGAAAATAATTAATAATCAATTCCGATGAAATTTAAAAATAAATAAAAACTAATTCCAACAAAATTCATCAACGACAAGAAAACAAAATACAAAGTTCCAACGAAAATCGAAATTCACAATTTCTCTTCTTCTTCTTCTTCTTCTTCTTCTAAATCCATGGAGTGATGATGATAGAGAGATTGAATCCAAACACGAACCGGATCCAAGATTAAAGAGGAATCCGGATTGTTTAAATTCACTTAGATCGGAGAAAGATGCCGCCGGCGACGGGAGATATCGATCGTCAGATCGAGCAGCTTATGGAGTGTAAACCGTTATCTGAAACGGAGGTGAAGATGTTATGTGAGCAAGCGAAGACGATTCTTGTGGAGGAGTATAATGTTCAACCGGTTAAATGTCCGGTTACCGTCTGCGGCGATATCCATGGCCAATTTTACGATCTGATTGAGCTTTTTCGGATCGGTGGTTCTTCTCCTGATACTAATTATCTTTTCATGGGTGATTATGTTGGTGAGTCTCTTTCTTTACCTTTAGCTTTTTTAGGGTTTCTACATTTTTCACATCTCTTGATTTGGATTTGGGTTTTTTTCCCTAATTTGATTGGTTTTTGATTTTGATGTTGACTCATTGGGAAGTGTTTACCATAAATGGTTAGATTATTGTTATGGTTTTGATTATTTATCCAAAAGTTTTGATTTTGGAAGATTTTGTCATTGAAAAGACCAAGCTTTTGTTTTAGCTGTTAACTATACTCAGTGCCTCTACAATGGAGTAACTTGACTTTGAGAGATATATCATTTTAATGTGATTTGTGAAGCTTCGTGTGTTCGAGTTCTCGGATTTGTATTTCTCTGTTTTCTGGTAAGTTGCTTAACTAGCTAACTAATGGATAATTGTTAACTTGTGAAGATCGAGGGTATTATTCTGTGGAGACGGTTTCGCTTTTGGTAGCGCTGAAAGTTCGCTACAGAGATAGACTTACTATCCTAAGAGGGAATCATGAAAGCCGGCAGATAACTCAAGTGTACGTAGTTTCTTTACTAAGTTTTGTATTCTCAGCTTCTGTGAGTTCTTGGTTTGAGGCTGTCCCTATTGTTTCTTGCTGATTGTTTACCTTTTTTCAGGTATGGGTTTTATGATGAATGCTTGAGGAAATATGGGAATGCGAATGTGTGGAAGCACTTCACTGATCTTTTTGATTATCTTCCGCTTACAGCACTCATTGAGAGTCAGGTATTAAAACTAATGAGCTTTTTTCAACTACCTTAGACAATCTCCTATCTGCTTCTGCCGTTTTCGACTTAACTACAAAACTCTTTTTTTCCTGTAGGTTTTCTGTTTACATGGGGGACTTTCACCTTCTTTAGATACGCTTGACAACATCCGATCTTTAGATCGAATTCAAGAGGTGAGTTCCGAAATCCAAATTAACAAAGGCTGCACCTTACTTGATGTTTACATAACGAGACTAAATTTTTTTGTGTTGCCTCTAGGTTCCACATGAAGGACCAATGTGTGATCTCTTATGGTCTGATCCAGATGACCGATGCGGTTGGGGAATATCTCCTCGCGGTGCAGGCTACACTTTTGGACAAGATATCGCTACTCAGTTTAACCACACCAATGGACTCTCTCTGATTTCAAGAGCCCACCAACTTGTCATGGAAGGTTATAATTGGTGTCAAGAAAAGAATGTTGTGACTGTATTTAGTGCCCCAAACTATTGCTACCGTTGTGGCAATATGGCTGCGATTCTAGAGATCGGTGAGAACATGGACCAGAATTTCCTTCAGTTTGATCCAGCTCCACGTCAAGTTGAACCTGAAACCACTCGCAAGACTCCAGATTATTTTTTGTAAGTACCAAAAGAACTAAAGTTGCAATTCCACACACTAGCTGTCTCTTTTGCTTCTATTCTTAACCAGTTTTTGTAATTTCATATTCCTTATGTCTATTTCTGTTTGTTAAATTCTCCATTGTCTTTAAAAATCCGGAATTTTTTTTGTGCATCTGATACGAAACCGCTCTATCACCGAACCTTATTGAAGCCAACTTTGTACAGAGAAATGATGATCCTGTTACACAGCGAAAGCCCTAGCTACGTAGATATAAATATGACTAAAACAACTGTTGTGGAGAGGTACAGACAATAAACAGACAAGCTGGAGCTGAGATCTAATCTAAAATAAAAAAACTCAGATCAAAATCAGATGAATCGAGAATTTCAAGTGCTTTCCAATTCGCTTTGGATCCAATCTTGTGCACACATCAAGGCCTGCACGGTACTTGGTCTAAGCGAACGCCAGGTTTCACTAACCTGTCTCCTTTGACAAGTTTCAAAGGCGTTTTCTGATGATGATACATTCGACATTGGAACCGCTAACACGTTACGTGCCATCATGGAGAGAATTGGGTACTTCGGTGTGTGAACTTTCCACCAGTTTAGGATGTCGAAATCTGAATTCCGGGGAAAAAGCGGCTCTTCTAGATACTTTTCTAGATCCGATTTAGAGTCTTGACCCGGTGTAGTAGTTGTATTGTTAATGTACCTATCGAATTCCATGAGTCTATCATCAGGCTCTTTCCCATGGGCAACACCGTTTGACCGATGCTGATGATTCTGCCAACCAAGGGCTTGATCTGACGATGCTAATAGCGATCCTACAGAATGCTCATCGTACAGCGCTTTGATGCACTCAGAAATATCTTCAATGAGCTCTGAAGCACTAGTACCATAAAACAGAGGGTAATAGTATTCAACCAGCTTCATTTTGAACCGCGGGTCTAATATGGTAGCAATGGCTAGAACCAGGTAGTTTTTTTCCCAGAAATCGTCGAATTTCTTTCTCATGTTTACAGCTAGAGAGCTAATGAAATCATCCGGGTTCTTGGTCCATTCAATTAACCGGAGGTGTACATCGCATACCTCTGGGAAGTACATATTGGCTGGTAAACAACTGCTCTTTGTGAATGCATTTATCACTTCAACAAAGACTTTCAAGAACTCAACAATTGTTCCTAATCTCTCCCATTCCAAATCAGATGGACATAACACGGAATCAGGATCATGTTCATTCATGAGTGAAAACGCGCTCTTTTGCTCCAAGGCAATCTCCAGCATGGTACATGTTGAGTCCCACCTCGTTGGGTCATCAATGCATAGGTTCCTTTCACTTTCAGCTTCAGTTTCAACTATCCACTGATTGAATCTATCTTGAATAGATTCTGAGCTTTTAACATACCTAATGCTCTCTCGAATCATGTTTATTATGTCACAACAAGTTTGCAGGGAATCTTGAGCCATCTGGTTAATGACATTAACTCCACAGCTCACATCAAACAATTGCCCGTAACAGTAGAGGAACTTGTTCTGCGATAACCGGTCTCTGATTTTGTTAGCTACGTTTTCACCAAACGGAGGAGAATGACTAGACGCCATAGAAAACAACTTCCGGTCAATATCCCACTCCATTAAACATGTCATTATAACTTCAGCAAGCATTTCACCAGTATCAGATGGATCAACCATGAAGAAGTTCAAAACTCTCTTTTTCAGTTCCCATGTTTCATCAATATAATGCGCTGCCAAACACAAGAACTCATCAAAATCATCCGAACCACTCCACACATTGACACTAATACTAATCTTTCCAGGTAACTTATCCAACGCTTCGAAAATCTTGTGCTTCTCTTTCGCATAAATCTCCATACAATCAGATTCAACTCTTTCAAACGCAACAAGCTCAAATAAAGGCTGTAAATTCCCAATAAACATTCTGAATCCAACATCTTCAACCATACTCAACGGATATCCATGTAAGATAATCATCCTTGCTAAATCAAACCGACACCGCCTCTGATCCAAACCAGTACTTACAACATTAACATCATCATGTTCTTTCTCATTTTCATATCTATTCACTACACTAAGCACTTCTTCATCTTTTCTCCGCTCATTCGCTAGCTCTTTCTTCTTCCCTCTAACGAAATACTGCTCAACACCGTTGTTACTACCATTACTTCTCCTCCTACATCTAATCAAATGGTTCCTCAAATGCGAAGTCCCGCTCGCGCTCGAGCCGCTAAGCCGCTTCTTACAATGCCTACAAATTGCAATGAATGTCTCACCTTTTCTCACTCTATCAAAATCATTCCACACAACTGATTTCAATCTCCCTGATTTCACAATCACTGCATCTGACAAATCCAACTCATTGTTTATCGTCAGTTTCTTCTGTCTCCTACACATAAACAAATAGCAGAATTTCACAACGAAACCTAAAATCTCATAGTTTTCATTTGCATAAAGCTTTTAAGAAATTGTCAAAAAAGTTAGAGTCTGAGCTCTAAAGAACATTTACCTCTTCATTCAAGTCGCTTCGTTAAGCTTCTCACTGGTGGTTTAACGGCGGCGAAGTCTCTCGGTGTCGGTGGTCGCGGCGGTAGGGTTTTACGAAGAGGAAAGACAAAAAAAAAAGCTGAAAGCTTTTCTGTGAGTGAAAGATATTTTTTTGAAACGGCGAAGAAAAAAGTTAATTTACGAAATGGGACCTTACATTTATGTACCTTTACAAATGTAGCCTAAAGTTATTTTACCAATTTAACTCGCTCTTAGACCATACGCAGTGGACCAATTCTCCGGGTGTAAGTCGTCGAGTGTTAGAATAAAAAAAGAGAAAAAAATGCAAATGTTGGCTTAGATCCGAAACTCGGGTGTTAAGTTACACTCAGGTGTACCGATGACGTGGCTTACTGGGATTGGTTACCTTTTTGGGTTAATGAATTATTCCTTTCTCTCTCATCTATCTCTCTCTCTCGGCGAAAGCTTTAACACAAAAAGTTGATTTCATTTCAGCGTGCTTCCAACGTGTCCCTATTCGTCTTAGATTATTTTATTAATATTTCCCCCCATATTCATATCCCCAAGGATGTCCCATTGCTGTTGCTCTTAGGCGATCGAAAAGTAAAATTTATGAAACGGTACCCTACATTTATGTATCTTTTCAAATAAAGCCGAAATTAATTTGATTATAAAACAGGTCCTTAACGACCAAAGTAAAAACTACGAAACAATACCTTATGTTTATGTATACTTACAAAAATAGCCCAAATGTATTTAATTATCAAAAAGGTCCAATTTTTATTTACAATCACTCACTGAAATTACTTCTGGCGTTACTCTCTCTGCTCACCAATGGCCGCAGCTACAACAACAACCTTATCATCATCTTCATCATCGCTAAATCTCATCAATGCCTCACACAGATTTGTCTCTGTAACTCCTTTCTCTTCTAACTCAACCTTCCTCCGCGGTCGTATCCGCCGCCTAAATCGCTCATTCGCTTCGTATAGCTCTCAGGTACGTCTGATTATCTCCTACTCATCGAATTCTGTAATACGAATCCGAATTTACTCAATCTCTTAATTCTTAGTCACGTAGGCGATACGAAGGAGACGATCGATTCTTCGGCGGTGGTGACAAGTACGATGTTGTTCCTGATGACGACGGATTTAGCGACGATGATAATGAAGACGACGAAAGAGAAAGCAGTGTCGATCTTTTGATTAGATTCTTGAGAAGTATGTTCAAGAAAGTCTCAAAACGAGCTAAAAAAGCATCGCGACGGATTTTGCCAGCAGCCATGTCTCCTCGACTCGTGAGTCTCTTCTTTCTTCTTCTTCAGAATTTCTTTGTTTCTTAATCCTCAAGTTTCTGCTTTTGAAGCCTATTAATGGTTTTATAGAGTTTCTTTATATCAAAAGTCTCGTTTTGTGATGCACATTGTTTGTTGATTCCTCTGTTTTTATGATTGGCAGGTGTCTTTTGCGGTAGATGGGATATTGTTATTGGGTTCACTATCCATAACAAGAGCATTTCTTAAGGTAATCTTTACCTTTGATTACTCGGAGTCACTCAATGGTGTATGGTTTGAGTTTGTATTGTGGGATTGGTTTTGGGGTTCCTTGTTTCAGCTAGTTTGATCAGATTGTTAGAAATTTTACAAGATAGATCTGAATAGTTGTATGTGTAGCACATCTTTACCGTTGTTTGGTTAAGCTTTGTAAAATGTTGAAGGATTAGGGAAATTTTAACCGTTTGTGAATTAGACTAACTTCTATTAGTCAAGTGTGATCTCATGGATGTGTTGCTAACTTTTATGGAAGGTAATATGCAATCTAGGAGGAACTGTGTTTACGGTGATTCTGCTGATCCGGTTGTTCTGGGCGGCAGCTTCGTTCTTCCAGACTTATGGGAACTCTTTTGGACCAAACCCGGTAACTTAAAACCTTGTTTTACTTTCATTAATTTGGGTGTTAGATGTTGTAACTCATGTCTTGTTGACTCGATTTGTAAAGGAAAAATGTAAGATAATTGTGTACATATGGGGAGAGTAATCTAGTTATTAAGAGTAAGAAGATTTAACTATGAAGATAAAAGACTATGAAGATAAAAAAAATGTTTTCGGTAATTCACCGATAAATGGGAAACAGTAAACCGAGGATTAAATTTGCATAATTGCATACAATTTTATAAAGTATATAATATCTTATAATTAAATATTTTAAAATAATTTAGCTAAAATGTAAATTTGCATTTTAAATAAAAAAATTAATAAACTTAATTAGTTTATGCAAATTGAGAATATATGTATATTGACAATATATTATGCTCTTCCATCTGAATTGAACAGCTCTTCCATCCTCCTCTTTCCCCGGGCAATATAAATCGATCCTTTGTTTGTTTTCATATTAACCAAAGAGAATGTATTATGCTTGAATATAGATAAACCATAATTCATAAATGCAATGACAGATCTTCTTTTTTTTTTTTTGATAAAATGCAACATATCTTTTTGTATGACGTAAATATGTAATGTGTCTCTCTTGATAATGTTAATTTCAGCAAAACCTCGTGAATATTGATAAAATAGTGAGATCTTGGATACAATCTTTGTGTAGTTTATGAAATAAATGACCCGGGAACTAGAAAAGACTTTCATTATCTGCTAACATGCATATACCTAATGTCTTATTTGATTTTTTTCCTAATTCTATAAAATGGTAAAATGATTGACCTAAACTTTGTATAGGGCAAGTAAACTGATGAAGAGTAAAAAAAGAAGAAAAGACGCCTCTATTTACCAACAATTTGTTGGGAAAACACTTTTTTTTTTCGTTCATAAACGGATTTTATTAAACGGAAAATAAATAATACAATATAATCATCCAACACGGGTATATGCAACCAAGAAAGGGTTGGGCTTGGGCATGTCTTTTGTCCTCGTACCTCGTATCATTTATCTGATTTTGTAAGAAAAGACGAGAGACGTCCACAACACTAAATAGAGGCGTTGATCAGCCGGAGCCATTGGGCCATATGCATGTGGGTCAACTCATTTAATACCTTTCTTTCACATTGTGGTCACTCAGTTCGTAGTAGTATTGTGGCCATACGACAGACACGCGACACGGATAAGAGAGGTCGGCACCACCACACACTAGAACGTCTTGGAGTCACTATAGCTTCATCTTTGACTTTCATTGTTCTTTGTAGGCAACTTATCCAAATCAAAACATATTATCAGCAAACGCGGATTCTATATTTAACATGTGTTACGAAAGCGAAAAATATAGTTTGAAAAGTTCAACTTATACCAATTTGACATCAAACAATTTAATAAATTGGTGAATAATTTAATATTCAATCTATTATGATGCGCCGTCAAAAAAAAATCTATTAGGATGCTCAGTTGAAACATATACACGAAAGAATATGAATTTTTAAAGGGGGAAATAAAAGACAATCTTTAAAGTTTTAACTCTTTTTGACTTTTGAGCAAATTTTTTATACAATTTTTTTGATTTTGGGACTTATTCGGTTAAAACATGGATAAACTGTAATTACGATTTTTTTTGTTAAAACTGCAATTAAGATCTAATTAGTTTAGATTGTATAAGTTTTGGTTTTGTATCAGTAGTTAAAAGAAAAATATAGACAACACACACAAAAAAAAAAAAAAAAACTATGGCTCCGATTGGTAACCAATTTTGAGGAAAAGAATGAGTAGGAATGTCATGTTCTTTTTGTTCCTCATTTTTTTTCACCATTTATACGGAATTTTTGTTCCATTTTCAGACATGTGGGTCCTACATTTTTCCTCTTCATTCCTCAAAAAAAAAGAATGATAGAACAAAATTGTTCCTCCCCAAAATTGTAGAGGAACAACAAGGAACAAAAATTTAAAATTCGTTTTTAATTTTTAAATAATTTTAAAATAGCTTTTTTGATAATATTTATATTTTTGTACATAAATAATTCCTATATTTTTATTATATATTTATGTATAAAAAAACTTTTATCAAAACTTTAATTTAAATGAATCTTATGACTTTGTTTTAAATTAGTATTTATACTAAAATAAATAAATAAATGCTTTCAAGTGAAATTTATATTATTTTAAAATAAAATATTTGAATTTATACTATATTTCGTTTCAAATTAAAATAAAACATTAATTTTAAATAAAATTTATAAACTAAATAAAATACATAATTTTTAATAATTATTATGTTAAATATTTGTTCAATTTTTTGGTTACCATTTACCATAATCATTTGTTAAATTCTTATGTTCCTTTTGGTTCCTGGTTTTGATCATTTTCCTTTCCTTCTTGTTCCTTTTCATGTCTTTTTTTTCCTGTTCATATTGTTCTTTTTTTTTGTCACCAATCGGAGCATATAAGTTGAAGAAGTTTCAAATATATTTACTTTCCGGATAATTTGACGCTACAAAAAGTGAGAAACAAAATGACTCGTCGTCACTCTGAGTTGGTAGCAAAGACGCGGAAGTTGGAAACACAATCTTTATTTATCTAGGGTTTATTAAGTCATACATAAAGTAATTCCAAGTCTTAATTGAGATTTTGTTTAATTATTACTTTTTCCACAACTCTCGGTACATTGTATTGTTATCTTCCAAGTCTTGGGCATCAGAGCCACATTGTTTTTTTTCTTTCATAATAGTATAATAGTATTATCTCTGTGGAAAATAAAAAGTAGCAGTACACTATAGACCATGAAATTTCAAACTCTTTCATGCCGTCAAGGGCTCAACTAATTAAGTAATAATTACTCCCCAAATTTATAGCAAGTACTAAATTTTGTAACAACTCCTAAATTACTCATACGACTTTATAGATTAAACATCTATGAATACGAAACCATGGAAACATTTCACAACAAACTTTTGATTTCAATTAAAATATCAAATTGGTATACGGCATGTGTATATATTTGTTAATTTACGTCATGTATATCTCATACGTACCAAATTAAATAGTTTCTGTCAATCATATTAGAAATTGTAAAAGCTACTTTGATTTGAATCTGAGCATAATCTTATTGAAAAGATTTTTGTCGTCTTTGCTCGACGATCATTGACTTACATTACAAGATTTGATCTGACAAAAAGGAGAAGAGATTCCGAAAAGCTTCCCTAGGTTAAGGTCCAAACTCAAGTTAGGACGGGGAACATTACAGATGTGTAATGATTTACCCTTGACTGCTAATAGATAGATATACACACACTGAAAGGGATAACATGAACTTGCGACTTAATTTCACAATAAGTTAAACCATAGACTGACATTTTGGTGCTTATAATAGTCAAATCAAAGACATATGTATCCATAGATATGATACATTTAACCTGTTAGTCAAGATTAACCTTTGAAAAATAATTATTTATGAGTTTTTAGAAATGTATCATTATATGTTGATATTGTCAAACGTTAAAGTATGTGCAAATATCTTTTGACCCAGACGTAACTATAATGAACACGAACCGGGTAAGTTAGTGTGTACGTGTATTAGTGTGTATCCAAAATCACAACTACTTCCCATTTTATTTAATGCATGTACAATCATAGACTTGGCTCTCACATCAGATAGAGTTTGTTTCCAAAGTATCTAATAAAACTAAGATTAAGGCACAATCGCTAAATGCAGAAAATTTTGTAGGCAATTCTCTAAAATATCATATTTTTAAGTTTGTGTATTAAAAATATCATCACTAGTTTATTTTCTTCTAATAATACCACAAATTTAATATTAAAATGAATATAAAAAATTAAAATGGTGAAAATAAAAATCCTAAATTGGAAAAAAAACCAAAAAATAGTTTTTTTATTTTATTTGTAATTCATTTTAGTTGAACAAATATTTTTATACAAATTTTTTTTGATATTTTTGAAAAAATAGTGATGCTACTTTTGGAACAAAAACTCAATAATAAGGGAGACTCACAAAAATGCCCCTTTTTCAATACCCCTTTTCAAAAATGCCCCCTTTGGCTGTCCATTTTTAAAAATACCCCTTTTTATGTACAAAATGACTAAATTACCCTTCTTTTAATAAAATATATCACAAATATATAAGGAAATATAACAAAATTAGGTCTACAAAATACAAAATATTTTTGGCGGGAAAATTGATCCCGCAATTTTTCCCGCCAAAACACTTGTAAAACCTTGTAAAAAACCTTTAAAATACCTTGTAAAATTTTCCCGTAAAATTTTTCCCGCCAAAAAATTTTCCCGCCAAAAAAATTTTTTTGCGGGAAAAGTGATTCCGCAATTTTTTTGGCGTTAAATTTTTGGCGGGAAAATTTTTCCCGCCAAAAATTTACAAGGTATTTTAAAGGTTTTTTACAAGGTATTTATAAGGTTTTACAATGTATTTTAAAATGTTTTACAACGTATTTACAAGATATTATAAGATTTTACAAGCTATTTTATAAGGTTTTTACAAGTTATAAGGTTTTACAAGTTTTTTATAAGGTTTTACAAGTTATAAATACCTTATAAAACCTAATAAGTACCTTGTAAAACCTTTTAAAATACATTGTAAAACCTTACAAAACACTTGTAAAAATCCTTTAAAATACCTTGTAAATTTTTCCCGCCAAAAATTTTCCCGCCAAAAAAAAAATTGCGGAATCACTTTTCCCGCAAAAAAAAATTTTTGGCGGGAAAAATTTTACGGGAAAATTTTACAAGGTATTTTAAAGGTTTTTTACAAGTGTTTTGGCGGGAAAATTGCTGGATCACTTTTCCCGCCAAAAAATATTTTGTATTTTGTGGACCTAATTTTGTTTCAAATAAGGGTAAAATGGTCATTAAAAATTAAAAGAGGGCAAACTTAAAAATGGACTCTCAAAGGGGGCATTTTTGAAAAGGGGTATTGAAAAAGGGGCATTTTTAACAATTTCTCCAATAATAATGTATTTTATGGTATTTCTTAAAATTTGCGGTGACATATAATACAATTGTATTTTTTACATAATTTTTTGACAACAAAGTAAACTATTGATCAGTTAATTAGTTATGAAATTATCTGAAAAGTATGATTTTTTTAATCACTTGATTTCCGTATGAATATCGATAGCGAAAACGAGAAAACATGGGAGGGGATACCAAACTAACATAGCATTACTAATGATTAGGCCTGGGCACGAAGCGGATATCCGAAAAATTTGGGATATTCGTTATTCGATTCGTCTCAACCGAATACTTGATTTTGATATCTGCTTCGATCCGAAAATTTCCGAATATCCGAATTTTTTTGTTATATTTGCGGATATCCGCTTCGATACTTCTGCACCAAATAAAATCCTAAAAAGCTAAGCGCTCGCATGTAAAACTACAAAGAATAAGATAAAATTTGAGAAAAAAAAATCGTCGCAGGATTCCAACTTCTTATTTTTAAGGGATATTGATTTTTTTTTTAATAAATTCTACTTCACTAATAAAAACTATTAAATTGTGTCACAAACACAAGTCCAAAGGATAAAAAATTGAGTTTACAAATACAAACCAGAAATATATTATGATATGCATATATATCATAAAATTTTTACCAAATATATATATATATATACACACTAATATATATCAAAAATACGGATCGAAGCGGATATCCGACTTTTAAAAAATCAATATTTGTTATTTGCTTCGGTTTTTACGAATACTATATTTTCCTATTTGCTTTGCTCCAAAATTTTACGGATATTCGGATTTTTCGAATCGAATCAAAACGAATAACGAGTCGAAGCGGATCTAACGAATATTTTGCCCAGGCCTACTAATGATAATGTAAGCAACTCGATGATACTCTATGATTATTGAATTCTTTGATTGCTGATTCGTCGAACAAAGATCGAAAACAACAAGGGATAGAGGAAGAAAAACTCTCACTTTATTAAGAGTGTTTTTATCTCAAAACTCAAAAATATTCAGTGCATGTTCTATGATATATTACGTGATGAGGTTGAAATATAAAACCCCATTATAAACTCAAACCCCATTCATGTTCTAGATTTGAAGGATCTCTCATAGCAAACCGGAGTTATATTAATTAGGAACAAACTAAGAAAGGTTTGTGGGTCAAAAGTATTTCCAACAAAGTTTGAAGATGAAAGCTAATGGCTGAGCCTCGTTGTTATATAAAGTGTTGACTGTAATTTGGAACACTACTTGGAACATAGTTATTGCTGATATTTTCCACACGTTTTGGTTTTGGAAGATATATGAAGTCTAAATAGACTATATATGGCCATGAATGTTTCGGGGTTTTTAGACTATATATAGATTTTGGTTTTAAGAATTTAGATTTTGCAAAAGAGAAATTTCTTTTGAAAAAAATGGAAAACAAAAAAAAAGTTTCAATCCACGGCAAACATTTTAAAGACTAACAAAAATGGGTTTTTGAATTTTGTTAAGAAATTTTTAAAAACTCTCAAAATTTAGATTTCCTTTTTTTTAGGGAAACCGTTGTTCTCGAAATTTTGATTGGATGATTAAATTTGATTTTCAAAAATCATGCTAGAAACTAATACACATCCAAGGCTATATTTCTTCTATTCCTTATTAATCTACATTCTAAAAAAAATGTTGTAAATATAAATTTTAGTTCTTTTTAATGTAATTTTAATTAGTTATTAATAATGAATTGTACATTTAAATAAGAATAATTGAATACTATTGGTTTAAAGTTGAGAAAAATTGTTAATCACAAAAAATAAAATGCATTTATAATTAATTATAATATCTTTTCTTAATATGTGTAACAAAATTTAAAAAATGTATTAGTAAAGAACAGAGAATTGTGGGAAATTTTATAATTTTATAGAACTTGAAGTCTAATATAGACTACTTAGCGCGAGAACAAAAAAAAGAGGGATTTAAATTCTTTCGAGCAAAAAAAAAACAACTACTTGGTATTATTGTGTCCCACTATTAACTATTTAGCAACGGTACAGATCAGGCAACTAATCAGGACTCAACACACTTTCCTGGACTCTCTTGTCTCTTTGAATCTCCTACCGACCCCAAAAACCTTCTCTTTAATTATTTATTATTTAATATTCATTAGTTTGTGTATTTATTTATTATGAGGACATGCATACCGAAGCTTTTTTTGACCGTCATGCGTGCCGTAATCTAAGAAACGAGAATCAAATTTGAGCACGTCCATATATATATAGACGCCAAACATAGAGACTAAGCCTCATCAAACCACAGCTATTCAATTCCTATCCCACAAAAAAAAAAAACACACGCACACAAAAACAAGAGCTGTGAGTTTGATCAATCTCGTCAAAAAGTGTAACACATGGGTCTAATGAATGGTTCAAAGAATGATGAGTACGTAAAGCTATTAGGAGCATGGCCTAGCCCTTTTGTGCTGAGGACTCGGATCGCACTTAACCTAAAGAACGTAGCGTACGAGTATCTAGAAGAAGAAGATACATTGAATTCAGAGAGCGTTTTAAACTATAACCCCGTCCATAAACAGATCCCTATCCTCATCCATGGCAACAAACCAATCCGTGAATCCCTCAACATCGTCATGTATGTTGATGAGACTTGGCTCTCCGGTCCTCCCATCCTTCCCTCTGATCCATTTGATCGCGCTGTGGCTCGCTTTTGGGACGTCTATATCGATGAACACGTAAGTCATGCATCCATGGAGAAACTTTCTTTTATATAATGTTATATGTTTCATGTTTGTCTTAATTAGCACTCGTTTTCTTAAAATGATTTTAAAACGAAGATCTATATATATGAGATTGTACCACTTGCACACCCTTTGATAAGAGTCTTCATCTATTAAAAAATTGAATGAAAAATTTAACATGGCTAATTAACTTTGAGTTGAAATTCTGATTAAGTTTTATATTTGTCACAAATATTTAATTTAGTAATGTCTTTCCAACTGTTTAGAATTTAGTATTAACTTCCATAAATCATAAAATTAATTAGTTTCTTTCCTTTTTGATCTTTTATATAGTGTTTCACATCAATTAATGGAGTGGCAGTAGCAAAAAACGAGGAGGAGAGAAAGGCAGCGATAACTAAGCTAGAGCAGTGTATGGCTCTATTGGAAGAAACGTTTCAAGAATGCAGCAAAGGAAGAGGCTTCTTTGGAGGAGAAAACATTGGATTCATTGACATTGGTTTCGGGTCGATGTTGGGTCCTCTTAAGGTTCTCGAGAAATTTACCGGCGTCAAGTTCATACATCCCGAAAACACACCAGGTCTTTTCCTTTGGGCAGACAGATTCTACGCACATGAAGCAGTCAAGCCTGTCATGCCCGATATCGAAAAACTGGTCGAGTTCGCTAAGCTCAAGTTCAATACTTCAATTTTTAAATAAAAATCAAGGACTAATGATAATTATTTTTAAATATATATATATATATACGACGAACAAATTATCATAATCGAGATCGAGGAATCAAATGTATTCTCGATTAATTAGAAGATGCAGTCAAAAAGTTCTTTCGTTTTTTTGTTTTTAAATTAAATGTATGAGATTATGAATTTGGTCGTAAAAACGTGTATGTTAAAAAATCCATTGAGCAGCGAAGCTTCGCCACAATGAAGATAATCTATAACACGGTAACACCATTGACATTAATGGTCTGTTATTCTTATGGGCCAACTAGTCAGCGTAATAAAAATACCTGAACCGTGTAAATTATAAAAAAAACTAGTTCACTCACACAATTAATTATTCAGATAGGGACGGTCCTACAATAATAGTGTACGTTAAATAATAACCAAAAATCCGATTATACAATTAAAGACAAAAAAAGCAAAAGAGTAAACGTTTTGTACATCATTTTCTTTTTCAGTAAATAAGAATACATGTAATATCTATATATACATTTTTGGAGTACATTTAGCAAATAAATCCTAGAGTTCCACCTTATTTACGAGTCCATGCCATTGGCATTTATTATTTACTTTTACAAAATTTAAATAAAAGATATTAACCAAACAATATCTTGCCTAATTTGTTTCTAAAAATCTCTACACAATCTTTCCATATATCTTCAAAAAAATTTATAGCAAATATTTATATTAACATTTTGCATAGCAATAAAAATACTAATTTCTAAGTATCAAAATATTCATATAGAAAAATTATATACACATACAAGAAAAAAAAATAGATCTATCCTCATTTAAGCCGTTGCTTTATTTAAATAAAATAAAAACACAAAAACTTGAAATCATATATTTTATATGATAAATTTAAAATATATATTAGTAGTATAAATTTAAAATCATTCAAAGAACGGTATACCACGGGTGAGATCCTAAAATTATTGGATTTTTTAACAATAATAATTTATTTTCTTAGATTTTATAACACTAATAATTTAGCTAAAGGGATAATATAGACGGGTTTATATGGAATGACGGGTTTGGGTCGATATTAATAAATAACGGTATATCACGGATGAAATCCTAAAATTAACAATCAAAATACAATTATACAATCTTAAACACAAAACAAAAGAAACAATATTAACAAAACAAATACAACTTAAATTAAAAAATTTTAGTTATAAAAAACCGACCCACGGTATACTGCGGAGTAAAATATTCAAAATTTTAAAATCGACCATACATCGTTACTTAAAAAAAATGTATGTTTTCGTATCTATACTTCAAAAATTGAAACCTAAACAATAGTAATCATACACTAAATAATACATAGATAGATATCTACATTTAAAAATACAAATTAATATGATATATCTTCAGTTAATCTTTAAAAAAATAACATTATATTTTTTTAAAAAATATAGCCCCGCGGTGTACCGCGGGTTAAATTCTAGTTATATAAGTAAACCTCTAAAATTTTGGGGCCACATGCAAATGTCTTTTTTGTTTGTGCGCCAACCCGGCCCTGATCAAATTAATTACTACATCAAAAAGGTAACGAGATTGCGACTAGATTACCCTGCTAACAGAGTAAACAGTTCATCGTCAAAGCCAAATCCAATCTGGAAAAAATGTAAGAATGATAGATCGATGTACAAGTTCCAAATATATTGGGCCAAAGTAGTAAGTTTGATAAAGAAAGAAAAAAGATACATATGAATATAAATCCTTTTCTTGCGGCATTGAAAATACTGATTACCCTTGTAAGTTGTATTTCCGTGAAGCATGAACGCCATATATAATACTAAATGCCAAAATGAAAAGAATCAAAATAATTAGAGACTTTTAATAGAAAAAAAATGTCACGAGAATAGTTTTAACACAGATATCTGCATATATTAGTTAGCATCTAAATGTTAATTTGTTTGCTTTAGTCTTCATCTTTTTTTGTCTCTTGGTCGCAAATTGAATGATATATGGATTTTTATTCAAAAATGGCGACTAGATTCTTGCAGAAGTAGTTGTGGCGAATATAATCGGTCCATGTTATTGGTGGGTATCTTCATTTCTTTTTTCGCATTTGTTAGCCGCACGTGGCAAATATAGCAACAAGACAAAAAAAATACACTAAATTAAGACCCCACCACTGTTCATATATATGAACAAACGCAGATTAACATTTTATATCTATACAAAGTAGACAAAAACTTATATTTAAACATGATTGTTAAAAATATACGAAATAATATAGTTTTTTAATATGGAAGTACTAAACTTTGAAAAACAAGGATTTGAAAGATAATAGAGAGTACATAAAATAGAAAATTTCAACAAAAAGAAAAAATGAATAATTTCAGATCAAATGTTAAGACTTGGGAGTATTTGTCTCAAATGACTCCATTTAAAGATTATTTTTTTTTTTCATTGAAAGAAAATTGCATCGTTATTTCACAAAAATTTTGTTCACCTAATTTTTTTCTTAAAAAACTGTAAAAACTCTTAACTAGTCTACAGTCAATCCTGACACACGTGACACTTCCTAAGTCCAGCGCCGGTCAATTGAAACCATCTTATTTTCCCACAAGCCATCTTTTAATATCTAGTACTTTAGAAAATAAAATCTTTTGTTTTTTAAGTCAAAAATCAAATAGCTGTAAGAACAAAAAAAAGTCAAAAATAAAATCCTTTGAATAACAATAAACAATACAGAACAAATAAATAAAATATCAGCCGCCAAAAATGTCAGCTAAAGAAGCTCTATAAAGAAAAAGGTAGAAGAAACATATATATCAAATCGTTCCTTTATAAATAGTCACCCAAACTCAATCAAATTAACAGAACAAACACAAACTCTTTAGCCAGATGTTAAAAAACAAGAAATCAGACAACTCTTTGTCTCGAGACACATTACAAATCAAAAGAAGAAAAAAGACCACGATGGTTCAAAATGGTTCGAACACCACTGTGAAGCTGATAGGGACATGGGCAAGCCCATTCGCTTTAAGGGCTCAAGTGGCTCTACATCTTAAGTCCGTAGAGCACGAGTATATCGAAGAAACCGATGTTCTGAAAGCAAAGAGCGATCTCCTTATTAAATCCAACCCTATACACAAGAAAGTCCCTGTCCTCATCCATGGTGATATCTCAATCTGCGAGTCTCTCAACATCGTTCAGTATGTCGATGAATCGTGGCCGTCCGACCTTTCTATCCTCCCTTCCCTTCCCTCTGATCGTGCCTTTGCTCGTTTTTGGGCTCACTTCGTTGACGGAAAGGTAACAAACGAGTTAAGGATATAAATTTTAATTAGTGGATTTTTTAATATAAATTTTAATGACGATTGGAACAGTTGTTTGAATCGATCGATGCGGTAGCGGGAGCGAAAGACGATGCCGCGAGGATGGCGTTGGCCGGTAATCTGATGGAGAATTTAGCGGCACTTGAAGAAGCGTTTCAAAAGAGTAGCAAAGGCGGGGACTTCTTCGGAGGGGAAAACATTGGGTTTGTTGATATAGCTGTTGGGGCCATAGCAGGCCCAATTTCTGTCATCGAAGCGTTTTCAGGTGTTAAGTTTTTGCGTCCAGAGACAACACCGGGCCTGCTTAAGTGGGCTGAGAATTTCAGGGCCCATGAAGCTGTGAAACCTTACATGCCTACCGTTGCCGAGTTTATCGAGTTTGCCAAAAAGAAATTCAATGTTTAGTGATTGCATCTCTAATGATTTTCTTAAAAAGAAATCTGATTCGTGTATTGATAAATGAGTGGAAATCTGATTTATGTTTTTTTGGTTTCTTAAATTGATGTCTGTGTGAGGGTTCGTATTTGCGAGAAACGTAATAAATCGAGACCAGTTAATATCTACTAGACCAATTGATCATTCTCTGATGTTAGTATCTACTAGGCCAATAAAAATGAGACTTGCAGAAATCATTATTGTTATTGTTCAATCATCTTCGCAAGGACTTCATGAATCATCATTATTATTGTTCAAACATAGAAGATGAGAAGATAGAAAAAATTGCATTGATCAAATAGACAATTCAATTAAACTTTATTAGAGAAGACAATTAAACGTTTGAGATAAACGAATTACGATTTTAACCTTAGGTAACATGTTTAAAAAATCCGAAATATATTTGGTGTTCTCATACTCATACTCATAATTATTTATTATTTGTTTGCAGGACATTGCAACAATGTTTAAACGAAATAACTTGCAACAAGTACTCGTTAACCAAAAAACTTATGGTGAGAAGGACGAATATGATTGAAAAATGAAAACTCCAACTATACATTTTGGCACTTATCATATTAAATAATTATACAACAATCAGAAAAGATCAATGATGCTTGAAATATATGAGAAGATCGACAAAGCTATTGCCAACATAAGGACGTACTTTTAACACAAAAACAAAACCAGAAGGAACTACTCGTGATTAGATATTATTTCATGTTTTTGCGAGTCTGTGACGTGAAAAATTATTAAGAAACAACACACCGTACTCCTTTATTTCGTAACCCAAAGATACAATTCATAAGAAGAGATCTAGAACACCATTTCTAGATTCATCCTCTGCAAATCTCACACACGAGATTTTTTACAACAAATGCATGAATCTCTCTAAACAATGAGAGTAGCTATTTATACTAAAAATATAAAGGAAAGTTTGTTACAGATTAAATTCCAAAATATCTTCTTCAATCTTCCTTCTCACGTGACTCCGTCGCACGTGACTGCCTCACATAAACTCTGTTGGGCTTATCAAAATTTGTGTTGTGTTTCAGTGTTTGTATATAGCGTGGACGTGGACGTGGTGGTGTCTGTGAATTTTTTCTTTTGAGTGCTTCGCTTGACGTTTTTGTTTGTTGTGTTTGAGGTTTGTATTGTATTTAGTTTCGTGCATAAGTTTTTGACATTTTGTTATGTGTGTTGAGTTTGTTTTTTATTTGTTTGTTTAATTTGTGGTGTTTTAGTGTATTTGTATTTTCGAAAATATGGGACTTGTGCATGAAGTAAGAGATTTGAGAAAGTACTTCACTTGAGCCCTTCTTGACTATGGACTCGCCTCCCCAATATTTTTCTCTTTGCTCTTGATTTCACCCTACAAGAGATCTGAGAAGAGTGAATAAGGCTCGACTAAGAACATACAAAACTACAAACTACAGAGAGAAATATACTTACTAAAAACTAAAAATCTTACAAAATCTACTCAAGAGAAGTTTTGGCCGCTGCTGCAAAATCCCCTGAATTATCTAAGCTAAGTTTAATTATCTGCCAAATCATGCAAGATAATCAGTAGCGTAAACATGATAGAGATCAGAGATGCTCGAGCATGAGAAAGTAACTTCACAAATAAATAATTGAAAAGTAAAAGACCCATGTATAAGATAGACAACCTTAATCTGGTGCAAATCCATGGGTAAGACAGACAACAGTTTGGGTTGATATAATTCTCTGCATCTAACGACGAGATCAGTACTGCAATGTATTGAAGTGAGGAAGATTATATGCAGCTAATAATCTCCCAGGGTCGAGAAAAATTGTAACATATTAGAGAAAAACACGGTAAATGCGGATCTAGTACCTATAGATACTAAACTCAAGTTGCTACACTGTTCTGGCCTTGGGTACACCATTTTTGCAACAAGTTTATGTTCATCTTTTGGTTGTATAAGCTCCTACAAAAGAAAAATGCGAGAATAAAAACATTAAAATCAAACTTTAAACATGAAGTTTCAAACAATCTCACAATCACAATGACAACCTAAAACTATAAAACTACCAAATGTCTTAGAAATCTTACAGAGAGTACTACAATGCGAGATTTGCGTCATGTGGCAGAAAATGCTAACGAACTTTTTAACCTGTCACGTGGTAGAAAACTTTTGGTGATTCTAGAGACCAAAGACTCTTGCATTATTGAATACATTATGGTAAAGAACATACAAATTACAATGTAGTCTGAGACATAGCCCATTGGAAGGGCTATATTGATCTGAACCATCTTTAATAGATTTCTAGCCTTAATGAGACAACACATAATGAGATTCGAGCCTTAAATTTGACTATGGAACTCTAGACAGAGTTATACACATCTCTATATTGATGAATACCCTGTAAACCAACAAGTTATACCCTGAGTCCTCTAAGAAATTATATAACATAACATCATAAATGATTAGCCAAGTTTTTAATAATTATCCATCGTTCATCAGGGATTCCAATTAATTATCGTGGTCAGCTTATTCTTCATTCACAAGTTTGATCAAGCACATACCTTCAGAAGAGATCCGAGAAAAAAGGAATATGCAGAACTCTAGCAAGCATATCCGTTTATTCCCAGCAACTCTGACAATAATATAGATAATAAACAGCAAGAATCAAAAACAATTAGATGTGCCCCATTGTTAGATGGGTATAACAAGAGGAAGTAATTGTAACTATATACACAAGAGTAAACACGGCGTAGAAAATAAAAAACCTTTTATGATGCACATCCATGAAAAGTAAACCCTCAATACGAAGAGCAGTAATAAGTCATTCTCTGCAGAAAAATCAGTATCATTCCTGCTACAAAATGCATTGAATCAGCGGCCTTTACACACAACCAATAACCTAACACAGTAAAGAAAAAACCTGATAGCTTACGAATACAAATGCAATGGCTGTTTGGAGCTCAAAGATACTAACCTTCATAACATTTTTCTGATCGTGAGTACAACATTTTTTGCACCAAAGTTTTTTCTGAAGTTGCTGCACACAAAATATCACTAGCCAAAATTACTTATAATCAAATGAATCAAGTAAGCTGCAAGCTTGAGTTTGAGTAGTAAATTCAAGAAAAGCTTACTTTGCCTCTGTTTGTTGAGCTTGAGAAAAACTATGAAAAGGATTGAAACCTGAATTTAACCACAAAGTTTCAGAAAATAACACAATCATCTTACTTTGAGGCTGAACCATAGAAGAGACTTACAGTCAAACATGTGAGTAGTTCCCTAAGGAAGCTGCAAATTATGTTGCCGCACTAACTTTACTTGTGTATAATAAACGCCAAAATATATAATTATCTCAAACTATTTCAAATGAGTTTTTGTGATTGGATAAATAAAAATAGTTGATTGTGAGTCTTTTACGTGCACATTTCTGGTATTGTGTTTGTATATAGTGTGTAGTTTGTGAAATTTTTACTTTTGAGTGATTAGCTTGACGTTTTTGTTTTGTTGTGTTTGACGTTTTTGTTTTGTTGTGTTTGACGTTTGAATTGTATTTAGTTTTATTTTAAGTGGTTAGCTTGAAGTTTTTGTGTTGTTGTTTGGTTGTGTTTTTTTTTTTTTTTTTTTTCTGTGTTGTGTTTTAGTGTACGTATTTTTCTAAAATTATGGACTTATGCATGAATTATAGAGAGAAAGAGAGAGTCACTTCACTTCCCCAATTGTTGATCGCGTCTTCGTTATGAAATCGCCTCCCCGTTTTTTTATTCTCTATCTTTAGTCCTCAAAGATCCCTTTGCTGATTCTGCGACGAGTGAATAAAACTCAGTTAGGAACATACAAAACCACAAACTAAGCAAAGGAATAAACTTACTAAAAATCTTACAGCATCTAATCCGAGGGAAGTTTTTGCTGCTTTCTCAAAGACATTACAGTTAAATTTGAAAAACTGCAGCCCAAGCTTGAGCCTATAACGTGATAGAAATGTCTCAGTTTTTCGAAAAGAACAAAGATTATTGCATTGAAGAGTAAGGTGTGGTGAAGAACATACCGTGTAATATGTGAAAACATGTTAAAGTGATCTTAGACACCTTATCATCAAATTCGAACCCAAGCAAAATAATGCCATTCCAAAAGCCAAATCAGTGCCTACAAAAAAAAAAAGACAGAAGCAGACACAGGAAGTTAGTCTTGACAATAAATTCACCTTGAATCCTTGATGATGAATTCAAAAATGTAAGATTAGCAAAGTTTGACATTATTACCCATCGTTCATAAAAAAAATTCCATCAATTATAGTAATCAGCTTCCGGACCAGTAGCACCTAAACGTTGCCCAAGCATAATCATGTCATTCTGGCTTACGAAATGAATAGTTCACTTCAAGCACAGCCAACTTCAGAAGACAAAATTTAGAAATCAGCACTCCAAAACCAGCAAAGCAGAGCCATTTCCACCAGACTTCTCTAACAATCATGTAGATATAGCACAAGGAAAAACACATTAGAACACTTGTACTCTACGTAGAATGTCAAAGAGTTCATATATGCCAAAGCATAAAAGAATAGTTCAATTCACAGAATTTTAAATGTCATATAGAAGATATAGAACCTTGATTTGGTGCACATCCATGAAGATTGAACTCTCGAAAAGAAGGGTTGAATTAATATCGTCGTTCTCTGCAGAATAGCAACATGATCATTGTTCCTGCAAATAAATTGAATCAAAGGCCACATTACAACTATTCATCTAACATGGTAGCGAAAATTCAGGTAGCTTTTCCCGATACAAAACCATGACCAATCTTCCCAGGTACATAATTGGTTCTATATTATACATTTTTAAATAATTGGGTTTCAATTGAACAAACATGTATGCAGCTAGTACATACCTTCAAAAAAGATATCCAAGATAAAATGTAGAAATAAGAACTCGAATAATAAGATGCAAAGCCATTTTGTCCTAGACCTCTGCAAAATCATGCAGATAATCAATAGCAAGAACACGATAGAGCTCATAGATACCAGAATATGAGGATATTATTCAGCAAAAAAAGTTTAAAATTAAAAGATAGAAAACCTTGATCTGGTGCTTATCCATGGAGAAAGAATTATCGAAAACAAGATCATGAAGTAAGACAGACAACTGGATATGATTCCCTGCATAATAACAACAGGATCAGTGCTATTGAAGTGGCGACCATTATATGCAGCTAATTATTAAAAAGGGTAAAGAAAAAATATAGTTAAGAATCTGATTGCCGATCTAATACCTACAGGTAGTACTAAAATCAAGCTGCTACATTATTCTGGCTTTGTGAACACCTTTTTTTCAACGAGTTTATGTCATTGTTTGATTGTATGTGCGCCCCTGCCAAGGTAAAATTCGAAAATAAATACACTTTAAACATGAAGTTTTGAACAGGCACAATCTTTTTATATAATCACAATGACAACTAACTATAGGACTACACAAAAAATCTTACAGAGAGTATAATGCTATATTGATGAAAAATTCATTTAATAGAATTCAATCCAAAATAAGAACTGATGTCAATACTAAACAGAAGGAATTAGACAATGTAACATGTGAAAACAGAACGTAGAATTGAGGCATTATTTTATAGAACGTAGAATTTGGTAGCTGACCTATGATGTGATCAAGATATTACTCGACATTCGTATATTCCTTTTTCTGTCCATTTCATTGGAATGTCCTGAAATGTTCGAACAATTCAAATCCCACACATGTCTTGCACTAACTTCTTCATGTAATACTTTGATTTCCTCGAAAGATTTGATCCTGCAAAATTTCACAGTCAAGAAACGGTTTTCTCTTAACTGTACATCTGAAAACATAATACTTGACTGTGAAGAGAAAACCGTTTCTTGATGAAACTGTTTGGTTAAAAGTTTTGTGATTATACCGAGAAATTTATCTCCCTGGCATTGTACACAGCAATCTGATGAAACTGCGATTACTGCAACTTCTCCCCATTTTTCTTCAAAGAAATGGAAAAAGCCGCACAAACGAATCCAAAGCTCAGTAGCTGAACACAAAAAAAAAAAACGATTAGCCGTTTGATGCTAAACACTGAAACAATGAGAAGTGGAACCTCATGCTAACCTTCTCATCAGTTTTGGGAACTTAAGTTCCAGATTCTTCCAGACGTTTGAATATTTGTCTAATTCCAGAAAGATCTTCCACTTCCGCCTCTCGGGTTCCTTCGTAGACATCAATCTAACATGAAGGGTCAATATCTTTTGTAAGAAAGATTAAAACTTAAAATGAAAATAGTTGTGTATACCTTGCAACCATAGTACCCATTCCATCTCTTTTGAAAAGCTCTAACAATAGCACTCTGCTTTGAGTACCATCCAACAAGTGAACTCTTTTGACACCACCCTTCAATACATCAATGAATAAGGAAGGTTAGAAATAAACAAAACAGAGCACAAGGGTTAGCTAAAGGACTCACTCTGAAGACGAACGCTGCTGCAGCCAGTTCAGAGAAATATCCGGTCAAGCGGCTAAGTCTCTCCTCGCTGCCAATAGCAAAACCTTGCTCTCCAGACCCAACCCATTCCTGTTGTCAAATCCATCTATCTTCGTCACTTCACTAGTTGCTCCAAAATCAAAACCATCAACGTCTCTTCTCTGCCATGATAATTTATCAGACAAAACATGACAAGAATTGACATATAAACTAACACAGATCAAGAAAATGGAAAACTCACCTTTGCTGCAAAGAAGTTACCAGTGTCGTCCCGAAAACCTGTTTCTTGCAAACAACTACTATCACCATGTCGGCGTATATTGTAAATGGAAGGTCCGGGAGATAGTGTGGCCTCAATCATTACAGATATTGCTCCCCTAGCTTCTTTGGCAGCTTGCAGAGATGTAACGACCCACATCCTGCAACTGATACACCTTAGGCTCCATCTGAACAAGCTCAAGGATTCATGAAATTATCACATTCAACTTATTCACATTACAGATGCAATATTCGCCATCATTAACTGATGAAACCATTACTTGACGAGGACAATGAATTACCTTAGATAGATCAATAGAAAGGTGAAATCACTAAACAAGCCTAGCATGATAACTACAAGTGATAGCGAAGTTTAAAACAGGTAAATATAGAGGCAAGGTTGCTTTTCTGACCTCTCTCAGCTACAATCTGGTCGATTTGCAGTTGAGACTGTTGAGTTCCAGGGAACTAGAACAAATCTGGTGAAGAAATGCTATGTCCTGCACATATGTCAAATTGATTTCACTTTGAACTCAAAAGTTAAATTTAAAGCAGATTGAACATTATCTAGCTTCCTCTCAATGCTTAATAGAACATTCAAGTCAAGAGATAAAAGCTACATAGTTGCAGATGAATAAATAAGATCAATGTGCAATCAATACGACGTATTTCACTAAAGAACCCTTGAAAGGATCACTGGAAGACTATAACACTTAAGCTTGAGAACAAAGACAATGTAACATGTGAAAACAGAACATAGAATTTGGTCAAGATAATACCTGACACTCGTATATTCCTTTTGTTGTAGGCTTCCCTATAGCCAGGTCATCTGCATTAAACTTTTTGATTCCAAACACAGCTATTTTGCACTAATGCCTTGGATGGAGAAATATAAACCTTAACACCACAATTCGATGAATTCTGTTCCCTGATCGTGAAGTTTTTGTTTTAAGTGCTGTGTTTTTGTTTTGCCTATTTGAATTTTTTTCTATGCTCGTGAATTTTATGTTTTGAATGTTGTGTTTTTGTGTTTATGTTTTGTTGTGTTTTGTGTTTTTGTATTCTGCTAGTGAAGTTTTTGTGTTTTTGTGTTTTTGTGTCGAGTTTGATGTTTTTGTTAGTCGTGCTGTGTTTTGTGTTTTTGTGTTTTTGTGTCGAGTTTGATGTTTTTGTTAGTCGTGCTGTGTTTTGTGTTTTTGAAAACTGCAATTTTGGTGTTTTAACCAAACATGCCAGGCTATACTAGCCCATGAAGCACGAATAAATATGCTAAAGAACTTATTCATAAGGCTAGAGACATGAGAGGAGAGGGAGATTGAATTACTTACCCATGGCTGATCTAGTAACTTACAAATATAATGAATACATGAAGCCCGAGTTAAAGCTTATTCTGGTTTTGTTTGTATGAGCTCCTGCTTAGAAAAAAGATATATGAAAAAGAACATTAACATTCAAAACCATACTTTAACCATAAAGCTTCAAACATCTCACAATCATCTTACTCTGAACCTTAGATAGATGAGACTTACTGCTAACATGTGACTATTTTTACCTGGAACTGGTAAGCATTCCTGTTGCTGCACCTTCTTATAAAGTAATCCGTAGTGTTTGAAACTCAAATTTACTGCAGTCACCAAATAAAAACTAATATCAGCAACAGTACAACGTTCACAAACTAATGATGGTGCTTTATCTCATCATTCTAAAGTTTTCCAGGATAACCAAATTAATGAAGCAAAGAAATCGGCATAACAAAAGAAAAAGGTAGAACCATCTTAAATTTGAACAAGAAAATATAAAAGAAATTTGTTGCTTGTTATTTATTTGGGGGATTAGCAAAAATACCCCTTTTCTCATGCCCCTTTTCAAAAATGCCCCTTTTAGATGTCCATTTTCAAAAATGCCCCTTTTTAAATCTGAAATTTTTATAAAGTTTTATTAGGTTTATAAGGTACTTATGGATTGTAACTACTACTTGAAGACTCGATCCAAGTATTTATAAGGTTTTATAAGGTGTTTTTAAAGGTTTTACAAGTTATTTTAAAGGATTTTTAAGGTTTTTCAAAGGTTTTACAAGATATTTTAAAGGTATTTAAAATGCATTTATAAGGTATATATAAAGTATTTATAAGATTTTAGATACATAGAAATGTAGTTTGTGTATGTTTTAATAATATTACATACATATTTAGGTAAATCTTATATTTTTAAGAGCATTTTTTATAAGGTTTTTAAAAAGGGGTATTTTTGAAAAGTGGCATTGAAAAAGTGGCATTATTAACAATTTCCCTATTTATTTTCCAGTTATGATCCTAAAGATTGCTAATTCCCAAAAAAAACTGCTCGTGGAAAATTCCTTTCCTATACAATAGCAGAAGCTGTTTCTAAGAACTCTAAGAACTATTGTTTCCTTTTCCTTTACCATCATTCAGAATCCGCAACAGTAAAGTTGGAATTCAATCCACGATTTATCCATAACCAAGGATAACAATCCACGATTTGCAGGTTTTAAAGCGTAACCTAGTTGATAAAAAACAAATAAAAAATCAGAAGACATCGACGGACACTAAAGTATCAGATACAAAGTAAAACCCTAATTAGAAAGCGACGCAGTAAGTACCATCATCATCACATGAAAAAATGGAAAATCAGAAGACATCGATGCACTAAGAATCAAATACAAAGTAAAACCCTAATTAGAAAGTGGCGCAGTAAGTATCATCAATTCATCATCGTCACATGAACAAATTGAAAAATCAGAAGACAACGATGCACTAAGTAGAAAGCGATAAATTCATTTTTATGAGAATTCAAAACCCCAAATGATTTGTTCGAATATTGATGCAAAAATTGATTAAAATCTCAAAACAATTCGCCGAATTAAAAAAAAAAAAAAAAAAAAAAAACCAGGTTTATCTAACATAAATTAAGAGAGAAATAGACGAAACTCACAAACATTTCCATTGAAATCGATCTTCAAATCAACATCAAGAAACAGAGGCGATCAATGGACTTAAGGAAGAAGAAGGACGTTCTTAGAGAGAGAGAGAGAGTTCAAAATCATGTCTAGGGTGCGAGAATCATTTACCGTTGTGATGATAATGGGAAAACAAAAATGCTAATGAAGGATTAAATAAAGATCTACCCCGTAATTTACACTTATTTACCACTTCTGCCCTTGCTAACTACAGCTGGCTTCTTGCTTCACACACGTGGCGCATATAAATTTTGAATTTGGCTCCTAAAACATAGTGCCGTTTGAGTATTATCTAACAGACAACAAAATAAATATGAGAAATTGTTAAAAATGCCCCTTTTTCAATACCCCTTTTCAAAAATGCCCCCTTTGAGAGTCCATTTTTAAGTTTGCCCTCTTTTAATTTTTAATGACCATTTTACCCTTATTTGAAACAAAATTAGGTCCACAAAATACAAAATATTTTTTGGCGGGAAAAGTGATCCCGCAATTTTCCCGCCAAAACACTTGTAAAAAACCTTTAAAATACCTTGTAAAATTTTCCCGTAAAAATTTTTCCCGCCAAAAAATTTTTTTTGCGGGAAAAGTGATTCCGCAATTTTTTTTTTTGGCGGGAAAATTTTTGGCGGGAAAAATTTACAAGGTATTTTAAAGGTTTTACAGAGTATTTACAAGTGTTTTGTAAGGTTTTACAATGTATTTTAAAAGGTTTTACAAGGTACTTATAAGGTTTTATAAGGTATTTATAACTTGTAAAACCTTATAAAAAACTTGTAAAACCTTATAACTTGTAAAAACCTTATAAAATAGCTTGTAAAATCTTATAATATCTTGTAAATACCTTGTAAATACGTTGTAAAACCTTTTAAAATACATTGTAAAACCTTATAAATACCTTGTAAAAAACCTTTAAAATACTTTGTAAATTTTTGGCGGGAAAAATTTAACGCCAAAAAAATTGCGGAATCACTTTTCCCGCAAAAAAAATTTTTTGGCGGGAAAAAATTTTACGGGAAAATTTTACAAGGTATTTTAAAGGTTTTTTACAAGTTTTTACAAGTGTTTTGGCGTAAAAAATTGCGGGATCACTTTTCCCGCCAAAATATTTTGTATTTTGTGGACCTAATTTTGTTATATTTCCTTATATATTTGTGATATCTTTTATTAAAAGAAGGGTAATTTAGTCATTTTGTACATAAAAAGGGGTATTTTTAAAAATGGACAGCCAAAGGGAGTATTTTTGAAAAGGGGTATTGAAAAAGGGGCATTTTTGTGAGTCTCCCAATAAATATTTTGATTTGTTGCATTTAGTTTAATTTTAAATGTATTTGATACTTTGTGACTATTTATATTTTGCATTTTTTTTTGTAATTGTTTGGCTTTTCTAAATTAAATATTAAATGATAGTTAAAAAAAAATATGTGTTTTTAACTAAACCATCATATATGTGATTCAAAAAGTCTCCATAAAGTGATTCAAAAACTGATTTGTAGATGTGATTTGTTGAATAATAAATCAAACAAACCAATGTTTCATATTATCTTTATTAAAACAGCAATTTTACATAATAAAACTAATATATATCGCTTTTAGTTCTTTATATCGCACATATCCAAACATGAGTTCACACACATCATAGTCTTTTTCGCATCTAACTTTGTATCTGTTCGTAACACACGCAAAAGAAAACACACAAAGATATAAATAAATAGTCATAATAGTCTATCATATATAAATATAAACATCGTAAAAATGGCGCAGTAAAAACAAGAGTAATAATATAATTTTATATGAAAAATCCTATACTATTATTTGGGGAGTACACTTTATAAGATACCCTTAACTAACCTTCCCTTTTGTAAGAATTTACTTAAGAATGCCATTACAAAAATCTTCTTTTAGAACAAATTTTATTCAATTTATTAAGGATAAACAAGTAAAATACTAATTTATGTCATTTAATTAATTTAATTAAATTATAAAACGAAAATCTGTTATTTTTTTTTAAATGACCAATCAAAATGAACATATAAGATTTGATATCTAACTTACCATATTAATTTGTTATTAATCATTAAACTTCACCTCTCATCTTAATATGATTATATTAATATGAAACAAATAAATCATCATATCATCTACATAATAAAAAAAAAAGTAATTTTTTTTCTGCATATGCCAAGATTTGAATTTTTAAAAACGCATATAAATTGTTCAATCTATAAATGAAATAATTAAACGGGTCAAAAATTCAGACTTGAGTAATATATTTCTTTTACACAAAAAAAATCAACAAAAATTCCGACTGAGCAACGGGTCAGAATTTGAATATTTATATTCAATTTTATACATTTATTTTTTTGAAATGTATAATTTTATATACTAAAATAAAAAAATTTATATATATTTTAATTTGCAACATTTAAAATAAGTTTTACTTGATATTTTTAGAGAATATCATCAATACTTAATAGTTCAAAAAGTTAAAAATTATAAATACTCTAATTTGATTATTTTTAAAAATATTTATAATAGGTAGCGGGTTAAATATAATATATTATATGATGAAATGTGTTTTGATCCTTATAACTATTTGAATAGTTATATTTAATTTCATATAATTTGTTTTTTGAAATTCATAATTTTATAAACTACAAAAAAAATTAAAGATTTTAATTTGGAATATTTAAAAATAGTGTAGAATGGTTTGACACCTCTAAATATTTGAAAATTTGATTCCGCAAGCAATTTTAGAATTAACGAATAATAGATTGTGCACGCAATATTTTAAAATGAAATATTGAGATTCTAAAATAAAAATATAGACTCCACGCACGGGTTGATTTTGGTATTATTATATACTAAATATATGTTTATAACATATTCGATTATGCGAATAATTGGTAAATTCCGTAATTATAAATCTCAAACAAATTCTGTAATTAGATTAGCTCAAACAAATCTCTATTTCAACAACCTAAGAATTATAAATTGAAAAATAATTTTCTAAATTAATTCAAAATAATAGCTAATTTTTTTAATTAATTCAAAATAATCTATGTTTTATATGCGATTCATTTATGATATTTTAATTTTTGATCTAACTGAAATATATGCAATCCTATTTTGTGGTTGTTAACATAAATTAACTCATTGTTCAAAAAATATTACTTTTTAAAAAATAAAATTATTTTCTGTTTTCATATCTTAAAAAAAAATTATCCATAATTGAGTATTATAGAAAAAATTCTATATTTATTCTAATATTGTATATAGGGACTGACAAAAAAATTAATATTTTTCACTTACTATTATAATATATTAAAACTTAGTTTTAATATATATATTATATAAATTTTGTAATAAATAAAATTCAACCCGTACTTTAGTACGGGTGATGATCTAGTATAATTTATGATTATTGCAAAAAAAACTTACTGTGATTTTCAATAGAAACACAACGATGAGTAACACAACCCATTTTGCAATTCATTTCGGGAGGAGGCTTCCAACATTGTTCAGCACATTTGACTGGAAGTTTATCTCGTAAGGATGAAGTAGTAATACAAAGTTCAAGACACGAGAGGTAATCAACTGTATTTTGAGAACTAGATGTATCTAAACCATCCGATTCAACTATAAGGTTTCCAATCATCAACATCATCACCACAAATGTGGCCAATCTTTTGTTCTCCATTTTCTTTGAGGATACAAAGATTTTATCCATTTTTTCGTTCGGAGTAGTAGGAATATTGTTGAGGTTGATTGAAAGTGTTTGTAAAATATTTCAGTAAAATATTGCTTCCTTATATAGATTGTGATATTTGTATATCTACTATATTATAAAAAGAAAGACTTTTTTATAGTTAAAATCAACTTTTAGTTTGTTATAATTTACACCCCTTGTCATTAGAAAATCTATATAAATCATATCTTTTGACTTTTGCTTAAATTATTTAAAGGGTCTAAAAGCAAATTACACACATACACACAAATACAATTTCTCTTTAATAAATATTTTTGACAAATACTTTTACTAGTTAATTCTTATAATTTTAATTTATAAATATAATAAATTCAATTGATTTTATTATGATTAAATGATTCGACATTAGTTTTCTTTTTTATAGCACTAAATTCATTTTATTAAAGTCTTAAACTACATGTAGAAGAAGAAAGATAATAAGAAGAAAAAAATACTACCTTTAGTTTGTGATTATTTACCCATTGCCATTAATAACCTATATAAATAATATCATTTGCTTAAATTATTTGAAAGGGTCTCTAAAAGTATATTTCACACACAAACAAAATCTATTACATACACTTTAAAAAGATAATTTCAAAAAAAGTATTCTGTTTTAAGTTTTACAATTCCGTTAGTTTATATTAATGATAAGGTAGATAAAATTCATGAATAGATCTTCTCATCGGATTTCCACTTTCTGGGTATTTGTGACTTATTGTGCTTAAATTTGCGGCCATTTACAATCATAAATGGGTCTTGTTTACATTGTTCAAGGGATTGTTTCATGTTTGGTGAAAGTTCTTTGTTTTTTTTTTGTTATATGGGATTAATCTATGGAGCGATTCAATCCATAATCACAGCTAAGTTTATGTTTGTATAAAATATAAAAAAGAAAAAAAGAAAAAAAAGATTATGTTTGTATGCATCCCTCAAAGATTGAAGCCATAAGACACATTATATATATCAATCTTTATATGTTTGATCTCAATGACTTATGATGCCAATTGTAATAAAAGTTTTCTAACAAAATATATTTTCCTTTTTATTTTGACATCTTTGAATCGACAAGACCCGTTCCATAGTCATTCCCTAATATGCGGAGTAACGCGACTTAACAAAATATATTTTCCTAGAAACCGGTGTTTCAATATTTTTTTTCTAGATACGAACTCTTTATTTCTATACATAGAAAACACGATTTGATATCTTATATTTTTTCATATTCCAATATTTATACCTTACGGTTACGGGAAACAACAAAATCATTTTTGCTGATCTCTATTCTCACACATACAAAATCTATAAACAAAAAATACAAACTTCGAGTTATGTGTGTACTACGATTACATCACACACACGAACACATGTGAGGCACCTTCTAGTTGGGATAGAAGGTTTGCAATTCCCGGCAAAATTCAACACGTACACATGAGACCACTTTACTTACATCACATTCACATTACGTCATCCGTAATCTAATCCAACAGTCAGTCTTTCGACGAAGTTATGAACAACCGGTGGAACAATATCGAAGTGAAGATACTCCATAGCTAAAGCTGTTTGTACAGCAATATCTAACCTTCGGTCTTCGGCCGTGATGATGATCGGCCAGACTGCCAGAGTGCCGTTAGTGACGTAATCGTGAACAAGAAGAAGTTATTAATTTCGTTAAAGTTAAATGAGGCAGTATTAAATAAAACTCTAATAACTTATGGATTGCAATAACTCTCCGAATCAAACTCTACAACTTCACAATACTTTTGGAAATCTTAAAAGATAAGGGATATTTTAAGCGGACAACAAATAATATAATTGAACAAGGATGAACTATATAATCGGACAAGAAACTGATAAAGTGCGTTTAGGGAGAAGAATTTTCACTTCTTTGTAATCTGAATGACTGAAGACACTGTCTGGATAAGAGTCATGAGCAATAGACACGTAGCAGCTACGGTGGCTGTCCCTGTCCACAAGTCGCTACAATACACACGCCTGAGGACGGCGTATGACTTATTCCATTTGTTGTTGTAGTGTTTCCTGACTTGCCTTGCGATATCTGTATAGTAAGAGCCGTCGTCAATGACTCCCACACTGAGTTTGTTCACCATCTTCTCCACAGCACGATGCATGGTGCCCAAGCCAATTGGTTATTATCCCTTACAAAAACCAAAACCTTCATAAATCAATCAAAACTCACAAGTACACAAATTGTTAGGATCTCACATCATCATAAAGTGTGAAGCTCGTGATAGCTTAGTAGCTTATATATACATATAGAACTAGCTAATACAATAAATTTAAGGGTTACCTTTCTCGACAAGCAAGTCGACGTCCTTCTCGGTGTCAATGAGGAAATCCAAGAACATGATATAGTTACATACGTGGGCGTTAAGCGGATAATGACATTGCTCAAGTGCCATGATGTTTCTAATTTTCATCTCTGTTTGGTCTTCAGCTACAAAACATGGTATATACAAAACACCATTCTTGAATTTCACCTCGACCGACAACAAGTCGTCTATGGCCTTGAATTTCACTCCCCCGGTGTGTAGCTTGTCCGCACTATACATTTCATACATGGGCTCGTATTTCCCTAGATCATGATCCGGAACTTTCTTGACGCGGACACACCTTAACAAATCAGTAAAATGTCTAAACTTTGAGTTGTTTCCAAAACCATTTCGGAGTCCAAAATGGGTGATGGTTAATTCACTGAATGTCTGCATCCGGATGAGTGTAGGGACAAGTTGATCGAAGAGTTTCTCGAGGATGAAGTAAGGAAGCTGGTTCTCGAGCAAGATGAGATCTCCATCGACTGTGTATTCAAGACAAGGCTCGTCCATGAGAGGATCCCCGATCTTCTTTGGTTCCCATAAAGTATACCTCAAAAAGAACTCTAGCAAGAAAACAGAGTCGTGCAGGATCATGTCCACGAACTCTGGAGATGAAATCCAGGCCGTTGACTCAGAATAGCTTGCCCTGATTAGATCTTCATCTTCTTCGATTATTCTCCTGAATCCATCAATGGTTTTCTTCCCTTCAACCCGTCGTGCGAATTCCACCAAGTAAACTTTCTTGAGCTCCTCCATGTTTAAGTAGCCCATTGACTTCGTGTTTGTGATATCTCCACGAGACATGAGAGCTTGAGATTTTAAAGAATGGTGAAGAGGTCCAATGAGAACCAGTTGAGGCGTGTATGCTTCTGGGTTTACTTGACGCAAACAGTTTGGGACTCTGTAGATACAACAAAGATCAGGATCTCTAGGAAAACGCCACATTCCAGGAGCCGGTTTGTTCAACTCACGGCTAGAGCCCGCATGGAGATCCAAGATTCGTTCCATTGTTTATGGGTCGGAACCAATCTTATCTTCAAAACTCTCTTGAAAGTTGAAGCTTATAGAGAAAGAAGTTTGAAATTTCCCTTTCAGTGAAAGATGGGGTAATGAGGAAATGATGTATATATTTATGTAGGCCATGACCATATGTGGTGCATAATTCGGATAAGTATAACTATACTAGATACAAGACCTCGTGGGAGGAGGTATATGACCACAGAAATTCTTAGCAGCTTCGTGTTGATTGTAATGATTATGATATTTGCAGTTGCAGGTATATGTATATCCGGTGATTCCAAAAGTTCAAGTAGGAAAGGCTAAATCTCATAATTGTGTCTGGGACGTTAACTTGGGCATGGACCCATTTAATAAATGTGTATGTACAAAAAAAATTAACCCATTTAAACCCATTTACGGAAAAATGTTAAATGGGGTTATATGGGTTACCCCAATTAAACTCAATTACTCCCTCTGTTTCACAAAGACTGTCATTCTAGAGTTTTATTTTTGTTTCACAAAGAGTGTCATTCTACATTTTCAATGTGATTTTTCCACAAAATTTCCTAATTTACCCTTAACCTAAAGCTACTTCTCATTGAATTTAAATCATTAATCACTTAATAAATAGGGACATATATGTATAACTCATAGTTTTCTTAATTTGTGTGAAATGTGTCAAAATGACACTCTTTGTAAAACGGAGGGAGTATTAAATGGGGTTTCACACAATTAAATGGGTACCCATTTAAGCCCATTTATGTTTTTTTTTTTATATTAGTTATTTTTTATAATAATGTTAATATCTTAATAACTAAAATAAAAGAGAAAATTATTAAATATATTTAAAACTAAATTATATATTTACGGTTTTGGCGGGAAAATGCGTGTTTAGGGTTTTGGCGGGAAAACGCGAGTTTACGGTTTTAGCGGGAAAACGCGAGTTTACGGTTTTGGCGGGAAAACGCTATTTTATAGGAAAATAATTTTTGGTGATAAAACGCAATTTTGCGATATTGGTGGAAAATGGCGTTTTCCCGCCAAAACCGTAAACCCGCGTTTTCCAGCTAAAACCATAAAATTGCGTTTTCACGCCAAAACCGCAAACCTGTGTTTTCCCGCCAAAACCGTAAACCGCGTTTTTTCCGCCAAAACCGTAAAATTACGTTTTATCACCAAAAATATCATACCATAAAATGACGTTTTTTCCGCCAAAATCGTAAACCCGCATTTTTCCGCCAAAACCGCAAAATTACGTTTTTTCTAAATTATATTATTCTTCAACAAAATATTAAAAACAGTTATATCATTATTTTTCAAATATATTTAATGAAATAGTCTGTAAATTTTAAATAATCAATTAAAATAATTATAGATTATATTATATTGTTTTGAACAAAACAATGTTATATGGGTCTAAATGGGTTTAAATGGGTAAAGGAAATTTAAATGGGAAAAATGTCGAAAAATGCGCCAACTTTCAAATTTGGGACGATTAAAGCATGAACTCTTGAAATGTCTCTTTAATCACCAAGTTTATGTTGACCTGTCTGAAAATAGCTAAGTTTTGGTTGACCTAGCCAAATTAGGCATCCCGTTAAATCTCCGTTAGAACGACGCTGACGCTGTTAACAATCCGTTAGAAGTCTCCGTTGGATCAAAACGACGTCGTTTTGAAGTTTTCAAACGACGTCGTTTCAGCAGAAAATAAGAAGGAAAAATGGCATCTTCAAAGATTCGAACCGCGGACCTGTTACACTAATAAGAGACACTCTACCATTGAGCCACGAGAACATTTTAATGTTATAAAAAACAGAACATGTATATATACTAAAAACTGGCAACATAAATTAGGTAAAAATATATGCAACTAATTTAAAATAAAAAAATTAAAAAACAAATTAGTAACCAAACATATACAAATATTAAATATACTTACCTTAAATATTTATTTCAAAATTTAAATATTTAATTATATATATAAAGATTTTATTCTATTTTGGAAATTATTCTTTCCAAAATTATAAAAACCTAAACATATGAAATAAAGAAAATTAAATATATGACCTAAAATTTATACAATACTTCTCATATAATTAATTTTATATCATAAATTTAATTTTTTTTATATGAGAAGGAATTTCGGAAGGAATAATTTTCCAAATATGGAAGAAATCTTTATGTATAAAAAAATATTTGAAATTTTGATACATATATTTATGATAAGTATATTTAATATTTGTATTTTTGGTTATTATTATTTTTTAGTTTTGTTATTTTTAATTAATTGTATAATGTTATTTTTAATATATATATATATATATATGTTTTGTTTGTTATAACATTAAAATGTTCTCGTAGCTCAATGGTTGAGTGTCTCTTATTAGTGTAGCAGATCACCGGTTCGAGTCTTTGAAGATGCCATTTTTCTTTCTTATTTTATGGTGAAACGACGTCGTTTGAAAACTTCAAAATGACGTCGTTTTGATCCAACGGAGACTTCTAACAGATTGTTAACAGCGTCAGCGTCGTTCTAACGGAGACTTAACGTGATGCCTAATTTGGCCAGGTCAACGAAAACTTTGCTATTTTCAGACAGGTCAACATAAACTTTGTGATTAAAGAGACATTTCGAGAGTTCATGCTTTAATCGTCCCAAATTTGAAAGTTGGCGCATTTTTCGACATTTTCCCAAATTTAAATGGGTTTAAATGGGGAGGATAAATGGAGTGTAAACTTAAATGGTGTTAAATGGGGTGGGTCTAAATGGGATGGGTTTTAAATGGGGTGAGTCTAAATGGGGTGGGTTAGCCCATATTAACATCTCTAATTGTGTCCATTACTGTTGGCCAAATAATAAAGCCCAACTAAATTTAGAATGGATCAAAAAAAAAATTACAAAATTGGAAAATTTTCAGATTTTTTTTTTAATTTACTGACTTTTATATATAATAAATAATTATTAAATTTTAAAAATTATTATTTAAAAAAAAAAACAAAGTCTTGCGGTATACCACAAATTAAAATATTGTTCAATCTATAATCACAACCAAGATTATGTTTGTAACTTTGTATGCATCCGGGGCATAATATACATATCAATCTTTATATGTTTGATGTCAATGAACATTTGATGCCAATTGTAATATCTTTTTTCTAACAAAATATATTTACCTAGAAACCGGTGTTTCAAAAAAATTTCTAGCTATGAAACTCTTTGTTTCTACATTAGAAAACACGATTCGATATCTTACATTTTTCATATTCCAATTTTGATACCTTACGGTTACGGGAAACAACAAAATCATTTTTGCAGATCTCTATTTTCACACACAAAATCTATAAACATAAATACAAACTTCGAGCTATGTGTGTGTACTAGGATTACGTCACACACACACATGTGAGGCTCCTTCTAGTTGGGTTAGAAGGTTTGCAATTCCCGACAAAATTCAACACGTACACAATGAGACCAGTCAACAACACTTTACTTACATCACATTCACATTACGTCATCCGTAATCTAATCCAACAGTCAATCTTTCGCCACGTCATCATCCCTCACACGTGTATGGCTCCTAATCCTCCTCAACTCCTGAACAATCTCTTTAGCGTCCGGACGATCATCCTTATCCGTCGCAACACACCGGAACGCCAACTCAGCAACCGCCGCAACACCGAATCCGTCAGTCACCGCCGCCACATCATCGCCGTCTAACGCAAGCAACGGGTCAATAACTTGATCCAAAAGACCCATCTGGATCTTGGATACAACAAGATCCGCTAAAGCCATGTCCCTCTTCTCACGACGTTGATCAACAGCTTTCATACCCGTAATCAACTCCATCAAAACGACACCGTAGCTATACACGTCACTCTTCTCCGTTAACCGAAAAGACCGGTGATAATCCGGGTCTAAATAACCGGGCGTACCTTGTGGTCCGGTACAAACATAATCAGACGAAGAAGCTGAATTCACCGTCGTCTCTGACAACACCAAGAGCCTAGAGAGACCAAAGTCTCCGACTTTGATTGTCATATCCTTCTCCACAAAGATATTCGATGAAGTTATGTCTCTATGAACAACCGGTGGAACAATATCGAAGTGAAGATACTCCATAGCTAAAGCTGTTTGTACAGCAATATCTAACCTTACACGCCACGTCATCTTCGGTCTCCGGCCGTGAAGATGGTCGGCGAGAGTGCCGTTAGTGACGTAATCATGGACAAGAAGTAGTCCTCTCGGGTCAGAGCAATAGCCATGGAGCTTGACGAGGTTCGGGTGGTTGATTGAAGAGAGGATCAAGATCTCGTTGCAGAAGGACTTCATCGAGAATGCTTTGCAATGCTCGGTGGCGGCGGCGGTTGCGCCGTGGTGATGGTGGAGGAATTTAACGGCGAGGAGTTGTCCGTCGCTGAGTTGGCCTAAGTAAACAGAACCGAAACCACCGTCGCCGATTTTGCGCTTGGGGTCGAATTTGTTTGTGGCGGATTCGAGCTCTTCGAAGGTGAAGACTGGTGGGAGAAGAGCGGCGGAGCGGTGGCGGCGGAGGAAGAGAGCAGCCGGGTCTTCTTCGTTGACTGAAGACAAGAAACTCGCTCTCCGTGATCGGAAAATCGCTACGGCGACGGAGAAAGCAAGCAAGAGACATGTCAAAGCGAAGATAAGAGACAACACAGCGATGTGATTGACTCTTTTAGAATCTCTCTGAGTTACTAATTCGGATCTTGATTTGTGGAAACAGAGGAAATCTTGATTCGGGTGGGTCGAATTAAACCCGCAAACACCATTCTTGATTTGACAATCTCTGCATTTAGCAAAGTAAGGATCTTGAGATTCGTCCCATTCAACTTCAAATCCAAATCTAGTGAAGAAATCTTGCAGAAACCCAAGAAGATCTCCTTGACAGCCTTGTTCAGATAACGACCCGTGGGTTGATTCGCAACCGTGGAGGATCCGACCCGGATTCTTTAGAAGTTTACAGTCCCAAGGACAACGAGAACAGTTAGGGAGAGTTAAAGGAGAACAAGGACGGAGAAGAGAGAGACGAGAGCAAGAAGAGTCAGAGACTCTGAAAGGTGAACCGGTTAAGTCGATGAACCGGTTTGGTGAGGAGGAGAACCGGAGAGAAGAACAGTTGTTGTTGGTCCGGTTAGAGTTTGTGATGGGAGAGAGGGTTAGAGAAGAGGAGAGAGATGAGTAATGGAGGATAGAGAAAGTGAGGTTTTTGATAGTGATGGTGGCGCGTGAAGATGAGCATTGGATCTGGAAGTTTGGGTGGCCACATCCCGGAGAAGATGAGAATGGGTACGGTGGTGAGGAGTTAAACGGTGGGCAATGAAATGAAGAAGAACATGAAGTAGATGCAGAAGAAGTTTTAGTAACAATGGTGAGAACAAAGAAGAGTAGAGAGAAGCATCTCCACGGTGGTTGAGACATGAAAAAGAGAAAGAAAGAGATCTGATTCTAAATCTGTTGACTGAACTTTTTCGATGTGGACAGTGTTGTGAGGAAGAGGAAGAAGAAGAAGAGGCACGTGAAGGTTTAGGAACTTGGAACTGAAGAGTTTCGATTTTGTTTTTATTTTATAAAAATAAATATCTTAATAAATCTTTTTTAGTAATTTTTTTTTAATTTTTTGGTTTTCGACTCTCCATAAAGGCATACACAGTGGGAAACCTTAGTTTTGGGTGTGACCAATATATTTATTATAATTTTTTTTAAGAGAGAGAGATTTGGTTAGAGGAGAAAGAGAGAGGAGAGAGAGGAGAGAGAGGAGAGAGATAGATGAAACATAAAACATTAAAATAATACCCACACCCAAGTGTTATCTCACACCCATGTGTTACACGATTCTATTATTTTTCTTTTTAATAATATTCACACCCCACCAAAACATACACCACTGTGTATGGTCTAAGCACTAGGCAATGAAACTCTAATTCAAATTATTTTTAGAAAAGTTGTATATGAATGAGAGTAAGAACAATATTTCCTTTTTAAAAAAAAATTAGGCATATGAATTATGAAGTTATTGAGAAAGTATATGAATGTGAGTAAAGAGCAAATGGGAATATAGAAGCAAAAAGAAAAGTCAAAAAGTGACGACAGACATAGTAGACAAATGGAAAAAAAGTGTTCAGGTTAAAGTGAATGCTTTAATTTGTCAATAATGAAAATGGATGCTTATATCAGTCTTTGAATTATTGCTAGAAAATCTAAGGAACTTGTACTTTTAGCAGAAATGGTTGGTGAAGAGGCAGAAGAGCCAAAGATCAACGACTCTATAAAAATATGCATATAATCAAATTAAATTCAACTCGTTTAAAGGGTGTTTTAAGTGGTCTTAATCTGTATTGGTGGAGTAAGATCGATAAAGAGCTTTTGAGTTATAGAAATAAACAAGTTTTTCTTCATCTGTTTGGGTCGAGTGATATGTAACTTTGCCTATTTGTATCGGTGGTTTGAGGAAATTTTTCTATGCTAATGGGTCATGAAATTGCATATGGGATAGTGTGGGATTGTATATGCATTTTATTCTCGTTAGATGGGAATTCTCAAATTGGTGTTAATATCGCAGGGTGTTAAAACCGCGGAATCACGTTTAAACCACCCAACCATGTTTTGGTGCTAGTATCGCGAAATCACAATTTGCCGTTAGAATTACGGAATCTCGTTTTGGCATCAAAACAGTTTATTTTCTTTATTTTTTTCTTCAAAGTTTGACTAGTTTTATCTCTAATTTTTGTTTTGTAAACTCACAAACAAACAGTTTTGGATTGAATACTGCATGGAGATCCAATAATTAGTTTAAGAAACAAATCTTCGATATTACATCAAAATGTTAGATCTCGTTGCATATCCGGATGAAGAAACTAACAAACATATTCATTACGATACTCACATCTCTTGGCTTGATCTTGCAGGTCCTGCTCATTGGTCGTATACATTAATGAAAAATAAATTGTAGCTCATTTGTTCACATATGAGTTTTGTCCTTCAAACATAAATCTAAAGGAGCAATGATACATACGTTGATTTGGGAGTTTGGGGCCTTTCCTCCAGTCATGATTCAAAAAAAGGGGCAATTAATGCGATGCGATGCGATGCGATGCGACCAAATAAAGCTGACCTTTTTTGGTGTCTCACTCTTTAATAATGGCTCAGTGATTAAGTTTCTCCATTTAATCATGAGACTTTTGAAAATTCATATTGTACTTTGGGCTTGTACCGTTTGAAAAAAGTTGTATTATTGGGCCTCCATTTCGACCCATACTTAGCAAGCTATTATATATTTTGTTGATCCACATAAAACAGCAAATATAGGCCCATGCCTTGATGCCTAGTGCCACCACGTCTATATCCAAGTTTAGAAGCTTCTTTGCACACCAAAAAAAAAAAAAAAAAAGAAGCTTATAAAATAGTACAATATGTCAGATTTTATATTTATTTTTCAAAATATCATTAAAAAGACTTGACTATAATTGGATTTTTCCATTGTATTTCCTATTTTTTGTCTTCTTATTTATTTCAACATCTTATTTATTTTCAGTTTTTTTCCCCTTAAAATAAGACTCTTAACTCTTAAGTTAAGCCAGTGTTTTTAAGTTATTTATAAGAGATTTTATACCATTTTAAGAAAAATATTAGCAAGCACTAAAATTATTTCCATAAGCTTTTTCATTTTTAACTATTTTTAGATTATATTATTATGTGAAACTAAATACAAAAAGAAAGTTAATTTCACAAATTTACCTTTTGCCCGAAAATTTTGTATTATACCATCTATTAAATTTTAAAATGTAACATGCTAACACTGGTTTTTTTTTCATAATTATTCAAACGCTCATTTAAAAAGAGGGTTGACTTTTGTGATATAGAAATATCACAAATTACAACTAGTTTCATAAAAAAAAAGAAGAAAAAAAAATGAATCTTGCTAACATCTGGACCGAGTCACGGAGACTAATGAGAAACAGCCTGGAAATTATTTTGACAAAATCACTCTTTCTTATAATAACAATATAATTAAATTGAAATAACTAAGAAAACACATATGTCACCAAACAAATCTACGCGCAACATTTCAATTTTATGAAATGGTAATACTTGGAGAACAAATAATATACTAGAAAATGTCGTATAAATACTTATACGATCATAACAAAAATCTCGCCGTCTCCATAACGAAGAAAAAAAGTAAAGAAAATGGAGTTATTCAATAAAGGCACGGCCGTTAGATTACGGAGCTGTCACGAAAAATACATCTTCGCCGTCGACGATGAAAAAACCGTCCGTCAAAGCTCTGACGGAACGTCACGGCAATCGTTATGGACGGTGGAGATGGTGCCACGTAAACCCAAATTCATCCGTCTCAAGAGCTGTTACGGCAAGTATTTAACGGCGAGCGAGTCGTCGTTTCTTCTGGGAATGACCGGAGCGAAAGTCATCCAAACGCCGCCGTTTCGTCAAGCTGAGCACGAAAGCGACTGGGAGCCAATCAGAGAAGAGTCAACGGTCAAACTCATGTCGTGGAACGAGAAATATTTACGTGGGAACGGAGGAGCTCCGCCGTGGAAGAACTCTGTGACGTGTGATCGTGAGCCACATATTTCAGCGACGAAGAAATGGATCTTGTGGTCTGTGGAGCTCGTTGAGAATCCTGATAAGGTTTTGTTTGCTGATCGTTTTTCATCACCGGCTTCGAGTTTTAACTCGTCGGTCTCCGACGGGTCAAATCACGGGTCACCGGTTCAGAAATTACCGACTTTTGGATCTTCCGAATCTATCGGGTCGGATCCTGGGTCACTTGCATCGGTTTCTTCTTCTAAACTTATGTTTACTCCGTCAAGGTCGGGTACATTGTCCCCAAAACCAACAGAGGTATACTTCAATTCTAATTCCCAGATTTTTTTTTTGTTTTGATAAATTTATACACACAATAACGTATTGATTTTGGGGTAATTTGTTTTGGAACAGAGGAAAAGTTCGAAGAAGATAATAGTAGAAAATGTATCAGCTATGGAAATATTCCGGGATGCGAAATCGGTGCGTTTACGAAGCACCGCACACGATAAATATATGACTGCTGATGACGACGAAGAGAGTGTGGTGATGGGCAAAAACGGGTCATCTAAAGAACTCGATGGAGAGTTGAAATGGTACCCGGATCCGAAAAGGCGATCCGGTTAAAGAGCTGCCACGGTGGATACTTGACGGCGTCGAATGAGCGGTTTTTGTTGGGAGCGACGGGGCATAAGGTGGTGCAGTCTAGGAGGATCCGGGCCGGTGAGCCGGCGGGAGAGTGGGAGCCGGTGAAAGAAGGTTCAAATGTTAAGCTGAGGAGTAGAAACGGCGGGAATTATTTGAGAGCCAATGGGGGAGTGCCACCTTGGAGAAATACGGTTACACATGATTCACCAAACCGGAGTGTTACGCAGAATTGGGTGGTTTGGGACGTTGATGTGGTCGATATTCATGGGACCGGTTGATTCATGACTTTAAACTCGTCTTGAGACTTTATCATTATGTTTGCAACATGATTAATGTTCGTATTTTGATTATTGGTTGGATGTCACTGGAATGCGTGTTGGAATTTGTAAAAAAAAATCAGCAAACACAGAGTTGCAACACTTGTATCAAAGAAATCTTGTTCTGATAAATTTTGGGGAAATATTGTTCTGATAAATTTTGGGAGTAATCTTAGAAGAGTATGACTTTTAGTCGTATGGAAACATTGGATTTATTGGATTCAATAAATTATCGGGAAAATTCCCAAAAAAAAACCAAAGTAATTTTTATTTGGACGTTTAATACCCAATTATTTTAGATTGGAATAAAAAAACCTCATTAAATTATTTGTTGTCGTAAAATACCTCGTATATTAACTATTGGTAGAATCGAATCCGCAAGTTAACAGCCGTTAACGGACGTAACGGAATTATTAACGGTGTTAGATTTTAACCCAACACATTTGAATGAATATATAGAATCTGTTTTGAAAAATATATGATTATGTTGATGTGGCATGTTGGTTATGCGTGAGTTCAGTTCCCATTAGACTCGGGTTCGAATCCTTCCAAACGCAGTTGTTTTTATTTTTGTTTTATTTTTCTTTTTCCTTTTCTCTAACCCTAGCCGCCGACCAACTAACTAAACGCAAGTTTTTTTTTTTTTCGACTGTTGCCGGCGGAGGAGTCTGTGACGATTACAAAAATCCGTATCCTCTCGGGGCTGTGGCTTCTTCTTGATCCTTTTCTGCGATCGGGGATGAGAGCTTTAGTGTTTTTAAAGGTTTAGTGAGTGAAGAAATGCTGGGAAATACAAAGGCTATGATTGATGGTGTGGGTCTAGCGATTTGTGACTCGATCTGGGAGAGGAATTGGAAGTTCTTGTTCATGGGTTGGATGAAGCTATCATTTCTGGAACGGTGGTGGTCGACGGCAGTGAAGGAGCGAAGAAAAAAAAACCAGAAATCAACGAAGGGGAAGAAGAGAAAAAAAAAAAAAAAAACTTTAAAAGAAAAAATTAAGAACATTTGCGTTAGTATCGAAGCCGGGCCTAAGGGTACCTGAACTCACGCGTAACCAACATGCCCAGCAACATAATCATAAATTTTTCAAAACAGATTCTATATATTCATTCAAATGCGTTGGGTTAAAATCTAACACCGTTAATAATTCCGTTACGTCCGTTAGCGGCTGTTAACTTGCGGATTCGATTCTACCAATAATTAATATACGAGGTATTTTACGACAACAAATAATTTAATGAGGTTTTTTTATTCCAATCTAAAATAATTGGGTATTAAACGTCTAAATAAAAATTACTTTGGGTTTAGGGTTTAGGGCAATGAGCTGTGGCCTGTAGGGTCAATGGGCTTCAGGTTAATGAGATGACTAGTAATGATGGGCCCAGAGGTTTCTTAATGATGATGCTCTTTTAAGTGCTCAGGTTTGTTACAAATCGGTGATAACAGAGAAAATATAATATAGTCTGTACTAGATGTTTCCAAATTCCACCATGGAGAGTTGAGAATATGTGAGTTCTAGTTTTCGAATTTCTCAATTTGATTTAGCGTATTGTTTGTTTGAGGACGTGCAAATGACTAAATGTAGGGAAATTGATACGTCTCATTTTTAGTTTTTTCGAATATTTTCTGTTTTTGTTGTTCTTTCATCTCCTTGTTCCTTTGAGTAATTTTTATGTATTTTGATTGTTCCAGGTTTGAATTTGATTTAGGCGTTAGTTAGGCAGTCTATCCAAATAACTTCGAGTTCTTTTTTTCCATATGTAACATCAAGATAACATTCGAGTTGATGTAAGCTTTTACCATTCGAAAAACTCTATCAAATGATGCATAAACAAGGTTTTTGTGGTTGAATACATTTATTCCAAAAAAAACATTTGAATTAATATCGTTCTAATTTATTTCAAAATTAATGTGCATAAACTTTGGATGGCTTATTTAGTTTATTAATGAAGTTGCATATATAATGTTAAATCATAGAGAAACTATTCTGAAACATCCGATTTGATTTCCTTAATGTTTTCTTGGTTAATTGATCAAAATCAAGATCATCAGACTTCAAAATTTTAAATTAAAAACGAAAGAAAGCTGTCTCAAAGCAGATTGTGTTAAAAAAAAGTCGATTGTGCTCAAACGCAACTTGTCCAGCCCGTGACAACGACCCTATACGTAAGTAAGAGTAACGTACACTGGCAAAAGTTGGTTTTAGTCCCACACTCGTCACTCTCATCTCTTGTTGTTTCTTACGGGCAAATACATTTAACATTTCTTCTTCATTTATTCACGGCCTCACGGATATTCATTACCTATATTCTTTTGGATAACAAATTTTTCTATTTACTTTATTAACAAACATCGTACGTTTCATTTACTTACAACATTCACTTTTTTATCTTCTCTGATTTCAGCGCAGGAAAAGGTAATGTATACGTGGCACATATAGAGTGATTTGATACCTTAATTGATACTCTTCTTTTCTTTAGGTTACACAAGTTACAACGGGAAAGAATGGAAAACACACGTAAAAGGATGAACATCGAATTATTTATCGATATCTATACGAATGCTGACGTGGAAAACAAAATTTGGTGAAACACGTCAATTAAGCACGACTTTTCCATGCTTAGTGGCTAAATTCGTTTCATCACATGGCTATATCATATAATACTTGAATGAATTCAAATTATCGGTTGAAAAGACGTCCACGTCACGGCGCACCGCTTTGGACTTAGTCTCCTATAATAAATACAACACCAAACATCACATTTCACATTAATTCGTCTTGTGCAAAAAACACTTCTAAGCTTCAACAAGAAAGAAATAGTATCAGCATAGTATCAGAAGATGGATTTTTTCAATCAAGCTAAAGCCGTAAGGATGCGTAACGTCCATGAAAAGTATCTAACGGCGGACGAAGACGAGGAAACGGTGACACAAGACAGGAATGGTTCCGACAAGAGAGCTAGATGGATTGTTGAGCCGGTTCGTGGTTCCTTTGAAGTAATCCGTTTGAGGAGTTGCTACGGTAACTACCTCACGGCTTCGAACGAGCGGTTCTTGCTCGGTGCCACTGGACGTAAAGTGGTCTTGTCTAAACCGGCTCGACTCGACTCGTCCGTCGAGTGGGAACCGGTTAGAGAAGGTTCCAAAATGAAGCTTAAGACGAGATACGGCAACTTGCTTCGAGCCAACGGTGGACTTCCTCCGTGGCGTAACTCTGTCACGCATGACACTCCTCATGTATCGGACTCCTTCTTGTGGGATGTTGATGTGGTTGAGATTTTGGTGGGAACAGCCACTCCGGCTCCGGCTCCAGCTCCAGCTCCAGCTCCAGCTCCGGTGACAACTCCGCCGCCACATAGGAGACCGTCGTACTCGTATTCTCCGGTTTCTAGAACATCTTCAGAAAAATCCGAAGAAGAGGTATTAATAATTGATCCGTTACACTGTTTCACTTATTTTTGAACATTTATCTGCGGAAATCCCAAAATCTAAAATATCTAAAAATTTTGGAATGGAGCGGGTCAAATTTTTTAGATATAATATTGTTTCTTTAGATATTTTTAGAATATCCATTTCATGTCCAAATATTTATTAAAACGATAAATTACGAAAATATCTTTCTGATTTTTTCAAGATTATCGTCTTAACATTTTCTTGGTGTTGGTTTGACTAGTTGACCGTGCCGCCGCCGAAATCTGAAGGGAGGACTATATACTACCACATCGCGGACGAAGAAGGACACGTGGAGGAAGAATCAGCCGTTGGATACGCTTTGACTTTCAAAGGAAATAGCGTGGAACAGTTGACGCAGGCGTTGCAAGAAGAGACTAGTATGGATGATGTTGTGGTGTGTACACGCAATCCTTTAAACGGCAAGCTGTTTCCTCTTCGTTTGCAACTTCCACCAAATAGTGGAACAATGCATGTCGTTCTAGTACCCTCAGGTACTTCTTAAACGGCAAGCTGTGTGGTTTCCCTTTGTTTCGAATGTATTTTAGTAGTGGTCGAAGTATTAGAGGCTCAAGATTGAGGGTTTGGTCCTTGTTTCCATTAGATAAGAGTGTTAAATTTAATCATAGAAAATTTAGATAGACTGTTATTGTGGATTGATGTAATCTTTCATTTTTTTGTACATAAGCTTATTTTGTAAACGAAGCATTTAAGTTTCACCCTCCCATTTTTTATGTGAATTCACGGCATCAAGAATTGATTGTATTATAAAAGATTTTTTTTCTTCTAATGATTGAAGTTTCACGCAATCATTGCGCAAGTCTTCACCAACTCTTCCACTTTGATAAAATGTGTTACTAAATTATTCTTCTACTAAAGTGTTATTGGTGAAGAGATTGTTTACGATCAAAATAAAAGAGAACAAATCTCCATTACCTATGAAAACTTGATACTAAATTCATAAACAAACCTCTACAAATAACTTAACTCGATTCAAGACACTAGTTTACTAAGAAAATTTTTTGAGACAAAAAATACACGCTGTTTTTTCAAAAATTTTATTGTCTTGAGTTTTGGTTTGGAGTGTCTCGATTATAAAAACTATAATGGTTTATGCATGTGTATAATTAAGGGTATTTGAGAAAAAAGTGAAAGAAAGATTAGTAATCCATACAAATCACTGATCATAAATCTATGGTACATAGCAAATCCAACATCCAATTCCTTTACATCACAAACACGTTTTATTTTGTTGAATCGTCGTTCAAACATTTATTTATACATAGTAGTAAACTATATATATATTCTTGGCATAAGGTGATGAGGAGTTTTGTTTGACATGTTAAGTAATTGAAAGCTTCTCTTTTTAGAAGAAGGATTGTGTATATTTGTGGAGTTTCCTCTCTACCTCATCAACCTTCACACCCACAACCCTGTCTACTTCTCTTCCTCTTTTCATGAATACAATCGCAGGCAAAGTGTTAAGGTTGTACTCCATCCATACGCTCTGTATTATCAACCAAACACTATTTTATAACTCAAAAGCAAACACAAATTTTGTTGAAACCTTTTCTTTATTTTCTTTAGACTTTGAGAAATAAGATGAAGGAAAAGAGATTGATTAATTATTACCATTAATACATCGACATCAATCTTCACGAACTCAACATCGGTGTACTTAGCTGCCAACTCTTCAAGCTTTGGTTCAAGGGATTTACATGGTCCACACCATTTGGCTGTAAACTCAATCACCAGCTATATATATATATAAACATGAAATCGAATGTTCATTAAGGTGTTTTTGAAGTAAACCTAAGAGAAAGGTCAGTTTCACTATGTTAAGATTTTCACATTGGAAATAAGATGAGACGACATAGGGTAAATTAGTATATAGATAAATCTACTCAACTGATTTTTATGTTGAAAAACTATTAAAATTAACATATTATCATAGCCTAAATTTGACTCAAATATGATAAGCCAGAATATGTTTCTGACTTTAGAGTGATCTTTGGATCATAATGGACATGGACCAAGCTAATTATTCAATTTTTGTTTTGAGTTCAAAGTTCATATAACTTAATGTGTTATCTTAACCCGTATTAATCTCTCGAATATCATCAAAAGAACCCCGGTTCGAGCACTTATATTAACATTGTAGAAAATAACCTAAAACAAAAATGGCTTTAGTAAGATTAGAAAGCGCTTTAATTAAATAATTTACCAGCTTGTTGGTGTCATTAAGAGCGTTGAGCCGAGATTTCCACTGATTCATGTTCTTGATCTCCACAATACAAGGACTGTTGACTTTGAAAGGATAAACCTCAGGTTGAGGTGTCCATGGCTTCCTTGAACGGAAGTGGGTTACCTGAAATCTCTGCTCTGGAGAAGAAACGTTAGCACCCATTGTGTGTGTCTCTCTCTCTAATTAGCAGAAAGAAGCAAATGGTTTTGAGTAGAAGCTCTTAGTTTGAGCATAAGGAGAGCGGAAGAGTTGGCTTTTATAACGTCAAATATTCTGTTGTGGACCAAGTAGCCGTAATTCGTAACCAATTTTAACACTACATTTTCTATTGGCTCTAAGTTGTAGCGCAAAGCTAGTATATGAAGTAAGCGGAAAGTTTCATGCAAACCTACTTTAAGAAGATATAAAGTCCAACTTTTAAGATCAAGTTGTCTAGAATCAGTTCGTGAAGGCTCCAAAGTGAATTCCAAATACGCTTACCAGTTTTGCTGATCGGTTCAAATAGTTGTTTACACTAAATGAATCGCATGAATCATTTCACCAAAATATATATATATATATATATATATATATATATATAATTATATCAAATATATTGAAAATATATGGAATTGTATAAAACGTTTTCTTATATTGTTTTGTTTGTTTTAAATCTAGGATATAATTTTGTTTTTCTTTTCTTTATTTATCGACTGATTATGCATCCCTAAAATTAAATTCAACGTGATTCCATTTCCACAGCACAAAGTGATAAAGTATATATTTATTTTCCCAAAGTGCATCAAAATTTCTATTTTTTTCCCGTAAGTGTGAGTTACTTTTTCGTACTCGTAAAGGGAGACAACAATGGTGGCAGCAGAAGTGTTTGACCTTTTTACAGCCGTGAAAAAAGGATTCCAAATCTTTCACAATATATGATTCCCTTATAACTTTTCATTTTATTAGTTGATTTTGTATGAAAGCTTCTTTTGGATTTTCTATTTATTAGCCAAAAGTAAAAAAGCATACAAACCCATATATTAATTAACTTTTTTGTTTTTTTTGTCAAACCCCCATATATTAATTAACATGTGGCAAAGATGCAGACACAAATAAAACAGTAGATTCTTTTGCTTCATGTCAAATATGTTTTGGATTTGTTGTTCTAGATGTCTAATATTAATCGAAGGGTCTCTAATAATAATAGTAGTAGTTTTTTTTTTCTCAAAATAGTTGGGGTTATCATTTACAGTCCGTAATCGATAAAGGATGACGTGATCCTCCATAGAAATGATCAATTCAACTATATACAGTAGTTCTATCATGTCATAACATAGAGTATGCTACAATTCCAAATGCAATCCATCTAATTTGATTAGTTTTATGATTTGAAATGTACTTGTTAGAGTTGTTTTTAGGATTCCAGGTACAGAGTATGATGACAAAGTAAAAAAAAAATGAGACAAAACTATCAACTATTGAATACTTTTTTTTTAATGCTAAGAAGGTAAAAATGAAATTTTTTAGGAATATATTAATATAATCAAAGATCATAGACTTATGCTATGTGGAAGGAAGCAATTAATGTGCCTCAACATCAATTAAATCATAACCACAACAGACCATCTACACCAAACACTCTCCAGGAGGTACTCACTCATATTCCTTCTCTCTGTTGTTGCACAGATGCTTCTTGGATAGACCGTCAAAGCAACGCGGGCATTGGATGGACTTTACATGATTCCGCGGGAAGATATATACTAAAAGGTTCTGCTTCAATAGATCCTACTGATTCAGCTCTAGAAGCCGAAGCTATTGCTTTGAGAGAAGCTCTCCTACATTTGAAGCGATTAAACTACCACAATGTCACTTTTTGTGGAGACTCTTTCTCTCTATTTGGGCACCTAATGAAAGCTGCTAATCATAGGCATAAACCTCTTCCCGGGCCTCTTGAGATTCAACACTATCTGGATGATATCATAACATTGGCAAAGAACTCATGTAGTTTCAAGTTCATTGGAAGGACAGCTAATGTCTTAGCAGATGGCTTAGCAAAAGCTGCAAGGTTGCGTAATTTGCCACTAGTTATCTCTTGGGTTTTATAAATGTATGAAGTGTTTGTTTGTACCTAAACGATGTATTCTGTGTTTCTTTTATGTTTAATGGAAATGGCCGACAAAAAAAAAAAATGCTATGTAATGGCAACAAAAGATAAAAGCATGGTAGCGTAAATGAAAAACATATTTTCAGTCTATCGACTCGACGCTAATACCAAAGCTAACGTAGTTACATAAAGTGATTACGATTTTGAAGTTCTTCTAGTTGAGTTACAAAAGACGATAAAGCAACTTGTAAAACGCCGAACTAACTAATATAGTACTTGTACATAATGAAAAGTAAAGTTTTATTATATATTCTAGTTCTTATATATTATATGATACATACATTGTCATAGTAATCATACGTACAAACAACCTCGATAATTTTCTTGTTGTTCCTAAGGCCAGTCTACTAAATCATTTCATCGATTTCTTTGAGGTCATCTCCACATCATCGGAGGACTTGTCCTCCTCAAAGTCTTCAATCTGTAAACCAACCTTGTACCGATACCCCCGAGCACAATACCAGAAGTAAACCAGATTAACCACACCCAAAACCGCAATCAGATAGTAGAAGTAATCCAATTTTCCCGCGTTGAGATTCTTGTTTAGCCAATCCGGACGATCATGCCCACCGGAGAATTTGTGTACGATAGTCACAAGAAAACTACTAAGGTAGCTCGAACCGGCGAAAGATAAAGAGAAGAGAGAATTAGCAATGCTTCTCATGTGCTCCGGAAACTGACTGTTGAAGAACTCTATTTGTCCGATAATATTGAATGCTTCACATAGTCCCATTAGAATTAGCTGCGGTGAAAGCCAAAACACCGACATAGGAGTCATTCCGGTTGGATCTCCGGCATTGATGGAGCGTATGCGTCTCATGCGCTCCACAATGCCCGCAACGATCATAGAAAAGATTGCGAAAACGATCCCTGTTCCTATCCGTTGGAGGAGTGTGATTCCGGATTTATGGCCGGTGATTCGCCTCATGAATGGGACAAAAACGCGGTCGTAAAAGGGAAGAAAGATGCCGATTGTGAGGAGAGATATGACGGATAGTGAACCAGCCGGAATCTCAAAATGAGGACCTAAGTTTCGATCCATTTTCAAAGCTTGAGAGACGGTGAAAGTGCCTTGTGTTGTCATGGCCGCGAGTGAGATTATTCCGGCCGACCAAACAGGAACAATTCGGATCAAACACTTCACTTCTTCCACTTCTTGGACGCTGCATAAACGCCATTTGTCCGCGGGAGCTCCCTCGGGTGTTAGATCACCTTCTGTAATCACCGCGGCTTTGTCAAGAAACCTATAATTTTATGCAATTTCAGTTAGACTATAGATTAAAACAAAATCATGTAATCAATGTTGTCTCAAACTATTTCTAGATCATGTACTAAAAACTCAGGGACATATTCGGTGATTCAGTTGCACATAATAAAAATGTCCTCTAATGTAATAAGGAAAAAAAAAACAGATATAAATCTAAGTACCTGAATTGGTTACTGCGGTGTAACTTGGACAACACGCTAGATTTTATGGCTGGGTCGTAATAGTTCACAGTGCCATTATCTTCCGCCGGGACTTTCAGCTTTCGCTTCTTACGAGCTGCCACAATAACTTGAGCGATCCCAGAGAATATACTCCCTTCAGGTTTAACGTAGATATAACGCTTCATTCCGGCAAAAAACATAACCACCGCAAGAGCCATGAGTCCGGTAGGGATACTAAAACCGATGATCCAACTGACTTGGTCCTGGATATACACAATTACGGTCTGTGTAATGATCAGAACCACAGTGAAAGTCAGGTAATACCAGTTGAAGAAACTGGCCACTCCTTTAGCCCCTTCCTCAGTTCGTTGGTCAAACTGATCAACCCCAAAAGGGATGCTACATGGTCGTATTCCTCCACTCCCTACGGAGAGGAAACAGAGTCCCAATAGCAAAACTCCGAACTGGAGCTTATTCGGACCGCCGCAACTGAGTGGGTTCTGGCTGTTGCATGATGCTGGATGGAGTTGAGGAAGCGATGCTGTGAGTGTAATTGTTATTAGTCCCTGCATGTTGTCAATGTTATTATAATCAGTCATTATTCATTTTGTAACCGATTCTTCATTAGTAGTGATTTTATAACTTAAAGTTGAATTGGATAATTGTTAATTAATTTTTTTTAAAAAGGCAAACAATAGTGTGGGATATATTGAAGTTATGCGATCAAGTACAAAGAAACAATTAATAATCTTTACAATAGTCTTAATTAGGTTTGACTTAATATGACTGAAAAGTGATGTTACCTTGATTAGGTGAAACTGACAATGACGTCGAACCTAATATCATTAATATCTGTTGTAACCCTAATTTAGTAATATGAGCAGTTGTAACAGTTCAAGGTCCTTATTAACGTTTAAGTAATTACGAAAAGACAAAAAAGTGTATAGAGAAATCAACAAGTTGGATGTGATCATAATAATTCTATAATAATAGTGAATGAAAGAGACACTAAAAAAGTAACTATCATTATATACGTAACGTCACTGCGATACTGAACAAATCTATAACATCTTTCAAGTAGCTAGCTAAATCATCAAGAAACTCAAATACTCAATTATTGGACAATCTCATTGTCAATAATCTATATCGACCACTTGCGTATCTCTTCCTTTTCTACGCACATCTCTTTATCTCTAAAACAGAACGCACGTTCTAATACGTAACTCCTTTATTGGAAAATGTTTCATCAATCAACCAAAGTTGTGTATGTGAGATAAATATGGTTCTCTTACCATGCATGTTTTTGGAGGATATATAAAGTGAGCTAGTTCAAGGTAAATACCGACAACAATAAGTGTACTAAAAGTAATTTTAAGTGAGCTAGTTCAAGGTAAATACCGACAACAACAAGATAAATATGGTTCTCTTACCATGCATGTTTTTGTTCTTATGATTCAGATTATAGACCGACCTTATCGTCCTCGATAGCGTGGTCCCTCTATAAGTTCATGCGTTTTCGTACGATACAAAAGTAATTTTAATAGCTTTTGATTTATTTTACTTTTAAAAAGAATAACATAATGGGTCTTTTGCAGAAATAACACATTTTGATAATATATTTAAGGATATAGCACTATAAAGAAGGAAATTAAGTGAGTAACACAAAGGAGGGGTAAAAAATCCCCTTAGTCCTTCTGGCATCGTTTCTCTTTCATCTGGAAGAAGTCACATCCGCTACCACTCCTCCACCGTTTTTCGCCACTGAATTGGAAACTCGTTTACTTTGGCTGCCGCACTTTTTTGCTCTCGGAGTTCCTTCGGAGATCTACTCGAAGCTTCAAGGCATGCAACAATCATTTAAGTCCCTTGAATAGATAAAGAGATGAAATCGTGGAGTTGTCGATCACTCTGCGACATATCTAGAAGACTAGAATCAGGATTAGAGTTAGGGGCTGGCCAGGAAGAAGAGATGGTGAGAGAGGTAGAAAGAAGGAGATGAGAGGTGCGTGTGTTTTAGTAGGGGCAAAAGTAGAATTAATACAGAAAATATTGAGAATATCATCTTCTTTTTTGTTTGGTGTTAGTTTCCTAATTATTAATTTTTTGTTGGTTATAGAGTCAAATTTTCCTAACATAATAGGTATAAAATATTATATAAAGTGTTAATATTATATTGTATCATATACATATATATCCATTTAATATAATTTGTCTTTACGTATTTTCTTATCATGTCCACGTGCGGGGTGAAATTATGTGCCAAGTAGCATGTATCTTCACCACACACACAAAAACACGTAAATTGATCAGTCTATTTAGAGTTGTTATGTTTTTTGTTGGATGCAACTATTCGAACAGTGGACGCTAAAGCACTGACCCATGCTGGCGTACCACTAGGCCGCGAATTGCGGATTTGAGGTGTTATGAACATAATTAGTAAGTGAATACTACTAACTACGTACGTGCGTGTATTTGTAGACACATTAGATTTTTTTTTTGTTAAAGGATTAGATTAAAATTTCAATCAATAAAAGAGATAAATATTATACGTACGAGGAGAGTGGCGAATGAGGCGAAAGCGATGGTCTTGAAGCGGCCAACGTAAGTGTCTGAGATATACGCTCCGACGAGAGGAGTGAGATTGGTGAAACCAGACCAGATGTTGATGACATTTGCTGCGTCGACTTGTTCTAAGTGAAACACTTTGGTTAGATAAACCATGAAGTTTGCCAACAACCCTATCGATCCCAGTCTCTCCAGCGTCTCATTTCCTATTTCAACCCATTTTATTACAAAATATTATCAGCAAATAAATCAAATATCTCTAAATATTAATACTTTAAAAATCATTTAAAATGAAAGTTCACATTTTTGCCAAGAGATAATTTACATTTTTTTCCCGTTTCTGTTATAAACTCGTCAGCAAGGACGAGTGTCAAACATGTTGGACCGACGGTTACGAGAATAAAATATGATATAAATCAATGCTTCGGAAAAAACAAAAACAAACATTGATATAATTTTTGATCGAGTCGAAACGAATAAACGCTCCTTTTTTTTCCTGCCTATTATGTGCAAGGATTATTTAAGCAAACGGCCAATTCCGTCTGTCAATGATATTATATTCACTGGTTATGAACTATATATCCAATTATGGAGATTAACAAAAAAAATTTAGCTAAACTGAGGAAAGGTCAAGGATTAGGTTAACTAAAACAATTATAAGCCTAAAAATAAATTAAATACCTAAAATGAACGAGACGGCTCTCCATCCTCCAGGCTTTTTCTCTACCTTCTCGGCACCCAAAATTGATTCCGGCGAACTTTTCCGATTGTACTGATCAACAACATCCAACTCCGACGGTGACGATTTGGAGAGACTACCGGACGGTCGTGGCAAAGAAGAACCGTCCTTTCTATCCTCCAAAACCATCTCTAAGATATTACTAAACTCGTAATATACTCACTTCGATTTTGGGGTGGATTTTATGTTGTGAGAATATATTCTCACTTTTTTGCAATCAAGGTAACACACATGAAATGATTGATAAATGCAGAGAGTGGGCACAACAAACACACACTTTCTCTCTGTTAGAAGCTTTTTTGGGTGTAGTGAATTATTTGTGGAACTGTGTATATATATAAGGGAGTGAGTAGATATTATATGGTGGGTGTGGGTAAAATTTGAATGACGTTCGCCACTAGTAGCCTCCACGTGAGAAGTTGGAAGCGGAAAAAGAAAACTATTTTAGTGCTATGTTTTTTTTGTTTTTCTTACACTGTACGTAATATTTTTGTTTTTGTTCCACGTATTGTGAACCTTCCATGTTTCATATATACACTTGGTACGTTAAAATACGATGTTAAGTTAATGAACCATCTTTTACAGTACATTTGCATCGTAAGGGTTTGATGGATGATAATTTTTTTGTTCACGCGGTTTTATGTATGTTGTCGGTCATATAATGGTATGATGGGTCTCAATAGGACATCTAATTTTACCTATAAATAATATGATATCTCATAAATAAGCCAGATTTTATTTTCTTTAAAGCATATTTTCTTTTCTTTTCTTAAAGGAAGCAAGATTGGATTGATATTTTATGTTAATCCTTCAGTTGACTTCCTGAAAAAAATCTTAAAATTTAGAACTTTATTATTATTATTATTATTGACAAAAATGAAAAAGAGATAGATATTTAACAAATTTATATGATTTTGATTCAGTGGCGATAGATTCTTCGAAGTTAAAACTCTGTTTTAAATACAGTAAAACCTTTATAAATTAATACTCGATAAATTTATAACCTCTATAAATTAATAAATTATTTTTGTCTCGAGTGAGGATCAGTGTAAAAAATGACACAAATCGATATATTAATTAATATTTTTTTTTTTGTAAATCTTATGTAAACATATGGTCCCAACAATATCATAAATTAATAATTGTATAAATTTGTCAATATATATATATATATATATATTTTTTTTATGTAAAATATTTAGTGAAATATGAATCTAATATTGTTTGTTTTTCTTAAATTTGTATTAATTCTTGGTAGATTTTAATTCTAATACTTTTACTACATCTTAAAAAGTTTGTGTTATTTAATTTTTTTTTTTTGTCTATTTGTAATTTGTTTTAGAAAAATATTGATTATAAGGAAAAAATAGCTTTTCAGATATAATATTTTTAAGAAATTGCAAAATTAGTAAAATATCTCTATAAATTAATAATTTGATAAATTAATACCTCTATAAATCAATAGAATTTCTCAGTCCCGATATTATTAATTTATAGAGGTTTTACTGTAATTAATAAGAGTAGATTTTATTTTACTTCTTTGTGCAATTCACACCAGACACAAGACTTGAAACTTCCAATATGTCATCTTGTCACACAATCGCTTGTTGAGAGTCGTTCAATAGGTAAACAAATAAATAAAACTCAAAACCTACACACCAACACAATCTAATATATTGCTCAAAAAAATATTCGCATTCTAAGATGTACCTTAAACTATTATGGTTTGCAATCAAACAAAGAAACATATATCAACAAAATAATAAAGTTTGAAACAATACACATATAGAGCTGGCCTTGAAACTTTGGAGGCTCATACCAAAAACAAAAAAAATGGCATATCACAAAATAGAAACTAATTCTATTTTCTCGTATCTAATGTTGAATTGAGACTTAAATTCCGTTTCTAGATATCATTTAACTCGAAATTAGAATTCAATACTAAATCAAAATTTGCATTGTTTTATCGTAGTAAAATTAAAAACATCAATCCACTTAAATTTCAAAAACATTAGCATAATGGCATCAGTATTTTTAGTGTGCAAAACAATATTTATGCATGTAAAATATATATTATCTATAGAAACAGTGAAAAATCTTCATAAGATATGAAAATTAATAATAACATTATCACTGGATGTTTATGTAAAAAGGAAAGATTAATAAGTCCACCTGTCCAACTAAACTTGTAAAATTCAAATTGAACACAAACATAAAATCGGTGAGTGAAGACAGAAACAGATAGAGAAATACGAAAAGATGAGGTAGGCTTTTATCTCCTTTTAGGCAAATGCAAGTGCCTAACACTGTCGCATGCGCGAGCCATAAGATTTCTACTCAAACCCTCTTTGTCTTTTCTTCTTTATTATTTTTTTTGTTTGGACCTTTACGTGGGATCCAATACCATATCACCGTTCGATTTTATGGTCATATCTTCTACACCGTTCGATCATCTTATCAACATGCGTCTCTCTTCACCATTCTCAATGGTCAAATGATATGAACCGTGGACTGGGTGCCTAAGGTTTGGACCGCTTTTAATAATCTGTCTCAATATGCTGAGCTGTGTGGTGCGGGTCACTATCAAGTATATGCGTTTTAATGGTCATGATCGAATAACGAAAAATGTATATGGAGTTTGATAGATAACTCCAACTCTTAGAAAGGTCACTTTTTCCTATTTTGTATTTGATAGGATCATATCTACCGACTGCATATGGTTATACTAAGAGATATTTTATATAATATCTTCTTATAAAGTATACCATAATTACTAACTAAAGCATGTTAAATGTGGGAATACATTTTTGACGCTGCTGAAAGAAACATAATTATTAATCATTTCTTATATTACTATCTACAGTATGTTATAGGAAAATACTTGCACCTACAAATATATATACTTTTATCATTTTTGGTAGTGATGTTTTTTTACAAAAATTGTTCTGTTTCTCTTACAGTATCTATTAAGGTTGGTTAATAGATGGATCAATTTTTGTTACAAAAGAAGTTGAACTGAAGCTGATGATTTTGATGTACATATATACAGTCGAAACTGGTCAACTTTTTGTTAAGCTTCTATAGGATTTTTTTTTTTTTTTTTTTGAGTTGATGAAATAAGTGGTATCTCAACATCATATCGAGTCTGATAAATATAGAGTCCAAAGCAAATCAAAATATAGAGTTTTAGCAAAGCCTAGAAATAAGCTGAATCGAGTGATACTTGAAATGAAATCATATAAAATACTTTGGTTTACAGCGCTTGAAAAGATGTACGGATCTAAACCCAAAACATCTTCTTAGTTATTAGAAAAAAATATATACAAGGTTTTATATTTATATTACAAACTAGATTCAAGAGACTTGTTTTAAGAGTGAGATGCATGTCTTCAAGTTTCTAGTGAATTCATTTAAGACACATTAAAATAATTAAAGATTCTGTTAACATTCGAAACAAAATATGAAAAATAGAAAGTTGCTGTCAAAAAAAAAAAAAAAATGAAAAATAGAAAGTTGAAGATTCTATGAAAGGGAGAATATTCTGTAACTTTCAGAAGGCAAGAGCTATAAGCCTAAGAAAGAAGTCAGAGCAATATCAATAAGACACCTTCGTTGACTTGTATTCTGTTTCAAGTGTGTACAAGACCATGACAAGGATCGGTGGACCATCGTATATGCATTCACATTTGTACTCTTATGATTAATTTCAATTTACATTAAATACACTGATCACATCATAATAATATTGCTATGACATTTTGCTTCGATTTTGAATGTTAACTCTCTTAGAATAATTTACACGCCTTGTAAAATTTTAACGGTCACTGTTTAATTTTGTTATTTTCTGTGGGTCTTTTCATGCTGATCTTTATCAAAAGAGCTGGCAAGAAACATGTGACTGGAAAGGTTTTTGTAGTAAGACTTTTGAGAACTTTTGTTTCTTGTTATTCTAACTAACTGATGTTTGTAATATATTTCGTAAATATTAAAAGTTAATGTTATAGTTTTAGTTTTCACTTGCAAGTTCTTTTTTAATTTTTTGATATGTATTATTTATGGTATAAGTAACTGATGAACGAAATTAGAGTTAGAAACATACGCATGTGAGCTATGAGGATAAACAACACTTAGGGTTGATCAAACTGCCCACCAAGTTTTGAATAGTCCACACAAACTTTTGTTGCTGTCGATTAATAGTCGGTACTCCAATTATTGAAGTAAAGATTTTATTTTATATTTAGTTAATACGAATGGACGACTTATAATAACATCACGAATGGACGACTTATATGAAAATTTAGACTAGCTACTCCGTTAGTATATTAGTAGACGTATTCTTGAATAAGATTGTTATTATAATAATAATGGACAAAATATTTTGGAAAAAATATAGGAAAAAACAAAAAAAATAGACGATTTTAAACTTTTAAAATTCAGGAAAGAATTTCTTTCAAGTTTGATTGCATACACCGAAACTTTTTTTTGTTGGAAATAGAAGAAAAAATTTGGTAGTGAAACGAGGAAATATACAACCAAAAAAAAGGATTAAGAACGATTTTTAAGAAAAATGGATTTAGAAATATTAAAAAAAAAATTGAAGTTCAAATTTTTGGCAAATGTGATCTTGTAACTTTCTTTCCAAGAAAATTAGTGATTCCTAATTTTACATCATGTACTTATGTCATAATCATTTTGAGTTACTAAAATTTCGTGAGTCCATAATACAAGTGGTGCTCATATAATCAAAGACTTTCAAAGTTGTCACTTTCGTGAGTACATCTAATTTTATTTACAAGACTATACAACTTAGAGTTTTTATTCTTACAACATGTAACTGAAAATATAAAAAAATAAAAATCTGAAGTTTTAAAAAATGTCAAACTAATTATAGTTTTAAAAATGTGCTGATTTTCCACTCCTCATTTCCAGCTTCATCGTTGTTCATCACTATAGTTTCTGTAACGATACCTTCGAGCACACCAGAAGAAGAAGATGAGATTAAGAGTGCTTAAAGCGGCAATAAAGTAATAGAAATAATCCAACTTGCTTGTGTCAATATCATCCGTTAGCCAACTCTGTCGTCTTCCGCGAGCAGTCAGACTATGAACAATGCTTACCATCAAACTGCTTAGGTAACTGGCTAGAGACAAACCTAAGTAAAGCAACGAGTTCCCTATACTTCTCATGTTGATTGGAACTTGTTTGTTGAAGAACTCGGTGAGACCAACAATCGTGAAGACTTGATAAAATCCCATTAGTACTTGTTGCGGGGTTAGCCAGAAAACCGATATGTTTACCCCAGTAAGCGATAAATCTCTTCTCTTTCGCTCCACAATACCCGATATAAACATCGTCGAGATGGAGAAAATATTCCCAATGCCGACTTTTTGAAGTAACGAGATACCTCCTTCTTGTTTTGTAATGTTTTCAATGGGTCGGACCAAAACGGTTTCATAGAAGGGAAGCCATATGCCTATGGTTAATAATGATATGACGGTTATAGAAGCAGGAGGGATTAGGTAAGAAGTGCCGGGAAATTGGAGGTCCATTTTTAGTGCTTGTGAGACTGTAAAAGTTTGTTGTTGGTTCATAGCCAAAAATCCAATAATGCTCGAAGCAAATATTGGAATAATGCTAATTATAGACTTCATGTCCTCTATCTGTCTCATTGTGCAGATTCTCCACTCCTCATTTCCAGCTTCATCGTTGTTCATCACTATCACAGCTTTGTTCAAGAATCTGGAACCAACCATAAAAATAACTTAGTAACCACATTTATTTGCATAGTATTGACCAACAATGATAATTATCTCATTTCATTTTATGTATCTTTTTAGATTTTTATCTCTAGTTATACTTATAACTTATTACCTCTACTTTCACCCAAAAAACTTTGAAAACTATTATTATTTCTTTTGTTAAATAAATCTCGTATTGACATTTTCATCATAATTAAGATTCATGTTAAAATTCTATTATACCCCTGCAAAAAAAAAGTTCACTTCTTTTTTTTTTTTGTCAAACTATAACAAGTTAACTATTAGTACTTTCTTGACTTGAAGTTAAATTAGGTGCTTACACCAAAATTTAAATTGGAAATTCAAAAGGACACTTATTTTAAAACAACAATGTTGAAAACAACATAATTTGAAATGGAAAAACGGAGTGAGAGCAAAATTAAATTTTACCTGAATTGATCAGTGAGTACGATTTTATTTGATTGTAAATCTGTCTCTAGTAAGGGTCGATAATAGTCAATCCCAGAAGGAAACCGTACATTGCGTTTCTTATAAGCAGCCACAAGAACCTTAAAAATTCCAGAGAACACACTTCCTTCGGGTTTGACAAAGACATAAAACCGAGTTCCCACAAAAAGCAGAAGAAGCGCAAACAAATTGAGAACGGTCGGGATAGCGAATCCAATGGCCCAACTGATGTTATTCTGTACGTACAACACTAATGTCATTGAAACTAACTGCACGATTGTATGAGTGGTATAGTACCAGCTAAAGAAGCTTCTACTTCCTTCTCTTCCTTCTTCAGTCGAATCATCGAACTGATCGAGACTGAAAGGAACACTGCATGAGCGGATTCCTCCTGTTCCAACTGATAACAAGAAAAGTCCTGAGAGTAAAACGTATAACTGCGAATTGCTATAGCGAATACATTTTCCAGTGATTTGATCGGTAGTGCAAGGTGGTGGTCGTAGATTAGGAATCAGAGACGTGAAAGTCAACATCAACATGCCCTGTTGAAGATTTAACTCTTGTCACATTACTTAACATTGATACCAAAAAAAAAAAAAAAACTCTTGTAACGTTCCAAACAAAAGTATGGCCTCATTTGTATCAAACTTTAATTTGTGTTTGTGTTTGCATTTACATGTGAAAAAGAAAAAGAAAAAAAAAAGCAAGCAAATTTTCTTTTATTTTTTAAAAGTAAATTTTAGTTTTGTCATAAAATATTTTTTTTTTGCAAAGAGTAAATGTATAAAACCAAATGCTGTTTTTTTTTAAAATGCTAAAAAGTTGGGTTCATTTGAAATAATACACAAGAAATGTAAAAGCAAACGCAACCGTAAACAAAGTAACAAACAATTGAGATCATATGACATGTCACATGAAAACTCACATCAATTAAAATATTAGAAAATTGTTTTACGGAAAATAAGTAAAAAAAGATTACCAACAACTCAGCGATGGAACCGAAGACAATGGTATTAAATTTTCCGGCGTATGAGTCGGAGATGAAAGCTCCGATGATAGGAGCAAAATTGGTGAGAGCAGACCAAGTGTTGATTAGAGTAGCAGCTTGAACTTGGTCCATATGATACTCTCTTACCATATACACCATGAAATTCGCCATCAATCCGAATGTCGCAAGCCTCTCCAATGTCTCATTCCCTACATCATCAATATTATAAGCCGCATCTTATATTTACAAAAACATGAAACAATTATCTAAAATTTGGACAGTGATGATAATAAGTACCTATGATGTAAGGCATCGCTTTCCAACCAAGAGGCTTCCTTTGTCTCATCGTTAAATCCGAGGAAATTTTCCCTTTCTCATTATCCATGCTTTTTCTAAACTCTTCTAGTAGTACTCGTTTTTTTTGTATTGAGGCAGATGAGTTCATGTTCTAATAGAAGTAAAAAGATGGCTTAATTTATAGTATATAGAATAAACTAAGACAAGACGTGGACATAATCTCAACACAAGATAGTAGAAGATATGAGATATATATTTACACAAATTTCTTTCCAAATCATGAAAATGAATAAAATTAAGATAAGTGGGAGTTAAATGCTCAATCAATAACATTAGGCTATGTGTCACACAAGATCTTTTATTAAATAAAAGAAAGTATTTTAAAAGTATTTAGCAATATATAGTAATATAGTCAGCAAATAAAGTGGTGATGACAACAAATTAATAAAAACATTAAGAGTTTAAAAGTTAAAACTAATAAAAGTATTAGGAGAAAAGGAAAAAAAAAAACCCCGACAATAATGAAATATAGAAAAATAAAAATTAGAAAAAAATGCATTGTGCAAAATATAAATGTTTTCTTATATCCCTTGATTTGTTATTCTAATCCCATGATTATAGGATAAATTTATAAAACAACATCTCCGATTCTGAGGGCGTGGGGGTCAAGCATAATAGGCCTATATACGAAAGCAACATTTCCAAAAACCTATCATTTTATACAGATTCACAATGGGTCGTAGAAGCTCTGGTGGTAAGTTTTCAGAATCATTCCGTTTCCAAAGTTGTTCTTAATTTTGCAATCCTTCAGTTCTAGGGTTCCTGCTTTTCTACAATTTCGCTCTGTTTTGATAAGAATCTGTGGCTCTTGTGTTTCAATTTTGTACCTCTGTTACTCTCTTCTTTCTTCTTTTTTGATTGAGTCGGAGATTTTTAATTTGGCCTATGAATTAGATAGTCTCATTAAAAACACATTTGAGAGTTAACCCTAATTTTTTTTTAAGAATCCCTAATTTTTGCTGGTTCCTAATTAGTTATTAATCTTGAGTAATTCGATTACCATTTGGATGCAGGAGGAAGATCATATTCAACTGGAACAATATGGCCTAAATCTCTCAAGAAATCGTCTCCTAAGCCTAGTAAGAAAAACACTTCTTAGTGACATTGAATAAAACCAAAATTATAGAAATTTTTTCAGTATATATTATGATCTCTAATGTTTAATTTCTATATATGCAGCTAAAGCTAAAGATGAGAAAGCACCTCCTCCTGAAAAAGTTGAGACTACTCCTAGAAGAATCTACTTTGAAAGCTTTAGGTCATCCATAACTGATGGTATAATCTTAAGGACAATTCTCTAAAATATCTTTGCATTTGATCTATTTATTTTCAATTTTTTTAATCTCTTGGTGAAACTAGGTTTTCGTTGGGGGTTTGGAAATGCCTTGGGACACAGATATGCTGAATTCATTTTTGGTCCTCGAACCATTAAACAAGAAATTGTAGTACCAGAAAAAGTGAAAGAAGTTGCTATTGTTTCTGCCAATGATGATAACGAAAAACTCAAGGATTACTCTGAAACATGCGACATTAGCTATAATGCATTTCAAGACGTAAGACTCTCATAATCCACTTATTATCTTTTTGATTGAATCTTCTTTATTTAATTGTGAATCATTTGCAAAATAGTTTGCTTAATGTGTTTATTCTTGATGATGTTGCAGTGCTTGAATGTTGAAGAGAATAATCTAAGCAAATGTCATCTCTTCATGGATTCGTTGTTTGAGTGCAAGAGGAATTCTAGTTCCTTCAACTTCTAAGTTCTTCTTTATTTATTAGTGTTTGGTTTCGAATAAAATAACAAACCAAAAAACAACTTTTATTTGGTTTCCACTTATTCCTTTTTGATGTTTGCTTTTTCTTGGATGATTAATCTCCAAGTCTATGAATAACAAATTTTGTTTCATTTGGTTTGCAACCTGATAACAAAAATTGTCAGATGATCTTATATCAGTCACTTGAAATTGGTCTTTACAAGTAGTAGTTTTTTCGTTTGGGCTAGAGTAGAAATAAGTAACTTTTGGGATGGGCCTGCTTTGAATTGGCCCAAGTGTTTTGGTCATAACACAATCATAATTTGAAAATAATCAAATAAGAGGACGATCGTAATGCGTTTCCATTGATATTTTGTTATATTATTAATTTATTACAACTTGTTTATTACATTAAAATTCGAAAGTTATGAACTCGAGAAACGAAAAAGGAAAAATCATATTATATTATCGATAAGAAAGCAAAACAAATAATACAAATCATGTGAACAACAAAATTTACAAAGGGAAAAATGTCATAAAAGACAAATTTACAAAAGAATAAATGTAAAAAAAAATTATGTGATCGAATGGTACAGGCAAAACTTCCTCCCTGAGCTTTACTCGCATCCCTTGAGCCACTCTCTCGCAGCAACTGCTTAATCAGACTGTAAACAAATGATATGTGATTAAGCACAAATTTCAAATCAATATTCCTATATGCACTGATATACAACCTTGAGCTGTAAGATTTGGTAAATGAGCAAAAACATACTTGGACAATTAGGTGTTCTGGCTTTCTGCAAGCAAATAACACGATCTTGTTCAGCCCATCCAGCTTCTTTAAGGTCTTGAAAACAATATAGACAGAAAGTATCAAGAGAGAGCAATATTATCTCAGCAAGTTAAAGAAACGTAACATGACTCGTACTCCAAATTTTTTGCATCCAGAATTTGTTGAACTTGTTCTTGAGTACGTTTTGATTTGGATTGTGGTTTTGGTGTTTCGTGTATATTTATGTGTACGTGTGGTTATGTATGTGTATCATTTTGTTTGAGTTTATGATTTTGTATTCGTGACATTTGTGGTAAATTTCGTGTGTGTGTTTTTTTTTTTGGGATTATGGTTTTGTTGTTTGGTATTTTCTCGTGAAAGATGTTTGTGTTCTAAATTTTTTCTATGTTGTATGTTTGTGTGATGAATGATGTCCGTGAAAATATTTGTGATGCTGAGAAAATTTTCGATAGTGGAGAAGACTTATAATAAAGAGACAAGAATACTTAGCTTTTCTGTAGTGGAAATTCCAAAATCCCATTGCAATAGCTGTAAGAAGACTGCAAGCTTCAAAGACAGTGAAGAGTGGTACTGTGAAAAATTTAAGCACTGATATTCAAACTTGAGCTGTAAGATTTGGTAGAGGTAAGAAAACAAACTTGGAAGGAAGGCGTTTATGATCTCTACGAGAAATACCACGGTCTTCTTCAGCCCCCATCTAGCTTCTTAAAGTTAACAAAACTGATATAGACAAAGAAGATTTAGCTAGCCTTTGAGTGAATATAGTTTTAGCAAAGATATGTGTTGTCACCAAATTTTCAAGAAGAAACCTGAGGAATCTGGATGGTTTTTACGTTCTCTGTTTTGCAGATGACAATGGTCGTCATGAGATATATAGCCTCTTCTCTAGAATATTTGAACCTGAAACAATAAGAAACAACATTAGATTTATAGCTATCGGACGAGTACATCTCTCTTGAGCTTCATCTACCTCAAAAACATTGCACAATGAAAAATAAAAGAAGGTTTACTAATACTAATACTCTTATTGATAACCTGAACAAGATTATGTTGCAACAAAGTCCTTACATATACTTTGTCGAGAGAGGATCCTCCATTATATCTAGCATTACTACTATGAGAACCTTCACACTAGTCACGTCATGTGCTGCTAACAGGGCAAACGGTATTCTGCGGCAAGCGGCATCATAAGAATACTTTAATACGATTAAGAAAAGTACAAAAACGAAAGAGTCTCATCAAACTTGTATGATCTTACGAATTGAATGATATAGTCAACTTCCTCTCTAAGCTTTACTCGCATCCCTTAAGCCACTCTATCGCATCAACTGCCTAATAAGATTGTAACAAACAATATGTGATTAAGCACAAATTTCTAACTAATACAACATGGAGCTGTAAGATTTGGTAAATGAGAAACAACATACTTGGAAAATTATGCGTTTTGGCTTTCTGCAAGCAAATAACACGATCTTGTTCAGCCCATCCTGCCTTTTCAAGGTATCGAAAACAATATAGACAGAGACTTATCAAAATTTAGAGAAATAACACGGAACAAGAAGATTTAGCTAGTTTTCTAGTTGATTGACTTCAAATATAGTCTCCTATATCAAACTGAGATTTAGCAAGGTAATGGTAAAGAACTTTTACCTTCTCTCTGTTGAGTTCTCGTAAAATTAGATTAGAGTAGAAGAAACGCCATGAAAACGTCGTCCTCACTTGCAAGGTCACAAAACGAAATTTCCACCACAATAAGCACTGCATAATGACAAATAGGAGAATATTTACAAATCTTATTACGCTTATTCATAATTCAAACGAGATTATGCCACAAAAAAGCCTTACATATACTTTTTCATGAGATCTGTCCTCTCTAGGATATGCGAAAATCTTCACACCAGTCACTTATTGTGCTAACAAGGCAAAACATCTTTTTTTGAATCATAAGAATGCTATATACGTAAAAAACTGAGAAAACATTATTAAGAAAAATTCTTAGTCTTACCAAAGTTGTATAAGCCAACTTCATCCCCAAACTTGACTTTCTCATCTCTTCAGCCAATCTCTAGGATATGTGAGAATCTTCACTCTAGTCACTTCATGAGATAACAAAGCAAAAGATTTTAAAGCATCATAAGAATGCTATATATGGAAAAAATCCATATAAATTTTTAAGAAAGATTCTTACCAAACGTTTGTAATCTTTCAATCCATGGGTATAGCCAATTTCATTGCCACACTTGAAACCTGAGGAATCTGGATGGTCTTTTCGTTCTCTGTTTTGCAGATGACAATGGTGGTCATGAGATACATAGCCTCTTCTCAAGAATATTTGAACCTGAAACAATACGAAACAACACTATATTTATAGCTATCGGATGAATACATTTCTCTTGAGCTTCATCTACCTCAGAAACATTGCATAATGAAAAAAAAAAGAAGGTTTACTAATACTAATACTCTTATTGATAATCTGAACGAGATTATGTTGCAGCAAAGTCCTTACATATACTATGTCGAGAGAGGAACCTCCATTATATCTAGCATTACTACTATGTGAGAACCTTCACACTAGTCACGTCATGTGCTAACAGGGAGGGCAAACGGTATTCTGCAGCATCATAAGAATACTTTATACGATTAAGAGAAGTACAAAAAATAAAGAGTCTCATCGAAGTTGTATGATCTTACAAATTGAATGGTATAGTCATCTTCATCCCTAAACTTGCAACTCTTCAGCCACTCTCTCACAGCATTTGCCTAATCAAACTGTGAAAAATAATATGTAATTAAGCTCAAATTTCAAACTCATCTTCCTAACTGCACTGATATTCAACCTTGAGCTGTAAGATTTGAAAAATGAGAAAAAAACATACTTGGAAATTATGAGTTTTGGCTTTGTGCAAGCAAATAACACGATATTGTTCATCCCCTCCGGCTTCTATAAGAATCTAAAACAATATAGACAGAGAGTTATGTCATAGAAATTTAGAGAAATAAACATGAAACCACGAAACAAGAAGATTTAGCTTTCAAGTTGGTTAACTTAGTGGATGGTTTTACCTCTGTTATCTCTCCCACGATAATAGTGGTCACAAGATACGTCATATATTCTCAAAAAAACTTGAACCTGAAACAAAGAGAAACAACACTAAAGTTATAGCATTACATACTCTCAGTTCATGTAAAGATAAAATTCAACGAGACTTTACGAACTAATAAACAGAGATGGGGATATCAAACCAAAATTAAAACCAATAGCTAAACAATCAAGAGTGTATATTGAAAGTGTTGTTGATTTAGGTAAAACTCCACTTTCTACAAACAATACTTGCAACAAAAAATAAAATCAGATCCTTGAGAGTCAATATCATTTATGAGTTTTAACTAGCAATACAAGGTTTTGCAAAATTTTCAGCTCCTTTAGAGCACCATCCCTTTCAAGATTCTAGTTGTAAGGTGTCTGAAAAGAAAATCTATCTCACAAAATATGTAGATAAATTGCATGGAGAAAATACAAAACAAGAGAATATACCATGAACTTACACAGAACTTGGGAGAACTTGTAAATGAAGTAAAAGAGTTGGATCCAAACCCAGAGACTTCATCCAATTTTCACTCCTCCACTGAGAAAAAAATATATGAAAGTAAAATATTGGTTAATGCTTTCTACAAGCAGGAAAGCTAAAAAATGTGGACAAACCAAAAGAAAAAATAGAGGATTACCACTTACTAATACTTTCTTACATAATAACATCTTCAAGCTCTTTCCGACTAATATGTCAGAGAGATATAAATCATTGAAACCCCATTTACATGAAAAAAATGCAAAACTCATGAGTTTTTGCTTGTCTTTACAGCAATGGAACTATGATCACCCTCTTGATCATCAAAACGTGATGACTTCTTCACTGTAGACCACCATCAAGATACTGCTACTCCAACTTTTCTGTAGGGTAAGTAGCTTACAAGTTCAGAATGTGCCTCATAACAAACTGGCATGAAACATGAAATCGTAAAAATGGTTCTAACTAACATACAAGTTACCTTCTAATGTTGAAGGAAAAGAATGGGAAAAGGCTCTTCCCTAAGAAGCTGAGCCAGTTATTTGCACAGAATACCATCCTCCGAGTTAGACTACTGTCAAGAAACCTGACCACATTATTAAATTCAAATTAATAGCTCAAAAATTCATATTATGAAACAATCAACTCAAATGACAAAACGAGAGAGATAAACATGACTCACACTCCAACTTTTTGCATTAAGAATTCATTGAGCTTGCTTTTGTGTACGTTTTAGTTGGGATTTTCGTTTTGGTGTTTCATGTATATTTCTGTGTACGTGTGGTTAATCTTTTTGTTTGAGTTTATGATTTTGTATTTTGGTGATATATTCGTGACATTCGTGGCAATTTTTGTGTGTTTGGTGTTTTTGGTGTTTTTGGCTTTTTGGTTTTGATGTTTGGTAAATTTTTCGTGAAATGTTGATGTAATTTATAGTTTGAGATTCAGATGTTTGTGTTCTATATTTTTCTATGTTGTATGTTTGTGTGATGGATGATGTCCGTGAAATGTTTTTTTAATTTTTAGTGGAGAAGACATATTTTAAAGAGACAAGAAGACTTAGCTTTGTGTAATGGCTCTTTTCAGTAGTGAGAAGTCCAAAATCCAATTGCAACAGCTGTAAGGAGACTGCAAGCTTCAAAAACGGTGAACCTAGGCAATACGTGACATGATTGCATCATGATGAGAGAATGAGAATATATTGCAAACTAGTCATAATCAAAATCACAACGAAACTAGGAAAGTACAAGAATTTTAAAGGACGAGTCTCACAAGGTTGTAAGATCTTACGAATTCAATTATATAGTCAACTTCCACCTGGAACTTGACTCCCATCTCTTCAGCCTCTCTCACCTAGCAACTGCTTGATCAAATTGTAAAACAAATATTCATAGTTTTAGCAAAGCTAAGTGTTATCTCCAAGTTTTCATAGAGAACAAGGACTAAGAAGAAACCTGAGTTTTTTTCATTCTCTGTTTCGAAGATGACAATAGTGGTCATGAGATACATAGCCTCGTCTCTAGAATATTTGAACCTGAAACAATAAGAAACAACATTAGATTTATACCATTTTCATGTAAAGATACTAAACCAAAGTAAAAAGCAGTAGCGAGCATAACACATAATCACTAAATTAATCGAGATACTAACAAACTAATAAACAAAGATGAAGATACTAAATCGAAACTAAAACCAATTACACAGAATCACATTCAAACGAGAAAATTATTCACGTCAAGAACATCAAATTGAACCAAGCGATATCAAAATCGAGAAGATACAAACCAATTTTCACAATAGCATCCATCGTAAGAGCCAATTTCTGATTCCGTGATTCAATCATGAAATTCTTCGCCACCCAACCCCAAACGAAACATCTCTCCGATCTACACATAAGATTAAACGAAACCATCGTTAGTTCAAGTCTGAAACAACGTTGTTCACCATCAATCACAACCTAAGAGAAAACCACCCTAACCCCAACGAGTATAATTCCCATTTCACCCAAAATCCAAATGAAACAAAATCCCCAATCTCTTAATCGCGATAAGCCAGAAAAACACATCATGAAATTCGCTGATTAAAAAACCCTAATTATCAAGAACATTTACCATTTCTCCGACGAGTTCTTGTAAAATCTGATCAGAGTTGAAGAAAACGTCGTTGACACAAAACGATCACATCTAATTCTTCAACGATGCTTCAATTTTGACTCGAATCACCATTATCAGAGGAGAAATCAGAGTAGAAGAGAAGAGACGGTGATCGTGTGAAGAAGGAGAAGAGGGAAAATGTTTGGTTTTTGAAATTCAAAATTAATGAAATAACAACTGTCTTTTGATAAAATTAACGAAATAACAATTGCTTTCGAATTCTTTATTTATAGCCATTAGAGCCGTTCGAGCATTTAACCAAGATTCGGCCCATTATAAATTCAAATGTAACATACAAGAAAAGCCCAAAACAATTATCGTCTCTTAATAAAAGATCTATAACGGTAAAAAAAAAGGAATCATAGCTAGCTAGTTACGAAGACCATATTTTCAAATGACACATTATTTCAATTTTTTGTTTTACTTTCCAAATGATATCAACAACAATAAATATATATATATATATATATATATATATATATATATATTTATTTATATACGAAATATCTTCTTTTGGTGTGACTGACAATTGGTTAAATTCAATAAATAATTGTTTTAAAAATCAAAAATTAAAATTTTGAGTGAAATAAAGTGACCTTTTTTTTTAAATCACAAATCAAGTGATTATGAAATCAGTTACAGTAACTAACCAATCACATTTATTACCCCAAAAAAATATGTCTTTTGTGATTGGCTCATGAATCAGGGTTAGTTACGCTGTAGTGGTTTAGTAAGCAACTTATAATCACAGATCTTATTAGGATTATCAAGACATCATTTGTGACCTCAGGATTACGCAGCTTTCAATGATAAAATGCTACGTAATCTTAAACTAATTGATACGTCCAAAACATTTTAAGAATGTGAATATAGTTTTCAATACTAAATATTAAATTGTAGTTGTATAAGATTTTGTTTTGCGTATCATAAAACATGCAGAGTGCAAAGTATCTGCCTAAAACAATAGCATAAGAGGTTGGCAAATTGATGATTACTGATTAGTTTGAAATAGTTTTATAATATTTAATTTAAACCGAAAGCTACATGAGTTAGAGCTTTGGCCTAATTACGGAAACGAAACCCATAAAATTTGGTCAGATGCTGACTTGGCTAAATTTGTCAGTTATAATTTGCAAAGCCCTTAACACTTTGATTCGAAAGTGACAAACAAAGAGATAAGTGTAAGAGTTTCAAGATTGTTGTTGACTCGTTATATCACATTATTACCCTTAAGTTTATCTGTTGTCTTTTTTTTTTTTCCTTTTTAGTTATGTTAACAGGTAGATAAACAATATTTATGATCGATCAATTCTTTCTTTCTTTTTTTCTATCTATAATTTTTCAGTTTCTACCATAATTTTATTTATTACATCTATATATGTCAAAGAAATTAAACCCTTAAGGAGTAATTGCTAATCAAATATTAATTAATTTTTGAATTAAAGGTTTAATTTCATTTATTAATTTTTTGTTCATATCAGTTTAATCAAAAATTTATTTCGATCTTAAAACAAACAAAAAAATCTCTACAGCAAAAAGGTTTAAAAGAATTATCAGTCTTGAAATAATGTAAGAAATATATATGTCTATCATGAGAACTAAACCCGTCAAAATGCTCGGTTAGAGAATAATGTTTCTAAAATTATCTACTTTTTACTATAGCTAGCTAAGAATATTATGAAAGATATATATTTTGGGAAGAAATGTAATTAACACAAATAGTGTTCCAGTTTCACTTGTGTCGTTTTATGTATAAATGTGGTGATACTTGAGCTTATGAGTTTTGTTTTTGAAGTTCTTACATGTCAAAGATGCACTCGAATTTTGCAGATAACATGGTGATATTATGTAAAGTTTTAAACTATATACACACATCAAAAGAAATATGTAGTAGTTGATAAAAAATGAATACGTAGTAATTAAGAGAAACACATATAGTTCGTGTTTACATATAGAATGAAAAAAAGAGTAGTTGTTTAAATATAGTGTTATCAAAATAAATACAAGTCATAAAAAGTGTTTCAAATTCATTAAAAGAATTCAAGTTGTTTTCAGAATCACTGAAAATATACGCAATTGATGATGCACAATTAAGTAAACCTATTCGAGAACAAAACATATATGTGCGACAGTGTCAGATATAGAATTAAAATCCATAATTGGCCCAAAGAGTGGTATAAAACTATTCCAATATTCACAGAAATTGTAAATCACTCGTAAGAAAGTACCTTTGCTTCAACTTTTTTCTAAATTAATAAATGCTTTCTGATAACACTGTATAAATAACAAGAGCCACTAACTGTGACGAGTATATCAAATTCCGTTTACATTTATAATTTGTCTAAGTAGTCGCTAAAATTCGACAGACCAATCAGGACAAATAATAACACTTTGTTTTCCTTTTTTCTAAGTAAACGTAATAATCTCTTTCAATAGCTAGAATCAGACTCAAAATTTATCGACTTAAAAGAATAGTAACACTTGAAACCGTAATTATCTGTTTTCATAAACTTTTACACTTATTTACAACGGGAAACTAAGTGAGGCAACAAGAAAATGAATAAAGTTATACAAAAAAGAAAAAAAGAAAAAAAGAGAGAGTTCTGTTACGGCCTTAAGACCGCCGCATACGACGGAAAAATAGTGAGTATAACGTGGCAATTACAAAATTGGTTTTGTCGGGTAGTGAGGAAAATGGCCCCACCCTCACGGTTCTTTTGAGGGTAGCATCGGAACCGAACCATTGGACGGTGTGGAGAGATTGAGTAGAGAGAATTAATTAGTACTACTAATTAATTTGTAATTAGAATAATTAATTTTGTATTTTAGAAGTTAAAATATCAACAAGAGGCAGATAAGATATTAAGGAGAGGTAGTTTGGATTCGTCTGTTGTATAATGCATTGCATGCTTGCTTCAAGCGCGTACCTGTCTTACCTTTGCGTGAGAAACTGAGAATAGTTGACCTTTCTCAACTTGTCGGGTTCTTCCAAATCTTCAAGTATATTTTACGGGTGTGTGATAAAATTTTAATATTTGTGGTTCGTTTAATTCTTGTTATTCGAATTCTTTAGAAAAAATGTTTATTCCGTTTTAGATATTTTGGATTCGATGTTTAAGTATTTTGAGTGGTAAGTTTTAGGTATTGAATTAAAAATTATTGTAATATAAGTTACTTATTTTTCTTTTCCTTTCTATTAATTACGTCATAGAAAATATTTTTAATTTTTTGGTGTATTACAAATGAAGATTTTTTTCTTTTAACAATGAGTGAATCTAAACTTCATGCAGTACATATTTGAAAATAAGATGGACATTTTGAACTACATAATTTGCATGATTTTTGGAATCAATATCATAGGTTCGTAAAAAAACATTCAGTAGCTACAGCCTACATAATAAGATGGACGATGGACGAAACTAATAGTGAAAAAAAAGATAAGCAATATATATTATCCTATCAACACTCGCATGTGATAAAAGAAGACTGTAAAAACGTAAATATTTGTTATGAAAAAGAAAAAAAAAAAACCCGTAAATATTTACTTTAGTCTTTCTTCACTGTTTATCATTAGCTTAGGATTCTCCCCAACTTACTAATTTAGTAATTTTATAGAGATTCTATAACTCTCTTCTGAGCTATATATAATTAACATTTAATGGAATGAAAAGGAATGGGAATCATCCCCACTTTCAGTAATACACTAGCTAGTTGATAAGAAAAAAATAAAAGAGGAAGAATAAATAGAATAGTAGTTAAATTATAAAATTATTCAAAATTCATAAATCCAATTATAGTTCAAAAGTCAGAAGAAGATATTACGAATTTTTGACTTGGAATTTTTTTTCTAACAAAAGTTGATGTTTTTGTAAGTTTGTATCCACACATTTGACTAAAATTTAATAAATCGTCTTTACTTAATCTTTATTGTTTGTGCCATGATAACGGTTTTAAAAATAATAAACAAAGATAGAATTAAAAAATGAGATGTTAAAAAAAGATTTTAAGGATAATTTGTCCTGCATTTTTCAATCACTTGTTTTCTGGATAAAAATAGTTCCTTCAAATCGTATACCATCATTATCAATTTATCATCATAAAATATGAGGCGATGCTAGTACAAAAAAAAAAAAAAAACGTACCTACAAAAAGAAATCTCTTTCAAAGCAAACAGAAACGGCCAATCCTCATATATGTTTGTGTGTAGAGTCAACTTTGATTATCCACACCGGGAATATATTCGTGAGTTATAAAATTTTACGTGGCATTATTTAGTATTGGGGCTAAGAGTCAATACGAATCCATGGCCTTAATTAGAGAGCTCCTGAATTCATTTGAAACCACATCTTGATCTCTTCCTCATCGATCTCATTTAATTACTAAGACTTCTCCGAGTGGTTATGTGTTTATCTATTTACGTCATTTATTTTGTTCTTCTCCCTTTTTAATTGAAACATGTTGATTATACATATACAGATGTTTGCATGTATAAACATATGTACATTGACAATTTGTCATTGAAATGGATTATGCCTCTTTGAATTTACTAGGACTCTAATACTAGGTAAAATATCTCATGGACTCTAAGAGTATACGAATGGAAATTTTTACATCTTTTATATAATTAGTGAATTGTTCTTTAATTTATTATTAAATAATTTAAGAAAACAGGAATGATTTATGTCAAAATTAGAATATACTATTTATTATAATGATCATCAGAAATGAGATAATACCTCGAGTAATATGTAAGGGATACGAACTTCTATGAATTGCATTTAGCTTTGAGTTAAAAATTCATAAAATTATTCTTAAAATCAAATTCTTTGAAATAGGTCGACGCGATCACTTTAAACAATTTCCCATGAAAGCCAACTTTAGATATTACACAAAATCATGATCTCTTCTAATGTTTTAAAAAGACTCAATGACAAAAAAAAAAAAAAAAAAAAAAAAAAAAAAAAAAAAAAAAAGACTCAATGAGTGCTGACTTAGTTAGACCGTCCAATAATTCAGGTGCAATTTAATAGTGCATGCAAAATTAAACATTATGTAACTTTCTAACATATATCATTGGTTATACAGTATGCAGACGCCTGCAAGGTTGGCCCCAACTTTAGAACTGATAATATAAGAAATAAAAAAGCATTAAAAAGAAAAAAAAATCTTCCCAGCTTCTTCAAGTCAGGTCCAAGAAATGGAGAAGTCATCGGTCAAACATATCACAGCTCATATACAGACGAGATTATAAAAGGGACATAGAAAAAGAAAACATAATTTCACGGGCGGTCTAAAGGACTTTGGTTATGAATATTTTCGTGTATTTTAATGTCAATTTGTTGAATGCTTTATGAAAAGAGAGTAAGAGTTCTAAGAAATTGAAAATGAAATAAATAATATAGAGAAAAGAGAGGGTCGGTCACTGCCACAATTAAGCGGAAGTGGAGAATGGTTGGTATTTGTTGTGTCCTTCAAACCTCAAAAAGCTTCAATTTCAAGATCTTTTTGTTTTATTTTCTGCACAGACACACAGTAGTTTTAAAAATGGTTTATTTGGTATTTTATATTTTCAAGATTGATTCCAAACAATATTTTCTAAGAAAAGTATCACATATATGATATTTAATTCTATCGACCTTGCTCTCGAAAATTAAAAAAAAAAAAAAAAAAGAGTCTTTAACACTTTAGTGCAGAAATTTATTTTTCTTATCATGTGGTACGGCTAAGTCAAATTCAGTAATTGTTTATAAATTCATCCAAACAGTTAAATTTTGGAAAATTTATATTGCGGCTATATATTTCAAGATTTTAATATGTTTTGGATTTTTTTTCGGTACACGATTTGTAATTCTCATTGACAACTGTCTCCTTGTCTCGTGTTTAAAATAAGGCTATATGTGGTTTTGTTGTTTATGTTAACCAAAAGTTTGTAATAGAGACTGAACCAGGTTTACAATAAAATTCCTTAATGGAGGGGAAATACATCAAGAAAACAAAATAAATATTGCATGGATAAGAAAAACACGACACTTGTCTATGCAACTTGTTTCTTTAGTTGCATGAGATTACTTTAGTGTTAAAGTCATCCCAAACAGTATTGGATTCTTCGCTATAAAAAGACCTCAGGGTGATTAGAGCCTTGTGAATTTGAATCATATACTCCAACATGTATACACGTACACACATATATGTATACATATATGGCATTGGAATAATCAAAATATTCAATTCTGAGAATAGTAGAATAGCACTGGAAAAAAAAAACAAACATTAGTTAAATTTCAGCATATTCTTGTATCTATGCCATGAACATGATAATGGTTATTTTGTATTGGCATATAGTTGTTTTATTGTCTGTTATTTATATACAAACTTTCAATTTAAATTTTAGATATATTGACAATAGAAATACGAATATTTCTTGAGCCACTATAGCTCCTTCTTCGATCGTCCCTAGCCGCCGGTCATCAAACCACCGCAGAAAAAGAAGTAAAATATCAAAATACTTTTAACAAAATTAAAAGAATATATATTAAAATATAAAATGATATGCAATATTAAATTAAATAAAAATTTCTTCACACTGTGTGTGTTTGTGTGTGGTAACGATAAAGTTATGCGTAGTTGACACGTATCCAAAACCAATGGAGTTCCGAAAGCAAGATCTTCTGGCAAAACCATCGTAGAGACAACAATGCATATTATTTTTTAAGGGTTTTGTGCAAAAAAACCCTCGAAGTAGCCAATTTTTGCAAGAAAACCCTCCATCTCAAATAAATGCAAGTCAATACCGCCATCTCAAAAGTCACCCGCAATATAGCCCTCGCGTGTATCGATGACGTGGCAGCCGTTAACTCCGTCAGTGGGTTTTGTGCAAAAAAACCCTTGAAGTAGCCAAATTGCAAAAAAACCCTTCATTAAACCAATTTTTGCAAAAAAAAACCTTTCTCGTATTTTAAAATTCGGGTACGGGTTCGGGTTTACCTATAATACCCAAAAATAAAAATTGTTGTATGTAAATCTATCCACCCTATTGTTCGTACCGAAGTTGCAATAATAAATAAGTACGAGTTTTTGGGAGCGAACGGAGATATTTCTCTTATTAACGATAATCGTGCTTCTGTGATTACAGAGATGGAATTCGAGTGAACGAGAATACGAAATATACGCAAGAGTTAGCTATGATTTTTAGAGAAGTAATATATGTTTTGTCGAGGCTCTGAGCCTTACAGAAGGTGATTCCGTGCCGGGCACGTTTTTCGAAGCTCTGAGTCTTACAGAAGTTGATTTCGTGGCTTGCACGTTTTTCGAAGCTCTGAGCCTTACAGAAGTTGATTTCGTGGCTTGCACGTTTTTCGAGGCTCTGAGCCTTACAAAATATTTTGTCTCTTTTGCGACGAATTTGGGCTTTTACAGAAGATTTTCTGGTTTTACAGAAAACTTATGTAAATTTTACAGAATTCTTCTGTTAAACCCTAGATTTTTCCTTCTCCTATAAATGGCTCCACCATGTCTTACTTTGATCATGCCAATGATCAGAAATTTAAGAAGATATCAAAATCGATTATTACCATATTGTTTCCTTTGCTTCCCTGTACAATCGAATTCTCCAACAGTCGCTTTTTCAAAACAAACCTTGGCTACTTTGAGGGTTTTTTTGCACAAAATTTGGCTACTTTGAGGGTTTTCTTGCAAAAATTGACTACTTTGAGGGTTTTTTTGCACAAAAGTTCACTCGTCGTGACGTTTTGGAACGGAGTTAACGGCTGCCACGTCATCGATACACGCGAGGGCTATATTGCGGGTGACTTTTGAGATGGTGGTATTGACTTGCATTTATTTGAGATGGAGGGTTTTCTTGCAAAAATTGGCTACTTCGAGGGTTTTTTTGCACAAAACCCTTTAAATAAAATACGATCACAATTTATATTTACATAAATTGCTAACAGAAAAGAAAATGGTTCACGATTCACGAATATCAGCCATTAACATAAATAGTTCAATATTACCCGACAAACAAGAACATAGTTTATTTATGATTCTATCTAAATAAATTAAAAACGTCAAAAAGAGGTAATTGGTAACATCAGTTTATTGGCTATTTTGCAAAGCCAAAACTGCAATGAATAGAAAGAGGAGCTGAGGAATCAGTAGGTCTAGATTAAGTGAATGTTCTACTTCATTTTTGTTTTAGTCAAAAAAGTTAATTTCACTAAATTTATTTTAAATCCATTAAGTGGAGGGTTTGATTCCTTCCATCACCTTTATCTCAACTTTTTTTTTTTTGGATTTACTTGCATCCTTCTCCATTAAACAAACCAAACCCAAATATATTGTATTTTATTAAATAATTATGACCAGACAAATGTGGTCGACTAAAAGTTAATTTTACGTGAAACAATCTATGTCATTTTTTGAACTCTCTAGAAGAATTTATTGTTCGTTAACATGTAAATCGATATTCAATCAATCCTTAAAATTTGTTATATCATTACCTTGTAGAGGATAAAAGACAAAATCAATTCTACGTATGATGTATTGGAAACCCACATTTCAAAATCAACTTGCATATTAAGTAAAGGCAAAACAAACATGATTGATTAGTCTTTATTCCACCACTATATTACTAGCTTTATAAATTCTTGGAATTAATATCATCTTTAGTGCCCTAAAAACAAAGAAATAAAGCTATTTTTCTCTAGAGGTAAAGAAAACAATGTCATTTCCTAAGAAGAGCATAAAAGAAAACTACAACATGAAGTCATTTTCTAATAATAAAGAGGGCCCAAATTCTTCTTTCTTCTCACCCAATTGGACCCTTCCTCAATCCCCTCTCCTCTCCTCTCTTTAAATTCCGCTAATACCCTTCTCACTTTCACTCTTATATTTCATTAAAACCTTTTTTATATTTCCTCTACCTCAAAGTTTGAGAGAAAGAAAGAAAGAGAGAGAGAGAATGGTGGGTTCTTGAAGCTTCTCACATTATTTTCTTCATCGTTCAAGAAATCAATATATGATTTGATGATGTTTCCTTTTATAGAAATATATGTCTCTTTCTCAAAGTCTTGTTTTGTCTTTTTTGTTCTTTGCCATGTACTTACAGGAAGTGGAAGAAGAGGTCTCAAGATGGGAAGGCTACGCCGATTGGAGAAACAGAGCCGCCGTGAAAGGCCGTCACGGTGGCATGCTCGCCGCCTCGTTCGTCTTAGGTCAGTTAAAATTCCAAATTTACCCCTCGATTCTCTTATGCATCTTTTTCTTTATCAACCACACATTTATATATATTAAAAACGATTCTCTAATGGATCATTGTGACTGATTTATATATACTTTTCTTGTGAAGTGGTGGAGATATTAGAGAATCTAGCGTATTTGGCGAATGCGAGTAATCTCGTGCTATACCTAAGAGAGTACATGCACATGTCTCCATCGAAATCGGCAAATGACGTCACCAATTTCATGGGCACAGCTTTTCTCCTAGCTCTCCTCGGTGGTTTCCTCTCCGACGCTTTCTTCTCCACTTTTCAAATCTTCCTCATCTCAGCCTCCATCGAGTTTTTGGTAAACATCTCTTACTTAATTATTCTTATATTCACTTAACTCTTTTACATTTTGCTAATCCTTATAATTTCTAAACTCAACAATAAACAACAAATCAAACTAGCTCCACTTATAAAAATATTCAGAAACTTTCTTATCCATTAGATTGCTTTAATTAGTTTTGTTTTCTCTATCGCTTAAGTTTTAAGTTATTAGCGTTGACCTTTTTTTAATGGCTAGCCACAACAATCATAAATCCGTTCACATTAAAATAGATCCCACATGTATATCTATAAAAATATAGCATAAAAGAAAATTATCACATATGAAAATATGGTTGTAGCAAAAAATCCAACGAACCATGCGTGCATTAGGATGCTGATAAAAAGGACAAAAGCAAAGAGAGGAGCGTGACTTTGATACGGTACCGTATCTATACGCAATGCTTTGTTTTGATCCTAACACGACACATACGTGATAATTAACATCTATAAAAATCCGTATGTTAAGGTCGGGACCCAAACGTATTTTTATTAGTTCTGTCACTGTCTCAGGGTTAAAAAAGGAAAATTTTAAAACTCTTTCTTGGGTTTCAGTAACACAACGACCTTTTTAATTTTTTTTGTTATCTTGTCTTTACGTTTGATAGGGTATGAAACTATAATGTCCACTTATATAACATCTGCCACTCGTACCCTCGTGACTCTACCACTTAATGTTACAAAAGACAAAACAAACTTGTAGTTCTAAAGTACAGTTGGAGAGCTCTTAATGCTTTGTGGGTAGCGTTTCGCGTTCTTATGCGGACGCAAACGCAAACGCAAACGCTCTTTCTTCTACTTCCCATTGTGGATAGATAGATAAACTATCATAACTTCATTATAAAACTTCTAAGAGATTACAAGAAAAAATATATAGCTGGTTTAGCTTATAATTTCACTATCCAATTACGAGTGTTTTTTTTAGTTTTATATAGATTTTAGTTATTTTACTTGTATGATATGAAAGTATTTATTTTCCATGAGTCATACATTCATCTCGAATCAACATATCAATATATGATTGGATAATATATACTAGTAGAGTCCAAAACTTTAAAACCCTGATGGTACGTCAGTGTAACCGAAGTTATTTCTTCAAGAAAAGGCAGTGGCCAATGAGACGACCACACGAAAATTAGGTTTTGTCCATACCTCATTTAATAACGACGTTTCATCGTTCATAACGGTTTCAATTATTTGTATCACGTCGCTGATCTGACTCTCACGAACCACAAGGGTTAAACTCTCTCACGTGTCCCTGGTCCCATTCCCATACTATTCTTTGCAACTCCCAAGAAAAAACCGTCGTCTATTTATTAATGATTTTAACAAATCCAATTTAGTTAGCCAATATGATTAAAATGTGTTTTGGGAGACGTGCAGGGATTGATCATACTCACAATTCAAGCTCGAACACCGTCTTTAATGCCTCCATCATCGTGTGATGGTCCCACGTGTGAGGAGGTGAGTGGTTCGAAGGCAGCGATGTTCTTCGTGGGATTGTACCTTGTGGCTTTGGGTGTGGGAGGGATTAAAGGTTCATTACCATCTCATGGAGCAGAACAGTTTGATGAGAGTACACCTAAAGGTCGGAAACAAAGGTCAACGTTCTTCAACTACTTCGTTTTTTGTCTTGCTTGTGGAGCACTCGTAGCTGTCACGTTTGTGGTTTGGTTAGAAGACAACAAAGGATGGGAATGGGGATTCGGTGTTTCTACCATTGCTATCTTCGTCTCTATTCTCATCTTTCTCTCTGGATCGAGATTTTATAGGAACAAGATTCCATGTGGAAGTCCTCTCACCACAATCTTGAAGGTTTGTTTTGACCTCTTTCATTATTTGGAGATTGACGTGTGCCCTAAGTTCTGTATATGATTTGTTTGATTCAGGTTCTTCTTGCGGCTTCCGCAAAGTGCTTCTCGAGTGGAAGTTCAAGCAATGCGGTTGCGAGTATGTCCGTGAGTCCCTCTAATCATTGCGTATCAAAGGGGAAAAAAGAAGTTGAATCACAAGGAGAATTGGAAAAGCCGCGTCAAGAAGAAGCCGTGCCTCCTCGGGCACAACTAACTAACAGTTTGAGAATCTTAAATGGAGCTGCGGATGAGAAACCGGTACATAGATTGTTAGAATGCACAGTCCAACAAGTGGAAGACGTGAAGATTGTCCTGAAAATGCTTCCGATATTTGCTTGCACCATCATGCTCAACTGTTGCTTAGCTCAACTCTCTACATTCTCCGTCCAACAAGCTGCTTCTATGAACACAAAGATAGGAAACCTTAAGATTCCTCCAGCTTCCTTACCGATCTTCCCCGTCGTTTTCATCATGATCCTCGCACCTATCTACGACCATCTCATTATCCCATTCGCTAGAAAGGCAACCAAAACAGAAACGGGAGTCACTCATTTACAAAGAATCGGAGTAGGTTTAGTTCTTTCGATATTAGCAATGGCGGTTGCAGCTCTGGTAGAAATCAAACGAAAGGGAGTGGCTAAAGACTCCGGCTTACTTGACTCGAAAGAAAACTTACCCGTCACTTTCCTATGGATCGCGCTTCAATATCTTTTCCTAGGATCAGCTGATCTATTCACACTAGCTGGACTATTAGAGTATTTCTTTACGGAAGCACCTGCCTCTATGAGATCTCTAGCGACATCGCTATCGTGGGCTTCCTTGGCAATGGGGTATTACCTAAGCTCAGTGATCGTATCCATAGTAAACAGCATCACAGGGAGCTCAGGCAATACACCTTGGCTTAGAGGAAAGAGCATAAACCGTTACAAACTAGACTACTTCTATTGGCTAATGTGTGTTCTTAGTGCAGCTAACTTCTTGCACTACCTCTTCTGGGCAATGCGTTACAAGTATAGATCAACAGGTTCGAGAAGCTAAAATTGGGTGGTCAACTTTTGAGTTTGAGGGGTCTTTTTTTTATTAGAGCAGAAAATGTTTTTACTTGAGCGGCTGTTATATAGGAGATGATAAATGGGGGTACGTAGTAATGTTGTGATCAGGTAAATATTCGGGGTTTGGAGTTTTTATCGTTGGACAAGGAATGTACAGCGAATGATATTAACTTGCTTTAGTCTTACTTTTGAACTGTTTCTTGTGGTGTACGAAATTGATGAGTCAAGCTGTTATGTTTTGGTATATTCACAAAGGTTGATTTTGGAAAATCTGTGAGTACTTACCTGTGTTGAGCTAATTTTTCTTCATACGTTGCTTTGATTCTCATCAAGAGAAACTAAAGAAGTGGAATTTCAGAGAAATGTTGTAGTTTTGTCATTTATGGTATGCGAAATTACTGAGAAAACGACGAGTAACGAGGCCCAAAGATTTTTAAAATGGCCTGGAAGATAATAAGGAAACAAAGCCCATTTATTTAGGTTTTGGTCAGTCAAATAGTGGTAAGTAAAGTTATAAAACAATTTTTTTCTGTCTCCTTGATTGAATCTCTATAGAAAAACATCAGATTATTATATGATTGACCTTTATCTTATTTTCTTGTTGGTTTTGGTAAAGTTAGAGTTTAAAATTGAGCACCGTATTGGGAGAACCGGAGATCGACCGAGATCGACGGTCGAGATGATCGTCCAAGAATAAAGAAATCATGAAGAATCTAGAAGATCATGATATTTGTTAATATCTTAGTTTATGATATTTACCATTATCTCTAAATATATTATTTACATTTATATTTATCTTAGATTAGGAAATCTCATCTCTATATAAGAGAATGTAATTTATAAGTTTATTCTTATGAGAATCAATTATAATTCTTTGTAAACACTTTTGTGTTCTTTACTCTCATCAATTTATCACACCGCTAAATATTGAAAAGCACTTAAAATAACTATATAAAAACGATCAAAAATAAATTTTTCTTTTTATTTTTGACACTAAATTAATCTTTAAATTTTTTTTCAAAAAAAAAATCAAGGCTAGATTATTTCTCACAAGGGACTTTTAGGGTTAAAATTCTAAATAAATCCAAAATTATGATAAATTATTAATGCTAAAATAAATAAATAAACAGAAGTGTCTTCACGAAACAAAAAACAGAATTGTCTTCTTTAAACAGAATTGGATAAGTACTAAAATATTTATATTCTCTCAACTAAAATCTCTTTTTAATAGAACTAAAAGATAAATCAAAACGGAATCCCAACAATAAAAGCAAACGATTTTTTACTTTCTTTAAAACTCATAATTCGTTGATTATCAAATTGCTAAGTAATTTCGCAGAAGCTTCCTTTGTAATTTCCACCAACTTTCTCTTTATTTTTCTTCTGCTTTGCTTATAATTGCGTCTTTGCTTTCTCCTATTACCTTTACGCGGCACATAGATTATCCTCTCCTTGTGTGTAATTTCTTTAATTCCTCTGTTCTTCTTCGTAATCTAGTTTTGTTTTGTTACTGTTGCTTTTGTGGATTTCTGTTTCGTTGACCCTTTTGGACTCCATCAATTTTAGGGTTTCATTCTTCTTTTCTGTGGATTTTGATTTCTTCTTCTTCTCTGGTGGGTTTTGGCACTGTTAGGGTTTTGGGTATTTTGTTCAATTCCTTAGGTTTTATGTTTAATAAAGACGAGACCTTTTGATGATGATTGCATAGTTTTAGTTTCTTCTAATATTTTAGAACAGAGTCAATTTTTTAAGGTCATCTTATCGAATCTGAGTCTACTTGTCGTTGAAAAAATGCTTAAAGAAATGATTTTTTTAAAAAATTCATTGACTTTTTGTATTGTTTAGATTCTTGACTTGTTTCTTACTTCTTGTTTTTATCCCATAAACTAGGTTTTGATGATGTTTTCAGTTGTAAAGTTTTGTAATTTGTCATGGTTTTTGAAGTTTTGTTTACATTTGTTTGATTGATTTCAGGAAAAACAAAATGGGTCAAGCTTTGGGTTGTATTCAAGTTGATCAGTCGAATGTAGCAATCAAAGAGACTTTTGGGAAGTTCGACGAAGTTCTTGAGCCGGGTTGTCACTGTTTGCCATGGTGTTTGGGAAGTCAAGTCGCTGGTCACCTTTCCTTACGTGTTCAACAGCTCGATGTTCGCTGCGAGACAAAAACTAAGGTCTCTTGACACTTACTCATGAATCAATGCCTTATTCGTTTTGTGATATTGAAGGTTGTTACAATTTTTGGTTACTTTGTTGTCAAGGATAATGTGTTTGTCACGGTTGTTGCTTCCATTCAATACCGTGCCTTAGCGGAGAGTGCTCAAGATGCTTTTTACAAGCTTAGCAACACAAGGAATCAGATTCAAGCTTATGTCTTTGATGGTTTGTTTCAATATCCTTTCCTTTTTTTTGGCTTCTTGATGTTGTTGTGTTTGCCTTATAATAACATATCCGTCATTGATTTATCTATGAATAGTGATCCGAGCAAGTGTACCTAAGCTGGATCTTGACTCAACCTTTGAGCAAAAGAATGACATTGCAAAAACCGTTGAGACTGAGCTTGAAAAGGTAAACTACTTTCATGCCATCTCGTTGAGGGAAATTTGTGCAGAAAAATAGGATAACAGAGTGTAACTGCTGTTGTGTTTAATAGGCTATGTCGCATTACGGGTATGAGATTGTTCAGACACTGATTGTGGATATCGAGCCTGATGTGCACGTCAAGAGGGCAATGAATGAGATCAATGCTGGTAACTTTCAAGTTTCAACTGTTGATATACACGTTTTCGACTTTTATATGCTGAGATTCTTACGATGTATTGTTCTGTTTCTTGTGGAAACGCAGCTTCTAGAATGAGAGAGGCAGCGAGTGAGAAAGCTGAGGCAGAGAAGATTCTGCAGATCAAGAGAGCTGAGGGAGAAGCTGAATCGAAATACCTTTCAGGTATGGGTATTGCCCGTCAGAGACAAGCCATTGTGGACGGTCTGAGAAACAGCGTGCTCGCCTTCTCTGAGTCTGTTCCAGGAACATCTTCGAAAGACGTGATGGATATGGTTCTGGTTACTCAGTACTTCGACACATTGAAGGAAATTGGTGCTTCTTCGAAGTCAAACTCGGTGTTCATACCGCACGGTCCAGGTGCTGTTAAGGACATTGCTTCACAGATCAGGGATGGTCTTCTTCAGGGTAACTCTGCTGCTGAGTAAAGAGGTCTCAAAGTACAAAGGCTTTTCAGGGTTTAGAGTTGTGTTGTTGCTTCTTAGTTTATCTTTAGAGGTTTGACGTTCTATTTGCGAAGTCTACATGGATTCTTAAATTTCTTATCGCTTCACTGTTCTACTTCTAGGCTTGTAAACTGGATCCACTGTCTTGCTTTGTGGGTTTGTGGATATAGTTTGGGCTTGAAAATATTTGACTTGTTTTGGGTTTTAAATGTGATTTTTGTGTCAAGAAAGTTTTTATTTTTAAACTAAAAAGCTTAATAGAAAACTTAGCCATAATACGATAGTGATTGAAGCGTGTGCTAAAGTGAATTATCCTGATTTTACTGAATAACACCCACATTGGTAACATTTGTATAGAAAACTTAAAACTACGAAACATTTCAATTTAATATATAAAAAAAACAAAAGAAACAATAAAAATAACGTTTTATAAAGAAACAATTAACTTGATAAACAAAAATTAGCTACTTTTTAAATCTCTACGATACCAAATTACTGAGATCTGTGCTTCACAATTTCTAAAACAATCATCTCAACGTTCCAAACTCATCGACGTGGCAGCGAACACGGAAGGATCCAAGCTGACGTGGCGTATAGTTGATTATAACAGGTCCACGCATTATTATTCGAATCTCGATAAAAAGATCTTTCCTAACACCAAACCAAAAGTGATCTCTCTGCCAAATAATATTTTCTTTAAAAAAAAAAAATTTCAACGACTCTAAACCTCTTCTTCAGTAACACTCGGTGCAAAAATATCTTCTTCCTCTTTCTTCTGCTCTCTCTCGCCATGTCCACCGTTCCCATTGAGTCTCTTCTCCACCATTCTCATCTTCGTCAAAACTCAAAAATCTATCGCGGAACTAGAAGCTTCTTCATACCTTGCTCGTTGAATCTCCCTTCTCATTTCACTTCCAACAAACTACTACACTCAATTAGAACAAGCGTCGGTGCTAGCTCGAAACATAGAAGGTCCGTCGCGATTCGTGCTAGCTCTCCCGATACTGCCGTCGTGGAAACCGCTCAATCGGATGATGTCATCTTCAAAGAAAATTTCCCTGTTCAACGAATCGAAAAGGTTTCCTTAATCACATTTAGCGTAATTTGATTGAATATAGTTGTCATGGTGTTGTTAGTTAAATCTAGTAGATTCATTGATTTTGTGTGTGTTTTGGCTGGATTTCATGGTTTTGATTTCGATTTTGGGAATGATAGGCAGAAGGAAAGATATATGTTCGATTAAAGCAAGTGAAGGAGAATAATTGGGAGCTGAGTGTTGGAAGTAGTATTCCTGGAAAATGGATTTTGCATTGGGGAGTTTCATATGTGGGTGATACTGGCAGGTAGAAGTTTCCTCATTTACCTTTTTTTCTGGTGTCCTCATTTACATTAATGGGAAAATTTTATTCCCTTTATGGTCTCTACATTTTCAATTTGATAGTGAATGGGATCAACCTCCGGAAGATATGAGACCTCCTGGTTCAATTGCCATTAAGGTATTACTCTGGAAGTTTTTTTCCCTATTTGGTTTTGGATAGTTGTAACATTTTGTTATGTTTGTGTATCAGGACTATGCTATAGAGACACCGTTGAAGAAGTTATCCGAAGGAGATTCATTTTTTGAAGTTGCTATTAATCTAAATCTGGACAGTTCAGTTGCAGCTCTTAATTTTGTTTTGAAGGTTCTGTTGCTTTGACCCTTTGTAACAGAGTTGGTTGTTGGTTTGCTTTTAGTTGTGCATTTATTTGGGACTGTTTGTGTTCCAGGACGAAGAAACTGGGGCGTGGTATCAGCACAAAGGGAGAGATTTTAAGGTTCCTCTTGTGGACGATGTTCCTGATAATGGAAATTTGATTGGAGCAAAGAAAGGATTTGGTAAATTTCTCGGTTTTTTATGCTAGATATCTACAACCTTTGTCTAGACTATATGTTTTGCATTCTTATACTTAGGCTTTCTTTCACTTTTGTATGTATTAACTATTATTTTTTCAACGATGTATAATGATGGGAAGTTAGTATTACAACAGACTTTATTGAATCTTTATACTGATTGAGACTTGCTTTCTCTTGGATCTCTAGGTGCAATTGGGCAGCTTGCAAACATCCCTCTCGAACAAGATAAGTCCAGTGGAGAAGTTCAAAAAAAGAGCGAGAGCTCATCTGATTCTACGAAAGAAAGAAAAGGTCTTCAAGAGTTTTACGAGGAGATGCCAATAAGTAAACGTGTTGCCGATGATAATTCAGTCAGTGTCACTGCAAGGAAATGCTCTGAAACATCTAAGAACATTGTATCAATTGAAACTGATTTACCGGGTGACGTTACTGTCCACTGGGGAGTTTGCAAAAACGGCAGTAAAAAATGGGAAATTCCATCTGAACCTTACCCTGAAGATACATCTTTGTTCAAGAACAAGGCATTACGCACTCGTTTACAGGTACGTGTAGAAGTAGGCAAGAATCACTTGTGTTGTGTCTCTCTAATTGTATTCTGTGAGATTCAAATTAGTTCTTGGTTAGCACCTGGCGTATTCGCAATTGTCCAAGCAATTTGCAGGTTGTGCAGGCTTGGTTTTTAACTAAGCATTAGAATGGTTAGCAACACAATGCATTCGGTTCTTCTTTTTTTATGCACCCTGTTAGACATTTCCTTCGTACTTTTACCGCCACTATGTCTTTGCTGCTGCTTCCAGACATTTTTTGGGCACCTAGCGATCATTTTCATGTTGGCACCTAAATATTTTGCTTACCTTAAATATTAGAATATTTTCTGTTTCTATCAGTGACATTAGCTAAGTGTTTATGCATATGAACATTCTGCAGCGAAAAGACGATGGAAGTGGATCGTTTGGATTATTCTCTCTCGATGGAAAGCTTGAAGGGTTATGTTTTGTTCTTAAGTTAAATGAAAATACTTGGCTAAATTATAGGGGGGAAGACTTCTATGTCCCTTTCCTTACTTCAAGTAGCTCGGTCGTTGAAACTGAAGCTACTGAAGCTGCCCAAGTGAGTAAACACTCGAAAAAAACAGATAAAGAAGTGTCTGCTAGTGGATTTACTGATGAAATCATCACTGAGATAAGGAACTTGGCAAATGACATTCACTCTCACAAGAATCAGAAGACAAACGTAAAAGAGGTGCATGAAAACATTCTACAAGAAATCGAGAAACTGGCTGCGGAGGCATATAGCATATTTAGAAGCACAACTCCAAGTTTTTCCGAGGAAAGTATTTTAGAAGCAGAGGCTGAAAAGCCTGACATTAAAATCTCCTCAGGAACCGGCTCGGGATTTGAGATATTATGCCAAGGATTCAACTGGGAGTCCAATAAATCTGGGAGATGGTACTTGGAACTTCAAGAAAAAGCCGATGAGTTAGCTTCACTAGGATTCACTGTTCTGTGGTTACCTCCACCGACAGAATCTGTGTCACCTGAAGGGTATATGCCTAAAGACCTGTATAACTTGAATTCCAGGTGAGCTCTACATTTTTATTAGACTGTCTACTGTAGCTTATTTGCTTAAAACTTTTTTATGAATCTTAAAGTAGGAGTCACTAGAGAAAGTGTTAATTTTCTTAGGAGATCAACAATACTTATGCATTTTCATGATGCAGCGGTAGTGTGTATCAAATAAGAAAAAAATACTAGCATGTATCTGAAGTACCTGTTTCCCCCTTCTTTTTTGTTACAAACTTTCAGATATGGAACTATTGATGAGCTGAAAGATACAGTGAAGAAATTTCACAAGGTTGGGATCAAAGTTTTAGGCGATGCTGTTTTGAATCACCGCTGTGCACACTTCAAGAATCAAAATGGTGTATGGAATCTTTTTGGAGGACGTCTAAACTGGGACGATAGGGCAATCGTTGCAGATGATCCTCATTTCCAGGTATTACTTTCCTTTCTTTGTGTTTCAAATAAATAGATTTAGAACAAAAAAGAGGCAAATTCTTTGATAGGGAATGTGCTTTTTTGCTGTTATATGCTGCCGTATTATTAATTTCCACTAATGTTTTTGAGGGAAATACGATGCTTATGATCTCTATTAGCCTTGATGATATAATCAACTAATTCATTGATTCAGGGTAGAGGAAACAAGAGCAGTGGAGATAATTTCCATGCTGCTCCAAACATTGATCACTCGCAAGACTTTGTTAGGAAGGATATCAAGGAATGGCTATGCTGGATGATGTTAGTTCCCTTTTATTTCTTTGAATATCTGCTGATTGGTTTGGTGTCTGATTTCATTCGCTATTTCGATTTCACCTGCAGGGAAGAAGTTGGGTATGATGGATGGAGGCTTGATTTTGTAAGAGGGTTCTGGGGAGGTTATGTGAAAGACTATATGGATGCTAGCAAACCGTACTTTGCGGTTGGTGAATATTGGGATTCCCTAAGTTACACGTATGGAGAAATGGACTACAATCAAGACGCACATCGTCAAAGGATTGTTGACTGGATCAATGCAACCAGTGGAGCTGCTGGTGCATTTGATGTCACTACCAAAGGAATTCTTCATACGGTACCTAACAATATTGCATCTTGTAGCGTTTGATTCAACATTGCGTATTGGAGTATAATATCTGGTAGCTTTGTGTGTGTAGGCGCTTCAAAAATGTGAATATTGGAGACTCTCAGACCCAAAAGGGAAGCCTCCAGGTGTAGTTGGATGGTGGCCTTCTCGTGCTGTAACATTCATCGAGAATCATGACACTGGCTCTACTCAGGTTTTCTTTCTCAGCATCTTAATTGCCTCAAGTTTCTGTTCCCTTTAAATAAACCGTCTTAACTATTTTTTCCACTTTTTTTAAAGGGTCATTGGAGATTTCCGGAGGGGAAGGAAATGCAAGGATATGCTTACATCCTGACTCATCCAGGAACACCAGCGGTTTTCTTCGACCATATCTTCTCGGATTATCATCCCGAGATTGCTGCACTTCTTTCGCTCAGGAACAGACAGAAACTCCACTGTCGGAGTGAGGTAAAGTAGTATCAAGAACTTACAATCTTTATACAAAATTCGAAAGGTCTTAAAACCAGCCTCCTTTGTTTTCGTGTTTTTTTTTGTGAATTATAAAGGTGAATATAGACAAGAGTGAGAGAGATGTGTACGCGGCTATAATAGATGAAAAGGTTGCAATGAAGATCGGACCAGGGCATTACGAACCACCAAACGGATCTAAAAACTGGTCTGTAGCCGTTGAAGGCAGAGACTACAAGGTGTGGGAAACATCTTAAGAAGAAGGTAATGTTTATGTGTAGTAAGTAAATAAAAAAATTCCTGGAGGAAAATGTTATATATATTATTTCAGAGAAGAACCAGAAATAAGCTTGGTGGGACTAAGACCAGATTTAAGATTTGTCCCAATTTTTTCAGTACTGAGAATATTCATATTGTTGTATTGGATGCTTGTAAAGTGTATGCATATATATGAAGAATATGTGTTAAGGTGATTAGATGAATAAAGTAGTCACTATTTGTCACTGTGGAACCTGTGGTATATATTTCCTTTTCAGCTTCATAGTAAGTAATAAAAGATATTCGGCCAAAATTCTAAAAAAGTTAATGTTAAGAGTTTAGTTTGAGAGATATCCTAGTAATATTATTTAAAAAATATTCCAAAATTCCAAAACTTCTTTGTTTAGTGACATCATACATAATGAATAAATCGTTACTTAGGGTTGTTAAAACATTCATGATCTTTTTCTAAATTTTCAGAAATCTTTACTAAACTTGGAATTTGTAGTTTGATAATTTGTTACTCAATCAATATAACTATACTTCTATGTCAATCAATACAATTTAATAGAGTAGCGTTCAATGGATAAGTTGACTTAGACCATGATTATCGATAGGCTCTAAAAAAAATTTTAGGTAAATCTTAAGTATTAAAATGTATTTAATTAAATGGCAAATGGTTATTATTGATAAGATTGGTAAGAAAGGTTTCTTAGCTAAGAGCCAAAAAATGTTTGTAAGAGGTAAATCTTAAGTATTAACTAAATTTTTTATAATTTTAATACTAAAAAATTACTAAAAACCAAAGTTAACAACCTCCCAATAATGTTGCTCTTATTGAATTAGAGGGATGGCATTAGCAAGTAACAGTGATCATTTGCTCTTTCTTCCTCTTCTTCCCCAAATTTTTATTTTACCACTAATCAATTAGGTGGAATGAAACTGTATTTTTTTTTATACATTTGTGCTATATTTTTTTCTTATCAAAGGACTAGATAATCCGAATTTTATATGTATATAAAAACTGACCATCTAGCAGATGCATTAGCGAATTATACGTTTTCTTTATCTTTAAATTTTCATGATCATGCTTGTAGTATATATGGTTCCGATAGTTGTTGATTCGATCATGCGGAAAGATGTATCTGGACCTCCCTATCCAAGACGAGTTATGTAATTGTTTTTACTCTGTCAATAATATCCGGGAGATTTGTCTTTCGGTCTTTCAGCAAAAAAAAAAAGACTACGACCACAATAATTTTATTTAGAATACAAAAATTAATTGTCGTTCAGTGTACCGTACATGGATTAAATTTTAATTTAATTAAAAACGTAAATCAGACATTTGATAAACTAAAAAAAAATTAAATATAATTAATTGTTTTTACTAATGTCACCAATATGATCTTGTGTTTACATAACATCTAATATATATTTTAAGCTGAAAAAGTAAATTGTTGAAAGATGAGCAAAACAAATGTAAAATATAAACAAAACATAAGAAAAAACATATTTCTTCTCAAGATAAGCGTTTTGAACGCAAATTTGAGAATACACTTTGTTTTTAACGTTTTCTCCTATTAAATAGTTGTTTTTAACATGGTTTTGAAATCAAATAACGTATATAGTTCTTAATTGTTCCTCTTGATGTAGAATATATGCATGTAATATGGCGTTGAGAACATGTTCTTGAGCTTAGATAGTGTTTTCCTTAATGTTTATGAATCATAGACATTTATTTATTGTTTTTCTTGATTTTAGAATATGTATTATACATGTAATGTTGATCTATAAAGAAGAAAGGAGCCTTATCAGTAGGCGTCCCTGGAGAAGTAGCCTTATCTGTTCACGGCTTGGAAACAACACGGAAAGCTACCATGAAGCAATTAGTGTATCCCGCCGAGAAACTCGCAGCTCAAGGATTTAAGATCTCAATGTATCTCTACATGCATATGAACACGACTAGAGGCAAAATATTACCAGACAAAAGTCTCTCTAAACTTTTAAAAAAATATATAATATTTTTTTTTATCATCTTTTGTGAGTTTATCTTGTTTGTCATGGTGTTTTTGTTGCATTTAGAGTACTAGTGAGTCTTGTTGCGTTTTAGCAATCCTAGAGTGCATTTGTCTTCTTTTCGCCTTTTTGTAGTTATGTAGATGCTTAGGAGTGCCTTGGATCAAAAGGGACGCATGGAGCTTGAAGATATACACTTTTAAATGCAAACAAGGATGATGCATAATCATATATATATGCATACATGTTAGAAGATTATGTCGGATGGAGTCTGATCAAGCTCGAATTTGGACACGGCATTAAAATTGAATTAGTTTCACTCTGAATCGTTAAGCCCAAAACCACGATTTGTGTTTTGAATTTGGTAAGATACTTAGTGCGAAAGTGTTTTGAAATTCGTTGGAAACTAGACGCAAAAGTCAAGCAAAACAAATAAAAAAAAAACAAATATTAACCATTCTTTATTTTTTATGATTGATTGATTCATAAATAAAACTGAAAAATATTTTACTCTCTTTATAATTCTTTCAGTAGTCAAATTTTCCAACCTTAGCTTCTTTCGATAATGTTTTTCTTAAATGCATAGGCATAAAAGTTGCAACATTATATTATACAGTTGATTTAGTGGAATGAGTGGAACGAACAACTTTTCCGATCTACCGGTTAACCAAACATTTTCGATATGTTGCAAATTATGGGAGAAAAATTTGTATTCCACATTATTTCATTAATCTCACCACTTATTCTTAGTATTTCATGATATGAAATTGACAAGAACATGTATCCCAGAGAAGAGATCCATGTTTAAATGTGAGTAGCAATTGTAATCAGTTTATCCTACTTTACATACACACATATAATGATCAGTGAAGCCTTGACAAGAACCACCGGGATAACCTTGAGCATGACAGTAATCAAGACATTTTCCATCTTTGTCCAAGCCGGTTGGATCTGAGCATTTGTTTCCGGTAAAAATTGGTGATTCTATACACTCTGTCAATTTACGTTACAAAAGATTAACAGAAATTATTAGTTAGTTATACGAAAAAGTAACATATGATATTTTCTGTAAATCAGGCAAACACACCAAGTTGGATGTATAATTATATTAAATGAAGAATTTCAGATAAAAATAAATAAAATTAGCTATAATCAAATTGTTATTTGAAGGGAAATTAATAGCTAGATGTCAAAGAAATCGTTCACCTCCGGCTGAGAGAATACATAGACAAAGAACCAAGAAAAATGAGACTTTGTTAGATGCCATTTTCTTATTTGAAGCTTTTTTTTTTCAAAAAATACAAAATATATGAATTTAGACAAGGAATGAGACTTTGTTAGACCCAGAATATATAAGTTTAAAAGAGTTTTGTTTGGATTCTATATCATAATAACTTTTCAAATTTTATGGATTTCTTTCTATTAAAAACAGTGACAGCAAATAGAAATATATCTTTACCCTTTAACCAAAATGGTAGTTTTGGTATTTTCCTAAGTTCGTATTGAAAAATGTTTCGGGATTATTGTCTAAAATGCTAATTTTGTTCAACTCTTTTTCAAATTTGCCATTTTCTCAACATTCTTTCAAATTTGTCATTTTTTGCCATTTTAAAAAACTAAACATTTGGGAATTTTTTTCATAAAACACATTTCATAACAAAAAGTATACCCTAAAAAAACGGGAACCTAATAAACCCAAGTATCATGTGTAAATTTATGTTTTAGTATATAAGAAAATCACAATTTTGAAAGTTTTTTGACAATATGGCAAAATCTATAAAAGCCATCAAAATAAGTCCTTTATTCGTAATTGATTCAATATGTTTCAATTATTCGTGAAGATATCACATTTTGAACCATTTGATTTAATGGAGTGAGTGGAACAAACAACTTCCCCTAACTACCGATTAACCAAACATTTTCGATGGTTGCAAATTAAGGGCCCAAAATCACCCTTAAATCATTAAATTTGTATGGTATAGTGTTCTTACTATTATGATAAGAGATTGACAAGAACATATATCCCGGAGAAGATACATGTTTACATGTTGATAGCAATTTAGATCAATGAGATGTTTGTTTCTACATAACATTTACACATGTGGCCTTCACAAGAACCACCGGAGTAACCTTCACTACGACAGTATTCAAAACAGCTTTCTTCTCTGTTCACGCCGTTTGGATCTGGGCATTTATAGTTGATTTCTCTTGAAATTGGTGGTTGTCTACCACACTCTATCAGTTTATGTCAAAAACAAATTAGCATAATTATTTCCTAAATAAAAAATAACAAATAGTATTTTCTATTAATTAGGCAAACACACCAAATTTAGATGAACACTATATTATGTGAATAATTTAAATAAATTCGAAAAATTATTTAGTTATATATCAAATTGTAAAGTTATTTAAAGGGAAATTAATATATGTCAAAGAAATAGATATTACCTGCGATTGAGAGAATACATAAACAAAGAACCAAGAAGAATGCGACTTTGTTAGATCCCATTTTCTTATTTGAAGTTTTTCACAAAATACAAATTATATGAGATTAGACTGGGAAGGGGACTTTGTTAGACCCCAAATATATAAGTTTAAAAGAGTTTCATGCATTATACATTTATGATAAATTTTCAAATATTTGTGGATAGTTTTCTATAAAAAATAGGTATATTCTTACTAGAAAAAAATCTAACTATCACATTCTCGCTAGTTTATTTAATTAATTGTGTACTAATATATTTCTATTATTCTTAAATATTTATATATTAATTTTGGCCAAATACTTCCATAGTTGTGTATTGAAATATGTTTCTATTATTGTTAAATATGTTTCTATTATTCTTAAGTTTTCATCGTATGTAATAATAATTTTGTTTGTATGTATACCACATAAAATATAATTTTATTCTTAAATTTATCAAAAATCTAAGAACTTACTTCATTTTTAGATTTGATAAATTTAAGAATAATAGAAACATATTTCATTTGGTACATACAAAAATTATTGTTAGATTTGATGAAAACAATTCATGGCATTAGTAGCAAAATTGTACAATGAATGTTTTTTGTTCATCTTATACTTTATATATCAAACCAGGGAAAAAAATAATACAAAACTTAATATAAAATTCTAAAACAAACTCAGAAAAATCTGTCACAATTATCAAAAAAGAAAAAGAAAACACGAATACTATCGAAGAATAGTATTTATTTTCTAAAAGGTTTGAATAGTATTTATTTGTGTTCAAACTTCAAACTAGGCTCGCGGGCTGGTTTAGCCCGGCCTTGAAAAACAGTGGATTTGGACTTTAAAATATACGTCTAGAAAAAATTGGACCTCTCGTACTAAAGAGTTTTTGGGTTAAAGTCCGGTTGGGTTCGGACCGGTCCAAAAATTCTTTAAAAACATATTTTGATTTTTTTTTGTTAATATTTTCGTTTAATTGGAAGATTTGTTTAAAGATTTTTTTTTAATAGAGTTAAAAATCCAAAACCCAGTTTTCTAATTATGCCTTACTATAAATCTAAAAAAAGAAAATCTTGGCTCTACTACATAGTTCGAAGTTTTCTGATTTTATATTTTATTTGGTATGAGTTTAAACAATTTATTTAGATTATTTTTTGATTTTAGACTTTGTTTTAGAACTAAACTGGCTTTAGTAGTTATTTAAATTTGATTGACTCGTTTTGTACATAGATTTTTTTAAAGAAATATTATTAATTATAAATATATTTATTTTTTGTAAGAAAAACCCAAAAAGTTCTCGGAAAAGCTTTGTAGCCCTAACGGACTTTAAAATGTAGATTCGAAAATTTTATGTACCGGACCAAACCGAACTCAAATATATGCGGATTTGTAGACTTTGGGCCGGGCTAATCTAATTGACATGTCTAGTTCAAACTCTAAACTATGATGACAAAGCACAAGGTCCATCAAATATAAAAATCAACAACGAATGCCAAAGTCCATTAACAAAAAGCATTTGGCCTATCAACACATAACACGATTAGAAAAATAATGACAATCTAAAAAAATAGATAAACGGAGCCAACTATATCTTGCTCAAAAGTCGGAATCATTCATAGGCATGAAAAGTTGCAACAATATACAATTGATTTAATGGAGTTATGGAGTCAACCAATTCCCCTAACTACAGGTTAACCAATTATTTTTATATGTCGCAAATTATGGGCGCTTAGATCATTAGATTTGTAGTTATTTTGTGTTCCATATTTTTTATTAGTTATTCTTAATATTATTATAAGAAATTGACAAGAACATGTATCCGAGAGAATAGATACATGTTTAAATGTGAGTAGCAGTTTAAATCAATGAGATGTTAATTTGTTTATCCTACATAACATTCACACACATAATGATTTTTGTAGCCTTGACAAGAACCCCCGAGAAAACCTTGTTCATTACAGTAAATATAACATTTCGCGTTTTTGTCTACACCGTTTGGATCTTCGCATTTTCTTCCTGTTGGGTTTTGTGCTTCTCCATAATCTAGAAGTAAATGTTAAATAGAAAATTAATGGTTTTATTTCCTAAACCAAAAGAAATAAGGAATTATATTTTCTATAGAACACATAAACTTTGGATGTATAATACGAAGAATATATGATATTGTAAAGTTCTTTAGAGGGAAATATATGTCAAGCAAATTAATTACCTGCGGTTGAGAGCACACATAGAAAAAGAATCAAGAAGAATGAGACTTTGTTAGATGCCATTTTCTTATTTGAAGTTTGTTTTCTTACAAATATATGAATATAATCAAGAAGGAGACTTTGTTAGACCCCATATATATAAGTTAGAAGAGTTTATTGAATTTGACCGTTTTAATACATTTCTAAAAATGACATTTTTGGTAATACTTGACCAAAAATGTCATTTTTAGATATATTTCTATTTGGTCAAATATTACCATAATTTTTACATAGCATAAAGAGAAATGGGAAACTATTGTCCTGTCATGTTTGACTATTTAAAGCACGAACCATTAGTTAGTCCAGTACATCTCTATTTCTTAAAGACATTGTATCTTTAATTGTGAGGTTGTTCCATATTGTTCTTTGACTAGGCTTCTCAACACACAAGACACAACAAAGTCTTTACTTTGTTATCGAAAACTAGTTTTACCATTTTAGCAACCCATATACAATATTGATTAAACTAAGCAGTGGTGGAGTTGGGAATATTTTTACCGGGGCAGAAAAAATATACTAAAGAAAAGTCTATAAGCTGCCAATAAAATATTATAATTGTATTCACGTTTACTCATATAGCTTAAAACTTTTATTTTATCAGTTTTATTTTGTTACATCTTCAAATAAGTTTTTTCTTAAAACAAATTAAACTACGCAGTCATTTAGAAACTCATCACCGATGCGATTTCGTAGTGTCATCTCAACAATTTTCATCTCGAAAAGACATCTCATAGATAACAAAACTAAAAAGAAAAAGTAAACTAAATAAAACACTAACAAAAACTTACAGTGTAAATATAAAATCTATAATTTATGTGAATTTAAGTCATAAAGTCTCTAGTTTAACAAAATTCTAGAATATAATAAGACTACCAACTGATTACTTACACAAAAGTATGATACATGTTTTCTTACACAAAGGCTACGTACTAATTACTTACACAAAATTAACAGCTTAGAATTTTTATATCACAAGCAAAACTATAACTACATAACGTCCAAGCTTATGAAAATACCCTTATATCACAACATAAATGTGCCGCCACCGGCACCAGCTAACTTCATCCGTCCCGGGAAACGACCTTTGTCCTCTATGACACCCACCATTGTACTGAAGGTAAGCGAAAAAAAACCTATTACTAGTGACACACGAAACTCCTAATTGGCTCCAAATGGTGGTATTTTATACGCTGGTTTACGCAGGATGGTAAAGTGAAAGCCGCGGTAGGTGCGAGTGGAGGAGTAAATATCATCACCGCGTCTTTGGAAGTTTATTTAAATTATTTTTTCTTCAAGATGGATCCCCTTTCTTCCGTCTTGGCTTCAATAGTCTACCATCAGGTATTTTGCTTCTTTTTTTCTTCTGCCCAAACTAGAAACTTTCTTGTTCTCCAAGAACCTACAAATTGCTTTTTGTAATTTCATTTTCAGCTGATACCAAACATAGTTTCGTATGAAAATTGGACAACAATTCAGTGATCATTTCGAGATTCCGAAATAGATAATAAAATCATATTTCATTTGGTACATACAAAAACTTCTTGTTGGATTTGATGAAAATAATTCATGCCATTAGTTGTAAAATCGCACAATAAACTTTGTGTGTGTAAACCATGATTACTCATAAGTACAAGGCCCATCAAATATGAAAATTAACAATGAAATACCAAAGTCCATTAACAAAAGTTTACGGTCCATCAACACGGTTAGAAAATAACAACAATCGAAAAATAGGTAAATAGAGGCCAAATCTTTGTTGGTCAAAATTTCACCAACCTTTCTTAAGCTGCACCAAATCTTAACCCTATTGGTAGCATTCATTAAGCAGCACCAACCTTTGTTTAGTATTCCCTCAGAAAAAGAAAAAGAGAGTAGCTAGCGTTTAATGAAAATAGACAGGTGAACTTCGATCAACCCTAGTTCATAAATGTGACGCTTTTCTCTCTTTCTTAGCTCTTTTTTAGTAGACTAGGTGACGATATTCATAACTGACATCTGTTGGTTTAGTTGGTTAATTAAGGACTCCGGTTTATTATTATTATGGACCAACACAAGTTAACATAAACTTCTTGGCCACACAGTCCTCGTCTGAACAACACTATTTTCCCCAAGGACGAAAGAGAACGAGACCTTTAAGAAAAAAAGACGTCCCATGAATTGTAAGTCTTTTTGTTTCAATTTTATTTTCTTAATTCATGTAAAAAAAATCGTTAACGATTATTCAGTCAGTGTTGTTGGTTTATTTTTTGAGCCATTTGATCGATAAAAGCTTTTACTACATTTTTTTTTTTTTTTTTTTGTTGAAGAGCTTTTACAACAGTTCACTCAGTGAGATATTTCTGAAACACACATATTCAGAACTCAGACTAAGTAAATCCTTGGGGGTGGCTTTGGCTTAAAACACAAGAAATATAAAGTCTCGTTTTTTTTTTTTTGGGGGGAATCGAATCAAAGTTTTGAGATTTTTTAATATGGTCAAGACATAAAAAATAAAGAAACTCTTTGGTAGGTTTTGAGCATAATAATATAAAACGTTTCAATATTTATTTGAGAATACTTAAAACTTATTGTCAAACGAATCTGTTAACTATTAAACGATAAAGATAATTTTTTGTTTATCCTCTGTAACTAATCTCTGTTTTGATTTTTTTCATTTAACCAGTCAGAACAATGTTACTGGTTCGAACAGCGACGGTCGCTCTTCTTGTAATCGCGTTTCTTGAAAACGCTGCGGCTCAGAAAAGACAGCAAAGTATTGTTAAGTATCACGGTGCGGTTGCTACAGACGATGGACGGTGTTCTAAAATCGGGTTGAGAGTTCTACGTCAAGGAGGAAACGCGGTTGATGCTGCAGTCGCTGCTGCTCTCTGTTTGGGCGTTGTAAGTCCAGCTTCTAGCGGTATAGGCGGTGGAGCCTTTATGCTGGTCAAGATAGCTGGAAAGGAGGTAGCCTATGATTCCAGAGAAACCGCTCCGATCCTCGCAAGTGAGGTAACTCAATCGTGAGCTCAAAACATGAATTTTAAACAAAACAGAACATATTTCCGCGTAAATAAGCGTTTTAAATGCGTTGCTCATTAAGTAGTTGTTTTGAACGCGGTCTTGTGCTCAAATAGCGTTTCTTAACTCTTACTCCGATCGCTTAAATAAGTTATTTGAACCAAAGATAGTTCTTAATTGTTCCTTATGGCGTTGACAAACATTTCTTTCCTCTGATTTAATATGGCATGTTCTTGAGCTTATAGTGTTTTTTATAGCGTTTATGAATCACTGACACTCTTTTGGTTGTTTTTCTTGTTGTAGAATATGTATGATGGTAATGTCAAGATTAAGAGTCAAGGAGCCTTATCAGTAGGCGTCCCTGGGGAAGTAGCGGGTCTATTTGCTGCTTGGAAACAGCACGGGAAGCTACCGTGGAAGCAACTAGTGTTCCCTGCAGAGAAACTTGCAGCTCAAGGGTTCAGGATTTCAAAGTATCTTTATATGCAGATGAACGCGACCAGGGTTAGTATCTTAGCAGATAAAGGCCTCTCGAAGCTATTAGTGTCACATGGAGAGCTCAAGAAACCAGGCACAATTTGCCGTAACCAAAAATTGGCCTTAACGCTGAGGCAAATTGCAGAGTATGGTCCAAAAGCATTTTACAATGGCACTGTTGGGGTTGACCTTGTGGGAGATATCCTTAAATCCGGAGGAATAATAACTTTGAAAGATCTGCAAAGCTATAGAGTTAAGGTTAAAAAACCGTTGTCAGTAGACATTCTCGGATACCGACTACTAGGTATGCCTCCTCCTTCATCCGGTGGTGCTGCAATGATGCTTGTAAGTTTGGTTTTCTTACGTGAAGATATCACATTTTATGAAACCCTAGGTTTACTTGAGTTTTTTAAGGGAGTTTCTTGTGTTGCAGGTTTTGAACATTCTTTCTCAATATGGGATTCCATCAGGTGTTTCGGGCTCTCTGGGGGTTCATCGACTTGTGGAGGCTCTGAAACACGCTTTTGCAGTTAGAATGAACCTTGGGGATCCGGATTTTGTCGATGTCTCTAAGGTTATTTCTGATATGTTGTCTACAAAGTTTGCACAAGGCTTGAAGAAAAAGATAAACGACAACAAAACCTTTGATCCAAAATATTACGGTGGCAGGTAAGTTTTTGGATTTGTAAAAACCCGCAGATTTTCTTCTTCAACTCGTGATTTATCGGTCTTTCGTTATCAAATTCGTAGGTGGAATCAGATCGACGACCACGGGACAAGCCATTTATCGATCATAGATCGCGAGAGGAATGCTGTTTCGATGACTAGTACTATAAACGATTACTTTGGGGCAGTGATGCTATCTCCGAGCACCGGAATTGTTCTGAACAACGAAATGGATGATTTCTCTATCCCGATGAAATCCAAAGGTAACCTAAATGTGCCACCACCGGCACCGGCTAACTTCATCCGTCCCGGAAAACGACCTTTGTCTTCTATGACACCCACCATTGTACTCAAGGTTACGGAAAAAAACTTATTACTTGTAACTATTAATTGGCTCAAGATGGTGGTTTCTTATATGCTTGTTTACGCAGGATGGTAAAGTGAAAGCCGCCGTAGGAGCGAGCGGAGGAGTAAACATCATCGCCGGGACAATGGAAGTTTATTTGAATTATTTTTTCCTCAACATGGATCCTCTTTCTTCCGTCTTGGCTCCAAGAATCTACCATCAGGTATTTTGCTTTTTTTTCTACTGCCCAAAACTAGACACTTTCTTGTTCTCCAAGACCCTAAAAATTGCTTCTTGTAATTTCACTTTCAGCTGATACCAAACATAGTTTCGTATGAAAATTGGACAACAGTGTTCAATGATCATTTCGAGGTTCCGAAAGAGACAAGAGTTGTCTTGGAGAAGAAAGGTCATGTCCTAACGCCGATCCCTGGAGGGACAATTGTTCAGTTCATAGTTCAAGAATCCGGCGCAAATTCCAGTGGAATTAGTGAGCTTGTGGCGGTAAGTGATCCAAGAAAAGGGGGGTTCCCTTCAGGATATTGAGATTAAACGTCAAAGTTTACAATTAGTGTCGTATACGTACTATCTTTTGATTTCATCTAAATTGCTGGAACGTTACATGTTATGAGAGACTCGCTTCTTTTAAGCTTTAAATGCCAAATTCTCCAATCAAATTTTATCATTTTAACTGCCCTTAAAATTTCATGAAATTTCTCAAAGTTCAACTCTTTCATTTTGTTCCTACGATGGTTAAATTTTCTTAAAGCCAACATAATGTTCTTTTCTTTTGAGCCACAATCTATTTTTTTTTAAAGTCACTAATTTAACATAAACTCTACTTTAAAAGTCTCAACCAATCACCCCTATTGTAAATTATAGGCTCAAACTGATACCCTTAAATCAATACATTTGTATAGGCACTTATTTTTTTTTTTGGGATCAAATAGCCTCATTTATTTATTCTTAACATTATGATAAGAAATTAACAAGAACAAGTATGTGAGACAAGAGAATCATGTTTAAATATGAGGGAAATTTAAAATCATTGAGATTTTTGTTTATCCTTCATAGCACTCACACAGATAATGGTGGGTATGGCCTTGGCAAGAACCACCGAGAAAACCTTGTCCATGACAGTAAGAAATACACACCCCGTTTGAGTCCAAGCCGTCTATGCATTTTATTCCCGTCTGTTTTTGTGCTTCTCCAAACTCTATTAATTTATTTAAAAAGAATATTAACGGTATGAACCAAAAAAAATAAGAAATGATATTTTCTATGAATCATGCGAACACATCGACTTTGGATTATAATGTAAAAACATATTAATGATTCTGAATTAAAAAAACAAATAAATTCGAAGAGTAAAATAATTATCCATCATATTGTGAAGTTCTCAAAATTCTCTTTATCTTTAATTTTTCGTTGTGCAAATGTAAAAGCGGATAATCTGGCATGAAAAGTTCATACAAAACCGCTTCATATCACGTATGTAAACAAAATTCCTCAAGAATAGCTCTTTTGAGCTATAATTAATTTCGGATGACAAAAAAAAACATATTGTGAAGTTATTTTAAGGGAAATATATGTAAAATATATGTCAAAGAAATTGATCACCTGCGGTTGAGAGAACACATAGGCAAAGAATAAAGAAGAATGCGACTTTGTTAGATGCCATTTTCTTATTTGAAGTTTTTTTTTCTTTCTAGCAAATATGTGAATTTTACTAGACTTTGTTAGACCCAAAATATATAGTTTATTGGATCATACAGTTCTAATACATTTCAATTTCTTGGTATTTTCTAGAAAATATGGATATATTTACAGCAAATAGAAAGATATCTAAAAATGAAATTTTCGGCCATATATTATCACAATTCTTACATAGTATAAAGCGGAATGGGAAACTATTGTCCTGTCATGTTTGACTATTTAAAGTATATCTGTATTTTTCTTAAAGAGGGGCATACATTGAATCTTTGATTGTAATTTTTTTCTATATTGTCATTTGACTAGCAAGCCATTAGCCATACACATTAAATCAGGCACACATATGTATATTAGGTGAATTTCTCTGTGATGTTTAGTTTTTTTTTTTTTAGTTGCACAAATCATATTTTTCTAATGTAGCCAAAACACTTAATCTGGTGTGAATCTCTCAAAAAGTTGTCATAACATAATTTTTTGTCATTAATAATTTAAAAATCAAATATTAAAAATAGTTGATGAGTTGGCATTATATATGGAAAAACTCATTCTGAATCTACAAAAATATCATTGGGATCGGATATACTTTAGCATTTCATCTTCCTTTTTTGGTACCGACAAAAAAAAAGTCTAATTTTTTTTGTTAAATTTAGAATCATAAAAACATATTTCTTCTAGTTATAAGTTATAACATACAAAAAAGTATTGTTGGATTTTATGAAAACAATTCATGGCATTATTGAAAAATCGTGAATTTATGTGTGTTCAAACAATTATCACTCAGAGGTACAAGGCCAATCAAATATAAAAGTTAAAAACAAAAATTGCAATGTCCATTAACAAAAACGCATACGGCCCCGTCCATCAACACATAAACACATAACACGGTTTGAAAAATAACAGCAATCGAAAAAAAATAGATAAATGGAGCCAACTCTTTTCTTGGTCAAAGTCGGAATCATTCATCAAGCTGCACCAAACCATATAAGATGGTGAAAATGTGGAAGAATAATAGTGGATTTGAAACAAAGATATTTTGTGGTTTAATTTGTCCGCATCGTTTTAATAATTTAAGATTCAAACCGGTCCGGATTGGTCGCGTTTCGAACGATCTTATAAGCCGATCGGATCTGTTTTTGAAAGAACACTTGTGAGATAATAGTAATGCTACATTAAATAACAAAAATTTGACTTAGGCATGATCATAGACGAATTGAATTATGCGATAGATTCTGGAGCACGATGTAGATATCATTGCCTAAGTCTATAATGTCATTATTGTGTGATATTTTATAAAAATAATTTTCGCATATTACTCCAGTTTATAAATATTTCAAGTTTTCATCTATCTAGATAATTATAAAACCACTAGATTGTAAATTTGTAATGACATCATATATATGGTAGACTAATAACTTCTCACCTTATCATTGGCCGATTTTAAGAGCATCCACATTAGTTATTGTTAAAATCCTTCTATGTTCGGTGTTCGGAGTATAACTGTATAAGTTTAAGGTTAAATTTAAATGTTTAATCTAAGAAGTATACTTTAGTTGAAATAGCATAGTTTCAGAAGAATGTTAAATGTTAAAATCCTAATATGTTTGTATTAGTGATTTAGCTGCATATGAATTATATATGATTGAGAAAGTGTAGCGAAAACATTATAACAATGAAATAATTAATTCCATAGACAAGTGATTAATTCCAGTTTAAGACGAGAAATGACAAAAACGTTTATTTTTAGAGTAAAAGTTCAAAATAAAAGTTTGTGTGGGGCTAAACCACAATGACCCAACTATATATATAAGAACTATTAGTCCCAAACGTGTAAATATTTGGAATTCTGATCGTCTCAGTTTTAGTTGATAATCTTTCTTTTTATTGGTTAACACATTAAAAGAAGCAAATGGAGTTTCTAAAGAAGTCCGACGATGATGTAAGCCATTTGGATTGTGGAAGATGAATTTTAGGAGTCGAACAAGAGAAACCAGAGTTGCATGATAGCTTGCAAAGATGCAATAATTGTATTCTATGATTGAAAAAATGCTCTATTTCTAATGATCTCATCGATGCGTGTGACGATAGAATCAAGAGAACGATTTGCGGGTGAAGGCGTCTATTCCTCTCTCTCTCGACTTTTTTTTTTTTTTTTTTGGTTCAAACTCTCTCTCGACTATGTCTGAATCTTCCTCGAAAAATAGTTAGCATGAGAACCGTAATAAACTATAATTTTATATAATTAATTACAATATAATGTACTCCATATTTTATGGTCAAAAGCTCTCTTTGATATACTGTATATCATATACACCAAAAATATGAAAAGTTATTCGATTAATTATACAACTAATATAAAATGACCATTCGTTGTTTGTATTATCATTCAAAAGAGCAGCCTTTCTAATAAGAGTAATACACTTCAATAACCCCTTAATTTATGTTTCCAAAATAGAAGGTTTTTGCATTATGTAGTTATCAATTTAACATTTCATATAACTTTCATTATGAAGTTCTAACATTTTATAACATTATGAAACTAATGCGGTGTCTATTAATTAGTACTAACATAAAATTAGTCAACTCTGCCACCTAGTCAACGTAATTAAGTAGCTGCATATCGATGACATGTCACCTTTTCATTGGACGGGAGAACACAATGCGTTGTACGGCTGAAAGTTTCTTTTACAAAATGCACTCAATTCGTGCGTCCATTAGTGATTAATGCTGGATAAAATAGATGCTTTGTTCAATTTGAATTTTTTTTTTAGTTAAGAACTAGTATGATCCGGTACATACGAAAGTAAGAACTTGTTTTAGTTGCCTAATTGTGAACTATATGCTTTAATTATGATGCAAATTAAAATAAAACATATTGAAGTATTCTAAAGTATTGTTCAGACCAGATCCATCTGGATTGCAATACAATTTGATATTATTTATATGATAGGCATTATCTTATGATATAATGCTGAGTCGTCTGTTTGGGATTATTGAAGAATAGAGACGAAGCTGGTAACATGGTGGTGGTGATTACCATTATAAACAATATTTTTAGTCTGTATATCTTCTTATTAAAATGCAAAGTCAAAGTCTGTTGGCTTTAATTGGGTCCCTATAAAAACCTACTTAGGCCAGAAAAAGAGACAATTATTTTAATTTTGTTACAAAGAAGAAAAACAAAAAAGAGCAGATCCAATTGATCTCAAGATCGCATCTGAATCATAATATATATCATGATCAAAGAGGAGACCATTTCATGCTTCAATCCTTTAGTTATGGAAGAATCTGACAAGGTAAAACTAAAAAAACCATTTCTTGAGTGTTTAAACCACAAATTTCTCTAACTGTTGTTTTCAATCTCCTTCTGGTGTTTCAATCGGTGGAATCAATCACATGTTCATATGATTCTGTTTTTGCATATATATTTACATATAGTTACCAAATAATTCTTATGTGTCTGAAATTAATACAGATTTACTGCATCTAATAAAAGTCAACTTGCTTGTTCGGAAATGGTCTCGAGTATGAAAGTTCATTATTTTGTACGCATGTTTTGCATAAACATACACCACAAACAAAAATTACATGCTTTTGATTATTTTGGGACGGTTATTTAATGCTCAAGGATACCAAGATTTATTCCGATATTTAAATTTTTCGAATGGAAACATGTAATTAAGATCCGCTCTAGCCTCTAATTAACATAGGTCGAATACAATTTTTTTTATTTTTTTTGTTCTTTTTTGGAAATAGTTTTCAACCAGCAATAGACGCGCCTCGGTTAGAACCTCATTAGCTGCGTCATTGCCCCAAGCGCAAAGATTATTTTTTTTGTTCTTGGCATTCGTTCTCTGTTCATTCCTATAATACTCATTCACTTTTGTCAGTTTGTGTGTGGTTATTGAAAACTATATGTCGTAAAGTTTAGAAATAGTTGGTACAAAAAAATTATTATTTGATATATGTAAACACTATTGTATGGAAGGTGAATATAAATGTGTCTTGGATATTTACAGGAAGAGGAGCTTGATGCAACAAAAGCAAAGGTGGAGAAAGTTAGGGAAGAAAATGAGAAATTAAAGCTCTTACTCTCTACCATTCTTAATAATTACAACTCTCTTCAAATGCATGTCTCTAACGTTCTCCGACAACAACAAAGAGCTTCTATGGAGCTAGATCAAGACAAAGATAACGATTTTGATGTAGATATATCACTTAGGCTTGGAAGATCAGAGCAAAAGATCTCTAAAAAGGAGGAAAAGGTGGACAAGATTTCTAATGAGAACAAAGAGGAGTCAAAAGATAAAAGATTTGCACTCGGTTTAGGATTTCAGATTCAAAGTTATGAAGCCTCGAAATTAGATGATCTTTGTAGACAGGTTAAGAATGTGAACGCAGAGAATAAATGTTTATCTTCGAGGAAAGATGTCAAAACAGTTAGAAATGAAAATCATCATCAAGATGTTTTGGAAGAGCATGAGCAAGCAGGTTTGAAGAAAACTAGGGTTTGTGTTAAAGCATCATGTGAAGACCCATCAGTACGTACCACCAAAACCATACATTACATATATATGTTTAATTATTTTTAGCATGTAACATCTCTAATTAATTGATCATAATGGGATATGTTCATGAATGTATAGATAAACGACGGTTGTCAGTGGAGGAAATATGGTCAAAAGACTGCGAAAACCAATCCTCTTCCACGAGCCTATTACCGTTGCTCCATGTCGTCAAATTGTCCCGTTAGAAAACAGGTATAATACATTCTATAATTTCTCAATCCAAATATCTATTCATTGTCAATTGGTTTTGAGTAAAATCTTATAAAACGAATGTTTATAGGTGCAAAGATGCGGAGAAGAAGAAACATCCGCTTTTATGACAACATACGAAGGAAACCATGACCATCCTCTTCCCATGGAAGCAACCCACATGGCAGCTGGAACTTCCGCGGCTGCCTCCTTATTACAATCTGGCTCCTCCTCCTCCTCCTCCTCCACCTCCGCGAGTCTAAGCTATTTCTTCCCTTTTCACCACTTCTCTATCTCCACAACTAACTCCCACCCGACCGTAACATTGGACCTCACACGACCAAACTATCCCAATCAGTTACCAGACGACTATCCTCTATCGTCCTCCTCTTTCAGTCTCAACTTCTCCTCTCCTGATCCTCCACCTCCATCGTCGCACGATAACACCTTGAACTTTAGTGGCTTGCGAACACAAGCTCCTTTGAGTACAGATTCCTTATTGGCCCGTTATCGAACGAGACTTTCCGGACAGCAGTAAGTAACTGTATTGGTCGGTATAGCTAGACACAAGTCTGGAAAGTAATTGATTTCTGTTTTCTTTGTCATTCATTTGTTTTTCACCCTCTGAAAGAGAGATCTGGTTTTGGCATGATGCAAACTGCATTTATACTTGTAGATATCCAAATGTTTAAATTAGTGGATTACCTATCATATCATGGATTATATGCATATGAAGGTTTTGTAAATTAATTCTGTTCTACACAACAATTTGATACAAAAAATGTATTTAATGTAATTTATAATACAATGTTAAATATATTTTTTTGGTGAATTAGGTAATTATGACTATGATATCACATTAAGGGAAGGTGGCTTTCATGCAGGTTGACAAAACCTCCTTTTTCACTTTTGCAAAATTATGTGATTTTACAAAATAAACTTATCACATAATGTTGTGTTATTTGACAAAATATCAATCATGTATCATAAGCGATTTTATAAAAGAGCGTAAAATTTGGTGAAATTAATAACATGACATTTGGTAAAATAATGTAGTATTTGGCGAAACAATGAGCATGCATGAAAAATATGTAAGTCAACGTATTTTTATTTTTATTTTAAATCACATACGAAACATTTACTAATTTGATTTTTTTTTTTTTTTTTGCTAAAACATTTACTAATTTGATGGTCAAACTGTAATCACCATCAAAATTATTTACATAAAAAGAATGGATTATCGTCATTTTCTCAATTATAACTTTTTGAGTCATTTGACCGAAATGAAGATATCTGAATTGTTTTAGCCACCTGTAAATGTTTAGATGGTCGATTCTTAAAAAGGAAAAAACAAATGACCAATACAAAAAGAATGTATGAAACATATTATGATCAATCAAATATTAAAAACCTTTAGTTCAAAATGGGCTCAGGCCCATTATTACAGTACTCTCTCTTAGAATTCGGCCCATCCACGTCAGAGGCTCCGATTGTAGCGCTGTTAAAACTCTTTGACACACGACCACTTATTATAACGCCACGTGTCATTGCACTTCATCAGATCGCGCGTAACCGCCAGAAAACCGAAACCAAAGGTTCCATCACGTCGCTTATCCGACCACGAGACACACCCACTGTTCTAAATTCTCTCTCTCTGTTTTTTTCTTCAAAAAGCTTTTTTTTTTCTGGGTCTCATGACTCATCGTTTCCAATCTGAAATCATCGTAAGATATCTGTGAGACTATTCAATTGAATCGGTATCAAGATATGGCGGGAAGTGAAGCGGTAGAAGATAAAGAGATAAAATCGGCGGTTTCAAGCTGTGAGGCGTATTTCGAGAAAGTACAGTCAAGGAAGAATCTTCCCAAATCTCTTCAAGAAACCCTAAACTCTGCTTTCGCCGGAATCCCCGTCTCCTCCTTCCCTCAAGTCCCCGGCGGCAGAGGTAAAAATATAAAGATCCCATTTTTCGATTTCTCCAATGCTTTAGATTCAATTTGTTTTTTTTTTTGTAGTGATAGAGATTCCAGCGGAAACACCTGTATCAGAAGCAGTAAAGATCTTATCAGACAGCAAGATTCTATCAGCTCCTGTGATTAACACAGATCACGAGAGTTCCTTAGATTGGAGAGAAAGATATTTAGGAATCATTGATTACTCTTCAATCATCTTATGGGTGTTAGAGAGTGCTGAACTTGCTGCAATAGCGTTGTCCGCTACGTCAGCAACCGCTGCTGGTGTTGGTGCTGGAGCTGTTGGAGCTCTTGGTGTTGCAGCGCTTGGGGTGACCGGTCCGGTTGCTGTTGCAGGGCTAGCAGCGGCTGCGGTTGGAGCCGCGGTTGCTGGTGGTGTTGCAGCTGACCGTGGGATTGGGAAAGATGCTCCAACTGCTGCTGATAATTTAGGGAAAGATTTCTATCAAGTCATTCTTCAAGAAGAGCCTTTCAAATCAACCACTGTAAGTTTTTAACAGAATGTAACGTATTTGTGTTGTGATGGTCCTGATTGATGATGGATATGTTTATGTTGTCAGGTTAGAACAATACTTAAGTCGTTTAGATGGGCTCCTTTTCTTCCGGTTTCTACAGAGAGTTCGATGTTGAGTGTTATGTTGTTACTCTCGAAATACCGGTTAAGGAATGTGCCGGTTATTAAATCAGGAGAACCTGATATCAAGAACTACGTTACTCAATCTGCAGTTGTTCATGGTCTTGAAGGCTGCAAAGGTAGAGATTGGTTTGATCACATTTCTGCTCTCTCGATTTCTGATCTCGGCCTCCCTTTCATGTCGCCTAACGAGGTAAGAAAATACAATCTTAAGAACTCGCGACATTAGGCTCGTATACCGGTGCAATTTGAACATGTTGGCTTCAGGTTATTAGCATTGAGAGTGAAGAACTTATTCTTGAAGCATTCAAGCGGATGAGAGACAACAACATTGGTGGTTTACCTGTAATCGAAGGGCCGAATAAGAAGATTGTTGGTAACATTAGCATGAGAGACATTAGATATTTGCTTTTACAACCTGAAGTCTTCTCCAATTTCAGGTCTGTTTTACTCACTTGTTTCTCATTACAACTTCTGGTAACAATGACTTAAATTTCTCTTTGTTGATGATAAAGACAACTCACGGTGAAGAGTTTCGCGACAAAGATTGCTACCGCAGGAGAGGAATATGGTTTAGCGATTCCTGCAATAACTTGTAGGCCTGATTCGACTTTAGGGAGTGTTATAAACAGTTTGGCTTCGAGGTCGGTGCATCGGGTTTATGTAGCTGCTGGAGATGAGAATGAGCTTTATGGGGTTATAACACTGAGGGATGTGATCTCTTGTTTCGTATCAGAACCTCCAAACTACTTTGAGAACTGTCTCGGGTTCTCGGTTAAAGAAATGCTAAACCGATGATCTCTTGTTTCTCAGCTTTTTTTTTGTTTGTCTTTGTTGTTTGTTCCTTCTTGGTTTAGATTCTGAAGTTGTTATCTTTATATCTAATTTGTAAACATTTTGAGTTTCAAGTTATATCGTTTATGATTTATGTTTATAAATGCTTATGAAGTTTGAAATTTGCCTATACATACATAAATCAAAACAAACCAATGAATGCAACAACTTATGAAGATGGAAGTATTTGTCTTGATATCTTAATTCTCTTGCTTTGATGTAATTCTTTCGTTGTATACCGTCGCTGTTACTTGATCTTTTAGTGACTACCGTTGTCTTGTTCAGTCTATGCAGATGGAAGTATTTGTCTTGACATCTTACAGAACCAATGGAGTCCTATTTATGATGTTGCAGCAATTCTTACATCTATCCAGGTATTGTTCATCTTTTTGATTATCCATCTCAATGTAAAAACCACTTGATCATAACCAGTTTTACTGTTTTTGTTAACAATTTGCAGTCACTCCTCTGTGATCCCAACCCAAACTCACCTGCAAACTCAGAAGCTGCCCGCTTATTCAGCGAGAACAAGCGAGAATACAACAGACGAGTTGAGGAGATTGTGGAACAGAGTTGGACCGCTGATTACTAAGCTATATCGGTAATCGAATCTTCTGCGCTCAGATTTTATAACATTTTAAGAAGTGGAGGTGATCAAACTGGTAAAACGAGCGACATTTATCAGTTTTCAAAGTTTGTTGTTTCATGCCTTCAATTCAATATATATGTACTGTAATGGTTTGATAAATCTCAAATATTTTCTGGATTGTTCAATTTGTATATGTGTTTGTAAGTCTCTCCAATTCAATATAGAATATATGGATTCTATAGTTGAGTAGATTCGATTTATAAGGAGGCCAAATGTTAAAAGTCAAATCGAGGAGTTTTAATCAGCGGGTGATTAAGATGAACAGAACAAATTATATAGTGTTCTGTCTCAAGATCTTAGTTAGGTTCTTAAATCGTAAGTTTTTTCACAATCGTTTTTGCAAAAACTCAGATAAAGTTGATATTGTTTTAGATGATTCTTACTTCTAAATGGTTTATTAATTGGATTGGTTTTTGTTATGCAATCATGGTGTTGTATTGTTAATTTGTAATTCAATCACCGGTTCTATTAACTACATAGTGAACTATATATATAACTAGTTAAACTCCAATGAAACATTATTAGTTGCTAACTAAAAAATGAAATGACTCATTCATGTAACAATCACATTACTTTTCGTGTACATGAAAAAGCTCATAACTCACCAGACAGTTGAAAAAACCGCGCGCTCAAACCTTTGGGTGCCAAGATGTCACCTAGAGTCCCCCCAAACACTTCAGTGTTCATCAGATTGATTTATCGGTCGAGAGATCTTAGAACACAAAGTATGAACAATGAAGCGTTTAAGGGAACTCAAGGGGACATTTGACTTGACATGTTATATATGTCTCTTTGCTAATGCTTCTTCTCTTATTCACTCACGTTCTTAGTGAACACCCAAACTGCATATTTATATGTATGCTTCTCCTTACTATAATTTTGTAGAGGAATTTTTCGGGGAGGGACCGTATACGTAGATTACATATTCTCCATTGAATAGCAAAACATGCGGTAAATATAAATGAAGATGAACCAAGTCGGAATTTTGGGAATAAGGAGCCAAGGAGAATATTATTATCGCCATTAGTGTGCTACAGAAGCACATTCTTCACAAGATCTTTCTTTCCTCCGGTAGATCTTATTCTATTCTCTTTTTATGCGTAAGCAAAGAATATGTCAAGGGACTTATAAAAACCAATGTAAAAATAATGAAAGTAACAAATGTAAAAAATCTAAGAGAAGTATTTCATGAATTTCACAATATTCTTCCTATTTCATTTTAGTGTTGCTTTCTAATCGTGTATAGAAACGTATCTTACAAAAAGCTGAAAGGTAAAAGGATTTATGCACTTTTCTTGAAAAAAAAAAGTGATTCCCTCACGTACACTTAAAGCCCTTAACCTGAATTCACGTCTACATTCACAATGCTTCCAATTGTATATATGAAACACCAATATCTCCATTCTCTTTCAAACCCTAACACCCTTGTAAACTCAATTTGGCCATTCCACCGAAATGTAATGTTCACTACATAAGAAACAAATATCGTTTTGGTCGGATGTTCCCTAGAGTTCCTCTGAGCACTTCATTGGAGATACCATTGTCTATGAAATAGTATTCTACTGAAGTGTTTGGGGGAACTCCTGGATTCATTCGATAATTTTAATTCACTAGACTAAGTTTGATTTGGTGTTACATACTGTTTGTTCGATATATAAGGTAAGAGATGAAGAAATATAGAAATATCCAATTAATATCATATTGCCAAACTGCTTCAATTTGTTCGTTTTCACAAGTTCTGCGGTAACTTACTCACCCTACATACTGTCTATTCTAAAGAAATTTTTCAGTATGAGACTCAATTACGATTTTTTTTTTATAAGGTTATGAAAATCTGACACATCTTTTTGTTAATATCTTTCAATTTCACCTTTTTAACTAAACGCCTTATATATTGACTCGGAGGAATTAGTAATTTTCACCCCGATCGACATGTAATTTTCGAGGTTTTAGTTGTTATTACGTAGCTCAGAGTTTTTCCCTTTATTTTGAGTGTTGAACTCATTTGTTGTAGAGCGAATAAATTTTTTTAAAAATTGTATATGTAATCAACTTTCAGAGAAGATGAACAACTATAATGCTATGTGGCTTTATTTTAATGTTGAAAAATATTAACTAATGTAATCTCTATATATTAATTAAGAAGCATTTAATATATAGTTCAAACGAAATGAAACAAAACCAAATAAAAGATAAATAGTTCAAACGAAATGAAACAAAGACAAAAACGAAATATAAGAGCTTCTATATATGAGAAGGAAAGCACAACTGAATTCATTATCCCCTCTCAATGCGGCCGGCTGATCATTATGTCAACGTTGGGTAGACACACTCGTCTCAGCCAGATGGTTGTCCGGTGGTCACTTCAGTACTCTTTCTTGCAGGTTTGAGATTTTCGAGCTTTTCGTCGAATTCCACCATTAGTAAGACTAAGACGTAAATGATTTTGAAAACGAAAACCCGTCTGAAATGCAATCCTGAAACGATTGATCTTTGGAAAAAATGTTGCCTACAAGATGTATATGAAACATGAGTATTTATTTGGAAACGTGAAAACATAAAACTGTGGTGATCGTGAGTGGTGTATTATTAAATTATTTGAGTTTTAATATGATTTTGATGATTTTAGAAAAATTATGATTTGTTGTAAGATCTTGCAAGTCCCACTTAAAACCATGAGATTTAGACCTTTTAAAAATCAGTCACCTAATTGGTATACTGATGGGATAAGTATAAAATCAGTTACAAAAATCAGTTCTCTAATTAATTTCGCCTAAACCGATTAATCCCCACCAAACATTTTTTTTCTTTTTTCTTCAACGTTAGAAGCATTTCAAAAACACATATATAACAACTGACACTTTTTCTTCAATGTTTTAAAGCCTTTAGGCAAAAACCAAAGTCAAATAAACAATTTCATATTTCATATTTGGGGGTCCCTAAATATTTATGAGTACCGGATATATATTTTTCTCTGTTAAAAACCTATAATTATCAATAAGAAAACTTGCCTCTATATCCTTCTGCTTTGACCTAGAGAAAATCAAGAAGCTTAAGCTCCACGCAACAGAGAACAGTGAGTCTCTCCTCGGTAAATCCTGCACAAGTTTTGAGGCTTTATCTGCTTTTGTGTTGAGAGCAAGAACAGTGAGAGCTTATCGAGAAACCCTTAAGTGATGCAGTGGGATTAGTCAGAAGCCATTAAGATGGTCACTGATGGGTACATGAGAGCAAGACCTTCTCTTTCATCGACTCTTCTGACACTACATGGTCAAGATTGGGTTTCCACAAGACAGATTTCGGTTGGGGAGAACCGATTTTGTCCCGTCTAGTAGCTTTGCCTGAGGAGGAAGTGACTCTGTTTTTGTCTCATGGAGAATAAAGAAGAAGCATTAATGTGCTTCCCTTGAACTTTTGCTGTTGCCTGAGGAAGAAGTGACTCTGTTTTCTTATTGTCTTGATTCTGATCTGCTTATGAAACTTGCAGACCGGATGATACCAGTTGTTTTCAGGTACTTTTAAGTTGACACTTCAATTTACAGAAGATTATCCAAACAAACAACCGACTGTTCTTTCTGTTTCTCGGATGTTTCACTTATTTTTGTTTAGTGGTTTAATGGTAAACAGAGAAATTGTGCTTTGCTCATATTTATGTTTAGTGGTTGATCTTTGTCTCTGTTACTTGATCTTTTAGTGACTACCGTTGTCTTGTTCAGTCTATGCAGATGAAAGTATTTGTCTTGACATCTTACAGAACCAATGGAGTCCTATTTATGATGTTGCAGCAATTCTTACATCTATCCAGGTATCCTTCAACTTTTGATTATCCAGATCAATGTAAAACCACTTGATTGTAATAATCAGTTTTACTGTTTTTGTTAACAATTTGCAGTCACTCCTCTGTGATCCCAGCCCAAACTCACCTGCAAATTCAGAAGCTGCACGCTTATTCACGAGAACAAGCGAGAATACAACAGGCGGGTTAAGGAGATTGTGGAACAGAGTTGGAACAGAATACATTAGAACATTTGAAGAATTGGAGGCGATTAAATTGGTAAGAACAAGTGATACATATGTACTGTAATGGTTGGATAAATCTTTTCTGTTTTATGGATTGTTCAATTTGTATTTGTGTTTGTAATTAGTCTCTCCAGTTCAATATAGACTTTGGATTCTATAGTTGATTAAGTTTCAATTTATATTGGTTGGATTTTGTAATCCAATTATAATGTATTGTTAATTTGTTTTTCAATTACTGGTTTTAAATTCCAGCTGAAATCACATGTTCATATGGGTTATGTGTTACAAGCAACGTTTAACTAATTTTCATAAAACATTTCTAATAGTAAACTTTTTATAAAAAAAAAAAACTCAAATCTTAAATAAAACCCTCATACCCTCAAATTTGGAACTCCGTTATAAAATGATACACGATTAGTATGGAAAGTTTAGTTGAAACGAATTGCTTAACTAAGAAACGAAATGACTCACTCATGATAGATCACTAACCACATTACTTATCTTCTTCATGAAAAGGCTCATATGAACTCACCTGAACCGTTGATATCACCGTTCGACAATTAATATAACCTTTCGGTGCCATATGTCACCTAGAGTCCCCCCAAACACTTCAGTGTTCATCAGATTGATTGAATCGATTGATAGATCTTAGACAACAAAGTACTGTGAACAATGAAGCGTTTAAGGGAACTCAAGGGGACATTTGACTCTACATATTATGTCTCTTTTGCTAATGCTTCTTCTCTTACTCACTGACCTTAGTGACAACCCAAACTGCATATTTATAGATACTTCTCCTGTTCTCCATAATATGTATGTTTTTTTTTTTTTTTTTTTTAAGAGAGGGACCATAGATTCTATATTCTCCATTGAATAGCACAACATGCGGGAAATATGAGGATGAACCAAGTCGGAATTTAGGTAATAAGGAGCCAAGAGAATATTTATATCATCATCACTTTCCTACATAAGCACATTCTTCATAAAATAGATTTTGACCCGTAGATTTCTTCAACTCTTTTTTCCCATGTAATTGCGATTTAAATCGAGTTACAAAAGCCAATGTAAACAATAATGAAAGTAACAAATGTTAAAAAATAAGAAAGTATTTTAAGAATGGAACTTCACTATGGTATATTTTAATAATTATATAAACTATACAAAGAATATTTTCCCTAATAATTGCCTTTAACGCTATACATACCTCGTATCTGCATTTTCAAACAAAATTTGCTATGTCCGCGTCTTTCAAACTAATGTACGTATGTTAAGAAGGAATATAAACATCTTTAACAAAAAAAAAGGAATATAAACATATTTTTAATTTGGTAAAAATAATAATCGGTCGCAAAAATAAATTGCCTTTACGTGTCTATAATTTATCGTAAAATTGAAATAGCAGTAGCGTATACACAAAAGAAGCAAAAAAATTCATATGTGCATTTGCATGTATGTGACTGTACATGTATATACATTCATTGGCATCTATGCGTTTATAGAAACTTCTTTCTTATCTTGCAAAAAGCTGAAAGGAAAAAGGATTTATGCAACTTTTCTTGAAAATTTTGATTCCCTCACCTAAAGCCCTTAACATGAATTCACGTCTAAGTTCACAATGCTTCCAATTGTATATAATAAACACCAATGCCTCCATTCTTTTTCAAACCCTAACACTCTTATAAACGGAATTTGCTTATTCCACTGAAATGTATATACAATACATTGATAACGTATATTAGATATACAAACAAATGTCGTTTTGGTCGGATGTTTCCTAGAGTTCCTCTGAGCACTTCATTGGAGATACCATCTTTTATCAAATGGTTTTCTACTGAAGTGTTTGGGGGAACTCCCGGACTCATTCGATATTTTCAATTCACTAGACTAAGTTTGATTTGGTGTTACATAAGGTAAGGATCAGTTAATATAGAATCATGTTGCTAAAATGCTTAATATATTTGTTCTTCTTCTCAGGTTCAACGTCGGTCAATTACTGCTAATTTAGTCACTCTATTGATTATTGTATAGAATTGTTGAGTTGTTAAAAACAAATTTTGGATGATGTTCAGAAGATCGGACGACATGTTTTAGAGATTTTTTTTGTTTCATTTTTATTTGGTCATTTTTAAGTTAACTTCTATGTAAATTTTAAATTTATTTTGACATAGTACAAATGATCAAGTTTTCTTAAAAAAATGCATCGTCAAGTTTAAGGCTTTTTTAGGGAAATAATTTGGACATTATCATATCCAAATTATGTCCAAAGAAAACTGATATTTCCAAGTTTCATACGTACTAGCTTGTAGGAATAACTTAGATATGATGATGATGAGCTTGTGATCCGATGTGGATTAGTTTGACCAGAGAGTTATGTCATCGAAGCTGATTAGTGGAGACTGGAGAGAGATGTGCACTGGTGATGAAAGAAAATCCCAGATCTCCTTGGCATAATCACAATAAAAGAACAAATGATTTCTGGATTCCACACCAATTCCACAAAGTAGACATTCCGGCCTGGTTTTGCTCGAGGAGATGTTGTCCAAAGAAAGATGTCTTCTGTCTTTGACAAAGGAAGGCAGGCTTTCAAGAGTGAAAGGATCCGGTGACGGCAACCTCCAAGAATCTTGATGAACGACTTGGGCAACATAAGCAAGAAAAAAATAATACCTGACCCTCGTGGACTTGCCTCACCCGTAAAGTCGATTAATGGCCAAGAGAGTTCCCAGTTATGGTGCCTGAACAGAGCCTCAGAACCAGATCCCAACTGACAGGAAATGAACTCATTTTCATATCCAGCTCCCACCCACAAAAATCAGCTAGCTTAATTAAATAAATAAAAATTATATTTCAAAACAGAGGAATTAAGTAGAATTTTTTTTTTTGAGGTTTTAATTACTAGTATTTTGGTATTTTAGACATATGTTTGTTATCCTGAGGTTTTCTTCCTTTCTTTTTAGCGTTGAACTCATTTGTTGTAGAGCCAATAAAAAAAGTTGTAATGTAACTTTCTCGGAGAAGATGAATTTATTTGTAAAGCATATATACCGTCGTTTAAGTTTAGTTAATTGTAGACATAGACCAAATTTTGGTGTTAAATCTACTTCTTTTTGGCTGGATCAAACCATTTAGTACTATTGCGGCATAACCGTGCAATTGCAATCATATGAAGCTTTATAAATTTAAAGTTTAGGAACATGATTAAGAGTTCTCTAGTTATAAAGATTTGGGGATCGACATCACAAGGCCCATGAGCTTTCGGCCAGCCACAACATGCTAACCGCACGATAAAGAAATTTGGTACTGCTCAATGGTTTTCCTAGAGAAAGAGATGGACAGATCACTCATGACTAAGTGATTCTTGAACCTAAAACCGTAATAGCTAATAGAAATATATATAACAAAATGGTGTTAATATTTGCTTGTAAATAAACTATCCAAGACTAGTGAAATAGGACAACATTAGCAATAAAAAAAAAATAGATGTGAATGAAATTTTATATATAAATTATATTCTTACGTGAAATTATGGAAAACTTTAAATAAGTGCTGAATGATAAAGAAGTTATGGAATCACATTATGAGAAAAAGGTACCTCATGTTGATATATTGAAGAACAAAGGGACATGTGACTCTTGCCTTCCTTACTTATCTGTATGTCCAATAGCCACCTGTATTTAACACAAGGACCATCATAGTATTTAGATTCTTATCAAAACGTCTGCAAACATTTTATATTACCGAAGATGAACCTGGTCCGTGTTTTGGAGCTAATGAAAAAGACATTGAAAGTAAGAATAACTTGTGTCATGTGTAAAAACCAGTTTCTCGATATCTTCTATATATACTTCAAGAGCACACCTAGGATTAGAAAAATTATGTGTTAGATCCGCTCCAATTCGGTATTTGATAAAATAAGTAAAATTATTTGTACGTACTAGTATTTTTTTAGAGAAAGAACAAATGACAATACTAATTTTAAGCAATCCAGATATCAGCTTCGTATACATATTGTATTTAAAATGGAGGCATCAATCCAACAATAAGAGTTCAACAATAATGGTAAAATGGACATGTAGTTCCTAATTACAAGAACAAAGTTATAAACTTCGGCATTAGTAATTTATCCGTTTGTTTCAAAAAACCTTTTGAGTGATTAACACAAGTTCTGGATTCGAGGCTCAGCGATAGAAAGTGGACTAGTAACAAGAATATATATTTGATGTGGTTTCGACCTGAAGAAACTATAATTAGCACTAATAATCACAACAAATGGTATATATGCCACTCATTTAATAGTTGACTGATAATATAAACCAATCTAGATTATTCGACCACACAGAGATCATGTATAGATAGATGTACGTATGTTTTGTAGAATCAAATTTTCTATCTCGTGAAGAGACAGAAGGAAAAGAAATACTAATTCTCTTGTCACAACTCTTGAACCCAAGTTCACGTCCAGGTTCACACAGTCTCCCATTACACTAAAGTACATGAGATTCTTAGTTCTCACTATAAATTAGAATGTCACCCATTCTATCTTCCTCAAACAAAATAAGTCTAAGATCTTATATACGTACCTTCTCTTCTTATATACATACATACTAAACATACGAAAAAATAGTTGTCCATATGGTGGTAACTACTTACAACAACAACACAATAATAATTCGACTAGATGTCCTCTAGAGTTCTCCCGAACACTTCATTGGAAATTTGTTATTCGGTAAGCTAACAATTAATTCCACTGAAGTGTTTGGGGGAACTCCGGATGTCATTTGGTGATGTCAAGCCATGTATGTAAAATGGTAATTAACTTTATACTCTCTCTACTACCAACAATATTGTTTTTGTATATACTTTCTTTTTTGTTGTAATCATTAATTTGATTAAACGACCCATGAAAGTGAGTGATCGGAAAACTTCGCTCCGACATCGGAATGGTTACAAAAATGATCGGAAAAGATGAAAATACACAAAACAACTCAAATCAACAGATTAGAGGTTAAGATTATTCAGGTTGTATATATATACTTTTTACTTTGTATAAACAATTGTGTTATCTTTAAAATCTATTTAAAGCACACATACATTTTGTTTATAATCACAAAAGCAGCTGTTAAACAAAAAAAAACATTATAATTAATATTTCATTTATTGTTTAATATTTTCATTTTTTTTTAATCTATATTACTTTCCAATTTATGTTATATAGATATCTTCTTATTTTAGATATTCCTTTTTCTATTCTATCTACCAAAGGAGAATAAGATATATTACATATTACTTCTTTTATTCATTTGTACATATATAACTTAATATTTTTGACAAAATGTGATTAACTTTGTATTCTATTTTATCCAATTATTATTTTATTCTTTGATTATAGATTCCTCGAGGTTTTCGGAAAGATTGATTTTCGTATTTACATCAATGCTATGAAACGAAGAATATAGAGATTTGGGTGACAAAAAGAAAGATTGAGAATGTGGATGGAGAGGCTGTGGAGTGGATGAAGTTCATGAATGTGTCAGTTCCTAACTCGTCGGGATTAAAATACATGTAGGAGAACAATCAGCGAAGTTATTTCATCGACGACATAAGTCTCACTCTCGTGGTGTGTTGTTGGGATTATACTGGGCAAGTTTACATCTATATTGCAAAGGGAGAAAAGATTAAAGAAATTAAAATAGATGTGGTTGAGTATGTATCGTCCTTGGCACCGTACCTAAATTAGATATCACCTAAACCCTAAACCCTAACCGATATCTAATTTAGTTTTAATTATAAAATCTAAACCCTAACCACTCATTTGGCAACCCAAACCGACATCTAATTTCGTTTTAATTGTAAAATCTAAACCCTAAACCCTAAACCCTAAACTTTAAACCCTAAATCTATTTTGTGATTTCTTTTTTTTTTTAATTGTGTTTTTTTTTTTATTCTCTAGTATTAATAATGACATGGCAAAACGATTGGCTATAATCTGTTGGGTGAATTTAAAGGTTCACCCCAGGGGTAAACCTAAGTATGGTTCGTTTTTTTGGATGTTTAGAAAAGCTATGGACTTTTGATCCTCATAATATTAAGTAAACTCTTATCAATTCTGTTTCATATCATCTCGTAATCATGTAATGTATCAATGCTGCGTCCATAAGGACAATAATCTTCTCTTTCTTAAAGTATTAAATTCAGTTACTGATTAATGTATGTGTTGTTCTATTGTTTATTTCTGAACTTGGTTAAGAACTTAGAGTTCTTTTATCATAGTATCTAGGCATATCACATGGTTCAGTGTTTGGCCACCCACAACATCTTAGGTATGATGAAGAGATGGTGTATTGTGCAAAGGGTTTCGTAGAGGATAAAATGGTAGACCACCATGACTAAGTGATGATTTGATCTAAACCGTAATAGTTTATAGAATCTAACAAAAATGGTGTTACTCTTTGCTGGTAAACCAATGTACAGTAATTCAATTTTTTAGTAGCCAATAAATGTTCAATGTTTGTTTGTTACCTGTTTTGTATACTCTTTTCTACTAACATTATTTTTTCTTATACGTATATAAAATTTAGTTTTGATATATACAATCTTAATCTAGATTAATTCATTGCATTATTTTTACACCATGCAGATACTTTTTAAGATGTTTTATTTCGGTTGATCATATCTATCTAATCGTAGGCAAATACTAGGTAAAAGTAGATCTAAGAATACTACTCATTATTATTATTTGTGTTTTAATTACTAATTATACTATTGGACTAAAGATTAGTTAAATGAAATATATAAGAATTCAAAATATTAAACGACATTAGCTTTTCCATAATATATACATCTACATTTCCAACCAGACATTCTATAATCTTAAGAGAAAGTACAAAACTATTCAACACACTTGGCAAAAGTATATACTCAGACTCAAAAGGGTTGCTAAATCTCCTACTTTCCCACCTTAAACGCAGAGAGATATCTCGAACCTTGTTATTCTACGACATATGAGATGAGGGAGACATGACTATATTTGGAGTAGAACTCGTCTTTTTCGAAGAAGTCTCAAGTTGTTGTAAAGTGGATAAGACATCAGCCATATCCGGTCTCAGCTTAGGTTCGGTGTTGAGACACCGCAATGCGATGTTGGCAGCTGCGCAAGCCCCTTTGTGAGGGTACTGTCCTCCAAGCTTTGTGTCCATTATTCTAAACATTTTTCTTCTGTCCACCAAATAAGGTATTGCCCAATCCACCAGATTACGTTCCACTCCTACTTTCGATTTGTCTAGGGTGGGACGTCCCGAAAGTAGTTCGAGCAACACCACTCCAAAGCTATAGACATCACTCTTGGCAGTTAACCGGCCGGTTGCTATATATTCCGGAGCTGCGTAGCCTTGTGTGCCTATCACTTGAGTTGTCACATGGGTTCTATCTCCTGTTGGTCCTGCTTTTGCCAACCCGAAATCAGATAGCTTTGCATTGAAATCCTGCATTTTACAAAAGGATTTTAAGATTTGGAGAAGCAATTCCTATGAGTACATTAAACGTTATATCTTTCTAGTACATTAAGCTTTTAAAACTTTTAATTCAAAACATATTTGCAATGAGCAAAATGATTCATGTCTTTATATATTACTTTAGGTAATTAGGTTTTCTTTTTACTGTCAATTCAAGATGGTATCGAATAATTAAGATTTTAAAGTAGAGCTAGCTATTTTCTTTGCTTTAACAACTCCCGTCCAAGATTTATCCTTGATATAAAAAATGGACAAGAATGGATAGATGGTGTACCACATCAAGTAGAATATTGGAGGCCTTGAAGTCTCGGTATATGACTTTAGCTTCGTGGAGGAAAGCAAGTCCTCTCGCTGCGCTAAACGCCACTTTCATCCTAGTCTTCCACGGAATTGGCTCTGCGCCTCCTACACACAAGCAAAAACACCAAGAATGAAAAAAAAACGATAGTCAATATACAATAACTTGAATGTAACTCTACCTCAAGCCAAATCGATCCTTACTTACTTCGAAACAGATGATTCTCCAAGCTTCCTTTAGGCATGTACTCGTAAACCAAAAGTCTTTTCTCTCCCTCTAAGCAATATCCAATTAGCTTCACAAGATTCATATGATGAAGTCTCCCAAGATAGTGAACCTCAGTCTACAAAACCCACCAACACTTTTATTATTTTATTTGACTTCAAACTTTTGTTTCTATAGATTAAGGATTGTAAACTTACCAACCACTCTTTGTGTCCTTGAAACCCTTCTGATTTAAGTTTCTTGACTGCAACAACCATACCGGACCCTGGTTTCGAAGGTGACAACGAGCGTTCACCGATCCAACCTTTATAGACACAACCAAAACCGCCTTCACCGATCATACTATTAGGCTTGAAGTTTCTAGTAGCGGTTTTTAGCTCGTTGAATGTAAAAGCCTTTAGTGTTGGAGATGGTAAGAGCTCTCCTTCACTTCTTGGTGTCAGATTTGACCATGATGAAGTAGTGAAGCTATTGTTGCTATAAGAAGGTATGGTGAGGCTTGAAAGACAAGATGACTGATTTAGTTTAGGGGAAATTCTTGATGACCCTGTCGTCAAATTTGAAACCAACATGAGTATAAATTTTAGTTGGGAATTAAATGAAAATTTTGATGGAAGTTTTAAGGAATTAAAGAGAATTAAAGAAACCTAGTATCAAATATCCATCATAATTTCATTTTTCTTTTTTTAAGTCAAAATGCCAAATTCGAGAAGAGAAGTGGGGTTTTGATTCTTACCTCCAAAAGTGTTTTCTCTGTTATCAACTCTTGCAGAAGAGTTCAAGCAATTCCCCATTAGAGAGATCAAGAAAACTGAAATCGAGGTTTCTTGTCCGGTGAAGCTAAAAGAGATGAATCTTTATGGATCTCAGAAGCAGAAGGAATAAAAACAGAGAAAATTAGAAGAAGAAACAGAGGATATTTAGAAAAAATAACGAGATAAAGACAAACAAAGGTTTTGTATGATAATAAATTTTTGTCTGTCGTTGTCGTTGGTCAACACCAAAAACGTGTGCACTACCTATCACTACTTTGGTCTGCTGCATTTTCTAATTTTGCCTTTTTCTTCTTCCAAGTTATCTATCTACTAATTCCATGGAATTTTCTAGCATAGTAATTAATTCCCAATAGTTATAGTCAAATCACCTTTTCATATCCGTTATAATATTTTAACTTTTATAGTTGACGATATTTTATATTTTTTAATATGAAATACCGAAATTCAAAATTTTTCGAAATTTGTAGGAAATCATACTATTTAACACATTGTTTTTTTTTTTGAATAACCGCGGGTCTCCCAAAAGCTTCCTAGGCCCAATGACACATTTATAATGGCCAACATCAATTTCCGTAAATGGTAAAACTCGATATAATTGGATGAACTTTCTATCCGTTTGAACAAACTACGGACCGTAAACTCTTGATTAATGACGATATAATTTACCGATCGTAGTAGTTTAACCTACAATACATAGATCACAACGTACAGTTCTTCATTCATAATTAAATAAAGTATGTGAAGATATTAAATTTGAAAACTAGTCTATATCACTAATCGTTTGGTCCATCAATAACGTACTTTCCGCACAAGTTTCGGGAAATAATCAAAATTTAAAAAGAGAGAAAGAAGCGTGAAGGGATAGGAATAGGATAATATTTGTTAAATTATAAGAATGGTGCAAGTAAATTACTTAAGGGTTAGTTAACAAATTACAAAGAAAAGAGTCAATGAAATGGGTTGTGAAGTCAATTATCATCTCAAAAAAGACGAATTGTTGCCTTTCCTCTAAGCAAAGCTTCAAAAACTTTTATATAAAATTGCACATCATGCATTTTTCTGAGTCAAACGTCTTTTAAATCGATGACTTTTCTCTATCTAGCAGCTCAAATTCAAAAGCCCTTTTTCCCTTTCTCTTTAAAAATGAAAAGTATTGCTTACCTCTCCTATTGGGCTTTAAAAATGTCAGATCCAATAGTGCCTTACATTTAAAAGCCCATCTACTTTGAACAAAGTGTTGTGGTACAAAATGTGTTCCGTTCCGTTTTTTTTTTGGTCCAACACTGTTCCGTTTCTTTGATAAGGTTTTTTAAAAGATATAAAACAAAAAACTGAACTCACAAAATTCAAATTTTTGTTGTCCAACAAAATTCAATTCTTTATTTCTTTTAAAGAAAAAAAATTGATAATCAAAGTGAAGAGGATGCCAATTTAGCGTTTTCTTTCTAAACAAAAAACAATATCTTACATAAAAGGATTTTAAAAATAAATTTTTAATAGAAAATTTATGTTTATTTTTTTTCGACAACAGCTATTATCTCATGAACATTTTTTTGTTTATAATTAGCAGAATGATAATCTATTTGAAGTTTTTGAACAAATAGAGTGGAGGATAATTTGGTGAACAATACAAACGAAAAATAATTTCACAAATCCACTCAAAGAACCTACATTTTTTTCTCTTGTGATAAAGATTCTTTTTAACTACTTTATAAACGCAAATACAACAACTTATCTAAACGATCAAGGCTAAGCACATTCACACACATATTTAACTTATCCAAACGATCAAGATAGGATAGGACAATCGAAATTCTAAACTATAACTTTGATAAGAAATCATCCGTTTTTCAAAAGATATAATCAAGACCATTTTTAAAAACATATATCTAACTATTGATACTCTTTGACTCGAGCCAATCAAGCCGGATTGAGAGTTCAAATGTCACATCAAGGAAAAATACTTATATGTGTTCAACGTCAAATACACATGCATATATGTATCATGTATGCCTCTACCAATCTAAGCATTAGTCTCGATCTTTTTCTTTGGCAATAGAATTTATGTTTTCTATTTAGTGGTCACTCAATAAGAAGATCCCTCACGAAAGTCGGTCCCAAAGTCCAACTTGAGTTTTTGGTATTATAATATATATCATATATGTGTACATAAATATACCGTAATTCGACCGTTGACAAAATAAATTAAAAATAATGAAAAAAGTATAAATATATGTGGCAACGTGAAATGGCAACGAAAGATCGTTTGCTAACACTTAAACAAAGTCCAAAACACCGAACCACTATCCTTCATGTCATTGCTAGTCACATGCATCCCATCTCTCTTTTCCCTTTTATCACTATATTTTATTTACACTAATGTAACACTAAAGAGAAAAACAATATGTAGACTTATGTTTTCATATGATAATCATATTTTTGTTTTGTTTATAATTTAATATTATCTTGTTCATAGTTGTATCTTTCGTTGGAACTTACATCATATATAACAATTCAAAAAAATTTAAAACCTATTAATAAATTGATCGTTGTAACTTGTACGTAGCTTAAAGACACACTATATATCGTGATTTTATCTACTTTTAGTTGATATTCTTGTGAGCCATTTTTCCATTGGAAGTGAGTAGTTAATAAGAAAATTGAAGCAGCAAGCACATGGCCACATAGCCAGCTCTTCTTTACGGGTAATTCTTTGTTTGGTTGTAGCTACAACACAATTATACTATAATTATAAAAAATAGTTGAAAATACATATTGGCATCTGATACACTGTCACCAAAAATGCTAAAGAAAATGAGGAATTAATATCCAGCAAAGCTGCAAAAGATTAAATTTAGGAAATGCACATGATCCCATGAAGATTCTTGCATTAATTAATGCATAATGGCGCATTTAACAACGTTGATCTCTCTCATCATTTTATCGTCAACTTTGAAATATTGTGACATCCTCTAGGGTTTCAGATTCTGTCACATGCTTGCTTCTTCTTCCGTATAAATTCTTATAATTTTTAACCGTCCTATAAACTACGAATTTTTACTATCTTCTTTGTTCGACTCAATAACAAAATTTTAACTGTTATAAAATTATCAGATTGTTAATTATAAAATTAGACGCTAACTTGGAATCTTGAAAAATGGATTAAACAATTGTCGTAGTCAAATTTAAATACCGACTTAAAATGTATTAAAACATATGTGGATGAAGTCATTGTTGAAGTTGATTTTCATTGGACGCTCCTGGTTATATCGCTGTCAATTGTCATCTGAATTAGTTTAGACTTGTAACCTTGTACGTAACATGTCAGAGATATTTTGCTTCATTTTGATTCTCGATTATAAGAAAACGTTATGAACTCCTAAAATATATAACCACCAAAGATGATTGTACGAATAAGTGTCGTGTCGATATAATTACGCTTCTGAGCATAATTGATGGATTTGACCTCTGAATTGTGTCCACACACCATTCTTTCATTATAAAGTACTCTTGATTTACTACTTCAATAGAAACTTTGAAAAATGAAGATTAAAAGAGATATTTAAAACCGAAAATGTTTTATACTGACATATGGCTAGATAGTTCCCACTTCTCACATCTTCATAGTTCATGGTATGGACCTTTTTTTGTCGAAGTTCATGGTATGGATTTAATTACGATCGTTTAAACAACTTCTTATAAATTAATAAGTATATATTTATATATGTAATGTTTAAGTATTGAAACATAAGTGGACCTAGGTAGGATGCTACCGGGTCCTATGACGCCGATTAAACATTTTAATATTTTAATTATATGTAACGTATGTTACTATGTATATACTGAAAGAACTAATAGCATAAATGGTAAATACCGTAAATTTTGGCCTATTGATCCACCATAGCCATAAATTTTGGTAAATACCGTAAATTATACCGACGGATATTTAATCGTCAGTTTACACCGTGTTTTCTTGTAGTGATATATACTCACAAACTACTCAATACCAAATTTTTGAATAATAATAGTTACTTATGAATCTAGTGATAACAAATTTTGGGGTCTGTCACTGATGGAATCGTATTAACATATTCTACCCCCAAAAAAGGTAAATTAATCAGGCAACAAGCTTTGAACTACAAAATTTAAAAAATATAACTAGATAGCAAACTTAAGAAAAGTTTTACCCCATGTATGATTCTATGATATAGGATTTATATCATAGAGACATACATGCACACAAGGAAGTCCTTTCCTATTAGTACAATTTATAAGTATATTACGTGGAAGTGATGAGAGTGAACAAAGCATATAAGTGTAGTTGAAGCATCCAAGTTTACAAAGGGTCCATTAACCAAAAAAGCAAAGCAAACCAAACACGGTTAGCTAAAAAGAAAATTGTACTTTAGCAAAGAAGTGGGTGATTCTAGTGGGTCGCATGCACCAACTCGTTTCGTTTTACAATATATTTATTTTATATTCTTATAGTCATATTAGAGACTAGAGAGATCGTGTTGAACTAGAGCTATATAGTTATTTGCAAGTAATTTTTTTGTTAACATCGAGTATCTAGATATTTTCTTATGGGCAGCCAAGAACCTTTGGGTTTACACCAATAACTTCTTCAACATGCATGGGAGTTTGAACATGTTAATTAAACTATTTTCCTTAGCCAGTAATTGGACTCGGGATCTTCAAAACTCTTCTTTTGAGTGAAATATTCTCTAAAAATGGCATTCTTAATTGGGTCGTCTAATTATTATGGGTGAATTAGTAAATAACATGTGTTCAAACTTTGTTGATTTTTCAATTCTAATGAAAATTAAAATATCATTTGATTTTAATATATTTTAAGATTATGTAGCTAATAACCTCAATTCTCTTCATTTTGAAAAAGTTGGCGACACCGCTAGTTGTTTAGAAAAACAAAATCAACGGTGTGCGAGCCTACAACCGCTCTTATTTATGGTGACCAAATTGTTTTGGTTCAACGTCGTTGAAGCCAACATTAGCCTTAGTTTCTCCACATCTGTGGGTCTTAAGCAACTTTTATTTATAGCATTTTTTGTTGCATTCGTTTGTCGCTAGCATCTTTCGAAATTATAATTGATTTTCTTTATAATGATTGGTTCAAAATATTAAAAAACTATACATAGATTGCAAGTGAAATTTCAAATTTATCACCAAAAATAAAACATCGATTTCTTTAAGAAATTTCGAAAAGTTTAAAAGTGTCGGCCATTTGAATGTGGAAGATGAAAAGGAGTTAAAAAGGAGAAGAGTCGATTAAAAAGGAGAGTGACAACTTTCCAACCCCAAATTGTTTGCTTGCTTTCTTCCAACTCTATTTGTCCGTTTCCTATATCTCCCTTGGAATCTGTGTGTGTCTAATGTCTCTTGCTGCTTCCTTTACTCTCATCAAATCTATAATCTCTTCGATCTACTTCAAATTAATCACATATTATTATCTTAAAGAAATTGAGGATATGTGATTTTCTTAAAATATATGTGTTGATTAAACAATAACTGTAATGGGACTACGCATTTGATAATCAAAGTTTAAGAGTTTATTTACGTTGCAAAAAAACTAAAACTAACTAAAACTTTTTTATGGTTTATTAGATGTCACGATATTTCTATCCAATAACACATTACTCCACATATTATTAATTGTCACGATAGATATATGAGTGTTATTTTACACGATGACACATTATTTTAATTCATGATATATGTTATTAGATAAAACATCAATATTTCTGTGCGAAAATGAATGGCATTTTCATCAAACCGGACAACAAATTATTTTCATCAAACCAAACTCTAATTTGCTGTCTTTTTTAATAAAAAAAACAAACAAACTATAATTTGCTGATAGTGATGTAAGATTTTTTTCGAAAAGAAAAAAAAAACACAACACACATACATACACGGTGAAATGAATACTGTAACTGTAGAATAAGAGAAGGGTTATGAAATTGATGGTCTGCTGCATCGTCAGATTTTAAATATCGTACGTCTTTTGTAAGGTCTCGTGATTACAAAATTCACTCCTTTAGATTTTGTCCCATCATTTCTCTTTTGGTCTTTTAACCCGTTCGACCAAATCATGACATATGCAGAATTTATTTCATGGATTTAAACAAAAATAATAATTTGTTTCATGGAAAATGTCCTTTTCATTTGTGCAATTCCATTTATTTCTTCCCACTTCTGAATATGACGACTACGACCACATGGTGCCAGTACCCACGACTAAACTATATAATATACAATTTCTTTTATTTTTCTCCATATAGAAAAAATGTTGGGCCATAATGATATTATTTTTTATATAATATGATTGATATTACCCATTTTTTAACATCTCATTTACTCAAAAAAGTAAACAAAAAAAACTCGGTGGTGTTTGGTTGTAGATTTCAAAGTGCGCTAATGATAGATTCCAGTTTTTGAAAACATGCATGGGTTCTTCTGATCAAAATTCAAAATACAAAAAATATTTATATGAGAAATTAAAAAGAAAAGATTAAAAAAAAAAAAAAAAAACAGGTAGACCAATTTCAATTGTACTGTTGCTGATCAAGCCATGGCCAAAAACCAGAATGGTCATCCATTGCACAGAACATGTTACTGATACTGTTCTCTTCTTTAACCATACTCTGTCCTGAAGATGAGTTTTGAAAGAACTGCATTGTCGTTGTTGTCGTTGCGGTGGCTGGCGACGGTGGGAAGAAGTGTCGACCAACTGTCTGCGGTGGCGGTGGGTGGCCACCGGTTAATGTACTGTCGTTTGATGGCGGCGCAGTTGAGATATCGAGTCTGAGATTATCTGAACTGTTATCACTTCTGTTACTGCAAGATCCTTCAGTTTCTTTGTTTAGATTAATTGATTCTGTTTGTTCTCTGTTTTTTAATCCCATTATCTGCGTAATTAAATAAATTTTAACAATTAGATTGGAATTAAAAAAATAAAAAATAAACAGAGTTACTGTATTATGTGATAAGCATAAAGAAGCCATTGTTTTCAGATCTCTTTTCAGACAAGAGTGAAGAAAAAATAGATAATGATGTCTGAAAAGTCATGAATCATGTCCAGTTTATTAACCCTACCTGAAAGCAACTCCTGATCCAAATAATTATTAACCAGAAATATAATCTTTAACCTTTCCAATTTTATTTACCAATTTTATTCTATCTTTAAACCTTTTCAGAAAGAAAAAAATCATAAAACACATAATGAATTTTAATGAAAGTTTTTTTTGGGTTAAATTATGAGATTAATTACCTCAGCTTGAAGTTTCTGATTATGAGTTTGAAGAAGATCATTTTCAGCTTTAAGTGCATCAAACTGTCGTTTAAGAGTATCATAATCTTTCTCAAGCTGTTTTGTTTTCCAACGAGCTCTTCGATTTTGGAACCAAATCGCGATCTGTCTTGGTTGCAAACCTAAGGCACGAGCTAGCTGCATTTTCCTCTCTGGTTCAAGTTTATTTCCAAGCTCAAAGTTCTTCTCTAATGTCTTCACTTGTTCCATGTTCAATCTCCTCTTCTTCTCTCCCATTTGAGACCCATCATCTGAATAATCCTCTTCTCCATTCATATTGTTCCCTGTTTCTAAATCGCAACACCCTTCCATTGGAGATCTCTTACCTAGAAACGAAGCAAATCCTGAAACAGAACAGAACAGAACATAAGAAAGAGATAGATAGAGAGAGAGAAAACAGAGGAGATGAGTGTAGAAGTGTGTGTACCATGGAGATCTTGAGGTAGAGAACAAGAAGGAAGAAGAGGAGCAAGAGATGGAGACTGATGAGGATGATCATCTTCATAAGAGTTTTGGATCATGAAATTTGAAGGGAAAAAAGACATTCCATTATTACAAGACATCTTCTTCTGTTTTGCAACAGAAGATAGTACTGTTTGCTTGAGATTTTGGTCGTTTCTCTTTAGTTTTTTCTTCTTAACAATCTTTGTCTTAAAGCCATTACCACGCTCTTATAAATCTGAAGCTCTTTGTGTGAGAGTCTTTGAAATCAAATGGAAAAAAAAGAAGAGGAAAAACAACAGAGAGAGAGATAGTGAAATGTATCGGCCTAGACTATACCACTTCTGGTATTTATTTTCTTCTTTATTTCGTTTTATATAGAAAGTCTGAGAGAGAGAGAGGACCCCTAAGCTGAGAGGAGAAAGAGACGCACTCAATTGATTCTCTCGTTAAAAAAAAAAAACGATCAAATAGCTTAAACTTCATTTAAATTAAATCAAAGTATAGTTTAACTCCAATTTTTATTTTCATTTTCAACTATAGTTTATAGATAGATATTTTTAGAAAACCAATGTTGGTTTCCAAGTATTAATGGTGGGATCCAATTTAATTTACCATGGTGTGCATACTACTCCTTAGGATAATAGACTATTTCGTGGTGCTGAGATTCATCTACTAATAAATTTTTTGCATCATACCACAAAAAAAAAAAAAGACACATTTTAAAATTTGAATATGAATTGAGGTGTAATGTCTACTTTTGGTTGGAAAAAAAAAATCATCAAGAGATGGAACAAACCATGTAATCTAGTGTTTATGCTAGTGTTTTGTTGTGTTACCACTCAATATCAAATTCGCATAATACTAATTACTAAATATTGTTGACATTGAAAAAGGAAGCAAATTACAAGAGGGTTTAAGCTTGCGTACAAAGTGGAAAATGAAGAGATGATAATCAAAAAGGTAAGAAGAGAAAGGACTCTTCTTTTTCCCCTTGGGAGAGACATGCAAAGAGGTGTTCTCTCACACTCATCATACTTGTCCTTTAAATCTTTATCTAATCTCTTTTTCTTTTATTAGATTTGTCCTTTTTTTTTGTAAACCAAATGAGATGGGTCCAATTCTCATCTTAAATCATAACTATCAAAGTTGTGTCTCTCTCTTTTCGTAATCTAAATTTATTTCTAAAGAACTTAATTTATAATTTTTTTGTTGATAAATCAATTGCATAGGATGAGAAGTTATCTAATAAGTAGCTAACTAAAGCCGTCTCATACTTATATTGATGTAAATCAGTTTCCATATAATGTAATGATATTAAGCTAGGGAAGGTGGATATAGTGAATGGGTCCAATGTGGCAATGTTAATCCTATTAGTCACGCTAGTACGTATAGACTACAGACCCATCAAATAATCGTATTGTGTCTACATGGATAGACCTAGAACTTTGGATCTAGGGAGTACATAAAACAAGAAAATACTTAGTATTTTTGTTTTTGTTTTGGAAGAAGTGATATTATTGATTTTCAGATGTTCTATGATGCTAGTTTTGATTATTTTGTTGTTAAAAAGGACATATCTAACAAACAAACGAAAAAAATAAGGAAATAGATGCACTTGTAAACCCAAGTAGACTATGGTTTAATTTATTTACAATCAGAAATAATTACTTTAAATTTTCTTTAGTTTCATGCTTCGAATAAAGACGATGCAGGTGAAGCGGAAAGATGCGGGGCAGTCGATATAATTTCAAAAATCCATAAAAATTATATTATTATGTCTGTCCTACATCCAACCTACCTTGTCTCGTACCGTCTGCGTCTCCATTCAAAGCTTTAGTCTAATTGTTAAATTCAGAGTACGATCTAATGATACATTAGAGAGTTACACATATACAAATTAATGATGCAATTATTTGAAACCCTTTTGTTGTTTTCCATGTATTTCAAGTTAATAAAACAGACGTGTTATATGTTACATGCTTATGTACACATGAATGCATATGTGCGTGTGTATATGCATGCATAGACAGACGTATAAAGATGGTGCGTGGGGTATTTAGGTTAAGGAAAAAACCAAACAAAAATACTGTTTGATTAACCCCACATAAGAGCTGTTCTATCTTGTCTCTCCCTCCTTTCCTCTTCCATTCCTTTCCATAATCAATCTTTCTTTTTTTTTTTTTTTTTTTTTCTTAATTTCTCTTCCCCAACATCCCTTGTGCGGTATTCGTCGATCAATTCATTGATGATGTTTGAGAAAACATCATCAACCACATAATAGTTAACATTTTTACGTTCATTTTCACTTTCGATTAGACTACTATTCATTACGTTTTAGACTACTTATCCGTCTCTAACTGACATTTCACGCATCACATCGTGTCGTTCTTTAATCAAGACTTTTGGCATCAAAGTACATAATTATCCATGCATACATATAGTTTCACAAATAGCCGTATAATTGAATAAGTATGATTTAGTTTTTATTTTGTATGGAATGTGAATGACCCAAAAGGTTATAAACAATCTGGTTTTCACTTTTCAGAAGACTGGTAAAAATTGTTAATTTTAACTACTTTTAGTACTCAAAGTATACATATATATTGATGAGAAAAGAAAAAAGATGGATGCACTTATTGTAGACACGTTTTAATCCATTTGACGATGGGCATTATTACATTTGGTGTAGTACAAATCCCACGGTCAATCAATCTAAAAGATCACTTGCGGTACGGTAACTGAGCGACGACGTTGTAAGATTTTATACATATTCCATAACGTTTACTGGTATGATCCATTTTTCACGAGATTTGACTAGAACCGATATATGCACTCTTATCATCAAGAAGTGAAAAAACATAGCGTATGATTAGATATGTGGAAACTGGAAAGGCTAGTCTTACAAGTTGCTAGAGATTTGGAAAACTTGTATAGTCGTGTTTTTTTCGGTATGATCACCCAACTTTGGAGTATTTTTTTCAGACACTATAAAAGCATATGTTTCGATTACTGTCTATCCAAATGGAAATGTCTTAATGGCCCAAAACTTCAACATGAAATTCAGGAAAGTCCAACAACGTAGTTTTCAAGAAGTCACAATATGTCCCTCCTCTCGTGTCACACCACTCCTAGTCCTAGCGAACTAGCTGCATAGTATAAAATACTTTATATATGACACACTTTGACATAAAGATATATACTTGTGCGTATGTGAATTTATAACACGGGTTACCAATCGGAACCTTATTGTTTTTTATTCAGCTATAAGCATTCTACATGTTTTAAATCAAGATGGTGATACAGAGACACTACTAATACAAAACACTTGCATAAATCCTCTATGACTATGTCATTCATATTCATTATATTAAAAGAGAATTTACGTCTATATTTGAAATAGATTACCTATGATGTTCTTAATTGATACATTTTTTCCTAGTTTTGGAATAAAGGGGGTGGTGTTCATGTTGCATAACACAAACATGTAAATAAAGCAAAGAAGACATAGTGGACCCTTGACAAGAAATAAGGCCCAAAAGTTGGCTAATTTCAGCCATCACGACAAAGGCACACTTCTCATTTCGACATCCATATTATTCTATTCTTCTCGATGAAAAAAAATAAAATATTATTCTATTCTTCTACAGTTCTCTTTCCTTCACTCATCGTTAATATGCCTTCAATTTACTCAACCTTTTTTTTAGTAAGAACACACAACTATACACACGTCCATATATAAACTTACGAATTTATGTTGTTGGACAAGCTATTTATTTGTTAATAAAACATTTAGTAGTTAGAGTAATTTTCTGCTCTAGTAGTGATGAGATAACAAGCATGTGACCAAATCCCAAATTAAGTATTTTCTTCTTTGAATTTTAGTTATTTGCAAATAATGTCACTACTCGATTTCCTGGAATAAAGGAGCTTATAAGAGTATCATGTTCTCCTTCATGATTATTTCACGTTTCCACGTTTTTTTTTTTTTTATTATGAAAATGTTTTCGTTTACACGTTCGGTTTGTTGTTTAGTCGTTCCTAGTTTATAGGACGTTATCCGAAATAAAAGAAAAAAGTTCATCGGAATGTGTACATAAAGATCGTCACACACTAAAGTTTAACCCCACGACGTTTGTGGAGTAACTAATTTACTAGTCTTGATGTTTTTTTTTTTTTTTGGTAAAAACGTCATGGATATGTTTTTACTAGTCTTGATGTTGGTAGAACGAAATAAAAGAATCATGGATATGATCACGAAAATTGTGGGAATGATTCCAAACGAATTTTATTCAAATCCAAAACATATAATTACAGATCATAGATAAATATGGAAATAAATAATGTCTAATAAAACTTAACTAACATTTGTGTAACATCATCTTTAATGCGATTCATTTAGAGATGTAATTTTTTTTTAAATACTATGTTTATTTCTGGAAATATATACAAAATTGATCTGATCACTAAAGATTGTGGGAATAATTCCAAACGAATTTAATTCAAAACCAAACCCATCATTACAAATCATAGAACAATATGGAAAGTAATAATTTATTCAAACTTAAGAATTTGTGTAGTCAATATGTATACAAAATTGATCTCATCACTAAGATTATGGTAATAAATTCCAAACGAAATTAAATTCACACCAAACACATTTACTCAATCATAGATCGATATAGAAAGAAATAACTTTTCTAATAAAAACTTAACATTTGTGTGTAATCAATATCATTCATACGATGTAAAAAGAGAAAGAAAGAGATGGGCCTCAATTTTTTTATTAGGCCCATAAGTTTTAAATTCATTAAAAATAAAAAAATATCCCCAAAAATTTCGAAACCCATCACTTTGGCGCTTATGTGACGCGCTTATTTCGCCCTCAATCTCAGATTATTTAGTCGTCACTCGTCACACCACTTTTTTTAGGGTTTCTCATTCGTCTCTTTATCTTCCTTCTTCTCTTTAGCTTCCTTTCTTTCTCCGAATCAATCATGGCGCCGAAACGAAAGAGAGCTACGAAGAAGGACGACGAGAGTACCAAATCCATTCCCAAACCGAGGAAGAGAGCTCCTAAGCGAGCTAAAACTGTGAAAGAAGAGCCGGTGAAATTCGTTGAGGAAGGGGAAAAGTATGTTGCGAGGTTTCTCGACGAACCTATTCCAGAATCTGAAGCCAAGAGTACTTGGCCTGACAGATACAAACCGATTACGGTAATTTCATTCATCGGAAACTGGAATTTTTGGTGTTTTTTTATAGCATTTGTATAAAATGGTTAGATCTAGTAGAAATTCGCTGAGATTCGTTGCAGATCTGTTGATTTCTGAAGGAATTTTTCTTTTGATTTTGTTCAGGTACAGAAACCTAAGGCTCCGTCAAGAAATACGACGAAGTAAGTTTTTAGAATCGTTGCTTCTTGTCTATAATCAGAAAGAGAGGCTTTACTTTTGTTTGATTAGAAATGTTCTTGTTTCGTAAACGATTGATTAAGTGATTTCGTTTTGTAGGGATGATGAAAAAGATAAGATCATTCGGGCTCGATGCCATTATAGACGTGCGATTGTTGATGAGCGTCAGATATATGAGCTTAATGATGATGCTTATGTGCAGGTATAACTCTATTACGTCTCTATTGCATTTGTTACATTTGAATGAGAAAATGTAATTTGAAAGCATAGATTTATCTGTGGTACATTGAAGAAAATGAGTTAGAGAGGAGAATGTGTATGACATTGTGTTTCTTGGTATTTGAGTTTGATGATTATTGGGTTTCACCACTTCCGTAATGTGCCAACATGGTTTAGTGTGTAGAAAAAAATATGATGTGCAGGGCAAATAATTGACCAAAGTGGATCACATTCTCCTCCCTGACCACTATCAATGCATTGTCTTTGTTTGTCATGCTTTGTATTTCTGCAAGTCCTTATGACGATACATTGATAGTAGTTACCTTACGAAGTTGAATTTTTCATCTGAAACAATAACCAACTGATAGTTATTTAGGCTGACTTAGTATATTATGCATTGGCTATATGAACGCTTATCATGTTGTTTTATGTTGTTTTACAGCAGAGGTAGATGCTTTACCATAACTAACTTCTGTTTTTCACAACTTGGTTTTATATTTTTTGTGCAGTCTGGTGAGGGAAATCAGCCCTTCGTTTGCAAAATTGTTGAAATGTTTGAAGGGGCTAATGGGAAATTGTATTTCACGGCTCAGTGGTTCTATAGAGCTGATGATACTGTAAGATTAATAATTTTATTCTTCTTCACATTCTCTTTTTAATATGTTGAATTGTCTGAAGTTTTTTCTCTTTTCTTAACTTTCAGGTAATGAAACAGTTCAAGATTCTGATTGATGATAAGCGTGTGTTTTTCTCGGAGATTCGAGATACTAATGAATTGGGATTACTTGAAAAGAAGTTGAACATTTTGATGATTCCCTTAAGTGTATGCTCTTACTTCACTGTTACTTGTAGTGTCTGTTTTTGTTTATAGTATCTTTGTACAATCTTCCATTGAAACTGAACTTACTTTTGGTTCTCATGCCAGGAAAATGCTGAGGGACCAATCGCTGCAACAAAAACCTGTGATTATTATTGCGATATGAACTATCTCTTGCCTTACGATACATTTGAAGCTGTACAACAAGGTTAGTGCTTTTAACAATTGATCTTCAAGTTTAGCATTTCTTTTTACTGCTAATTGGATTAAATAAAATGCTGCAGTTTTTGAAGATAACTAAGCATATATAGATCTTTCAATTGTGCAGATACCAAGATGGCTGTAAGTGAAAGTTCAACAATATCCAGTGATACTGATGTAAACGAAGGAGCTGCTGCTATATCAGAGAATCAAGAAGTTTCTCAAGAAACACGAGTTCAAAGAGAGACAACTTTGCTTGACCTTTACTCCGGCTGTGGAGCTATGTCCACAGGGTTGTGCATGGGTGCACAACTCTCCGGTTTGAACCTTGTCACGGTGAGGCATTTTTGCTTGCTAATTATCTTCTCCAATTTGTTTAATCTCTCAATTCTTGACTTTTGTTATTTTAAATGATTCTCAAGAAATGGGCTGTTGACATGAATGCACATGCATGTAAAAGCTTGGGGCATAACCACCCAGAGACACACGTAAGTTTTTAGTTTTCCTTTTTCCCAATTCGATTTTGTTTCCTATGTTTATGTTAGATTGATTACAGAAATTCTCAGAGGCTAACATCACTTTATTTTAGGTGAGAAACATGTCTGCAGAAGATTTCTTGTTTCTGCTGAAGGAGTGGGAGAAGCTATGCATTCATTTCTCTTTGAGAAATTGTCCACATTCAGAAGAATATGAAAACCTTCACGGTATGACTAATGTTGAGGACAATGAAGATGTCAGCGAGGAGAGTGATGATGAAGATGACGGCGAAGTTTTTACAGTGGAAAAGATTGTTGGTATTTCCTTCGGAGTCCCTAAAAAGTTAGAGAAACGTGGTCTTTATATGAAGGTATTGTTGCTTTGTTTTTACAAATTTCACATTATATCACATGGTTTTGCCTTGTTATAGTCAATCTTCTTTGGTGTTTTGATAAAATAGGTACGATGGCTGAATTACGATGATTCCCATGATACATGGGAGCCTATTGAAGGACTCAGGTGAGCAAAACATAAAAAATCTGTGCATTAAAATTATATATGTTAATGGGTTGTTAAAATCTCTAAATTTATCTGTGAACAGTAATTGCCGCGAAAAAATAAAGGAATTTGTCAAACTTGGATATGAATCTGGCATCCTTCCGTTACCAGTATGTATTTTTTATACCTGATTCTTTTGCTTTCTTAAATTTCTTTTCTATGGGTCTTATGTATAGATAACGTACTTAAATTAGTTAGTCACTGACTCTTATGCCTAAATAATAATTTAGGGAGGTGTTGATGTTGTCTGTGGCGGGCCGCCATGCCAAGGAATCAGTGGTCATAACCGCTTCAGGAACTTATTGGAGCCTCTAAAAGATGAGAAAAACAAGCAGCTTCTTGTTTATATGAACATTGTGGAGTTTCTAAAGCCGAAATACGTTTTAATGGAGAATGTGGTAGACATGCTTAAGATGTCTAAGGGCTATCTTGCGCGTTATGCTGTGGGAAGGCTTATCCAAATGAATTACCAAGTCAGAATGGGAATGATGGCGGCAGGAGCATATGGTCTTGCTCAGTTCCGCTTGCGGTTCTTCTTATGGGGTGCACTCCCTAGCATGGTAAAAAATTTAATGTTTTCTCTTTGTTTTGTATCAATGAATAGATGATGTTCTTAAATTGTATTTTTCTGTTTCAGATGATTCCTCAGTTCCCACTTCCAACTCATGATTTAGTACAGAGAGGAAATATTGTTAAGGAGTTTCAGGTAAGACTGTATATTAGTACTTTTCAATTTGTATATTAGTACTTTTCAATTTGTATAGCAAATTCTCATATTTGCTTGTAATTAATGCAGGGAAACACAGTAGCCTATGATGAAGGCCACACTGTGAAGTTAGCAGACAAGCTTTTACTTAAAGATGTGATTTCTGATCTTCCCGCTGTAAGTCTTGATGTGTTGCTTATCTTGACTAAAACTAGCTAAGCTTGTCCTGCATATTCTCTGACTTACTAAGTTTTTCTTTGAGTTTAGGTTGACAACAGTGAACAAAGGGACGAGATACCATATGACAAAGATCCTGTAACACCATTTCAACAGTTCATCAGATTAAGAAAGGATGGTAAGATTCTTACTATTTTTTGTGGAAACATTTGACAACTACTATTGCAACTTTAGGTACATTAACAAATTGTTTATGAACTTTTTCAACAGAACCGTTTGGTTCACTAACAAAGTCCAAGTCCAAAAAGCATGTCTTGTACGATCACCATCCCCTAAATCTGAATATTAATGATTATCAACGAGTTTGTAGAGTCCCCAAGAGGAAGGTACAGCCAACTAAGACTCATTGATCAGTATATTGTGGTTCTTGTTATATTCTGATTTTTTCAACACAAACTTTGGGTATTAGGGAGCGAATTTCAGGGACTTTCCTGGTGTTATTGTTGGACCCGGTAATGTAGTCCGCTTGGATGAGGATATGAAAGTCATGCTTGAATCTGGAAAATCATTGGTAAGAATGATCATCTCTTTTTTTTGGTCCTCATATCAAACTTGATTTTCTTCTCATTGACTGCTAAACTTGCTTTTCTCATCATTGGCTGCTATGGTATTCAAACAGGTTCCCAATTATGCGTTGACGTTTGTCGATGGGACATCGTCCAAGTGAGTTTCATTTCTCTTTTCTTCTTCTCTGTAACTTCTGAATATGACGAATGTTTTCTGTAATGGAAATGACCTAAACCATTTGCTTTTTTCAGACCTTTTGGTCGTCTTTGGTGGGACGAGATAGTCCCTACTGTTGTCACACGTGCGGAACCGCACAACCAGGTTAGACCTCTCATGAGAATCAACTCTGTTCTGAGTTTTGGCTAGTTGTATGTTAAGTTTAGAGATGATGAAAGAAAGGTTTATTCTAGTGTTCTAGGGTTGCATTGATTTATTGGGATGTGCATGTAACAGTGGAAACTAACTTAAAGAGTTTATACTTATTTGATGTTGCTGGTGATTGATTGCAGGTGATCATTCATCCAACGCAAGATCGTGTTTTATCCATTCGAGAAAATGCCAGACTCCAGGGCTTTCCTGATGACTACAAACTCTTTGGACCAACGAAACAAAAGTGAGTATTGTTAATGCCTTCAATTTACATGTTTTTGTTTCTTACCACGTTGTTCTTATTGGATTTTTGATTGAACTCTGCTACATTTCTTCAAGGAAGATTTAAAATCCAGACTAATCTTACATAACTTCTGTTTTTTCAGGTATATCCAAGTCGGCAACGCGGTAGCTGTGCCAGTAGCAAAGGCCCTTGGATATGCTTTGGGAATCGCTTTCCAGGGTCTCGCAGATGGGAAGGATCCACTTCTTACGCTTCCTGAAGGTTTTGTATTCATGAAGCCAAATCTTCCTTCCGAGCTTGCATGAACACTGTTGATTCATTGCATTCTTCGATTCATTGTCTTTCTTGGATTTATCTTTAGACTATTTTCTACGTTGTTTGGATTTGTTTTGTTTAAGTTTTACTACTTTCAAGTTTGTGTTCTGAATTTCTGGTAACTTTGTTTAAATCAGATTTCATGGATTTATGGGATTGTCTCTTTCTTTTTGTCTAAGAAAAGATTTCGGATTTTAGTATTTCTTGATTAAAGCCTTAAAAGGCAATGTTGGATTCATCCGGCTAGAAGAACTTTGTGACTCTTAAGATAGGGCCCATTTGATAATAGGCAATTGTGATCTTTTTTGGGCTAATAACCCATGAAGCACAATCGAACCTGAATAATATTTGTGTTGTAAATTGATTGACTAATTGGTGGGTTTGTGTTAGTCTTCCGTGAAATGGAGCTATTTGATTAAAACTTTGTGGTTTAATTATGTTGAACCCTGAATAATTCTAATGTGGATAACCTGTATTTAGAATATTTATGTCAAAAGTAAAACTTGTATTCATTAACTTTCAATTCTACATAAATATATTCCTTTTTCTTTTTAGTAAATTGTTACTAAGAATACATAAAAACCATACAAAAATAACCATTAAAGTAATAAGTTCAGACAGTTAAAGACTTAAAAGTAAAACAAATACTTTTACTTGAATAGAGAACAAACCACTGTTTATGGATCAAATTGCATAAAATACGAGACTGGTCCACTACTCGAACATCGTCGTTATTGTCGGGCATGGTCTATTATTAATAATACAAATGCATCATCGATGAATCGATTCGACGCACCGAAGCTGATTATTTATATTAGTTTACTTTCCGAGAACTTCCTAGATTAAAACCAACACGCTATAATATTAATAGAGTGTGAAGATTGTATTAAAACGGATACCTAGTTCCTATCAATATGTTAATGTCCCATGCCATTAATATATCAAATCTTCACCCAATTAAAGATCTCATGGCCTCATCACTAGTTTTTAAATACAAGTCTGAATTTTAGGCTAAAGAAAGCGAAAAATATCACGTTATATGTTGAGAATTTTAGGCTAAAGAAAGCGAAAAATATCACGTTATATGTTGAGTTTATGTAACTAATAAAAATAGATGAATGACTCGGATAGACGTGGACATCCCCTTTTGTATCTTTCTCTCGGATATAATCAAATATAGCTGTTGTATGAAATAGTTTCGTTCCAATAAATTGAACGTTCTCCTTTTTCACATGGTTGAGGCCTAAGTGCCTTAGTCATTCGTTTGTCTGGAAATTTATGTGATGTTTGGAAAGTGTATGTATATAAGTGTTATATGTTGAACCTAAACAAATACAAGAAAACATGATAGCTATTCAACTAAATTCCCACCTCCTCAAATAAAAAAACATAAATATATATATATATATATAATATATATATATATATTTTTTGTCATCTGAGAATTATATTGAAATCCACAAGGGAAACGACAACAGGTTACATCGAAACAGTCACCCATATATATATATATATATATACAAAAAAATGGATCTATTTAATCATTTCTTTAAATTAATATTTACTTATATAGTTTGGCATTTTGGTAACGAAAAAAAACGAGTCACGTACGGTATGAAGCTAGTCCATATATGTTGACGTTAGAATTCTATTAATGCATTATCACGTTTTTTCTGACTTATTTTAAAACAAACTATTCAAACTAATGTATTTGAATCTTTCTTATATGTTGGCAAGTCCTTTTTCATCCGAACAGCACAAATATCCAAAAAACCGAAAGGAAAGGAGTGTGGAGTTTTGCTCAAGTGGTTGAGACACCAACAATGCTTTCGTTCCTACTCTCAAGTTGTTTGAATTAAAAAAAAAAAAAAAAAAAAAAAAAAAAAAAAAAAAAAAAGTTGTTTGAATTTTCTCCTAAATAGATCAGTGTAAGCATTAAAAGTCGTTTGTTCTTGGCTTTTCTATTGTGTTTAATGGCCTGAAAAAAAATTTCAAATTCAAACCAAGAATTTAGAAACATGACTTTCCAACCTTGTATAAATAATTAAAGTATTGAATAATACATAATTATGTGTTATTGAATAATACACGATTGATGTTAATCCATGTTTACACATCCGAGGTATTAACATCAATCGTGTATTGACTTTCCAACTTTTTGCGGTATATTTTGTTGTTAAAAGTTGAATATAAGAGTTTACAAACACACATGGATAAACTGTTTTCGTTTAGATATATAGAATTTGAATTGGTGACATCATTTAAAAAAGCGGTTAAAGAGTTTTTTTTTATGATTGTGAAGAGGACCGTTAAAAATACGGTAAAAATTAACAAAAAAAAATACTGTTAAATTAAATCAAGATGTTAAATAATGGCGCTATGCCGCTATGATTGGTATACTAATTTGTTTTATGGACCGATTTTTGTTTTTGTTTTACAGATTATAGATACACTTATTGACATGCTACATGTATCTATTTTTAATTGTTGGATTTGGGTAAAGTTTAAATACGATGCATGTAGATATATTTGATATGAATATATATTATGTATAAAGTACTTGTCAAAAAAAAAAAAAAGTACTTGTCTTTCGTTTGGGAACCTTTCATCGTCACTCTATATGGTGCGTGTATATATAGGTAGATTTGTCTGTCAGACAGTAAACCATCAGCTCTAGTAAGATCAATTCAAAATCTTATATAAATTAAGACACAAAATTGAGATGGGAGAAAAAAAAAAAAAAATTTGAGATGGGAGGAGGTTTGGGTTAGGTGCATACTGCAAACTAACCTCACGTGGTGGATGATACTTTTCTTTCCCTCACGTACCGATCTAATTGTACCAAATTTCTTATTTATTTATTTATTTTTCTTCCATTAATAGTACAGTATTACTACATGTCCGGTACAGAAATCAGAATAAATATTGTTGAGCAAATAAAAATTTAGCAAGTCAATAATAGATAAATCAATAACATAACAAAAACACAACACCGGTTAATCTAAATATGTAGAAGGAATTGAAATTTAGGTGACTCAAATTTATGATAGACTCTGAGAAATGTGTCCAACACTCCAACTTAAGTATTTAACATGTTAACTCAATAATTAAAATCGAGATATATCATAACTCCGCAACACTTAGATGAAGATATGTCCCGACAGAAAAGTCTTAAGTACAGACTATCCAAGAATGAGAACTCCGGGTTACTTTGGAAAAGAACAAACCCGACCCAAAAGGATAACACAAAGCCAACCCATGAAATAATCAAAGGTGGGTCGACCCACTTTTAGTTGTTATCCTTCGTATAACTTAGACCACATGTACAAATATATAAGCAAGGACGACGTCAAAGCCATAAAGCATACGGCGTAATACATAAAGAGACAAAAACCAATATCTCAACTCCTTGACATATCGAAAACGTAACATGGATTGTGGCACAACCGACAACACACACACACTAAGGTTTAAAATCGGTAACCAATAGTCTACTCCTCCACCTCTAATTTGTTGTGAATTCAGGTGAAATCCGATAGATTGGTAAAGAGTAGAAAATAAATAATTGAGATGAATACATTTTTGTGTGTATAATTTTTTATCGTTAAACAAAATTAAAGAGTATAATTAAATCCTATTATACTATATAAACTCTAAAATCTATTCTTGTAATATATTTGGGGAGAATACACATTTTCTCTTACTAGTACATAAAATTTGTTATCAAGTTTCTACTCAAAAAAGTTGTTCATGTTAAATTTAGAATTCTCCAGTTCTCCAAAATGTGCATGCGCTAATCGGTTGATTAATTTAATAAGCCTGGGTGATTGAGAAGATATTTATACAAACTACATGGCCTTTTTTTTTTTCTTTTCTTAACATCTTTCATTTATTAGAAACATTGTTTAAAAGATCAAATACAAATAAGATGACACAAAAACATCGAGTAAAATAATCAACTATAATAATCTACATGGTGTTAACTTGTTTGCACTTGGGTGTACCTTAAAGGCATAATGATTTGTTGTCTTCTAACTGTTTAGATTCTTTCATGTTTAAATGGTTTGCAGTTTTGAATACACCACAAACAATAATACGTATATAAATTATGTAAACAAAAAGAGTATATTTATTGTTTCATGAGCAAGCATTCGACAATCGGCGGTGGATGCAACATGACGATTGACGAACGCACATTGTTGATCAATTTTATTTTTATTTTGTTAAATTACTTTATTAATGTGTTAGACTATGCGATGCTTTCCGCTAAATATGGTATTACTAAATCATTATTATGCACTATCTCTAGACATTTTAATTTAAGAGGGCTTTACGAACATAATGCGAGAGATAAGGAGGAAATATATATGAATAGTTTTTAGAACTTGTCCAATAAAGGATGCATGTCCAAATCACATTCATGAATATGTATAGATCTAATTAAGCCATGATTAACTAGCACTTTATTATTCTTTATGTCTTTGATATATCAATTTTCTTGGTTACTTGAATTTTTTTTGTAAAGCCATACATCTTTACATGGATATAATACTCATATCGTTTCAAAATATAAGATGTCTCGGCTAAAAACAGGTAGATTTAAAAATTCAACCAATAACCAAAAAAACTGTATAATATAAATAATCACAAAATATTATATTAATCTATAACTTGCATAGAAATTTGAGAACATCTTATATTGTAAAACAAAAAAGTTTTTTCAAAACATCTTATATTATAAAATGGAAAAAGTATATAATTGGGAAAATAAATAATTAATAAGAATATGCACAAACATTAAAACCTAGAGATGAGTTTTCGTTTATAATCAAAATATTGTTATCTTTTCGTCAATCTGTTTACTTAAACCGATGTAGATCCATCCTCTAATTAACTAGCCAAATTTTTTAAAAGGAACAAATTATTCGACTATGTGGATAAATTGCTTGTTAAAGCGTTAGGTTTGCGATATAATGCGCAAACATTGATTTACACGTGAATGAGATCCTAATTAGGTCTGACGAATCATCAGCATTGAAACCTCACTCTTGGTTTACTTTAATTAATTCTCACGGGAGACATCTTTAATATACTTTATTTTCTTTAATAACTTTAATTATATTTATTGCTTGCATCGATACGTTACTTCTTTTGTTCGCAAAATAAACAAAATAGGGCCCCAAAAAAGTAAATAAATACATAAGTATCGAAGAAACCGAGTCATCATGACAGATCAGGCTTTTACAGCAAATGCAGAGTTAGTGTTATTTTATTGTTATCTCGATTTACACGATTTTATATACAGAGCATATTGATAAAGATTACATTAAAAATGAAAAGAAAAAAACGTATTTATCTATATATAACTGAATTGATTATTTTTTTAATTCAAACCATCAACTAACTTTAACGTGCGTTTGTTATAATATCTAGTGTTTTATTTAATACGTGTATCTCGATTATGTGAATTAATAATTTTCAAAAACTGAACTAAAATTGATATTAATTTATACTCCCTCTGTCCCATTTTATAAGATGTTGTGTGTAAAAGCACAAAGATTAAGAAATAGTTAATGTTCAACTTTTTATAAGAATTCAGCCAATAGAAAAAAAGACTGCAGAATTTAAATGGTCATAACATACTAAATAAACATAAATTATGCATAGAAAACTGAGAAAATCTTAAAAAATGGAACAAGGAAAAAATGCTAAAACATCTTATAATTTGGGACAGATGGAGTATAGAATATTTGATTGTGTTTAGTTAAATATATATTAGGTTTGAAATGAAATCTTTTTTTTTCTTGAAATGAAATCTTAAATTCACTATATTGTATCAAGTTTCAAACAATAATATAAATACCCAAATTCCTTAATTTAACTACTTTTTAACGGTCAGTCATTGTATTGCATGTATTCAAAGTTAGTCTACTAAAAAAACCGTCTACTCAAATAATAATAATTTATTAGTCTTATGTTCAAGTTAATACGGGGATAATATAATTAATTAAGGTTGTGAGTTCGTCGGCATAAGGCCATATTTAAAGGGAGAACACTTAAGTGTTCTTAGCCTTTTAAAAATAGAAAATATTGTGAATAGTGTTAGATCTGTTGTAGATCTGTTCTTGTTGTAGAACTGTTCTTGGCCCAGTTTTAGCGTGACGTGGCGCTTCATCATTGGCTACGAATTTTTGCAAAGGAAAAAAACATTTCATTTCTCCTTCGATCTGAAATCTATGCTAGGGTTTAATTAAATAATATGTTTGTTTGTTTGTTTGTTTTATTTATATCTTTAATGTTCTTTTTTGTTTCATAAAAATTTGATATTATATTTTGTGTTTCTTTTTATTTTCAAATCTATTTTAGTATAAATTTTTTAAGTTTGCAATTTAAAAGTTATTTCTAAAAGTTTTTAAAATTGTAAACTAATGATCTTACATTATTTCAATTTCAAATCAATTCTTATGATCTAAACATGTTCTACCAATAATCACTTACTTTACAAAAGATCTTAATTAAAGCTCTTACAATATTTTAATATTTTTTCTCCCTTAAGATCAAACTTCAAAGATGCACCCTTGCATATGCCCTAAATGGGTTATAACATAATAATGTCACATGATTTTTTCCTGCTATTGAATTAAATATGTGTTTTTTTTATATTCATATAAAATATAGAAAGAGATAAAATAATAAAGGAGGGCACATGTCCATTCATTTTTATGCCGATGAACAACCCCATTTTGTTATTATACCAAACATTTAATATTCGCCTCTCAAACCGATAGATAAGTCATAAGTGAGAGGATGCGTACACACATCAAGTATACGGTACACATACACATGTACGTGTACATGCAACGTGGGTACGTGTACGAAATAACTAGAGAACCCTTGAGATGCAAATCTTCGTTGAAAAATCTTGGACAAGGATTGAGAAAGGTATCTGAGATCCAAGATCTGATCTGAATGGTTTCGTAAATACAGGCTATTCAGAGTTTTTGAATCTTGATCCAAATCAAGATCCAACTATTTTGACTAAAAAATACGATATTTGGATGCGTTTATATGTCACTACAAAAAATGAGTATATGTAAGAGTTTTTTTGTAACATCTGATTTATTATTATGATATATATTTAGATAATTATTTGACGGTCCCGAATCCAAGCAGTTTGAAAATCGAAGTATTCGATTATAATTTTTTATAAAAACGAATAGAGTTTAATGACAATAGACAAGTTGACATATTGAGAGGAATGGCAAGTAACAGTGTGCTATATTACAGAAAGGCTACGAGAAGTCCCCACTTCTTCTTCTTCCCCAAACAAATAAACCTTCCTTCTGTTTGGACCACCATTATTTTTATTTTTATTTCAACAAATTGTACCTTTTTTAGATAAATACAACTTTTATTTTTTGTTTTTATATACTGTAGTTAGTTGTCATCTCGCTTGATATATAAAATTCTACAATCACTTAAGAAAAATATCAAGCTGTAAAATCTTATGTATAAAAATATTCACCAAAAAATAAAAATATTTACCACGAATCAATAAAATACGATATGAATTAGAAAATCGAGATCATTACCAAAATAGACCTTAATTCTCTTATTTTGCTTTCATCTATGTCCTGGTTGTTTCAACAACTTTAACTAAGCCAAGTTCAGAAATTGTCCTCCCAAATTTTAACAACAATTCAACCGCACTGGTTATGGATTTGTCCCTAACCATCTATCTATTTGTCCCTTAACCGATAAGAAGTGTTCAACTAAAAAGTGGGTAGGCTAATAAAGTAAAGTGAAAGGACAAAAAAAAGAAAAGCAAGTCACGAAGAAGTGTGTATAAACAAAACCCACTTGCGTAACCCTACCTCGAACCATGTAGTAATTCATCATCTCACCAGTCACCTCTCTTTTTCTTTTTTTGGTTTGCTGTTTTTATTTTTATATTGTAGTCTCCTTTTAACTGTATCTTGCTTTTCCCCATCTGTTTTAGAATAAATTTTGATTCAAGTCGGTTAGATTATTAAGCCTAAATTCTAATAGTATAAGCTCATGTACTTTTGTAATTTAGAGGTATGCTTACAAGTCTCTGTACTTCTTATTTTTTCAAGAACCATTTCATAATTTTTTTTACAAAAGTTACAATTCGAAACTGATGTTAAAAGTAAATTGATATATTATTATGCTTATTTGGTTTGCTTCCTACTTTTAGTATAAATTGAAACTAATATTAATAACTTTCGATTTGTACTATTTTTTACCCAAAAAAAGAAAAGAAAAAGCGACGTTGAAAATACACAAGGTCCGTAGACTTAATAAAAATATGTGGACCGACCTTCTTTGCTATCGATTCTAGAGGTAATTAAGGTTTTATGACACTGAAAAAAAAAAAAAAAAAAAAAAAAAAAAGGTTTTATGACACTGGATTATACATTTTTTAACGTCACCAAGTACTGGTTATTTTCCTTTTACATAGACGTGAGTATTAAACTAAAATGGTTCAGAGAAATGGTTTACGGTGGTTAATTACATCGTCCATTTTAATCGATAAGAATCTGTTTCGGACAGAAGAAAAAAACAATGAGAGGCTGTCACTTTCCATGTGCAATCCACAGACGTGAAAGCACGACCGTTCGATTATCCCTCGTAATTTACAAGTTCCTTCTGGAATGCTAATCCAACGGCGGGTACAACCACATATATATTTACCAAATCTCTATGACAACAACTTATTACTCCCTCCGTTTCGTTTTAGTTGTCGTTTAAGGTTTTTGCACATAAATTAAGAAAATCATTAAATTTTTTGTTTTACCCTTTATTAATATATTTTATAATTTTTTCATTGGTCAAAACATTAAAACATTAATGACAAAACATTAATTTTCACCAAACATTTGCATTGAAAACCTAAAACGACAACTATTATGAAACAAAATTTTAATCCTAAAACGACAACTAAACTGAAACGGAGGGAGTACTTTTTTTCTTTTGTCTTTCTTACAAAACGTACATAATATTTAAAAAACAATAAAATAAAGGAGCATCTTCCTTTCATCTTTCAATTATCGTTTTCGAAACTTATAATATTACGTGACAAAAATGTTAGGCCACTGCATTTACATTTTACAAGTCCCACTGAACAAATTTTCTCACCAAGTACTTCTATTTATGAACTTTTATTATTTTGTCGGAAATATCTACTTCATAATTAATTTATCCCCTAATATTACAAATATATACTTTTTTCGTTGACAATATATACACAAATAAACTTTGTGTATATAAAGTGAATTGCTTTGGTATAAATTTTATGAATTTGAATTTTCATACAAAAAAAAAAGAAATTTTATGAATTTGATTGGTGACATAAAGTGATATAGTTATTTTAGTGGTACGAAATATTGATAGAAGCTAGTAATAATTCGGTTAGAAGTAATTAATGGTACGAAAGTTTTAAGAATTCTATCGGTGACAGAAAGTGATATAATTATTTTAATGGTACGAAATATCGATAGACGATAATAATAAGTCAGTTAGAAATAATTAAATAGTGGTACGATAAAAACAATGATACTAATCTCTTCGTACTACAATTTTTTTTACGTTACCGGTCAAAGCTATAAGATTTATCATAAGTACAACAATGCTTAAGATCTAAAAAATACTTTTCTAATAGAAATAAATAATAATATTGATAGTATTATATTAATCTTGACGAGATGGCAAAAAATAATTGTATACCATGTATTTGAGATTTCCCTCCGGGTTATGCGAAAAAAAGGAAAAAGCATTCACATGTCTCTCTCCTGACATGCACGAACCAACTAATAACTTCTTATTAATATTTCAATTGATACTAAATCACGTTATTATTTTAATTAAAAATAAACCCATTTTGACCACAACCTTTCTCTATATAAACATTTTTAGTCTCCTCCTCTCTCTCATCACCACAACGATTTTCTCTCTCTCTCTCTCACGATTTTAAAAGTTAAACAAAACCATTGTCTTCTCAATCTTCCTTCTCCAAAAATGGCAGAAACAACAACAGTATCATCGCCATTGAAGCGCCAAAGAGATGAGCAAGAACAGGAAATCATCAAAACACAAGAAGAAACAAAAAGACAAAAGCCTTCTTCATCTTCTTCCTCGTACAACCAAGTTCGAACTCTCCTAGATGATATAGAAGTAGTAGAAGATGAAGCCGACAATGACATAACTTCCCTAATCACCACTCTTCAGCAAGAAATCTCTAATGAAGAACAAAACGCTGCCGTTTTCGAAGAGAACCCTTCTCTGTCTTCTTCTTGCTCCTCCTCTTCGTCGTCTTCATGCACTTTTAAAGAAGATGAGTACGAAGAAGACAAAGAGAAGGTGATGAAGCATCTTCTTGAAGCTTCTGATGACGAACTTGGGATCCCTAACACTGAAATTGGCGAGAGTAATTATGAGATGATTAAGAGTGAGACTAATCAGGATTACGTTAATGGGTTTAGTTTATTAGATGGGTTTGGTGTTGGGCTTTGGGAGCTTGAGGATGAAGCAGCTAATTATTACACGTTGCTGCAATCAGAACTGTTCATGTAGGGGAGGGTAAAATAGGAAAACGAGAAAAAGAGGATTAGTAAAAAGGGAAAGTAAAACTGTAAAAGACCAATTATGATGATGAAGAGAAAAAAAGAAGAGACTATTTTCTTTAATGGAAATTATTCTTTTTTCATTATTGGGTTTTCGTTTTTTCCAATGTGAATTTGACAAGTGTCCTCTTTTTATTTGGTTAGAGTACTAAATGAATTATATTGGTTTTTGATTAATTTCTAGTGGGACTAATGATAATGATACTATTTTGTTGTTTTTGTCTTTAAATTGTTTGTCACGTTATTACAAAAAACATTTCAACCCTACAATACAATTCAAAGAACATATAACAAAATAAATACATAATTTTTAGTTCAAGTGGGTTTTTCTGGTCCCATTCCGGACCCTTGTGTTTCAACTAGCTACGAGCAAGTCTTAAATGAAATTTCTCCACAAAAAAAAAATCTCCAAAATATTTAAAAATGTAATTCGGTTTAAGGACATATAACAAAGAAAAACTTCTAATTGCGTACCATGTGGTATATGTTCAAACTTTACTAAATACACGTGTTTTTGTTAAAAAAAAAATACATGGTTTTAACGCATCTAGTTTTCTTATAACTGGGATGATTTCAAACAAACCTAGAGTAATTATTTGTAAATGTATTTATAAAAAATTACTTTAAAAAAATATATAGTAACCAAAATTAGTACTACTATTCTTTCATGTTGGATCGAAATAGTGGATTTTTTTTCTCTCTTCAGATATTCGTATCCATACGGCCATACACGTCCCCATACCTATGAATCTGTACTCATCATTATTTTGTCAATATATAACAGAAATCTCAAATACTTAAAAATTTATAGATATAAAATCGTATAATGAATGAAAAGTTTCCTCAATTCTTTCTACACATCCCTATTGTCCATGATGCATCGACAAAATAGTGTATCTAAATTTGTTAAATTAATTGATAGCTTTATTATATATACTTTCATATCTACATATTACGTACTTTAAATTTGTTGATAATTGTATTTAACTTAACATCTAATATTTGGCGTACGTCATTTGGTCACGTGTTTTGGGCTTTGGCCTTTTAGTATTTTGCGATAGTACTTAGAAGTTAGAACAAAAATTACCAAAACTACTCAGAAAAGTTTTAATGGATCTTTAATTTGTTTTCCCTAATAGGCCAATGCTAATGTTTCTATAAAAATCTAGTAATCGGCAGTTCGGCACTATAGGCTTGAAACAAAAAAATACTATCAAAGAGAGAGTATGTGCCTCGTGGGTTTTAATGCTCATGGTTCATGATACGCCATTATCCACGTATCACGATTGTCGGTCCACAGTCCACTTACGCGATTTTCCACTGACGCTATGTTCCACCAGTTCCTGACATCGATAATTCAATAGTAGTTATCTCATTGAACAGATTAATTAATACGTGTGTTTGTCGAGTAGTGGACAAATTTTGAAATAATATCTGGATTTCTCTATCTCGTTTTCATTGGCTATGTATGGTTGCGTTGTAACAAAAGAAAATCAAGTGGGTATAAGCAATTTAGGACAATGCCGATCGTGACAATAATGATATAAGACAGAGAGATTATGCTCGCTTGATTACATAGTTGAGCTTAAAACATTATTGCAACAATAATCATTTTATTGTTTTCGTTTCACTTTGGAGCTATATGATCATAAAAAAACAAAAACAAAAAACAAAATTGACAAACAAAAAACGATCGCATCATGTCCGCCACCCTTAGTTATTCTACCTTTGTTTCTTCTTCTTCAAAAATAGAATATAGATATAATTGGTGACACAAGAGATGAAGTTTGACAAGAGAATTTTTAGAAGTAAAAAAAGACGTATGAATTAGAAGAGACAAGAATAGCAACAAAACTTGAATGGCTATTGTAGAATAGAATAACGACTGAAATTAGTTCTTATTTTAGAGGTTTAAATGGTATATATAATTGAAAGTGTTTTTTTTAGGTTATATGAAATATTTGTACTTTAGTTAATGGCTTTTTTTACGTACTATCTTATTATTTGAAAAATGTATTTTGTGTTGAAAACAATCTTTTTTTTAACTGTTTTTATGAATAATATCACAAAGAAAATATACTGTAGAAATACATAAGCTGACGGAAACATTAAATATCTCTCGAAACTTAAAGTCCAAAAGAGTTGAAAACAATCTAAGTTTATCTATTTGGTTGAAGGCGGCGATTTTTAAAACCAAGATTATAGTTTAGAGATCTAGATCGAAAGAGGAAAAATTCTATTTGACTTTGTTTTCAAAGGATTTTTTTATTCGATAAACCAAAGAAGTATTCAAAATGAATACGACGCTCACTTTTTTTTTTATAATATAACCTAAAATCTTGATTAATTGCTGTAAAAAAAAACAAATTTAGACGTTTTCAAATCAGGTGAAAAACGGATATTCTTGCTTTGGAGAGAAATCATATATAGTAAATTTTAATAAACCAGAAGAAATGGGTCTAACAGACGAATTATAAAGTGGAAGAAATAACATTTTTATACTATTATTTAAACAAAAAGAAAACATCATTATACTAATATATCTATTTGTTAAGTTTCACTGCGACTATAATGCCCACAAACAAATATTCTTTGGCCCAAAAAGTCTACCGACGAATATGGCCCGAAGACAATACTTTGCTTCTGTTTCAGGCTTTGTATAATGCTTTATTTCACACAGGTATACATATACAGTATATGATATACTTATAAAAAATTGGTGAAGCTGAAGCATATACTATTGAGTGGTTGAGTTTTAGGACCTAAAATCTTAAATGATATCTCAATGTCAATACAAAATGAGGCTCAAAGTTTTGCCAACCTTCATTGTTCGATACTCTCTTTATTCTTATCTTCATTGGAATCGAGTTCTTTAACACCACTGAATCCAAGTTCAGCCATATCCTGCTTTGCCATCAAGTTCCTGCATAATAATATCACTATCATGATCTAAATCCATCCAACGTTTATCGATACACCTTTTTCTGATACAACCTAAGTAAACTGACTTACTTAGCCATTCGACACTGGAGATATTTCTTTGATAGATGTCTACATTGTTCAGATTTATGAGCTGAAGACTTGAGACAACCAAGATATTCTTTCTTCTCCTGAAAACAACCAAGAAACTGCTAAGTGAATAACTCAAAGATAACCAAACCCAAAGATACCATAACTATACTACACGAAGACCAAAATGAAGAATACCGCATCGCATTCGTGCAAGTGATCCAAAGGGAAAATGCCCTTTTCTGGTGGTATTGGTCTTAATCCTCTGTTTCCTCCAAATGCTCCACCTAACAACACAAGTAAAATCAATAAGCCCGAGTCAAATCTAGCTTTAAGAAGTAACATTGATCACAAAAACATGTTACATTTCGTGCAAAATGAAACATCAATTACATTTCTATGTGGGTTATTTAGTGAATAAGTAAGTATTGATTAAACCCAAAAGATGATACAAAATTATAAAACATTCGATCTAAGGTTTTGGGTTTTACTTATAACCAAACTCAACACAATAATTTCTTGTCTCCAACAATACTCGCTCCACAGTTTAATTTCAAGACTAATCGCTGTAATGAATACATAGACATGTAGATGATGATGATGATCAATTAGCAATGAGTAGTTCTGAAGGCTAAACTAAATTATATAAAATTGCTTCAAGATACCGAAAACTAGAATTTTTCCAATTTAAGAAGAACCCAACTTTATTTTCATCTTCTGTACTTCGAGAGAAATCGAATGAAGGAAAAGAAATAATGAGAAGAGAAGAAAACGCACCTGTACTCATTTCGAGAGCCTTGGAAAAGAGTTGGGGGATTCGCCGATTGATTACACTCTGAGCGTTGCTGAGAAGTCAAAAAGAAGGGTCAATTATCCCAGCTTTCTCATGTTTGGTTCAGGCCCATAATGGCCCATTCTCAATTACTTCAGAAGTTTTCGAGGCCATATTCCTTAATTAAACTTGGAGACGAGAGAGAAGCTAACTAATTTAATTTGGAAACGTGAAGGAAAAACAATTGTGTGATTGACAAAATTAATTCTTCCTTGGCTTTAATTGGTCTACAAGGTTATATAATCAATTGATCCAATGTACCAATGAGTTTTTTATTGCTAAAATGACACCAAAAATATAATTCTTTTGTGAGACTTCAAACCTAAACATTTTCTAGGCCTGGGCATTAAGACACTGTTCAGATTCGGATGGACTGAATTGGGATTATCCCTTGGTAGGCAGTTGATCAGGGCAGGAACTTTTTAAAAAATTTGTTTTGAATTGTGTTTCTATGAATATACAGTACTTCGAGAAGGGTCAGCAGTGAATACTGTGAAATCAGCAGTGAATCTAATAAAGGAGAAACTGGATGTTGGAATATAAATATAAAGAAACACAGATTGAAACAATTGTCCAAGCAAATTGGAATCATACGAGGATCCTTGTCTTCAACTGTTACAACAAAAGAGAAACATAAAACTTGAGAAACTAAATTATCGGTTCTACAACCACAAATCATCATCTTCTTCTTCATTCTTATTCGCTCGTGGCTGATATGAAGGCACTTCCAGGTTGACGGTTAGCCAATGGCCCATGGTTTGATAGAAACTGCAACAACACAAAACACACATAATTCAGAACCAACCAATCCCTAAACATAATACTATTAAACGGTGTGAAAATCAGACAAACCTTAGCATTGACACCATCAGGAACAATCCTCTTCATCGCTCTTAACTTCGTGTACTCAGCACGGTTGAATTTGGTGAAACCCCTGAAAACATCAACGATCAATTTAATAATATGCTCAGACATCAAACAGACAAAGAAATTGACAAGAGACTTAAAACTAAACATACCATTTCCTGCTAACAATGATCTTTTGACGACCAGGGAACTTAAACTTAGCTCTACGAAGAGCTTCCTGAGCATGAGCTCCATGATTATCCTTACACCTAACAGACAAAAGAACCTGTCCGATCGCAACTCTAGCACAAGTACCAAGAGCTTTACCAAAAGCACCTCTCATTCCAGTCTGAAGCCTATCAGCTCCAGCACACGAAAGCATCTTGTTGATTCGCAGAACATGGAACGGATGAACCCTAATCCGGAGATGGAACGCATCTTTACCAGCAGATTTAACCATGTACTTGTTACAAGCAATACGAGCAGCTTCAAGAGCTTCACTTGAAACATTCTCTTTCTCCCATGAAACCAAATGAACACAGAATGGAAACTCATCAACTCCTTTCCTCTTCATACCGACATCGTAAATCCTGATTTTCGGATCTGGAACTCCACGACAGTATCGTGATTTCGGGTATGGCTTTCCCTTAATCTGACGGTAACATCTCGCTGGTCCTACACATTTGAAATCAGATTGTTCAATCAATAGTTTGCACACACAACAAAAACCTAAATTGAAGATTTGCATATTCAATCAATAGCGGATTCATTCACTAAACCCTAGATTGACATAATCAAAATCTCAAACTAATCGAAAAACCTAGCGAAACACGATTCTACCAAAACAGAATCGATTCAACGAAATTGAATTGAAATGGCAAGTAAAAAGAGAAGATTGATAATAACATTTCACATTTTGAAATGAGAATTTTGAAGACTGGCTTTGTTGAAATCAATGGCGTTCACACACAAAACCCTAGATTGAAATAATTGAAATCTCAAACTATTTCTTCACACAGATTGAAGCAAAAGACGATTCTACCAAAAATTAATCGATTTCAACGAATTGGAATTGAGATTGTAGGTAAGTAGAGAAGATCGACTTACTTCGTCCCATCGTGTTGGATTCGTTCGATGTTGGTTTTGCAAAACCCTAGAAATTACAAATGGGAAGCTGTGTTGTTGTTTTATAGGTGCGACAAAAGACAAACCCTAAATTTAGCATACGTAACTGCTTAGCTAAATAAAGGCCCATTTAGATATTATTTGATAGTCGGTCCAGGCCTTAATCTTTGACTTTCACATTATACATAGGTTCCAATGTGAACACGCTAGGCTAATGTTTTTTTTTTTTTTTTTTTTTAATAGTCAAAGAAGAACAAAAGAACAAAATGTTAACAACTTGGTAGCCAAATTTGGGTTTTCTTCTAGAGGGTTAACAAATCCATACACATCAAAAAGATGTTATCAGTTTGTTCTCTTATAAACAGTATTTTAAGCTTTGCCAAATATCAATCGAAAACTACAAGAACCACATTCAAAAGCTCAGATCATGGCCTCCAAATTTTGAAGTCTAGGGGACACATCATAATCCATATTAGACAACAGAAGATCACATATGCACGACACTAAAAAGACTGGGATTAGAACAAAGGCAAAAATCACAATTGTCTCAAATGATTTATAAAACACATATACTCAAATGGTTTAAAACACATACTCTCGATGTCTATTCTACCGCTTCTCGCCGCATAAACAAGTAGCAGCTTGAAGAGCGAAGTATGTTAGGATGATGTCCGCTCCAGCTCGGCGTAAGCACATCAGGGACTCCATCATAACTTTCTCTTCATCGATCATCTTCAGGACTCCCCCTGCTTTGATCATTGAGTACTCTCCAGAAACCTGCATGGAGAGATTGAAATCAACAAAAACATCCTTGGAATGTTATTCAGTAAGTTTAGAAGCAGAGTATAATAAGGCAAGTACTTGGTATGCAGCAATGGGCAATGGAGATTTGTCCCTCAGAAGCCGTATGATGTCCAAATATGGAAGACCTGGCTTCACCTGTTACAAAACACTCCAATTATATTACCAAACTCTGTCAATGTTTTGCTAAGATGATAGAGGACTTACCAGGAGAATGTCTGCTCCTTCAGCCTCGTCTTCACGTGCCTCAATCAAGGCCTCTCTGTAGTTTGCTGGGTTCATCTGATACCTATAGTTCATAACGTCAGTTTGGCACTGTTAGGGTTAGCAGAAGAAATGCAAATTTAGTATCGATGAGGGTTGATGGGATTTACGTTTTCTTGTCTCCAAAACGCGGATTGGAGTCCAGGGCTTCACGGAAAGGACCGTAAAACGAACTTGCATACCTGTTGGCAGAAGATGCAAACAATTAGACAGAACAAACAAGAATATGCTTCCAGAAAAAAATTTGAGGTAAAAAGAAATGTATTATTACTTGGCTGTGTAGGACATGATGGAGACGTTTTGAAATCCTTCAGCATCAAGAGCTGCACGGATTGCACCTACTCGCCCATCCATCATATCACTCGGACTGACAACGTCCGCTCCAGCTCGGGCCTGGCAAGAGAGAGGGAGAGATCATATTTCATTAGTGGGAAAAAAACTTCAGACATTTTGACTGTTTGATATCGAAAGATTTACCTGGGAAACAGCTTGCTTACACAGCTGATGTACCGTTTCGTCATTCATAATAACACCTACAGAGATAAATCTGTATCACAACTCCAATCAAAAATGTAACAGAAGGAAGTGGGGTAGAAATACTTACCATCCTCTCTAACTATTCCATCGTGACCATCGGATGAGTAGGGATCCAAAGCCACATCAGTGTAGATAACCTAGCAACAGAGGAGAACGTTTGTCACAATTCCAAATTACCCCATTTTTCATCTCCTGGTATATTTAACAAACAGGGATTACGGATCTTACAAGATCAGGATATTTGTCTTTGAGAAGACGAATTGTTCGAGGCACCAAACCATTGTCATTGTATGCTTCATCCCCTGTTGAATTCTACAAAATGGAAGCCAAAAACAAAGAGTTCAATATAAAACTCAAGAACATATGTACGCATAGAAGAGAAATGTGAAACACCTTCAAAGCCTCAGGAACTTTAGGGAACAGAACTATGCTGTTTACACCAACAGCTCGAGCCTTTGCAACCTGTTTGCATAGAAAATCAGAAATAAAAATCATGTTCTTGTAACACGGCGGCAACAGATAAAAGAATCATCAAATCAAAACACAAAGCCAAACCTCTTGTACAAGACCATGCCTCCAGCCAAGTCTGTAGCAACCGGGCATAGCTCCAATAGGCGTGTCTTCCTCACCTGCCACACTCCAAAACCACATAATCTTAATTAAAGACAAGAGAGACCCATTGAGAGATATTAAAGTCAGAATACAAAAGAAACTAACAAACCTTCATGAATGAAAAGTGGGTATACAAAATTTGCAGGGGAGATATCAGTTTCCTGAAAGGCGGCTCGCGCAACAGGGGAAGCGCGGTTACGACGTGGGCGTCTGCTTAGATTCTGAAAGCATAAGTAACAGTAAGCCACTTAAAACTTAAAAGTTTCAACCTTGCAGCTAAACATTAGATTATGAAAGCATATGTAACAGTAAGCCATTTAAAGTTTCAACCTTGCAGCTAAACATTAGATTATGAAAGCATACGTAACAGTAAGCCACTTAAAAGTTTCAACCTTGCAGCTTATTGTTCACTACATCCAGATATAGAGATAGCTAATACACTATAGTGGTGAAATCAATTAAAGAACGATGGATTGATTCAAATTATGTTCTTAGCTAACAGCAAAATCATCTGTACAATGCGATTAGAGCAAATTCACAATGAAAGTAAGGGACTTGGATACTCACAAGAGGCTGAATTATCGGTGTACCAACCGGAGCAGCGGGTTTAGGTGGAACCGGAGGAGCTTCAGGAACATTTCCAGCAGCAACAGCGGCTTCACACTCAGCATCACTCATTCCAAGTTTCTTAGCGTGTCCATTGCCAGATTCACTAGCTCTTATTACAAGATTACGACGTTGACTAGTTGCAATTCGAGAAGAAGCAACACTCACTTTACTCACATTCGATCGCAGACCAATATAGTTCTTACAATCGATTCCTCTGGTCGATGGAAAGCTACACGAGGCATTAAAAATCGGGGTAGTAGCCATGAATCTGCAACACACATTGAGAATTTCATCAACAAATTGTGATATTGACTTCTGAAATTGAGGTTTCTAAGATCTAACCGTTACTTATAATGCAGGATTCAATTGAAAGTTACAGACTTTAGATCGTATATAGACTAAACAAAGCAAGAAAGCAAGATTTAGGTGAAGATGAAGAAGAAGAAGAAGAAGAAGATTAAAGCTGTTTCGTTCTAAATGAAAACACAGAAAGCAAAGAGAAACAGAGTAAAGTTGTTTTTGTTCAAACCTTGAATTTGAAGAAGTAGTTGGGATTAAGGAAGCTGGGAAAAAATGGGTTTAGGAGAAAGATGATAACTTTAGATGATCGCCGATTTTGAGTCTTGACAAATTGACAAAGAAGATAGAGACTGATGTTCACGCGCTTTAGCTGCGAGTATACGAGTTTGAGAACTGGGAAATTTTAAGTGATGATGGTTTTAGAACTGGGCTTGAAAGAGTTTTAATGGGCCTATGTTAATTAGATGAAACTGGGCATTATAAAGTATGGTCCAGTTGCAAAATTTTAAATTCGCTAAACGGTCTACAACTGTATATCGGTACTTTTGTGTTGTTGTTTTCTCTTGGAAATAATTGAGGAAGAAAATTCAAAAGATGGAAGAAGCGAGATTGTTTCAGTAGGCCTACGAACACATAAAGGCAAGTATTGATTTAGTCAACTGGAAAAATGAGTAATGAGAAGCTAAGCTAACATGAGGTTGTGAGCTACTCTCTTACTAGTCTTCATTGACAAAAGACAAAATTCATTGACGAAGACTTAAGACTTAATTGATGTCCAAGTAAACGGAATCTTTCTTATCTACCTCTTCTTACAAAAGAAAATATTCAGGAAAGAACAAATTTTCTTAAGCAGAACATAAACATGAATTCTTATAATAGTTTTTCTCTTTTGATTCTCTTCTCATTCCTACTTTTTTTTACTCCAGATTTTGCGGTTCTTACAGTTTCTTGTCCAACACACTGTGGAGGAATCGAGATCGTGTACCCCTTTGGAGTCGGAAAGGGTTGTTATCTAGAGAAGTGGTACGAAATTACATGTAATACCTCTACTTCAGGAAAGCTCGCCCCTTTTCTTTCCGTAATCAACAAGGAAGTTGTGGGTTTCTCTCTTCCGAGTCAGCCCGGGTCTAATAACTTTCCATTGCCGTACCGGTCAGTTAGCATAAAAAACCCAATAACTTCAAGAGGATGCTCAAGCAATGGAGAAGAGCTTGAGCTTGGAGGACTTTTGAATTTGACGGGTACCCCTTTTTACATTAGCTACACAAATACACTGATAGCGCTTGGTTGCGACAACACTGCAACGTTGTCGAATGTCGAGCCAATCATAGTGCAATGCAAATCAAGCTGCAACACAGCAACGCCTATTAAAGATTATCTTGCACTAGTCAATTGTGAGGACCGCTATGGCTACATAGAGAATTGTCATGAAGGAAACATTACGGAAGGAAGCATTGATATTACGGATGCAAGCTGCAATGGTATTAGATGCTGCAAGGCGTACATGCCCGATACTATTCAACAGATTGTTGGTGTCACAATAGAAAACACCACAACAAGAGGGTGCAAAGTTGCCTTCTTGACAAACAAAGCAACCTTGTCTAATGAATCTGATCCACAAAGGATTCATGCTAGAAAATACAGCACGGTTGAGTTAGGATGGTTTATCCATACGGCGAATCGTTCGTTTGTAAAGTCTCTGGGATGCTATAGTGCAAAAGAGTACATGAATCTAACCTCCCAACAAAGAAGGGGTGACATAAGAAGTTGTGTATGTGACAACAATGTTTATCTAAGCTATGCAAGATGCTTGTGCATTCAGGGTTTCAGAGGCAACCCATACCGTTTAGGCGAATGCAAAGGTTAGTAATCGTGTTTATAGTTCATGTTTTTATTCAAATTTTCTGTGGCCATGATCCAAAGGAAGCCTATGAAATCATCGTTTGATTACAATCTCCTAATATTTTGAAAACTAGATATTAATGAATGCCAAGAAAAAGATGTTGATGGACCTTCCAATCGCTACTGTGGGGAAGGCATTTGCGTCAATACTCGGGGAGGCTATGACTGTATTTACACAATTAATCATCATCATCATCGAGCACGGCTACTTGCTATAGGTAAGTCGTGGGAACTTTTCTTCCAAATATAGGCTCACGTCCCTTTAAAGCTCTTTTACAATGGTGATGACAACATTTTTTTTTCTTTTTCATTTTTTGAACAATGATGATCAACTTTATATTACCATTTATCCAAGAAATAAAACAAAAAAATTTGCTTTTTTGTTCTGTGTTTGCAGGGATTGGTGCTAGTTTTAGCTCATTGATCATTGTTGGTGGAATATACTTGTTATACAAATTTATTAAAAAGCAAGTGATGTTAAACCAAAAGAAGAAGTTCTTCAAGCGTAATGGGGGTCTTTTGTTACAACAACAATTGACTTCAACAGAAGGCAAGGTTGAGAAGACAAAAGTGTTCAGTTCGAGGGAGTTGGAGAAAGCTACTGAAAACTTCAGCTCAAATAGAATACTTGGTCAGGGTGGTCAAGGTACTGTGTACAAAGGAATGCTTATCGATGGAAGCATTGTAGCAGTAAAAAAGTCCAAAGTCGTGGCGGAAGATAAGTTAGAAGAGTTCATCAATGAGGTTGTCATTCTTTCGCAGATCAACCACAGGAACATCGTGAAACTTTTGGGGTGTTGCCTTGAGACAAATGTCCCAGTTCTCGTTTACGAGTTTATTCCTAATGGTAACCTTTTCGAACATCTTCATGATGAGTTTGATGATGACACAATGGCTACTTGGGAAGTGCGTCTCCGCATTGCTATAGATATTGCAGGAGCTCTCTCATACTTGCACTCATCTGCATCGTCTCCAATCTATCACAGAGACGTCAAGTCTACAAACATAATGTTGGATGAGAAATATCGAGCCAAGGTATCTGATTTTGGAACGTCAAGAACGGTAACAGTGGATCATACCCACTTGACAACAGTAGTTTCAGGTACAGTGGGATATATGGATCCAGAGTACTTTCAGTCTAGCCAGTTCACAGCTAAAAGTGATGTCTACAGCTTTGGGGTCGTGCTAGTGGAGTTAATAACTGGAGAAAAGTCGATTTCTTTTTTGCGGTCTCAAGAAAACAGGACATTGGCAACTTATTTCATTCTTGCAATGAAAGAAAACAAACTATTCGATATTATTGATGCTCGAATAAGAGATGGTTGCATGTTGAGTCAAGTGACTGCAACGGCAAAAGTTGCAAGGAAGTGTCTCAATCTGAAAGGGAGGAAAAGGCCAAGCATGCGAGAAGTGTCGATGGAGCTTGAAAATATTCGTAAGTCTTCTGGAGATATGCAACTACAAGAATATGTTAGCGAAAACGAGGAAGAGGAAGAAAAAAACAAAGGAGTTGTGGAAAATATCATGAGGGTAGAATCAAGGAGCAATGAGGTTGTTACCGCTCCAGCTTCTGCTTCTCAATACAATATTGCTGCTGCCTCATCTTCTTCGTGGTCAGATGTTGAACCATTGTTTCCTCTTCAAACACGGTAAAACTTCAACTTTGAACATTGTCTTTGCTTTTACGTTTGAGTTCTGTACTAGCCAAGTGTGTGTAATAATAACGACTCTCGTTTGTATCCATTTCCCAACAAAAAAATACATAAAAATAATTTGATATTTTGGTTATTACGATATGTTTAACGCAACAACTATACAAAATTCAAATGTCATAGAGATAACATCCATAAAATGCATAAACTTTTCCGAATTGTACTTGTTCCACCCAAACTTTTGTCTTCTTGATTTACTACACAAACCTCATGAATCGTATTGGTTCCACGAAAACTAGCAAAATGCTTTATTGAATATTGACTTTTGATTTTTGAAGATCTAAAGAGTTTGTGAATCAAATCAGGACAATATAAGACGAAGAATCTCCCCGGAAAACTTGAACGATTTATCTGTCTCTTCCAAACAATGATCTTTCTCTTCTCTTGTCCAACACTGCCCATTTAAATATCAAAATCCACATTAGCCATTAGAATGCACAAACTATATTCTTCCTTGTTCACAGTAGTGTTAAATTCACAATACCTCTGCAACTTTGTTCAGTTTTTGCCTCACATTCTGCAACAATTGAGAAAGTTGACCGTCCCATTTATAGAACTCGAGTTCTTTATCATCGAGTATCTTCTCAGATACCTGAAAAAACTTGTAAAACTTTCAGAAAATAGTTCCAACTTCAGTGATTTTGGTGCAGGAAGTTTCTTTCTTTACCTTTGTTCCAATCATTTGGCCACCGGCGCTATGAGCAAAGTAAATGTTGTAGAAGTGACAAATGAATGCTTGAGGATCATTCTCTGCTAAATCTTTTAAATACTCAGAATATGTTTTACCAGGAGCCATTGGCTCTGGAATCTCATAACCTTGTTCCTTGAACCATTCCAAATCCTTCCGCAAACTCTCTGCTCTTTCTAATCCCGTATTCTTGAAACCGGCATCTACACATAACAAAAACAGAGATTTTGACAATGTTACACAAGAAAAAGAACCTACTTTTCACAAACCGGTATTTGTTTCTAATACATTATAAAGAACCATGATCCCTCAGATTGTTTCAAGAATCTAATGTGTGCATATAATCCAAGAAGTTTGGTCTCACTTTAAAAGCAACTTCTGAAATGAATCAACATGATACTTCAAATTCATAAGAAATGAGAAAGAAACTCACAAGTTGGGAAATTGGATTCGTCAATGATCCCTTCAAGCGTGTCGTAAACCAACTTACTATCCACAAGAAACTGTAAGTATCCTTCCACCGTCGGCTCCCATTTAGCCACCGGACCTTCCTCCGGAGATTTAGATTCTTTTTCTCCTTCCCTTGCCTGATCTTTTGTGTGCAATCTCATCGCCACGAATCTCATCTCTTCCACAAAACCCTTTGATTCTCCTGGATACTTCTTTTGTTGCTTCTCCGTTATAGCCGCTGCAGTCACCACGGAAGCTTGACCTCCGTTTGCTTTTACAGCAAGATAGCCCCGTGGAGCGGTTAGGGTACGGGTATAACTAATCCTCGCGGTCGCTCTCAGGCCGAGATAGCTCTCGCTATAGAGTCTTGTGCTCGACGGAAAGTGGCAAGAGGAGTTAAGTCTTGTTGTAGCCATGAATCTGCAACATATACACACACACGAATTGAGGATTTACTCAAGCCATAGGATATAGAACCGAAACTAGGGTTTCTAGGAGAAACATGAAGGAAGTGTAAGCATCAAGGTTACGGATTCAAACACCAAAATGTAATTTTTTCAAATCAAAGCTAAGATAATTAACAAAGATTTTTAAGTATGTAAGGAAAAAACATTACAACCACATACCTCGGAATTTTGCAGATTGAATGAGAAAGATGATGGGAGATGAAGGGTTTCTCTGGGGTTTGTAACAATTAGTCAATTACCAACATCATAAATTGGTATTTTTTTTTCTGTTTTTTTTTTTTTTTTCTAAAACAGTCAGATAATATTTTTGGGAAAATCTAAAATTTAGATTTGTTCTGTTTTCTTAGTTGTGTGATTGACCTTTTGGGTCAACATGACAATGAAGTTTGTTAGATTGAATTATATATTTATAATTTACAACAAACATTTTTTTCTATGAAGAGCAGAAAAAACATCATGTTCCACAACAAATAAAATCTGCATCCATGTGTTTCTCTATTTTTATTCTATATGTCACTATCTTTTCTTTATCTCTGTTAGTCTCTCTCTCTATTGAAGAAGACATAGGAGTCCTAAGAAACTAGAATGTTGTGGCGCTCACACACTTTAGCTCCATTTTCACCCCACCACTTCTCCGCTTGTTCTTCGGTAAATTGTTTCCGGCTGCAGAATAAACAGAACAAGTATTTGTGAGCGATAACATGGTATAATGTCATGTTGTGCCGCTGAGTTAGCTAAAAAGGTGAGTTTAGATTACATTATAAGGAGACGAGAAGCATTCATATACCTGAACCGGACACGCTTGAGTTCAGTACCACCACCAGGTAAAGCCAACAATGTTAAATACACTCCTGGTTCGTCTTGCACAACCCTCTCTGGTTTCTCATTCTGTTTCCTATGCCCATTAGCGAAGCTCCTACTTGTTAGATTGTTCTCATGTTGACTATCATGAGAAACCATGCTTCTTATATGTGTTTGGTTACTAGTCTGAGTTACAGTCTCTGATGTCTCTTTGTCTGTGCGCTTTGAGTTGGTACTAATAGCATCCTTTTGAGATTGTTTTTCTGCCATTTCCTTCAACTGAAAAAACCATAGTAACATTATGAGAGATAGATAAATGAGACAAAGAATGTAGTAGAGTCTGGAAATTTTCAAACCTGAGTGGTTAGAGATCTTATAACCTCCTTTGCAGATCTATTTTCTTCTGCTTCATCTGCTGCCATTGCAGTGACAACTTTTAACTGCCTTTTGGTTTTTTCGAGTTCCTCTTCAAGTTGGTGAGTTTTGGAAGTAAGTTGTTCTACCTACAATGTTCAGTAGATAGAAACATTTTTTAGTCTAGAAGCATTTGCTTTTGATGTGATTTATACAGCTGAAAATAGATGATGGTCAGAAAGAAATATACCTGTTCCTTTAGACCCGCCATATCTTGATTAAAACTGTCTTTTATTTGTTTAGATTCCGCAGCTGCTACTTCATAAGATCGACGTGGACTAGTTGACTTTACTGAAACTGGGGATGTTGTGCGAGAGCTCATTCCTGAACCAGGAATTTTAACCATCATATTCTTGGGAATTTTAGGCAAAGCTGTTGATCCTTTGGATAATGGCGAACCAACGGACTGTAAACTGCCATTCATGGAAGGGAAGACATTACTGTTATTTACTTCCGGTTTTAAGTCTCGTCTGTGGTGCCTTCTTTCACCGTAATGCAATAAAGAGTCAGCAGACGATAATCTGGCATGCGCTGAGAGGAACTTTTGAGTTAAGCTGTCTCTTTCTGAAACATCTGTCGATTTCCGCATGTTCAAAAGTTTTCTGGCCCGTGAAGTTGGCGTAGAAGTAGATGGTTCTCTCGATTTTTTCAGCTTGGTAAAACATCCGTAACACACTCGATATGGTTTGTTCATATCAGGTGCCAGAGCAGCTCTCAGAGATTTCCTACTGCTGCATACTTTACAAAATACCAGACCACAGTTGTAACAGTTGTGGCGTTTTCTTCTAAAGTTGAAGGGATTGCGGCAACCAGCACATAGAGAATGTTCAGAGCCAGGTACCCATTTGTGAACACAAATCACAGCAGTAAAGTTTGATCCACATGTTATAGCCTTCACTTGCTTTTCTTTCAGAAAACCCACAACCACAGGTTCTCTTTTGTTCTCAATGGTTCCATGGCCTAACTGGCCATTTAATCCCTTTCCCCATGTGTAAATTTCTGATTTAGATGTCAAAACTGCAACATGATAAGAACCACACGCAATCTCCTCCACAGAAGCCTCTACTATGTCTCCTTCAACACGTGCAGGAAAGTTTCCCTTGGCGGTAGGATTACCAAGCTGTCCATAAGCCGTGCTACCCATTGTATACACATGTCCTGTGGATGTAAGAGAAACCGTGAGACTATGTCCGCAGGCAACTTGGCAGATATTTTCATTCGACAATGAAATTACACACTCGGGAAGTAGTTGTGCATCATTGTCACCATGACCAAGCTGGCCTTTCTCGCCATCCCCCCATGTGAAGACTTGCCCGCGTGAAGAGCCAACTTCTGCCTCAGATGCTTCATTTGTCACTTCTACCAGTGCAGCTGTATGCCAAACGCCACACGCAACCTTCGTTACTATTAGTCCACCTAGGATTTTAACTTCACGGGGAACACTTGTGCTTCTCCGGTCTCCATGACCCAGAGCGCCAAAAGATCCATCTCCAAACGTGAACAACTGGCCTGATGATGTAACTACTGCTGTATGCCAGGGACCGCAAGCGACATATGATACATACAGTCCCTGTAAGGCACCAGTCACTCTCTTGGGAATCCAGCAGCTGGATTCATTCCCGTGCCCAAGCAAATCGACATTATGAGTGCCATCACCCCAACTGTAAAGATCACCAGATTGAGTAATAGCGCATGTATGGAAATCTCCGCAGGCTAAAGATTTGAAACCCAATCCTCTGACACTACTAATGAACTTTGGTTGTTGGACGTCTGTTTCTAAGCCATGTCCTAGCTTTCCACCTTTTCCCTCACCCCAGCTGAAGATCTCTCCTTGTTTGGTAACTATAACCGCATGACATTTACCACATGCAATATTTTGGGCATCAAGTACTATAGTTGATTCTAATGCTTTTGGTAAAAGGGCATCCTCTGTCGTGGAGTTCAATGAATTTCCAGTGCCGCTAAGTACACCATCACATATAGATTCACCCCAGACAAAAACATCACCTAAGGCATCAAAGTCTTCGTGATATGAACCATGGCTAGAGGTGCTCACAGCGCTAGATAGACTGAGCCGAATTGGGTCATTGGTCGAGAATCGTAAATTTGAATTTTCAACATTTACCGGAGTCGGAGAAAATGGACAGAAGAGGTTGGCACTGGCTTCTGTTTGATTATTGTTACTGGGGGGTGCAGTTATTGAAACAATGTCAGAAAACACTTTCCCCAACCGGGTTTGTGTAGAAGTCTCATTAGAGGGTTGAATAACTTGATCCTGTGGTAAGATGATGCAAAGTATAAGGTGTTCGTTCAAATTCCTAAAAACATAAAACGTATGGTTACTCACAAGAATTGTTACAAATGGAGACACTCTTCGTGCATGAGGGCTTGGACATTCCGCCGAAGTGATCTCAGGTTTAATAGTGTTTTTCCATTTGGAGACTTTTACCCGAGTAATCAATGACTTCAAACCAACAACCCAAACTTCTGCTTCATCTTTGTCTTTACATATCTGCCCAAGACATCATCAACAAGGTCAAGATGAATATGCATTCGACAATTGGCGGATGGTATTGCTCATTAAGATGGCACGAAAACTCACCAAATCCAAGGACCTGTCAGGACATATGAGCGAAAATGACTGATACTCTTTCTCGGGGCGTGGATATCTCTTAAATGTAGACTGAAACAAACTTTAGCTGTTGAGTCTAAGATGAGGGTAAGAACAAGTCGAAACATATAGAACAGAAGAAAGAAGCATGATAATTTGAAATGACGCCAAGAGAACATGAGACCATCTTACAAAGTTGCTATAGTTGAAAACTTGAAATGGTATAGAAACATATTTCAAACACTAACTTATAACTAGGGAACTGTACTTGTTTATGAACATACATACATATTGCAGAGAAAAACTCACCGTGCGTTGTCCAGGAACAATTCTCAGGACTTGACTCAGCTTAATCTGCTTCTCTTCTTTGCCAGAGTACCATACTAATGCAGACTCGTCCTAGGATAAATTCACATGTAAGATAAATGAGCAAACAATAAGAATACATAGAGTTCTCTCTCTATATATCAGTAGAGAAACATGAAGTCCAAGAACTCTTACACTTGTGAGCTGGAATGGACAAAACTTGGGCTTCCCTCTACGTCCATATTTCAACAAGTAAGATCCTTTCTTAAGTGACGTAATGGCCTGGTAAATTCATTATACAATAGGAAAGATACACTGCTTAATACCAAACTCAGTAAAAAGAATCACATCAAACTCATTTTGATTCTTCAGAACAATTTCGTATTCTAAGCATACAAAAGTTTCCATCTTGCAATCATTTTCAATCATTCAAAACATAGCTGATAAAGAGTAAAGTACCTGTTCAACGTCTCTCTCAGAGAGACTAATTCTCGAGGAATCAGCCATTGAAACTGCAAAGAGCTAATTCCCTTTCGAATCATAATTCTCAACCAAATCGTTTAACATCACTCGAATCTCCTTTCAATCATTCTATCTAACCCATTCTAGCACTTAGCTTCCTCCGTCAAAATCGAAGATTTCAAAATCCCCAAACTCTCAAGTCCAAAATGTACATTAACCAAAACAACAAAATCTACTCTGATGAATCCTCAGGAACAAACAATTTGCTCCAATTCTTCACCGATTCGTTGTTCACCAATATTTTTCAAATTCCTCGTCGAAGCAAATCCTAATAATCTGAAAAACCTCGATGAAGAATCTCTGGGATTAATCAATGCAAAAAACAAAAATCCAGAAAATTTCCTCGCCGGACGTAGAAGCAGCAGCACCGTCGATCGCCGGCGATGATTCGAGAGGCTATTCGTGATTTGAGAACCTACGCTTCTGCTTCGCTCGCGTTTATTCAAAATCTAAACCTTTATTTCTTTTCATTTTTAATTATTTGATTTCATTTCATCATAAATGTAAACTCCTCTCAAATTCGCATTTAATAATTTATCTAAGCCCGGCCCATTTTGTTATAAGCCCAACTCGTTAAATAAATTGAATAGTCTAATCATTTAAGTACAAAACAGCGACAAAACTGGACAGAGCTGGGCCCATGAATTTTGACTTAAAGTTTGCTTACACAGAGAAAAAAAAAAAATGTTTTTCCAGGTCCTACAATAATTACAAATCCGTAGTTCAAAGTTGACAAATTATGCAGCTGAAATTTATATGAATTTTGAGTGGATTAAAATGTACACTACTACTAAGAATTTCCTCCAAAATTAGAAAATAAACATGGAATTCTATTAATACGAAAACATGTTATTACATAAAGCTTATACATAATCCTGGAAAATTATGAAAACCATAGAGTCACATAACCAAAGCTTATGAAGTGAAAGTAGCTAAACCGGTTTAAGAACAGACCGGACCATAACATGGTATAGTAATAAACTTAGTACCTATAATCATCATCAAAGATCATGTAATTATTAGTTCCTCTGCTACTCCTTCCTCTTTCATAACTATCCTTCTGCATAACAAAAACACAACATTCATTAATATTATGTTACATACATATAAGTACATGATTATGTAAAAAATTTACTTACCCTAACGATCATGCGCTCAAACGCCTCAGTACCATGTTGTTCCATGTATTTTTCAGCAGCAGTGAGAATGTCGTCGTCGTCGCGTTTAGGGAAGAAATTGAATTTCTTGTGAGGAACATACCAAATTTTAGTGGTGGCTCTTTGAGGATCTCTATAGAATGGTCTTATGAAATGTTTGTAGATATGTTCTGCTCCATTAAATTGTGGTAACACTAACCAACATATACCAAACAACTTCATGTATGGCCATATCGGAAACCTTATAATTAACAAAAACAAAAACTGATATTAATATTCTATAAGTATGATGAATAAATTTTAAAAAGATGTTATTATAAGTGTTAATGAATTCACTAACCACTCGAGAGGTTTGGAGAAAGTGAGTTCAAAGAGAGAGATGAGTGCGTAAAGAACCCAGTAAGTGAGCCATTGTTCATCTTCTGGTAATGATCTTGTCTCTATTGCTTTCACTGATGCATATCTGTTCATTTTATTTTACAACATTGTAATTAATAATTCCAACACACGATCTTATCTTACAAAAGTTTAATGCCTCGTTTCTTGGATTCTAAGTGGGTGTCTGTGGATATACGTGCAGCTGAATAACTTTTTTATTCCTTAATGACAGAGGATCAAAGTTTTAAAAAGTTTTGTTTTTATTTCTTTTAACCCCAAAAGTTTCAAATGTTCATATAAATCTGAGCGAAAGATTGGACTAATAAGTGAGTTTTGCTAACAATTAAATCTTTAAATTAGCTTAATCAACAGATTTAACACACAAATATATATGAGAGTGGTTGGTTTCACTTACAAAGGATAGACGAGTGTAACCAATGGGCTGCAAAAGCAAAAATGTAGTAAGATTCAACTTTCAAGATTCCAAAAAAAAAAAAAAAAAAAAACTCTATAAATTAGTACTAATCTAAAGAGGGTTTTTATTTTCAAGAATCTAAGTAAACCCTAGACAATATAGCTAAACCCAGTAGAAATTAAAATAAAGAAACAAGATAGGATCTAATTAACACACAAAAAAAGAATCAAGATAGGATCTCTAAAGAGAAATTAGAGAAGAGGCAAAGGAAGAGAGGTTTTACAGAGCAAGGACATCGAAGTTCTTGATGAGAACTTGAAGAACATTATCATCTCCAGAATTTGAAGGCATTGCTCTCTAGTTTCTTCCAAATTCTTTAGCTTTCCCTTTTTTTTTCTCTCTTTCTCTTACTGTGGAAGTGGAAACAAAAGTGGAGGCCAGGTTTCACTTACAGAGACTTCTTGGACTTTTATGACCACTCACTTCATTTTTTCTTCTTTTTTTTTTTTACTTTTTAAATTTTGGGTTAAAAAGGAAAATTGATGTTTTTGCATTGCACAAGAAAAGAGGCACCGAAATTTTGCCAATTATTATGGACAGTTTTATTTCCTTACTAAACAGTAAACACAACTATTAGAATATTTCTTGTGATTTATTTCCTTTAATTGGTTTTATATACTTCTAAAAAACCTATTATAACATTTTTAACATGTTACATTTTATTCTAAATCGATCATGTTGAATACATTACATTATGCGTCTAATCTCTCAAGTGCAGAGTCTCTAGACTATACTTGACTTTGCCTTGAAAAGAACAAACCTATACTTGACTTTTTTTTTTTTCTCATCTTAATCCAATAAATGGGCCTTGCATAAAATTTAACAAATGGGCCTTATGAGAGCCCATGTATGAGAGCCTATGTATTATTATATGTAACCCACATCAGTCAATGGGGCTGGAGAAATTATATGCATTATCCAAACCTGGGCTTGAACATAAGAACAGAAACATCTAATTGGTTCTTTTCAAAATTATAAATGAAAAGATTGGAAAATAAAGACTTTTGTATTCAAAATTTATGTATTGAGAATTAATAGTAATTTCGTTTTTTTTAATTCCTTTACTATATATCTTCTTTATCATTATATCTTCCAGAGAAATATAGAATGATTACAGTGAAGACGAAGAATGATTGTATTAGTGAAGCCTGATTAAACAAAATAGATAAGCAAGTGAGGGAATGATGATCATTTAATCTTTTCCAGATCAAAAACAAAGAACCCACATGAATACACTCTTGTATACTGGTATATATAACTACGTAGATCCATACATCTATATTTTAAGCATACTTTAGTGAACATTTTAATTCCTTTTGGACCTATTGAGTAATGCCAGATTACTACTACTTCTACTTGTTGTGCCCTTTCCTTTTGTTGCAGATTTCTTTTTATTATAAAATAAAACGCCGACAAAAAAAACAATGATCGGTCATGACTCGTATCTTATTGTTTATCTAGAAAGTAATACGTAAACAATAATATACAAATATCAAAGAAGATTCATGAGATCATCTGATCTTAGTGTGTCTATTTATATATATATATATACTTCGTCTAACATCGTGAAATCTAGTTTAGTTTAGCCTATTGATATGTAACTGAGATCAAATAGAATTACGTTCGTCTAAAAATGTTTGAACATTATTAACCCTAGTTGTTATAATATTTGATGTCCTTTTAATTGACAGAACATATGGATGAGGTTATATAACCGACAGGCCTATGATGTCAAGGAATGGTTCACACCGATCTATAGAAGGTTCATGTATTATTTTCATAATAAAAAAAATTATTGTATATTGAACTATATATAGAACAATAATTTGTTTCTATTAACAGGATGTGTGAGCATTATTTTAAAATTGTTAACGTCGACCCAATTCCCATGCTAGTTGATTTATACACCTTAGTTCTACATATTCGTTTCTCTATGTATACCCATGCATGGTAAGACCGTATGACAAACATTATACTAAAATAAATCCAATAATGTAGACCGACACAAGATGCAGCGATATGGACCATATGGTTAGTACGCATGTTACATATACTTATGTATTTTTCTGTATAATGAAAAATTCCTGTTTATTTTGTACATCATCAATGTATATCCTGTCTCAGTTATAGACATAATATATATATATATATATATATATATATATATATATATATATGTTTCATCCATCAACGAAAACTCATTAGAAATAAATGATCAAGCTGGAATCTATAACCATCAATAGTTTTTTTTTTTTGCTAAGATATAACCATCAATAGTTTTGATAACTTGCTTATTATACATGCATGTAGATATACGTATATCTCCAATCTATAAATTTTTTTATAGGCATTGTTTTTAAAACACCTTTTTATCTATTTTTAGCAGAAAATATGTATTCTTGGTATTTTTTTGGGTATCCGAAAATTCACAAACTTTGACATATAAATACATTTCTTGGTGATGAGTTTCATAGAACCAGAGATTGTAATCGTGCGTGAGTCTTCAAATGTAGCACCAGATTTAAGTTCCTAGCTATCTTATGGTTATGGATAATGGATCTAGCTATATTTTATTTTTGATAATTCTCCTTCTTGTATTTTGCTTCTCAACTATAAATATTTTGATAATACTGGACCATTAGCAAAAATAAATGCCTTAAAATGTTGCAACGGCTATAAATTGAACGTATCCAATAATCCAAAACCATGCGCATAAAAAGACCTACTGGCATTAATATGGCATCATATCTACAATGCATCCCCTCGTCAAGACACTTATAATAACTAAAACCACTCACACTTTAATGCTTTGAACTATATGATTTTATTACTAAATATATCAAATAACAAGAACTTAGCATAGTTACCATCAAACATCGATAGACCAGTCAGGAGTAAGATGTGAATCATGCAAAAAAAAATGACATATTAAAAGAGATATATAGAACCAGAATAAGAGCTCACAATGCATAATATGTAATGTACCTCTTGGAGACAATGTAACCATGAACGAAGAAAGTGGAAGACAGTAATTTGGTATGCGAAATAATTTATTGATAACCCGTACTGAAATATACATATATTATAAAACACATGTAGAAATTATTCAAAAACCCTAATCAAGTAGTGTGTCTCATTAGAAAACTCTCACACTCAATAGTAATGAGAAAAACATTTCACAAGCCAAATATACTACTTCAAGCAAAAACCTCTGGAAAAAAATAAAACCAAAGCCTGGTTACAAAAACCACAAACTAAAACATATCGATTATGATCATGTTCTTAATTACTTACTCAATACATTAATCAGAAGAATAAACAAGATGAAATCCGATCTAGAGCACGTAGAGTATTAGAATTTAGAAATAAATAAAAATATATGAAAAAGAAGCAATGCAAAAAAACACGCTTGTTAAGAACAAACAAACAAACGAAAGGACAAAAAAAGAAAATAAATCTCACAGAATATATATGTTTGTGTATGTTTGTCTAGGAATGATGACTGGTGCTTCCATCTTCTTGATGGTTGTGATGATGATCTCCGTCGCGGTTTTGTTGGTTGTTGTTATGGTTCGCCGTCTCAGCCACCGGCCGGTAAGCAGCGTTCAAAGCCGCTAAAACTCCATAATGGCTATGTTCTCCGCCGCCACCTCCTCCTCCTCCGTAACCAGAAGCCAAAGGCTGTCCAGAAAACAAAGCAATAGGAGCTGCAAAGTTCATCAAATGAACTCCACCGCCAGCTCCACTACCGCCGCCACCACCACCGTTCGGGTTATAAACATCTCCGGCCACAACACCGGAATGATGAGGATTGATATTAAACGCCCAAAGATTCTGTGTGTTGTCACCACTACTCCAAAACGGTGCCGTAGCAGGACTCTGACTTGTAGGTAAAGATCCAGCAGTTGATTGTACTAGATAGTTCCCCATTTGGTTGTGATCTAAAAGCTGCGAAGAAGAAGAAGACGAAGAATGTGACTCGTTCTTGGGACGAACCTGATGCTGATGTTGAAGATGATGAGTCATGGACTGATGAGGTGAATGAAAGTAATAGCTACTCGGTGTTGTACGAAGATGTGCAGCGGAGAGAGAAGATCTTGAGCTACGAAGTGAGATGTTTAAAGAAGTGAAGTTAGCCGGAATGGTTCCAGTCCCTGTAGCGGCTATAACCGCTGGCTCAGCTTGTTGGAGTAGCCACTCAATAGTTTCACCGTCGGATTTGTGACCAAGCTCACGTGTGAGCTGAAAGACACGTGCAGCGCACATGGCAGGCATACGGATCCGACGGCCTCGGCCTTCGACTTTGGTGTGTCGGTCCTTAGTTGATGTTCGTTTAGGAGGAGGCTTCTTAGGTTCGGAGTTAGGTTCGGAAGTAGCAGAGATGATGGCTAGGGAAGTGGAAGAGGAGGAGGTAGAAGAATCAAGAAGCTGGAGAGGGAAGTTGGGTCGATGATGATTCGGGTTATGATCCGGATCCGGATCCATGATGATGATGATGATCGAAGCTTTGGTGGTGGGGAAGTGGGACTATACTACTGTCTCTGTTAGATCTTTATGTGAGCCATAGTTTTCTCTCTCTATAAATCTCTGTTTTTTTGCTGCTACTTAGAGAGAGATAGAGAGGTTATATGGTCCTTAAGGACATGAAACTCCTTTCAGATGGGAAGCTTAGCTGTGTCTATGTCTGAGAGAGAGAGAGAGATTAAAGCAATGAATATGAAAGCATGGACTTTTTTTTTTCCTCTTGCTGCTTTATATCTTTTGTGTTTTATTTTTGGAATTTTATTTACATTATAAACTATTCCCTTTGAGAATTTTTCGTTATTTTTGGAAATAAAAGAGATGGGCTAGCTACGTGGTTCTCCAATCTGTACAAATATTCATTCAAATAAGATGTTTTTTTTTTTACGTACAGTGATCAAAGTTAGTGAAAATAAATGGTGTTCGTGTATTTATTGTGTTTGGGTTCATAGTTTTCTATAATAATACAGCCCTATACGAACACTCTTTTTCATTCTTTACAATAATTAAAAAGTGACGTCAGTTTTTCGTCGTAACTGTTAACTTCAAGCGATCGGGAAATTAATTGCACATTTAGCGAAAATTTCAGCGATTCAGACAGAACTCAGAAGTTTACATACGATATTTTGTACATATGTGACAACAGAATAATAAATAGATAGAATTATTATTGACAGTGATTAATCCATGGCTCTATGGTAGTTCACGAGATCCACATGATATAATAGAATCCAACTGCTTTTTTTATGAAACAGATTGATTTTTTTTTTTTTATCGTTTGTTTTTTCTTGAATGAGTAGTTACTGGTTAGATACTATTATCAACGAAACCATAGTTATACCCAAAACAAAAACCATGTATATTGCTTTATAGATAAAAGCAAATTTGTAATGCTTCTCTTTTGTTTCCACCATTGGTGTTATCTCATTGACATACAATTGTCGTTAAAAGATGTAGCACTAAATTTAGAAAATTATTTGATACTCTGATGTGGACAGAACATTTGATTTTAATTTTTTTTTAAACGAAAATTTTATATGTAGTGATGAAGAAGTTTCCTTTCTTATGTGATGATTATTTATATATAAGCAGTTCAATATACCAGTCATCCATGGGAGTTTTAGAGACAATTCCCCCTTTAAATTATTTTTCAAAAATGAGTTACATAGATTATAGATTATATGGTACGAGGACTAGCGTAATATATGTTTTAAAATAAATTTGAATTAAAAGAATATAAAATTTTATTTATTGTAAAAGTAATTTCGAATTATTATGAACATTACATTTTAGATAAACTTTTTTTTTTTAAAATATCAACTATGTGTTTTCTTGAAATTAAGTGTAAGTTATTACATATATATAACCAACATTTTACCAAAAAAAAAAATATATAACCAACATAAGCATGTATATAATAACTATAGATAGCCATGTAATATATTTAAATATAAATATGAAATTTGTTAAAATATGGAGAAAAGTTATAAAAAGTACTTACACATTAATTTTGAGTTTAGGAAAATTCATCTTGCTTAGTATGTTGAAAATTTTAAAATATGTTTGTTATATCTTACTATTCCTTTTCCAATGTCTAAGCTTAACTATAAAAATTCAAAACAAAATGGTAAAACTCCTCAAAAAAAAATTATAAATTTTATTGTAATTACGTAATTATCATTTCTTAGTTTAGACGAATTTATTAACGTGAAGCTTTTAATGAATCTTTTAGGAACATTGATTAGTTTAACTCGGCGTAACTATAAGAAAACATTTTCGTCCAAACATATTTGGAAATGACAATTTTATTTTATTTTACTTATATATGTGAATATGTGATATCTTCTTTATTCTTTTTTACAAAACTATGATCATTGACCAAAATTCTCTCTCGTAAAATATAAATAAAAGTCTCGGCAAGTAGTAAAGTACTAAATCTAAGAAAAGAAAAATCAAAGACCAAAGAGAAAAAAAAAAAACGAATTGATAGTTGAAAGGCGTTGTGCATATTTGACATTCCAGTAAGACAATTCAGAAAGAATGATCAGAAGATATTATGAATAATAAAGTCAGCCGACTAATTAATCACTCATTAATTATTTTCAGTCATTTTCTCCACTGGCATATCTATTTATGTACATATGACTCCCTATTTTTCCTCTTCAAACAAGAATCAATCACACTTGCCCCCTAAAAAGGTTTAGGACCACAAATTTTACGTACTAATCAATATTTTTCAACAACTATACTTCGATCCCAACATCCTGGTAATTAGTCCATGAACAACTCTAAACAATTTAACTACGGATTTAGGTTATTTTATATTGATCCACTCCCATAATTCTATAAGATTGTAAACAAAACAAAAAATCATAAACTTTGGTTGGTTATATATAGACATTATATATAAAAATTAACATGTGGTGATATAATAAATGTTAGAAAGACAACAATAGTTTAGTACTAGTCTCGTCTTGTGGGTCAATTCTGGATGATCAAGGTTTTCTGTTATTATACATCAATCTATCTGTCTAAATATACTTTTAAGGTTGTAAAATACAAATTATTATTAAAAAAAACTAAGAAGAAGAAGAAAATGAGAGTAAATAAATAAAAGAGATGGACAGTGGGATGAAACAGACTCCACGTGCGTGTCCTCTGCATCATTCACTCTCTAAAGACAGTGACCATAGCCTCATCTCTCCCTTATGGACCCCTCATCTAGTCAAGTCAAATTATTTAATCTTTTTCCCAAATTTACATTTTTATTTCTTCTTTTTCTTCATCTTTTGATTGAATCTAATTTACCATCAATCACGAACCCTATTTCAAACATTACTGCGCGTAAACAAACATCATCTTAATTCTTAATTAGCTACTGTTTGCATTATTTTACAGAAGCTTCATTAAGATTCTCCAGAATTGATGTATTCAATCTTGGAAGAAAAAAAAACTCGATCATATTCAATCAAACAAACAGAAATAATCGATTTGAAAATTGAGTTTATCCTAGTTTAAATGGATTTATTTTCTTACTATTTTATTAAAAATGAATTTAAATTTGAACGAAAACAAAAAAATAACATTTTAAAACCAAAGTTTTTCTTAAACTAAATCTCGAATAAGAAATGAAACTAAAACCATACTAGACTATACATAAATAGTTTCTAGATTAAGAAAAAAATCAAACCGAAATCAAATAAAAATCTGGACTGAGTATGCATACTTTATAGTATTGAATACACAAGTTTTACTTTGCATTATTTTCCAACTCATCTCATTTATATATAAGAAAAAATACACTTGAGTAGCAAAAAAATGTATACAAAATGGAGAAACAAATTAAAAAGGAAAACAAATAATTAAAAGAAAAAAGTGGGCTCCCATCCACATTCACCAGCAATGATTGCCTCACTGCCTTTGCAGCTCCACTTCTGCTTCTTTCCTCTTTCTTTTTTCTTTATTTTATTTTCTCCACCTTGCTTTAGATTTTCTTCATATTTGCCCCTGATTTTTTTTATTTTCTCTTCATCACCCTCCAATTTTGTTATATACGGTATATGAATATATCAATGCTCTTCAACCCATACTCTCTTATTATATGATTTATATCCCATATAAAATATGCATTATTTAGCTATCGTTATAAAGAAAAAAATACTATATGCAATTAATAGCCTATTTTGGAGTATTTGCAAAAATAATATGATGAAGAATCGTAAATAAGTGAATGGTGGATTTTATACAAACAGCTTAAAATTAAAATGTATTTAAACAATATCGTATTATTTAATCGATGAACATTGTTTTGTATGATGTCATTTATCATTTGATAAAAATATATGCGAAATCAATACCATTTGTCCACAAAAATAAGCACAATTGGTCATTTTCCACTCTATCAACAAATAAAAAGTCCTGTTTCCTTAAGCTGACTAAACAGTTTATTAATCTTATACTTTGTTAATAAATAAATACAATTTAGATTCTAAATCATACCACTCGTGATCGATATAATCTCACCAAGAATTATCATTAGTGGATTAGTGATCAATACGCTAGACGTTTTTTTTGGGATTCCACGTCAGCTCAAAGTTGAAACCCAATCTAATAAGTAGTGTAATGATTTATATACACTTAATTATTATATATGTTTCGTTATGTGTCTCTTCTCGTTGGTACAGACAGCTTAACATGAACATAATTATAAATACACGTTTTACATTACGAGAACCAACTACTATTTAATTTTGATTTGATGGTTAATTTTGGTTATGAAAAGATTAAACGAAGACAAATAATTCACACATATATATGTAGAGAGAAAAAAAGAGAGCATTGAAAGCCATGTACTGTCCATGTTGGATAGATAGGTAATGAAAGGAATAACATTGGCATGTATAACCCATGTGACAATAGTCCCTATATACAACTTATAGGCAAACACAGTTTGGTCGAGAAATATCTAAACAAAGTTAGTTCAATCAATTGAAAGCAAGTTCAAGTCAAAAGCCATAGTTAAAAAATGATGTTTAATTTACCATTATGGATCCATCGTAGATATTAAAAAGAATAATTCCAAACAAAGACTTGTGGATCAAAGATCAAAACCAAGTGTTGGAAAAAAAAAAGACTTGATCAGTCCAACCTCCGTGTCAATCGACCAATCAAGTTTAGAAGAGGTTCTTCAGAGAATCTGATTGGTTAATTAAGACTCTCCTATCTAGTTTACCCGATAGACTTGAGCAGTCACTTTCCTTACCTTAATCTCCATTTTCATAGTTTTGATCTAGTTTATTCTAGATCTAATATGGTTTGGTTCCAATATGAATATAAGCAAATTTTATTGAAGAAAAGCTTAAGTTTGATTTGATTTACTTATGGTGCTATAAATAATTGCATAGAAGGAGACTAGGAGAGAGAGAGAGGGAGAGGAAGAAACAACATAAAAGTTGTCCTCTCATGAACTGTCACTACGGCTAGCGACATAATCACGTTGCATCCGGAACCCTAGCATTCATCATTCATTGTTTGTGTTTGGACCCTATCTAATCTATTTTTATACATTTTTTTCTTTTGATAGGATCTATATATTATCTATATTTATACATAATTCATGTCTGCACCTCTACAATAATCCTTCTTCGTATCTATGTCTCTACTTCTTTTGTTTCTTTCTACAACTGTCTATCTACTTTTACATCTTATGTATAAATTTCAATTCCATCGGAACTAAATTTTTTTTTCCGTCACAACTAACTAATTTATAGTTATACTATTTCGATTTAAACATGACATTAATTTTAAAGTTTATGTTTCTGACATATACGTGTATAATTAATATGCATTAATTCTATACAAAATGTTTTAAGCGATGTATTCATATGCATTGATTCTATACAAAAACAAAATACCTATATACGTGTATATAATTAATTCTAACTTTTAAGCTTTATACAAGCACATGTGCATGTACGTAATTGCATACAGCATGCATACGTACATGTAAAAAATTCCAAGAAAACAAGACAGAAGAGTGATGCGTGTGTATATATATGTTTAATTTTCTTACTTGTACCTCATCTGATCTCCATGACCGTGTGATACCGATGTCTCACCTTCTCTTCCATATGTTTCCTTCAATTTTTAGTTTCTCCTTTCATTTCTCTTAAATTATATTATTTAAATCTAGTAAAAATTATATTAGTTTCTCCTTTCATTTCTCTTAATTAATGTCAGAATAAATCTAGTAAAAATTACTTTGGTTGGAATATTCGACGTTATTAAGGTTGGTATTATATATCTATATACTGACTATACCCATATAAGATACTCGTATGATCTCTTATCATCTTTTCTTCTTTAAGGTCCAAAGGAATCGTTTTTGATGAAAAAAACTCTTATAGTTTTATTGCATTTCGTTAGAAATAATACTTCCTAATTAATAAGTACATGTTAAAACTGACAACATTATATTATTTTATTACTGGCATCATTTTATTATTCTATGTCTTTTGATTTAGAAAATTTGGATCCACGTTTAGGTTGCTATATAACTGTGACGTGCTCACTTCCAGAGCAATCGTTATTATTAGTAACAATGAATACAAACTGTAGTTTTTTACCAAAAAAAAAAAAAAAAAAAAAAAAAAAAAACTGTAGTTTAGAAAAAAGTACAGGTCAATGATTATTCTTAGCTAGCATATAAAACATCTATGAGATTCCGACCAAAAAGTAATCATCACGATTATATAAATTAGATCTGTTTTCGTTATAGATTTATGCTTTAAGTACGTAGGTTATCTGATCAGCGATAACATTCAAAGGAAAATGAAAACAGTTTAGCCTTTGTAGGACAACATGAGCACTTTACTTAGCTTTTGTAATTCTTAGGCAATTTGACGTGGGTTTCTGACTCTTGATCGACACTAATCATCATCATGTTACAACATTATAATTTCATAATTACTACCATCATCTGTCTTTTGCTCTAGTAGCTACTATGCTCTCCTTATGTGCTCCACATCGTTGGTAAGTTAATGTCAGAATATATAGTGACATCAAAACGGACAGTTACGCCAGCAAACGATCGGACGAGACAGAAGAATATTGTGGTGATTATGGAACATACGAAATAGGTTAAACAAACGGAGTGGAATAAAACAGAGGTTATAATAATTTAAGTATTGGAATTGTTCTTAAAATAAAAGTTGTATTGATTAATAAAATTAGTTTATTAAAATTTTCGATTTTTAAATATTTCAGAAAAACACACACACACATATTTTTGCACCATGTTTCGGAGAAAGCGATATATAGGCCGGCCGGAAACTTCATTTGAAGAAAAAAAGAAAAGAAAAGTCAACATTCTTAGCACAAAGATTGCTGAATGGGTCATAAACATACGCACTTCATCCACTATGCTCTGAGTGCTCCATTGAAGGCCTAAATAGCTTCATATCTTTTTTACGTTGAGTACAAAAAAAAAAAGCTTCGTATGGACATAAGATTTGGAGAATCGTTATTAGCTATCATAGGCATATCATATTCAATATTATGATATATATAATTTCAGTTGCCTGATCTCTATTGTAATTGTAGTCGATATAAACGACTAATGGTTAAAGTTGAATTAATAATTTGATAAACAATATGTTAACTACATAATGGAAACTAAAGCAAGGAAAAAGACGAGAGCACTAACATGTAAATGCTGGAAGAGGAATAGCATCCAACTGAAAAAAAAAACAACACAGCTCACTCCTCGAATACAAATATAAGTAACAATTTTTTTTGTGTGCATGTTTGCATCATATATACGTACATTTTTGCGTACAGTATTGCGTATATCTCACACAAGAAGACAGAAGCATTTACTCTCTATATCTGCTATTTTCCCTTACAAATTACTTCTGTAAAACCGCGGCAGTATTCTTGTTAATAATATATTGTTATATGTCAAAATATCACATCACATTTCTAGATATCTTAGTTTGATCCTCTTGGACCATTAATTACTAATTTGAACTATTTCCTTGTCCACTAAAAGATAGGATTTTCTTATAACCCGTATCCCAAAACAAGCGAATATTTTACTAATGTAGTGCTCTTGGCTTATATGTTAGTATTTTACTAATGTGGTGTTATTGGCTTAATATTCTTTAAATATCTCTTATGCTAAAACAAACACTAATTTGGTCCATTTGAAAACGCTATCATATTATTTTAAGCCTTGATCACATGATTTTAATGTACTTTTGTCCCAATAATTTATATATAGTTTTGTTCTAATAAATGAAAGAGCATTAAATTGAGCTGAATTAAAAGAAACTCTAAAAGAGGACTAAATAATTTAGGGTAGGAAAAGATATTCTATCAATATTTAAGGTTGTCTAACTTTTCTTCTTGTGGGAATTACCAGTTTTGCTTGGTTGTATGAAAAATATATATAGGGGACAAGAGCTGCCAAAGGAGCGTTTTCTTCATTTGTTTTTGAATTATTAAAGTAAAATGAAAGAAAAAATTATTAAAGTTTTATATTTCTTCAGTACCCCTCAAAAAACATGTAGAGAATTAATTACGACAAATACCAGTATACCACATAGTGAGTTTGAGGAACCTTCAAGTTTCTTTCAGTCGTTTTCTCTCTCCATCTCTATTTGACCCGAGGCCTATACGTACCACTTATCAAAATATAGAATAATATTTTCTATAAATTGGTGGTCACACAAACCCTATCAACGTCCGTGTCGGCAAATATTCACAAAACTTTTTATCTCGACGTGTACCTCCATAAAAACACATATGTATGATCATACGTATTTGTAACTTTATAAGCAGAGTAAGATTGCAAATAAATACGGTTGACACTTTTGTACATATATATATAGAAAATCTTAAATGTACGTGAGACAAGTTTAGTGGAAACTGGAAAAGAGATTCATGGCCGAGTTTGGTGGGTGAGGCTGACAACGCCATGTCACTCTCCGACGTCCCGTATGCTCGTTTCCCAATCTCTATTAGGGCTGACGTCATTCTCCTTCAAATCATTTCCATTCTCTTAAAAGGAAGAAAAGACAATCGGACAAGTTCTGTAGAATGCGTGTCAAAAAGTATATATTTGTAAGTTGTAACAAAGAATGTATATTGATGTATGTAAGTAAAAGATGGAAAATTAAGACTCTGGTTTATGACCATTGTAGAGGAAAACGATACGAGTCATCAGGGCTGACTGAGAACGCAGGCAAAGGATGCTAGGGAGCCAAAATGGTGAAAAAAAATCTGTTTAAAAAAAAAAATCTTTTGAACTAATTTCTTAAAAAGTTGAAATTATAAAAATTTTAAAATACTAAAATTAATATTGGAAAATATTATATATGTGTATAGTTTGTGTTCATAACAAAATCATTGAGAAAATCCATGTTAAGCGCTTCAAAACTTTTATCTAAGAAGAAATGACCTTAAAATTCAAAATTTAAAATTTTATTGTAAAGTCAACAGAAAAATAATAGAAATTGTAGAACATTCTCAAATATTTTTTTTGGTTGGCTGATTCTCTAATAATTTTAGACTAATCCTTATCAGATTTTTCGGTTTGTGTTTGAACTAATATTTATATGAAAAAAAAAAATCGATTTATTTTAGTCTACAATTCATGTCGAATTTAAATTCGGGTCATACATCGATATCAGTATAAATTAGTAGGTTATATAAGACGCGGTCGAAGTCAAATATTTATATGATCATAATGAAATATTTATGATTTTATAGATTCTTTTTACTGTCTCACCTCTAATAATGTTCACTTGTGGACTGCATTAAGAACATTCATGGGCCTAGCCCAGTATAAACAAAACTTTGCTATCATTATAAATTTTTACTTATTTAATTTAATTCAAAAATCAATCATTTGGTGGTTTGCTCAAGTTCAGCTTTTGCTTGTTTAAGGTTTTTTCTTGTTTAAGGTTTTGTATTTTGATTCGTTGTTACTATGATCAAATTCAGCTCTACTTGTCTTGGCTAATAAAGTTAGGACTAGATCATCACCCGTACTACAGTACGGGTTGAATTTCATTTATTACAAAATTTATATATTATATAGTTATAGAATAAAATCGTGATATATTATAATAGTAAGTAAAAAAATATTAATTTGTTTATGTCAGTCCATATATATAATATTAGAATGAATATATTTTTATTTTTCTGTAATCCTCAATTATGGATATATTTTTTAAAGATATGAAAACGGAAAATAATACTATTTTCAAAAAAAATAATATTGTTTGAACAATGAGTTAATTTATGTTAACAACCACAAAATGAGAGTGCATATAATTTAGTTAGATCAAAAATCAAAATATCCTAAATGAATAGCATCTAAAACGTAGATTATTTTGAATTAGTTAAAAAAGTAAGCTATTATTTTGAATTAATTTAGGAAATTATTTTTTCAAATTCTAATTCATTGGTTGTTGAAATAGAGATTTGTTTGAGCTAATTACGGAATTTACCAATTATTCACATAATCGAATATGTTATGAACATATATTTGGTATATAATAATACCAAATTCGATCCGTGTGTGGAGTCTATATTTTCATTTTACAATCCCTATGAAAATATTGTGGCACAATCTATTATTCATTATTTCCAAAATTGCTTGGAGAATTAAATTTTCAAATATTTAGAAGTGTCAAACCTTATTTAACTCATCTAATCATAAAATCTTAAAATGTCGTCTATTATAAGGATCATAACTTTCTATCATATAATACATTACTTTTAACCCGCCGCCTACTATAATTATATTAAACATATCTTTTTAGAAAATCAAATTAGTATTTATAATTTTTTTTATCTTTTTAATCTATTAAATATTTATGATATTCTTTAATATATTAAATTAAATTTTTTTCAAATGTTCCAAATTAAAATCTTTAAAAATTTTATTGTAGTATGTAAAATTATGAATTTAAATATATATATATATATGAAATTAAATATAAATATTCAAATAGTTATAAAAATCATAACTCATTTCATCATATAATACATTATATTTAACCCGCCGCCTATTATAAATATTTGTTTCAAAAAATCAAATTAGAGTATTTATATTTCTTAACTTTTTGATCTATTAAGTATTGATGATATTAAAAAAAGGAATATATTACTCAAATATGAATTTTTGACCCGTTAAATTTGTTCTTTCATACATTGAACAATTTATATTCGTTTTTAAAATTCAAATCTTTGTATATGCGGAAAAAATTTACTTTTTTTTTTATTATGTAGATGATATAATAATTTATTTATTTTATAGAAATAGAATAATATAAAAATGAGAGGTGTAGTATAATGATTAATAAAAAATTAATGTGATAAGTTAGATATCAAATCTTATATGTTCATTTTGATTGGTCATTCTTTTTAAAAAAATTAATAATAGATTTTCGTTTTTATAATTAAATTAAATTAATTAAATTGCATAAAATAGTATTTGACTTGTTTATCCTTAATAAGTTGAATTAATTTACTCTATAAAATTTTATTTCTAATGGCATTCTTAAGTAAATTCTTACAAAATGGAAGGTTAGTTAAGGGTATCTTATAAAGTGTACTCCCCAAATAATAGTATAAGATTACATTTCAACCCCGAAATAGTTTAAGAAAATCCACATGTGATGTGATGTGATGTAAACTATTAAATACTCTCATAATTTTGTTCTTACTTCACGATATAGATTAGACTAGAGCCTAGTGATCGACCTCTTGCTTCATTGATTCGACCCCAATTTTCCGACAAACGTCTTTTGATTAGATTAGACAATTGAACAATAACAAAAAGCTTTGATGGGACTTAATACAAGATTATTCAGTTAAAACCTATTTCCTAATGAAAACTATGTCCTAATTATAAATTACACGGATTAAAACATACGTCCTAACTCGAATTAAACATATTCCCTATATTCCTAAAAAATTGATGTTTTATCGTTTTCACATATATTAACCATTTTTTGTTTAATTATTTATCAATTACCTTTTTAAATTAAACTGTTTTAATAATTTTGAACCAATAGTAATATGAGACAATTAATCATTGTGTCTTGAAATCTACTATATATTAATATCAATCAATTAAAAAAAAACAAAATCTAAAAAATTAATCTTTGTGGAACAAACTAAAAAGTTATAACATTAAACTTCTTGAAATAGAGGGAGTATAGGTCTTTGACTTTAAGAGCATCCTCATGCCTAAATCCTTATAGGTCTCTTAAGTATTAATTGGTATTAAAATTAAAATCACTCCTACTTATGGGTACCTAAAGTGTCTATATACCATAGAGGGTTTATGGATGAAGATGGTCTAAGTTTAAATGTGATCTCTTCAAAAGAATTTGTGACTTTTTTTAAAAGTGTGCACATATTCTTCACGTAATGTGCGTTCAACCAAATACCTTAAAAGTTCTTAAGACATTATTAACGAACCTAAACATTGATACTTTCTTCTATTTGATTTTTTTCGCAACAAGAATACTTAAGGATAGACTTTAAATAATACATCATTGAAATAAGTAGACTTCAATAAACAATTGAAAAATAAGCAAATTTGATGAATAATTATCTTTACATATGATTATGGTTTCTTTTTGTTTCAGTTGTATCTCCCCGCTACATAAATCTAAGGAAGCTGTGGGGTGATCCCAGACAAGCTTAGATTGTACTTGCTCCGCTTGAACAAAATCTAAGCTTCCACCATCTCATGGTGGATGGAGATGTTCTAGATCGCATAAAATCAACTCTGCCTTTTCTTCTCTCTGCTTTTTGGAGTTTGGATCGCATAAAGGATGTTGTTGATTTGTTATTCTCTCAGTATCATATGGATTTACCTCTTCAGGTTTTATTCTGTCCATCTTTGATGGTGATCATGGGACAAGTGGTTCACATAATGCTGAGAAAAAATGGGCTATAAAGAAGGACAAGGGCTTGGTAAAGATGAACAAAGTATGAAAGATCCACTAAAAGCAACTACGAATGAAGGACGGCTGGGTATTGGTGCCAAAGGGCCTAGAGAGTAATAGCATAAGATTAGCACTTATAGCAATACTTTTTGTTTTTTTTGTCCATAGAAAGTAGGAGTAGACAATTGTTTTTAAAATTAGAAAAAATGGTTTTGTCTCTTTTTGTGTACCGTGAAAATATCTTATGATAAAAAAATGAAAATATTCTAATCAAAAACTTCAAAACACGATAACAAACATCGTTTTGTCGAATTAAAAGGCTGTTTTAATTCTTAAAATGAGAAGGCCTTTAATTTTTATTCCAACAAAGTGATGTATACAATTAAAAACAATTTTTTAGTCTCTTTTTATGTACTGTGAAAATATATATCTTATGACAAAAAAATGAAAATATTCTAATCAAAAACTTCAGAACACGATAACAAACATCGTTTTGTTGAATTAAAAGGTTGTTTTAGTTCTTAAAATGAGAAGGCCTTTGATTTATATTCCAACAAAGTGATGTATACAATCAAAAACAAATCTTCCGTTAAACTGCCTGACGCTGTTTTTGTTATGTTGGATGCAACTTGTGATTTACTGTACGTCTCTAAATGTTCGACAAAAGTTGTCACTGCCGTAGCTATGCTAATCCACTTTTTCCTACAGTCTCCTCTGCTCCACTTTGTCTGTGTAACTCTCTCTAAAGCTTCATATAAGAACAAAGAACACAACTGCTTTTGAATTGGAACTTGCTACTGTTTTATACATGAATGGTAGGTTTCCAAATTCATACAACTTTGTCATTTGTTAGGCCATTAAAAAGATTCATAAAACAGAATCTCTGGCCGAATATTCCTTTCTCCACAGAATCTGACCACACTCTTCCAGTCACCCACAACCTATGGCATCACCACACATAAATAATGTCTCTCACCCATCAAAGTTCACATTTCACCACGAGAAATACAAAGGCAACAGTTTAATCTTACCTCTTCTGCTAAAGTTTCATGTCTGAAACGGACCCACCGGTTCTTTCTATATACTAAGCAATTGTAGTTTCCTTCGTCACCACAACCAATCTGCATGCCAGAAATCTGAGACTGTAAAAGACAAATAATACAGAAGAACAATAGGATTGTGCCGACCCTGTTATTTTACCATTGACACAAGCCGGTACTTAGTGTTTAGTTCTTCTAAGCCTTTGTATAGCCAGCTGATATCTATCTCCCCGTACAAAGCCATTGTTGTCTCCGATATTTCTTTTTCAGTTTCATTCTTCTCCCATTCTAACACTAATGTTAAAAACACACAAAACAACAACATTGTTTATCATTAGCACAATAACTGAAATTAGTTATAAAGAACACATGATCATGATCAAAACTTACTGATTGTGAAGATAGGCGGGCATCTACTTATAGTGTGATGAACAAAGTTGTCCTTTCCACAGCATCCTGTTTTAATGTCACACAACATTTTATCTTTCATGCGGATCACTTTAAGGATGTCCTCAAACTCTATATTCCCAAGAGCACACTGCATATATAAATAACCACAGAGCAGCAATTTAAGTACCAGTTTCTGTAAAAGAGAAAAATAGGGAAATAAATGAAACATACCTTCAGGTCTCTGATTGAATCTGCGGCCATAACAATTCCATAAGAACTTTGCTCTAGATAATTTGGCTTGCTTCTGCATTTTCTACAACTCATTTTTTCATATACCTCCAACGTAAAAAGAGTCACCAAGCTTTCTCTCTCTGGACTTTTCCAGAAATGACAAAACTCGAGGATCACGACAAGTACCTTAGCAGCAACACTCGACTGAATAGAGTTAGAAAACTGAATGACATGTAAAACACCAATCAAAACATGGAATGAACTTCTTTTAGGGAAGCAAGGAAGTTGCTCAGTAGGTAACTGTAGAGTCCCTCTTCTTTTATCTGCTCCGAGACAAAAGCAGAAAATAAATCTTGTAGGGCACAAGGAATTTGTTCTTCTAGGTTGCCATGAAATGGTTGCCGATGTTGCACCAAATACTCTTTAAGAAACTTAACGTTTAAGAGCGCCTGCAGTAGCAAACTTTGCTAAAGAAAATAAGGAGTAAATAGATAATACATGAAAATAAAAGTAAAAAATGATCCGGATCAGTAGAAGAGTATTAGGTTCTGAATCTTATTTTTGTTGGTTTCTGATTTACCTCAAGTGTCATGTCAAGAGCTGAACGGTATCTAGCAGCCTCTGACAGTAAATCTTCTGTAGGCTTGTTTATCAAATCTAAGAGATGGCAAATGAGAGAAATAACAAGTGTGCATCTCAAAACCAAATTTCTCATCTAGAGGAGAGGTATTCACTGTTCGACAAATTTGATCAGGAAGATTAGACATTCTCGTTGAAGTTCTCTGTCAGACCATGACAAACATTCATTCTTACAACAAAGTAATCAAAAACTCAGGGAAGCAAACACAAATTTTAGACCTTCAGTGACCCTGACTTCGTCTCATTCTCTTTCGTTTCCTCAGATAAAAGTTCTGCTTGTACTATATCTAACTTGGCTTTGGCATCCATATCTACAGTTCCACCAAACTCTTCCTAGAAGAAGGACATCATCAATTCTAAGATAAGGTACCTGTCAGTCAATTGAAAGCTCTTTGTACAAAACCAACCTGCAAGAAACGTTTCATCAGGTGAAGAATATAAAAGCGGTAGTCAAAAACAGAGAGCTTGACAAGGTCGTTTAGCAAATTCATCCTTGAATTTTTCAATCAGCAAAATCTTTATATCGGCTAATGGAACATGCAAGTCAATATATATTTTACGAAAACAATTTATGTTATTCTGTTGTAAATTAAACCTTAGATCAGAGATGAACCTTATTGGTGACCACTGACTTCAACAACTGCTCTTCACAGTGGAGAACGTTGCCTACAAACTAGGAAGACTCATTCTCTTATCTGAACAAACGAAACAGTGATGACCGTTTAAAGAGAACCATCGAAAGCACACGGGAAAAGACAGATCCAAGGGAGAAGAGACTCTGTTAATTCAAAGCCAAAGGTGTCTTTTACATAAGGGAAATAAGATCCTATTGATAAAGTTCCAACTACTAAAACCTAACAGGATCAAAAGAATAACTAAAATTAAAAGAAATCAAAAATACTTAACAAATCAAACATCTTGAAGCATTAGCTACACCAAATTGGCAGGCTTGAATCGTCTTCTCATTTCGCATAGACTCAAGCTGAGGAACCGAAAAGATTCCAGTCATTGACTTTGAAGGTTGAGAGTGATTGTTTAATGACATCACACATTGGCATAATTCCAGATTGTGAAGCTGGGACAGCTAAACCAGATCCCACAGCATCCGCGCTTTCGCTTAGAGGGCTGCACAATACGCAAACACATGAGACAAAAAGACATGTGAAACAACAACAACAATAACAAAGCTTTGAATTTCCCAGTTCTGTGTATCTAAACGATGCATATTCATATTCAATTGCTTGAAATATAACTGAGTGACTCATGGTTAAAAGTTTCTGGGACTAACTTTATCAGAATAGGTTCATACGCAGTCACTAAGACATCTGTATCAACTCCCTTAAGACGAAGATTTGCCACATATACCTGCAGAACAAACAATCATATAAGACCAGTTGTGTCTCAAGAAAAAAACCTTTAAGAATAAAGAGACAGAACAAGGAAAAGCTTCATACTCTCACTAGGTTTTGTGCTTCTCTTCCCTGTCTTCCTTTGGATATAGCCTGTAATGATCGTTGTTAGGGAAAACAAATACTACAAGGAAACTTATGGGCAAACATATCATGTGTATGGACATTACCATCTCTCCAATAGCAGTTGTCGCAACGGCAGGAATGTTTCTGTACGACAGTCCAGGCGCCTCAACGATCTCTGATTGCTCTATCAACTGAATATAACATAGTAAAATTACTAGATTGTCTTAATAAAGACTAAACAAAACTGCATAAGTATTATTTCTATTTCAAATAGTTCTACAATAACAAAATCCCTCCACCAACTAGATATATGACTTTGTTAAAACAGCCTCACTATTGTAATCTCAGAGAAATGGTCTAAATTTGAGAAATCTATACATGTTAAGCTCTATATTTGAACAATTTGTTCTCCTCTAGAGAAATAACACTAGTTCTTAAAGTTGGTTTGTCTACCAAAAGAAGAGTTCTAGTGCAGTAGTGTGTTACCTGAAATCCTTCAGCATCTTGCTCACGCGCAAGATCGTTAAGGAACCAAGAAGCACTGCCAATGTCACCAACCTCAGTCTTGAAATCCAACAACTCAAAAATCAAACTCTCATCTCTTGAAGGATCCACAAACACTTCCTGTGAAAACCAACAATCAAACACAAATACAGAGTGAACTAGAGATTCTTCAATACAAATCCTTGACTGAGAATAGAACCAAACCTGATGATCTGGAACTTGTCGGATATTACTCACATCCTGAAGATTCGCAATAAAGAAGAAATGAGGAAACCAGTGAATTTCAATTAGCAGCGAAAAGGGTTATTGACAGAACCTGAAATCTTTGAGGGAAGACGGTGGAAATAGCGCCACCAAACAAAGGCCTCACCGAACCCAACTCACCAGACATGTTTTGCTACATTCAAAAACAATATCCTCAAAAAAAGATCACAACTTGAAAAAAAGAATTTTGCCAAAAAAAATGCACTCACAAATAAAACAGAAACAATTAGGGATTAAAGAGAAGAGAGAAGCGTACCAATCGATCGATTTGTAACTGGGAAGTAAAAGAGAACAAGTTGCAGAGAAATAAAAAAAAAGTTGGAGTTGAGTATTTATATGAAAGTCAGAATCGAAAGAAGCGTTGCTTTGACGTGCGAACAAGAAGAAACTTTAATTTAACGCAAACAAGAAACAATCCTTTTCAAACATTTATTTAGTTGAGAGAATAAAAGGAACGAAAAAATCGCAACTTTAACATTCGACCTTTTTTGGTATCCTTTCCAAAACTGAAAATCTAAACAAAGAACAAATATAACAAAGAGAAACGAGGATTAATTGCTAAGCGAAGCAGAGAATCACAATCGCAATTCGCAAGACAAGAAACTAAACTAAAAGCATAGACACTTACAAGGTTGCAAAACGTAAAAAAAAATAAAAAAAATACCAGAGGGTTCTTCAGAAGCAGATGACAAATTCCAAAAGCAAAAAAAAAAAAAAACGATTAGTGTTCTTCAATTAAATGTCTGCACTCTGCACTCTGCACTCTGCACTCTGCAAATTAACGATTTAGAAGACTGAGAATTAGCAAGCGACGTCGTTTTAAGTGGATTGAGAAACGACGTCGTTTTAAGTGGCTTGAGAAACGACGTCGTTTTAAGTGGCTTGAGAAACGACGTCGTTTTAAGTGGCTTGAGAAACGACGTCGTTTTAAGTGGCTTGAGAAACGACGTCGTTTCAAGTGGATTGAGAAACGACGTCGTTTCAAGTGGATTGAGAAACGACGTCGTTTCAAGTGGATTGAGAAACGACGCCGTTTTAAGTGGATTAAGAAACGATGTCGTTTTGGTAAATAGCGTAGGTTTTTCCTTTTAGGCCCGTCCCTTTTAGCTAGCCCATTTACTCTCACTTACGGATCGAACCAAGGAGACCAACTGTAACTGTAAGGCCCTGTTTGTTTCATCATTTTACATTTGCATTCAAATGGTCTATTTAGATGATTCATTTGGATGATGCATTTGAATGATGTTTGTTTTAATATTTGTTATTTCATTCAAATGGATCTTTTTTTGTTTGATCATTTTGTAATTCATCCTAAATCTCATATAGACCAAAATGACTAAAACACCCATGCTTTCATTTTGACAAATAATCACATATAAAAACTAAATAAATTATTATTTTAACATATAAAAATTAATTTTATTTATAGTTATTAAAATATATACAAAATAATTATACAAGTTTGGCCGGAAAACATGATTTTGCGGGTTTTGGCAAAAGATATAATTTTTCAGTTTCGGCGGGAAAATATGTTTTTTGTGATTTTTAACGAAAAAATTAATATGATAAGAAATATGATTTTGCGGTTTTGGCGGGAAAACATGATTTTGCAGTTTTGGCGGGAAAATATGATTTTTGCGGTTTTGGCAGAAAAATATTATTTTTGCGGTTTTGGCGGGAAAATATGATTTTGCAGTTTTGGCGGGAAAATATGATTTTGCAGATTTGGCGGGAAAATATGATTTTGCGGTTTTGGCGGGAAAATACGATTTTGCAGTTTTGGCGGGAAAATACAATTTTGCGGTTTTGGCGGGAAAATATGATTTTGCAGTTTTGGCGGGAAAATATTATTTTGAAGTTTTGGCGGGAAAACATGATTTTGCGGTTTTGGCGGGAAAATATGATTTTGCGGTTTTGGCGGGAAAATATGATTTTGCGGTTTTGGCGGGAAAACATGATTTTGCGGTTTTAGCGGGAAAATATGATTTTACAGTTTTGGCGGGAAAACATGATTTTGCGGTTTTAGCGGGAAAACATGATTTTTCGGTTTTGACGGGGAAAATAATTTTGCGGTTTTGGCAAAAAATGTAATTTTATAGTTTTGGTGGAATAGCGCTTTCTATAATTTTACATCAAAAATTATGATTTTACAGTTTTTGGCAGAAAAACGCAATTCCACGATTTTACGATTTTGACGTAAAATAATAATCCGTGATTTCATGATTTTTAGAGTATTTTTTGGTTCCAATATGTAATTTTAAAAATATTAAATAAGAAATCTATAGAAAATAATATTATTTAAAATATGATTGTATAAGAGGGTATATCTGTCTTTTGTTCTTTTTGAATGAACCATCTCCATCCAAATGGTTCAATCAAGTTCATCCAAATGAGTTTCATAAATTTGCCTAAATTTAAAAACTCATTCAGATGGATCATCTAGATGATCCATCCAAATGCTTGTTAAATTGTCAAAAACAAACATCATTTTTCATCTCCATCTAGATGGATCATTTGGATGGAGAAACGAACAGGACCTAAGTAACAAACAGAGGTAATCAAAACCACTGTTATAATTAAGAAGACAATTACCAAAAAAAGAAACAAGTTTTTTTCCCTCTCTTCATCTTCAACCTTTGTATTATATAAAGTATAGTTTTGAAGATTGTGCCACGTGTCAAGTCTATTGATCAGATGTTGACATGTGTTAGAAAAGAGTTAACTTTTTTATTACTTTAAAGAAATAAAAAAACTAAAAAATGAAAAAATTTATATATATTAATTTATATGTCTATATCTTAAAAATTTATTTTTCTTAACCAAAAGGAAAATTAAAAATTTTGTTTTTACATGTGTTATTGGTCAATTAAATTTAGCATATATTAAATTTCTTAAAAAAACATTTAGTGTGGATATAACTAATTAAAAAGGCCACTGAAGTTTAAAATAACAATATAATTTATTTAACATTAATTTAATTGGTAAAATTGTATCTATCATTGTAATATAGTGTTTTCATTCGTTAAATTAAAATATGAAAAAATTTAAAACAAATTAATGAGCTTATGAGAATAAATTTTTGAATACTTATGTTTTATTCTAAGAATTTTAATGCATCCTATGATGGAAGGGCTTGCATTCTTTGATGTGTTACCGCAAGCTTATACTTATGTTTTATTCTAAGAATTTCAACGCATGTAGTCATAAGTGAAAACACAAATTTTTTGGGAAAAATAGTTTATAGGATAAACTTTTCAATTACTTAATAAGAAGTTAGTATATTTTTATTTCTTAATTTTAAGTCATTTAAAATTAGTTTGTATGAGGTAAAATTAACTTACGAGATTACGCCATATATAAAAATATATATTAAATATTTTTGAGGATTTCTGTTTTTTATTAATTATATTGTGTTAATTGTTAATTATTTTTAATATAACTAAGATATAGATTTGTTCTGATATAAATCTATATGATGATATAAAATTTTTATCACTTAAGATGAAGTGTGTAGAATTATAATCGAGTTTAATATGATGAAATAGATAGCAAGATATAAATGTATAAAATAGGATTTGAACTTATCTTCAACCTTAGAAATTTTCTTATCCCTTGTTCAAACATCGCAAACCCTAACCTCCGATTTCTTTATTCCTTGATGTTGAGGTAAGTTCAAATCAGTTCTTCGATCATCATCGTCCTTGTTTCTAGATTTGTCTTTGGAGTGATTTTGTTTCGATTTCAGTGTTTTTTTTATATAGATATTTTGTTATAAGAATAATTGATATTTTTGGATTTATCATTATAATATTGGGACAATTGGGTTACATCAAGTTTATAAATAATGCATATTTTGTATATATAACTAGATTAGGACCCGTCCGATGTGCGGGTTTTAAATTTTTTAAATTAAATTAAATTTAACAAAAAGATATATTAACTTTTTATTGTGAATGGAAACTATTTTAAGAAATAAGAAGATAAAATTTTAATTAGATAGAAGATTTGTCTAAATATTCATATTTTACCTTAATACACTTATTTGCATTTCTATACTTTATATTTGTTGGTACATTTATTATAATAGTAAAATAAATTTAAATTACCATTCACCAAAAATTTTGCCAAAATATTATTCATCATTATTATTTATGTCAAATCTTAAAAAATGTGGTTTTAAGTTTTGCCTAGAATATGATTCCAAAACTTTTTTTAGAAAATATTTATTAGTGTTTGGTTCGGATTCGGTTCATGTATTTTGAAGACATTTCGAGAGAAATTAGAAAGAATCAATTATAATTAGAAAGTGTTTTAAATTTTAGTTTTTTTTTTTTTCACAATGCGTAGATTTGTTTCTATTTTTCGTATGGTTGTCAAAATTATATGAGATATATATTATATATATACAAAATTAATCTTTTATACACATTGAAAGAAGTATATAAGCAAAGAAATAAATAAACAATGAAGTAAGCAAAGCAAGAAGCGAGTAAAGAAAAAATGAAACAGGCAATAAAACAAGTAAAGTAAGCATCGAAGAAAACAATGACAGAAGTAAATAAACAAAGAAGATAACTTGTAAAAGAGTTAAGCAATGATCGAATCACTTGAGTAAGCGAATACCAACTAATCAAAGAAATAAAGAAAGCGACAATAAGTAAACAAGTTAATTGCACGCATGGTCTGAGCAAACAATGAAGAAAGTAAATAAACAAAAAAATCAAACAACCAAGAAGGGAGCAAGCACACAAATTTGAGAAATAAATGAAGCAATATGGAGTGAGAAACGATCAAATAATCAAAGAAACAAACAAGAAGTAAACAAGTTAAACATGTAAAGCAAACAGAAAAAAACAAGTAAGCTAGTTAAGAACTGAAACAAGTAAAAGAAGAATGCAAGTAAAGACGTAATCAATGAATCAAGAAAGTAGATATGTTATATTCATGAATGTTGGTATAGATGCACACATGATGAATGTATGTTGTATGCATGTATGCATATGTGAATGTATGGATGTATGAATATATGTATGAATGTATGTATGAATGTATGCATGCATGAATACATGCATACATGAGTGGTGGCAGATTCGAGAGAGGTCGGTTGTTTTGGGATGCAGATTTTCAGAAAGGTGGGTAAGAGGCTGATCAAGCTTCGGCCGTTTTATCTCCTTTATCAGCTTGTTACTAGCTCTTCTTGATGATTGGAAGAGCTAGTCCTCTTATTGACCTCACTGAATCAAATGGCCCTCGAGTGTCTGGCATCTCTCGATTGGCTAGTGTCTCTCAAGTTGTTCCTAATCAATTTGCTCCGAGCATGCTGCGAGACACTAGTCTTCCCAATCTAATCAATTTTTTTGGACGAATCATTTGATGCTCCACCATGTTCAAACCGTTATTCTCTTAGAGCTTGTTGGGGCCAAAATTCTGAAGCCTGTCGTCCCTTCCTGCGATGTCAATCCTTCCCTTGAACATTTGAACCTGCTGGTATTTATTTCCTGTAAAACCAAAGCAAATTGGATCAGCTACCCAATTCCAAGTAACTCAAACATTGCAAAGAACAGTTTCTAAATCATCAAAAAGAGAAACTTTTTGATTTAGAATGCCGATCTCAGCCATTTTATGGATGTTCTTATGCCCCAGAGGTTTGGAAAACATTCTTCATGATCTCCTCCAGGCGATTTTGAAGACAATGTCACTTGGGTAAGAACTATGAATTGTGTAGAGAAAGGATTTAGTGACTAGCAACTCAAATGGTCCATTGGCTATGAAATCTGCTTCTGCATACGAAAAAATTAAAAGAGACAATAATAGCCGTAAGAGAAAAGTTGACATACTAAACAGAAGAAAAAAGTTGAAGACATATTTGGGAGAATGATTAAACTTAAGAAACTGGTAGATAACTCTTTAGAAATTGAAATTAAGTACCCTGTTTTTTCTTTTAAATTACCATTTCCACAAATCAATTTCTTACTCTGGTTCTTGGCTTCTTTTAAGTAACTACATATGTACAACATATGAGGTGATTCATTGATGTATATTTTGGATACCCACCAATACAAATATTACGAAATTTTGTATTAGAAGAGATTCCTTAAGAACAACAAATCTTGCTTTGGCACTGCTTACATGGTCTAAAAATGAATGTATAAACTCATCATTTTTTGTCTAGTTTAGCTCAATTGGCCTTACTATATATTGATTCAAGAGGAGTTTAAACAATAATACCTTATTTGATTTGGAATGGTAGCTTTGGGGTAAACAAGTGGTCACCAGTTTAAATGTCCCCAGGAGATTCGCAGGTACCAATGGAAGCACAAATATAGATTCCATATATCAGATTCATGTAGATTTTAATCCACTATATAAGTAAGCAAATCGAAAAAGGTCATAACAGAAAGAATGATTTTACATTAGTAACTACCTGCATTGACTCCCCGGGAAATTGAAGTTTGATACTTTTTTTGCGCATACATTCTTCTTCGGAGATTTTCAAAATGACCTCACAATCACCACCACTCTTTGGAGAAAATCATTAGGAAGTTAAGCTTGGATATGAAAATTTGTGACAAGTACTAGGATGGTTATACACGTTTAAGATGCAAAGTTACTTATTGAATACTAATTAATGGATACGTATGTGGCGTAGATAGCATGTTAAAAACTATCTGTTACCTTCTTCCTCTACATCTTTTTAGTATTCAGGGTCATGCTACTTCACAATCCTGAATTTTTTTTGAAAAACTTAGTGTATTGTAGCTTTGAAGTTGGAATCAAATAAATGAATTAATTTTGAGTAAGAACATACCTAAGAAACACATCCATCAATCTACTCTTGCTACTGCAATGGAAAAGTGTACTCTAGTTTTTGATGAGAGTTCTTGGTATCTTTCAACCTGATCCAACAACCAAACGAATAAGAATTTTAAAGTCAAAGAAAAGAAAAATTGTATCAATAAAGATTTGGTGTCTTTTGTCTAACCAGCCTAAGTAAGGAAGTCTTTGTGCTGAGCATCTTCTGAATCAGTAGCTCTATGAGTATAGTATTCGAGGTCGCACTATCAACACAATTTCATAAGTCAGTCTCATGCTTTGAATGGAGACGATGTGGGGATGGCGGAATAGTACCAAAGTTGATGAAAAATAGATACTATTCTGCTTGCACCGCATCGTCTTCAGTCGAAGTCTCAACCCAAAACATATATTGTATTCCTTAAATATGAATGACCAGATTAGAATAAGAACAAGAGCATTAAATTACCATACTTTGATGCATTCATGTTTCTCTTATGTCGTTCTCTGCAACTTAATGTTGTACTAATTCCCAAACCAGGAACACGATTAAGGAAATCCATCTGAAACAACAGAAGTTCATCAGCACAAAGACAAATATCTGATAAAATCAAAATGAAACCTGGAAAGGAAGCAGAGAAGCAGAACTCATTTCATAGATAATCTCTCTTAGAGACTTTGTTCTTCACGGTGAAAGGATGAAAGAAGACTGCAAAAAGAAAAAGAAAAAGAAAAAAATCCCAGTTACAGAAAACCACAAAACTTCAAGTAAATTCTCCCTTTTGCAATTTCAATAACAAAAACAAACAGTTACTTCTTGTAAAATTTGAACTTTGAATCTTTGATTGCATCTTGACTATGACTCAAATAGCTGCATCAAAAGTAAAACAAAGTGTCAAAAGTGAAACAAGCCAATTTTCATAAACTGACCCATCTACCATATAAAATATTTGTTTTTGAGACTCACATGATCGCATAGACTATATAATCTTCTACTGCTGAAGAAGAAAAGAGTAAGTAACTCGAAAGACTAAGCAAAAGATGACGCACAACCATTTTAAAGCTCCATTGCGATAGACCTGAAATAAGCAGAATGGTGTATGAGAGGCACGTGACATTATTGATGTCCAATTTGAGAAGGCAACAAAAACGATATAAGTTCAAAACCATAGAAACCAAGACCCGATTATGGTTTTATTGAATTACCATGCAAAATCTTTACTTCCATAAATCTGAATCTTGCTTCCAGCTTTTGGTTTTTCTCTAGAACTTGATCTCTCATGTTTTCTTAGCTACGGATTAGGGTACTTTAAGCTAAAAAAAACCAAAACGGTTAATAATAAAAACAGTGTTCCATCAGTACAAATGTATACAAGACCAGCAATACAGATATTACGAAAGGCAAATTGTCCTATCTAATAGAAATTATCCTGAGATTTGTAAATGGCAACTTACAGTGAGAGTTAGTGGCTGGTTGATCTTCTTTTTTTACTCTATGATGCAAGTTCTTCCAGCAACTTATGCCACTGCTTATACCACAAACTAATTTTCTAGCTTATTTCGACAGATATGATTGATATAACATTAAAGCACAGTACATATTTAAGTGGAAAATAAACTGAGATAATTCAAAGAGCAAATAGCAAGCGATTTAAGGATAGGAAGTAAGAAATTCAAAAACAAGTTCAATAGTTGAAGAAGAAAGACAGTAAAGAAACAAGGAAGCAAGTTAACCAAAGAATTAAGGAAAAAAGACAGTATGTAAAAGATTAAGCAAGTAAGCAATGAAACAAGGAAGCCAATTGACCAAGGAATTAAGGAAGAAAATACAAAAGCAAGCAAGTAAGCAAATAACCAAGGAAGCAAGAAAGGAAAACAAACAAACCATGAAGCTGGTAATTAAGCAAGGAATGAAAAAATAAAAGAAGAAAGCAAGCAAACAAGGAATGAAAGCAGAAAATAAGTTAGCAAAAGGATCAGACAATGAATCAAGGAAGCAAGTGAGTAATAACAAATTAAAGAAACAAAGAAGAAATGATGAATGTGTACAAGCAAATATGATGCATAGACGTAACACGTAGTCAAAGAAGAAAATAAGGAATCGAGTTAGCCCACAAGTAACCAAAGAAGGAAGTTGATTAGTAGTAAGCAAGGAATGAAGAAAGAAAAAAGGAAGCAAACAAGCAAGTATGTTAATAAGTAAACAGAGTATCAGACAAAGTAATAAAAGAAGCAATTATGAAAGTGCAAGGGAAGCAAGTATGCAACTATCCATGCATCTATGTATGTATGAATGCATGGATGCATGAATGTATGAATGTATGAGTGCATCGATGCATGTGTGTATGAATGCATGCATGATGCATGTATGTGTGTATGCATTCTTCAATTGATTACCAACAATCAGTCCCGAATTCTCTGTTTTCTGAGTAGATACGCCACATTATAGGCTCTGGAATTTGCAGCTGCAGAAGACACGTGACAGAACATCAAACTCGAAGAACAAATCAAAAGACCAAGAAGGAAAAAAAGATTGAAGAGAACATATTTGGGAAAAAAACTAAGACAACCGTACTTTGTGTTTAGTAACAGATCTAAGAGCGGCTTTCTTGATTAACTATGATGAACCAGAACCACAAAATCACCTGAAGAATAAGAACAATGAGTAAATATTTCCAAACTCTAATTAGCACAAAAGAAAAGAGAAATACATAGTTCAGCTTGAATATAATCACCACTAATTTTTCTGTTTCTTTAGACCAAGTTTATTCGACAAAGCATACTCTCCACGGTGAGCTTTCTATATAGTTCCACGCCCACCAAGAATAATTTCTAGAAGCTTCATTATCAACTAACCAAAGATTCCAGAAAACACAAGAGATTATGAAAAGTAGACAGATAATCCTGAAAATCATATTGAAATGGTGGAGCAAAGTAAAAATTGAAAAATCAAATTTATTGTGTTTACGGAGGTACATGAAATGGTGAAGCAAAAATCACAACCAATTTGATGAAAGATAAACAAAATTATAAAATGTTTACCGAGGTAGAGAAGAAGAGCTTCTTCTTCTTCTTCTTCAAAGGCAAAGAAGACCCCAAACGATCTGTAAAATCAAAAAAGTAAAGCAAAAGAATCAGAACCAAACCGGAAACACAGTGATGCAGAACAAAATCTAAACCAAACACAGCGCATCACAAGATTCACAACACCACTCTATCTTTGATTACCATCCACAAAATCTTAAGCCATAAACAAATCTTCCAATCTCGCGATCGTGATCAAAACCAAATCAAATAAATCACAAATCGTCGATGGAATTGAAATGAAATAACAAAATCGATCGAGACAAATCAAACGCCTGAAGATTAACGCACCGATGAAACAAATTAAGTAACATTAATCGAATCAAGTAACAGAGAAACACAATTCATAAAAAGGATCAATCGCGGAGTCATAATCATCGGAATTACCTCTACGAAACCCTAAATTCGAGAATTGTAACTGACCTCAGGATCAATAATCCTAGCCGAAGTGAGAGATCGTCTTTTCTAGGTCATGATCGTCGGTGACCCAAGCAAGATCGCCGGAAAAATGCACCGGTCTAAACTTCTGGTGACATTTTTTGCGAAAATGAGAACTTAGGGTTTTCTAAAAAATGAGAGATTTCAGAGAGAGATATCGATAATTCTTCTTCTTCAAACGGTTTAACTCCAAATTTATTCCGTTATATAGAAAAATTCAAAATTTGAATTGCAAGACTAGGCCTGGGCATAAAATCCGAAATCCGAAAACCGATCCGAAACCGCTCCGAAAAATCCGACTCCGAACCCGAACCATTTAGTCATAAAACCCGAACGGATAATGAATTCTCCTATCCGAATTATCCGAACCGAATCCGATCCGAACCGAAAACCCGAAGGATATCCGAAAACCGAAAATAAAATTATATATCCAAATATATTAGTTATATTTAGCTATAATTTTATTAAAAAATAACAAAAATATTCTAAATAACTTATATATTAGAAATTTTTTAGTTATATTTGTTAAAATTATACATATTTTTGCAAAATTTAGCCAAATTTTAGTAAGATTAAACTAATTTTTATTTAAATTGTACATTTTTTTAGTTTTTTCTATCTCAAAAACCGATCCGAAACCGATCCGAATCCGACACTATCCGAACCGAACCCGATCCGAATAGTCATAAAATCCGAACGGATAATAAACTCTCCTATCCGAATTATCCGAATCCGAATAAATCCGAACCGAATCCGATCCGAAATCCGAATGCCCAGGCCTATGCAAGACACAGACCCGTTTCGAAAAATTAAAATTCAATTTCCAGCTGTATACACGTCATAATTGTCATGTGCAACAAGTTTGAGCTAAACCAGGATTTTAAAATGTTGGTTTAGTATAAAGGCCTGAATTTCATTCGGTTTAAGCTTAACCATGTGTAATGACCGTTATCTCATGAATAATTTTATATTGGTTCGGTTTTTTTTTTAAATGTGACCTTAATTCTAAGTCTAACCCAATTACACCGAAGCAACTATATATGAATTTGTTATCAACTATACAACGAAAAGTGGAGGTGATCAAGTTATATTATAAAATCTATAGGTCAAAGAACTAGAGAACATGAACGTATACATGTTCACCGATTCAAGGAAAAAGGAGAAGAAACTCTGTGTTTTTATTCAAATCCAAAGGTATATAAGTGAAATAAGATTCTATTTATAAAGTTCCAACTACTAAACCTAATAGGATCAAAACAATAACTAAGATTACAAGAAATCAAATTACTTCAAAACTTAAACAAAGCAATTTTCTAGAAGACTTGCTACATCAACTTGGTAGGCTTGAATTGTCTTCTCATTTCGTATAGACTCAAGCTGGGGAACCGCTAAAGACTCCAGTCATTGACTTTAAAGGTGGAGAGTAATTGTTTAATGACATCACACATTGGCATAATTATATTCCAGATTGTGGAGCTGGGATGGCTAATCAATATCCCACAGCATCCGCACTTTGGCTCAGAGGGCTGCACAATACGCAAACACATTAGAGGAAAAGACATGTGGAACAACGTACAACAACAATCTTTTGATATTCAAGTTCTGTATCAAAACAATGCATGTTCACATTCAATTGCATGCAATATAACTGACTGACTTCAAAAATCAAACATCACAATTCTTACACGACGACTACTTGACGATATACATATATACAAATTAAATGACCATGCCAAATTCTACACAAAGTAAACTATTGAAGTCAATTCTCACATAAACTAATATTATTTGACTGAAACTGTAATGACTTAAGTTATAACGCCGTGAGTCCAAATCTAGTAAGTTCTAATAATTATACACTAATCTTTATCTTGTAAATACAGAACTATAGTTCTTTGACTTGGACATTATGTTCAATTGTTGGGTATCCTACTTCTTCTTATTCCCTCAAGATTCACAAACTTCTCACAATTTGAGAATTCCACAATATATCTTCTCTGATCATAAATACCAATATCGGTCCTTCTCCTTTGGTAGATATATAACTATTTTTTTTTTTTTTGGGTCCAAAAAAGTAACTGAGGTGTATATAACTACTAATAGTGTGGTATGGATTGTGTATTCATGATTTATAGCTTTAACCACATGGTGGTGGGCGAGTGGTTCTCGTTTGGTTGGAAGGATCGCCCTGTTGGTCTAGGCCAGGGATCGATCCTCCCCAGACGCAGTTTCGCTCTCTCACTCCTGTGGCCACCTGGGAATTTACCTGCGGACTTGCTCAGGCGCCCCAGACCACCAGTTTATCAGGGGGCCCTTAAGTGGAGGCTTAAAAATCCCTGTGACGCGGGCTTAGGCCCAGTGGGCTAGTCAGATCACTGTGTGGTCTGGATACTGGGTTATCAAAAAAAAAAAAAAAAAGCTTTAAGTTGTCATATACACAATTACTCATCATATATAAGACGCATATAATGAAAAGAAATAATTTTTTATCAGCACGTTGTTTATTACAGCATAAAACAAATGAGAAAATATGAGAATATAATACCCAAAAGGGAACGTAACGGAAAATAGAAACTGATATAATAATTTTAAGATGTTTAATATATATACATAGATTTTGCTGCTTTTCTTATTTAATTTTCTTTTTTGAACTAATTAAGTGATATGGCTTTATTGTGGTTTAACCAAAAAAACTATTTCGTAATAAATATTCAAACTATTTTTATTTTAGAAAACCATGAAAAAACCAAAATCAAACCAAAATTGTACGAAATTCTGATAGGGCTATACTTTTTAATTAATAACGAGAAGAACAAAATAAACAAATTACAAAAAAAAAAATACTTAAAAAGAAAAGAAGTAAAATGAGCCAAAAAAGCGCGGCGGGAGATCTATGTTCGCCACAATGGATCTAAGCCGCTCATTTGTTGATCGACCACTCATCAATAGATTGGTGGCTCTATTGTTATTAGAGAAAAATATTGGGATCTGAAATTTGTTCTACTAACGTAAACAAATAAATTCAAGATCTGAAATGCGTTTGAGCGCTGCTATAATAAATAAATGTATGCTTTTTTCAGTTGAACTAGTCACGACAAGTACACCGGAGAGGCTACGAGGATCACTTTGTATAACATGGCAGTTTCTGGGTCTTTAGAGTTTCTCATCATATCCAAGAGAGTTTTGCATGTAAAACAAAATTGAGATCGTCATTTTTTCTTCTCTATTGATATATGATATATAAAATATATAGATTTCTCGAAATTTGTACGAGTTGGTTATGTATTTAGTTTTTACATGGCCAATTTTAAAATATAGGGACAGAAAAATCTACAATTGGTAAACTTAGTGGTCAAGTGAACGACCAAGAAATCACAAAATATAAAACATTAAAAGCAAAAATCAAGAATTTATTGTTTCTGAGTCTAACGATATGGCTCAACCAATGTGTAGGGAAACTAATTTTAACTCCTTACGACCTTACGAATCATTGTTGTCACCGTGTAATTGAAAACCATCATTTCACTCTTTTTCTACAAAGTTAGATAAATTAGTTCAATAGAAAAACAATTAAAAAACAAGAACAAAGTATCGTTCACTAGAAAATTAGTAGTTGTGTGTAGAAAAATCTGAATAACCCTTAAGTTAAATGTGATCTTTTCAAAAGAATTTGTGATTTTTTTTCAAAGTGTGCACATATTTTTCACATGTATGACCACTCTAATGTTTCATAAAGGATGTTGTAGATTTGTTCTTCTCTCAGTATCATTTTGTTGAACTTTTGATGAGGTGATCTCTGTCTCACCTTAACCTAAGGCAAGATGTACGTCCACGATCACCACCAAGAGGTCCTCCTCATGGAGAAGAAGATGTAAAATACAGTCGCAGGTCCTGTTCCCATGGCTATGAAGGTGCTACTGCTGCTGCTCCAGATCTGGACAGTCCAAGAGACAATGAGACTAGAGAGTAAGTTGAAACATTTTTTCTGATTTTATCTTGCCCCTGAGGATTGTGTCTAATGTTTTTATGTTTGGACAGTGAGGACTTAAAGCTTGGATCTTCATTAAAATGCTCAGTGGTGTCTTCCCGTTTTAGATCTAAAGCTTTGTGTGACGACCCTTTCAAAGGGGTTCAAAATAGACTTGCATTCCTTCACCCCTCCTTTGATAAAGGTTATAGAAAAGACGGGAAGCGTGATCATCCAAACTGCAACAAGTATGACGTCTTATGCATTTCTTATGTTTCTCCATTTGTGTTGATGCAATTCTGTTCTGATTTTTAGGAGAATTTGGAAATTTATATCTTCATTTTTCTAAATCTTCTGGTTTCTTTTTGTATTAGTTGTGGTTCTGCTTCTCATGAAGCAAAAGCTTGCTTCATGAGACCATCATCTTCTAGGAAGGAAGAGCAGATAAATGCAACATCTTCTAGTAAGGAAGAGGAGATAAACCCAAAGGATGTTGAGAGAAGACCAGATGAAGAAGAACCGGGTCCAGATTTTTTGTTTCAGTTCTCACTTCAAAATGAACATGTCCGTGCACGTGGTGGTGGAGGGTTAGAATTTGCTCAAGCGGGTCAAAGACAACATGTACTTTCATGGGATCACCCCTGGGATTCAAGAAGCTACTATCCTCCAGAATTATCTAGTAAAAAGAGACTGCAGAAGGGTAACTACAAAGAGGAAGGGTATCCTCTTATTACACGGGATCACCCCCGGGAGAAGATAGAATCTTTGGTATCAAGAAGCGACTATCCTCGAGAATTCTCTAGTGGAAAGAGACTGCAGAAGGGAAGCTACAAAGAGGAAGAGTATCCACGGGTCAAGAAAGATATGGGACAAGTAAAGAGACTAGAGAAGGGAAGAAACTACAAAGAGGAAGAAGAGTATCCACGGGTCAAGAAAGATATGGGACAAGTGGTTCACAAGATGCTGAGCAAAATGGGGTATAAAGAAAGACAAGGGCTTGGTAAAGATGAACAAGATATGAAAGAGCCACTAATAGCTACTGGGAATGAAGGACGGCTGGGAATTGGTGCCAAAAGGCCTAGAGAGTAATAGCATCGGATTAGCACTTGTAGCAATACTTTTTGTTTGTTTTTTTTGTCCCTAGAAAGTAGCTTTAGAACACGATAACAAACATCGTTTTGTCGAATTAAAAGGCTGTTTTAGTTCTTAAAATGAGAAGGCCTTTGATTTGTATTCCAACAAAGTGATTTACACAAGCAAAAACAAATCTTCTGTTAAACTGCCTGACGCTGTTTTGTTAAGTTGGATGCAACTTGTGATCTACTGTACGTCTCTAAATGTACTGCCGTAGCTATGCTAATCCACTTTGTCCTATAGTCTCCTCTACTCCACTTTGTCTGTGTAACTCTCTCTAAAGCTTCATATAAGAACAAAGAACACAACTGCATTTGAATTGGAACTTGCTACTGTTTCATACATGAATGGTAGGTTTCCAAATTCATACAACTTTGTCATTTGTTAGGCCATTAAAAAGATTCATAAAACAGAATCTCTGGCCGAACATTCCTTTCTCCACAGAATCAGACCACACTCTTCCAGTCACCAACAACCTATGGCATCACCACACATCAATAATGTCTCTCACCCATCAAAGTTCACATTTCAACTCGAGAAATACAAAGGCAACAGTTCAATCTTACCTCTTCTGCTAAAGTTTCATGTCTGAAACGGACCCACCGGTTCTTTTTATACACTAAGCAATTGTAGTTTCCTTCTTCACCACAACCAATCTGCATGCCAGAAATCTGAGACTGTAACAGACAAATAATACAGAAGAACAGTACGATTGTGACGACCCTGTTTCAGATTTTACCATTGACATAAACCGGTACTTAGTGTTTAGTTCTTCTAAGCCTTTGTATAGCCTGCTGATATCTATCTCCCAGTACAAAGCCTTTGTTGTCTCCGATATTTCTTTTTCAGTTTCATGCTTCTCCCATTCTAACACTAATGTTAAAAACACACAAAACAACAACATTGTTTATCATTAGCACAATAACTGAAATTAGTATATAAAGAACACATGATCAAAACTTACTGATTGTGAAGATAGGCAGGCATCTACTTATAGTGTGATGAACAAAGTTGTCCTTTCCACAGCATCCTGTTTTAATGTCACACAACATTTTATCTTTCATGCGGATCACTTTAAAGATGTCCTCAAACTCTATATTCCCAAGAGAACACTGCATATATAAATAACCACAGGCAGCAGTTTAAGTACCAGTTTCTGTAAAAGAGAAAAATAGGGAAATAAATGAAACATATCTTTAGGTCTCTGATTGAATCTGCGGCCATCACAATTCCATAAGAACTTTGCTCTGGATAATTTGGCTTGCTTCTGCATTTTCTACAACTCATTCTTTCATATACCTCCAACCTAAAAAGGCGAGTCACCAAGCTTTCTCTTTCTGGACTTTTCCAGCAATGACAAAACTCAAGGATCGCGACAAGTACCTCAGCAGCATCACTCGACTGAATAGAGTTAAAAAAAACTGAATGACATGTAAAACACCAATCAAGCCTATTCAGTAAAATAATAATAATAGTCACAAACCATGGAATGAACTTCGTTAAGGGAAGCAAGTAAGTTGCTCAGTAGATAACTGTAGAGTCCCTCTTCTTTTATCTGCTCCGAGACAAAAGCAGAAAATAAATCCTGTAGTGCACAAGGAAGTTGCTGTAGATTCTCGTCGAAGTTCTCTGTTACACCATGAGTCCATGACAGACATTCATTCTTACAACTGAGTAATCAAAAAGTCAGGGAAGCAAACACATAATTTAGACCTTCAGTGACCTTGTTTCTTCTTCTTTGACCCTGACTTCGTCTCCTTCTCTTTCTTTTTCTCAGATAAAAGTTCTGCTTGTACTATATCTAACTTAGCTTTGACATCCATATCTACAGTTCCACCCAACTCTTCCTAGAAGAAGGACATAAATTATAAGATAAGGTACCTGTCAAAGAAAATGAATGCTCTTTGTACAAAACCAAAGTTAAAAACCAACCTGCAAGGAACGTTTCAGAGCGGTAGTCAAAAACAGAGAGCTTGACGAGGTCGTTTAGCAAGACTCATTCTCTTATTTGAACAAACGAAACAGTGGATTGCAGTCTTGCAATTAAGATCTAGTAAGCGATGAGCGTTTAAAGGGAACCATTCAAAGCACAGGGGAAAAGACAGATCCGTTTTATTTTGGACATATGGAGGAAAAGTGAGAAGAGACTCTGTTTATTCAAAGCCAAAGGTGCCTTTACAGAAGGGAAATAAGATCCTATTGATAAAGTTCCAACTACTAAAACCTAACAGGATCAAAAGAATAACTAAAATTAAAAGAAATCAAAAATACTTAACAAAGCAAACTTCATGAAGCCATAGCAACACCAAATTGGCAGGCTTGAATCGTCTTTTCATTTCGCATAGACTCAAGCTGAGGAACCGAAAAGATTCCAGTCATTGACTTTGAAGGTAGAGAGTGACTGTTTAATGACATCACACATTAGCATTTTTCCAGATTGTGAAGCTGGGACAGCTAAACCAGATCCCACAGCATCCGCGCTTTCGCTCAGAGGGCTGCAAAATACGCAAACACATTAGACGAAAAGGAATGTGGAACAACAACAACAATAACAAAGCTTTGGATTTCTCAGTTCTGTATCTAAACGATGCATATTCATATTCAATTGCTTGAAATATAACTGAGTGACTCATGGTTAAAGTTTCTAGGACTTACTTTATCAGAATAGGTTCATATGCAGTCACTAAGACATCAGTATCAACTCCCTTAAGACGAAGATTTGCCACATATACCTGCAGAACAAACAATCATATAAGACCAGTTGTGTCTCGGGAAAAAAAACCTTTAAGAATAAAGAGACAGAACAAGGAAAAGCTTCATACTCTCACTAGGTTTTGTGCTTCTCTTCCCTGTCTTCCTTTGGATATAGCCTGTAATGGTCGTTGTTAGAGAAAACAAATAGAAAGGAAACTAATGGGAAAACAAACCGAAAACATCATGTGTATGGACATTACCATCTCTCCAATAGCAGTTGTCGCAACGGCAGGGATGTTTCTGTGCGACAGTCCAGGCGCCTCAACGACCTCTGATTGCTCTAGCAACTGAATATAACACAAGCAACATCACTAGATTGTCTTCATAATAGATATCAATCTTAGTAAAAGACTAAACAAAAACTGCATCAAAATTATTTCCATTTCAACTAGTTTCAGAAACTGAATCAACGATAAAAAAAATCCCTCCAACGAGTTATAAAAACAGATGTCCCATATTATTGCTATCTCAGAAAACAAAAGGGTCTAACTTTGAGAAATCTATACATGTTAAGCTCTACGTTCGAACAATTTGTAGTCGTTCGATCTTAGAATCACAAGAAGCAGGCTCTACGCTAGAGAAATAACACTAATTCTTGAAATTGACTTGTCTTACAAAACTCAAGAAGAGTTCTAGTGTAGTGGTTACCTGAAATCCTTCAGCATCTTGCTCACGCGCAAGATCGTTGAGGAACCAAGAAGCACTGCCAATGTCACCAACCTCAGTCTTGAAATCCAACAACTCAAAAATCAAACTCTCATCTCTTGAAGGATCCACAAACACTTCCTACAAAACCAACAATCAAACAACAACAATTAAAGATTCTTTTTACACATCTTAATTAGAAACTATGCAAAATCCTTGAACAAAAGAAAGAACCAAACCTGATGATCAGGAACTTGTCTGATATCACTCACATCCTGAAGATTTTTACGTTAAAAAATCAGGAAACTGTGAATTTAATTAGCAGCGGCAAAAACAGAGAAGGGTTATTGACAGAACCTGAAATCTTTGAGGGAAGACGGTGGAAATTGCGCCACCAAATAAAGGTCTCACCGAACACAACTCAACAGACATGTTTTGCTACATTCAAAAACAAAATCGTCGAAAAGATTACAACTTGAAAAAAAACTAAACTTTGCCAAAAACGAATTGGGATTAAAGAGAGAAGGCTACCACTTTAGAAGAGAATTTGCTATAAACTGCGACGCAGAAAAAGTTGTAAGTTGCGAGCAAATCAAACGTTGAAGTTGACTACTTATATCAAAAGAAGCTTTTTTTTAACGCTATCAAGAAGTGTTTGCGTAATTATAACGCGACGAAGAAGCAAGACTTTTATTTAACTTTTAATTGTTTGAGGATATAACAGAACCGGAAAAAAAAATCTCAAATTTAATCCTAATTTTGGTATCCTTCAAAAAATCGAAAATCTAAAAAAAAACAAATTTCAATGTTTCATGTGATTTTAAGGTGATGGAGAACCCAAAAAAAAAACGAATTACCAATAAAAATGAACCAATTGTGACACACTGCTACTAATCAAAAGCTTTTACATACTTACCAGACTGAGAAAAGTGAAGGATTTTAAGGAATGTTCTTCAATGTCTGTCTGTGTCTCTGCGAGTTTGATTTGGTCACGCTGAGAATAACATTGAAACGACGTCTTTTGAATGAGCAGCAAACGGCGTCGTTTATTTATCACAGGTTTTAACAAAATAACAAAGCCTTATTCTGGCCCAATATAGCTTAAAAGCCCATTAACTTCTTTTATTATCCTACGTTTCTGTTTGATAAACGAATCGAACCAAAGAGATGAAGTAACAAGAGAGGTAATCAAAACCACTGGGATAATAGTAAGAACAAATTTTTTTAAAAACAATAAAGAAAAAAAGACAGCTTTTTCTTCCGCTCCATTGCTATCATCTTCAACCTTCAAATTCTTCATCACAAACCCTAACCTCCGATTTCTGATTCCTCCATTGAGCTAATGTCTAATCGATTCTTTGTGATCTCTCTCGTTTTTTGGTTTTCAATTTCAGTTTTTTTTTCAACATGAGTAATCAGAAAAAGAGAAATTTCCAGATTGAAGCGTTTAAGCAACGAGTCGTCGTTGATCCAAAATACGCCGATATAACTTGGAAGATTCTCGAACATGCGATTCATGAGATTTACAATCACAACGCTAGTGGTCTCAGTTTCGAAGAGTACTTCCATAGATTCACTTTGATTCATCTCTTGTTGTTCTTCTACTAAACTTTGTGTTGCTTCTTTCAGAAACGCATACAACATGGTTCTACATAAGTATGGTGATAAGCTTTATAATGGACTTGTTACCACTATCACATTTCATCTCAAAGAGATATGTAAGTCTATTGAAGAAGCTCAGGGAGGTGCTTTCTTAGAATTGATTAATAGGAAATGGAATGATCACAACAAAGCTTTGCAAATGATTAGGGATATTGTAATGTATTTGGATCGGACTTACGTTTCTAGTACTAAGAAAACTCATGTTCATGAGCTTGGACTTCATTTGTGGAGAGATAATGTTGTGTATTCGAGTAAGATTCAGACTAGGCTTTTGAATACGCTTCTTGATTTAGTTCATAAGGAACGGACCGGTGAAGTTATAGATAGGTTGTTGATGAGGAATGTGATTAAGATGTTTATGGATTTGGGTGAATCTGTGTATCAGGAGGATTTCGAGAAGCCGTTTTTGGAAGCTTCTGCTGAGTTTTACAAGGTTGAGTCGCAGGGGTGTATTGAGTCTTGTGATTGTGGTGATTATTTGAAGAAAGCGGAGAAGCCTTTAGTGGAAGAAGTCGAAAGGGTTGCTCACTATTTGGATGCCAAGAGCGAAGCGAAGATTACTAGTGTGGTTGAAAGAGAGATGATTGCTAACCACGTGCAGAGACTAGTTCATATGGAGAATTCAGGTTTGGTTAATATGCTTTTGAATGATAAGTATGAGGATATGGGTAGAATGTACAGTTTGTTCCGCAGGGTTGCCAATGGTCTTGTTACGGTTAGAGATGTTATGACTTTGCATCTTAGGGAGATGGGAAAACAGCTGGTTACTGATCCAGAGAAATCAAAGGATCCCGTTGAATTTGTGCAGCGTCTATTAGATGAGCGGGATAAGTATGACAAAATTATCAACATGGCATTCAACAACGATAAGACGTTCCAGAATGCGCTGAATTCTTCGTTTGAGTATTTCCTTAATTTGAACACCCGTTCTCCTGAGTTTATCTCCCTGTTTGTTGATGATAAACTACGAAAAGGACTAAAAGGTGTGGGGGAGGAGGATGTGGATCTTATTCTTGATAAGGTGATGATGTTGTTTCGCTATTTACACGAGAAAGACGTTTTTGAGAATTACTACAAACAGCATCTGGCGAAAAGGCTTTTATCTGGAAAAACTGTGTCGGATGATGCTGAGAGGAATCTGATAGTGAAACTGAAGACAGAATGTGGGTACCAGTTCACTTCGAAACTGGAAGGTATGTTCACTGACATGAAGACCTCACACGACACGCTGCTAGGATTTTATAATAGCCATCCCGAGCTTTCAGAAGGACCAACACTTGTCGTTCAGGTTCTCACAACCGGTTCTTGGCCCACACAGCCAACCATACAGTGTAACCTACCTGCAGAAGTTTCTGTTCTGTGTGAGAAGTTCAGGTCATATTACCTCGGGACTCACACCGGCAGGAGATTATCTTGGCAAACCAATATGGGAACAGCAGATATCAAAGCAGTGTTTGGAAAGGGTCAGAAGCATGAACTAAACGTTTCGACTTTCCAAATGTGTGTCCTTATGTTGTTCAACAACTCTGATCGACTAAGCTACAAAGAGATCGAACAGGCAACTGAAATCCCCACCTCAGACCTAAAGCGTTGCTTGCAGTCAATGGCGTGTGTAAAAGGTAAAAACGTGCTAAGAAAAGAACAACCAATGAGCAAGGAGATAGCAGAGGAGGACTCATTCGTTGTGAACGACAGGTTCGCAAGCAAGTTCTACAAAGTGAAGATAGGAACTGTGGTGGCACAAAAGTAGACAGAACCTGAGAAGCAAGAGACAAGACAGAGAGTAGAAGAAGACAGAAAACCTCAGATCGAAGCAGCTATCGTGAGGATCATGAAGGCAAGACGAGTGTTGGATCACAACAACATTATCGCAGAGGTCACCAAACAGTTGCAGTCGCGGTTCTTGGCAAACCCAACAGAGATAAAGAAGAGAATTGAATCGCTCATTGAGCGTGATTTCTTGGAGAGGGATAATACAGACCGAAAACTTTACCGCTATTTAGCGTAAAAATATCGTTTTGTAAAAAGAAAACACTATTTAATGTTTTATCTTGAATACCCTAAACTCCAAGATTCTTCTATATATATTTTACCAAAAAAAAAAAGATTATATATATAAATACATATCTTTTTTTTTGGGCAAAATACATACATATCTTGTTCATTGTTTTTAGGGTTAGAAGTCATTGAGTAAAATGGGTTCATGCTCGCCAGCAGTTTCTAGAATTGTGGAGAACTGGAGAGAGCATCCTCCATCTTCTTATTCCCTCAAGATTCAAAACTTCTCCCAACTTGAGAACTCCACTGCCTCCTCTGATCATAAATACCAGTCTCGTCTTTTCTCCTCTGGTGGATATAACTGGTAAGGATTTATCGTTACGCACCATGTATAAGGCCCAAAATATCTTATCTAGGATCTAGCTAATGTCATATGTTGTATATAAAAACAGGAGATTGATCCTTTATCCGAAAGGGAACGTAAAGGACAATGGGAGTGGCTTTATTTCGATGTACGTGGAATTAGACAACACAAGCTTGATGGAATCCATACCACAAACTCAAGTGTTTGCTGAACTTCGTTTCTTTGTATACAACAAGAAAGAAAACAAGTATTTTACTATTCAAGGTGAAGTATACATCTCATGTTCTTTCTTTAAAATTAGAACCAAATTAATAATGGCGATATTTATTAAGTGATTGATATTTATATATGCAGATGTAGAAGTAAAGCGGTTCAATGCACTTAGAATGGTGTGGGGATTGTTCCAAGTTCTTCCATATGATACATTCATTAACCCTGAAAATGGATACATCTTCGAGGGAGGTGAATGTGAGTTTGGTGTTGATGTCCTTGTTGCTCCACCCCTTACTAGTTGGGAAATCCTCTCTTTTGATGACAAACTCTCTCATCCCAAATTCTCTTGGACTGTTAAGAATTTTTCTGACTTGAAAGAAGATGTTTACACATCAAACAAATTTTCCATGGGAGGCAAGGAATGGTGAGTAGTATATATAATTTTGCAAAATTTTGTTTATGGACTAACAAGTATGTATCTATATATAAACATGTATGTGAATGTTAACATGTCCATACTTAAATGTTTTGTAGGGTTCTAAAGCTGTATCCAAAGGGTTACTCTATCGCAGATTGCAAATATTTATCCCTTTATCTGCATTTAGCTGATAGTGAAACACTAAAGCCAGATGAGAAGATTTTCAAGCAAGGACATGTGCGAGTTCTTGACCCGCTTGGATCCAGTCACGTCGAAAAACAATGTACTTTCTAAAACATTAAGTATTCTAATATTTATATCGAGATATTCATTTGGAGTTGTGTTTCTCACTAACCATGTTTCGCATTTTACTTTCTTGCAGCGAGCCGCTGGCACAAGGAATCAAGCAGGGCTTGGGGTTGGGATCAGTTTATGTCTTTAGCTGATCTTCGGAAGACTTACTTGGACAAAGAAGATGCGTTGACTGTTGAAATCGAATTCAAAGTTGTTTCTGCAACCAAATATTCTCCCATTATCTAACCTCTATTTTCTACTTTTAGAATATCAATCATCTACCATTCTTCTACTATAGTACTACGACACAATGCTATATGTCCTGGACCAATTTGTTATAATTTGAGTTCTCTAGTTTTCCATAAATTTGCTTATATAAGAAAATATGTTGTATATTTTGTTTCTTCGTTTTTTACTAGAAGGACTTTTGTTGCTTCCATACTGATATGCTCTAAGTTTACTCCAAACATTTTGATTATACATAAATAGCCAAAAGATCACTTCTCTTCTCTTATAATTTCTCCAGTTAAGACTTAAGCCACTCAAGCACCACACATGCATCCTCCAGTTAAGCCACTCAAGTACCACACACTGTTTAATCTTTCAAACTGAACATGAATATATGCATTGTTTTTGCCATCTACGATGTATACTTTTATATAATAATGTAGTACTATTTTCATTACTGATCGTAGTTTTTTCTCACGTTTTACGTTTTTTGGATTGATAATATTAAAGGTTAAGATTACAAAATTTATCAAAATCTTCTTAGAGAAAAAATGGGTTATTCACAACTGATGAATCTGGTGTAAAATTATCTAAAAGAGATATGTACTTTACCAAGAAAATCTTCTAAAAGAAATAAAATACTTATACCAAATCTGGTGTATCTTAACAAAAAGATAAATAATCTGATGCGTTTTCAAGTATTGAGACGTCTCTCTCTCTTTATTTTCCTCTATCCCTATAAAATGTATTTTTTTTTTTGTTAAACCATAGTTTTTAGAAAACCCTAATATTTATCTTGACACACCAAGAATCCTCTTTATATATTATTCAATCATAGTTTTAAGACTTGCACCGTGTTGAAACGAATAAAATGGGTGCATCATGCTCAAAACCAGTTTCTTCTACAATCAAGAAAAACTGGAGAGATCATCCTCCTTCTTCTTATTCTCTCAAGATTCACAACTTCTCACAACTTGAGAATTCTACTGCCTTCTCTGATCATAAATACCAATCTCGTCTTTTCTCTTCTGGTGGATATAACTGGTATTGATTGTATTTTTCATGGTTTAGCACTAATCATTATATCTTATCTAGCTAATGCAATATATGTTTTTTTTATAAAAACAGGAGATTGATCATATATCCGAAAGGTAACGGAAAGGACAATGGAAGTGGGTTTATTTCTATGTACGTGGAATTAGACAGCACAAGCTTGACAGAATCCACAACAACTGAAGTGTTTGCGGAACTCCGCTTCTTTGTCTACAACAAGAAACAAAACAAGTACTTTACTAAAGGTGAACTATATATATATACATCTCATGCTTCTCTTTCTCTAAATTCACATTCTAAAATCAGTCATGGATGTATTTTATATATTTTTTAGATGTTAAGATAAAGCGGTTCAGTGCACTTAAAATGGCGTGGGGATTGCGAAAAATTCTTCCATGTGATACATTCATTAACATCGAAAATGGATACATCTTCGAGGGAGATGAATGTGAGTTTGGTGTTGATGTCATTGTTTCTTCACCTCTTACCAATTGGGAAATCCTCTCTTTTGATGAGAAACTCTCTTATCCCAAGTTCTCTTGGAGTGTTAAGAACTTTTCTCAGTTGAAAGAAAATGAGTTTTACACATCAAAAAGATTCTCAATAGGAGGAAGGGAATGGTGAGTATATCTATATAAAAATTGTATCTCTATAGACATATGTGTATGAATGTTCGTAATATTTAATCTTTTGTAGGTTTCTAGAGCTGTATCCGAGGGGAAACTCTAGAGCAAATGGCAAATTTTTATCCGTTTATCTTTATTTAGCTGATAGTGAAACACTAAAACCAGATGAGAAGATTTTCACGCAAGTACATGTGCGAGTTCTAAACCCGCTTGGATCCAATCACGTGACAGCCCAATGTAATTACAAAAAGACAGTTGCATTATTATCTTAATTATCTTAATAGTTTAATTATAATCTTTCTATATATACAAACTGAAATATTAATTACTCTCATTGTAACTATGTTTCACATTTTATTTTCTTGCAGTGAACAAGTGGCACAAGGAATCAGACTTTGGTTGGGGTTGGTATAACTTTTACTCCCTCCGTTTTCGAATAGTTGTCGTTTTAGAGCATTTTTTTTGTTTTAAATTAGTTGTCGTTTTAAAGTAATAATGTAACTTATGCCAATAACTACCCAAATTACCCTCATTTAATTAAACACAAATTATTTGTAAATAATTACTTGTCATTTTTATGAGGTTAATATAGTCATTGTATACATTTTCTTAATTTGTCTAAATACAGTTAAAACGACAACTTTTAAAAAACAGAGGGAGTATTCTTTAGCTGAAATTCGGAAGACTTACTTGGACAAACAAGACACGTTGAATGTTGAAGCCGAATTTAAAGTTGTTTCTGCCACCAAATACTCTACCATTCTCTAAACTATTTTTTTGTTTACTTTTAATTTAGAATAATATTATCAGCTATCTGTTATTCTTCTACTATGTCTAGAGTATTAAGACACAATGCTATGTCTAGGACCTGTTTTTAATTTTTCATTCATGTTCTCGTCTGGATTCTATTAATTTGTTTCATGTCGTCTGTAAAACGACGCCGTTAATCCCAATCTATTTTCCAGTGTTTCTTAGCAAAGGTTTTTATCTTTTTTTCTCGAAAAATGAGTGTTGAGTCAATTGGATCCTAGCTAGTAGCTACGGGACGAATAGAAACAAGGCCAAAGTAAAACTAAACTCGAGACGAATGTCCAAAGGGAGTAAATGGAATGGTTGGAACCTCACTCAAAGTAAATTTGAAGTAGAAAAGTTTTATTGGCAAGGGTTATCAATCATCGTAACTAGAAAGTACTTGGTTTGGATTCTGTTTTTGAAGAAACTCCTATGATTTTTCCAAAACATTTTGTTCCAAGGTAAAAACTCTAGAACCGCATAGATTCAGTATAGTAAAAATAAAATATCCTGACATATTCATTCTTATTGGTATCTATCGGGTTTTTGGATTATATTCATTTTCATATATATTCGTCGCAATTATTAGCGGTTTTTTTTGTGGGATAATGTTTCAAGAACAATCTAATTCGGGTTTTGGTCATCTCTTACATACGGTTACAACTTTCTTATCAATTTATCATCATCTTTAGTTATCTATCATTTTTAAATCTTAACCATTTATCTTTCATAGATCGTTATAGATTGCTAAATATAAAAGACGAGATTTTCTTCATTCAAATAGTATTATCGATTTTAAAAAAAAAACTGCGGATATCGAAAAACAAATTTAAAAATTGGAAAGTTTTTGATTAATTTCATTAATTATGAAAGCTAGAAAAGTTGAATTTTACATTCATCATTCAAATGTTTTAAACTTACGGCGTCATTTCACAGACGACATGAAACTAAAACGAGGAACAAAACCAACCAATCACGCCATCGCTAACAGTAATAATCAAACACAGTAAGTAACACGTTAACGAGATATTTCTTACCGAATCAACCGTAATAATCGCATCAAAAGTTATACACGCTCCAAATTTCGCCACGTAGATAGACTCACTGTAGATCTAACCACACTAGATAATTAGATATTTTAATTTAATTTCTTTCAATGAGTACAGTTCAGCCACGTCTGTCTTAGGCCAAAACGCAAGTATCGTTCTTTGTTTTGTTTCTTCTTCATCGTTGATTTGTCAAACTCAACAACGCCCAAACCCTAAAACAATCCCCAATCATCGATTCAATAATCAAAGTTCCTCAATTGAAGAATAAAATCAAACCTTTAGCAGTTTTCTCTGTTGATTCCTGTGAAAAAATCTTTCCTTTTTGCATCAATTGCGTTTTGGTTGATGAAGAGGATCTGAAGAAGCTGAGATTTAGGAATGATGGGTTTTGCTGTATCGGATGAATTGTTGGGAACTGTTGCTCCGATTGTGGTGTATTGGTTGTATTCTGGGATTTATGTAGCGCTCTCGTCTTTGGAGAGTTATAGATTACATTCAAAGGTTGAAGAAGAAGAGAAGAATCTTGTATCGAAATCTTCCGTTGTGAAAGGTGTTCTTGTTCAACAGGTTGTTCAAGCTGTTGTCGCTATCCTTTTGTTCACGGTAAAGTTTTTCTCTTTTTTCCATTTTTGAGTTTTTTGCTTTTGTGAAAAGTTGGGTAACAAATTGGGGAAAATTTGATAATCTGATGCTGACGTTTTATATGTGGAATTGGATGATGAAGATTTTTGTTATAAAAAGGTTGACTCTTTTCTTGTTGATGTAGTTTTTCCACCCATAAAGAGAAATGGGTTCTGCATTAATGATCTGATATTGGCATGTTTTTGACCAAATTCTAAAGTTAAATAGCTGAAAGAAAGGTTTTTTCATCAAGTTGGATCCTTTTATATCACTAATAGTGGAATGATTCTCAATCTTTCATGACCGTTAAATCAGTATATTAGTGTTAGAAAAATAGTTAAGAGTTTTAGAGAAAGCTTGAGTGTCAATAGGGATTGAAGAGATCAGTGATTTGGCAATTGGGTTGGGACTTGGGAGAGCTTAGGTTGCTCACCAGAGGAGTCTATCTTAGGCGCTGTTGGTCCTCTGTTCCTCACTTGTGTAAATGAAGATATCGTTTCTGGTTCTTATCTGATGAGAAAACTTCAGTTAACCAACAAACAGCTGAGTAATAATAGAAAACCTTGCTAATTATGATCTTTCAGCTTAAATAAAGTCTTTTTGTTAGGTGACGTATGTCCGGAATGTTGTTATATTCCGTGAAGCGGCATCATGGGTTCTTGGTTTGCATTCGTCTGATCCTGAGTACTTGTAATGTAGACATGCCTCTGATAGATTGATCAATCAATATCATGGAATATCTTCTTTTCTTCTGTTTGTACTGGTTTTTGTTTTTAACCGTCTTACAAATATGCTTCTCCATTGCCTACACAGGTGACAGGAAGTGATGCCGAAGCAGACAAAGCGCAACAGTTTTCCCTGTTGGTCTTAGCCAGACAGTTTGTGACGGCCATGATAGTCCTCGACACATGGCAGTACTTCATGCATCGATATATGCATCACAACAAGTTCTTATACAAACATATCCACTCTCAACACCACCGTCTTATCGTCCCTTATGCATATGGAGCGTTATACAACCACCCAGTGGAAGGTCTTCTCTTGGATACTGTTGGAGGCGCCTTATCTTTCCTAGTCTCTGGTATGTCTCCAAGAACTTCCATCTTCTTCTTCTCTTTCGCCACAATCAAGACTGTGGACGACCATTGCGGTCTCTGGCTTCCTGGAAACTTATTCCATATGGTCTTCAAGAACAACTCTGCTTACCACGATATCCATCATCAGCTGTATGGAACCAAATACAATTTCTCTCAGCCTTTCTTTGTTATGTGGGATCGGATTCTGGGAACTTACATGCCTTATTCCCTCGAGAAAAGAGAAGATGGAGGATTCGAAGCACGCCCGACTAAAGAATTCAAAGACGATTAAAGATTTTGGAGTTTGGATATATGTTATGTGTCTGCCCTGAGGTTGGATAATGGATGATACTTTGTGTTATTGGAGGTGTAGTTTTAAATCAGAAACAGAACTGGTTTGCGTTTTGCGTTTCTTCTCAAGAGCGAATTTAGCTTTGAGATTTGTATATAAACATTATTGAGTTGTTGTTCTACTTTCGGTTTTTGTTTTGCATGTAACATTACTACAACAAACTTGTTTTTTTTTTGTTTTATAATCTATTTATCTACGAGGCCATTCTTGAAAGATTTTGTATTAATTTGTTTTATAATTTTTTTGGATATTCTTTGAATTTTTGTAGAGCAAGCTGAAATCTTACAGATTTAAATTGACGACGAAGGAAGAACCACCGTCAAGAAGAAGAGGAGATAGGAACTAACAATAGTCTTATCTAAAATATATAGAGTTCCAGTTTTGTTAATGTTTGTGAATTAGTTTCCTTTTTCTTTTTAAAGAAGTTAGATTTCCTAACCTAATGAGATTAGGAATTATAATTCACTATATAAAAACTTCTGGTGAGATTGGTGGAGACAGAAAGAAGCTCAAGCGATACAATAGAAAGGAAGAGGGGGAGTTACTTACAGGAAAAGCAACCTTATAAACCCTAAGAGCGCAAAAGGCAAAAGCGGTGATCTACAACAAGCGCTATTGTGCACTTCCACAGCAATGAATGAAGAAGAGCCACCTTCTAAAAGAAGACGGATGACAATTCTGATGCTTCCTGATGATGTGTTATTAAACTGCTTAGCCCGCGTCTCAAGATTGTACTACCCAACTCTCTCCTTGGTCTCTAAGAAATTCCGTTCTCTCCTTTCTTCAAAGGAGGTTTACCAGACCCGGACCCTCTTAGGCCGCACCGAGAGTTGCCTTTATGTGTTCTTACGGCACGCTTCCCCTTCCAACTCTAACCCACAACGTTGGTTCACTCTCAGCCGGAGACCAAATAGTTCAAAAAGGATTTTGGTCCCGATTTCATCTCCTTATTTTCCATCTGCACGATGGTCAAAAGTTGTGGCGGTTGGTCCTAATATCTACTCCATCGGCGGATTGGAACATAACATGTCAAGTAAGGCTTCGTCTAACGTCATGGCCATGGACTGTCGTTCTCACACATGGTGTGAGGCCCCAAGCATGCATGTGGCCCATGAATTCCATTCTGTTTGCGCCTTTGATGGGAAAATATATGTAACGGGAGCGAACGAAAATCTTGATTCAACGAATTGGATGGGTGTTTTTGATACAAACACCCGAACGTGGGAGTATTTACAGATCCCTGGCAAGGAGCTATGCAGAGCCTCTCAGTTAGAAAGCGTATGGTATGAAGGAACCTTGTATGTGAGGTCCGAGAAAAAGAATGTAACTTACAAGCTGCATAAAGGTAGATGGAGAAAGGTAGATTATGCTATGAATTATGGATGGGGTCGCTCATCATCTTATTGTGTGATAGAGAACGTGTTTTACCATAATTTTGGTACGACGATATATTGGTTTGACTCCCAAAAAAGATCATGGAAAATTCTAAAGGGTTTGGAAAGTTTGTGTAATTCTCTTTGCAATAAAAGCGCTAACTACTTGGTGGATTATGGTGGGAAAATTGCGGTTTTGTGGCAAGATTATGTGTCTATCAAGTTCCCTAGAGAGACATCGATTTGGTGTGCGGAAATTGCGATTGAAAAACGCAAAAACGACGAGATTTGGGGGATGCTAGAGTGGGTTGACATTGTCTTTACAACCGATAAGCCATCTAGTTTAGTGCATGCTCTTGCTACTACCGTTTGATGAATATGAGTCATGATCATGTATTCATGTGAACATTAATACTCCTCCACATGTTAGATTACCACATGGAACAATTCTTTGCTACTCGTTAGCAGTGTCTACACACTAACAGTACCTGCGAAGCCTCTTGCTTGTCCCACAAGAAACACAACCACATCAGATCCCAAAGTTCATCAACAACTACATAATCTCTTCATCAAACTCATCGTTTCTGGGAGATGACACAACACCCATATATTACATCTCCAAGTTTTCTTTTTGTTCAATGCTCTGCTTTTTTCGATTCTTATTTCATCAAATTAATGTGTTTCCTTTATATTCTTATTTCTCCAAAGCCCATTAGGCCCGTTAACAAATACAATGCGATCCATACTTTAAAACGGTGTCGTATTTCACTGTTGACACGATTTTTTTGTATCTGTCGATCGATACTCTCTAAGTTTTTGAGGGTTTCTTATCACTTCGATATTTTTTACCTTTCATGGATGAAGATAGAGAGAAACATGTTCGTGCGAAAGGATCTGATGAAGTTGATTGGATAAGCAAATTACCAGATTGTTTGCTATGTGAGGTACTCTTGAATCTTCCCACAAAAGATGTTGTTAAGACTAGTGTTCTATCCACTAGATGGAGAAATCTCTGGAAACATGTACCTGGTTTAGACCTAGACAATTCTGATTTCCAAGAGTTCAACACATTCTTGAATTTTGTTGATAGCTTTCTTGATTTCAACACTGAATCATGCTTACAAAACTTTATGTTGAAGTATGATTATGATGATGATGATTATGAGCCTGAGATATCTATTATCGGACGTTGGATCAACACTATCGTTACGCGTAATGTTAAACATATCGATGTTTTGGATGATTCTTATGGTAGTTGGGAGATTCAGTTGCCTTCAAGCATTTACACTTGTGAGAGTTTGGTATCTTTAAAGCTTTGTGCATTAACTTTACCTAGTCCCAAGTTTGTTTCTTTACCTTCACTCAAAGTTATGGCTCTGCTTATAGCTAAGTTTGCTGACGATTTGGCGTTAGAAACGCTGATTACGAAATGCCCTGTTCTTGAAAGCTTGATTATTGAGAGGTGTTTTTGTGATGATATTGAAGTTTTACGTGTGCGGTCTCAGTCTTTGTTGAGCTTTACTCATGTTGCGGATAGTGATGAGGGTGTGGTTGAAGATCTTGTGGTTGCAATTGATGCTCCTAAGCTTGAGTATCTAAGGCTCAGTGATCATAGAGTTGCGAGTTTTATACTAAATAAACCGGGCAAGCTTGTTGAAGCGGATATCGATATTGTGTTTAACTTGTCTTCCGAAAAGTTCAATCCAGATGATCTACCAAAAAGAACTATGATACGTAATTTTCTCGTTGGGATCTCTACTGTCAAAGATATGATCATTTCTTCGAGTACTCTTGAGGTACACTACAATGTTGAATTTGCTATCTGAATGTGTAACTTTATTCTTTCCTGATACTTGTTTTTTCCTTACAGGTTATCTATGATTTTTCAAGATGTGAACGACTACCCTTATTCCGTAACCTATCTGTCTTGTGTGTTGAGTTTTGCGGCTACAGGTGGGAAATGTTGCCAATCTTTCTTGAGAGCTGCCCGAATCTAAAAACTCTTGTCGTGGTGAGGATTGTCTATTGAACCATGAACTTCTTATCTTAAGATGCAAATGGTGAAATTATATCATATTCAACTTGTGTTTCGTTCCCTTGGTATGTTGTGCAGAAATCTAGTAGATATAAGGAGAAGCAAGGAAATATTATTTTGTCTGGACCTCGGCGTTTCCTATCATCGCTCGAGTATGTTAAGATAGAAAGGCCATTGAAAGGAGATGCGATGGAGATGAAACTAGTGAGTTACTTACTTGAGAATTCAACAATCCTCAAGAAACTGACCCTATGCTTTGATGATTCCGTAAAGAAAGAAGAATCCGTCATCCTAAAAGAACTCCTTGCCATTCCAAGACTCTCTACACCATGCAAAGTTGTCGTTCTCTGATGACCTTCATAGTCATCACCAATAAACGTGCAAGGTTGTCTCTCAGTACTTTTTTTTTTTTTTTGAACACCAGTCTCTCAGTACTTGATTATGAATTTCTCAGTACTTACTTAATTATGAATTCTTTGTTTTCTCTTAGTTTGTGATAATATTGAAGTGTTCTATTTCGTAAAAGAATCATATTTTTGGCTCAAATCAATCAGTATCACTCCACCGTGGTTAATATATGCGGCTAAGATATGCTTTAGAAGTTGTTAAGAGAGAATGCTAGTGCTTTCTTCTTTAGTATTGCAGGAGCTGAATGAAACTGTAAAAAGTTTTCAACTCAAACTAGATAACATGAGTATCAATAGGAAGCTTCGGGGGTAAGAGAATAGAAACGTGAAAAATTGAAGTTGTGAACTCAACATGAACAAGAAACCAAAATCGAAAACGAATTGTCGACAGAGCCAAAGATCCGAAACCAATACAAAAAAGCTTAAAATTTTTGATGAGTACACAATGTTTTTTCTCTGCAACCAGTACTATTGCTAGAACAGAGCCATAAAACATAAAAACTAATAGGGTCTAGCTCTTGGGAGCAACCTTTTCCTTTGCCTTTTGAAGCTTCAAAACCTTCTTCACAATCTTTTGCTCCTCCACAAGGAAAGCACGAATGATTCTGTAACACAAGAACCACCATCAGATTTTGACTTTGGTTACAAGGCCACACAATAAAGACAAAATTGAGCTCAAGAACAAACCTTTCCCTAACAGCAGAACCAGACAAAACCCCACCATAAGCACGGTTCACGGTCCTCCTGTTTCTTGATAAACGAGACCTCTTGTACTCAGATGGCCTCAAGTGAGGGATCTAAACAACCAAAGAAATACAAGTTAGATGATGAAGGAAAAGGCAGACACAACTACATCTACCAAACTATGAACAATTTGCAAGATTATTTAAGATTTCTGCCACCAAGTATAGAAGTGATTCCTTACATACAAAAGGAGAAACTTAAAAACAAGGCGGCACTAAATTTAGCTTATGATAAAGTTATGTACTGATGTGGATTCATCTTAACCAGCACAAGACCGTCAATAAGCACAAGAAACAATCAATACAATACAAAATCCAAACTAATACCATCAAGATTGCAAAACAAACATATCTACACATAGTGAAAAGTTTTCAAGATGATTTAACATTTCTGCCACCAAGATTAAAGAAGACTCATTAGTCATTAGAGAAAACTTGAAAGAGACAAAGCGGCACTAAATTTAGCTTATGATAAAGTTATCTACTGATGTTGAATTCATCTAACCAGCACAAGACCGTCAATAAGCACAAACAAATCAACCTAAACTACTACATTTCCATCAATCAAGACAATGGGTCAATCCAAAATCAAACAAAGGAGACAACTTTAAGCTCAACAAGTACCAAATCGAATCAGAGAGATATGAATCAGAAGTCTACTTACACCCTGAATACGCTTGCCGGTAACGGGACATTTAGGTCCACTAGCTCTCTTCTTAGTGGTCTGATACGTCAATTTACCTCCTGCACATCCACACAATCATCAATATACAAATACATTTCAAATCTTATAGATCGATGGATACAGATTTGTGATTTCAGCTGATAGATTGAAGAAGATGAAGAAACAAACCTGGAGTTTTGACAATCCGGTGCTGGTTTGATTTGGTGGCGTAACTGTGACGTGATCGGTAAACAAGACGCTGCACCATTTTCGCTTCTCTCTCTCTCACTCACCCTAGGGTTTTATCCTCCTCAGCTTGACGGAGCAGAGAAGTGACTTTCTAAGCTAGATTATATTTATATAGGGACTTCTTTCACTTCAACACCTTAAGCCCTAGATCGGACGGTTCAGATTACATCGTGAATTATGATCATCAACGGACGAGATTTTATGGGCTTTTTAGGTATTATTAAGCCCAATATGACTCGGCCTATGGCCCAGTTATCGAATGTTATAAGGTTTGATGAATCAGAGAACACATTTCTACTTCAGTTCAGTGTGTGGTTCAGGTCCTTGTATTGAAGATTCATGTTCATGTTACAAATGTTGATTAACTTTGGTTCTGGTACTTATGAAGTTTTTGAGGTGATTTTAAAATGCTAATCAAAGTTAACACTACACTTGTCCATGTTCTTGACATTACCATTAGCACAATGAAAATGTACACCCTGGGACAAGGCGAATCATTCGTTGTAGAACAGAGTAAAAGCGGGACACAATGTCGTTTCCGTGCTTGCAACTTCATATCTGTCTTTGTGATTATCAAAGTATGAATTATCTTTTTTTCTTTTGTGGTTTTTTCTATTGATATTGGATTAATAATACACTAAGCTACTATATATATCATCACTAGATATATATTTTGTTCTCAGGAACAACAACAAAAAGACATCTTCCCGGATCTGAAGCCATAATATTCCAATATCTATGATCTAATCTATAGGCAGAGATGGCTCAACAAGGTAACAATGAGAAACATGGTTCAATGTGAATCTTCCGACCGTTGAAGCTGATCCTATCAAGTTTCTCCCTACACCAAACTAACTTCTCGGTGGTAAGTTTCGACATGTTCATCACTCTTGAAACCAGTCTCAGTTCGATTTGAGCTATTAGTAACTCATCCTTCACACCAACATTACTCTTTGACTCATTCTTCTTTAACTTCATCACTATACAGCTTTGGCTTCTCAATATTTCCTTTAGCTTCTTCTCCTTCTACATTAGACCAAGAACATGTTCTTGAGTGAATTATTAAACACTGATGTAATCTGACAAAATGAGAGCGGGAAATTGAATAACGTAAATACCTTTTGGAGATCAGTTCTGATATCTGTCAAGAGCTCAAGGTCTAGAGGATCTTGTGGAGAGACTTGAGTTTGGTGAGAAACTTTCATTATTGAAGTAAACTCGTCTTTGTCTGCACAAAGAAACTCCCAAAAAACACTCATGGATTCTCGGATAATCTCTCTCAACATTTCAATCTTTACCGCGAATTCCCCTTCGTTTCTACATTTCTTGTTAGTCTTTGAGGAACGGTCATCTGAAAACATTGCAGATTTTGGTATTAGCACAAAAGAAAGGTTCAGTACAAACTGAAGAATAATGAAAACATGTTTTGTTACCTTTAACAAGTGGAATCTGAAGAAAATTATGGAAATGGCGACGGTTCTTTAAGTAAGTCTCAACTCTAGAGGAGTTTTGAAACGGTTCATTCTCCACAAACCGTTGAAGCAGAACTTGGAATAGTTGAAACTCTCCAGCTACTAAATTGTATTGATAAGTAGTAACCTGAGAATCAAATTCCAAGACTTTGTCGTATTGCCATCGAAGCATCTCCCACGAGAGACAAACTTGGCCTACATAGACAGTCTCAAAGTCTCTGCTTGCTTCTTTCACAAGTCTCTCAATCGGGTCACATTCAAGCTTATGTTTCTTGAATGGCCATATATTCTGATGCAGAGACGATTTAGGCGGTTTAACGATGTTTCTGCTCGGTTTAGATGAATCTTTTAACTTAAGCAAACCTGTTAAATGAAATCCAAAATGTTAACTATAGACCCCACTAACAAATATTGTACTTTTGAGTAGTTGAGACAACATTAAAGAAGGAAAGAGACATTCTTCAACAATCTGTCCTCACAATCAAAGTAAAAGCTGGAATCAGACAAAAATTTAAGACTCTGAAGATATGTCATTGCTAATGATGTCACACTCTGCTAACAACATTGATTAAAAATTAAAACTTGTGAATTGAGAACTGAGAAGAGATAGACTTACTGATGGAATGCATTGTTTGAGAATCGATGACATCGAGTTTTCGCATTTTAACCGCATAGTTCTTGTAAACCTTGTGAATCTCAGCAATTCTGTCTTTGTGCTGATCTGGTTTTGGTTCGATCTTGAGTGGTTTCAGCTCTTCTAATGGAGTCTCTGATTCCTCAAGAATAGTGCACAATCCTCCTGTTCTTGCGATCCTTAGTTCCGTTTTCAACTTCTCAATCACATCACTATGCTCAAACTCATCATCATCTGAATCTGAACCATCATCAAACTCATCATATACCTCTTCTTGTTCATCAAAACCCATTTTCATCTCTTCTTCTCTCTGCATAAACTCTTCTTCTTCCTCTTCTTCTCCATAAGAAAAGTTAGAAATCTGTAAACTTGGGTTTAGTTCTATAAACCCATCTTCATCATCATCAAACAAGTTTTCTTCACCACCAACAAAATTCTCGTGAACTAATGATTCTTTTAAAACACCACAACTCATGAACTCATAAACCAACATCTCTTCTTTCACGTGTTCCTCCTCTGATTCTGATTTCTCCAAAACCGTGGAACTCGTGTTTTCATCAGAGAAACTCACCATCTTCTTCTTCTCCTCCTCCTGAACAGTACTAGCAGAGTACTCATGAAACTTAAAGCTAAACGCTTGAGGTTCTTCTACAAAACCAACAATACTTTTGTTGTCGGAATAAAACTCGCATCTCTTGCTAATCGAAACCAGAGAACTTTCCATCTGATCATCGTCTTGTGTTCCACATATTTGCTTTTGATCTTGATAATCTCCGTAAACAGAGGAACCGTTTGTGTTCTGTTTCTCGAACACGACCAAACTTGTCTCTTTGTCTGAATCAACTCTAAATAAAACAAACCCATTAATCGATAAGTAAAAAAAAAAAAAAACAGAGAACAAAGAAGAATGAAGAAGAAGCAAAAACGTTTACCTGAAGAAGAAGAGATTAGAGAAAGAAACCCAGAAAGCATCGAGAACTATGAAAGTATTACCGTACACAAACTGTTTCAAACCACCAACACCAAAACCTTTATTGGAGAAATCGAAGTTAGTATAAGTCTTCGTCGTAACAATTCCCATCATCGTTAATTTCAACGCGTTAAAGTAATACACAAAACGTCTTCAAGGGTTTACACATGATTAGTGTTTTAATGATTTTTTCTCTCCAAGAAAATTCCAAAATTTTTGTCAAAATCTTTTACTATTGGAGAAACGAATTCGGACATAGAAAGTGTACAGAGTCACTAGATATGCGTTGAAGAAAGAAAAGAAAAAAACTGATCAATTTATGGAATCAGGTGCGAGATTTGTGGATGGGAAATTATTTCACTCTTACACAACTCTTCTTTATATATCTCTCCAAGCCCAAGGTGTGATATTTCGCTTTCTCATTAAATTTTGAATTTTTCCTTCTTCTTTTTGATTTTTTTGTTTTTATCATATGAAAATTGGCTTGTGCTTAAGATGTCCGAAAGGAAGAAGAGAATAAAGTTTTTTTTTCCTCGGGGAAAAAAATGAATATTGATATCAAAACATTAGGATTTTGAATTAAAATTATTCGAATAACTGTAATGAAACTTTTTTTCTTACTTTGTATTGGAGAACGGACATGGTTCGACGTGGGAGAACTCAAAGAGTCAAAGTTTACATTGCTTTTCGGGTTCTTCTCCATTTGTCACTTTGCTTCAAACATTCATTGGTTCACTTGCCCTTTTTTTCTTGGAGTTTCAACTGTTTCATTTAATTAATGAATCAGCTCTTTTGTTATTTTTTTGTCAGAAAAGAAAAATATTTTTTTTTTTTATAACCCAGTGTCCAGACCACACAGTGATCCGACTAGCCCACTGGGCCTAAGCCCGCGTGCCTGGGATTTTTAAGCCTCCACTTAAGGGCCCCCCGGAACTGGTGGTCTGGGACGCTGCGCCCCGCAGGTAAATTGCGCAGTGGCCAAGTGGAGATCTAGCAATTGCGCGCTTGCGGGGAATCGATCCCTGGCCTAGACCAACAGGGCAACTCCTCCACAAGTGGCAACCACTAGACCAAGAACACTTGGTTAGAAAAGAAAAATATCATCTTTTAAAAAGTCATAATCTGAGATTTTCTTTAATTGTTTTATTGGTCAAACATGAGATTTTCTTTACTTAAAATCATCTTTTAACCTAATTTCTTTTCTAAAATTGCAGATTGTAAGTTTGGGTGAACAAACCAAAAATAGGATGATATCGGATACCAAGCGGGTAAAAAATATTTAGAAATTAAAAATCACTACTCCAAGTCTCCAACGAGTAAAATTCGGATTTGAGTCATTTTTTAAATTTCAATATTCAATTGGGTAGTTCGAATATTAAAGATAACTAACTAGCAATTCATAACTATTTAGATAATTACTTTTTAAATAAATTATTTTGATCCTAACAAATAAATATTTTATATTTTATTATATAGAAAATATATTATAAATCGAGTAGGGTAGGATCGGATCACAGCCGAGACCTGAATATACATATGCCTAATTGCCTATGGGCGGTGACCATCAAAAGATATCAGCAATTTCATGTTGTGTAGCTTCTAGTGAACACTTGTATCCTTGTAGGTGTAAGAATGGGTTCGTATATGTGTAGATAGTCGCGTGAGAGATTGGCCTTCGACCGTCCAAAATGGCCAAGTCACGGTCCGAAAACAAAATTGATTGACAATGTAGGAGAGTATTTGGCAGATGCTCATGTTATGTTGATATTGAAAATTCCTTTTTTAATTTCGAGTGCGATCGTTTATTGGTCCTTTTCCTTTAGGTGTTTTTTTTTTTTTCGCCAGGTGTTAAGCCAATTAATAATCATTTTTCGTTTCATTTTCAACGTGCAATAGAGATGCAAGGCTACACGTGTCTCAATAAATCTGGACCAGACACTGATGCTGACGTATCCCATCCTCTTTTAATGTAGGATAGTTGAGATTTTGTAAAAAAATGGAAAATAGATTTGGTAAAGTGTAATTGGTGCATGTTTAATTTGATCACAGTCGTATACATCTCCAAATCAAAGAAGACTTGTCTTGATAATCATTTATTCATTTGGCATACAGTACTCATACACTAATACAAAACTAGATAGATGATAAACATGTTCCATGTGGTGATTAACTTATCTATGTCCATATCTTATGGCCGATCCAAAACTAGATAGATTTCATGATGAGTTTTCAAATTTTCATGAGCTGCTCCGACTCCGGATGCAAGATCCCCACTGAACCGGATTCTCATCTTCGACTTGTATTCTAGTACTTTGACGGTTTACCTTTTCAAGTCTCCCTAATACTTAAGTTCGATTAATGTCTGTACTCTTTAGTGTGTTATTATTGGGTCTAGTCTGAGAAATAGCTGTAATGGGCTTAACTATAAATAATGGACTTTTGAAATATTTTTCTTTCTGCAGTTCCAACAGAAAGAAGTAATGGACTATCATTTGAAATTTTCTTCTAAGTTATTTTGCAGGGTTATTGATTATTTGAGATTCTAAAGTTTTTTGACATATCAAATTTATCAGAACTATATAACATCGAAATTTACGCCAATAATATGTTGCTACTTAGTACTTAACTACGTACCAACAAAATAATAATAAATTTTATACAGTATATAACCTCTATAAATTAATACCTCGATAAATCAATACATTTCTTTGGTCCCAAATTTAGTTTTCGAAGTAATTAGTATATCGATAAATCAATAACTCGATAAATTAATAAAATATCATAGTCCCAACTGTATTAATTTTTTTTTTTTTGATGACAAAAAAAAATAATTTATAAAGGTTTTACTGTATGTTGTTAAATATATCACTAATATTAATACTGATGCGGCGCATAAACCTTTTTCATTGTTAACTCGAAAGAATACTATTCATTGCTATTTTATTTTTTGGGGTTTTAGTGTCTAATTTGCGTTGTTATTTATCGTTCTATAACATGTCTTCGAGTTGTGTATATTTGATATAAGAATTTGATATCTACATTCATTCATCGGACCAATAACATCTAAAAATTATGAGATGTTGGAATATTGTCCAATTGGAATTTTTTTTTTTTTTAATGACTATCCAATTGGAATGTTAATTAGTAGCATACAAAATTTTCATATCATCCTACGTTAATCAAACACCGATCTTTCATGTATATTATTTTACCCGCAAATGATAATACAAACATAGTGTAGACCATATGCAGTTACTTTATCATATAGTCATATCTACATAGTGCTTTTGGCATACATTGATCTGTCTGGCATGGGTGATGGATCGTACCGGCTTGTCTTTTGTTAAGGCTTGGGCTTCGTTACTTCGTACCTATTCGGTGAAATATTTTTGTCACCAGCATTGAACTTAAGACCATTTATACGTGATAAAGCATTCGCTATGATTCGCTAATACATGTAGAATTTTTGTATGAAAAAAGAATAAATGAGTTATTAATATTAGCGGTGTGGACAGAGCCAAATCTTTGCACAGAGACAGAGTAGATATTTTAATAATCGTAACATCTGTATTATTCTTAATTAGGATAAATAAGCAAGGTTGTCGTTGCCAAAGCTTATCCCTAAATGGAAAGAGATAAGCCCGCATTTTAATAACTTTTAATCATATCATATAGTATACAGATAATTAACAAAATGTGCCGCCCAGATGACCTAATTATATTCCGCCACGACATAGTTTGTTGCAATTCTTAATAACCAAGTCGTCGTATCTTCATTAAGCAAACTTTACTTACTCTTTCTATAAAGTTCAGGAGATTATTTCTAATAATACAGAAGATAACATAGAATAATAGCAAAGTAAACAAATAAAACGAATCTTTTGATTTCCACGATCACAATTAGCGATTATGCACTTACTATAATTAGAAATGCTCTATCAAATTTCGTTTTAACCTCCGATTTAAAAACTTATTTATTACCAAACCCATTTATGATCTCTGACCTCATCTCTGTCAAAGTGGAAACAGAAAAGATCAAACTGCATAAATATATGTTAGAGAAAAAACACTATCATAAGATTTAAAACCGGTTAATGCTCATATTTTCCCAAATCAAAGTATCCTAATTCGGTTTAACCCAATCTTGAATCTTTCTTCAAGAAGACGAAGACCCATCACCATCATTGTTACAGCTGTGAGTAGTGTTCAGACACAGACCATGTTCGATCTCTCTGATCTTGCCATTGAGAAGTGAGTACTTGTTGTTATGCATCCACACTTTAAGAACTCCTCTCTCAATCCCAACTTCGTTACAAAACTCTCTCACAGACTTTTCATCACAGCCGTTGATTTTCCAACCAGCTTTCTCAGCGAACGCTCTCATCTTGATCTTCTGCTCCGGCGTGAATTTGGTTCTTGTTCGTTTCCTCGTTGCTCCTCTTGAGCTGTTCTCTGACCTAAACACCGTTGGATCTTGATCTGAAGGTCCAGGGAAACCGGAGCTGAGAGAGAGAATCACGTGATGTGGAGGAGCTGAGGTGTAGTAAGAGCAAGGAACAGGGGAAGACACGTGACGAGACGGCGGCGACTCAGTGCCGGAGGGAGAAGAAATCGGCGGCGCGGTGAGGAAGTTGAGATTCTCGGAAGGGTCACGCCGGTGGAAGTTACGGTGGCAGCCACAAGCGGCGCAACGGAGAGAAGAAGGATCGGTGGAAGTAGCGGTGGGACTCGGCATAAACTCGCCGCAACCGTCGAGAGCATGACCGCCGAGATTAGCCGCGTGGTTTTTCAAACACTCTTTGTAACAAACACCCATTTCTCCGGCGACGGTTAGTTCTCCGGCGAGGGAAAGAGAGTTTGTAAGTCGTTGTTTTGGTTTGGAAGACAAATCCATAGCTTTAGTTTAGTTCTGTCTTTATAGTGTGTTTACTTAAACTCTTTTGCTTTGTGATTAATGAGACGATTAGGTTTCGTAGTTTTATTTTATTTAGAAATAAAAAGATGCATGTGACGATGATGTAATTATATCGGTAAAGAACATGGCAGTGATGAAATATAATTAGGACTTGGAAAATAATAATAAGTGCTTACTCACAAACGTCCAAAACATACAGCAAAAGAAAGAACACACTCACTGTATATCAAAATGAAAATTCACTACTTCTTTTTTACTTTTTTCTTGTTTAGGTGAAACAGAGATTTTTTTGAATATTTTAGTCACTAGTTTTGATATCTATTCATACGTTATATAGACAGACTATACACTTTGAATCTGTATAAAATATTGAATCTAAGACCATCTTTATTGGGAGGTGCTTAACTTGGTTCTTAACTTGGTTCTTAGCTCAATTAAAGGTGCAATTGATGATTTTGCTAAGGAATGGCTCTTAGCTAAGCACCAAAAATTGGGCTAAGAACCAAAAATTGGGTTAAGAACCAAAACTAAGCACCTCCCAATAATGTTGCTCTAAGGTCTTATCAAAAAGCAATGATTTTACGGGACATTTGTAAGATATGGGTTTTCACTTTTCACCAGTGGGTAACTTGTTGTGTAAAAGTAAAACTAAAAAAATGTGAGTGTGACAAATATTTTATATACGTAGAATAAAATTTTAATTAATCGAATATATTCGAAGGAGAGAATGGGATTAGTTGGAAGATTTGAGTCCAAAGTGTATACGTGGCAAAAGCCCATTACATGCATCGTACTAAAGGACAATTACAGCTGCCCTGCAATTTCGTATTCCACTGTACATATTACAGTTTCTTATTTTTTGAAGTTCACGTTATTGCCCCATACTTTTGTTAATTTTACTTTATCACCCTGATTTTTATCTTGCTCCTCCGTTTTAACATTTTCCAATTTGATTCTGTTTAGGGACCATTTTCCTATAAAGATAATCTAACTAAGCAAATAAGTCATAAAAAAGTTCATTTCTAATATAGGTATTACGTGTTCGAGTGATATATTTGACTTCTGCTAAACTGCTAATGTACTAGAATTTGTTGTATATTACCAAAAATAGCCCTCAAAAACTTGTTTCGCACGAATACTTTATATGTACTTACCCCAATAGTGGAGCAAAGAAGAGTTTGTTGTGACAATTGCCAAACTTCATATTTTGTAATTAATCATGAAAATAAAATGTCTAAATTCCTTAACCACCATTTGAAAGACTCTTATCTCGTACCGACCTCTTATTCTCACTTCTTGTCATTAGTGTGGCGCCGAAATTTAGTGTTCTTTTGCATTTTGTTTACGTTATTGATTAGCTTTGGGTCACAATTATGTGTGTATGTCTTCAAGTCTTTCCCTTCTAAGTACCCCACAATTATTTTCAATTTTCATTATCATCTTCTTCTTCTCTATTCGGGTTACAATAATCTAAAAGTAAGACAGTTTGATAATCTATACTTTCAGCATAGGAATTTTTTTGAAGGACCATTTTGAGACTAGTTACTGTTACGTTAATGATGATTCATTTATAAAAATAATGATGAACCTTTTCTTATAAGTTACAACTTTTTACAGCCCGACTCTGATACTAATTTGATTGAGTTTCCGCCTCGGATCTTGCTCTAGTAGCATGTGCCATGGTAACTTAGAAAATTAAAATATTCAGGCTTCTTTCAATTCTAGTTTCCTTTTGAAAATAAGGTTAAGTTTGGAAAAAAAAAAAAAAAAAAAAGGTTTAGTTTGGATGTTGATTCTTTATTAATCATAAAAGATCTTTATATAGACCTTGGTACAACTAAATAAAAGAAAGACCACTAATTTCTTAGCCTAATGCTCTAATGTAAAGAGGAAATACGTATAGATTATATAATTCATTAATGTATAGTTAAGAGTCTGATCTCCTGAATATCACACACCAACCAGCACATAGCATTATCGATAAAATGAGACAAAAATATTCTTTCCAAGGAGTAACAATGAATATATTACAGACTAGAGTTGGTGACTTGGTGTTACGTTTTGTCGTTTATCATAAACCTAGTCACCAATCACGCTTAATTAGAATCCAAATTACAACTATCGGGCGATATTTGACCATACAATAAAAATTATTAAATAAACATATTTATAGTTTTACTAATAATTTCGTTGACAGAGACATTGATTTAACAATTTCTTTACTAATTAGCTATGACAATTAGAATCATAAAGACGGATTAGAACAATGTCCTAACGATCTTGTCAATGACCAAAATAGCACGCGCATCACGCAAACCTGCCACTAGGGTTGGAGAAAAAGTACAAATTGTAGCCGAAATTTTAGATGTCATATAAATATATAATCATTGGGTCATTTTTGCGTAACGTTTCTATCTATAGACCTATTAAATAAAGTAGGTAAATTACACAAAATACGATTAAATTAGATAAATAACAAATGCTAAATCACTACAAAAAATAAACAAATAAAAATTTAACATTTCTAAAACTATTTTTATATATCCATCACATAATAAAACACAAGATCATATAGTAGAATTAAGAATCTATTTGATAAATTAGATGTTTATTGATAGACAATGATAAATATATAATCTTCTATGATCTCAACTATACAAGCAATATATTGAAAACTTTAACGCATTCTAAACATATAATACTTAGAGGTTTTTAGAAGATATAAACTTGCTAATAACATACATATGGTGGAAAAAACAAAATACATATTATGGATTTGCTATAATTTTTTTTTTTTTTAATGGATTTGCTATAATATTCATAGCTTTTTTTAACGTCATTTTATTGATTAGAAAACGTTTACATAGTTTTGTAATAGCTCAAATAAGCAACTCTCTAAACAAACAAAATGATAAAAGTAAAATTCTGGAAAAAAAAAAAAACTATGTTGTCGATGTGCTAATTTAGCTAAATTGTAGTTTTATAATCATGCAATTTTTTTCTTAAATTTACTAATAGATGGATATTTTTTAAAATATTTAATCATCGAGCACAAAACATCTCAAGGCAGGGAAAAAAAAACAGCTTAAGAACTAGGCCCAAATAGATTTCTCTTTATGGACTGGGCCTAACAACTAAAATAAGCAAATCATGATTGGCGAATCACTGGTACCGTTAGGCCTTCTCGGCGGCTGAACCGTCGTGGAAAATGGTGGTTCCTCGCGGTGGCTTCCCAATGAATCTCCTCCTCGCCGTATAAGAAAACTACTGAGGCGGCGGCGGCGTTTTTAGCTCATCGGAACGGTAAGTCCTCGTTCTCCTCTGGTTTTCATTGAGCCTACGTTTTAAGTGTCTTCGATTTTAGGAGTTTCATCTACCGATTATTATTAGTTGGATCGCATTGCAATTTAATCATTAGTTCAAAGCTTTGTGGTAATTCGTTTTGATTTGGAAGCTCATGGTGATTACTAGAAATAGAACCGTAGTTGGCTTCAAGCAATTGGTTATCTTTGTTATCAAATCTTTGATTTGGAAGCTCATGGTGATTTCTGCCAGAGGTTTGCTTAAAGAACTCCAATTTTTGTTCAATATTCATCTTTTTACTTAATGATTAACATGACAGAATTGAAGTTCAAATAGGATTTTGTGGGAAAAGAGAGGTTTACCAGTGATGTTGTAGAAAAATCAAAACTTTGAGATATTGTATATACATAAGATATGTTTTGGTGGGAGTCAAAGCAATGCAGAAAGAACAAAACTTAAACCGGACTGTTCGAGAAACTTAGAACTGATGCAAACAAATATCTTGAAAAACAAATATGTATTCTCCTGGTGTACCTGAACAGATAATGCGGTTCTGCATACTGATGGCTTCACCAGCCAAGATTGTGTGTTCTTATCAAAACCTATACTTGAATAATAAACCCGAGAATAACCAACTAACCTACCTCCAGCTTGATAAGGTTGATTGTTGTGCCCTTTTTCTTTCTTCTTTCTTCTTCTTGCGTTTCTATAGTATATTGCCTTTTTCTATATTTGGTTTCTCTTGTGCCGCTCAAGAAAATGGCTGGGCTTTGTTGTGGATAGGATCTGATCCTCGTCTTACACGTCTCTTGCTTGATTGGAATGTGTCATCTGTCTTATTCTTTTGTTCTTGAGTCTCCTCAGCTTTGACTGTATTCTTGTTAACCTCCTCAAGAACGCGCCTGTTTTCCCTGAGCATTCCTTGATCTTCAAGGGTGTGTCGGAATTGAAAACCGGTGCTCCTGACCTTAGAAATTTCCTCTGGCTGAACTCCCGCTTTTTCTGCTTGTGTTTGTTTGAGGAAAAACTCTCTATGTCTCATGGCTGAGACCTTATATCTGTTGTCTGCTAGTAATCCTATGCAGACAAGAAGAAAAAGCATCGATCTTGTACTGGAACCCAACATTTCTGTTCTTAGGCAGACAAGAAGATTCAGAGTATCTTTCTTTTCTTCAAAGAAATGAGAGGGTTAGGAGTAATGAGATTATAGCCCTTCTGAGTTCTGATTTTGTGTGTGTTCCTTCCTGTAGATATAGTCTTGTTATATATCAGTTATTGGGATTTGTAGGAAGCTTTAAAGTGTAAAAGCACAGTGGGTCCCTGAGACCCTGGGGAATTTAGATTCACTTAAAAAATCATTGCTTTGGAAATCTAAGTAGATTAAGGCTGTTATGAAAGAATCTGACAATGATTGTACAAAAGAGCTCAGTACACGAAAACCGCTGGGAAGTTAAGTATCTTTCTTAATTGGTTTCCCTACATCTCTCCATTTATCCTTTGCTTTTGTCTAACCATATCCATGTCATTCCAATCTTGACAGAATAATTGGCCTAATTTGGGTTTCTGGAGACCTTCCTAACTAGCCACATCGTTGAAGGCGACTGTTAAACTGACACACTTGCACTTTCTTGAACACCTTTTCCAGTGAACATGTTTAGTGAGATTCTCTTTATACACCATCTATAAGCTGCCTTGCCTAATCATGTGATTTGGTTATAAGCCAATTTCCTATGCGGCTATAGTTCCATTATATGCTGTGTTCCTTTCTGGATATATCGACGAATAGTTTAAACATAACTACGAAAAAAGCAGCATGAAAAAGTTGAGTTACGGTTCAATGGCATTGCATATTCATTGCATTGGAAGCTTTTTCCTTGATTTCAAAATTGTACTTCGAAGTATACAATACCTTTAACTTTTCGAGACAATGGGTTATATCCTAATCATTCAAGTTTACACTCTTTAATGTTGTGGATTCTGGCTATGTCATAATTCCTTTGTTGTTAAGGAAAGTGGTTTTGTTGGTGTTTTGTTAAATGGCAGGAACACAGTGGACCGGAGCCGTGGGCCACGCAAACCGTTGGTACTATTCCATTACTACAACCTACAGGAGCTACTCATATAAAGCATTAAACTTTGGCAAAGAAAAGGTACAACAGAGTAACCCTCTTCGAAAAGAAAGAAATACATTATTTTTTTTTCCTCTTTAAGAATGATTCTTTACAATATTCTAAGATCTTCCTCCCCTTCACTTTAGGATCCCTAGCTCACTTTTTTAAGCAACAACATCGGCTGCATGTTTATTTGTGCTACTTCATCTTTATATCTTCTCACAAATATCGACACCAATATCGAAAAACAACCATAACATAACTCCTCATAGTCACTTTTGCCTGCAATACTATGTACTAGTTGTCTAAGATAGAATTTACTGAAGATAGTGTATTTGATGGAGCATAAGTCATGCATTTGAAATCATATGGACCCAAGAACTTTGTAAACAATATAATCTATAGTCTTGACTCTTTACTGTAGATATTACCATTAGATTCTAGCTTGAGGGATTCGATATTTGCTTGCCAAGTTTAAGAAATTATTACTTTGTGTGTGTTTGGTTATGCTAATTACTCTTAATGCTTTTTTCCGACCTTGTTGATTCATCAACAGATCTTAATCCTCAGTGCAATGATTCAAAAAGAACCACTTCTGTTTGATATATAGCTCCCTTAATTATGATTTGTTTCTTTTTCCTTATCTGATTTATTCATGAGGGAAGATCTTTTTCTTTATCTGACTACCCTTTTCTTTACTGTTGTCATTTATATTTCTTTTAACATTAATATTTAATCACATGCAAACTAAGAACATTCTGAAGCATCAGGTTCTGTTCTCAAAGTAACATATTTTAAAACTGAGGATTGGATATTGTTTGCAGGCTCAAAAACAAAGCAAGCAGGAGACCAGTCGTTGGTCCAAAAAACAAAAATACCCATTTGCTGATTTTGAGTTCCCCTCCCTTTGCTTTTTCTGCATTCTCGAGGTTAGTCCTAAAGTTGCAACTTTTCCTTTACTTAAAAAAACCCAAAACATACATTTTTTTGAAATATTGTAAGATAGTGAAATCTTGAATGTTGATGGAGATTGTTTTGGTTTTTGAATTTAAAATAATAATAATATTCTTATTCCCATGACGGTTTCTTGATGTGACCAATGAAATCTCTGATGTGGTCGGAGGGATCCAAAAGAAGTTTAAAGCAAAGCAAAACAAAGCAAACTTGATGTTATTATTGGATTATAGATGATGGTGATATTCCCTCAGTGGATAAAGGTCCAATGCACAATCATTAAAACAACTGGCTGATGACATTAGCAAATCAATTAGGGATGCGAGTCGTTTTTGAACCAATCTTGATTTAGTCGGGTCCAAATTTTGTCCTGATTTGAAGGTTTAGGCTTTGGACCGGCCTGTGGTTGACCACTCTAAATGAATAGGCAGATGTGTCCATGGCCTGCGTCGGTGGGGTTTAGGCTCTAGCCTCATGCGGACTAAAATGGACCTAGTTGGAAAAATACAAATTGGTCCGTGGGTTTCTCTTGCCATCACAAGATTCACAACATTCCTTGTTTCTAGTATATTGATGTCCAACTTGTGAAGTAGTTGGTGTCAGATTCTTTTTTCTAACGTTTTTGAGATTTGCAATTGTGCATTCTTGATTAGAGTGTGTAGCCTAATTGTAGTGTTAGTGTATACGGGCATAGCGATTTGACATTCTGAGATAAACGGGCCTATACATGAGATGGGCTTGATTATGAAACTTTTCTTCCTCGGCCCAATTTGTAGCACTTTTTGAGTAAATGAGCATTTAGTATATAATCTATCTGAGGTAATGCATTGTGAAGTACATGATGATTTTTTTTCCCTTGTGAAATTACTTTACTCTTATCTTTCTTTGATTGTACTCTTTTAACATATCTTGTTTGGATACATTCGAATAAATCAAGCTCGACATAAGATGCGAAAAGGTGGTAACAGTATCATGTGCATATCAGACAGTCTCGTTACACATCAATCAAATGCAAGTGATGTATGACATTGATCTTACACCCAAAACTATGTTTGGTTATAGTTAAATCTTATTAATTCTTATAAGTTTGTGTAACTAACTTGTCACAAGAAGAATTATTTCGTTCTATAATGAATCCAACGTCTATAACTTTTCCTATAAATTGGGTTTGGTTGGCAGAAATTAATTGGTGTTTGGTACGGTTTCGAATCTGAAACAACATTTTGACTCAATCCTTATAATCATAATTGAAATCAGCTAACTAAATATACCATAATTATGTATAAACTTTGTTAGATGGTTTCTACCGCACCGACCGTATACTGCAATATCAGAGCCATAATTTACACGGCTTGGACGATACCAAGAACGTTTTTCCATTTTATTTCAAACAATGGGAAAGCAAAATATATAATTGAATTCAGACAAAATAAGATTTTGGCTATATAGATGATAGATGTCACGGGTTTTTATAAAATATATGCTTGGACGAGACAATGGAAAAACGTCTATAATCGTCACATTTCTCTTGTCTTTCACGATGTTCGCGGCGCGGCCGTATTGAACTGTTTCTATGCTCATAGTCATATGCATCAAAATACGAATTATTTTCCCTTGGGTTATATGCACATTGGTTCGATTACTCTCACTAACACGCCGGGTGAAAGAAAAGGCGAAATTAGGGCGTATAACTTTCTTTCTTTCCCTAGTTTTTCTTAGATATCATCTTTTCATTTGTTTCTGACAAATAACATTAATTATAGCTTTTTACCATTTTTATTAACAAATAACCCGATACACGTTTTTATATTTTTCTCGTTTTCTGTCTTGTAGGTTTCTTTCGGTTTTTGTTTAAAGGCGGATGTCAAATGAGAGTATGAGACAGATTGAAGGGTCGTCGTGGTACGAGCTCAGACAAACCTTAAGACGGTAGGGATTTATGATTTTTGGAGTAAGGGTTAGTATTTCACGATTCAGAGAAATCAAAATTAGCATTAACAATGAACAAAGATTTTTTTTTTTTTTTTTTTTGGACAAAACAATGAACAAAGATAAACTAAGTTTGTATAAGAAAAACACATGAATTGAAACTAAGTTTGTATAAGAAAAACACATGAATTGAAAGCTTAAAAAAATGCCAAACTTTTCAATAACTTGCTAGCTATTAATGGAAAAAGCACGATTGGAAATCTGTTTTGAAAACGAAATAGATCATAAACAATAACTTTCTAAAGATTCTAAGAAGTAATGAATATATTTGAAAATCGTTTAAATGAGAAAACGCTCCATTTTAAATACTGAGACGTTTTTTATAGAAAAGAGAACTAAGTTAACGTCAAATCGGATGTAAAATTGTGTTAGTTTAGGAGGAAAATATATATAAAAGAAAAATGTTATCCCAACAAATTAACATACAGTATATACTCAAAAATGTTATCTAGGATGTTACCAAAAGAGCAAATCCAAACCACCGGAACACCATGGGTTAGACATAAAGGTGATAGATCTATGATAGATCATCTATCTTTACTTATTCATTTGGGGTAAAAAAAACAGATAAGCCTCGTTTTCATGAACACGTGACTTTCTTTCTTCTATAATAAAATAACAAGTAGTAATACCTTCTCTCGCATGGGGTTGGAAGAAATATTCAAGATGGCTAATTAGTAAAATAAATTAAGGATAGATATTCGAATATTGCTTCGCAGGACTCAAGTGTTGGTTTGTCTTGTCATAAAACAACCACTGAGAAGCCAACATGCTTATCATGGTCGGAACATCATGATAAAAAGCTCACTCTAATTTAATCATTTTGCTTCTTTCATTGATCATAAAAAGTTTCCTCCAAATCCGCCTTTACCACATCCACAAGCCTCCCCACCTAATCTATACACACATATCACACATTTTCTATATATATTATATCATGTTGACATGTTGTTGACTCATATAGAATATTCCCATGCGTTCTTCACCACGACTTACTCACAAAATCCCTACAATAATCTATGGAAATCTACGCATATATATATTATTGGATTCTTTTAAAACATTTTTATATAACTTTAGTAAAATGTTTACTTTTTTCAATTAAACCCTAGTCCTATGTTCGGACACGTCTCCATGTCTTTCTTGTAACTATTCAAACTCAACCTCAAGTGCTCATCATCATCAACTTCAAAAGCCCTCTTCATTAGAGGCTGCTGTTCAACGCAAACGGCGTCGTTTAAGCTTCTTTTCTTCCCTGTTAACACTTCCGATTTGATCTCCATCAACGGAAGCTCGATCGATTTATTAAGGTTATTGTCAATTTCCAATTTTATCTCTGAGCTCTCTGAAGATGTCAACGAGCTCTCTACTGAACATCTCAGCTGACTAATTCCTCTGTTTTCTGGTTTCTTGCACCACAAGAAACCTTCTTCTGCTTCTTCCTCTTCTTCTACTTGCGTTAGCTCTGAGAATGAAGAACTTGGACAGCCTCTGTTCACCATTGAAGCTAATCGAGAGAGCTCGGTTCTCGCAAAGTCCATGCCGAGATTTGAAGATGTGTAGCCAGCGAGAGTTTGTTGAGCTTTCATTAAAACAGATTGTAAATACTTGCCTTGTGCCTCAATCTTCACCTGCAAATGCCTCTGAACCTGAAAACCAAAACATTTTAAGACCCTAAAGAGATATTATTGTGCTTATTAGAGTTGATCAGGTCATTTTATTGATGTTATTACTTCGATTTGTTCATGAAGTTTCTTCTGAACTTCCATCTGCATTTGTAAAGCCTCTGTGATTTGCAACCCTCTGCTTCAAATAAACAAACAATTAATTTCCATCTTTATAAAAAAATCTATCTATAAAAGATTTTATTCTTTTTGATTCTCTGATCATTACTCTTTAGCTGGATTGCTGTTTTCTTCTGTGACACTGCAGCCTCGGAGATCTCTAGAATCATTTTTACTCTCAGCTTCTTGGTTTTCTGAAGCAGAGGAAACTGCTACATCAAGAAACAAAACATACATATTAGCCCAATTTGGTCAGATCAGAGTTCAAACTCAAGAATATGTTTCTATCTTCGTCTTAGAAACATTGTCAATGTGTTAATGTTTGATCAGAAACATCAAACCTTCAAGCTTGTTATCATCGAACTTCATGCTTTTCCCTAACCGATATTTCTGCAGAAATATAAAATAAAAATTAGATTTTCAAGAAGAAAAAAGAAAACACTGATCCGATCAAAGATTCTGGTGAACACTACCTGTAAATGACTCTTGAGATGGTATAAGGTAAGCCCAGGAATCTCCATAACCTTCATCAAACCCTTAGGTGTTGCTTCTACAAACACAAACAGAACAAACAAATATAACAAAAACAATCAAGAAACATGAAAATGAAGATAAAGACACACAAAAATACGTACTGTTAGGTCCTCCAAGTTGATTAACGGCTTCGATGAATTTGTGATGAAGATCACAAGTCCATTTCAATCTTGGCTTAGCATCCGTTGACAACACAAGGCTCATCATCTTTGCCTTGTGATTATTATTAGTATTAGTATTGTTGGCATTATTGTTGATCTCCATTAATAAACACATACAAATTTAAGAAACGACCCAAGAAATTTAAATAAAAACGAAAGGGTGATTTGTTTTCAAAGATTGTTGGGTTTGTTGGCAAAAGATATGGAGATTAATAGATATATATATAAATCTTTGGAGTGGTTGATGTTTTTTTTTCTTTTTTTTTTTCTTCTTTTCTCACTCCATATCTGGAAACATGAGTGGGGTTCTGTTGGAGAAGAGAATATATGCTCTCTTGACCCTTTCCTCTTTCTTTCTTTATGATTATTATTATTTTTTTGGTTAATTTATGTTTTTTATTTCTCTTTCTTCGATCATTTCCCGATTTCACACCACTTTTTTCTTATTTGTTGCCTTTTTGTAATTTTCGTGTTACTTTTTTCTTCCATATATGAGGCAATAAGATCAGATAAAAAAGGTTTGTACACTTCGTTTTTGGTCGTATAGACATCGATCGATCCTAATGGACACATATCGTATGTTCAAATTCTTTGTTTGCAATTATTATCACCGTTTCATATCCTATTTTTAATATGGTCCTCTATGTTACTTTCTTCTTATGTAAAAATATGGTCTATGTTATATATTATTGCACCATGGCCTTTTAGGATTTTGCACGATCCGTATATGTTGCAATCTTATAACATACATAACATTTTTTAAAAACGTTTCATTGGTGGATTGTCTGGGAATGATCAATTAAGAACAATATTTATATAAGTTATAATCTCTTGATAGTTCCAATCTTATTAAATTCGTTTTAATAAGAAGCAAATATATCCACCACACGGATATATTTTTGTATAATTAATATATCAGGATAGACAATGATGTATTATAATTAAGTAAAGGTGGTGTATAAATACAAGAATTGCTCCTAAAAAGAAGGTAAAGAAAAAGTGTAAGGTTTGTTGTGTTGTGTCTCATCTCTATCTTGGCTTGCTCTTCCGTAATGTTGCCCCCACCATACTTGTATATATGTCCCTTCATATAACATTTTTCAACGAAGAATCTACATATATATAGACTCATCGATGTCGACAGAAGAAAATGATAGACTCATATGTAGTATTACCAAAATTATATGTACGCATGTCGTATGTTTACACATATACATGTATCTTTTCTATTCATGATGCAGATGAGCTACTTTTAACTATGTGATAGCAATTTTTTTAGTGTTGTCTTCTATTTTGACTTTTTGGGTAGAAAAACTTTTCTTATCATTTGTTGAGTTGTGGAACATAAATGTCTTGGACCCGGTATATGACTCTCGACTACTGGATAATAAATCAAAATGGATAATGGATATCTATGTTCAGCCCTAAATGAAAATATATAAACGTTTAAAAATGTTATATGTTCTTGTAAAGCTAGGCTATAATATATTAGTAATTTTTTTTTATATATATACATCTTTTTCAAGGAAATAAAAGATGGGAGTGATTGGCAGATTCCCTTGGTTGTATGTAGAGGTGAGGGAATCTAACCTCAATATAACTTTAAAAAGAACAATCCATTCCTCTATCTGCCTAATTTTTCTTTATAACCACTCACACAATGAAAGTGAATCCAGCCAGATTGCGTTTAATAATTAGATTAATATAATAAAATCTTTATAAGTCAAAAACGGTAACTAAAAATAAATGAAAATTGTAACAACTCTATGCATGGTCTTGACTCATGAAGAAATATATGGTCCATAAATGTCAACAACAAGATATAATGAGCCAGAAAGATGGCACCCCAACACAACATTATATACTGAAGTTTCATGATCCACTTCAGAGGAATATCTCTCAGGTGTTCTCGGATCTGAATTGATCTCTTGCAAGGTTTTATTTATTTATTTTATTTTAAACATATTTATTTCAACGTATTATTCATTTATTATATGCATGTGAGAAAAATCTTGACATGAACCCAAATTTCATGTCGGTGACTTAATACATACAATAGTTCATTTAAAACAAAAGTTAAAAAGGAAAAATAGTGTTTAATTTTAGTGTATGCTTGATGTGTAGTATGTCTTTAAATTAAAAATGTTGACCTTTTATGATGCTCAGAATTTTTTGGTCAAGATAACCACATAATTATTGATGAAAGATTTAATATTTGTCGTCTCATGCCGAAAGATCTATTCATTAAAAGCTTGTAATCTAGCAGAGTTGTTTTTGTAAGTATATAAACTCATATAATAATATGCTTAAGTATAGAAAGTCTATTTTTAATATTAATTTTATCATCAAACTATACTACGATAAATCAGATTCAAGTATTCAACCACTGAATCATGAAAGAAATTTACAAGTCTTTTGAAAGATACAATCCTTATTATCAAATTCAAGATATTTTTGTTTTCACATATACATGTTTTGGTCTTATGTGCAGGGCCACTTTACGAGAGTAAATATTTTTAGCCAATCAAACTACAAGTACTGTAAGTGGACTCCATCCAAAACTTCAACTCTCAAGACTCTCGTTAACGTGTTTTTGTTGGTTCAACTTTAACCATAATTATAAGAATTTGTTTCTTGACATCATAATTATAAGAATTCAAAGTTACTATTTTTTAGAATAACTAAAATACTTTTTTTTTTCTCTTTCACACAAGTCTTTTCTAAGGCAAGTCTTGTTGTAGAAGCAATAAATAAATATATTCCAAAATAAAAAAAATTCTTCGCTAGCTTTAAATGGAAAAAGAATTCAACTGAATATAATAAAACCTAAAATGTTGCAAATTACAATTCCTTGAAAAAGATACTGAAAATAAGAAAAAGAAAGTAGGAGTTTTATATTTGTGATGGCTTATAGAGAGCCGTCGGTAAAAGCAGAGAATCTGATCGAGCTTTAAATTTTATGGCTTTGACGTCTTTAGAATCGAAATCCAATGATTATTCTCTTAATCCCTCTTTTCTTTCTGAATATACATCGCTTAATTATTCATGAGTGTACAACAATCACCCCTTGTAATATATATACACAACAATATATACCCAATTTATGCAATAACTTGTTTCATGTCTTCATTTTTCTTACTAAAAGGATGTACTAATTTAAATTCTGATATATACATATTTTAAATAGTAGTTAGATTCACATTCTCCTATGTAAGGAATGGATTCACTCGGATTTGTTATGATATATGGCCCTATGAGGCATAAAAATCGTAAGATTCTGATTTCTCTTTAGAAATAAAGAAGGAGAAAACTGAGAGAAATTGGGGGACCCAATGTGGTAGCTTGATGTCGTGGTGAAGCATCTTCTCCTACTACGAGTTTCTGTTTTAGTGGACACTTTTCATTTGTTCATTTCTTAAAGAAAGGAATATTATTAATCATTCAATCCAACTTCTCACACACACACATGCATGCATAAATATGCATATGAATGAGAGAGATATAAACATATATGTCGATCATATGTGTGGCCCGAATGTTTGAAAAACAAGCAAAGAAAATCACCAAAGCCAATAGAGGATAATGATCATAGAACTTTCTCTTTACTACATATTTTATATACTTTCTTCTAATGAAAAAAGCGAAAAAATATTCTCTAATAACTTGTTGAAAACCATTATCCTAAGAAATATGGAGTAAATCGAATCAAGCTTTTGATACATCATACCACATGATGAAGCGTGACGTGAGTTATACATAAGAATCAAGTGCTACATGCCGTTTAAGAATGATACTGACAAGATCCATCAAACCATCGAAATTTCGTGTTTAGATCAACCAAAATATAGTACTCGGATGTGATTATCTTACAATAAATTCGAGACAACGGTTTGATGGATATGATTATGATATATCAGCCATGAAAACTTTAATATAAACAGAATTGGTGATCATCCTATGTTATGTTTCTCCTTATGATAACTTCTATAGTAGACTTCACTATCTTCTTCTTTTACCAAGATTTAAACAAAAAAGTACTTTATTATAAATACCCTTTAGATTAATCTAACGTATCTTTTTCATACATTGTAATGAAGAAGTCATGAGATAAAATGAATAAGTGATAGATAGATGAAAATTATTAAAGAAGAAAACGAAAGGAGATTCTTGAATAATGTTGAAATTAGATCGAAAGCAGTCTGAAAGAGAGATGCCTCATCGATTATTATTCTCTTTTAGCTTTAAGGGGCCCAATTCAATTGAATGTGCTTGTATTGCACAGATCCAAATGCGCAAAAAAGAACACCTAAATTTAATTAAAATATTTTAAAATCCGTAAATCCATTTTCGAACAAACATGACATCATTCATGTGTCACTTGGAGACAATAATTCAATGAAAGTTTTTAAATTATTAGGGCAGGTAATTCAATTAGCATGTAATGTAGATCATACTAAACTTTTTTCGTTTACAACTAAATTCATTTTAGAGATGTTGTTAGAAATTATCTTATAATTTTATGTCGATTTTCTTACAAAACAAGATAATGTTAATCACCCAATCAAAACAAAAAAAATTTGGGGTTAGGAGGATCAACTCACTCAAATAATCGTAGTAGGATTAGTCCAATTGGAGAATTGAGGAAATCAAATGAGACAGTGAAGAGAGTACTCTTTCCTTGACGCTGTCGAATTACCTGTCAATGGGCCTTGGGGCAACAACACAAAATTGTCAGATTATGGCCTGTATATTGCAGACTTTTCCGTTTTAAAACATTTCATAGACGGGCCTAAACTAGATTCTATAGATCATGCCTTATTTTAACCCATTAACAAAGGTTTTAGAGTTCATTCACAAAATAAAGAGCCTCTCGTTTAAAATTACATGAAAATATTTATCTACATACATTCATTACACTTTATTAATTAACATCTAAATTTATACTACTTTTATTTATTTTGGATACTAAGTATGTAGATATGATATAAATAAATTACTTATTTCCAAAACATTTTCCTTACTCAGACATCATAGCTAGCTTTTAGTTGTCAAAAGTTCAAATATCATTTACTTTTAAAAATAAAGTACAAATTCTTTTTCACAATCAATAATATGAACATTGAACCTTAGAATTCATAAAATGATTATCAGCTTTTATTATGTCAATCTTAGTCATGGAACATCTATTATCTTACTTTTCATCGTAACTACACAACAACAAAAAGTAACACGCAACTATACGAATAGTGGATATTAAGTAGGGATATATCTGCAAAATACGAAAACAAATGTTATAAAATAAACAAAAGAAAACACGATCGAAAAGACTTCATGCGATAAGAGAAAAAGATATGGTCCAGCCTTATCTCATACCTGGAAAATGCCACGTGTCAGACACAACCAGAACATAGCCCTCTCTTACTACCACAAACTTTTTTTCAAATCTTTTTTGATTACTTTCCATTAATTTAAAGAACACATCGATGCTTTTGTTTATGTTGGATACGCTACTACAAAACCCTACACCAGAAAATATGTTCCTATTAAATCCACGTGTCGGATATTCATTGGTCACATGCTTGACGAACAGCTAGATTCTGGCAGACGAACCTTTTTAAGAGTTGTGATGGACCAATCCACACGTGGTGTATTACAGCTGACGTGGGCTTAGATGTAGGATGTTTCGGAGACGATGTGGGTCATGTGCTACGTGGTTACACAGCTTGGCATTGATAGTTTATGCCTTGTCGGATTTACATGTAATAATCATGTCAGATATGTATTTGTACCTAATTCTGTCGAGAGAGGAGATAGAAATTTCAGATGTTGATTTGCAATTGTATTAAGATCATATAATGATAACGCTTTACAAACGAAAAAAATTGATAACCGAGATATTCCGAATCGAAGTCTATACTTATTTTTGAAACCTACAAAAAGCCGAATATTTTTGCCACTTAAACGTCTCCGGTTACAAACCATGATAGAAATGACAGTGAAATTTTTTTAATACTAGTCGAAGGATTCAAACACTAATCCCTTAACTCTATGATAAATTATTGAACTACTGAATTAACTACTTTTATAAATTTGTTATAAAAAAAATATTGGTAAAAAGTAAAGTTTTATACCATTTTTGATTTTTGACAGAATTACAGGACCGAATTACAGTAATTAAGCAGATTAAAACAATCTACAGAAAGCAATCTCAACGTTCAAGACCAAGTTACGAGATGAAACATCGATTCCGAACCGCGAAACTCGAAAATTTGTGTGATCGATGAAGACTATAAATTTGTTAATAATTTATGAAGACTTTATACATAGGTCAATGGATTTGTAAAACCGGGTTTAGAAAGAAACATAACTTGAGATGAATATAGGTCATATTTTAAAACCCCGTTTTCTGCGAAATGTGTTTTGTTTATTAGTATGACTTTCATGTTACGTACATCTGACCTTTTATCTTCTGTTTTAGGTTTAATCTTTTTCAATACGTTTACACCATTTTGAATAAGAACCAAGTGTTTCTTCTATTATTCCTTTTAAAATCCGACGTGGCAAAACAAAGAGAGGTGAGAAAATCTTTAAAACGCCACTAGAAAGGGGAATCAAAAAGAGCGTGAAAAAGATCTCAAAATGCCCACTTTCTTCACAAACATGTGGCTCTCATATTTCTACATGTCTCTCTCTCTATTCTGACGTGTACTTTTCTCTCTCTTCTATGCACTATCTATCGTCATTAATACCAACCTCAAGCCCCTTCTTGTTTTCTCTTCATACTCTTTTTTTTTCCTCCGATCTTCATAGAGAAAAAAACAGAGGAAACAATTTATTAGACCTTCATAATTAGTTATGTCTAAATCTAGAGATATGGAGATAAAGTTGTTTGGGAGGACAATCACATCTCTTTTAGATGTGAATCGTTATGATCAATCGTCGTTGTCCCCTGTTCACGATGTTTCTTCTGATCAAAGCAAGGAGGATTCGTCATCTTCTTCATCTTCTTGTTCTCCAACTATTGGACCAATCAGGGTACGTCATGAGAATCTTCATCATTTTTTTTTATTTTTTTGTGTGTTATTTTTTAATTAATTAATCAATCAACGAACTTCTTGAGAGATTCCATGGCGGGTCAATTTTATGATTCTGAGACAAACCCATTTCTTGGCTGATGGATTCTATTAATGGGTCAATCTCGATCTGATAATCCCACTTTTTATTTCCATGAATTCTTAATGGGAAAATATTGCATAATTAAGGAACAAAAAAAAAAAAAAAATTAGTTGAATTAAGAAAACATGCCAGATTCAACAGCTTTCACCAAGCTAATTTTACTTTGTTATTGTTACTAAAAAGGCTAAAAAGTGAATGTTTATATCCGTAAGTCATGCCTCTTGCTAATTCTAATCAAAATTCTTCAAAATTTTCAGGTTCCGGCAAATAAAAGTGATCAAGAGAGTAACAGATTCAAAGATCCATACATATTATCAGATCTAAACGAACCGCCAAAAGCAGTATCTGAGATTTCATCACCAAGAAGTTCCAAGAACAATTGTGATCAACAGAGCGAGATCACGACAACAAGTACTACATCAGGAGAGAAATCAACGGCTCTCAAGAAACCAGACAAGCTTCTTCCATGTCCTAGATGTGAAAGCGCAAACACCAAATTCTGTTATTACAACAACTACAACGTGAACCAGCCACGTTACTTCTGCAGGAACTGTCAGAGGTATTGGACAGCTGGTGGTTCCATGAGGAACGTTCCCGTTGGCTCAGGTCGTCGCAAGAACAAAGGATGGGCTTCTTCAAACCATTACTTGCAAGTCACTTCTGAGGATTGTGATAATAATAACTCGGGGACGATCCTCAGCTTCGGTTCTTCGGAATCTTCGGTTACAGAGACTGGTAAACATCAGTCTGGAGATACAACAAAGATAAGCGCTGATTCAGTTTCTCAAGAACGCAAAACCTACCAAGGGTTTCTTCCTCCGCAAGTAATGTTACCTAATAATTCTTCTCCTTGGCCTTACCAATGGAGTCCAACGGGTCCTAATGCTAGTTTCTACCCTGTCCCCTTCTATTGGGGATGCACGGTTCCGATATACCCTACCTCCGATACTTCACCAGGTTTAGGAAAACGGTCAAGAGATCAAACTGAAGGAAGAATCAATGATACTAATACAACAATAACTACTACAAGAGCAAGATTGGTTTCAGAATCTCTTAGAATGAATAGCGAAGCTACTAAGAGCGCGGTGTGGTCTAAGTTACCAACAAAACCCGAGAAAAAAACGCAAGGATTCAGTTTGTTCAATGGATTTGACACAAAGGGTAACAGCAACAAAAGCAGCTTGGTCGCTGAAACTTCTCACAGTCTACAAGCAAACCCTGCAGCGATGTCTAGAGCTATGAACTTCAGGGAGAGCATGCAACAATAATCAGACACTGATATAGATATATATTCATGAACTGAGATATTTGAGTTTAGCTAATTGTTACCTTGTGGAAGAAGGAAAATCCGTGTAGATATTTTGTTGTTTCGAACTAAGAGTAGATATAGTATTTACTGTTGTACACAAACAGAAATATTTTTGGAGTTGTAGATATTTTTCTCCATTGTGTGATGAAGTTGCAACATATATAAACCTTTAGATTAATATCTACGTGATCTATCGTGAAATTACAATTACGTTTTTGCCCCTGAACCCAAGAGATAAATATTCTCAACTCCGAATTGTCCTCTCTGGTAAATGCATGTCAGAAGAACATGAGGTTTCAGATTATTAGCTTGTACGATTTTGGTATTTAGTGTAAATGGGTCAAACTAATCTAAGATAAGAGTTAAGAAAAGTGGAATATGAAACCAAAGAAAGCAGAGCATCTTTCACTTTCATTTTTGGATTAAAGCAAAGAATCCAACCACTGGCACTGAAAAAAGGCTAAAAGAAGAGCATAAAAGTCTCTTTTTCTAAAAAGCAATTATTCTTTTTTTTCCAATGTCCTTTTCCATTCTTTTTGCATCTTCACTAATTCTTTTATACTACTCATTTTGGTTATAAATTATTATATTGCAATATAACTACATTAATTCGTTTGGATACCTTATTGCTCTACATACCCTTTTTATAACCACGTAATATCAAAATTTGGATCATAAATCATTTTAAATTTGAAATCAATCTTTGATAATACTTTCGACTCTTCCATAAAAAGTAAATATAATGTAATTTCAAATGAGACTTAAATCCAGATTAATTACAGAACGTTAAAACAACATTTAAAACTTTCAATTGTCTAATAATTTAATAGAAGTTCCTTTTGTTTTGGTTTATATGGTTGAGGGGTAAACCAAATAAATGTTATACAATTGAGCATTTGAGCTCATATATTCGTCCCCAAAAAATAGATAAATGTTTAATTTGTTTTTGAGTTCTTCACGAATTCTACATTTAGGTGAAAATTGAAGGCGCATAAAGACTGTGTTTTTTAGAGTGTTTTCACTTAGCTGCACAAAAAGGTACAAAAAGCTTAAAACCCAGTCACATTTAAAGAAATAGCAGGGGAGGGCGGGAGGCTTCGCATACTCTTTTCCCAAACCGGAAGTCTGTTCTAAGTGGTTGGTGAGTTCTCATTTTTAACAAAGGATACAAAGGTCAGGGAACACAAAAGTTTGAGAGGTGCTCGAGTGGAGAGAAAGATAGAAGAAAAGAAATGTACTTGGAGAGCAAATATTTAAACCATACGCAACATTGATAGCTCAAACGAATTTGGAAGGGTTTCGGAAAATTCCTTACCAAAAGGTCTAGTCATCATAAAAATCACATGATTAATTAACTTAAAACATTATAATCTTTTTTTTGTTAAAGGATTTTCTTAAATAAAACACTAAAAAGTATTCAAAGCACTACAGAACCATTACAACCAGAAAATAAGAAAAGAACTAGTAACTAGCTAGTACTAGGAGGACCAAGGATCCAACAAATGAAGCTTGAAAACAGAACCTAATCAATGTTGCAGCCTTAGGTAATCCTCTCAATGACAAATATTCATATGACTAAAGTTATGAAATATATTTCTTAAATGTGAAAAGAAGGAATAAAGTTAGGTAGACCTCGTAGGAGGCCTCTCAGCTTTCACCTGGACCAAATTATGTAGAGACCGATACGTATATGTTCTCGTAAAGTAGTTCAGCTTTTTAAAGGAAACGAACAGAAGAATTGTTTTCTTTTCGAAAAATAAACGAAAAGAAAAGTTATGAATACTTTAATTATTGCATTAACTAATAAGGAACTAGCTACGTTAACATGAATGTTCTCCTTTATTAGTTGTCCTTTACTCCTTTTGGCCATTAGAGGTGTTTTTTTTTTTTTTTTTTTTTTTTGTTGGACAATTTAGAGGTTATGGTTTGATATTTTTTTTTTTTTTTTTTTTTTTTTTTTTTTTTTTTTTTTTTTTTTTTTTTTTTACTTCAACACGTATCCTGTTTTCAACGGTTCGATTTAATTAACCAATACAATCCGTTATTTTTTATTTCTCCTTTCAAGAACATCTATTAAATCAGAAACAAAATATAGATATTCACATGCGACTTATAAATTATAATGGTAGTATTCGATCGACTTATAATATGTTATGTACTCTCGATCGAGAAATTGAAACATTTCGGTTATCAATGATTCAAACTATCAAAAAAACATTGGGCCTGATGGTGGGCCTAAGCCTGGAATAGCAATAGATTTGAGTGGTCGAAATTGGCCTAATATGAAGTACACAAGTCATTAGACCGTCTGATGCACATTGCACACTAGCTAGGAATGCTTACAGTTTTATCCGTTTCTTGTGGATCTCATAGAACCTAAATTAACTAATTAGCAAGTGGAAGTGTTTAGTGAAAAATCGGAATTAATACAAAATCGAATCTTAATTTCATAAATCAATCAATTATTTCAATTTAATCATACAAATGAGTTAAACTGGACTAAAACTACAATAACGTATACAAATAGTATCATGATATAAATCAAATGATTATTACAAAATAAAATAACTAAGAGAAGGGGCCATGTGGGTGACATGAGGTCGATGAGACGCATAAGTAAGGAGCAATGAAATGAAAATAAGGTTTTTGCTTTGGAGAGAAAAAAAATGCAATGGGTGTGAGAATATTTAAGAGTAGATGTTTGGACTTTCTGTTGCAGAATCTGTGCCTGAATCTTGCAACCTCATCAATATCGCATGTTATTATTAAATTTCTGCATACTCCAAGTAAATACAATAGTACATTATTCTCTTTAATTTGACTTCTCTATCGTTCTTTGTCGTTTCTTATTTCCACATCATCGTCCCTGCTTTAACATATGTCACCTTCCTCTTCATATACGAAGCATGTTGTTACTCTCACTCTACACGATTTTGGACATTAATGACGGAATCTGACATTTTCATATAAGATAAGAGTTAGTTAGAACTATAAAGTGGTACACATGTTTATACTTCGAATCAAATTTGTTAAAGGTGAGACAATTTGGCATGTACATAAATGAAAGCATTGATTTTAACCAACGAGTGGTAATATATGTACGTACTTATTAACCCGGGGTAAGGAATGTTGCATGTGACTAAGGACAACAACTATTAACGCAACATAACTACATCGATAAGGACTCAAATCATCTCATAATTTTTGTTAACTAACTTAAGCGAGTCTTGTTCATGATGATGATCACACTGTCCCCAAACCAAGAAAATCGAAAAAGGGTGGTTTCTTCTCCTCAGTCATTCTTTCAAACATCTCACTCTTCCCGGTTTGGTTTAAGAAATCGAATGTAGTTGCCTCTTGTGTCCATGCAATATATTCGCCGACCATCATTTCGTTTTGGAACATATCCGCCATTAACGGACTCTCATGATCATAACCTAAACGTTACACAAATGGAAAATTTTAAAATTGCAATTTTAGATATGGAACTCTAAAACGAAAGGAAAGAAAAAACAAACTCAAACCTGGAAAGCAAGGAATTGGCAACATAAGCTGCTTCTGGTCATTACTAACAAGGTGGGTCAAAGCTAACCTAGTAGGGTCAAAATCATTGAAAAGGTGAGGATTAGGGTTAATGAGTGGCTTAAGAGGAAGCATCGTCTTCCTCCTACGGTAAGCAGAAGATTGCTCTCTAAACTTGCGAGCCATTATAACATGCCAATGGTTCTTCACAGAATTATCCGTCCTTCCAGGAAAAAGCCTCGCTATCATCGCCCATTTGTTACCATAAAGCCTATGAGCTTGCATTAGCCTCTCTTCTTCTTCCTCTGTGAAAGCTCTTCTATTTATCCTCGGGTCTAGTTGGTTAAACCATCGAAGCCTACAGCTTTTCCCTGTTCCATATTAACACCCAAAATTTCAAGAACCTGATTCTTGAAAAAGCTTAACTAAGCGATAGAATTTACGTACCGGATCTTCCTTGGAGCTTTTCAGCTATGAGGTTCCAGTTTTGTGGGCCGTAGAGAGCGACTAGTTCTTTGAGCTTAGTATCTTCAGCTGGTCTCCAATGTCCTCTAGACACCGAAGCTTTTGACGAGTGCCCACAGCTTCCATAGACTGTTGTATCTTTCTTGTTGCAATTACTGTAATCACTTAGATTAGGGTTCATGTCTTCTTCTCTATGACCCGTGTAGTAGCTACTGAGATGTTGAGCATTGTCCATGTTTAAAGAGAAGTAGTCCGATGAAGCAATCTGATCCATCCAACGGTGTTGATCTTCCGACATGATACAATGTTGTTGTTGGTTAGTGATGATGTGAGGACGAAGACAAAGAAGACGGGAAGCAAGGTGTTATGGAGAGAGAAGCCACGTCAGCATGCACCATCTCCATCCTCATTGGAGGAGAAGAGCAAATATTAAATATGAATTTGTACATCATAATTGATATTTGTGTGATATTATTACGTATGGCTCTAAGCTATGTGCGTGTATGTATATGTTGTGACCTTATTTTCTGACAAAATGCTGTTATACAACTGTTAAAAGGTTCATGGACTGTCACGGACTGATTTGAAAGCTGATATATAATATATATTTGTATTTATGCATTGTAAATTACTTTCAACAATCAGTTTTACATTCTAGATACATAATTTAGGTTTATTGTATAAATAGTATTATTATCTCTGGTTTAAGTTATAACCAAATAGCTATAATCTACATTTACACTAAAATCCGATAATATATTCACAATTATTGTCACTAATTCTTTTTGAAAGAACCATAAATGTGAAAACGTATAGAGATGATAGAAATAATTTTTTAAAAATAGTAGGACAGAGAAAGAGTAAAGGACAGGGAACACGTTTCCTACGTTGTGAGCAGTGGAGATGTGTTTGGAAAAGTGGAGAGAGATGAAAAGTTGTTAAACATTTTTTTTTTTAGTTCAACTGCTTTTGTTCTTTGTTGCCCCAAACAAAACATCATATTATTCTACGTACGATAGCTTGCCAAACAAAATCAAACAAAAGTTTTTGTAAACCAATGTGGTTTACTTTTTTTGAATTTTGAACTATGAATATGATCTTTTTCTTGTCAAATAACCAGACGATTTCAGCCGAAATTTATCTAATTAAGCGTTAAGTATTCTTGTCATTTAATACATTCATAGTGGTCAGTCATGATCAACATGCTAATAGTAGAACGATAAACTAAAAGATAAACATTTTGAACCACTAAACCATATCATAAATTGGTTGACATTTTGTTTTCCTTTACAAAGAAGCCTACAATTTACAGAATTATATTACTTTTAATTAATGTTATTGTTGTTGTTGTTGGTTGTTACTGAAAATTGGAAATTTTAATGAGGATGAAACTAAAAATCTGAAGTAGTCCCAACCATAACAGCCAAAAAGGCTCAAAGCATACATTTGATTTGACTCTTGCGTCTTTTCTAACAACAATTATTTATCTCACGCACACTTCACATGTCCTTTCACCAATCCCCATGTATCTCTCACTCTCGAATTTTGATGGTTTATATGAAACTCTCTCTATATGTACATAGCCGGTCTCTTCATAATGTGAAATTGGGACTACTTCAGATGTTTAGTTTCATCCTCATTGTGAATGTGATGATCTTCAAAAATGAGTCCGGTTTTCATATAGTCTTGACTACTTGTTGCCATATCAATTGTACCATTCACTGATTTTTAAATTAATTATCCAACCATATGTTGCAGAAGTCGCTGTTATAAATCATTTTATAAGGGATCGGTTAGACTTATTATCGTTAGAATTTCCGTCGCAATATGAAATATTCATCACACTACAATGCAACTTTTTTTTCAAAAATGTAAAGTCTTTCTTTTTTTTAATGAATGAATTGTGCAACTATATTTTGATAAAGGCATTTACACTATATTAGCCCATATATACAAAGGAAATACCTAGGTTGGTGAGACTTTAAGCATAAAGCATACGTATTTATTTGACCAAAAAGATATCAATTGGCAGAGGAATACATTATCTCAGATTCAGAGTATTTTTTGCAGACTTGTACGGTCCATCTGCAGAGATTTCAGAACATTTCCTATGCTCTTTTTTTTTTTGGTCAATAACTTTGCATATATATTTTCTTAATTTCATTAAATTTGTGTCATACAATAGATGTTATAGTATGGATCGTTACTTTTTCAAAGATACTAACAAGTAACAACTCATTGACACGAACCATTAGCAGATACACCCAATAGCACATTATCTTTTGTCATTTGAATTTTTTTTTTTTTTAATATGTTCTCTACTTTTTTTTTGGAAAACATATGTTATCTACCTACTTATTCAAGTTAAATGTTTTATGGGTTTTCGTTTATAGAAAGCCATTAAAATAAGGTGTTGAATTTCTTGGTGAAGTTTCAATAACGGTAGGGGATAGATAAAATTATTAGAATTAAAATTTTTCAGTTTAAAATGAGGAACATAATGTCGGGAAAGGAAACGGAATTCAGAAATGAATGCATAGGATCCAATTCATATCAACAGGAAAATGTTTTTCGAGTCTACTGTGGTTTAATTTCATATATGCGACCCCACGAACTGATTTTAGCGTACCATGTTGCACAAATTCAATAACACGTGCATACTCTGCTCCTCATTATACTATACCTACACATACGCGCATTGCTCAATTATACATCGACCATTTCGGAGCACATAGTGACATAGCCAATGGCTAGTTTAATAGGTTAGCTTTGGGTCTCAATACGCACAAAGCCTCATAAAAAAAAAAAAAAAAAAATCTATGGACTTCCACAAACTTCATAGACTAGTTTAGAGTTCCCGAAATTCCATAGGTTACAAAAGTTTCTTGTGAAGACATATGAACTAATGAACATGATCTACATTTTTTACAACTTTCTAACTAGATTTACAACTGGTTTTGCTTTGGCTAAAATAGATTTTAGTACGTTTTATTTGATTGGATTCAACTATGGTTTTGGTTTGGGATGATTTCGAACCGACCAAAAAAACTATACAACATGGTGGGCTTGGACATCAAAACAGGAAAACAAGTGATAATCGCATAAATGAACAAGAGAGTGAAATAGAAGTTTAAAAAAATGTGGACATGACACCACGACATGTACACGAAGAAGACTCACTGTTCTTAGAGTCAACAAAAACCCCATGACATGAAAGCTAACAAAATAGTAACAATCTCTCAAATATGAGAAACGAATTCCCTAAATAAAATGACCCATCTATTATCATATCCCCGTTGCTTTATTTTGGGAAGTTTTATAACATTTTTTTCTCCCCAAACTATCATCAAAAGATTCACAACCAACAAGAAATATAAAACCGTACCTTCAATCAACCCTATAGAATTATATATATATATATATATATATATATATATATATGAGTTGTCACGTAAAGGCAGCTAAAGATTGTAACCTTATTTGAAAGTTTTCACCTTATGTTACTGACTCTAAATAATTCATGACATATTTCAAATTAATAATCACGATGAGGATTATGATAAACATACATCCTCATCGTTGCCCAAAATAGCCCAATCAGATGAAAAAAAAAAAATAGAATAAACAAATCGTAGTGTATAATTGGGGATATTTTGGGCCTAAAGGCATACATAGACATTAAAAGCCCAAAATATTTATCATCATCCTCATCGTTGCTGCTTCTCTCCTTCCTCTTCCGCAATTGATTTTCTCCACAAATTCCTTCAGCTCTGCAACCAAGAGAACCGACGTAAACAATCATCGTAGTTTCCCGAATAGACTCTGGCGTGAAACAGAGTTTACTTTACTTTGAAGTATCAGAGCTTTCAAAAACAGAGAAGAAGAGAATCTGAGAAACAAGATTCTATGAACCGGTTCTCATCCACAATGGTAAACCGGTTTGCAAATCTTTGAACGTCGTCTAGTACGTCGACGAGGTTCTGATCCGGAAAAAAAAACAGAAAGCTCAAGCCGTAACTAATTTTGGACCAATTACGTTTTTTTAGTCTTTATGTTGAAGGAGAAGAAGACAAACAAAAAAACCTTTAAAAGCTTAGTTTAATCAGATAGCCCATAAATATAAAAGCCCATTGAGCACGTAACTAAAGAAACATTCGTGAAGCTTGCTATTTGACTTTGCGGAGTCAATGATCTTGATCTTGATCCTCTCTCAATCTTTCGTATACCTTTTCAGAGAAGTAAAAGTCTTTGTTGATCTTGATCATCCCTCAATCTTTATGCTAATGGATTCTTCTTTTTTCCTTACCATTCTTGTTGTTGCTGCAATAAGCTTCTTTATCTTTCTTAGAAAGTTCAAGATCCATCAAGAAAACAAAGATGTGGGTTCTTCTTCTACATCTCCTCCATTCACGTTTTCTTCTTTAACATCTCCTCCGTCTTTTTTGTCTTCTTCAACTTCTCCTTCATCTTCTTTCTCTTGCACCGGGACTCACCATGTCTTTCCGAGCTTCCGTGGGGAAGACGTTCGCAGAAAAATTTTAAGTTACATTCAACAGGAGTTTCAAAGAAAAGGAATTATTCCGTTCATTGATAATGATATCAAGAGGGGAGAATCCATCGGTCCTGAACTCATTAAGGCCATTAGAGAATCTAAGATCGCGATTGTCTTACTCTCGAGGAACTATGCTTCTTCAAAGTGGTGTCTTGACGAATTGGTGGAGATTATGGAGTGCAAGAAAAAGTTTGGTCTAACAGTGTTTGTAGTTTTCTATGAAGTTGATCCATCCCATGTTAAGAAGCTGACCGGAGAATTTGGAGCTGTCTTTCAGAAAACTTGTAAGGGTAGAACAAAGGAGGAGATTTGGAGATGGAGACAAGCTTTTGAGGAAGTGGCTACAATTGCTGGTTACGATTCAAGAAACTGGTTCGTCTACTTTGCTCTTAATCTTTCAACATATCAAACTAAATGTATTAATATCTCTGTTTTTTGGTAGGGGAAATGAAGCTGCCATGGTGAAAGAAATTGTCACTGAAATTTCCAAAAGGTTGATTAGTTACACACCATCAAGTGATTTCGAAGGTTTGATTGGGATGGGACCTCATATGGAAAATATGAAACAATTGCTTTGCCTAAGCTCATCAGATAAAAGCAAGATGGTCGGGATTTGGGGTCCTTCTGGAATTGGTAAGAGCACCATTGCTAGAGTTCTACATAATCAAATCTCCGATGGTTTTCAACTGAGTGTTTTCATGAAATTCAAACCAAGTTATGCAAGACCAATTTGTTCTGATGATCACGATGTGAAGTTGCAATTAGAGCAGCAGTTTCTATCTCAATTGATTAACCAAGAAGATATCAAGATTCGTCATTTAGGAACTGCACAAAACTTTGTGATGGGAAAGAAAGTGCTTATTGTTCTTGATGGGGTTGATCAATTAGTACAATTACTTGCCATGCCAAAAGCGGTATGCCTCGGTCCTGGATCTCGTTTTATCATCACAACACAAGACCAACAACTTTTGAAGGCATTTCAGATCAACTATATTTACAATGTGGGTTTTCCACCAGATGAAGAGGCTCTTCAAATCTTTTGCATGAATGCTTTTGGTCAGGATTCCCCTTACGATGGTTTCGAAGATCTTGCTTGGGAAGTGACAAGACTTGCTGGTAGGCTCCCTTTGGGACTTAGGGTTCTGGGTTCTCGTTTAAAAGGAATGTCCAAGGAAGAGTGGAAAGCCGAACTACAAAGGTTAAGGGTTCGACTTGACGGAGATATATGGAGCATTTTAAAGTATAGTTACGATGCCTTGGACGACGAAGACAAAGATTTATTTCTCCATATAGCCTGCTTTTTCAACGATGACTACATGGATCATACCTTTGAAGATACTCTTCGTCACAAATTCTCGAACGTGCATCAAGGGCTCCGGGTCTTAGTTCAGAGATCTCTCATATCCGAGGAGAGATTATCACCGATGCACTATCTACTTGTTCAATTGGGTAGAGAAATTGTTCGTAATCAATCCATTAATGAGCCTGGGAAACGTCAATTCTTAATTGATGCTAAGGATATTTGTGAAGTACTCACTGATCATACAGTAAGTTTTTTTCATTTACTTTTTTTTCTTTTACTAAATTTGATAACTAACCATCTCTAATTTTATATTTGTGTGTCCTTTTTCAGGGTAGTAAAAGTATTATAGGCATAAATTTGAACCATTCTTGGATCGTGGACGAATTAATACTAAGTGGGAGGGTTTTTGAAGGAATGTCTAATCTTCAATTTTTGAGATTTTACCACAAAAGATTGCACTTACCACAAGGTCTAAACTATCTACCTCCAAAACTTAGAATTCTACATTGGGATTATGCTCCGATGACATGTTTGCCTTCTAAGTTTAATTCCAAGTTCCTTGTCAAGATAATATTGAGACACAGCAAGCTCGAGAAACTGTGGGAAGGGATTCAAGTAAGTGTTTACCATTCTTTTCCCAGTTTTATGTATTTTTATTTCATGCGATTATTTTTCTACAAAATTGTTAGCATCAAAAAACATAGGTAGAAGAGTGACCTTAGCCTTTAAATACCTTACTACTAAACTCGTTCTTGTATGCTGTTTTTTTCTTTGTCACTACAGCCGCTTATCAATCTCAAAGAGATGAATTTAGGTTCTTCAACAAATTTGAAGGAGCTTCCTTATCTCTCAACGGCCACTAATCTCCTAAAAATGTATCTTTATGAATGCTCAAATTTGATAGAGCTTCCTTCCTCAATTGGGAATGCTACTAATATCAAAATCTTAAATCTAAGAGATTGCTCAAGCCTAGTGGAGCTTCCCTCATCTATTGGGAATGTCATTAATCTCGAGGATTTGCAACTCAGTGGATGTTCAAGCCTAGTAGAGCTTCCCTCATCTATTGGGAGTTTCATTAATCTCCAGAATTTGTATCTCAATGGATGCTCAAGCTTAGTGGAGCTTCCCTCATCTATTGGGAATGTCATTAATCTCCAAAAATTGGTTCTCACTGGATGTTCAAGCTTAGTGGAGCTTCCCTCATCTATCGGAAATCTCATTAATCTGTCAGAATTGGATCTTCGTAGATGCTCAAGCCTAGTGGAGCTTCCCTCATCTATTGGGAATGTCATTAATCTCGAAGATTTGCAACTCAGTGGATGCTCAAGCCTAGTGGACCTTCCGTCATCTATTGGCGATATCATTAATCTCAAGAAATTGAATCTCCGTGAATGCTCGAGCCTAGTGAAGCTTCCCTCAACTATTGGGAATGTGATTAATCTCAGGATATTGAATCTGAATGAATGCTCAAGTCTAGTGGAGCTTCCCTCTTCTATTGGAGATATCATTAGTCTCAAGGTTTTGGATCTCACTAGATGCTCAAGCCTAGTGGAACTTCCGTCATCGATTGGAAATATCATTAATCTCAAGGAATTAAATCTCCGAGAATGCTCAAGCCTAGTGAAGCTCCCTTCCTCTATTGGAAATTTCATTAATCTCGAGAAATTTGATCTCTATAGATGCTCAAGCCTAGTGGAGTTTCCTTCATCTATTGGAGATATCATTAATCTCAAGAAATTGAATCTCCGTGAATGCTCCAGTCTAGTGAAGCTTCCCTCGTCTATTGGAGATATCATTAATCTCAAGAAATTGAATCTCCGTGAATGCTCGAGCCTAGTGAAGCTTCCTTCATCTATTGGAAATATCATTAATATCGAGAAATTGGATCTTAGTGGATGTTCAAGTCTAGTGGAGCTTCCCTCATCTATTGGAAATATCATTAATATCGAGAAATTGGATCTTAGTGGATGTTCAAGTCTAGTGGAGCTTCCCTCATCTATTGGAGATATCATTAATCTCAAAAAATTGAATCTTAGTGGATGCTCAAGCTTAGTGGAACTTCCCTCTTCTATTGGAAACCTCCGTATGTTGATGGCGTTGAGATTGCAAGAATGCTCAAAGATAGAAGTTCTTTCGATCAACAACATCAAATTGGATTCTCTAGAAAAACTTGATGTCACTGGTTGTTCCCAATTAATAAGTTTTCCCGTGATTTCTACAAACATTAGACAGCTTCTGCTCTGTGGAACTTTGATAAAAGAAGTTCCCTTGACGATCAAGTCATGGTCTCGACTTCATGACTTGCGTCTAACGTATTGCAAAGACCTTGAAGATTTCCCACATGCTCTTGATATCATCACAGAATTGGAGTTGGACGATACAGAAGTAGAAGAAGTGCCTGCATGGGTGAACAGAATCTCTCGTTTACGTCGACTTGTACTCAATAAATGCACGAAGCTGGTATCACTCCCGCAGCTTTCAAGTTCTTTATCAAATTTAGATGCAGAATCATGTGCGTCCTTGGAGACTCTTGCTTGCTCCTTTCCTAATCCCGAAGTTTGTCTCAAATTTATTGACTGTTGGAAACTGAATGAAAAAGGGAGAGACATCATCATCCAGACATCGACAAGTAGTTACGCGATCTTGCCAGGTAGAGAAATTCCTGCGTTCTTCACTTACCGAGCTACTACTGGAGGTTATCTAGCAGTTAAGTTGAATCAGAGGTGTTTTCATACATCTGTTAGATTTAAGGCTTGCATCTTGCTGGTTAGAAAGGGTGAAAAAGCTGATTATGAGGAATGTGAGTCAGTAGATCTTACCATCGTAAACAAACAGAGTGGTCACTGGAGGTATATGTCCAGATTTCTATCACTACGTCCATGTTTAACGGACCATCTATACACTTTCGAAATTAAAGAAAGAAATGTGGAATTTATAGAGCTTTTCTATAAGTTCAAAGTCGACAGTGGAAAATGGGAGATAGGTGAATGCGGGATACGCCCACTCTTGGAGGAGGACACTCATGTTGAAAGTTCTATATAATGATGTGAATTTATTGTCTATTTCAATTTACTGTATATATTTTTTGTAATACTATTTCCTTCTTCTTCTTATTTTTCTTTCACTGTTACACATTCTGTAACAGATTGTATTCAAATCGGAATCATTGAACATCTCTTTACCGTGAGAAAACTACCAAAGTTTAAGTCGGATTCAATTTCTTGATTGACTAATACGGGGTTGATACCATTCAACATACAGATTTTTCAACTTTCGTATCGCCCATATTTCTTAGACCTTCATCATTATTTATTGTTGAACTTCTTCTCATGAGTTGCAGGTTTGCATTTTTTCCTTCTCTTATTTTCTCTGTTTCTCTCCTCTGTAACTTTAAACAATAAACACATAATTCGTTTTTGACTTTAAAAGATAAAGAAACTGATTTGAGTTTTTAGATTGATACTTCCAATACTTTTCTCAATACCACATACATACATACTATACTAGTCTTACACTTACAAGCAAAGTTAAACAACAACTAAAAACTTCACCTTGTCCTTAGCTAGAGTTTAACCAGCACAACACTCTTTATTATGGCCTTACCCAAACTAATGACCCATTACTGCTTAACTTGATTGTTGTGACTAACACAACTTTCTTTGACTCATCTTTTCGCTTCGTTGACTCATCTTTCCTTAGACATGATCACATGAACTCTCTGTTCGTTGTCATCTTCTTCTTCTTTCCTCTCTTATGGAAAACGATCTCTCGCTTCTTCTTCTTCTCACTGATTCCAACTTTCTCTTTTGTAAGATTAATCAAAGATTCAAACTCCAACATTAATCCCTATATCAACATATAAATCGAGTTTCTAAAAACACTTAATAAAAGCATGAACCAATTCAATAAATAAAATGACCCATCTATTATCATAGCCCAGTTGTTGCTCTCTCTTCTCTCGACCAAAACCCAGATGTCTCTGTCATCATTCTTTCCGGCGCCGGAAAACAACTCTGTTCCGGCATCGATCTCAGTTCACTCTCTTCAATCTCCGCAAAATCCTCGTCCAGTGATTTATAGGCGAGCTTGTTCGGAATGAGAGATCAAGGAATTGAGTTCGAGTACAGAGAAGAAGAGAATCTGACAAACAAGATTCTTAACCGGTTCAGATTCCGGTTCTCATCCACAATGGTAAACCGGTTTGCAAATCTATGAACGTCGTCTAGTACGTCGACGAGATCTGATCCGGAAAAACGCCCAGAAAGCTCAAGCCATAACTAATTTTGGACCAATTACGTTTTTTCTAGTCTTTATGTTGAAGAAGAAGACCAAAAATTTTTTTTAGTTTAATCAGATAGCCCATAATTATATTTTTTTTTAATTTAATGTTAAATTATATTCAAAAAAAAATAAACGCAACTGGTGATTGAATTAAAACTGTTTAAAAACTTAATAACTAAAAGTCCTTAAGCTCTAGACTGAAACCAAACTTGGAGAGCCTTGTCGTAGCGGCGGTCTCCACTTGCTTTAATTGTTGAGATTTGATTCCTCACCTGCTTGTCAAGCCACTTGATCAGTCGAGTTCCTGGATTTGGATAGCCCATAATTATAAAAGCCCATTGAGCACGTAACTAAAGAAACATTCGTGAAGCTTACTACAGTAAAACCTCTATAAATTAATAATGTTGGGACCATGAAATTTTATTAATTTAGATAGGTATTAATTTATCGATAAATTAATAATTATTAATTTATAGAGAGATTTTACTAATTTTGTAATTTTTTTAAAAAAAATTATATCTAAAAATAAATTTTTTCTTTATAAACAATATATTTTCAAAAATAATTACAAGTAGAGAACCATTATTGAGTTTAAAAAACAACACAAACTTTTTTCAAATAATAGAGTAATATTTCATAAAAATTTTACATACAATATTTTAAATATATATCATATTAATTCATCTATAACATATATAAATTTATATAATATATATATATATATATATATATATATATATATATATATATATTGATAAGTTAATACAATTATTAATTTATGATATAGATGGGACCATATGTTTACATAAGATTTTCAAAAAAATTATTATCTTATTAATTTATCGATTTATGTCATATTTTACACTGGTCCCAACTCGGGACCGGAAGAATTTATTAATTTAGAGAGGTTATTAATTTATAGAGTATTAATTTATAGAGATTTTACTGTATTTGACTTTTGCGGAGTCAATGATCTTGATCTTGATCTTGATCCTCTCTCAATCTTTCGTATAACTTTTCGGAGAAGTAAAAGTCTTTGTTGATCTTGATCATCCCTAAATGTTTATGCTAATGGATTCTTCTTTTTTCCTTACCATTCTTGCTGTTGCTGCAATAAGCTTCTTTATCTTTCTTAGAAAGTTCCGGATCCATCAAGAAAACAAAGATGTGGGTTCTTCTTCTACATCTCCTCCATCCACGTTGTCTTCTTTAACATCTCCTCCGTCTTCTTCGTCTTCTTCAACTTCTCCTTCATCTTCTTCGTCTTCTTCAACTTCTCCTTCATCTTCTTTGTCTTGCACCGGGACTCACCATGTCTTTCCGAGCTTCCGTGGGGAAGACGTTCGTAGAAAAATTTTCAGTTACATTCAACAGGAGTTTGAAAGAAAAGGAATCATTTCGTTTATTGATAATGAGATCAGGAGGGGAGAATCCATCGGTCCTGAACTCATTAAGGCCATTAGAGAATCTAAGATTGCGATTGTGTTACTCTCCAGGAACTATGCTTCTTCAAAGTGGTGTCTTGAAGAATTGGTGGAGATTATGAAATGTAAGAAATACTTTGGTCTAACCGTGTTTACAGTTTTCTATGAAGTTGATCCATCCCATGTTAAGAAGCTGACCGGAGAATTTGGAGCTGTCTTTCAGAAAACTTGTAAGGGTAGAACAAAGGATAACATTAGGAGATGGAGACAAGCTTTTGAGGAAGTGGCTACAATTGCTGGTTACGATTCAAGGAACTGGTTCGTCTACTTTGCTCTTAATCTTTCAACATATCATAGAAATGAAGCTGGTTATTAATCTCTCTGTTTTTTTTTGGTAGGGAAAATGAAGCTGCCATGGTTAAAGAAATTGTCATTGAAATTTCCAAAAGGTTGATTAGTTACACACCATCAAGTGATTTCGAAGGTTTAATTGGGATGGGACCTCATATGGAAAAGATGAAACAATTGCTTTGCCTAAGCTCATCAGATGAAAGCAAGACGGTTGGGATTTCGGGTCCTTCTGGAATTGGTAAGAGCACCATTGCTAGAGTTCTACATAATCAAATCTCCCATGGTTTTCAACTGAGTGTTTTCATGAAATTCAAACCAAGTTATGCAAGACCAATTTCTTCTGATGATCACGATGTGAAGTTGCAATTAGAGCAGCAGTTTCTCACTCAATTGATTAACCAAGAGGATATAAAGATTCGTCATTTAGGAACTGCACAAAACTTTGTGATGGGAAAGAAAGTGCTTATTGTTCTTGATGGGGTTGATCAGTTAGTACAATTACTTTCCATGCCAAAAGCAGTATGCCTCGGTCCTGGATCTCAGATTATCATCACAACACAAGACCAAAAACTTTTGAAGGCATTTCAGATCAACCATATTTACAATCTAGATTTTCCACCAGACCACCAAGCTCTTCAAATCTTTTGCATGAATGCTTTTGGTAAGGATTCTCCTGATGATGGTTTCGAGGATCTTGCTTGGGAAGTGACAAGACTTGCTGGTAGGCTCCCTTTGGGACTTAGGGTCATGGGTTCTCGTTTAAAAGGAATGTCCAAGGAAGAGTGGAAAGCGGAACTACCAAGGTTAAGGGTTCGCCTTGACGGTGATGTATGGAGCATTTTAAAATATAGTTATGATGCCTTGAACGACGAAGACAAAGATTTATTTCTCCATATAGCCTGCTTCTTCAACGATGAAGACATTGATCATACCTTTGAAGATACTCTTAAACACAAATTCTCGGACGTGCAGCAAGGGCTTCATGTCTTAGTTCAAAGATCCCTCATATCTAAGGATACATTTCCACCGATGCATAATCTACTAGTTCAATTGGGTAGAGAAATTGTTCGTAACCAATCCATTTATGAGCCTGGAAAACGTCAATTTTTAGTTGATAATAAGGAGATTTGTGACGTACTCACTAATCATACGGTACATTTTGTCATTTATCCTTCAATTCCTTTACTCCCTAGATAAATTTAATACATGTGATTACTAACCATCTCCTCGTTTATTTTTGTGTCCTTTTTCAGGGTAGTGAAAGTGTTATAGGCGTAAATTTGAACTTTTTTGGGATCGTTGATGAACTAGATACTATAAGTGAGAGAGCTTTTGAAGGAATGTCTAATCTTCAATTTTTGAGATTCAATGTTGATTATTATGATAATGATGATAGTCACCGAAGGTTGCACTTACCACAAGGTCTAAACTGTCTGCCTCCAAAACTTAGAATTTTATGTTGGGATAATTATCCCATGACATGTATGCCTTCTAAGTTTAATCCGACGTTCCTTGTCAAGATAATTATAAAAAACAGCAAGCTTGAGAAACTGTGGAAAGGAATTCAAGTAAGCATTTACCATCTTTTATGAGTTTTATTTTATTTTTATTTCCATGCTATTATTTTTTATAGAATTGTTAGTTTCAAAAGTAAAGATAAAAACGAGATCTTAGCCTTGAAATTCTTTCACTACTAAACTCTCGTATGCTCTTTTTTTGGTCATTACAGCCGCTTATCAATCTCAAGGTGATGGATTTACTCTATTCAGAAAAGTTGAAGGAGCTTCCTAATCTCTCAACTGCCACTAATCTTCTAAAATTGGGACTTCGTGAATGCTCAAGCCTAGTGGAGCTTCCCTCTTCTATTGGAAATCTCATTAATCTCCATGAATTGGGTCTCCGTGAATGCTCAAGTCTAGTGGAACTTCCCTCCCCTATTGGAAATCTGATTAATCTCCATGAGTTGGATCTCCGTAAATGCTCAAGCCTAGTGGAACTTCCCTCCCCTATTGGAAATCTCATTAATCTCCATGAATTGGATCTCCGTGAATGCTCAAGCCTAGTAGAGCTTCCCTCCTCTATTGGAAATCTCATTAATCTCCATGAATTGGATCTCCGTAAATGCTCAAACCTAGTGGAACTTCCCTCCCCTATTGGAAATCTCATTAATCTCCATAAATTGGATCTCCGTGAATGCTCAAGCCTAGTGGAGCTTCCCTCCTCAACTGGAAATCTCATTAATCTCCATAAATTGGGTCTCAGTGGATGCTCAAGCCTAGTAGAGCTTCCCTCCTCTATTGGAAATCTCATTAATCTCGAGAAATTGGATCTCCGTGAATGCTCAAGTCTTGTGGAGCTTCCCTCCTCTATTGGAAATCTCATTAATCTCCATAAATTGTGTCTCCGTGAATGCTCAAGCCTAGTGGAACTTTCCTCCTTTATTGGAAATCTCATTAATCTCGAGAAATTGGATCTCCGTGAATGCTCAAGTCTTGTGAAGCTTCCCTCCTCTATTGGAAATCTCATTAATCTCCATAAATTGTATCTCCGTGAATGCTCAAGCCTAGTGGAGCTTCCCTCATCTATTGGTAATTTCCTTAATTTCTATGAATTGGATCTCAGTGAATGCTCAAGTCTAGTGGAGCTTCCCTCTTCTATTGGATATCTCATTAATCTCCATTATCTATATCTTAGTGGATGCTCAAATCTGCTGCATCTACCCTCTGTTGGAAATGTCATTAATCTCAAGATATTGAATCTTAATCGATGTTCAAGTTTGGTAGAGCTCCCTTCCTCTATTGGAGATGTCACTAATCTCGAAGAATTGAGACTTAACGGATGCTCAAGTCTAGTGGAGATACCATGCTCTATTGGAAACCTCCGTATGTTGAAGAAGTTGAGTTTGCAAGGATGCTCAAAGGTAGAAGTTCTTCCCATCAACATCATCTTGGATTCTCTAGAAGAACTTGATGTCATTGGTTGCTCGCAATTGACAAGTTTTCGTGACATTTTCACAAAGATTGAACGACTTATGCTCTATGGAACGTTGATAAAAGAAGTTCCTTTGTCGATCAAGTCATGGTCTCGACTTCATGACGTGCGTATAACATATCGCAAAGACCTTGAAGAATTTCCACATGCTTTTGACATCATCACAGAACTGGAGTTGAACGATACAGAAATAGAAGAATTTCCTGCATGGGTTAACGGAATCTCTCGTTTACGTCGACTTGTACTCAATAAATGCACGAAGTTGGTATCACTCTCGCAGCTTCCAGGTTCCTTATCAATATTAGATGCAGAATCCTGTGAGTCCTTGGAGACACTTTTTTGCTCCTTTCCCAATCCTGAAGTTTGTCTCAAATTTATCAACTGCTGGAAACTGAATGAAAAAGGGAGAGACATCATCATCCAGACATCTACGAGTAGTCACGCAATTTTGCCAGGTAGAGAAGTGCCTGCGTTCTTCACTTACCGAGCTACCACTGGAGGTTCTCTGGCAGTAAAGTTGAATCAGAGGTGTCTTCCTACATCTCTGAGATTTAAGGCTTGCATCTTGCTGGTTTACAAGGGTGACGAAGCTGATTACGAGGAATGTGGGTATGTAATTCTTACCATCGTAGACAAACAGAGTGGTCGCAAGTATGGATCTGAAACCAAATATATACCTCCACTTTCAACAGATGAGCATCTGTACACGTTCGAAATTGAAGCAAAAGGTGTGAAATCCATAGAGCTTTTCTTTAAGTTCAGAATCTACAGTCAAAAATTGGAGATAGGTGAATGCGGGATACGCCCACTCTTGGAGGAGGACACTCATGTCGAAGGTTCTATATAGTGACGTGAGTTTATTGTCTATGTCCATATACTGTTTTTATGTCTGTAACATAGTTTCCTTCTTCTTCTTATTTTTTCTTTCTCTGTTTCAAATTTTTGTACTCCCTCTGTTTCACAAAGAGTGTCGTTTTAGAGTTTTGCACACAGATTAAGAAAACATTAAATTTTTTGTTTTTTCTAAACAAAAACATCATTACCTATATACTTAAACACAATCTGCCCAATAGTAAAACAATCTGCAGAATACTAATAGTCATAAAACATAAAAAATCATTAAATTTTGCATTGAAAACCTAAAACGACACTCTTTGTGAAACAAAAATAAAACCTTAAAACGACACTGTTTGTGAAACGGAGGGAGTAACATAGTTTCCTTCTTCTTCTTATTTTTTCTTTCTCTGTTTCAAATTTTGTAATAGTTGGTGTTCAAATCGAAATCTTTAAACATGTCTCTACAGTGAGAGATCAACCAACGTCGGATTCAGTGTCTTGGTTCAGTGGTTGACTAATACAGGCTTAATCCCCGATCAACATAGAACTCTAGTTTCTAATAACACTTTTTAAAAGTACGAACCAATTTCTTTTCTTTTTTAATAAATCTTTTACCAAAAATCAGAAATCATCATAACATATTAATAAGCATGTATATACAAAACATAGATGGTTCAAGAAAAAAAAACACCTGTGAAAAATGTAACAAAAGAAACAAGGGTTTGTCTAAAACTAATCAACACGTGTAGACCGATGCGATTCTCAACCGCAAGGTGCTTACTTCACCGTTACGGCACCACCTTCGTCAGATCTAAGTGCCACATTCCTAAGATTTGAAGCCCGATGATATTGACACGTGACACGTCGGTTAGTAGCTACTAGTAACTGATTTAGTGATTTAACTTTGGTGGTTAGCCAAAACGAGTGGTCCAATAAAAAGAAAAGCGGGTAAGTCGTTGTTTCTGTTCTATGAAGTAATAACAGAGGAAAATTAATGGGAACGATCCCAAATTCCCTAGTCTCTAGCTTCAAACCCTAATTTCCGATTTTATTGGTCTCCCAATCAAAACCTATTTCTTCTCTCTCCTTCACGATCTTTCTTCGTCTCCAAAAGCTCTGTTTTTTTTACCCTTTTCTCTCTTTTTTTTCTTTCTTCTTCATAAGGAAAGTTTTTTTTTCTTTTTTAGGTTCCGCATCTGAGTCATAAGTTATGCAGGATGGGTAGAGTGAAGCTAAAGATAAAGAAACTACAAAACATGAATGGACGTCAATCTACGTATGCGAAAAGAAGACATGGGATCATGAAAAAGGCGAAAGAGTTATCGATCTTATGCGACATAGATGTTGTGCTTCTCATGTTCTCTCCCATGGGCAAGGCTTCACTTTGCATAGGCAAACACAGGTCTAATCACAGTTTTCTTTATACCAAAGTATCTTTCACATCGTTCTGTTTAGTTTGATGTTCTGTTTTTTTTGGGTTTTGTTTAGCATTGGAGAAATCATTGCTAAGTTTGCTCAACTCAGTCCTCAAGAAAGGGCAAAGAGGTTTCTCTTCTCTTCACTTTACACATTTCTAGAATCTAGAATCTTTCTGCGTTGACATTACACTGAACATATACCTCTTTGATTTTTGTCTACGTTTGAACAGGAAGTTGGAAAACCTTGAAGTAAGTAGTGGTTATTGGCTTTGTTTAGTCTCTCTTCTCTTCTCATCTCCTAAACTATCATTAATACTATTTCTTTTTCATAATATCTCAGGCCTTGAGGAAAACTTTCATGAAAGTTAACCACGATATAGATATATCAAAGTTTCTAGACAAAAGGTGTGTATAATTTATATCTCAAGAATATGAGATTCTTTGTGAACTCTTTCACTGTTTGTTCTTGTTTAGTTTTGTTGTGTATTACTAATGTGACTCGTTTTTGTTATCTTTCACAGTACACCAACAGTTGAGGTATGTTCTACTACTAGTATGATGTTAATGATAAGGCTGAAGTATCTCCTAATTCGTTTCGCGACACGGGAACTTTCAGGTTCTTAGCGAAAAAATCAGGTTTCTGCAAACACAATTATCAGATATACACACACGACTAAGGTGCCAAGATCTTCTATATACTTTCATTTAGATGTTCCTTTTGGTTTTGCTATTCTAATTTGTGAGTTACATGGTTTTTCGTGATAGCTACTGGACAGATGTAGAGAATATAGACAACGTAGATGATTTGCAGCAACTAGAACATTCATTAAGACAATCTCTGGCTCAAATCTATGGTCGTAAGGTATAATCCATCTCCCAAATAATGAGTTAACGTCTCATTTTACAAAACTTATGCATCTTATTACTACTTATAGGCGAGCATGCCGAGACATCAGCACCGACAACTTATGTCTTCCAAATGCAAAAACCAGGTAAAGATTCATCAGTTTGGACATTAAAGATGTTTGGGGATGTGTATAAAACTAAACCAGAACATTGTGTTTATGCAGTTGCAGACTGAAATAGATATAGATTTCGGAATGGAGATGGAGCAACAGCTTGAGAATTTCTCATGGGTTCGTACCGATGAAAACATGAATGTTCCTCCAAAAGAAGAAGACCCTAATATGCAGCTTCATCAGATGTACAGGGACATAACGTGTTCTGCAAGTTCATCTCTTGGAAATTACTCAGGACTCTTTAGTAAAAACTCAGATATCTCAACATCAAAACTAGAAACAGCTAGCATTCCCGGGACATCGGCTGATCCAAACCAACAAATCAGCAATCTCAGTTTCCTAAATGATCAAAAGCTTCAGCAACTAGCTGAGTGGAATCTATTAGGAAGTCCTGCGGATTACTATGTTAGCCAGATCTTGGAAGCTTCTTATAAGCCTCAGTTCGGAGGAAAAAACAACTGCGCTTCTTCTGAAACATTACCTTATGTTGCGGTCTTCGATGATCCTCTATATTTTTGGGTAAATAACGGTTTGCTCATCATTCATTTGCTTCAAAACTCTGTTATTACAGGTCTTGTTTTGCTGACTGTTTATGAACATATCTATGCAACAGCCAAACTGAGAAGTAGCTCCGGAAAAAGACAGAGGCAGTGATCCGAGCTTGGATTGATAAGTGACAGGGACACATACTACAAGATATGATACTATTTTAAGTTATTTGTAACTCAAGACATCTCCAAAAAGCGTAAGCAAAGTTCTGTTTCTCGGTTATATACTATTTATAATACAAGCCTAAGCTGTGAACAAGAGATGTAAATAAATGCGTTTACCTCTGCTTACGCATCTCGTTTTTTTTTTACAACATGAACATGAATAGTTGACTATAAACGAATATATGCTTGCTAGTTGCTATTCGTGTTTAGAGTCTTAAAACATAATTGAGAAATAGTATGCTATTATTATACATAATGATAATGATGATAATTTCAAAGCTAAACTCTATACTCTAAAACATGAACTCAAACGGGAAAAAACAAACCATACATATCTATCTACAACTCTGAATAGTGCGTAAACTATTGATGTGGTGTAGTATTAAATGATGGTTTGATAGTAGTGTAGTAAACAGAGAAAACTGAATAGTCATTCCGAAAGTGTGTTCATGCAATTTCTTCCCAATAAATAATGGTTTGGAGTTGTTGAATCTCATAAAGGAAGAGTGCTCACTGAATGCGTAAAATGAGAGAATGGGCTAGATTTTAATGGGCTTAATAAGGCCCATTGAAAAAGAGACGATGTTAAATATGTTTGGTTAGCAATTCGAGTCTGCGGGGACCCATGGGGACTCATGTGGGTAGTTAGAACAAAATATTGTCAGAAATTGCACATGGCTTCGGTTATTCTGTATCACTCGTGAGTACTGTTACTACTACGTGCACGTCATTCTTCTTTTTTGTTTTCTTTTTGTCACAACATGCTATTTGCAGTATAGTTAAATTATTATTCTTTTTTCTTATGGCTGATTTTTATTCTTTCAAGTCAGTTGGATTTTTTCCCGCAAAATGCTGAATTTATTTTGTTTACAAACTACGTTATGCAGATTTGCTGGCCAAAATAACCTGTCCAGAAACTACATTATGTTTTTTTAGTTTAGTCACTTTTTTCATGGATATTCTCTTGTTTGTAGTCTCTTATATATTCACAAATTAATCAAAGAGAGAAAGATGTGAATGCTATTATAATGTTGATTGAAGAAAGAAAAAAAATTCATCGAATATTAGTTTAGTTAAATATATTTTGTAAGAATAAATTTTGATGGTGGGAAAAATAAAAGTATTTAATGAAGTGACATATCTTATTTTTGTTTATATTTTTTTTTCTAACGATACTGTTTTTTTTTTCCGACTTATGTAATACATTTGTTCATATGCACAAATATATTTTTGACAAATAATAACATGTCAATACACGCGACCATTATATATTTACATGCAGATGGGTGACGAATAAATTGCTAATATTGTCGAGTCTATAAAAAAAGATGCATTTATGTCTTTATAGTTATAACTTCTAAACGAATCTATTACGTTTGGAAAAGAGTGGGCGGGCGGTTACAACTAGGCTTTCACATACATGTGACTATGTGAGTGTGACGAATATATTTTTCACGAAAACATTTCTTAATATAATTCACCATATAATACCATATAGTTAAGATCATCAAATAACCAAATCTCTTCACATGCAAGCAAATTCAAATACAAGTAAAACTACTACTTTTCGAATATAATTTCTCGTTCTACAAGTATTTCTTTTGTTAACTTTTTAGAATTCTAAGTTTTTTTTTTTTTTTTTTTAGAATCCTAAGTTAATCATCACAGTTTCTTTTTTTTTTTTTTTATCATCATCACAATTTCTAATTTCTTAACAGAAAGAAATATATGCTTCTTCAATGCTATTTATGTGAATTAGGAATATAAGCCGGACGTGAAACAAAAGTAAACAAATACATGCCGATCTTGTTTCTGACTCTATACGATGATAAATTTTTTTCATTTCTTTTTTGATGATAATTTATTACACAAAGTATATATAACAAATCCCCAACATTCATTACTTGTAGAAATTGAAAAATTTACAACATACATGATGACTTTAACGAGATTAATACAATCTAAAACTCTCCCTCTCGCTTCGAGAAGGGATACAAATGAGTACATGAGAGACTACTACTACTACTACTACTACTAGCGGGTGGTACTTAAACTTAAGACCACCTCTGCATCAGTATAACATAAAACCTTACCAATAAAAATGAAGAAAGATAAGAAAAGGTTCCTAAAAGATGACACCATCAAGGCCTCGTGCAAAATCAAGCACTCGAAGCACCACTTCTTTTAGGTAAACCTCAATTGAAAGAAAGAACCAAATTACTATCATGCCCCCTCTCTAAACTTTTTGCTTACTGCTTCTACTACAATACCACACGATCAATGAGATGAGATTTGACTGAATCACCCTTCCTAACGTAACTGCGCACCGGTGAAGGTCTGGCCGAAAGACCAGCCTGCGTTAGCCACGTTGTTAGAGACAGTGGTTCGACCATCGCTTGTGGTGACTTTGAATGACAGAGATTGTCCGTTTAGGTAAGAGTTACTCTGCCAGTTCTGTCCCCAGTTTCTTGACATAGCTTGCCACCCAGTTCTTGAACCTTTAACCATCACTGAGTGAACATCTCCGGCTCCTCCGACGTTCGTAATCAGAACTAGGTTGAAGTAAGAATGTCCGTTAATCGTAAACCTTATTCCTCCTCTTCTCACGCATGGCACTCTGTTAAACACACCACAACAAAAAAAAGAAAAACAGAGTAAGATTCCAATAATTAACTATACTCTGTTTTGGGAGAAAAACAGAGCAGCTCTGTTTCATGTTCATTTTTTATAAAGTCGCATACTCTGTTTTAGGTTAAAACAGAGCAGCTCTGTTTTTTAGGTTTTACCTTCGGTAAGCGACGGGAACAATGCCGGCTCTATATTGAGCGATACGTTGAAATACGGGCTGAGAGAGGTCGAAATGCTGCTGAGGAGGGTTACACCAACCTCCTGCGTTGTTCGGTAACGCGTTGTTAGGAGGGCAAAAGTTTGTGGCTGTGACGACAATTGAGCCAGGGAGACACCATTTTCCATCGTTTTGGCATCTTATCTCGAAGCAAGCACCACAGCTTAAACCGTTGTTGAACAGAGCCGTGCTTAGAGCTGCGGTGTTGGTTCCATAGCCTTGGCTATATAGGTTTCCGTAACCACAAGCACCTCCTGCAATCCAAAATTTCATATAATTTCTTGAGAATTGTGGTAAAAGCCAAATCTTGAAAGCCTTGTGAGAGAAGGTTCAAGGAAATATACCCATTGTGCCGGAAGCATCACCACCACCGTAGAATGTGGCGTGTGCGTTGACCCAACCTCCTCCGGCGTAGCCGTTGACATGTGATGTCATTGCTCCAAGGGTAGCTATAAACAAGAAAGTGACAAGAGCCATGGTTCTTTTTTTCTTTTTGTGTAAACCTGCACATAGGTAAATGAAGTTAGATCACTTTTGATAACATTTTGTGAAGATAAAACTAGTGAATGTATGTGTGAGAGAGAAAGAAATGATTACTTGGAAGCTTTGATCTCTCTTCCTTTCTTAAAGAGGATAAAAGAAGAGATGATTATGAGAATATGTTGTTTGGTTTAGAATTGGAAAAAGCATAGGAGGTGAGCGGTTCAATTTATAGAAAAACTTAGCTAGTGATGATTTTACGTTTTTGCCACTGTTAATGCAACTAGCTTGCACTTTTTTTTTCTTTTTAAAACAAGACCAAGAGTCCAAGACTATGAATGCAATTTTTTTTTTGGGTTTTCATATTAAAAAACATTAGGTTTATTCAATGTACTATTAATGAACTATACTAGTATATAGTAATAAAATAAATAAATATATTTTTATTGTTGGGGACCAAAAACCGCTGAAGGTTTAATATTTAATGGCATGAAAAAGCAAAGAGGCAAAGACATATGTGAGCTACAAGACGGGTCGTGTGGTTTCTATTTTTTTCAGGCGCCTTCAAACACACATAAACACCAACTTTACCTAGGGACAATATATTTAGTCTATCAAGAAACAATTTAAGTTGGAGAAAGTTTTTTAGTCTACAAAATAGTAGTCTAAACTTTGAATTTGGTATAGTAGAAGTAATGGATTAAGGTCAATATGGAGGCTGTAGAAAGTTTTTATTACTGAGTGTGAAATTGAATATTCAAAAGAAAAGCAAAGAAAATATCATAAAGACAAATAAAATTCAAGTTGAAATCCAAGTGGGTCATAGTGGTCTGCTTTGAGATCGATGTATCACGACACGTAGAGATTTGTCGTTCGTTTATCTCAGTCTAATGTTTCGATGCGTAACCACCTTATTATTTATTTGAAAATCATCAAAACTATGTACGATTGATGAAGAAGTCGTGTCTGGTTTATGAGAAAAAATGTCGTTGGAAGTACATAAATTGAATTACTTAATGACAAAATAAAAATTTACATGTGTTTGGTGATGAAGTATCTAACTTCTAAGGACCTTCTACTGTGTTTCTGCAGAAGTATTTATTAGGGTTAGTTAGATTATAGATTTTTTAGAATCACATTTTTTAGTTTGCGCATCGAGAAAATAAATGCACATTAAATTTAATAAGGTGAAGAAGAACTTCAACGGCAGAAATCGACGGCCAAGTTTCCGTAATTTCAGCTCGAAACATGGTCCACAAAATATCATGGACGGTCCGTTTGCAAGTTCTCCAAAATAATCATCTTTTAATAATTAGTAGTAATATTTTCTGAGAGAAAGAAAACAAAAATCTATTAATAAGTAAAAGATAAATAAATGAAAACACAGAGATAGCCCCGCATGTGGATGACAGACGCCGTTTCAAGCTAACGTTGTAAGTATGTATTGATAGATGAGCAGAAGAAAGTTGACACGAATCTGTCCTCTTTAATTTGTTTATTAGTGTTTGATAATGATTTCATCTACAAATGATTAGTGTAACACCAATTAATCATTACTTCTTTGTCTTCCTTCTTCTCAAAATGTTAACATGCAGTAATGTTAAATACATAAAACCATAAACGATTGTTTTTCTAAAATTATTTGATCTTTTTTCAAGCATTGTGTAGAGATACCACATTATTAGTTATGGTGTGATAAGAATAAGTGAGCAATTATTCAAGATCATTTTTTAATTAAGCTAAAACAAATTCTTCAACATGTGGTATCTTTAAGCTAATTAAATCATCAACGTGGAGATAGTCTTGGATACTATGCAAATAAAAAAGTACCAGGAGGTTCGACATAAATTTGATGTGCATATCGAGTTTTTTCGATAACACTATAAACATAAAATTTGAATATTTCTGTAATAACAAAATTAACGTAATCAACGCGCGGAAATTCTTTCTTATATATGATATGAACATAAAATTTGAATATAGATACATACACGCTTGGAAATAATTTTTGGATGAATAATTATCGCCACTTACACGCTTAAGTAAACGGTCATGACGACGACAATCATAAAGAGCAATTGTCAATATATGTATGTACATGTAACATGTGTATGTCTTTATGCTTCATATATATACAATTTTTTTTTTTGTTGTTGTTAAAGTGCTTAATATACACATAAACTTACACATGCATATAAGTAAATCTATGTAGAAACTAAATTCTTTCTGCGAGATATAATTAATTTATATTCTTATACATATATTATCATCTGTTATTTTCGTAGTCTGCTCTGATGTAAATCGGACAACCACTCTTTGCGCATATTTGTCTCCGTCTATAAAAATATTCATAACCATTAGCGTGATGGTAGGAATAGGAAGTAGGAACAAGGGCAAATTGGTAAAGAATAATATTAAAACTAAAACAAGATCAGACCTGCCCGAAGCCGGTTTTAACGACCTTTAACCAACTTTCTGTCTTCAGAATCGAGGGGTTTCCCAAGATTCCATTTTCACGGTCCAATGCTATTTTTGGAATATTTTTTTTTTTTTTTTTTTATTTTTTTTTTTTTTTTTTATTTTTTTTTTTATTTATTTTTTTTTTTTTTTTTTTTTTTTTTTTTTTTTTGGTTATTTTTTATTTTTTTTTTTTTTTTTGGTTAACCAACTTTGCGCATATTTTTTTTGGAATCGAGCTGGAATATTTTATCTCAGCTCACGATTCAAACTTTACTTGTTTGTTTGGTTAAGATCACTAACTAAAATTCTACTGATGCATTAATGATTGAGTTAATAATTAGTGAGAAAGTGATGCAGCAAAATATAAAAAAAAATATAAGCAATCAAACGTATGTGTTTAGTAGTTGATGGAATGATGGCTCAAAAGATATGGCGTAAATTCGTAATATTCTTTCTAGGTTTATATCCCATTAAAAACAAAATTCTTATGTTTTTAAATTATGTCAAAAAAAACCAGTTGAATAAAATGTTTTGGCTGTCTTGCTCACCTTAAGATTACTCGGCTTCGTCCATATAACAGAGTATCAAGTGCTTTAAAATTAGTCATATGCATTTTTTTTTTTTAGTGTAAATGTTTTAGATAGCAAAAGATTATTGATATTTACGTGTTTAAATTAAAGGTTAATGTAGATTCTGTGATTTATTCAGTTATCTAAAATTAATAAAAATATACATAGACATGGTATAATTTTTTGTTTGAACACCAGACATGGTATAACTCATCCACTATATGCATTATTGGATGTTACACATATTAAGAAATGTGTATAGCAAAAATTAATATATAAATGATATTGAGAAATTCCTAAAAATGGCCCTAAAACAAGTTTTATTGACAATAATAGCACACACTCCATAAACTTCCAAAAATAGCACTAGTTAACTTACTATTAGTGTTTTTGTTCTAAAAATTTTATCACTAGCTTTTTTTTTTCAATAATACCACAACTTTTATATAAAAGCTATTCAACAAAATAAATTAGAAATAAATTTAAAATATTATATTTGGGTTCTCTATTTCCAATTTAGGGTATATATTTCTACCATTTAAAAGAGATTTTGATTCATTTTAATATTAGTTTATGGTATTATATTTGGGTTCCCTATTTCCAATTTAGGGTATATATTTTCACCATTTAAAAGAGATTTTTATTTTAATATTAGTTTGTGGTATTATATTTGGGTTCCCTATTTCCAAATTAGGGTATATATTTCTACTATTTAAAACAATTTTGATTCAATTTAATATTAGATTAGTGTTTGCTCTCTTTTTTATTTTCTATCTTATATTTTCATTAAGTTTAATTGAAGTTTATGGTGCTATTTGTGGAACTTTTCAAATGATGTGCTATTTTTGGAAAAAACAACTTTTTTGGGGCTATTTGTGTCAATCTCCCAATGATATTTTAGTTGTATAAGTCGCATTTAAACTCCGTAAAATTAATATTCTTTCTATTTTGTTTTAATAGCACTAGAAATTTTACAAGAGAATAAAGAGAATCGTATATTACCGACATAAAAAAACTAATATCCTCTAAAAATCCCAAACATGGTTGCCTTTGGCGTGAAGTAATTCCTCTTGATATCATCTATTAAAACAAAAAAACTTCTCGATAATAAAATATGAAATATTTTATCAACCCGGTCTAAAAATTTATCTTTCGACTGTTGCTGCAAATGCTCTTATCTGACCGAGACACTTGCTTCTTTTTTGTTCCTTTCCTAATTTCTTTAAAATCGTTTTAAATTTTTTGTTTGGGAAAAGTAAAATGACATCTATTTCTTAGAAAATTAAGGTAAAGCGCATTACGCATCCTAATTAGTGAAGACATTTTGATTAAAACAAGACGTTACAACGAATAATCCGGAAAAAAAAAGAAAAAAAAATGACATTGTATAACGACGGCTCCGTCACTTATTATGAACAATAATGAGCTACGTAGTCCATACTGTACTCGGTCTTTTGGTACGTATGAGGGTCGAGCGTATATGCATGTACTGTATACAATTTTCTTTTAATGTATAAAGATAATTGAACTACTTTTGATTAACATGAACAAGACCACACGTTAACTAGCTTCGTAGTATAAGCTAGCTAGTGTATAACCAACCAATATATTTAAATGTAGAAATTTGTTTTTCTTAAGTTTAATAAATAAGTTACTTAGTCTGATCACATTCTTAATACTAGTTTATTTGTCTAAAGTCTAAACTATATATATAATTTTAATTAACGAAAGATAAGAAAATTTACTTTTGGAAACGTGGGTGACGTTAGCACCATTGTGATGACCATGTGAGATGAATCAAATCTTAAAGTCGGCTTCATGTGCTTAAGTCATAATCATGCAAATGCTTACGACTCTTTTGATTAATTAATAATTTATTATTCGATACCAAATCTCCCCAATTGTTTTTCCCAAATACCCATTTCAGTTGATGCATCTATTAATTAATTTATGTTTGGAAAAAGATTACCTATGCTTGTAATTAGCCATAAATATTATCAAAGGCTGTTTCGAATTTAAAATGATTATGTATGTGACTAAGTGAATATCTGTTTTGTAACGTATTGGCAACACGCCAACACTTGTATGAAAATTAAAATAGTTGTTCCTAGCTCTATTATTCTCTCTCACTAATTTCATGTATCTTTTCATCTTATATGATACATTATAACAAAAGCAAGATAATTTAAAAGAATTCTAATATCCTTGAAGTTGGTCAATCGTCCCAAACTTAAATACTACTCCCTCCGTATTTTAATAATTGTCGTTTTAGAATTTTTATTTTTTTGAATTGGATGTCGTTTTCAAATTTCAATGCAAAATTTCTTACTTTTTAATGTTTTATGACATCATAAAACATTAAAAAGTAATAAATTTTGCATAGAAATTTGAAAACGACATCCAATTCAAAAAAATAAAATTTCTAAAACAACAATTATTAAAATACGGAGGGAGTACAAACTAAGACATGAGCTCGTCTTCAAACGTTTCACATCATTCTATATCACTAGCATGCTACCATATATTATGACAATGAAAAGGAAAATTAGGTTAATTTGTTGCTACATTTCGTTTTTGGCCAAACAAGATTAAGACAATAGTCAACATCTTCCTCTTGAATAGCACCTCCATCGTCAGTGACCATTTTTGGTTTCTGGATTTAATATATTATAAAACTTTGAAAATTGAAATGGGTTTATTAAGATAATTGGCTGTAGTTTTCGATAGTTAGCCGATCCTGGTTATGATCGACTAGAAAACAGCTGCATGATCTTGATTATGGCAGTTAAAAAGACGTAAATGTACACTGATACAAGTTATGTAATCAAAATCCACGTGCTTGGTTACTCTTTAAATTGGCCGTAATCTACGGGGCCGCTTTGTAGGACAAAATATTTAACATTAAATATTTGAAATTGTCTTTTATATTTCTTTAGTATAGTAATAACTAGATTAAAAAGTTCATCTAGTTAATCTTTAATCTCGTTACGTATAACTTATCTTTCTAATTAAATTGTTAAGGTGAGTGTTCTCCACCTGGTTAGTGGTTACTTTTGTTTGTGACCCACTTACTTGCACTTTAACCTGTCTGACCCAGATATATTAGTAAGGCCCAATTTGATTATACCGGTTTTTGGTTTGTCATTTAACCTACCCGATTTACGTGAAACTAACCATTTCATTTTTAGAATCCCCCAAACTTGAAAGGTGTGAACAAAAAACATACGGAAACATGTTAAAAAAAAACATACGGAAAGAAAAGATAAGAAATAGCAAAAACGCATTTGAGTTATCGAATCCAGCTTTTTATCACCAAAGAAAAATGCCGTCACCTATTTTCTTTTTTTCTTTTTTAACTTTTAAAAAACCTAGACAATAATTTAAGGTTATCCAATTGAAATGCTCATCGTTTTCATTATAATTATACATGTTTTAGACTTTTAGTGACATTGTCATTTCCTGTACATGCTTCATATATCATGTGTTATACACATAATCACCGTATCGAGATCAACCCAAAGGTAAATTAGATCCGTTTTCTCTCTTTTTTTTTTTTTAATTCATAAAGAAATCTCTCAATTGACTCTAATGTTTTTATAATGTTGACTGTAGTATTTTTCAAAAGGTTAAATAAATGTGGAATGTCTAATGTTACCAAAAAAAAAATGTGGAATGTCTTTGACAAGTCAAACTTCTTTTTAATATGAGTGGTGGAGACTGGTGACGATGGCGGCTCTTGAGTGCTGTTGTATCATTGATCGGAATGGATTGAATATTACTACACATATTTGGATAACACATTGATCAAGACGCTTATAACTATTTTTCAAGACCGTTAATTTAGGGATTGCCATAAAAAGCGCGAAACAAACCGAATTGGAATTAGTTGAAATCTAAACCAAACGAATTCTATTTTAAATTTAACGGTCAAAATATTTTGTACCGAAACTAAAAACTAACTAGACTAGTGCAACTAAACAAAACCAAACGAATAAATCAAAGTACTTTGACGATTAATAGTATTTACTAGATAGATATGAAATACATTTAATAATTACATAAACATGATAAAACTAACTGACCAATACTGAAATAATCAATATAAACCGAACTAGACAGAACCTAGCGGAACAAAAATTCCAGTTTTAGTTCGGTAATTCTTTAGTAATCTCAACTCGAACAAAATTTTTGACAACCCGAACATAATCGAACCAACGTAAATTTTGTTTTAGTTACTTTTCACAAAATTAAAGATTTTAAAACCCAAAAATTCTAATTTTAAAAACGTAAACCGAACATCGAGACACAATCGATATTGTTCCATTTAACAGTTAAAAAAAAATATCAACTGACCAAAACAAGTTTTTTTATAAGGATTGTGTTTTGATTAGACAAATTTTAAATGAGAACGTTAGGTTTGGTATCGATCATAAACGTATATTATTATTACACATATTGTTTTTTTTTGGTTTGTTAAAGGAATTTACACATATTGTTTCTGAGTGGGTATTAAAAAGACTTTTTAAAAACGTTCCTTTTCAAAGGGGCTCTTTAAATATTGGCCTTATGTTGGCACATGCCTAAGTTAAAACCAAGTTGCACCTCCAATAGCGACGCAACACATATATGCTTAATGCCTAAACCCTAATTATCATTATACCTTTTCCTTTCTCTTTATTCAGAATTCACAAATATCAAAATAGTTTAGAAGTTCACAAGATTTCATAATTAATCTTCTATATATTTTCAACACAATAATCTAAAATTATCCCACAAATTAACACTCTTTTTGTAAAATGTATTTCTTGAACCTCCACATTTTTCTACTACTAGAAAAAAATCAAATTATCTTTTTTTTTTAAACACCAATATGTATCTAGATAAAAAGAAATCTTTTCTTTTTATTTTGTCTTGTGAAACAATATCTGAGGAAATCTTTGTTCTTTGTTTGTAAAATTCCTCACCTCCTAAATTGAATTAGTCGATCGAGTATACGACCCTACGAACATGGCTATCTTGCTGGGACCAAATTGAATAAAAGCTTTCACATCATTTTTTCTTTGTTTGATGATATGTCAATGATTTTGCTTCTTTGTACAATCTTGGATAAGATACCGTTATAAATTAAATATTAATCGTTGCCATTGAGACTTAAGGTCAGTCTACAAGCCTAGCATCTATTTTCAGACAAATCTTTCACAAAGAAGGCTATATTTTCAGATAAAATATATTACTTTCTTAACATCTGATTATTTCATATTTTCGTATAACTCTTGTGAACATCAGCCCAAACATGTCACGTGAAAAGAAGTAAAATTGGTCCCTACGTATCGTGGAACACTTGACACTTGAATGAACAGAAGACAAGCAACCACACAAATAATATGTATTTTTTTCCTTGTAGGCCGAGCCATAAACTAGTCATTCTCATGAAATCGTCACTTGTTTATACCATTATCTATTCGTTTACTCGAAAAACTGTTTTTTTTTTATATAACACACCAAAAAATGTTAGTAAATATTGTATTAGTGTGAGTATATATATTAGATATTATATTCCTCAGCGATGGTATATCATGTAAACCAAATTAGGCCGTCTTCATCTGATTAATTGAGAAAAGTATTCATTTCATCAAGCGATTTCTCCTTTAAATATTGTCAACAAAATAGTGTAAATTAAATAAGAAATGCATATTTCAATATGTTGTTAAGAGTGTCGACGAATATCAGTTATTCTGGTAGAGATTCTGACCAATATAATGAGAAAAAAGATTTTTAGATGACTTTGTGTAAGTTGGTTTAGGAAAACGACTTTTTGTATGAATAGATAGGTATGTATTTGTCTATTCCAAACGACGACATATAGAGACCTTCCATATTCTTTTAAAATATGCAAGGATAAAAGGAGAAATGATGTGATAAACTAGGGGTGGACATAAAAACCAATTACATATTTCAAAAAATTAAATATACAGAAAATACGTACATATTAAAATCTTTATAGTATTAGTCAAATTAACTAGTAGTTATTTCTATTATTTTTTATCCAAAACTAAACTCGAACCGAACAAAAATAATATTTAGTTCATTTTATAGTAAATTGCGAACAAAACTAAACCGAATGCTTCTGACAGTTTGAAAAAATTAAAAAGAAAAAAATGGGAGCGTTTGGTACGTGAAAATAAACGGTGCATCGTGAGAAAGTGGATATGACAATGACTTGAACGTCTCATGTGCAACTTTGGGAACATGCAACATGTTTCTAACCTTTTCTTCTTACTTCCGTTGCTGTAGCCGCATGCACCACACTGCTACATTTCTTTTTTTTTTCCCGTATCTTCCCGGATAATCCCTAAATCTCTTCATTTTTTGATTGGCACTTTTTTGGAATTCTTTTTTGTGGTCTCTAATTAGACATATTTGATACAAATTTCTATTATTAATAGGTATTAAATAATTACATGGCACGTTAGAGACTTAAGAGTCTGGAGAATTAATTAAACAGTAATCATAAAAGACCTTCTAAACCAAACATAATGACTTTTTTTTTTTTTTTTTTGACAATCACATAATGACTGTCTCTAAAGTCAAAACAATCTATTTTTCGTTTTTTGTATATTCCTATGATATGAAAACTGGAAAATACATTAATTTTATCTTTGTTTTCAACAACACTGGACTATTGGAAAAAAAATGTGTTGTGATAAAAACTCGCAACTTTTTTGGTTGCCTCACGTCCAAAGAAGAACGTTTCCCATGATCATGGGCTTTTGATTGTCTCACAAATCTTAGCCCAAACTTGACCCTTTTAAGTTCACAAATTTACCCAACAAAGGCAACCAGTAGTCCAGTACATACAAACTCAACATAAAGTCTTGTCTTACTACAACAAAGAGTGGCAAAATGTTTCAAATATTGGGAATCAATTTGCATAAACAGAAAAATGAAGTCAATATTTGACTCTTTATATTATTAAGCAAGAAACATTACTTGTACGCTGCTCCATAGACATGAGGTCTTATAATCCAAGGGAAGCTATAGATTGCCGTATTGTTGATCTCAGTGCCACCATCGAAACCGGCAGCCGAAATGTATAAGTCGGTGTTTCTTGTCAAATGACATCCATCTGCAACTACTTGCTGTACTGGATCCAATACATTCTGAACATGCCTAAAAATAGATCCATCTGCACCCCCAAATGAAAAAACTTTTGATTCCAGTTTTGTCTTTTCAAGGGGTTTGATTTATAAGATTTGTGTACATACCTTTAGCCGCTACGTGCTCGATGAATAGGAAAATACCACCCGGTTTTAGCACCCGCTTGATCTCTGAAAATAACAGTCGGTTAAAGATATTGTCCAGTGAGATCTCTTAAGGGTTTATGAAGTTTACCATTGAGTGTTTGAGTGACATCAGAGACAGAACATAGAACAAGTGTTGCAACCACTGCATCCATAGATTCATCATCTAATGGTATAGCTTCTCCTACCTAAGATCAACAGAGAAGTAACACCAGAGGATTACAAAAAGGGAGGTCTCACAATCAAAACCAAGTGTATTTACTTACTCCTTGAATGAATCTAAAGTTTTCAGGTTTCATCCCAGCTTCTCTAGCAGATTCACTTGCATACTTTTCCATTTTGTGATTCGGGTCCATACCAAAAACACAGACGTTTTCGTTACCAGCAAAGTACTTCAGATTAGGACCTGTACCAACACCAATCTCCAGCACTGTTTCTGCTTTACCAGCCAATTTTTCGAATAGTTTTCTCTTGTAATCGGCGATCTTACCAAATAACACAAAACAGGAAAAAGATCCATCATTCTCAAGAAATGGATCAAAGAATGATGCATTCAAGTCACAAAGACTGACCTCTGCTTCATAAGATCGCATTCCTGTGCTCAAGAACCAAGCAAAAAGCTCCTTATACCAATCTGGCCTTTGAGGATGAAATGTTTCTGAAACTTCCTAGTGTATACAAATCTCAGTCAGTTACATTTCCTCCACATGTCAAGAATATAAGAGTCCCCAAATTTGGCATTTGGAGACAACCCGTTAAAAAGCCACAATCTTTGTGCCAAAGAAACACAATCTTTACTAGTAAAATCATGTCACACAAGTAAAAAGCTGGTGCCTATACACAAAATGCATCTAGGAGAAAGATAAAAAGTAAAAAAAAAGAATCACTTTGGAACGCGAAGCATTAGGAGAATAGATGGGAAGAAAGGGCATCGTCGGGCTAGCTGCTTCAAGAAAATGTTTTCTTCCACATGAACATAAGCTGGTGGAGGAGGAGCCTGAAGGAAGTTGATGATTCTTTACAGTTTCAGTACGAAGATGATCTCGTGAAGCTCTAATCACTCTGCGAGGTGAGTATGTGAGCGACAAGACATGTGAGGAAGGCGATGAAAGAACTCGAGTCATCATCATCATCATAGTGGCCAAAATGATATTACAATCTCAGATCTTAGTCTTTAGAATAGTCTTCAGCTTTCTAGGGAATAATTTATCTCATCTTGGCAGGTGAAACCTTACCTCGAACATTGTTTATGTAATAGTTTAGAGTTTCACTTCCAAGATAACTAGATCTTATGAAATAGATATTGTTGTTTTATTCAATATCGATAATATACTTAATTATCATACTATATAAAATATACTAGAGCCATCATTTAAATTTATGTATATCATTGAAATGTACAATCATCATCATACCTTGGATGAGTCTAAGAGACATTTTCTTGTTTTTTTTTTAATTGTAAGCAACTCCATAGACATGAGAGCTTATGTAAGCAAATCTAGAAAGAGATGCCTTTTTAACATCTGCACCGCCATTGAACCGAGCTTCTAAAATGGACTCTCCGGTACGCCTTGTCAAGTGACATCCGTCGGCAACAACTTGTTGCAATGGGTCCAACACATTCTGCACCAGCCTCAGAAATGTACCATCTGCTCAGCCAAAGAAAAAGCCAAACCCAGGATTTAGCTTCACAGTGGACTCTGATGAATTTTTCGAGTCAAAAGAGATACCTTCCGCGGCAACATGTTCTATGAAAATGTATATCCCTCCCGGTCTTAGTATCCGTTTTATCTCTATAACAAAACCACATGATTCAAACTGTTTTTGAGCATTCTTAAGGTGTTGAAATTTAAAGGACTTAAACAATTACCGTTGAGCGTCCCAGTGACATCTGTGACAGAACAAAGCACGAGAGTCCCCACGACTGCATCAACCGATGCATCTTCTAACGGTATAGATTCCCCAAGCTAAACACATGCATTAACAGAAAATGTAGCATCAGGGGGTGCCAAATTGCCAATGATGGCATATCAGAGATACCACAAAGTTACCGCATGAATGAATGTGAAGTCTTCGGATTTCAAGCCTGCTTCTGCAGCGGATTTGCGCGCATAATTTTCCATTTTAGCATTTGGATCAACACCAATAACAGAAAGGTTTGGAATAGCTGTGTAGTACTTGAAATTAGGACCTGTTCCAATGCCAATCTCCAAAACTTTTTCTGCTTTCCCAACTAAATTATCAAAGAGTTTCATCTTGTAATCTGAAATCTGACAAAAGAATAATAACAATAAGACATAAAAGAATCTGTAAGATAAAACAGAAAAGAAATCAAACTCATGAAAGTCACTAGCCTCTTTCTCATATGATTCCATCTCTGTATTCATAGACCAAGCAAAGAATTCTTCATACCAATCTGGCTTTGGAGGACGTAATCTCTTCAAATCGTCCTAAACGTAAAGTGAATTTAGATGATTAAAGGATGCATTTTTTATCAATTCTAGATAAACCCTAAAGTTCTTTAACACAAAACAGAGGAAGAAACCGTTGAGGTAGAAGCGTGAGAGGGAGAGATGGGAAGAAATGGCATTGAAGACATAGCTCCTATGAAATGTCTTCTTCCACAAGGACAGAAGCTGAAAGAGGAGACAGAAGCTGTCGTAATGAGATTCTTCTGGGTTTTGATGGAATTTTGCAAAGCCCTAATCTTTCTTGGAGGTGAATGTATGATCTTCGAGATCGGTGAAGAAGATGAGAAGTGCAGGATCGCCATTCGTTTAACTTGAAAAAGCTCAAATTAATCATATATCAAAACAGAGCAGAGCATTAGAGTTAAGTAATAATATGAAGATAGGTTTTTCTCTACTTCAGATTCTGTCCACAAATCAAATCTTTTTAATTACACATTAGTAGCAGATAAAGTTACAAACTTTTCTCATAATTGGCTATAATAATAAAAAACAAACAGAGTCTTGAAACAGAGAACTAGAATCCAAAACAGAGTCTTTAAAAAGACCTTGACACATTACAACAGAAGATGAGTACACAAAAACGCATTATTCAAACCAAACTTTTATTATCTCCTACAATATATGGAGACTTATTCAACTTGAACTTAGTCAAATTGACTCACTATTCAAACAGCAAGAGAACTTTTTATTCTTCAAGAGTCTTGAAACAGAGGACTAGAAACAGAGTCTTGCAAATTAATGATTATTAATTATACGCAACTCCGTAGATGTGAGGGCTTAAGTGATAGAAGCTAGTAAGAGAAGCCTTGTTGATATCAACACCACCGTTGAAACCAGCTTTTATAATGGATTCTCCTGTTGGTCTCGTTAGATGACATCCATCGGCAACAACTTGTTGCACTGGATCCAACACATTTTGCACCATCCTCAGAAATGATCCATCTACACAACAAAAGAGAGGCAAAACTTTAGATTAAGCATTCATAGTTTCTGTAATTGATGGCAAAAGAGATACCTTCAGCTGCAACATGTTCCACGAAGAGGTAACGCCCTCCCGGTTTTAGAATCCGCTTTATCTCTGTAATATCCATATGTTAATTCATTGTTGAATTAGAAGTTCATGAAACTTTTAACAAATAGGTTTGGTTTATAAGAAGTAAACAGTTACCGTTGAGGGTTTGAGTGACGTCTGTGACAGAACACATAACGAGACTTGTGACAACTGCGTCAACGGATGCATCTTCTAACGGTATACATTCTGCGACCTAAGCAAAAGAATAACAAGGAAATGTTGTAGCATTAGAGAAATGCAAATTATTATGGATTTAAGGAATATATATAAAAGGTCGTTACCGCGTGAATGAATTTGAAGTCTTCGGATTTCAATCCTGCTTGAATAGCGGATTTTCGTGCGTAGCTTTCCATTTTAGGGTTTGGATCTACACCAAGAATAGAGACGTTTGGAAGAGTGTTGTAGTACTTGATATTGGGACCAGCTCCAATACCAATCTCCAAAACCTTTTCTGCGTTTCCTACTTGGTTAAAGAGTTTCTTCTTGTAACCCGCAATCTAACCAAAGAAGAAGAAGAAAGATTATGACACAAGAAATGGAATGTAAGAATGCATTCAACTTCATGTATCGAAGTCACTCTAACCTCTTTCTCGTATCTTTCCATTCCTGAACTCCTAAACCAACCGTAGAGCTCGAAATACCAATCTGGTTTTGGAGGACGCAATTTGTTCAAGACCTCCTAATATGAAGAGATTTTGATACTACATAAGTACATAACCTTTATAAATTAATAAAATATCATAGTCCGACATTATTCATTATAAAAGGCAAGAAGAGGTTTCATAATACTATGTTTGCGACCTGAGTACTCTACTATCTATAATAAGCAAGTGATAACTTATGGTCGTTATCTTTCTATTTATAGCTACATGTAGTAGTTAACTGAATCGGAGGTTGGTTAAGAATGTTTCTCAATGGTTTAACATAGATATAAGAGAAACTGGGAAGCAAACCGATGAGTTAGTTTGAGCAGCGTGGGAGGGAGGGATGGGAAGAAACGGCGTCGTGGTCGTAGCATCTCCTAGGAAATGTCTTCTTCCGCAAGGACATAAGCTGAACTTAGAGGAGCCAGAATCTGTCGCATTGAGAATATTCTTCGGTATTTTGACAGAACATCTAATTGTTGTTCTTCTTCTTTGAGGTGAATCTAAAATGTTCACCGAGATCGGTGAGGAAGGTGTGCAATGCAGGATCGTCATTGCTATAGCTCACACAACTTACTCGTCTCATTATCTTCTTATTATATAGCAAACACATTTGTGCATTATTGTCTTTTCTAATAAACTTTGTGAAAGTTATTTTTTTCAAATATAAAATATAACATTTACGGTAAATGATTTACCAAAAGAACAAAAACATATCGCCATTGCTGATTCTGTATCATCCATCATTGGTAAAGACTAAAGACAGACAAAGGATATAGTTAAATAATATATCATATATATAATAAAATATTGCTGATTTTTTGGTTCACCTACCGAGGAAGATTAGTTAAATCATATAGAACATATAAATAATGTTTCATTTTTTTCTTTTCTTTTTATTGGGCTATTTGGAATAGTTTTAAAAAAATCAAAAAAAAAAAAAATCCAAAATTACACAATTGAACTATATATTATTTTACATTGAGACTCACAAAAATGCCCCTTTTTCAATACCCCTTTTCAAAAATGTCCCCTTTGGCTGTCCATTTTTAAAAATACCCCTTTTTATATACAAAATGACTAAATTACCCTTCTTTTAATAAAAAATATCACAAATATATAAGGAAATATAACAAAATTAGGTCCACAAAATACAAAATATTTTTTGGCAGGAAAAGTGATCCCGCAATTTTTCCCGCCAAAACACTTGTAAAAACTTGTAAAACCTTTAAAATACCTTGTAAAATTTTCCCGTAAAATTTTTTCCCGCCAAAAAATTTTTTTTGCGGGAAAAGTGATTCCGCAATTTTTTTTTGGCGTTAAATTTTTGGCGGGAAAAATTTACAAGGTATTTTAAAGGTTTTTTACAGGGTATTTATAAGGTTTTACAATGTATTTTGAAAGGTTTTACAACGTATTTATAAGGTATTTATATGATATTATAAGATTTTACAAGCTATTTTGTAAGGTTTTACAAGTTATAAGGTTTTACAAGTTTTTTATAAGGTTTTACAAGTTATAAATACCTTATAAAACTTTATAAGTACCTTGTAAAATCTTTTAAAATACATTGTAAAACCTTACAAAACACTTGTAAATACTCTGTAAAACCTTTAAAATACCTTGTAAATTTTTCCCGCCAAAAAAATTGCGGAATCACTTTTCCCGCAAAAAAAAATTTTGGCGGGAAAATTTTTTACGGGAAAATTTTACAAGGTATTTTAAAGGTTTTTACAAGTGTTTTGGCGGGAAAATTGCGGGATCACTTTTCCCGCCAAAAAATATTTTGTATTTTGTGGACCTAATTTTGTTTCAAATAAGGGTAAAATGGTCATTAAAAATTAAAAGAGGGCAAACTTAAAAATGGACTCTCAAAGGGAGCATTTTTGAAAAGAGGTATTAAAAAAGGGGCATTTTTAACAATTTCTCTTAACTATATGCAATTAAAATAACAATTCAATGGATTCAAACATATGTAACGTATGTCGGTATGTGATAATAAATACTAATCACTCGATAACTATACTAAATAGCTTGAAACAATCCTTTCACTAACAACCATCAACATGGTAAAGTTTTTGGCATCGAAAGATATTTGTTTCAGATTGGTTAAGTTCTTCTGAATACATTTATTTGTTTCAAAAAAATTTCACCATGATAATTGTTTTTAATTATGTACTTTACTTTAATACAACTACTGTTCTTCAACAATTTCAATGAAGAGTTTTTTTTTTAAAGGATATAGTGAGTTGTGGATATTTGCCGCCATAAACTATGAATACGTTAATATGAATTTATAGGGTTATGCTAGCAAAGTAAAACTTTAAAGCTTATGCTAGCAAAGTGAAATTTGTTTGGCTATATATATGTTTTCAAAATAATGTTCCACATTTTATGAATTGGAAAAGTAATAGGGAAGATCAAAACTTGGATAGAAATATTCCCCATTTAATTTTTGCCAAGTGTAAAACCCTATTGGTTCAAAAATAATATAAAATTGGAGTTCTATCAACAATTATTGAGTAATTCCATTTTTTTTTGTTTTTTTTCGTGATATATGTCCAGGTCATTTTTGCATCAATTGAAGACATGGGGGGGGGGGGAGCACATCGCAAGGCAATGATGATTGGAGAGATCTGGAGATAATGGGCCAATGAAATCCTTCGAGGATATGCTTTCAGCATCTCCAATTTATCTCCATTTTTATTTTTAAAACAGAATTTAGAGTACGATTTTTTTCTATGCATCTTTATTTTTAATTTTAAAATAGAGATTTCTATTTTTTTCTATATTCGGAGATTTCTATTTTCGATTTACATTAAAATTTAGAGATTTTCATTTTTAATTCTAAAATAGAGTAGGATTGGAGTAAAACCTATCTCTAAAATGAAGATACTCTATTTTGGAGAAAAAGATGAAAACATAAGTTGGAGATGGTCTTATAAAGCAAAACTTTTAGAGATCAAACTGAATTATTGGAAACAAGATAGATAAAATAGATAAAACTTGAATCATGCATTTTAGTAGATTCATAAAATATTACCAAATTTTGAATTGCATCAAGATGTTTCTATTAAATAAAAAACCTGAATAAGCATCTCATAACATACCAAAAATATATATAAAGTAATAATGTAGGTGTTTAAGTTATTTGAGATATAATGAAAAAAAAAGTCTTATCATCGAGTAAACAATATATAATATTATTATGTTTTTTTTAGAAAATTTTCTTATAACTATATATTTCCAAACTTATGAACTTACACTGTCGAAACTAAATATTAATTAGTATTTTTTAATACTTTTTTTAGTTTTTAATATTCGTCGTATTAGTTTCTCCGTTTGTTAAAAAAGCACGAACATGTGGTTCTATTTTATTTCATGTAAGCTCAAATTTTCTAGATAAAACTATTTTGTTTCTACGAAGAATTTCTTTTTCAAAGTTTCAGTGGATGAAATGATTTTGTCAAAAAAAAATCATATAAAATTAATCATTAAATAAAAGGTCTTTTAAATAAATGAAAACAACTAAAAGCACAATTCACGTGTAGTGTGGGTCGTGGGACATCATTAGTAAATAGTAGTACTAAATATTATGTATATAATTATAATATAATAGTAAGATATTGCAGACTTTTTGGGTGCAGCTTCGAGAAAAATTAGTGCAATATAATCTATAATAAGTAAGATATTTTGTTTCACCAAACACTACATTTCTGTCACATATCTCACATGCGACCGACCAACGATATTTCTTGCATGCGATATCTCTAATGGGCTCGGGCTTAAAGTTTATAGGCTGTACGAAAGACTCTTAAGGCCCAAAATATATCAGTTATCAAAGTTAATTTAAAGTGTATTATGTTCTCTGAATATGCTTATGCAGTTATGCTTGAAGCCATGAGCATCATATTGTACTGAATAATGTTTATTTATTATTCAGTTGCAACAGAAATCACAACACTCAAAGACAATCATTTTAGTGTAATTGAATAAAGATGATAGTTTTTTTAGTTGTAAGCTAGTCCATAGATATGAGGTCTTGTTATCCAAGGGAAGCTATACATAGAATAAGTCTCTACTTCAACTCCTCCACTAAAACCAGCTTCCAAGATACACTCTCTGGTGTTTCTTGTCAAATGGCATCCATCTGCAAGTCTCTGCTGCAACGGGTCTAGCAATTTCTGCAAACGCTTGAAGAACGATCCATCTGCAACAACCGAATACGAATTCAGGTTTTCTTCTGTAATAGAATATGGTACCTAAGAGTTCTCTCTCTCTCTTTCTCACACACATTTATGTACCTTTTGCAGCAACATGTTCTAAGAAGATGAAAACCCCTTTTGGTCTCAGCACCCGTTTGATTTCTGAAATTACCATTGAACTTATGAAAAGGTTTTACTTACTTCCGCAATGAGGTTTTAGTAGGAAGAAAGAATTACCTTTGAGTGTTTGAGTGACATCAGAGACAGAACATAGAACCAGTGTTGCAACCACTGCATCCACAGAGTTATCTTTTAGTGGTATAGCTTCTCCTACCTAATGATACACAAGGTCAAAAAACATCAGAAGATTATGGGAAAAAAGACATAATGTAGGATACAAAAACAGAAAACTTACTCCTAGCTTGAATCTAAAGTTTTTAGTTTTCAATCCTGCTTTCGTAGCGGATTTGCGTGCATACTTCTTCATTTTGGGATTTGGATCCAATCCATAAAGAGTAACATTACTATTACGAGCAGCATAGTACCTCATATTAGGACCTGTGCCAATACCAATCTCCAACACCTTTTCAGCTTTTTCACTCAGTTTATCATACACTTTAACCTTGCGATCCTCCATCTTACCAAAGAAGAAACAGAGCAAATCAAAACTGTAAGAGTGAGAAATCAATCAAATGAATGATGCAATCCAGTTCATAAACACAAACCTCTTCCCAATAAGACTGCATCAATAAGTTAAAAAACCACGAGTAGAGCCTCCTAATATACCACCGGCCTCTGCGGATGATGTGCTCCCGGAACATCCTGAAGTACATAACAGTCACACACCGAACTCTAAGCACTATCAACTTCTTCTGAACCATACAGAACTCACTCTAATCAAGAAATCAATTTCTAGATGTGATCAATACAAAAGACACAATCTTTGCAGACATATCATAACAAGTAGGAGAATTGTTTGTGAATTGTAAGATTTTGGCCTATGCTATATGCATCTGGGAACAAATAGATTAAGTCCTTACCTTCGAACACTGAGCATTGTGTAGTACCAGTAGGTGGAGGAATAGCAACCTCAAGGAAGGTGAGTGATCTGGGTCTTGGATCATACATGGAAGCTCCAATTTAATGGTGGGAACAAAGTTACTTACATTGGAAAGGTCAAGTCAAGAAGGAAACAACAAAGAAAAGAGGACTAGTTGGTGAAAAGAGAGAATAAAACAAAAACCAAGGCGGCAAGTTGACGCTACTAGCTAAGAAAGTATTGGAGTTGACTTTCCCAATTCCGACATTTTGAAGCCTTTGTTTGAGTAAGAAGACGTCAAAGGCTTTTGTCATGACTCTACCTAATCTTGGATCTCATGTCATATCAAGACAAATCAGCAATTATAGAGAAGCCAAGATTGGTTGTTTAGATGAGTATAGAACTTGATTTGTGTAATGAATCATTAAGAGGACTTTGATGGATCATTAAAGCAAATCATTTGCAATCGTCCAATAGACGTTCAGAGCCACAAGGTTTGTAAGTGATACAGATTTGCTGTCCCAAGTATGATAAGGTAAGAGACTTGATATTACAACCGTTGCAAAGCAAACCTGGTCGCTTATTCTTCTGTAAATTGACTTGTGACGTTGTTTGTTTGCTTCTCAAGAGATCTCTATGTTGTTCATGATTTGATGCTGTCTTTCGCGTCACCATCGCTGACTCCATCGTCCTTTAAATTTGTATTGTCGACAGCTGATGCGCAGGCTTGGTCATCGGGAGATTCGTTGTTATCAGTCTCAGAGTCTGATTTCAAAGAGATACGTTGAATGACTTAGGTGATATGTCAATGGAATCAAGAAAAACAAAGGTACTGATTCATATCTCATACATTACCTTCAGTATCGCCTGAAGAATAAGCCATTCGTCTTGCTCTTGGTTGCTGATGCGGGGTTGGCTGTTGCGTGAACAGAGATTAATGTCAACGCGAAAAGCAAGAAACAAATGGAGAAACAAAGAAAGGCAAAGTCTTCACTTTACCTGCAGTTTTGGACGGAGAGCTTCCAAAGGTCCTTTCGGTTTCTGTCCTTTTTGCTGATGAAAATGTCAACTTCAAGTTTTTAGTAACTTAAAACAGTAGCATGAAGAAAAAGAAAGACTCAAGGATAGTTACAAAGGTTGGTGGTATGCAAGACTAACCTTGCCTAAAGCCCAATCAGCAGAGTCAAAAAACGCGCGTTCATGGTCCTTAAACGAAACATAAACGCAGCTATATCAGCTTCTCTAATCAAAAAATGGCGAAGAACCGTATCAAAATGATCGCTTCTCATTGTAACAATAGGCAAAAAAAACTAAGCTACCTTAGATATCAACGGAATCTTCTTTGGCAACAATCCTCCATACTTTTTCTTGATCGCATTTTCCTACAATCGAATACCAAAAACAATGGTCGATATCCAAACCGCGAAAAGTTTCCAAATACAGAGAGAGATCATAGCTATGTTCCCTTAACCTAAAACTCTAGTAGCTAAACTCCAACAGTAAAAGAAAGAAACAATTCAAAAAATCACCTCACTCTCCATTTCATCTGAAACCTTGTTGTCAATAGGAGCCTCATCAATAATCTCCTTCCCCTTCACGTCTTCCATAACTGAGTTTAACAAAAGTATGTTTTCAAATTCAAAGTCCAGAACAAATACTATACATGTACATCGTTTTCAGTACAAATTCAATGATTAGAAAAAGTCCACTTTCCCGCGAATTCAATATAAAAGCCGTGGAAGGAGAAATCGAATCTTATAAAGATCTAGATATGAACTCTAAATCACATTAGAAATCGCCATTAATAAAACCTTCAAGCAACGGTTTCATCTTTACTCGAACATGAATGATCAAGAAGAAGAAGGGAAAAATTAAGCGGAAACAGAGTTTAGTAGAAGTGATTTACCTGAAAGATGATCGCCGGTTACAGTATGGAGATTCCGGCGAGAAACCGGGGCAGTAGATCGGATCTGGTTATTTTAGTGATTTTTTTTTTTTCCGGAGCTGCACGTTTCACGATGACGATGCCTCAACTTAACGCAGCAAATATTCTCTTCTTTTCAAAAAAAAAGGTGGAGATTTGGGCCTTAATGGGCCGAATATTCCTATACAAAAAGATTCCCTAGTTTTTATTAGTAGGTTTCGTCGCCCGTCATCGAATCTGTTTTGGCAGGAGATTATTAGTTTTTGTAGGAGAGTGTTTTCGCATTCTCCGGTTCACTAGGTTCGAAACAAGAATACACTGATCTTAATAAATCGATAAATCGGCCCATGAGCCAAAGCCCGACGAGCTCAGCTCCGAGCCTCCGACCTCTTCGAACATAATTTTAACGGGAGTCTCTAAACTAGAAAAAAACACTCTCACTGGAGATGGTCGTTTTAGCGGGACGAAAGAATGGTAAACTATACTTGAATAGAAGAGGTAAAAAGTAGCGGTAAGAAAGTGATTTTCCCTTTCAATAACTTCTATACTTTACCAACAACACAATTTTTTTAAGTGGGTTTACATTGGATGTTCTTATTTCTTGATTGGAATTTACGGTAGTAAAAAGGAAAATTTTGACTCTCAAGTGTAATTTGATCTTCTTGAGTACAAATTAGTTATAAAGGTTTTATATCTCTTCTTGGATCATTTCACATGGATTTGACTTGAATAGTTTTTTCTTTTTCTTTTCCTATGAACGTCTGGATACAGTAACCTTCAAACCATGAGCCATGGATAAGATCGTCATCATCCGATACTTGACAGGATGATTTGGCACCAAATGAAACTTATAGAATCTGCAAAGAATTGCCATTGCCATCTTCATTTGAAGATAAGCTGAATCCTTTCCCAAACATATCCTAGGTCCAGCCTACATTCACACAACAAATGTTTGATGTTCAAAATCTTTCACTCGTGTTATTAATCAAAATCTTGGATTATACCTGAAAAGCAGTGAACTTGAATGGGGATGCATTTTGAAAGACTCCATCTTTAAGCCACCTTTCGGGTTTAAACGATGCTGCATCGGATCCCCAATTATATTCCATACGACCCATTGAGTAAGGTACATATGTAACCATCCCTCCAGCTTTTACTTTTGTTCCATTTGGTAACATATCATCTTCTAATACTCCTTTCGGATCCTACGCATAGTTTAAAACATCGTATATACGTTCTTTCTTTTCTTTGTTTATAAATGGATTCTATGGTTTGCATACCTGAGGAACTGCAGGGTAGAGACGAAGTGTTTCTGTTATCACAGCATGTAAGTAGTGAAGTTTTCCCAAGGAATCGTAGTTCAATAGTCCTGCGAATTGCGTTACCCTCTCGTTAAAGGAACTGAAATCCTCTGTATCGTATTGATGCAATGATGTATTAGTCGCTTCTGCGCTTTCTTTTTCGAGTTCTTGTAGCTCTGAGTAAAGTTTCTCAGCAACATTTTCATTCATCATTATCATGTATATAGCCCAAGTGAGAGTTGTTGCTGTTGTATCTCTTCCAGCTATTACAAAGTTGAGGACAATATCTCTTAGGCTTTTCTCTGTTTCTTTGCTATCTGGATCGTCGCTGATCTCGATAAACCTCGAGAGTATATCGTGCTTCACCTGGTTACATATGAGAAATAAATGTTAATAATGTGACAAGTGCATATATTGACATTTTTGAGTTGTAACAAGTTTTGTACCTTGTTGTTGTTGGTAGGAGATTTTTGTGCCTCTAATAACTCTGCTTTCCTTCTTCTTATGACTGAATAAGTGAAATCATTGACGACTTTTATGCTCTTACCAAGCAATGCCTCAGAGCCTATGTTAAGGAACTTTTTCAACTTCCAAAGAGGATCTATGAAACGAAGTGTTACGATTATATTCGCGGTATCAAAAGCCTTCGCAAAGTGATTCTCTGGTAACTCTGGAGCCAATGTTCCTATCTCCACACCAAATCCAACTTTACATATGGAGTCCAAAGTCATTCTCATCAACAATTCCTAGAGCCATAAAAGGATGTTATGTAAGAGACACTAAGTTTATAGATTTGAGTGATTGATGGATTCTTACCTGCATATCTACTTGTTGGTCTTTGAAAGATGCTTGGGAAAGGATATTGAAGAGCTTGAGACTATACTCTTTAAACACTACAGTACTAAAATCTCTGAGATTCTTGGAAGCAAATTCGAAACTCGCGGTTTTCCTCTGTTTTCTCCAAAGCTCACCATCTGAATTGAAAATTCCATCTCCCAAAAGAACTTCCATATATGAATGGTAAGTCTCTCCCTTATTAACACAAAACATCAAAAAGTCACAACACATTAATGCATTATATTGATATAAAGAGTTTGTGTTTTTTTCACCTTTGGGTAATTGGAGAAATTGGTTTTGAGGACATATTCAACATTGATGGGATCAGCTATGTATGTATAAGTGGTGAATGGCATAGGAACCACTACTGTTCTTGAGTTATAAAGATACTCAACGAGCCAATCGTGCATTCGATCAAAATTGGTCAACTGTTCGATCGCGGCTCCAACCAAAGGCCAAGTCTTTGGACCACTCTTGTTCCTTTGTCCCCATCGGTGCAAGAAGATCCATGATGTAACCATACAAGCTATAACCAAACACAATGACATTTTTTACCTCTTTGAAATCTGAAAAATAAGTTCTAAATAATTCATAAGAGTTTTTATATTGTTTAGCCATCAGCCAAAGTCTGTGAGCAATCTACTAATCAACTAACAGTCTTTTTATTATGCCTTCTTCGCAACACTTCTTTGGTGTGTGTTCTTGGTTTTGTTAAACCGTGTTTGGTACACCAAAACCGGTCAAAATTGAAATTAGCACAAAAGGGTCCACATATTTATGATAAGTTCCATCCACTAATGTTTGAGTCTGCGCAGACTGAATCAAAATGAGGTTTAAAGTACGATGATGACGACAAGTAACATTCGTTATCTAATAAAACGACAAAGATAAGTAACCCAAAATGCATTGTATCTGGCGTTGATTCCTCCACACGTCATCGACTTTTTCATTCCAAGTTAACGTAATCTCAATCTCTCTTTTTATCATTTTAAAACCATCGTATAGTACAAAAGTCTTTTTGTTGTGTATTTAATAAATCAAAAGACTTTTGTTTTATTAGTTCGTAATGCAAATCAACACCTTGACTTCGTCTTATCATGCTGAAACAAACTTAATTTTTAATTAAACATTGATTTTCATTTCACATTCATATGGGAGAAATATAAAATCCCATTGGGTTTTAGTTATAATATTTTACAATTTTCTTGCATGTACCCAAACTAACAAAATATCTACCAAAGTAATTAACATTCCAAGCACATCTTTTTACTAAACCCATCACTAGAACTTAAACATAGCTTGACGATGATGGTTTAAGATCTCGTCTTGGTTAAACTGTAGATCCCCGAACCATCCAGACTCCGAGTCAGGTTGATGAATATGATCGAACTGAGTAAAGTTATCGGTGAAAATGTGAGAGACTGGTCCCATGTAATCCATTTCCAACAAATGAGCCAGCGAACACGTCCTTGGAAGTTTCGTCGACGTCATATTCATCATTATCTCTTCCTCATTTCTTCTCTCTGCTTCGTTAACAACAACTGTTGTCTCATCAATTAGTACTTCGTCAATGAAACCCTCTTGCTCATTCAGAAGCTTCCCGGCTCCTCTCTTCTTGTATATCCTACACAGTACCCATTCATCTAACTGCAAAAATATAAAAACATTTTTAACAAACAAGTAATAATATAATAAAGATGAGTTAAATCATTTTGTTTCCTCTGCTTACGTACCCTCATGGAACCGTTACGTTTCGTTGATGCTTTACGTGAATCGTGGAGACGATACTCGTGCATGATCCAGTCAGTTTTGATACCTTTAGGAGGTCTACCTTTGTAGAAGACAAGAGCTTTCTTGACACCTACGTTACTCGAACCGCTATGAATGGCTTTGTCTGTACCGGTTGCTTTCCAATAACCGGAAACAGCTGCCCGGTTTGGTCTGACTCCGTTTGGATACTTTCTTTCTCTAGGGCTGAAGAAATACCACTCATTTTCTCCAAACTCTGTTTTCTCTGTCAAATACAAAACGAAAAATAGCAAATAAGCCAAGTAGCTCTAAACATGAACATCTAGAAGAATAGATTATCATAGAAAGATAACCAGGTCTAACCGGGTAATTGCCATGGGTCGAATTTGTAGATATCGACTTCTGGGATGATGGAGACAGGGCATGGTTTAGACATGGTCTGGTTTCGAAGATAGTAGACGATGAGTTCTTCGTCGGTAGGATGAAATCTGAACCCTGGAGGGAGGGTAGAATTGGAATTTACTTCCATGATTTTCAGACAATTTAGAAGAAAAAATCTAATGGAACAGGAACTGTTTTTTTCTTCTTGGTGTGTTATCAAGGTGCTTGAAATGTTTAGAAAGCAGAGAAGATTGGGGTTTTTATGCTTGAGCTTTTTGTCGTTTACTGTGCGTCACTTCTTTCTTATTGGTTGGTACATTACAATTTTAAATAATAATTCATTTTGTCCTTCCAATAGTTTAATGTCCTATATTATCCCTATCCTATTGTTTTTCTAATATTCTAAATTTTGTCAAATGGTCATCAAACAGCCACGGTTAAAAAGCTTTGTAAAAGAATTTGAATTAGATGTTGGAGTGTGACTGGTGAACTTAATGAGTAATTATTATTGTTCTTCACCTCAAAACATGTGACATAAAAGTATATACTTTTTCTAGCTATAATTATTCCTTAAAGTAGCTTAAACATTTTTCAATTTAAATAGATAAATAATGTTACTATTGGATGACAATAATTACTTAACAAAATACATTGTATAATAATTTCCAGCTATAATTCCTTAAAGTAACTGAAGCATGAAACATTTTCAGTTTAAATAGATAATGTTACTATTGGATGACAATTACTTGCAGAATACATAGTATAATAAACCTTATACAAATAAAATAATATATATATATAGTATAATAAATTATTTTATTCTAAAATGATTTAACAATAGTCATACCCTTTGTCTTTCATGATATCTGATAAACATGTCTATCCAAACTTTTTTGACTGTATATATTTCTAATTTATATTTCTATTATTTGATGGTGAATTTCGGTATTTATTTTAAGTAATGTTTGTTCTCTACAACTTGTAGAAATCGCAGATAGGTTGTGTCTTTAATTAATTATTCATTAAGCTTCATTATACATTTTAGGAACAAGAATTAAGTCAGAATTATCAGGTAGTGTAGAAAATAGCTTTTGGTTGTGAAGATTCTAAAGGTCTTCGTGGACATATAATTGAGTGTGCTTGACCACTAATTTGTTTGGATGCATTGCATGGCTTTAGTATTAGTATTTAGGTGAATCTCCATTTCAAACCAAAGTATATTCGTTTGTCCTATTTCCCCAAATATTCGTCTTCATTTCGCTATTATTGCTTTCCTCCTATCTTTGTCTACCCTATCCATTATCCAAATGTAAGAAGCCCAACCATCAAAAGTCATAAGCAACATTATTTTCTCCACGATATAGTTTGCATGACAAAATATACACATCAATAACTTTATATTGCATACATAATACACATTTTCCATAAACAAACTAGTAATTAAAAAGAATCCAAAGGAGAAGTACTAGAGAACTTGTATTACAAAAACAAAAGTACAAAAGAACTCGTGAGAAGACAATTCTTCGTCTTAAATTTTGGACGAAACGTGGCAGCTTATAAGGCTTGGGGGGTCCAATATTTTTGCCTCTGCATGACGTGTCGTTTTCACAGAAAAAGTCATTAGGGATAAGGATTGTGGAGGGCATACACCCACGCGCCACGGCGGATTTCTGATTAAACAATAATTAGATGTCACTAATTACGCATGTTCTTATCTAATAGTGTCATTACCATTCCCTAATTGGGTGATTAAATCTTTGTTTACTACATTTGTCCAAAAACTCCACACGCTCAGTTCAGACTGGACACAAGTTTCTTGAAAAAGGATTTTGTGAGATTACAACAAGATGCGAAGGAACGTTCCAGCATAAAGTGGGAAAGATGAGAAAAGCAAGTTCATGACAATTATCGAGATCGATTTTTCTATTATTATATCGGTTTAGTTTTAGTTTCGTATTATGACTAGCTGTTTATTCTGGTTAATCTCATGATTTTTGAAATATATATATGTTACCACAAATATTTGTTCATTAAACCGTTATAAGTGGCGCATGCATGAATATCTTTTTCCAAAAGTTTTCAAGAAACTACCTTGTTAATGGATAATCTAAAAATGCTATTCTAACAAATTAAAAGACCCCAAAAGCTATTTTTAACAAGTGTATACCTATATTATACTATATTTCAAATGGCACATGATTCATCCTATGTTCATATACATGACCAAGCCATTTATATACTTACTATATAGGGCATGGGACAAAAAGGATAGGATTAAAAGATATGAGGATTAGGATGAGATGACGCAAACAAAAGCTCTAGCATCTTTGTTTAGGTACCAAACAAAAATGAGTGACGATGATTAATCAAAGTCGTCATCTTAATCTCTAGCATCTTTGTTAAGGGAGGAAACGATTTATTTATGTTTAGTTTGATCGACTCCAAACACATGCTTTACTAAATTCTTTTTTACCACGTGAAATAAAAAAGTAACTCCTAGTCCTAGATACATGATTTTATAAACCGTACCGGAGGTTGAACTGTATATAAAACTTGGACCAGAGTTCGTGGTTCAACCGGTCTGACCAGCCGGTCCGTATCAGGTTTTTAGTTATTGGTTAGGATGAAACGACACCGTTTTGTCTGCGCTCATTACCTTTGTTGTATCGCCATCACCTTACAACGACCGGAGAGTTTGCACCAATGGCGTTGAGACTGACGACGCTAAAACGCGCCGTGGTTGAATCCCGGCGAATTATAGAATCCCGAAGCTTCAGCCACGTTTCCGCGATCTCTCCTCCCTTGAACGGCGCCATTGATCGCTCTACCGCTTCGCCGCCGCTTGATTTACCGGAGTTTTATCAGGATCAATCGGATTCTTACAATGATGAAAACAATTTCAGATTCGGTTTCCCGAGTCCGAGTTTCTCTTTTGGTGGATGCATGGAGCTAATGGCTGTTCCCAAGAAGAAGGTATAATTGTTTTCCAAGCTTTCCATTTACAACTATGAAATTTGAGAGTTTTAGGGTTTTAAAGTGTTGCTGCATTGGGAATTTTTCTCTGTTAGCTGATTTTTTTCCCTTTAGGGTTTTAGGGAGGTTTACTATTTTCTGGTAAAGATTCGATCTTGAGATCATGAGTGAAAGATTTTGACTTTAATAGCCAAGAATCAAAGGCCATTATCTCATAACTATTGTCTCTTTGGCAATTTCTCTGCTCATTATCTTTGAGATCTGTTAAAATGTAATCTGATTTGCTTTGTTTAGGTTCAAAATCATTGATTCTTTTATCCAGGACAGAACTTTCCTTTGAGAATGATTTGGTTAACAATAGCTTTCATTTCGTGAATGATGCAGATTTCTAAACACAAGAGAGGGATTAGAAATGGACCAAAGGCCCTTAAACCTACTCCTGTGATCATCCGTTGCAGGTATCAGATCATTCTCTGTTACGTTTTGATGGTTCTTAATTTGTTTTCGAAGGTTAAGTTTTGCATTGAATCTGGCTTTGAGAGTCAAAGAAGGCTTTTTTTTTTCAAAATGTATAGTCTTTCCAATTTAATGTTCTGTTTCTTTCTACCATTATCGGTGGAAACTGTGAGTTACCAACATAAACAGACTTTGATGGAAGAGCTTGTTGTGTGTGTTTGTTGCTCTGTCAAAAACCTGAGACTGCTCCTTGAAACAACTTGTTATCATCATTTTTCCATTCTTGGTACCAGCAGCATTATGATCATGACACTGTTTGTGTGTTTCAGGAGTTGTGGGCGAGTTAAGCTGCCACATTTCTACTGCTGCAGCGGTGAGCGGGAAATACCTGATGAACAAAGCAATTCAAACAACTGATCAAGACTTACTATATGAATTAGCCTTGCTGAATTTGTTTTGGCATATGCGGTTCTTAGTAGAGAACTCAAGGGTTATGATGAAGACAGTGGACTTAGATTCACTCTGTTTTGGCATACCATTTGGTTATCTCCTGCAGAATCAAAATACTGTTTACTTTATTAGTACACACATACTTAGAGGTAATAAACAACTACATTTGTTCTACATCTTCGACCATTTTAAAAGGTTTTGCAGAAGAAGTAATTTGGAAAATGTTTGCATTTTAAGTGCAGATTTGATCGCAATCAATAGAACAAGAAAAATTAGTGGTTTTTGATTGGTTTAAGCGTAAAGGTACCCATACTGCCAAATTACACGGTTTCACTGCCACACTAAAGCACACGAAGCAACACGTGTCATCCTCTGGTGGGCTAAAAAATGGTCAACCAGTATCTCTGATTTGCTTCCTTCCATCAATTTCGGCCGCAACAGTTCAACACGCATTCCATCTATCGGACGGCACGTGGCAGTCACAGAAGAATCCAACGGCTGTAGAAGAAGAGGAACAAGTTCTCAGCCGCAGAGCAGTAACCAACTAATACAAGCAAAAACAAATACTGTAGTGACAGTCGGCGAGAGTAAAGAGAGAGAGGCGTTTCAAATTCCGACGTCTTCTTTCACGTTCTTCATTGCAGAGAAGCTCCTGATTAAGCAATTCTATCATCGAGCTACATTTCTCCTGATCAAGGTTTCTATCTATCAAGGTTGTTCTAATGGATCCCGTAACTGTAATTTTGCTTCAAATTTCTCTGTAGTAGTATAGTATCATAGATTTGCCGATTGTTGATCTCTTCTTATACGTTATTGGTGGGAATGTTACTACAAACTACGATACGAACCCTAGATTCTGTTAATTTCTACCTGCATGTGTGGTTTTTCTCAAATATCTCATGTTATTTTTGTTCTCTTTCGATGAAGTTTGTGATATAGCGTTGATCTGGTTGAATTGAGCTGCAAAAAAGATGAAGTTTGGGAAAATATTTAAGAAGCAAATGGTGCCAGAGTGGGTAGAAGCTTATATGGATTACAATGGCATGAAAAGGGTTTTGAAAGAAATACGTAGCTACAAGCACAGTAAGCTGACTAGAGCAGCGTCGAGAGTGTCGCAGCAGGCGGAGGCGTTGCACCGTTCGTTTAGTGGTTTGTCGTTCCATCCTAGGCATAGTGAACATGCAGGGGATATTGAGGACCAAGTCATAAAAGTTGACACGGTGCAGGAAGATGGTTCTCGCAAGTTGTACGAGACAAAGTTTCTTAAAAAGTCTGAAGAAGGAGGGGAATTCGAAGAGTTGTTCTTTAAGAAGCTTGATGAGAATCTAAACAAAGTTAACAAGTTTTACCGGGATAAAGTTGAGGAAGTGCTGGAGGAAGCGGCTTTGCTAGATAAACAAATGGATGCCTTGATTGCGTTAAGGGTCAAGATGCAAAAACCTGATGCAGATAATCTGAATTTGGAGAAGCATCCCTCTGATAAGGTTGTAGTAGATACATCTGATAGCACAATGAGATCACCGGGTAAGCAAATACGACAAGAATGATTATGAGAAGCGCCTATTTATGATCAGTTTATTGAATTCTTGATATATTTGCAGGGACTGCGAACACAGATATGGTACATGGTATTGAAAGAACTAACATTCCAGAAGAAGAGGCCTCCCATATCGTGGCTGATATTGTCCCGGTTTCTCATACTGATGGAGATGAAGAGGAAGCCAGTATTGGTGATAAGCAGGATCTCCGTGAAATTCTTGAACGTGTTAAGATGAATGATGTGCTTGAATCTCCTATATCTACCTTAAAAGGAGTTTTTGGGGATTCTAATGAACCAATCTCTAAGAAAGGGTTGAAAAAAGCAGAGGAACAGTTGAGGCTTGTATTTAGTGAGTTCTATCAGAAACTTCGTCGTCTGAAGGAATATAGGTGAGGAAAAGATTCAGCCAAAGTTATATCTCTCATGTAATTTTTCTCTTTTATTGCTATGCTACTGATTTGTCTATGTTTGTGTAATTTGAATCAGTTTCATGAATCTTCTGGCATTTTCAAAAATCATGAAGAAGTATGAGAAGGTTAGATATGAAGAGCTTCTTCTATACCTTACAGATTTCTTACTGCAGAGCTAAATCAATGCATGAACAACGGAATCATGCGATATACTCATTTTTTATTTGGTTAATTTGTAGATTGCTTCGAGGAATGCATCCCGGAACTACATGAAAATTGTGGATAATTCATTGATTGGGAGTTCTGATGAGGTTTGTGTATACTTCAGTTGTAGAATCAGTTTTCCGTTATGTTAGTACATCAAATTGTTTTGTTCACTGTATTCTGATTTAGGTTAACAGACTCCTGGAGAGAGTAGAGGTAACTTTCGTTAAGCACTTTTCAAGTGGTAATCGAAGAGAAGGCATGAAGTGTCTAAGGCCAAAAGTTAAAAGAGAAAGGCACAGGGTTACATTCTTCTCTGGTAAGGGAATCTGAGAGAAAAAGAGAATCAGATTTCAATATTTACAATTGTTCACTGATATTTGCTCTTCAACTTCCTACAGGTTTTTTTTCTGGTTGCTCTATTGCACTTGTTATTGCTGTTGTTTTCAAGATAGAAAGTAGAAAGATCATGGAGAAGAACTACGGTACTGAATACATGGCAAATATTATCCCTCTTTACAGGCAATTATTCTTTATTCAATGACTCAGAACATGTTGCTCAGAAACATAGAAAACAGATCTTTCTTGGCTCAAACTCACAAACATTGCATGTCTTGCAGCTTATTTGGATTCATCATTCTTCATATGCTCATGTACTCAGCGAATATTTACTTCTGGAGGCGTTATAGAGTCAACTATACCTTCATCTTTGGTTTCAAGCAGGGAACAGAGTTGGGTTACAGAGAAGTTTTCCTGGTTAGCACCGGTCTTGCGGTTCTTGCTTTCATCTGTTTCCTGCTAAATTTGCAGCTTGATATGGACTGGAGGATGAAAGATCATAAGACACTCCCTGAAGTTATTCCTTTGGGTTTGGTCACTGTAAGATAATATTTCAGTGTTTACGTTTTATGCAATCTTGTAATAAGATGGAATACATTTTGGCTTAAACAATCGTTTTTATGTGCAGATTGTTCTTTTCATACTTTTTTGTCCTTTCAACATCATATACCGCTCAAGTCGGTTTTTCTTTATACGATCACTGTTTCACTGCATATGTGCTCCTCTCTACGAGGTAATCGTATTAAACTGACTTCTGGATGTTATTCAATATTATTGTGTACCAGTTGCTAAAACCAAGAACAGCAAAGATCTCATCTCCATGTTTTTATCCTTTATCACAGGTCACACTTCCAGATTTTTTCTTGGGAGACCACCTAACCAGCCAGGTTTTGTATTTGCATTAATGTTTATGTTGACAGTAAATGATTCAGAATAATAAGCTGATCTTATTTGTTTTGGTAAGTTAAGGTACAAGCCATAAGGAGTTTTGAGCTATTCATTTGCTACTATGGATTAGGAGAGTACTTACAGAGGCAAAACAAGTGTCATAGTCATGGTGTTTACAATGCCTTCTACTTTGTCGTTGCTGTTATACCCTACTGGCTCCGCTTTCTCCAGGTATCACACAATTCAACCTCTTCTTATTTTGTTACTGCCTTCACTGATTCTGTCACATCCGAATCTATAACTTACATGTCACTTTTTTGGCAGTGCATACGCAGATTATGCGAAGAAAAAGAATCCGTACATGGATACAATGCTCTGAAATATATGTTGACAATCATTGCAGTCATTATAAGAACAGCTTATGAACTGAAAAAGGGTCGCACTTGGATGATTTTGGCTCTTGTAAGCTCAGGTGTAGCGACAGGAATGAACACATTCTGGGACATTGTTATAGACTGGGGACTCCTCCGTAGGCATTCCCAGAATCCATACCTAAGGGATAAACTGCTTGTCCCTCACAAGAGTGTCTATTTTGCAGCCATGGTAAGTAGTAACATTACAACATCAGGGAATGAATGTCATGTCATAAAGATTCTGGTTAAATAAGATTTGATTTTGACAGGTAGTGAATGTGATTCTAAGAGTGGCATGGATGCAGCTAGTGCTAGAGTTCAACTTGAAGTCACTTCACAAAATCGCAGTAACAAGCATTATTTCATGTTTAGAGATTGTTCGCCGGGGAATATGGAGCTTCTTCAGGTAACAATTTGTTCTATATAAAAAGGTCCAACTTGTTATGAATGAAATGAATGATTACTAATGTGGAGTTAAACTTTCAGGTTGGAGAATGAGCACTTGAACAATGTGGGTAAATACAGAGCCTTCAAGTCAGTTCCACATCCTTTCCATTACTATGATGACGACGACATTGACAAAGACGACTGAGCCATCGTAATGAGTTAATAACACACACACTCTCTCTGTGATTATGTCTGATGATTGACCACTAAAATAATACAGATCTTAGCCTTAATAGGAACAGTTTGTGTTTTTTTTCCGACGAATCAAGTCAACATGTAAAGACTTATATATACATGAATCCATAGAGTTTACAAACTTTTATTGAAAAATTAACTTTAAAAAGTTTTAGGTTCAGTTGATATTAGAAAATCCAGAACGGAGATCATAGGCTCTTCTCCTATCTTCGTCCATCAACTCTGCCACACCGATTCTGACCAGATCATAAACCCTCAAAACAGCCTTGAAGATCCCAGTCTCGCCATCCAACACCTCTATGATCTCCTCACACCGCCTCTCAATGGAGTTCTCCACCGACTTCGAGGATCCGCGTTTGTTGATTCCCAACACAGCGTACCAGTCAGGCTCTCCTGTGACCGTGCGATTTTTAGCTACCGTCAAAAGGATTCTATAAGCAGCGACGTGTGCATAAGGTTCAGGAGCGTCAGGATTCGCTATGGAGATTGAAATAGCACATCGTAATGCAAGTTCGAGATTTCCTCTCTCAAAGTTCTCTTCACAGTAACGAAGAAGCTCGTTAATCTTTTCTGACATTCTCTCATGCTTTTTTTGCAGAAAAAAAGATAGATGATCACTTACGACTCAAGTAACTCAATAATTAGAACTTAGAAGTAAGAGTGTTCGTTGTTTAATTTCCTTTTTTTGTAATCGAAAAAAGGAAACTTCTGCATTTTTTTGTACCCTAAAAAAAAGGAAATTTGTGTTACCCTAACATTCCTCCTTCCTTGACTCGCAAGGACCACATAATGCTAAACCAAACCGGTCTATTGCGAAGAACCAAATAATTCTAGTTCGGTTTGTGTTCTGAATATGTGTGCTTAACCAATAAGACATATACACGTGTCAAAATCCCTTACATCGTCATCGAGCTTCGTCTACACAATCGAGGAAGCAGCAAAAGGAAGACGAAGAGAGATTCGATTTCTCTGGATTTCTCAAAATGTTTCTCCAATCGCAAAAACTATGGAAGATGCTTCTAATTCTAGCGATTTGGTCACCGATTTCACACTCGCTTCACTTCGATCTACACTCAGGTCGCACAAAATGTATCGCCGAAGACATCAAAAGCAATTCAATGACTGTTGGTAAATACAACATCGATAATCCTCACGAAGGTCAAGCTTTACCACAATCTCACAAAATCTCCGTCAAGGTACACAGATCTCTCCAAATTTTGACCTAATTTCTCGAATTTTGTTTTTGTTCGATTATAGATCTGAAATTTCGAATATAAAAGGTGACGTCTAATTCCGGGAACAATTACCATCACGCGGAACAAGTTGATTCGGGACAATTCGCGTTCTCTGCTATAGAAGCAGGTGATTACATGGCTTGCTTCACTGCTGTTGATCATAAGCCTGAGGTTTCGTTGAGTATTGATTTTGAGTGGAAGACTGGTGTTCAATCTAAAAGCTGGGCTAATGTTGCTAAGAAGAGCCAAGTCGAAGTAAGTTAGATTATGAGAAGCTGATTCTGATTATATGCATAGATAACGAAATTGTTGAAGCTAGTGTTACAATGTTGATCCTTCATGTGTGTTGTTGTTATGCATTTTGTGGCAGGTTATGGAATTTGAGGTTAAGAGTCTTCTTGATACCGTTAACTCGATTCATGAAGAGATGTATTATCTTAGAGATAGGTAAATGTCTTTGTCTTTTGTTTCTATATTGTTTGGTATTGTGAAGATAGTGTTTATATGACTTGATTTTGGTGTGGTCTTAGGGAAGAAGAGATGCAAGATCTGAACCGGTCAACTAACACGAAAATGGCATGGTTGAGTGTTCTCTCGTTTTTCGTTTGCATAGGAGTGGCAGGGATGCAGTTTTTGCACTTGAAGACGTTTTTCGAGAAGAAAAAGGTTATCTAGAACTCGACACGGTTGGTTACGTATGCTCATTCTGTTTTCTTAGCCCAAAGCCCCAAACAAACAATCTTCTCTTCTTTTGGGTGTTGTACATTAGATCAATGGCTGCTGCTACCATGTTCTCTAAGACTTAGGAATTTGGTTTGTGTTGCATCATTTGCTTTTTTCCAAGATAAGTTCAGTTTTTTGTTTAGATTTGTTGGTCCTTAGGAAACTTTGATGGTTTAAAATCAAATAAACTGTGTTTGTCTAGTATATACAGCTTATCTCAATCAGAGCCACTTATACATGTAAACATGCCATTTCATATTTTGGAATACAAGTGGAACCTTGGGCAAGATTGCTTCGTCATGTTACATATTATTGTTTTAAAAAAAAAAAAAATCTTATTCAAATCCAACAGAACAAAACAATATACAAAGGTGTTAGAAAAAAAACAAGGCAAAAACACTGAGATCCATGAAGGTTTTACATTTTATAATAGTGCTGCTTCCTTCATCGACCGGTGCTGATAAACAGTTGACTTTCCAATATCTACAAAAATACCCTCACACAGTCCTACAAGCATTCAGATAATCCCAAGCAAAGTGAGGGTAATTCGGGTAATATCAATAAACGAAAAATGGTAAGCGAGGGAAGGCCTAATTATAAAATCTAGAATGAATTGATAAACGTGATATATTGACCGTCGGATTTGAAAATTAAAAATTATCTGCTTTGTTCTCATCTCTGCTCTTTGCTTTCACAATCAATCTCACTTTGAATTTTTATTTTATTTTATGGGCAATCAATAATACGAATTCAGATTTATTGTAGTCTTGTCTGATTCGTGGTGCGTTTTGTTCCGATCACTGACGTTGAAGATTTCAAACTCGTGTTTGGGATTTTTGATTTCGCCGTCTCAAAAACTCTCAGGTTTGATCAGTGTGAATTCAGATCTCTGTATTTGAATCCAGATTGTGTAGATAGATTCTTTAGTTTTTGATTGAGTTCCATTGATGAAGAATCTCGTACAGTTCCATTGACGTGTCTTTGCGCTTCTGATTTGATGTATTTATGCAGTTACAGAGCTGAGTTTTGTTAAGAGGTTTTGAAGTATTGAGATTGTACTCTTAAAAGATGCTTTTGTCTGCACTTCTTATGTCTGTTGGGATAAACTCTTGCCTATGTGTATTGTTCTTCATACTTTACTCTGTACTGAGGAAGCAGCCACACAACTACGAGGTTTTTTTACCTCGTAGACTCGCAGATGGGACGTCTAAACGTAGACGTAACAAAGTAGCAAGGTATATACCTTCTGTTAAATGGATTTGGAAATCATGGAGGCCAACAGAAAAGGAACTGATGGAAGCCTCTGGTTTGGATGGTGTTGTGTTTATGAGAATGATTACTTTCAGGTAAATTGGGAAGACTTGAGTTTGGTACCTTTTCTTTGTTTAACAACATATCATGCATGAATGGTGATTATTCTCTTATTATGTAGTTTGAAAGTGTTCTTGTTTGCTGGGATCATTGGTGTTTTTGTTCTCTTGCCTGTGAACTGCTTCGGAGATCAACTTACCGTGATTGACTACGCTGACTGGTCTGCCAATTCTTTGGATCTTTTTTCTGTTGCTAACCTCAAAATCCGCTCACAATGGTAACTTCAAGCTTTTATGTTATTAGTACTCTAACTCTACGAAATACTAAATATCTTTTTGGTTTCTTTAAGGCTATGGGTTCACTTTGGAGCTATATATCTTGTGACTGCATTTGTCTGCTGTCTTCTTTACTTTGTAAGGGCATGTTTTCTGGTTACTAGTATTGGCTCTCACTCAGATATATTGTCACTAGTATCGGCTTTCTTTGACAGGAATTTAGATATATTGCCTTGAAAAGGATTGAGCATTTCTATTCATCCAAACCTCAGCCAGAACAGTTTACCATATTGGTTCGCAATATTCCCTCTACAGATGGAAGCAGTGTGAGCGACACTGTTGATAGGTTCTTTGGAGAAAGCCATTTCTCTACTTACCTGTCTCATGTGGTTATCCATCGAACAAGTAAACTTCGGAGTGTCGTTGTAAGTACAGAAACACCTATCTGCTTTCCATACGACAGTATATCTTTGTATGTGCATGCTATTGCGACCTATTACTCTTGGTTACGCTTCTTTTTCAATCCTGGCTCTTGCAGGATAAGGCTAAAAAGTTATATAAACAAGTGAAACATAAGAAGCCAGTTAAGAAGAAGCCAATGAGATTCTTCAGTCGCAGAGACACTCCCGAGGGTCACTATGAGAGCGTGTTACAGGAATTGGAACAGGATATACGAATAGGGCAAGCTGAAGTTTCAGCACCTGGAAAAGTATGTCACAGATGGTTTAGCACCTGTTTATTATGTCTGGGTTGCAAATATATATAACCTGCGAACTGGATACTTCCTTCTCATTATTTGCATGTTTTCTCTGATCATGTAGGAAGTTCGAGCTGCTTTTGTATCATTCAAGTCCCGATATGGTGCTGCAACGGCACTCCACATGCCACAATCAATCAACCCCACTTACTGGCTTACAGAACCAGCACCAGAACCTCATGACGTCCACTGGCCTTTCTTCTCTGCATCATTTATGCAGAAATGGCTTGCTAAAATTCTCGTTGTATTCGCTTGTCTCCTCCTTACTATCTTGTTTCTTGTTCCAGTAGTACTTGTCCAAGGTCTCACCAACCTGCCTGCACTAGAATTTATGTTCCCGTTCTTGACATTGATCCTATCAATGTAAGTGAAGATTTTTCATTTCCATTACCTTTGAACAACACTTTAAGCTTATTGTTCTAAACGTTAGCAATCTCTGTTGCAGGAAAGTTGTAAGTCAAATAATAACTGGATACCTTCCAAGTCTTATACTTCAGACGTCTCTGAAAGTTGTACCTCCCATCATGGAGTTTCTCTCTTCTATCCAAGGGCACATTTGCCACAGCGATATACAAAAGAGTGCTTGTAACAAGGTGATCTGGTTCACAATATGGAATGTGTTTTTCGCAACTGTTTTCTCTGGATCAGCCTTCTACAAGCTTTCTGTGATTCTCGATCCAAAGGAAATTCCTGTCAAGTTGGCTGTGGCTGTTCCGGCTCAGGTTAAAAAACTTCTCCCACCATTTTCTTGGCACACACAATGGTCACAACTCAGAGTGGTTTACATGATTTGCAGGCTTCGTTTTTCATCGCTTATGTTGTGACAACAGGATGGACAGATACTCTGACTGAACTCTTCCGTGTAGTTCCCTTCATGGTTAGTTACATAAAAAGATCATTTGAACCGTCAGATGACAATGAATTTGTTGTCCCGCCAATGCGGTACCACAGAGACACCCCTAGAGTTCTATTCTTTGGGCTTCTTGGGATTACATACTTCTTCTTAGCTCCATTGATTCTTCCTTTCATCCTTCTCTACTTTTGCCTTGCATACATCATCTACCGAAACCAGGTATGTATGACACACATCTTTTACTCCTTTAGATTTCTCTGTTCACTAGAACTAAGCACTCAATTGCGTTTCGGGATGCAGTTTATGAACGTGTATGCCCCAAAGTTTGATACGGGCGGGATGTTTTGGCCAATGATACACTATACGATGATATTCTCTCTTGTACTTATGCAAGCAATTGCAATCGGTCTATTTGCGCTAAAGAAGATGGAACTAGCTACATACTTGCTTGTCCCTCTTCCCGTTTGTACTCTTCTCTTCAACGAGTTCTGTCGTAAACGCTTCATGCCTATATTCACTGCTTATCCTGCTGAGGTACAAATCCCTCTTATACACACATACAGAGAAGCAAACCTGAAATCATCTCAAGATTTATGGTTTTAACTCTCTGTGTTTTGTGGTGTCTTTAGGTGTTGACAAAGAGAGATAAGGAAGATCGAAACGATCCAAGAATGCCTGAGTTTTACAATAACTTGGTCAGTGCATACCAAGATCCTGCTCTGCTCCCACTTCGATTCTCAGGATCAGGAAGCAGAAATGATAGCCTCACTAGTCCTCTTCTCTCTTCGTCCGAGGTTTGATCCTCTTCAATACAACTTTACCTGTCTCTTCCTCTGTACATGCATGTGCATATATATACCTCAAAAGTCATTAGAGATCTACATTGGAAACTCAATACCATAATTTATTTGTAAATCTTTATTTACTACAGAACCAGTCATTAGATAGATTACATCAATGAGTTGTTTATTCTTGTTTTTCAGCTTTGATTTAAAAGGTAATCAAAGTATTAAATAACAGTACTAAACGTTATACTTTTATCTAACCATTGCTCTTATAGACATTACTTGTTTGTTACAAGAATACGTTAAAACTAAATTATAACAAGAGTGATATTTTTTTTTTTTCTTCGTTTAACATAATAATGTGAACGGAATGTTTACCATTTTACTTTCTCTGAAAAAAGAGACAAAAAATACAAATTGCAAAGAGAATGTAATTTCATGGAAATATCAAATATGTATCAGAATATTTATCTCTGATGATATTACGCCATCTTTATTCTTTTATCGAGCTCTAGTCCAAATCAGATATTGGTAAAATGGATATGACGGGTCATCTGATATTTATATTGGTTAGAACAATTAGACCTTGATCTTTGTAACCAATATTAAATAAAATTTCCGAAAACACATGAAAAAGAAAATAGGAAATTATAACTTGTACATGGAGTAGATAATATGGTTTTAGGGTCCACGTTAATCATATTAACCGTCGCCATCACCACATTCTCGTAAATTAAAATTTTAAAACATGAATATCGTCGGAGTAACGGCTTTTCATCACTATATAGTTTTATACCCAAAAAAAAAAAATCAGGCAAAAACTATATAAATTATCAATTAAAGTTTAAGCTATTTGGATTAAAAGTAGAGAGCAATTTTAGCCAAAAACAATGGGGTTATAGGGAACTTTTAGCTTTGACCAAATCTCTTTGGTCCCAGTAATCAATATTTGGTGTTCCATTACATAAAGTAAACTCTTTGAATCTGACCATTTTTCACAAAGATATCGTTTATTGAATCTAAAAAATTCCATGTCATACATCTATAATCTATTATTGAGCATCTTTAGTACTGTGCTTCGATTAATTCGGATACATAGCTTCACAATCTTAGGGAAATGATAAAAAGGCTAGGATTGATACCTAATATCGATGTTGATATGATGACTTAAAGACCATTGTTCTTGTTCATCACCGCAAGATCTTTTTCACGAAATTGTTCAACGAGATATATTATAGTGGGACCTATAATTGTAGGAACCATTGGTACTATGGGTTTTGGTCACCATCAAAAATGAAAAAAAAGCCAAAGGGCTCTTGAATTATTTTGCTTTCATGTAATACTATTGAATAGTTTCCAAAATAAACTACGAATAGTAAAGAATCATTAATCTAACTTTGATAATGTTCCACATATTTTTCGTTGCTAGAATTTTGGTTCTGTGTTATTCAGCTGTAATTTTGCAACAAGTATAAATTTTCCTAAAACAAAAAATTGGTGAAAGAGGCCAAAGTGTGTATTATTAATGAGGTACGAAGAAAACAGTACAAAGAATAAATAATTAAATAGAATGGTCCCCATAATTCGATTTAATGAGTGTATTTTGGTCCATTTTATAAAACATGTGTTACAACAACTTAGGGTTTACGAAACCATATAAGACCTATCTAATCATTTACCTTTAACAAAAAAAAAAAAAATCATTTACGCCGTTGAAAAAACATATAAATGTCTAATATCATCGGTTAGACTCACACCAAACATTATCGGTAATCACTACATTTTAAAATCATATTGCGTTTATATAATCAAGAACTATAACTTTTTTTTTCAAGAACTATAGTTTACTTGTAGCTTTTGTTAATATCCTCAACAAATGTACTTGTTATTTTTATATACAGTAGGTCTAACTTATCTTTCGACATTTGAGCTCTTTTTTGTTTTTGTTTTATTATTGTCAACAATTAGAGCGTATTTATGACAGCATAAATAACATCATTTCATTATTTGGGGCAAAAATAAAAAAAACAGAGGGAAGGGACTTTGACCTTTCCCTGACCAAAAACCCAGACAATCCCTTTCTGCTTCTTTTATCTCTCTATCTCTCTGATAAACCCACACTCTCTTCTTCTTCTCTCTTTCTTCTGCTTTTCCAAAGCCAAAGGTCTTTCTCTCTTCAGCCATGGAAGAAAAAACTCAGAGTCATCATAATCATCACAGTACCAACAAACACAACCCCAATTCCAAATCAAGAACACCTCTTCTCCACAAGCCTTATCATCATCACCATGTTCAAACCAATCCTCCTCCTTTTCTCTTGCACCCTTCTTCTCACCAAAACCTTAATCTTGTTGCCTCAAATCTTCCTTCTAGCTACTACTACTATTACTACTGCTACTTCTACTCTCAATTTCACAACTCTCTTCCTCCTCCTCCTCCTCCTCTTCTTCCTCTTCCTTCTCTTCCTCCTTTACTTCCTCTTCCTCCTCCTCGCTCAATGACCCGTTTCCACAAATCTCTCCCTGTCTCTCAAGGTGACTAAACTATCTTTTTTTTTGGTCTTGGTTTCTTCTTTGCATGTTTTGTTTTTTCTTGGCCTAAAGGTTTAGGATCCTCACCTATGTCAAGATTTGTTTATTTTTATTGGACGAGGTTTTCAAGGCTATCTCTTTCTTGCTCTTGTTGTTCTTGTTTTGGTGTGTTTTCCCACACACACTCTAGTATTGTGTAAATTGTCTAAATGGTCCTCCTTCTCTGTAGTCTGTACTCTGTACAATATTCACTTTACTTTAAATGTTCTCTTTCTTTAATGTGTTAATGTCTGAAAACAAACTCTCTGTCTCCTTTAATACTCTCTCTATTGGTACTGATTTACTTGCATCTTTTTGTGTTTCAATCAAAAACCATTAAAGTCTAATTTGACTTTGACTCACCCATTTTTTGCTTCTTCCACCATTATCTGTATCAACAGTTGTGGAGAGAAAGCAACAACAGCAGAAGAAGAAGATACAAGTTTCTAACAACAAAGTGAGTGGGTCCATAGCAATAGAAGAAGCAGCATTAGTGGTTGCTAAAAGACCTGACTTTGGTGGTCAAGATGGTTCTGTCATTTATCTCCTCGCCAACCATTTTCTTGTCAAGTTTGATTCTTCACAGAGGATTTACCATTACAATGTTGAGATCTCTCCTCAGCCTTCAAAGGAAATTGCTCGGATGATCAAACAGAAGCTTGTGGAGACCGATGTGAATAGTTTCTCCGGTGTTGTTCCGGCTTTTGATGGTAGGCAAAACATTTATAGTCCTGTGGAATTTCAGGGCGATAGGCTTGAGTTCTTTGTTAATCTCCCTATCCCATCTTGCAAGGGTGTAATGAATTACGGTGACTTGCGAGAGAAGCAACCTCAGAAGAAGATTGATAAACTGTTTAGGGTTAACATGAGGCTTGTGTCTAAGTTTGATGGTAAGGAACAGAGAAAGGAAGGAGAAGATTGGACTCCTCTGCCTCCTGAATACATTCATGCTCTTGATGTTATCTTGAGGGAGAATCCAATGGAGAAGTGTACATCGATTGGAAGATCGTTTTACTCGAGTTCTATGGGTGGATCCAAGGAGATTGGAGGAGGAGCTGTTGGACTCAGAGGTTTTTTTCAGAGTCTTAGACAGACTCAGCAAGGTTTAGCACTTAACATGGATCTCTCAATAACAGCTTTCCATGAAAGTATTGGAGTAATAGCTTACTTGCAGAAGCGGCTCGAGTTTCTCAAGGACCTTTCTAGGAACAAAAATAGAGAATTGAGTCTAGAGGAAAAGAGAGAAGTGGAGAAAGCACTTAAGAACATAAGAGTCTTTGTTTGCCATAGAGAAACAGTTCAAAGATATCGGGTTTACGGGTTAACAGAGGAGATTACCGAGAATATATGGTTTCCGGATAGAGACGGGAAGCATCTAAGGCTTATGAGCTACTTTAAAGATCATTATGGTTATGAGATTCAGTATAAGAACTTGCCGTGTCTGCAAATCAGTAGGACAAGACCTTGTTACCTTCCTATGGAACTATGTATGATTTGTGAAGGTCAAAAGTTTCTTGGGAAGCTTTCGGATGATCAAGCTGCAAAGATCATGAAAATGGGCTGTCAAAAACCAAATGAAAGGAAAGCTATTATTGATAAGGTTATGGCAGGATCAGTCGGTCCATCGAGGTAATTCAATTCACTCGAGTTTCTATATTCGAGTACTAAAACATCGAAAAGAGTTTTAATATTTTGGTTCTTTACTTTGACAGCGGAAAACAAACAAGAGAATTCAACCTCGAGATTTCGAAAGAAATGACATTGCTGAAAGGAAGAATACTTCAGCCTCCAAAGCTTAAACTTGACCGGCCAAGGAACCTTAAAGAAAGTAGAGCTTTTAAAGGAACCCGGATCGAGAGATGGGCTTTGATGAGTATTGGAGGCAGCTCGGATCAAAAATCCACCATTCCAAAGTTCATAAATGAGCTCACTCAAAAGTGTGAGCATTTGGGAGTCTTCTTAAGCAAGAACACATTAAGCAGCACCTTCTTTGAACCATCGAACATACTCAACAACATCTCGCTTCTCGAATCAAAACTGAAGGAGATTCAAAGAGCGGCATTGAACAATCTTCAGCTGATCATCTGTGTAATGGAGAAAAAACATAAAGGGTACGGAGATCTAAAGAGGATAGCAGAGACAAGAATTGGTGTTGTGACACAATGCTGCTTATACCCTAACATCACTAAGCTCAGTTCTCAGTTCGTTTCAAACTTAGCTCTCAAGATAAACGCCAAGATCGGTGGATCCATGACCGAGCTCTACAACTCGATACCTTCTCACATCCCAAGACTGCTTAGACCCGATGAGCCAGTTATCTTCATGGGAGCTGATGTAACGCATCCTCATCCGTTCGATGATTGTAGCCCTTCAGTAGCGGCTGTGGTTGGGAGCATAAACTGGCCAGAAGCTAACAGATACGTCTCAAGAATGAGATCTCAGACTCATAGGCAAGAGATCATTCAAGATCTTGACTTGATGGTCAAGGAACTTCTTGACGATTTCTACAAAGCGGTAAACAAGCTTCCGAATCGAATCATATTCTTCAGAGACGGTGTGAGCGAAACACAGTTCAAGAAAATCCTCCAAGAAGAGCTTCAATCCATCAAAACCGCTTGTTCGAAGTTCCAAGATTACAATCCAAGCATCACATTCGCCGTGGTCCAGAAACGACACCACACGAGGCTGTTCCGGTGCAATCCAGACAATGAGAACATCCCTCCTGGAACAGTGGTTGATACAGTGATAACTCATCCAAAAGAGTTTGATTTCTATCTCTGTAGCCATTTAGGAGTGAAGGGCACGAGCAGGCCAACGCATTACCACATCCTATGGGACGAGAACGAGTTTACTTCAGACGAATTGCAGAGACTTGTGTATAACTTGTGTTACACTTTCGTAAGGTGCACGAAACCTATTTCGATTGTGCCACCGGCTTATTATGCTCACCTTGCTGCGTACAGAGGAAGGCTCTACATTGAGAGATCATCTGAATCTAATGGAGGATCCATGAATCCTTCTTCTGTGTCTCGAGTTGGTCCTCCAAAGACGATTCCTCTTCCTAAATTAAGTGATAATGTCAAGAATCTCATGTTTTACTGCTGATTCTTTAATAGTATAAAAGAATTGCTCTTGATAATGTTGTCTTTCAAAGTTCTTAATTTAAGTTCCTTGAGATAGAAGCCAACTTTAAAATAACGAATCATCCCCATTTGATACATTTTGACTGATAATCTCTAATATCATATATAAATTATGTTTAATTTTGTATAAATTCATCACATATTATTTGTGAATTATCATAATACCAAAGCCACCATCAATTATTGAACCTAGAGTTCTTTTTTTCTTTCTTTCTATAAATCATAGTATGTCTTTAAGTAAAAGTTCTTTTTGTTGTTTTGTTTGTTTCTTCTGAATGCGTGAAGTTGATGTTGATTATTTGTGTTTCTACTACGTTCACAACCACAAAACATTATGAATATCAGCTTTTTGTTTTATTTTCTTGTAACATTTCAATAATTTGGAAAGAGGAACATATCATCAACAACCAAAACTCCAACTATAGTAATTCAGTCACATTTCAATATCACATCAAAGCCAAACTTTCAACCAAAACACTCGAAAACTAAAGAGTAGTTGATTACTAGTAGGGACTCGAAAAGTTTGCAAATGTTAAATTCAAATTGTCATGATTTGAGAAAAAAAATAACTATTTTTTGTTGGGTGTAATACTGAAAAAATAAAAAAATATGATTGTGAACAAAATTAAATGCTCTGGAGTACTCCCTCCGTTTTCGAATAGTTGTCGTTTTAGATAAATTTTTTTGTTTTTAATTAGTTGTCGTTTTCAGTTTTCGATGCAAAATTTATTACTTTTTTATTTTTTATATTTATTTTTATTATGCAACTTGATTTACTATTGGTTAAATTATGTTTAGGTAGATAATTAATGATATTTTTATATTGAAAAACTAACAACATTAATAGTTTCTTAATTTGTGTGCATATAGTTAAAACGACAACTATTCGAAAACGGAGGGAGTAATAAATAAAGATTTTGGAGTTTGGAAAGGTGAAAGTCCCAAAACAAGAGAAAGGACAAAAGAGAGAAAAGGGGAAAAATTGAATAGTTTGCAACTTGGAAGAAAGTGTAGTTAATGAATTGTGCAGAGTGTTGCAGTACACACACGAACCATTACATGTATCATTTATTTATTTTTAAAAATTGGGTATAATAACGACGACACAGAGGACAAAAGACAGAATGAATGATTTGTTTAAATAACAATGAAAAAGAAGAACAAAAAGAGGAAATAGGAGTCTGTGTTTTTGTGAGTTGTCACAAAATATGAAAAGAGAAAGAAAAAAAAATGAAAATGTGAAGTAAGTAATCTTTTGGTTTTCTTTTCATCTTTTCCAGTTCTCGGGAACCCAAATTCTCCAGAGAAGTGAGACAACCTGTACCAAAATTATCTCTCTTTAAATAAAAATACCATTATTGGTATTTATATTTTGAAACTTATATATCTATAAACTATACTTGTAGCATTGAGTATTTGCTCTATCTCCCATGCTGAAACTAATTATATTTTCCTTTCAATATCATTTGAATAATTTTGCCAAAGTTTAAGTTAAGAAAATATATACTATGTTCCAAGATTATAAGTTATATAACCAATCTCGAATGAACTGTCTATGTGTTGTCAAATTGGTGTCTTTGTCTGTGCAGGGTTAGTTGACAAACGTCTATCTGTGTTATAACCATTTTGGATGCATTTGAACAGTTGATAACAAGGCTATAGCAGTATATACGGTAGCTTTTAGCCTCCATCTGTCCAACGTATTTAAATATTTTTACCTATATCTTCTCCATTTTGTAGGGTGTTTTATTATATGCGAAATAAAGAAAAAAAGGATAAAACAAATCATAATTTTTTAAATTACCATCTATTTGAAAAATATATTAGATGTATGGATGACCAAGGTGGTTAATATTACAAACTAAAATGTTGTTTATCTTTTTTTCTTTAAAATGTGGTTTATCATCTTTAACTTTTCTTTTTCTTCGATTCTTCCTTTTTTTTTTTACTTGCTTGAATCACTAAACTGTTAATTAATTTAATTTCACAATTTTTATTAACACAAATCAATCTAGAATTTGTTTTGTATCTGTCACGGTCTTTTTAAATGAATATTTTTATTGTATGTTTAATGAAATATACTTTAAAGTGACATGTTATTGATTTGCATTTGTTAAAATTCTTATATACTCTAGAAGACAAAAAAAGAAGTCTCAATAGCTTTGGAGATTCATAAAAACCAAGAAATACGTAAGAAAATATTGGAGCCACATATAAATATAGATTGATAGTTTTTTTGTGGCAGAGAAACAGAATCATTGCATGTCGTCTGTAAAAATATCCCATCAAACTACATAGATGATTATATTCAATCCCATCATGGTCTATGTCCAATACTTCACATTTGAGCCCAACGTTCAAAGAGGCCTAAGAGTGTTAGTCCAATGGGCCAATGGGCTGCAGATTGTGCAATTTCTGTTATATTATAATTTTGTTTTTAATAGCATCTGGATTTGTACTGCGAGAATGACATGAAATAGTAGCGAACAAAAGACACCTAAACATGCTTCAACTCTGAAAATAAACAAGAAATACAAGACAACACAATCCTTAACAATGATTAAAAGCCAAACACATGGGAACTATCTCATAAACTCAGACCAGTTACAAACATTTTCAAAGATTGTTCAACACACAAAACATATAACAACTTGCAGAGAGATGAACATTTTTCTATTGATTATTGACAAAATAAGACCAAAATACGAATGAACATGGGCCGTCACGACATGAGACAATCACAAAATGTAAAGGAAAAAAAACTAAAAAAGAAGAAGTAGAAAGCCCATAAAAGAATGCTCAACTAAAAAATCTCCTTTCATATACATGACCTCTCAAATTAACTTCTCTGATCCAACTAACTCTTTTGATACTCTTCTTTAGCATTATCTTAGATCTTCTTAAGTTCTGAAACTTGAAAACAAATCTTAAAGCAGAGATAAATCTTGGGACACAATCTCTCCAGAAGCTTCCAAAGCTTCAACAGCTTCCATACTATAAGACCGGCAACTAAAATAGAACACTGCACTCATCATTGTATCAATAAGCACCACAAATGAATACATCACCACAAGTAATGGACCTTCCCATAACCTCGAAGACCCATCTCCATAACTCAAACTCTTCACTCTATGCTCAAACAATCCTTCCACAAAAGTCAATCCTATTGTTGATCCTAGAAATATCAATAAACCAACCTGAGTCTGTCCTTTGATCAAATCACTTGCTCTAACCAACGCTTGCGGCCCCGAAACATCTTCAAGAATCGAGATCACTATCGTGGTGTTACAGATAATGATAGCATTTGCAAACACTACTGAGAACACCAAACCAACTAAGATAGCTCCATAAGCATTGAAATCAGGAGAGAATCCAAGAACATAAAAGGAGCTACAAACCGCGACAAGAAACACGCAGAAGGAAGTGAGACAAAAAACAATCACCGTACAAATCCACAAGTAAGTGATCACAAGACGTTTCCATAGTCTCTGCATTATCACCACAAACTTTGTTATCACAACTTTTTTCCTCGAATAAGTGCAATCCACAGAGTAAACCACAGCAGCTCTAGACAAGAGTGACAAAGTGATGAACAAAGGGAAACACATTGCAGAAGAAACAGCAGTTTCAGAGAATTTCTGACAAGAGTTTCTCACAAAAGGCAACAAAGGAAGACCACTTGATTTCGAAACTAAGAGAAGCCTCACTGTGAGTGAATTAACAACTGATTGATCAACTAAAAGGTTCGGTAACAGAATTGCGGAAACAGGACAGATCAAAAGAAGAGCGATTAACATGAAAGCACCAAGATTATACCGGAGAATTCGAACAGTTTCTCTCAAGATCTCAAGAGCATTCATCGAATGAAACTGATGATCAGAGGATGATGATGATGATGATGATGATTCTATCTCAAATTTCCTTAATTTTGATCCTCCTTGATTCAACATCCCAGATAAACCCATTTCCATGATTGCTCTGTTTTCTAACGAAAAGGGTTCAGCTAAATACCATCAAATCGATGCAAAGTTTGGATTTTTATGTTGTTTTAAGCAAACCCAATGAATGGGATTAGCTTTTCGTAATGATGAAGAGAGGTTAGAGGGTTAAGTGTATTTGTTAGCGGCGCGTTTAAAGCATGAAAGGCGTCACGAAAGCAATGAGAAATTTTTGGAGAGCGTGAAGAAACAGAAATCACGCAGAAAGGGCTTGCTGATATCAACCGGGTCGACTGGAGAAAGGTGACGGACGGTGATGAAATAGCGTGAGATTCGGTGTTACTATCGGATCCGGGTCCGGGTTCGGGTTTGGTACCGGGTTATAACAGAATCAAGAAGGAAAGACGCGTAGATGAGAAAAGATATGTTGCCATTTGGCGAAATGTTTTTTTCTATATTGTTGGTCTATTTCATACGTAATTATTTTGTTTCTATTTATTTGATAAAATATTATATGTTGTGTTTTTATTTGTTTTTTTTGGCAAACTTGTAATAGGTTAGGTTTTAATAAACACATCAATTTTTTGAACTTTTTAAGGTGAAAGTTCATATAGGTTGGAATTTTTTTTCTTTTTTTTGGTCAAAGAAAAAGAAAGCAATCTATTTTCTGCCTAAGTAATTAATAGAAATAACACAATCTCTTATATTTGATTTTTATATGCCAATTTCCCATGATTTTATAATGTAAAGGAATTAGAAATTGAACTTTTTTGGTGAGTTTACTTTTAAGTGACGCAATCCCAAAAGGTTTTTTAAAAGAATAAATAGTTAGATTAGTCGGTGGCTTTGTTGACTAAATAATCCCAAATTCCCATATTATCAAACATAATATTGAACTCAACACTTTCATTGAATCACACAATTTGTCATTTTTTCAGAAGAAACAAAAGGTTTTTTTTTACCTAACAAACAAAGCAAAATAAGTTTTAGTAAATCCCTAGAAGATCATCATGTTCAAATTGCTCAAAATAAAATCTTAAGAATTCACAAAAGTCTCTGATGCTCTTCTCCTAAGAACTCTTGGCATGCACTGTATCTGAGAAAGTTGACTTTTTCTTGATCGAATGCAGCAGCCGTAAATCAAAGAATGCCCCAAAGATTCTCAACCTTTAGAAGCCAAAACTATAGTGATGATTATGCTTCTCTCATCTTGATTTGTGGATGTTTCTAGAAGGAACCTGATCACTGTCTTCTCCACCAGATGCATCATAACCATCACTTGTAGACCTTGATAATGGCATCATCATCATTGATAGTTGTTGTTGTCCTCTTTGTTGACCCATCAGACCAACAGCTGAAGAAAACCCATTGAGCTGTGCTGCATCCTCTGCTTCAGACGAGACTCTAAACGGGTGAATGTCGTGCGAGTCTAAGCTGCTCTCTGGTGAAGATGTCACCATAACATTACCGGAACCTGACATTGCCCGGCTTGTCTGAAACGCGCTTCTTGCTTCTAGCTGAAGTGGAGCTAGCCCTGAACTTGTTGATGTCTCCATTGCTGCTTTTGTCTGAACATTCATCAGCGGTTCTAGAGGTAGTTCAGCTGGTAACCGTATGCGTTTAGATTGCCTTCGCTGCTTCCCGCTATTATTAACAGATTCAAATTTTGCTGGGAACATTCTACGGCCGCTGCTACCAAAGCTGCTGCTTGCTTCTAAGCCAACAAATGGATTTTCCCGTCTCGCCACAGGCTGGATTATTTTGGATTTCTTTCTTGCTTCTGCTGCTGCTTTTGAAACTTCTTCCGCATTGAGACGCGCTAGAGTCCATGGGCTGATCTTCACAGGTTGGGGCTTCTTCTTGACGCGTTCCTCAACCACTGACTTCTTCCCATATGAACTTACAGAAGCATTCTCTGGAGGGACCACGTCAAACTGGACACAGAAATGCACACATTAGAGCAAATCATAGTCAACAAGGTAGAAAAAACTGGTGAATAATTGTACCTGATCCTCAAGAAACAAACGCGGTGGTGTGCACCATGCCCCACGATGAAATGTATTGAAGGAGCTTGCACTGCTTAGTCCAGTAAATGAGCTGATCATGGACATTTGAGGACTCTGTTGACCACCTCCAGCTTCTAGCTCTTGCTCTTGCTCCCTAAGCGCAACTATGTAATCGTATGTACTGATTCCCTGTTAAAGAAAATTCACTTTGGTAAATTGAATAGTTAAAGGGCAAGGCTTGACATGTCTGCGAGCATGGGAAACAAACCTTCTTAATGAGAAGAATGTGGAAGAAGAAAAGCTGAGCAAGTGGTAACGTTGCCAGCATTGCTAATACAGTGCAGACACCCTGCAAGAGAAAGAAAGAAACCTTCACATCTTGAATTCACGAAGATCAACGGTAAGAGAAGATAACTTACAACGACTATAACAAATGGAATTAGCGAGAAGCTGCTTCCCAACTTCAGGGCAATGTCTGCATTAAATTGGTTTCTTCGGAGCAAACATAATACCAGCACAAAAATCCCAGTTGACCATTGCATAATGAGCTGCAATTTCAAACCACAGGGGACAAACGATGTTTCTACCGGTTAATAATACACCAAACTTGATGAGAACTAACTCTATGTTTCATCCACCAAGGAACAATAATTCAGAACATTTCACGACAGAAAGATAGACAGAAGATATTTTTTCTCAGGAAGTCGTGAAAGATCAACACAACCTTACCAAAAAAATAGCTGACACCATAAGGCTGAAGAATTTTCGGTAATTCCGCTTGCCAATGCAGTTGTTTAGCCACTACACAAGTCATACGCAAACAAAGATAAAATAATTAAAACAGAATGAAGGGTTTAAACGTTTAAGATAAATCATGAAATTTGTAAGCCAATCCTTTGAATACCCTGCAGTGATGATCAAAACGGTCCACACATTTGTCACAAACTCTGCAATGCTTGCTATATTTGAAGACCTGCAAAAGGAATACAATAATTATTGATTACTCCTGAGAATATGTGATGCTTTCTTGATATGGAACCGTGAAACAAGAAAACTCCAAAGCCAATGAAAAGAAATAATAAGACAAGCCTGTGTTTATAAATGTTCCACGCACCTCAACTTCACACAGACTGCAATAAAACATCCCATCCTCACTCATTTGCTCAGAAGATTCATCTCTTCCACCGCAACAACTACAGAGCAATGCACAAGGAGAGCAGAGCAAACGCAAGAGAGAAGATCTTTCTGATGACTCCAATTTCTTGTTAGTTTCATTTTCTGGATCCTCTACACAAGTGCCATCACGAGATTTAGCACCACCTGTAGCTGATCCACATCCATCTTTTGTATCCTTTGATAGAGGAAATTTCCCATTTTCAGGAATTTTAAGGTACTTCTTGGACCGAAAAACTCCACGGTCTGCAGGGTCCGAAGCCGCACACCATATATACAGTCCAACCACACATGTAATCTGAAAAAGAAGATGTCACTAACTCAAGCAGTCTTTAAGACGATACCAAACCATCCAAAAAGGGAAAAAGTAAAACACAATTTTCAAAGACTTAAGGTGTACACAATCTCAAAGACTAAGGTCTCAAGTGCAGCTTCAAATCAAAGCAAAATGGATCAAGTTATAAAAGAAGAAATGGCAAATTCACAGATTGTGGAGATCAAAGTTTCAATCAAAGCCCCTAAAATTTGCTCGGAATCGAAAAGTATCTAGAGCTAACTTGTCCATTTGCAGAAAGCTTCTAATCGTTTAATGGGGACCAAATCAAGATCCAGGTAAATCTCATTTCTCTAATTAGCTATAAGTAACAAAATTTTCACAAAGACATGTTAGATTGTGGAACCAATGGTCTATGTACTTCAGAAAAAGATAAGAATTTTCCCAAAAAGAGAAAGCCAACAAAGTAAAGACAACACATAAACGGCCAACAAGTAACACAATTTTGATCTTGAAACCCATTCAAAGTTTATTCAACGCAACTTTGATTTCAAAACAAATTAAGCTTACCAGAGGAGTGTAAATGCCCATCGCAATGTACTGATGAATCTTCTTCCCAACAAATGGAGCAAAGAAGACATAGAAAGCAAACCCTAAAGCCAAGAACACAGCAACAGCCACCACCTAACCCACAAAAAATCCAAACTTTCACCTCCAAAATCAAAACCCTCCAAAGAAATCTCAGTAAGAACAAAAGAAGAACCTGAAGAGGATGGTAAGGAAGTTGCCATCCATGTTTCCTCATATCTCCTCTAAGAAGAATGCTGCAAAATCCAGATGTAGATCGAAGAGAATCAAGTCAAATAAACAGATAAAGTTGCCTCCTTTTCCCTCATATCTTCATCAAAATTCCAACATTTTTTGGTTTTTTCTTTCACGGACTCTTACTACTGTTGTCTCAGACCAAAGGAAAGAAGAGTAGAGAGGAAGACATTTGACCAGAGTGTGTGAAAAGTAATAAATACCAAGTAGAAACAAAAAGAAAAGTAGACTCTTTTTTCTTTTGTTTGTGGTTTCTCTGATTCTCTCTGTATCTTCTGTGCAAAGCTTTGAGCTTTGGGCTTTGGGTGGTGCAGAGATCTACTAAAAGAAGAACCCACCATGGAAGAGAGAGAGAGAGAGAAGAGAAGAGAAAAAGGAGTTATAATTAAGAGATGAAAAAGCAGTTACCTTTTTTCTATGGCCAAATCATGTGTCACAGTCCTGTTGCTGGCAAATCCAGTAACACTTGTTTTCTTTCTCCTTTGTTAAATTGCAATCACTCTTCTCTCTCTCTCTCTTTTCTCTCAGTATTTTACTCTCTTTTACTTTTTTCACCCACTTATTTTGTTACCTTTATGTTTTCACCCTCACACTTTTCATAATTCAAATCCCACATGACATGTTTCAATTTGTAGTGATGAAATGAGCATAACTAGTGTTTAATTGTGATTAGGTAGCCTAAACATGTCTCTATTTAACCTAATTACAATGTGTCCTTGTGTAATAAATGTTTTGTACCAAATGACTATTTGGTCTTAAATGTTGAGTCTTCCAAACTGGTAACTACTCTGCACACTTTACAGTTCAAAAATGTTACAAGAATCAAAGCCGATTTGGTTAAAGAGAATTTTGAACTCCAAACAAGTAACATTACAAAGGAAGATTATAAATAAAAAATAATTTGAATGGAAGGAATATAATTGAAGTAGCTCCATAGTCTATTTGATTTTCAGTATTCGAGGCTCGAGAGTGACAGAACAAAGCACCAAGAAAACGACGGTCGGGGAAAGATTAATGAATTTTCCCTATAAGGGTTAGGATTTGTTATTTGATTTTTAAATTTTATGGTTTTTGTTTAGATTTTTAAAAGCTTTAGTGGGTGATATGTCTCCTATGGTCTCTCTATTGTCAGAAAATGGACTTTTTGTAAGAAAAACTTTTTTTTGTGTGTAATTGGTTTGCGTTTTAGATACCTTTTTCTTGCTATTTCTCTTAAAAAGGGTCATTTGGATCGAAAGCCAATGTCTTACATTACATGTCTTTTGTGTATTATATAAAGTTTTTTTTAAAAAAGTTTAATATACGTCGACTTTGCATGCAAATACATTGTTTTTTTAGGGAAGTGGAATTGTTTTTGCTGTCTTCGTTGAATTGATTGAGAAATTCGTATAAACAAGTATCGATTCTTCTGACACAACACCATGAAGGTAACGGGCCGAAGCCAATGCAATGCTTTGATAAATTTGTTTTTTGCAAATAAAGTTATACATGTTAAATTTCGAGTTATTTGTACTTTTTCTCTCTAAACTTGGCAAAAAAAAAAACTCATTCGTACACATATTAATTTTGCAAAATCATAAAAAGAAAAAAAAATGCGTGAAGGAAAAATAATAGATTAAAATATAATTTAATGTGTGAGCTGAAATTCTATTTGAATATTTTCCGTTAAACTAAGAAATAATATAAAAATTCAATAAGATCATTAAAAAAGGGACAAAAGGTGTGTGGGTGAAGGAGTAAATGTGAAGCATTAAATTCGAAGGACCTCTTTATGTATGTCGTTTTCCTTGTTCATATTCTTCTTTTTTTCTTGGTATAAGAGATTGGAATTTAATAGTTTTATTGGTATTGATAAAAGAAGAAAACCGATGAGGTTGAGACAAGCATTCTTATAAAAATCCTAAAAACGTAATTGATAGGGTTTCTTTGAGTACTAATACTACGAATAATTTAAAATTAAAAATCGTCTTTGTTAACATAATACACTAAGAATGCTACTCCCGGTGAATACGGATGATCGTTTATCGAGATATCCGGTCGCAAGTCGCAACCAACGTTGAACGATTCCGATGAATATAATAATATACCTTTTTCAAAGAAACCATGGTTTATGATTTGTTATCTTAAATTACTTCTAAAATTTCAAAATATCACAAGCTACAGGTTTTATAAAGAATTTTTGAAATTATGTAAAATATGATAAATTTTTTAGAAACTCTTCTTAACTTATAACTTGTGAGTTGTGATAGGTTAAAACCTCCACATACACATACATCCAACAAACAGAATACAAAAAAAGTAAGTATTAATGTTTAGTTAATTATGCATATATTTATAGATATGCACCAATAAAGAGTCTTGCTCAAGTATGAATTATACCAAGCTTGCGAAGCTAAAATTGCTAATATCCTCAAAATACCGAAAGATATTTCTATAATTCACAATTCAAACAATAACGTTTCGGTAACAAACATGTCTTCGATATCACCACCGTACGTAATGAAAAGAAGTCAAAACCGAGGTAGCAACAAAAGTCAATATAAACAAAAAAGATAGGACAATATTAACAGCTTTTGGGCAGGACAAACTCAATATTAAATTTTGATAATGAAATGTAATTTTGATTAAATTTTGAAGGATGAAGGATATACATGAAATGATCCAATTCCAAACCAAGGAATACAATACAACAAAATGGTAGATGGGGACATACAGAGAGAGAGCGACTTTGTTCTCATTTGCTTGGTTCTTTTCTTTCAGGCACGTGCCCCTCTCTGTCTCTCTACCCATACCCGTGACTCACTATACCCTTCTTTCTATTTCTATTTTAGTTTTTGTAGCTTTCATTTATATGTTTGACCTATAAATAGGTTTCATTTATATAAAAACTTATTCCCTACAAAATAAATGTATAATAGTAAAGTTTATGGACACAGAAGTTATGATACTTAAATTTTATAAATTGTGAGGCTGTGAATTGTGTCAACTGTGGGTAATGGAAGCAATTATAAGTTGTGGGGGCAATTACTACTTGATTGGTTTTGAATAAAAGAATTTGAGTAATTTGCTTTTTATGTTTCATTTCTTTTACTCGACTAATTTTAGTTTGTGTGCTATAAAATCGAAAGGTAATCAATCAATGGAAAACGCTTTGGGTTCAATAGTAGACTCAACTTCTTACACCAAATTTAAAGTTCAATATCTATAGAATGTAAGTTTTTGTCAATTGTTCATGTAGGCAGGCCCACTCCATAGCATAACCAAGTAAAATCAGATTGTTGAAGTCTTTTCTATTAGCAGTTGAACAGTCAGCGACAACTTACTCAAAGAGAGCACTTGGATCACAAGCAATGACATATCCACAATCAAAATGACTTATATTTTAGAATCTAAGACTATGACATAGCACATAAAGAGTATAATAAGTAGAGGTTTGGAACTGTCAACAGTAACTTCTCCACAACCAAAACCAATAGTAAGATAGATAAAATGGTGTCTTGCATGGAAACACATATGGGCTTTAAATTATACTAAGAAGAATAAAAAAAAGACCAAACTTTGTTCTTAAAACATTTGACTCTGTCAAACTGATGATACATAGCCTCTGTAAAAGAGAATGCTTACTTATTATTACTTGGGACCAACTTCCTTGAGAGCACACATCTGTTCCTCTCCCATTGCAGACATAACAGACACAACAATATCCTTGCCCTCATCAAATCCATTCTTGAGCTGTGTGAGCAAAGCTTCATCAGTTGGCAGCTTCAGATCATCCTTAGTGCTACCATTGTCAGTAAGAAGACTAACCTGTAAATATAATTAAAGAACAAAACCCTCTACTTCAACCATATGGGCAAAGACAAAACACAAAGTTGAAGTAATGAAAAAGATTGTCACATACAAAGCCATCTTCAGAGATATCAATCAACTGGTAATCAACACGATTTACATGCGGAACCTGCCAATAAAAGGAAACACTTTGTGTTGTGAGTCAAAGTTACAGACTTTGTATACGTTTTATATCATTCACAAGACTCACATCACAATTGTGGGAAGAAGGAACAATATCTTCAAGCTTCTTAGAAGTGAAGATATCAATGGCAACAAAGTGACATTTGGCGTGACCATGCTTCCCAGTCTTTGAAGTTGATACCTCAACCACCTATCACAAACCCAACAAAGCACCAATTGAATTAAGCAATTCCAAAAGTTATCAGCACTAAACCCATAATAATCAACAAAGAATGTTTCAACTTTAAATACCAACTGAATCAAGAAAATTCAAAATCGACATAACTAGATTACAAAACCCTAAATCCATAACTTCAAAAACAGAGATTTTTCACAACACTAAACACCAAAACACAATCCAGATCACTAAACCTCAAAAATCACAACGATCAGGTAACGGAACACCGCTTAATACAATCCATGAAGACGAATCCTCTAAAATCAAACCGGAGACAAACCTTGCAGGGACGACCCTTGATGACGATGTGACCACCTTTACGGATGTTACCGGCTTGTTGAGGATAAGTCTTCGAAGCTCCGGCGTCGCTGGATTCGAAGTGGTGCTCGTCGTCCGACATGATTCAATCGAAATTGAGATTTTAGAGAAAGTGTTGTTCTTGCGAAGTCAGCGAAGTGGAGTTTCAGTTTTTATAGAACACTGAAGAAAGCGAAAGAGAGAAAGATGTAGGGTTACGTATTCACATTGGTATTTCTCAGCCGCTGGATTTAGAGCTTCTTAATCTAAATCAACGGTTTAGATTTATTGACGTGTCGTCTCATTTGCACGCAACCCTACACGTGCGACTTTATTTTTTTTCAATAAATAAATAAAAGTCAGATCGTAAATATTACGCGACTTGTTAGATTCTCTATTTAATTAAATCTTAAATAATTGGATTATTTTAAAAGTCAAGCATATAGTTGACTAAAAGTCAAAACCAAGTTTAGAGAACAAGAACAAGTATAAGAGGACTTGAGAGATACAATCATTACATGTTGACTTGTCAAGCTAAACGTGCTACCAAAAACACACAAACAAAATAGATATAGATACAAGTAGAGACACAGAGATTCAAGAAGCTAGCAAATCTTGTGTATGAACACTTGAGGAGCTTCTTCTTCACTGCAAAACATTTAGGAGATATATCGATGATACAAGTGTTTTTGTTATGTAATGTGAGAGTGTGATGATGAAACGAAACGAGAAGAGTGTGGGACTTACTTCTCTTTAGCTTCTTGGTAAGTGTGGCTTGATGCAATAGCTAAGAGTTCTCCACTGTGGTTAAATGCTAAAGATGCGATGCTATTTGAGTACCTTGGCAACTTTTTTAAACAAACATAAGGATTAGAGAGGAGAACAAGAGAAAAAAATCATGTTTGTAATGTTTGAAACCTCAAAGAGTCTTCTTCTGCTTTTAGCATTCCATGAGATCACGTAGCCTTCATTGTCTCCTGTTACGAAAGTCCCTGACCCACTGGCAACAAGAAAAGAGTCAGTTTGATGATCAATCATGTGTACCATTACATGGTGAATGAGAGAAATATACCATGGACTGAATTCGATTGCATTTATGCATACACCATCAAGTCTGCCGTTCCTACACTTGGGATGGCATCGGAAACTGTATTTGTCACTAATTTATGATACAAAAATACAAAACATTTAGAGAAAATATTGAATCCAAACCAGTGGATAACCAAATGATCATTTTTTATATTTCAACTTTCATATTGTGGACTTACTTAATCTCACTGGAGCATGATGTATTGTGGAAATCCACGGCTACTTGTCCATCAACTGACCCAACTGCATATCCTGCTCGATAGCAACTATGAACACCTTAGAAATCAAACCAAACATGAACCCTAATTAATGTAAGATATCAATCTTTCCTCAGTGGAAATGTAAACTATGGCCACATACATAACCCCAAAATCACAGATTCTTGTAACCATATATGTTTACCTCTGGAATAAGGTACAGAGGTGATACATCTGATTGGCACCTCCACTTGGGATGAATACGATTGAAAAGCTTCATCTAAGTTACGTAAATCGTATATATGCATCGATGCGTCCACACAAACAACTAAGTTGTTTCCAGATACAGTGATACAACCCACTGCTCCACCAACATCAGTCGAAAACACAAGACTTTCTCTTTGTCTTGTATCCCAGAATTTGATCTTCTCATCAAACCCAGTAGAGATAACTTCACCTGAGCCGCATCAAACCACTTGCAGTTTAGTATAAAGACAGTTTATATAACGTTACCAAAGTCTTTGATTTAAAACTCAAAACCTAAAACAAAGAAATGTGCATTTACAAATGACGAACGAACCTATTTGAACTTAGTAGCAGCGCAAACATACTTATAATCTATATCTATCAAATTAGCCAATTTTCCTTTGTTCAGCATATAAGGGCAGTGTTTTGGCTGGAGATAGGTGTATAACTTAGAATCTACTGATCAAAATTGACAACAATTAAGCACTAATTGCACCAACTAAATCCTGGTAAAATACAGATACCAAATCACACTATTCAACATATCTAAAAACAATCATCACTACTTAAAGTGTAAAAATCTGACCTTTTTCATAAGAGTAGACAATGGATGTTGCAATGTCATCATGTCTTCCAATTGTATCAACTGTTCCAGCGTTCAAATCATACCTGACAAGCAAGGTGTTATCATCCTATACAAGATCAGATCTTTTTCATGAAAAGGTAATAAATTTGCTATCTTTCATACAATGCAAAAGCATCCCATATTGAAATTCTGTAAATGTTGGTTGAGAAAATATTGCAAACCTTCGGATGAATCCATCAGAACCAGAGGTAAATGAAGTTGATTCATTTTCGAAACAACAATCAAGAAGAGCAGCTTGAGAGTACAATTCCAGACTTAGCGAAGAGCTCTCCACATTATACAATCTCAGATACTACACAATCAAGCAACAATTCGTCACTGTCTCTGAGACCAATTCTATCGATCCAAGAAAAGGAAGAGAAGAGAAGAAACTTACAGAATCCCAAGAGGCAACGAGGAGATTGTTTGATTCAGGGGAGAATCTGAGCCTCGAAATCGCATCCTCTATAGGGTTTTCAAATTGAAGTCGATCTCCGCTCATGTTTCAAACCAAGAAAGAAACACCAAAACCACTTCCTCAAACAATTTTGGAGCACAACGGATCTCAAATCAAGATGAAGAAGAAGGAGAAGACTATCCCGAATTTCGAATTCCAAATTTCAAATTTCTAGACCTGAGCGATTTCAAAATTATAATATTAAAAAAAGTTTCGGTTTTAGATCGTTTTTTGTTTGATTTGGTTTGGTTTCGGTTATACAGAAATAAAAGATTGGATTAGTGTCCATTCATCCAAATTGAACATTCCTACTTCAGAGTCCATTTATATTGTGGGCACCATTGCCATATTTTGATTGAGTTTAACGTATTTAGTTTGTGGTTAGAGAAAAAAAAAAAGAATATGATTAACTTCACAGAATGTGAAACCAAGATAGGTTCTTGTAGTGAACTGACCAACTCGTGTCAAAAACAGTAAAGAACTTTTAAGAAAAGAGAAGTTGCATATATATATACATGGGGAGTGTCAAGAAACTGTCTTTGTTCCCTCCAGACTAAACTTGAAGAACATCAACACAAAACAGACAAGATACTATCCAGGAAATAAATCTAAGACTGCGCCTTCTCATCACTCTGGAACATAAAAATCGAACCTGACATCGACAGAACCATCACGAGTATCTTTGTATTCCACGTTGGTTATGGTTCCAGCCTCGTCCACGTCTTGGTACTCTGGTTTCACCCTTCTAACAGGCACCGTGACCGAGTAAATGGTCCCAAGGTCACTGTCCGTGGAAACGTTTAGCTGAACCTTTTCCTCTGATTCTATCTCTACGAAATCCGACAGTGCATGGATAATGTTGTTGACGATTTTCCTTTTAGCCTCGTCACTGACATCACACCTGTCCGAGAATAGGATCATCTTGAGCCGCTGCTTTGCGATTCTTGCGTTGGAGCTTCTTCTTGATGCGTGTGATGGGAATATTATCTTCCAAGCCAAGTTTAACCTGTCAAAGAAACCCATATTGATGGCATTATAGAGAAAGCTCTCTATCTCTTGCTCAGCTGGGCTTGGTGATAGTTCATAATCTCCAGTGTTTCTTGCAAGAACCTTCACATGACCACGTGTGTTTTCGCGGCTGATTGCCAGTCCGGGAGTACATTTCTGAGTTTCCAAACTGTTTGCGCCATTGCTTATGAATCCCGTGAAATCAACCTGCAAATTTACACATCCACCACCCGCATTAAAGAGACTGTAATTTCAGACTAGTTGCATTTGAAAATTCAGTTACTGTAGTACATCTTTAGGTAAAGAAACTGTAACATCAAGCTCATCTAAACTTAATGACATGGTTATGTAACAAAACTTGCAAAACTTTAGGTCACAGTACCACAAAACATCTGCATATGTCTAATAAAAGACCCGTCTAGTCTCCGTAATCCTAGGCACCATCGCCATAGCCCGAAAACACATCAAAATTACAAAAACAGAGGATGGTCATGGAGATTGAGTAGTTGGTTTTCTTACCAACACAAGTGAACTATAAACCCTATCATCAAACACATCTAATATGGCCTTCACTGGCATTTTTCCAAGTGCCAAAGTATAAAAACAGAAACTGGAATGATAAACTTTCAAGAGCTCGGCGATGAACAAGCAAATCTAGAGCTAGAGAGAAATTGTGAAATTGTTCCGCTAAAAGACGCATTTCAGATTCTTCCTAACCACACAGACATAGAAACGAAAGATCGAAGCTAGTAATCTAATTTCTCCTCACAAATTGAACGAAATCGGGACATTTTGTGGCGAATTTCATTTTACCCAGATCCCAAATTGCAGTGAAGAGAAAATTTGAATCGTAGAGTAAGAATTATAAGAAATCGGACCTTGTAAGAAGAAGAAGGTATTGAGAGGCGATTACGGTGGTGGTGATGATAAGGAGATACTAAGGTTGCAGAGATCCTGAGAGTTCCAGAAGACATCGCCATTACCGAGAAAGTTTGTTCGCCGGAGAAGCGAATCTTTTTCGTCTCAGTTAAAAGAGAAATGAGATTACAAAGTAAAAGGCTATCGAGCAATTTAATAAACGCTGTCGTTTAAACGCTTGAAACGCAGCGTTGTAACAACAGCCTAAACGGCGTCGTTTCGTCTATTTTAATATTTAACCAAAAAGAAAATCCCTGTTTTGCAACCTTTGGTTTTTGAAGTTTAGAAGAATGACGACAATAGCAATTAGCAACTCATTCAAGGGTTTTGGTCCAATATATCTGACTGACATCAATGCGATCTATAAGCAGAATGTACACTTTTATAAAAACATCAGATTATTGTTAAAGTGGTAACAGCCACAAAGAAGTAGTTTTTAAATTTGATAGATTCTAAGATTTGTTCCGTAAGATTTAATCTACAAAAATTCGCAAAGATGATTATTTACGGGTTGTTGCTGCTTCATCAATAATATGATTTTTTCATAAAAGTATTCCAACTTTTACAAGTAAACCACAAAAAAATAGTTTTCAGATTTGATAGATTAAAATTTGTTCCTTGAGGTTCACAATCTACAAAAAATTCGCAAAAATAACTATTTGCGAGTTGTTGTCCTTTACCAATAACTAGATCATGACCCGCACATACGTGCGGGGTTTCATATTTTTTAAAAAGTTCTAACAAATTTTAATTCAATATAGATTATTTCGTTGTTTCTATGATATATATTTTAGTGTATTAGATTTGGATTCACACGTACGTGTAGAGATATTTTTATAGAAATTGTTATATAGATTTTCAAAATATAAAATATTTTGTTGTGTTAGTGAACTTTATAATAGTATAAATATTATAAAATTAGAGTAATAAACGAAATTCAGTTGCGTTAATGCATAGTTATATTTTAAGATCCGGACCTACACGTACGTGCGAAATTATATTTAAGATAAAACTAAGATATAATTTAGTTGCAAAAGTTAAATGATGTTACTTTTTTTTTATTTTCTAAACTAATCAAAACATTTCTAATAGTTTGATTACATGTGTTAAATAGGATATAGATTCGGTTTGAGTTTGGTTATTTCATGTATATTAGCTAGGCGTAACTATTTTAGAATGGGAAACCTATCCCGTCCTAGATCTGTCATAAATTGATCTGTCATAAATTCTTGGTCCCATAACCCGTCTCGTATACGTGAAATAAAAATACGACGGTCCAGTATCCTGCATAAATAGAATATGTGTAACTGAAAACGTACGTACAGGGTTATGTATGTAAACAAATTTATTTTATATAGTGCTCATAACCTGAACTCATACTAATTGGGTATTTAGTTTGATTTTTAGTTTATGTTCCCCTCTCATCCCGTCTCGTAATTCCTATTCTCATTTCATTCCATTAAAATCATGTTCCAAATTCTTGTTTGCTTACTTTTAACTACCATACAATACATACTGTGAGTTTTGCAGATTAATATATATGCTGCTAAAGTTACAAATATATTTTAACAAATTTATTAATGTTTCTTTCCTTAGCTAAATTTTGCATATTCTTCTTTTTATTGTTTAATCATAATTAATTTGATTTTTGGACTAAAAATAAAAATTTGATATACATCTCTAAAAGGGATATGCTATTGCTGCATAATTTGTTTTGAATTCAAAATATATAATTAGTTTACATTATTTGAAAATTGTGTGCAATATATTAGGGATTTATTTAAGGAAGATCTGGTTGAAAAACAAAAAATAAAACGCAAAATAATTTAGAAATTAATATATACAATCTATTGTTAGATATTTATCAAACTTGCTCTAAACGAAGGCTATAATGATAATTATTTTAAATTTATTATTATTTGAGTTTATTTCATCATAAATATTAATAGTTGTTAATACCTAATATCGTATTTTAGAAATTATGAAATAAAATTTTGTTTTATATTTTGAAATTTGTGAAAATATTATAACAAAACTGAATCTTAAAATATTTGTATTTAATTTTCTTACGAAATTTTAAATTTAATCTTAAAGTCCTCCATTGATAAATCTTTTAAACGATAGTGTTTTTAATTTTGAATTAAAATGATATTATTTTTCTTTTTATTTTTGATATAGAATAGTCTATTACGATTGGTTTAGATAAAATCTTAGTTGGATATCAAATCTTAGTTTTTCAATTCTTATTGGTTAACAATTTTTTAAAAATTAATTTCAAATTTTCGTTTATAATTAATAAGAGAGAGAAAATTAGTTTATTTTTTTGGAAATTAATAAATATTTTAAAGAATTAAACTATTTTTTATTTAAATATATTAATTTTGTGATTACTATTGTACCCTTAATGAAGTTATTTAAAAACACTAAAAACCAATGGCATTTTTTGTAATATTTTACTCTTCATAAGGTTATTTAATAGAGAAATTGTTAAAAATGCCCCTTTTTCAATACCCCTTTTCAAAAATGCCCCCTTTGAGAGTCCATTTTTAAGTTTGCCCTCTTTTAATTTTTAATGACCATTTTACCCTTATTTGAAACAAAATTAGGTCCACAAAATACAAAATATTTTTTGGCGGGAAAAGTGATCCCGCAATTTTCCCGCCAAAACACTTGTAAAAAACCTTTAAAATACCTTGTAAAATTTTCCCGTAAAATTTTTTCCCGCCAAAAAATTTTCCCGCCAAAAATTTTTTTTTGCGGTAAAAGTGATTCCGCAATTTTTTTTTTTTGGCGGGAAAATTTTTGGCGGGAAAAATTTACAAGGTATTTTAAAGGTTTTACAGAGTATTTACAAGTGTTTTGTAAGGTTTTACAATGTATTTTAAAAGGTTTTACAAGGTACTTATAAGGTTTTATAAGGTATTTATAACTTGTAAAACCTTATAAAAAACTTGTAAAACCTTATAACTTGTAAAAACCTTATAAAATAGCTTGTAAAATCTTATAATATCTTATAAATACCTTGTAAATACGTTGTAAAACCTTTTAAAATACATTGTAAAACCTTATAAATACCTTGTAAAAAACCTTTAAAATACCTTGTAAATTTTTGGCGGGAAAAATTTTCCCGCCAAAAATTTAACGCCAAAAAAATTGCGGAATCACTTTTCCCGCAAAAAAAAATTTTTGGCGGGAAAAAATTTTACAAGGTTTTTTAAAGGTTTTTTACAAGTTTTTACAAGTGTTTTGGCGGGAAAAATTGCGGGATCACTTTTCCCGCCAAAAAATATTTTGTATTTTGTGGACCTAATTTTGTTATTTTCCTTATATATTTGTGATATCTTTTATTAAAAGAAGGGTAATTTAGTCATTTTGTACATAAAAAGGGGTATTTTTAAAAATGGACAGCCAAAGGGGGCATTTTTGAAAAAGGGTATTAAAAAAGGGGCATTTTTGTGAGTCTCCCTATTTAATATTTAGTGATTCCCAATTAATAATATAGATATGATCTTCTGATAAAAGTATGCCTACTATTACAAGTAAATCGCATTGATCTCGAAAATATAATCGAAAAATGTCATCGAAACCTTAGAGAACTTCCCCATAACCTTGTCATTCTTCTAAACCTCAAAAACCAAGGCTGCAAGATAGGGTTTTTTCTAACTCTCGTTTTTTTTTTTTTTTTTTTTTTGAGCAAAAGGGTTTTTCTAACTCATTTTACCAAAAAAAAGATGAGAAATTGCACTAGATAACCTAAAAAAAAAACAAAATTAAATATCTAACCTCTAACCCCCCTATTCACTCTCTTTCTTTTCCTATCTCTCTCTATCTTCTTTCTAAAAAACTAATTTTTCTTTTTTTTTGAGTTATTATAGGGTTTTTCTTTTTACAATATGGGTTTAATGTTTTAAATAAACAAATAAAACGACATCGTTTCCTTAATCAAAAAAACACGGTCGTTTTGAAACAATAAATACGCTAATTTGATTAGGGAACTGTGGTCACCGGCGGCGAGAACCAAGGCTTCTTCGTAACCATATCTTTGGAAATCAAAAACCATCTTTGATTTTGGGATCAAAACAAAATTGAGTCGAGGGATTTTGAGGCACAGTAAAAAATTTCAATTTTGATTTCTTTGAATGGGTAAATGGAGAGCAGTAGCTGCTCTTCTTCTTCGTAATCAATTACTCAATTCTTCAAAAAGACTAAACCTTTCTTCTCCATGTCTTTCGAAACACCCAACGATTGGTTTTGCTTCTCGCTTTCTCGATTTCCGACACTTTTCAGCGTTCCCTTCTCCGATTTCGATTTACAACAATGATTCTGATTCTGGGTCTACTGATGCGTATCAAAACTATGAATTTGGAACACATGAAGAAGAAGAACTAGGGAAAATCCCTATCAAAGCCTATTTTCTCAGTACTGGGTATGTTTTTGCTTATTCTATTGGGACTCACTTGTTAAAGTTTTGAATTTGGAATCTTTATAGTTTGAAAGTTGAAGTTTTTTTTTTTTTTTTGGTGTGTTTTCATTTATAATTTGGTTTCTCAGATTTATGGTTTTGGCAGTATTGATTTGAAGGCAATGCAAGCTGAGAACTTATGCAATGTTGTTCCTCCTACTTCACGTTCTACTAATTCTATTGCCCTCAAATTTTCGGATTTTACACCTTCTGGAATCCATGTAAGTTTTACTCAGTAGAATGCAAATGACGTTCCTTTGATTACCTTATGTTGATCTTGTGTTACTTTCTTTGCAGACTATGGACGAGAGGGAGAGTGTAAGCAACTGCCGGTTCATGGTTGTTTTTCAATACGGTTCTGCTATTCTTTTCAATGTTGATGATAATGATGTTGACCGTTATCTCGACATTGTTCGTAGACATGCTTCTGGATTGCTTACGGAAATGAGAAAAGATGGTTAGTGTCGGTTCTGTCTTAGTACTTAGCTTGAGTTTCTCAGAGTGCTTGAAACCATAGCTTTGCAAATGCACTCATCTTTTGTGGACTTTGTTTGTGTTAGATTATGCTGTGAAGGAGAAGCCTTTGTTGACTGAGGAAATGAAAGGTGGCCATGACTACATCGTTCTCAAAACTTTGGATACTAATAGCATACGTATAATTGGGAGTGTGCTCGGGCAAAGTATTGCATTGGATTACTTTGTTTCTCAGGTAACTTGTTTCTTCTCAGTGTTCTCAACCGATTAACAAGTATATGGTTAAATTTGAGATTTGTATTTATCTCAGGTTAACAAGTTGGTGGAAGAGTTTGCTGATATAAACCGTGCAATGGCGAAAACAGGAACTTTCACAATGACCAGGAAAAAGCTCTTCCAACTTGTAGGGAAGGCCAATTCTAATCTAGGCGATGTGATTCTCAAAGTTGGTTTGTTTGAGAGGTATTTTGTTTTCTATGATCTCTATATATATGCTTTTACTCATATACAAAAAGCCGAGTTCTTGAAAATGATTTTGGAAGTATGCTTACTCTTGAAATCTCGTGGAAACAATGCTTTGTTTATAAATAAGACTCATATGTTCTCTTTTGTTGTCATAGATCCGAGATTGCTTGGAGAGAGGCTAGATATGCTCAGATATACGAGTACCTAAGAGAAGAGTACGAGGTCACTCAGAGATTTGGAGATCTCGACTATAAGCTAAAGTTTATAGAGGTATTATTATTACATTACTAGGTTGATTTTGTTATAGATAACCAAAAGTCATGTTTTTGTTTTTCTTTACATAATTTTCTCTCTTTTCATCTGCAGCACAACATTCATTTCCTCCAAGAGGTGCTGCAGAACCGACGATCAGATCTTTTAGAATGGTGCATTATTTTCTTACTGACCATTGAAAACGCAATAGGCATTTACGAGATTCTTCGAGAATCCGCAGGAGCTTCACTCTGATGCTACAAAATTACAAGTCATTGTAGAGAATTCAAATTCTGGGAACTGAAGTTCATTTGTTTTGATTCTTAGTTTACTATATCTGTAATAAAATCAACTTGACTCGCTAGCTTGCGCAGCTTATGTCAACATTATGGTTTTTGGAAATTAGGATCAAAACAAATGTTATGCTTCCTTCTTTGAAAACATTAATCTAGCCTTCTAAGCAAGTACTCAATTTGGACTTCCTTTGTGAGGGGCATGATTCTTTCTCCATAGAGTTTTGCAACTAAGCTAGGTTTAATTTTGTAGGAAGGATCAGCTCCAGTTTCTGGGTCATTGATCGTTATGTCTTGACCGAATATTCTGGCTTTGATTTCAACTCTCTTCTTGACTACTTCTTCAACCGTTTCATACGTTAGAAGTTGCATCAGCTGTGTCCGGTCCTGGAAAGACTCAAGCCAGTTTATGACAAAAGAAGATGCAGATAATGCATAAAGAGAGGGCATTTAACATGATTCGAAATGAGAGTACTTGTTCTCGGATAGCTGTTTCATAGGCAGCAGGATTTTCACGAAACTTGGCCTCAGCAACAAATTTACCAAAGTGAATTCTCTTTGAAAGTATCTGCATAGAGAGCCAAACAAACTTTTGTTCAGTTTCAAGTCTCCTAATTGAGCCATATGTAATGAATGATGCATGCCAAGCTTCTTGCCTGCAAACACATTGTGTCACAGAGAGCAGCTGAACCACAATTACCGTCATCCCCTGGCTTGACCAGTCTGGGAAGAAGGTGTTTGAAATACATATTCCACACCTTCTTGTTGATGTTTATCGAATCGGCGCAATGATGCAAAACCTGGTTTCGTCGCAAGACGGAAGAGAAAAGTTACACATCGTTCTATGTGGGAGTATGTCTAGTTATTAAGTAAACAATCTACTTTGGAGACTATCAAGTATTTTTGCAAACTGCTCTGATAAAATGCAAACCTTTGAAGGCCAAAATTCACCTGTGGGTATTGAATCGGAGGAAGAATAGGCTCCGGCAAGCATTGTGGGAAAAAGGGATGCTCATCAGGACTATTGTACCTGCCCACCTAACTTCAAGCAAACAAATCATCAACAAAGACAAGATTTTCAGAAACTATGAACTAACTTTAAAGATTTGCTGATAAATTTTCGACCTTTGCGTGAAGCTTTTCAGTTTCTCTGACCATAAACTCAACCAAAGATCCTTGAAACCCTTCCATAGTAAAGGCATCCTCGTCATACGTATCAGCGTTGTAGCGATACTGAGCTCGTTCAAGAAGATTAAAGATAATACTGTCCTCTTGACGAATCAAAGAGTGTCTAATGCTGTCAAGTGTCAAATACTCACTCTCATCAACCCGTAGCAGCACCCTAGAGTATCTATAAGAAATAGGCCAAATCACATCAATGCCTTAATCAACTTCAGGTAAAAACACAATGCATCAACAAGTATAAATCATTCCTACTACATAAGATTCATAAGAAAACGAGAGACAAAGGATTTGCAACAAAAAGATAGGTTTTTTAATCTCCGGTTTGAAACAAGAGTTATGATTCTTTAATGGAGGACAATTGGTGAATAAACCGAACGCATTACCGGATCGGAGAAGCTGTGGAGAGACGGAAGGAGAGAGACCCAGATAGTCCAAACCTCGATTTACCGTTCAAGATTGATAATTGCGAGATGGGTTTTGAAGAATTCGCGAGATTGAGGCTTGGGGAATTGGAAAACGCGGGTTTGAGTAGCTTAGCCTCCATCGGAGAATCAAAAGAGAAGAACTTTGAGGAAAGGGAAAGGAGACAGAGACAGAGAGTGGAGAAAGAAAAGGACAGAGGAAGGGATTCGGCGGAGTAAAAAACGGGTAGTGACTCAAAATCCAATCCGTTAGAAATTTTATCCGGTGAAGGATAGAGGATTGGAAGCACGTGTTTAATGTTTCTTCAATTTTTCTTTTAATTTTTTTTTTTCTTAAAATGTTTCTGCAATTGCTGTCCAAAAAAAAAAAAAAAAGAGGATTTCTATAATTTTGTCTCCGGGGACTTTCATGTTGTCCGCCGGCTTTAGTTTCCCTCTTTTGGGCTTTGTATTTCACCTTGGTTCCATTACAAGATCAATAATAAAATTCTAGATGACAAAAAAAAAAAATGGAGAAACCATTTTTTAAAAAATGGAGAAAATCGCAAATGCAAGATTGATCAATGGGGTTTTGTTGTGTTAGATTATGATTTGAACTACATATGCAATTCATTTAGAGAAAATTAGATTATGGTTTTAGAAGTTCTTAGATGAAATATATAAACTATGGTATGCTAAAATCAAATAATTCAATTTGTCCAAAAATAAATAAAAATAAGAGAAATTTGACTCTATAACCAAAAAAAATTCAATAATTAAGAAACTAGCACTTGACCAAAAAAAAAATGATATTCTATGTATTTTCTGTATATATGACAATTTTGCCCTCACACATTTCTTCCATCTTCTTTTTTTTTTTTCTGCTCTCTTTTTCCAATTTTTGTTCCTTCTACGTTGGCTCCGCCATGGTCAGAAACGGAGGCCTCGCAACAATCCAACTCGAACCCTCGATCTCCTCATCACTCTCACCACCACCACTCAGTTTCTACTCCCTCCTCCGCTGAAACTTCAATTCCCACCGCCGGAGCTCACCGTGAACTAGATCCATTTCAGAGATGTCGATGGGGTTGTAAATCACTAGATCCATCTCGGGGATGTCGTTGCTCTTCTTAATTCCAGATTCTGATCATCCTCATCAAAATCCATAAGAGAGAGCCGCATGAGAAGCACGACGGCTTGCTTTTCCTCTCCAAGCATCAGTAGTTGCTTCGCTTCCACTGATCACTTTATTATCCCCAAATTCAACAGCCTATGTTTCAATAATTCACCCAATTTAGGGTTTCAATGGTGAGAACTTGATTTTTTTGGTTTCCCTTCTTATTATCGTCTGTTTCAAATCTCCACTCATAATCAGCAGTACTATACTATTTCAATATTTTTATTTGAAAACAGTATTTAATGCTATTTGAGCTATTATACATATATATATAAGAGATCATACATATATATTATGTATGAGTTTGAGCTATTATGCATGTTTCTGGTTATGCTTTTTGTTGTATAATTTGTTTTTTTAGTTTACATACTTCAGGAATTTGCTTGAACATTTAAAGTGTATACTCTATGATAAACCTTTATATAGTATAGTCCAGTTACTTTTTATGCAGCTAAACACTAAAATTGTCTTTTCCATTGCCCCTCCTGCTAGTTTCTTAATTGTTACACTTATAGTGCTATATTCTTAATTGATTTATCAAATATGGCTACTCTTGCAAATCACCTTAAAAATAAACGTTTTACCAAAAAAAAAAATCGTCTAATGTGATAAACAAATTTTTAAACATCTAGAATAAGAGTATTTGTGTTTTCACTTTCTCACAAATCGGGACGAGTTATTAAGAAATGGAGAGAAGTTAACATTAGAAAAAGAAGTGGCAATCGTTCTTAAGCGGTGAAGAAGCGGAAAAAATAAGAAAAAAATCACATTTTATTTGTATCATTATTCGTTACTATTTCTATAGGATATATATTCTTAGAGGTAGAAGATAAATTCCATTCACCTTATTTTTCTTGCCAATCTAGCAAATATATTCTTCAGGAATGTAGTGGATTTTTTTTTTTTTTTTTTGTAGTGGAAATTTTACTTTTAGTCAATTCAACTAAAATTTTCATCTCAGATTTCAACTTTTTAACAATATTCTACTTGTGGGTTTTTTTTTTTTTTGGGTCAAAGTGGTTTATCTTTATGTGGTTACCATTTCAAGTCTCTTACTTTGTGAAAGCTTTGACATTACACCAAAATACATATTTCAATTACAACTAACAAACTCAAGAAGAAATTACATTTAGATGCACTACAAAATAATCATGATCTGATAAGTTTACTGTAAAAAATGATAAATAAATTGTTGCAAAAATTAAAGACCTCAGTTTATTGGTGATTTTAACGATTATCGAGCAAGTAACTCTGCTGAAAACGAATTATATTTTTGTTTCAGTCAAACGAATACTTACACCATCATACTATTCTTTTTTTACTTGTAAAGCTAATCACTTAATCAGAGCCATCGAAACATTTAATCAGTTATTGCATCGGCTCTTTCAATGACATAATGATGAACTTGTGGTTTACAAGACGAAGCACTTATTAAAGTCTTATCTTTACTTTACTTTTTCTCCACTGCTAGATCTAGCCAATCTTATTTTTATAATCATAATAACATTATTCCATTTGTTAGATACAATAAATTTCGTACTTGCAAAGGTTTGGTCCTTGTGATTATTTTACACAGGAGAGAAAAATATAAAATTCATACGGTTTCTAACGTGTTAATAATGCATAAACACGTTACCGTTAATGTTAGTGTATATAATAATTTAATTATATATGTTTATTTTATATCGTTGTTTGACACCAGTGGTTTGTACAACTGGTACGTGGGTTTAAATAATCATAAACATTCCAAGTTGACTTATATCGGTCGATAAATTAAAAAAAAAAAACTATATAACAAATGTAACATCTAGATTGAATAATATCCAACAAAAGTATGACACGTAACGAAATTCGAAAGAAAATATGCTTCCTTAGAAGAATGGCATTTTACGTAATAATCTACACAACAAAGCCTTTTAATTACATTATTAAGTACTAGATTAACCAATCAGTGACGAACAGAAGAAAACAAAACTTCAAAAGTATCCAAAACCAATCCCAAAACCGTAATTATCTTCAAAATTAAGGTCATTTAAATCCTGACCCCACATTTCAAACTAAGAACCTCAAAGTTGCATCGACATTGGGACCCCTCATATGGCTTTATAAATCTAACCTAATTTATAAACATTGAACAATTGATGCTTCATTTAGAAATTAACTAGTGTTATCATCAAACTTGTGATTTAGGGTAACTTATTTGGTCTTAATCTTAATCAAGTGTCTTAGCTTTATAAATGTCCCATCTTTGCTCTAATTATATTTTCTTACTCCATTTAGGAGTGGTTAACTAAGATATTAAGTCTTGTTTTAGTGTGCAGGAGACAAAGCATGGAGACCAAATTAATTACCATATATATGTATCTTTTTAGTGTGTTTTCTGGTGTACGCTAAATTAATTAACCAATATATGTATCTTTTTGTATGTTTTGTTCGAAAGAAAGCAGAAGCTTCTCGATCTTAATATTCTGAAAAGAATAATATTCGTATGAATGGAATTAAGAAAAAGTTAAGACTTTTGAATATAAAAGGTGGTGGTCTTTTATAAAATTAGGAGAAGTCATGGGAGGGTATAATTTTGTAAATTGGTCATAACTCATAGGCACAGCAGTGTGTGATTTTAATGCACATATATAGAAACAGTTTTTTTCCAATCAAGGAAAATTGAAAACAAATAGACAAATAGTTGTCACATTTGTCTACCCGGTATTTAGAGAAATTGCAAGATTATTCCAGACACATGCGGACAAAGATGATTTTATCTATTTTGATTTTTGAACCGTATATTATCTTTGTGGTTTATTTGTTATATGATGCATCTGATATATTATTAAAGAATTTTATATTGTTTTTAAGCGTGTTAAATATTACTAGCATATTTTGTAACTTTTGTTTATCAGAACAGCAAGTGAATATAATTAATAGATTTTAAAAAGTAAATTCAATAAAATAGCGTGTCAAAGGGTTAAAAGCTTATACAATATTTTTACTGTTATTTTCTTATAGCATCTTTTGGAATGGTCTAATAGCAAAAATTTTAGTGAACCTAATAATTTTTTTTGTTTACATTGTTAATTACCTAATTAACTTTTTGGCTAAGATTAATGGTTTATGGAGGTTAGAAATCTAAATAAGATATTCAATTAAAACAAGTGTGATTGATGAGTTATCAAATAATGACATATCTATCGTCTTAGAAAATACTATATCGCGTTATTGGAGTATAACCAATAAATATTTTTTTATCAAAACCTCTTTCAAGAATTGTCATAAGTTGCATTCATCAAAATGTATGGTTTTGGATCATTAAGATATGAAGTGAACCATTACTATTTTTTGTTAAATAAGATCTTTAGTTTCACCATCAATTCCATGTTCAAATATCATAACTCTTTGGAGTTGTCAAGAAGTTGTTAAGAAACATGTTTTCTAATTTGTGGATAAAATTTGAACATCAATGCTAAAACTTAACATTAACTTTTTTCAATAGGTAATGCAAGTACAAATTAAAGAACCAAGTGTTCTTGGTCTAGTGGTTGCCACTTGTGGAGGAGTTGCCCTGTTGGTGTAGGCCAGGGATCGATTCCCCGCAAGCGCGCAATTGCTAGATCTCCACTTGGCCACTGCGCAATTTAGCTGCGGGGCGCAGCGTCCCAGACCACCAGTTCCGGGGGACCCTTAAGTGGAGGCTTAAAAATCCCAGGCACGCGGGCTTAGGCCCAGTGGGCTAGTCGGATCACTGTGTGGTCTGGACACTGGGTTATCAAAAAAAAAAAAGTACAAATTAAAGGAGATAGATATGATTTCTCCAAATGAATGAAACAACGCGCTTTATGTTTAGCAAACAAATGGAGACTTAAACTCGATCTACTGTAAAAGTAAATGTATTTTTTTTTAACAGCATACATAAATGTTTTTCTAAAGGTAATAATGAAGACAAAATTATTCTTTGATCGTGTAGTTTTCTCCATTCTAAAATTAATGTCCCAGGGTTAAAAGCCAAGGAACGAATCTAGGGGTAAAATTGTACTTTTGATTTGTAATTTACGCCACTCTAATTGCAACCCAAAAAAGAAACAAAAGAAAAAGATAAAAGAAAATAAATTGCACTCGTAAACAGAAAATTTCACAAATTTAACTCAAAACTACAATAGCTTCCAAGAGAAAAAAGCTAATAAATAATGAAATAATGATTTACACGATGATGTTTATATTAAAATATTTTTTATATCAATATATTTCAAATTCGGTGAGTATACAATATTTTTTAAAAAATATTTAAAAGTTTTTTAAATCTGAAAAATTCAGATTAACTTAAATATATAAAAATGAGAAATTTACTCAGCTTCCTAATTGATTCGCTGAAACTATTTGACGTTTCCTAGGTCAAAGATGGAAAGATCCGACCATAATTTATATAAATTCATACATAATGAAAAATATAGTCAAGCAACATTGAAAAAAAAACAATTTAATGCTGAAACAACCTTTCACATTAACACGACTTAACAAACAATTTGATTATTTATTTATTTACTGCAAGTGTGTAAAATAGAACAAAATCTAATGATTACTCATGATATACAATCTGCAAATCAACTGATTTATTTTAAAAACGATATGGTGAAAAGATTACAAGAACAATCAATAGAATGTATTTAAAACTGAAAATCATGAGAAAAGTCACTTTAAAATTTTAAAAGCCTAAAAGAAAACTGTAAAAAAAAATGATGAGAAAAAAAAAGAGACCAGATGTTGACAAAAATATATCGGGTCTCTGTTGTTGTTAGAAGCGTCGTTTCGTGTTTTCATGTAATTTTCTCATTTTTTATTTTATTTTTTTAAAATTATTTTACGGGATCTCTCTCCTTTCTCTCTCTACACCAAACTATTCGCTCTCTCTCTCTTCACTCTAATAGAAAGAAAGAGAAAACACAAAATCCGAGAAAAAAAGAATAAAAAAGGTCTTATTCTTTTGTTTAATTTGTTTTTAAGAATCAGAAGATAGATAGATAGAGAAAAAGAGAAGAAGAAGACAGATGATGATACAGAGAGAAAGAGAGAGTTGGCCCAGCGGATCGACGTCGACGATGATGATGATAATGATCTGATTCTCTTCTTTAAGCTTTCTTCTTCTTCTCTCTCCCATAGAGTTCGTTCGTGATTTAGTCTCCCTCTTAGATTTTTCTCTCTCTCCGCTTCTTATTTTTAGTATTATCTCAGAAACAAAAAAAAAACACTTTTTAATATATTTTTATCTCATTTGTATAATTTTTGTCGCTGATTTGGGAGTTAGTGTAATTAAGCGAGATTAGAGAGAAGAGGATGTGTGTCGTCTGAGAACTAGAGGTAAATCATAAATCTCTATCTCCATTTTTTTCCTTCTTAATTTTCTACTGTTTTTTTTAATCGAAGCTGATTTTGATTTTCTTTATCTGATTAATTTTCATGGATTTTAAGCATCTGATAATTTCTACTGTTCATCGTACGGTTTATGATTTTTTTTGTCAGATTTTTTTTTTCTTTCTCTTTTTTTTCTTCCCTACTTTTGTTTTTTAGTTTATAGATTAGTTTGAAGATGATATAAAAAAAGCTTAGTTTTTCGAGTAATTTTGAGTTTCTTAATCAAGGATCGGCTTTAGATTCAGCTCCAATTTTCTGGGAAATTTTATTTCACTACTTGTGAATTTTAGAGCTCGGATCATTCATTTTATTGAATTGATTACTTGATCAAATCATATAACATAATGTCGTCGGTAATTTAATTGATTTGAATCAATGGGCTAATAAAGCGTTGAATTGTGTTTTTTTTTTGTTGGAGGAATGGGAGAAACAGTTCATTGTGGAAGCTTCTTACCCTCAATGAGGGATTTAAGTGAAGATTCTAATACTTGTAGCTTTTCAATGTTACATTGTAATGCTGATCAAAATTTGCCTTATGGGCACTATCACAATGGTTTCTCGGCGAGACCTCCTGCAACGGATTCTTTCGAGAGAGATTTTTTGAAACAAACAATGCTTCAACACGAAGCTGTTTTTAAGAATCAGGTATTGAATTAATGCCTTTTTTTTTGTTACTCGAATGGTTTGGTTTTATGTTTCTGTTAAATTTGATTGATTGTTTTGATTGATGCAGGTTTATGAACTTCACCGTTTGTATAGGACACAAAAGAGTTTGATGGATGAAGTTAGGGGAAAGAGCAATGAGCCTACACCGGAAAGTGCGATTAAACGAGACTTTCTTTTGGGAAACTCGATATGTGGTGAAGGAAGCACCTCTATGTTAAATGGGAAGGAGGTGTTAGAGGTTAGACCTGTGAAGCTCAGGAGAACAATGATTGATCTTCAACTTCCCGCAGATGAGTATCTCGATACAGAGAGTGAAAATATGACTTGTCCTCCTTATGAGCAGTCAAAACAAGTTGGTGATGAAAAGTTGTTCTTTGAAAGAGGCAGTGCTTCTTCTCATCGGAACGATTCTTCTTTGGTTAGGAAGAAACCAAATGGATTTACTGACTTGAACGAGCCTGTCCATTGCCAAGAATCAGTACCTCTTTCTTCTTCCAGGGACTTATATTCTCTTTATGGAAGAAACATTTCACATGTGCATGGCCAGTGGTTGGAAAATAATACAAGTCAAAATGGATGGATGGTTCTACAAGCAGGTGAGATTTTTCATTAGTTTGTGGATTGTGTTACTGATACAGTAGCTATTTGCTTATCTTCTAGTCTCTGATGTTTCTCTATTGCTGCATGGTTATAGGGAACGGAAAAAGCACTCCAAGAGACAAGTTATGCCTGCCTTCCCATTCGGTACAAGTTCTTTCTAACGGTGCATTTCAACCTCTGGGCTACCCTTCAACTGATCATAGGAAGTTATCGGGCGAAAGAGCATCTTTCGAATGGGAAGCTCGTCAAAAGAATCCTGAAGTTTCGTGTGATAGCTATGTGGAATCAAGTGTGGCATCAAATGCTCCAAGCTTGAATCATGGCTACCGCCCTGAATCTGTCAGACCTTGGAGCCATTGGATTTCATCATGGGAGAACCGAAGTAGCAGCTCAGATCAGAAACCCCTGCCACTGCAAGCGAATCCATTCTTGAATTTTAATACACAAGCAAGAGCAGACTCAAGTGCGGAGATGAGAAGCCGTGATTCTAACGGGCTTAACCAAGGATTCTCTTCAGTGTCGAAGGAATCTGCCTTTAGTTTACCATCAGGAAACTTTAATCATCTTAACAATGGCCCAAAAGGGACTGTTACTAATGGTTCTTTGAGTGAGAGTGTGAAGCATCGGAGTCTTGAAAACCTTCAAGGACCAAAAAAGCAGGAGTGCTCTGCTGGGTTGCCCTGGATAAAACCTATGCCCCTTAACAAAAATGGAATAACCAATGGTGGTTTGGATTTGAATGCTTCTGCAAATCATCAATTCATGGATGGAAGTGATATGGGTGACAGCTCAAATAATGTATCTCCCCAGAATGGTTTGAGGTCTGTTTCATGTTCTAATGACGCCAACTTGAGACATGTTGAAATGGCCAAATCACAGAGTAGTAGAAAGATTCTTGGTTTCCCTATCTCGGTTTCTGAAGCAGTTGTTCTGGACAAGGAAGAAGGTAAAAAAGCTGTCACTCGCAGGCAGCACATTGACTTGAATTTCTGTGCTAGCGAGGATGAAGATTCTGGCTTGTGTTCTAATCCAAGAGTGGAAACAAAAGCAACTACTTTGATAGATTTGGAAGCTCTCCCGACTCATGAGAGTGAAGAAGAAGGAGAGAAATGTCCAGAGAACAGAGATGCAGACATTTCAGGGTTAGAGAAAGGTGAAGCTGGAGACTCTGTGGATGAACTCATTAAGGCAGCAGCAGAAGCTATCATCACTATCTCACTGTCTTACCATTGCCGGAATACTGATGAAGCTGCTTCCTCTTCGACTGATGCAGTTGCAAAGGACCCGCTCTCTTGGTTTGTGAACACAATAGCTTCTTGTGGCAATGATTTAGAGAAAAAAATTGATGCTTGTTTGGAAGCCAAAGATTCTGAAGGCTGTCGTGAAGAATGTTCTTCAGATGAGTTTGATTATTTCGAGACAATGACTCTGAACTTACTCCAGACCAAAGAAGAAGACTACATGCCAAAGCCTTTAATCCCAGAATATCTGAAATTTGATGGGACAGGTTCCATGGGTATCACAAATAATAGGCCAAGAAGAGGACAAGCACGAAGAGGAAGACCAAAGCGGGATTTCCAAAGGGATATTCTCCCTGGGCTTGCTTCTCTGTCTAGGCTCGAAGTAACCGAAGATCTTCATATGTTTGAGGGACTTATGAAAGCTACAGGCTACAATTGGAACTCAGGAGTGGCCCGAAGGAGCTCAAACCGAGGAAGAAAACGAGTGGTCAGCAACATTGACAGAGCTCCGGTTTGCTTGTCTTTGCCGCAGCCAATGAATAACAATAGTGTACAAATGGTGGGACTGGAAGATAGGAGCCTTACAGGATGGGGAAATGCAACCAGAAGGCCAAGGCGACAAAGGTGCCCTGCAGGTACTCCCCCAACAGTGATATTAACATAAACGTTTTTCTTGAAACAAAACCGATTTTCACGATTTGAGGAACATTATAGAGGGAAAAAGAACCAGAGAAAGTAACAATGCACAAAAACTGATTCAGCGATCGATGTTTTATTATTTCCAAATCACCTCACCCCATGTTTGTGGGTGTTGGTTACCCTGCCCTTTGTATATCTTGTCCTCTCTTAGAAGGGCCAAAGAAAAGAAAAACATGATTGATTTGTATTAGGCTTGTTGGTTATTACAAAATCTGCATCTCTGTTTTCTATTGGGTCAAAAAAGAATATATATATTCATACATGGCTCTTAAAATCTATGACTTGTGTTTCATTCGTTGTTCTGTAAATAATCTGCTTCAAGAGTTAGATTCTGCAAATTCCCAAGAAACGTGTAGATTCCATCTGTTTGGAAACAGGTTTCTTCCCCAGCTCCAAATCTGAAAACTTTTTTATCAATCTCAATTGCGCTGTACCCAGGAACTTTCTTGAGATTCAAACTCTTCATAGCTGATCTCATTCTCCTGAATTCTTCCCATTCCCCTTCTTCAGCATATATATTGGACAAGAGAGTGTAGTATCCCGTATCGTCGGTAACAATATCCGAAAGGTCATTTTTAATGGCTTTGATGATATCCATTTTCTGATGGATTCTGCATCCATTGACCAGAGAACCCCAAACGGAAGCATCAGCTAGGAAAGGCATCTCCTTGATGGTTCTGTATGCTTCTTTGAGATCACCAGAACGGCTCAAAAGGTCGATGAAACAGGCGAAATGCTCCGAGTTTGGTGATACGCCAAAACTTTTCATCAAGTTAAAGTAGTACTTGCCTTCTTCAACGGAGCCAGAGTGACTACAAGCAGAGAGAACGTTCATGAAGACAACCTCGTTAGGTTTGGTTCCAGATTCCACCATTTGATTGAATGTAGATATGGCGGATCCTATCCGTCCGTGCATTCCATAGGCGTTGATCATACTACTCCATGACACAATGCTCCTACTCGACATGGCCCTGAAGACGGTTTCCGCTGTGTTGAGATCTCCACATTTGGCATACATGTCGATTAGAGCTGTATCAGTGAAAAGATCCTTTATACCGCAAACAATGAGCTTGTGATGAACCCATCTCCCTTTCTCCAGTGAACCTATGCTTGAGCACGCTTGAATAACCGCCAAAAATGTAACCTCATTAATCTCAAGGCAGCTATGATACATATAGTCGAAGAGGTTAATAGCCTCTAAGGAGTTACCATTCTGAGAAAATCCGCAGAGCATTGAGTTCCATGTCACAACGCTCCTATGCTTGATTTGATCAAATACTGTGCTTGCTGAATCCACAAATCCGCTTTTAGAGTACATGTCTATCAACGAGTTCTGCACAAACTCATCTGAAACATCCGTCCTTATAACATGTCCGTGAATCTGTTTCCCTAGCCGGACTAAACCAGTATTCTCGCATGCAGAGATTGTGCTTGCCAAAGTGAATGAGTCCGGTTTTATTCGCCATGTCACCATCTGTCTAAACAAGCACAACGCCTCAATCACCATACCACTGTGTGCGTATAAAGATATAAGAGAGTTCCATGACACAATATTTCTATCACCAACCACATGTAGAATTGTCTCACAGTCACTGAGTCTCCCGCATTCAGCATAAAGCTCAACTAAGGCCGGAGAAAGCGACTCGTAGTTTGGATCCAGCTCTCGTCTAACTGCAAAACCATGGACCGACTTGCCTTCTCTAATCAACCCGTTCAATCCACAAGAGCTCAAAATGCTATAAAGCGTAACCAAATTCGGCTCAATTCTAGATTTTAACATCTCACTGAAACTTCTCAATGCCTTTTCAGAGAACTCGCCACGATTGTAACTAGAAATCATAGCTGTCCACGAAACAGCATTCTTTTTGGCGAGCTTCTTAAAGATTCTCTCCGAGCTAAGCAAATCCCCACACTTACTGTACATTGTAAGCAGAGAATTGCATAATGTTTCATCAAAATCAAACATTTTCCTCGTTATCTGTCCGTGGACTGACCTAGCAATCCTCAAACATCCAAGCTCAGCACATCCTTCTACAACGCTGATCATCGTCACAGCATCGGGCTCAACACCATCATCCACCATACACTTAAACATCCTCAATGCTTGCACCACCTCACCATTCTCGAGACAGCTAGAAACAAGAGTACTCCAAGCCACAAGATCTCTCACAGGCATTCCATCGAACACCTTCTCTGCATCACTTAAATTCCCCGTTTGACCATACATACACAACAGAGACGTCTCTATCACAGCGTCGTCGTCTACACCACTCTTAATAATCCTCCCATGGACTTTCCTACCAACACTCAGATGCTCCCTCGAACCCGCACAAGCCCTCAAAACAGACGGAAACACAAACTTACTGATCTGGGTCTTCTCCGAAACCAACCTATGGTACAGATCAATGGCGGCGTCGAGTAAATGACACCAGACGTTGCATTTGATGAGAACACCGTACATGAAGGAATCAGGGTAAGGAAAAGCTTCAAAGACGAGCCTAGACGAATCTGGAGAACCCATGAAAGCGTATGATTCAATGAGCTTCGTCACAGGAAGAGGATCACGACGGAGACGGCCGGTGACGAGGAGGTGAGCATGAAGCTGACTTACTAATCGTAAGCTTGAACATGATCTAAACAATGGCATGTACTGCGTCATCTTCAGCTGGTGAAGAACATTGACAAACAGAGAAAAAAAAGAGAAGACTTTGGCTTTTTTTTTGGTTCTGGTGAGAAAATGGATTTATAAACAAAGATTCAAACTTTAGATTACATTAGAAGAAGAAGACTTTTATTTGCTCCCAGGATCATCAACACAAAAAGGGTAGCTAAAAACTTGAGAAGAAGATAAGCACGAAAGAATGAAGAAATATTGCACAAGCAAACATACAAGTAAGTACTGAATAAAGTAACGGTCTTTGATTTTGGTTCATGGCCGTTGGTAAACGTATTTTGTTCTTGGATCAACGATTAGACCTTTTCCTCCGTTAACTTCAAGATCATGCCTGCGATTTTTCACACAAGACCCGGTGATTAAAAAAAATCGACAACTGAACAATGATACTAGAGAGTAAAGAGGAGAGTGAACTTACTGGAAAACAAAGTCTGGGATTGTCAGCTGCTCACGAGGAACATATTTGAACAGCTGCAGAAGTCGGTCTGCATATACAACTTTCTTCCATACCTTATCGGATTTTTCGGAATGCAACAAGGAAAAGACAGAGTAAATTAGACTTGTTTAGAATGACTCGAGTCTATCGGGGGAAAAGGCTGGGACTTTGAAATAATCCAGGACTTTACCACATTATCGACGAAAAATTGCATCGTTAAGATTGTTGCCTTCAAGTGGAAAGTTGGATGAAGAACATAAATTGCCTGGACGAAGCAGAGATGATCAGGATTAGGACAAGGAGGAACCTGCCTCTATGAGGTTTAGTAGGTGTGATTTCATACCTGAAGGTTACGCTGGTGTTTTCGACCAAGTATCTGTTGTAATCTTTTCATCCATCCCAAATCTGGTTGGCTGTTTATTCACATTGTAAAATCAAGACCCGTAAAAGCAAAAAAATGTTAGTGAAGTTTATAAAGCACAGGAGTCTTTTTCCAATAAACAATATTAAGAATCAACTTACACTTGTAAAGATGCTGCAGAATGAAAATAGACAATCGAGTAAGGCTTTTGTATTACAGGTTCAAATTCCTGTAAATTTGCACCAATTGCAGTATTGTCAGACACCGTATAAAGTCAAAGAAAATCAATACAAGATAGTTTTTGAGACAGAACTGCAGTAAGTTAGAGAACCATCAAGGTATGCTATGCGTGCTTACCTTTATAACATAAAGCACAAAACGCTCCAGATCAAGACAACGCAGCAAAAAGTGAGCTCCTACAACAACCATTACAGGATGACCCTCGGTGTCAACACCACCACGGTAGCTGAAGAAAGAAAACAGAAAAGGCTTTGTCAATGTCTGTTCCAGTAGTCATTGGCTCAAGGGCATATAAAGTGAACTTATGCAAGGCAAAGCGAGAGAAAGAAAACCAAGGACATAGAAACCATACACAATTTTCATCTCTGCAATCTCGGAAAGGTTGAGAGAATTAGCTTTCGCTAGGTATCGCGAATGAAGTGAGTATTCCTCTGCAGCAGAGAGAGGGGGTCCTCCTAGATCACCAAATCCTAGCAATTTAACAAAATTGAATCCACTTTGTGCTTGTGCAGTCTTCTCCCATTGTTCTTTGCGCCTTTCATCTGGATCTTTAATCAAGGACATGAAGGCAGGATCCAGATACGAATCAAGATGATTCGAGTTCCTGAAATCATATGGCTATTAATAGAGTGAAAAGTAGTTATACAATAAACTGCAAAGACTGCAGCAGTCAGAGTTCACCAACCTGCGTAACAAAGTAAGATCAGTAGAAGGGCGCTCGAGTGGAGTTGGAAAAGATCTGGGCGAAGGTTTATTTGGCAGCGCCTGTATTCTGATTTTACGTTCGTCTATAACCGTCTCACCATTTTCATCTCCAACATCAGCTGGGAGCTTTGAGATGGCAACCTCTTCCTCATGTTCATCTCGAGGAAAGTAAAGTGGAAGTAATCTACATTTAGAGAGTCAAATTTAGCAATGTTCGGCATTGCTTAACTATTATGGTATATACATTGCCAGCATTTCTACATGCTATGGTCTTTATGTGAATAATTCTGAAAGCAAAGGTTCTCGAAACTGAAAATGAGCAAATCGATAACTACGATTACACAAAATAAGTAAAGGTTCTTGCAAACCAGTTGCAGCGAATTAAGATACCGTTTGTATATCTCCGTATCAGAGGATGTGGTGGTACAGAAAACAACGGCACTGATTTTATCCTTTTGCTTCTCTAGAAAGCGGCGAACAGTTCCTGAAAACGGCACAACCCACGAGTTGGAAAATTGACAGTCATTTGATCAAAAGCAAAGAGACTGTTCAAGAAGAGAAGAACTATCTTACTTATGGCAACATGAGCAGCTGGTTCTCGGGGATAGTTTTTGGCTTCTGTGTATATACAGCCCATAGCGATACTGCAATGTTGTATGCAAACCAAAATCAAGTTCTTGAGTTTAGCAAACAAAGAAAATCACAAAATTACTAAAGAATCTGATTGTTGCAAATAAAATAAGGAAAAACTAGAATTTCACTTTACACACCTTTGAAGGCCACTATCTATGAGAAGCTCCAGACAAGATCTATAGCAGTGACTTAGAGCATTCTCAGCAGCTGTATGATACTTTACTGCATACTTGGGTCCTACTGTGTGGATAACCCGCCTGAACAAGAAACAACAAAAAAAACATTTTTTGGAGTTGGGGACTAAGTCGCACAGAATGTTTTAAAGTCGCACAGAATTTTAAAGTCGCACAGAATGTTTGGTATTTGAAAAATTCATCAGAAATCACAGTATGTCGTACTCACACAGGATGAAAAAACTGTACAGAGGCAACAAGCCAACAATGGAGAAGCTCTATCATACGGACAAAAGGATAGTTGAAAGATAGAGCAGAGATTAAATTCAAGGAGCACAATTTACTTTCTTTTTTAGTCTTCTAGGTAAATACTGAATTTATCTTAAAACCGTTTTCTCCATCACAAATTACCTCGCTGGTAGATCATAGGCATTCGTTACTTTCGCCATCCCTGTCCTGCATCCACCCTGTCAAGAAACAAAGAATAAGCGAAAAATCCTCTTTCACGCAACCATCTAAGACAATACATAATATAATCCCTTTTTAAATAGTATATATAAAAATCTTGTTTTTAGTGAAATAAAGTGTTTATACCAATGTAGCACATTGCTCTGCAAGGCCAGGTCCAGCAGCCACATGTAGACCAGGACTGCTATGTGCCTCATCCAAGTTCTGTCCTCCAATTCCAAGAAATTCAACCATATCAAAGGACGCACATTAAGACCAACTTACTTACACGCGATCAAATACAATTCCTTGACATCAGCTTACCTCATTTGTTGAATTCACAACAGCATCAACCTCAAGGTTCCAAGGTTCCCCTCTCCACAGGTATATTCTAGAGTTTATCTCGTGATCAACAGGAAACTTAGATACCATCCCATTCCCGCTGCTCCCTGCTTCAGAAGACGAAGCCAAAGGGTTTGCATACCGTGGATTCGAATGTGCTGGATCTCCTGTCTCACCCTCCAAAGATGACCTCTGCTCAACATCACTCCATCGTGGAATCTGATCCAAAGTAACAACGTAATCACCACTCTCAGTTGGAGTTCCACCACGAATGGTTGCGGCCGTGGGAATGGCTTGATACATCATTGTAGATCAAACCAGAAACCACCTTATTACCTCCCCCACTAAAAAGAGGGTTTGCTCAAGACTTAGTATATGCTCCCGTCAAAAGCTTATTCACTGGAAATGGGAAACAAACAAAACAAGTAAGAAAGTTGGGAAATTCTCAATGCCCAAGTAAAATTACGTCGACAGTCATCGAAATTAGATAACCAGATCGTACTAATGCAATCAAAACCTAATAATTCCCCAATCAACCATAGTCTACAGCTAAAGAAAAAAAAGATGAAAACTTTCAGATAATTCTAATCTAAATCGTTGAGCTTTTATCACAAAATCGAAAAATTAAGAAACAGAGAGGTCGTGAAATTGAGGAATCACCTGAAATTAAAGAAATTTGATTCACCAAAAGCGAATCGAGAAAGAGCCTAATCAAAATTTCAACTTCATGTCAAGAACAAATTTCTACAACTGTGATTAGAGAGATGGATCGATGAAGTAGCCACAACATCAAAACCAGCTACGACACAAAAATTGAGTTGTCGTTTACTCGTTTTAAGCGAATATACCTCAAACCTCGAAACCCTCTAAATCATCAAGAAGGTTTGACAAAACAATTAATTAAAAAAAAAAAAAAAGATTCAGCCGTTAAAACCGTCACGAAGGTCACACTATGGCACGTGCACATTGGTCAATACTCTCTAAGCTACCAACTAAACGTTGTCGTTTTCTTCGTCTGCTCCGATGTCTTTTTTTGCGTTTTGCCATTAAAAAACTATCACAGCGGATCAACGAGAGAGAGAAAAAGAGAGAGGCTTTATTCTTCTTCTCTTTCCCGTTTCGATCTCCGACCTCTTCAATACATCTGCGTATCTGATTTGAAAGATTTAACGGTAAGTAAAACTTCAATCTCCGTGAAATTTTTATCTGTTACGGAACCTAAAAATCGAATTTTTAACCTAGATTGCTCTTTTCGATCTATTGCGTCTTCTGCATCTAAAGGTCATGCGAGTTTATGGGCACTTTTTGTTTTTTTTTGTTTGCCATTCTTTTGATCTGTAATCTTGTTCATGTCCCAATAACATAGAGATATTTGAAATGTTGTTCCTTTAATTCGAAAACAGCTTTGAGAATTTAGGTAGCTTCATTAACTATGATTCTCTTCACTTGTTATCCAGGTTCGTAAAAATGATGGGTATTGGTAAAAGAAGCTCTTTTCAATCTGGGAATGTTACTGGGTAATGTTTTGTACATTGGCTCAGGTTTTATAAAGTTTGATCAAAATGTGGGGCTTTGCGTCTAATGTCATTGGAAGTATGGGGTTAAAGAAGTCCCCTAAGGATCCAGCTCAAGCATCCTCTCAATGCTCTGATGACGAGGTTTCAAATGTTAGCAGGGATGAAGAGGGATTAGAATGTCCCATATGTTGGGAATCTTTCAACATTGTCGAGAATGTTCCCTATGTGTTATGGTGTGGTCATACTCTTTGTCAGAATTGTGTCTTTGGGCTACAATCTGCTGTTTTGAGACTCTCGAGCCAAGATATCAGGATTCCGTTTTTCGTCTCGTGCCCGTGGTGTCAGTTGCTTTCGTTCAGGATTGTCTACAAGGGTAATCTAAAGTTCCCTCGGAAGAATTTTTTCCTTCTCTGGATGGTTGAGAGTCTGAATGGTGACAGGACAAGTCATCATGGTTCTTTGGTCAGTGATAACCAGCAATCGGTTCCGCCTCCGAGGTGTAGCATGTCTCTAGGAAACCAGAGCAGCAACAACAATCTGATTGCGAGGCCTCTATTGCGTAACCAGTCTACAGAAATTTTGCCACATCATGACCACAGTAACCAACCAAGCAGACAACACTTCTCTTTTCACAAATCTCTTGATTTTTTCATCTCTTTCACCTCCAAGTTTCCGTTTGTGGTCATCTTCCTTCTGATCGTTTTCTTTGCTATACCTGGTAGCCTCATAATTCTTGCCCTTTACTTCCTCCTCACAATACTTTTCGCACTTCCAGCTGGTCTGGTACTATATTTTGCTTACCCTATTCTAGAAAGGTTGGTAAATGAAATAACATCATCATGAGATTGGTGCTGAACTCATAACTCCTATTATTGGTTGCTCGATGGAACCCTTTTTTGGCACTTGGGGTCTTTGATGGTCAGAACTCAGAAGAAGTTTTTATGATTTGTGGTAGTTTTGCACATTTTTTAAAATATTATTTATTACAAGCTTGGGCATTGTATTTGTGATTTTGAACTCTTGGTTTTAGTATTGTTGTGCAACTGTCTAAAGTTTTGGTTTGCAGATTTTTGCCATAATGGATCACATGTGTGTTATCTCTCTCTTATACTCTAATAGATAAAAACACCTTATTTATCTGTGTCTGCATTTTACATGTTGGACAATAGTTATCAGCGGTTAAGAATGTTTGGTTTTACATTTCCTGCAACTTTGCAGGATTCAGAGGCATGCAGAGGGTTTCCTACCAGTTGTTCTCATGAGGTTTGCTTTCTCCTTAACCTTCAACTCTTCTTTCAGTCGACTCTCATATGCATGTGCTCTTGCACTTGCAACGATGATCTCAATACGTTCATTTTCGTCCCTGAACCTCTGGGTCGCCTTCAACTTTGTTTTCTCTACAGCTCTCTTCACATTCATGACATCGATTAGTTCTTTAATTATGCAAGAATCAATTTCTGGAACCAAAGGAAAGTGGAAAAAAGGTAAAGAAGAGGCACCTCTGTTCTATGAAGCTTTCTCTTTGCCTTTTTCCTCTTCTTATCTTCCCATGACACAATCTTCTCACTTAGCTTCTCGTACCTGCAAAAATCTTAAACCCATTAGTCTCTTAGCAACAGTTAAACCGGACAACAAAGAAAGAAAACATAACACACTTGTTTCTCGATTTGCTTAGCTCTGTTTCCTTCCATTGATCCACCACAGCTGCCATTGGTACAGGTTTTGCTCGTTGCTCTCTGGTTACGTTCATAACGCTACAGTTTGTTCAGAATCGTATCTTAAAATTTTGAATGGTACCATCAACTAATATATAGATAGATATTGCATTTGGAGACAAGGAAGGTTTAGTTTGTGAAAGGCTGCTTAAGCAATACCTTTCCCTTAATTCAAGTCATAAGCTTAGGGTCTCACAAAGGGTTTCTAGTTTAGGATCTCTCAGTAGGTCAAAGAGATTACCCAATTTAGATAGATTCCTTGTCTCCTAAGAGAAGTTTTGTTAGTTTAAGTGAGATTTGTTAAGCAATTCATGTATATAGTTTATGGTATTTTACTTAACAAAACCAATACTTTTTCCAAACATCATTTAAATTTTTTTTTTTTTTTTTTTTTTTTTTTTTTTTTTTTTTTTAATAATTATAATTTTTATTAAATGGCCAACCCAATGGGCTAAGGCCCGAGAAATACAAAAGCCTTGCAGTTACAAAAACGGATAAAGAAATTCCGGCGACCTACACAGAAATCGAGGTTAGATCTGGGCGGTGGACAGAGGCGAAGAATCCGATCTATTAGCGCCGTCGAAAACAAGGGCCACTGCTTTGAGACATTGTCGTCGGATCGAACCATTGCTTGGAGTTTTCGAATCCCTGCCCGATTCAAAACCAACTTCAAGACGAACCCGCAACAAACCTTACGACATAGATCAACTCTCTGACACTCCGCCACCCAATTTGTCGAGTCCTCACCAAGCAAAACGACACTCAGATCTAAGCCCCCAACCTCCGGTGCCGAGAACCGAGATTCTTCTCCGAGACACAGCAACCTCAAACCCGGAACGACGGAAGCAACCCACGGCAGCTATACAGAGGTGATGGCTCAGTCAACCTCGCAACAGCCAGAATCCACGAGAGCCCTTTCAGATCCAAGAAGAACCTGCAGTTAACCATCGAAATAAGCAACAAAACCCCACCTGTCCACAAAACAACTTCCGCCGCAGCAATATCATCCATCCCGTCGGTTGAGCCGTGAGAGGCTCCACCGCAATTCCTTCCGGCGTCCTCAAACCGAGGAATCGGATCAGGAACTCTCTCCTCCACCGGGAAAGAACCACCGCTGCATCGTCTTATGGACCTCCACCCATGCCGCCAACGGAGAGAAGTGCATGCCTCACTCCTGCTATGCCTTTGAAATTCTCAGGACCTTTACTGAAGATCAATGCCTAACAAGAACCTAGATCTGGGAAAAAAGAAGAACTTTCGAGAGAGAGAAAATTTGCTACAGTAAGGAACGATTGTCCTTTTATCATCATTTAAAATTTAATCTTCTCTTCATAACGAAACCACCATAACAACCTAACAAAATCTAAGACAGAAAGAGCTACCTAGAAACCAGAGTGAAGAAGAAACTCGTTAAACCATCTCTCATCGTAGAATCCAGCTGGTCCTCCTAGAACCTTAGGCTGAGTTTTCTCATCTTGGTACAGCTTCTCCATCACTCTCTTTGGCTTCTTCATGTCTTGTGCATACTGTTTTACTTCCACTTTCGCCGATACTCTAGATGAACAAAAAGCTCGTTCCCAACTTCGTATGAATCGATCTTGTAACCCTTTTCGATTGAGTATTTCATTAGATCATATGAGTTCTTAGCGTTCCAATCTCTAATCCATATCCTTCCTCTGTTTTAGACCAAACGTGACTTTAGCTCTGCGTACGTACGTAAAAGTGTAGAATCCGATTAAGCATTAACCACATCCGGTCTTGTAACGATCCTCAAACTCGTATCCTCATTTCCCCAAATGCTGTTACATTTATTTATTATAGTGTACTCACAATTTATCATTTTGAAGGATGGTATTAGACAAATCCTGAAACCAAGAAAAGGAGATGTTTTTAAAAGTGTGTGAAAAATATAATAAGAAGTGTATAGGACATACCAAATTGTTGAGACCAGATTGACATTGGCCATAGTCACACTTATCAGTGGGCCACCAATCTAGAGTGGCACAAATGAAATGATAATCAGTTTTGGCTATGGAAGAGTCACAGCTTCAATTTTAAGTTTTTATCACAATTGTTTTCTTTCTTTTTTATGTTTTGAAGGATTTATTTCTGTCTGTCACATCATCATTCAATGATTTTTTTTTAAAAAAAAAACTTTTGTAAATACTACACACTAGATTGTTTGTAAATATTACAAACTAATGTTTTAAAATTTTTGTGATTCATAAATAGTGTGGTAAATAGTTTTAGTTTTTCAACGATTACAAGTATTTTATTTTCTTAATAACTAGGTAGATCATAAAAATCTAGACTAGTAATAGAGAAAAATCCTTTGAAATAAAAGAATTTGAAAAAGAAAAAAAAGGTTCAAAGAATTGGAAAATATCAAAATAGATCATTTTTGCCTTTGTAGCACCTTCTTCTTGGTCTGCATCTACATCTCAATACCTACCTTCCTAGTTCTTACTGCCAACATATCATAATCTTTACCGGGACGAGGAGTGTGGAGGAGGAAGATTTTTGGCCATCAAATTCCAACATATCCAATTGCATAGGCCCATATTTCTAAAGCCCATTTATTATTTAAAACTCCAAAGCAAGTGAGAGATTCAGCTCCCAAATTAATGGAACTCATGTGTTTCTTTTGTTTCTCAAATCTCAACCTCCTGTCTCAATCAAAACAATGTATGGAGAGACCTTCTTTTTTTTATCTACCGTTTCGTTTTAAAATAAGATTTTTGATGCAGTAATATAACAAGGAAGTGAAGATCAAGATCCTTGGCAAATAAAACTATTTCCAAGCTTGTTTCTGCCCTATTTTCACAATCAATAAGCCCAAAAACAAGCATGGAAATAGTACTAATTTCGCTAATAACGTAGTAGTTGCACAATACAAAAAGATCAAGAAAGATATTGAAAGAAGAAAGATTTACAAGAAAATTGAGAAGAACCCTAGCTAGCTCTTTTCTTGAATCAGTTGTGAAGTGGGTTTGGACCGGAGGGAACGAGTCTTTTCTCGACGCCGTACCTTTGATCAATCTCCGACGAAGGAGGCGGAGGAGAGAACAACGGTTGTCGACTGCTTCTGTGGATTCTTTCAAGCTCAATGCACATAGAGCGTGCGTATGGACGAGAGAAAGATTCGCATGAACGGTGAGGATATGCGTAGTACGCGTGTTGAACCCTAGGGACGGTTCGGTGGGTTCGGTTAGTCCAGTTTCTTGTTGCTCTTGCGGTCGCTAGAAGGAAGAAAACGATGAGTATATTGATCGGACGGTTCCGGTTGATCTTCATCGTTGGAGAGAGAGAGATCTTCGAGTGTCTTGTTGTGTTGTCTAATAGAGAAAAAGAGAAAGAGAGAGATTCTTGGAAAAAGAAAGTTGTGTGAGAGAAGGGAAGATATTGAGTGAATTGGAAATTTAGTGTTTAATGCTTAGCTAGATCAGTGGATACGTTACGTATGATTTATTATGAGAAAAAAATCTAGGTTAAAAAAAGAGGGTAAGATAGGGAAAATTGAAAGATGGGTCTTTATAGGAAAGTTAAATTTTCCATATCCATAAATGTGAATCCGTGACCTTGTACATTCCGAACCATAAATTTCCTTTTTTCTGTAATTGATTTGTTTCAGAACAAAAGTGTGAAGGATTACTGTTTTAGATGTGGAAAATACAAGATTGGCCAATAAATTTGACAAGAAGTTAAATTATTGTTGCAATATTGAGTGGTTTCGTGAACCTTAAGTTATCTTCATTCTTCACTGTTTTTGCAAAATCTCTTCCTTCACTTACGACATGTTCTAGTTTGTGTCACCAAAACAGTAAAACCAGAGATTGTAGGTTGTGAAGGATTTCTGTTTGAGGCTTGGAGCCCAACCCAAATACTTTATACTAGAGAGACCAACTGAGATAGAGAACTAAAGATAAAGATCGAAGACTAATCGGTGCGGTTAGAGAAGAATCATGAAAGATTCTAGAAGATTATCCATATGTCAAAAAAAAATTTTAGTTCACTTCTATCTCTATAGTTTATATACATAAGACCATACACAATGGAGTAATTTGTGTATGGGTGTGAGTAATAAAATATACAAAAATAAGAGAACAGTACGCTTGGAGTCAAAATGCGAGTGTAAACTTACACTCGGTTGTAAGGGACAGGTGTCTTGGTTTTGTTGGCTCCGAGTATTGTGTATAGAAAAATTGTCTTCTTTTATTATTTTATTATAAAATCTTACATTATTTTATTATTTTAAACTTCAACTCTTACATTATTTTATTAATAAATTAACACTCACACTCACACTCTCACATGCACCATTGTGGGTGCTCTAAGTGAATCCATTTTGTAATTTTATTCTTCCGAGTCTGAAATAATTTACCAAGAAACAAGATTTCGCCGCCAAATAATAGAGATGGCTTATGGATCTTGTGGGCTCATAATTAGTACGGCCCATTGTGATATATACAGATTTGACCCAAATATAAGGAGTGTATTTTTTTTACTCTCCTCCATTCATTTTCATTAGTAAAATAAGTGTTTACATGAGATTACAAACAGAAACAAGATACAAGGGTGTTGGTCTAAGCCTAGTACACTATTTGTATCTTCTTTTCTCTTATAGAAAATGGAATTAATAGGGAATTTTAGTTGTTTTTTTTTGTTATGAGGTCAGTTCATTGGTTAATTGGATTGTAAACGTGACTGTCGTTTTCCAAAAAGGAGCAAACGTGGTCGTTTTAGAATCATGGATGATTCGTAAATCTAGTACTATCTCTCTTTTAGATTTGCAATAATGATTATGATTTTCTCGAAAACATGGAGTTTGATTTTATAATGTTAAAAGATGATGATTAAATGCTAATTAAGAGAAAGTCTAATTGCGTTAAATTCCATGGAAATTGTGTGATGGAATACCAAGTTCAAGGTTCATCGCTCCTGACTGATGATGCCACTTGACTTATGTCACTTTATGACTCGATCTCGCACCATGGCCCCCACTTTTGTCGACGCGTACTCATCTCATTATTTATAATGGATCGCGTAGTCATTTGTGTATCAGTGATTAAGAGTTTAACTCTCTTTATTTTTAGGGTAATAGAAATTCGAATATTTTTGTCACAAAAAACGTCTATAATAATCAAGTGAAAATCACATCAACTTTTGTAGATGATGAAATTTTTTTTTTTTTTTTTTTTTTTTAGATGATGAAATTTGATCTTTGATTCATAAGACGAGTTATTTATTCACTAACACAAGTATTAGATCACAACTATTTATACTGCTAGCTAATCAAATATTTTACCCATAATATATATATAATACATATATATTTTACCTTATTTTGTCTTTAGTGTGCATTTTAAGAATTTTTTTTACATCTTATAAATTATATTTATCAACTATAATCGTAAACGTTCAAACCTAGCAGTAGATTTTACAAAAAAAAAGTTATAAAAATTTGGATTCATCCATTAACTTTTGCAAAAGAAAATTTTATTAAAAAATGTTCGTAATAGTGTTTTTTTTTGCCAAAAAAAAACCGTTTGTGTACAGTGTTTAGAATCTAACCAAATTGTGAAACACAAACAGACAGAATAATTAATTATTTTGTTTTTTTGATACAAAACAGTCGAATAACAAATTGCTCACATTTGATGTATTCATTTATAATTTATAAATAACGATTTCATTCATGTTCAATTAGGTTTACATTTTGTGAATAATGATATGAGGAAAAGTAGTTTGTAGCTAGTGACGGGGGCTTGTAGCCGCAACACGATACTGTATATCACAATTTGGATTCCAACTTTATAATATTCGTGTATAAATTATAAATAAAATATGGTATAAGAAATTTGTGCATATATATGATTTTTTTTTTGTTTGTGCATATAAGATTGTTACGAATAAATCAATGGAATTTAACGGTAACATGAAGCGGTAAAAAATTGTTTAACAATAAGAGATGGCATGATACTTTTAAACGGTAAGAGATATAGTGATATGTACATAGATGACATTACCAATTTTTGTATCCGTTGTACCGATTTTGTTAAATCATTTTAATTTCCTATTTATATGATAAATATATAACATTAGAAGTGAGCAACAACTTTAAATGATATATAAAAACATAGGTCAGTCCTTTTATAGCTAATAATATATTTTAAGTTGTAAATCCTTGAAACTTAAAAACACTTATTTAATTAGTAACCATTTAACGTTATATCATTTGATTTCCAACATGATTTGCTCCCATTATTGATATCTTTTTTTTTTTTTGAGAGGACCATTATTGATACTTCCTATTCATAATCCACTATTTATAAATATATCGAGGATATGTATATCGAATCAAAGGGCCTACGAGGATATAGATGGATTGTGGAAATACAAGTAGGTGTCCCTCTTGCGTGTACGCACAAACGATTCTCGACGTAGATGCTAGCGTTCTAATAGCACCGAGATCGATAGACCAAACCCAAATATGGTAAAGAATAATATAATGTTGCTATTTAGATGTGTATTAATACTTAATTCTTTGATTAAAATACACATGATAAACCTAAATTATTTATATCCATATATTTTCACAAAAGTGCATATCGATAAAGTTATAGCTGTTTTTCTATAATCAAAAATTTAAAAACACAACTTGTATTACAGCTGTATCTATATATGTTGTTAGCGTAGTAGCGTGTGGTACATATGTTACATGATTTCAACAATATTCTAATACTGGTTAGACATCACCTAGACATGTGTCTTCCTCTAATCCGTTTATTTTACAAATATCGATTAATTTGAACCAAATAGATTTTGGTATTTTAAAAAATTCGATGTCGTTTAATTTTTTCAACAGTGATTTTACATGATTCTTGAAAATATATATATGGTTTTGCTTGAGTGCGACCGCAAACGTTTATTTGATGGATTGCAATTATGGGAATATAAATAAGGAATAACATGTGAATATGATTAGAATGATATAATCATCATATATGACTTATGAGGATTAAGCATTTCCACGTGGCCGGTTAATTGTTTGTGGTTTACATTCGCTAAGATTCTTGTCATATCCAACACGGACAACACGCAGGAACCAATTATTTACTTTCTAACTAATTTTCAATCAATTTTTTTTTTCAATCAAAATTTAAATATACATACTTTATTCATTTTTAATAATTCCTCTTTTCTCTTCAAAAAATGCTTTTTTTTTCTCGTTTCATCAAAACCACAATAAGTCGGTGGTATTTGTAAGTTAAAGCTTCTTTTTAACACAAAAAAAAAAGAAATCTCATGGACTCATATAACAGAAATTTATACCAAATCGAACTATGGTTGTGATAGTTCGTATATCTGTTTCGTAATCGCTCACGACATCAACAAAGATCAATAACTCAATTATGTTTGTTTTGTAGTTGCCAACAACATTAACATTGACTACTCCTTGATGTGTAAAAAACAAAGTCTCCATGAACCAACAACTAGAAAACAAACAAAACTTAAACGTTATCGTTGTTGCTAACGTCGTAGCCTAACGACTATAAAACAAACAGTAAAAAATCTTGCTACTCGTTCGTCTTTGAATTAGTGGTACCAATTTTAATAAGAAGTCTAATTCAGGTTAATATTTTCTTTATAATTGATCAAAATAGGGAAGAGGTAAGCAAAGAGTAAATGCAAATCCAAGTCTAAAAATAGGAGTCGATCTAGGGACGGAAAAGTAGACGTGGGCCTCTCACTTCCGCTACTAACAGCCTCCCGTTCCGTTTCACTTGACCCTTTCGACGTTGACGTTCCATTTTTTTCAACCTTCTCTTTTTTTTCCTCTCTCTCTCTCTTGAATTATTATTAATAATTTTTGTGTTTACGCAATTTCCAAAACTAAATTAAAAAAAAATCTCAATGGAAAGAGAGTCTGAGATCGGTCCTTGACGAGACACTGCACTTTAACGGGCTTCAAAGTTTTTTTCACTCTTTCCTCTCTTTTCTTTCTTTCTCTTCCAATCAAGAACAAACCCTAGCTTCTCTCTCTACCTCTCTTTCTCTATCTTCTTCTTATCACTACTCTCTTATCATGAACGATCCTGATAATCCCGATCTGACCAACGACGACTCTGCTTGGAGACAACTGACATCTCAAGATTCTGACTTCTTCGACAGAGACACTTCCAATATCCTCTCTGACTTCGGATGGAACCTCCACCACTCCTCCGATCATCCTCACACTCTCCGATTCGACTCCGATTTAACACCAACCACCGGAGTCAAACCTACCACCGTCACTTCTTCTTGTTCCTCATCCGCCGCCGTTTCTGTTGCCGTTACAGAGGTTTCCACCTCTAATAATAATAATCCCTCCGCTACCTCAAGTTCAAGTGAAGATCTGGTCGAGAACTCAACCGCCTCCGCCGAGAAAACACCACCACCGGAGACACCGTGAGTTTTTTTTTACTGAGACGAGAAACACGTGTGTCTTTTTTTGTTTTCAGGGGTCCGATCGTAATTTACTTCATCATCTTGGTGTTGGTGGTGGTGGGGAGGGTTTTAGTTTTGCCTTGGGACCAAAGCCAAAAACCCCATTTTTTCTCTCATTTATTTTTCCTCCTTTTGAGTCATTTCTTTGGCATATCGCAAGAAAGATGGAGAGTGATGAGTTCGTCCGTACAGTACATAAGAATTTTTTGGAGAGGGAAGGAGAAATTAGTAATTATGTAAAGAATCGTCGGTGGCAGTTGGAGTAAATAATGATGAATGGGAGGAACAACACCGCCGCTATTGCGGCTGTGATATTAGCGTGCACTCTACATCTTCTTTTTCTCTTCGTCCTTTTTTTTTTTATTATAGTAATGTTAGGTCAAAAAGTGTCTCACGTTTTAATGATGTTTATCTACATAGTATCTATCTAGCAAAGTTATTAAAAAGGCACTGATTTTTTTAACAATTCTTGTCTCGTCGATTGTTGTTTCATAAGATGTTCCGTATGTAGGGTTTTAACTTAAAAGATGGATGAAAATGTTATAGCAATGTAGAATGGATGATTTTAATGAAAATGTTATAGTAACGTATTGGAAGTCAAGTAACGTTTTTTTGTTTGGTTAGATGTTCAAGTTCATTGCGTATTATTAAAACTCTCTTTTTTCTTGTCCGTGGTTGTTTGACTGTGACAATATTAGGATTAGAATCCATGTTTTGTGAGATCTTTTAGAATTTGGCTTGATTCATTGGTTACTCTGTGATTCTAATGTACTGATCTTTTGATGTTTTTTTTGTAGAGTGAAGGAGAAGAAGAAGGCTCAAAAGCGAATTCGGCAACCGAGATTTGCATTCATGACCAAGAGTGATGTGGATAATCTTGAAGATGGATACCGATGGCGTAAATATGGACAAAAAGCCGTCAAGAATAGCCCATTCCCAAGGTCTTCTATATATCATCAGTTTCTTCGATCATTCTCTTAGTTAACGGATATGAAAGGTAATTAAAAGATCTCTCATTAATTGTTGTTGTGATATATAGGAGCTACTATAGATGCACAAACAGCAGATGCACGGTGAAGAAGAGAGTAGAACGTTCATCCGAAGATCCATCGATTGTGATCACAACATACGAAGGACAACATTGTCATCAAACCATTGGATTCCCTCGTGGCGGAATCCTCACTGCACACGATCCTCATAGCTTCACATCTCATCACCATCTCCCTCCTCCATTACCAAATCCTTATTATTACCAAGAACTCCTTCATCAAATTCACAGAGACAATAATGCTCCTTCACCGCGGTTACCCCAATCTACAACTGAAGATGCACCTGCCGTGTCTAACCCATCAGAGGAAGGCTTACTTGGTGATATTGTCCCTCAAACTATGCGCAATCCTTGAGGTAACTTCTTAGATGTCGTCATATATAATTTGTTGTGAATTCAAGCACTTGCACAAGTACATATACATATAGATAGATATATGTTTGTATTTGTTAATGTTTGTCTATATAGTCATGGAGTGATCAATTCTATAAAGAGATCAAAATATATATCTTTTGGTTTGCAAGGGTTTAAAAACTTTAACTGGACCACAAAGGCATAAAGGGTTTTTCGTTTTAGTCCGAAGCTGAAAATCCACATCAAGCGATATCATAAGTGGGATAAAATTCCCATTCTTTGACAGAAACAAAGTCTATCTGATGTAGATGTACTTATGAATATTAGGATCAAATATCGTGTTGGTCTAATCATTGATGCGACCCATTATCTCTCTTGTGGAACAATTTAGATCACTCGATAGATATGTCGGCTATTGCTTTTTCTTTCTCATCTAGTATTCATTTTTGCAGAACATATATATCATAAAGTTGGATGATGCATGCATATATAATAAGTGAATGATTGCATCTATATGTGTATATATATTTAAATACACACACACATATATATATATATATATATATATGTATATATTTACTAGTGATTGTATAAGGATCAAGCACTGGTATATAATAGTGCCTTTTGTCTCACTCCTCTTGCTATAAGGCATATATATAGGCTTACTTATGTATGATAGAGATGAGCCCAAAATGGGTCGGCAGGTTTATAGAAATGTCAACAAATATTTAAACCGAAGCTCAACTACTCCACTCAGTGTCACGATGATGCCTTTTCCCTTTATATATATAACCTTTTGTAAGTGTTCACAATTGAATGTATGCGTGATTCTATGTCCTGCATGGTGCATCAATCTTTATTCTATGTATATGTATATGTATATGTGTATGTACATGCATGTATATAAGAAGTACACGAGGCATGTAGGATAAGTTCTGAGGGGTAATGTGTTAGGTCATAGGAATAAATGCTTTCTGTTTTAGCCAAAGACAGCAAATAAAGGAAAAAGGAAGAAAATGAGTTAGAAGAGACGTATGAGCATCTTTAGCTTAGCTTCACAATTGAAACCTTTACTACGTACATTTGTGTATATTTGTTAATTATTAAAGTATGTATATAATTTGATTTGTAAAGATTTGTTATAAGAAGCTAGATAAACAACATGACAAAATTATACACCATTGACATTAACAAGAAATGTATTTATTAACATATGCTATTTTCAAAGATGAAATGTAACATATCTACGTATCTGTTTTGTTTGATATAATCTCCCAGTTAAGCTTGGTAACAACAGCTAAGGAGGTGCTAACTCATTATAGAAGAGATTGCAGACCGGACAATGCAGGGAGGATATAAAACCAATATGGCGTTGTAACCATGGATCTATATATAACCATATATATTACTTCATTGTTGATCAATATATAGCACCTAACCACCGGTACGTTTGCAATTTCTTCATGTATATGTTTTTATGTAGTTATATATCCAGATATAATTTTGATGTAACTTAACATTAATCTACTCAATCGTGAATCCATCCCACATTTAGATGCATGTATGTGCACCTAATAAAAAGAACGTGGAGGAAATTTAACGTTGTTTTTATTATTCTTTTTATCAATTATTTTACAATTATTTTATGCAATTTTACCTTTATAACTTTAGGGCGATATCTGATTTACCTTTATGAACTTTACAGATTGCAAGAATATCCCCATTTTATATTGGAGAACAGAATTCGCAATGCGTATTTCTATTGAAAAAATGATAATCAAATGCTTTGGTGATGAAAATATCTTATAATGTGGGTCAAGGCATGAATAATCCGAACAATATCGACTTACTGTATATATGTCAAGGCATGAATAATCGGAACAATATCGAACAATACATGACAATATTCACATATATAAGTCGATATTGTAAGAGTTTCGTGCACATATCTCTTTATCTAAAACACAATGATAACGCGAGTCCATCTCAAACTTTTTTTTAGGGAACATGGAGGAATGAAAACCATCTTTCCGACTATATATGTAGTATATTTTCTATAATCATTTTTTTGTTGATAATAGTATATACAGTATGTGTAAGCTAGCTACCATTATAATTTGTCATATATAATTCGGTGAGATTATATCTTTTAAATTTAAACCTAATTGATAATAAGTGAGGAGGTCCATATTTCTTATATAACAGTGTTTGATTTATCTTTTTCGGTTAGAAATATTCTTACATATAAAATTTTCTTTTGGTTCATATATCTCAGACCAAGCCTCACTTTTTTCTTGGATCGGTTATACACTTATACCCATTGTTTAGGTTTTCAGAGAAGTGATCGCATGTGAGAGTATAGAATATGGAATATATCTTCACTATAATAAACGTTAAAACAATCATTAAAACTCTATGGTTTAGTGGTTGAAATTAGAAGATAAAGTTTTGTCAAAATTTCTCTGTAAAATAACATATATATTACAAAATACAATAATCCCAAATATTAACAATGCTTAAAAAAAAAAAAAAAAAAAAAAAAAACAATGCTTAATATACATCTATGGAGGAGGAGGCTAGTGCTCCCACCTCTCTTGCTTCTCCAGTCTCCACCATAAATAAATTCAGGTTTGATACTACTGGATACTGGTATATCTAGATGAGATATTACGAACGTTACGGCCCAACAAAGTTGCCTGGGCTTGGGAGTAACAAGACAACCCAAAAGCATGTAAGTAACGTTCGAAAATGTCTGCAATTGAAAAAAAGAAAGAAAATACTGATAAAAATGTTTCACTGAAAAGCTGAGGCACCGACTAACAACAGCTCAACTTTCAAGAATGTCCACACAAATAAACAGAAATGATTTTTTAATAAAACCAGAACAAAATAAAAAAAAAAAGAAACTGTACCATTTTTCGTGTGCAAATGTGTGTTGTGTGTGGCACATCACACGTGTCGTAGTATGACGGCAAAGGTTGTCTTGTGCACATGGCTCGGTTCGCTCGTTTAATAAAATCCGAAACCCATCCTTTTTTTTTTTTGTTACCGTTGCTTCTTACACAAAATTGAAATCCTCAATAAAACCAATTTTGAAATGTGTTCTTTGAGTCTCAAAATTGTTGGAAGAGTGGATGAATTGAATTTGTACGTGTTGTTTTATAGAAGAAAAAGTATAAGCCAAGTTTTTGTTGGTTTTAAAAATCAAATAAAAGTTTAGCGTTTAGGTTTAACTTCTAAGCTAGATTTAAAATAATATATAGTTTTTGCATACTCACTAAACCATATTTTTGGGCGTAAATTTTGACCGTTGCTAAAAATGAGTTATTATTTTTGGACAGGTGTTTAAAAGGTAGAGAGAACTCATCTGAGATACGTAAATCGAGGAGGTGGCAAAATTTGTAAATAAGAAAGCATTTTAGTCCACTTTTACTATAATCTTTCGGTGCGCCGAATAAGTCTCACAAGAACAGAGACTAGAAGACAAGAATGCTTTTAATTCTTTTCTGCAAAACTACATTGGTTCGTGTAGGCTTTTTTACTATCTTTTGTTATTTACTCAATTTCTTCTTACACTTTTGTTATACATAAAAGGAACATTAATTTCTTTGATTCTTTTTTGTTGTCACTGCCAAAACGTACTGATTTTATTTTAAAATTGAATAGTTAGACCGATTATTAAAGTTTTGTTGTCCCTTGATTAAGTAAAACTCAAAACACTTCTGTTTGTTTTTTGTTAGTTGAATTTAAACACTTTGGATCATTTGATTTTTAGCATTGAATTGATGCGTTCTTTTTTTTTAATGCTATTTTTAATCTAAACATCTAATTTATCCCAAAAAAAATTAAACGAATTTATTTATATCATTGAAGTACTATAAAATGCTGTCATTTTCCTTAATTGTGTAAAAGTGTAAATATTTAATGTATCAAATGGATTATATCTTTGTCACGTTTGATCATTGATATCTTGAAAACTTGTATTTTATGAAAGTATCAAGATACAAATAACTTTTATTGTATTAAATTTTCAATTAATTTTTAATAGATTTATAGAATTTGATTGGTGATTATACAAATCAGTACAAATTTTTTAACGGGTTAAACAAGTGATAAACGATACTAAAATAATTAAAAACGGTTTTAAATATATAAAAAAATGGTACAAATAATTAAAATAACATTTTAATATTATTTTTGTAATTAGTAATTATTAAAACGGTATACCCTTTGATCAAAGTCATACACTAATACTATCTTGCAATATCAACTTTGACAATTGTGATGTTAATTACTACTACTATTTTTTTTTTTTTTTTCACTGGAATTTTGATTTTCATAGATGGAATACAAGATGAAATACAAAGAGCCGACGATCGAAAACATGATCCCGGAAACTAAGCCGACGGATGAAAAGATATCTTCGGAAACTAAGCCCAAAAGGATAGGAAACAGACAACAACACTACAATTGAACAACAATGCCAAAACAAAGAGGCAAAGAGGCACAAAGAACATGAAATACTACTACTACTAATCAGGTATTTTAAGTAATACATCTATTAAAATAATGCCCAAAAAAGAAAAAAGTGTTGGACCATGGTCGTATATAATTATTTATCAAAACATAGTCACACACACTTGCCGTTATTGTCTAGAACTCTCTCTCTCTCGCTGCCTAAAACTCATCTCTCACCGTCTCAAAACTCTGAACCTAAACAAGTTCGATCTAAAAAGCCTTTTCCTTTAGATTCTCTCCAACAACAACAGATCTCTCTGAACTACACAATCATGTCGGTTTTACTTCCTCTCTGTCTGATTATCTCCATGTTCACCTATTCAAGTAAGCCCTGTTTCCTCTGTTTTTTTTAACCTCTTTTAGCTACAAAATGTTTCTCCTTTCTCTTAGATTTCACCATTTAGTGTCAGAATTTTAGTATGGGATCTTAAACAGACCGACCCGTTTCAATCTTAACTCTCAGATTCCTCAAAAATCTCAACTTTTGTCTTGTGGGTTAGTGTTCTATCTAGCTCGAGCTCTGTAATGAATCTGAATCTGTTTTTGTATGTTTGGTAAATTTCAGACGCAGTGTATTGTGTGTGCAAAGATGGGAACGAGCAAGTTCTTCAGAAGGCAATAGACTACGCTTGTGGAAACGGAGCTGACTGTAGTCAGATCCAGACCTCCGGAGCTTGTTTCCAACCTAACACCGTCAAAAGCCACTGTGACGTCGCTGTCAACAGTTACTACCAGAAAAAAGCTTCCTCCGGTGCCACCTGTGACTTTAACGGCGCCGCCTCCCCCTCTAACACCCCTCCTTCAAGTACTCATCTTTACACAAAAATACCCACTTCATATTTCAGATCAAGTCTCTCTATTTTTATACTGATTCTCTGTTTCTCTAATTCTTGCAGCTGCTTCAAGCTGTTTAACTGGTTCAAGGTATGTTTTTGATTCTTGATTCATTCTTTGTTTAGATGAGTTTAGTAATGTTTGATTCTTAATCTCCATAAAGTTTCTGGGTAGATTTGCTTTTTACCACCGACTAACTTATTTTTATTTTTTTTTGAATTTGGTTATTAATTTGTCTTTGTGGAGACACAATGATAGTGATTTAAGACCAAATGAATAGGCAAAAGAATCTTGATTAAATGTTTTTTCTATATTTTGAATCATTCATCATTTCTGTTCATTTCACCTTTACTAAAAAGAGAATTCACATCAAAGACAGTCCATCATTCACATGATCCAGATGAGCATCATTATTAATTATCTTGTAACAAATGATCGCTAATGTTTTTGACTATTTTTGCAGCTCTAGTGGCACTCCTACCACAGGAACCCCAACTACTGGGACCCCAACTACTGGGACCCCAACTACCGGAACTCCAACCACTGGAACCCCCACCACCGGAACTCCGACTACTGGCACCCCCACCACCGGAACTCCGACCAGTGGGACTCCAACTAGTGGCTTCCCAACTACCGGGACTCCGAACACAGGGACTAACACTGGGATGCCGAATTCCAGCGGGATGCCTACTTCATCATCATCGTCGGTGTTCCCGGGTACTACTCTTGGACCGACTGGGAGCGGGGGATTTGGTGATCCAAATGCTGGAGAGAAGCTGTCTGTCCGAACTAACATGGTGGTCTTCTTATTATCCGGTGTAGCTATGCTTGTCATATGAGGGCTTAGAAGTCACACGAGGTTGTGGTTGTAATTGGATTGCTGAGAGATCAGATCTTGCCAACGGCTCATGGTTGATAGAGCCATCTTTTTTTCACTCGTCTTTCTAGGGTTTGGAATTAGGTTGGCCGAGAGACATAATGCTGGTAGTAGCTAGTATTTTGGGTATGTACAACTTAACTAAGAGCTTTACTTTTGTAAATCCGGAGGGTGAGATGCTCTTTTGTTTCTTCTATTCTTTTTTATCCTTTTTACTTGGATCTTTCATATTTTTAATACGTACCATCATTACCATTTTAAGTCCGGTTACAATAACGATCAAAACAAATGCAACCAAATAAAAAGCATGTAAATTTTGTGACTTCAAAACTATTTACAAGGTATGAGAAATCTATGTTTGGTCTCTTTCACCTTTGGAATTATATAATAAACTTGTCAAACAAAACGATTGAGGAATCACTTTATTTGCTAACGATCAAAAGAGTGTCTCTTTCGATGTGGGTTTTGTTTTCTCCAGTCTGTCTACTAACAACGTGGGAAGTTGAGATGTAATGGTCTTAAAAGTGTTAACCTAATGATTGTTGACAATGAGCAAGAGAGATTAAATTTTGGTCTCCCAAATTAAGATGGCTCCTAAATCTATACATAAAATGGGTAAGACTTTGGAATTGAATATAGTTTTATAGTCTATAGAATCTGTTGAGTTTTCTTTTGTGTGTTTTGGAATCGGGTGCGGTTAGTGGTAGTGGTGGTCAAGAATCTGATCCTCAACTTCTCCCAAAGCTGCTTTTCATTTCCAAGCTGATTCTTAAAGTTCGTTGATTATTAGCTTCAGAATATTTTGCATCTCCTTTTCTCCTTTCTCAACTCTCTTTATACACAAGCTTGTGTAACCAACTAGGCTAAATGCCTAAATGGCTAATGATCTTTTTAGTAACTTAGGTGGCTCTCTCAATTCTCAAAATACACATAGCATATCTTACTTGTCATGGGCTTTAATAGTGGTCTTTTGGTTCATGTGTGGCCGTATCTTTTGGGCTTGTGATAGTAATAAAAAAACGCTAGAAGGAGGGGTCGAACCTCCGACCTTGTGGTTAACAGCCACACGCTCTAACCAACTGAGCTATTCCAGCTTCTTTTGTTCTTACATTGTGTCAAAACTATTTATACTTTAGAGTTTTAAAACTCGGAAGCAAATTGAATATGGCGGAGAATTTGTTGTCTCTCTCAACCCGATTGATGATCTTCGACTGCTTCATAGAATGTTCAGAAAAACTCTAACTTCAATCTCACGAAGACATTTCTCTTCGTCTTCTCCTGAAAGTCCTTCCCTTTACTCTTTTCTTAAACCCTCTCTCTTCTCTAACAAGCCAATCACTCTCACACCTTCACTATCGCCGCCTCAAAACCCCAAAACCCTAACCCAAGATCAAAAATCCTCCTTTGAATCTACCCTCCACGATTCTTTAACTACCCACAACACCGATGAAGCATGGAAAGCTTTTCGATCTCTCACCGCCGCTTCTTCTCTCCCGGAGAAGCGTCTCATCAATTCTCTTATTACCCATTTGTCCAATACCGAAGAAAGCGGTGAAAACACTGCACACAGACTCAAGCGAGCTTTTGCTTCTGCTGCTTATGTTATTGAGAAAGATCCGATTTTGCTTGAGTTTGAGACTGTTCGTACGCTTATGGAGTCAATGAAACTTGCGAAAGCTGCAGGGCCTGCGTTGGCTTTAGTGAAGTGTATGTTTAAAAATAGGTACTTTGTTCCTTTTGATCTCTGGGGGCATTTGATTATTGATATCTGTAGAGAAAATGGAAGCTTGGCTCCGTTTCTTAAGGTGTTTAAGGAAAGTTGTAGAATTGCTGTAGATGAGAAGCTTGATTTCATGAAACCGGATTTGGTAGCTAGTAATGCGGCTCTTGAAGCGTGTTGTCGCTTGTTGGAATCTTTGGCTGATGCTGACGATGTGATTGAATCTATGGCTGTTTTGGGTGTGAAGCCTGATGAATTGAGCTTTGGGTTTCTTGCTTACTTGTATGCGAGGAAGGGGCTTCGAGAGAAGATAAGTGAGCTTGAGAATTTGATGGATGGTTTTGGGTTTGCAAGTAGAAGAATTCTGTATTCCAATATGATTAGTGGGTATGTTAAAAGTGGTGATTTAGATAGTGTTTCTGATGTTATACTGCATAGTCTTAAAGGAGATGGGAAAGAATCGGGTTTCGGTGAGGAAACGTACTGTGAATTGGTTAAAGGGTTTATAGAGAGTAAAAGCGTTAAGAGTTTAGCGAAAGTGATAATCGAAGCTCAGAAGTTGGAATCTTCTTCCATTGATGCTGACAGTTCAGTTGGGTTTGGAATCATTAATGCTTGTGTTAATCTTGGATTCTCGGATAAAGCACATAGTATTCTTGAGGAAATGATTGCTCAAGGAGGAGGATCTGTGGGGATTGGGGTTTATTTGCCAATCTTAAAAGCTTATTGCAAAGAGTACAGAACAGCTGAAGCTACTCAGCTGGTTACAGAGATCAACAGCTTTGGGCTTCAATTAGATGTCGAGATCTATAATGCTTTGATTGAAGCTTCCATGACGAACCAGGATTTCATATCTGCGTTTACATTGTTTAGGGATATGAGAGAAACAAGAGTGGCGGATTTGAAAGGGAGCTACTTAACAATAATGACAGGTCTCCTTGAGAACCAGAGACCTGAGTTAATGGCAGCGTTTCTAGATGAAGTTGTTGAAGACCCTCGTGTCGAAGTGAATTCCCATGATTGGAATTCGATTATTCATGCGTTCTGTAAATCTGGGCGTTTGGAAGATGCAAGGAGGACATTCAGAAGGATGGTTTTCCTCAGGTATGAGCCGAACAACCAGACATACTTATCCTTGATTAATGGATACGTGAGCGGTGAAAAGTACTTCAACGTCCTACTCTTGTGGAACGAGATTAAAGGTAAGATATCGTCGATGGAGGCAGAGAAGAGGTCCAAACTAGACCATGCTCTAGTGGATGCGTTCTTGTACGCATTGGTGAAAGGAGGGTTCTTTGATGCAGTGATGCAAGTGGTAGAGAAATCTCAGGAGATGAAGATATTTGTGGATAAGTGGAGGTATAAGCAAGCATTCATGGAGACTCACAAGAAACTTAGATTGCCAAAGCTGAGGAAGAGGAACTACAAGAAAATGGAATCTCTTGTTGCCTTCAAGAACTGGGCTGGTCTCAACACATGATAAAAGTTTTCAGGACACAAGCCAAAGACATGTCTCTCATCGATGTATTGTCGTCTCTTTCTGGTGTTGTGACAGTTTGCATTGCTAATAATAGAAAGCATCAAATAGGAGAGTTTTTAGTTAAAAAAAGATGGCGCCAAAAGCAGCCAAGATAGATTAAGACGAACTAATCCCTAAATTGTAGGAATGCCTTTGGTTTTAGAAATCTGCAGGAAAACAAAAAAGAAAGACCAAATGGAATAATTCTTTCAATTTTGTTCAACCTTTTTCCTTTTTACCCTCAAAATTTTGAAAGGATTTGTCCTTTTTGTGTGTTTGTTTCATGAATTTCTCATTGTTCTAATATCTCAAGGATAGATTTTACAGTTTCCTGTATGGAGATTCGTTGCCTTTATTGAGATCACAACTTTCATGAGTTCATCATTATATTTCTGTTGTTTGTTCTGTGAAGCTTTTGCCCATTTGGTTTTACAGTTTGCAAAATTGTATTAAGTTTCAATTTGGTTTATAGACAGAGAAGAATCGTGAAGAGAAGATTACTTACGGAGGGAGCCATTGCGGGTAAAGTATAAGGTTCAAAGAGCTAGGGTTCATTGGAACTTTACATGGATATTCATAGATATAAGTAAGTTCTCTGTTTTACTCTTGTATAATTCTTCTTTATGCTGCTTTATCATTGAAGAAATTAAAGACTTCAAGGACTTAGGGTCTTGTTGTCCTTTACAAAAGATTAGATTTGAAGGATTCTGATTGGTTCGTTCAGTCATTCTACGATGTATCTTGTGTTCTTGAAAACATCTCCTTTTCGTGCATTTGTGAAGCGAGTTCAAAGAAGGTGATGAAGTTTTCATTTTTTCTTTCAGCTATGGAAACGAATCACAAGAAAGGAAAAAATAGAAAGGCTTATCATCTAAAGAAGCATAGAAAATCAGATAATAATAAGAGTTTCGATCCAAGACCAACAATCAAAGAAGTGAATGATGAGAAGCCGGTTTTGTTTCAATTGGGGAGCATTGCTAGTTATGGGGTCAGTGATGTTCGTCTCGAGGCAGATCCAGAGATCACCACTAGAAGATCTACATCTCTTTCCTTGTCTTCATTGTCTCCAACCTCTTCAGGGGATATACTCGAGATCAATGCAAAAGAAAGGAAATCCAGCTTATCTTTCGATAGTAGCGTACACAATAAGGAGCTCTTAAGCCTTTCTTCTAAATTATGCGAGTTACAAGGTTCATCAGACACACCAGGGTCACAAGTGTCTGGTGTAACTAATGCTTCAGTGGAACCTTTGCTTATGTCGCCTTCTGTTCAAATGATGGATAGAGAAGGATCTGATCAACCTCAGAGAAGCTCGTTACCGACCTTGGAGAAGAATTTGAGCACACTTTCAAATGATTCTCTGTTTAGTCTCAGCATAGGTGATAACGCGATAGCAAGAGATGAGTTGTTTAGTTACCGTGATTTCAAGTCTGGAGAGATCACAAAATCGGGAGAGCTGTTATCGTTCTGCCCTGCTATTCATGGTCCGGCTGATTCTTCTGATCTAGGAAAGAGCTTTGATATGGAGGACAAAGCGAGTGGAGAATGTGAGGATAAGTCGTCGAACTCAAATGTATCGTGGAGGAACATTGGAGATTGCAATAACTCAGACGAAGCTCCGAGCAGCACGCAGTCATTTTCATATCCAATGTGAGTTTTGTTACTTTATACCATCATCTCATTGTAGTAGTCTTCAGAAACTTTATTTTTGATTAATTGTTGTTTTAATGCAGAACGAAAAAGAAGAAGAAAAAAAGAAGGCAATAAAGAAGAAGATGACACAGCAGCAGCAACAGAAGAAGAGATGTTCTTGGTTGTGTTGCAAGAACACTGGACCGTGCTTCTCCTGCTGCAGATGGCCAAGTTGTGATTACAACTTCTTTTGCTGCAAACGGTTAAAATGTTGCCCGTGCTCGTGCTTCTCCTGGTGCAGATGGCCAAGTTGTGATTACAATTCTTCTTGTGGCTGGCTCTTCTGCTGCCATTGGAGCTGTTGGAGTTGCTGTTGCTGTTCCAGGTAGATTGCTACTTCCAGATTCTCACATTGGTCTTCTTTAATCTGTGATTGTTTCAATCGAAAAGCCTACCGGAGTTTTCTTTATGTTGCTACAGTTCTTCGAAGAAGGTAGTAGATGATGAGATGACTAGAGGGAGTGACAAACAGAGACTGCAAAAAGCAGAGTTTAAAACATCTCATAAATGGTTTTGTTGCTTTCTTTGTTGCTCTTCTTCTTAACTTTAGATTAGATTCTTACACAACTCTGTTTTCTTCTTTAGCTAAAGGTAAAAAAAAAATTGAGTTTACACAAATGTAAACGTTTCTTGCCTATTGAGAGCAGTTACCAAGAGAAAAAAAAAAAAAAAAAAAAAGAATATAATTTTCTGTTATCATCATCAAGTCAGGTGAGGTTTGAAAATAGTATTAGGCGACATAAGGTTAAGCCGTTTAAATAAAAGATTAGGTCTGAAGTTCACAAATCTTGTGGTAGATAAAATATCCATTGATGTTGATGTATCTTACATGGTACGTGTAGAGTTAAGACTTCAGATAGAAGTGTTTAAACTTCTCAAGTAAAATTATTTAAGCTATAAGTTATCAACTTGATATGTCAAAAAGGAGAAGGAGTAATCAACATGATTTTGTTGACTAGAGTTTCGTGAAAAAAAAACCTTCCAAATATCATATTTTTGCAAATTTATTTTTAACTTACAAAAAATTTGAATCAATCTCACAAAGTTTAATTTAACCTGCAGCCTCGGTCACCAATTTCAATTTTTAAAAATTATGATAAATAATATATCAAATCGAAATTCTTGGAATAGGAAACCTAAATCTATTCTTAGAATTTAAACACAAATGGATGTGACCTTAATTACAAACTCTTCTAAGATACACATAAAGATTAATTGCACATTAAATTCGATTTTGTAGGTTTGATGCATTTATTATAAGCTAAGGGTAAACTTGCAAAAAAAAAAATATCATTTGGAGGGTGTATTTTTTTTTTTTTTTTTTCATAAAACCCATATAGAAACTAAAAATATATGTAAGAAGCAGTATTAGCACTAAATTATAGGCATGCAGGACATGAAAAAGAGTCTTTGACAAAAACAAGATTTGTAGTTCTTCCTTATCAATGGAGTCCATTTCATGAATGTTTAAGATTTTTTTATTTTTTTTCGTGTGTGGTTGTTAACAATTAAATGGTGACACAGTAACAACATTAACAAACTACTAAATTAATTACATGACGTTTATGAGTTTACTATAGATCTCCGTTTCACTTTTTATCTTCATCAAACAGATCTCAGTTTCACTTATATAATCAGATTATACTACTTAATTAATCTATATATATACACACAATAGTAAACTCATTAAATATTAAAAGTGTAGCAACTCCGTATCATACATTTCACATGGTAACTTTAAAGAAGTAACTGCTTTGTGTAAGTATAAATGTTAATTATGAACGCTTTGTTGTAACTTTTTGTTTTACAATTTTTTACATATTACTGTATCATAGAGGGATGGTATATTTTTAATTAATATTTGCCTTTATTCAACACTTATACATTTTCAACTTTATTTATATTATTATATTTGTTCAAGAGCCTTATTATTCAGTCATGAATATATATATTTTGTTATTTGATTCAAATGATCCAAAAGCGAAGCCGTTCATTTCCTCATGTTTCTAGGAAACAGTTCGATGCAATATGTATATATAATGTTGTACCCCAAACCAGGCGCAAATTAAATAATCTATAGCCACCACGACAAGCTGCATCCAATTAGTTAATGTTGTGTGTTGGAGGGAGAACACCCCACATATGATACATAAGAGTCTGGCAAGGCATGAAAAACTGGACAAACAGTGGACGTCGATACATGATTATGAGGAGAATAGTTCCAACAACAAAAATGTCATATGCTCTGCTCTGTCACACCGTTAATAACAACGACTATATATTATATATACTTGGGAAAATCCCCTTTTCACAGTTCATTTTGTCTTTAGAAACTTTTCTGACAACCTTTATTTATCCATTTTCGAAAGATTTATGAGTTTGAGATGATCTGCTATAAAAAAAGTTTCCATTGAACCTAGGCCCTAGCATGTTTTTTCAACGTCGTTATGGCTTCTTTGTTACAACCTTCTATCAGGAGCCAACAAGGAGATTTCAAACGAAAAATGCAACATAAGAAAGGCATAGCCAAGAAGAAGATATAACATGATTGGGTAAAGGTTTCTTCATGAACTCCTTTCAAAGTATGCCATAAGTGGCGCAAAGAAATTAAAGAAGTCATAATGTAAAGAAGAAAAGCCCATATTATCATATTGTCAAAATTCATTATTGATTTATTACTTTGACAATTAAAATTGCCCAACAAACAAATCATATCATTGGTTTGTTAAATATAAGTTTTTTTTTAGTTTTGTCACTTATTTATATATTTGCTAATTTTTTGCTTATGTTTGACTCATATTTTATTATTTTTTGTTAATATTTTTCTTTTTCATCATTAAGTTTCATGTAGCTTCAAATTAAAACTAAATTGGTAGTGAATGTTTACTATATATACTGTATATGTTTTGCTCGATAAATAACAAAAAAGGGTTAAAATTTGTTGTTTTGTAATATTTAGGAAACCATAAGGTTTAATAAAGATTAAAGTATGAGGTCACATGCATAGTCACTTATTTTGTGGTAAATATATGTGACAAAATCAACATAGATCATCCATTGATGTTGATGTATCTTTAATTGCACGTCGACATCTTAGATATAAGTATTTAAAATTCTCAAGTAAAAAGAATTAGCTATAACTATAAGTAATCAATTTGATTTGTCAAAAGGAGAAAGGAAGAATCAATTTGACTTTGTTGGCAAATAGAAACAAAATATATGAAGTAGTAACGCTAAATATATTGTCGGCAAAACTTGAATTTTTTTGTAGTTCTTCCTTATCGATGGAGTCAATCTCATTACTGTACGTTTAACAGTTGTTTATAGATCTGATTTCTATTATTACGTTATTAATCTATATATTAGCAAATTCAATCCAAAAATTAAAAACACTGACTCTTATTATATTTTTTCGTCTTGTCATTTAGAAGGAATAACTAGATTTTATAAGTGCATGTAAAATGAGCAACTTATCTTTACTAGTATAACTCTTGGTTCCGGAACTTTGTGTTTCTAATTATTTTTTGTCAACAATATGTAATAAGTTGGGTTTAAATAGAAAAAAATACCGTAGAATTCAAATAGTTATAAACTATTAAATTATAATATAAATTATGCACAAAAACTTTATAAAATCTAATAAAATAGAATAAAAAAGCCCAAAACATCATATATTATGAAACATGAAGAGTATTTTTCAAGTGAATCAAATGATCGAAATTCTAATGAACAGCGTCATTAACATATTTCAAAATATTTGACACATTATTTTAAAATTAAAGTGACAAAAAAAAAGTCGATGAGATGTGAATCTTTATGATACATTTTTCACATGTTTTGCTATAACTGTTAATATCATATACATGAAACTGTTTGGCTTTTACAAGAAAAGCCTATGACATTGAATTCTTGGCAAAAAAGAATAAAAACAAGAAATTCAATATAAAGAACACACAAGAGAGTGCGGTCATGATAACCAGAGCTGCATCAAGGAGCGAAACTGCTTGCGGTGATGTTTGCGGTGATGATGTTTCTGATCTCTTTGTGAAGCTGCTTGAAAACAGTTGCCGTCGGGATTGATTGCTGGTTATGAACGACATTGTTACGCTGTTTCCAAATATGATAGATAGTAGCTTGAGCTGTGATTCTTCTAAGAATAGTAGGGGCTGTCGCAGAGGAAGATCGAGTCCAGGAGAGCAGCTCCTGCCACGAAAGGAACAACGGCCTGCTCGGGTCAATTTGCGCAAAGACTTGTAACCAAATTGAAGCCGAGTAGCTGCAGTTTAGAAATAAGTGATCTCTAGATTCAATATCCACAGAGCAAAAGGTACATGCCGAAGAAGAGGTGACACCCCAAGAGAAGAGCCGCTGCTTAGTGGGAAGTCTATCAAGGTTAGAAACCCACATGTTGAAGGCGTGCCTGGGGACTGCCCCTTTAAACCAGACCACAGACCACCAATCAGTCTCTTCCTTCCTTGGTCTCAGAACATTCCAAGTCGCAGAAGAAGAGAAACCTTTACACTTTTGCCTTCAACCACCCAAGAGTACTCATCTTGAACTGCATCGGTAAGAGGTACTTGAAAAGATTGTTTTTATTAACAACAATCTTTTCACATGTTAAATTTTGAAAAATAAACACTTATTAACAACATAAGTTGTGTCTTTTTATTATATTGCGGTTTTTTCCGATTAAAAAGATTGTTTTTGTAACAGTTTTTTTCTTCATTCATCCGTGCTTCTGGATAGGTGTACTGTACAATATGTCAATACGGAATCACTTTTCCTGTCTAAATTTTTTTATCTTTAGTAAAGTCTTACAAATGTTCACATCCTATTTATAAAAATATCATGTCTCCGGTTAAAAGTATTTTCTAGGTCCGTTTCTTTTAAGCGTTCCTACACATAACTCATTGCTTATGTTACCATATGGTAAGATATTGAACACATTACAAGATTCATTTTCTTGATTTAAGATCCGCACAAGTACAAACTGTGATTCCTTTTCTTTGTAAAGCGAAATCGTACTCTAACTAAGTTTCTTCTTCTAGTACTCATTTTGGTTAAAGGTATCAGCCGTTACAATCCTAAAATATGGACTAAAAGAGTCGCGATTAAAACAAAAGAACAAAAACATATTTCTGACGCAAAATCTAACGTCATAATGACGATGATACACAGAGGAATACACGTCTACTTAAAAAAAAATGAATCGTTACGAAAGAAACGATTTTGGAATCTAATCATGGACCAATAACAAGACTAGTGTAGGTCCCAGTCCTATCCTGCCTGGTCAAACCAGAAGCAGCCATGTGGTCTCTCACTTCTCTCTCTCTCTCTTCACATAAATACATTCAGACATTGACTTCAGTGGGTCCCACACTTCTCTAAAGTCTCTATGACAACGACAAATTTTTAACGACAGAACCGAGAGAGACACGGCTGAAAGTGAAACACTATCCTATTTATCTCTCTCAAATTACAAGAGCAAATTTTAGAAATAAATAAGAAAAAAAATTCGTTTTATTTTTTCCTTAAAATTTTATCTAATGGATAATATTTAAGTAACCTTTCACTTGTAGTGTGTTGAAATTTCAAAATTTTAAGGAAAAGTTAAAAAAGCTGAGAGATTTTTCTTTCTTTTTTTCCTCTTTTCCTCGAAATGCATTCTTCTTTGACTGTTTCCAATACGTTAAGAACTTTTTTAAAAAAATTTATTATACGTCTTGATAATCGAGCCATAGAAAATATTTGTTTCTTTAATGTCATTTTCTTTTAGAGTAAAGAAACTTTCTTCTTTTGCAACTTGAAATTTCGATTTCGAGAGCGAGAAAGAGAGATCAGATTTTTTTCACAAAAAGACTTAAAATTTGTGAAAAAGAGACAGTTTTATTTTAGGGTTTTGATTTTCTTTGTTCATTTTCCGTCGTCTCTCTTTCTCTTTCTCTTGTGAAGAAGAAGAAAAATGAAAATTCTGGGTTTGGTCTTCTTGCTGTTTAATTTGTTTGTGTTTTCATTTTCTCGGAAACTTTTAACCGAGAGTGGTCTTCACGACGAAGCTGTTCTTTTGAAGCTGAAGAGTAGTTTCTTCGATCCAAATGGAGTTCTGTCTAGCTGGGTTTCCGACAGCTCATCAAACCATTGTTCTTGGTACGGTGTCTCTTGCAACTCTGATTTAAGAGTCGTCTCTTTGATTCTCAGAGGTTGTGATGAGCTTGAAGGTAGTGGTGTTCTTCATTTCCCAGATTTGTCTTCTTGTTCTTCAAGTAGAAGAAGACTTGGTGGTGTAATCTCTCCTGTTGTTGGAGATTTGTCTGAAATTAGGGTTTTGTCTCTGTCTTTTAATGATCTGAGAGGTGAAATTCCAAAGGAGATTTGGGGGTTGGAGAAATTAGAGATTCTTGATCTTAAAGGTAACAGCTTTATGGGTGGAATTAGGGTTCTTGATGGTTTTTCAAGCAATGTTGTTCTTAGGAAACTTATGAGTTTTGAGAATGGAGATGAAATTGGTCCAAGCTCAGCTGATGATTCTCCTGGTAAACCTGGATTGTATCCGATTGAGATTGCTTCAATTGTGTCGGCTTCAGTGATTGTCTTTGTGCTTCTTGTTCTGGTGCTCTTGTTCCTCTACTCGAAGAAATGGAAACAAAACTCTCAGATTCAGGTAGATGAAATCAAGGAGATTAAAGTGTTTGTTGACATTGGTATTCCTCTGACGTATGAGATCATTGTTAGAGCTACTGGTTACTTTAGTAACTCTAACTGTATCGGTCATGGCGGTTTTGGTTCGACTTATAAAGCAGAGGTGTCTCCAACGAATGTGTTTGCTGTTAAAAGACTCTCTGTTGGGAGGTTTCAAGGGGATCAACAGTTTCATGCTGAGATCTCTGCTCTTGAGGTGGTTAGGCATCCGAATCTTGTTATGTTGATCGGTTACCACGCGAGTGAAACTGAGATGTTTCTTATCTACAACTACTTATCCGGGGGAAACCTTCAAGATTTCATTAAAGAAAGATCGAAAGCTGCTATTGAGTGGAAAGTTCTTCACAAGATTGCTCTTGATGTTGCGCGTGCTCTCGCCTATCTTCACGAACAGTGTTCCCCGAAAGTCTTGCATAGAGACATCAAACCGAGTAACATACTCTTGGACAACAACTACAACGCATATCTATCTGATTTCGGACTCTCGAAACTCTTGGGAACTTCGCAGTCTCATGTCACAACAGGTGTGGCTGGAACATTTGGCTATGTTGCTCCAGAATACGCAATGACATGCCGTGTCTCGGAGAAAGCAGATGTTTACAGCTACGGCATAGTTCTCTTGGAGCTGATATCGGACAAGCGAGCTCTAGATCCATCTTTCTCTTCGCATGAGAACGGGTTTAACATCGTGTCCTGGGCACATATGATGTTGAGTCAAGGCAAAGCCAAAGAAGTCTTCACCAGAGGACTATGGGAGACTGGTCCACCAGACGATTTGGTCGAGGTTCTGCATTTGGCTCTCAAATGCACCGTCGATAGCCTCTCGATAAGGCCGACAATGAAACAAGCTGTAAGACTGCTGAAACGAATCCAGCCTTCTAGATTGTGATACAAAGCTAGAAGAAAGTGTGTGTTTAGAGGATTTGTACAGCAGCAAACAAGTGCCTAGCCATTAGAATCTTTTTCAAGTCTGTTTTTAAAATTTTCAGTGTAGGGAGGTTTTTCATCTGTATTACTCTTATTCACCATATGCATCAATCATCAAAATGTTATTCTCATTCTACTCTCTTGTAACTGATATAAATGATGTTTCTTTCTCCTTAATTCTCTTCTCTGTATAAAGTAGTACAAATACATATATAACTTAAAAATTGAGAAATGACGAGTGACTCTTAAAAACATCTTCTCTAAACAAAAGTGGGTTTGGTTAGAGTGTTTTTGGTCTATTATAAGAGATTAGAAGGAGAAGAAGTGTTGACAACAATGTGTCTAAGAGGATGATCTACATGAGGACCACCGGCATGTTTAACGAAATCGGCCGGAGACAAGAAATCGCCATGGCAAACACACATAATCCTAACTTCTTCTCCATTACCGTATCTATAAAGAATCCCATCAACTCTCTTCCCATTTGGTCCATCTCCTTTGGTAAACACACATGGCATCTCACTTTTTCCTTTCCCTTGTGGCTCCATCTTCATGTTCATGTCCACTGAACTTAATCTTCTCAGCCGATTTGTTGGTTTTGTCATTGTTTCTTGTTGTTGTGTCGTTGATGGTAAGCTTCTTGCTTCATCACTCGACGCTGTATTCACCAAAACATTACATGTTCTTTTCAGTATCATTAGTCCATTACCACAATTAAACGACCTTTCGGGTTGCGAAAAGGCGATAACTTTGCATCAAAGTAATAATCTATCTAGCAGAAGTAATCTAAATTTGGCTTTAATGATTTGTTACATTACATCAATTTGCTTATAGTTCAAGTTTCAACAATTTTAATGATCATATTAGCGAGAGATTAGTACTACACCTTTAGTTTCCAACTCGGAGACGCTCGATGAACTTCCGGCGGCTCCTCCACCTCCTCCTCCGCCTTGAGATTCAACGGAAACTTGTAGTGAATCAAGAGCAGCACTGTGTTGCCGCAAAAGCCCGCTTTTGTTAGCCGTCGCTGACCACCGAGGAAGTCCTGACGATGGTCTACCTCGCCGTCTCGAAGTGGTGGCAGTGACAGCTTCTTCCGGATAATTACTGTTTCCTCCACCGGCGACGGCGACGGTACGAAGCTTCTCGCTTCTCCGTCTCTTCGCCGCCATTCTTCTTAAAGTCTGCATCTCTTTCCTCTTCCTCCACTCTTCCTCCGACTCAGCCGGCAACGACGTCGTTCTCATCAAACCCGTCCCCCTCGTCGCTCCCGCCACCGTCTCCGTCGAAACCTTCGTCGCTATCATCGTCGCCGCCTGATGAAGATGATCTTCCCTAAACAGAGGCATAGTGACAACAACGGAAGAAGATCTCACAAGCTTATTTTTATTACTCTTATCCACTCCAAATCTCCCACCAAGAGATAAGCCAAGATTTAACTCGATCTCATCATCTTCTTCTTCTTCATCATCATCTTCACCTTCAACAGAGTTAGAGATAAATCTCTGAAGTAGATCTCTTGGAAACACACAACTATTACTTCTCGCCATTTCTCTACTTCTCTCGTTTGCTTCCGCCATTAACAAAAGAATACTAGAGCTTATGAAACAGTATTCAGATTTTGATGCCACGATCCATAATCCAATATTTGCAGAAGAAGAGAAAAAAAGTTTCAAAGTTTCTCTTTAATCCATTAATAAAAATTTACGAGACACGTTTTGTTACTATTGAATATGATTTCTCGAAAAAATGGTGGAGACAGAAAAAAAAAAAGTGAAATGGATGAGACAGAGAAAGAGAACTCAAATTTGAGTACAAGACAGAATATTCAGTTCAATTTTACTTGACAATATACCTATTTAGTTCATCATTAACATTAACATGTACAATAAAAACCAAATCCCTGTAATTATTTTTTTCTATTTACTCGTAAAAAAGATTTCACCAAGAAAAGAAATTGTAATCAATTTAGATTCTCTCCTATCTAAAAAAATTTATTTACATACTTTTTTAAAAATATGTTGTTGAGGAAAATTAATAAAATAAAGTTGAGTTAGAATAAAATAAATATTGGGTTTTGGGCACGTAGAGGAAAAGAAAAGCGACGAGAATAGCCAATGTGTGAAAAGGGCCAAGTGGCAATCAGATGATCCCTCGAGTCGACACGTTTTTGTACGGCTGATAATTATTTTTAATTTTAATTTCTTGTCCCCACACTTTTTGCCACTATTATTGCTTCTTTGCTTCTACTAGTATTATTTAAAAAACAAAATCCATTATTAATTTGTTATAATATTCGCTGGCGAGTTACGTGTTATCATCAGCGTTAAAAACGGAAGGTGACATGTGTCGGACGAGACACGTGTTGCTCTGTTTCGTTTTATGTTCAGAGGAATGGGCTTAAGGTTCTTTGTCTCAGGTCCTACAATGGTAACATTCCAATACGTATTTAAAGAAATTTGGATTTTCATTTCACAACTTGCTTGTTCTATAGTGTGTTTTATCCATGATTGGTTCTATTCGTTTTAAAATAGAAATAATGTGTCTATTTTGAGATAAATAAAATTAATCATTAATAATCGACCAAGTAGTCAATTAATGGTTTCAACTTTTTGTTAAAAAAGTTTAATTAAACATCATTGTTAGATTTGGTGTCTCGTATAGATGAACTACTTTATATTTAAAACCATTATTCTAAAACGAAATCTCCTTATCGATGGTAATTACGAGGCTCGGAATTGGAATTCGAGTTATAGAAAAATTAATTAAAGCATGTATTGGATATTTGGATTTAAGTTTTATCATAGAGGTTTGAGTGAATCATTTAGGACCATGTTGAGTTTTATGTATTTAGGCAGATTTTTTTAATCACATTAATTTTAAACGAAGTATATAACTGTAACCGGTTTTAGTAGTATATTAGATCCGAATATATAAAAACTTGAACAACTTGATGGAGAAAATTATTTTCGACATAGATCTCTCGAACGACTGGTTACTTGACAATTCAAAATGGAGGATAGATAATTCGATGCTCGTCGACTAGTTGTAGATTAGCCTCAAGAAATCCAACCCAACAATCTTCTAATTCATAAATATGATTTGGGACAAGTAACTTACCGATACAATTAGAACCAAGGGACAAATCTTAGACCTGTGGAAGAGCATATGACTAATCCCTGGATTAAGGTGATAAAACTGAGCAATTATGCGTATGAGAAGAATCGATCCTTGACCTAAACCAACATATTAAAACCACTAGTCCACCACCTCGTGGTTTAGGAAAGATACATTTTTGATAACTACAATTATCATTTTCCAAATCATTTACCATGGAAAAATACCTCATTATCTGGACAAATCAACTCGAAATGATTATCCCACAACATATAGAAATATTCTTCAAATTTTACTTATGATAATTTAGAGTTAATGTATATATATATATATATATATATATATATATATATATATATATACATATAATGTAACTATATGGTACAAAGTAAAAAATATTATTAATTTATCACTTTGATTTCTTTATGATTTTCAGATTTGAACATGTAATATAATATGAGACTATGGGCATCTGATCTTTATATTCCAGGCCGGGGATCAAAATCTAAATAACTACATTTGCAAATCTATATATCCAAAGTCTTGAAAATTCTAAGATATCGATTTCCTCTGTAACCTTAATCGAACGTGATCTTCATCGCATGAACAAATATTAATATGCAAAAAAATAAAAAATAATCAATACAAAGTTATTATTTTATAATCTTAAAGCGTTACCAATTGGCCTTAGGTACGTGGTCCTATATGGCCAGCTCAGAGATCTGAGAGACCTCCTCTTACACCGTGACAACGAACTGTCGCGGGAACGTGAAGCATGTCAGCTCTTGGCCATGTAAACACGTGTCCTCGTGGGTGTGTGGATCCTTGCGTGTCTGTCTAACATCCTCCGATCCATTTCTTGTATATTATTTCTAAAATCATCCTACTTCATGTTAGAACGTGAATCATGCTTTTTATACTATAGTCTTGATTTCGTAATGTACATTAGTTTATATACATAGACTAAAAATAATCCTCTTGAACCAGATAAATTATGGGTCTATAGCAGAAACTAGAAAACCAGATTTTTTTTTAAATTTGTCTTTAAGATTTAAATGAATACAATGGTAACACAAAAAAATATAATATATTTCCAGTAATTTTGACCAAATGAAAAAAATCAGCGTCTTGTCGTCTTTGAAATTTTACTAACAATAATAATACAAACTACTAGATTACATATTTATGTTTTGATCATTTTTACGATATCTACTAATGGTCAACCTAAATATATAATAGTCGAAATTCGAGATTCGATAAAAATATTCAGTTATTCGAAGTATTCTCTTGTAATAGGATTTTATACTAGTATCAATGATAGAGACATTAGCAGATAAATCGTCAATTTTGTAGAATCACGTAAATTTAATGCAAAATTAAATATATAATTCAACCACAAAACATTTTAAGCCAAAACTACAAAATTCATGTTTTGTTTCTAAAAAGAATAATGAATCTAGGCCACTCATCATCACTACAAGTCCACTGTCCACCACACATCAAAGCTAATAGGTGTTGTGTGATGGGTAATGGCGGAGGAAGCTTTATAAGTTATTGCCATAGGGGTCACGTGTCTCCAACGGATTGGTAAGTAAAGAATTTAATTACTTTAGTTTGGTTCTAATTTTTTTATTTAACTCATTAAAATCTATCCTTTAAAAAGGATTCAAACAACTTATGTAGAGAGGCTCTAAATTTTATGAGAAATTTTTGTGAAGGTAGTAGAATGTAATTTGTTCTCTTAGAATGAACTTTCATTGCATCCAATAAATTTATAGACCTTCATATATCAAAATATTTGGAACAAAACTTGAGCCCATAAAAAAGTAAAACTAATGAGTATTATGCAATAATTATTTTGGGAAGGATTCCATATATATATAATATAATTGTGAGGAGAAATATTTCGAATTTTATTTATGAGAAATTCTAAGTTTTTCAAGAACATTTTGACATCTTTTATGAGTTAAGTTTCTTAAGAGAGGGAAAAAAAATTCTCAGAATGGATTCGAGTCCAACGGTTTTTTATACTTTCGAATTTAATGATAAATCAAAAGTAACTGGTTTTGAAAAAAAATCATAAGTAACCATGGATACATTAATAAGTTTTGAAAAAGAATTCTTATATCATTGTAAGATGATAATCATGATATTATACCTTTTTTTTTATATCCTTTTACATTATAAAATGTTATGGTCATTTCCTTTTTAGTTTCTTGCTATTGCTAAGAAATTAGGAAATTACTTCCAAAAGGGAAAAATTTCCTAAAAGATAAAGCCATTTTTAACACATTTTCTGAGAGAAAAGGTAGGTAAGCTGGAAAAGAGATTGGAATCAAATCTAGCAAAATCGTTGACGTGGAGACAAGAGAGAGAGGTGTCGCATTCGCATATTATTTGTTTTCTCTTTATCAAGCATTGCTAATTACTTCTTTTTACAACTCCTAATTACTTGTTTATTACAAATTCTTTGCTTCTTTAGAAATTACAAATATTTAAATGATGCGACATTAGACCACATTTCATCATATAGCTTATCTAAAATTACTATTTTTCTTCAAAGTGACTTGATTCGCAACGGAACAAACCATAGGATATACGTTAACGTGAATTCTCCAATAATCAAAATTGGAATAAAAGAAGAAAAAAAACAAAAAGACAGTAGAAAATGACTGGTGAATAGAAGAATTATGTTGAGTTCCATAAGAAGAAAACAAAAAAAGAAAACCTAAAGAAATAAAGATATTTGAATTTGTAATGTCGAAAAATAATCTCAATTTGCAAACTCTTGAAATAATAAATTTTCTAAGAAAGCTCCAAATTGTAAGTGTTGTTCTTGTGTTGGTGTTTGTAGAGGAGAGTATCATCAAGCTGCTTGAACCTTAGGGGCTCCTCCTTCACTTTTTTTTTGGTTATTGTCTCCATTTGCATTGCGGTTTTTTCTACTATTCCTACGGCTTCTGACCTGCTTGAACTCATCTTCGCCATCTTCTGCAGAGCCGTTTTGTGTCTTGCTGTCATCTGTAGAGCTATTCTCAGTCTTGCTGCCATCTGCAGAGCCATTCTGAATCTTGTTGCTTCCACCTTTGGTTTTCCCAGAAGGTTTGCTTCCATCATAGTCAACTGCAAGAGGAAGTTTCAGCCTTGCACGCTAGAAACCGATGATTTTAGATTAAGAGGCGGGGGTTAAGGAAAGAGAAGCTTACCTTCCTTCTCCTTTACACGAAGCTTACGGTCTGCAAGTATGAAGGGCGTGTTCTTGGTAGCCTGGTATTGACAGAGTTTGAATATTAGAAATTCAGAGACTTTTCAAAGGGAAACAAGAAACTGGTATTTGTAGTTAGTTACCTGAAGCACGCTCTGGACAGAGGTAGCAGATTCAAAGGCAATAAACCCGAAGCAAACTGGATTAGCATTACCCTGGACACATAAGAAAAGTGTAGAATTCATGTAAGGAAACTAGGAGAGGTGATGAGTAGAAATAGCAGAAAGATACGAGAGATCAAAGATCGAACCCTGGAGCTTCGGACTTGAATCCCGTTTTCTTTGATAGGACCAAAATCCTTGAACAGTTCATAGAGTTGGGGCGGCATTGCATTTAATGGCAGATTTGCCACAAATATAGATTTGCCTGAAACAAAAACACACCCATCTGATAAACAAAATAGACAAGAAACGAAAAGTGTTAATTTCAATCCGGCGGTAAATGGCAATCTCTGTCTGCTAACCTGGTTCTTCAATGATCTTTTGATCATTTTTCTTTATAGATTTACTGACGTAAGCAGGTTTTTTAGGTGCTGCAGCAGCACGTGGTTGTCCCATGTATTTAGGTTGCTGAACCGGGGCTTTCACTTGAAACGGAGCAGCATTGTTTGCCAACGATTGAACCTGTACCGCATACTTATAAGTATGCATAGATGTCCCATGTTAAAGAAAAATTTGCAAAAATATAACTTACAATCGCAGCAAACGATCTCTTGGCTCCATCAGGTTGAGGAGCAACTGTTTCAGCAACTTGCTCTGTTGGTTTTTGAGCAATAACAGCTTTTTCAGACTGCTTCATCTTTCCATTGTCCAATGGAGCAGCAGCATTCTTTTCAACAGCAGCATTAACAGACTTGGCCACCGAAGCATCGTTTTTCTGTTTCAGCTCGGTCTTCTTTAGCTCAGCAGCTGGCTTCACAATCTCAGTTGCTGGCTCTACAATGTAGATAGTCCACAAAGAGTTATAACTACAGACTGATATGGACTTACTCGACAAACTTAATCAAACGGAAAAAAGTTAGACAACTTACCACATTCAACAACTGGCAGAGTTTGTGGGGTGGAATCATCTTGATCAACATATCGAAACATGTCATTGAGGACAACATGGTTATTATGACGTGCCAAATAGAATATCTGAGAAAACTTCCTCCTCAGATTGTCTTTTCCAGTCATGAAACCGATAACCATGATAATTATCCCATCATCCAAAGCATTCTGAGAATCGATACTCAGAACCTCAAATGTCGTATTCTCAAAGCCACATGAAAGGATATGCTCGTTGATAGCCTGTAAGAACCAACATGATAAATAATGTGAAGTCTGATACTAAACAAGAGTATAAAGTGAAATCTCAATTGAAGAAAAAGAAAAGAAGTCAACAAAGCATTAAGTAATTATGAGAAATCAACAAGTCAATTATAACTAGTTTCACAACAATCTCATACAAATCTGTTCTCATATCACCATCACCTAAACTATAAGAACACACTTATCTAAAGAGCTGTGATCTAACATAAACAAAACTAAAGCAACCAACAAAAAGTATGAGCAACATAAAGCTAAAGAGCTAATACAAGTACACTAAAAGAAAAAAAAGCAAGCGTGACCTAATCAAAAGGATAGTTTCACTAGCATGATGAGATCGATTTCAAAACAATAGGAGCATTAAAGGACAAGACTTTATGTTATGAAATTGAAGGAGCATTAAAAAGGACAAGACTTTATGTTCTGAAATTACCTCAACGGAAGTAAAAGACAGCATAGTACCATCAGGACTAGGTCTGCTGAAAACACTATCAGCAACATATAACTTATAAGCTTCATGAGGAAGCTGACTTAAAACATAATAGTACTGTTCCACAAAGGCAGCAGAAATCGCCTTCGCTGAAGGAACAACTCCCTCGGTAGCCATATCTGCACACGTACTGATAATCAAACCAACAACAAAAACAAAACAGAGCAATTCAGAATCAAATCGGAAAAACCCTAGATCAAATTAAAAAAGAAAAACCCAAATCTGAAATCGGATCAATAATAAACCTGGCGGCAGAGAAAGATGGAACCGAGGAGAGTCCGGCGATAAAGAAGGAAGCTTGAGAGGCGTGATTAGGGTTTTTTTAGGGAAATCGAGATTTGGAGAAGAAGAAGAGAGAAGCTTTAATAGGGTTTTAGGGAGGTTCCTTGGATTTTGATTTCTTACGGCGATGCAGAAACTAAATAAATAAGGAAGAAGGAATATATAATAATTTCTAAAATTCTATTTAAGGTATGCTTTGGTTTTATTTTATTTCCGAACTCAACTAGTAAATTTGGTTTTTTGACTTGGTTACCTTTTTCAGTTGACCGACTTAAGAACTTTTAACCATCACACGGTTAAAAAGGTAAATCAAAAAAGGAAAATCTTAACGCACTCGAGTCAAGTGGTTCGTGTGGGTCTTACTTGGTTTCGGCGTGTTTCGGACCATGTGACACTTATGAACTTAGCTCTTGTCCAAATTTTGTATCAAAAAGAAGTTTCTAGAATTTTTGTACATATCTATGTTAATATTAAAATTCAATCTTTAGTTCTTGAATTATATAGTTAATTATAATAAATTTTGAAGATAGAGAAAATCTAGTTTTTATTTAATTAGAGATATCTAAATAGTAAATAGAAATCAATATATTTGAGTAAATCTTGTAAGATATTCTATTTAAAATACTGAGATTATTTGTTTTGTAGCTTTTGTTATCTTGTAAGGTATTCATTGTTTATTTATTTCTCAATCAAATCTATTTATAAGAAATTTGAAGCTTGGCTTTATAATTCAATAAAAAGATTATAAAAAAGAAAATATAACTACATTTGAAAAAGTAAAACAGAAAAATAAATATTTTGATTTAATGAGTAACTAGCTTTAAATTAACTCATAGTAAATAAACATAAAACCATGGACCATTAGAATATGTTTAAGCAATCTTATTATATAAAGCTTGGTTTTCAAAGTTAGTAACTCATAAGATCGTGTTATGTGTCAACTTCGTCGATATCAGATTTTGACACGTGTAAAACAAAAAAAATATTTTATTAAATTTAAAAATATAAAAAGATAATTGTAAATTATAAATTTAAACAATTTTTAAAAAATATAAGAAGATAATTAGAAGGAAATTATACATATATCATACATAAAACAATTTGTGAAAGGAGATAAGGAAAATGCTAAGTGTGTTGGTGAAAGGAGTTATTCTCTGACCATGAGAGATCTAGACTCGCATAAGGGATCAGAGGACAGTGACTACAAGAGAGCCTTTGGACATGAAGGTTCTATCATCAAGAACAAGGCAAGTAAACTCGTCAAATCATCATTTCAAATAAAAACAGAAAGAAACTAAAAATCATGGACCACTATAATAAGTTAAGCAATACTTATAATACAATCACATAATAAGATAAGTTTGGAAAACAAAACTTAATATAATAAGATAAGTTTGGATAAAATAAAAGGTTATAAGATATCTTAAAAGGTATATTTTGTTGATTCAAATCCAAACATATAAGATTCATAATTGATTAACATAATGTTTGCATAAAATTACAAGAAAACTTACTAAATTTTCTAAAATACTATTTATCAATTAATTCGTGTATCACACAGGTCCTTATCTTTTTTTTTAAGTAAGATCACACGGGTCCTAATCTAGGAAATAATAAATTTCTAGTGAATAATGAATTATAAGCCAATATTGATATAATTGCTCTGAATCCGCACTACCTCGCATATGTTTATAAACATAGACAATTAGAAAGGTTGTTTTTACCAAAGGTTGAAGATCCATAAATTTTGACCTTGGCCCATGATCTAAACATTGTACCTAAGTTCTGGTCTTCTGCCACGACGATGCTTAAATCTTTTTTAAGCAGCCATAACCTTTACCATATCCACCCCCTTAAATGTCTATTTCGTATGCCAATCACCATTCACCCCCGCAAATTCTATTTCTTTCGTTTTGTAATCATACAGCAATTCATCCCATTGAACAACACCTCTGAAAGGTATACTGAAGAGATCATATGAAGATGAATTTTTACCAAAGACCAGAATAACCTCAAATCCTGCGGAACTTTGAATCAACCGAAGGAGGGATTCATAGTAATGATCCCCTCCGATGAGGAGGAGTAACCCTCCTAAACCCTCATCAGTCCTTTTCCGATACCAACGGAGAATCCTTTTCAGTATTTCACGATCAGCAGCGTCTTCGGCATTTTGTATTTCTTCATCAGTGTTTAAAGGTAAATCTAGATCGGTTATGACCATGGGCATGAAATTGAAGATCCATAAATTTTGACCTTGGCCCATGATCTAATGATCCTTTCGGTTGATCCGATATATCTACCACTACGAATTCCCACAAACCTGACTCCATGAAAAGATTTTCAAAATCTATACTATTAATTGGGAAGCACTCAAACATAAATAACCTTATAAAGTGTAAAGTATTACAAAAATGCCATTGTTTTTTGTTTTTAAATAATATATTTAAATAAAAATAGTAAAATTCTTTAAAGTAATTATTAGTTTTCAAAAAAATAAACTCACTTTCTCTCTCATATTAGTTATGGACGAAAATTAAAAAAAAAATTCTAAAAAGTTGTTAACCAATGAGAATTGAAAAAATAAGATTTGATATCCAACTAAAATTTTATCCAAACCAATCCTAATACACTATTCTATATCAAAAATAAAACCATTTTAATTCAAAATAAAAAACACTATCGTTTAAAAAGTTTTTCAATGGAAGATTTTAATATTGAATTTGAAATTTCGTAAAAAAATTAAATACAAATATTTATGACTCAGTTTTTTTATAATATTTTCACAAATTTTGAAATATAAAACAAAATTTTATTTCACAATTTCTAAAAAAACGATATTAGATATTAACAAATATTTATATTTACTATGAAATAAACTCAAATAATGATAAGTAATTATCGTTATGGCCTTCGTTTAGAGAAAGTTTAGGAAATATCTAAACAAAAGATTGTACATATTAATTTCGAAATATTTTGTGTTTTTTTTTTCTTCTCAACCGGATCTTCTTTAAACAAATCCATAATATATTGCACACAGTTTTTGAAATAATGTGAACTAATTATATATTTTGCATTCAAAACAAATTATGCAGCAATAGCATATCCCTTTTATAGATGTATCTCAAATTTTAATTTTAGTCCCAAAAATCGAATTAATTATGATTAAACAATGAAAAGAAAAATATGCAAAATTTAGCTAGAAACATTAATAAATTTGTTTAAATATATTTATAACTTTAAAAGTATACATATTAATCCGCAAAACTCACAATATATATTGTAATATTGTATGATATTTAAAAGTAAGCAAACAAGAATTTGGAATATGATTTTAATAGAATAAAATGGAAATAGAAATTACGAGACGAGATGGAAGGGGAACATATATTAAAAATCAAACTAAATACCCAACTGGCATGAGTTCGGGTTATGAGCACTATATAAAATAAATTTGTTTACACACGTAACCTTGTACATACGTTTTCAGTTACACATACTCTATTTATGACAGATATGGGACCATAATATTTTTATTTTACGTATACGTGACAGATTATGGGACAAAGAATTTATGACAGATACCGGACGAGATATTTTCATGTTCCAAAATAGTTACGTCTAGCTAATATACATGAAATAACCCAAACTAAACCGAATTCATATCCTATTTAACATATGTAATCAAACTGTTAGAACTATTTTGATTAGTTAAGAAAATAAAAATGTAACACCACTTAACTTTTGCAACTAAATTAGTCCGGATCTTAAAATATAATTATGCATTAACGCAACTGAATTTTGTTCATTACTCTAACTTTATAATATTTATACTATTACGAAGTTCACTAACACAACAAATATTTTATATTTTTAAAATCTCTATAAAAATTTCTATAAAAATATCTCTACACATATGTGGATCCAGATCTAATACAGTAAAATATATATATCATAAAAAGTTAAAAACAACAAAATAATCTATACTGAATTAAAAATTTGTTAGAAATTTTTTAAAATATGAAACCCCGCACGTATATTATATTTTTTGCAGCCTTTACTCCCAATCATGCAACATGGAGTGGTATTCATAGTTATGGGGAATATTGTTCGTCAAAACAAATCATGTTCGAGGTATTTGACAATCGATGTGAGTGGTCGCATGTTCGTTTTACGATCGCTATATACATATATGTTTATTCTATTTTTGAAAATTTTAATTTATGAAAATTTATATTTTAAAATAAAAATTTGATTCATATATCTATACTAACTTGTTAAAAACTTTTTTTAATAATAATTAATTGAATATTTTGTTTATTTTTATTATTTTCATTTAAAAAAATATTTTTATCTTATTTTATTTTTTATTTTGTGATCGCCATACTGTTTGTTTTGTAGTCACCGGATTCAGTGACCAATCTCGGAAAATCGCTAAAAAAAATTAGCAACCAAAAGTATCGCTTGATGGTCGCTATCGGATAAACAAGATTTAGTCGTAATCGTTGGTCGCAAGGGCTAGGAACTGGCAAAAGAAAAAGATCTATATATAAACAAGAAAGATACGAGGATTAATATGTTTTATCCTTGTAAAGAAATAGCCTGCACTTGAAAGTCAAAGTAGCAAAATGCTCAAAGAAAGTGCCCTCCCATGTTCCTCCCTCTTTCTTCTATCTCTATCTGTATAGGCAATCAAATTTCATTAGTTGGTAATAGAATAATCAAAACTTTAAACCTATTTTCTCATATGTGCGTTTTCGTGAGTCTCAAGAAAACATAAGTGTCAAAACTATCACGATCAAACAGATTTGCATTAAGTACAGCTTCACAACGTGAGAGTCTCAACTCTTCATTTTTCATCCATCAGAAATCAAAATAATACACATGCAAGCACGAACATGCTACATATATATAAACACATACACACAAACTTGTACACATTACAAGAAAAAACCAAATATTAAAAAAAATGGGAAACTCTTTACGATGCATATCGCAAGAACAAGATCCAAACCAGAAGAAACCTAGTTCCGTCGTCAACGGTAATAGCTCGGAGAAACACGTTCGGAGGCTGTCTCTAATACCATCTTTCCGACGCCGGACATTACTTCCATCTCTCTCTTGCTCTGGATCCTCAACTTCGTCGACGTCCAAGAAAGGAGGGGTCAAGACAAAGAAGAAGATCAGAGAAAGACACCACCAAGAGCATCATCATGATCACGAGAAAGACTCTCTAATTCAAGAACAAACCTTAGCCGCCACTAATATCCTCTTTAGTCAAACGCCTCGTAACAGCAACTCTGCTCCTCCTTTCCGACGCTCCACCTCTGTCGTTTACACTCAGCCACCTCAGGCCGCTGTAGCCGCCTCCGTAGGTTCCGTTTCCGGTGCCTTGACTCCTAAGAAATCCACTTATGGATACGTTAGAAGCTCTAGCAATAGGCAGAGATCAAGCACCGATCCTGTTCTTAAACCCAATCAGCTCCTAGACAAGGCAAGTACTTTTATATTGTCCATTTATTTGGCTCCGTTACATGATATTTTTGTGATGATCACATAAACATATTTGTGTTAATCTTTTAATTTGTTTAAGCCAAATTCGCTATTGAGAATTTTTTTTTTTATGTCAACACCTATATTGAGACTCATTATATGATATTATGATATAAATGGATGGAAGCAGGAGCTAAAGGTGGAAGGTGCGGAGACGAAGCGATTCGTGCTGGTTCATGGAGGAGGATTTGGTGCATGGTGTTGGTACAAAACCATAACGCTCTTAGAGAAACATGGTTTCCAAGTCGACGCCGTTGACTTGACCGGTTCTGGTGTCAGCTCTTTCGATACCAACAACATCACTAGCCTCGCTCAATACGTCAAGCCACTCCTCCACTTCTTCGACACCCTCAAACCCACCGAGAAGGTCTCATTTTCACATGATCATAATGTTTTTCCCTAACTAATACTATAAATGTTACTTTAGTAACAAATTTATGATATTAATTGATGGTTGTATAATGTAGGTGATATTAGTGGGGCATGATTTTGGAGGGGCTTGTATGTCTTATGCCATGGAGATGTACCCTTCTAAGATCTCGAAGGCTATTTTCATCTCTGCTGCTATGTTGGCTAATGCCCAAAGCACTCTTGATCTCTTTAACCAACAGGTTTATTTTTTCTTCAAAACATTTGGTTCTATTTTTTAAAGAGTTTATGCACTCATTAAGTAGCCTAATTGCAACCAATTGATTGCAGCCTGACTCAAATTATGATCTGATGGAACAAGTCCATCTATTTCTGTACGCCAACGGCAAAAAGAACCCTCCAACAGCCGTCGATTTCGACAGATCATTGCTTAGAGACTTTTTCTTTAATCAGAGCCCTCCAAAGGTACACAACACATAAGGCTAAATAAATAGCTGAACCGGTACAACTCGGTTTAACTAAACCCGACTTGTTTTTTTTTGGTACAGGACGTTGCATTAGCGTCGGTATCTATGAGACCAATCCCATTCGCGCCAGTGGTCGAAAAGCTTCACGTGTCGGAGAAAAACTATGGTTCAATCCGACGGTTCTACATCAAAACCATGGAGGATGATTACGCTGTACCGGTTTCTCTACAAGATGCAATGATCAAATCGAATCCTCCTGAACAAGTTTTCAATCTCAAAGGCTCTGATCATGCACCATTCTTCTCTCGTCCTCAGTCTTTGAACCGAATACTCGTCGAGATTTCTCAATTACCTCCCAAGAAATCTTCTTGATCAATGTTACCGGTTATGTAAACCGAACCGGACATAGGATCCTGTAAACATAAAGTTAGAGATTGTCGGATTTGTTTTATTTTTTTTGGAGAGATATGAACAAAAACACATTTGAGAATGGGTCCGTTTTTTAATAATTTGTAACAGTTTTATCAAACAGTAATGCTTTATGAAAGTTTTGATTAACTAATGCAAAAAGATTAGGAAGAAAGCTTAAATTAATTTTTGGATAACACTAGAAAAAGGTATAAAGTTACAAAACGACACCGGTTTATACAGTGATTGTTGTTCTGTTGAATAATGACGTGCCAGATAAGCATTACCTTACTATTTTCCGTTAGCTTTATTTACTATATATATCACAATTCACAGGCTTCTTGTTATATCTCTCATTGGCTCTTCTTCTTCTCTTCTTCTCAAATCACCTTGCTGATCAGGTAAACTAGATTGGTGTTTTGTTTTGTTTTCTTCTCGACTTAGGTGTTTGTTTGAGAAGTTTTTTTCATTTGTTGTGTTTTTTCTCTGTATGTTGTGCTCATAGCATTGCATCAACGGATAGGTTCGGAAATGCAGAATTCGATTGATATATGAAAGAATGTTTGTATACTCTAGCCTCTAGGCTATTGAGCAATTGCTTTTGTTAGGTTAAGATGAAGATAGTGTGGTTCAAATTCATCTGGCAAGTCTTTTCAATGATGTTATTATATTGGTGATGATAAGTTGTTAATGACTCTCAAGTCGTCTGAATTCATGTTTTGGTTTTGTTGCGTTGTAGACGTGAATGTTTTTTTTACAGAAGCTTTCACAAACAAATTATGATTAATTGAGTGATCAACTCCACTATTCTTTTTTGTTGTTTCATATCGTTTAGTGGATAATGTTTTTGTGTAAAATATGATTCTGATTCAAAATTTTATCATATTTCTGAATCCACCAAAGCTAAAGTACCCCTTTGAGATAAGCAAGAGAGATAGAATGGGTCGTGGAGTTAGTACCGGTGGAGGACAGAGTTCTTTGGGATATCTTTTTGGGAGCGGAGAGGCTCCAAAGCCAGCAGCCGTTAACAAAGCTCCAGCCGAAACCCAGTCTTCTGCTCCTGCTCCACCTCTTCAAGCTGCTGCTCCAAAGGCTATTGATAGCACCAAACAAGTTCCTGCTGGTCTCAATAGCAACTCTGCAAACAATTACACGCGTGCAGAAGGACAGAACACAGGCAATTTCATTACGGTATATATGTCTCATTCTTTCGATGAATCAGGTCCTGTGTGCTGGTTATCAGAAGTATATCTTTAATTTTCTTAGTTGCCTGACAATGAAGAAGATCAAGACGACTAATGTTTTTTTTTGTGCGCTAACAAAGTAAACAATCGTCTAAAACTTATGGTACAGTTACTAAAACATCTTGTGGTTGTTGTGCAGGACCGGCCATCGACCAAAGTTCACTCAGCTCCAGGAGGTGGCTCGTCTCTAAATTACCTCTTTGGTGGTGGTAGCAACTAGCTTATTTGAGGCAAACTTGGTCACTCTATCTTCTTTATCCCAAGTCACCCTTGTATCATTTTCGTGGAACCTCTTATTCCCTAACAAAAAATAAAATCTGTATAATTATTAAATTTCTACACATATGTGATTCAATTGTTGTATTCTCGTCTTTCAAACAATAACATTCTCTCTAGATTTCTACTATTTTATTTCACGTTTTGATTCATAAAAACCTCAAATAAATGTTCAAGAAAAACGAATAAGAACAATCTTGTATCCCATTTCCACAATTGAACACTTTAATTCGTAATCGGTAAAACGTAGGCCTATAAACGGAACAGATATCCGGCTTTTTAAGATATCCGTATCCGTATCCGTTATAAATAATCGGATATCTTCACTAAGGTCAAAACAGAATATACCGTTATCTTTTTTTTTAATTATTATCTTCTCCTTTGTCGTACTTTGTTACCATTATTTTTTTACCGATTTATGTCACCAATATATTTTTAGTGTAACGAATAATTATGCAAGAAACACTAATGTCTTTAGAGGGTGCATAGACAAACATAGAATTAAATTAATATTCCAGCTTGCAAAAAAATTTAGTTGGCCCATTCCTTTTTTTTAATGAATTTTATTTTTCATCATTAATTTTAACGACGAGAAGTACTCTTTGCCTGACTCTCTTTCTCTCTCTCCCGGCGACGACGGTTAGAGCCGCCATAGATGGATCATAACTCGCCGAGATCTCGTCGGAGCCGGAAACCGGAGCCCAAACCCGACATATACTCTACTTTCGTAGTCCACTCCGATTCCGATTCTGATCAAGGTCGAGATCGAGAGAAACGTAAAGCCAAACCTGAGGAAGACGAAAATGTCGATTTATACGCTACAATGGTTTACAAAGGTGATAGTGACGGAGAAGGAGAGGAAGATGATGAAGACGATTCTATGCTTCCTCCTCTTCTCAAGCGTCTTCCCAAAGATTTCGGAGGCGGCGCGTCGCTCGATTACGACGATGACGACGGTGATGAAACCGGAGATTTTGGCACGATGATTGTGAAAACAGATCGGAGTAATCATAGTAAGAACAGTCCGTACTCGTCCAAACCGCGAATGGAAGTTAGTCCTAGGAGGGGAGCGAGAGGCGGAGATGAGGAATCTTCCGATGAGGAAGACGAAGAAGAAGATGATGATGATGACGGAGAGTACGGTACGTTTGTTGTGAAATCTTCGTCTAAAAAGGGAAAGAATAAAGAGAAGGAGATTGATATGTCAACTATGGGAAGAGCTGTTGCGAGTATGCAGAAATCAAATTTTGGTGGTAAGACTCGGAAATTGGATCCTTCCTCTTCTTCTTCCAAGCTTCACGGTGAAGATAATCGGAAAATGCAGCAGCAGAACAGTAAGATGTCGACTACGTCTCTCCCGGATAGCATTACTAGAGAAGATCCAACCACCAAATACGAATTCCTCAATGAACTTGGTAAATTAGCCTATCTAGAGTTAATTTGTTGTTAGTCTCCTTTATGTTGTTGCTATGATCATGATCAGCCATCAATATCCCTCACTGCTTGTTCCAATTTTTGCTTACTATATCAAATCTGGCATCTGGATTGGCAGGGAAAGGATCATATGGATCTGTATACAAGGCAAGAGATTTGAAAACATCGGAGATTGTTGCTGTGAAAGTCATATCACTTACTGAAGGGGTATTAAAAGCTTGTCTTCAGCATATAAAATGTCATAGTTGCTAAAGCACTCTATGTGATTCAAGTTCTACTTTTAATAGGAGGAGGGATATGAAGAGATCCGGGGAGAAATTGAGATGCTGCAGCAATGTAACCATCCGAATGTTGTCCGCTACCTTGGGAGTTACCAAGGAGAAGATTATCTTTGGGTGAGCATCTGGGCCTTAGCTTGGTTATCTTTGTTGGATATAGTAGCTCTTACTGTTTGGAATAATTTTTTTTTCCTTCGTTTATATATTATAGTTTATGTATTCGGTCTCTGTAGTTATTAATTTATGTCTTTTGACAGATAGTGATGGAGTATTGTGGAGGTGGAAGTGTTGCTGATCTTATGAATGTTACTGAGGAGGCGTTGGAGGAGTATCAAATAGCATATATATGTCGGGAGGCATTGAAGGTATGCACACAATTTCTGTAACCTTTCTCACTTTATAGAATGGCTAGAAGCATGAAGAAGAAAATGATGTCTGCTTTCCTGTATTTGATGGTTCCGTTTTTGCTTGCGCTCATCTGCTTCAACATGTTATAGGCCTTATACTTCTGTTTGTATCTATTTTGTAGGGCCTTGCATACTTGCACTCAATATATAAAGTCCATAGAGACATTAAAGGTGGAAATATCTTGTTAACTGAACAAGGAGAGGTCAAGTTGGGTAAGTTAACTTGGGGAATTATATAACCACCTGTTTGAAGAGTGGCCTTTACTTATGTTATTTCTGTTAAACATGCTGGCTTTTATGTTTTAGATCTTAGAATCTTCCTTAGCCTTATCGGTTTTTAATTAGAATTTTTATTTATTGCTTTACAGCTGCATGCTGATTCCAAAGTTCGCTACCTTATCTTTTCAGGTGACTTTGGGGTTGCAGCTCAACTTACCCGAACTATGTCGAAGCGAAACACGGTAAATACACCTATGAATAAAGTTCCTATGGTTAATTCATCAAGCTTTCTCTGATCAATCGGGCAATTAAAGCCTTAGAGACTTTCTGCGCCTGATGGTGGATTCTTTAATGTTTTGTCTTGTTTGAAGTTCATTGGGACTCCACATTGGATGGCCCCGGAGGTTATCCAGGAAAATCGTTATGATGGAAAGGTAAGTGTCCTATTTGACAGTAAATTTGTCTGATAAACTCCTTCAAGTTTTTTGATTAATTTAATAAACTTCACATTTTATGGACTGATGTACTGGTCCCTTTCATATCTAAATGTTAATTGCTGGAGTTTAAATTTCACGTCTACTAAATCTAATATTATATCTCTTGAAGAAAGTAATTAAGGTTTTACTAAAAATGGTTGTGCATACCAGTTCACTGGATGCTACTTTTAGAGGAAATTAGGATCTGATACATAAGCCAGTTAGAAACTAAGACTGCGAAGTTTTCTAGAGAGTAGAATTAAGGATTTTCCTGTTTGCAACTTGATGACATTTTGACTCTTTAATACAGGTGGATGTATGGGCTCTTGGTGTTTCAGCTATTGAGATGGCAGAGGTAATATGGGACTACTTCTCTTAGGTGACAGTTTAGTACTTCTTATCTGACAATTGTGGAAGCAAACTAAGTTAGTGACTGTTTTGAGAGCTGATTGTCCTGTTAGCTGTACTGAGTCTCTCGCCTGACATGTTGTGGAAAAAAAGAAGAAAATTGTACATTTTTGATGAACATTTTGACCCCTTGACACTTAACACGCTTCTTCCTTATTTTATTATTAATAATTCTGTGGTTTTCTTCTGACTCTTGGTTGTATTGTTTACAGGGGCTTCCTCCAAGATCAGCAGTTCATCCGATGAGGGTTGGTATATTAAGCCATCTTGCTTTTTAATTATGTTTCCAAGTGATCAGATACCTTGCTGAGTTTAGGATGGGCAAACTATACAGTCTCGCCTTTTTAATGATTTTGTTTTTTTTCTCTGTTTGGAAAATTGAAAAGAAGTGAATCAGGACTTGAAGCCAAACCTAAAACAATTTGTTGCATATCAGTGCGAGTTTGGCTTCGTGTCAAGGGTTTCTGTATATGTGGTTGGCTCCAACCGTTATTAAGTTTGGTTGTAAGCGGTTTGGTTAGGTCTGTTATAAACCAATGTCAAAGCAGCTTGCTGTTGTTAAGTTTGTCCTATAAATTGAAATGGAATGAAATCTGTATAGACCTGGTATGAAATTTTTCATAAACATGAGAGTTATTAGGCTAGAAAATGGAGGTCTTGAAATACTCTTAAAAGGCCTTCTCTTGATTGGTTAGTGTTGAATACTAGGTAACAGAGAGAAATTTTTGCTTGTTACCTTACTTGATGGCCACTGATCTTATCGTGCTATTGTCGTTATTTAATATCTCATTTCAAACATCTGTCTTTGTTAGGTTTTGTTCATGATATCCATCGAGCCAGCTCCAATGCTCGAGGATAAAGAAAAATGGTATGTCTTCAACCTCTTTAGAATTGTCACAATGATTATCATTAAGGCAGAAGAGAATTTTCCAAATCATCCAAGCGCAATCAGTACCTTATATTGTGAAAATTATAGTTCCTTGTAGTCGCTTCAAAGACGTATGGGTCCACAGGTGCTGTAGTAATTGCATATCCACAATATGTAACATACAGTGGTTTATCGATTGATGGTTTATTATTTAGCTCCAGAACCATTTTTCTCATGGGTCTAATAATTTTTTCGAGCATTGGCAAAGAAAACTTATATATGTGGTGCAGCATACTTTTATACAAAAGCATTGACCTACAAGCGCTCTGAATCATAGTAATGCAATTCTCATTAAAGAGGTCTTGGCAATATCTTATGGAACATTTGACTGTTGGTTGCTACTTTCTGCAGGTCCCTGGTCTTTCATGATTTTGTTGCAAAGTGCCTTACAAAGGAACCACGTCTTCGCCCAACTGCAGCTGAGATGCTTAAGGTAAACTATGATAGTCTTTTGCCTGTTCGCCCGTTAGTATGTGTATCTCAATGCACTCTTTTTTCCTTCTTTTTTTCTTTCTTTTCAGCTAACTGTGACTCTGTCTTGTCAATATTAGGATGTCTTCAGCTTTAGTTGTCAGAATTACCATCAATTTCATAGCTGGCATGCAATTTAGTGTTTAAGTTCTCTGTGTTCTTCTGATGCCATTCACTCTTTGGTTTTAAATTCAGCACAAATTTGTTGAGAGATGTAAAACTGGGGCTTCCGCAATGTCGCCAAAGATTGAGAAGTCCAGACAAATCAGAGCTGTAATGGCTCTGCAAGCGCAAAGTGTTGTCGCACCTTCTTTGGAGGACACTGTATGTATTGTTTTTCTGAAAGGGTTACCCCTCTCTTAGTTACCCCCATATTCTTTCCTAATATCTTTGCAAGTTATAATTATCTACATTATATTCTAATCTTGTAACAGTCAACATTGGGTCCAAAATCAAATGAAGAGATAGGAATTACTGTTCCAGCTAAACCTCCTCAAAATTCCACCGAAGCACCTCTAACCGGCACCCTGAATCGGCAGCATATAACTGGCAACACTGTGTTGGCTGGAGAAGGCAAGTATTATATGCATGCGTATCTATGTCCATATTGCATACTTCCACATAAGGAATTCAACCAAATGGTGTGTTGTTGTTGGCTAATCAGTATGCTTCTCTAAACATGTGCTGTGAACCTCAGCCTGTTATGTAGTAATTTACAAGTTGGCAATCTGCATTTCCGAACCATCATGAGAATTGTTGATGATTTATTCAGCAGCTTTTTTAGCATCCAAGCTGTTGTGAAATTTTCTCCCTTCATGGTTTCAAAAGCATGTAACTTTATGTTTCCACTGGTTCATGTGATCAGGTGGTGACTTTGGAACTATGATCGTTCATGGTGAGGATGAGGCAGAGGAGAGTGACTCCAGGTCTCAACTTGTCAAAGAGAAAGAATCTTCATCTTCTCAGGTTGAACGTGTTTCTCGCGAAGTCTCAGGAGAAGAATTACCTGACTCATGGTATTTTATCTTTGTAACCCTTTTTTTTTTTACTTTATCGGGGGCATATCTACTTACATTAATAGGCGCTTAAATTTTCCTTCAGATCATCTAATTTATTGAAAAGAAAGTTACATGGATATATAACAATCAGGATCTGATGATGAACTTGCTTCTTGAGCATGATTTAACCTGATATTGGTTGCTAGGATACATGACAAAAAGAATCCTCCGGGTATCGATCTTCCAATTGAAGCTTCGACTTCACAGAGCATCCAGGCAAGTTCATCTCATGAGCATAGAACCAAGCTAAATAACATAGCTGGAACACAGATTGAAGGTGGCAGTGATGCAAGTGGTAGTACCTTGAAAAATGAAACTGTTGGCAGGAAAGCTTTTGCTTTGCAAGATAAGGTTAGTTAGTTTTGTGCTGTGTATGTGCTACAGTCTAGTCAATGCCCCGGTGTAGGGTTAAAATGTGTCTCCTTTCCTGCAGTTATGGTCAATCTATGCAGCTGGAAACACAGTACCGATACCGTTCTTGAGAGCAACAGATATATCCCCAATTGCACTCTTGTCGGAGAATATGATCGGAGGCATGCAACAAGATGGGAATGGAACTGTAGCCGTCGAAGCACTTCAGGAGCTCTTCACTTCTGATCCCCAATCCAAAAAGGGTCGACGTGGACAAAACGAGGTCGAAACTCTCTCTCTCTCTCTCTCTCTCTCTCTCTCTCTGAACTCTATATAACGTGTATGAATCATAATGTTATATTAATCTGTGGGAGTATGAAATATATTCTGCAGATGCCTCTTCCTCCAAGCGTATACCAAAGACTGACTACAAGCTCTTCTCTGATGAACCTTGCACAAGTTTTAGCGTACCACAGAGCGTAAGTAGGAGATAAAATAGCAAATGTTTTTGTTTAGTTTAAATGAACTATAAACCTAAAAACCCTTTCCGCTGATTGCAGGTGTTACGAAGAAATGCCGCTGCAGGAATTGCAAGCAACGCAGGAGCAGCAAACCATTCAAAATCTATGCGATACTCTTCGCACTATTCTCCGCCTCTAAGTATTTCTATGTTCATATCTGTTGCTACTCTTGTATTAGTATAGTATAGGTTGGCTCGACAAGTACATCTTTATTTTTCCTAAACGTTTTTTTAAAAACCAATCAATTTTGTATCCTCTTAGCACAATTGCTAGAAGATTGAATGTAAGAAACGGATTTTATAACAACACTCGTATAAATAGAATCCCTTAGGTTGAATAAATATTATTACAAGTCGTGTCCTGTGGGTAATTCGAAGAAGCATGGTGAGATACCAAAGTCTCTCTGCTTTGTTTCGAGCTTCTCGCCGTTTAACCTCACCGGCGACTTGTTTCTCCGTTAGGCAATTTTCTTCTTCCTTACTACTTCCAAAGACGACTCCTCCTCGCTATTTTCCTTTCTCTTCTTCAATCTCTAGGTTTTATTCTTCGTCTTCTTCTCCTTCTCCTTCAGTTCGACCGCCAAAATCCGCCGGTAGTAATGGCGACGAAGAAGACACTTTTGAATGTAAGATAAAATAAATCAACCTTGTCTTCTTTGACTGCCTCTCTATCTTCTGGGTTTAGAATTTGTTTAGGTCTTTTTCGTGTCTATAAGGTGTTTGTTAAAATGTCTCCTGCCTATAAAATTTAATGTTGCTCACTTTTAGCCAAACGGTTGCTTCACCTTAGAATTTTAATGTTTTCGCAGTTGAGTTATGTGAATGCCCCTTAAGAGTTTCCTGACAAGTCAGAAACGTTTGGGGTCTCATGTAACACACTTTTTGTATGTTCTAAGTTAGAAACTGTCTTTTCTTGTCCATAGAAGCTGGTATTTCCTAAAGGTCATAAGATACTGTTGATCTCATAACACATTTGCTTCCAATCCAATTGGCAGATAAAACAACTGATGATGTTGAGGTCATAGAAGATTGGGAAGAAGAAGAAGATGAGGAAGTTGAATCTTATGTATATTTCTCCTACATTTTCTCATCACTTCGCTACTCTGATTCTTCGATTCTTTTAAGCTAATCTTTCTTCTGTTTTACAGCTTGGTGATGGAGGAGATGGTGGTGGAATTGTTCTTCGAGATGTGCCATGGGGTGAAAAAGTTCTCTCTATTGCTGCAGAAGTTTTGAAACAGTCTGAGGAAGAGTTGGAATTGTTTGCTTTCAAAACTTCACCGCGTGGATATATATATGTCAGACTAGACAAACTCTCAAATGAGTAAGATTCTTCACCCTTCTATATCAAACCATTGCGAAAGCAGTATGTTTCAGAAACTAAAGAAAGCTTCTTGTTTTTCCTTGTACAAAGATATGGATGTCCTACCATGGATAAGCTTGAGGAATTTAGTCGAGAATTTAAGAAAAGACTAGATGATGCTGGGGCTGAAAAAGTAATCCCAGAGGATCTAGCCCTTGAGGTAAAAAGAGTCTTTCTCCATGAATCAACGATCACTCAGGGTCAATTTGTTCTAAATCTTGTGTCCGTGTTGGTTTTTTCTGTAAAGGTGTCATCTCCAGGAGCTGAGAGGCTGCTAAGAGTTCCAGAGGACTTGCCTCGATTTAAGGAGATGCCAATGACAGTAAGCTATGTAGAGGAAACCAACTCAAGGAAAGTAGTAAAGACTGCAGTGTTTCTCTTGGAGTCTATCGATGCAGAATCAGATAACTGTGTCTGGAAATTAGCAGATGTGAAGGAGAACAGAGATCCCGAAAGCAAAGGCAGACCGTTAAGCCGGAAACAAAAGGACTTGAGAATTACACTGCCTTTCACAGATCACAAGAAGATAAATCTCTACTTGGATTAGTTAAGTAGCCGTAGAAGTAGAGTTGGTAGTGAAGGAAGTTCATTGTCACTGACGGTTTAACATTGCTGTTTCTGGATAATTTCTCTATCCCGTCAGACACATCTTCTCTAAGCTCACTATACTAGGTTGCGTTTCATATAATGGTCTAGATATTAAAACATATGACAAAAATTCACACTTCTAAGATGTTGTAAGATGCGAACAGGGAAAAAAAGCTGACTAACAGAAACAATATCAAATCTTATGAAAATCATAAACTACCATCTTCAAACATTGTGCCAACAAGCTCTAACTTCTTGTATTCCCTTTCCTCTACCGGTTTCATAACGTATGGACCATCTGGTTCATCATAAGGTTTTGAGGTTCGGTATTCCCTCTCTGTTATCGATCTTATACCGTTTGGATCTGATTCTACTTCATCTTCTTCATCATCATCTTCTTCTTCCATGTCATCCTTTGGAGGATATCCTCGGGTTTGTGCCTGCAACCATTGATCAACAACACCACACTCAATTGCATATCTCGCTGTGCGTTCCAGATACCCTTTATTGTTCATAAGATCTGGCTGAACCGTAAGCATTCTTATTAGACCTGAAACAGAGAGTAATGTAGTTCAGCTAACGCCAGCATAACTTTCCAATTGCCATGAAAAAAAAGACACAAGCGAAAAATGTACCTGCAACGATGCCATCTCCAGATGCTGACATATCCCTTGTAAAAGGAGTAATGGGAGCATCCTCCATTCCAGAAACAGCACCATTGTGCTCTTTGGTATAGTAATGGATCTTAGAAGTGCCATTGGTCACAAACAAGACCTTGAGATTTTCATGCCAAAGCTGTTCCACAGTTTCTGGCGGATAATGGACAAACTTACTGATGTCATTGTTTTCTGTATCGAACTCTTCAGTTGGCTCGATTCCGCATAAGAATTCAAGTTCCTGTTTTGTGATTTCAATTATGTCTGCAAGATCCCACACTTCCTGTATGAAAGATTTGGTTTCTTCGCTGGACTGCCATAGTGGTAAAGGGAGATTCAAGTCATAGAAAATGACATTGCCTAGTTGCTTTGATATCTTGATGGCTTGTATCGTAGTCGACATCATCTTCTTATCGAGCAGAGAATGCGTGCTGAAATAGAACATTTTTGCCTGCACCAAAGTTAAGAGATTGGTGAACAAGAAAAAGATTTAAAAAAACTCAATGTTCCAAATCTCCAAGACAATATTTACCTCTTTGAGCACATCAACGTTGATTTCAGATTTTGAAAGAGAATCCTCTGCACAGGGCTTGATACAAGTCGATTTCAAGCGACCTCTCTTGCTAATCTTCATAGTAGAACACGCCGTAACCCTTTTACCATCAATCTTAACTGATCTAGTTTGGACCTTGCACACATTCAGGTAATACAACATGGCTTGACCATAGTCATCATCCCCGAGTTTGCCCATAAAGGCAACCTTACCACCCAAGCTTGCAAGGGCAATAGCAACACCTCCTGCACATCCTCCAGGAGCCCGGATATACTTCTCCGGGGCCCACTTTGCGTCTCTCATCCGTTCATGTAGTTCATAATCTAATAGCCTGTTTGCTGGCCTTCCCGAGGGCACAAAAGCATGTTGTGCAGATCCAAAGCAACACACAAGCGGAGGCCATCCATATGTGTGACTAATATCTTCACTGTCATGTTTACTCAGATCAATCTCTTCTTCTTCACTCTCGGTATCAGTGCTTTCAACAGCCAAGGCTTCCTCGACATCACTAACCTCATCATGAGTACTAGTAGCTAAATCATCCTCCATTTCTTTATCTTTCTTAACAGTCCTCTTTCGTCTCACTTTCTTCTCGGGTTTTACTTCCTCCACATCAGAAGAGGCTGCTGCAGCTGTAAATATGTAGAATTCAAATTATGCACTTGTGAGTCATCAAGTGAGGCCCATCATTCAGAAATGGTAAAGTCATTACCTTTCTTTCTAGTTCTTGTCTTTGGTTTCGAAGCTGAGACACTGCTTTCCTTGTCTAAAACATCATCACTATCTACCAAAAGTTGAGAACTTTCTTCTAATGGTTCATCAGTTGCTACCACCTTCTTCTTCGTTGTTCGAGCACCACCTCTCTTAGGACTTTTTGATGTTTTCTTTCCCCCAACCGCTCCGTTTCCATCATTGCCTTCTTCTTCAAGAGGGGCTGACTCTGATAACTTTCTCCTACCAGCAGCCATAGAAAAGCTTTGTTTCCCATTCCATCTTTCACCTCTAAACTTCACAAAACCAAGTGATTGCAGACAAGGAACATCTGCATTGCATCTGCCAAAATTAAGCACAGCTATGAGAAAACCATGACCATCAAAATGTGGAATTTGCAAACAGAAAAACATGACTTTCCACTAAATTGAACAAGAAAGTGACAACAAAGAATAATATAACACTCAATTCAAATCATTGCTACTCATTCTTCTGTAGAAAGATAAGAAAAGCACAACTTAAAGTTCGCACATTTATGGGTAGCAAAGTAGTTCTACGCAAAATCCATAGATGAAAATGCCCTAAGATTAGAAAACAAGAGAGAGAGAAGCAAAGGGACCTGGGGAATGATAAGAATTGGGTGAAGGAGAGAGACGCCATGGACATCAAATAAGAGCTCTTTCCAAAACGAAATTGTATTGAAACTAAGCTCCGAAACCCATAAAGTCGAAAGAAGCGTAAACCCAGAAATCAAGACAGGAGAGCAATAAGTTTATTATGAGTTTGAGGGAGATTGGGGTTTAAGCTCTGAAACCGCAAGAGGAGAGCTAGCTGGGAGAGGATGAGGGAGAGGTTTAGCGCTTTAACAAAACGGCACGCGTTCTATGTTAAATATGTGAAAACGTCAAGATGTCCATACTCTTCTTTACTAAATTTATTTACGGCTCATTTTTCTTGTTGTGATCGCTGATCAGTAAGAAAAATATGATAGTTTTACACTTTTAGTGATACATAAAGAAATATGATTTAATTTTACACCGTAAGCATAGTGCATTTAGAATTATCTATATTCTATATTACATATACTTTTAAGTGTAGGTAGAATTGCATTGTTGTGTAGTTTTTCGTGAAATCGTTTGCTATAAAAAAATTATTGCAAGGATAAATTTTGTTCGTTGTGAAGTTAATTGGTTTCCAACAAAGCCACAAAAACTTACGATTCATTGAAATCATATACATATGGTGTGATGAAAAACTTAATACAAATTCTAACACGAGAAGAATAATGTTATGGTAAAACGGCTATTTTTTTGCTAAATAAATGAAAATAACATTGGCACTATAAATGAAAAATTTGATGTGGTTGGCAAAAAAAATGATGTGGTTTTAAAGGTGCAAATTAAATAGCTGGAGTGTAAGTGTAACACACATTTTTCCATCATCTATCCAAATAGTAAAAAAAAAAGAATAGATAATGAAGATGAATGAAAGTAAATAATAATTTTCTAAATACAAAATTGATATAAGAAAACAACTACAGAAAAATAGGAAAACTAAATACATTTAGATGTGGGAAAACTAAATATATTTAGATGATATCAAGTCATTAATAGAAAAAAAATCATATGAAAGAGATAAGAATAGATATTAAAATATCAAAGTAGGAAACTTGTTAAATAGAACTTTTTTTAACAATAAGAGTTAATTAGATGATATCAAGTCATAATACAGAATAAATCAAATAAAAAAGACAAAATAATAATTAAAATAGCAAAGTATGACACTTGTCAAGTAGAAAGAGTGCACTTGGTAAAAGATATTACCCTTTATCTAAATACAGTAAAATGTAAATAAATGAGGAATAAGCATATTCCTCAATCTTCATTGTTAGATTGAACTGATCATAATTGTTTACTATGGAGATGAACTGGTATTTAATTGGTGACATCCCTCTTTTTTACATCACCCAACTATGAGAGATTCACTACCAACTTCAAAATCTCTTTAACAAAGTATTCTTCTCTTTTTTATTTCTTTCTAAACCTTTATATCTAATTCGAAAGAAGTTGATTTTTGACGAGCGTGAAAGACATAAGGTACTCGAATAACAACAACTAGTTCAGAGAAAAGTATGTGAAAATTGGCTACCATCTTATCTTTTTCATAAAAAAAGTATTGTTTACTTCTTTGGTTCTTCTTAAAATATTAGAACCCATTTTGTGTTTCTAATAGTTGTTTTTTTATCTAAGACTAAACTCATAGTTTTTGCACACAAAAAAGTACTAAACTCATAGTTTTGTCTACTTTCAGGTCAGATCGAAGCAAATAATACTTTTATTTTGGTCGGAACCGAATATAATAATCTAAAATGGGTTCGTATCTTCTTCATCCGTTTCATTTTCATTTGTTACGTTTGATTACTGTTAAGTAATTATTTAGAAAAGTATAAAATTTTTGAATCATATTTCACCTTCGAAACATGTTTTGTATATGACTCAGATTTCGCATCTTTGGAAACAACAACTTTAGAAGAAGTCGTGATTGCTTTAGGAAGCAATGTTGGAAACAGAATGAATAATTTCAAAGAAGCTTTACGATTGATGAAAGATTATGGGATCAGTATAATCAGACACAGTTGTTTGTACGAAACAGAACCTGTTCATATGACAGACCAACCAAGATTTCTCAATGCTGCAATAAGAGGTGTAACAAAACTCGAACCTCATGAACTCTTGAATGTTCTCAAGAAAATTGAGAAAGAGATGGGTCGTGAAGAAAATGGTTTAAGGTATGGACCAAGACCACTTGACTTGGACATATTGTTCTATGGGAAGCATAGAATAACTTCTGATAAACTCATCATCCCCCATGAGAGAATATGGGAGAGACCATTTGTTTTAGCACCTTTGGTTGATTTGCTTGGAACAGAAGATATCGATAATGATCATATAGTTTCATATTGGCATTCACTCTCAATCCATCCAGGTGGAATTTTCCAAGCGTGGGAGCGGTTAGGTGGTGAATCATTGCTTGCAAAAGACGGTATCCAAAGGGTTATACCAATAGGAGATCAATTATGGGATTTTTCTAAGAAAACTTTTGTGATGGGTATACTAAATCTTACTCCTGATAGCTTTAGTGATGGAGGTAAGTTTCAATCTATAGATTCCGCGGTTTCTCAAGTTCTCTTGATGATCTCTCAAGGTGTCGATATTATTGATATCGGTGCACAATCAACACGGCCAATGGCTTCAAGAATTTCTACTCAAGAAGAGATAGATAGACTAATTCCGGTTTTAAAATTTGTTCGCGGTATGGCAGAGATGAAAGGAAAGCTCATATCAGTGGACACTTTTAACTCTGAGGTTGCTTTAGAAGCAATAAGAAATGGAGCTGACATTTTGAATGATGTCTCTGGAGGAAGTTTAGACCCGAATATGAATAAAGTTGTTGCGGATTCCGATGTTCCTTATATGATCATGCACATGAGAGGAGATCCATGTACAATGCAAAACAAAGAGAATTTGGAGTATAATGATATATGCAAAGATGTTGCTTCAGAGCTTTACTTGAGAGTAAAAGAGGCAGAACTCTCTGGAATCCCAGCTTGGAGGATTATGATTGATCCAGGAATTGGATTTTCTAAGGGAATAGATCATAACTTAGATATTATCATGGAGCTACCAAAAATCAGGGGAGAGATGGGTAAGAAGAGTATAGGTTTGTCTCATGCACCTATACTTATAGGACCTTCAAGGAAGAGATTTTTGGGAGATATTTGTGGTCGTCCTGAAGCAAGTGAAAGAGATGCTGCAACTGTTGCTTGTGTTACTGCAGGGATATTAAAAGGTGCTAATATCATTAGAGTTCATAATGTTAGAGATAATGTAGACGCGGCAAGGCTTTGCGACGCAATGATGACGAAAAGTTAAAAAAAAACCATGATTAGTTGGTATAATCTGTATCATGGTTTTAAGAACATATGTACTTAAGATGTGCTAAAATGATGTTAAAAATAAGTTTCATTTGTTTTTTCTGTATTAAAATTCAGTTCATTTTATAAAGTTCATTTAATTGACTCAATTTTTAAATCCGCAGTTCATTATTAGAAACTTCAGTATTATCACAGCCGTTACCAATCGGTCCCTTAGTCTTTGTTTCCGTTTTAATTTTGAGTTTTTTTTTTCTTTCAAGTATTTGATATAAAATAAGGGATCTAAGACAAATGCCTTTCTCCACAATTTGTATTTGCATTTTTATGAGATATATGCATGGAATCATGGATACAAAGAGATTTTGTCTCGATGAAAACGTGAGATGCTTTGTTTGTTTTAGTTTACTTTTATAAATTTTATATTTGAAAGTAGGATATATTACAATCATACAAACACTTTTTATTTTAATTAGTTAACCCCATATTTCAGAATAATGATTTCTACCCCCAACTTTGTTACTCTACAAAAACGAGGCCAAAACATTGAAACTACACAATTTAAAGATAGTCAAAAAGAGGAAGCCAAACACTATTTTAACTTTATCTGTGTAACTTCATTTTGTTAAATTACTTAAAATCTCACCTTTTTTTTTTTTTTTTTTAAATCTCACCTTCACTTTGTGTTCTCTCACCTCTGAACACTTGGTTACGTGACAAGTTTTTAGGAAGATTTCGTCGATGAGTGGTCCAACAGCTGAACAACATCATTCAAGAAGTCTAGTTTGCCTAACCCCACAATTACCTATTCATTGACCAGGACTATTCGGGTACGATAACTCACTTTTACCTCTGGGGTTTGGGTGTCCAAGTATACATCTAAATGGACGAGAGTCCCTCTAGAGTTAAACTTATTTTCGCTCAGTTTTAAGATCTATGCAATTTACTTGGTTTTGTGGAAGCTAGTTCGAATTAATATTGTCTGTTACAAGAGATAAACATCATCTTCTTCTCTTTATTTATGTTGTCCCACCTTTGCCCTAGTTAAGCTTTTCCTCCAACATTTCCTTCTCGAGACCATACATTCTGTTCAGAGCATGCATATTCTCTAGAGTCTGGTTCAGCGCTCTACTGTCACTCCCGTCACATCTCAAATGCTGCATTGGACCGTGAAGGAATCTCTTCGTAATACCTCGGCTTAGGTCATCAACTGCTCTCCTCGTTTTCTTGTCGATGTCATCTCCCATTTTGGACAAGCACTTCTCGAGCTCTGCCACTCTGATTCTCTCCGCATAAGCTCGTAATTTCTTGATCGTGGGAACCGTCTCCAATGAAGTCCTCCATGATTCAAACTTTATAGATTCTTCTGTGATAATGGCCTGAGCTTCCGCTGCTTTCCTCACCCTTTCCTCTTTATTGGTAGCAACAACTTCCATGAGGTCATCAACATTGTAAACCCGTGCTGTTTCTACTTCGCCAACACAAGATCCAACATTTCTAGGAACAGAGATATCGACAAAAAGTCTCACGCCTCCAACCTCGGGACCAGTAGAGGGGAGATCCTTTACATGCTCCTTTAAGAACAATGGAGTCTCAGAGGTTGTGCTGGTAAACACAACATCCGCTTCTGCAGCACAAGCTAGCATCTCATCCAGAGGTCGATATATAACCTCAACACCCGGCATCTCCTCACGGATAGCTGTAACTCTCTCTTCACTTCTGTTGACCACCACCATCTTTGTGCACCCCTTGGCCATTAAATGCTTTATCACAAGCTTTCCCATTTTTCCTGCCCCTATTACCAACATCCTAGCGGATGCATGTGAAGATTCTGGAAGCTTCATTAGAGCAAGTTCGACGGCGGCTGAGCTAACTGAAACCGCCCCAGCAGCAATGTTTGTCTCTGTTCTGACACGCTTCCCAACGGTTATCGCATGTTTAAACAGCCCGCTGATATTCCTCCCAAACCCATTCACTCCTTGACCAACTCTAACGACTTGTTTCACCTGTGCAAGGATCTGACCTTCTCCTAGGACAAGCGAATCGAGACCAGCTGAGACTTCGAATATATGCTGCGTAGCGTCCTTGTTGTACAACACAAAACGGTGCTGAGAAATATCTGAAACTGGAATGCCACTTGTCTGAAATAAGAAAGGGGTTTTGTTAATACTGTTGACGATTCATTATATTTGGGAATGTGTGATTGTGGTAAGTATTGTATCAATTATTATAGATTTCGAGCCAGAAAGTTTTGTGATTATGTAGTTTTACCTTTGGTGTAAAGATTAAGTTTTGATGAAACAAAATAATTCTTGCTACTAATTTTAACAAACCCATGATAAAAACTTGTAGTATATAACAGATTGAATATAAATGTCACTGAAACTGCTATGACTGATCTAAAGTAGACAGCACAGAATTAAACATATAATTTCTTCATATGCAAACATAAAACTTCAATTTTGCGTTGGGTTTGAGCAAACAAAGACAATTGTAACGTGTTTTGAGGCATTAGTCCACACCCATAGAAGTAGTGAAAATAATCCCAAATACGACAAAGAAGAACTATAAAGCTTAAGGAAAGAAGAGGCACCTTTGACATCCATTCGGTCACTTCTTTCACTCCTTGGTGCTGAGATAGAGCTAGAAACATATATCTCCGTGCGGTTGCAGGTACTAAGTACACAAGCCTCTTCGATATGACTCAAACAACACAATTCGCCAATTGCTCGTGGCCATTCCGCTTCTGGAATGGCAAGCTTCTCACGCATCTCGACAGGAGATGTGTGAATGCTAAGTCCGATCACCAGGATGCTGCTTCTTTGCTTTGTATGACCTGACACCACAATGGTTTGGGAGAGATAGAGTCAGAATTGCGATGAATGAAGAAATAGGCTTCACAATTCACGTCTCTAACTTCAGAATAACAATAGGCATCTAGATACAGCTCATAAGTTGTTAAGTATCTAGAAGATGAAAATATCGTTATACGAGGTTTCTTTCACATAAAAAAAAACCTAGATACTACCCATCTTCTTCCTAAGCACTTTCAACTCTGATAAATAAAAATTTCAAAAAAAGATCCCAATGTGAGTTAGTAGTTAACAAGTAGACGTAGTCATTGAAGAAGAATTCAAAATTCGCAACGAAAGAAAATGACCAACAAAAACCAAGCACTTTTTTTCAGAAAGACCAAAAGAAAAAAAAGAGAGAGAAAGGATACTGTCAGCGGTAGAATCTTGTAGCTCCTCGAGGGCAGTGATGTTTACTGCCTTAGACGCAGAATCAGAATCAGAATCGCAACGGGCCCTCTGGATCAAACCTCGCCTGGTCCTATTGTTCGTCGGAAGAGCACGAATCCCACTGAGACCAAATGATGTCACGAGAGAGTCACCATGAGCAGTTCTGACTTTTCCACAAATCGTTGCCGGAAACGTTGCCATAAAAAGCGCCATCAAAATTTTACCAGACACAGATGTTGAGTCTTTACAGAGATGAAGATGGCCGAAATACAAAAGAGGAGAGACACATGCTCCACCAGCTATATAATAATTGAGTTATCATCACCCCCCCAGACTTCCCAAATAAGGTGTCTGAGCGAAGGAGGCCTAAAACTATCTCTTTCTCCATTTTGGTAACGAAGAAGCAGTGCATTTGTGTCTGAAGAGAGAAAGAAAGAATAACAAAAACAGAAAGGAGAGAGAGAGAGAGAGAGAGAGAGAGAGAGAGAGAGAGAGAGAGAGAGAGAGAGAGAGAGAGAGAGAGAGAGAGAGAGAGAGAGAGAGAGAAGAGAGAGAGAGAGAGGAGAGAGAGAGAGAGAGAGAGAGAGAGAGCGAGAGAGAAGAGAGAGAGAGAGAGAGAGCATAAACTTTTTCAAATCCAAATCTCGAATCACGAAAACCTTTTTCTCTTTTATTTTTTAAGTTTACTGATTTAATTCTTTAATTTTACCAGTAACTATGGAAATGTAAATTTATATCAGTTAGATTAAAAAAAGAAAAATAAGGAATCTTTTTCATCTCCAAAAATATAGACGAATAAGTTAAGAAGAAATGAAAAATTATTCATGTCATTTATTTCTCTTAATCTTTTATTTTATTCATTTTAAGTGACAACCATTTGCATCTTTAATATTGAATCACAAACACTTTTTCCTTCCGTATCAAAGAGAGTTTCTAATTAGTATCCTAATACCATCATCAATGTAAATCTCTATTTTCTATTTTAAAATAGAACATAATTTCTCTCCAATATATCACCCTATATTTTGCTCTAAAATAGAGTTAGTATATAAAAAAAAGAGTTAATCTATATATAAAGCAATCCTATCATTTACTCTATTTTAGAGTAAAATATAAAATGGGATTGGAGAAAATATTACTCTATAATAGAGTTTAGAAGAAAAAATAGAGTGGGTTGGAGATAGTCATTTCTATCTCGCTTTTTTTTTCTTTTTTTTTTCCTATTATTTTAGTAGAAAGTATCTAAATTAGATATTCGGATATTCTTAATGGAGATGTCCTAAAAACGCCATCAGTTTTTTACATCGTATTTTTATAGATTTCAAAAATGTTTCCACTGATAATTATTTTATTTACAGCACACTATATTAGTCAAGGTAGGAAAAAAGGCAAACAATTCCCAAAAAAATAAGCCAAATTTTTAATTTTCAAACAAAAGTACATAAAAAATTGAGAAATTGTTAAAAATGCCCATTTTTCAATACCCCTTTTCAAAAATGCCCCCTTTGAGAGTCCATTTTTAAGTTTGCCCTCTTTTAATTTTTAATGACCATTTTATCCTTATTTGAAACAAAATTAGGTCTACAAAATAAAAAATATTTTTTGGCGGGAAAAGTAATCCCGCAATTTTCCCGCCAAAACACTTGTAAAAACCTTTAAAATACCTTGTAAAATTTTCCCGTAAAAATTTTTCCCGCCAAAAATATTTTTTTGCGGGAAAAGTTATTCCGCAATTTTTTTGGCGAAATTTTTTTGGCGGGAAAATTTTTGGCGGGAAAAATTTACAAGGTATTTTAAAGGTTTTACAGAGTATTTACAAGTGTTTTGTAAGATTTTACAATGTATTTTAAAAGGTTTTATAAGGTACTTCTAAGGTTTTATAAGGTATTTATAACTTGTAAAACCTTATAAAAAACTTGTAAAACCTTATAACTTGTAAAACCTTATAAAATAGCTTGTAAAATCTTATAATATCTTATAAATACCTTATAAATACGTTGTAAAACCTTTTAAAATACATTGTAAAACCTTATAAATACCCTGTAAAAAACCTTTATAGAGAAATTGTTAAAAATACCCCTTTTGGTGTGCCCCTTTTCAAAAATGCCCCTTTTAGATGTCCATTTTCAAAAATGCCCCTTTTTAAATCTGAAATTTTTGTAAAGTTTTATTAGGTTTATAAGGTGTTTTTAAAGGTTTTACAAGTTATTTTAAAGGATTTTTAAGGTTTTTTTAAGGTTTTTCAAAGGTTTTACAAGATATTTTAAAGGTATTTAAAATGCATTTATAAGGTATTTATAAAGTATTTATAAGATTTTAGATACATAGAAATGTAGTTTGTGTATGTTTTAATAATATTACATACATATTTGGGTAAATCTTATATTTTTAAGAGCATTTTTTATAAGGTTTTTAAAAAAGGGTATTTTTGAAAAAGGATATTGAAAAAAGGGCATTTTTGTGAGTCTCCCTTTTTTATAATATGTTTTGGAAACATAACACAGAAATTAACCGTAGTATTTATCCAATAATTGAGCTTTCTAGTCGAATTTGTATGACCGTCGTAAATTGATAATAATGTTTTAACAAATATATACTCATATATAGTATAGATAATATTTTATCACTTTTCTAATATTTTGGGGGTTATCGACTTAACTTTATTCTAATATAATTTTTAACATATATATTAGATATATAATCTAAATTTAGGTTTTATATTATTGAATGATTTATATTTCACTTTAATGTGCATTAAAAAATTTGAAGCATTTAGTGGAGATGAAATTCGAAATATTAAATTTGGCAATAATAGAGGAATTAAATATATCAAAATTTGGTAACTTTACATATTAGAAAAAAATTAAAATGTGTTTGATAATTGGGTTAAAGGGAATAAGGATATAAAACAATGTATTTGACGAATGTGATAGTAGAATTAATTAAATGAAAAATAAAAACCTGAAAATAATTATAGGCTTGCCACATGATCATAATAAAATCTTTTTAATATATAGAGGATTGTTCAAGTTTAAAAGGATTAGTGTGTTGGAAACAAATATATGGAAAAGTATGTTTCCAACACATGACTTTACCAATTTATTTTTAGACCCAGATATCCAAAATGAGTAAATTAGTCAAATCTTTTAGAAATAAATTCTTAATATGTTATACTACCAATGTATACCAATCATAAGAGGGTTAAATATGAAATGGTTAAAGATGTCTCCAAACATTAATTAATTCACCTAAAATCAATGTTTTTAAATTCGACCCGGACGGTGTACCAGACTACCTTCTGGGTCACCGGGTCAGTGGATCAACCGGGTTCGACCACAGGTCAATTGATTCAAATTTATTTAATGTATTTAATATTTATAGAGATTATATTGTTATATAAATATAAAAATAAAAATAATCATAACATGTTTAACAAAATATCAAGTCATAATAGGAAAGTGATTAAAATTTTTAAATCCAACTAAAACCGTTTGAGAAGAACCGAAGAACCGAAAAAGTTCAAAAAATAATTGAATAGTGAATAAACTAAAAGCCTAAAACCTTATATTTTATTCTAAAAGACCAAAATGAGATGAATTCTGTTAAACCTAGGCCCGACTGGTTCAACCGGTTCATCGGATCACGGGTCAATGGCGGGTTTTTGTGGGTTTTCTGGATTTTGAAATTGCCGGATATTAGCACTAACTCCAAACTGGAAAAGTGTTAGGGTCACGGATTAACCGGTTGGACCCGGCGGTTCGGGTCGGACGTGAAAACACTACCTAAAATCAATGTTTTTTTTTTATAAAAAAACTCTTACGTAAACCATCTGAAAAGTTTTGACGAGGTAAATCCGAATCTGGAGATGATTTTGCCAAAACCGATTTGAAACATACTTTACCGGCCCAAATTTGAAGTCTGTTAAAAATGAAACATCATAAAAACCGATTTCACCTTTTTAATAATCTCAGTGATACTAGTCCAAAACCTCAAGAACCGGTATGAAACAATCCTGATTTAAGTATTTAACTATGAAGTAGGACTGTAGGAGGAAGGCTAGGGGTATTTTGGATTTTATAAGAAAAATATAAATGTTTTTTTGTTTAGGCGCATGCTTGAAACCGGTGACGTTCAGAAATGAGGCATTAATCAATACTTATCCAAAAAAAAGTATTTTCTTCCATTACCCACAGTTTTTTTTTTTTCGTCTGAATAATTCATGAAATAGAACCAAAGGAGAAATACAAAGTTGGGATACAAGGTGGAATACTATCGCCGGCGGGACTCTAACCCCCGGAAAACTAAGCCGGCGGGACTTTAACCCCCAGAAACTAAGCCCCAAACAACGGAGAAACAAACATAAAACTAAACAAACATTACCCACAGTTCAAGCTTCACAATTCAGAGCCTCACAATTTATAATAAGTTATGTGTCCATTTCCCTCCTTAAAGAGGAAAACACCCGAAAAAACCGTCATCTAATTTTTTTTGACCATTTAATATGTGTAGTATTAAATTTGGAATAAAAATATCTCATTAAATTTCGGTTTTCTTTTAAAACCTTTGTTTTTTAAAAATTGGTAAAATCGTACCCATGATTTAACGATTATTGTTAACTTTGCTAACGGAAGCACTAACTGCGGTTAAAATTTAACCAATGGTGTTTAAGAGTATATATATACAATTTATTTTCATAACTTTATGAATATATTAACTTTATGAATATATTAACTTAGTCTCGTGGTTAAATGTAGGTTAATAATCCAACTGAATCTGGGTTCGAATCCCCCTACCTCTTTTAAGATGTTTTTTTAATTTTTTTTCTTCTATTTTTTTGATCGCTGAGATGCGGAGGTTGTGCAGCCTATCCCATGAAACGACGCCGTTTGGAGTTTCTTCTTTGTGGTTTCCGGCAAAAGGAAGACATGGCGGATTTAGAAACGCGGCTAGGTTTGGGGATTAGAGGTTCGACGGCGGTGGAAATGGGTGGGAGATTTCGATGATTCCTAGGTCGTTGGAGTCTGATGTGTTGACCGATTGTTGTAGAAGAAGATGAAGAAGGCTCTGCAGATTTCGATGGGTGGGAGATTTTGATGATTTCTAGGTCGTTGGGCACGGAAGAAGGTTAGTTGAAGGGCTTTTTTAAGTTGGATTAGTGAAACTAATTTAAGTAATTAGAAAAATTACTTAAGAAGATGATCTCTGAATTTCTGGGTTGAAGGCATTGTTCAATTGGACAATTAACTCGCATTTAACCACCTGACTAAGTCAATATATTCGTAAAGTTATGAAAGATATTGTATATATATACTCTTAAACACTATGGGTTAAGTTTTAACCGCAGTTAGTGCTTCCGTTGGCAAAGTTAACGGTCGTTAATTCAGTTTTACCAATTTTTAAAAAACGAAAGTTTTAAATGTCAACCAAAATTAAATGATGTATTTTTATTCCAAATTTAATACTACACGTATTAAACGGCCAAAAAAATAATTAGATATCGGTTTTTTCGGATTCTTTCTCTTCCCTAAACTATCAAATATTTATGTTTTGGGAATAACTTTTATATAAATGATTTTTTCAAAAAGAAAAAAAAAACTCGGTAGAAAAAAACTCAAACTACCAACTGAACTCTAAAACAGGATTTTCAAATGTGAACTTTGTTTTATTAGTTATTTTAAAGTATTAGAAGATAACATCTACATAATGAGTATTTTTATATATACACATAAGTTTTTTTTGAAATGGACAAATAAAAAACTGATTTGACAAACACAAAAACCGATTGCTTTGGTTGATTATTTATTAGTTTTTATTATAACACGTTCTTACAAAAAAAATCTGAAAATAGAGATAGAAAAAGATATATCTCAAGTTTAATTCATCAAATCGACATCGAGTTAACTACGAAACTCCAAAATATATGAGTGAAGATATACAAATCAGTAAAATTTCAAAATCGAAACTTAAAATAATAAGAAGTAATAGTAAATATCAAACAAAATATGAGAATAGGATTTGGTAAACCTAAAATTTTTCTGTGAAACACATATATAGAGTATGGAAAAGAAAAGAAAAGGTTGTTTCATAAGCCAAAATTTACCGAGAAAACTAACATATAAGAAACTATATAATTTTATCCAGCAAATGGCACAAATGTAAACAAGAAAAAAATGAAACTCTGTTGTTTAAAGGCTAATTGCAAGTAGTAATCGTCCCCACATCTTATTATTGTTTTCATTGCCCACAGCTCAGAATTGACAGGCTCACGATTTATAAATTTTAAGTATCATAAATTCACGGAGGAAGGTTAGTGACCTAGTGGGGGTAGTTTGAATTATTTTAAATATGCAAGAAGAGAAAGTGAGCACTAGTTAGTGAGATTGTAACTTTAGTTACTTAATTTGATTGTTTTCTATATATATCAACGTTTTTCGAATAAAAACTTAGAATTAGAAATGAATGAAACCTCTAAAAACAAAAATAGAAATAGGAGAAGAATAAAGTGAGTCACGGACTCACTGGTGTGTAGTGGCAGTGGGCGCGTGTCTAAAAGAGACAACCCAAGCAAATGACTAATTGGGACAAAAGTCAAATCATAAATTCTTAAAGACAGGCTGTTAAATTTTTCCCACCAAATGATTATTGGGTAAATAAATCTTGTGGCATATTTTAAGAAAAAAAAAAAAATCTTGTGGCATATAGTTTAATGATAGTGTTTAAGCTCTTTGGAACGATTTCATGGGGTGTTAAAAAAAGTCCATCAATTTTGGTTCTTGCTTCAATGTCTCTTGTTGGTTTTTTGTTTGAAGTTCCATACGTAGAACCATAATGCAAGAGTTTCAAGGTAAGACGTCAGTTGTCAGGCAGTGCATGCGTTTTTTTTTTCCCTTCACAACCAATAGTTTTGAAGAGAGATTCGACGTATATATGTAACACAAAATGAAGAGACTATAGGGTTAAAGGTAAATAGAGAGTAAACTATCTTAGCAAAAAAAAAATAGAGAGTAAACTATTACATAAATGGATTCTTAACATAAGTGACTCATTAACAACATTAGTAATTCTTTTTCAAGCTGAATTTTTTTTTTTTACGACGCTCTTCTAACATTTTCTTTAACAATAAAAAAAAAATATACATATATTTTGTCGCGTTTGTATTTTTAAAGACGTCATTCTCTTATTCAGTCACTTCGTACGTTATTAATGATGAAAGATTTATTTCATAAAAATATATTGATGTTAAAATCCCATGTTGTTGACGACATGTATCTATCTATCTATCATAAAGTCATATAAGCCCCCACAGTACAATTTATGGTCTTTCATTCTTTTAAATCGTCTGAGGTCGACTCGACGACATGTGCGATGTATCTATCAATATACTCTTATAAGCCCCAGACTATGACTTAAACGTGAAAGCCTATCTTTCTCGTCTTCATATCATGAAATTGTCTTGTTTTATTTTATGTAGCGGTAAATTATGATAATCATAGGATCTGTTTGGTTTTCTCTTTGGTTTTGTTTGTTTAATTAGTTTTTACTCAATTCCGAGATTATGAACTTATTAATGTTTTCTTTAACGGGGCGGACTAGCTAGTCAATAATACCATGAATACTATTAATATTGTATGCCTATATGGGAACTTAACAGTTGTCAAAATAATGAAATGGGAATTGAGTAAAAATAGTATTGGAAAAATAAATTAGCAACAATTACTATATATAGCGGTAAATTAAGAGAGTAAAACTCTTACATAAATGAGTCAATCAATATTAGGTGAGCAATCAATATCAGTTGGTAATGTTTTCCTTAACGATACGGACTACTTAGTCAATAATACCATGAATACTATTAATATTGTATGCCTATATGGGAACTATAATACTAGTTGTCAAGAAATATATATGGGAACTTAAGATATAGTAGTATAATGATATGTTTGATCTTATTAGGTAAAATATAGTAGTCTACGAAATTCGTGTGATTTTGTGTTATTTTAGAGAGAGTTTGGGTTTAAACAAAGTAATACTCTATACTGAATATTGAAATAATCAATTAGCGACAGTTCTTTGTCAAAAGTATTAAAACTTAAGTTATTTTCGAAATCTTTTTTCTTATGCATGGTAACTTTTCTTGAAAAAATATTAAAAATTGAGTCAATAAAATGATGATTACAATGAAAATAGTTATTGTGGGAGTATATTTCCATAAATATCTAAAGTCACAGAATAAGACGGTAATATCTTAGTCAATAATTTTGTCAATGATGAAGATTTCTTTCACCAAAAAGAGTACAAATATTTGGGTTAAATTATTTTTTAAAAAATAATCATATTTGAATTAGTCAAAAAGATTAAAAAAAAAATGATAGTTTTTGGCATTATATCACTAATAAACTATTTAGTTTGATGTAACAATTATTTTCGGGGAATAAATTTTTGTTACCGACTTAATTAAAAAAAAAAAGAAAAAGAAAAAAAGAGAGTAACGTTTGTAATAATAATATCCGTTGCAACATATATAACGACGGATTGATAATTATAAATCACTGATATTGGACAATGGATTGATTATTCAGTGTCCATTATGCAGACATTGGCGAATATATAGTGACAGTGACAATCGCATTGGTCTGTAATAACATATTCAGTGTCCGTTAACTAGTAGATAGACCAAGCAAATGAGAACAAAGGTCCCTCTCTCTCTGTATGTCCCCATCTACCATTTTGTAGTATTCCTTGGTTTGGAATTGGATCACATTTGTCCTGCCAAAAAGCTATTAGTATATTGTCGTATCTTTTTCCTTTTTTTTTTTTTTAGATTGACTTCTCTACCACGGCGTAATAGTTATTTACATTCTGTAGATATTGAACTTGAGATTTGGTGTGAAACTTTAATGGGGGACAGACTCGGTCTAATTGTTAATTAATATCGAACCAAAAACGCTTTCCACTGATTATCTTTCGATTTTATAGCACACTAAATTAGTGAAGAGTAAAACTTATCATCTCAGTATCCATCATGTAGTAATCGTCCCCACATCTTAATTATTATTGTTTTCATTACCCAGTTCAGAATTGACAGCCTCTCACGATTTATAAAATTTAAGTATCATAAATTCACGGAGGAAGGTTTAGTGGCTAGTGGGGATAGTTAAGTTAAAAAAAATTAATACTATGCAAGAAGAGGGAGAGAGAGATAGAGCACTAGTTAATGAGATTGTAACTTTAGTTACTTAATTTGTTTGTTTTCTATATATACTAACGTTATAGATGAATAACATAGAAATGAATGAAACCTATAAAAGCAAAAATAGAAATAGAAGAAGAGTAGAGTGAGTCACGGGTGTGTGTAGTGGCAGAGGGCACGTGTCGAAAAGAGAAGACCCCATGTCCCTCTGACCCTCTCTGTATGTCCCCATCTACTTGTTCATAGCTTTGATCTTATGATTTTATATCCTTCATCCTTAAGAATTTAATCTGTTACATTTCATTATCAAATTGAACAGTGAATTTCTCCTTCCAAAAAGCTATTATATTGTCAGATCTGTTTTATTTATATTGATTTTGCTACCATTGTTTTCATATTCCGAAGACATGTTTTGGATGATAAATATTTCCAAATGCTTACTATTGAACTATCATGTATATATTACTTGTATTTGATCCATCCATCATTGGTCTTTTTCATGAACGACATGCATCATCATTAGAATTATCTTCCCAATTAACAGCACCTGGTAGCCGCATCATAATCAGATGAATCCAACCATTCATATATATATATATATATGATCTTTTTAAAAAAATATATATATAAATTTATAGTAGTTAGTTTAACATAAAACAAATCCCATCTCCATTTGTGTAAACATGGGATCTAAAATATTCTGTTTGTTTTTATTTTGTATGTTATGATTTGAAATACACCTATGGGCTTTTTTCAATAGTTTTTTTCATCATTACTTATAAATTTTTGACTTGATCCAAAGTCCAACACCAATTTAAAATTACAAACATTCTTTATCAAAATGACAAAAAAGGTCTGGACACAAGAATAATATCATCGATCATCAAACCGTAGTAGTAGGTACCCACAACGTCCCCATCAGACAGAACCTTGTGAACAGACTCACAGGGTTGGAGTTCTAGAACAGTCTAGATCCTACCGAGGACCCTCCTGGCTGCAGCAACCGTAAACTCTATATCCTCCCGAGTGTGAGCCAAACTCGTAAACCCAGCCTCAAATTGAGACGGTCCAAAGTAAACACCTTCTTCCAGCATTCCCCTGAAAAACCTACCAAACTTCTCGGTGTCGCTCTTCTTCGCGTCTGCGAAATTATAGACCGGTCCCTCCACGAAAAAGAAACCGAACATCCCGCTTATGTTACCGCCACACATGGAATGCCCGCTTTTATTTCCAGCTTCTAAGATTCCGCGGGTTAGCTCCTTCGTGATCTTGTCTAGATACTCGTATGTTCCTGGCTGCTTTAGCCGCTTCAGAGTGAGAATCCCTGCAGTCATTGCTAGCGGATTACCACTTAGAGTCCCGGCTTGGTACATCGGACCTGCGGGAGCAACCTGCAACAAGAAAAAATAAGAACATAAATTTTATTAACTACAATGCTTAAAGTTTTGGATCGAGATGGACATAAAAACCAAACCGGACTATTCAGCAAATCGAAATTCACATTTTTAATTAGTTAGATACTAAAAAACAATTATCCTATTTTTTCAAACATATTATATTATCCAAAAGAAAAAAAACTCGGTCCTAGTTCGGTATAGATTTTTAACAACAGGAAAAGAAAAAAGAAAAAAAAAAGACAGGAAATAAAAATTGAAGTGTACATATTACCATCTCCATAATATCTCGTCTTCCACCGAATGCTCCCACGGGAAGACCGCCGCCGATGATTTTTCCCAGAGTTGTCAAATCGGGCTTGACTCCGAAGTATTCTTGGGCTCCACCATAAGCTAAACGAAATCCCGTCATGACTTCATCGAAGATGAGAAGAGAACCATTGTCTTTAGTAAGCTGGCGTAAATCGTTGATGAATTCTGGTGTAGGAGTGATGAATCCAGAGTTACCAACAACAGGTTCAAGAATAACCGCAGAAATCTCGCCTTTATGCGTCTCAAATAGCTTCACAACAGCTTCAATATCATTGTATGGAGCTGTTAAAGTGTTTGAAGTAGCTGATTTGGGTACACCTGGTGAATTTGGTAGCCCTAAAGTGGCTACACCGCTACCAGCTTTAACAAGGTAGGCGTTAGCGTGACCGTGGTAACATCCTTCGAACTTGATGAACTTTTCTTTATTAGTGAAGGCTCGGGCAAGACGTAGCACACCCATACATGCTTCGGTACCCGAATTGACAAAACGAACCATTTCAATGCTCGGAACAGCTGATATAACCATCTCAGCAAGAACATTCTCTAAGAGACAAGGAGCACCAAAGCTTGTTCCTTTTTTCATCGTGTCAGCTAGAGCCGCGAGAACCTACAGTAGATTCGTTTCTTTATTAAAATACAAGTAAAGAAAATTCTGGTTTACAAGAAAGAAAGGAATAACGGAACCTCATCATCGGCATGGCCAATTATAGCTGGTCCCCAAGATCCAACGTAGTCGATGTACTCATTTCCATCAATGTCCCACAACCTTGAGCCTTTAACGGAATCAACAAAAACTGGTGTTCCACCAACGGATTTGAAGGCCCGGACAGGGGAATTCACACCTCCAGGCATAAGATTCTGTCAGGAAGAGAAACCAGGTTTTCAATAGTGAGGAGTAAAGATAACAACGAATTACATTTTCAGAAACATGAATGAATCATTCTGAAGAAAACGCGAGACTCTAATCGACGAGTTTTTACCTCACCGAAAAGTCATCCTAATTTAACCAGAAAGAAAATAAAAACCACAAGAATCAAAAGAAATACACAATCAATCAACCGGAAAATGGCTCACAAAAATACACAATCACTAACCTTAGCATCATTGAAAGCTTCCTCTGATTTCTGAAGAGTGAAACTTGTCTTCTTCTTGTCGGCGGAAGCAGACATGTTGATATAGCACCGGTTAGACGGCGAAGAAGAAACTCTCTTCGGGATCTTCGAGGAACTCAAAACCCCCAGCGCAATTCCCGATCCTGTAAGTGTCGCCGACATCTTGCCCTCTGTAACTCGCAGTCTCTCTCTCGCGGTCGGAGTTGGTTGGTTTGAAAGTGGGTGGCTTCTTAAAGAATAGTCAAGAACAACATAAGTGGAATTTAAGGCTACGTACCCTAATTAGAATAGAAATAATACAGTTTGGTTTCGTGTTATACTACTATACAGACTGTATCAACTAGTCTACATAACATTACTACCAGTATTAAGTGGCTAAAAGAAAAATGTATAATTGACTTGAAAGAAAAAAAGTATTGTATAATCTCATTATATATGACCAACTATTGTTGTTTGAACTAGGTCTGGCTGTCCGGGTACATGTTGGAGTTCGGGTATGGTTTTCGGTATGAGGCTCATAAGTCTTACTCAATATTCTTAATTTTCAGATCAAGTTAGGTTTGGTTTATTTCGAGTTCTGTTTGGATAGGGTTTTACATTTCGAATTCGGTTTTCGGAGATCGGTTAATATCCAAAACTATTAGAATAAAACTACCCAAAAATATCTGAAAGTATCCGAATTAAGAATTAACCGTTAAACTCGATAGACAAAACTCAAACTACCAACTTTGAACTCTAAAACTGGAGTTTTCAAATGTGAAACTTGTTTTATATTTATTATTAATACTGAAAGATAACATCTAATGAGTATTTTATATAGACACTTACGTTTTTTTTTTGAAATGGACAAATAAAAAACTGATTAGAGAAACAAAAAAAAAACCGATTACTTTGGTTGCTTATTTATTAGTTTTCATTTTTCATTATAACACGTTCTTACAAAAAAAATCTGAAAATAGAGATAAAAAAATATATATCTAAAGTTTAATTCATCAAATTGACATCGAATTAACTCCAAAATATATGAGTGAAGATATACAAATCAGTAAAATTTCAAAATCGAAACTTAAAATAATAAGAAGTAATAGTAAATATCAAACAAAATATGAGAATAGGATTTGGTAAACCTAAAATTTTTATGTGAAACACATATATAGAGTATGGAAAAGAAAAGAAAAGGTTGTTTCATAAGCCAAAATTTACCGAGAAAACTAACATATAAGAAACTATATAATTTTATCCAGCAAATGGCACAAATGTAAACAAGAAAAAAATGAAACTCTGTTGTTTAAAGGCTAATTGCAAGTAGTAATCGTCCCCACATCTTATTATTGTTTTCATTGCCCACAGCTCAGAATTGACAGGCTCACGATTTATAAATTTTAAGTATCATAAATTCACGGAGGAAGGTTAGTGACCTAGTGGGGGTAGTTTGAATTATTTTAAATATGCAAGAAGAGAAAGTGAGCACTAGTTAGTGAGATTGTAACTTTAGTTACTTAATTTGATTGTTTTCTATATATATCAACGTTTTTCGAATAAAAACTTAGAATTAGAAATGAATGAAACCTCTAAAAACAAAAATAGAAATAGGAGAAGAATAAAGTGAGTCACGGACTCACTGGTGTGTAGTGGCAGTGGGCGCGTGTCTAAAAGAGACAACCCAAGCAAATGACTAATTGGGACAAAAGTCAAATCATAAATTCTTAAAGACAGGCTGTTAAATTTTTCCCACCAAATGATTATTGGGTAAATAAATCTTGTGGCATATTTTAAGAAAAAAAAAAAAAATCTTGTGGCATATAGTTTAATGATAGTGTTTAAGCTCTTTGGAACGATTTCATGGGGTGTTAAAAAAAGTCCATCAATTTTGGTTCTTGCTTCAATGTCTCTTGTTGGTTTTTTGTTTGAAGTTCCATACGTAGAACCATAATGCAAGAGTTTCAAGGTAAGACGTCAGTTGTCAGGCAGTGCATGCGTTTTTTTTTTCCCTTCACAACCAATAGTTTTGAAGAGAGATTCGACGTATATATGTAACACAAAATGAAGAGACTATAGGGTTAAAGGTAAATAGAGAGTAAACTATCTTAGCAAAAAAAAAATAGAGAGTAAACTATTACATAAATGGATTCTTAACATAAGTGACTCATTAACAACATTAGTAATTCTTTTTCAAGCTGAATTTTTTTTTTTTACGACGCTCTTCTAACATTTTCTTTAACAGTAAAAAAAAAAAATATACATATATTTTGTCGCGTTTGTATTTTTAAAGACGTCATTCTCTTATTCAGTCACTTCGTACTCTTACATAAATGAGTCAATCAATATTAAGTGAGCAATCAATATCAGTTGGTAATGTTTTCCTTAACGATAGGGACTACGTACTAGTCAATAATACCATGAACTAGATAACAACCCGCACATAGTGCGGGATGAAGTGATTCAAGTAAAATTATTATGATTAAAATTATTATCTGGGATCCAAGATCCGTTTGTGTAAAACGTAACATGTAATAATTTTTTTTTGTTTTATTCAAACTTGGGACTATTTATATAAGAATACGTTTTACCCGTGGAATATTTGAACCTTGAATAAAGCTTCAACGTGATAAAGAAATTATTGACGAAATGTTACCATTTATGGCAATATGTCTTTCCGTATGTTTTAAAGATTTCGAGATTTTGTAGTATAAAAATAATTTTTTTATTATTATTTAAGTATAAGAAATCCAAAAATTTAGCAAAGATGATATTTGATAATTTCCGAGTTAAGATTTTGTAGTGTTCCAAATATAAGATTCTTATATTATGAATGGATTATTTACGAAATGGTTATAATGTGACCGTTTGACAAAAAAAGAGGTTATAATGTGGCCAGATTTTGGTTTATATATAAATGTGGTTATAATATTTTTCTTCGAAAAGTTAGAACCACTCCAAAAAAATCGGATTTTAAGTATCCGTAACATGTATAGAAAAGAGATTATCTTATTTATTTAAGTACAATAGATATAAAATTTTATGAAAGATTTAGAGATTTTGTAGTTTTGAATTCGAGATTCTTGAACAAAATGTATATCTTTTATCATTTAAATATAAGCATATATATAAATAAAAAGATTTTTTACCCATCGGCTAGAGAAGATTTATATAAATGTATATAAAGAAAAATATAAATATAAAAATTTATTAATATAAGATAAACACAATTTTTTTCCTTTTTAATTATTGAAAATAGATTATTAATATAAATAAACAAAGATCCCGTGATTTGTTGTTAAATATAAATATGATATCAGTTGCCTAATTATTTGCTTTTTAATTATAATTTCGTTTTTTTGTTATTTGTATGATATATGTATGTATTAAGACTAATGGCAAAATATGTAAATAGTCTAGTAAAATTTGGGTAATAATTTAAATGGGTGAAAATTCACTCTGAGAACGACATGTCAGCATAGCAGTTTAGTTAATAACACGTCAAGATAAGGTTTATTTTATAAAGTGCTTCTCTATTAATATATAAGGGATACTATTAATATTGTATGCCTATATGGGAACTATAATACTAGTTGTCATGAAATATATATGGGAACTTAAGATATAGTAGTATAATGAGATGTTTGATTTTATTAGGTACTAATATATAGTAGTCTACGAAATTCGTGTGATTTTGTGTTATTTTAGAGGGAGTTTGAGTTTAAACAAAGTAATACTGTATACATAACATTGAAAAAATCAATTAGCGACAGTTATAAATCAAAAGTATTAAAACTTAAGTTATTTTCAAAATCTTTTTTCTTATGGTAACCTTTCTTGAAAAAGTATTAAAAATTGAGTCAATTAAAATGATGATTACAATAAAATAGTTATTGTGGGAGTATATTTCCATAAATAACTGAAGTCACAGAATAAGACGGTAATCTCTTAGTCAATAATTTTGTCAATGGTTCACCAAAAAGAGTGCAAATATTTGGGTAAAATGATTTTTATAAACAATAATCATATTTGAATTAGTCAAAAAGATTCAAAAAAAATGTTAATAATAGTATTATTATTGTCAACAATACCATGAATACTATTAATATTGTATGCCTATATGGGAACTATAATACTAGTTGTCAAGAAATATATATGGCAACTTAAGATATAGTAGTATAATGAGATGTTTGATCTTATTAGGTAATATATAGTAGTAGTCTACGAAATTCGTGTGATTTTGTGTTATTTTAGAGGGAGTTTGGGTTTAAACAAAGTAATACTGTATACATAATCTATATATAATAGCAATCTAATAAATACCATTTGCACATCTGAACGGTTGCGTCTTTTTATCGCAACTTTTCGTTAATATTTTTATTAATTAAAATATATATTTTACAGTTATATTTTTTTTATAAATTGCATTCGGAATATTTTCTACGGTTGCGTTTTTTACTGTAACTCTTCATAAACAGTTGAAACCGCTTATTGGAATCATTGCAATATTTAGTTTATTTTACGAACAATTGCAATTTTTGGTTTATTTTATAAATAGCTATAACATTTAATTATCTACCGCCGCGTCTCTCGGTGTAACTTTTCATAAATTATTATTTTAATTCTTAATTTTTAATTACTAAAATGTATTTAAATGAGATTGTAACTATTTAATTGAACTGTTTCAACATTTGGATTATTTGACGAATTATTGCAACTTTTGGTTTTGTATTACGAACCATTGTTATCTTTAGTATATTTGATGAACTATTGCAACATTTGGTATAATTGACGAACCGTTGCAGTTTTTGGAATATTTGATATCTACGGTTGCGTTTCTCGGATAAGTTCGTCATATTTTAAAAAAATATTTAAATACTAAAATATATTTAAATGAATTGTTGTTACCGTTTAATTTAACACAATAGCATTTGGTTTATTTGATGTTGAACGTTTAGGCTTATTTATCAAACTATTGTAATATTTGTTTTATTAGTTTATGCCTTTTGCACTTGGGAATAGTTTTTTAGTTACAAATTATTGTTTTTCTAATATTAATATACTTAATAAATTCTTGTGAGGGTTTTCTTTATCATAATTTTTGTAAAATATATATTGATTTGTTATTAAAAAAATTCAAAATTATTACAATTCATTATGATTTTTTCGTTTGATATTTTTTAAATAATTTTTAAAATATATTATCCCGCGACATCGCGGGGGTCCTGAGTCCTAGTATTGAAAAAATCAATTAGCGACAGTTCTTTATCAAAAGTATTAAAATTTAAGTTATTTTCGAAATCTTTTTTCTTATGCATGGTAACCTTTCTTGAAAAATATTAAAAATTGAGTCAATAAAATGATGATTACAATGAAAATAGTTATTGTGGGAGTATATTTCCATAAATAACTAAAGTCACAGAATAAGGCGGTAATATCTTAGTCAATAATTTTGTCAATGTTGAAGATTTCTTTCACCAAAAAGAGTACAAATATTTGGGTTAAATTATTTTTAAAAAAATAATCATATTTGAATTAGTCAAAAAGATTAAAAAAAAATGATAGTTTTTGGCATTATATCACTAATAAACTATTTAGTTTGATGTAACAATTATTTTCGGGGAATAAATTTTTGTTACCGACTTAATTAAAAAAAAAAAGAAAAAGAAAAAAAGAGAGTAACGTTTGTAATAATAATATCCGTTGCAACATATATAACGACGGATTGATAATTATAAATCACTGATATTGGACAATGGATTGATTATTCAGTGTCCATTATGCAGACATTGGCGAATATATAGTGACAGTGACAATCGCATTGGTCTGTAATAACATATTCAGTGTCCGTTAACTAGTAGATAGACCAAGCAAATGAGAACAAAGGTCCCTCTCTCTCTGTATGTCCCCATCTACCATTTTGTAGTATTCCTTGGTTTGGAATTGGATCACATTTGTCCTGCCAAAAAGCTATTAGTATATTGTCGTATCTTTTTCCTTTTTTTTTTTTTTAGATTGACTTCTCTACCACGGCGTAATAGTTATTTACATTCTGTAGATATTGAACTTGAGATTTGGTGTGAAACTTTAATGGGGGACAGACTCGGTCTAATTGTTAATTAATATCGAACCAAAAACGCTTTCCACTGATTATCTTTCGATTTTATAGCACACTAAATTAGTGAAGAGTAAAACTTATCATCTCAGTATCCATCATGTAGTAATCGTCCCCACATCTTAATTATTATTGTTTTCATTACCCAGTTCAGAATTGACAGCCTCTCACGATTTATAAAATTTAAGTATCATAAATTCACGGAGGAAGGTTTAGTGGCTAGTGGGGATAGTTAAGTTAAAAAAAAATTAATACTATGCAAGAAGAGGGAGAGAGAGATAGAGCACTAGTTAATGAGATTGTAACTTTAGTTACTTAATTTGTTTGTTTTCTATATATACTAACGTTATAGATGAATAACATAGAAATGAATGAAACCTATAAAAGCAAAAATAGAAATAGAAGAAGAGTAGAGTGAGTCACGGGTGTGTGTAGTGGCAGAGGGCACGTGTCGAAAAGAGAAGACCCCATGCAAATGAGAGAACACTAGTATTTAGTTTAACATAAAACAAATCTCATCTCCATTTGTGTAAACATGGGATCTAAAATATTCTGTTTGTTTTTATTTTGTATTTTATGATTTGAAATACACCTATGGGCTTTTTTCAATAGTTTTTTTCATCATTACTTATAAATTTTTGACTTGATCCAAAGTCCAAACCCAATTTAAAACTACAAACATTCTTTATCAAAATGACAAAAAAGGTCTGGACACAAGAATAATATCATCGATCATCAAACCGTAGTAGTAGGTACCCACAACGTCCCCATCAGACAGAACATTGTGAACAGACTCACAGGGTTGGAGTTCTAGAACAGTCTAGATCCTACCAAAGACCCTCCTGGCTGCAGCAACCGTGAACTGTATATCCTCCCGAGTGTGAGCCAAACTCGTAAACCCAGCCTCAAATTGTCACGGTCCAAAGTAAACATCTTCTTCCAGCATTCCCCTTAAAAAACTACCAAACTTCTCGTGGACTAATAATTTAGAAAAGGGGAAGAAAATGGTATTTAGAAAAGAATGTAGGAAACTTTTCACAAAAAAAAAAGAAAAAAAAAGGAAAAGAATGTAGGAAACTGTGGTATTTTTTCTCTTATTTTTTTTTTCTTAATTTGTTTTCAATATTACAAAAAAAGAAAGAAAAACAATAACGATAGTAGTAGCATTCGATGGTCTAAAACTCTAAATCAGAAAATAATTTTTTTACACACAAAATGAATGAATTTGTTTCAATTTGTGTATATATAAGTTGGAAAGTGGCTAGAGTATGACACAAGTATGTATCTATTTTAGAAAAATTCTATAAGATAGTACCAATAACTATTTGAATCTATTAAGTATAAATCTAAGCCAAAATAATGGAATTACTATAATGGTGAAAAGGGACCTAACAAGATTAACTATCGTCGAAATTACGTTTGTTTAACATGGAGTACTTTTTATTTTATTAATCCACTAAATGTTTGTTTCATACGTTTATCGTCGCCAACTTGCATCACAAATAACCGAAAATTTCTTATAATCCGCCGCTAATGACTAGGTGAAACCATAAAAGTAAAAATAAAAAATAAAAAATTTCAACTAAATGTAAGAAAGTAAATTGAATTAATATAATGATAATAGACCTAACATAGTTCATTTTTATCATCTTGTTAATTTTTAATGATCGATTAATTTATTTCGTTTTCGTAGATGATTTTAATACTATAGATCTATATGACATGTGTTTTGCATATAATTTGTTCAGAGTATAAACCTAATTTGTTATCATGACACTGTGGTCTGTGTATAAGCTTACTTATGCAAATATCATCCTCGCAAGTTTTTTCATATGTAGATCACTATCACAATTACTTTCAGACAAATACATGCAGCTACGCATAAATCATGCACATTATCATTCGGGTGTTGTTGGATGAAAATGAGACTGAGTCATCCTTATTTGCGGGTAAAGGAGATATACATGCTCTTTTGACTTATGAGTTATGATGACTGAAAATAAGAGACTTTAAATACGCACCAACATTTATCATGATTGTATTATTTGTTTTGTTTAATTTGCATATAACAATCTTATTGTCCCAGTTAAATATTACAATACTACAATCATATCGAATTATGAACTACTTGGGCAAAGAAAAAAAAAGGTTAACTTCGAAATTTCACTTGGATTACTTTTTTTGTTAAAGAATTTATCTTGGATTACAGTCTTACAGAGGAGAAAGATCGAAAGATCGTAGTAACTAAAGATCACTAATTCCTAATTAAATAATTAATACTTTATTTTAATCATACGGATATATCTCTGCAAATTAAAAAGTAAAAGAAAGTGAACTTTTCAAGGAAGAAAAGCAGGAATAATCGCGGAAGTGAACTGTGAAGGATGTTGGTTATGATGAGGAAGTTGATCTTTGATCTAAGTCTCCGCCGTGGAAGCATTGCGGCCACACCTATTACACTTCACCGGAACCAAAATCCGACGACAAGAAGGACATGATGACCTTGAAGTCAACCATTTGTCAATACACGCTACGTGGAAAACGTGGCTACAGCGGGGTAGGATTCTGATTTCTTCGCCGTCAGAAAATTCCGTCAAGCAGATTGCACACTCGGTGGAGGAATCACCGTTGTCGCCGGAAGAGCACGGTAAATCGTCTGTAGTGGTGGAGGCAGAGGCGGTGTAAGTGGATTTAGTGAGAGCTTGAAGTGCATTTTTCTTGAGGCCTTTGTTCGGTGGAGGAGATTCTCCGGTGGTGATAGAATTAACGCCAAGGAGACGGCGGAACCAAGCGCAGCGAGCTACGGCGGCTAAACCTGCTACAGATATGAGCGCGCAGAGAAGAGCTGAGAGGATGACAACCATGTCGGTTTCGGTAGCAAGGATTTCTTCCGGCGGTGGCGCCGCCGCACCAAGTAGTCTAGAGGAGCGAGTCATTTTGTTTAGAGTTTGAGTTTTTGTTTGTAGAAAAAACAGAGGAAAATGTGAAAGATGTGAAGATAAAACGTAAAAAACTTTTTTGTTGTTGTTGTTTAGAGAGAGGAAGAAGAATCTGATCCAAGTGATAATAGAGACACACACATACACATCTCTACTTATAGAAGATATGTCCCAATTGCAGATAAATTATTCATCAAATATAAATATGTATTTTTTTAATTTCATGTTATACCTGCTAGTTTTACAACTTTCCGAAGATAAATAATAAGATTGAAGTATCCATAAAGATAAAATATATTTTAATCTTATATTCAAGTAAAATATTTGATTTTTTTTTCTTCCTTTTGTAATTCAAGTTTGATGTTCTAAAAAACTTTTCTCGACAAACCAAACATCGGTATTTCGAAAACTAAAGTTTTATTCGATAGGTTCAAAATTTAAAATTAAACCCCAGATTTAATACATGCTTTGAACGTTGAAAGTATTTATACTTTGAAAGTTCTGATTAGCAAATTGCTCAAGTTTAATTCATCAAATCAACATCGAGTTAACTAGTGTCAATCTAAACAACCATGTAACTTTTTGTATTTTCTCTTGATGTAATCAATAACTTTGTCTGATGGTGTGTCAGCATTTGCTCACAGTTAAAGATTCACTTTTGAGAAGGCAGCAAAATTTCCTCTACAGTAGTTTCCTAAACGTAAAGTTTGAGAACAGACTCGACCTCTTCCATCTCACACACTTCATGTGTTTTCTTCAGGCGTTGTATTTCCAAAATATATGAGTGAAGATATACACATCAGTAAAATTTCAGCATCGAAACTAACAATAGTAAGTAGTAATAGTAAATATCAAACAAAATTTGAGAATAGGATTTGGTAAACCTAAACTTTTAATGTGAAACACATAGAGTATGGGAAAGAAAAAAAAAGTTGTTTCATAAGCCAAAATTTACCGAGAAAACTAACATCTAGGTCTAAGCTTTCTCTACTTGCTCATCCGTTATGAATCACTTTGTGTTTACTATACAGTATATAAAAGACATGTAATGTTGCATTTTCATCATTTTAAAATATAAAACTACCAATAAATTTAATTTTGGGAAAATTATAAATATAGGATGTCTACTAAAAAGTTTATCCATATACATCTTTTATATAAAATTGTCACTTACGACTAATGTACCCTTACATTCTATTTTAAGCAGTTATTTAAAAAGAAAACCAGAAAAATATCTATATTAGTATTTTTGAAATACATTTTATACCGAATAGATTAGAAAATATCCGAAATTTTTGGTACCCGACCCGGTACTAAAATTTTACTTCAAACTCTTACACCGGATATTCCATATTTTTCATTGTATCGGGTTATAAGAAACCAAACTCTTACACCGGCTATTCCATATTTAACAATATAGATATTTAGAAAATTTGATTAAGATTTAAAATTATAAATTTTCTATTATGTTTGTTTTATTTTTTTTAACTGTATTGAATTATCATATAATATATAAAGTTAAGAAAAATTTCATTTTTTTCTGCATATATTGTGACTCAAAATTTTAAAAACGGACATATATTACCTAATTGATAAAAAATGTGTGTGTTCAATATCCCACATCGGCTAAAATGTTTAGACAATGATTCATAATCATATTATAAATAAGATCAAAATAAATCCAAATCCGAATGAACATGAAACTTAGCTTAACAAGCATCCAAATTTTTAAAGTTTTATATACAGTTTAATTCGGTCTTTAGTTTAACTGTTTAATTTTACCGAAAATATTAAATTTTAAAATTTAAAATTTTTTTTTAATTATAATTGATATATCTAAAATCAAATTTTTTTATATAATATCATAAACATTTGAACAAATAAAAAAAAAAAAATAACACGAGACATATTATATTGCGGGACGAGTTTATATGGCGAGATCAACATTAATAAAATTTAAAATATTACTAATATTATTAACCCGCCGCTTCAATACGGGTTAAATCCTGAATTTATTATTTTTTAACACCACCAATATTAGACATATCAAATCAGCCAGATTTAGATAAGTTTGATAAAACCAAAAATGTTCCGTGGTATACCGTTACTTAATAACAATAATAAACTGTAAAATATAAATATCTTATAAAATGATACCAATTTGCAAATTTTTATAGATAAATAGATAATACACAATCATTAAATTTTAAAATTCTCTATTTTCAGAAAATAAATCGTCCTGCGGTGTACCCACTCCTCCTTTGGACATGTGGGCCTCCTGATTGACGGTCGGTCCTCTACGTCTGGGAGGTTTTAAAAACTTGTTTACCCACCATAAAAATCACCACATAATTTTTCTCCGTGTTTTGTCCTCACTCACACGGTTCCGATAATTACTCCTGAAAGGTCACTCATCCTGAAATTGCTCAAGTCTAAGCACGTTTAACTAGTTTTCTCAGGACGTTGAACCGAAAAGAGAACTGCACTTTGGTGACATAGATGACCAAATGAATTTTTTTAAACCTCTGCATGCACCACAATATTTTTGAAACCGGAGTGCTATATGTTGTCTGAATTAATCCACCTAGTAATTTTAAAATTTCTTTTTAAATGAGAGGCTCTTTATTTTGTGGATGGATTCTAAATGTTTTGTTAACGGGATAAATTTGGGCATTATCTACAAGGATCTTATTATATAAAGCTTGATTTTTAAAGTTAGTAACACATAGGATCATGACAGGTGTCATATATATTGAACGGATTTTGACACGTGTAAAAAGAAAAATTATATAATAAATACAAATTCTAATTTTTTTTTAATAAAAAAGTATATAAAATATAGAAAAGAAGAAAATTATACAGTAAATTAAATAATATGGTAAATTACTAATCGTAAAATGAAAAAGAATGATGAAAATTTTATTATATAAGAAATCTAAAACTAAAAGTATTACAATTACTTTATTTTGAAAAGGTAAATAAAAATAATATAGTAAATTACTAATCGTAAAATGAAAAAGAATTATTAAAATTACTAGAAAGCTTGGTTTATATATATGAGTTTCCTTTTCAATTAGGCATATGTGAGATTAATATATGTTTTTTTTTCTTTTTTTTTTGTAATATGTTTTACTTATATTTGTATTTTTTTTGTCAATTATAATTGTGGTAATTTTAGATTATTTTAAAAATTTTTATTTTCATCATTCAATTATTGAAAATTATATATCAACATGCTTATAAATTTTTATTTTATTTATAATTTTTTTTTTTTTTTTAGAATATTTATTTTGATTTCTACATTTAGCTTTGAATTGTCTTTTCCCTCTCGCCTTGTCCTCTCCAGTAACAGGAAGGGCCATGACCGCAGTGGCATCTGCCACCTTGGTAGAATTCCCCGTTGTCTCAATCGGGGCGATTAAAGTCTCCTCGGGACCCGCCGCGTCAACGACAGGATCAGCAGTAGTTGTTGCCTCGGTCTCTCTAGCAGCCTCGGGAGGAGAGGGGCTCCCAAAAACGGCAGCCAAAGCTTTTTTCTACTCGGCCGCTTTCCTTTCCGCAGCCTTCTTCTCACGGAGGGATTGCGCAGCGCCGTGCATCTCCACAAAGAAGTTTTCCCGACTGTCCGAAGAGGTTGAAGAAGAAGGATAGGGTACACCGTGGTGCAACTTTAGAACCCTATCAACTCTCTCGCGCGTGAAGTGGTTAAGCCAATGATACCTCCTGGCAGCTAATTCTTCGTGCGTATCAAGGAAATCCTCGGGAAAGTTCTCAAGGAAAGATGTGGCTCGGTCTGCAAAAGGAGCAATGAAGCGTTAGACAAAAGCTAAATCACAACAGTTGGCAAGGCAAGCACAAACTTTGAAATTAAATACCAATTTTGCCCCATTTACAAACAACTTTCCCAAGGCAGCCCTCGGGAACACAATCTTCGTCAAGGGCGACAAAGAAGAAATGATCGGTATACTTCTCGTCTTTGCTCGGGAACCCGCCGATAACCCTGATGTTTTTAACTGGAGAAATGTAGTATCTCTCCATCAGGCCCGGGATACGTCGGATTTCGAGGAGATTCCTTAAGTGCACGAGCGTGATGTTATTGTCCGACTCGATACCACGCACTAGAGTCCCAATGAGGTGTTGTAGACCTCGGATCGTGATCTGAGCTAAGGCAAGTTTGTATGACCAAAGGTACTCTATAATCGGCCTCGGGATCGGAAACCAGAGGAAGCAGAAGTAGAAGAACCCCTCATACAACGTGAAAAACCCCTCGGGAGGATTGTCAGCTCTCTCACTCGGGGTCGGAAGCCGCAGAGTGACCGCCTCGCCAAAACCGAACCGAGCCCTCAAGTCCCGTAGTGAATCCTCGGTGGACAAAGTAGAACCCGGAGGGTCGGGTCTATTCACCTTTTTGGCTCGTCTATTCTTCTTTTGAGCCATCTTCGCGCCCTGTACCGCCAGCTGAAGCAACCTGGCTGCCTCCTCGGGATCGTAGAAGACCTCCTTGTCCTTCAGTGTGGGTATAACTGGCACCTCGGGCACATCCTGCCAACAAGAACCCCCAGCCTCATCTATAACGGGAGGGCGCTTACCTTTCCTTCGAAGAGTCTCCTCGGGCTCTTCGGGCAGATCCAGTTTGCGGGCCATATCCGCGATGGTATCCTCCCGAGCCACAAATCGGCTCGGGTCCTCCTGATTATTGGACGACGACTCAGCATCGCTGTCCCCACGGCTTGACGCATCCGCCTCGGGCTCAGAACTACTCCACACCATTCTTCTCTTGTGAATCGGAGGAAGACTATCACTTCGGGATGAACCACTAGAATCTGAGAGCGACATTGGCCTCGGGACGGATTGGGAAGAATCGGAGAAACAAGATTTTCCAGGTCGGAAAAATCAAACTTATGATCTAACCACGGCGGCGATACGACGGAAAATATAACGGAGCAAAGGAAAAGACAGAAAATCAAGATCAGAGAGAAGAGAAGCGAACCTTAAAGAGTTTTCCTTTGCAGATTGCAAAATGAGAAAACGAGTTGGAGGCTTGGTATTTATAGAAATTCAAGGCGCGTCGGGTACGCGTTCACCAAACAAAATACTTCGCGTCCGCCCAAACCACGCGAATCAGCAAGAGACCTTTCCACTTCTCGAGAAGGAAACCCAACCGTGACACCCCAGAAGAAGATGAAGCGTCAAGAGAATATGAACCGTCATTGAAACACAAATCGCCTCGGCATACAAGGATAGCTCGGAACAAAGTTTAAACTGCTCGGACTTACAATCGTGAAGCTCGCCACACTTGCACCTCAAGTTAGCGAGCTGGGGGGCTAACTGTTGGGGTCGGGTTTTCACCCAGCCTTTGAGTCCGATCCGAACCACACAGTTTGGGGTACCTTGCCAACCTGCTCGGGGTACTTTGTCCGACAGCTCGGGCACCCTGCCCGATGGCTCGGGAATCCTGTCCGACAGCTCGGGTATTCTGTCCAACAGCTCGGGTATCCTGTCCAACAGCTCGGGTACCCTGACCGACAGCTCGGGTACTCGGCCAGTCAGTTCGGGTACCCTGCCAGTCGGTTCGGATATCCTACCAGTCGGCTCGGGTACCCTTTCGGTGCCTCGGCTCAGGTTGAACGTCACACCATCAACCTGTCCCGAGCCGAATGCACTAATTACCCTGAGCCGAGCCTCCAAGACACCCGAGCTGACTCTTCAAACCTTCCGTGGTGTTTACGAAGCTACCCGAGGCAAGGGGTCTCGGGTCCACCTGAGTTGAAGTCACCAGCCACCCGAGCCGAGTGCGTCCGAGGGGAAATCTTCCCGAGGCAGCCTCTAAGCCACCCGAGCCAAATACATCAAGTTACCCGAGGCGGGGCCTCGAAGATACCCGAGGAGAAATGTTGAAGATTCCCCGAATAAAGACTTAGTGAATAAATGCCTTCTCGAAGGATCATAACAGCATTTCCGAGAAAGAAGAATCATTTCCAAAATACTCGAAAATGATAAGAAAGGATCTCGAAGGATCGACTCGAATCAAGAAATCTTCCGAAAAACTCCGTAGAATAAAGAAAGTATCCTAATCCGCGATATTCTAGGCCGACTTCAAGATAAATGGAAATCTTCCGAGAATATCGCTGGAGAGCCGGTTTACCACCCCTATATAAAGCAAATCGAGACTCTCACAGAGGACACAAGCAAAAACGCTCTAGACTTCAGACTACAAAAGCTCTGACTCTCGAAAGAAAACAAACACTTTTTTTTTTACGATCTAACTCTTTGTACGATCAAAGCTATACTTTTCATCAATAATATCAAGAACACCATCTTTGGTTATCGCTCTTTCTGTTGTTCTTTGAGAATTCTTACATATCGTATCCCTAAAATAAAACCCTAGACAAATCTCGATTGTGTTAGTTTCGACTTCCACAATGACATATCATGTTACATCTCGTTCAAGCTCGCTAAGACTTTGTTTTCTTTTCTCAGCCGGAAACAATTTACCGAAGAACAAGCGGAGAAGTGGTGGGGGGTGAAAATGGAGCTAAAGTGTGTGAGCGCCACAACATTCTAGTTTCTTAGGACTCCTAATGCCTTCTTCAATAGAGAGAGAGGCTAACAGAGATAAAGAAAAGATAGTGACATATAGAATAAATAGAGAAAAACATGGATACAGATTTTTATTTGGAACATGATGTTTTTCTAATGTTCATAGAAAAAAAAATGTTTGTAGTAAATTATGGAGGGGTTATTGGTTCATGGATTTATAAGGAATTAGAAATCCAAACAAAAATCATTTGTTATTCAATCATTGATTTTAAAATCCTAATTAAAATCATGTGTTATTGGTTCTATGATTTATAAATACTAGTTAAATTCCTATGTTATTCGTTTAGTCATTTGTTTTTGGATTTGAGAATCCAAATTATGTTTTAAATGGATTTGAATGGAATTGAAAGAGAAAAATAGAAGGATTCAAATCCATGGGTAAACACATGTTATTTCAAAATCCATATATTTTGATTTCATAATTAATAGAGATCTTCAAATCCTATATGGATTTACAAATTAATAAACCAATAACACCCCCTATATATTAAACTTATTTTTTTTCTTTAGTATTTGTTAGTTCCTTATGATAAACAAACTTCTAATCAGAGTAAGTAGAGATACTACTTCATTGTAATGGTTGACCTAAAAGGTCAATCACACAACTAAGAAAACAGAACAAATCTAGACTTTCGATTTTTCCCAAAAAAATTATCTGACTGTTTTAGAAAAAAAAAAAAAAAAAACAGAAAAGGAAAAAATACCAATTTATGATGTTGGTAATTGACTAAATTGTTACAAAACGAATTGTTTAAGAAAAATCCCCAACCCCAGAGAAACCCTTCATCTCCCATCATCTTTCTCATTCAATCTGCAAAATTTCGAGGTATGGTTGTAATTTGTTTTTTACATTATTAAAAATGTTTGTTTCTTAGCTTTGATTTGAAAATTTACATTTTTTGGTGTTCGAATCCGTCAATTGTTCATTTTTCTTTCTTTTCGTAAGCTTGATGCTATATCCTATGGCTTGACGAAATCCTCAATTCGTGTGTGTCTATGTTGCAGATTCATGGCTACAACACGACTTAACTCCTCTTGCCACTTTCCATCGAGCACAAGACTTTATTGTGAGAGCTATCTAAGTCTGAGAACGACCGCGAGGATTAGTTATGCCGGAACCCTAACCGCTCCACGTGGCTATCTTGCTGTAAAAGCAAACGGTGGTCAAGCTTCCGTGGTGACTGCAATGGCTATAACGGAGAAGAAACAAAAGAAGTATCCTGGAGAATCAAAGGGTTTTGTGGAAGAGATGAGGTTTGTGGCGATGAGATTGCACACAAAAGATCAGGCAAGGGAAGGAGAAAAAGAATCTAATAAATCTCCGGAGGAAGGTCCGGTGGCTAAATGGGAGCCGACGGTGGAAGGATACTTACAGTTTCTAGTGGATAGTAAGTTGGTTTACGACACGCTTGAGGGGATCATCGACGAATCCGATTTCCCAACTTGTGAGTTTCTTTCTCATTTCTTATGAATTTAAAGTATCATGTTGATTCATTTCAGAAGTTGAGTGATTTGGAGGATAGTTTTTAAAATTTTTGTTCTAGAATGTCTACTGAATGTTTTGGACTTGATTTGCGTTTAAAGTGAGACCAAACTTCTTGGATCATATGCACACATTAGACTCTTGAAACAATCTGAGGGATCATGGTTCTTTATAATGTATTAGAAATAAATACCGGTTTGTGAAAAGTGGGTTCTTTTTCTTCTGTAACATTGTCAAAATCTCTGTTTTTGTTATGTGTAGATGCCGGTTTCAAGAATACGGGATTGGAAAGAGCAGAGAGTTTGCGGAAGGATATGGAATGGTTCAAGGAACAAGGTTATGAGATTCCAGAGCCAATGGCTCCTGGTAAAACATATTCTGAGTATTTAAAATATTTAGCAGAGTATGATCCTCAAGCATTCATTTGTCACTTCTACAACATTTACTTTGCTCATAGCGCCGGTGGCCAAATGATTGGAACAAAGGTAAAGAAAGAAACTTCATGCACCAAAATCACTGAAGTTGGAACTATTTTCTGAAAGTTTTACAAGTTTTGCAGGTATCTGAGAAGATACTCGATGATAAAGAACTCGAGTTCTATAAATGGGACGGTCAACTTTCTCATTTGTTGCAGAATGTGAGGCAAAAACTGAACAAAGTTGCAGAGGTGTTGTGAATTTAACACTACTGTGAACAAGAAAGATTATAGTTTGTGCATTCTAATGGCTAATGTGAATTTTGATATTTAAATGGCAGTGTTGGACAAGAGAAGAGAAGAATCATTGTTTGGAAGAGACAGAGAAATCGTTCAAGTTTTCCGGGGAGATTCTTCGTCTTATATTGTCCTGATTTGATTCACAAACTCTTTAGATCTTCAAGTCAATATTCAATAAAGCATTTTGCTAGTTTTCGTGGAACCAATACGATTCATGAGGTTTGTGTAGTAATTCAAGAAGACAAAAGTTTGGGTGGAACAAGTACAATTCGGAAAAGTTTATGCATTTTATGGATGTTATCTCTATGACATTTAATTTTTGTATAGTTGTTGCGTAAAACATATCGTAATAACCAAAATATCAAATTATTTTTATGTGTTTTTTTTGTTGGGAAATGGATACAAACGAGAGTCGTTATTATTACACACACTTGGCTAGTACAGAACTCAAACACCGAAAACAAACGTAAAAGCAAAGACAATGTTCGAAGTTGAAGTTTACCCGTGTTTGAAGAGGAAACAATGGTTCAACATCTGACCACGAAGATGAGGCAGCACCAATATTGTATTGAGAAGCTGGAGCGGTAACAACCTCATTGCTCCTTGATTCTACCCTCGATATTTTCCACAACTCCTTTTTTTTTCTTCCTCTTCCTCGTTTTCGCTAACATACTCTTGCAGTTGCATATCTCCAGAAGACATACTAATATGATCAAGCTCCATAGATACTTCTCTCATGCTTGGTCGTTTCCTCCCTTTCAGATTGAGACACTTCCTTGCAACTTTCGCCGTTGCAGTCACTTGACTCAACATGCAACCATCTCTTATACGATGATCGATAATATCAGAGAGTTTGTTTTCTTTCATTGCAAGAATGAAATAAGTTGCCAATGTCCTGTTTTCTTGAGACCGCAAAAAAGAAATCGACTTTTCTCCAGTTACTAACTCTACTAGCACGACCCCGAAGCTATAGACATCACTTTTGTCGGTGAATTGGCTAGATTGAAAGTACTCTGGATCCATATATCCTACCGTACCTGAAACTGTACCGTTATCAAGTGGGTATGATCTACTGTTACCGTTCTTGACGTTCGAAAATCAGATACCTTGGCTCGATATTTCTCATCCAACATTATGTTTGTAGACTTGACGTCTCTATGATAGATTGGAGACGTTGCAAACGAGTGCAAGTATGAGAGAGCTCCTGCAATATCTATAGCAATGCGGAGACGCATTTCCCATGTAGCCATCATGTTATCATCAAACTCATCATGAAGATGTTCGAAAAGGTTACCATTAGGTATATACTCGTAGACGAGAACTGGGACATTTGTCTCGAGGCAACATCCCAAGAGTTTCACGATGTTCCTATGGTTGATCTGTGAAAGAATAACAACCTCATTGATAAACTCTTATAGCTTGTCTTCGTCCACGACTTTGGATTTTTTTACAGCTACAATTCTTCCATCGACAAGCATTCCCTTGTACACAGTACCTTGACCACCCTGACCAAGTATTCCGTTTGAACTGAAGTTTTCAGTAGCTTTTTCCAATTCTCGCGAACTGAACACTTTTGTCTTTTCGACCATGCCTTCTGTTGAAGTCAATTGTTGTTGCAACAATAGACCCCCATTGCGCTTGAAAAACTTCTTCTTTTGATTTAACTTCCTTTGCTTTTTAATAAATTTGTATAACAAGTATATTCCACCCACAAATATCACTGAGCAGAAACTCGTACCAAGACCTGCAAACATAGAAAAGAAAAGCAAAATCTCTTTTTGTGTTTCTTAACTTCTTGAATAAATGGTAATATAAAGTTGATCAAAGTTGATCATCATTGTTGAAAAAGAAAAAATGTTGCTCATTACCATCGTAAAAGAGCTTTAAATGGACACATACATTTGTGGTAAAAAGTTCCCACGACTTACCTATAGCAAGTAGCCGATGATTGGTGGACATACAGTCATAGTTTCCATATAAATTGACACATCTGGTGCCTTCCCAACAGTACCCATTGTTTTGATTTTCACATTCATTAATATCTAGTTTTCAAAATATAAAGAGATTATAATCAAACGATGGTTCACATAGGTATACTTAGATCATCATGTCCATATAAAATTTGAATGAAAACATGAATAATTAATGAAGAATTATTAACCTGTGCATCCGCCTAAATGGGTTCCCTTTGAAATCTCGTTTGCATGAGCATCTTGCATAGCTTAGATAAGCATTGTTGTCGCATACACAACTTATGGTATTCCTTCTATTCCGTCTATCTGGGTAGTATTATATTAGATTTAAGTACTCTTTTATATCATAACATCTTCGAGCCAGGGACTTAACAAACAAACGATTTGCCGTATGGATGAACCATCCTAGCTCAACTGTACCGTATCGTTTAGCATGAAGCCTATGCGGATTAGATACATTAGAAAAAATGTATGCCTCGTCTGTTTAAGGCAACTGTGCACCCTCCCGTTGTCGTGGTGTGTTCTACTCTGACACCAACAGTCTGTTGAATCCTATCAGGCATGTTTGCCTTGCAGCATCTATTACCATTGCAACTTGTTTCATACATAATGCTGCTTTGATTACAATACATGTCATCGTAGCCATACTTGGTATTGCAAGTAAGTACGGCAAGATAATCTTTTGTAGGCGTACGGTAACTTGTGCCGCAGCTTGATTTGCATTGAACTATGCTTGGCTCGACATTTGTCAATGATGCCATGTTGTTGCAACCAACCCCTATCAGTGTATTTCTTTGGCTAACGTAAAAAGAGGTATCCGTCAAATTTAAAGGTGATCCAAGCTCTTCTCCGTCGCTTGAGCATCCCTTTGAAGTTATTAGGGTTTTTATGTGAACTGACCCGTACGGAAAGGGGGAGTATTCATCCTCGAATTTGTTGATCTTTTTGTTAAAAGCAAGCTCTGTTTTAACAGAGTATGATAAACGAAGATGAACAGGAAGAATCAGAGCACCAATAAAGAAGAAACAAGAACTTTATTGATAAAGGAAAAAAATGTGTTACAGACTCGATAATGTTTTAAGGACCAGACTCGATCTACTTATACAAGTGAAACATGTTCTTTGAATCGACATGACTGTGAACGAAACAATACAACCTTACAAACACGACTAAACACAATTGTGTCTTTTAATGAAAATAACTAACTAATGTAAATAACTTAAAACTATATGAGATATGATTATTGTTCAACACTCCTCCTTAATCATATCTCGGTTTTACTCCAAGCTTCCTTCTTAATTCTTCAAACCTTGATCCGCTAAGTGCCTTTGTCAGAAGATCAGCGACTTGAACTTCTCCTTCACAGTACTTGAGTTGAATCAGACCATTGTTTTCTGCTTCCCGAACAAAGTGATATTTGATCTGAATGTGTTTGGTCCTTCGATGTTGTACTGGATTTTTGCCAATCGCGATTGCAGATTTATTGTCACAAGTTTGTTGGCATATTTTTCTTGTGATAGAAAAATGCCATTCTCATCTTGAACTACTTCCATTCCCAGAAAATAATTCAATAATCCCAAATCTGTCATCTCAAACTCCTTCTTCATATCTTCTTTGAATCTATCAATGAGTTGAGAGTTGTTTCCTGTGATCACTAAGTCATCAACATAGAGACTCACGATCAGGATGTCTTTGTCTTTCTTCATCACGTACAGTGCTGCATCATTCATGCTTCTCTGGAAACCTTGATGGAGAAAATACGAATCAATTCTCCCATACCAAGCCCTAGGGGCTTGCTTAAGACCGTACAGAGCTTTATGTAATAATAAGACTTTGTCTTCTTTTCCTTTGGCTATGAACCCAGGTGGTTGTGCAACATAGATCTCTTCTTTAAGTTCTCCATTTAGGAATGCTGACTTAACATCCATCTGGTAAAGCTTCCACTTCATTTGTGCTGCAAGAGCAAATATGACTCTTATTGTATCATGCCTTGCAAACAGGTGAAACAGGTGCAAACAGGTGCAAATATTCCACTTCATTTTTTTTCTGTTTTGAATGGTTCATTACTTTTTTTTTTTTTTTGTCGGCAAACTTTTTCATTAAAGCCTAATAGGGCAGAATTACAAGATGAAACGGATCTAACCTTACAATAAAAGCCCAACATTAGCCCATAATTAAAATTACAGAATATGCAAGCTGGCCTAGAAGGGACACGTGTGGCCTACACGTTCTTGCGCAGGTTGGAGGTGGAAGATGCAGTTGACTCTTCACCGACTCATCACCGGCTCGTCACCGCCATCACCACCGAAGCTGGCCGCCGATCAGAATCTGGATTTTCGAGTAAGATTTCCACCAAAGCAGCTTCTTCTTCCGATTCACCCCACGTCTCCTTCTGCAAATTCATCCGGATGAGTAGAGATCGAGATCCTTAAACCATCAAGTTTTGAAGCGCCGGAAAAGACGACAAAGCAAGAGGTCAGAACAGTCGCAAAACACGCTCTCCTGTATCTGTTCTTTACCAGCCATCAAATTCCAAACATCACGATCCACATACATAGAAAGGAACCTTCATCCAAAGCCGATCTACGGCCCCAATAGGGGGTATGAAGGATTTATGCTTTCATGTAAGGAATCGAGCGGTTGATGATCACAGGAAGCTTTGATTCAATCATTCGGCGTTTCTCTCTTCTTTTTTGAAAGAGATTTAATCACTGCAAAAGGAGAAGACAAAAAGTTTTTGTCAAAAACAAAAGAAAAGAACTAGCCAAAAACGGCTAAAAGAAAACTCGCACTTAGGCGAGAAGAAACTAACCGGACTTAGCCGGAGACATATATCCGATATTAATCGGAAACAAAAGATGAAATAAGATCGCCCTCTCTCTCTGAAAGATTTGAGAGAGATAAGAGAGAGATAAGAGAGAGAGGGGTCCTCTGAATCGTGAACGGGTTGAAGGTTCATTACTTAAGTTACAAATTCATAAACTCTATTGTGTCGGCATATTAATCCAACTCTCTTTGTTTATTTATAGATCAATTGAAGGGAACGTATCACTACTTATTTGGTAACGTATATTTTCTATCCTTTAAAATTTATTACTCAATTCACAAACGCATAAAAATCATTTGTGAAAAACCAAAAAGATTTTTCCTCCACAAACCACACAAAAAATATTATCTAACATGTAAAATTGTTAACAACTTACTATATGTTTCTAATTTTTTTCTGTTAAGTAATGATTTTCCAACTTATTTTCAGAAAAAAAAACAGGTTAGTGTGAGTACGAAAGCATTTTGTGTGGAGTACAACAAAATCTTAAAGAGGTCGAAGAAGAAAGGGAAGCTGGATTTAAATGAAGGGCTGAAATTATGTGGTTTGGCATATTTGTGTAATCCATTATATGGTGATATATATGTCAAATGATTTCCAAAGTCGTTTGAATATATTGGAAAATATGGAACTGGATGATCTGAGAATTATAAGTTGGTGTACCACAAATTTGATAATTATATGTTTGTGTAGCTATCAAAAGAGAATAAACAAACATGTGGTTTTGTGCCTATCGAATCTTATATAACAAGTTAGATTTCATCCAAACTCATTAGTCCTCGGCGTTCGGGTATTCGGACATATCCTTATTAATTTACAATTTCTCTGTATGTTGATATCTGTATATATTTTAGCACAATGGATTCATGATCAATTTCTTTCTGAGAATTGTTCCATTCTTATTTGGGAAAGTCATATCTTCCTAAAATTTTCATTCTTACAGTTCTCTGCTTTTCAACACTTGTTATATCTTGTTTTCTTAGACTAATTGCTCTATCTTTTCCTTCCTCTATGTAAGGCATAGTTATATAGAGTCAAGAAAGAATTCGACAAAGCAGAGCCCTTATACCTAGAAGCTGTTAGTATCTTGGAGGATTTCTATGGTAATGAAGATGTGCGGTGAGAAGTCATCATTATATTTTGAGTTGATACTTAATTAAATGATTGCCATTCGCATGAACTTCACCACACATATTGTAAAGTCTTACTTTTGAGTTTTGATGATACCTGACTAATACTATTGTTCTACAACTTCATATCTTTGTGATCACTCTTATAGTTTAGTGAGAACCCATCACATTTCTAGAAACTGGCTGGGTTTTCTAGTACATTTTAGTTATATGCCCCTGTTAGATTGCTTACTTTTCCCTTTATGCCTCTCCCTGACATGACCATTTAAAATTTTCTAAGTCTTTACGCTTTTTTGTTTGTTTGTTTAGTGTTCTTTATGAATCCCACGGGCTAGATTGAAAGTCACGCGACACTTAGAAATATCAAGAATTGTCTTATATATTTTTGGTGACGGGTCCTTGTGTATGTTCCTTCATTCATTCAACCTTATTCTTAACATTGCACTGTTGGTGCGACTCTACACAACCTTGGACAACTCTATCTTGTCCAGCGAAAACTTGAGGAAGATCGTTCGTGCTATGAGGTAATCAAAATTAATGTTTTACAAAACAAGGCATGTAAAATGGATTGGTCATGAATAGTCCCTTTCTAGGCTATCTGGATGGTTGTAGTGTTGGTATTGGAGATTAGGGCCCTGGATGTTAGCTTGCCTACGGGTGTAAGGTGCTTTGCATGTAACAAGCCAGGACACGTGGTGAAGATGTTCACGCACAAGACGTCATGGAGACGTTATGGTGATCAAAGGAAGACACCGAAGAAGACGTGAAGATGTTCATGCACAAGACGTAACAGAGACGTGATGGTGATCAAAGGAAGATACCAAGCAAAAAGGAGAGATGCTTCCCTAAGAGTGAAAGGAAGCATTGCTTGGTCGTAGAGACCACCAAAGAAGACATGGAGAATAATCACGCACAAGACGTCAAAGAAACGTGATGGTGATCAAATGATCACATATTTGGTGATCACGAGGACACCAAAAGGGAATAAAAAGAAAGCTCACCTAAGAGAAAGGGAGTGGAAGAAGGTTGCAATAACAATCGACGAAAACTTGATAATAGATCACGGAGAAGACGTGAGGAAAGCTCATGAAGACTTAAGTAAAACGTGGAAAAGGTCATGGTAAACTTGAAGGTGACATGGAGAAGATTTGCGGGAAAGAAAAATTCCAAGAGTTCATATGTCAACAGAAAACAAATACAATTGACAAAAGAGTGTCAAATTGTGCAACAAAGAGAAAGACAACAACAAAGAGGAAGAAGAAAACGTCGTGAAGAGAAGGAACAGAAGTCAACAAGAAGTTGGAGTTTGATATGATAAGAAGCAAACTTGGGTTTAGACCGAAATTCAATTAAGAGGGAGGTATAGTGATAATTGAGTTTGTCACATATTTTACATATATTAATATATGAATGAATGTGTAGTAACGGGTGTGTGTTAATGAGTTGTGTTGTTTCAGTTGTCGGTTTCCACAAGTTACGAACGGTTAAGACCGTACGGTATGTATATAAGTGAATGAGTGTTGTCAGATTTCTTTCGTGTACTTTTCTTCTTTAAAAGAGAAGAGATAATTTTTTATCTCTTACTCTTTTTCATCCTTCAAAACACCAACAAGAATTATGATAAATTGGAGTCATAAATGTTGCTGGCAATGTATACGAAAATAAATTTGCCATGAATCATGATAAAAGGGCATGTTACATATCGAAGTCTAGATGCTAGAATCAGAAAAATGGTCCAAATGTTTTAAAATAAATTGTCTGTTTTACCTTTTTTTGTCTGAAAGGTGGATCCTAAATTGACCTTGTCTGATTGTTAACTCTTGTTGTTTACCTGTTTTTATATTATCCTTGATCTATTGATATATCACCACCAAATTCGAATCATAAACTTTACATTATGTGATGGTAACAATTTATTCTTAATGTTTTTGCTGATCGCTCCCTGGGCAGCGTGCTTTAAAGGTACTTCTCTTCTTATCTTTTTTTTATAATATGTAGCGCAACACAATCGAATAATCATTTTAACAGTCAGCACCTCCATAGCGCAACACAGTTCAATAATCTTATAAACAATCTAAAAAGACTTAAAATTTACATGGTAGTGACACTTAACACTAAAGCTATCTATATCAATCTCTTCGGGTATATGTTGGTTAATCCATCACAATTTCTACATAAGAAGGATAAGACTGATACAGTTTATCAATATTGGCTGCCTCTCGAAGTTTCTGAAACGCTTATGTTGCCGCCATTAACGTTCCATCGTTTAAAGGGCCATGGGCTTACAAATCTTACTACTATATCAAACCGGCGTGAATGGTACTTTGGTAAATAATGAAGTCGATTATAACCGGAGCTGAACCGGAACATTGGTAGATCAGCATCTCGAACACAACCAGAAGGTGAGGATTAATCTTATACTATGGTTTTTATAAAACAAAGTTATTAAAAATCATATTAATCTGTAAATTCAGTTAATATTCGATGATTTAGGTACATTTCATTTTGACAAAAAAAAAATTTAGGTACATTTCACTTAAAAAACTTACGTACATACCATTTGATTTAATTATTACAATTTATGTTTCTACTAAAAAATATTTTCTAAAAAATTACTTTTCGTTCTAGGTATTTAAATGAATTAAGAATCTTTCTGAGAGCGATACGTCAGCATGACAAATTTGGTAATAACATGTGAGAATAAGGTTTAAATTTCTTTTGAAACTTTTTTGGTTATACAGATAAAAATTAGAGGATTTAGAATTTTTACCCTTGATAAAAACTTTTTTTTACTTTTGACTCTAATGGCAGTTAAAGTATTATTTTACACTTGAAAAGTCATTGATTTTTTTGCTGAGCCTTGGAAAGTCATTGTTTAAAATGTAGTTGTAGAATATATATAATAGAGAAAAATATTTTGTTTTTCTTCATAAAGAACAATTATTTCCTTGTATTGATTTGTATTGATTAGAAAATAAATCTTTCAGTTATAAAAATTAGAAAGAACATCTTTAGTAAAAGTAATTTAAAAACATGAAGATAAAAATGGAAAAGCAAATAGAAATATTTTTAATTAAATTAAAAGATAATTTTCATATCTTAATTCAATTAGTTTAACTATTTGCTAATGACATATCATGCAATTAAGTACTAAATGTTTTTCTTTTAAAAAGTAATTTTGATTATATAGTAGATTAGTTAATCATTATTAGTTTCTTTTTCACTTTTTTTTTTTACTCTTTGATGAGACTTTTTTTTCTTTCTCAAATGATGTATCATAATCACTTCATTCTTACCATCAAATAATTGTTTTCTAATTTTCTATATGCATTTTAATTATATGAACATTAAAATCTAAAACTAATTGTGGCGGTAACTGTTTTAACACAAACAATAAATAAACTTTAACTCGTTCCGGATTCATATTCATATTTTTATTTTTGAAAATGTAAACTTGCCAAACAGCCAAATCATTGATTTGTTAAATATCAAATATATGTATATTTGCTTATGCGGTGCACAAAAAAAACAAAAAATGTATATTTGCTTATGTTTTGCTCATATATATATATATATATATTTTTTTTCAAATTTTCTCTAGCTTGTTCATATTTTGTTTTAATAATTAAAACTAGATTATAAAACCAATCAATTATCAAACAAACTTTTCAAAAAAAATATTGACGTTGTAAAACTTATTTAACATTTTATACTAATTATCAGACAAGTAGGTAAGATCATGTCACCACCAGCTCAACTTATGCTCTGATTAATATATTCGAAAACATCATAACAAATTAGACAACACAATAACACATATGTACGATATTAGATAACTTGGATAAGAACAAGGCAAACTTCGTGATTGTCTCACATAGTTTAAAGGATGATAAAGGACTTACCAAGAGAATGTCTGCTCCTTCAGACTCGTCTTCACGTGCCTCAATCAAGGCCTCTCTGTAATTAGCTGGGTCAATCTGATACCTATAGTTCATAAAGTCAGTTTGTAACCGCTAGTATTAGCAAAAGAAATGCAAATCCAGTATCGATGAGGGTTGATGGGAATTACGTTTTCTTGTCTCCAAAGCGTGGATTTGAGTCCAGGGCTTCACGGAAAGGACCGTAAAACGAACTTGCATACCTGTTGGCACAAGATTCATACAATTAGATGGAACAAACAAGAATATGCTTCCAGAAAAGAAATGAATGATTACTTACTTGGCTGTGTATGACATAATGTAGACGTTTTGAAATCCTTCAGCATCTAGAGCTGCACGGATTCCGCCTACTCGCGCATCAATCATCTAATCTTCAAGCAAATTTATGCTATATGATCATTGAGGACTCTCCAGATAAAAGCAAATTTATGGAGAGGATTGATCAAAAAAACTTGAAAAGGGTGTTGATAAGAGTAGAAGCAATGTTTGGTAAAAAAAACTAATGGATATGAAGCAATAGATGAGAGAGATTTTTCAATGAGAAGTCATATGATGTCCAAATATGGGAGACATACTTAATGGAATGGAAAAACATGAAGATAAAAATGGAAAAGCAAATAGAAATATTTTTAATTAAATTAAAAGATAATTTTCATATCTTAATTCAATTAGTTTAACTATTTGCTAATGACATATCATGCAATTAAGTACTAAATGTTTTTCTTTTAAAAAGTAATTTTGATTATATAGTAGATTAGTTAATCATTATTAGTTTCTTTTTCACTTTTTTTTTACTCTTTGATGAGACTTTTTTTTCTTTCTCAAATGATGTATCATAATCACTTCATTCTTACCATCAAATAATTGTTTTCTAATTTTCTATAAACATTTTAATTATATGAACATTAAAATCTAAAACTAATTGTGGTGGAAACTGTTTTAACAAAAAAGAAAAAAAATAACCTTTAACTCGTTCAAGATTCATACTCATATTTTTATCTTTGAAAACTTGCCCAACTACCAAATCAGTGGTTTGTTAAATACCAAATATATATGTATATTCGCTTATGTTTTGCTCATCTTTGGCTCATATTTATATATATTTTTTTCAAATTTTCTCTAGCTTGTTCATATTTTGTTTTAATAATTAAAACTTGGTTATAAAACCGATCAATTATCAAACAAACTTTCAGAAAAAGTTCACAAAGTCAGTTTGTAAACGTTAGGGTTAGCAAAATAAATGCAAATGGGTTGATGGGAGTTACGTTTTCTTATCTCCGAAACGTGGATTTGAGTCCAGGGCTTCACGGAAAGGACCGTAAAACGAACTTGCATACATGTTGGCAGAAGAGTCATAAAATTAAACAGAACAAACAACAATATGCTTCCAGAAAAGTTATTGAAGTAAAAATGAAATGTATGATTACTTGGCTGTGTAGGACATGATAGAGACGTTTTGAAATCCTTCAGCATCAAAAGCTGCACAGATTTCACCTACTCGCCCATCCATCATATCACTCGGACTGACAACGTAAGTTCCAGCTCTGCCCTGGAAAGAGAGAGGGAGAGATCATATCTCATTAGTAAGAAAATTTTTTAAATATTTTGACTCTTTGATATCGACAAGATTTACCTGGGAAACAGCTTGCTTACACAGCTGGTGTACTGTTTCGTCATTCATAATTACACCTACAGAGATAAATTTAAAAGAAAAATTTATAGTTATTAACTTATAGAAAGATTTTCTTGATTTCTTGGAAAAAAAATAGTTTGTTAAAATTCATATTATCTTATAATCAATTTCATGTAAGTAAAAATTATCACGTAGAAAGCTTCCTAATGTTTTTATATAATTGGAGAAAATAAAACCAGATTTTTTTGTAGTATAAAATACATAAGAATGCAAATTAAAAAAAAGCAATATATATTTGATAAATTGATATACTTATTAGTTTATAACATTGATGGAACCATATATTTACATAATGTTTTTTAAAAAAAATATTTTTGTATTATTGAATTGTATTAGATATTATGTTCGCCTGATTTGGAACCAGAAATTTTTATTAAGTTATAGTAATTAAATTTATGTAACACTAATCTATGCAGCAGATTTTACTGTACTCTTTACAAATGAGAATCTATTTTCGTTTAAAAGAAATATATATATCCTGGCAAAATGGCTCATTTTTGTTAAAATAAATATTGAAAATGGCCCATAACATTTAGGCTGTAATGAAAGGCCATACAAAGTTTTTGCACTATCACATTTAAATATCTTGGGCCAGGCCTAGCTCTGCTCCACTCTAAACCAAACACTCCAATTTGAACTCTCAAGACCGGGTTTGAAATAGCAAGTGCCCCATACGAAATATTTTTAAAATTATTACTTCTCAAAAACTTTAGGATAATATATATAATAAGTATATACTAAATTGAAAAACATCAAACAATAAAATATATTACTGAACTAGAAAACATCAAATAATTATATAATTCATTAAACAACATCAAATTTTAACAATGATTTAATATTTTTGTTGACAAAAAAAATAAAAAATAAAATCAATATTATCTTTCCATTTTCCGTGTATAAACTCAATACTACTCTATCATTTTTATTCTTTTACATTAGTTTTCCTTTTTATTAAAAGCGAAGTACATATTGAACATTTTCCAAATCCAATCATTTACTAACTTCGATTATCATTGAAATTATGTGTCGAAGCGTTTAATTGCAATTAGAAAGGGTAATCTTAGAATTAAAATAGTTTAAATCAAAATCATTTTTTAATAAAATATTAATTTTTTTCTTTTTTCTGATTTTGTCAAAAACATATTTCGTCTAATTGATTTAAAGGTATTTTGAAGATTTTAACAAAAAAATCACATCTCGTCTTTACTTTGGTCAATTATATTTTAAATATATTTAAATCAATACATAGTTCATAAAATAAATAAAAATCTAGATTCTTTTTCGCGTATATTGTAATTTGAATTTATGAAAACGGTTTTTGTATAAAAAAATCTTCAAAGTCGCAAATTTTTGTAACTTTACTCTCTACTTTTAAAAAATGAAGAATAGTTCTATGAAGTAAAAATAATTAATACTTAATATACTCTTTATACATATGTTGTAAACATTTTCACGATCACATACATTTGATTTTTAAAATTCTAAAGGTAGAGTTGACAATAGCGAAAAGGGCTAAATAATTCTGCATTTTTTGGAGGTGGAAGTTAAAATTATGAAAATTAGCGACTTTGAAGATTTTTTGCAGAAAACCTTCAAATCAGTGGAAAAAAACTTAAATGATGTCCCACGTCAGCTAAACATTTTGGGTGGTGTTTCAAAAAAAATTATTAAAATTTTTTTACACCAAATCTAAATGAGTAGGAATTTTGATTTAATAGGCTTTCATCATTTTGAACTATGGAGACACAACAAGTGGAACGAATGTTGAAGTTGATCTTTCATGATTTTGTCCATGAACAAATCCATCTTGAAGATCAAGCCAAGCATCAAGAACTATCAAGTTCGCCTTGACTAGGAAGTGTAGCATAACCTGTAGATAGAAATTACTGCATTGATAATCTCGGGTGGAAGTGAATACACTACAAGAAAAATGGCTTTTCGTAGCATCTGAATAATGCTATCTAACTATTCCATAGCGTTTTGACAAGCGCTGTATCTGCTCCCGTCATAATAGGTCCGCCGCTTTCGATAGCGGTTTTTAGCACTGTTATCGTATCTTAGTCAAATATAACGATTTCTTTTATGTAATTGTATATTTTACGATAGCAATTATATTTTGTTACAAATTGTTTTATTCATTTTATATATGTAACAACTCTTGTAATTGTTCTCTAGGTTTTCTTTTTTGATTTTTTGGATAATTTGACAAATTAAAAAAAAATGTCATATTTTATTACATTTATATGAAAATCATATACAAAAGACTTATATTACAAAGTAAAAGTACAAATTAAAGATAAATTTCATACAAACTCTTGTTTTTAACTTCTCAATTCTTCACACCCTTAGACCTCTTGGACCTCAATCTTTGAAACGTCTTCTCCGATATCATCATCATTATTAGCTTCCTCCTTTGCCAAGAGTTAAACAACAAAACAAGACCAATAAAGAAACGTGAAGACTCAAACTTTGTGTAAAAAGAATCTAGTAAAGAAAACAAAGTCCATATTCAGATCCAAAAACACAAACACGAATTGCTTTTAAATCATAGCTTTGTCGGCATGAGTAGAATAAATAGATCTATTGAGTGAAAAAATCACATCAGCTCAATTCAATTAATCAACATAACTCATAACAAACTGAAAAAATTAAACCTTGAGGAACGAGTATGAGGAAGAAACCTAATCAATTCTCTAGTAGAGATGATTCTCCAAAACTGAGACTAACAACCACCGCCATCTCTAGCGCCCAAAATTGAATCTGCATAAACCATATGAGAAACAGGAGCGACCTTAAGAACTCTCATCTGAAAACAACCAGATCTGAGAGTGAGAGGAAGATCGAATGAAGATAAGAATAGAGAGAGAGACGACAAGAGTGACTTGAAAGCAATCGCTGGCGCTGCTTCGAAGAGAGATGAATGTGGATATGAGGAAGAAGAGGCTCCGAACAGAGATGATGGTGTAACAGTCGATTGAAGCGCATGTTAAGAGGCCGGTGAAGTTGCGGACGAAGCAGGATCCGAAATGGTGGATCCTAAACAGCCAAATCTAGAACTAGGGTTTGAGGATTTGGTGAAAGAAAAAGATTGGGAAGTGGTAGATGAAGCGGAAGAGGAACCGGCGATGGGTAAATGATGTGGAAGTGCAAACGAGAAATTGATTCACTCAATTGATTTTCGCTCAAGTAGAAGATAATCGATGTTTCATATGCTCTCTATCTTGTTTCTCTCCTTTTCACCTAGTTAAGAAGCAGTCTTTTAGTTCACAGATAAAAATAAGTCAAAAAATTTTGTACTAAAAAATATTGGCGGCCATGAAAAATAGAGGCGGGCACTAAATAATTATTAGGGTTAACTCCTCTATGGTAACGTTTTAAAAATTGTATGTGCTATTACAGAGAATGTTAAAAACATAAAATAAGCGGAAGCCCAATATTTTTACGAGCCCAATATATTATAGCGTTTGTCTATTTCAAAACGCTATAGAAAAATTAGGAATAAGTCAACAATAGCAAAACACACATAAACGCTATTTTATAATGCTATTAAAACTCAATATTCTTGTAGTGATAAGATTATGAGAACTGAGAGGTTAAGGCTAAAATTGGCTATCTCCAAGACCAAAGTGCCATCATTGCATTTGTTTGCCACCCTTGTGATCACATCAAAATGTCGGTAAGATGTGCAGTTATGGTTCTGATCACATAACAAAAGCATAAGAAAGTATGATAAGGAAAAGAACTGTTTCAGTTGGGTCAAACCTCTAACGCGGATAAACGATGATCAAGATTTGCCACACCAAGGAATAAATACCTCTCAAATATCTGGTTATGATGCAGCCCAAATTGAAGCTTCAGTTCTACAGTTCTCATTCTCTCTAAAATATCTAATTTCATTTTTTCACTTCCTCCTACTTTGTCACTGGTACATCAAGTGTGTTTACATGAACAATCTCTCCCTTTTTAATTTGGTGTGTCTCTCAAGCATCTGTAACATAGGGTCATAAATCCACTCACATAAGCCACATAGGATTCCAACAAAGAACGTGAATAAGCCACATATGATTTCATATTTTAAGTATTTTTAGATATTTTATATAAATTTTATACATAATATCATATTTAAAATGTTTTATATTATAAACGTTTAAACCGTCTAAAAATCGCCTAGGTCCCGATTAAGCTTTTTAGGCGCTAGATACTCTGTCACCGCTCGCTTAGCGCCTAGCGCTTACTTGAATACTTAAATTTTGTGAAATATGAAAAAGAGAGAAAAAGATAAAATTATCTTTTAAGATTTGATAACAATGTTTTAATTTAAAATATTATATAATATGTAATTTTGTCTTATTTTAATATTTTCTAAAACTTTTTTTTATCGTTTACACAAAGCATAACAATTATGTAACAAGCCGCGAGTATCACGGCTAAACAATCTAGTGAGACGGAAAAAAAAGTTTTTCATCTGTTTCACCAGAAAAAAAACCATCTACGAAAACAAAATAAATTAATCGATCATTAAAAATTAACAAGATGATAAAAATGAACTATGTTAGGTCTATTGATCATTATATTAATTCAATTTACTTTCTTAAATTTAGTTTAAATTTTTTATTTTTATTTTAACTTTTATGGTTTCACCTAGTCATTAGCGGCGGATTAAAAGAAATTTTCGGTTATTTGTGATGCAAGTTGGCGACGATAAACGTATGAAACAAACATTTAATGGATTAATAAAATAAAAAGTACTCCATGTTAAACAAACTTAATTTCGACGATAGTTAATCTTGTTAGGTCCCTTTTCACCATTATAGTAACTAGGGCGAAATCCGCGCTCCGCCGCGGGATATATTTTTGAATGTATGTTTTTTAAGTGATATATATATACACGTATTTTAAGCTTCAAATATTAGCTGAATTTACATTTCAATATGAATTTTATAACTTTGCAAAATTTCAATATTTCGAATATTAGCTGAATTTCAATATTTTGTTTACATTTCATATATTATCTGAATTTAAAACATATATATATTAAAAAAAAATATTATTAGAAAAACATATGAAAACAGAGAAAATAACTTATTTTGATTTTTTTTTTTATATTATCAGTTTTTGTTAAAAAAAAAGTTATTTTGTTTTAAATTCAGCTAATATTCGAAATGTAAAGTTACTTATTATTTGTTTTAAATTTTTTACATTTAAATATAAAAAATTATTCTATTATAAATATATAGGAGTTTGAACAAAATTTAGAATTAATTTTTTTCCTTATTTTATAGTTTTTATCTTCATTTTATAGTTTTTTTCCTTATTTTAATTTTGAGAAATTGTTAAAAATGCCCCTTTTTCAATACCCCTTTTCAAAAATGCCCCCTTTGAGAGTCCATTTTTAAGTTTGCCCTCTTTTAATTTTTAATGACCATTTTACCATTATTTGAAACAAAATTAGGTCCACAAAATACAAAATATTTTTTGGCGGGAAAAGTGATCACGCAATTTTCCCGCCAAAACACTTGTAAAAACCTTTAAAATACCTTGTAAAATTTTCCCGTAAAAATTTTTCCCGCCAAAAAATTTTTTTTTCGGGAAAAGTGATTCCGCAATTTTTTTGGCGAAATTTTTTTTGCGGGAAAATTTTTGGCGGGAAAAATTTACAAGGTATTTTAAAGGTTTTACAAAGTATTTACAAGTGTTTTGTAAGGTTTTACAATGTATTTTAAAAGGTTTTACAAGATACTTATAAGGTTTTATAAGGTATTTATAACTTGTAAAACCTTATAAAAAACTTGTAAAACCTTATAACTTGTAAAACCTTATAAAATAGCTTGTAAAATCTTATAATATCTTATAAATACCTTATAAATACGTTGTAAAACCTTTTAAAATACATTGTAAAACCTTATAAATACCCTGTAAAAATCCTTTAAAATACCTTGTAAATTTTTCCCGCCAAAAATTTAACTCAAAAAAAATTGTGGAATCACTTTTCCCGCAAAAAATATTTTTTGGCGGGAAAATTTTTTGGCGGGAAAACATTTTACGGGAAAATTTTACAAGGTATTTTAAAGGTTTTACAAGTGTTTTGGCGGGAAAATTTTTGGCGTCACTTTTCCCGCCAAAAAATATTTTGTATTTTGTGGACCTAATTTTGTTATATTTCCTTATATATTTGTGATATCTTTTATTAAAAGAAGGGTATTTTAGTCATTTTGTACATAAAAAGGGGTATTTTAAAAAATGGACAGTCAAATGGGGCATTTTTGAAAAGGGGCATTTTTGTGAGTCTCCCTTTAATTTTTACCAAGAGACTTTAGTAGACCTATAGCTAAAGTTTATCACAAAATTCAAAGATTATCAAGGAGGAACCAAATAAAATTGGATTTTACATGCATCGAATTTCAACATTTGGAAATTCTCCGATTCTAGTCAACTTTCTTCTTTTCTTTATATTTCCTCGAATCAAAATTATAAATAACATCCGTCAAAAATAAACATTATAATTATCTTAAGGCCTTGGGCTTACTAATCCAATAGTTCGGCCCACTATAAGGACACATAACCACGATCACATTCACATGTGTACGTGTCAAAATGTTACTTAATTTATACGTGACAGGCAGTGAATTTATCATTCCCTTCCACAAACACATTTTCATTTTTGAGGAAGGAGAAAGAATCATCTTCGCTGTGTGGTCTATTTATCAATCAATCTAACAATGGCGATTCGTTGTGTAGCGAGTAGAAAAACCCTAGCCGGCTTGAAGGAGACATCATCGAGGCTTTCAGGATTCAGAGGAATCCATACTTTTATGCTTCCTGATCTTCCTTACGATTATGGCGCATTGGAACCGGCGATTAGTGGAGAGATCATGCAGATTCATCACCAGAAGCATCACCAGGCTTATGTTACTAATTACAATAATGCTCTTGAGCAGTTGGATCAGGCTGTGAATAAGGGAGATGCTTCTACTGTTGTTAACTTGCAGAGCGCTATCAAATTCAACGGCGGAGGTGTGTGGTTTGAACATAGAAGCTGATGATTAATTTTGATGACTATAGTTTGAAATTAGGATTGTTGCTTCTTGAGCTCCGAACCAGGTTGATTGATAGAAGGGAAATTTCGCAGAGAAACTATTGGAAATGAATTGAGGTTGTTTTGTGATAGAGAATGAAAATTGATGGAGTGTATTTGTATTGTGCAGGTCATATCAACCATTCGATTTTCTGGAAGAACCTTGCTCCTGTCAATGTGAGCTTGTGTTTTGAGTAGCAGAAGTAAAACCTCGATCGTGGCAGCTCCAATAATCGATTGCTCGTTCTTCTTCGACACCATCAATGTACAAATCTCATCCACACCCAATTGAAGCTGAAAATTTAAAAGAAAACAAACCAAACATAACCTTTGATCAAGACAAAACAACACACTTTAAAATCTATCTCAATCTAGACATCACACAACAACCAATTTTCGGCGTTTTAAGGTGGTTTTTGGATCGACAACAAAATCAGTTTCGACATTACTTGGGAGTGGCCTTCTCCTTTATTTGGGCCTTGGCCCTTGTTATTTTCTTTATAACGTGATAGAGTAATAGTGACGTGGAGGATAGAATGCTATTATTGGTTTAAGAAATTGAGCTGTATTATTTAAAATGTTTTGATTGGAGTTCGTTTTTAATGATGTGTCACACCCAAGAAAGCTGAAAAAGCTGATGTGACACTGCTGGAGAGACTCTTAGTAGTTTTATTGTATTGATTTCATTATTTTGGCTTAAATTTATACTTAATAGATTCAAATAGTTATTAGTACTATCTTATGGACTTTTTCTAAAATAGTGTCATACTCTAGCCACTTTCCAACTTATATATACACAAATTGAAACAAATTCATTCATTTTGTGTATAAAAAAATTATTTTCTGATTTAGAGTTTTAGACCATCGAATGCTACTACTATCATTATTGTTTTTCTTTCTTTTTTTTTTAATATTGAAAACAAAATTAAGAAAAAAAATAAGAGAAAAATACCACAGTTTCCTACATTCTTTTCTTCTTTTTTTCTTTTTTTTTTGTGAAAAGTTTCCTACATTCTTTTCTAAATACCATTTTCTTCCCCTTTCCTAAATTATTAGTCCACGAGAAGTTTGGTAGGTTTTTCAGGGGAATGCTGGAAGAAGGTGTTTACTTTGGACCGTCTCAATTTGAGGCTGGGTTTACGAGTTTGGCTCACACTCGGGAGGATATAGAGTTTACGGTTGCTGCAGCCAGGAGGGTCCTCGGTAGGATCTAGACTGTTCTAGAACTCCAACCCTGTGAGTCTGTTCACAAGGTTCTGTCTGATGGGGACGTTGTGGGTACCTACTACTACGGTTTGATGATCGATGATATTATTCTTGTGTCCAGACCTTTTTTGTCATTTTGATAAAGAATGTTTGTAATTTTAAATTGGTGTTGGACTTTGGATCAAGTCAAAAATTTATAAGTAATGATGAAAAAAACTATTGAAAAAAGCCCATAGGTGTATTTCAAATCATAACATACAAAATAAAAACAAACAGAATATTTTAGATCCCATGTTTACACAAATGGAGATGGGATTTGTTTTATGTTAAACTAACTACTATAAATTTATATATATATTTTTTTAAAAAGATCATATATATATATATATGAATGGTTGGATTCATCTGATTATGATGCGGCTACCAGGTGCTGTTAATTGGGAAGATAATTCTAATGATGATGCATGTCGTTCATGAAAAAGACCAATGATGGATGGATCAAATACAAGTAATATATACATGATAGTTCAATAGTAAGCATTTGGAAATATTTATCATCCAAAACATGTCTTCGGAATATGAAAACAATGGTAGCAAAATCAATATAAATAAAACAGATCTGACAATATAATAGCTTTTTGGAAGGAGAAATTCACTGTTCAATTTGATAATGAAATGTAACAGATTAAATTCTTAAGGATGAAGGATATAAAATCATAAGATCAAAGCTATGAACAAGTAGATGGGGACATACAGAGAGGGTCAGAGGGACATGGGGTCTTCTCTTTTCGACACGTGCCCTCTGCCACTACACACACCCGTGACTCACTCTACTCTTCTTCTATTTCTATTTTTGCTTTTATAGGTTTCATTCATTTCTATGTTATTCATCTATAACGTTAGTATATATAGAAAACAAACAAATTAAGTAACTAAAGTTACAATCTCATTAACTAGTGCTCTATCTCTCTCTCCCTCTTCTTGCATAGTATTAATTTTTTTTTAACTTAACTATCCCCACTAGCCACTAAACCTTCCTCCGTGAATTTATGATACTTAAATTTTATAAATCGTGAGAGGCTGTCAATTCTGAACTGGGTAATGAAAACAATAATAATTAAGATGTGGGGACGATTACTACATGATGGATACTGAGATGATAAGTTTTACTCTTCACTAATTTAGTGTGCTATAAAATCGAAAGATAATCAGTGGAAAGCGTTTTTGGTTCGATATTAATTAACAATTAGACCGAGTCTGTCCCCCATTAAAGTTTCACACCAAATCTCAAGTTCAATATCTACAGAATGTAAATAACTATTACGCCGTGGTAGAGAAGTCAATCTAAAAAAAAAAAAAAGGAAAAAGATACGACAATATACTAATAGCTTTTTGGCAGGACAAATGTGATCCAATTCCAAACCAAGGAATACTACAAAATGGTAGATGGGGACATACAGAGAGAGAGGGACCTTTGTTCTCATTTGCTTGGTCTATCTACTAGTTAACGGACACTGAATATGTTATTACAGACCAATGCGATTGTCACTGTCACTATATATTCGCCAATGTCTGCATAATGGACACTGAATAATCAATCCATTGTCCAATATCAGTGATTTATAATTATCAATCCGTCGTTATATATGTTGCAACGGATATTATTATTACAAACGTTACTCTCTTTTTTTCTTTTTCTTTTTTTTTTTAATTAAGTCGGTAACAAAAATTTATTCCCCGAAAATAATTGTTACATCAAACTAAATAGTTTATTAGTGATATAATGCCAAAAACTATCATTTTTTTTTTAATCTTTTTGACTAATTCAAATATGATTATTTTTTAAAAAATAATTTAACCCAAATATTTGTACTCTTTTTGGTGAAAGAAATCTTCATCATTGACAAAATTATTGACTAAGATATTACCGTCTTATTCTGTGACTTTAGATATTTATGGAAATATACTCCCACAATAACTATTTTCATTGTAATCATCATTTTATTGACTCAATTTTTAATATTTTTTCAAGAAAAGTTACCATGCATAAGAAAAAAGATTTCGAAAATAACTTAAGTTTTAATACTTTTGACAAAGAACTGTCGCTAATTGATTATTTCAATATTCAGTATAGAGTATTACTTTGTTTAAACCCAAACTCTCTCTAAAATAACACAAAATCACACGAATTTCGTAGACTACTATATTTTACCTAATAAGATCAAACATCTCATTATACTACTATATCTTAAGTTCCCATATATATTTCTTGACAACTAGTATTATAGTTCCCATATAGGCATACAATATTAATAGTATTCATGGTATTATTGACTAAGTAGTCCGTATCGTTAAGGAAAACATTACCAACTGATATTGATTGCTCACCTAATATTGATTGACTCATTTATGTAAGAGTTTTACTCTCTTAATTTACAGCTACATATAGTAATTGTTGCTAATTTATTAAGTTATTTTTCCAATACTATTTATAAACCCAAACTCCCTCTTAGGCCTGGGCAAAAAAATCGGAACCGATACCCGGACCGAAAAAACCGGGTTGGGGCGGGTTAGGGTATTTGGAAATTACCTCATTGGATAGAGTATTGGTCAACCCGTGGGTATCGGTTCGGGTCGGGAATTACCCGTTACCCATATAGGGTACCCATAAACCCGAAACTGAATACATATGTGTTTATATACGTATATAGATATAGTCATATAGTCTTATATCATGGTGGAAGATGAGCTTATGAGAGGTATTTTTTCAGTCATCACCCATCTATCAACTTCCAACAAGGCTACAATTCTACTTCTATTTCTATCTAGTTCAATGTTTTTGATATTTGGATAATCGGATTTATGTTTTCATATTCATATTCGGGTTTCTCTACTCTTAACTCTTAAGTATTAATTATTGTGACTTTGGATTGGATTTAGGTGTCATGTTTATGTTCTATTCTTTGTATTTGATGAATTGTGCATATAAAATGGTTTAAAATTTCGGGTAATTGAGACATATTTCGGGTTTATGGGTAATTTTACCCATTTAGACCCGAACCCAATGGAGACCCTAATTTTTCGGGTTTTTTTTTTCAGTTCTCATACTTATTATCCAGACCGATCCGAACCCGACGATATCCAAACCAGAGCGGAACCGAATATTTAAAAATACCCGAATGGGTCGTAAATTCATTACCCATTTAACCCGAACCCGAACGGGTTACCCATATGCCCAGACCTACTCCCTCTAAATTACATAAAATCACACGAACGAATCAAACATTAGCAACAATTATTTATAAACAATTATTGTTGCTAATTTATTTTTCCAATATCAATAAAATCAAACATTTAATTAGACTATATCTTTTTTTTATTTTTTTGAACACCAAACTAGACTATATCTTAAAGTTCCCATATTATTATTTTGACAGCTGTTAAGTTCCTATATAAGCATACAATATTAATAGTATTCATGGTATTATTGACTAATCCTCCCCGTTAAAGAAAACATTAATGACTAATATTGATTACGCACCTAATATTGACTCATTTATCAATAATGGTCTTTACAATTCACACCCATCCATGTATATAACATCTATGTCTAACTGATATCAGACATACGATAACGAAAACACATAATGGATACTCAAGGGATCGTAGAAGAAGCAACAATGCAAGAAAATCCTAACAACAAGTATGAACTCACAATCGACGAGGTGATCGAGCAACACATCGGACCATCTGGATTTGCTGAGATCCTACATGCTCTCTTCGTCTCTATCCCTGTGCTCTTCGACGCCCAAACCAGTTTCATATCAATCTATTCCGACCGTCAGCCTGCTGCGAGACTTGTAGCAACCGGCACCGCTATAGAGAGTTCATCGTTGTGTGGATTGCCCACCGATAAATGGGAGTGGATCGGAGGAAAGAGAAGCAGTGTCGTTTCGGAATGGAATCTCATATGTCAACATAAATTTCTAGTTGCTCTTCCCTCCACGTTATTCTTCGTGGGCTCACTTGTCGGTATGAAATTTAAGATTTGTAAAATTTGATTTCATAATAATATTAACCATTTGATTACTTAGACGGGACAATTAAATCTTTGTACTGAATTTTCATCTAATCTAAGTTGGGAGTTTAATAGTTGTGTTTTATATTTTGCCAGGTTCCGGTGTCTCCGGAATTCTTGCCGATTCATCACTTGGTCGGAAAAAAACTCTGTTTCTCTCTTGTTTCTTGGCGTTCAGCACGGCATTTTCTATCTCCTTCTCTCCAAACATATGGATCTATGCATTCTTGCGCTTCATGAATGGCTTTTTCAGATCGGGAATTGGGTCATGTTGTGTTGTACTCGCGACCGAGACGGTTGGTAAAAAGTGGCGAGGCCAAACCGGGCAATATGGGTTTTTTTTCTTCGCGATGGGACTCCTTTCGTTGCCAGTGATGGCATATTTCGAAAGGAGTTCATGGAGAAATCTCTACCGAACGATGTCTTACCTGCTTCTGGGGTACGCCCTACTTATGCTACCGTTTTCCTTGGAATCTCCACGCTGGCTCCTTATAAAAGGACGCAACAACGAGGCGATAACGGTGTTGAAGAAATTGGCTAGGCTCAACGGGAAAAAACTTCCAGCGGATCTTAAGCTTATTGATCCTCCGAAAAGAGTTAATCAAAGTTCATCAGAAAAGCTATGGAAGAGGAAATGGGCAGTGAAAAGGGTGTTAATGGTAATGATCGCTGGGTTTGGTACTGGGTTTGTGTATTATGGGATTCAACTAAACGCCGAGAATCTAAAGTTCAATCTTTATATTGCGGTTCTTGTTAATGGTGTGATGGAGATTCTGGCGTTTTTTGTTGGCACGGTTCTACTTGGAATCATGAACCGCCGCCCTTTATTTTCAAGTTTGTCATTTGTTGCGGGACTTTTCTGTATAATCTGTGGGGTACTCTCCCTCCAGGACACAACAGCCACAAAATGGCTGCAACTTGCCGTCGTGGCTTTGGGTTTTTTCGCATCTGGACTCGCGTACAATATCCTGTACACGTACTGCATTGAATTATTTCCAACAGCTGTGAGAAACTTAGCAGTTTCACTTCTCCGTCAGGCGTTTATGCTAGGAGCGGCTGCGGCGCCATGGCTAGTTGCAGTAGGAAGAAAAAGTCCAATATGGTCCTTCATAACCTTCGGCGTTGTATCAGTTTTAACCGGCCTTGTAAGTTTCTTCCTAAAAGAAACTCGGAATGTCCCGTTTTGCGAGACCCTCTCGCAGCAAAAGCAAGCTGAAGAAGTTCCGAACTGAACTGAACACTCTCTCTCGTAGTCGTACTTATATCTTCTATTTGTTGGATTGCATTTTATATTCTATTAGTTGGATTGCATTTTATATTCTATTAGTTGGATTGCATTTTTAGTTATTGTTTCAAACGACGTGTTAAGGATTCTGATTAAAAAAGATTGTCCTTCAAAGATCTTATTTTGTGTAATGCTTGACTAGGGTTTATAAGAGTTCAACGTTTAAGGGGTGTGATCTTAAAGTGACCTTATGTCTATATACCACAACGAGTACTGGTTTTGTTGCTACTACTCCCACAGTGTTTGAGGAGAAGCTGATGTTAGAATTGATTTTGATGATTCTGTGTGAGGTTAAATGAGCTTGGGCATCTAAAGGTAACCGAGTTCTCAGAGTTGCCCTTTATTTGCGTATGATTATTTATGCTTATATGAATAGTCAACTAGAGTAGAAACTGTTGGAGCCGACTCCCGTCACTTGTTAGGACCTGTAGGGACTTGTGAAATTGCATTTCTTGAAAATATTGTGTGATATATCTTCTCTTCTTTCTTTTATATGAAAGAAGTTTCCATTAGAAGGAGAAGATTTGTAACTAATTATAAAAGAACTAGGACTAGAGAGTTTTTCTTTGCCAAAAAAAACTTAACAAAGAGGAAAACATGAGGACTTGAGATTTGATAAGTTCCAGTTATAGGACAATCAATGTTGATCAAGAAGAACAACAAGAACACTTTGGTTCTCAAAGACTTTCGATCAAGTTACTAAAAATTTTCTCTTTCTTTACTCAATAAGACAATCATCTATACTAGTATATTTGCAACACTTTGGTGACGGGTGGATAAACATGCTTCTGGGTTAATCGGATATCCGACCCGTTTTTTAAATTTCTTCACAAAAAATACTTGGATCGGGTTAAATAAAACTCAACTCATACACCGGATATTCTATATTTAATAATTTAGATATTTAGAAGATTTGATTAAGATTTAGAATTATGATTCTCCTATCATCTTTGTTTGATTTGTTTTTAACTGTTTTGAATCATCATATAATACATAAGTAAAAAAAATCAACTTTTTTTTCTGCATATACTGTGGTTCGATATTTTAAAAACGGACATATATTATCCAATTGACGAAAATGTGTGTTCAACGTTCTACATCGATTAAAATATTTAGACAATGATTCAGAATCATATCATAAATAAGATCAACACTAATAAAATAAATGAGTTTTTTGGCGGGACGAGTTTGGCGGAACGGGTTTTTGAATCAACAATAATAAAAAGATTAAAATATCATTAATCCGCCGCTTCAATACAGATTAAATCCTTAATTTTTTTTAATACCACCAATATTAGACATATAAAATCAGTCTCATTTAGAAAAGATTGTATAAAACCAAAAATTGTCCCGTGGTATAATGTTACTTAATAACAATTGTAAACTATAAAATATAAATATCTTAAAAAATTTTAAAATTTACAAATTTTTATATATAATAAATAATCGTTAAATTTTAAAAATTACTACTTTTAGAAAACAAATCACGGGACGCGTTAAGAAGTTACAGGACGGGTTATATTTCGGAACTAAGTTATATGGTGGACGAGTTTGAATCAATATTTATAAAATTTTAAAATATCATTAACATGCCGCTTTAATACAGATTAAATCTTCAGTTTATTAAAATATAAATGTCTTAGAGAATGATATGATTTGTAAGCTTTTATCTATAATAAATATTTATTAAATTTTAAAATAAAAATAAATCACGGGACGGGTTAAGAAATTACGGAACGAGTTATATTTTGGAATGGGTTTATATGGCGGACAAATTTGAATCAATATTTATAAATATCATGAACATGCCGCTTTAATACGGGTTAAATCCTCAGTTTATTAACAATTGTCTCGTGGACTCGTGGTATACCGTTACTTAATAACAATTGTACACTATAATATAAATAAATATTTTATAAGGAGATACAATTTACAAAATATTCTTATACTAACTTTAAAAATAAATCATCCTGCGGTGTACCGTGGGTTAAAATCTAGTTTCTTAAATGGGAAAAATGTCATTTAAATCATCAGTTTACCATTTTCGTTGGTTTAAAGCATGAATTATGGATCTTGTGATTTAAATCCTCAATTTTATGTGCCCCTAGTAACTTAAATCCTTAATTTTATGTTGACTCTCAACTTAATCATGAATTCTCGTTGACTAAGCCAATTAAGACAAATCATTAACTTGCTAAACGGAGATTTTCTCGCATAATTTTTGAAGAGAAATATGAAAACCATGTTGGTGTAGAAGAAAAATTATGCGATGGCTTCGAAATGCCAGTTATATGATGATATCGTCTTATTGATCCGTTTGGCTAGTTAACGATGTGCCTTAATTGGCTTTGTCAATGAGAATTCATGATTAAAATGAAAATCAACATAAAATTAAGGATTTAAATCACCAGGTCTCGAGTTCATGCTTTAAACCAACAAAAATGGTAAACTAATGATTTAAATGACATTTTCCCTTTTCTTAAATACATTATGAACTAAACTGCCAACTAAAAACGTGAATGAGTGAGAGATTATTCCATTAATATAGGAGAACACACAACGTCATTTCTCATTCAATCTTTGACAAAGTCAATCTCGGTTTACTCTGGTTATGATCTCATCAAGATTGATAATCTAAAGACGGAGAGAGCTATGGAGATAGGAAATCACTATGGTTTTCCAACATATCTTTGAAAGAATCACATAACGAAGTAGACGATCGAGCTACCTAGTGATGCTGGTCGCTGTTATTGAGGCAGCTTGATTATGGAGTCTCAGAGTCTGTTGTTTCTTTCTCGCTAAAGAGAATAATGTTGCTTCGGCGGCAAGCTTTCGAAGAATCTGTGGAGCAGCCGCTGAATTCTGGAAGACCAAGCCATCATCTTTCGAATTCAACTGTGATAATAAAATGGTTTATCATAGCAGTTAATATCAATGTTTTAAAACCCAATCCAGATGACAAACCATACTACCTTCTGAGTCATCGGATCAGTAGGTCAATCATGTTTGATCACGGGTCAATTGATTAAAGTTTGTTTAAAGTATTTATAAAAATTATATAGTTTTATAAATGTAAAATTGAAAATAAGCATACCATATTTATCAAGATATGAAATCTAACAATAATAATAAAGTGATTAAAATTTTTAAATCCAACTAAAACTGCAAAAAACATTAAAATAATAGGAGATCACTAGTGATGAAAATAAATTAATAAAATTAAATTGGATAAGACGAAAGATGCCATCAAATAAGAGAGAAGTGTGTTGAGTCATATATTGCTGCTTAAAATGAATTGAGAAGGTTCTCAACATAAATGATATACACTAAAACGCTATATTTTATTTCAAAAATCAAATGAATTCTCTTGAATCGGTGCCCGGCCAGTTCAACCGGTTCACTGGGTCGCGGATTTAAAACGAGTTTTTATGGGTTTTTCCGATGTTAAGAGTATCGGATATTAGCACTAAACTCAAACCGAAAAAGTTTCCAAGACAGAGGCGGAGGGAGTGCACAGTCATAGGGGTCAATTGACCCTGGTGGAATTAAAAAAAATTAGCTAAAATTTTATTAAAATTATTAAACTGATCTTAATCCCATAAAAGTTTTGACCCTTGTAGAATTTTACGTTACAAGATTAAAATATCTAAGCCCAATAATTATATTGTACTTATAAATAATAGTAAGTCCGATAAGATTTGTTTGAAGTAAATATACTATAATTAAGCCCATTAATATAAATTAACCTTATATTTTAACTTTTTTTTGTAGTCTAAAAACGTTTTAGCTTCTTCTTACTTTTTTTCAATCTTAGATGGTGATATATAAGAAAATCCCTGACTTAATTAAAAAATAATCCAGCTAATTATCTAATATTATATTTAATTATTAAAACACCCACAAAATCTAATTTTTCTTATCTATTTGTTAATCTTTGTGGAACACAACTAAAAATACTCTTAATATCAATTTTGGTTGATTTTGAGATAAATATTTCATTGTTTTCTTCAACGTGTCAATTATTTTTAGAAAAATCTAAAATATTATTTTGTCCTATAATTTTTTTGACCCCTATAATAAAAATTCCTAGCTCTGCAACTGTTTCAAGTCGCGGATTAAGCGGCCGGATCAGACGGTCTGAGCGAGAAAACACTGGTTAATATTATTATATCTTATTATATAAAGTATGGTTTTTAAAGTTAGTAACTCGTAGGATCGTGCCATGTGTCAAATTTATCGATCTCAGATTTTTGACACGTGTTAAACCAAAATATCCTTTTATTTATTTTTTTAAGAAACAAATATAAGAAAACTATATGCACATGTATAATTTATCGATATCAGATTTTAACACGTGTAAAACAAAAATTTTCTCTTATTTATTTAGGAAAAAATTATAAGGAAATTATACGTATATATCTTATATAAAACAAATTCTAAAAATATAAAGAAGATACTTATAAGGAAACTAGATGTGTCTTATCAAATAAAAATAGAAATTTAAGAAAAACAATTATAAGGCAACAATATCTATATATCTTATATACAAAATTTTAAAAAAATTAAAGAAGATAATTATAAGGAAAAAATATTTATACTATTAAATAAAAATAGAAATTAAAAAAATTATTTACTAATTCTAATTTAAAGCTACTAATTCTAAAAGAAAAGGATTACTTTTTCCTTAAAACTTAAAAAAGGATTTAAGAAATTGTACAATCTTATTATCTTATTATAGAAAGCTTGATTTTCAAATTTAGTAACTCATATTATCGTAACAGGTGTCAAGTTTATCGATCAGATTTTGACATGTTTAAAAAGGAAAATTATGTAAAGAAAAATAAATATGTGATGATTTAATTTAACATTTTATATTATTTATTTTAATTTCCTTTCCAGTTGGAAATATGTAATAATTTAAATTAATTTTTAATATCATTTGAGTTTCTTTATTTCAATTAGGAATATGTGAGATCAATATCTGTTTTTTAATTTTTTGTAATATGTTTTACTTAATTGTGTATTTTATTTGTTGTGAATGACAAGAAATAAAAAAAAACAAAATTTGGTGCTTTAATTTAATATTTTTATTATTTATTTCCATTTATTTTCCAATTAAAAATATGTAAGGATTTATATTTATTTATTTGAATTTTTTTCAGTTAGAAATATGTGGGATCAATTTATGTTTTCTACTAGACATATAGTTAGATTAATGTGTTCATATAGACATGTTGTAGGTGAATGTGTGAAAAAAAAAATATTTTCACGGTAAAATACGATTGGATGTAAAAAACACATATTCAATAATTAAATAGATAGTATATTTTTAATGTAAATAAGATGACGGTTTGACCGGTGGTTTGCGTCTAAAACATTTTGTGAAAAAGTTATGAAATCATATTTTAGACGAGATTGCAAAACCAGGTTTTTTGAGATTTAGCAATAATAGATGAATATTTAGAAAAAGTTGTGGTAACTGATAATTTAAATTATTGTTGTTACAATAAATATGATATATAGAAATGCAAATAAACTTTAGTGTATTAAAGAAAAAAAAATTAATATATAAATAACTATTTTCTCTAACTAAAACTTTTCTATTTATTTCTAAAGATAGTTTCAACTTACAACAAAATTTGAATATATCTTTTTGTTAAGTTTAATTTTATTTAAGAAAATTAAAATCGGATATCGGACGGTCCTAATCTAGTTATATATACTTTACATATAAAGTAATCCTTTTTTACAATTTGAATATATCTTTTTGTACAATTTTCGTTTTCTTTCTCCTTCTCTTCTTGACCTTTGCTTCTTCGAGTTCTCTCTTCGTTGAAGCCCTTTCTCGATGATGGACGATTAATCAAACTCTAGCAAAGCTGGATCTGTTACTTCAAAATCCAAGCTGCGAGTTGAATACGTTCAAAGAAAAATATCTACGTACAACGGTACGATCTAACTTCTGGCGATAATTCAGGAACTCATATCTCATAACCACTGTTGCGTGGACCTAACTACGATGAATGGTCTATAAATCCGCAACTTTATATCTCTCAAATCTAAAACATACTCATCTTTTGATAAGCACATTGTCTCCCAGCTAATCCAATGAACTTTATTTTGTTCTCCAAGGCGTGCCACCAAAAGTCTACCATGGCACTTGTTAGGTTGTCACAAGTAGTTTTTGCCAGCCTAAAGCATGACATGGAATAAACATGCATTGTGAATGTCACATCTCTAAGTAAAATCTCCTTGTCTCTCAGAGATAATGAATTGCTCAACCATTTAGGAGGTCATTTCTTTAGGCTCTCCTTGCCTCAAACCTCTACCTGGCTTAATCATTCCATAAGCCTAATCATTGATAAAGACCAAGAAAGTAACATAAGTTACACAAAACATGATCCACCCAATCCATTGAGCATGAAAGCCTAGTGCCAGAAGCAGAACTTGTAAGTAGGACCATTCTACCTTATCACAAGCCTTTAACCTATCAAACTTTAAGCCATGAGATGAGAAGAAATGCTTGGATGTGTACGCAGACCATGTTCTAGCTCATGAGCAATCAAAATGTTGTCTAATATTTTTTTTTGAAAGAATGTAAAATTTATTCAAACAAAAAAACTGTTGAGCTTTAAAACTGTAAATTTATTTACATAAGATGTGACTTTGGTGCCTAAACATTTGAGCTTTAAAACTGTAAATTAGATCCTTGTCATTTTCGTGGGACTATAGATTGCGGGTAGCAAACCATAACTTGATGCCCTCTTCATACGTGTGTACTCCTTGAATTCGGATGGAGCTGAAGCGATTTCTGACGTTCTTGTCAGTGATAGATACAAGACGGGCTGGGGCCATGTTAGTTTCTCCATGGCGGCGTCCATTCCTTTCTTTCCAAACATGATATATAGTTGCTTGAAAGACATACCGTATGGTGAAGAGGTGAAGCTGAGTATAACTTGACTTGTTAAACAGAGTAATCAACTGATCCCAATCATTAGAGTACTCATTGGCAAGGAACTAACCCATGAGAGAATGCCATACTGCAGATGAGTCACGACATGAGAAGAAAAGATGGCTATGGGATTCATTCGCAGCGCCACAAAATATGCACTCTGTTCTTAATCTCGAGTTCCAGCTTTGAATGCGATCTCCTGTTGATAGACGATTATTGATAGCTAGCCATGTGAAGAATGAGTATTTGGGGGTTGCATATGAGAACCAAACCCCCTTGTCTAATATTAATATTTCTTCCACAAAAAAAAAGAGTGATTAGGCGACACGATTTCACCAAGAAAATGATATAGTCTTTTTATCAGAATTTTAGAGATAATCTCATATAATACAAAACATAGACTTATTGGCGTTAGTTCGATCTGTCATCTTCTCTTGATTGGTCTTCTTAGGAAGGTGACAGAGATGTGTGTTATTTCATTCCATTGGAAAAACCATTAAGATTTCCTATTCTATGGTATCGGATTTTGAGGCCTATATAAGGAGACTTAGGGTTTGTAAAGTTATCGTCACATTAATAAAATAAACCCTAGGCAAAGCTTTCTCATAACATTCACTCTTGTCTCTTTAAAGCTTTCTCATAATATTCACTTGAATTCACAACACATCTTTTATTTTCTCAGAGGTTACCATCCTGGTAAGTGAACCATTCATGGTAGAGGAAACTCTTGGTTGAAAATCATGGAAAATGTCCTTTAAATTACCTGAATTTAAAGAAGTGAAAAGATCACTGAAATATGCTTAAGCAATAGCACCTTTGGTACCAACGTTGTGTTGGCCCAGTGGTAAATCTCCCAAGTGGAGGTACTGGGTTCGACACCCGTTGGGAGGGATCTCTTCTCCAAAGGAGATGAATTTAACCTGGTGTGGATCCCGCTTCTGGGAGATGTAGGCCATTCGGGTTTGAACTTCCAGATATTCAAAAAAAAAAAATAGCACCTTTGGAGGCTTCTCCCTTTTGCATATTTTCAATTACATCCAAGAGATTTTCTAATCTCTACTTCCTTCTACTAGCTTTCACAGAATTATAGAAAATTTAATAATTTTTACTACCCTTCATTCAACTATTGTTCTCTGCTTCTCAATCTCAAGTAGGCCTCTTCTTCTCTAGAAGACTCACAAAGCTTCACTATTAACTCCGATACAACTGCAAATCTAGGAATGGTTAAGGATTGTTTGGTCTCCAAATCTATATGAGCTTGAGTAATCCTAGAAGGCTAGGGAATTGAGTTTGCCTTCTCTTTTCCACTTACTCAAGCTTTTTCTATAAATCCCCAGCTTATCTATAATCTTGGTTTTCCGTTCTTTAAAGTGACCCGGAAGAAGGACCAGCCTCAAAGAGACATGCCTTATATACCGTTGGACTATCTTGTTTCTTGAAAGAATGGAGGAACCAGAGCAAATTTCAGTACTAATCCTCCAGACTATAGAGAATCAATAACCAGATTTGTTTTCAGACCTATCCCAGCTTGGGAGGAACCTCCACCCAAAATCTGTTTTTTGATTTGCATTAAGCTGGCTTGAAACTGTTGTGCACCCAAATTCTCTCTATAGTTGAAAACCACGCCTTTTTTTTGAGGTCAGACGGAATCACATATATGGCTCCAAACTCAACGTGTTTTTCTTTGTCTAAGCTGATCATTTGACACATCAAGGAGAGATTTATTTATCATATCCTTTTTGATTAAGCGTTCTGCTCCTTTTGCTACTAGAAAGTTCTCTCTCATTCCTTCTATCACCTCTTTAGCTTATTTCTCCCTTCCAATAGTTGGGTGTTGGGTCAATACCCAATTGATTCTCTTCCTCAACCCACATGTAACCAATATATTTATAATTCTATTATTTTGGATAAATTAAATGAGGCTGATAAAAATATATGCTCTTAATTAATTTTTTCGAATTGGATGCCATGCATAAGCCAATGTTTATTCTTCTTGAACTGAAACACGGTCATGCGTGTGATACCTTAACTAAGTATATGTCTCATGCAAGATTCATTATTTTCCACATAGACCAATATCAGAAGAGATCGAATGACTTATAAGTTTAAACAGAAAACTCCTAGTTATTAATAAACCACGACAATATTTCACCATGGTTTCACATGATCAACTTTATGTTTGGAAAAGAGCTAGAAACATTAGTGAATGAGAATGTAAATGACAATGACTATAGTAGCACAATTATAACATGGAGTCCAGTGAAGCGTATGAAACCTCAACATGATAGATATGTGTCTGCTTTGGGTCAAGCAATTAAGTCCGCACAAATTTGTTTTTTGGACTCTTTCTTAAAATGTCTTATACTAATTAAAATTGAACTTAACTTATATATTAGACTGTTATTGTTTTAATCTTTCCACGTAGGACGTTGGTTTTGTCTCCCAACATGACTTAACTTACTAAGTACAATTAAACATAGGTAAGTGATAATAATTTTGTACAATATATTTAAACTAAACAAGAAAACACACAAATATACTCCAACCTTTTTTAGATTTCATTTATATCAATGTAAAAAATTATTTTGTACCCATGAACGACTTGATAATTAGTTGGACCAATTGTTCCCACTGTAAACGTCATTATTAACATATTTTAGACTAATTTACCCCTATAACTTCACTCCTTTTTTTTTCTGATGTCTCTTTTTTTAATTTCTTTTGTGGTGTTTTATTTTTCCAACGACACAAGACCACGAGAATAACAATGGCAACATAAAAAATCAAATCGAATAAAAAAAAAGTTGAAACCAGAAGCTAACTGGAAAGCAAATCGGTGTGTTGTGTGATTCACTTGTGACGGTGGTGGTTTACCGGACATAGAAGCAATGACGTGAAGATGATTGGAGCTCTAGCCGCTTTCGTAGCTTAACACCAAGACGCGGTCGTGGGTTTGAATCTCGGTGGTGGTTTCCAATTTCACCGGAATTGGTAGTGAGACGGTGATGGAGAAGGTGTGGTGGTTCAAGATTATGACGGTGGCGGCCATCACAGATATGTGATACTCTTCATTGTCTTTTTGGTTCTAATCTTTCTCGGAAAATCTTGATCACCATTGTGGTGCCGTTCTCATCACCAGATTTCATGGCTTTCTTTCTCTTGTTCGATTTCTGATTTGGTTCGGCCAAATATGCATTCTATCATAATTATGCAGAAATATGATAACTAGTTTAACATGATAAATATGCATTTAACAAATAATATATAAATTTATTAGAATATTATACTAGTTAACATGTTATTCAAATAGTTATCCACACAAATAATATAATATATGTAACTCGTTATTTTTTTTGTATATAATATAACAAAAATGAGTTGCCACGATAAATATGAGTATAATTCATAAATTATAAACTTATCGCGATACAATATGATTTAACACGCTATATTTATAAACATATTGATAACTATATTTTGTTATCATGTTAAGCGAATAGATAATCAGTTAAGTCATAATATGGTTTTACCCATATATTTGATGAACAATAAAAGAACGTCGATAACAATTTTTTTATATTGCTTAATAATTTTTTATATACAGAGGGATATTTTTGTCTAATTTTTAACCGTCCGAGATGCATGCCAGGGACCGTGTCCGTTCGTCGGACATGTCTCGCCGGTTTCTCTCTTTTCCATCTTGTAACTTGTGGATCGTTTTGGGTTGTTAACGTTATGGGCTTTAAGTACCCCATGCCCATTTATGGGTAATTTTAATATATATCTATACATATTTTGAAGAGAAAGAAATCAACTAAAGCCTATATTGTCAAGGAAGCATCTTTGGTCCATTGATTAAGAGTTTAAAGGTTTCTACACTAGGTATGGTGTTCGAATCCCAAATAAAGTATTTTTTCTAAATTATCGGTGCAAAGCTTACTATAAATTCCAGAGTACTGCATGTAGAGCCGTTTATAGTAGTCTCGTGTGTTGCGAAGAGAACATATTCATCGGATGTCGTAAATGTAGAACCGTCCGTCATGTATTTGAATGTTGCGGGAAAAGATGCATTATGGAATAGTTGTTCATGAAATTTATTCATTATAATAGTATATGTTGTAAGTAGTTTGCTTCATAATAAAATTAAATCAAATATTTCTAATGGTAACGTAATTGATGATTTTTTTTAAAAAAAGCTTATGCTGTCTACATTGAAAACACATAAGAAAAAGTGATTAATTAGGAACAACAACTATCTTATTATATAAAGTATGATTTTCAAAGTTAATAACTCACGAGATCATGACACGTGTCAAATATATCGATTTCAGATTTTGACACGTGTTAAACAAAAATTTTCTTTAAAATAAAGTAAGAAGATAATTTTAAAAAAATTATAAATTTAAACAGTTTTAAAATGTAAAAAGCTAATTATAAGGAAATTGTACATATATTTTCATAAGAGATTTTGCCATCTAGCAAACAATTTTTTTTTTTATTTATGCGTATATATTAAAAAAATTATATGTATATTTTTCAAAAGAATAAAAAGCTAATTATAAGGAAATTGTACATATATTTCCATAGGAGATTTTGCCATCTAGCAAACAATTTTTTTTATTTATGCGTATATATAAATAAATTATATGTATATTTTTCATAAAAATCTAAATTATAAAATTATGATAAACCTTTTATTTATAAGTTATTATCTGTACCAAAAAGATTTAAAAATAGAAAAAAATTAAAGAAAATTATACAATCAGTTATTAATCCTTTAAAAAAAAGATTGTAAATTGTCAGCTTTATATAAATAAATAGATGACGAAAAAAATATATATAAATAAATAGATTGTCTCATATTTTCTCATCAAGCAAACTAATTTCTTAACGATGTTATATCATATCAATTATAAAAAAATACTTCGAATCATGATGTTTTTCTAGAAATATCATGTGATATTCAGATCTAATGAATATATGGTAATTAATTATGAACGACGATAAATATAAACTAGAGTTATTGTTGGAGAGACTTGGTCCAATGTCGGAGGAGATAAAGAAGGTGAAGTAATAAGAAAAGTTGGAGAAAGAGGATAAGAGGCGGTAAAAATGGTGTTGGTGTTGATCATGGTGGTGCAAGTTTGGTGGTGGTGGCGGCGGTAAATATTGACGAGGTGGTGAGTCGGAATTAGCGAGATTTGGTATTGATGGTGGTGGTGATTGTGATAGTATTGAAATTCAGTTGTGGTGGTGGGTCAGAGTAGTGAGACTCGGTGGTGATGTCCGACGAATGCGAGAAATGGAGATAGGAAAAAAGTAAATAAAGATATGGTGGTGAAGAATCCCGATGAGAAGGAGAGAAAGAGAAAGAAAGAGAGTTCAAACGCAAACAAGAGAAATCTAATGGAGAAAACATAGAGATTTGAGAATTAAAAAGAAGAGAAAACGAAGAAATTGGTAATATAAGCCAAAAAATGACAAAAGCTATGTAGCAAATAGAGAATGTTTAGTTTGATGTTATTTTGTTAAATTTTTTTAGTCAAGTTATTTAGTGTATATTCTCTAATTCCTTATAAGATTATCTCTTTCTGTTGAAGATATCTCATATTATCAAGTAAAGTTAGATGACATGGATATAGACGATCTCATATTTTTTTTTTATTATCACAATTTTACTATGACGTCAAAGTTTTCTTAAAAAGTCATATATTTACGTAACTCAAACTATATGTTTATATATTATACATATATCGTTCATATGTTTAGGGAAGTATACAATTTTTTTTTTTTATTGTCATAGTTTTGTTTCCATCTTGCCCACATTGAAATTATAAGATGTAACCCACTCTTCCAATAGATGTAAATAACTTATTAAAATTCAATAATACAACATATGAACATTTATGATTTCATAACTTATAATAAGCAAAAAATGATTTAATTTTATAAATAGGCCAACATTTATATTAGATAATTTAATAATTAGTATAGCATAGCTACAAATAGTGTTTTATATTGCGCATTATGCTAATAAATCTATATTTAGAAATAATTATGTTGCATTTTCTAAAATATATATGTTTATAGAATCTTAGTTAAGCTTACAAAATAAAATAGAAATATTAAGAGTGATAATCTCGACCAGCAACCCGTGCAACGCACGGGTCCATATCTAGTTAAATAATAAAGACAAGTCAAATCAGAAAGAGAGCGATAGGGTTTCCGGAAAAGGAAGGGTAGAAGGTGCGAATGAGTAGAGACTAGAGAGCTCTTTACGTGTGACGTGAATTGTCGATATTACTGATATCGGTGCACAGTCAACACGACCCATGGCCGAGAGAATTTCTACTCAAGAAGAGATAAATAGACTAATTACGGTTTTAAAATTTGTTCGCGGAAAGGAAGAGATGAAGGGTATGTTAGATTATAATTGAGTTTGGTCTATATTATTTAATTATACAAGTAATGTATGTTAAGTCAAAGGGTGTGTATGTAAGAGTTGTGACTTGTTGGTTAAGACACAACTGTTACGAACGGTTACGACCGTAAGGCATCTATATAAGTGTATGTGTGTTATTGTAAAACGTTGTCGAGAATAATAAAGAAGTTTTTCCATTTTTCAATTCTTTGTTTTCTCTACCATGCTCTATAATTGAAGCAATGGCTTCTACAATTATATAAGAGCAAAAACACCAACAGGGTAAGCTCATATCTGTGGACACTTTTAACTGAGGTTGCTTTAGAAGCAATAAGAAATGGAGCTGACATTTTGAATGATGTCTCTATAGGAAGTTTAGACCCGAATATGAATAAAGTTGTTGCGGATTCCGATGTTCCTTATATGATCAAGCACATGAGAGGAGATCCATGTACAATGCAAAACAAAGAGAATTTGGAGTATAATGATATATGCAAAGAAGTTGCTCCAGAGCTTTATGAGAGAGTAAAAGAGGCAGAACTCTCTGGGATTCCAGCTTGGAGGATTATGATTGATCCAGGAATTGGATTTTCTAAGGGAATAGATCATAATTTAGATATTATCATGGAGCTACCAAAAATCAGGGAAGAGATGGGTAAGAAGAGTATAGGTTTGTCTCATGCACCTATACTTATAGGACCTTCAAGGAAGAGATTTTTGGGAGATATTTGTGGTCGTCCTGAAGCAAGTGAAAGAGATCCTGCAACTGTTGCTTGTGTTACTGCAGGGATATTAAAAGGTGCTAATATCATTAGAGTTCATAATGTTAGAGATAATGTAGACGCGGCAAGACTTTGCGACGCAATGATGACGAAAAGTTTTAAAAAACCATGATTAGTTGGTATAATCTGTATCATGGTTTTAAGACCATATGTACTTAAGATGTGCTAAAATGATGTTAAAAATAAGTTTCATTTGTTTTTTCTGTATTAAAATTCAGTTCATTTTATAAAGTTCATTTAATTGACTCAATTTTTAAATCCGCAGTTCATTATTAGAAACTTCAGTATTATCAGCCGTTAGCAATCGGTCCCTTAGTCTTTGTTCCCGTTTTATTTTGAGTTTTTTTTTTCTTTCAAGTATTTGATATAAAATAAGGGATCTAAGACAAATGCCTTTCTCCACAATTTGTATTTGCATTTTTATGAGATATATGCATGGAATCATGGATACAAAGAGATTTTGTCTCGATGAAAACGTGAGATGCTTTGTTTGTTTTAGTTTACTTTTATAAATTTTATATTTTGAAAGTAGGATATATTACAATCATACAAACACTTTTTATTTTAATTAGTTAACCCCATATTTCAGAATAATGATTTCTACCCCCAACTTTGTTACTCTACAAAAACGAGGCCAAAACATTGAAACTACACAATTTAAAGATAGTCAAAAAGAGGAAGCCAAACAATATTTTAACTTTATCAGCTGTGTAACTTCATTTTGTTAAATTACTTAAAATCTCACCTTTTTTTTTTTTTTTAATTTTTTAAAATCTCACCTTCACTTTGTGTTCTCTCACCTCTGAAAGAGATGCTGCAACTGTTTCTTGTGTTACTGCAGGGATACTAAAAGGTGCTAATATTATTAGAGTTCATAATGTTAGAGATAATGTAGACGCGGCAAGGCTATGCGATGCAATAATGATGAAGAAAAAAAGGTCAAAAAGGACGATTAGTATATGATTTGTAGCATGGTTTTAAGAACATACATATGTACTTAAGATGTTTTAAAAATGATGTTAACAATAAGTTTCATTTGTTTTTCCCTGATAAATTCAGTTCATTTTAAAAAGTTTTTTCGTAGTTTTCAAATCTGTAGTTTTGTCATCATTTTGGTTCTAAAAGTCATCAAGCAAAGAATCTGTTTAGGGGTAAAACACTTTACTTAAAACATCTTTGAACAACACACCAAATCCAAACTCATTATCGATAATACTGTATAGAGGAAAAAATGTTGGTGGATTTCATCGTCGATATAAATTCCTTTAAGCTTCAATCATTTTTTTGCCAAGATCAAGAAAAAAAAGAAGTAGAAAATGAGGTACTTGTGTTGTGCAACTTATTTCATGAATGATGTGTTATGTTTTTAACGTTTATTTATTTAAATAATTTGATGTATAAAAAGGGATCTAAGACAGATGTCCTTCTCCACAATTTGTAGTTGATATCTTATGATTTTGATGGTTTTAAGTCCTAATTTGTCTTTAATATTTGCATATTCATAGCATTTTAGTTTGTTTAGTATTGCATTTGCATCAAGATTGTTGTTTTTAAGTGTTTGGAGTGGAGACATGAAGAATGGAGAGCTAGAAGAGGAGTTTTTGACCATAAACTATTTATTTTTTACTTTTAGAATCATGCAGTAGCTACCAATATGAGTCCGATATTGAGGGATAGTGTAGATCCACTCCTGACTAACTCTTATTTGCTGGCCTTTTTATTTAGCCCACAAAAGTTTAGTAGGATCTCTTGTATATAAGCCCGAAACTGTCCAATAGGATTCATTTTTTCCATTGGGACTAAACTCCCAAAGTACATATATACATAGGTAAGTGAAAATAAATTTGTACAGAATACTTAAAATAAACAAGAAGAAACGCAATTTGAACAAAAAAAAAAAAAAAGAAACGCAAATATACTCTTAACCGTTTTGAGATTTCATTTATATCAATGTACGTAAATTATATTGTGGCAACCGATGGAGGTTAGGAAATATTGGTGCTTTCTTAGTAATCTTTCAATAGATAGAAGAAACTACCTACACAACAACGTTGAGAAAATGAAAAATTTAGTATATAGGAGAAAGAGACGACAAGATAAGTTAGTCTAATTAAAATTCATAAAGAAGACGTTAAATAAAGTAATTTAGAATAAGAGAACTTTCAAAATTGGCACGAGAAAGATCAACTAAAAGCTATATTGTCTAATGTCTATATTGAAAACACATAGAAAGTGATTAATTAGGAACAACAACTAATAAATAAAAAAGACAAGTCAAATCGGAAAGAGAGCGATAGGGTTTCCGAAAAAGGAAGAGTAGAAGCTGCGAATGAGTAGAGAGCTCTTTACGTGTGATGTGAACTGTGATGCTTCTTAGCTTTGTGTGTTTCTATTAAACTCAAGTGGGTTTGGTGAACTTTCCTTTTGACTTTTTTTTTTCTTTCAAATTATAGAATTTCTTGTTTTTCTAATCAGGGAAAGAAAAGAGGATCCCTCAAGGAAGTTTACAAATGTTGCATTCCATTTATCTGTAAAATTGAGATTGTTTTAATGTGATACAGTTTCATTTAACAAATTAAAACCGAAAATGATAAAGTTTATTTAGTGGACTCGGTTATAACAAATATTACTACTCCCTCTATTTCATGAAGATGTTTTGGAGATTATAAATGTTTTCAAGTTTTTATATTTATAAATGTTTCAAGTTTTTATGCAAATTATATATTGAATAATGATTAAATACTTTATAACTATTTAGATTCTAAAATCTCTTTTATAGTTGATTGATTCTATTAAAATTAAATACCTTTTAATATGCACGCTTTTAGTTAGAATATCTTATATTTTAAAATTGAGGAAATATTGAATTATCAAACATTATGATCATGATTAGTCACCAGTAAAAAAATCCGTGTTGTTCTAGAAAATAAATGGTTTAATTTAGAAACGATCATATAGTAATCTATTTTGTTTGTTTGTGAATTATTTCTATATTGTCTTTTAACTAAATACCGTAAGTACGTTAGGAGCAATCTAAAAGACATGCAAATATACTCATGATCCATTGATTCTCTCTTCCACGCTCAAATTACATGTCCATTATTAATTTTTTTTACCACCAAAACACTATAACGGTCAATTACTTTGTGATAGATTACACATTTCCAGATTCTGAATTTTGAACACCAAAACTATGATAGCATATAATACCCAAAAAGACTATGATAGCATAATGTAAAAGTTCTTAATGGTTCATTCAAATACATAAAAATCTAAACGCCCGTCTCATCATAACCGGTAGCTAATATTGAATTTTAAATATTAAGTCGACTAAGCCAATAAGCCATGCGGCCCATGCTAGCTAATTAGGCACACGAAAGTACACGACAAGAAAAAGAGGGCATATTTTGAGATATATATGACAAATATAAAAATGATTATATATTAAGTGTACGTAAAAGTAGTGGATGCATGAATAATGGGTGGTATTAAATAGATAGATAGCTAGAGGAGAGGGTAAAGGCAAAGCTTTAAAGAGTCGGAGTAATGAAGTTATACGAGCATGGAAACCTGACTAAACCCTAATTTCTTATTAGCTCTCTTCCCTTTTTTGGCAATCGTCCCATCTCTCACAGTCATAGTCCCCAACTTTTTCTTCAATAAACATAATTTAATTTCAGTCACCTTTTTTAAGATGCAGACAGAGAGAGATATCTTATCAGAATTTTTAGTCCACGATTACCTTATTATGTACAACTAATCTTCTATTTTCAACTGATCTTATTCTAAAAATTTCAGTTACATCTCTGGTCTCAAAATATGGAAATATTCACATTTCTATCTTAATGCCAATGAAGAGATTTGCTAAAAAATTGATTTTTTTAATGATGAGATTTTCTATTGATAAAAATGGATATCACATTTCTATCTTAATGTTCATTGTGCATATGGTTAAACTTTCTTAGATTACAAATTAAAGTATCAATAAATTTCTTAAATTAGATATGAAATCGATCAGAGATTTTGGAATTAGACTAGCGTACAGTGTTAAAAATAAATGTTTAAAAAGCATATTACATAAAAAATAGTTATTCATGTTTTCTTCTTGTTTTTTTTTTGTTAATAGCTAAAGAAATTCAGGACTTTCATTAATCTATTTATATATATTAGTTCTAACATTGAGAGCAAACTTCAATCCATGTATATATTGGTTCTAACATTGAGAGGAAAACTTTAATCAAATGAAATTGTAAGTAAGCCAAATATGTGTGTAGAAGTAGGAAATCTAAGGAAAGTGAAGAATGCAAAAAAGTTAGTCACTGAAAGAGACGTGTGATTGATCACTTGTCTCCTTCCAATTTCCCTGTGGGGCAGTGCATGCACAAAAGATGGAATCCATTCTATAGCTCCTCCTTTCTTCACTATCTTTTCAAGTTTCTATTTTTGAATATTTTTTAAAAATTTTGAGTTTTGATTTAACTCAAAGCCCACACATCTTACTCATCTTCCCTATAATTAGTATGCTAACAAATATGCTTGTTCTATCTCAAATTCAACAATAAAAGTGTGTTTTTCTCCCAAAAAATAATGTTGCTGAATTATCACTCTTTTTATGGACCGGATTAATACATACCTCAGAAACGAGTAGTCTAGAGAACTTAACTTTTACATGTATGTGTGTAAACCCTCATAACCTAAAACAGAAAATTTGTTGTGCAGTGTACAAAACATCCTTAAACATAAAATATAAAAGTGGTAAATCCTTTAACAAAAAAAAAAAAATTATAAAAGTGGCAAATCAAAAAGATTCTGCTTTTGGATCCAATGTATGTATAGTTGGATGTGTCTAAAGAAAATCCATTGTTTTGGTTGTTTCCCTACAGTTAAACCATTTTTGTATTTAACTTATTAATGCAAAATTTCAAGATGAAGAAAAAAGTTGTGAATCATGACAAGTTTTGTTCTCAGTTTTGCAGTGAAATCATTTTGCATGAAATTTTTATGAGAGAAACAAAAAACGAACAGATCAAAGATCAGGAAAGGACCATTCTTAATTTATAACATGTGGGCAAGTCAAGACTTGCTGGCATCAAACTTGAATGAATGTAATCATATTCACACCATGTATTATGTAATATATAATTTTAATATCTTAATTGGTCATCTCTTTTTGTCTTTTTGCATCGCATATGTGTCATAATTAATATCTGTACGATGTAGAAGCTGGTGAATATAAAGTGAAAATATATATACATCGATCTTAAACCAAAGGTCAAGAATAAATATATCTTACACCATATGTATATCTGCTTATTTTGAAAATATTGATGTATAGGAAAGTATTGGATTGTTTGTTTTCATTATGATCTTGAGTTTAATTTGGACTAGTACTTATTAGTTATTTACACATAACACATGATTAATTAAGGTATATTGTTAACTAAAAAATAATCATATTTATACGAAAAAACATGGTTGAATAATGTTCAGCACAGCTTATTATAGCAAAAACTAATGTACGAGGAGTGACATTTAGAGTCTTGATATTTTTGAAGCAAAATTAAATACGTCTGCAAGATTTTGCAGAGGAGGTATGTACTATCATCAGCAATAGTAGCAACACAGATAAAAGTCATAAAGCCCTAGATCCGGTCCCTTTAATTTAATTCATATATATGATTTGACATAAAATTAATTTTGTTAAAAGTTTGTTTTTACATTAAGTTCTGCATATATATTTTTTTAAAAAGTCAGTTTGATATATATTATAAATTATAATTTATCTTTCCGAATCCCTAGCTTTAAGATATTATTTGTTTTCCTTTTTATATCCAGAGATATTTCATGCGGAAACGTAGATTAATCATCAAAGTAAACTTGTTGTTCCAATTTGTTTTATTTGTTAAAACATTTACAGTGATTACAAAATAGAATAGTAAGTAGATATCCCTAGAAAACACATAACTTATAATGTCACACCATTAGAAAATTCGTGTCGACACCACAAGTCATTGGTTTAAGATATTAATTTTTTTTTTTTGATAAGATAGATATTAATTGTTGTTAATAAATTATAAAAATGCAATTATGGACTGCATATACGTCCAACACTTGGACAATCTTTCCCTCTCTCTATACATCTCATGGTCTCACTATGTTTGTTCTATAAATACAAGCCTTCCTAACTCATAAAATAACCATAACCCTAACTCTACAAAGTTCTTCTGATTCATTATCTCTCTCTTTCTTTCAAGAGCGGTTTTCAATCCATTCCCTAAAGATCATGAACCTTGAAGATAAACCAACCATGGCAGCTTCAAGAGCTTCCCCTCAAACCGAACATCTCTACTACGTCCGGTGTAGCATCTGCAACACCATCCTCGCGGTAATTGACCTACACATAAGAAGATATATAAGCATATATATTTTCATGACCATTATATATGTAGATTATATGCCATGCATGAGAAGCTATATAGTGTTGTTTGTTGTGTATTTCTTCAAAATTTTGAACTAATTGTAAACATAATCTACATATATATAGGTTGGGATACCATTGAAGAGAATGCTCGACACTGTAACGGTGAAATGCGGACATTGCGGTAACCTCTCGTTTCTGACCACAACTCCTCCTCTTCAAGGCCATGTCAGCCTCACCCTTCAGGTATATAACATGAGTATAATTCTTTTTAGACAAAAAAAGTGATACTAAGCCTATCTTTGTTTTAACTAAGTAGATGCAGAGCTTTGGTGGGAGTGAGTATAAGAAGGGAAGCTCTTCTTCTTCTTCTTCCTCTACCTCCAGCGACCAGCCACCATCTCCCACACCACCCTTTGTCGTTAAACGTAATTAATCTTATTACCATTTCTGACTCCTTTTTCTTCTATAAATTTAATCACTATCTACATATAAATGATAATTTGTTGAACATCTTTTGGAATTGTAGCTCCTGAGAAGAAGCAGAGACTTCCATCTGCGTACAACCGCTTCATGAGGTTTAACCTTTGATATATACTCTTCATTTTCCAAGTTATCAAATTTAATATTTGTAATTTACTCTTTTTCATCTTTTTTTTTGAAAAAATAATACAAAGGGATGAGATCCAACGCATCAAAAGTGCCAATCCGGAAATACCACACCGTGAAGCTTTCAGTGCTGCTGCCAAAAATGTAAGACAACAATCACTTTTTATTACCACTCTAATTAAATGGATTCATATACTAACCATATTCTTTTTCATCAATCTTAACTTTTATTTGTGTAAATGAAAAATGTCACAAACAGTGGGCTAAGTACATACCCAACTCTCCTACTTCCATTACTTCCGGAGGCCACAACATGATCCACGTAAGCTATACAAACTCATCAGTCTGCATAAAAACATTATATAAAGATTTAAAATTGTTAAAATCTTCTCTCAAATGTTTTGTTTTAGGGCTTGGGGTTCGGTGAGAAGAAGTGAAAGAAATCGAGGGGAAAAAAGCCTAAAAATAACAAACGCATGCACGTGTGCGAGTGGCTGCGTCGTTTTTCTCATCTTGTGTTGTTCATGTAATTTTCTTATGTATGTCATGTTGCAGAAAATGATGTTGCCTTAGTTTTTATGACTTTATATTTCTGTCTGTCTTTAGATTTGAAAGTAACGTCACTTGCTATGTCCCTTTGGACGTTTATGTCTGGTCTTTATTTGTCTTAATCCTATCAAAAATTTATCTGCTTATATTCCTCTTCCATCTAGGACACTTATTATTTTTTCCAAGGATTTGCAACTTTCAACATCGTAACTTCGAATTCAAGAATCTCAGATGACGTGAGTGTACATAACAAAACAAAACAAAAGTGAAAATTCACTTTTTCAGCGAATATTCACTTTTTCAGCGAATATTCATTACAATTATATATACAAATTGTCTGAAAAAAACAAAGACTGAAACGCTGTGTAAAAGAAACAGGCATAGATATCTGAAGCAATTTTCTTCAGAACATTATTGACTGATGAATAACAACACAACAGTTACAAATTACAATAATACCTGTAACATGATTTGATCTTCTTCATTCCTCTATCTATTTCACCAATCCAATAATTAATTACCACACCCAAATTTATAAACTAATCAAACCATGCAGGCTTGTCTTGTCCTATAGTGCATAACACTCTCAAGAAACTCGAACCGGTTTAAAGGAATAAGAATGTTGTAACCTTTTTTTTAAGAGCCAGGGAAATAAAGCTCGTTATATTCCTGCTTCACATCACCAATGTAATTCCTCTGTTGCTCGATTCTTTGAAGATGTGATGACAGTTGCAGTAGATCAACCGTGGATGGTCCTTTTACAGTACGTGAACTAGAACCAGCAGAATTGGTCTTGCCAGGATCGATCCAGAACGGTTCCATTTGATGATAGTCTATTGGTGATGACTGATTGAGATTTTGGTTGGGTTGGGTGATTGAGAACGTTGTGTTTGGAATCTCGGACACGTGTTGTTGGGACTGAGCTGACAGAAGAGAGAGAGCACAAGTAGAGCGTGTTGCCGCCTCATGTAAGTCCCAAATAGAGGATGCTTCCGCTGAATAAATCGCTGGTTTAGATTCATAAGTGCTGCTGTTTTGCCCAATAGCAGGAAACATAGAGCAAGTAGGTTCATCTTTGAAACTCACGAGTCTACTTGCACGGTGGTCATCGTCATCTATTACTCGGTATAAAAGACTACCAGGAAATGACTCTGGCAATACCAACGATGAATTCTCCAGAAACTTGTTGCCTACTACACCTATTTACACACATATATATACAGAATGGATTCAAACTTGCGCGAGTTTGCTAATTCAATACATCAATGGATAGGGAAAGGCAGAGACTGAGTACCTTGAGAGGTGCGAAGAAGCTTATGACGCTTACCCGGTAGGAAATAGAATGCAGGTTTCCTTCTTCGTTCATTGTGACCAGCTAATCGCCTTCTGCAACTTCTTTTGCCATCATCAAATTCTGAGAGGAAATGAAACCTGAACAGAAGAAAAAGGTAAAGAAACAAACAATCAAGATCCATCAAGCATGATATGTTAGTTAAAACATTGAAATAACTACAGAGCATGAGACAACTTGAGAGGAGAAAGAAGAAACCTGCTGCACTGTTGACAAAACCTCTGTTCAAGACCATTAACTACGACCACGGAAGTTTTCGAATGAGCCTCGCAAACTCTATGCCTTTTGTGGTAATCTTTCGAAGAGCTCAGATCCATATTACACCCATAAACTTGACACAAGGGATTCTGAGAGCACAAGACTGAACCTCGAGACTTTTTAGCTGGCAAAGAAAAACCTCTAGAGGATGTATCATCATCATCGTTTCCTAAATCCAAAAAGCTCCTAATTTTGAAATCTATCCTATTCAATTCCTGACTAGACAACTTTGAAGAAGAAGATTGGTTCTCCTCCTCCTCCTCTTCAGGAACCACTTTAGTAATAGAAACAGCACTGAATCCATTGGAGTTACCAGCCATGTCAGAAATCAACACATCATCATCATTCCTCAATTCATTAGAGAATCTATGTTCAAATCTTCTATTCTCAGCAAAAGAATCACAAGGTAAAAGAGTTTCATTTGACATGAAAACGCTTCTCCCGTAACTCCAAGAATCATCCATCACTCAACACTATAATCAAGTTCTGCTTTCTTCAACGACAACTAGTAATTCGATAAGTAAATTCAGAAACCCTAAAGGAGGAAGCTTTATTCCTAATTGAGAAAACCCAAGACGACGATTCACTTATTCCTTCGATTGGCACAAAACCCAGATAGAAAATTGACGAAAAGATTCAAACCCTAACAAAAAAACAAAGATAAAAATCAATACTTTATCAAGAAAGCAATCAAACAAGACGAAATTTTGAGTTTCTTCACTTCCATCTAATGCAATTAAGGTGAACCAAATCATAAAAAGAAGATCGAAGAATAAGAATCAATATACTTACGGATTAGAGGAACAGAGAAGAACTGTGTATAGGAAGCAAGCAAAGAGACAGAGACGGAGAAAAATATAAGAAAAGTGAAAATGGGAATAAGGTGAGAGGTGACGTCGAAGCAGATACTGTTGGGGTCAACATGATTTCCACTAAACCCATCTTCTTCTCCATTTCTCTCTCTCTCTCTCTTTTCCCTTTTTTTTTCATTCTGTAAATTTTTGTATTTTTCTGTAGATTTTCGAAGGTATTGGATGCTGTATTTAGCTTAGTGTTATTGATATGTTAAAAACTAGCCGAGTAAACTGCTGATTTCATATAGTTTTTTTTTTTTGGTGGTGATTAGGGTTGGGTATTCGGGTACGCGGATCGGATTCGGATAAAACTTTATCGGATACAGATGTTTCGAGTAGAGGAGTTTAGGATTCAATATGATAAATAAAAAAATCGGTTCGGTTTCGGTTCAGGTCTTTTTGGGTTTGGATATAAATTTTCACAACCGCTAAATACCCGTTATAAAAATGTTCGGTTAAATTCTCGGATTTTTCGGGTAAATATCCGGATTTTCGGATAAATATCCGGTTTTCGGATAAAATTTCGGGTTTTCGAATAAAACAATCGGATATTTTTGGATTCAGGTTCAAATTCGGGTTCTGATTTTTGGGTATATGAATTTAGGACCCAATAAAGTAAATCTAATTTTCGGGTTCGGTTTCAGATCAAAATTTTTGGTCGATTTCGGTTCAGGTATTTGGTTTCGATTTTTTTTTGCCCAGCCCTAGTGATGATGTACAATTGTTTCCAGAACAACACCTAAATAAAATCTTGGTTTAGTCACAAATAACACACAACGAATATGGTGTTAAATTTGGGCTAATTCTGGGCTTCCAACTAAAAACCAATTGGCAATTAGTGGATTGGCCCTAACCCTTTATATATTATTGATTGTCCCATCAAACTTCCGATGTGGGACTTGGATTGTATCTCCAACAATCTCCCCTTCAATCCAAGGACCACATGGATCTTAACACACCTCCTCGATCCCTCACTCGGACCGATAATAAGCCCCTTTCTCGGGCCCCCATTACTCGGGTTTGAGGTATGTCCGTATCCACTTTTCTAGGTCCACCAGAATTTGAACCTTGGGCTCTGATACCATGTTAAATTTGGGCTAATTCTGGGCTTCCAACTAAAAACCAATTGACAATTAGTGGATTGGCCCTAACCCTTTATATATTATTGATTGTCCCATCAAACTTCCGATGTGGGACTTGGATTGTATCTCCAACATATGGTGGTATGTATTTCACATTGATGTAGAGACAAGCAACCAAACTGATGTGTTCACACTATCTCGAACACATGTATATTTAAATGATGACATAAATATGTTGACTACAATCAAAACCAGTGAAGATCACAATGAACATCGTCCCCATCGAAAGTTTTACAATTTTGACAAACACATTTTTTGATTAATTATTTGGTTTGTTGGCGGGTTTTTTTTTTCGATCGGCTGATCCGGTCAGTTCCGGGTAAAACGTACCAAAATTATATCATGTGGACTCGTCGCCAACACCTAGGTGTTCGACTACCATACTGGACACTGCCTAACCTCGACTACCAAACTGTTTAACCCCGAATTTTGGTTAATTATTTAGTTTGTTGACAGTTTCAATGAGATTGTAAAGATTTTTTAAAAAAAAAAGACAACAACATGGAAAAAGCGTATTTTATATAGCAACTTGGAAACATTAATTTTTTTGGCTTAATTTTCTTTTAAAAATCGTTTTAATAAGAATATATATCCAAATTAAGAATGTATGTGGGTTTCCTCAAAAGAAAAAGAAACTTTGGGGTCGCAAAAAGAATAAATAAAATATTAGAGAATCAGCGTATTGAAGACATTGGTGGTGGAGCGTGTATGGGCAAAGCCTTCCCAAACCTTTTGCTTTATTACAAAATCAACCCTTTTCTTTTTTCTTTTTCTTTTATTTTCTTCAAAATCTAAACTTTTTTTTTTTTTGGTGGGAGCCAGAGCATATCTTGTTGGCCAACCAACCGCACTTTGCAGGTGATGGAATCTAAAGCTAAGTCCTAATTACTTCATTTTTTTGTTGTTGTTTGCTATTAATATTTCTTTTGTAAATTACAAGTTTATATGATTAGATCGTTTCTCATTTATTACTATGTAAAAGTTGCAAGTAAATTCGATCATATACTTTATGACTTTATATGTGAAAAAAGAGAGTTGGTGTTGGTTCCAATTTGCAAATCCAGGTCCATCAATTTACCTATTTCGAGCCCATTAATTACGGCCCATCGGGGTCTGTTCCATTTTCACGAAAATTCTCAAAAGATTATAAAAAAAGGGAAAAAGATACCTAGCTACACGAAGTATGCTACAATACATGGCCACACATCCGAACTTTAAAAATGTATCCCTAACTACACAAACTATATGCATCGTATGCCCACATATACGAATTATATGTAGTCATAACGCCAACATCACGAACATTTTTTTTCGGTATACTTGTCGCCGGAATCCGGCGTTGACCAGCTTGACCGGCGTTGACTGGCGTTGACCAACTTAAATATTCAAAAAAAAAAAAATTAGGTTTTTAATATTTAGAAAATTATGTTATTGAATCATTTATAATATTGTATAATTAAAAAATATATATATATATAATATTTAATATAAAAATATTTTGTATATATATTCAATGCATTGATTTTTATAATTAGTTAGTTTCGATAATTACAAAACTAAATTAAAAATAAAATAAAAACGAATTATGTAAAATAGTTGTAGAAACAAAATTAATAACACGTGATTTTTAATTTATTTTTATGTGTTATTAAAAGAATTTTTTGTAATAATTTCAGATACAAAAATTAACAACATATTATACAAAAACCTTTAGACTAGAGAGTATGGAAAATTTTCTATTTACAATTATTTTATCTAATTGGTTTTTATTTTATTTTTAGTTTAGTTTTGAAATTATCGAAACTAACTAATTATAAAAATTAATGCATTGAATATATATACAAAATATTTTTATATTAAATATTGTATATATTTTTTAATTATACAATATTATAAATGATTCAATAACATAATTTTCTAAATATTAAAAACCTAAAAAAAAAATATTTTTTTGATAATATGTTGGTCAACGCCGGTAAATGCTGGTCAAACTGGTCAACGCCGGATTCCAGCGAAAGGTGTACCGGAAAAAAATGTTCGTGATGTTGGCGACATGACTAGATATAGTTCGTATATATGGGCATGCGATGCATATAGTTTGTGTAGTTAAGGATACATTTTTAAAGTTCGGATGTGTGGTCATGTATTATATCATACTTCGTGTAGCTAGGTATCTTTTTCCCATAAAAATACTACTCCATGAATCATGATGTAACAGTCACTGTGCGGTGTGCACCAAAAAGACTGGTCATGATTACTGTCATAGTATTTGAGAACGATGGAAAGTTCAGGTTTTTGAACTTTACATTTTAGATCGAAGACCAGAATTTATTTTTATTCATAGTGGCACCATTAAAAACAGACACAAGAAGAAGAAAAAAACTGAGCCAAATATTTTGTGATCCAAACAAAAATTTCTTTAGCCGAACGATAACATTGTTTTCATACCGAATAAGTCGAATAATATGATTTATACTGAATAAACGGAATCGAAACTGAATTTTGTATAACAGGTCCAAAAATCGAATAAATAAAAATTTATTGAAATTTGCATATATGACGTTAATTATTAACTCATCTAACAAAACTCCTAACATACTATTTGTGAGTGTCTTTATTCACAAGATTAATTATTATATCATTTTACTTTGCATAATTACCTCAACTTTATGATAATCACATGTTTGGACCCTCCACCCACTAGATGATAGGAGAAAGCCATGTATTACTTATTCATTTCATATATCCGACTTTAGACTATATTGGTGACATGTATCATTGTTTCTACCGTCATGAGTATTTTTCTTTTGTTTCCTTCTTTTTGTTGCCACTACGCATGAGTTCGTTGTAGGATTGTACATTTATCTGCTTTGTTTGGTTTATTTGGTAATTTTTTTGTTCTTAAAAAAATACCTAATCCGATTGAAATACTAATAAGTAAAAAGCATATCTGGCTAATTACATATGCATAATTACAGTGTTTTTGCGATGAATACAACTCGATATATAATTTTTTAACCAAGCTAGCTAGTGTGTGATTGAAGTGGAATATCAATTATCTTTTGTTGGCATGAGACTAAAGACTAATTTTCATTAAATGTATTTCGATCACTAATTAGTGTTTTTTTTAAAAGTCAAAATTCAATTTCACCAGATCTTTCAAAGTAAAAAAAAAAAGAACACAAAACAAAAAGAGTTTTAGTCACAATCAAAAAGAGATTTTAGTCGGATATATATCCAACGTACGACCAGCCAATACATCCGAATTATCCTTAGAAAGGCTAGCTATATAGTAGTCTTTATCCAAAAATAAAAAGGCTATATATATAGTACTCCGTATGCCTTAGAGCAAAAGCAGTGGAGCATCTGTAATTGTGGGTGTAAGTAATTGTTTATTATTATAATTAAAAGAGAAAGAGAGAAAAGAGAGAGAGAGATAGAGAGAGATAGAGAGAATACATTTTTTTCTATTTTTATAATGCCTCACACTTGAGTGTAAGTCTACACCCGGTTTTTGTTGAAAAGGTAACTTTTGCAATATTTCTCAATTGTTTATAACTTACACCCATGTCTCAATTACGCCATTGCGTTTGCTCTTAGGCATGCATGAATAAATAAAACTTGAAAAGCAAGCGCAATCTATGCATGACAAAAGCTTTTGCCTTTTGGATATCTCTTTTGTCCTTGATTAATTTGTTAATACAATTATCTAAAGCAATTGATAAATCCTTTTAAGGATAAATCAATCTTCAACCAAAACACTAATTATACTTTGTCATTTCTATCGAAGCTCTATGACGCAACTCGTGACAGGACAACAAAAAAAAACGTCTAGGCATACTAGATTAAGTTATTGGTGGCTAGTTCTTATAATAATATATTAACGTTTATGAATGATTCTTCAGCAGTAGCTTGCATGCTTAAGCTTGAGGTTCGAAACAACTTGTTTGGACCCGCTAAAAATGATATCCTTATTTTCGGAATAGCATGCGTTCTCGACTTCTCGGTTCTCATATGTTTTAGATTATTTTTTTGTCTTAAAAATTAATATTTCTCTAGTTATATATAAGTTCTTTTTAATTCTTCATGTTTTAGATAGTTATATATATACTCAAAATACTAGAGCTCAAGATTTTTTTTGTGTGTGTGTGTAGATCTTTCTACTCAGGACTTACTTGAAGATTGGTACATCTAATATTATTTATTAAGCTAATAGGAAAAAAATGCAAGTGGAGATCGTTGTTGGTCCCCAATTTTTGTCTCTTTGTCTTTTTCTCATGTTATCGATACAAAATTTAATTTGAGAACTAGTGGCTCCATAAGTTGTAAGACTCGTAACCGACGACAAAAAATGGACTTATAACTAACCAACAAAAGTAAAGGAAAAAACAGCCAGCCAAAACTTAACCGGTTAATTAGTACAAGAATACAAATCCAATTCGACAACATATTCGTTGATTATGTTTGCTATATCCCAATGTATCAACGGTTTATATATATGGTCCGTAACATAGCTCAGTTTTTTTCCGGTCGGTGAATGTAGCTCAATAATATGTAAGTGACAAACTTTTTCAACAAATCTTTGATTTCTACTGAAGTAAAAATGGTTTTACCACGTACTTTAATAACTAAAATATTAACAATATTGTACAAAATTTAGCTTACAAGGAAAAAACGTAAAGAGATGGAAACAAAAAAAAACATGTGATAGACAAGAAAACTAGGTATTTATCAAATCTACCCTCAAATCTCATACAAAAAAAAAAAAAAATCATTAAAGCTTCCACAAACAAATCCAAGAAACCCAAAAGAATTACATATAACTGACGAACAATCAGACAAGAACAAATCGGAAAAAACAATTTGTTTTATGGGTGTTATTACCAAGATCTGATGGAGTTTATGACACTCAGAGAGTTTTGATTATATATGAGTGTTGTTGATGTTAGCTACATTGGTAGTCTCGTAGACTGGCAAGCCTCCACGAGACAACTCGTAGTTTTGCAACTCGAAGAGATCAGAACTTGAATCACTCTCCATTCCATCATCATCTCCATCTCGCTTTATTCTCCTATCATCATCGTCATCATCAGCCCAAATCCTCTGATTCTCCGAGAGGCTCTCCATCACCTTGAGTTTCTCGTCCAGCCATGAGAACTCTTTGTTGGTCTTCTTTTCCTCTTCTCCCACTTGTTTTGTGGCAGAAGTGTGGTTCAAGAACTGCTTGTAGTTCTTGGTGGGAGTGTTCAAATAAGGAGGAGGAGTTCTGAAACCCGAGCTTGAAGAAGACATCAGAGATTTTGATGATGATGATGCCGTGGTGGTGGTGGTGGTTGAATTAGATCTGCTTGAGCTCAAGAAATGGCTGATACTGCTTCTTCTCCTCCTCCTCATCCATCCTCCTCCAGGGATCTCCTCTTCCACTTCTGGATCCGTTGGCTTTGTCTTTGACTTTGACTTTGATTTGTTCTTCTTCGAACTTGCTTGATGGAACAAGGAGTTCAAGAAGCTGGCGATTTTCCCTCCTGGGGAACTCGGTTGCTTGTGTCTCACGTTACCAAGTCTCTCCTTGATTGTTGTAACTTCGTACTTCTCATGATGATCTTGTTGAAGATGGTGCACTTGTTCTGAGCATCTAATAGGCAAATCCAAGCTGATTCTTCTTCCTCCTCCTCCTAAGATTCCCCATCGCCTAGGATTCTCCTCTCTCGCTGCATTATAGCCATACTTTTGTGTATTTCTATGGTCACCGGAGGAAGCTTCATTGTAGCCGAAGTACACGGCAGCCTCAAACACGTCAAGCTCTTCGGAATTGCGCTTGTGGGTCAAAGATATTCTCCTCGAGAGCTTATCTGGCTCTGCTGATGAGATCCCTTTCATGGACATTATATTTTTAGGGTTTGAGAATCGGATACTTGGATGATCCAAGAGTCTCTTTCTATGCTTGATTTGCGGGGAATGAGGAACAAGTTGCTAAGGAATGATATAATGAATATAAGGTGTTTAGGTTTTATATAACAATTGATGTGATATGTAACTCCCTTCATCATTAAATAAGGTCGTAGTAGTATGTGAATATACGGGTCGTAAACGTATCATTCGATACTCATACGTTGATATTAGTGGATTACGATTGTTTTATATTTTTTGGATTAAATGTTTTGAATGCTGTGAATTTTAGAAAATTTGGAGGGACACAAGTCATAAGAGTTTGGGTGACCCACTAAATGCGTGGGTGAAGAACTTAATTGAAGGAGAAGGTGGGCTCATTTGATTTTATGAGCTTTCTGATAAGGTGTAGGAAATTTAATTGATTGTATTTATGATAATGTGGACCTATCGTCTCTTGTTGCCTTGGATTCCAACTTTGAGTGTTTTTTTTTGGGATTTAATATTGTCGTTCATTTTTGAAAATCTTTATGCTTATGTACATCAAAGTATCAAACCACACACAACCCATGACTCCATTAAATTTGCATAGATGAATATATATATACACGTATGTTTGTGTTTAAAGATATGTCAATTAGTTGAATCAGGCCCGGCCCAAGGTAAATTGCTGCCTAAAGCAAAAAAATTTTTTGGTCCATCCTTATACATAATTAAAACAAAATTTATATACATAAATATAAAAGGACTCGAACTCAGCACCTTTGATGAGAGAATGGAGGAATTAACCACAGTACCACAATAAATGTTTGTAAAATGATGCCCCTAAATTCTTTTATAGACATTTGATGCCTAAAGCCCATGCTTTACGAGCTTTAGCCTTGGGCCGGCCCTGAGTTGAATAGTGACTCGGAATCGACGTATGTTTGATTTTTCCATGAACGTTAGGTTAAGGCATTTTGCATTGCCATTGACACAATGTGCAAAACATGAAAAACTACCGTACGCAACACAACTTGTTCCGTGTGTTTATGTGTCCAATTTATATTATTAGCATTTCTTTGAAGAACAAATTTACTTTTTGAAAAGATAAACATTACATGAAAATATTCTTTATCAATTAAAAGAATTTCTTTGTTAAAGAACCTTTAGTCCCGTAGTTACGAGTTTAAAGTCTTTTATACCAGATCAGAAGGTCGATTCCCAGAAAACACAATTTTTTGCTAGATTATCAAAGCTTATCGGAAGTTACCGAACTCTGTAAGCAAAGCTGTTCGTTGTGGTTTCATGTATTGTGGAGAGAGCATGTCCATCGGATATTTGATATTTCGATGGTAATTTCAATTGTAAACTTGTAGTATAGTTTAGTGAGTTATGTGTTAGTGCCATTAATTATCTTTTGTTGAAGAGCTTCGAAGTCACTCCTCCATGACATTTAAATCATAATCATTAATTATGTAAGTCAAGCTAAATGATATTTTTTATAATCACTCTCATCAGCGTACATATTTACAACTCCAAATAGTCTTCTTCTAGATATAATTTTTATTTTAGCGATGCGTTGTGCATAAATAAATTACAGAAACAAACTGATACAGTTGTTTGTATATATATTGGTATAAATCACTTTACAAAAAAATGTTATGGTTTAAAATTTTGAGATATACTAATATGAACATATATAAACTTGATTTTAAATTTACTAGTATGAACATATACAAACTTGATTTTAAATTTACTAATATGAACATAAACCCAAAAAAAACAACTTGAATTTACTACTAGTTCATCAATTTCCAATTAAATTATTTACTAAATGGATTCTGCTACTTAAAGCTAGATGAGCAGGAGAAATTGAGACATGACTCTAAAGTCAGATAGTTGCGGAACAAGACATCAAAGTACAGTGGTGCAAACAATTCACTTGGTCAGTTAGCGAGTTTCTAATATCTTATCCGTATTGTTTTCTGAGAAAATCATTGTCAAAGAAATAGTTTTTATTGACGTAAAATTAATTGTTCGATATAATTTAGGAGTAAGAATATAAACCAAATAATACTAGTTTGACCCAGAGTTTGAAAGGGATTCAAACCCATTACCTTTCTACAAATATCTAGGGCTAATAAATTTTGGTCTAATCTAGAATCCACTTTAATTTGCCTGGATGTTATAAATCATGAAAGAAAACGAAACAAAAAATTTGGAAAACGAATCAAACGTTAGGTCATGAAACTTACGTTTGAGAAGATTACTACGTAAAATAAAATAAAAAGTAAATATAATTGGCTTTTATCTTTAAAATCTAGATACTTTCAAGTCAGAAAATTGTTGGTTCCCTCTTTATCCGATTCGAACATAATCAAACGTTAGATTTAACTTCATAAAATTTATAAAAGCCCGGATTTTATAAATGTTATATAAAGATTACGATGTCTTTCTTTAAACCTTTAGCAACTATATTTAATTAGTGTTAACAGAAACAAAATCAGAACTACCGAGAAATATAAAGAAAAGTAGGCAAGGTCACGTTGTATAGATTCCATATTAAATGGTTACAAAGGCAAAACATAGACATGACACGAATATTAAGTAGTGGTTAACATGAGACTCGAGCCCACTCGTGCGGTGACAATCCAAGGGAGATGACACGTGATATGGTTTTGGTGTACCGTTGTACAACTACAAAGACATAACTAGAAAAGGGTTTTTGTCTTGGGGCGTAGAAGTTGAAAATGATACGTTAAGAACACTTGAGCCCTCGGTATTGAAAATTGACAGTTCCATCTACATCTCAATCATACCTAACCAATCCCTAATATGCAATCAAATTCTCAAATATTTAAACAAAATTTCGGATTTCATTAAAGCAGCCAAGTATGTCGTTTATATTCCAAAGTTGTTAAGTAGCCTAATATTGGTCAAAGTTAATATGAAAGATTGTCTACTATCTTTGACAAATTAAGATTTAAACCCCAAAATCGACCGGCTGAGCTACTGACACTTCAATACCTGGTCATTGTATAATCTTCATTTCATATTTACTTGCCACCTTTAGATTAAGATTACTAAACATTTTGTTGTCAAATTAGTTATACTTATACAATGTACATCAAATTATTGGATATTTGAGATGACATTTGTAATATTCAATATTTTGTTGAAAATGAAATGTGTGAATACAATTTAAATAATTCAAAACTCTATAATGACTTCTCTGGACTATACATACCTATTATAATCGTATACATATGTTATATAAACGATTAACTTTATCCAAATAAATTATCGCCCCATGCTATGATTGTCAAGTCAAAATCTAAAATTTGGAGGAACTGGTGAAGGAGACAAAAGAGGGAAATGAGTGTGTAAGATAGCTTTCTTTTGTTTTGAACCTCACCATTCTTAAAGTTGCTTCTTATGGCTATACTTCTCTCACCAGTCCCATCTCTTTCTATCAAACACTTCCCATGTGTGATCTCATCTTCCTCCTTTGGATATTATCCTCTCCAATTGCAAAACAATTAAGTAAATAAGGAACAGTCATTTGTCGATGCACCCCAAAACGAAAAAAAAATTTATGGAGAACAAGATAAGTTATAATTGGGCCCATTTAGCCCAATAAGTTTATCGTATTTGGTCACAATGGGCTCATATGTTTGGCCCCACAGATGACAACTCTAAGAACTCAACAATGCCCTACTTTTTTGAGACAACACAGTGTGGTAGGCCTTGAAAGATATGACAACTTTCATACATCACAATTCACAATTCACACATATACTCTATATTAATTTAATATATCTCGTATGTAAAATCAGACAACATGAATACCATGGATCCACTATAAGTATATTCTTGAAGGGTTATGAAAATATTTTAAGCTTGTTGACACATTGTAAATTTTGGTCACTCTGGCGTTTGGAGAAAAAAAAAATACTCAAATAACTTGCTTAAAATGACATAATTTTGGCAATATTTGCAGAAAAAAACAGGTGACAAGACCATAAGTCAAGAAAATATTTTTTCGTCGATGATTTTTAACAAACAGAGTGGATCTTGTATAAATTACGTATTATGTTAAAAAAAAAAAACAGCATGTCATATTTTAATATAATGTGTGACCAAAAAAATTAAGCGTGTTCTCCAAAATATTAATATGAAATTTGGAAATTTCTATCACACTAATAAATATTTTTCAAATAAAATCAAAATGAAAGTCATTTTGGAATTTGTTTTGTATGTAATCAGGTCAGGTAGTGTATATTCCCTATAAAATTAAACTAATAAGATTCCTACAATATTTGTATTACTATGGAATTTCACTAAATAATTATAAATCTTTCAAATCTAGAAGAGTTTGTCTCATGCTATTAAGTATTAATAAAAAATATCAAAATATAGAAATTTTAAAACTAGAAGCACAAGTAAAAAAAAATATAATCTCCAAATCTAAAGTGAAATCAAAAGACAAAAAAATGAGTACGCTAAAAATGAGTATGCTTTCGACCAAAAAAAAATGAGTATGTAAGTTTACTTGGTGATGAGGACTTCGAATCCATGCCCATCCGAGAGGAGGGTGAGAAAATGATCCAAGCAACAAACATACCAAGACATGTTCCAATGAACTAATTTCCCGAGACAGTTTGGACAATAAAGCCGTAATAGCGATCAAAGGAGGATTTCAGCCCATTTAAGCCCAAGACCCATAAGCTTTGATCGATCCTGATTTTTCAAAACACAAGGGAGTCATGAAGAACCACGAGCCTAGGAAGACCAACATATATCAGCCCAGAATCGAAGACACAAGTGCATGGTAAAAATCCTTACTCGATAGCACGTGCCGGGCCCGAGCCACCTTGGCATGTATTTTTGGGCATCTTAAGAGTAGAGATCCTACCCAGACCCAACAGGATCCACCCTCGAGGGGTCCTCTCTTCTCCATTTAAGGAAACTCGTCAAACCCGTTAATCCAACGCTCGTTTTTCATGGTTTGTAGACACTCTAGATCTATCTGAGGGTTATAAAAGGAAAAATACAAGAAATCACTTGTTCCATATACAAAGGAGATCATACTTAAAAAAAAAAAAAAAAAAAAAGGAGATCATACTTTCGTATTTATGACCTCGTTTACACATTGTCATTAACTTTTTTTCTTTTTTAATTAAAGTTGATTGAGAGAGCTTCACCTACACACATCATTTGGATGCACAAGGCCAACCCCAACGTCGCCATTCAATTTGAACCATCCTTTGCATTTATTCTTGATTTATTTGTTTCCATCTTGTGATTTTTAGACCATTACCTAGTTGTATCCAAATTTATAAAAGTTCATTATTCTCCATTGTAAAAGTACATACGTGTTCTTTAATTTATTGAATCAAATTGGAGTTAGCATGCCTTTTAAGCTCAAATGCTTGTTCTATGTATCAATTGGTGTATTAAGTTTTGTTGAATTTGGTTGAATTTAGCTGAATCTAACGATTTTTTTTGGTAAGTCGTTGAATTTAACGCAGTTTGATAGTTTTTTTAGATAGCAAATAGTATTAGCGGAGATGTTGAATCTAATTGAATCTTGCAGGATTTATTTGGGTATTTGAAAATTCTAAAATTATTAAAAAATGTCTTTTCACAAAAATTATTAGAATTTCTCAAATATATGTTCCACTAGATACAGGACCCGCGCCTTGCGCGGGAAAAGGTTGATGGTCACAATTTTCTGTATAAGTAAAGAAATTGTTCAATCTTTAAAGGGTTGAATATTTTGTATCTTTTAACAAAATTTCTTTATATACATATAAATCAGTGTTTTCACGTCCGACCCGAACCGTTTATTATGATCAGTTAACATGCAATCCGTACACTTTTCCGGTTTAGATTTAGTGCTAATGTCCGAAATTTTTTTTATTTTTTTTTTGCTCATATGCCCGGTTTTTTCAAAACCGAATAAAAAACCCACAAAAATCTGCCATTAACCCGTCTGTTACATTATAATGTCTTTGTCCCTTAAATATAAACATAAATGTTTGTTACATTTTAATGTCTTTGCTAATTAATATAGATATCTAATGTTTATATGGAAAAAATGTAAGGCAGTTGTATATTTAGTTTGGAAGTATTAGTTATTTGATAAAATTTGCTTAAGGTTGGTCGTAGCCTTTGTTACATTTTAATGATCTTGCTAATATAGAGATAAATGTGGTCTCGTAGCCTGTGTTACTAATATTATTTACGTAATCATTTGCTTAAGTTTGTGGTATATTTATTTTGGAAAGATTTGTTGCATAATTATTTGCAATTTTAATTAAAAATTTGTTTTGATTAATAGGATATATGTGTGTATAATATTAATGGCAAATTCTGTAAATAATCTAATAAAATTTGGGCAATTATTTAAATAGGTGACAAATCATTCTGAGAGCGACACGTCAGCATGGCAATCTTGTTAATAACACGTTAAGGTAAGGTTTATTTTTTAAAATGTTTCTCTATTAATATATAAGGGATTACCTAGATTACTGGGAGTTTGAGTAGTGATTTTTTAAATCAATTTCCCCAATCTTTCCCATTGTCTAAATTATCAATTTTATAGGGAATAGATAGTACTTTTATTTATTTGAATTATACGTTCTGATATTTACGTACTATTTTTCGTTATGATATTCCAAATAGACACCCATATAGAATTAGGATTAAAGGCGAGAGACGGTTATCTTTCCTTTCGATTATAACCAAAAATCATATTTTGTTTTATTTTATGTTTTGGAAAAGCTGTTAATTTGCAATTTTTTAAAGATAATAGTTTATTTGAAGCATAAATAATTTAATTTAATATATACGTATCGAAAAAAAAACCCAATATATAATGACTCAAGAAAATAAACTAATTTGCCAAGTCAAGTCAAATATTATATGAAGTCTTACCCAACGGAACAAGTCTTATGAAATATTCTGGTCATATAGAACTCAAGTGGCAAGGTTATTAAAAATTAGGAAACTCGTCATTATCTTCGGCACGATACATAATAATGGTGGGTTTGTTTATAGGTATCCGTTAGATCTAAAAGTAGTAGTATTATAATGTTTCAAATTGAATTATTCTGATATCAATAATGTAGAATAAAATAATTTTGCCATGTAAATCGCGCTTCGTTGACTTTAGCATTATATAAAATGGTAGATGGTTACCTGTTAGATCTGAAGTTTAGTTTTAATAGTATACATATCCCAACAGCTAATAGTTTGATAATCAAAATGGTAGTTGTTATATAACCCGCCATTGCTTGAGATTAGAGAAATCTAAGCTCGATATTTAACAGGAAAAGAGCATATAGTTTTGAAGATTTTATTCGACTTTTTCTCCTTCTTCTTTTTTTCTTTTCCTTCTTCTTTTTTTTCTTTTCCTTTTTTCACTCCTTTTTCTGATCTACGTAAAACTTGTAATAATTACGTATGTCATGGAGCCTTTGAAGATAAACTTACCGTTCCACGAGCATCCATTAACGCCTGTGAAAATAGAGTCGGCGTGTAAATGGTGCGGACTCAAATTCAATGGTGTAAGTGATGGCTACCAGTGCGGCTCATGTATTTATGGCTTATTCCACAAGACATGCGCCAACAATAAGAATATTGCCCACCCTTCTCAAACATGTGGCAATATTCTTTATCATACATTGAATCTTGAAAGAGGCAAAAGGAGATGTGCAGGTTGTAGAGAGAAGATCTACGACGACTTATATTTTATATGTAACGACTGTGTTTTAGTACCTACAAGAAGAAAAGGAAGCTTTGGTTCTTCATATTTCCATTTCAACTGTGCTAAGTACCCACCGTCGAAGGTCATTAATGTTCCTCAGCACCATGACCATAAACTCATCCTAGAGATGGTGAAAAGCTCCTTCACTTGTGCAGCTTGTGGAAAAGATTGTGATGGATATTCCTACAAATGTTACGAATGCAATTTGAAGTTTCATGTAAATTGCGAAAAGTATCCGGCAGAGGTAACCCATTTTTCCCACTTCTTACACCCTCTAAAACTCTTCAAGGGTGAACCACCTGCTTATACCGATGGAAAATGTCGTTTGTGTGGAGAAAAACTTGCTAATTCTGAAGTCTTTTATCATTGTTCCGCTTGTAACTTTAGCTTAGATCTCCAATGTGTTTTTCATCCACCAAAACAAAATCCTCACGACCTAAACATTCATGACCATCAACTCACCCTTATGCCAAAATCCATCTCTTTTACTTGTACCACTTGCGGGCTAAATGGAGATCGGAGCCCATATGTATGTCTTCCATGCGATTTCACTATCCACAATGATTGCTCTGGATTTCCATGGGTTATAAACACCAACCGCCATGATCATCGGGTTTCTCGCACTTCTCTTATTGGTGTGGTGAATTCTGTATGTGGAATTTGTCGCAAGAAAATGGATTGGAGTTGTGGAGGTTATTCTTGTAAGAAGTGTCCAAGCTACGTGTTTCATACCAAATGCGCAACTAGAGAAGATGTATGGGACGGCAAAGAAATGAAAGACGAACCTGAAGAAGAGGAAGATATTCAACCATTCAAGATAATCGATGAAAACACAATACAACATGTCAGCCACAAAGAGCATAACCTAAGACTTGATAAGTCTGGTATCTTTATCAAGGATAGGATTTGTGAGGCATGCGTTTATCCTATCTATCACCATTCTTTCTACAGCTGCATGAGTTGTAGTTTCATTCTTCATGAGAGTTGCGCTAATCTACCTTTATGGAAACGGCATGTGGTAAGCAATGAACGGTATAGATATAAATACTGGGATTATATCTTTAGATGTATGGCTTGTGGATTGCTTTCCAATGGTTTTAAATACGATGCTACAAGAAGCATATTGGATGTGCGTTGTGCTTCAGTTACTGAGCCATTTGTCCATAAAAGTCATCCTCATCCCTTATTTTACACATCACCACGAGGAGTCTGCAGTGTTTGCAAAAAAGAAGCACATCATGTGCTCAGATGCGTCGAAGATGATTGTGGATATGTTATGGACTACAAATGTGCTCTATTACCATATGAGGTAAAACATAGTGTCGACCATCACTTTCTCTCTTTATGCTATGGTGAAGAAAATGCAAGTGGTAAATATTGGTGTGATATTTGTGAGAAAGAAACAGATCCAAAAACATGGTTTTACACCTCTAAAGATTGTGAGCTTACTTTGCATACGGATTGTGTGCTCGGTGATTTCCGAGGTCTCAAGCCTGGAATCGCTGAAGATGAGTACGTCCACCACGTCCGAAGAGATTTTAAGGTGCTTCGCAACAACAGTATGTCTCGACCACTCTGCAAACAGTGCAAGTCTCGTTGCATATTCCCGTTCTTCTTGGAAACATGGAATAAAAATTCCATCCATAATGGATATTATTGCTCTGAATCTTGTTTCTATTCCTAATATTGTTATGTAGATTTTATATATATATATATTGTTTTTTTCCGGTTCTTTTTTTTTTTTATGTTTGATGTGTGACTTTGATGTATTTGACAACGACCATGTTCTTCTGTATTTTCGTCTGTGGCTTTAACATGAATAAAGAACTTCTCATTTGCCAAGGCAACTATTATTTAGGGATATTAATACTTTCAAAATAATATATTGCGATATTTAGATATCTAGTAGTAATTAAGCTTAATTACTAATAAACGTTGTGCATAAAATATAAGATATGGTAAGTTTAATGTGATATAACAAATATAAATTCATATAATAATAATGAACAACAATATATAAAACTTCAAAAACAGAAACATTTAATTTATTTTCTCACATGTACAAAACAAATCTTCATATGCTATCATCCCTATCAAGATATACAATAATCAAAGCAAAAAAACATTTTTAATCCTCAAAGTGTCATTAGAAATCACTTTAAACCTCGAAAGAATTCCACTAGCATTATAAACCACCATTTTAATAAATAAAAAATTATTTTAAATTTAAAGAAAATTAAAAAAATTTATATGAAACAAACAGAAATTAATTGTTCCGTCATTTTTAGGGCGGTACAAACAGAAAGTAAATTTGGAGATTTAAAGTGTTATTAAAATTATCTTGGTGGTTTATAGTGTTAGTGAAATTCTTTCGAGGTTTAAAGTGTTATCCGGTGACACTTTGAAGGTTAAAAATGTGATTTTTCAATAATTAAAACATGTAAGAACTCGTACTAAGCACGGGATAAATTTTATGCGATATAATTTTATAAATAATCGTATTTATGGTAAAAAGAATATATTAGATTAGTTTATTAATTTTTTTTTACTTTATTTCAAGAGTATATAGTGACTGTATTTGGCTCTATAATATGTTTTAAACACAAATCAAAAATCGAACCGGAGTTTTTCCAGCTAGATTATTGGATCTCTGGGCCAAATTGGTACTAATGGTTTAACGAATTTCAATTAATATATATATATATATATATATATATATGCATATATATATATAGCACACACATATGTGAGGTTAATAATCGTACTTCAATATAAATTATATATTTCATATATAAAAATAAATCATTAGAGGCATATATATAAGACTTTTATCAAAGAAATGTATACAAATTAGTTATGTTCATTTTTCAAAAAATAATTTATATTAATAAATATATAGATGTCCGTAGTACATGATATTTATATGATAAATTTGTATCAAATTTTAAGTCATATAATTTAATGGAATATATTTTACAAATAAATATGTCATAAGTTTAGGCATATAATATTGTGTTTTCAATATGGTGTTTTATAATTAGGAAAGAATTTGTATGATGTTAAATTCAAAATATTTACATATGGTAAGTTTAGTAGTATTTATATATGTTTGGCAATATGTTTTATGGGGGATTAGCAAAAATACCCATTTTCTCATGCCCCTTTTCAAAAATGCCCCTTTTAGATGTCCATTTTCAAAAATGCCTCTTTTTAAATCTGAAATTTTTATAAAGTTTTATTAGGTTTATAAGGTACTTATGGATTGTAACTACTACTTGAAGACTCGATCCAAGTATTTATAAGGTTTTATAAGGTGTTTTTAAAGGTTTTACAAGTTATTTTAAAGGATTTTTAAGGTTTTTCAAAGGTTTTACAAGATATTTTAAAGGTTTTTAAAGGTATTTAAAATGCATTTATAAGGTATTTATAAAGTATTTATAAGATTTTAGATACATAGAAATGTAGTTTGTGTATGTTTTAATAATATTACATACATATTTGGGTAAATCTTATATTTTTAAGAGCATTTTTTATAAGGTTTTTAAAAAGGGGTATTTTTGAAAAGTGGCATTGAAAAAGTGGCATTATTAACAATTTCCCATGTTTTATTATAATAAGAATAATAGAAGTGTTTGGATAATATAATTGTAGAATTAAATAAATAAAAAATAAAATTACTTAGAAAAATGTGGGCTTACACATAAACAACAATGACTATCTTTTAATATACAGAGAATATTATTTGTGCATTAACTATTATTGTATATATGCATATATAATTGTTTCCACGCATAGCAGGACCATCATCTACATGTTATAATTATCAGAATCAAACATTCAGTTATTAATCGGTGAGATTAATGGAACTACCCATTGTAGCTGCTCCGATCCAAAACCAGGGAACGAATCTCCCATATGAACCTTATTGAGTGGCTAAAAGTAACTTCATGGCTCCACCTCCATTAAACTCGTTTAGCAACGCACATGAAAGTCTTTTAGTCCCTCTGTGTCATTAAGAAGGTTTCATGCATGGTTCGGTTTGAGAACTAAAAAACAAAAAAAAAAAAAAACTGCATGATTTGGTTTAAGATATTTTGAAAAAAAGGTAATTTATATTACCTCAATTCAGTGAATCTCTGTGCGTGCAAGGTACCAATATCGTTCCTCGAACTGAGACGCACTCATCGAAAGATCAAGTACCAATTTAATGGGCCGGAATTGGTGACTCTTTTCTCTTGAATTAATACTAATCTTTTTGACATAGAAAATGGTGAATTTCAACCCGAGTAAATTGTAAAGTGTATTTTTATACTTCAACAAAGTTATAGTGTTTTTTTCAATTTCAACACTAAAAATATCCAAATAAACTATCGAAAATATTAGATTTGAACGTAAAACTATATTGACTTAAACAAAATTAGTCAACAGTTTGTTTTCGTCACTTAGCTTAGATTACACGAAGTGATGAAGTGTAACACTATTTTGGTCATTTGAGCTCATAAACTTAAGAGTATGTGCAGTGGGAGTCTTTCGTTAAAGTCTCTTAGATAAATGAAAAGTAATAAAATAATAAAAAAATATTATCTAATTGTGAGAGTGTGTCAAAAAAGTAGTGAGAGTCTTTCAAGTGAGAGTTTTTTTATTTTATTTTTTGAGAGACTCTCACAATTAAGTAATATTTTTTATTATTCTATTATTTTTCTTTTACTTGAGAGATTTTGGTAAGAGACTCCCATTGCACATGCTCTAACACGGTTACAACGAAATATCATTTTGTCTTTACCAATGTTATTTTTTCTTAACCAAACAACATCGTTTTGTTGACTTTATGGATTCAAATTACCAAAATGACGGTTCAGTTTATGGCCTCACCCTTTTCCCAACTAAATACCCGGTTTAATACGGTTCGTTAAAGAACTAGAACAAGCCAAATAAGAGAAAAAGTTACGCTTAAGTCAATTTGAAATATAACTAAATACCGGGCATAATTCCAATCTTGCATTCTCCAGACGTTTCATTATATAGAATTGCAGACTTATGTAATTATCTCTGGTGATTCTCTCTTTGACTTGCTACTTGTGCTGTTTCTGATTTAGGTACGTGTAAAGCCTGGTCCACAAGCCGAGGAAGATGGGAATTGCCTCACGATCTGGAACCTTGACATATGAAGCTGTAAGGTCTTTTTTTATGTTTAATGTTTGTTCTCTGTCTCCATCTCTCCCAAGTTTTATTTCACCATATATAGCCTTTGGCCTGGGCAGAATCTCAGAAAATATTATTATTGTTGAATGGGCAGAATCTCAGAACATTCAGGACAATTCGAAGCTATTATTCATGGTTACTATACTGTGCCAAATGTGATTATTTCTTGTGATAATTACTACTGGCCCTGATCTGAACGTTGGTGAAGTTTTAAAAAGACATGTGGTATGCCATGCATGTTTACAAAAAAAAGGGAAAAAGAAACAAAAAAATCACTAAAAAATTATAACGGGTGCTATCTAGTTTGATGAAGAAATTTCCCATCATTTTTATATGTTATGGTTTTTATGGAACCAGTGGCAAGTATAGAGTTGGAAGTGCACTTTTTCACATTAGTTTTCTAGACACCACATATTCAAAATTTGTTGCATAGGACAATCGTTCTATCGCTTCTCTCTTTTCTCTCTTTGGATCTTTGGAAAAAAAAAAGATTTACTTCCGGTTTTTTTTTTGTTGCTTTTAGATCCTCATTGAAGGTGTGGATTTTTTTGGTGAAGCGTTGGTGAGAAGGCTTTCTTCTCCGGCAGTGATGAGGCGTGGATTATCCGCTTCATGATGCATTTAACGCAAACATCTCGGCAGTCTAGACTATCTAGAGAAGCCTCCCGACGTTTTGGCTCGTGGCGAGGACGCCAGTGATATCGTGGTGGAGATTTATCGTGGCTCAACTACTCGCACTGCTATAGAAAAAGTTAAAACAGTGTCTTTGAAAAATGATAAAAGATAGAAAATATTTTAATGTTGTCTAAATTATGTGCGACATAATTTCTTAAAACAAAACAAACTTTGGAAATTCAAGATACTTAGCAAATGCATAAGTTGCACACATATTAACCAAATATAAACAACAACATGGGTCGGTTGATATAATTTTATTATTCAAATTGAAAAGACACAATTACAAAGAAGAGATAGAGGAATAATGAAGACTCAAGGTCAACAAGCCTTAGATGAGCAACATGGCTTAGGTGAGATTCCAATCTAGGTCCACTAGTTTAAACACCGTTCTTTAGAGCATCTCTAGGATAAAGAACCTGTGCCTGGAGGTGTGCGGGGTGTCGGAGACGTTGGGGTGGTCGGTGTTGTTGGTGTTGCTGGTGTGTTTGGCGTTGCTGGAGTGGCAGGGGTCGTTGGCGTGGCCGGGGTTTTTAGTGTGGCTGGGTTGGCCGGGGTTTTTGGTGTGGCTGGGTTGGCTGGGGTGTTTGGTGTGGCTGGGTTGGCTGGGGTGTTTGGCGTGGCTGGGATGCCCGGGATGTCCGGGATGCCAGGGATGTCCGGGATGCCCGGGATGTTCGGGATGTCCGGGATGTCCGGGATGTCCGGGATGCCCGAGATGCCCGGGATCGGTGGCAATAATGCGGCAGATGTGTAAGTGAAGAAGAGGAGGTTGAGAGCAAGGAAGAGTGTAAGAGAGGTTCTTGGAGTCATTTGTTTGTCGAGTGGAATAGCTCCTACAAAAGGTGAATTAGTACTGTATTTAGTTTTCTTCAAGTGTTTAGTGGGTATTTATAGGGTTCTCATTAGAAGAATGATGATATTTCAATTCCTAAAACTATACTAGATCATCACCCGTACTACAGTACGGGTTGAATTTCATTTATTACAAAATATATAGTTATAGAATAAAATTGTGATATATTATAATAGTAAGTAAAAAAATATTAATTTTTTTATGTCAGTCTATATATATAATATTAGAATGAATATATTTTTATTTTTCTGTAATCCTCAATTATGGATATATTTTTTAAAGATATGAAAACGGAAAATAATATTATTTTCAAAAAAAATAATATTGTTTGAACAATGAGTTAATTTATGTTAACAACCACAAAATTAGAGTGCATATAATTTAGTTAGATCAAAAATCAAAATATCATAAATGAATCGCATCTAAAACGTAGATTATTTTGAATTAGTTAAAAAAGTTAGCTATTATTTTGAATTAATTTAGAAAATTATTTTTTCAAATTCTAATTCATTGGTTGTTGAAATAGAGATTTGTTTGAGCTAATTACGGAATTTACCAATTATTCATATAATCGAATATGTTATGAACATATATTTGGTATATAATAATACCAAATTCGATCCGTGTGTGGAGTCTATATTTTCATTTTACAATCCTTATGAAAATATTGTGGCACAATCTATTATTCATTATTTCCAAAATTACTTGCAGAATTAAATTTTCAAATATTTAGAAGTGTCAAACCTTATTTAACTCATTTCATCATAAAATCTTAAAATGTCATCTATTATAAGGATCATAACTTTCTATCATATAATACATTACTTTTAACCCGCCGCCTACTATAAATATATTAAACATATCTTTTTTGAAAATCAAATTAGTATTTATAATTTTTTTATCTTTTTAATCTATTAAATATTTATGATATTCTTTAATATATTAAATTAAAATTTTTTAAAATGTTCCAAATTAAAATCTTTAAAATTTTATTGTAGTATGTAAAATTATGAATTTAAAAATATATATATATATAAAATTAAATATAAATATTCAATAGTTATAAGGATAATAATTCATTTCATCATATAATACATTATATTTAACCCGCCGCCTATTATAAATATTTGTTTCAAAAAATCAAATTAGAGTATTTATATTTCTTAACTTTTTGATCTATTAAGTATTGATGATATTAAAAAAAGGAATATATTACTCAAATATGAATTTTTGACCCGTTAAATTTGTTCTTTCATACATTGAACAATTTATATTCGTTTTTAAAAATTCAAATCTTTGTATATGATATAATAATTTATTTATTTTATAGAAATAGAATAATATAAAGATGAGAGGTGAAGTATAATGATTAATAACAAATTAATGTGATAAGTTAGATATCAAATCTTATATGTTCATTTTGATTGGTCATTCTTTTTAAAAAAATTAATAATAGATTTTCGTTTTTATAATTAAATTAAATTAATTAAATTGCATAAAATAGTATTTGACTTGTTTATCCTTAATGAGTTGAACTCTATAAAATTTTATTTCTAATGGTATTCTTAAGTAAATTCTTACAAAAGGGAAGGGTAGTTAAGGGTATCTTATAAAGTGTACTCCCCAAATAATAGTATAGGATATAATATATGTACTACGATTGTCGATAAAATAACTTTCATAGATTGTAAGTTATGTTTTCCGTATTTTAAAAGTTTTAATTTTTCATTGAGATATGAATTTGGAAAGTTACGATGTATATCAAAATAAAAGATATTTTGGTTAAAACAAACAAATTTAAAAATAATTATTTCTTAAACAAAAATCAATTCGTGGAGAAAGAAATATTATATCAGTTTTGTTTAAGAAATTGTGATTGATCTTTTAGCTTTTTTGACTAGATACTTTTAACAGTATGAAAATAAATATATGCATAGAAACGTGAATAAAATCTATATTTTAAAACAGAATAAAAACTCTAAAATTTTATATTTAGAAACAAAGAAAGTATTATTTAACTATTTGTTCGCTGAAAATTAAACCAGACAAATCACATTTAACGAATATAATATAGAGATACCCTTATATATATTTAATCTTGCAAAATAGCTATACTTTCTTTTGTTTCCAGCAATTTAGCTATATCTTAGATAAACTTATTTTTCAAATTATTCATATTAATTTAGGGCTTTAGAGTTCGTGAAACAAAGTTAATCAAATATCCGAAGTATGCATAATTTGAAGAAACCCAATACTATTTATTAAACATCAGTATTATTTCAAAGAAGTATATTTGAATGAAATTTTAATCTTATGATTAAGTTTAGATATTATTGAGATATTTCATGGTAGGTAATCCATTCCAGGCTATATAACTTACGTTGGCCCTTAGCAAGTCGGTTGAATAAACGACATAATTTTGTTAGTGTCCGTTTATAACCGACGTCCTCGCATTTATGTTGTAGGGCATGCAATGTTGAGAGGCAAAAGAGAAAACTTTTGAAGATGATAAGAAGATAAGCGTTTGTTTATTAACAAAGATATGGAAGGAGTGGCTTTGAATCAGTTAACAGATTGGCGCTTTTGCCTCTTCGATTTTTTTTTTGTTTTGTCATAATAGATCTACGTTTCTATTGCCATTTTGCCAAACACAAAGATCCAACCATCTACTTTCACAATTGGACAGGCAAAAATATCATGATTTTTTCTACATGTTTTCTATTTTATTTAGTTGCTTTTCTTTTTCAAACAGAGAAATACTAAATTAAAATCAAAATTAATTTCCAGAACCCATAAAAATCATAGCTTTTAAAAATATTTAAAATATCTAAGGGTAACCAATGTACTACAAAGTGCAGATTTTTCTTAAAATATTTGAGAGTAATCGATTCTTGATCTAGACCTACGTAATTTTTTTACATTTTAAGCGATAACCACTAGTCTACAACAACTTAGTCTCTCATATGTCACATTTTGGTTATTTTTGATTGTTGATAAATCACAAGAATTCATTAACCTTTGTTACAAATTTGTATTGTGTGGAAGTGAATTTGTAGTTAAGTTAGAAGAATGAACAGTGTTGGTGGCTAAAAAAATCCCCAAGAAGAGATTACAGTGCTTGGTTTTTTTGTTTTACTATGCACAGGAAAAATTTAAGCTTACAAACATTTTTGTTATCAATTCACACAAAAACTCTACTGGTGAAGAGACCACCTGAGTGGAATGAAAATCAAATATTGATGATGGTTGGGGAAGTTGGAACGACGCTGACTAAAAATATAAAAAGTAATGGCCTATACAGGGATCGAACCTGTGACCTTCGCGTTATTAGCACGACGCTAACTGAGCTAATAGGCCTTTGATGTAACCTACGAGAAGACTTATATTTGTTTAAACGTCAAGGCTTGGATCCGCATCTTAATGGGCCTTGACATACAATATGGGGTTTTATCAAAAGTATCCAAAGCCTACTTACTCTGAAGCAAAGCTCACGGACCTTGAATATGAACAATACCATATTTGGCGGAAAAAAAGAACAATAACATATTTTGGTAAAAGAACATTGAGAAATCTGAAAAAAACTTCTTTTTTTTTGTGTTACCTAATAAGACTGTTTGCTTCATTTCAAGTTCTTAGCAAAGAATTCCAATAACGTGTATATACTATATAGATATGTTTACGTATACATAGAAAAAGAGATCTGAAAATGAAATATAGAGGTTTTGTGGTGCAAGTGCAACAAGAAGGATATATATAACGTGGTGGTTAGAAGATAGCGTCAACATAGCGATCTGGAACCTTGACATATGAAGCTGAAAGGTCCCTTTTTTTATGTCTGATGCTTGTTGGTACCGGAGGCTAAGTGTTAGATCGATCTGAGTTCTCCCTTTTTGCTAGGTAGGGGATTAGATAGATTAGGTCTCAGATTTTCTGAGAACCGATCTATTTCGGGATAAATGTTGCGGGTTGAGGCTTGTCGTCCGGATCGGCTTTGCGACATGAACTTATTACCTGGATTCGATATCGTTGATGTAGCCGCAAAGCAGTGTTTCTTGTAATCGCCGGTAGTAGTGGATGTGTTTCCTTGTTTCCGAACACCATCAATGTCCAATTTCGAGTCATCGGTTTCCTTCTTTTTTTGAAATTGTAAATTCGATGTAAACCCCATTTCCCAAGTCCATGGCCTAAAATCCGGTTGGGATGAAATATTAATTTTTTATATACAAAAAAAAAATCCTTTACAAAATACATTATTTCTTTTAAAATTAAGTGTTGTTTTAGATCTTTGTTTTCTTTTCAAAAAAAGTGTTGTTTCAATGCAAAACTTTTACAAAAAATCATAGTTTATCCTCATAAAATAAAGTCTAATTACGTAGAGAAAAAGTAAACCTGTGTATTTGAAAAATGATAAAAGTTAGAAAATATTTTATATGTTGTCTAAATTATGTGCGACATATTTTCTTAAAACAAACAAACTTTAGAAATTCAAGATACTCAGCAAATGCATAAGTTGCACACATAAAAACCAAATATAAACAACAACAAGCCTTAGATGAGCAACATGGCTCAGGTGAGATTCCAATCTTAGGTCCACTAGCTTAAACACCGTTCTTTAGAGCATCTCTAGGATGCTGGAGGTGTGCGGAGTGTCGGAGACGTTGGGGTGTTTGGCGTTGCTGGGGTGGCTGGAGTGGCAGGGGTGGCTGGAGTGGCAGGGGTGGCTGGCGTGGCTGGAGTGGTCGGGATCGTTGGCTTGGTCGGGGTGTTTGGCTTGGTCGGGGTGTTTGGCTTGGTCGGGGTGTTTGGCGTGGCCGGGATGCCCGGGACCGTGATGCCCGGGACCGTGATGCCCGGGAGGACCGTGATGCCCGGGAGGAGCGTGATGCCCGGGATCGGTGGCAATAATGCGGCAGATGTGTAAGTGAAGAAGAGGAGGTTGAGAGCAAGGAAGAGTGTAAGAGAGGTTCTTGGAGTCATTTGTTTGTCGAGTGGAATAGCTCCTACAAAAGGTGAATTAGTACTGTATTTAGTTTTCTTCAAGTGTTTAGTGGGTATTTATAGGGTTCTTAGAAGAATGATGATATTTCAATTCCTAAAACTATATATAATATGTACTACGATTGTCGATAAAATAACTTTCATAGATTGAAAGTTATGTTTCCGTATTTAAAAACTTTTAATTTTTCATTGAGATATGAATTTGGAAAGTTACGATGTATATCAAAATAAAATATATGATATTTTGGTTAAAACCCTTGTTTGAAAAATCGCTAGGCGCTTGGCATGGGCCTAGCGATTAATCGGAAAATCGGATTAAAATCGGGGATTAGCTTTAGGATTATTTTAATATTTTTAAAACATATTAATCCAATATTATTTTTAAAATTGCAGTAAACACATAAAAATGTATTTTTGAGACAAATTTTTATGATTTTTATTACAAATTTATGATTTTTATTAAAATTTGAACATAAGTTATTGTAAAACATTACAAACTCCCAATTCAAATGATTGAATAACAAAAATAAAAAGTTTTTTTATACTAGCAATCTAAAAATAATCGGGGTATGTAAGATTAGGCGGGAATAATCGGATTAGGCGGAAAGTAATCGGATTAGGCGGAGAGTAATCGGGTGACTGATTTCTTTAGGGGATTAGTCATTAATCGAGGCGGATATGGTGGGCCTAGCGATTAAGTGGGGTGTAATCGGGGTAGGCGGGGATTTTTAGAACAGGGGTTAAAATACACAAATTAAAAACGAATTATTTCTTAAACAAAATCATCATTTGATAAACAAAAATCAATTCGTAGAGAAAGCATACTAATAGTCACATTGAAATTTCGGAAGCCATCAATAAGAATTGTGATTGATCTTTGGCTTTTTTTTGACTAGATATATGCATAGAAACGTGAATAAAATCTATATTTTAAAACAGAATAAAAACTCTAAAATTTTTATATTTAGAAACAAAGAAAGTAGGGGATGTGCCTTTAGTCAAGTGGTTAAGTCCACTTGACTCCGCCTTTCCCACCGGAGTTTGACTCCACTAAATCGCGTTACCCCGCGTAGTAGGGATTAGCAATGGATCGGCCTTGTCGATTCAAAGATATCAAAAAAAAAAAAAAAACAAAGAAAATATTATTTAACTATTTGTTCGCTGAAAATTAAACCAGACAAATCACATTTAACGAATATAATTTAGAGATACCCTTATATATATTTAATCTTGCAATATAGATATACCTTTTTTTGTTGCCAGCAATTTAGCTATATCTTTGATAAACTTATTTTTAAAATTATTATTCATATTAATTTAGGGCTTTAGAGTTCGTGAAACAAAGTTAATCAAATATCCGAAGCATGCATAATTTGAAGAAACCCAATACTATTTATTAAACATCAGTATTATTTCAAAGAAGTATATTTGAATGAAATTTTAATCTTATGATTATGGAACATAGAATAAGACTTATTATTGAGATATTTCATGGTAGGTAATTATCCAGGCTAGATAAGTTACGTTGGCCCTTAGCAAGTAGGTTGAATAAACGACACAATTTTTTTAGTGTCCGTTTATAACCGACGTCCTCTTTTGTTTTGTAGGGCATATAATGTTGAGAGGCAAACAAAAAATACTTTCGAAGATGATAAGATAAGCATTATTGCCATTTTGCCAAACACAAAGATATCCATCCATCCATCTACTATTGCCATTTTGTCAAACACAAAGATCCATATCCATCTATTTTCCCAATTGGACAGGCAAAAATATCATGATTTTTTCTAAATGTTTTCCATTTTATTTATTTGCTTTTCTTTTTCAAACAGAGAAATACTAAATTAGAATCAAAATTAATTTCCAGAACCCATAAAATATCCAAGGGTAACCAATGTAAAGTGCAGATTTTTCTTAAAATATTTGAGAGGAATCGTTTCTTGATCTAGACATACGTAAAAAAATTTACATTTTAAGCAAGAACCACTAGTCCACAACAACTTGGTTTCTCATATGTCACATTTTGGTTATTTTTCTTTGTTGATAAATCACAAGAGTTCCAAATTTTTGTTCCATATTTTTTGATCATTTTAAAATGTGGTCGTTTTAAAACTTTATATTGTGTGAAAGTGAATTTGTAGTTAAGTTAGACGAATGAACAGTGTTGATGGTAAAAAAATCCCTAAGAAGAGATTACGCTGACGAACAAAATAAAAAAATGGCCTATACAGTGAATTTATAGTTAAGTTAGACAAATAAACAGTGTTGGTGGTAAAAGAAATCCCCAAGAAGAGTTTACAGTGCTTGGTTTTTTTGTTTACTATATTTTATGCATATGAAAAAATTTCAGCTTACAAACATTTTTGTTATTAATTCACACAAAAACTCTACTAGTGAAGAGACCACATGAGTGGAATGAAAATAAAATATTGATGATGGTTGGAGAAGTTGGAACGACACTGACAAAAAAATTAAAAAAAATGGCCTATACAGGGATCGAACCTGTGACCTTCGCGTTATTAGCACGACGCTCTAACCAACTGAGCTAATAGGCCTTTGATATTTTATACAACTTGTATTTATTTAAACGTCAAGGCTTGGATCCGCATCTTAATGGGCCTTGACAAACAATTTGGTGTTTTGATCAAAAGTATCCAAAGCCTACTTACTCCAAAACCAAGCTCACGGACCTATTAGCATATTTGGCGAAAAAAAAAGAACAATAACACATTTTGGTAAAAGAACATTGAGAAATCTGAAAAACTAACTTCTTTTTTTTTTTTACCTAATAATTAAGACTGTTTGCTTCATTTCAAGTTCTTAGCAAAGAATTCCAATAACGTGTATATGTTTATGTATACATAGAAAAAGAGATGTGAAAATGAAATATAGAGGTTTTGTGGTGCAAGTGCAACAAGAAGGATATATATATAACGTGGTGGTTAGAGGATAGCGTCAACATAGATGCTAGCTGCTGCGTATACATCATATTCATATCATATGTACTTCTCTTTTTTGTGATTTTTCATGTGATTGAACATACTAGATAAATATTTATAAAAATGCAACAATTTTTTTTTTTTTAACAGTGCAACAAAAAAAAAATTATGTAAGAAAAAAAATTGATATATATAATATTTCATTAGTTATTTTCAAATTTTGCGCACAAAAGAAAACAATAACTATACATTTTTTTTAAATCACTTTTTCAATAGAGTGTATACTAAGGTTACTAAAGTTTAATTTATGATTTTTGAAAAATTGAGACTTTCTATAAGATACATATGCATATATATGTGTATGTAGCTGCGTGTATATATAGAATGGTGGGGCTAAAAGCTAATGATGTGTACATTAATTGGACATTTGATGTGGCTGGGTTGGACCCAACTTGCTCTTTGATAGAGACCTAACTAAGACAACTTTGCTCTTCATTCATTTCTCCCGTATACATAATTTTTTTTTTTTTTAATTAGTACTGTACATAATGTTTCACAATCACAACAAGCGATCTATCTATATATTTTATAATAATAGAGATTGAAGTATAATCTGGTCATTCAACGTCAAACAAACAAAATCTGATCTTCTAATAACTATATGTTAGAAGAAATTAATTATTGACATCTTTCTTTAATTTTATATATATTTAAAACCACTTGCAAATTGGATTATCTGTATAAATTATTCATTATAAGACTCACTATTGTTTTATGATAATTGTAGATTACAAAATGTTGAGTTTTTCTTTATTTTGCCTTCGGATGTTGAGTTTAAAACCGATATGTTAATATTCGAATTAAAAAACTTGCCTATATAATTCACGTATTTAAAAACGAAAAAAAAAATTGCGTCACCGTGATACAAAGCAACCTCACAAGTCACAACTCTCGTGACTACAAAGATCACTCATTAAACCTTCTTGCCTTTTTTTTTTTTTGTTTCTAGTTGGATACACCGATCGAAGACTATTCTTGGGATCTGCTTGAAAACGACTATATGTTCTATCTTCTAAAACTACTTCGTATGATGACTAACATTTGGGACACTGAAGATAGAGATTACGTCCTTCTAATGAGAAGTAATCATTTTTAGTATTAGAATCTAAGATACAGTTTAAACTCTCATTTCTGTAGACAATCTCAAGAAGTCAAGATAATGAGATTAATGCTCTTAGAGAGCTTATTAACATAGAAATATGAAACTGAAAATGAGATAGCTCATATGGAGCTTTATTCAAATGTAAAGAGCAAAGAAAGGTGAAGGCTTTAGGTTGTCTTCAAGACCAAAATAGATTTCGATTATGTTTCATAAGAGGATGAATGTGGCTGCTCAAAGAGGCAGCCTTAGTTACTTTCATCAATGTCTTACATAACATATATATATGAGAGCTCTTACAAAACCTAATCTCATGGACTAATGGGCTTCTCATGAGGCTAATCTTTGGGCTTCTTTGTGGCCTCTAATAATTTCCTCTTACTTAAAAACTCTTCTCTCACTCATTCACATCTCATTTCCTCTTACTTAAAAAGTCTTCATTCCTCATTCACATCTCTTCAAAGGTATGTTTTTTAATTTCATTGTTAGATTTATGTATAGATTTGTATTATTATAGTTTTAGATTTAGGAGTTTGCTAGTTTTAAAATTAGAAAATTAGGTTTTCTAGATTTAGATTATTGTGAAAGGTATTGGATTTGTTAGTTTTGGATTTAGAAATTTAGTTTTATATTAGGATTGGAATTTTAAATTATTTTAGGTTTCATTTAGAAATTGAATTGTTAGTTTTTAGAATTTTTTTAGTATGGAATTTTAGATTATATATTAATAACTAATTTTCAAATTTAAATTGTTATTATTTTTAAAGATTATTAATTTTAGAAAACTTTTAAGGATTTTCTTAAATTTAACTTAAAACTTTTTTTATTGTATTTTGAATATTATTATGCATTATAGAAAATAATATTATGCATTTAAAATTTATCAATATATATCTATATATTGATAAAATTTAAATGCATTTTATTATTTTCTTTTTTTTATTTTTTTTTTTAATTTTCCCTCGCAAATCCATCGCAAAATTTAATACGAATTTTTTTTTATTTTGCCTCTCAAATCCTCGCAATTTGCGCGTGTTTTGCGAGGGCATACGTGCCTCGCAATTTGCGCGTGTTTTGCGAGGGCATATATTTCCTAGCAAATATTGCGAGGGAATTGCTACGTCAACCGATTTGCGAGACACGATTTGCGAGGAACTGGTGTTCCTCGCAAATCGCTCGCTAAAGTCGATTTGCGAGGGATTAGCTACATATTCGTCCCTAGCAAATCGATTGTTTTCTTGTAGTGTTTAGTGGATCGAGATATTGCATATAAATATGTACGTTTACATCGAATAATAAACTGAAAGAGAGTAAAAAAAAAAAGATATTTAGTGGGAAGAAAAGAAGGGTGGAGATGTAACAAAGGCGAAGAAAATGGATATTATTGGGATGTTGTCTTCAAGGCCACGAGCTTAGATTCTTTTAGTTTTGCTCAATTTGTTAAGTTTCTACTTTTCCTTTTGTTGCTTACTACTTTTGCTCATGATCTCTATATACATATCATACATATATATAGTATACTATCTTTAGACTGAGTTCTCTATACTCTTATCTTTTAACTTATGTATCGTTTCAAAACTCAGGACGTACATGTTTAAATTTGGTTATATAATCACGACCATTTTAAGTATATATGGTCATACCATACCAGATTTAATATAACTTCTATGAAGAAAATACATATAGTTCAATTAAAATACAGTCTACATCTTTTTAGCATAGGTTCAGTTGGCAAAGAAGATATATATATATAGATAGGGGTGTCAAAATGGTTTAAAATTGATGGATCAATCCAAACCAATCCAACTCATGGATCTAATGAGTTGAAAATTTGGATATTAATGGATTAATGGATTAAATGGTTTAATGAGTTTAATGAGTTGGATTGAAATGGTTTGATTTAAAATGGATTAATGGGTTATCCATAACCAAACCAATAAAAATTAAATAATTGAAATCAAATATGTAAACCAAATTATAACCGAATTGAATAACTAAACCGATTTTCGTAAACCGAAATAAACATAATTTTCTTAAATCGCTTAACCATCGATCTCTCTCGGCGTCAAATCTCTCACTGTCGATCTCTCTCAATCTTATAGTTTCACCGGCAAATCCATCGACAACGTTAAACGACGAAGCCAACAACGCCGTTCACCGGCAAAGCCACTGACACTCGAATCCCTCATCGTCACTCATGGACTCCTTGGTCGTCGTTTTGGGACATTGTGTCGAACTGTCGATTGTGTTAGTGTAACCGTGTCGCAAGCGTAAACCTTTTTTTGTGATCAATTTATGAACCAATGATCATAGTTACAAGTATTTCGATGATGATGATGATGGTGACGTTGACGATGACGACGATGACGACGACGACGACGATGACGATGACGATGACGATGACGATGACGATGACGATGATGATGACGATGAAGATGACGATGACGATGACGATGACGATGACGATGAAGATGACGATGATGGTGATGGTGATGGTGATGGTGATGGTGATGGTGATGGTGATGGTGATGATGATGGTGGTGGTGACTTGATGACGATGGAGCGATGAAGATGATGATGGAGTGATGATGATGATGGTGGTGGTAACATGATAGTTACTAATTATCAATTAATTAGGATTTAAATTATAAGAAAACTATGTTATGGATCAACTCATTAAATCCATTAATCCACTCATTTAAATGAGTTATGGATTAATCCAAACCATTTGCTAAATGAATTGGATTGATTCATTAACCATTAAACACTAAATCAATATGGATATGGGTTGGTTTGGTTTGGTTTAACCAACTTGACACCCCTATATATAGATAACTAAAATGGACTTTAACTTAAAACTAAGTATTAATAATTTTGGAATAGATTTTACTATATTACAATTTTTTTTACATAATGGTCTAATTTATTTTTCTAAAATTAGTATGGTTGTTGTTTTGATAAAACAATAATGACGTAAGCAATAGTTGGTAAAGGATGCCTTAATTTATAAATTTCATGGTAAATCAAATTAAGGAAGAAGACACGTGGAAAACACCAAATAAGAGAAGTAAGGGGAAAAAACAGAAAGAAAATATTTAACAAGAGCAATCAATTAGTCCACAAACCTGAGATATTTAAAGTAATCAACTAAAACAGGAACACTTGACTAACAAAGAAATTTTGAAATGTGGTCCAGCTTTCACTTAATTATATTGTTATCTAGGGCTTATGCAATATTTGCCTTAAGCAAATGCCGATGATCTGTTTTTTCATTATTGGATATTTTATTGACTAAAAATAATCAAGGATTTTTGTAAAAGAAGTGATTAAGCAAATTGAGCAAAGGTTTTTATATGTGGTTTATATATGATTGACATCAAAAAAAAAATATATATATATATATATATATATATATATATATTTATTTATTTGGTAGTTTAATAAATATGGATAGTTGAAACGCGAATTCATTTGTAATGTACCACATCTGCTACAACTAAACCAGTTGAAAGTTGAGTTTGGTTTTTGTTTTTTGGTTGAACTGATGAAACTTGAGTTTATAAATTTGGATATAACGAACAAACTAAATATGTTTGATTAACAACAAAGCACATATTCAATTGAATTTTGTCCTGATCATCTACAGCTTAATAAGAACACACAACATTGAACAAATCTTTGACAAAATACTATTTTTGGGTTTGAAATTTTGAATACTTACAATTATTCTTCTCTTCTTCCTCTCTTTCCTTAAATCCTGCGTACAAATCCGTCGACGCAATACATTACACAGTTGTCAATTGCTTCTCAGCTCTACCAAAAACATCTATTGCCAAAAGAAAGGTCTATTTGTACTTCACTGTTACAGCTGAGAGCATTAAATATAATAAGCAAATTTGATAAAACAAAGGGTTCTTACTTTATTCTAAAAGAATAGTGTAAAATAGGGTAATAGAGAAATTTAAATAAAAGGAAATTAAAAATAGATATTTTTGTTGGTTCAGATTTTGTTTCGTAGATCTACAGGGAAATCTCCGCCGTCAATGCAAAGCGAAGGTGACACTTGGGGAAGGACCAGTGGTCCGTACAATGTTACTTGCCCATTTCTCTTCACGAGACGTCGATAATCAAATTTTTTATTTTGATATTTTTAAGTCCGAATTTTATTAAAAAAATCATGGACCCGACATTAGTACAAGATATACCAATGAGAAGTCGACACGCAAATCCTAAAGAAACCACTATGGTTTTTGCAAACAAGAGAAACCAGCTTTAGCTTTTCCCTAAAACCACTCTTACCCAAATCTCTCCATAAATAAAGATCCCGAGACTCAAACACAAGTCTTATTATAAAGGAAAGAAAGAAAAACTTTCCTAATTGGTTCATACCAAAGTCTGAGCTCTTCTTTATATCTCTCTTGTAGTTTCTTATTGGGGGTCTTTGTTTTGTTTGGTTCTTTTAGAGTAAGAAGTTTCTTAAAAAAGGATCAAAAATGGGAAGGGGTAGGGTTCAATTGAAGAGGATAGAGAACAAGATCAATAGACAAGTGACATTCTCGAAAAGAAGAGCTGGTCTTTTGAAGAAAGCTCATGAGATCTCTGTTCTCTGTGATGCTGAAGTTGCTCTTGTTGTCTTCTCCCATAAGGGGAAACTCTTCGAATACTCCACTGATTCTTGGTAACTTCAATTACTTCTTTCCTTTTTTAAAAAATCTTTGATTTGCTACTTTATCTCGTTTTTTCCCCCTTAAGTTGACTACTTGATTTTGCCCTAATTATTAACTTTTGTTTATATACTTTCTAGGGCTTCCATCAGATTTGAAATTTTGATTAACCAGAAAAATGTTTAATAGTAATTTTTTCTATTTGTATAATTTAAAAAATCATAACTTTAGGGCCTGGAGTGAAGTGAACCCTAGATACACTAATTATACTATAGTAATCACCCTTGATATATATGTTTATTAGCATCATATCTTCAAATTCGAGAGCATTTAGAAAGATGTATGTTTAATCTATGAGCTAGGGTTTTTGAGCCCAAACTCATAATGAATCCTTTGTTCTCCTATAGCCATGTCTTTCGAAATTTTGCAGATCTAAGTTCTAATGTCATAGTAAGAAATAAAACGTTTAGTTTCACTCGCTCTTATGTGTTCGATTTTTAAATGTAGTGTTACTTGACTACTTCTTCCTTTTTCACATATAAGTAGCAACTGGATTATGATAAAACGAAATTATGTGATGAGAAAAGAAATTAAAAGAGAAATAGATAAGGATGTCAAATTGAAATTTTTTTATGAGAATGAATATTTAACTTACGAATTAGAATTTTTTTCATCTGTAAAAGAATATCTAATTTTTTCTTACAACTGTGTCTTCAATTTTTTTGCAAATCTAAGCAAAGAAAATGTTTAATTTCACTCGGATCTTAAGATAATTGTGAACTCGTAATATAAAACACTATAGAGTATTAAATTTGAACTAGTGTTGCTTCTTTTTTTATTTGAATTTAGAAATTAAAACTGAACTAAAGACGTCAAATCTAAGTAGGGAGTCTTTGACCTCTGGGGATCCATAAAAAGAACTAACTCAATCCTAAAATCGGCTTCTTACCGATGGTCAAACTTAGCTCCAACAAGCAACAGCTGTTCTTGTTTCTTTTATTTTTTTAAAAAACATTATCCTTGTTCTGAATAATATTGGTAAATTGGCAAGATTATAATATTTTATAATATGTGTCGCTTCTAACAAGATTTTCTGTAACTAATTATAGCAAAATTAAAAGAAACCGCAGTTAGAACTCGAAGCTTAAGGCATAGGGTCTATGATTCATACTGTTTTGTTATAGAGGAATTATAGAGATTGGTACTTGATTTGATATAAGAAATCTTGGTTTAATTGCATAAAACCATCATTAAGACCTTGCAAGATCTACCCTAAAATGTCATGAAAACACGAGAGTATCGATCGTACGTGATTTTCTTGTTATATATCATGTATATAATAAGATGAAAAGTGGTTGATGATATGTAGCTAACCCTAATTCTGCGAAATGAACAGTATGGAGAAGATACTTGAACGCTATGAGAGGTACTCTTACGCCGAGAGACAGCTTATTGCACCTGAGTCTGATGTCAATGTATAATATCTATCCTTTTAACTCACATGCATAATATCAATGTAGTCTTGGTATTGATGAATTTTATTCGTATTAAAAATTGGTATATGCAGACGAACTGGTCGATGGAGTATAACAGGCTTAAGGCTAAGATTGAACTTTTGGAGAGAAACCAGAGGTACACACTTACACTCATCACATTTATATGTAGGCACAAACGAAATAATATATATATAGGAAACTGGTAGCGGTAATGTTAGTTAAAATAAATGGATGCTATTGAAATTCAGGCATTATCTTGGGGAAGACTTGAATGCAATGAGCCCTAAGGAGCTTCAGAATCTGGAGCAGCAGCTTGACACTGCTCTTAAGCACATCCGCACTAGAAAAGTATTTGCCTTCTCCTATTTTGTTGAACATATCTATATAACTTAAAACAATTACAAGTGTTATTGTAATGTGAACATTCAAATACCTATATGTGTATGTATATATGCCTATCTTATTGGTTCAATATAGAAAATCTATGAGTAATCAATATCACGTTGATATGCCTATAGGTTGGTTCAAATGTATGAGTTATGTTGTGTATTATAAGATTCATCTTAGTCAAAGTAATGGTTTATTAATTAATGTTGATCTGTGTGTATGCAGAACCAACTTATGTACGAGTCCATCAATGAGCTCCAAAGAAAGGTATGTAAAAACCCTATCAAATGTATGTCTTATAGAGAAACGTATATATAGGAAAGCTAACAATCGTGCCGTTTCGGAAATGACAGGAGAAGGCCATACAGGAGCAAAACAGCATGCTTTCTAAACAGGTAACACATGTCATCATTTCTCTTTCATCAACATGTGTTGTCCATTGCATTACTGTTACCTTCCACTGTTCTGCTCCACACCTCCAGCCAAGCTATACCTACGAGATCTTCATATCTCCACTTAACTTCGGCACCATTAAATAAATATCGAAATCTTTGCAAATTATTTTAAATAACATAGATGTTGTCTATTGATTGATATAATCATCAGCCTGTACGTAGATGGGCTTTGTCCGTTTAGTTTTAAGGTTGTCTCTTGGATTGAAAATATTTGAAATGTCGTCCCATCATTCTACTTAGCTCATATCTATGTATGTATAAGAGTTCATTGCATGAGTGCAACTGCGAAAATGATTATCTGTAACCATTGCATATATATAGTTTCTTCACTTTGAAAATTGATGATGATAATATGGTATGAAATAATTTTTTAAACAAATTGGTGTGTGAAACCTGAAAATTGGCAGATCAAGGAGAGGGAAAAAATTCTTAGGGCTCAACAAGAGCAGTGGGATCAGCAGAACCATGGCCACAATATGCCTCCCCCTCCACCGCCGCAGCAGCATCAAATCCAGCATCCTTACATGCTCTCTCATCAGCCATCTCCTTTTCTTAACATGGGGTAACAAAAATTTACTAATCAATCTTAATTTCAAGTAAAATACATTTGAACCATATATGTTATGCAAGCTAGTTAGGTGTTGTAATATCATTAAAGTTATAGCTTTTCTGTTAGTGATGGTTACATGATGTCATGATCTTGAAATTAGAAACTTTACACTAAACCATTCATTTATTAAAGTAAGTTAATAGAATGGTTGCGAAAAGCCTAAGAAACAATTGGAATCTGCTTGGCTTTTGTTGTTGTTGGTCTATGTGTTTAAGTAAAATATGAGTTTGTTAGATAATGAAATTAATATCATTCACATTTCAAAATTGACTTATAATTGATTTTCCTTTGTTGTACGATTAAACATATGATTACATATGCACTTTCATATATATATCCTATGTATGATTGTGAATGCAGTGGTCTGTATCAAGAAGAAGATCCAATGGCAATGAGGAGGAACGATCTCGAACTGACTCTTGAACCCGTTTACAACTGCAACCTTGGCTGCTTCGCCGCATGAAGCACTTCCATATATATATTTTATAATCGTCAACAATAAAAACAATTAGCCACATACATATATATAGTGGCTAGGCTCTTTCATCCAATTAATTAATATATTTTGGCAAGTTCGATGTTCTTAAATCATCATATATAAATTAGCAAGCTCCTTTTTCTTTGTGATCTTATAAGTTTGTTTGCTTCAATATGGGGCAAAATTGTAATATATTTGAAGGTCGGAGAGAATGAACGAGATAATTGATCGGACCTTTTTTTTTCCTTTTTCCTTTTTTTTCAGAAAAGTGGCAAAATTGATCATCTTTTTTTTTTTTTTTTTTTCCCAGCAAAATTGATCATCATTACAAATTTACAAGTTAAACTTGAGTGGTTGGGCCCTGTTAACCCAACTCGAAATAGAACCCATTAATATTTAGAACCCGATTAGTAACAAGGAATGATGTGGGCCCATAAAAGTCCAGAATTGGCCTCTAACTAGATAAATTGAGCGATGGCCAATAACTACATTATGTTTATTACTTGTCCTAGTGGACTAGTTTGTGCCTCCGAATGGGTGTGAGGGTCTGTGCGGAATTTAGCTCTGCCATCTCCCCGCTAACCATAATACATGTAGCACATTATTTGTGTGATTGGTAACATATAGTATCATGATACTTGATTTGATTTAAATTTTAAGCTGAGCTATGACTTATGAGTCTAATTCATATATAGCTCAGAAATGCTTACCAATGATTTATTTTGATTTTCGAAGAATTAAACTTGAGTTCAGTTGTGATGGGCATCAACCGCTGACAGATCCTGGCGCAAATGAAGATTTGATGCCCAACACAAGTACACCATCAAATTTAACACGTTTTAATAAAGCGTTTGTTACGTGCTAAAAGAAAATCCTGACTATTTATTATTATGCCGCCAACGTTAACCTTGTCTTGTGCACGGATACCGTCAGCGTGTCCGGTCACATATCCAAGTTTTACTTCGCTCCCTAGAAAAGTAGAAATTAGTTTGCTCCAAGTGCTTCATAGATCTCACGGACAGCTGTCTAAACAGTATGAAACAAAACAAAAAAATTTACTAACAAATTACGATACAAACTAATTAAACAATATATATATATATATACTCACTAAAACTTAAGTAATTCTCTTACCTCCGGGCCATAAATGTCAGTCGTTCGGGAGTCAACGATTGATGTGCATTGTGGATCACAAAGGTTGGTTCCTTGTTTACCAATTACCAATGTTAATTTCGGACATTTGGATAGAGGCATATTATTCTTCTGTTATATCGTCGTCATAGTATGTATTTCAATTACTAGATGTTATACAATCTTTTGTTAAGGGCGGAACTATGTTTAAGGTAGGGGGGTCACATGACTCCAATAAAAAAAATGAGCTAATTTGTTTATTGTTTTTTACATTTTTCTATATAATCATCTACTTTTACACCCAACTAATTTTTTTGACCTCACAAACAAGAACTTCAAGCAAATGAAACTCATCTATTATCAATATTTATTTTTAGTTTTAACTATTATTCTCTTGTGTTGAACTATAACCTATATTTATGTTTTCTTTCGAATTTTCAAGTTTTGTTGGCACTTTCATTAATTTATTTTTGTTCTTATAAATCTACTTTCAACAGTTTTTAAATTATTTTTACTCATATCTAAAAAATTGAAATCTACAATTTTTATACTAATTATATATCTATTGGGAAAGTGAAGATTTTGGAAGAATTATATTTAGAAGATAATATTAAAAACAAAAACAAAACAAAAGCAAAACATAAGCAAAACCATAGCAAAACATAGTAATATGTTTTTTCAAAAATGTAATAATAATTAGTTTAGAGATTATAATTTTTAAAACATATAAATAATTTATTATTAAATGTATATATGCCCAACTTAAGTATACCGTCATATTTAACATGTTTGAAAAAATTATGGGTTACTCGCTAGAATAATATCTGACAGTTGATTATAATTCCGCCAACATTGACATTGTCTTGGGCATGGAGACCTTCGGCTTTACCAGACTTGTATTCCATTTCTACCTTTTCTACTCTTTAAGAATGAGAGAAATGTTTATGGAATGTATAAAAATATTGGAAGAGTTAAAAAAACTCGAAAAGAATTGTCAAAGAATAGAAATTGTAGCCGCCGAAAAGAATATGAGTATATCTCTTATTATTACTACTCCACCTGCTCTGTAATTTCTTCACCCTCCAAGAAAAGCATTGTCTGTACAAATCACAAACATAAATCAAACTCAATTTACTTTCCGGAAAGTGAAAAAGTCATAAAACTAAATATACATAAGACGAGCAAGACTAAAGAACACGTCCACTCGGAAATAGACACAACCACGAATATGTGTTAGATATATTATAACCTTGGAACAAAAGGGACAAACTTTACTTCTCTCCATCCATTCATAGATGCATGCAAGGTGAAATATATGTCCACATTGCAACACTATCTTCGGGTTTTCATCAATATACTCTGTCTCCAATCCAAATAGGAATTGAATTATTAACACACACAATCTTAATCAATCAAAAGTTTTTTCAATCTCATTTCAAAGTTCTTTGAATAATTCTTTGGTTTACCATAGAAACATGTCGGACAAACGTCTTCTTCGTTGGCAACAGAGTAAATTTCCTCTCTTTCTAAGCTTGGAAATAGTTGCTCGAGCTGGAACAAAAATGTAAGTTAGCTCTTGTTCTTGGTAGAAAAAAAAGGAGAAATTAGGGTTTATAATGCAGAAGATACCTTGGGGGATAAGTTATTCGTTATTGGGTTAGTGAAGGCTCTGATTCTTGCAACGTTTAGAGATTCATCATTGTTCTCCGGAATTTGAAAACAACAAAGTAGAATACCCATTGATCTGAATTAATAAATCAACGTAAACTTATTAAATGGATATTAACAATGATAAAACACAAGATTTGAGCTCATCAATTAAGTAGGGAACTACGGTAAATAATCACGATTTAATCAAAGACGGGACATGGAAGAAATCAGAGAAACATAAGAACATTGATTTTAATGTTAAACTGTTCTCATACCTTGGACTTGGATCAATCTGTTGAAATCCAGAGAAAGAGAAAGAGAAGAAGAAGGACAAAAGAATCAATTAAGCATGAGAAAAAGCAACAAACTTTAGTTTTAAGGAAGATTTATTTAAAGCTTTGGTCCGTAATCGGAGCTAAGTAGGATTCTTTGGAGAGCAACACAAGGAAACGTGGAGATTTTGTGGGGATATTTTATGACTTGGCATACCAAAAGAGCTTAGGAAGTTTCATGTTTTTGGAATGTTGACTTGTTTTTTCAATTACCGGTTTACAAATTCGACTACCGTCGTTTATTGTATATCGTTTTATTCCTTAATCCTAGTGCAACTGTGCAAGAAAAGTTATATAAAAAAACTTCACTAATTCAAGAATTTTTTTTAGGGAATGAAAGATAAAAAAAGTGATCAAGGAGCTGGATTTTTTAATTTTTTTAATTTTAAAAATATTTAATCATAAATGTGTAACCAATGTAAAAAGTATGTGTTTCTTGGCACACGAAAAAGGAAAGGTATTAATTGGTTTAGAAAAAAAGGTAAGATAATTATGGTGGTTACATTTACTTGATATCATGCCAAATCCATTTAATTAAAAACCAAGTTGGAGATTTTGTTTTTTAAAATAACAAACCCACTTTTTTATTGGTTAATTAAATATGAGATCTATATGCAATCAAACCACACACCGAACAAGACATTTCTCTTGATAAACATTACGAACTTTTTTATTGGTTCCGTTAATTAAAGATCAGTTATGACAATTCATGTACTTTAAAAAAAATTATAGCTATGTTATGTTATATCACATGGCCCGTAACAATTATCGGTTGGCAGAAATTAGTGTTGGGACCTATGGTATGATGATGAGCATGATGAAGAAAAAGGGCCAACACTCGATGTCTAATAATAAAACAAAAGAGTTGAGACATCATTATCCATCATTTTTTTTTTTTTTTTTTTTTTGAATCTAATGTTAAATTATATTTAAAGAAAAAATAAACGTTTTTACATTTTAATGCAAACTTTTCTTAACTTTTAGGACATAGTTTTAAGGAAAATATTATCCTTAGCCTTGTCTTGTTGCGAACCAAGATTGGATGCCACCGGCAAAAGTAGAATTTCTTCCTCTTGTTGCGATCGTGCTCATCCGGTTGCGAACATTTTTATCTATCATTTTCACCAGTTTCTCCTTCGTTGAGCTTTGTTCTCCGTGTCTTCTGTTGTTCCTTTCTCCCCAAATAGAGTGAATGGCATTCTGAAATGTATAGGTAAGAAGAAATCTTTTTACCTTATCCAAGTATGGGCTTGCAAGTATTGTCATCACATCTTTCCAGCTAGCTGAGAACTTGTCGACGAGAATCCCTTTTGATAGTTCCTCCCACACCATTTGCGAGTAAGGGCATAAGAAAAACAAGTGGTCTCTTGTCTCCATTGGGTGTTTGCAAAAAACACAACTCGGGTTGACATTTTGGTTCCATTTTTGCATTCTATCACCTGTTGAGATTCTGTTTTTTACCACCAACCATGTAAGGAATGCATACTTTGGGGTAGCATTGGGGAACCATATCTCTTTGTGTCCTTCCATTAAAGGCTTTGCTGCTCTGATTTGGGACCACGTCTCTTTCGTTTTGAACTTCGTTTGGTAACATTGATTCTTACCTTTCCATAGCGCAACATCGTCCCCATGTTTGCGGTTCAGTTTATGTTTTCTTACCTCCTCTTCGATTTGGTTTAGCAAAGGTTGTCTATGGCTTCTTCTTCTGGTCATATTCAATACTTCTCCCAAAGTAGCATGTATCGGAATCCCCAAAGCAATACATCCTCTATCCCCCAACGAGTCATGAAGACGTCCCAGCGGGCTCCATGAATCATACCAAAAAGAAACAGAATCACCACTCAACACCTCAACACGATGAAACTGTTTTGCTTTCTCCCGGTATTTTAAAAGTTTTTTCCAAATCCATGATCCACACGTTGAGCTTGCCTTCACTGCCCAGAAAGAACCATGTCGAATGAGATATTTCTTAACCCAATCAACCCATAGAGAATCATGAGCCGATAGAATTCGCCAAATGAGCTTCAGAACACACACTTTATTTGCTTCTTCAATCGAGCGTAATCCCAGGCCACCTTCATGTTTTGGAGTACATACATCTGACCATGCAACCTTAGCTTTCTTGGCATTCAAAGAAGGTCCAGACCACAAGAATGCAGAACAGAGTTTATCGATTTCCTGGATACAGGCTTTAGGCAATCTAAAAGCTGAGATCCAAAAATTTGTGAGGCTGAAAACAACTGAGCTGAGCAGTTGAAGCCGACCTGCAAAGGAGAGAGTCCTGGCAGTCCATGAGCTTATCTGCAAGCGGATCTTTTCCAAAAGCGGGAGGTAGTCCGCAGATGTCATTCGTTTCGTCAACAGTGGCAGCCCCAAGTATCGAACTGGTAACGATCCATATTCAAAAGGAAATTGTTGTAGAATCTCCTCTCTTTTATCAACTGTAACCCCTGCCATATATAGTGTTGATTTTTCAAGACTAACTTTCAAACCCGAGTGAGTAGCAAAATCGTTGAAGACTTCAAGAGCCTCTTGGATAGATTTCTTTTCGCCTTTGACAAATACCATCAGATCATCAGCAAAACACAGGTGCGTGAGCTTCATATGTTTGCAGTTTGGGTGGTAACCAATGCGTTTGTCACTTGCTGCCTTGTCCAACTTATGAGATAGGACATTCATACATATGACAAACAGATAAGGGCTAAGTGAGCAACCTTGGCGGAGACCTCGTTCACTACCAAAGTAACCCGCAAGTTCTCCGTTAACCTGCACTGAGAAAGAAGCGGATGATATACATGTCTGTATCCAAAGAACAAACTGCTCTGGGAAATCCAAGGCTCGCAGCGTATTTAGAAGAAATCCCCACTGCACCGAATCGAAAGCTTTCGAGATGTCTATCTTCATTGCACAACGCGGAGAAACTGAATCTTTGTGATAGTCTTTTATGATCTCAGTGGCGAGTAGAAGGTTTTCCATGAGCAGTCTATCTTTAACAAAAGCTGACTGGTTTGGCGTGATGAATTTCGGGAGCATAATCTTTAGCCGGTTTGCGAGAATCTTTGAAATGACCTTATAGAGAACATTACAACAAGAGATTGGTCTGTAGTCCTTCATCACCTTTGCATCTTTCTTCTTTGGAATTAGAGCTAGGATGGTAGAATTTACTCCTTTAGGTAGAAACCCTGTCTTGAAAAAAGATTGAATCGCTACCACAAAATCGTCACCCACTGTCTCCCATGACTCCTTAAAAAATTCACAATTAAACCCATCCGGGCCTGGCGATTTGTTAGCGGGCATTGCGAAAAGCACCTTTTTAACCTCTGCCTTGGATACTTCAGTTGTAAGCAACCTCTTATCATTCTCATCACATTTGAAAGTTAAAATGTTTTCCAAATCCTCACGTGACCATTCAACGTAGTCGACATACTCAAAGCAATACAAAAGTATCAAGTAATTAAATAGAAAAATTAAAGTTTGGAGACAAAAGTATCAAGTAAATAGACATCTTTATTCACCCACAATGGATTTCGATAATTAGACCGGGGAGAAACATAATACAAAAGAACTCACGTAAATGATTAATCTACGGACTTAGAATTTGATAAACATAAAATGATTATATAGTATTATGTTAGTCATTAGTCATTGCAAAATTCACAACGATTCTCTATCCCATTAGATTGTGAATATGGAATGTGGATGTCGGTGCTATACACTACACAAAATGTCTAAGGGGCAACCAAAAGAAGGATAATAACTACTCATTAAATAAAAATGTGGGTACTAAAGTTTGGGGAGAAACTGAGGATTACGTATATAAAAGTGTGGGGAGCTACCAAAAGCGAGATCATGATTACTCATTATTCTATAGCTCTTAATCTCATTTAGTTTCTCCACCATCTTATATCATCTTCTTGTCCTTCCATTGGCAAAGAGTCAAAGAGAGAAAGAGAGATAGAGAGAGAGAAAGAGAGAAAGAATGGGAAAGAAAGGAGAAGGGTTCTTTCTGAGCAGAATAAGGGCTAATGTAAGAGTCCAACCACCGACAACTACGAGCCAGCATGGCTGCAGCCACGAGCCACCAACCACCTCCATAGGGATAAAAGGAAGAAGAATAATGGTTGTGGTTGATACTTGCTCGGAGGCTAAGAACGCTTTGCTTTGGACTCTCTCGCATTGTGCTCAGCCTCAAGATTCCATTCTTCTACTCCATTTTCTTAAAGCTAAAACCTCTCAATCAGGTCAATTCTCTCTTTCTTGTTCTTATAATTTAATCTCCCACAATAATAATTATTGTTGCTTTTACTTATATATATGCTTTGTTTTCTAGGTGATCTAGCTAACAAAAAAGAAGGAGAAGAAGAATCTTGTGACAAACCAACAACGTCAAGAGCTGATAAAAAGGTTTCAGCCTTGAAAACCATGTGTGAGCTTAAAAGACCTGAGGTTCATAATATGTCTCTTTACCATACTTTTCTTTAATTATTTACGAATAAATAAACAGTTTTTTTTTTTTAATCTCAATTAATGTATATTCTTGGAAATAGTATATATGGTTCTGAATAGTAAACATGGAAGAAATTGATGGAATAAGACATAGGTAAACTAGATATGAAAAACAGAAAGAATAATTTACCATGCACATTCTTTTCGATGAATATTTTCCTTTTGAAATTTTGTTTATTTTAAAGTCGAATTAGCGAATATATTATATATATATATATGTTCATTTCATTTTGCACAACACAAATCATCAGATTTTCGTTAAGTGTTGTATTTAATTTAAGGAACCATAGTATATCCCTTTAACTAGATATCAATTTCCACCATACATATATTTAAAACATTTTTTCCTACTCTAATATCTAGAAAGAAATGAATCAATAATTTGTTGGATTAGGTAAAGACAGAAGTGGTGGTTGTAAAAGGTGACGAGAAGGGTCCGACCATAGTGAAAGAGGCAAGAGAACGAGAAGCGTCCTTACTAGTTCTAGGCCAGAAGAAACAACATGCCACATGGCGGCTACTAATGGTATGGGCGTCGCAGGCCCGACCCGTGACCAAACACGACTTCGTCGAGTATTGCATCAACAACTCTCCTTGCATGGCTATTGCGGTTCGTAAGAGAGGCAAGAAACTTGGTGGATACACTCTTACAACTAAGCGTCACAAAGATTTCTGGCTTCTTGCCTGAAATAGTAATCTATTCACATCTAAATTAATATAACCTTTTTTAAAAAAATTACTTTAAACCATGGTTGTGGATTTGTGGGTGCAATTATTTTACGACTTTTATTTCTTTCAATGTATTTGATTGTGTTTGTATGTAAAAAACTTTAGTCAAAGTATGGATTTCTTACTGCTATAAAAATGTTTAGGGGTATAAAAACGAGTTAATATGTTATTTTTGGAGCGGATTAAAATATTTTGACGGATTAGTTTGCTCTTAATAACATTTTGCTACTTATCATGTCTAGTTGTCTACGGATTGTTTCGCTGTCCGCACGAATGTAGTTTTTTGGTCCGGACAGAAATCCTGGGGAATACGATTCTTGATAAACTAACCCGCAAAACCGAGTTTTTTATCCAAAATTATAGTTTTCTATGATCAAATCCCGAATCTGACAAGATTATTCCTTTTTCTTTTGTGCGAACTGCGAATTACTAAATACAGTAAAACCTCTATAAATTAATAATGTTGGGACCATGATATTTTATTAATTTATAGTGATATTAATTTATCTATAAATTAATACTTATTAATTTATAGTGTAAATTAATATTTATTAATTTATAGAAAGTTTTGTTTCAATTGTGGAAACTTTTTTTAAAAAAATACGAGCTAAAACAATGTGATCTAAATAAAATTAATGTTTTGGATGTTATAAACTTTATAGTTTTAGCCTTAAACACTTAATATTTCGAAGAAAAAATAATTTATTTTGACAATGAATAACAACGATTATAGAATTCACATATACAAACGATATACATAAATTAAAATTCACAAATAGTGACATTCATTTTTGTATTTTAAAAACCTATACGACTATTAAAACAAAAATTATGCATATTCAAAATTTAAAAACTTACAAAAACTTTTGGCTATTTTTATGAAAAACACTAAAACTATTATATATATATATATATATATATATATATATGTATGTGCAAATTTACATGATTATTAATTTATGACATTATTGGGACTATATTTTTATATAGGGATTTCAAAAAATTTATTATCTTATTATCTTATCGAATTTGGTTATTTTTTACACTGGCCCGACTCGGGACCGACCAAATTTATTAATTTATCGTGTTTATTAATTTATCGAGTATTAATTTATAGAGGTTTTACTGTATGAGATTTCATTTCACTGAGCAATTTCATGTGTCCACCAATTTCCCAAAAGAAAGGCCCAGATTGGGCCTTAAATTAAAATATGGGCTTTTGGGTCAAACTATATCCGACCCGCCCGCTTCATCGTCTCCTTGTAGCCTGAGCAATCGATATAGGTTAAACAAACAAAACTCTCCCAAAACCTTGTTTCGTTACTGTAATTCGTAAACCCTAGCAACCACCGTCACCGCCGCCGCCGGAGCAAAAATATCATGGGGAAAGATAACAAAACGAAGAAGAAGCCTAACAAAAAAGGCGAAAGAAGAATGGGACCAGATGCAGTCGCCATGAAAGCTAAAACCCAGAAGGTCGATAATCCATTTGAATTAATCCGATCTCGCCGGAAGTTCGATATCCTCGGAAAGAAGCGTAAAGGTGAAGAACGGTTCGTCAGTGTTTCTCGAACTCGAGCTGTTGATAAGAGGAAGAACACGTTGCAGAAAGAGTATGAGCAAAGCTTAAAAGCTTCGGTTTTTTTGGATAAGCGTATTGGAGAACACGACGATGAGCTTGGTGAATTCGATAAGGGTATAATTCGATCGCAGAGACAGCGTCAGGTTAGTTGTTTGATGAGAGGAGAATCATATTATACTTCACTGAGAAAGAAACTGAATTTGTGTATGTTTTGTTTTATGGTAATGTAGTTGAAACTAGCGAAGAAGAGTATGTATAATTTGTCTGATGGGGAAGAGGATGTATATGAAGATGGTGCTCTTGGTGGTTCTTCTGTAAGGGATGATTTTGATTCTGGACTTTTGTCAGATGAAGATCTTCAAGATGATGATCTAGAAGCTTCTGCATCAAAGAGTATGTTTTTCTTGATAACATTTTAATAGATTCTTCAACTTTGATTGTGTCTGTTAAACTTTGACAAAGCTAATGTTGTCTATCCATCACAGGACTGAAGCATCTAAACAGAAACAGACAGGTTGACGCATCTGGAGAGGAAGAGGTAAGAACGCATCTGTGTGTAATTTACCTTGATGGTTGACTTATAAGGTCTTGAAGATATTCTTGGATTCTAATTGCAGAGACATAAGAGCAAGAAGGAAGTAATGGAAGAGATCATCATGAAGAGCAAACTTGGCAGGGTGACGATTCCGCTGTTTTCCTGGTATCTTCTTTTGCGTGGCATGTCAGTATGCAGTTGATAATTCTTTATATTTTGTGGTCTCCAGATGGAGAAAGCTAAGCAAAAGGAGGAAAAGGGAAAGCTAATGGATGAGCTGGATGAAAATTTCAAGTCCTTAGTGAATTCTCAGGCGATGGAGAGTTTAACTAAGCCTTTTGATGTCGAAGAGGTGAACATAGATCACAGTTTGTAGTTGTTTAAATACTGAGCATATGTATCTATATGGGTGTTATCAAGCTTTTCTGTTCATAAGTTTTCTTTTTCGTTTAATCCTTTTGTCTGCAGGATACACGCAATCCTTATGTATTAATGCTGAATGATATGGCAATGGATATTCGTGCTCGTCCTTCTGAGAGGACAAAGACACCTGAAGAAATTGCCCAGAAAGAGCGAGAAAAGTTAGAGGCTCTTGAGGTATGTCCTGTCAAAAGCCATTGTAGTTTTACATTGATTGTTACGAAATATATATGATAAACCACTATAAATAAGGGCTCTTATCTTATTGTGAAGTCAAGGTCTTATGGTTGACATCATTTAATCTTTATACAATTTTTCAAAACTCTTAGGAAGAGCGTAAGAAAAGGATGCAGGAAACTGAGGAGTTAAGCGATGGGGATGAGGAAATTGGCGGCGAGGAATCAACAAAGAGGCCAAGGGTCATTTCTGGTGACGATCTTGGTGATTCCTTCTCAGTTGAAGAAGATAAGCCGAAAAGGGGATGGATTGATGATGTTCTTGAAAGAGAGGATGATGTTGATAATTCAGAAAGTGATGAGAATGATAGCTCTTCTGAGGATTCAGAAAGTGAAGAAGAAGAAGATGATGAGTCAGATGGGGGTGATGAGAAGCAGAGAAAAAGTGAGCAGAGAAAACGTCATCATTTAGAAGACTGGGAACAAAGTGATGATGAGCTAGGGGATGAGCTGGAAGATGAGGAGGAGGATGATGATGAAGAAGATGATGAGCCAAGAGTACATAAAAAGTTGAAGAATGACTATGCAGCTCCAAATAAAGGAGAAGGGTTGTCTGGAACAGTGAAACAAAAAACCAATATGAAGAAATTGAGTTCAACGCAGCGTGATATTCCGTTCATGATTGATCCTCCAAAAAATTTCGAGGAATTGCTTGCCCTAGTGCAAGATTGTTCAAATGAAGATGTTATTTTAATTGTCAACCGAATCCGGATAGCACACTCAATTAAGATTAAAGCTGAAAACCGAAAAAAGATGCAGGTAAGATTTAATTTTGCTCTCAAAGATATAATTCTGGTTAAATTTTCAGGCCATTTCATACCTCACTTGCTTTCTGACTGTTTATTGTTGTTTGCCACCCAGGTCTTCTATGGTGTTCTCTTGCAGTATTTTGCCGTTCTTACAAGCAAAAAGCCCTTGAACTTTGATTTATTAAATATGCTTGTCAAACCTTTGATTGAGATGAGCATGGAGATCCCCTACTTTGCTGCAATATGTGCTCGCCAGCGGCTTTTAAAGACCCGTGCACAATTTTGCGAGGCTATCAAGAATCCAGGTTTGTGATGCTTCCATAACCTTGAGTTTTAGTGTCCATTAAGATACATGCCTCTAGTATCTTTTCACCCTAACCAGTTCAGAAACATTCTTTCAGAGGATGGATGCTGGCCTTCTTTGAAAACATTGTTTCTCTTGCGGCTCTGGTCCATGATTTTTCCATGCTCTGACTTTCGCCATGCTGTGATGACCCCATCGATATTGTTGATGTGTGAATATCTCATGCGCTGTCCCATTTCCTCTGGTCGTGATATTGCCATAGGTTCCTTTTTATGCTCCATTGTTCTTTTGGTAAGGAGAAGTTGATCCCCACCCTTTTTCTTCGCGATTTCCATTTTCATTTTCTCATGCAAACGAAAATGTACTGTAGGTTGCTAAGCAATCTAAAAAGTTCTGTCCTGAAGCCATATTATTTATTCGGACTCTCCTGATGGCTGCTTCAGACAAAAAGTCACCATCATCTGCGGAATCTGAGGTGCGTCTTTTAACAAAACCTCGTTTTGTATTGTGCTTATAATTGTAGATTGATAAAATCCTATTACTGCATCTAAGAAGTAAGAACTGAAGATGCACAGTGCCAACTGTTATTACCAGGCTGATGAGCTGTTGTGTTTTGTGTTACAGTTTTATCATTTCATGGAATTAAAATCGTTGACTCCATTGTTGTGCATACAAGACAACGTAAAGGAGGTCATGCCTTTAAACTTCCTAAAGATAATGAATGAGCCAGCAGACTCTCCATATTTCAGCTCTGATGATTTCAGGTCTGTTCTCTCTTCTGAAATCAATTTTCTTTCTAAGACATCAACAGCCAGCAAAAGTGTGTGTAATAATACGTTTGGCTTTGGTTCAACAGAGCAAGCATCCTTTCAAGTGTGGTCGATACTCTTGGAGGGTTTGTGGAGATAAACGGAGGATTGAGTTCCTTTCCAGAGATCTTCATGCCCATCTCAACTTTATTGCACCAAATTGGGAACCAAGAAAAGATCCCACAAACTCTCAAGGAGAAATTAGAAGATGTCGCAAAGCTAATCGAAAAGAAAACCGACGAGCATCACAAGGAACGCAAACCACTCTCTATGCGTAAGCATAAGCCAGTAGCCATCAAGATGGTCAATCCCAAATTTGAGGAGAAGTAAGTCTCTCCCCTAAATTCATTCTCTCTCACTCAGTCAATAGTCAATACTTACACAGACCACACGAGATAATCTCTATAATGGTGTATATACGTTTGTTGTGCAGCTTTGCTCCAGGCAGGGATTACGATCCAGACAAATACCGTTCTGACCTCAAAAAGTTGAAGAGAAAGTTAAAACAGGAAGCCAAAGGAGCAGTGCGTGAGCTGCGCAAAGATAGCTACTTCATGAGCTCGGTTAAAGCAAAAGAGAAAGCTGTGCAAGAGCAAGAGAGAGCAGAGAAACATGGCAAAGCTTGGGCTTTTCTTCAAGAACAAGAGCATGCTTTCAAATCTGGACAACTTGGTAAAGGCAAAGGCAAGAAGAGAAGACGTTGATACCATTACCACTGTGTTTGTTCTATTTTTCCCTTCTTTAAACCTACCAACACAATTTTGTTTTTTTGTTGGATAATCAAAAAACTATTTACAGAGAGAATTATCCCTTCTAAGAGATTCAAAAAAAGATTTTCATAAAACGTCTTTGGTCAATGTTAGTGAGCAATAAGCTTAAATTTGTCCTTCATGCGAGCAATAAGCTTGAATTTTTCTTCTGCTTCAACTTGCTGTTTAATGTCACCTCTTGATGCTCTATCAGGATGAAATTTCAATACGGCTCGTTTGTAGGCTGCGTGTACCTAATTTTACAATTGGTTTCGATCATGATACATGAATACAAAAGCAGTTAACAAATATAACTAACTGTAAAAGATAGATGAAGAGCTAACCTCATTTGGCAGAGGAGATATTCCACCACCAACTTGAATCCCTAAGCCTCGAAGCAACGATGCCATGTTAAAGCTCTTGAGTTCCAGCAGTTTAAGTGATTTGGTTATTTCTGCACGGACTTTCTCCTTCATGTTCATGCTTTCTTCATCCTGTGATATAGAGATAGAAAAGAAAAATGTGTATTAGCAGCGAATCAACACGTTATTCAGAGAAACCACTGAGGAAAAGTAGAAAACCTTCTTCTGTGTCTCTCTCACTTCCTCTACCCTCTCTTTTTGCCTTCTTTCCATCTCCAACTGTCGCGTGTTCTCTAACTTTCTTCTCTTTCGTTGCTTCTGAGCTTCGTCTGCCTGTAATAGGCACAATATAATTCAGCAGACAGAAACTAAGTTGAATAGGTTCTTTGAAGGTGAAAGAAACACTTAAGGTCGATATAATTCACCAGTGGCCACACTTCAAGTTTTCAATATTTAACGGGAACTTCAAAAATTTGAGCAGAGTGTGGTCAAACCTGGATCTGTAACTGTTGTTGCCTGGACTCCCATTCTTCTTCTTGTGCTTTCTTGTATTCATCAGTCTCCTTCAACATCTCTCTGTTAAGCATGACATCAATTGCAGGAGCTGTACCATTACTACCTTGCATATGTCCACTTGTAGATGGAATTGGATCAATGATCGGTTCTCTTGATTCATCTAAACTCGAGATCCCGTGCTCACACCTGGCTCCATTACTTTGGGTGCCAAGCACATGTGTTGTATCTCTACCCCCATCAGAAGTCTCTGGCGGAGAAAATTTTGAGGCGTCTTCTTCTTCTTCAACTTCCTTGGTATAAGACTGATACGCAACATTTTTCGTCTGGTTCTCTTCAGGTGACTGTGAAGTTTCACGTTGAACTTGCACTTTGTTTGGCTGTTCTACAACTTTTTTGAAACTAGTTTGATGTATCGGTTCTTTTGGCGAAGTAAAATGAGATGATGATGTATCAAACCTTTCATGTTCAGCTCGTATTTCGGGTGACAGTGGAGAAGGCCCCCGAAAATCCTCTTTATTGAAAAAACTAGAATTAGCACAGTGTTTAGCTCGGCTGTCTTCCTCCATTACCGAGCCAAAGTAAGTCGCCATATCAGGAACTCTACCATCGGTTCCAAAGAAAGTAGAAGAGGTTTCTTTTTCACCATCTGGATTACTTGCAGTAGAGAAGAAAGATGTTTGATCATGTTGTTCAGTTCTACTTTCAAAACCAGATCTGAAATTATTGTCACAGTGGAGATTTGAAGGACCAGCTTCCTCACTCAGACCAGCTTTTCCACCATCTGGAGTTCTTGCAGCAAAGAAGAAAGATGTTTGATCATTTTGTTCAGTTCTTCCAAAACCAGGCCTGAAACTAGCGTCACTGTGGAGATTTGAAGGACCAGCCTCCTCACTCAGACCAGCTTTACCTGCTTTCTTCATTTTTCTCAAGAGAGCTGCTTGTTCCCACTGCTCGCGGACCTCTCTATGAGTCCCTTCTAAAATCTCACAATCAGAACAGTCGCTCTCGGAAAAGTCACTGTCAGTATCAGAGCCTAAACCAAATCGAATTCCAGAAGAGGGCATTGTAGAGAAAGTCTGTTTGCATTTTGAAAATCTAAAAGTAGCACACTTTTCTTGAATGAATTGGCAATCGTCATTATCCACTTCTGCAGATGTTTGCAAGTTAGCAGCAGGAGGATTACCGCTTGAACTACTCCCAGCTTTCTGAACATTTTCCGTCTCATCATCATCGTCAATGCTAATCACTCTCGGTAAAATGGACTCCTTCCTGGTTCTGGATGTACCTGGAGCTTTACATTTTGATGACTCAGGAAAATCAAGAATGATAACCTCATCATCATCTACCAAAATAAACTCTTCCATTATGCCATTTGCACTGCATCTTTTGGTTGGCATTCTATTCCAAGAACGTGATCTAATCTGACGATTCTCTCCCATTACTTCCTTACGATGCACATACATAGAACGCATGAACTCGTATCAAGGTTCAAAGCAAAGCATCCGTTTTGCAGTTGAAGATATCCATATAGCTAAAACCACCTATAAGCAGAGGAGACGCAAATTACACATCATTACAACTATAACCAGATTCTTATTCCCACAAAGCACTCTTTTCACATATTCATCAAAATCAGCTAAAACTAAATTAGGTAACAACTCAAAACAAAGTGAATTTGATAAACTATTCACTACACGCTACGGAACCTAGAAACGATCATAGACATGAACTAAGTTTCTAGAATCTACCAAACGAAACCTAATCGTCGTAATTGAAAACCTAATCGTCGTAATTGCTAGGTTTTACGGTCTATCAAGGAAAATCGAATCAAATCAAAATTTTGAAAACGACCCACTAATTTAAGGATCCAAGTGAGGAAAGATTTGAAGAAAATCGAACTAACCTCTCTCGACAACGACGACGGAAGACGAAGACGAAGGCTTAAAAACTGAACCCTAATTTTTGGGTTTGAGGAAAAAAAAAGGAACACAAAATCAAATAAAAACGAAGTTTGGGAGAAAAGAAAAAGATGATTGAGAGATTGAGCGACTCGTGCCCTGCACCTCAGGAAACGTCGTGGCCTAATGGCCCTAATCGATCAGAGAAAATGGGTTTTGTTCGTTGATTGGTCGGTCTTTGGATTAAGAGTGAAACTCTTGTCACCGTAAACATATCTCTCTCACTTTGTATTAATTTTCTTTGTGACTTTAGAACAAGTTTTTTTGGTTTTTATTTTTTTTCTGGAATAATGTAGGGTTTTTAGACGTTTAAATTAGAAGTTTTGTAAGTTTTTTTTTTTTAAAAAAGGGAATTATGTAAATCAATGAGAATTTTAATTTAATTTAGTACTTGATTTTGTTATTTTTCCTTTATTGTAGTCATCAAATCGCAATTTCATATACATCATATTTAATTCTTGTTCTTGAATTCCTTTTCTTCTTCGTAATTAATCAAGTGGGCAAAACGTGTTTTAAGTAGATTTTTGATTTAGACTTTAAAGGAAACATGTGTAAATGAGAATTCAATTTTGGTAACCCACATATATATGTATATCCAAAATTAAGTCTAATAATGCAATAAGTAACTCCTTAATATATAGTATGTAAAGATAATACAGAAATGTCAAAGACTTAAAAGTAGTTAGGTAGATTAAGTCAAGAAATAATCTGACGGCTCCAATATTCTTATGATCTTTATCCAAACGAAACGACAATGAATTTGGTCATACATTATCATCTAGTTAACTTTCTAATAATTTCAAACAAATATGTAAAACCTTTTTCATTTTTCTAGAAATTTTACCAAAAAACTTAAGATTATTCATCAGTTTCTACTTTCTACTCTTAATTAAATTTTTGTGTTATAGGAAAAAAGGTTCCTACGTCAACGCACCATTAACAATGTGACGAAGAAAAATTAACAGGGTTAGTGTTAAAACTCACAAACTTCTCTTTTCTTTATCAAAATAAAAAAAAAAACTCACCAAAAAAAGATCAGAATTAAGAACATAAGGGCAATTCTCATTAATATCACTAAAATGACTTTATTTTCCAAAACAACCATTATTAGTTTTATTTTCCAAAAATACCACTAAAATATATTTTTTCTAAAAATACCACAAAACTAAGCTAAACTTTCAACCTTCAAAACTAAACCCTAATTTTTAAAGAGTAAACCCTACCCCCTAAAAGCTATACCCTAAATCTAAAATAGTTAACCAAGACCCAAAATTTTAAATTCTACACTCTTGAAAATTAATTTCGTGTTTATGGTAATTTTTGGAAAAAAAAAAAAAACTTTTAGTGGTATAATTTGGAAAATTAAACTAATAGTGGTATTTTTGAAAAAAAAAAACTTGAAAGTATGGTACTTTGAGGAATTTCTCAAACTAAGAAATCAAGGTTTATATATTGTGATTGAAAGAAACTTGTACATTAAATAAGAAGAAAATTTTCCATTAGGTTTGTTGGTAGCTGTGGAAGCATGTAAAAAGGTCTTGTCTGCTCTAATTTTTGGACCAATTATATTACACCAAATTCAATAGGTATTAATTGGTGTGAGTGGCGTGAGGTGCACACACTCCTTGAATAATTTCTTGTAGAGACAATAAATCAGAAACAAAAGTTGGTGGAATATAGTGGCATTGGACAAGATTTATGATGCACAATAAGCTAAGATTTTGTACAAAATATAAATGATGTTTTAACAAAATAAAATCTTCAGTCTAATCAAGATTGAGAGAAGACGATCTTTGTGAAATTTGTATAGAGACAATAACAGATTTGAATCTACGTTAATATGTTGAAAATTTCAATTAAAAAAGTTCCAAAATAGTCATTACAGAAGAAAGAAGAAGGAACCTAAAAATGGAAAGAGAAAAAAAAATTAGTGAGAGGTGGTGGTTGGATTAGGTTGAAGCATTGAAGGAAGGACGAGAGGAGACAAGAGAGGGATCGGATCTGTGCCGTTTTGACAAAACGCAGACGCAGAAACACCTGTCGTAGTAGAAGGAGCCTCCGCGGAAGGAGGAGGTCTTGGTGGTAAGAGAAGAGGACAAGGAGCTCTTCTCTGAAGCCTGCAGCTTAAAGATCGCCGGAAAACGCAATCGTCGTTGTGAACTCTCATCTCAAAACCTGGAAATGGATCTCCTTTACGTCCTGAATCCTCCATTCTTGCTTCTTGATTCTTGTTTCTTGATTCTTGGTTCTTGATTCTTGATAAAAACTGATAATGTATATATCAAGTCTTGTTATGTGTGTGGATTGATGTTTGGGTTTGTTGATGTTTTATATGTTGGATGTGTTTTTTTCTTTTAAAGGGTTAAAAGCTGATTTTTAAAGAGGGAGATGATAAGAACGAAATTAGGGGTTGCTTAGCGTGAGGATTTTAATAGAGAAATTAATAGTATGGATAATAATAAAGAAGAAAATCCATTTTTAAAAACGTAAAAAATTAGAAATTGGGTGAAAGTGTGGTTGTTGTTGTGGTGCCTGTATTGACTCAATATGGCAAAAAAAACAAACAAAAAAAAACCTGGTCAATGGTCAATAGATTGGATAGATATGAGATCTATTATAATGTTAGTGTGTTTTTTTTTTCTTTTTCTTAATAAACGTTTTTATGTTTAGTCTTATATTAGATGAGAATTTTAATTTTGGCATGAGGAATGCGTTATTGTTGGAAACATGTGTGGCCGCTTACGGCCGTGTATTTATTTTTAGGTTTTAGCTAATTCTTCTAGATGAAAATGCATAATGTTTTATATATATCGCATAAATGCATAATGTTGTAATTGGAGAAGAAAAAGAAACTAAGAAAAAAATGATGTTAAATATGCATGTGATAGTCTGCAATATCATAATTTATAAAGACAATCTCTGAAACTTAAAAGATTTCCTCTGCCATGAAGAATCCTAAACCCACACAGAAAGCCATGTAATTGAGACGAGTCACATGTCAATATGTTAGTTTAGTAATTATGAGAAATTTCAAATTGAAAAGACAAAAAATGTAAACATTTAACAATGAATGTGAAAAAAATTGGGCGGTGTTGTGGTGGTGGGGAGGTGTATCACTTTGTTGGTCTCAACATGTGACTCGAGAATCTATTATACACATATCTTCATCGACATAGTTTCAGTAAACACGCCCCCATAAAGTGTTCGGTGGTGACAATATCTACACACACCTTCACATGTTCATTTTTATTACATGTTATAGATTAGATTTCTTTTATACAAATTTTACTCATGAAAACTCTGTTGCAATTACGTATAATGTTTGTTTTCGATATCATAGGCCAATAACAAAAAACTAATCAATTTTTGGTGTAACTATGTCTTATTGTAATTATTTTGTTTTAGGCCATGGAAATTTTCATTTGACAGAAATAATCTGAAGAAGAAGATAATGAGGATTTGATATATATACAAGAGAAGGTTAACACTTGACACTTAGTCATGACATCAACTAGTTGGATCCTAGACCAAGAATTTAAGATTATATCTGGTGATAAATTTACAGATTCTTCTCAATTTTAAAGCAGTTAAAACCTAGAGGAGATTGAACCTCACAGCTAAGTGAAGTTCTTCTTCAAGAGTAGGATCGGACCAAGCCAAAGTTGACAAAAGATTTCGACTTGAAGAGACCCCCAAAGAGAAACCTGGTTGGGGATTCGTGAGAAGGCGATTTCTGTCTTTGTTGTTGTTCTTGAGGGTTGTTTTTGACTTTGAGGATAGTTTGGCCTATGGTTTGCCTTATGGAATCTATGGTCTTAGCATCGATTGAGTAACCAGATGCATCGCTGACATAGAATGTGTTTAGAGCTTTTCCTCCTTTGGTTTTCACTTCAGCTCTTGTGACTGTTAGGCTGTTTTCACGGAATATGCGGGTCACATTTGACAATAAGCCTACTCTATCCGTCGTGCACAGTTCCAACTTCAATCCCTAAAACATCAAACAATGATCTTTCAGTAACAGTTACAAAAGAGTATATACCATAAAACTATATATTCCTGGATCATGTACCTCAGATACTCTTCTTTTGATAGCTGCTTCAAGACATTGTATGACTCTTTGCTTCTCTGCCTCTGATTTTACAGGGGATCCATCTATATGTCTCACATAATACTCCTGCAAAGCCAAGACAAGACAGATAAGAAAATGGATTCAGGGAAACTCTCTGCTCTACTGCTATGGGATCTTTCTTTACCTGATATGCCTCTGTGCCCTCAGTATCAACACTTCCATGGAAAACCACATACTGCATATCAGTCAAAGTGCAGACTGTGTCAAACAGAAGCTTTGGTCTGTCTTTACATCTAACTGTGACCACAGAGTAATCCTTATCGAGCCAATTATCAACACAAACATCCGGTCTTTGCCTTTCATCTTGGATGGAGGACTCATCGTCCACCAAACGGTGTTCATAGTCTCTATCTTCAAACATCATCTGATGAAGCCTCCTATCCGTGTGAACCTCACCGTGAGACACTACGGTTTTAGCTTCCCTTGGTGTGTTGCTTCCTTTAAGCACATTTCTGAGGAGGTTCTTGATCCGAGACAACCTCTCTGGATCAGAAATGCCACACCCCGTCGAGTCATCTGTGACCTGCATCACAGCAGCTGCTCTGGTGTTATGTGTCCAAATCTCAGCGTTTAGGACACTGCATTTGAGATGGGTCAAGACAGCTGACAGTTCAGACAGCAAGCCTGGTCTGTCACATCCGGTTAACTCAATAACCGTGCTGTCTGTTGATGGTATGACACCAACTGATCTCATGGAAGTGGAGAAACAAGCTTCAGGCCCCAGAGACTGAGAATTAACCACAACACACTCATTAAACTCTCATTCACACATAACTCACAATAAGAAAAAGAGAACAAGTTTAAAAAAGACTCACCTTTTGGATATAGTCAAGAACAACTTCATCAGTGACTTTGTTACCATCTTGATCAGTAACATTAAATACTGCCAAGTTGACGAGAGAATATATAAGAGAATCAATACCTTGATCAAAAGCAAGACAATCCAAAAAAGGACCATTTAAGAATTAGAACATACCATCCATAAACCAACCACCATCAGAAGATATGTACGCCTTAGTGATAGTAAGGTTAAGATCAGTAAGGATTTGTACAACTTCAAGAAGAATCCCATATTCATTTGCACTATCCACCTAACAACATCAAGAAAACAAAAAAAACAAAACTTCAGGACAAGGCTACATAAATGATAAACCAGATATGAATGTACATGAACCAAAATTAAAAAGTACCCTTATTACAGTTGCCTTCTTGCAAGAGTCATTATCAATCACAACCCTGAAAAAAAAAAACAGAGACTTTATCCAAAATCATATCACTATTAAAAGTAGTTATAGTAACAAAAAGGAAGGAGAAAGAAAAAGATGAAATATACCTTGGTGGATTCATTCTTCTTATAAGTTTCTCATACTCATTATCCATATCTTGTGAAAAACTCATACTAACATCTGTAATCAAAAAAATTTCCAAAAAAAATCAGTGAGTTTTAAAGACAGAAACTTTCAAAAACCAGAACAAAACCCATGAAAAAAAATCTCTTCTTTCTCTCTGTTTTCTTGTTAATAACAATAAACAGAGATACCACCGACATCAAATCCTAGGTAAACTTCTAAAACAGCTTAACAGAGAAAAACCCAGAAGAACAATGAAAAACAAAAACAAAAACCCTTTTAGTCCTAATTTCATAAAACCATAACAAAAAAAAAAAGCTTTCACCTGCAACTACCAAATACTGAAAAACCCATAACTATTAATGGAAATCTCTTGCCAAAAATCGTATGAAGAAGAATCAACAATGAGAAGAAAAAAAGAAGAAAAAAAAAAACGTACCCATTAATGTTCCGTTTTGGGTTTAAGCCACTCTTTGAATCTTGACACTTGAGAGAGAAGGAGAAAAATAAAGTAGTTTCAGTAAATTTCGAAGGAGCAAAAGGTTGGAGAAAGACCTGCATATATAATGGCGACCCACAAGATCTTTTTTTTTTTAATATCACTCTAATAATATTTCTTTAAAATTATTAAATTAAAAATGGAAAATTAAACCAACAAAAATAGAAATTAATCTGACACGATTCTCCCATAAACGAGCAACTCTCAGGAAAAAAAAAATATTTTTCTCTTTATATTATTTTAACTTTCCCGCGGCTTCGATCGAAGGAAAAAAAAAAAAGATTTTGCTTACTGTTCTTAATATACAGTGAAGAAGAAGGAAGAGAAAAGATGTGTGAACTGTAACTTTCGGCGTACGTTAGTAAACAGCAGTGTGTTTTAAGTGGAAAAAGCTAAAATGCGCGGATAAGTTAGCATGTGAATTATCTTTATTTTTATGTTTAACGACGTGATGGTAAATAGTAATTATGACAAGGTCTCCTCTAATCTGAAACCCATATTTCTCGGAAGTAGAAGATGTTAAAATTTAATTTTTTACTGTTTCGAATTTTAAGCCGATTATATATGATTCTTGAGATTGGATCGTGTAATATATTTTCCTTATTAGTGTGAAAAAGAAATGATATGATTCCATGATTCCATCTTAATAAATCATATATATTCCATCGTGAAGAGAGATTCATGACCCGTATTGATTCTATGGAATATTATTAAGATATATACAATGTGCCATAAAATCTCTGAAGAATATATATTTATTTCCTAACTTTTGCACCAAAAAGGAATATAAATATTATATAGGTTTATTTCCATTTCAAATCAGGAAAAAAGATAACTGCAAATGGGTGTTTTTTAAGAGCGACCATATGGAATAATTTGTACCGTATCAAATTATTTTGTCCGACGTTTGTTTTCCTTATATTAGAGTTTACAAGAGAACGAGAAAAGAAGCCAAAAATATGCATAAAGAATAGTATTAAATGGATAATATTTTGTGTTTTTGTTAAACATTGATGATTACTTTTAATTGAGTAATTAAAAAAACGTAAGTGATGGAACAAGATATTTGTTGGGTCAAAACCACTACATGGATTTAAATCCTCGTTATATTACATGTTGTTGATAAAGAAAGAAAAAACGTAAAATATTGTTGTTACGATCAAATAGTTTTGTGTAAATATTCTGTCGGAATTAAATACAATCAGGATTCAAGAATTAAACCGATGGAACACATAAATGTTGAGAGACAGAGGAAAAGCAAAATCAATAGCGTGAAAACATAACGCTTACAGAGTATACAGGGTGGCAATGTACTATTCTTTTACGTACCATTGTCTATTGACCGTACCTTATTCATTCACATCTCTTTCCCAATATTCCACAAAATATTTTATTTATTTTATTATTACAATTTACACATTACCAAATTATGATAAATGAATATATCAAATTCGAGACCTCCCCGGCATTTTCCATGTTTTTCAACAACCGAAAACACTATGGAATTTAATTATGTGTGAGTTTTTTTTCTACACACACTATTTGTGTTCCATCTTTTTATATAAGAAAACTGAGTTCCATTTGACAAATACTACTATTAGATGTGAATATGTAGAAATATTTGAGTCCCATACGATCGTAAGTCATAATGTAAATATGTTGGGGAAAAAAAAAAATGTTGGGAAACGATTATATTTTTGGAATTTCTTTTAAGAAAATGGGGAATTTTTTTTATTTTTTTTTGGTAATGAATGGGGAATGTGTTTTGGTGTACACACTGATGATCCACCATGATTGAATGAATATATATTTATTTATTTGCATAATTTTAAAATGTTTCACAAAAAGATGTAGAGTTTTCAAAGTTTTTAATATAATTTTTCAAAGCTTTTCTACATGTAATATAATTTTCAATGTTTTTTTTAAAGTTTTAAAAGTTTTTGATATAATTCTTCCAACATATCATTCAAACATATAATATAATTTTGTATAGAAAGTATTCTAAAAAATCCTGATATTTTACAAATGAAACGACATGGAAATCTAGTACCCATGATGAGTTATCCGAATATTTCATACCCAAATGTACTTACGACATACGACTAAAATATATAACATGTAAGAACTTATGAAAAAATACAATATTTTTGAATATTCAGGGATTAGATTTCATACATGTGATGTCGATTTTTCAAATATTTGCAATAATTAGCTATATATGTATATGTATATATATACCTGAAAAAATAAGAAATCAAAGTGACAAAACCAATCAACATATTAAGAAGTATTAAATGCGTTTATATAAATTTGAGACATTTTCACAAGTGTGTGAGTAACCACTAACCAGAGTTAAAAACTGACCATAGGTTCAGGTTAAGAACAAAAAAAACAAAGAAACAAGTAGCGGCCAACTGAATTAAATGGAGAGACTGCAGTCACATGGTTAGGCATACAAAATAAAGCATCGTGCTGCATGAGAGCCGGTCTAGGGATCTGCTGCGGCCGAACCTACCTTTCTCTTACTGTGTTCCTTCTCCTCTGGTTTTCTCATATCTATCCCACGTTTTGTCTACTCTTCCACTTGTTCATTTTCAAGCTAATACCTAATTCAAGATATTTGTCATTTATCTCAAAATATTAGTACATCTATTGTTTATTAGTAAGTTTTAGAGAAATTGTTAAAAATGCCCCTTTTTCAATACCCCTTTTCAAAAATGCCCCCTTTGAGAGTCCATTTTTAAGTTTGCCCTCTTTTAATTTTTAATGACCATTTTACCCTTATTTGAAACAAAATTAGGTCCACAAAATACAAAATATTTTTTGGCGGGAAAAGTGATCCCGCAATTTTCCCGCCAAAACACTTGTAAAAACCTTTAAAATACCTTGTAAAATTTTCCCGCCAAAAAAAATTTTTTGCGGGAAAAGTGATTCCGCAATTTTTTTGGCGAAATTTTTTTGGCGGGAAAATTTTTGGCGGGAAAAATTTACAAGGTATTTTAAAGGTTTTACAGAGTATTTACAAGTGTTTTGTAAGGTTTTACAATGTATTTTAAAAGGTTTTACAAGGTATAGTACCTTGTAAAACCTTATAAAAAACTTGTAAAACCTTATAACTTGTAAAACCTTATAAAATAGCTTGTAAAATCTTATAATATCTTATAAATACCTTATAAATACGTTGTAAAACCTTTTAAAATACATTGTAAAACCTTATAAATACCCTGTAAAAAACCTTTAAAATACTTTGTAAATTTTTCCCGCCAAAAATTTTCCCGCCAAAAATTTAACGCCAAAAAAATTGCGGAATCACTTTTCCCGCAAAAAAAAATTTTTGGCGGGAAAATTTTTTGGCGGGAAAAAATTTTATGGGAAAATTTTACAAGGTATTTTAAAGGTTTTACAAGTGTTTGGGCGGGAAAAATTGCGGGATCACTTTTCCCTCCAAAAAATATTTTGTATTTTATGGACCTAATTTTGTTATATTTCCTTATATATTTGTGATATCTTTTATTAAAAAAAGGGTAATTTAGTCATTTTGTATATAAAAGGGGTATTTTTAAAAATGGACAGTCAAAGGGGGCATTTTTGAAAAGGGGTATTGAAAAAGGGGCATTTTTGTGAGTCTCCCAACTTAGTGTTGGAGGTCAATATATCTTCTAGGTAATTTCTAATACTATGATTTAGGAAAAAAAACAATTGGTGGTAAATGAAAGAGATTTAAATAATCGATTTTCGCTACTCATTTTTATAAATATCTACAGTAAAATATGTTTGAGTTAAAGCAATTTCAGAATAAATAATGTATTTAGAAATAAATTTCAATATTGTGAAAGGAAGATAACAAGAAAAAAAGTTCCAACTAATAAGTAAGACCAATCATTTCACAAGTGTTTTGAATTTTTTGGGACAATACATTGACTTACATATGGACCAAAATAAGCTCTAAAAATAAACAATGAATGTCCCGGTCGAATAATAAGGTATATATTGATAATTGTTTTATAATTTTGAAAAGTATTTTTCACTATTGCAAACGAAGAAAAAATGCGGAAAAAAGCTCGAGCTAATTTGTAAAACAATTCACAAGTGTTTTGAATTTTCTGGACAATGTACTGGCTAATAGATGGACAAATAAAGCTCCAAAAATCGAAAGTGAATGTCGGGGTCTACAAACGGTGGCATTAAGACATAACTATCATGTGAGTTGGATTTTCCAAATTAGTTTCTAATACTATCGTTTTAAATAGTTCAATTCTGATACACACATCGAGTCAATCAAGAGGCCTAAATTATTGGTGTATCTATGTTCAGAATTTTGTAGAATCCTTTACTACTTTTACTGTGTAAATGACAGATATATTTGCCCACATTGTCGCAATTTGATACTATTACACATGGTTAATAATATCTACCATGATTGGCTTTTATTACCTAGGGAGAAAATAAAAAATATTCATGGATTAACGTAATAGTTAAATAGTGGCTAAACACTGTATATAAACTCTGTTTATGTGTGTGTTCGAGGTCGTTGGTCCAAAAGGTTGCTTTCGGAAATCGAAGACAAGAGTTTAGCTATAAAGAGAAGATTTTTTAAATATATATAAAAAAGTATTACGTTTGTTCGAATCGAAGTGATGTGAAGGTGACCATGTTCCTTATTAATTCATGGTTTTGTCTTGTCGAGATTCCAGCGCGGGGCTCTATATCTACTAACGTATATGGACTAGTCACTTCTTAGTCACGAACTTGGATTTTCTCTTTGTCGTTCAATTAATTTGGTCCAATTTTTTGAGATTTTCTTCTATTATATTATTGTTCCTGCATTGACCCATATAAAATATTATACAAGTTTGCATGGTAATGAAACTAGCCTTAACGGTGCAGGCATGTAGTGGACATTTTTATAACGGTAAAGAAAATGTAGTACTAGTACGTTTTACTTGGTATGAGTAATATATACTAATATCGCTTAACTCACTGTAACCTTCTTATATATATTTGGAGTGGTTGCTAATTGTTATAACTACACTTATTTTTATTTCTTTTTATGAAGGTTTTTATAACTACACTTTTTTTTTGTTGAACTTTATAACTACACTTATTATTATCACTTATCAGTTATCAGTTATAGAGTTGTATAATACTTTCCGCATATAAAAAGGGATTTGGACCATGGAATTAAGGAGCGAAAAACGTCGTGGCCGACATATGCAACATTAATTTCCAAGCGAATTCATGGAAGTGCGTCATTTAGACCGGCAATGATCAAATAATGCAAATACTATTATAGTAAATGCTAGCTTCTACACTTTCTGAGTTTCGTATTTTTTTGTTGTAATATATTACTGGAATGTAAAAAATTTCTTTATTAACAAAATTAAAAAATAGTAACTAACTATGTTAGTTTTAAAAAACAATAGTTGCATACTTGCATGAATGAACAAAAAGCATGTTCTTTGACAAAAAATGAACAAAAAGCATGTTCTCTAACTTCGTCGGTGGTGGAAAACTTTAATTTGTGACGAGCTCACAACATTTTTCCATTTCATTGTTAAAACTACAGTAAAATCTAAGTAATTTGAGCCACATGTTTGTCTTTAAACTGAAAATTAAGAAGAAGAAAATATTACTAGAGGGGATTTTTTTTTGCTACAAACAGTAATCCGCTTTTAAGATATCGTTAATTTTCATAAAATTCAATTATTTAATCTATTTTTAGTCGAGTAATACTAAAACTAGGGTTGGACATTCGGGTACGCAGGTCTGTTCGACTAAAATCCGATCGAATACGAGTCTTTCGGAAAGAGGAGTTTAGGACCTAATAGGATAAATAAAAAAATCGGTTCGATTTCGGTTCGGGTCTTTTCGGGTTCGGATCGGTTCGGGTATAGGTTTTCAGAACCGGTAAATATCTGCTATATATATGTTCGAGTAAATTCTCAGGTTTTCGGGTAAATACCCGGGTTTTCGGGTAAATATCCGGATTTTCGGGTAAAAATTCAGGTTTCGGGTAAAATTTCGGGTTTTCAAATATATCATTTGGGTATTTTCGAGTCTGGATTCGGATTTTCGGGTATATGAATTTATGACCCAATACAATAAATCTAAATTTTTGGGTTTGGATTCGGACCAGTTCCGGTTTGGATACTCGGTTCCGGTTTTTTTTGCCTAGCCCTAACTAAAACATAATGGATGACAAAAATCTAGTTTGATGTATCATACATTAGTAATACTAATAACGACGATATAAGTATAAAAAAAAAAACTTTACCCTTTGAATTTTGAAATAACATTTTCACTTTTATTGTCTATGATTTTCACTTGCCAAAAAATTATTTTCTTTTGATTTTCCTTTTAAATGAGACAAACATACATACATGCAAACTATAAAAAGGCGCCTTGCTATTTCAAAATTCTTTTTCCTTTTTCCTTCTACTAATGATGTATTGACCATACAAACAGTTTTCATGAAGGTTTTTTAAAATTCGTTATAAATACATTTATTAATCAAAACTGGTTATACAGAATGGTCCCCAACCCTACGACTAGGTCTTATCAGGTCATAGCCTTTTAGGCCTATGGAATCCACAGGATTCTTGGTTCAGTCTCAGTTTAGTGTTACACTTAACACACTAATTAATCATTAAATTTTAACCTGTGATTAACTACTAAATAACTGTCATCCGTTACGCAATAATAATATACTTACTTAAGCCATATAGAGTTATTAATACTTAATTAATCAAAAACTATAAAATAACCTGAGTCAACGGTCAACTACACGGCGACACACACCACCGCCCCTAATTCTATTTCTACCTAACTAAACAAGAAAATTAAGCTTTCCCAATTTACAGTAAATAAAAGGTTAATTAATCAACTATCAAACAAAAAAATGGCCTAGGCCTTATATTTTATTAATTAATAAGAGTGATTTATTTTAAAAGAACATATTATTATGACAAATATATACAGATGCAAACAATCGATCAACTAATTAACGTTCTTTTATAAAAAAAAATATATTTCAGTTGACAAACATATAGATTTTTGTCGACTTCATATATGCATTTTGTTTTACCTCAAAAACAACTTGAACCACTTTGAATCATTAATATAGATATGCTTCCAGAAACAAATAAATATCTGCTTAACTCTTTTTATTTGGGGTTATTTTTAAAATTAGTAATGTTAACTTTTAAAAAGACAGAATTAGAGGAATATTAAAAGCGAAGTTGCACGCGACGTGAGGCAGACCCGTGAGTCAGATTTTCATGTGGAGACAGAGTGGCAGTCACGCACGTGTCACGTGTCTTTCATTTAATTTTTTAAAAAATTTCCAACTTTTTAACTGTTTTTTTCTCACCTATAAGTGATAGTACTACTACTAATTATTTTAAGAAACTCGTTGTTGCACGTATAAATTAAAAAAAAGTATTGTAATTGCATTATACACGACTGCTAAATTGATTTATGGACAAAAGTATAATAAAAATTCGTTAAAATAATAATCCTAAAAATAAGGAAGAGAGAGAGAGAGAGTCTCTTGGAGAAAACGAAGAGACGTCGGTACGAGACTAAAAAGGGTCCACGTCAGACGGAGCTGTAAAAGCCAGATGCGAAGACAAGAAGGTTTTGTGAGATTCTGACTTTTGCTAACGTGCACACTTTTAAACTTTTTGTCTCGTTAAAATTAAAATAGTAATTAAACTTGTTGCATTACAATTTTTAATACGTATAAAAACTAAGGGCAAAGCCGCAAAGGTATGATTCAAATCTGAAACGTTTCGTTTCTCATTATCACCTTTGATACGTAGCTTTAATGTGTCTAAAACGTGAGAGCATTATTCATGCGAAAGATTGACCTTTATTTTACTAAAGAGTCGTCTTTTGACGTACTTTTCTTTTGTCAATGAATATAGTCATCTAAGTCATACACCAAATAGTAAAACATGAAAAACGCACTATTATGAGAGACTTTTTTTTCAGGAGATGACCTATTTTAAAAAAAAAATTGGTTGAAAATGTAACGATTTTTTTTTCTGTCGAGAATGTCCGTATGTGATGGCAATACTTCATGTAGCTAACGAGACATTTTTGAAATCTGTATGTGTAACTACAGGATGACGACGTCTCTTTCGTGTAGTTGACAAATATTCTCCCTAAAAATTATGCTTGTTTGATACAAAACTATCGAAGAACTTATCGAAGATCTTATCGAAGAACTTCATTTTTTTTATCGAAAAAAAAAACTTGATTTTTTGGTCGTAAAAGTATAATTTCAACCATTATTTCAAAAGAGCGTTTTATCAGCTCTTTGAAGTTTGAACTAACCCCGACGTTGCCACGTTGCTAGCGTTCATAGAACTATATGTTGTACACTTGCACATTCCTAAAACAATTATGAACAAAACCAATACTAAAATTAAACCAATTGGGCTAAATCATGAGTGGTGTAAAAAAATGTATAGAATCATAATTATAGATACACTTTCTACTTTACAGGGTTTGATTTTCACCAAATTTCCATTTGCACGTAACTCGCGACTCTAGTTTAGGCCACTGAATGTCCATTTTGTTGCCCTCCTTAGAGTTCTGTTCGATTTATCGTGGCATGTAATTATATATATTTTCTTATGCAATTGGGAACCAAGCAAAAATTTAAATATTTTGCTCTCAAAAAAAAAAAAAAAAAAAAAAAAAAAAAATATTTTGCTCTCTTCTCACGTCGCTGCAAGGTAAAATAAAACCTTAATTTATACGGCGGGCTTTACCAACGGAATATCTGTAACCTTTGTGTTGTCATTTGCTTTCAGCCACGTCAGTGTTCGTTTACAACGTAACAGTTTTTTTTTTTTTTTGGTTTTAATGTGAAGATACAACGTAACAGTTGCGGCGAGCGTCAGAGACTTATTAGTTCCATCATACGCGCGTAGGTTGCGTCTGAGTCACGAAAACCTAATTTCCGGCGAAGTTTGTATTATGTATCACACAATGCAAATATATAACTTGTAGAATGGCTCAACAAAGTTCGTATAGCTGCACTTGTACGTATACGTAGCTTAATTAGGATGAGACGACCGAGGGAAGAAAAAAAAAAGTCGTTTTAATAGTAAACTCCGATCATGAGCCTCATCAATACATTAACACTTCCTTAATCTTAAGTTTGGTTATTATTGCACCAACTAACACACATGGATCATATGATGTTAACACACACGAATCACATGATGTTAATGTTTCCGCCACTACAAGCGAATAAAGAATCACATGTTTTATCCAAAATAGTTAAGATTTATTTGCAATCTTTCCTTAAATTATATTATGTATGGATCTCCTAGTTTTACTTAACCTATTATGTCCACTTTGCCATAATAGGCTTTAATAATTAGCACATATTATTATTGAAAAATCAATACTATTAATATTGTAAAACTGCACACTAAAATTTATAAATCATTTTGTAATAAATACAAGTGATTTACGTTATCTGAAACCAAATATACATAGAGAAATGCATTGAGACAAAAAGAGTATATGAAAAGTAGATTGGAACGACAAGCTAATGACTGCTAAAAAATTGAAGTATATATAAACAAAAACGTAACAATCATAAAAGATTTGGATAAATCTCCAAAGAGATGGGCAACTTGGCTCGATCTTTTCACCAAAATCTACCAAAAATGGTCCACGTACCTATCAGCCTCACCCACAAGCCACTGTATACATCTTTAAACACGATTCAACTTTGTTTTAATCTATATTTGTATGTATAGTAGGCTAATTAATAATTACGATTACACGAATTAACACGAATACACGATATTATCAATACAAATAATAATATATAGTTTGGCGGAGGAGTGGTCCCGTCGGGGGCAGAGAGTGGTCTCTTGCTGCATACAAAGATTTGAGTTCGACAACACCCCAACCATATATTCTTTCGTACCTATCACTCTCTTCACATCTATCTTTTCTTCTATTTTCCCCAAACTATTATTTCTTTTTATAGTATTTTTTACTGAAAACCATAACTATTTTTGTTCTTCTTGTTCTCCTGCTAAAATATAGAAAAGTGTACTATAGTTATTGGCAAAAACAGTTGTGCGTTTTCTTCTTGTACAGTTGTACTGTAGAAGTTTTTCAAACACCATGTTGTAGCAAATTTGGGATCTAGTTGTGCTGGTTCTTAGACCAAGTCCAGCAAGGGTTTTTAGTGGGTTTCTATGTTGGGTTTCTAAGATAAAATGGGCCCAGATGAAAGAAAAACAGAACAATCCATTTAGGATCGTTCCTAAAATTGGGATTTTCGCGACCCAATAGAAACCCATACGTGGCTTCAGTTTATTGGATAAACTTTTTGACTAAAAAAAAAAAAAAAAAAAACACGCGTTTTAATTTTTTTCTTCTTCTCTCTCGTTTCTTCGTGTTCGCCGACGGAGACTCCAAAGGCAATTGCTTCCCAAACGTCGATCTAGTGATTTGTTCATGAAATCATGACAGATTCAACCACGGGATGATGATCGAGCTGGAGTTTGTTCCCCAAATCGATTCTTCGAACCAAATCGAAACCCTCATCATGGTTCGTATCTCTTCTTCTTCGATTTGATTTTATGAGCTTTGAAATTGAATTTTGAAAGAGATTATGATCTGATTGCATTGGTATGTATATTGAATTACGAATTCTGGAAATTTTTAGTTCGTGTACTAAGCTTGAGCTGCATATGTTGTTATTAGCTTGTTCTTAGTTTTCTATATGTTTGCTTGATTCTCAGTGAAGTCTTATTGTTGTTTCTATATTAACATAGAAATTTCAGATTTTTATGTGTTTGTTCTGTAGCTTTGTTTGTACCTATATCCTTTAAAGAAAAACTTACGGATTCAAGTATATGTTTTCTTGTGGTAGATAGAGGAGCATTATGTGGCTCAAGGTTTAAGTATTGTTGGATACTTTCATGCAAACGAGAGGTTTGATGATGTTGAGCTCTGTGGTGTGGCTAAAAACATTGGTGTGGCTAAGTTTTATGTTTAAGTGTATGACTATGTTAATCAATGAGTTGTTTCAGTTTATGAGTTTGAGTTGTTTCAGTTTCAGTTTCATGTTGTTTTCAGTTTCAGTTTGAGTTGTTTCACTTTGAGTTTCATGTTTGAGTTCATGTTGTTTCAGTTTCACTTTCAGTTTCATGTTTGAGTTCATGTTGTTTCAGTTTCACTTTCAGTTTCATGTTTGAGTTCATGTTTAAGTCTTATGTTTCATGTTTATGTTTGAGTTCATGTTTTAGAAACCCACTTAAGGATTCCACCAATGGACCATAAAATTTTCAAAAACTCTACAAAATCTCTAAACTACAAAACTATCAAAATTTATTAATAAAAAATACATAGAAACCTTACTTAGAAACTAATCGCTGTGGTTGCTCTTAGTGATTATTTGGAGTTTCTAATACCAAAATCAACTACAGAATATAGTTACAGTAACATTATTGTAGTGGTTAACATATCGGTAGAAAATGATCTATATACTGGAGAATGCGTACTAACATTTTTAGTATGCTAAATTCTACACTCGAGTACGTTTCATTTTAAAGAAGACCAAAAAAAAACGAATAGTAATATTTTAGTATGCAATTATTGTAAACTGCGTACTAACATGTATTTTATTGATCCAAAATTGTCTGAAATTAGTTTAGAATATATAAGAAAATTATGTGAATGATAAAAAAACCAGATTGATTCAACTTTAATCCGGTCCGGAGCATACTGACTAATCATTCAAGGACATAATGTTGTTATAATTAAACTGACACTTAATTTACATACAATCTTGAAAACTCTTTACTTAAGTAACATTGATACCAAAAAAAAATCTTGAAAAGTCTAAATCCAACTTAAAAAAAAAAAATTGGTGGAGTTGTGGACTGAATTATGGTGTCAAGTATTTCACACTTTCACTTTATTTCAAACACTTATTTTATGTGACTACTTCTTTTCTTAAACTTGAAACCTTTAGATTTAAATTGTTGAAACTTGAAACACAACAACTTGAAATAATCCATATTTTCAAATTATCCATTGGCCAATAGGAAATTAGAAATGGTGCGACCAATAGACTCTTAAAAGTCAAACACCTCTGCGTGACCCAGAAGTTTTCTTCCGCGTTTGCCGTAACGTTGCCTTTAATTTCGTCAGTAACGCAAAATAACAGATCGGAAAAAAAAATCATTACACCGAGAAAAAAAAAATGGAAGATCTATGGAAGAGAGCGAAATCGTTTGCAGAAGAAGCAGCGAAGAAATCACAAACCATAACACTACAATCATCTTCAACAACCTTCGTCAATCTCGTCTCCGAAACCGCTAAAAAATCCAAAGAGTTTGCTCTCGAAGCTTCTAAGAAAGCCGATTCTCTCAATGTCTCCGAATTTGTCGCTGAGACGGCGAAGAAATCTAAGGAATTCGCCGCCGAGGTTTCGACGAAAGCGGATCAGCTTAAAGTCGTTGCGTTGAAACAAGCTGATCAGATCCAGAATATTAAATCGATTGCCGACATTATACCTGGAGGATTAGGATCAGGATCTAGTGGTGGTGGTTCTGTGATCTCTGAATCTGAGCTTGTTAGCTTTGGTATTACTGATGATTTGAGAGAGTTTGTTAAAGGTTTGACATCTGCTACGTTTCAGGCTTTTCCTGTACAAGGTATGGTTGTTTGTTGTTGTTGCGTTATCTTGTGTTTTTTTGGGTGATTCTTTGTTTTGGAATTGAGGATTTGCAATGTGTTATGATGAATGTGGATTAGATGAATCGTCGGAAGTTTCGGATTTGGAAACTAGTGCGTCGAATGTTCGGAAGGATCTTTCTGAGTGGCAGGAGAGACATGCCACTCTTGTTCTTGGTTCGGTCAAGGTAATACTTTAATTTGAGAGTTGAGAATAGTATTAGTTTGATCTTGCATACTGGTTAAGTTATAGATTCATCTCTTTTGTGCTACATTGTTTGATGTTTGCATTTTGTGTATTTTGCAGCAAATTTCGAAGTTGAGATATGAATTATGCCCGCGAGTGATGAAAGAAAGGAGGTTCTGGAGGATATACTTTACCTTAGTGAGCACTCATGTTGCACCGTAAGGCTCTACCATCTCTTCTCAAAGTCTGAAAATGTTATTGACACTTAAGTAGACGAAAGACCTAGATTGAGAATTGCATTAAGCGTATTGGAGCTGGTAAAGATAGCTTAAGACCTGTATATTCCTACGATTAGGAAGTCTCATAGCTTAATCACTACAGCTTAAGACATGTGATTAGATATTTAGATGCATATGGGAGATGTGATTGTGCCTTAGGAGCACGGATATGATCCAGAGACAGTCTTAGTGAATTCTCTAGTTGCTGCAAATCATCTATGCTGCATCTAGCTCGGTCCAGTAGGTATCTTGGAAAACCATGTAACTCACAAATTGGAACAGCAAAACCAAAAGGAACATTTAAATGAAAGTACATAGAGGAAGATCTTGGCCCTTACTCGTGCGTGTATTTTTGAGAAGTATTAGTGAATTTAGCTGCATGGATTAAGCGGAAAATATTTGTTTTGGCTCAGATATGAGAGAAAGTACATGGAGGAACTTAGGAACAAAGCAGAGAATAAAGATGAAGAAGCTAAGAAGAGTCCAGGGGTTGGAGGGACAGAATCAGCTGAAAAGAACGTGACAATGAACAGAACATCTACTGCATCATCTGAGCAAGATCTCGATACATTCCTTCTGGGAGATCTAGAAGACAGTGACGAAGCTCCTGGTGAGAGACCTTGACTTGTTGTAGCTTCCCAAGTTTTAGCTGTGTCTTAAAACCTGATTTTTTTTGTGTAATTGTAAAACCTTGCAGATGATGGTGATGGTGATGATGATGGAAGCCTGGGTGATGATGACTTTGACAAGATTGGCAACTCTGTAAGTTAACCATCTTGGTTTAATATAAATCTGCCTTCTCTCTGGTCTTTGAAAGATACAACAAGAGAACATCTTGGTTTAATCTAAATCTGCCTTTCACGTATTTGCAGGATGTTGAAGAAGAGAAAGAAACAAATGCAGCAAAAAATTAGAGATATATGAAGTTTTGTTACACCCAATTGTGGGGAAGTAAATGGGGATGGTAGATGATCTGTTTCATTATCAGTGTATAGCTTTTGCTTTAAGCGACAATGCAAAAGAAGACACATTTTATTCATTCGATTCGCAAATTATTAAAAAAAAACGAGACTTTATTTTTGTTGTAGTAAAAAGAAAGCTTGCAACTTTGAATACAAAATTGGGAAAAATGTCAGAAAATGCGCGAACTTTCAAATTTGAGACAAACAAAACATGAACTTTCGAAATGTCATTTAAATCATAAAGTTTAGTTTGACTTTTGATTAAATGGTTAAGTTTTCGTTGACCTAACCATTTCAGACATGTTGTTAATTTTCCGTTATCGAAACGATGACGGGGTTAACTTTCCGTTAGAAATCTCTGTTGAATCGAAACGATGGAAAGTTCGATTCTTCACAGACGCAATTGATTCGTTTTATTTTCCAATGAAATGACGTCGTTTTGCTGTTTTTAAACCGACGTCGTTTCGATTCAACGGAGATTTCTAACGGAAAGTTAACCCCGTCAACGTCTCATTAACGGAAATTTAACGACATGCCCGAAATAGCCAAGTCAACGAAAATTTAACCATTTTATAAAAAGTCAAAATAAACTTTATGATTTAAATGGCATTTCGAAAGTTCATGATTTTTTGGTCCCAAATTTGAAAGTTCGCGCATTTTTTGACATTTTTCCCATACAAAATTATCCAAAAAATCGAAACTTTGACATAAAGTCGCTGGAGAGGTTTAAGTTTGCTCTGTCATTGCTATGGCAGTAACATCTCTTCTCCGGCGTTACAAGCCGGCGACAATATCATCTGTTTTGTCTTTCTCGACGCAATGTTTTGTTGGACGAACATCATCACTCTCTGTTCCGACGGAAGCTCCTCCGGTTCCAAAGAAGATCCCATTCGCAATCTCATCTCATGGGATCACAAGGCAAGATCCTTACCGTTGGATGAAGAATACGGACGACACCGATTTCGTCGACTTCCTCAAGCGTGAGAACTCATACGCTCAAGCTTTCATGGCTGACACAGAAACCCTGAGGCGTGATTTAGTCTCCGAGATGAAAACTCGTATCCCGGAAGAGATTTTCACTTCTCCTGAACGTTGGGGACAATGGTTCATCTCTCCAATCTTGCAACTTTTCTTTGATTCGAGTCTTAAGGAGTGAGCTTTTTGATTGACTGGGTTTAAATTTTCAATTGAGCAGGTTATATAGACAGTACATACCCAAAGGAAAAGAGTATCCTCTTCTATGTAGGAGATTGGAGAAGGATAAAACAAATTGGCTCTCTGGTCTTTTTCTTGGAGGAGAAGAAGAAGAAGTTGTGCTTGACTGGAATCAAATTGCAGAGCAGTTTGGTAAAGTTTATTCCTTTAGTATAATGTTGCAGTGTTGATTTAGAGTCATAAATCACTAAGCAAGTGTTATGTGTACTACTTACTTCAGGTTATGTTCATGTTGGGGTCTGTCGGGTTTCACCTGATCATAACTATCTTGCTTATACGGTTGATCCCGAGGGAGGTGAGCGTTTCATTCTCCAAATTAAGGATTTGAGAACTGGTCGTTTACTTCCGAGGTTGGAAGTTGATGGAGTTGTTAGCTTGGCATGGGCTTTAGATGGAGTCACCTTGTTTTACACTGTTGCAGATGAAAACCAAAGACCTCACAGGCAAATACAGTGACTCATATTAGTAGATAGATAGCTTTTTAATTTTATTAAACTTGGGGAGTGTTTGTTCAATTGTGACTTGTTTTTGCAGGGTTGTTGTTACAAATGTTGAATCAGATGGGAGAGATGATGCTGTAGTGTTTACTGAAAGAGATTCCAGTTTCTGTGTAGACATAACGACCACAAAAGATGGCAAGTTTGTTACTATCAATTCAAACTCAAGGACTTCATCCGAGGAATTTACCTGTTTCAACTGCATTTTTTGTTTTCTTGGTGTCGTCTATCACCGATATACTTTAGGCTCAAGCTGAGTTATCTTGTTTTCAGGTTTATATTGTAAATGCTGATAAGCCAATGGCTGGTTTGCAAAGAACTCGCGAGCGAGTTCCTGGTGTGCAGTGTTTTCTTGAACATCACAATGGGTTCTTTTACATTCTTACAAATTCTCCCTCAAATGCAATTAGTGAATGGTCTGGTGAAGGCTATTATTTGACTAGATGCTTAGTGGAGGAAGTTGAAGTATCCGACTGGCAGGTTTTGGTTATTTTATAATTCTCATTTTCCGAAACTTTTTTGCAGATAGAGAATAATTCTGATTTTTCTTGTCAGACTGTTTTCTGTCCAAATGATGATGTGGTAATACAAGATATGGACATGTTCAATGACTACCTGGTGCTTTTCCTTAATAAGAAGGGTGTACCGATGCTCTGTTCCATTGATATGCCCATAAAAGCAAATACGAAGGTATTTCTGATTAATCTTGGGTTGTATTTTTTGTCTCTGTCCCTTTGTGTTCATACATTGTTACTAAGGTATGTTTCTATTTTTGCAGCATATGGATGATCTTGTTCCCTGGTATTTTCCTCTTCCAGTTGATTCATGCAGTGTTGCCCCGGGTTCAAACCACAACTTTCTGAGCTCTGTATACCGAGTGGTGCTTTCGTCTCCTGTGGTATATATACTTATTTACTTTAGGAAACGGGTTCCTCTATTTGTTTTAGCTTTGAACCATAACATAGTTTGTTTGCATTTGAATTATTCTTTCTACTCTGATACTTTCTCTGAATATCTTACTGTTATTTTTGGAATTGCAGATTCCTGACACTATCGTCGACTATGACGTGTCAAGAAGATTGTTCTCAATTGTGCAGCAGGAGGGAGGGGTTTTAGATAATTCTGATAGTAGTAAGCCATGGTACTCTGCAGATCGCTCTGTGGAGAATAGCGGTCAACTTAATGATAGAACCAGCGAGGGCGAAGATGGTAAGTTAGATTCTCGAGTACCTAAATGGGAGGACTTATCTGATGCATATGTTTGTGAAAGACAAGAAGTTTCTTCACATGACGGAGTTGAAGTCCCTCTTACAATTTTGTATTCACGAGAAGCATGGAAGAAGAGTGAATCCCCAGGAATGTTGATAGGTTATGGCGCTTATGGAGAAGTTTTGGACAAAAGCTGGTGCACAAATCGATTGAGTATGCTTGATCGTGGTTGGGTGATTGCTTTTGCTGATGTGAGGTCAGTCACTAAACATAACCAAAGCATTCAATTATCATTTGCTTCACGTTGTCTTCACTTGGTATAATAGTGGTTGATTTGAATGTGCTGCTATAAGAGTTTCATTTTGGCCTCAGGGGAGGAGGCAGTGGGGATTTTTCATGGCACAAATCCGGAACTAGATCGTTGAAACAAAATTCAATCCATGATTTCATATACAGTGCGAAATATCTAATCGAAAAGGGCTATGTGCATAGACATCATCTTGCTGCTATTGGGTACAGCGCAGGAGCTATTCTTCCAGCTGCAGCCATGAATATGCACCCGAGTCTATTTCAAGCTGCGATTTTGAAGGTAAGAATATTATGGCATAGCAAAATGCATTAAGTTGTGTAAAGAATAATCAAAAGCTCATATCATCAAGGTGTACCATTTGGGCAGGTTCCTTTTGTAGATGTGTTAAACACATTATCGGATCCAAATTTACCTCTCACACTCCTAGACCATGAAGAATTCGGTAACCCGGACATCCAAACTGACTTCCGATCCATCCTTAGCTATTCTCCATATGATAAAATCCGAAAAGATGTTTGCTATCCGTCTATGCTTGTCACAACTTCGTTTCATGACTCAAGGCAAGCTTCACACAAGAACCCTTAAAACCATCTCTTTTCTTTTTGTTTTAAATAAGAATATTTGGATCACAGTTTGCGTGTGTTTTTGGGTCAGGGTTGGAGTATGGGAAGGCGCAAAATGGGTGGCTAAGATACGGGACAGTACGTGCCACGACTGCTCACGGGCAGTGATTCTGAGAACAAATATGAACGGAGGCCATTTTGGTGAAGGTGGTCGCTATGCTCAGTGCGAAGAGACTGCCTTTGATTATGCTTTTCTTCTCAAAGTTATGGGTTATCACAACGATAGATAAAATAAAAGAATCATATCATCTTTGGTTTAGCTTCACATGATTTTATAACAGTCTATGATTGCTTTGATCTCATTCTCTCCAACGAGGATACAACAACCAAAAAAAGGAAGACAAAATCAGAAAAAATAATGCAATAACTTGAAACGAAATCTGCTATTCCACAAGAGATTATATTTGATAGGTTACATGAATGATGCAGAAGATGATACAAACTCAGTACCACAAAAAACGTAGAATCTACTAACCAAAGTTTATCTTAACGACTATAGGAAGCCCCTAGAAGCCGAACAATGTACACGATAGAAGGAATCTGTTAATACATTTATATATTCCAAAGCGGTGGAGCCTGAGAGAGAAATGTCACAGTGTTTTCATCCGCTTGTGAGAATGTTCAGATTCTTCCTCAACGCTTGGATCCCTTGCTTGTGTATCAGATGATAATAGATTCTGCATAGAAAGTATGTATCAACATCACCGTATATGGTTACTGTTACATGGAATGTGAAGCCGACTAGTTTACCTTACTTGACGGCTCGTCATGAGTTAGTCCTTGATTGGCTCGTTTCCCAAGGTCAATCTGTACAGAAAGTTTTGCATGCGACAGATCGATTCCTGCGTTCTGGAGAGCTTGTGTCAATGAGCTCAATAACCTGGTCATTTCAGAATACACATTATTAAGAAACCAACAGATCAATTTGATAAAAAGAAGTAACAGAAATGAGGCAGAGTTAGAACATCAGGTTTAACTCACTCATGCGAGTAGGCACTAGAGATGCTAATGGTTCCACCTTCAATAACCAGGTCATTACTTTGGCCTAGCCCATCACTAGTTGCAGGACATTCATTAGCTTGTTCGCCTTGTACCATTGGAAGAATTGGTTGTAGTGGTGGTAATCCTTTGTCGTCTAACTCAGGTTGACTTTCAATCGATATGCCGGTTATAGCTCTTCCTTTGTCAGATTCAATCGGGATTTGCGGTTCTGCAACAACTGCAGGTGTCGAAGTCACAGTGTTTTCTTCAAACTTTCCAGGAAAAGGTATCCCTGGACCAGATCCATTATTTATAGCTACTGGATGGTTCGCCAAACTTTGAACTCGCCAATGATTATTCCTCTGTTCCAATCAAGAAAACATAAGCTTCAGCTAAAAAGTCACACAAAACTGGCAGCAGAAAGACTTGCAGAATAGTGAAATGGCAGTGGGAATCAACATAGTAAGGGTGCTAAAATGTCTACAATCACAGAAACTCAATGAGAAACCGACAAAAGAAGAAGCTGAAAATTTTACCCATGGCGTCAACTTTGTTGGCTCCTGACTCCATCCCGGATACGATCCTTCATACTTTTGCACCTTCTCTTGTAAATACTGAACATAATCTATCACCTAGAATGTTGTAACAGCAGTACTATTAAGGCTAACAAGATCTAAACGCCAAGATATTCGTATTAAACATCATTAATAACCCATTCTATACCTCTAAAAGGAAGGAAGCAGTATCTCTTTTCTGTTCACTGTTGGGAATCAGTTCTCTCAATATCTGAAATCTGAGAAGAGATTTATAAATTCAGCACTCATACTAAGGAAACAAAGATGATAGTATAACTAAGTCCCATACCAATAACCACAATCTAAGGCAGAGCAAAATTCCCAAACACAAATCCTCTGTTTATTCGAACATACCTTTCATTGATTTTGCTTCTTCTCCGTTGCTCAGTGACAGAATGTTTAGAACGAATCGCACTAGCTTTATCATTTTCCTTTGAATCTGCTTTCAAAATCAAACACCGAATCATACAGAGAAAACCACAAATCTCATCACAAACTCTTCAAAACAAATCCAAATCGATTCATATCAACAATAGCTCCAATGAAAACACAAATCGAAGAAACAACAACTAAGAAAATTCAAAAAATCTCCCAAATCGAACAATTACCTCTGTTGTTGTTATTGTTGCTATGAACAGTAGTGTTGGAAGAAGGACCTTCACGTTTCGAGCTAAAGTCTTCTTCTCCGTAATCTTCTTCCTCTTGATTTCCTTTTCCGGTTCTCATCTTCGCCGGAGAATTGTTTTTTTTTTTTTTTTAACTTTTGCCGTCGACGAGCTTCTTCTATTGTTTTTTTTTTTGGTGACTCGTGACTCGGCTGAGTTTTGATTACCTGTGGGAGAGACTACGTGAGAGATCACTTGAGTTTTTGTCCGTCAGTTTCGTGATTTGGACACGTGTACGAAACGATGTGATTATCCGGTTAGGCCTCTAAATGAACCGTTGCTTGTGATGACACGTGGGGTTCACGTGATTAGACGGGATTCTAACCTATCAGATTTAAGGTTGTCACGTGATGCACGTGGCCTCTTTCTGATCTGTTAATTTTTTCACTTATGATCTATGTTTGTTTCTAATCGAATGGTAAACATATATTCCTATGTTTTTATTTATCACTTACATATCAATTTCCGAACGTTATTAATAAAATTCTTAGATAATGTATTCTTTCAAATTATTTCCAAATTCTTGGTCTTAATGAACATTTGAATTATATATATAAAAACTGAAGTCAACACATAAATAAAAGTGTTAACATTAAAACCAAAAAAAACACACAAAAACAAGTAGAATGAAACGAAGAGCAAATGGACTACCAAACCAATACTATGAAGGGCTTATTGAATGATCAGTTTTGGGCCAGTTATGGGTTTAATTTATTTGGGCTTGAGAAGCCCAAGAGTTACAAAAGAGAAAAAGAAAAAGGAAAGCAATTGTATCAGAGCCAGGTTTCGATCCTGGGACCTGTGGGTTATGGGCCCACCACGCTTCCGCTGCGCCACTCTGATTTGTTGATAGTCTGTTAAGTTGTTGTATTTTTATTTTTAACAATTAATAACTCGTGCTAGAATATGGGCTTTGAGCCCAAATAAGTGCGGTAACGGATCTGATAAGCGGGTCGGGTTTTACAAAGATCCATGAAATGTGAAGCAGAAACCGAAGGTTTTATGAAGGGTTTATTTCGGCGGCTGTGTACTTCACTTTCACGGCGCCTTCTCTTTTCTCCAGATCTCTCTTCACTTCACACAAGTCTTGTTTTTTTTATAATCTGTTCATCGAATCTTCACTCTTTGATTTCTATGTTTGTATTGATATCTCTACAAAATCCAGTAGCTACATAGCCCGAGATTGTGCTCGTGGAGGAAGTAATCTATCAGAAGTTACCATTTCGTGGCGATCACAAAGACGATTCAAAAAATGTGGAGGAACATTTTGGGAAGAGCTTCATTGAGAAAGGTTAAGTTTTTATCTGATTCTAGCTCCGGTCCTCATTTTCAAGTGAATAGAGTTCGTGGGATTCTTTCTTCTGTTAATCTCAGTGGCGGTAGAAATGGATTATCGATAAACCCAATTGAAGAATTGGGAAGATTTAGCTCGTTTCGTTATGGTCAATGCTATGTTTTTGAAGGGTATGTTACAGCTGCTCAAGCTATTGATTCGACTGATCCTGAAGATGAGTCTTCTGGGTCTGATGAAGTTAATGAATTGATAACGGAAATGGAGAAAGAAACTGAGAGAATCCGTAAAAAAGCTAGGCTTGCAGCGACACCGCCAAAGAGAATTATTGCGGGAATGGGAGCACAGAAGTACTATATGCTGAGACAAAGACAAGTGAAAATGGAGACTGAAGAATGGGAAAGAGCAGCGAGAGAGTGTCGTGAGATTCTTGCAGATATGTGTGAGCAGAAGCTTGCACCGAATTTGCCTTATATTAAGACTTTGTTTCTCGGCTGGTTTGAGCCTGTGCGTGATGCTATTCAAGCTGATCTTGATGCTTTCAAAATCAAGAAAGGGAAAATTCCGTATGCGCCTTTTATGGAGCAGTTACCGGCTGATAAGATGGCTGTTATCACTATGAATAAGATGATGGGATTGTTGATGACTAATGCTGAAGGCGTTGGCATTGTTAAGCTAGTTAATGCTGCTACTCAGATCGGGGAAGCCGTTGAGCAGGAGGTGGGTTTCAATTTCTCTTGGTGCTTTTGATGCTATTTTATGATATAGGTTGAGAGTGAATCTAGTATTGTGTCATTGATACATATTGCGTAGTCCCCATGGGTCATGAAGTGTATATTGGTTTGATGGTGTGTGTATCTTGTTACTGGATCAGGTCAGGATCAACAGTTTTTTGCAGAAAACTAAAAATAAAAAAAATGCAACTGACAAGACGATTGAAACAGAAGCTGTGCATGTTTCAGAAGAAACCGTGGCCAAAGAAACGGAAAAGGCGAGGAAACGAGCTACTGTACTGATGGAAAAAAAGAAGTTGAGGGAAGTAAAAGCAATAGTGAGGAAACATGACTCATTCAAGCCATGGGGTCAAGAGGCTCAAGTGAAGGTTTGTTTATACTTCCACACTTGTTAATGCACAGAGCTTTATAATAGTTCTTCTCTTCCTTCTCTTTTTTTCTCTTCTCTGTGATTCAATAATATTGGCTCTTGTGCTTCTAGGTCGGCGCACGTTTGATTCAGCTGCTGATTGAAAATGCATATATACAACCTCCAGCTGAACAGTTTGATGATGGTCCACCTGACATCCGACCTGCTTTTAAGCAAAATTTCAGAACTGTCACATTAGAAAATACGTAAGAGTCTTGCGTATCTGTTTATGCTCATTCACATGTATCTGTCTCTGTCTCTCCCTCTCCCTCTCCTTGTCTCTGCTGTTTATTTACATTCTATTGTATTCTTCCTCAGAAAAACGAGCAGGAGATATGGTTGCATCGAATGCGATCCTTTGGTCCTAAAGGGCCTTGACAAATCAGTAAGCAGAATCGTGGACTATGTTTTTGCTGTTCTTTTATCTGATATCAGTTGTACCTTTGTGATGTTTGGGTCGGAACAATGTTTTACCACTATAGATCAAGGCATTTTAAATTGATTCTGAGACAATCTCCCTACTCTTTTCTCACAATTTTCCTCTGTTTTAAACAGGCTAGACATATGGTCATTCCCCACTTGCCAATGCTAATACCTCCCCAGAACTGGACAGGGTATGAACTATTTTCACCAATAATTAGCACTTATATTCTTCCTTTCTTACTCTTGCTAGATCCCCTTTATAGATTTCTCCTTTTATTGGCATTTGTTCTTATATAGCCGTCATACAGGGGATATCTACAGTTTGCTCAAGTATGTTTCTTGAATTGCTACTGACAGTATTTTACAGGTATGATCAAGGGGCACACCTTTTCTTGCCTTCATACGTCATGAGAACACATGGAGCTAAACAACAACGTACTGTAATGAAACGAACTCCAAAGGAGCAACTGGAGCCAGTGTATGAGGTCTGAGTTCCTTTACCTGTATTGCGAGTTAATATTGCTTGAGCTAAACCATTTATTGGATTCTTAAAAACAGATGGGAGTTGCGAAATTATGAGTATTGTGTTATTGACAGATAAGTTCATGTGATTCCTTTTGTTTAATCAGGCTTTAGATACTCTAGGAAACACCAAATGGAGAATAAACAAAAAGGTGTTAAGTTTGGTGGACAGAATCTGGGCTAATGGAGGTCGCCTTGGTGGTCTGGTTGACCGTGAAGATGTAAGATCTCTCTCTTTCTACCCCCTTCTTTTTTTTTTTATGTGGATCTACTTGTAGTTCTTATTCACCCATCCGCTAGCCATCTTCTTCAGAAGAAGGAAGTAATTTTGATTCCTACTTCTCTTTTATAAATTTTGATTTTTTCTCACCTCTTTATAAACTACAAAAGGTACCCCTTCCAGAGGAGCCGGAAAGGGAAGACCAGGAAAATTTTAAAAATTGGAAATGGGAATCGAAAAAAGCAGTTAAGCAAAATAATGAGAGACATTCACAAAGGTGTGATATAGAGCTCAAACTCGAGGTAAGAGAAGACTTCTTTCTTGCACTCTTTTTTGCTGCTGTGATGTATAAAAACATCATTGTACTTTCATTTGATTGAGCAGGTGGCACGTAAAATGAAGGACGAGGAAGGTTTTTACTACCCTCACAATGTTGATTTTCGTGGCCGAGCATATCCCATTCATCCATATCTTAACCATCTCGGGTCTGATCTCTGCCGAGGCATCCTTGAGTTTTGTGAGGGAAAGCCTCTTGGGAAATCCGGGTTGCGTTGGCTGAAGATACATATAGCAAACTTATATGCTGGTGGAGTCGATAAGCTGGCTTATGAGGATAGGATTGCATTTACTGAGAGTCACTTGGAAGATATATTTGATTCTTCTGATAGACCTCTTGAAGGAAAAAGATGGTGGCTTAACGCAGAGAATCCCTTTCAATGTTTGGCTGCTTGCATCAATCTTTCAGAAGCCTTGAGAAGCCCCTTTCCTGAAGCTGCTATATCTCATATCCCCATCCACCAGGTACTCGGTAGATTTTATCTATACTTGTACATGAACAACTTTTGTGACATCCTGGCGAAATGAAAATTATATAGGCGCCTTTGTTGCTTCGAGATCATCATCTATACTCTTTAAGTAGATAATCTTACTTTCCTGTATTATTTTTCGATTGCAAGGATGGTTCATGTAATGGTTTACAACACTATGCTGCTCTTGGGAGGGATAAGGTATGCCATTAGTTTTACAGTAACTCTAATTTTTTTTTTGTATGCATCCTTTCGAGCATAGGCAAATGTATTTCTCCTCAAGGTTCTCTGATTCATTTCATTCAAATTGTTTCTGTTTATAGTTGGGAGCAGATGCTGTCAACCTTGTAACAGGTGAAAAGCCGGCAGATGTTTATGCACAAATTGCGGCTAGGTACTTTATCTATCTTTATATTCCCTTATCTCTCTGGCTATAGTAACACTCTAATCAGACAGGATTTTAACTTGGTTTAATTAAATCAGGGTTTTCAAGATCATGCAGCAAGATGCAGAGGAAGATCCTGAAACGTTTCCAAATGCCACATATGCCAAACTCATGCTCGACCAGGTTTTTCACATCTCTTGCTTGTTATATTGGCCACTTTCTGCCAAATATGTTGCCTGACAACCCATTCTGATCCCAGCACCATAAGGATCAGATGTACTGCTACTATGTGTCACTTTAATACTTGTTTGTGATCATCCTATCTGACAACAGCACTCTACTATTGAAATTCCTTAGGTTGACAGAAAGCTGGTAAAACAGACTGTCATGACATCAGTGTATGGTGTTACTTATTCTGGCGCACGTGACCAAATAAAGAAGAGGTTAAAAGAACGTGGTACCTTTGAGGACGACTCACTGACTTTTCATGCAGCTTGTTATGCAGCAAAAGTAAGGAAATGATAATTTACTTGCTTGGTTTAGGCAACAATATGCTTTCTATGGTTATGCATTTGTAATCTGCGATTGATTTTTGGATTTTGGCATCGAAGGTTCACTTTTTTATTGGTTCTGTTTCTAGATCACTTTGAAAGCATTGGAAGAGATGTTTGAAGCTGCAAGAGCTATCAAGAGTTGGTTTGGTGATTGTGCAAAGGTCAGTTCTTATATCCGTGATGCTCTTATTGAGGCTTCTGCTTAAGAAATCATAAGTTACGAAGGAATTTTCACTTGACAAATGGTTACGACAATGAGAGTTGTTTTCTGTGGTGGGCAGATAATAGCTTCAGAAAACAAAGCAGTTTGTTGGACGACTCCTCTTGGACTTCCAGTTGTACAGCCTTATCGGAAGCCTGGAAGACATTTGGTAATGCTCTTAACTTCTTTGATAAATGAAGGAGCACAAATGATCAGCTGAAAAAAATGGATAGCGACTCTCTTGAATATCACTGAATTTGAGATGCATTAATTTTGGCAGGTTAAGACTACCCTTCAGGTGTTGACTCTAAGCCGTGAGACTGATAAGGTAACCCAACCAAATTTCATTCAACATAACTTTTCTCCATACTGTATTTCCATTAATTGGAAAATATGACTCGACATTCTTATTTGGAAAAAGAGTAGGGTTCAGCTTACATCTTATCGTAATGTAGCATTTGGGTAGATTTGATGAGTTTTAAGCAGAACAGTCTCATCTTTGTGCACCACATACTGTATTCTTGGTCAGATCATGGCGAGGAGGCAGATGACTGCTTTTGCACCAAATTTTATACATTCTCTTGACGGGTCTCACATGATGATGACAGCAGTTGCCTGCAACAGGGCGGGCTTGAGTTTCGCAGGTCAGCTCTAGCCTTTCCGTATACATCTACCTGATGTTGATTTCTCTAACTAGATTCTTACTCTTCACACCAATTTCGTATTTGTAGGGGTGCATGATTCGTTCTGGACGCATGCCTGTGATGTTGAAATAATGAACACAATACTCAGAGAGAAGTTTGTCGAGCTCTACGAAAAGCCAATCTTAGAAAACGTAAAAGAATCTACTTATTACATCTTTCAGTGGGAATACAATTTTCTTTCTTCGTTTTCTTATAACTAAACTCATGATGGGTGGTTTATCTGTGTATTGATAGTTGTTGGAGAGTTTCCAGAAGTCCTTCCCAGACATAAGTTTTCCGCCATTACCAGAACGAGGCGACTTTGATCTGAGGAAGGTCCTACAGTCGACATACTTCTTCAACTGAGCTGCAACACATTCAGGTTACTTACATATTGGAAGGTCCAATACTCCACGTCTAACATTCAGGGCAGAGTAAGTTTGCTTCTTCTGGCCAATACAACATCCACATTGATCAAAGGGGAAAGATTCTTTGCAATCAGGAATAAGGAATGTTGATGGTTAACCTCAACTCAGAGGTGGGCTTTGCTACTTGTAAATATACACAGAAAGAGTGTTTCAAAGCTTGGCAGGAGGGAAGGCGTTGGGTCAGAGTATCGAACCAGTGGCCTGGCACTCCAGGATTACTTGCAGTTTCTTATCGACCACAGAAAATTACCAAGAGATACAGGCAGTCTTGTAGAAACTATAAACGGCTGCCGAAGGATATTCATTAGATGGTCTTAGTAGATGCTCTTTTTTTATTGACGTGTAATGTATTATGTACTATATAACTCTAAAATGCATTTTATATAATAATATATGAACTTGAGTTCATCATCCAAGAAAGAAAAGGATGATATTATTGTGTATACATTGGGTGAAACAAGAATTATCCAAACTCTCTTGGAACTTTTAAAGAATTGATCTAAAAGCTAGCAAACAACTTACAGGGAAAAAAAAAAAAAAAAAAAAAAAAAACTTACAGGGAAAACATTTAAGAAAACAAAACAAATGATTATGATCTCTCTCTGTTAGTGAATATTGGGATTAGCTCCTTAATTTTATCTTGGCCGCACAAAGACAAGTTTTGGATTTGATCGTTGAGAGGTTTTTTCATGTGGTAAGACCAACCCAGTTCTTAAAGGCATCAAGCAACTCCATTTTCTTTATCTTCCTCTTCCTCAACTTTGGCAATCTGAGGTTCTTCTGAGTCTCCATGAACGTTGCCTTGTACCTCCACTTATCCACAAATATCTTCATCTCCTGACATTTCTCTATCACTTGCAATGCCGTGCCAAAGAACCCTCCTTTGACTAATGCATTCAAGAACGCATCTGCAAGAGCATGCTCCAGTTTTGCATTCTTGTCTTTGAACTCTTTCCACAAAACCACCACCTCGAAGTACTTCTCGCAGCTCACATATCCATTGATCAACGACAAGTATGTCTGGTTATTTGGCTCATACTGAAGGAAAGCCATCCTTCTGAATGTACTCTTTGCATCTTCTAGACGCCCAGATTTACAAAAGGCATGGATAATCGAATTCCAATCATGGGACTTCACTTCTACGCGAGGATCTTCCACAACTTCCTCCACAAACTCTGCCATTAACTCAGGTCTCTGATTCTCAAGGAGACCTGTCATTATTGTTAAGTAGCATCCTTTCAAATCTGATACCCTTGTTTTTCGCATATCCCTAAACAGTGTAAGCGCAGATAGGAAATCCTGTTTCGTCATGGAAGCTTCAATCATAGTGTTATAGGTCTCAACGTCTAATTGAAGCCCATAGCTGCTGATCTCTGTAACCAGCTGAGTAGCTTCAGCTGTTCTGCCTTCTTTGCAATAGGCCTTCAAGATCGGTACATACACCCCAATCCCACCAGATCCTCCCTGAGCATTCATTTCATCAAGAATACTTTTACCCGAAAAACCGAGCTTGACACAAGCATTTACGATTCCAAACCCAACTGAACCGTTTAGGTCAACGGACAGAGATTCCAGCTTCTGAGCTTCGATTATCAGTTTGGCTAAACACTTAACGCTTTTACTCTCTATAAACCCTTTAACCAATTCACAGTACGTTTCCTCACCAAAACTCGAGTCTTCTCCACCTCCTTTAAGACTATGCAGTATAACATCAGAAACACTATCTAAATCACCACTCTTAACATATCCACTGATCACACTAGAATAAAAGATTCTTCTACTTGCAAACCCAAAACCATCCATCGAATTCTCAAGCTCACTTATCTTCTCTCGAAGCCCCTTTCTTGCATACAAATAAGCAAGAAACCCAAAGCTCGATTCGTCAGGCTTCACACCCAAAACAGCCATAGATTCAATTACATCTTCAGCATCAGCCAGAGATTCCAACTGCCGACAACACGCTTCAAGAGCCGCATTACTAGCTACCAAATCCGGTTTCATAAAATCAAGCTTCTCATCTACTGCAATTCTACAACTTTCCCTAAAAACCTTAAGAAACGCAGCCAAGCTTCCATTTTCACGACAGATATCGATAATCAAATGCCCCCAGAGATCAAAAGGAACAAAGTACCTGTTTTTAAACATACACTCAACCAAAGCCAACGCTGGTCCGGAAGCTTTCGCTAGTTTCATTGACTCCAGAACCGTACGGATGGTCTCAAACTCAAGCAAAATCGGATCTTTCTCGATAACGTAAGTCGTGGAAACAAAGGCACGCTTGAGTCTGTGCCTGAGGGAGGTGTTTTGATCTGCGTGGTGTAAGGAGGACAAGTGGGTGATGAGAGAATTGAGGAGACGCTTGTCGGGGAGAGAAGAAGCGGCGGCGAAGGATCGGAAGACCTTCCATGCTTGATCAGTGTCGTGGGTGATTAGGGAATGGTGGAGAGTTGATTCAAAGGAGGACTTTTGGTGTGGGGTTAGGGTTTTAGGCGATGGTTTTAGGGAAATTGAAGAGAAGGGTCTTCCTAGTGAGATTAAAGTTAGAGTCTTTCTCAACATTCGAGAAACAAGGGATCGCCTCCGTTTGTTCGTTACTGCAAAGTCCTAACTTTTAGTCAGTTTCTGACTCGTGCAAGAAAAATTGATGGTCGTAAGATACTCTGTTACAAACAGAGGGTTTAAGTAAACAAACTTCTTCATGTTGGGACATATTGAAAGAAGAATTCAAAGGAATTTCATAAGTGCCATAAGGTAGTAAACATGAAGCGGGGATAGCTCAGTTGGGAGAGCGTCAGACTGAAGATCTGAAGGTCGCGTGTTCGATCCACGCTCACCGCATTTTTTTTAACTTTTTTAATGTTTTTTTATAAACTTCACTAGAACATTCTCAACGCAAAATCTGAAAAGAAAACTTAAAACTTCACTAGAACATTTTTTTAAATAAAACTTCACTATAAGAACTTAAAATACATTTTAATGGTGAGCCATCTTTACATTTGAAAAGAGGTCGAAACTGTCAACCAAGTAAATACATGACAAAAACAAGAAACCAGATTGCTAGTGTTTAGCAAAATTCCATAAACTAGAAACCAAATGGCTTGGGTCGTTTGTTAACACAACTCATCCATTGCATGGAAGATAAGAAAACTGTATACTTTAGAAGGAGAGCAAGCACATTAGACAAAACAGTTTCAATCTAAAGTAAAGGACTAACAGAGACACTTTCTTGAAAAGCAAGAAAAGTATCTTAGATTTCTAAAGGACAATCAACAAGATAATAAAGATAGAGATAGCCATAATGAGTACAAACACAGCCTATAGGCTATATTAATAATGCCAGATGATAGATATTTGAAGACAAAAATCTTCTCTCCTATTGGGATATTGTGGGAGGAAGCCAAAACATGCGACCAGGTGGTGGAGTAGAGTCGGAGAGATAGCGGATGGTGCGAGAGGCGAGATCACATATACCAAAACCGGAACCATGGCCGGCAAAGTAGACAGAGTTAGGGTTAAGACCAGGGTAGTCCGTAGCAGAGACACAGAAGGATTCATTCTCGCCCAAGAAAATGCAGAGATCACCAATGTCATCGGTATAAGGACCAATCCCTTGCTCTTCGTCTTGCCTAAACACCATGATCTTGTGGGTCTTCTTGCAAAGGTCTTTGCTTTTTCTGTAACGTGTATCTTCCCATGGCGCAACTTCTCCTTTGTCCGTAAATCTCTCCACAAACCTAACAACAACACAGATTATATCATGTTCAAACCCTTATAAACAACACAAAGTAGAGACTGTAGAGTGGATTCTTATTACCATGCAACGATGAAGGATTGGCCCGAAGATGACTCGACTAGTTGTTGTTGGATCCTGAAACGAGAGAGACGCATTTCGTCCTCCAACTCTGGCAATTCGTCAAGAAAGTTAGAGAAGAGAAATCTCTTGTAGCCACTAACCGGAGTGGGTAAACCGGATTTCGGTGTGAAATCGGTCGGACCGGTATAGTCAGGGTTACAATTGTTCAAGTAAAATTTCCGGTGTCTCTCGGAGTAAATGACGGTGGAAGAATGGAAAGATGGGCAAGGCACGTCGATGCGAGTCCACTCGGAGTCACCAGGTCGACAAAGACTGACTCGTGACCCGAAAAACTTGACGGCGACCACACAGTCTTCTTCATTTGAAGATGAGACAGAGACATTAACATGGTGTTCATATTTGTCTCTGGTTAGTGGAGGTAAAGATATGATCTTCTTCGAAGGGTTTAAGATGTTAGTGAGACGCACTGTTGAATCTTTCTTGTTCAACGAAGCTAACCATCCTCTTGATGATCCTAACTTGTGAGATTTGTAGACTTCTTTTGATAGAATCTTGTTTTCGATCTTCACTTGCTCTTGCTTCCTCGGATCGTAGAGGTTAAAGTTGACGACTTTTCCACCACAAGGAGATTTTCCGACAAGATCGGTGCCGAGGAGGAGATACGGTGTCGTAGCCGTCGCCGTGGCCGTAGAGAATTCCGACCGACGGAAACAGAGGATCTGGTTCCGGGATATTGAAAGCTTTGAGAGTCGTCGGCACAAGATCTGAGACATTGTTTTAAAACCCTAATTCTCTTTTCGAGAGAAGAGAATCAAAGACAATAATAAAACCCTACACACCCAAACCCTGCTCTTTCCTTGGTGATCAATTTATTAGAGGTGCAAGAAAATGTAAAGTTTCTTTATCCGGAAAAAGCTTTTGAAGAAAATTCAGAAGCAACCCCCATATTCTAGCTATTTCACTCACAAAAAAAAATTAAAAGCCAGGAAAATCAATTTAGAATAGCAAGAATTACCAACCATATGTGGATAGATCAGGGTTAAGAAACCAAGGGTCGGAGAAAAAAAAAACATTTAAGGAAATACTTTTTCCCTCTGTTAAACAAAATTGAAAAAATATAAAACTGATTGTGTTTTAGAAGCCTAACCCTTTTCTTGCTTTTCAAGAAAGAGTCTCTGTTAGTAATTTTTACTTCAAATTGAAACTGTTTTGTTTAATGTGCTTGCTCCTTCTAAAGTATACAGTTTTCTCATCTTCTATTCAATGGATAAGTTGTATTAACAAACTGTCAACAGAGTCAACAATACTCAGCCTAAGTCAACAGAGCCAAAGCCTCCAACTCACATAGAGGTTTTGAAAAAAACAGATAAGAATCTTTATCCTCTGACTCAACCAGACTGCCACACAAGGAAGGAAGTTTTGCAATGTGGATAACCGAAGATAGTTTTGCAATGTGGACATGTATTTCACCTTGAATGGATGGAGAGAAGGAAGTTTGTCCCTTTTGTTCCAAGGGTTTTATATATCTAACACATATTTGTGGTTGTGTCTATATCTATTTTTATGACTTTTTAATTTTCTGGAATGTAAATTGGGTTTCATTTATGTTTGTGATTTAAATGTAAATTGCGTTTCATTTATGTTTGTGATTTAACATACAACACAAAGTTCTATGTATAAATACAGTAACGTAACTAAGTTCGTGGAGGTATCACCCGTTTTTCCGCCAAAACAGTTATCAATTGTTATTTCCTAATTAAGAAAAACAGTTATCAATTTATTATGTTGTTAATTTGGTGTGAAAAAAATGAAAAATATGCGGTGAGCGTGGATCGAACACGCGACCTTCAGATCTTCAGTCTGACGCTCTCCCAACTGAGCTATCCCCGCTTGATGTTTTAGTTCCTTATTTTGTGTAATAAATCACTTGCTAATTTTTATAAGAAAGTGCTCATAAGAAAGTCAGTCCTGGATTTATTTGCACGCACTCCGTCCTCCTATGGCCAGGGGTGATACTGTCTGTTACGCAGAGCCACACCTAGTCTACTTCTGCTGCGGCGGCTGCTACGATCACTACGGCTACTTCGACTCAACGAGGGGAAACACAATGATTAAGTCACAGCCACTCCCGTTCCCGGTCCAATAATTTTCCATGAATGTGTCTTTTGTTTCGTCATAACAAAGATGTTTGAATCTTTGCAATGAATCCTAAAACTCGGGTTTATTACAAATCCAATGGATTTCTAGCATGGGATTTTCTCTACATAATTTAACGTAATAGTGTTGGTTGGGAGGAAAAAGAAAATTCGATTATTTTGTACTCTTGGACGATCTCATCACAGACAATGTTTCTAATAATGTATTTTGGTCCTTTTACTTGGCTTGCTCTTCTTGTCTCAGATCATTGTAATACTCACTGATCCATTTCTCTATCTCAGCAACTTCTTGCCTCCTTTGTTCTTTCAGCCACTCAGGGTCGTCTTTTGTAGCAGCCCTGAGATCCGTATGGTAAGATAGAGAAATATAATGTTGCTACAAATATATTCAACACCATCTCTATTCTCTGCAATTAACAGACTCTGATTAAAAGCTGAGCTTTAGGTCTGTTATTTGGAAAAGAAAAGAGAAAAAACTCAAACAAACCTGTCCGCCAAATTCGGTGGTAGTCCAGTGGGGTCTAGGCTTGACACCATATAACCTGAGACAGTATTCTTGGTCTCCTTTCTCATCATTTTCAAATGGTGGAAACATGTTCTGGTTCAAATAGCTTATTGGCATTACCATATCTCTGTGCAATCCTTTTTTTCATCTAATAGTAGCACTGATCCATTAAGTAAGTTGAATAACAAATTAATTAACATCAAGGAAACAGATAGACTCATGAATACCTGCCAATCCCAACCATTGAGTCCATGAGGATCAGTTTGGTTTTCAATATCGAAGCAATTCTCTGAATCTGAATAGCTGTAGAATAAGTTTGCAGCTGCAAACGCACGATCAAGTTTGCTGGCTTCTAGAGGAAACCCGACGTCAATGATCTTGCATTCTGATGAAATATGATGTCTCGTGGTGAGTAAACCAGTACAAGAAAGAAAGCACACTCTAACATGTATTACCTCCTCCACTGGATAAACAGGCAGTGGAGCCATGGAATTTGCTTGAGTTGGGTAATTAACCATTGCTTTAACAATAAAGGGTGACTCCAGCCACCTTGAGGCTGAAGTGACAGAGTGAAGATCCCTGTGATTGTTAAGGATTAGACAATTGATCATCAAAAGATAGAGAGCTCGAAGATTAGCTTTGTCAACAATGAGGGAAAGCAGATTTTTACTTCCAAGTTCTAATAAACTTTTTGCTGAGTTCTTGTAACCAGCTTTCATGGTGGAAAAAAAGCCTGCAGTTCTCCCCAGCTTCTCTTGATGACTACAAAACAGTTAACACTTGCTTCCTGCTCTTAACAAGGGCATGAGAAGCTCTTAACAGCTTTCATTGAATATATACTTTTTGTACCAACTATATATATTAGAAATATACAGACCTTGAAATCCTGCGAAACTGTGGTCATAGAAGCTTCAAGACGGAACAATCTTATCAAACTGAAGAATATGAGCGGAGGGTGCTAATGCACCGATTGCTATATACGGATACTTAAGCCTGAACCAAGCTGGATTACCACCATGCACTTATCTCAATTCCAATCAAAATGGATTAGCTTGCGAAATACAGTTCTTATAATTGACATATTGTAGACTCTCATCACTGATTAACAAGTGTGTTTGCAACTTATCAAGGAAAGAACAAAGAGTAACACCAGTCTTGTCCATGAAGCAGCTCGGACACAAAACAACTTGTGTCACCATCTCTAAGACGTATCCTAATCAGCGTATTATAGGTACCACTATTTGGGCGAGGCCCGTTTTCTTTCAGTTGATTGAAGAACAAGGCATCTGCTTCCTCCTTTAAACCTTTCCTACAAAATCCTGAGATCTTTGTGTTATACTATATGTTACAACATCGGGCTTCACTCCTTTAAGGCCGAGGCTACAAAATAATTCCCACCCAACTTCCACCTTCCCATGTAAACCTGAATGATTTCACGAGGACTCCTAAACCCGGTTAAGTAAACCTGAATCCGGTTTAGTTAACTGTCACTGGCGCATTTTGTATTTTTTTCTTGAATGACTGCAATACCCTTTTATCGGTCCGAGTGTTGAATAATCATCTGAGGGTAAAACTGGAAATTGGGTACTATAAATTTTCCAAAAAGGAGAGAATTTTAGGGTTCTTGATTTTCATTAGTTTAAGTATGAGGCTCTGCTCCCGGAGGTTGTTTTTGTCTTCCGGTGGAAGCGGAGCCGATGATTCAAAATCTTTCTTGACGAGCCACTTTTTAAAGTGGTGATGAATCGTCCAATCATCTCCTCCATCACCATTACCAACTTCTGATCTTCCTCGCTTACTGTTTCTTCTTCTTCTTCTTCTTCTTCTTCATCTTTTGGGTTAAGCTCGACTATGATGATTCTTAAGAAGTCAATAGACCAGACATTGTTGGTAACACTCTCTTTCATGGCAGGGCTATAAGGAAAAAAAAGAACTCTTTGTTTTTCTTTGTTAGCAGCCATGGCTGATGAGTATATCCCTCTAATTTGTCTGAGAAAAGGCGAATCTGAGTCCTCTCCTCTGACATGCAAAGCTTTTATTTTTTTGAAGTGTTTTTTAAATCTAAAGTTTTGAGTTTTGAGAATGACAGAGCTTTTATAAATTGATGATTTTTGTCTTAAGATAGATCTTATGCAAGTGTTCTCAGTAGTGTGTTTCTTCTATATATCTATCATATAATTCACATGGATGTGAGCAATGGACATATGATTATTGTCAAATTAGTGTTGCCAATGAAAGATTTCAGATTCTAAACCCAAACAAGATACAAGTAAGAAAACAAAGAGGAAAAATTTATGTCTTTATTGTTCTTATAGTTAATTTACTCTGCCCTGAATGTTAGATGGAGTATTGGACTACTCTGCTTAAGACTCATCACATCTTTAAATCTATCCAAATGCTAGCTACATTATGATAAGAAGTATGCTAAACCCTACTCTTTCTCCAAATATGTATGTCGAGTCATCATACTTCCAATTGATGGAATGGAAAACAGAGAGAAAAGTTATCTCTTCCAATGCTTTCAAAGAGAGTTTGTAACTATAATTCAAGCAATGTAAAAAGTGTAAGAAATGATAAGACTAACTCAAAACAATTGGTAATGAATAGAAAACTCCGTATCTTTTGATATATATTAATGTCAAATATGTATATATTTTATTCCCAAGAGCCAACAAGAACCAACGACTTGATCAAATATAATTCTGCACCACTATAACAAACATGAAGAAATATATATACAAGTCAATGTGATCCAATGGCATATCTTACCAATTCAAGATTTTATCATTAAACAAAACCCAATAAAGAAAGAAAGACAACGACATCGGACATTACCTACCAAATACTTTTGTATTTAAACAAAGTACACTGAAATATCAAGAAAACGTCAAAGTACAACAGAAAGTTTCAGATCAACTTTTTCCAACCATCATCATTTTACCCTTTGGTTTGTGGTCTAACGAATCTGCAGAAGAGAGATAGTGCAAGAAGAAACAAACAAAGTCAACAAAATCCAAACATATGTTTTCGTAAAGAATATGCTTAACAAACTACTCTGAATCAGAGTCTCTGATTTGACTCCTTCAATTTTTTACTGTGACCCCACTTCCTCCTAAAAAGTCGTCTCCTCAATCATCATCGGAGCAACAAATTTACCTTTAGTGGGTTCCAACTTCTCTGAAACAGAGGACCAAGTGTGTCCTTCAAGTCTTTTGCCAGATGAAGTAATAGTTGGAGACTTGGTAAGCAGAGTGAGACAAGACCATCTTTGAACAAATGGGATGTCGGTAAGACTTTCTTCAATCTTCTCTTGTTTCCTTTTGCACCTTCAAACAAATTCTTGATCATATCTTTCGAATTATCTCAATTCTCAAACCAACGGAATCTCTCACCTTTCCCCCTATTTTTGTGATCTCAGACTCAAGAAGAAGATATAGGCACAAGTGATACACTGATTGGATCATTGTTGGCGTCCATTTCTGAGGTGATCAGATCTTTGGAGTCCTTACAAGCAGAAACAGAGAGGTTCCTCGAATGCGCTTGCTACTTTTATCGAGTTTCAGTTGTGTTAATGGAGATACAGACAGCAGAGAGCAACGTCGTATGTTCAATTGATATTTTTGAATCACTATCCGATAGTATAGATGTGGCCAAGAATCTGGTTGAGAAATCTCAAGAAAGCAACGGAGCTGAATCAACTACTGATCTGAGAAGCATTGAGGCAGGTTTTGAAGGTGTTGTGAAGCAGATGGGTGAAACTTTGCAGTCCATACCTGAATCAACATTCGACGAGGAAGAATATATAGGAGTTGTTATCCAGTCTCTTTCAAATGAGATGCAGAATGCCAGCATTGGAGATGGTAGTAAAAGTGAGATGATACAGAATGGGCAGCAGAAGATTTCTGAAAAGCATCCACCGGAAATTGTGTCAGAGCAAATGGAGGAAGATCTTTATCCCACTGATCCTGAATTTTCCTATGAAAGTTACATGATGTATAGTGAATCACAATCACAAATGACCGAAATACCAGATATCCCAAGCCAGAGCACAGATGTTAGCCGCCAGAGAAAGCATGGAAATCATAGTGAATCACAATCACAAGTAACCAAAATACCAGATATCCCAAGCCAGAGCACAAATGTTAGCAGCCAGAGAGAGCATGGAGATCTCAGTAAATCACAATCACAAATTACCGAAATACCAGATATCCCAAGCCAGAGCTCGAATGCTAGCAGCCAGAGAAAGTATGGAATTCTTAGCGAATCCTTGTCAATGTTACCACAGGTGACACAGTTCATGGAGCCTCCATACCAAGCTTTCATCTGCCCATTGACCAAAGAGATAATGGATGATCCTGTCACCACAGAAACAGGAGTAACCTGCGAAAGACAAGCAGTAATAGAGTGGTTTGACAGTTTTGGAAACTCCGATGAGATCAACTGTCCAGTTACCGGGCAAAAGTTGACTACTGAATTAAGTGAAAATGTTGTCTTGAAAACCATCATTCAGGAATGGAAAGTACGTAACGAGGCAGCAAGAATCAAAGTGGCTCATGCAGCTTTATCCTTAGGCGGTTCAGAAAGTATGGTTATCGACGCATTAAGAGATCTGCAAATGACCTGTGAAGGGAAAGAGTACAACAAGGTACGAGTCCGTGAAGCTGGGATCATTCAGCTGCTTGATAGATACCTGACATACAGAAGTAAAGATGTGAGGTATGAGCTGCTACGGTTGTTAAGGACACTGGCGGATGAAGACACTGATGACGGAAAGGTTGGATCTCTTTTACTTACCCATGATATGCGCTGCTGTATTTCTTTATCCTAGACACAGGACTTCTACTTCTTGTTTCAATAGATTTTTATGTTTCAAAGTATCTTACAGGAAATGATTACGAAGACAATAACTATGTCATGCATAATCAAACTTTTGGGAAGCAGTCACCAGCCTGTAAGGCATGCAGCACAAGCCTTACTGCTTGAGCTTTCGAAATCCCAACATGCGTGTGAGAAGATTGGGACTGCTACAGGGGCGATATTGATGTTAGTTACCGCAAAGTATAACAGAGAGTTGGATGCCTTTGCATCTGAAACATCAGACCAAATCTTAAGAAATCTAGAGAAGTGTCCTGAGAATATCAAGCAAATGGCAGAGAGTGGGCTATTGGAACCTCTTCTGGGGCATCTAGCAGAAGGTAATTCATTACTGCTTTTCTCTCCAAAGTATATGGAGCATAGTTACTATATAAGCATTACCTGGAGTGAAATGATAAACAATGAATTGATGTTGATTAATATCAGTTTGCTTCCGAATGATATATGGCAGGGAGTGAAGAGACTCAGGTGGCAATGGCTGCGTACCTTGTGGAAATTGATATTGGACATGAGAAAAAAACTTACGTAGCTGAGAAGGCTTGCCCTGCGCTCATTGGGCTGGTGCAAAGTGAAAATACTGACGCTAGAAGAGCCGCCTTCAAAGCTCTTGCTCATATTTCATTGTATCACCCCAACAACCAGATATTGGTAGAAGTTGGCATCATCAAGATCATGGTCGAAGAGATGTTCACCAAGCGAGTTTTTAGTGATCTGATGAACTCCAGGAACGAAGCTGCTACAATACTTGCAAATATACTGGAATCTGGGCTGGAACATGAGACCTTTGAGGTGAATACTCATGGCCACACATTAGGCTCGGATTACTTTGTATACAACATCATCCAAATGCTCAAGAACTCAAGCCCAGACGATCTTAACATTGATTTGATCAGGATACTCCTATCCTTGTCCAAATCACCCAGGGCGATGGCAACAATTGTCTCAGTGATCAAAGAAACCGACGCAAGCTTCGCCATGATAGAACTCATCAACAATCCTCATGAAGAATTGGGGGTTGGAGCATTAAAACTTCTGATAGCACTTACCCCCTACATCGGTCACACGCTATCAGAGAGACTATGTAAAACTAGAGGCCAGCCAGAGAATCTTATCCAGTGCCCAGTAGAAGCAAATCAAATAACAGAAAAGCATGCTGTTTCAGCTAAGTTACTTGCTAAACTGCCTCATCAAAATCTGACTCTTAATTTAGCACTGGTCAACGAGAGCATAGTGTCAGAAATCCTGCATGCAATCCATCTGATTCAAAGAAGTGGAACACGAACAAGCAGGTATGCTACTGATTTTCTGGAAGGTCTCGTTGGCATCTTAGTGAGATTCACAACTACATTGTACGAGCCCCAAATGATGTACCTAGCCAGAAACCACGATTTGACATCAGTGTTTGTTGATTTATTGATGAAAACATCAAGCGACGAAGTTCAAAGGTTATCAGCGACTGGACTAGAAAATCTATCATCTACAACTATGACTTTATCGAGGCCACCTCAACCTAGGAGCACGAAATTCATGGGATCACTGAGTATGCCTAGGTCTTTCTCCCTCCGTTCATCCAAAAAGAAGCAAATAGAAACCTGTGCAATCCACAGAGGGGTATGTTCTGCAAAAAACACATTTTGCTTGGTTGAAGCAAATGCAATCACAAAGCTTCTAGCATGTTTGCAGAGTGATAAAGTGGAGGTAGTGGAGTCAGCATTAGCTGCTATATGCACGCTATTAGATGACAAGGTCGATGTGGAAAAGAGTTTAAGCATGCTGAGTGAAATGAATGCAGTACAACTAATTCTAAATGCAGTCAAAGAACACAAGAAAGAGTCTCTATTGCAGAAAGCATTTTGGATGATTGACAAGTTCATTATTAGAGGAGGAGATAAGTATGCCAGTGAGATATCACAAGATAGGATGCTGTCAGGTATGTTGGTTAGTGCCTTCCATCGTGGAGATGGTAACACAAGGCAGATGGCAGAAAATATTTTGAGGCGTTTGGACAAGATGCCAAGTTTCTCTACTTATATCACATAAAAAACTAACATGTCAAAAATTTTAACTGTTATGAACTATTGCTCTCTCTCTCTGCTCACTGTGTATAAAGTATTCAGTTTGAAATGTGATTTTATTACGTTGTGGTCACAAAAGAAATAGTAGTTCACATTCTCCTGACAACTTTGATCATTACAACGTGATAACTTTGTTTATGGATCCACACGCCTTTATAGTACACCGATTTCCAGTTAGTGTATTGAAAGAACAGAAACTAAACCACCAATCTTCAACTTTATGATATATAAAATCACGAATCCAGTTAGCCTTACCATTCATGTTCTCCAGCTTTGTCCATGGTGCAGTCAAATTATATGAACAATTCACCCAATTGGAGTCCAATGCAACTATTCAGGCTCCGAATCCTATTACAAAGATTGGCAGCACAAAAATAAAATTAGAAGACTAGCATCAGAAAATGAGAAAATATTGGAAGCAAAGAGAAATAAGTCTTACTTGAATCTACCCGGCTCTGTTTTGATTTTTCAGACTAGTGATGGAGATTCATCATGCTTTGCTCTATGTTCAGAAAATTCCAAGATAAAACCTACCAGAAATCTCCGCATGAGCAAGTTCCATCTTTAAAACGGTGAAACCTAACAGCATCTCTGACAAGTATCTCTCTACCAGTGACGCTTGAGATATGTTTAGTGGCATTGTGGCAATCCACACACACTCGAAGATTTTTTCCTACTCTAATAGGTAGGCCTGAGGGTACAAATATCAACCCAAAAGCAATCGCAAGCCTTTCACTGTGACAGTTAAGCATCTTTATTTTAACAGCTTCCTCGACATCATGGTGGACAAAACTGGTATCTGGCTTATAACCATTATCTATGATTTTTTGGTTCAATTCCTCGAGCTTAGCATATATCTGATCTAAATATGGACTCGACTCGTCATCAGCTGAGAAACTGTGCAATTTTCCTTTCCATTTGATCCAACTCTGTCCGGGTTCTTTTCTCACGTTCTTCTCTTTCATTCCCCGCCTTAACTGGGCCACACAATCCCATTTCCCTTTTGAAGCATATATGCTTGATAATAGGGTATAGCCAGCAGGATGGTGAGGATCTAATTCTATGAGTGATTCAGCCGCCCATTTACCTATTTCCAAGTTACCTTTATTTCTACATGCGCTGAGTAAAGTAGTCCAACCAATTGCATCTGGAGGAAACGGCATCCCATTTATGAAACCCATGGCTTCCTCTAACCTTCCAGATCTACTAAACAGATCGATCATGCAAGAATAATGGCCATTACTCGGCACTATTCCATATTCATTTATCATTAACTCAAAATATCTTTGTCCTTTCTCCACTAACCCTGCCCTGCTGCAAGCAGAAATAACACCGGTCAAAGTCACTCCATCAGGTTTTAGTCCAAGTTGAACCATTTTGTCAAACAACTGAATAGCCTCGACGGCCCTTCCAAATTGGGCATACGCAGAAACCATTGCAGTCCAAGAGACTTCATCCCTGACATTCATCTCGTTGAACAGCCTAGTAGAATCATCAATATCACCACATTTTCCATACAGAGTCACCAATGAATTCGAAACAGTGACGTAATGTATTAGGCCAGCAGTTATAGCTTTTCCATGAAACTGGGAGCCCTCTTCTAAGCTACTTATGTTGGCACACGCACTGATCGCTTGTCCTAGAGTATAATGATCTGGGTCAATTCCACTTCTTTGCATATCAAGGAAAACTTTAACAGCCTCTTCAGCACGCCCGGTCTGGCCATAACCCACAACCATTGCTGTCCAAGACACAACATTCTTCTGCTTCATTCTATCAAAAACAGTCTTTGCATAATGTAAACACTTACACTTGCAATACATGTCAATGAGAGCACTGCCTACATAAATGTGATCCTGAAGATTGGTCCTGATTATACAAGCATGAATCTGTTTCCCTTCGTTTATTGCTTCTAATCCTCCACAAGCAGGTAGTACACTTCCAAAAGGATATTGATCCATCTTCAAACCTTCTATTTTCATCTGTCTGAAACATTCAATAGCCTCCTTTTCCAATCCATTTTGAGCAAGTCCTTTAATCATCGCTGACCAAGAAACTGAATCTTTCTCCATTCCTCGAAATAACTGCAGTGCATCATCGATCATTCCACATGCTAGAAGTCCACCCATCAGCGTATTGTACATAACCGTATTTCTATCGTCTAACCCGTAAAAAACCTTCTTTGCATCAGAGATAAAACCAACTTTTGAATACATATCCAACAATGGACTCCCAACTAAAAGATAAGACTCAAACCCAAGTTTGATAACCTGCCCATGAATCTGCTTCCCCAAACTAACATGCCCATTACTCGAAGATAGTTTCAGCATTGTCATCAACGTAACCCTAGTCAAATTAGCAGAAAAATCTTTCATCATCGTATTATAAGCCTTGACGGCTGCACCAACCAATCCACTCAAGGAATAGCCTTCAATAAGCACGTTCCAAGTGACACCATCACGATCAGGAAGCTTCTCAAAGGTACGTTCCATCTCTGAGAGAAGCCCAGATTTTGAATAAGCCAAAAGAAGATTGTTCCAGGAGAAAAGGTTTGGTTGGGGAATTCCATCGAACACTCGGCGTGCATAAAGGGAGCTTCTGATTAAAGCATACGCGTGGACGATGTTGTTATGCAAAAACGTCTCTGGATGAGGAAGAGTTCTGATAATATTCCCATGGATCATCTTCACATGGCGACTCGCTCCCAACCCAATGCATTGCTTTATCTGAGCAGAGTAGTAGTTCGACGCCATAGTCATCTTTTTCTTTTTTTTGGGTATATAATAGAATATAGTCAAATCTGATGGAACTAAACCAACCGGTTTAGTTGAATAAACCAGAGAGATCCGTTTGACTTTTGTGTCAAAATAGTTAACCCAACTCAACTCTAACTCATTATCCAATAAACTCATTTCATTTGATGGATTAGATGGTTAAATAGGTTGATCCATTAACCCATTAATGTAATAAATAAATTAATAATTAAAATATTATAATAATACTATACTAATAATAATTATTATTATCAACATCACTATTTTCAAAACGAGTTATATTTTTCATATAGCCGTACCATGCATTTTCCGTCGTCACAACGAATCCACAGTACAAAAGTATTGAGATAGCAGAACAAACTAAAAATGTCATGACTTAGACTACTTACAATGGTAACTTTTTCAGCTGTTGAAAAATTATTTCAACTGTTGAACACTTTGCAATGGTTTGTTGAAAATAAGAAAAAGATGATGTGGCAAAATTGGTGTTGAAAGTTATCAACGCCGTTGAAAATTTGTGGGTGGGCTCTTCTCTAATATGTGTCAAATTTTGATTGGACAAAAGAAAATAAACAAAAATTGATAAATGATTGGGACACTTGGACTGCATTGATTGGTCGCTTACATTCTTGATTTTTTTTTCAACTCAATTATTTAACATCAATTATTTCATCATAATTATAATTTTATATATATAATTTTTATATCAAAATTCATCATTTTCCATACTCTATTAATAGAGACTAGTTTCATTTATTTTGGACACATAAAAAAAATCTGTCTTTTTTTACTATACCTTTTTAGTTATTTTACAAAATTATTTAATTCCTAATTTTTATTTTTATTTTAATTGATAATTAATTTTTATTAATAATGGGTAACCATAGAAAATAAAAACATTAAAGAATTTAAAATATGAAATAAAAATTGTAAGGTAAAGTGTTGTAATTTTATTAAACAAAACCATTGTAGAAACTAAAAATTAATGGGGTGTTGAATTATGATGTGGAAGATAGAGATGATGATATGGAGTGTTAAAAAGTGAAAAATGGGTGTTGTAACATTTTAACCATTGTACATAGTCTTATACAAAACTATTTTGCAATGTTGGTGTTCACAATTTATACTCTCTTCCACTAATCTCAAACGCTTAGTAGTAGTAGTCGTAGTATCGTATTTTCGTTAATATAGTAACATCATTATAATATAGTACATATAGTAACTTTTAAAAAGAAAAAAAAAAAGATTACAATAATTTAATATTCTATCTAACAAGAAGAAATATCATGGCTCAACCTTCATATTTGCAGCTGGGAGAGATGCTGTAATAAGAAAAAATTACAGAGAAGGTTTACCAAAAAAATTACTATTATCATTTGGTGAAAAAAAGGTAATACAGGTTTCAGTTTTCACCTGTAGCTGCTGCTTGAGGGTCAGGTGTGACATCACCAGCTCCATAGTTAATGTGGATCACATTTTGCAAATCACCCTCCCATCCATTTGTTTCCTATTTTACAAAGTTAATCACCAACAAAATCAGATTATGAGCTCGGATTGTTCACTTTACAGACCGCTAAATCGCTAATACATACCTGTCGCTTGAATCCACCATTCATAGAAGACAATGGAGAGCTAATGGTCCTTCCGATGCTGGAAAGGGTTTGTTGCATGAATCCATGTGGTAGAGGAGGATAAGCCATTGACATATTTGGGGGGAATGGTGTTGTAGATGAAGAACCAGCTCGTAGTTGAAGTGCCTGCGCATATAATTCAGTTTACTAGAACCTTAGGATGAGGAGAATTAGTTAAAAGACTTGCAAAAATAGCTTACATCTTTTGCAAGAAGACCTTCAAGGTTAAAGTCCATTTGTGGGTTCACAGTTGCAAGCTTCATCGATAAAAACTGTTTAAGCAAAAAACAGAAGAATATGAGAAAAAAAAAATTGATTACAAGAAGAAAACACAAAGAGCACTTCGTTGAGAATTAGGAAATGTCGTACCTCAACTTGGCGTTGTAATGATTGTACGTAGTTTATGATTTCGTCAAGCATAACTGCCTTCCCAGTCACCTGCAAACACACAATTCATTTTTCTGCATTAGCTTTGTCTCTGTTCTTACATATTAATATCCATCACTATCAACAAAGACCTTACCTTGTTGCAACCCGGTACAAGATCTTGAAGAAACTTCATCCTTTCACTAATTTTTTCTCTCCTAACCTATAATCACAAAGTAATTAGATGAAGAAAAAAAGAAGAGATAGCTTCTATTCAACTTCAACTTCCAAGATAGTTTTAGAAATTGTACCCTTTCTGCAAGACTATGGCTATTTGTAGCCTGGCCTCTTCGTGCCCGCACATGAATATATCCATCTTTTGGAGGATCAGAACTTTGTTTGCCCTGTTGTTTCCCACTGTTTGTCTTGTTTCCAGGTGAATTTGGACTTTGCTCACTATTCAGCTTTTTATCACCATTGTTGTCTGGTTCTTCCTCAGATTGCTGAGATCTGTGTGATTGAGCTGCTTCAGAATTCTACAAACAGAAAAGATTACGAATGTTAAAAAGAAACATAAAATGGCCGAGAGAACAAATATAAAAGAGTAACTTCAAATCTTCACCTGCCCATTTCTTTTCCTCTTCTTTGTGTTGGAAGAAGTTTCTCTGCCTTTCCGACCGTTACCACCACTAGACTGAGTATCCTCAGATATATTGCCCGATCCAGGAACATTCGGTTTAGCTTGTTCACTAGATCTAACAGTTGGGTCTTTCACTTCTGTAGATACATCATTGTGAGGTTCACAAACATTAAGTTCATTACTTTGACACTGCCCTTGCATTGTTCCACCACCTTGAAGAAACAAACCAATCGACTCAGGATTCCCAAGTGGTTGATTCACCATATCACTAAAATTCCCACCGCTAAAAAGCGAAAACCTCGCAGCACGCTCTATAAACCCTGAATCAGCCGGGAACTGAGCCATACTCGGAGGAAGGAAGCTATTCGCATTCGGCAAGAAAAGACCATTGCCTTTAGGAGGCAACAAATTAGGCAGATTCCAACCCATTTCAAGAGATCTATCAATATTACCCCTAAACGAAGAAGACGAAGCATTACCACCATTGTTCTGGACATTAAAACCGCCATAACCCACAGCCTGAACACTAGTGGGATCATACCAAAGAGTTTGCCCAAATGAATCCATAATCTGAGATGGAGAACAAGACGCAGGACCAGCTGATATCAGATTCTCTGAAGGATATGAATCAATCGGGTTAGAACCCGAAACTCGCCAATCACCAGACGGATTACTAACCAAATCATAGCTATCAGGATTCCTCTTCTCTGCTGAAAACTCATCTTTCTCACTTAAATCCATCTTCTTCTAAAACTCGATGAACACCACTAATCAAAAAACCTCCAAGATCAAAACCACTACAAACCAACCACCACACAAACACATTCAACTTCGTTTTTAGTGACACAATCCAACTTGAAGAACAATGATTCAATGAAGAACAAGAGAAACCCAAATCAATAAATTCAGAAAAGAAGCTGAATCAGTCAACGGAAGACAAAAAGGATGATGATTTATCCGTACAAACTCCAAAAACCCTAAGCCAGATTTAAGCTAATAATCGAGCTAAAAGAGTCAGAAGAAAGATACCAATTTTACAGAATCTGTGCCACCACTTTCTGAACAAATTTTGAATCTTTTTCCTCAATTTCTAACAACAAAAGCTGAATTGAAACTGGGTCCTTTGGGTCAGATAATAAAAACCCTTTTTTCTGTTCTTCAGCTGCAGAGAGAGAGAAAAAAAAGATAAGCAAACGAGTGGCTTTTTCTAGAAATGGAGAAGAAAAAAAAAAGGAAGTGAAGAAGAAGAAAGGAGAAGAAAAAAAAATCGGAAAAGGTTCTGGATTTATACCCACGCTTGCATAAAAAACAGAGCTTTTTGATCATTAAACATAAACACCGCCATAGCCAAAGTATTCAAGCATTATACTATTTGCAGCGGATTTTTTTTTTAAGCTAAAGGTTTAGTTTCAAAGATTGGTTAAAATTGATTTGATTAGTTAAATCTGTATGGTTTAATTTAAACACGTAGTTATTCCAATTATTACAATCAGCTGACAGTGACAACTTTCATTTTGGGGTTATTTTATTCTATTATTTTATTTTATTTTTTTGTTATTAAAATCCTCGAAAAACAGGCTTTCATGATTTCTTTTTCTTGTTTTTATAATTAATGAATTAGGTTTGTCTGGTAAAATATTCTTTAAAATCCATCTAGCTTAAGCTTACTTTATAACATTGTTAATTTTTTTACTACAAATATCGAAATAATTTTACAGAAATATATTAGTGTAAAGACTATTGTTATGAGCTTACTTTTAGAAAGTCAGTCTTTTTATTTTTTTGGTCAACACTTATTTTTAGTCAGTCATGTCTTACATGTGCATACTTTTATGATTTTATCAGCTAGTTTCAATGTTGAATAAGTTCAAGTTTCCATATTCAAATGTTTTTTTTTTCATATACTATAAGAGGGTTAATCTTTCTATTGCCCAGTGTTTATATATGGTAGAATAATGCTTGCGAATAATCATAACAATTATTGGTTTCATGTTCAATGTTTTGGATTTTGTACCGAATCATAGGTAAATTCTTAAACAAGCATTTTTATTTTCATGCACGGTTTGTTGGAGATTTATTATATTTTTTTAAAAAAGTTATTTTTGTGTCTTTTGACCGCTTGCTTTCGCTCAAGAATATTTTTGCAGCTCAAGTCTAGTTGTAAACAGTACTGCTAAGACTTACTAAAATATTCATAGCAATTACAATAATGTTAAGATTTTAAAATAATATTTCATTGTTGAACATATAATTAGATCTTTTACTGTATCTTGGAATAGTTTAGTTTACTTAGATATTCAAGTTGTTACATTCTGTCAGTTTAGGCAACTTGAGAGTTGAGAAACTTTATTCAAATAAAAATTATTCGTACATCTTGGTTAGTCAAATAATCTACGAGATCTTCGTGGTTGATAGAGGTCTTAGACTACAATTATTTTGTTAGCGAGAAAAAAGATTACAATTATTTCTTAGGCTTTTCAAAAAATCTAGAATTAATTACGGATTTTGCCCTTTTTCATAGTGGCATTTGTGGATTTTGCCTTTTTTTGAATAGTTTGTGGATTTTGCCTTTTTTTAGGTTCCAAAAATATGATTTAACATGCGTTTCACTCGTTTTGTTTGGGTTTAGTCGGTTCCATTTGTTCTTAGGGTTTAGTATTTGGTATAAGGTACGTATTTTTGAAAAAAAAAATCGCAAAAAACGTACATTTTTAAATGTTAAAAAGGGCAAAATCCGTAAACTATTCAAAAAAATGGCATTTTCGTAAGTTTTTCCCAAAAAATGGCATTTTAGACAATAATCCCAAAAATCTATCCTTCTATAGTTCTATTATTGACATTGGACAACGCAGTGGAATTCTCCACTTATCATTTTATATATATCTTAAAAATAATTGACTAGTCGTAATCATATTTAAACTATTACTCCATTAAACCGGTGCCAATTCTGGTTCGACTCCTTTTGTACTAAAGTTTTGTCGAAGATGTGCTAGAGTAAAACAAGTCCATAAATGTCTAGTTTACTTAAGCAAAAGGAAAAAAAATCTAGTCTTCCGAAAAAACAAGTATGCAATGAATTCAATTTCTGAAAACTCAATCATAAGTTCTAATCTGTAAGATATATGACATGACCAATCTCCAATCATTTAGTCGCTTAAAACAATCTTAAAGTCTGTTCAAAATGGTTACACGAATCACATTAGTCAAATTATTATCTGATATTGGAACTTTCACAACTCCATGCTGATGATATAATTTGGGACATCACATCTATACATATGATATATTAATTGTTGTTGATTTTATAATGTAAAAAAAAGGTTCATAGTTTTATTTTATTTTTTGCTTTTGCATTAAGAAAAATGTTCAATAATCATAGACATATATGAGGAATTTAGAAGTACTATACTAAAAATTTGAGAAAAACACGTTATCTTTTGTTACAACCACTACGATTTACGTTGTAAGAAAAAAAATTCTTCGACCGTCATACAAATACAATAAAGAGGCTTAATCATTTGAGCCTACCAATTCTATTTTTACATATTCCAACACTCCTTCGTATGATACCAATGAAGTGATGACGATTTCATTCAGTGCATTATATACGACTGCTAATCTCTTAGCTTGTGGTGAAGTCAAAGATCAAAGCACACGCAAGATCTTGTCCCAAGTGCTAAGAAAATGCATTGTTATTTTTTCTTAGAATTACTTCATTAATTAGGTTCTAGTAATTGTATTAGTGTGAATATTGAAATATGAAATAAATTATCGATCGATGGCCAAAATTACTTAAATTTAGTTATAAAAATTAAAAACTTGATGTATTTTATTAACTAGGTAAATGATTACTAACGCTAATTGTTTACTCCTACCACAAATTAGTTTATTAATTATGGGTCATGAACAAGTGTAAACGTATTAAGTAGTGAAAAAATTATTAGAATAAAATAAAGGAAGAGTAGATGGACGGTCCGGTTAGCGCAAAGATCGAGGTCATTATTAGTTGGCCTTGGGACTTGCAATTTCCAAAGACCTAACAAAATTAAACCTTATAATAATTGAATTCTCCAGCCCACACCTTCACTTTATCTCCTCTTTTTCTATTTTTTAATCCCTAATAATTAACCATAGTTTAACTTTTGTTTTATCAATTAACCTTACCCAAACAGTTACGTTTTGAATCATAGTTTAAGCTTAGAGCATCAGCAAAAGCATAACCGAAGGGATATATGTTAAGACGATTTTATAATTAAAAAAAGCTAAGAGTTTGTGTTTAGAAATAAAGTTAATAGACTTGATTATTGGTAGAGGCGCCTACTTTTATGAGATCCTCTCCGTCAAAAATTCCTAACCAACAATATCCTCCCACATGGCTCTCACACCCGGGTGTGGGATAACACTCGACTTACGTCTCTAAACTAACTATTCCCTTATTTTCTTATATTTTATTACTTACATCCAACGAGAAATTACCCCACAGTGGGTGGTCTAATTAAATGTCAATATTGTTTATCTCCACTATGTACCTAGTCATTTTTTTTACACATAAGATCCATATAAGAGAGCTCGAAATTATTTTAGTTGATTTTACTAACTAAACCATGCACCCTTCATCACCACATGTGTGTAATACTCTTTCCATTTCAACTTAGTTAAATAAGTATTATTTTGGACTTTTAGGCATATGAAATATATAATATCAAAAATTATTTTTGACGACAAGAAAATTGTACTCCTAATATATTTTATATTTAACGAAGATTAAATCCAAAGAATATGACAAACTTTATATCAAATATATTGTCAGTGATATTATCAAATTGTAGAACGCTTGGAATAAAAAAAAAAATTAAGCTGTAGAACGATTTTTGTTATATATACAACCAAGTTTGTTTTAACTATGCTCTAAATGGTATCAAGTTATCAATTAGGGATAAATACATTTATTCTAGCAACATAACTTTGACACGTCCTAATAATTATGTAGGTATGTAGGGTTTGAATTAGTGTTGTGGAGGGAGCGAACTAAACTATTAACAGATTAGATTGTTTTTATTTTTGGGACAGACAATAACAATTTGTAATTGGTCTGTGACAGATTTCTTCTATTTTTTCGGTACACATTATTACGTACTACTCCCTCCGTTTCGTTTTAGTTGTCGTTTAAGGTTTTTGCACACAAATTAAGAAAATCATTAAATTTTTTGTTTTATCCTTTATTAATATATTTTATAATTTTTTCATTGGTCAAAACATTAAAACATTAATGACAAAACATTAATTTTCACCAAACATTTGCATTGAAAACCTAAAACGACAACTATTATGAAACAAAATTTTAATCCTAAAACGACAACTAAACTGAAACGGAGGGAGTATAATTTATTAATGGTAAATAAAAAACAGTTTAATTAACAAACTGATTTGTCCTTCCCAACTACCGCAAACATTCAAATCCGTAATCATGCATAGATTCCTTAACTCGAATGTCTTAACATACACTATAACAAGGCCTGAACGACGTAACTAATGGTAAGTGAGACGATCTTTTTGTCCATACATATACAAAACAAACAATCTTATGATATATTCAATAAATGTTGTTCACATCAAGGTGATTTCTATACGTTCGTGATTCCATACATAGTTACGGCCACTTATGAGCCCAATCATAATCACCCTCGTTTCATCCAAGTGATCTTTCTGTCATATTCTTAACATTTCACCATAATAACTGCCTATAAAGACGATCATTCCCATTTCACCACCATACACAACTAAACCATCATAAACAAAGTAATCACATCATGTAAACTATCAATTTAACACCGTTGGTCTCAAGTCTCAACCATATGTTGACAGCGAACAATTTATCTCAATTACAGTTATACATTAATTCGTCATGTTTAGTCACCGTCACAAAATTGAATTAGAGTAGATACTGTCATAAATTCAATATTATCAGTATACGTACATGATATTCTGTAATAAATTCTACTAACTTTGAGAATTAAATTGTATATTAACAGATAAAAGAATATTTCAAATTTTGAATTTATAAATACAAAATATCAGTATTGATAAACAAATCATAATCTAATGTGAGTGTATAATGTTATTATCTACATGTTAAAGACAAATCACAAAAAATTATGGTAAATCAAATTGTTTTTTTTTTTAAATTTTGAAATATTACATTAATTGTCTAACTATATTATCTAAAGGTTACAGTTATATTTAGGCCTTTTCAGCTGTAACCAATAAGAGCAGCTTAAGCAGTCGTTCTTCTTCCTTACCAAATAATTCAACGTCCACCACAACATAGCACTCCCGCTAACGTAAGCTAAAACACTAACATGCGCGGCTCTTTCTTTATCGTTGGCTGACCTGTAAACAACCTCCGCGCATTTTAGCATCATTTTCCTGACGCCAGAAAACACGTTACTCTTGAAAAGCAAAATTGAAGTTCGTTGACGGAGTAAAGGCTCTCTCTGTTTATTCATCTACCCGAATTACAGATTTTCATCGGTAAAGTTTTGATCTTTCTAGATCCTGTTTGAATCTTGAACTCTCTGTTTTCTCTGTTTCTAATTGTTTTTTCTTGTTGAATTTTGATCTTTTTGTTCTGCTTTTATGGTAAAGTTTGAATCTTGTTGTAGCAAAATTGCCAAATTAGTTGGATCTCTTTGAAATGCTAAGTCTTTAGAAGTATGTAACACTAACTGACTTGGCTTCTTGACAAGTGGATTCTTCTCAAATTGACTTCTCTTTGCATAGGTTTTGTGACAAAGTATGGATTTTGATTTGGTTGGCACTTACTATAATGTGTTTCTGGGAAGGACGTTTTCAATTATTTGCTTGGATGTTCTGGTTTTAGTTGATGAATGATTGGTTTCATATAGAAGAATTGAGCTATGGCTAGTGTTAGGATTGGAACTCGAGGCCATTGTAGTGAGAGAGAGAAGAAAAGTGTTTATATTTTCTAGGCAAGAGAATGTGTTAATTGAGAACTAGTATATTGGGAGATGAGCATTGTCTCCTTTTTTTAAGTAGGCGATATTGCGATAACTCCATTCGAAAGATAGTGCCTTGACCTAAGTAACCATTTTCCTAAAAAAATTTCATAGTCACAAGCTTACAATGTAATCATTTTGATTTTTTCCATTTTTTCTTGTTTTTTTAGCTAAGCTTTGAAATTTTGATTTGCAGGCCAAGAAATGGAGGAAATCATTAGGGAGGATCATGGTGAAGCTTTGTCTAGTAGGAGTGAGGAGGAGCAAGAGATGTTGAGGATGTTGACAAAACTAGAGATAGACTCAGCTTATACTAGTGAAAAGCTGCTGAACCTGCATGTTCTTCTTATGCATCTTTTGGCATGGGATAATGATCTTGAAGGGATGGGGACACCTGATTCTTCTCCAGCATCCTTTGAAAAAGCTTTGGCGTTTGATCTGTTATGCGGTATATTGGAGTCGGAGTTAAAGGAGGTGGACGAGGTTTTGGATGTGTTGGAAGCCCAAATCGTTGACACTTCTTATAAGATATCTAGTTGCAAACATGCAAATTATATTGTTATCGAAGGCAAGTTGGGTGAATCTGCAGAATCCTTGAAGCAGTCTAGAGGACAAGTCTCAGAGATCACTTTGCAATTAGCTCAGCTCCGAAGAACACTTCATTACATAAGAAATGGAACAAGTAATCACTTTTGATATATGGTCATTAAAAAAAATTTGTGCTTTGGTTTTCTTAGCTTTTCGTTGTTATTGACAAACATGTTGGCAGGTGAAAACGAGGAGTCAGTGGAGTTTTCAGGAAACGGTCAAGATTTAAGGCAGAAATATGCGCTGAAACCATCGGACTTAAGGCATAAAAATGCTCTGAGGATGCTGGAGAAGTCATTGTCAAGAGAGCTAGAGCTTGAGAAGAAGTTAATGGAGTTCCAGCAAAATGAAGAACAACTGAAACTCAAGCTACACTACACTGAGGAGGTATCTTCTCGGATGGAAGAAGCATCAGAGTTTATATGGGGACGGTTTCTAGAGGCAGATAATTCTTCAGAGGTTCTTACGGGTATTTCAAAGGAACTTGTTGGCCGTCTACAGATTCTCCAGTTTAGTCTGAATGGGTCAGCCCAACGGGAATCCGAACTTAAGTCTAAGCTTGAAGATTGCACTGTACAACTCGAAGCGAAAGATCTTCTGGTGCAAAAGCTTGAGGGAACAATTTCAGAAAATAGTGAGATAGTTTCAGAAGTACTCACTTTGAGGGAATATGCGAAGTCAGCTGAACAAAAACTGAAAAATACCGAGCTTGAGCTGAAAAGTGTCAACACCTCCAAACAAGAAATCCTGGTACATCTAGCTGAAATGGAAAATGCAAATGACTCGGTCAAAGAAAACCTTTTCGAGGCTGAAAGCAGAGCTGAGACTGGAGAAGCTAAGATTAAAGAGCTAAATGCTGCAAATCTTGAACTTACTGAGGAACTAAATTTTCTCAAAGATGCTGATGATAAAAAGACAAAGAAGGTGAACTCTCTCGAGAAGCAAGTCAGAGAATTAGAAGTTCAAGTACAAAACTCCAAGGTATCATCAGAAGCAAGTCAAGAACAGCAGAACATGTTGTATTCAGCTATATGGGACATGGAGACCTTAATAGAAGATCTCAAGTCTAAAGCCTCAAAAGCTGAGAGTAGAACGGAGACAGTGGAGGATCAATGCATTGTGCTTTCTACCACAAACTCTGAACTCAACAAAGACGTGACCTTTTTGAGGCAAAAAGCCAAATCCTTAGAAGCATTGTTGGAACTAGCTAACGATGAGAAAGAGAGATATGCACAAGAAATAACTACACGGAACAAGGTTTTGATGGATATGATGTTGCAATTATCCAGTGAAAGGGAGCGTATACAAGAGCAGGTACTTTTGGCTATGTGCATAATTGTTTTCTCTAGGGACTCAAGAGCATAGCATTGTTGACGCATTAATGTTTTTTCTTTCTCCAGCTATATTCTTTGGCAAAGGAAAACAAAATACTTAGAGGGAATCAATGCTCAAATACATACCAAAGAAATGGATCTTATGCTGGGGACAAAGAGCTGCAGTTACACACAGACGGTCACGGAATAGAGGCACTGGCTGAAAGTCTGCAGGCAGGTATTCAGTTTATTTTCCCATATCCCTAGTTATTTCCTGTGTATTAGGTAAATCATTGCAGGAATATAGCTTTGTTGCTTCAGAATAACGATAGATAAAGCAAAATATAGATGAGAGAACCTCTCTTGTTACTAATATTATGTGGTATTTGCCCTCTTTGAACAGGAGGATGAGAGAACAAGGAAAGAACCAGAGAACCAGTCTGTGTCTGAAAAGAGTAGCACGTGCACGGAGATCAGAAGGGCAAGCAACTTGAAACACATACCAGTTTTGGCCTTAGTTTTTGTGCTGTTATGTTCATTCTTTGGTGTGACTTATTAAGGAAATATATCTTCAGTGAAAATGTCTTGGCAGTAGCATTCGCCATTTGTACATTGTGTTGTAAATACTCATTTATCTTGTATTTATTACAAGCAATGTATATCTCAAGTGTTGGTTTATCTCATTGTGTTGTAAATACTCATATATCTCTACAAAAACAAAATATTTCAATTATTAAGTGATTTCCTAAAATGGAGTGATCTCACAAAGTTGGACAAAAACAAAGTGTAATAAAAAAAGAATCAGACTAAACTTGGTAAAACCTTCACACAAGATTTGTTGCCATTTAACTGCCTTCTATTATTCTATATAAGAGGAAAATCTGAATTCTCTCTTCATCACTTGTACAATAAAAAAAAAAGAAACAAGAAAAGATTTTGAGGTTACAATTTGCAATGGAGAAAATGTCTCTCAAGCTCGTCTTCTTGTTCTCCCTCACAGTCATATCATTTTGTAATGCTTCCTTGTATGATAACTTCTTCTTTGTTATACAATTTTTGCTGCGGTTTTGTTTTGAAGTTTTGTTGTGTGTGTATTTGTGAAGGTTTTTCTTTGAGTGCCGCGAGAGAGATGGCGAAAGATGAAGTGAATTGTATCGGCGGTCATTGTCCTGATGGAAAGAAGAACTGTAACTGCTTGCTTCCTATTGCACCAACAATGGACATTTATGAGACCAATGCATCTTGCCTCGTAGATAACGAATGCATCAAGTACTGTCCTAAGAGCTGCAAGATTGTGAACTGTAATTTTGGAACCTGTTTGTGTGAGTACTGTTAAAGAGATTAGAAAGCATCATAACTTATAAGAAAGAGAGAGGAACAAGTGATATTCAAATACATATATAAAATTATTTAATTAATTAATTTATTATCCTCCTTGTAAAAAATATCTCTGCATCACTCTATACAACTGGAATTTTTGATACAATTAAGTTCTAAATGCCTGAAACAGGTTCCAAATTTGTTTTGAGAGCTTCTGATAAAGCTCTCTTTGCACACTCTTACTAAGAATTTTCTAAGAGCAAAGTTCACGCGAAGAGGGCTTGAATTAGACATGGTAGAGGATACATCAATATCTTTCTCACGGCAAGGCATTGTGGAAAACAATTTATCTATATTAGCTGTAGGGACATTGTTTTGTTTGTTTTGTTAGGTTCATCAAGCTACTTGAGACACATACAAGTTTTTGGCCCTAGTTTTTGTGCTGTTTCTTTCATTCTTTTGTTTAAGGAAATTTATATTCAATATTGAAAATGTCTTTGGATTCTCTTGTATTTATTTCCAAAATGTATGTTGTTTATTTCCCTCTACAAAATCAAAGTCAACAAATTATAAAATGATTTCCTAAAATGGAGAAATCTCACAAGTTAAATTAAAACGATGTGTAATCAAACTTGGTATATAAAAGAAGACAATCTGACTTCTCTCTTGTTAACTTGTACAATCAAAATAAACAAAAAAAGATTTTGAGATTACATTAAGCAATGGAGAAAACATCTCTCAAGCTTATCTTCTTGTTCTCCCTCACAGTCATAGCATTGTGTATGCCTTCTTCTATGATAACTTCTTATTTTTAGTTAATGTTTTGCTTTGGTCTTGTTTTGAAGTTTGTGGTTTGTATTTGTGATCAAGGCTCGTTTTTAGGTGATGCCAGAGAGATGGTGAAAGAAGAAGTGAATTGCATCGGCGGCAAATGTCCTGAAGGAAAGAAGAACTGTAAATGCTTGCCACCGATAGCACATATAATGGACAATCGGCCTTGCACTAAAGATAGTGACTGCAACAAGTACTGTCCTAGGGAATGCAAGCTTGGAACCTGTGTCTGTTCGTGTGATTTTGGTTGTACATGTACCTGTTATGCGTTAAAATAGTGAGATAGAGAGAGAGAGACTATCAATTAGTATTTATAAAATAGTGTTTGAATCAGTTTATTATTATTCTTGAAAACATATCTCTGAAGCTAGTATTTAATAATACAATTGGAATTTGAAACAATTGAGTACTAAAGGCCTGAAACAGGTAAATCTGTTTTACATTTCTTTTAGTGCTAACAAGAGCTTCTGAGAAAGCTCTGTCTCTGTAGATCTTTTGTGCACTCTTGTTAAGAATTTTCTAAGGGCGAGAATCATGTGAAGAGGGTTCTCGAGATGGACAGCGTGACCAGCCTCTGGGATTTCAACCATCTCGATGATATTGTTTACGCTATTCTTGCTTTTACTCATCTCGCGGTACATTCTAGTAGCGATTTGCTTGAATTTGACATCTTTCTCTCCGAATACGAGCGAGATATTTGTATCACAATCCCCAACTCTTCCCACAATGACCTAAATTTAAAGGGGACAACATCATCATAGTCATCAGACATTATCCCATTTGAATTAAATTCATAAAAAATATATAAATAGTTGCAAGCAACATCAACTTACGGTTGTCTCCCACTGCTTAGATCAGACAGGAGCTTTGCAACACTAGGAACATCATCATGTAGCAAGCGGCTTGCAGCTATTTTACTAAAATGGGGATGATTTCTCAAGCTAGTCATTGAGAAAATCGCTCATGTGAGTGATCAGTTTAAGTCCGGGGAACAAAAAAACGAAACTAACAAAAGTTGTATTGTACTAAGAAAGTCACCTCTTCCACAAGCCTCCATTGTACCAGTTCTCTAGAAAGATTTCGAGTCCATTGTCAACCATCATTCGTGCTTTGGAATCATCTGTTGCACTTCGAACTTTCCTTGCCACTGGATCCTTGAGTCCCGGGCTCCCTGATACCACGACAGCTCCTTCGATCTGTAGAACAGCATCCAAATTCCATTATACACATCATTAAAAAATGTTAAATTTCCAGATTAATGGAACCCACCTTGTTGCTAAACCTCAAAGCCATGTACAGGGCTATTCTTGCTCCCATGGAATATCCAACTATAGTTACTTTCCCAGGAGTAATTTGCTCAATCAACTTATACAATGCCTTCGCTATCATCTCCATTGAGAAAGTTGGGGCCGTCTGGGTCTCACTAGCATGACTTTGTACCCTTGACCTTCCGTGACCAGGAATATCGACTGAAATGCATCTCGCAGATCCCGAGATACCCTTCATGATGGGGATCCATTCTTCACCAGTTCCAAGAAATCCATGAAGAAACAAAGCTACACTTCCCTGAAAAATATATTACAGCAGAGTGAAAAACAAGAGAGAAATTGACCAAGAACAGCTTTATATCTTTTTAGCTTCGGAGATAAAAAATCACAAACAAGGACAAGCTTACTTCTGCATTCTGCCCAATGTCGTGGACTCTAATGAAATGAGAGAACCCATCTACATCCACCCTCAGTTCATACCTCCGGACAGGAATTCCTTTACTGGTTCTAACAATAACATCGTTGTTTATCTTAACATCCTTTAGATTTCTACTAGAATCAGCAACAAATCCTTCAACAAATCCACTATAAGGGCTACGAAATATCCCTAATGTATTCATCATTACGTCTTCACTAAGCCACCGATAAGTGCCAAGACCATGGGCTACAGAAGGGGATGTTCCTTGCTTCTGCTCTGTGGATGCTTTGACGTTTACCATCTCCAAATATGATGCAAATAAAATATATGCTGATAAACCTAGGCCACTTTCGTATGCAGCACTAATAACAGCCATTTTTCCATGCTTCTGTGCCCACCGAGCAATCAGGGCTGCATTCTCAAACCCTCCCACAACACTTGGTTTAATAACCTACAATTCCAAGTATGATAAAACAAAGTCAAGCCTATTTAATTTGAAAGCAAAAATGAAATAAGATAGAGCCGATAATTTAAAATGATAGCGCTGATATATTATGATTGTACCAACAAAAACTTAAAAACCCAAACAGGGGAGGCAAGATTAAATGATCATCAAAGAAATTAGCACACAAGAAAGAACATATGTTTTGACAGTGTCAGGCTCATGTAAATGAAGTAAAAAAGGACCAGGGGCTTACAACAGCAACTATTCCAGGATGGGTATATTTGGTAAGCATAAGTAGAGGACATTCCTCAAAATCATCAAGGGTCTCATCAAGTGCCACTGGTAATCCAGTTTCTTCATGAAACCTTATAAGGTCATCTTTATTCTGGACAGGTTCCTGAGATATACAAAAAGTTCGTCACTGAAGTTATATAGGCAACATAAATCAGTTATTTTGGAGTAATACTTCAGAACACAATCAGATTGCGATAATTCATACTGTACCAGACCTCAATATATTTTAAATTACAGCTTTTCACCAACAAACCAAACTCTGTAGCCTCTTCAAAAGTCCAACGACAATTTGCATCTGCACGGAGTTCAATTTGATCGCCAACGGCTCTCCTTACTTCTTGCATAACTAAAGCATCTTGAACAGAGTTCACTCGACGACCAACCTGTCATTTTAGGCAGGTTTGTCCCCCAGTCAGCAATCAATAGCTTGAAAATGCAAAGTGAGAAAGCCAACCACCTCAATTTATGCATAAAATGATAACACTCAGTCATAAATTTAATAGAGTTGAACGTTAAGAAATCCAACACTCAATCATAAAATAAAATAATAATCCAGCTATCTTACTTGATAATTGAGTGTAATCTTGTTTGTATGATTAAAAAACGTTGGCTTACTTTAAGTTTAATAGCACTGAACCCTTCTTCAACAAGTTTTCTAGCAACGTATGCGACCTCCAATGCGGTACCTTCAGAATCAAGAAGGGCACATATTTGAACAGAATGTGGCTGAGCAGAACCATTTTCGTCTTTCTGATAATGAAGTATCCCCAACAAACTAGAATCATGTCTTACTGCCATAGCATTTAGAAGAGCCATTTCCAGACCACATCTGACACTAGGGAAAATCGATGATGCCTAAGAAAAAAGAAGGAAATTGATAAGCCTTCAATTATGATTCCCAGGCAATTATTCATCTGTAGATAGTTTTCTATTTCTTTAACAAGAAGACTACGAAGATCCAGAATTTTTGCACCTAGCAAGATTGAAAAAAATGAAGAACTAGCATTCTATCTTGCGCAACAGTCTTTTACTTCGCAATTTCTCCTGATAGAGAGCAGCTGTATGGATTAAACTAATTTTCTTCTTACAGAACTAAGGCTAGGGAAGCTTACAGTAATTCCAAGTTCACTCCAAATCCAGGAAGAAATAGAGCCATTTAACAAAGGAAGCATGTAACTAAATTTAGCTCCATTCACGAGGTGAAGAACTAACTGAAGCTGCCCCTCAACATCCATTAAGTTCTCTATATTACTGTCCAGAGGTGCAACCTGCTCATGAAACACAATACGAGAACATGATTCTCAGTGTAAGTTTAATACAAGCTAATCATCTGGCAGTGGGACCTGGGAAAAGTAACACAAATGTAAAAGAATGTACTATATACTGATGAAAAATTAAAAAGAATAAAATAGTCAACCTCTCCATAGCCAATGCTTCCATCCTCCAAAGTGAGGGAGAGTATAAATCCTTCTCGATGGAATGGAGAGAATTCATCAGAACATATGGTAGGTCTGTCACACAGTTTGACTCTGCAAATAGAGTTTTTATTAGACAAAAAGAAAAAGAAAACGGTAATATTCAGATTTAGTCTCTGAGGAATTCTTACCTGTACTGCGAATATTGTATTCCAGAGACTTGGCAAAGAAGTACATTTCCGATCATCGGATGAAGAAGAGAACTGGCCGAGATAATGCCTAGGGAATTTTCTGCAGCTTGGCGTGCAAACCTCTCCAAAGTGCTGTGAACAAGTATTCAATGTCAACAAAGAGCACGAGAAGTGAGGACATGTAAAACCCAAAAATAAAACAAAAGCCCAAGACAACCTATGAACGATTGCGTTAGCGTTTATAGAGCTTTCAACCTCCACAATGCAATCCATCTCTTCCACGCTGGGTACAAATAGAGCATCCTCAAGTTCACTTTTCGTCCCAACGTGTACATACCTCACACTGCATATATAGTAATTTGGCTGAGTTATTTCTTCTTATAAACCATGAAGACCCTACATAATCAAGGACACTGTAAATCATGGAGAACCGACTCGACTATAGACTAAGAAATAGATACAGTGAACAAATTAAATGACCATCTATGCTATCAATACTGGATTTCTTTTTCTTGTATGTTCTATATATATATCTGTGCTATGGTCATGCGTATATAAAACAAAATTAACATGTAAAACTTAAAAGTTCAGAAAAATCTTATCCATTTTTCTTTTCTCCAAAACCTACATGTTGTAGAACCAGAGAACATTAAAATAATAGCATAGTGGGAAAGGAAAACAAAGTAAAAAGTGTTAATATGTTTTTTACCCATGTGCCAAACACAAGTTTTCAATGGAAATGTCATGTGATGTATAGAAATATTGATTTAACACGCTAAGCTCTGTTCTCTTTGCAATAGGAAGAAGTCGGAAGATTCCACCTCCACGATTGTTTATCACAAGAATTGTCATTGGTTTCCTTGCAATCCTAGCAAGTCAGATTAAACTTCAGAAATTAATCGTTATGTTGACTTATAAACCATGGCATATCTGTTTGGTGTATAAAATCCACCAACAGTGAAACTACAACAATAAAAACAGAGGAAAAGGGCTACCTCTGCTTCAAAATCGCCAATCCATTTGTATCATGAAGGAAAGAGATGTCCCCCACCACACAGACCACCTGATATACGGTGATTTACCAATTAACAAATTTAACTTTTGACATGGTAAACAAAACACATGAGTAAATGGTTCTGACACTTCTTCCACTTCACGCATAAAAGGGAAAAAAATCAATTAAAATCTTACTCTCTTCTTGCTTCCTACAGCAAAGCCAGTGGCCGAGCTGAGCAACCCATCAATGCCACTAGCTCCTCTATTTCCAGTTACTTGTATCCATTGACATGGTAGTTCTGCACTCAACATCTTATCTACCACATGAGAAGAATTTTCTGAACTACATCCATACATATCCACATCCCTTATTGGCATACTATTCCCAATGAAAAGAGCAGATTTAGATGTTAGTGCTTTAGAAAGCATGTGTGCAACGTAAGGTTCGGTCAGGGAGCTTTCAGCAGATATTTGAAATGAAATTTCCCGGGCAATCTGCATAAAAGAATGAACTATTAAAAGCAGTAAGAGTTAAATTGATCTTTTTTGCAATCTACAGGGAAACATATGTTTCTGAAAACGGTCATGTTTGATCTTATAAGGCATTTTAAGGAAAAGGTTTGTCTGGAGGACATACAGCACTCTCCAATGCTTGTAGATGACCATGCAACTTGCTTCTCCTCCATGGAAATCGAGATTTAAGCACACAATCAGCAAACTGAACAATGTTGCTTTGGACCCTGTGAGTGACCAGGTGTGATGGGTCATGTCGGCATGGATGCTTATCAACCAAAATGTATGCAAATGGAAAGCATTTCTCTAGCACCTGAGAAACTCTTTTACTTGTTATCCGACTTCCAACCTATTCACGATTTCATTTTACAAACTCTGTCAGATGCACATCAACAAAATTAACATCCACTCAATGAATTCTCGTGTTGAATTCAGCATATGTTAAAAAGAACCCTAAACATGTGATGCAGATGAAAGATCTAGTCATGCTTTACATAGTTTCAATTCCTTATCATTATTGAAACTTCTTCAAGGCATTCCAAACCCAAACAAATTTTTGAATTGAGAAGTACTACAAGATATCCAACAGTACCTGTGTAACTCTATCTATCATCTTCAATACTTAGTCTTAGATGCATGAAGCAAAAATAAAAGGATGATATATTTACCTGGATAACAACATCAAACTCTATCAAATTCCTGACAGAGTCTGAAAGCAAGGCATGATCAAGATGATCAACAAAAACAGGCGTCAACTTCTCAAGAAAAGGTTTAAAAAGCTTGCGCAGCCGTACACCCGACAAGACATCTGCAACTACAGGCCACATCAGCTCTTTCGCCAACAGAAGCGAAGCCCAAATTTCATCCTCTGTATGGATTGCACCAATAAGAAGAAGACCCTTCTTAGCCTCTTTGATTACTTGTAAGACCTCAGTAATTTGGCCAGTTGTTACACCACTGCTTTTATGGCTTTGTACTTGAAAATATTTTGTGAAAGGTTCAGCATTCGACATCCACATGTCTAATCCATTTAAGCAGTTGGATGACCAATTTGTTGGACTACCGTCAAGTGGGTCTCTAAAAGGACAATTGAGATGTACTGGTCCACAAGCAGAACCTGTTGCCCAATGTAGAGCAGAGTCTACAGTAGTAAGGACCATTCGGACTGGAATAAGATCAGTTGGAGGAGGAAGATTGAAGAAGAATCTGACAAACGAACCGAAGTGGTTTATCTGTTACACATGAAAAAACAAAATAAATTGTAGGATAAAGAAACGAAAAACGCCAACAGATCCAACTGGGATACAATAAGTCTTATCTCGACCTTACTTGATTTATTGATTGATTTGCGCCAACTCCCTGAAGTTCAGGAGGACGATCTGCGGTAAGTAGTAGCAGTGGTAAGAAATCCTCACTGGCTTCAACAACCTTTTTTGTCAAAAATCATAAGACAAACTCTGTAAGGGAACACATGTGTTTGGCGAAGTATGTGGCATGCAACAAGCTAACAAGATAATTTAGTGAAGTATAAATAAGCACAACTCTGACCGCTGGAAGAAGATTTGAAACGGCAGTTCCTGATGATGTTATAATGACTGCTGGTTTGAGGGATCCTTTAGCATAACCAATAGCATGAAACGCAAGAGATCGTTCATCAAAGCATGCAAGACACGTTGTAAGGGGATGGTTGGCAGCAGCAATTGCAAGATGGGAAGACCTTGATCCAGGAGCTACACAAAAGTACTGTGGCAGTGTGTTATGACAAAAGACATCCAAATTTGAGATTTTATCAGATGATTTGAAAGGTCAGCTCACCGTCAAACCAAGACGAGTGCATTCTTCAATTATAGCTGATGCCCATACAGCATTGATGTTAGCCTCATCTTTCAAGAAGTTGCTCACTTCAGTCTCTCGATTCAGCTGATAGCATCAAAAAAAAAAAAAAAACAAGAAAACCAAAGGAAAAGAAACTTGAATTCAGACCATCCCAAGATTCTGTTCCTAAAATTTTGATGATAACTAGAAAAGCAAGGTTCAAAAGTTACAGCCACTAGACAAAGACATCCCTTCCAAACCACTGAGCATCTTTGTAATATTCGTTGTGCAATAATCAGAATGCTTATAATTTGAACAACATGTCGATTCTTCCACTTCCCAAACAAGTCGAAGTAAAGAATCTCTCACAACGGGCATGCCGCAATTACTATGAGTGTATGATGAACAGTCTTTAGTAAAATGTAGGCCTACCCATCTAAGTTTTTTTTTTAAAATATGACCATATTTATATCTTTACGTACCATATTGTTTGAGAAAACAACGTCAGGTGAAAGCTTGCAATGGAACTGACATGATGATTGTATACTTTTCTGCAACAAAAGCTAGAAATCAAACCATATAGAATCCAAATGGTCTGAAGAGAAGAAATTCCAACGGACGACCTTCAAGGACGATAATTAAATTCTGAAATACAGGGATGAAAATTACCAGGGTAAAGAAGATACCAGTTCCTTGACGTCAGCCTGATCTCTCCCAGAAAAAGTGAAAAAGCCCATATGCTCCTGCAAAAATAAACATAATAATGAGTGGCATGAAAAGAAAACTAAGTTTACATGCTTAGTCCAGACAAAAAAGTTGTAGAAGAATCCATGTGGGCCAAGCGCGTAAAACAATATTTTAAGAAACTTCTTCCATTTTGCATGAGAGTGTTAGGTTTATAGAACGTATCAGAGAGTCAGCAAAATAAGATCCACATGGAACACGGGTTGCTAGATTTTTAATATCAGATCATGTTTAAGTGACTCTCCGGAGATGAGAAAGGTAAAATTTGTGCAGGAAACAGTTTGATGAATAGACAAATAATCAGATCTGTCCTTGCATCTTGTTCAGCTACTTAAGAAATAGGGGAAAAAGAACCTAAGTAAAGTATGTACCATCTCAATTGGATGTATCTCTTCTACACCAAACTTTGCTAGAGAACTTTTTAGATGTTTGAACCAGTGATCCTCTAAATTTGGGCAGAAATGAGAAGAAACCTGCCAGAATATGAACCAAAAGTGAGATTAAAGAAAAAAATAGAACAAAGAAGAAACAGGCATTCAGGAAATCTTAAATAAGAACCAATTGCAATTATTAAAAAAAATTAACTTTCCATCAGATTTTGACAGAAGTCAAACAAATCTGCACTAAAAAGGTTTCAACTGATCAGTTCCAAACTAAAGAAATCAGATGATAAAGTTCTATTGAACGTAAAGAAATTGTTTTTTTGTATTGAAGTAATGTTTTAAAACTCTTAGTGTTGCTTCCAAACCACAAGCACAGATAAGTCGCAAGTAACTTTTACTTTCAAGTGATGAGCTGTCACTCAGTTCATGTGTATATAAAGAGTACCATAGCACATACGTTCTTACGTCATTCCAACTTTTAGAGAGCAGGGAGTTACAAACTTATGTTGTCATCTCTTGTTCTTTTGAACTCAATGGATATAAGAACAATTTTTTTCACAAAGGTGAAGAATAAGAAGCTTTAGTCCCCGATTCCAATAAATTAATAATCAATTTATACTGTTTAGTATCCTCAAGGATAGAACGTGGTGCCTTGGACATGTATAACAAAATGCTTGGAATGATTTTAGATTCTTAGTTTTAGTTGAATTTATTGCAGATACTAAAAAGAAACGTTGGAACATCAGCATACCTGAAAAATTGATTTCTCATATGAACTAATTGTTTGCTCAAATCTGTAAGAGAGAGATTCATTCCATGCCAGTGTAACTGCTAATATAGAGACCTCCTCGTGCTCATCTAACTCAATCTGTTGAAATTTCGATATTAAAACCATGTACAGTGTAAGAAAGCTTGTTACACACATTTCATAGATCAACCGGATATACCAAAAACAAGTTAAAGATGTAATTCAACAGCTAGACGATAAAGTCAATGCCACTTCACCTGAGGAACGAAAAAGTAAGAAGAGCCACCCTTGCTATTTACAGTAGAGTATTTGTTGAATTCAATATCTGGAAAACCATAAGCCGTCACCATAGCTGATTCATCTGAGAGGAATCTGCAGAAGTTAGTTAGCTTAACTGCTTCAAGTAAAATGCAGCACTTTAGAACATGAGACTAAAGCACATTCATCACATCTTACTGGGATTTTCAAAGTTTAGCAAGAGAAATAATCATATATTCATTTTGAAACCAATTGAAACTAAACAAGCAAAAGCTTACGTTTTCATCATGCTATGTCCCTTGGAGTCGATTGAAGACGGATGAACGAAAGAGAGTGCATTCCCAATCCCAAAAACCCCATGAGGTTCCTTTACATATAGTGATTTATAAGAAGGCTCCACAGTTTCCTTGGAGAGGAAAAACACAGGATATACACCAGATGACTTCGGTTGAGAGCAAAACCAGAACAAAGCTTTTGCCCTTGGAGGCACAGCCACCTACAAGTACCATCATCAATTTACATATGTATGAAGTAACAAGACGAGTCAAGATATGAAAAAAATCTATACTTGAAATCGCAAGACGCCAGTAGATGACTTAGGAGGATTAGTCTTCAATTCGTCAACAGCTTCCTTAATGCTCTTAAGGCCAAGCTCAAGAGTCAAAGCTGGAGACAATGTACGAGTCACACACACTTGAACCATTAAATCATCATCCAAATTCACCTCCAAAGCATCACTACTCATAATCGGACCATCAAATTGAACTCCATGAGCGACCTATACAACAGAAAATCAAATCATCTTTAAGAAACACAAAAACATTCCCATCAATGTTATTCAAATGAGAGTCAAGGAAATAACCCAACCTCAATGTTTCTTCCGATTCCATAAAGAGAAACACGAAGAGACTCAGCGAAGGAGAAGCGTTCTCTGCTACGTCTGATGGAGTTTCTAGAACTGTAACGAGGGATTAGAGAAGGTAGAAATGGAGGATTCGAAACTAGAAACGAAGATCGCATCTTCTTCGCTGTGATGAATTTGAGATTGTGAATCAATGGCTGGTGAGAGGTTTTTTGGAGGTTTTTTGGATAAGGCGCATAAGATTAATGATTTAATGGTTTTTGATTTAGTAAAATTACGGTTTATGATTTAATGTTTGAACCAAGAGACCGTTACGAACCGGGTGTTAACCAAAACCCACAACGCATAGATTATGAATTTGTTTCTGGTTTGTGGAACGGTTATTGCTTTAATCGTTTAAATATAATTAAATCAGAAGTTATGTTACCAATCGATCCCTGGCTAAAGTGGTTTGTTTCCTAACTAGGAACGTCCGCCACCAGGGTTCGATGGTACTTGTGATGTGGAAGAGATCTCGAGGAAGGGAAGGAGAGGTCACTAGAGTATAAGTGGAGGAAGAGGTGGAGGAGGGGGACGAGTAACTAGAGTCTAGAGATGAGGGGGGAGTTACGAGGCCGACTTATCGATAGTCGATAGTTGTGAATGTGGAGGACGAGGGCTGGAGAGGTAGTGGTGTTGAGAGGAAGAGGTCGAGGAGGAGGACGAGTAACTAGAGTCTAGAGATGAGGGGAGTTACGTGGCCGACTTATCGATAGTCGATAGTTGTGAATGTGGAGGACGAGGGGTGGAGAGGTAGAGGTGTTGAGAGACATAGAGCCAGCCAGCGGGCAGGGGGTGGTAGGAGGAGGTTTAGTGGAAGGACGAGGGGTGTAGAGGTGTTGAGAGACATAGAGGCAAGCATTAGAGGTAATTTAAATTACCTCTCTTTTTTTGTATATTTTGGTGTCTATTTAGATCGTCAAAGAAATACATCTTTTTGGAATCGCAAACATGACATTTGTTGTTACCGTTCAAAGACCTATGCATGAGGAAACACACACAAGAGAAAAAAAACAAAAAAAGACTAAGTTTCATTAATTGCTCAAACACCTAAAGTTTCATTAAAAAAATTTGTGCCACCATTCGTAACTAGAAAATTACCTATTCATTTTGTGGTACTATTCTATTTAGAGAGTGTTGAGTAAGAAAGTAACTTGAATTTGTTGTTACCGCTCATGTCTATTTCAAGTAACTACCTATAAAATTTTACTCTTTTCATTTTGTTACTCTATTCGTAACTTTACACTTCTCAAATTATGAGCTTCTTAGCTTAGTTTTTTTTTCACTTCGTTTTCGGAAACAGAACCCTAATTACACATGGACTTGATCTACAACAAAGTCCAATAACTAACTGTTTACTCTTTGGTTTATCTCTCAAGACACAACCCAACAAGTTGTTGTGACAATGCTTCAAAATAGAAATCCTGATAAAACTATTTGGATTTTGTTTTGAGGAAGAAGAGAAAATACTTTTCTATAAGTTTCTGCCAAACAAAAAAAGTAATGCCTTCATTACTTTATGCTTGGTAAGTTAACCAATGCTTAGCCAAAAAAAATCACTTTTGAGAGCATTGGTTTAACTTAAGCTAGATGGATTGGACTAGCTAGACGATTTAATATCATAGGAGGAATTGCTCGAGGGGTTTTATATCTTCATCAAGATTCATGATTCAAAATCATATATACATCGAAACCTCATAGCTAGTAGTATCCTCTTGGACGTTGATATGAACCCGAAAGTTGTAGATCGTGGAATAGCGAAAATGGACAAAACAAGAGTAGTTGGAAACTAGTAAAAGACAAACAATAAATCTCTACCACTAGAGTTTAAAATTATAATATTTGCTTTCCAATAATCAAGACAAACCTTAATGGTCCATAACATCAGCAAAATAAGTGTTTCATTGTGAGTATGTGATACGTCACTTTAAGATTTAGTTTACTTTCATCAGTTACCCCTTCAAGCAACTAATGGACTAGATTGCTTAATAGTCATAGAAAAGTATGTTCTCTTCTTACATAAATTATAAATAACATGGCTGTATTTTCTACGTTATTGAATTGATCCTTAGTCTATAGCAAAATTGTTAGCCGATTAACAATGTCATGATGGCTAAAATTGTCTAATTAAGATATTTCAACATGTCACTATAATATGAACAGACTCGTTTGCAATTTGCTGCATCTCGCACTCTCGAGTTTTCAAACATTTATCTGTATATGTTTGATGCCATCACGCCACTAAAGATGATTGGCTTTAAGTGGATCTAGGAAACTTCGTTACTATCAGAAAACATCAATAATCTAATCTTTACTTTGGATAAAATATTATTTATAACAGCTACTAAAAAGTTACGGCCTAATAAAGCTAGAGAGCTCACGCGAGCTGCAAATTTAACCAATCCGATACCCCAACCCCAAGTAGACATTGACTCTAATTGGCTAAGAGCCTAAGATAATTAGCCTAATGATAAATTACCAATATATTTCATCCTAGCTATAATTATTATTTTTTTCTATATTAGTTTACTAGACTTTTATATGACTTGGTAAAAAAATGTTACCTAATGCAAAATTTATAAAAGCATATTTTAGCTATCCGACCACAACTCTCGCAATTATGCTTCACAAACTATAGTTGTTGTTTTTTTTTTTTTTGAATATCTGGAAGTTCAAGCCCAAAGGCCCTACATCTCTCAGAGGCGGGATTCACACCAGGTTAAATTCATCTCCTTTGGAGAAGAGATCCCTCCCAACGGACGTCAAATCCAGTACTTCCACCTGAGAAATTTATCACTGAGTCAACACAACGTTGGTAACTATAGTGGTTTTTGGTAAAACCTCTTCATTGTCAACTATTTAACACTATAAATTATGTACAAGGAATAAAGTCACTTTATGCAACATCATTACCCACAAATTTCATAAACCATTGGATTATCGATTAAGTGTTATCCCTTTTAAGAAAATAAAGTATACTCTTAAAAAAATTAGATATGGTTGCTCGGAAAGAAACATGGTGCGTCTACGAGTTGCTGCCTCTTACGCTTTCTTTGAATAATTTATAATATTTTTTTTTTTTGAGCAACGAGAATAATTTATAATATAATCTTTGATTTTCTCTCGCAATGGTCCCCTTCACGCCATCTATTTGCTTACAACTTTCAAGTGCTTCATGACTCATTAATCTCACGATTAGAACTTCTATTTTTCTTCTCCTATTATATTAAAATTTTAATTTACGTGTACTCAGCCACTTGGATTAGTTATTAGTGTAAGGTCACACTACCCTCAATTTATTCATCTATAAAAACCAAATTAGAGTGCATTTCATTGATCTATACCATCATACTTGTTAATACATTAGGTTACAAAAAACACATAACTGTTTCTATATATGGCTGGTTTTGTCTATACCATTCCATGTGAAAACCCTAATCCAAAGTCTTTATTCCAAACCTTTGTTGATCGAGTTCCACTTTCAAACTTGCATGCCACGTCAGACGACTCTACCCGAAGTGCAGAGGATGATGAGCGGAAGCGGAGAAGGAAGGTATCGAACCGCGAGTCAGCTCGGAGATCACGTATGCGGAAACAGCGTCACATGGACGAACTGTGGTCCATGCTTGTTCAGCTCATCAACAAGAACAAATTTTTAGTCGATGAGCTAAGCCGAGCCAGGGAGGGTTACGAGAAGGTTATAGAAGAGAACATGAAACTTCGAGAGGAAAATTTCAAGTCGAGGAAGACGATTAGTGAGATCGGGCTTAATAGGTGTCTTAACGTAGAGGCCGATCAGATCTGGACCGTCTAATCGTCTCGTAAGCTTGTTGGTTTTTTTGTTGTTTATCTAAAGAAGAGGACCAACGTATACAAAATATTTCGTAAATGAATCTAAAAAATATATAATCAAATATATCTTACCGATAATATAATCTAGAGAGAGTGTTCTTTAGATTTCAGATTCGAATCTTGTCATTGGGGTGTCCAGGGGACTTATATTGCTCTGTTTTGAATTTTGGTCCAAAACTTTTTGGTTACAAAAATTAAATAAAAAATTTCATGTTCTAATAAATAAACAGGTCCATATTTATGTATGCATCAATCATTGTCTCTTTTGAAATGATTTTGATCCCGTTCTGAAATGTTTACGTGTCTATAAACCAAATATTTTCAAATGAAAGTGCTCTTTAGATTCCTAAGAGCTACAAGAACAGAGTTCTCATTAACCAAGAACATAATCTCTATCTTTTAGATCCTGTTTGATCTTGAATTCTATGTTTTGTCTGTTTTCAAGTAAACGGGCTCAACTATGTTTGTTTGGCTTGTTAAATCTTGATCTTTTAATTTCTTTCTGCTTTCATGGTAAAGCTTGAATCTTGCTAGTAAATGACTTAAGTAACATCAACGGAGTTTGCAATGTACATGGTTTGCAAGATAAGGATATGGGAGGCCCTTCCCGAAATGGTATTTAGTTAGTAAGAAACTCCCAGAATTCTAGAAATGTAAAGTGAAACTGTAAACCTTAATTTTGCATCATATTGTCTTTTCTCCCCAGTTCCAAATAGCTCAGGGTTATATATTTATAGATACAAAATATAAACCCCTGATATCTTTTGATAGAAAATTTGGCGAAAAAGAATCACATCTGGATCCATTCAGCTGTAAGTGCTAGTTTCACATGTCAATGACATGACGTGTGAGGCTAGCACGTATAGATGAATTGATCATGATGTGATTCTTTCGAGCTAAATCTTATACTTACAAAATATCAAATTAAAGATTTTATGTTTTGTATTCATACAAATACAGTCATGTGCCGCTCATAATTAGAGAAAAAGCAATATAAGTATTCATTTAGATGTTTACAGCTTCGCTTTAGTTTTCTGGGGGTTGCTTACTAATAAATATCATTCAATGTCTCACATATGTATTCTCTATCTTGCAAACCAACAAAATCGTAAAATAATATTTTTAACGTAAAAGAAAAAAATTAAAATGTTAGATTCTATTTTTTTAACACGGGATAGACCAAACCTTATGAATGTTCCAGATGAAGTTGTCTCCATCCTTGCATTTTGATGGACGAAGTACTCGAATGTGTGTTCTGAATTTAAAGAGATTATTTTCCTATAGAAAAACTTGCTAAGCAGCTTGTGCTTAGACGATATTAATGATACGACATTATAAGACGAAGAAGCTTATTTCAATGACAAATTGATTTGGGGAAAATAACAAACTAGACTTTATGTTCTCTTCCACTTAGAAAAGAACAAAGACGACGAGAGGATTTTTGAGTTTTTGAAGGCGAGGAGATGGTGATGGAGAGTTTTTATTTAAGGATCACATATATAATCTAACCAACTAGATTATTAAACTGCCTTATTATTTACTACTTATATTTAGATTCGGCTCAATCGACGAATATTGTAAAATTTCTATAATAATAGTCAAACAATTTATCATATTCCCATAAACCGATTCAATTTTATTCAAAGTCAAAAAATTTATCCTTATCACTATGAACTCAAAAAAATAGTCAAATAATTTATCATACTCCCATAAACCGATTCAATTTTATTCAAAGTCAAAAACTTTATCCTTATCACTATGAACTCAAAAAATAGTCAAATAATTTATCATACTCCCATAAACCGATTCAATTTTATTCAAAGCTAAAAATATTATATTCTTATCATCATGATATTACGATAAAAATAAATTGACCATAATAATTAGGCATGGGCATTCAGTTTTTCAGTTTAGTTTGGTTTTGTTTTTTTTGGAGTTCAAATATTTTGGATTTTGAAAATAATTTTCAAATAAAACAAATTTTATTTCGGTTCAATTAGGTTTAGTCCAGTTTGAGTTTGAATTTGGATAAAAAATTATACAATATAAAATGAACAATTGGTAAAAGTTTAGATCAAAATATATAAGTGATATACCAACTATATATATTTGGATTCGGCTATACTGACGTATATTATAAATTTTGGATTTTGAAAAAAGGTCACAAACAGAACAAATTTTATATTGGTTCAAAATTAGGTTTAGTCCAAATTCAGGACGTATATAGGCATTTAAAACCGGTATAGGCTTATAACTACATAACTATTGTTTTTTGTTTTTTTTTCTCTATTTTAATGGGAAAATCACATTTTTAACCCTCAAAGTGTAACTGGGTAGCACTTTAAACCTCGAAAGAATTCTACTAACACTATAAACCACAAAGATTGTTTTACTAACACTTTAAACCTCCAAACTAGTTTTTCTATTTACAAAGCCATAAAAGATGATGGAACAATCAATTTATGTTTGTTTAATATATATTTATTTAGTTTAATTTAAATTTAAATTAGTTTTATTATTTATTACGACTTTGACGATAAATAAAAAAAGTAAAAAAAAAATCATCATCTTCGACTATTCACCGTCCGACCACAATTTTTTAGATTTTTATTCAGTTTATTGTATGTGTTCCCCATCTTTTTTATTCAATTGGTATTATGAGATTCCAATTTATCCACTGGAAAGAGTGAAAACACTTATGGATTAGTCTAAAAGATTTTTCTAATAGTTCATAAAAAAATTTCATGGTCGGACAGTGAGTAAACGAAGAAAATAAAGTTTTTTTTTTGTTTTTATAAATTTTTATTAATTGTAATAAATAATAAAATTAATTAAAATTTAAATTAAATGAAACAAATATATATTAAACAAACATAAGTTGATTGTTCCATAATCTTTTATGACTTTGCAAACAAAAAAGTTAGTTTGGAGGTTTAAAGTGTTAGTAAAACAATCTTGGTGGTTTATAGTGTTAGTAGAATTCTTTCGAGGTTTAAAGTGTTAACCAGTTACACTTTGAGGGTTAAAAATGTGATTTTTCCCTATTTTAATAGAATAGTTCAAGGCGTCGTAAATTTAATTTTATCACGTAACGTGGCAATGCATTCTGTTTCACCATGCCCAAGGCCATTGCAATGCCATTCTGTTTATTGTTCCATAATCCAAACCATTTCTATAACTAAACAACTCAAGAATCTGAAGATGATGGCAATAATGAGCATGCAAACGGCGATGGATCTTATCGTCGCCGGTTTCTCTCTAATCATCGGATTTGGATTCTTTGCCCTCATTGCCTCTGTCCTCTGCTCCGTCGCTTTCTTCCACCATGTCAAAGCCGCTACTCCCATCTCCACCGCTTTAAATTCTCGCCGCCGGAGATAAATCCGTAAGAGACATTTTTTTTTATATAGTATCCCTTTAACCCTTTCTACATGGATCCGGTCACGTCAAAACCCGACCTGGTCAATGACTTCGTTACTTGTCTATAAAATAATTCGATATTTATAAATTTTTTCTATTTTTCTTATAATTCGATTCAAGTAATTAAATTTTGAATCAATATGTATTGTTTCAGGGAACGTTAACTTTGTTTCTCACAAAGGCTTTTCTAGTTCAACTTGTACGAGGAATGGGTAGTGTGAAAAAATTGTAATCTAGAATTAATACAAATAAAGTTACACGTTATGCACTGATGTGTAACATTAATTAATTCTTTTTGCTAATTGTCAATTTTGTTTTCATAAGACTGAGATGAGTGTGAATGTCGATAACAGAGGAGACTCAAGCTTCTCTTTATTTATATTTCGAGTAATATGTACGAAGAAACTCACTACAGTTGCTATTGAGCATACATATATATTACCAGTTTAGTTGCCTTTTCTACATTATAACTATAATCTTGTGATAACACCTCATTCCGATGAGATTCATAAGCTGTTAATTGATACAAACTATACAATAAAGACTCAACTTCTTTAGCTAGCTAGTTAGACTGTGGTGCCATTGCAGCTTCTTTCACCATCTTGAACTCATAGTTTCTGTTGATGATGACATTGTGTTTCAAGGTCTCTGGAATGTTGTAATCAACAGTCGACGATTGTTTTGCTGTCTTCGTGTTGCGTACGAGAGATTCATACAACCCTTTGTCTAAATGTAAATGGAGTGTATCACATGAGCCACCATAACAAGTCAACGGTTTGCAGTACATGGTCTCTCTGTAACCAATACCACCTCTATATTGATTTCCGCCACCGTAACGGTCCCTGCCATAATGGACTCTGCTACCACCAGATCCTCCAATGCAGAGACCGGGAAAACAGAACCCGCCCTCGTAACCAAAATGACTTCCACCAGACCATTTCTGGTTTACGTTAAGGGCTCCTTCAACTGCTAAGAGTAAAAGTGTTAGTGAGAATGAAATACATATCCTTTTGAGTTCTGTCATTTCTGCTTCTTTTGGTGTTAATAGTTGAAAGCTGAGAGGGATTACAAATTTATATAGCTGTGAATCTGGTGTCATGCTTTTGGCATTAGTCAGTAATAGGAGCAGAAAAAACTGGGCAATGTAATGAGCATTTGTTTTGGAAACAAAGGTGTCGTGGACTCGTGGTACGTTTTAGGAAGGAAATTAAGGATATTGTTTTTTTTTTTTTTTTTGGTGAGTAGGATATTGTTGTTTTTATTGTATACAATTAGATTTTTTTCCTTTCTTAAATGTAAATATAAATATAGTGTAAACTTTTTTTTATTTGGTATAAATCTTAACATTAAACCAAAAAAATAAAAAAATAAAACAAGATTTATATATATAGTTATATATTGTGATTAATCTGTTTAAAATATTTAATTGGTTTATTAGCAAACGCTAATTTCCGTAAGCAAACTATTCCACGTATCCATTGATCCCATCCGGGTCGGTAAACCCGAAAACCCGTGGATACCTCAAAGAAAGGCCTATTACTAGACATAACCCATCATCTATTAAAGCCCACACTAAGCCCATAACACTACTTGGCCCAGTCACCGATTTCCCGGGACCAATCCCTACATCGATCTTCGCCGTGTCCCGCCGCGGAAACCCGACGGAGATGAATGCCAAATTCCAGATGATCCCGATTCAGTCTCTCTCTCTCTGCGATCCGTCGGTTGATCGAGTAAGTCATTGCAACTCCGGCGTGAATTTCCGCTTGCGGTGGTTGTACGACGACATTTTCTGGAGTTTGCGCAGCAATGGTAGACACTTTTTTCTCTACATGCTAATTGCCAATTTTGTTCTCATAAGCAAAATAAGTGTAATCTTGTGATAACATGTCAGAGTCTGATGAGATCATAAGCTTGTTTATTGGACTATTCAATAAAAGAATCAACTTTGTTTAGCAGCTAGTTAGATTGTGGTGCCATTGCAGCTACGTACATGTCCTTGAACTTATAGTTTCTGTTGACATTGTGTCTATGTTAAGGGCTCATCCAACTGCTAAGCTTGGTAAAAGTGTTAGTGAGAAGGAAATGTATATCAATTTGAGTTCTTTCGGTGTTGATAGTAGAAGGATGAGAGGGTTCACTGGGCTTATTATGTACTTGTCAATGGAATGAGAATTGTTTTGGAAGTTACGGTGTCGTGGTAGCATTGTTAGGTAGTTGATTAAGGATATTGTTAGTTGTTTTAAGTTAATTTAGTTTCTAGTTCAAACAATTTTAGATCAATAGTGCTTGTTAAAATCTGTTTTTGCGGTTTCAGGTTCAGCTGGCTTGAGCTCTGGACTTCAAACTGGAACAAGAGTTTCAACTCTAGAGTTTGAACAAGTCCATTGGTCTTCTACAAGTGAGACTTTGTACGCTGAATAATGAGGAGAAACACAACTACACAAGGGGTTAAATTCTGCTGCCATTCTCTTCCTCTTTTAGGTTTTAGGATAGTTTGGTTTGGTGATTCGAAAGACTTTCTTGAAGTTTTTAGAATTGTATCTGCAGGTTCTTCGTTTAGTTTTAAGAAGCGGAATTTAGAGTACTCTATCTTGAACCTTGTACCTGAATCTAATGTAATTATGTCAGTCTTACTTTAATATACTGATTGGCCTTCATAACTCTTCTCTTATGATTATGGAATTCTAGTTTCGTTAATTGATTGTACCAGTTTCTCGAAATCACACAATTTTTGATGAAAAGTTTAAGGTTCGTGTTGCTTGTTAATCTTTCCCTTGGATATCATTTGAACATGTGCAGGCTAATAGTTTGACAGAACTGCTTGGCTCTTTGCCTTTACTCGTTTGTTTCTTCGCAATTGTTTGTTTCTTCGGTCTTCCTGGAATTTGAAATTGGTAGACCAGGTCCAATGTGTTGTGCATTTACTGAGTCACATTCTCTCACATTTTGTGGGTCATAGAATTAGATTGGACGACCCTTATTTCATTATCATCTACCTGTTTATTGCTTCTGCACGTGCATGGTGGATTTGAGATTACAATGTGGAAAGTGACTTGAGAATCACATCTACGTGAGAGCGGTCCTCTCCTAGCAAGCTGCCAGCTAAAACTCTTTGTTGTTTTCTGCTCCCAATTCATTATACCTCAATAAGCTAAAACTTTTCAGTCATTTTCGAACACTTAACCGTATTGTTGATACAAATTACCAGCTTTGACTCAATAAAACCCTTCGTTTGTTTGTGGTGTTTTCTTTGATAAATACATTTCTATTTACTGTTGTGAACAGGCAGAAGCTACATGGTTCTTACTGTGTTGAAAGGTGGAGAAGAATATTACAAACAGGTTAAGATCCTCTCTAACTCTGTTCCTATTGTGAAATAGTAATTTATGAAAGTTTTGTGAGAGTTGATAATGACATATCTTGAATGATTGAAATTTGTTCTTTTAAAAAAAAGAATCATGTGAAGGTATTGAAAGCAGCAGGAGTCTTTGTTTATAGGCAAAGCTATGGTGTGTTAGCTACTTTGGGGCCACACCTATGGAACAATCTGGTAACCTTAGAAACTCCTGTTTTGTCATCAGCCTCTTTGTTTTATCCGAAATTCAATCGTTTGGATCTGAAGTTTGTTTGAATGATGAGTATTTCGTAAACACGTTTGCTTTTCAGTGGCTACGAATTATTGAATTTTTTCCTGGAATTACCTTCTTGATTGCTCTTTTGTTGAAGATGCAGATTGGGATACATGTTTCCCGTTTGTGCTAGAACGGAAAAAGGTAGATATTATTAGCATAGCTCCAACGGATAACCACACAGATAAGTTACATGAACGGAGTTTGCATTAAGCAAAAAACATAATCCTGTTTGAAAGAAAGCAATCCAATTACACATACATCTCAAATGAAGGTAGAAACAACTACATGGTCTGAATTCTGTATCAACTACATAAATTTTTTTTCCTTGAGCAGAAAAGAACATTGGATAGATATAGAAACTAAAACCAGTATGAGTCTTATTTGGTTTTGGTCACCTTGCCTCTACTTTTGACACGACTAGCTGCAGTGGTTCTTGTTCTAGCCTTGAGCTCAGATTCCTCTCCTTCATCGCTGAATCTGTCACGAACTCTGTTCTCTGTCTGATGATTGACTTTTTTGGCATTACTATTCTTTGCAGCTGCATGATTCTTGGTGCTCCTTGGAGGCTGATGAGTGCTAGGCCATGACGATGCATCCGAAGTCATTGAGTCATCACTCTCATTGTTACTACTATCATCATCACCATCATCGTCTTCATCACCATCACCATCATCATCCTCATCATCGACCTCTTTTACACAGAAACCATCATCACCATCATCATCATCTTCATAAACAACTTCAGAGTGGTGGTTTCCATGGAAGGTGTCCTCGATGTACATGGTCCATCCTGATTCACAACTACTCTTCTCCTCAGCACCTCCATGAATTCTTGGAGACTCCATGGCTAACACAAAAACTTAACTTAGCTTTTTTTTTTTTCTTAATGTTACGTACCTCAGCTTGTTCCAACCTCTTACCCTCTAATATAGCCTGTGTCTCTCTCGCTGTCTTTGGCTCTGCTCTTCACCATCAATAAATACTTGTCCTCTTTTGTCTGATTTATATATTTTCCTTTCTTGTGTTTCAGTATCAGGAAAAGCCGGAGCCTATGGAATCACAGTCATATAATTGAATACCAGGAGTGAGTATCACCACATGGCAATCTTAGCACCATTGTTTTCGCTCAATTGAAGTACTACAAGACAAGCCATTTCAGATATATATCAAGGAGAGAAAGGTTAGCTCCTTCTTCAAATAAAAATAGTACTCTTCTATAATAAAATTTCAAGCTCTATAAATTCTCTTTTATCACTTTCTTTTATAGATATATAGGGAATTGAGCATATTATAGTTCCCAAAACACGGTTCAATACCCACCAAACCAAAGTTTATCTGTTTGACATCTCGTAAGTGATGTGTAAGCAATGCTTATTGGTTAACACTTGTCTTTTTGTTTTTTCTTTTAATTAATGATAGCCATATGATAGGAGGAGTATAGCTACAACATGTCATTTACTAGTTTTTACCTCTCTCTCTCTCTGTCTCTCTCTGTTTCACTGAGCTATAATCAATCTCACAACTATAAAAGAGCAGCTTTTGAGGTGGAAATGAGATAAGACCCACTCAACAAACAAGAAGGAATATGAAACCAATTTTCTTAATTAGGTTAGGAGCTGTTCCTCTTCCTCATTCCTTTAATACTCTTCTTCCCTCCCAGTCCTGTCTTGGTCATAAAAAGTGTTGCAGCCTTTTGTTCCTCTCTCCTCTCTCTCCCATAAAATAGTTGTTTTATTTTGCATTGAAGGTAACGCAACTGGATTTTATTTATTTATATTTGGTGCATTTACTTCTATTCTTGAGGAATATGACAAAACAGAGATTAGTATCAACTGTGGTGAAAAAAGTAAAGAACTAAATAGTTTCTATGATGGCTTCACCTTTTCTTACAGTGATTGGAATCCATATTGGTAAGTAACAGCTAAGCAAAACAAGTGTGGGAGAGAAATGAAACCATATAACATTAAAAACGGTGAAGGTGTAGTAAGACTTTGACCCCTCTTTTGAGCATTTAAGTAAATCAGTTTTTGGCCTTTATGAAATTTGATCCTCATAGTACAAATAATAATACTCATTGTGGGTCTCACGAGTGGAGATATATTAGGATTTATTAGAATTGTACACATCGTTAATGCCTCCAAGCTTTGTTTTCTTTTAGGGACTCTCCTTGGATTTTCTCTTGTGGGTCTTTGTACTACAATTCATCCTACACGTGTGAGTACTGTTTCTCTTTTGTTTTGATTTGTAATTGGATTAGCTTAAACTTATGTGGGTGAGTATTAGTTGAGAAAAATAAATAAAGAGAACACAGATTGGCTTCTCTTTCACTTGTTAGAACTCATATGCTTAATAAGAAGTGATTTGGTGATTTTGTTAAAAGGTTTAGAGAAAAAAAAAGAAGTGGGTATGTTTCTTATAGCACCAAACTTTTAGCTTTACTTTGAATGAGCCTGATTTTGTCAGGTATACTTCCCCATGTATTCATTTGTCTCTTACTTCATAAGTCTCCCATGTGATGTGAAATTATTATATATAAATGTGTATGTATATTTATATATGTGTATATTACTTTGGAAACTTCTCTCATTTAAATTAGACACACCACTATACTTGTTAAAGCCTTTTTTCATGATTTGGTTTCCATCTTAGATAAGATGACAAAAAATCTCTGCTGTAACATCATACCTTTCGATTAGATTTCTCGACCCATTTTTGTTTTTTTTGGTTTTCCAAAAAGTTCAATTATTGAATACATTTTATTGGTTGCAGAATTCTCTGCTGTTGCTGTTTCTTTTTTAAATTGCTAGTTTGTTCCTAACCTTCTAACATAGCAATCGTTTATAGGTATATGGAAAGACATTTTTCCTTTAAAATATAAGTTCATAAACGTCAAGTCAATTATGGTTAAATCTCTTTAGAGTACATAGATTAGATTCAGTCGGATTTAATGTGTGTTAGTTTTAACGTTTTTCTAATATTAGGCAGGTCTTGCATTACGAGAGTCTTGTCACAAGACCATTAAAGTCGCTGAAGTTTGTGTTTCTGGTGCTCTTAGAACTTGAGTTTCTAAACTAGTAGTTATCGTGGATTGAAGCACATTGACATCATGTAGATGGTCTTTTGATGTAAATGAATGATATTTTTGTAATATCTTACAAGTTAGTTTCATCTAAAACTTGATATTTCGATGAATGTGAGACTAAAATCCAGCTATGATTTGCTCATCGAGCATCATTGAACGTGTCAACATATCGAAACCACAATCCTCATTCTTTTTTTGTATGGTCACCAAAGTGTCTGAGTGAGTTTACATGTGTAAACCTGAATCACGGCATGAAATAGGTGGGATTTTTGAGGGCATCACTCTCAACATAACTTGCTTTTCGGTGGATGATTGGAAACAAGAAGATCAACAAAGTGATAGTTGTCAGATTGTATCAGCGCTAGAGGTAAAAAATATCTTTCTTCTTTCAAAGTGTTGTCAAGGCTAGAATCTAAATGTTATTTTCTATTTTAATTCAAAGGATCTCTCCACACGTTTGAGGATCTTACTCGAAGATTTGGAGAAATAATGGACTGCCAAATTTTCGCAGTTACTTTGTTCTTCCCATGTTTTTTTCATATCTCCATACAATGCTCAAAAGTTTATAAACTACGCGTTTATCGGGTTCTATGGCTAGTCCATGTGACCCTTACTCGTCACTCGCTCAAAATATATGTCACAGTGAACTCAACCTAAGCATTCTTGGATCGCTATCGCCTTCATAAATCCCCATTCTAGTCAATTGTCACCTTGCTCATACTTGTCGTAACCGCCATTGAGCAATAATGTTTGTCTTTGAGATGCGTAGAAAGTGTAACACTTCATGGATGGTCCAAACATTAGCAGATAATCGTAGCTATTTTCAAAGACATACACTGATTGTTATAGACCACCGTCGACAGCACAGTCACTTCAAGCTTTTTCTTGTTAAAAAATTATTACAGGATTGGCCCATGCAGGTTTCGAACCTGCGACCTTCGCGTTATTAGCACGACGCTCTAACCAACTGAGCTAATGGGCCTATTTGCAACAATTTGTCATCTTTTAGTAATATAACTTTCTTTTTTTGTGTAATATAACTTTCTTTTTTGTGATTGCACATTCTTGAGTCTTAGATGAATTAAAAAGCTCGGATGTTAGTTTAAACTTAAACTCCATTAAGGTGAATAAGTTCGATTCAACCACATGTCATAAGTCATAACAATCATCTAACACTATACCAAAACCACCTAACACAAGTTTTTTTCCAACTAAATGTAGCCCTGCCAATATATAACCTTGTATTTAACCGCTTTTATGACTGAAAATATTCTTAAAATAATATCAAGTTGACTACAAATAAATAAATTCAGGTTTTTGCGAAGATCGTTGTACGACTACAACTACGTCGTTGTTCTTTTTTAAAAAAATTGTACTTTTTTTTTTATTAATCGTATCATTGAAGATGAAGCCAAAGAGTGGATCTTATTTTCCCTCCTACTTTATTTTATAGTCTAGATTTCGTCATTCGGAAGAAAGAACAGAGAGAGAAGAACACTTGGCAATATTAGTTCTAACGAAATGATGTAAATTACTGGTAGCTCGATTTGAATAACTAGAAGAAAAAAAATTGAGAACGTATTTGCTACCTATATATCTCACCAAGTACTCATGATATTATTTCGTAAATTGGACGGATACCAAATTCAACACGGAGCAAAGTTCAAAACATATTTAGTTGATTTGTTTAATTTGAAGTAATATGGACAAGGGTATGTTTCTTAGTTGAACAAAAAAGTAGATCTATTACTCTATTAGAATTCAAATAAATTTTCATCTAGTTATCTTTGGGTCATAGGAAAACCCAACAACCATCTCACAAAATTAGTTGCATCTCACTTGACCTACTTCTCAAGACCCTTGTAACACAAGAAAACTAAAAACTCTACAATGCCCTCTTCTCAAAAAACTTATAAATCTCTTTGAAGTCCCAACCATTTTCTCTAACTCCTATCTCCCCACAAACACTTTTATATTTTCCCAAAATTTGGATCAAAAAAGTTTCCGATAGAAGAACTATGAGACTCCTCCTTGTGTTCTTTATGGTTCTCACCATCTTTATCCCCTGCTTTTCCTTTGATATACCGGGGAAGGATCTTCCTTTAACCCTAGATTATTACAAGTCTACTTGCCCGACCGTATTTGACGTCATCAAGAAAGAAATGGAATGCATAGTGAAGGAAGATCCTCGAAATGCAGCCATAATTATTCGTTTACACTTCCACGATTGCTTTGTCCAAGTAAGTACTCATCCACACCTTTCTTGAAACACAAGATATCATCCCGCCAGTGAAAATTCATAACGGATATGAAAAACATTTACTAATATCAAAAATACTTCCTTTAAGGACATATTGAGCTAGATTTTGGATGAAACAAAGATAGAATTTAGCTGAAAGGGTTAAATCGGTTGCAGGGATGCGATGGATCGGTGTTGCTAGACGAAACAGAGTCACTACAGGGAGAGAAGAAAGCTTCTCCCAACATAAACTCATTGAAAGGATACAAAATTGTGGACAGAATCAAGAACATAATCGAATCTGAATGTCCTGGAGTTGTTTCATGCGCTGATCTTCTCACAATTGGTGCTAGAGATGCTACAATCCTGGTAAATAAACACAAACGAAACATATAGAGTATATTATATAGTACTATCACATGAATTATGAAATGAAACAAAAATTTGATTTTTGGTTTGAAGGTGGGTGGGCCTTACTGGGATGTTCCTGTGGGAAGAAAAGATTCAAAAACAGCAAGTTACGAGCTTGCCACAACAAACCTTCCAACTCCAGAAGAGGGTTTGATCAGCATCATTGCTAAGTTCTACTCTCAAGGTCTCTCTGTTGAAGACATGGTCGCTCTTATAGGTAAGATCAATCCTCTTAACCAAACTAAACCGAAAATTATGGTAACAGAAAACCGTATGATTTTGGTATTGTCGTAAGCCGGACTACTAAAACCCTAACTTGACCAATAATCTATCTAGGAGCGCACACAATCGGAAAGGCACAATGTCGGAACTTCCGATCCCGGATCTATGGAGATTTTCATGTGACGTCAGCCCTAAATCCAGTTTCGGAGACGTACTTGGCAAGTCTTCGAGAGATTTGTCCCGCGAGTAGCGGAGAAGGTGATAGCAATGTGACGGCGATGGACAATGTGACGCCGGATCTCTTCGATAACTCGATCTACCACACTCTGCTAAGAGGAGAAGGGTTACTGAATTCGGACCAGGAGATGTACACGAGCTTGTTCGGGATACAAACGCGACGGATCGTGAGCAAGTATGCGGAGGATCCAGTGGCTTTCTTCGAGCAATTTTCGAAGTCGATGGTGAAGATGGGGAACATTTTGAACTCTGAAAGCTTTGCTGATGGAGAAGTTAGAAGAAATTGCCGATTTGTCAACACATGAAACATCAACAACGAAACAAAACAATGGAGAAATAAAGTATTTCTGATAATTTATTTATGCAAGAAACAAAATTGAATTCGATCTTATTCTTCTCCTTATTTCTACATTTTTTTAAATTATAGGGTTCTTGAATGTTTAAAAGCTTATTCTAAAGATTTTCAAAGATCTGCGTTGTTTGGTTTCGACTTTATATTTTTATGGTGATGGATGCAGCAAAATGAATACAAAAAAAAAAACTTAAAACCTAAACATTGTAAAAGGTTTGATTGCAAGCTTAAAAGCATTTTAGGTTTGATCAACCGACAAGCAAAGCAAAATCCTGCTCGTGTAAAAACTAGAGTTTCTAAGCATTTATTATGGAAAGATGTTATATGGGAATAATGTGGATGTGGAAACAAGCTAAAGACGTCAATACTCGATATCAAGTACTTGATACTCGAAGCTGGATACGACAAAGTGGAAAATTTGGAGATTGTTGAATCCAGTCTTCAATGCAGAGAGTATGGAAAACATGAGAACAAGAGTAATGGTTGCTTCCTTCCCAAGAAAGAAATATTCTTGACATATACAACATGGGCCAAACAAATCCATATCAGGGCCAAGCACTGCGACAGACTTGTTATCAGGATGCAATCTTTTGGAAACTCTTGGTGAAAAGTAGTTGGGAGTTTTTCACCCATTTTATTGGAAGACAGAAAAGTGTATATAACCAATGTAAATCGTTACGTCAATTTGTTTGGCAAAAAAAAAGAATGTGATATATAACATTATATTTAACGTACACATATGCAACATACATTTCTTTCCTTTTCCCTTTTTTTCTTAATTTTTTTTCTCTAAATTATGATATGTATATAAAAATACTTCTATCTTATCAGCTTCGAGTCTCTCAAAAAAAAAGAAAAAAAAAAAACTGAATAGAACTCGTGATTCTCTTAAAAAAACATATTTTAGCTGATTAAAAGATGCCAACGGTTTACATTAAACCAAAAAAAAATGCCAACGGTAATCACATCCGGTTTGAACTTATTTATTTTAAACAAATTTGGGGGTTATGTATGAAAAGTCAACCATTGATTTCCAATTAGATATGGATGTAACTAATTTACATTGTCCAATCAAATTACTAAAACTTACTACAAGTCCATTTGGGAATTAATGTGCGTAATTATTTATTATATATAGAAAAAACCAACTCGATGGTATCTCATACGTACAAACAAAATATAGAAGGATCTAGAAGATCTTTATGATCAAAGGAAGATATTATGAATATATTCTAGAGATATTTATATATCTTATATGATTTTATTAGTTAGATAATTAGGTTAATTCATTTCCTATATAAATGTATCTCTCATCACGTTATCATGGTATCAGAGCCACAATGATCTAACGATCGGTTCCGTTCCTGTTTCTAAGCCAAGGGGTTCTTATTATTATTATATTTTTTAAAAAAACTAAAACTGCTTCCAACATTCAAGTTCATCACGAACTTCTGAATTAATCTAAGCTAAAGTGATCATAAAGATCTTCTAGATCCTTCTATACAAAATCCCCTATTATCAAAAAAACATAATCCCTAACAATGGTGATGGAGGCATACAGGTCAGGTCTTGTGGCACATCCAAAACGGACTTTAGCTGGAAAGTTCTTCACAAGTGTTTGTCCACCGTCCTTTGACAGAACAGAAATCATACTGCAGCAGCAATGGAAACTTTCCCGCGGCTTCAAGGTTTTCGCTTTTGAGAAAGACGATATTATCTTATTCGAATTCAGGACAAAGAGAGACAAGAAGAAGGTTGTAAAAGGTGGACCTTGGAACATTGATGGTATCTTATTAGTCCTCAAGGAATGCCCACAAGACATTTCCTTGGCTGATATTGATTTCTCTGTTGCTTGCTTCTGGGTCAAGGTATTAGGCCTGCCCTATTTTTGGTACATAGAAGCAGATGTTGAAAAGATTGGGAAAAAGCTTAGTGATGAGTCATTGATTTCGTTTAAATGTGACTATTCAACAAGATGTTTTTGGGTTAAAGCTCATATAAATCTGAAAAAAACCGCTCCCTCCTGGATTTTACATTGGTAGAGGTCGTAGACGTCAGTTCGTTCAGTTCAAATACAAGAATCTAGGGGAGTTTTGTGAACATTGCGGTATGATTAGCCACCAGAATTGTGGAAAACCCTCAAAGCAGAGACCTTTGACCCGTGAGTTTAAAACGCATGTGTATGGGCCATGGCTGAGATACGACCCTGAACCGGCTGGTAAGGGTTTACCTGTGAAACCGAACTACTTTGAGTTGTGTAATGAGGTTGGTTTGGAGTACGAGGAGACACTTACTTACGCTCAATTCTTGGTAGGGGTCGAGGTTGATGTTATTTACGCGAGCGAGCATGAGTGGGGCGGCAAGAAACTGATTCGTTCCTTGTTAATAACCGAGTATGATTACTGTTTCCGGTTTCCTTGTTCCCCGACACGAGTTATCAAAGATGTTTTAGCGCTTGAAGTCGATAAGATCTCGCCTCTGGCGAGGTTGACAGCAGAGGACAAGGCCAGCATCGTTTGTGGCTTCGTGGATCACTTAATGACGCAGAGGGAGACTTGGTCGAAGAAGAGATGGGTTCCTCTCTTAGTTCGTGTCGAGAAAACAATATTGGTACCACCAGTGGATATGGAGACTATGCTTCAAGAAGCCAAAGATAAAGAACTTCATGAAACCATCAATTCCATGGTTATTAAATTGGTTGACCCATGTTTAGAGAAGTCAGACGATTTACTGATGAGGAATATTCGAGATGGCATTGGTGAGGTTGGTTTGACTCATCAGGTCCCGGATTTTTATATAGAGATGTTGATGGGATGGGTGAAAGACTTGAACAACTTTTCACCAAGAAGTTCCAAATTAAAATTGCATCCTGATCATAACAAGTGTGTCACAGTGCTTGGCCTCGATATGGATTTGTTTGGTACATGTTGTGTATGTCAAGAAGATTTTTTCCTTGGGGAGGAAGCAACGCTTACTTATCCTTGTTCTCATGCTTTCCACACTTGCTGCATTGAAGACTGGATTCAACAATCTCAAAAGTGTCCACTCTGCCGTCTCCAGCTTCAAGTGTTATCGAGTCTTGATGTGTTTAGCTAGTTTCCTAATCCACATAAGAAGCTCCAGTTTCTCCTAATACATCTTTCCATGATAAACTCTTAGAAACTCTCTTTTCTTTGTTTCACAAAACTCTCTCAAGTTAGTTACTAATTGAATCTTTCCGCTCTTTTTTTTTTTTTTCCCTTTTCAATTTCTAAAAAGCTTTTGTAATATTTAGAATATATTTGAAGTTCATGAACTAAATCCACCAAATGAATTAAAATACAATTTCTTAAAGTCATAAAACAAAGATTGACAGAAACCTATTCAAAGGCAGAGCCGCAGAGGTATGAACCACATGAAATCTACCCGTAATGTAGGAAGGATCAGGTGTTAGAGCTCTTTCGGGTTTAGATACCATCATGACCAAGTTCGTACTTAAACAAAACCTTTATAAAATCCATAGTAAAGCCGAGTCTAATGCAACATAAAACATGGAGTAAATGCAAAGACCAAAAAATACAAAAAAAAAAAAAGTAGAAAACTAAACAGATTGGCAGACATTATCTCAATGCAAAATACAATTTCTTAAAGTCTGGTAGATAGAATGATGTATCCAATAAAACCCTCCTAAAACTGATTCCTTCTTGGCTTTGTGGACTGGCCAGGTTTGCTAGGTCCCATTTTGTTCTTCGCTTTAGGCTTTTCAAGCTGGTTTTTAGCCTTTTGTACTACTCTTATCTGCATTTGTTCGAGTTCCTCTCTGTTTTGCGCTTGTATCTCTTCATCGCTCTGAATAGGAGTCGTCTTCTGTTTGCGTCTGGGAACAGACCTGCGAAATCCTGCAACTCTGGTTGCTGGTTTTGTGGGGGGACGTTGCAAAGGTGCAAGTTGTTCCTGTGGACTTGAAGATGCTCCCTCCTCCTGCTGATTTTTCAAATTCAAGCATTTCATAAGGGAAAACATGCAAGCAAGAAAGAAAGAAAGAAAGAGAATGCATCCTTACTTGTGCTTTATTTTGCAAGAGTTCAAGTTTTGCAGTAAGCTCAGTGATGTTGAGTCTATCATTGTATTGCAGACATTGAGAGGCGAGACTGAAAACTATGGTAGCTTCTTCTGTTGAGAACTCGCCCTCTAAATTTGGATCCATTAGCTCAATGACATCTTTTTCAAGTATAGACTAGAAGCAGAGTAATCAAAATTCACAAAGTCAAGACTCAAGAGTATTCACAACACAGCAAAATACTAAGCTGGAAGCAAGAGATGACTTTGAACAGAATCACTTACAAGGTCTAAAGGAATTTGCTTTCCCGTTAGCAAAGTTAAGAGAAAATAACCAAATCTGTATGTCATACTTTCAGGGTTCACAACGCTTCCTGCAGTCAGAATATAACATCACATTCCCCATATATTACATATTTCCATGTTAAATGCTTAAATACTCTATTTTGTACACGAGCAGGATCAAGCTTTGCTCCAGCTTAAATTCTTCAAAGCTTGCAATTAAATCTTTTACAATGTCAAAACATACCTTTCACGATATTTTCTAGTTTTATATGCTATCAATCCAATTAATAAAGTTATGGGATTTGGAAACATTCAAACTAATTGAATCTACTAGACAAGAGATGCCCGAACAAATTTTCTCGATGATTCAATACTACTGCTTTAGCTTGGGCAATGAGGTGCCTTGACAATTTGGGCTATGAAGTGATGAAGTTAGAGAGTGACTCTACAAGTGCATCATTCATGTTGAGAATCCAAGGGTTACTATGTGAGATCATTAAGACACGTCGAAGACATCTATGAGCATCCTTTGGTTGCCAAAGAATTCCTCCTCTTTTTCCGATTTGTCATGCAATTTTAGATAGTTATAAATTTGATTTATCTAGTTTTAGGGACGGATACACATCTAGGTTGTATCCGGTAACGTTTTAATATGAGGTAGGTCTATTTACTACTTTTCCACAAAACTATTTTTTCAGTTTATTTTTTGGTCTTGTCCTCTTTTCCTAAATACAACTTAGCAAGAATCACAACCTACACAACTTGACAAATTCAAAAACAAAAAAATGGAAAAAGAAAATGTCACAAAGCATTGATTATCGCCTGCTTCTTGGAACACCGTAACGCAAACATATCATCAACATCTCGAGATCTCTTTCCACCGCAAACGGCTACGACGTCGTTTGGCTTCACGGTAGTCACATTAAAGATATCAACTCCGAAAAGCCGAACCACCACCTGAACCGGGTTTTCCCTCGGACCGGACCGGACTTTCCAATCAATATATAACTGACGGTCTAGTCCGGTCGATCTTTCGAAAGTAACAACATCACCGGCTTGGAGATTCTTCTCCTTGACGAATCGACTCCATCCCTTGGTCAACACGTAACTTTGACTACTGTTCCAGTATGAGTAACGGAACCTCCACACTTTACCGTTAACGTCTTCGAAGTTGATCAAAACGCCTTTAGTCACTGCCGGTGACGGTGACGGTAACGGAAAGTGTTTCTCCGCGTGTTGTTTAGGTATCACGAGACGGTTTAGCTTCCCGACGTCGCTAGGTGTAACAGCCTTCTCGAAAAGAACTTCACGCGTCTTTAAAACGTTGTCGTTTTGAGTAGTACTCGATCCGTTACGTTTTCCGTTAGCGTCGACGGCGAGAAACGACCGACGTTTGTTGTTCTGTTCAAGCTCGTCGGCGTAAGTATGTTTTCTCAACATGTCGACGATCTCGGCCTTAGAGTGAGCTTCAAGAAAAGCTAAATCGCCATCTTCCAGAACGTTCTTGAAGTTGACGACGGCGTCGCGGCCACGGAATCGACGAGCGGCGATGTCGTAGGAACGAGCAGCTTCTTCTTGCTCGTTAAAAGTCCCGAGCCATACTCGTTGGTGCTTCTCGTAGATCTGAGCTCCCCATCTTCCGTTAGGCTGAGGAACCACACCTTTGTATTTTGACGATGGTAGCTTTCGTGACTCCGTCTCTAGGCCGTTCTCGGGATCCAACACGACGCTACTTCCGCCACTTCCCATCCGGTAAAGGCGTAACGCCGCAGCCGGATGAGAAGGAGGAGAGAACTTTGTGGCGGTGGCGGTGGCGGAGAAAGATTCTGAAGTGGAGGAACTTATCTCGTCTATGCAACTGGAATCCATTTTCTTTGTTTCTGTTTCTTGAAGATTCACACCAAACCAAGAAACACAAATTATAACCTTTTAACAGAAAGAAGAAACACAAATTAGGTGAGAGAGATTTTGGTGACGTTGTTACTTTTTCATTTATTTGGTTGAGATATATATACAAAGACATATGATGATGTGAGGAATGGACGAGGCAAGTGCATGTACATGTACATGTTATTATTTGTATCTAATTAATTATATGTTTTTGAAGTAAAATTTGATTGGTTTATGGAAAAAATGGGTCAAATTGAGAAAACATTTTAAAAATGGAAAGGTAGGGTCAACGCTTACAAGAACGGCAAAAATAACTTTGACGGAAGTTTCCGAGAAGGGCAGACAAAAAAAATGTAGTACCACGGCTTTTACATCTTTCGTACGTTTGTTTGTTATGTACATTTTTGGGAAAAATATTTCAACGACGTAAGAACATTTTCTTACAACACATTACCACGTACTTTCATCAAACAAAGTTCTCATCGATCAATCATCATATAAGTGTTTTTTTTTTGTTGTTGTTAAAATCAATCATCATAAAAGTTGTTATAACTGATATATAACCATAGTCGAAATTAGATCTTTTATTGGATAACCAAATTTTATAACTCATACTGTATATAGTTTTCCGGAAACGATGGATATATACCATATAGACTAGATATAGACATATAGTCAAACATTAACTTTTGATTTTATTCATGGATCATATTAGGGATAATAATATCTTACATTGGAAAGGATAAAAAATCTAGACTAGTATATAGATATGAGTTCACGCGCATTGCCAGTTGGTTTTGAGTTGGAAACCCATATTCTAGTATGATATGAGAGTCTAATCCATACGTGTCCAATCCAATCTACAATCAGTCCGGCCCAATAGTTGGTCCGTTGATTCACGTCCGAGCATACCAAGACCAATGATAGAAGAGTCATCATCTTGAATGAGTGTATTAAAGATAATAATATCCTATATTGGAAAGAATAAAAGATATTGACTAATATATAAGATATATGAGTCAATCCATTCATTTCCTATTGGTTTTGAATTAAGACTTGTTTTCTCATAGATCATTGATTCATTGACATATTAGCATGATCAATTCATATCACATTTTTTGTAAAATTCAAAACAGTTATGACATTCTAGATGCTAGAGGAGAAAGAAGTTACTGAATATCGATATGTTTTTCAACAATCCAAATATGTTCAATTGTTTTGTGACATTGACATACATAGAAGAGTCAGAGATTGAAAAAAAACAAAAAAAGTCAGAGAAGAGGATAAAAAATAAAATTAAGTCATAGTTTTGACAAAACAATACATACAAATGAAGAACCAATGGGTTACATGTTCATGGTAAATGGGGACCTACCAAGAGGGTCAAGTGGGATGGGGGCTCACATGAACCTATCCTCACTTCTTCTTTTTTTGGTATATTTTAGTTCATCCCCCTTTGAAGCAATTGTTGTGTCCATATTTTATTCACCATCTTTATATTATTTTGGTTAAATGTTTTGTAAATTGATTAGAAAAAAAAAAAAGACTTTTGGATAGGTAAGGTCGCAAGGATTATGATCTTATCTGATACTGTTGTCTCATACACTCATACAAATATCCTAACATATTTTTTTTTTTAAAAAGAAAATATCCTAACATATTCTGCTTTTTTTTTTTTTTTTTCAGTTTCCTTCTTAATGCGTGTAGCTCTTTTTTTTGTCTACACCAATAGGAAATGTATGTATTTATTGCAATAACCAAATTCACTAATAATTTTCTTTAAACAACTTAGCTTGCGGTATATGATATTTCTAATTTATTTTATAATATATAGAATATTTTCGATGTACGTATCTCTATATATTTCGCAGAAAGAAAAATGGATTAAGTGTGGACATGGCGTGTTGTTCCCGCTTGGGAGGGAGACAATTTGACTAGTTTGAGCTTATCCAACCAAATAATTTCGAAACACTCCAACGTTGCTATGTTTTCATTTTCGCCCCCATTTTAAATAATTTTTACGTTTTACTTTACAGATTTATAGCAGTTCAGTAATTATAACGTCCGATTGTTTCTCGAATGAACAATTATTTTGTGTTGAATTTTTCTATATAGATAGTATTAATATCAGTATTAAGTATTTATTCTTTAGCAACAAAAAAAAATGTTAAGTATTTATATCATTTTCGAAAGTTTTTGAAATACAAATAACGAAAAAAATAAAAACCTAAAATTAAAGAACACAGCAAAAACTACAACACAACAGAAACATGTTCATACAACTAATTAAGAATTAGTTATAACTTTTTAAACTCTACAATATGTATGTATATATATTACAGTATATATCACCTCTCATTATCCCAACACATTAAATTTATCAATTAATGTGACACTTCAATAATCATTCAAATCACATGATAAGTTTGAATGCTGAATCTGTAATAATAAATAATAACAACATCGGAGAATAAGAAAATTAAGCATATTGAATCGTTAAAATGTGGACATAATTTTTGAGGGGTAAAAAAAATTATTTGAAGAATAAGAAAAAAGAAAAAAGTCCATGCAACGTAGGAAAACATTGTGCGGGGGTAAGGTGTCGCAACGCAAACGTCGTTTTGTTAACAATTTGGAGATGAAATTAAAGTAGGAGAAAACTTGTGATACGTTTTAAGAAGGAAAAAGTCAGCTCCTTCATTGTCACTGTTAAGTATGGACCCAAACCTCATCTCATCCTAATTTTAGTAATATTCCGATTCCATCTTACTCGTTCATTTTAGATTCTTATCTTCCATCGTTGAGATCGTACAGTTTTGGTAAGAGACAGAGACTACATCTATTTATTGACATTTTTTTCTTATTTCCATCTTCGGCTAATCAGACTTGACTAATTAAAATTCATTTTAATTCTGGTGGAATAATGTAACTCGTGGCCTAGTTTTAAGCCACCAGAACCAACTTAATTAAATATTTAGACCACCAGAAGTCCAGAACCAGCTTAATTTAATTTTGGATTTAATTTTGTGGCTCGCACACATACTATATAATTGGATACAAAGGTGAAAAGAAGAAAAATTAGATATTACTTAGCGTGCGACTAATTAAATATTATACACATCAAACCTTTTGTAAACTGCAGCAGCAGCCACTCGTTATCGAGTTTCCATGATTTAACTAACCCTGAATCTATCACAGCATAAACGAATCGATTTGTATTATACATTTTTATCAATGTGTATAGGAAAAAAAATGTATATAGTTGTTATTATAAACTTATTTGCTAGCCACATATACTATTCTCAACATTTAATGTATGTAAAATCAGCACAAATATGAGAAATTAATAAGAGTGTCATCTTGACACAGCACACAAACTAATGGGTGTATTGAATAGAGGATTTAGAGCAATTTGTATTAAAATGACAAATCATATGTTACTCAAACATGTATTTAAAAAAAAAATTAAAATCAAGTGTTATTGGATTAGTGATTTTAAAATTTACAATCAAATCCACTATTATTGGAAACATTTTAAGTTGTGGATTTGAAGTGATTTGAGTGATTTTAGGTGAGATTTCAGGAAATTTTTTAGTTAAAAATTCAAACATCCAAATCCCATGGTTTTAGGTGGGATTTGAGAGAATTTTAATAACAAATTTCCTAATTCACCAAAAATTCACCAAAATCATCTCAAAACTCATTAAAATTTAAATCACTCTAAATTCCTCATTCAATATGTATTCCTCTGTTTAATATTAGATGATAATGACTTTGTTTTTTAAAAAAAAATAATTGGGTTAAGGATAAACTAGAAAATTGGTTTATAAAAATCACATCAAAAATATAAAACGATATTATTTATGAAAGAAAAATAGAACTCTAAAATGATCTGTGAAACAGATTTTTTTTTTTCTTTCTTGTTGTTCAATCAAATGATTTAATGTGCATTTGTTAGATTTACACAAAACAAAATAAACTTGAAAGTTATAAAATCAATTATTTATTTTAAGACTTAAAGTGACTACCTGGAATTGAAGCGACTTTGTCCAACTTGATGTTCTGTTCATAAAGCCGAGCAAAACTACAAATAAATAATACTAAATGAAAACAAAATTGTATATCATGACTAGTTTAGCTAATCATGTGACTTAATGTAGTGATGATTAGTATGAGAATATCATGTGTGAGGCAAATGAGAATATATTTGACTGTATCTTTCATTCTTTTGATCACGTATCCACGTCGATACCGACAAGCTGTATATGTTGTGCGTACATTGTCGTCAATGTTCTTATGATTCTTTTCACATTTCTTTTCCAATGCTAATACAAATATTTTTATGAGTACAAGTTATGGGTTTATTGTAACTTGTTATGTCATTGGTGGGAATAATATTTGTCATCCGTCGTTGTACGATCCGCTTTAAAATATTTTCGTAATTGGTAAAACCATCAAATAGTGATTATAATTGTTAGTAGTTTCTTTTCTTAGATTTTTAAAAAATCAATTAGCTGCATTAAAATCTTTGAATATCCACTTAATTTTTTATAACATAACATCAACAAAACTAGTACAACTGTCAACTATAGAAGTACTTGTTTTTTTTTTATGTCAAATAGTAGTGATTTGTTATCGATAACGAACCGTAAAGTTTTGGCCTTAAATGTTGGCAAGAAATATTTTTAAATGCGTCGGTCAATTGCGTGACGAACTTTACTCCAGTCATTATTGTAGGAATGATGGTTATATTTCTTAATTTGATATAGAGTTTAGAAGCACAAGCACCCATTTCATACAATTATGAAAGGAAAAAACAATTAACTATCTTGCAAAGAGGGAATATGAAGACAATTAGCTTACGTACATCGAGGTCAACGAAGTAAACAAAATTGCCAAATCGTTGTCATATAATAATTGTACGGAAACGGTCAAAACACTTCATCAAGAAAGTTGATTTCTATTATTTCAATTGGTTACTGCCTTAATGGTATGACTATGACATACTATTAAAAAAAATGTGAGATTTAAACTTAAACTTTAGATCAACCGAGTCTTACTTAGCTTTATTTAAATCGATAATCGATGGGGACTTTGCTAAACCACAGTTTAGGATCGTGTGCCGAAGACAATTAGATTTTTTTTCTATAATTCGTAGACACAAAATCTACGTAAAGAAAGATGGTTAGTGCAAAGAAGTCAATGGCGCTAAATTAATAGTATTTGTTAACCATCTTATAACTAAACCCCCCTATGAGGTGGAAAATAATATGTGACCGACTGATGGATACAATCATACAAAACATAACAAACATACATTCACTGAATTTTCTCAAACGAATAAATAAACTAAAGATGATTTTTCGATTCTCCATCGTTATTGCACAAAAAAATTATATTGGATTTGTTATTATCAGTCACACGATTCGAAATAGAATTTTTATTTACCATAAACAACCACACGTCCATGAAGTCCAATAACTCAACCAGTTTGATTGATGTACATAATTTTTAATGATTTAAGGTATAAAATTAAAACCTATGTAAGATTTTTATTTATTTTACATTCTATTCATTGATATGATAATTGAGAAGCCAATAATATCGATAATAGATACATACCTTGTTTAAAAAATCGCTAGGCGCTAGTCGGGCGGTGAGGGTGGGCCTAGCGCCTAGCAAGAAAATCGGAGATTAAACGGGGATTAATCGGGGACTAGTTTTAAGGTTATTTAATATTTTAAAAACATATTAATCTATTATAAATAAGAAATTTATATAATCTTGTTTTTAAAATTGCATTAAACACATGAAAACAAGAATTTGAGGTCAAACTTATGATTTTTATACAAATTATGAACATAAGTGGGACGTTTTAAATTTTAGATCCAAAAAAAGAAAAAAAAAATGTTAAAAAAAAAAAAAAAATTGGGCTAGGCGCCGTCTAGGCGGGCTAGGCGGACGCCTAGGCGGTCTAGGCGGACAAAAATCGGACCACCGATTTCTTTAACCGATTTCGACAAAATCGCCGCGGTCCCCACCCGATCAGCGCCTAGGTAGAACAGGATACATATAAGGTTTTGAGTTTTTTATTTATTTGGGCTGGTCTAGAAAATGAGTAAATTCCCGTAAACTTGATGAGTTTTTGAGTTTTTTTGCACTTCATCATTAATGGGCCGCATAAAAAGCCCATTATTTAAAACTTACATATCCGAACCTGACCCAATCCACGTGTCCTTTGTGGTGTAAATCTACTAAGTACGAAAAATAATTAATTTGAAATGAAAAAAAAAAAACTAGTGGTGCGAAATCAACGACTGTTTAAGGAATTTTGATTTTTGTCTTCCAAAAAAACTGAAACTCTCTTCCGGTGAAAAAATTCCGCCATGGCTACAATATCTCCGGGAGGAGCTTACATCGGAACTCCCTCACCGTTTCTCGGCAAAAAGCTTAAACCTTTCTCTCTAACTTCACCAATTTCGAGTTCTAAACCAACGGTTAAGCTCAATTCCGATTGTCGCGCTCAATTGATCGATACGGTTCACAATCTCTTCATCGGAGTTGGAGTCGGACTTCCATGTACGGTTATGGAGTGTGGTGATATGATCTATCGCAGTACTTTGCCGAAATCTAATGGTTTAACGATCACTGCTCCTGGAGTTGCTTTAGCTCTCACTGCTCTCTCGTATCTATGGGCAACACCTGGTGTTGCTCCTGGGTTTTTCGATATGTTTGTTCTTGCTTTCGTTGAGAGATTGTTTCGACCTACTTTTAGAAAGGTTCGATTTTTATGATGGGTTTTGAGCGTTTTTGGGTTTTGTCTCTTGGTTTGATTGATGGAATTAGGTTTTGGTTTTGTGTAGGATGATTTTGTTGTTGGGAAGAAATTAGGGGAAGGTTCTTTTGGTGTTGTTTATAAAGTTTCTTTATCCAAGAAACGTTCTAATGAGGTAAAAACAAAAGCTTTGATCATTTGCTTTGTGTTTGATTTGGATTGAGGTTATCATTTTGTTATTGAGGTGAGGATGATGTATTGTTGGTAGGAGAGTGAGTATGTGTTGAAGAAGGCGACTGAATTTGGTGCGGTGGAAATTTGGATGAACGAGAGGGTTCGAAGAGCTTGTGGGAATAGCTGTGCTGATTTTGTTTATGGATTTCTCGATGTAATTTCTCTTCCTCTGAAATGATGTTTTCTTTCGACTATCTTGGTTTATGATTTTGCGGTTTGTTAAAATTGTTACAGAAGTCTTCAAAGAAGGGACCTGAGTATTGGCTGTTATGGAAATATGAAGGAGAATCAACACTTGCTGGTTTGTTGCAGAGTAAAGAGTTCCCTTACAATGTAAGTGATTTTTTTTCCATGGTTATTTATCCTTTTGCAGTCATCGTGTTGTCATATTCTAAGGCAATGATATAGGTAGAAACTATCATCCTTGGGAAAGTTCAAGACTTGCCTAAAGGCTTGGAAAGAGAAAACAAAATTATTCAGACTATCATGAGACAACTCTTGTTTGCATTGGATGGTCTTCACTCAACCGGGATTATCCATAGGGATGTAAAGCCTCAGAACATTATTTTCTCAGAAGGTAAATCGTCTTAGCTCTTCTTGAACCTTTTCGAGCAAGGAACCCAATGAAAAGATGAGGACTCATGTTTTGTGTCCACTAAAACTTGAGCAGGTTCTCGTTCTTTCAAGATTATCGATCTTGGAGCTGCAGCTGATTTGAGAGTGGGAATTAACTATATTCCAAAAGAGTTTCTCCTAGATCCAAGGTCTTTTTCTTTTCAAAATTTGTATATTTCTCTGCCAAGGATCACACATGTGAACCCTTTGTTTTCGTAAACTTCAGAAACAGCAATTTCGTTTCTCCGTGATATAATAAATATCTTTCTTTTCGGCTTGTCGCTTTCAGGTATGCAGCACCTGAGCAATACATCATGAGCACCCAAACTCCATCTGCACCTTCAGCACCTGTTGCAGCTGCACTTTCCCCTGTCCTGTGGCAGGTGCCAACTAAATTGTTTGACTATGCTAGCTTAGTTGATATAAAGCTATCCTAGTTTCATAAACTTAAGTGTTGGATTTTGATGCTTATTGTTTTGTCCAAACAGATGAATTTGCCAGATAGGTTCGATATCTATAGCATTGGCCTCATCTTCCTTCAAATGGTAAGCAGCAATACACCAATTGGCTTTAGGTTTTCTCAGAGTTTTTGACTCGGGCATGTTCAACTGTCTTTTGACAAGCACATAGTCCGTATGTTCTGGTTGTGTCAATTTATGTTAAAAGTGTGTTCATCAGTGAGTGACTAGGATTAGAGTAAATAGGAGATCCTTCAGGTTTCTAGGGGTGTTAGTTTGGGCCTTGGGAAAGTAGGGAATGCTCTAGAATTTTTCATTTGCCTGGATTACTTTTGGTTCTGTTGTTCTGATTGTTCTTGGTTTTTATCATCCCCTCCTCGATTATCAGAGCAGAAACCAATTTCGTTCTTATCAACTTCTCACCATGCTTTTACCATTCCAGGCCTTCCCATCCTTACGATCAGACAGCAACCTCATTCAGTTCAACCGCCAGCTGAAAAGATGTGACTATGACTTAACTGCTTGGAGAAAACTAGTGGAGCCTCGTGCAAGCGCTGATCTCCGTAGAGGGTTCGAGCTAGTAGATCTAGACGGTGGAATCGGATGGGAACTTCTTACATCGATGGTCCGGTACAAAGCAAGACAAAGAATCAGCGCAAAAGCAGCTCTTGCTCACCCATATTTCGATAGACAAGGATTGCTTGCGTTGTCCGTCATGCAAAACTTGAGGATGCAGTACTTCAGGGCTACACAACAGGACTACAGTGAAGCAGCAAATTGGGTGATTCAGTTAATGGCAAAAAATGGGACAGAAAAAGATGGTGGATTCACAGAAACACAACTCCAAGAACTCAGGGTTCGTTGTCAATCTACACTCTTTTCATTTCTTCAAGTACCTCAGTACCTATAATATTTGGAATTACCCAAGATTGATGCCCAATCCCAAATCATTGTTTCTCTTTTTGTATTATTATAGGAGAAAGAGCCTCGAAAGAAGGCGAATGCGCAAAGAAACGCTCTTGCATCAGCACTTAGGCTTCAGAGGAAGCTTGTGAAAACAGTTACTGAGACTATTGATGAGATTAGCGATGGCCGAAAGACCGTGTGGTGGAACCGATGGATCCCCAGAGAGGAGTGAGGACAGACTATCATTTTTCATTTTCGATCCGATAGTGTAAATCTCAATGTATATCTTAGTAGCCATTAGTAAAATTTCTACAACTTGTAAAATCAAGTAATCTTAAAGAAAACATTGTACCTAAATCCACACACTTTGCAGTCACTGACTCTGTTTCTGAAGTTTCATAACTCTTGTGAATACTTGTTTATGTCATAGGAATATGTGAAACCGTCAATAAAAAAAAAAACAGAAGGCAGGGTATCTTGAACAGCACGTTACCCTTTCGGGTTTCGGACCTAGAAAAGTAAGTATTAACTATTAAGAAACCATGAGATACGCACGAAGAGTTAGAGAAGTCTCTCTGGTCAAGAAATTTAGCTTGCTGGCTCTCGAGGTAAGTGATTGTCCATTTTTAATTTGTCTAAACAAAATCCTTTCGTACGCCATTGAAGCTGGAGTCGTTTCTCTCACTCGAGCTTTTTTTTTACACAGAGCACATGCGTTTAATACTTTAATACATGATAATATTATGGCTTTTTTTTTAGACTTTAGATTATAACCCAATATTACAATAACATCTAACATTTCTTGGAGTAAGGCTTCAATTTGAGATAGCAGAATAGTCAAATGATCGAATAGCATAACATTTTAGTTGAATAGTCGTAAACGTTAAAAAAAGTGGTTTAGGTTTTTCTAGTTCTTTTTTTTTTGGCATACCAACTAGTGGAATCATTTTTTTAAAAAAAATGCAAAATTTATAAAAGAATTGATGAATGTTTTTTTTTTTTTTTTTTTTTTTTTTTTTTTTTTTTTTTTTGAATTGATGAATGTTCTAAATGATAAAAAGTATGTATGAGAATCATTTTTTCACGTTATGAAACCGTATAAAAATGGTATATCATTCATGAATGTAGTTTTTTTTTGGTATGAAATTCATGAATGTAGTTGTTAGAGCTTTGTTGGATCTAAAAGGTATAATGATCACTCTCACGTTTATCCATCGCACAAAGCACACGTACGTAACTTTTTTTATTAATTACGTATACATAAACGAAAGTAATTCATCTTTTAAAATAAACTAGGAGAAAATCCGGCCTACGGCTGGTATATCTCTAACTATTGATATTTTAAATTTTTTTTTTTTTTTGGAATTTGTAATGCATAAATATAAAATTAGCTTGAGTTGCTTATATTTTCACATACTGCTTACTTGTGATATTTTAATCAAATTGAATTAGTTATTTTTACTTAACTTTAATTATTAACGAAGTAAAGGAAATTAGCTGTGCATACGTATATGGGAACGACAGAGACAAATGGTGCTATTGCATATTCTTACGAAGTATTTACATGTATGTTTCTCTTTTAATTAAATTACTTGAGCTTCTTTCGTTTTAAGTTTTTTAATAATACCTTAAACTGTTATTTTTCTGCTCAATGTTTGATGGGTAACTTTTATGTGGTACCGTTCAAGTTATGGCTTGAAGAATGAACATATATATTCCTCTGTATTTTCATGTTTCAGTTCTTGAAAAGTTATGGCTAGCCATAAATTTATTTAGGTAATATATATGGTTTACGTACAAGCTAATTTCTTAGTTTCATATAAGAATTAAAAAGAAAAAAAAAATCTTACCTTGCGCTTACGAACTTGATCTTGTGTAATAAACCTCCTCGTTGATCGATTGCATAAAGAGGCTTATTGAAATTTATTCTAGATGCTTAGATTGAGAAGACCATTATCTTCACACACAATATGTTATCTTTCACAGCCCTTTATAATCGATAGTTGAAATTTTGTTTGATGTAAGAAATTCTTTGATCATTTTCTTGACAGGCTAGTGTTCCTTTGTCTCGCATTTCATCTCATATCAGTTCCCAAACGCAGAAAACAAAGATAAATCCACCAATATATGTTCTTTCTACTAATCTTAAGAAACATTAACATTGGTTCACGTAAATTTAAAAGAAATTTTTGCCTCTTCACAATAATTTGATGAAAAATCATTATCTCAATCGTAGACATGCGAAACATCTGAAAACTTTTTCTATTAGACCAGAATATCAAAGAGATTTCAGATGGTGCAGAAAAGTGATAACTAATTAAAGAATGAGACATGGCCATGAATCGTGATCTTCAGTAAATTCATACGAAAAATCAACAAAGATGGGATAAATTTGTTTTGAAATGTAAAAGAGAAGACGACTAATGTAACAATTTTGTAATTGATGCTTACTTCATTCCAGTCTTGCCAATCTATCCTCTTTGTTCCCGTCGCCGTAGAGTTTTTTTTTTTTTTTTGAGTTGTCTGTGACCCCTTCATCATGCTCCTTCAAAGCTAGCATTGGAAACAGTAAGTAAGAAACCTAATGTGAAACATAATCAAAGACATATATTCATATGAATTCACCGTCCTCTCTTTGCAAACATTCGTATCCGATTATACCACTCACCGGATGATTTTCCTGCCTGCACCTCTCCTTGGATCCATGATTACTTCTTGACTGCTCCACTACCACACCGAACTCATATATTGGGTTTTTTTCCCTCTAAATGAGAAAAACAACATGATTCAACATATGATTCATTAGAATCACGTTTAAACACAGAGATATAAACAATAAAATCTAGCCTATAGAACAATGGAGAGTTTTTGAAACCCAAAACTTTGTATGGAACTATATATGAGAAACCCAAAGGAACTCGAAACAGATGCAATTGCGGATTCATGGAATACGATGGGTTTAGGTTAAATTTTAAAAGAGTGTGATGAATGCGTATACGTTTTTATGGAGACGACGGCAACGTTTTTTTTATAAAGAATTTCTCTTAATTTTTGGTTTTTTTTTTAATTAGGTGCAAAGCTGATGTGGCATATGGAGAGAGTCTTTAGAAATTGCTGATGTGGATGACTTGAGAAGTCTCAAACTATCCCTTTTATTAGTAAGAGATTGTTACAACCATCAAGAGGTGAAGAAAAAGTTGGTTGATAAAAGGACGACAAGATTTCAAAGTAAAGAAGAATGACAGAGACCAACTCACATAATAAACCATAGATTAAAAAAGATAAGTGTAACTTTTAGTATTTTCTAAAACTTGTTCTTTTAGACGACCAAAAGCTAAAGGCATTTTGTGAATCACGAGAACCTCACGTGCGGTTCCACTCTCCATGTTCGAGGAGGACTTCACTATAACCAATGACAACAGCCCGTAAACCACATCAAACCACACCTAGCTCTACTTGGTTATTTGTGTAGCTAATTATTTAATTAACTTCAATCTTAACGTTAACTATGAAGCTGTGATATAGCTGTAGGATAAGATCTTTCAATGTTAATTTTAATTACCTTTGGGTAAACCATTAATGTGAATAAATAAAAAGATGGTTTAATTACTTCTCAAATCATACCAACTATTTGTCGGTTTTTTGGTAAAAGATTGATACAATCTCAATATTATATTTAGAAGAATCTAGAATTTAGGATTATGCGGTATGCCACCTAATTAACGCCTAACTGTCCCACATTTAGTTATAGTTTGGTCTTTAATACTGCTATTAACGTTTGTTTAATTGTTTTCCTCACCAATTTCGGCGCAAAGCATTTTTTATACTCTATAGTATTCCATACAATTTGTCTACCAATAATTTATATCTGACTCAAATAGACTAAACATAAAATTCGATCCTTTGAATATTTCTCCATGTGGCTACAAGATTTTAGTGTATATATTACTTCTTAACTAGAATTGGTCGCTACGGAAATATCACTAGCTCACAAGTCGCAACATATATACACAACTTACGTCTATTAATCAAAGGAATTTATTGTTATTCTTCATTAGTTATTATTATCAATCGCAATCAGCCAATCATCATTAAAACTGAAATATGATTTATAATATGTTGAAATATGCTGCGGGGACCAGGCCACTTGTCGATTTTGGATGGTTAGTATAGTAGTTCCCGACAATTTTGGTTGGTCACATCTTTTGCTAACGTCGAATATGGTTTGGTATACTGTATACACTTAGGATTTTAGACAAAACCATATCTATGACTGATACACTTAAGATTTTAGACAAAACCCAATATATGAAAGACTTAACCGATCGAAATCGGATAAAAAATAATGGCTCACCCTAAACACCGGTATGGTTTTCATTGGTTACAGAAAATGGTAACTGAGTGGATCCGACTTTAACAATTTTGGGTTTGGTTAATGTTTTCATGAAGAGAGAGAAGCAAAAGCATGTGATAGAGGATAAATAATTACATTTAGGGCAAAGATTCTTTCAAAAGATGGGGTCCACGTGGGTATGGAGGGGCACAGTGTCCGGTGGGTTAGGGAACAGTGCACAAACCCCAACGGACCCACTCGTTCCTCTTTCATGGACCGGTCTAGTTCGGTACGGTTCGGTTTCTGTCCTTAGGCACTACCTTTTTCTCACTTCTATATATAACTCCTCTTCTTTCATCACCTTCCTCATTATTATCATTCCCTTCTAATCTCTTTCACATTCACTTCCAAAAAAATTACACTTTCTTGGTTTGTGATCGGTTTAGAGAAAATGAAGACGACCGGTTCGAGTGTAGGAGGAACTAAGAGGAAGATGTGGAGCCGTGGAGTGGGAGGAGTGGTTAGAGAGCAAAAGGCTAAGCTTTACATCATAAGGAGGTGTGTCGTCATGCTTCTTTGTTGGCATGACTAAAAATCAAATCATTATCAACATCATCATCATCGGCTTAATGAAGACTAACCAAAGATTTTCTTTTTTTTTTTTTCTTTTTTTTTGCGGGTCTTGCTTATAATATAACCCTTGGGAAGAAAGCTTTATATGTATTCGCTTCTAAACGAAGCTAATATGTATATTTTTTTGTAGTAGTAGTTTTTTCATCCCAAAGAAGGTTTTTTTCAGATGTATATTAGTAACTTATTAATTCGATATCTTTTGTTGTTGTTTATTGCTGATTAAGTTTCTTTAATTTTGCTTCCGATATAAAGACCTTCACACCAAACAATTTATAAAGGTACATACAATTCTTTTTTTTTTTTTACTGTCAAAATATATTGAGAAGAAATGGAACAAACAACATGCATGATCCATCCTGTTGTCACCATTTACCAAAGAAAACACAGTCGAGAAACAAATAATGCTTGTAACCAATATTCAGAAAATGCTAGGCTATAAATGGACGGCGACGGGTGACCTATATGTAATATATATGTATCAGTATCACGTACGTAATCAAAACCTAAAACAGATTAAGCGTTTATAAAATAAATAAACAGATCTAAGTAATATATATATATATACTATATAGTACTACACTAAAATAACTTTTCCATATAGAAATAATTAATCTGAATTTAAAATACATTTATATAAAATTTTATGTATATATAATACAAATTTTGGAGAGTGAAAAATACATAGAAAATTCACGGATTTTATATATAGGCCATAGGATGAATAACATGTAGAAGATATTCTGGTGTCTATTGTTGTTATTCATGTCTGTTAAAAGATTAAAAAAAAAACCCCAATATTCAAAACTACCAACTTCTGAAATAGAATAAAATCATCCCCTTGAATAATAGAATTATATAAATCTAGAATTTGATATTATATCATCTAAAATCCACGCATTTCTGTTGATCTCTACGTGCTCGAATTGCTCAATGTCATCAGCTCTGATTTTGATCTAATGAACCAATCTCTCAACTGAGTGGATCTAAGTAAAATGGTGGATTCATAAAGTGAATGCATGTTTTCTGGTGAATATGTTTCTCTCTAGAATGGTAGACACATTGGATGTCATAGTATCTCAGAAGACCAAGGCTTGGAAAGCAGAAGATTTGAGGATGCTGATTTGGACGGCTAGCTAGTAGCTCAACACTAGATAAACTGATGAAAGAACGTGTGTGAAGTTTTGCAGGCTTGACAACCAGTAGTCATTGGTTTGGCTAGCGATACTGCAACGCATACAACTTTGCCTTCAACATCATGTGCTCTGCGTCATAAAAATCTTTATTTTGATCCACCATATTTTATCACCCGGTTTAATTAATTCATAAAAAGGTTAAAGAATTAAGACTTATACCAAATTAGGCCGTATAGATTTTGAGACTTGAATAATAAAATATATGATGTATAGATTTTGAGACTTGAAAACACACATTAAAATTCACGGATTATTCTATTTGTTTTAGATAAAGTTTTCTGGTTGCATAGGCTGACACATTAAACGAATTCTAATGTTTGTCGTCGTCTATTAAAAGAGAAAAATCCAATATTCAAAACTACCAACTTATGAAATAGAATAAAATCTTCCCTTTGTTTTGCCAAACTAAAATTAGATAAATCTAAAGTTTGATATTATACCATCTAAAAAAAGGTGGTGAGACGAACTGACTAACAGATCATGAAGGGATAACATTTTGTGAAATAAAAACACTATTGTCGGCCACATTGAAGATACATACATCCTCTCATCTAATTTTTTTTCACTTCATAATTTACTTATGACAATGAGTTTCACAACAGAATAACAACAAAATCAATTAGATTATTACCAACTTTTTCTTATATAAAATGCGGCGGACTAAGGACAAAAATACTGGAAGATAAGAGTTCAAAGATCTTTAAAAACACGAAATTTGTTTATTTTTCACCATTAATACTTATATCTTTACGTTGACATGCTTTTTTTCTTTTTTCTTTACATCATATGCTTTTTAAGTAAAGATCTGAAGAGGCCACCCAAAGGAATGGAATCACACATACTAAAATTCACATTTTGATTTGGACATATTAGAGTACATAGATCCGGTTTAATGTTGGTTTATATGGTTAACATTAAACCGGGATCTTTGGACTCTAATAGGACAAAAATGAATTACATGGAAAAAAAAAAGAGAGAGAAGATTCATGTCATACGATGGATTACAATATTATGTACATCCACTGTTGGATTTTCCTATGCAAGTTGTAACATATATATACGTGCTTGCTTCATTACTAAAACAAAACCAAACAAGCCAGAAATATGTTCTTCATTTATGGATTAGTGCTCTGAAATCTACACATCGTATACAGGCATACGCTCCTCGATCAGGACACGACAAATCGGACATTTCTTGCATTTCTCGCAGCACGTACTGGAAACCGAAAAATATCAGAAACACTATGCGATGAAAGTGAGATAGAGAAAAAAAGAAGAAACTTTGGTTTACCTGCAGAGGACATGATGTCTACATGGGAGTAGAACCACGTTGATAGGATCTTCAAAGCAAACTCTGCAAAGAATCTTCTCCTGAAATTCAAGATTTGTTTCTATTCGGTTAAGCAAATCGTTGCTTTCATGGAGGGTTATTGAACAGAGAAAATGAGTGGTTGGTTTACGTTTTGAAGTCTTTCGTACTCTTGCTGGCTATAATTGGTGATATCTGTTTGCTCACTCAATGCAGCTTGGAGTCTCCATATCTGATGAGGAGTTTAAGAATTCAAGATTTTGCTTTGGTTCAGATATTAAGAATGAAATGAGTTATGTGTAATTTACCTCTTCAACAAGATCAGACTTTGGCATTTTCTTCACAACCTCTGGTGAGAAGGTGTTGTATCTGAAATCATTTGGAGTCAAACAAAATATATTGTTAACCAGATCTTAATTGTCGTCTTGTTACCAAAAGAAGAGAGTTTTACCCAGTAGCTTCTCCTGAGTAGAGCCTAGCTTGTTCTTCCCGACTTCCTTCATCGATAGACCACCAGCCAAGTAATCTGTGATTTACAATTTGAGAAAGATTAGTATTTAGGAGGACTTCTTCCCCAGAGATTCCCATGTATAGTTCGTTTCTGCTAACGTACCTTGCACCATGTTGAAAGAATCCCAGGAACTCGCGAGCTGATGATGTTGCGGTAAAATATCTTCCATAAGAACCACTACCACTATTTATCAATAAGACTGATTTCTCAACCAATCTATACATAGCAAAAAGTACCCCAGCTCCTTGTAGCAGAAAAAGAGGTACAAACAGAACTAAAATCGGAATGTTTTTGGCAGAAGCCGGAGTTCCCTGAAGTAAGATTAAAGAGAATTAGCTTAAAGCCGGGAAATCGATACTGTTTCAAAAGCAATGGAATTGTCTGTGTTGTACCTCTAAGCGCATGAAAAGGATGATTTGAAAGGTAACGAATGGAATTTTCATAACATGTCCACCAATATCTTGGAGACCGCATATTCTGTTGCTTTGCTGATGCTCGTCGTCGGCGGTTACTACTAGACCTCTGTTCCAATCCAGATATCTTACTACCATTGAAGATGAGCTAGGTTCCGGTATGTGTGAATACCTATGAATTGACTGATTGCTCCACTTTGTGCAGACAAGAAACGCAAAGCACTCTGCTATTCTGTAAATTGAGGAGAAAGAAGATTGTTCAAACCCGGCACAGAAGACATATTTTAAGAGGCAGAAGGTCTTAAAGAGAAAAAGTAGTTTACCCGAAGTTTATAAATAAGTCCCACCATCCCAACGCAGCTACGTCACCTATACAAGGACTCGGAAGATAACAGATTCAGAAACAAAGAAACAGATTGAGATACAGAGATTATGAAGCAGAACAACAGTAATGAGTAAGCAGTCGATTTTACAAAATTACACACACACTAACTGTTAGGACATGCAGTCACCAGATATTTTAGCGACCTAAAATTACTTTCTTCTCTTAATCTTTTAGTTGAACTATGGACATAGAAATAGTAACTTCAAGAACACCTATAAGGCTGCAGTGGGAAGGGAGAGGATCATTAAAATAAAAGCGTAACATACCACATAATTTAAGAAGAGTGAAGGTTGTCGCGGCGATGAAGAAAACCATAGATATGGAAACCCAAAAATGCTACAAAACCAATAGACAATGTCAGAACCAACCTGCAGAGACAAGTTAATTAGATTGAAGAACAAGCCAAATCATAAATTTCATTCGTCTTAAGTATAAAGTGCAAACGGAAAGAGAAATAGACAATGTAAAGTATCCCTATGTAAGGGATCATATATTATACTTTTCGAGCTTTGATGACTAAACTTCTGGAAAAGTTCCTATGTAAATACGAACAACCAACTTACAGGAAGTGTTTCCCATATGGCTTCATCACTCATAGTTTCCTCATCTCCAGGCATGAGCGTCCTGCACATTCTGCAGGAATAGTTGCAAACAAGATTTTACTGTTCGGTATTCTAGAGTAGTAAGACGGGTCAAAAGTGAACATAATCAAACCTTAAGCTTTGAATGAAATACCTGACATTATCTATCAAAATTGCTACCTCAAATGCAAGCAACGGTAGGAAGACAATCTTTAAGTCAACAACTGCAAACAGAGGAGCACAATCAAAGCTATAATAAACCCACCAATCATACATGCCGTGATTCGATGAATAGAATACCATATTTATCTTCAAGATGTACACAGAGAAGGATCTCAAAAGCAACAAGTAGCGGCGTTGCCATCACCGAGTGAAAAGGAGCCCACTGCCACAAGACCAAATCAAAACTTAAACAGGTTACAACAACCCTGCTAACTAAAGAATCATAAAACTTCAAGGTGAAGCTAGAGAATCATAAAAAAATGTTATACATGTCGATCATGAGGCATTGATGGAGCAGGCAATGAAAATCTACCACGAGCAATCACAGCATGAAACAACCACAAGGGTGTAAATATAAACCTGTAAAACAGACAAAAACAACACAAATTCAAAAGAGAGTGAAAGCTATCCACATCAAAGTCTTAACCTTTAAGGATAGTAATGATCATACTACTTCTACTTTTTACATCACCAAAGATTCAAAGTCATAAAAATCCAATTTTTTAGCCTCTGCAATAAGAGAATCAGATAAACCAACCGATTGATTCATACAATTTTCCTAATTTGCCAATACCAAACAGAAGTCAAGCCCACCAAACTGCATAAAAGCGGAAACTTTAAGAAGAAGAAGAAAAACTGACCACCATGAATGAGAAACAACATGATCAAGCTTCAAAGCAAGAAGAAGCGTGAAGGAGAAGAGTAAACAATGCGCAGAGGCCGCTTGAAATGACTTCCAGACTCTTCTCCAACTCATAACTCTTCTCTGTACCAACATTTCGCCACAAACCCTAAGCCTCTAAATCACTCAAACACAGCTCAAAATCAAGATCCAATAGTTTGATTCTGGGAAATTTCAGAGGGAAAAGTTGAGATTTTTCGCGGAAAATTTCAAGAAGAGAAGAGAAAAAGATTTATTCTTTGGAGAAAAAGACATTTTCCAGACTCGGAGAAAGGCTCAGCTTCCACGCCAAAGCCCTCTGTAAATGTCTTTTTTACCTAAATACCCTTTTACTTTTTGCAGCGATTAAGGTCATTGATAAGGGTAATTTGGGGAATATGATATATAATAGAGAATGCGATTTTAAATTAGAACAGTGGTTACTATTGGTTAGAGATATTTTCTTACAACATAGGAGGTGTGACATGGAATTATAAGTTTTGTCGTTATAAAAACAATTAACACTCTTCGTTGACAAAAAAAAACACTACAATTAAGTTAACATCTTACGTTTCAAAGTTAATCTCTTATTTTTTTGCATATATTTATAAAGGTTTGTGGAAATAATACGAGTATAGGTGTGTATATATGGATACATGTGGTTGACTATATAAAATACAAGAACATTAATACTATATGTGTCGGTGTAATATGGGATCAAATTCTAGGTCCTAGGAATAACGACGTGGTATTTATTTTAGGGCTGCTGATTGAGGAGTTTTTGACACATCTCTTTTATTGGGAAACATTTATTTCTTTCCTAAGCAATAATCTGTTTAATCAATAGTAATGCATAATTTTTTTCTATTAGATCAAAATCCGTTTGATGGGAAAGAAAAAAAAAACATGTCAACAATGAATTAGCACCACGAGCTACATATGATTGCAGTCTTCCATCTGAAATGTACAAGCTCGAGCATTGTGTTTGGGAGAAACAAATGCCAACGAGGTCAAATTTATCATTTTTTTGATAAAAAGAATTGTCAAATTGTAGCACATGTTACCATCGCGTTCTAATGATTGTGGCCAGAAATATCTTGACATATGCACCAATAAATATATCAACCAATAGCTATTTAAAAAAAAAAAGTATATAAAATACTAATACTGTTCAATAATTTTGTGAGAAGAGAAGTATTAAAAGTCGTTTTTCTCGTTCATTAATTAAAAAAAATATCAATGTCTTGTCGTGCAAGTTTATAAGTCCGGCTAGAGAGATTCTTGTTGTTGATAAGATAGATGAACAGTTGTTTAACATTAAAACTAGATAAATGATTGATGGGAGTTGAGTTGACAAACAATTAAGGTTTAATATGCTAAATTGCTTAATTAGGGTGTGAACAGTGATTTTTTTTTTCTCGAAAGGGAATGCACAGTTTAAGTATCGCAATTCGCAACTAGTCACTAATTACAAATCTAAATGATACTGTAAAACTTTGCTGAAAATTGATAGTATTAGCATTATCTGGTAAAAATCAATGGTAATTTTTTGCTGAATCTTTATATCAGAAACTAAAAGTTTGTAGGAAATGACTTAACTGTAAAAAGATTGCTGGGCTTGGTTTGGGCTGGGGCTTAAGATTTCCCAACACACTTTTCTTAAACAAAAAAAAAGAGATGCCAAAAGTTAAAACAAAAGTCTCTTTTGGAGTATTTTTCAATGCAAATGGTAGTACAATATCTTTGTGGAATCTAGCCAAATAAATCAAATTCCTCTCATTATATGTCGCTAACAACATGACCAGCTGAGCCCTAATTATAAAGTCTCCATAAAATTGAGAAATCTTCTAAGTTTTTGGTTTGATATATAATGAAGACATATATAATTAGCAGAAATTAAAATGAAATTTAATGTCATGTCTAGGAAAAGCCAAAAGAGGAGTCAGTACTAGACAATTCACATGGCCGTCACTTGGGTAAAATGTTAAAGACAAATGAAATGGCAGTTAGGGTACAAATAGTACGTAAGTACTAAAACATCATAATAATTAATAACGTCTTACGTACTTCACTTCATGATGCAAGCTTAACACAAATACGACGTCAATTACGTATGTTCTTAGTCATGACTCATGACCAATCTCAATCACAATCACTTATCATCAATTGATCATGCATATAAAATTTACACATTTCTTTTAAAGACAAAAAAATTTACACTTTGATTTGATCTTACTCACTTCATCCATCCTTAAATACTTCTCATCAATGCAGGTTTTAACAAACGATATATACATATAGATAAAAAGACTACTAATTGAGCTACAAATGTGTGTCGAAGAATCAAATCAAGGTGATTGAGGGAGACTACGAACTGAGAATTGATATTCGATATGGAAATATCAGAGATTTAAGTATCTTAGTTTAGAAAATTTACATTTATCTATAAAAATATTAGTACATTTGTATTTATCTTAGGAAATTATGTTTAGTCATAATTATAAGATGTATATTATAACATTATTTTAATGAGAGTCCAACATAATTATTCCTTAACATACTATGTGTTTTACTTTACTCCTATCAAATTTATCAGATTAAGGATCTGCAACATCCCATGATGTCATGTTAAATTTCATGGACCAACCTAAAAAACTAATTGGCTATATATGTATGTACTTTATATCTTAGTCTTGGTCCCATATCGAGGGAAAACAAAAAAAGAGTCTTGGTCCCATGTCTACCTCGGTACCTCCTACCAGTTCATGATGCAATTTATATGAAGCAAAATATTTGAATATTGTTTAGGTCTAATTCTTAAAACTTATCTGTTTATGAGAATTGTGGATATATGTAAAATCGTTACACGAAAAAGATTCTACAGAACACATAAATACACAAGGCAAAAGAGTCAGAGAAGCATCAACGTACGAAGCTCAGAATCCCAAACTTGTCACTTTTTGTTTTTCCCCGGACCGAACCCGACTAAATCAATTAATGATACACATCATCTTTGGTACATTTCCTGTTCTTCTTCATTGTCTCTTTTTGGTTTCATTCACACAATTGCAAAAATAACCCAAAACCCATCAAAATTAAATTAAAATCCTCCCACTGCCAATCAAAACGAATATTGCAAAACCCATGCATTGGCCATACATAAATCAGTCTAGAGAACCAACTCAACGATACAAGTTAAAAAAAAAAAAAGAGTATCTTAGAACCAAACCAAAAGTCCCAACGGATACAAATATCTCCGTTATACATACACACAAACACACATATATCTTTAGTATAACGTGACGTACAACATTCATTTCCATAACCATCAAACAACACACACGTAGTAGATACACCGAAAATAAAAAGACAGCAATTAAGTAAAAATTGATTACCTCTGATGATGTTGTTGTTGTTGTTGTTCAACAATAGTGATAGTATTGTGACTACTCATTCTCTGTCTCTTAGCATTTCCAGAAGAAGATGATTCCTCCACATTGCTCTTCTCCATCACCGCTTTCAAAGCTTCCTCTATCGTCCCTATACAGTACTCTTCCTCCACTTCCTCACCGGAGCTCTCTTCCCCGGTGACAAACAAAACGTTCTTGACTCGTCCACCAACAGTGGTTATCTCCGCTTTGAGCGTTTTAAGACGCATCGCTTTCAATGTTTTAATCATGTCAGGCAAGAGATCCGACCTGTCTTCACAGCAAAGCGACGCTTTAATCACAAATCTGCCATCTCCGGTTTCTTCCTCCTCCGTGAAAGCTACCGTTAACTCATCGCTCTCCGTTGGGATAAGATTTGTCTCTGAGATCACTGAAGTCTCTCTCTTCAACTCTTTCACATGTTGGATCACTTCAGCTAGTAACGACGCTTTATCCGTCTACATTAAAAAAAAAAAAACATATTTGTATAGGTTCGAGGAGAAAATTATGTGGTCGAAGAAGTTATGATTTGGTCCGGCAATAAGACTTTTTATGCTTTTTAAGCAGCGCCGTTTGTTTCTCTTTATTACATCAATTAACCAAGCGACGACATAGACGTTCCATATTCCTTACTTTTTTATTTATACTACAGTCTCTGACTGATTCTCTCTCGGGACTTTAACAAATATCCAGAAGATCATTGATCAAAACGTTAAACCTTTGAATAACTCACTTCTCCTTTTATAAAACCTAAATGTAAAAAAAGAAAAAAGAGACAAAATGTGACATGAACTTTCATGTCGCAGCTACTATGTTTGTCCACTTCAACTCTACATTGTTTTAATATTAATTTATAACAAAATCTTAAACGGTGTGTGATGATGAATATTTTTACTTATGTTAAAGTTTATGGACTTACTTTGGTGGTGTTGGGTAATATGCTACGGAGCTTAGCGAGATGATTGTTGATTCTCTCTCTTCTTCTTCTCTCAGCTTCACTATGACTCTTTGAAGCAGCCAAAGCTTTGGCGTCCATGATCTCTTGTGCTGTCATCTTCCCTAACTCAGCTTGTAACCCAAAAGGACCAGACCCGGCTTGTACTACAGGACCTAAAGCTTCAGACAAGATCCGAAGCTGTTCATGATGATGATGTGCTGCTGACGTGGCTCCACCAAAACCCTCGTACCCGAATTGTAATCCCTGATGATGAGCTCGACTTCTGTTGAAGAAATTTCCGTAGAAAGATGCTGGAGAAGAAGTAGGAGGAGGAAACTGATCAAACGGTGGTTGGATCGAGGTAGGTGGAGGTAGAGACCATATTGGAGAGACGGAATCTTGAGAGAAGATAGTGAATCCGGATCCGACGTTACCGGATGCTCCCAAAGTTTCGGATTGTGAAGGATCATGATGATGATGATGATGAGAGATGAGTTGGTGAAAGAAGAGGTCATTTTGGTAATTTTGTATGTTGTTCATGGCTCCAGAACTGTCTTCTTCTTCTTCTTTCTTTGCGCACATATCACTTGTTTCTATGAAGACATGAGAGTCTTCATCTTTCAACTCTTTTTCCTCTTCTCTCTCTCTCTCTCTCTATATGTATATATATCTATAAATGTGTAAAAGAAAGGAAAGGTTGGTAAAAGAAGGTAGGAGAAGAAACAAAAGTTAAGAGAGTTAAAAAGAGACAAAAGTTTGCTTTCAAATGTTATAGACGCAGACATATATAGGAAACTCATGCGTTTGTATGTTACCTATGGTTTGGAGGATATGTGGAGTTTGCAACTTGTGTTTTGTGTTGTGGTGGAATTATTAAAAAGGTAAAAAAGGTAATGGGTTTAAGATTCTTTAGATTATCTCTCTCTTTAATACGCATTTAGCAGTTCACTGTCTATTTCTAATTTGCAGATTATTTGATTTTTATATAATGAATAAAATTTACATTAGAGCACTAAATTAGTTATTAGAGATCACATATCCTATGTAAATATACAAAATTGATTATTTGTCTTCTCAATTAAACCATGATATTAACTAACAAATATTAATTAATACGTACATGTAAACTAATATTTGATACTAATGTTGCTTTATATCACCATCCAAACTTAAATCCTCATGACAGAATATTTAGACCTTATTAGATTGATATATAAGTCAAATGAGTTTTGACCTTAGTGAATTAATGAGTTGGGTTGTAACAGATGTATTTGAGTTATCTATTTTAACCACATTTTTGTTAAAACTAAATGAGAAACAAAATAAATACTATTTGTTTCTTATCAGATTCATCATATCATAATATCATCATACCGCGATCATCATCATACATACATGAAAACGTAAATTCACATTTTTTTTCTGTAGATGATGATGAATGATATGTTATGATGATGATGGTGGTATGATGATCGTCATGTTATGATGATGATAAAAATGATAGTGATGATGTGGTGACAATGAGTTTATGATATCGATTATATGCTAATAATTGTTAATTATGAAGATAATTTGTATGAGAAATTTATTTCATGGATCGAATTATATAACTATTTGACCCATCAAACTAAATAAATCATGAGTTGACCCAACTTATTTACTAAATGATTTGTTATTCCTTGACCTAGTTAACATCCACCCCATTAATATTATGGGTCAAATTGGATTGGGTTATCTATATTGACACCCACATATAAATAAAATTTAATATAAGGAAATTATATGTTTACCAAATACTAGTGTCTAGTGCTAATGATAAACTCGTCTTAAATTTACAATTAATGTTACAAAATTGTGGAACGAAGTTCTTACATCTAATGATAAACCTATACAACTTCTAGGTCTTCCTATAGAAATTTTTCATACCATGTATATGCATAGACGTATGGATAGTTTGCAACTTAGAAAGTCAATAGATTATGTTTATAGACATGGGTGTATAAATCTAGAGATACATATAAATAATGTCATAAATCATAATACAAGGGTAAACCTTTACAACTTGTAGTTTTTTTCCAAAATAAATTTGTTTATAATTTATATGATATGTCTCTATAGATGAATGGATGGTTTGCAACTTGGAAAGTTACTCTGCAAGTCGTCTTTGCTTTCAACTTACGGAAAGCTCAACTAAGGAGTGTAGCTATCAGGGGAATAAAATATAAAAATTTTATAATTTCTCATTTCATAGTGATCGGTCCAAATTTTGCTTTAAATCACATCCCCTTATAGTTATAGGATATACGAGAGCTTGAGAAACACTATAATTAACCGGAATATAATTAAATAAATTATAAGAAAAACAGAGAGTGAACACAATACACACAGATTGTCGGACCGACCAAAGACTCAAAAAAGGCTGGCCGTATCATCATGACCTTAGTCTCAAGCTTGCAACCAAAAAGCCCTTTTGCTTTCCTCGCACTTTCATTTCATTATAAAAGCTCTTAAGAAATTTTGTCTTTTTAATAATTCTTATTTTTCCCCTAAATATTCTTCTTTACCAAGTTTTTTTTTTTTAAGTTATTTAGATGAAGTCTAATATACGACATTGGAAATTGACATGTATACGCTCAAATATACATGCACGTGTGCGTATTTATAAGTATGTATTTTTAGGTTTTTATTTACAAGTATATATAAGTATTTATTTTTAGGTTTTTATTTTAAATTTTTTGATGGATACTACTTTAATTTCTCTATCTGACTCTATCTCTAGAATGTAACGCATGACCAAGACCATCAATGGGAAAAACACGGTTCACATTAATTTCAAATAGGACCTTTATTTCTGATTCTTGTACTAGTATTTTGAACTATTTTGTAAGAAAGAAGCTGCGATTTTCATATTGTAACGTAAGAATTCCTTAACAATAAATAAAGAAAGATATACTATGTAGAGAAAAGTAGAGAATTTTTATTTTAGTTTTATAGTTTTTGAAGTTTGACCGACCTTGATATTAAATATAAGGAGTATTCAAAGCAAAAAAACGTCAATAAAAGTCTGAAAAGAACAGAATAATTAAGCATAGCAAAAGAAAGAAAGCAGCCAGGGAGCCAATTTTGTTCATGAAAAAAAAAAAAAAAAAAACAGTGCTCTATCTCTTGATCTTCATTTCCCACGCTACTCCTTTATGACTTCCCAAAGACCTTTAATCATTTTGTCTTGGAACGTACTCTCTCTCTTTCTCTCACTCCGCCTATTTCGTGGGCTTACATGGCTTCATGCACTTTGTAACCATTTAACATGATCGAAGTTTTTTTTTTTTGTTTTGTTAATAACATGATCAAAGTTGTAGACAAGGATAAAAGGGATCTCTTTCAATGAATATGAATCATTCTCTGTATGAAAAACCATTAGATGCTTGATTATATATTAAATTTTAAACTCCACTCCGTTTGAGAGGTTGTGTAGTTCCATCCATTCATGCTTCTAATACTATTTGAAACAATGTCAATAACATTCATACTATTTGAAACAATTTAACATTCATTCAAAAAAAAAAAAAGAAAAAAAAAAAAGAAACAATGTCAATAACTATACCGTATAGTTTAAATACATGAACAAAATGTTAAATATTGATTTCGAAAAACATTATTTTTTGTTTTAAGGAATGGAATAAGACAAGAAGGAGAAGAGGACACAAAGGGGCATAAGGCAAAAGATTTGGGAAAAACAAGTGAGAAAAGGAGGAATGATGATATATGTTTCCATTCACTTTTTCAAAGACGCACGCACAGTTTCCCAATCACAATTCTTCTTCTATTTCTTCTACTTTCTTCAACTCCTCTCTCCTACTCGGGAACTCTCTCCCCATAGTACTATAGGAGTATACTCTTGAGAAATTATACTTTTTCATTGACTAAAACTTTTACTACTATTCTTTTCTACCGAACCACGTTCATAAATGACCTGTTTGTGGAAAATTGTATTTCCGCTGAATTAGCTCATAATTGTCATAAAACTTCTGGAAAGTAGAATCAAGCTAAAATGACATAGCAAAGACATAAGATCAAGGTAAACTAGGAATTTTGTTCGGAGAGTTGAGACAAAAGAAATAAAAAAAAATAAAATCTGAATACATCAATGGTCTCACACTCAAATGTTAATGGTCTTGCCAAAGTATAGTAGAGTAGTGGTTAGCATTTAGAGTTGGTTCTATTGTGTCTTTAGTTCGATCCTTCTTGAGACGAGAATATTTCCAAATGTAAAAGACTACTAAAGGCTGACTTTGGACATACGGAGTCTAAGACCTAGGTCCGAATTTTTTGGTAAAAAAAAAAGAAAACCGTTAGAATGAAAATTAACTCATAACTTATTATCCAACTTTATTTTGTTACAAGGTCAAGTACGTTTAGTTGTGGAGATTTATCAAAATTGATATATACATAGGTAAGTTAAATATAATTTAGTGAGGTAACTAAGCAGTCGAATCATTTATTTCTTAGAAACAAAATCTTGATGCTCTTCTGAAAATTTAGATTCAGTTTTAGATACTATAAATATTTTTTGGACCACTTCTTTTAGCTAAAGACTATAGTTTTGATTGTTTATAAGTTTATTTACATGTGAGTGTATATATATATTATATATATATATATTAATATTGAATATTTTCATAAATTATTAAATGTTTTCTATCTGATAAGTAATAATTTCCCCTCACTTGATGATGTACTAATTTTTGTAAATTAAAATGGTTTTTCTGATCAATCAAAAAGTTCTAAGTTTTTGGCTCAGAGTCTCTTCTCGAATAGAAAACCAAAGCAGAGTAAATAAGATTTCTTTCCGTTGCAATGTCCCGAATTTGGGACCATAGCTTTCTTTTTTCATTGAGTTACAAATATTTAACCCCGATGTTTTTACGTAGAGCCAATGGTTTCGGGTGATAATGTCTTTCTTGGATTCACAGTTTTAGTTATACGATGAAATACAATTGGTTTTGCTACATATATTATATACATCTATTGGAAAAGATTAGTGAAAGAGAAGGGTTTTGGAAACAAAAAGCAAAAATCATAAAAGATGGGAAACAAAAGCAAATAAACTATATAAAGAGGTTGACCGGCAAAGTGCGGACAAAGACTGCGTTTTTGTAAGAAGTTTGGTTAAGAAAAGTAAAAAGAGGCCAAATCATAAGACACAACATAACTCTTTTTTTTTTATTAACCCAAAAAGATAAATTACACTTTTATTTCTGCGTCTTACTTTCACCATTTTATTTCCACAGGCTCCAATTTTTTTACCAATTTGGTATAAACATTTTGGTGACTTTTGTTTTAATCTACACCATAAAAGTATTGGTGTATATTCAGACATTGAATTTTTAACCATCTAGTGGAATTCGGAGGACCGCACTTGTATATATATATATATATATATATATCATGTGTTGTGCTTGTGCCACAGTATTGCAATAAAATAGAAGAAATTTGAGAATTATGTTATTGCAGTTTTTATATTAATATAAATTATCTTTTCAACATTTGTTCAAAACTTATTAAGATACATGTTTTTAATTTCATACTCAATAAGTAATTAAGGCTTAAATTTAATTTTTATTGTCGATAACATATGACTAATAGTTTGGACTAGTATGATCGTGTGTTTTTTTGCCTAGGTTTAAAACGCGTAATGCAAGTTATTAACGAAAAATAATAATTTTTATATATAATTGTTTGAATCTTATTCATTAAGTTTTGAGGCCAAATTTTTTTCCTAATTGTTCTTTATTTTTATTATTAAACTTTGTGAATGGACGTATAGAAAATGTTACACGCTCATCGATATATTTGAAGATTGTATTTCTGCTGAAGTATTATATGATATACTGTATATCTGAACGATTAACTAATGTAAAATGATAGAGAAGACACAAAAAATTCTAAATTCTTTCATGTCTGCCAAACTAATGTTTCATCGACCGGTTTGTTGGAAACCTCTTAAACATTCTTAAACATGAACCATTGATACAAAGGGTGACTCATTCACTTGGTGCATCAGTAAGATTTCTTCCACTAAGAAAAAAAAAAGAAGAGCAAAGGGTCAGTTTCTGGTCACACGCATGGGTCTATTGGTCCCCTATTATTTTTCTTCTTTCGTACCTTCTCAAAAGTCTTTTCACGTTTTTTTCCCATATTCTTACATCTATATATAAAAAATTATTATTCTATGAAATGTAGATTAAATTAACATATTCAAATGACGGATGATCGTTGCACCACCACAAACCAACACATCAATCACCACTAATGGACAATTTTCCCCAAGAATATTGCGTCACTTCTACCCTATGATTACGTTTAGGTAGGTCTCATGTGTGTATATAATTTATAAATGCATTTTGTATCAATTATTGTTTCTAAATATATTCCATAAAAGATCAACAAATATTTGTTGAAAAAAAAATCAACAAATATTTTAGTTATTACCAAAAATATATTTGCATGTGAATCTAATAAAAAGAACATAACAAACCATTTAATTCAGTTTAATACTCAGATTTATTACAGTGTTTGTACTTTACACCCTCAAATAAGAACATACAAATCTTAAACAGCACTGCTGGATTTAAATTTTATTTTACTAATCTTTAATATAATCTATACGTAATTTAGTTATTAGTTTTCTTTTCATTAGCAGTGTTACCGACATTTCTAATTTTGTTAACGTCCATGAATTTGAATGTGTGAAATATGTGATGAATATGGGAAAAATGGGTAAAAAAACCCTTACCTTTCTTAAAAACATAGAAAAAACCATCAACTTTTTTTGTGGGTTTTTAAACCCTCACCTTTTTATATATGGTTAAATAAACCCTAATATTAATAAACTCAATTTAATTTTTTTAAAATCATTATATTAAAACAGTAAGTAACAAAAAAAATTTAATTTATGATTTTTTATTTTAAATTTGAGTTTACGATTTTTTTTCTTCTAAAATTAGGGTTTTTGTGCTATGAACATTTATTCACCATTTAGTTGAGATTATGCAAATTATTTTTGTTATAATTAGAAGTTATGTTATATAAACTACAAAATTTATAGGATATCACATTTGATTTTTTTTATTCGAGTGTTCAGGTTTTGGATAAAATATAGTTAAATAATGATTAATTAAATTTAATTTATATTATATTTTAATATATCGTAATATATATATATATAGAAATATTAATTGTTAGTAAATCTTATTTAGTTTGTCCAATGAAAATATTTTGATGTGGAAATTCATGTACTTTTCATAGTATTATAAAATTTGGTTTGGTTTTACGTTAGTAAATTTGTGTGGTCGAACCTAATAAACCTTTATTAATATAAACTCATATTCGGTTTCGATATAAGAATTTACATATAATTCGTGACAAAATCTGTTTGGTTTCACGTTGATGAATTTTTGTAACACACCGAATAAAACTTCACTAATTAACTTTTTTACATCATGACTTACATATTTTCAATTTAGAAAAATATTGTAAACTAGAATTTTAGAAGAAACACCCGCAATCAAAATTTTCCTATTTATTTATGTTTTAGTATAACAATTTTTTGAATTTAAATTAAGTTTTTTAATACTAGGGTTTATTTTACCATTTATGAAAAGGTGGGGGTTTAAAAACCCACAAAAAAAGTTGAGGATTTTTTCTATGTTTTTATGAAAGGTGAGGGTTTTTCTACCCATTTTTCCGATGAATATGAGTATTAAATTGTTTGATGAAAAAATAAAATAAAAATATGAGTATTAAATTGAGGTAAACGTGTTACCGTGTAATTTTCTAAAATTTTGACATATTCACGTGTATTTCTATTATAGTAAAAACTTTAGTATATTTTTCTTTTCATTTTGATAATAGATGAAAGTAAACCAAAAAAATAACCAGTAAATAGGTTAATTAAGATGATATATAATAGATTGTTTATACGCTGAGTTGGAACAATGCCAAATGTCTTGAAACATATGGGGAACGTATGTATGATCATTAGCACATCTGCAATGATCATACAAATGTGTGCGTATATATGGTTTTATGATTGTGTAGTGTAATTCACACGTATCAGTATCTTACAGCACTATAATCGTAATCTTACCGGTCTTGTTTTTTCTTAACAAAGAGGACAATAATCTGATAAAAGATTTGAAGAATAAGAGTATTAGTGGAGAACAAGGACGAAACAAAGCTAAGTGCAAGAAACTTATGCGGTTTTAGTCATCAATAAAACATTATGAGTTTTGTATGTTTGGTCTGAAAAAGTATGTCTTCATAATGCATAATTAACCTATTCCAAATTATCTTTTGGTGTCAAGTATATATTTGCCAAAACATTCTTCCATTACATGTGTCCCCGAGGTAAGACAATTGTCAATGACATTTTTGTTTTTGCTCTATAAACATTTCAAACAATCTATTTGCTATCATTTTGAAAACGCAGTGGTGACAGTGGCGGAGCTAGGAATTTTTGTTATAGGGGTCAAAAAATTTTTTAATACAAAATAATATATATTATATAAAAAAAGATATTTTAGGTTTATTTAAAAATAATTGACATATAAAAAAAACAATGAATAATTTATCAAAAAATCAACCAAAATTGATATTTAAGAGTTTTTTAGTTGCGCTCCTCAACGATTAACAAATAGAGAAGAAAAATTAGATTTTGCGGGTGTTTTTATAATTAAATATAATATTAGATCATTAGCTGGATTTGTTTTTAATTAAGTCAAGGATTTTCTAATATATCACAACTAAGATTGAAAAAAAAATAAGGAAGAAGAAGCTAAAACACTACAAACAAATGTTAAAATATAAGATTAGTTTATATTAATGGGCTTAATTATAGTATATTTACTTAAATAAATTTTATTGGGCTTAATATTATTTATAAGTACAATATAATTATTGGGCTTAGATATTTTAATCTTGTAACATAAAATTTTACAGGGGTCAAAACTCTTATGAGATTGGGGTCAATTTAATATATGTAGTAAAGTTTCAGCTAATTTTTATAATTCCACCAGGGTCAATTGACCCTTATGACTGTGCACTGCCTCCGCCTCTGAGTGGTGACACTCTTGACTTCTATGTAACCAACTTATTTAATACAAAAGAGACAAAATTATATAAATGAAAAATAGGTAATAATGGCTCCTTAATCATGGGTAACCTTCTCATTATCATCCTATTCAACATGTGTTTGAACCATGATCATCACATCTAGTAACACACTGAATGCACCTTTTCTTTTCCATTTGTCATTCTATTGATTTAGTTTTTACGGTCTGATTTTATACTTATGAAAAAACAGAAAGATTAATTTCTTGACCAACCTTAGAAATTATCAAAAAAATCATCGAAAGATAATTGTTTATCACTTATCTAAACAAAATCAAGTCCACTTTGATGATAGAAATACCCAAACATGAACCATCATATTTTCATAAGAAATTAATAGATATTGGTTTGACATATTTCGGACCATGGGATAGAGAGAATATTAGCAACATGTGGATTATGATTTAGAATTTAGTATCGACACTTTCAAGTTTGACCGGGAAACTAATGTATTTTAAATCATATAAAAATAAAGTTGTATTAAATTGTAGAAGTTACACACAAGCATGCATAAAAAGAATGAAGTAGACAAGTAGAGTCGAAAGTGAAGCTGAATCTTACTATCTACTGTGCTTTCGTCTTTAGATGAAAGTATACTAAAATGGACAAAAAAAGACTTAACACTTGAAGAAGGAAATCATCATTGCCACTCTCGTTAACATTACAACCCCATTCTCCCTATACACATAAATGATCGGTTTCGATTCAAAATCAGGTACTAATAAGTAGAGAAACACATGGCTTTTATATATTGGTGATCATGTTCTAGCACCTAGAGATTATACTCCATCCAAAGAAAGATTTTGCGGTAGTTTGCAAGACTAGTCATCGACCTTCAAAAATAGCAAACGTACCGTCATATATATGAGGGTGGGATCCATTGGCCAAAAGCGGACGTAGAAGCCCACGGATAATGGCGATCAAGGCATATAGTCATAACTAATCTTCGATTTTATTGGTAGCTAATTGAGACATTGGCACAACAATCTTTGGGTTATTGCTAAGTGTTTTTGTGGTCAAGACGTCTGTCAAACTAAATCAACGATAGTTAGTTAGGTTTTAATACATGAAAAAAACAACGATGAGAGAATTTTTGATGACCATACTATTACAGTCCCGATTTAGAGATGTACAAAGGCTTTGGTCCAAATTAAACTCATAGAAAAGAGTTCATTAATGAAAAATTCTTAACTGGAGTTAAACAGGGTGACAAAACACGGCCAAATAAACGGCTCAACAATAATTTTTTGTGCCGTTACTTGGGTCATTAACTCATTATTCTCAAACATATATTGTATATTTCTATACAAAAAAGGAACATCAAGAATTTTTAAGTCCCTCTGTTTGGTACCACACGAATGTAATTGTTAACATGCATGCTTATAATTAATTTGCATGTACATGTGCATATACATGTGACTATTATATAAATACACAAAGTGTGTCACTGCGTGAGAAACAGATCGTACATTTCATATATATACTCAAGACTTCGCCGTTGCTTCAATCCGACGTCTCGTTTCACATGCATTTGCATCATTGCTTCGGTCCATGCCTTCTCTTTTATGGAGTTAAATTGTGACCTCATTTTTTTCTTTAGTTATTGAAATATTTCAAATAATTTGGAAAAAAAAACCTGTTAACTGTTTGAATCTACATTTCATAAAAAATGTTCCAGATACAATTTATGTTAACTTTTTTCGCTGTAAAAACCTGATTATTAACATATGTCGAAAAAGCCCATTTATTTCATGACCATTGTTTCCAATTATATGTTATAAAACTAAAAGCCTGCTATTCAATAAGAAGGCTAAGCCCATTCTGCAATGTAAAAGAATAAAGGGTAGCCCTAAATTTCGATTATTTTTCTTGTCGACACAAGTTTTGGTCTCGTTCATTCCATCAATGTCGTCTCCGGAGACTATGACGAAGAAGAAGAAGCCATCACCGACGCCACAATCGACCACAGATTCATCACTTCCCTATGATTTGCTATTGAGCATCGTTGCACGTGTCTCAAGATTGTATTATCCGACTCTTTCCCGCGTCTCCAAGAGCTTTCGATCTCTCCTAGTTTCACAGGAGCTTTACAGGGCCCGGTCACTCTTGGGCCACACCGAGAGTTGTCTCTATGTGTGTTTAGAGTTACAACCAGAGTTATATCCATCTAAGAACCCTAGCTGGTTCACGCTCTGGAGGAAACCTCATCAAACCCTAACCTATGAAACGAGTAAGAAGAAAAGTCAGGAGGGTATGTTTTGGTTTCAGTTCCAGTTCTCCATTCTCCTCCTGCGTGTTCTGAGAGTCTCGTGGCCGTTGGTTCTAATATCTACAACATTGGCACACTACGAGAAAACATGGTGAAATCCTCTAACCTCTCGATTCTGGATTGCCGGTCTCACACGTGGCGAGAAGCTCCAAGCTTGCGGGTGAAGCTATTCGTGCTAGTGTCCTTGATCGAAAGATTTATGTAGCAGGAAGCTACAAAGATGTCGATTCTAATTCCTACAAGAACTCGACTGAGGTGTTCGACACAGAAACACAAATTTGGGATCCTGAACCCATCTCTTACAGCAATATAAAAGGCTTATTTTACTTCAAAAGCGCATGTATTGATAAAAAAATCTTCCTGAAGACTGACAATGAGGTGGTTAGATACAATCCAAAAGAAGGTAGATGGAGCTTGGTTCGGGTAGGGATGAGTTATTTTGAGGGTTCAGATTCTTCTTGCGAGATAGAGAATGTTTTGTACACTGCTTATGGAGGAACGATCAGATGGTATGACACTAAAGTAGATACGTGGACGTGGAGAAAGTTGAAGGGTTTGGTAGGAATACCTAAGTTCGGAGGTATTAGATTGGCTGGTTATGGTGGAAAGATGATGGTTTTGTGGGACGAGAGTTTTCCTTACAGGCATCAGCTTTGTGGCTATAAGACGATGATTTGGTGTGCGGAAATTGCGCTCGAAAAACGCAAAAATAATGAAATTTGGGGGACAGTTGAGTGGTCTGGTCATGTGCTTACAGTACCTTGTACATATCGTTTCGTGAAGGTTCTTGCTGCTACTGTTTGATGAATGAGTCACAAAGCTTGAACATGCTTTTTTCCCGATGGTGTGTTTTTCTTTTGGTGAAACTAGGATGAATGACCTAACTTTTGTTTCACTTTTTATCGTTTGATGTCACTTGTTGATCGTTAAGCTTATTTTATGACAAAAATGTCTTTGAAGCATCTATGTTTTGATATGTGATCCTTGTGAACACTCTATCAATTTATATATGTCAATTATTTTCTTGACCATTATTTTTTAAAATTATATGTATGTTATCCAATAAGAAGGCCAAGCCCATTTTTCAATGTAAAAGAATGACGCTGGCCCTAAATTTCCATAACTTCACTTATCAAAAATATAACCATTGTTTTTTTGTGACCCTAGTGAAGAAGAGCCGTCTCGTAACACTGCTGCCGGAGTACCATTACACAAACACAACTTGACGGAAACACAATACTTTTTTGTCCCGTTAATTGCGTCAATGTCGTCTCCGGAGACTACGAAGAAGAAGCAGAAGCCATCACTTCCCGATGATTTATTATTGAGCTGCTTCGCACGCGTCTCAAGATTGTATTATCCGACTCTCTCCCTCGTCTCCAAGAGCTTTCAATCTCTCCTCGCTTCACCGGAGCTTTACAAGGCCCGATCACTTTTAGGCAACGACGAGAATTGTCTCTATGTGTGCTTAGGGCTCTCTACTTCTCTAAACCCTAGCTGGTTCACGCTCTGTCGGAAACCGGAAAAAACCCTAACTAATGACACGAACTCAAGTAGGTATGTTTTGGCTAAAGTCCCATTACTTCATTCTCCTCAAGCGCATTCTTCAAGTTGGTTCTAATATCTACAACATTGGTGGTACCATATACCGAACACCCTCTTCTAGCATCTCGATTTTTGATTGCCGGTCTAGCAAAGGGGTGGTTGCTTACAATCCCAATGAAGGTATATGGGACATGGCTGGACCATATTGGATGGAACAGTTAATACGTTCAGATTCTTATTGCGAGATAGAAAACGTTTTGTACTTTAATTTTGACGGAGTGTTTGAATGGTGTGACACTAAGGTAGGAATGTTGAGTAATTTAGAGGGTTTGGTAGGACTACCTAAGTTCCCTTATGGTGCTTGTGTTAGATTGGCTGATTATGGTGGAAAGATAATGGTTTTGTGGGACAATGATTTTCCTTGTAATGGGCTTGATGGCACTGACAGCTCTAAGAAGATGATTTGGTGTGCGGAGATTGCGCTTGAAAGACGTAACAATAGTGAAATTTGGGGGAAAGTTGAATGGTTTGGTCACGTGCTTACCGTCCCTATAAAATATGGTTTCGTGAAGGTTCTTACTGCTACAGTTTGATGAAATGTGTTACAAGGTTTGAACGTACGTATGTTCTTCTGGTAATATTATTTTAAATTGGAATATGTGTGTTCTTTTGCTGTATGCAACTACTGTATGATGAATCACATCTAATCATTTGATGCCACTTGTTGATTGTTAAGCTTATTTTGTGACAAAAATGTCTTTGAAGCATCTATGTTTTGATGTGTCCTTGAACCCAAGCTCCGTTGTTTGTTGATTGACTTATGTACAGTACTCTATCAATTTCTTTGAAACAGTCTGGAGGCTTTTTTATTTGATATTTTGGAAATATGTATTTGGATTACTTCTCGAATATTTTCATCCAATTATGTTGCCGATATAATCGAGCTAGCCTGTAAGATGTAATTGAGATAAGTATCACGTTGTTAACAATACATGGCACTGGAAGAGTAAAAATGGTTTAGATTTTCATTGCCTATAAGGTGCATTTCAAGCACGTAGCTGCCATTCGAATTCCTCGGGTTTTGAAAGCAATTGTAGACTTGTAATGTCAACATCTCTAGATAAAATCCACCAGAGCAAGTAATTTAATTTTGGGGAAATTTTCATTTTCCAAGTGATGTGTTTTTCAATTCGGGATTACCGTGAGGTCGAGTTACGTCTTCACCAGAGTTTCATGGTTCATGACTGTGCAACCATTAACCAGAGCTATTGATCTCCACATCTTCCATTTGTTCATGTATTCCGGTCAATGTTGTTGGCTGGTAGAGGCGGGTCAATGGGATTAAGTTATCACTATAAATCTTAATATGTGTTTAAATTTTTTGAGAAAAGTAAGTATGTGTGGGTTACAAAACTCCTTATTTTATAGTGTCTTATTTTTTTCAGGAAAAATGTAATTTTTGTTGTAATAGGATTTTAATAACGAACTACGTTTGAGACAACAATAAATAACTATATATATATATAGATGCCAAGAAAAATGAGCTAATAAATAATGATGGTGTTTCTGTACTACATGACAAAATAGTTGTTGATAATATTCAATATCTAACTTGATTCATTTCTTCACTTTTAACCAAATAAAACACACACACAAATACATATAAGAACAACCAATATGTAATAACAAATTATTTGGTAAAGAAATAATATCTTTGTTGCTAATTAATGTTTGTACCCCATAACTAATTACTGGTTTGAAATAATGTGGTCAATATATCATAACAAATGTTCAAACTTACATGTTATTGTTTTTTCTTTTTCTTTTTGATAAAACGTACAAGTTATTGTTGACTGATCATATCAGAAATTTCTACCTAACCAATAATTATTAACATGGTGGAGGACTATATGTGTTTGATAAGCATGCTAAAAAGATTCTCATAAAAAAGGATTCATCATCATTAGCTCCTGAGATGACAAACTTTGAGCTCATTTTCTTCCTCTTTTACTTTGAATATGACCTTTGTGGGTTTTCACATTTTTCCACAACTAAAACTAAAATATCATCTAAGCAAATTTAAAAGAGGAAAAAAAAGTAAAAAAGAAAGAAAGAAAGAAAGGACATAAGACTATGTAATGCGCACATACAGTATTTCTCTAGAGCCAGCAAGATTTTCTCTACAAGAGTTAACCTCTTTAAAATCATATTCCTTATAAGCACATGTGCATAATTAAGACATATAGTTATACGAATATGATTTAGTCTCTAGGTTCATTAAAAATCTAATTGAACTATAAAATACAATTTTTTAACATGAATTATACTAAAAAAAAAAGAGTGGGTTTCAATGATATGACTTCCAGTTTCCGAAAAAATCATTGAAACTCACTCTCTTTTTTATAGTATAATTCATGTTAAAAAATTGTATTTTATCATTTCTATATCCACAAATACATATATGAGTGTATTTGTGAACCTCAGCCCTAATATAAGGGGACTTTCTTTCTCATTAATGATACATACTGATGATAATATAAAAGCATTTTCAAAAAATATGGTATAAGCTAAAGCTACTTTGCAACTTTTGCCCATCACAAAAAAATAAATCGAATATTTGCTTTACTTATTCCTTAAAATTATCAAACTGTAAAACCAAATGTATGATTATTATTTTCTTCAAGCGATGTGTGATTGATCATAGTGGTACACTACATAGGTGAGACGAGAGATTTCCCCAACCAAATTCTCTGTTTATCTTTTATTTAACAACTCAAAATATCTTTTCATCATCAAAAGAATTTGACGGAGAAAAAGAAAATTGGTTTTAGCCCAAGTGACATTTCTTAAAATATATTTTGAATTTTTTAGCACAATATATTCTTAGTGATAAGATTATTTCGATGATGGAAGTTTGTTTATCCTTTTTTCTGATTAATTGTTTCTTAGATAGCTAATTCAAGAGGAAATAATATGAACAAAAATATGGACGTACGTAATTTAAAAATTGTTGGTGTGATAGATAATTCAAGAGAAAATGATTCTAACAAAAAACATGGATGGTAATTTGAAAATTGCTGATGTGATATTCTTCTACACCAAATTTTAAGTGAGAAATAGAATCATGGACATATATACATCTTTTTTTGGTCAATAATATATATGCAATGCACGAATTGAAACATGGATAATGACATATCAACGACATTAACACAAACCACTACATTATAAGTTTTGGTCTTGACAGTACATTTTTGTTTTAACAGAAGAATTAGAGGTAACTAATATAAATGAATTGGGTAAGAAACTCTTTCAGTTTTCTATCTTATCTAAAAATATGTTCACATTTTCTAGTAAACAAAAGTAATCTTTAAAATTCACATTTTCTAGTAAACAAAAGTAATCTTTAAAATTTACATTTTTAATAATTCTAAAAACATATTTATATTATTGGAAACAATTCATGTTAAAAAAAGATATTTGAAGTACGGACGATTGTTATAACGCAGATAACTGAATGTCAATTTGATACAAAAGTTGTGAAGGAAACAAGGAAATTTTCTTTAAAAACACAAAATCTTAAAGAAATTTTGTGAATGTGTTTATTTTCAAAATATTTACAAAAAGTAAAGATATTATTTAGCAAACTGCATATCGTTTTGTATCATGAAATGAAACGTGGACATCTAAATACGGGGTCGATACCTGTCGATTCTACAAAGCTCATTTATCTATCGTCTCGTAAGTCGTGCCCGAGAGCTTTGAGACGCGATTTCTTCTTCGTGAGTCGCCACCGGAGATCGCCTCTCGCCGGTCGACGAGAACGTCTTCTTTCTTCCTCCTTCTTTCCTTTCTGGATTATGTTGTCTGTCGCCGATTCCCATCGAGTTCGCCCTCCAGATCCGCCAGATCTAGCCCCGCCTGATGCCGTTGCTTCTTCCGCCGCATCTCCTCTAGCTTCTACGAGTTCTCCTCAACCTTCTCCGAGTTCTCTCCCTCCGTCAGTTCCCCCTCCTTCCGTAGCCCTAGCTCCTCAGTCCGCCGCCTCTGCTCAGGTCTCTCCGAGTTCTCTGCCTCCGTCAGATCTGAGCTCGTCGGGATCCCAGTCTCTCTCTCCCGCCGCCTCTGCTCCGGTTTCTCCGACAGCCTTAGCTCCAGCCTCGATTCCGGAAATGGTACCTTCTACCGCAGCACCTTCATATGCCGAGCGGTTCAAGGCGTCGTTAAGGAATCTAAAAAAAATCAAGTCTCCGGTTTGTGTCGAAGATGGCACGCCTGTAGTTCAAGCTCCAGCCTCAATACTGCTAAAGGCAGCAGATCAATGGAAAGGTCACATTGTTGCTCAGTTCCACGGTCTGATCCCTCCTCCTTCAAAGATCTTCAACGATCTGAACCCGGCTTGGGGAAAGTTCGGGAATATTCTGATCCGTTCGGTGTCGGATACGTCATGCCTCATTATGATACCGTGTAAATCGACCAGGGATTGGGTTTTACAGGTAGGGTATTGGCAAGCAGGGAACTGTTCCTTTTCAGTTTATCCTTGGTCTGTTGATGCCTCGCTTCATCTCCCAGAGTTGGAATCTGCACCGACTTGGGCTATTTTGGAGAATGTTCCGCCGCAGATGTATTCTTTGGACGGCATAAGCGTGATTGCTAGTGCGATTGGGGAGCCTCTTCACACTGAGAAGTCGAGGCTTGATCCTTTTCACTTTGGCAACACAAAGATTAAGGTGGAGATTCCTCTTGACAAGCCTCCACCTACGACGATCATTGTCAGAGATAGTCAATTGAACTCAGTGAAGGTTAAAGTCTCCTACCCCAGACTTCCACCAAATTGTTGTAATTGTGGTCGGTTTGGACATTTGTTGAATAGGTGTCCCAAGCCTCTCATGAGGAAACAACAAGCTAGGGGTCCGAATGGAGGGTTTGTTCCAGGGGGTACTGCAGTTGCGGTTTCCTCAATTCCTTTAGCTTCTGGAGAGGTTGCCTCCAAGTCTCGGGATGGAGGTAAGTCTGATGGTGAAGTGGGGTCTAGTCTGGCAGGGGTTGGTTTGAAGTCTAATGTCAGGACTAGGATAAGGGCTGGTTCTAGAAGGAGATCCACGGTCAGAAGTAGAAGTTCTCCTCCCTTGAAAGATAAAGACAGTCATCGGAGTGATGAATCAATGTCAGTTCAGACTCAGGAGACAGTTAAGGCTTGGATAAAGGAAAGGAGTGAGAAGAAGCTTCAGGTGTCGCAGGTTTATGAGGCTGACACTACTAAGGAAGAGAATTGGATTCTGGTGGGAGGGAAAAATAAGGGTAAAGAAAAGGTTTCATCTGAAGTGGCTCCCTCTGTTGGAGTGGTTTTTTCTAAGCCTGGGTTTGCTATGGCAAGAAGAATCATTCCTGGTGTGAGAAGTGTCAAGAAGCTTGCAAAGTTGGAAGCTAAGATGATGTTTGTTAAGAAACCTATTAAGAGGAACTACCAGCCTAAAGGTGTGAGGGAGGCTGGGGGTAATGTATCTTCTAATTCTTCATCTTCTCAGGATAATCGAGCTGACTCCTCGGTTATTCCTTCTATCCTCTGTTAGAGCATAGTTCTACCAGTCTTTTGGCAGTATTAATGATAGTTTTTGGATGGAATATAAGAGGTTTGAATAGCCTATCTCGACAGAGATTTTTGCGGTCCTGGATGAGGAAAAATAAGCCTATGTTGGGCAGTGTTTTGGAGACTCGGGTCTCAGTGGAAAATTCGCAGCAGGTTTTTCAGGCGACATTTCCAGGGTGGAGGAGGGAGATGAATTATGAGTTTGCTGAGAATGGTAGGATTTGGGTCGTTTGGGATCCTGCGGTTTCAGTTATTTGTTTTCATAAATCTGCTCAGATAATGTTGTGTGGAGTCTTCAATCCAGCAACAAAGGAGAACTTCTCAGTAGCTTTTGTTTACGCTTATAATACTCAGGTACAAAGAAGGGAATTATGGGAAGAAATCTCAGGTATTGTGCAGTCTTCTCCAGCAAGGTACTTGCCTTTGATGATTTTGGGAGATTTCAACCAGATTGTTTTTGCTAATGAGCATTATTCTGTGCTTCCTCATGATCTACCTCTCTCTGGGATGTCAGAGTTTCATGATTGCTTGGTGTCTAATGAGCTGCAGGATATGCCTAGTAGAGGGACTCTCTATACTTGGTCTAATAATCAACCAGATGATCCGGTTCTTAGGAAGCTGGATAGAGTGTTGATTAATGAGCAGTGGAGTAGTACTTACCCAGATTCTTTAGCAGTGTTTGACCCTCCAGGAGATTCAGATCACTCTCCTATTTTGGTTAATTCCTCTTCACTCATTGGGAAAAGTGGAAAATCTTTCAAGTATTTCTCCTTTCTCTCTACTCATGCAAGGTTTAAAGGTCTTATAAGAGATGCTTGGCAGGTTGAGGTGTGTGCAGGCTCTAAGTTATTTATTTTTGGTCAAAGAATGAAGGTGGTCAAAGTGTCTTGCAAAAAGTTGAACAGAGAGGGTTTTGCTAATATTCAACAGAAAACTAAAGATGCTCTGGAGATGTTGGAGCGTGTGCAGTCGGCTCTTTTGAGTGCTCCTTCTGATCTGTTGTTCAGAGAGGAATTTTTGGCAAGAAAAAGTTGGAATTTCTTTGCTAAAGCTCAGGAGTCTTTTTACAGACAGAAGTCGAGGATCAGGTGGTCTAGAGATGGCGATGCAAATACTGCTTACTTCCATAAGTCTGTAATTGCTCACCAGGGGAGAAACTGTATCAAGCTTTTGAGGGGTACCGAAGATGAGAGAATTCAGAATGTTGATCAGATTAAAGATATGTTGGTGTCTTATTATCATTCTCTCTTGGGCACTGAAAGTGTTGGAGTTGTTGCTATGTCCATTGATGAGGTCAAGACTCTGCTTTCCTTTAGATGTGACTCGGAGTTGAATTCTCAGCTTCTTAAAGTTCCCACAGTTGAGGAGATTAGAAGGGTGGTGGCGACAATGCCAAAGAATAAGGCTCCTGGACCAGATGGCTTTCCAGTTGAGTTCTTTTGGGAGGCTTGGGAGATTGTTGGTCAGGATTTGGTTGAGGCTGTACAGGGGTTTTTTATTTCTGGGTTCTTACCAAGGAATTTTAATGCCACAGCGATCACGTTGATTCCCAAGGTTCAGGGAGCAGATAAACTTCAGCAGTTCAGGCCTGTTTCATGTTGTACTACTGTCTATAAAATCATTGCTAGGCTGCTGAAACAGAAGCTGAAATTGTTCATCTCAGATGCAGTCCAGGGGAATCAGGTGGGGTTTGTTCAGGGGAGACATCTTTGTGAAAACGTGCTACTTGCCTCGGAGCTGGTCACCAACTTTCATTCTGAAGGTGTCACGACTCGGGGTTGTCTTCAGGTAGATTTGGCCAAAGCGTATGATAATCTTGACTGGCAGTTCCTTTTGAATGTTCTAAATGCTATTGAATTGCCTGACAAGTTTGTGGGATGGATTAAAGAATGCTTCACTACTCCTTCTTTTAGTGTTGCATTTAATGGTGAGCTTGTGGGATTCTTTCAGGGGAAGAAGGGTCTTAGGCAGGGAGATCCCATTTCTTCTCTATTGTTTGTTTTGGCTATGGATGTATTATCTAAAAAGCTGGATAAAGGAGTGATTAATCAAAGTTTCGGGCCTCATCCGCATTGCTTGGTTCCTCTTATCACACATCTTAGTTTTGCTGACGATGTATTGATATTTTTTGATGGGAAGGAGGATTCTCTTCAGGGGGTTATGGACATTCTGGAGGAGTTTAAGGCAGAATCGGGTTTAGGGGTTAACAAAGATAAAACTGCGCTCTTCTTGGATGGTGGTTGTATTCAGGAGAACTCTGAAATGGCAAACAGACTTGGTCTTCTGCAAGGCTCTCTGCCTGTTAGGTATCTGGGTGTCCCTCTCACTTCAAAGAAAATGAAAGAACAAGATTACCAACCGCTTATTGATAGAATCCTCAGCAGGTTCAGCTCTTGGTCTGTCAAGCACCTGTCTTTTGCTGGTAGATTACAACTCATCCAGTCTGTAATTTACTCCATCATTACCTTCTGGGCCTCCATCTTTATTTTGCCTAATAAGTGTTTGGAAACTATTGAAAGGATGTGTTGTGCTTTCTTATGGAAAGGTTCTCCTTTTTCTGCTCGCGGGGCTAGAGTTAGTTGGGAGTCGGTGTGTACTCCAAAGTCTTCGGGTGGACTGGGATTGAGACGGCTGCAGCCTTGGAACAAGGTCCTAGGGTTAAAGTTAATTTGGCTCCTGTTCACAGCTGGAGGTTCATTATGGGTATCTTGGGTAAGGAGGAATTTATTGGGGCAGAACAACTTCTGGGAAATGGTCACAATTAACTCAGGGAGCTGGATTTGGAAGAGCCTTTGCAAGCTCAGACCTATTGCTAGGCCTTTCGTTGTTTGCAAGATTGGTTCTGGAATCACTTGCAATTTTTGGAGTGATAATTGGACTGCTTTGGGGCCATTGTTGCATATCACTGGAGACTTGGGTCCTAGAATTACAGGATTGCCAAGACATGCAACTGTGGCAGATGCTTTAAGAGGAAATGATTGGTGGATTTCTAGAAGTAGAAGTAGACATCCCATCATTCAACTATTGAAAGAGTGCCTACCATCTCCTGCTGTGGTACAGGTCCATGATGAGGCTGATGATGACTGTTTTCTGTGGAAAGTTGGAGAGAAAGAGGCTTCTTGCAGCTTCTCCTCAGCCTCTACTTGGGAACACTTGAATCCCCATGGGGAAGATGTAGACTGGTTTAAGGCTATTTGGTTCAAAGGTCGAATTCCAAAACATGCTTTTTTGGCATGGGTTACTGCTCGTAATAGGCTCAACACGAGGGACAGATTGTTAAGTTGGGGATTGGTCGTTCCTTCTTTATGTCTGTTTTGCAATGCTCACGATGAATCTAGGCAACATCTCTTCTTTGATTGCGCCTTCGCTGCGGAGGTATGGAATTATTTTACCTCAAGGGCCCATGTAACTCCACCTTCTTTATTTGAGGATGGTCTTAGATGGCTAAGGAATCCTTGCCGAGACAAGAATATGGCTACTATTCTTAGACTCGCCTTTCATGCCTCAATATATATCCTTTGGAAAGAAAGAAATGCTCGGATACATACCTCAATCTTTAGACCTGTGGCGGCCTTGATTGTGGAGATCAAAGGATTATTGCGTTGTCACTTGGATCCTCTTACAAGAGCTCAGCGTCTAGGTCCTCATGGTGTGTCCTTTTTGGCCACTTGGTTTGAGAGGTTTCTTGTGTAATGTGCTCTAGAGCTTTGTTTGTTATTGTAGGTGTATCTCATTATTGGAGGCACTGTTGTTGTAATCGGTACCAAGACGTTCTTGGTTGTATGAAAGTAAGTTGTTTTTTTTTTAAAAAAAAAAAAAAAAAAAAAAAAAAAAAAAAAAAAAAAAAAAAGAAACGTGGACATCTATGGGGTGAGAAGTGGTCTGCGAGTCAAAGGAAAAGCAATGAGAGAATAGGTATTTATAAAATAGAAGTCTATAAGTTTTATAGGCTCAGTTTGTGTCTGTCTCTTCTAAGTCCTAGCCCTAACTCCCTACCTATATTTCTCTCCACCAATCACATCTCCCTCTTCTTTTTCTTCCATACATGAAACTATAGTGTATAGATAGATTACGAAATTTCGAATACAGAAATCTTATGAAATATATCAACAAAGATGTCGACTGGTTTACCCTAACCCTCTATTTCAATATAGCAGCTACAAATCCATCCGATATATATCAAACCATAAAATTAAGAGTAATGGACATTATACTCGTTTGTAGTAGGGTTTATATATGTCTTATATATTTGTTGTCTTTCTTCTCTGTATAGCAGAAAAAAAATTGTAATTCCTAAATTTTTGATGATAATAAAACCGGCAACCACGAAAAGTGGACGTAACTCTCATATTAATGGTGTGAACTAATAAAATCGGCAACCACAAAAAATTAACATAACTAGTAAAGGTGAAGTACTAAACATTTTGTGTCGTTTTAGTTTTCTAAATGAAATATTTTTTTAAAGATAGAAATTGGAATATAAGCTTTTTAACAAAAATAATATACAAGAATCACTTGCATTGATGGTTACCTCCCAAGAAACTCCATCTCTCTTTCAGGTATACAAATTGGTTTCGACCAAATTATTGTAAGTTTGTAACACATATATCCATATCTATCTATCTCTCTATACCGAAAAGATGAATAATTAGTTCTATCATGAAATTTTAATTCTTTTTTTCCTTCGAAATCTAATATGAGATGAAGTTTTCCAGTCATATTAAACATTGAATGTCTCCGAATATCTTGTTTTTTTTGGTGGGGAAAAAGTATGTCTCCAAATATCTAAGAAATGAAAAAACGAAAAATAAAATATACTGTCCATCTTTATATAAGATGAAGATGCCAATATTATCTTCTAATAAAGCAGAAGCGAGAAAATGAAGGAGATGGGGTTGCTATCAAACAACAAAGCAACGCCCACGTGAAGGATAACCAAATAGGCCTTAGACTTGGTCCCTTTCGTTTTCTCTTCCCACTTTTCTTCTCTTTGCCATCACCACTTTTTTTCATTACCCTAAATCACTATCACTCCCACAACCTCCAGCTTAACCTTATCCCATCCACACAACACTTACTAAGACCACTTCCTTATTAATTAATTAAAAGGGCTTGCATGTTGCATCATCAACTACCCACTATGGTACATACATGGTAGTTAAGATAACTAGTTAAGAAAAGTTCCTTGTGCGAGCCTTGTCTACTAAGTTGAACTCAGTATAATGAGCTTTCAATACTACAAGCTAAGTTCACTACTTACCTTTGATGAAAAATCATACAACTAACTTTAATTTGAGTCTGTAGTGAAGTAAGAGCAAAATCGATTGTGCCTCCCAAGTCCGAAACCAAACTATATTAATCTTTTTCTTTGGTTGCTTCTAACATAGACTATGATTATATCATAAATCCTATTATATAGAATAAAAACTTTCAAAGTTCAAAGTTTAAAATTTAATTCAGATTTACATTTGTTAAAAATAGTGAATTCAGTTATCAAAAAAAGAAAATAGTGAATTTAGGTAACATTCGCTTCTATATATTTGTGTATTATGTTCTGTAAATGTTATTTAAATCGAATTAGTGTATTCTGTTCCACAAAAATTATTTAGATGAAGATTAACAGAAGATATATACCAAAACTATTCAATGATGTTATAGTTTTAATTGTTTTTGTGAAATATCCAAATTAATAAATGAAAATTGATATAGTTTGTAAACTTTCATTAAAAATAGTGAAAGTGAATATAACAAAAGCATTAATTAGCCATAGTCCCTCCTTTTGCTTTGGACAACCTTTTGAAGCAGAAGGTAGGGTAACCTCAACCGAAGGAACTAATCCATATTAGTAACGACCGAACCAATCCATATTAGTAAAGACTGTCTCTCCTGATTCTATTTAAATAGTATTAAAAGATATTTACTGAAGTGATAGAGTTATATGATGTATAGTTAAAAGAAAAACATATAGTGCTTTAATTTTTTTATTTTCTACAATATCTTTTGTCCATCTTCCTCTAGCTATCAACCTTTATAGCACAAGCACACACAACCACTAATGAACCAAAGGGCTTGAGTGAAGAAAGGAAAAAGAAGATTCTGTTTTCGTTACCTAGTTCTCTCTTCAATCTAATGTTTCCTTCTCTAGATACCAATGGCTATGACCTCTTTGATCCCTTCAATCCCCCACAAACAACCATGCTTCCTTCTTTCACTACTCACATTCAAAGCCCTAGTTCTCACAATCACTACTCTTCGCCTTCTTTTCCTTTCTCTCCAGATTTTCTTGACAGTTTTGATGAATCCTTGTTGATAAACCAATTCTTGTTACAGCAACAAGATGCAGCAGCAAATGTTGTTGAATCTCCAAGAAAACTTTGCAAGAAGCTTCAGCTTAAGAAGAATAATGAGAAGTGTGTTGATGGAACCATTTCAGAACAAGTTCCACGGAGAAGAATGGCCAAAAAGAGGGACAGACATAGTAAGATCTGCACGGCTCAAGGTCCTAGAGATCGGAGGATGAGGCTGTCTCTTCAGATTGCTCGCAAGTTTTTCGATCTTCAAGACATGTTGGGTTTCGACAAGGCGAGCAAGACGATTGAATGGCTTTTCTCCAAATCAAAGGGTTCCATCAAACAACTTAAAGAAAGAGTGGCTGCATCGGAAGGAGGAGGAGAGGATGAACATCTCCAGGTTGATGAAAAGGAAAAGGATGAGACAATGAAGGTGAGAGTCTCAAAGAGAAGAACAAAGACTATGGAGAGCTCTTGTAAGACTAAAGAGTCGAGAGAGAGAGCTAGAAAACGAGCAAGAGAGAGAACAATGGAAAAGATGAAGATGAGATTATTTGAGAACTCGGAAACAATTTCAGATCCTCATCAAGAAACTAGAGATCAGATCAAGATAACCAGTGGTGTACAATCACTAGAAAGGGAAAATAAAGAACAAGAATGGAGTCATACTAATGTGAACATGGTAGAGTATCAAATGGATTCTGTGAGCATCATAGAGAAGTTTCTTGGACTAACCAGCGACTCTAGCACCTCTTCCATCTTTGGTGACTCCGAGGAATGCCACACAAGTCTTAGCTCAATAATAGGTACTACTTCACAAGCAGGTAACGGCAATGTGTTAATTAAAAACCCTAATTAAGAAATGCAGTTTTGATTAATGTTGGCTTTTTGCTAATTCCAGGAATGTCGACACCAAGGGAACACAACACAACTTCAATAGCAACGGTAGATGATGAGAAAAGCCCTATTTCATCTTTCTCTCTATATGATTATCTCTGCTACTGATGATCATGAGTCTCCACCTTATGAGGTATTTGGACTTTATGATCTATGCATCAACATTAGAGCCTCATGAGCAGAATCTATTATATAGAAATGTAGCTAGTGATTTGGTGTGTGAACGAGAGGGTTTGGTCAGCCTAATTTGTTTGAGGCTTTGGACTGCTTGATTGATGGATATCTATAAAATCTAAATTCTATTTTTCTGGTGTCATTTCTTGCAAGTTTCTAATTCTCTGGCATTTATTTTTGTCGTTGTTTGTCTTCTATAATTAGTCAAATAAGTGCCTTTTTATATGTTAGTGTTGGGAAAATTTCAAAGGTATTTCACAAGCACACACAAACAAAGCCAACTTATAAGATTGTGATGGGCACAAATCGCTAGTCTAAGTATAGGAGCTTTAATTACCACATTCCAAGATGTGTAAGATAAGACAATAATTTAGATATGTTAGACTTTGTTCTACTTATTTTGTCAATTAACCATATGTATGAGTATTTACTAGTGTTCTAAGAACCACTTAGATGGTATTTATGTATTATACATACACATGTATAGTACTGATTTTGTCATAAATTAAACGTTGTGTCTAGCTACTACTGGAAACTGTTTTCAAACTAGACATTGATTAAATCATTTTGAGTTAAACAGATCATCGTTTAAAGCAGGTTAGAAGTTAGTTAATTGTTTTTAGATTACCTATTTTGCTATTTGTATATATATTTTAGGGAAAAAAAATTCATTTTTTTAGGACTGAATTGAGAAAATGTTTTCCTATAAACTCATACAATTCTTTTTTTTAGCCACTCCGACTTCCACCATGTCAATTTTTCTCCCAAGTTCTCAATCACTGTTTTTCTTCTACTTTCTTGAGTTGGGTGCAGTGATATGCTTGAATTTACACTAGGTTCTTTATTAGAAAAGAAAACACTTTCTTAACAGGTTAGCACCAACGAGTTTCCTTGACATTTTCCCTGCTTGCATGGCAAAAACCTCCATGCATCTAATGATTTAATAAAATATACCCTTTTTACCAAAAAAGTGAAATTGATTATCAACATAACGAAATTCTATAAACTTCTACCAATATATAATGAACGAACGGAAACTCTCAACAATCAACATCAGAAATGACAATGTTTCTCCTTCGAATTTCAGTGTGAGTTGAAGTTCTAACCATGAAAAAAACTAATCGAAGCATAAGTTATCAAAAAACGAAAAGAAAAACAAAGTGAAACTTATGTTTAATCAAAACGTTAAAATAAAAATGAAATAGCAATGGATCATGATCATCATCATCATCATGCCCTAGCGGTAGCAGAAGTTGAAGTAGCAAAATACCAATGATACATGGGCCTTAGGCCCAGAAACATCAAATGTTCTTCTAAATAATGGGTTCACTAATACACTAATTTTAAGGTCATACGTGGGTAAATATCAAGATCGGTCCAACCAAAACTGAGACGAAGATAATCTATAAGCAGATTATTTTTTTGATAAATCCAAAAATCGAACCCAATATTAGTAAGGACCAAACCAAACCAAATAAACCGAATTAAAATTTTGTATGAATTAAATAAGACTGTAGATATAATCATATTAAATTGATTAAATCATTAAATCTTAATATCAAACTGCATCAAACCGAATAAATCTAATTCTGTAAAACAAACACAACCAAAATCTAGAAAAACCGAACACCTCTAAACAGATCATACCACCAAAAAAAAACTAATTCTATATAAGAATTTAAGATACCACGAGAAGATAAAGTACTAATATAAAGTTTTAACATGACATTTGGCCATTCTTCTCTTTAGGTCCTCTTAACGTTGTTTATTTTTCTTGAGAAATCGCTCTTGTTCTAATAATATTTTCGGTATTCAAATTCTTAAAAGCCAATGCGTCAAAAACTCATTCTTGAAAAACATATATACTGTAACATTAACCAATAACAACTGACTTTATCAACAAAAAAAACATTTAACTACTGCAAAACATGACTATACTATACTGTAAAATTGTGCATACATATTCTTTCTTTTCTGCCATAAAAACAAAATGCATAGGTTTCAGGTTGTTTGATTACTATTTTAACGGCAGAATTTTAAATATTCAAGGAGAAAAACAGAAGAGGCACTTTTCTCAGATCTAGCTACTAGAAACAGATGAACAGAGGAGATACTAACCTGTAATGTAGTATCCTTCTTGTATTTTTTTCATTCTCTCAGGACCAGCTACTTCTGATCATGGGTGTATCTTTAACTACCCAAACCATATATTTTGTAGAGTGTTGTATATAAGCAGAGTAGGAAATTTATTAAGATCTGACAAGAGTGAAGCAGAAGAAGAAACACAAAGGTACGTTAAAGACGTAAACCTCACTCTCTGCTTTAAAAGTATGGAGCAGGATAGAGGAAATAAAGAAAGACATAAAAGTAGGAGTCTAGATTGTGTAATTGTTGACAAAAACAAGATTGTGTAAATGTGTCAAAAGATTTTACCATGTCTGATTTAAAGAAAAAAAATTAAAACATAAATAGAGTCGATCGGTTTTGCAGACCCAAGCATGGTTTTTTCAGCTAGGTCCAATCAAATTCGGATCAGTCACTGGACTTTTTTTTTTTTTTTTTTTAAGTTCTAGCCAGAGTAACCCGCAGACAAAGATTATGTATTGCATGTTTTAGGAATTATTACCACAAATGGGTTCTACAATGCAAACTATTTTAAACAATCAAATAATTGTAGTCTCACCTTTCTTTATAGACTAGGGAGATTGGGACCAGAGCCAGATTTAGAAATCTCCATAAAAATGCTATTAAATCAAGTCTTAATTAAGCCAAAAGGTATATATTATAAAGAAAAATAAGCCTTTAAACATAGATTTTGTCTGTTTGGTCCTAAGGAAAGGTCCTGATTGAAATTTCTGTACATTTTTAATCAATATTAAAACGTACATTAATAAGGATTTGGAAATAACATGCGATAAACTAACTAAAGAAGTGAACATAACAGAAAAACTACTGTTATTTATTTATTTGGAAATAATGGAAGAAATGGGATATGGATGTCGAGAGATAGATCTTTTGGCAAAATATAGCTGCTTCTAGATTACATAGACACATGGACTTGCACTGCAGCTCTTACGGAGCCTTGCCTAAAATGCCCCAAAACTCTTACAATAAACATATTGTAGCATATGATAAAAATCTATCTACACGTAAAATGTAACTCAATCAATTGTTTCTGTCACTTACGTACGGTTTCATAATAAAATTCACTTTTTAAATCCTTCTTAGTTGTTGACAACAACAAAAAAAAATCCTTATTAGTTTTTCTCAATGCATCTTTATTATACATAGTGTCTCTTTCGACTTGTGTACGAGAGTACCGTGTTTTAGTGAAATAAAATTGTTTGCATCATTCATGAATTTCAATACTAATATATCCATGTTTATTTTATGTTATAAGAAAATTTGTGTTCTTGACTTCAGATTAGGTAAGTTTGGTCACAGAAAGTGTGACGCAAGCATGTTAACTAATTTAATTTTTTATCACCCTCCACTGCTTGTGTAAAATCTACTAAAACCATCCGACCAGACAAAACTGGTAAAAAATTATTGATAAAATTTTCCGTTTAAATTTTTTATAAAAAATTGCAACGATTATTTTTTTTACAAAATTTTCTATAACAGATTTTGCTTTGTGATTAATTTTTTAAAAGCTTTTGTGATTAAAAAATTTATCTATAAAATGTGATTTTACTGTAGTTTCTGTGTCTTCAAGATTGATGTATTTCAAAATTTCGACTCTTTAAGATATCTTTTTACTTTGAATTCTTGATTTGTTGTCTTGTTAAGCATATGTAGGAGTGTGTTTAAGTGTATTGTGATTTTTTTCATCTTTCCATGTAGGTTTTAGTTGAAAAAAATAAATCTATTTGAATATAAAAAAAAGAGTGACAGTGATAGATCATGCATACGTACGTTCTGAAAGATTGTATAAGTTTTTAAACTCTTCAACGTTTTTAGAACACGTGTAATTCTTTTCACAATACTCCCTCTATTTCTAAATAATGTATTTTCTATAAAAAAAAAACAATTTGTTTCAAAAAGATAGATATTTTAGGTTTTTATGCAATATTTATTAGTTATTATTGATGAATTTGTAAACTTCAAGGAAAATAATTGGTTTAGAATTATAGAAAACTGTAAATAAGAAAAAATAATACATTTCTAATCAACTTTTAATATGTTTTCTTAATATTCCATCTGTTTCACAAAGAATGTCGTTTTAAAGTTTTAATTGTGTTTCACAAAGAGTGTCGTTTTGTGTTTTTAATGCAGTTTTAAGACTAAATTTCTTTGTTATACTACTATTTCAGCTTATTTATTAGAGAGATTGTGTTATCTAGTGTATTAATAAATGATAGAAATAAAATTTGTTTACTTTTCTTAATTTATGTGAAAAATGGTAGAATGACACTTTTAGTGAAACAAAGAGAGTACGTGTGAAAATTCTAAAAAGTACATTTTTTAGAAACAGAGGAAATATTCAAAATTGAATTAATCTTCATTTAGCGGCACTTTATAGTCAATTAGACCATCAGTTTGAAAGATACATTGGTTTGGTATGTTTTCATTATTTTGCAATATAAGTATATAACATTTACAATTTAAAAGTTAGTAACATAATAATAAAATAATCATTCGTTTGGTTTAGACTCTTAGCAATATTTCTATTGAATGTAAAATTACATCTTTCTTTTTTTTGTCAATGTAAAATTAGATATTTCTCCTATATATTTTTAACTCATAATCTTTTTTTTAGAATTTATATGTTTATATATATATATATATATACATATTTTTAAGGAATTGTGATAGTGCACACCTATGGAATATAGGAAAAGGTTTTGATGTGCAATCATATTTCGAGCACTTAACATTAGTGCAAGAGAAGATATACACAGTTAAAAAGGCTGGTTTGGAACTGCACCATACCCACCAGTTCCAAAATCCACTCAGGAAACCTCTTTCGTGCATTGGAAGACCTTTAATCAAATTTACAATCTCATCATCTTTTTTCTTCACTATAAGAGATTCACAATCCAAGTTTTAAAAAAGAAATCAAATTAATTATTTAACAAATATATTGCTTTATATTAATATTGTCTAATTTTTTTAATTAGAATTTTAAATAACAAAACTATCAAATGAAATATGCACGGTACAATTTTATTTTTTAAAAAAGCATGGCCACTATAAAATAACAAAAAAATCTCTTTACAGATTAACATAGAATTTCGATTCAGGATCTCTTATGTAACGTTATCAAGATCTTTTTTTTTTTGCTATGAACGTTATCAAGATCTTTAAAATTTGTATCATGCAAATTGTTCTATTCACTTGTTTTAGAGTTTTAGGTGAACTTTTTCTTAAAAAAAATAACCAGTCATTCAGTATATGAAAAAGAAAATGTGATATATAATGTGCGACAAGACAAAATTTCAAACACATTGAACATATGAAAGTCAACCGTTAATGAGAGAAACAAATTTATTCTCTGAGAAAAAAAGAAAAAAAAAAAATTATTCTCTGAAAAAATATTAAAGAAAAGTCCACGACGCAATATCTAGTTTTCCAGAGCACATGTAAAGGCAATGGATTGATAGTTCTTTAATAAATCTGTTCACACGTCGACTATATAATTAGACCTATAAATACGATATGAATTATTGCAATCATCTCCTGCAAATATAATACCATCGATTACACATCTTTATAATCAAAGATTTCACTATTCCAAAGATTTTATATTTTTTTCATAATTAGTAAGTTGCAATCATGCCTCTTTTTCATTCCTTGAATTCTAAGAAACCTCGATGCATTAGTTTAAATTTCTTTACACAGTTTACTACACCATAAATAATTATGGGTTTTCTTTTGTATATATCAATAATTGATCACTATAGATTTTGTTTAAGTAACTAGTATTTGCTCTCATGATCTTTAAGTCTTTTAACTTTAATTGACTTGATATTTTTTTGGCTTTAACGATTCTGTTTAATTTTATTTAATTGTTGTTCTTTACCACGAAGAGACTGTGTTTATTTATAATAAACGTGAATTAATATTTAAACATAAAAATTTATACAAATATAAAGTTCCTTTAAAACAATCAAAACTAATTCTTAATGGTTGTTCTAATAATATATAAATGGTACTTAATACATAGATAATTCACTAATTAAGTAATAAGTACATCCGTAAGAAAAAAACAGAAAAATAAATCCATTTTTAGAGTTGCCAAACTTCTTTCTAATAAAAAGATAAACGCATATACACATCGTTTGTAGTCTAAAATCCAAATATATGTGCTAGAGACTAGAGAGGAGACTAATATTAACATGTTTAGGTTCTCGGTTCAAAAAGATGTTAAACCTAAGACTAAAGATTATGAACCTAATTAAGACTTGGAACCTCTTGGTTAGAAATAAAAACCGATCCGAAAACTGAAATTAACTACGACAGTTTTGACTACCGCCAAAGCTAGCAAAGATCAGCCACTAGGCAAAATTTGACGCAAAAAATAGCTGGACAGTTTTATGAAAATGGTGCACATATGTCATATGATAAAGCATCTTGCGTTGAAAAGACAAAATCCCACTCTCCCACATCTCTTAAGCTTTACATTTTGTCAACTATATATCATATATAAATATAGATGAGCTTCTTTCATATTCTCTTCTAAACCGTCCAACAAAACCTTTTTTGGTCTTTTTTTCCCCCAAAAACATACAAGAAAACAATATCTTATTTACTTTACTTGTGGCCTATTTTTATTGATTAACACACCCATATGCTTAGACTTTCTTCATCATCTTCCATGGCCTTGAAATTCTCTCAAATTCTCTTCATAGTTCTATGGCTCTCTCTCTTTTTCCTCCTCCTCCACCACTTGTACTCCCTCAACTTCCGCCGTCTCTACTCTCTAAACGCGGTGGAGCCATCAGTGTCGAAGCAACACCACCCTAGCTACACCATTAGATTAGTAAGCAGAAAAACTCTCTCCCACAAATTCGACTTCACGCCTTTCCATAGCCGAGATAACAGCCGCCATGATCACCGTCATTCCGGTGAGCAATACGACGGTGATGAGATCGACCCTCGTTACGGAGTGGAGAAACGCCGTGTTCCCTCCGGACCTAATCCGTTGCACCATTGATGATTACACGTGTTTGGTATGTGTAGTAACATTTAAGACAAGATCAGACCTTTGCCTAGCTTTTTTGTTCTTTCTTTTTAATATAAGTCAGGTCTGAAAAGGGAAACAAATTAAAGATTAGAGCTTTTCTAAAAGGATACGTTTCTACAATTTGGTATTTTGGTTGTTCATACATTTTATTTTATTTTTTTCTTATTATTTTGACGATTTGTTTTTTGGTAAGAATTATTTTGACGATTGTATTCGTGAATATGTTGATATATAGTAGAGATATTGACATCTTGATTATTGTTTTGTTACCGTATGTATAGTAGTTATGTTGACTGTTATGTATATTGATTACTAGGAGTATTAGTTTTAATTTAAATAAAAAGAAATTGGTCGTTGATTACAATGATGAATGTTTAAATAATTGCTTTGACTTTGGGATTAGCCAACCAGTAGCTGCGACGGCACGTCACAACTCAGAGATATTCTAGATGCATTATTATACCAAAACTATACAACAATAAATGGTAATGAAGAGTATTTTTTTTTGTTTCACATGACCGAAATTTGGACTACAATTAAGTTTATAATTTCTTTCGATCATCAGTTCTCATTTTAACAAAATATAAATGAAGTAAAGAGTATAAACCAGATCAGAGAAACTCAGCCGATTTTTTTTTTAAAATGCATAGAAATGTAATTTTGTAAAAAAAATTGGTTTAACGTTAAAGACATTTATTTGGTACGTCTAAACATGACTTGAGGCGCCTCTAACGTTCTGTCTTTTCGATAGGAATAAGGAAATTGTCATTTTGCAAAAGCTTCACTTTCTTTCAATCTCAGGATGTGCCGACTTTTTACTATTTGATTTCTACACCAACTAAATATTATTATAAATTTTCTTTTTGACAATGACATTTTACATAATGCAAAAAGGGACCAAGAATCCAGTGGAAATGGTAAACTGACTGATTTAACAATTTTGAGTAAATTAATTGCATCTTGTATTATTAGTAAGATAGAATGAATTTATGAAAATTTTAAGGAACTGAAGAAGATTTTTTTTTTTTTTTAGCTCCATGAACAATGCTAATTAAAATAAAGAAATTTATCTTAACTCATAATGTTTTTTTTTTTCGTCGCTTAACTCATAATGTATAACACAAATAAGTTAATGTTAACTCATATGTAAAATGAGCTAACTCATATATGTTCAGGTTTCTGTCAGTTCAAGGATAAAACTATCTAAATTTGTTGAAACTGCTATTTACTAAACGAAAAATGAATTCATATTACGTGAACAAGTTAAAAACCTGTCTTTTTATTCATCAAATTGCCTCAAATTTTGTTTCATAAATGTTGTTATAAGATAAAAAGTCGCCCTTACACAATAGTCTAGAGACTCTGGTAGTGGTTGGGTGTCCATCATTTTTCAATGGACCCCTTTCAGATATTAGGTTTTGTGTGGCATAGTATTTTTTTTTTTTTTTTTTGTGAAAGTATATAGTATTGTATTAAATTTAGTATTTTGAAGAAAAGGCAATTAGAACAATCAATTATTTTATAAAAACACACTAATCAATTATTTCAAAAAATAGATAAATTTTAAAAGCTTTTTTAAGCATAATGCATGTGCTAAATGGAGTTAACTCGTTGTGAATAATCATTTGTTATAGAATATGATTCAGTGATGATAGAATAGACGATAAATAAACATTTAACTTCGTTTAATACTCTAAACTCTCCGACTCCAAAGACTTAATTTACATATTGCGGAAACCAAACACTCATAAAGTAAGAGATTCTTGTCTTTAACATTACTACATTAGCCATTACTAAATATCTCTGATAAGCAACATGGAATAATATGTACTTAAGAACTAAACCATCTAATGTTCTCAGAAAACAAACTTGGGCCGACTTGAAATCAAATTGGCCCAATTTGTGGATAACAAAATAAGCCCAAAAAGGCCCAATAATATTTTTCCCAGGAGCTAACGTCGTTTGCAAGTAGCACCGAAGAGTTTTTTTGGGGTTGGAGAGTGACGATTACAGAGTAGGTTTGTAACCGGAGGAGAAACTGTTTCACTTGCTGCTTCCACGACGGCGCGTGTCACAAAACCCACAAAGAAAGCTTTCAAATTTGAGCAATTCGCTTCTTCGATTCCTCAATTTCGCAAGTTGTGAAATTGGTGTTGTTCTCTCGTCCTCTCTCCTTTTAATGCATCTGGGTCACTAGGGTTTCGAACGGAAATGTTCACTCCGCAAAGAAATCGGTGGCCGGAGACTGACCGGAAGGGAAAGGCCATAGCTTTTTCCGACGAAATCATGACACCTCCCCCACAAACGATGCTTCTCCGAGAGAACGATGATTGGTTAAAGTTCAAAGAGGTTGGTTTGCTCGATGAAGCTTCTCTAGAAAGAAAAGATCGTGATGCTCTTATTGAGAAAATCTTGAAGCTTGAAAAAGAGGTTAAAATAAAGTTTCGATTTTTTTGCATTATTGTGTTACTGAATAATATTTGTGTTGTGAATTGAGAAAGTGTTTCAATTTTTGGCAGTTGTTTGATTATCAACATAACATGGGGCTTTTGCTAATTGAGAAGAAGAAGTGGACTTCAACTAATGAAGAACTTCAACAAGCTTATGATGAAGCTACAGAGATTCTTAAACGTGAAAGGACTTCGAATTTAATTGCTTTAAATGAAGCTGACAAAAGAGAAGAGAATCTTAGAAAAGCTTTGATCGCTGAGAAGCAATTTGTGGCTGAGGTATCTCATTTCTCAATTCATGTTGTTCTGTTTTGGTTTTCTTTGTGTTTGATGTTTATTAGATGTGACTGTTGTTTGTGTATTTCAGCTTGAGAAGGATTTGAAGTATTGGCAACAAGAACATTCTGTGGTGAAGTCTACTTCTGAGGAAAAGTTAGCGGAAGCTAATGCTTTGGTTATTGGTATGAAGGAAAAAGCTTTAGAGGTGGATAGAGAGAGGGCTATTGCTGAAGAAAAGTTTTCGGTGGTTAATAGAAAGAGTTCTGAGTTAGAACGGAAACTAAAGGAGGTGGAGACTCGTGAAAAGGTGCTTCAAAGGGACCATCTTTCGCTAGTTACAGAGTATGAACGATCACTTTTTACTCGTTCGTTCTGTTCCTTTGTATGTTGGTATGGAGATCTGACCTCTCATTTTCTCTTTTGCTTATGTTTCTTAGACGAGAAGCACATGAGGCAGTGTTTTACAAGCAGAGAGAAGACCTACAGGAATGGGAGAAGAAGCTTACACTAGAAGAAGATAGGTTGTCTGAAGTTAAAAGAAGTATTAACCATAGAGAAGAAATAATTATGGAAAAGGAAAGAACCATCAAGAAGAAAGAGAAGATCCTTGAAAACTTGCAGCAAAAGATTTCTATTGCTAAGTCAGAATTGACAGAGAAAGAAGAATCTATAGAGATTAAGCTAAATGACATTTCTTTGAAGGAAAAAGTGAGTTATCTAGTTGCAAATTATTTTTTGCTTCCTGTACCTTTTGGCTTATATATCAATTGGTTTCTGTTTTAGGACTTCGAGGCCATGAAGGCTAAAGTTGATATCAAAGAGAAGGAGCTCCATGAGTTTGAGGAGAAGCTTATTGAGAGGGAGAAGGTCAGCCTCAACTTTCCTGAAACTTTCTTCTATTTGTTAAATATATATCGCCTTTTCTTTCTTGGTCATTGTAACGGTAAGGGATGAATGAAAGGGAAAATGTGCATTTGTGTTTTGAAATTCTATTTGACAAACATACCAACTCACCTCTATTAGCTCCATAAATTTAATTTGTCATATACAGTGAGGCGTATACGCATTCACAATCACTAGTCTCTTAGTTGTTTGGGGATACACTGTCTTTTTTGTTGTGAAATGTTATCGTCGACTAGTTAACAAAATCAGAGTTTGTATACAGAGCTTGGGTGTAATTAAGAGGAATATTTTAAAACTATGGTGAAATTTCTTGGGGTACCTTGTCGATGCTAATGAAATTTAACAGATGGAGATTGGGAAGCTCCTTGATGATCAGAAAGCTGTTCTAGATTCAAGAAGGCATGAGTTTGAAATGGAGCTTGAACAGATGAGGAGATCCCTTGATGAAGAACTTGAGGGAAAGAAAGCTGAAATCGAGCAGCTGCAAGTTGAGATCAGCGACAAAGAAGAGAAGTTGGCTAAGAGAGAGGCATCTTTAGAAAAAATGGAGGAGGGATTGAAGGAGAAAGAGAAGGATCTTGAAACAAGTCTCAAAACTGTGAAGGAAAAAGAAAAATCTCTAAAAGCTGAAGAGAAAAAGCTGCATATAGAAAATGAGAGATTGCACGAAGATAAGGAATGTCTGCGTAAACTAAAAGATGAGATTGAAGAGATTGGGGCTGAGACAACAAAGCAAGAATCAAGGATTCGCGAAGAACATGAAAGCCTCAGGGTTACAAAAGAAGAGAGAGTCGAGTTTCTGAGGCTGCAATCTGAACTGAAGCAGCAGATAGATAAAGTTAAGCAAGAGGAGGAGTTGCTCTTGAAAGAACGTGAAGAACTGAAACAAGATAAGGAAAGATTTGAGAAAGAGTGGGAAGCTTTGGATCAGAAGAGGGCTGACATAACTAAAGAGCAAAACGAAGTTGCTGAAGAAAAGGAGAAACTGAGAAATTTGCAAATATCAGAAAAGCATAGGCTGAAGAGAGAAGAGATGACCTCAAGGGATAATTTGAAGAGGGAATTGGATGGTGTCAAGATGCAGAAAGAATCATTTGAAGCCGACATGGAAGATCTTGAGAAGCAAAAAAGGAATCTTGACATGGAGTTTCAGAGGCAAGAAGAAGAGGGTGAGAGAGATTTTAATGAAAGGGCGAGAACATATGAGAAGAGAAGCCAAGAAGAGCTTGATAACATCAATTACACAAAGAAGCTGGCTCAAAGAGAGATGGAAGAAGTGCAATACGAGAAGCTTGCTCTTGAGAGGGAAAGAGAACAAATTTCTGTCCAAAAGAAGTTGTTGAAAGAACAAGAAGCTGAGATGCATAAGGACATCACTGAGCTAGATGTACTTAGAAGCTCTTTGAAGGAGCAACGAGAAAAATTTATCTGTGAAAGGGAGCGTTTCCTAGTATTTCTGGAAAAACTTAAGAGCTGCAGTTCCTGTGGAGAAATAACCGAAAATTTTGTTATGTCTGATCTTCGACTACCTGATGTTGAAGATGGGGACAAACGTTTCGGGAAACAAAAATTAAAAGTAGAGGAAGCTTTGAACATTTCTCCCAGTGCAGAGAGTAGCAGGAGAACATCTTTGCTTGGGAAAATCGCTTCAAAGCTATTGAGCATATCACCAATTGGGAAAGATAAAGTCACTGATCTGGGTATAACGGCTAAGCTTCCAGAATCTTCGCAACCTGATGATACTCTGGATATAGTGTCAGGCGATGATCAAGAACCGTCTGCTACTGAACAGAGTTTCACAGATAGTAGAATACAAGATGGTCCTGAAGGTTCCCTGCAATCAGAGATAAAGAGTGATAAACCTAGACGAGGTAGAGGTAGAGGTAGAGGTAGGGGTAAGTCTGCTAGAGGAAGATCGCAAGCAACAAAAGCTGCCTCTAGAGATTCAAAACCATCTGATGGTGAAATTCCAAGGAAGCGACAACGTGAACAGACTTCTAGAATCACAGAAAGTGAACAGGCAGCTGGTGATAGTGATGATGGTGTAGACAGTACCACAACTGGTGGACGTAGGAAAAAAAGACAGATAGCTGTTCCAGTCTCTCAAACGCCTGGACAAAGCCGATATCAACTCAGGAGACATAGAAAGTAAGTTCGTACTTCCTTTTAATTGGAAAAATGAGTTTCAGGGATTACATATGAAGTCGTGAATTTTTTTTTTTGTTTGAATGTACTGATAATTAGTTGATCAAAATAAGAATGTTATGTACAATGGGAAAATCTTAAGAAACTAAAAACACCAACATTCTAGGTCCTTACTAAACGATTTCAGCTTCAGAAAAAGAAGAAAAGCCTTAGGTTCTTCCCGTAGGTGGTGATGAGTGAAATCGTGAATTTTATACGTGCGTGACTAATATTTGTATGGAAAATCTTTTTCAGTGTAGGAACAGAAGAAGATAAAGCACAAGCATCAATGGGTGCCACTAAAAAACAAGAGAGTGTCAATGGTGATATTAGAACAGTGCCAAGTCCGAAGGAAACTCTTACTCCACCGCAAGGTGAGAATAGAGAAAATGGCAAAGCTGAAGTATTCGTGGAGACGGTAACACATGAGGAGATTGTTAGGGTATGATTTTCTGAAACATTGAATTGGATGTTATTTTGTTCTGTCTGAGTGGAACATATGGGCATGTTAATCTTGGGATATATTTATTCGAACCATGATTTTTATACAGGTTGAAGTAGAGACTGAGTTCAAGGATAACAACACGGGAAATAGACTAGTCGAAGATCAGCAGTTGGAAGGAGGAGGCAGCGGTGAAATAAGAGAGCATGGTAAAGATGATGATGAGAATTTCAGCATGATCGAAGAGGAGAACGAAGGAGAAGAAGAAGAAGAAGAAACAGAGCGCCAAGGTGATGCTTCCATAGGAAAGAAGATTTGGGTCTTTTTCACAACTTGATCATTTTCTTTACTTCTCTCTAAAAGACAAAACTATATCCCACAAGTAGGATTTTGCAACATCTTGTTATGTGTTGGTTCTTTTTTAACTTCTTTTTCTTTTTCTAAGCAACTTTAAACAAAAAGGCATGGGCATTGTAGGAAATGTAACATTTGATTCTTACTCTGCTACTCCATAAGATAATGCTGGTATTCAAGGAACCAAACCAGAGACTCGAAGGTAAGTAACAAAGTTACATAAGTCATTGTCATGGACCTGACATCTTTTTTTGGTTATGTTTGCCTGAAATCGCCAAACCATAATAAAGTTCCAAAACACAAAACGGTAAAAAGAAGAAAAGGACTACACAATGGCTTATATGTAGGATCTTACCAAGATTTCAAACTTAATTGTATAGATTTATAGTGAGTAGATAGTAGATACGCCTCACCTTTCAATGTTAAGACAAAAAAGAGTGTGGTCCAAAACAAAGGACATGCAATTGCATCAAACTCACTCTTCATTACCACTCTCTTAGAAACATCCTCATTAATTTCTCAATGGCAAACTTCTATTAATGCTCTTAATTAACTAAATGTAAATTTACAAAACATTAGTTCCAACCAATTAAGCTTCTTCCTTTTGAGTTGTATTTTTAAGTTTTTTTTTCTTCTTAAAAATTATTTTTTCAGGAAGTATAATAACTGTTTTTGAAGAAAGGGACAGTTGATAGAATTTCAGAAACCTATAAAGAAAAATATTATAAGAAAATAAAATAAAAATGTGGAGGTTGCAGAATAAACAGAGTCCTTAGACCATGATTAACAAGAGGATCTTAAGATTTTCTTAGGATGATCTTAGCAATTAAATGATTAAAATTAATTCCCAAATAAGCTTTAAAGCTAAGGTGAGTTGCTTACCTAAGAAACAAATACACACTTAAGAACCAATTTCAAGAGCCATTTTTAAATTTATTACTTTAATATTCCTAAGAGCCATTTTTAAGACACCCTTGATAATCATGCTCTTATAAAAGACTTGATCTTCTCTGTCTTTCGCTTTCACTTGCATTATCAACACAAGGTGTTGGACCTCTCTCTTCTTATCATTTTCATTACCATTATTGTTTCTATGCTTTGGTAACTGTGTCTTGCTTTTAAAGATTTGTCTTTTTTTTTTTGGTTTATAAATTTTAATTGCTTAATGCTAAGTCGTTGTCTAAAACCTCTGGCTATGTACCCTATAACTTCACAACTTAATTCAATTTGCTTCTACTCTATGTATAAAACCAGCTATGAAAATGTTAAACATTGTAACTTTGTAAGATCCTTTACATTTTCTTTTTGTATTTATCAAATATTTGTCATCTTGTAGACTGATAAAGGTTCTTATATAGGTGTCTATATCCATACACATAAAGCTGTGTAATATGTAATCATAAGTTAGAGAAACAGATTTGGCTTTTCCTTTGGTGCTCTCTGTTGTTGTGTCTTCTTCTTGGCATCTCCTCTATATTAAACCCTAAAGAGAAAACAAAACAGAGAAACCTCTAAAGCTTTCTCTTTTGTTCACATGACATTTTCTTGTCACAAACCAAACTCTATAAGAAAAAATCTTGTATACAAATCAACCAACATTCATTGTTTTCAAAAGGGTCCCATAACCCATTGTGGTGATAGCTTTGTTTTCATCTTCCAACATTAACACCCACCCCAAATTCTTGATTACCTTTGATAGAAACATATGCAACAAGTTGAATAATTCCAATACAGATAAGATCCACACAACACTTTTTCTCCTTCTCTTTCTCTTGTATTTTCTCATTATAGTCTCAATGAAGATGCTTAGATTAAGAAAGAAGCAACATTTGGTGTTTTTACTATGTGTGTGGTGTTTGGTGGTGGATTTGAGCAAGGCAGAAACAGAGGAAAGTGAAGGAGGTCCCATGGAGAAAACAGAGCAAGCTGCTCTCTACTCTACCATTCAAGGCTTTGTTGGTGAATCTTGGAATGGTTCTTATCTTTATCCTGACCCTTGTGGCTGGACTCCTATTCAGGTCATTTCTCTCATCAATATTCTTTAATCTCATTTGAGTCCTTTCAAGAACAACAACAAAAAATATCAATTAAAAAAGAAAAAAACTATCTTAGTAATGTTTTAAGTCTATCAAGATTATGATTCTTGAATTCGAAAGCCGATGAAAATGGTTGAACAGCTGAAGTAATTCTCTGTTGTTAACTCTGCAGGGTGTGACTTGTGATATGTATGATGATCTTTGGTATGTAACTGCTCTAAGCTTTGGGACTATGAAAGACAACTCTCTTGCTTGTTCTGAAATTCCAGTGATCAGACCACAACTTTTTGAGCTCAAGCACCTCAAGTCCCTCTCTCTTTTCAGCTGCTTCACATCGCCTAACCGATATCTAGCTTCAATCTCGGATGAGAAGTGGTTGGATCTCTCTAAAAGCTTGGAGAGACTTGAGATCAGATCAAACCCGGGACTGATAGGTGAACTTCCTTCTGTCATCACTAACCTCACCAACTTTCAATCTCTGGTGGTGCTAGAGAACCAGTTAACAGGTCCATTGCCAAAGAATTTGGCCAAGTTAACCAGATTGAGACGGTTAGTACTGTCTGGAAACCGGTTCACAGGGAGAATACCGGAGGTCTACGGCTTAACCGGATTGTTGATATTGGATCTGAGCCGGAATTTCTTATCTGGGTCGTTGCCCTTAAGCATTGGAGGATTGGATTCTCTGCTGAAACTCGATCTTAGTAACAATTACTTGGAAGGAAAGTTACCTAGAGAGCTAGAGTCTTTAAAGAATCTGACTCTTTTGGACCTGAGAAACAACAGATTCTCAGGCGGATTGACTAAAGAGATCCAAGAGATGAATTCTTTAGTAGAACTGGTTCTGTCCAATAATCGCCTAGCCGGGGACTTGACAGGAATAGAGTGGAGAAATCTGAAGAATCTAGTGGTTCTTGATCTCTCCAAAACAGGCTTAAAAGGGGAGATTCCTGGTTCAATCTTGGAGCTCAAGAAACTGAGGTTTTTGGGTTTGAGCAACAACAATCTCGGAGGCAAACTCATTCCACAAATGGAAACTGAAATGCCTAGTCTCAGCGCGCTCTACGTGAATGGAAATAACATCAGTGGAGAGATGGAGTTCTCTAGAAAGTTCTATGAGAAGATGGGAAGGAGACTTGGTGTTTGGGGGAACCCTAATCTGTGTTACAACGGAAATGAGATCAAGAACCTTAGCGATCATGTTCCTTTTGGAGTGAACCAATGTAAGAGAATTAAGGCAGATAAATATTAGAACAATCAACGGGTTTGTGATAACAATAACTTGGAATTTGGAAATGATACAAAGCTGTGGTCTTTTCAATTTGGTATTTTATTTAACGCTACAGAAACCCTTGAGAACAAAAATATATAATTTCTTGTTTGATTCTTGTTTTTGTTATTTTACTAGTTGATCCTTGAGGTATTTACATACTAACAAACATATAACTAAAAACCCCTAAATCAATTTTATGAAACCCTTAAATCGGTTTAATCCAAGATTACTCCCGGTGGGACTTCTATTTCTAACAAACGAACTACAAGTAGAGTTGGGTTGGGGAATAATTCTCTCCGATAGTCGTTTAGGGAACCACGGTCCAATTTAGAGTTGGGTCTTTTATGGAACCACGGTCCAACTCTACTTGTAGTTAATTTTACTTTGTAAATCACTTGCCAATCAAGCCCGTAGTCTTTTCGGTTATGCATTTATTTAACTTTATAACAAACTAAGAACCCAAATTATATAATCTCTTGTTTGATTCTTTCTTTCCTTTTTGTTACTAGTCTAGTGTGGCCTTCAAGGATCACACATAGTGTGTTATAATTAAAACGAGGAATACCATTATACTATATACTAGGATATGACCCGCGGTGTACAGCGGGTAATTTTTTTTTTTTTTTTTAATTTTGTTATAAATGGATGAATTTGATGTATTAATTTTTTTTCGTTTTATTGGTACCGTAACGTAAGTTTGATTCTGTACGGTTTTTAATAAGATGTAACTCTGTGATATTTTAAGTGTAACAATATTTGGTTTTTATATGGTGAATTTACCATGTGTCACACCTCGGGGTTTCATTGTGTAACTAAAAATTTAAATTTTTGTATTTGTTCAGTTAATATTGTTTGTTATATTTTGTGTTTAATATTGTATAATTATATTTTGATTGTTAATTATAGGATTTTATCCGTAGTATACTGTCATATATTAATATCGATCCAAACCCGTCCCGTCATATAACTCCGTCCCGTGATAATTATTACAATTGATCTCTGGGCACAACTGAAGCATAACCAAGAACAAATTCCTATGTCTTATTGGTATCTAATTTCTGTTTACATTATATATTTTTAATAAATATTTTTTTTTTATTAATTTACGCTATTTTATATCTTTCCATTACTTATAATATACTATTAGACCAACCCGTAAAAAACTATATAATCGTATATATGAAATCCCTAACCCATTCCATCACATTATTTGCGATCATTTAAATTTGTTTATCAAGTTAAAATATTGATAATAACATTTTTTATATAAAAAACATAATTCACAACAAAACAAAACAAAGTTGGAGTACTTAAGATTTAACTTTATATTACACATTTTTTCACTTGGGTCTAACAAAAAACATAACAGCCCATTAGTCATATTAGCCCAAAACAACAGAAACATAAATCCACGTCCCTTTGTTGTCTTTTCTCCTTCTTCTTCCCACGATTCTCTCTTGCGACCAATGACGAATACTTCGTCTTCTTCCTCTACTTGTTAGTCTCATTGTTCTACATCATCATCTTCTCACTCTCATATCTAATCATCTTCTCTTGCTCAATTGCAAGCTTAATCGAAGACTCAACCTTCAACAAATCTGAATAAGCAACCACAAAAGGCACAAAACCAAAAGATCGGATCTTTCATCAGCTTCTCACTTCAAATTGCTTCATCAATTGTTTCACTTAAGTATTCTATCACTCTCGTCTCCAATTTTATCAAGTGATCATCAAATTGATGAGTTTTGCAATTAGACAAAAAGACGTTTCTTACAACATGCGGAACGATGTTCTTCCATAATCTCTTTTCGCCGATTAGATCCTTCTCGGGGATTTCTTGGAGACTTATGTAATTCACATCGATTTAGTTGTACCTTTATAGATCGCCGGTAAGTCATACCCCTTATACAATCAATTTTTCTTCATATGTTTCGTTCACAAATCTGTATAATTTCTGAAATTCTAATGCAAATCCTATCTTTCTTCAATTGGGTGTGAATTATTGCAAAGAGAAGACGGATACAATGATTTAACACAAAAAGAAGACTGGAGACGAAAACATCGATTATCTTAATCCGGGAAAGAATTATACGAATTCGATGCGTGGTCAGAAACACATAAATCATCATTCTAGAAGGTTAGATTCTCAGACTTTGTTTTAGATCATAATATTTATTTTGTTTTATCGATTAGGACGGAATCTATACATGTGTATACGTTTGAATAGTATGTTAATTTATACGAAATCACAGTTTCTTTGAGCTAAATCTGAGTTAAATCTTTTAGCAGTTTTTGATGATCCTCTTCCTACAGAGAACTGCGCAGAAGATTTTGTGAAAAGAGTTGAATCATTGTCTTCGATGGAAAATAACTCTGCAAAGCTTGAAAATGGCAGAACTCCACATTGTTGGACTTTTTTCAGTAGTAAACAAAGTTTCTCAGGTTAGTTTCTTCAAAGCTATACAAAATAATGTAAAAATATAGAAATAAAATGGGTTTCCTTCCTCTTTTCCTCATAGGAAAACATCCCAACAGTCACGGCATAGAAAGTTAGAGCTGGGATGCTTCAAGGTGTGGAAATCGCATTGGGGTTTCCTGAAGGCTCGATTCCTAAACCCGTTTATACACGTCTCATTGACTATTGAGACATTGTCAAAAAAAAAAAGGTATTAGTCGTTTGCTGTGAATTGCTGGATGCGTTAGAAATGATAGAGAGGTTTGATATTTATAGTGAAGTATAATGTTAGGGTTTTTGGCTCGAAAATCTTGGAGCCGAAGGAAAAAATATTGGATATATTAACTATCACATTTTCTTGATTTTTATCAAAATGAATGATTCACAAATTTAGGCAAAATTAGGATATTGCGTAGTAGTTTATAGTTAGGATTAGATTAGATTATATATTTTAGAAGATTTGTTTAGTAATTAGTCGAGATTTAGAGAATATAATTAGGCAATATTTTAATTAATTAAATGGCAATATTTTACTCCGAAATCTTTGCTAATGTTTTAGGAAAGTCTCATAAGTGTAGGTCTAACGTTTAATGCGGGTCATTTAGACATTGTTAGGATTTGGTAGATTAGGAAAGTAACTAAGCGAATATTGAGTCGAATTACTTGATTTTTTTTTTGGCAAGTATTATTTAAAAGGATCCGAGAGCTGTGATTGGCCAATGAGTCGGGTCAAAAAATCTAATCGGGTCAAAATCTTTTTAAAAACCCGACCCGATTGGCTTTGAGCAAATTTGTACTTCAAAAATGTTAAGTAGATTAAACTTTCTCCCTTACTAAAAAAGTATTTACATACTAACAAACATTAAATAATATGTTTTATTGCTTATAATTAATAACTTATTTTTTAGTATATAAAGATGTGTTTCCATCAAAGTAGAAGAAGTGTATGACTTTTTGCGACATGTCTAAACGTAGGAGGTATGTTGGAACTTTACTTTATTTTGGCATTTCATAAATGAAATATCAAAAAGTCTTTTTAGGGAAAAAAAAAAAAAGTAATCCGTCAAGAAGTCCGATATAGATGCAGAAATCAGGTGGATATCCAAATCAAAATTGGTATAATTTAAAGAAAAATGTGAATCATGGAAAGCCACTTGTCAAGTTGTAAAATTTTGTGTATAACTGAGTCAACCCTCTAAGCTACTTTTTGTTCCTCTCTTAATTTCTTAAAATACCTTCTCACGCAAAAGATAGAGTTGGTATACATTGTTTTTACGTGTTTCATGCATGAATTTTCAGTATCTTTCATGTGTATATTCGTTTAATTAAATTATTATATTTTTTCGTATCATGATTAGCCGACGACATGTTATCATTTATTGTTCTATTCCTTTTACTATACATACGTGTATTGTATACCACTTTCGTCCAAGGATGATATCTAATTTTCTTTCTGCACGACATATATTTTGTGCTTAAGAAGGCTCATGTCTGATAATTTGAACTCAAAACTAACCTTTTCATATTTTTTTTAGTACCAATGATATGTATTTATACCATTTTCAAAATTTTAACAGAAGATATAGAAAAATAGTAGTAGCGAAAGAAACCAAAAAGCTAATGAAAAAAAGAAGACAACTACAAACAAAAACACAACAAAAAAAGCACAAACGATAATCTTTCTAGTAAAGTCTCGAGAAAAAACACCGATTCCAAACCGCGAACCTCTTACATTTGTGTGATTGCTCAAAAGCTAACCTTGCTTTACCATTCATATAATCTTGTGATATAGTTACTGTTGAAAGTTGAATTATACAAAAGAAAACAAAAGATAGCCTCATAGTGACGATGTCTATAAAACGATGGAAATATTCATCCCGTCAACGTAGTTGTACATATATTCGAAATGATGAAATCTTGAAAAACGACCATCCCATCAAACCAGATTCTCATTTCGTAGCATAAAATGGACTTCTATGTCTATATAAAAATACAAAAGAAAATAAAGTCGAAGGCGGCGACTAAAATAACGAGAAAAAACTCTGCCTTTGAAAACTTAAGAATTCTTATAAAATAATACGGAAAATTCAAAGTCTCATTAGCGTGGGATTCACTCCTCTCTTACCATTCCCCGACTTCCCCCTCATTTCCGCCACACTTATTTCCAATCAAATCCACACACACAAACACACATACACACATGTTATAAATATAACACAGTCACATACACATGATTCATTCATTACTTAAAAAAGTGGAAGTGAAAACTAGAAAAAGAGAGCAAAAAAAACATTGATTACCAAATGGCTCCGTGTCGTACGATGATGGTTCTGCTCTGTTTTGTTCTGTTTCTCGCAGCGAGTAGTTCGTGTGTGGCGGCTGCAAGAATCGGAGCTACGACGGAGATGAAGAATAGAAAGAGCTTAGGGTTTAAAAACAGCCATATTTTTGGTTACTTACCTAAAGGCGTTCCCATTCCTCCTTCTGCTCCTTCTAAGAGACACAACTCTTTTGTTGACTCTCTTCCTCATTGATTTACATTTCATTTTATTCATTGTATTCTTTTGGGTTTTATTTTGTAGATTAGATCAACACAGGGTATACTCTTTGTATATGCATACGATTTATATATACTTTTGAATTTGTTCCTTTTTATGATTATGGACTAATATCTGTTTAAGGTCATGATGGCCATATAAAGATCAAGAAATGGATTAAGCCCCTTCTTATGAATTGATTTATACTTTAAAGAATATTCCATAGACCTCACTCATCATAAGCTAATGAAACATATGTTATTCTTAATCTTGTCATGTTCTTTAACTATTTCATATCCGTAACAAGAACAACTTTATCCTCGATTAGTCGTCTTACTACTTTTGGTTTTTATGCAACTTTTGTAACATTTGTCTTTCTCATAGGTCGATGTTAGAGTTAAGAACATGATAATCTAACATAAATAAATACCCCATGACATAGAACAAACAGTTATAAGTTTCAACAACAACAAAGTCTAATTAGAAAAACAGAGACCAAAAATACAATAAAAAGGATAAGAGAGAGGGGCATTCCGAGAATTGAACTCGGGACCTCTCGCACCCTAAGCGAGAATCATACCACTAGACCAAATGCCCATTTTGCAGCATTCAGTCACAAATCAACAATTTACTCATACATCTATCAGTCTCCACCACCATGAGTGAAAGGATTGAAACCACTTCCAAACAATTTCTCAAGTGGCCAAAACAAAGGCTTTGGTAGATTCTCCCAATCATACCAATCCCATCCTTCACTCTTCTCTGGTTCCATATTCTTCGGTTCTTGACTTGGATCCACCAACACCGCACGCATCGAAACAGAGACGTAGTGTGCTGGCTTTGGTGCTTCTTTGAATACATTGTTTGTTACAGTCAAAAGCTTCATCTTTTCAATCTTTAGACCTGTTTCCTCCATGACTTCTCTCGCTGCACATTCTTCAAAGCTCTCACCTGCTTAAAGAACCAAGATTAGCTCAAATCAAGATTTGGGAGAAATAGAGGGAGAGAGGAGAGAGACCGAATTCGAGGTGGCCGCCGGGAAGAGCGAAAGTGGAGTTTCCGATTGAGGAACGGCGGCGACCTAACAAGATTGAGTTTCCGTTGAGAATGAAAACGACGACGGCGACTCTTGGTATCGCTTCTCCTGTCGCCATTATTTGTCGAACACAGTGAAACCCTTTCTTGTCGTGCTTTAACTTTTGTTGACTTATTTGCGTTTAAACGGTGTCGTATTACTTCTGCCTTATTTAGCTACTGGCCCAAATGTGTCGGTGTGATTGGCTTACACAAATATCGCTGTTTTTTCCATTGCACTTGTTTTCATTTTTTTATTTTATTTCTCAAACGAGTCTTTTGACTCTTTTCCCTCACTTCATTTATTGTTAAATTGTTTATGGAATTGAAGAACAGAGAACTGGATTAGCAAAATGAGAATATAATATTGAAAGTCTAAATTATCCCCTACTAGCTTCATCTTCTTTACAAAAAAAACTAAGATGATGTACGTTATGATGTTGCTATAATGAGAACGGTTCTGTATTAAAAAAAAACACAGATTTTGTCATTTGTTAGCTAATAAAACTTAGCAAATGATAAATCATATTTGACTCTTTTAATATAACAATCAGCAAAAAAATCACTTAGAATCCCTATGGGTACATTTGATAAAATTGGAATGATAGAGAGAAGATTAGCATGCATGGCCGTGTGCACAAACATAATACGGACAATTAATTCGAGAAATGGTCAGAGAATCAAGTACAATGATAAAATAAAGTTAGTTAAAATCGGTTATTCCTCCGTAAATTTTTTGTAGAATTTCCTTCCTTTTTATTATATCTAGTTATTTACTTGTTTAGAGGAGAAAAGAGTACAAAATCAAAGTTTGGAAATGAAGAAGAATAGGCCCCAAATTTTTACGGGAAAGAGAAGTAACACCACAAATTTAACTAGGCCATAATTTACTGCATTGACCACCATAATTAGTAAGTCCCATAGTTAACCATAAATCACTTTTAGAAATACTTAACTTTTATCACTAGAACTCCCATTATTCAATATTCATTCCTTCACTCTGTTCACCGATACAATGACGGACACTACAGACGATATCGCGGAGGAAATCTCATTCCAAAGCTTCGAAGACGACTGCAAATTGCTCGGCAGTCTCTTCCATGACGTGTTACAAAGAGAAGTCGGTAACCCATTCATGGAAAAAGTCGAACGCATTCGGATTCTTGCTCAGGTTTCATTTTCTATCTATTCGCTTCGATAAGAGCTTTAAAATTTCATCTATTACTTGTCCAATTATTTAATCTGCGTAGATCATTTAGGAATCTCACATCGTATAGTAGTAATAAAGAGATATAAGATCAATCCACTTATCGAAATAAATAGGAATGATACAACTTAATTATTTTATGGTTCTAAACGTTTCAGAGTGCGTTAAATTTGCGTATGGCTGGTATTGAGGATACCGCAAACCTTTTGGAGAAGCAATTGACTAGTGAAATATCCAAAATGCCACTAGAGGAAGCCTTAACGTTGGCTCGTACATTCACTCATTCTCTTAACTTAATGGGCATTGCAGACACTCATCACAGGTCATGATATTTTTCTTAAAACACATTACAACAAAAATATTTACAAGTAATAATAAACATGCATAGTGTTGCTTCTAAATATAAACATTTCTTTTTTCAGAATGCATAAAGTCCATAACGTTACACAACTTGCAAGATCTTGTGATGATATATTCAGCCAGCTTTTGCAAAGTGGAATTTCTCCAGAGGAACTTTACAATACTGTTTGCAAACAGGTCTAGCTACTTCATATTGTATCATTATAGAAACATTTCAATATGTTTATCTAACACATAGGTTGTATCTGAGTGTCGTTTTCTCAATTTGATATTTGATTGTTTATCGCGCTTTAGGAGGTCGAAATTGTTCTTACTGCTCATCCTACTCAAATTAATCGACGAACCTTGCAGTACAAGCATATTAGAATTGCTGTAAGTTTCTAATGATGTTAACATATATGGATTATATCTCTGTCTTTAATTTTAATCGAGAGTTTAAATTATATGCTTCTTGCAGCATCTTTTAGAATATAACACCAGATCAGATCTCAGCCTTGAAGATCGCGAAACACTCATTGAAGATTTGGTACTCTCCATCTATCAATATCTTCCATATAAGTTTTCTCAGCAGAGTAACTATAATAAACTAAGAGTTACTTCTATACTTTAAAGGTTAGAGAGATAACTTCACTATGGCAAACTGATGAGCTTAGACGTCAGAAACCTACTCCAGTTGATGAAGCTAGAGCTGGTACGTTAAATAATCTACTTTGTAAAGTTTATAAAATTTCATTTGGCATACTGTTTTTTCAAAAAACTTTTAAATTCATTAGGTCTGAACATTGTGGAGCAATCTCTTTGGAAAGCTGTACCACATTACCTGCGTCGTGTCAGCACTTCCTTAAAGAAGGTATGATTATACCTTTAGATTTCTAGGATATATATTGGGAAAAATATGAATAATACTTATACTTTACCTTAAGATAGTATTGATATTTTGTATTTTGTTGGTTAGTTCACTGGGAAGCCACTTCCACTAACATGCACTCCTATAAAATTTGGTTCTTGGATGGGAGGTGATAGAGATGGAAACCCAAATGTCACGGCAAAGGTTAGTCTTTTGATATTTTACGGTTTGAACTCAAAACCAATTAACCGGTAATGAATAAAGTAGTCCATGGTCGTTATATATTACTCTAGGTCATATCTCACTTGTAATATGAGATTTTTTAACATTTACTTTTTCATGAAGAAAATCTTTACTGCAATCAGAAACTTTGATTGTCTAGATAACACACTTGAATGTTGTTATATCATTTGGTCCAGGTCACGAAAGAAGTATCTCTCTTGTCTAGATGGATGGCTATCGATCTGTACATAAGAGAGGTTGATAGCTTAAGATTTGAATTATCTACGGATCGATGCAGTGATAGGTTTTCAAGATTAGCAGATGAAATTCTTGAAAAGGGTATATATATTTTTCAGATTCTATTAAATCTTTACTTCTTCATTCATAAAAAAAAAAATTTCTTCTAAAATCTTAAAAGTTGATGTTTTTTCCCCCTCAGAAAATTCTGAAAAAGATTATGATAGAGGCCAATCAAATTTCCAAAAGCAACAAAGTTCATCATCCTTGCCAACACAACTTCCAGCTAAAGCTCACCTTCCTTCTTGCATTGGTAAAAAGATTTCTTATATTTTGCATTTGGTAAATATTTCAAAACTGTGCATGTTTTATATCCCATCCCATTGCAGACTTTGGTGAATCACGACATACCAAATTCGAAATTGCGACGACAGATTATATGCCACCCAATCTTCAGGTAAAGGAAAACCTTTAAATATGCTTGACATATACATGAAACATACTTTGCTGAATTGCTCCATTCTTGAAAATTCTTTTGAATATTTTTTCTTTAATTTTTGTTTATATAGAAGCAGAATGAACAAGACTTTCCGGAAAGCAACTGGGAGAAAACTGACAATGGTTCGCAAACCGGTCTTACTTCTCGAGGTTCTTTCTCATCTACTTCTCAACTTCTTTTACAGAGGAAACTATTTGAGGAATCTCAGGTTGGGAAGACTAGTTTCCAAAAGCTACTAGAACCACCTCCACTTAAACGAGCTGGAAGTGCTCCTTATCGTATTGTTCTTGGAGAAGTAAAAGAAAAGGTAAAGATCATAAGATTCTAGCTTAATCAAGATAATATAAAGATTCAGATTTAGCATGTCACAACTAAGTGCTTATCAAAATTAATGATTTGTGATCATAGCTTGTGAAGACAAGAAGACTTCTTGAACTTCTAATTGAGGGTCTTCCTTGTGAGTATGACCCTTTAAACTCCTATGAAAAATCAGATCAACTTCTTGAACCATTGCTCCTCTGCTACGAATCTCTGGTACTAATTTTAACTCCATGTAAAAATGGGCTTTACCATAATAATTTATGATCTTCAAATTTTAACATCATTTATTTTCTCAGCAATCATCCGGTGCTAGTGTACTAGCTGATGGACGACTTGCTGATCTCATCCGTAGAGTTGCTACCTTTGGAATGGTTTTGGTGAAACTTGATTTACGCCAGGTGATTTCTTTTTGTAATCCTCTTGTTTCGGCCTCTTAGGCAGTGATACATTTCTCTAATTTATGAGTGATTCAATTACTAGGAATCTGCAAGACATTCTGAAGCTTTGGATGCAATTACAACATACTTGGATATGGGTACTTATAGTGAATGGGATGAAGAGAAAAAATTAGAATTTTTGACCAGAGAACTAAAAGGGAAACGACCTCTTGTTCCTCCATGTATTAAGGTCATAATGAAAAATCTATTGCGGATACTACAAGAAAGAACCATATGATGATATGAAAGTTGTTAAGTTTTATTTATTTATCTGTTTTTATTTATGTAGGTTGGTCCTGACGTCAAAGAAGTATTGGACACATTCCGAGTCGCTGCTGAGCTTGGAAGTGAATCACTTGGAGCTTATGTTATTTCTATGGCTTCAAATGTATGATTTCTCCAAATAAAAACGTGACGATTTTTCACATTTTCATCCGCGAAGAAAAAAATGACATTTACTTGTTTGCGACTTGCAGGCAAGTGATGTCCTCGCTGTGGAGCTTCTTCAAAAAGATGCTCGACTTGCTATAACTAGCGAACATGGAAAACCATGTCCCGGTGGAACGTGAGTTCAAATATCCACCAAAAATATTACATTGTTTCATACTTATTTTTAGCAATCACTTTATAATTATTACATACATGAGAGAAACATTTTGAATAGCATTAAAAACTCTTACTACTATCTATCTATTTGAATAGGCTACGAGTGGTACCTCTTTTCGAAACGGTGAATGATTTAAGAGCCGCTGGTCCTTCAATAAGGAAATTGCTCTCAATCGATTGGTATAGGGAACACGTCCAAAAGAACCACAACGGTCACCAAGAGGTACATTATGCGTAAATTTAAACATTTTAATTTCGAAGGGAGCCTCTAAGAACTTGGAACAATGTTACTTGTAGGTGATGGTTGGATACTCTGATTCAGGAAAAGATGCTGGACGTTTTACAGCAGCATGGGAACTCTACAAAGCTCAAGAAAATGTTGTGGCTGCTTGTAATGAATTTGGAATCAAAATCACATTATTTCATGGTCGAGGAGGAAGCATTGGTCGTGGTGGTGGTCCGACCTACCTCGCTATTCAGTCCCAACCACCAGGCTCTGTAATGGTCAGTTTCCAAACTATTTTATGATAGATCATTTTTAAAAAAATATTAATGATTGTATTATTGGTTTGTACTATATAATGCTATCACTATGTTAATAGTGCAATAAAAGCTAAATATAAATGATTGAATTGGTTTGAGCAGGGCTCTTTGCGTTCAACTGAGCAAGGTGAGATGGTTCAAGCTAAGTTTGGGATACCACAAACGGCTGTTAGGCAACTAGAGGTATACACAACCGCGGTTCTACTCGCTACCTTAAAACCTCCTCAGCCACCTCGAGAGGAAAAATGGCGAAACCTAATGGAAGAAATCTCTGGAATCAGTTGCCAACACTATAGAAGCACAGTATATGAAAACCCAGAGTTTCTTTCTTATTTCCATGAGGCAACACCACAAGCAGAACTCGGTTTCCTCAATATAGGAAGCCGACCAACGCGAAGAAAGAGCTCTAGCGGCATAGGACATCTCCGAGCTATCCCTTGGGTCTTTGCTTGGACTCAAACAAGGTTTGTTCTTCCAGCTTGGCTTGGTGTAGGGGCTGGCTTAAAAGGAGTCTCTGAGAAGGGTCACGCGGATGATCTTCAAGAGATGTACAAAGAATGGCCATTTTTTCAGTCCACCCTTGAACTTATAGAGATGGTGTTAGCTAAAGCTGACATCCCCATGACCAAACACTACGACGAACAACTTGTGTCTGAGAAAAGAAGAGGACTTGGCGCTGAACTAAGAAAGGAACTAATGACTACTGAGAAGTATGTTCTTGTGATAAGTGGCCACGAGAAACTCTTGCAGAACAATAAGAGCTTGAAGAAACTCATTGAGAGTAGACTTCCGTATCTCAACGCAATGAACATGTTACAAGTTGAGATTCTTAAGAGGCTAAGACGTGATGAAGATAACAATAAGCTTAGAGATGCTTTGCTTATCACAATCAATGGTATCGCTGCAGGAATGAGAAATACCGGTTAATACTTAATACACTACCACAACACTTGCTTCCGTGATTTAAAAGATACTTTTACTTTTGCTGTTTCGTGTTGGACAAGTTTTGATGTGTGTTCTCTAATCTTACATTGTGTTGTTGTTTGAGATTGCAATTGTTGAACAACACGGCGTTCTTACAAATGAGAACAGCAAAGAGTTTATAATTTCTCACTTGGCCAAGTAGTTTGAATATTTGTCTATCTTTTGGCATAAATGATTTTTTAGGCTCCAATTATTAAAATAATGGGTAATTTACAATCAATGGAAAAAATTGCCATTTTCATACATCCACATATTTTTATAATATAGATATCAAAATCACATCCTGTAACCATAAACATAAGGTTTGGAAATACCTTTTCATGTTTAAAACCCACTATCAACTTGTGGTCCAAGGTTAATGGATCAAAATTTGTGTTTAAAGTAACTTTAGTCTTCTATGATTATATCTCTAGTTTCAATTGCTTTTTACTATTTATTTCTTTTTTAAAATACTATATGGTAGCCTTTTACATGTCTGGAATTAAAAATATAAATACTAAGCATGATGCCAAAGCATATTCCTTTAGAATATTATTTGATTGTGGGGTACATCGTTTTTTGTTTGTTTGTTAAGTGTTAATGTAAAGCTTATGATTTCACAAAAGTTTATTTCATCATACATGTTTGATCTTAAAGACGTTTATAGTCAACTGTCATATATAAATCAAAGACCTTATGTAATAAATCAGACTGAAAATTTGTTAATTAGTACAGCAGGCAGTCCAATATTGTCATGTTAAGAATGAAACAATCTTGTTTACCGAAAAAAAAAAAAAACTAAGAATTAAACAAGCTGCAAAAGTTCAGGTATAGGTATAAAACATTACTTTCATACATCATATGATTCTTATAACATACAAGTTTTGAGTATTTTTAAGAAATAGAAAATTTGATCTAACATTAACTATCTATTAAAATAGTAATGTGTGCCATAAGCCATTGCTTCAGGGCCTGACTGGTTTAAACGCAGCGGTTGCGGTTGCGGTTGCGGGAGTTTGCGGAAGCGGGCGGTTGCGGCTTTAAGCGTTATCAAGCGTTTTGAACGACTGGTTTAGCGTTTGAAAATGAGTGCGTTTGCGGGAGTTTTATGACTGGTAAACCAGCGGGTGCGATAGCAGTTAAATAAAAAAATGACCAAAATAAATAAAAAATATTACAAAAAAAAAGAAATAAAAACACCAATATATTATTATGATAATATTAGAAAAATTTGAACATGCTTAATAATTAAAACCATAAATAAAGTACTAAATAATTATTCAAAAATAAAGAAATTTTGTAACAAGATAGTACTTTATGCATCTGGTTTAACATAAAAAAATTGCATTAAGTAATGGGACAAACTGTAAATAACGTTGAATTCAATCAAAAAGCAAGTGAGTTTCTATTCGAGAAAACAAATCGAAACATATATTCAATCAAAAAGCAAAGCAATACGTAATAAAAATAAAAAAAAAACGATGCCATGAAAAATATTCAAAAAGTTATACATGAGGTGATGAATGAATAAAAAGATATATGATAATTACATTTGGTTATTGATTTTCATCAGTTTGGGTGGAAGACATTGAGAGAATAGAGTTTCAGAATATTATTAGGGTTTCTGATGAGAACGTGATACAAAGTGATACAAAGATGAAAGATATATATAGGATTAATATATATAATAATAATTATAAGTAAATGTTTGATTTTTTTTTTTTTTTTTTTTTTTTTTTTTTTTTTTTTTTTTTTAATCCAACCGCTACCGCAAACGCTTGCGGGAAGGAGCTTTTGAAATTCAGCGATTTCGAGCGGTTCGAAGCGGGACGGAGCGGTTTCTATGATTGGTACCAACAGCTAACAACCGCAACCGACCGCTAGCAACCGCTAGGAGGGTGCTAGCGGGAGAACCAATCAAGCCCTCATTCGGCTCTATTGAGGATCAGCCTAAATGCCTAATAAAAAATATAACGGTCACGTAGAAAATATGGTATATTTTTATTTTAAATAATAAAAATCATAGCTTTAATTTTATTTATAACGCTCTACAGTGGAAGCCCCCTTGGCCCATTGGTTGACCAAGGGTTAATTAATGCTTCTACACCAAGAGGTCTCGGGTTCGAGTCCCAGATATTGCGATTTATTAATAAATTTGCAGATTAAAAGAGGCAAGTGTGCAGGAGATCTCCAACGAAGTACAGTTATAGCCGTTCGCCAGGATTCTACGCAGAGAGAGAAGTGTCGTCAGGTCGTGGATCATTGAAGGTGTCCGTCAAGAGCATGGAGAAGAAAGTGTCGTCTGTCGTGGATCTAATAAGGGTCGGAAGGAATTGTCCGTTGTAGAATCGTCTATGTAACAGTTCTCATAATTTGCAATAAATAATAAGTCTAGACGTCAAAAAAAAAAAACGCTCTACAATAAGAGCAAGTCATCACAAATGCTTAATTAGGCTGGATCGCAAAGAAGTGAAGAAAGCGGTGGGAAGACCTTTGTTGAATATGACGACATATTGGTGTTTGAAAAGGGCATTAAGAACACAGACGTAACCAACTGATACCTGTTTGAGAACAAAATGTACGTAAAAATTTACCTACTTAATTAGCTCGTTGATGTGAACGAGGTTGATGGTAAAATACACGCGCGATCGTCATTTATCGCAATAGACAATGGTGGCTATGGAGACATAACATCGAATTATATGGAGTAGGTTACGAATCCATGTGGTCTTAACCATACTCTTTACGACAACTTTGTATTATTTTTCGATGCGCGCGAGAGTGAAAGATGATCGGTCATGTTTGGAAGAAAATGAGATGAAGTTGTTGCCAAGAAAGACGATTATTAGAAAATCAGCCACATGAAAATATGTGACCATAATTTTAGTCATAAATTATCCAAAATCGGCTGAATCATTGAACAACATTTTTGGGTGGAACGTTTTGGCAATAGACCATGGAATGATGTCATAATAGTGAGATAAGCATGCATGGGTCCTATACATGTTTTTTTGGTCCTATACATAAACATACACAAACACATATTGTGAAGATGATGTTGCCTGAAATGATTGAATTCACTTTACCTTTTTTATCTTTTTGAATCAAATTATGTCGTACAACCACAATCCCTACCTCTTTTGACAAATTGCTTATGAAATAAATAAAATGTGATTAATATATCAAATTTAATATATAAGAAACTATATATTCTTTATAAAATTTAAAATTCTAACTACTAAAAAAAACAAGAAGATTTCTAGGTTTTTTATGTTGTCATATATAAATTTTAAATTTACATGCCAGAGAGACTTTCGATGACATTTTCTATAACTCATTTGTTTTTAACAAAAATAAATAAAAGGATTTGACATCATCTTTTAATCTTTTTCTTAAAGTAAAAATAGTAATCTAAAAAAGATGCCTAGTGTATAGAAAACTTCAGTTGAAAATATTGAACCCAATTTTGTTGGTTAGCTAGTCCATCGTGTATGTCTTTGAAACTTCCTTTTTGTGGCAACCCGAAGGAGTAGAGTTTAAAAATAAAATAAGACCGGTCTATTTTTAGTACTACGAGTTAAACTATATTTCCGAGAATTCAAATTACGTGAAATCATTTTTTTATTTTACGTGAAATCAATTTTTTTTTATTTTGTTCAAATGTGAAATCGATAAAGAGAAAAATTTATTCAATCTAACTTAGAAAAAACTGAACTAAACGGATAAATTTGGGAAGGTCTATCACTCTGTTGATGACTGCTTCATCTTCACCAACTAGAAACTATCCGTCTCGAACACTTGGCAATAAACTCTTATGAGATAGCTAGTTTAATCTTTCATTTCTTTTCGTCGCAATTTAGTTGCTAAATGTGCCGACCTAGTTGGGATATTATCTCTCTATTTACTACATCTACCTTTTGACTTAAGTTAGAGTAATTAATGCAAACAGTCTCAAGATGTCCATTTTTTAAATTGTGGCTAAAACGCTAACTACAGTTCTGTCTAAGGGATTTTTTTTGTTGTTTTGCAAATGCTTTGTCTTAAGGTATCATCACAAATCCATATATTGCATTCATTACCAACAAAAAAAAAAAAACAAATCAATTGCATTATCGTTTTCCGATGGAACTAAAGCTGCAACAAACGTTAAGGAACATTGATAACTTTTACGACGATATCTTAGCTATTTAATTTGCAACATAATAGTAGTAAACGGATTTTCTTCCATTATGATGTATGGAATCGGAGGAAAATGTATGTGTGGATATAGTATAATTTACATATTTGAATGAAATTAGATGTGAAAAAAGGTTTACAACAGAATTATCCTCAGCATTATACTAAGACGATAAGGCATAATCTTCATATAGTATTCTAAACCTAATAAATTATACAAGATAAGATGAAAAAAGTATATATTCAGATTCCCCCGATACGTTTGTTATAAAATGGTTTAAGAAAATATTTAAAAATTATAAAGATTCTTTTTGTCCTGTGGCAATTTAGATTCATATGTCTTTGTATTCAAGAACATTCGGAGAAAGACATATGATCCGTTTTTTCTTTCTTCCTAAATTGACAAAACAGATTTGTTTCATAGAATTAATTTGTTAACTAGGTGATACACTGACAACCATGTCGACGTTTTGATGAAATAAAAAAATATATAATGCATGATACGAATTTTTCCTGCTGTCAAAAATGAATAATATGATTATTTTTTGTCCAAAGAATAATATGATTATAAATAGTTAAAGTATAGCAAATATGTTTTTCCTGGGGTACAATTTTTTAATAATCTATTCTACATAATATTTGAAGTCGTTATAATTATTCTATTTTGAATAATTTAATGAAACTTTATATATGTGATGTTGAAATTTTCATAAATAAGATTTGGAAAATATATAATGTACCATAAAGATTCTTTAGATCAATTTTAATTGAGCCAAGTGTAGCTTTGTTAAAAGGCTTAGTGAAATATATCATATGGATATACCTCTTATCTGATTTGTTTGAAACAGACGTAAAACTAATTAAGATTCCACATTAAAATATTATATACAATCCAACCCTGGATCAATATAAAATTCTTAGTACTAAAACCTCTGAGAATGTTAAATTAGGAGGGATGCTTCATCAAGAGAATAGTATCAAAATTCCTTAAAGTTATTGATCCACAACTTCCTTGCAATATTAAATTGACAACATTCTATGTAGGATTACATTATAACCATGCATGAAGCTTCTCATTTCATATTACTATATCAGTTTATATTGCAAAAAATTAAAGGTTTACCATTCAACTATAATTATGTTCTATTAATAAATAGATATATTGAAAAATCACACCAAATTTATATAACAAAATTGGCAGGTAAAACATATGAAGACTTTATATACAACACACGCAATATACATAATGAATAGTATCTTGACCAGTGTCCAAGACCAAACACATGGAATTATTCAAGTAGAAATACATCACAATCGCAAAATACCTCCAAACCAACCATTTTCTCTAAAGGATCGTATATATATATTCTCTTCTCAACGATTCGAAGATAATCGATTCTTAACACATTGGTTGGCTTGAAAGAATCCGAATCCAGACACAGGCAAAGGAGACTTCATTAATCCATCGCTGCCTTAAATTGAAGGCATATGCTTCCACATATACTAGTTTAAGTTAGCCATCGTTGTTACTCTTTTCGAACTGTAAATAAATAGATGATTCAGTCTAGCATTATTAATACTTATAACGTAAACACGCATGCATGTTGGCAAAAGTTACAGACTGTGCATAACCTTAGATGTGCGACATACACGTACTTCTTGAAGGTGCTTTAGCTAAATAAGTATATATTCTTTAGACTTCAATAGTATTGTGCAAAGGGCATCTTCTTAAGCTTTTTTGGTTAAAATACATATTCTACCAAAACTCGATAGATCTACTCAAAATATATTTCCAATAACTCACATGATTGAGTGACAGCGGATACAAATAAATTATTAAAACTGATTTGGGTTCAAAGAATGTATTTGTCTCAGCGCATAACTTCCTGATACAAAGAATTATAGAATTTATATCAAAATATTAGCTTATTTATCTCCAAATATTATCTTACATATACATTAATTTTTTTGCAGCACCTACAACAACCATTTAGTTAAAAAAATCTTATAGTTGGTTGATCAATTTATAACTTAAAACACTAGACCATATTTAGATTTTAGACGTATAAGTAGTGCAATTACAAATAATTAATACTAATTTTAAATTTATTTTTTTAAAAAGTTAATTTTGCTCGTACTGTGCGTTGGATGAAAAAACAGAATGAAGATTAAGGAGCATATAGATATAGTATATATAGACACTCAACGTACGGATATTCTCCATATAGTCTAAAGTTGGGCCCTATATTTTTCTTACGACATCAAAGGGAGTGTACTATTGAAGGTTGGTATCTTATTCTTACAAAATGGATTTTATTAGGTTTAGCTAAACTCTAGAGTTTTCTGATTTGATTAACGTCCTACTGTTCTACGTACCTCATAGATTCACTAAGTTACATGTCACCAGTACATATACCTCATATTCACTAAGTTGCATGTCACCACTACATATACCTCATATATGTTTTTGGCAATACCTAGAGTTTGGTTGGATTCGTTTATGAAATAGCACCACAAAATCAGATTCGTATTTTTATTCAATTTCATGAACTTCCAACTCAAAAGCGATTGACAATAAGTGGATTGGTCTATGTCTTTTATATATTACCAATGTTTCTTCCAATCTTTCTGATGTGGGATCTTTTTCTACACGCTTCTTCGAAATAGCAATTCTTCTAGCCACTAATCTCGACATAATCCACCACGTTTCCTTGGCATAATGCTCTTCTAGCTATCTCTATAGAAGTTAACCTTCCTTTAATTTGGACCAAAAAAAAAACTCTAATCAACGCTAATTTTAGTTAAAAATTAAATCGATTAGTAGTTATATTTACCATTACTAAAAAAAGTTAAACAAAATTACGTGAAGGAAATTGAAAACCGAAGATTTTTATTATATAACTGAATCTAACAATTTTTTTTAATAAGAATCTGTCATATATTTTGTAAGAAAAAGGGGAGTTAAAATAACTATGTGAAGCTGGACAAACAATGTGGAACCGATGTCTCCAAGGTGGTGGAATATGTGAAGCTAGAAAACAAATAAATGCGGTCCGACTCAGACCATCATTTTCCTCTTGTCTCATTGGTTTTTTATTAATTATCATATATTAAACCATCTGGTGGAGTAATTTTTAATCTCAATTAGAGTTATTTATTTAGGTCTCATCAAGACTCTCAACCCATGTTCGGGAAAAAGAAAACAGCTATTTTAGGTAAATTTTGATTACAAATTTGTATAGTCAATATCTATAATAGGTTAAAGTTTCAAGAAACTGGGTGAATGAGTTTTGTTTGGTCTTCTTGGATCTTTGGTGGGAAATTCAAGTGTTGTCCCGTCTAAATATTTTGGATCGCATATATATTCCATCCCGACTATTATTTGGGTTTACGATTGGACTCTATAACGAACACTGATTTTAATTTCAAATGAATTTTGAGTTGTTTTACATTAGATCATGAACTAAAATTCAGCAATCCATAAGAAAAATATCGATTATATCAAAACTAAATATTTTTTGGACAAGTTCGAACTCGGCCAGACAATACTTAACCGATTGACTTTTTTTAACGTTAGTAAATTATATATTTTTGTCAATATTAAAACAAGATGTTATGTTTTTAATTGTAGGAAATAAAAGAAGCAAAGTTCCATGAAATATGGACTTTCCGTAATTGGAAGGCCGCCCCTATGTTGCCTTCATTTGTATTTTCCTTTTATTGACCCTTTTGTTTTCTTATAAAATAAATAAATATGTAGTATAACTAAATTAGGCAGAAGGTGAGTGGCATTAGTTAGTGAAATATATTTATCATTATCCCAAATTATTCTAGCTGACATTACTCTGAATTTATATATTTCTTATCCGCAAAATGTTTGCTAATACCCGTGTTCAAAAAATCGCTAGGCGCTAGTCGGGCGGTGAGGGTGCGCCTAGCGCCTAGGAAGAAAATCGGGGATTACACGGGGATTAATCGGGGATTAGTTTTAGGGCTATTTAATATTTTAAAAACATATTAATCCATTATAATTAAGAAATTTATATAATATTGTTTTTAAAATTGTATTAAACACATGAAAACAAGATTTTAATTTCAAATTTATGATTTTTATACAAATTACGAACATAAGTAGGACGTTTTGAATTTTAGATGAAAAAAAAAAAGTAAAAAAAAAAAAAAAAAAAAAAAAAAAATTGGGCTAGGCGCCGTCTAGGCGGCCGCCTAGGCGGTCCAGGCGGACAAAAAATCGGATCTCCGATTTTTCTCACCGATTTGGACAAAATCGCCGCGGTGCTCCTCCGATCAGCGCCTAGGCGGCCGCCTAGGCGGCTAGGCGGCCGATTTTTAGAACAAGGGCTAATACTAGTAGACTAGAAGTACATCGAATAGAATATATTGGTGCACATTATGATCCACTTTCAATGCCATCCATTCGAATGGTTGCTCAGAACGTACTTGTAGAAACCGCGTGCATAAAGCTTCATATGAGCATCCTGTGCTTTGTTATTTTGTCTTCCCTAAATTATCAGACAGAAAAATTCATAAACTTCTTTAATTAATAAAACCAACCAAAAAAAGAATCATACATATCGTCGCCATTAAACAAAATCTTTAAAAAAGGGTCTATGTTATTTAAAATTTTGCAACAGTAAAAAAAAACTTGGTATGGAAATGACTTTTATTTGCGCTTTTTTAATTGCATTGTAATTTTGTATATCTAGGACTATAAGTGGATTTTGAAGAAACATTAATTTATGTTCTGATTGGCGAAAACTCACACTACTTGACTCATATAACATGGTTTGGCAGTATCTGCATTTGTAATGTGAAACTATGAAATCAGAATTTGATTGGTAGTTCTTCTTCTCCTTCTTTTTTCTTGATTCTTTAAGATTTAGTATGTGTTTCAAAAGTTTCATTATCCTCCGAAAAAATGTAGTGGACATCGAGCTGGTCCAATCCAAGTTCACTCACCTTTTGTGTCTCTTGGCACCTAATTTCTTTTTGGTCCATTTCAGCTATCTCCTTCATTTTCCACACAAAACATTACAAAATACTTACTATTTCTAGTTCTCCCATTTACAATACCCAAATTACCCTCACCCCTCATATAGTTCGTTACAAGCTTCACTTTAAGATGAAGCATTTTGAGTGCTGAGAGAGGTATATATATGAAGCTCGGCGGCCGGAGGAGGCACGGTGGATATATCCGGGTGAGAATCAGATGGTCCCACACGAGACAAGATTTACCTCTCCCAAAAGCACAAGTGGAAGAAGCATAGGATAAAAATTAGTACATGAAATTAGGTTTCAAGAAGGATATTTGAGAATGTGCTTTGTGAGGCATCATCAGTAGGAGCAAGGAAGCCAGTCAAATATATTCTTCTCTTTCTCTCTGCCTTTTCTTTTGTCCACTATAAAACAAATCTCATCCTCCTCTCTTGCCCTACACTCACAAAACAAACACACTCTCTTCTTGATCATTTTCTCTTTTGAGTTTTTGAGTTTAAGGACTTAAAAGAGAAAAAAAAACTATGGTCAAGTTCACAAAGCAATTCGAGGGGCAGCTTGTGCCCGAGTGGAAAGACGCCTTCGTTGATTACTCTCAGCTCAAGAAAGACCTCAAGAAAATCCATATGTTCACCAATGGAGTTGAGAAGAAGCCCACAGAAACTTCTCTCATCAAAACCATTAAGTCCTCTCTAGGAAAGCTTTCCCTTTTCGATAACAAGCAGCGGGAACAGTCTCGTGTCATCCAAGTACTAAAACTAACCATGAGACTTTGTGACTTTTATTTATCAACTATTCATGGGTTTGTTGTGCTAATGGTTTTGATGCTTTTTGAACAGATTCATAAGAAGCTTGCTTCTTCTGGAAGTAACAATGACGTGTATGAAACGGAACTTCTGGAGAAGATTGCTGATGATACTGATGCTGCGAAAGAGTTCTTCGTGTGTCTGGACATGCAACTTAACAAGGTGAATCAGTTCTACAAGACAAAAGAGAAAGAGTTCTTGGAGAGAGGAGAGTGTTTAAAGAAGCAAATGGAGATACTCATTGAGCTCAAAGATGCTTTCAAACAAAAGCAAGCCAATGGAGAGTCTACTCAAGAATCAAAAGAAGACGATTCCATATCATGCACCATCTCTTGCGGTAATAAGATAATATTATTAAAAGACCATATAAAAACTTGCTTGATTATTTAAGTAGACCTTTAAACACACATAAAGAAAGACTTTTGTTTTTCATTGTTATTTAATCTCAAAATAATTTGGTTAAATGTATGGATTTCAAGAATTGGTTTAACTGTTTGCTCTGTTTCTGGATACAGAGGACGACTCTGTTAGGGGCAGAACCGAGGAAATGCAACTTCAGGAATCTTGCTTAGAGGATTTGAAGGATAATGGTGTAGAATCATTGGAGTCTCTGAGATCAGAAGAACCGATCAAAATCAACAACGAGGACTCGAAGCTGACAACGGTTTCTGGTCGGGTTTTCAGCTGCCAAGGGAAGAATGTCAAGATAAAGATTCCATTGACCAATCCTTCTCGTACATTCTCAGCTATCAGTTACTTGATAAACCAGTCTTCATCGAAGAAATATGGTCCAGATGGAGGAAACAAGCTACAAATCAGCAAGAAAAAACTAAGCCACGCCGAGAAGATGATAAAAGGAGCTTTGACAGAACTCTTCAAAGGGTTAAATTATCTCAAAACTTACAGAAACTTGAACATATTAGCCTTCATGAACATTCTCAAAAAGTTTGATAAGGTAAGCCTAAAAGCAGACCAATTCAACCAGAGTTTCAAGTTTTTTCTTTTCTTTTCGATTCGATGTTAAGACCAACCCTTTTATGTTTCAGGTAACTGGAAAACAAATCCTTCCAATTTACCTCAAAGTGGTGGAAAGTTCTTACTTCAATATTTCAGACAAGGTAACTAAAAAAATCTACTTAAGATTTTTTGTTTTTCAAGTTTGTGCAAGCGGAAAATCGATACCTACACACTTGTCTTGTCACTTTAATATCCTATGCAATATGAAAAAAAATACAAAATAGTTTTTCATTATTGTTTTGGGACATGACAGGTGATGATTCTATCAGACGAAGTTGAGGAATGGTTCATCAAGCACTTCGCAGGAGAAAATCGCAGAAAGGCGATGAAATATCTGAAACCGCACCACCGTAAAGAGTCTCACTCTGTCACCTTCTTCATTGGTAAGATTTTTTTGCTTTATACTTTTAAAAAATATTTACCTGTTGATGTTGTGACATTTTTATTTGCACTTGCATACACAAAAGCCTATGGACCCCATCACACGCTTACACATTAGGATTCCACAATGTAACCTTTAATCTTTGAGTTTTCGGTGGACAACTAAGAGCGTCACATTGTGTTATACTCTCTGTTGCATAATATGATCTTGTCTGCTAAAGAATCTTTAGAGATTATAATCAAATCTGTCCTAAAATTTAATCTCTATTCAGGTCTTTTCACTGGTTGCTTTGTTGCTCTTCTTGCTGGCTACATCATTGTGGCTCATCTCACTGGAATGTATAGACAACACTCTGAGAACACTTTCTACATGGAAACTGCTTATCCTGTCCTTAGGCGAGTGATCTAATTTTAGCTTAAAAGTTTTATGATTATGGTAATTTTTAGATAAGAGAAATTAATCCAATAGAAGCTAATGCCAAATTTTCATGTGTTCTGCAGCATGTTTGGGCTCTTGTTTTTGCACTTATTCTTATACGGTTGCAACATATTTATGTGGCGAAAAGCGAGGATAAACTATAGTTTCATTTTCGAGCTTGGGTCGAAAAATGAGCTCAAGTATAGAGATGTTTTCTTGATATGTACCGCTTCAATGACTGCGATAGCCGGTGTCATGTTTGTGCATCTATCACTTCTGGCAAAAGGTTACTCCTTTCGACAAGTTCAAGTGATTCCTGGCCTTCTATTACTGGTAATTAATGACCAAACAATAGTCACTCTTCATCATGTGTTTTTTTTTTCTTTTGTAAGTTTGTAACCTATATCTGTTTGCTTTTTTTTCATGGTTTTTTTTTTTGCAGGGTTTCTTGCTGATACTGATTTGTCCCTTGAACATATTTTACAAATCGAGCCGCTACCGGCTTATATCAGTCATTAGAAACATAGTTTTTTCACCTCTTTACAAAGTCGTGATGCTTGATTTCTTCATGGCTGATCAACTTTGTAGTCAGGTAATACCTTCAATCACATTTCCATAGACTGAAACAGAGTTATAAAAAAAACTGATCTTCTCCATAGACCATGTATCAAAAATCTTATCTTTGAAAATGGGTTAACTCTACTTTCGCAGGTACCGATGCTAAGGAACCTAGAATACATCGCCTGCTACTATATAACCGGTAGCTATGCAACGCAGGACTTTGGATATTGTATGAGAGTCAAATACTACAGAGATCTCGCCTATGCAGTTTCCTTCCTCCCATACTACTGGAGAGCAATGCAGGTAAATTAAACTAAACATCATTCCTTCTTCCCCAAGTTTCTGTTTCTTCTCTTGCAAGTTAGGAAGAAAATACTGAAAAAATGATTCTGGAACAGTGTGCAAGGAGGTGGTTTGATGAAGGTGAAACGAGCCACCTAGTGAACCTAGGGAAGTACGTGTCAGCGATGTTAGCCGCTGGAACCAAAGTGGCTTACGAGAAGGAGAGGAGCATTGGTTGGCTCTGCCTTGTGGTGGCTATGTCAAGTGTAGCTACAATTTACCAATTGTATTGGGACTTTGTAAAAGATTGGGGTTTACTTCAACACAATTCCAACAACCCTTGGCTTAGGAATCAACTCATGCTTCGCCAAAAATCTATTTACTACTTCTCTATGGTACAAATCCAAATCTTTAATCACACAAATACACACTTAAATCTCAACAAAAATATGAAAAAAAATAATAATAATTTGATTCTCCTCTCCATTTTTTTCTCATACTTATGCTCCGCGAATCTCTCTGATTTCTTTTGTAGGTTCTAAATCTTGTTCTGAGATTGGCATGGCTACAAACAGTTTTGCACTCAAGTTTTGAGCATGTGGATTACAGAGTCACAGGATTGTTCTTGGCTGCTCTTGAAGTCATCAGAAGAGGACAATGGAACTTTTACCGGTAAAATTAATCTCCCTTTAAGAATCTTTATTGGAATCAGATTCAGGATATATACTAATTCTTGTGTGGACAAAATACAAAACATATGCAGATTGGAGAATGAGCATCTAAATAATGCAGGGAAATTTCGCGCTGTAAAGACAGTGCCGCTTCCTTTCAGAGAAGTCGATGAAGAAGACTAATCTGATCAAATCAATCATCATTGTTAACTTTGTCAGATTTGAATGAACAAGAGAAGAAAAAGAAGAGGGGGAGGATTTGTTCTTTCTTGATCAACCATATTTTGTGATCAGTGATCAAGAATCTTCAACATTATTATTATTCTTGTCCAGAAATTGATGTAACTAAAGAATTTTACTCCCCTTTGTTTTCCCATTGTTCATCACCAAAAAATTTAAGGAAAAAAAATTAACTAAAAAGAGTTATATCTAAAAGAGTTTAATAGTAGACACTAGATTTGGGACCGGCCGGTGTAATACACGGGTTAATCGATAAATGCATTTTTTTTTTTATGAAAACAAATGTTTTGATGTTTTTTTGTATCAAATCCAAACATATGAAAATAATTGTTCATTCAAGTACTCAATATTGTATCAATTCTCAATTTTCTAATAATTATTTAAGAAATTGATCCTGAAAACATAGATTCCTAAAACCATTGGATTTTGTGCTATGAATTTTCCGGACCTGGACAATCCTAAATCATGAAAACTCCGACAATCGCCATGTTTTCAGCGAACATAGTCTCAACAAATAGAGATTCGACATATGAATTAGAAATACCAATTTATAGTTTCTGCCGAATAATTTAAATCATAATTCACATACACATAAAACTAGAAAATGTTATTTTTTATTAGAATTGAGAATAGTTTATAGAGAGGAACATAAAAATTAAACTGTGCAACTAAAAGTGCAGAAGCATTGATGGACCGCTGGCCCGCAAACGCCTTTTCCAGTCTTGTACTTCGAACTACACATATCGATACACTGTTGTTTTTCACATGGTGCGGTTAACTGAAAATATTCATGACACAGTTCTTGTCCTTGCGTCTCCTTTATCACCAGTCCTAATATAAATGTTTAAATATAATTTCAATTTCTTTTGTAATAAAATGAAAGGCAACAAAAAAAGAAAACTATCAAATAGAAGAAAAACATGTGAAAATACGTAATGTGGATTCTTAGTTTAAAATATTAATGATAGAATATGTTAAAAGTGTGAATCAAACCTAGAACGAGGACGACCATGAAAATAGCAAGAACAGAAGTTTTAGACATCTTTGATGATATAACCAAAATGAAAACTTCAAAATTAAAAATGATGGGTGTGATGGTTTTTACACATGAATGCCGTATATATAAGAAATTAGATGCATGCACTACCTATAAAAAGTAGAAAATAAAATTAGATTCTGAAAACGGATAAAGATTAGAATGACACATATAGGAATGATCTCTCAAAATTAATTAAAAGTGAAAGTTGATTACAAGTGGCCAAAACATATAAGAAGGTCATAAAAGAATTCAACAAATAATGAATTAATTACGGATTTTGCCCTTTTTTATAATGGCATTTGTGGATTTTGCCCTTTTTTGAATAGTTTGTGGATTTTGCCCTTTTTCAAGCTCCAAAAATATGATTTAACATGCGTTTCACTCGTTATGTTTGGGTTTAGTAGGTTCTATTTGTTCTTAGGGTTTAGTATTTGGTATAAAGTACGTATTTTTGCAAAACAAATCATAAATACGTACATTTTTAAGTGTTAAAAAAGGGCAAAATCCGTAAACTATTAAAAAAATGGTATTTTCGTAAGTTTTTCCAAAAAAATGGCATTTTAGACAATAATCCCACAAATAATAGAATACATGGTGTAAAATGGGAAAAAATCATTTTAGAAAATGTAGCCAAATAAATCTATGAGTCAAACAAAAACAAAAATTTTAACTTAAGATTAAAAAATAAATAAATAAATGGTCTAAGTAACCATAGATTTCATATCTTTTTCTATAAAAAACCAACTTTTTATGTTATCATTTTTCTGATTATTGCCAATTTCATCAACTACAATTTACAGTATTAATATCTTATTATATGAATTTAGTTTTTTTAACTGTTAATTCATATGATCGTGACACGTGTTCATTGAAATATCACATGTTGTCTGTCAAATTTAAATTAGTTAATTTATTTACAAAAAAAAAAAGTTCTTAACCCTATCGGAAAAAAGAAATATATGCATAAATAAAAAGGAATATTCGTTTATATAATTTTTAATAATATACTAAACTATTAACCTAATTATATTGAAATTGTTTTTGTTTATATATTCAAAATAAATAAAAGATCTTTATTCTATCAAAAAAATGTGTTAATATATTAAACTATTAAACTACTTCTATTGAAAAAATGTCTTAACATTCTCAAGAGAGATTGACATGTGACAAAACTGTATTTTTTTCTTATCCAACTATAAGTCTAAATAAAAATAAATGAGATTTTTCTAAAGGATATATCAAATAATATAGAATAAAATAGTTTATTGAACTGTGTTTGATATGAAATCTCACATACATATATAGTATTATCAGTTTATCACCAACAATCCAACATAATGTAAACTTTCCTAAACACATAAGAAAATAGTTTGTATAAGAAGTAATATAGAAATCTAAAATATTTTTCGGTTTGGACTTCACGAGCTTTACTTCATCAACGGATTTTAACGGTTCATATTACGTCGTCCGCAAGATATACATCTTGCTCTCCCAATGACTCCAATAAAATATTTTCAAAAAATCATTTGGAACTACATCTACAAAAGGTCTTTGAGCTTTGTATTCGAAAGAAATCTGGAGTTAGAATTGTTTCTGTTTACACACGTGTCCGGATCTGAGACGTTGAAACTATGAAAATCAACGATAGATATTACTCCATTGAAGGCTACCATTTTACTTAATAGTTTGGTTCCAACCACTCCAGTCAATACACAGAGACAAGGACGGAAAACATGGCGAATACTGCCGCCGGTTGGTCTCCGGTTTTGCCTCCAATCTATTCTCCGATAAGTGCTAACCCAAACCCAATCAATTTTCACATCTCAGCTTCTTTCTGCAAACCTCCTCGTCCGTCGTACCAGCATCAAAACCCTATATCGGTTCTACACAGGTCCTAAGCTTAAATCTCTTCTCCATCATGTTTTCTTTCATGGGTCTCTTCTCATTTCTTCTTCCTCACTCTAAAATCTCCGAAAGACGCTGCCTTTTGGTGTTTCTCTAGGTCGAGAACTGCTCGTTTGATAGAGGTAGTAACACCCAAGCAAAGGAATCGTTATGTTTCTGTTTTTGGATCACTCACTGATGATTCTAAGCTAAACCCAGATGAAGAATCAAATGATTCCGCAGAGGTATTAATTAAATTAGTTCTCTTTATGGTGATTGTGTCTTCTCGCTGAAAATTTGGTATCTTGTTGTTGTTATGCAGGGACAGGTTGCTTCTATAGATATTAAGCTACCGAGAAGAAGTTTGCTTGTGGAATTTAGTTGCGATTCGTGTGGAGAAAGAACTAAGCGGCTTATCAATCGGCATGCTTATGAAAATGGGCTTGTCTTTGTTCAGGTAAGTATTGCGCACACCACATGTTTGCTTAATTTCCCAAGAGAGATGCTTTGGTTAGTTGATTGCTTTTTTTTTTTATTCCTTTGGCAGTGTGCAGGGTGTCTTCAGCATCATAAACTTGTTGATAATCTTGGTCTCATTGTTGAGTATGATTTCCGGGAAACCTCCAAGGATTCGGGTACCGATCAAGTTTGATTAGCTACGTTGAATTTTGAATCAAGTTTTGTTCTTTTTTTCTCAGATGTGTTCTTTTATGAATGATAAGAAGTAAGCTATTTTCCGCAAAGAATACAAAAGAATGTATTATTTTTGAATCAATGTGTTGGTATACATGGGGAAAAATGTAGCTGTTCGAGTCGATACATCTGTGATATCATGAGATATAGAATTTTAGGCTGTCATAGCCAGCAGAAAGAGGATTCCTAGTCCAGTATTGAGCCACGTTACTGCTCTTCCTTTCAGCTGATTTAAGGCATTTCCTCCATTCTATACACCGGAAAATTAAAGAAGGTTAGAATCATATAAGGATAGCAGTGATAGGCGAGATTGTTGTTTAGTATTGAATTGTTACCGTGTTTGGTGATGGTGCTGGAGCTGCGTCCTGTGAATCTGTTATAACTGGAGGAGATGGAGGGCTTGGGGGAATTGGTGCTGGAGCTGGGGCATGGTGATGCCTTTTGTGTTTGTGCTTTCTCTTGTGCTTGGCAGGAGCCGGTGCTGGAGCTGGTGGTAGACTTATAGGTGTAGGCGCTTGTGCTGGTGGCGGAGAAGCTGGTGCGGGTGGTGGAGATACTGGTGCAGGTGGTGGTGAAGCTGGTGCGGGTGGGGGAGAAGTCGGCGCTGGTGGTGGTGAGACGGATGGAGCTGAAACAGGCGGGCTTTGTGGTGGTTGCGGAGGTGGAGTAGCGGGGCTGCTTACTGGTGCAACTTTTGGAGCCGGTGATGAAGTTGGAGTAACTGCTGGTGGCTGAGTAGCTGAAACTGGTGGAGCAGTGGTAGTTGGAGGCGGAGCAGTGGTTGTTGGAGGTGGAGCAGCTGTGGTTGGAGGAGGAGCAGCTGTGGTTGGAGGAGGAGCAGTGGTGGTTGGAGGAGGAGCAGCTGTGGTTGGAGGAAGAGCAGTGGTGGTTGGAGGAGGAGCAGCTGTGGTTGGAGGCGGAGCAGTGGTTGTGGAGGTTGCCGGTGAAGCAGCAGGTCCTTGTGCATTTACACTAAAGGGAGCGATGAGAGCAGAAGCCAAAAGAAGAAACCAAATGATTGAATTTGAATCCATTGTGTTGTGATGGAAGCTACAAGAAACAATTGGTGAAATATTATGCATATAAAAAGCTGGGAGATATTGAGTCTTCAAGTATGAATGAAAAAGTTTGGTGCAACGATGAGTTAGGTGGTTTAAAGAGATCAAGTCTTCATCAGAATGCTACGTTGCTTCTAATTCCAGGCCATTAATACGTACTTATCAAATAACTGTCCCAAATAATAATCAGCACTTTTAATAAAACGTGTTAATCATCAACTAAATGGGACCAATGCTTCCTTCGGACCTAAAACTGGTAAAGAGTCTAGATCACTACCAAGAGAGGTTGGTTATTAAAATTTTAAGGCAAAACATGTGTTCATATAGAAATTGTGCTTAACGTTACAATCAATGGCATTACAAGGAACCAACCTTGTCTTGAGATTTTAACAAATGACAGTGGACAGAAAAATATACAATTTTTGAACAGATCAGATGCAAAACTTGTTCTACAGACAGAAAAAGGGTAAGACTTGATGCATCTTGTTGAGGAGTTTGGGAAGATGGTGATGATGATGATCGGTAGGAGTAGATGGATCTGAGTTCTTGTCTTTCTTTTTTCTCCTAAGTTGGAAAAACTGCTGCATGGTCTGAGCACATTCTGATTCCAGAACTCCGCGACGGATTGTCATCTTAGGATGGAAAGGATGAACTGGAGGCGGTGGCTTTTCTGAAACCTCTGATCCATTTCCTTCGCCTCCAGGGAACAGCCTGAAAAACATCATTTGTTCCATGATTTTGAGTCTACAATGTTCCAGAACATTTTTCAGTTTTGAGAAGTTATTGATACCTGATCCAGCTGCCATCTGCTCCGAGAAGCTTATTGGGAGCACCCCACACTAGAGTGTTGACCCTTGCTTGAAGTATTGCTCCCGCACACATTGGGCATGGTTCTAGTGTTACATAGAGAGTTGTATCCTGTTGGGAGAATAAGCAAGTTATTTCAAATAGTTTCACTGTGGCATCTATTATATCCACAATTCCACATCACCAAACCCTGACTAATGATCATTTTATTTAACTTCCCCAAAAAATTAATCATCAGCACGCCAAAACATAAATCTTTTGTTATGCTCATATACTGTTCTTGCTATTGCAATGTAACCAAAATTATATTCGACCATGATGGAGGTGTTTTAGAGAGAGAAAGAGAGAAGATTACAGCGAGCCTCCATGAACGAAGTGCTTTGGAACCCTCTCGAATGCAAATCATTTCTGCATGGGCGGTTGAATCCCGAAGCTCCTCTACTCTGAAACACAAAACTACTGTTAGATGAATCCAGTGGGAGAAGGGGTCAAAGAAAATTAAACTTACAGGTTATAACCCCGGGCAATAATCTTCCCATCATGAACAAGCACAGCACCGACAGGTACCTCCCATGTATCAGCAGCCTTCTTAGCTTCTACTAACGCTTCTCTCATGAATATTTCATCAACTGTTCGCCTTTCAGCTTCTACTCTGTATGCTTCCTCCCACTCCTCAAAACTATCCCTCACAACCTGTTTGTTCCTCTGAAGTTTCCTTTGTATCAACGCAGAGTCTGCCGATACAGAACCTGTTTCTTCCTGGGACTTCGCACTTAGAGGTTGTTGATGTTCAACCTGCTCTCTTAAGCTGCTACTGCCGGATATCATGCTGGGAGGGGAAACTGGAGGTTCCATTACAGCAGGAGACCGTAGGTTTCGACCTGGAAATAATAATGGATTTTGACCTGCATCCATTCCAGGGTAGCGTCTTCCTTCTCCCACAGTAACATTTTGATCACTGGGTGCCTCGGTGGGACTAGATTCTGAAGGTTCCTTGATAGCAGGAGATCTTATCAGGTTTCGACTAGGCAGTTTCATTGGCACCTCTGTCAAAGCTGTTTCAGGAAGACGGAACTCAAAGTTTCCGCCTTCTTCATCCACACCAACAATTTGATTACCAGATGTGGAAGACATGTGATTGGATATTGAGCCACCCTCTAATATTGTGGAAGATGGCGATGATACCACACCTTCATGCTGTTCAGATCGCTGTTTCAGTTTTGTAGTGCCGGAATATTCAAATTGGCTTCTAGGAGAAGTTTGACCAACCTCCAACTGATTTAGGGAAGGAGCTTCTTGTGGCAAAACTTTATCCCCTTTTGTGTTATCATCACTGCTTCCGTCATGCTCACGTCCAGAAAACCATGTTGCACTGCTAACTGACTCGTTGGGTGAACTCTTTCCAGCGGGCTTTGCACTCGAGTCAGGGCTTCCAGCTCGGGAGCCCCACCTAAGCCGAGCAATATCAGCTATAACATTCCACAAGGACCTACCATTTCTTTTGAAAACAGCATTCCCCTCTGCTGCATTGCCTTCTGCGGCTCCTGGATGAGGAGTTCCCTGAGCAGAATCCGTTACCCACATTTCATCTGAAGGTCCCTTTGCTCCTGAACCACCAGATGATCGCCTTGAGTCCCGCCTCTTCAATTGATTGCTTTCAGCTCTTTGCTTCTCAGTCTCTGGATTTATAACTTCATGTTTGGCCTTTTTCACAAACTCCCCAACATATTTCTCTGATGACTGTTCCAACCGATGAGCAGAACCCATAGCATCTTCATGTGATGTAAATCCCATCAGTTCTCCAGCAGACTGACTATTAACAGAAGCTCCTGCTCTTGGATGTTCAAAGGCTGTAGGATAACCACTTTCTGAAGTTCCATGGGAAATTTCTTGAATGGAAACTCCACCAGTTCCATAGCTTTGTCCTGATCTTCTGCTTACCAGCTGAGAAGAAGGAGGAATCAGTGTTGTTTCAGATCCTTGCATTTCCTCTGAAACCAGATCTACCAGTTGTAATTTGTTTCGTGAGACCATCAAAGATGATTGTGAACTTGAGGCCTCTTCAGATAGCTTTGACTGATAACTTTGCAACCCTAAGGTCGTTTGACCTTCTTTTTTCAAGTTAGCAACATCTAGCCTAGAGTCTTCTTTCCAAGCACCACTTTTTTCTACTTTGCTGTCCGGTTGCACAATCGTAGTACTTCCTTGACCAATCAGCCTCTTCTCAGAGTTTCTCTGAATTTCAGTATACCTTACTGCATCACTGGTATGAGATACAGACACGGAAGTTCTGTCAGATTGCATCTTTTGCAAGGGATTATGTTCAATATGATAATCATCCTGCTTCCTTTCAGATTGCAAACCAGAAATCAAGCCAGCATGTACTTCTTGGTTTCTAATCTGGTCTTCGCTTTGTGAGACATATGTATTTCTGATGTCTATGTCATGTATTTCTGAACTTTCAGAAAAGTGTTCGGTAGTCCTTCTCCTACCAGCTTGCTTAGATATCCTTTCTTCCACTACAGTTTGCTGATCATTTGTCGCCTCTGGAAAATTTTGGAGCACATTTATACCTTCCTCCTGGCTATTGCTATATTTGGTTCTTCTTCGCATTTCAGATAATCTATCCTCACTGCTATAACGAATCTCCGATCTTTCCTTCAATAGCTGCTGAGAACTCTCAATGTTTTCGTTTCCAGAATCATTACGGATTGAGTGGACTCTATAGTCCTCCTTTTCACCAATGAGCTTTTGATTTTGAGAACTAGTCTCTGCATCGTTGACATGGATCTCATGAATTTCCATATCTTCTTCATAATGTCCCATCGATTCAGACACTCTATTACCAGTTTGACTAAACTTCTTTCTTCTTCTCTGGTTCAAAGTCACTGCCTGATTTGAATTTTCCCCTTCCTCAAAAACCTGCTTCTGATACCTTGAATCCACTCTATTAGAGCTCTCATCTCTTATTTTCCTCAAATGCACCTGAGTGGCTTCCTTTCTAGATTTCAATCCTTTGGCTGACTGTTCAACAACCTTCTTCTCTGAATTTCTCACGTTTTCGCGATAAAACTCCACATCCTCCTCCTGATCTTCAGTATCACTCTCAAACTCCCCTGAAGAAGCAAGGGAATAATACGATGAACAACTCGAACTCTTTTTCCTTATCGGTCGAACTTTTCTTTCTTCGTTCCCCGTATAACTTTTCCCAATATACTCACCAGAAACCAATTTAGAACCACGCCTAGATTCACTCTCCAACTGAGAACTTTTCTTTCCCCTCCCACAATGTTCACAATCATCTCTTTCCTGTAACTTCACATCTTCCTTAATCCCATTTCGCTTACCAAACCCCTCAGGTCTCTTCACTCCGTCCCGCTCGTTTCTTCGAGAAACTCTCCCATTCCCACAACTATCTCTTCCTTCAACACTAATTTTTCTCACATTCCCCACTTTCTTCCTCTCTTCAACTCTACTAACCAAATTCCACTTCCTCTCATCATCTATCAATTCCTCACTTAAAAACGAAATCATAGCTTCTACATCATCTGAACAACTTCTACTCCCACAACATTCATCAGATTCTTCCATACCCCTAAGCTTAAAGCTCCGATTTTTCCTTCTTATACTATCACAAGGAGAATAAACCTCACAACCCATAAGCCTATTCCCACCCACAAGCAACCTCCTTTGAAACGAAGGCCACTGAATAAGCGTAGATTGTCTAATCCCATAAAGCACAAATCCAGGGTTTATCAATACCTTAGGCTTAACAAATGAAGAAGAAGATGGTGTTGAACAACAACAGCAACAGCTTGAGCGAGAACTAACACAGTAACATTTCGACGATGCTTTTACTTTAGAAAGTTGGTAACTTTCAGATCTCTCAGGAAGCAAAGAGCAGTAATCTTGGTGATTTCTACTTCGAATCGGCCATAGAACTGAGTTTGTGTATGTATTGAACATATTTTCCGTACCTTGTTTCAAGCACAGAAGAAGCTACTGGGTTTTCATAATGAAATGAAGGGAACCATTGTTGTGATCTTAAATGAGATTTAACATTGGAGATGAATATGAAATTGAAATTGTGTGTGGGATTTGCAGAGGAAGAAGAAGACAAGAGCGAGTCGTGAAGTAAACCGGTCCGGTTCGATTGAGTTGGTAAAATTGCATTGACCGAGTTTAAGATTTGAGGATAAATTCGGAGCTTAAGGCTTTGGTATTGGGCCTGTTTAATATGTTGGGCTTCGTTAGATTCTGCTTGGTTTCTAATAAACTTTAAAACTCGTAGTTAGAATTTTTTTGGAACTTGGAAGAAAGAAAAAAAAAATTGTTTCTGGTAGATACAAAACGTAATATCGAATAGGTATTTTTCGGTATTTAAAATAAATATGGCTATTAGGGTGTAAATAAATATACACTCATATTTGGGTGTAATAAGCCAGACGAATTTTTTTATTTTTTGTTAAAAGGTTTATACAATGCGAATTCTTACCTAGTAATATTATAATTTGAGAAAATAAAATTCTCATTAGTAAGAACTAAAAATTATAACCAACCCACGTTGGTCCAGTTGGTAAAGGGCTCACGGCTGTGAGTTCCCCCTTCTGGGTTCGATTCGGGTTGGCCACCTAGCCGCTCCCTTAACGATGGGGTAAAGCGTACCCGGATGCAAGGCCTCGTGGATTAGTCTTTGGGCCTAGGAAGCCTTTGGGATCCCACGGTTATCAAAAAAAAAAAAAAAAAAAAATTATAGTTTGGAACTAAATTTAGCAATAACAAAGTAGAAATTAAAATACATATATATAGCAACAGATAAACTAATTTGACTTTGAATATAATAGTATTTTCGGATACCAAAAATAAACGATTTATCTCTAAATAATGAGCTAGTTTGCCTCTTGGTCTTCCCTCTTCCTCTTAACTATATGTTTGGTTAAATGTATTTTCAATCTTATTTCTCACTAAATTACTATTTTAAAACTGTATGACCCAAAAAGTCATCATAACAATGTAAGTTACTCACTTACTCTCTTTATCAAGAAGACAAAAAAAAAAAAAAAAAGTAAACGACAACTAGTACGTAAAATATCTCGTATGCTCGTATCCATTAACGCAGTTTATTGAGCCAATAGGTGTTATAGTATTGAGACTAAATAATGTTTGTTAATTCCATAAAGACATGATATAATAACATAGTGACGTCGTTGATGTGTATTAATAGTGTTGTTACGTGACTTATGTGCATGTATTTATGTATGTATGTATGGAGAATAGTACTTAAAAAGTTGGTTAGAGTTACTTAGAAGCTAGCTAATTATTAGGGACAGGTAAGGTTTTGTAGGTAATCGCATGTGTTGGACACTAGCCTATTGGGCTCCTCTCTTTGCACTCTCCATTTCTATGCCAAAGTTTTCTCTTATCTCTTTCTTCTTCTTCTTCTTCTTTTTTGTTTTCTTTTTCCATTTTTGGTCTTACTTGCTCTCTTTTTCTTTCTTCTGTCTTTATTTGCCTTTGTGCGTGTGTATGTGTGGTCCATTGTCTTGCTTGTGTTTTCATTTGAAACTTAATTTTTCTTTTGCATTGGATATAATTAACACAAAAATGGAATTTTGAAGAAATCAAAAACAGAAACCCGGAATACAATAATGTGAAATTTTTTATTAATTCAGACGATTACATATAGGTATAGACCAGATAATATAAATTATCGATGTGGATCTCATTTTCTGTTTTAGTGTTGAACAAATTTAGAGCACCATCAATAGTTGGTATGTTTAACCAAACATATAGGTAACACTCATTAGAACATATATGCTACAAAGTTCTCATGATTAAAATGGGATTTTATCAAATTATTTCAAATTTGGTTGTAGTCTTGTAGATGTAAAGGGTCTCAATTGGTTGTAGATATTATCCAAAATTGGGATTTTAACCCAAATCAAAAATGGGATTAATATTAGGTTGTAGATGATAGGGTCTCATTTATTTCAAATTAAAATTTATGTGTTTCGCGTTAAAATAGTGTATAAATAAAACATTTTTATTTTAAATAACTATTTTCTAAACATAAACAAAAATGATTTACGCGATTTGCCCTGGTGTGGACAAAGAGGTTTTGTCCGAAATTACTAAGGTTTATGGTTTAAATTTGAAAAGATACATAAAAGCAAATGCGATCACCAACAAAGAAATGAATTCATGACCAGTCTTTTTTACTTTGTTGTATCCAGGACAAAACCATAGTGCATTAACGATAAGGATTCTGTTTATTCCAAGGAAAAATATTAGCTTTACTTGTGGAGATGTCTGTGAAAGTGTGAATCATTGTCCTAGCATGTTCTCTTTTCTCCAAAGACATTTGATTCGTTTTATTAACTGTGCCACATGTAATATGTGAATCATCAATAGGAAATTTGCAATTAATTGAACAGACCCTCTGTTCAAATCTTTATACTGTATACGTAAAAAAATTAAAGCTCTTTAATGGTGTGTCAAAAGTTCACATAAGATAGCAACTTACTTTTATCAGACTAACAGTTTTGGAAAGAAAAAATTATAATTATAAATTGGAATTACTTGAATGTCAAATGTGTTATATAATAGCATACATATTTGTATTATTTAATTTCTTCCATAGATGAAATATTGGGTATTCGAAAAAAATAATTTGGAAGATATATAGGCTGATAAGGTATTTCTTAATTTGGTGCGACCACAAAATTTGGGTTGTGTGTTAGTGTTTCCTTTTATTATAGAAAGATAATTCTGGTTATGCAAATTAGGTTTAAAGATATTTTTGAAATTACACTGACAATTACAACAACAAAGGAAGCATTTGATCATTTGGGAATAGTTTTGGATTCATTGAAAAATTAAGTCAAAAATGTACCAAAAAAAAACTGGGAAGAGCTTGAGAAGTAGTACGTAATAAAACGGAAAGAAAATGAAAGAAGACTAAAAATATATAATTGCGTAAAAAAGAAGAAGAAAAAAAAGAGCAAAGATTTTGTCCCAACCAAAACGGTGTCCTAATAAGAGGATTAGAATAGGATGTGTAAAAGATCATTGATAGGATATTTCATATTTATGAAGACAATCTTCCACTAAAATTTTATGGTAAAATAGGATTTGACAATTTAAAGGTTACAAAAAGTAGTACAATTATTGTTCTATAAGACTATAACACTAAAGAAATTCAGTAATAAGCAATGAATTATTCTTTCTTTTTTGGACAAAAGCAGAAAATTATTCTAAACTTATAGTAGGTTTATAGGCAAAATATCAGTAGCAAGTTTTAGTTGACCATTACAATTTACAACGTACAAATACAATCTTAGGTGAATCCATGAAAAACAATAAATTATTCTTATTTTAGTAAAGAAGAAAATATCAACGCTGCAAAGAAAATGTCAAAGACAGAGAAGTCTAAACGTTTATTAATTTCTCAAATCACATTTTAGTGGAATATTTGTCTCAATTAACTGAAGATTCCGTAAACCGTGTAGATTCATCGTCAACTTCATAAAGTCTTTACTTAAAGAAAAAGTCCCATAAAGACAAAATATCCATCACAACTTTAGATTTATTGACTACCAACTTTATTTATTTTTTCAAGCACCACACGAATATAAACCGTGTGATCTATATCTTTTTCTTTTTGATAAAAAATTAAAATGTGTGATCTAAAACTTCCAATAATGTCCTAATTCACTAATAATACTTCACAAATAAAACAAACATGGGTATCTTATAACTTTTGAAGAATGTATCCAACAAGATTTTTTAAAAAGTTATATATAACAAGGTTGCATTTCATTTTTCAATCCCATTTTTGTTTCATTTGTTTTAATTTATCCTCGAATAAAATTATCACAAACAATAATAAATGATGAATATCAAACTGTGGTATTTTTTCGTTAGTATATTTGAAAAACAAAAACAAAAGTTATGATCTTTTTAGCTTCTGTCGGCTTCTACCACCTTCGTGGCAAGCTCTCCTCATTCACGTTAACGTCAAATTTTTTAATTTTTTTCACGTCTACATCAATTTATGAATAAATAAGGGGATCATACATTAGGAATTTTTTTATTATAAAAATTCATATTTATCTTAGGAATTTTTAGAAGCTTCTCTTCTTTTTTACGCCGGATACCGACGAGGCGACGACCACCGAAGATATTAAAATGTTGGAGAAGGTTTAAGGAATTAAAGAATTTTTATAACATTTTAATCACCAAATCCACAACGATTATTAAAGGAGAAGAATTATATGGTGTAATTAGTGAAGGTACTTTGGCTTTGCATGGGAATATGGGGATTATTCTAAGGCATGTGATGTGTAATTCGATTGACATTCTAACAACTAAGTTTTGAATTCTTCGCCAAAGTCTTGTTTTCCTTATTTCCTTTTTTACCATGTCTGACATTTATTGAGAGTGTGACATCTCGATGATGCCATTGCACACATAAATTCAAACCATATTACAAAATTTATTATATAAATTAACATATATTTTTCGTAGATTGAATTTGTCAAGGATTACCACAATCAACGGACCAATAACTCGAGCAAATACAAAAATACCCCATATTATACATGTTTAGAGGATTAGTCTGGCTTTTGATCGAGAGTATACCCCGGTTTATATATAAGAAAAAAAAAAAAGAATAGTGTTTTGATAAGGTAAATAATTACTAAAATACACCAAAACTGATATTGTCATGTATGGATAAAGTGACATGTGCAATGTGTTATGTTGTCATGGTAGTTATTATGATATCCAGATTCTAAAAAAAAATCCAAGTGTAGATATTATGAGAAAAGCCCAAAAATTATATTAGGTACATGAATTATATATAGATTTAAAATCTAATTGCTAAAACTTTTTATAACGACTCCCAAAAGTTTGGATAAGCCATGCAATTAAAATTTACTAAATAGAAGTATTTCATATTAGAATAAAATACGAGTCTGACGACCAAAGATTTAGAAAAGTCATGTTATAAAACATTGCAAAATGTATTTATTCTTCATATGACCTTATAAGGAAAAATTGGATGCTTCATAGATTTTCATGTTTTTAATTTTTATTTGTATTTGTATTAGTTGGAGAGATATATGAAGATTTGTTTATTTATTCACACAATAAAAACAAAAAACAAAAACAAAAACGAAAAAAACAAAAAACAGAAAGCTCTTAAAGTTAGAAAAAAGTTCACTCAAATTCACGATATACATGAACAAATACAAATTTATACTTATCTATAGCAGTTTTTAAGTATAAACACGTTTTTACGAACTTGTCATTGTTGTAGCAGACTAACGAGTAACGACCAAACCAGGAGAAAGCCTACAAGGCTACAACAAACAAAACAAAAAAACGTTCAATTTATATGTGATGCCAATAAACAGTAGATAAGTAATTGTTAGAACTTAGAAGTCAGATCCTAACAAATCTGGCGATTTAATGCTTCTCACTATTTTTAGGTGTGAAAAGTCCTCCAATTGGACGCTATTAACAATGGCATAAAAAAGAAAGGGAAAATTAGATCGGGTACCACTTTTCAGAGAAAGTTTAGGCCCAGTACCATATTTGGGAAAAGCTTTTGAAATGTACCACATTTCAATGCCACATGCTTAAAGCCGGACGAAATTGCCCTTGATGGAGAGAGAAGTGTGTGTCAGAGAAAGGGACACCTTCCGAAATTTCTGCCGTCATTTTTCTCTCTCATGCGCATTGGTAACCGTTTTCGTCCCTTTGGCTGGTAAAACAAAGTTGTCCTCGAGTAAATCCAGATCTTCGTCTTCGGCTCTCTGGCAGGATAAAATAAAGATCAAGTTGTCCCCGAGTTAATCCAGATATCTGGCTGGTAAAACCACATCATCTGGCAATGGATAATTAAGAGATGTTGTCCCCGAGTAAATCCAGATCTCTACAGGCTGGTAAAACCATATCATCTGGGATTCATGATAATAGAGCAAGCTGATGAAATCGGGGACAAGATCTAGACGCAACAGAGAATTTTCAATCGGGGACAAGATCTGGAGACAAAACGGCGTCTGACTGTAGCTCCTTCCCCTGACGCAGGCAGAAGGGTAAAATCGTCCAACCTCTACCACACAAACACCAAAAGTGGTATGGATGCTAAATCGATTTGCAATGTGGTACATTTGCTAGGAATTTCTAAAATTGTGGTACATTTGGCAAAATTCCCAAAAATAAATTAGTGTTTTGTGAACAATGTTACATCATATTTGGTATGGCACTGCTCATAGTAATATAATATTTTGTTATTATGTTTTAAGTAATATAATAAATTGTTATTTAGTACCAACTATAAAAAAATATACCTTCAATATTTTCATATGTTTTCACTTTTAATATTATTTTTAATTTATCGATTGTAATTTTATACTATTAATCAAGTGATAAGAATAATTAGTATTTATCAAAACTATTAAAAATAAAAAATCTGAAATTAATAATTTAATAATAATATAATATTATTCTAAATGTAAAATTTTGTGTTAAGGTTGTGGATGAAAAGAGGACCACTAAATTTAGTGTGATTTCAACACCAATTTTGGTGTTGTGGTTGAAATTTCCCTTAATTAAGAACCTATATGAGGTTCAATTTTCTCAATTTTATAGATCTCTCCTAACCGGTGATATGTTAACCACTCGGTACTTGTGAACGGGAAGTATATACTCCCTCCGTTTTCGAATAGTTGTCGTTTTAGAGCATTTTTTTTGTTTTAAATTAGTTGTCGTTTTAAGGTAATAATGTAACTTATGTCAATAACTACCCAAATTACCCTCATTTAATTAAACACAGATTATTTGTAAATAATTACTTGTCATTTTTATGAGGTTAATATAGTCATTGTATACTTTTTCTTAATTTGTCTAAATACAGTTAAAACGACAACTTTAAAAAAACAGAGGGAGTAGTATTTAGTTTGAGCTTGAAAGCAAAATTCATGCATTAAATGATGTTCAGTATTGTTCACCAAACTATACAAAGCCGGTGCCATGTTTTATGCATTAAAGTAAAAGTTCCTCTAATAACCATACCAAAATCCTAGAGGTTATAAAGTAATTCACCAAACTCCATTACCACTGAGAACAATAAAATGCGCTAAAACCAAGTGAGTCATTCACCAACCCAAACTCAATTTTGTGGTTAGCATTAGACAAAATTATAATGAAAATACTTAACAAAAAAAAAACATCTTTTAAAATTATGATTTAGTTATTTTAAGTGAAAATATTTACGTTTGTATTTGTTTAAAAAGCTTAGATTTATATAAAGAAAATATATAATATTTTAGAATTTTAGTTAATTATTTGAAAATGTAAAACAACAGTTATTCTTGATTTTTACCGCTTTTGATTCTTCTGTTTTCATCATTTTCGTTCTGTTTTTCTTGTGTGTTTCATTGCATTTTTGTTGAATTAATTTATTAATTAGTCTTGACGTAATATAGATGTTCTAACTTGTCTCTGTCTTTTTTTTTTCTTTTTTTTTTGTCTATTTATGTTCATTTAGATGTTTGGGAGTAGCTTTAAGATGCTTGAAGCTTGAAGAATAATGAAGAAAATGATTTTTGGTATGAGAAAAATCGGCAATCACCCAAAACCAACAACATGCATGGTTCAAGTTGGTCGACTTGGTTCGGCCACTTTCTACTATTTATTTTACTATTTAAGCCTAATATCATTTCTAAAACCTAATTTTAGGAGAATGTACATTGTTCATTGGTACGGATACTAGACGTGGACAAATCATGTTTTAAACACCTAATTTATCTAACTAAAATCTGAATACCAACACTCTTATTATGGTTACCCTCAACGTATACATCACTTATTAATCTAACCATATACTCATATAAGTAAATCAATGTCAAATAATAAGAAATTACAATTAGAGAAATCATGCATATTGATTGATTGATGCATCTAATTTATATGTTTGACCCGCATTTTGTGTTTTGGTCACCTTCTCCGCCATGACGGCGCATCTAATGTTCCTCCAATCGATTCTTCTTTCTCTCCAAACCAAAACTCTCACCTTTTTTTTCTTTCTGATTATCTGACAGTAAAATCATCCTAGATTAGAAACTGTCAGATCAATACTTAGTCCTTGTCTCTTTTTTTCCACAGTCCAGTTTTTGTTTCTTTCTTCACACATATAGCTCAAAGGTGAATGATCATCAAATTCCCAAAAAAAATTTGTATGTTTGGGAAAAAAGTTTCAGCATTTTGATTTGCTGTTATTCCAAAAGAAACCATGACTTGTCCGAATCTTGGCACTTTCTCTGTGTTTTTTTCTTCTTCGTCTTTGTCTTCCCAATTTTTTTGGATGAGATGAGAATTTTTTGTTCTCTATAAGAAACAGAGACAATCGAAAAATTTATGAGATCTCTCACTCAAAGCTTTAAAAATCTCAACTTTCTCAAAGATCACAACTTTTTATAGATACCCTTCAGCTCTCTCTCACTCACTCCGATCTCTGATCTTTTCCCGAGAAAAAAAATTTTAGGTAACCGGAAAATTGCAGAAAACGAGGTCGGATTTATATAACCGACCAGTCACGGTCTTCTCTCTGCTTTTTTCTCTGTTCGGTTAGTTTCACGGTTCTGTCTTTTTATCTCTTTTCTTTTTCTTTTTTTCCACTTTATAAAAAACATTTTTTCTTGGTTTCTTCGTTTTAAATTGTTCTCGCGGGTGTTGGAAAAAAAAACAAAAGAAAAAGATTTGTTTTTATATAATTTCAGGGTTTCTTGAATATCTAAAGAATCTGAAATTTGTTTTTTTTTTTGTTCAGTGAAAAAAGATTCAAACTTTGGGTTCCGTTCTTCTACAGTGAGAGATCTTTTCAATGGTAGGAGGTGGAACAAAGAGAAGAAGAAGAAGATTACAATTAAGTAAGTTATATACACTAACATGTGCTCAAGCATGTTTTAAGCAAGACCATTCTCAAATTGGTGGACCTGGTTTCTCTCGTGTTGTGTATTGTAATGAACCTGATTCACCTGAAGCTGATTCAAGAAACTACTGTGATAATTATGTGAGGACTACTAAGTATACTCTTGCTACTTTTTTACCTAAATCACTGTTTGAGCAATTTAGGAGAGTTGCCAATTTTTACTTTTTGGTTACTGGGATCTTGGCTTTTACTCCTCTTGCTCCTTATACTGCTTCGAGTGCTATTGTTCCTCTTCTTTTCGTTATTGGTGCTACTATGGTTAAAGAAGGTGTTGAAGATTGGCGCCGCCAAAAGCAGGTAACTTTTTTTGATTATGTTCTTGTGGTTGTGATTAGAGCTGGATTAGATTATGTGTGTTGTTAGCTAGTAGATTTAGTTGAGATTCATTGGTCTGAAACTGAAATAGAAGATTTTGTGTATGTGGTTTTTAGGATAATGAGGTGAATAATAGGAAGGTTAAAGTGCATAGAGGCGATGGGAGTTTCGATTCGAAGGAGTGGAAGACTTTGAGTATTGGAGATATAGTGAAGGTAGAGAAGAACGAGTTTTTCCCGGCGGATCTTGTGTTGCTCTCTTCTAGCTATGAAGATGCTATTTGCTATGTAGAGACGATGAACCTTGATGGGGAGACTAATCTGAAAGTTAAGCAAGGACTTGAAGTAACTTCGTCCTTGCGTGATGAGTTTAACTTCAAGGGGTTTGAGGCTTTTGTCAAATGCGAGGATCCAAATGCTAATTTGTATTCTTTTGTTGGAACCATGGAGCTTAGGGGAGCCAAATACCCTCTTTCACTGCAACAGCTTCTTCTGAGAGACTCAAAACTCAGGAACACAGATTTCATCTTTGGAGCGGTTATCTTCACGGGTCATGACACAAAGGTTATTCAGAATTCAACAGATCCTCCATCTAAAAGAAGCATGATTGAAAAGAAGATGGATAAGATTATCTACCTAATGTTCTTCATGGTGGTTACTATGGCATTTATTGGTTCTGTTATCTTTGGAGTTACAACAAGAGATGATTTCAAGGATGGTGTGATGAAGAGATGGTACTTGAGACCAGATAGCTCCAGGATCTTCTTTGACCCCAAAAGGGCTCCCGTTGCTGCGGTCTATCATTTTCTAACCGCGATTATGCTATACAGTTATTTCATTCCTATATCCTTATATGTCTCAATAGAGATTGTTAAAGTTCTTCAGAGCATCTTCATCAACCAGGATATTCACATGTACTACGAAGAAGCTGACAAGCCAGCTCGTGCACGTACCTCTAACCTGAATGAAGAACTTGGGCAAGTTGATACAATTCTTTCAGACAAGACGGGAACATTGACGTGTAACTCCATGGAGTTCATCAAGTGTTCTGTTGCAGGGACAGCTTATGGCCGTGGTGTTACAGAGGTGGAGTTGGCTATGGGGAGTAGAAAAGGTGGTCCTTTGGTGTTTCAGAGCGATGAGAATGATATGGAATATAGTAAAGAGGCAATTACTGAAGAATCGACGGTGAAAGGATTCAACTTTAGAGATGAAAGGATAATGAATGGAAACTGGGTCACTGAAACTCATGCTGATGTCATTCAGAAGTTTTTCAGATTACTCGCGGTATGCCATACTGTGATACCTGAAGTTGATGAAGATACAGAAAAGATCTCCTATGAAGCTGAGTCGCCCGATGAAGCAGCATTCGTTATTGCAGCAAGGGAGCTTGGGTTTGAATTTTTTAACAGAACTCAAACTACCATATCGGTAAGAGAGCTCGATCTGGTGAGCGGCAAACGAGTTGAAAGGTCGGTCTATCTCCTCTACTTTATTGTATTATGCTATCAAAAGCTTATCGGTTTAATCTTACTTGAGTGAAATGGTTTTGTGTTTCAGGTTGTACAAAGTCTTGAACGTTCTTGAGTTCAACAGCACGAGGAAAAGAATGTCAGTTATTGTGCAGGATGAAGATGGAAAACTCTTATTACTTTGTAAAGGAGCAGATAAGTAAGTGACCTTTGACTTTAGAAAACCTTTTCAAATAGATTTTGAACTGATTTGTTTGATTTGTTTCGTTTTCTAGTGTTATGTTTGAAAGACTTTCCAAGAATGGTAGAGAGTTTGAAGAGGAAACACGGGACCATGTGAACGAGTATGCTGATGCAGGGTTGAGAACTTTGATACTTGCATATCGTGAACTTGATGAGAAAGAATACAAAGTTTTCAATGAAAGAATCAGTGTAGCCAAGAGTTCAGTGAGTGCTGATCGAGAATCGCTGATAGAGGAAGTCACCGAGAAAATCGAGAAAGACTTGATTCTTCTTGGAGCTACTGCTGTTGAAGATAAACTTCAAAATGGAGTAAGCAAACCACTGATGATATTCATATAATCAATTTATAGTTGGTGGATTGAAATGTTTTAACTTCTCCCTTTATCCATAATTTCTTGCAGGTCCCTGATTGCATTGACAAGCTTGCTCAAGCAGGAATAAAGATTTGGGTTTTGACTGGTGACAAAATGGAGACTGCTATCAATATTGGGTATCAATTTCTGGGTATCACCCTTTATATTATCTACTCATAAGTTCCTACATACAGTTTTTCTTCAATATTTCCACTCTATGAACTCTTTGTATGTATGTCTTTGACAGATTCGCTTGTAGTTTGCTCAGACAAGACATGAAGCAGATCATAATCAACTTGGAGACCCCTGAAATCCATTCACTAGAAAAAACCGGAGAAAAAGATGTCATTGCAAAGGTAAAAAAGTAACCAAAGCATTGATATTTCGCGGAATAGTATTAGCTTAAGATTATATTATATGAATGTATCAATGTGGCTAGTTTTATCTTGCAGGTATCAAAAGAAAATGTCTTGTCACAGATAATTAATGGAAAGGCTCAGTTAAAGTATTCTGGTGGGAACTCTGATGCTTTTGCTTTAATCATTGATGGAAAATCACTTGCTTACGCGTTGGATGATGATATAAAGCACATCTTCCTAGAGCTAGCCGTTGGTTGTGCGTCTGTCATTTGTTGCCGTTCATCACCGAAACAGAAAGCTCTGGTTAGTTTTTTAACTTATTCTTGGGTATACTTTTGCTGCTGTCAAGATTTTCACAAGATGTAAATCGCAATGTAGGTGACAAGACTAGTAAAATCTGGCAACGGTAAAACGACATTAGCAATTGGTGATGGCGCGAATGATGTTGGAATGCTTCAGGAAGCAGATATAGGTGTTGGTATTAGCGGTGTGGAAGGAATGCAGGTTCAGTTTAGATTTGTTTTAACTATCATTTGCTGCTTTTCGTTGTGTGTTTGTTTTTTTGTGTGGATTTAATCCTGATCGTTGTTCTCAGGCTGTTATGTCCAGCGACATTGCGATTGCTCAATTCAGATATCTGGAACGTTTGTTACTAGTCCATGGACATTGGTGTTACAGGCGGATCTCGACAATGGTAAATATATTTCTACATCTTCAGATTGAGACCAACCTTTTGTGGCATGAGTCTTGACATAATCAATACTTTTGGCCTGACTAGTTTTCCCTATCTCACAGATTTGCTACTTCTTCTACAAGAACATTACATTCGGTTTCACACTCTTCTTATATGAAACATACACAACGTTCTCATCGACACCTGCCTACAACGACTGGTTTCTATCTCTTTATAATGTCTTTTTCTCGTCCCTTCCAGTTATTGCTCTTGGTGTCTTCGACCAGGATGTCTCTGCACGGTATTGTCTAAAGGTAAACTTATTCATTGCATTACAACATCTTTATCTTCTCACCGGTCAAACAATTTGTGTCAACTTCTTCCTTTTTCTTGGTTTTGCAGTTTCCGCTGTTATACCAAGAAGGTGTACAGAATGTTTTGTTCAGCTGGCGCAGGATACTTGGCTGGATGTTCAACGGATTTTACAGTGCAGTTATCATTTTCTTCCTCTGCAAAAGTTCTCTCCAATCTCAAGCTTTCAACCACGATGGAAAAACCCCGGGAAGAGAAATACTAGGCGGGACAATGTACACATGCATTGTCTGGGTTGTGAATTTGCAGATGGCATTGGCTATCAGTTACTTCACTCTGATCCAGCACGTTGTGATTTGGAGCTCCATTGTCGTTTGGTACTTTTTCATCACGGTGTACGGAGAACTCCCATCAAGAATATCAACCGGTGCATATAAAGTCTTTGTTGAAGCTCTCGCGCCTTCACTTTCTTACTGGCTCATTACTCTCTTTGTGGTTGTAGCGACGTTGATGCCATACTTCATCTACTCTGCACTTCAGATGAGCTTTTTCCCAATGTACCATGGGATGATACAGTGGCTAAGGTACGAGGGTCAGTGTAATGACCCTGAGTACTGTGATATGGTAAGGCAAAGATCAATAAGGCCTACAACAGTTGGGTTCACCGCAAGATTAGAAGCTAAAAAGAGATCAGTGAGGATATCTGAGCCTGCATCATGACAACGGAAACTAACCAAACATCAACCTGTCTCCTCTTGAATGGTTTTTTTCATATTCAACTGACTCGCAGAACGTAAATAGAACCATAAATATATGGAAGTAAGAAGCTTTCTTTCTTCAGACTGGATCGATAAAGGCTGTCCAACCAGTTGTTGTACATTCTGATTCTTGCTGCCTTGCCCGGTTACGAAAGGAGATCTTACAGTTAAGTCCAGTGAATTATGTTTACAGAACAGCTGAAGATGATTATACATCAGAGTCTCAGTAGAGAGATTTCCAATTGTCTTTTCTCTTCTTTTGCTCTTCCAAGATTGCCATTAGTCCTTTACTTTTTTACTGTCATTCTCAATCCTAGAGAACATGGAGAATGCAAAGATAGGGAAGTTAAATACCCCTTTGGTTCGATCCTCTTAACGCTTCATTATTTGGATTCTTGAATCCAATAAGACATCTTGTGCAATGAGCAATGACAAAGAATGATGGTTGTTGCTGTATTTAAGTATTTCGTATTGTGAGTTTCCGAAATCCACATCGTTTGCAGAGTCTCCTTGTCTCCAGAAACTACCAAACACAAACTCTCCTTGCATGGAAAGTTCCTGCATCATCTCCTCAATATCTTCCATGCAACTATATCTCGACCCATGCTCCTCTCTGCAATCATCCTTCTTTGTCGGTAGGACGATTTCCGCGTTTCTTCTCTTCTTTCCTCGAAGCCTTCTGGTAACAAATCTCTTCATCTTCTGAGAAAGTTTACAAGGAATCTTAAAGAAAACAAAGATAAAGACTTGTAGAACAAAGCACTCGCAGCAGCAACAGAAGATAACACAATCCGCTGCAAAAGCACCACAATCTTCTTTCATTATTACTCAAAGGTGCATTAAAAAAAAAAAAACTGTTAAGGTAACAACAAAGATATAAAGGAAGGAAATGGAAGAAAACAGAAGTTAAGAGGTGACATCAGATTGTGTCAAAGGAATATGTTCCTTGCCAATATTGGTATCAACAAATGCAACGCAAAGCAACACCCATGTGTTTGTTTTTACACATATTACAGAATCACATGTGATATGAGACGCTCTTAGAAGCTTTGTTTTCGGAAAGCTTGGACGTCAAAACAACTAACAGTTTTCTTTGATTCTACTACTCTCCAACAATGGTAAATCGGTCTTTCTGCATCTAGAAACTGACACAGTGAGACAAATTGAGCCTTATTGATTTATCATAAGTAATGTCACAGAATGTTCAAACATGAACGTATAAGTATGAAAAAAAATAGATACAAAAGCAATCTCATGTAAGAAACAAAGCCTCTCTTGTACCAGAACATAAGTATTTACCCATCTATCCTTTTTTTCTCATCTTTCTGTTCAACCACTAGCTCCTTTGTAATCCTCTGTTTCTGAAAATTGGTTTGGTAGTCTCTTTAGTTTTCACCACAGGGAAACAAAACATGAACACAAATCAAGAAAAAGCAAAAATAAAAAAAATCAGAGGGAGATTCTTACTGTTTCAAGATCTCTGAGAAGGTTCTGCTTTGATATGAACAGGATGTGCCGGTTTGAGGCGCGAAAGATGGTGAGTTTTTGAGACAAAACTGGGATATTCTTGATGGGTTGTTGCCACTAATGGCGAGAGAAAAAAAAAACAATCTGTGTATGATATTTACACGTTTTCGTCTCTGCTATTGTAACTACTATGTGTGAAAAAATCTGTACTGTAATTTTGGCTACCAAATGCCATTCTCCTAAACAATCTGATCTCTGCTGACTGTTGAGCTGAGTTAAAGACCTCGCTTTCACCTAGTCTCATTCCGTTGGTAAGGTCTTCCGCAGCTAAACTTTCAAAAGCTCTCACAATCTGCAAAATATATATCAAGATTCCTTAAGTTTTAAGCAAATAAACTCATATCAAGGAAAGAAGAAAAGAAAATGTTTGTACTTGTCCCATCCGAGGTCTCTTTGTAGCTAAATGGCGTACGCAGGCTCCCGCTGCTTCAATCATTCTAAACATTTCAGATTCGACATAGTTTCCTCCAAGCTTGGGATCTGCTAAAGAAACAAATTCCTCGGTTTCTATGGCATGACTTATCAGAGGCCGGGCCTGAAAAACAAATAATGCAAAGGTCAAATCAAACTTCTTGAGGATATGAAAGAAAAGTTCGAATAGCGGGCGTACCCATTCAACAAGGCTCTCGTCTCCCAGTGGTTGCGATGTATCCACCGGTTTACGTCCAGTGATTAACTCGAGCAGAACAACTCCAAAGGAGAATACATCTGATTTCTCTGTTAATTTTCCACTTGATGCATATTCAGGAGCCATGTAGCTAAAGTAGATGAATGAAAAATATCAACTAGATGCCAAAATATGCAACCATCTAATCAAACAAGGTAAGCACCTACCCAAATGTTCCGATAACTCGTGTGGTGATATGTGTGTTGCAATCAAGAGCTAATCTTGCAAGACCAAAGTCAGAAACCTACAAAAAAATGAGAGATCAAATACTGTTTTAAGTCACAATGTAGCTGAAACCTTGATAATCCAGAATAGCAAACTAATGTTGTACCCGAGCATCAAAGTTTTCCTCTAAAAGAATGTTAGACGACTTAATGTCCCTGTGAATGATACGCGGGTGACCTGACAATAGACAAATGTTTACCATTAAGAAATATGGAATTAACCATCCAAAGTAAGAAATATGATTGAAAAGGTTAAGCAATAACTTACAATCTTCATGGAGATAAGCTAGTCCACGAGCCGCCCCAGCCGCAATTTTAACACGTGTTGCCCAGTCCAGAACAGATTTTTCTCCTGCTCAAGAGACATGGTAGATAGTGTGAGGACCAGTGTTGCGTGTATATATGAAATGTAATCTCAGAAATGTTTTATCCTTACCATGAAGGTGGAAATAAAGGTCATTGTTAGAGACATAATCATAGATAAGCAATCTGCGGTCACCAGAGATACAATGTCCCACGATTGAAACCAAATGGCGGTGATGAATTCTACTAAGAGTCTCAACTTCAGCTTTGAATTCCCGGTCACCTTGTCCTCCACCAATTTTAAGTTGTTTGACAGCAACTACTCTCCCATCCGGTAATATTCCTTTATATACACAACCAAATCCTCCTTCACCTAATAGATTTTCTTGTGAAAAATCATTTGTTGCCTTCACAAGTTCTTCGTAGGAAAACAATGCTTTTGAATTGCCTAAGCCACCAGATTGTGATTGTGAGAAATATGTTTGATGACTGCCCGAACGCTTTTCTCCTAAAACAGGTGCAGATGACTGCATCCTAAAAAAAGCTGAATCTGGACATAAGAATATCAAAATGTAGTGAGAATCAAGAAACACAAACACAAGAAACAAGTTTAACATCTTAATGTAACAGTTTTAAGAATTCCTATCAAACTAATACCTGATCTTGCGGTAGAGCTCATTGGTGATGGCGTAACATCGCCACCACTAACAGCTGAAAGTCGTTTTTCTCGTCTTCTCACGCACCAGACAAAAATACCAATAAGAGTGAACACCACAAGTGCCACTGCTACACTGATACCAACAACAGCCCCAGTACCAATTCCACTACCATTAGTAGAATTTGGAGCATCAAGAGGAGGCCTGAGAGTAGGGTTGTTTTGGGGTGGATTATCAGAACCTGGGACAAGTATTTCAGGAGGAGAACGTGGAGGAGAAGAGAATGTTGGTGGTGGAGAATTTGGACTTCTTCTGGGAGGTGGGGGTTTAGTATCCTCTGGTGGTGGAGGAGGAGATTGAGAGGGACGGTCTGAAGGCGGTGAAGGAGGAGGAGGAGATTGAGTGGGAGGGTCTGAAGGCGATGAAGGAGGAGGAGGAGATTGAATGGGGCGGTTTGAAGGCGGTGATGGAGGAGGAGGAGATTGAATGGGACGGTTTGAAGGCGGAGGAGGAGGAGGGGAGCGATCTAAGATTGGTGGTGAAGGCGATAGCCGTGGAGGAGGAACAGATGCAGGAGGTGGAGGAGAAGAAGGTAATGGTGGGACTAATGCAGGTGGTGGAGGCGGAGGAGAGGCTTGCGGTGGCTGCACAGATGGTGGTGGCGGTGAAATTGAAGGAGGAGGTGAAGGGACCACTGGTTGTTGTGGTGGTGGAGGAGAGCTCTCAGGTGGTTTTGGCAGTGGAGGAGGAGGAGCTCCATTTGCAACTGGTGGTGGTGAGGTAGTAACCGGAGGAGGAGGAGCTCTATTTGGTGGCGGCGCTGACGGAGGAAGCGGAGATGTCACTGGTGGTGGTGTAGCCGGAGAAGTAGCATTGTTACTTGGAGTAGAATTATTCAGTGGCGGCGGCGAAGCCACCGGTGGGGAATCTGAAACCGGAGGCTGTACCGGTGTCGTTGCCATCTCAATTCCGATCAACAAATCAACTTCTCATCCAAAAATTTAAAATCTTTCCTCCAAGAAACGATCAGAGACAATGATCAATCACCAAATCAACAATCAAAAACCTAAAAGTCCCAGACTTTTTGAGTATGACAGTATCCTGAAAGCACCAAACTTTACCAGCTAAGAACACTAAACGTGAAGAAGTAGCAAACTTTCCAAATCACAACACAGCTAATTTTCTTTGATTAAACCCTAATTTACTCAAAAACACCAAGCTTCAAGACAAAACAGAGAAGACGATGTAATAGATCAAACCCAGATCGGCCGAGGAAAAAAAACACACAAATTTGCTTGCTTCAACCAAAATTCGAGATCACTGAGATTACCCAATTTGATTGAATATGCAATAACCTCAGATCTCATAACGGAAACATCTCCGTTATAGAACTTCAGCCATTGAAGAACAGAGCAAAAAACACAAGTGGCTAACTTTGTCTTGTCCCTTCTTCTTCTTCTCTCAAACTTCGAATCTTGAATCTGAAATAATATATCAAAGTTTCATTCTTTTCACTTTCTTCCGAGCTTGAAAGTTTGATTTCTGAGAATTTTTTTTTTTTCCAGCGTCTTCTCTACTCTCTGAGAATGCTTCAATGCTACGTTAAATCAACGGTCAAAGAAATTGAAAGTTTTAATTGTTTTTAAGGAAATGAATTCAATTTGTTTCCATAACCGAACAAAATATCAAATTAGCTACTTTACAAATTTCACCGTAAGCTTTTTTAAAAAAATATATTTGTTTTGTTTCATTTATATTTTATTTAAGCTTTTACGCGCTTTGTCATCAATAGATCGGTGCTCATAATAAGCAAAGATGAAAAATCAATTTAATATACGAAGATTTTCACACCTAAGAAAAAAAAAGAACTTTGAAAATTAGCTGAATTTACAATGAGTTAATTTGTTTAGTACACATCGTTTTAATAAAACAATATTTATCATATTCAACACTATATTGATTCTTGTTTTAATTATGTCGAAGAATAGTAATAAAATAATGTAGCTTGATAATTTAGAGATTGAAAAACAAATTTAGGTTTGGATTATTAAGAAGCTCAAAGTTTTTATGGAGTTCATGTAGTAATCGGTATAGGAAAATAAATTAGTGTATATAATTTCAAGATGGTGTTATTTGGTGCTATTTTTTCTAGTACAATCTCACGCTAAATTGATTCTTAAATTAAATTGTGTATTATTTTAGTGACAAGTAGTTTGCTCAATAGTAATGGCGGTTAATTTTATATTGAAATGTGGTTCTAATATTTACATATTTAATATTTTCTGTGAACTATCTCAAGTTGACTTTTTCAATATGTTCCAAGATGTGTTTAACTTGACCGCAAAAAAAAAAAATTAAAATTCTCGGTTGCAATATATATCTTTTTATACAACCAAAAATATTAGTAGGTCTTTCATTTTGTAGCACATGACATCTAAAGGACAAAACTATATAAAATAATAGAGGATTGGAGGGAATACATTTATCAATTAGAAGAAAAAAATGTCTAAGGACCTCATTCTTCGAACTTCAAAGATTATGATGAGAGCACATATGTCATCATCGGGTCGTCTTCACGCTAATCTTTACATAAACGAACACTACACATCAATTTGGACAACAGAAATAAGATTGGAAAAGTTAATGTTGAAACGGTCCAAATATTCTGGGTAGAAAAATGAAGAATATTTCATGTTGGATGGTGTGTTAGATAATATAAAACACGTGGTTAACCAACAAATAATGAAAATTTGAATAGAAGCATTTGCCACATAATTATAAACTAAACCACATTATCTATGTTTTAATAATATTCAAGTGGGAATTTCGGAGATTCACCAGACGGTTGGATCGTGGTGATGGTGTTCACTAAAGAATATGGATATTTAGTGAACCTAAGGAAATTGTGTTTAGCTAATATTGTCAAACTAATATGAATAGATCATCAAGTCCCCGAAAACGTAAAAATAAATATATATTGATCATCGGTTTTCAAAATCGTAAAATGTTTTTGATCTTACAAACTCAGGGGCCGGTTATGATCCTATGGATGTCGGTCCGGAAGATACATCTCAAATGCAAAAAGTTTCACAAAAGTGCTACGGCCAACGGTGAAAGGGAGAGACACTTGAGAGTTGAGAGTAACATGAAATACGTGTCGCCGTCAATACCTTAAAACCCCAAAAGAACATTCACCAATCCGTGATCCCAAAACATTCCAACTACTCTTCTTTTTTTTGCTTTCCCTCTTATTTGTTGTTGTTTTACAACACTCTCAATCCTATCTCACCATGTGCCATTTCTCCATCATGACTTGTGAACAAGTCCTAAATTTAAAGAAGAGAGAAAATATTTTAATTTTCTATTTACTAGGACATGTGGTGTGAGAGCTAAGTGAGGATCTTGACGTTAAAAACAATTATAATCATATGAGTGAACGCACTTTGTTTGATCCATCATCATTGCACAAGAGGTGTAACTCACAAACACCTGCCACCTCATGCTGTCTCCACTTAGATACTATTTCCAAACACAATTGCTATATTGACTAATAGAAATATATTCCTTATTCATATCATAGACATGTGTTCATGTGGATACCATATTAAGGGTCAAAGCGGTTTTGTTCTCTCCACTCTACTTTTCACATCAAGACATTGAAAATCAAGAATGGGATTGAAAAATGTAAAAGTTGATACACTTTTTCTCTTAGGGAACAAAATGACTAATGGATTAATGAGTCAGAAGATTAAACCCAAAAGCAAAATATATTTTATCTAAAAGACAGACATGCGAGAAAATATTGAGCTCTTGTTGAATGGCTGCAACTCCAAAGTTTTCATTTGCTCTCTGCATCATATATATCCGTTCTGTGATTTATCTATAAGGAACAATCAAAACAAAATAACATTCCAAAAGAGATTATCAACACCAACAAATGCATAAATCCACATAATACTCATGTCAATCAAAGCTTAACAACATTAAGAAAAAACAGCACCAGCTCAAACTATTCTCTACAACTTCATATCAATCACTGAAATGTTGAATATTTGGTCTCACTACTAACAGGAATCTTAGGTTCTCTAAGCTACCAAACTATTACATTTTACTCCAATGTACCATCAGCATGGTCACTACCTAAAACTACCTGAATCAACAACTACAAACTTTCTTCGATTCCTCAGTTTGGTATATATATGGTCTATAGTTTCAATTCTACAAATAAGATGTATAGGACACACAGATTGGAAAATGGTAAATTTTCTAAACACATAACCATATATGACTTGCTGTGATTATACGACATATGTCAGGATTCACTGCCTTATAGTCTATATGCTTACACATATCTCATCTCAATAGCAATTTCTATAAAGTATCGGTTCGAACAATTACTAACTAGTATCAATTTACACCACTCTTCACTGCAAATGATAATGAATTAACTTAACCCTAAAATGCATTTTGCTTACCAAATCCTCAACATAAATGATGAAAATGGACAAGACAAGTCGACTAATTTATATAAGCTAAGAGTTCCAATAAACAATCAACATGTACGAATACAATGGAAATGCAAATAAACTAATTGAACCCTAAACCCTAACAAGAACAAGGAGCTATATATACATGCAAGTTCACTAATTTAACAATCCAAAATGATATCAATCACAGAATAAAGAGATCAATAAAGAGGATACACAAGATAGAAGCCGTGAGCAAAAGCACCGGCGAGGACAAGACCGAAGAGACGGTCTCTGAGAACTGGTTTATGTCTCAAAGACAACCGAATCAAAGGAAGAGCAGGCGCGTAGATGAGAGGTACCAAGAATTTGATCGGAGCTCCTTTCTTCTTCCTCTCCATTACTGGTTTTGAAGTATCGCTTGACGACGCCATCACGATTCACAGAGATAGAGATCCCTAATTGCGATTCCAAATTGTTTCAATTTAGGGATTTTTTTGTTTTTTTTTTTTAACTTTTGGAGGAAAACACTTTTTTTAGCATTTTGTAACCAAAAACAAAAAAAGTTTTTAAGGAATCCTTAATCATAAACGGACCTGGATTATAGGCCCAAGACAAGTTATAGATCTTGTAAATTTGTTGTCCCTAGGCTGTCAAGAATATGACGAAAACAAAAAAAAAATGTTGGCAAGAATATTTTTATATGTATAAATAAATAAATAGATAGTTTTTTTTTTTTTTTTTGTCATCCGTAATTAAATAGTGCTCAAAAGAGCCGTTCTTGTGGAATGTTGTTTACATAAGTGATATGAAGCGGTTCCGTACGAACTTTTCGTGCCAGATTATCCGCTTTTACATTTGCACAACGAGAAATTAAAGATAAAGAGAAGGTAGAGAACTCTTCCTTGTCGCTCTGAAAATCCTCCAGATACACTGAGAAGGCCGGCCATTCGGTTGGGGAAGACACCATCTTCACCAGGTCAGAACAGTCTGTAAGGAATGCTACCTCTTGATTATCTGCACCAATCATACACTTCATCGCCCAAAGGAGGGCCTCGAATTCGGCATGTAGCGGAGATAGGCTTCTACGGAGGTTGGCAGCTCCCATTGTTGATGGCTCACCGTTTGATGGTGTACAAAACCACCCTATCCCGGAAAACTTGTCGCTGTCTTTTCAGGATCCATCCACAAAACAACGGTATCCCGTAAAATCCGAATCTAGGGACACCCCCCTATCATTTTTATATATTTTATTGAATATCATTTTGAAGCTACAATCCTAAAGTTGTAACAACTTATTATGTAATGTATGTCAGATTGGGGAGTTCATCTTAATGTGATTATAGCACTAATGAGATCCTCTTCGTTTTGTTTTTGTCGTCGTCTAAAACATTATTTAGCATATATACAAAATTTAATTTGCTTTCTTATTACAAACGATAACGACAAGTGAATCTAATTCTATTACCGTGTATTCGACTCTTATCCGATTCATACTCGTTTTGGAAAAAAAAAATCAATAATTTTAGGAACGGATGAAAAGTATTGTAATTATATTACTTGTGGATAAGGTTCGAAAATCATATACTGTTTTATTTTTTAGTATCTAACTTATGACTTATTTTACTATTTGATTCATATAAATATCCATTTTATTAACGTTTTATAATATTACTAAAATACTATAATTAAATTATAGAACGACTATTAAGCCTAAAATAAATATATGTGCCGCACAAAAATATTTAAATAAATAAATAAATTCGAGAGAAGGTCTTGACTTTAAATTCAATTAGTAAATACTTAGACCATCCACATAGGTGAATTAATTTGAGTATCAGGAGCCCAATTATTATTTTTTAATGGATCAAAACATGAATTTGGGCTTGATATGTATCAGTCCAGTGATACCTCTGATACTGAGTATCGGGTGACGTGGCAGCATGCTATTGGTGAGAAAAAATGCATTTTGGCTGAAGCCGAGAAAAAAAAAAAAAAACATTTCCTTCTCGTTTCTTCTCCTCTCTTCTCTCACGAAAACCTCTCCTTTCGTTCTCTTCTACAATCCGCCATGGGTAAGGGTTTCCTTGCTCTCTCTTTCTCTCTCATCGCTCTATGTTTCTTCTTTCTCTCTCGATTTCTAGATTGTGCGCTTACTGGTTTTGTTAGTCGATCGGATCTTTTATTCTATTTTGGTTGAATCTCTGCCTCTTACTTTGTTATTTTCGATTATTAAGTGATGGATTCTTTGCTCTGGTAGTTAATCTTAAATCGGAAGGAGGATTATCGGCTTTTGGATTAGAAATCGGATTATGGTTTAGCTGATTTGTTGGTTTTAATTGTGAGGGATTGTGTATTTAACTCTCAGATAGTGAGGGATTGTGTATTTAGTGGAATTCTTTGCTAAATTTATCTGGTTTATCTAACTTTGCCATAACTTTAATATCTTTTTTTTGGACTTTGGTGATTTCAGCTTCTGAGGATCATGATGAAGTACATCCAGTCCATAGCGGAGGTTAAGCATGTTTTTTGCTTAAAATGCGTGTCTTAGATGATAGAGTTAATGTGTTTATGGAAATCCAATCAAGTTTATTGTTGAATATCGTTTTCCATTCTTTTGTGTTGTAGGTTGGTGATGTGTTGGTTAAAATTTAGGGAAGCTGGAAGGAAGTTTGATTGTTTAAACAGCTTGAACACTGTAAGAATTGGAACATAAGATTCACTTTTTATGTTGGCGTCAGGAAGTATAATTGTATGCCATCTTCCTGCTTGCAGATATTGTTAGCTTAGCAGAGTATATACTATATACTGGTTGTGGAAAAAGAAACAGGGAAGATGGATATCCAGATGTCTCAACAAGAAGGTACATAACTTAATCTCAGGTGACATAATACGTTTGCTTCATGCGCCAAAAGTTGTTGTCAAAATCGAAAGTGAGGAAGAGATGCTAGTTTTGCAAGTGAGTTTACTGAACATGTGCTATAGAAATATACTTGCCCTTTGGGAGAAGAGTCAGAAGACCGGAAGCACAGTTCTTTGTACGTTTCTTCTTCCTCTTGAGTATATATGTGAGATCTCTAGTAGGGACGATGATGGTCTGGGATAGTGGGATGTATTGGTAACTTGTTCGGAAGCTTTAAAGGTTTAAGCTGCAGTGCAATAACCATACCTTGGTGTACAACTGTTTTGTTATTTGGTTTCAGTTTCAAGCTTGTTTTTGTTATTTGGTTTCAGTTTTTGACAATACATTAATGATCATCAAATGTAAATTACTCGTTTCCGTATCAAAATCTGCTAGCCATCTTGTTTACCTTTGGTTTATAATTGCAGAGCCTATAATCTCTAGGGCCACATATATTCATTGTTAAGATATAATTGCAGAGCCTATAAGATTTGAAATATGATGACAATAAAGTCGACAAGGAACTAACTTGGCTTTAAACACTGGTGCAATATTTCTTGTACAAATAAATACGATCTCCAATTGAAATGTTCTTTATGTTCAAGTGTGATGCATCGTTTTTTTTTTTCTTTTAAAGTAGTGGGATGCATCATTGCAAATTGATATTGATGTCATGACCAAAGTCAGCCATATATAGCAACAAAATTATATATTCTTGTAGAACTTTGAAACAGAATAAAAGAAATTAAAATGGGTCACGTCCACCTTTCTTTGATCAACATAGGCTACCTCACCTAATAAACCAAATTGTTAACCTCATGTATAACTGGTTTCTTTCGATTCCTAAAACATTGATGTTCATCGACATCTTTTGGGAATATAGACTCACAGTTAGATTGATTCCCAATTAATTATGCTTTAACATAAAGCATGCCATAAGGAAATTAATACTTAAACTGCCCATGACCACACCAAGAAGAGATTAACTGCCTCTCATGATCCCTCATCAAGAACTGCCCATGTTCACAGAGATAAAAAAAAACCTACTCAAATCTCTCAAAAAACTAAAATATGAAAATTCCACCAAATTTTCCAAAATTTTTACTCCAATACATCCCACTTAGTGTATATTCTACGTTTTATGGATTGTAATATTACCTTTTGTAATCCTATGTTTTTATATATTTATTTTCGATTTTACAAATAATTTTTTTTATTAATGATACCGATACCGGTCTCACCACTGGAAACAGATTTATTACCAGTATCATAAAAAATCTCAAACAATAAACAAACATTAAAATTAATACTAAAAAATTGTTAATGATACTCATAGAGTATCAACTATGTGCATGCTCTTAGGCTTGAATGGTTGGTAGGTATGAAGCGGACCGGATTAAAGTCGGACTAGTCCGTACTAAATTTACCATTCAACAAATTAGAGTAGTATTCAACACTTTGAACTAATAAACTTTATACTATTATGCACTTCAAAGAAAACTCCAGATGTCAATTCTATTATTTTTTGGTTTATTCCTTACAAGTTCCATACCAACTCTATACCAATAAATGTGACCAAAGTTTCTTTATAAAATCTAATCGTCCTCTTTCCTATAATCGAGGAAGACTTATTCAACATGGACTTAGTCAACAAAGACTTCATTATAAAACTCGAGAACATGACCTTTTATTCTCCTCTAGAGCAGGATTATTAAACTGGTTTCTGAATTTTCTAAAGAAATTCCGGTTCTAGTCAATCACCATAACATTGTGGGAAAAAAATAACGGATACTATAATAATCCAAATACACTATGATTTGATTATGGTTAACTATTAAGTAAGTTTCAGAGGCGGCCACCGGCCACGTTAGATTTTTTTTTAATAAATTGCCATGCAAATATAAGATTTGGTATTCTATTCTGTGAATGGTTAGTTGGTCGATTCATGGACCTTTATGTGAATCTAATTGTTTGCGAAGGTGATGAATTTGATGCCATCAGATTCATCACGAAGATCTGTCTAAATTCGACAACAAAAACAAATAGATATTTTAGTAAATATCCAAAGTTAGAAAAACAAAGATTCTTTACTTATCACTCGTGTATATACTACATAGCATTCGTCTACTTTATTCAAAATTTCCAACCTAGGAAATAACATTTCTTGGTTACAAACAAAACGGACGAAAAATTTTCTTACACTCACATAACATTATTAAACCTACCAAAACCAAATCACGAGATGATTATGATACAGGAGTAGAAGTATTTGTATTTGTAGAGGAAGATGCTGCCGGCGAGTTACAACTTCTCTCCACCGAACGTTTTGGAGATTGCGCCACCGCAACCGGAGCATATACACCACCGTTGTTGGCTACATCAGACGGTTGTGGAAAATCTTGAGGCGATGGTACCCATATCCCTCCAACCACCACGAACTGTGGTTGTTGTGGGTTTCCATTACTCTGTGCCGCCATCGATGTTGCTGATGGCCTTCTTGTGTGAAGTCTATATTTCTGAAATATTACACAAAATGGCATTTTAGAAGAATTGAGTAACATTTCATTTGATTACCATAACATAAATTCACAAACGTGTAAATGTGTAATTATTAACATAAAAATGATTTGGAACATGTCTGAATATTCCACAAAATGGTTTGGAAAAATTGAGAAACTGAAATGATTATTAATGTTAAAAAAGATTAGTAACCTGTAAATGGCTTTTAACTTCGTCATTTGTTAATCCATCGACTTTCATATGATCTCTAATCTGTTTAGGCGTAGCAACTGCAAAATAGCCCAATAAAAATCATTAATTTAATTTAATTACGAATCACAAATGAGCCAATTAGAACAAAGATAATCCATCCAGTAATTAAATTTAATCTTAATTACCATGAGATCCTCCAAGCTGCTGAAGCGCGTTTAAGAATCGCCGGTGTAACTCCGGCGACCAGCACCGCCTTTGTTTTCTATGCGTTTGCGACTGCGATTGCTGCTGCTCTATCTGTCTCTGCTCCTCTCCCACTTTAACCAACTCACTTTTACCACCACCAGTTTCCGTCGTAGAACTCGTCGTCGTTGCCGGCGTCGAACTAGCTACTTTCACCGCCGGTTGCAAATCAGTCTCCAAAACGCGTTTTTTCTCCTTTTGAAACGGCTGAAACGCACCGCTTTTTGGTTTCACCTCCACCACTTTCGCTTTCTTAACTACACGCTCCTATATAATTCGATTCATACAAAACATAATCAAGATTTTTCCTCAAAAACAAGAACTAAAACTCTTTCAAAAAAGCTCAAAATTTTAAATACCTCTTTTGGGTTAAGATCTGGTGATGGAGTCCATAACTGAACAGATCTAAGCCAATCAGATTTCTTATTATTAGCAATCTGTTCAAGCTCTGGAGAAGATTCATGTTCACCATCTTCTTCTTCTTCACACAACGACCTCTTCTTGATAGGAATAAACTCTTCAAAGACAGGACCACCACAAACACTTGTGGTCTGTTCCGAACACTGTTCTGATGTTGTCGTCGTACTAGATAACTCCTTCCGACAAGCTTCGATCGCTACAGAAACAAAACAAAACAAAAAACCCATCAAGACCCATAAATTGATTTGTAAGAAACTTGTGTAAAAATTGAGATTTTGATTGGATTATTGTTACCTTGAGTAACAAGCTCTAAACATAAAGGAAGCTCGCGTTGAAAGACTTGGATTTTCTTTTGTTCTTCTTCAAGTGCTTCAACGTATTCATGACATTTCTGCATTTTCTTAGCGTAATCAATCTCCACCATCATTATTATTCTAAAGGGACCAAGAACCAAATGGGTAGATAGATCTATAGAGAGACGACAGCGAAGAAAGAAGCTTAATTTTCAATGGAGAAAGAATATTGGATCTTTAAAATGGAATCAAAACATAGAGAAATTGATTCCAATGTTTTGATTTTTGAAGAGATAGAGATAGAGAAAGAGATAGAGATAGAGAGAGAGGGTTTTGGTTTAGGTTTTGGAACAAGAAGTGAAGGGGATCGAGGTCGGGCCGTCGCGTACCTAAACGAATCTTTGAGAGTTAAATGTTTTTTTTTTTGGTAAGAGAAGGGTAAAATAGTAATTTTAGGAGGATGTGGTGTTTTGTTGGGTGAATATTCGGAGGATCAGATTCGATTATAGGTTCGCATCTCTTTGTATGGGCTGGAACTGACGTCACTATTCTCAATCTATTTAGCTTTTTTTTTTTTTAAGATAAGAACGAAGACTCAACCATTTTTCTTCTCCCCAAATTAAAAGATTCACACTCAAAAACAAGATTTTTCCATTAATAAATTTTACAAAATTCAGATTCCAGAGTTTTTTTTTTTCAACGATTTTATCCTTCATTTAACTTAACTATCATCATAATATAAGTGATTTTCTGTGTTTTCTATATGGACAAATCTATTCATTAAATATATGATTTAGAATTTCAAATTTAAAGATTTAGTTTATTATTATGCGTCTTTTCCATAAAATCGTAAAAATGACGTTCACCTAACAAAATATGCATTCATTAAATAAATTAAAATACTAGTATCTTCTCATAAGAGTTTTTTTTTCTTTAGTGACAATAAATCACTAATGTTATCTTAATTCCAACTCCAAATGTTATCATTCACCATTTATGTAACCAACCACTTGAATAAATATTTTTTAAAGATAGTTGATGTTTTAAATATCCCAGATTTCCGATATTTTAGAACGAATATAAAAATTTGAATTGGAAATGAGTTAATTTGGAGAAGGAATATTCTAAGGGGAAAAAAAGAATCACGAGAAAAAACAAAGAAAAAAAATAGAAAGAAGAATCTTTTGGAAGGAAGTGTGAGAATCACATTTGCCCACGCCGCATATTATTATTACCATTTTCCCAAACGACCTTTCATATTCCTCAAGAGCCAATTTCTCATTTGCCCGATGTTCACTCGCTTCTAAGCGCGCGTGCCCACGTGACCAAATATTCAATTGACGCAACCAGATTCTCTGCTTTTGTCATTCATTTATCTTATTGGTTTCGTCGTTATCTTTCTCTAGATTTTTTTTTCTTTGAAGAGAAAAAACAAATGGTTCTTTGATGGTTCGATTCCTTGGTCGAATGAGTTAAGGCATATGATAGTATTTTTGTATTTTTTTTAGATGCAGCAAGATTTTGGACTAATTTCATTCATCATAATCACCATTAACCAACATGGTCGGTCACCAAAATTTTATTTTATGGGTCTACGTCTACCTATGATATATGAAACTATTGGAAGCAAGATTGAAATGATCAACTGTTTCTTGTTAATCATCATGATAGGCAAATATCAGATTCATTACTCCACATGTTCTTTTAATCAAATCTGTTTTAAGAAAACAAACATATGAAATTTACACATAGAACTTTGTTGTCTCAGTTTTGATGGTTCAGAGAATCTAAATACATGTTTGGTCTTTATGTGAGAGGTGTGGGACATGAAGATTTAAACGAGATTGGCTCCATCAGTTATTACCTTTATTAACACATGATAAATTTCTTTTCCATGGGAAAAGAAAACAAACAATATTAGTTGGTTTGTGGTCTTATGACTGTTTGAAGATGGAGGTAAGATCTCCAACACATGTATTGGAGTTCTCTTCATAATAGCTATTGCATAGCCACAATTAAACAACGAAGTTAGGAGTGTCATTTAGAGCTGAAAAGAGACGGGTTAATCGGTTAATGCAATAATTGGTATAATTGGTAATTGGCACCAAACGCTAAATCATGTATCCAACCAGAAGCTTGACCGTGTGGAGGGTTTTCTAGTTCGATATGTGTTTCAGGCCACGGTTTATATGATATGGAGGGAGAGGAATGGTAGACGACACGGAGAAGATGAAAACTCAACAGATCAAATAATTCGGTGGATAGACAAACAAGTCAGAAACCAACTATCAACAATTCGACAGATGGGCGACAAACGTTACGAGGAAGGCTTCCAACAGTGGCTTCAATTAAGAGCATAAGTTTTGTTTTTATGTTTCTCTAAAGCTTATCGGTTATCTATTTCTTTCATACAACCGTTGCACAAGTTGTAAAAACGTTTATTTTTCTTTTGAATCTAATTTAACATTATATTCAAAAAAAATAAAAATAATTAGTAATGCACAAAAAACAGATTTTTTGGGTTAATCCATAGCGAACAACAATTTCGAACAAACTAAACATGTGCACAAACTACAGATTTTATGGGTTAATCCACAGCGATCAACAATCTCGAACAAACTAAACATGTGCTAATAATTCATCAATATGTAAACGTGATTTTTTATTTAAAATATCAGTTTAAAATTTTAGGTGAAACTTTAGATTATACAAAATAGCAAAGAGAGAAAGATAACATTTCCAAATACTATGTTGGAGCAATATTTTAAATATAAAAATCACGTTTACATATTGATGAATTATTAGCATTGAAGCAAAATAAAAAAGAAAAAAACGTTTTGATACCAATTTAGTTTTAGCATAATCTAATTAGAGTTTATGAATTTCTTCTCCTTTTCTATTTAGAAAAAAAAAGAACAATTACATTTGTTATATATAGAAATGACAGAACCAACTAGATGAAAACATTATAAACCGTCTATTCATACATATGCACAGCACATTGAACCGGCTCTAACCAATACTAACTAATTACAGGCAGCTTAACAGAATTACGAATGTTCAAGTGTTAAACAACCCTAAAACGACTAAACCCACCTCCAAGTAGGCCCCCCCAGAGCAACTAAACCGGAAATAGTTTATAGGTTCGAATTTCGGTAAACCGGGACAATCAGACAAAAATGGTGTTAAAACGCAGCGTTTTGAGGCAGAGGCAACGTAAAATTCCGTAAACCACCAATTTCTGAAATTTCTTCATTTATTCATGTGATTAAAATTGTTCGGTCCTGATTGTATCTGTGTTTTGGAGAGGCTTGAGAACTGAGAAGCATCCACTCGACAATGGAGACTGCGATTTGTGGGAGATTAGCTCTCGCACCATCCTCTCTCTTCAATTCTAAATCAGGTTTTCTTCTTCTTCTTCTCTATCTTTGGTTCCGTATCAACCAACACCTCTTTGTTCTGTTCAGAGTCTTTGAATCAAAGTTCGAAACTTTAATTAGTAATCAAATTCTGTGTATAATTTGCTCATGCCAATTGATTTACATACAGATTTTCTTGGTTGATATTGATTTGTGAGACAGTTAGGCGCAGAAAGAACGAGGCTTTAGCCTTTTACCTTGTCTGAAAGCAAATTGAATTGAATAAACAAAACAGAACAGAATTATAGGGTTTTTGATGTTGATGTCTATTTCTTACATACAAATTTAGGTTCGTTGAAGTGATTTTGATAAGAGGGGTTTTATAAAAGACATGTTGATGTTTTGCTCTTTCTACAAAGATTCATACACTTTTTAATCTTTGTGGCTTTTCTAGTTGTGATTTGGTTTCCAGCTATATTTCCTGGATTCTTATTAACTCTTAAGGCGTTAGGGAAGTTCAGAATTGCAGCAGCAACACACTTGAATCTTGAAGAAACATTTGGAATGAGTTTATGATCTTTGTTTCTCTGATGTCATGTTTTCGCATCACCTGCCATTTAGTTTCCATGGATATCTTCTGATAACAGTGGTTTTCTCTCTTACTTGATGTGTGCAGGGGACAAACATTTAGTCTCGAAAGGACCATGTGTGAATCGTGGTGTTCTCATGACCTTGTCTACATACGCTGCATTAGGTAAAGGAGGTGGTGTCTTGGACAAACCGATTATAGAGAAAACCACTCCTGGTCGTGAATCCGAGTTTGATTTGAGGTATTGCCTACAATAATCTGAATTTAGTTTCAAAATGCCAAATTCATATGCTTTCCTCAGCTCTAATTGAGGACATATTCTCGAAGAATGTATTGTAATCCGCCTGATCAATTTCGGTTTTTTCATAGTTTTTATCAAGAATTAGGCTGAAAAGTCCGAAAAATGCTTATTGTGGTTCTACTTTGGTTTAATATAGGAAATCAAAGAAGATGGCTCCACCTTACAGGGTGATACTACACAACGACAACTTCAACAAGAGGGAATATGTGGTTCAGGTGTTGATGAAGGTAATACCCGGCATGACTGTAGACAATGCGGTTAACATTATGCAAGAAGCCCACATCAACGGTTTGGCAGTTGTGATCGTCTGTGCTCAGGCCGATGCAGAGCAACACTGTATGCAGCTGCGGGGTAACGGCCTTCTTAGTTCCGTCGAACCTGATGGTGGAGGCTGCTGATACTAATTAAACTCAGTATAGATTTTCCCACCTCCCAGGTCTCTCTATTTAGTCAAAAAAATTTGTCTTTTTAATGTATATAATATCAGAAATTTGGTACCAGACTGTTACTATATGCAGTGAACCTTGCCCTACATAGATTTGTTGTTAAGTGTTTATGTTTTTCATAATGCAAATAACAAAACTTTTATTAAATCCAAATGGTGTTACAGATGAATCTTTCTGATTCTGTAATCACTAGTTAAATGTATCTAAGCAATTGTATGGGAGTGACGTGTTTCGGTTTCATCTCGCCAAAAAAGCATTCAAACCCAAGAAACCTGCAGTTTCAAGACATTGAGGGGATACCATATAGATGTATCAACTATCAAGCATCAACCGGAGTAAGAAGTGACTGGATGCCGAAAATAATGAAAAGCATTCCACCGGAAAGAGCCACCTGCGACAACATCAGACCCATTTGATCAAAACTCTTAAAACCGTAGAATGTTGCTTAAAGGAAGAGAGGGAATATAAAAAAAGATTACAATTCGTTCGGATATTTGAGATGCTAAGCTCTTGCCACCAAGCACAGCAGCTGTGGTACACAATGTTTGTGCCCTGTGCAAATAGAGAGATTAGTCAGACTAGAGAAAGGGCTATCAGTTTGATACAAACCATTATGTTGAAGACTACTTACAAAATTCCGCCAAGGACCACGCCAAGTGGATTTTCATCTGCAGCCAAACCAATAGTCGCAAGCTAGAAATAGAGCAAGTTACAGTGAGTATGTGAAGCATTATCTAAAGTAGAACCAAGCACAATAATGCAGAAGGAAAGTCACCTGACTCTTGTCACCCCACTCACCAAAGAAGTTAATTGAAAACGCCTTCAAAAGAGAGAAAAATGCGAATCAAGTTGCAAAAAGTCCACTATTTCTTTAAATAGAAATTCTGCACAGATTTTATATATTACCTTGAGAAAAATGGGAGAGAAGAATGCAGTAAGGAATGGCCTTTTCTGCTTTTTCTGTTCATCGTCAATCTACAACACAGAAATATATTATAAAATCTTCACGTACACTTAAGCAGTCTTTTATGATCTAGTTCCATACCTTACTGCTGTCTTTTTTCGATTGATCATTAGTCTTCTTCAAATCAGAATCCTAGTACATTGAACAAGTATCAACACCAAAAGCATTGTCTCTAAACATGAAAAAAGAAAAAGAATTACAAGAAGAGAAAAAGTACCAACCAGTTCTGCTTCAACTTCTGCCAATTCTTCAGAACCCCTGCCATATATAAAACAGATTTGGATGAGAAAATGCTACCTGAACATTTTTTTGGAAATAAATATTGTTCCTCAAAGTCATCTAAATTCTCTTACCCTCCTTCTTTAAAACCGTCCCATAAAGACCATAACCCGAAGCCAAAGAACAACAATGTTGTTATATGATGAGTCCATTTACGAGAGATCTGCAAATTGTATTTCGAATCAGCGTCTGTCTAATTCCAACTTCTTAGAGATTCTATGGTAACAAACACAATCATTTCACAATATCTTACCAGATTTGGAGCAGCCCAACCAAGTGTAGCAGATAATATAGTCATGACCTAAAAGTATAAGCAAGACATAAGCCTTTTCAAATCTTGAAGAGTTCATTGCATTAAGACATAGAAAAAAACTTACAATCAAAGCCGATAGACAACCAGCTAATACAAGTCTCCTAGGATAACGCATCGCCAAAATCTGATTACAGAGTAAAAACATTTAGCATATTACCACACAATAAAACATCTATGGAAGCTGCTTAAGGAGATAAATAGTTAGCTCATGTGACACTTCAAATTAAAAAATCAACAGATTTGGATCAAAGGACATAACCATTTCAGCACTAACAAGAAACATTGGCACAAAACTCTCCAAATTAAGAAAGAAACTTTCATATCAAATTATGAATGTTGCTAAAGCTTCGAGCTTTGAAGATGAAGAAGATGAGTAAGATGACTTACAGCAGCAGCGAAGAACGTTTTGTCACCAATCTCGGAGAGGAAAGTCATGGCGAGTGATTTAGTAAAACCCTAAAGAAACTTATTAATTAGCTTCGAATCCAAAAGTTAAAAAACTTTGAATTTTTCAGAGAACAGATTAAGCTTCCTACTGGGTTACGTACCTGCAAAAGAGAGCCCATGACTGCCGAGAAATTCACGGCGGAGCGATCTGTTGCCGGCGAGAGTCGCGTAAGAGAAGGTGAATGTTTTTTTGTTTATTCTTGGGATTTGTTTGGTGGGAGTGTGGAGAGCATATGGAAAATAAGATTCTCATTGGTTAGATCTTGCCACGTGGAAGAATTCGATTCGAAGATCTTGCTATGTAGGACCCATGGAAGCCAGCTTTGACAGTTGACTCGCAGAGTGTTCTGTTCATTTTATTATTGTTCATTTATTATTGTTCCATTGCTACTCCATTACCAAGACAAGAAGAATACTTTTACGACAATTTATTTTTTAGACATTACTACATTTCTTCAGTTGAAAAAAAAAAGACATTACATTTCTTCAACGTACATAGGAACCAAACATGAGTTATGGTATGGTTTTGTTACACAAAGCAGGAGGTTATGTGAAGAACAAAAAACAGATGGGACAATATAAGAATTTTATCACTAACAATGGTTTACCACAACAAATTCCTCACCTTGTGGATAAAAGCATCAACGATGTAGAACCAAACTCTGCTCCAAGGAGAATCAAAAGAGAGAGATACAAGTATTCCAAGAAGTATTGTCACATAGGCTGCAGCAAAACTCCAGTAGAAAGAAACCAAGTCTATTGAGGATTCATGAGCTTCCACTTCATTATCCTGTTCTTGAAAAGTGTTGTTGTTGCAGCTTCTGTTGGTTGGTTGTCCACAGAGAAGATGATTACCTAAGTAGCTTCGAGTATCGAAAGTGTTAAACTGTTTTCCCTGTGGAACGACTCCTGATAAGTTGTTATATGATACATTGAAGACAACTAAGCTGCTGAGATCTGTTAGTTGTGGTGGAATCTGGCCTTGTAGTCTGTTGAAGGAAAGATCAAGGCTTTCCATATTCTTTATATCTGAAAAGCTTTCTGGTATTGGACCTGATAAGATGTTGTGAGAAAGATTGAGAGCTTGTAGTTCCAGCAGACCTCCAAGCTCTATGGGGATTTCACCACTCAGCTCATTGTCGGAGAGATCTATTCCAAACAATAATTTGAGATTTCCACCCACGTAGGCAACGTATCGATGTTTTGTTGCAAATTGAATTTTAGCCTGGGTGTCTGCCACATAATCCATACCAATCATATCTAGAACAAGCAGAGATCTGAAGTATATACCAACTTTATCTGTGGAGAAGTTTCGTTCCTGACTAAAACTAGAGATGTAATTAATGCCAGAATGACGAATAACTCCGTAACCATAATAGAATCTATCCTCTTTCCCCAAACCAAATGATGTATTGCTAAGACATGAAGGTACAGATCCATTCAATCTGTTGTTTGAAAGATCCAAAAGGTGGACGTTTCTTAGGCCACACAACTGGCGAGGAATATGGCCTGTTAAATTATTACCCCGCAGGAGAAGAATACTGATGCTTTCGGTGTTGATGAACTCCGGTATATTGCCAGACAATCTATTGTTTCTCAGATCGAGTATTTCAACATCCGCTAGCAATGTGTCTGGAATAACCCCTGATAAATTATTGTCTTGCAAGAATAGCCCTGCATGAAATGTGAATTTGGAGTGTGGAGGTATACCCCCAGATAACATATTTGCAGACAGGTTCAGTAGCCGGAGATGGGATGTGTTGAACAAGGAAACAGGTATTTCACCTTCTAATGAGTTGTCTGAAAGCAGTAGTGCATACAATGGAATTTCCCCAATCCAACTTGGAATAGTACCCGTGAGATTGTTATTCGAAATGTCAAGCAGTGACAAGGATCTCAAGCTTCGCAAACCTTGTCCAATCTTTCCTGTAAACTGATTATTGTCCATAGACAATATTTCTATATCTGTAAAGTTGGTTGATTCTGCGAAAATCTCTCCACTTAGTTTGTTATGTGATACCTTAAAGACACTCATTGAAGAACAACCTTGTAAAATACTTCTTGGCAGCTTCCCGCGGAAATTGTTGTGAGATATATCCAAAAATTCAATCCCGCCTATGTTACCAAAGGAAAATGGCACATTTCCTTGAAAACAGTTCTTGGAAATATTCATATACAGTAATTGAGGAAACATCCATCCAATGTTCTCAGGAACCAGCTGACTGAATTCATTAACTGATATATCCAAATAAAGCAGGCTATGAGCAGATTTCGGTAGCTTAAATTTCGTAAAAGAATTATTCCGTAGAAGCAAAGCTTCAAGTTGGGAGGAACTTTCTCCAAGTTGCAACATCGTAGTGCAATAACACTCAACTGAAATTTTGGCTTCCAAGAACTTTCCAACACTACTTGAAGAGAGTTGGATTTTGAAGAAAGCCTGAACACCCTAAGCTCTGAGAGGTTTGCTATCGAAATAAATGAGAAGAAGCCTTCGAAGCTATTATCAAACAGCGATAAGTACTCAATAGAATTAAGGCTACCAAGGGCAGATGGTACCTCCCCAGTCAATTGGTTCGATGAGAGATCAAGGACTCGAAGTTTACTCATGCTAGTAATACATAAAGGAAACTGACCTACTAGTTTGTTTTTACTGATATCGAGCTCTTGCAAATTCTTCAACTTGCAAATCCCTACAATGACCAAATGCAGAAGAGTTTTGTTTTCGTGAATTCACCACAATTCTCATTTTTTTTTTCAAGTGAAAAATATTTTAGTAAACTTGCCTTGCAAATCAATTGAGCCAGAAAATTCATTATCACTTAGATCCAAAGCTTTCAACTTCCTCAAGGCAGGTAACACTGCCAGAAGAAAAAGCCACACAGAGGTAAACATCTTTACCTAAAAACATGATGATCTCCATATAAAAAACATGATGATTTCCACCCAAGAAATAAAGGCTATGGACAGCAGGTCCGAGCTACCTCGTACTGGTATGGAGCCATTAAGTTTGTTTCCACTCAAGTCCAGCAATTCCAAGTTTTTCAAATCTTTAAGTTCTGAAAGTGAGTCCAACAAATATAATAACGAGACAACTTTCGTTTTAGACATATAAAGTTGTAACAGTAACTATAAATTGAATTGGTCTAACAAATAGATACGTCATCAATAAATAGATCATACTAGTTGGTCGTTACAAATGGAAAAACACACCTTTAACAAGAAAAGGACCATCCATGTTGTTTCTCCGAAGAAACAGAGTTGTAAGTGATGTAGCAGCACTAAGAAACGGAAAGATGCTGTAGTTGAATTCATTTGAAGAGAGATCCAGAATCTCCAGGTTTCTCAACCTCCTTAGGCTTTTATGACCTGCAAACGAGAATTTCTATTTTTAGATAAAATGCAAGCGAGAATCTTGATAACATCGCTCATTCAGATCACTTATCATAATTTTAATGTTTATGCAGATGAAGATTATGAGAGATGAAGACGTTTGAAGGGAATGTAAGTGGCCATCTTATGTAATTGTCTGCAACATGGGATAAATACATAAGCAAGGTAAGGCAGAAACAGAGAAATCCAAGTACCTTAATATCAGAAGGTATTAACTTTCATGAATTAAAAACAGCGAACTATGATTAAGTCCATCTTGGTTCATTAGATAAGTAGAACCCTAACGGAGGAACAAATCAAAGTTTCCAACACAAAAAAAAAAAAAAAAGTCAAACTAGGAAAACCTGGTATACCTTCAACATTATCGAAAAAGCCACCGAACTGCTGGGATCCAACCAAGTTAAGACATCGAAGCTCTTCAAAGGGATGCAGCAGAGAAAGATTTAGGAGAGACCTCGGCGGTTGGAACAAATAACCAGTAAAGGTAAGCTCGATGACCCGCCTGCTTATACTATTGCACTTTATGCCGTTCCACCGGCAACAGTTGCTCATTGTGTCATTAGTCCAATCAGGGAGAATATATTTGGTATGATCGAAGTCTGGTTGAGAGTTCTTTGAATGTGAGAGCATATATGTCTTGAACTCCAATAAAGCCTTCCTCTCTTCCACAACACAACTTTTGTATCCATGTATCTGTCCCAACACTATCATCACCCATATCAAGTTTTGACCCAAGATCACCTTCCTCCCCATTGCGGGTTCAATGCAACTACCTCCACATATATATAAATTTCAAGTTTTGTCAAAGAGAATAGGGAAAACCAAGTTCGATAAGAATAAGTCCTTGATCGTATGAAATGGCTCGTTTAGCACATAAATAAACTAAGTCAAGATATTTGTAGAAGAATACTCTTGATCATATGAGATATGTGTTGTGGTTAGCATCTTATACTTCGGCCAACATTTATATATATAATTATATCATTATGATATTGCTTGTTTGTAAACAAATATACGGAAAATACAATTAAAAAAAAAAAAACAGAGTAGAAAAGTTCATGGAGCCGGTTTATAGTGGAAAATACAATATATAAAAAAAAAAAAAACAGAGTGGAAAAGTTCTTGGAAAATATAGATTGTTTTGATTTCCGATAAAACATATTACAGTATCAAACTCAACACAACCACTATGTTGATAATTTGGCTCTCTTGGGTTGGTTATGTTGGTTTAGGTGAAAGTTCATGGAGTCAGTTTGATAAGAGTTCATGGAGCCGGTTTGGTCAATGTGGTAAACCTTAGAGGTGGCAATTTGGTTTAGGAGGGAGCCTTACTCTTAGGTGTGAAGTCCGAGTAGCAACTGGTGTGGATGCAAGTGAGAGCTTAATAAACCTCGGTCAATTTAAGCATTGTTTATTTATCCAAACAAATTGAATGTTTTGATTTAAGCCTATCATGAATGTGAAAAAGGGTGTACAAGAAGAAGAACCAACCAGTTATGCTTCAGCTTCTGCGAGTTCTTCAGAATCCCTGCATATAAAACAGATTTAAATGACAAAAGATTCTCACAACACCTGAAATTCTTGGAAAGAAATACTGTTCCTCATGTAATCAATATTTTCTTACCCTCCTTTAAAACCGTCCCACAAAGACCATAATCCAAAGCCAAAAGACAACAATATTGTTATAGGATGGGTCCATTTACGAGAGATCTGCAAGTATGGTTTAAATCAGCAAGTTCATAGAGATTCCATGGTAACAGGCACAAGCATTTTAACAATATCTTACCAGATTTGGAGCAGCCCAGCCGAGTGTAGCAGTCATGACCTAAGTATAAGCAAGACATGAGCTTTTCCCGAATCTTGAAGAGTTAATTGAACTGAAACAATAACATTAAGACATAGAAAAAACTTACAATCAAAGCCGATAAACACCAGCTAATACAAGTCTCCTAGGATCGCATAGCCACAATCTGGTTACAGAGTAAAACATTTAACATATACAGAAGCTGCCAAAGGAGATAGATAATTAGCTCAGCTATAAGACGCTCATGTGACACTTAAATAAAACAACTGCTTGTTCAAAAACAAAAGCCAACAGATTTGATCAAAGAACATAACCACTTCAAGTCTTCAACATATGGACTTGGCTCAAATTCTCCAACTTAACAATAAATGCACATTCCAAGTAATTGAATTTAGAATGTTACTAAAGCTGCAGCGAAGAAAGTTTTGTCACCAATCTCGGAGAGGAAAGTCATGGCGAGTGATTTAGTAAAACCCTAAAGAAACCCATTAATTAGCTTCGAATCCAAAGGCTAAGAACTTTGAATTTTCAGAGAACAGTTAAGCTTCCTACTGGGTTACGTACCTGCAAAAGAGAGCCCATGGCTTCCGAGAATAACGGCAAACTCACGGTGGAGCGATCTGTTTCCGGCGAGAGTCGCGTAAGAGAAGGTGAATGTTTTTTTTTTTGGTTGATTCTTGGGATTTGTTTGGTGGGAGTGTGGAGAGCATATGGAAAATAAGATTCTCATTGGTTAGATCTTGCCACGTGGAAGAATGTGATTCGAAGATCTTGCTATGGTAGGACCCATGGAAGCCAGCTTTGACAGTTGACTCTATGAGGGTTGTGTTCATTTATTATTGTTCCATTGTTGCTCCGAGACATGAAGAATTCTATAAGACAATTTGTTATTTTTGAGACATTACATTTCTTCAGAGACAAAGAGTAGTTACATAGGAACCAAACATGAGTTATGTTATTGTTTTGTTACACAAAGCAGGAGGTTTTGTGAAGAACAAAAACAGATGGGACAATATAAGAATTTATCATTAACAATGGCCAACTAGAAGAGGATTACCTAAGTAGCTACGAGCCTTGTTCTAAAAATCGGCCGCCTAGCCGCCTAGGCGGCCGCCCGCCTAGGCGGCCGCCCGCCTAGGCGCTGATCGGAGGAGCACCGCGGCGATTTTGTCCAAATCGGTGAGAAAAATCGGAGATCCGATTTTTGTCCGCCTGGACCGCCTAGGCGGCCGCCTAGCCCGCCTAAATGGCGCCTAGCCCATTTTTTTTTTTTTTTTTTTTGTTTTTACTTTTTTTTTTTCATCTAAAATTCAAAACGTCCTACTTATGTTCGTAATTTGTATAAAAATCATAAATTTGAAATTAAAATCTTGTTTTCATGTGTTTAATACAATTTTAAAAACAATATTATATAAATTACTTAATTATAATGGATTAATATGTTTTTAAAATATTAAATAGCCCTAAAACTAATCCCCGATTAATCCCCGTGTAATCCCCGATTTTCTTGCTAGGCGCTAGGCGCACCCTCACCGCCCGACTAGCGCCTAGCGATTTTTTGAACACGGGCTACGAGTATCGAAAGTGTTAAACTGTTTTCCTTCTTGTTAAGAGGGTTGCATTGCAGTTGCAAGACTAAGAACGACTAAGTTACAATTTACAAATCAATGCGGTACAACATCCATCTAAGCCTAAGGTAGTTAGTGAAAGTCTAGTGTATTGGAGCTTGAACCTAACAAGAAGAAAAGGAAGGTAGGATCTCAAATTAATTTGGGAGGATTTGGAGCTTGGTTTTCACGGCTGAAATCTTCGATGGACTACTCGGATTTGTGGCTATTTAAGAGAGACTTTTTTCTTCAATTTCATTAGTGAAAAACTCACATCTTCTCTTCTACTTTCTTCTTTTTCTAAATTCTGTTTTGAATTTGAGAGTTTCATCTCTCCTGAATCGAGAGCAAGATTCAGGTTGAGAGCGGAGTAAACCCTCGAGTGAGCCGACTTGTTTAGGCGGTTTTTCGCTCAAGTGCAATTGTTTATACTACAGCTTTGCGATTTTGTTTTTTGACAATTCTGATTTTCACGTTATTAATCCAACATTGAAGCAATAACTATCAGCCAAACAGGACATAGAAAACACACAGGTACCACAAAGTTACATGAAACTAAGAATAATGAGACAGAATCTTATTTCGGGCTTTTTTCTAGACTCATAGTTAAATAGTCATCAAACCAATGAGAACCATATGATCTTGTTTGTTTCATATAGACATAGTACACTTTCTTACAAGTTAAAAAGTATGCTTGGATCTGCAAATCTAATGTCCTGATAGAGTTATAAAGGTAACTATGTAAGATCTACAGAAATGTTGTTGGGAATAGTAGTCCCTGTAAGACCTTTTGCACCCTACTGAATCCAATGCTCTAAGACCAAGTAATTTTTTGTGTTGGCTTATAAGTAATGGCTAATAGTCTCTATGCTCACAGCTAAGTAATTAACTGTATAACAACAACATTACTCTTTTTTTTTCCTACTTGTCAAATCATCAATAAGAAGTTGTGGAAGATTTGTTTTGGTCAAATGTAACAATCCAATGTACTGTATTTATCTTTCTTCGGAAAAGAGAAACACTCAAGACTCTTAACCTTTTTATTTATGAAAGAACAAAAAAAATGGTACATAGGATGCAGAGAAATGTTCTCACGATTATTACTTCTCCCAAATTGTTCACAAGAAATGAGAAGAGAAAGAGACAAGATCGGATTCTGACGAGTAAAAAACAAGAAAATACCCACAAGACTAAACAGAGCCTAGACGTCATTGACTCTGCCAATGTACTGCTCCACTCTCTTGTCCAAAACCATTTCATTATTGGTACGTTTCCGGTTTGGTGTAAACAATTCCCGGTTATGAGTGAATATTTGGTAAAAGAAAAGTCAATGAAGCCACCGAGAGAAACGAGAGTTTACTGGTTTTAGAATAGGAGACAGTAATAAATGTTAAGACTTAATTTGGGATTTCATAAAAAAAAACAAAGCTCATAATAGTTTCTACATTTATATGAGGAAGATGTTTCTTTCAAGCAAAGCTTTTCTTTTTAATGCTCTTCTTCATCGGTCCACTGAATATAAAGTTAATAATACTGCAAAAATTATTTGGTTTTTATCATTAAATAGGGATACTATTAAAATTCATTTATTTGTGTATGAGTTTATAAAACAAAATTTAAAATATTGGAAGATTATTTTAATTAGCTTTCCATCAACATCACATCAGCTTCAGAGCAGAAGCCAGCCAGCCAGACTATTACCTGCTTTATGGTAACTAGATTTCATTAATATCTGATTTTTTAATTTTAATTTAAAATTAGTTAAATAAATAAAAATACTCATTGAGAAAATAACAGCTTAGGCTAGGGCTTTGACATTTTTACAGGAGAGAGAGGAGAGAAAAAAACACATTGTTTCAACAATACATCATGATTCATGAGTATATCCAATTATCAACTAAATAGTGCATTAATTACAACTTTTTATATTAGTATTACTTAGAGGAAGTCATAATTAGCTTTATTATTTATATTAATTAATTAGATTAAAATTTTATCTTTGGTGCATGGGAAAAAATAAAAACTCAGAGTGCCAGTGGTCGAGACTCGAGAGGCCATTTTCAACTTTGGCAGACACAGTAAAACAAGATGGAAATGACACTCTGCATCTGAAATATCCAGGCTCTGCATTACATATACATACAAATTTTACACATTTATTCCATGTTTATAATTATAAGTGATAAATAAAAAATGTTATAGAGAAAAAACTTGAATAAGTTTAAGTTTCTTTAGTCTTTACTCTTTACCATGTGATTTTCCATAATTACAATTGTTCTCAATGATCCTAAGAACAATCCTACACATTAACAATTTCAAAATTAATTTAAAACAAATAAAATAAGCATAAATATCGTGGCAAATTTGATTTTTACTTTTCCTCGAACCCTAAATTTGGATTATCTAAACTTTCTTGCAAAAATAATAATAACAATCTTTAGTTAAATAATAAATCAAAGATTAGAGAAAGGTATGAACATATATACTCTCAAGTTTCAAGAGACATTGTCAGCAAGCATCCAAACTATCGTCATTCTCGATTCTCTCTTCATATCTTGGTTAAAGACCATATACATAGTAATTCCAAATACTAATGTTAATGTGTCGTCTAAGAGCATCTCCAACCCACCTCTATATTTGCCTCTAAACTCTATTTTAGAGGCAAATTTGCTCCAACCCACCTCTATTCTCACCTCTAAAATAGAGATCTCTATTTTTTTCTCTATATATAGAGGTGAGAATAGAGAATCTCTATTTTTTCCTCTATAAATAGAGTTAAACTTTTTAGAGGAAAAAATAGAGGAACACATTGGAGTAAAAATAGAGAAAACCTACCTCTATTATAGAGATAGAGCTAAAAATAGGGAAATACATTGGAGATGGTCTAACACCATTATCCAAATTTAAAAACTAATGTCCATAATTCGATTAGACACATATGACATATGGTTGATTTAAAAATTAGCATGACATTCAAAAGAACACAAACATGTGTATATATATACACATCTGACCGAATGATTAATCATATTATTTCATTTGTAGCTATCTTCATATTGAACATATATTGACGAATGAACTTTTAGCTGCTAATCTAGCTGCAATTGGGGTAATCGTTTACGAACACAATGAACATAATCGTTTACTAACACGATGAATAAACGAGTTATTCGGAGAGTCTTTTACTGATTCAGGATTTGACTTTGAAGAAAAGATTCGGCAATCCATGTACAAACTGCAAACTGGTCATCATCTGAAGCTGATTACTTGATGAATCCAAGGCAAAACCAGTCGAAGATGGTCTGTGATACGAAGGTTGAGTCAGTAGTTGTAGAGATTGTCGACCGGCGCACAGTCTTTCGTAAAAAATCCTTGACACATAGATCCTAACATATGATCTATAGTATTTGAGATTTTTTTTATACGATTTTGGTAGATGAATCACTTATACAATCTATACAATGTGAGATCGAAAAGAAATTGAGAAATCAAGCTTAGAAACTAGCTTCGATTTAAGCTTTTAGAAGACTTGATGATCACTAATTTTAATTCTTTATTTAAAAAAATTTCAACTACAACTAAAGTTATATATTTTTCCTAAACTATTTATACAATTCTGTTATCCTAATTTTTATTTCTTCATGGACTTTAGTCTAGAGCCAGATCTAAGTGATCGGTTAGGATTTAAGTTTACGTTTTTGAAAGCTAAAGATACGATCAAATGTAACTGATTTTTCCCACAATAATCCCATAAAAATAATTAAACTAGATCAAAGTAATCTATAGAGTATTTAGTAAATACGAATATAAAAAAAGAAAATAGAGTAACATTTTTAAAATAGGAAAAAAAAGGGTACGTGGGTATGTGTGTTGGTTATTGGGAAACTAAAATCCCACCCTCTCTCAGTCTCAGACGCAATTCATTTACACTTTTTTATTATTCATAATAAATATAAATCTCAAAATCTCTTCTCTGATTCTCTCTCTCTCTCACAATATTTATAATTTCGTATTAATTAATGATGAATCCTCTCCTCTAGCCGTACACTGATTCGCCATCTTTTCACCTCTTTAATGAATTCTCCTCCCTTTTAACTTCACTTTCTTCTTCTTCCTCTGAAAACAAACCCAACTCTAGAAGAAACCTCTGTTTCTTTTTCTGATTTTCTTTGTGTCATCATCTTCTTGTAAGAAAGCAACAACAACAATGCAGAGCAGCTTCAAAACCGTTCCTTTCAATCCTGATTTCTACTCTCAATCCTCTTTCTTCTTCAGGTAACACCAAACACATCTCTTCTCTCTTAACAAAAACATTAAAAACCAATCTTTTTTTGTTTCTCTGTTTTAAACAGAGGGGATAGTTGTCTTGAAGAGTTTCATCAACCAGTTAATGGTTTTCACCATGAAGAAGCTATCGATTTAAGTCCAAGTTAGTTTCTTTTTTTCTTACAAGTACAAAAGGTTTAAGCTTTGTTAAAGGAATCTCAAGTATGTTCCATTTTCTGATTTTCTGCAGATGTCACTATTGCTTCAGCCAACTTACACTACACGACGTTTGATACGGTAAAAGTTCACCAAACCCAAAATTTTAAAAATAGAAAGAAAAAGTTTCCTTTTTTTTGCTCATTCTTTCTATGTATGTATACTCTGTTTTTTAGGTTATGGAGTGTGGTGGTGGTGGTGGCTTGAGGGAGAGACTTGAAGGAGAAGAGGAGTGTTTGGATACAGGGCAATTAGTGTATCAGAAAGGGACAAGATTAGTCGGAGGAGAAGTGAACAGCAGTTGGTGTGATTCGGTTTCAGCTATGGCTGATAACAGTCAACATACTGACACTTCCACAGATATTGATACTGATGACAAGACTCAGGTTTTGTTCCTTTGTCTTCTTCAATAATCTTCTCTTCTGCCATAACCAAAAAATAAGATAAAAAGATTCTGTCTTTTTTTTCCTTTCATTTCTGTTTTGTTTCTTCTACACTTGGAGTTTTGTTTTGTCCCTTTTGTTTTTTTTTAAAAAATTTCTCATTGATATGTCACCTTGGAATTCGATCAATATTGTTTGCTCAGATTATGTCTGTTTCAATAAGGGCTTGTCTGTTTTTTCTTTGGTTTAATGGGACACAACATGGATGATTGGTTTGTTGAACTTTACTACTCTATTTACAAGTTTCAATTTCATGTAAAGTTTCTTCCTTTTTATGGTTATGAACTTATAGTATGAAAAACTTTACTGGCCCATGTTGTTGTTGCTTATAAAGTTTGTTGCTTTTTATTGATATAATATGGAATTCAATGGCCCATGACTTTATTTTTGATGTATATTGATTGCTTTGTGTTATATAGTTAAATGGAGTTCATCAAGGGATGCTTTTGGCTACTAATTGTTCAGATCAATCCAAGGTGAAATCTTGTGAACAAAGGGTAGATTTTCTTATTTAAACCAGATTAGAGTTTTGGAAACGGTTTTGGTTTATGGGTGAATGGACTTTGACTTTTTGAATTCTTGGCAGACACTTCGACGACTAGCTCAGAATCGGGAGGCTGCTAGGAAAAGTCGATTGAGGAAAAAAGTATAGTAGCTGATTCATTGAACTGTGTTTTTTCATCTTTCACTTATCTTTGTGTTTACTTCATATTCTGAATTGCATTTTCTTTTAATAGGCATATGTCCAGCAACTTGAGAATAGTCGAATAAGGTTAGCACAGCTAGAGGAAGAGCTCAAAAGAGCTCGCCAACAGGTCTGCATAACACTGTTGTCTTCTTAAATTTGTGCTCTGTGGAAGAAGAGAGCTTCAAGTTCTACTAAATTGTATTAAAGGGCTTATCCTGTATGCAGGGATCTTTGGTCGAAAGCGGAGTTTCAACGGATCACTCGCATTTGGCTGCTGGAAATGGTAAGAATTTTAGAATCTCACATAACACTTCTTGGCTCTTTGGAATCATACTAAAGATGATCTTTGGTTTTTGATGTTGTAGGTGCCTTTTCATTTGAATTGGAATATACACGTTGGAAGGAGGAACATCAAAAGCTGATAAACGACTTAAGATCGGGTGTGAATTCACAGTTAGGTGACAACGATCTACGAGTGCTAGTGGATGCTGTGATGAGTCACTACGATGAAATATTCAGGCTAAAGGGAATTGGTACCAAAGTTGATGTCTTTCATATGCTCTCAGGCATGTGGAAGACTCCTGCTGAGAGATTTTTCATGTGGTTAGGTGGATTTAGATCATCTGAGTTACTTAAGGTAAAAGAAAGGGTTCACAACATTTTTTCCACAATCATTGGTTTTGATCTTTTTTTCATAATTGGTAACTATGTTGTTAGATATTGGGGAACCATGTGGATCCATTGACGGATCAGCAGTTGATAGGCATCTGCAACCTTCAACAGTCATCTCAGCAAGCAGAGGATGCATTGTCACAAGGCATGGAAGCTCTGCAACAATCGCTTCTCGAAACGCTTTCCTCTGCTTCAATGGGTCCAAACTCTTCAGCAAATGTTGCAGATTATATGGGTCATATGGCAATGGCCATGGGCAAACTTGGCACTCTCGAAAACTTTCTTCGCCAGGTAAGAAACAAAACCTCAGCTGATAACAACAACAATTGGCATTACAAATCAAACAACTGAAAAGGTTTCTTTGCAGGCTGATCTATTGAGGCAACAGACTCTCCAACAGCTTCACAGAATTCTTACCACACGACAAGCTGCTCGCGCTTTTTTGGTCATCCATGACTATATTTCTCGGCTTAGAGCACTTAGCTCTCTATGGTTAGCCCGGCCTAGGGACTAAAAAGTCTGTAGTCATGACCAAAGGAAAGCATAGTTCTGGTCTTAGATTTTCACATTCAAATATTTTAACTAAAAAACTAAAAAGACCAAAGCTCTCTCCTCTTTAGTGTCTTTTAGATCATCTGTTTATTTAGTTGGTAGTGAACGTTACCATGCAGAATCAATCATCGTTATTTTATTTTTCTTTCCCTAGCTAAACTGAGAAACACCACAAGCTTACAAGATCTACAGAAAAGTTTAAAACCGTAAGAGATAATGGCTGCATTGCGTGAAAGTATCATCGAATCATGCCAGGTACAACTATGGGAGGTGTTACTTTCTCTCGGCTCCATTTCTCTACATTCGAAAGCCATCCTGAAAATAACCAAAATCAAGAAAACATAATTTGTGAATCTTATGGAAGCTTAATCTTTATGTTTTGATGTTGTTACATCAAGTTTACCGGAAAAGAAAAAATCTTTAAAGCATTGGATGAATACCAATAGAAGGGTCAGCACCGCGGTTCTTGAGTTCTCGGGACTCTTGGCATATAGCACATGGGGTGCAAAAGAGATGGACTAAAAAGTCACGGCATGGTTCCTCAGGCAATGCGAAATGTTCCCTAAGCCTAGACCGGCTTGGAAAAGCGTAGAGCCAGCTGCAACCAATAAAGCCTAACGCTAGATGAATCAAACCAGCGTTCATACAAGCTGCATTTCACCCAAATCCAAATTTTTAGATTCTTTTACAAAAACATATCAATGCTATTACAAAAATGTTAATTATCGGTTTTTTCTTACGTATGGTTCCTCTGTTTACGATCTCGACGTTTTGAGCGAAGGAAACGCATGGCATTATAGCTGTCTGAACACCTTTATGGATCCAATAAACAAAAACAAAACCACATGAATTTAAGACAACAAAGAAGAAGAAAGATCAATCAAAACACGAAGAGATACGTTTTAATTAGTACGTACAAATGTGAGCATCTTCGTGACAATCACAAAGACCGGTGGTCCATAGTCCTTGAGGAAGCTGTTCGGCGTATGGTTGATCCCGGAACGACGTCCCCTCCGCCTTGAACACCGGCCCATTCCCGTACATTTTCAGTTTTGTTAATAACAATTTATATACCAAAATCAAACAATAAATAAATAAACAATCACTCTCTGATTTTCTCGACGTTATTTGTTAGAAATTATAGCAGAAGAAAGATTAATGTTTCTACAGAATTAAGAATCTGGTGAGAAAAATATGGAAGAGAAAATTATTTAAATATGTACTTTTTTTCGATTGGAGCTGGACATACGCACCAAAAAAACCTTCAACACAAAATAGAGAAGCTAAGCGTCAAATTTGTTGGTGAAAACACTTATAGACGAAGATGATATTAAATGGTTAATAATGATTTATCTAAATGTAGTAGTGGTACTTTATAGTGTAACATTAAACTAGCTGTTGTTAATATACAAAAATAGAAAACCGTGGTTGGATAGATAGTTTGACCACATTATAACCAAACAAAAAATTAAGATTATCCACATTATATAATTCGTAGATGTATTTAGTTGACCAGACAGAAGTTAAATCTTGAGATTTTGACAAGACAGAAGTTAAATCTCATAAGATTTGTACAATATCAATTTGCTTCTACAGGGTTCTAGGAAAAGTATTTGCTTCTAGAAAGAAAAAAAAATGGAATCTTGTCCATGATAGAGGTTTTTTTTTTGCTCAAGTCCATGATAGTGGTTTATTCCCACACATAGTAGTAAATTAAGAAATGAAAGAGAACCTTCACTAGACCTAGCCGATTGATGGCTTTCGAGAAAATATGGTTTAGTGCATTCGAATTTTCTAATCATTTAGAGAAAATAATGGTGTCGATCTTGAAGCTTTTTTTTATAACTTTTTTTTTCTTTATCTAAAAATAATCCAGATTTTTATCATCCAACTAATTTTTACAAAATAGTGTAACTAACTATTGAGTAGACCACTCACCGGATTTTATAATGAATCTAAAGTATGATACTAGCTATTTCCATAGGAAAGATAGATTGATTTAGTAAAATTCTTGTTTGAGGAAACTGCTACAACAAGGAGAATCAATCTCTAGTATAATTACCATTGGGACTCCTTTTCAAGTGGAAATTACTAAACTACTATAATGTAGTTTTGATAAACCTATCGGCGGACCTGGTCAGCCTCGGTAGAAACGCACCGAAGTGCTTTAGAGTGGACTTCTTTCCGAAGGGCCACCACATTGTCTCTCCCGAGTTTGGAATGCTTTCCGACTAATGTCATAGCCAGATCGCCTGTTACTGGACTACCAGGTAAACTGCTTGGCCCTTTGGCCCAAGTCCAGACTTTCCATACATATGTGTTTTTTGTTTCCAACGTGGATCGAACATGAGTTAGTTCCTTCAAATCTTTTCCCAATTCTCAACTACCACTGGACCACATTTGTGTGGACTACTACAATGAAGTTTATTAGAATTTTTTTCAAAAATAGAAGATATGTAAATTGTGATTTAGAAAAGAAAATATAAATTCAAATTAATGAGAGAGTTGGGAAAATAGTATAAATTTTATAAACAAAATAGTCAAATATATAAACTCTGAAGTCTAAATTCTTAATCACAATTCCTAACCCATAACACCTAGCTAATCTTTAACCATAAAACGTTAACAAAATGTTTTCAACAATTTCCTTATTTCCAAGAGAAAAACTGGCAGAAACAGAAATGGTCAACGTTAGTGTCGTACATTGTCACATTGATAATGCTGGTTTTCCTAAAGTCACGAATGATAATAATGCTGATTTGAATAATAATAAAAAATAGTGGCAAATGGAGAAAGAACAAGAAAGTGAGGTTGCCTTCAAAACGAACCACGAACTAGGCTTTTGTCTACAATTTGTCCGCCACTAGAATTGTCTGATTCATTCTAAGACATTATTTTAGTTGATAGTAGTTACATTCTTCCAACTTCAATCTCAAATCCTAACCTTTTAACAAAATTGATCTCAAATCTTAACTTAAAAAGTAAAAAGTGTTGTCCAGATTCATCAATCCAAGCCATGCACCTATATGGGATATGGCCCATATCCAACAACATGCACGCTGCTCTATTAAAATTTTAAAAAGTTTAAACGTTAATCAAAACGAATTCTAATTTTATAATTTATACTAAAAGATAAATATTTATAAACGAATTATATATTTGATATGATGATTAATTTTTTAATGACTAGATGATCCAAAACAGATAATCAGATTAATTCCTAAAACTTGCATCTTATAGAAATCACTTAAAAGACTATATAGTATATGATGTGTTGTGAATACTCAAGATACAAACATATAAGAGCTACAATTTTAAATAATTTATACAAATACAGAACTAATTAAAGGGATCGTCGTGGTGGATAAAAGCATCGATGTGGCACAACATCTCTAGAGTTGTGGTGTGAGCAAGCTGAGACTTTCCGAGAATATGAAACGCGTGACCAACGCCTTTGTGCACCACGCGCTTGATCACTTCCTCATTACCATCGCACATTTCCATGTTTCTGTCCATCAGCAAATCCATCTCGGCCACGCACACCAACGTCCTCATCACCGTCGACGACTTGATCTTCACAGGTTTACAATACGGATGCTCTCTGTTTGCACCACGTGGTAAAGACAACCTCCACCATGCGTCCGAACCCTCCAGTGTAAGCACTGAACTTTTGTTGTTACCCACGCGCTTCTCACTCTCCGTACGCTCCTCTCCGCCGTGGAAAGGTTGGATCAGGATCGTTCCTTCTATCTTTAGAGCGAGATCTTCGGTGGATGCTAATCTTGCTGCGACTTGGTCCGCGATGTTGCCTCCAGCGCTATCTCCGGCCAAGAATATTCTGCCAAAGTCACATTGCTTGGTCCACAAGTTATCGCTTCTTGCTTTGTTGAGCCAAAGAATGGCATTGACTCCATCTTCGTAAGCTGCCGGAAGAGGATTCTCAGGGGCTAGACGGTAATCTACAGACATAATCAAGCACCGCGAGCGAGAGGACAATCTAGCCAAGAACTCGTGGTAACACGACCAAGAAGTCGAGCCAACGCAGAATCCTCCACCGTGGAAGTAAACAATCAAAGGTAGCTTAGAGACCGACGACTTGGTCGTGGTCATCATCGGGACGTAGAGACGTGCCCATACGTTGTTCAACTTGTCTATGACAACATCAGAGCAAGCCACGCCGAGCTCTAGGGGTAGTGAGGGACCAACACACGGCACGAGCTGGGATCGTTCCACGTGGCCATCTTTGTAAACTTTAATAAGGCCTTCTACTTCGTCTACGACTGGTCCATGAATGTTGGTGTTATTAGGGTTAATGGTGGTCACATGGGTCAATTTGGTGGCTCCCATATTTCTGATTTTTATGTGTGATTTGTGTAGTTTCGTGATCCACAAAGAGAGCTTTTATTTTTAAGAGTTTGGGAGATTGATGTGTTTGGAGATTTCTTATATAGGAGGAGGATGTATAATGGAGAGTGATAGAGACGGGTAAGGTCGAAAATGTTTCCAACTTTACTTTTGCATCAAAATACTATCAATAATTGAAACTTAACTAAATTTGTGGGCTACTGATTTTAATGTCTAGGACCGGAGATGCCACGTGAATTTATTCAATATAACAATTTGACTATTCGAGCTAGGTGTTCAACTTCCTTCCATAAGATCTAGTCACAAGTATATAAAATTCAACCTATCTCTGTTTTTATTTTTCTTTAGGTTGTATTAATTTCTCTAAGCTTTAATTTAGAATATTGTCGTCACTGCTGATATAATAGAAACGTGTGAATAAGACTTAAAAGGGTTGTTCTTATCCAATGAGCGTGGGAGGCAAAATTCAACGTGACTATTTCGTTGTGAGCTAGTCGATGGACTGTAGTGATATTATTAATTCTCTTGAACTTTCCATTCACCAAATCGTATTATAAAAATATATATTGGAAAGATGAAAGTGGCACGTGGACATCAAAGATTGTGGAGGTGGGTGATAGTCTCCAACTTTTCAACGGCATAGAGTCAGACGAAGTATGGGATTGGTTGTGAAAGGTTTTGTCAAAATGCACTTACCAAAAAGATGCATTGCCCACTTTTGTTCTTCATTGTTCATGCACCAATCTTTTTTTTCTTTCTTTTTTTTATATAATTTATTTACGTAGGGAAACATTTCGACATTTTGTGCGTTTTAGTAATAGTTTAGTCGTTGAATTCACACTGTTAGCATCATTATTATATATTAGTGGCCATTTCTAATTGGTGGTTTTTTTTTTTTTTTTTTTTTTTCTAATTGGTGGTTGTTCTTTAACAAGGCTTTCATGTTAATGTTAGATTTTTGTGTAAATGGGAATATGGTAATGTTAAACAGAAATGAAGAGCTTAGAAGCAAAATTTGGTAAAAAGGATAATTATGTAATAATAAATGCATGCTATAGAAATTAGTTGTTATTTGTTAAAGATGATTGAAGTATGGGTAGTAAAAGTTGATTGGTGATTTCCGTGTTAAGCCAATCAATGAATTGGCAAGTAGGAAGGAGCTTAGGTGGGATATATAATGTATAATAAGAGGATGATAGTGTTGAAAAAAGTGGGACAAAACCCATTTTCATGTTTGGTGAGTTTGATTTTGTGGCACATAGTGTATAAAGTTTCAAACACAATTATAGTATAGAGTATAGACTTTACTTCTGGTCTGCTTCATTTACATGGTATCAATCATAATACTATTAATTGATTTTATGAAAGAATTTTCCTTCTTTTTCTTTGGTCTTATGAGAGTTTTCTCCATACACTTAAAAATAAACATAAAATTCATATACATATTTTACAAACAAAAAATTGCTTCCATATTTGAGTAATGTTCCCCAAAAATAGGGTAGATTAATTACAATATCTGAATAAATTAACTAAAATATGCATCTTAGAGAAAAGAAAAATTCCCATATTGGCTACTTTTGTCCTTTTGAGAGATTCTGAAGATAAGAATAATGAGGAAGCTACACCACATTGACACACACGAAGAGAATATTAATTATTAATCCGATATATCCAACACAACATATGAGTGACAATTGTGAAGGAATACAAATTACATCACGGTATCAAAACAACTAATATAGATATGCATAGTTTATCGATATATATATGTAACCTATTGTTAATATAGAGATAAACCAATCTAATTCAATCTAGACATGGGCGGTTGAAGTGGAGGAGCCGAAGGCGTAGATGCAGCCAGTCGTGCCTGTCGTTCCATATTTCCGTGCCACCCGATGGATAAGTCGAAATCGCGGTTGTGTTGAAGTTGCCTATACTCTTGACAAAGAGCGCATGGCTCGCAACAAAAGTGGACACAACAGTCACAACAAGGTCTCTCCTTGAGATTGTATTGTGCTCTTAGTTTGGTTCGGTAAAAGCAAGAGTAGAGACTGCTCCCTCCATATCCGGTCAGCATAAATATGATCATGTACATCGCTCCGCTCACACCACACGATGTGGATCCTCTGTCTACAACCTCCGCTATGCGTCCAAAGGCAACACATGGACACCAACAAGTCAAGCAGCATGAGTTTATGTCCATCCAACATTCACACAAATCAGTAGACCAATCCTTGGCCTTGACATAGCCTTGGCTTGGTTGGTCGTTGGAGGAAAGGTTCATGGTGTGATCTTTTTGAACTTTGAAAAAACGATATTTAATTTTCTTGTGTTCACATATTTATAATTATTGTTATGTTGTGGTACCTTTTCATGGGTTAACCGTCAGAAACTGCAAGGAAGCACGTAGGGACGCCTCGTTTAGTTTTGCTTTTGTTTTTTCACACTGCCTTTTAGTTATTTTAAACCCAAATTGTTTACTTGCTAAAAATAGGCCATGAATTTTTGTAGTATTTGAAGTGGCTTTTTTTGTTTTTCGGTTATTGGTTTTAGTTTTTAAGTTTTTGGTTTTTGATTATTGGTGTAAATTTTAGTTTTTTTGCAAAACTTGAATGGTAATTTGGTATAGGTTGTAGTTTATTGCCAATGATTCTATGAGTTTTTGCAGTTTTTATTTTTTTTTGGTTCAATAATTGACAAAAATATTGAAAATCTAGATTCTCAATATTTAGGAACAAGTTTTATGCAAAATCTAGAATGGGTAACAAATTGATTTTCTGAAAATCAAAAACCAAAAGCCATTTTAGACCACCATAAGAAATCATAAACCTTGTAAATATATACTTTTTATCAGCAAGTAAAAACTAAAGACATTCCTCCAAACATGTGATTTCCAGATATTGAAGTTGTTTTTGCTCTCACAATCAAAATGATTTAAACAAATATACATAAAGAAAATAAACAAAAGAATAAAGTAACTTATGTTTGTTTTAGTAAATTTGCTTACAAATCACTTATTACACCATGTTCATAATATTAACGTTGTATCACTTCTTTCACACATTCAAACCTTAGGAATCTGATCAACAGGATCTTTGAAACCAGCTTTTGTGCTAAGCTCCTCAAAAGCATTGACAATGTTTTGCAGCCTCGCAACAAACTCGATCAGAAGGGAAGCAAATGTAGCTAGAGACAACGAACTCGCGCTTTCGTATACTTTACATTCAATCTCATTCACCACAGTACCACCAATAAAGGACATGCTTGGCCACATCTCTCGGTTCTTGAACATCATACTCTCTGTTGACATCCAATTCTGAGATTGATCATTACTCTGATGATTGTTGTTGTTAGTATCCCAAATCTGGCTTAAAGATTTGATCACTTTAGTCTCGTCGTCTTTGGCTTCTTGGTCGTTTTCTCGAGCTTCTTCGGCTTCAGCTTGCTCTTTAATAGCTGCCCAGCTTTCTGAGTTGACAAGAAGATATGATTTACAATCTATTTTCATCTGTAGTGCCTCGGCTGCTCGTTGAACGTCTTTCAGAATCTCTCCGAGGCTTAGGCTTAGCTTCTCCATTTTCTCCACTTTTTCTCCAAACAATCGTAAAACTTTTGCTCCTTCATTACCAACTCTCCGAAGCTCGTTACTGAAAACATGTCTTTTCTCTGGAGCTGCCTGCCATATCACACAGCCCATAACATTCAACCTAACAGTAATTGAACCATTATATCTAACATATATAGTAACATTAGCATACAATACAAGTACAATCGAAGTATATATATCAACTTATTATAATGCTGGAAAGCTGATATAGAAAGAGCTAACTCACTACCCAAACTCTCACTAATTTGGATAAAGATCGATTTCGTTTCGCGACGGGTAAGAATCTACCTTAGGACGAGTATTTTGAAAACATCAAGTACTTTTGGAAAATCTTAAGACAATTTACAAAGGGATTAACTATTTGTAAAATAGGGTGTGAGACAATAAGTCAATAACTAAAACCATGACCCTCTTTTAGTAAGTGCGAGTGAAGCGTTCGAAGAGAACCACGACTTAAAAAAATTATTTAACAAATTTAAATATCAGGACCTATAAGCTAATTCACCTCATTATTATTTGAACCGGGCCTACAATTAAAACTTTTAGATTTCTTCACACATGTATGCTAAAACATTTATGACACCTACAACAAAACGGATGGAGTACTAGACATTTTTTCCCCAGTTATTCAATTCATTTGCCATCATCTTTTCTTTCTTCACACATGTATGCTAGACATTTATGACCATACACACTTATATAACTTTCTAATAATCATTTACCTTAGTAGCAAAAGGGAGCTTATTAAATTATTAATAATAACAAAAAAAAGTAATGGTTTAATGAAATAGTTTAATAAGGAACCTGTATTTCTGAAAGAATGCATCCATGCATTGCCATGACTGTGAAAGCGCAATGCCTCACTGCACCACTGAGTTTGACATAGTTTTTCCAAGGATGGTTAAACGTTTTGTAAGGTCCATGAGGAGGCTCCCATATAGCGAAATCAAGCTGCAAAAACAGAGTTCTTTTAATGCTATATATATATCACCATAATCCTTATTTCAAAGTTTTGTCTCTACTACACGCAAAACATACCAAAGAATCTTCTTGGCTTGTAGATTGAACAGCGGATCTGTATCCGCTGTATAATGGATCATCTGAAGCTTGATACGTGAGTATCTTCGACGGTATTCTCTCGTATTCCACACATTGCAAGTAACCATTAACACATCCTAAAGGATAAAAACATAAACCTGAAATAAGGGACATGGAAATTATAAGCTAACCAATTTATGACTGATTATATAACCTTCTAAGGAATTTGCCACAGTCTTGAAGTTTTTGGCCACCAGTTTATGGAGATCTTCCCCCGCCCATATCGGAAACAGAAATACATTCACAAGCAAACAAATGGTTGCACCAAGAACAATAAGCAAGATCCTGTAATAAGCAGTGCTTAAGAAGTCTCTTGAGTTGTTCCCGGAAACAAGAACTATACAATATGTCAACTTGAACACCCTGAATGCGTATTCGTATGGTTTCATGGCCGCGTAGAGTTTCAAATAACTAGCACCAAAACCTGATATAGACAAAGAAAAGTAATTTTAGTATCCTCATTGTGTGTAATGGAATTGTTGATATAAGGAAATGTTGCAAACCTGCAAGGAATATGCAGATTACGATGATGACTTCTTCAAATTCTCCTGCTAAAACAGAGAGCTGCGCGACGCCGAGAGCAAGTCCCCCAGCTAACATTGTGCCTAACGCTCTATTGAATCCTTTAACCAAAGTTGCTCCTGAAAAATTGAAAGTTAGAGTGATTCAAAAGTATAAGAATTGATCTGAAAATGTGAATAAAATTGTAAAATGCAAGTCAATAAATAAATCAGAACAGAGAAAATAAAAAATATTGAATCCAAAAATAAAATAAGAAACGGAATTAACAAGTTCCCATAATAAGATTGTACAATCAACCAATTGTGGTGTCTAAAGTTTCATTAAAACTCGAAAACACGAAAAAATCCAATCAAAGTAACAAACAAGCAAATAAAGTATAAGAGTTTATATGAAAATGTGATTTTCTTTTATCAAGATCTGAAATGTTATTAATACAGTAAAATGTAACACAATAAGTAAATCCGAACCAATGAAAATGGAAAGATTGAATCCAAAAAAAGGGACAGTCTTAGCATTAAAAGAATCTTGACTAGATTTGCTTCACATGTGCAAGTGTCTTGAGTTCAAGATTCCAATAAAACATAAAACAAAACTCAAAGATCCAATCAAAGGATCATAAACAAGGGTAAGAGTTACGAATCAATACCGACATAATACTCAAAAATGAGAACGACAGTGAGAATCGCCCAAACTGCGAATTTACTCGCATCTTGAAGCGGTTCTTTGAGAAAGATGACGAAAGAACAGAGTGCCAAAGCAATCCCCATCTTGAAGGAGAAGTAAAGCTTCCGACGATCAGAATGTCCCATGGCATACAACTTCGCCGGAGCCTCGTAGAGAGTCCTCCACGAGCAACACCGGAACTTGGAGTCACGGCTATCGGTGACATCGCTTGACTGCCAGAGAAGCTTCTCTCTGTTTTGCTCCGGTAGTGATCCCATTTTGCCTCCCATTAGAAATTATTCTGACAATTCTACAGAACCTGAGTGAGAGATTCTTGTCGTCCTTACGAATAGGAAGATGTTTATTTATTTATTTATCAAGATTTGTTTTGTACTTGGCAATTAATGCATGCCTTCGATTCATCATCTCAAAAAATTTAATCAAGTTTTTTTGAATTTACCATTTGGCGCATCTACATTATTAAAATTTTCAATAATTGTCCGATTTATAACTTTATGTTTTTGGTTGAAATCTAATCATTAACATATTAACCACCAAAAGTGTCCAAGATTTTCGTAACAGAATGAATTTAAAACGTGAGAGTTTAAACTTTGTGGACCAGTAATGTATAAATAGACCGGTAATATGAATTCAGAATTTTTGTGATTATTTGTTGTATTCAGTAATTTTTTTTTTAAATACAGTTTTTGTTTTATTTTTATGTAAAATACAACAAAAATATTACATATAAATTTTTAATTTCCACGCATTTAGCTCAAATATCGAGTCAACTACATAATATATGTTAAAAGTTACCCGATTTAGTAAGTTTTTTATGGTTGAATCTAAACATCAACATAGTGACCAGTAAAAGTGTCGAAGAAGTAACAACAGATGGATAAACAACCTGAGAATTAAAAGTTCGTGGACCTGTTTTAATGTAAATGGACCAATAATGTGACGGTGAATAAAATTACACACATATCTTAAAGTCGCTTCAAGTTCAAAACTCTAATAATTGAATTACAGACCAACAGTTTTGGAAAAGCTGCAAGTATCAAAGAGACGACAAGTTTCATGGTGGTGACTTGTGTGAATGTGACATCTTAAAATCATTGAAACTTACTACCGCATCGCATCTTACTACGTCCTCACTATGCTCAAAAGCCAAGCCTTACCCTACCCAGTGTAGTAGTGTACCCACCCTCACATGAGATTTTCCAACGTTTTAAGAAAAAAATTAAAATGATTTATGGATTTTGGCTGAATTTGATTGTTTTCCGACCACAAGTTATAATTATGATTTGCTGAAACTAGAAAATATCATGTGCACAATATATGATTAAATTACAGTGTAATTAGTATAATCATTCCCTTTATTTTGTCTACTTATGGAATTATGTTTCATCCTCGTGCACTATATAAATGAGTCCCTCGAGTGCTACTTCAAATCCAAAGAAGATCCCTTTTTGGTTTGAGATCTCAGAGATACAAAATCCAAGTACTTTATGGTCTCACCAAACCTGTGAAAAAAGGGAAAGAAGAAAAAAAAATTTGAAGATGAATCATGTGATAAAAAAACCACTTTCCCAATTTTATTTTCTTTAATTTTAAATATACTTTGAGAATATCTAGCAATAGTTTGATAACTATATTTTGGAAAAAAAAAGTTTGTAGAATTAATTAACCAATAACATCATATACATTTTAAAACAATGACAAGATGAGTTGCTTCCATTTTATTTGAATAACACAAATGTGTTGGTTTTTATTTTTTCGTCAACACTAATGTGTGGTTCAAATTAATAAATATGATTTGATTAATACGTTCAATTATATTGAGTTTTAATTATTTTTATGGTACAAAATATTGAGATTTCATATTATGATCAAATAAATCAATAATTTATTGAAATTTATTTTAGTTGATCTTTGAATTGGGCCCTGAAAATACTCAAATCAGAGTCAGGAACCAATTCGGTGTCGTTTGGATAGAGCTTTAGCAAACGAAGATTGGCATGAATTATTCTGCAATTCGTTTGTTGAATATTTACCAATGGTAGCTTCCGACCATTCACCGGTGGTAGCTACGCTTATGGATAAGGTTCCACGTGGAAAAAGAAATTTTAGGTTTGATAAAAGATGGATTGGGAAGGAAGGATTACTCGAGGCAATTTCAAATGGTTGGAATTCTGACTCTGCGTTAGGAGAGGGAAATTTTGTGGAAAAATTGAAGAATTGTAGGCGGGCTATCTCGCAGTGGAGGAAAGATTTATCTCCCTATGGGCGGCAAACAATTGAGGAACTAAAATCGGAATTACTTGTGGCACAGAGAGATGATAGGAGACCAAGGGAGGAGATTACAGAATTAACCTTGCGGTTGAAAGAGGCTTATCGAGATGAGGAATTGTATTGGCATCAGAAAAGTAGGTGTTGTTGGATGCAATTAGGGGATAATAATTCAAAGTATTTCCATGCACTAACAAAACAAAGACGGGCTAGGAATCGAATAACGGGGTTACATGATGAAAACGGGGTTTGGTCGGCAGAGGAAAAAGATGTTCAAAATATAGCGGTGTCATATTTTAAGGATCTGTTTACTACAACTAATCCTGAGGTTTTTGAGGAATCTTTGGCAGAAGTGCAAACTTTGATTACGGATCAAATTAATAATTTTCTAACGGCACCCGCAACGGAATGTGAGGTGAGAACGGCTCTGTTTATGATGCACCCGGAAAAAGCGTCTGGACCTGATGGTATGACTGCTTTATTTTTCCAGAAGGCTTGGGTTACTATTAAAACAGATCTTCTTTGTCTGGTTAACTCTTTTTTAGAGGATGAAATTTTTGATAAACGGCTAAATACGACTAATATTTGCCTAATTCCAAAAACGGAAAGACCAACACGGATGACGGAATTACGGCCTATTAGTCTTTGCAATGTTGGGTATAAAATTATATCGAAGATCCTTTGCCAAAGACTCAAGACGGTGCTACCAAAACTGATATCGGAAACACAATCGGCTTTTGTAGAAGGACGTTTGATTTCGGATAATATTCTCATTGCACAAGAGATGTTCCATGGGCTAAGAACTAACCCATCTTGTAAAGGCAAATTTATGGCCATTAAAACGGATATGAGCAAGGCATATGATAGGGTGGAATGGATTTTCATCGAGAAGGTCTTAAGGAAGTTGGGCTTCTGTGAAAAATGGATTAAATGGATAATGTGGTGTATTACAACGGTCCAATATAGAGTTCTCCTTAATGGACAACCTAGAGGACTAATAGTACCAGAGAGGGGTTTACGACAAGGAGACCCGCTCTCACCTTATTTATTCATCCTTTGCACAGAAGTGCTCATTGCAAATATTCGGAAAGCTGAACGGGAAAAATTAATTACGGGCATCAAAGTGGCAAATGCAAGCCCTTCGGTTTCACATCTATTATTTGCGGATGATAGTTTATTTTTTTGCAAGGCTAACAAGGACCAATGCGGGGTAATTTTAGGGATTTTAAAGAAGTATGAAGAGGTCTCGGGACAACAGATTAATTTTTTAAAATCCTCGATTCAGTTTGGACACAAGGTAGATGATGATATCAAGGAAGAAATCAAATCTACCTTAGGTATCACTAATATCGGTGGTATGGGTTCTTATCTCGGATTGCCGGAGAGTTTAGGGGGCTCCAAGACAAAAAATTTCTCTTTTGTTAGAGATAGACTACAAACAAGGATTAACGGATGGTCGGCCAAATTTTTATCAAAAGGGGGAAAAGAAGTGATGATTAAATCGGTAGCTGTAGCATTACCAACTTATGTTATGTCGTGCTTCAGACTACCGAAAACAATCACTTCTAAACTTACTAGCGCGGTAGCAAATTTCTGGTGGAGCTCAAATGGTGACTCCAGAGGTATGCACTGGATGGCTTGGAACAAATTGTGCAATAGCAAATCAGAAGGGGGGATAGGATTTCGGAATGTGGACGATTTTAATTCAGCTTTACTAGCAAAACAATTATGGCGGTTGATTACGGTTCCAGATTCTCTATTCGCAAAAGTGTTTAAAGGACGGTATTTTAGGAAATCCAATCCTTTGGAAAATATAAAATCATATTCCCCATCGTATGGATGGCGGAGTATATGTTCAGCTAGATCTCTGGTTAATAAAGGACTTATTAAAAGAGTCGGATCTGGGACATCCATCTCGGTGTGGGAGGATCCCTGGATTCCAGCTCAATTCCCGAGACCAGCAAAAAGTAATGGTTCAGTTGCTGACCCATCTTTAAAAGTTAAAGACCTTATTGATAGTCGGTCAAATTTTTGGAATATTAATCTCTTAAGAGAGATCTTTAATCCAGAAGATGTCGCTCTAATAAGCGCCATACCTGTGGGTGCGCCAACAAAAGAAGATTTTTTAGGTTGGCATTTTACAAAATCCGGAAAATATACAGTCAAATCGGGATATCATTCTACACGGATGGAAAAGTCGGAGACCAATTTAAACTTTTTTGGCCCTAACATCAACCCGTTAAAAGCATATTCTTGGCAAGTGCAGTGTCCACCTAAGATACGCCATTTCATATGGCAAATCTTAACGGGATGTGTACCGGTTACGGAAAATTTACGGAAAAGAGGAATTGATTGTGACACGGGATGTGCCAGATGTGGCGCATCAGAGGAAACGATCAATCATACACTCTTTCAGTGCCACCCGGCACGACAGATTTGGGCGCTTTCACAGATTCCTACGGCTATGGGGATTTTTCCTACGGAATCTAATTTTACTAATTTGGATCACTTATTTTGGAGAATACCTACGGAAGTTGATTCATCAGCCTTCCCATGGATTATTTGGTATATTTGGAAAGCAAGGAACGAAAAGATCTTTGAAAACATAGACACAGACCCTTTAGAAGTATTACGATTAGCGGAAAAAGAGGCACAATTGTGGCAGTCCGCTCAAATTGAGCTCCATAATGAAAATCATGGTTCTGTGCACTTGGTAGATCGAATTCGAGTGAGGGATGTTTCACTTGAGGCGGAGTATTCGGGATACCGTTGTTTTGTGGATGGATCATGGAAAGAAAGTGATAAGTTCTCCGGTACAGGCTGGTTCTGTACATCGTCAAATGGAGAGCCGCCAACCATGGGAGCTGCGAACCTCCGTAGAAGTCTATCTCCACTACATGCCGAATTCGAGGCCCTTCTCTGGGCGATGAAGTGTATGATTGGTGCAGATAATCAAGAGGTAGCGTTCTTTACAGACTGTTCAGACCTGGTGAAGATGGTGTCTTCTCCAACCGAATGGCCGGCGTTTTCAGTGTATTTGGAGGAATTTCAGAGCGACAAGGAGGAATTTTCATCTTTTTCTTTATCTTTAATTTCTCGTAGGGCTAATGTTAAGGCGGATAATCTGGCACGAAAAGTTCGTACAGAACCGCTTCATATCACTTATGTAAATAACATTCCTCAGGAATGGCTCTTTTGAGCTTTAATTAATTTCGGATGACAAAAAAAAAAAAAGAGTCAGATTCAGCAGTTCTCTATTTCTTCCCAATGTTTATTTCTCCTGACTTCTGGTTCTGGTGTGGGCTTGTAACTAATTTCTATCAACTCGGCCCAATAAAAAATAGGCCAAGTCAACAAAGCCCATATATCAATGGTCAAACTACTTTGAAACTCTACCCAAAAATGTGACCATATCTTCCTTATCCATATTTTCTCACAAAATCTCTCTATTGCTCTCTGAGAAAACACAAAATGATGTCATCAATGGCACTTTCTTCTGCTTCCCTCTGTTCTTCTTTCATCTCTCAACATCCCAAACTCTCTATCACTGCTTCTCCTCCATTGTTCCATAACCAAACAACCAAACCCATCTCTGTAAAACGTAAAATCATAACTCTAGCAGCTCCAGAGACACTCACGGCTGAAACAGTCACCGGAATTGATACTTCCGACAACACTCCACAACAAACAACAAAGGTAAAACAACAACAACATAATCTTCTTCTTCTTGTCGTCTCTTGTGTTTCAAAACCAACAAATCTTTGTTTTTAGGTGGTGAAGCCAGATGAGAAATCAAGAGTAGTACTCAAATTTGTGTGGATGGAGAAGAACATAGGATTAGGATTGGACCAACATGTACCTGGACATGGGACAATACCACTTAGTCCTTACTTCTTCTGGCCAAGGAAAGATGCTTGGGAAGAGCTTAAGTCTACTCTTGAAGCTAAGCCATGGATCTCTCAGAAGAAGATGATCATTCTTCTTAACCAAGCCACTGATATCATCAATCTCTGGCAACAAAGTGGCGGCAATTTAACTTCACAATAATCTCTTTTTTCAATTTCTGCATTTCAAGAATTCATTTTCTTTGTCTATGATTATTATTATTGCTATTGAGAGTTTTTGTTTATCTAAACAATATATCCAATCACATTCGACATAAAAGATATAATTTTATTGCAAAGAGAAATGATAATAAGAAGCAAAAAATCAAGCAATTTTGAGTTGTTGTTTCCTTGAAGGACATATCAAACGCTTGATGGTCGAGATTTTGCAGAGAAGAGCTTCACCATATGACTTGGAGACTCTACGGTCACCGGAATATGTGCACGTTAGTGTTACTTTCTTCTCCAGGACACTCACCAATATTGAATAAGTTTCTGGTCCAAAAGAACAGAGAAAACAAGCATGAGAAGAAGAACAAAAAGTGTCTCATCTCGGAAGTAAGTAAACTGTTTTCTCACCGATCATTCTTGACATTATGTCGGCGACTTTCTCTTGGCAGTCACTACATCTGATGTCTGCTGATAGAACAATCTCCTGAATCTGATAACAGAGACCAAATCTATAAAAGAATCCACAGAGTTGAATCATTCAAAGACCAAAGTGTTAAAAGAGTAAGTGACTAACAAGTGGCATGGATAACGATGCGACAGAAGCAAGACTGGTTTCACTTGTTCTTGAAAGCTTGCTTCTTAGTGATGCTCCAAGTTCTTCCTCGACGATTTCAGACAGAGTAGCCATGACACTCTCGTTGCACAGTAGATAAAACAGGAATGATGAATCCTTATAGATAAATAAAACAAGAATCAAGAATCCTAAAGAAACCACCAAACCGAGAGTGGGAAACGAAGAGTGTCGTTTTCCGAAAAGGACGAGTTAGCAAAACTAGTGACAGAGGAAGCCCATCTTTGCTTTTGCTTTAATCTATGGAGAAAACTAAGTTTAAAGACTCAAGAGACATGGTAACACACAAAGACAGATATAATATATGCTTTGGATCCATGACTTAGTGTTCATTTATCTGAGTAAGAAAGTCAAGACCTTTTGGGTTTCCTCTTTATTTCTAGATTGCATTGTTTGAAAAAGATGCTTCACTCACCAAAATGAAACCCCACCAAAATCATTCAAGTTGGAGGATTACTTCTGAGTTCTGACTTAGTCTTTAACAAATTTAAATAGCTCTTACCTTTTTCACCATACCCTACCTTTTGGTAAGCCAATCATCTATAGCACAAAAAGAGATGATATTAGGTAAAAGTTTAAAATGGGTTTAAGATAACACACTCAACTTTTCATCAGTGTTAGTAGTTTCTTACAAGCACTCTTACAGTCTTGTACAGACCAGACTGTCTCTAAATGAATTATCAAAACGGAATTATGGTCCCAGATTCCAGAAAAACATCAATTGATACCAGCTAGTTACACAACTTACAACCAAAGAGCATCAATATCATTTATTGGTCCCCTTTGGATGCTGCACAAAACAAAACCCTATGGGGACATGGACATGGCCATGGACAAGGACATAGTTAATTTATGTACCATTAAGATAATCAAGTGTCCTCAACTTCGAGTATCAAATAATGCAGCAGCTAATCATAATATTCAACACAGGTAAGAAAGGTTTGTATCATATGGACACTGAAGACGAAATCAAGGTAAGGAGATGGTTTTATTTGGTGATACATAGGTTACATGAAAAGATAGATCCCAACAGACCAAAAAGAAAACAAATCATCTCTATGCTAAGAGAGAAAAAAAGATAACTTAATTCTAAGCAGAATAAAACACTGATTAACGCCTAAAACACTAGCAAGGTAATGCTGTTATTACCTACTTCTACTGCATCCAAAATTTTGCTGATTGTATTAAAGCTCTATGCCCTACTGTTACAACATAAGTACACAAACGAATTTGGATGCCATTACGAGCTAATCCTATAATCCATCCCACAAAATCTTGCGAGTCACCAGTAATCTATAACCCAAAATCGCATTGAGCAGATGCCCATCAGGTAATATGTACCTCACAAGAAGAAATGCAACTTTATCCCCAAGCTGATGATCATCTCGACATTAATAGACCTGTCAAAGGCTGCCCAACCGAAGAACCAAAATCATCTCCCATGAACTTACAGTTCTCACAATCCAAAGATCTTTCACTAGAGAAACCATTATTCAAGCTAGGATCGTGTGGACAGCAACTGACAACTCGATTGCGTTTCCTCGATGATTTTTTCCACTTTAAGTCAGAAGTGACTAGGACATCTTTTAGAAGATCTGGAATTGGTCGCTTAGGTAATGACTTTTTGGTTGTAGCTACTGGAAGAGAGATGGTACGTTTAGCCTCACCCTTTGCTGACATCACACCATTACAAACCCCAACATCAGATGGCTTCTCATCATGTTTCACCTCCGCCTCTTCTTTCTTCATCAAAGACAGGACAGAACTCACAATATCAGATCTTGATCTTATGTTTAGCCACTCATCATCTAACCATTCCCGAGATTGTCTAAGGTCGCTACGATGGAAGGCAGACATTTTCTTTTCACCTGAGAGAAAACAACCAAAACAGCAAAATTAGTCCCCACAAAATAATATATAGATCTCAACAAATTTGCAATAAAAATTTGCATTCAGAGGTTTATTAACTAACCTGGCAAGTAAACTTCAAATTTCTCTTCAGAAACTTTCTGCACCACAATCCCTTCCCACCACCCATCACACCACCACACATCCACAGGCATACCAACCCCGATGACACATACATCATTTTCTTTGCCGGGCTTCAGCATTGGTCGTACTACTTTCCGTCCTTTGATTCTAAGACCTCCCAGATCATCACCACCAGCAACCCGAGATGTCAAAATCCACTCCTGCGACAAATACATGCACAACATGTTATCAAACTGGGCAGTAGAACCAAAACCAAAACCTAAACGTGGGTTTTAAAATGTGTACCTCTAGCTTTTTAGATTCATCATCTGCATCCTGAATATCTTGGTACTGGACCTTAACCTTATCTTTGTGTTTCTTTAATATCAGTGCCTTAAACCAACAACCTCTGATGCCACTATCTTCAGAAAGAACTTCAACAAGTGAACCCTTTTTAATGTGATGTGAAGAACCATCTTCTGCACCCTTGCATATAGAAGCATCTGAAGCACCCAAAACAGAATCTGGACTAAATTTGCAGTCACCTTTGATGTCACCTGCGGATGGTAGATTCAAAGTACCAACAGGACTAGGACGACGTCTTTTCCTTGATCTAATCCCCACACAACCAACCAATGGAGCTCCTAATCCTGGGTCAGTACCAGGTGCTTGAGCACCTTCACCTGATTTTAAAACGGATACATTCAAGTATCTAAGCATTTCTTGTTTCCAGTAACCTTCTAATTGTGTAATGTCATAGGGCTTTATGCCATCATCTCCATATAATTTCTGGCAGAAGAAAGATACTGGCTGAACATGCATTGGCACCTTAAGAAATTTCTCATAATGCTGAGGACTGAGGACAGTAGCCAAATAATCTATGCACTCAATGCTGATATCTTGACGATAAAGAGAAAAGAAAATCTCTCTGTCATTAATATCATCAGGTAAAACAGAACCAACTTCCTCAGTTTTGTGAAACCATCGTACCACAACCATCTTCTTCCCTTTAGAATCCTCATAAAGATCTTCCAAATATGCAACAAGTCTCTTATTTTGCTCCGCTAAAACATACACAAAATCATTCACCTGCAATTAATTCGTGAAAACAAAGTAATGTGAGCTTTAGCACAAGGAAAACTAACAGCAAATCACACCAGCTAACTTCAATAAAAACATTAAAATAAACTCACAGATATTCTAACACCATTCCGGAGAAAAGATTGATAATGCTTACGCCGTTTCCTACAAGTCCAAGAAGAACCCATCCAGGAGAACGTTTTGATCTGCTCAATAGGCTCCTGAAATTTCCCATTCTGATAAGAATCAAAAGAGAAACCGATTAATATTTTTCATTATCTAACAAGAAACTCTTAAGATTTAGTTAAAGCAGTAGTACCATAAAAGTGCTCATATTTAATCCTCCAGCATCTTTTTCAGTCATAACAGTAGCTGGTACATCTGCTACATGAGGCATCACACCTAAATAATTAAAGAAAAGCAGTAAACAAAAGATCAGCAATACACATCAATAAACGTTGATCTCTAATTAGAAAATCAAAAAAAACTTGAAAGAAAATATCAATTCGTGCAGACATGCTCAGTACCAAAAGGTGGAAACCGGATCTGTCTGCAGCAAAATTAAGTCATTAATAGGTTTAGCTGCAAAAGTCGCAACGGAACCAGTTAACATCTAAATACCCATAAAATCAAATTATCGAAAGAAAACAGATTCTTCAGAAATTTAAGAAATTGATACGAACCCAGATCTAAAATTCGAAATCTATAAAAGGGCAGAGAAGATTTCGAAACAGAGAATGAGAAAATTTACCAGAAACAATGGAATCGAGCCAATTAGCAACATCATCTTTGGAATTAAGCTTTTTCAAAACAGAGCGATTCTTCTTCAAAGCATATCTAAAAGACATGCGTTTAGAATTCTTCAACCTCCCAATAACAGCTAGATCTGCAATTCCATCTTTCCTCTCGAGGTAATAATGAACCTCCATCTTTCCTTTCGTGTTCTTCACATGTAGCTCATTCCAGCCGCAATACGACGGCGTTTCCGACGACCACGCCATTATCGAATCTCTCTCAAATCGGAGGAAGAAAAAAAACCTAATTTGAGCTCTTGGGTCTCTCTCAATGCGCGTGAAGTGATGGAAAATTGAAGAAAGAGAGAGCTTTTTGGAGGCGGAATTTGAATAATATAAAAAAAAAACAGAGGAGGGAGGAGATTAGGGTTTCGAATTTGGGGATAAGATTAAGGGTTGTGATTGGATCCACGTATATGATTCGGAAGGAGCGTCAGTTTGTAAATTACGGTATTATCCTCTAGTATTAGAGAATATTACGATAGTACCCTTGAGGAGGGGTTTATTGCTTCCGTCACGATTTTGGAATTTTTAAAACGGAAAAAGGGACAAAAGACAAGTTGTGTAATAAAAATTGAAACGCGTGATTTACGGAGTTTTTATTTATTTTAGAAGACTTGTTCTATTTATTTGCCAGCTGTGCTTTCACGTCTTTTTGGATTTTTTTCTTTTTTTAGGTGTTTCAGTATCTGTTAGTATTTATTTTAATTTTTGGATCTTGGTAGAAAACTAAATATAGAAATAATATATATTCTTATCTTTTGACTTTGATCGAATTTTGGGGAAGTTTTCAGATTTGTGGTAAATGGAACGATGTGTTTATGAAAAGATTGCACAAAAAAGGAAACAAATAATTTCGGACATATATCTTTTTAGTTTGGATAATGTATATGGATCCAATCTATATCTCTATAAACTATATAAATAGAATTAGTCTCTCTTTTTTTCTTACATCATTAGAGCTATTTGTCTTAACTCTTAACTGATTATAAAATCAATGCATTTTTTGTTGACAAAAGATGGTGGATATGTTTTCAACTTTTCAATATTCAATATGGTAATAGTTATTGGGCCTTATGGCCGCAATCTCAAATTAAACGAAGACTTGCAATATTTTTTTTTTCGCAACACTTTGGTTTCACAAATCAACAATATAATTGTTCCACCATTAATGTATTCGTCTTTCGGCCCCTTTGTACTACTTTCGGCCCAATATGGCTTATTGCATCTTCAATCATTTTTCACTTTTCTAAATACTAGCAAAGACAACCAAATATAATATGAAATCAGTTTTATAACACGGTTTTAGTTTCATTTTTTAACATAAATAATATTCATGCATGATCGATTCTTTTTATTTTTCGATTCAGACTTGTTTCAATTTTATATTCTAGTGTTAATCCAAAGTAAAATTGGTTTGGAATTTACGTATGCTGTTTTAATTTAATTCGGATCGGACTAAATGAGTTTATCAATATTGAAAACCCACAACAATGGACAAAGCCTTTTTTTTTTCTTTTTTTTGGGCAAATAAATGGACAAAGTCATTCTTTCTAATTTTATTGAATTGATAAATACATATTACAACTATACTAATTTAGTAATTTTACATTACACACCCAACAAGACTCATGCATCAACTAAACTCCTATTGGACAACTGCAATTCATCTTTAACCGGACTACTCTCTTCCTTGCTATGATGCACCTGAACCGGTTTATACGTGTAAATCTTGGCGCACCATAGATAATACACAAGATTAACAGCTTGTAACACTGTAATCAACCAGTAAAAATACTCAAGCCTCCCTCGGTTCAAATTGTTATCCGGTAACCAATTGCTCCCATCCGGTTTAGCACTGAATTTATGAACCAAAGTCACTAGCAAAGTGCTCACATAGTTTCCGATCGAAATCGCCATCCAAAAAAGCGCCGTCGCCGTGCTCCTCATACTCTCCGGCGCCTGATATTAAATGAGTTACTAAATCGTTAGTTATTCGGTTACATAAGTTAGTTAGTTAGTTAGTCAGTTAGTTAGTTAGTTAACAAAGTTAGTTATACTCTGCTTTGCAAAAAAAAAAAAGTTAGTTATACTCTGCTTTATAAGAAAAAAGTTAGTTATACTCTGCTTATATAAGAGACTTTGTATAGTGTTTTCATTACCTGATCGTAGAAGAACTCTAAATGCCCGATAGACATGAAAGCTTCCGCGACTCCATGGAGACCGTACTGAGGAATCAACCAAAGAAACGAGATTGGAACAATCGTGTGAGGTTTATCGAGGAGACCGTGCTCAATCGCGACTCTTTTTCGCTTGATTTCGACGAATCCAGCAACTAGCGTGGCGATTATCGAGATTACGAATCCGATTCCCATACGGTGGAGGAACGTGATGCCTCTTTCGAGTCCGGTGAATTTGCGAGCGACTTTGACGAAAATGCGGTCGTAAAAGACGATTGTGGTAAGCATTGCGATAGTTGTGAAGACGGACATTGAACCGGCTGGGATTTGGAAGGAGTTTGTTAGGTGACGGTTCATGGTTTTGGCTTGTTGTAGTGAGAAGGTTCCTTGTTGAGCATAGGCTGTGATTAGGAGAATCCCGGAGGCTCCAATTGGACCCATTCGGATCACGGATTTGAGTTCTTCGACTCGGTGGACTGTGCTTAGCCTCCAATGGTTGGGGATTTGGCCCGGTTTCAAATTGTCTTGCTCCGTTACTATTGCCGCCTTGTCCAAGAAACTAATATTAAGAGCAGAGTTAGTTGATTATAAGAATAGTGCAATCATTTTAGAATAAATTTGGTGAAAATGTTAATTCTTAGTTAGTTAATGCTTGGTAGAAATGTTTAGTCCATTGATGCATGCAGTTTTTATTAGGTTTTTAAGATTTTTGCTTAAGTGTTAGAGTTTAGTTTAGATTTGCTATAGAATTTTTGTTTACAGAATCGAAAGAAAATAGCTCGTGGTTTTGTGAGAGAAAGGTAGATGGAGAAAAATAATAATTATATGTCATAGGAGCACTAAACAATTAAAAACTTGAATGGTTATTTTACTAAAATTTATAGAAGAAACAAACTTTATTGGTGATTCAGTTAGTTTTTAAAAACCAAAAATTCCTTTAAAATCTATAACCACTCTAGGTTTTAGATTATACAAATTGAGCAAGACAAATATGTGACAGATGAAAAGGGATTAAGGCCAGTCATTATATAATTATCTAAATCTTAATTACTATTTTCGAAATGGGTCCAATATCCAATTATTGCTATATAGTATATGCCAAAAAAAAAAAAAGTGACAACTTTGATATGTTGTCCTCTTGCTTTTGGAATTGCCTTTTATTTACAATGAACCACCGATCACAATTATTATGTAAGTTTTTGGATGTATTTTGTAGTTTTACTTTTAGTTTGTCTGGTTTCACCCAGTGGACAAGTTGTTGTACGATTACTCAATTGTTTACGTTTACTATATTGAGTTTTAGTCTTCATGTCGTATTGATAGAAATATCATTATTCAGATTCAGATTCTTATACGTCTCCTCATGACTATCGATCTGGATATAAAATCAAACATTTACATGAATAGAATCATTACCTCATGTGTTTGGTGTGGGTAAGTTTACCACCTAAGGAGATAGGAGCATCAATCTCATCGTTGAAATAGAGAAGAGAAGGATCAGAAACCATCCTCAGTTTCCTTTTACGAAACGCCGCGACTCCCACTTGGATCAAGCGGGTAAATGGACTACCCGCGGGATCCAAGTGACGGTAAAGCTGGAAACCGCCGACAAAAGCAATAACGGATAAGAACATAGCTACTGTCGGGATGCCTAAACCTAGACCCCACCCAACGTTATCTTGGATCCACACAAGAACCGTCACCGCTAGTAAAACTGCTGCTCCCATGCAAAAGTAGTACCTATAATGCAAACCCATCAACATAATTCATTATTTTGGGTTATAATAAGTATAACTATACTTTATTTTCAATTTAATTAGAAAACTATCAAGGATATCTATCTGTATAATAAATTCTTTAAACTCTATTAAATATAAAACTCTATTAACAACGCATCGAGTATAACCATCAAACTTGCACATAAATATTGATCTTACGACTTTTAGAACACTTTCATTAAAAAAAAAGGCCAATAGCTAATAGTTACATTTTTTACTTAATAGTTGTGTTATAAAGTCATGTTAGCTATTTAGTCTCTTATAGGGTTAAGACAAAATACAGTATTATATGTTTCAAACATGTTAGGTCATCCTAGTACTATTTCAATAATTAGATACCTTTATAACCACTTCAAAAAATAACAAAAGTTATTATATATAAGGGTTTTAATTATAGATATAAATGTAGAAAGGTACGTATAAAAATACCAGTTGAAGTAGTTCCAAGTTTTGGTGGTTTGATTAGGATCCGACTCGTCGAACTGATCAGCACCAAAAGCAACAACACATGGTCGGATCCCACCCGACCCGAGAGCTCCAAGAAGAAGAGCTACGTATAATATACTCAATTGTGCTGTGTCAGCTACTACACAAACCTCTTCTCCTTTACATGGTGGTGGCCTTAACGTTGGTATTATTGCCGATATCGTAAGCAAAGTCATCCCCTGTTTTTTTATTCCCATTTAAAATTTCTAGTAAAATAGAATGATCGAGAAAATGTAAACTAGACTAAGTTTGGTCCAAAGAAACTGAGCTTTGTTTTTTTCCAACGGTTTTTCAGTGATTTTTCAGACAACTTCTTTGTATATATATAAACTTACGATTTGATAGATGATGGAAGCAAACGTGATGGTCCAGAACCGGCCGGCGAAAGAGTCGGCGATAAAGGCACCAAGGAGAGGAGTGAGACTCGAAGTTCCGGCGAAGTTTGTGAGAGTGTTGGCTGCTTTGGTTAAGGGAAGGTGAAGCTGTGTTGTTAAGTAACTTATCATGTTTGCGTGAAACCCAACCACCGCTAATTTCTCACATATCTCGTTCGCTGAATATATATCATTAGAGATTATATATCAACTTCATATTTTTCACAAAAGATCAAATAATAATCATATTGGATATATATTATTGTTTCATACCGAAGATGAAGGGCATGGTAATTAATCCTCCCTTTGGTCGATTTGGTCTCCCATGAAGTTGTTTTTCTTCTTCACTGATCTTGTTCATGCTTTGCTCTTCCATGATGTTTCTGAGTGTTTCTTGTAATAATTAGTTATGTTTTATATATTAAGTTTGTTGTAAAACTTGTAAGTGTTGAGAATGGTATTAGCCAGGAGGGCATATATTTATAGGCTTTTTTTTTGGTTCAGAAATTATTGAGTGCTTTATATATAGTGTGGCTCTCGTCCGTACGAGATCTATAAAGGAACGAGACAGTGACGTCTATTGATTTACTAGCCATGAATTATACCAGATTTGGTTTACGTGGACCGGATTGAGTTTCTGGATTCCGGTTCATCCTTTAGTAAATATCTTCGGAATTTATATTGTGAAGATGGGACAATGCTTCAACCGACACTCATTCTAGTCCTGGTTTACCAATCTACCGTTTTGGTAACTTTTAACTTTTTAATCGAGCATATCTTCCTCTGGACATGCAACAGTTTTTAATGATCTAATAGACTAATACTCTTTACTTTTCAAAATATAAGACGTTTTAGTTAAAAGCACGCAGATTAAGAAATAACCACTTTTAAAAAGTTCAACTAATCATGAATAAGACTGCATAATATGCATATAAACTTGAAAACGTCTTATATTTTGAAACAAAAATAATACCTCAAAACGTCTTACATTTTGAAACGGAAGGAGTACTAATTACCATAACAAAAAAAAACACTACATGTAAAAAGATGGTTTATTGAAGGTCTTTTTTATCAAACGTGTCAGATGCTTCAAGTAGTTTATGATATATAGTTATATATTAAAAAAGATTTGGATTCACAAAATATTGTTTTACTTTTGGTAGTTGCAGATACCAAAAGGCGAATGTGAATGAATATTATACTATATATGGAAAATATGGATTTTACTTAGTAGTGTGAACGATACACGTAAGTTTGTCTAGAGATGAAATTTGATAAAAAGTGGTCCACGATTATCTAAGAAATTTGGATGATGTTTGTGGTGGTATCTGTTGTTACATCATCGTTCAAATGCATTTTCCCAATTTTATAGTGTCTATCATATTGGCTTTCAAGATGAGATTGTGCGGATCGGATCAATATCGTTAAACACAAAATCCAAAAACACATTTGTTTAGTGGCAGAGGAAGCTTTGGTGAAGAGTGAAACTCCCAGACCCGAGTTCGATTCTCCTTGGAAACAAAAACACATTTGTTTGGGAAGTCTGTCAGTTGGGCTTTGGCCCAATTGGTTTACCTGGTAGTCAGAAATGCAGGCGGCCTGACTACCCCCTGGCATTAGTCGGAAGGCATTCCAAACTCGGATCAGGCAGTGTGGTGGCCCAATTCTACCTGGATCGGGAGAAGTCCACTCTATAGCACCTCGGTGCGTTCCTATCGAGGCTGACCGGATCAGCCGATAGGGTTTATCAAAAAAAAAAAAAAAAACACACAAAATCCAAATTTTTGTGGTTGTGGTGCAACACCATCCATAAATTATTTGTTTGGACAAGCGTTTCTCTGTGTATTATTTGCATATGTTCATGACATAAAACTGCTATTTCATTTTGTGTTGTAATTTTTTAATCTTTACTCTATGTAAATTAAAAAAAAAATCCATCGAAATTTAAATGATGTGAAGATTCATTTTGACTAAATATAGCGTACATTTATACTAAATGTTTTGATTATTGCATCTGTTTACTTGATCCAAAAAGCTGCTTGTATCGTTTATTTTCACACTACATCTCTCTATATCTTACGAACAATCGCAAATAAAGAATGAAAAAAAGAGGAGACCGCAGAGAAGTCGACGAAGAAGAAGACGCGTAAGATGTTTACGAATTGGGACCTCGATTGAGATCTCTACGCCTCGGCTATCTTTTCATTTACAGAATTGCTCACACAAGATGACACACATCTTACACAAAAATCACTCTAAGCTCTACTTTTATAGGCATACTCTACTACAACAATCCAATAACCATAAACAATAGTCGAATTCATATAAACAAAACCGGTTTAAACATCAAGATTAAACTTGATTCTCATCACTTATTACCAGTATATTGTGAGTTTGTGTAGTTATAAGTAAATAAGAAATAAGTTTGGATACTTTCTAGTTTCTAAGATATATCAATCTGAAATTGAGTGCTAGCCGTGTAGGATTTTAGCATGCGTCAGAAATGGATTGCAAGTGACTAAAGAGCTTGGGGAATCAGATCATCCGAATGCACATCACATGTATGTGGGGACTCTATCTCCCTTTTTGCACTCCAATCCCACTCTCTAGTGCCACACAATGACTTTCAGTTTCATACGACTTCTCTTCTTCTTTTTACTACCCAAAATATCTCTCAGTTAATGATTATAAATTATGAATATTATCAACTAACATAATGTGAATAAAACTAAGTCGTAATTAATGCCTTCACGATATTTTGTTACTTTTTTTTAATAATCATTCTGACATCAGGATGCTCTATCATTTCTGTTAGACTGTTAGTTAATCATAAAGTAGTCGAATTCAAAGAGAAAAAAGGTTTGTTTTCCTGACGTCAAAGAAACAAAAAAGAAAGAAAAAATGTATGTTTACTTTCTGGAGGTAATGTCTCTTTCATCTAGAAACGATTATAAATAATGAAATGTTTTTTTTTATTCTAATGGATTTGTATATGAGCATTTCTTCACGTTTTATGGGAAACCCAAAAAAGAAATGTAATGCATGTTGATAATATAATACGTCTAATCACTAAACAATGTTACATACACAAATACAATCGCATAAAATTAAATTAAACACTTATATTTTCATATTTTAAATTAAGCAGAAGACAATTTTTGTTTTTTAATCAAACAGAAGACAGAACTTTAAGCGTTTCTTAAACTTATGAATGTTTCTATATAGATGGTACACGAGACTTTTTAAAGAATTTGACCAAATCGTCCACTCTACGTCAATTACACAAGATTCGCATATGTTTACTAAAATTCAACTGTTGCAACTTGCAATCATATACAAATAAATGCATGTTCTATGTATCACATTAAATTTCGTCTATATTGCAGTTAAAGTTCAACTGGTTTTATGGAGTGAAAGCAAATTAACGATTATGGTTTCAATTTTCAAATGTTATCGTATATATTGTCAGAGAGACTCAGGTTTGAAGTATATTCAACAATATCACAAACTGAACTTTTGAGATGCATATCACAATATCTACATAAAGTTATAATGCGGATATATCCTTATCATGGACAAATTCTTTAATACATAAATATGCATTTATCAACTAATATAAATTTAGAATAATCCATGTATATGTGGGTTTCATTTTCTTCCTATGATTGGTCAATACATTAAAATATATGATGGCCTTAAAAGTTTTTTCATATGCTTTATCATTATTTCATATGCTTTATCATATGATTTTTGCAAGATTTTAATATCTTTAATTTTGTCAAGAATAAGATACTAATCCATAAACCTTAGTGTTGTCGTCTACAGGCTATAGCTTATATTAAACTCTTTTGTAGGGGTTTTCATCACACCTGCATTATAATTATGATAGAAATGAAGTAACGAACTAACCACTGTTATATGCTAAAAGTTACATATTTACGATCAACCAAAAAAAAATGAAAGGAATGGAAGAAGAAGAAGAAGAAGAATTGGTAAAGATCACATGAGATTGCCTCTTTCTAAATGTGATCAACATATAATAGCTGGCTCTCTTTGCCTCCACACACGTATGATCAGCTTTTGTTCCCATCTCAAATTCGGCAAGCCTATCTTTCTCCCATTTTTTGTTTGTTTGTTTTTGTTTTTTGTTCTCAAAGTGAAACGAATTTGAGTTCCATATAATAATATCTTCAATAGTGTTATATCATCCATACCAAATTGAGAAAAGATAGGATATGGAATATGTATACAGTAAAGTAATAATAATAAGAACTCAAGCATATATATTGAATCATAAAAATAAAAATTTGAAACATAAATTTGAAAAATAAAAATAAATTATTTTTAATAAACAAATATTTTAGATCATTTCGCTCTGTCGACCCTAGCTATATCAAGATAATTTGTGATATATATAGATTCGTACTCAATTTGACACTTAATCATCTTGGCGAAAGACAAATCACATTACATATTATACAATTTCTAGCCAAATTTGGAACTCACTGGGTGATGTAACTTTGTTTTCAAAAGTTCGAAAGGTATGTAACGTTGTATTATCAGAATATATTTCAAGAAACTAAATTTTTTGTTATGAGGAAAAGACAAGTTTGCATCTACACAGGTTAACTTAACGAGATTTGATAAAACACACGCTCCATTTTGATATTCATATATCTCCACTAACTTAAGTTGCAAATATTTTATTTACACAGATGATTAATATTTATGGAGTTCACCATTCATGAAACTGACATCCAAATACACACACACAAGAAAAAAGAAAAAAAAAACAAGTTATTTCCTTCCGACATTGACACCAATGCGAATCATGCGACCAATTCTTTATAAAAATAATTACACAAAGTAATTATATATTAAAGATGTTTCATGTTGTCTGGGTCACTTTTTTATTATTCAATGATGCAATCATTATAGTTTCGAGTGATGCTATTGCTTATTGTAGCATCATCCCATGTGTAGGAGGAAAAAAATGAAATATTGGTAATTTGCAAAGTGATTAAATGGCCATATTAATAATTTCTATATAATACTCCCAACATTAATAAATAACGTAATAACATACTAAGTAACGTGGGATTCTAAAGAAACTTTTCCTACGCATGTTTTAATCTAGCTGAGTTTCGTTTTGAGTACTTTTTTGAATTCATACCTGACGACACACAATAATACAATCAGACAATGGCACAGAAACATAGTGTAAATACTTTCAAATTTTGTGTTTACAATGCCAAATATGAATGAAATCAACATAACTAAAAAACGCTTTATCAAACAAATTATTAGCTTTTTAATGCTGTATGAAATCTTACCAACAAGAAATGTTTAGACAATAATTGCAACTCAAACGGGAAATTCAATAAAGATTGGCTCTCGTGGACTGGTAATTGATATGAATTGATACCTAAATCATTTGAAGCAGAAAAAATAAAAAAATTTAAAGGGAGAGAAAAGTGGAGAAAATACGTAACCAGTGCGATACCAAAACACAACGTGTCCCATCATTATGATTATTGCGATTTTTGGTGTTTGAAGATTGGTTAATGTCATTATCCTAAAGATTGGTCCATGCCACTCAAAATTGTAGTTTCTAAAGTGAATTTGTATGTCTTCTTTCCGGTCCATTTCAAATCGACATAGAGAGATAGTGCACGCCTAAAAACAATGACACTTCCGTTGTTATACATATTAAAGCATTTCGTCGTTTTGGAAATCAACGAATCTTATTTACCATTTTTTCTGTGTATGATATGAAGATGATGTGATGTGTCTTCTACTCCCATGTTATCCGACAAGATGTGAGACCTTTTTAAGCCACATAAAAACTATAGGATAAATCACACCAGTTACAAAATTATTATGCGACGTAACAATTCGCAAAACCCTTGATAGCATATCCAAAATACATGAAAGAGGTTATAAAATACGGATTACATTTAAAAGTATAAACTTCGTATATGTGCTTATACAATGTACTTATGGTAATATGTAGAACATGCGATTTGCACGGCCGTATCTATGGTGTAATTTTTTTAAAAAAATACACAATGTAGAAAGTAAAACAACTTATATTTTTTACCAAAAAAAAACGACTTATATTTTAGAACTCGTTTTTGAAACTTAGAAACTAAAATAGCACTAAAAATATGACCCCCAAAAAAGAAGTAACACTGAAATAAAAAATTTGAACAAAACAATACTAGGATATTGAAAATTCTGTAAAAATTGCTTGTCAATTTGTTTATTAGAATTTATTTTTAATTGTGTAGGGTCTCTATAAGGTTTTAGTGTACATATAAGCTGATTAAAACAGGGTACGTGACCTATAAACAGAAATGAATTCACAATTAGCCAATTAGCTAGGTCATCCTCGTCAATTTTGCAAACTACAATCACCTGCATTAAGTTAACTCTCGTATCAATTAGAATTAAAGCAAACTTAAAGAAAACAATTAAACCTTTAGCCTAAGAACCATATTTGGATCCTCTTCTTTGTATACATTACAGTTTGGGCTCTCTTCTTGTATCTGCTTAACAATTTGGGGCCTATTCTTGTCTCTACCGCACCATAAACAAAATCCATCATAAATAGACGTCTCTGTTTTCAACTTTGGGCCCTCTATTTTCTTGTTTTGGTTTACATTTGGGCCCTTTACTTTTTTGTTTCGGCCTAAATTAGGCCCTCTATTTTTTTCATTTTTAACAGCAACCCTCTATTTTAACTATATCTTTTTTTTTATACAAATCTGATTGTTATTATGTATCAAATAAATTGTACTTATCAAACATTAAACAAATAAATAAATTAAATACTGTTGTAATATTTTATCTTTCTTCACGAAAAAAACGGCCCAATCATGATGGAATTTATAAAAGTTGAAGAGGCAGAGGGAAGTCACGAGAGTGGAGGAAGAGATTGGCAATGGCATGAGAGTACACGTGATGTGGGCCTTAACGTACCCACGTGTTTAGGCCCGCTTTCTTCACGCCTATTGGCCCACCCTTTCTTCTCTAGCTTCCTTTATTACATCATCACACACACAATCTCCTTTTCCAAAATTTGTCAGACGCACAAAAAAATATCTTCTGATTTAACGGCTGTATGTGTAAGAAACAAAGAGAGATCACCCATGTTGTGTCTCTTTGGATTATGGAATAAAATTTATATTTGGATTATGGAAAAAAAATTTATATTTAGACCAAGACATGTAATCTATAGTTTATGTTAGTATCATTTCATCATCTGAATTCGAATTCGAATATTACATAAGAAAACCTATATTTGTAACTTTCATACGTAATTTGAGTTATTTGAATTCTTGGTTCTTAATTTATATAAGTATTTAAAATTTAGTGAAACTCTTTAAATAAATTGAAAAAAAAACTGATACTAATTTATTCTATCCATTTGTAAATGTTATTTTTTGTAAATCATTTGATAATATATGAGTTTGTAGTTTTATATGGTGTTTGGATAAAAATAGTCACATTTTAGTGCCACGTAAAATTTAATTTATACAAACCTTTAATAGTCAAATAAATTATACTAAAATTTTATTATGTAATATATTTGAATATATTTGAATTTTTTAACAAAAAAAAAAAAGTAATATATTTGAATTTTTTTTTTGCTATTAAGTAATTAAAAAGAATCTTTGTAGTTATTAAAATTTCTTTGATTTTATTAAATTTAAGTTTATTATGAGTTTTCTAATCAAAACCAATTGACAATAAGTAATAAGTAGATTGGTCATAACTCATAACCCTTTATATATGGCTTGATAATTTCTCACTATCTACTTTACTTCATTAACAGATTTTTTCTAAGTAATGTCTAGAAATCTTTGTAATGTAAAACATTTAAGTAGAAATTAGTAATGGAATAAATTGTTATACTATTTGTAACAGTATTTGATTCTATCCAGAAAAAACGAAATGATAGTGATCGAGGATCTGGAATAGAGATTTGTCTTATTTTAATCGAGAAAGAGGCGAGGCAGAGACTGGTGAGGCCATTCCTCGAGAACCACACTTATGCTTTTCCTCCATAAATCCGTTTCTTGTCCATCTCAACTTCTTTTCATTTTATATTTCATACGGTTTTGCTTTTTTAGTTGAAAACAATAAAAACCGTAGTAAATATATATACAATATCGTCGGCCGGTGGAGATTTAATAAGAGAGTAAAGAAGATGATGCCGACACAAACCAAAAGGTTAATCCGATAGAATGAAATGCAAATTATAAGATTAGTTAATTTAAATAATTTACAAAAGAATTTTATTTATCTAGTGGCAGTGTTTATTCCAAAAAAGTTTTATTATGATAGGAGCAATCCAAAACAAAATTATTTATGTTATAAAATCGTTATTTACATGAAATAATCGAGTTGGTCCAGTTGTTTTCGTTCATCAGATGTAGAATTGTTGCAATTATCATTTACAACAACTATTTCTCAGTACTAAAGTTATCATTTACAAAACAAATAAAATTGTTAAAATGTCACGTAATTAGCTCAAATTATAAAGAGTTTTGCTTTGATATTTAGATATTATAGCAAAAAGCCAATAATTTTTTTTTTGCTTTATTAGTTTAATTTTCAAAAAAAAAAAAATAATTAGATAACTAAAATTTATTAAAAAAATATTGTTATTTTATTGCTAATTAAGATACTCTTGAGTATCTTAACCAATGGAAATGTTTTAAGAGAGTTTGTGTGTAAAGTCACGTCAAAATCCTGTTTTAATATCCCATTGGAAATGCTCTTTGAATCTAAAAATACAAGTTTTGATTGGTTATCTTTTATCACAGCGGCAAGGGATGTACCATTTTCATCCTAGTTAATTATAAAAGCGGTATCAAAAACAATACAAAACACTATTCATGTATCACTTACTATACCGTTTTGAATTACCAATCCGATCAACAAACTAATATTCATTTTAGTTGAGAATAGTATTTTCTCTGTATGAAAATGATATTTTAGTTTGTTCTTATCATTTTTGTCCAACAAAAACAAAAACAAAAACAAAATTGTTCTTATCATTATTATTTGGGTAATGTTTCTGTCTGCTATGATATTTATATTTAGAGTTCAATGTTCAGACTTCAGAGTATGTTGCCAAAAAAAAGCCAGGTGATGGATGCATCTGAAATATTCAAATTTGGATCTCGTGAATCCTTCACATCAATACAGCGATTAATTTCTTATATGATTTTTATTATTTGTATAGTGAAACAAAATAATGTGATGATAGTACTTGTAGACAATGTGCAACTCCTGAATCGAGACGCTACATGCATGTATGAATATCGATCTTGGAATCTTCTTCATTTTTAATATTTTTTCTTGCATTACCTTAATTACTCTTGTCGGGTGTCCAAAATCCAAAACTCCAAACTCAGATTTTGCATCTCGTTGTATTTTGTTTAATACAGTTTCATTGTCACGGAGTATATATTTCATGCATGGACAAACATTTTCTTGTAACTGATACGGTGGTGAAATAATAACACTATTGTAAACAAAGTTAAAAGTAATCAGTTAATACAAATATGAGCTTTCTCCTATTATTTTTGATAGTTGAACGATATACACAAAAAAGGAACCTATGTAATTTTCACTTACATTGTTAAACTACACTGATTTAGAAAATGATGCTACTAAGAATAAAAAAACTAGTTACATTTTAGAAAACAACATATTTTGGAATAAGGTTTCAAATGGTGGTAACTGACAACACTTTGAATAGTACGAGATAAACGGTTATAAAAGTGTAATACAGTTTTATTATGGTACGGTTAAAAAATGCTTCATGTGTAATAAGCAGTGCGGATCAATATATAATTGGTAAAAAAAACATCATGCGGTATATTTTATAGAGTAGAGGGTTCGATTCAAGTTCGAGTTCTCTGATATGATATAAAGTCGAAGTGGATGGTTGGATTCGAGTTCTCTCTTCTTGTTAGGTCTGGGAATCGAGAAATAAGGTTAAGGTTACATGTCGTGACTTATCCCAGTAGAAAAGTTCTGAGATTCGGCGGAACCGCTAACTCCAGTCAAGAGATCGAGGTCATATTATTTGCTTCAATGGAGTCGTGTCGGGGTTTGGTAGTACAGATTTTGTGTTTCTGTTATACGCTCATTTAAAAAAAAGTTATGCCGGTTTTCCGATTTGGATCTGGTCTCTTTTGTAACCATTTATTTTGAACAAGCAACAATGGTCCAAAATCCATTGAAAAAAAATTAAAATACAGTTATTAAAAACAAATGAAATTGTAAGAGTAGTGAAAAAAAAAACTAAATTTGTGTAAGGGCTTAATTAACGTGGAAATTGAGCAGACAGAGGAAATTAGTTTAGGAAGCGAGAATCACGCTTCAATTTAGAGACCGAGATGTATGGAGCCACGTTGAAACATATCACCTCTCCTTGGATTTTCTTTGTTTTATTAGATCAATCCTTTTTTTTAATAATAATTCAAGGGTGAATTGCAAAAGTAACCATTTTGAAGAAAGTTATTAAATATATAGCACTATAAAGGAGATAATATAGTGAGTAGCACAAGTAGGTATTGAAAAGACTAGAAACTCCTTCTCACTCATTAGAATGGAGATATGACGCACGTGAAGAAGTATGAGAAATTAAAGAGATTGGATGATGTGGCTTCGTTTGTATCTAAGTAAATTTCACAAAATAGAATAGTACAAAATTATAAGTCAAATAAAAAAAATTATTTCTCACAAATCTCTTAAATGGGTCAAAACAACTCTACCCAATTCGCTTAGGTTCAATTCAAACAAAAAATTTAAAATTTATCTCGCTTTTTCTCTTTTTTTTGTTCAACAATGGTTGTTTCTTTTTTGTATTTATATCTTGACAATATTTTAATTATTTTTAATTAGAAAAAACTAAACCCTAAGAGAGAATAAAGAACCCAAGCAACAATTTTATAAATTCTCTGATGAAATTTTTAGTCTAGTTTGTAAGATTAACAAAATTATCAATAATAATGATGAGATTTCAGAAAAGATACTTGTTAAGTTGATGTAGACAAAGAAATAAGAGTTTAGAGATGAGAGATAAAGACGAGAAGAGGAGAGGAAGAAATTTACAATGAATAAAGGGGTAAGATAGTCTTAATATAGAAGATACATAGAATATCACATCAGAGTTTTTTTTAGGTTAGTTTCTTAATTATTAAATTTTTGTCGGTTATAGTTCCAAATTTCCCATAATTCAATCTCTTTAAGTTTATTGCTTTATTGGTCACCGCATTAATTCTCAAACAACGTAATATCAAAGATATCTGGTCCATGTGAGCATAAATTTTCCAGATATTGTATTCAATTTTAATTTTGCTGCCCATAAAAAAATAAAAATGGCGAAAGAAATTAGTGTTTGCAATGTTTGAAAGAGATACACACATAATTCTCAAACAAAAACTGATTGACAATTTAATTTCCAATAACATTACTGGAGAGAAATATATGTATTTGTTTTATAAAGCTATATCTATTGTTTATGAAAGTATCTCACTATTGGAGACATAACCCAAATAAATTTATCTATTTTTACACAAGGAACCATTTTGTTTTAAGCTGTCAAAAAAAAAAGAACCATTTTGTTTTAATTCAATTAATAGGAAGTATATATGAATGAAATGTCTATTTAAAATTTTAAAGTTATCTATATATATATATATATATATATATAAAAAGACTAAAAATATATATTTATAGATATAATTTTAAAGAACCAAATAAAGCTCTTTCAGTCATTTTCAAACAATACGTTAATCATTTTTTTATTTTGTTTCACAATTACATTATAAAATATAAAATTTATAACGCGTAGATAAAAAATATATATTGTGCATTATAGTTTTTTCTCGAATTTTTTATAAAAAATTATATTATAATTGACGGTGTCAAAACAAACTAACTCACTCAATTCAACCCATCATAAGTTTGTATTTAAGTTTTAACTATATATTTACTTTTAACTCAAATAAATAAATTAATATCTCAGATATCCTATTTTTGATTTGTACATATAACTGAGTTTTCCACATATGCCTTAATATCGTATTATGAATAATTTAATTATATAATACATTTTATTGGCAGAAAGTGAAAAACGCCAACTTTCTAAGCTCTTCGAAAAGAAAAAGCTTATTTTCTTCCTTTTCTCAGCAAAAAAACGCCAATGTCTTTTTTGGTTTTTACTCCTTTTATAAACTTTTGCCTAAACCGATTAATGAATAGTTTTTGTTATGGTTTTCAATGGTAACACAAAAAAAAAAAATTCAACTGAATTAAAGCAGATTCCGTAACTTTACAGTCACCATTTGTAAAACTAGATTCAATTGAGTCAAAAATTATAGATCAAAATTATTTTTTAAAAGTAAATCAGATTATACAGATATGATATATGAATAATTCAGATACATAAAATCACCACCAGAACATAAAAGACAGAAATTTGGGTTTGATTGGTAACAGCTTTACAAAGCTGTACAAAACTTTATAAAACATACAGTTTTGACAGTTACCAATCACAAAAACTTTATCAAAAGCGTTACAAACAGTTTTATTCTCAGCTTTTTTGTACAGCTTTCTCGTACAGCTCTTTCATACAGTTTTGCACTATTCCGGTAAAGCTTACAGCTCCAGCTAACAGCTAAAAAACTTCTACAGCTTTTGGTTACCAATCAGACCATTTATGTTCGGATACATATAGTTTTGGATATTCTAATAACTTTTAGATAATATAAATTTTTAGCTGAATTGAGCTGAAAATTACTAAAAATTTGGTCAAATTCAGCAATTTAACCAAATTCAGTCTGATTCATTACTATTTAGATCCTATAAAATTTTAATGACTAAGCAATTTTATCATAACCGGTTCATACAGTTAGATTAAAAAAAATATCGGTTATTGTAAAAAGAACCGCAAAATCATTTTCTACTATTTATATCATCGTTTAGTGTTCCACAAAACTTATCAACAACCATAAGTTAAAGAGGGTTCTGTTCTATAAACCCCTCCCTCTCTCTCTCCTTCATTACACTGTAGAGTGTTAAAAGTTTCACTCTATAGCCATGGCTTCTTCTTCTTCATCTCTAGCTTTTTCTCTTACTCTTCTTCTAGCTCTAATCCTCTGTTTCTCACCCACACAATCCTCCAAAACCATCGGCAAAGGCTACCGTTTGATATCCATCGAAGAATCTCCAGATGGTGGTTTCATTGGTTATCTCCAAGTCAAACAAAAGAACAAAATCTACGGCTCTGATATCACCACTCTTCGTCTCTTCGTCAAGTAAAACCAATCCTCTGTTACGCACCCTACATTACTTACCAAACTCTTCTTGATTTCTAACCGTTGGATTTGTTTTCTTTTTCACAGGCACGAAACAGATTCACGTCTTCGTGTTCACATCACAGACGCGAAACAACAACGATGGGAAGTTCCATACAATCTCCTCCCGCGAGAACAACCACCACAAGTCGGAAAAGTCATCGGAAAATCAAGAAAATCTCCAATCACAGTTCAAGAAATCTCCGGATCCGAACTTATCTTCAGTTACACAACAGATCCATTCACTTTCGCCGTGAAACGTAGATCTAACCATGAAACACTCTTCAACACCTCAAGCTCATTAGTATTCAAAGATCAATACCTAGAGATCTCAACTTCATTACCAAAAGAAGCATCACTCTATGGTTTAGGTGAAAACTCACAAGCTAATGGTATCAAACTCGTACCTAACGAGCCTTATACTCTTTACACTGAAGATGTTTCGGCTATTAATCTTAATACTGATCTTTATGGTTCGCATCCGATGTATATGGATCTAAGAAACGTTGGAGGTAAAGCTTATGCTCATGCTGTGTTGTTGCTTAATAGTAATGGTATGGATGTTTTCTATAGAGGTGATTCGTTGACGTATAAAGTTATCGGAGGTGTTTTTGATTTCTATTTCATCGCCGGACCTTCGCCGTTAAATGTTGTTGATCAGTATACTCAGTTAATCGGAAGGCCTGCTCCAATGCCGTACTGGTCTTTAGGTAAGTTCATTTATTGCTCTGTTTTTGTTTTTAGTTCTCTCTCTTGTCTTAATGTTTTGTGGTAATTACTAAAAGGTTAGTGATTATGTTTGTGGTCCTGTAGTGTTTTAAGTGTTAATGATGAGTGTTAGTATCGATTCAGGTTCCTATGAGTTTGACTTGTAGTCAAACGAAGAGTCACGTGAATATAGATTTTGTGTATCGTTTCTAATAGTAATCACTATTTTATTAATGTTCCATTAGTGTTGAAATGGCACATGGTGGAAGGAAATTTTCATTGTAAAGAGTATCTGATTTTCCGACACAACTTTTAGAATAGAAAAAGCTTTACCCTTTTTTTGTGGGATATTGCAAAAATAATGAAAAGTGTCGTTATCTAATTATGGTGTTTCCAATTAAAAGATAAGATTGAGAGATTGGTCTTTGCTTTCCATTTTTGTAGATCGGTTGAAAAATTGAATATGATTATTGCGATTTTATTTGGTCCCTATAGGATCTTGAAATTGGACCATTATAGACATGGACCACGGTTCTTGATTTGAGTTGAAAATAAATGCAAATCTTGATTTTGCCATGTGATAGATTTATAAGCCCATATTTGTTTTATACTAATTTGTTTTTATTAATTTTGTGTTTGTAGGATTTCATCAATGTAGATGGGGATATCATAATTTATCAGTTGTTGAAGATGTGGTGGATAATTACAAAAAGGCTAAGATTCCTCTTGATGTGATTTGGAACGATGATGATCACATGGATGGTCACAAAGATTTCACTTTGAATCCTGTGGCGTATCCTCGTGCCAAGTTATTGGCGTTCTTGGACAAAATCCACAAGATTGGGATGAAGTATATTGTGATTAATGATCCTGGTATTGGTGTCAACGCTAGCTACGGTACATTTCAAAGAGCCATGGCCGCTGATGTGTTTATCAAGTATGAAGGAAAGCCTTTCTTGGCTCAAGTGTGGCCTGGTCCGGTTTACTTCCCTGATTTCCTTAACCCGAAGACGGTTTCTTGGTGGGGCGATGAAATCAAACGCTTCCATGATTTAGTCCCTATTGATGGTCTATGGATTGACATGAACGAGGTGTCGAACTTTTGTTCTGGTTTGTGTACAATCCCACAGGGGAAGCAGTGTCCGAGTGGGGAAGGACCTGGTTGGGTTTGTTGCTTGGACTGCAAGAATATTACCAAGACTAGATGGGATGATCCTCCTTACAAGATTAATGCTACTGGAGTTGTAGCTCCTGTTGGGTTCAAGACTATTGCTACAAGTGCTACTCATTACAATGGTGTTCGAGAGTATGATGCTCACAGTATCTACGGGTTCTCTGAGACCATCGCGACTCACAAGGGCTTACTTGATGTCAAAGGCAAACGTCCCTTCATTTTATCCCGGTCTACTTTTGTGGGTTCGGGTAAATATGCTGCTCACTGGACCGGAGATAACCAAGGAACATGGCAGAGCTTGCAAGTGTCTATCTCAACCATGTTGAACTTTGGTATCTTTGGTGTTCCTATGGTTGGTTCAGACATTTGTGGATTCTACCCTCAACCAACAGAAGAACTCTGCAACCGTTGGATCGAAGTTGGCGCGTTTTACCCGTTTTCGAGAGATCACGCCAATTACTACTCACCAAGACAAGAGCTTTACCAATGGGACACAGTTGCAGACTCAGCTCGTAACGCTCTTGGTATGAGATACAAAATCCTTCCATTCCTCTACACTCTCAACTACGAAGCCCATGTGACCGGTGCTCCCATCGCTAGACCGCTCTTCTTCTCATTCCCTGAATACACCGAATGTTACGGCAACAGCAGACAGTTCTTGCTTGGAAGCAGCTTAATGATATCTCCGGTTCTTGAACAAGGCAAAACCGAAGTAGAAGCATTGTTCCCACCAGGTTCTTGGTACCACATGTTCGACATGACTCAAGCCGTTGTGTCCAAGAACGGGAAGCGCGTAACTCTCCCAGCTCCTTTGAACTTTGTGAACGTTCATCTTTACCAAAACACTATATTACCAATGCAACAAGGCGGGTTGATTTCCAAAGACGCGAGAACCACACCTTTTGGTCTCGTTATCACTTTCCCTGCAGGAGCTTCTGAGGGTTACGCCACCGGGAAACTCTATCTAGACGAAGACGAGCTTCCGGAAATGAAGCTAGGAAATGGACAATCCACGTACGTTGACTTCTACGCTTCGGTTGGAAACGGGACCGTGAAGATGTGGTCACAAGTTAAAGAAGGTAAGTTTGCATTGAGCAAAGGATGGGTGATTGAGAAAGTGAGTGTTTTGGGACTTAAAGGAACAGGACAAGCTTCTGAGATTCAAATCAATGGCAGTCCAATGACAAAGAAGATTGAGGTAAGCTCGAAGGAGCATAGTTATGTGATTGGTTTGGAAGATGAAGAAGAGAACAAGAGTGTGATGGTTGAGGTTAGTGGACTTGAGATGCTTGTTGGTAAGGACTTTAACATGTCTTGGAAAATGGGTATCAATTAATTTACATGTTAAGAGTTGGTAAAACTATTGGGGAGGAGAATGAGATTATTAAAAACAAACGGTTATGTTTCATTCTTCTCCATTTCGGATTATAAGAAAAGAAAGAATAGAGGTTTGGTTTTTAGATTGTGTCTCTGTCTTTTTATTAGAAGATGTTTTAGTCTGAATAAAAATTGGAAGCACAAGAAGTATTATTATCTTTTGTTTTTGTGATTTATTGACTTCTTTGTTTTCATTGGCTTTAGCTCCTAAGTTCTAAGTCAGAAAACCTGACAATGGATAAGTTTTTTTGTGAATTCCCAAATATTTAAGAGGACCATATATGTTTTCTGACGACATCTTTTTCTACAAGATCGATGCAGAGATATTGGGACTTTCGAAAAAGTCATATGGTTCGTTATCGTTACACACATTTCAGTGAGGTTGGGTTGGGCTTTGGGCTAGGGTTTGGACACTTCTCATATAGACATATACTTAATCTACTCCTCATTTTAATTTTCGAAACATACCAGATTTTAGATCAGTTTTGGAATCATAGATATTTTGTCCACCTTTATTTCAGAGTATATGAGAAATCTAACCAAAGTGAAAACCTTATATGATATCTCGAAAAGATTTTAGTCTAGGAAACCAACCCGATCACATAAAGTTAGATGTATTGGCGGATCATATAAGGCTTAGGCTTGATACTAGTTTTCAAAGAATTAGATCAATGATCGTCCGATTACACATTCGAAATTAACTATCCGTTAATAACTTGACAACAATATTACGTATGTCAACATTTATTGCGCCATATATCAACCCATCAACTGTATTTTGTGTCACCAACTCACCATTAAAAGTGCATAGTTATGTTCTAACTTGTATTGTTGTGTCATCATTTTGGCACCAAAGGACGATGCAATCGCTTGAATATGTCATGTAACGGTCGATGATAGACTTTTTTTTTTTCTCACTCAAATTTGTTGTTTTATGCCTAAGTCCTAACCATTAATCTTACATTAAATCTCAAAGCCTATGTATTTAAAACTTGTCGCCCTCTTGAGTGTCGATGTCCTTATCTCAAAACACATGCTAAAATCTTTAGTAAAGACAACAGAATCTAACAAAGTTAGGCAAAGATCTATGACTCTAAACTAATTCCAAAAAGCCTAGTAGATGAAGAAAAGTCCAGCCCAGAAGATCCAATATTCAAAGCCCTACGACTTTAATTATTCTCACTCACACATCCAAAAACTTCAATTATTCTATAGAGAAACAATAATTTATTAAATTGCTAAACCTTTTTACTTAAGAACAAGTGCTTATACATAGTCGTGGTGAGAGATGGGAAAGAAGTTTCCACTCTCCAACAACTTTTGTAAACTATTATTCAACTTGTCGGCTTTATACTTCACACTTCGTTATTATTGTTAGCTCTGTCAATTTTTTTTTCCCGTGATGATAATTTTTTTATACACTAATATTTGATTTCAGATAACAGTTTCTTTTTAACCATAGCCAAGTTAAAATAATGTTTTTTTTTCTTTGTTGTTAAGGTTTTGACCATGTTTCACAGCAGACCATAAATGTTTTTTTTTTCTTTATTGTTAAGGTTTTGATTTCACATAAGACCAGGAAACAAAATTAGCAATTAAAAAAGATATATTGTAATAAGAGAAATTCCTAACAATAGCCCTAAAACAAGTTTTATTGACAATAATAGCACACACTCCATAAACTTCCAAAAATAGCACTAGTTAACTTACTATTAGTGTTTTTGTTCTAAAAATTTTATCACAAGTTTTTTTTTCAATAATACCACAATTTTTATATAAAAGCTATTCAACAAAATAAATTAGAAATAAATTTAAAATATTATATTTGGGTTCTCTATTTCCAATTTAGGGTATATATTTCCACCATTTAAAAGAGATTTTGATTCATTTTAATATTAGTTTATGGTATTATATTTGGGTTCCCTATTTCCAATTTAGGGTATATATTTCCACTATTTAAAAAAGATTTTTATTTTTAATATTAGTTTGTGGTATTATATTTGGGTTCCCTATTTCCAAATTAGGGTATATATTTCCACTATTTAAAAACAATTTTGATTCAATTCAATATTAGATTAGTGTTTGCTCTCTTTTTTTATTTTCTATCTTATATTTTCATTAAGTTTAATTGAAGTTTATGGTGCTATTTGTAGAACTTTTCAAATGAGATGCTATTTTTGGAAAAAACAACTTTTTTGGGGCTATTTGTGTCAATCTCTCTTGTAATAAAGGCTGTGACGTTGGGAAACGAGAGAAACAGAGACCATCGCAGAGGACAAAAGGGCACGTGGCGAGAGTGAATACGTGGCAGGAGATGAGAGATGGTTAGGTGTGGTGACAGTTTTTTGGGCGGGAAGAATAATAATGGCGGGAAAGTGGGACCAAGCAGAGGCGGCTAAATGGCGGGAAAAAGAGAACAGAGGACAGGCACAGTGCTGCTTTGAGCCACGCGCCACCGCTTGCGTGCCCCACTTACCTTCTTATAGCTTTATGCCCAAGCTCTTTATTTTTATTTTATCTTTTATATTGTTTTCCCTTGTTTTTTCTGTTTTTCTGGAGAATAGAAATTTCAAAATATATATGCTAAAAAAATATATATTCAAAAAAAAAAATCTATATGACACACTGATGATTTGGTCTTTATGCAAAGCCGACTTTAGACTAATCCGCAAAAATATGGGCTTGTGATCGATACTTTTAACATTTATTTTCGGTCTTCATTTTTTATAAGTTAAAATTATGTGATGGTACATTATAGAAAAAATATGTTATATAAAGAAAACAATTGAATTAAATATAAATAATTTAAAATTTTAAAAATGTATCCATGCTTTTACTTATACAAATAAAAAAATGTATTACATCTGTCATTTTTTATTTAATGTTTATAGAAAAAAAATTTAAAACAAAAATACTAAACTTTGTATGCTAATCGACTAAACCTGCTATTATATATAATAAAAAATGAGTTACGTTTTTTTTGGTAAGAAATAAGGGACAATGCCTCCTACATTTTATTCAAACTTATAAAATATAAAAACTAAACTCGAGCATGCCGTGGGATTGCAGCTCCACTAACGCCTAACAAAAGCGGAAATACAACATCTGGACACGTATCAAATAAATGAAGACCAAACGGTAAAATGAACGCATAGTTCGCTAATCCGTCTGCAAGACGATTAGCCTCTCCCTATACACATGAGTATCCGGACTATCATATTGTCATTGTATTATTTTTTTTTTGTCAAAGGGATATTGTCATTGTATTATAATTTGTTAATTTGGGCATAATAACCTGTTGGAATCTTGGCAATCGTAATTCAATCAATCCACAACAAGACGTGTTAAATCAATCAGTGCTAGTTTAGTGTAATGGTAATTGTCTTGCAAATTTAGAACATAGATAATTACACGAAACTCGAAGGCAAAATCATGGAATAGATTGGCTAAAATTATGGCATTACACTGACTGAACTAGTCTTTTATTGTTAATGATCTTTTTAAAATAAAAAAGGGCTAAGACTTGCGAATATGAACTTATGGATTTTTTTGTGTAAACTTTTGTGTTTGACCAAGTGTTAATTTGATTAATTTACTACAAATAGAGTTGTCCACATGAATGCATGCACTGACCTAACACATCTTAGTTAAATCGGCTTATCACGCACCAAAGGAACATTTGGTAACGTGACCAAACAAAAAAAAAACATTTGGTAACATGTTCATGTTATAAAATATTAATAGTTTGGATTTGGGAATGAATATTGTGGGGGAATACTTTTATGGAGCTCACGTGATAGAGCTGCAGGACCATTAGAGGACATTTCTGCTTCTGCGAACTTGGCAGCTGGCGAAGAGCCGATGCTTCTTCTTTCACCTACGTGGTCTTCCCATGAACCCATATCTTCATCTCACGTGCATCTCACATGCCAGACAATTAGATTCTCTACCTAAACCTTTTCATGTTTTAAATATACACTTTTCTTCATTTGTTAGTTATTATTACCCACACCGGGTCTTGTTCGTGGCCCTATTAAATTTTGTCACACATCTAGATACTCTTTACCAATGGTATATGCAATATGGAATTAAAATCTCTTTCTTGGTAAAAGTAAAACAAGTATGTGATTTGGTAAATAGAGGTTTTTTATAGATAAATATACCTTAGTACGAGGAAGAAAGAAGAAGACCCAATGTTATGAAAATTGTAAATTTTATGATATATACCTGTTGCATTGTATAAGATGAAATGAAAACTGGCATAAATCACCGTATTCATTTTTCCAATCACGGTTATACACATACGTTTACAGTAAAAATAAAACACTGAGAGTATCCATTATTTACCGATATATGTTTTGTATACAACTTTAACACATAAGTTATCTTTTTGTTGTTGTGTAATTCCTGATTTCACTATCACTTTACAAAAAAAGGGTATTATGATTACTGTTACGAGTTTGTGTTATGATTGATGATTGATACTAAAACTCGCTTTTAGTAAGATTGAAGCAAACATTGGAAGGATCTTTTTCATACACGTGTCGCATGTGTCATAAACATTCTTTGCTAAATCTTAGCAAAATTACTATATAAAATTAGCACTTTTGTTCCACCTCCAAATGTTGTTCCTTAAATCGACAGCTTGTTGATTGATTATTTTTTTACTTTGATATTTATTCCACGACCACTTCACTACTTTGATATTGTTTAAAGATTAGCAATTTTAAACATTTGAGAATAGAGTGAGTGAAAGTCAAGCCTCACATCATGCATTATTTTGGATTATTTTTGACAACGCTCAATATTTTATATATTCTAATTTTTTTTTTTACTTTTTCAAAATTTTATGCCTTGAAAAAAATCTCTTCAATTCGATTTAAAAGTTAATAAAGTTTTACTTGAAAAGAAAATGGAAAAATTATCACTAATTAGTCAAAATTATCACTACAAAGTCCCTAATTTAAGTGAGCATAAAATCGAGAATCTAAATTTGGTTTGTCTTGTCCGTCCCATCCGGGACAACAGAACTATTCGAAGTTTGTAAATAAACCTAAATTTTAGCAGTACAACTATAGTGAAGATAACCAATTTCTTTTTTAAAAAATTACAACATTCATATTTAAACCATTTTCTAAAGTTATAGATTCTTTTGTTTAGCGAGAACTCTTGCAATCTAAGCAGTAAGCACCTAAACATGTGAGATTTATGCTTAGATTACAACAACTTCTAGTTAGCTCAATTTAATTCAACCAGAATCCAAAACTAATTGTGGCATTCTTTTTTTATAATATTAAAATCTAGGGAAAATTAGATTTAGTTAGATTTGTATGAATTTGGCTGAGATATTATTTATAAATATAGTTAAGATTCTTTACCAAAATTGAAAGATTTCTAGATATTTATCCAAATATGGTTATATATAAAAGATATTTATCCAAATAAGGTCACACATATAAAAAGATACTTACCCAATTAAAAAAACTTAGCTTTTTTAACTTTAAAAAATATCAAAAATCAGAAAAATTAAAATTCCGAACCCCAAAAATAAGGATTACTCATGTAATTTTGTTTTTTTTTGTCAGAACAATGCAATTTTATTATATAATTTATTTTAAGGAAAGAAGAGAGTGAGGTACACGCGTTAGGATTCTTAGGCGGGCCATGATAGATGCATGAGTAAGAGAGAGTCATGCGCCATTAATGTATATTTGTCCCTACTTCTTTCTTTATGCCAGCTAATATTTATTTATATGTCTCCTCAAATGGAAAATTTTCTTCTTTTTTTTTTTAAATTTTCTAATACTACCAAATTAAATATGTAACGCAAGAAAAATTGAAGTCAAAAAGGAGCCACTACAGTCAAATACTGTTATTTTTGTTAAAAACGGAAGATTTATTAAATTCAATACATTGAATGGTAACTAAATCTTTTAAGTTGGGGTCAGTAAATGTGAATTTTGCTATAAATTAGGAATGACTTGCAAAAAAGGTTATATTTGTTTCCCAATTTTCACCATTTACAGTTTCTTATTGGCTGCTACAAGTTCATGATTATATTCTGTATATTTTATTTCCCTTGTTAGTCGGTCTTTTCTTTTCTTTGAATTGTTTACTTTTGACCGTCATTGAAAACAGGGAAAAAAATCAGTACTAGTGTATGTTAAAATCAGAATATAAAGAGCGTGAAAGCTTTATTATTATTATTCACAAGAACAAAAAAAAAAAAGAGAAAGAGAATCAGAAGAAACTCACCAACAAGGTCATTTTCTTCTTCTTCTTCTTCTTCTTCTTGTGATTTGTTTATGTTTTTTAATTTTGCTCATATAGAGATTTGCGTCGTCTCTGAAGTATTTTGTAAAAACCAAAGCTTTTTTTTTAATTATATAATTTATTTCAACACTTGTTTACTGTTTTTTCTCTGTGAAATTGTCACGGATCCTTCGTTTTTTTTTTTATATACTCAGAACAAAATAATCTCATCCCCAGATTTCTTACCCATCTATCTATCTTCTTCTCTGTCTTTAGGGTTCTGGGTTTTAGCTGTTTGGGTTTTATTTGGTCGTCTCTTGGTTTCGTTTCTCACTGTTTGTTTTGTCTTTTCGAAGAACAGGAACAGTGTGTGAAAAGGTTCGGTTTTTAGGTTTTTCGATCTGAAATATCAACAAGAAAAAGGCGTTTGTTAACGCTTTGATTTATGTCGGCTGGGTTTGAATCGACTGTGATTTTGTCTTTGATTCATATCTCTTCTCCGATTTCATCATCATCATCTTCTCCATCATCGTCTTTGAAAGCTGGTCTTCTCAACGCTCTTCACTTCTGCTTTAATAAGCAGAGGCTTGTTCTTGAGACTCCTTCTCTTTCCATGCGCTTAAGACCCAAAAGGTATAATCTTTTTCTTCTTTATCTTTAACTCATCTTCCATTTCTGTACCTTCTCTGATCTGAGAGATTTTGATTTTTGTTACAGGACTTGTTCTAGTGTTGAAGTCTTTGGGGGTTTTCACATAAAGCAGCAAAAATTTTCTTTTTTCATAGTTCGCTGAGAGTTTTGAGTTCTTGATACAAAAAAGTTTTGACCTTTTAGAGTGATTTTTGTTCTTTTTGTTTTCTGGGTATTTTGAGGAGTGGGGTTTAGCAACAATGGTTGAGGTTAGAAAAGAACAGTCTTTGAGTGGTACTAGTAACGAGATTAAGAAGAGAGCTAAGAGAAACTCTGTATCATCGTCCCTTCCTCAAGAAACCCAACCTTTGAGAAAAGTCCGTATTATTGTGAATGATCCTTATGCTACTGATGATTCCTCTAGTGATGAGGAAGAGCTTAAGGTTTCTAAGGTTCGGAAAATGAAACGTATCGTTCGTGAGATTAACTTTCCGTCTATGGAAGTTTCTGAGCAGCCTTCTGAGAGTTCTTCTCAGGACAGTACTAAAACTGTTAGTAAGAAAGCTGTGTCTGCTTCTCCTGCTTGTCCTGGGTTGTTGACTAAGAAGCCTGTTGGTGTTAGGCAAAGGAAATGGGGGAAATGGGCTGCTGAGATTAGACATCCTATTAAGAAAACTAGGACTTGGTTGGGTACTTTTGATACTCTTGAAGAAGCTGCTAAAGCTTATGATGCTAAGAAGATTGAGTTTGATGCACTTGTTGCTTCTTCTCTCTCTGGAAATGTGTCGACTAAAACTGTTGTTTCTTCATCTGAGACTAGTCAATGCTCTCGTTCTTCACCTGTTGTTCCTGTTGAGCAAGATGACACTTCAGCTTCAGCTCTTACTTGTGTCAACCCTGATGATGTCTCCGTTGCTCCAACTCCTAATGCTCCTGCTGGTGGAAACAAGGAAGTGATGTTCGATTTCGACTTTACTGATCTACAAATCCCTGATCTTGGTTTCTTTGCAGAGGAGCAACATGACCTAGACTTCGATTGTTTCCTCTCTGATGATCAGTTTGATGATTTTGGCTTACTTGATGACATTCAAGGATTCGAAGACAATGGTCCAAGCGAGTTACCGGATTTCGACTTTGCGGATGTTGAAGAGCTCCAACTAGCTGACTCTAGTTTCGGTTTCCTTGATCAACTTGCCCCTCTCAACATCTCTTGCCCATTAAAAAGTTTTGCAGCTTCATAGGATTTTCCTTAATGTTAAAGTGAGAAGAGTGTTTTTTACTTCGTTTATGTTATAGTGTATTCAAGACATACAAAAGTGTGTTCCGGAGTAGCAAGTTCTTAAGACATAAAGCCGGGTTTTGCAATTAGGAGTTGAGTTTTTATCAAGTTTTAGCTTATGTTGAATGATGTTTTACTGATTCTGGTTTCTTTCAACTTTGGTTTTTTTCTGTGCGCTTTAAGAGCCGTCCAAAGTGAAAGAGCTTGATGATGAATCCATCCATCGTCAGTTTTATTACATCATTCTCCACTTTCATCTTTTGTTAATGTTAAAACAAGATATTAATGGAAGAAGTTTTTTAATTTATAAATTTTGATGTGTTTTTTTTTTTGTCATTGTTCTTATCGATATAGTTTTGTCATCCTTCAATTTAAGCCCCTACCAGTTGGGCGTTAGATTCTGACGTGTTGCGATTCTAAGAATCTAATGGAAAATGACAAATGCATGAATTTGGTATGGTCACTGTTTCTCTGCTGATTCGCCGCGCCATCACAAAACAACATTATTGTTTTTATTTTATGGTTTTTAGACGTTTTTAATGCAGCTTATGAAATTTTAATCAATAATACGTTTGTTAATTACGTTATTGTTTGTTTTAATAAAGGTTGAATAGTAGTAGTAGTGAAAGAGAGTGGGAATTAAAGAAGAGATTGCACGGAAGTGGCAACAAGTCAGGGGTTTGGTTTTGTCAGGTTTACACTTATTATTTTATTAACTCCCAAATATTTATAACAGCTGTATCGCACTTTGGAATTTAATTGAATGTGTTAGAGCATGATTATTGGTAGTATCTTAGAAATAAATCTTAAGAATATTTAAGTAATATATTTGTAAAAGTGATAGTTAAGATATAATATTTTTGGGTTAAGATTTTTGTGTGATTAATGGTAGGTTCTTAACATGTGGTTCTTAGAAAAAAAAAATTAATACAAAAATAAAATTTATAATTATGGAAAATTTCATAATTGTTGCAAATTAAAAAAAATTAAAACATACATGAAATACAATTTATATGAAACACGCAATTCCATCTCATTTCTCCTCTCAATTCGTCGGATCAACAACCTCAGAGCAGGATTTCGCCGTTTTGGTTTCGAGGAAAAGAGAGAGAGAAAGGTCGAGAGAGAAATAAAAAAACGAGAGGTTTTTTTTTTTGGCTTTGTTGATTCTTCAAATTAATCAGAGCAAGACACGTGCTCATATCTAAAACTCATCAACAACATCTTAAATAAGATATACATCTTAGCATTTGTTTGAACTATTCATTAAATTTAATAATTTTTTCCCCTAAGATATGTGTAAGATACCTCCTATAATCCTGCTCTTATATAATAAAGAAAGGTTGGTGTCTTGGTGATTGAGAATTGAGGAAAAGTCAAAGGAAGAGTGTTATAGTGTATAGTATTAGTAACAACACTCTCCCACTACTTTGTGGTTGCACATGCTTTTGTAGTATTCCTTTTTTCTGTACGTACGGGTAAGCATGTCTCAAGCACGTGATACTGTACTATAAGAACGAGAGGTGGACATGCACATGAAAGTAAGAGGATCTTGTGATTAGCTCTCAAAAGACTATATTACCAGAATATTCATATTCATACACATAATGAATCCAAGTGCTTCTATCTCTATGTATTGGATTTTGGGCTAAAAGAAAGAGGTGATTTTCAAGCCCATTAGCTTTAAAGCCCGGTTTAACAAGTAGTAGTTGACAAAGAAAACATTGAGGGCCATTCTCATTTACATGTTCTATGGTCAGTGTGATTTTAAAGCCATTTTCATTAGTTATAGCTTGATTTTAACTGTCCATTATTCAACAATTGAATGAAAATGTTGCAGCTGTGTTGATAACTACGAATGGAGTTATTTCTATTTGTGATAGATATAACTTGGGTTGTGGCATTGAACCTAAGGGTATAAATAGGCGTCGACGCACACATTGTAAATCACATAGCATAAGAGAGTTTTTAAGCAAAGGGTTTCAGTTTTTTCTAGTATAACAATTGAGAGACCTAGTTCTGGTATGATTCCAATTGTAACAAGATCAGGGTGATCTATTACTTTCCGAGGTACTGTCCAGAGCTTGTATAAGTTGTAATTCCGATTAGGTATAACTTTTGTAAGTGTATTTGAAGAATTTCTAGTAATATTGTTTTTGTGAATCTCTTGTCTCAAGTAATGCTGCATCATTTCTGCCACTTTGAACATTTTGCTAATGCTTAAAAGTAATTGGAACAAGTAAATGACCAAAACCAGCTTATTGAATTTTACTGGAGGCAGATATTAAAAACCAGTTACTACTTGCCAGAGTTCAATCGATTGACATCAATCCATAAATCGACAATACGATGTATGAAAATGTATATATATTCAGACTTTCAGAGCAGACCCTTCTTCTGAAAACTGATGATACAGTCATCAAACATCTCAGGTAGTGACTTGAAGGAACCAAATCCCAACTCATGTATCTTCCTTGTGTCCATGCTATGTGGACTATTGTCCCCTTCTTTATTACTACACCTGAAAAAGAAAAAAAACTCAAAGAATCAATCAACCAACCAACCAAATAATGAAATCTTGGTGAATGTAACGAGAGTGAGATTTTAATACTTGTTCTCAAATGGGTAATTAGGATACTTGTTTCTCATCAACTCAATGATCTCAGACCAATGAGCAACAGAACTCGAACATATGATTCTCCCTGATGCTTTAGGCTCTTCCATAGCCAATACATGTGCAGCAACCACATCATCTATATGCACAAACCCTACCGTAAAATTCGGATACTCTCCAGCAAGACCTTTGGCAATAGCAAGAATCATTAGTAGAGTACTTGTTGGTTTTGGTCCAAGCAATGGACCAACCACAAAGGAAGGATTCACTACAACCAAGTCTAATCCTTTCTCTTCAGCTATCCTCCAAGCCTCTCTTTCTCCTAGAGTCTTTGCATATCCATACCAAAGCTATGCATAAATCAAATCAAAGAAGATTTTTTACCTCAACATTGTCCTAGTTCACTTCAAATTACAACAAAAAAATCTAAATCAAGCAGAGTAGAGAGAAGAAAATGTTTCTCACATTGAAACGTTTGCAGTATTCAGGATCACTCCAATGAGACTCATTGAGAGGAGAAGCTTCCGTGGCATCGAAACGGTACCGTATCGAAGAACAAGAAGACGTAAGAACAATCCTTTTGAGACTTCTTTTAAACTTAGCACACGAGCTCATCACATTGGTTGTTCCTTTTATAATTGGATCAACCAAAGTCTCTTGAATGTTATGATCCTGTGGAACAAGAACAGGAGAAGCAGTGTGGAAAACTCCATCAACACCGTTCACTGCTTCATCAAAACTTCTTTCTACCGTTAGATCAGCTTGGAGAATCTTCAACCTCTGTTTTGCTCCTTGAAATTCTCGTAAAAATCCAACCTTTTCTTCATCACCTTCAATACAAATCAAAACCCAGAGATTAAAGGTGGAAACTTTGAATGATTATTGTGTGAGAGAATTGGGAAATTACGTGGGTCTCGGACAGTGGTTCGAACGGTGTGTCCGAGTTCGAGAAGTGATTTGATGATGTAAGAAGCAATGAAACCAGTTCCTCCAGTTACCAAATACTCAGACATGTTTTGTCTCTTCAAAGAAATTTGATATTGAAATTGCAGAGAGATTTGTGATTAGGTTTAATAAAAGTGAGATTTGTGGATGTCAAAGCAGAGTGGGTGATTCATCACATTCGTGTTCTCTCACTATCACCAAATTTACGTTGGAGATATGATAATTATTTTATTTTATTTCAAAGAAGTGCAGGTCATTGGGCTTTCGAGTTGATTTTCAAAGCCCATTGGGCTTCAAAGCTTTCAAAACTTTTTTTTCGCATTTTAGAAGTCCATAATACCTATGCATGGGATGTAACACACCCATGTCGCATGGGATGTAACACACCCATGTCGCATGGGATGTAAACGCACCAATGTCGCATGTGTTTGTGATGGTTATCAATCGTAAAAATAACATAATCTAATATGTAAAAGACTAGAAGATACAAACGATTCTACTTAATATGATATATCGATCGAAGTACAGTATAACGACTGCGATCAGATTGTTAAATTTGATTGTGAAAGTAAAAACATGTTTTTTTTGCGATTTTCTGTTGAAAATTTGATTTTGTGATTTCTCGCCAAAATGAGATTCCGCAATTTTTGTATTGCTAATGATTTGTATTAGTGTTGTCGATGTGTCATAACTCGAATTCAAATTTAGAACACTTCCAACGGAGGTTTCTGATATGGTATCTACAGATTAAAAGAAAAAAACGTAAGAGAGAGAATCAGAAACGGTTCTCGTTTGAGAACCGGTGATAAACGTGATATTTGGCTTCATATGAGTGGTTAAACTTTTTCTTTATTATTTAAAATTTAAATAAATAACTTATTTATTATAAAAGAATTAAATTAATATATTTGAGATACCTATATAATCTCTTACCGTTGAAGATGCTAGTTTGTGTAAGTTCATTACAGATGAACAAATAATTTTATAAGATCACAAATGAGTTTTTTTCTTAGTCATCCTAATTAAAACTAGGGTTGTGAAAAAACAAAAAAGCGAAAACATAATTTTAGCACCAGGTGACAAAACCTTATTGTCAAATCATTCAGCTCGTTTGCATAATTGATACTCGAAAATAACATATGATAGTGAGAATACTTATGGTCCAATAGTCACCAATATATTACTACAATATTATCAAAATCAAAATCAAAATTAATAAAGATAGTTGGGAAGATGGTCTCCTTAATGATCAATCTTATCAAATACCACCCAATACTATATAACACGTTACACGTCACTTCATCATTGCTACTTAAACTATTTATTTTTCCTCTAAAATGGAACAAACGAAAAATCAACATTATTTTCAATTCAAGATTCGGAAATTTGTTAAGGTTTGGAAATGAACTTTGATTTTGTAGCAAATGCTTAAGTTCTATCAATAAAACTAAAATATAGACCAAAAATCAAAACACACCCACGCTAATACCAAAAACGGCAAGACCAGAAGACATTCTAGAGTTCATCAAAGAACTCAAAAGCTCCTTTTAACTGAAAGCCGCATCCAATTAGATTAAATTTTAACAACCCGCAAAAGATGAAGGCTATTATAACATAATCTCAATGATAATAAGCAGAATCCGATGTATATTAATTAATCACAAAGATAACCTCTTAAAAGTTTGACCACCCTAACTATAAGTAGCACATGAATTTTAAGCATTAGATAGAGGATCTTCGAAACCTACCACATCGATGTCTTAGAGGATTTCACTGTTTTCCTACACTTGTTTAATCCCTAATATTCAATCCTCTTCGAATAATTCGGGGATAGAACCGCCAATAGTAGATGACGAAAAATCTATACGAACAAATACTGCTTCAAAGGTGGTTTGTAGATGCTTACAAATGTTGTTAGTGAGGACAAGGAACAAATGTACTAAAACAAACTGTCAAACTAGATTAATTTTTTTGCACACTTTAATTTTTTCTAATGATTTAATTTTCTTACAAATATAATTGTATTAGTGAACGCATTTCTACCCAACATATTTCCAAACTAGTTTTATTACTTTTAGGGCAGCTGATATTTTCGTAAATTTGTATATTATCGAGCATATTAAAAATCATAATATTATGTAAATTAGTGTGTTATCAGATACAATAACATAAAATTTGTTAAAAACCTGCAGAACAACCTAACCCACTTGAAGTAATGAAGTTACTATGTCCTCTATGTTTTATAAGAAAATTATGAATGGTGATAAAAAAAAAAATGCTTGCTTGTGGCGGCTCTACCATTCCAAGCATATTTTGTAGTATTTTGTTAAATCTGCCAGGCCGATGAAATAATTGATTGCGCAGAATCAAAGTAATTCCTTTATAGGTTGTCTTAAGATAGCAAACAAAAAACAGCTTGTCAAGTTTATAAGAGAATTGCGAAGTTTACCATGAAACATGAATTAAGTGAAAGAAACAACACTTCTGGCATGTGGACTGACATTACAATGAAATAAGGACAATTCCCACAATAAATACAAATTATAAAATAGTTGAGAGTTGCAACGAATTCCTACAATCCGAAAAGGTTCGAGATAACATATAATTATACATTTATTTATTTTTGTTAAACGTCTTAATAGTTGGTTGGCCGCTGGTTGGTTCGACAATCCGTGTATTGATTTTATCACATCACATTATCTTTGTGCGGGACCGTTATATTGTAAGGAATTAATAAAGTTTCAATTAAATTAAGGGAACATACTTTTAACAAAACAAAAAAAAAATTAAGGGAACATGTCTTTGATATTTATATGTTATGTATATTTCATTGTTAATTTCAAGGGAAAATGACTTTAGTTATATATGCCTTCTATAGATTTTCTCAATGTTTTACTCACGTAAAATTTGTTGATTACATTTGAAATTAACTCAAGTATATAGTATTAGCCTTTGAAATTCTTGAAGTTTTCAATCATTTTAGAAAATATAATAGATGCATTATTTATTAATGCTCCAATCAACGAAAAGCAATGGAAGGAACACAACAAATTGATCAAAATGCTGATATACAAAATCGTATAAGACTAAACTTCGATATCACTTTCGATACAAAATGCTCAACATGTGATTTTTGGTTTACGACTAAAAACTTATTTCCGGACAGCGGAGATGCTTGCACACTACAACTTGAGAACGGACTACAAACTACATGATCTCACCGTCTAGGCGTCCACGAGAAATATCAAAAGTTGATGTCCTTGCTGAATCCCCTCGCCAATGTTGATTCATCCAAATTAGAGTGAATCTCGGCAACATTATCAGTGTGATCAAGAATCGATTACCATTCCCATGCTTTATTGAGTACGATCAATGTTCACCATGTATGAAGACTGGCTCACAGAACAAGTCAAATAAAGCCTAAGCAACAAAAATGAAAGTTCTTTAAACATTAATAGAGAAAAGTCGTCCGCCCCAACCATCCTCTACACAACATTCCTTAATCTTACAACATCTATTTAACTAACGCATAATTTGTATTTCATGTAATTAAGTAGTTATGCGAAATAACTATAAATTTAAATATAAAAGTGAAAATATGGTTGCACAAAAAAGTGAAAATATCATAACTGAGAGTCTGAGAACTTATGAATAACGACAAAGTACAAAGTACAAAACTTTTTTTTTTTTTTTTTTTTTTTTTTTTTTTTTTTTTTTGTAGCGATGGAATCTAAATATATTGATGTTAAGAACTTCTGGCAGATTGGATATAATGAAAATTTTGCAAAATATGATTGAATTGTAATCCATAAGAAATCAGAAATTATCTTTAAAACATTTGATAAAAGCGATTTTAGTGCTAAATGAATGTTAGGGTGTGAATGTCTTTGAGAAAATTCACAATTCCACATCTTTATTACAAATGAGATGAGAAAAAAAAAACAATGACGACGAGTAGGTCAAATTAACACACTAGTACATTCATGTTATATTCTGTCATACAATGAGAAACCATAAAAGGATCATTTTATCAAAGGAAGAATAGAAAATTTATCTACATGTTTGATTATTCTGGAAGATGAAGGAAGATTCATAGACTTCGAAATCGGTGTGGCTAATGAAATACAGACACATTATATACATATTAAATGTACATGTCAATCTGGTGGATAGTTCCAAACTAAACTTCTTCATCAAATTTTGTTGGCATTAATGATCTCACTATGGAACACGAAAAATATCCATCCATGTTCATTTTTAGTTTAGAAACAAATCCTCTTATTATTATTATGCAGATTCATTATAGCTTTAAAAGCTTTTGATCTCAATTTCTGTATAGTTTTTACTAGCCTGGTTCTTTATACATGTTTGCTACATAAGGATCTTACAACTTATTTAAGCATGGAATAAAACTTCTGTCTGGCAAAAAAGAATCATAGTAGAAAAGATTTGGACTTTATTTGAGCTTTTGGTGGATTGTGTCTATATGTGAAATCATGGGATCTCAAGATTTGTCTGCTTTCAGTTTCCAAGTCAAACATCGTAACTACTGTTTGATTTTCCCTCATGTTGTTCAATTTTCATGGATCTCAAGATTTGTCTTTTTGCACTTTCCAAGTCAAACATAAAGTAACTACTGTTTCATGTTCCCTCGTGTATTCCCTCTTTCAAATGACACTATTGGGCCCAAGTAGATGAATTTCATAGTAAAATTAAAAGATTAATTGGTAATCCACCGTCGTATTTTGATAACATTTAGTTTTTTTTTTTCTTTCTTATATACATTTATTGTTAGTTTGGAATATCACATGTTACTTTTCTTTTGGCAACAAATTGTTTATGCTTTCTACAATAAAAAGAATTGTTCATGCTTTTTTGATACAATTCAATGCAATTTTTTGTCATATATATATACCTCACAAACGCACATTTTCGGTATAAACCACTAGATTACAAGTTCCGACTATGCAATATCTTTTAACATTGCCTAGAAGATACAAACAAATATAACTGAAAATTAATAATATTATTTTTTTAGGTCTCTAATCTCTATACTCAGTTGGGGTAGTATACCATTTCAAGAGATACCAGAGACCAGTTATTACATGAATCGCCTAAACAACATAAAAAGCACAAAATCATTATATTTTGGTATAGTCAAACATACAATTAATCAAAACCTCATTTGTGAAATTTAAATTTTATTTGATATTTAAAGTTTCTTAAATTAACAACAATAGTTATAAACAATTATCAAACTTTTTAAGTCAAATGCGAATTATTATTATTTTTTTTGGTAAGAATGCGGATTATATTTTAATCTTCAATATCGGTTGTTGACGATTAACCATAAACATTAATTACGTTTGTAAATAGCAAAACATGTACTCTTGTAGATATACTATATACATGTACCGACATTTAAACCCGAATATATATGTATACCTATAATTTCTCTAAATTTCACGCTACCTGCCACGTACATGGGTGATAGGTCCAAACTCACAAGTAAGTTTACGTACAGTGAATTCGTCTTTTTGGGTATAAACGTACATTTATTTTACGCCTAAGAAAAGGATTACTAATTCTTTCATTTATGGAACTAGACAGAGTTAAGGCAAACAAGAGAAGCATATAGAGTTTTGATATGTTTTCTTGGATAAATATTAAATTGATGCAATATTTAGGGGTGGACACAAGGTAATATATGCTTTTTTAAGGTATATTTGCTATTTGAATCGCTTTATATGGGTACTAAAATTATTTGTCTTTGCTTCATATAAACGAATTCCAACAAATTCAAGTTTTTGCTAAAACTAGTTCATTTAATTTACGGGTTATTTACCTATCATATTACTTGCTACTTGCAAATTACTTGCGAATCACTTGTATATGGCTTGATCTTTTTAAAATCTTGTTATTTGACACAAACTTATGAATATCTAAATTATGCTACTGCTATGATAACGACCGTTTTTCATTTCAGAACCATAAGATAAATTACAGCTACGTGACAAGTACTAAGTATTTATGTCCACAACTAGTAACAGCACCAATATTGCGCCTACCGGGGAACGTGAACGTGATCATCAAATCAAAGTAGTTACCAAACGCTTTGATCTCGATAAAACCAAAAGCTGACACGTCTTGCTGTTTCTTAATTTATTTCTCTTACAACGACAATTTTAAGAGATGAAAATTTTTATATCGAAAGAGAACAGTCCTTATCATTTGCTCCCATCACTTGCTTTTGTCTAGTTACAACTGGAAATCGAAGAGAAGTATTACAAAACATTTTTCTCATAATAATACAAAATAATTAAATAGAAAGCAAAGCAAGAGCGTTGGGTGACGTTGGTCTCTTCATTAACTCTTCTCATCTACCCCTTCCTCTGTTCGCCTTTATATCCTTCACCTTCCCTCTCTCTTCTTCATTAAACTCATCTTCAAAAATACCCTAATCACATTTTGTAACAATAATACAATTACACATTAAAACTCTCCGAAGATGCCTCAGGCACCGATGCCAGAGTTCTCTAGCTCGGTGAAGCTCAAGTACGTGAAACTTGGTTACCAATATTTGGTTAATCATTTCTTGAGTTTTCTTTTGATCCCGATCATGGCTATCGTCGCCGTTGAGCTTCTTCGGATGGGTCCTGAAGAGATCCTTAATGTTTGGAACTCACTTCAGTTTGACCTAGTTCAGGTTCTATGTTCTTCCTTCTTTGTCATCTTCATCTCCACTGTTTACTTCATGTCCAAGCCACGTACTATCTATCTCGTTGACTATTCTTGTTACAAGCCACCTGTCACGTGTCGTGTCCCCTTCGCAACTTTCATGGAACACTCTCGTTTGAACCTCAAGGACAACCCTAAGAGCGTTGAGTTCCAAATGAGAATCCTTGAACGTTCTGGCCTCGGTGAAGAGACTTGTCTCCCTCCGGCTATTCATTATATTCCTCCGACACCAACCATGGACGCGGCTAGAAGTGAGGCTCAGATGGTTATCTTCACGGCCATGGACGATCTTTTCAAGAAAACCGGTCTTAAACCTAAAGACGTCGACATCCTTATCGTCAATTGCTCTCTCTTCTCCCCCACGCCATCGCTATCCGCTATGGTCATCAACAAATATAAGCTTAGGAGTAATATCAAAAGCTTCAATCTCTCCGGGATGGGCTGCAGCGCGGGCCTGATCTCAGTTGATCTAGCCCGCGACTTGCTCCAAGTTCATCCCAATTCAAATGCAATCATCGTCAGCACGGAGATCATAACGCCTAATTACTATCAAGGAAACGAGAGAGCCATGTTGTTACCCAATTGCCTCTTCCGCATGGGCGCGGCAGCCATACACATGTCAAACCGCCGGTCTGACCGGTGGCGAGCCAAATACAAGCTTTCCCATCTCGTCCGGACCCACCGCGGTGCTGACGACAAGTCTTTCTACTGTGTTTACGAACAGGAAGACAAAGAAGGACACGTTGGCATCAACTTGTCCAAAGATCTCATGGCTATCGCCGGTGAAGCCCTCAAGGCAAACATCACCACAATAGGTAACTATAATAAACATCATTTTATTTCACCTACATATATACCCTAACAATGATATATACGGTGAAAACAATATCAAGGGGTGGGCATTAAATAATTATTGGTCGCCTAGGTTTGACTTCAATTTGGTTTTAAATAAAAGAATAATTACTCTATATGTTTTGTTATTATGGTTAAATGTACTTTCTTGGTATATGTCTCACTTCTATTGAAATTTAGGTTACTCAATTCGGTTGCATTAAATTCGGTTTGTTCGATAGAAAATTTATGTGGTTTTAAAGTAAGGATTGGTTTGGCTTAGGTTTAAGGAATTATGCTACGGTTTGGTTTTGATATATGAATTTGATGAAACAGGGCCTTTGGTACTACCGGCGTCAGAACAACTTCTCTTCCTCACGTCCCTAATCGGACGTAAAATCTTCAACCCAAAATGGAAACCATACATACCGGATTTCAAACTGGCCTTCGAACACTTCTGCATTCACGCAGGAGGCAGAGCGGTGATCGACGAGCTCCAGAAGAACCTACAGCTATCAGGAGAACACGTTGAGGCTTCGAGAATGACACTACATCGTTTTGGTAACACGTCATCGTCATCGTTGTGGTACGAGCTTAGCTACATCGAGGCTAAAGGGAAAATGAGGAGAGGCGATCGTGTTTGGCAGATTGCGTTTGGAAGCGGTTTTAAGTGTAACTCAGCCGTGTGGAAGTGTAACCGTACGATTAAGACACCTAAGGACGGACCATGGTCCGATTGTATCGACCGTTACCCTGTCTTTATTCCCGAAGTTGTCAAACTCTAGACTGAAAACGTCTTTGGAGGGTTTAGTAATGGTTTGATTTCGTGTTACGGTTTAGGTTTATTTGGTCTCGGGATTTGGTTGAAAGAGGGGATTGAGAAATGGAAGTTAGAGAGAAGAAAAAGCGAAGCATAAATGTTTGTATTTAATTGCTCTGCATATACTTAAATCTCTGCTTTTCATTTGGGGTATTTTTTAGTTTCTCGTGCTGTAATTAATAACTTGTGGTGTATCAAATAAGAATATTTCTCTCTGTTTTATTATTTTTAAATTGGAGAATAAATTTCTTTGTTTTCATCGCTACCGTCTATATTGCTTGATACTGAGTTTATAGAGGCAAAAATATCAGAACACAACAAATTTACTATTTTATTGGTTGAACAAACATAAACACATATATAATTTGCAGAATCCGATCGGAGTATGTCCACTATGAATGTGGTGCATGGATAGTCGTCTCTTATAGATTTTTGTAGAGTGCATGTAAATTGTGTGTTGTTGAATCGTCTGGTTAGTTGTCTAAAAGAGTTGCATGAAGTTGCTCGTCAAGAATGATAAAATCATTATTTGTAATAGGACAAAATCTAATGTAATTAATGGATGATGTCATGGTGATAAAAAGAATACGTGAGTCCATATGTTTTTCGAATAATAATTCAAATACTATGTTTTCCAACACTGCCACAAAATGTATTGGGCCTATATCAATTAGTGCGCCTGAAATTCCAGCTTAAAGACCATGTACATAGCTGATATAATGAGAGTATCATGAGCCTATTAATTATTTTTTAATAGATCAGAGTATCAAGTTGGGCCTGATCAGTATCACTGGAGTGATACTTCTGATACCCAGTATCAGGTGACGTGGCGGCAGCTGATTCGTCTGAGAAATGCGTTTTTCCTTGAAAGTAGAGAAAAAAAAATTTCATATTTGGCAAAAAATGGGGTTAAGGTAATTGACTTCGAGCGACTAAATTATTTTTATGATCATGTTTTTTTAAGTTTTTTTGAATTTTATGTTTTATTTTGCTTAAGTATATTCTACGGTTTTTTAATTCTAACTAGATTTTAACCTGCTGTACACCGCGGGATGATTTATTGTTTAAAGTTAGTATATATAAATTTTTATAAATTGTATCTCCTTATAAAATATTTATGTATTATGTGATGATTCAAAACAGTTAAAAACAAATCAAACAAAAATGATAGAAGAATCATAATTCTAAATCTTAATCAAATCTTCTAAATATCTAAATTATTAAATATGGAATATCCGGTGTATGAGTTGGGTTAAATATAACCCGACTCAAGAAATTTTTTGTAATCCTATGTTTTTATATATTTATTTTTGATTTTGCAAATAATTTTTTTTTATGATACTTAAGCCGGTGTCACCAATGCAAACATATTTAGTAGAAGTATCATAAAAAATCTCAAACAATAAACAAACATTATAAATAATACTAAAAAATTCTTAATGATACTATATACATGCTCTTAGTCTGAAACAATTCGACAGAGATTTGACCTACGAACCAACGCATCATACGGCCTTTTGCTCATCTTTGTCAAAAGGTAAGAAAATCGAAAATAAATATACTTGCATGTGGGAAAGAGGTTTGAGTTCACATTTTCACATGTTAAAGTCTCTATAGTAGTGCAATTTGTAATATAATTATATATACACAATTAAAACAGTAAGTGTAATTATTGTTCAACAAGAATCAAGACATATGATTTTAAATTATAGAAATTGGAATTTTTGAGAAACAAATTGAAGAGAATTTTTTTTATATAAACTGAAATATATTTAGGATTCAATACGCTTGTATAAATATTAATTGAAACTTAAGAGAAGAAATGAGGTTGGAAGTGTGGCAACCCCATTCACTAGGAGTTTAATTAACTGTTTAAGGGTCCGAGCCCTCTGATTTCTTTTTATTAAGAGTGTTCGTTAAAGATATTTAGATTAACTTTTGTTCTAATTAACGTTTTCTCTTTTATTTATTTTTTATTTTAGATATTCTACGTTTTTTTTTTTAAAGTAAGATTTTGAACCCAATTCAAACACCATAAATTCGTAGTGTTAAGGACAACTCAACATACATGATTTCCTAGACAGGACAAAAGTTTAAGGTTAATGATCTTTTATCAAGTTCAATCAATAATCAGTCTCCGAAATAATAGTGTTTACAAATGACGGAAAAAATATAAACATCATTTTCCAAGTATACGAATAATGCCAAGAGTAGTACATGATATCCATCGAGCCTCTTATCTTCTCAAGAAAAAGGTTGATGCCTTTGTTTTTGATGTTTTCTGCATATTGATGTGGTCCAGCACAAACCATAGTTATCCATTTTATCTTTAATTTTCCTTTAACCAAACGTTTTCGGATATCTTCATATCGATCGATTAAGTTTTAATATCCTTAATTATCTATTTATTTTGAGTCTAGTTGGTGTTATAAAGTAAAATAGTAAGAGATCAACTATCGTTCCTATCCCTCTGGTTTTATCACTTCTACTTATCGCCCACTTCGTTTCTACTTTTCATGCCCTCTTTTCTTAAATGCTTAAATTGTATCCTGTATCCATATAACATACTTTAAACAAATAAAAAAACATAGTAAGAAATATCTGTATAATTAGGATCGATAAAACACAAAAGTAAAAGATAATAAAAGATTTTGTTGAATCTTTTTACGCTTCCTAATAATTGGGGATTCAAATGACTTTCTTCCTTTATATCTTAAAAATATGGAAAAACGGTCTATTTCCCCCCGAGAACTATCGTATCTGGCCAGATAGAGCCCGATCTTTGACCTCTGTCTATATCCATGAAACGGAAGTTAAATGTTTATTTCCCCACCAATTGAAAGTTCGAGAGCTTAATGTCCATGAATCCTAAGTTCGAGATTTAAAACCCCATAGCGCTGGGTTTAATTGGTTTACTGTATACCAAACCGATGCTTTAACCACGTAAACCTAATTAGAACCAGCCTAAACCCGTTTACAACCCGTTTTTCCCCCATATTACAACCCGTTTACAACCCAGCCTAAACCATTACCCGAAAAAACAAATCGAAACCTAAAACTAAAACCTAAATCGAAAATCCCCAATTTTCTCTCGACGAACCCTAACTTTTCCCCGAGTTTGATCGATGTCGTTAGCCCTTCACGACCCTGATCTTGTTGGTGATGTCGATCCCGAAGCTGAAGACAGAGATGAGTTTCACATGGAAGAACTGCTAAAGGAGTGGACCGACGAACCACCAATTCGCCACGATGTGTACCCGGAGAGTGATGATGAGGAAAACGCCGACGGTTCTGGAAGATTTGACACACATATCAGGCGTGGTGATGGGTTTTTGTACCACAAGCAGAGTTTTTTCAGTGGGGTTGCGTTCAAAGAGGCGGTAGTTGATTACGCTCTCAGAACCGGCTGCAATATAAAGCAGTACAGGTATGATTCCGATAAAATTGGGTTCATATGTGTTGGTTGTGATGGGAAAAAAGGTGGAGCTAAGTGTGAGTGGAAAGTTTATGCGGCCATTCTCAAGAGTGATAATATGTGGAAGATTAGGAAGTTTGTTGACACACATAGCTGTATCCCTAATGGAGAATGTGAGATGTTTAAAGTGCCACATATAGCTAGGTTATTTGTTGATAAGATTAGGGATAGTCCTGAATTTTACATGCCCGCAAAGATTGAAGAAATAATTATGGAACAATGGAAGATTAGTGTCACTAGGAATCAATGTCAGTCTGCGAGAAAGAAGGCTTTGCAATGGATTGAGAAAGAGTATGATGATCAATTTGCAAGATTAAGGGATTATGCGGCTGAGATAGTTGAATCAAACAAGGATTCACGGGTTGAAGTTGAATGTCTCACGAGTGCTGAAGGTAAAGACATGTTCAATCGGTTCTATGTATGTTTTGACAGTCTTAGAAAGACATGGAAGGAGTCTTGTAGGCCTCTAATAGGCATTGATGGTTGTTTTCTAAAGAATAAGGTTAAGGGACAGTTACTTGTAGCCTTAGGTAGGGATGCAAACAATCGCATATATCCTATTGCTTGGGGAGTTGCTAAAGTAGAGAACACAGAAAACTGGGTGTGGTTTATTAAGCTGCTGAAAGAAGACTTCGGATTAAGAGATGGTGAAGGCTTCATCATGATATCTGATAGGCAAAAGGTAGCTTACCTTGTCTTGTATTTGTTTTATTGTCATTTGTGTCTGTTTAGTGTTATCTAATGTTTGTCTGATTTTATTGTTTTAGGGTTTAATCAAAGCGGTTGAGCTTGAGTTACCAAAGATAGAGCATCGGATGTGTGTACAATTGGTGGACATTAAGCTCTCGAACTTTCAATTGGTGGGGAAATAAACATTTAACTTCCGTTTCATGGATATATAGACAGAGGTCAAAGATCGGGCTCTATCTGGCCAGATACGATAGTTCTAGGGGGGAAATAGACCGTTTTTCCTAAAAATATTCAGTAAAGTTATTAATAGTTTCGTTGTCTCTAAATTTTTAAGATGAACATGAAGAAAATAAAGATGTAGACATATCATACCATAATTAATGTCATTACTCATTATCTTTAAACGTAAACCGACACAACCAATCAAAACCTCGCTTTCCACATAATCACGAGAATAATTCACACTAATCTACTTTTTCCATGGAAAATAATGAAATCTAGCAAAAATGAATGGTAACAAAATCCAAAAATAAGGAGTGATTTGGCCCTTGAAAACGACAAGTGGACCATAAAGATATCCATCTGATTAAGAAGCTGGCCAATCAAAACACTAAGAAGAAGATCAACTTGAAGAACTCGGCCAATCAGAATCGAGATAAGACCTCTTCATGGCCCTCATGGGGTATAAGCAACCAAAAAGTGCATCAAGTTTTAACTTTGATATACAAGAAAAAAAAAAGCTCACATCGTGTGGGACATGTACTAGCCTACGACGCCTCTAAACTTAACCCTTCCAGTGCCTCATAAAAAGAAAATGTAGTCTCTCTTTTTATAACCACTTCTCGAAAACTGAAACCTTTGTAGAGAGAACTCATAGTTCGATAAAACATTCTTTTTGCAACTGAGACTTGGAAACTTGGTTTTACTCAAAGTAAGGTTTCGTCTCGTTGATGGTGATAAGTATAATATGATGAAAAGTTTGGCTAGTGCGGTCGGAGGGAAGACGGCGAGGGCATGTGATAGCTGCGTGAAGAGGCGGGCACGCTGGTATTGCGCAGCTGATGATGCCTTCCTTTGTCATGCTTGTGACGGTTCGGTCCACTCGGCGAACCCTCTTGCTCGTAGGCATGAGAGGGTTCGCTTGAAGTCGGCTAGCTCCGGGAAGAATCGCCATGCTTCCTCCTCCTCACCGTCTCACCAATCTACGTGGCATCAGGGATTTACACGTAAAGCTCGGACCCCACGTGGAGGCAAGAAGAGCCACACGATGGTTTTTCATGATCTTGTGCCGGAGATGAGCACAGAGGATCAGGCGGAGAGCTATGAGCAGCTCATCTTTGAGGTGCCGGTGATGAACCCGATGGTTGAGGAGCACTGCTTTAACCAATCCGTGGAGACAAAGGTCGAGTTTCCGATGATGCCCTTAAGTTTCAAGAGCAGCGACGAAGAAGATGACGACAACGCTGAGAGTTGTCTGAATGGTTTGTTCCCAACCGACATGGAACTAGCTCAGTTCACAGCTGATGTGGAGACTCTACTCGGTGGAGGGATGGAGCGACAGTTTCATTCCATAGAAGAGCTAGGGTTAGGTGAGGTGTTAAAGATCGAAAAAGAGGAGATGGAGGAAGAGGAAGGAGTTGTGACAAGAGAAGTGTTCGATCTAGATGAATCTGAGGAGACTTCTCCATTTGAAATAAGCTTTGACTACGAGTACGCACACAAGACTACATACGAAGAAGAAGAAGAAGATGAGAAAGAAGGTGTGATGAAGAATAGAATGGATGTGGGAGTGAATGAGATGAGTGGTAGGATTAAGGAAGAGAAGAAGGAGAAGGCTCTTATGCTTAGATTGGACTACGAATCTGTGATTTCCACTTGGAAAGGCCAAGGGATCCCATGGACCGCCGTAGAGCCATCTGAAATTGACCTCGACATGGTTTGTTGCCCAACCCATTCCTTGGTATGTCTATCACGCCTTGCCATGTTCTATCTACTATATTTTATACAACCGGATAGTTTATGGTCTAGCAACAAATTTTTACCAATGGACCGCAACCACTGTTATTACTATTTGATATTGATATGAAGAAAGCATTGTCTCTAATTAACAAACTTATATGTGTTGTGAATATTAAGGGTGAAAGTGGAGAAGCTCATCATCACAACCACTTCCGCGGCCTAGGGTTACACATGGGAGAGGCTGGGGATGGAGGAAGAGAGGCTAGGGTTTCAAGATACCGAGAGAAAAGGAGGACAAGGTTGTTCTCCAAGAAGATAAGGTACGAGGTACGTAAATTGAATGCAGAGAAAAGGCCTCGCATGAAAGGAAGGTTCGTGAAGAGATCTTCAATTGGTGTTGCTCTCTAAAGAAAATTAGTTATGGATATTTAATTACTCTGCTCTCTTCTTGCTTTTTTTTTTTTGCTAGTTTTGGTGATTTTTAGCCTTTTTTCCTGCATTCAAAGAGAAATTTTGCACGTTTTTGTGAGCTACGTATGTACATATATCACCAAAAATGTGACTATCTTGTAAACACTGATCTATATAGTTGATATAACGTGAATTTTGATTAATTGGTGGTAATTAATATGCTGTCATATGGATGTCACAAATATCCCACTCAAATATCCCAATCAAATATTTATTGATTTATATAATTGTCGCCAGCCAGAACAAAGAATCTGACGATTTTAATCCAAATTCTACTCAAAATATCACATTCAGGTATAAGATACACTAGTTTTCTATGACAATAGTTCAGTTTATAGTCTAGAACATTTCGTTTAACACCGGGTGAGGGATACTTGAAGAAAGAATAACAATAAATTGAATTGTCACAGTGGAAAATACTGATCGGGACTCGGGAGATATCTTTACGAAATTTTTAAAGAGTTGAATAGAAGACTTAGCATGGCAAATAATAACCGACAAAAAAAAGCATGGAAAATAATAATTTTTTAAAGAAAAAGTGATAAGACGAAATCATATAATTGTGTAGTGTTTTTGTATTTCTGATTTTTATTTGGTTATAGCTGTATTTTTATATTATGCAATTATAAATATGTGTATTTTGGACTATTAAATCCATCAATATTTCTCTTGTTTTCTTCTTCGTTTTTTATCGTTTCCTTTGTTTGTTGTACAAAAAATCTCAATTTTCATTTACATGTATAAATATAAATATACTAAATACAGTATATAGCCTACTATTTAAACTATATATGTAAAACCAACAAAAATGTTTTCACACTTTAACGTCTGTGTTTCGGAAAACAAAAATTTGAGTTTTATGTAGGGATGTGGAGGAGAGTCGGTTTAATTCTAGTTGATTTAATAAGTTGATTGGTTTATTATTAAACCAAAGGAGAAATAGAATATTTTTGGTAATTCTAATTCGTTTAATTTGAGTGAATCAGAAATAAATTTAAGTCTATTTTAACCCTAAAATCTTAAAACCCTAATTCCTTGTCATAATATCGTGGCCACATTCATGGAGAGAAAGAGAGAAGATGAGTGTGGCTGAAAGAGAGAAAAAAGCTTGCTTAAAAAGGAGTTGCAGACAGATCTGGTAGAAAAGAGATTCGACCTAGCATATCGGTTTTACAATTCAATACAAAATATCTAATACATATCCTAATGCCTAAGTAGATTCGTTCTCGAATCTCTACAATTCTCCCCCTGCCCCCACTAACATAGATTCGTCTTCGAATCTAATGCCTCAATCTATCTTCAATGAGTTCAATCCACAATTGTCGCAACAACCGCTCAATTCTTGACCAACCCGGCTAACACAACTCGAGTACGAGGTCAAACACTAACGCGATTTCCAAAGTTTACATTTAGTCACTATGTTTAAGAGTCACATCATAGAAAAAAAACGGGTACGGTCGTTTGAGTGAGCAAAAAGCCTTTAGAGTTTAGACATATTAATGATGACAATTTTGAATCAAAAGAAAAATAAGTTATGGGTTTGTGCAATAATATGTGTGGTCCTTATTTATAAGTCATATGATTCGAGCTGCCGGAGACACTTTTTAGCTTCGAGCTGGTTTGAACGTAATGCTAGACCCGGTTAAGTTTAAAAGTGTGTTAGTATAAGAAATCAGAAAATTTCTTCTCAATTTTTTCATCTTCGTCTACACTCATCTCCGATTTCCAAATTAAACCTCGATTTCTTCCTCTCAATAAGCATGTTATTGTTTTGGGATTCGTCTTTCAAGTTTCAGCTGCCATTTTATTGTGGACTTTATTGTGGACATCTATTTTCTTTAGATGGCAGTATAAAGAAAAACATATAAGGTGCTATAAACCTCTTAGTACAAAAGTTTTTGTTAACTAACAAATATCACATTACAAAATAATCCTACATCCAGAGAAGTTAATTTTACAACTGTTTCATCAACTAATATCACCAAAAATAATAAAAAAATAATAATAACAATGTTACAAACACTGAATCACATCGAGAAAAATAAAGTAATATTGTGACATTTTGTAAAGTACGTAGGAGGCAAAAGTGTATTAAAATGAGCCAATATAGCATTTAAATCATGCATAAATTTTTATGAATTGTTATTGGCATTATAAATAGACAGCATTAAACTCTAGTAAATTAGAAAGAAAATATTTGACGTTATTACCCTTGAGACTCTTGTTTCAGGTGATAGTGAATTTGTTGGATTTCGTGGCATATGAAGATTTTAGTTTGTGTGGGTTTTGTTTGTTTTTGTCAATTTTTGTGTTGTGTTTGGTGGCATGCGAAGTTTTTAGTTTGTGGAGTTTTTGTCGATTTTTGTGTTGTGTTTCGTGGCATGTGAAGTTTCTAGTTTGTGGAATTTTTGTCGATTCTTCTGTGATTGTGTTGTGAGTTTTCGTGAGTTGTTGTTGTTGTTTGTGTGTTCGGTGTTTGTGTTAACTTTTTTACCCTGAGAAGAGAGACATAGATTTTACCTGACTCTTCAAAGACCTGTACATATGCATAAAGCAAGAGAAATATCAATTATGAGCAAATAAAGAGAAAATTACTTCACTCTTAGAGATAAAGAAACATTAAGAACAACTTACCTTAAAATGAAGCATAAAGAAATTCTTTCCTCTCCCAACTCTTCGAGAATACGATTCCATACTTTGAATTTGATCTCTTGCATCTTTAAGTGTTATACCTCTGCAATAGAGATTTAACAAAACTATTTAGAGAATTGAATACCAATTTCTTTTTTACCAACAAATCTATCACTCAGCCACCAAATATCAACCTTTCTAATCTTTGGCCAACACATTACAAAACACAAATTGAATACATGAATATATATATATATATATATAGGTTAAGAGCCAGAAACTTACTGACCTATTTCCTTGCTTCAGTTTACCATTAGAAGTTGATTTTGAAATCTTTGAAACACCTTTTAACACTCTGTCCCTGCCAAAGCTTTTGATGGTTAAAATGGTTCGGAAAAAACACATCATTAGCATGAACATAAAAAGGGAATGGAGAGGAGAGAACATGTTAATCAGACAAACAGATCATGGAGAGTTACCGTGAATAAATCTTGGTCTTACTTTGTCAAGCACAAGAGCTAGTACTAGGCCTGAGATATCTCTGATATTCTTTCCAATCTGAGAAAAATGCACACGACTAATCAGATTCTAGCCAATGAATAGAACAATCTAACCCAGGAATACATACAGTTTCTTGTCCACTGACTCTCAAGATCTCTGTCATGCATCATTCCGCTCTTTCTCACACATTTGTTGATTTTTCCTGAAAGATTCATAGAAGCATAACAAATTGATATCATTACAAACAGATGTCATTACTGATTAAAGCTGATGAGGCGATATAACAATTTTAGATAAGTCACCATCATTACGGTGCTTGCAGGTTTCAGAAATGTTTGGCATCCAGTCCACCAAGTCAATTTCGTCAATCACCAATAAAAAAAAGATATTTTACGTCCATCTGCTCTCATTCTCCGATTTGTTTCGAATATGCTTTAACAGAATAAAAAAGACAAACAGAAGACATGTCTAAGGAAGATTATTACCAACACCAAGAAATGAATCACAAGCAGTCAAGGTGCATTCTCTCATCTGCCTAAAGTTGTCCCTGGGACATTCCTGAAGTAGATCACTGAAGTATTTGGTAAATCTGGCAAGCAGTGATATCTTATAGTGTAAAAAATATTTTTAATGCTTGACATGTATCACCAACCTTGCTCGCCTTCTCGATAGCTGGTCCCATAGCTATTACAACACCTCCAATGGTAGTCAACGTTTATTAGCTTCTGTAGAATTATATTTACGGCTTCGATTTACCCCAAACGCATCTACAGAAGTTTACAAGACTCAATTTCAAATCTAAAGCTTAAAATAAAACTCCACAAAAGAATTTTTAAGTTTAGACAATAAATGAAGATTTCCAATTTGTACAGAACCTTCCAATCAGGACTCTCATATCCCTTAAGAGAAATAGGCTAATCTTGCTACTGACCTCCACGACATAAGTTGATGTTGAAACAGACGTCTTAATACAACTCTATTTGGAGCCACAGTCCCCTGACGAAAAGAATATAAGTACAACAAGAAATCCAAAAATTTAGACAATCCAAAGGGGTTATCTCACATTTAGCTTCAACTTCACTTAGTAGTGCAGGTTTGACATCATTACGGAACCTTTCATTATCTGCAAACAGAAATAACACAGTTTAGTTCAGTTATTAAGATATGTTCTTCTAACAAACGAAAGTTCGACAAAGCAGAAGCAGCTTACGGAATTCATAGTCACCTGAACCATTAAACTTGTTTAAAGCACCCAAAAGTTTGATTCTAGAAATTCTGGTGGCAGCTATATTAGATTGCATCACAACATCCTTCCTAATATCTATCAAATGGACAAAAAAAAACTCTTTAGATATAATGAAAATAACTTAAATACTGCAGATTTTTTATAAACACGGAAATCAGGGGGTGGAAATTTCTGAGTAGAAAAAATTCAAAACCTTAAAAGTTTTCAGAAGTGAGACACCAAAGTCATCAATTACCGAAGCCATCCACAACAAGCCTTCACTAAGAACCTTGGGATTCTTGTTCTCTTTCATGATTTTGTAAAGCTACAAACAGCAGCCATGGATCATCATTGTGATCAAGTTAAAATAAAAGTCAAAGAAAAGTTACCGAACCAGGACATACCCTCTCGAAACAAATCAGGACCAACTGCTTTGCAGAAAGCAATAGGGCACTTCATAGCAGAGGCTAGCGTCTTATATCTTCATCTCGATCACTAGTGCCTGCAAATTAATACAAAAACTCGGGAAAATGAGCTAAGAACTAATTATGCAAGAAAAAATATAACTAACGTAAGAAGACAGCTTTCATCAACTGAAGCATTCTTCATATTCCTAACATGTAATGCAAAGTACGACACACTTAGAAACTTTTCCGCAGTCGAAGATATGTCAGTGATGATTTCAATGACTTGTTGATGAACCTGCATTTCCAAGTAATATGCTCATGTACTACTTTAAATTATTTTGGGGAGTATAATTCTAGAAATATATATAAGAAGATTTCAGACGGAATAACAAGCATACCTGCCCATTTTTCTGCTTCCCACCAGGAACTGAACACAATAAACCGGACATGATTTCCACTGACTTGTCTAGTTCTTGTAAACCTCATGTCTCTTCTTTCACAACCAAAGTTCCTGCACGGCAATTTAATGCAGAATACTTAAGAAAAAAGAGCTTATGTGACATATGCTTATGCAGATTTGATCTCATTTTTAAGTGGTTCTTCATATCAAATTCAGGAACCTTGTACATCAGATTTATCCTATGTGTAATGAAAATTGATGAAGAACCACTTAAAAATGAGATTAACTACTTAAGCAAAAGGCAAAAAGATAAACATAGAAAGAGGTAAGCACTAGTGATGGAGAGAGCAGCATTTGAGAATAAAAGAGTCTTCAAGCCCTTCAACAAACCTTCAAGTTTTTCTTTCCATACAGAGCTCTTTAACTGAGATATAGTTTCTTGTTTTACAGTAGATCCTACTGTTTTCAATCTCTTCGAGACCCATCTCGGTAGGCTAAAAATGAAAAGAAGAATAAGATATTAACACCACAAAAGTCTGAAAAAGGACAAAGTCGATCACAATAACCATTTATAAGGGAATCAATTAGCACATATGAATTCAACAATAAGAGAATCATACCACAATATTATGTAGTCATAACACGAGCCTTAACCTTCTCCTCCCTTACTGCATGCCACCTTCCCTGGAGGCATGATATATCACGTTCCATGTAAATTTGGTCATCTCATCGTGCAGTTTATCCCTGTTTAAGGGTACATTAGGAAGAAAATATTGGAAAAATATGTCTGCTAGACTAAGAAACATCCAAGGAAGAGAAATATGTTTTACCCTGCATAAATTCAGAGTACTTACTTGCTGCTATGGAGGGTACTTAGTTCTGATTGGATTTCTTCCATAGTTTTAGCCCAAAGACCCCTGAAATCGAGCTTATATTTTTAAGATCTTAAATTTGCTTTTGGTAGGATACGATTTCCTGTAAGATCCTGCCAGCATTTTCCAGGGGTTGCACCAGTGCTTCAATTGAGTCTTTGCCAGCTTTTGTCTGGGCAGAGATTTCTAATACCTGCAGACATACACATATATGATTTGAGATGCTATGAACTGGAATTAAGATTTTCCAGCTTGTGTGCATGACAACATGATTTAGTGGAAACAAAGCAAGCAGAAAACAACAAGATTTCTAAAGAAACTGATAGAACTTGGGGCTGCAAATCAGTTATATTCAAGAAAATTACTAGTGATCCCCAACTCACATCATTCAGAGCTCTTGCAAAGTTATCTCAGCGAGAGGAATAACTTCCTTGTTAGTTTAGAGTATTCTTCAAAAACTGCCTGTAGTTTTTCTAGCTGCTGAAATACATAGTGAGCATAGGAAGACTCCACTGCTAATACGTTAAGATGTTCCCCCGTGCTTGAAGCCTTTACCCTTTGTGGTATTCCTTTGCTGTATTTGAAAAGAAATTTCCATACTCAAATAAAGAGACATTCCGATATTTCAAAAGCATAGAATAATTTGAATCGTAAGGCAAAACATGAGAAGATTGTGTAACCTTATTAACAAAGCTATATCCTCTTCTTCAGCTGTAAAAGAGCGCTCGCAACAATGACAAAAATGACATTCACGTGCTACCTCCTCAAAAGATTCAAACATCTGATCTGACGCAAACCACTTGCCATGTTATATTTGCTGCAAAACAGAACTACACTTTTGAGTGCAAGACAAGAATATATTGGAATTCACGCAAACATAAGGGGTAGTGGGGCTATGGAAACAGTCGAGTTTTAAACACAAACCTTTTATGGTAACCACAAACATTGGGATAAGCATCAATGGTAACTGATTCCTGTTTCTAGGCCTGAAGCTTGGACTCAATGTATCTCTCTCTTGCTGCATATAAATACTCAAGTCAGATTGAGTGAATAGATATTTTCTAATCATCGACTGTGACCGAAAATGGATTCCTATCTATGTTTAAATGTCAATCCAGGTACATTGTAGAAACAAAAAATCAAATAATAGGGGTGATAGATGACACCACATTATATTAACATGGTCTAATAATTGGTACCACTGAAAAAAAATTCAAAACCAGTTTATTCACAACTTAAAGCGCTAGTCCGAGAACTGACCAATAGCTATCTAACTTTAAATTATTCATCAGTGCTTACATTATGTATCCTTGTTATGCTTGAATAGGCAAAATTTTCACTGGCCATCTAGCGAAGGCTATCAAAGTGATCCATATTCAGTGGCTGCCAAAAGTTCTAATTGTTATAAGAAGCTGTAAATAAGTAATTCCAACTAAAACAACACACCAACTACACCAAGGATGGATCATGAGATATAAAAATGGCTTAGAATTTTTCCTATTACCACAAACTAATGAAAAATTGATTTAAGCACTAAGATACCTCATCCTAAAGTAAAAGTAAGCTTTGTACCTATGGGGTTTACTCCTCAATATCTTAACTTCTTTCCACATGTAACTTTCCTTGAATCATCCCTGCTTGCACATCAACAGAAAGTTAGTTTGGGTACATGCGTCACTTACAAAAGCTTGAGTGGGACAACACATGCTTACCCTGCTATAACTTGTCTACATGGTACTTTATAATCCGCAAGCCTTGGATCAGAGATGTATTCATCCGATTTCAGATGATCGACTGTGAAAAATAAGTGGAATGCGAATGAAGAACTCAGAGTGTGAAGCAAAATGATCAGCTTACACAACGCAAAAAATATACTGGTGGTGCATAAAAAATCAAAAGACGGTTTGTAATACCAGGTCGTGGTGAGTTGTATGTCAAGACACGCATGCCTTCACCCCATTTGCAAAAGTATGGACTGATCCGATACTAAAAAAAAGTCACTTAAAATGGAGATCCAATTTCTTGTACCACTCTTCACTTCCATGTTTAACATCAAAACGATCCTCACTTACAGTGTCAGAGACGCTTATAACAGCAGGGAGTATATTGAAAGGAAGCAATTTAAGGATATAATGTAAAGTAAAAAAAAAAAGTTCAACAGTTAAGGAAGAAAGACAATATGTAAGAAAGTAAGTGTGTAATCAAGGAAGCAAAATAACCAATGAATTAAGGACCACAATACAGAAGTAAGTAAGCAAGCAAAGAATTAAGGAAGCAAACAATTACAGAGGATCAAACAATGAATTAAGGAAACAAGTGAGTAAACAAACAACAAACCACATAAACAGAGAAGAAAATATGAATGTGTACAAGCAAGTATGCATAAATGTATGTATATATGCATGTAACAAGTATGTAAACAAGGAAGCAAGTGAGTAAACAAACAACAAATCAAAGAGACAGAGAAGCAAATATGAATGTGTACAAGCAAGTATGCATTGATGTATGTATGTAGAAAACAAATCAGAGAAAGAAAACCAGGAAGAAAGTGAACAAGCAAGCAAGGAATGGAAGTAGAAATGATAAATCAAACAAAGAATCCATGTATGCGTGTATGTAAGCAAGGAAACAAGGAAGCAAATTAACTAAGGAATTAAGGAAGAATGACAGAAAAATTAAGCATGTAAGATAGGAAACAATGAAGCAAATTAGCCAAGGAATTAAGGAAGAAAATACGGAAGCAAGTAATTAATTAACCAAACAAGGACACAAGGAAGTAACAAACAAACCAATAAGCAAATAATGAAGAAAAGAGTAAGCATGTAAGTAAGGAACGAAAGAAAAAATAAGTAAACAAAGGATCAGACAATGAATCAAGTGAGTAAACAACAAATCAAAGAAACAGAGAAGCAAATATGAATGTGTACAAGCATAGAAAGCATAAAATAAGTAAGCAAAGAAGGAACTAAGAAATAAAAACAAATCAAAGAATGAAGAACGAAAACCAAGAAGCAAGCAAGAAATGAAAGCAGAAATGATGAAGTAATCAAAGAATCCATGTATGTATGTATGAATGAATGCATGTGTGCATTTTGGTATGTGTGTATCAGTACATGTCTCTTTTCTTCAAGCAAAGAAGACTTTAAATGATCTGCAACATCAAAAAAGTAAACCATAAGAACAAGAACAAGAAACAAACCGGAGCCACAATGATGCAGAACAAATCTAAACCAAAAACAGAGCAGCACAAAACCATTTTTTATCTTCCAGTACCAACCACCACGTTCACGTTGAAGCTACGGCCATCAAGTTCTTTCCCGATGATCTCTTCGATAGCATCACATGGAGGATTTATTGTCCTTGATATTCCAATTCTCGCGATCTGTAAAAACCAAATCAAACAAATCACAAAACTATAACATAGAGATGGTATCGATCAAATAACAAAATCAATCGACCTCTCCACTCATAAAACCAGGAGGATTAACACACAGATTGGGATAAATTAAGTAATAGTAACAATAATCGAATCAGAGAAACACAATTCGTAAACATTTCAGGATTATCGTAATTGCCTCGACGAAACCCTAATTTCGAGAGTTTGATCTCTCGTGTAACAATAAAACACAATTCATAAACATTTCAGAATGATCGAAATTGCCTCGACGGAACCCTACTTCCGGAAGATTGATCTCTCGTGTAATAATCGAATCAAGTAACATAGAAACACAATTCATAAACAGATCAATTGTTAGAACCAGAATTCCCGGAACCCTAAATTGAGTTTGACTAACCTTAGAATCGATAACCGTAGCCGAACTGAGAGAACACGCCCTTTCTAGTGTTTGACCGCCGGAAAAAAAGTATCGGTAGACATTTTGCAAAAAGAAAAATTTAGGGTTTCAGGAAAATGAGAGAGAGATTCTTCTTCAAACGTTCATTTGATTCCGTTATAAAGGAAATTCAAAATTTGAAAAAGAAGATTTAGCTTTGCACAGCTGTACACACATTGGCCGCATTGTGAATATTTTCAGCTTACCGAACAATACCAGTTTAAGGTGGTTCTTCCGGTTTTAATTTTGAATTTGGTTTCTTAGAGATGAGGGCATTTATTTTATTTTAATGACTCCCACACCGGTTTAAGGTGGTTCTTCCGGTTTAACTCAAGAAACACCATTTTAACCGTTTAATTTGAATTTGGTTTTTTGCTTTCTTCATTCACCTCTATTTTCTTTGCGTGGGTTAAAATGTAGTGGAATCCTAATCCAAGAAAAGCAAACATTTGCAAAACCAAACGACAAAATCGGCTATTGCCATAACGCCACAAGCCCACGATTATGGAAGGTTTGGGAAAAAGACAAGATACAGTAACTTGCTCGATACGTTGCTAGTTGCTACATGCCTACATAGATGCAAAATGTTGTAATTGAGAACAAATAAAATTTTCTATATCTTGTTCTGTGGTTTGCATACATGTAAAAGTTTTGAGACGTTTTGGGATGACTTGCATTTGTTTTTGTTTGTGTCCTCAGCTGGGACAATTATGGATTAGAATGAAAAATCTTGGACTCTCCTTCACACATAGATTCCAAAATCATGTATCCTTTCTTACAAACCCGCTTTTAACTCACCACAGAGGACACAAAATCTTCCAAATCCAGAATTGGGAACTAGAACTACTACAACATCAGGAGATCAATGAAAACAAAATGGAGATTCGTTAAGCTTTAATGGTTTATGTAGTACTATGAGTAACTTACTAACAGTGCCCACAAAACACCTGAAAATTTTGAGTTCATGGACTCTAAACATCAAAAGACTCAAGTAGTTTATTTGGCCCTGTCTCAAAATTTGTAGGAGAAGCAAGTAGAATCGATCGAAGGAAGTTCATTCCAAAAGAATACATGGGAATAAATGATATATGAACAGTTACATGATCAGAAATTATGCAAAAGAAGGAGGTGCAAAGCAGAACAGAGGAGTTTGTTGGCACACGTCTCAGATAACCTTGTCGGATTCATGCTTCCATGGCATGATGACTAAGACCTGATTTCATGAAAGATGCATGTGGAATAGGAAGGATTTAACTTAATTAAGCAGTTAATAACAACGCAAGAGGGTTATCAAGGAAGTGATTTCAGATGCTTCTTCAGAGCATACTTAACACACAACCTAAGATCAAATCCCCAAAGAATCATCTTGGTCATGGACGCACTTGTTAGTTAATTTGGCTATACGAACTAGCAAGCTCAACTGATATCCAATAACATTAACTACACTTGTTGAAGCCCACTGAGGATTAAGCAGATAGTTTGAAATCGCTCTGCTCTGCATAAGATAGATCAAAGGAACATAACATTATCTTTTTACAAGGATTATCCCAACCCCACAATATCGAATCAATTAGCTTAGCAAAGAGATAGCATAGAGTGTGCATCATATGTAATCATTCAATGTAGTTCATTAACAATCGGATTATAAATTTTCTTGACATTTAATTAATATAGAGTACATTGAAAACGTAAGAAAAAATATTCATGAGACCAAAGAAAAACTAGAAAATTAATGGTAATGAAACGTACGAAGTAGTAATTAAAAACATATCTGACCGATCAGCTAAAAACGTATATGGAGTAGTACTAGTAAATAGTAAATTAGTAATTAGTAAAAAATTCAAGGAAATATAACCTTCTGTAGTAGTAATATAAGAAAACTATATATTGATAGTTTGTATTGGATGTGACAAGTTAACAACTGCCTTTTAGTGAGTACAAATTAAGTTTAATGATCATAAAAAATAACTCTTAAAAATGAGCTAGTAACGCGTTAAACAAGACATCAACAACTCTTAGTAACACATTGAGACTTCGATCAAATATACCATAACCTAATGATTCACATTAATACTAAATTTAATACACTTATGAAAGCCAGTAGACCAAGTTTGATATGCTTAACATTTTTTTTCCTTCTTTTATATAAAAAGTGAAATTATTAATTAAAAAGACAGAATTATGATAATAACGCTATCTATTTTTGTCCTTGGTCCAAATTTCTAACCAAGTCTGAGCTCTAAGCCAACCTCGTTGATATCGACTTGATCATCAAACCCAAGATTTGAAGAACTTTGATTAAATGGAGCTTCCCTTCCGCTCTCCACAGTCTCCAACGTGAAGTGACCATAGCCATGCGCAGCACTAGAACTTTGGAGCTGCCACGTGTCATGACTACATTCACCTAGTTGGTTCACGGATTCACGTTTGAATCGGCCAGCTTGTGTCTTGCTCTTGTTAGCGTTTACACGTGTGGCTAGATTCTCAGAACTGTCGCCGCCGGTTGTTGGATCTTTAGCCACGTGGCGTATGTCGTAAGTCCTGTGAGGAGGAATGATCTGGTGGGACGCGGATGCACTTGGAAGAGGTGTGTGAGTTATAGGTAAGCCGTTTAGCACGGCGTCAACAGCTGCTTGGCACTGAGCCCAGTTCCCTGACCACATCAAACCAACCGAACCATCTACAGGGTTCACGATCCGACCACAAGCCTCGTACAGAAGTGACCTAAATATTGCTACAAAACACAATGAAGGTTATGTAATCAACCTGGAAAATGAAAAACATTTTGTGTGATGTGATGTGTGTGTCTGTGCATGTAAGACTTTTATGACAGAATATAAAATACACATTTAGATCCTCTGTTACCAAATCTTGTAAATCTTTCAGAATCCAAAACACATTGTCACTTTTTTTCTGTACTATTTATTCGCAAGATAATTCAATGGACCGTTGTGTAATAAAAAAAAGAGATAAAAAGAGGAGAGCATTCGTAATTCAGTACCGGGACGAAGATGATCAGGACCGGATTCAATGAGGTTAAGAAGACCGGCTCGACCATAGAACTTGGCTAGGAAGAGTGTGGCATTGGCTTGAGAGTCTGCGGATTTGATCCATTGAAGGCATGGTCTTATGGTGCAATCTTGGTTGCAACCTTTGCGTAGCACTCTACACCCATTGCAGCTGATTCTCATATTCCTTTATATGTTTAGTAGTGACATATATACGTATTATGTGTGTTTGTGTTTGGAAATGGAACTCAAGGGAGTTGTGAACAATTTGAATTTATAAGGAAGAAGTTACTCATGAGTCATAAGTGAATGAGCTGGTATTTTTCAACTTTTGCGTTTCTTGGAGAAAGTGGTGGAAAAAAACTGGTGCAGTGCAGGCTTTTATGATTCTAAATAAAACAAATAAACATTAAAGATAATTACTTTCTCAAGAGAGAAAATTAGTAAAATATTTGTGTTGATTTCTCAAAAGATAAAGAAAAGGCCAAGAAATGAGGGGAAGGAGGTTGTGTGTTTCAGTGAAGTTGGCATTTTGTTTTGGCAAAAGTTGGGGAGTTCCTTCTTCGGGAATACCAACTTCTCTCTCTCTTACACTTTTCTTCTTCTTTGGGATTTGCCATCCATGCATTCCATTATTACGACTAGTACCACTCACCTTTATCTATATACTATAGTAATTTAATTACGTCTCACCCAATCAAAGGCCTCTTCTTTAACGCTCGTAATCTCAATCCTCATCATAACATCATTTATTCCACGGTCTCATGACTCTCTATGCAATGCAAGCTAATTTTGAAATCTTTAACAAAAAAAAAAAAAGCTAATTTTGAAATTCAAATTAAAGCAAAAAAAAGAAGTAAAAGACAACAAAACATAGTGATAAAAATGTGAGGGTGTTTTCGTAATTGAGTGTTAGCAGAGTTTCAGAGGGGTGGAGATACGAGGAAACTTTGGAGATGAAAAGTGGGAGACATGCACGAGAACCACCCAGAGAGATGATAACGACAAAAAACAAAACCAAAAGAAAATCTTTAAGTCTTAAAATTTTCTGAAACAGAAAATAAAAATGTTAAGCAAAAATGTGGCACGTGAATTACACACGCGAGACAAAGCTCCTTTGTTCATCTTCAATCACCTAATGCCTATAATGCCTATTTCTACTCCAGGTTTTAGGGAGGCTAAAAGTTAAAGAAGCGTTAATAACTTAATATTCCTCATTTCAACTTAGTTGTCATTTGAGGTTAGTCACAAATATTTTTTACTTTTTTTGTGTTTTAGCTCTAATTAATATATAATTTTGTTTGATATTATTAATTAATAAGCTTAAACAATAAAGATAAAATTAGAAAATTTGTCAAAAATTTATATATAAAACATAAAACGACAAATAATTTGAAACAAAATTTAATTTCTAAAACAATAATTAATTTGAAACGGAAAGAGTATGTATTCAAATTTTTTTATTGTTAAACAAATTACAAACGTTACAGTTTTGCTTTTGGGAAGAAAACAAACAACGGGAGCCGCGTGTCGAAAATTTTGCCACCCGTTTTGGTATATATAAAAAAGGTTTTTGATGTTTATTGGCTCTTATGATTTGATTTCAGTAAGGATTTCTTTAATTTTCAGAAAATGTTATGTTACAAAAAAAAGGTTTAGCATTTTTTTACGTCATTTAAAAGATACTTAAATGTTTAAAATAAGAACATGCTTTTGTTATATAGTCCACGACGCCAAGTCCGAGTCCCACTTTTACACTATTACCATTACCAATTTCATTAGTATTGGTTGATTTTCTTAAAAACAAAAAGTTCAATGCTTTCGAAAGACATCATGTTCGAGTTTTTCTTTTTTTTTGGGTAAAAGGTTAAATTATCATGTTCGAGTTTCGTAACCTTTGAATAGTGAATATTAACTGTATAAAAGATAATAGTATATTTCTTTTCACGCAAGCTAAGGCCGGTATATAATTTGATGTAGAAAATTAAAATGAAAAAGGAAATTGGTATAGTTTGGGTAATATTAGTTGTGTTCTAAAACATGATATATGCTAGTTAGAGATGTCAATTGTGTCGGTCCGCGATGAACATTATTTTTTGCAACATGGCGATGGCCAGCTATTTTATGAGCATGAAAATCGATGTTCAAACCCACCTTACCGTGGGACTATATGACCAAGCCCGCGGGCCTAAGGCCCATTTCACACCTCAAATGTTAGTCGTATGGGCATGGCATTGGCAGCAACATTTTTGTACAAGAGAGTAAGACCATACGCAGCGGCATATTTTCTACTGGGGTGTGAGGATTAAAAAAAACAAAAGTAATCAAATAGTAAGGAGAGAGACAACACCCGGGTGTGAAGTAACAACTTTCCTCTCGTCGAGTGTAAGATGACGTGGCGTGCTGTGAGTCACCGAAATCCTCTTTTTCTTCTCCCACATTTTTTTTTCCTCTCTCTCTCCTTTGATTTTCTATACAGACATCTCTACCCCGTTGTTATTATATTATTAAATTGACTTAAATATATACACTCAAAAATGCCCCACTGTGTATGCTCTAAGGTAGAACATTCTACATCATATAAAATTATAAATGTATGTGGTTGTATATACGGAACTATATAGTTAATACTTTTTGGTCAAAAATATATAAATAAAACTTGTTAATACGTATTGTCATAAAACTTAATAGTAAAATATAATATAAGTTAATAAATAAGACGGAAAAAAATACCAAAAAGACTTTAAATCTCAAAGAATTAATAAATATCGAAAAATAGTTTAATTCAGTAGGAAAAATACATACTAAAATTTATTTTAAAAAAACTGTAAACAAAATGGCATCATTTGTATTAGAATTAAACGACATTTTTTGTTTCATGACTTCTAAAATTGTAGATGTCTTATATACGATAACGTATATATGTTTTATAAATAACGTATAAACTTATGGTCGTTTTACTATCTCTGCATTATTAAATTCTACATAATAAAATAGTATAGTTTCTCACCATATCTGGTATATATAGTCATACATACCGTATTTTAAAACAATATAATTTTTAAGTCATTGAAAATGATATTAGATCGATTAAGAATTAGAAAAAATTGAAGTTATTTAATTTGAGAATTAAATTCTGGATTTTTCTTCAAAATCTAAACAACTATATCATTTTAGTTGGAGATTATATTGAGAAAAAATATAGACTGAGAAAGTGGAAATACTTTTCGATAAAAAGAACCGTTTGGGGTTTCGACAACAATAGAATGGATTTAAAATGGGTTTGAAGTTCAAATCAGCTTAGTGTTTCATTTATTTTTCTCTATGTTGGTCAGCAGTCGTTACTCGTTATCTAAAATCTCATTTATTTTGCGTTGTAGAGTCAAATGAACTTTTAAGATCTGATTCTGTTCGTGTTTTTCAGGAACTTTTATAGTGAAGATCCGAGAAAATCTTCTTCTTTTTTCTTGCGAAATGGGTTTCCTCTAAAAATGAATTACGAAGTTATGGTGATATCTGCGGTAGGTGTGGATGTAAACCAAGTCTACTAGAAAACTGTCAGGTAAAAACATTGATTACAATGATCAACTCTAAGATTGAAGCTGGGATGTCCAAGGTTGGTAACTTGGTAAGTGACAATCCAACTATATTCGTTTCGATTTGTTGAAAAAAGTGACACGCCACACCTCAATTTCTTTGCGAAAGAACCAAGACCGTAAATACAAAATTGTTCGAAGGTTGAACCATAAAAAATGCATGAATATTAATATAAATAAAATATTTAAAATTTGAAAAACAGTATATAAATGATTTATTTTCCCTCAAATATAATTTGTGTCGAGGTCGGCTTGTGTTGTCCTTTGAGATTCGACTCTTATCATATCCTTATGTGTATATATATATATATAATATACCAATGGCCTTTTGTAAAACAAACTCTGGACATGAAAAAATAATAATGTGATATGCCTCACAAGTGGATCTCATATATTGTCTTTATATGATAAGGTAACAAGTGGCCCTTGTACTTTGAATCTTTGATTGAGTCGTTATAAATTTGCAACTTGTTTTCTGTTATAACTGGGAACAACTAGCCAATTAAATATCAAAACTCATCTGAGAAAATAGTGAACTTTGGGAAGGTCGGCATTATGATCCGAAGTGTTAAATAGGTCCACATTACTGCATATTTGTTTTGATATGAACATACTTTATACTCCCTCCGTTTTCGAATAGTTGTCGTTTTAGAGAAATTTTTTTGTTTTTAATTAGTTGTCGTTTTCAGTTTTCGATGCAAAATTTATTATTTTTTTATTTTTTATATTTATTTTTATTATGCAACTTGATTTACTATTGGTTAAATTATGTTTAGGTAGATAATTAATGATACTTTTATATTGAAAAACTAACAACATTAATAGTTTCTTAATTTGTGTGCATATAGTTAAAACGACAACTATTCGAAAACGGAGGGAGTATAATAGATATGTAGGAATCTCTCGTATTTGTAACGGAAAGTTCAATCTTCTCTTAAATGAAGGAGGAATTTCGATTCATGATAATCCAAATTCCAAAGGTAGCAATTCCGACTAATAAATTGATGAGAGTGAAAACACAAAAAAAAATGGAAAAATTATTTTTGATTCTCATAAAATTAGAGTTATAAGATATATTTACATTTATATAGAGAGATAGACATTAGACATAACATAATAATAATATGGTAAATCACCAATATCTACTTTTCCTTTTGATATCTCAACACACGAAATTAGAGTGTAAAAGAATGAAGGGCTAATAGAGGTTACCTTCTCCGCAAGTTGATGAGTTGAGATAAGATAGCGAAATTGTGCCACGTGGCGGAATCTATGGTTAAAGAATTCTTCACAAAGCTCTTCAATTTATGACAAAGTCTGATCATGTGGCCGTGGACGACTAATCCATCTTAAATTGAATAAATTGTGTATATAAAGACAAAAAATACAAAAGAGAAAAGTAGTGGCTTCATCAGCTGTATCATCGGCAAAGACATTTTCCAACCGGGCACCAACTCAAGCCATATGGTCGCTCCATTCACCGGCCTCAAGTCTTCGGCCACATTCCCGTGACCCGCAACACCAACTGCGATATCACTTCATTGGCATTTGGCTAGTAACAGTGATAGGGTCCATTGCACGCAAGTCCGTTCTAGATTCCTAGTCGAGATATATAACACTCCCACTAGTATAGTATATCTACATTTCAATATTTATTTGTAACCATATAGTTTGAGAGGTAACCAATAAAGTAAATCAATACAATCACGTGTTTCATATTTATTGGTAGGAAGTGTAAATGGTAATGTAGGTGGATAGGCTATTTTAAAAGTGTGCCTAAGATGCAGATGCACAAGCTTTAAAAACTTGTTAATTTTTTGCTTTCATTTGAAAATATATTATCAAAAAATGATTACAGAAGAAAAATCTTACGACGTAGAACGATTGGGTAGAAGCAAACGTTGACTCACATCAACGAGTAAACGATACAACAGATGAAGCCAATAAATGAGCTTAAGAGATGATAAAGTGCCAGTTAGAAAATTTATTATTTATGCATAAAGCCCCAAATGATATTTTGTATTTTTTGTTCCTATTGGAAAAATACACTTGTATAGGTTATGCACAAAAGTACGAGTGTATGACACTCATAAAGAAGAAGACAGACGAAAACTTGCTTTTTATTAAATTACATGGCTTAAAAAGGTTTAAGTGAGTTTAAACCCGAATTAAAGATAATTTAGTAAAACTGGTCTTTTTATAGTGGCAATAAGCTCCATGATTTTCAGATAATTTTTTGGTGTGAACCATTAATTAATCTTATAATAATCTCTCTAAATTAATTAGTCGTTAATTATTTCTCTAAACTAAACAACGTCGTTTTGAATAGCACGGGTTTGTGTACCGTGAGCACAATGACCGGGGTACTACGACGGACGTTACTGGAAATTAATTTACATGGTCTATTATCACATATTGTTTCGTCCGGTAGAAAATTGATATCTTCTGAACCGAACCACAAAGAAAATCTACCCTGGTTCGACTTTTATCAACTCGAGTATACCTAACCAAACTACCAGGCTTCTTATTGACTTGTATCTAATAAACCAAATTTCAATTCCTTATATGGGAATTGGATTCAAAAGTAATAAACCGGAACCGAAGCAACATTCAGTTGACTTGTACCCGGATATATCTATTATCTAACAATTTAATGTGGGCATAGTGGTCACTATGAAAGGCCTATAATATTTTGGAATCTGGTGTGAATCACTCCTGAGTCTTGATACAAGCCAAGGCAACGGCGTCTATAAATATAGAAGATAAATATATGCATTTAACAGTATTATTAAAATATGAACATAAGTTTTTATAAACGGACTAACTCACAAATCTAGACAATTGATTTAAAAAAAGTAAAAAACCCATTGGAGGATAAAGGAAAATTATCTAGAAAGGGAACTATAACCCGATTATTTTTTCGTACACAACAAAAAGTTAAGGACTATGAGGAATGAGTTAGATTGTGGATGTTCCAAATATCATCGTTCCATACAACATCATTGAACAAGACACCATAGTTTCTTCCCACGAACTCAACGTCCCAAAAAGGCAACCACACAGAGCTCCACGTCATCTCCTCCACCACTCCACCGCCCCAACATTGCTCCTCCTCTTCCGCCGCTGTTGCCGCCGCTGCAGCAACCGCAACCGCCATGGCTGCAGCAGCCAATGAGTGATCATCATCATCAGTCCCTTCTTCCTCCATATCTTTTCTCTGTCTCTTCATTTAAAAGTGTTAGTTGTGATCTTAAATAATGAAGAGTGAAGTCGAGGTTTATTTATAAAGGAGAGGTTGAGGAAGTAGTTAGTGGAAGAAGACATATATGAGAGTTGGGTTTAGAGAGAGACGTGAAGATTTGTTTTTGAATTCTCTTACCGACATTGGTTTCACGTAAACTCAGTTGCCTTACGTCACACTCACAACATCTGTCTGCTTCCTTTTGCCCTACGTGTCCTCCTTCTTTTTCTCCTTTTTTCTCTCCCACTCCCAAATAACTTCTGCAGTTAAACCAAAATATCTGGACATTGTAAAAAATGATACAAAAGTATAATTATATTGATTAAATTGGAAATTTTGTGATTAAATTCATCTTAATGATTAACTGAGGATGATTAGTAGGAGTAATTTAGTTTTGCATAAAGTATAAGGGTAAACGTAAAACTAAACAAATAATTATGTGATTTTTGAACAGGAGTTGATGCTTCCGATAATTTTACCCGGTTTCGAGCTCAACTTCAGGTTGACTTCTCCGTTTACTTTATATACTTTGGACTTCTTGAAAAAAATAGGAAAATATCCTAAAAAATACTCTTTGTATTTTTTTGACGTTTAAGACCCAAACGTTTTTGGTTGAAAAAAAAATTCTTATTTAATGTTACCACCAAACCTTGCTATTATATTAGTAAAATTTCGAAAAAAGATTATATACATCTATTTAAACATATAGAGTTAAGATTTTATGTTGTTCAATGATCCAGTAATGCCTCGAATCCACTTATAATTCAAAAATAAGGTATTTTTAGACCAAATATATTTAAATGAATTATTTTTCTTCCAACCAGAAGAGTTCAGGTATTAAATATCCAAAAAAATAGGTGGAGTATATTTCCTATTACAATCTAACAACGTTTATTTATTCTGTAACGCCCGTTAAGTCACAGATTTGAATCCATCAATAATTTAAAATGAAGTATTTTATATCAAATCTAATTGAATGAATTATTATTTACCAACCAAAAATGTTAGGATTTTAAATGTTCAAATACAAAATAGATTGGGTATAGATTGGGTATTTTCGGGGTTTTTCCCAAAAAGAAAATATATACTTAGGCTTGACTGGTTTAAATGTAGCAGGTGCGGTTGCGACTGTGGGAGTTTGCAGAAGCGGACCGTTATGGTTTCAAATGTTATTAAGCATTTTGAACGACTGGTTCAGTGGTTAAAAATTGGTGCGTTTGCGGGAGTTTTGTGATTGGTTAACCAGCGGATGCCGACAGCGTGCGATTAAATTAAAAATGACCAAAATAAATATAATCTATAATTTTTAAAATTATAAAACACCAAAAATTTATATTACCATGATTCAATATAAAATTTTTAATATAATTAGCAATAAAACCTTATATAAAGTTCTAGATAATTATTTTAAAACAATAAATTTCATAGTTAAATGCTTATTACTTCATGCATTTGGTTCATCATAAAAACTGCATCAAGTAATATAGTAAACTACAAAAAAAAATAAGTTTTGAATTTGTAGATCTTCTAAATTAATAATATTATTACAATACTTACATTCGTATCTTATCATTCTTCAGTTTAGCTTGACAGCATGAGTTTGATAAAGCAAAATAAAATTAGAGTTTTGAGAAAGAGTTTTTGCAATTCAGCGATTTCTAATGATATAGAACGGTCCGAAATGGTTTAAACGATTACTATAATTGATTTTAAACGCTAACAACCGCAATCATATGCAAACGCATCATTTACAGGTGATAGCAGAAGAATCAATTAGTCAATTTTTAAAAATCAGCAAAGTGATCAGCAAATCAGGAAATGATCCGATCTGTAACTTAATTTATTATAATTATTTTTATTTAAAGAAAAGAGCATGTTGCATGCTTACTCCAACCATAGAACACCAAAACACCAAATTTGGTGTTTTGGTGTTCCATTTTTTTTTCTATCTCCAACCATAAACACCAAATCTCACACCAAAAACAAAACTTTTCTTATTATATTATTAAATTTAAAATTCTCTTTATTTTTAATAGTTTGATAAACACTAATTATCTTTAAAACTGATTATTTTATTTTAATTAATATAAGAATACAATCGATAAACTAAAAATAATAGAAAATACATTACATTGTACTAATTCTCAGAATTAGTATATTCGGACCACAAGTGCTCAATTAATGCATTTCGAAGTTCAATATGAGCTTCCCGGTCTTTGATTTGCATGTGTCGAGCTAAGAATTCCTGAAAACGAGCATCATCGTGACCTGCTATTTCTACTTCTGCAGTTGAGACCTCGGCTCTTTCTTCAATTGTTGCATCAAGATCACGTTCATCCTCTACGATCATATTATGCATTATGATACAAGTTGTCATTATATCATGTAACACTTTCTTATTCCAGAAACGTGATGGTCCTGCCACAATTGCAAATCTTGACTGCAATACTCCAAATGCACGTTCCACGTCTTTTCTACATGCTTCTTGCATCTTTGCAAATAATTTCTTTTTGGGACCACGTGGATCGTGAATTGTTTGAACAAGAGTAGACCATTTTGGATATATACCATCAGCTAGATAATAACCCATATTATAATTTTTTCTATTAATAACATAATTAGCGGGTGGAGCAGTTCCTTTGAGCAGAAGAACGTCAACAAACCAAAAATGAAGAACACAGAGAAGGTTCTCAAAGCCAATATCATGGATATCAATATCGAGCATCCCAAAATCAAAGAGATTAAGCTCATAGAGAAGATGTTCAAGAACAACAACCTCAAGGTGAAGACCAAATATCACCAAATGACCAACAAGATTTTACTCAATACTATAATTATCTTAGCGGAAATGGTTTTTTCGGGTATTAGATTATTGTTTTAAGGGAGACTCACAAAAATGCCCCTTTTTCAATGCCCCTTTTCAAAAATGCCCCATTTGGCTGTCCATTTTTAAAAATACCCTTTTTTATGTACAAAATGACTAAATTACCCTTCTTTTAATAAAAGATATCACAAATATATAAGGAAATATAACAAAATTAGGTCCACAAAATACAAAATATTTTTTGGCGGGAAAAGTGATCCCGTAATTTTTCCCGCCAAAACACTTGTAAAAAGTTGTAAAACCTTTAAAATACCTTGTAAAATTTTCCCGTAAAATTTTTTCCCGTAAAATTTTTTCCCGCCAAAAAATATTTTTTGCGGGAAATGTGATTCCGCAATTTTTTTTGGCGTTAAATTTTTGGCGGGAAAAATTTACAAGGTATTTTAAAAGTTTTTTACAGGGTATTTATAAGGTTTTACAATGTATTTTAAAAGGTTTTACAACGTATTTATAAGATATTATAAGATTTTACAAGCTATTTTATAAGGTTTTACAAGTTATAAGGTTTTACAAGTTTTTTATAAGGTTTTACAAGTTATAAATACCTTATAAAACCTTATAAGTACCGTGTAAAACCTTTTAAAATACATTGTAAAACCTTACAAAACACTTGTAAATACTCTGTAAAACCTTTAAAATATCTTGTAAATTTTTCCCGCCAAAAAAATTGTGGAATCACTTTTCTCGCAAAAAATATTTTTGGCGGGAAAAAATTTTACGGGAAAATTTTACAAGGTATTTTAAAGGTTTTTACAAGTGTTTTGGCGGAAAAATTACGGGATCACTTTTCCCGCCAAAAAATATTTTGTATTTTGTGGACCTAATTTTGTTTCAAATAAGGGTAAAATGGTCATTAAAAATTAAAAGATGGCAAACTTAAAAATAGACTCTCAAAGGGGGCATTTTTGAAAAGGGGTATTGAAAAAGGGGCATTTTTAACAATTTCTCTTGTTTTAAATTTATTTATGTCTTTTAAAATTATCTTATTGCATTAGTTTTTATGTTTGTTTGGTTTTAATTTTATAATTTTATGTTTTAGTGTTTAATTAAACTTTATTATGTGTTTTTAATTTTAATTAATTTGATATTTATTTAGAAAATTTGTGCAAATAATTGTTTCATATTAATTTAATTAAAATTTCATATTATAAAATATGAGAACATACAAAAATGTTGATGGTATACTTGTCTTTTCTTTGATAAACAATAATTTAAATATAAAACTAAATCAAAAATACAAATAAAATAATAATTTTTTTTTTGGGTTTATATGGTGTAACACTGTTCATAAAACACCAAAAAAAAAAATGGTGTCCATTATAGTGTCACGTTGGAGTTGAATTAACACCAAATTTGGTGTTTTGGTGTCTCCTTGGAGATGGTCTTAGCTATATACATTCTTCATTTATTTAGATTGTAAAAAAACAATTTATTTGGTTGACAAAAGAAAGCAATTCAAAAATAAAAAAAATTAAAGTAGGGAGTGTTTTCATCTTGTATATGATCTTGTTTAAGGATATTAAATATATAAAAGCGCGTGATATTATTTTAGATCTTATATTATACTAGTCATAGGTAGAATTTTTAACAAAGTGCCTAGATAATAGTAGTTGTTCTCAAAAGTGAATATATAATATATATGATTGATTTGGAATCCAATGACCTTCGGATTTTAAAACTCAGTGTCGACGGCGTTTTTCTTTGGTTGAAATTTAGCCACGTCGTCTTCTCCTCCAGTCCCCACCAGCCACCAGGCCACCATAACATTAGGTATCTACTTTTTTTTTTTTTTTACGAACATTAGGTATCTACTTATCAAGCCATATTCTCTTATATTTCTAATTTTAAATAGTTTTAACTAAATTAAGCAGTTGGTGTATGCTTTTAGCACAACATCCACATATTAGGCTCCGAATGGAGAAAGCGTATCGGGCGGAGCGGATCAAGCGTACCAAGCAGAACAAAAGCGGATCAAGCAGATCTAGCGGTACAAATGCGGATCAAGCGGTTCGAACGTTTTAAATATGTATTGAATGGTGAAAGCGGATCAGGCGATGCGGGTGAAATATTTATATTGTAGAAAATGTTAATTTTAAATAAAATATTTACATAAACAATACACACTAAAAAACAATAATATTAAAATAAATTTATAATATTGGTTTAGCATATTCTTCAACATGTATTTAAGAAAATATTTATAAATGTACTAAAATGTCTATAAATTAATCTCAATTTTAGATAAAATATTTTACAAAATAATATACATATTATTATAACTCCAAAAAATAGTTTAGATAATGCAAGTAAAAATATAATATTTGTCATTCAAGTATTTTAAATCACTATCCGAAATATAAAATTTGGGTTAATATGTGTTATCGTAATATTAACAATACTGATCATAATTATTTGGGTAATTTATACAAATTATTTTCATCTGCAGTTGATAGATTTGATTTGAAAAAGATAAGACTTTGCTAAAATAGCATAATAATGGGTACAAAACTATTATAATGAAGAGAATTATCTTAACTTGAAATTGTTATTTTATTGTTATTTCTTTTAAAAATATGTAATACTTTCAGTTTATTTTAAATTATTAAGTGTTTTAATTAGAAAGTAATAGTATTAAGTCTAACAAAGAAATATTTTTAATAATTGTAATATTATTTATTTTTTGTAACATTTACTTTTATAACATTATTTGTTATTTAAATAAGTTTGAGTACAAAAGAAACTTGATCACGAAAATCCCAAAACAATATTTTTATTAAATAAATATATCACAGAAGAAACACACTTGATACACTCGTTATTGGCTGTGTAATTACTGTTGTTAGCAGATCTTGGTTCTTCTTCACATATTTGAACCACTTGCGGTTCTTTTAATATTTTATTATTTTAAATATTGAACTGCTTTTTAATTTAATAGAGTGATGAATGGAAGCACAAAAGTGTTTCTCCCACCCTTGACGTTCGAACCGTCAAATAACCGTACGCCATTCAAGGCCTTAGTCTTGTGGCAATCTGATCTTTTTCTTTACTTAGTTTTTTTTTTTTTTTTAAATTGCTACAGCAGTAGACAATTTTGTCTAAAAGTATATTTTCTCTCTGACTATCTTCCTCTTTGAACATATTACAAAAGATTTTTGCAATATAACTTTCTAATTCACTATTTTTTGCAAATTTATTTTATGTGTCAAAAAATATAGCTCAGTTATGTGAAATCAAAAGTAATATGTAATATAACTTCTTTTTTTGATGATACATATATATATATATATAATTTTATATTATGTATTATTTTGATTTCGCAGAATCAACGTATATATTTAGAGATAAATAATAAAATTGTAAAGTATAACGATTTACAAATTTTTTTACAGAAAACCCTATTGTAAACAATTATTATTGAATTTTATATTTGGTCGACAACCTTTATTTAACGATAGGTCTATAACAACAGATAGGGATGTCCTCATGTACATGATGTGTTTTTCTAGTGGGGGGGGTGTAACTACCAAAAATGGATTAGAAGAAGGAAAAACTTTCTAAAAAGAAAAATAATAATGTTTTTTTGTCAAATCTCTTTCTTTTCCAGATTTGTTTTTTTTTAATTAATAAAATAATTTTAGTAAAACGAAATATAAATATAAATTATTTTTTATTCAAATAATATTAAAAATTATTGCCACGTCATTTAAATATTAATGATATATTCTAATTATAAGGGCAAAATTGGAATTTTATTTTTGTAATAAAACCGTAAGTAAGAAAATAACAACATTTTATTTTTATAGATATTAAATCGTATATTTTAATTATTATGTGTTTTTTCTTCCAAGCAAAAAAAATTGGATATTAAACGTCCAAATAAAAAATAAACCATGATTTTTTCGGGTTTTTTCCCAATCTTCAATTTAGATTTTTATCCACTAATCTAAAATGATGTCTAGAATTTTAGTGTAACAACAAATAAAACTACATAGTTTGGAAATTTAAAATAATACGTAGCATTAATAAAATTGTAAAGTATAACGATTTACAAATTTTTTTACAGAAAACCCTATTGTAAACAATTATTATTGAATTTTATATTTGGTCGACAACCTTTATTTAACGATAAGTCTATAACAACAGATAGGGATGTCCTCATGTACATGATGTGTTTTTCTAGTGGGGGTGTAACTACCAAAAATGGATTAGAAGAAGGAAAAACTTTCTAAAAAGAAAAAATAATAATGTGAAACAAAAAAACGAATTCGTGTAGGACTATGAAAGGGTCAAGTTGAATATTGTGGGGAATCGGGAAGGGGCAAGTGGCAATTGGACCTCCTTCTCTTCGTCTACTTTCATTTGCTTCTCTCAATCACCATGCCACGATTTTGTTTTGCAGATGGGTTAGTTCAATAGTTTTTTTTTCTTTTAATAAATGGCCGATAAAGTTTTGAGTTGGACTGTTTTGAGCTTTCGTTAGAATTATTTGAATTAAAGAGCTTTTATACAAACATCAAATCAAATCAATTTTGCATTAAAATATTTAGGTTTCTTAATAATGTTTAATTTTAGATATTTATCCACTAAACTTCCATCTCATTAAAAACTTTTGTCTAGAATTTTAGTGTAACTATTTGTCAATCGTTAAACAACAAATAAAACTACATAGTTTGAAAATTTAAAATAATACGTAGCATTTAAAAGTTAACACATACCCGAATCCTAGTCAAATTTACACCACTTCAATTAACATGCATTAGGAAGATTAAAGTCCTACATACATGTAGGGTCTGATTGGTAACCAAAAGCGGTATAAGTTTTTTAGCTGTTAGTTGGACCTGTAAGATTTACCGGAATAGTGCAAAACTGTAAGAAAAAGCTGTACAAAAAAGTTGTACAAAAAAACTGAGAATAAAACTGTTACTAATGCTTTTGTGATTGGTATCTGTTAAAACTGTACACCTTATACCGTTTTAATAATAGATTACCATTCAAAGTCGTAGTAAAAAAGTAAAACGTATTGTTTTCACGGATTAGGTAAATTAAAATTTCCAAATATCTAGATATTCAGCAAATTGGTCATGGATGCCGACTTAATATTTTCTCCACGTACAAGTTTTATCATCTCCAACATTATCCAAACTTTAAAGCAAATAAAGATCATCTCTATCTAGAGCGTATAATAGATAGTAAAGAATATCACATAGGAGTAAATACTAAAACTTGTGTATAGCTGATTCGAACAGTATCATCGTGGTCCGTGGATATCATGTGAAACCATTAATAATCCCTCAGTATTTGTTTTTCTAACACCAACACGTTTTTCAATGGCCTATAACGGTACCAATCTTAAATGGGCGACGGATATATCTACCATGTAATTGATAATTTAGAATCTTACCTCATAGCCCACGTAGACTTTAGGCCCATATGATTCAATGATTCATAAACATTTTGCCAACTCTTTTACATTTTACAAAATCTCCTAGTGAAGAATCCATGGGATCCGATTAGTGGCATAAAACAGTAAAAGTGATTTAACGAAAAAATTATCATAAGCGATTACAGAATGATTAGACATTAGAGTAGATAAGAGAGAGAAACAAATACTCCATTTAGCAATAAAATAATTGGAAAAAAACAATTTTCTTGATTAATAAAAATTCTCGTTTTAGCAGGTTTAGAATTGTTGGTCCCAGAATAATATAGTGATCATCTAAAATTTTAGTTATACACATTTAAAATCTCAAAGGTTAAACGATTTGATCGATTAATTATATATATAATAGTTTTGGTTACTACTTACTAGTAATCAAATTGCACTTCGTATAAATTTTGCAGCTTTTTTGGTACTCTTAAACTTTTTGTAAAGCGATTTACTAAAGTTTTTTTTTTTTATGTTGGCTCTATTACAATTCTAAGGTTGTTTGTTCACAATTTTGAAGGACATAAAAATATGATAATTGTAATAAGAAATCGGAGGAAGTAGGAAGAAAGAGGGAGACCAATGTCATGTGAGAATGGGTGCACAATTCTCGAAACCAAACTACTAACTACCGTTACTTCCCAGTGACCTTTCTCTTTGGTCAGTTTTATCGGCGCTCCACATTTTTCCGCTATTTACTACACATCCTTTCGCGTCTCCCAAACTTTATTTATAAAAGTAATTAATGATATGTTATTTTTAATGTAACATACTAACATGCATGTATTTACTTTGTCAACTCTTAACTACAAAATATAATAATAATATAGATATTTATGTAGAGATCAATTTTGTTTTGACACACGTAGAAATATCATAAAGTTGATAACTCTCTTCTTCAAACTACCACGATCCTCTCGCTTTGTGTTTTATTTTTTTACGAACCTATTGCTTCGTGTTTTTTCTTTTTTAATAAGACAATTATTAAAGTATGAATGATTACAACTGCCTAGGTTGTTACTATTAGAGACTATCGTAGAAATTTTCTTTACATACGTAGAAATTTTATTGGTAGTGATATAGATGCGGTCATGGGGAAGTGAAAAGCTTCTAATGGGTTTTTGAGAATATGTGACAGTCTTCAAATCCCATATGTGATTTTGTGGTCCGTGGACTACTTTGAAGGATCTTCATTCTTCAACATATAGGAAAATGCAGAGTATCAAATCCTCAATCACTAAGAAAGGAACACCTTATTTTAATCGTTCAAAAATGTAACTCTAGGTGTGGAGGCAATTATCCTGATTGGGTGAAAGATCTCTTTTCTTACTTGTGTAAATGAGTAATTTTATTATAGGTTTTTGTATGATTCTTTCTTTTGAACATTATTTATTGATTATTTAAGATGACAAAAATAAAATACCAAACACTTGAAACAATTTCACATTCAAACTAATTTTTATCTCTAGAAGTTATTTGCTGAAGTAAGCCACAGTTTATTTTTTTGGCTGGTACCTTTATATGTAAATATACAGTATATTGTTAAAAATATGTTACCTGTGAAATAAACTATCATAGTGCTTACCAAAAAAAAAACTATCATAGTTGTAAATTTTTATATAAAAAATGGTTTAATTTTCTTTTTTCTCCATGTTTTCATATGACTTTAATACATGAATTCAAATTCTTGTAATTTTTTTTCCTATCTTCTGAGAACTAATACAAGAATCAAACCAATATATATATAAAAATAAAGTTGATTTGTAAAGAATAAAAATAAAGGGAAAAAAATTAAAAGAGATGGAGCAAGTAGAGCAGAGTGTCAGACTTTCACAGATCTGACGATATTCTTGCAACCAAAAGCGTTGAAGATGCGCTCAGACCGCATGTTCTTTCTCATTTCTGCCTCTCCTTTTCCTCTTCCCTTATTTTTCATTTTTTTTTATTTTTATAAGAAAAAACACTTTATCTTATCACGAATATATTCACACATTTTCATTTTACTTTTTAACACTTTCAAGTTACATGATAACCGAATAGATCTTGATATTTTATATAAGTTTTTATTTTTGGATCAATTTTCTATTTTTACAAGTTACAACAACTCTTTTCGAATGATTAAATCAGTCTTAACTCCTAATTTTGTTGCATATTCCAGCTTCCTTAATTCACTAATTGTAAGAAGATGCAAGATTGTTTTATGGAAGGTGAAGATTTTCATACAAAAGTAATAATTAAACCAACCAGATATTTTGAATGAGTCTCCAACCTTTGTGAAACACATGGCACTTCTCAGGTTCACAGCTTTTTACTCATTACATCATCTCTTTCTCAAAAATACAGAAACAACAGATTCGCTGCTTTCAAAGTAAATATCATTTGAATTTCTTTTTGTACAAATTTTTTTCCTCATCTCTCTCAAAAAAAAAACTAAATGAAAATATCCAAAATACCCTTCTTTTTTTCCTATCTCTCTCTCACTCTGATTAGGTCCAAATCTCTTTCTTTACTTTACACAAATAAACCATACAAAGAAACCTGACCTCCCCAAATATTTAATATTCCTCCAAAACCTAACTCTTTTATTTTTACCTTAATACTTACAAAATGACCACAAGAACACTAGATACTTAAAAACTTAACCCAGAAAATTGCTCCGTTACCTATTTACACTCTTGAAAAAAACGAAAAAGCAAACACCAACGGATCGATCGATCTCTTTTTACTCATTCCCCTCAAGATTTCCCACACAGCTCAATCTCCTTAACACTTATATTTACGACGCACTAATTGGGTTCTTGTGAGTTAACTCAAAAGAGTATGTATGAAAATCCTAAAAGGGTTCGTTCGGGTTCAGTTTCTAAGCCAAGGCAGGGATGCTGCAGTTTCTGCTATCCCTGTCAAGACAATCAAACCCTTCGATCCTAACCTTTGGGCTGTTACCAAAATTGCCTCTAACAACACATCCTCCTTTCCTCCCAGAGGAAGAAGAAGGAGATGATGAAGGAGGTAAACCCAACTGAGGCGGAATCACTGAAGAAACCGACACAATCTCATCTCGAAATCGAGCATCCTGTGTTATTGGGTTAGCGACTCTACTCGGCGGCGACCCACATAAAAACGGGGACGGCGAGTCTATTACCTGCTTATGAACTTGTTCTGCACCATAACCATCCTATAAACAAACAACATCAAAACCCATCATCAATATAAAAATACAGTTTCTTGATGACTAAATCAAGTTGGCTAAATGGTTTAAAGAAAGGACAGATATTTATTTAAATGGTTAGAGATTTGGCCCAATCTATGTGCTGTAATGAGTTTACTCGAAGACGTCTTAATCCTAAAGTTTATCGACAAAGTCTTAATCACATGTTTTTTTATAATCAAGAATCGTACACGATTACTCTTTTTATAAGAAAATAAAATAATCTTTAGAAGAAACCGACTTGCTACTGAATTTTATTGGTTTCTTGATTAAAGATCCTCACCAAAAACGCAACTAAGTTTCTGATAAACAAATTTCACCTACCAAACCAAAACAAGAGAGAACAAACAAAATAAAAAAATACCTTGGTGAGTATGATATCTAAAATATCAGTCTCTGCTTTGGATTCACATAGCTCCAATTGGTGACTGAAACAAATCACAATTACAAATTCTCAGTCAAACGAAATTCATGAGATTGAGAATTTAACGAGTGAGTGATTTCATACCTGAAGTAACATCGGAGAGATCGAGAAGGATGGTGGTTGTTACGGAGACCAATACGACGTGGTTTTGGACAAACGACGGTGGTTTGATCTCTTTCAACAACAGAAACGGAGCTGCTTCTCAAATCTCCGCCGGCAGCGAAAGCGTTTGGTTGAACCGCAAAGTGATTCATCTTTTTCGTTCGAATTCAAATATTAATGAAAGAAAAACCTGTTCACATGAAAAAATTTGAAATTAGATCTGAGCACAAAACAAGATCTAAACGATGATACAATGAATCGAGAACAGATCCGTCGATTTTGTAGAGAATTAGTGAACACGAAACCAAATTCGAAAGGAGATTTACAGATCTGAAGGATCTAGAATCGTCGATCTAAGAAAATTGATCAAATACATGGAAGTGGAGAGAGAGAGCGAGAGAGAGAAGGTTTGGGTACCTTAAGCTTTAACTGTACAGCGTGAGAAGGAAGGTGAAGCTATGGCGAGAAGAGAGGAAGAGAGAGTTAGAAGAAGATGAAGAACATAGAGAGAAAGAAGAATTTGGTGAGGAAGAAGAAAGGTGTGAGAGAAGAGAGCGTGAAAGTGTGTGGTAGTGTATTGTTAGACAGAAGAAGAAGAAGGACGAGAGAAGGGGCCATTGGAGAGGTCCCTTGTTTCATTTATAGGGCCAATGTTATTGTAACCTTATGATAATTGTCAGGCAAATTTTTATTTTTAATTCAAACTATTATTTTAGTTTTAGTATTGTATTGAAATTAAATATCAAGCGGAAAATGAGATTTTTAAAAGGTTTTTGGGTGACTCATAATGATATATGATAGTTTTATTTCTCTTTTTAAATGTGATTTGGTTTTGGTTAAAAATAGAAAGTATATATTATGATTTATTTCTAGGGATTTTAGTTTTGAGTATGACTGGATTAGCTAGGTTCGGTTTAAGACTTTTTTTTTCTTTTTAATTGATTTGCTTAGTTATGGCCCTTGTTCAAAAACTCGGCCAAATCGGCCGATTCCACGGCGGCTAGTCGCTCGGCGGCACCTTACCGCCGGGATTATAGTATAATCGGTCAAATAATCGGAATAGTTAAGAAAAATTCAGTTTTTTTTTCCTTTTCTAAGTTTGGATTGAGTTAGTGTGTTAGATCTATAAGTTTTTGGTATAAAAGACAACAAAAACACATTAAAATGATTGATTCTGTAAGAACGCATCCATGGCTGCCGCAAATTAGGGTTTTAAACTCGCATCCCTTTGAAGAAGACGACATATTAAATTACAGTTTTACCCTCCATTAAAGAAAAATGAAAAAACTGAATAATTGTGCATAGTTCGGGACTTGAACCCGCGCCACGAAGTATTATCAACATCAGAAACCACTAGACCACGCTTACAACATGGCAACCTTTGCGAAAATACAACTTATATATTGTTTTCACAAAAAAAAACCTAAAACTAATCCCCGATTAATCCTCGATTAATCTCCGATTTCTTTGCTAGGCGCTAGGCCTGACCCGAGCGCCCGACTAGCGCCTAGCGATTTTTTTAACATGGGTTATGGCTAGTTGTAAGTCATAACTACGGTTGATAAAAATTGTTGATATGGTTGAATGTATTTAAAAGTACTAGGTCGAAACCCGCGCTACGCTGCGAGTATTTTTTTGAATTTTGTTTTATTTAAACAATCAAAACCAAAATAATATTATTTACTATTGGAATCAATTAGTCTCTCGACCACAAGAGACATCAATCTCTCTTGAGAAAATTATTAGACAAAGTTAATTAAACACAAGTTACGAAAATTCCATAAAAATATAGAAATCGAAAAAGATGGACCAGACTTTGTTATGAGTTTTTAAAATGAATGGGAATCCCATCTTTCTCTTCCCTTCTACTTTTAGTAGTCGATGTTATACCGGTACTAAAGAGAAGTAATTGATAGTGTTCAACATCCCTATCAATGACTTCTAACGGTTAGTCTATAGCGCTTCTAACCAGTCTGACTTAATAAAAGATCTTCCAGCCAAGCATGTTTCAGTTGAAATAGAAGGAATCCCATCTTTCTCTTTGTCTTTCTCTTAACTTATATTTACCATTAAATGTTCTTGGAATAGAGTAGATCAAGCGTTTGAGCCGGCAGCATGAGATCACCTTCATTCAAAACATAAACCACAAATACAGAGTTAATTCTTAACTTTTTGCTATGCTGAATTATATTTTTATATAATAGATCACTAATAATAACTAAATTAATCAATAACATTTGCGATATTTCAGCCAAAATTTACAAACAACAAAAATAGCATAAATCCAAAATAAGTCGAATTGCAAATGCAAACTTCACTTGGCTACACATTTCTATGGTTAGAAAATAGAATAAATTGACCATTTTTTCCTTTAGGGATTTCATTTATGAACAGAAACTAACAAAGCTTTGCGCTTTATATGCAGATGATCAAGTGAAGCAAGATACATGTATAATAGAAACATAGAGATTCAAGTTTGACCATACATCTTGAAGTAACAAGACGGGATAATAGAACAAGTGTGAGATTACAATCCTAAGAGTGTAATGTTCTTTACTGCTGTGAATTTCTTGAATTGAAAAAAAAAAAAAACGTAAACCAATTTAGCAATCGTAAACTCTTATGAATAAACTATGATTCTAATAGTGCTTGCGTACCACAAATAATTTTAACAGAAATAATCTAAGGTTTTTGGAGTATAATATTCACTAAAACATATTTACATATATCACAATATAAAAACAAATCTAACATTTATAAAAAGTTAAACATATACAAAAACATAAAATAATAAAAAACAAATACAAATATTAACTACACGGTACATTTTTTTGTAAAAGTAAGATATAAAAATTATTTATTAGTGTATGCATATATAAACTAATAAAATAAAAACAATTAAAACACGAGCAAATGTAAAATAATATCTGAAGAACCTCTTACATTTTTACCGTAAAACTTATATTAAAACAAAATTAATTTACAAAAACAACACGCGGTGTAAACTACCTGTTAAATTCACTTCATGCATGTTGTTCTCTAAAAACCATTTGATATAAAACAACTTTTTAAAAAATAAAGAGGGTATTTTTTTCATTTTTTGTAGATATTGAATTATTAAACAAATTAGAAATTTATTTATCATTATCAAAAAATGTAAAATTATTATGTGTATGATTGTATTAATTTTATTGGTTGTCTTTTTAAATAATGTGTTTTTTTATGAAAAGCTGATATGGCATGCTGGAAATCTGATGTGGCAAAGTAGAGAGGTGATGTGTATTAATTGAAATATTTTTATTGGATGATGATTTTAATGAGGTGTCAGTCTGAGATGAGCCCAAAATACTGATGTGTCAAACTTGGAGAGATCCTTAGTGTTATTATTGTATTGATTTTGGTTCAAATTGGTTGATACGGTTGAATATAAAGTATTTACGGCGTAACGGATATAATTGATTAGTATAGAGAAAATTTTTATTTATTAATTCAAAATATAAAGATGAAGATTAAAAAAAAATATCTGCTAGTATACTATTTACAAACCGTTTTTATAAGAAAAATATTTGGTTTATAAGAGTGTTAATTGTTTTGTTTTTAAGAAAAAAATTTGTTTTAGTGTCGGCGTTTACATAATACGTTTTCATATTATTTTAATTTTTAAGAAAATAACTAATGTGTAATTATTTTAAAATTTTCAAAAAAAAATCTCATAAAGCATTAGCACAAAAAATTCATTTGACCACATAAACATCAAATTCTAGTTCTCTGATTATCGTAATTTGAAAACATTATGTTTGTGATTAGCAAGTTATTGCCTTGCCTACTTTAGAATATTTGATGGAGTTCCAAAGACTTGCACAACGCTATGTGTAATACTTACTTTAAACATACATTAGAAATTCTTGTAGGATAATTCATCATGGTTACTAGATTTAGTTGTCATCCATTCCCATTGGTAAAAAATCAGGACTTTTTCATATTTTGTTCGAATACCCATTAACAAATGAAAATCGTGTACGTCATTGTTGGGTTTTTGCTGATTTGACATTCATTTTATTGGCTAGAGCAGTAATTAATCACGTGAAAGACAAAATTATGTTTGGTCATGTTTTTGGGAACTGAGCATAGTAATCAACTGTTACATCTCAAAAACTCGTTTAAGTGGAAACAAAAAAAAAAAAATTTTGTTATAATCAACATCATTAATTTTAAATTCGGATAGAGATGCGTGGATAGTAATAAGAAAGCATATACTACTTGGGAGATACAATAACAAAGAACATATGGAGGAGGACAATCGTTCCAACTTGCTCTCTTCTCTCTCCTCTCTGCAGACACACACAAAGTAGATCTAGGGTTTTTTTTTTTTCCAACTTTCAGATCTTAATTGAAGGGTTGGAGTCTTCTTGATTGTGATCCAGGAGTGCGCAGGGTTGCTTCATCGTCAGCTGTGGTGAGGATTTTCGTCGCCGATGTAGATGCGGCACTGGTTTAACGGAGGAGGAGTTTTGCAGCCGTGATTCCCGGTTGAGGACGCCGTGGAGGGCTCCGAAGTTCCTCAAGGCTCAACCGTTCTTCCTTTGCGGTGTCTATGGCGGAAGTTGGTGACGTTACGGTGGGTTTAGCTGTGTGATGCGGTGGTTAACGGCAGTCCTTCCGGATCTGCTTGGCTTGCGTGGATTTTCGTCTTCAGAGGCTCTGAGTGAGCCACCAACCTCTGGATCCGCCACGTATGGTGTTCTCCGGTCCGGTGAAGTCACCCTGCGTTGTCAATCGGAGAATTCTAGAATTGGGAAAAGCTGGGATAGACCTTAGTGGGTCGGGTTGCTAGGTCGGGATCCGACTCCGGTAGAACCGTATGTCGAGGTGATGAGCTTTCCGGAAGGTTTCTAGCGGATCTGCGGCGTCGACGGAAAGTGACTACTGTCCGAAACCGGCCTCTTCGGGTGGTGGTCGTCGATCTTTCGAGGCAGTGGAGAAGCTGGGAATCTTGAGTCCGCCGGATCTAAGGTTCTGGTCATTTTGCTTACGTCCATCAGCGGAGGTCCGATCAGCTTTTTCCGATTCCGGTCATCTTCTTCGTTTTGACAATTTTGTAACTGGATTTCGTTTTTGTAAGGCTTTAGCCCAAGCCCATTGGGTAGATTTTATTATATAAATTAAAAAAAAAAAAAAAAAAAAAAAAAAAAAAAAAAAAAGCATATACTACTTGTATATCTTTACGAGAGGGGAACAATTATTTGGAATCCATGAAGTTTTTTACACAAATAAAGAAAATAATTAAAGTTTCAATATAGTTTTTATTAATCTATATTTTTTTATTTTCGTTAGTCAATACATTAAAATAGTAATAATAAAACTGAAATTTTTATCAAACATCTGCATTAAAAATCTAAAACAATACATATTATGAAACAAGTTTTAAGTTTTACGGTTATTGTCAAATCATTTCTGACCCACCTCTACTTCATAATCCAAACACTTTATTGACAGATTTTTTAGGTTAGAGAATATTTTTAACTCAAAATTATCTCTCAAATTTTGTATGCTTTTCTAATATTTTTAAAATTTTAAATTATACATAAATCAGAGTTATCCAAATTTGTAAAATGTGCATTCACAATCCTTCATCATGTTTCACAATTGTAATGGCGGTTTATTTTTATTAGAAGAAAATAATTATATGTAAGATGATACCTACATGTATGATAATAAGTTAAGATAAGCGTGATTTCAATGCACCAAATATAGTATGAACTTTGAAGATACATTTTCCTTCTAAAAATTAAAATAGGAGAAGATAAAACCTGTTTTTCAAAAATATTTTATGTTCGATATAAATAAATCAAAAGAAAATAAACGTTTTGCACTTAAAAGACGTTAATATTCATTAACTGACACTTCAATGAAAATACACTATTTATGTTCTAATTATACTAATTGACTCATATAACATTTCTATTTTACTAAATGGTTGTCAACCATAAAACAGTTTAATTTTGTTTACAAAAAAATAAATCTGATTAATCAACAATATATTTCAATATTATATGCCTAAAATGATCATTTTAAAATTAAATATAAAACAATACATTAGGAAAAAAATTGAACTACATTTGATTTAGGGTTAAATTAGAAAAATATGTAATAAACAGCTAATTCTAAAGTTATAAAAATTTATTAGATCTGAGAAAAAAGCTACGTGTCCTTCGATAACTCAATCTAAAACATACTAGTCATAATAATTCATAAACTAACGCATTCTTTGCAAACAATCATAAAATATCATTGCCATGTGAATACACTATAATATTTAAAACAAATGACATAAATTTTAAAATTACTAAAACAATAGCTCCCACTATCTTTACATTTTCATTCACTCCTAATGTCCCACCACTAAAGCATAGCATAAAAAAATTCACAAAATGTTTAATTATTCGATTGTGAAGGAGTGTGGGAGGTATCTTATAGTTAGATCTTAAAACCTTATTATTATTTATTTTTCTGTCTCATAAACTCCTAAAATAATTATTTTATTTCATATAGTTATTTAATTTTGTTATCATCTACCCACGTTCAAGCGGTCCCCTTTGCTCCCGTGAGAAATCTCATCGATATAAGCGATCTTTCCGTAATATTGTAATAAAAATTTTAATTTTTTTTTTTTTTTTTCCAATTATGATTTTTTATAGCAAAAATATCTTTGACGATCAGAGAAAGCTGGACCGCCTTAAACGCGAAAATGCCTTGCTTCAACCACACGCGAGATCGTCAAACAACTCTCGCTTTAAGATAAGACACGTGTACGGTAGCAAAGGCTTGTTTGGACTTGGGTCACATGTTTGAGTGATTGTTCCTTTTAGCGTTTGGCGATGATCCACGTTTAGAAGTTAGTTACCGGTAATGGATTGTTTTACAACTTTTACTTGTGCGATTGACAAGAACCAGCTTTCTTTTAAAAATTTGTGGAGACTGAAAAGTTTGCAAATAAGCAAATTACATTCCTGTAGTAATAAAATCGACTTTTCACTTCAATTTGCTGATAATAAAATCAAACACAAATATTATGTACGTTTTAATTTTTAAATGTGATAAAAATTTATTAATAAACTAAGACTTTTATTTTTTTGGAAAAATCTGTAAATAAGACTATTCATAAAATTTATCATGACAACAAAAATTCTTACCTAGTTAACTGTAAAACAAAAGTTTTAATAAATACATAATTTTATTACTGCATTCTGATCCCCATCTGACGCGGCACTTGTCGAGTGTACCTGTTTAGGACCAACCATTTGTTATTCTAACCAAATATCAAAAGTATAATTTGGTTATAAAATCTTTTGTAATTGAATTTCGTCAGCGTATATTTCCTTTGATTTATGGGTCCCCATAGTATCATACCACTTGATGAGCATATCCACTTTTATAAAATACCCGTACACATACTTTTCCAAAAGATACGTTAATAGAAAGCAGTAGAAGAAAAAAAGTCCCATAACAATTCAATCACATATAGCCAAATAAAAAGTTAAAATCATAAACCATATTTTTGGTTTCTCCCAGTAAGCCCACTGGGCTTGTATTCCCATCCCCAGTGTAACCCATATAGATGAATCACTAGAAAAGAAAAAAAAAAAGAAGAAGAAAAAATTTAATGTTTTCAGAATTACACCAACTATGAACTATAAATCAACAACAAATTATTAAATAAACGAAACCATTATCAGTTCGAATGACACCTACTATGAACAATAAATTTGTATCAAAGAATACCCTTGTACATTAGAATCGTGCTTAATTTGTTAAATATCGCGAAATATATAACAAAAAAAAAAGTGCTGCAAAATCAAAGTTGGGCTTTATTGACATAGACATGGTCCATTAACTAATACGGGCTTAGCACTAGTTTAGCCTTTCTTGTACAAATCTACGAAGATATTCACCAGAATTGTTGCATTGTGGGCCAGAATTTCTATGAGACAGAAACTGTGTCCTTCGAAAAATGGAATGTAGTAGCCACGAAATATTCAGATTTTTCAAGATATAAGAGATTGAAACTCAAATTTTTGTGGTTTAAAATCAATTCCAATAAGAGATACTAAATGTTCTGCGTTTTATTTACTATGGTTCATTAAGGTGTTGTTCGTTTCCTCAAGTGAATGGTCATCTGATGGAGATGCGGATGATGTTCGTTTACACTCAGTTTAACGAATAAGTTAGATGGATCAGTCGAATGAGATAATTAAATTTACCTTGAAAAACACAAAAAAATCCCGCTGATTTTGAATGATGCATTCAAATGTATCAGTTTGTCTAAAATACTCCTATGTAAATGATGCATTCAAATGTATCAGTTTGTCTAAAATACTCCTATGTAAATGATGCATTCAAATGTATCAGTTTGTCTAAAATACTCCTATGTAAAATAAAAAATTACACCAACCCATATTTTTTTATCGTCTCCAATACCCCTAGGATTTTGTCATTGTTCATCTCTTTGTGTTTTCTTTCAAATTCTACGAAATGGGTGTTTGAGTCTCTTTAACGTTCAAGTTCATTAAATTCGGTAAATCGAATTTGGTATAAAAGTGATTAAACTATAAGAAAGTATCTATTTCTTTAGATTTATTAAGTTTAATAAAAATTTATATATGTAAAAGATAATAGTTGAAAACTATTTGTTGTACTTGTAATTTAAATCATAAAATACATTAAAATAAAAATATGTTTAGTCATCTTGATACTACATGCATATATATGCAAATATAAATTTTTAAAAACAAAGCAAACAACCAAAGTTGCATCTCCATCTGTGACAACCATATACAATATCATCCAAATGCATAATCTGGATAAATCATATGGATGTATCGTCCTGATGAACAAACAACATGCCATAAATTTCTAAGACTTTTCTACTACCTCCGTAGAAAATAAGTTAGGTTGCAATTGACTATGTCTAAACATTCACACCTTATATGATGACCTCCACTCACATTCAAACGATTTTCCAATGAAATATAGCTTATGTAGTAACAAAATGTGCTTATCACCTTAGCAATACGTAGTAATATAAACAGATTTCCCTAAAGATAGATTTGTCACTTTAGGATTTAGGAGATAAAAAAATCAGTTAATTAGTCAATTGTTTTGCACCGTTTTAATTGAACGTACGTTCAACTTCTTTTACATAATTACTATTTCTTTTTGCGGTGTACAACTTATTATTCTCAAACACTGCATGATTTTCATAAGAGTTATGACAAGGATGATACAGAACAATTTTAATTATTATGCTCCTACTATTTGAAGTATCAATATACAAATTTCTGTATTCTTCATATCAACCATTACAAAATATAGGACACAAAAAGAAAAATTGTGAAAATATAAAGGTAAAAAGAAAGAAAAACAAAGGGAAGGACCACGTAAGAGAGTAAGGAGTAAAAAGTATGATTGTCCGAAAGAGAGTTGCAGATGTTACATGAAGAGGGAGAGATTAGAAGTCGTAGCTTACTAGCCGTGACAGTCTTGGAGTAGTAGTGTGGTCCTTCCTCACCTGATCCCTTCTCTCTTTCCTACTCATAACTTATGCAAATCATTAACCTCCCAACAAAAAAAAAAAAAAAAACTTATGGTTTTTGGTGCCTCATCATTAACATTTTAATTAAAATCAGTCCAATTTGTACCCTATATTCATTTATTCTCTTATACCGATGATGCATATTTTCTTATATATGTATTGGATATTGTAACAAGCAATCGACATCTTACCTAAGATAGAAGTTATTGATCATGTCATAATTCATATACAAATATCGACTTATGTCTATTTATACATCAATATTTTACTTATAATTTACATTAATAATTAATTAACATCTACACAAAAAAAATAAAAAATAATTAAACTAAAGAATTTGTTTCACTATTGATTTCGATTTATTTTTTGTTGGTAAAATGATTTCGCTTATACTTACTTACAAGTGGATCTTTCTGAAATAAAGAAAAGGTATTGTTAAAATTTTAATTTAAATTATGAAAAAATCAAACAAAAAATGATAAAACAACTAAAACGATCAATGGTGTTAAATTTCGATTGGCAAGATTGTAAAATATTGGTCTTAGTGTATTTACACAATTATCCACATGCAAAACTCTTATTATGGTTCCATATCTTATGATTATTACAAAATTATTAAGTAGATCTAACTAATTACTAAATGATTAAAAACACGATAAAGAAAAGATGTTCCTAGCTAGTGTCGACTATGATTGGTTGGGCTTTAAATTTGGCTTTGCATTGGTTTTGATTTGATGAAATCGAAATTATCAATCTCTGTCTCGTCACCATTCATACTCTACTTATCATATAAACATAACGCCGTGAAATAACGGTGTTGGGCTTGACTTTTTAAACAAATACTATTCCTTTTTATCTTGTAGGTCGGCACGAGCATACTTTTGTTTTTTTGAGTTCTGAAGTTTTGACCTTCAAGCCACTTGACACGTGACTCGCACGCTTCCGTGAGTGTGAAATGTGAATAATCTCACAATATCTACTAAACAGACACTAATTTACCTCATTCTTTTATGGATCGGATAGTGTTATAGATCTTACGTTAGTCCTGCAAGGTATATCTAGAGTATAAAGAGCCTGTGGTATGGAGGGAACTTGATAGCATTCTAATGTTTTACTTTTGATTGAAAATTGGGGTAATTTACAATAAGATTATATTAACCATGAAATATTGAAGAATAAAAACAAGTAATGGGAAGGTAGGGATAATACACGACATACATATCTAACTTAAGATCACAAAGGACCCTAATAATTAGTTATGTGATAGCAACACTTGCATGTCCCATTTGCAAAACCCTAGGGTACAAAAAACAATTTTGAAAGAAATTTCTTTTTGATGTGGATGCCCCAGGAGAGGCCTAGCAATAGCATAACATTACATCTATATATGGGGGACCATTACTAGCTAACTATTTTCTTACATTTATATACAAATATTTATTGTAAAACTTCTCAAAATGTAATGTTCAAAGCAGCAGGACCATAGAACTAGCAATGTCTCGGATTGTCCTTAAAAGTATAAAATCTATTCTCTTTTAGTTACTTGGTTCTTTCCTCTGAGTGTTTAAGTGAGGATCACAAGTTCATCAAGGACCATCTTTGAGCTGCAAACTATTCATGAAAGATTCTTTATCAAGAGACAATGATTCGCTAGATGTGTCTTTCCACATTTAATTCATTGTTGATAAAGTACTACTCTTGTTTCTTTTAAGACGCCTGATAATAATTAAACCTAACTAAGTACAACGTTTATCATATTCTTTATAATTTATATTCTTCTAAATAGCGCAGCTTACACTTAACGTTTCCTTCCATTATGTGTGCAATTTTGACGTAACTTTTTTTTTTATATATATATATCCTAAAAATCTATTATAACATATAGTCATTTCTTCAAAAATGGGAAAACAAATAATTAGCATGCTCTTCAAGATTTTTTTACTATCTACAGTTCAAATTTTTAACTATATTTGAAAGGAAATTTCTGTAATATTTTTTGATTTTATATGAAGATATGTACACAACTAAAGATCCAAAACCCATTGATTCTTTTTGAAAAAAAGAGTTCTTAAAATATTAAGGGTTTGTCTTTTTTAACATGAATTAATTGCACAGTAATAGGGTTCTAGAGTAGTAGCCCTAGCATCTCCTTTCACTCAGGAAATGTCCCTCTCATCTCTCTCTTTCATCACACACACACACACATACATGCACACACACAAACTCAAACACAAACACAAACACTTTCTCTCTGGTTTAATTAAACCCCCTTAAGCCCACATGACCACCTCTATCTTTTTAAGGTCACGAGACCCACTTTGCTAATTTAGTTTCCACACGCAGAGAGAGAAACAAAGAGAGAGATGGGAGGGAGGGTTTGTGGCAGATAAACTGATAGAAAACTTTCGAACCTCTCTTCTTTAACTTTTACTACTCTCTATTCGTTTTTTCTCTTCCTTTTGTGGTGCCGCCTCCAACTGAAAGTCTTCTAATATATATTCTCAATTATTCTAGCTCTCCGGGAGAAGTCTTATCTCACGCCAATCTCTCATTTCCCACTATGTATATGCCCCACAAGATCACTTTCTTAATTCTATCTTCTATTCATTTCCTAATCTTTAAATTCACACTTTTCTTTATTGAAATTTCTGGCAGGAGGCACGAGGAGAATTACTTAGACCTCAATAATCTTCCAGATGATTTTTCTAAAGATGGCAATAAGCAAGCCCTCGAGGAAGGTTCTTCCTCTGGTATGCATACCTTGAAAAACCCTAATTCTCTTAATGTGTTTTATGTTTTAATATAGTTATAGTTAGACTAGTACTAGTGTGTATAATGGTAAATGTTGGATTATACTTGTTAATTAATGTGAGGGTTTATTTGTTTGGTAATTAGGTCAAAGAAAGAAGAAAGGAAGTAAAGAAGGGAAAGATGAGAGTGGGAAGGTGTACGAATGTCGATTTTGTTCACTCAAGTTCTGTAAATCCCAAGCTCTTGGTGGCCACATGAATCGCCACCGACAAGGTATGTCCATTTATATACACCCTTCTTCAACCTCTTTTAACTTTCATATAATCCACACTTCATATATATTCACACTTTTATTTCGTCCAAATAAACCCATTTTTTCTATATAACTCCTTGTCTTTGATAAATGATTGATGTCACATCCATGCTTTGACTACAACTAAGTACCAGTAGATAGATGTAACTAATTGCATTTAAGACTAAAATTAGTTTGATGTCCTTTTGGTTCTATAAACTTAAAGAGAGGGAGACCGAGACATTGAATCAAGCTCGTCAATTGGTCTACCGTAACGATACCTTAACCCCACCTGGAATTTCTCCTTTCGGGTACTCTCTCTTCCTCCAAAAAACTTCATAATTATAATATAAGTTACTAAATGTACTTAATATCATTATTTCGAGTAAATATGTGCTTTATTATCATATGAATTGATTCTTGGAATTTTTGACAGCTATCATACCACAGATCCAACAATATACCGGTCGGTTTACTCATCACCAATGCTATACCCTGGAAGCTCTTCAACAAACTTGGTTCCGCAACCGCCGATGCCACCGCCGCCGCCGCCATATCCATACTCTTCAAACCAATACTCTCCTCACAACCACTTCAACGACTACTACTTAAACCCATCTTTTAGAGGCAGCAGAAGCATCTCTCCAAACCCTAACCTCCCCACCACCACAACCGTTGATTACATGGCCGATAGTCCCGTGGAACCGAGCTACACTTGTGTTGGTGCACCCATTGGTCCGACCGGTTTCCCTATCCGTGGCTCAAGCAGCGTCCGTGCGCCGCTTGAACCTCCACAAGGTCGTGATGGTGACGCTTCACGGCAGCGTTTGGATCACTCTCTTAGGCTCCCCATCAATCGGTTTCAAGATCATCACTCGCTCTGAGTTTTAATAGATTCCCTCTGCGTTTCTTTTATTTTATTTTTGTTTTTTTGGATATTTTCTTGTTCTCTTATTTTGTAATTTTGTTGGTTCTATGTGAAAGTAGGGATCTAGAATTGTCTAAACGACATGGATCCTACATGTGTTATTATCATAATGACATGTTTGTTGTTTTTTTATTGGTCTAGTCGAATTTTAATTGAGTATCTAATTAATCTCAACCGGGTTTTGTTTTATGTCTAGTATTGATATATATCTAACATTATAATTTGTGTTGTGCTCGATTTTAGTGCGGAATAAATACAAAATGCAAAAATTACCGTACTGATGCCAAATGATGTTAAATCAATTCATTTAAGAGAAAAGTTAACATAGTTATAGATGAGAGGGACCATATATCATGGATGTGTACTATTGGATATAAATTAAAAGGTAAACGTTTAACAAAGTTTCCATTTATGGATACACAATGGAAGTGATTACTATAAGCAAAAAATAAAGCTTTTGCAATATATATTAGAGAACAACGAGAGGACAGAGGAACCGGACAAAGTGGTCAGAGAGAGAGAGAGAGAGGGAGAGAGAGAGAGATTGTCTTGATAATATATGATACAATGTGTAGTGAGATTGGAACAGCCTTTATCTGAGCTCATCTAGAACTCTCAGCTACTTTGGCCTGAAGCTAGCTGTGAGGATTGGGGATTGGAGGGAATTGGTTTATGGGTTTTGGTGTTGGTTGTTCAAAATCAAAATTAAAAAAGGACATTTTTATTGTATATAAAGTTATAAAGTGTAAGAAAGAAGTAACTAGATCCAGATGGAGACCGTTAGATGCAAGCTGAATTCCCCTAACTAGTAAAACTTCCCCTTTGCATTTTCAGCTTTACTCTAGTTTCTATCAACTACTACTTCCATTTTCTTTTTCTTTTTTTAAAAAAAACACTATATAAAGAAAACAATTCTAGTTGTTTGTTTTTGGTTATAAAATAAAAATTTAGACTTGCGTACACTGACCAACATTTACGCCCACTTTACGTGCTACATAAATATTTGTCATCCATAATCAGCTAATTTATTTAGTACTCTCGAACAGTGTACTATAATGCATAGAAAAAAAAAGTAAATTATGATTCTTTTGGTAAAAAAAAAAATCGAATTATTAGGATAGTTTTCTAAAATTCAAAAGGATACATTTTATATAAAAAAACTATTAACTAAGTCATTGCCACTATACAAAATAAATTTATGATTCATAAGTAATTTTGCAAAATTTTAACTTTTGTGCTACGTTTTTACGATAACCTTTTGTTTTGCAATTGACAAAAAAGGATCTTTTGCAAACCCCTGAAGGGATCATCATATATATCGGCGATCGTAAAATATAAGCAAACAGTTTTTTTTTTTTTATGCGCAACCATGAGCAAACTGTATAACAAAAGAATTATATGTTGGACAAGCACATCGATAGTGTACCTTGCCTTGTTTGAAGAAATTATAGTAGACTACACATAGAATAGAAAGGCACATATATATAGAGATATGTGACTATGTGAGGTTGGCGAATCTCTAATTTGATCTGCATTGATTTAACATGATGTCATGAGTTAGCTAGCAATGTTTAATTGTACGGACACTGGCCTACTTGAAGAAGCATATGTTAGTACTTAGTACGTAATATGTATGTAACAGACAGAGATAGGTCTTTACGTTCCAAGCAACGTTTGCTAGGTACGAATCACTGTCTACGTATATGCCTGTATATATACACTCATGCACATATGTGGAAACTAATTAAGTATATATTCTACACGTATATTATAAATGCAATTTGTTTAGCTATGGTCGTTATGATCCATGAGACCAAACTGATTTTTCATTCTATCGTTCTATAGTAAAACATATTTAGATTAATGAAGCAATAAAATTAGATGTTTTTTGATATGGAAAGGATCACAGTAATCAGCCCACAATTTTTAAATCTTTGTCTCGCTATATATAGTTAACCCAAACCGGTCTATCAGTAGCCCGACCTGATTGGACATTTTTCTTATGTAGCTTCGGCCGATCCTACTTCTGAATTTATTTTATTATTATATCGTTTGTTTTATGATTTTATTCTCTCGGGTGATGTCAACTCAAAAGTATGTTGACCAAATAATGTAAATTGAAATTAATTTTTTGGACGAAAGAGCTGTGAATAGTTCCACGGCAGTGACAAGGCACCTATTACACTTTTAGGTTGTCATATTGAGATGCTTGAGACTTTGAGTGAAGATTGGAATATAAGATTTGAATCGAGACATATAATAAAACGTACTATTATGTATCCTTATTTCCAAAATGTTATTGTCAGTATCTTAACTATTTTCTTACTACATAAAAATTTGTTTTAACTCTTGTTGGTGAAATATTAACAAATATGAAATTTTTTGCACAAGTTGAAGATATGTGTATGTGAATTATTGTCAAAGCCAAAATGAATTATCTCTTAGGCCAAAAAAATTTACAGTTTATCAAAAAAAAGAAAAGAATATCCGGTTTAGCCCCACGCACCCTTAAAAATAATGTTTAAAAAAGATATTTAAGTTTGGAAAAACCTTGACCTGAGAGGTTTTGAGTTTTAACCCAAACAGTTGATATTTTCGCGATTAATCTAAATTTGATCCTTGATTTTAGGAGCTAGGATGGACCAAATTTAAGATTTTAAACGTAATTAACATTCCTATCTAAATTTTTTTCATATATGTTACGTTAGAGATGCTTTGACAAGTAAATGCTTTTAGTATCGGTTCAATATACACTTTGTTATTAATCCTACAATGCGTGTTTAGAGTCCATTCATTGCAAGTTTACGTTGGCTATTGTAAACATTTACTGTGGAAAAGATCTTTTTTTTTGTCTAAAGGCCATGAGATTAGTTCGGATTTCGACATACAATTTGAACGGTTTTCTTCAAAAAAATATGTATTTTAAGAAAGTAAAAAAAAGATAATCGCTTATTACAAGTGATGAAGATAAAACGGTGGCTACACACTAGGAAGATGAAGTTAAATGGTTGTGTGTGATGGAATAGGAAAAAAAAAGAAAAGAAAATAGAAAGATATAAAAACTTGAAGCACGAACGAAAGATGTGAACAAGTCACGATTAAGACAAAGAAAAAGAGAGAGAAAGCAATGTGAAGACAACTTTAACTAATTACAAATCTTTCGTATATCGCTAAAAGCCAACATCACACACGTAGAGACAGATCCGGCAAGCAAAAACGTTTTCGTCCCGTACCTTTCTTCCGATTTATCTCGGGATTCTACGTCCGTTATCCACCACATCTCTACATGTATATATGTATATTAAATACATACACAAATATGCTATACGTATAGATAAATACATATACATGAAATTTATATATGTATAGAAGTAGGTATGATATGTGCCTAGTGATAGGCTCAGAACTACACTAAAAATGTTGCAGCTAACTGTTAAATAGCAATCAATCTACACTGCCATCGATTCAAACACTCGGACCGTCGTGCAGTCCAAGAAGCAGAAGAATGTTTAAAGTTGCTGCCTTAATATATGGTTTCTCATTTGCATTTCCATTTACATTACATGCATGTTCTTAACTCTTATTTATTCATTTATCATTCTCTTATTTCTCATGTTCATTAATATATGTCTCTATTGTCTTAATTAACTATGAAAATTTCTTGATGGAAACTTGTGTGGAAGTTGTATATAGTCACGTGGGGACATGATCTTAACTTGCAGTTTCAAATATATATACCAATTTCAAATATTTTATTCATAAATATCTTTGAGTTAAATTAAAGTTGAAATTTTCAAAAGACCGAGTTGTTGTTATCATTGTGAGTAAAAATATTTTTGTTGTAACTCAAAATTTTGTATCTTTCTGCTTCTACTGAAGCTAGGAATAGAAGTCTAGTGGCTAGGTTATGTAGTTTTATATATATACGCTCTTACCAAATAGTACAGTATATATATGTATAAGTTTATAACTTTTCTAGGAATAAATTAGTGACCCCTTGATTATAAGAATATCATAGATGATAGTACGTCTGAATCCAAAATTTATGAATAAACCATTATTTTTTTAGATTCGTTGAAATATCTTCGTATACCGAAATCAATAAACAAATAGACATAATCTTAACATTACTTATAACTGACATGTGTGAATAAACATAAGTAGATTATCTATAAAAACTTTAAAATCCATAATCCGTGGAAAACCTAAAACACTATCCTACCTAAAATAGAAAAACTATTAAAATACACAATATTATAAGAATAATTCATATTAATCCTAATCATAGAACTATGTAAAAATAATGATGAATATCGATAACAAAAAGTGACTCTACAGAAATTTAAATTAATTTATACGATTAATATCAGTTGCAGTAACATATAAATGTTATTACCTATTGATGAAAATAGGAAAGAAGAGATTTTCCTTTTTGATATCTTATAATAATAGACCTATACTAGCCTTGCCGCATGCAACCATGCTACTCTACTTACCATTAAATTAGCCTCATTGTTTTTATTCTCTCTCATTTGTTTTTTTTCTGAACCACACACAAGAACTCTAAAACAATTGCTGATGAATTGAAGTACGAACCTTTTTTTTTTTTTTCCTTCGAATTGAAGTACGAACTAGTGTTCAATCCGAACAACCAAGATAATATATCAAACACGATTAATGATATAATTTTTAGGAACACTTTATAAAAAAATGACTCAGTTCAGAAAATAGTATAGTATTAGCTTAGTTTAATAGATATTAATCATAGGTTAAGGTATGTTTTCAAGAGATTTCTAGACAAGTGTTTGCAGCTCACATGAGCTTTATTTAGAAGAAAGAAAAGTAAAAACTAAAACTATTTACAATCACCAAGAACACTCAAATTGTTTTCTTATAAGATGAAACTGAGGGAGAAATAGAAGTTGCACTTTCTGTAACCTTATATACTTTCATCAATGGTCATTACACATAAATATGAATCACTTGCTAGAAACCTAGTTACATAGGCTATATATTTTAGGCTTGTTTGTCTCATAACGTTGGGTTTGTGATGTTTGCTTCAGTACTCTCCTGCAAACTTAGCATCATCCTTAACACAAGCCATTGTAGTGTCAACAAACCCGATATATTTCATTAAATCAATGATTCATAATCCATCCACATGGATCACAAAACCTTTTTGAATATTTTTTAAAACAGTTTTGTTTTGATCATATTCGAAATGAACAACCAAGAGGGTCAAAATATCAAATTGTATATTGTTTGGTTCATATTTATATATGTCTATATTTAATATGATTCAGTTTGAATCCAAGAGTGATAGGAACCCACAATACTCAATCTTGCTTAATAATAATACATTAGTTTTTCAGACACTAAAGTTTGGCAAAAAATAAATATTCCAGACATTATTATTTTTAACACACCCATACTGCTTATTCTTCTGGGCTTCAAAATTTGAGGCCCTTTATAATTACATTTTTCAGTTGGGCCTTATTGCAACTCTAACTCTAAGGCTGAGAATGAAGATAGAGCTTAAAATTTTGATAAGGGCCGACAATGAAGATAGCATGTAAAACCGTTTATTATAAATTTTTGTGATGCATATAGGATTGTCAATTTTATAATTCTCGGTAGAACTATTTGCTATAAGAAAAGGATTGAGATAAAATTTGGTAGTTTAGAAGTTATGATAATATTTTCAAATGATAATAATATTAAGAAAATGACACGATTCAGTCAGTACTCAGTAAGTTGAATTATTAAAAGTCTTTAGACAAATCTCTACAGATCTAGAATTAATTATAGATCTATTTTGGAGATGCTCTCGAGATCTCAAATATGCAATTGCATTTCTAATTCTCTTTTGGCATTTCTAAATTTGATACCCAACAAATTACAGTTTGAAAAAAATATTCTGTATCTGCACCATATTTCTTAATTACATTTTCCACCGTCAAAGTAATTTTCCTTGTATTTGACCTATAGCTATTTCTTTCAATATTTCATTAACTTCTCATTTTCCACATCTCTCTCTCTCTCAATTTGACATGTCTTACACTAAGAGACAGGTCAAGATTGATCTCTGGCCAGAGAAGGAGACAGAGAAGGAGAAATACCCTAAAAACAAAGAAACCCTCAAGTTAACGACCCCCACTCTTCTCCTCTTCTGCTCAATTTCTCTCATTTTCCTAATTCTCCATTTCCCCTTCATGTCTCGGGAGTTTACAACAGCCTCATTCCCCCGTACGCCTGCCCGTACGTGCGACCTCAACTTCACCGTCTACGTCTACGATCTTCCAAAAGAGTTTAACATCGTTCTCCTCCAAAACTGCCGACACTTGAACATCTACACCAACATGTGCCCGCATGTGGCCAACAATGGCCTGGGACAGCCTCTCAACCGCAGCGGACGAACGTCGTGGTTCGCTACGCACCAGTTCATAGCCGAGATGATCTTCCACGCACGTGTAGAAAACCACCCGTGCCGCACGTATGAGCCAAACAATGCCGACATCTTCTACGTACCTTTCTACGGTGGCCTCTACGCTTCAAGCGTCTTCCGGGAGCAAAACCTGACCAAGCGCGACGAGCTAGCCGTCAGATTAGTTGACTACATTAGTGGCCAACGATGGTGGAAGAGAAGCAACGGTCGTGATCATTTCTTGGCCATAGGGAGGACAGCTTGGGATTTCATGCGCTCCTCCGACACTGATGACTTTGGAGCTAACATCCTCATGCAAATGCCACGTGTCATGAACATGTCGGTGCTGACCGTAGAGAGGCAGCCTTGGAAAGGTGACAATCACTTTGGTATACCGTATCCTTCTTATTTTCATCCGTACACGTCAGCAGAAATGGTGACGTGGCAAGACAAGATGAGAAGAGTCGAGAGACCAAACTTGTTTAGTTTTGTCGGTGGGCCGAGAAAGGGCTTGGAGAAAGCAGCCATTAGAGGCGAGCTTATCAAGCAATGCGCTGAGTCGAGCCATTGTGAGCTTCTCAAGTGTGAAAATGGAGGGTCCAGGTTTTTTCTAGCTTTATAAATGAATTTAACAAGTTCATAATTATAGACTCACCACAATTTCTATATTGGAGGGGTCCATAAAGATGATGGCACATTGGGTTCATTGGTTAACTTTCTTAACTTATTTGGAAATGAGTTAAGAGGTTTCCTATTTTATTTCATTGATAATAACGGTAGATCTGAAGTGTTTTGTGTATCCATTTTTTTGGTCTTCATCAGGAAATGCTTTAACCTTGATTATTTGGTCAATGTAGGTGCCACGAGCCGATGACAGTATTAGGAGTGATGGCTAGGTCACGGTTTTGCCTACAAGCACCGGGGGATTCATTCACGCGCAGGTCAACATTCGATGCGATGTTAGCCGGCTGCATACCGGTCTTTTTCTCACCACACACTATGTATACACAGTACTTGTGGTATCTTCCAGACGATAGAAGAAGTTACTCAGTGTTCATGGAGGAAAAGAACAGCACTCAAATAGAACAAGAGCTCTTGAGGATCTCGGAGAGCGAGGTGGTTCAAATGAGGGAAACAGTCATTGATTTGATCCCAAGTTTAACTTATGCGCACCCAAATGCTACTAACTATGATTTGCCAGATGTGGTTGATATAGCGTTAGAGACACTAGCTAAGGAAGCAAGAGACAAGGTTGTGGTTTCATTATAAGCCCTATACTAGCTAACAGAATATTCGAATATTGGATCGGTAAACAACTAAACATGCAATGAAATGCTCACCAATTATTATTTTCTCCAAATCTATCTTGCATTTCAAAATAATTATAGACGTTGACCAAGACCAAAAAAATGTTTCCGTGAAAATTTGAAAGATCTACCGTTATTATCAATGAAAGAAAATAGGAAACATTTAAATATTTAAATGAGTCAAAAAAATATGTAAAATTAAAAAAGAAGAAGAAGATAATTAGTAAATTACCTTGAGCACCAAAATGGCCATGAATCCGAGCAGATCCATATGGTAATAAAGTGAAAAAAAAACTAAAGCAGCTTCGGTCCAAAACGAGACACAAACCAAGCCAAACTGCCTAGCCACCACCGACGGCCAAACAAAGAATGTTTCGGCGATCATCACATTCACACCGCCGTCTCCTCCGACAAGACTCGCCACAAGCTCTTCCACATGCGCATTCGCATAGAACCCGTGAAGCAACGACGATTGGTACGTGTAATGGTTCAAAGACCGGTCAAATCCGACCGGTAAACCATCGGAAACCGATGCGTACCTTATGTCAAGGCCTGAGTCTGACCTAACTCCGGCGAAAATATCTCCATGGGAGCCGTTTGTGATCTGGTGGTGGATGTAATGAGTGTTGACGAAAGTCACGGTGATCCCCTGTGACGCGATTCAGGACCGGCCCTGAGCCCAGTAAGGTGAAACATGGGCTTAGAGCATGTGCAGTGGTAGTCTCTCACCAAAGTCTCTCAGATAAAAGAAAATTAATAAAATAATACAAATTATTATTTAATTGTGAGAATCTCTAAAAAAAGTGGTTTGAGAGACTTTTTCAACTTTTTGGAGAGACCCTCACAATTAAATAATATTTTTTATTATTTTATTATTTTTCTTTTACCTGAAAGACTTTAATGAGAGACTCCCACTGCACATGCTCTTAGGACTCCCAAAAATTCAGTTATTTTTATATTAAAAATAGGTTCCCAAATTTTTTTTCTTTTTTTACAAAACATACCCCCAATTTTTGAAAATTTTCAGAATTCGTTACATATTTAGAAAATGTTTAAAACTCTTCCAAAATTTACTTGGGCTCCCAAAATTTTAGGACCGACCCTAGACGCGAGCTTGATGGCTAAGTGTACAAATGGGTTTACATGACCTTGAAATGGATATGGGATCAAGAGAGCATGGAGATGATGATGATTTTTTTTAACGTTTTTAACGGCCGCCATTAAAATGGGTTTTGTGGAAAGGTGGAAGATGAAGAAATGAGAGAAATTTAAAGGTTACATATATGTTTTCCTAATTAGGTTTTTGTTGCGTAAGACCTTTTTGTTTTTATAAATTTGTTTCTTATGTCCAAACTAGACTATATTCTTAAGAGCTTTTTTATGACCGACCAGACTATATCACTCATTTTTCAAACTTTAGCTTGGTGAATATGTTTAGTCTCTTTACTTAAAATGCCCTTCATCAAATTTTGTAGGAATCAAATAAAAGAAAGTTGGCCAACTCTCTCCATATAAGTGCCACATCATCACAAAAAATGACATGTGTCATTCAACATTATTTAATTTAAAAATCAGCAAAATTAATTGAGAGAAAATCAAAAGTCTCATATTGTGTTAAATCCCCCATTAATCTTATTCTTAAATGATTTCTTCAAAATAAAAATAAAATTTTAAAATTATTTTAATAAATCAATCACTACTTTCATTTTACTTTTATTATTTTTCTAATCTTATAATCTAATGGTCAATGGTCATCACTCGTAATAACTAAATAACTATTTGTATTGTAGTTTAGTTGTTTGCTACCTAATATCTTACTAGTTTAGTAATTTTACCTTGAATATTTTCTTTTTATTACGTTATGGTTCATATCTTATCATATGACATTCTCTCTTTTTATTTTTTTGTCTTATGGTAAGTTCGTGTCATTGATATGCAAAAAATTTCAAGTAATAAGCTTTTGAAACGTTAGACATACCACACAATTTAAGACAAATCTCATTCTCTTATATGGCTATATGCAATAGCATAAAATCTAAAAGTGTTAATTAAATAACTCTTTAATTTTTTTTTTTTTTTTCTTTTCATACGAAAGCTCCTGAGATCAAAATATCATATATTCTTGTTGTGTGTATTCATGATAGTGAACAAATATTAAAATCTGAGATATAAAAATAATCAAATTATACATGAAAATGTATAAATTGATATTTAGAGTCAAAAACGAATCTAACCATAAACATTGTAAGTACATAAGATGAGTCTAATTTTATTAACTATAACAAAAAAAAACATAAATTAGCGACAAAAACAATTAACATATTTTTATCTTAACAATTTTCAAAATAAACATATGCGTAGCGTGAGAATTCATCTAGTATTAATGTAACAAGAAGCTATACGGATGCTTATCGTCAGCCACTTCAACATATTTTTACTATGAATACTGTATTTGTTAAAAAGCATGTAGTAATAATTTTATTACATGAGCCCAATCACATTTGTCATTTAATTGGCTTCTTTGGTACAATAACTTACGAGTGTTTGATTATAGGTTCTTGATACGAAGAAATAAACATTTAAAGCAAGACCCGTTGAAATTAATCTTGGTGGAGATGTTGTGATCATGGATGTTCTAAAATTCTGTCTAGGCGTTTTGATTTGAGCAAAAAAAAAAAACTACTATTTGCAATTAAAAGGAAGTAGTGGCTAATGTAAAATGTGACCTGGACAAGAAGATAATGTTTTGAAGAACCCCATGTCACTTCATATCCCATGACTTAGAGCAGGAAAGCATGCATATAATATTACAGCTAACTCTAAACAATTGTCATCAACAAAGATTACCAAATTATGATTATGAGATTTCTCCATTACCAAGACAAGTTGTTACCGACAAATTTTTTTAAAGATACTGTATAGAACATTAGCAGTTTCAAATAACTTTTAATTGGAAAAAAATTAATACTGGAATATGACTTTTTTTTTGTTTTTTTTTCATTATATGCAAGATAAATTTAAAGAGTTTTGGTTCAAATAAAAAAGATCATTCAATTTTGAATATAAAACACATTAGAAAACAAAAAAGGTCCCGGGTTTCATGTTCCACCAAACGTCAAAGTAAAAGTAATAACACTCATTGTCCCATTCTTTAAATATCTCACGACTTCTCACCTCATATTTCTCTCACACTCCATTTACCATGACTTACACTAAGAGGCAAGTCAAGATCAATCACTGGCCGGAGAAGAAGGACAAAGAGAAGGAGAAATACCCAAAAAACAGAGAAACCATAAAATTGATAATTCTCACTCTGCTTCTCTCCTTCTCAATTTGTTTCCTCTTCCTAAGTCTCCATTTCCCCTTCACAACAGAATTCACAGTTTCACTCAACCGCACATGCCACCACAATTTCACCGTATACGTCTATGATCTTCCCAAAGAGTTCAACATCGGTCTCCTTCAAAACTGCCGACACTTAAACATCTACACCAACATGTGCCCGCACGTGGCCAACAACGGCCTTGGACAGCCTCTCAACCGCAGACGACGAACGTCGTGGTTCGGTACGCACCAGTTCATAGCCGAGATGATCTTCCACGCACGTGTAGAGAACCACCCGTGCCGCACGTATGAGCCAAACAATGCCGACATCTTCTACGTCCCTTTCTACGGTGGCCTCTACGCTTCAAGCGTCTTCCGAGAGCAAAATTTGACCAAGCGCGACGAGCTAGCCGTCAGATTAGTTGACTATATTAGTGGCCAACGATGGTGGAAGCGAAGCAACGGTCATGATCATTTCTTGGCTATAGGGAGGACAGCTTGGGACTTCATGCGCTCCTCCGACACTGATGACTTTGGAGCTAACATGCTCATGCAAATGCCACGTGTCAAGAACATGTCGGTGCTGACCGTAGAGAGGCAACCTTGGAAAGGTGACAATCACTTTGGTATACCGTATCCTTCTTATTTTCACCCGTACACGTCAGCAGAAATGGTGACGTGGCAAGACAAGATGAGAAGAGTCGATAGACCAAACTTGTTTAGTTTTGTCGGTGGGCCGAGAAAGGGCTTGGAGAAAGCAGCCATTAGAGACGAGCTGATCAAGCAATGCGCTGAGTCGAGCCATTGTGAGCTTCTCAAGTGTGAAAATGGAGGGTCCAGGTTTTTTCTTTTTTACTTTATTAGCAATTTTTTGTTTTTTTGCAATTAAGTATTATTTAATACACTCACCAAGTCACCAGTCACCACAATTTCTTAAGGGGTCCATAATCATAAACATAAATTAATTTTATTGACAACTACTGGCACATTGTTTTACTTTATCACATTACATTTTCATTGGTTAACTCTCTCAACTTATTTGACTTAGAGGTGTAACAATAATTCAACTAGGAGACTTGGTTGTTCAACTGTATCTTAAATGTTTTGTGTATCCATTTTTTGTTTTCATTAGGAAATGTTTTAACTCTGATTATTTGGTCAATGTAGGTGTCACGAACCGATGACGGTATTAGAAGTGATGGCTAGGTCACGGTTTTGCTTACAAGCACCGGGGGACTCATTCACGCGCAGGTCAACATTCGATGCGATGTTAGCCGGGTGCATACCGGTCTTTTTCTCACCACACACTATGTATACACAGTACTTGTGGTATCTTCCAGACGATAAAAGAAGTTACTCAGTGTTTATGGACGAAAAGAACAGCACTCATATAGAACAAGAGCTATTGAGGATCTCGGAGAGCGAAGTGGTTCAAATGAGAGAAACAGTCATTGATCTGATCCCAAGTTTAACTTATGCGCACCCAAACGCTACTAACTATGATTTGCCAGATGCGGTTGATATAGCGTTAGAGGAACTAGCTAAGCAAGCAAAAGACAAGGTTGTGGTTTCATTGTAATCCCTATTTTTTTGTGCTTTTCTGATGTAATTAGTCTCAAAGAATAAAGAATTGTAGTGGCCAGGCATCATCAAGCCAAGCAGGTGATGATATTTTTATCTACAACTAACCCTATCAACCTCTCTTAATCACATTTACAAGTCACAAAAGCGGTTTTAAGACGCGTTTGATCATCGTAGCCAGGAACCACTGAGAACAAAAACATCAAAAGAGGCAGTGAGCCAAAATGATTCAGAAAGTGTTCCATTTAAAAGCTAAGACAACTCTGCTCTCTGAATAACAGAGTTGAAATAACAGATTAACACTTGCAAGACTAGCAAGCTTTACCATTTTCTGAAATCTTCAGGTAATTTTGATCATGAACTAAGTTGCTGTAAAATGTGAGTGAACTGATTTGTACTTACACATTTGGGGACACAAAGATAAAGACAATCTCAAGCTCAGAGGTTCTTTTAGATGAATGATCAAAAAAGGTCTCTCTAGGAGAATCATACCACTCAATAAATAAATAAAAAAACCAAAAAGACTAATTTTCCAAATCACTGCTTAGTCTGCTTACCTCCTCTGTTTTTGATCCCAATTGGTGCTCTCTGTCACCGGATTTAGATTATTAGTGCAGTGGGGCTATCATAATTCACTCCATTGATCGTTTGACAAAGAATTATTTCCGGCGAAAAACAGCGACGGCCATGGATGACGGAGATTCAAATCCAAGAATTTGAGATTGTAGATCAGATGGGGAAGACGAAGAAAAATACCTTTTGGACATTTGACAGTTAGCACGAAGAAATAGCCCATGAGGCCATGACTATGTTATTGGGCCTAAGCCCAATATAGTTGAAATTATTTCTGAGGTTGTTCAGAACTAAGTATAAGTTTACTGTCAACCATGTAGTCTATAACTCTATATACAACTAAATGGTTGAAAATAGCAGAGAAATATGTAATTAATCAACATTTTGCAAGAACCTCTCACAAGTCACAATATTTGTCATTAGCTTATTTGTCAAATTTTTTTTTAATTCCATAATCCATACTAATACTTTACAGTTCACATATGTATACCATAGTACTATAAAGTGGTTTTCTTTATAATTTAAACTACAAGATATTTGACGTTGAGTTTAACAAAGTTTGCAAACAAATCATTGATATTTGGCACAAGAAATCATCAAAACTTATTGTAATGTTTAAACATAATTGTTATCATATTAAACTGATCAATTTATAAAAAAATTCATGAAATTTTCAGAGTTTCAGCCAATTCATATTTTATATACATAGGTGGTTTTATACTCGTATAGTTTTCGACCACAAAAAGTAATAATAAAAAATAGTAGAAGAGGGTTTTAAGTTTAGTTTAGTTGAGTTGAGCATATATAATTGAATAGAGAAATTATTTAATTAAAACGACGGTGTACGGGTTTGTTTAGGGACAAGCGTGTGGGAGATGCAGAGCATGACAGCATGTGGATGCTCAATTTGCAGAGACGATTAAAATTAATTATATATACACATTGTATTAAAAAAAAGTTATAATTTCACAATTTGATAGACATCATCATAATGTTGTGTTTCCCTTGTAAACATTTGAAGAATTCAATTAGTTTATTGTATCTATAACATTTTTTGTTTTTGTCTCATCTTTTTATTACGTCATGACTAGGTACCTAAACCTCGTTCTCAGCTTTAAGCTTTAATAAATTATTACAAGACCCATCGTTCCATTTAACTTATATAAGAAATTATTACATAGCAGCTTGTCGTATATAGATGGTACTATATCGTATTATCTATTTTGAAGCTGCTTGTCGTTTATTTTCAGCGTGCAACAAGTTTGGTAGAGTTTCCAAGAAAATAGTCGTCATTTTTTTTTTGTGACATTGTTAGTGGTGAATGATGATGCTATTTTCAATCTACTAATTCATGTTTTTGATGAAGCTCTTAGCCACTTACAGTCTTACTTATCCAGTTTAACGTGGTACGAGAACGACGTCGACGTAGGCAAAGTGCATATCACATATTAGACGGAATTACTTGTTGTCTTTTGACTACGGATTTCCATTACATACATTTTTGATATTTTATGATATCTTTATTTTTTTGCCAAGAAATCATATTTTAGGATTTTATTTGGTTTTGATCTAGGATTTTCTTTCTTATATCTATTATTATTTGTCATTATTATAAAACGAAAAAAGAGAAACTATAATTTTGACTAAATAAATCCCCTGAATAAAAAAGAGAGACATATCTCTCATGTTGACGATAAACCATTATAATATATATTAGATTTAGATCTAAATCCTAAATTCCTAATATCTCAGAATTTTTAAAGATTGTTCGTGCATGGCTGGAAAAATATCGAGAATGACCATTTCACTTAGCAATTGTGGTGCATGCATAGTTCGGGGAATAATTATGGTCATAGAAAGAAATCTAGTTTTAAGAAAAAGAAAGAAAAAAAAGACTAAACGAAAATTTTAGAAAGTTCAATTTATATGTAAATGATTTTAATATATTTGTGGCTGATGATGATATAACAAAATTTATGGTGAAGCTTTTTCTCTCTACCTTGCCGAATTTTTTTTTTAAAAACTTGATTTTCAGGACGAAGGTTAACCCACATCCAAAATTATGTCGACTATATGTCTACATCGAAATTACGTTGTAATTTTGATTTTATATAGCTCCGAAAATCTCATATCAGAGTTTTTTTTTTTTGTTAAAGGGCTAGTCTTATATGAGAGTCGTTCAAACAAATTTTCAGCATATGTAGACCGTAAATGTCATGATTCGCGATCTTTGACTACTACTTCTTTAGACCACTTGGACCAGTTTAGACAAGTTTTTGTTTTCTATGCATGGATTAGCTGTTCAAGTCGTTGAATACGAAACCGATAACAAACCTTTGTCGAAATAAAAAGTCACCTATTTTTTTTCCCTTTTTTGACTTCGAAAATAAAGTCAGCTATATAATAATCTGTTTATAAAATCAGATGGCTGACTATTTTAATACATGCAATGATTATTCTATAAGTTCAGTTCTAGCGCTACACTTTTTTTGGACGTAGTATATATAGTGTTTAATATACACTTTAACAATTATTATCTTCTAATTATTATATTAAAATGAAGTTATAAGGAATATATAATCTGTTTTCCATAAAAGACAAGACCTACGAACTTAATCATGATTAGAGCAACAGGTTAACATTAATTAGATACAGATACAATACAGGTCCGGATGATGAATGCACCGTTGAGTTGTGCTGAAGCCAAGTGGAGGCTTTGTCTACATTTTTCTTTGTCATTTACTCAAAATTATTTCTCAAGTTTTCAAATTATAGTGGTTCTTTCTAATAATTAATTTCTCACCATATACCACTCTCTTCTTCCTAATGAGGCAAATAATTTGAAACAAAAATGAAGGAAAATAACACGGTTCTATTTTAAACCATGTTTTGAATATCTCTTATAGTGCCCCCTATCCATTTGAATCGGTGACATAAGAAGACCCACTTTGGATCATTTTTTCATATCATCTATAAACTAGAAACATTTTGAATCTTAGTCTAGTTGTATTTAGTGTCGGTTTATATCTTATAATAATTGATGATAATATGGGTGAAAGAGAAAGTTTTTGTTAGTTAAATATATGGATAAGAAAACCTGATTAGCTTTAACAAATATCGTAGTTCTCTTATTGAATTAGAGAAGCCGTACGTTGACTTTGCAAAAACATTGGTGTACAGTTTATAAAATACTCCAATATTTTTTATATTTAATAATTAATCCACAAGGAGTAGCTAGCTACATGATAAAATACATCAACATCATAAGCCTACGACCGAACAAAAGGAACCATTTTGCTTCAACGTAAGCACGTATAGATTATTCCCATCGGTTATGTTTGTCTTCGTTGCATAGAATATAAGCTTAATAACGAATTTCGCAGAAATAGGCAGTTGAAATGAGTTGTACGTACGTAATTATGGAGAGATATAAAATGTGTAATATACATTCTTAGATGTGGACTTATTTACATGGTCTGATTTTTGGTCCGAGAAGATTAAAAACATGTAAACTAGAAAGAAAAAACATGCAGGTCATGTGTCTTTATATAGTAAATTCAATTATTTTCATTAGTATCTATAATAAATCATCTTCGTGGTTCATGATCCGGATGCTCTATGTCCAAATGCTGTTTGTTTGACATCGTGGATTGGTTACATGGTTCAATAACTTCAAAAATATTATATATTCGATGAATTGTGCAATTAATTCACGATTTTGCTTTGCCAAACTGAGTTTCAATTGTCATATACATTAAGCAAATTTCAAATAAGAGATGAGGGATCCATCGAATGCAACTTATTACCATAATCAAGGAGAGCATTACACGAGCAACAAACTGACATTCAAAGAACTTAACTTATGCTATAATATAAATGTTTTTATGTTAGTTACTATTTGTACCCGATTGTTTAACCTTCCGTTTCGGATCTCACATCCACACTCGGTTTAATTAGAGAAAAAATGAATTAGAAGAAAATGGTTTCATTGCTTCCAAGTTAACATATGAAGATTATAGGGTGTGTGTAGAGTTTAAACAAAGAGGAAAAAACACAATTAAGAGTTTGTTAAGTGAGGCATGTGATGTTGTAATTCTCGCTAATCGCAATGGCCAATAAATCCTCTTCCCACGCGTCTCTTTTGCCACACCCTTCACTTGTTTTCCTCCCATTCTTCTTATACTCTTCCCACGTGCCGACACGTGGCATTAACATTTCATCCGCATTTTTAAGAACCCAAAGCTATATTCCTTTTTTTGCCATTTGGATGACCTATCTATTTTTATCAGTAAATATAGCTTCACTTCCTATTTTAAATGATAAAACACATTTGTGTGTTGAAATAATAATGATGAAAACACACATTCAAACCCAAAACAAAACAAAACAAAAAATACTTTCAAACACATTTTTTTATTTCCTTAAATAAAAGGTCAGTAAAAAACAAATTAATCTTGGGACTAAAAAGTTGTATATACCTGAAAAAAAAAGAGTGATGTTTTTTTTTTGGTTTGTTTGTCATCGTTTCCTCTTTGTTAATATCTAGGTTTCATTCACGTCTATAGGTATAATAACAAATGGTCCTTTAAAAGCTTAAAAAATCAGAGACAAAAACTCTCTCTTGTTTTTAATCATGCAACTGCGTTATTATAACAATTTTTGTAACCTCAATTTCATGATTCACTTCTCTTCTAAAACCCTCTCCAAACCCAAAAGATATTGACGCATTTGAGGTCAGCCACCACCTCCATTGAAGTGAAGAAGCTTGAGAAAGAGAAAGAGAAAGCGAGAGACAAAAAGAGAGATTGTAGTGTGGTGCATCGTTTCAAAAACACACAACAAAAAAGAACCGTACGAAACTTTTGTCTCTTTCCGTGTTGTTGTTAGCTAATGACAGAACTCAACTTCCTCCTCCTCCCAATAATCTCCGATCGCTTCACGACGACGACGACGTCACCGTCGTTCTCATCACATTCTTCTTCTTCTTCTTTTCTCTCTTTCACCAAACGAAGACGAAAACACCAACCTTTAGTATCATCCATACGCATGGAACAGTCACGGTCACAAACTCGAAAAGACAAAGTCGTCGTCATTTTAGGAGCAACCGGCGCCGGAAAATCAAGACTTTCCGTCGATCTCGCTACTCGTTTTCCTTCAGAGATCATAAACTCCGATAAAATCCAAGTCTACGAAGGATTAGAGATCACAACGAATCAGATTACGTTACAAGACCGTCGCGGCGTTCCTCACCATCTCCTCGGTGTCTTAAACCCCGAACACGGCGAACTCACCGCCGGAGAGTTTCGCTCCGCCGCTTCAAATGTCGTCAAAGAGATAACTTCTCGTCAAAAGCTTCCGATAATCGCCGGTGGATCTAACTCTTTCGTTCACGCACTCTTAGCTCAACGATTCGACCCAAAGATCGATCCTTTTTCTTCCGGGTCGGGTTTAATCAGCTCCGATTTGCGTTACAAGTGTTGTTTCATCTGGGTCGATGTATCGGAGACTGTACTTTACGATTATCTTCTCAAAAGAGTCGACGAAATGATGGATTCAGGTATGTTTGAAGAGCTATCTGGATTCTACGACCCGGTTAAATCCGGTTTAGCAACCCGGTTTGGGATTAGGAAAGCTATAGGTGTACCGGAGTTTGACGGTTACTTCAAAGAGTATCCACCGGAGAAGATGATAAAGTGGGACAGTTTAAGAAAAGCGGCGTACGATAAGGCGGTGGAGGATATCAAAAGGAACACGTGGACGTTAGCGAAGAGACAGATAAAGAAGATTGAGATGCTAAAAGACGCTGGTTGGGAAATAGAAAGAGTTGATGCAACGGCGTCGTTTAAAGCAGTGATGATGAAGAGTTCGTCGGAGAAGAAGTGGAGAGAGATTTGGGAAGAGCAAGTGTTGGAGCCAAGCGTAAAGATTGTGAACCGGCATTTGGTGGAAGATTAGGTTTTTTTTTTCCAGCTATTTTACAGCTCATTTTTGGGAACTATTTTTGAAATAATAATATTGGAAAAAAAGACATTTTTGTTGTTGTTGTTGTTTGGTTTTAGTCTAGAAAAAACATAGAATACATATGATCTCTTCTCCGCCATTTTTGGTCCTTAAAAACATCAATTTGAAATTTTTTAAAAGGTTAGAAAAAGTACTTTAGTTTCTTGTATTTTTCTTCAGTAGTTTCTTGTTTTTTTTTTAATATGTAATGTGTACCATTTTTTCAAAAGTATTTGATTTAAAGTTTTGATCTTTAGGAAAATTAGGAGCTTGTTGTTTGTTTGTTTGTTGTAGTCTGCAGAAATGTTGTGTATAGAGAAGAAAGCAACGGCATGGAGAGAGAGTTTTTGCATTTAGCGTCAGAACAAATAAAACCTTTTTGTATTTTTATTTTTTTGATAAAGTTTTTGTTATTTTTTGTTATTGTATAAAATGTATATTTATTTATTTTTTTTTTTGGAAACGGAAGTCGATGTTTGAAACCTCAATATCCGGCTCTATAGACAGTCATCATTTCGTTTTTTTTTTTTTGGTGATTCACCGGAAAACAAATGTCTCCCGTATTTTATTAAGAAAAGTAAATAAACGTCATTACACTCGGATTAGCCGTGGTCGTGTTGACCCAAGGCTATCCTCTCTTAATATCGAGTCCAAAGCAATCAGAACAAAATCAAATGAATGAAAACCATGAATGACAGCGGATGTTGATCACTTATCCATGTCTTAAGAAACCCAACCACCATTGCTGAGTCTACCTCCAACTCCACCCGAGGAATCTGTTTCTCTCATGCTATAAAGAGCCCATAATAAACCCCCCCCCCCCCCCCCCCCCCCCCCCCCCCCAAAGCTCCGTAAGTTGAGTCGAACATCTTCCGATGTTTAAAGCAAAGCCACCATACAAGTTACCTTCTCCATCCCGTAGAACACCACCCACTGTAGCTAGATCAGGGTTCCCATGACAAATGACAACAAATTAAAGTCGTAACGGAAATGAAAATTCAATTTTGCAAAGAAACATATTTACGACATTTATTTTCATTTTTATAACGAATCTTATTCAATGCAAAGATTAAAGGAAAAGTTAATGAATCTTCAGTTTTGCTCCAAAATTAAAGGTTTTATTTGTTACTTCGTTTAATAAAAATCTTCACCTTGACAATAGCACTTTGATTGTCCACTTGTTTAAATTACACTCCCTCCGTTCCTTTTTATTTGATGTTTTAGGAGATTGCACACAGATTAAGAAATCATTTAATTTTTATTTATTTTGGAATTAAAACATCATTTATTATCTAATCAACCAATAAAAAAACTAACTGCATAATATAAATAGTCAAAACAAACAAAAAACTAATTAATATTGCATTGAAAACTGAAAACTTTATCAATTTAAGAACAAAAATAGAAGCTTAAAACACCATTTATAAAAGAACCGAAGGAGTAGTATAATATAATCTTAGTGGATAAAAAAAAAAGGTTTGTGGATCATATGTACGAAGACAAATAAATTCATAATTAAAATGAGTAACATGTAGAAATTACTATAATTAAGTACACATGTTTTATTGGTATTCTATAACATGTTGCGTATCTTCTCACCAAAAAAAATAACATGTTGTGTATCTATATTAAAAAAAGTGGATTAGCGCCATACTTAACTACATTTGTAAACATATGTAATCTTAGATTTTATAAAAAAAAATGACACAGTAGTTTTAATAAATTTCAGAATAAACATAAAGTTAGTCATTAGTAGTAAAAATAGTTTGTAGACTGAAAACCACCATCTTATCAAGAAGAAAAAAAAACTGAAAACCATCAAATGTAGCTTATAAACATAAAAAGTTGCCTAAACGTATTGATGGTCTAACTGAATTGACTACGTAGGATGCTTAACCGGTGGTTTAGGAGGCCAACATAATTCCTATGCCGTTTCTGTTTTGTTTTATGTTTACGTTATTATTTCATACACGTTTAGTTTTATCATAATAACAAAAAAAAAATAAAAAAATACAGGAACTGATGTCAAAAAGGAAAAGGCAAAACACGAATGATTTCTCATTCATACATTTCATTTTGAGTTAACTAAAATAGATAAGCCATAATCGTCTAAAAGTATTTTAGAAACTAGCAAAATGTATTACCTTGCATTATCTAAATTTGAAGAAAACAGAATGTTGCAACCTGAGCCGCAAGGGGTTTTTAGATTCAGACAGCCCCACGAAACTTATTTGAAGTCAGATATGACAACTAATACTAATCAAAACGAAATCCTCCAAATCTTAAAAGACAATCTTACATAGATTTTATTCGACTAGTTTTCAATGATCTCTGTAATGATTTGTTTGGACTTTAAAACACCCTTTTTGGTCCAAGTTATTATAAAAGTATTTTAGGTTCAATTAAATCTTCATCATAACAGACATAACGAGCTGCTGGATTCTTATACAACTCCCACACGATATTTTGTTCCACATCTAGTTAGCCGTGGATCTATAAGCCCTCGTCACAAAGATATTGATTCTTGAGTTTCAAGTGCATGCACCACGTATATACAATTCGTAACTAAAACATAAGATATATGGAACAACATTTGTAATAAATAGATCATTATTTGTGAAAGCTACACGTGGTTGGTACGTACGGTGGTCTTGGTTTAGGACCAAGAACTTTAAACTCGTCTTATATAAAGATCAATAATTTTTCCATCGATCTCTATCACCCATTTATTATTCTCTCGTTGTTCACCATTGTTGTTTGAAGTTTCATAAAGGCGTCATAATTTGTGACAGAACTTGATCAGAAAACAAAGACAATAATATTGGCACGTAAACTGTAGACTGCAGAGGTTGCTTTCAAAACTTTTTACCATTGATATAGGTGTGGTCAACAACGCTTTACATACAATTATTTATTTCATTCCAATCTAAGGAAAATGATATATATGTACCTAGCTAACTCATAGATATCTCCTCTCATGTATAATTGAATGTTAGATTGTGTATTGTCCGTAGTGTAAATTTGGAGGTGGTCCCATTCTCCCATCTATTCGAATATATTTCAATTGGTTTACAACTATATATTTGAATTGGCAGATTTGTTTTTCAAATTTTTTGCAATATATATACATATATAAATGTGTTATCTTGCAATTTAAATTTATTAATCACTGGATTTTTTTTTCTGCCGAACAGAATAAAAACTTTTAAAAGATGAAATCGAAATTTAAAGAAGTAGAAAGCAAGACTTATGTAAAGCGTTAATCTAAACTACAATGAGAAAATTTAATCATATCGGTGGTACGGTGTTGCAAAAATTTAATAGAGATTTCTTTTTTTTGATATTTAGAGATTAGTTTATTATGAATAATTTGTTTCGATGAGAAAAATCACCTTCATCTGATGTTAGTTTTTTTTTTTGTGGTATCTTTAGTTTCACTCACACCAAACATGGTATAATAATATGTACTTTAGAAAGCAGATAACGCCTAATGGCATTCTATCATTGTTTTTCTACAACCAAAGCATGTAGCTTAGCGTAATGAAGTAATGATATTTTAAATGAATAATAAGCCATATTCGAGCCTCAATATATGAAATTTTGATGCGATTTTATTAATATTACTATATTATTTATACTTTTAAGTTTTGCGTAAGATACCGAAATATGTCAAACCGGCACTGTTCAGAGGTTTGTTAAGAATATACTGAGAGATTGTATGGGATAAATAATATGAGATTAGCTACTAGATGGATCAAATTTTAGAATTGTTGTATTTTGAAATGTCCATGGTTTAAAGGGCCGGATCAATGACACTACATATTAAGAAATAAAACAAGAGTTTTTTTTTAAAATAAACAATAAGAAGTAAAATCTCCATAATTGAAATTAACAGTTTGATGACATCGAGTGTTTTACCTGATCTCGCCATATTATTTCACAAATCCAATTTGAAAGGAAGATTCTCTTTATCCCCAAACTGTCTAAATGCATGCAAATGACAGCTTTGAATCAAATGAAAATATAATTTTATCAAACTCAATAAGATTATTCGCTGTTTATTCAAATACAAAAAGGTCTACGAATCAAAGTACATGGTTCTTTGTACCTTTTTTCAATCAGTCTCATGGTCTTCTATTTTTATATACAAATATTCTTTGTACATTTTGGCATATTTTATCAAACTTAAAAAGTCAAAACACGATGTCAAAAAGGATAAAATAACTAAACGTCAAACTTTGAACACATGCTATAACTAATGAATTTATGACAACTAATTATGGCATGCATGCTATGGTTGCGACTTATGGTCGAGATGTTTTGTACACAATATAATGGTGTATATCTTCATCAAATAATAACAATACAAAGAAAATTATTCATTGCACTCATCAAGTGTTGTATTCCACAGTAATGGACCTATGCGAAGAAAAAATAATATAGCTAAATTTAGAAATAAGATCATAATATACCTATTATTTAAAATACAAATGTATATTCATAAAATAATACTATCTAGAAATCTGAATACACAAAATTTTTAACACTTTGTTTTAGAGAAACTAATATTTTAAAATTTTAGAAAGACACATATCTCTTTATTAAAAATTGAAAATTACATCTTTCCACAAACAAGTATTAAAGTTATATCAGTAAATATGTTAGGGTATTTTCTTAAATAAATTCATCTTAAAAAATACAATAATTTAGATCAAAAGATTGTTACCTCTTAACTTTTGTCTTCATTGATATTTTGGTTTTAACTTTGAGTTTACCCTCGTTGAAAACAACATAGAGCATGTGATGATCGTGCCTAGCCTCTCGAGCAAGGGATAAATGATAAAATCCTGCAATTTGGAAGATATTTTGATTCTCCTATCATATGCTAACTATTTTTTGTTTATCTTGGTTCCAAAGTTAGATGTTACCTAAAGAGCAGGGAGAAATAATTGTGGGGCTAATATGAGGTTTTCCCCCTACGCATTTTTCATGATTTGGACAGCATAGATGCAAGAAGAATACACATATATAAAATTATATGAAATCTAAGTAGAATAACTGATTCACAACAATAAAATTTTCATGCCTTTCTTACTCCAAGTCCAATATGGAAATCCAAGAGTTTAACATCATACTCAGTTGGTTTAGGAAAGACATAAGCAAGGAAAGACTCTTTCTTCTATATTTTCTTTCTTTTTTGCCATCATCTCGGCGATCAAACAAACTCTTTAATTTTCTTATAAGTATGATAAAAAATGGAACAATAAATTATGATTTTAATGAGTTAACATGGAATCGTGAGAAACAAAGAGGACCATTGCGGTTTATCGTGTATTGGCACTTTTTTTTTTAGTTTTTCTATATAATTATATGAATTATTATTTTTTCTATAAAGAGAAAAATATGATGAATTTAAAAACACCTCGCGAGTATGTTAATGTCTAACCAAACATACACACATATTTTGTTTAGGTAATGAAAACCAATTAACATATAAAAATAGCGCAGTAAACACATTTGTATATCGTGAAACAAGAAACTGACATGCGTGATCATATGTTCTTATTGACCAAAGGAAAATGTTGTTGCTTGAAGCAAGTAGAATTAAGGGACAAATGTAATAAGGGACAACGAACAGACCAAAAAAACAAACAAACAGTAGCTGGGAGAGATCCGAGGTGTGTAAGAATTGAAATAAGGCCAAAATTTATTGAAAATTGAATCATTCCTTCATGTATTAATTTATTTGAGTTTTTCTTTCCCGAAGCATAATAATTTGGCTCCATTAAATATGACTGTGCCTAAACAACAACAATAGGCACAGTTTAGATCCAAATGTTAGCTACATGATGCAATAGTACGCGTGCGTTTTACGCGTGATCCTATAATCTCGAGGTCTCAGCTTTTCCAATTTTTTTTTTTTTTTCTTTGCTAAGAAGCTTTTCCAATTTAAGACTCTATATTACGCTCCATGTTTTTGGCTCGTGACTTGTTTTGCTCTTTGATTCGGGCTTTAGTCTGTGCAAATGTGTTTTACAATTCATCCTACCTGAGATATTTGGGCTCTTTTTTGGGCTTACCAGGCTTACTAATGTTACAAGCTTATATTGTAACAAGATTTTGGTGGTACATATTGTGGCATCAAATGGAGATTCTAGTTAAAAACTCACTAGCAAAAATTTGAATGAATACTGCTTCGAAATAACAAAACAAAAACAAAAAATCTAAGCTCAATTAAAAAAGGACTAAGAGGTTTTGAGAGTTTTGGCCTTTTGGGGTTGACTCGTTTTTTTATTTGTTTATTTTCTCTGGATATGGTGAAACATGTACATGAGCAAGATGATTAGTGTGAGTTATGAAAGAAAATCAGAATCTATGTATGAATGTAAGAACAACTAGTGAAGATAGTTGCTAGGCATAAGTCTTTGACGAGATCGATGTACTCTTCATCTTGTTTTGAGATGAATGAGTTACTTGTAAATCTTTGTGCCTATTTTATTTTAAATTTTTTAAATAGATATTCATCTTTTATGTAATATTCCACATAAAAATAGAGACAAAAGATTTATCTTTGGAATAAATTGAGTTTGGGTTTGTTCTTACCAAGAAGATTTAGATTCTTCTCCGATCTGAACCTTTGAAGTTATACTATATATGTGTCGTTCAGACTCTTGAACATGTTATATGTTACTTCCTATGTTCCTAGAAGTTGATGTTCTAGTGTTTTGGGTTTGTTCCACAAAGATTAATTTTCTAGATTTTTTCTTTATTTTTAGTTAAATGATATTAATAAATCGTAAATTTTAAGATGTAATGATTAACTGTTTCAAATAACTATTAGTTCTTAGTTTATTAAAAAATGTTTAATAAAAATAAATAATTAAACAATGATTGTTTATTAAAATATGTGAAATCTCTAGAAAATCAATCTTCTAGGAACAAATGGAGTATATGTTAAGCGCATAAGGCTGGATTTGTTTTTGACTTTTTTCTTTTCAATTACATGCTTTCTAATAATATAAATCCATATAAATGACACAACAATGTACAAATAAAAACCACTAAGCAATAAGAGAAAAGAGGCTGACTTTGTTTTCAGTCTTGTTATTCCACAACAACTATTTTGGTTTAATAATGGAAACTTTAAGGCTTTTGACTTTTGAATTTTGATAAACAATTAGTGTTTTACAAGTCGTCTTCGAATTCTCATGGTACATGTACACATTTTATCTATATCATATACTTTATTTAATCACGTGGACAAAAACTTATGATTCGTATACTTATAGTTAAAAACCCGCATGGAAGAACCCTACTTATTACTATTGTCATTGAATCCGTGATACTGAAATTTATCAAAAAATCGAAGAATTTTGGCCGAAACTCATACATCTTCTCATTGTAAACATTTATCTTCCTTCCAAACGGAAATTGAAAGGGGCTCAAAGACACACATGAAACAAATTAAGTATGTTCTTATTTTTTGATAGGAAAGTATGATCTTTATTGCTTCCTCAACAAATATAATCTATGTAGGTGCATTTTTATAGTATAGATGTACAAGAAGCGCAATTAGCCGACAGAGCAAAACTCATATTCTGTCTAAGAACAGATTAATATTTTTCATTTCCCAATTGCAAAAGAAAAATAATATATTGTTCATTTATTTTCTACTGATGTATGTATTTAATAGATAGATCAAAACAATGACAATGATAATCATTATAATACCCAGCAATTTGGGGAAAAAAAGATTAATGTTTTCAGCTGCCTGTAAGTGGGTTTAATTATTTATTTTAATTTATAATTAAAAAGCCGATAGTTTTGAACCTTTTTAAAATTTCTTATTACGTAAAAGGAGAGAAGTAAAGCCATTTCAACCACCTGCAGCCAACCTTGCATGGTCACAACCAGTAAAATTCAAACATGAACAAATATGAAGAACTCTCCACCAAAATAATATTAAAATTTATTTGGATACAATCGTGCATTTCTGAAATAACTAAAATCGACTGAATTATATTTTAAAAATCTGAGGTTTTGGAAAAATCAAAAAGGGGAAATACATATTTTAGAGAAATGTTTTGCAATTTCATCCAAAAAAAAATTGCATTAAAAAAAAGAAAGAAAAAGAAATTCAAGAATTTCGACCCATGAATTTTTGATGTGTTAAAAACTATTAATAAACAGGATTATACCTGAGGCATGTTATAATACTATTCAACGACAACGACCGTTTTACTACAAAACTCTAATCGTAAACAAAGTCAACGGTCAGAATAGTTGGCTGAAATAAAATACGATTTATTTATTTTTAACCACACTTACACGCAAATATATAATTTTACATATATACGTATTATATCAACAAAGATCTCCGTTTATTTTCAAAGCTTTCTTGATCTTTCATTCTCAATTCTCTTGATATATTTTACCTACGATGATTCCAACAAGATGCAATGAGATCAACGGCTCACGTCCTCCGTCGCTAAAACTCGCCGGAGAATCCCACACCATCAAGAAAACGACGTCGTGTAAGTCGCAGCCACGGCCACATGGACGGGCCTCTCCAGTAATCATTTACGCGCATTCTCCGAAAGTGATCCACACGCGTGCCGAAGACTTCATGGCCTTGGTTCAAAGGCTCACGGGTCTAGATGAGATTATTAGACGGAACCCTAACGACGTCAGCGAATCATCCTCTTCTGTGGTGACGGAAGAGGCTTACGTCGGTGATGATAATACGGCGGCTCCGTTTAGTCAGGAGAGAACACAACGACAAAAGTTAACTGATATGCCATTGTTCACACCGAGCTCGATGACGTTGTTTGGTTCTCCAACTCAACGTATGTATATGTCACCGAACCGGACCGATTCATTTCGACCCTTGGTTTTTAAGTTCGAATAAGACTTCCCTATAAAATATGCTTTTATATTTTCGTTTTATATGTATACTTTGGTTTGTTCACTAATTCGTTCGTTCATAAGTTGTTTCACTTATTCGTGATTAGTTGGTGTAAATGTCTTAACAATAAAACGGACCCCGGCGACAATGTGTGGGCTTCCACAAAATATTTGAAGACGAGAAATGCATTATTGGGCTTCGTATTAAAAATGGGCTTCAGGCTCATCTTAGAAAGCAATAATCCGTTTTTCTGATGACGGCCCATCTTAACAAATCTTTTAGGAAGTTTTCTAACTAAAAATGTAAAACTGAACGTGGAGATTTTTAGTAGCCTCTCAAAAGTAAACAGTAGTAGAAAATTTGGAAACAATGAAACCAAGTAGAAACTAATGGTATGCAATTAAAGCAATTATAGTTTTTATTCCAATAATCTATAAAGTAAAATTTCCTTAATCTCAATAATTAACTTTTTATTTCTATGATACAATACGATTCTCTGCTCTATATAATACCTAGTTTTCTTCTTTATAAAGATGCTAACTCAGAATATTGGAATAAATAAATAAAAAAGAATGAAGAAGATGGAGTCCTCGCATTTGGACATGATGATATATATTCTTGTAATCTTTTTTCTTGCTGCTGGGGTAATTTACGCCTTTGTGAAGCTGAAGCATAAGCGTGGTCAAGAGGAAGAGATTAATTAATTATAAAGTTATGTAATTTTTCTTCCTTTCTTATTAAAGCTGTTAGAGTGAAATTAAAAACTCTTTTTTATATTTTAACTGTGTTGCTCATATTACTATGGGGTTATCTATCTAAGACAGTATGTTTCGATGGTTCAGTATTATATGGTGGATCACATGACAATTCTGATTACAGATGCACAACATAATGCTGAACATAAACCCTTCAAGGCAAAATTATAGTAACATAGTTCGCATCTTCTTGTCTTCATATAATTTTGTTAAACGCTCTGGGCCTCTTTGTTGAGCCCAAATGACTAATTAAAATATATATCTCTATTTTATATTCGTTATACATCCTAGGCCCATTATTAACACAGCATTTAATTAATTTTGTTTTCTTTATAAGAAATCATTCATGCTCACTAGCTATGAATTTTTTTTTTCCACAATGTAATTATGCTATTGATTTACTTTTAGTTTTAGAGTTCCTCATCTACTTATAATTCTTGAATTTGTTTTCTTCTTTATTAGTCCACAAATCTCCATCTACATTTCTTAGTGACACTCCAATAGATAATTACATTCTCTCTTCAAATCTTCAATGAATCTTGACTCTAAACTCCATGGTCTAGACTCTAGCTACATAAAATATTCCAAAAAAAAAAGAAAAAAGTATTACGAAAAAAAGAGACATGGAAAGGTTCATGAGATAGATGGAGTAACGACTAACGATAAACCATTTAACTTGGTCAACTAGTTGGCCATCTATATCCGGTAATCTCATGGATTACGAAAATGTTTCATGAGTATTAATTAAAATTGGAGCATAATTGGTTTAGCGGTTGAAATTTTTTGATGGTTTTAAACTTTTAATGTTAATATTTAAGTTTAGTTTCTTAAAAATGTATTTTTTTTGCCAAAGTTTCAAAAAAAAAAAAAAAAAGTTTCAAAAACAGTAGCTTGCAACATGAATCTACTAGAGTTCGTATTAGAAAATCCGACTAGCCAGTCCGATACGGTTTTTTATATCATTGTTGTAAATAAAAAATGTAAAGCCATCTTAAATTCTTAACTCGAAATCACTTTTCCAAACAACCCGATGATATCACAATTACTTCCATGGAACACGAAACATACGTAACTAAAATGTAAAACTAAAGCTTTTTTTGTTAAATGCTTGAAGAGAGTTGTTTGCGTAAAAATGTGAACCACACGAATGAAAAAACGTGACTTCCAAAATCAAAGAACTGTTCAATTCAATGTGGAATGTGGTCAAAGTCTCGCATATTAACTTTTCACTCCCATAATGTGTATTTCGATCAACACGTTTCTGTCTTCTACTAATAAATCATTGTCGTGTATTTCGATGATTTTGACGAAGTTAATCATATTGAAATAGTATACGATAATATTAATAAGTTATATGTGTTCATTTTTAATAATATCAATTATGGTTGTTTTTTTAAAAGCTTTTTTTGTTGTTCCAAAGTTTTATTGTTCGGCAGAAAAATTTAAAACTCATGATTTATGAACCCACTCACCAATCGGGTTAATCCACCTAATTAGGTTTTAAAGTTCTGGTTGATAGATTGAGGCATGATATTTATCCGAATTAACTCTTTATGTGATCTGTGTTGTGACATCTCCACCAAGAACATTCCAGTTATGATGATAAAAGCACATGTCATTCCATCACGATCTTGTGCTCTCTTAGCCTGATTGAGATCACATCAGTACATTGAGAAGGTTTATTAGATAAAACTTTTCGTATTCTTTTACAAAAAAAAAAAACTTTTAGTATATATAAATAATGCATCATACCAAGTACCAAGTCAGGTTTGACAAGAGTAACAATGAATCAATCGCATAATTTTTCTGTTTGATTATAAAAAAAAAAACCTAAATATAGCTATGCATTCTGCTCATAACTGATCTATTGTTCTCACTACAAGAAAACAGGCAGATAACGACTACCATATTAGTCGCCAAATAGTCGGTAAACTGCCTTTAACGACTATTTGGCGACTAAATCCTGTAGTTGTAAATAGCTAGTCGCTAAAATAGGTAGTCGCTATTGTAGTCGCTAAAAGGCGACTAATTTACGACTATTGTAGCCAACGAGAAGTTAGTCGTAAGGTAGACGTCAAATAGTCGTAATAATAGATGACTAAGTTACGACTAAATTACGATTAACTCAGTTGATCGTATGGTCTTCTAAAGATAGACATTAAATAGTCGCCAAATCTTTTGCGTCTATTTAACGACTAATGAGTGACTAATATTGTAGCTATAAATCATAGTCACTTCGTAGTCGCCAAATTGTTAATGACTCTTTGATGTCTAATTAGCGACTATGTTTGTAGCTCTTATTTTTAGTCAGTGTGTAGTCGTTAAAAATGGCGACTAATCCGTGACAATATGGTGACCATATATACGACTAATTTGGTGACTACAGTTCTTTCCGATTTAAAATATGGTACGTTTGTAGTTGCTATTATACGACTACAGGCTAATAATCAATGAAACCAAATCCAAAAATATTAACAAAACCACAATTAAGCTGAAACTAAAATCATTCAAACCCAACCAAAACAACATTAAGTTTTTGTTCCATAGAGCTACAGAAAGTCAGAAACATAAGGCATAGAGTTTAAGTTCAGAAAAGAGAGGCATAGAGTTTAAGTTCTGAAAAGAGAGGCGTAGAGTTTAAGTTCAGAAAAGAGTTAAGACATCTCAACCTATAAAGCAGCATATGGAGATGGAGTTGTAGTTGTATCATCAAGGGGAAGAGTTGTTGAGAGAGGGTCTGAGGTTGGCTCTTTAGCAGACTGACTTGCCATGAAGTCGAGGAAGTGCGGATCTGTTTGACGTAGATACTTCTCCACTAGAGACAACTGCTCGAGCCTGTCCCTCTGCTCAGCCACAGCCCGAGATTGCTCAGCCTCACGCGCTGCCTGCTCTTCTATCTTGCGTTGAGCTTCCTTCAATTGTTCTTGCAGAGACACAAAAGAAGAAGATGAATCGGGTTGCTTGCGCTTGCCATTGACCAGACAGTCTTTGAGGTTTCCAACTCCATAAAAATTTCCTCTTGAATCCCTATCAGTAGACTGCAAAGTCAGGGAAAGCCAGAGATTAGAGCATGATACAAAAGAGAATCATAGAATATAGAGAGAGTGTTTTGGGAAAAAATGAATCATAACCTTAAGGAAGATGGATGTATATTCTTCGGTTGTTAGCTCTCGTGGTCGTGAAGCACCATCAGAAACAGCAGAAGTATCACATGCAGCCTCAGCCTCGAGCTCAGACAACTTCTCTTGAACATTCTGGTGATATGTTTTAGCAATCTTCTCCGCCTTCCGATCAACATAAGTACCATCAGGCCTTGTATGTGTCTTGATGAATACCTCACCAAGACTGACCGGTCTTCCCAATTCCTCCTCCTGCAACAAGGATTAATAACATTAAAAACAGATATGTCAGTTTTAAAAGGCCAATGAAGTTGTAACAAGAAGAAAGAACATAACTTTTAAAGTTACTGACCAATTCATCTTTTACTTGTTGAAACGACTTTGGACCTGAGAAGTGGATGTGAGGCCCGAGACCGTTACGGTCAGACATACGGACATTTGAATAGGTCTGACTCCTTGCCTTTGCTTCTTCAGTGTCCCAGTAATCAGTCATTGTTTTCCAGACAGTGGTTCCAATCCACTCAGGTCGCTCTAAACCTGTCCTCGCATTGCTGACCATGTCCTTCATTCTCCGTTGACAGATTTCCTCGAAATGTTGTTGCACAGTCCCTGTTATCAAGGGATCCCAGGTGTGGGTTTTCTACAAAAAAAAGAAAGAGCTAATGTGAGTGAAAAAAACAAGTAAACATAAATAGAAAGGCTAAAGGACATATAACTGTACCGCGAACTCGAGGAAGTATCTCTCTTGTTTGTCCCGAGGCACACAGGTCCAGCTGTAGTAGGGAGCATCGAATTTGTTCTTAATCACCTTAGTAATCTTCTGAACCAGTTTTGATCCTTTGTCGCGATCAAACCTCCAAATACATGAAACAATAAACAAGAAAGGAGGTTAAAACAGTCGGAGACACTTAAAAAAAAAAGAAAGAAGGAGATAATAGAAGCAAAACAGATACTGTGACTACAAACTCTCATCATAACTCAACATCAAAGACCAATCTCATAACCCATCAGACACCTAATCTCATAACTCATCAGACACCTAAGCTTGAACCATAAGCCATCAGACACCTAATCTCTCAGTTGAACAATTCAGAGACCTATTTCATTACCAATCTGAGACCATTATACTCCAAACAATCACAACACACATTGACAGAACTATTACATGTCCAATCTGAGACCATCACAAACCAAACAATCACAAAACACATTTTAAACCATCACAAAACAATTCACACTAATCCGTAAACAACAACCAAACAACATTTTTCACAAAACTTTAATCAAAAGCAGATAAACTTACCATGTCGTCTCTGGTACGGGTGTGGGAGAGAGGACAGTGGTGAACTTATCCCGGTCTGGGACCAGAAGCAGGGCATTGAGAGCACGCAGGTTATCCTCAGTAATTTCAGGCACAGGAGCATTTTCATCCTGGAACGATGGATGACTCTGAGCCGGAGACTGTTGGACAGGAGAAGCTGGAGCCGGAGACTGTTGGACAGGAGACTGAGGATTGGCCATGTTCTGTGGATTGAACTGGACTTCTTCTGAATTGTTTGCCTCTACGCGAGGACGTTGATTAGTGGAGTTCTGGAAGAGTTGTTGTGGAGGAGGATATTGACGGACATGGGCAATCGTTGACTGTACCGGCACCACGGGTACTGGTTCTTCAGGCGTCTGCAGCGGTTGAGGAGCTTGGACCGCCGGCGTGAAATTGTATTGCGGTGGTAGAGTGCTAGGTCGTTGACCAGCCGTGGTGGCTCCGGGTCTCTGTGATAGATTAGGTGCGATTTTCCTCTTGCGGCCACGAGTAGGCATCGTGTGAATGAGGGAACAGTAGATCGAAGACTGAGAAGTGTAGATCGAAGACTGAGAAGATGAAAGCTAGGGTTTGGAGAAGAAATCGAAGACTGAGAAGCTGTAATCTAGGGTTTCGAGATGAACAGATGAAGGAGAGGAATGGGTTTGTATGGGTTTCGAAGAAGACGAAGAGGAAGAGAAGATCGAAGGAAGAAGATGGAGAGGAAAGTAACTAGGGTTTCTCGCAGACGGAGAGGAAGAAGATGGAGAGGAAAGGAACTAGGGTTTCTCGCGATTAGGGTTAGCTTTTTATAGGGGTTCTCTTAATGGGTTTAGGATTTAGTTGTGTTGGCCCATTAATGGATGAGACATTTCTCCTTCCTTTGATTGGTGCTCGGCATGCCATCGCATTGCCGCTGCTGTCTTCTGGCTCTGATACATTCTTTTTAATCGGTCACCAATAGGTAGATACCACATCCGACTATATGGTACCTTGGTTCTTCGACGATCATCCTTAGGCTTCCATCTTTGTGAACCACAAAACCGACATTGATCTTCCTTTTCGTCTTCTTTCCAGAAAAGCATACAATTGTTAACACAAACATCAATTGTATGATACGGAAGGCCTAAATTGCGCATCAACTTTTCGGTCTGGTAATGTGAACCTGTTGCCTGGTTTCCTTCTGGTAAAAAATCTGTAAACATTTCGCAAACCGAATCCACACACTTTTCACTCATATTATACTCCACCTTATTTTGCATCATCCGAGCAGCTAAGGATAACTGCGACTGACCTTCACGACAACCATCGTATAGTGGATTATTTGCACCTTCTAACAAGTCGTAGAATTTCTTTGAATGGTTACGTACCGGTTCTTCCACATTCTGATAACTACCATCCTGATGATAGATGTTATAATCAAACCCCACGTTAAATGCGTCGTTCACCATATCCACATATGGATCTTCCACAACATAATTACCCACATCTTCCTGATTCCTATCATCATGCGTCCTATCATTATACGTCCTATCATTATAACTCGTTCCTATATCCACATTGATCTCTTCTCCATGCTTATACCAAACATAATAATCAGGCATAAATCCATGAGTAAACAAATGACTCATAACTCTTCTACCGGAAACGATATATTTTTCGTTCTTGCACACACTACAAGGACAGTGAAATTTACCCCGATTACTCTGGACTATTGGTTGGCTATTAGCAAACGTCATGAATTCTTCAACTCCTGCTTCAAATTCAGCCGTAAAATTTCCCGTCGCTTCATCGAACCTCTTGTACATCCACTCCCGATAAAACCCGCCATTACCGCCATAATTGTAATTTCCCGCCATTACTAAAAAAAAAATTTGGAATTTTTTTGGAATTTTTGGAATTTTTTGGAATTTTTGGAATTTTTGGAATTTTTTTGGAATTTTTGGAATTTTTGGAATTTTTTTGGAATTTTTGGAATTTTTGGAATTTTTTGGAATTTTTTGGAATTTTTTTTTTCTTAACGTTTTTTTTTATTGTTTTTTTTTTGGTTGCTCGCACAATGAAGAGAGGGGTTACAGAATTTTCTTTATATAGGCATTTTCACAGTGACTAAATAACGACTACAAGCCGTAGTCGCCATAAAAGTAGATACACCTACCACCCAACGAAAAAAACGTGCGTATCTAACTGTTATTTGCGACTAATTAGCGACTACCTTACGACCCGCCGAATGAGTCACTAATTAGTCGCTAATTTGGCGACTAAACATCTCGGTCGTCTACGTAGTCGCTAATTTGGCGACTATTTTGCGACACCAACATAATATTAACAACTTAGTCGCCTAATAGTCGTTGTTTAACGACTAATAGTACGACTATTGATTTTGGTCGGTTTTTAACGACTAATGGACGACTATATAAGTTTAGTCGTAAAGTAGTCGTAAATCAGTGACCATACAGTCGCTAAAAATGACGACTATATACGTAGTCGCCTAAGTTAGTCGGTACCTGCCTGTTTTCTTGTAGTGTCTTGTTTAATTCACATTTCCTTCTTTTAATTTATCTTTAAATAGTATATAGTATAAGACTATTTTGATTTTAAAATCTCGTTTTTCATTAAAAATGTTCTATTGTTGCATATTATAAATTCTTTAAAAAGCCTTTTTCAAAAAAGAAATTAAAACAAAAAATAAAATAAATGTTTTACCTACCTTTTCTAAAAAGTGTGATTGGTTATTTTTTTCAAGTTCTTATCAGCAGTGGTGTATTTGTAGGGATAGATGTTAATAAATTAATATTAATATAATAAAAGAGAGAGAGAAGAGAGAGAGATAGAGAGATAGAGAGAGATAGGGAGTGTGAAGAACAGAGAAGAAGAGCTTACCAACCAAATGCTCCCACGTGGCTCACATTCGGGTGTTATCCCACACTCGAACTGTGTAACTTTTCCAACTTTTGCAATATTTTTTGTTTTAAAATTACTCACACTCGGGTAAAGAGTGTACCACTGCTTGTGGTCTTAGTACTAAATATAAACACATTTCACGACATTATCTTCTAAATTGTTTTTATTCCTTTTATGATTTCTGACCTTCTGTCCTATCTTAATCTCATAACATTTTTAATTCAAAACCACAAACTCGTATAACCGGCCACATTGGCTAGTGGCTTCACATAGAGCCAGAGAACAAGTGAACTAGTAACCGACCAAACACACACGAACACTTTATTAATCTGAGGTTTTTATTCAATCAAAACTAAAATTTTAAAATAAATCGCAGAGAAGCAAACAGACAAATTATTTACAAAATGTTACGTCGTTTCTCGTTTTACACTTTTGCGTTGAATCTTTCGTCCGTTCTCTTAACTTTAAGACAAAACCGTCCCAACCAATATTTTCTCTCGTCAACAAATCCGTCAGCCCGAGATAACGACGTCAGCGTCCCACCAAGTCTCAGCCTCACATTCCGTCAAGTCCGTCAACACACCGTTAAACTTCCTCAAATCTCCCACGGCGATTTCTCCACTAACATCATCCCTGACGTAAACTTTCTCCACACCACCAGCATCAACTCCGATAATATTCCCTAACAACCGCCCCGGCTGCCTCCACTCCGCGAGCAAAGCCGGCATCTTAAAACCGGCGCGTGGATCACACGCATTCACTTTAACAGCGTCAACACCTTTCTTCTCCGCCGCCAAAAAAAGCGACGAGGTTGAGCTACAATTTTTGAGAAACGTAGCCACAACATTCTCATGATCATCATCATCATCGCCATCAATATCTAAATGATCCCAAAGCTTCACGACTCCACTCGAACCAATCCCACCAAGATCAGGCCACGAGAACAAATCTCCAAAACTACCACTACATCGCCTCCCCATCCATGTGCAATTACCATTTTCTCCCTGATCAACATCATCATAATAATCAGATCCTCTCACGCGAAAACCACCATTGACTCGTCTTCGATTAAAGATCGAGTCAACATCCTCATCTTCATCATCATACTCATCTTCTTCGTCTTCTTCATCGTCAGACGAGACGGTAGACGAAGAAGAAACATCGGAATCGCTATCGTAATCATCAAAAAGAGTTGGAGAAGAAACAGAGACATCTATTTTTCTTAACCTAACAACTAAACTGTTGAGTTTACTAACAAAGTTTGTGAAATAAGCTAGAAATGCAATAATTAAAGCTCCCCATTTCCAAAAACCATAAGCTTGGTGTAGCTTTCCGATTCCGGAAACAGCAACAGATCGAGAAAGAAACGAAGGATCGTTTATTGAGTTTATACCAACTTCGAAATCTCTTATTCTATTAATCACCGGTACCTCCATAATCTCTGCAGGAAGAAGAAAACTAATTAGGGTTTTTTTTTTTTGTTGTTGTTATGAGAAAGAGAAAAAAAGAAGAGAGATTTGGATGCAAATGCTTAAGCAAGCCTTAAAAAGACCAAAGTGGAGGGTTAGAGAGTACACGTGGCGGAGAGCTAGTGGGTGAAGATGAGAGTTTTATGGCAACACGTAGGATAAAAGGCAAGAGTAAATGGGAAAGATAAGATACAATGAGTCAGCTTTCTGACAAATGTATTCTCTGTGTCTGTAACTATCTCATGACCACAATAAATAATTAATACTCCCTCTGTTCCTAGATATTTGATGTTTTGAGATTTTTTTTTGTTCCACAAAGATTGATGTTTTGTAATAGCATCATTACTATTTTTATTTGTGACCAATAGAGAAAGGAGAGAAGTGAGATTAATATTATTAAACTAATAATAAAACAATAAACAATTATAAAAGTGACTTTTTCTTAATTAGTGTGTAAAATTCAAAACATCACTCTTCTAGGAACAGAGGGAGTAGTTTAGTTTGTTTTTGGGTGTTATTAACTTATGATCATAAATCCTACAAAAAAAAAGCTTATTATCATAAATATTTAAGAGTGGTTCGAACCACCTACCACAATATACTACTCTATAGCTTTCTTTTTTGTTCACAATTATTGAAATAAGGTTTGGATTTGAGGCGTCCAAAATAATTGTGTTGGTGGTTACTTTGTGAAGCGGACGGATCATTGATGATAAAAGATTTTTTTTGTTTTTGTTTTTCTTAAGAATAATATGCTATGTATAATATGACAACTCATAAAGTCAAATTAATAATATGACAGCTCATAATATATTAATTTTGTATGTTTACATTTATTTTCTTATCAATTTGTATAAAAAGAAAATTTGAATATATAAAGGATTCCCAACTAAATGAATTTGACTACGAATTCAACAGAAAAAACAAATAAAAAGAAAAAACTACCTACAAACTGTATAAATGATTTTCTCTTTAAAATTTGGCTAAAACTAATTTATTATTGGAAAATATATTAAATTAGAGTAAAAATCACAATTTGGATGTGAATTTTCATACATATATGAATAATTATTGGAAAAATAGTTTATCTATTCATGAATTATTATTCATAAATAAACACAGACAAAGGGAAAGGTGCCAGAAGCACTCATATGGACCAATTTATGACAATTTGCAATATAGAAACAACGACATGTTAACCACATAATTAATGCCACGTGTAATCTCCTGAATGAATAGAAGAAAAAAAAAACATTGTAGCCTTAAGATTTTCTTACCAGAATGACCTGGCGTTAGATTTTGGTCCAAATCAGTGAAATCACAATAAACGTTTTTCTGGTTAGATGCACGCCACGATTTCGTCTACGAGAAGGCACAATTTAATCTTACTAGAAAAGGGGCTTATCAATTTAGTTACGTTTTTGGTTTTTACTCAAAAACAACTTGTATGTTCTTCAAGAAACTTCGAAGCAAATCTAACTTGTGATAATGGATTGAGTTAGATCTAAAAGCAATATGTATTTTTAAGGTTAAGAATTTTCAACAGCTGTATACCACAATAATTGTCATTTTGATAATTTTCACAAAATTTAAGAAACGTGTACAAAGAAACTTCTTAGTCCAAAATGAATTAACTTTTAATAATTTTTTTTTATATATTTTTCTATTAATTTGATATACGGTTATTACGGTATATGAAATACATGTTTTATACGAAACAATAATATGTGTTTTATACAAAATATTTTTATTAAAACTCCAAAAGAACACTTATTTTGAAACATAAACAAGATTTAATGTAAAATGAAATGACTATTTATTGACGGTAATAAAAACAAAAAAATTATTGACGTTATTTTTTGGGAAAATTATGAAAAAAATCTAAAAACAAACATAAATTATTAATCTAGACCATATCTTCTAGAATTAAAAATGTACACTCACAAAAGACAATATTACCCTTATGTTTAATGATATAATTTAACATAAAAATAAAAATTAAAGCCACGTTTAACTAGCCCACGTGAGAGATTTTTGTTGAATATATATATTTTATTGATTTGGATCAAATATGAAGATCATGACAAATTAATCTAGGCTAATTTTTAATAATAAAACTCCTGAATAATTCACTAAACCTATATATATATATATATAAGTGTTTATCAAATCATACTCCCTTAAAAACGATTTGTCCTTTCTACAAAGAAGTAGGTATATGCATAGTTTCATATATTTTAGAACGTTTATGTGCGTAATTCTCTTGTAAAGTTTATGAAACCCCTCCCTAAAACCAACTCTTTGAAGTACTGCTTATCAAAAACTTGAGGCGTTGTGTCCAAATCTCCGGTCACATTCTGTTCTCCACCCAAAAGAGAAAGCTTGTATTTAAAGATGTATTCTTTGCTAAATTTCTTTGAAAAAGTTATCTAGCAAAGTATAGTTCTTTGGTGGAGTAATTTAGTATAGTAATTTAGTATAGTTCGCACAGTTATTATATAGATCTTTCATGTATATTTCTTTTATAAAATTATTGGGTAAAGTTATTGAAAAAAGTTGTTTCATAGACTAGTTTGGCTCTGTTATTTTATGGATCTTAACGTATAGTTGTTTTATAAAGTTTTCGGATAAAGTATTTCTGGTAAGGTCTTTTCGAAAAGTTATGCCCTATATTTTTGTTTGGTAAGGTCTTTTCAAAAATTTAATGTGCAGAGATTTTTGGTAACTTTAACAAACAACTATACTTAAAATCTATATAATAACTGTGTGAAACTAAATTTATTCTATAGAGTCAATTTCGTAAAGTTATTAGGTAGAGTTAGTTTGGTAAAGTTATACATTGACTTTGTTTGATAGAGTTTTTGTGTAACTAATATATTTTTATTTTCAAAAATGTTTCTACAGAAACATGGTACATATAATTGCAGTTTTAGGTGATTGGATGCTCAAGAGCGTGTTTTTTTTACAGATGATCAAACCAAAGGTTGCAAATTACTCATTCTAGTGGATGATATGTCGTATGCCGGACCACTTCAGATATTTGAAGAAGAATACCAGTTACATAGTTCAATGCATAATATCGAACTTAGTTATGCAATACCTAAGATAATGCTAGGGAATGTGTCAAATGAAACGCCTCTTCATGTGTGTCTGACAAGTGATCGACAAGTAAGGAGTTTAATTGAAATTTGCAAATCTAACTCTGTCCCACTTCGCGTTTCAGTGAAAAGAAAAGGCGAAGAAAATCGTAACGTTTCGCTCGTCAATGAGTTATTTGCTACGAGTGGTGAGAATCATAAAGTTCAGGTCGTTGATAAGTTATTTGCTACTCGTAGTGAAATTAGAGATCAAGTTGACCTTAGTGATCATTATGATAAAAATGATGGTGGTGATAACAACAACATTCTATCTTCTAACAACAACAACAGTTTATGACGATGATCGAGGGGTTTTTTCATTCTTTTTTTTTTTCTCATGATTTGTGTTTCTTTGTTTAATAAAGATCTAAAATCTCAAGCGAGACATGATGCGAAAGAGTGGATAGAAGCAATGGCATACTCTTCACTCCTAGGCAATCCGAATCCTACAAACTGAATTCGAACGTCTCGACCCTCCACTGGACAAATATACCATGAGATTTGGTGCCAGCGAGGTAACGCAACACCCTCTTGGCAGCTTGCCAATGCTCATCAGTCGGTCTATGCATAAATTGTGACAAGCGATTCACAGCAAACGCGATGTCGGGCCTCGTAAATGCCAAGTATTGTAGACTTCCAATAACAGCACGATACTCATGAGCATTATCTAGAGCCGTTCCCGAAAGTAGTGATAGCTTTGGTGACGGAGACATTGGCGTGGCAACCGGTTTAGCATCAAGCATATGATTCTTTGGAAGGACCTGCTCTGATACCATATAAACTGTGATTGTATTACATTGAAGAGAAATGATTTACAATGTATATATAGTGATGATCTTAGGTTAAGCTAATGATTAATTACAATTATAGCCTTAATCTATGTCTCTCCTTTACACCAAAGAAGGTTTGACATGATCCGATACACTTGGATTCCTCGTTATGGAAAGAAAGGAGCTGACATCTTGGCTAAACAAAAAATTCCGGAAGAACAATCTTTCTTCTTTCATCACTCTGTTCCATTTGTTATATCTGCTGCTTTACATTCTAACTGGATTCTATCTCATTAATAAAGCTCTGTTTTTCGGGTAAAAACAAAAAAAATCTAAAATCTAAATTAAAAAAATAAACTCCCGATTCTTATTGTAGTTAATTAAAAAAAAAAAATAATTCTTCAAATTTAACAAGGAGTTTCTTGACTTTTCATAGAGAAAAAACCTAGTTATTTAATTTGATAAGATTTGGCCTATTTTTTTAATTTTACTATGATTTTTGGTCTATTTTAATAATTGTCCCTTATTTTTTTTTGGTTTAAAAATTATTGACGTTAATGGGTTACACTCACTAATGTGTTTTCGATAAAAGGGGAGGCCACCAATTTGACAGCCGGAAAAAGTTTGGGACTTGGGACTTGGGCCAACCGTGGTAGCTTCAAATTCAGTGATCCAATTCGTTTTTACTATTGAGCCCAAAAATAGACTCCCAAACCACGGGAAAATGGTCATTTAATTCCCCTACTATTTGAAATTGACACTTTTATTCCCGAACTTTGCTGTGAACAAATTAAATCCTCAATGTGTAGTTGACTGAGCACTTTTGGACAAATAAAAAGTCAACGTTAATTAGTTAACAGTGACGTTAAAAGCTCGATTAAAAACTTCATCTGACCAAAAAATCCCAAATTATTCTTCTTCTTCCCCCAAATTCAAACCTAGGGTTCTTAGGCGATTTTAAAAACGACAACCCAGAAATTGAAGTCAATTGTGAACGATTCCCGACATCACGAAGCTATGAAGAACACAAAGAACAAGAACCTTTGCCCAGAAACTTCAAGATCTGTAAGTAATTTAGTAGCTGTTTTTTTTTTTAATCGTGTTAAGAATCGTGATTGCTAATTTTGATGTTTGTTTGTTAGTTTTAAGATTCTAATTAAGAAATTAACTATTGTAGGAGGAGTTCAGTTCGAATTCATCTTACTATGGGTTCAATGTAAGAGGATTTCCTAAGAAATGTGTGTGTGGAAGTGATGTTAGTGTTTTTACTTCACAATCTAAACTAAACCCTGGTCGGCCTTACTTTCGCTGTGGAGCTTCGAGAGCTGTAAGTAACTATCTTCATTCTTTATTGTGTATTTACTAACATCTTAAAGGCTTGAAACATATTTGTGATGCTTGAGTACTCTAGGATGGTCACTTGTTTAAGTGGGTAGAAGACGGCATGTATGAGGAGGTTGTAGACATGTTACAAAGAGAGTCCGAGATTGAGAATGAGAAGATAAAAGTGGGTGAGATGAAAGATATGGTCCTAAATTTGAAAGATGAGATCGGATGGTGTAAAAGTGAAGTACGCAAAGCCAAAATGAAAAACATGGTGCTTATTTGTTTCTGTGGTTTATCTGAAATGATTGTAATGTCAGCTCCATCTCCAAGGCTCAAATCTTTTTTCAGTAATTGTACAAACCACATCCAATTATTAATATCCTCTACCTCTACCACAGCCCAAGCAATTGGAAATATCCTGTTATCACCATCTCTACCAACTGCAGCTAACATTTGCCCTTTGATATCCCATTTCATAAATGCTGCATCCAATCCAATAATCGGCCTACATGACTGCTTCCAAGATGATTTCAATGCTTCAAAACATACATAGAGACGGTAAAATCTTTGTAAGCCACCAGGAATTGGCCCAGGAATCGTCTCAACCTCCATCGTTGAACCATGATTAGAGGTACGTATCTCTTCTTGATAATCCCATATTCTAGCAAAATGGGATTCATGGCTGGCCCTTCTCTTTTTTCTTAGCAACTTCTTCGCTCTCCGACATTGATGCACACTAACTATCATATTATACTCTCTCTTGATTTCATCTACCATCTCCTGCGATTTTATCTTAGGATTGAGTCGTAGTCTTTCTTCATACAACTGAGAAATAGTTCCGCTCTTTAACAGCTTTGTGTAACCAGATCTTACACAAACATGCTCATTCCGGAATGTCTTTATTACAAGCTTGCTTTTACTCTTCTCAAAAGAACAATACACCATCCATGGACACTTTTCTTTGATGTGTTGTGTGCACTTTGCCCCAAGTCTATCAGATGATGACTTAAACATTTTGATATCATATTCGGTTTTAAGAGAATACCTAAGGAGTGCATACTTGAATTCATCTGCATTGTTGAATGTCTTATGCAATGCTAATAGATCATCAGGTTGAACTCCATCATTACATGGTCTCTCAGCTTCCTCTTGGTCATCGTCGGATAATGGATCAGGGATCTTGTCGTCGTCCCAAATGTCGTCTCCACTGTCATCAGAATTTTCACCAGTTGCTTCTTCACACGCATCCTGCCCAAAATGGTCTTCTAAGTTGTTGCAGATTTCAACATCGATGAGACCATCATCTTCTTCCTCTTCATTTTCAGCCAAACATGGTTCCACCTCTGTATATCCTCTGCTATCTTCCACGATAACTGGACAGTCATCTTCATCAACACTAGAATCATGAGATTCGGCTCCTTCTTCTTCAACTTCGTCTCTCTCCTCTGTGATTTCGGGTTCGATTTGGGCATCACGTTCAATTCGATTTTGAAGCTTCCTCTTTCTTTTAGTCATGATAGTAGCTTTGTGTTGTCGGGAATCACTCTCAATTGAACTCAATTTCTGGGTTCGTCGTTTTCAAAATCGCTTAAGAACCCTAGGTTTTAATTTGGGGGAAGAAGAAGAATAATTGGGAATTTTTAGGGCTGATGAGATTTTTAATCGAGCTGTTAACGTTGCTGTTAACTAATTAACGTTGACTTTTTCTTTGTCCAAAAGTGCCCAGTCAACTACACATTGAGGAATTAAATTATTCACATGAAAATTCAGGAATAAAAGTGTCAATTTCATATAGTAGGGGAATTAAATGACCATTTTCCCCCCAAACCACTACGATAAATAAACATCAATAGGCTGAAAAACGGCCTATTATACTAAGTACGTTGGCCTAGATTATGCAACACTGACACAGTGACACACACCAATGGTAAAAGAAACAAAATAACAACAATCCCAATTTAAGATGTTGTAGTTTTGTCGGATGTGTACCGAGTTAAGTCAGAAGTTCCAAAAATACATGAACCAACTTAAAGTGACGTGGACGGTGGACATAACGAGAAAATGTTGCAATATTCTCAGCAAACAAAGTGAAGTTGTGGTAACTACTAATGGTGATTTAAAGTTATTTCTAATCTATGAAATATACTTATAAGGTTGTGGGATTGAACTATGGGAGAGTTTAGTGAGTTTTTTTTTTTTTTTTTTTGCAAAATAATCAGCTTAAAAAATACTTATTACATTCAAGGCCACAAGCATGACCTTGAACTGTTTATATCCATTGGCCATTTCTAGGTATAAATAGATGTTGTATAACTGAGAGTTTAAGAACTAAGAGTTTTGAGTTTCTAATATAGAGATTGAGAGACCAAGTGCTAGTGTGATTCCAATGTAACAAGATCATGGTTATCTTGTTGATGCATGTGAATGTAGATAGTTTTGGTTACAAGTACAAGGTTCTGTCTTGAGCTAACATCAAATCTCCAAAATTCCCATTTTCTTCAAACTTCCTTTTTTCCTTAAAATCTCTAGTAAGACTAACAGTATGGTCTCATTCTTAACACAGTAACACGACAAGAATTCTAATGAGAATCTATGACCAAGAAAGACTAACAGTATGTGTCTCTCATCTACTCGCACATTATTTAATTTACAGCAAATGATTCTTCCTTCTATGCACATTAAGGAAAAAAGTAAAAGAGCAAACAACATGAGAAAAAGCAAAAGGAATCGAATAAACAAACACTTTATCTTTTTCAAAATCTCATCAATAATGACACAATTTGGAATTTTATTGGAAACTGTGTCCTTATGGTCCACAAAATTCCAATTCAAAGCACACACTTTCGAGACAAAGACTTGCTTCAAAAGAATCAAAAGGACAAAGTTTTTTGTGTTGCCAAGTTTTGGATCCTTTTATATGAACCTCACTTGAAAGCAAAGTTTCCACATTTCCAAATTCCATGGCCACACTGCAGAGATTCAAGTTCTTGGGGACGCAGTGCGGAGTAGCAGCACAGAGCCCGACACGAAGTCCGAGTCCAAGGACAAGTCCGTTGGTTCAGCTTCGACGAAAGAAAACAACTCTAAAGATGCTTTTGACTCTTGCATCGCCGAGCCGTCGAGAGCAGCAACCGTTGATTCATCATCATCACAAGGACGTAGCCGGACGCAAACTTAAAGACTTATTCGTCTCTTCGTCTTCCGTAGAGGAAGAAGAAGAGGAGGAGAGACCGAAGGGGAAAACCAAAGAAGAAGTTCTTGCAGCCATGGCAGCTAAATTGAATGCAACTGCTAGATTACAATGTGAGTCCACTGATACAGCACCGGCTTGGTTCGGATTCAGTAAGCGGCTTCTTCAGCGATCTTGGCGACCTAAGCTGGGTACCATTCCGGAGTAATGTAACCAATTTTTCTTCTCTTTCTTTATGTGACCTTGGAAACCATTAGTTTCCCACATGAATGAATAGATATGTTTCTTCTTAAATTTGGTATCTTTATGTTTAAATTCCTAATAAAGACGAGCAAAATTTTCACATTTTCTCATCATTAAGTTGCCCAGACTTGTAAAAAAGAAAGAGAAAGGTTAAGCCTTTGTTACCTATTTGCTTCCAAATGGGATTGGGGAACTACTGATTTTATGATTAGCTTCCTAAGTCTTTGTGTTTTTTCTTCACAATTAACTAAAACTCTGTTTTTCTCTGACTTTGGCTTGCCCGGTGTTTCATTCTCTGGGAAGACTACTTGTAGAAGTAAACCTATGCATCATCTCATAGCTTATAAATGTAATAACTGCTGATGGTGATGTCCTGAGTAGGTTAGTAGCTCAACCTCGGTGAAGCCCGGGAATCCCTTTTTTTCTAAACACTTTCTTTAAACAATTAAGACTCCGAAAGACCGAGCCTCTACGTTTCTTTCTTGTCATTGCTCTTGAAGCTTGGACCTCAAATGTTTAAGATAAGAACATTGTGTAAATGAGGACCAAGAAGTGAGATGGAGAAAACAGAATAAGGAAAGTGACCTTGTTCGGGTATGTCCATACAGAGGCGATTACTTTAGCTACTGAAGAAGCAACCGCGAAATTTCCGAAACTTTACCTGCCGTTTCTTGAATGTCCAGCTTCATTGGAGACACTGACCTGTATAACCCACGAAATCTTCTTCCTGACGAGAATCAGTCTCATTCCTTGTGTACGAGAAAAAAACATAGGAGAGTTGAGAGACTTCTTATCCAGTAGGAAGTGAAACCAAAGCAAGAAAAACTAAGCTTATGAGGAGCAAAACTTTTCATTAATCTTGTCCCAAAGTGGATTAGTTGCAATAGCTATGGAAGTTCCAACACCACCACCAGCAAACATACAAGATTAAGTAAAATCAGAGCACAAACAGATTGGTAAGCATTTGAGTACACACCGTTTTGACTGGACCAGATCCTTTAGCTTTCCATAAACTGAGTACACCTGCGGATGAAAAGAGACCTCTTATGCCATTTGAATGATCTTAAGTAACAAAGAGAGGCAATTCTTATCCTGTGAAACTGAATACACACCACTGAGACTCATAAAAAGGAAAGACCAATAAGCAAGTGCAATGTTGGGTGATTAAAAAATGATGACGAGAAATCACATGATTCACAGCATCACAAAATATACTTTTATTTTCTCAATTCCTTTTTGACGTAATTTCAGAAAACCAAAGTTGGTATTATAACTGATATTTTTGTGCTTGGATTAAATTAGATGTTACATATTATACTCCTAAAAAAAACAGTTTACTCTTGAACTTTTTTTATTATTCCCCGGTTAGGTTCAAAGGTCAGCTCTTCCAGGATAGCGAGGGAAGGGAATAACGTCTCTAATATTATCCATTCCTGTAGCAAAGAGAAGCATACGCTCCAATCCCAGTCCAAATCCAGAATGCTTCACTGTTCCATGACGTCTCAAGTCAATGTACCACTCATATTCCTTTATTGGTAGACGCTTCTCCTCCATTCTTTCCATGAGCACGTCCATACGTTCTTCCCTTTGGCTTCCACCAATGAGTTCTCCAACCTTTGGAACGAGGACATCAAATGCAGCAACTGTCTCTCCATCATCGTTAAGTCTCATGTAGAAAGCTTTGATATCTTTCGGGTAGTTATAGATAATAACAGGCTTTTTATACAAAACCTCTGTTAAGTATCTTTCATGGTCAGATGCTAAGTCGAGTCTCCACGCCACTTGGTTTTCAAATTTCTTTCCTTTAGCCACAGCTTCCTCGAGTAGAGTTATTGCTTTGGTGTATGTTACTCGTTCAAACGAAGTCAAGGCAACCATTTGTAGCCTGTCAATGCAGGCTTCGTCGACATTCTTCATAAGTTCCATGTCATCAAGACACTTTTCAAGCAAATATTTGCATATGTCTTTCACAAGTGCCTCTGCACAGTTCATAGCTTCCTCTACACCGGCAAAAGCTAATTCAACCTCAACCATCCAGAACTCAGCAAGATGCCTTGAAGTGTGAGACTTCTCTGCCCGGAAAGTCGGGCCAAATGTATACACATCTCCCATACTACAAGCATAGGTTTCCGCGTGTAACTGACCAGAAACTGTCAGGTAAGCTTGACGTGCAAAGAAATCTTGGGAATAATCAATTTTTCCATCTTTTCTAGGTAATAATAATCCAGGCTTAAGCTTTGACCTATCTTCAACCTTAGCTAAAGTCTCCTCTGCTTCAGTGAGTTCAATGTTCTTAACTAGATTCTTCTCCAACTTTTCAGATTGGTTGATCAAAGTTGTCACTTGGAACATTTCACCAGCACCTTCGCAATCACTTGTTGTGATGATAGGAGTGTGAATGTAACATATATCATGTTTATCACAGAAAACGTGGGCCGCAAGACAAATCTTATGTCGGATTCTTGTAACTGCTGCCATCGTGGTGGTTCTTGCACGAAAGTTAGTATGGTCTCTCAAATACTCTAGAGTCAGCTTCGTCTTAGGAATCGGGTACGGAGTTTTACCGTGTTGATCCACTGTTCCCACGTCAATGACCTTCTCAGCGCTAAGCTCAATCTTTTGCTTCGTAGCTTTACCTTGCGGAGGAATCTTCAAACAACCATCAATGGTCAGACTAGTTCCGGTCGTAACCAACTTGGAGAGATCTGATACAGAAGCATCCACCTTGACCTGAAGATTCGCTGCGCAGGATCCATCGTTCACCTCAAGAAAAGCGAATTTCCCTTTTCCTTGCTCTCTTCCCTTTTTAACCCACCCGCTGATTTGGACCTTCTGACTCGCAAGTCCAGCTCCGCCGTCGGGTCGACCCAAAATCGATCGAATTCGGGTCCGACTCGGAGACCAGGGTTTATGCACCGTTGATGAAGAGGCTCCGGCGTTGTCCAAAGGGACGGCGGCTAATTGATCTGTCGGCGGTGGTATCTTATCAGCCATTATTCTTAAGCCCTAAAGACGTTTCAAGGTAATTAGATGGATGTCTTCAAAGTTCGGATCTTATGCTTTTTATATGTGGTTAGAACATCTCTCTATGTTTAGTTCAAATTAATTTAAAAAACTAAAACAAAAATTAATTTTCATTGATGAGATACCTATAATAAAGTAATGAATATTTTATATTGTTATCTTTTTTTTCTTTCTTAAACATATCAATTACATCTTATTTATTTAATTGTGTTAACTAATTATAGTTATTTTGTAAAATTAAAATTAAAAAATCTGAGTTTTTTTAAATATTATTTTATTGTATTAACTTAAACAATAATAATTTTGTATTTTGTATTAACCTTGAGTAATATCAATTAAAAGTAATATTAATATATAATACATTTATGTATAATATAACTTTATTGTGTGTTTTTTTTGTCAACAAACTATATATTAAGAGAATGAAGACACAAAAGTCCACCTATGGATAAATATGATCTTATTAGTAACATTTTTTTTGCAATATCTCTACTTAAGAGCATCTCCAACTCACCTTTATTTTTGTTTTTATTCTCGATTTTAGAGTAAAATCTACTCCAACTCATCTCTATTTTCATCTCTTAAATAAAAATCTCTATTTTTTGCTCTATATATAGATGATCTCTATTTTTTCCTTTATAATAGCATTAGACTTTTTTTTAGAAGAAAAAATAGAGGAATATATTGGAGTAAAATCCACCTCTATTATAGAGTTTCTCTATTTTAGAGGCAGAATTAGAGAAATACATTGGAGATGGTCTAAAGTGTTACACTCATCATCTATAATGAATTATCATACAATTTATTAAAAATTTGGAAATGTGATAAAATTTGATAACTTTGCATATACATTGTTAGGTCTGGACGTTCAGATACACGTATTGATTCGGTTTGGGTTTAGGCCTGGAGGTTCCATTCATGTAATTATATATGCAGGTCATGTTCGGTTTCGGTTACTTCGGTTCGGATATCCGAAACATCAAAAAAATCTAGAAAAATTGGTTTGATTTGAGAAAACTTTGGTTATTTTTTTATAAATATAACAATTTTGTTTTGGATATTTCAATTATTTTAGCTATTCTAGTTATGTTGATCTATTTATCATATTTGATATTTTTAGATTTATAATATTGGGATAATTGGGCTACATCAAGCCTATAATAATTATATTTTGGCTTCAGTTCGGTTATTCGAATATAGAAATCATCCATTCGGATATTTATTAGTGTTTGGTTCAAATATTTTGAAGATAATTCGATAGAGATTAGGAAGAATCGATGATAATAAGAAAGTGCTTCAATTTTTGAGAGTGCGTAGATTTGTTTCTATATATTTTTTTCATATTGTTGTCAAAATTATTTGAGCAAATTATATATATATATATATATAGAACTAAATAGAAGTATAGAACTATATAGAAGCAAAGAAGGAAGCGAGTATACAAAAAATGTAAGAGGCAATAAAAAAGTAAGTAAGCATGTAAGAAAACAATGAGAGAAGTAAAGAAACAAAGAATCAAAGAAGTAAACATGTAAAAGAGTTGAGCAACGACCAACGAATGAATCAGTTGAGTAAGCTAATATATCAAACAATAAAAGAAATAAAGAAAGCGACAATAAGTAAACAAGTTAATTGCATGTATGGTCCCAGCAAACAATTAAGGAAGTAAATAAACAAAAAAATCAAAGAACCAAGAAGCAAGCAAGCACACAAATTAAGAAATGAATGAAGCAATATAAAGTGAGCAACGATCAAATAATCAAAGAAACAAACAAGAAGTAAACAAGTTAAACATGTAAGCAAACAAAGAAAAAAAAACAAGAAAGCTAGTTAAGAAATGAAATAAGTAAAAGAAGCAACGAAGAAAGCAAGAAAACAATGTAAGTAAAGAAGCAATCAATTGCCTCTCAGTGGTTGTTTTCTCAAGCTGCTGAGCAAGAGCTTGATCAGCTCCATGAGAATGAGAGAAGATTGGTTAAAAAGGTTTGGAAACCTCCTGATTCTTTGTGGGATAAATGTAATATTGGAGTGGCTTGGTTAAAAAGAAAAAATGTGGTGGGTGCTTCGTGGGTTGTAAGAGACTCTCATGGTAGAGTTAAGCTTCATAGTAGAAGGATGTTCAGCAATATAAGCTCCTGGGATGATGCTTATCTGAAGTGTTTTTTGTGGGCTGCTGATAGTATGTTTAGCCATAGGTTCACCAGGATTGTCTTTGCTTTTGAAGACCCCTCGCTGGTGAGTGCTATTAACAGGCCTAAAGCCTGGCCTTCTTTCAGAATGCAGGTCTCAGAGTTGGAGAATGCGTTGAAGGTTTTTTTGGAGTGGGTTGTAGTGTTAGAATCGAGATCAATGAACAGAGGACCCTATCTCATTGCCCAAAGTGTGACGAAGTACAACTTGGCTCAGTCTTATGTAGCTACCGGTCATCCGGATTGGCTACATGATCTCTTTGTTAGTGAGATGGGGTGTTCCTCTGTTTAGTCCTTTCTATTGGCTTTTTGTTTGCTGAAGTCTGTTTGACCTTTCGAATAGCCATTCTTTTGTTTAGCTTGAGGTAGATGTGTTCTGGTTTGATATCAGCACCTGTTGCTCAAATGTTGTATCTCCTCTTGATCAATATATATTTTACAGATGAAAAAAAAAAAAAAAAAAAAGAAGCAATCAATGAATCAAGAAAGTAAATATGCATGAATGTAGGTATAGATGCACACATGAATGTATGTTGTATGCATGTATGCATATATGAATGTATGGATGAATGAATGTATGTATCTATGCATGTATGAATGTATATATGCACACATGAATGGAGGGAGATTTAAGATCACACTATCAAAGAGGTCGGTTGTTCTGACAGATTTTCAGAGTTCTGGAAGCTGAGTGTGGAAGAGGATGATCAAGCTTCGGCCGTTTACAAGACTGTATCTCCTTTATCAGCTAATTTGGCCATTAACCTTACCTTTGGCTCATGTGAAGAGTCGACCAGTGGGTTGTCAAACAATGTCAAGCAGCGATCTGCAATGAGAGGAATTCCATGCTCCAGAGAATAAAGACACGTCTGCATATTGCAAATCAACGTTTTATGACTTCTTTTTAGCTTTGCATTTGCATCCCAAATCTGACCAGTGTGCCTAGTAAGCGTTCACATTAGAATTCCATTAGAAAGAGAAGAAAACCGTGAGCAACAACTAGACATTGTTGAATATGTAAATCTTACCATCCACATCACATATAATATATATGAGAACTTTGTTCTGTAGAATCTTAGGCCATCCCCTTTTTTCCTGTCTTTCAACAGTAGTCACAAACATTTTCGGAGTTTGGGCATATAGACACCTAAGATTGAAAATAACATGCTATAGGAAATCATTAAGAAGTTTAGTTTGGATTGTTAGTGACAAAGTATAAGGATGGTTATAGCATATTTCCAATCTACTAGTCGTTTAGCTATGAGCATGTTTACCTATTTAGCTGCCAGGCACTAGCTCTTTGCAATATGATCAGTTTTAGCAATGAAGCTTTGAAGCTGCAATGATACTATTATGCTTGCTCCGCATCGTCTTCAGTCGAAGTCTCAACCTATAACATGTATTCCTTAAATATGTTACCCTTTGAGAAAGAGAAACAAGCTTTACCTTGTTCTTCCCTGTTAGCTAAATTGAATATGCATAAATATGAATGACCGAATTAGAATAAGAACAAGAGGACTAAATTACAATACCTTGATGCATTCATGTTTCTCTTACTAAATTATGTCGTTCTGAGCAACTTAATGTTGTACTAATTCCCACACCAGGAACACGATTATGGAAATCCATCTGAAACAGCAGAAGTTAATCACCATATATTATTAGCAGAGAGAAACAAAGACAAATTTCTAAGAAAGATCTGAACGACCAAATTATAGATTTACAAAACTCTCTTCTCTTGTTCTATTTTTTCAAGCTTCTTCCTTGTGGAAAACACACATTTGTTAACTGAATCCAAGACTCAAAAATCGAATTCGATTAAGAACAAGAGCATTAAACTTACATTACTTTGATGCATTTTTGTTTCTCTTACTAAATCATGCTAATGATTGTTGTATTAATCCCATGAACACTTATTAACGAAATCCAACTGAAACAGCAGAAGTGCATCCCCATATATTAGCACAAGGAAAAATATCTGATAAAATCATAATGAAACCTGGAAAAGGAAGCAGATAAGTGGAACTCATTGCATAGATAATCTTCTCTTAGAGACTTTGTTCTTCCTGCAACTTATGCCACTGCTTATACCACAGACTAACAAATAACAAATTAGAAACAAACCAAGAAAGAGAGTTAAGAGGAAGAATCATCGTAGAACTTGATCCTTGTCTTTCCGATAGTCTTTGTGGTAGCAACATTAATGATGACGAGGACTTTGCCTTGTAACCTAGTATTATTAAAGCACAATTAGAGAGCAAAGAACAAGCGATAGAAAGTAAGAAGCCATCTTTCGGCTAACCTAGCATCAGTAAAGAAAGAAAGACAATAAAGAAACAAGGAAGCAAGTTAACCAAAGAATTAAAGAAAAAAGACAGTATGTAAGAAATTAAGCATGTAAGCAACAAAACAAGGAAGCTAATTAACCAAGGAATTAAGGAAGAAAATGCAAAAGCAAGCAAGTAAGAAAAGAATCAAGGAAGCAAGAAAGGAACACAAACAAACCAAGAAGCTGGTAATTAAGCAAGGGATAAAAAAATAAAAGAAGAAAACAAGCAAGTAAGGAATGAAAGCAGAAAGTAACTAAGCAAAAGGATCAGACAATGAATCAAGGAAGCAAGTGAGTAATAACAAATCAAAGAAACATATAAACAATTATGAATAAATGAATGTATGTATGCATGTAACAAATGCGTAAACAGGGAATCAAAGAAGAAAATAAGGAAGAAAGTTAGCACGCAAGTAACCAAAGAAGGAAGCTAGGACATATTAGCACGCAACGCAAGTAACAAATGAGGGAAGCTGATTAGTAAGCAAGGAATGAAGAAAGAAAAAAGGATGCAAACAAGCAAGTATGTAAGTAAGTAAACAGAGAATCAGACAAAGAATCAAAGAAGCAATTATGAAAGTGCAAGGGAAGCAAGTATGCAACTATCCATGTATGTATGTAGCATGTATGTATGTATGAATGCATGGATGCATGAATGTATGAGTGCATGCATGTATGTGTGTATGCATTCTTCAATTGATTACCAACAATCAATCAAGAATTCTCTGTTTTCTGAGTTTTAAGATACGATTCTAGGCTCTGGAATTTGCAGCTGCATAAGAAACGTGACAGAACATCAAACTCCAATAACAAAATCAAAAGACCAAGCAGAAAAAAAAGATCGAAGAGAACATATTTGGAAAAAAACTAAGACAACTGTACTTTGTGTTTATTAACGTACCAAAGAGCAGCTACCTTGATTAACTATGATGAACCACAAAATCACCTGAAATAATAAGAACAATGTTGTAAATATTTCCAAACTCTAATTAGCACAAAAGAAAAGAGAAACACATAAATCTTTTGTTTCTTTTGTCTTGTTTGCCGGAAAACCTCACCAGTTTTAAATTCTTCATCGAGAACTAACTTGTGATCAGACTCCAAAATTTCCATAACTTGTTTCTCTCCATATAGTTCAACTAACCAAAAATTCCAGAAATCACAAGAGATAATCCTGAAAATAATATTAATTAAAATGATGGATCAAATGAAAATCACAATCACTTCGATGAAAAATACACAAAATTATGAAAATGTTTACCAAAGTAGAGAAGAAGAGCGTCGTCTTCTTCTTCAAAGGCAAAGAAGACTCAAAACGATCTGGAAAATCAGAAAAGGTAAACCAAAAGAATCAGAACAAGAACCAACCACAGTGATGCAGAACAAAATCTATACCAAACACAGAGCATCACAACACCACTTTATCTTTGATTACCATCCACAAAATCTAAGCCATAAACAAATCTTCCAATCTCGCGATCGTTATCAAAACCAAATCAAACAAATCACAATCGGCAAAAACTATCGTAAATGGTATTGACGATGAGATTACAAAATCGATCGTGACAAATCAAACGCCGGATGATTAACGCACCGATCCAACAAATTAAGTAACATGAACAAAGAACGATAGACATAGTAACAGTAATCGAATCAAGTAAAAGAGAAACACAATTCATAAAACAGATCAATCGAGGAGTCATAATCATCGGAATTGCATCTACGAAACCCTAAATTCGAAAGTTTGATCTCTCGAGTAACTGACCTTAGAATCGATAATCCTAGCCGAAGTGAGAGATCGCCCTTTCAGGATCATGATCGTCGGTGACCAAAGCAACATCGCCGGAAAAAAAGCACCGGTACTAAACTTCTCCAGACATTTTGCGAAAATGAGAATTTAGGGTTTTCTAGAAAATGAGAGATTTGTAGAGAGATTCTTCTTCTTCAAACGGTCTAACTCCAATTTTATTCCGTTATATAGAAGAATTCGAAATTTGAAAAATGAAGATTCGAAGATCAAAGACCCGTTTCAATTTCCAGCTGTGTACACGTCATAATTGTCATGTGCAACAAGTTTGAGCTAAACCAGGATTTTAAAATTTTGGTTTAGTGTGAAGGCCTGAATTTCTTTTGGTTAAAGCTTAACCATGATGTAACTAACAACCACTGTGATCTCATGAACAATTTAAAGATTGGTTCGGTTTTGGTTTTAAAATGTGACCTTAATTTCTAAGTCTAACCCAATTACGTATTATCAACTATACAATGAAAAGTAAAAGTGATCAAGTTAGATTATAAAATGAAATCTATAGCTCAAGGGACTAGAGATAGCTACTACGGTTAAAGGATTCATGCTAGGGTTCGGCATAATTACTCATTATCCGGCTTGTATCTGCTACTTTTCTTGTATCCGGTTAGAAAAATCAAGTATTTGCTTTAGACAAATCGGTTAACAAGTCACCAAATTAGATTATTTGTAAGTCCAAGTCAAATAACAAGACAAAAAAAATTATGTTACTTGCCTCGTTACTTGTTATTCGTTAAAAATTATTTGATACTTATTACTTGATAGTTAATATTTGTTTATAGTTATTTGTTACTAAAATACTAATGCTTAAATTATTATAATAGATTAATAATTTTGATTTGATCCATAAAACTAAAATCCAAAGCTTTCCTTGCGACAAAACTCATCAACTTCGGATATTATGTATGAAATAGATATTATCATTTCAAGTCTTTTGGATTCAAGTAACAAGTATTTAACTTTGGCAAATAATAAAGCGGATCAAGTAATTTACCAGTAATCAATTTTTTTACGGGTACTTAAATCTAACAAATATTTGTTTTGGACGGAATATTTGTTTTGGACGGGTCAAGTAACAATCTATTAGTTACTTGTACAAAGCCAACCGGATCGCATGTACCTTGTACCGGCTTGGGTCCAAGTAACATTTTGACACTTTTTACATGAATTAATGAGTAATTAGGTGTTATATTATACTTCTAGAAAAAAGTTGACTCTTAAACTTTTATTCTGTTTTACATTATCGATTAATAATATTAAATATGGGCAAAATAAGAGATCAAAACTTATATTGAGATAAAAAAACCACTCATATTTTAAAGCAAAAAGATTAGTCTAAAATAAATGAAAACTTAAAATGAATTGCTAATAAGAATCTATGTCACCAATCAAACCCAATTGTGGGGTTTTTGTGACAGCTTGCTTTCTCACATTTGGTCAAGCTAGCCATTTTTCTCACCGGCATAAGTACTTAAACAAACAAATTTGTAATGTATCAAACTAGTTAGGATTGAAATAATTTATCAAACACGAATAATATATTGAAAATGGAGAACACATACATTTCTGGGTCTATAACTAAATGGACTTTTGCACAATTTCAGATTTGACATGTCCATTGCTCACTCAGCTTAGAACTATCGATTTGTCCTCCGCATGATCTGATATTCTCTCATCAATTTCAGTCAATAAAACAATACGAAATCATGAACAAAAAGTAGTGACGTAATCTTATGATGGCTCCTCTTACAATTTAAGAGTTTCGAGAATATCAAAGTTAAAGCTGGTTATGATTTTTTTTTTGTTATTTGGTTCATAAAATTAACTTACATACGTTACTTATAGCAAACTCATATTGGTTTGTTTGCTTATTTGAAAATGTTTAATAATGTGGGATAATGGAACACACATTTGCTCATATCCGTTTGTTAGGTGTACTAGTATGATTAATTTTCTTACACAACTTTGAGTTTTACGATAAAGCTGTTTGTGTACGATGAGTTCACGATAAAGCTATTTGTGTATTTAGTTTGATACGTCACAAATTTTGTCTAAAGTTATATCTTAATAATTATATATGCATGTATATATACTATACGTAATGTATTTATGTTTTTTTTATCTTTTTTTTTTACTCAGAAGAAATCATCGTTTTGGCCATAGCCTCGTCCTCTGTGAGTCCTTTGAGGTCTGTCTTGATCTTCTCTCTTGTTTTGTTAGGATTTCAGGGGGTTTGGGCTTGGTTTTTGAGAACAACGACAAAGTGGTTAGACTGCAATGTCCACCTATAACCGGGAAATGCTAAAGTTCCATATCCAAATCCACTAGAAACTTTTGGTTAACGAACGTTTTAGCCAAGTCAATCTCTAGCGTCATGAGGCCAAAAAGCTTGTTTGGGTCATCAATGCCTCTTTTCTTCAAAATCTCGGCTGACATTGGTATGATTGAGTTAAGGTAGTGGCTCTCAATGAAGATGAAATCATCATGGCAGTGATTTATGTTTTCTTCCTTAACTACTGAACTTGTTTTAAAATTTATGGCTCACAATTCACATGGGTGTTAGGATTTATGTTTTCTTTTTGCCGTAAGCCACCTTTCTCCGTAGTGAAATATTTCCGATTTGACCGAAACGATGTAACCTCAATTTATATACTTTACTGTGATCATGAGATCTAGAGATGTTTTCTTAGGCCTTAGAGTGTTAAGAATAAGATTTTAAAATTTGTATACTTTGTTGGACATAATTACTCATTACTCGATTTGTACTCGCTACCTGTCTCGTATCCGACTTAAAAAATCAAGTATTTGCTTTAGATTAATCGAGTAACAAATCAGCAAATTAGATTACTTGCAAATCCAAATCAAGTAACAAGACAAAAAAAAATTTATGTTACTTGTTACTAGCTAAAAATTATTTGATACTTATTTATAATTACTCGTTACTAAAATATCAATGCTTAAATTATTATAATATAGATTTATAATTTTGATTTGATCCATAAAAACTAAAATCCAAAATTCTCTTGCCACAAAACTCATCAACATTGGATAACATGTATGAAATAGATATTTTCATTTCAAGTCTTTTGGATTCAAGTAATAAGTATTTAATTTTGACAAGTAACAAAACAGATCAAGTAAATTGCAAATAATCAAATTTTGGAAGAATACTTGATCTAGCAAATACTCGTTTTAGACATGTCAAGTAACAAGCTAACCCTTTAATTACTTGTACAAAGGAAACCGGATTGCAAATATCTTAAAATTAGCAAGTATTTGGTTTGTATCGAGACATAAATTAGATGTTATATCATACTCCTAGCAAAACAGTCGACTCTTGAACTTTTATTCTGTTTTACATTATTGATTAATAATATTAAATATGAGCAAAATAAGAGATCAAAACTTATATTGAAATCATAAAACCACTCTTATTTTTAAGAAAAAAGATTAGTCGAAAATGATTATTACTTAAAATAAATGTAAAAACATAAAAAGGAATTGCTAATAAGAATCTATGTCACCAATCATAGCCTCGAATGTGGGGTTTTTGTGACAGCTTGCTTTCTCACATTTGGTCAAGCTAGCCATTTTTCTCACCGGCACAAGTACTTAAACAAACATATCATGTCTTTTTTTTTTCTTTTTTTTTTCTCTTAATCTAATCCAATTTTTGTCCTTAACAAAACCCAAACTTGTTTCGTGTTTGGTACAAAGGAAGATGTTGAGAAACCGACTTCAGTTCTTCTTCTCCTCTTCTTCTTCTACTCATTAAACAAAAACAAAAAGTTGCAATCTTTTTCCCTGGATTCTTGTTTGCAACCTACCTATAATTCTGGGTATTTTCTTATTCAGATTCTCCTTAAAGTTCTCCTTTTTGTTCCTTAGAAAAATACAATCTTTTTTCTCTTTCTTGTGGATTTGGATGATTGGGTTTGATTTACAGTTCATTTCTAGTCACCATTACGCGTTTCTTTCTTCTTCCGTGTCAAGCTTTCCTTCTACCTTGGGAGATTCTTTAATACTTCTTCTTCTCTTTGCCCTTTTCTGTGTTTGCCTTAGTCAGATCTGCATTTGTTGTTGTCGAAACCAAAAAGGCGGAGGAAGAAGAAGAAGAAGAAGAACATCGGAGGACTAAGTTAGTTTTCTCCTCTCTTGAAGTAGATATAAAGCTACTTCCTTTTCACCAAATGACTCAGATTTGCTCTTCTTCAATGTTATTTACAGGTAAAGTTTGTATCTTGGGGGTTTCTTGGCTACGAATTCATGACTTCTTGGCTCAATAAAGTTTGAAAGCGTGAAGGGTCTTTCAAGAAGTTGCTACAATGGGGTCTAAAGAAGGAAAGAGACGTAATCATCATGAGGATGAGAAGCTTGTGCCTCTTGCTGCTTTGATTAGTAGAGAGACGAAAGCTGCTAAAATGGAGAAACCTATTGTGAGATTTGGACAAGCTGCTCAATCTAGGAAAGGAGAAGATTATGTCTTGATCAAGACTGATAGTCTTCGAGTTCCTTCCAATTCTTCAACTGCTTTCTCTGTTTTTGCGGTATATATACCTCAGCTACATGATCTTGATAGCTTATTTTGCAAGACATGATATGTTGCTTCCTTTTGCAATTAGACTTCTAAATTGAATATTCTTGAGTGTTAGGACAATCGAAATAATATTATAACTGTCTGATTGTTCATCTAGATGATTTGTGTGGACAAATAGCCATTGATGCATCTGACTTTGTTTGTGTCATTTGTTTCTGTGTTATGATTGTTTATAGTTTTGTGTGTTTTGGACTATTAGGTATTTGATGGGCACAATGGAAAAGCGGCAGCGGTTTATACAAGGGAGAATCTGTTGAACCATGTTATTAGTGCTCTTCCTAGTGGGCTTAGCCGTGATGAGTGGCTTCATGCTTTACCTCGTGCATTAGTTTCTGGATTTGTGAAGACAGATAAGGAGTTTCAGAGCAGAGGTATGTGAATTACAAATCATTTACTCGCTCTTTTGATGGATCTTTACTTGTGGTTGATCGATGAATGAATGAATGAATGATGTGTGGTTTATTCCTCTCTTGATACCAGGGGAAACTTCTGGAACAACAGCAACGTTTGTGATAGTAGATGGATGGACTGTGACCGTTGCGTGTGTTGGGGATTCGCGGTGCATCTTGGATACTAAGGGTGGTTCTGTTTCCAACCTTACTGTGGATCACAGGCTTGAAGATAATACAGAAGAGTATGTACCTGAAATAAAGCTTTTGTTGTTTGATGTTGAAGCTCAATCTAAATCTATACCCTTTTATCATGATTCAGGAGGGAACGGGTTACTGCTAGTGGTGGAGAAGTTGGCAGGCTAAGCATTGTCGGAGGTGTTGAGGTATGTTCTGTTCTGTTTTTTTTTCAAATTTAGTGTTTCCCATTAAGCGGCAGCTCACTTTCTTGTCTTGAACAACATATGAAATTCTGTAGATTGGTCCTTTACGGTGTTGGCCTGGAGGTCTCTGCCTTTCAAGGTCTATCGGGGATATGGATGTCGGGGAGTTCATTGTTCCAGTTCCCTTTGTAAAGCAAGTGAAGGTACTAAAATATTCGGTGTTTCCTTATAGACTTGTTATGTCATTTCACAAACAAAATCTCATACTGTTGTTCTTCACAATTGGTGTATATAATTAAAGCTATCAAACATTGGCGGAAGGCTTATTATCGCCTCGGATGGCATATGGGATGCTCTCTCCTCAGAAGTGGCTGCCCAAACTTGCCGTGGATTACCCGCTGATCTAGCTGCAAGACAAGTAGTTAAGGTAAATGAATTTTCTTAAACCAGTTTCAAATTTGTGTAATCTTTCCTTGGAAAGAAGTGACTATAGATTCATGAGGTTTGTGTTGCAGGAAGCATTGAGAAAAAGGGGACTTAAGGATGACACAACCTGCATTGTGGTTGACATAATCCCACCCGAGAACTTCCAAGAGCCACCGCCTTCACCTCCTAAGAAGCACAACAACTTCTTTAAATCATTACTCTTCAGAAAGAAATCAAATTCATCTAACAAACTCTCAAAGAAATTTTCCACTGTCGGTATCGTTGAAGAGCTCTTCGAAGAAGGTTCCGCAATGCTCGCAGAAAGGTCACTCCTTGTTCTCCTCAAGACTTAGAAAATGGTTGCCTTTTGTGTCCTATCTAACAACTTTTCTCTGTTATTACTCGCAGGTTAGGATCAGGTGACTGTTCCAAGGAATCAACAACAGGAGGAGGGATATTCACATGTGCAATATGCCAACTAGACTTAGCTCCAAGCGAGGGAATATCAGTCCACGCAGGTTCAATCTTCTCGACAAGTCTAAAACCGTGGCAAGGACCGTTCTTATGCACAGATTGTCGTGACAAAAAGGACGCGATGGAAGGGAAACGCCCAAGCGGAGTTAAAGTCATATAGAATGAAAGATGGTAATCTCCATCATCTTGCACACACACACACTCTCTCTATTCGTTCATTATAATTCTTTCTTCTTTTGTTCTTTTGTTGTTACATCTATGCCACCATTCGAATAAAAATTTGAGTAGTCCTGATTCTATATGGATCTTAGAATCGGGTTCGATATAGTGAGTTTGATTGATTGGTATACAATGTGAAAAAGCTTGTGTTCATGCTGAAAACAAAACAGATATATGAAAAGTTTGGATAAAAACTCTCTATCTTTACCATTCTTTAAAATGTTGTTATTTTGTAAGAAGCAGACCGATTGATGTCTATAAGTAACACAAACTATATAGATAAGAATATTGATTGCGTAAGGATGGTCGTAATGTGGAGCCAAGGACAACACGAGTTTCGTATGATATGGTTCAAATACTTTTGTAGGACCTGCACTTAAAGCATACGCTCTATTTTGTTCTCCTTTGGTATATTTTTACTTGTTACTCAATCAACTTATGTTTTTGGAAAAAGGTCAAAAGGCAAAAGATTATTCTATATTCGGATTTTTTTTCCTTTCCAAAACATATTTGAACATAATTAAAAGTTTTGTCATGAAATTATGGGACTTTAGTACTTTACATAGTCATTATATTTTTGAAAAAAAGAAAGATTTGTCATGAAATTATGGGACTTAACATATTCGTTATACATACACTTACTTAAAACTAACATCAGATTTGTCAGATTTTTAGTAGTATTAGTTAAAATAAAAACAGTAATGGAATTTGTAAGGTTGCTATTTAATTATGCTTGATGGGGAACAATTTTGCTTGAAACAAGCAAAAAATACATTGTTGAAGCGAAAGCTTAGCTTCTTCTGCTTTATCATGAAAAAGGCCAAAAAGCTCAGTTTATGCAGCGATAAATCAACAAGCCCAAAAAAAGGAAAGCCCCACACATTTCGCTTTATTTACCAGATTGTCCCTTCTTTGGAAAAATCACGCAAAAAAGAAAAAATTTAATAAAGAACGAAGTTTTGGAATTTGTAAGATTTGATTGACAGAGAATTTAATTCTTGGTTACGGAGACTAATTATGACCATTAATCTTCTTCACATGGAGAGAGTTTAACACGTGAGAATCACAGTCACGCGTGTGAGCAAAAACCCCAAATTTGTCATTATTATTTTATTACCGTTACTGGGAAAATCAAAACCCTTTGACTATATATAAACCCTTAACCTTTAGTCAAATCTGAAATAATCGTACGGTCTAGATTCATCAGAATGAAGGGTATATTCGTCATTTCACAGATATTTACGTTTCTGTTGCGTTAATTACGACCATACCACTTTCCTTGTTCTGTCTTGAAGTCCTCAACGCTCGTTTCTATTCTCTCACTTTCTTTCTCTCTGCAAATTTCGCAGAGCAACAATGGCCAAAAGCTCTTTCTTCAATAAGCATTTGCTTCTCTCTCTTTTCCTTCTTCAATGTTGCTTCCTTTCTTCTTCTTCAACCTCCGATTCAGAAACTCTCTTAAACTTCAAACTCACCGCAGATTCCACCGGAAAACTCAACTCATGGAACACAACAACAAACCCATGTCAATGGACCGGAGTCTCCTGCAACCGCAACAGAGTCACAAGACTTGTCCTCGAAGACATCGAACTCACCGGGTCAATCTCACCACTAACCTCACTCACTTCCCTCACAGTTCTTAGTCTCAAACATAACAATCTCTCTGGTCCAATCCCAAACCTCTCGAACCTCACAGCTTTAAAGCTTCTCTTTTTATCACACAACCAATTCTCCGGTAACTTTCCTTCATCAGTCACTTCACTCACTCGTCTCTACCGTCTTGATCTCTCTTTCAACAACTTCTCCGGCGAGATTCAACCGGATTTAACCAATTTAAACCATCTCCTCACTCTCCGGTTAGAATCAAACCGGTTCTCCGGTCAGATACCGAACATCATCCTCTCCGATTTACAAGACTTCAACGTCTCCTGTAACAACTTTAACGGTCAGATACCAAATTCATTGTCTCAATTCCCTGAATCAGTCTTTACACAAAACCCATCTCTCTGTGGAGCTCCATTGCTAAAATGCACCAAGCTCTCTAGCGACCCGACTAAACCGGGTCGACCCGATGGAGCAAAGGCTTCACCTTTAAACAACCCGGAAACTGTACCTTCATCTCCAACTTCAATTCACGGCGGCGACAAAAGCACAACGAGAATCAGCACCATCTCACTAGTAGCTATCATCCTCGGAGACTTCATTATCTTAAGCTTTGTCTCTCTTCTTCTCTACTACTGTTTCTGGAGACAATACTCATCGAACAAGAAGAAACACTCAAAGGTTCTTGAAGGAGAGAAGATTGTTTACTCATCAAGTCCTTACCCAACATCAACCCAAAACAACAACCAGAATCAACAAGGTGGTGAGAAGGGTAAAATGGTCTTTTTCGAAGGAACTAGACGTTTTGAGCTTGAAGATCTTCTCAGAGCATCGGCGGAGATGTTAGGTAAAGGAGGATTCGGGACGGCGTACAAAGCCGTGCTTGAAGACGGCAATGAGGTTGCTGTGAAGCGGTTAAAAGATGCGGTGACGGTGGCCGGAAAAAAAGAGTTTGAGCAACAAATGGAGGTTTTAGGAAGACTACGTCATACTAATCTTGTGAGCTTAAAAGCTTATTACTTTGCTAGAGAAGAGAAGCTTCTTGTTTATGATTACATGCCTAATGGTAGTCTCTTCTGGCTTCTCCATGGTACGTCGTCGTTTTCGGTTCCTTTCTCTTACTAATTCTGGAAATTAATCATTAATTAGTTGGCTTAGCTTTATGTTTCCATAGGAGGAGAAATGGTAGGGTCAAAACAGGTGATTTCTTAATTCATGGTACATAGAAGGAAATGACATTAGTAGGGTTAATTTTTTTTGGACTAAGTGAAATTGAGTTATCATTTTTTTATATGTTAGAAAAATGGTTGGAAAATCATTTTCATGGGGCATTTATTATTACTATATAGATAATGAGAATTTAAGTCTTTGGATAGATACTAGCATTGGCAACAAGTTGGACAAATAAAGTTCTGATCTGTCTCATTTAACTTGCTCTTTTTGGGAATGTTTAGTTTCTAGTGTTTGTCTTTACCTAACCATTTGTTAATTCATTGTTTTAGTAACTAATAAAGCGACTAATTACATATTTTTCTAGGTAAGTGGCAAAATTTGTAATATTGGTGTTTGATTGTGTTTTGGACAGGAAACCGTGGACCGGGTAGGACTCCATTGGACTGGACCACGCGCCTTAAGATTGCAGCGGGTGCAGCGCGTGGCTTAGCTTTCATCCATGGCTCGTGTAAAACCTTGAAGCTCACACATGGTGACATCAAATCCACCAATGTGCTACTCGATAGATCAGGCAATGCTCGTGTTTCCGATTTCGGGCTATCTATTTTTGCGCCATCGCAAACTGTTGCTAAATCCAATGGCTACCGTGCACCGGAGCTGATTGATGGTCGAAAACACACGCAAAAGTCTGACGTTTACTCGTTTGGAGTGCTTCTTTTGGAAATTCTCACTGGGAAATGTCCTAATATGGTGGAGACGGGTCATTCGGGTGGTGCGGGTGGGGCGGTGGATTTACCGAGATGGGTCCAATCAGTGGTGAGAGAGGAGTGGACGGCTGAAGTGTTTGATTTGGAGCTGATGAGGTATAAGGATATAGAGGAAGAGATGGTGGGGTTGTTGCAGATTGCTATGGCGTGCACCGCGGTTGCGGCTGATCACCGTCCAAAGATGGGTCATGTTGTGAAGTTGATAGAGGATATACGTGGTGGTGGCTCTGAGGCTTCGCCGTGCAATGATGGGATCAATTCTGCGGTGGACTCGCCGTGCTTGTCCGAGGACACTTGCGGTGGAACTACGAGTCAGTAGTACGATTCGTTTTCTTAAAAAATGTAAATCACGTGCTTGGAATCTTGACTTTTGTCATTCTTCTGAAATCATAACACTTCTAGTGTCGTAGGCTTTGTTTTTTCTTTGTTTCTTTATAGTTTGTAATACGAGGATTATGTGAGTCTCGAGTGTTTTGGATTAGGGGTAAACAAAATTTCCATCTCTATTTTTACCTGGAGGGACTACCCAATAGCAAAAAACGTATCGTAAAATTAGACCCCAAAATAATATTTTATGTAGTTCTATTTTTGTGTATTCAACACAGGGTTTTGCTTTTTAATTTAATATTAACACAATTATAGGTATTTATACTCTAGTTTTTTCTTGCGATCGCTGAGGATTGTTTGTTTGGTGGTAAATTAACCTAACAACATTAGATCGTTTATTTAGAACACCGGTGTGATGTCTTACAAAAATTTCCTAACGCTCAAATTAAATTGTATTTTCGAGTTTAAGAATAATAAAACTCTTTTTCTCTTCTACATTGTTATTTTTTAAAATTTCATTTGTAAACTATCTTCTTCCAAGTTGGACTACCAGTTATGGAATCATTTTTTTGGTTAATGAGTGATTGATAAAAAAGTTAAAAAAAATAGTAAAACTATTGAAATGCCATATATTTGGGATTTGATTTTTATTACAACCTTTGAATATTTTAACTACTATATATTTACACCCATTATATAATATATCATCACCTAGTCTAGGTATTAACTACTCCCTCCGTTTTAGTTTAGTTGTCGTTTTAGGATTAAAATTTTGTTTCATAATAGTTGTCGTTTTAGGTTTTCAATACAAATGTTTGGTGAAAATTCATGTTTTGTCATTAATGTTTTAATGTTTTGACAAATGAAAAAATTATAAAATATATTAATAAAGGGTAAAACAAAAAATTTAATGATTTTCTTAATTTGTGTGCGAAAACCTTAAACGACAACTAAAACGAAACGGAGGGAGTATTAACTAAGGATGTGCTTACTCTAGAAAGTCGGGGCCTAAATGAGAGGAACGCCCACTAGAGATGCCTTAAAGTCCGGTCCATTATTATAATTTCTCCGACGATAGAAATGACTTTATAGAGTTATGTGGCAAGCATGTGCGCATGTTATCGCATAGTATGTAACATTTTCGTCTTCTATATAGTATACATAGTGGTAGAGTTACACGATAGTCAACTAAATAAACATAAAATATCTAACATATGTAGTCGTTGAAGCTTGTTTCGTCGGCTGATATTACGGAATTAAAAAGAGAAAAAGTTAAATGCAATGTGTAGATGAATCACCCAAAATATAATACTCCTCATATACGAATAATCAATAATATTATACAATATTACGGTGAAATTGAAAAAAAAAAAAAAAAAATGAAAGAAGAAAAATAATAATCAGAAATATAAAACAGTACGTGAAAGCCTGAGCAACCGGTCGAGAGCAGTAGGCAAGAACTTACGAGCAAATAAATAACAAGTATTCGTCTCTTCTCCATTGTAGAGACACTCACCACCACTCCTCAGATTCTCCATGAACTCTGCAGTCACCTCGTGTCTAATAAACCGGTTCGGGTGCGGGCCACCTTTCGACCAGTCGACCCACGTGAGAGTCCGGTTCGAGTTGCGACGGTTCAGGCTTGATTTGATGTTGAGTAGTGTAGGAATGTAGTGCTCGTCCGCGTAGCAACCATGGTGGCAGTAACTATAAAAGAGAGGCCAATAGATTCTATCAGAGATGATCTCAAGAGCCATGGCACGGTCCATCTCGAACCACTGGGAGCCTTTGCGCCAGTGGTGTAGCTGGACATGTGGCTGCATTAGAGGGCTATATCGGCCACGTCCAACGCCACCAAGTTGGTCATAGGACTCAACGTGAGTTTGAGTTGAGTTAATGAGGTAAGAGTAAACAGTGGTGAAGTTGAATAGAGGGATGCATGATTCGGAGAGAAGTACAAATCGTTCGTTTGATATGTCTAATAAAGCATTTGCTAGTAATCTTTGTTCTGCTTCCACCATATTCACATATCCCCAATCCACTCTCTGCATTATCAATAAAGGAAAAATAAAGAATTTAGAAACCCGCATTGAAAATTATATTAATAGATTGTCATTATATAAAACCTTTACAATATGTTTTTAAGCAAAATAAATGTTAAAAAAACCAAAAACATAACGTCCCACGTTGCAAATGATTTTCATAAAAGTGAAAAGTAGTTTGATGACGCCATGCTTTATATTAAGAAATCTAACAAACTTTGACTACAAAAGAAAGATAGCGATGGACATGACATAATAACCGGAATTGCCGACTCGATCCGTTACTATTCTTCTTTGACCCGAGTTTTTGGGTATTTGAATGCTTTATATTATTCCAAATTGTTAACCACACCTTTCGTAGAAACTTCCTTATTAAGATTTTTATTTTCTTCTGTTTTCTTCTGATTTTTTTCTTCCTTTTTCTTCTAACATTTACCAGTCATAGCCGATATGTTTTAACTAATGAAAAGACCATGCAATACTTTATATTAAAAAAAAAAAACGAAACCATGCAATTTACTGTATTATATTATTTGATAGCACTGGCACCGACGGACCACAAACAATTGCTTGATTAAAGGTATAATAATTTATTTAACCAAAAGCAAACCGTAATGTGCAAGATAATCTACATTCTCTTCACAATTCCTTATGAATTTTATTCTTTTTAGTATGAGATTTTTGTTCGATAATTACTCAATCATAGTCAGAGCATGTTTACAACAAGAGCACACAGTTTTCGAAAATTTGAAAAATGTAGTATAAGCTTTTGGCATACCTTTAATTTATAGTTTTGATTTATATATGCATTATTTTGTTATATGTTTGGACAAATGGTGGCCAACTTGAAATTTTGACATTTTTTAAGACTACTAAAAGTCACAACATTATAAATATTATACCATTTTTTCCCAACGTAATTTCACAAAAAAAAATGAAAAATCATAAAGGAAAAACAAATATTGGAGTTTGTAGGAAGCTGACCTTGCTTGGAATGTGGCGGCCATGGAAGACGGAATCTTCGGGATCGGACTGGTTATAAGAAGGATATGAGTGAACGTAGATAGTAAAAAGATCTTCATGCCCTCGAAAGAATCTCTCCCATAGACGAGCTAGAGGTAAATGACCCTTTGTCATGAACATGAAAGCAACCTTTGGTGTTCGAGGAAAAGGGTAATTCTTGATCTTAGGTGCCATAGAAGCTCTCCATAGAAGCTCTTCGTCTTCCATGTCGTGCATAAGCTTCTCTGGTGGCTTGATAAAGCGTTCGAGCCCATCAAGCTCTAGCTCAGAAGGAGGAGAAGGAGGAGGAGGAGGAGGAGGAAGAGAGGTGACGAGGAAGAGCTGAGAGATGCGTTGGATGCTTAGTGAAGAAGTGGAAGAGAATTCTTGTAGAGAGGAATGGAGAAGGATACCGATGATTATGCCGCAACAGAGGATAAGGGAATACGAAAGGAGATTGAGGAAATGATGGTATTGAGCATTTAGAAGCTTTGTTGTTAGAGATGGTGATGAAGAAGACAATGATGATGAGTTTTGATCCTTTTGGTTCTTCATTGAGACAGAGACAGAGAGGATCAAGAGGAGTTCCAAAAGAAGCTTTGTTGTGTGCTTGTGATGTTCCAAAAGAGGAGTGAATGGAGAAGGAGGGACAAGTTCTTTGCTTTAAGGGCAAGAGATACGATACCGCTTTTACAAGTGGAGAAAATTTCGTAATTTGTATATTTTTTTTTTGAGTTTTCTTTTCTTTAGGGTCAAAATGTAAATTTTTGGGGTTGAAACCGTGGAATTTTCTTGTCGTCGAAAAAAAGAAAGAACTTTATATAAGATGCAAATTGTAACAGTCGAAAAAAAGAAAGAACTTTATATAAGATGCAAATAGAAAATTGAATTTGGCAGCTTTTCATGCATAATTGTTGGTGATTTCTCTTGAATTACAAAATTGGTTAATTAGTGGAATAACTGAAATTTATAGAATTAGCTAATACAGTATATCTTAAAAACTTTTGAACATAAAATATTAAAAGGACATAAATTTACCATTATAAAATAAAATAAAAATTAAAGTAACATTTAAACATAAACTTATCATGTGGCTTTTCTTGAAATGAAAAATAAAATCAAAATCATTAAATATGTATTTAACAAAACCAAAGGATAGGGAAAACGTCAATATGTTGCGTGAAGTTTTTTCTTAAAATATTCAACGAAAATAAATGCTAATCCGCAAGTGCTAATAAGTTTAGGGAAATAACGCTGGACATTTTAAAGATAAACATAAATAAGTTGACGTTTTTTTTCTTTTTATTTAGTAAGCAACGCGTTTCAACATTTTTCAAATTTGAAGTAATTGTGTGTTATCATTTGTAACCATACATTTTCATTTATTATTATTATAAGAACTATATATAAATAGCATTTGATTATGTTTGTGAAAACCTTATAACTTTATAAGTTCTTATAATTCTTCTTTATATCAATTGCAGGAAATGCCACTAGCTCATACTTAATTAATGTTGTAAAGTACTCGGAATAACAATAAAATTTTAAAAAGTTAAGAAAAATTCATAGTAATTAGCTTACTTTGACCTTGTGGATCGTTTTGTTAGCTATGATAATATATATGTAATCTATGTTTATATATTTTCACCACTCGACGTATTAAAACGGTACATCTTACATTTAGAACAATGTATGAGCTGTTATAAATGTGAAACTAGATCTTGTCAATAGTAACTTCCTCATTATTCACAACCGTTTGTTTCATCTTAAATTCGCAATGGGACAAGGACAACTCTATTTTTTGTCAAAAAGAATTATAATCAATATTTATGTAAAAACTGTTGTTATTATAATTAATCATGAAAATATCCATTGCATGCTATTGAAATCTTCATATATCGCTCGCATGAAATAGTCTAAAAAATTAAGTAGGTGCGGTAAAAAATAAAATGAAATAGTTCGTTATGGAAAAAACCTATTCTCGTATATGAACCCAAGTGAGCATGATCACATATATTTTGTTGGTTTTAACTCAGCCATCATTACTCGTTTTAGCCATCACTAGTCTTCGTCTAACAAGACGGTTCTCAATTGACTCTATATCCAATATGCAATGCATTTTTCCAGCAATACGTCATGACATTCCCGGGGTTAATGCCACTTGTTGCACAATTATTGTCTCTTCACTCTACAGCTTTCAACAATGTGCAACCAACTTTACACGTAAATTTGACCGATCAATTTCATTGTGCAACAAGTATTTTCTTTCAGTTTAGAATTCACAAGGTTGACTTCAAATTAGTTTCGTACTCCCTCTATTTCGATTTATTTGTAGTTTAACCAATTTTTTTTTTGTTGCAAAATAAATGTTGTTTTTAATTTTCTATACAAAAAATAAATTTTGTTTAATAATTTTTGACCAATTATATTTTATTACATGTTTTCTTATTTGTTGAATTAGTTGTAGTTAATGATGTTTTTATGTAAAAGAGGTAAATTAAATGAGATTGTTGTGATTTTTTAATCCGTGTGCAAAAACCTTAAAGTAGAAATAAATTATAATTTATCATTTATAAATTATGCATTTTGTGTATGTATATAGTTAATGTTTAAATAGTATAATGATTTTGTATGAACGGCCTGATAAAACAGTCCCTCATAAATCTTTTTCTTAATTAGAAATACATAATAAACATTTCCATTTAATTACATAGGCTAAATCATTTTCACTCACATAGTAACATGGATCATTTTTTTGGCATCCATGGACAGAACCGACCCATGGCACAAGTCCATGAAGCATTTGCTTGTGGTCTTTAATAATATATATAATTTTTGGTCTTAGTTAGATATATATATATTTTTAAATATGTAAAACAACCCATTTTTTTCATTTGCTTGTGGTCTTCAAAAACTTGAGCCGGCTCTGTCCATGGATCTACAGTTTTTTAAGAATTAAAATATAAACCATGAAAAAAATCCTATATCTGAGATACATGAGATTAATTTTCTAACAAAAGCTTTAAGCAAATAGTGTTTGTTACTTTCATTTGAAAAAGAAAAAACACACACAAAAGAGTATTTTGTTTTGAGAGAAAACATGTAAGAGACTAAATATCCGAATGAACAAGATATATGTTGGTGTTATTACAAGATGATTTAAAATTTACTATTAAGGATCTCTTTTCATATAGTGAGCTTGGAAGCTCTAATATGTACTAGATTTATGATATTTTTGTATATTTGTTTTTCTTATCAGGTTTTAAAACATACAGTGGGTTTGTAATTTATTAATTAATCACAAGATTAATAGAAAGTAAATTTTAGAAAAATGGTATTCGCCTCAAAAAGTATTCGTTTCCTTTTTATTACGTTTTCTAAGATTTTCTAAAACTGCTGGCAAATTAATTGGGTTAGTTAAAAATCACTCAGTTGTTACACAAGACAAGATTGAGTAGTTCAAAATCTAATGGATTCATCGACCTTTCAACAAACCAACATATATCCTAGCAAAATCAGATTGCCGGAAAATTTTTCATTTGTGTATCTTGATTACGACTTCGTTATATTGGGTATTGTGGTGCCCACTTATGTAATTGTTTCTCCATTTTATTTCTTGATTTTATTGTCTAAGTGGTGGTTGGTTCTCTATAAGAGTTGGTATCATGTCTATAAATTGCATACTATAAACGTCAGGTAAATGAAATTCACATCTTTGTTCTATAAACATTGAATTTTAGTGCTTTTTAATAGCAATCTACACGATCCTGCTTTTACGGCCGCATCATTTTCATTCTGGTAAATAAACTCACTCCAATAGACAATAGTTACGAAAAATCCAAATTAGGTTTAACTTCTAGTGCTATAAGCTATTAGGAATGTGGCCTAACTTAACCCAAAAGCTAGCTCAAGAGTTAAGGATTGCCACATCCTTTATATACTACCCAAAGATCTTAATCCCAAGCAATGTAGGACATTCTAATAGGCCTCCTCGAGATGTGGGTGGGAAACGGTCCAACGGGAAACAGCCCAAGCCCAACATCTCGGAAATACAACAAGACATGCCACTTATATGGGCCACATAGGTGGGAAACCATTTGTGTGGAAATTTGCTTGTTGGGCGAACCTTGGGCTCTGATACCATATTAGGAATGTGGCCTAACTTAACCCAAAAGCTAGCTCAAGAGTTAAGGATTGCCACATCCTTTATATACTACCCAAAGATCTTAATCCCAAGCAATGTAGGACATTCTAATATAAGCTTCATATCGTTTTCATTACGATCTTATATATATATTTTATACAATGAAATTGTTGCAAGCGTTAAGCAATGTAAACGTGAACGTTTCAAGAATGTATATATGGTGAACGATTACCAGAAAACAATGTATATTATTGACAAGATATGCAATAAACTTATGGGCAAAAAAGAAAGAAAATAAACCATATACATTAGGTATACGTAAAAGCAAGAAACTTAAACTTCCGAAACTACAAGTAAAATATTTAAACCACCATCAGTATTAATATCCATTTATAACAAGGAGATATGGTTTTGGGAAAACAAACTTAAGAAAATAAATATTGCATGGAAATACATAAAATATTTCATTCAAAGACAAAGATTGGTTAGTCTACTCCCGTCAATTTTTGTAAAAAAATTAATATTGATGTAAGAAAATTTGTGATTTTAGTTTAAAGAATTAATGCTAGTGAAAGAGTAGTAATAAGATGCTACGTAAAACCAATTGAATTTGCTTGGATCATTAAAAAAAACTGTCTCAAAATGTTATACTCCATTGCGTGTGTATTTTTTATTTACGACTTCATCATTCACGCCACAAGATCTCCAATTTTACTTGCTCTTCTCCACTTTTTCACCTCATTCCAACTAGGAAGTAAGATCCATATATCTTCTTTTAACCCTTAAAACATTGAAAACAAGAATTCTCCTACACATGTACCGGTAGTTGGAAATGCCGACCCAAAAGGACCAAAACTCACAATCATCTCTAGCGATAGAGCTTATCAAGAAACTACTCCACCATTTCCACAATCTCCTTTTGTATTTCCCCATCCTCTGGATCGCCGCGATAGTTGGAATCATTGTTTATATCTCTCTACAAGCATTATCTTCGCCTTCTTCGCTAACCGTCCAAAGTGTCTCTCAATTCTTCTTTGTAACCTCTCCTCCTCCTCTTCCTTCTCCTTCATGTCAGGAAAATGGGCTCGAAATGTTTCTGAAGCCACCGAAGAACATCATGCACGATATGGAAGACAATGAGCTTCTGTGGAGAGCTTCAATGGATCCTAAGATCAGGGGTTACCCTTATCCTAGAATCCCAAAGGTTGCTTTCATGTTCTTGACTTGGGGACCTTTACCTTTGGCTCCTCTATGGGAAAGGTTCTTTCGTGGGCATGAAGGTCTTTTCACTATCTACGTTCACACCAATTCGTCTTACGACGAGTTCATGCCCCAAGGCTCTGTGTTTTATGGCCGCCGTATTCCAAGCAAGGTCAGCTTCCCAAATTATTAAGAAATTTATTTTTGATAAAAATTTAAAAGGTTTAGAATTAATTTGATAAATAAAGCTTATAGATATATAATAAGTAATATGTCTATATATAACGGACCGAAGTGGACCGTTAAATGGTTTGTAATAAACTACATAATTAAAAATATAAGACAAGTTATATTAAAAAAGAAAAGTTATATTATTACACTTTAAAACTTAAAAATCAATCCAACGTCATTAATAATAAACGCATGCAGAGAGTGGATTGGGGAAACGCAAACATGGTAGAGGCAGAACGAAGGTTACTAGCAAACGCTTTATTAGACATCAACAACGAACGTTTCATTCTTCTCTCCGAATCATGCATCCCTCTCTTCAACTTCACCACAATTTACTCTTTCCTCATCGACTCCACTCAAAGCCACGTCGACTCCTACGACCTCCCCATTGGTCGCGTCCGCTACGACCGCCGCATGTATCCTCACATCCACATGCATCACTGGCGCAAAGGCTCTCAGTGGTTCGAGCTAGACCGAGCCATGGCCCTAGAGGTCGTCTCTGATACGTTCTACTGGCCAATCTTCAAAGCTTACTCTCGCTGCCCCGACGAGCACTATATCCCGACGTTATTCAACATGAGGCCGAGGCTCGGGTCGCGTAACGCCAACATGACGCTTACTTGGACTGACTGGAGCCAGCGTAGGGCTCACCCGAGATTGTTTGGTGAGTGGGAGATTAATGTGGAGTTCTTGAAGTGGCTAAGGATGAAGAGTGTTGGTGATTGCGAGAAAAATGGAGAAAATAAGATGAGACTTTGCTTTCTTTTCGCTCGCAAGTTTTCGTCGACTGCTTTGGATAAATTACTCCGGTTAGCATCTACCGTCATGTATTTCTAATCACTCTCTCTCTTCATCATTTTTTTTTGTTATAGGTGTGCAATTTTTCTTGGATATGTAACATAATAAATTAAAATAGTTATTTAAAAAAAAATTCATATGCTTTTATATTTAGTTGTATATATGGAGTATCTAAACGACTAATCTGTATATATGATAATCCAGTCAAAATATATGGAGAATTTCTGCTAATTATAATTAGCAAATGAAAACTATAATTAATGTCTAATAGTAGTGAATATAATGTGTTAGTGATGGAACCAAAATTTGTTTTTGGTAGGGAGTGATGGAACCAATATTTATCAACGTGTTTTTATTTATATATAAGTGGTGATAATTTATTTTTTAGGAAAAAAAAAAACAAATATGATAAGGAAATAAGTTCATGGACATGGACGTGATCGGTTAAGACAAATTAAAATGATGGACAACATCAACAACTTTTATGTGTGTGTGTGTTTTTTTTTGTTGGCAACTATGATTCAGTAATATTAGCTAATTTGGTTTTACTTCGATTTAAATATTCACATTTTGAAGTTTGTTATATTTGCAGTAGTGAAAAGAAAAGAATTTATAAAGAAAGAAATTCCGTGTTTGGAAATTTTTTATCATTTTATTTTGAAACAATTATTTTCATTTTGATAAGCTTCCCCGTATGCTTAGCAAGTTTCTCATTAAGACAATAATATCTTTAAACTCAATACACGCATTATAGTATTTTGACCAGCAAGTTTTTAAGATGGAGACAACTTCATCCCAAGTATTCAAGAAAATCGAGAATATATACAAAATAACTTTTTATTTAAAAAGAATTAACAAATTAACTTTTGACCAAATAGTACTTATTTGTTATAGAATTTTTGGCAACTTTTGGTCTATATTATCATTTTTTTTTTTTTTGTCTTTCTCTTGTTTCTTTCTCCTTCCCCCTAAGACATTTAACCATGAAGCTCTCTTTCTCTCATTGAATTTCTTTTTTTTTTTTTTTTTCTAGAACTCATCACCAGCTATGAAATCTATTCTTTTTTCTCATTCTCTCTACTTCTCATCGAATCTCTTCACTACCAGATCTCTTTTTTCTTTACCCATATTGTCAGATTTCTTCAGCACATGTTCTTTTTTTTTTTCTAGAATTTTCTCCCTCTCATCTCCCTTGGTCGTTCTCTGTTTTCCATTATCGCCGGATTTCTCCACCACTCCCTAGTGTGATAAGAGATTAGATCTGATTTTAAAACACATATCTAATTTTGAAAATAAATGAATTTTAAGAACAAAACATGCTATTACCACTGATATATAATTATTTGTCACGTTATCCAATAAAAACCCATGAAATTTTGTAACAATTATATATGTTTGTTAATACTTCGTGTTATTTAAGAAAATGATATGTTTTTTGTAAATATATCGTGTTATTTCAGAGAAACACATGATTTGTTCAACAAGAGTTGTGCACGATTATTAAAAACTTTCACCAGATTCACCGTGGAATCTTTTTTTTTCTCCATTCTCTCTTTGTCTCATCGAATCTCGTTCACTACGAGATCTCTTTTTCTTTACCCATATCTTCCTATTGTCATATTTCTTCGCTACGTATTCTCTCTTTCTTTTTTCTTAGAAATCTCCCTCTCATCTCACTTGGTCATTCTCTGTTTTCCTTTTTCGCCGGATTTCTCCACCACTCCCCGGTGTGATAAGAGATTAGATCTGATTTTAAAACACATGTCTAATTTTTAAAATACATGTATTTTAAGGACAAAACATGCTATTACCATTGATATATAAATATTTGTCACGCTATCCAATAAAAACCCATGAAATTTTTTAACAATTATATATGTTTGTTAATACTTCGTGTTATTTAAGAGAATGATATGTTTTTATAAATATATCGTGTTATTTCAGAGAACACATGATTTGTTCAACAAGAGTTGTGCACATTTATTAAAAACTTTGTAACTACTGTCACCGGCGTTATTGTAAAAACAAGAAAACATAAGGATATTTTAGTATTTATCCTACTCCACAAAAGACTATTTACCTATGTTTTCTGACACAAGACTATTCTCTTAATTTGTTTTTCTATTCTATGGTTAGTTTCTAATATTACCCAAAAAAATCCAACATTTTAAAATCTTTTTTCATTTTAAATTAAAATTGTTAGATTTGTGACTTTACATGGTTTACAAAATAAGGATATGTGAGGCACCTCACTAAATGATATTTAATTAGTAAGCAACATCTAGAAAACTAAAGCGAAACTGTAAACCTCAACCTTGTGATTATGATGCATATATTCTTTTCTTCCCAATTTTTAGCTACTCACGACTGCATACCTATGGATACAAAACATGCAATCTTCAATTTGATATCTTTTGCGTAGAAGATTTTATATTTTGTATGCACAAATATAAAGCCGTGTGCCGCTCATAATAAGAAAAAAGCAATGTGATCACAAGGCTGACGTCTACAGCTTTGCTTTAGACTTATGGGAGCTGCTTACAAAAAATACCATTTAGTGTAGTGCCTCACATCTGTATTTCCTAGACTATGCAAACAAGGTAAAATTATAAATCAACGTTTTTAACGTAGAATATATTTTTTAAAAATGTAGGATATTCTTTTCTAACAAAATGAGAAATCAAACCTTATGAAAATTCTAGATGTAGTTGTCTCCATCCTTAAATTTTGTTGGACATAATACTCGCATGTGCGTCTTGAGTTTAAACTTTAAAGAGATTACAATCTTATTGAAAATTTTGTTAAGCAGCTTGTGGTCAGACAATATTAGTAATACGATACTATCAAAAGAAGAAGCTTATCATGATGAAAATAATTATCTTAAAATCGATTTAGGAAAAAAAAATTAGAGTTTGTGTTCTCTTCGGCTTAGAGGAGCACGAACATGTCAAAGAGAGAATTTTTTAGTTTTCGAATGCGAGGGATCACATATTTATTTGACACCCTCGCCTTCAAAAACCTAAGAAACCTCTTTATCAACGGCTTCGTTGAAAAACACTCTGAGTTTCTCCCGATTCTTATATAGTTTGAGATATAAAGAAAATAAGGCAGATTAATTAACTTTCAAAACTATAGTCAAATATTTTATCATATTTCCAAAATACCGATTCAATTTTATTCAAAGTCAAATAGTCCATAGATAAACTTGTCATTATGATATTACGAGGAAAATAATTGACCATCATAATTAGGTATGTCATTCAGTATTTAGGTTTAGTTTGGTTCCGGTTTTTTAGAATTCAAAAATTTTGGATTTTAAAAATAGGTATCAAATAGAACCAAATTTTATTTTTGTTCAGTTAGGTTTAGTCCAAATTCGGGTTTAGTTCGAATTTAGTTTGATTTTAGATCAAAGTTATAATAAAATAAATAAATAATTATTCTATTTCATACTATACATTTTAGTATATTTAAATGTATTTTTATATATGGATGGTAAAAATATCATATTTTGATGAATTGCAGTTTATTCAGATAAGTTGGTTCGGTTGTAAAAAATTCAGGTTCGATTTGGATAAATTGGTATAAAAATTTATATACTGTTAAGGTTATAACAAATTTTGGTTCGGATTTTTTTGTCACCTCTAATCAGTATTTTGCGATGGAAAGCAATTTGCAATGTATGACCGAGTTGTGTCCACACGTTTTATTCTTCCTTCTATACATGTTCATGCAATAGATTTTCTTTCATGTTATTTTCTCTGAAACTTTTCCTCAAAAAATGGCTATAACGTTTCTAGTCATCTCTCTCACTTAAATGATGCTTGAACAATTTTCGTATAAAGATATAAAAATACTAAATCCTTGCAAAATTTTCTTTACTTTTACCATGTATAAAGTTGTTGATATTTTTTCCAATTACATTACATATTTGATTATATTCCATTATGCTAAATTGTTACACATTTAAGTTAAATTATACCATTTTTATTTTTTGAATGATCTAAATTTATATATTTATAATATTAAAATAATGTAATCACTCTTATTATAAAAACTACGTAATGCCCATTGGAAAAAAATCAGTAAATAAAAAATGTAAAATTAGACATTTCGTTTTTTTTGGCCAAATAAATTTCAGTTATTTTTTCAGGTCATATCACATATCAGATGTTGGAAAATTAGGGGGAAAAAATGAAAAATCAACGAGAGTTATTACGTCATATCATACGAATAAATAAATAAAACAGATTTTAATACCTTTTTATTATTTTTGGACTTGTAACTTGGAAACCCTTTGTTTCGATATCTTTCCTCCATCTTCTTCTTCTTCCCCAATCTCTTCTTATTTGGTGAGCTTTTTAGATCCTCGTTTCTGGTTCTCTTTTGCTCATCGTTTGTTTACGAGGTTTAAAAATTCCTTAAATTCCTCGATTGAAGATACCTGAAATCGCGATTGTTCTAGGTCCGCCGCTGTTTGGATCTGCAAATTCCCTTCGAATTTGAGATATTTTTTATTCAAATTCGTCGGAGGAGCGAAGATGAGCGCGAAAAAGATAGAAGGTTCGTCGGCTCCGGCGAATCGACGGGATCCGTACGAGGTTCTTTGTGTATCAAAGGACGCTAATGATCAAGAAATCAAATCCGCTTACAGAAAATTAGCTCTCAAGTAAGCCTAATTTCTTAGGGTTTCTGGAATTGGTCCTATTTGAATTGTATACTGTGTCTATGAATTCCATTGATATGTGAAGAATCTTCTATGTCATGCTTTTGACTTTGTTTAAGATCCTTCTGTGTATATCTATTGTATCCTAATGCCTTTACATTATTGGATCCAATACAATTGTTGTTAGGTATCATCCGGATAAGAATGCGAACAATCCCGATGCTTCTGAGCTTTTCAAGGAAGTTGCATTTTCCTATAGCATTTTGTCTGACCCTGAAAAGAGAAGGCACTATGACAATGCAGGATTTGAGGTGATTAATACTTGTTTCTTGTCGATTTTCGTAGAATTAATAGGAAGAGAATTTTCGATCTTGTCGGTCTTCGTAAGTGGTCAATAGGAATAGAGTTTTTTCACTCCTAATGTTACCTCAAATAAGTATGTCTGTTCCATTATCAGCTACAGCTTGAATAAGATTTGTTTCATGATATTAGGCACTCGATGCGGATGGAATGGACATGGAAATTGACTTGTCAAACCTCGGAACCGTAAATACTATGTTTGCAGCATTATTCAGGTGCAGTTAGTTACCTTTATTTTCTCTGGTGCTCTTAAGAAAGCAATTTGTTTCAAATCCTCTTTTATTAACCTTTTATTATGTCAATTTTCAGCAAACTAGGTGTGCCTATCAAGACTACTGTGTCTGCCAATGTTCTTGAAGAGGCTATGAATGGAACTGTTACAGTTAGGCCCCTTCCTATTGGAACATCAGTTAGTGGGAAGGTGTGAACTCAGATTACAAAACTATCTTCTTACCTTATTTTGTTATGTATATCTAATTGAAGTTATCTAATTTCTCATATCAGGTTGAGAAGCAATGCGCTCATTTTTTTGGAGTTACGATAAGTGAACAACAAGCTGAATCAGGGGTCGTTGTTAGAGTTACTTCAACAGCACAAAGTAAATTTAAGGTATGCTCGGAATGCCATTACTGACCTTCCTGATAATGTTCGGTATATTCAATGCATGCTCCTTGTCTTTTGCGACTAACTTGTGAGTTGTTTCACCTAATTAACTTCTAAATTTGTCCATCTGCAGTTACTTTATTTTGAGCAAGATTCAAGTGGCGGCTATGGATTGGCCTTACAGGTATAATCATTTCTCTTTGTATTAAAAGAATATTGGTCTTAGTTTTACATCATTACTGTACTGTCTTCTGACAGAAAAACTTTTCGCTAGTTCTTCAAAAAGTTTTTCCATTGTTCTCATGGTGATTCCATGACAGCATTAAGCTTCTATTTGTTATTTCAGGAAGAGAGTGAGAAAACAGGCAAGGTGACATCAGCTGGCATGTATTTCTTACATTTTCAAGTGTATAGAATGGATTCGACTGTCAATGCGGTATGCAAGTTCTGAGCTCTTTTCCTCTCATAATTAGCTGACATTTAGAATATGCAGAGGCATTAAAGCAATCGACATTGCGGTTATTGTGCAGTTGGCTGCAGCCAAGGACCCTGAATCTGCTTTCTTCAAGCGATTGGAAGGTCTTCAACCTTGTGAGGTATCAGAACTGAAAGCTGGCACGCATATATTTGCAGTTTACGGTATGAGTTATTACTTTATTTACGATAGTTGGAGCATTTTTGAGACTGTAGTTTAACTGGTCCCTAGTTGCTTTTCAGGTGATAACTTCTTTAAGACTGCATCCTACACGATTGAGGCACTCTGTGCCAAGACCTATGAGGATACAACTGAGAAGTTGAAGGAGATTGAAGCTCAAATCTTAAGAAAGAGAAACGAGTTGCGGCAGTTTGAAACAGAGTACCGAAAAGTAATTTTCTACTATTTGAGAGCTCAGTCAGTATTTCAGGGAGACATGTAATCTGATGACTTCCTATATTCTTTTGCAAGGCTTTGGCGCGGTTTCAAGAAGTCACCAACAGATACACGCAGGAGAAGCAAACTGTACGTTTGATGAAGCTCTTTTCTCTATATGACAATTTAGTCCTTACCGTATTTTATACTTTGATTAGCACTCAGTGTTTCTGAAAGGAGATGTTGTTTTTGTCAACGTTGTGCACATGGACCCAGAGGAGCCCTAGCAGATATTTTCTGACATACTTGTTTATCATTCTAAAAGTGTTTGGTTTGTGGTGAAGGTGGATGAACTGCTAAAGCAACGGGATACAATCCATTCGACCTTCTCTGTCGTGAAGACACCAAGCAGCAAAAACTTGAGCAATGGAAGTAGCAGCAAAGCTCAGGGAGAGGAATCAAAAGGTGATGGGGATAGTGCGGGAGAAGAAGGCGGAACAGAGAGCAGAGACAAATCCAAGAGGAAATGGTTCAACTTGAACCTAAAAGGATCTGATAAGATGCTTGGTTGACCAGAAGGCAGATTTGTTGTGGGTCATTGGTATTTTGTTCATTCGTTAGACGGAAGTGACTCAGGTGACTGTTCGTCACACTAGGGTGCTCTATGTAGGCATATATAATCATGGGAATGGTCTGAGAGAGATGCAAAAGCTCTTTAATGAGTGAAAGGATTTGTATTGATAGGAGTGTTTTGATATGTATGCTTATGCTTCATTGATTCATTGTTTGTTATCTTTATATTAAACAGAATTGTCATTGTGATGGTGGATTGATTATATATTCAGATTCAAAATGATAATGCCAGACTTGCTTCAATCCAGATGTAATTTATTTCACAGTTTCTCCAGCTTAAACCTTAAATCAATAGCTAGTAGTATAATTTATTTAATTTGATGTTACAAAATTTGTTTTCATGAAATAAATTTTGAGATCTTTTGGTTTACGAGAGATTTGGATAATAAAAGTTGAAATCAACCATTTAAAAGTTAAAATACAAAAATAAAATAGTGTCATACGTAGCGGAAATTTCGTCTTCATTCTATTCAATATTAGCCCTGGCCTTTGGTTCCAGTTTGGGTAGCATTCGGTTCAGGTAGTTGACTCTCGGTTGAATATATTGTCCTATTATAGTCCTAGGTTTGAGTTTTCCTTGTAAAGAGAAGAAAAGTGAGACGCTGAATGCGAAAAAGGTGGATGGTTCGTCTGCTCGGGCGATTCGATGGGACCGTACGAGGAGCTTTCTGTATTAAAGGACGCAAACGATCAGGAAATCAACTCCGCTTACAGAAACTTATCTCTCAAGTAAGCTTCAAATTTTGTTTTTTGTTTATTTCTAAGCTTAGGGTTGCTGGTTTTCTATATTGGCAGTTTCTGTTTGAATTTTGTGAATTCCATGTTTAGATGACAGGAGGCCTTGTGTTAGGATCTAGACCATAAGCCTTGTACGTTGATGAATCTCATATCTTTTTTCTATAACAGTTTGTTCTTTATTGCATTTTCTGCCATGATTAAAAGTGTTCAATCTTGTGTTTTATGGATGATGGTGCAGGTGGATGAACTACTAAAGCAAAAGAATTCAATCCATTCGACCTTCTCTGTCGTGAAGTCACAAAGCGGCAGCAATTTGAGAAATGGAAGTAGTAGCAAAGCTCATGGAGAGGGATCAAAAGGTGATGTGGATAGTGCGGGACCAAAGAGTAAAAACAGAACCAAAAGAAAATGGTTCAACTTCAACCTCAATGGATATGATTATAAGAAGCTTGATTAACCAAAAGGTTGGTGGTATGTTCTTATGTTCATTGGAATGATCTGAGAGAGAAAAAGATCCTTAAGCTCTATTTGCAGAAGGATTGTTGTGGTCATAGGAAAGATTTTTCAATTTGGATGTTTCAGCTCAAGATCCAATCTTATGCTATATGCAACATTGATTTATTTGTAAGTTTATAAAGTAGCCTATCATCCTCTTTGGGCCGAATGAAAAATTTGTTTCTCACAGAATCGGCCCCTTAACGAGAATAGTGGACGAGTTGAGAAAACTTTATCAGAAAAAAAAAAAAAAAAAACAATTTAAGACATTCGACCACATTTAAAAATTGAGTTGATTGTTTTATCATTTTGCAAAACATTACAGTATTTGGTTTGTGTTAGTGATGGACAAATGGATGGATCATGAAACGTTCAATTCATTCAATAAAAATATGTTTAAAGGAAAGTCGAAGCTAAATATGTTTTATATGATTCTCAAACTTTAGTCTTTATGCGTATGCTAGAAGTTACTAGCCTTTTTCTTATTGAAAGTATTTTTCAAAGTGATTTGTATTGTCAAATGACTAGATTTCAACTAACATCGTCAAAATGAAGTAAGGATGTCAAATTATATTAAAATCAACGCACAAAGTAAAATGATTATTGGGTTATGTTATAATTATTAATATCAAAAGGTCGGCTATAAAAAACGATAAACCTGTTTTGACTTTTAAAGCATTTGGATCAACAACAATGTGATCAAGTTTTATGTAGTGCGGTTAGAGAGTTTTTAGTAGTTACGAAGTAAATAAGAGATATCATAATGTGATTGGTAATATTTGATTGGTTACTATATCAAGGAAAAAAAAACCATTTGATAGGTTAAAACCATAAAAGTTGAAGCAAACAAATTATTTGAAAAACATCAAATCTTGTATTTTTGTATTATAAAACCCGAGACTTGGTAATTTTTTTCTTTAATTTTTATGTATCATAAACTCAAAGCAGCGTCGATTAATTTTGTCGGGTTATAGGTTTCGAATGCGGTTTATTTTAGTTACGGAATAGTAAACGCAAACTTGTGGTTAAATCTGGTTTAGAAACCGTAATTATTTGGTTCAATAAGAAATATAGTTATTTCGATAAAAAATAATATACATTTAGTTTTATAAAGATTAAACCTTTTTATGGTCGTATTATTTAGAAATATTTACTCAGATGTTAACCAAAAGTTCGAATATTACTAGAATATCATACATTTTCTAAAAATTACTCATATGTTTTGAGCATTTGTGTAATTACAATTAACACCCTTCATTAGTTTTTTTAATTAATAATTTTTAATTCGTTTTTAAATAAAAATAATAAATAAAAATTTGATTATCCATGTCATTAATCCACATCACCAATCTCACACTCCTCAAACTCACGTTATTTCTCCTCTTCTCTTTTTTGTCTCCAAATCCAAGAAAAGCTTTTAGATCATTTCTCCTCTTCTCTTTTTTTTGTCTCCAAATCCAAGAAAAGTTTTTAGATCTAATAATCTGCAACTAACTTGGGTACAACATTGACAGAGATCTTCAAATTGCAGGATTGGGCTGGATCTTCCTAGACCTCACAGCCACAACGCTTGCCATAGGGTCCCAAATCAAAAGCTTCGTCAGATCTACTCGCAACCACGCTCACGAAAAAAGTCATCAAAAATCAAAACCCAAAACAAAGAGATCTATGGAATTCTACATGATTCGTTACAGGTTTGAGTTGAAATCAAGAATAGCTACTCTTTTACTTTGATTTTACATGTCTCTCGTTTAATCTTCCTCTCAATCGATCTATTTGGAGACATTTCTACTTCTATCTATGTTTTGATTCATACGGTTTAGTCTTCCTCCTATGTATCCCTCAAACATATTTTTACGAATCTTAATTTGATTGTTGTTATTTGACCAATAAATTTCATATTGTCTTCTCCAAAAAAATGTTGCTTTCCGATCTGTATTATAAATCAGCCGTAAAGTGATGTAACTCAGCCGTAACGTGATGTAACTCAGCCGTAACATATAATTTACACAACCTTTCGTCTTCCCTGAATGATAACTCAGCCGTGACATGTAATTTACCGAACCTTTCGTCTTCCCTGAAGCATATAACTCACCCGTAACATATAATTTACACCCATCTATCGTCTTCCCTGGAGAATATAACTCAGCCGTGACATGTAAATTTACCGAACCTTTCGTCTTCCCTTAAACATATAACTCAGCCGTAATGTAATTTTACCGAACCTTTCGTCTTCCCTGGAACATATAACTCAGCTGTGACATGTAAATTGACCGAACTTTTCGTCTTTCCTTAAGCATATAACTCAGCCGTAATGTAATTTTACCGAACCTTTCGTCTTCCCTGGAACATATAACTCAGCCGTGACATGTAAATTGACCGAACCTTTCGTCTTCCCTTAAGCATATAACTCAGCCGTGACATGTAAATTTGCAGCGAAACAATAAGAGACGCAACATTTCCTCTAACTTTATCATCGAGCACCAACTTCACAAGTTTTTCGTGCGTTGTTTTCGCATCTATCTGCACAACTCTACACCCTCTTTCATCGGTGTTAAATACGTATTTGTGTTTTTATACCCAATTACCGGAACCGGATCAACCATATCGGGAGAAGGATGAAAGAAATTGAAGAAGAATGAGGAAGACGATGAGGAATTGGAAGTTCCGGTGATGTGATAAACTCAGGTGAAGAAGACGAGTTGAAAAAATTTGGCCCTATTTTTTTGTCCTTTGATGATGATGACATGGAATGTTGCATCCACGTCATTTTTTAATTGATGAAGTGGCAAGTAAGCCACCAAACGAAAATGTAAATCAGCTTAATTAAACCAGCCATCAAACAAAACTTTAACTCAGCCGCAACATGAATACTATTACAGTAATTAAAAAACGAAAAAACGGTAGCCAAATTCAGCCGTTTACTGTCGTAACTCAACCAAAAATATTTAACTCAGTCGTGTCGTTTAATAAGTCGGCCGTCATTGCATGCTATTCTAGTAATTAATCTTTCGCTACTAAGTCAGCCATAATAAGGCCGAGTTTTCCGTTAATCCAGCTCATTACGGCTGATTTATGATACTCGAACATAAATCAGCCGTAACGTCATCCCATAACTAAGCCGTCTTTGATAACTCAGCCAGCCGGAGAAAGTTAAGTCAGCCGTGTCGAAGCAATAACTCAGCCAAAAATTTGACAAATCAACCATCGGGTGAAAACTCAGCCGTAACTTAGGCTGGGTTATGCTCGAAAGTCAGCCATTTTATCATAACTCAGACAGATTTCAGTAAGTCAGCCGTAACTCCAGGCTGGGTTATACTCGTAAGTCAGCCGTTTGCTCATAACTCAGCCATTTTTCTTAAATCAGCCGCAACATACCGTAACTCAGCCGTCACTGCCGCTATATCTCTCGACGGCTGAGTTCATTAATACACGTCAGCGATTTCTGACGTGGCGACGCGGCTTTGCTGACGTGGCAGTGGCATTCTTTGTAATTACGTTTTTTCCTGTAACGTTTAACAGGGGCACGCTGGGTATAAAAATATACCCGAAATATGATAGTAATAAAAAAAAGATCTGTATGTTTCTGGTAATTTCATATAAAATGTATAACATCTGAGTAAATCTCCCTATTATTTAAAGAGAGGGAAAATGAGAATGTAAATACAGGACATATTACGACGACCCTTTTGTTTTTAGAAAAGTTTATGCAGTAACTATAATCATAAAAATCATATGTTATCAAAAAAGTATTTTATAAGTGATCAAATCCGTCTGACATACACACTTGTGACTTTGTTTACCTCTTCATCTTACGCAAAACCTAAGAAACTTCTTTTTAAAAGTCTAAAGAAATATCAGCTTTCCATGGTTGCTTCCTCGATGTGAGGCATAAAATGGGCTGCTTATTTTAACCAAAATCTTATGTGGCTGCTTTTATCTGGAAATCACAGATCAATGGCACCATCTATGCAACGCAACTATTACTTCTTTATTTATATATGTACTTACAAATGCCAAAGCACATGCATCAAGGCTTTATCAGAGAACATTGCAGAAATGTGTAGTAAAGTAAGACTTGGATATGATTAATAAAACCATTATATATAGATCTATAATTGGACTATTTGCATGACCAAGAAAAAACAAACAATTCAACTTTCGTAGCGAATATTATTAAGATGGATATTGGCATTAAGAGTTTAGATGTATCATGTATGTGAATGTGTTAATGCAACCACTTGACGTGTCCCACTTGGATTAATTTGTAACCTAAAGCCCTTCTACTTTAAGAAAAGGAAATATTTTTATTTTTATTTTTTTTGAAAAGGAAAAATTATTGTAATTAAAGATTTATTTAGCTCGATTAGGTGTCACTTGGAGTTCATAATGGGACTTTGTGATGAATCATCACACCCCACCATCTTTGTCTAGCTTCATAAAAATGCTTAGAAGATATCCGTTAAAGGAGATTTGGACTTGAAACATCAAATATTTAATTTTAGTTTTTCTTCTTCTTTCGTATTCAGAAAATTGAAAAGTCGAGTCCTCCTGATGTGTGGGTTATAGACTAAATTAATCGCATTTGTGAACCAAAAGCTACATTATAGTTTTATAATTAAGCCTTTTGTGGGAGCGACTTTGTTTTAAAGTATTCGTTTATAAACCCTATTGGTTGAATTTCACTACTAATCAACATTTGGTGGGCCATAATTTGATCTTGGAGATCTTAAAATTGATACTATATAACATCATTTCTATCAAAAATTGATAGACTTGACATGGGTACCTAAATGGTGCTAGACAAAAGCATTGAGAAATAGACAGCTGGTAGTTCTATTCGTCAAATAATAACACTTTTGCCGGGACATCATGTTGTATATAAATTGGAAGAAGAGATTAGTAACTAAATAATCATTCTTAAAGGCGAGATTAATTATGAGATTAAACACCACTATTTTCAGATTGTCAAACTTATTGGCTATTGGTTGTCATCAATTTTGGTATATAAATTATTCCAAGAGTTGGGATGTCGCCACTTCTTTTGGAAAAATCTGCTTAACCCATTATTTGTTTTGATTTATGCTCGTCGTAATTCATGTGGTAAGAAAATTTCAAAAAATAGTTTGTAATTAGTAAAGTGAAATTATGAAATCATTTCATAATTCTGTTGCTATGTGGTTTATCTACAAAACCATAAACAATTTTTACTTAAATCAATTATAGTCACATAGTGACATAAAATTAAATACATAATCCAATTGGATTGCATTATTATTAGTACGTGGTTTTACCACCACCTAACAAGAAGAAGAAAAAAAATGCAAAAACAAAAAATATTTCATATACAATTTTATTATAATTTTCACATGGACTATATCTTTTATATCAATCGAATTGAAATGGCCACTTGAATTACCAAAACATTGTCTAATATAAAAGAAGATAACCAAAGCCTCACCAGTGTTATAAACTTTATACTCAGTGAAAATTGGCCAATACTTTGGCCTCATTTTCCTTTTTAAAACTGTTATTCATAAGTATATTATTGATTCTATAGTGCCTAAGTTTCAGCCTAAAGTAGTTTTATATTAGGTCATATCCTAAAGTTGATCTAAAGAATGCAAAAGTTAAGCCATAAATCATAGGTCAAATTATTATGTGGACAATTGCTGGTGAAACCAGTTCTCAACTGTCTAAGACTCAAGATTAGTAATTAGCCTGGTCTCCCATCCCAAGAAAATGCAAAGTTTGTTTAAATAAATCTAGAATTTTTGCAGTGGTGTTTTACAAAGTGTAACCAACATGGCTTATGGTTCCTAACTTCCTAAAACCCCTAAGAAAACAAAATAAACGAACAATAAAAAAAATAATTCAATTTTATTATCGCAAGAGATAGACAATATGGATCCATAATCACATGTGTAATCCTACATTAGTGGAGAAAACCTAAGTGCCTATGTCCACCCACTTTCTCATAGCTTCTTTTCTTCCTTCTTCACTTTATTAGTTCCAAACTTGCTCCTTCTTTTAAATTGGCAGGACCTAGACCAATATCTTTTTTCTTCAAATCGTTCGATCCACCTTAATACATTATACATTCTTGAACATAGATAATGTTGATTCGAACACAAATATTTGTATTAGTGTATTGTTGATGACTTGATGGAAAGGCGATTTTCCGGCTGGCAATTCAATCATAAACATATATAAGGTTGCGTTGGAAACACTTTTAAAAAATCGACTTTGTAACATGTAGATTTGAAGCGCCACAACCTATGATTGATAGCTCACTTATACAAAGGTGAATTGGTCTTAAAATGAGATTCAGTTCCAAATGGAGATATGAAAATCATTTTAAAAAAGCGTGTTACGATCCTACATTTAAATTTACAAAAGATCTAAGATAATATATAGGAGATAAACATATTCGCTCATTATCAAATTTTAAATTAAAAACCTATAAAATTTAAGATATTAGTTTGACACATGGGAACAATAATTCAGTGAATACAAAAAACCATTAGCAATCAGCATATATTGGCCCAAAAAAAAAGAGAGAAAAAAATTGTATGATGAAACAAAGAATGAGAACTTAATGACTATGTCAAGTTCAGAAAAAAATGACTTATATATCTGGTCCCCCCACAAGAAAAAAACCTATGACTTATATTTGAACTCTTAGATTACATTTTAATATTGATTTTAGGATTGGCCAATCCTTGTTTTCCTAGTCATAGGATAGGCCAATCTTTATTTTATTTAGTCATAGGATAGACCTATCTATATGATTGTTTGTGTTTTTAAAGCTAAGACCCATACACACACATTATTAGAGTGCTTGAGTTCCACCAGGAGACTAGCTAGAAAATAACATATTACTCGATGCACAAAACATTATTAACAAAAGTCAAAAACAAAGTTTCATTGGATCCTCTAAAGATATAAAGAGAAACGTTAATTGCATGTTGGCATCTTTTTGCTTTTAGTTATTTCCAATAAGAACTATTTGATATATAACATGATTATAATCATACACCTGAACAAGTGACAAAATAGTCTACTCTAAATTAATTTTATGTTTTCTTTATGCAAAGTCCACATGACATGTAATTGCATATCGGGGAGCGTATGTTTAGGATTCAATTCTCACATTCATCCAATACATTCTATAAACTATTTATGTTATCAGCCTTTTTCTTTGAAACAGAAAATATTAGGTCTAGTCTATAAACTTTTGAGTATGTTAATATTAATTAATCTATTCTAAGATGATTATCTATACATGTTGTGTTAACCGAAAATTACAAATTTGAAGCACTTACTAAGTTTTCAACAAAATTTAAAGTCGGATTTTTTTTTTTCAACTTACAAAAATGTGTTCAAGCAATATCGACGTTTGACAACACTAAAATAAATGTTTTAGCAGACCCACCGAGCCGAATTCTATGATCATGTGCTCCATTAAAGTGAGATCTCAAGAGATTTAAAAAGATAATAATAATAATTTAAAGCATCTTCCACACACTTCTTAATGAACTTTATAAATCAGTTCGAGTAGGAATTTCTTTCATTGTGAATTATCTAGATAACTATATGAAACTATTTTATTTACAATATTTACCATCGTAATTAATTTATTTACAGTTTTATCATCCACGGAAAGAAGATACACGGGAACAACCAAGGAAAACGAATTATGGAGATTCTTGTGGAAGATATAATTATAAGGGAGACAAGATGGGACATTTCTCCAGCCCCTAACAAAGACTTTAGTTTTATCAGGGTTTACACAATTATTAATTTTTATTTTATCTGTACAAAGAAAAGCCTTAATCAAATCTCAAACCACCCAATTAACTTTTAATTGAGTTAGTAAGATTCGCAGATCTCTGAGCCCTCTATCTATAGTTATATACTTATATGTGTAAGTATGATTATTGATATGGGAAAAGCTATTAATTAACAAAGCGTGTGTGTATGTGAATCTTGACGTCAATCACGCAAACATACTCGTGAAACAAGGATTCGTCATTTGGCACGTAATTCGTGGGGAACATGTTAACATCTGAGACTTTTTATGGTCGTTCCTCGTTTTTTCCTTAACAAACCCCACTTTTAAGTAGTTTTCACATTACTTAGCTTTGTCTTCAAATGCTTTTTTCACCAAACTATCTTTACTTATTCAGAGATAAAACTGAACATTCTTTCAAATCGAGATTTCAAAATTATGATATATGTTTGACTCGAAATTATTGGTGCTAGAGTTGAATTTTTGAATTTGTGTAACTATAGCAGTTCATTATAACTTATTTTAGAAATAAGCGGAAAAATTGTAATCTAGTCATTTGTGTTAGTGTAATCGTAACGTTACCATTAAAGTTTAAACCAGTATAAAACTTGTTTTTGACTGAAAAAAATTACGCGGTAAAACATGTTCAAAACAATTTTTTTTTTTGTTAATCTGCAACGTAATTTTTTTTAGTTTACTAAAATAATCGATAATATTAAAATTAAATTTACACAAGATTAATAGTTTCCGTTGAAAAATAATCCGGTTTAAATGACAACACAACTCGTTAATCTAGAGATTTTTTAGTAATGAATTACTGAATATAATTTTAATAGAAGTCACAAAAAATTAAAAAAGATTATAACTTTTATATATACATATTACAATTTGCAAATAATAAATTATTAGATAAATTTAAAATAGAATTAAACTCTATTTTTTGATTGCAAATTTTTGCGTTGACTTATAGTTACCTTAGATCTTTAAAGTGTGGTACATTGCAAACACATTTTTGTTATAGTCATAATTAAAGACAAACGTTACTAGAGGTGAGAAAGTAATTGTAATTATATTCCATAAATTTAAGTAATTTGACTTTCATAAAACTTTGAGATCGTATCTGAAAATAGATACGCACGATAATGCGACGGAGACACGTGGGACACACAGAAGTGAGATGTGGGACTTTTGTTCCTTTTTAATTTTCACATCTTCAATTAGATTCTCATGTTTCTTTCTCACACATTTCAAACTTTTTGGCTTCTGGGTCACTTCAGATCACATCCCACATTATGCTTTGTCTTTTTTTTTTCTTTCAATAAACGAAGCTAAGTTATGTTTATGATAACATTTGTTTGCATCTACTCATCTTGACTTTACAGATTACTTTCCGTCTGTCGGCATCTTTTTTACTCTGTAATAACATATTTTTGGATGAAATTTTTAAGCAAAAACTTGGAAACAAATACTGTTGTCTGAATTTTTGAATATTTTTTAAAAAATATTTTAATTAGTTTCTATATACTTCAAAATATAGTTTGTTTACAAAAAAAAAAAAACAATAACAACTATAAAGAATCGAATTCCAATTTACACTGAACGACTTTTTAAGTTATCAGAATGGTTACGAGTCTCGTGACGGAGCCTCCGATCTCATGAAAAACTCTTTTAAGCTAGAGTCTTCCAAATTTTAGATAGATTCCTTCTTCTTCACAATGCATTGACTTCAAGCTTCTGTATCAGTTTTTTTTTTTTTCAAAGTTAGATCATAACATTAACAACAATCAAAAAATGAATTTTACGTGGTTCGTAAACAAAAACAAATATTTATAAAATTAAATTAATATTTTGCTGACAAATGTTTAAATATAATTTAACATGTTACATGCGTATGTGAAGAATACCTTTTTTAGAACCATATATGAAGAATATATCTTTGATAGATATGTTACATGAGCATGCAAATACTTCATATGCGAAGCTCGTTTTGTCTTATTTGTATAAATTCTAATGTTTGCGCGACGACTGAATCTATAGCCATCTCTCGATTTACATTTAGTATTAAAAATTGGAAGTTACAATAATTATACAAATTGGAAGTTTACTCCAACTTACCTCTAGGTGTCACGGGATTCTCTTCAGTAGCTTTAGAAACTGTCCCATTGTATTTGTAGGTTAATATTAAATTGACTTTATAGTCTACAGCATATCTTGTATATCTTAGCTAAGAAGCAAAATATTCTAAAATTTGTTGACTGTTCTAGATTATATTGCAAAATTTCAGATGACTTAATTTGTTATATATTTTGATTCAAGAGAGATCCGCTATGATATCTTGTGAATGTTTCCCCTTTAGTTGCACTATGAAAGCAAAAACAAACAAACACATTAACATGGTTTTATTAGCTTATAAGAACACGAAGATAAACTTGTGTTTCCGACGATTTTCTGACGTCCTAGTTAGAATTGATTAACAAAGAGATTTTTAGGAGGAAAATGAGAATTTTATTTCTAGGACTTAGTCAGATAGATATATAGAGTTTAATATTTTGATTATGGATGAGTTACGTTGAAGCAAAAGAAGTCATCTGCCACAGTGGATCAGAATTGAAACTCTTGAATTGAAGCAAGGATTGCAAGAAATCCGGAAACTAGGGAAAGGAGAACTTGCTATTTTGCGCACCAACTTATTAAACTTAACCTTAGAGGTTTATATCTAGATGGTTTACCTCATTGTCTTGATATACGACTTATTTACATAATAGCATACTTTTTTTTTTTTTTGAGCAAAGCATAATAGCATACTTATGTTTATTATTTTTCATAATAGCATACATACATTATATATTTATTTATATATGCTGACAGACAATATTACGTGATGACAAACTTATTTTTTAGATCTATGGATGTGATAACATACTTATTTTGTAGTATGTACGTGATGAAAAACTTATTTGACTGATGAGATACTTACATAATAAATTTATTTACATTATGACAAATTATTGTATGATGACAAACTTATTTGGTAGATTTAGAAGAATTCAAATTTAATTTCATAGAGGTAGACCTAATTTTTAAGGAGGTTAGTCGGAATATAAGTGTTTTTAGTGATGACATACTTACATTTTCCTAGAAGTATTAGTTTTTTTGATGGGATATAATGATTTTTCTCCATAATCTGCGAATATTAAAAAGTATATTAAAAAAACTAGTTAGTGTCTTAAAAATTAGGTGTACCTCTATGAACTCAAATTTGCAGAAAATTTTGCCATTAACAAATCTCTGAACTTAGTATATTACTAAGAATAAATTTGCGTCGTAGAAAATATGTTCAATAAGTTTGCAAAACAAATAAGTTTGTACAAAATGTATATCAGTATATGGTAAATTAATCTGTCACAATTACTTTCATAAACTTATTTCACGTATTCTTCATTTTTTTTTTAAAATATGGTGGTTATTTACGTAAATAGCAGTAAATATTTTGTTAATAACTTCAATCTACATCGAACACATAGTTTTTTTAATTTATCATTTATAAAATTATAACAACACATCTTTGTAATGTTTTCAAACATGGACGTCGCAATTCTTCTCTTTACTTAGAATCACATAAAAATAAAATCTATGTGGTATAAATTAAATATGTCATAATTATTTCGTAAACATATTTCACATATTTTCATTTCAAGAAAATATGGTGGTAGCTTTCGTAAATAATTTCAATTTACATCGAACACATAGAAAACAATGGGGTTTTTTTTTAGTCATAAAGCAATTTTATAATTTTTTCAAACATGTATATCGTAATTATTCTCTTTACTTAGAATCACAAAAAAAAAAAAAAGTAGGTGGAAACATATGAATTTTCCCGAAGAGAACAAGTAAGAATAAACACATAAAAGTGGAGCCAAACTCGAAATTTTCCCTTCACATGAAAAAAAGAAATAAAACAAAGAGACAAATGAAATCCAATAGGGTCCCATTATCCATGTCGTCTCGGTTCGTGTGTACCTCAAACTCCCACTTTCACTGTTCTTTTTCTTTCTTCTTGGGATGTCCGAAAAATAAAACAAATACGTAGAAAACAAAAACCAAAGTTAATCACAACAATCTCTCATATCTTTCACACAACACACACTTGCACAGTGTCTCCCATGTTACTGTACAAAGTCACACATCTCAGTTTATATAAATATATGCCCTCACTCATCAACCTCCTCTTATTATAAACCTTATTCAACATTTCTCTTTCTTTCTAATTCTCTCTCTCTCTCTAAAGACATACATATTTAATGGAGGAGCTGGATTTTGGTTCAAAAACAACTACTTCTCGTCTAAAGTTATTTGGATTTAGTGTTGATGGAGAAGAAGATTTCTCCGATCAATCAGTCAAAACTAGCCAATCTTCTGTATCACCTGAACGTGGCGAGTTTCCGGCGGGATCTTCCGAAAGAAGTGGCGGTGGTGTACGAAGCCGAGGCGGAGGAGGAGGAGGAGGAGGAGGAGAACGTAAGTACGAGTGTCAGTACTGTTGTAGAGAGTTTGGTAACTCACAAGCCTTAGGTGGTCACCAAAACGCTCACAAGAAAGAGCGTCAACAGCTTAAACGTGCTCAGCTTCAAGCTACACGAAACGCAGCCGCGAATTTCTCAAACGCTGGATCAGCGTCTCAGTTTCTAAGGAATCCTATAGTCTCTGCTTTTGCTCCTCCGCCTCATCTTTTATCATCATCCGCCGTGTCTCAGCCTATGGGAGGTCCTTGGATGTATCTTCCACGTGTTTCTCCGTCTCAGCTCCACGTGTCGCATGGTTGCGTGATTCAGGATGGTTCGGGTGGTGCTGGTGCGGGTGGGTTCTCGTACGAGTATGGGGCTCGTGATTCAGGGTTTGGAGTAGTTGGGCCTCAGATGAGACATGTTCAGGCCCATGGGCCGAGACCATCGGTGAATGGGTTTTCCAGAGAAGTAGGAACTACTTTTGATGATGGTTTAGGGTTGGATTTGCATCTCAGTCTTGCACCAGCTGGTCATTGACGGTTTTCTTTTTTAAGCTCTTGTATATTTTTCAACATTTTAATTAATTTATTTATTTTTAGTGATTTTTTTCTTCTCTATCAACATTTTTAGTGACTTTAAATTCCAGTAATTGTTTGCCTAATAAATATTTTAGACTCCAATTATGCTTCCTACCCCAAAAAAGTAGAGTCTCAAAATGCTTAACCAATTCATGAAAAAAAAATCCGGAAGGTAATATATGTTGAGACTCCAAGAGAAAAATATAAACAAATAGGACAAAGACTATTTATATAAAAATAAACGTTAGGACATAAGTTTTCAGGTGTACTGTAAGTGATTCTATAGAATGTATATATAAAAAAACATACAAAATAATCATTACACTATTCAGATCCATTAGATCTTAATCTTTTTCAAAACATTTTATTATAGTCGCCAATAGAATTTAGAGGTGAGTATGAAAACTCTCAAAACTTTTCTCACAAGTTTGCTGCAAAATTGTTGTTAAAATTAGTCAAAAGGGCCACGTTGCAACCTTTTCGGATTGCGTTTGAAATTGATGCGCCTCCAAAGCTGATCCGATATAAGCACACCAATGAAATTATTACTGAAGTGTTTACTTTTGGAGTTCTCACATTTTTGACATATTGGTTTTATTTTATTAGAACCAAAGTATAGAAAATTGTTACTTTAGATTCGAAAACTGTGTCCTAGGCCTCTGTTTTACAACAATGAAAGTAGGAACTTATATTTTCTAGAACATTGCAAATTTGTTCAATTATAAAACCTATGATATGTTTTTTGTTATAGAAATATGAAATATAGGATGAAGACAGCAAACATTACAAAAATTTTCAAAACCTAATTTTTAAAAATGAACCACTAGAATGCGGCTGAATTATTAATCTATGTGAAAAATTTAATCTACAATTGGCATCGTAGTGAGATTAATCGGTCTATAAGGTCTTGCACTCTTGTCGGTACTGGATATTCGATTACCCTGTTTGGTTAGAATTATATTTAGTTGATTACCCAATTTGGTTAGAATTAAAATTACTAATCTAACACAATTTGGTTAGAATTAAATTTAGGGATTGTAGGACCACTATAATCTTTTGGTCAATATGATTCAACTCCAGGTCTTCAAAGTCAATTACTCTCAATTCTTCAGTTAATTTATTCCCTTTAAGAGCATACATGTACACACTAGCAACGGCTATAAAAAAGAGATGTAAACATACATAGAGATAGAGTTTTGGTATGTGCAATCTACATGCATAAACATACCCGGGTCGAAATACAATTTGTTAAATAAATATGACTATAGGTGAAGGTGATACGTTTCTGCGACTTTATATATTACTAGGCTCCTATATCTCATAATTTAAGGCATACAAGCACTTATATAATGGAGGAATCTTACACTATCCTAACATTACCAAAAGAAGAACATTTTTTAATAACAAAATAATATAGCTTGGCGTAACATCTAGAATCTAGAAAATATTATATGTCACAAGCTAAGGAGAATCCCCGGATACCCGAATTTGAAATAATAAAATTACTCTAATTAATACTCCCTCCGTATTTTAATAATTGTCGTTTTAGAATTTTTATTTTTTTGAATTGGATGTCGTTTTCAAATTTCAATGCAAAATTTCTTACTTTTTAATGTCTTATGATGTCATAAAACATTAAAAAGTAATAAATTTTGCATAGAAATTTGAAAACGACATCCAATTCAAAAAAATAAAATTTCTAAAACGACAATTATTAAAATACGGAGGGAGTAGTATATTAATATGTAGGGGGTAGACCAGCGCATTTCGTGTTTAAACATGAAATGGGATCCTAGTCACTATGAGCCAATGAAATATATGCATGACCTATAGTATATTTGTTTTCTAGATACTTAATAATGCAATTGGCACATATGCATGTGTCTGTGTGTATATATATAGTATGGGTGTGATGGGAATTGGAGCAGTTGGGTATTTAGATACTTATAGGTTTAGAAAGTAGTTTTGAACATTGCTTAGTTAGAGACTTTTTTTTTTTTTTTAATAATTGTATGGTTAGAAACTTTTAGATGATGTGATGGGGTAAATTTTAATTTGCACGTAAGAGATTTTTCTACCCGTCAGAGAAAATTGCGTTTCCATAAGTTTCATTTTTTATAAGTTGTTTCCAAAAAGTTGCTAAGGACCGTCTTTGACTATCAGAAACAAGTCGTATGGAATTTTTTTTGATATTGATGATATGCAAGGACCGAGCCGCGTTATTTTAAACCGCATCTTTGAGCTTATCGTTATCGGCCTTATTGGTCTACAAAAAGAAAAAAAATCATATGTTCTACATAAAAATAAAACAACTGCAATGATTTTGGTCTACCAAATATAATGCTGCCAAAAAAAAAACGCATTTTCAAAAATACCATGTGTGCAATTGTGCATTCTTTGTAGCATGTGGGCAGGTTTCTTGATTCCATTCAGCTTTAACTGAGTATGCTGGTCCAATGCATCTAAGGTGCAATAGTTCGTAATGCTGTTTCAAATAGTAATTGGCTCTTGTATTTTTCTATCCGTACACTACAATAACCTAGCATCTCTCCCTCATACTTGCGACGATTCGAGTTTTAGAGGTCGAAAGATAGGTTGTCATTAGATAGGATGGATAGAAATTAATTTGAAGAAATGATTAGTGATTATGTAAAAAGTTTTTGATTCTTTGGCTAAATGATATTTAATATTTTGTACACGATAGATGAGAATTCTCTCATTACAATATACATACAATCGTACGTACGCATCGACATATCATCCAATTTTGGTACTTAAACAACCTATAAAAATTCAAAGTTGCTATCTTCCAAATTTCTCAATTAGAGAGAAGTCATCATTAGTCGACCATCCTACAAAAACCATATTAATTTTTCCTAATGAATACAACAAACAACTATGATGAATTGTGTACATATACATTTCAAGTGTATGTGTGTGTTTTTGTTGCGAACGGGTCACCTCATCCGCATCGTCGAAAACTCTGCCTGTAACCGCGTAGTCTCACTTGGCTACCAAGAATCAAGCCAATATAGAGATTTACTTTGTCACTATTTCCATACAAGAGGATTCTCCTAAACATTGTTCTGATCTCTTCTACTACTCCTAGCAATAGTCTTTAAAGAATTTGTTTTTCTTTAGTAATAAATCAGTAAACTTTACTTTTGAAAATAACAATACTAAGTGCATATGTAAAAGGTAATCTTTTTGGAGGGAAAGTTTTTGCATAGTCCCTAAACGTGCTCTTTTTCTGCAGCATGTGTCCTTTTTAAGGAATCATCAAAGTCCTTATCACACCATCAATCATGCAATATATATACCCTAATCTAAAGACTAAAGGACACCACTAAGTTATTAACTCTTGAGGGTACGTCTTATTTATGCTTTTGCTTTATCCCAGTCTGACAATTACACATATACATTGCATATAATCTCACTGGCTTACAATATCAGAAACATTGGACCTTCAATAATGTATCATGCATGCACATATGCATCCCCACCGAACACAAAAACGAAAATAGTAGAAACCCATGATTTCTTCTTTATTATACACTTAGGTCGCAGTAGACAGTAGTCTAGACTTTAAACCTATAGCTATAACAGATTCTCTAATAACAATTGTGTAAGATATATATACACAGATGGAAGAAAGTATTGTGTTTTGTATGGTCCTCATCATGTATTTTGGAGTTCGATTGTATCAAACACAAGTACTGCATGCGTTAGTAGTTAAAAATTTTGTTCACGTTATTACGTAAACGAAATTCTATTCCCCTTATATATTTTTTGCTTAATTTGTAAAAAAAATATCGTTAAGTTAATTCGTAATTTCTAAATAATGTTTCGCAAAAAAAAAACGAAAAATCTTAATGTCTTCTTTTAAAGATTGACATAATAACTTAACTTGGTAATTTCAACAAACACAAAAAATAGAAACAAAATAAGAATCGGTACGTAGTTTTTTTTTTTATAACTCATGGTAAATATCTAAGCCTATGAAGGGGTCCAAAACTAATCCCTAGGGAGAGGGTGTTCCACGGGTAGAGTCCCTCCTAGGTTTTTAAATGGTCCGTAAACAATGGGCACATACCCATGTGACCAAATGAATAAAGCTGAGCAATTCTGCGTCTGGAGAGAATCGATCTCTGGCGTAGACCAACATGGCAACTCTTCCACTAGATTAGAACCACTAGCCCACCACCTCTGGATTTTTTTTTTTTTTAGTAACTCGGGTAAATCCCTAGACAAGAATCGGTACGTAGTTGAAGAAACATTATATCATTATAATTTCTATCCGTAAGCTAAATAGATTTATAATATCGGTTGATGGTGGATTAGCGGAAGCAAGCGTCAGGCCGTTGTGTTGGTACATGTTATTTAACACATGTTTTGTTTCCTTTTACCTCCTCTAAGAAACCAAGAAATAATAGTTGTGGGTTTAGGAGTAATGTGGAGATAGGTTAGTGGTTAAAGTACGTTGTGGTAGGTTAGGGACAAGCACTAATATGACAATTCAGATTCCAGCTTAGAAACACGATAGGGCTTACGTGGAAAGTGATACGGACATGTGAAAGCAAGACAATCCCTAGGGTTTAGCTTTTGTTGACGTGAAATATGGAAAGAGGAGAAAGATGATGTCGATGTGTCGAAGCCTCGTTGGTTCCAACTAAATCTGTGGCTTAAGTATATCCAAAGAAAGTTCCTTTCTCTCTAAACGTTTTTACAATGTAGTTACAATTATGATGTCGATGGATCAATTCCATATAGGATAAGAATAAAGTACTAGATCTTGTCGGGATACGCCTTTTATATGCAAGATTCTCGTTAGCTAGAAAATTTAATAAACAAGTGACAAAGTTACAAGTACTATGTATAAGAAACAAACCAAATGAGCTTTTATATATACGTTCCATTAAAACGCTTCATGTAATAACTAAATGGATTTGAATAGAACTTGCTTTGAGAATTTGGATTTGTGTGTCATATTAACTAAATTTTCTTGGTCGAGTTTAAGAACACTGATTGGCTTGTGTATAGGCACAATCCAAGAAGAATCTATAACTTTAAACTCACATGGGGTGGGACGTAATGTGTGCTCGTTTTAGTTCATTGCTTAAGTCGTTGGTCCACATAGAGATATCTTTTGGGATTCGAAGTGGCATGATGACCCAAGAAAACTAAAAACAAAAGTGCACGTATGTACGTGTTCGATACATACATAACAAATAATATACTGTCAATTATGATTTATGAAGACACTTGAAGTGGACTAGCGTACGATACTGTCCTACCAGTTTCAGAAACAAAAGTGGTAAAAAGACATGTCTTCCTCTTGTCGATCTCTTATTCGTTGCTTCATCACCTCTTCCTTTTCTATCCTCGTTTATATGTCTCTAACTTGCGTCTAATACAGTAAAACCTCTATAAATTAATAATGTTGGGACCATGATAATTTATTAATTTATAGTGATATTAATTTATCTATAAATTAATAATTATTAATTTATAGTGTAAATTAATATTTATTAATTTATAGAGAGTTTTTGTTTTAAATTTTTTAAACTTTTTTTAAAAATATGAGAAAAAATAATTTGATCTAAATGAAAGACTAAAAGTAATGCTTTGGATGCTATAACTTTGGTAATTTTAGACTTGAATATTTAATATTTAGAAGAAATATAATTTTTTTAAAACAATAATAACCAAGATTATAGATAAATTCACATATACAAAAATATGTAACATAGTGACTTCAACTGTTGTATTTGAACGGCCTATACTATTATTCAAATAAAATTATACTTATTTAAATTTTGAAAACTTACATAAGTTAGCTATTTTATGAATAGAAATTCATTTTTAAAAACTACTAAATATATATTATCTTTATATATATATATATAAATTCACATGATTATTAATTTATGATATTATTGGGACCATATTTTTACATAGAGATTTGAAAAAAATTATTATCTTATTATCTTATCGAATTTGATTAATTTTTACACTGTCCCGACTTGGGACCAGCAAAATTTATTATTTTATAGTGTTTATTAATTTATCGAGTATTAATTTATAGAGGTTTAACTGTATATAGACTACTATACATGTGAACATGCAATAATTGGACGGCCCAATAGACTAGCTAATGCATACCCATAAGCATAACAATTTGTGATTAAAATTGTTGGAAAATGGCCTTTGCCCATAACAGTTTATGATTGGAATTGTTAGATTTTCGATTCCCAAATCTTCATGATACAGTTTTCAAATGAGATATAAAGATCCGCATCGACTCAAAACAAGGCCCAATTAGACAAAAGAACTTCCAGAGTATAAGATAAACACTCGGATGGGCCAACTTCTTATCCGACAAGCCCAATGGCCAATGTTAAACTTCTTTTGTTTTGTTTTCAAGAGCCAAGTTCTAGATTCTTATAGAATCAATCAAGAAGTGATAAAACTTAAAATTATAAAATTGATAGAAGCAATACTCAAATAGAGCGAAATAACTGAGTCTTAAATAGACAGTTAATAATACCAATAACGTGTAAAAGAAAACTAACAAAAGAAAAAAGGATTCAAAAATTCAAAAAGTAATACTTGACGTTTGATCAATCAAGCAAATTCCCGCGCCTGCATCCTCATCTCATCGTAGAACTTTTCGATGAATCTCTCAGCCTTCAAGTCAATCGAATCATCTTCGCTGAAGTAATCGAACGGCTTAGGAAGCTCCCTTGCAGGAGAAGCAACTCCACGAACATAATGCAAAGGTTCCATCTCCATCCAACTTTGCGTTATTTTATCATCATCACCATTAGACCGGCCGATACACCGAGAAAGAAACAACAAACCGTAAATGCGTTTAAGACCCGATCTAGATATCTGAATGCTCTTCCCATGGCATCGGATAAGGGATGTACTTGAAGGAGAGAATTGATACTCTTGGAGAAATTTATAGTTGTATTGCTGAAGGAGTTTGACCCTTTTGGATGATCTTCTTCGTTTTATGGGAATTAGCTTGAGTCTTGGGATGATGGGTCTTTTCAAGATCGAGACTTTTAGAAGTTTCGAGACCCTCTGGAAAATTGGTCTTCCACTTTGGGACATTTTGATTTAAAAATATTTTAGGGTTTAATTCTTCGAATGGACATCAATGTTCAAGATTTATAAAAGGTGAAAAGTTTTGAGTTTTTAGATCTACGCAGGAGCGCTAAGCCAACCTGTGAAAAGTCATATGGTCGGTTGTCTACTTTTTCCATTATATGTATTACGTAGCCGTTGGAGGTTTCCTTTTCTATATATTTTTTAATACTAAACTAAAAGGTAAAATTTATAGTTACAATATTTTCACATATGAAGTGGAATTTTCTTTTGCTGTAGACATCACATATTTATACTGACTATTTAAGTAATTATCAGAATATGTCGCAGACAATATTTTTCTTAAATGACTTTTAGATATATTTAAGGAAAAATAACAAGTTTCCTCAAGTTGAAGAAGTTTTATCTTTTAAGTTAAATAAGATGAGTTGAGAGAGGCTGAAAGAGAGTGAGGCTTTCAAGATAAATGATCTTCTAGAATAGTCCGAGAAAAAATATAATGTAGTTACAATTTTATATGTGAATCTCAGGTGGATTCATGATTTAGTTTTGAAGGAGAAAAGGAGATTGTTCCTTAGTTGGTTTCGTCGGATTTGGTAGCTTGTGGCTCAACAAGTTCTACACTAACATCATTATATTGGGCGAGAATTGTATCTTTTCTAAGATTAGTCTCTAGATTCGATTTCTATTGGGTATTATCTTGACTTTTGGAATGTGGTTTTTAGGGTGTCAAAATCATCTTGTATCATTGCATCATATTTGATGCAAGATTGAAATCACTCCAACTTTAGATCACTTGATGATCAAGAGTTTTCAAGCTTGTCACGCGGAAGGTGAAATTTACGAGCTGGCTCTGAAGCACTCTCTCGTGAATCACGGGGTGATTCAATGGATAGAAGGGTGATTGACTCGCTCAACCGGTGGAATAATCAACTCACTCGATCAATGAACGAATGAAGGATGTTGAATCACTCAATAAACTTAATCTGCAGGTTTCTAAAGTACTAAGTGACTCACTCACAAGAACTAAAGAACAAAATGACAAAGACTCAAACTTAGGCAAAAAAACAAAAAAAAATGTTTCTATTACTTTAAAATGATCAAGGTTCTTTACAATGAGGCTAATGATCAGCTTATATAGGCTGAGTACAAACGTTCTAAAAGCTAAGCAAAGAAAGAAGATATGTGAAATAAATTAAAAACTAGCCGTTGGCCTTTAAATACGAAATCGAGCCATTTATGGAAAGTCTTGAGTCTTGAGAGCTTGGGTGCGAATCCATGATTCTTTGGAGTGTCTAGGATCATTGTAGAAAGCTTCAAGACGTGCATAAGTGAATAAGGAAGGAGCCGTTGGAAGTTGATCTCTTTTGGCTCAATATATGGTAAGTAGTGACTCCCGGGTTCTTGTGTGGTAAGGTGTACCAAAGTTCGTGTGGTACATGTCTTGTGTGGTCTACATGTTCTCATGGTTCCCAGATGTAGCTTTGGGGTGCGTCCAAATGAAGGTAAAAGATAGTTTCCTTATGCATCTCCAAGTAGATCAACGGGCATGATCCAAAGAGTGGTTTGGATCCATTTCTTCTTTGGGGTGGTTCTCCATGGGCTGGGGCGTTGTGATGGATCAAATAGGTGTGTGGGCTTCTTCTTGGGCTGAGCCAAAGGTAAAGGCTGAAACTCGTCATAGCTTACAATCAGGTCATGTCTGTCAACGAGTACTTCAGTAAGTACGTTAGATGGTCCATCAACTATATCCTCTTGTACCATCTTCGAATTAGGTGGTTGGTAAATGATTTCTTCTAAACCATTAGTTTTCTTAGGGTTAATTTGTTGGTGAATAATTAACTCTAAACCTTGTGCTTGATCAGAACTCCATTTGGGTAAAGATTCTCCAAAATGCTCCGCATGGACCGGTTTGACATGTGTACCGGCTGGTTTGGTGTGCTCCCCGTTTGGTCTAGTTCTGATGTCCAAATCAATATTTGTATTTTTCTTTGGGCTTTTGTTTTTGCAGATATTAGATTCATCACGAGATATTTTCAATTTAAGATTATCAAATCTGAATTAACGAAGCTAAAACAATCTATTGAAAATTAAGCTATAATTTTTTTATCCTAGCTTCATTCAGATTAGATTATATGAGATTGTCATGGTTTAATTTGAACCTCAAGGGAATTTTTGGTTTATTTTAATGTAAATCTAAATAAATTATGGATATATATATATATATATATATATATATATGACTAAATATCGAATACAAACTAAAACTAAAATCATATCAAATCATCTATTGTTTATTTTGTATACTATTATTAATAAACCAAAATTCAAAAAACTGAAAAATTTGAACGCAAACCGAACTGAAATACAAATTGAAGATGAATTGGCCATTAGTAATATCCAACCATGAAATGTTATACAAATTTTTAGTCTTCGTTCTTCTGTTGTTGTCGGATTTTAGTAATTATTTAGATTTAAATTTTAAGGATTTAACTAAGGTTTTCGATCGATTTTTTTCATTTTCTTCACTTTGTAGGTAGAGCTATACTTTCAACATTCTCTAAAACTTTTGGTTTTGCAAGTTGAGCTAAAATGGTTGTTGAACTCAGATCTATAAGTATGGGCGTCCGCATGTCAGTTTCTGTCCTTTCTTTGGCACTTGGAGAAGCTGAAAACAACTATCACCTCTAATAAATGGAGCATCTCTTGATTTATCACTCTCACCTTTAGGCTTTGTATGATTATTATTTTTTTGAACTTTTGTTTCTTCTAAAAATATTGGGTTCAACACGAGAGATTTTTAATCTAATATGATCTAACCTGAACGTTGCTAAAACAATCGTTTGAAAATTAAACAATATCTTTTTTTATTATAACTTCATTAAAATTAGGTTATATCAGATTATCATGGTTTAATTTGCACCTAAACAAATTTGTTTTTATCGTAATTCTAAATGAATTGTGAATATATTATATTAAATCTCAAATACAAACCAAAACTAAAATCATATTAACTCATATATATTGTTTTATTCTGTATAGTATTGTTCATAAACCAAACTTCTTAAAATTGAAAAATTTGAACTCAAACCGAACCGAAATCCGAAATTGAAGATTGGCCATTAGTAATATTGTAATATGCAACAATGAAATGTTATATTTCTATTAAAATTAATATTTCAAAAAGAAAAAAAAAATACTTAACTCCGCAGCTACTTAGTCATAAAACAAATACGATATATTTTTAAATTCCCTAAGTAAGCTGACACAAACAAAGAAAAAATAAAATCAAACCCTAAGTAACAGTAATCACTAAAATCACCCTACACATTTAGACATTCCTAAAATCCAAATTAGAAACAGTAAGGCCCAAATAAAAAAAGCCCTGGACTCATAAAAGAGTTTCAGATTTCACGAGATCAAGATCAACGGCTACAATAAGAAGTCAATAAACAATCGAACGGTTATTAATCAATCCCATCACTTAAACCGACTATCTCAAACCTATGCGCCAAAGAACTCACAGCGCAATTTAGCAACTCTCAAAAAAACTTTTAATATCCCCAAAATACCCTTCTATGTAAAAACGGCACTTCGTATATAAACAAAACTCTTTCTCCTCCGTTTCTCAAAAGCGAGAGCAAAAAAAAAAAAGTTAACGAAGAAGACGAAAGAGAGAAAGAGTTTTTTTTTTTTTCTAGGTTTTTGATTTTCAATGGCGACGACGACGGGACATGAGAGATCAAAGATTCTTATCAATTTCTCGTTACCGAAGTTATGGGGGACTCAACGACATCTAAGGTGTGTGAAGGGTGATGATTCCGACGGTGGTGGTGGTTCTAGCTCCGGCGGTGATCAACGAATCCGTCGCCGTTCTTCGAATTTCGAATTCGATCATCAGACTCGACGATTGATGGTTGAATCATCGGAGAAAGAAGGAATCGAAGAGTTTAGAGAGAAGATTATGTTAGATCTTAGAAACGTTGCTGATAAGATAACGGAATCGATATTTAGGGAACAAGTTCCCGGCGAAGAAGGAGAAGAAGACGATAAAGTGATGGAGAGGGAGGATTCTCCGCCGGAGAGAGAGGTATCACCGCCGTCACCGCCGGAAGCGACGGGAGCAACGGTGGAGGTACGGCCGTGGAATTTGAGAAAGAGAAGAGCAGCTTGTAAAGCTCCGATTTCGGGAATCGATTCGGGATTAGTGATTGAAGAGAATAAACGAGTGAATTCGTCGATTTTAGGAAACGAATTGAGGAAAGATCGGAGTAGATTGTACTATACGTTGTCGAAGAAGGAGATTGAAGAAGATTATATGAAGATGACGGGACAAAAACCACCGCGTAGACCGAAGAAACGATCAAGAAACGTTCAAAAACAGATCGATGTAAGTTGAAAAATTCGCAGTTTTTTTTCGAAGTTTTGTTGGTAAAAGTGTTCTGATTTTGGTTTGTTTTTGTTTGTTACAGTTGTTGAATTTTGGTTCTTATATAACTGAAATCACTGAAGATCTTTACAATGTTCCAGACCAAGCTGAGAAGGGAAAGGTATGATTTTGTTTTTGACCTTTTTTTATATTGTTAAGTAAAGTGTGTTTACTGATTCTGCAGAGATGATGATATTGATGGATTGGAGACTTGGAGTGCTTGAAGTTTGTGAATTGCACAATTTTGCTTCTTTTTAAAATTATTCTTTGTTAGTTTTGGGGTTTCTAATGTTCATTGGCTGAGAATAACCTGTACAAAGATATGGGACAAAAGTAGTTCTGTTTCATTGGAACTTCATTGGAACATACTCTTCATTGTAAAGAAAAGCCAATATTAATCAATAATAGGATTTAACATTTTTTTATCAAATCTTCTTGCCTTATGTGATCATGATCCAAGCTTATAGATTTTAGACTGTTGTTGTTGTGTGTCATCTTTCATTCCTCTTATCATCTGCTTATTGATGATTGAATTACCACAACCGGGTTATCTATGATCGATTACTAACCTTCCGCGGGATTCACTATGATAATGTGTTAAGACTTTGTGTGTTTAGCAGTCATGATTCTTTGTGTTTGGGTGCATTGTATATTAGAAGGTTCAGTCATCTTTGGCGAAAGCGTGTGTATATGGTCAATGAAACGCAATGTCAATAATTTTGTTTCAAGGAGTGTGTGCTAAATTATTCCATGTGGGGGTCATTCACTTTCCCGCGTTGGATTGTTTTCCGGTCTCGTTCAATTCAGTTAACCAGTTGATATGGTTGAGTTTATATTAAAGTCTATGGCAATGGTTCAATTTAGTTATAGTTAAAAGGTTGAGTAACTTCTAAAAGATGGTCTATTGTAATAAAAAAATGAAAACTATAATAAAACCAAAAACTATATGTAATGTATTTGATTACCTTAAACCAATTTAAAATTCCAAACCGGAGGTACAATAATAATATCATATGGATAGATTTTAGCATTACATGTTAGTATATCCGCCTGAGAATTTTAATTATGTGGAATGTAAGATAGAGAAGATATGTGACGTCAAGAAAATAACTTGTTTGGAAGTTTTGGTATATTTTAGTAATTTAGATATTATGGAGAATTTCAATATTCTATTCTAATTCTACTTATATTTTTAGTCCAAACTATAGGTATTGATGTTATACATTTTCTTTTATTCAATACATGTAATTGAAAGGTATTGAGATAAAATGCAACCACACTGACATATAATTTTTTCGATTTCTCATTTACAATTTATATACAACTAATCATATTCAAATTTAGGCCCGACCCTGGGTCAAAACCTATGAAACAAGAGATTTAAGCATCAAACTCTATAAATAAATGTATGGGCATTATATTTAAGGAAATTGTTGTGGTAGAGTTTCCATATGTTTCCACTTTCAAGTCGCGAGTACAAGCCCAAATCTCCAAACCTTTGTAAAAAAAACAGAAATTCAACTGTTTTATAATGGCTTTATTATTATTTTTATTTTTTGCTAACAAATTTAATCATGGATCTTACTTACTCCACAATGCTTATTACCACCATTTTCAAGAAGTGTGTAACCGCCACTCAAGCGTTCAAAGTTCAAACCAATTTAACCGGTATGTATTATTATCCCTTATGAACCATAGGTCCAAATCCGATCTTAACAAAAACAAGGTGGCCCTTAAGAGTTCTTTCATTTCATTTAATCTTATAATTAGAATTTAAAATGTGGAATGTTGGAGTTTTCTTGGTCGAGCCACTCATTGTTTTGGTGATGACGCAAAAATAAACAAACTTACAATGTCGACTAAACTTACCAAACCCAAGTCTAACGAGCCTAGCCCACCTCTACTACGTCCTCTCGAGCGACGTAAAATGCCAGTCAAAGTCAACCCAAGAATATGAATGGACATATTCCACTATATACTACGACGATCAATTTTTCTATCAACAATTCTATGTTTTAATTTTTTAAAATCATAATCTTCAATTATCTTCACAATTATCGATTTTTCTTTACAAATATCATTTTTTTTGATAAATCTATTTACATGTTGATACTATTACTCTAATCCAAACTGCTAATAATATTATCACAAAGATCCAATCAACGAAGCATTCCTATGATCTTCTGCTACGGCCTAGTTTGTGAATTATTCTTGTTTTTTGGTTTTTGAAATTACAGACAAAACCCACATGCTGTCTAATCTTCACATGTGCTGTCGATATTTATATTCCATCATTATACAAACAGTAACAAATAAAAAAAATAAAGACATTTTCTGTTTGAATTTTTTTTCCCTCTCCGGCCACAAAAAAACAAAAAATGTTTTTCACAATTTTGTCTTTGTGTTTGTCTTACCATTACAGAGAGATCCAATGCTGAAAAATCCGTCGGCGACGTTTGAGATAAACGCCGGCGGTGGGAAATTCAGGACCGGACTGACTCGAATTCCACCGTTTCCGTTTCCGAAACTCTTTCTGCCGAGTGGCTTCGAGTGATAAGGGACTGATGAAGAGAGCGAAGATGATCTTCTTAAGCAAGACTTGTGTTTAGGAAGATTGTGAGTCTTGTGAGGTTGATGAGTTTCCTTGGGGAGCAAGTTAAGATTAGGGTTTGGAGTGGAGTTGCTCCGTGAGAGGAAATGAAGCGATCTGATTAGCCCTTTGCTGTTTCGGCTCTTGTCGTAGTTAAGACTTATGCTTCTCTTGAACTGTAAGAATAGTCCTCTTGGCTTGTCTTCGAAATCAGATTCAGGATTCAATAGAAGCTCTTTGAGTCTCATCTTCTTTTCTGGTGCTCTGGATGAGGAAGAAGAGGAGGAAGAAGAAGAAGATGATGATGATGAGAGAGAAGATGATCTTTGAACCCGAAAGGTTACTGTCTGGGGAAAAGATTCGTCTTTCTTGATCTGTACGGGAAGAATCTTGCCTTCGGAGAAGAGTTCATCAGCCGGAGAAACTTCTTGAATAGAACAACTTGAGCCAAAGCAGAAATCGAACTCCGAACCTGAATCAAGAAGTGTTGAGTCTAATCTAACTTCACCGTCGTCCGTTGAGTCTAGATCGTAGGAGAATGAGATTCTTGGACTGATTCCAGAACCAGAAGCCTCTGAACAACAAACGTCAATAGCCATAACCTCTCCCTCTCTCTAACTCTCTAGATATCTGTCTTCGTCTTTGTTATCATTCAAGAGCCAAAGCCTCGGGAAAAGAATAAAGAGACCTTGAAGATTTGAAAAAGAGTGTTAAAGAATGGAGAATGAAGAAGATTTGAAGTCAAAATAGAGGAAGAAAAATGAAGATTCCTCAAGTCAAAAATGGCAGCTTCAGCTTTTTTTTGTTTTGCTTTTGTAGATTTTCTTACGAAGGAGACAATAGGAGATGGAGGGACTAATCAGTTGTTGTAGTTTTCACAATAAAACAAAAAGAAAAAGAAGAGGAACAGCTAAAGCAAGATAAAGGAAGAGGGAAAGAACAAAATAAAATAGAAAAGTAATGTTGAGATTTCTATCTATTTGCCAAAACCAATATTAAAAGATAGATAGATACCAATTATCTTTGTCCTCGTTAGTAAAAGATGCTTAAAATGTATGTAGCCGAGCAGTTTATGTTGCATAAACTATTGTTGATGTGTTAAGCATAATCCATATAAGACAAATTATATTTATAATTAAAATGTTAATGATGAGTTGAATCTAACCAACTTTTAATTGGTTTTTTTTTTTAATGTTTGAAAGATGAAATTTTATTTAATCAAGAATGTGTCTTACACCTATGATGCAAGTCGCACGAATACACTGAACGGGGATTACTTTGAGGTCCTCGAATTGCAAACTAATACATAAACAAAAAAAAATTGAATTAGATAAATAGCAATTGAGATTCTGTGTTAAGTAAATGATTATTGGAAAATTTATCATTAGAAAGAGCAAAATGTATAGTTAAAAATTTAAAAGCTATTTTATTGAATATAGGTATCTTTATCGTGCATTAATGTAGAATCACAACCTATTAAGATCACACATTTATATGAAAGAAAAAAAGATATACATTTGATAAATTAGATTTTAACAAAGAAAAAACAACAATCCGAAATTGTTGTAATTAAATATAATAATGTATTGTAAATAAATTAGATAATCTATTGATTCTTCTTCTTTTCATCTTCTAAAGGAGATAATAGTGTAGATAAGGAGATAGAAATATAGGGGAAGAGAGTAATAATAGAGAGACTTTACGTTACTTTTCGTAGTAGAATTGTGTATTTAACAACTGAAAATATAGACAAAATTTACTGTAAAAAAATGACAATGAACTCCATATTAAGTTATGTACACAAATGTTTTTTTTTGACTTTCGTAACATCAATTCCATTTTAAACTTTTGTTTTTGGTAGTAACTTTTTATATCTTCTTTGGTAGTAGAATTTCAAAGAAAGTAATATAATATGATCACCTAGTGATTCCTTCTGTTTATCTTTTACCTTTTTGTTGGAAATGACATCTGATAATAGTGTCTGCATTTGAATCTACATAGTACCACAATTATTAATCACCAAGGGTATCATTTGATACATTGTACTTGATCATTGCCGTATGATATCTCTCAGATATTTTAATATATGTTTCACTATAACATAGATATGTCTGTAAAGGACAGTAACAATATCCACTAAGAAAAATTTAACCACATATTAAAAAGAGAACTTAATCAGCAATGCACGTTTTCTGGTTTGAAACATTGCAGCTATAAAGTCGCTCAATGATCTGAAATATTTTGTATATATAATGTAAGATCAATCGTTGGATCAATAATACTTGCATCTATATATAAAATGAATACTTATTGCTGGCGACACCATTATAATTGAAGTCATTTGCTCTAATCATGTGAAGAGAATATAGATCACGTACGTGACTATAATAATCTTTAGCAGTTATTGATTATACAAATGCGACTAGCGAGCATGTGTTTTGGGGTTTGATCCGATCTCTAACCGAAAGATTTGAGAACAACGTACAGGATCTAGAGAGAAGCATCTTCGATTTTGTTATTTTTAAAATTGATTTTGGTTTTGAATGGTAATCATGCTAGCGTTCGTGTTCAGGTGAACTGTTGCATTATACAAAAAAAACTTGATACATTGTGGCAGTGTTCTAAAAAGCGGTCTAGGCGGTCGCTTAGGCTCCGACTAGGCGCTAGGTTCTCATGCGACGTATAGATAACCGCCTTAACTTCCTAAAATTACATAGATCTTGTTTAATGTATTTTTTTCAATTTCAATTAGAGTTTTATATATATATATATAGTTATAAATATTCATATATTGTTTAATATAAATATAAATAAATGTTTTATCTAGTTTTTGTTTATAATTTCATAACTTTTAGTTTTATATAGAGATTTTATATAACTTTTATATATAGTATCATATTTATAATGTTGTATGTTATAAACGTGTAAACCGCCTAAAAAATCGCTTAAGCCCCGATTAGGCGTTTTAGGCGCTAGGCATTAAGTCACCACCCGCTTAGCGCCTAACGCTTTCTTGAACACTGCGTTGTGGTATGGTGAATGTATTTGTTAAATCTGGCCTTTTTTTTTTTTTTTTTTCCTTTCAGCGATTCTTTTCAAAAAATTTTTTTGCCATTCCGATGAGTTTAAAAACCTAAAACAAAATTTTGAGATCGTATTTGTTCAAAAGTCTAATTTGTTTGCATTAAATATTTGTTGAATATTTACAGCCCAAAACGGTTAAAACTTAAAACCCATTACGTAATAGAATATAATTGAACTTAAAAGCAAGAAGCCCATGATTAGTAGAATAAACCCATTCGGATGAGGAGATGCAGAGAACGGCGAGGGTTCACAAATAGAGAATTCAAAAGCAGTTTTTTTTTTTTATACAAGTTATGTCAAATTTACGTTGCTGTTAATTTTGAGAAATATATATTTGGGAGAAGAAGATTGTTTGTGAGAAGTAGCAGTGAAAGATAAAATCGAAAAAAGAAAACCTAATTGAGAAGATGAGTGTGAAAGACGAAAACTCCAAGAAATCGATGGAGCTCTTCCTCAAGATTGGTTTGAATGAGAAAACCGCAAGCAACACCATCGAAAACAACAAGAAGCTCATGTCCGATCTCACCGCCATCATCTACGAGGCTGGTGCGTCTGATGGATGTGACAAAACAACAGGGAATCTACTTTACTGTGTGAGTTAATCTCTGATTCTTAAACCCTAAATTACTTGATTGTGTTAGCCAATAATGGTGGAAATCTTATAATGTTGTGTTAGGTTGCAACTAGGCTTCCTATAAGTGCTCGTATGAATCGTTCAGATTTGATCAAATGCATCATGTCCTTTAAGTTACCAGCCCAGAGGAATGCTGCAATTAAGTATTTTGAAGATATTGAATCTAAAGACTTCAACATGAATGAATTTGAAGAAGCATGTGGTGTTGGTACGTAATATTTTCCGATGTAATCTTAATTTAGCTTGAATTGTATATTAAGTCAGAGACAACTTGAAGTTGATAGCTTCAATATGTTATTGGAACAGGGGTTGATGTTTCAGCTGAAGATATTGAGAAAACTGTTAGTGAAATCTTTGAAGAGAACAATAACTCAATATTGGAGAAGCGATACCGAACTAATGGTTAGTCTTTGCTCTTTACATCGTTGTCCAAGATATCGTTCTTCTCCTATTCGATGTTTTTCGTTTCCACACAACGTGATGCATTTATGTTTTTTGTAGAGGGTAAATTATTGGGAGATGTCTTGAAAAAGTTACCTTGGGCAGATCCTCAGATTGTACAGGTGAGCAAATTCTGTTTTCTTAGGTGGAACATGATGTTTTTTTTTTTGTTGTTATTTGGTAGTTAAATACCAATCTTCGATTTTCTGATCGAGAGTCATGTTTTCTAGAAAGTCATAGGTGAGAAGATGTGTGAAATGCTTGGTGAGAGAACAGCTGCGGATAATGAGAAACCGGTTAAAAAGAAGGAGAAAAAAGAGAAGCCTGCCAAAGTTGAGGTGAGTGTAGCTAATCTTACTGTTTTTCTCAATGGTTTAAGTTGCGAGTTTATATGTTTTCATATTTGTGTCTTAATTTTCGGTAAAGAAGGCTGCTGCTGAAGCTGCTTCGAAGCCATGTGAAGAGGTGCTCAATCCATTACCCATATTACCTCCGCCAGATCATAATATTAAGGTAATAACTTTTTCTATGACGGTTCTTTTGCACACTTTAACATTTGTATCTCGTCCTTCTTTACTTCCAAGTAGTAGTTGCATAAGAACATATGAATTAAACATATATGTTTCTTATGACTTATGAGTTCTTATGGTGGTGATGTGGGACAAAGCTGCTTATAAACTGTTGAAAAAATTTCTTTTTTCAATATAACATGAAAGATATGAATGTGTATATTGATGAAAGAATTTTGACAAGAGCAATTTTGTTGTAACCTTGTTATTATTTCCATCAGGTTCACACAGAGGTGTCTTTCAGTGACGGCTCTGTTCTTAGATATAGTAATACTAGAGAACTTCTTGATAAACATTTAAAGGCGACTGGAGGCAATGTTTACACCCGCTTCCCCCCTGAACCAAACGGTTATCTTCATATCGGACATGCTAAGGTAAAGTCTATATATGAATGAGGTTTTAGATACTTTCTAGTGGGGAATAATGTTGTATATATGCTTGGTAAGACCAACATGTTTTTGGTTATATTGTGATAAACAATGTTACTCTCAGGCTATGTATGTTAATTTTGGTCTTGCAAAGGACCGAGGTGGTTGCTGTTATTTACGGTAAGATTTCTTAGCTTGTAGCAATGGTTTTTTCTTTTATAAAATCATTGCTTAGCATTGTTTTCAACATATGATTTCTCAGGTTTGACGATACAAATCCCGAGGCCGAAAAAAGAGAGTATATTACTCACATTGAAGAAATTGTTAACTGGATGGGTTGGAAACCCTTCAAGGTACAGATTATCATCTTTATATCCACATAAGCTTAGTATTACTCTGTTCAAAGTTGTCTCACATACACTTACCTTTATTTTTCTTGTAGATTACATACACTAGTGATTATTTCCAAGAGTTGTATGATTTGGCAGTGGAGTTGATCCGGAGAGGCCATGCATATGTTGATCACCAGGTTGAACAGAACTAATTTTATCTGATAGTGGATTCTTAACATGATTCGGTATCGAAATCTGCGTAGAGCTGATCCTAATAGTATATTGTTTTGTGATTTCAGACTGGAGAAGAAATAAAAGAGTACAGAGAGAAGAAAATGAACAGCCCTTGGAGAGACAGGCCTATTGAAGAATCTCTGAAACTTTTTGACGAAATGAAACGAGGATTGATTAAAGAAGGGAAGGCGACGCTACGAATGAAAATGGATATGCAGAATGATAACTTTAATATGTATGACCTTATTGCATATCGTATAAAGGCAAGTGAAAAATATTAATCTCTTGTTGCATAATCCAAATTCTGTTTTCATGTTTCGGTTGGTGATTTGACGTGTTTGTACATATTCTTTGCAGTTTACGCTTCATCCACATGCCGGTGACAAATGGTGCATCTACCCAAGCTATGATTATGCTCATTGCATTGTTGATTCTCTTGAGAATATAACACATTCGGTTAGTCTTTTTTCTAAAACTTAATTCTATATCATTGCGCGCGGTACGAGTTGTTTTAAGTTTCGATCTTGATGCAAGAATGGCTCACCTTTTGCTTCCAAGACCATCAAAATTATATTTGCATCCCTGATATATTCTTATGTGTATATGTTATGTAGCTCTGTACACTCGAATTTGAAACTCGACGTGCTTCTTACTACTGGCTATTACATTCTTTGGGACTCTACATGCCTCATGTGTGGGAATATTCACGGTTGAATATAACAAACACCGTGATGTCAAAGCGTAAGGTTGGTCAAAATTGGAACCTGATACATTCATTAACAACTATGAAGGTTTTATTTTCTAGAGAATCATCCTAATTGTATTATTTTGTTGTAGTTGAATCAAATTGTGACAGACAAGCATGTCCATGGTTGGGATGATCCGCGTCTGATGACACTTGCTGGTTTGAGACGGAGGGGTGTGACTCCAACCGCGATGAATGAGTTTATAAAAGGAATTGGCATTACCAGAAGGTTCATTTATGTGGCTAGCTGGTTTAGTTCAATTCTTACCTATCTTAGTTATTTTGTTTTAATAAGCCATCAATTGTATATACTGCAGTGATGGTAGTATAATAAATATGAATCGCCTTGAGAGTCATATTAGAATGGAGTTGCATGATTCCGCTCCGCGAACCATGGTGTTGGTTCATCCCCTTAAGGTGGTCATCACCAATATGGAATCTGATAAGGTCATAGAGCTTGATGCAAAAATATGGCCCGAAAATAAAAGTAACGACCCCTCATCCTTCTACAAGGTGAGAACTCTGTTTTTAAGAACTCGACACATGATGTGAATGTCACCTTTTTGGTTTTGGTTCTTGTATTAAATATTTTTTTGGTTTTGTTTCTTGATATAGGTTCCTTTCTCTAGAGTTGTATACATTGAACGAGGCGATTTCCGACTGAAAGATTCAAAAGATTACTATGGGCTTGCCCTTGGTAAAACAGTCATGCTAAGGTAAATGCAGCGTAACACAGAGACAAATGCAGCTTTCTTGAAGTAACTAGCTAATATGGTTCCTGTTTTGCAGACATGGTTTCCCTATCAAATGCACTGATGTTGTTCTTGCTGATGACAATGAAACTGTTGTTGAGATCCACGCAGAGTATGATCCTGAAAAGAAGACTATACCAAAAAAGGTTCTTCTAACAACACTAGATAGATCTTTACCCTCTTAAAAGCCGTTATTTTCGATTCGTGTTTGATATAAAAAAGTGATTTCTTTGGCAGGGATTTTTACACTGGGTCGCTGAACCCGCACCTGGAAAAGAGCCATTAAAGGTCGAAGTTCGGCTATTTGACAAATTATTTTATTCAGAGGTACGCGATTTCTCTGTTTCTTTTGTTTTATGGATCATTGGCCAGAGTTGTCACCTTATACTGTCTTAAAACAATATACAGAACCCGGGAGAACTAGAGAATTGGCTCGACGACATTAACACATACTCCAGAGTGGTAGTTTCAGATGCTTTTGCTGTACCAACACTTAAAGAAGCTGCCCTTGGGGACAAATTCCAGTTCGAGAGACTAGGTATAAACATCAAAACATCCCAAGTGTTTCCTTTTTCGATCGTTTATTGAAATCAAGAGATAGATGAAAAATGGGTGTGTTTCTTAACAGGTTATTTTGTGGTTGACAAAGATTCTACCCCGGAAAAGCTAGTGTTTAACCGGACAGTCACACTGAAAGAAAGCTCTAGTAAACCTGGAAAGTGAGAACAGTCAGGCCCGGCCTGGACGACTAGCCGATTAAGAAAATGATAAGGGCTAGGGCCAACAAGTTAAAAAAAAAATTTTTTTTAGAGTAATAGTTACATATTATGATAACCAAATTTACTGATTGTTTACTAAAAATTGTTGTTTATACAAATATTTTTTTAATACAATTTCAATTTTCAACATTTTTTAAAAAAGGTGAAGTTAACAACATTTTGGACAACAATTTTGATTGGCTTGATACGCACGGAATGCAACAACTTTTCTTACATTTGTTATTTTGTTCATCATCATCTTGAATTTGAAGTGCGTTAGAGTTTGTGAAAGTCATTGGTCAAAAATTTTAGCTCGTCAAAATACACGAACCATAACCATTGGAAGACTCTTTCTCTATCTGCTATAGTGTGATGTTGATACTTACTGTCCTACAAAGTGGCCGAAAGCTTTGTGGTAGAGACTAAAGAGAGTTTAGTCTTTTCACGCATGTGATTTTGATTGACTCAAATACTTGAAAGAGATTGTTGTATTGTGCTATCTTGCCTTTTTTCACTCTGCTTTTTTTTAACTCCATCGACATCATTCAATCTTATTTTCGACCTCTACATTGCTCAAAAGTTTAATAATTGGTTCGACGAATGTGGCATTTATTGTGTATGAATATTCTTTAAAGAACCATAGAGGCACATGGAAAGATTACTCGATTTAGGAAGGAATAAGGTGCCATTTGCCTTTGGGATTTAAGGATAATGCTGCTGACGTTATTGTACTCCTTCACTAGACTTGATTCTATGCTCTCTACATGTGTATTAGTGCAGAAGTGCATATGGCATCACTTATCCTTCTATGATTGTTCTTTTCTTTTTTTCAAAATGGGATAGTACAATTTTTTCACATGATGATATCAGGATAACTAGACCCAAAAGAATGTTTTATCTCCAAAATATCGGTCCGATATATACGAAAGAATTTTCTTTTAAAGTATGAATATCGCATGTTACATGTTTTAAAAAATATATTTTTGAGACCATATGGTCCAGTAGCTACCCAAAAGTTTAGTATTTCTACACCAAATAATTTGGAGTATATATAATCTTTAAGAATGCAAACTATTACATATTAATAGAAACAAAATTTAACAATATTTCTCGAATGGTGCACATAGAGCCGTTTGGCATGATTTTTGTATAAATGTAAAATTATCAATTGTATTCATGCTTGTAGTGTTGATAGAATTGTTCGTTTGTAGAATCGTATGAGGAATCGTGTCTATATAGTAAAAAAAATAAAAAATGTTCGTAAACGATAAAATCATCATTTAGAACAGAATTAAAAATTAGATAGCTTTTAAGTTTTAACATGACAATGATGTAATATATATGGAAAAACATTATCAATCACGAGTTAATTTATAATGGCATCTTTGTGTATCTTCACAAATGCACGTTGCTAATACACAGTCGACATGTGAGACACGAGGTTGGTTCACTATTAGCCGAAACATGAGAATTTCTTCATGTCTTAGGTTTGACTAAATTTGATTTTGAATAGTTATGGAAGTGAGGATTTAATTTGTTTGAAGAATGTGAACAAGATGATCTTGGAAACACAGAACAAGAAAATGAGCATATATATGCGTAATACGTGTAACGTGTGGTTCTAAGATTTGGTGCCAAAATAACACTGTTTGCTTTAAGCTGGTCATAACTTTTGTTGTAAATGTCGTGTTTCATGAACCAAACCAGCTGGTGTTCTTAAGTTGGTGTCTCTTCTTAAACAATCATCTTGACTTTTGACTTTCTCTAGTCTTTCATACTAACCTACCTAACCATATCAACATTAATATACCAGTGCCACTCTACTTCACCATAATTTGTAGTATTTCTAACCAAAACGTATTGAATTTTAAAACACATAGTTTCTTCAAACCAAAGATTAGAACATGGTAAATTAATCTTTCGTACGAACTGAAATATTTGGTATTTTCTCCCGATTTTCTTTTCGGGTTAAACCGATGGACTATCGATTTCGAGTTCATAAATTTCGACACCTCATTTCTGCGCAACTCCAAATTCTGTTTATTTTTGGTGTTTCTAATAAAATCAATATAGCACTAGGAATGTTATTTTGGCCTATCTCGACCTTAACAAGCTAATATGGTTCTACGACGATCTTGATTTGAGCTTGATTATTTTAAGATTTAGGTTTGGTCTCACTATCTGGTTGTATATACCAATCCGCAGATAATCAAACTATCCAGACAAAATAAAGATTAAGCATTGGTGATATATATAGACCAAACATGACTTCATTTTATTTGTTTCCAAAACATTTTTTAAAAAAGGTGGTTTGATCTTTTATTTTGTCCTCCACAACATCTTTCTATTACAGTCATTAAAGTAAATGTGGTTGCTGTTGTTGAGTTGGGAAAACATGAATTTATGGGATAAAATTTCCAGTAAATATTGAGCATTATATAAAATAAAATTGTAAGATGCAAAGAAATGATTTGGCCGGGTGAATTATAGTCTTAAAAAAAATTGCAACTAACAATATCCGTAATTAATGAATATTTGACCTATACAGTAATGTTTCTTATCAAATTGGGTCCACGTTACTCATGGCTTTTCTAAAAGTATTTGGCGTTTATCCACCAGTTTTAGATATTTATCTTAAGTCACAATATTATAATTTCGCGTCCACAAGGATTTTTTTTTTTTTTTTGAAGATCTATTCTTTCTTTCTGAAATACTATATCTTTATGTAGAAAAACAATTCGTTCATTATTTGAAAAAGTAACATGAAATGTATGTAAACATTTAGGAAAGTCGGCCATTTCATATCCGACCTAAATTCAAGTGTTCAATTCATACATAACAGTTTCTTATGTGCTAAAATATACCTAATCTTTTTAAAAATTTAAATTTCATACCTGAATTTCTAAGGTGATGATGACGTGGCAACGACGTCATACAATTCACGTCCTTGGTAAATTCAGGTATGAAATTTGAATTTTTTAAAAAATTGGATATATTTTAGCACATAAGAAACTGTTAGGTATGAATTGAACACTTGAATATAGGTCGGTATGAAATGGCCGACTTTCCCATTAAAAATTTACATACACAATGAGTGTGATCTATCGTTCATGACCTCTCAAAAGTGCATCAATATTTGTTCCAACTTTTAGTGGTACCTTTGGGTTCAAATCATTGTGGAGTTTCCATGTACTTATGAAAGGCTTTTGAAGTGACCTCCAATAATTCGATCCCATTAACAAGACTTCTCCAAAGCCACCTTTCTCTATCATTTTAGTTGAAGCTCTTTTGGGATAATTATAATAAATAATTGATAGGTCCTTTGTCTCTATTATCTTCTTGAACCAACATTGATTACTGCTGGTATACAAAAACAATAAGGCATTGGGAAATATAGAATTGATAAATAAAGAGTGCGATCCAAAAAATCTATAATATAAATGATCTTTTGTATGGAGATTAACTATATATGGTTTGTCTAAATGCTAAATAAATTTTATGTAAGAGCATTCAAGAATCAGTACTTTGATTAACTTTTTTTTTTATGATGATTTTTTGATTTCACGAAAACGATTTATGTCAATCAAGCCAACTATCATGTAATATCGTCAACGGTCTTCCAAAGAAACACATCAAATTTGGTGAAGAGACAGATGAACATGTCTCTATCCCCATCATTTTAATATCTTGGGATAGATCGTCCCTCCTAGCTTTTGGGTTCTTTCACCTGTTGAGGTGAGATTAGATAGGTTCTCATGTTCTCTTTTCACAAAAATCCACATAAGTCTCAAAGATTTCAAGACAAGAGACCACCCTTTACTATTTACATTTAAGTTTAGTCATGTATAAAATTGACCTGGTTAGCTCATAAATTCCATATACTGATACAAGATTTCATGAATTCGAAGACTTGTATAACAAACAAACAAGCATTATCAATAATTATCAAAAAACTTTGTTCATATTCGAGTGTTTGGTGAGAAAATTTGAGACTATTAACATGTTTTAATCTCCAATCCGAAAATAATATGATTAATGTTTAAAACTTCAGAAATTCCATACATTGATACAAGGTTTCATGAATTCAAAGACTTGTATAACAAACTATCATTATGACTTAGTAATTACTCGCAACAAAGAAGATACAAATTTAAAATGTTCTAATCTCCAACCCGAAATAATATGGGTAAAAAGGTTCGAAACTTTTTGCTTACTTAAAAGAAAAAGTATATTAGTACATAAAAATAAATCCATATAGTGGTAGGCTCTACCATCTCATCTCTTGACGACTTAATTAGTCCCTAAACTGCCAAATGTCATCCACATTCCACATGGGATCTTGTGTAACATCCTCGTACGCTGAATAACCATCTGCCATGTGGCATTCCATTGAGATGTCCGAGTTTACCATGTAATCCTCCATGCCAGGGACATAACCTCCCAATTCTTGAACATTACCTTCATGGAAACACATCGAGCCATCGATGATATTGGTGTTGTTTTGATCCATAAAGTGTGGAACTGTCGTTAGATGAGACATGAAAGTAGAAGTTGTAGAGGAACCGTCTATGTTGCTGAAACCCGAGTAAGCTATATCTTTTTGCATATTCATGGAGTCGTGAGATTGAGAAGGAAGATTAAGAGAGTTGTTGTTGTTGTTTTGGGGACAACAATAAGTAGTAGTAGTGGATGAGTTTTGTTCCATCTTCTCGATCAATCTAGGGACCCAAAAACTACGAACAGCGTCAAAGAACTTGTCGCTGTTAGATTCGATGTTGAGTTGTCGAGCTTGTTTTTGAACTCTTGTTCTCCAATAGTTCTTGATCTCGTTATCCGTTCTTCCTGGTAAGTACTGTGCAATCTTGGACCACCTTAGAAAACAAATATTCGTTTAGAAACAGAACAAAAAAAACCAAAAGAGTTTTGAGATATGAAAGTGACTCATCACTCACCTATTACCCCATTTAGAGTGAAGCTCAAGGATTAAAAGTTGTTCTTGAGGACTAAGATTCCCTCTTCTTATGTCGGGTTTCAAGTAATTCAACCATCTCAATCTACAACTTTTTCCAGTTCTCTTTAGTCCTGTTCTCATTTTTTTGTTAAAGAAAAAGATTATATATAGTAAAGTGAGATAATCTCTAATTAAAGAATCAAAATCAAGTTCTTGATTAATTACCAGCACATTTAGCGACGTAATTCCAACGACCTTCACCGTTATGGAGAATGTAATTAGTGAGAAGAGTGTCTTCCTCCAAAGTCCAAGGCCCTCTTCTCAGCTCTGCCTCTTCACTTTCTTTAGTGAAGTTCTTCTTCTTTGAATTTTCCATCCTTATTTTCAATCTCTCAACTAATGTTTCTCTACTTTGTTTTGTGGGTTTTCGTTTCTTTTAAGCTCTATGCATGCATGACTGTTTACAGAAAGAGATAGAGAGAGACTTTTAGGTGCTTTGAGAAGTGATAGTGAATCCACAGGTTCTTGGGAATTTATAGACTCGTGGTATTGGAAAATGTTGTTACTTTAGCCATCATCTTGCTTTTTTCCAATGAAAAATTAATTATCACACGTTTCCAAATTTATACATTCCTGAATTAGTTTCTCGTTTTAACTCATACTAACAAATATTAAAAAAAAAAAAATAACATTGTCAAGAACATTTATACATTCTCTCTTTTATAAGAGTAATAGATTACCTAGTCCCTCTGTTTTCACTTTTCAGTCGAGTTTGTGTTATATAACGAAAATAAGAGTTCGTTTAGTTAAATACTATTTAATTGAAAAAAAAATCATGCATCCTATAATGATTAATTAACATTTTTAAAATTGGCAAAAACATGTTTTAATTCATTTTATTTGTTATCGCAAAATATCTTATTGACATTTTCTTAATCGCGTCTCTGTTTTCATCTTATGCAATTTTTCTGAAAATATTTTTCGAGCTACCATAATTCAACAGCCAACACATTTGTTTTGTATATGCAAACATTTTTTTTTTAAAATCATCTGGTTTTGGTTTCAGTTAAATAATACACCCAAATATGACTTTTCTTGAAAATTTTTATTTATATTTGGATTATTCGAATCCTGCGATGAATTCTGGTCCAAGTATATAATTCATTAGAAGCATAGAATATATATACAGTTTCATTAACTTTTTTTTATGTGACGATGAAACAGAAATGGAATTTTGGTGATTTAACTATATGGATTAGATGTTCACGTGAAAAGAATATGGAACAGAATTTTGGAAGAAGAAAGTACGATTTAGATTCTTAAATACTAAAAGTTAACTATACAGGAAAAGTTTACAATAGTCATATTCATAATATGCCAAAGATTTCATTTTAACTCTTACCTTTGTGTAGTAACTCTTTCTTCTACTTCTAAAAATTGTCTTTACCCCAACTTTGCCTTATAGTATTATAAAAATTTTGGTTTTCCATTTGATAACGTTACTTAATAAGTTAATATTGATGTTTAATTAACCTAGTTTCTAGGCCATAACATAATCATTGGTATAGGAAGAATCATACATGTTCTTATTCGAGCCAAACAAAATATTACAAAACTTAATAAATCATTGTCCCACAAATTATTGATTTAATAACGATTTGAACCAAAACAATCCAAAAATTGGAATAAACACTCCGAATGTCTGATCATGACTTCATGAGTCAAGACTGTGGTCGATGTATCATCATCCGTATATTACATGTTGTTGTGAACCAAAAAGAAGAAAAAAAAACTAAATGCTTTATTGTGAAAAATAAAACATTATATAATCACTGACAAATATCAGATTTACACAAATTTTAGAATGATATAAATTGCAACTTTGATGTAAATGGTAAAACTAGAAGACAGCTATTTTTAACAACAATTTCTAGAAGCCAGCTAATTTGTGCCGACTTAGCATAGCATATTATCCTTTCAAACTTTGAATATTCAAAGATTCTTCTTCCTATATCAGTTTTCATTAGCTCATATTGTATTTTAAACTATTTTGTTAAAAAAATAATAAATTTGGAAAAATAAGGAAGGGTCGTGTCGCTTTTAGATGGGCAAGTCAAAGAATGTCTATGTGCATGTATTAAAAACTTATGGTATTGCCAAATAACTCTTATTTACTGTTCAAACCAATCTTTTGAAGATGATAACCTCCAAGAAACCAAAAAAAATGTACATAAAGCCTAAAGACCAGGAATAAAGAAAACAAAGTCGATTTGACATTTGTGTCTTCATTATCCTCTTATGATATAATCAACAATGACATTTAAAAAAAAAAAACAATGACATTTTAATAAATTCTTACTATAGTATTAGTAACACTCATTTTTGTTCTGTAGAATTACAATTAAATTCATTTCATGAAAATTTATTATCAATCGAATTGGACTAATGTAAACAAATTTAAATATTTTTGGTCGTCTACAACTCACATACGCATATTTTTAAATTTAAAACTCTAATTATAGCCTAACGATGAACGAGGACAATAATACAAATCACGAGACTACATAAGAAGATGATTGATTGTTACATGTTTCTCGAGTTCGTCAACATATACTCTCTCTGTTTCTTAATAAGTGTACGTAGTTTAAGCAAAATAAATTTGTTTCCTTTTATTTGTTTTTTTTCAAATTTCAAATTTCAATGTAATAATATTATTTTTTATTATTATTTTTGACTCTTGAAATTCTGAAGTTTGTTTTTTCATTGGTTGAATTGTTTATAAATAGATAATTAATCATATTTTAAAATAGAAAAAACATAAAATTAAATAATTTTTTAATCTATGTGTCAAAACCTTAAACTACAACTAAATATAAACATAGGGAGTACAAGATAAAGATGATTGCAAGATTCTATCGAAACCTTACGAGTTATGCAACTAGGTTGATCTTGAGACCAAGTTGCTATATACAAGATTCTTGTTAAAGTAAGATTAGAGTCCATATATTGTACAACGAAACAATACACCATATATTCTGGATAATCGAAAACCTAAAGATAAGTTGGGACACAAAAAGAACAAGTGTGTAACAAGTTTTACATATCCTTTCCAAAAATATCCATATCACTATTGTACAGCCATAGGTCTTAGAAGAAGAGGATCAAATCAGCATTCTGTGGATAAATTCTCATAGTTCATAGCGATAATAGACAGCTTTTTGCTTCATAAACAAGTTGCTGACTTTGTAATAATGCATTAAGATTTAGATGGAGAAAGAGAGATGTGAAGTACCCAACTTGATGTATATGGACTTTGAAATCGAAATTGTTATTGAGACTTTTAGTAAAAAGAAATTGTTATTGAGACTTTATTGAAATGATTGAGACCAAACTTGAAATCAGAGTAAGAATTACAATGCAGTCCTAGTCGATGTGATGGATCAAAATCTTTGCAAATAAAACAGAGACATGTATGGATAGTGTAAACTGAGACCACCAGGCTTGTGTAATCACTTGCTCACAAGAAAATAAAAGCAATTCACTCTTCTGATGGCAGGCATTCATCGACCATCTCCACGAGGTTTGGATTCTCTAGTGCAGCCGCCACACGTTCTTTATCGTTTAGTTGTTTATTCACTGCATTTTAAAGACCAAGAAACCAGACATCATGTCTAAAAGAAGTACACTCTGATGTAAAGCAAAACACGCATACCAAAAAAGATGGATAGAGATATTGAAAATGACATACATGCATCCTCTGTTGCATGAGAACCAGGCGCTACCCGTATATCAATCTGAAAAATATAGAGTTGTTTCAGAAGATTGAGGCACATAACAAATTCTGTCGTGTGTACTTTTAAGGCAGTCGTAATGACATTTAGTAGAGGCTACAGCAATATTCTCTTAGCAAGTATCAGAACAGTTGCGTAAGAATGAAACAAGAAAAAGGTTCTTCGCCTCACATATCACAAGGAGAATGTGTCGGTGAATGTTTAATTAGTGCAATACTTCATGAATGCCAAATGTCCAATTATGTTCAAACTAGTCTCAATAATGTGAAAGGCAAATATGAGCTCAGTAGATCATATTGACAATGCTCAAAATACGCAGGAATACAGAACCGGAGAAACAAAGAAAACAAAAAGTATCAGAAAGCTTTGTACCTTGTATCGAGAAGGAAGGCTTCGCAGAAGTTTCACGCGGACACAAAGACCGATAACGGTTGCCATGCTACAATGTTCCACAGTTGGAGTGAACGTAACCCTGAAAAGAAATGGCATAGCTCAACAGATTGGCTCAAAAGAACACTAAAACCCATACTAAAACGTTAAATCCCAACATGTACCTAACATAACTGTTCTCATCATCCACTTCAACTGAGTCTTCTGTAACAACTCTGAGATCTTCCAGAGTATTAGGATGCTCTGGATCCTTGATATCTCTTATATGATTTGTGTATTGTTAAGGAAAAAACAAAAAAGAGATAATCCAATATCTTTCTATATCAACTAACACAAAGTTCAGTCTTTTTGTAAATTACCAGACGGATATTACACATTCTTATGAGAAATTCAGCTAAAAAGCAAGTCTAGTTGCTCCGAAACCTACTTCGAAAAGATCTCGATATGCATACGAGAACAAAAGATTCATGATTTCTAAATAGCTTAAGGAGTATGTCAAGTTGTTCCAATACCTACTTATCAATATGTATAAGTACACTAGCTACTGCTAATTGCAGACGATAATGGCATCAAAACAAAGACACAAAAGGATTGCAATTAAACCAATTCACAAAATTAAGGATATCAAAAATCTCAAGTTGATCAATTGGTTCTGGTGTAAACTCATCGGTAGTGCTTGTATCAGTTCGAAGACGCCTCTCTTTCTTCGGGTAAATGATTGGGTTCTCGTTAATCAATCCAGTTACCATTTTCTTCTCCCCTGCCAAAATTAATCAACTCGTCAAAGAACAAAGCTTCACAAAACCCTAAAACCCTAAATTTCCAGCGAAGAAGCAAGCAGCGAATTGATAACCGAAAGGACATATACCGGAATCCAAAATCAATTAATCAGCAAAGTTTTAAGCTTTGATTCGATTAGAGAACAAGAGAGAGAGGCAAAGATTTTCAATTTTGCAAAAATTGTAAGAGTCGAAATTAACAGGAAAAGAAAATCGGAGATAGATCAAAAGCTAGTAATATAGGCTTACGAGTACGATAAGAATTTGAGGAGTAGCTCTGTGAAACCTCGCCGCCAATTTAGAATCCTATGATCCAATAAGAACAGCGCGAGATGGAGAAGATGATGATGATGGTGCTAATTTCTTTTTCTTTTTGTTTTACTCTATATGATGCTAATTATATCGTCATAACTCTATTTATCGTAAATCATCATTTTCGATAATAAATAATATTCACATATTGATATATATATATATATATATATATAAAGTATAGATTATAAATTTTATATTTTGTTAAGTTAAAATATAGATTATAAAATTTATATTTTGTTAAGTTAAAATCTACAAATATGATTTAAAATAAGCCTAACAAAAAATTGATCTTATAAAAAATGCTTATAATATAGTATTTATATGGGACAATTTTGTTTCGTTATTTACTTTTAACATTGTAATTTAATATTTTAAAATACGGGAGATATTTGATCTCGATTTTTATTTCATTTATTTTTTGAACTTTGGAAGGTAAAAACGTATTTATGGACTCTAAACAATTAGTTAATATCCTTTACCAAAATTTATGACAAATATATTATATAATTATTCACCATAAATATTTGCACCCCATATCTATAATATTTTTTTTTTATAAATATTACAAAGTGTATTTGATGTACATTCTTTCACAAAAGTTAAACTATAATAGATAGTTGCATGTTCCTTAAACTAACAACGAAATTAAGATGAAAACTAAGTACTTAATTGTTCGAATAATTATCTGATACACTTAACCGCAAGATAGTATATACGGGGTTGATTCACCAGAACTAATAGTACACTAAAGATTTCCGAAACTTATTCTTAGTTAGAGCGGAAAGGTTGTTTGTTTCGTTTTCAGATTTGTAAAATAAAATGCAAATAAATTAAACGATTTAACTTTCAAGATTTAAAGACATTGAGCCATAGGATATTTCAGAAATCAATAAATAATAGAAACATGAGACAAGGAATTCAACAATTAAGTATCGTTCTTGAACATGAACATATTTAGACTAATTCTCTCTCAAGACACTAATCACTAAATTTGACTACTCGACTACTAAACTTCCGCTTGTAATTTCTTTGTCAAATTCGCATTACCAAACAAGTTCATTAAGTTCACAATACGTCCTAACGTCAACTATTGAACACTTTTGATGCATAGAAAAACCTAGAATTTACAACAGGGTGATCAATCATATTCTAGCTTTAAGAAAATGTGAATCAAAGAACCTAAGGATAAAGAACTCTAAATAACAATCAGTCCATCAATCTATTGAATCCCCTACTTAGAACCCTAAAACCCAATTAAGAAACTACTCACACATTGCAGAAATAACAACATAATTAGATGTAAAGGAAAACATAATTGAATTGATAAATAAGAAAAATGGTTTAGAAATCTTTTCCAAATTGTCAAGATGGATGAATCTCTAATCCAAGTGTTGCTTACAGAAGAGAAGTCTCAGGAAAATTACAGAAAAAACGTAAGTTTACAAATAGAAGAAAATAGGGTTTTAAAAACATAAGAAACGGATCCGGGTCAACCGGAACAAACTGGGTTTAAGACGGATATTTGGCCCAGCGGAAGTTCACTCGCCCCCTCTTTGGTCGGTGGATAGGTCGGGTGGATTGGACATATCAGCAGATGGTTTGACTCGCCCTTCCTTTGGTCGGGTGAATAGGTCGGGTCAACTGGACGGATCACAGATGTTTTGACTCGCCCTACCTCTGGTCGGATGAATAGGTCGGGTCAATTGGACGAATCAGCTGATGTTTTGATTCGCCCTACCTCTGGACGGGTGAATAGCTCGGGTCAATTGGACAGATCAATCAGCAGATGTTTTGACCCGCCCTACCTCTGGTCGGGTGAATAGGTCAGGTCAATTGGACAGATCTGCAGATGTTTTGACCCGCCCTACCTCTGGTCGGGTGAATAGGTCGGGTCAATTAGGCTGAACGTAATTTGATACTCCTTGAGTGCTTTTCAATGCTTTTTGCTCCAAACTTCATCCATCTTCACTGCATCACCTGAAATGACTAAAAACGACTCGACGGACCCTAAAAGCATCTAAAAGACGCTTAGACTCGACAAAACACTAAAACTATGAAGACTTAAAAACGATAAAAATACAACACATTATTACTTAGAATAATAACCAGGAATAATCATACATTTTTAAAAAAATTACTTGGAATTTAAAAATGTGACTATTTTAAAGTTTCTGACTAAAACCATCAGAGTATACGAAAAACTACCTAAGCTTGTGGTTAATCTAGTTTCAAAATTTACCTTCATTTATTTAATGAATATATTAAAAATGCGAACATAACTATCATACTTTCAAGAACTTTTTGAGGTAAGGGTTAAAATGTCATTCATCACACTTTGAAAGGTGGATGTAGTATTAATGAGTTCAAATGGCATGACTAAAAATTCATAATGTTCATCATGTTGGTGGTAACCAAATATGTGATTATGAACCAACGACATTCACATTAATGGGTTGTTTATCAATTTGTTTTACAACATAATGCCCGACTTACTCGAGTACTATTTTATCTCGGAGTTTCTCAGGGTAAATAATTTGAGTTTCTTCTAGCGTAAGTTAATCTTGTACAAAAACAGAACGATTGATATAAAAAGGATTTATGAGACTGAGTTCTTGTTGTAGGTTTGATGCATGATTAGCGCAAATAAACTGTTTTACTCCAGGGCTGCTTTTTCAAATTGGAAAAGAATATGAGATCCAGTGAAGTAATAGTAAAGTATACTTTACATATATGTCTCTTTGAAAACATGTCATTCTTCTCTTCTTTGTTCCATTCATGTGTTCTTTATTTTTTTATTTCTTTTATAATTGTTGTTTTATGTTTATCTTATAGGGCCTTGTCTCAATTGAATGAGATGATTGCATAGAGTTCTTTGAAAACTTTTCTGATTACCAAAACGATTTTGTGTAAGATATTAACGTTGAACAAGTTCTTGAATTGGCTGATGGCTGAATAACTTACAAAACTGAAGGAAAACTCTCTGTCTCGAGTATCATGGATCACTCAATTCGTCAAACGAAGGATGGTGGTTTATATGTCATAGTCATTCATATCACTGAGTTACCAATCGGTACATGGACTGCGGGTTACTTAAAGTTTTGAAGGAACACCCATCTGTGAGATAAAGGTGAGTGTCTCCCTTATAATTTATCTTGCATGAATGCATTGCACATATTTCACGTCCTGTGAATGTCTTTTTTTATAGTGTAATTAATTTATTTTTACTTAATGCATTCCCGTCTTTCAATCATCCTCTAGACGATTCTATCGATATCAAATTAATATAATATGAGAATCAAAAGTGGTTGTTATGATTGAGGAGTTGAAGGTAAGTCTGTGTCTCATCTCCTACATCCACACGCTCAACATGTACCTATATACTCCAACCGGCGAAATAAAGAGATATCCCACTGCAAAAGAAAGTAAGAACAAATTCAATTGTTTACTTCTAATATGTTATACCATTTACTATATCATAGCTATGCTAACTAATATTACATTTCAGTTCTTTTAGACTACTGTAAATTCAGATTTGAGCAGTATGAAAAGAGACTGTCTAATAAGAAGGCCAGAGTACAGATGAATTTGGAGATGGTCCGTGATATAATAAGATTCAAGGACGATATGTGTGATGGAACAATAAAGAGCGGTTCAGAAACTGAAATTTTTAGCCAGTTGACAGAAAAAAGTACAGCAAATTTAGCCAAATCAGCCAAAAGGTTCAACAATTTGGTCTATCTCATCTCAAGATAGAGCTTTTGTGATGATGATGATGATGATGATAATTTTTTTTTATTATTTTGTGTTCCAAATAATGTGAACATCTAATTTTTCTTTTAATATATATGGACAAGTTTATTTTGTTTGTTACTTTTTTTTTTTTACCAAACACAAGTGGGTCCAAATTGTTGCTTACTAATGAAAAAATTGAAAAAAAATGAGTTGAAGAAGAAAAAGTTTGAATAATATTCGACTCATTTCTCTGTGAAATAGGAGATGAACAAGTTGAATAAATTTTCTTTATAATTTATTCATTTTTTAACTTTTTAAGTTGAATTGGTTGAATCATTTTTCCAACTTATTCATCTCAAATGATCAAAAAATAGATGAATGATTATTCAACTCTTTCAACTTCTTAATTTTAGGCAATCATTTGCACCCAATGAGTACAAATGGTTGCATACGGATGAAAAAATTGAGTTGAAGAAGAAAAAAAAAAGAAAAATGTTGAATAATATTTAACTCAAGTTGAACAAATTTTTTTTACAATTTATTCATTTTTCAACTTTTTAAGTTGAATGGATAGAATCATTTTTCTACTTTATTCATTAATAATTATTCAACTCTTTTAACTTTTTAATTTTAGAAAACCATTTGCACTAAAAAAAATAGTATTTTTCTATTTAAAAATAAAACTTCTACTTCTATCGTAATTCTATATAAACAATATTTTTTATTAACAGTTTCATGGTAATTAAAAGGTTCGGTGAACCAAACGAGAAATAAACTAGTTATCTAGTATTTTAGAGTTATAAGTTATTATTATCTAACGTTTTGACAGAGGTTTTTAATTCAATTTATTATAATAATAATATAAATTTTTTTCAACAATACATTCGATAACATACCACGTCAAATGTTATGTTATTTGCAGTTCAATGTAATCTCAAATTTACCCATACTCTTTTGTTATTTGTATTTGATTATTTGGTAGCAGAAATTCATATTCTCATTGTCTTATATCAAACTTAACTCTTTTTTTTTGTTTTGTTTCAGAAAAAGTTTATTTTTTATTCATACCATAAAGGCATAAACATTACAACAAGGAGAATTTACAATCGCCTAGCAAAAAAAAAGAGAAAGATTGTAGACCAAAAATCTAAATTAACTCTTGAAAATTTTGTCATTAATAAAACAAAGTCGAATTAGTATAAAACGGAAAAAAAAAATGAAAATAATAATAATTTCGTTTTTAGTCTATCTTTCTCTGGACCGAACTCAAAATCTCCAGGAGAACCTCGTGCCTTCCTCAATGGAATCGACACGTCACCATTCGACTTTTCTCTAACAAGAAGAGAAATCAAATCACCAAGGTGCTGTTCGTTTCTCCATTCAGATGGATCATCTGAATGGAGATGAGTTATGATGTTCGTTTATAACAATTTTACAGAGCAGTGAGATGAACCAGTTGGATGATTTTTATCAAACTCATCCAAAAAATGATCATTTTCCGACTGAGTCTGATCGGAACAGTTGACTGGAGCTGATTCAGTCTAAAATACAAAATGACCTAAATACCCCTATCTAATTTGGAAAATTACACCAAAAAACCTAAACCTACTTCTCATCATTCATTCCACGACAGAGACTCAGAGAGCCATCCTTCGACAACGTGAGAAGAGAAACGAGATCCTTCGCACCGAAGCTGGATCTCTTCGCAGCTGGATCTCTCCGCCGGATCTCTCGCCGGAATCCACTCCTCTTTCATCTTCTCACTCCACTCCACTCCTCTTTGATCTCTCCGCCGGCTGTCTTCTTCTCTCTCGTGCGTGGGTTTAGGTGTTACGATTGAATTAGCTGCGACCATTGTTTGAGAGGTAAGACTCATGGGTTTGATTATTGGATTTGATTTCTCCTTTAGTCATTGAAATCTCGAAGTGGGTTTCAGGTGTTACGGATTGAAATCGCTGCAATCACTGTTTGAGAGGTATGATATATCTCTAATTCATGATTTTGTATTGAGTTTATGTGTACCAATGGAGACGAGTGTTGTGGCTTTGTTTGATTTCGTGTTTCTAATGCTTATAGGCTATTATCGTTTTTGATGTTTGATTTTGTATTGAGTTGATCTGTTTCACCATCTAAAGCTGCCATTGTTTGATGTTTGATCTGTTTCACCATTTAAAGCTGCCATTGTGTGTTTAGTTCTGTTTCAACTTAACTTTAGATGAAATTGCTTGGATTTTGGGCCTAACTCTGTCTCTATTGTGGTACTAAAGATCTCTAGTTAGTTCATGAGCGCAGGCTTCTCTTGATATTTGGATGCGCCTGCAAAAAAAAACATAGTTGTTCACTAGAGATCTCTTAAAATTTTCAAAATCTCTAAGATAATGAGAACTTGATCATCTCCTTAACCACAAGATTTCAAGTGAGGTTTTAACCACAAGATCATCCACTTTGTTCACTAGCTTTTTAAGTGTGTTCTGGAAATCTGAGAGTTCCTTCCTTTAATGAAACCCCTGTTATATGACTTTTTTGAGTTTGATTTGTCTGCAACGAAGCATGTAAATCCAGGAACAGCTTTGCTTCTGTTTGTGAATATCTTTCTCTCTTTTTTGTTCTATAAATTTGAGTCTGTTTTGGCCTCATTTCTTTTACTGAATAATTTGATTGAGTCAGCTAAAATTAGTCTGAATTTCTTACGCAGCTTTGCTTGTAATGTCTGTTCGAGTTTGGTTGACTCCACCATGGTTTATGGTACATTATCATCATGTGCATGTTGCATTATCATTCAAGATAGTGTCTTGTGAACTCTAGTGTCTAGTGTCTTGTGTCTTTCATGTTTCTTGGGAACTCTAGTGTCTAGTTGTAAATTTGACGTTTACACAATTTGATTAAATAATCTCTTCTGGTTCAACGTAGAGAAGACTGATTGTTGTTATTAAGATTTTTGGAGTTTATGTTTGGTAATGATGTTGGATCCTTAATTGTCATAACATAGGCTTTGGTTCTTATAAAAAAAAATTAATTTCATGAAAATGAAAATTTATAAATGTCAAATATAATAATTTGAAATTTCTTTGGTTATAAATATATATTTGATCAATAATTAAAATTAATATGGTTAAGATTAAGGATTAAAATATTATTAGATGAAAACATGGGCATTTTAGTAATTTTTCTTCTCAAAAACATCTAAATGAGAATGGTTGTCAACCAAACAAACAAAGTTTTAAGCAAAAGCATTTAGATGGACCATTCAGATGAACTACCAAAAATAGAAACGAACATCATTCAGATGGATTAGTCAGATGGAGCATTTGGATGGATCATTTGGATGCATATCCCAAATGAGCAAACAAACAGCACCCAAGTCATAAACAACAAATCTCCTTCGTTCTTTCACTTTCTATATAATCATCGGACCTCGGAAAAAGTCAAATTAGACCAGTCAAAACTATTTTTGTTAGTTGGTGGGGTTTTTGCACAAGAAACTTTAGAATAAAAAATGCGATCACATTCAATACATACTATCCAAAATAACCTTATTGAAAACAAAGGCTTTGAAGACCCTTCTATTGCCAGAGTTTGGAAACTTTTAAAAAATAATACGACCACATTCAAAACATAATATATTAGACTTATTGTCAAAATATCCAATATAACCTTAGCTTGCAAGAATTCGGACATCTTGGAAACTAAACCAAGTATTCGGACGAAATGAAGTAGCATATTGTACAATAACCATCTTGAAACTAAACCATTCTCTTTCCACACCTAGAACACTGTTCCTGGTGGGACATAGCCAAGTTCTATCCACAGTTCTTCTTCTTTAGCAAAATCCTGTTAGAAGGTAAAGAGTTGAATGTGCACAACATAAATATTGGTACACTACAAGTCATGGAAATCAAAGCTGCTTTCCAAAAGTATACACTGACCTCGGGCGTCTCACTTTTGAAACCAGCTAGTTGTAGATCTTCCAAGAACAAAGCCACCCTGAGCAGGTTTTTGAAGATGAGAATATCACAAAGTTTGGATGCAACAAAAATCCAACTATAACCACAACACTTAAGAAATGATATAATACAAAGAGAAAACGTCATGCCATTTATGTTTTTCCTTGGGAATTGAAGTAAAGGCTTCCACAGCCTTAGCCAATTGTCCACGCAACACAAGTCTCTTGTAATCAATTAAACTTGTAGGTAAAGTGTAACCAAACAAGCTGCAAACAATCAAAGTTGACAAAAAAAAGAGTCAGAAAGTTACACAACAACATTCTTCAGCAGTGATGATATATATAACTGTAAAACATATACTCACTTAAACTCTTCGTCCATTAGATAAACCTGACTTGCATTAAGTTTACACACCATCAACGACATAGGACGGCGCAGAATACACATTCTCGTTGCCTGTAATTTAAGAGGTGTAAATACAAGACTGTACCTCATACACAACAAATTAATAACACAGTAATTTTCTACAAACCTGAGCCTCTTACCTTAGAACGACCAACACAGTAAATAAGCTCACCAACCGCAGTGATATAGACAAAAGTATCCTTAACCCATACGCCAGTCCGAACATCATGGTTGGTTTCACTGAGAGTTTTATCACCATCACAATTTAGGTCAAGGATTTTGAACGATGAATCACTGACAATTGCAACTAGATCACCACTGTCAGAATAGTATAGATCCCGAGTTTTGGTAACATCTATTCGCAAACTGACCGCCAATTTCTCCCAATCATAGAACTCGAGGAAATTACTTGAGCTTATTGCCAAGGACGTCCCATCAAAAATGTGCTCTACTGAGTAAGGAGGCGTCACAATCCCCTTCTTCTCGAAGTTCTTGTTGAAGATCTCGATGTGTGATGAACTTTGCCTGAGAGCATATCCCCCATCAGATGACCAAACAATTTCCAGCGCCGAGCCAGATGACACAACTTTCCATGGAAAGGAACTGTTGATAATAGTGTACTTGCCATCTCCACAAACAATCACATACTTGCCATCAGGGCTGTGCTTCAAGCTCTGAAAAAACAGGAACATATATGACAGTTGGTTAGTTACAAAAGTTCAGATATAATCTATCAAACTGCCCGAAAAATAAATAACAAGACTACATGTCCACTAAAGGGAGTGACAATGTATACAAATTTATGCACTTACTTCAGGACAAAAATCGAAGGTTGTTAGCCAACGGTCAAAATCCCAGGGGAGTCTCTCAAGATCACTGAACTAAGTAAGATCACAACCAAACAATTAAACATTTACCAACATGAGCTAATATTAAGATCTAAAAGAAAAGAAAGCAACAACGAGAAATTGTTAAAATCATTTACCTCATCTCCTTGAGAAAGCATCATGAGATCTGTGGTTTTCCCAATAAGTATCTCCTTGTGTTTAGCCCAAATAATTGTCCCAGTATTGTCCATACAAGCCAATGGTATTTCAAGGCTAAGTTTCATCATTTGAGGACCATAGAGGCAACCAAACACAACCCTGAAAAAGATATTGTATAACTAATGCATAAATTATGTAGGAGACATAAGGATAAGCACTGCCACATTAAAGTTTCAGAAACTTACCGGTTTGAACCTTCCATGTGTGCGATAGCAAAACATCTAGGAGAGCCAACATCCAATGTATTATTCTCGAGCCTAGATATCAAATACTGATACTGAGTTAAATTAGTTTATGTAAAACTTAACGAAACCCGGTTAATAGAAGTTACACTAGAGATATGACAGGCGTTACCTGAACGTGGTGGCATTCCATATAAGGGCAGTTGCATCTTCAGTTACTGTAATAATAATTGGGAGCACTGGATGGTAACACACTGTTGTAACAACGTCAGTATGACCTTCAAGTGTCTGAATACATCTCTTTGTTTGGTAGTCCCACACCTTAGCGGTATGATCAGCAGAACAAGTGATAAGGTAGGGTTTATCACTAAGAGTAGAGAACTCTACACAAAATACCCCGTCCAGATGTCCTTCTGCATGTTCCTCCCCTAAAGTAAAAACTGGCTCCAGAGAACCAAGACTCCATATCTAGATAAGGGAAACAGAGTTAGCGATGAAAAAAAAAAAATGACGTGAACAACAAGTAATTACATTAACGGTATTGTCAAGTGATGCACAAGCAAAGGTATGGGGGTCTTTGGGATTGAAAGTCACGTGCATAACAGAAGCGGAATGCCCTAAGAAAACCCGAGAGAGAGACCAATCCTTGTCCCAGTTCCAAAGTTTGATTGTATTATCATCAGATGATGACAAAAGATAAGGAAGAGTGGGATGAACAGCAAGACACCTAACAGCAGCAGTATGAGCGTCACTAATTACTTTAAGTGGCTCTGAGGTGTTGTACCATTTGTAGACACGAATACACTTGTCCCCAGATCCAGCTATAGCCCACAGCTTGCGAGCAACAAACTTAGCTGACCAAACCGGAGAACCAGGAGACGGATAGAAATCGTCTATTAATACCCGTTCTTCATAATCCCAGAGAGACAAAGTTCCAACTGACAAACCTCCCAGGATCCTATAACAACAATTTTTATTGATTAAATTAAAAACATAGGATCCTTTAAAACATTAAAGGAGGAAAGTACCATGGTTCTTCTGGATGGAGATCCACCGATAATACTGACCAGGGTGTTCTATCGGAAAATTCAAACTGATCCAAACATGTAAACCGTGTCAACAAATCGAATAATAAAAAGATATGATAAAGAACAAAACAAACAGTCCAGATTTTTACCTTACTACAGATTCCCAGAGGCTGTCAACAAATTCAAAGAAAAGTTAGTGCCCATCATAGAAATTTTTTTTAAGTTTTGAAAAAACCACTTGTACGTGTTTCAAACCAATGTATTTAGAGATATTCAAGAAGTTCAAATAGGGGATGAATTAGAAAACATCAAATTTAAAGCAGAGACTGACCATCTTTGCAAGTCGGAAATCGGCTTCTCGTCAACGCACGGGCAAAGGAAGACTCAGAATTGTCAGAAAAACTAATAAGGGTTTTTCTTCTTGTTTTGTGTAATTTGTTAAGGGCTCAAGTTTGCTGGGTTACCCCGGTCCGTGTCATATTTTAAAGCCTTAACTTTTGTAGACAATGGGCCCAAATTAAAATGGGCTTAATCTGGTTTCTTTATTTCTTTTCTTTTTCCGAGTTTTGACGTCTAAGTTGATTTATTTCTTTTTGCCGACAAATAAGAAATAACTTTCATTAAATGAGAGAGAGCCATTAGTTTTTTTTTTTTGAGGGGGGGGGGGATATGAAAAAGCATGAACTTTTAAATTTGATAATACAGTAAAACCTCCATAAATTAATAATGTCAAGACCGAGAAAATTTATTAATTTAAAGAGATATTAATTTATCGATAAATAGAGAGATTTTACTAATTTTGTAATCTCTTAAAATTATTATATGAAAAACAGTTTTTTATTTATAATCAATATCTTTCAAAAACAAATTATAAGTAGAAAATAAATTGTTAAGCTTAGAAAATAACACAAAAGTTTTTAAGATATAGTAGAAATATTAGAATTGAAATCTACCAAGAATTAATACAAATTTAAGAAAAACTAACAATACTATATTCGTATTTTACTAAATATTTTACATAATATATATATATATATATATATATATTGATAAGTTTATACAATTATTAATTTATGGTATTGATGGGACCATATGTTTACATAAGATTTTCAAAAAAATTATTATTTTATTAATTTATTGAGTATTAATTTATAAAAGTTTTACTGTATATTAAAACATCAACTTTCAAACTATATTTCATTTATTCTTTGAACTTTGGAAGGTAAAAACGTATTTATGGAATCTACACAATTAGTTAATATGTCATTAATAAAACAAAGACGAATTAGTATAAAACGAAAACCGAAACTGGATCAGGCCCATAGATTTAAAAATCTCCAGAAAAACCTCGTGCCTTCCTCTATGGTATCGACACGTCATCATTCTGACTTTTCGTCAAAAACAACAGTATCTCCTCCGGTTTTTTCACTTTCTATATATAGTCATCGGACGATCGATCACAACGGAGAAGAAAACCATGGCGGAAGAAGAGAAAAGCTTGAAGAAGCAAGTGATGGTGGCGATTGATGAAAGCGAATGTAGTAAACGCGCTCTTCAATGGACGCTTGTCTATCTCAAAGATAGTATCGCCGATTCCGATATCATCCTCTTCACTGCTCAACCTCCACTTGATCTCAGCTGCGTTTATGCTTCCTCTTATGGCGCTGCTCGTAAGTATCTTCTTCATCTTCGATTTCTGTGTTTTGTTTTTTTGCTTAATGGCGATTTCATTTGTGGTTTTGATTTTGAAATTGAGTTTGAATTTTACTCTTTTGTGTTGTAGCGATTGAGCTGATAAACTCAATGCAAGAGAATTATAGGAACGCTGGATTGAATCGGCTTGAGGAAGGGACCAAAATTTGTGCTGAGATTGGGGTTTGTCTCTAGTCTCTATCACAACCATTCTTTGTTGTTTTAAGATCTTTCAGTGATATGAAATTAGTCAGATAATAGCATTATCAATCAGTATTAGAGCTCGAAAAAGGCGACGCATCGTCATTTTAGAATGTTATGGGTAAAATCTTGTGTTTGAACTAATTGGTTTGGTTGTGTTATCAGGTTACTCCAAGAAAGGTGTTGGAATTTGGAAATCCTAAAGAAGCGATATGTGAAGCTGCTGAGAAGCTTGGTGTTAATATGCTTGTTGTTGGAAGCCATGGTAAAGGAGCATTACAAAGGTGTGTACTGTGTAGACGAAAGTTTGATGTTTAACGAGCTAAGTTTTCGGAGATGGTAATGTGTCTTACGTTCTATGTGTGTGTGTGAACAGGACTTTCCTTGGAAGTGTTAGCAATTACTGTGTTAACAATGCTAAGTGCCCAGTTCTTGTGGTGAGGACAAAAGCTTGAAGACCTCTTCTCGTTACAGAGTTCGAGAACCCTGGCTTGATGTGTGTGTTGTAAAGTAAACATATTGATGATAATAATGCTCTGCTTGATTACTACTGTTTGAAGAAGATACTTTGTGAGTACACGTAATTTATTTTGTTTGATAAATAAAGAGATTTGCCTTGCTTAGGGCTTGCAATCTGCAATTTCTTAGTTTCAAGTTTCAACATGCAGTTCTTAATCTGCTACTAAGACAGGCTTAGAGTAATCAAATGCTATAAACTCGGCTTCAACCGAAAATCCTGTTTAGGGTAGCTGCCAGTCTCACCCCTCCTTGTGCTAAGCGCTGATACACTATTGGTAGACGTGAATAAAAGTATTCATCTGCGAAGATGACATTATGTTTTTGTTAGCTTCTTTCTTTTGTGAATCATCATAGTTTTTTGGGTGAATTCTTTACCTTCTAGAGTGTCTCCTTCAGTTACCCCCTTGTATGCCCAGTCACAGGCTGCTTGAATTCCTTCGGATGCATATCTGTGTGAAATTTACAGGGGAAAAGCAAGTGGAAGTTAAGTCTGGTTCGTGCCGGCTTGAAGAACAATCACTTTTATTCAAAGGTACTGTAATCTTGTATCTGACTTACATGTCTGGGCATGCTGTTTTCTTTGTGCAACTCTCCCATCTCTTGACTTGATCTGCCCATTCTGTCTGCATTTTATTAAAATATGTCAACAAGTCAGAAACACCTTGTAGCATACAGGTAGAGAACAGTCTTTTTGATGCATGAGTACCGTGATATTCTTTTTGAGTGCATCCACCATTCCTTCTAGTTCAGAGTTATAGAGATCTGCTTCAGCTGTTTCGATAATATTGGAATCCCATATCTGTATGAAACTAAAGTTTAGAACTTTGTATTATCTTATGCTGAAATTATATATGCGTTTGGCAGTTCTTACATGGTGGAGGTTAGCTTTTCTCCTGTACCAATGTACTTCGATGGTGTTCCCTCCTTTGTCTGAAGCGTAACCCACATGTAGAGGCTGCATTTTACAACTATGATATTCAGACATACTCAAATAAGAAACCGGTTCTCTTGATCGAAATTTATAATAATACCTGATGGATATCACCCATGAAATGGGACACGAAGAGCAGGGCCTCGGTTAAGTTGTCTGATGACAAGAAAAAATCGAAACGGAACATGAGAGGGAGATAAAAGATGAGGAAATTGGTGAAAAGCAAAAAGGTGGCAACGTTTTGTTACTACATTGTGACTGAGATGAAGCTGCAGTGTTGTAGGAAAGAAGCTGTGTAGTGTAATTGTAAATGGCTCCTGCAACACATCTTCCTTTCTCTCCAGCTTCGTCCTTGCAGTCCCCTTTGGACCCGACACAAAGAAAATGTGGTTGGAATCATAACACTTATGCTTTTGATGATTTTGTGAAATGGATATTATAAAAAACACTCACTATTGTATTGGTATGAACATGCATCAGGAGTGTTGATGTAATGAAGAGGAGAAGACCAGTGGTATCTAAACTTGACACGATCAGCCCAAAGACACAAGCTAGACAAGTCTCCTTCTGCGGATTCAGGTAACAGCTCTTTCACCGCCTTTGCTGCGGTTTCATCCAATCTAGTCTGTTCGTCTCCTTAACTTATTAGTTATTACATTACATACTTTGTTCATAAGCCAAAATACGGAAGAAGATGAAAAATCAAAACCTGAGCGATTTTACAGATGATTTCATGACCTTCTTTTCCCCAGCCATGGATGTTAGGTGCTGCATAAAGAAGCCAAACAGTGATGATCATCATCACTACATGTAACCCTCTTTGGTTTACCATCTCAGAGTTCTTTGAAATGTGTGTTGTTGTTTTTTATGAGATGAGTGAGTTTTCATTTGGCTCTTGCATATATATGCTGATAAAGAATAGAGACGTACAAGGAAGTAAATTCCAGAGATTTATGTGCTTAGGGATTTGTTGGTGTGTGAAATGAAAGCTTCTTTTTGATTTTTATTTTTGGCCAAGTGTGTGAAAGCTCTTAAAAGGTTAAAAGAAAGAAATGGGTATATTATGATTTGGTAGATACTGTATCTTTTTTCTTTTTGTCTGTTGAGGAAATGAATCGTGTGTGAAATCAAATGGATCTACTTGGAAACAGATTTTACTTCTTTCTTGGTTTTGCTTCTCTTGGATCTGTGATCTGTGTCTATAGGTAAGCTTTTTTACTTACCTCTCTAATATAGTTGACGTTTCCAGTAACTAATTAGCATATAAAAGAAGTTTTTTTTTTTTATAAAACAAGACGCTATTTTCATAACATAAAACTAACTCATAAAACTCATCCAAAAACTAACTAGTTTTTTATAAAATCCCATTCACTCATATATAAGCTAGTTTTTAGATGAATTTTGACGTTGTGTTTTAGTAGACTTGTTTAAGAATTTAGTACATAATATATTCTTGTCAAGTGGTATTGGAGTAGTTTGAGCACTTTTTTGTTCTTTACTAGTGAGTAGTGAAAGAGTTCTTTATCTACAAGCATCCCTTCCACTTCCATTTTAGTAACAATTTCAATGCCATAATCTTTTTTTTTGACAAAAATGACATAATTCTTTTAGGAAGTCAAATAAATTTGTAGTTCAAACATGGGGGAATGATCACCATTTCCCTCTCAAATCCATCCATTTTCCAGGTTTTTTCTAGCTGAAAATTGTCTCTATATATAGTTTACCAAATAATTTTGATTGCTCATTCATCCTAGTTTATTCCAAAATTTTTTGGATCACTTGTAATTTGTAAATACTTTAAGCAAATAACCACCTGGTGTCTCTCTTGATAGATTCAAGAATCGTGCCACACTTGGTGTCTCTCTTGATGAATTCAAGAATTGTGCCACATGCATTGTATCATCACGGAAACTGGAAAACTTAATTCCATCATTCTAAACAATGTGATGGGATAGTCAAAACTCAAAAGCATAATTCTAAACAAGGGGATTTGGTTTTCTCAAGCTACCCCCAGGCCCAAGTACTCGTTCATTGTGCAACACATAATCGGTTAATTAGAGGAGACAAAATGAGAGCATGGATTGGAATTTGGGAGTGAACTTTAAATGTGTTCTCTGTCAAGTTCGAGTCAAGGGACCATTTATTCTTCACATGTAGCTACTCTTCTCAGGTTTGGGAATTGCTTACTCGGGGCATATCCCAACAGATATATTCGCCGCGGTTTGAAAAAAAAAAAAAAAAAAAAACCGGAATGTTTCAAATTACGGGCACCGGAACGGCGGCTCCGGCAATGTCTGTGGTGTTTCCGAATTCGTGGAGACGACCGGTTATGCTTCCTCTCCGGAGCGCAAAGACCTTCAAGCCTCTCGCATTTCTCGATCTCAAAGGAGGCAAAGGGTACACACATCTCTCTAATTTCATATTTGCTTCTCTAGCGAAATCGGATCCGTTATTGTGAAATTGAGTTTCTGGATTCAATTTTCTCGAGGTTCTATATCTGATTCAGTGATTCTGATTGATAATTTCGATATTGTTGTACAGAATGAGTGAGTTCCATGAGGTTGAGCTCAAAGTTCGTGATTATGAATTGGATCAATTTGGTGTTGTGAACAATGCTGTTTACGCAAACTACTGTCAACACGGTTAGTTTGCAATGTTGCTGCTTCTGATTGTTGAAATTGTTTATACATTTGTGAATGTACTTGAGTAGAACTTGAGAGTGTCTAGATCTTGCTACTATGTTTAGAGTCTAGCCAGTAAATCTGTTAGTTTTTGATGTTGCTGCTTCAGATTGTGTACTTTTCTATTGTCGAGAGGAGTTTTGGATCGTTTAGTTGACAGAATCTGGACTCTGCATGATCAAAGTTACTTTTTTTTCTTAGTCTGATTGGAACATTTTTTAATGTGGTTGAGTAGAACTTGAGAGATTAAATGTGACAAGATCTTGCTAGTAAGTTTACGATGTTTCTGCTTCAGATTGTGTACGTTTCTGTTGTCAAAGAGGAGTTTCAGATCGTGTTCTTGACAGAATCTGGAGTGCTTGATCAATAGTTACTCCTTTTCTGTGTCTAATTGGAACACTTGTGAATGTGGTTGAGTAGAACTTTAGAGTATTGGAGGAATAAATGTGTCAAGATCTTGCTACTATGTTTAGAATCTTGCGAGTAAATCGGTTTGTTTGCAAGAATGTGTACCTTTCTGTTGTTAAAGAGGAGTTTCAGTTCGTATGCTTGTCAGAATCTGGACCGCAGGATCAAACTTACTCGTTTCCTGAGTCAACTGGATCATTTTTTAATGTGGTTGAGTTGAACTTGAGAGTATCGTAAGACTAAGTGTGACAAGATCTTGCTACTAAGCTTAGTTATTTGCTAGTAATTCGGTTAGCTTAATTTGGTTGCACTCTTGCTGCTTGAGATTGTGTCTATTTCTATTGTCAAAGAGAAGTATCAGATCGTATTCTTGACAGAAGCTGGACTGCATGATCAATAGTTACTCCTTTTCTGACTATAACTGGAAACCTTTTCATACATTTTCTGAATGTGATTGGAAGAATGATATATATTAAGATCTTGCTCGTTAAGTTTAGAGTCTTGATTTTTGCATTTATCTTCGGCATATATATTGGGAAGTGGATGGCTTTGTGGTTTAGAGTCGAGGTATGTGTTTCTTATCTCATTCTAACCAGCTGTTACTTGTTGATATCTTTCTAACTAAAGGTCGACATGAGTTTCTAGAGAGTATCGGTATCAACTGTGACGAAGTAGCACGTTCTGGGGAAGCCTTAGCAATTTCAGAGTTGACAATGAAGTTCCTTGGACCTTTACGTGTAATAATAATGTCCATCTTCTCCTCAACTTAGTACCTCACATATGCCATGTCAAATGTCAATGTGCTGTGGTATATTCATTTCATCTCTTTGAACAGAGCGGAGACAAATTTGTGGTGAAAGCAAGGATATCGGGGACATCTGCTGCGCGTATTTACTTTGATCATTTCATCTTTAAACTTCCTAATCAAGAGGTTAATATTCTCACTAAGCCTTTGTGTTTTAGTTGATAAGTTTTTCTTACTTGTGAATTACTAACTAATTTGGATGCTTTTGATATATATAAAAAACAAAGCAGCCTATATTGGAGGCCAAAGGAATAGCTGTGTGGCTTGACAACAAGTACCGTCCTGTTCGTATCCCATCTTCGATTCGCTCTAAATTTGTTCACTTCCTACGTCAAGACGACGCCGTTTGATTCACCTCATCAGACCAATTAAATCTACTTAAATGGGCCTGTGATTAGCCCATATATTATAAATATAAAATATGTATATTCGGATAATGCAAATGCCAAATGCAACATTGGATTTCTCCCGCCGTTACAAGCCACCGAACTTGCGCATAACATGAGAAAACAAAAACACAAAAGTTGAAATCATTGTAAAAATACAAATACATAACCAAAAATTAAATGTAAAATTCATGTGGCTAATGTTGCATTGAGTCATGAGGCTCGTAAGTTCATAATCGTATACATATACTAGGATTTATAAATTTTTGTTTTATATGAATTTAATTAGAGTAATTAGAGTAGTTTAGTTCGACATGTCTAATAATATTGATTTTAACAAAAAGAAATATTGGTACTGTTAACAAAATAATAAAATGAGGATTTAACCCGTATTGAAGCGTCTGATTAATGATATTTTAAATTTTTATTAATGCGTCTGATTAATGATATTTTAATTTTTTATTAATGTCGATTCAAACCTGTTCCGCCATATAACCCGTCCCGCAATATAACTCGTCCCGTGTCATCTCAAACTTTTTATATGTCTAAACATTTTAGCCATTGTGGAACGTTGAACTGTTTAATTTTTCATTAATTAGGTAATATATTTCTGTTTTCTAAAATTCGAAATCACAATATATGTAAGAAAAGAATTAGATTTTTATTAACTTTATCTATTATATGATGATTACAAATATTTAGAAAATAAAATCAAATAAGATGATAGAAGAATTATAATATTAAATTTTAACAAAATCTTCTAAATATCTATATTATTAACTGTGGAACATTATATGAAAATTTTCTAGTTAATGTTAAACTTTTAATTGTGTTGGTTATATAGCTAGTAGATAATTAATTGTAAAGTTGTTTGGATATATGAATATTAAATAAAATGTACTTCAATATATATATATATATATATATATATATATTTCCTAGACTCCAAAAATGTGTCTTAGCTTGTTTCTAAGGTCTATATATATATATATATATATTTCATTGTTAGTACTACAACAATGTCAACTTTTTGAGAGAACCTATGACAAGCCATAAATGGAATATTGTCTTAGTTTGTAAAATCCAGAACCACCCCTTTAAGTTTTTTGATGTTTAAACCATATGGACAAAGGAAAACTATTCTTGGAAAGCTGAAATATCTTGGTCATGACTTCAAAACACTTGAATGTGAATATAAGTATGTGCAAGCTAAAGACTAGACCTGATAGCGTGGTTGGTGTTTCTATAGTGAACAGTTCATGTGCAGTTCTCGTTCCAAATCCAAATCTAGATGAGATTTAGTACGTCTAGAGCATTCTGACGAATGCACCTTGATAATTGTTGAAGGCGAGTCGGCAAAATTATTGGCGTGGAGATCACTGTCTGTATGAGAACAAGAAACATATGGGGCTTCATCTTAGAGAAAATATCAAACATGTATGAAGGCCTAAAAAAATCACATCTACCTCAATTACAAACATGCTCAGAGCACTTGAGTTGTTGCATTAGAGAGATATACAATCGCTACGATACCATCATGTCATGGTGGTGATGTACCAGGATCCCGACGGCATTCATATTAAAGGGTTGCTCATCAATTTGTTTTATAACATAATGCCCGACTTACTCAAGCATTTCTTATCTCGGAGTTTATCACTCCCCTCATTAATCTTATATAAAACATAACGGTTTCTACCAAAAAATTTATGAGACTTGAGTTTTTGTTTTACTCCAAGGTTGTTTTTTCAAATTGGAAAATGAATATGAGATCCAGTGAAGTGGTAGTAAGTAGTAACATACTATAAGGTATATTTTTCTATGTGAAAACATGTCATTTTCTTCTCTTTGTTCCATTCATCTCCTGTTCTTCCATTCTTTTATGATTGTTGTTTTATGTTTATCTTATAAGGCCTTGGCTCAATTGAATGAAATAATTGCATAGAGTTCTTTGAAAATTTTTATGATCATCGAACGATTTTGTGTGGGATGATAAAGCTTAACAAGCTCTTGACAATTGGTTTGTTTTTTTTTTGTAAAATGAGTTTAAGGAGCGTTTTGATTGGGTTCTAAAACAAGCAAGTGTTGTTGTTAACCGCATCGGAGATAACATAACCTACTGTGCCTTTTCCACTTCGACCTATAAGACCTATGCACACACAACTCTTCAATGATCGATCCCCTCTCTTGTGGATGGCTTAAAACCTGCTCAGAGAAATGTTTTGTGGAGCACGTTAAAAAAAACGTGTTGGCTGGAGGGTGAAAGTTTCAGAGTTCGGCAATTATTTTTTTGTGTATATGTTTGCAGAAAAGAATGAGAGAAGAAAAAAGACACAATGCGGGAGATATTTGTCTCGATCTTTATTTTTTATTGTTTAAACTAAAAATTTTGAACGATAAGAATGTAGTTTTGGACTCCAACTATTAGTTACATATGTTGTACCAAAATTTAAGACAAAGAATACTATACAATTATTCACCGCAAATATTTGCAACCCCATATCTATAATATTTTTTCATAAATATTACAGTGTATTTGTTCTACGTTGATATATAGTTGTTTTTTCCTTAAACTAACAACAAAATTATGTAGACAAGTACTTAGCATAATAATCAAGTATAAATGGTACCTTACAAAAAATTACTTGGATTGCATAAGTGTGACTATTTTATAGCTTTTGACTAAACCATCAGAGCACAAGAGAAACTACCTAAGCTTGTGGCTTATAAACTAATTTCAAAATTTATCGTGCGTTTATTACAATGAATATTAAAAAATTGTTAACATAACTATCACCAGTTTGAAGAATTTTTTGAGGTAAAGTATGAAAATGTCATTCATCACACTATTAAATGTGGATGTAGCATTAGTGAGTCGAAATGGCATCACCAAAAACTTATAATAGTCCTCACGGATCTTGAAATTTATTTTCTCTACGTCATACCTCTTTCCCGATGATTTGATGGTAATTAGATTTGAGATCAAACTTGGAAAACATGACTGTCCTCTGTAAATCATCTAACAACTCTTCTATGATCGGTATATGATACATGTTTGGGATGGTTGCTTTGTTTTAAGCACTAAAGTCCGCACATAATATCCATCTTCTATCCGTTTTCTTCACCAATAAAACAATAAGGCTTTAGTATGACATGATGCTTGATCTGATGATCTTTGCCTCCAACATCTCCTTTACCAAGTTTTATGTCTCATTCTTCTCATTGATGAGGGACTCTCCTTCTTTCATAGTGATGGGGTGTTGCATATTCTTTCAATCTTTTTTCTTTTGCTCTATGCATGGTGTTTGGTGTCATTGTGCCTACAGTTTCATGTTCACGATAAAAATTAATGGATGTATAAGTCACCCAAATCAATGCACCAATAAAAAAGATGTGTTCATCTAAGCTTGAGGAAGCATGAAAGCATTTGACAATCACAAACAAATAACATGAACTCAAATTCATCACTACAACGCATTTTCCAAAAATTTCTAAATTTCAAATTTGGGTATTATGAATAATTCATCTTGTGGCATGAATTCTCCACAAGACTATAAATTCCTCTCACGAAATCAACAACCCAACCAATAGAGAACATAACCAAGCATTGACACATAAGAAACTATATATTTTTATATAGCCCTTACTTGTGTTACTAATTTGGATCCTTTTGATATATCTATAAAACAAAGCAGCATATATTGGAGGCCAAAGGAACAGCTGTTTGGCCCATATATATTTATAACTATAACAAATCTCTATATTGGGATAACTCAAAATGCAACATTGGATTTCTCCCGCCGTTACAAGCCAACGAACATGCGCGTGAGCAACTGAAGAAGCGGTACATGAGAAAACAGAAATACGTTTGAAATGATCAAAAACAGTAAAACACAAATAAACAATCGAATTTATGTAAAATTCATGTGGCTAATATTGCGGTGAGTCATGAGGGCTCGTAATTTTATAGTCTTATACGTTCGTTTCCTAGACTCCAAAATGTACTACATGATCCAAATAGTATATCGAATTTATTTATCTCAAATTCGTGTGGCTAATGTTGCGGTGAGTCATGAGGGCTCGAAAGTTTATAATCTTATACGTTCGTTTCCTAAACTCCAAAATGTACTACATGATCGAGAATTTATTTTATGTAAAATTCATGTGTCGCTAATGTTGCGGTGAGTCATGAGGAGGCTCGTAAGTTGATAATCTTTTACGTTTGTTTCCTAAACTCCAAAATGTAATACTAGAATAAAAGCTCAAAAGTTAAGAAAAATAAAAGGACACGTAACGTTTCATGGTAAACACTAGAACCCTAGATGTCGAGCAGTGGCACCTTCATAGAACACAATCTTTGTCTTTTATTTCGAAACCAAAACAAGTAGTTTGAATCTACTAGATTCTGTACATGATGCGTAATCAAAAAAAATACATATGGGTTACCATGCGTCACTAATTTTTTATTTTTGTTTTAGTCGGCACAATGCGTCACTATAATCGTCGTTTTTATGTGTTTGGATGACCATAAGAAAAAAAAATAATAGAAGTAAAATGTTGGAACTTGTAACATTTCAGGTGTATGGTTTCATCAGGCGAAACCTCAGCTGCTATTCGTGATTTGTCGCTTTACAATTTTACCAATCTTATAAGAAGAAATTTTTTTTTACCATAAACCTTTACCAACTAAAAGTATTAGTCCTTTCGAGGTAAATTTCTTAACCATGAATTACGAAAGAATTTATCGAAGTGTAAAGAATTTAATCAAGAAACAAGTTTTTGTTTCAAACAATTTAAGGAGCAGAAGGTGATCTGAAAAAACATTAATGGATGATCAAGAACTATATAAATATATTTTTCCATGGAAACACCAAAATGTCAACATGTTTATTTATTAATTAGTTCTTACTACTTGCCATTATTTATTTCAACAGCTGTATTATCAAATTAACGAATATATTAAACCATTCCTGCTAAAATTTTTAAAATAGAATGTTTTTTAATTTAAAATAATTTAATCAAAATAAAGACAACAAAAAAAACAAATCTCTTCATATCTTGGACCAAATCAACTGATGAGATTCTCCATATATATTGGACTGCGTAACTTTTTTAGATACAATTTTTTTATCAATATTTTTAAACAATATCTACTGCTTTAGTTGCTAAAATTACCTCTCCACTTTTTTTTTCTTTTTTAGTCATTGCATTTGGTAATTAGTTTACAATTTTTTTACTGAAAACATATGTTCCCGTGAATACACATGAACATTTCGTACATCTGTTGTTTCAGTTGCCCAAAATTCATTTTCTGTCGTTTTGATTCCTAAGTGAAGTATTCTTTTTTTTCAGTGAAGTAATTTTAAACTATTCAATAATAAAGTATGTATTTGTGAGAAGCTCTTAAACTACCATCATTAATAATATTGAAGTAGCTAAAATCATAAGAATTTGAAATTTAAATCCATGAAAAAGTTGATGGATAATATGAAACCCGCATAGAGAGAATATATTTTGAATTAGAAAAATAAAAAAATTGACCATAAATTTATATTTAGTTTTCTAGTAAAAGAAAAAAAGGAAATCTAGTAAAAGTAATTATCTTAGCTATTTTGTTTTGTTCTAAAATGAAAACACTCGATCTTAACATTTTAATTAGAGTAAAAGTGTAAACCGTTCAAGAGAAAACATCAGATTTACTATCTCCTTATTTAAAGCTTTTTTCAAAGTGTATTGTTTGTCAGATTTACTAGATTATCTCATATCATCTAAAAAATCTTCTTATATAATTATAAAATGACTCGTCAAAATTTATTTTGTTCTGAAATATTTTAATGTCGAAAGTCGAAACATCCATATCATATTGCTCCCCGGCCCTCTACATGTGTGTTTGGATTCCTAAGTTTGGGATAGTAACATAATTTTCATTAAATAAAAATTATCAAAGTGTTACAGTGATTTGAAAAGGAAAATTTTACAAGACTTAATTCACGAAACAATACATTTTTCAATAAAGAAAAATCATAGATGGTTTAAAATACTATTTTTATTATAAATCTTGTTTTATACGGAAGAAAATAAATACCCTGTATTATTTATCAGTTCTTAGCATTGGTAAAATACATAAGAATTTTCTATTAGTATTTTAAATGATAATTTTATTTTTCTTCTTCCCAAGTTTAATTGAAATAAAGACAAAAACAACAGATCTCCTTATATCTTGGATCAAATCAACTGATGAGACTCTCTGTATATATTGGATTACGTAATCTTTTACAATTTTCTTAAGTAAATATCTATTACTTTATTAGCTAAAATATATCTTTATATCTATAATCTGTTTGTGTAAATACTTGTTGTCACTTGAATATGCATCTACTTGTTTGATTCTCGACTTTTTATATTTTGATTTTATCTTTTACAAGTTAAATAACGACAGTCGTCAGGTATTTTAATTTTTAATAGTGCTTATGAAATGATGTTACACTTTTAGTGTAAAAGTATAAGTGTATAACCTTGAAGAAAAACGATCCCAGTTAATAGTATTAGAATCCTTAGTAATAGGATTAAAGTATGACCACCAAAATGTATTGTTATGTTCTTGTTATCTTCCTTATAATAGCCCTGCATTCCCGGGGGCCCTCAACAATCGTTTCGAGAAATTTTTCTTAACCATGAAGAAATACAAAAACCAATTATGTATCGAAAAACATTTGATCAAGAAACAATAATGATTTAATTAAAAGAAAACAAGCCATGATTTGAAGAAAAATGGATGATCAAGAACTCGGATACGCCGAAATCTCAGCATGTTTAATATTTTTGTTATTTCTTATTTCTTAGCAGTAGTAATTTCAACAACTGTGTTTTGAATTTAACGAATATTTCTGCAAGATTTAAATATCACAAAAAGATTTTTTATATTTTTTTTAACTTTATCATAAAAAGTTAAATTAAGTAAAGACAAAAAAACAAATCTCCAAATATCTTGGACCAAATCAAATGATAAGACTCTCCGTACATATGGGATTACGTAACTTTATATTTGTTTTTTTCCAATAATTTAAACAATTTCTACCAAACTACTACTTTAGCTCCTGAAATATCTCTCATTTTGTTTATCTTTATATTTGTTCTATAAAATCTTACTTTATTGGCAAGATTTGTTTCAGTTAAAAACACATATTTCTTATTTTCAGTTGCGTTGAGTTAAAATTCTATCGTTGTAATTCTCTTTGCTCGAATAATCTCAAATATTAATTGTAAAAAGCTTTAACTACAATCAATACTATAGAATTTCCTTTTAAAACCCAAAAGTAAAGAAGTTAATCATAAGAGAAAAAACTAAAAATTGTAATATAAAATTCCCATATATATAGAGATTACACTTTGAAATAGAAAAAAAAAATGAGTAACCTTAAATAGTTATATCAGCTTATGTTTGAAATATGTCGCTTAAAGATCAGATATTTTGGTTATCAAAAAATATATAGATCAAGTATCTAAAATATTTTTTTAGTATTTTCGGAAATGATAGTCTTATTAACATTTTCATTAAAACAAAAATAATGCATGATCTAACATAATATTTTTGTTATACTCTAATAATTCCCGTTCGGAAGAACTACGCAAATCTTGTTTCCATGGAAATAGCAGGCTGATAAAAATTATTTTAATTCTTTTTTCCTTTTTTTGCACCATTAATTAATAGAGTGAGTAATTATTACGAATAAAAATAAGAAATTTAGTAAGCAATTTTATAAATATCTGAAAATGATAATTTAGAATTTTAGTGTAGAAGTTTAATTGAAATAAAAGACAAAAAAATCTCCACATATCTTGGATCAAATCAACTGATAAGACTCTCCGTACATATTAGATTAAAAAATTAAATTTTTTCTTTCTCTATCCAAAATATCTCTTTTTTTTAATAATTTTTTAATAAACTATCCAAAATATCTCTCTTTTTTAATAATACTAAAATAAACTCTCAAAGTGTTATATTAATTAGGAAACAATAATGTTTCAGTAAAATACTACTTTTCTTATATTTTAGTTCCAGTTCTGAAGAAGTATGCAAATCTTATTTTCATGAAAATACCAAATAGCAGCCTGTTTAATATTTTATTAGTTCTTAGCGTTAATTAGTAATTTTACTAATAAAATAAAGAATACAGGAAGAAATTCTATTAATATTTTAAAATGATAATTTAGCATTTACACTCTAAAAGTTCAACTAAAATAAAGACAAAAACAAATCTCCACATATCTTGGATCAAATCAAGACTCTCCACATATATTGGATTACGTCATTTTTTTACATAATTTTGTTTTTATTTGCCAAAATATCTTCTTATTCTTAATTATTTTGTAGTATTTAAATTTATTTTCACCTTAAAACACGTATGCTTTGTTTACTTTTTATTTTAGAATTAATTTACCTTTAGAAAATCTATCAATATTTGATATATACAAGGTATTTGCGTTAAATTAATATTAGATTTTAATAGTTACATCTGTAAGTATGAATTGCTATTATATATATCTTGGAAACTCATATACTTGTTTGATTTGTATCTTACCATTAGTTACTCTATGGAAATCCATAAATATTTGATATATAAAAATTATTGTCCTTAATTAAAAATTTAAAATTATAGTTTAGTATTAGTAGTATATGAGTATATCTATATTCAGTAAGAGAAATAATGCATGATCTAACATAATATTTTTGTTACTCTTATTTCCAATTCGGAAGAACTATGAAAATCTTGTTTTCCATCGAAATAGCAAATAGCAGCGTGTTATATATTGTATTAATTCTTCTTCTTTTTTTTGTGTCAGCATTAATTCTTATAATTAGTTATTGTTAGGAATAAAATAAGAAATTTAGTAAGCAATTATTTTATCTGAAAATGAATACTATTTAAGATTGAAATTAAAAAAAAAAACAAATCTCCACATATCTTGAATCAAATCAACTGATAAGACTTTCCATATATATTAGATTCGTAACTTTTTTACAAAATTTTGTTCTCTATTCAAAATATCTCTCTTTTAATAAATTTTTTTTTTGTGAAGTACATTTTTATTTTAGAATTTTTATTACTTTTAGAAAATCCATATCTTATATATAAAATTTAGTGTCGTTAAATTAAAACTAGAGAGTAATATTTATATATGAATTTCTTAGTGAACCAAATTTAAATTTTAAATCAGTATGTATTTTCTTTTGTATTAACTTTCGTGTGTATTTGTGAGATTCCTTATAAATATTTTGTTGGGTGAAATAGTTTTAGCATGGATTTTACTAATCAAGTTTCCAATTCCTTATATTAAATTTCCGGTTTTCGCTCTGAAAAAGCTATATGCATTTAACGTCCATCTTGTTTTTGTATTCTTTATTTTCATGAAATCAGTTGACTTAATTTATGTTTCTTAAAACATTCATTTGAAGAGCTTTATAAAATCTTTTATCTCGTCAATATATTGATTTATCTACATTATTTCACATAAACTATCGTTTATAAATACAATTTGTCTCATCGTTCTGAAAGCTTGGTGAGAAATAATTTTGGATCGGATTTCATTGATCAAGTTCCCAATTTATTAAAGCTAACAACAGTGGGAATACTGGATAAATAACGAAAACACAAACTGATGGATAAGGAAATTAACATAAAAACAAGATGGATATATAATACATATTCAAGCGACAAAATAGAAATCCTATAGTAATATGATCCAAGTTCCGACAGAAGTTTGAGTCGAGCACCCTCTTTCCCGCTCTTGTTTCCTCTCCTATAAATACCTCTTCCTACTGGCACAAACTCTTCATCACACTTTGCTAGTAAGCTATCATGAATATGGACACCGATCGAGATACCGTAGAGTTTTGGTCCTCACTTTTCCAATCCTTTGCTGACTCAGAACCTAAAGATGGTCTATATCCGGTGGTAAGAAGCCCGATAATGACCATGTCTACACTGATGACCATTGATGAACCGGCTGAGCCATGGAAGGTTCTTGAATATGGAGGCCAGGAGGTTCGACCGATGGCAATTGATGTGCCGGCTGAGCCATGGAAGGTTCTTGAATATGGAGAACATGAGGCCCGACCGATGGCCATTGATGTGCCAGCTGAGCCATGGAAGGTTCTTGAATATGGCGGTAACGAGAGTCGAACAGAGAATGCTCCAGCCGAAGTTGGATATCAGAACCTTATTGAGGATCAAGAGAAATATACACAAAAAGCGATAGAGAAGGTAATTATGTAGTTGGTTTTTTTAGATATGTATATTGATTGGTCCACACATACACAAAAAAAAAAAAAAAAAAAAAAAAAAAAAAAAAAAAAAAAAAAAAGAAGAAGAAGAAAAAGATATATGTATGTATGAGTTGATGTCTTAATACGAACTTTGTTCGTTCTTATATAGGGTAAGGAGAAGGAAGAGGCTGCTAAAGAAGAAAGCAAGAGTCTTGGTAAGAGACCACGTGGTAATGAAGCTCGCGTTATCAATGAGAAGGTGAGGACACGTTTGTTTGTTTAATGCGTGTCTCTCAATGAAAATGACCACGTTGTTCAATGTTTTGTTATTTTGATTTTCAACATGCAGAGGAGACGTAGAGATATTAATAGCAAAATTGAGACGTTGAAGGAGTTGACACATTGTGATGGAAAGGTTCATATATACCAACTTTTTTTTTGCCTCTATGTTTTTCATCTAATCGTTATAAATACAACTTAATACATGCATGTATTTACCTAATTAAAATATTTTCAAACTTATAACATATGTGTCTTTAATTCAAAAACTAAAATATCGTACGTTTTGTTTTTAATACAACGATTTAACTTGTACATGTAAAACGTAAAAACGAACGCTAATGAAAAACAAATTTGGGTTTGATCTTACTAATACAACTTTTTGCTTTGTTTTTAATTTATAATCCGCATGAACCTGTAGAGAAACATAGACTCGAGCCTTCAGTATATCATCGATACTATACGGGAGAAGCAGCTTTGGATAGAAGTAAGTAATCTGAATCGTCACATTGTTGTTATCTCAAGACATGCATGTATATTTAGGGTTTCATATAGGTTTCTCCGGTGCAAGAAAGAATATTAATGAAATAAAAAAACAAATTTAGTTAATTAATTATATTTTGGTTTGTATTGAATTCAAAAAATTTCTTTCTTTAACATTTTTAACCAACAATATTATTTTTTTGATAAAGAAAATTAAATGTTGTTTAGGGTTTATCAAAAAAAAAATTAAATGTTGTTTTTGGTTTCAAATTTTTCTTTTTCATTGGCTTTGTTTAATTCAATTTATCATATGTTATATGATAATTAAGTGAATGTCATTTTTTCACATGCTGGATTAGACAAGAGCAACAATTAAAGAAAACCATTTATCATGACTAAACTCAATATTTAACAATGCAGAATTCTTGGAGAAACATGTATGGTCCAATGATGCCAATGGGCATGGTGACGGATATTCCGGCACCATGGGTGTATCCTTATAATTATGTCCCTCCACATTACATGATGTATTACAATCACTTTCCGGCACCAGGAGAAACTAGCGGCTACGCCAACCCAATTGTACCCTATCCCACTTATCAGGTTTTAATTTGTTTTCTTCTTCATGTGTTTATATTTTTGTGATTGTTGATTGTTGCTTTATTTATTTTTCCTTTCTTGAAAATGAAGAATTTTCAGGGATTCAACAACAATAATCAACCACCGACGACAAAGCCGATGTAACTATTATAAGAAGCTTATGTATATAATTAAGACAGGTTCATGTTTTAGTATTAAAGACCGGTTCTATCAAGTTCTTTAATAATGTGGTTTGTTGTTAATATTAAGGAGTTGTTTTTGAAACTAGTACTGTGTGTGGTTCTGAGTATACTCATGTAGTCATGTTGTAACGTTGTATATTTTTATCGTAAACTTGTAAATGTTGGTTGTTTGAATAATGCAACGTTATCGTTTTTAGTTCAATTGCGTAACATCATATTAAATTCACTTCAATCACATTAATCACCAAGAAGAAATCTATAGATTCTAAAGTCCCTACTCCCTAATGCAATACACCCCCCTAAGGGTTAGTTGTTCCGAACACAAATGAAAAATGTGTTAATATAAAGTATTTATAGCTAAAATAAAACACAATAAGAATGATAAAGGAAAATTTTGTAATTATTAGAATGATAAACATAAGTGATATATTATTATCTTGTTAATGTTTATAATTTGTAAGAAATTTTGATAAAATAAAATAAAATAACTCTGCATATATATGTTTGATTAGATGTTTGATCCGCAATTTTTAGGCATGCATATAAAATCGATTAATGAATTTGTTTTGATAAAATAAACTAATTCAAGTATTAAACTTTCATTTAATATTGAGGTAGAAATAAATTTTGTAACGAAATAATAATTTATAATTTATGGCAAACATTATGGTCACATGTAACTATAACATTTTATTATTAAAATTTTAAGTGCGAGAATCAGATTTTTTTTTTTAAATGAAATCATCTCTTTATAACTTTCCAAATAATATATAAGCGATATTAAAAATTAATCCTTGAATTATTTTTATTTTTATTTTTTTATATTAAGAAGAAGTAAGGAGAGTATGCAGTTTAAGAAAAAAAAATACGTACAAATAACCCAAATTAAAATATTACATGTACAGAAAAGATAGTTATTCGAAAGATCATAAAGCTAGCAAAAGCTTGCGCTACATCCCTTAAGAAACGTCCCGTTACAATGAAATAATCAGACGAAGAAGGTCTAATGATTTTGGGTAATAATGGCAAAGCTTTTCGAGAATGATCTATGAACAGCACATGTTTATATGAAAAGATTTTGGTGCATGGTTTAAAATATGTATAACTATATTGAAGTGGCACGTAAGTACGTAACTCGACAAATATATATACAAACATACGTTCTAATTATGACATCAGAAGCTAGCTTCCTCAGTGTTAAGCCGGTCAAAAATATTTCTGACTAGATACATTTTCTTGCCCTTGCATGTCTTGTCCATGCATGGTGTTGATAGAATAGAAAGTTTATCTTGTTGTCGATCAAAATAAATAATTCTTAAATATGGAAATATGTAATTTTTGTTCGAACTTGAAATATGAGTTTACAGTTCACTTTACCAACTAAATAATTATTTTCAATTTTAATGCAATTTATTGTAACCATAGATAGCTTTAGAATAAAAAAAAATAATACTAAAGATTAAGGACTGCCGTTTATGAACAAGAATGACACTATTTGTTTCCCTGCTGTTCTTGGAGTTTCAAGAAAGAGCGAGAAAGCAAATGGAAGTAAACAACAAAATAAATGTTTTCTTCTGTCTAATGGATGTGTGTAAATATGGAACACAGAAATATAATAATATAATGGAAAATGAGTAAATAAATTGTTAGAGAAAACCATGGAACGAAGCAAAATCATCATTGTTCTTCCCGCTCAATTGTTGCAACTTTCAAAAGCAGCTAGCTTCTTGTATCTCCCCTTAGTCCCCTATATATATAGCTTTTGGCTTCACTAGTTTCTCCTTAACTCTCCACTTCTCACAAACTCAAAATCCTCAATGGAGAAAAAAAACCACAAAGAGGGTACTCATGAAGAAGAACAATGTTCAATTTCCAATATAATTTATTCGTTTTGTGCAGAAAATCATAATGAATTAAACCCTTTGCAAGAGATATTCGGTGCTCACTCGAGTTCAAAGCCGGAAGATGTAACCAAAAACAGTGAGCATGAGAAACACGGTGAGGAGCAAGACGAGGAAAGTTACCGTATGGCTAAACGACAACGTTCCATGGAATATCGTATGATGATGGAGAAGGTGAAGATGATTTTTTCCTTCTTCTCTTACGTGCTTCCCAAGCTAATTTGTATTTTTGCTATCTAAACTTTGCAGAAAAGACGAAAGGAGATAAACGATAAAGTAGATATTTTGCAGGGGATGATGCCTAGTCGTTCCCCAAAGGTCAAAGATACTTCATATATATATATTAGAGTCAAATACAATATCAAATTTCGAATATCGAGTTTCTTGTGTGTTTATCTACAGCCCGACCTTGCATCGAAGCTTGAACACATCATTGAATACATCAAAAGTTTGAAATATCAAGTAGATGTAAGCATTAAGCTATATCTAATTTAATTAATTACATGTATCCATTTAGAGTATGGATTAATAAAATTCTTATGTGACATGTGGATGTGGTCCAGGTTATGTATATGGCATACACAACAACTCCGGTTTACACATCACCATTTTATGCAACAGCTCAAGCACCATGTATGTCGCCTTGGGGCTATTATACGCCAGGAGTTCCAATGATGCCTCAGCAAAACATGACCTATATCCCGCAATATCATCAGGTTTGATCCAATTTGACTTTGATTTGATTCAACAGATTCTGATTTCTGCCATTAATCTTCATCACAGGTATATGAAACAGCGCCGCCAAATCAAACTCATCCTTAAAACAAGCTCTAGCTATGTGGCTCTTTAAGACCCTCCTGCTTTGGACTCGTTTCTGTTTATATAGACTGTCTTTGTAAACTAAGATATGTACATAGATACATACATACATACGTAGTTTTAAAATAAAAGACGAGTTACTTTCATGTATAAAGTTTAGTTTGATGCCACAAAATGTACAAACACTTGTTTCCTATGTTCTGTTTTGGTTGAGCATTGGTCCTCTGTTATGTTCTGTTTTGCTCAACCTTTTTCTTTGTTGGTATGTAAGTTAAATAAAACATAACAAAGATATTAAATTACGTGTGTTGGTACGTTTGTACAAAAAGTTACTACAACACTAGTTTCGATTCCATTGTAGTCATTTGAATTTTGGAATGGTCAAAAGAAAAAACACAATATTCATTTTATCTTGAATTATCAAAAACGAATTAGATCACTAAAATGTTAAATTCAAGAAGCATAATACATTCATTGGTTACACATTGTCTACACACTTTAACTTTTTATTAAAGCAAGAAGCCAATATGGTTTATCTTCAAATGTTACTAAAGTGATGAACAAAAACTGCCTCCCGTTTAACCTCCACAACCACCACCGCAGCCAGCGGCGCAAGCGGAGCCATTGACATCGTCGTTAGTGTGAGGTTTAGAAGCTCCGTCGCTACATGAGAAAATCACGGTTGCTATGACGGAGAGAGTCACAAGTGCTGCCCAAATGTAGAGTAAGACTTCGCCATTACCCGCAGCTACCACCGCAAGTTCTCCTCTTACCATCGAAAGAGTTTTTGTGCATCGCTCTGTGACAATTGTTGAGACTAGTTGATAAAGAGAGTTGTAATTGGCATATTTTTCAAATGTGTGGTTTTGCGTTTTCGAGTCAGAAGTCACCAAAAAAAGATGCGACGACTCTTTCTTATACTGTCCTTTGGTTTAACTCTAGGGTCACAAGCTAGTTTACCAATTGTGTGTGCGGCCATTCGTCATATCTCACCACTTGATTGTCTTAAAAAATTAATTACAAAATTTTTAGTTATCAAAATAAATTTATAGCGAGTTTTAAAAGTGGTCATAAAGTAGAACAAAATCAGAAAGTAGCACTATAAATGACATAATTACATACATAAATGACTATTTGGACTTCGGATGTATGGATATAAGAAAATATTTTGGAGACCTTTTTTTAAAGATTCAAAAAATCGATTTGAAGGGTCTAGTTAGTAACCTAAAACGATTTGAAGTATCTAGCGAATAAACAGTAAACGATTATGGAATAATGCAAAGATGTAAAATGGAGCGGTAAGCATAAGCGATAAATAGAAAAAACAAAGCCGAACAAAGAGCCAAGAGGTGTATATTAACTTAATTTGGTTTACGCAAAAAAAAAATATGAATAGAGGCAAGAAAATAGATGAGCCTTGACGAGTCTTTATAGTAAGAAATCAACATGTGAAGCAAACATCCCTAGTGACCTTGACGAAGCCAAAGAGGTATTGCGTTTTATATACAGAAAAGCAGAGGTACCTAATAATGAAACGAATGAATATCTGTTGAATCCCTAATAAAGTTGGACCTCAAAGCAAAATTTAGACTAATAAATCTTTGTACGTGAGTTATAAGATAACTTTCACGATTTACTGCTAATGTTTGAGGAAGATTATACTAAAGTTAGTAGTAAAATCCAGTCAAGTTTCGTAGCAGAATGGCAATTATAGAATAACATTTTCATTGCACAAGAAGTATTTCCTAGACTTTGAAGAAACCAATCATGCTTAAATAAATAGTGATGGCCAGTTATAATTTTTTAAAAATGATTATTCTAAGAGCACCTCCATTGGGGAGGTTTTCAAATTTTGGGTATCTAAAAAAAGGTAAAAAAAATAGTTTTTAATTGATGAGTATCTCAAAATGTTGAGATATCCTTCCAAAACTATCTCAAATGAGATACTTTGAGATACTTTTAGATGGGTATCTCAACATTTTGAGATACTCATTCAATTTAATATATTTATTTTTTTGGTATATACTCAAATTTGAGAACATCCCCAATGGAGGTGCTCTAATCACATTGAGTCACCTTCCATAAACAACGAAAATATAATGATATCTGTACCCATTGAATCCTGAATTCCTGATGAACATTCATGATTACATGAACAAAGACTTATTATAAGTTTTAATATGTAACAATATGTGCAGATATCAGAACATTGATATACATAAAAGTTACATAGTCCTCCTAGTTTTAGCTTGAGCTTTAGGGATCTTGTTAATGACTTTGGAGTTGAATTTGTTTAGGAGCTTCTTCATGTCCCTCCCGCTTTTACTTGCTGCATAAGACAGCTCTTCTTCGTATTGCTCATACAACATCGGTATTGTCTCCAAACCCACAAACACTTAACCAAAACACCAAAAATGTTTGTAATTAAAGACATACTTAAAAAAGAAAAGGCTTTTACCAAAAAGAAAAAGTTTTGGAAAAGGTACATGTCTTAACTAGTAAGTGTGTTACATAACCTCATAAAGACTCACCAATGTATAATAGAGTTAGAGAGCTGAAATAGTTTCCAACCACTGATAATATCCATAGGGAAACAACGGCCTAAAACGAAATGACACAGGTTATAGAATCCAAACAATCTTGGTATGAAATAATTAAAATGAAATTGCATGTGTGTATTGATTTATACCAGAAAAAGGAGTTTGAAGTCTTTGCCACTTGAGATATCATACAATTTGATAATGAACCAATTGATCTTGTTGAACAAGAATCTCCAAGTCGATTCCGAAATCCTTAGATCATTAATACTCGGAGGTTTACTGCGCAAAATGACGCAAAATTGTAACGTTCTCTCATCATTGCAAAAATATAGCAAAACTTGTTACATTATTTTAACGAATACGATCATTGCAAAAATATCATTGCAATAACACTGTTTTCTTGTAGTGGTTGATTGATTCATAAAGAAGTATCAAGTAGTGTGAATGTTTTTTTACCTTTGGATTAGTTGTGAGGAGCCAATGTAAGACCAAATGAGGAAGATGAAAATGGATAGCAAGAGGATCTGGCAGATGAAAGTAATGAAAGGATATTCAACCACTTCGAACAAGAACCATATCAATGTGAATACCGCCAAGATTGTTCCTGATTCTTTCTTGTTCTTCCAGAATATTATGTCAGCAACTACAAGATTTTAAGAGCAAATCATTCAAGATGGGAAGATTAAAGAACAAAAATTAATGTAAAATAGAAAGACAAAATGTATGTTACAGCGTCCTCCTCCTAGATTATGGTACAAAGATCTTCGTCTTCTCGATGAAGAAGCTCTATGTTCATCCATTTCGTATCCAAAAACCGCCATAATTGTTTTGGTTTCGGGTTTTGAAACAACTGTAGCCTTTTTTGTGAGCTAAGGTCTAAGATTCAAGGTTTATTATATAGTTCCGAACTTTGAGGATAAGAATGGTTTTGTTCTTGGATTCATAAAGAAGAAAGCGAATTGAGAGAAAGGGAAAGGTATGGCTTTAGCATATTGCAAAAACTCACCATTTTATTATTACATGATCATATATTTTTATATCTCGTAGAGAATCTTTCATAACTTGAGCTAATGATCAAAAATGTATTCCAAAAAGTTATCAACATTTTGATCATAGCTCTTGGTAAACCCTTTCTCATGCAAGTATATTCCCTAAGTTGAGGCTAGGAATGGTAGGAATGCAATCATTGGGCCTCTTCATAGGCCCAGTCCATTATGAGCCGATATTGCTTTCTTGTATAAGCTCAGATCTAATTAAGCCTGTGTGACAACGGTTGGTTGGTACAGGTCAGTCCGGACCAGACCAGGCTTGACACTGACTTTCTGTGAGGACACGGATCGAGCCAGACAGAACCAGCTAACAGGCTTTTGGCAGATGCTAGCATTTCTAGTTGAGGTCAAGTGGGAAGCTAAGATGATGATTGAGCCAAACCAAATTTCTCATAGACATACATAAGCCAACAACACATCTTACATCTGAGAACACAAGTTTTTATATGAACAATTAACAAACAACTATTTTTATAGTTTACCCTGTTTTTAAAAGCGTAGCCAATATTAGACCAAACAGAAACTGGTTTAGACCTTGTTGAACTCGGTGTTTTGTTGCTTTGGAGCTTCTGAAGGAGTGGTCATACCAATGTTAATGCCATCGTTCTGATGCTTCTCCCATCCACCAGTGTCAGCCTTAGAATGAGCCAAGTAGTAAAGAATGGTTGCAATCAAAGACATGAGAGTGAAAGCAGCTCCAGCAGCAAAGACCCCAACAGGTAAGACGGCACACGAAATCTCTTTCCCTTTGTAAATGCCTTCACTTTTAGTGTGGTATGCGTTTCTTGCTGATCCAGCCAACAAACACGCCTCAGCTCCTAAAAAGCTTACCCTGAAGTTACACAATAAGTAAGACAAAAATCACAAAACTACTCAGACATAGAGATGAATCAACTAGTTCTTATTGTTGTAAGTCGTTTCTTTTCTTATAGAATCCACATAGTTTGGTAAGATCACAAATTGTACAACCAAACAATCCCATATCATGGAGCAAGTACACATAGAATATTCAATTGTGACCATGACCAAGCCTACCACTATCATTGTACTGAAAGTTAAAACCCATAAATACCAAAAAGAGTTGGAAAAAACTTTCCTTTTCACTTCAAAGTTAAAACCCATAAATACACACAATCAAATCACAAATTCTCTTTACTAAAAAGAGGCAAATTATACCACTCTCAATCAAACTTCAAAACCCCTAATCAGAAATTTCAAATCTTGGTAGCTAAATAACACTTAAAATCCACTCAATTTCAAATCTTGAAACACAAAAGATTCAATTAAAGAGTAAAGGATTAAACTTTACCAAGAAACAACGAAGAAGACAATAGCCCACACAGTGTAAGAAGTGCCAGTAACAAGACCCTTTCCAAAGCAGAGACACTTTGTAACACCGTTAACCAACGCCTGGCTAACAAGAAGTAACCCAAACGCCGACATACCGTACACCGTCGATGCCTCAGTTCCGTACTTACAAAAGGTCTTCTCATCGTACTGGTCCGGCACCGGCACAGCCTGAAAAAAAAAAAACAAGAATCAAAACACAAATCGGAAAAAAGACAAAATTAGTAAGAGAGAGAGATGAAATGGGTACGGTGCTACGGCGACGCTCGGCACCGAAGGCGAAGACGAAAGCAAGGAGGTGAAGAGCAGTGACGACGGTGAGGATTGAAACGGAAACCGCCATTGATTTGGTTTTCTTTCTCTGCTTTCTTCTCTCTTTACTCTTTTGTCTTTATCTTTAGAGAGCTTTGGTCAAGTGAAGAAACGTTAAAGTGTCCTTATAACACGATATTTGTTTTTTACTTTTTCTCTTTTTTTTTTCGATTTTTGAAAACACTAATATTTATGACTTAAATGTCAAAGTGTCTCCATCTAATCATTATTCTAGCTTCTCTTTTTTTCAATGTGGTTTACAAATGTTTTGTAGGGAAATTCTGGGAGATATTTGATTGGAGATATATATCAAAACACCATTTGTTGGATTTGTCGTGTAGACTATAGAGTAAAATAATAGACAAAAAAAAATCAAAAACAAGAGAATAAAAGATTCTTCAGGTTCCTTTTTTTCTTAGAAAGGATCAATATGCCAGATTGAAAAAAAAAAAAAAAAAAAAAAAAAGATCAATATGCCTGCCGGAATAGCTGGATAACGGCTAACTTTGTCGGTCACACTTGTCTTTTAACCGGCCAATTTATAGTAGGTCTCGGTCACCAATACCCACAGAAAATTAGTTTTAGATTTTATATACATATCAAGTTGTAAACTTGAGCCGTATTTGATATTGGTCTTTAAAACTAAATTAGTAAATGTTCATTATTTTCTTTTTGTGTGATTTTTGGGATATTGCTATGAAGTTTAGAATATTACGGTTTAAATCAATATATATTTTTTATATATATATATATATATATATGAGATTTTGGGTTTGATTATCGGACCAAATAAAGAACTTGACGGCTAAATTATTTTATATAAAAACTGAATTTGTGCAATAATTTTTGCAAGATTTGAAGAACTAAAGACAAAATCACAAAACCTTTAATTGTAAAAAGTATCCAATTTATGTCCAAAATTATGAAAATTTGATATTAAAAACATACAAATAAAAAACTATCAAGTTGAATATTTAAAATAAAATTATTTAAAACCAACTGTTCTTTTAATGTATTTCAAAACCAAAGACTTCCTAGTAATGATAAAATGAGTCATTATTAATATTAAGTAATTTGATTAATGTTATAGTAATCAAGGAGATTCAGTTTATTTATGCGGAAGCGTTTCAAAATCTTATTTTTAAAGATACAGTAAATTATGTTTATTACAAGATAATATTTTTAAATTCGAGATTTATATGAATACTTAGACAAGATAAGATTTTTTATTGGCAAAAAAATCAGTTTGTTTTCTTATTTCAAAGATCATATGATATCGTGTTAATGCTTGTTTGAAAAATAAGATGCCGTGTTAATGGTCATATGAAAAATATATAAATTTACATAAAATAATTTTTGTTGAGAAATTAGTATATTTTAGCACTACAAAATATTGATATCATTTTAAAAAATAGATTTTATTTGTTTTTGATATTAAGAACACCATTAGATAATTTAGTATTTGGCCTAAAAATTTACTATATAACTGAATTTAATGGAAATACTAACCTTGGTCAAATCAAAAGTATTTGATTAGTTTATAATGTGGAAATTAATGACTACACACAATTTAACGAAAATAAAATTTTGAAGTGGTACGATGAATAACTTTTGGAATCTCTAACTTTATTGTATATGCCCAACATATATATGAATGATAATTATGTACATTATACAAAAGAAAAATACGACGTTTATGAAATTATATTATTTTGTTGTTATTATTTCCTTAACCCTTAAGAAAATCATACACATGATATTTTTTATAACTTTTATTTTTTATCTCGTCAATTCAGTCCATGCACTCATTATCATTATCAAAATTATCTTCTCTCTCTATATCATCTTTTCATAATATGACATTCACATAACATTCATTATGTTGTTAGCTTGTCAATTCTAAATTAATAGTAAGAGAATGATCATGACTTTTCATAATAATATGAGGGATTGAGTCCGTTGAACTACTAAAAGTAGAGTTATGATCGATATAACAATAGCTAAAACACCTCATATTAAACTTTGATAATAATCATAAGTGCATAGATTAGATTGACTAAATCATAAATAGAAATGCATGACGTACAAAATAGGTAATACAATTGTTTGAACACTTTAGTACACTATTTATTGAAAATTTTAAAATAAATCAAAATTTATATAAAAACTTTGAAACAAAAGATATATTTTTATTTTAGAGATAATATGTTGTCATGTCAATGCTTGTTTAAATAATATAATGTCTTGCTAATGGTTATCTAAAAATATTATAATATTTAGTTTTTGAGTAAATAATATTTTTTGAACAAAAATATATACTAACACTAGTAACTATAATTATGATTGATTGTAACTTTGGAAGTAAACTATTAAAATTCCTTTAAATTTAGGATATTAAAGCATTTACTACTTGGTCATAAGTTTAGAATTAAATTTAATAGATATACTAATCTTGGTCAAATTAAAAATATTTGACTACATTATAATTAGTGACTGAAAACAATTTGACAGAAATCGAAACTCAACCATATGATGCGAATAAATTTTAAAATCTCATACATATTGTTTGTGACCAACATACATGTATATTTATGATATGAATATGCAATATTAAAAGAAAAAATTATGTTTATAAACTACTTTTAATTTTGTTGTTCTCCTTTTCCTCACCATTAAGAAATATTAATTACCTCGTAAATCCAATCCATGTTGTCACGATAATCTTCAAAATTATCTTCTCCCTTCAAATGATCTCTTTGATTCACAATTTCTACATTGTGATATTCGCAAGACTTCATCATATTATCTCTTTCAGAAAAACCACTGTCTTCCAACCAAGAGGGCATATCCTTCTCATCGACGTTAATGTCAAAAGAAATCAGATCTTCAATCGGAGCATCACAACTTTCATCATAAGGAACATAGTTCATCTCTTCCATATTGGCTTCAAGAGGAACTATGTTATCCAATGGAGCAAAACTTGTTTTACAAGAAACCAAATTCTTTTGGATGGTATTAGTTTCAAGTGAACTTATATCTTTAGGAAAAACACAATCTACCAGGTTTGAATAATTGGTTTCAAGAATGGTCATATCAGTTTTGGGAGGGATGTCATAACGTATTTCAGAAGAAACAAAACCCACATGGTTTGTATTAGTTTCCTCTTGAAGAAGAATACTTCCTCCAGAATAACCCATGTCCATTTGGCTTATATCTACTTTAGAGGGATTCACATTTTCAAAAGGAACATAACCTTCTCCTGAAGAAACCCAATCCATCTGGTTTGTATGTTTTTCAGGAAAATTTATGTTCAGATCAGTTTCAAGAAGAATGAAATTTTCTATTGAATGATCCCAATCCATATGGTTCATATTTATTTCATGATGACTATGATTTTCTATAAATGGAAGCCAATCCATTTGGTCTATATTAGTTTCAAAAGGGTTCATGGTATAGTTCCTAGTGCATAGATCTGCTGAAGGATGAAAAGAATCAGGTGTAGATGTAAAATCTAAATCTATTTGGTTTACATCATTTTCAAGGACAGATCTAGGTGGGTGAAATGGATTAGGATCATATTGCGGAATGGAAATCTTTGTGGATTCCATCTGAAATGCGCATGTGTTAGATGCACGAACATTTGATGGTAAACCAGAAAGGATAGGAAGGTTTTCACTACCTAAACTAGTTGAAACTAAACTAGTATGGTTAGCATTATCGGTAGAAAGAATATTGTAAGGTGGGTTATTACTTATGGTTGAAGGAACATAGTTAACATTTATAGATGACTTGCTAAATATGTTACCAACAAGTGAATGATTGCTCAGATCCGATTTTCCGCCTACATGAAACTTTGGCATATTTTTCTTTCTTTCGGCGATAGATTTTTTAAATAAAACTGCATATAAAAATATATTATTATCAATACGATACAAAATGATAGAATTTTTAAAAAAATAGATAGTACGTAAAAGAATACTTGCATTGACTCATGGATGATGATGAAGAGTTTTTCTTTCTCAAAGAATTCCACAAAGAATTACTTGCAATGAGATTATTCAATAAGTCTGATGTTTTGAAAGGATATTTGTATTCCGAATGGTATTCGAATGTTTCATCTGTCGATTTACATTCATTTCTTGGCAATGTATCGTTTATACGCTCAATTTGAGCTTTGTATTTCTGAAATTTATAAAATAAAAAAATTCTAATAACGCTATAATAAGAAGATAAAAATACTATATATTAAATCAAAATATTTAAGTATTATATATATGAACCTGTAGGTGGCTACCGACTTGGCGATAAGTCAAGTTTGGGTCATTCATAATCGTTAATATGGATTTGGGACGAAAATCTACAAGATAAAGAAATGTAAGAAGCTGATATAAATGGAGACAAATTGGTCAAATGTGAAATATAAATCTTACCCTTTTCACCCAGAATGGAGATAGCAGCTAAAAACTTCATATGACGCTCATTAGTCCATAAACTTCTACGTCTTATAACACTACTATCCCTTTTCTTCCATTCCTTTCTCTTATTCTCAATCTCAATAAGACAACTTGGTTTAGTTTTCCATTCAACATTTGCTCTACTTTTTCTCTTTTGGGATGTTTCAGAAATTGTGAATGTGTCGATAAAAGGTTGTCTTCCTAACAAAGAAGCTTGACTTGTTCTCTGTCTCTTAAGCCTTGCCCTGAAAACTTCTATCTGATTTATATCTTTTTCTCTGACATTCTCCTGGTTTACAATCGTCATGTTGATTTTCTTTGACTCTTGAATCTTTTTAGGTAACACGTGCTGCCATATGTTTTTGATGTCATTTTCAGAAATTGGCTGATCTAGAGAAAAACACGCTCTTTTTCTCAAAAGATCAGATGGTTTCTTTGTCTTTATCTCTGGATTAATCACTTTCACATAGAGAAGAAAACAAATATCATTTAGTTGAAAAAGAAAATGGTGGAAACAGTAAAGGTAAGAAAGATGTGTGAACATGGACATACATATGAGAGGAATATCTTTGTGAAGCAAAACGGTGAGGAAGGAATCTGCGTCGATGTGAAACATTTCAATGTTGGCTATGATAAGTCCGATGTCCTTCTTTTGCTTTTCAATCATCGATAGAGCCTTACTTGCCACATCCACGCTCATCACTAGTACATTAATTTGTATATAAGATATATATAAAATTTCAAAAATGGTTAAAACATAGAATTATAATTTTTTCTTTATTATATTTTTTCATTTATAAAAAAAAAAACTGAAAAAAAAATATAATAATGAATACGCTTATTGTTAGATAAATTTGATAAACGATCAATAAATACATAATAACTAATTATATTATAATTTGAAGGTATGCTTTGCAGCGAATATCTCGAAATCTTAATATCCGACAAAAATATAGGTAAATCAACGGACATGTAAATCACTTTATTCTTCGTCATACACCTTTCTGAATACGAATTTTGATTTAAAAAAAATTATATGTGATTAAATCATTGAGATCTAAGACCAAATAGTCTCAAATATATTTTTATGACAAAGATTATGATTTATACATTTATATGTGATTTGAGACTTCTTCAAATTATTTCATAGATCCGTATGCAAAAACCACAAGATCTAGTGATTTATAATTATAATCATCAGAAATTGTTTAACAAATAATAAATTTTAACATAACAAATGCAACAATTCAGAAAAATTTGATATGTAAATGAAAAAATGATCAACATTAATATAAACGATGTAAATAAAAAAAAATGTTTTACAAAAATTGGCCATTTCTTTACCTCTTTTTGAAAATTGTTTAAGCATTGTCGTGAGAGACGCGACTGATGCAGTGTCATGGTCGATTAGCAGAATGGAAATGTCATCAAAACATTCATGAACTAAGCTTCTAGCCATTTTCTCTGAAATTTTCTCAAAAATATATGATTGGGGGTTTGAGAAAATGACTAAGATGAGAAAGAAATACTAATGCATGGTCATATATATAAGGATGGATATAAATAGTGGACCCAACTAGGTCATACATTGCAAATAATAGATGTAAAAGTTAATTACCTTCTCAATAGATTTTAATTTATTGCTTTGACCCTATGATGTATATTTTTTTTTTATATAAAAATGGCTATTATGTCTAATATTTAATTTATTGATTTTATATTTTTCAAAATTTCATCAAACCCCTAATGGCTAGAAATACATTTTGAAATCTTATTTTTACGGTCATTTTTATAATTAAAATGATAAGGTTCTTAACAAAATAATTAAAATTATATAAAACTAAACCAGTTTTTAATAATATTAGAAATCATTTGACTGTATTTTAAAAAGATGATATTTATCGATTCACCAAAATCAATATATATCCAAATATATTTATCGTAATTTCAATTATAAAATTTGACTCAGAAATTGTTAATAGTCGTCTGTTTTAAATATTATGTTACACAAAATGATCCATTAATTAGTCAAAAAATAAATATAGAATTAATTTTCTATACGTAAAAATGTTGTAACAATAAAATTTTATAGCATTATATTTTAAAATTTCAATAACAATTTTTTCTTTTTGGTCAAAATAATGATTCTTGTTTCAAGAACAATATAAATGGGGTGAGAAACATGTGTCTGGTCAAATTTTAAACCATTAATAAACTTCCTTAATTTTTTGGAAGTCAAACAATTTCTGAACTGGCCAATTGGGACAAAGGTAAAAAATTTATGAATCCAGATACGTTCCATATTACATTGGTTATTGAAAACGTCTTACAGTATTTAGAAATTTACAAAATCTCTATATATACAATATTTTTAGAAAGCCATGCATTAGACATATTTAATTAAGCCCGGCCCTTGTTCAAATAATTGTACCTTCCTCTGTTTTGTGACATTGGTAAAGTATATCGATATCAATATATCACATATATGGCCACAACTCTCTGTAGTACCAAAAGACTCGATTTATAACCACATTTGGATAACCGGTGATACTTTTCTCGGTTTTAAAGTCTCAGAATAAACGAGAAAGAAATATCAAACAAACAACTACTAGACTCAAAAGTGTTTACAGGACGCTCTTACTTATGCACATTATTCACTTTTTACCAATCGTTTCAATAGCTATCAATATCATCATTGTACTATTATGTATGAGTTTCAGACCCTTTGTTGCTTTACCTTTGGGGTCTCTAAGCAGCGTGAAGAAGGAGGACTTGGGTTTGAAACCAGGGACAGGTCATGTAAGCAGCTTGAGGGATGACTTGGGTTTGAAACCAGCAGCAACGAGCTTCTCCTGCTCAGATAGTGAGTGGCGGAAGTGGCAACGGTGACCATAAGGACAGTTATCACCAGCAAGAACCATTCTGCAAACCTCAGTCTTGTAACGGGGATGGCGGATCACTGGGCGGAGTTCCTTAATGCCGTGAGCGAACTGGCAATGGTCACCATATGGGCATGTCCCTGTCTCTTGCCATTTGTTGCACAGCTCTGTTTTTGTCATCCCTTGATTGTACACCTCCACTTCTATCTCCTCCTCCTGATCTTCTTTCTTCCCTCCTCCTCGCACATACACCTTCTGCTGCATTTCGTTCATTCATATATCCACAATCAATTTCTACTTCAAAGAAAACAAAGGAATAAAGGATTGTGGTACTTTAATAAAGTCATATATGCAGCTCAGATTCAACAGTCTACTGTCAATAATTGCCTATTTCCCAAAAATCTAGACCAATATCAGATAAACTTTTTCCTGCAATCATTCATTCATCCATTACCATTACTATTTACATATATATAGTTCAGACTCCGGAGAAAGCAAACAGCATCAAGACAGTTCTTCTCAAGAATCTAAATCTAAACAGCATCAAGACAGTTCTTTCTCTAACAGATAAACCTTTAAACTACACCACCAAATGTACAAATGTTATAAGGAATAGATTCAGAACAGTCAATTGTTGCCATACCAATGAGGAATAGAGGATTATGGTATCTAAAAAAGACAGACTGTAATCACATTTGCAGGTCACATTCAATAGTTAGATAGTTAACCAAGTCTATAGTCTTAATGATTACCAAAACACTAGACCAACAGCATCAAAGTTCACTATTACTTCTTTTGTTTCTTTCAAGAATCTAAACCTACACGACCAAACGTTACAAGCAGCCTTATATTCAGAACAGTCAACTTTTAACACTTCTTCATAGAGGAGAATTGTGAGATTGTAGGTCAGATTCAACAGTTAACAGTCAATAATCTCAATGATTACCTAATTCCCAAATCACTTAACCAAAATCAGTCCTAACTTAAGCAAGATCTCATCAAGATTCCACAGTAATCAAGAAAATAAAGAAAGAAATATACCGTCGTACTGACTTGACCACAAGTCCCAGGCTTAGTTACGGTTCCACGAGGTTTTCCACATTGAGCAGCCGCACCACCACCTCCCTGACTCGTCTTAGAGTAACCACTAGATCTCACAGAGATGCTCTTCGGAAGCGAAGAACGATTCAGATCCTCATTCTCCATAACACTCGTCGGACTCTCATCACTGACATCATCACGATTAACCGTACGGTTCTGATTCTGATTCTCCACTTCGTCGGCGTCATTACCTCCGATCGAAAGATTGCTAAGCATCCGAAGCGGAGATCGAAGATCAAATCGGTTCTGGATCGAAGATCTGATGAGACTGTTGAGCTCAGTCTTGAGATGACGATTCATCGATCGGAGTTCAGTGTTCTCTAGACGAAGCGCTTCTGCTTCCAGCGAAGCCTCATGAAGACGCGTGTAACACAACGCCTCGCGATTCACCATATCTTGACGCTGTTGCATGATGTTGCGAGTCGACTTGTAGAGTTGATCAGAGTAGAGAGACGACGAAACGACGCCGCTACAGGAAGAATCTCCTTGGGATTTCTTGATTCCGACTACATCGGCGGAGCTTCCGCTGTAACTAAACGGCGCGATTTTGTTTTCCATTTTTCCCGGTGACAATTTCGACAGTTCTGTTTCACAAATCAACCACAAAGAAATCAAAATTTATGCATCGGAAACGGAATCGCGAAGAATCAAACAACCGTATAATGAATTTCGTCGAGAAAATGATAATCGGAAGTTCAAAATCACGGAAAATAACTCAGATCTAGTTTCCGAGAAAGATAATCTCATCTATTTCACAGAGGATTCAAATTCAAAACGATAAAATCAAGAATCGGAGAAGAAATTGACATGTAAAGCGATAGAAATTTTACCGAGAAAATTTGAGTAGAAGAGAAACCGCCGGGAAAATTCGAGAGAAACTTCCGAGAAAATCTTTCTTGGCTAGAGAGAGAGATTTCAAGTTAGAGAGAGAAAGTAGCTTGAGAGAGGAAGCTACAGAGTATTTATACAGGCTTTTGGATTCGCATCGCGAGGGAAATTAATCATTTAAAATAAATACAAAATTAAAGGAAAAATTTGGTGGTTGTTACGGTTTAACAGAAAGAAAACAAACCAGAGTCTTGAAGTCTCTTTAGCTGATCATAATTACGGTTATGCCACTGTGTTTATGTAAAAACTACTCCCTCTGTTTTTTTAAAGTTGTCGTTTTAACTGTATTTAGACAAATTAAGAAAAGGTATACAATGACTATATTAACCTCATAAAAATGACAAGTAATTATTTACAAATAATTTGTGTTTAATTAAATGAGGGTAATTTGGGTAGTTATTGGCATAAGTTACATTATTACCTTAAAACGACAACTAATTTAAAACAAAAAAAATGCTCTAAAACGACAACTATTCGAAAACGGAGGGAGTATATATTAAAATAATTTTTGATGTAGAAATGATTAAGAGAAGTGTGTTTCATTTTTTTGACAATAATAAGTAGCTGGAGATACTAATAACCAAGGCCCAGCTTGTGGTTAAGAGAATCATTTGTTTCACTTTCAACTAATTGCTTGATTTTGAAGATTATTTTGAAGGGATAAGATTGGTCTTTTGTTTTACAAAACTTGCAAGATAGTGGAACTTAAGCAAAAAAAGGTTTTGCTTATTTATCACAACTATAACTAACTCCTTTTTAATAAGTCTTGTCAAATATGATTTCATCAAAACACCAATTATGGTTATTGGTAACACAAGTTTTTTCTATTTACATTACACTGTTGCTATCTCATCATTGTTTGTTTAAGTTAACCTTGTGATTTGACTGATACAAAGTTAATTCTGGTGAATTTGGTTCAAACTTGTCTGTGATTACAAAATAATCAACAAGTGATGAATTTCACATTCAAGAAATTGAGTCATGTAAAAAAGATGAAGAGGTAGATTAGTGTCTTATGTACAAAGGCATTGTAATAAACAAAGAGATGCAAGAAATTGTGTTACTCTGCCATTTTCTTGGGACCATATTAAGCTTGTTTCTCCTCCCTGAATTCAAAAAATGCTAGTTAAACCATGGAGAGTTTAAGATATACTCTCTAATGGGATTTGAGATTATCGGTGTTAAGACTTACACGCGTGCTCTCTTCTTTTCCTTGAGCCTTGAGATGGCCTTTTGACGTGCATTGTTAGAGAGAGGGGAACAAAATGAGATTACTTCCTCTGTGTGATTATAAGGGTTATCGGTTTCGCTGCTTGAGAATGAGATGGATGATGAAGCGGGTTTAGGTGCATATATGGGGTTATTGAATGAAGAAGAAAATGTCTTCATCTGAACACACATCAAAAAAGTAGAGAGACCTTTGGTTATAACAAGAAAATATTAAATTGTTATCAAAAGGAGACTCTATAGTAGTAGATGGAAGATTTCAAACCTCATGTGATTTGTCTAGGGAAGAAACAAAGAAGACGTTCTTATTGTCTGCAATTGGCTCTGGATCAGCTCCAAATTCCTCTTCAAAGTTTCGGAAAGTGAGATCGATGTCCGGTATTTGGAAGTCGTCATCACTGCAGATTGTATCTTCACAAACTCCAATGTCTTGTATATTTTGATGCCACAACTGCAGAAGAAACAGAGCTAATCTCATGTGATGTAACCAATGGTTTCCACAAAGACTATGTAATGTATGATAGTTAAACCAAACCTGATTGTTCTTATTATATGGGCTTTTGCATTCCCAAAAGGAATCACCAAGTGTGGAAGATGAGGACAAGTGTGAAAAATCAACAATCAGCTCTTTTCCGGTCTGCGGAAGATCAATTAACCGTTCTTCAGATTTCTTCGGAAGGTCCAATGGAGATGGATCAGCTTGTTCTGTCACAGAAGAACTACCATTCTCTTCCCTCAGCTGAACCTTCTCCAATTCAAGAATCTGTTCCAAGATAAAACCACCTTCTCTTTGCACCTGAAACCATCAAAATCATTGGTACATCAGCTATAAAGAGATCTGTTCATCTACAAAGCTATAAAAAGATATACAAATCAAACTAAGAGCGTATGGTCCAGTGGTTTGTTCGAGTAGATTGAAGACTCGCCCTATGAGTTAAGGCCAGAGAACGAGCTCCACCATCTTGTGGTTCTTTCTTGGCCACTGTAGACGCCTTAAGTAACAAGAATAGTCTACTTTCGACCCGAAAATCTAACCCTGGCTATCAAAAAGTATATATATATATATATATATATATATATATATATATATATTACATACAAAACAAGCATCAAACCTTGTTCATTTCGGATCGTCCCTTAGGTTTAACCATTCGAAAACATTGCTCTAACGAAACATCATCATCATCATCCATAACTCGAAAACCCCACATAACCGCGAAATCTTTAGCAGCAGGACAACCCGTATAACACCTCAAATCCCTTCTACGATGCTCAGAAGAGCCACCACCATGAAACTTATCATTACATCCATGGCAAAGAAACATTTTATGGTCAAAACATCGAACAACACAAGGCTGATTCTTACAAGAATCACATAAAACAGTACGTAAATGTCGTCCCGAAAGCGAATTAGCTGAATGAACCTTAGCATCACATGTTAAACAAAGATTTGCTGTATCAGCTATACAATAAACAACTGCTCTATACGCTTGACAAAACTCACATACTCTTTCCATTTTCTCAATCCATAACATATAAAAGATTCGTCCCTGTTACATCAAAATAGTTTATCAGAGATCACAGATCGAACAAAAGTAAAGAAACAAAAAGAAAGGAAAAGTGTTTACCGATGAGAGAACTAAAAAAATCAGAGATTGGTGACAAAAGCTTCTGTCTGTTTTAGAAGCTTTTTTCCTATTATCTGATAAAAATCCGTCGGTTTGGTTAGGATGATGTGGCAAAGCCACGTAGATATTTGGGTGGGGACGTAGAAAATTGGTGATTACGTTATCCGTATGCACGTGAGATATGGGGAAGCCACGGACGTATGTACCACTGTGACAGCTTCTTCTTTCACGACCCATCATCTCTAACTCTAAGCTTACCTTTTCCTAACCAATAAGCACAAGCCACGTCGTAGCTAACTTCGGACCAAACAAAACTACATATATCCGTTTCATACTAAACTTGGTTTTGATTATTTTTCACAACTAAACTTGATTCTGATTTAGTTTCTCAGGATAAAGAGAACGCATAACGATTCCAAGCAAACAAAAGTATAGTTGGGTTTTTCAGATTGGATTTCTTTGATTTAGTTAAAATCAAAATGGTTTGATTTATCTTATATATTACACACTACTATCCAATCGATAAAAGAAAGATTGAAAGAACGAAAGAAAAAATTCCGATAATATGAGAAAGGTCACAGATACAAAACCAGTGTTAGCAGAGATCCCTTTCATACCCTTGTTGATGTACAAAAAACTCTGGTTTACGCAAAAGGTTGAACGGATCGACATTCCAGATTTGGCAGACGCTTTGAGCTTCACCGCCAAATCCGATAAGCGCCTGACTTGAATTCAATCAAAGATAATGAGCATCATTGTATCACGACGAGACCCATAAAAAGTTGAGGACTTCATCAGTTACCTGTTTGTCATCTTTGTTTGGTGTGTACTTCAATCATATCATGATCCTCCATGTCAAGTTGAGAAGGAGTGGTCGACGGATCAATCTTATCACCGTCAAATATAAATACAAGATTTTGCGGGTCAAGCTTAACTTTATCCGTATACAGTTTGATAACCCGCTCAAACTTCTCATCCTACAAGAAAATGGTAAATACCAAATCAATATCAGTATACAATATTACAAAGGCATCTCATATTTTACAAGCTTTAACAGAATATGCATATCTATTAATGAGCCGCTCATTGTAACACAAAGAGCAAGCAACAGAAAGAGATTTTTCTAAAGATCTGTCAACGAATCCTCGAAGACTCTATCTAACACACGTCTCAAATACTCAACCCCATTCAAAGATTTCTTGTATTTTATACTCCTGCTTTCCTAGAAAGTTCAAAATATCTAGCTATCTGGATGTTAACGAAGGTGACATAACAGCTAATTCTTATCTCTACTTATCCCACATACAAATTTTGGATAGTAAGCTTATTGTTGATGGAAGGTTGTATAGTAAGTGGCAAGCAGTGAAAAAACTTACCGCAAACACCCGGAATGTCTTCTGTCCATCTTTGTCCTGTATTGTTAAGACAATCTTGGCCCTGTCATTCGTAGGCTCTGGTGGTAACTGAGCAGCAGCCTCTGAAGGTGGATTGCGAGATTCTTCAACTTCCCTTTTAGCAGACTCCTCGACTTCCTGCATCACATCTGCTACAGTTTTTGTAAATGACATGAGCTCCATCTTCTTCGACCTACATTACATATTTCATTTAGGAATTTATAATCAAATTGTAACAATGGGACTCTTTCAGGATAGCAAAAACAAAGTAAAAGCAAATGACATTACAGTCATCGAAATCATATCATCAGGGTGCATTAACAAATAGTCAAATACTACGCTTAAATTAGCAGAGTCATAAGTTTGACAAATCGTAGCTTCTAATAGCAACAGGGGAAGCCTAGAGATGAGAAATACTCTTGACATACAAAATTACCTCAATGCTTTAATAGTTGAATCTTCAACAGATTCTTTGTTTTTGTCGAAGATAACCTTTGGCGGAGGAAGCAACCAATCGTCATCACCCGCCACTTCAATCACTTTCACATCATCATCTAACTTCTCAACCTATATAAAAAGTAAATCAATATGATTCAAATTCCAAAAGGAGTGATGATAGATTCAAACTATGAATTGTGAAAGACATAACCAAAAACTGTTCCTTCATTGACATTGATTCGTCTATTACAACAGAAATCAAAGAACAAACTTTAAACTCTTTACAGGCTGACACAAAGGAGCTCAATGAGACAACCAATCATAAAGATCAATTCTTCTTACTGTTTGTGAAGTTTTCGCTTTCTTCGGAACCGGCGTCTTCGAGGCAACATCATCATCATCGTCTACAAGATTTCAAAGTGAGACAGAGCAATAAGAAAGAAGTCATCTTTATCACTCTCACGCTCTCAGTCACCAAATCAAAATAAGTGAAACTCACCATCAATACAAACGAAATTCGCTGGCTGAACACGACGATAATCAAAAAGTGGCTCTAGATCTTCTCCTTCACCTCCCTGATCATCAATCAGTTATACAAATTCAGGAATCAACACAATCCCACAAAAGAAAAATTAGGGTTTTGAGAAATTGAGAAATTCTCACCATTGTAGTAAATTTTGGATCTTCTTCGCCTGTTTAATCAGAAACCCTAGATGAGAATTTAATATAGATTTTGAATTTGAATTTTATTTTGCTGTGATTTTGAATTGCTTGACCCAAATTAAAATTAGAAAAGTGATTTTGAAATTTTGAGATTGAAGAGGAGAGGCATCGGCGATTCCGATATACGCGCGTGAGGTTAGGAACATGTTGGGTTTATTGGGCCTGTTTATTGGGCCGAGTCTTCATTGTTTTTTAGTTCCAAGATTTTTGAGATTGGTTTAATTGGGTTGGTCACATTGATGATGATTGGGCATTTGTCATCTGAGATCTGTTGTCATAATTCATCTATTTTGTTACAAATACTAGTTTTTGAAATAATCAATATTTCTTTTTTTTTTTGATAACCCAGTATCCAGACCACACAGTGATCTGACTAGCCCACTGGGCCTAAGCCCGCGTCACAGGGATTTTTAAGCCTCCACTTAAGGGCCCTCTGATAAACTGGTGGTCTGGGGCGCCTGAGCAAGTCCGCAGGTAAATTCCCAGGTGGCCACAGGAGTGAGAGAGCGAAACTGCGTCTGGGGAGGATCGATAATCAATATTTCTTGCTACAAAAATTTCGAATTTATTTATTTTACCATCTATTTGTTGCAAGTTTGGTATGATTATAAGTTTGGTGAAGTATTAAAACTAATTAGCTACATATACTAACAAATTTTTTAGTATATCAAATTTTTATAATATGAACAAAAAAATTTCTGATCTTTAATGTGTATCAATTTGTATTTGTAGTAATTTTATGTTACAATTTTTAGCTGTCGCAAATGACGTAGCTATACAACAACAAAATTCTTAAAGTTAAAAGTTAAACTCTTATAGCTTCAACGGTTTTTTTTGTATCTAAGTTCTTAAATTTCAACCAAACGATGCACAAATTGTAAAAATGATATGTTTCTTTTAAATCTAATTTAATATAATTTTCAAAAAAAAAATGATGAAGACGACGGTTTAATAAAATGTTTTTGTTTGGATTTTTTTTTTAAAACTAATAGGTCCAGAAATGGTTAACTTGTGATTTCATTCCACAATCATGACAATCACACGAAATACAAATTTAACTAAACACATCAAATTTTAAAAAAGAAAATAAGCAAATACTGAATTAACAAATTTTATTCCGTCGGGTACAATACATATATATATATATATATTTATGATAAAACAAAGAAGTGTTACAAAAGAGAGCTCATGGTGTCGTGACTGGTGCATATGCATCGCTTATTTTTGTTTTGACCAACAACGATAGATTACAACATACATGCAAATAAAACTTAAAAGAAAATTCATGCAAGCAACCACGAGAGCGTACGTGTCAATAGACCATCAAAGATTTATACGTATAGGTCCACTCAGGGCTATACAGGCTACATTTCCAAGAGTTGACTGGATGACTCTAAGTAAGCCCAGTGAGCCTGTGAGGTAACCAATGGACGGGAAGACAGAGCATGAGGCCACCGGAAGGTTAACCCTAATGCAGCATCTTTGTAGGTCAAAGTTAGCTACGTTCAGGAGTCTTAGCATGATGTTGAATGATCCGTATTGATCTGTGACAGCTTGGGCTAAGTCAGTGCTTGAGCCGTCGCAAACTAAGTGAACGGTGATGCCAATGAGTGGAGGTGCGTATTGGTTTCCGTTAAGGGAACAACGCAAGACACCAATTACTTGGACGGCGTTAATTTGGAGGCCGTTAAGTATAAGTGCGTGGGAAAGAGATGATAATGATGCCATGAAGACCATGCATGGAAAACAAAAGAGCACTTTTCGTATTCACCATTTTTTTTTCCTCTTTTATATGGTTGATGATTATATTTGTTGTGTTGTAAAGAACATCAAGGTGGAGGCAAGTATTAATATGAGTATGGAAATTATTATTATAATACAACTTGAGTGATGGATGGATGATGATTATATGATTAGATACGATATCTTGATTTTGTGATGGGGCTTCGAGTGTGTTGTCTTTTTCGTATTCATTGTCACTTTTGTCTTATTCCATCGAGTATATTGATCACCCACCTAAAAATTCTATCACCAAGCTTTCTTTTGATAAGAGATTTTCTATTGAATGCATGAGAATAAAAGAAGGTACAACAAGACTCGTCCCAAGTCTTTAGTAGAGAAGTCCATGGAGGTTACAGAAAACCAAACCGAGAAGGCACAAACCCGACTTTACAAAATCAGACCAAAAATAAGATAACCGGCAAATAAAAAGGGTTGGTGAGGGTATTCAAACCGTACCAACTAAAATGTCTTCAATGATCACGAGAGAGAAAGAAACAAAGAGAGGGAGACAAAGCAAGATTTTGCCAAGATTTTTTATTTACATGTTTTGTTACAAGTTAACAAATGAATAAAAGATAATTATTGCATATATAGTTTTGTTAATGCCAAAGTTTTGTTTCATGAAATGTTCCATAAACGCCGATTCTAGCCTTTTCACCATCTTTGCCTCTTTATATAGTTTTTGTTTTACCTTTTTATCTTATCTTTTTTATTTTTGTTTCTTCTCCTCTCTCTGTCTCATAATTAACTTAATATGTAGTCAATATTCCTAGTTTCATACATTCTTGTTTGCAATTCTTTCATTTTTTTTTTGTCAAGAGTTTGTTATTCATATATCTGCGAAATTATATATATTTTTAATTAAGAGTTAAATATCATAGTTAAAAAACGTAAAAACATAATAGGAAAGCCATGAAAGTTATATCGGGATGTGGAATCTTACCTATGAGATTATGTACCCAATCAATCATCATTCGGAGAGGCCACAAAGAACAAACTCGAGTCCGAAACCGATTTGATCGATCATTGTCGACGTGGTGAGACCCTCCTTCATCTACGTTACATTCGGAAACACCTAAGTTAACCTCAAAGCGACAAATGGGACAAGTGTTGTGAATGTTCAACCAAGACACAATGCAGCTTGAATGATACAAATGCAAGCATTTCAATTCTTTTCCTTCCTCTCCAACTTCAAATTCCTCCTTGCATATCGCACAAACTTTCTCTTTCACCAAATCTTCCTCCGTGATTGTCACCTTCCTTAAAGCCTCGATGGCGGATTGCGAGGCTGGTGGTGGACCTATCTGTACACTAGGCATAACATCAGCGAATTCCTCGTCGGTATTATAAACTAGATCATCACGATTGAACCGGTTACTTCTTGGTGCGTTGATAAGATGGAGAGTGATCCAATCGGTATCGGTATCCCAATAAGGTCGGCTTGGCCTCATAATGTCAAGCTCATCGTGAAGATTGATCTCTCTAGAACAGAAAGGACATATAGGACCATATAGACCAAAGCTTCTTAGCCTAATGGTACGGCTACAATGACGACAATAGAAGTAATGGAACGTTCTTGTTCTTCTTGTTCCATTCACAATAACTCTTGGACGATACGCAGATGTCATGTTTCCAATCTTTTTAATTTTTTGTTGGTAGAATCTAGATATATGCATTTATACTTAAACACGTGTACATGTTTTTAAGAAGAGGCAAGACAAAGCCTATACGAATGAATTGAGTTATTCCTTTTTTTTGTCTAGGACGGTGTCGTATGTTCTCTGCTATGTCAACTTGCGAATCTTTTGGTGATTTGTCTTGTACGAATCAAAGATTCATAAGGATGCTTGGAGAATCAATTACAAGAAAGGGTTTAGGTTTAGTAGAGAGGATAGTTATTTGAGCGGCCCATTATTGGCCCATTCCAACCTATTTGTTCATGTATCCTTTGTCTTGCTTGCATTATACGACGACCAAACAAACTTCGACTTTGTTCTTCCTTTTAGCCTTTTGAAGATTTCTTTCTCCAGCCAATTCGTTTTATGAAATTTAGAAATCAACCCATCAAAAAGGTACGACCATTTTATAGAGGACACTATCTACGGTTAAATTCATGTAATTTTTAATTTTATTTTTAAGACATCCATTGTAATTAGTGAAATCGAACAAATTATCATAAAGGTAAAACATGGTTGTTTTTTAGCATGTGAAATTAGAGTATTCGAACACGACAACGTTCTAACTAAAGATTAAAATATATAAATTAAGTTCCCTAATTTAAATTAAAAGATTTGTTCATAGTAAAAATATTTTGACCTCACAGCTGAAATTATTTAGAACCAACATCAAGAAAAATAACCCATGCAACATCCGAACATATGAAGTTTTGGATGTGGTAGTACAAAGGTCAAAGGCACAAAATAACTTACATACATAGTTCAAGAAATCATTGTTAGTTAGAAACTTAGAATAATATTTTATATATTTTTGTATTGCTCGTAAAAAATAATCCATGTAACATACATATGATGATATGAAGTTCTCTGGATGTTGTAGTACAAAGGTTAAAGCACATAATAACTTACATAAATGGTTCAAGAAATCATCGTTAGTTAGAATAATACTGTTAACACTCACTTGATCAAATATATAATGAGTCTAAATAAAAAATACGAACATATATAAATGATGGTTGATTTGTAAATGGAATCAAGGGACATTTGTACTTAATGTGGGGAGATTGTTGAGTGTGATGTCTTTGCTAGTCTTATTTGTTTCAATATGATTCGAGGTCGTTGGGATACTCTTCATTTCCTTGTTTTTACCCCATAGCACAAGATATAATCCTCCAACGATAATCACTGTACCAACTATGCTGTAATGTCGCCAAGTAAAAGATAAACCATTATATACATACATACATACACCAAATCCATCTCCACAAAACAACACAATATACATGAGTTTGTACCTCCCCAAATGAAGTGTTTCATCTAGAACTAATGATCCAACAAGAGTTACGATCACAAGTCCTATAGGGCTAAATACCGATACAAATAACGGCCCTCTAGACTCGACGCACCATGCGTTGACTGCTACCACCATCCCGGAAATCACAATTGCCTGAAATGGACAACATCAAAACATATGTTTTAAAGGTAATTAACTTCAATGAATCTTACAAATTTGTAATATACACAACAAGACATATATACTTAATAATGGATGGACTAATATTTTACCGCATAAGCAATGGTTAAGAGTCTTATATTCCATCCTAATCTCCATTCCTTCAAATCGCGTTTCCAGCAAAGAGCGACAAGCATAGCCACTACGCTTCCCATCATGTTCATTAGTGTCGCGTTCCAATAAGGCCCTCCAAATTGTTTGCTTATTTTAACCTGTAAACCAAACTAACTACATGCCTTAGTACACAAACACACATGACAATTTACATGGAGAAGACAAAAAAAAAACTTGCCTGCAATAAAAACCAAAGTGAGATGGAAATGTTACCACCAAAGACTAGAAGAGCCCCAAGGATGGAAATATGGTGAGTGGTAGCATCACGTGGTTTGCTCACTAGGTCAACATGAGTTGACCATGGATGAATCTCTATCCCTCTATAGAATATAAAGACAAGAGCTCCACCAACACCAAACAATGTTCCAAAAACCTTAGCCAACCCTACGCTCGATCCAAGCCGTACATTCTCCATCCTATGGAAGTATGGAACCCACCCAATAAAATGGATTGTCTTTTGTTTAATGGTATAATTAAACATATTATTTTAAAACGGTTTAATTAAATTGAATTAGCTACTTGCCTAAGAAGTGCAGCGAAGATGAAAGTGATCAATGGAGTGAGAACGCCAGCTGCAGAGGTAAATGTTGCTGACGTTAGAGCCAGACCCGCAATGGTTAGGATACTCGGTATCACCACACAGCTCAATTATCACCACATTAATAAAGTGTTATAGTCCCAATATATATTCTTTTCAACTTACTTTTTTTTTTTTTTTTTACATTTTAATTAAGCAATATTTCCAGCTACTAGTTTAAACTTTGTCCTCTATGTTTTGGTACTTTTTTATTTTTTAAAATGTAAAACCTCTGGTTGATAATATATGGTTTTAACTTTTAAGTTAATTCTAACTGTAAACTCTCTTCGATTATGTTGTAAAAATCAGTGTACTATGGATTGTGGATTTGTGGTTGAAGAGATTTTGGTAAGAAGTAATATATCCTCAACTAATGCTACCTAAGTAGCTAATGGCTAGGTATTTTTGAAAAACAACTATAGAGAATTTTACAGTCTTACATCAAACTTGTGTAACACTACTCAAACCATATAAATTTATATATTTTTCGATTTCATTTGAATAAAATGATTTTGGTTTGATAAAGTCACAAAGAAATTAATATATATAACTTTAAGACAAAACAAAAAAGATGCTTCTTTTTGTGTGTGTGACAATTACGTACCCGAGTAATCCTGAGATTAATGCTAATAACATGAGCCTCCATGAAAAATCTGGCCTCTTCTTCCTAATCGATCACATGGAGTTAAAAACGAGACAACTAATTAATATCAAAACATCCAAACACAACCATATTATATAAAAGAAAAGCAACCTTTGAAAGATGAAGGACAAAGGAAGCATGAAAAGTGTAGCAAACAAGAGACGATAGGCCACGAGTACACTTGGGTTCATACCATCATCCATTGCTAGCTTGAAAAATATGTTTAACCCTGCCGAAGCTATCTGAACCACTACCATTGCCGTTATATCTTTCATTTCTCTCCACATTTCACATATTCTCTCCACCATTTCTTATTCCTTCTAGTTTCTTAATTACCTCACACTCATTTACTTATCAATTTATAGAGAAAGAGGGAGAAAGAGAGAGAGAGAGAAGCTAGCTAAAATGAGTTAAGGAATTCTGACTTCTCCTGAGCCCCTGAGCTTTATTTATCACACCAATACTTCTCTTTTCCTAGCTGTGGTCCACTAAATTTCAGTACCATAAATGAGTTATGTGATATAAGTAGATGCTAAATTCAGATTCCGGAATATTTTTTATAGATATGTCATATCCAACCATAGAGTCTAATTGTAAAGTGCTTCTAAACTTTTTTATACTCTAAAAACACTAAACTTATCCAATAAAACTTGAGAAATCTACTCTCTCGTCACAAACGGGCGGTGAATCCAGAGAAACATTTCGTATAATAAAGATTTTAATAGATATAAGTTTCATGAATATTAATTAACCAATGATGGTAGTTGCATTTATTTTTCTTTTGGCTAGTGCATTCACATAACATAACGAATGCATTTCAAGAATAATGTGATAAGAATATTCTAAATTTTCTGACCAAAAAAAAAAATGAAATAAATTACTAGACCTCCACGGATATGAACTGTTTTGCACTCCACTTGACGTAGATAGTGTACGTGTGTAAGTGGGTGATTTTGTTACTTTACAAAAGTAGTTTTAAGAAAGAAAAAAAAATTATAATTTGTCAAAAACGTAGTTAACGTTTATATACAAACCAGAATGCATAGGAACAAAATAAGAATCCAGCAACGTGTTCAGATGCTGTTGACACGTGCGAAGCATGCTTTAAGCTTTGTGGTTCACTGGTTCTCCATTACGTTACGTACGTCCACGAAATGTGAACAAAAGCTTTGTAACCATCAATAGTTTTTTCTTTCTTTCTTTCTGATTGCATTCTTTTTCCTAAATACGAAGTATTTGGAATTGTTGAGTGTCACAAGTAGTTTCATGTAGGCATGCATGATGGCTTATGAATATATGCTTCACCTTGGCCGTTGATTTATTATCTAGCTTTAAGGAATCTCATCTTTATTTCTATTCACGAACATAGTTCTAGTAACGTACGTCAGTTTTGTGCTATACCTTCAGTATACACCGTTACTTTAGAGTTACAGATGAATTATCTCTGACAATTTAATTTACACTTTTAAGGTTTTCTTTAGTGGAACAAACTTTATATATAGCTTCTAAATTATATTTTCTTTCTATTTTCTAAAAATATTACGAAAATTATATATATGAGAGTGGTTTCAGCAAAATTAGCTAGGACTTACTTACATGAGGACTATATATGAAAAAAATAATGAGAATGTGAATTAAGGCCACGAGTTTTTAGTTGAGGGATGATAACATATGTGCTTTGTTTTGGTAGTTAATTAGTAACATCTTAAATCAGTAAAAACCATAATCCATTTCCTGCCAATAATTTTGAAATTAAAATGTATGGATCACCTTATTGAGTGTAGTGAGAGTGCATCAAGTCCAACAACAGCGTCTTTCACTCATAGCATATGTATATAGAAATGGTGTTAGTAAAGCAAGTATAGTGTGCAGGCTCGGTTCTTGGCCCATATTACTTTAGTAACCGTGGTCATGTCTACGGACATTGCGTACCGTCCCACGAGGTTAGGCCCAATGGTCCAAGAGAAGGCATAGGCCCAAAAACGGTAGCGTTTCAGTGGTGATGTTAAAAAATAAAACATTCGTTCTCCTGAGCTTTCTATATGCTGAAAAAATTAATTGAAGATTTAATCTAATCTTGAGAAGATTCCTTAAAAATTGAGTTTTGAATCTTTAAACGGTAAAAAATTGAGTTATGTAAATGTCAAGGATTTGTCCTAAAATTTGGCCACTAATGTGATTGGTGTAAGAATAGATAAAATTGTCAACTATTAATTGACTGATTCTTATTGTGGTCATATACGGACACAAATCTTTTCGTCAAGTGTTTTGATCAAAGAAAGTTGAAAACTTTAAAGGCGATGCCATCACTTTGGTCTAATGAATCCGATGGGTTACGAGAGCATCTTGTGGACGTTGTTGTGTCTGGTTCAGAACCAAAGATTCGGGTACAAGATCTGACCCGAGTCGCTGATGATGGATCTCGGATCTTGAAAGGAGTTACGGTGGATATACCAAAAGGTATGATCGTTGGTGTGATTGGACCTAGTGGAAGTGGAAAGTCAACGTTTTTGAGATCTCTGAATCGTCTTTGGGAGCCACCGGAGTCAACTGTGTTCTTGGACGGTGAAGATATAACGAACGTTGATGTTATTGCTCTTCGTCGTAGAGTTGGAATGCTTTTTCAGCTTCCTGTTCTTTTTCAAGGTAATGTTAAATTTGGGATTTGATTAGCCTCTAGTTTCATAGGTTTGATTGTGATTAAAGAAGAAGATAATGTGTGGTTGGTCACAGGGACTGTTGCGGATAATGTGAGATATGGTCCGAATTTGAGAGGAGAGAAGCTAAGTGACGAAGAGGTTTATAAGCTGCTAAGTCTTGCAGACCTTGATGCTTCTTTTGCTAAGAAGACTGGTGCAGAGTTATCTGTGGGTCAAGCTCAACGAGTAGCACTTGCAAGGACTCTAGCTAATGAGCCTGAGGTGTTGCTGCTGGATGAACCAACAAGTGCTCTTGATCCAATATCGACAGAGAACATTGAGGATGTTATAGTGAAACTTAAGAAGCAGAGAGGGATTACTACTGTGATTGTTTCTCACAGTATCAAGCAGATTCAGAAAGTTGCTGATATTGTTTGTCTTATTGTCGACGGAGAGATTGTTGAAGTTCTGAAACCGAGTGAGCTTTCACACGCTACGCATCCAATGGCACAGAGGTTTCTTCAACTCAGTTCTTGAGACCAGTTTCTCATTGTCTTGCAAGTCATTTGCTATTTTGCTTGAATTTTAATAATCTCTTTTGAGGAACAAATGCTGTCTGAATGTAACAACACCTTTTATGGTTTATGTATGTTTATCTTTTCTTTAGCATACGAAAGCATATATATGAACAACAAACCTATCAAAGAATTTAGTCGAGAACCGATTGGTTTGATGAGATCTGCATCAACCAAGTTTAACAGGAACTACAGCAGGATCTTTAGGTGAAGAGGGATCAAGTGTGATGATTTCCTTTCTTCCCTCTCCTCCATTCTCAACTTTCTCTTTAACCGCCTTTGTCACTGCGCCAAACGCGTTTGAAAACCACGAAGCTCCACTTGATACATAAGGGTTCGCCATTAAAGCCGTTCTTGCAGTGATTGCTGTCTCTTCTGCAGCTGCTAAAGCAGATTTCGTTATCTCCCTCACTTGATAACGTTCATCGATATCTCTCAACTTCTCATTCACCACAGTAGTTCCTATGCTTAGCTTTTCGCTCAGACCCATCTTATCGTCAAGCGAAGCAATGGTTGCTGAAGCGTTTGAGATCAAATTGTGTCTGTCGTCAAATGCTTTGGCTTTCTCCATGGCGTCTTTTCCAAGAGCATAACCCCTTCCCACCATGATGTTCACCACATCTTCAGCTTTCTTGACAGTGAAACCGTTAAATGAACTTTCCTGCTACACAGAGGAGACAACATGAAAACCGAGAGAATTAAAGAATAAATCAAAGAGTTTTCGGGCTTTACCGAGTCAAGTGCAAGGGCTTCTGGTGGCAGCTCGTAGTTAACAGCAGGAGTAATACTAACACGAAGATCTGCAATGACCGCTCCCTGGAGAAAACATTTTAAACTGTAAGCAAGGCAAAGCAATTGTTTTTGGCCTCCAAAATTTCAGGACCGGCCCTATCCATATTATATACGGAGTGATGCATATGGCGTAAGAAATACCGTTAAGAGCATTGCAGTTTCTGCGCCTTGAGGATCCTTAAAAGTAACATAAGCAGCTTGACTTTCTTGTGTCTCACTGTGATACAAGTAAAACATTAGATGTTGGTAACGATGAATGATCTTTAACAAGGAGATAATTTACAATCAGACCTTCGCATCTCGACGAACTGAATGTCACCAGAGAAAGAAAAGAACTCTTTAACATCTTTCTTAGAAACAAGTAGTGAAACATTGCTTATCTTCACAGTTTTCACCTGCACAAAAATCAATCAATCGATTGGAACATTTCACCCACAACTATATACAAAGATAATCTCAATTTTTTTTTACTCAGAAAATTGAGAAATGGAAAGCCTTTGTCAACACAGTGAAGATGAAACTTTGATAAATGTTGGTTGCTTACACCGGAGACAGTTGACTGTGAATCCATTAGAATGTAGTTCTGAGTTTGATCCGAATCAATGAAAGCACCCTGTGGAGAGATCAATACACCCATTCTCAATTTATTTGAAATAATTCATCCAAAGCCATTACTTCAATTGACATTGAACAGAGAAATCTGGAAACTGTAGATTTAAAAAAAAAAAAAAAATCGAGAAACGAAAAGTTTATCTGTTTTTTTTTTTTGGTTATAACACCGACACAGTAAAGAGAGATCTCTCAGACTTCATATATCAAAATCACAGAATCTAAGGAACAGTGATTTTATCCACGGATTAGCCACAAAATCCTATCACTAATTAGCGAGAACAAAAGCATGTAACTCCTTTCTAACTAGATCTATAAATAGCGAAAAAAAGGATCCAAAGCAAAGCCGAATCTAAGAACCACACCAGCAAAAATGGCCGAGAATCGAGAATGCTTACCGTTACCGACATTGTCGAAATAATTCTCTCAAGAGCCAAAAATCTCGAGTCCGCGTAAAGTATAGAGCATATGGAGGATTTCAATATTCAAGTCCTTTTTGAGTCTCACCAGTGACAAATTATTTATTTAAGTACGTTTTGAGTTTTTTTTTTTAGTGATTCACATTGCAAAAGATTTTTCATGTGAACAAAGAAAAAAAAAAGGAAGAGAACAAAAAGAGTAATGGCTATTTTTTTGTCTTGTGATGGCTTTTGCTAAATGATCCATGAGGTCTCTCTTTCTTTGTACATATGTATGTATGCCTAACCACAACAAAATTGCTTCATCGAATATTAAACACGTATTATAAGATCACAAACATGATCCTTTTTCTTTTTTTTTTTCTTTTCGAGTCGGCCTAATCATTGTGGAGATGGGAGGAGTTTCTTCTTCGGCATCTATTAATGTACCAAGTTGCATGTTTCCTAAGTCCCATGCCTATGAGAACTTTGAGGCTTGTGAGCATTATATATGTTATGACGAATAAGATGACCATCCACAACATTCTCCATGGGAGTGGACTGTACGGCAAGTGTGCTGCGTATACTGGAGTCAGTACTCGGATCACCTGAGGCACAAATACACTCAAATCATTCCAAGCTTCTTCTTTTTTTTACTTATCACAATGAGTAATTAGGTCAAAAGGGAAGAGAAATATACCACACAAGCGGGTGCAAGGGGAACAAAGGTGAGATTTGTCTTTCTATCTTCCGGGCGAATGTTCAAAGTCTGACAAAAAAGATTACCAGATAAATGAATGTAAGATATACAATACCTGACGCAGCAATGGCATTTATAGGGCCAATGGAACAGCACGAGAGAGAGAAAGGCTGTATGGTCCATACCTGCTCGCAGAGGGCTTGAAGAAACTCAGAGTACGCTATAGGTTTGATGTCATTGAACTTGGCAAGAAATGAATGCTTGATGATGTCTATCATCATCTCACAGAAGAAGACCGTAGTAGCATTCTGCAGAGTCCAAGTAAAATTACTTATGAGCAACCTGGAAAGAGTCTTGTACAAAATTTTGAACTACCAGAGAATTATGTACACTTACGTAGATAAAGTTTCCAAACCATGCACCTTCAGACTCGAGAATATTTTGAGCCAAAACAGACACCAAGAACGCCGATATGTGGAATCTCTCTATTGAATCTGGTAGAGAAATAGTAAGGGAAACAGAACATACCAATCAAAACCAAAGCTAACAGTTGGAATTACAGTCTCAGTCAGATCCCATTTTGAAAGGTGATTGAAAATGTTTTAAGTACTAAGCTAAAGATCAGAGCCATAGGAGGCCTAGTATTCAAGGCACAAGATTCTACCGGCACGGAGTAAAAGCTTACCCGCATATACTAGACCATGAATGTTGTCCTTGCTGAAACGCTTAAAGACACTGCTCTTGATCTCAGCAAAGTTATTTGACACCAGAAGGGCCAACAAGGCATTGTTGTGAGCAACAATACAAGTTGACAGGGTAATTGCCTGAGCTAATAAAATGAATGAATGGACAAGTGAAGACAGTTAAGGGCACAACAGAATAAACATGTGGAAGTACTTAGCAGAAATCAAACTAGCAAGCAAGTTGTAAGGATATTTGAGGCAGCCATAGTTAATGCTAGGTCAGAAACAAATCTCCAAGTTGAAAATCTCAGTTTCTCAGGAGGGGAAATCGCCAGTCCCTTTGCAGAACTAAATAGGGCCCCGAATACATCTCCACAAAAACTTTGACATAGTCTATCAAATATCTGAAATACAATACATATGTGTTAATACCAGTTAAATAGAGAATAAGGTAAACAGGACAGAAAAGTGTGCAGCGAAAGGACAAATACAAACCAACTAAACCATGCAAGAGATACAAGGAAAAAAGTGAAATGAACGTGAAAATTCAGAGCAGAAAGAAATCATCTAAAAAGGGTGTTTACATTACCTCTAAGATATTATAAACCACATAGAGTTTTATGGTACTTTGACCACGAATCATGTGGTAAATTAGGCTGATATCTGTAGAAACAAAGCAAAAACACATAAGGGAACGGTTTGAGAATCCATTTTCTCATCACTTTGATGAGCTGAGCATGTCCATATAATAATTAATAAATTATGTAATGCTCTATGCAACCCATTGTACCACTGCAGATGTTGTGATAGATTAGGCATAACATATATTACAAGCTTAAGCAAATGAAGAGCATTTTTACCACACCTGTTCTCCCGAGAAGAATGGTACCAGTAGCCAAAACTAGAAAACAAGCAAGATCAGACAACTCCGATGAGGAGGGCCTCCTGAACTGCCTGCCACAAATATTATTAAGTTACTTTCTCACAATGGGAATAGCAGAATCATGTGTATAGAGAATAGTATGATCAAGGCATGTTACACTTGCTTCAAAGATGCACAATTTGGTGATGAAATCTAGTTTATAGCAATATTATGCGTGTTATTATCAACAGAGAATCTAAAAATAACTCACCTGTTCTTAATTGCATCCATAAATATCAGCAGGACTCTTATTGGCATGACTGTCAACAATGACAGAAATGAGTTGACGCAGACAAAAAAGCCAGTATCTATAAGCTGCATTAAAATTCTTTACAATGTGAAAAACCTCTGTGTAAATCACAAAACAGAAGCATACATATATATACATTGAACCCTCATTTAGGTAGCCCTTTACAATCACATAACGGGTAGATTTCCATCGCCACCCATACAAACTTATCAGCAGAGAGATACACAAATAACACACCTAGCCAACTTAAAAATATCCATTCTGTCAAAGAAGAGGAAAGCCATATTTACCACTTCACATCGCCACGGCAAACGGAAGATCGTATCATATATCCTTTCGCGTTCAATATCATTCCCAGGAGTCGTTGTGCTCCGTAATGAAATCCCACCATAAATTTCCTCCATAAAGTATTTCATAGGTGACCTCGTCTCAGCAGAAAGAACTGATGACAAACAATACTAAACATCATTGTACATAAACAACAATCCAAACCATCTCATCATTCATTATCAAAAGCCTCTCACCACCACAAAAACCACTCCAAAGTAAAAAAGTTTAAAACTTACAATCAGGATCATCAGCCACAAGCTGTTTCCAATCCAAAGAAGCTTCTGTATCTAATCTCCTTACCACATTCCCATTAACCTCACTTCTTGGAAACTGATGCTGCACTTCTTGAAACGGTGGATTCTCAGAAGAGCTTAGCTCCACACTAGTCTCCTCCATATATAACTTCTTATCAGAACTCATAGTATCAGACCACCGCTCATCATTACTCCCATCAACACTCCCATTAACATTCCTCTGCCTTAACTCACCAAAATTGAACCCATTATGATGAACAGTTTGTCCATCTAATAGCGTCACAACACAACCACCACTACCACTACCACCACCACCACCGCCATAGTAATTCAATCTGTTCTCAAACATCGTTGTAGTCTCTCCAAAGTCACCGGTGACGATCGTTGAATGAGAATCACCATTCTCTAGAATAGTCTCGACTTTGTTGTTGTTGTTCTTCTTCTTCTTCTTCGATCTCTTTCGTTTCCCGTAGTCTCTAGGTGATTCAGAAGCGTCGTTTCCGGTGATTGGATCTGAACTGGATCGGCGAATTGATGTATCATCATTCTCAAAGGAGCTGCTTCGGCTGAGAATCTCAAACGATAGTTTTCTTCCCGAGGATCTAATCGCCATTTGGGTTACGTATACGTAAGAGGAAGAAGAACAATGGAGAGACGAAGCGAATACATACAAACAAAAAAATTGGATTCACGAAATCGGAAACCAGAGAGACGGAGACAGAGGAAGGAGATTTTGATTGTTGTTTGTCGAGACGCTAAACGCTGTTTTGGAAACGCCGTTTAGATGTGTGACATGCGTCGTAACGCGATTAAAGAGTCTGACAAAGCAACCCAATTACATGCTGCCATGTGTCTAGAAAAGCCTCTTAATCATTAGGATAGGCTAATAAACAATGACAGAAAAAATCAAATTGGATTTAAAAATTTGGTGATTAGTTCGGTTTTCACTAATCCGTTCGCGGATTGAATCGCTTTCTATTTATCATTTATAAATTCTAGTCTATTGTAGAGTGTGGATCGAGAAAAATAGTAGAAATCCGCCGCGAACTAATAGACCATTTTTACATAGAAATAAACTTGGTCCGCAACGGAATGTTGTCCGCCCCAAAAATAGAATGGTCTAATCTGCTAAAGATTCAGTGTGTTTCGTCTACTACATCTATTAAAAATCTCAACTTTGAAACCCTACTAGGTTGCATGAAATCGGAAACAGGTTGTATAATGCAATCGGTTATGGTTTGGTTTTATTGAAAACCCACAAAATCGAACGGATATAGGAATCCTAAGAAGTAAACTACAGACTAGTTTGCTCTTATGGTTATCTTCTTCCTCTAACTATTGTCAAAAAGTTTCAACCATGTTTTTGTAGTAAGACGCTATAACATCTTTGAGAATTGCACCGGTGAAAATAATATTCCGGTGCCTACTTCTTGTTCATTATATAGAGTTTACATAACAAAAGTTTGAGACTGATATGTTCAAAAAATCAATCCGGTGTTTCGGTTATTGCTGCTTAATCATTTGAAGCCAGCAATTCCATTTGCTCAGTCAGAATCTCAAGATTCCTAGACCTCTCTGGAGTAAGCTGTCCAAATTCAAAGTCATCTGGTTTCTCCATCTCTTCTGATATCAGCTTGAGCATTTGGCTCTTTTCTAATTCCATAGTTCCATCCTCCTCCTCCTCCTCCTCCTCCAATGTCGAATCATCCTTTCCTTTCTTCACAATGTTCTCTTGCTTCTTCGTCTTCTTCCTTGAAGGGCTCAACAACAAAAGCTTTTCCCATGCTCCATCATCGTATAGATCAGGTATGATTAATGGTACATGATTTTCATCTAGGCAGAACTTCAACATATCGGCGTTTCTCAAAAAATCATTTACGTCGTTCGTGTTTGACTTTGCTGTTCCGTTTTCCGATGGTGGCTGGTATGTTACTAAAGGAAGACCAGATGAGTTTGATTCTCCTTCATCAGTCACTTCTTCCACAATCTTCGCTCCTTCCCCCTTTCGCCAACTGTTTTTCTCCTTTGGCTGAAGTAACTGAACTAAAAGACTTGGATTCTTCATAACCATTACCAAAAACGAAAGCATCTCCTGCTGACTCTCTTCCATTCCTTGAACTCTATCTTCTAAATGTAACATCTTAGTATCCGTCGTCTCCTGATACTGCCTAACTTTGATCAACTCTTGCGCCAATACCTGCTTATCGCCTTTCAAAATATCAACTTCTTTCCACAATCCACTCTTCTCAGTCTTTTCCTGAGCATACGTTGTACTTCTACTCTCCTGTTTGCTCTGGTCACTACCTTGAACATTCTTCCTCCGGATAACATTCTTCAATAAATCCTTTTGACCTCTCACAAACCCGTCATTCGCAAACTCCCAACGATCTGCATCAACTTTTCTAAACCCCTGAAAACATAAACCCCACACATCCAAGAATCAGGCACACGTCTACTCAAAGATCGAATGAGCTAGATTACACTAGATCAACCAAATTATACTACATGGAGTCTTCAAGATAATGACTAGTACTATCTCTAAACACTATCTTTCTTCATGCTTCATAACCAAATTCATAATCAGTTTGCTCTAAAACCTATAAAAATTGAAACTTTGCTTAACACAACCGCAAGTAATCACACAAGTCATATGTTGTCACACCAAACTACGAAATCAGAATGTGTAAGAAACAACACAATTGCAAGGACCCAATTGTTACACAATTGAAGAAAGAGAGGAGAAGAGAGACTAACGTAGATATTGAGCTGACGAATAAAGCTAGAGAAATTGCTGTGTTTAAAGTATTTAGGCAAAAGTTGAACAGAGAAGACGTTCGTGTCCAAGATAACAAAGCTGTTATCTGCACTTGTACTCCATGAAATTATAGAATCAGTTGAAGAATCATCAACCATCTCGTAACATTTTCTCAAGAACGGCGCCACTGAAGAAGAAGAAGACCCATCACCACCGTCCGTCGATTTCACCATAATCTCAGAGAAATCTCCAAACTTTTGATGAAATTTTGAATTTTGAAATCTGGGATTGAATCGATTTGTCGCAAGGAAAAGGAAAAAGGAAGAGAATTTGGGGTTTGGGTTTATGTGGGAAGGCGATGAAACTTGTGCGTTGGGCAAGGGATCGTCGTTCACATCAAAGGAAATTTCATGGAAGAGAGGAGGAAGAAGTCACGGTTTTAGATATTTTTAAGTCTTTTGTGGCCCAATCAGATATTAAAAAGAAAACAATTTACGACGTTAAAAAAAAACATATTTTACGGTTTTTTATGGAAATAGAAAAGTTTGTATAACCAGCAACGCAATATAAAAAGTTAATTTGATAGAAACACCAAATCAAATGAATGTTGTGTATTTTTGATAGTTAGGACTTATAAATTAGGGTGTAAGGATACCTGAAATCTTAAGAATTAGTATTATTTTCAATCTATTTCCTCGTTTAGGGCCGACCACACACATAACAAAATCAAGTGAAACCATAACTTAGGTCTTAGGGCATCAAATTAAAAGAGGTATATTAAAAAAAAAATTTAGGTCTTTTATTTAAAAAAAAAAATTATAAGCTTTTTTGAAAAACAAATTTGTTGGGATTTCTTTTCATTATATTTTGTGTGTTTATGCCTTTAAATTACAAAAATATGTTCTTGATACATTTTGTTAGTAAAATTTTTGGCTTAAAAATAAAATAAAACCCTAAACGGTTACAAAAATTTCTCTTTGCATTGATTTAATTCATATTTTTTCTTTCTGTGCTTGGCTGCTTACAAGCTTGTTAAAGTATGTGAACTTTGTTTTGATTTGATTAATCAAGTAAATATCTAAGTGACTTAGTTTGAAGTTAATCAATGTTTTTTTTTTAGTTTTAGTATGACTTTTATCTATACTATTAATTGGGAAGCATTTTGTGAACTACAACATTGTGAGGGTAGTTTAAAACTAACTAAATGAATTTTTACATGGGTAGTTTAGTAAATAAACAACTACTACAACTAAATAAATATATTTGATTCGGATCCTTCATTAATTTTTTGCAAAAACAAATAACGAGATTGAATGATCAAAAATATTCCGAGATTTGCTTCGTCAATATTTTTGGTATGGTTTGTCTACAAAAACAAAAAAAAGGAAACAACATTAAATATTAAATAATAACTGAATATTCAGCATCAATATATTAATTTCGAATATAAATCGAAATATTTTGTATTTTTCAATTTGTTAGAGATAAAACAAAAAAATTCAACGTAAATCGAATGTCATTAATTGAAAAATACAAAATATTTTAACAATAAAATCTAAGTAATAAAATTTATGTTACAAAATATATTCAGATATTTTCTCATTTACCAAATATAACAAATTAAGTACATAGCCAAAAAAAATATGCGACATACATTCCATCCAATATTTTGTTTTTGTCAAATTGTAATATGTAAACAATTAATAGTATAGATGTAAACGTTAAATTATTAGTAACTAAACTAAACTAATAATAGAAATAATATGTTTTTAAATAAAATTAAATATTTGCGGGTTGGTAAATACTAAAATCTATATATACATTTTTGGAGTACATTTAGGAGGGGTTATTGGTTCATGGATTTATAAGGAATTAGAAATCCAAACAAAAATCATGTGTTATTCAATCATTGATTTTAAAATTCTAATCAAAATCATGTGTTATTGGTTCTATGATTTATAAATACTAGTTAAAATCCTATGTTATTCGTTTAGTCATTTGTTTTTGGATTTGAAAATCCAAATTATGTTTTAAATGGATTTGAATGGAATTGAAAGAGAAAAATAGAAGGATTCAAATTCATGGGTAAACACATGTTATTTCAAAATCCACATATTTTGATTTCATAATTAATAGAAATTTTCAAATCCTATATGGATTTACAAATGAATAAACCAATAACACCCCCTTAGTAAATAAATCCTGGAGTTGGGATGTATTTACGAGTCCATGCCACTGCATTTAATTATTATTTTCATATTTAAAGATTAAGATTTGCCGTATAACAATATTGCCAAAATATCTCTATATTCACTCAAATGTTAGTTTCTAAAATCTTACCTACGATATTTTTGAGAGCATTTAATTAATAGCAAATTATCATTTTTGATATTCCTAATCTACATATAACGACTCCAAAAATGTAAATATAGATTAAAATTTTACGAATCTAACAAAAAGATGTTTAATTTCACGGGATGGGGTTATATGGTGGGACATGTTTGGGTCGATATTAATACGGGACAGTATACTATGGGTGATATCCTAGAATTAACAATCAAATACAATTATATAATTTTAAACACTAAACAAAACAAATAATATTCACAAAACAAATATAACTTAAAATTTAAAATTTTTAGTTATAAAATATCGACTCAAGATGTACTGTGAGATAATATATATACATATATATGTACATTTAAATCAAACAAAACAATAGGTTATATCTATAGATAATTTTTAAAAAATAAATTTTAATTTTTTTTTAAAATATAGCCCCGCGGTGTACCGCGGGTTAATTTCTAGTATCAATCTTATTTGTGATGCTAGGAAAAATTTTCTTCTACAAAGGATAAAAATTTTTTTAGTGGCGTAGAGCATTTAGATATACCGGACCGGCCCTGATTTAGGGATCATGTGTTCTGGTTGGTTTTGGATACGCTAATACAGTTTAGGAAGATCTTCCAAAAATAGCACTAAAATATGTTTTTCTTTCAAAAATAGTACCACACTTGCACTAAAATATGTTGCTTAAGACAAGTTACTTTATGGATTTAATAAGAATGGTTCTTGAATAAGTTGAATGTGAATGCGTTTAAGGATAGAAAGAAGAGTATGAAATAGTGTCTTATAAGAAAAGTGGCACACCTTCTCGGTAGTATGAGAGAGGAATGTCACACTAATCAGAAGGAATTGACAAAATAATGCCTAATCAAATGTAAGTTGACAAAACTAGTCACTGAGGTTCTTCGATTTGGAGTAGAAAATCCTATAAAGTTTCATGGTCTCAGAGGTTGCTTCTTTGGCAGCAGAAGAATAATGGAGTTCAGCAACTTCTCCACCTTGTAAATCCAAAGTTAGATACTCCATGCAACATTGCTCTATAAGCTCAACAAGATGCTTCAAGCTGTTCACTTTAACTCCATTCACTTTGTATACATATTCCAAACAAATATAATTTCTTCTCAAAACATTAAAAAAAGGTTTGGTTAAAGGCTCAAAAACCAATTACAACATAGAAGAGTTACCTGGAGATGTTCCAAGTGTTCGTAATAACGGTTGGTGTCATGTTTCAATACCTACATCAAGAAACATAAATGACTTTTAGATTAACAATGCATAGAATCAAAAGAGAAAACCATTTAGAACGCTTTAAGGTAAAAAAATAACATATCTTAGAGAGCATGACTAGCTCTCCAGCCTCTAATTTCTTTGCCTCAGTTTTGGTTGTACATAAGAGAGCACACGCAGAGAGTTCATCATTATATCGTCAATGTAAGCCTTGCTGAAAGACACACAAACTAAACCTTCAAATATGTAATATTTTGGACGGTTGTAATATTTTTGCACTTCGATATGTGGTGTCACCTGATATGCAATTGATAATAAATAAAAAATATGTAACAAAGTAAACAATTTATACAAATGGCAGAATGTATAAAATATAATAATTAAAAAAGGGTTGATTAGCGCAAAGACAAAAATAGAGCATCAAATTAGGAAATCAACAAAAGCCAATTTTGTCTTAGACAGAAAAAATATATATTGTTACTAATGGCTCTCGGTTTCAAAAGAATTACAATAAAACCACTTGGTTAGGTAGCTATGCGTGTGTGATAGCCAATCACTTTTGTGGAGTAAAAAAAATGAAATGACAGTTATTAAATGCTCTGTTGTATAAGTGACAGTGACCCTTACGCAACGACAAAAAGAAGGAGGAACATTAATTACTGTTTTTTTTTATCAAATTGAGGACATTTTAGCACTTTACAAATATATATTAGACGATTAAGACATTTGTATGCATCAAAATATATATATAGAGCGTTAAAAATAATTATATTATTAAGTTATTGGATTTCTGTATACATGTAAATAGATATATATATATGTATAGCGTTATTAACATTTGTATACATATAAACATGTACATTAAGCATTATTAACATTTGTATACATGTAAATACATATATAGAGCGTTATTAATATTTGTATGCATGTAAACACATATATAGAGTATTATTAACAATTATATACTTGCTTCAAACATAATTACAACCACCATATCCTAAACTGTTGCACAAAGCAAGTGTAATAGTGCATCGTAATTGGACACTTAAATATCATAAGTTTCGTCGGATTTTAAATTGATTTCACCGGTTTTCGTCAAGTTGTCACCGAATCTATACCGGATTTTGTCAAATTGTCACTGACTCTTCACCGGATTTGATTGATTTGTCACCGGATTTGATTGATTTGTCACCGGATCTTCTTCATATTTCGTCAAATTCTCACCGGAAGTTATATAGATTCATCATATTGAATTTAAAGTACTGATTGTCTTTATCCTTAACAGATTCTTCTTTGTCCGAAAATAATCGAGAAGATACCTTCGAATTATCTATGGCCTTGCAAAATAAATATATTTTAGTCAGATATTATGACAAAGGAGACAAATATATACATAAATTTACAAAGTTTTTTGGATGTTCACAACATATTGATGATGAACAGAAGAGAAGAATGGATACCCAAAAGTCAGAAACTAAATAGGAAAGCATTAGTATCCGCGCCACATATACACGCATTTGTTTCTCAACAAAAACAAAAACTTTAGTCTTTCGTCTTAAGTAATGGGCCATCGTTTGGAAAAAACTTCAAGCGCGTAGGGTTATTATCGACAAAAAGTGGGATAATCTTAAAGTTGTTATGGACAACTACTGGAAAAGATGAAAAACTAATTAGAGCCCAGATCTTTGTCTCTTGGTGAATTATCTCATTAATAAATGTGTAAAAAAGTCAAACATATTACTATAAAATTTAGTTAAACATTAAATGTAAATTATTAAATTAATTAAAATAAATAAATAAAAAAGTGAAAATTTCTCGCCAAAAATTATTTTTTCCGCCAAATGTATTCTCCTTGCAGCTTCTAAAAATTCAAAAAATTCTTGTGTAAATTAGATCCAATTGTTTTTCATTTTGATTTCTTCATTGTTTACCATTATTTCGTGCTTCCTGTTAAAGGTATTCCTACTTTTTTTGTTTATTTTGGTTATGTTAAATGTATTCCTAATTGGATCTCTGGTTTTACACATAAGCAATCCAAGGGAGCATAATCAGCAAGCAAAGAATGACAGACTGTTAATGAATTTGTAAGATGCTTCTCATAAGCAATTAATTATTCTTATTCTTATTCTTATTACTTATTTTATAACTAATATCTGCAAAATTTAAAAACGTTTTTATAAAAGAAGTGCAAAATTCCATCTGTTTTTTTGTTCTGAAATTGCATTCTAAAATGTTCATCTTTAATTATTACTTAATTATTTTTTGTACTTCATTCTTATTGTAAGATTATGAGTTTACATAAAAAATTACAAATATCATGGTTAAGATTCTTATTGTAAATAAATTGAATAGTGCGATTACTCAATACATGAAGTGTTGAAGATTGGTTTTCATGGAGGATTATTCACACAGTGACAAGAAGGGCTCAAGAGATGAAGAACTATTAGGACAAAGACATCTCTAAAGTCGGCTTTAATGATTCACCAAACTCAAAATGTCTGGGAATTTTCGAAGTTATTTCTTCATCAATACTTGGAAAACTATTAGAACCTGTTGAAAATTTTATCATCCGTGAAGCGGATTAAGGGATTGGAATTGCAAAATGTTGAATCATCTTTGCATATATTTATACTGGTATTCGTTTTGTTAGCATCTGAATTCAAATCCGTATTTTTAATACCTTTAATTTGATATATCCTTTAAATAATACTATACTACATACTTTTTTGCATTTTAAATCTCACATACCGAATTTATATGCTTAGTCAATAAAACTACATCGCAAACTGTTCACCCACTTGCATCACTCCACAGCATCTTTCAACACTTGTGTGTAACCTTAAAAAAAGTCCTTAAAAGAAATAAAATTTGTCTTAAAAGTGAATATATTCGCATCAAGTACTATCTAGATAATGGAATTTCATAGTCCCATGGTTGAAAAGTTGTGGATAAGATCAATTGGTACCACTAGTCCTTAATTTGGGTCTTATTAGTATAGCTCAATTAGTTTGACTAGAAGCCAATATATAGTGACCAAGTTTATACATCTCTCGTATAACAAAGACATCTCTAAGACTCCACACAACACAACCACGAGACTCTGAGACATGGCCAATGAAATACCTTCCAAAGGGATCCTCAAGAGCGAAGCTCTAAAACAGGTAAAAATTTTATGTTGGAATTGTAAGTTTTGTTGATCTACAAAATTTAGTTTTATCTAGTCGAAAAAATGCTCTCTGATTTATGATTCTTTGTTTTGTTTGGGTCGTGTTCGTCAGTACATCATGGAAACGTCAGCGTATCCAAGAGAGCATGAATTGCTCAAGGAACTTCGACAAGCTACTGTCCAAAAATACGGAAATTTGTAAGTCTTAATCTACACGACTTTTGGTTTTTTGTGCAAAAATCTAATAAGTCTATAACCAGTTATTTAAAATAAGAAATATTATCTTGATTTAGTTCGAGAAGTGAAATTGTTTTATTCTTCTAGAAATAGCTATATAGTTGGTGTTTTTTTACATTATTTTCTTTTAATTTTTTGGTAAATAAAAAAAACACAGAAGTGAGATGGAGGTTCCGGTTGATGAGGGTCAATTTCTATCGATGCTTGTAAAGATCATGAATGCGAAAAACACTATCGAGCTCGGTGTTTTCACCGGCTACTCACTTCTCACTACAGCTCTTGCTTTGCCTGAAGATGGCCGTGTAATGCTTCTTGCTACATATAATCATATTGTTGGGGGTTACAACTTATTTGTTTTAACAAAGAAAAATAGTTATCAAAATGGATGCTCTTTTGGATGTAGATTACCGCGATAGACATTGATAAAGAAGCTTACGAAGTTGGACTAGAGTTTATCAAGAAGGCTAGTGTTGATCACAAGATTAATTTTATCCATTCCGATGGTCTTAAGGCCTTAGACCAATTGGTGAACGACGTACGTGAAAATATGTGTTCTTAATTATTATTTACTAAAGCTTAACTAAATGTTTTTTAGCTAATGGTCATACATTGGGGAAAAAAAAACGCAGAAATGTGAGTTTGATTTTGCATTTGCGGATGCTGACAAGTCAAACTATGTCAACTTTCATGAGAGGCTTCTAAAACTAGTGAAAGTTGGAGGAATCATTGCGTTCGACAACACCTTGTGGTTTGGTTTTGTGGCTGAGGATGAAGAGGGAGTTCCAGGTCATATGAGGGAATATAGAGCAGCTCTTATTGAGTTCAATAAGAAATTGGCTTTGGATCCTCGAGTCGAGATCTCTCAGATTTCCATTGGAGATGGTGTCACGCTATGCAGACGTCTTGTATGATCAAAAGACTACTGAAGAGTAGAAATCAAAGTTGGAGAGTTTGGAATAAAAGTATTAGATGCTATAATAATGACTTCGTCTTTTGTTATAACTTTGATTGTAATGGTGTGTTTGATTGATGATCACTCTTCATCTTCTTTCTACGTCGTGGTTTTGTCGATGTTGCTCTGTCTCACGGCAGGGTTCTGCTCTTTTATGAACATGTTACATTGTTACTCTGTCTAGCATGGCATGCGTGATCCACTCTTTTATGAACTCTTCGGTCTTCTCTTCTGGTTTATGCATAGTGTTAGATAACGTAGGAACTAGGAAGTGATGATTTGTGAGCTTAAGGAACAAAGGCAGGTCTCTAAGCTAAAACCATATAGTTTTCTAACGAAGATATAGAACTTGAGAAAGATACTTTTCTCCAAAAAAAAAAAACTAACAACGGTACTAAATAGTATATACTAATATCATGGTATTATTTTTAATAATAAACTAGATCATCACCCGTACTAAAGTACGGGTTAAATTTTATTTATTACAAAATTTATATAATATATATATTAGAACTAAGTTTTAATATATTATAATAGTAAGTGAAAAATATTAATTTTTTTGTCAGTCCCTATATACAATATTAGAATAAATATAGAATTTTTTCTATAGTACTCAATTATGGATAATTTTTTTTTTAAGATATAAAAACGGAAAATAATTTTATTTTTTAAAAAGTAATATTTTTTGAACAATGAGTTACTTTATGTTAACAACCACAAAATAGGATTGCATATATTTCAGTTAGATCAAAAATTAAAATATCATAAATAAATCGCATATAAAACATAGATTATTTTGAATTAATTAAGAAAATTATGTATTATTTTGAATTAATTTAGAAAATTCTTTTTCAATTCATAATTCTTTGGTTGTTGAAATAGAGATTTGTTTGAGCTAATCTAATTACAGAATTTGTTTGAGATTTATAATTACGGAATTTAGCAATTATTCGCATAATCGAATATGTTATAAACATATATTTAGTATATAATAATACAAAAATCAACCCGTGCGTGGAGTCTATATTTTTATTTTAGAATCTCAATATTTCATTTTAAAATATTGCGTGCACAATCTATTATTCGTTAATTCTAAAATTGCTTGCGGAATCAAATTTCCAAATATTTAGAGGTGTCAAACCATATTTAAATGTTCTACACTATTTTTAAATATTCCAAATTAAAATCTTTAAATTTTTTTTGTAGTTTATAAAATTATGAATTTCAAAAAACAAATTATATGAAATTAAATATAACTATTCAAATAGTTATAAGGATCAAAACTCATTTCTATCATATAAGATATTATATTTAACCCGCTACCTATTAAATATTTTTAAATATAATCAAATTAGAGTATTTATAATTTTTAACTTTTTGAACTATTAAGTATTGATGATATTCTCTAAAAATATCAAGTAAAACTTCTTTTAAATGTTGCAAATTAAAATATTTAAATTTTTATTGTAGTATATAACATTATACATTTCAAAAAATTAAATGTATGAAATCGAATATAAATATTCAAATTCTGACCCGTTGCTCAGTCGGAATTTTGTTGACTTTATTTTTGTGTAAAAAAAATATATTACTCAAGTCTGAATTTTTGACCCGTTATATTGTTTCCTTTATAGATTCAACAATTTATATGCGTTTTTAAATATTCAAATCTTGGCATATGCAGAAAAAAATTTACTTTTTTTTATTATGTAGATGATATGATGATTTATTTGTTTTATATTAATATAATCATATAAAGATGAGAGGTGAAGTATAATGATTAATAAAAAATTAATATGGTAAGTTAGATATCAAATCTAATATGTTCATTTTGATTGGTCATTTAAAAAAAATAATAATAACAGATTTTCGTTTTATAAGTTAATTATATTAATTAAATGACATAAATTAGTATTTTACTTGTTTATCCTTAATAAATTGAATGAAATTTGTTCTAAAAGAAGATTTTTGTAATGGCATTCTTAAGTAAATTCTTACAAAAGGGAAGGTTAGTTAAGGGTATCTTATAAAGTGTACTCCCCAAATAATAGGATGTTGTAGCATTGCTATTTATTTATTTTTCAACACAGTATTATTATTGTTGATTTTAAAAAAATGATCAAATATATATTATTTAATGTTGAATAGTTTGTAAACTATTATAAAGAGTTGTATAAAGATGAAATAAACAAATTTTCAGCTTTTTAGGGTAACATCTAATATGTGTGTTTCAATTTTACATGCATATGCACTCTAGTGTCTTCCAATTCCATTTTTTCTGCCAAAATTACATATCCACCCAAATGATATGACATTTTTTTTCCTTTTTTTCTCAGTTAGCTACTAGTATATAAAGCCAACATATAACACATGTGCTAACACTCAAAAAGGATTCTCAACAGCGAGACAGAGAGATGGATGGTCGATTACCTGACAAAGGGATTCTCAAGAGCGAGGCTCTAAAACAGGTTTTAGTTTACTATAGTCTCCTAATCAATTTAGAACGATCTATAGATTTACAAATATATGTGCTTACTTATAGTACGACTGCATGATGTGTTACATATGACAGTACATTATGGAAACAACAGCATATCCAAGAGAGCACGAATTGCTTAAAGAACTTCGAGAAGCTACAATCCAGAGATATGGCAATTTGTAAGTCCTCAATCATTTGATTTTGCAACCAGTTGATTGAGAAATATATACGATTTATACAAAATTTCTAAACGCAGAAGCGAGATGGGGGTTCCGGTTGATGAAAGTCTATTTCTATCGATGCTTGTAAAGATCATCAATGCGAAAAACACTATCGAGATCGGTGTGTTCACGGGTTACTCACTTTTCACCGTAGCTCTTGCTTTGCCTGAAGATGGCCGTGTAATGATTCTTCTTGCTGATCATACCAAAAAATAGGGTTACTTTTTGTTATAGTAATTTTTTTTTGGTATGCAGATTACTGCGATAGACATTGACCAAGCAGGTTACAATTTGGGACTAGAGTTTATGAAGAAAGCAGGTGTTGATCACAAGATCAATTTCATTCAATCTGATGCTGTTAGAGGCTTAGACCAATTATTGAACGAGGTACGTAAATTAGTACAACTCACACGATTAAAAACTAAGCTAATGGTCAATTTTTGAGGTAATGGTTAGGACCACTAAATTAGTATATCTTTTTACTCAAAAAATATTGATACTTTTTATATATTAATTTTTAGCTTTGTAATAATGAATCAGACATAATTTGTTTACTCGGTCCATAATTTTTATTAAATCGACTAACCTATTCAATATATTTTGGGTCAAGGAGAAACAAGAGTATGATTTTGCATTTGTGGATGCTGACAAGACGAACTACGTTTACTTTCTTGAGAAGCTGCTTAAGTTAGTGAAGGTTGGAGGAATCATTGCGTTCGATAACACCTTATGGTTCGGTACTCTAATTCAGAAGGAAAACGAAGTTCCAGGCCATATGAGAGCTTATAGAGAAGCACTTTTAGAGTTCAATAAAATTTTGGCTCGGGATCCTCGAGTCGAAATCGCTCAAATATCCATCGGAGATGGTCTCACATTATGCAGACGCCTTATATGATTGAAATTCTAGTAAATAATGTTATATGCTACAATAATGACTTTGTCCTTTGTTTGTAATGTTATATGCTACAATAATGAGTTAATGACCTTCATCTTCCTAATAAAACTTCTCTTTGCAAAGAAGGTTTGAATTGGATGCGAATAAAATATTTTATTACTTTGCGGCAAAATGTTGAGAATGTTTAAACTTTGAGGGTTTGGTTGATAAATTAAGATAAATAATTGACATTTCTAAATCAGAAATCTCCAATTTTTATTTGAATGTTCAAAAGCTGCCAGATTGAGAATATTTCGTCCGTCGTAGAAACTTGAGAATAGCGGCGAATCTGGTTCGATTTGGGTTCCAATTGAAGATTTTGAAGCTCCTTTTGACTCCTTCTACATCTCTCTCTTCTAGATCTCGACAACTCTAACCCTTTTCCAAGTGACGATTTGTTTCCCCTCCTCTTCGATTTGGTAAATTTTCGCTCTTTCTACTGAAATCGAATGAATTTGTGATTTTCCGGATATGGGTTCTTGTCTCTATACATTTTCTGGTGATGGGTTATGAGAAAAAAAGTTTTCTTTTTTTCAATCTTTGCTTGTGTAGGTGGATCTTGGGAAATTGATTTAGTTCAAAGCTCTGATGGCTAAAAAGGAGAGACCTAGACCTGAGAAGTTGTCTGTGTATCTTTATATACCTAATATTGTTGGTGGGTCTTTAATTTCTCTTTAGCTTTTTTCTTAGCATTAAAGATTGTTGTTGTGACTTGTGATGATGATTTATTGATTGCTTTCAGGGTACATGAGAGTTCTCTTGAACTGTGTTGCTTTTGCTGTGTGTTTCTCCAACAAGACACTTTTCTCAGTCCTTTATTTCTTCAGGTCCTGCAACTTTCTTCTTTGATTTTCGATTAAGGTTTTTTCATGTTTTGGGTGATGGCATTAATAGTCTTCTTTTGTGATAAATGTGTCTCTCTATAGCTTTTGTTGTGATGCTGTGGATGGCTGGGTCGCTCGTAGATTCAACCAAGGTTTAAGAACTTCTCTCTTGTTTTATAAATCACATTTTTATTGCGTACTGTTGGTCAAAAGATCCTACTACTGATCAAGATTAGGACATTATGTTGCTAGTGTTTAGTTTCAATGTGATAGACATTTTTTCATTGTGATTCTATAAGCTAAGATATGTATCATATGCCATCATTACTATAATATGTAGGAAGCCAGAATTGACTCACTTCTCTTTTGTTCTTCCTCAGTTTCAACATTTGGAGCTGTTCTTGACATGGTCACAGATAGGTGAGTCTTCTTCTACATATATGCTAGGATCAACCTACTTTTATGTTTAGTGAATTTTTGACATTTTGTTGGTGGTCATTTTGGGTTATAGAGTTAGCACGGCTTGTCTACTCGTGATTCTCTCTCAGATCTACAGGTGAGGATACTTCTCTGTATCTTTTTCCGTAGCATCTCTTGAGTTTCTACCTTATTAAATGCATTTTTCTTACTTTTTCTTTCATCTTTAAATAGGCCTAGCTTGGTCTTCCTCTCATTGCTGGCTTTAGATATTGCTAGTCACTGGCTGCAGATGTACAGGTACGCTAATTAACTCTTTCTTGTTGCACCGTGAATTCTTCTCTACACTTCAAATCTCCAGTTTCTAACCAGGGGCTTCTTCATACTCTACTCGCAGTACGTTTCTAGCAGGGAAGAGCAGCCATAAGGATGTGAAAGACAGCACAAGCTGGCTTTTTAGACTCTACTATGGAAACCGGATATTTATGTGTTATTGCTGTGTTTCTTGCGAGGTGATTGAATTTGTCTCTTTATTTCCATGTTAATCCTTTGAGATTATGTCTTCTTAAACGCAAATCTTTTCAAACTTGCAGGTTCTGTATATCATCCTTTTACTCATTGCAAAGAACCAATCCGAAAATCTCCTGAATGTTAGCTTCTCTTTTCTTTCATTTAGTCTATCTTTGAGTCCTTACTTTTGCTCAACTCCTAAGCATGGTTATCATTACAGGTCGTAGTTACCACATTAACACAGATTTCACCACTCTCTTTTCTCCTGGCAGTTGACATTGTTCGGTTGGTCGATGAAGCAGACTGTTAATGTCATTCAGGTAAAGCTAATATTTTACCAAATCCGCCACTAATCCCTCTATTAGAAGCTGTTGTTTGTTCTAATTATATAATTGATTGTGGCGTATTTTTTCAGATGAAAACTGCTGCAGACGTTTGTGTACTGTATGATATAGAGAAGCAGCAGAAGCCTTGATCATCTTCTTTTCTCTCAACCTGAAACTCTTCTTTTCTTTTTTACCTGTTTGTTCTCTTTTCACTGTGGATGTAGATAATTGTTTTTAATGAAATGAAGAAATATTAATTTGCCTTTTGACATAATTTTGTTTTGTACATAATAATCTTGAATCTATGTTTCTATTTTAATTCAGTTTTTGATGCAGAGTTTGAGTTTGAGTTTGGATATGGACACGTCAGCATTATCTCGTTCCCAAAACGTAAGGTCCAAACTCAGATAATACACACGAAGTAGTTCTTGTCACTCATCATCAACATATGAACCACTCCAAAATAAAAACAAAAACGTAGATAATGATCATGCAAAACCGACCGTTGGATCTTAATTTCGATTTCAAACCACATAAATCCTAGTGACTGAGCTAAAAAACTGAACTTTTTTTAAAGGCAGAGGACCTCTGTTTTCCAAATTCTCACCACAGAAACACTTGAAGCTTTCTCCTTTCTCTGCCATGGCGAAACCGGTGTCCATTGAAGTGTATAATCCTAATGGGAAATACAGAGTTGTTAGCACAAAACCGATGCCGGGTACTCGCTGGATCAATCTCTTGGTAGACCAAGGTTGTCGCGTTGAGGTAATTATTTCTTCTTTCTAGGCATCAAGAATATTACTACTTTTGATTCATTCACACTTAGTTTCTGTTTTGTTTTGAATAATAGATATGTCATTTGAAGAAGACGATCTTGTCTGTAGAAGATATCATTGATCTGATCGGAGACAAGTGTGATGGAGTCATTGGTCAGGTAATGGAATGAAACAGAGCAAAGAGATGTGTATTGTTATACCATATGAAAGTAAAAATTGGTTTGGTTTGTTATAGTTGACGGAAGATTGGGGAGAGACTCTGTTTTCAGCTCTGAGCAAAGCTGGAGGGAAAGCTTTTAGTAACATGGCCGTTGGTTACAACAACGTCGATGTTGAAGCTGCCAATAAGTATGGAATTGCCGTCGGTAACACTCCGGTAATAACAACAGAAACAAATTTTAGTTCCAAAGATAGGCTTAGGAAGGGTTTTTAAAAGTTTTAGTATTGATTACTATATCATTAGTATCTTTACTAAACCTTAATGTTGTTTATTTGATTTGCATAGGGAGTGTTGACTGAGACGACGGCCGAACTAGCTGCATCTCTTTCCCTGGCTGCTGCAAGAAGGATTGTTGAAGCGGACGAATTCATGAGAGGTGGCTTGTACGAGGGATGGCTTCCTCATCTGTAAGATCACTACACTAAAACATTCTGATCTCTATTCTTCTTGATTTCAAGAACTTAATTGAGAACTATTGTAATCGCGTTGTTTGGTTTTGGTAGGTTTGTGGGGAACTTACTTAAAGGACAAACTGTTGGAGTTATTGGAGCTGGACGTATTGGATCTGCTTATGCTAGAATGATGGTAAGCTTCTTGCAATGGCATTTGTAAATTTCAATCCACATTATCTAGACAAAAGCTTCGGTTTTTTACCTCTTTGATTCGAAAACAGGTGGAAGGGTTCAAGATGAATTTGATCTACTTTGATCTTTACCAATCCACTCGTCTTGAGAAATTTGTGACAGGTACGTAACAGTTTCTATTTAATATACTCTTTCTCATTTCTTCTTCGTGTTCAAGTATATGTATTTGAAAAAATGATCATTGGCAGCATATGGACAATTCTTGAAAGCAAACGGTGAACAACCTGTGACATGGAAGCGAGCTTCGTCCATGGAGGAGGTGCTACGCGAGGCTGATCTGGTATATGGAATCCTTAGACACAAACTGTTCTTTTTTAAAAACATTTGTAGTGTATCTCTTATAGCAAGAAACTGAACTGGTTGTGATCTGAAACAGATAAGTCTTCACCCGGTGCTGGACAAAACCACTTACCATCTTGTCAACAAGGAGAGGCTTGCCATGATGAAAAAGGTGATTTCGCTTTCTCTATTTCATTGATACCCTCTTATTGTTATTGATCTTGTTCTTGATTAATTTATCTGTTTCAGGAAGCAATCCTTGTGAACTGCAGCAGAGGTCCTGTGATTGATGAGGCAGCTCTGGTCGAACATCTCAAAGAGAACCCGATGTTCCGAGTTGGTCTCGATGTGTTTGAGGTACTGTCATATACGCTATGATCAACCCAAAACATAAAAGGTTATCTCTGGGGACTTAACAAGTGTTAGTAAATCAAATTGTTTCAGGAAGAGCCATTCATGAAACCAGGGCTTGCTGATATGAAAAACGCTATTGTTGTTCCTCACATTGCTTCTGCTTCCAAGGTAACAAACTGAAGAAACGTTTCTTTGTGTCTAAACAGATAATTAACAAAACTGACCTTAACTTCTTCTGATGATGACAGTGGACTCGTGAAGGAATGGCTACACTTGCAGCTCTCAACGTCCTCGTATGCATTCATTCCCATTCCAAAATCCTCTTTTTTTGTATGGTTCAAATGACTAAACTCTAATCATCTTCCTCTGAAAATGTTTTAACAGGGAAGAGTCAAAGGGTACCCAATTTGGCATGACCCGAACCGAGTCGATCCATTCTTGAACGAAAACGCTTCACCGCCCAATGCCAGTCCAAGCATCGTCAACTCAAAAGCCTTAGGTACTACACTTAGACAAACAAACAAACCATGTCTAATCCACTTACACAAATTTGTTCCCATTCTCTATTAAAATTACTCTCATATATATATATTCTTTGGGATTTTTCAGGATTGCCTGTTTCGAAGCTATGAGTTAAGTATAAAGAAGGGGAGATTTGGAAGAATCGTTTCAGTGAATATATGATGGTGTCAAGTTGTGTTTATGTAATGTATATGCAACAACCATGTTGGATCATATAAATCACTCTTTTAAAGTGTTATATTGTTGATGAGTCTATTACCCACTTTCTTTATTTCATAAAATTTGCTATGAGTACAATTTCTAAGACATCAAGTTAAGCATTTCGTCTCTAGTTTTAGAATTTGTACTCATGGATCTACCATCCATTCCCGTTTGAGAACATCACAGAACGGTTTTGAAACTTCTAAAAATCCGATTCATGACACAAAACGGTAATAGAATTTTCTCCGGAAAAAAAAAAATGGAACAGTTAAAAACAAAAATAGTGGTAGAGCATAGTAAGATAAGTTATAAGTGGTAAGTTGGTAACCATAATAGTAGTAAAGTTTTGACCATAGCGGTAAAATCACATCTTAAACATAATATAATATTATAGTTTTCTTCAATTATAAATCAATATGATTATCATTATTACGTTTTAAATATATATAATAGTTTTTTTGTTTTATAAAGAATAGACATGAAGATTTTCTGTACAAAAATCATCACATTAGATATTTTCAGTAAATTATGATCTGAATAGAGAATTATGTTTTTTTACGGGATATGGCAACATATTTTTTTTTTGAAAAGTAAAAAGCAAATTATGCGGTTCTTTTAGTCAAGTTAAATTTTGGTCTAAAAGCCAAACAAAGATCGCATGATTTATCGGATAAGAGAATCATTGCGGCTCTTTTTGAATGGTTGACAATAACATTGCACCAACAAATATCGTTTTGATCTCGAGCAACCATGATTACTTAGATGCTTTGGAAAGTGTACGGTATCAATGATGTTCTAATGTTGTGTGATTCATAGAGAACCGAAAGATAATCTTGTCCCAATTGAGGAGCATAAGAACTAAAGTCTTGATGCTTCATCATGCCTTGTTGAGTCACCGAGAAATGTGAGGCTTGTCTCAAATATTGTTGTTGTTGTTGAGCTGCTAGATTTTCGAAAATGTTAGGATCGAAACAACTATTTTTTCGTTGTTGCGGTTCCATGCCTTGTTGAGTCTCCATATGAACCAATGAGTGATGATTTTGAGCCAAATCTCCTCCCAGAGGAGCATAAAATCCAAAGTCTTGATGCTCCACCATGCCTCGTGTCACTGGAACCATGCCTTGATGATAAGGAAGATCCGAGTACTGAAAAACCTGATCATAATATCCATTCCATTGTTGCACCTCCATGGCTTGAACCGAGTGTGAAGGATTTGTCTCTTGTCCCTAAAACTCGTTCTGCTTCTTAGCTCTCAAGAACTGACCAGAAAAACCAAAGTCTTGATGTTGCTTTATGTCTCCATTCATAGCATATTTTTAAAGATCATTCATCGCAACTTGACTGCTGACAATGCGCTAATAAGATGTACAAGGAAGACTTGGGTTGCGAAGCTATCCGGTATAACTTTGAGATGAATTATCTTTTAACACACTTTCACATGTAAGTTAAATTATGGGTTTGATGAAATATCTTGAGTTTAACATTTTTTTTCTTAGTATCCGTGTAAAAATTGTAGCTTTTGAAAATTAAACATAATATAGTACAAAATCCACACCATAGATCATTTTTAATATATATTGAATATATATATTAAAATTCATAATCCTCTTTTTAATTAATTTAATTTCTAAGTTTTTCACAAATATTAAAAAATAGACTAATATTGATTATACATATATTATTTTTTTATTGACAATTTTCTATAATTTTAAATTGACAGTATTTAATTTATTTTTTAAAATTTATAATTCATCAACAATAACGAATAAAATAAATAAAAATTTAGAAAATGTATTTTTCTTTTTTTGAAATAATGTCTTTTTCCTTTTTAAAATTTAATTTAATAAGTAACCGAATGAATATATTATAATGAGAAAATTTAAAAATAAAATATCACCAAATTTTGTATAAAAAAACAATTAGACACTCTATCTTAAGTTGACAAAAGCACTGAAATCTCGCCACGTAGCATGCTGAGCAACGTACACCACGTGGAATTTGCTGAGACCAAAACCCCATGTGACAGCTGCTTAGAGGTCCCACTTTGGTCTAAATACACTAACGGATAAGATCAAACCACACATTTCTCTTGGTGTGACCAAACTTTACGTCCTCTTCTCTTTTTCCACCCTTTGATCATTAATTTCTACTCTCCATCTTCATCGGACGATTCAAATCCTCTCACAAACATTTTTCAAATATATAATTTCCATGCTCGTTAGAGAAATTAGTAGTATACATAAATTTATGTATACATCGTTATTTATTAACACTAAAGAGCAAAGTTAAGACTATAACTAGAAGACGCACAAGCTCTGTCTGAGAAAAAAAACAAAAAGCTAAACTGTATTCATTATAATTCCAATCTCACACGCAAAAACCTTAACAACGAAAAACATATCTGTCTGAAGAAAAAGTGCCGGTAATAAGAAAGAATCAACTTTTTCTACTTTGTTTTTATCCAATCACCAAAAAAAGACGCATAGAAGAAGCATTTTCTCATAAAACACAGTCAAAAATCTCTTTTTCTCTTCTCAAATTTAAACCTCACCTTTAATATTTCTTCTTACTTTTGAAGCTGTAATAATAATCTTGAATCTATTCCTTTCTTTCTCTTTCTCATGTTTAATCGGTGAAGGCTTAGTCTGTTTCATTCATCATGTTTCAATCAAAAGCTTTACTTTTTCTTTAACCTTTCCATTACAAGAGACTTCTAGCTTCATTTGTCTGAAACCAAAATCCAAAAGGGTACCAATAATTTCTTTAAAAATTCTCTCTTTTTCTCTGTTTAGTATCAAGAAATGGTTTCAAGATCGTATTCGAATCTGTTGGAGTTAGCTTCAGGAGACTCACCAACGTTTGGACGCATGAACCGACAAATCCCACGAATCATGGCCGTTGCTGGAATCATGTCAAACATTGATAATGACTCTAAAGAAACTGATCTGTCTCCTAAAGATCGTATCATCATTGTAGCTAATGAATTACCAATCCGAGCTCAGAGAAGGTTAGAGGGTAGTGGTAGTACTAGTACTTGTTGTAGCAAAGGTTGGAACTTTTCTTGGGATGAGAATTCACTTCTTCTTCAATTGAAAGATGGGTTAGGAGATGAAGCTATTGAAGTTATCTATGTTGGTTGTTTGAAAGAAGAGATTCCTCTTAATGAGCAAGAAGAAGTGTATCAGGTTCTTCTTGAGAGTTTCAAGTGTGTGCCTACGTTTTTGCCTTTGGATTTGTATACTAGATACTACCATGGATTCTGTAAGCAACAGCTTTGGCCTTTGTTTCATTACATGTTGCCACTTTCTCCTGATCTTGGAGGTAGGTTTGATAGGGCTTTGTGGCAAGCTTATGTCTCTGTGAACAAGATTTTTGCTGATAGGATTATGGAGGTGATTAATCCTGAGGATGATTTTGTGTGGATACATGATTATCATTTGATGGTTTTGCCTACTTTCTTGAGGAAGAGGTTTAATAGAGTCAAGCTTGGTTTCTTCCTTCATAGTCCTTTTCCATCGTCTGAGATTTACAAAACTCTGCCTATTCGTGAGGAGCTTCTTCGGGCTTTGCTAAACTCGGATTTGATAGGGTTCCATACTTTTGACTACGCGAGGCATTTCTTGTCTTGTTGTAGTCGAATGCTCGGTCTTACTTATGAATCTAAGAGAGGATACATTGGACTTGAGTATTATGGTAGAACCGTGAGTATCAAAATACTACCTGTGGGAATTCATATGGGTCAGCTTCAGTCCGTTCTGAGCTTACCCGAGACTGAAAGGAAAGTCGGGGAGCTCATTGAGCGGTATGGTCGAAAGGGCAGGACAATGCTTCTTGGTGTGGATGACATGGACATTTTTAAAGGGATAACCTTGAAGCTTTTGGCTATGGAGCAGCTGCTTATGCAACATCCTGAATGGCAAGGGAAGGTTGTGTTGGTGCAGATAGCTAATCCGGCGAGAGGGAAAGGGAAAGATGTTAAAGAGATGCAAGCTGAGACGTATTCAACTGTTAAGCGGATTAATGAGACGTTTGGGAGACCTGGGTACGATCCTATAGTGTTGATCGATGCACCGTTGAAGTTTTATGAAAGGGTTGCTTATTATGTAGTTGCTGAGTGTTGTTTGGTGACAGCGGTTAGGGATGGAATGAATCTTATACCTTACGAATACATAGTTTCCCGTCAAGGAAATGAGAAGCTGGACAAAATTTTAAAGCTGGAACCAAATAATCATAACAAGAAAAGCATGCTGGTGGTTTCTGAGTTTATTGGTTGCTCTCCATCGCTAAGCGGAGCCATTCGTGTTAATCCCTGGAATGTTGATGCAGTAGCTGAGGCAATGGATAGTGCCCTTGAAGTGGCTGAACCGGAGAAGCAGCTAAGACATGAGAAGCATTACAAGTATGTGAGTACACATGATGTTGGCTATTGGGCTCGTAGCTTCCTCCAAGATCTTGAGAGGAGTTGTGGTGAGCATGGACGGAGGAGGTGTTGGGGAATTGGGTTTGGTCTCAGTTTCAGAGTTGTGGCACTAGACCAGAGTTTCAGGAAGCTGTCAATGGAACACATAGTATCAGCTTATAAGAGGACAAAGACACGGGCTATTCTTTTGGACTACGATGATACTTTAATGCCACAGGGATCTATCGATAAAAGACCTTCGTCAAAGTCAATCGACATATTGAACACCTTGTGTAGGGACAAGGGCAATCTGGTGTTCATTGTTAGCGCAAAAAGCCGAGAAACTCTATCGGACTGGTTTAGTCCTTGTGAGAAGCTTGGAATTGCTGCGGAACATGGCTATTTTCTGAGGTAATCAACCAAAACTTTTTATTCACCAGCATTACCATTATATCTTATAACTCAAGCTCTATCTAACTACTACACAGGCTAAGGAAGGCAGTAGAATGGGAAAACTGTGTGGCAGCAGCAGATTGTTCTTGGAAGCAAATTGCAGAGCCTGTGATGGAACTCTACACTGAGACAACCGACGGATCAACAATTGAAGACAAGGAGACTGCTCTTGTTTGGAGTTATGAGGATGCTGACCCTGATTTTGGCTCATGTCAAGCTAAGGAACTTCTAGATCATCTTGAAAGTGTCCTTGCCAATGAACCTGTAACAGTCAAGCGAGGACAGAACTACGTTGAGGTCAAGCCGCAGGTCTGTGACTCTATTCAATTCCCCAAAAAACCTTGGCATATGTTTCCATTTGTAGAGTCTTCTTAGTTGTTGTTGTCTTCATGCAGGGCGTTAGCAAGGGACTTATAGCGAGAAGGATGCTTTCGATGATGCAAGAAAGAGGAACACTTCCCGAGTTTGTTCTATGTATTGGAGATGACCGGTCTGATGAAGACATGTTTGAGGTGATATGCAGTTCCACTGAAGGCCCTTCGATTGCCCCAAGAGCTGAGATTTTCGCTTGTACTGTCGGTCAAAAGCCTAGCAAGGCCAAGTATTACCTGGATGACACTACTGAGATTGTCAGGTTAATGCATGGTTTAGCTTCTGTTACAGACCAGATCACTCCTGTTTAAAAAGTCACGGAGAAGTATCAGAGACTAGAAATCTCTCAAGTTTGTATATTTTACCACGGAAAATTGTAACAAAGAGAGATACTGAGTGAAAATGTAATTTTCCTTTATTGACAATCGTAGAATATATGAACAAGGCTTTATATCCTACAAAGTGTTCAGGTTCCCTTAATAGATTTCTTCTTGTTAACCTCTGACATTAGTCTAAGAAACGAAACTAGTTTCTTCTTTGCTTTAGCCACTTCATCTTGAGACTGAACATATTCAGCTGAAGCACAGAGAGAGCAGTAAAAATTTCCAGCATCATCGTAAGAAGGTGGTGAATCCAAACATTTCTGATGAACCATAACTTCGCAGCCATCACTAGAGCAAAACAACAGCTTCCTACTTTCTTTGCATTTAACACATCGGTATATTTTCTCTGCAGGACTTGACAAATGACCATCGCTTTCATATCGATATCCCTCGTTTCTTCTTTCGAACAACTCATGGGATCTACTAATCTCATCAGCCCCATCTCCAAGGCCGCGACATAATGAATGTCCGTCTTCTGTTCTCCCCATTGGAGGAGCAACTCGATCAGTCTCTTCGACATCACAAGGAGATACTTCAGTATCATTCTCACAGGAAGATGGTTCAATCATCTGATAAAACAAAACAAACATAAACCTTAAAAGCCTTATAGTGCTCTCAACTAAAAAGGAACTTCAAAGCAAGCTTAATACCAGTTCCAAAACACATTTTGGTAGACAAAGAAGTTTGCTTTTGATAAAGGGTTGAAGATTCCACTTCGATAGTCCCGGTGCACCCGGTTTCAGTTCCGATAAAGGTATCTAGAAAACAAAGAACCAAGCAATCTAAGTAGACCTAATCAAGAAACCACATTGAAAAGGAAATGCAAGATTAATCATTTGTACTAGTACCTCATCCAAGATACATTGGAGTACATATTCACAGCTCTCGGACGAGTCAAACTCGATCTTTGAGTCAGCTTCAGAAACAAGATCAGAATCAAACAAAGAAGCTAAGCATCTGAAAGCTACCATCTCATTGGTATATTCACCCAAATAATCTGGAAGCTTAGGAGCCATTTCAAACACATCTGCAAGATTGATGATATAAAACAAAATCTCAGAAATTGAAAATTTCTGAAAAATCAAAGAAGCTTTTCAATTACCATTTAACATCCAAAGCTCAGTTTTGAATTTCGCAAAGTACTCAATAATCCAAATCCAGTTATCAAGGTCTAAATTCCCAGTCACAAAGCGATCACATAAACTGTCTGAATTCGGAGGTTCCATCATCGACACCAAAAAAGTAGAGCTGTTGACAAAGACAGAAAAATCAGTCTTCAGATTCGTGAAGAGAACTAAAAAAGCACTGGAGAAATTTCATCATTATTATTGGAAAGATCCAAGGCCCAAGCCCAATCCCAGGCCCAGAACTTTGCTGGTGGACAACTTTAATATGCTTATCTAAAAGGCCCAGTAAATCTTTCTTTATGCAAAACCAAATTTTAAAAAATTGGGATACACAATCATCCCACCAATAGAATGTAACATTTATGTTGCAAATCAATACTTTTACGCTCAACAATGTGAGTGTTGTATGTTCTATATAGAACAATTCTTGGGTTCACCCCTAGGGGTGAACCCATTCATTCACCTCCTCTAAATTTAGCCAATAAAAATGTGCCATGTCATATAACATTTAAATAGAAATAATAAATTCAAATTAAACAAACAAAACAAATTAATAAAACAAAATTTTAACCTTTATGTTAACGCCTTTGACATCTTTTCGCCGTTACTCCATCATCAGTTTCGGTTTGCAAAAAAATCTAAACCAATACACAACTTGGTCCAAATCTGAGATGAAACTAGAAGTTGCAGGTTTTGCAAAATCAGAAATACAAACCAAAACTGCATGTCCCGTTTAACTATTACAATTTGCAGAAAATTAAAAACAAAAGACAACAAGTCTCTTAACTCTCAAGTCTCAACTTGTAGAGATATCGACACACAAAATTGCAGGTTTAATCTATTTGATTTGCAGGATATTAGGACCAAGAGACATTAAGTCTCGATACCACAACAACAATCAAATCACTTATGATTGTTTCTCTATTCCAAAGATAGCAAAAAAACTACAGGCAACGATCGCAATTCAGAGTCTTATATCAATCGATTTGCAGAGAAATCAGAACCTGAACACTGTAGGTCTCGTTAAGCAAAGACGTCCGAACCAATCACTTCTAGTTATGTTTCTCTGTTTGCAACAGTAAAAAAAAACCAAAAACTGAGACTTCGACTTGCAAAAAATAAATCAAAATGCAGGTTTTCATAATCTAAAAATTTCAAAAACAAATTATAGATTGTCGAGGCTCTTAGAGTTGCAACTCAAAACTGTTGCGTTCAGGTTCGATATTCAAATGAGAATTCGATTAAAGTTTATTTGTTCTCAAACAATAAACAACTCGGAGGCTCGCAAGCTCTCATCACAACGAGTTTGAAGTTTAAGTAAACTTAATCTGAGACTTGTAAACATTCACAAGCTCTCACACGCTTATGAAATCTCAATTTCAATCCGTTAGATACTTAGATGTTTGTAGAACACCTAACCCTAATCTAAATCTCTTTGTAAAAAATTTATAGAAAACAAAAAGGGGAGAAGACGTCAAAGGGGAGACGTCGACCTTAACAAAAAGATTATTTTTTTTATTTATTTAATTTTAATTTTAATTTATTATTTCTATTTAAATGTTATATGACTTGGCACATTTTTATTGGTTAAATTTAAAGAAGGTGAATGAATGGGTTCACCCCTAGGGGTGAACCCAAGTATTACTCTTCTATATATACTGGTTTCAGTTAGGTTCTGATATGTGTTAAAGTTAGCCAAAAAAAATATGACAAAATAAAAATAAAAATATACGATTTTAAATATTGTTTTTAGTGTTTTATAATTATTTTAAGAAATTTTTTTTTGGTTTAATTATCTGACTGTTCTGTTTTTATTTCTGTAACATATCAGTCAAATACTCAAATCCATAGCTTATTATATATGGAAGAATCAAGAAACACATTGAGAAAGATATAAAGAAACTGATTTATGTTTATTATCATATATTTTGGCATCTTTTGATTAATTCTTGGAAATATTAGTACAGAGCATCTCCTTTGGAGACGAATGGGCATATATCGTAGTTTAACCTACGATTTATTTATTAGTTTGATGCCCCTACGATTACGTAGTTTTATCAATCAAGACCTATAATTAGTTCAATAATATTAACTTTTTAAAAGAAAATAGTATATTTATTGTAGTCTTGTACATAATGTATTAGGACCACTGTAATAATAATCACTGATAATTCAGTATTAGCTTCTCTATTTAATTTAAAACATATGTAGTAGTAGTAGTTCATTGAATATGGAAATGGGATTGTCTGAGCTCAGTGAATGAAACCAATGAATTTGTTGACAAAAATAACTAGTGTACTATATTGGTTTGTAAAACTTTTATTGGTTTAAAACCATCTACTATAGTTGCACCAAAAAGAAAAAATAAAAACTATGAATTCCACTCCATTGATGATTCTCCCTAGCTAGTAGAGTAGTAGCTAGTCTATGACTTATACTAATAAGATTCTTATTTTTAAAAAAATTGGTCATCTTATAAGTGATTGGAAGAACAAATTTATTCATTTACAATAAAATTGTCCTTTGTTCTAAAACAAGCACAATGGATGTGATAGCAAATTCTTATATTAATTTTCTTGTTTTTATACGCATAAAATCGTGTGTGTGTGTGTGTAATTCAAGAGGGTTTCAATTATTGTTAAAGTAAATATAATATTAAGCAATACGTGTTAGGTGCATGGCCTATATAAATGATAGGCGACATAGCCAAAGTATAGAAGAAAATCACAAAAGTATAATGGGGAAAGTGGAGATTGTTCTTAATTCACTTCCTATGAGTGGAGGAGATGGTCCGAACAGCTACTCTAAGAATTCTCATTTGCAGGTCTATTTTTAGAGCTTTTTAATCTTTATTTTCTTTTTCCCATATTTTATGCCTTTTTTCATCGGTTGTCAATTGGTAACGCTACGAAATTTTTAGAAGTCAGAAAAAATGGTGTAAGATTACGAAATAGTTGAAAGAGATAAGAGATAGTGATAGAAAAGCGGTGTGCAATTATAGAACAATTACAAAATAGTTGATAAAATGTTCTAAATGCTAAAGAAAAATAAAGGGAATCATGTTCTTAAATATGAATAAATAGTGATAGTTGAAACTTTTCAGATTCATCATATTTTAGTTTTGATTTTCTTTAGTTGTTATAATTAATGTCATTGAAATGAGTTGAAACTGATATATATATATATATATATATATATATATATATATTGTCAAAAATTAACAAACCTTGTTTAGTAATTTTTCAAAGAGACAATTTGAAGAATATTATCAGTTCATTTTGAATACACATGTTACTTGTCTGGCTTTTCGGATCAATTGGAAGCCCCATAACTTTATTTGTATCATCTTTTATATATATATATATATATATATGACCTTTTTAAATCAAAACTTGGTTCCTTGTTATGTACTTAAAAAAAAAAAAAAAAACTTCAATACCGATATTAAAATGTCCAGAACTCATCGAGCCACACAAAAAACACCGAAGATCATTAAGCGGCTTCATTGTCTTACGAAAAGACGAATCATAAAATTAAAGCTAAATCTATCAGGGATTGAAGGGAGTCAAGGGACTATTTTAGTTTTACTCATTCTAGGTTCATTGTCTTATGTTTTTTTGTTGGAAAAAGATGGTTTTGATTTTCTTATACGTTGGTTTATTATATGGTTTGGATCACATCTCATATATAGACATAGTGCAGCAAAATTACTTTTACGTAAGAATCTTGGAAATATTTGGGTTACTTCGTTCCATATATATGGTTTGTCATTGTTCGGTAATAAAAGTACAGAATTAATTTTTTTAAAAAATAGATTCCTTCTCTTATCAAAAAAAAAAAAAAAAGTTTGTGATAATTGGGTCTTGTATCGTTTTCAACTGGAGTAGCATAAAATTATAATAAGCTTTTGACTGCTTTTGGTGTGAACAGAGAAGAACAACAAGTTTGTTGAAAGAGACAATAGACAAATTGATATTAGAGAAACTCAATGCAAAAACCCTAATCTCTGACTCCAACACATTCCACATAGCCGATCTTGGTTGTGCAACTGGACCAAACACATTCTTTCTCGTTGACGACATCATCAAATCCGTTGAAACCAGCTTAAGAAAATCAAACTCCTCAAAACCAGAGTTTCTTGTCTTCTTCAACGACCTCCCACATAACGACTTCAACACTCTCTTCACCTCTCTCCCTCAAGACCGAAGTTACTTTGCGGTCGGGGTCCCGGGTTCGTTCTACGGCCGAGTTCTTCCTCAATCCTCCGTTCATATGGTAGTGACAGTTGGGGCCACACATTGGCTATCAAGTGTCCCGAAGGAGGTGTTGGACAAAAGCTCCAAGGCGTGGAATAAAGGCAAGGTTCACTATTCAAATGCGGCGAAGGAAGTTGTGAAGGCTTATAGAGATCAGTTTGGTCGGGACATGGAGAAGTTTCTAGAAGCTAGGGCTAAAGAAATAGTTAGTGGAGGTCTTTTGGTTGTTGGAATGTGTGGTATACCTAAAGGAATGCCTTTCTCTAATCTTGCCGACAGTATCATGTATAAGTCCATGGCTGATGTTCTCACTCAAATGCAATCCCAGGTAGTTCTTCATATTCTCTAACAAAATAATCTGAAACATGTAGAAACTCTCTTCGAATGAGATGCATTTGATAATTTAAAGGTAATAATATATTATAGACACATCACTTGTTTATTTTTAATTATGGGTTTATTGAGTTTAGTGAGATTGGCATGTAGGGTTTGATCAGCGAAGAGCATGTCGATACCTTCAACATACCTATCTACTCAGCATCGCCTGAGGAGGTAACAGTCTTGGTAGAGAGAAATGGATGCTTTACTGTCGAATCGATGGAGCTGATGGACCCCACGGCCTGGCGCCTCAAGCGGCCAATGAACGTGGAGGATGTTAGGCACTGGATGGTTTGCATAAAGGCCACAATGGGATCTCTCTTTATCAACCATTTCGGTGAACATCTCCTTGACGATGTCTTCGACCGTCTCACCGCAAAACTTGTTGGACTCACCGAGAAGATTGAATCTAGCTACCGTGAGGAGGTCATGTTGTTCTTTGCATTGCAACGAAAATAAGTTTTTATTTGGCAAGTTTTTGTATGTGGTTTTAACAAAATCAAAAAAAAAAGTTTTATGTATGTGTATTTTTGTTTAATGATTTTGATCGGTTTAATCCGGGCTAGGATCAAGCCATCAAGGGTATAGTTTGTTGTGATTATTAATTACAGTATGTTTTTTAGGTTACTCAGTTCGAATAAATCTCATGAATAGAAAGTATATTACTTTTTGAACCAAAATGATCCTTTCATGTTCATTTACACACGAAAATGCATTAAAAAAACTAAACAATTTTGGGTAAAATCCATTTAGGAAGAATCTGTCGCAAAATTTGCCCATACGAAATTGATGTATAATATTCATACATTGGGTAATCTCGACTTGGTTAGGTAATCGATCGATATACACTTTTTTTTTGGCCGATCGAGATTATTCGAACTGAACCAAAATGATCCTTTCATTATCCCATTATTCATCTTCATCTCTATCTAGAGAGTTTTTTTTTTTATTATCTAGAGAGTTAGAGAGTTGTAGTAGTGTTGTCGACCTATCGTAATTAGAGTTTGTATAAGTTGTAATGCCAACAAAATAGTAAGTGGTCCCGTGGCAAGAAAAAAGTGTAGGTGGTCCACAATATATTTTTAGTTGACTATATTAGTCTAGACTGTCTAGTAAACATCTACAAAAATTAATATATGCAAGTAAAGCAATGAAGGAGAATAATTATGCATCATATTTGATTAAACAAATAGTAAAAGTGTTAATAACGCTGAGAGTGAAGAGATAAATGGCTATTGGGTGAAATATAAAGACAATTGTTGCTTCGATAATTATAAGTACTCGGTGAATATTCGACGAGCGGGCTTTTGCTTTAATTTTTTTTAAATAATGTTAAATATTTTTGTTGATTAATTTTGTGTTTATTAGTGTTATAAATATTTATTTTTATACCCCTTGGTTAAAACAGTATTTTGCACCAATTATAAAGTTAAAACATATATAAATTTATATTTATTGTTAAAAATATATATATATATATATATATATATATTTATTTCTTTCCACTTGACTTTTATATAACAATAAACATGTGAATGCCAGATAATTAGACTAGAGATGCTGTGAGGATCATTATACATCCTAGCCTCATAAGCCTATTACACTTATTATTGGGGTCAACTTTGGGTTGTTTGATTAACAAATATGTATGTATATATTTAAACAATTATTTACATTCACTTATCTTCTTACAATGTGATTTGTCCCTTTTAAGGAATCTTGTCCCCCATATAAATCGAGTCGGACAAGAGAATTCAATAAGAATTAATCACATTTTATAACAATACTAATATATAAACGTATTTCCATATGAATAATTAAAATGACTATATTTAAGTTTTTGTAGGAAACAATTGTGTACATACTTTATATTTTGATCAATCAATTAAACATTTCATCAAAAAAAAAATTTACAATATTTGATATATTTTTAAAATCATACCATATCTCTCTAGTTTTTTTTTTGTTTAGTTGATAATATCGATCGAGTTTTATACTAAACTAAAAGTGCAAATGATATATATATGATGTATCAAGTTAAATATATATCGTCATATCGAATCCCACAAAATCAAAAGATTTGAACTAAAAAAGTTCACGCAGTTGTGTTTATTTGCTGACGTTTTATTGACTAATTAGTTAATTAAATTAAATCTGAAATATGAAAAAAAAAAAAAAAACGGAGGTAAAATAGTTTATATCTAAGTATCTATCTAACTGACGTGTGAGCTTACGTACACAATTTTCGAATTAGGAAGTGAGCTAGATTATATTGCTGTGTTACGTGAATGTACCTTCTCTGCTTAGTGTTAAAGACTTAGAGTCATATTTTAATTAGTTGTATTCATAAATATTATTAACATGTGGAAACCCTAATTCTCATGAAACTGCTCACGTTAAAGCACATGCAGTACACCAACCATTTATATTGTTTTGCTTAGCACGATTTTGTATCATTCCTAATTCAAAACTTCATTTTTTTTAGAAATATTCGAAATATTTTGTAGAAAAATGTATATTTTAATTTGATAATTTAGATATGGCAAATCATACTTGGATCTATATTGGTGTTATACATTTCAGACAGAGCCGTGCCTATTTGAAAGAAATAGAAACATTCGCCTATGTCATTCAAATTTCCAAAGATTTTACATAGGCAGATTTATGATTTTATGAATATTTAATGACATGTTGTTATATGTAAAGAAGCTGGTTACATTGCTTTTTTCTTGACTTTTAAAGACATCATTAACTCAAAATGAATCTTCTTAAATTTTGAACATTTTGTGTTTGTATTTTCTCATGTGCTTGTTTTTTCTTTCCACTACATTAATTATTCTCTTATGTTATTTGACCAACTTCTTTTTTAATCAAAATATGTCAAATTTATTTTTGTTTATACATCTTTAAAATCTGAAAAATATATATTTTTATATTGAATATCCCATTTTATATATCAAGTTTTAATATATTTTTACCAATCACAAATAATTTATATTTGTTTGATTTGTACTCTTAACAATTTATGTAGTTGCTTATAATTCGTTTTTATTTATTATAAAATATTTTAAACACTAAAATATATATTTATATGATACATTTACTATAACATATTTATAAATATAAACTTTTATTTCGCCTATGTTCTTAGAAACCCTTGGCACGGCTCTGATTTCAGATGATTAGTTGAGATATCACAACTAAGCTATTGCTTGCTCTATTTCGTCATTCACTAATTCATAACTTAACTTACACAATCATGAAACAATTTAAAAAGAAAAAGACCAGACCGGCCAATGTTGGACTAGGATTAGTGGCTATTAATATTCTAGTGACAGGGTGCGATTACCATTGTTTTCGAACATGTCTCTTTGTCTTCGCCATGAACCAAAGCGGTCCCAAAAGTGTTGGCAATTCATAGTGGCCCAATACTTTTAATTAACTATTATTTTCACTAAATGTAACTAATTATTGATGTCGTGTGAATCCGATAAATCTAAAATTTGAAGTAGCTAATGAAACATCACAGAATATGTTTATTTATTTTTGGTTGAAGTTGAGTTTTCGTGTGGGCTTTGAGGGCTAGCTATTTAATATGGGCCTGGACCTCTTTTTTTTCGAGATGTAATTTGAATTAGAGTTTAACGGGTATGAAATGATTAATCAAGGGTATTTTCGTATTTACAAATTCAATCGTCTACCAGTATAAATCGAGATGCTCTCTCTCTCTCTCTCTCGGATCCATCCCCAATTCAAACAACTTCTCTTACGGCTCCTTCCAGATCGAATTGTTCTTCTAACGAACGGTCATCTTTTTTGAATTTTCCGATATCAATTCCGTTAATGTTCAATTTGAGATTCTCCCGACATCTCTTCTTTCTCCGACGGCGAAAACCGCTCATGGTGGTGGATCTAATGGATGAGAATCGTAATTAGGGAAATGTTTGACCCCAAAACGAAGTTTTATGATTGAATCTGAAATCGTTGCTTCAGAAACTCATCCGATTATGTAATTAGTCAGGTATAAACACTTTCTTCAGTTTCTCATTTCATCTTTAGTTTAACGAATAAAGAAAATTAGCGATTTAGAGAACTGATTTGATGATGTATCTCCATCATGTTTACGATTTAGGAAATTTTGTAATGATTTTTGCATTTGCTTGTCTTATTCATCATCGTGAGACGATTCTATAATAAGGTTTTGGTGGTTCATGTTGTTAATTTGTTCATCTTTCATAACGAAATCAAGAAAACCATTGTGTGTTTCTTTTCACTGTTTTTGTCATCACTGGAGTTGCATCTTAAAATCTTTTGCAGTGTTCTCTAAATATCATTTTAAACGTGAGTTTGTTTTTGTGTTTGTGTGTGTTGCCTTGTCAAATTTTCAGCCTTACACTCATTTTGGAGGTGTATAAGTTTGTTTCGTTTCCTCAGTTAATGGTATTGTGCGTGTATGTGTTTGTTCTCTCTGTTTAGATCTAGTTTTTTTGCTCAATATTGTATTCACCACTTCTGGTATTTCATACCTTTCAAAGCTATTTTGTTCATGATTACATTACATGTTACTATCCTCTAGTAGGAAATTCTTAGTGAGTTATGTTCCAAGAATATTAGGTTTAAGTGTGCCATATATAGGTAAAATTGCAGGAGGACACAAACATTGTAGAGGAACTAAAAAGAGTTGGATTAAAACTTTCTCTAGTGACCCATTTTTATAACTTTATTCTTGGAGCTCGTGAGCTCTTCTTAGATTAACGTGCGGGATAGAGGTTTGAGGTATACCAAAAACAGAACAAACAAAACACAAGACAAACACAAAATGCTTAAACGCAATCCAAACACACATCTAAACGCAAATTCAAACACACAAAACACACTCTACCACAACAACATTCTCACAAGAAAAAAGAGAACCAATAGTCGTAAAAGCACAACACAACACACGAAAACACATCTATGCAAATTCAAACACACAATACGCACTCCATCACAACAACATTCTCACAATAAAAAGATCACGAACTCGATTTCGAATGCCGATCATATTGCCGAGATTTGAAGGCATATCTGTAGAATAGGTGAAATCCACTTGTGAAGTTTTGTTTGCTTCTATCTATACGAATTCCAGTACATCAAAATGAGTGTACCCATCTCGTTCGTCTTCTACTATCATATTGTGCAGTATGATACATGCTCTCATAATCTTTACTATTTTTACTTTAACCTAAATAAGAACTGGTTTTTAACAATGGCAAACAGATCTTGCAAGACTCCAAAAGCATGTTCGACATCTTTACGGATAGCTTCTTGATATGTAGCAAATAAATAAGCTTTCGGACCTTGTGGAATTGTAATAGATTGAATAAATGTTTGCCCATTTCGGTAAATACCATATGTGAGATAGTAAGCCAAATGATACTCGTGTCCGTTGACAAAGTAATTCACTTTTGAAGCTCAACCTTGTAATATATCATCAAAAACTGGTGAGCGATCAAGAATATTGATATCGTTTAAGGTACCTGGAGGTCCAAAAATCGAGTGTCATATCAAAAGATCTTGTGAAGCTACAGCCTACTTATATATTTCGACTTTGCGAATACTTCTAATTCAAGCGCTGGTTTATTGTGTCTGGAGACGGAGAAACAACATCATTCATAACCAAATCGTCATACCGCCGCTCATTATCTTTAGAGATATTGACCGCCAAATTAAGAACTCAATCACAGCCAGAGGAATCGGAAAAACTTCAGACACCTTATGGCCTTGTGGATCTAGATGGATCATATATTTCCTGTACTCTTCATAATGAAATTGTAATTGTCCCTTGTTTTTTCCATTTTTTTTTGGCAAGGCGCATATATTAACTTTTTAGCAAAAAAATAAAAAGCAACAATCGAATTTTAACAAAATATCTAAACTCTGACCAAAGTCAACGGTTACGTGAATCTGATTCTACCACTTCACATACAAACAAAAAAAAATATCTTCGCTCAATCATTTTAAAATAAAATATCTTTGCAAAGAAATATGATGACGTGGAAGAAGCCGAGTGGTTGAGTAGGTTAGATATTTCTGGAGTATATCCCCTGGTGACGTGTTCTCATCAAAAAGGCGGTAATGAATACCCCTGTATATCCGTTTAATTACGAGATATGCCACAAACATGGCGTGAGATGTTTCCTCGTTTTTCACGGTAGATTAATAAAAATTAAAAGGGTAATTTGGTCAATGAGTCTCCAACTAAGCAGAGATATTTTAAATAAGTTAAAACAGACCCAAAAAGAAAAAGAAAAAGAAAAAGAAAAATATCATAAGGCGCAGCGAGTCAGAAGAAGAAGAAGATATTTTTCTGAAAGCGAAAATGGCGAGAGAACATGCGACGGAACCGATCGGAGGAGCCACCGGAAAAAGAAAGAAACGCGGCAGAGTTCAAGAAGACGGAGATATCTATGGTGGAATCGAAAATCAAGATGTAGTAGAAGATGGGAAGCTTCCATTAGAAGTGGGGATGGTCTATTACCCAGTGACTCCTCCTTCGTTTATTGTATCCGATGCTCTGGAACCAGATTTTCCTTTGATCTATGTCAATAGAGTCTTCGAAGTCATCACTGGTTATCGTGCCGATGAAGTTCTTGGTCGTAACTGGTATTAATTTTCTCCGATGAATTTTCTGGTTTATGTTATCAATTCTCTTGAATAATGCTGCATTTGTGGTTGAATCAGCTTGAAATGCGTCCTTTTAGCTTGATTGATGAAGAAATTTAGCATTTATTTTTAGTTGGAGGAAGAAATTACTGAAGAAGATACATTGTTTCGTAGCTTCTTTGATCTTCATGGACTTACATAATAAGAATCTCTCTTTGTTTTTCTTTGTTTCAGTCGATTTTTACAGTATAGGGATCCTCGAGCTCAAAGGCGTCACCCATTGGTTGATCCTGTGGTTGTATCTGAGATAAGGAGATGTCTTGAAGAAGGTATTGAATTCCAAGGAGAGCTTCTCAATTTCAGAAAGGACGGTACTCCGTTGGTTAACAGACTACGGCTTGCTCCAATACGTGACGATGATGGAACGGTTACACATGTGATTGGGATACAGGTCTTCTCTGAAACGACTATAGACCTTGACCGTGTTTCATATCCTGTGTTCAAACATAAACAACAGCTTGATCAGACATCTGAGTGCTTGCTTCCAGGTGGAAGCCCGAGGTTTAAGGAGCATCATGAAGATTTCTGTGGGATATTGCAGCTGTCTGATGAAGTCTTGGCGCATAACATCTTATCTCGGTTAACTCCAAGGGACGTTGCTTCCATTGGTTCTGCCTGCAGGAGGTTGAGGCAGTTGACGAAAAACGAGAGCGTGAGGAAGATGGTGTGTCAGAATGCGTGGGGAAAAGAGATAACTGGAACACTGGAGATTATGACTAAGAAGCTAGGATGGGGTCGGTTAGCTAGAGAGCTCACCACTCTTGAAGCTGTCTGTTGGCGCAAATTTACTGTTGGAGGGATTGTACAACCTTCCCGCTGCAATTTCAGCGCGTGTGCTGTTGGGAACCGGCTTGTGCTATTTGGTGGGGAAGGGGTTAACATGCAGCCATTGGATGATACTTTTGTTCTCAATCTTGATGCAGAGTATCCTGAGTGGCAGCATGTGAGAGTGACGTCGTCGCCTCCAGGACGCTGGGGACACACTCTCTCGTGTCTCAATGGGTCGTGGTTGGTAGTCTTTGGAGGGTGTGGAAGACAAGGATTGCTTAATGATGTATTTGTGCTTGATCTAGATGCTAAGCATCCCACATGGAAGGAAGTAGCCGGAGGAACTCCTCCATTACCAAGATCTTGGCACAGCTCGTGCACCATTGAAGGCTCTAAACTGGTTGTCTCAGGTGGCTGCACAGACGCTGGAGTGCTTCTCAGCGACACCTTCTTGTTGGATCTGACAACAGATAAACCGACATGGAAAGAGATCCCAACATCATGGGCTCCTCCTTCTAGACTTGGGCATTCTCTATCGGTCTTTGGTCGGACTAAAATCTTAATGTTTGGCGGGCTTGCAAATAGCGGTCATCTAAAGTTAAGGTCAGGGGAAGCATACACTATAGACTTGGAGGATGAAGAACCAAGATGGAGAGAGCTTGAGTGTAGCGCATTCACAGGCGCAATTGTACCACCTCCAAGACTGGACCATGTAGCTGTGAGCATGCCATGTGGTAGGGTCATCATCTTTGGAGGTTCTATTGCAGGGCTTCACTCTCCTTCACAACTGTTCCTTATAGATCCTGCAGAAGAGAAACCGTCATGGAGGATCCTGAATGTCCCGGGGAAACCACCCAAGTTAGCGTGGGGACATAGCACTTGCGTTGTTGGAGGAACTAGAGTATTGGTCCTTGGTGGTCACACTGGTGAGGAATGGATACTCAATGAATTACATGAACTCTGCTTGGCTAGCCGCCAAGACTCGGATCTGTAAAGCCACTGTTTTCTCTTTCCTTCTTCATTTGGTTTGTGGTTTTGTGTATGTCACATTCCAAACTCTTACTACATGTAGAAGAGATATATCAAGAGTTAGAAGAGTGTGTGGTGTGTACATAGTAAATTAGTGATTGTTGTGCGCTTTAGGTATTCATGTAATGTTAATGGTTTTGCTGTATGAAGATCCTTTTATAGTATACTTCCTTGTTACATGACCATGCAGGATTTGATTTTTGATGTACCAAAAGAGAAAAGACACCGAGTTTGGACATATATCAACAAACCCAAAAGTAGAATAATCACACAACACCTCAAGTAAATAGAATGAAGAAACCGAACAAGTAAAGTACACAAACTCCAATACAAAGCTAAAACCTATACAGCCAAACAAACTACTTCCACAGGACAGAAAATGTTATGCCAAAATGTCAAACATCCCTCCTCCCTTTTTTCTTGTCGTCATCGCTAAGCAGTGTAAGCCGATCTAAGTCAGAAAGCATACTCATCTTTTTCATCCTTAAGTTCTATGGTAATACAATAAATCACAGAGGATGTAAAGAAAGCAAGTGAAATAAGAAAGATATAAAGGTTAAAAAAAAGAGCTTAAAAATCACACCAGCCTATAACGGTTTTACTTGTTTAAACTGATACGACCAAGAGAACTAGTCACAGCTCCTCCCTCATCTCATTGTGTACTCCTTGTTAACCCACTTCGGCCAGCAGCTCTGCAGAAATTCAGAAGACCAAGCTTAGTCTGATTGCAAAAATGCAATTTGATCGCCGGAAGGGACAAAGAGGTACATAACATTGTTAGATACCTTGCAGCAAGAATATGGGCGGTGTTGGATGAGGGTTTGGTGTTTGAAGACCTTTTAGCTCTATTATCTTGATCTTTATCCACACGCATTGCAGCAACCTCTTTCTCCATTGCAGCTACTTCCCTTCTCATCTTCTTCGCTTCAACCTCCATTGCCTTTGTTAAAGTTTCAACCTTTTTTGCTAACATCTATAAGAAAATATCAAAACTTCCATTACAAACACGTCTTTTTAGCAACATTTTATATGGCACATTCAGTAATTTTTACCTCTATGGCATCATCCTTGTCTTTGAGGCTTTGATCCTTCTCATGCGAAGATTTTCTCAAGGCTACTACTTCCTTCTGTAGTAAATCATACAAAACCCCTGGGACATTGTCTTCAGTTGCTGGTGCAGGAAGTTCACTTGGTGGCTTCTCTTCTGAATCTTCTTTCCAGGTATTAGGTGACTCTTGTTCTTTGGTTTCATCACAAGCCTTGTTGAACGAATAATTCCCAGGTCCGTTTAAGAGTGCTTTGCCTCTATCCAATGATCTTGTGCCTCCATCAAATGACTTGGATGTTCCTTTAGCATTCTTCAATACCGAGATAGAATTAGAAGTAAAGGAATTTCTCATCGGAGTTTTCTTTGACAAAAAGCCATTTGATGCGAACTTTTGTAAATTATCTGATCCACCAATTGACTGCCTGCGAGACGGTCCATTACTCATGCTTCTTCCCTCAGGTGTGCTCCTTATGCTGATGCTTGAGGTGCCTCTCAGTGTCTCTTCAAGCACTTTAAGTCGTAGTTGAAACTTGTCCTAGAAATTGTATAAAGAAATAGTTTACTAATTAGTTTAGTTAAACAAGATCATAAATTCGACGATGACTAACGCATAAATAAGATGAATACTTTTAGTTGAGCTTCAGATTTTGCAGCTCGATCTGATATGGCAAGCTTATCCCGGAGTTGCTGCATTTCTCCCTGCAAGAAGAGAGTTAAGAGTTGAGAATGTAAGGTTGTGTGCCTTTGTCACTGCAAAGAATCTGGATTCCAAGAATTGAGGAGATGGAAAATCATATCAAAGTGAACCTGTAGAAACCTTCTTTCTTCAAGCCATTGCTTCACAGGCATCACTTTATCATTACCATCTTTCCATTCATTTGCAACCACAGTCGCAACTCTGTTTGCAGTAACCTTTGCACGTGCAAGTTCCCGGTCAAGAGTTTTTCGTTCTTCCTGGAAAGAAGAGCAAGAAATATGCCTTCATCAGTTAAGTAAAAGATTATATTCTTCTTATTTTGGTCATGGTATAATATATTTACTTACGTTCATCTCTTGAAACTTCCGCTGGTAATCCCTCACGGCATTTGCAGCAGCGCCGCCAGCAAGAACGGCCTCTTCCAGCTCCCGTACAGTCTGAGTAAGCTTTTCCACCTCAGCAACCTTTTGCCTGTGCATTCGGTCTAGAATTTTGTTTTCTTCCTAAAGCATCAAACAGATAATAGAGATAGTTAACAAACACTGAGTGATAAGTAGAAGGCATCCAAAGCCTGACTAACTAGATACAAAGAAGATGATAATGAGTACAGCACCTGACAGATTTCTATTTGTTTCATCAACTCTTGGTTCTTATTTTGAAGATCATCAACTAAAGCCGCTTTTGCCAGAGCAGTTTCAACAGTCCTCTCAGCATCAAGTAAGGCCGCTTCTTTTGATTTAGTGAGACGATCCAAGGCTCTGTTATCTTCTTGAAGCTTCCCAATCTACACAGAAACATCATAAATAATCAATATCCGATACGCAAGTAGAAAGCCATATAATTTGGACTTATAATGAGCGTAAAAAATACCTCAGAGCGAGCTAGCTTAAGTTCAGCTTCTAATGGAGCTAGAATGGCTTCAATCGGAGGCATATCATCATCCTTTTGAGCAGCATGGACCCTTCTTAAGGTAGCTTCAGCAGCAAACTGAGCAGCCATGGAAGCCTTCTTTTCCTCATTGATCTTCTTAATTTCTAGATTCTGCAACATAGTTGATAATCAGATTTCCATCAAAAAATGAAGAAAAAAACAACTGAATCATAAGGAGGGAGACTTTGGTACATACTTTGCTTTGGAGAAGCGACTCAGTTAACTTGAGCTTCCCATCCAACTTAGCAAGCTCATCAGTAAGCTAGACATAAGAGAAAAGTCAGCTTACAAGGCGCACAAAAAGGAACTTGAAACTACACATAATATAACCATTGATGTCAACAAAACTCTCAATCTTCTCTAACAACATTGCCATAAGCCAAGAAAACAAAAAATCTCCGAAAATAGGAAAAAAATCAGAATCCAAACACACCTCTTCACAAGCTTTCTCTCTTTGCCTCTCAGATAACCTCAACGCTTTGATCTCAGCATGTGCTTCACTTAATTCTCGATCCTTATCTAAAAACCATTGAAAAAAAAACGAAGTCAAAAAAACAAAATCAGATCTGAATCAACACAAAAACCACTAGATCGAGCAAGCATTATCTCACCTCTAACTTCATTCTCAAGCCGATTAAGCTCAACTTTCACTGGATCCGAACCATGAAGCAAAGTAATAAACTCATTATCAGCAGCTGCATCAAAACTAGGCCTAACCGGTCTCCTCCTCCCCGAACTTTTCCCTCCACCACCACCACCACTTTCTTTATAAGACGCCGACACCGTCAACGACGGATACGGCGTCGGAATCGCAACAGGCGTCGTAGCCTGCTCCGCCGACAAAAAACCACCGTCAGCCGAAACATCCGACATCTCCTCCGTCTCCGATCTAAATTACTCTCCCTCAACACATCCAAATTCCTCAGGATCTATACATACACTCAGATGCAAACAAAAAAGTAGCTTAATAATGCAGATTTCTAGAGAGTTCTTTGGGATCCAAATGCTTTTCACTGGGATTTCAAATCAGAGTCTCACAAAAGAGAGAGAGATAGTTTCAGAGAGATCTTTCGTTTCTAGAGATGGAATCAAGAGAGAGAGTGAGATTTAAATGCTGTCACAGTGTTGTTTTCTCTTTCTTTCTCTCTAGTCCTCTTCTCTAATGACAAGACAAGAAGAGGGAAAAAAAAAGAAGATTAGATTAAGTTGTTAATTAATCAACGTTCACTTGATCAAGCACTTAAGTACTAATATTATTAGATTAATTAATAGTCTGAATTAGGAAATAATAGTGATTAGTACAATTGATCTATTTCCTGGTTTTTTTATGATTTTAGTTGTTTTTTTAGTAAATGGTAATATTATATATATAAAATTTAGGTGGATGGTTAATTATTTTGGTTAGTGATGTGATTAGTGTAGAAAAGATGTGATTAGTCAAAGAGATGCTTTGCGCGTGAGAGGAGGGAACGTGTAATATGTCCTTTTTTGTTTTTGTTTTGTTGTTATTAACTAAATACGTGTACAATGTCTAATTTGTTGAGAGATCTCTTTGTTTTTCTTTTTGAGGGACAACCAAATAATGTATGTTTTCTCTTTTGTTGTCAACCGAACCGAACCGATCCGAATACCCGAACACCTAGTCGAGCATATTTTTTGAAGCGATGAAAACTGATTTTTGTCTGCACGGTTAGCTACGAGATGAATATCTATTATTGGATAAAACAAAGAGAATTGACAACAAATTTCAACTAAGGAAACAATTTGTCTTATGACTTACATAAACGATACAATTATTTTCTTTTTTTCTCTACTCTCTCTATATACAACAAAAACAACACAACATAAAAAGATGAAAAGCTTCCTCTATATTACTTCATTCTTGTTCATTACCTTTGAGAATATTGAACTTGCACAGTGGACATGTAGCATTCATTTTCAGCCATTTCACGATGCACGTCGAATGAAAGTGGTGGTTGCAAGGAAGTGAGACCAGCTCTGCTCCATCTTCATATGAACTCAGACATATACAACAATCCTACACAAACCACAATTCAAGAAAGCTCTAAGTTTCATATAAAACATCCACAAGATAACTTTCGAAACAACAACTTACAGCATCTTCGGGAAGAAGCACACGTTCCTTTCCCAAATTCTCACTGCCTGCCTCAACAGGTATCATTTTCCCACCACCGTCACTTTGCTTTTCATCATTGTTTATCGTCTGAAACCTGTATTTGGGAAGGATGCTGAGATCTGCTTCTGATGCACCCTCCTGAACACACACACACACACACATTAAAGGCAGTTTATTGCTTTCATTTCTTCCAAAAGGGTTACTGTTATAGTCCATACCTGCCCTGCGACGGCGTAAAGAAGAGCAATAATACAAGGGAGGCAGCAACAGAGGGCGATCCCAATAAGACAAGCAAGCACAACGCAAAAGATGGCGAAAAACACATCAAACGCAAGGAAAACAAAGGTTAACCTGCAAACATTAATAAACATAATGATGGCATTACCATTCAGCTAGAAAAAAAAAAAAAAGAGGAAACGTAAGAGTTTTCAGTAATAAACATTGAGTAAACCAACCCGTCAACCCATACCAATACAAATGCGTCGCATTTTGCAGAAGGATATCACCACCAGATACAAGCCAGTAGAAGCCAACAATCCACCAGATAAATGATATTATAGTGTTCATCGATTCACAAGTCTTAGTGCTGAAATAATTGATTCTCAAAAATCATTAGTAAATCATTTTGGCTAAAGAACAAAGCACCAAAAAGGCACAAACAAAATTCATAGAATCTAAGATAATGGAAACCTTTCTCTCCCCACTAGCTTCCTCGATTACACAAATTTAGAGTTCCATCATTGATGATACAAGTTAAGCATTTGGATCTGCCCTTTTCGATTTTTGTAGAGATTGATACCATAATGATACTAAGACTTATAGAAACAAGAATGCAAGTAAAAACCTCAATCACAACTTAAAGAAATCAAGAACCAAAGAAAGGTCTTTTCTAACTCGTTCAAATTTGAAATCCGGTTATATAAAGTGACTCAACCGCAGCGAAAGCTAACCTCAGGATCAACAGACTGTGAGAAACAAGAATGCAATCAAACCCTCAAATCAAAGCTAAGTTGAAACAACTTCAAGAAACCAAATTTAGCTAAGACTTAGACAAATTAGTAGCAATCAAACATTCTCATTCAACTAACCTCAGAATCCTCTCATCGTTATCCTCATCCTCACTATCATGATTACCAGAACCTTGAGCAGCTTCTAAATCCCCAGTTCGAGTCCTAGCATTCCTCTTCCTAAACTCAAGCCAAACAAGCACAACATGAACAAGACACTGAATCGCATAACCACAGATCCAAACCCTAACCGGAACATTTGGCTTCTCTTCTTTAAAAACCAAAAGCATCACAATCGCAACAACAACAAAAGCAGTGTTCCAAAGCATATCCAAAGCCACAACAGGTTTTGAGTAACCCCAATCAGCTCGTCGCTCTTCAAGCTCTTGAGCAGCTGTCTCTCTAACAACCATCGAAGCTCCTCGTCGTCCTGAAGCTCGACCTAATAGAACCGCGATTACAGGTGGACGACGTGGTGATGATTGCCGTGAACGGAGAAGTGGTGTGGATGAATCGGAACCGGAAGGTGATTCAGGTGAAGACATCGTTGAATCTGTCTTCGCTTTGACACAGAATTGAGAGAGATGAAGATAAATCTAGGGTTTGTGTTTCTTTGTACCTATCAGTACCACTCAAAAGTCAAAATAGAGACAAGAGGAGTACTTTAAGTTAAAAAAAAAAAATGATTTGGTGTATCGGTGAATCAATAATTGTCTTAATTCTTAATTTGCTCTTTAAACAAAATGTGTTAAAGAGTTAGAGATTAGAAGGATAAGAGATATTTTAGTAGTCAACAAGACTAGTCGGTAGGAAATTGAGATTTTTAACACTTGTCTTGTCTACTCGGTTTTGTTTAAAAGCAAATGTGGTGAATGGTGATAGTGTGGAAATATGTAAATAATGAACAAAAATCGATGGTTGGCGGAGGATTTCATGGTGGCAAAAGTTGAAACTTTAGAAGTTTAGTATACTCTTCATATAGTTCTTATGCTACGTCATCATTCGCTAATGGATATAAAACGGTGTTATGAGTTATGAGTTATATATGACCATTTGGTGGAATTAACATCAAAGGTATTATACTTTTTTTTTTTTAATTGATACTAGTAGTTGTGAAATTTTCTAGTTTATGGAAGTTTAAAAATGGCAAAACCAAAACATAAGAAAAATATAGATATTTACTGAACACTTTTAAAAATAAGGTTTTTCTTAACACATTTTTTCTAAAGCAATAAGATTAACACATGTATTTTCTCTTCTTTGAAAATCCGTTTTGTCATCTTAAAGAAATGCCAACAAACATCAAGCGAGGACAAAAATAAAAAAGATTAACAACGCAAGTAAGAAAGTATATTAACTGAAACCCTAAACAACCACAATCGATCCGGGTTCATTGGATTCATACACGAACCGGAGAGATATGTCGGAGATAGAGCACCCTCGGCTAATTCTACACAATTTCCTGTCGCCGGCAGAGTGCAAGGTTGTCCCTTTTTTGCTTAATTTTGTGTCTTTCTCCTTAAGATTTGGGCTAATCATGTGGGTTTGGTTAATTTTGAGGTAAAAACAGGAACTTGAGTTCATACACAAGAGTTGCAGTACAATTGGGTACAGACCAAATGTCTTCTCCACCACTCTCTCTCACCTCATTGCCACTAATTCTCCTCATCTCATAATCCCTTTCGTCTCCATTAGAGGTCATTCTTTAAAAAACTCAAAGATTTCACTTTTGTTTTTATCTCTTACATTTGTCAATGACAAGTGAGATTCAAAGTGATGATTTTTGTTGTGTTGAGTAACAGAGAGGTTGAAAGAGAAGATAGAGGAAACATTTGGGTGTGAGTTTGAGCTCTTTATTGAATTCACAGGTTTGATTAGGTTAGTCAGTTTTTGTCTCTCCATTGTCTCCTAACAAAACAAGCAAGGAACAAAGAGTAAAGATTGATTCTTTTTGTTCGTTTGTTTTGAATCAGTTGGTGTAGAGGAGCTAGCATTGGGTGGCATAGTGATGATAACAGATCATATCTAAAACAAAGGGATTTCGCGGTTCGTGTTTTACTAGGTTTTGCAATCTAGAGACGTTATTGTTTGATAGTATGAGGTTTATGTGTGTATGACTTTGGTTTTTAGTTGGTTTGAAGGCAGTTTGTTACTTGAATAGTTACGGGAAAGATTTCAAAGGCGGGCTTTTTCGTTTTCAGAGTGGAGAACCAGCAACTGTTGCTCCCTCTGCTGGTGTAAGTGTTGTTCTTTTTCAGTTGGCTCAACGGTTACTACTCAGATTGAATAATGAGTTTGTGTCTTGACCAGGATGTTATCATGTACACAGCTGATGACCGGAACATTCATTTGGTTGATGAGGTTTGGCGAAATGAATATTGCCTCTCAGTTTGTATGTATATCCTTGGTATATGTAAGTTACTAATGGAAACTTACAGGTAACAGATGGAGAAAGATTGACTCTTGCTCTCTGGTTTAGCCGGGACTCATCCCATGATGAAGATGCCAAGCTTCTTTCTCGTCTTTCCCAATGCTCACATGGAGTTTGCCTCCCTTTGCCTGCATCCACTAGCATGTACTGGTTCTGTCCTCATCAAGATGCTTCTAATCAAAACATAGGTTTTGATATTTGCGTTGCGAGGTTGCATCTACTTGGTTTCGACGTTTATAGCTTACAAGGCGAGGATCATTCTATGGATGGCTCAGAACAACTCATGGGGCCACTACAATTAGCTAAAGGAAGAGAGTTACTCACCCAAAAATATGCCAACATTCTTCATGCTCTTCAGTTACTTAGACCTTCACATGAGTGTCTTCAGGGCCTCGCAGCTCTAGTTAATGTCTTGTTAAACTGCCTTTCTTGAATCATATATAATCAACTGCTTATTTTTTTCCCATTTGCTGGATAACAGGTTGTTCAGTTCTACCATTGGAAAGCTTCTGAACTCGAAACTTCTAATGTCGAAAATGACACCTTAGAAAAGGTGAAAGCTATGTCCCACTCTCAGTTGGAAACTATCAATGCCCTGAAATCAGTTTTCATGCCAGATGAGAACCTCGTAACCACAATTTTTGGATATTCGTGCTCTGATGAGGATCGAAAGGATTCACTCGACTTGACTGGTATATCTCTCGCGATTATCTCTTGGGAAGAATATACTTGTAAGTTACTCAAGGAGCTATTTTCATCCTTGCCTCAATGGAAAACTTATCAAACTATACACAAAGTCGAATCTGATTAGAAATTTATCCCGAGTTACGGATGAATTAGGTAGTTAACAACTTGAGAGTGATTCCTCTCGTTTTCAAAGCACATTGTCTCTGTTTCTATATGTTTGATCTGATATTGGTTTTTCCCAGTTTTAGTTGCCTCCCTTTTGGATATATTGGATTTACATATAAACAAATATCATATCCCTTCAAACTTGTTTGCAAGAATGTTGTAAGATACAGATGTACACAGAGAATCAAAGTAAATGTTGGGGTGGATATAGAAAGAGATCAAACGTTGGGTCCTAAAAGAGAGACGAGAAAAGTTCTGTAATGACCAGTTGTATCAGAATGAACAGCGTTGTACAAAGTCTTCTTGTATCTCTTGCGGTATTCTGTGAAGATGAACTGCATATCCACCTCTGCTCTCGTCACCAATATTCTTATCAACGCCGTGTCATCTGTTCCTAATCCTTTCATCGATTTCCTCAGTGCCTGCACTTTCAGTTTTCATTTTTGCAAACTCGAAACCCTGTAATTTGCCTTGTTATTTAAGAAAGATCAGCTTACGTTACCTTTGCGAAATAGAAACAAGAGTTTTCAGCACATTGTAGAATTGTTAGAAGGACGTGCTCGAAGTTCCCGCGAGTTTCATCTCTTATGGCCTATCAAGATTGGAGAAAGAGAAGTTCAAGATTTGGGAAATGTTCTGATTCTTAAGTAACAAGTTTCTGATTCTTGATTATACCTTTCCAAGTTCTTTGCCGTACATGGAACGGTAAGCAGATCTTACAGCGACCAAATGAGTCCTGCTTCGGTCTGTGAATATCTGAATCAACGTCTGGTCATCGGATTTATGCTTCCTCGCAACCGCACTCTTGAGAGTCCTAGCATCGTTCTCTACACTCGCATTATCGATCTCTGGTCCTTCATATCGTGTAGTGTTCAAATACGCGAGCAAAACCTGTTATATATATTACATATACATGTCAATTTCTGCTACTATTTGAACCAAAAAGCATGGATCAAATAGAGAAAACATACTCTTTTATGATTTCCAGAAGCTTCGGATTCGATGTCCTCTTCAAGTTTCACACCGAAAGTGTTGTAGTAGACCTGTTTGATCTGACGAAGCTGAGAGCCAGATCGTGTACATATAATCTCAGCGACCGCTTTATGATCAGTCACAGCTCCTCTTAAGGAACGTTTCAGTATTGAAGCATCTCGCTCCACTGCTTCAGGCATCCACAAAAGAACGGCTTTCTGAAATCAAAAAACGTTTTCAAAACTTTGTTTGCTAAATCATGCATGGATAAAAGATTTTTGTAAGGCTCAGATTTTTTACCTTGAGATGACCATGAAGCTCGGATTGGAGACGTTTTCGAAGGTCATCCGAGAATTTGGTTTCGTATTCTTGTTCGATGAGAGCTCGTTGCGTTGCATTGCGATGAGCTAAGATGTTGATGATCACCGAAGTATCGCAGCCTCTTCCTGCAAATTTGCACAAAGATTGATTTAAAATGTAACAAAACAAGTTGTTATAAACTACGTAAGAAGCGAATACGTACGTACCTTTGAAGGCCTTAAAGAGTTGGTCAGCATCGACTCGAGGAGAAGGTACCGTCATTGGTATTTTCATTGTTGCCATTTTTTCTTTCTTCCTCTAAAGATTCCAAAGAAGATATTGTAAAACTCTATACCTTTCTTCTTTCTTTCTCTTGTGTTTTTTGGTGTTGTATTTTCTTGATTTTGTTTTTTTTCTTTTCTTTTGTTGGTGTGGTGTGATTTGTGGCGATTGTGTTTTGGGTTGAAATATGCAAAGGAAAATGGACATTAGACCTTGATTTTAGGAGTTGAATCCTCTGTTTCCTTCGTGTGACTATTGAAGCTTTGATGCATAAAATTTAACGGGTAACATTTTTAGGGTCCAATATATATCTCTATGTGTTCATATTAAAATATCATGAGTCACATTTTTAGGGTCCAATATATATCTCAATGTACTAATAAGCAACATGTGATCACATTCAGTGGAGTACTATTTTTTACATATGATTAATACTAGTAAATGGGTTTTTTTTCTACATAGAGCATGTTCGTTTGCATATCGCCGACGACAGAAACCAACGACATCGACCAAACGTTATTCGTCTGTCTGTCGCTGGTTTAGCAATCAATCACAGTGACTAGCGAGCGTAATTTTTAGTTGCTAGAATATTTAGTGATTAACCGCTGCAATTGGTCGCTAAATTCAACAACATGCAAAGGAACAACATATAGATCAAACTATATAATTTTTTTTTAAAATAAATAAATTAAATTAGATTAAATAAGTTAAATTAAATATAATCAAAAGTCAAAACTAAATCTAATTAAACTTAACTAAATAAAGTTATACAAAATTAAACTAAATTAGGTTCATTAAGTCAAATTAAATATAATCTAAATTAATTATATTAAACTAAAATTAATTAATTTCGAAACAATGGGCCAAAACTACAAATTATAAAAAGATTTCCTAAGGTTTATTACTTTCCCCCAAAATGGATGTTGTCACTTTCGGAATCATAATCGGAATTATCATTCTCTTCTTCTGCATCGTCTGCTTCATCACCATTGAAGGCACTTGCAATAACCGTCGCTCTTCTTAGCTCACTCAGAGATGTCGCTCTCGCTGAGAAGACTCGTAGTTCCGATTTTGGTTTTGGTACTGTTTCTGGATCTGTGCGTAGAATCCGGATTCTCTCAGTCAACGCCGGCGCGTGACGATCACGTGCATCATCACAGTGGTGGGTGTAGTCATTCTCATGACCACGACCACGACCACGATCATCATCATGTGAAGAAGAAGACGGCGGCGAAGGTAGAGATGAAGCTGCCGGAGGAGCTTGCTGAGGAGGAAGATATGAGGTTGTGTGGGTTTGGGCCTTGTCTTCATGATCATGATCATGACCATGATCACGAATCAAGTTCTACTCTTACCGGGTTTGGTAAATTTCGTTCCTTTAGCTACATTCTTCAATGGGTTTTACAAAGTAGTGAAGGAGTTGTGAATTTAGAAATCATTCATCTTTTTTAGTGGTGATTAGAATCTCTTCTTCTTGTTGTTTTTTGTAGCTCTGTGGCTTAATGCATTGGGATGCTCTCTTTTGGTTAGCTTAGCCTCACTCATCTGTCTGGTTTTGCTTCCCATTATGTTTGGTAAGCAACCAAAAAAACCTTCGTTTGATAGTCCTGAAGAAAATGCTCTCGTTCGTTTATTCATGTGTTCATGAGAGTAGTTCTTTTGATGTAACTTGTTATGTTTCATTTTATAGTTCAGGGGAAGCCATCAAAAGGTTTCGTTGACTCGTTGGCTTTGTTTGGGGTAAGTCATTATTTTTTCTACTAAAGTTGTTTTCTTTGGTGATGGTGGTTCTGAATTCGTGGATATTTGATTCGTGGTTCTGAATCTCTATACACTGCGTTTCGTCACATGTTTATCTCTTGGCTTAGTTAGAAATGTGTATATTATATGATCTGCTGTACTTTGAATAGTCTTGATTCACTCAAGTTTATTTTGTTTACCAGGCAGGAGCTATGTTGGGGGATGCTTTTCTTCACCAATTGCCCCATGCTTTTGGTACAGTGATGGACACAATTATCTGATCTCTATTTTGTATCTGCATTGTTCCATGAATTGACACCTTGTATATTCTCCTGCTTTTTTTTGTTGTTGTTTTTGCGATTGTGGATTTCAATTCCGGACCAAGAGATATTTTTTGAAGTGCAAAATTTTGTGGTTTGGCAGGTGGTGGTCACTCTCACTCTAATGATCACCATGAGAACCATGACCATCATGATCATTCTCATTCGGATTCGCCTTCACACTCACATTCTATACAAGATTTGTCTGTTGGATTATCTGTTCTCGGTAAGTATCATAACACTTCCTCTTGTGTTTAGTGAACAAAATAGTTTTGACAGAATTGACACTTTCAAACATCATTCTTAATTGTCCAGCTGGGATTGTGGTCTTCCTTCTTGTGGAGAAGTTGGTGCGGTATGTCGAAGAAAACTCGTCTGGGTCCAATACTTGGGGTCATCATCACCACCACCATCATGCAGGCAGTAAGAAACCGAAGGATGAAGTCGATCATAACAACGTGGACAAACAATCTTCTTCTGATGAAATTGTAAATTCATCAGAGAAAGTCTCTAGCGGCTCTACAGATGGATCTCTCCGTAAGGTGAGAACACACTTCAATGTAAATATTTCTATCTGCAGAAGATGAGTTTGAGTTGAATTCAAGAAGCAAGCAGAGGAAAAAAACACGGAACACATTAGTTTTGGTAGAAGTTCTGTTTTATCAGTCTCTTGCTTGAGAGGTTTAGCATACTTAATTTGGCACCTTTTCAGCTACGAGTTTCTATTTCTTCTGTTTTATGCAAACATCTATTCTTTGAGCTTCTACATGAAGCCAGAGGTACGATTCATCTTGTTATGGTTACCTGAGTAAACTTATCTATTTGCAGAGAAAGAGTTCTGCTGGTGATGCTGCTGATAAATCAGATTCAGGAACAGAAATTACTTCTCATGGAAAATCGGACAAACCAGAACAGGTGGAGAAGCATTCTTCAAGCCTAGTCTTTGGTTACCTCAACTTGTTCTCTGATGGTGTTGTAAGTACGTGTTCCTTTTTCAATTATTAAAGAGATAGATTCGATCGGGCTGATCAAAGACTGCAAAGGAGATGCTTCATCTGATAAGATGAGATTATATTTCCTCCTTTGTTGCGCAGCACAATTTTACTGATGGAATGGCATTAGGAAGTGCGTTTCTCATCTACGGATCAGTTGGTGGTTGGTCAAGAACTATGTTTTTACTCGCCCACGAGCTTCCTCAAGAGGTCTCAACTCTATTTCCTAAAGAAAATTGAAAATGTGCATAGCAACAAGTAAACCCCCTAAACGATTCCATTGGAACTTACTTGTAGATAGGTGATTTTGGGATCCTAGTGAGGTCAGGCTTCACAGTAACAAAAGCACTCTTCTTCAACTTCCTCTCTGCACTCTCCGCACTAGCAGGAACTGCATTGGTAAGTCTTGTACATCTTAAAACCTGACAGATCTCTAGAATATTGAAAACCGAACTAACTCAGGTGATGTTTTGTATCTGCCACAGGTCTTGGTCTGGGGAAATGAACCAGGACAATCATCGTTGATCGAGGTAGTGAATAACATATTTGCATTGCTTGTCTTTGATCTAGTAACACATCTAAATGCTATTGTATATATTTGGTTGGTGGTTGAAATCTTGCAGGGATTCACAGCGGGAGGATTCATATACATAGCTGTTGCTGGTGTTCTTGCAGAAATGAACAACTCCGGAAAATCGACACTTAAAAACAGTGCCTGCCATTTGATATCTTTGATTCTTGGCATGAGTGTTGCTCTTTGCATCTCTCTTATAGAATGATCTCATAACAATTGTTTTGTAACCGATATAGAAGTCCCAAGCTCGGGTTTTGTTGTTTTGACTACAGAAAGATACTGCCTAGTTCTCAACTTTCGAATTGAAATTAGGCACATTTATAAACACAAACCCTTAACGTTCTTAGAAGGAGAGATTGAAAGCAAAGGGTGTACTATCCAAATTTTGGTTTGTTTTCGGTTTTCAAATTTAGAAACCGGATGCTATTTGGTTCGATTAACCGGTTTGATACAGTATTGGACCTATAACCACCTATTGGTCTCACTTTGGATATGGAAAAAGTTTGTCTATTTTGGAAGAAAAGCCATTGCTGCAATATTTCCATCAATCCACACGTGTGATACTCAGGCGCACGAATGTAGCAAAACGTGTAAAGGATCACACGAGCCAGTTTTTATTTTAAATATTTTTAAAAATGAAAAAGAATTTGAAAAACAGAGCGGTTACAACGGTAGTAACGGATGGTAAAGGAAAGAAGAACTCAAAATAGAGACAAAGAGATGACTTTTCATTCTCCAGGTAGAAGAAGAAAACGTTTTACAGAGAAAAAGAGGAAGAGAGAGCAATAACAGATAGGAGGGAGGCGGCTTGACGATGAAGCTGTGGAAACGAGCTGCCGCCGCAATCAAAGACCGGAAAAGCTTACTAGCCGTTGGTTTCTCACGGCGAAACAGCTCTTACCGGAACGCGGATCTCGAAGCAGCTATCATCAAAGCCACCTCCCACGACGATTCTTCCGTCGACTATTCCAACGCTCACCGTGTCTACAAATGGATCCGTTCTTCTCCTCTTAATCTCAAGACTCTTGTCTTTGCAATCTCTTCTCGCGTTAACCACACGCGTAGCTGGATCGTTGCGCTTAAATCCTTAATGCTTCTTCATGGTGTTCTCTGTTGTAAAGTACCTTCCGTAGTTGGAGAGATTCGTCGTCTTCCTTTTGATCTTTCCGATTTCTCCGATGGTCATTCTTGTCTTAGCAAGACTTGGGGATTCAACATCTTTGTTCGAACTTACTTTGCTTTTCTTCATCATTACTCTTCCTACTTGTCCGATCAGATTAACCGCCTCCGCTGTAACAACAGAAGATCGTTGGAGAAATTTGATTCTGTGATCCAAGAGCTTGAACGGATTCAAAAACTCCAGTCGCTCTTAGATATGATTCTTCAGATTCGGCCTATTGCTGACAATATGAAGAAGACTTTGATCTTAGAAGCTATGGATTGTCTCGTGATCGAAAGTATCAACATCTACGGTAGAATTTGCAGCTCGATTATGAAAATCCTTCCGTTGGCTGGAAAAACAGAGGCTGCAACGGTTTTGAAAATCGTCCACAAGGCGACATCTCAGGGAGAAGATCTCCTCATCTATTTCGAATTCTGTAAAAGTTTTGGTGTCTCAAACGCGCGAGAAACCCCTCAATTCGTTAGGATACCCGAGGAGGAAGTAGAAGCAATCGAGAAAATGATCAATAGCGTCCAAGAGAAGCCGAAGCCAGAGAAAGAAAAAGAAGAAGTAGAGGATGAAAAAGCTATTGTAGTGTTGGAGCAACCGAAGAAGCTGCAGACGATCATCACAGACAAATGGGAGATTTTCGAAGACGACTATCGTTGTTTCGATAGAAGAGACAACGAATATCATCAAAATCATCTGCCTCTTATAGTAACGAACCAACCAGTTTACATCACTTACCCAATGCCAGATTTGATTACCTTCTAGTGACATAACAACAATCTGGTATAAGATTGATTTTTGTTTGGTTCTGTACATAACACATTTTTACCTGTATCCGAGTAAATTCAAAAAGAGGTACATTTTGAGATACATACCGATGTTTGATTCCGAGTTCAGATCATAGCTTTCACTGAACATACACAAAATTTGAATCAATATCTAAAATATAGGACAACCCCACAACAACAACAAAAAGGGATTTTCGACAAAAGAGAGGTTCGACTTTTTTATCTGATGGTGACAAACTTATTGGTTCCATGTTTAGCCCAATGAGACTTCAAATCGATAGGGTTTGAGAAATCGAAACCATCAGCAGAGAGTTTCTCAAGAACCTTCCTAAAAGCACCTTGGCTCATTTTCCTTCCAGCAATCCTCGCACCACGCCTTTTAGTACTAATCGGTAAAGGGTACACCGAAACATTAGTGGTACAACACGCAGACTGCCATCCCCCGCAGCCCCATCTGTAACACTGTTGAGGCATCCCGGTACAAGAGCAAACCGGAACTGGTAAACCTCCAATATCCATAGAAACTCCATTGATCACCATCTCTACACTCTTCCTCAACAACGGACTTCTCGCTCTTTGCACTCTCGGCATATTGTTATCCTTCAGCTTCTTCTCTTTCTTCACCTTAAGAGCACCTCTCTGCCCACCACTACAATGCCTTCTCTTCAGAGACTCATCGACCTCACCCACAACCTCCGGCTGCAAAAGCTGCATCGGTTGAGTCATCCTAGAAGTTTCAGGAACAAGAAGACTCATCGAATCATTCGTAGGTACATTGCTGAAGAACTTGCTATCTCTATGCTGGTTCAACCAACTATAACTCATGAAAGGTGCATCAGAGAGAGTATAATCCCGCGGATACGACATAACGCTGCTGCTATCGCCTCGATAGAGATTGGAAGGGGTTATGAAGTTGTTTAGACTCTGATTCTGAGGGGAGAGAAATGGCTTCTCGTTTCTGTTTATGATACTTGGAATTAGTTGAAACCCTAAATTTGGTCTGAATTGTGACGGCTCGTAATAACCCCAATTACGATTACTCAATCCATCTTCATCCATCATAATCAAACTACAACACTGCAAACAAACAAAAGAACACTTTTTTGGTCATAAAGATCATTCCTTTTTTATCAATGTAGAATCTAATCAACCATCTCTGTTCAAGAAACATTCCAAAATTCTGAACCAATCCTCGAAAGAACACAACTTTGTTAATGGGTTTATGTCTTTTTAACGAAATCGAACTCTAGGAAGCAATGTAAGAGTTAATACATAACCAGATTCGTTAATTAGGGTTTTCGAAATTTGACATTTTTTTCAGGTAAAGAAGAAACAGAGGGATATATGTAACAGTAGAAGATATACGTCATCAATGGAGAAAAAGAAGAGTACAAATACGAAATATTTTATGAAATGGGAGAGAGGAAACTTACCGAGGATGGTGAATTCGATCTTTTTGTGTTTTTTTTTTTTTGCCTTTTCAGAGAGAGAGAGAGACAAAGGGGACGGTGGAAGATGATGGTAGAAAAAGATGAGATCGATACTATTTTAGTATTTTAAAAAGATAGGATTTATATTAATATGTTAACAAAAATAATAAAATATATATTTTAATATAACAGAAAACAAAGGTAAAATTATATGAATATAAATATGGCTAAATTACAATAATTCTACAATATCAAGAAACAAGTTGTTGTGAAAAAATGCCGTAAAAAAAAAAACAATTGTTGTGCCAAATTTTAGTAATTACGATATATTTTAAAATTACTATTAGTAGCCAAAATTTAATTTCAGATTACCAAATAAATTATTTTTCTTTAAGAAAAACCTAAAATTTGTAGTATATATATATTTTTTAAAGAAGATAGTTGAAAATTATATTGCTTTTTTCTCTTATTACTTGATTATGTTGGTTTGCTGTTGTAATTGTCCTTCCTCACTGTAGTAGAACTCTGTTTCAGCGACATCTTTCGCTATAGTGTGAGCATGGCGGTGTCACAAATCCTTATCTTCAAATAATCATATTAGATTTCACGATACACATTAGCGAACCAAATTTTTTACCATCTATAAAAAAGTTTTAAAAAATACTCTGTAAAAATGTACCGATTTAATCGAGTATATATAGATATTTTTATTTAGTTAAACACGATAGATATTTGTCTTAACTATTTTATGGTCTTATATTGACATCTCAGTATATCTCCCACATTGCAAATTATAATGTGTTTAGGCATTGATCTTTTGATTCCGAATAAAGAAGTCATGGGCCTTTTATGTAGGACTTTGAGTTTTCTGTCTAAGGTCTAGTATTCTCACTTAAGATGTATCAATAATCTTGGATTTGTTCGATGAGCATCATAATCCACATATTAGGGAAATTATCATCAGCTTTGTGTATATTTGTCTTTGATTTATCAATGTTTAAACAATTGTTAAGCGTAAATATTACAGTGATACTCTAAAATTAATGTAATAAGGCATGAGGCTTGGCTGAAAATGCTGAATTTCAATTTCAGCCAATATATTCAAATTTTATATTTTCGTAAGGGACATCTTCGGTTTTTATATAACTAATGTTTTATTAAGCTCTTAGTTAGACTTTTCAAAACAAAAAAATATATATCCACTTGAAAAGCATACTATAATGACGATCGTTACAAATGTATTCTAATATTTTTGTTTTATGTTTTGATTAAGGAAAGCTAATGATGTTTCTCTATGTGTATATGTGTGTGTGTTGACTTCTTTTGACGTGAAATGTTTGTAACGAAAGCAATAAGGCCGTCGGCCGATGGCAAATCACTATCAATCATAAAAATGGTATGGCCAAAGCAAAGACTTTAAGGATGTACCATAAGTTTCGAACTTTTTAGAGACTAGAACTTTCTCATAATAATCACCCGGCCATGTATATTTATTATTAAGCACAACAAAAATATTAACATTTTATATATTGACAAAAGTATTAATTATAAACATATTCCACAATGTTGTACAAGCATCGATCCTATATTCCCATTAACGCCGTTAAGTACTTAGTAATGCTTTGATTAGGAAACAATACACAGTCGATTACTTGCACTACATGCATATTAATGTACTCCCTCCGTTTTTTTTTAAGTTTAAAGTTTTTGTACACTAATTAAAAAGTTAATTAATTTTTGTTTATTTTTAAACTAAATATAATTTATTATCTAGTTAAACATGATTCAACCTATAATAATATAATATGCATAATATAAATTATCAAAACTAATTAATTTTGTATTAGAGTTGAAACCGTCATCTATTTTAAAACAAAAATTTTCTCTTAAAACATTAAATAAAGAAAAACCGGAGGGAATACTATGTTTAGTAGTATGTTGATATTTCCTGAAACATGTGACATACACTATATTACTATATTCTCCATTCTTCATCAAATACAATATTTTTTGGTCTGTTTCTTTTTTTGTTTATACTTTTTTTTATCATGAAAAGATTTTTAACTATATTAAATTTCTGTTCTATTTCAAAAATATTACAGCCTAAAAATCAATTGTATTAAGACTTTAGAAAAAGCTTCAAAAAGGTATCTTAGAAAGACTTGATAATTGGTGATATAATCCGTGGTATTGTGAAAAGAAACATATATGACATAAACTAGTACTTTTTTTTCATCTGAAATTTTATTAGAACTATGAATGTTACATTTGTGAAATACAAAACGGAGAAAACAAAGATATCATCCGAGTCTAAAGCCCAAAGGGAAGCATAAGCCGGTAAGTAACAAACTTCTGGAGACCAGCTCTGTTGAACCAACTGATTGTCATAACTAGTTGTGACTTAACATCACAAAGCATTCTAATTTCTAGACAAGAAAGGTAAATAAAAGTAGGGGTCATGTTCATCCGTGAGCATTAATAGGCTCAGCCTATTTTATGAACAAATGAACAAACCCATAATGATGACAATTGATACAAAAGTTACATACTATAAGATGTAATAATGATGAAAATGCAAAGGTAATAGATTAGAGTAGCGAGTAGGGTAAAGGCTTACACCGTCCATGTGGCCATAAGATTTGGCAATGCTTTCTATGAAGATTATGACATAGAGACAAAGTCACTTTTTTCTCTCTATAATTATTATAACCAAAAAAAAAAAAAATGTAACTATATTTTAGTTAGTCTTTATGCGTTGTCAATATATATTTTCACCGATTCATCATTACTGGCTTGGAAGATGGAAAGCAAAAAGCCAAAGGGTCCAATTCCCATGTTGTCATCACTATGCTCTTCCCTTAATTAAACCTAATTAATTAATACACTTTTTTTTGTTTGTTTTCATGTACTCCTCTACTTTATTCGTACTTGTCTTTTTTTAAACGAATCTCGCATCTAATCTTACCCCCTAAATCTTGCTTTTACATTATCACGTCCATATCACTCAAATCTCGTGGAATACCTCTATTTCGATCTTACCAAATTATGTTATATAATTGACAGCTTTCTTTTGCATCAGTGTTGATTAATATATAGACTAAATAAATTAAGGGTAATGTTAAATTTGGTTGCAGTAGTAGAAAAAAGTGTGGTATATATCACAAAAAATTGGAATATAAACATCTGCTTACCTTCCCATTATTTTGTTGGTTAGACTTATGGAGGAAAATCTTAAAACTCTATTGCAGTTTTACCTTAAAAAAACCAACAAATTTTGAAATATAAATTCAAACATTTTGAAAAGCTAATGATGTTAAAAAACACAATCGTCTTATCATTTCATTTAACGACTTTATTTTTTATTTAAAGTTAAAAACACCTAAAAATGAAAAAGATATTATAAAGCATTTCACATCACCTCCAAAATTTGTTTTAGAGATCGTGTTCTTGATATCGAATGTGTAAATATGTTTTGAAGTGTTATTTTAGATGAGATGTTGTCGCTTCGATGTTTAAACATATTATTTTGACATTTCTTAAATCAAATTTATTAAAATTTACTACAAACTAAATCGTTTGAATGGATGAAACGATAACTAGAACGATGTTAATGGTATATTAATGGTGATAAACTTGGTTGAACCTTCTATTTTTCAAGATTATAATCTTTAAAACGAAGTTTGGAGTCAATATCAAATGTTTTATGGTAAAAATTTTCACCTATCGTGTTTCCTTTTTTTTTAGGAATACAAATATACAATGTTACATCTACACCTCACTTTTTTTTTCCTACAAATTTCTCCACTTTGTAGACTATCCAATATCTTGGGTGAGTTAAAGAATTACTCCAACAACAATCATTGAAAGGGCTTCCTCACTGAAACTAGTTAAATTGTAGTGTTGGGAAATTTTAAGCCTTCGTATAGCTACGCATAACATAGACACGTACTACTTCTTCATGTGTGTAAAGTAATTTCTGTAAAAGGCTACATAAAGTCAATACTCTCCGTTTTGGGTTTCAGTGAAATCTAAAAAAATGTCAATTTTACTTTTGAAGTTGCAACTTTCAGATACCAACAAGAGCGAACGAGACAAATGGCTCAGGTTTCAGTGCACAGCTCCACTAAAGAGTTTTCGGGTGCTATTATTTGTGTTATAAATATACAAATACTAGTTTGTGCAAACTAGTAGTATTACTTGAAAAAGAAAAAAAATGAGAGTTATAGATAATGCTAAATATAAAGATCAAGGTTAATTCAAGGTAAGTACAAATCAACAACTAATTAAAAAAGTGAATTGAGTTAATGCAATCAAATAAATTACTTTATTGGTCATTTAAATAAGGGTGAAGTTGCTAGTTGCTACATGATCATCAATTGTTTTATGTAGCAATTGGTCTGATGTGCCCCATGTCTTCTATTGATTTCTATAGCAAACTGGTTATTACTTTCTCTTTTTACTATTTTCAAATAGTAAATGCTTTTCATATTATTAGTCTCTTTTTCCTCTCTTACCATTTTTTTTTTGATAAACCTCTCTTACAATTTTTTGTTATTGTTTAAAGTAATTATTTTAATTTAAAACACTATAACCATTGGTTGATTAACATATCAAATAAATTTGTTTCATTTACATGTCTTTTAATAAATGTTCATATAAAACTTTCTATTAAGAATTTATATGTTAAATATATATATTGTGCCTCATGTTAGTTATGTACTTATGTTTCTAGATCTGCCACTCGATTATGCTATTTTATAAATGTATTTTGCTAATTAGTTGTTATTTTGACATAGTAGTCAAGCCTAACGTAGTATATATCTAGTAAAATAGCGTGTTATTTTGGAAATATACACGTAAAATCCATGTGATTTCTAAAAACATGAATAATAAATAATTGAACTTATTTATGATTTTTTATCCATTAGTTTTGCAAAATATAGGGTTATTTAGTGCATATATTCCTTAAATGAAAGAAAGAGGTGATCATTATTATATACTACTAATATCTTAATGAGAATGTGATTGTGAAGGATTGATATATCCAACTTTACAAAAAAAAAAAAAGCATTGCATGTGAGAGAATCCATCTCCCCCATCCTCCCACCCATTCTTTCCAACTCAACCCTCTCCTTTCTCTTCCTATTAATAAAGTATCATCTTCTTTTTGTTTCTCTTTTTATTTTTAAATGAAAAATATATAATTTTTTTTATTAATTTTGTATTTACTTCAATTTTCTTACAGTTCCACTTGGTTAGACAAATGCCCTTTAATGAGATGGTGGTGGACTTTAAGTATATGTTATACGCACAACACACACACACTTACACTTTATAGACATGTTTTTTATAAAGAAAATTCTTTCGAACATATTCCAGATCTATATTTTTTTTCTTTTGTTTGAGATGTTAGTAGAATTGGTCTCAGCTGACACTCGAAAACCAGATCTGACTCTAGGGTTTTGTGTTTGTTTTTTGTTTTTCTTGTAAGAAAAACTATATATATTGCAAATTTTTCTGATTCGTCTCACTTGTGGGCACAGTATTCATATTTGATTAAAACTTATTTCTTATATAAAAAGTCATGAGATGATGGCACCACATTGTATATTTGTATATATACGGAAACATGAATTGGGTATATGCATGTGTCTTATTTTCAAAACAAATATTCTCATGTCCCTTCCCTTTTTATTTACACCAGCCCTAAAAGCTACACATATATTCATTTGTCACCATTAAAAAACATGTACTCTTTAACATCAAAGTTTCAAGATTCCGTTTATATTTTCACCTATCCTTTCTTTATTTATCTTTGAAAAACAAAACTTACTCACTCTGATCGAATATTGTATGATATGAAATAATAATGACTTGTAATTGTTTTGTAGTGAAAGGGGATGTTTTTTTGTTTCTTGTCCTGATGCTAATGTGGGCTCCAAGCTCCTTGTCCCACTCTCTTTATATGTATAAACATCTCTCTCCATATATATGTTTTGTGTTTGTAAACAAACAGTGTACAGATAGAGAAGAGAGAGAGAAAGAGAGAGGTTCATAACTACTCTGAAGAAGATTGAAGCACCAAAGACCATACAATACATTTCTCCATCTAAGGTGAGAGGTCAATGAAACAATTAACAAAAAGTTGAAAGTTTCATTTATTTTCTCTTTTCCAAGAAAATTATAAAAAGATGGATAGTAAAAGGGAATAGAAAAGCTTTTCCCTTTATGTGAGAAAAAAAGATGATTTCAGAATACAAAGCCCTTTGTTTCTCTCTCTTAAACTCATCTTACTTTCTTCTTCTATTAGTAAAGATGAGTACTCTCTACCAAATAAATAAGGAAACATAAAAAACAACAATCTCTCCTTCTTTCTCTACATGAAAAACAAAAGATTCCTCAATTTTGTTCTTATTTTTCATTTAGTCACAGTACCTCTCTCACTATAAACCACACTGTCTTGAGATAACAAACAAAAAGTGAGATTAAAAACCTCATCCGATGATAGACTACGAGAGAAGCAATAACACCAAGAACATCAACAACCATCATCGCAACCCTCCTCCATCTTCATCTTCCTCTGATCTTCTTCCCGACGGTAATGGAGCCACCGTGACTCAGAAGCGGAAACGGAGACCCGCCGGGACACCGGGTATTTAACAATTCCCTTATCAAGAATTAGTTGTTAGATTTTCTATTCGGAAAGTAATCAAATAATTCGGTTACGTTAAAGATTTTGATTTTACTAAATGGATTTTACTAAATGGATATTCATATTTTTTTGGCGGTGGCAGATCCGGAGGCGGAGGTAGTATCTTTATCTCCAAGAACGTTACTAGAATCGGATCGGTACGTATGTGAGATCTGTAACCAAGGGTTTCAAAGGGACCAGAATCTACAGATGCATAGAAGACGACATAAAGTTCCATGGAAGCTTCTAAAAAGAGAGACCAACGAGGAAGTAAGAAAGAGAGTCTACGTCTGTCCGGAGCCGACATGTCTTCACCACAACCCTTGTCACGCGCTCGGAGATCTCGTGGGAATCAAGAAACACTTTCGACGGAAACATAGTAACCATAAGCAATGGATCTGCGAGCGATGCTCAAAAGGCTACGCCGTTCAATCTGATTACAAAGCTCATCTCAAAACCTGTGGCACTCGCGGCCACTCCTGTGACTGCGGCCGAGTTTTTTCCAGGTTCCATTCTTACTAACAAACCCTAGCTTTTTAATTATTATTTTTATTATATATTTATCGGAATCCTTAAAGTAAATCAAAGAATGTTTTTTCTAGTATAGCGTGTACATGTTTTGATTTTTAGATAACGTACACAGATCTTGAAACAATGTTACTAATGGAACCTGATGAGGTTTTGTTTGGACTGTTGTCTGAAAATACTATAATTAATTTAATTATTAGGAACTATGTTTTGATTACTTACGTTGACCCCAAAACAGATTTCATTATCAAACTTTGTTAAGTATATACCATACCAAACCTCGAAGTCTTGCATCATATATATAATCCAAAAGATATATACCTAACTCCACTAACTTAATTATTTATATTATCTGTCACGAGATACAAATATTCCTTTGTGCTTTCCATTTTAGTTTTAACTTATATAATACACTCTTGTTTGTCAGAGTGGAGAGTTTCATAGAGCACCAAGACAATTGCACCGTACGCCGATCCCAACCCTCCAACCACCGTTTACATGAGCAGCAACAACATACTACAAACGTTACACAAACCGCTTCAATCGCCGAAAACAACGAAAACGCGGACCTTTCTATTGGTCCTATATTGCCTGGACATCCTTTACAAAGAAGACAATCCCCACCGTCCGATCAACAACCATCCGCTTTGCTCTATCCTTTTGTTGCCTCGTGCGGGACTAATGGAAGCATCGAGCTTCAGCTACTTCCATCGAGGCATAGTGCTGATGAGACCAGCCTTAGTCTGTCTATAGGGACAATGGATCAAACTACAATGTCAGAAGTTGAGAGGAAGAGCTACGAGAAGGGAGAGACGAGTCTAGAAAGAGAGGAGGCGAGAAGAGAAACGAAGAGGCAGATCGAAATCGCGGAATTGGAGTTTGCTGAAGCCAAGAGAATAAGGCAACATGCGAGAGCCGAGCTTCACAAAGCTCAGCTTTTTAGAGAAGAAGCAAGTCGAAGGATTAGTGCAACGATGATGCAAATCACTTGCCACAACTGCAAGCAACATTTTCAAGCTCCTGCTGCTTTGGTTCCTCCTCCTCCTCAGCTGCATTGTACTGATGAGAGCACTTCTCTCGCCGTGAGCTACATGTCTTCGGCGACTACCGAAGGAGAAAAGGCGAGTGATAGAGCATCGTCATAGTCTCATAGACCTTGAAGAGAGAACACATACAAAAGAAAAAAAAATATTCTTCCTCTTTTCTTTTTTTGTTTCTTTGATTGGAATTGAAGATCATCTTTTTATATTCATTGGTTTTTTTAATACATTCTTGGTTTGTGGGTAACCAGGGTTGGATATTCACTGGGGGTTTGATTTTTTTTGTTTCTCAAACAAAAACCAAAGAAGAGAAGAGTTTTGTTGTATGATAGTGTTGGGTCTGTTGGTTGCTGGATATTGTAACTTGGTTAATGTAATAAACAGGTTATATAATCCTATCATAGTTTATTAGTTAGTTACAAAAATGTTGGTTTTCATAGAGGTAAACTAATCTTACTTTCGGTGACCAAAAAAAAAAAAGACTAATCTTACTTTCAGTTTGGTTTTGGGTGTTTTGGATATTATAGTTGAACTTTGTCAATTAAATATATTGTATTACCAATTTCCACAATTTTTTGCATTTTTTTCCTTTCTTGTCAGTCAATTATTTGCATTAAATGCAAGGGATAATAATTAGGTCAAATCGTGAGTCAAATTCTCAGGTAGAAACTAGAAACAATTCGCTCCATATGTAGACTGTAGTTTGAAATCGTCTAATGAATTGAATGGTAAAATACTAAAATTTAATTTGATTCATTGTAGATTTTATCTGGATTTTGTGGGTTTTTGGTCTCAATGTGACCAAACAAGAAATCATATCTTTTTACGTAAAGACAAAATCTCATGAGATATCTTTTGACCCTTATAATTTGATGTGTTTTTCAAACACATCATATATATATATACTCGTAAATAGTTTTCTCAACTAAACAAAACAAAATTTTGTTTCTATGCACTTTCATTTTAAACTGTAGTTTTCTCATTTTTCTAAAACAAATAAAATAGATTAATCAAATCTTTATAGATTAATCAAATTATATTTTAAAAAAATTACATAAAAATGCAAATTTTTCTTCAAAATCTACAAAAATTTTTATCTAGAATGTTGTCTCGACGCAAACCACATTTAAATTCCACCAGCATATTTATCATTACCTCCTCTCTTGATTATGCTCAATCGCTTTTGAAGGTTCTTGTCTATCAACTTAATAATCTTCTCCGTTGCGGAAGATTAATCTCCGTGTCTCCTATAACAATCTTTATAAAACTTTAGAAAACTGATTAAACAGATCTAAAAGTAACAACGAAAAGCAACCTTTATTCATATCAAATAATATTTTAGAAAACTTTAGATATTTTTTATATCTCAACTCATTTTCCCGAACTTATAGTACCATTTTATTTTAGAAACACTTATTGTATCATCTAAAATCGCATGATCATAATTCATAATAGTATAAGTTCAATTCAAGTATCTTACAATCAATCATTATTAGGATCAAGAACTTTAAAAGTATATATATAAGAAATTAGAAGATACATGGCTAAAGACGAGATATTTGTATTTGGTGCGAGTCATAATTACAAATTAAACGCTTGCATGGTTGCCATGTGGGTCTCTTGATACTCTAACAAATAATTTCCTCCAAGGTTATAATTATGCCTCACTATCTATGGTATCTAAATGTACTATATGAAATACATTGTAAACGTCGTTTTCTAACAAAAGGCTTATAATCATAATTAAGCTCAACAAAATCTGTAATCAATTTAGTGGTTTGTATTGGTATGGTTACTGTATGATTTGAATCTTATATAATACATGTAACATATTGACAAAAAAATATTACGTTTTAATTATCATTAATTCTTTTTTCACTGACTAATTAGCAATATACACCTAATACATAAGAAGTATGAGTTGAATGTTGTAATGGCTATATATGGTTGGTGAAAGAATATTATGACAATGGATAGTTTGTGTGTGACTGTATGTGTTCATAACTAAAAAATAAATTATTGTCAACAAAAAAAGGATTATAGTATTAAATAAGAAGAAAGAAGCGTCTTCAAGTTCAAGTGTGCATGTATGTCGGAGTGTAATACAGAAGGAAAAGGACTGCTCCTGATGAAGCATTACTGCTTGACACATGCATGTGTGGTTAGTTCAGATTCAACTAAAGCCAATCCCTTTACTTCCTTTTTCTTTCTACAATTTTTAAATTGATTGTTTCATAGCCTAATATTTTTATAATATATCGTACTAGATATATATATTTGTTTTGCATACTAGATATTTGTTTTACACTATGCACCATTTTCTTTGTCAGTTAAACTAAAAAAAAAGAGTGTATAGTGTGAAAGAAATATCTAGTACATATGCAAAATTAGTTGTATGAATATATATAATTAACTTTATAAATACTAAGTTTTCGTAGCATGAAAACCTATATCAGCATGTTAAATTGATGTAGTTAATGACTTAATTAAGTTAATGTATATCAAAACCAAAAACTAAAATTTATATTTGATTGAGTTACACAGATTATTAATTCGAATAGTTTGTTACTGTCATTCTAGTGTCCGACAAGCCCTCGTTCTTTTTTGCTTCTTACGTATTTTTCAGAAAATTCAAAAAACCATCATGATGTTTCAAATTTATATATATTAATGGGAAGCCATTAATATTTTTATGAGAACTCAAACCCCAAACTAATATGGTTTTTTTTTTAACTTAGATAATATTGAGTTGAACAATATGATCTAAATTGTTTTAGATGTACGTAATCCGTTTCTACTAATAGTCCCCACCATTTACCCAAAATGGACAAATCTTGAAACAAACGATGTAACCAATGAAATTGTAGAAATACACTCTTTTAACATCAAAAGGACCATGTGCTATAAAATGGGAGGAACAACAAACTAAAAAATGCTCACCCATTCATGCAAAAGTGAAATCAATGTGAGAAATACTCCATGAATATGAAGAGAAGAAAAGTCGTTATCAGAATAGAAGAAGTGGGTGTCGTTTCATTTACACGAAAAAAATGAAAAAACTAAAAAGAAAAAAAAAAAGATAAACGCCATGAATTTCAGTGCCAAAGTTTGAAATGGTTAGGAGTCAGGCATCAGTCTCTCTCACCTTCACTCACTTCCATGATTTCCTTCTTCTGCCTCTTCTCCTTCTTTATCGGTCATGTCACATCGTGACGACACAAACTTTTAATTTACTACTTTTATATTAACTTCATTTTTTGTTACAGAATTATTTATAGCATTGTCATTGGGCCTAGCCAGTTTTCTTTTCCCTCCTTCAAATAGTTTCAATTTTTTATATCAAAGGTTTTTGATATAGTATATAGTTGTGTTTGACATAAAAAATGGTAGCTATATTGGCAAAAAATGAAAAGTTTTAGTACTAAACTACTAATCGTTTCATATATGTTAATAAAAAAGAGTCATATCTTTGCGTATTTATTTGTGTTTAACATTCGAACTGAAAATTAAACACACCCTTATAGTAAACAAACTATTTACGTTCTTTAATAAAATTAAAAATAAACCATTTACGTTATCCATTTTCAAAGTAAAGTGTGGTCTATTATCAGCTTACTTTTTTGGTATCATAATGTAATTGAATATAATATTATTTTCAGCGGTGTCGATCTCATGGATTGGTTCGTTTAGATGTCACATGATGCAACATAATAAAAGTACAAAAGCAGTTATCATCATTTTCTCATGCATATCTGCATTGCAAATATTCCTATACCAAGAGAAACGTATGCACGTGAAAGAAAAACATAATATCAAATTAACTTCTTATACGATTAAACGATAACTCTTAAGATTATGGCATAACAAAGGGAAAAAAAAAAAGAGGAAAGGCAATAATGCTAAATTTTCCTAAAGATACCGACATCTATAAAAGTAAAACTTTATTCTACTTCAAACTTTTAAAAAGCCAAAACGTTTTTTCTCTTTTTTTTTGTCTCTCTTCTCGATAACGCTTTCGGCTGAAATCTTTAGATTCCAAATGATATTGAATTGATTGTACTAAACGAAATAAAATTAAAATTTGTTTGAATATCCATCAAATTTCCATAGACCATTTGTTTTATCTTTTTTTTTTTAATTGTTTTTTGGCTGTTTTGGTGAATGCAACTTTTTGTCCAATTACAAACCCAAATCTCTTTAATTTTTTGTTCACAATCACAGTCATCTTCCTCCATTTATTGATTCTGTAATTTGCCCAAAAAATGGGGACACGACAAAACTCGATAGCGACGAGTTAAAAAGAGTGTAAGATAGAAGGAAGGCATCGTAAGAGTAAAAGGCCCCCACTATTTTGTTTATTGACATTTCCACCAAAATCAAAACCAAACGGAATAAATATTTTTATCAATCCGAAAAAACCAAACCAAATTTTGTTATAAGTTACTACTCCCTCGGTTTCGTTTTACTTGTCGTTTTAGAGTTAAAATTTTGTTTCATAATAGTTGTCGTTTTAGGTTTTCGATGCAAATGTTTTGTGAAAATTCCAGTTTTAATCCTACTGTTTTAATGTTTCAGGCCTTTCGGCCAATGAATTTTTTTATAAAATATATTAATAAAGAGTAAAACAGAAAATTTAATGCTTTTCTTAATATGTGTGAGAAAACCTTAAACGACAACTAAAACGAAACGGAGGGAGTATAACTCAAAACGGTATAGAAATTTCAAAACGTGCTTGAACCGTATACACAAAAACAAAAATAATTACTTGAACAAAATCTGAATCCAACTCGAATTTTGTGCAACAAAACCAAACTAACCAAAGTTCATTAAAATCGATTATGTGTGGGGTATATTTTCCAAAACTTAAGCAAAACCAATGCTTAAACTTAAATCATACACTAACACCAAAACAAGATCATGTAATTAAGAGAACCCAAACACATGTTTATCGCAAGGTAAAGGTTGGTGGTCTTAGAAGCTTTCACAACGATATAAGGTAAGTCTCAAAATCAACAAACAAAAGGAAACATATTTCATTGAACTTATAAACAGAAGGAAACACGAATTCATAATTCGTGAACAGACTTCATTGGTCATCATCACTGATCGTGCTTATTCACAAGGATAGATATTTTGTGAATTTTTCATACTCAGAAAGTTACCTTAGAATACAGTAAAAAAACATGAGATTGCAAGACTGCTTCTCTGACCATCAAGAGCACATGAAAACAAATTTGAGTCAAATTCTCCAATGGTAAAAGCAGAAAAGCCAAAAGCCTTTTTTTTGTTTGTTTTAAACTTGTAGAAACTACATTTTGTACCTAACCATATCATAAAGCTTACCTGAAACCCAGAATCAGATAAAGGGTCGGTTTTGTTTTGAATTCGTGTGATCTCTCTCATCTAGGAGGAGGACCTGCGTTCTGGTTAGCTTCTCTATCTCTACGTCTCCTACCTGAACGTCCCAGCAGAACGCGTCCTTGTCGCCTCATTCGACTTGCCAAAGAGTTACTGTTACTATGCCTCTCCCCCTCCTCTTCATCCTCTTCTTCAGAGAAATTCAGCTCACTTGTTCCGCGGTTGATTGTTGTCGAGTCATTCGAATCTGAATCAGAGCGCCTTGTCTGATTCTCTGATGCCCTAAAAGCATGTAACAGAAGGTAAACATTCAGAAGATTCCTACCAAGTGCAGCATCGATCCTACCATCATCACCCTCGTCTAAATTTGAACCGTTGGCATTGGTCCTTTCAATTACGTAATCACCAAACACCACTGTACCAGGCATTGTCGACCTAATCGTGCTCATAACATCATCCCGTTCATGCTCAGTCTCAAGCCTTCTCCAATTCTGCTCCACATCAGGATCCACTTCACGCGGCTTCGCACTAGGGTGGTCCACTTTCATGTGTTTCCTCAGCTCTTTGAAGGTTCCAGTAAAAACACAGTTCTCCTGCATACAGATCCTCTTCTTAAGATTCAAAAAGTCACGAGCAGGCTGTACGATTGTCCAACCTTTCACCTGGCCTCTACAAAGTGGGCATGTGAGATTTCCAAGCTCAGACTTATTGATCTGTTGATGGCTCGATGACTTTAGCTTAGCTGACGCTTTCTTGTACTGATCTAAGCAATTGGAATATCGGAAACTGGTTCCACACATGTAAGGACGACATCCCTTGTCATGAGATGAGCAGAGGAGAAGAACAACATTGTGTGGACACTCCATGCAAACCGAACATATAACATTCTCCCAGTCCCTCTTTTCTAGACATTTTGAACAATCTTCTGCAAACATGTTCCTTGCCACAAGACGGTTAGAAGATGGAAATTTGTACGGTTTTGCTCTTGCCCTGAAGCGTCGCGAAGGAACCCTGCGTCCTGCCCTCCTAGCTTTGGCCATAATCTCAAAAACACACCTGTACAAATCTTCATCAGATTAGCAAAAGAACTCCACATAAAACTTTGTAACAATACAAGTAGGTAGATATCTCTTCATGGAAACTGCAGATACTTTTCTAGTTCACCATTCAGCATACAACATGCATAGTAGTAACATCCCACACACTGATTTAGGAATTATTTCATGATGATGCTTCTACATAGTACATATACATCTATAACAGATACTTCACAACCTCATAGCACAGAAAACCATAAAGATTTCAGAATCACAATGAAAAACAGGCAGTAATATCCACTCAATAGTTCGCATGCTCGGAATTAAAAGTTCGAACATGAATTCATACATGTTGAAAATATCCACTCAAAACGAAGAGGGAAGGCTTGAAGATACATCACTGGAATTGCATGATAAACAAACCATGCTAATCTATGAAACTTAGATCAAATAAAGGAACTCATACCAAAACAAAAAGAGATCAAACAAACGAAGCAATGTACCTCACTACCTTGGAAGCTTAGAAAGGTGATTCAAACTCACAAGATAACTAAGACAATGACTAAACCAAATCCACAAGTGGAAAGCAAACAGATGGAGAACCAAGAATAACTGGTGAGACAAAGTCTCTCGCATCAAATCAAATACAGAGAATAAAATAAAAAAATAACAAAAGATGTGCAGACATGTTACAAGACAACCAAAAGGAACATGCTTCACAGAATAACTCACGCGACATGACAGTACATCAATTATTAAACAAACAAAGGAGAAACCTTAGAATCTAATCTAATCCACATGGAACAAAGACCTTTGACACATCTCAGATCCAGAGAAATTTATATAAAAATGTTAGCATAAATATTAAAAAAATGAAATGTTCTCGATTACCCGATGAATCTTTTTCCCCAGAAATCATAAATTAAGAAATACCCAGATGGATCCTGACAAGTTCTATTATACAATTCAACAAATTTTCAACGACCCATGAACCAAACCCGAAATCGGAAAAGTCATAGCTACACAAAATTCAACTTTTTCCAGCGACCACCTTTAGTTCGAAACCAAAATTTCAATAATCTAACACGAACCCACCAAAATCCGCAAAAAAAAACAACAACCCAGATCGCTAATTAGACGAAAAAGAGTAGAAATGAAGACAAAGAACACGAATACGTAATAAAGACTTTACCTTTAGGGATTGAAAAATTAGGGTTTCGAAACACAGCGTAAGAAGACGAAGAGGCTTGAATCGAGTGAGCGAGAGCGAGAGCGAGAGAGGTAACGAAGGAAAAGAGGGACGAGGAAGACGAGTGGGGCTGCGAGATTCGCGTGGAAGCGTCTCCACTGCTCCACCAAGCTCTGGAATCGGAGTTTCTCTTTCTTCACGTCACGTGTAATTGAGGCAAAACCTCCACGCGTCTTTAGAGTGCGTAAGACTGACGCGCGTGCCTTTAGTTTTAAAAGGCCTTTTAAAGGCCCTATTATGATTCACCATTGGGCCTGACCACGAAACAAACATATGTTAAGTTTAAAATTTAATAGCCAGAGCAACATCTCTATATACTACGTGATCCTATATGCATAAGTGTTAGTATCCCATGTATGAAGTTAGAAACTAAGAAAAATATTTAAGGTTTTGATTTCAGAAGATTCTTCATCTCAAGGTGATATTTTTCAATCCTTGTTAGTTTTTTCCTTCTATATTAACCAAAAAAAATAGAACTTAAAAGGGACACAAAGAGACATGTGCTAATCTACTTTGGTTTTTGAGTTGAAGATCGATCAAAATTCAACATGACATCAAAATGACACAAGTAAGATTTATCGTCGGCCTTAAAGCGGGTTTCGGTTCGAGGTTGGCTAGCAAGAGAAACTATCTCGAATGAAGGTATTAAAATCTCACATCTAAAGTTTGAAGAAAAAAAAACTTACCATAATATATTGATTTTGAATTGTAAGTTCATGAAAAAATGAGAATGAAGATATTGTACATAAATATCAAAGATATCAAAGAGTTGATATTTGTCTATCAAATCTCTATTTAGATAAATGAGTATCTCTAATATCTACCACTCTCTAATTTTGAGGTTAAGGTATTGATAAATTGCATTTTTAGAATGCAGCAATAAGGGAGAAAACGGTATAGTGTAAAGATCAATATAAGATTTAAATTAAAGGTTGACTTAGTGACACACAAAGCCATACAAAGGGACAATGAATGGGAAATGCATTTGACCTTTTCTTGATTGTAATTATAAAATTCGAACGGGTGATATGGCTGCGGCGCCGCTTGCTATCTTGCTCCACGCCTCCTCTGCCAAAATTTTAATTCTCCACTATACTATATGCTATATTTTTCTATACCTTAAATCAACGAAAGTTCATTTTTGGTGAGATAAGTAAAAAACACATGCATATTTCTTTTGACACATGCTTTCCCGTTTATAAAATACAGATGGATCATCATATTGTTACGTTGAAATGTTAATCCAAAGTCCATAAGCTTAATTTGTTGTTGAAATGTTAATCTAAAGTCGATCAACTTTTTGGTGCTCTAATATTATATGTAAGAGATATAATAAAGTCACGAGAGTGATTCGGCTATAGAGAAATGGCTATCTAACTTGTTCTACTCGTTCCAACAAATCTATGGAATAAAAAAAAACAAAGCCTAAGTTTTTGGTAAGAAAGAAAAGAAGTTTAAATGACAATGAGAAAGTATGAAAATAAGAAAAATTGAAAGTCTTCTAGTTGACTATTTTTAGATCCGATCCCAAGGCTATAGTATCTTTCTTTTTTCTTTCTTAAATATTAGAAGACGTGGATATAAACTTTAAATAGCTACGAAAATATATTAAAATCCTAAACATAAACTCCAACTCGAAAAACTTGATTAAAATTAGAAATTAAAATTTTTGTATTGGAAAAAGTAGAAATTTTAAACTATTTACTATATAGTACCAAACCAAATTAAGATGTAAAATCTCATAATTTAGAATTGGTTCAAATACAAAAAAAAAAAAAAAACAAATAACCTAGATATTCGGAGATCGCTAATCTGAACCAACCTAGTTTTCTAGTACTCTTCTCGCTCATCGGTCTGAGATGTTCTAGTACTAAGCCGGAACACATAACCCCGATAATGAGACCATCTGTGTTGATTAGAGCACTACTTTCCAAACAGCCTTTAATGACAACTAGATCCGTATGTAAATAGCTCTGATCCTCCGACCCAAAAAGATAACCGAGAAGAATTTTTTCAGCCGTATGGAGTTTCTTAGGAAAACGATTTGGATGCCTTGTTCTGGTTTTTTTGATACGAATTATTAATTGCTAATTTGAATTTTACGTTAGTGATAATGAAAATGCATAAAGATGTCACATATAGACTACTTCTTAAATGCACTAAGTAAATTAAAAAAAAAAAGAAACATGGCTTTCTTATTTTTGTATACATGTATAGTTTATTGATTAAATAGTTCATATAACGTTTATAAAAATGCAACAAGCCCGGCTTCACATATCACACATATTCTATCAACATAATCTCTATGTTCATCGAAATCAGAGAATGAATATTTTAGGTTAGCTAGTAGCCTATTACTACTTACTAGTAGGATAAATAAAATTAGTTATCCTTCTGTTGAAGATGAATGGTTGAGATCTATAAATTTTGTGAGATTGTTCAACCAAACTAAACAATACAACCTATATTTTACGATACAATCTAAATTCTCTACCATGGTTTGATTGTAAAATCAATTAAGTTTAAAAATCAAATTATATAACATGATATTACAACAGTGAATCAAACAAAGTGAGAAAAATCACAACACTATGGCGATTTGCATGCATACCAAAATAGATATGAATTATATAATCTTGTAACCAGATTTAAATCGTTATATTACTCAACTTCCTTTTACCAAGTTGAATATGTAACATAGTGTTATAGCTAACTTAGAAAAATGTTTGTTACATAAGCTTCTTATATTGTAAGAAAGTTTGGATGTAACATGAGTTAACAAAACATAATCTATAGGTACTGCAAGTTAGTCGAGAGTCACTACTGTTGTCTACAACCAATTTCAGTTAGACTTAGCATATTTGTCAGTTAAAAATATTTTGAGTTACAAAATGATATCAACTAGTTTTCTTATTTTACACCTAATCTAATTATTTTTTATTTATGTTGAACAATATATGTTCTATCTATCGCCAAATGGCAGATGTACAATTTAGTCACCATCCAATATCAACATTATAAACAAGCCGTCATAAACTCATAATATATTTTGACGATAATCACATAAAAAACTCGTTAAAAATATTTAAGCTCGTAAATTCGCATTTAATTTTCCTACTTCTTTAATTTTCCTAATTCTTTCTATTTCTTTCCCATAAATATTTATAGTCTCACAATTGAAAATTTCAAAACAACTTCAATAAGAAAATTCAAAATATATAGACTGCATATCCCATTAAAGACCTATGTTTCGAGATAATAAAAAAGTTTATGGTGTGTTTGATCTCACCGTTTTTTTTCTTTATTCGTATTCAATCTTTATAACTCTACCAAACTATGTTCTTATTCAAAGAGATCAATTCATCTAGTTATAAACACATCATCAGTGACAAGTTTTAAAAATATCCACACGTCGATGGTCTTCTGTATTTCACATGGTACCATCCATGTGATGGGAAATTTTGCATAACCTAATGCCCATAAATTGGAATTACAAAACTAAAAAACTGCTATAAAATTGTTAAAGAAACTGGATCTCTATCTTATTGTCAACTTAATAAACAAACTATATAAGAGAAGGGAAGGAATATATGTATACACTTTTTTATGACTACTAGGCTGGTAACCAAAGTCATGATTCCATAGTAACTCCGGTTTAATTGCTTCAAAGACCAAAACTAAACTCTTTATTAAGTAACATGGATTAGTTTCTTCTTAAAGATAAAACTGATTATTTAAACAAAGTCAAAGCTAGCTTTAGATGCGTACTAGAGTGAATAATACAAATAGTAAACGGTATTCTGATCAGAAAATGGGATTTGACTTTAGCACTTCAAAATCCAAAGCTAAAGGACAAAAATAGAGGTTCAATTTGCATCTCCATTAATGGGCATCGATCTTTCTCTTAAGCTCGAGGCCGAGGAGAAAAAGAAAGAGATAGAAGGATCAAAACATAGTCGTGAGAATAAAGAAGACGAAGAACATGATGCTAGTGGTGATGAAGATGAACAAATGGTGAAAGAAGACGATGATGATGATTCTTGTTTAGGTTCAAGAACCCGAGAAGAAGAAAACGAACGTGAAGAGGTAACTACTATATACATATATACATCAAAAAAAATTATGTGTGAATATATGTTAACATCTATGGATGGAGATCAGCTCTTGCAGCTACAGATCCAGATGGAAAGTGTGAAAGAAGAGAATACTAGGTTGAGGAAGCTTGTCGAGCAGACTCTTGAAGATTATCGTCATCTGGAGATGAAATTCCCGGTTATCGATAAAACCAAGAAGATGGTGAGAGAATCTGGTGTCTTCATAATCATAATCATACATGTTACATAGTGGTGATAATTAACATGAAACTTGATTGGTGTTTTTAACCTAGGATCTTGAAATGTTCCTTGGAGTACAAGGCAACCGATGTGTGGATATAACAAGTAAGGCTCGGAAAAGAGGAGGTGAGAGATCTTCATCCATGGAAAGAGAAATAGGGCTTTCACTTTCTCTACAGAAAAAACAGAAACAAGAAGAGAGCAAAGAAGCTGTTCAGTCTCATCATAACCAAAGATACAATAGTAGCAGCTTAGATACAAACGCGCCACGTATCATTTCATCTTCTCAAGGGAATAGAAAGGCCAGGGTGTCTGTGAGGGCGAGATGTGAGACCGCAACAGTGAGTTTCTTTATATCATATCTTGGACTCAATTTGGAGATTGCAACATAATTTTTTAATAAGAAAAGATATGTGTGTGTGTGTGTGTAGATGAATGATGGATGCCAATGGAGGAAGTACGGTCAGAAAACCGCGAAAGGGAATCCATGTCCACGAGCATATTATCGATGCACCGTGGCTCCAGGATGTCCCGTTAGGAAACAGGTACAATGTGTGAAAAGTGCAATTGCACATATCCTCAAAGTCCGGGGGTCTCAAAGATATATTCTATAGTTTTATGTTGGGGGACCATTTTAGATCAAGTTATTGACAATGTAGTATTTTATAGATTTTCAACTCAAAACCAATTGGTAATGAGTGGATTCGTCTATGTACTTTATATATTACTTTTGTCCAATGTAGAATTCATAGCATGTCATAACTACATTTGAGTGAAATGAAACTATATATATGTATATAGTTAATTATGAGATTTTGCAATGTACATAGAGTTAATTATGAGTTGTTGTATTGTGAAGGTGCAAAGGTGTTTAGAAGACATGTCAATACTGATAACAACCTACGAAGGAACACATAACCATCCACTTCCGGTCGGAGCAACAGCCTTGGCTTCCACTGCCTCTACTTCTCCATTCTTGTTACTCGATTCCAGCGACAACCTCTCTCATCCTTCCTTTTACCAAACTTCTCCAGTCATAGACTCCTCTTTGATTACATACCCACAAAATAGCAGCACCAACAACCGAACCATAAGAAGCTTGAACTTTGATGGTCCATCTAGAGGAGATCATGTTTCATCTTCTCAAAACCGATTAAATTGGATGATGTAGAGTTTCCTGTCTCTCTGCTTGTCCCATTATCTTTCAATTAACTGAAGTCATCATGGATTCTTTGCCATTTTTCTTGTTCTTGTTTCTAACATTTGTGTTTCGTATATACAAAATTAAAGGTTTCGGATTGTTTTACCTCATTCGATGTTCGCTTATGAAAAATAAAGGTTGATTAGTGCTAAGGAAACATGTTACCAAAATAACACACCAAAAGATTACAGATGCAAACCTCAACACGCTCTTCTCTATCTTCAATAGAATCTTTTTATACACTTCGCTTAGAAATTCTCCAAGACATTAATTGAACTAAAAGTTGATCTAATAGAACTTGTTAATATGGTTTTCTTAGTTTGGAGCCTGGACCAAGACCCCTCGATTATGTCCTGTTTCAACATTCGGGGCACGGCAATAAAGATCCTTGGTGTTACGAAAGAATCACATTTCTACAAACTTCACAACATGTGATGAGCTTTTTTTTCCTCCTCCAGCTTCTTTAGAATAATTAATTACAGGTAATTAAGGGAAACCAGATGATTCAAGTCTTCTGCTTCGTATGGAAGCCGCCACTTTGCATCGTGTTGAATGGCATCACCTGGTACAAATTGAGGAAACCAAAGTTATTGATATCGCCAAAGAGGTCAGGTAAAAAACTAACAACACCGGTACACGATCCTAACCACTGAAAAATGACTAAACCTACTCTAATTATTGGGAAGATATTATTCTTATGCTGTATTTGCTCTTAGAGGACATTTCTTCAAACCAAAACATTGAAAAACTGGTCTTAAGATACTCAGATAGTTAGAAGCACAATAATTCTATATTTTGAGCCTTTGAACCAGAGATCTGGGTTTGAACTACGGTAGTGTCAAAAGTAAACAAGCAAATGGGTGATGTGGACATTTTGATATCTAAAACAATGGGCTGTTAATGCAAAAGTGAGCAGCCTATTAATACTAAAGTAGAATTACTCACCGAGAGATCATCATTGATTGTGACCGGCAATGGTGGCATCTGGTTCATCAAGCCAGGCATATTATTCATGCTGCCAAATTAAGACATCAGTTCTCCAAGCTCCACAAAAGTTATACAAAATGTTAAAAAGTATCAACTTACTCATTTTGGATGGTGATAAGGTTGTTCCTTGCCTGACGAAAGAGATCTACATTATCCTCTACCTGTTTGCAATTATCAGGACGGAGCGGTTTTAGCAAGAACACATTTGCATTCCTTTAAACAGATAATCTAGAACTTACCTTAAATGAGGAGAGATTAGCTCTAATTTGACTAAAAGCTCGTACATTCTGTTCTAAGAGATTTATTGCATGGCCACTTAAATCTGAGACAGAACAACGAAAGAATCAGTAAGAAAAGACAAGACTAAAGATTGTTGTGACTTCAACAAAAGTTCATATGAAAGAGAGCTTAAAGGGATCATCTTTACAAGGTAACAGGATCAGAGAGCGGACTTATATAGAATTTCACCATATAAAGTATAAATCATACAATAGTCATTATACTCCTTTACTAGATGTATGACATAAATACTCTCAAGAATGCACTCTAGAGAAGGACAATGAAGTTAGGGAAATTCACCAATTCTTCGAAAACGAAACTACTTTAGAGACACAGTTATCTTAGTCACCCTCCCAGGAGGCTAAAAGTCTAGCTGTAATACACTAAGCCCCTATATAATCTTATTTATCTAACAAGAGAAGACCAGATATATACCAAAACGACATTTGAACCATAATACATACACCAAGTAATAAGAACCTATTGCCTCCTTTTGAAAGCAAAATATGATATGAATGTGTGCATGTCAACCAAAAGAAAACACCTAGAGTTGGCAAATTCGGATGGAAGTCTCTCAGATAAAGATAGATGTTAACCTTCAGATGTAATTTGTTTACTGGTGCTTGTAGAGGGCACTGAGAAAGGATACGAAGCCATGTTATGAGGCATAACAGAGGGAATGCTTGACTTAGAAGACGATTCCACCTGCTTGTCCTGAAGAAATATAGATCTTTTAGTACCAAAACCTAAATTTATCAAAAGATATAAATGATATTCCATCTCAATCCTAGCAGCATCTTTCAATCTAAATTAAAAAGAAGTCGTTTTCAATTGTTGTTCAAAAGTATCACTCATCAAAATTGAACAAATGACACGAATCGCCAATATACCTTGCTAGAACTTGTTCTTCTCCCACAATTTAATTCTTCTGATTTTCTTCTCTTTCTCTGTGCAAAAAAAAATTCAGTATAAGTAAGAAATGATTCAGTAGATAAGAGAAGAGAAGATTTAGCTCAAAACTCAAAGACTGTTATGCTTCCTAATCTCATCTCAAGAACTCAATATTGATACAACACAGGCAACAATAAGACCAAATTTCCATCCTAAAGCAAAACATATGACTGCCAAATGGTCACAACAAAGCTACAAAAACCGTCAGACTTACCGTCATCCACATACACCGCAAAGCAATATCTCGAACACTTTTATCAGGTAAACTGTTTCCAATTTGAATATACCTCTCGATACTTGGTATATCCTTATATCTACAAAAACAGAATCAATCATATCAAAATTCCACAGAACAAAAACTATCTCAACCTCATTATCACAGAACAAAAAGACTCACTTTTCAAGACCATCATCCAATATGTATTGTTCTTCATTTGACCATTCACTAACCATGGAAGTATCAAGCATGAGGCCAGAAACCGAATCAGAAGCATTCGAAGAATTCCCGGTTTGAACTAAACCAGGAGAAGCAACATTGATCATACTCATCCCCAAGTACGGACTCATTGGAATCATCTCCGAGGAGGTGTTAGATTGGAAATTAATAGCGTGACGACTCATCATAGAATTCAAAGACTCGAACCCAGAATTTGATTGAGTAGCCATCCACATAATCAAACCCTAAACCACTCACACCATCTAAACCCAAATTTCAACTAAAAAGATTAAAACTTTAACAATCAGAAACAAACCCAAAACCCTCTTTTGATCAGATATGAGAAAAGAGACAAACTTTGAGAAGGTGAATCATCTTACGCCATGGAAAAAGCTTGAAACTTGTTCACCTTCACAACACAAACCCAAGTTTAATTTCTCAAGAAGAAACCAAAAATTTGATCTTTTTTTTTGAGTTTGTGGAATTGCTTTTGTTTTTCTGTCTTCTCCTCTGTATATTAGACAGAGCAGCCTTGTCAGCTCTAAAACCAATTGAGGATTTTTAGACAAATAATGGAAAAAATTATTAATACATTTACTTTATGACTTTTCACCATAATCATGGAAAAATGATATTTAAAGATGATAAACTTAAATTGAAATCTAAGATTAATTATTTTCCAAAGACAAAAGGAATATTTTATGTGAAATGGGAAAAAAAGATTTTGACTGTAAAGAAAGAATGGGGAATTTTAAAATAGATTCTCTTCCTAATTGAAGGGAGAGATTATACTAAAGAAACATATTCATTTGGTTTTGTTTTATTTATTATTGTTTGGAAATTTCTACAAAATTAGTAGAAAAAAGTAAATAAATTAAATAGATGGTTGGCAGATCGTGGAATTTAGTAAACAGTGCGAATCCCAATAATAAAGCATTTGATGCCTTTCTTCTACCTCACTTTTTTATTCCCAAAAGTTTTATCAAGTAGACAAGATTTTTTTTTTTTTTAATAATGTCAATGTGTGTCCTCGTTGTCAAAAGCTCAAAATATATGATTTTGATTCATGTTTATTTTAATGTTGATACAAAAATTTATCTTAGCATCTCAATAATTGTGGGATAAAATGATCCGTTCGTACAATACTTTTACAATTATATGCGACTATGAAAATAATTGGACTCATCAAAGTTATGAACCAATAACAGAAGCAGGGGCATACCAAAATCGATTAAGAGTTTCTATATTTGGTTGAAATTTAAGAAATATATTGATACACTAAATAGATTAAGAAATATATTCATACACTAAATTGACTCAAATATTTATTTTTCATCAAATTTTTACTTAATAACTTAATTTATATATGAAAATTTGATAGTGAAATAAATAAATATATATTTTTCCTTTTAGGTTAACATTATAATTTTGATAGCGCTTTGTGATCTCTTTCTAGATATGATGAACAATCTCCACATAAACAAGAACATGAATCAGTACTGATATCATATAATCTTTTCAAAGTCATGAACCTCAAAAAAAAAAAAAAAAAAAAAGTCATGAACCTCTGGTTTTTTCTCACATCATTGTTCTTACAATTAGTCTTTGGAGAGCGAAGTCAAGAGATTACGGATTTTGACCAGGTATATATATAGCTCATTAACTTGTCTGGTTTCTTGTTTCCACTGATGTTCATATTAGTTTTCCCTTATATTCCCAGGCGAATGAGTGCTAAGGATGTCGACGGTTTGAGTTTCGCTGAGTTGTAATTACTGAAATCTCATCTAAGGGATCGCCGTGCTCATTCTGAAGAACCAAAGAGAATAGATTACCGATAAATATTGTCATTCTCAAACATCGATCTTGTTATATATTATGACAGGAGAAGATAAAACTGGAAGAGGATGAAAAGCTGCTCAAACATGTAAATATTTTATACAGTCCATTAGCTAGGTCTTCCTCTATCACTATTTCACCTTCCATCTACAATTTTTGTTTGCCAATTTTTTTTGAATTTATGATGAAGGGTGCTGATTTTGCTTCTTCATGTTTGATCTTGCAGTGTTTTCCAAAATTTGAAGCTTGTTTTCCATAACTCAACTAAATATTGTTTTCCTTCCAAATCTTATTATATTAAAACTTTAGTCGTGGGGATGACATGTTAACATTTTTCTTATAATCTTTGATTTATGAATAGTTTAATTCTCAATCGTATAATGTCAATACAAAGGTTGAACACAAGTAATAAATTTTTGAAACATCAAGAATAAGAATATATGATCAGCTCCTGTAGAAAACCGCCCGTTTCTATCTTAAATGAATGAATTTATTTTGCTGTAAAAAAAACAAAGAATATATGATCAGCACACGCAAGATTTCTTCCAAGCAGGACCCATTGACTTCCTTTTGAGCATCTATTTTATTTAAGCTGTTGACAAAAAAAAAAAAGGACCCATTGACTTCCTCGTTTGTAGCCACCCAAAGTAAGGTACCACATGGCTCAAAGCTCTAACTTTCGTCATTGTCACTTCGATATGATTCCCCCAACTTTCTCCTAAGACCATTTCTAATGTCCATTTCTATTTTTCTCTATATTAGAATACCTCTATTTCAGAGTATATTTTATTCTAATGTATCCTTCTAAAATAGAGTTTTCTCTAAAATAGAAGAAAAAACAAAGATTTGTATTGGATTATTCTATTTATAAAGTAAAAACTAAGATTTTTTTATTTTTTCTTCTATGTGAAAGGGGTACATTTGAGCAAAATCATTTATAGAATAGAGGTGTTTTAAAATAGAGATAAACATCTCCTCTAAAACACAACCTAACGAGCTTTTTCCTTTCTTCCCTCAAAAGACAAAGGAAACACTTTGACTTTGTTATCGTTGGATCCGGATTCGGGCCTAGGCCCATCTACATCAATTCACTTGACTATCCCAGAAATAATAATTCCGGTTCGTCGATAACCAACAAAATTCATAGACAGAAATTTAAGTAGACCGGTTCACTATCGTATTTTTACTTTCCTTCATCAGAGTTTTTTTGTGTTTCAGAGAATAACTTTGAAAAATGAGTATCGCATTGATCTGCTAAAATCGCCATTGCAAAAATTCAAAACCTGTAGAGAAGAAATTGAAAAATGGCATTACCTCCTTCGTCTCCTTCATCATCTCCATCTCTTCAACGTCTCTCTACCTTCAAAAACCCTCCTCCTTCTTCACTCTCCTCCGCCGCACCACCACCACAAACACCGTCATCTTCCTCCTCTTCGCCGCTCGATTCTTTCGCCACCGATCCAATTCTCTCCCCTTTCCTCTCTCCTTCCTTCTCCTCCGCATCATTCTCCTCCGCCGCTCTCGCCTCTGGATCTCCGGCCTCCACCGCCGAACGTCTCCACCAAGCTATCCGCCTCCTCGATTCACAGCTCCGTAATGACGTCATCTCTCGTCACCCTGAATTGCTCGCTCAGCTCTCTTCTCTCTCACACGCCGATGTCTCTCTCTCTTCTCTCCGATCATCCGTCTCTTCACTACAATCTTCAATTCGCCGTGTCAGATCCGATCTCTCTGAACCAATCAAATCGATCCGATCCAAATCTGTTCAGCTATCAAATCTCCACTCCGCTACTGAGTTACTCTCTCACTCGGTTCGTACGCTTCGTCTCTCTAAGAAGCTTCGAGATCTAACGGATTCTCCTGATCCAGATAAGATCGATCTCACCAAAGCTGCACAGCTCCATTTCGAGATCTTAACAATGTGTAAAGAGTACGATCTCTTCGGCATTGATGTGATCGACGAAGAAATCAAGTTTGTTACTGAGATTGGTGAGAAATTGAGGTCTGAGGCTATGAAAGTGTTGGAGAGAGGCATGGAAGGGTTGAATCAAGCGGAGGTTGGGACTGGGTTGCAAGTTTTCTATAACCTTGGAGAGTTGAAACCTACGGTGGATCAATTGGTGAATAAGTATAAGGGAATGGCTGTGAAGAGTGTGAGTGTTGCTATGGATATGAAAGCTATTTCTTCTGGCTCAGGTGGTGGCTTCGGGCCTGGTGGGATTAGGTCTAGTGGAGCACCGCACATTGGTGGCGGTGCTAAAGTTAGGGAGGCGTTGTGGCAGAGGATGGCGAGTTGTATGGAACAGTTGTATTCACTTGTAGTTGCTGTGTGGCATTTGCAGCGTGTACTGTCGAAGAAGAGGGATCCATTTACGCATGTCCTTCTTCTTGACGAAGTCATCAAGGTGCGGAATTTTACTGGAATTAAAGGCTCCTAGAGTTTATTCGTTAGTTAAAGATATTGTGTATGTCCTGAGGAGTAAGCTGAATTAGATAATTGAGAGGGTAAGAGTAGTCTTGGATGTGGATGACAAGATTCTTGTCACTTTTAGCGAGCTCGATGATGTTTGATCAGCTTAAGTAGATGATCCTTCCATGTTTTTGCATCAAAAGGAAGTTTTGGAATGGGTTTCTGTGGTGTCAGGGCTGTTGATAGTTTAGTTTCCAACTTTTTAATTGGTTTTATTACTTACATGAAGTGTTTATATGCACAGGAAGGCGATTCTGTGTTAACCGACAGAGTCTGGGATGCGCTTGTGAAGGCGTTTACTAGCCAAATGAAGTCTGCATATACAGCTTCGAGTTTTGTAAAAGAAATATTCACCATGGGATATCCAAAGCTTGTTACTATGATAGAAAATCTTCTTGAAAGGATTTCTCGCGACACAGATGTGAAAGGAGTGTTACCTGCCATTAATTTAGAAAGGAAAGAACAAATGGTTGCATGCATTGCAATATTCCAAACTGCTTTCTTATCCCTATGCTTTGGCCGCTTGTCAGACCTTGTGAACTCGATATTCCCTATGTCGAGCCGTGGGAGTTTACCTTCGAAAGAGCAGATCTCACAGGTATTATCACACATTCAAGATGAGATTGAGGCTGTTCATCCAGATGCTCGTTTGACTCTTCTAGTTTTGCGTGAGATAGGCAAGGCCCTTAGTAACCTAGCTCAACGAGCTGAGTGCCAGGTATGATAAACCTCTTTTCTCTTTTGTTTTTCTTCTCAGGTTATTGGTACCCATTGTCCTCTTGTTATTTGTGATAGCTCCCTGAGTATGGATTCCATTAACTCCCTAGATTATGGTATCAATTTCTGCTTGTATACAATGTGTATTATATAGGAATTCTTAAAGTTGCATACAGATGTATAGGGTAGAATGAGTACAAAGTAATAATTCGTGCGGCAATTATAATTTCCTCCAGACAGAAATGAAGAGAACTAGAGCTACATCTACCTCCACTATGCAAATATATACGTGTTAACTAGCTGACATAATTGGGGTTAAGCAGTGTAAAGAAGTTAGACTGCTACGTATGCTTTTATGTTTGAAATGTAACACAGCTACACTTATATGGCAGATTTCTACAGGCCCTGAGACGCGGCAGATATCAGGTCCTGCGACTTCAACACAGATCAGGAACTTCACATTATGTCAGCATTTGCAAGGAATCCACACACATATCTCATCCATGGTAGCGGACCTTCCCAGTATTGCTGCTGATGTATTGTCTCCTTATCTGGCTGCAATCTATGATGCGGCATGTGAGCCAGTTACACCTTTGTTTAAAGCTATGCGAGACAAGCTCGAGTCATGCGTTCTTCAAATCCATGATCAAAACTTTGGTGTTGATGATGCTGCTATGGACAACAACGCTTCCTCATACATGGAGGAGTTGCAGAGATCGATTCTTCACTTCCGCAGTGAGTTCCTATCTAGACTGTTGCCTTCCGCAGCAACCGCTAACACTGCAGGGACAGAATCGATCTGCACTAGACTCACAAGACAAATGGCTTCGAGGGTTTTGATCTTCTACATCAGACATGCGTCCCTTGTGCGACCGCTTTCAGAATGGGGAAAACTCAGGATGGCCAAAGACATGGCCGAGCTTGAACTTGCAGTGGGACAAAATCTGTTTCCCGTGGAACAACTCGGAGCACCGTACAGAGCTCTTAGAGCATTTAGGCCATTGATTTTCCTGGAAACATCTCAAATGGGATCATCTCCTCTCATCCAGGATCTACCACCGAGCATCGTCCTCCATCATCTCTACACGAGAGGCCCGGACGAGTTGGAGTCACCAATGCAGAAGAACAGACTAAGTCCTAAGCAGTACTCACTGTGGCTTGATAACCAAAGAGAGGATCAGATCTGGAAAGGGATAAAAGCGACTTTGGATGATTATGCAGTGAAGATCAGATCGAGAGGGGACAAAGAGTTTAGTCCAGTTTATCCTCTAATGCTTCAAATTGGTTCATCTTTAACAACACAAGAAAACTTATAAGCTCCTCTTGCTTTGTTACCGACCAATATTCTTCTATTGCGAACTTTTTTGTCTCATGGATTTTTATTCAGTTGTAGTTACAATATCTCTCTCAAATACATGTCATGTAAATCGAGATTCATACATCACCATGGTTGGTGTCTTCAAATCGACTTTTCGATATTTGATATCAAAGAAGTTGCGGGTCGAAGTTCATACATATCTTCGAATCTGACTTTAGGTTCAACTGGTTAAACTACGGATTTTTGGAAACCAAAGCCATATATAATAAGGTAGATCGAAAGAGAAGTGAAAAAGCTTTTTACTATTCAAACCAAAGAGTATTTACATAGCAAAATATATACAACAAAACCTGGTAACTATTAGTAAAAACATGACCTCTACTTCTTTTTTTATAATCTATCTCTCTTGATTACAAAGTCAAACATGGATCAATTCCCAACGGAAATAGATCTCTCCCCTAAACCAAGAGGAGAACGTGAACGTTGACGCCTCTTGATCTCGCTAAGAACCCTCCTCATCTCCGGTTGTTGCAGAGATGGTTGCCTTATCTTCTCAAACTCTTTCTTTATCTTCTCAACTTGGCTATGTATTTTTGGACCATCCTCGTTTCCATTATCTGTCTTGTTCTCCATTTTTACACAAACACAAGACCAAAGACAAACTGAAACAAAAGAGACCCTTTATAACAAGAGAGGAGGACACGAGTTTTGTGTGAAGTAGAACCGAAGTTAGGTTGGTCGGAAACGCCGAAGTAGTCTCAACTCTAAATATAAACTATAAGGGTTTTGTGATTTTTCAGATTTTGTACAAAGAGACGACTCTTTCTATCTTTATCTATATCTCGTTTTATAAACAAACGTGAAGGACGGTGTTCGGTGAGTTATGGTTACGTGTCGGTAACGTTGAATCATTTGTGACGAATCTCTTACGTATATCTTTAGATTTGACCTTTTGTTTAATAAGATTGTAACTGGAAACTGGAGAAAGAGTCGGTTTTTGAACGTTGAGAGACCAAAAGGCTGCCATGTGGATGGACTCAAGTCGTTGGTCAATTAGAAGATTCTAGTGGATATCCTTTTGAAACGTTTCCTTTAATCAGTCGTTAATCGTTATTCAAACGCATTAGACACTCGTGTGTTTCTTTTTTTGGCATTAAACCTTACACGTTATGTCTTTTTGGTTTTCTCGGTTCTTGTCCACGTTTTTGGCCCTATAGGAGGTGCTAACTTCCAATTCAATATGTCTAAGACTTATCAAACAGCTACAACGACTTTTATATAAATCACAATTCAATTACCACTAGAAAATTAAAATTACTAAATTCCCACTAGAACCAACATTTTTGCAAATTAAAATCACAATAAAGGAACGGGACCACTCAATGATGGGCTTTTGGGATAAGAATGGTTGAAACATTATGGAAAAATAAAGGATACAGTTGGCTTTTGATGTAGTGCATCATCATTCCCGTGATGATCCCAAAAAAAAAAAAAAGGTAGAGGATAATATAAATTCGCAAGAAGAGCGGTTTAGAAAAGTGTATCAACCTCTTTTGGATCGCTTCAGCTTCAACTTTGATCATCCACACAGAGGTATGTCCATTACTCTTTAACCTTTTAATGATCTGGTTGTTATTTTGAGATGTAGCCACCATTCTTGCTAGGTTCAACATTGCATTCATAACGTCCATCAGAACACTTCTATACCATATAAATATATATTTTTACACTATGTCGTGATTCTAATTTCGATCATATATTCGTGTTTTAGTCATGTTTTAGAGGTTCGTCTTTAGTTTGTACCAATTGGTAGGATTAAGAACTATACTACAAAAAATGTCGAAACATTTTTCTTTGTAAAAACAAGAGAAAGCTCAAACGATTTTTTTTTCGTTTCTTTCGTTCTCGCAAACGAGATCTCATTGTTTAGAAGCAAAGTACTATAACAAAGTGAAATTTTCTAAAAAATGAAAATCCAATTCTATTTTCTTAATAAAGAAGATATCTTAGTGCAATAGAGAACATAAAACTAATATGTATCACATGTTCATTTTTAAGAAGTGCCTAGTAGCTCTTTTTCAGTTCATGGTTAGTAATAATTACACTGTACGTATTAAGGAAACTGTTGTTTAAGTGAAACGCCTTGGTAAATGCTTTCTAATACTTCAATTCTTAATAATGGTCATGGCTTTTCAATGAAACCAGGACATGGAGAAGGTGCAACAAATGACAAACGACAAAGGAAGCTTTAAGATTGAAATTCTTGGTGATGGCAATTCTGCGGCGGAAGTGGGTTCCCGTGGGCTATCCCGTCAGACAAGCATGACCAAGACCAACTGCCTTTGCTCACCAACCACTCACCCTGGTTCTTTCAGGTGTAGGATTCACCGGTCTCTTTCGTTGCAACGTACCAAGAGTATCGAAGCTGCATCTCTATTGGATTCTCCACCCAAGCCAGCGGATTCCCCTAGTGCCGCGCGCTAAATAGATTTATGATGAATCCATGGCATTACAATTGTTTGTTGTAACTTGTAGTTTAATCATTATATGGAGGAGTAGGTTTTTATTTTCCAACAATATGCATTGTACGCTTTAATCAATTCATGACATTACAATGATTCATATGAAAACACGGTCCGATTTTATATATATATAAATTAAAAACATGTTCACAGGAGAAACTAGCTAGTTACCTTACTCTTGAATAGAAATAGTGCTTATCCGAGGATTAATGAGTAGAGTGATATTGTATATATACGATTAATATGAAAGGTGACCTTTGAAAATATCTTAGAGATCGTTGTCAAAAATATATTTTAGAGATCTAATTAGATCAAAATCTTTATTCAACATGGTCCCAAACTATATATTAAAAGGTTATTGACTATATCTTGGTCTCTTAAGTCATCTCAAAGGGCAGATCGCACATTATCAAATTCATGAGAGACATTTACAAAATAGACATGGCTTGGTGCTAGATTGGCAAATCAATCAAAGTACTCATGAGTCATGACTCCATCTTTCAAAAGACTACAAAGCGCAAACAACTTTATAAATGCTTGTAAATTATTTTTTCTAAAAAGTGATAAAGAAATAATCTTTTGATTGAGGGAAACAATGATGGATGTGTTATAAAATGTGGAAGAGGCAATGCATATAAAGATAATTCTCGTTGGTAAAAAAAGTTAAAAAAAACAGTTGAAATAGTTTTCTCACGAAGAGCCCATGTTGTCTCTTTAATTTTTGGGCGGTGCTATTATTTCACTTATTTATGGAATGTAAACACACCATCTAATGGAGTCGAATTTATAAATTTAGGCTGATTATCTCTTCTTGTTTAGTAAATTAATTATTTATATCAAATGCTAAAATAGACTAATATTTTCTCATATTCAGAAGTGTTGAACCTAATATCTACGTTTTTACCAAAGATAACCGTAAGTCCAATGAATTTGTTTTATTTTGACGATTTGTTGGAACTTAGTAAACTTTTTTCAAGAAAAGTCAAGTTTCAATAAGGTGAAATAGGGACAGAGCAGGTCAGATTTATAAATTAAATTTGTTTATACAAGAATGATTTGATGTGAGGAATTGTTGTTTAAACTAATTGGAAGTTAGTAGAAAAAACTTGAAAACTTGTTTAGTGAGAAAGAGACCATGTGATAGATGACATTATTATAGAAAGGAATCATGATATGTAAACTTAATTGCATATCAAATCCAAGTTTGTTAAGATATCCTGTCTACAAATTAAATGCAAATTTATAAAAAAAATGTAACATATATAGATACGTAAAAATCTTTCCTAGTGATTAATGAACATGATTTTTTTTTTTTGGGTATATCGATTACGACCAATCATAGCAAGGAATAAATTAGGATCATATACTAATCAAAACCAGTAGCAGCCAACAGAGACAGAGAAGAAGATTTGACTTTTACTCTTTACAAATTTTTAGAATAATCAAAGTTCTAACAAAAACAAATCCTCAGGGTCATTTTCTTTGACCTTCTGGATCCTCAACACGTGTCTCATGAATCTAAAGATGATTCTTAACAATATTATTATCATCAACTTGGAGATTAAATGAAGTTATACAAAGAGTAAATAGGTTTAAACATTTTTCTTTCTTTTACTCTAAGATACCTAAATAACAATTTTGTTTAACAGTTTTTGTCACTTGAGTTTCTGTTGATGGACAAGAACTTGCTAAACATCTTCTTGGGACGGCCAGGGATTGCACAAAAAGCCTTAAACCGAGACGGAGTTCTTCCTCCGTCTCCGTTCATGAACCTCTCATCTACCTCTTCATCTTCAGCTAGCTTGCTTCTTAGTGTCCCTGATAGCTTTGATTTAGGTGATTTGAGACCCGAGACGCTCCATTGATCTTCCGGTGCTGCGATACTTGTTGTCGTGCTGTAAGCGGCTGCATTTGGATTAGAAGGGTCGATGTTGTGTGCGGCTAAGAGTGCTTTGATGTTGCTTGGTAGTTCAGTCATTTTTCCTTCACCGTTGTTCGTAGCTGCAGCGGCTCGTGCTTGCTCATAGAAGAGGACTTGGACCACTACTCTCAGCGGAAGCATCTCGTTCTGTGCCGCGTGCATACACGCTTCCATTGATAGTTTCTTGCAGTCCAATACTCTGCAAACTCTCTTTCTTTCTGATTTATTCAAATTCTTATGAGCCTACAACAACAATGTCAAAACATAAATTAGATAAGTCGCAAAGATTAATATTCGTTTAGTATTATGATACAAGGATGAGAATTGAACCTTGAGATATATGTCAATGGCTCTGTAGAGATCATCATGATCAAGTCTTGAAAATTCAGGGACACTCTCAGCCAAAGTAACAAACTTTGAGAGCGGTAAATTCACGTCTCTAGCAATCTGTTGAAGATATCCATCCACAAGCTTAGCTACCTTAAGCTTTGAGCTATGAGAAGCAGAGGATGATCTCCTACTTTCTTGGAACTCAAGATCTATATTCTCGGCCGAACGAGATCTTCTTCTTCTATCCATCATTCCCTTTTTACCTCTTAAAGGGCTTGTCGGTGGACTAGTCTGTCCTTGGACCATAAACTGTTCCAAGATAGTCGCGACAATGTCCACATCGTATAACATTTCGGATTTGTAGGACATTGGAGGTATTAACAAATCGCTGACCGTTGCTTCTTCTAGCTGAAGAGCTACCCTTCTCGCTAATTCCATTTTGGATGACGTTGATGCGTTTAAGATATTGGCTGCTTTCAAGATTTTAAGCAAGAAACTGCAAGAAACCGCGCCTTTCTCAGCTGGAAGCAAGCTTATAATGGATTCCAACAACAATCTATGCTTCGATGAAGTATCAGTATCCGAATCCGAGTCAGAATCCTCTTTCTTTTTGACTACTTTCCGGTTTCTTTGTAAAGTAGGAAGCCATTTAGAAGCGTAAACTCTAAGGGCATCACCAATAAGACTCGTCGGTACTTTGCCACCGGATTTAATAGCAATCATAGTCCTCCAATAAAGATCTATCCCCAACTCCGCAATATCTTCAGCCCACCATCCTCTGCTCGAAGCAGCGGCTCTGTTAGAAGACATGTCATCATCCCTAACCCTCCTAGAATGACTATGTGAGAGAGACACTTTGGATGGATGAGACAAAACCTTAGAGGCTATGGCCTCAATGCACCTACTGGTGATGGCAAGATCTTCAGACCACAAAGGAAACGCTTTCGTGGTCTGAAGAGTGACTATGGAGTCTCTCCATCCATTAAGGATGCAAGAATTAAAGAAGACTTCAAGCTTGTACACCAAGTTACCTTTCTCAACCTCCTCTGACATCTGAAGATACTCTGCTGCACATCTCGCTGCTACGATGTTATACGCGCTGATAGTTATCGTTATTCCGTAGCAGAATTTGGCACAGAGCTCAAAGGCCTCCACTCCTCCTGGAAATTCAGGAAGTTGGATAATGGATTCAGGAGATTCAGAGCACATTCTCTGAAGCCTCAAGCATTTGGAGAGCAGTGGAAACTGCAGAACAAGAAGAAGACCATTCAAATAAACTCTAAACCGGAAAGAACAAAAATCATCTCCAAGAACAAGAACAGGAAATGGTACCTTGTGAAGAAGATATTTACTTCCTGACACTTCAATAGTAAAATCACTGGAAACTTCAGAAGAAACACATCTGCAACAAGCAAACAATATTTAGCTTTTTACTCAACATTTATGGCTAAAGATTTAACTACTTTTAATTACCATTTTACCTTAAATCTTCTGAAGTGTAGAAAGTGTCAGGACGAGATCCAAGTTTCATAAACTTCATAGCTGATTAATGATAGTAATTAGCTTGAAATCTTCAGAAACTCTTACGCATAATGCTCCAAAAGTGTTTCTTTCTTCTAAGACACCAAACCTTGAAAAACAGTTCCAGACAAATCTCCTGTTTGCAAGTTGAGACAAAAACAGATCAAAATGTTGTCTGAGAGTTTTTTTTTCTTAGGAGAAAAAAGTCAGATTTTATTTTTTTTCTAAAGAGAATTTGTCATTGTGGTGACTGGTGAGTGATTTAGTTAGATATATGGAGAAAAAAAAAAGAAAAAAAGAAACCCAGAAAAACTGAGGCCACCAGAACAAAAGTTCATGTCCATTCAATCAAATTCCTTATACCCAATCTGATATGGACATACAAACAAAAAGAATCAAAATCAATGCAATAAAAGAAAAAAAGATAAAGAAGATAGAAATTTAGATAATCCTATCACAACATACATTACACATCACAACCCACCCAAAGTTCCATCAATCAGAAAAGATAACCAAACAAAACTCACACACCATAACAAAGTATGTTCTTCAATTCCCATGCAAAAACCAGAAAAAGAAGAAGAGAAAAAAGCTCACTTGGATTAGAAAAACAGAACAAACACTCTTCACATCAAGAGCTTTGAGATAGATACATCTTTGTGTATGTTTCTAGCTATAGCTTAAGGCAAGTTCCCAGAAAACACTCTTCACCAATCATTCAAAGATTAAAGAGAGAAAACAAAAGAAAGCAGAGCGATCTACTTTACAACTTTTCTTTGTTTTTCTTGTTTTATGTAAGTTTTTATTTTTATTTTTTATTCTATAATATTCATGGTAGGGATTTTGTCGATACAAAATATTATTATTAATTTTGCTGATGTTTTATTTGTATTTTGGGGTAAAGAAATGGTGCTTAAGCTATTCGCCAGCGTGCAAAGAGAATCACCAATCCCACGTGCTTCTGCTCATCTCCCACCTTCTATCTTCCTCATCATTACCTCTCCATATTTTTTTCACTCTTCTTCACACAATCACTTTTTTTTTTTTTTTTTGAAGAAATTCTTCACACAATCACACTATTTATTGTTTTTTTTTTTACTTTTCTAACTAATGTATATATATATATATATATATATAGACATTACTTTTCTAACTAATGTATATATATATATAACTAATGTATATATATATATATATATAGTGTGATACATTTTTTTTTTTTTTATTATTTTATATATACCCAATATTTATACTGCTATATATAGTGATATTGATATGATTTTGCCAAAGAACTATAGTCTATAACTATAAGATAACTCATAAATTCAAATCTCTACTTTTTGCAAAAAATAATCATTGTTTTTTTAGGTTTTACGTACGAAAAATAATAATTTTGCATGCTAATAGACATGATAAGTAGTTTTTTGCATACCTAGAAGAATTGTAAAAAGACATGCATGATTATTTGATATATATTTATATTGTGGAGTACTGTGAGGTTAAATATATGATTTGATAAAGTTGAATTTGGTATTTAATACAGGTTTCTTACATCTATTGGGCTCACTGAATTTATTGTTCTTTATGACTTCATTTTCAAAATTCAACCTGATATTTTCTGCAATGCTATTCATGATAAGATATCTTTGTGAACAATGTATAAATATACAATGCCATATGTAAATATATAACCAACTAAACAGAAAAACGTAATATATATTTATTTGAGTGGTGATATATAACATGTATATTTATGAAAATGACATGACATGAGCGAGAGTGTAAATTGATATAATAATATAATTGTTCTATAATGAAATCGCATGGTCCACATCGGTTTACGTCCAAGTCATAGAAGGGACTAATTTGCCATTTCCGTTTTCTTCCTAATTTACATTTTTGTCATCGTTCTTACCTCTTAAATACATTTGACATTTCATGTAATTACTTTTTATTTTTTAGCGATAACTAATAAAATATAGTTAATCATTAAAAGAAAGATTGAATTTTAAGCAGCCATATAGTCCATACACCTCAACCTCATCTTATCAAAGGGGTTATAATATCAAAGTGCGACAATGAAATCGACAATAACCTCTTTTTCGTATTGTCTTTAATGAGTGTACACACTTTATGAAGAAAGTAGGGGAAAAAATATGCATTTATAAATGTTATAAGCAATTAGAAATTTATGTATATATCCATCACGAAGGAAAGGTGAAGGATGAATAACAAATGTCTCATTGTCTTTCTCACATTTTTTTAATTTGAATATATAAAATATAGAGGAAAATGTCGAATTTACCCATCTATACTTAGTATTGTTTGAGAAAAGTGGAAGCATGCTCATAGCAAATCATTGAGAGTAGATTACTTTTCAAAGAAAGACAAAATGTTAAACTTGATCATATCTCTATCCAAATAATTACTTTTGACTGAAATAATGCAGATTGCATTTACCCTTTCTTTTGAAGTTTATAAAGAAACAAATATACATCCGCATAATATTTATGTGAACTCTGGTCAAGACTAAAAGTTAGGGAGCCTAACATTAAGTATATAGTCTAGAGAAATAGGTCCTATATTGATGGTTGGATCACTTTAACAGTTGAAGTGGAGTTATCTTATCTCTATGTTCCATCTTAATAAAAAATATGAGACATCTGACTTGTATATATAATAATATATAACCTTTCCGTTTCCATTGATTCTTGTCATCGAGGTTTCCAATTTTATCATATGTCTATATTGAAAAACTAAAATACAAAAGTAATAATATACATGGTCTCAATCTTAGTAGAAGTCGTAGGTTTAAAGAAATATATCTATCTATCTATCCCTTTTCTCAATTAAGCTTCCCCAACACATAACATTTATTGGATGATTTAAGATCAAAAGCATTCCTATTTGGTGCAATGTTTCAATCGATTAATATCATCATGAACCAAAAAATCCAATAAAAATACAAACCATTTTGTTTGAATGTTAAGGAATAAAAACAATAACTTACAGTGACCAAGTGTAGATAGCTCTATTGGTAGTTGTTTTCTTCCGAAAAAGCTTATCTTCTACAAACTATGGTTCGAAACTTTCTTGAGAAGGAATTCGTTCCGATGAAAAGATGTATGGAATTCGGTCCAAAATTCCTCAATTAACCAAAAAAAAATTTACGAAGAGAAAGATGATGATGTAGAAGAAAGAAGAAAGCTGATATTTGTTTTTATTACCAAATGAGGAGAAATTTGAGTTGAAATGAAGCAGAACAAAGAATAAATATATATAAATTGTTTGTCTTTGATAGAGCCAAAGATATATATGGCTTAAATTAAAAAGCATAAGACTTATGATACAAACAACAATGTCCCATGACTTGTCAGAGTCGGTTCGTTTAAACTCCCAAACTAGCACCAGTGGTTGAGGGAACACAAATATAAAACCCGTCACGGCTCCGGTCCGGTATTGTCGACAAATGAGTGTGACGAGAGATTGTCTTGGATCAATCAGTGACCACGAACGACGAGGGCTAGAGGGGCCAATGGCATTATGGATATAAACGTGGTTAGAACAAGGGTGTTTTGGGGATTGCATGAGAGGTTCCTGTCGTGATGTCAACTCTACGTGTGAAAGAAGAAGAGATTTGTATGATTTTTGATTTTAAATGTTAATGTAACCCGAGTGGGTGTCTGGCCGACAATGCCTGCTTTGGATGGTCCCTTTGTGGCTGTGGGATCCATTTGTCCCGATTAGAGATCCTCCACGATTGGAGCTGAGCTGGATTTTGTACTGTCTTATAGATAGATAGATCTTGTATTTTCTTTCTTTATTTAGTTTTGGCCAAATTTGCTGTCTTTCTTGTGAAGGAGATAAATGGATATGTGGATGATTTTAAGTTGTTTGGAAGCATTTAGGATATATGAAAAAAAATTATATCATGATCTTCAATTTTTTTTACTCTTTGAAAAATATTTAATAGTCATGTATTTTATCTATGGATTAGTTTTATGTAATTCTAAAACAGAATTTAATCTGAGGAAATTATAATATTGGACGAAAACTTATATTTAGTTTTTCAGGATAAAAGTTCTTTTGCCCCAAAAAAAAGTTTTCAATATTACTTTTAGCTTTAATAACATGAGCAGAAAAAACGGCTCCAAATATTATCACAAATTGGCTCCGATTCTCTTCCAACATTGTTCAGCCTCTCAGGAACAAACCCATGCCCCTACCCACTTATGGGTGGAGTCTACTTAGCGTCATATATATCGTGGTTTATAGGAAACCCGTTAACACCACATGTAACTTAGTTTAGGAGAAACAAAAAAAAAAAAAACTTAGTTTAGGAGAACCATATAACTCCAAACACTTGCTTTATTTTTTATGGTTCTTCCGACTAGTCCTAGAAGTATTTGGCCCAATCTTACAATGGTCCGAACAACTCGATATATAAGGTTTTATTTTCGGCATCTATCTTTAGATGCCTGGTCCGAACAATTTTCTAGTCTCTAACGAGTATTTAAGTCAGGTAACTCATCATTATTATTAAGAGACAACCTTTTTTCTTCTTTCTATTTTCTTATTTCAAATAATATGGTTTTTTACTCACTTGAACGTTAGAGTCTTAGAGAGTTTTAGGAAAATAACACACTAACATTGTCACGAGTATATTCATTGTGGATTTTGTCTTCTACAGGACAAACTAGCTTGGAGTGTTTTTTCAACTACAAAAAAGACATAATTTTTTAATTAATGACAGTTGCGTAATTTGTACTTTTTTCAAATGATGTAAAATACTGATTCTCATCATATTTGCACTCATTCGGGCTTTGAAGTGCCTCTTGCAACAAACTTCTCAACAAGCCTTTGGAATAGATTGCCAAAATGTCATAACTCATAAGAATGATTGAGAGATCGGAACAATGGCCTAATTTCTAAACAAAGCTAAAGAAGTTCCACGCCTCAGAGGAGGTTTCACCTAATTTTCTTTATCCTTCATTTTTTGTGTAGCAACTCATAAGGCCGACCACTTGACTCGTCTAGCTAGAACCTATCTTAGAAGTTAGAACTTTGTACTTTGTTGGTTGTTCTATTTTGGTATGGGCTAGTTGTCACACCACCTCAAGTCTACAAGAGTTTTTTATTTTCTTAATCAATCCGTTGAAATAAAAACCATTTAAAGGAGTTGAAAATAGTCGTGCCATTTGCGTAATTGGTCGGGTCGGATTGGTTCCCACACATTTTAACACCGACAGCGGTGAAGATTCATAGCTTTTTTTTGTTTTGTTTTCTATAATTCTGAGAAATAAGATTCTAAGCAATAATGTCTCATGACACATCTTATCCAATCTTACACCAACAAGGAACAAAAAAATGTCTCTGTAGTCAAGATTGTCACAGATTTAAGGTTCTATACTGAGTTACGTCTAGACCCCGACTCCAAACTCACGAACAATAACAATGTATGATCCAAATAAATGTGACAATATTTACTAAAAATCAGGGTTACAAATCTTTGGGTTTTTTTACTCGTTTGTCACCTGTACAGACTATTCTTAAAAACTGGATCTGTCTCTCTCTATGAATTACATAAATAGATAGGCACAATTACATATGTATAACCTCTGTAGCTCGCATCGAAAGCACATGACGATTTCGAATTGAACTCCATATAAAGAATGCCTCTCTCACGCAATGAGAGAGCATATCAAAGTGTTCTTCAGCTGCTTCTCTTCATTGCACTTCCACCAAACTTCTTTTTTTTTTGTACCATAAGCTTCTTCTTTTGTCGTCTTGAACCGCGAAATGCATATTCAGATCTTCTGCTCTTTCGGTTTATTTTCCCTTCAAAGAAGAGTTGTCTATTGATGCAGCACGAGCTGCCTGAAACTGTACAGTGTACTTTCTTTGAAGCTCTCTTAGTTTGTCCATCAGTTCTTGGAACGATGGTCTACACTGCGGTTCGCTGCAGAAATAACTTAACCCACATTAGCTGCTGCGACATTTACTATACAAAACTATGAAAGAGTTTACTAGCTTTTATTAGCTAAATGTTTAGGTAAACCTGTGAAAACAAATCAGTATATTTCGATGATCAAAGTTCAAATCTACAAAAATTACTAAGTCACTAACTAATTGCCAACAGTGGTGTCGGTTGAAAGAAAACTAATACAAGATCTGTCAACAAACTTACAATAATTGTACCTAACTTGACCCTTTTATGGGCCCTGAATCTGTGGAAAATTGTCAACTCAAAAAAGCATATAGACCTTGAAGTCTTACACTCGTTAATGAAGTCTTCAATAGTATTTGTGTTTGGGACCCATGGAAATTAAAGGATTGAAATGCTGAGTATATGTTTTATCGAGCTTTTGTTTACTCAAGGTTTCCTAAACAGTAATCTTACAAATTCCAAATTCAAGGATTTGCAACATTTCTACATTTGTGGTTATTTTCTATGTTCATTCATGACACAAAGCATCAGGTTTAGTTCAGCTACTGCAGAAAATCAGAGCATGGCATATTAGGAGTTGTTTATGAAAACCAAATCTAGGTCCCTCCTATATGCAACCAATTTTGGACCGAAGAATCAGTGAGGCTATTTTCCTCTAACAAGGTAGTTACAGAATGTCAAATATGTTTTATGTACCTATGCCAGCAGCTTTCCATTAAGGAAATCCACTGAGGGTCAATGTCCTTTGGGACTTCCAGCCTCTGGTTCATGAACCCCACGGCTCCAATCACCTGCAAGTATCCTAATAAAACTTCTCTTCATATTTGGTTTACTGTGTGAGCGTATAATTTACATATAGGAACTAAAAGGAGACAAAAAGCAAACTTTCTTAAGCAGAACAGATGTTTTGCGATTGAAACAAGACCTCTAATTCGTATAAATGTTACAAAACAACCATTTGATTTGACCCAAAATAGCCAGATGGGTAGTATAGTTTCCAACATACTAAACTATACAAATTCTTTACAGGATATATGGAAACTAGATGCATATTAATAGCGACCAATTAGCTACAGTACAACTTTGTAACGTTGAGATTCTTACTTGGACTAAATATGGCCTTGTATATCTTTAAGTAAGATATGGTCACTTTTAGATTTCCCTAGTCTAATTTTCATTTGGAGACGATTTTTTTTTTTTTTTCCTAAAAGCGGAAACTATACCTGCATAGCATTTAGATTTTCCCATGGGATCTTCTCTGTCACAAGCTCCCATAGTACTACTCCAAAGCTGTAAACGTCAGACCTGCCATTTAAAGAGTAGGAAGAGCATCGTTAGAGATGAAAGCTCGAACAAACAATAAGCAAAGGAACTTAATCAAGTCGAAAGTGAGAAATTACTTTTCATCAGCAGCCTCATTTCGAAGAACTTCTGGTGCCATCCATTGGGGCTACAGAACAGATAAAAAAAGCAATGAAATTCATCGTGAGAGAACTGATATCATTAAAATAAAATTTTTTAAAAAAAGGAAGAAGAATCAATTCAGTAAAGAGTCTATGTAAAGTACTGTTCCCCTTCCGTTTGTAGTGAGGTACGTCTCATGCTTGATGCGAGAAAGACCAAAGTCAGCAACCTGTTAGAGCTGACAAAGTAAGTTAACTATGACAAACACCCTTTTAACTTCAATAATAGTTTCTAGTCTTGTAATTAAAATCTATGCTTCTTTTCTGATATATTCACAAAAGACGAATCATTATCTAAAGCTTCATTTACTGTTTAGAATATAGTTTATATGATTTTCCCTTTTGCTTTAAAGTCGGCGTAGTACTTTAATGATTAAACTATTGTTTACTCATACAAGATACAACTCCTCAATTCTGAAATGGGAATTACTAAACTTAATAACATTATTTTGATGACCTAGACTAATATATCCACTTGTGTCACAGAAAAAATCAATCAAGCAATATTTTTTTCAATTGGGGACATCCATATCTAGTTCACCCACCAAACTTATGTCACCTGCAAAATCTGATGAAAGTGGACGTATTTTGTAGGTAAATGATTATCTTTTTCTTAGCTCCATCAGAATTACCAACGGCTTAAAGTATTGGCAGTCCAGATTAAGGGAAACTATAAGACTCAACAATGAAAACAATACCTTCACAGTCCAGTTCCGATCGACCAGTAGATTTGACGACTTCAGATCACGGTGAATGATGGGTGGACTACAGTGGTGAAGATAATTCATGCCACGAGCCTGTGGTAAAGACTGAATCAAAGAGCGGAAAAGAAGGATATGCAGGACAGATGTAACAAATAACCAAAATAGAGCAGCTTATACTTAGAAAACCTTGGACACAACTGGGAAATCAACTAATCAAGTGTAATACTCACAATGTCTGAGGCCATATGGATACGTCGCCTCAAATCCAGTTTTGACTTGTTCCTTTGCAGCAAACGAAAGAGACTTCCACTACAAATATTAATTCAAAAGATTTAGACTTTTAGAGTGTGAGTCAGAGTTTTGGCCCCGGACGAAATAAATCCCGAAATGAAATATAGTATTAGCCAAAGAGAAGGGCCGAACCGTGGAAGAAACTCTGTCACTATACAAAGACGCTGAGGTGATGCCACAGCTCCCATAAACAGCAGAACGTTTGGATGTCTAAGTCTTTTCATCAACGATACCTTCAAAATAAAACAATTCCAGCATAGGTATTACCAAACTAGAATGAGTAGCTAGGCTAGCTAATCTCTGTAATGAGTAATTTTTCGGTGTAGATGCAGTTTGGAAAAAGATTTTGTACAGAAAAATTGCGGTAGTTTCGGAAAGATTTTGACATACGAAAACATGGAAGACAGAAGGCAGGTATTACTCATAAAACAAATAAAAATTTTAACAGTTTTTTTTTTTTGTTTTTTTTTTTCTGATATAAATAACTTTTACCAATCATGCTTAGAGAAGCGACAGAAAACAATAATACCTCTTGTTTAAAAGATGTTATGATCTCTTCTGAATATTCTTGTTTGGAAAACACCTTTACAGCCACATCCTGCACTGACATTAGCAACTCTCAGTAATAGTTTTTTTAAGTTGGTGAATTTCATGGAGGCTTGTAATAATCGATGATGCATATTCTTCAACGTCAACATATGACAAGAACGTACAGATCCAAACCATAGACCATGATAGACAGTTCCACATGAACCTGTATGTATAAAGAGGGAAAATTATAGCATGTTAGCAGAACAGAGAAAAAAACCCCCAAAATTTGTATGATGTCTTGAGGGATGTACATGTCTTTCACAAAAGAGATCATCTTTCTTAAAGGGGTACATCACCTTGCCCGATTTGTTCTCCAATTTTCAAATCCTCCCATAAGATTTCATAGTCTAAGCAGTCACTATCCATATCGACCTTGTTCATAACACTGCTGCTGGTACTTCCACAGCTGCTAGCACTGCTTGCGCTATTCACATTAATAGAACCCATATTCTCGTTATCGGCAGGTTTATTACTTTCACTTGCCTGTCTTTCAGACTTAACATTATGATAGGAATTACTATGATGAGCCTCTTCTTTTTGTTGTTCATTCTGCACCCAAGGCCACACAGAATGAGCATTTCTTCTTTCCAAACCTTCCCGTTCATTCCCTTTCCATGGCCATGGCAGTCCTTTCTTTACCATCCACTCTTCAGTTTTTGAGGTAAGTGTCTTAGGGATAACAGAGTTTCCATCATTTTCATCATTGGATTCTCTGGAGGGTTTCAAAGAAGACTTCTCATCGTTACATAAGAACACACCAAAAGGAGACTGGATCAAATTCCCCCTAGGTGTGATAGCACCACTTGTTTCTGCATCTTCCCTCTGGTCAGAGTAAGCAGCATCGAAAAAACCCTGATCAGACTGATGACTGCCCCCATTTCCACCCTCAGGGTGTGAGGCGTTATTATCACCTGCTCGCATTTTCGACCTGACCTTGTTGCCCACCTTGGATGCCTGAAATTTGGACTACACTAGTCAAAAGATGAAACAACATAACAAAAGGTGAGAATTTATAACGTACAATTGGACTAACCAAATCTGATATCTTAGATGCTATAGCAACTTGAATAGGCTGCTGAGAATCAAGGCCAAGTTTCGATACAACAGCCTCTTTGGAGTCAAAACCAAGCCTAGATGCAACACCATTCGTCCCCCGGCTAAAGCTCGTTTCCCCTTCTTTCCCCCTTGTTTTAGCTAGAGGAACTCTCGGGCGTTGAAAGAGTGCCGAATCGTTCGTGATACATATAATCCCAATAAGAGAATCAGTATCATCATAAAAAGGAGAAATCGTTGTCACAACCGAAAATCTCTCTCCTGCTTTGTTCTTAACAGGAAACTCTCCAGTCCAACTCTCTCCACTGCTGCAACGCTGAAAGATATTCTGTGCAACAGCAGCATCCTGACCATCTACAAGTATATTAATCGAGTCCTTCCCTAACGCTTCTGCAGCTGAGAATCCATAAAGCTTCTCCGCCATCGAGTTCCTAAAACAACCATTCCAACAAATTTGAACTCTGTACATAACTTGGCTGACATATCAGATACCAGATCCTATACTACAAACGATACCAATCCTCTCTAATCAATCATTCCGAATCTGAACATATCAGGTATCTAGAGTCTACACTATACTCTAAATCTATCCACAAACTCACACATCTCCTTCCCATATGAATCCATTTCACAATCCTAGCATTTGACTACTCATTATCGATTCCGAAAAACGAAGAAACAATGGAGGATTCCACAAGAAAATCTACCTACTCACCAAAAGATAATTTGGCCATTTAGATCGAAGACATGAACAGCTTGAGCCATAGACTGCAAAATATTCAAATACTGTTTATCGGTGAACTTGCCTGCCGATGGTCCTTCACCACCACCAGCTCCCTCTTTCCGTAAAGGAGAAGCGTGACGGAACGATGCGGCGCCGCTTTTTCTCCAAAACGGAGTTCCGTCTCCATTGTTTCTCCTCGAAGGTCGTTTAGGTGAAGAAGAATGCGAACGCCTTTTAATCTCCGCCGATACTTTGAGTTTCGACATCTCTCGCTTTAGATCTTCTTGGCTTTCTTCTAGCTCTTTTATCTTCTTCAATAGCTTCTCTGCTGGTGGATTCTCCATTGTGATTGGTAGTGAATGGAGATCGGAATCTGAAGGTGATTGAGTTTGAAATCGGAAATTGTAGGAAGCTGAATCAACTGTGAAAGCTCGAAGGGAGATTAAGCAAATCGTGGAAGAATCTGAGAATTTTTGAAGAAAGGTTTTTGTGTAGAGTTTCTTTAAGGAGTCAAACAATTTAGGAAAACTTGTTTTGCTTATCTTTGCTTCTTTGATTCTTTTATTTCTGATTTTAGCGTTTTCATTTTGTTCTTACAATTTTTTTTTATTTTTTTTTCGTTTTTACTACTTTTGCTTATTTTTCTCTGTTCTATCAACTTGTTTTTTTTTTTAATCAACTTGTGTTCAATAACACCTGAGTGATACAAATTTATGGAATTGACCAAGTATAAAAATATAGATCTATGGAAAAAAACACAAGTGTTAGAGAACGGTTTGTTGTTTATTGATTGGTAGTAATTTTGAATCCTACTTGCAGAAATTTTATTTTATTATGAGTTTACTAGTGTACTAACCCGTGCGTTGCACGGCCTTTTAGAATATAGTAATCTTTTTAACAGTTGGAATTAAATATAAAAGAGATGAAATCAAAAAGTACATAATAAGATGTGGTATCTGCTATTAGCCTATTACGCAGCAAATTTGACAAATTGATTTTAACAATGATAAGATCGAACAGACCAAGAACAATACCCTTAACACTGCTAATTGCAAACGACACGGAATAATACAATGATTGATAAAATCCTAGTTTTCTTCAAATCCGATTCTCGTCCTTCAATTCCGGCGTCGACGACCTCATGCTCTTTGTCTCCGAGAGAGTTGAATCATGAGAGCGAGCTGGTCAAAGGTTAAGTATTCATCAATAGCTTTCTCAATGCGACTTCTTGCTCTTTTTGTAAACCTCAGGGCAGTAACTTTCATAGCTGGAATCTTGTGTACCCTCAATTCCAACCAATATCAGAAAATGAAGCACATTTAAAATATGATCTAGATAACAAAATTTAAACCGAACATTGAACACATCTATGTTGCAGACTAAGTTCGGATTATCAGTGACCACTTTTGTTTCACAAATTGGAAAATGGTTCTAAAGAAATGAAACAGATTAATCAAGATCTAAGACTGATTTCAGCATAAAGATACAAAAGAGAGAGAGAGAGAGGGATCAACGAAATGGAACCATGCCAGCCATAAATTCCACAAGCCTATATAGAGAAAGAGGAGCTTTGTTGATTTTCTCATAAAATGCCTATTCAATATCACAACATTGAACTTGCAGTGAGTTCTCCTTACCAGAAAACGGTAAAACTGCAAATTATAAAAACAAATCTTATATTAAGTAAGATTCACCCAATTAAAAACCTATTCAAATTAAGGGAAAAAACAAAGGATAGAGATCGTTGCTGAATTTGTAACCTTGACATTAAGCTTAGGGTAGACATCATCTGACTTTGGAGCTGTCCTCTTGGTCTTCTTGTTCTTGCCTCAAGCTATCAGATCAATACCCTGCAAACACGAGCATTCAATCTCAAAATCAACCTTGGAAGCAAGGTTCAACCTTAAAGAAAACTAAGAGAAATGAATCATTCACACTCTAATCCGAGGCTTAAATGTCACAAGAAAAGACCAAACCACATTCCAAATCTACTTTACAACTACACAAATGACAGGAACCATCCAAAATCCCTTGTAACTACAATATCAAACTAAAAAACAGGAAAAACTTGTAGATGACATGAAGATTGGAAGACAGAGGAAGCGAGAAGCACCATTGTGGTCCAATGTTGTAACCGCTAACCTGTAAATTGAAAGATTTTTTAATAGAGAACACTTGAATAACAAACTAAATCATTGTGCAAAATTATGATGAACCTCATAAAGAACAATTTGTCAACAGACTAAATAAAATTTGAAGTTATGAATCCATTCGTTTGATATAATTCAAGTTCTTTCTCAAACTTATTCCAGTTGTTAAAATATAAACTGAGAATTCGTTGAGACATGTGATCGAATGATTAAACAATGATGAATAAAAAAACCAGAATTGGGAAATCAGAAATCAGAGTTTGTAAAAGAGGATTTTTTTTTTCTGTCGTGTATTTTTTTCTTTAATGAGAAAAGTAAAGTTTAATTGTTTTAAAAAGTGAAAGTTGAAAATTTGGGACTTAATCCACGTGTCAAATAGATAGAGTTGCAGTTAATAGTAAAGTGACTTGTGAATTATTAGATAAGGATGACACATAATTTAATAAAAAGACACACATTAAACAAATTGTTTATTCATAAGTTTTTTTTTTTTTTTTCTAGGAGGGGGTTGGGCCTAAACCTTAAACCTTAATCTTTCCCATGGCGTAAAGCATTCCTCCCACCGAAATCGAACTAGAAAGCACATGTGTCCAACCCCTGTACTTAAACCACTAGCCGAACGCACCATTGGTTACTCCTAAGTCTTAACCATCAGAGAAAAAAAAAAAAAAAAGTCTTAACCATCAAAGCAAACGAAGTATTGCTCAAATAACATAGAAGAGGGAGCAACTGCCGGCTATTGGGTGGGTCGATGAGGGAACATGTGCGGTTGTCGCTCCTCGACTTCTCCGATCATTTTGCCAGAATTTCTCCTCCTTCGGATAGGTTTTGTTAGTCCAGCAAACCTATGTTAAACCATTTGGTATTGGGCCTTTTGGGCTTTTAATTTTTCTTTTTTGGGTTGTATCATTTTTAGAAAGAAAAAAAAATCAATAAATAAAACCAACAAATTGAACCATAAAGAACATAATAAAGAATTTTCATTATACCATAGTCATGGGGCTATAATATACATGTGTAATTTAATCTAACCTTACAAAAGTGTCAGATACGCATTTTTCTAGGTCTCAAACTTGGTGGGTACTTCTTTTCAGAACTTTATGCAAACAATTACATAGTACTTTTCAAGACTTTTTCCCTAATATGAATACTTAGCTTATAAAACTGTTGACATCAGAAGAGTATATTATATACAGATTGTGAAAGTTTAAGATTAATTAGAGATAGTATTTGTGTATATTTTACAGTGGAAGCCACGTGGTTGTTGAAGAGAGAAGAAAGAGTACATAAGTGATTCTGAGCTTTTTCAACTTATAAAAAAAAAAAAAAGACACGACAAAAGCTGGAAGTGGGGGACTGAGTCACACAACGCGTGGTGTAGAGAGAATGATAATACTTCATCAATCAAGCCAAGCAACGGAACTTACGTTGAAACTTTCTTCATTGACCTAATTACCCTTTTCTCTCTTGTTAGTTAGTTCCTCAAGACAACAAAATCCATTCATCATCACCCACCTCTCTCACAAACTTCATACACACAAACAAAACACAATCACATAAAAAAAAAACTCTGTTTTTTTGCTCTGTTTATTCTTTAATTCTTTCAAAAATCTCCCCTTTTTGGGGTGTTTATTGTATCTCTTGTTGAACCAACCTCTAAAGATTCTGTTTTTTTTTGTGGTAAAGTTTGGTTCTTTATATCTCAAATCGAGTTCTTGTTCGAAGAAAGATGTGGTGGATGATGGGAGAAAACGGTGGTCACTACTGTTCTAAAAAGTCCGATGATTTATGTGGAACTCAGGTTTGTGATTTTGTCCTTCTTGAAAAAAAAAACAAGATCTTTAGTCAATGCTCAAAGAACCCTTTTGGATTCTACTCTCGATCTAAATTATAGATCTTGTGGAATCTTGAATTAGATTGATCTCTCTGTACTTGCTTAGATTAGTCAATATCTCTTGTTTGGTTTTTTAGTCAGCGATGATTGGATTCAAGAATTGACATTTTTTTCTCTTTGGTTTGGAATCAGGAATCAGATCGAGGCTTTGGTATTTCAAGACTCTGTTGTATCTTGCGTGGTGTTGATTTAAAATCGATTCTGTTTCTCTTAGTAATCGTACCAATGTGTGTTCTTGGTGTATACATTAACGCTCTCAAGATTTCATATTTCTTGAGACCTTTATGGGAATCACCACCAAAACCATTCCATGAGATACCGCATTATCACCACGAGAACGCTTCTATGGAATCTCTTTGTAAACTCCATGGTTGGGGAATTCGTGAGTACCCTCGTCGTGTCTATGACGCTGTTTTGTTCAGTACTGAAGTTGAACTTCTCACGATACGGTGGAAAGAACTGTATCCATATGTTACTCAGTTTGTTCTGCTTGAGTCTAACTCGACTTTCACCGGATTACCAAAACCGCTTGTTTTCGCGGGGCATAGGGATGAGTTTAAGTTTATTGAGCCACGGCTGACTTACGGGTCGATTGGAGGAAGGTTTAAGAAAGGAGAGAAGAATCCGTTTTACGAGGAGGCCTATCAGAGAATCGCATTGGATCAGCTTTTACGAATTGCGGGTATTACCGATGATGACTTGCTTATTATGTCTGATGTTGATGAGATCCCGAGCAGACATACGATAAATCTTCTCCGTTGGTGTGATGACATACCGAAAATCCTTCATCTTAGACTGAAGAATTACTTGTACTCGTTTGAGTTCCCGGTCGATGATAAGAGTTGGAGAGCATCAGTTCATAGGTACCAGACTGGTAAAACGAGGTATGCGCATTATAGGCAGTCTGATGTGATCTTGGCGGATTCAGGGTGGCATTGCAGCTTCTGTTTCAGACGGATAAGCGAGTTTGTGTTCAAAATGAAAGCTTATAGTCATTACGATAGAGTGAGATTCGGGCATTACTTGAACCCGAAAAGGGTTCAAAGAGTTATATGCAACGGAGCGGATCTCTTCGATATGATTCCCGAGGAATACACGTTTAAAGACATTATCGGTAAAATGGGTCCGATCCCGCATTCTTATTCCGCGGTTCATCTTCCCGCATACCTACTGGAGAATGCAGAGAAGTACAAGTTTCTTCTTCCGGGGAACTGCTTGAGAGATGAGGAATGAATTGGTTATTGTAACTAATATGATATGGAACACTACTACTAACTCATGATTATTAATTCTTTGGTGAATTATTTTTTGAAAGAGTTCATGGCGATTTTATTGGTTACTTTCGTGTACATATACAATTTAATTTATATTTTTATCTCTTTGGGAATTTTTTAAGGCAAGTTTTGTTTTTTCGGCACAAATCGAAGATGGTGTGGCATATGCTTGCACGACTAGCAAGCCAATGAACAAAATACGCCAATGTATTTTCTATTGATGAAACTATACAAAAATGAACATTAAGTACCAGACCGGTCAGTGTCACATGGCTATGTTATTGGAAAGAGTATGCGGAAAATAAATTAAAGTATAAGAGAAGATGATAGAAATATTTAACGAAAGTATTGCTTGGTTCTTTATTGGAAAAAAAAAGAGAGTATCGATTGATTTTATCAAAACCGACTTTTAGTGTTTGGCTGCAAATGATTGATACCTTTCAGAAACATGTATACATGCATGTTTTGTTTTTGTCGACGAAAAATGAAAAAAAAAAACAATAATGAACTCAATAATAATCCCTTAAATTGGTAAAATATGGATTTCACCCCCTCCTCCCACCTCCCGCCTCTTTATAGCTAGTGCCAAATTGTTGGGACAAAATTGATATGTAAGTTCGTCTATGGCTGGGAATTAAGTTTCCTCTGAGTAATAAATAAACATGTGCAAACCTAGGAACACCAATGTAATTTGTTCTTATAGGTGGTCAAGTCAGTATTTAAACCACAAGAGTCGGTCAATTTATGCCAGTTCTAAGAAGAGAGATGTGCCATGTATTCAGTTATATCTAAGTTTTCTCCAGTGGAAAAGAGAAAGAAATGAGGATGTTTCCGTTGTTCAGCTAAGAGAAGACATTTCATCAAAGAGTGGAAAAGAATGGATATTCTCAAACGGATAAAAAGGTTAAGTTTTTTGGGGAATACTTTGCATGCATTTAGTAAGACCTTGGGATGTTAAGCGTTGTTGTGTTTCGTTGGATTTTGCTCTGTGCTAGCCGACCTCGGGGAAAGAGCTTGGTAGAGTGAGCTTGCGCTTCTCGTTTCCTTAGGTTCGCGTGGTTCCGCCTTGAGAAAGCTCATGGTTAGTTCAAAGAGTAGCTCGCACGTGACGCGGGTGGAGTCGGTGTTTGTTTTGCTCTTTGTTTCAACGCCGTTGACGGCTCAGGTTCTTGGGCCACCAGTGAAAGGCTTCCTTTCGTTTTAGTTATCTTTGATTCGATCTTCGCCGTTTGACAACATGATGTTTCTCCCTTGAGGTGTCATAATTTAGAATACTTTAGGATCGTTTTATCGCTTCATTGATTCCGAAAGCGTCACTGCTTTTGTTGATGTCAATGGACTGATTGATTTTGCTTCCATGTTTTTTATCCTTTTTTGCCATGGGACCAAACTATAGGATCTACTTCATGTAACTCCTAAAATTTTTCATTTTATGAAATATTAACATTCTTAGCAAAAAAAAGGTCAAGAGTCATGTTGCATGGGTCCGATGCATTTGAGCGTTGCCACATACTTTCCCATTTGTGTTTGGTTGGTCGACAAGTGAATCATGAGGTGCATGGTGATGAAGAGTTTGGAGAGTCTATGGTTTTTATTCTTATGTGGCGAGTTACTTGAATTGAATTTATATGTTCAAGATACATGCAAAGGAAATAACATTAATTAATTAACCTAAATAGAGATTTCAAACATAAATAACTCTTAATTCGTGAGTACCTTGCCCCCTTATAAGTATCCATGTCTCGAGTCATGATGAATGGACTTGATGAAGCAAGGGACTATGCAATCGTCAATGCCCGCGAAATTTTGACGTCTTGAGTCCATCAGACCATTCATAAGAAAGTGTTCATCTTACCACGTATGATGTCCACGTTACCTAGAGTTCGTGGAGCACAAGTAGAAGCAGCCGTACACATAGGATTATGCCTAAAAACCTTTAGAACTAGTCCAAAGGTCAAAAACTAAAAAAACAAGTTTTTGACGCTACATGGTTTAATTTACATAAACTCAATTACACATAAAATTAAGTGATACACTCAAAAATGAATAACAGTTTTACCCCAAACAGATTTTGTTGGTGTAAGTTTGAAAGAAGTCTTAAAAGATTAAAGGCTTGAGGCCCAAGTTATTATGAAACAAGTCGGTTTCATAAGATGATTCTAGAGAGTAGTCTAGACCTAATCCTAATGTGTTCAAAGTCGGTTTAATAGTCTCTATATATAGAGGTACCAAGGTGTGGTAACCCTAAGAGTTTTTAGAGAGTTTGAGATTGTGTATGCTTAGGGTTTTTGAGTTAGTTTTCCTTGAGCAATAAAGAAAAGGTGTTCTTTAGGTTACATAATCTTGTTCTTATACCTTTGTGTTTGATTCAATAATTGGTATCAGAGCACAACTATTGAATCATACCACTTAGATATACAATACGAAACAGAGTTACAAACGTGTGTGTGGGATACAAGAAAAGGTGTTCTTGTACAAAACCTAAAACATGGGAGAGATAGTCCCTGTGAAATCTAAAGAGATCGGCTCTTCATCTATACGATGTCCGATGCTCACTACCACGAATTATACAGTGTGGACTATGAGGATGAAACCGATGCTTAGAGTAAACAAAGCATGGGAAGCCATCGAACCCGGATCAACAGATGGAGATCTGAATGACTTAGCAAAAGCCCTTCTCTTCCAGTCAATACCAGAATCACTAATTCTGCAGGTTGGAGAATACGAAACTGCAAAAGAAGTTTGGGATGCTATCAAAACAAGAAACTTAGGTGCAGATAGAGTTAAAGAAGCTCGACTTCAAACCCTAATGTCTGATTTTGACCGTCTTAAGATGAAAGAAACAGAGAGTATTGATGAGTTTGCAGGGAAACTCTCAGAAATAGCCACCAAAGCTGCAGCCCTAGGAGAGAAAATTAATGAAACAAAACTGGTCAAGAAATTTCTTGGATCTGTACCAAGAAAGAAATACATTCATATTGTAGCCTCACTTGAACAAGTTCTTGATCTCAAGAAAACAGGCTTTGAAGATATAGTAGGGAGACTAAAAACATATGAAGAAAGAGTTCTTGATGAAGAAGAAGAACCAATAGCCGATCAGGGAAAACTTATGTATGCAAATCATGAGTCACAGTCATACCAAGGCAGCTATGGTGGTGGCAGAGGCAGAGGAGGACGATATTCTCAAGGAGGAAGAGGACGAGGTAGGTTTAATAACCAACAAAACGGGAGGCAAGAAAGGGACAGATCTAAAGTAGTTTGCTATAGATGTGACAAGTTGGGTCACTTTGCTTCTAATTGCCCGGATAGATTGCTTAAGCTTCAGGAAGCACAAGAAAACAGAGATGATGAAACACATGAGGCAGAAGAGTTGATGGTACATGAGGTAGTCTACTTAAATGAAAAGAATGTCAGGCCAAGTAACTTTGAAACTCAAGAAGATGGAAAGAATGTTTGGTATTTGGACAATGGTGCAAGCAACCATATGTCAGGAAACAAAGAATTCTTCTCTAAACTGGATGAAACAGTCACTGGAAAGGTGAGATTCAGAGATGACTCAAAGATAGACATAAAGGGAAAAGGATCAGTCTGGTTTGTTAGCAAGAACAATGACAAGAAAATACTTGCAGATGTGTACTTTATACCAGATTTAAAAAGCAATATCATCAGTTTGGGTCAAGCAACTGAATCAGGATGTGATGTTAGGATGAAAGAAGATTTTCTTACTGTTCATGACAAAGAAGGAAAGCTTCTGGTAAAAGCTAAAAGATCAAAGAACAGACTCTACAAAGTCTTCATGGAATCTGAGTCTGAAAGATGCCTGCAAATAAAAGAACTGAGTGAGTCAGCTAAGTGGCATGCAAGATTAGGACATATCGGATTAGAAACAATGAAAACAATGATAAAGAAAGAACTGGTTACAGGCTTGCCAATCATTCAAACAGAAAAGGAGACCTGTGTCTCATGTCTACTTGGGAAACAATCAAGAAAAGCATTTCCCCAGGCAACTTCATACAGAGCAGGAACAAAGTTAGAACTTGTGCATGGAGATCTTTGTGGACCCATCACACCATCAACCTTGGCCCGGAATAGATATGTTTTCGTTTTGATTGATGATCATTCAAGATATATGTGGTCTATAATCTTAAAAGAGAAAAGTGAAGCATTTGAGAAGTTTAAAAAGTTCAGAAGATTAGTTGAGCAAGAAACTGGTACTACTATCAAAACATTCAGAACAGATAGGGGTGGAGAATTTACATCTCAAGAATTTCAGACCTACTGCGAGAATGCTGGGATACAGAGACATCTTACTGCACCATACACCCCACAGCAGAATGGAGTGGTAGAGAGACGTAATCGAACTCTCTTAGAAATGACAAGAAGTATCCTTAAGCACATGAATATGCCAAACTACTTATGGGGAGAGGCAGTGAGACACGCCACATACTTGATAAATCGGGTTGGAACCAGAACATTGATTGCAAAGACACCATATGAAGCTTTCAAGGGAAGAAAACCTAATGTAGAACACCTACGTGTATTTGGCTGCACAGGATATGCAAAAACAGAAGCTCAACACCTAAGAAAACTTGATGATCGTTCAAAACCATTAGTGCACTTGGGTACGGAACCAGGCACAAAAGCTTATAGGATGCTGGATCCAACTACTCGAAGAATAACAGTAAGCAGGGATGTCATTTTTGACGAAACAAAAGGTTGGAAATGGAGCCATCTGGGAAAAGATACAGGAAAGGAAATTGGAACATTTAAACTGAGTGTGAATGTTGGAGCTTTTGGAAATAATGGTCTTAGAGAAGCTCAAAATATTCAAAACCAAACCATAAATGAAACTAATGAAGTTGAAACTGGTGATAAAGAGGACAGTGAAACAGAGGAAACAGGGGAAAGAGATGAGTCTGGTGAAGAAGAAACAGAGGACATTGAGACCCATGAACAGAATCAGGATGGGCAAATACAACCACTTACCAGAAGAACTTCACAAAGACAAGTTACAAGACCAAAGTACCTAAACGATTATGTACTATTGGCTGAGTTTGAAAGTGAACGCCTCTTATTGGCTTTGGACGAAGAGCCATGGGATTATGAGGAAGCAAAGGAAATGGTAGAATGGAGAGAAGCCTGTAAGGATGAAATCTCATCAATTACTAAAAATAACACATGGAACTTAGTTGATCTTCCCAGTGGAGCTAAACCTATAGGACTGAAGTGGGTGTTTAAAATCAAGAGAAATTCAGATGGTTCTATAAACAAATATAAAGCAAGATTAGTTGCTAAAGGATATGTTCAGAAACATGGGATTGACTTTGATGAAGTGTTTGCTCCAGTAGCAAGGATTGAGACCATTAGGTTCATAATTGCTTTAGCAGCATCAAACGGCTGGGAAGTACATCATCTAGACGTAAAAACAGCATTCTTGCATGGAGAGCTAAAAGAGACTGTGTTTGTCTCACAACCTGAAGGGTTTATAGAAGAAGAAAAGAAGGATAAGGTGTATAAACTTAACAAAGCACTCTATGGGCTTAGACAAGCACCAAGAGCGTGGAATAATAAACTAAACCAGATCCTTCAAGGACTAGGCTTCATAAAATGCTCCAAAGAACCCTCCTTATACCGAAAGAAGAAAGATGAATGTCTCCTAGTTGTGGCAGTATATGTTGATGACTTACTAGTTACAGGCTCTAACTCTGAACAAATTCATGAATTCAAGAAAGGAATGTCTGCAACGTTTGAGATGAGTGATTTAGGCCTGTTAACCTATTACCTTGGTATAGAAGTATTTCAGCATGAAAGGGGCATCACCATGAAACAAGGAAGGTATGCAGAGAAAATACTAGAAGAAGTAAAAATGAGTGAATGTAATGCAGTTCACATACCAATGAACGCTGGCTTGAAGTTGTCAAAAGCAGAGGAAGAAAAGAGTGTGGATGAGAAAGAATTTAGAAGAATCATTGGATGTCTCAGATATTTACTTCATACACGACCTGATCTTTCCTTCAGTGTTGGTGTATTAAGCAGATATCTACAAGATCCCAAAGAATCCCATAGAGTTGCCTTGAAACAAGTACTTAGGTACTTAAAGGGCACTCTGAACTATGGTCTCTCATTTACTCGGGGAACTCAACAAGGCCTGGTAGGGTATAGTGACAGCAGTCATAATGTCGATGAGGATGATGGTAAAAGCACGACAGGACACATATTCTACCTTGGAGATTGCCCAATTACTTGGTGTACTAAGAAACAAGACACAGTGGCGTTATCGTCTTGTGAGGCCGAGTTTATGGCCGCTACTGAGGCTGCCAAACAAGCCATTTGGCTTCAAGATCTCTTGGAAGAAGTAACCGGAGAAAGGAGTGAGAAAGTAATACTCAAAATTGATAATAAGTCCGCAATTGCTCTGGCCAAGAACCCGGTTTTCCACGGAAGAAGTAAGCACATACACAAGAGGTATCATTTTATACGTGAATGTGTAGAAAATGAGTTAGTTGATGTAGAACATGTGCCGGGAGAAGAACAAAAGGCTGATATCTTAACCAAGGCTCTTGGACGGATCAAATACAAGGAGATGAGAGAGCTTGTAGGGATTCAAGATGTGACAAAAGGTGATTTCAAACTTAAGGGAGTGAATGTTGGTGTAAGTTTGAAAGAAGTCTTAAAAGATTAAAGGCTTGAGGCCCAAGTTATTATGAAACAAGTCGGTTTCATAAGATGATTCTAGAGAGTAGTCTAGACCTAATCCTAATGTGTTCAAAGTCGGTTTAATAGTCTCTATATATAGAGGTACCAAGGTGTGGTAACCCTAAGAGTTTTTAGAGAGTTTGAGATTGTGTATGCTTAGGGTTTTTGAGTTAGTTTTCCTTGAGCAATAAAGAAAAGGTGTTCTTTAGGTTACATAATCTTGTTCTTATACCTTTGTGTTTGATTCAATAGATTTGGTATCAAAACATAATAAAACCAAAATCAAAACCGTACTAGCTAGAACTAAACTAGATTATATAATATGCCTCCATCGATATTTAGTAATTAAGAATTCAAATTTTCCACGTGAATTGGACTAATCATTAATTAAGAAGAACGGAATCAGAATAAATATGTCTACTCAACTTTCGGTATGGTGGTGGTAGAAAAGAGAATAAGATTCAAATCCCATTACGAATAATTGCCATATGGTATCATACTGCAGTACAAAAATTGTATATATATAAACACCTGAAAGATTTTGATTACTTATCCCTATCAAAGAAAACTAACACAAGTATATATTTAAAGAAAAATGCTTGATAAGCTTACCAGAAGGATCGGAGGGTTCGGGCGCGGACACGGGCATTTCCAGGCAAGCGGCGGCTTCGGGTTCGAGGAGCACAAGGAGTTTGTGACTCATATGAGGCTTCCGGCCAACCATGGCCGTCCTCCCATGGCTCACATGCCTGTCTGCGATGAAGAAGACTCAGACTCAGATGTGGAGGAGTTCTTTGAGAGAAGCCGGACCCACCACACTACTGCGTTGCCGCAACCACTTCATCTGAACTTCAGGCCTCCACCTCCAATGACTCAGCCTCACCACAATGTCGTAGGTTATCTCTTTTGGTGTTTCGACCTTACTAATCATGTTATGGTCTGTTATATATTTAGATATATTCTATGTAAGAGCATCTTCATTGTCTCAGGAGAGTTTCTTAAAACTGAAATATATATTAATGATTAGTTTTTTAAAAATATTGGACCACATGAAATATAACATGTAAGCTGAAGAGTCTCTCATTAGCCGCATACTAGTATTGTTTCTCGAACAGAGAAGTTGTTTTCTTTTTTTTTCTTTTTTTTTCTTTTTTTTTTCGAACAGAGAAGTTGTTTTCTCTTTCATTATTTTTCTTTATTTTCTAATATTTTGATCTTTAGATATAACTTTAGAGACCACTAATGGAGGTGGCCTAAGGTATTTCCTTTTAAAAAACTTGAAGTCCTGAAAATTGGTGCTAAAATTTTGCCAAATAAAACAATTGATTCTGATTTGTATACACATCAAAAAACAAAATTATATAAATAGATTAAAGAGGTGGTGATAAAAGGGAGTTGGTTTTTGTGCCCTAAGTTTATGGATTTATATATGAGCCAAGTCCGGAACTCCTACCGTTTTAAAAGTAATGTGTAATACACCGTTAGTCAGACTTTGTCTAGAGTATAGGCAGAGGAAACCATAGCTTCGAGCGTCAGTCCACTTGGGTTTTGAAGCTAAGTTTTAGGAAATTTTTTGTGCTTTTTGTTATATATTAACAAAAAACTATAGTACAAAAGAAACACCAATTTTATAGAACCTTCTGAGACGTTCCTTGCCAATTGTCATCCTAAGTTTAATATATATGTTTTCAATTTGCTTGATGATCATTTTGCAGGGGAAGATGGGTATTGGATTGCAGGGGCAGCATGAAGATGCATTCCATGGAGGGCACGGGATGAAGCACCACGGTGGACACGGGATGCAACACCATGACATACATGGGATGCAGCACCACGGCGGGCATGGAATGCAGCACCAAGGGGAGCACGGGATGCAGCACCAGGGCGGGCACGGAATGAAACACCAGGGCGGACACGGAATGCAGCACCAAGGGGAGCACGGAATGCAGCACCAGAGCGGGCACGGAATGCAGCACCATGGGGAGCACGGAATGCAGCACCATGGGGAGCACGGAATGCAGCACCAGGGCGGGCACGGGATGAAGCACCACGGTGGGCACGGGATGCAGCACCAAACGGAGCACGGAATGCAGCACCACGGCGGGCACGAGATGAAGCACCAGGGTGGGCACGGACTGCAGCACCAGGGCGGGCACGGAATGCAGCACCACAACATGCATGGGATGCAGCACCAGGGCGGAGTAGTGGTGAAGACTACTGAAAATTGGCGGGTCAGCAAAAGCGGCGGCAACAAACTCGGGTGGGGGAGTAAGGGACTCTAGACTCCACCTAAATACTCTGCCGGATCAAGTAAGAAAGAAATGATTATGTATCTCAAGTAATACACTTATAAGATGTATGTGTGTGATGGACATGTTTCTGTATCGCATCAAACTAAATAAGGGACTTTAAACCTCTAAAAGGTGCTTATGTTTGATGACATTATAATTACTAAGGAGTGTTGTTGTTGCTGCTTATGTTTAATAAAAGTGATGTATATTATCAGTTGATTACCCCTCGTGGAAGGAGTGATTATACTTCACAAAATTAAAAGTAACATTGTGTCGTAACAAAGACCCTAGTGAATTTATAAGTTAAGTAGTGCAGTAAGATATGTCGTTCATGTGTCACTGGTACGATATTAGCAACAAACGACATGTATATAGTATATATTGTTTTTTAACAGCAACAACTACAAAATCATGTTCGTTTCAATGTTTCTGAATTCATTAAACAATTAGACAAATGTTTTTTTGCAATTATAGACCAAAAATTCAGAACGGTACAGAAATTAATAGTTTACAACTTTTATTAATCGTTGAATTGTGTGGGTGAAATCTAAGCTGCATGGAATCGGAAGCGGGTACGTGGAAGCGGAAGCGTTTGGAAGCGTAGAAGCGAGTTTTTGAAAAAAATTAGGAAGCGGGTACGTGTTGGAAGCGTGTATATATATAAGTATATATGAATATATATATATATATATATATAAGTATATATGAATATATATATATATATATATATATATATATATATATATATATATATATATATATATATATATATATAATAGATTGTTGATATTTTAGTTGAATTGGTCTAAAAATTAAAAGATTTAAGTATATAAATTACAAATCACAATCACAATTAAAACATAATAAGAAAAGCAAATTTTATAATTTTAGTGGTTTGATTTTTTTTCTTATTTTGGTATTTTTTTTATATTAATATGTAAATTGAATGATTAAACATTATTGAACCAACGTTAACTTGAAAAAAAATGCAAACAATTGGGCCTTAGTGTGTAAACAGAATTGGGCTCAGGGAAAAAAAGTAAAAAACATAAAGAAACACTAAAACGCACGTGGAGAGAGATATTCATCTTCTTCATTTAGATCTGGTTTTGTAAAAACCATCGGAAGAAAAAAATCCACCCGATTCCATTTATAAACACTTTCACGCTTCCAACTCAGAATCGACGCTTCTAAAACGATTCTAATCGCCACTTTTTGAGAATCGCGATTTCCTTGCGATTCCTAACGCTTCCGGACGCTCCCGTTTCCGATTCCGATTCCGGTGCGGGAATCGGAGCTCCACCGACGCTTCCGTGCTATGTAGGGTGAAATCGTGACCATAGAACGAAGATGAATTCATTTTGTTGATATTTCTGAAATCGTTTTCTTATATCCCTATAACGAAATATCAAAGAAAAAGAAAATATACAATTTTCTTCTACATTTATCAATTGATATTGAAAAATTTGAATAAACCACAAAATCTTAATATCTTATGTGCACAGGAGTTTCAAAACTCTGGAACCTAAATTCTCTACTCTTAATTCAAATTATATAACATATTGCTTCACGAACTCTAGGTAACGTGGACATGCTACGTGGTAAGAAGAACACTTTCTTATGAATGGTCTGATGGACTCAAGACGTCAAAATTCACCGGCATTGACGCTTGCCTAGTCCCTTCATCAAGTCCGTTCATCAGGACACAAGACATGGGTAAGGGGCAAGGTACTCACGACTTGGATCGACAAGGCCTCCATAGCAAATCCCTACTACGCGGAGTAACACGACTTAATGGAATCGAACTCCGGTGGGGAAGGCGGAGTTATTTATGTTTAAAATCTCTATTTACGCTAATATTATCGACTCAAAAAAAAAAGATTATATATTATGCCTCCATCAATATATTCAGTCAATTAAGAATTCAAAATTTCCACGTTGAATTGGACTAATCATTAATTAAGAACAACGGAATCAGAATAAATATGTCTACTCAACTTTCGGTTTGGTAGTCGTTGAAAAGAGAATAAGATTCAAATCATATTACGAATAATTGCCAAATGGGATCATATCCAACACCAATTTAAATGAACACTAGAAGACTAATACAGTAAAGGAACTGTATATATAAATATAGAAGCACCTAAAAGATTTTAATCACTTATCCATATCAAAGAAAGCTAACACAAGTATATATTTAAATAAAAATGCTTGATAAGCTTACTAGAGGGATAGGAGGGTTCGGGCGCGGATACGGCCATTACCGGAGAAGTGGCGGCTATGGGTTCGAGGAACACAAGGAGTTTGTGACTCATGTGGAGTCAGAAGGAGGCTACTTTGACCGTCAAGCCCGCTATGACCACCGCATGAGGCTTCCGGCCAATCATGGCCGTCCACCCATGGCTCACATGCCTGTCTACGATGAAGAAGACTCAGACTCAGATGTGGAGGAGTTCTTTGAGAGCAGCCGGAGCCACTACACTACTGCGACATTGCCTCATCACAGCAGCAACCAGCACCAACAACCACTTCATCTCAACTACAGGCCCCCACTACCAGCAACCACCAACAACAACTACCAGACCCAGCTTCACCACAACGTAAGTTATCTCTTTTGGTGTCTTATAAGGTATAGATATAAGTATCTTAAACTGTTTTGAAGTTCTGAAACAATTGATGCTAAAGTTTTGCTAAATAAAACAGTTGATTCTGATTTATATACACATAAAAAAAACCAAATTATATACACAGACGAAAGAGGTGGTAGTGACCTAGAGGTAAAATGCAGGTTGGTTCTCTTGTGCCTCAAATCCAAACCCTCTTAGATACGAAGGATTTTTTTTTTTTTTTAATAATCAGAATATTTAAAGGCTGATTCTTTGGGAGATATTATAGGTCAAATGTCTGGAACTCATTAAAAAATATTATATAAACAGTTTTAGTATCAAAGTCATGTGTAAATACACCAATAGTGACTTTTTTTAAAGCATAGGCAGATGAAGCCATAGCTTTCACCTTCAGACCACAGGGTTTTGAAGCTAATTTTTAGGAAAAAAGGTAGTGCTTTTTCTATATTAACAAAAAATCATAGTATAAAAAGAAGCACCAATATTTGATATTATATAGAACCTTTTGAGACGTTCCTTGCCAATTGTCATCATATTAGTTTATATTGTTTAATTTGCTTAATGATCATTTTGCAGGGAACGATGGGAAAGATAGGTAATGGATGGCAGGGGCAGCATGAAGATGCATACCATGGCGGGCACGGGACGCAGCACCACGACATGCATGGGATGCAGCACCAAGGCGGGCATGGGATTCAGGACTACAACGGCCAATGGATGAAGCAACAAGACATGCTAATGGCTCCCCAAGTTCCACCACGTCATGTATACATGAACCCAAACCACCGCAGCGGTTACAGCCATGCAGTAGTGGTGAAAGCTACTGAGAATTGGCAGGTCAGCAAAAGCAGCGGGCGCCGCAAACTCGGGTGGGGGAGTAAGGGACTCTAGACTCCACCGGATACTCTGCCGGTTCATGTAAGAAAGTAATGATTATGTATCCCAAGTAATAAATGTATAAGATGTATGTGTGTGATAGATATATGGTCATGTTTCTGTATCGTACCAAAACTAAATAGGGGACTTTTAACCCAAAAGAAGTGCTTTCGTATGATGACCTTATGATTACTAAAGAGTGTTTTTGTTGTTGCTTATGTTTGATAAAAGTGATGTATATTATCAGTTGATTTTCCCACCTGAAAAGATTGATAGCAGAAAATGAAGTTTAAAAGTAACGTTGTGGTGTTACAAAAACCCTTGTAAATTTATAACGTAAGTGGTATATTATAAGTTAACTTTATGTGTCACTGGTATCAGCAACAAACGACATGTATAGGGTATATTATTTGTTAACAGCAACAACTACAACATCATGTTCGTTTTAATGTTTCTGGTTTATCGAAACAATAAGACAAATGCAACGTTGGTTTGCTTCTCGCTGCTAATCAACTCCTATCCAAAACTCTGTTTTTTCAAATATTTCTGGTTTTGTTTATAATCACTCTCAATCAAAGCTGATGTAAAACGTTTATTTTTCTTTTTGAATATAATTTAACATTTTATTCAAAAAAAAAAAAGAAACAATAAGACAAATGGCTTTTGCAATTATAGACCAAAAATTCAAACGGTAAGGAAATTAATATAGTTTCTAACAACTTTTATCGTTGAACAAAAACAAAAAAAAAAACTTTTATCAAACGTTGAGTTGTGTCAACTTGTGTAGGTAAATGACGATAAAACGAAGATGAATTCATCATCCGATTCTGTTTATATCTTTGAAATCGTCTTCTTAAAAAATATATATATCTACTGATACAGGAAAAATTGAATAAACCTAAAAATCTAAATATCTTATGTGTACAAGAATTTGATAACTCGTTCAAACTAAATTCTTTATATTCTTAACTAAAATATATAGAAAACATATTAATATCATAATCATATAGATATCTCTAGTAAAAAAAATTGTCATTTCATAATGATTAAACTCAGATTTGTATACAAAGATATATGATTCCTCCGGCATATATGATTTCATTGCTTCATTTTTCAGATGATCAGAGAAATCAATAACATTATATGTCTTCTTTTACCTCAAAAAATCTGTTTTAAAATGAACTTTACATTGTCAATAATTTTTTTAATACTTTTTAATATCCTGGGTCTTTATTATAGACCAAGTCTAGACTAACTCCTGAGTCCAATAAAAATTGTATGAGTTTTATTGCTATTGAAGGGGTTAACGGATGGCTAAGCAAGATAGTTACTATAATTTCACGTTTGAGGCGATTTTTTTTTCTGGTTTAGACCAACAAAACCATAACTCCACTACCACTTGGTTAAGAGAGACACTCTAAACTTTGCAAGCATTAGATGCAATTTCCATCATAACGATTGAAGAGACCATTCCACAACGGAGATGGACCTTACATTGATCTTATCCACACATATTTTCATATGTTCTTTACAGATGTTGCAGTCAAAACACGCCATTTAATCAATTATTAAAAGCATCTAGTTCGATTGAATAACCAACAGTATAGTTCTCGTTTACCGTTCGTTTTCTGTTTGTTCATATGGGTATATATACCTTAGCAACTCTCCTCTAAACCCATTGGCCCACTTCTTTATATTTTCAAAAGTTATGTCTTTCTAGCTACTTGTTGGATATATATATGTAACCGTACAGTTATACAAGAATAGACATGCGCGTCTCTAGATTTAACAAAGAAGATAAGATAAAAAGGTATCCAATAATTCAGCCTCATCCAATGTTTTTTACCCGACATGGACAACGAACTGAACGATCGTCCGAGTTATCCGGCTGTTGGGGTCGACCTAGATCGACCGTAACTCAATAGGTAAAATTGTTTTTTATATAACATAATACTCTCTATAATTCATTTTGTGTGAAGTTTAAGATTTTTATAAACAGATTAAGAAATCACAAAAATCTCATTTAATCTACTTTTTAACTATAGAATCATTAACTATAACTAATTCAACCAATAATTAACTATATTGTAAAATAGAAATGATAAAAAATATGAAATCAATACAATAAAACCCCTTGAAACTCTCCAGAGCTTGACACATCAGATTTTTTAAGTTTTCTAAAGCTGACACCTCAGTTAAAATTAAAGACCAATGAAAACATTCTAAATAATACAGCTCATGTTTGTCTTCCAATTATATCACTCTATTTTTCCACCTCATTTTTTTTCAAGATTAGGTCCATCTAAAGTAAAAGCCCATTTAATAACCCACTTAGTTGACTAAAAAAACTAAAAACCATTTTTCCACCCTTTAATCTTTCCAGCCCAATTCTCTTTGCAGCCCAATTTTTTCACAGCTCCAGCTCCAGCTCCAATCTCCTCTTCAATCAATTAATCGATTGGGAAACCTAAAGACAAAGCTATCAGATATGGCTATACTTCTGTCCCAAATCAACCCAATTATAGTTATGATTCGGATACACGATCATCGGGTTGGCGAGTTCCTGCTTTCTCTTCGCGGAATGCTTGGTCCAGGAGTTATTCAGTAAGTCAACTTTTCTTCTTGTCGCAGATGCTCCTAGAGGAATAGTTTAGCCTCCTTATCGGTTCGATGTTTTGGTATTCTCTTTCAGATAGTTAACAGACGCTTGCTCGATGATCCTCCAGCCCCTTACTCAAGTACAGCGATTTCATCAACCGTGTACTTAAATCATCATCCTCTGATTATTCCTACTTTTAATTTTAGTAACATCAAATGTGCAGCTTTCGGCTTTGTTGAAGGAATGTATTTCTTTACAAATTCTCAATGCTTGTACTTTTAGGTGGTGTCACGATATTGGCCGTCAACAAGCTGCTAATAAACCTCTCTTGAAAACTGTCTTTCAGGTAAATTTTATGATGCTTGCAAAGTTAAAAACTCTTTATGAGTATCACAAAAATATTTGTTTACCTTTAAGTTTGAAACTTTGGAGTTGTGTTTGGCAGGTTATGATGCGATTGTTTAGTCCACGTAAAACAACAATATTGTTTGTAATACGAGATAAAACCCGGGTAGACTCTCTTCTTTTTTCTTTATCATTCTTTTTACATTGCAAATATGCAACAGCTAACTGGTACATACATTGTCTATTGATGATTCTTGCTGCAGACGCCTTTGGAAAATTTTGAGCCTGTGTTAAGAGAATATATTCAAAAGGTATAAGAGAAGTGACTTTCTGCTAATTCCAAGTTGATATTCAAAGCTGAACACTGGTATTGATTTGAGGAATTAATTTGGTTTCAACATCGAAGTTATGGTCTCCATTGATATATGCTTTCCTTACGGTTTGTTAAATTGTGATGGCAGTGGGAAAATTTAGATGCACTTTATAATGAATACAATTGGTATTTCAAAAATCTCCAAGTAAGTTGTTTGTTTATGTTTCTACATTCTCCATTTGTTTGTTGTCTATTGTTGAGTCTACAGGTTTTTTGGTGTTTACGAGAGATTCTTGTGTTTATGTTTCAGGAAGCATTGGAGGAAGGAGGAGTGCTCTATGGGAAGACAGTATTTGTTTTTGGCTCTGCAGAACGTAAGATGTTTCTCTTGTTTGTTTTGTACTGTCTCTTTTATCTTTTGGCTTGTTTGAATCATCTTTGACACTTAATATGGTTATTTCTGATAGAAAAGAACCAGTTGAAAAGAAATAGAAAACACATGTTCTCCTCGATTAGGCTCAAGAAATTGTCCCTTAAAGAAACCATATTCTCGGAAGATTACATTGTGCATTCTCAAACTGAACCAAAACTAAGTAAAATTGGCGAAGGGAAAATTGTATTCTTAACTACTTTATTTTTCACCAAGACCGTAAACGATGAATTCAGCTGTGATGTAAGAAACACACTACTAATCTAAAACCAAACATAGGATTTAATCCAAAACTCAACACTACATACCAAAGCCATGAAGGCACCAGCTTTTACAGGAGATATTTCTCAACAACTGTCCGGCCAAACTTCTCTTGAACATCCTTTGGGGTTTCAACCTGACAAAGAGGAAATGAGATTGGTTCAGATCATAAGGTTTTAACTACAATCCCCTTTTATTGAATTTTTGTCACCACTCACTGCATTCAAGGCCTTCACAACTGCCTTAACGGTGTTGTATGAATTCCTTAAACCAATCACCTGCGGAATGTGGACCACAACCATACTTAAACTCCAGGAAAAAAAAACAAGAGTCGATATTATATCAGGATGAAGCAAAAATGCACCTTCGATTTGATGTTCTTGAACACTGCTAGGAGCAAGATTGTTTTCACAACTCTCCCAACTTTCATTCACGTCGTTGTTGGTACCAGGGTTAAGCCAAGATCATTTTCATTAAATAGAAAAAAAAGACTTAAACTTCAGCTACAGATATCAAAAACAATAACAATCCTTCAAACACCAAACAAAAAAGATCAAAACTTTATTACATAAACAAAAACAAGAAACTAACACACCATGCCTAACTACAATCAGAACAATCATCTAATGCAAAATTAACCAAAAAAAGAAACAAAACTCTAACCTTTAGAACATTAAGATTGGGAGAAAAAGCTTCAATGAGGACTATGCAAACAGCAGGAAACAAAAGACGAAGACTTTGCTAATTTTTCAGAGAATCCAAAACCAAAAAACTCCCTGCAATATAAACGAAAAAATCAATAATCGGAGATTAAAATCACCGATTATGGTGATGACTAAAAGAAATAATTACCTGGTTTTAGAGATTTAATCATGGAGAAAGAGAGATAGAGATCCCAAGCAGAGAAGAAAGAGGCGGTGAGAGAGACAGAAGAGAGAGACGTCGGTTTTTAGATTCCGAGTTTCAATAAAGGCAAGGGTGAATTACTCAATCTTTAAGATTGATGTTTGTTTCGTAAACCATTGATGTGGACCCTGTTATGTGGGCTGTCTTTTTAGTGTTGTATTTGGGCTTCCTTTGTTGTAAACTTGTAACAGTTTGCTTAATAAACTACAGTTAACGAGAAAAAAAAAAACACCTACAATGGGATAACAAACTTCACTCAAAGCCCAAAAAAACCCAGACGTCAAAGACCTTTAATTGATGACAACTTCTTTCATTTTGGGAAAACCCACTAAGAATTGAATTATATATTCACATCAAAGAAACATCACATTTCGTTATATGTTTTTTTTGTCATCTCAAGAATCTTTGTTAGACATGCGATTAGTTCTTGAATCAAAATCAGAGATTTTTTATAAAAAAATGATGCTTATATATTTATTTATATATTTATATAGAGACTACATTTTGTTTTGAATAATTATTGAAAATAATTAATATTATACAATGGTTTTTATGAAACAAAGTTATAAAATTCATATTGAAATGTAAATTCAGCTAATATTCAAAGCTTAACAAGCATAAATTCAAAAAAATACCCCGCGGCGAAGCGCGGGTTTCGCCCTAGTATATTTAATTTTACATAGAAATTTGAACTCCACTTAAAATGAAACAAGATATTTTTTTTAAAACACCACTTAAAATGATACGGATGGAGTATGTTTATAAGTAAGAAATTTCAATACATATTTTATGATTTCTAACAAGAATTATTTTATAATTGAACATTCTATATTCAAATTAAACAAAAAGAAAAAAAAAACACTAAAGATAAATTGCCAATGACAAAATAATATTAGTTATTTCTACTATCACGTTGCTTATTTTCTTCATACTAGTGTAGTTTCCATCAAAATCTAAAGAATCACATATAATATGTTGTAATCAGTATGTTACAACTACAATTAAAGAGCAGAAAGTTAATCATCATTTTCGAACACAATCGCTTCAACCAGTAATACCGGATCACATATATGTCAATGCGATATTTGTTGGGAGTTTCCTTTCTTTAAAACTTTTGTTGGATTTATAATTAGTAAATATTACTATTGGATCCAAACATGTTTAGTGACCGAGTCATATATGAGACTTGCAACGTCCTCGCAAAAATTGCGAAGGAAATTGGACTTCGCAAATTTACGTCGCAATTTGCTTGTTTTCTTGTAGTATATATATATATATATATAGGGGCGGACCCACGTTGGAGTTGGGTGGAGCATGTGCCCCATACTAAATCCTATAAATATTGTATAAGCTATATATGTACAATGAAATTTAGGTAGCCTAAATGGTTTTACAGCTAAGGGTGCCTCATATCAATCTAGGTTCGATTCCCAAAATTGTAATTTGGGTAGATTTTTTTTTATAATCATAGTATAGTTTAGCTAATTAAATTTTAACTAGTATTTTATAAATAAAGTGCCCCATATAGAATTTGGGCCTGGATCCGCCACTGTATATATATAGAGGGTTATCGGGTCTGACCACAGGCAGGTCCCGGTCGGGTCTTATAACATTGCTTTGCTCCTGAAACATGTTCGACGATTTCAAATGTATATCACGAGTAACATGCAAGAAGAGATCAAACAAAGACTTAATAGAAAAAATGGTATTTGATACCTTCTTAAGCATTAAAATCATCATCATCTTGCCCCTCCTTAATGAGATCTTGCCAACTTTCTGGTATATTTGATGGGCTTCCTCCGGTTTTCAAAGTAGATATCGGTTACATCTGTGTTATGACGACTAAACAGGGTTCACTAAATTTTTGGACTACTTCCTTTAATAGCAAGTGTTCGATCTTTTCAATTCCCTGGATTGATATATGTGGGACGGCTAGTTTTAGTGGTATGTTTTTCTATCCAAATTGAATTCATCATCATTTGCTTATGGTAACTAAAGCGGAAAGTAATCCATGTGGTCACCAAAATCACCGTTACTTCTCTTGGAGGATATTTTCGATGTTTCTTCTAAAGGAACCTTATATAAAAATGTTTGGTCTATATAATCTAAGTATCTAACCCAAGCCTTCTTTTCTCATCTTTTTCCTACTTAATCTCGGTATTTAATTTTATTTGAGAATAAAAGACACAAGCCTATTGTAGTATACTAGTATTAACAAGTCCAATGTAATGTCAATTAGCCCATGTGTTTTATGGTTCCAAACAAGTAATTCCCTAGAAATGTCTATGTAATACGAACTTTGATTGTAACCTTGAGAGTTGTCTCAAAACAACTCTCTTTCTTCATCTTTATAAATGTATAAATTGAATCATTGTGTTCTTGGTGACAACCAAATAATATTTCCTTTTTTAGTTTCTTTGCATAATAAAGCTCATCACCTGTTCTCGTCAGTTGGATCTTTATGTCCTCCAGACCATTCATAAGCAATTGTTGTCCATTTATTGCCGTAACATGGCCGCGTTACTCATGTTACCTAGCTTTTGGGGAAGTACAAAGAACAAAAAAAAAAAAACTAAGTTACACAACGCTTCGTCGAAATCCAATTAGGAATGACAATTTAACTCAAAAAGAATTTAATATTAAATCAAAATTAAAATCCGTAATAAATAGAACTAAAAGCTAGGTTTAATTTCTAATTTCATTATTACGCTTCCACCAATATTCAGCCAATTCGAAATTGGAATTTCCCATGTGAATGGGACTGATCTCTAATTAAAAAGACGAACGGAATTAGAACAAACATGTCTATTCAACTTTCGGTATGGTGGTGGTAGAAAAGAGAATAAGATTCATATGATCATACCATGAAATTACGAATGATATCCAAAGGGAATCATATCAAGGACTAACTCTCTAATGAACACTAGAATATAGTACTACAGGAATTCTATATATATAGAGAAACACCCTGAAAGATTTTAATCACTTATCCATATCAAAGAAAACTAAACAAGAAAATACATACAAAGAAAAATGCTTGATAAGCTTTTCGGAGGAGTTGCCGGAGGAGTTGCCGGAGGTATTATTGGAACGGTCGATGGGTTCGCTAGAGGGGCCGGATTATGCCCCAATAATAACCAGAGCAACGGTCGCCGCTTCGAGAATCACAATAAGCCGCGTCCCGTCAACCATGGCAATGGTAACGGCGGTTCAGCAGTGGTGAAGCCTTCGGGGAACTGCGGCGGCCGCCGCCAGAAAGACAGGGAGTAAAGGACTCCAGACCGCACCCAGTAATGATGATGTATCCTAAATAATAAATGTATCCCAAATAATAAATGTATGCGTGTGATAAACATGTACTAAAACCAAATAGGGGACTTTTAATAAAAAGTGTTCTTGTTTGATTACCTTATGATTACTGTTGTGTTTATGTTTAATATAATTGATGCATATTATTAGCTGATCTTATCAGGGCACTTTTAATAAAAAAAGTGTTCTTGTTTGAATTGATTACACACGTGAAAAGATTGATTGCACGAAATTAATTGCACAAAATGAAGTTTAAAAAGTTATGTTATATATCGATCGTGTAACGAAAAACCCTAATGAATTACACTAAAAAAAGAAAAAAAAAAACCTAATGAATTATAAGTCAAGTGGTTCAGTAGGGACAGTCGTTTCTGCGTGTATTACCAAGAATTACAAAACAATGTTCGTTTTAACATTTCTGTTCATCGAAACAATTAGAAAAATGATTTTTGCAATTATCGACTAAAAATTTTCAAAACGGTAAAGAAATTAACATATGTAATTAGGCTCCGTTAATTCTCCGAAAACTCATTACCCATGCCTCAGTTTTCCATATTTGGAAACAACGGAACAACTTTTTGCACAATATGCTCTCCATCTCACCGTAAACAATTTTCAGAAGCATAGACCACGACATCAAGAACACCATCACCTCAAGAAGAAGTAGACGTCCATTCAAAAAGATGATGGCGTTATGGCTGCGGTGATCTCCCAAGAAGTCTCCATGACTTTATTGTCTCCCTTGTTTTTAAACTTTTTTTGCCAAGGATTCAGTTGTATAGGTTAACAATCTTTTGTAAAACATGTTTGTTCATTTCTAATGATATTTACATGCGTAGCAAAAAAAATATAACATTTGTGAAAAAACTTTTACCAAACGTTGTATTGTGTAGCTGAAATCGTCTCAGATTTATATGCAGCCAGAGATGCATGATTAGCTTGTATGATTTCACTGCTTCATCTTTCAGATGATCAAAGAAAGCAATAACATTGTTTTCTTTTACTTTTGTTAAGTTTCATGGGCATCCAACTCAAAACCAACTGGCAATGAGTGGAGAGACCCATGTCCCTTATATATATACTATTCAAGTCCATTCCATCTTTCCAATGTGAGATCTTTCTCCACACACCATCTCGAGAGAATGGATCTTCTAACCACTAATCTTAACAGAATCCATCACTTTTCCTCGAAATAATGATTTTCTAGCTATTTCGAGAGAATTGAACTTTCCTTTGGGCCATCAATTAGTGGGAGTGATCGGCCTACTTTCTGGGCCGGATTAACGGGTTAGCGTGTGTTTGGGTTCTGATACCATGTTAAGTTTCATGGGCTTCTAACTCAAAACCAATTAACAATGAATGGAGAGGTTCATGTCTCTTATATACTACTCAAGCCCTTTCTATCTTTTCAATGTGGAATCTTTCTCCACGACCTCAAAAAAATCTGTTTAATTTAAAACAAATTTTACACTGTCATGAATGGTTTTTTTTTTCCAATAATGGGATCATGAATGGGTTGTTGAAAAACATAATCACATAATCGGGGCCAGGTCTTCATAGACCAAAGTGTAAACTAATTCCTGAGCCGAGTATTAATATGAGTTTTATTGCCACTTAAAGCGTTGACGAGTGCTATAAGCGGGATAGTTCCACGTTTAAGGAATTTATTTTCATGGCCTAGACCAACAATGCAAATCCGTGGAATTTCTTTTCATGACCTAGACCAACAATGCAAATCCGTGAAACAACAAGTCCACTATATCACTTGGTTAAGAGAGAGAGACTCTTCAAACTTTGCAAGAATTAGATGCAATTTCCATCGTAACGACCAACGTTGTGTTGGCCCAGTGGTAAATCTCCCAGGTAGAGGTACTGGGTTCGACGCCCGTTGGGAGAGATCTCTTCTCCAAAGGAGATGAATTTAACCTGGTGTAGGTCCCGCTTCTGGGAGATGTAGAGCCTTCGGGCTTGAACTTCCAGATATTCAAAAAAAAAAAAAAAAAATTCCATCGTAACGATTGAAGAGACCATTCCACGAAGGAGATGGGCCTTACATTGAACTTATCCACACATATATATTTTCCTATGTTCGTTACTAATATTGCTGTCAAAACATGCCTTTTGATCTATTATTAAAGGCATCTAGCTAGTTCGATCGAATAACCAACATGATCTCTCGTTTATGATTATATGTTTGTTCACGGGCATATATACATTAGCAATTATCCTCTAAATTGGCCCACCACCTTATATTTTCTGTGTTAAAAGTTAATTTTTTCCCTACTTGTTGAATATTGAACCATAAAGTTCTACAAGGATTTGTGGAAGCCCCATTGGTTTTTACATGGGCTTCTATATTGGTCAACTTGACAACTTCTCTTCCAATAACCGTTCTCTGGTGTGGTAGACTTTCTTTAGGGCAAAATGATGTTGGGGGAAACTTTTTTTGGAACTAAACCTTACTTGACACATACGACATATCTATTTTTGACGGTTTGTATGGGTCTGGTTTCTTAAAGAGATCGTGTGTTGATTAACAAGATGACAAAGTTGAATAGATTGGAATTTCCCATGTGAATGGGCCTGATCTTTGATTAACAAGATGAACTGAATTAGAACAAACATGTCTATTCAACTTTCGGTATGGTGGTGGTAGGAAAAAGAATAAGATTCATATCATACCAAAGGGAATCTTATCCAACAGTAATTTAAATGAACACTAGATCATATACACTACAAGAATTGTATGTATATATAAACATCTCAAAGATTTAAATCACTTATCCATATCAAAGAAACTTAACACAAGTAGATATATATAAAGAAAAATGTTTGATAAGCTTATCACAGGGGTTGCCGGAGGGATTACCGGAGGGATTATTGGAACGGTCGATGGGTTTGCCAAAGGGGTCGGAGTATGGCCCAATAATTACCAGAGTACCGGTCGTGTCTTCGAGGAGCACAATAAGACGCGTCCGGCCAACCATGGCAATGGTAACGGAGGTACGGTGAAGCCTTGCGAGAACTCTGGCGGCCGCCGCCAGAAAGACAGGGAGTAAAGGACTCTGGACCGCACCCAGTAATGACTATATATCCCAAATAAGATGTATCCCAAATAATAAATGTATAAGATATATGTGTGTTATGGACATGTTTCAATATCGTACGTACCAAAACCAAATAGGGGACTTTTAATAAAAAGTGTTCTTGTTTGAGACCTTATCACTACTATGGAGTGTTGTTGTTGGTACTTATATCGTTTAAATGTTTCTGGTTCATCCAAATAATTAGACAAATGATTTTTGCATTTATCGACCTAAAATTTAAAACGTTAAGGTAATTAACATTTAAAAAAACTTTAATCAAACGTTGTATTAACCGTTGCTGAAGTGTGGGGATAGTGTATAGAGTATGGCGGAATGGATGTTCTAAAGCTTGAGAGCAACATTGTTGTGCCGGAGATTAAATTTCCCTCGCTATCTCTGTGAAAATATGAGAAGAGGATTTCGTTTGTAGATTAATTCTTTTATATAGCTTGTTTAAGCCATTGCTTGAATTTCGTAGATTTGGTGTAAGCAAGTAACTGATTTACTTATTTTGACGGATCTTAGGCTTGTGTTTTGATTCGATTAGCCTTGTTAATTAGGCAATTCTTGGGGAAAATGAAATAGATGAATTAAGATAGTGGGAAATAGGAGGAAATCATACATGCTAGAAGAATTAAACGAACAAAGAAAGCAATTACATTGTTTTCTTTTACCTAAACAAATCAAACGAACCTACGTGATGTTTTTTTTTCTTCCGATTATTGGAGTCTTCCTAAACCAAAGTGTAGACTAATTCTTGAACCTAGTAGAAATATGAGTTTTTATTTTTGTTTTTGCAATTTAGAGCGTTGACAGTAGCTAAGCGGGATATAATTAGATAATTACACGTTTAAAAGGATTTATTTTCAAGCCTAGACCAACAACGTGAATCTTCGACAAGGCGAAGTCCACTACCACTTGGAGAGTCTTCAAAATTTGCAAGCATTAGATTCAATTTCCATCGTAGCGATTGAAGAGACCATTTGAGTGACAAGTAAGATGGGTCGGAGCCACTTGCGTGATACACCGGCCCGTGAGGTACCTACTTTAGCTCTTGTTTTTACCAGCTAGCCAACATGAGAAATATGAGAATGAAAAAGGTTATTTGTGGAGTCCATATTTGTTCGCCTTATGTTTTCAAATTTTCGAGGATAAAAATTAAGTTGGATTAGCCTAACTATATGTTCCATTCACATGCGAACGAGATAGATTACCATGCATGAATAAAAAATGTAAGTATGAATAAATATAAATGGTAAGTGCCTTTGTCTCCTTAGAGATACCCTTCATGAACCTCTAAAGATAATAGTGAGTTACATGTCCTGACTCATGATGAAAGATTGGACAATCGTTAGTGTAAGGTGAGTTTCGACATCTAATGTCTATCTGACCATTCATAATAAAGTGGTCTATACCCACGTCACCTAGCGTTTGGGGAGTACAAGTAGAAAGTGACTTTATCCATAGGATTAATGAGACCTAAACACGTTTAGTTTCAGGTCCAAAGAACAAAAAAAAACTAATTAAGTTACACCAACACTTATTTTTGACCTTCTTCACGCAAAAGCAAACCTATCGCCTTCTGTTCTCTTCCAAGACACTCTATATACGCTGGATATATAATATCTCCTTTCAGGAACAACACCATCTCTCTCATAATGCAACTCGCCTTCAAGCTTCAGTTTATTCCTTATGGCGACAGAAAGGAATGAATTCAAGGTATACAAATAAAATAACAACAGTAGGGTACTCAGTCTCGGCCCTTCAGTGAAAGCTTTCTAGTGTTTGTGTATCGGTAGCTTTTACAATTTGCTTTCGCTCTTCGTCTAGAGCATCAAATTTGGGAAGAACAACAAAATCGTCATCACTTCATCTAACTCCAATAGTTTTGTGTTTCTGTTGAGTGGATGGACTGAAATTTTGTTTACGAATTCTACAGCCAAAAATCTAAAGTCACAGCCGAAACCAATCAGGTCCATTATTTATCAAAAAATCAAAACTATGAAGATCTACTCTTCAAAAACATACCATATATATATATATATATATATATATAAATGATCAAAACTACAAAGATCTAGTACATATTTCCTTGATATTGTCTTTTGGATTTATATTAATATTATCTTATGGGTTAGCTAGTATTATTTTATCGAATATTTTTATCTGCTACTTTATCATATGTCCATTTTTCCGCATTTATTGCATATTTTGATGGGTTTATTTTGTTTTCCACTTTCTTTCCATCTACTTTACGAATTTTTGTGAGTTGAATTTTCCAAATTAATGCCAATTCGGAATTGGAATTTCTCATGTGAATGAGACTGATCTTAAATTAAAAAGACGAACGGAATTAGAACAAACATGTCTATTCAATTTTAGGTCTGGTGGTGGTAGAAAAAAGAATAAGATTCAGATCATATCATGGAATTTAAATGAACACTCGACTCTACACTCGAGAATTGTATAAATATGTAACATCTGAAAGATTTTAATCACTTATCCATATCAAAGAAAAATAACAGAAGTAACATATATATTAGACAAAATGTTTGACAAGCTTATTGGAGGTATTGTCGGAGGGATTGCCGGAGCGATTATCGGAACTGTGGATGGGTTCGCCAGAGGGGTCGGAATATGCCCCGAAACTTACCAGAGCTGCAACCGTCACGACTGCGAGGAGCACAAAAAGAAGCCCCTGGCCAACCATGGCAATGGAAACAGTGGTGGCCGCCGCCAGAAAGACAGGGCCTAAAAGACTCTAGACTTCACTCAAATATTCTGCCGGTTCAAATAAGAGAGTAACCATAATGTATCCCAAATAATAAATGTGTGTAAGATGTATTTGTGTGATGGACTTTTAATTACAAAAATGTTCTTGTTTGATGATGTTATGATTACTGTTGCTACGTACTTATGTTTAATATCAGTTGATTTCTCCACGTGAAAAGATTGATCGCGCAAAATTAAGTTTAAAAGTAACGTTGTGAATTTATAAGTAGTGTGCAGTGGTGCAGCACAAGTAAAAAAAAGATTTGTCATCAAATTATTTATCGAGATTTAATGTCAGATTTGTATACAGAGATGCATTATTTCTCTACCATGTTGATTTCGTGCCTCATCTTTTAGATAATCAAAGAACGCAATTACATCATCTTCTTTTATCTCAATTGTTTTTTTTTTTTTAAACGAACTTTAGATCTAGCAAGTAAAGAACAATCAAAGCAAAATCGAAAAAGAGTTTAGAAACAATGAAGCAGAAAAATTCGATCTTAACTTCATCCTCAGATTAATTCACATTACCGCACACGGAAACACACCTCAAAGACAAGACTTTAACTCTTTTTAGATTTAACACCGAGTTTTAATAAAACGTTCCACCAATCTTAAGGCTAAGCATATTTTGGGTATGCATAACTTTCTTTCCGCTAGATTGGATATCATTTAAGGATCTAAATGGTTTTTAGCCACAACACAAACAAAACAAGTGAAACCAATCTCTAAATTTATTAAATCGGATTCTTAAAATTCTTGATAAGAAAAGAACACAATTTTCTTGAAGATATCGAAAACGTTTGACCAGTACTAATAATTTTTGCCAACATAAAGATGGTCATACAAAGATACACATAGTTATTATCATTAAGAACTTAGAAGAAGGAAGAAAACATACTACAAAATTTTCATATATTGGCAAACACATGAAACCATTATAACATTGATGTGTTTGCTAACTATAAATAAGTTTTTGTTGTTGTCAAATTAGTGTCTTTTTTTTTTTTGAAATAATTTGATTTTTCTTTTACTTATATGTCTCTGGTTGATATATGGTTTCAGAAAAGGAAAAGAGAGTTGATAGGAGGGAGAACCTATCGACCAAAGCAGAAGCTCACAAGGTGTTGATAAATTAAGAAGCAAGGCAATATTTGTCCTCCTCTCTGTAGGGGAAGTATCAACAAATATGCTTAAGTTCACAACTACTAAAGTAGCTGATGCAGTGCTGGGCAATCAATCTTTTGTTGCTTTTGTATATGAAATATCTTTGACGTTTCATCTTTGTTCTGTTAAACTCTGTTTTGGTTTTCAAATGATTTGCAGTTTTATACCCCAATTGAAGTTTTAAGATCTATTCGTCCTAATGCACACTTCAATCACTTCCTGTCAGGTAGAAGAATTCATAGGGTTGGTTGTACAGCTCAGTATCTCCAATGAAGCTAAAGTTTTAAACTTAGATCATAGCTAGTGTGTTGGAACAATGGCTTTTTGCCTTCTTTGGCAGGAGTAAGCCATTTGTTTTTGCTAAAAAGAAGTAAGCCATGTTGAGATCCAGTTACCAACGCAAAACCACAAATCGACGTACTACCAATTGATTAAAAGGCTCTTCAAACTTTGCAAGCATTAGATGAAATTTCTATCATAACGATTGAAGAGACCATTCCACAACGGAGATAAGCCCTACATGAACTTATCCACACATATTTTCCTACTAAAGTTGCGGTCAAAACAAGCCATATTTGATCCATTATTGTTAAAGGTATCTAGTTCTATCGAATAACCAACAGTAACTGTCCATTAATACCGTTTTCTGTTTGTTCATATGGGCATATATACCTTAGCCAACTATCCTCTAAAATCCATTGGCCCACGCATCTTCAAATTTTCCATATTCCTTCTTGTTCAATGGTCCATAACGGTATATATACAACAATAGACATGTGCGTCTATATATTTAATGGTCCAAGGAACATGGGCCAAAAGTTGAATAATCTAAAGGAAGAAAAGGTATCGGATTCAGCTTAATCCTTAAAGACTTTCAATAGAAACAATGGTAACAAGAAGAGAGCAAACAAGACTTTCAATAGAAACAATGGTACTCGAGACCTTCCTTCAGCATAAAACTCACAATCATCATCACAGGAACTTGATGGCTAAGAAACCGAGTCATCAAGTTATGGAGTACGAAGACTTGAGTCATGACGTGATGAAGACGTCATCATATCATATGAGGAAGGTGAAGAGTGAGAGGAAGGCAAAAGAAGAGGATGTTGACAAAGAAGCAGAGAATTTCATCAATCTAAAGCATAGGAAATTTAATAATTGTATGATCTAAGTTTCTTCTTGAAAAAAAAAAAAAGTTTCTTCTTGAAAACTAATAAGTGTTCACTTAAGAGCATAGAGATTCTGTAATATATGTGATTGTGTTGTAATTGTCACATCTACTTTCATCTACTTTTGAGATTGTGGTTTGATATGCAATTATTTGACATGGAAGTTTGTTTTGCAAAAAAAATTCACATGGAAGATTTTTTTTATATACAAAACCCTTATGTTTTTAAACGGAGTTATCGAATATCACGTCATTGCTACAGAGGAGAGCAGTATTGCTATTGATTTTTGAAATTGTGGGATTGACTTGCGTAATTCGGACTTGGAAGGTAAACTTGCAAAAAAAAATTGATTTAGAAGGTTGTTTTGTAGAAAACCATTTTAGAAAAGACTTCCAAAACCCACAAAGTGGACACAACAGAATACGAGTTTCCCAAAATAGAAACTAGAAAACATTAAAAAATAATGGTGAAAAGCCATAAAAGGAAAGTAGAGTATGATCCATAACTAAAGGATGGATCTGCAGAGAGGACAATTTGTGTGGTTATTACTAAACCAATTATCCAAACAAGCTGTGTGAAAGTAATGCTTGCAGGAAACTAACTCACTCACCTCTTCCTCCTCTTTAAACCCACACAGACACACACAACACTCCATAGCTTCTCTCTCGTGCTTGCTTCCTCTGTTCTCAGCAGATTCAAAGTGTGTTACAGAGATTCTTCTTCTTCTTTTTGAATCCTCATGATCTTGGTCGTCTTTATATACACAAGTGCTTTATACTGGATCAAAACATTCATCTTTTTTGTTTATTCGATGGAAAATGGTGATGATTTTGTAGTGATGGGTAATATCTACTACATTAACATATACAGAACTCTATATGTAAATGCAAGATATATCGCACTAGTAAAACTGAATCTGTCAGCTTGTGGCTACTTAAAGTACTCTCCTATTTTAAATGGTTGTTGCTGTTGAATTTGAGGAGCCTTCTACTTGTAAGGATTTGAAATAATCCTTCTCCGCGTTAGCCATTCTACTCTGGAACATTGTCCATTCCTTTTTGCATCTTTCCCTCACCTGCAAAACCACATAACAAAACAAATTGAAGTCGCTTGTTTCACAAGTTAGACATAATAGATATAAAAAGCTTTGTTACCCCTTGCCATGGCGCTTTCCCGTCCGTTGCCTCACCCTACATCAAGCGAAAGAGAATCAGATTTCTGAGCGAAGAAGTTAATGTCAGATCGAGAAGAGAGAGTTTTATGGGGTTTACTTGGTTGCCAAGGGAAGGAAAAGATTGATGAACAACCCACTGAGCATCTACGACTCCTATCTTCTCATGTGCAGGCTGCATTTCAGTGAAAAATATGCGCAGTTTCGTCATTATAACAAACGATATATTTAAAGCCAAGCAACCTGTCTTTTGCGTAACAAAAAACGAACTGCAAGTGTCTCTTTTCTTACCTCAACACATCTTCTGAGTGCAAAATCAAGTCCCCAACCGTGAACCAAATCATTCTGTTAACAGTTAAGGTAAGGCATATAAGTAAGACTGACAAGCAGAGAGAATTAGGGAAGATGAATAAAGAATGAACAAACAGATGATGAAGTAAAGGAACCTGGATCACGTGCCAAACGCATCGCCAAGCATCTCTTGAAAATACAGGAGCCATGATCTCGACGAATCTGCATTTGCCAATGACACAAAAGCTTAACACTGGTTAGTTCCTGTATAGGGAAAAATTAAATCATAACACGCAGAAAGAAAGGTTTCTACATACGCAGCACACGGAGGGAGATGAGGATCTGAACACCATCCAGGTCTTTCTTCTGTTATCCTGAAAAGATTCAAAGCTTCTTCACCAGCTTTATGTACCTGGGAAAAGATAACCGAGATGATCACAAGAGATGAAAGAAAATGTAAGTAAATTGGAACCCATGTAAAGGTTAACTACTTACTCTTCTGCATCAAAATTCTCCACCCCAAGGTCTTCATCCCAGATGAATATATAATCATATCGTGCTACAATATCAGGGTGCAAAAACCTCTTTGCATACCACCTAACATACACATTTCCAGGTGCCAAGAGAGTCAATAGTCATAAAACATCACCAGAATATTCTCTATGACAAAGAATCAAAAAGAGGTTGATACCATTTTGTCTGCTTTCGCACGCTAATGTGTATAGCAGTCTTCGACCATTCAAACTCATTCCCTGAAAACTGTTGAGAAGATGATAAATCATATATGACGTGATATTAATAAGCAAAATATCAAACAAAGGCAATGAACCAACCTTCTTGACACAAGCATCAATATTTTCTTTCTGATTAATACCCACTGTAAACGTTACAAGGTATCTTGGTTGGCTGGTCAAATCCTGAGGAAGCAAATAAGGTATAAATAATTTACTTTATTTTTGTATATCAAGACTATAACACAGTTAAAAGAATGGTTTTGATGATAAAGTTTATAGTTTGAGCACACACCTCATGCGGTAACCCCCATAATCTGCGCAAATAAAAGTCTGATTCAGCAGCAACAATACCCGGTGGCAACATTTCAGCACCACGAGGATTTGAAGGAACCCATATCTGCAGCAAAATCAGAAATGAAACATGAAAACATGGACAGATCCGATACCATTTATCATGAAAACACAAGAAGAAAAGGGCATGTTTTTTGCATATATAGCTTCCTTCATGTTTGGCCAGTTAAAATGTAAATGACTACACTATGTAAAACCACCAAGAAATTATCTGTTGATTTTGTAATCTCAAATAATCCATTAATAAGCGTGCCTTTGATTTGTCGATTGGACCAGATGAGCTGCTATCGTTACCCTTTGATGATGACCAAGCTTTATGACTTTCTGGAGTAGCAATTGTCGAACCCTTTTAATTCCTCTATATATGAGAGATCGGTTTGGTTTATATATTGTATTAAAGTACATAATCACATATATTATATATTGTAAAATAAATATTATTTGATATATATCATTAAAAATTTTATTCTAAAGGTTTAAAATACCTAAGGAGGGGTTATTGGTTCATGGATTTATAAGGAATTAGAAATCCAAACAAAAATCATTTGTTATTCAATCATTGATTTTAAAATCTTAATTAAAATCATGTGTTATTGGTTCTATCATTTATAAATACTAGTTAAATTCCTATGTTATTCGTTTAGTCATTTGTTTTTGGATTTGAGAATCCAAATTATGTTTTAAATGGATTTGAATGGAATTGAAAGAGGAAAATAGAAGGATTCAAATTCATGGGTAAACACATGTTATTTCAAAATCCATATATCTTGATTTCATAATTAATAGAAAATTTCAAATTCTATATGGATTTACAAATTAATAAACCAATTTGTCTTTGATATTAACCGTATCGTAATAATTAAATAACTGTAACCGTATTTAACCGTAACCGTTGTAACTGTAACCGTATTTAACCGTAACCGTTTTAACCGTATATATAACGGTTAAGGTTACGGTTAGAGAAATTTTATAACCGTAACCGGAGGTTAATAAACCGTAACCGCAAGAACCGTAACCGTGGTCATGCCTAACGGTTTGGTTTTCTTTTCGTCGAGTTTCAAACTTTATTTTTTTTGTGACGGCGATGTATGGGCCAGATTCAGATATGGCCGTCGCAAAGAAAAAGTGTCGGGCGATTAAAATAATAATATGGGCCAGATTCAGGGTAGATATAGGCCCAAATCAGTTGTTTATATATATACACACTAGGGTTCCCGGCGTCGCGCAGCTTAGATTCATGGGTAGAAAGCGGCATCCTCGCCCTGGGCGATGTACTCCCAAAAGCAATCGTCGACCTTGCCCAAAAAAATGTAAATCGTGTTTACAGAGGCCTCCTCGAAGACCAGAGCTAAACACTGGTTATTGTAACCCTTGTTACCGCAAACTTGGTCTGCGTGCGGTAAACTCTAAGAATATTCGCCTTCGGAATCGTTCTGACTCTAATAAAATTGATATTCAGGTTCTTTTCATATACATAATAATTTTCAATTTGATTGATTTTAATTGGCATCTAAGCTTTTATAATTTGATTCTTAATTACAACAGGAAAAGTTGTCTTCTGATATTGTTACAACTACCACCACACCTCAATTGCCATCAAGGTATGTTGATTCTCTCTCTCTCTTTCTCTAGTGTGTGTGTATATATATTGTGAAGATGATAGCTTGAAGCACAAGCCAATATTAAGTGTAAAACTCACAACCGTTGAAGACTAACCAAAGGTGATATAAATCAAACCTTGGTTGAGTTACTTTTGGAACAAAGTCATGGGAAAACGGCTATGAAGGAAATTGCTTGGAAGTAGCCTCATTTCAGCCATAAGGACATTTTGTCTGTTTGTGTTCAAAGAGAGTTGTGGTTTGCTCTAACTCAAGGAAGCCCTAGTTAGCTTTGTCTATATATAGGTGCTTATGTTCATTGAGAGAGGCCAAGGAAGTGAGAGAGAGAGAGCAATAGCTCAATGTAGATCTAAGAAGAAGAGTTAGTAAGGTGTAGAGATGAGAGAAAACATGTATTCGTATAAGCTTGTCATTGTTGTTCTCTGAGTGATACATGAAGTGGTACAGAGTGAGTCTAAGTACTAGTGAAGGGTATTAGACGGGTCACTTGTAGCTTCTTGTTGTAATCACCTTCTTCTTTATAGTGGAGATGTGGATCGAAAGATCCTAACCGGACGTAGCGGTTCGTTAACACCGTGAACCGGGTGAACAAATGCTTGTGTGCTCCTCTTCTTCCTTCATATTACTCTGTTTTATCTTCCTCTTCTTCTCCATATTTACTTGTTTTATTCCGTGTTCTGGTGTTGATGACAAATGAGATAAAGCTTGAGCCTTTGAGGGTTTACAAAACCTTAACAGATTGGTATCAGAGCCTAGGTTGGCGAAGAAAGGTGAAAGCTTTGTAAGCAAGCTCCAAGCTTTTGTCAAGAAAAATCACACCTTTATCAAGCGACGGCTTCAGGAGGTGCAGCTCTAGAGAAGAACGATGGTTTGGAGATTATATCTCATAGAAGACCGCGTGTCTTGTTCATCTAAGAAGATCTAGATCTGCTAGAAGCGTTGAGAGATGAAGATGGAGGAAGATAGAGATTTCAACAGAAATCTCGGATCTTGGCAGAGGAAGTTTGTCACGAGCTCAAATGATTCTCAAAGAGTTCGGTGACATGGACGACGCGATGATTCTCACCGGAGCAGGCTGAGATTTCGGCGGAGTGGCTCGTGTTTCCGACGACGTCGTGAAAGAGCAGACGGCGCCGTCACGAGCAGAACGAGTCGGAGAAGAAGCCTTGGGTTTTGTTGTCGAGGAAAAGACACATGATGAGAGAGAATCGTGGAGATATGGTGACCATAAAGTCACCGGATTTCGGATGTTGGCCGGAAAACTGTGTTACGGTGGTCACGGGTGAGGAGAAGAAAAGTCAAGGTGCGACAATTTTTTTCCTTTCTACAAGTTGGGCCTAGATTGGCCTTTGTTTCTCATTAGTGAATATTTTAAGTGGGCTAAGATCTCTTAATGCCCAAAAGTCAAAGGAGAAACAAGGCACGTCTCTCTCGTTACTTCTCTTTCGTTGAAGTATCGAGGTTGAAGCTTGAAAGGATAGTCAACTACGACAGATGCGTCGCCAAATTTTTTTAGAGATTTCGGTTGATGGTGCATCAGGTCCTGTGTATGTTGATATCAGAAAGAGGAGCTTCAGTATGTGAAAGAGATGTGAAGATTAGAGCTTTAAGTTAGAGCTGCAAGGGTTGGAGATTTCTTTTTTGGCAAACTCAGAAATTTCGCAAGTTGCAGTGACAGTAAAGGCAGTCACAAGACGGTGTCTTCGGTGTGCAGTTTTAAGCTCAGTAAAAGGAAGCTTCATTAACTGTTGTTTTGAAGCGGAAGCGAGATAGAGTAAAAGCATCGGGTGAAGTTTGATTAAGGTTCTGGAAATGTGTTAGTCGGATTCTTTGACTAAATTCATCGGATCATAATCATTCTTCTTTCTCAAGACTCAAAATTTGGAGGCTTCAAGCCTTGTTCCACTGTTATGGCAAGAGATTGAAAAGATTCAGCTTTGGGTTTTAAGCTGGCCTTTTCTGGATGTTTGAATCAGGTTGGTAATGTCTTTTTCAGTTGGTGTTTGATTGTTGTTGAATTCACAGCCTCGGAAACTGTAAAAATTTTATGGGACTAAGGGACGCCTTAGAAGCTTGAAATTTTATGAGTATTGAGCTGTGGAGTATTTGTAAAAGGGTGTTCTGGATTCAAATTTAAAGACAAGACTTCAGTGGTTGGTTGAGTTTTGAAGAGGATTGGTTGTGTGGTTCTGTCTCAGTGTTAAAGGTTAGATTCCTGTGAATCTAAGGTTCTACAGTTGGTGGATCGTCAGAGAAAGCATCTACCAGGTCATTTCAGCAAAGATGAAACAGGGTTTCTGAGTCAGTAGCTGTTCATGAGGCAGTGTACTGGTACAAAAAAATGTTTCTGTAGAAAGACACTTCTAGTGTAAACCTAGGTGTGAGCTGAAGAGTGTTTGGATTCTTATTCAAGAACATAAACTCTTGAAAGGATGGCAGCGACAAAGATTCATGTTTTGTGCAGATTTGTGTTTGATATAACACATGGTGATTCTGTTGGAATGAATCTAAGAGAGCATAGAGTTCTCATCTCGGGTGGAGCAATATTTTTTCTCAGAGTGTATCTTGTGTTTTGAGTCGGATCTTCAAACGAAAAAGGGAAGTATCTGATGGTATGCAATTGGCTATACTATTTTCTTGTGTCGAAAGTCTTCTTAGCCGAGAGGGTGTTAGGCACCGGGAGGGTGTTTGGCATCAAGGGGTGTTAGGCTGCGTGTTCTGTTCTTTTGAACAGCGGTACAAGGTAAGTATATGGTGGTTTTGCAATTGGAAAGTACAAGATTTGATTTTTGGGATTGAGGTATGGTTTGATGGTGTATCAGCCTAAGTTGTTTCATTATTAGATCATGAAGAAGGCTCTAAATAAAGAGAGGACAAGGCTGCGGGAATGAAAGAATAGTTCTTGGTGGTTCTTCTGGTTAAAGTTGATCAGTTGGAGTGGCTGCAGGAAGAAAGAGGATATGTCACAGGTTTGGACACACTTTCTCAAGCAATAAGCCATGGTTTATATTCTGATACAGAAGAACATGTGAGTTGTTCGAAGCAATAGTGAAGAGTGGCGTAACTCAGAGAAGTGAAGCTGAACTTACAGAGACAGAGTAACATCAAAATGGTTATGGTTCCTGGTGGAGCTATGTTCTTTTATGTTGTCTTGGGTGTTTAGCTCGAAAGGAAAGAGTTAAAGGCTGCAGAATTCACTATTGAACAGGGCTCTTGAAAGTAGCATGTCAAGGACAGGTGGTTATCAACGGGTTTTCAGCTCAAAGAAGGTTAAAATCTGAGGGTAAATTATTCTTATAGATTTGGTTTGGAGCTGATTGTTGGTAAGGTCATTTAGAAGCAAATTGCAGGTTTTCAGAAATGAATCGCAAGTTTCTAGATAAGAGTTGCTGGTTTCTGAAAATTTCAGAGAAAAAAACACTAAGATGTAAACAGAGATGAAGTTAGTGAAGTGGTTCAGTGAATTTGCTAAAGAAGATGGTGAAAGAGACAACTGCAGGTGTTGTAGGAATTGTCTCAAGGCTGTTCACTTAAAGACTATGAAAGTGTTGTGTATCAAGTTTGATAAACAACCCATCTCAAAGCTGGTGTTGCAACTGAAAATAGTATCATAAAGGATGTCTTCTCAGTGATTGTTTTTTGCAGAGTAGTCAACTGTAAGATATGATTTGAGAAGTGTTATGATGCAAGTACCAAGAGTTTTGGTGGAGCATGCACATTGATGAATGTGTTGCAGGGCTATTTACAGCTGGATAATCACATCATGAGCTCAAGAAAAGGATGTGAATGGAGCTGTAAAGTATTGTCTCAGGAGCATCGCAAGTGTGTGATTGTGAGACACGTTTTGAAAACAGCTAGTAGTGGCGCTAAGCTGTTAGTGTGTTGAATCTGCCAGTGCAGTGTAATTGAACGAGAAGGTTCAAGTCTAGTCTGTTTAAACAGGCTGGTGAAACAGGAATCTCAGGAAATGCAGTAGGATTAACTGTTGATGAGATTGTTTACAGAGATGAATCAAGTCTGTTTCAGAGTTTTGAAATAAAAGTGGTTCTAATGTTTTGCATTGATCTAAGGAAAGGACTAAGGTTTTGTACTCACTGCAGGAGTAAGTCTTAGTGACAACGTTGGGGATCAGGTTTGCAAAAGGAGAAGTTTGTTTATTCACTGTAACAGTGTCTATGGTTTTTTAACTGAAATCATAGAGAGAAGCTGTGTGACTAATTGGTTCATAAGTGGTGACTTATGAGGTTCTGTTATGGTAACAGGTTTGACGTTGTTTCAGCTTGTTATTGGTTTGCTGCTGAGTGGTAATCTAAAGCTTTCGGGTTATAAAGATTCAAGAATATCAGTGGCAGTTGAGCCGAAACACATGTTTGTGTTACTGGCTGGTTTCACAACTCGGTTGAGGGGTGGAATGTTGAAGATTCATGAAAATGTTCTGGTCTTTCACAGAGGAAGCTTACACATCTTGATTGTCAAGTCAGAGATGTTTATGAAGGTTACGTGAATGAATCAGTATGCTGAGTGGTTACATCAGAGTTCAAGTGTTGGATGCATCATGAAGTGATCATCGAAGAGTTGAGCTTCATACAAGTTTGTATTGAAGCTGGTTTTCACAGCTCTGGTAAACTAAAGATGTATTCATGGCTCAGGTTCAGATATGTGAACAGTCACATATGAAGGGCATTAAACATAAGTTAAATGCAAGAAGGATCAAGCAAGTTTATGGTGTTTTAAACTGCTAAGTATCAAGGATAAGTGATGATTCTAAGGATCCTAGACGGAATCCAAGAAGTAGAATCAGGTACTCTCTATCTCTCAAACCATATGCTGGTGATTGTTTGTTGCTTATGCTATCAGGTGGAGATTTGTGAAGATGATAGCTTGAAGCACAAGCCAATATTAAGTGTAAAACTCACAACCGTTGAAGACTAACCAAAGGTGATATAAATCAAACCTTGGTTGAGTTACTTTTGGAACAAAGTCATGGGAAAACGGCTATGAAGGAAATTGCTTGGAAGTAGCCTCATTTCAGCCATAAGGACATTTTGTCTGTTTGTGTTCAAAGAGAGTTGTGGTTTGCTCTAACTCAAGGAAGCCCTAGTTAGCTTTGTCTATATATAGGTGCTTATGTTCATTGAGAGAGGCCAAGGAAGTGAGAGAGAGAGAGCAATAGCTCAATGTAGATCTAAGAAGAAGAGTTAGTAAGGTGTAGAGATGAGAGAAAACATGTATTCGTATAAGCTTGTCATTGTTGTTCTCTGAGTGATACATGAAGTGGTACAGAGTGAGTCTAAGTACTAGTGAAGGGTATTAGACGGGTCACTTGTAGCTTCTTGTTGTAATCACCTTCTTCTTCATAGTAAAGGATGTGGATCGAAAGATCCTAACCGGACGTAGCGGTTCGTTAACACCGTGAACCGGGTGAACAAATGCTTGTGTGCTCCTCTTCTTCCTTCATATTACTCTGTTTTATCTTCCTCTTCTTCTCCATATTTACTTGTTTTATTCCGTGTTCTGGTGTTGATGACAAATGAGATAAAGCTTGAGCCTTTGAGGGTTTACAAAACCTTAACATATATAAGTCAAGTTCTCTCTAGTGTGTGTGTATATATATATAAGTCAAGTACTCTTAGACATAGATCTATATGGATGGTGATGGTTGGTCTTATGCAGATTGGCCTTGCAGTGTGACTCCAACGCTTCGTTGCAAGCTTGTTCTACCCGTATCCCATCAGATGAGAGACTTGATCATCATTTGAAGGGATCTGATCAGACCACTCGTGACTCTGAATTTGATATTCAGGTTGTTGAGAATTTTTACGTTTTTTTTGTTGTTGATTTGATTCTTAATTACAACAACTTATATTATACTTCACAGGAAAAGTCGTCGTCTGATATCGTTACTACCGCAAGGTGACCATTGATTTTGATTACTCTTTTTCTCTCTCTATTACTCACATTATTTTAAATGTATATGGATTGTGATGGTTGTTGTTGCTCACATTATGCTTGAATGGTTTTTACAGCTCCGAACACAAGCGCAAAGCTTCTGAAAAGAAGAAGAAGAAGAAGAAGCGCGCGATGATCGCGACTATGTAACTTAAAACTTTATCTTTTTTTTTTTTATCCCCCTGTTTTTGTAACGCGATGCTTTATCATGACTTAAAAAAAACCCTATCATCGCCTTGAAACCTTGTCTGCAGATAAACGATAAAAATTAAAGAGGCAAGTAGCAAAGACAAAGAAAGGGAAGTGCACCACATCAAAGTATCTACCTTAATCTTGTTGACAAAACTAATAGCTTCTTCAAACTCAACAGGCTTCTTTGGCGCAGGTTGGTCATCCTCGGGTAAGAGGGTTATCTCGAAACCCTTTGGCAAGAAAGTCTTGAAACCCAAAATCAATTCCCGGTTCCCTTTGAAGAGTTCTTTCGCCCTCGAGATGACACCACCAGTATCAACTCTACAATGCAAAATAGGATCAGATTTTTTTTTTTTTTTTTTTTTTTTTGAATGAATGTAAAATTTATTCACAAAAAAAAACCGTGTTTACATCAAGTGCGACTTTGCTGAAAATAGGATCAGATTTAAAATTGAACTAAAGAGTAAGAACAAAACATTATTAACAAGGAGCAAAAACTATACCTCTGAGCTATAAAATCTTTCATAACCTCAAGAAACTCATCGTATTTTTCACGTTTATCTTGAAATTTATCCTTGACAGCCTTGAGATACGCAAGTGCATCGTTAGTAGTTAGCTTTTGTGCACTCCCTCCTCCAACCATGGTTTATAATTTGCCAGAGCTTCATTAACCAGAGAAAAAGAAAAAAAAGACTTTAGCAAGCAAAATAGATCACTGTGCATCTCCAAACAAACACAACTCACCAAACTAAAGGCTTTAAATTTGGAATCAATGGCTAGAAAGCCACTTTCTGAGAAAAAATATTCTAGTATGCCACCTTCGAATTTGTAACTTCATTTAACATTTTTTTTAAAATCAAAAGCTAAGGAAATGTCCAAAAGCCTTTTGAGAAATCAACAATTACAAAATCCAACCTAGAATTCACTATCTCAACTACCAAACCTTTCCAATCGTCTCCAATTATTCCCCCAAAAACTTCTCCACCACAACCATGTCTACTTCTCTCCGCACAACCACCGCTGCTTCTCGTCTCCTCCGCTCCTCCTCCTCTTCCAGATCCACACTCGCTCTCTCCGCTTCCTCTTCTCCCTCCGCTTCCTCTTCTCTCTCTTTCGCTGTCTCCGCTTCTCTCTCTCGTCTCTTCTCGACTTCTCTATTCTTCATCTCTCAATCAGGTATGCCTCACTCTCTCTTCTAAATCTTATCCTTATTGTTTAATGCAGCTTGTGTGTTCTTTCTTTATGCTTATTGTTTGATGCAGATTCGTGAGTCCATGTTTGGTTTAATGTGAAATCGAGCATAGATTCGTAATAAGTGGTATCAGAGCCTCATGTTTTGAGGAAAGCTTTGAAGTTTGTAAAAGAAAACCAAGAAAGTTTCAAGCTTTGTTGAAGAAACTGCAAAAGCTGATGAATGCGAGAGCTGTGTACCTCGGTGAGGCGGAGCAAGTGCCTACCAAAGACGACAAAGAGCTTGAACTCGAAATCGTTAGAAACTTGAGGAAGAGATGCGTTGAGAGCCAGCGTCAAATATATGTAGCACTGGAAGCATTCCCTCTCGATTTTCAGGACCAGCTTAATCAATACATGGATAAGAGGTTTGTCTACACATTCTTACTGCAAATTTAAGATTGCCTCGGTACTTTTCGTGATCGTGAATATTGTTTGGTGGCAGGATAAACGGAGATTTAATCCACCTGATCCAATAGCTAGGATAAAGCTTGAGTTTCCCTTAGGATTCTCTAGTTGTAATAGATACCCTCCTGGTCGCCAAATTCTGGTTTGCAAGTGATTAAGCCCGTGAGCTTCCAAATAAAGCAAGCGTAGAATACTTTGGTTTAGAAAATTAGTATCTCCCAAACCAAAATTGGTATTGACTTGATTCCAATTCGCCATGAGTCTCTGTCGAGTCAAGATTGTAGAAAAATTGTCTTTGTAGCTTAACTCCTTCTAGTCTGGTCGTAATCCTCCAATAAGTAGATGTTGGTCTCCATCGGGTTCATGGGAAGTCTGCTGACTTGTAGCTTGAATATCTTCATCATGTGGAAAGCTTTTGAACCAATTCTACTTCTGCGTGATTCCTTGATGAGTTAAGTTTCTGGTATAAGTGGATTTGTAGCTTAATTCCTCTTGGTTAGGTTGATATGCTTCTTGAAAGGAACATATGTATTTGGTACGCTTAGGTTGGTTCTCTCCAAGGGTTCAGTGGTGATTCTCATTTCCGGTTCAGTGGCAAACAAGCCTTGGTCTTAAATTTGGGCAACTCGAGGAAAATTTAGCATCAAGAGGAAACAACAAGTCTTCGAAATTGAGGATTCATGTAAAATTCAATCTCTCAACCTCAGCTACAGAGCAAAATAAAAAATAAAATCCTTTTGATCTTATTTCAAGAAATCACATATTAAAGAACACTTGAAAAATCAATCAAAGCAAACAAAATTTTATCCAAAGAATTCCAAGTCGAAGACAATCTCAACTAAAGCAGTAGATCTAGCAAGTAAAGAACAATCAAAGCAAAATCGAAAAAGAGTTTAGAAACAATGAAGCAGAAAAATTCGATCTTAACTTCATCCTCAGATTAATTCACATTACCGCACACGGAAACACACCTCAAAGACAAGACTTTAACTCTTTTTAGATTTAACACCGAGTTTTAATAAAACGTTCCACCAATCTTAAGGCTAAGCATATTTTGGGTATGCATAACTTTCTTTCCGCTAGATTGGATATCATTTAAGGATCTAAATGGTTTTTAGCCACAACACAAACAAAACAAGTGAAACCAATCTCTAAATTTATTAAATCGGATTCTTAAAATTCTTGATAAGAAAAGAACACGATTTTCTTGAAGATATCGAAAACGTTTGACCAGTACTAATAATTTTTGCCAACATAAAGATGGTCATACACATAGTTATTATCATTAAGAACTTAGAAGAAGGAAGAAAACATACTAGGTCACTAGGTGACAAAATTTTCATATATTGGCAAACACATGAAACCATTATAACATTGATGTGTTTGCTAACTATAAACAAGTTTTTGTTGTTGTCAAATTAGTGTCTTTTTTTTTTTTTGAAATAATTTGATTTTTCTTTTACTTATATGTCTCTGGTTGATATATGGTTTCAGAAAAGGAAAAGAGAGTTGATAGGAGGGAGAACCTATCGACCAAAGCAGAAGCTCACAAGGTGTTGATAAATTAAGAAGCAAGGCAATATTTGTCCTCCTCTCTGTAGGGGAAGTATCAACAAATATGCTTAAGTTCACAACTACTAAAGTAGCTGATGCAGTGCTGGGCAATAATGTTAAATCAATCTTTTGTTTTAAGTCAAACGCCATTGCTTTTGTATATGAAATATTTTTGACGTTTCATCTTTGTTCTGTTAAACTCTGTTTTGGTTTTCAAATGATTTGCAGTTTTATACCCCAATTGAAGTTTTAAGATCTATTCGTCCTAATGCACACTTCAATCACTTCCTGTCAGGTAGAAGAATTCATAGGGTTGGTTGTACAGCTCAGTATCTCCAATGAAGCTGGACATTCACCAAACCGCAGCTAAAGTTTTAAACTTAGATCATAGCTAGTGTGTTGGAACAATGGCTTTTTGCCTTCTTTGGCAGGAGTAAGCCATTTGTTTTTGCTAAAAAGAAGTAAGCCATGTTGAGATCCAGTTACCAACATATGAAGCAATACATGGCCAACGTGGGTAAGTAATGAACTAATGATAATCGCCTATGTATAGATATAATAACTGCACGAGGTCACAATTCTCTTCCTCTGTTTTCCCTGCTGCTTTCTCCATCTCACTTCTTGATCATCAATTACACAATGCTCTTATGTTAACATTTCAGGTTCAAGCTTCAAGAGCTAGGGGAAGTAAGAAACATAGAGGTTCGGTATTTGGAAGACTTACAGACTCCAAAATGTCTAGAAAAAAGTAACATGAAACAACATGAGAAAAAGTTATCACTCATCACTCATCACTCCTCTGGCGATTGATATTTCGATGCTCCTACATGAATTCTTGGCGAAGAAATTTTTGCAAAAGTCAACCACTTCTTCTTTCTCCACTTTTACCAACCACGCCTTCACGCCCTTAAGTCGATCTTTTGTGACATTATCATTCAGCAGTTCATCACTTATACCAGCATCTTCTTGATGATCATCAGCCAAAAACTTTTTGTATCTTTCAAAAGAGCTTTCCTCCAATCTCGAGATAAAACTTCAACTAAATTACAAGATTAGACAAAAATTAAGATAAATCTTACCATGAAATCACCAATGCCACCAGCAAATTTGTAAATCTGATCAAGCAACTCATTAGGTTCCTTACTTGGAGAGACGACATAGATATGGAGTCCTCTCATGACAGAGGAGAGATGAAGTGTCAAATCAAAATCATAACCTAATTGAGCCTTTAGTCTACATGAAGGAAGAAAACAAATTGAATTTAGATAAAAGAAAACCACTCAGACTAATACCATTTAGACTAAGTGTTCAAGGAATAACCTTAGTTCATGGTATAAGTGCTCTTGGAGAGCTGCTTTTAAGATGACATTGATTGCTGAATATTTATCAGAATCATCTCCGTTGCAAAAACATACCTGCAATCACGATCAGAACAGATAAATCTTAATATTTAAGTCACCACACAGCAATTAAAATTTGTACTTACCATTGCATAAGAGTTTGTTCACTCTGTGAAAGGTGTTGCTTTTAACTCCAAAGGGACACCAACTTCTGGCATTTTCTTCATTTGTTCCTTGGGTACATCAAAACTACCCGTCGCGTCAAATATCCCAAGAAGCTCTTCTGATTCCTCCTTTGAAAACTTTCCAGAACAAACACCCACCACACGTCTCTACAAAATGAAAATTTAACAATTAATAAATAGACCTGAAACATTAAGAAACAATTTGGAAAACAGAGCCAATGCTAAAAGTAGTTTACCGGAACAGCGAATAAACGAACGTCTTTAACATCTTCAAAAGTGCAGATCTTGAGCGCATTTAATTCATCATTCAAAGTGGTATCAGCTAACGCATTAGATAACATCTGATCACAAGTGAATTTATAAGTAGAGTAAAAAAAGATTTGTCATCAAATTAGTTATCGAGATTTAATGTCAGATTTGTATACAGAGATGCATTATTTCTCCACCATGTTGATTTCGTGGCTCATCTTTTAGATAATCAAAGAACGCAATTACATTATCTTCTTTTATCTCAATTGTTTTTTTTTTTAAACGAACTTTACACTGTCGGTATATATATAACCGGGGTTTTCCTAAAACCTGAACACAATAAAATATGAGTAATTATTCTTGTTATTATCTTTTCTTTTTCTCCTTAGGAGGTGTGAATTCTTAGTTCATCAAAATAGTTAAGTCTTTCATACATTAATTATAAAAATAAAATTTGTATGTTATCAACATGTCAACCTCCACAAGTTTTTGCCTTTTAATTGGAAAGAAGGTAGCTATGAATTGTTTATCCACAAAATATTACAAAATAAGTAATTTGGTTATTGAAAAAACAAATCAGATTGACAGGTTTTTGCCGGCTAATTAGAGCATCTCCAATGGTAAGAAGCTTTATAGGAGCAAAATCAGTTTATCGATCCACAAAATATTACATTCTCTTGAAGCAAAATAAATTATTAATTTTTTATCATATACATAAGAAATATATGTTAGAATGGATATAAATTGATTTCGATATATAAAGCATATTAACTGTCAAATTTTGAAAAGAATCTTTAGGAAATATGTTATACCTTATTGTACTATGTATGTAGAACAGAGAAAAGCGGGAAAAAAAAACTATTTACAAAAATAATTGGATTGAGATGTTGTTTGATAAAAGAAGAAATGAAGAAAAAAATTACACAAGCAACAACCCTCAAGTTACATACTTTGATGTTCATAACAATATTTTTTAAATACCATAAGAACATAAATGAGTTAAGAAAAAAAAATCTAATTACATGTGCTAGAAACACATGAATTTGTGGATTTCTATTGGAATTTACTCCAACTCGAAACTATAGAAATTTATGAATTTAAATATAACAGTTATTAATTTAATTAGTGTATAGAATTTTTCCTGTATCCTTTTCTCTTGAATCCTAATTCATAAAAGGAGACTATATATCTTCTAAATTCTCTAATGGCCCTATAGGGACAAACAACGCAGCAGGACGAATCCTCAACAACGCAAAACCACAAATCGACGTACTACCAATTGATTAAAAGGCTCTTCAAACTTTGCAAGCATTAGATGAAATTTCTATCATAACGATTGAAGAGACCATTCCACAACGGAGATAAGCCCTACATGAACTTATCCACACATATTTTCCTACTAAAGTTGTGGTCAAAACAAGCCATATTTGATCCATTATTGTTAAAGGTATCTAGTTCTATCGAATAACCAACAGTAACTGTCCATTAATACCGTTTTCTGTTTGTTCATATGGGCATATATACCTTAGCCAAGTACTATCCTCTAAAATCCATTGGCCCACGCATCTTCAAATTTTCCATATTCCTTCTTGTTCAATGGTCCATAATGGTATATATACAACAATAGACATGTGCGTCTATATATTTAATGGTCCAAGGAACATGGGCCAAAAGTTGAATAATCTAAAGGAAGAAAAGGTATCGGATTCAGCTTAATCCTTAAAGACTTTCAATAGAAACAATGGTATTAAGAAGAGAGCAAACAAGGCTTTCAATAGAAACAATGGTACTCGAGACCTTCCTTCAGCATAAAACTCACAATCATCATCACAGGAACTTGATGGCTAAGAAACCGAGTCATCAAGTTATGGAGTACGAAGACTTGAGTCATGACGTGATGAAGACGTCATCATATCATATGAGGAAGGTGAAGAGTGAGAGGAAGGCAAAAGAAGAGGATGTTGACAAAGAAGCAGAGAATTTCATCAATCTAAAGCATAGGAAATTTAATAATTGTATGATCTAAGTTTCTTCTTGAAAAAAAAAAAAAGTTTCTTCTTGAAAACTAATAAGTGTTTTAAAAAAGACTTCCAAAACCCACAAAGTGGACACAACAGAATACGAGTTTCCCAAAATAGAAACTAGACAACATTAAAAAAAATGGTGAAAAGCCATGTAAGGAAAGTAGAGTATGATCCATAACTATAGAACGGATCTGCAGAGAGGACAAGTGGTGTGGTCATTACTAAACCATGTATCTAGGCAAGCAGTGTGAAAGTAATGCTTGCAGGACACTAACTCACTCACCTCTTCCTCCTCTTTAAACCCACACAGACACACACAACACTCCATAGCTACTCTGACTCTCCCGTGCTTGCTTCCTCTGTTCTCAGCAGATTCAAAGTGTGTTACAGAGATTCTTCTTCTTCTTTTTGAATCCTCATGATCTTGGTCGTCCTCTATGTTTCTTGCCTCATTGGTCTCAGAGCTCGCCATGTTGAGAACAGATCTTACCATGTTCTTAAAGACAGACACTGAAACAACTGTGTTCATCACCAGCATTGGCACTACTCCTTCAGACGCTGTTGGGTAATGAGAAAGACCCATTCTTCTTGCTACTGTTACTGTCTTTCTGTTTCTAGAGTCTTTGGCCCTCCTCGAGAATTTGAGATCATTCAAGAGCTTAAAGAGAGTAAAATGACAATGTTTCTTAATGTTAATCTAGCCACTTATGTCTAATCCTCTGTCTTTTAACTATCAGTCTAAACGCGTGGCATCACGCGGAAAGTACTCGACCAACACATGATTGTGACTGTATCACGAAAGTCTCCGACACGTGGTTCTAAGAGCAAGTGCTTTGTGGAAAGCTTCTCAAGTTCCTGTCGCCAAGAAACTGACACGTGTGACTCCACTGATCCATGAAAACATAACACGGCACACCAGTTCAGATTTACTTGTAGATTAAGTAAAACTCACAATCTTCATTGTATACTTCACATGCCACTAGAGGCACAAGTGTTTTTAATGGATCTTAATATATACACAAGTGCTTTATACTGGATCAAAACATTCATCTTTTTTTTGTTTTATTTGATGGAAGGTGGTGATTGATTTTGTAGTGATGGGTAATATCTACTACATTAACATATACAGAACTCTATATGTAAATGCAAGATCGCGCTAGTAAAACTGAATCTGTCAGCTTGTGGCTACTTAAAGTACTCTCCTATTTTAAATGGTTGTTGCTGTTGAATTTGAGGAGCCTTCTACTTGTAAGATTTGAAATAATCCTTCTCTGCGTTAGCCATTCTACTCTGGAACATTGTCCATTCCTTTTTGCATCTATCCCTCACCTGCAAAACCACATAACAAACAAATTGAAGTCGCTTGTTTCACAAGTTAAGTGTCTTCCTCGCAACACATAATTCTTAGCACGAGAGAGAGATAAAAAACTTCGTTACCCCTTGCCATGGCGCTTTCCCGTCCGTTGCCTCACCCTACATCAAGCGAAAGAGAATCAGATTTCTGAGCGAAGAAGTCAATGTCAGATGGAGAAGAGACAGAGAGAGAGTTCTATGAGGTTTACTTGGTTGCCAAGGGAAGGAAAAGATTGATGAACGACCCACTGAGAATCTACTACTCCTATCTTCTCATGTGCAGGCTGCATTTCGGTGTAAAATACATTCAGTTTCGTCAAATAACAGACACTATAGCTAAAACGTGACAAACAACTAACTGCAAGTGTCTCTTTTCTTACCTCAACACATCTTCTGAGTGCAAAGTCAAGGCCCCAACCGTGAACCAAATCATTCTGTTCACAGTTTAGGTAAGGCATATAAGTAAGACTGGCAAGAAGAGAGGTTCAAGGAAGGGAAAGACGAATGAAGAATGAACAAAACAGATGATGAAGTATGGAACCTGGATCACGTGCCACACGCATCGCCAGGCGTTTCTTGAAAATACAGGAGCCATGATCTCAACGAATCTGCATTAGTCAATGAGACAAAAGTTCGAGACTGGTTAGTTCCTGTTACAGGGAAAACCCAACTCATAACGGGTAAGGTTTCAACATACGCAGCACATGGAGGGAGATGAGGATCTGAGCACCATCCAGGTCTTTCTTCTGTTATCCTGATAAGATACAAAGCCCATAATTTTGTAAAGATCATTATACATAAAACCAAACATGGCCATAATCTAAGGGATTTTTGTCCAACATACTTATGGACTTCCATATCTCCCCTTCTCTTTGTCATCTGCCACGTTAATCCCTGGTTTGGTTCCAAGCCAGGTTGGGAAATCTCCAGGCCATGTTTCTTTACCATTTTTATGTACCTGGAAACAGATAATCAAGATGATCACAACAGATCAAATGAAATGGAAGGAAACTGTCTTTTCAAATGAAACAAGAAGAAAATGGGAAAGAACTCATGTAAAGTTTAAAGCAACTTACTCTTCTGCATTAAAATGCTCGACTCCAAGGTCTTCATCCCAGATGAAGATATAATCATATCGTGCTACAATATCAGGGTGCAAAAACCTCTTTGCATACCACCTAACATATTTCCAGGTGCCAAGAGAGTCAGTAGTCATAAACATCACCAGAATATTTTCTGCCATAAAGAATCAAGAACGGTTGATAAGCTGTAGATACCATTTTGTCTGCTTTCGCACGCTAATGTGTATAGCAGTCTTCGACCATTCAAACTCATCCCACTCGGTTACTTGGCCGTCATAGTGAAACAGGACAATAGTGAAGTTTTCTGAAAACTGTTGAGAAGATGATAAATAATTTATGATGTGAAGTCAAAACATCAAACAAAGGGAATGAACTAACCTTCTTGACACAAGCATCGATATTTGCTTTCTGATTAATACCCACTGTAAATGTTGCGAGGTATCTTGGTTCACTCGTCAAATCCTGAGGAAGAAAATAAGGTATAAGAAATTACATTACTTTTGTATATCAAGTAATGCAGCTAAAAGAATGGTTTTGATGATATTAGAAATGAATGGTTTGAGCACACACCTCCTGCGGTAACCCCCATAATCTGCGCAAATAGAAGTCTGATTCAGCAGCAACCATACCCGGTGGCAACATTTCAGCACCACGAGGATTTGAAGGAACCCAGATCTGCAGCAAATTCAGAAATGAAACATGAAAACATGGACAGATTCAAGACCATTAATCATGAAACACAGAAAGAAAAGGTTAACAAGGTGAAATCTAAATGACTAAACTATATAAAACCACAAAGCAATTCTCTGTTAATTTGATATCTCCCTTATTTAATTAACACGTATCTCATGTTTTGGAGTACAAAAGTAATCAGACGTAACGTTCCTCAAACATGTCTTCCGTCCTTGAAGATAAATCCCAGTTGCAAATTAAAGTAGGAATCGGTAGGGGTAGACCAAACTTGTCTAAATAATGTAAAAGTTCCAAAACATTCCAAGTCATAAACAAATTAAGGAGTAGAAGCATGCCTTTGATTTGTCGATTGGAACGGATGAGCTGCTATCGTTACCCTTTGATGATGACCAAGCTTTATGACTTTCTGGAGTTGCAATTTTCGAACCCTTTTCCTCGATAGATGAGAGATCGTTTGAAGGAAGAAAGTTTGTTGGGAGACTCACCTGAAATATGAAAACAAAATCTTCCAATGATGACAAGGGAACAAATCTAATCAAACACAGAAATAGGACATTGAGGATTGATTCTACAACCTTAGTGATTGATAATGATGGAAAAGATATTCCAATCAGAAAGCCGAAAGATACTCCAAAAAATGCAGTTGCGATGATCTTCATTCCATCTTTTGATTTCCTACTAAATGAACTGAAATAACAAGAACAAAATTTGACTAAGGTTCTCTGAACCTCTTGAAAGACCAACCACATTCGTCAAAAAGAGAGAGACAAGATCTTGACCTGCGTGAAAATATTCCCATGTCTTCTGATTGTAGCTTCACAGCGAAAATGTGCAGCACTCGATAAAGAAGAGGTTTCAAAAGTCACCCACTGGGTTTCTCTCTACTGTGGTAACTCCAAAGACTCAAGGCCCCTCCTGACAGTAGAGAAGCCAGGAACCTGCTATGCGTAACACCGCGAGTCGTAATCTAGAGAAAAAAATGAGGCTTTAAATAAGATCCAATGCCAAGAAGAAGAAGACACACATGAACAAACAGACTAGGACCACCATTTTAAATGGAAAATCTGGTCATCATCCACACTTAAAAAATTCTTTGTCAAAAAAGTAAGTCATTGTCGTAGAACCTACACAGACGAATACAATATAGTGCTTCTAAACCAACCATTCAATACTAAACTATTGACCTAGTAATATATATCTATAAGTCAAAACAAACAATTAGATCATTCCCTTAGAAGATGGATCACAATTGCAAGCAATGCTATCAACAAGCAAGAAACCATGTGCTTCCCCTTCGAAAAAAGCAAAACAAACTCCCCCAAAACTAGCAGCAAACAATCAATCAATAACAGAACATGAAACTACAAGTCGTCTACTAAAAAACAGAACACTTTACTTAGATTGCAAGACAGAGACAAAAAACAATTAAACTTTATAAACAATTATCACCTATGATTTAAGAACAATAAAGAAATCAATCAAAGCAGTCATGAGACTAAACTCAAAGAGCCAATGTTTCAACATCAAAGAGAAGCAAAATGGTACCCAAATGACAATTCTCCAAACGCATAGGCTAAAATTCCTCAAATAGTCCAAATTTTCTCGATGAAACAAGAAAAAGGAATCAAATTTGTAATCAATAACGAACCTGGGATCAATCAAAAAGCACAACGAGATCCTTCAAACAAGTGAAGAACACGAGAAAATCCCTTCGTATCCACACAAACAAAACGATACTCCAAACCCTCTTCGCAAAAAACAAGACACACGCGTACACACGAAGAGGTACAAACCCGTGATCGTCTTCGTCCAGAGACAAAACAAACCCAGAGAAGAAACGCCAAAAATGTGAGAAACGCGTCTTTTGAGTCAAAAAGGAATGATTTTTATCGAAACCCTTATCGTTTCCTATCAGAATTTTCAAAGAAAGCGTAGGTTTTGGTTTGGTTTGGTGACCAGAGGAATTTTCTGGGCGTATATTTAGGTGCAGAAGAAGAAAAACCAAAAAGCTTTAAGCTGCTTCTTCATACAATTTAATTAAAAGATTCAATTTTTAACCACAAAAACGACACCGTTTTTGGAATTGTGTTTGATTTAATTAGCTTAAAAATTCATATGCGAGCAAAAGTAAGCACAACAACAAAATTTCATAGGACCCGACACAACTTTGAATCCGTGGACCGTACTTGGTCGACATATAATGGTGCCAATTAAAATTCTTGTATCCTTTTCATAAAATACTACTCATTTGATATTTTTTTATATGTAAAGAATCAAAACAAATCTATCAATTTTCACTTTTTTCAAAATTGGAATAGAGTGTTACTATTTAATTTGTCATATTCTTTGCTATAAACAAACAAAAACCAAAGAATTTGCAAGATTTTTCCGAAAATAATGGAAGAAGATAAGATGGTGCTAAAGGAAAGCAACATAATCAAGATATTTGTTTATAGTAAATGGAATTTTATTTCTTACCTTAATATTGTATGAATGAAAACGTTTTGGTTAACCAAAAACTTTATTTTGTGGAAATTTGTGTGTTAAATAGAGAGGTTGGAATTGTATGGCATTGCTATATTTTGCGGGATTTAAAGCCAATATAGTTTGACTATGTGCATTGATAAATAGAGTTGCCAAACTCTAATAAGGAAAATGTAGATTTCGTACCAAACTGAGGAGTCCACTTTCTTTAATAAGAGGTCCCCATTTTCGTTACTTGTTTTTCTTATATTTATTATCAATCTGAATCGTAAGAAGTTTTACAAGATGGGGTTAAAAAAATTTGATATTTATAAAAGAAGGTTGAAAGACAAGTAAATTTTTTGCATTTGAATAGTAAGTTTAAATTATATTCTCTCCGTTTCACAAAAAATATTTTTTTTGACACATCTCGCACACATCAAAAAAAAAATTAGTTATACATGTAAGCTTAAGTGATTAATTAGATATGATAATAACTTGAATTTTAAGAGACATTTTTAGGTTAAGGGTATTTTCTTTTAAGAAATTGGTTTGAAAAGTCACATTGAAAATAAAATAATACTCTTTACGAAAAAAAAAAATATATAACTTAAGGTTGTGGTATAATAAGTTTAGAAAAAATGTAAGATTTGTTATGTTTATATACTAAAATTAGAAGGTATCCTAGGTTACATTTAATTGTCTTTCTAATATAGAGATAATAAAGGTTGTCTCGTATAGATTGTGTGTTTTTTAAACTTTTAATTAGAAATTCGTTTTTGATTAGTGGGATATATGTATGTATGAGATTAATGACAAATTCTGTAAATAGTCTAATAAAAGATGGGTAATTATTTAAATAGGAGTCAAATCATTGTGAGAGCGACACATCAGCGTGGCAATCTTGTTAATAACACATCATGGTAAGGTTGAATTTTTAGAGTGTTTCTCTATTAATATATAGGGGATTGTTTTTTTTCAAAAGAAAAAAAAAATCATTATACTACCTATATACTTTTTAAAAAAAAAAGTTGCTTTCATTATGATTTATCTTATGACTTCTTAAATTCAAAAAGAAAATATGTGATGTATTTATTTCCTCTTACTGTGGTGTTTTATTGTGTTCAACATGCATCATGACTTTGAAAACAAGTCATCAAAAATCGATGGGGGCACGACAATATGGAAAACTAATGATTATGGCTAGTCCGGTAAGGTTGAACTAACCATAAGAACAATTAATATTGCTAGTGCTTTCTCAAACCTAACATAAAATCCGTAAATAAATTGAAATGTAAACAAAAAAAAAACATCTGTAAATAAAGACGTGTACACAAGACACAACATTTGTTAGCATTTGAACCAAAAATGTGCGGCCATGTGAATGTAAAATATCTAAAATATATACAAGAATAAATTGGCATGTAAACTAACAAATATTGAACACAACTCTAAAATTGTAACTCGAAATTTTTTACATACATGAAGCCCGCTTCGATGGTGCATGTACATATGTTTTTTTAAGTGCGAGATCTATGTTGTACAACTTTTGACAAACATTTTGGCACAAATAGAGGGGGCATAACATGATAAATTCTGTGTCCTAAGCATGAACCACTCCTGAACAAGTTATCGTGTCACATGTCCCGAAAGCCTAACAAAGTACATGACCGAATTGGTCTCTTATCAAATCTGCACATCTCTTAACTTTGTACTAATTTCTTATGGCACCAAGTCTGATTCCGGTAAGCTTCTAGTATTCAAAACGATGAACATCTTTCCACAAAAATCATAAAGTGCATATGCGTTATCTTCTGAGATCTCTGGACAATTTTTAAGATATTTCACTGTCAGATTAAATCTTTCTTCACCCATGATATACTTTGCTTCTCTTTTGGATATGTAATATTGACCAGTTTTTATAGAAAAATTAAAAATACTGTGATAAATTTTATTTAACATCCAAGACTTTTTGGGAACTGTCATTTATAATCTTGTTGGATCCTTTGAAACATCCTTGTTGCTATCCACATCAAAAAAATTTCCTTATCGCTTTTCAGATTAGGGATTTCATCGTCGCTACTTTCCAAATCAAACTTTTCTTTGTCTCTGGATAGGAATTTCTCTTATGATAACCATCACAACAATTTATCACATCTTACTCTTAGTGATAAGTTTAAATCATATTCCTTTGCCATTTTCGCATTTAACATTTATAAATTGCGTTTCGCAAAACAGGTTAACATGTTGTTTCTTATAAGTTACAAGCAATTTTGTTCACGTCTTCCTATATCGCTTACATAAGAATACAACTATATATTTACGTTACATAGTCCACCTATGTAGACATGAACTCTTTGGGTTATGTACATATTATGTTGTTATTACACATTGATCAACAAATCACAAAATAGACTATACATTGGCTTCACCACAAATCGGACTCAAGACTAAAAGATTCACAAAGAGAGAAAAATGAAACCTATGCTTCATTGGCTTCTGATACTGCTGCAGGGAAGGGAGGGAGCCAGATCTCTACACGAGTACCGCCAGCTCCTAAGGCTGCATCGGAGGTGCGAGGTGATATAACCCTGATCACACATCCGTAACTCTCCAGGATCTCTCGGGCTACGGTTAAACCAGCCACAAAGTTCCATGTCATATTGTCTTCAACCATGTTTTCCGACAGGAGTTCTGCTCCAAATGGTGTTAGCGAATGCATTTGCGTCTGCATTGATGTAACAAATTTATGTTAAACAACATGATTCTCATATCAAACTGGTAAGACCTCAGACTTATTAAAAATAGGGAGTTGAAAGCAGCAGAAGATAAGTTTGATCTTGTTTACCATATAGCGCATATCAGGACCATCGTCATCAATTACTACCAGACTACCGCCAGCAGGAGCTCTGGTCGATAAAATTTCAACTTTTCCCCCAACATGAGTGCGCAACAGTGCACCTTCAATGAGGTTGCTCAGAGCCTGCCTCAAAGCCGGTTCTTCAACAGCAACTTGCAGGGAAGCTGAGTTCTCACCTAGCTCCACCACTCTTTGCTGAGTAAGGGCAAGTGGTCTCACAGTCTCGACCATATCTAATAGCACACTAGAAATGTCGCATGGTCTTGCTGACATAAATGAAAGAGATAAGCCCTCCCAACACTTTGTTTCAAGTTAGAATTCTGTAGCAAGACGTTAAGTTAATGGCTCGGAAGCTTATACCTTATGTTGTGTGTTTGTAAGGGTGCCAGGGCCAGAGGTGGCATAGGCATTTCTGAATCATCTGATCCAGAACCCAAGGAAAGGGGTGTACTTGGGATTTTTGACCCATCAATGGGGTCCTTATGTTCATAGTTTGATCTCCTTGTTTCATTATGTGTTTTGTTTATCTTCTTTAGGGCTTCTTCATTATGGCGGACTATATTAGCCTGAAAATGAAATGCTTTGTAAGAATACAAACCGAAAAATCAACTTCGACTATGGTTGGTAAGAATTCCTATGCTCAACACATCTAAGACAGATTTATAAAGACAACTGAAAATAGAGTGATGACTCTCTCCAGTACCAAAAAGGACAAAGTAAGAGAAGTTGGAACCTTTGTCAAGTGAACTGCATCCTGAAGTTCTTCAAGGGTATCTTTTATTTGATCGCCTTGAACTATTAAGTCTTCGACAATATCATGTGAAATCTACAAGGTACCAAAACCCAAGTCAGTCCGATAACTGCATGACTCAGGGGGGATAACACTTCCGGCCATCAATGCTAATTTCAAGGACCTGATTTCTCTTAGTGTGAGTTGAAAGCATTTTACTTAAAGTCCTCATGGTAGAGAGCGGACCACGGATCTGCCAAAACGCAAGAAAGAATAAGAATAATATCAAGACTGAAGGAGACGGTAACATAAGATATGTGTGCTATACTACTATGTTAACAAGTGTGTGGCTATAGTACCTGCTCCACTAGCTTACTCATCCTCACATTGTTTTGCCAAGACGACTGTTGAAGTAACATCGTTTTCTAAACATACCCATAAAAAGAAAAGATCAATAAAGGATTCAACCCAACAAAGACAAACACGCAACGCCAACAAAGGAAGAGACAGGATATAGGAACAACCTGATCCATGACATACGCCATAGCAAGAGTCCGCGAAATATTAATAGCATAAGATCTCTGCTCTGCAGTGAAAACTTTAACAGAAGGACGTTTAACTTTAGGTGATTTTGTATTAGCTGAAGCAGGCAAAGCATAAGCTTCCTCAGGGGAAGGAAAATGCTTTAAACCACGCGGTTTTTCCTCTTCTCCTTCTCCTCCTCCTCCTCCTCCTCCTCCTCAGCTTCAACCGGTAACTCAGCAACCAAGAAACCGACAACAAACGGATGTTTCACCATTGGAAACACAGCAGCTCTATGTTTATTCACAAGTTCTACCTATCATCACCATACTATGTCAACAAAAAACGATAACTAAACTTGAGTTTAAAGCCAGAGGAAGAAGAACACATACTTGTTGACTAGAAAGTGATGCTTCAGCTGCTCGTAGACCCGCGGGGATACCAAAGTTTCCAACTAAGATCACAACGTCTCCAGCATTAACACTTGGATAACAAGTGACACGACGCAGCTCTAATCGATCCATCACATAGCTACCAGCTGGTCTTACATATATCTAAACCAAAACCAACATAAAAATCCAAACTTTAATTCTACACTCTGTTTTCAGGCAACAATGGAGTTTTAAGAAAAGCAGAGACGCACCGAGAGGACTGCGTTTGGATCAACGATTTGACGAAAGAGATCTAATTGCTCGAGACAAAGACGTTGAAAATCAGGACTTGGCAAGATAATCTTCGTCTTGAGATGGTCTTTCTCAATCATCTGTGTGAACTCTACAGGAGTCGTTGAAGCTCCACGAATCGCGGAAGCAATTGCAGAAGCAGAAGCCACCATGGTCTCTCCTCCTCCGGGTTCTGATTCTTCATTGGATACAGTGTGGTTCACGTAACGGAGACCGCGTGTAAATATAGAAGACGAGGACGAGGACGAAGAAGAGGAAGAGGCATTGAGGAGCTTAAGGGAGGAATTAGAAGGTCTAGGGTTTGGAATAGAATTGGAAAAGTGTAGATTAGGGTTTGATGAGAGAAGGGTCTGAGAAGCGATTGCAGAAAGAAGCATCACTACGGAAGACGACAGTGGAGTTTACTTTGTGGCTGAGACTGAAACTGAAACTCTCGCGACGAAGAAGACGATGATACGATTACAATTTTACACACAAAACAACTACACTGAAACGGTATCGTATTAACAGACTCGTAACAGTTTCAGATGACATGAACACACGGCGTCGTTTTGCTGTATGTATGTTAACAACTTTCTACACTTTGTTTTAAAATATATATAACTTCTAAACAGAACATTAATTTGTTTTAAAATTATTGTAAAAGTTTTCTTACAATGTTTAGACATTTCTAAACAATTTCACAAATTTATATTTTGCATCACTATGAAAATTGTGATTAACAGTATTTACAAAGAAAAATTTTAGTAGGACATGAACAATACATTTTCTATTGACTGTAGGAGAATCTAAAGCAAACTTATTCTAACTCTTGTATAGAGCTTACTAAAAGAGATACAAGTGACTAGAAATTAAAAAGCTCATGAAGAGTTTTATTGTGCAAGAAAATGTAAATGAGGAAAAGAGATTTTAAGTTGTCACCAAAAACATAAATGGATTCTTAGATTAATTTCATATAAGATGGAAAAAAAAGATAGTTGTACAATCGGCAATTACAAATTTGTTTTTCTTCTTCTCACAACATGAAATTATATATAAATCTATTTTGGTGAAAACCCTTTTATGATAATGATTGGACCAACAAGGGGTGTTTTCCTAAAATTTTCTGAGTTATAAATTTCTACAAAATTACTTATTTACGGGGTAAAAACACGTCCAAAAAAAAAAAAACACAAAACACGTCCACAACACCCAAAGTTTGAGCCAAATCAAGTAGTGAATCAAAAATAGCCATTTTCAACGAGTTGAACAAAGCCAAACAAGCCCGATACAACCATTTTAGAATCCAAACAATCATCTCTACGAAACCACACACAACAATCACACGACAACTCTTGCATAAAAAGATTTGAGAACAAAAAAAGGTGATAGAAAATAGAGACAAAACATATTAAAAAGACTAGATATACAACGAAAAAAAAAGTAACTTAGATATGAAAATGGAAAGCTACTATTATAGGAAAGAAATCAAATTGAAGATAATCCTCCAAAGAAAGAGAGCATTCCCTATTTATATATAACTAAGTAAACTAACCCTCTCAATAAAAACATATCAAATCTCTGGTTTTTGTGTTTTGCCAACCTTCCTTCTTTTTTTGGTTGGGGTCACGTTTCTCTTCTTTTGATATCATTATCTCTTCTTCAAAGTTGGTACTTTTTATTGTTTGTGTCTCTAACTCTATCTTATTATTTTCCTAAGGATAAAAGTCCCGTGATTGAGTTGGATCTTTTACCTCTTTAGCTTTACCAATGAATCCAATCCTATCTTCTTTGTTTGCTCTCTCTTTGTTTTCTTCACTATCATCATCAACACATGCCCATCAATGTCATTTTCCAGCAATCTTTAACTTTGGTGACTCAAACTCCGATACCGGTGGTCTCTCCGCAGCTTTTGGCCAAGCTGGTCCTCCTCACGGCTCTTCCTTCTTCGGTTCACCCGCCGGCAGATACTGCGACGGTCGTCTCGTGATTGACTTCATAGGTAAACTAATAACTCTTTTCTTTGTTTTGTGTTTTGCGTTTTTGTTGATTTGGCTCTGTTTTGAACACAGCGGAGAGTCTTGGATTGCCATATCTAAGCGCGTTTCTAGACTCGGTTGGTTCAAACTTCAGCCACGGTGCTAACTTTGCTACCGCGGGATCTCCGATAAGAGCTCTCAACTCTACTCTTCGTCAAAGTGGATTCAGCCCATTTTCACTCGATGTTCAGTTTGTCCAGTTCTACAACTTCCACAACAGATCCCAAACTGTTCGTAGTCGCGGAGGAATCTACAAGACGATGTTGCCTGAATCCGACATCTTCTCACAAGCTTTGTACACTTTTGACATTGGTCAGAACGATCTCACCGCGGGTTACTTCGCTAATAAAACCGTGGAACAAGTTGAAACCGAAGCTCCTGAGATCATCAGTCAGTTCAAGAATGCTATCAAGGTTGGTCTCTCTGTTTCTGACTCTGTTTTTGTTTAAAGGGTAATCATAAAAATGTGTTTGTTTTTTGGTGATAGAATGTTTATGGACAAGGAGGGAGATACTTCTGGATTCACAACACTGGACCTATTGGTTGTTTAGCGTATGTGATTGAACGGTTTCCGATTAAAGAATCGGACTTTGATTCACATGGATGTGTCTCTTCTTTGAATCACTTAGCTCAACAATTCAATTACGCTTTGAAAAAAGCCGTGATCGAGCTTAGAAATTCACTACCTGAAGCTGCCATAAGTTACATAGATGTCTACTCTGTCAAGCATGAGTTGTTTGTTCACGCACAGGGTCACGGGTTCAAGAGATCGTTGGTTTCATGTTGTGGGCATGGAGGGAAGTATAACTACAACAAGGGAATTGGGTGTGGGATGAAGAAGATTGTGAAAGGCAAAGAGGTTTACATTGGGAAGCCGTGCGATGAGCCTGATAAGGCCGTTGTGTGGGACGGTGTGCACTTCACGCAGGCTGCTAACAAATTTATCTTCGATAAGATCGCGCCAAGATTGAGCATGGCCTGTCAAAGGCAGTGACAATAAGAAGAAACAAACTTTTCTTCTTTTTATGAGTTTGTTTCTTTTAATCTCTTAGAAAGAGAAACACATCTAATAAAGCGATTTGTTAAAATCCTGTGTTTTGGTTGTCACTTATATGAACTTTATTAAGAATGCAATAAGAGTTTTGGTGAGATAGGTTCATCAATATCAACAAGAATCTACATAGCCATTAAAGTCTCCAAAGGATATGACACTATAGAATACATGCATATATGTCATTCAGCATTTGTAGTGGTTGAGATCTATAACCACCACTGTTATATCATCCATGCTACCTCTTTTAACGGCCAGGTTCGCGAGTTCTTTGCAAGCCTCCTTGGCCCAAGAAGACTCGGACTTCATCTTCATTCGCTTCAACTGTGTGATCTTCATTGAATTTGAAGGTGAACTCCCGATTTCACAGTGGGGTGAGGGTGATTCATTCTCTGAGTTGTAGTAGTAACTTGGGGATTTCGCACATCTGGGAGATTGAACTGATGACTTGACCAGCGAAACCCGACGAAGTTTCGAAGATGGGCTCACATTGACAACTCCCTGGACCAAGTTCTCCTCCTCACCTTCTCTAGGTGTCTTTCTCTGAGCTAGAACATGCAGCACGGTATCAACAGCTTCTTGATTACTAACCACATCCCAAAGTCCATCAGAAGCTAAGACAAGAAACTCCATATCTTGTTCCAATTCAAGTATCCTTGTATCAGGTTCAGCAACCACCCACTTCTTTAAGTGTGCATCTCCAATACTTCTGGAAACAGCGAGTATTCCATGAACTCGCCAAGCCCCTCGATGAATATCAACATAACCTCCCTATAAACCAAACGCCATGACAAGTATCAAAATCTACTCTCTCAACACACAATCAGCAAAAACTTGACAACCTTACCTGACTCTCAATTCTTTCCTTTTCATCATCCCTTCCTGCCTTGTGATCATTAGTAAGAGCTTCAGCAACGCCTCTTCGACACAGGACAGCTCTACAATCTCCCAAATTCGATACAATCATCTCTTGATCTTGTATCAAAGCAGTAACACAGCAAGCACCACTCACAACACCCTGCATTTTTTATGCAACTAGTAAGTTACAAGTAACCTCATAGCTAAATTCAAAGATTGTTCTTTGTTACCTTTTCTAAGAAATCACGATCAGTCCTCAAATAAGCAGCTTTAAAGGCTTCAACTTTCTCCTCCTTCTCCTTACAATTCTCCATCATCTCAACAACATGTTTATGCAAATTCTCAGCCACAAATTCCGCAGCTTTCCCACCTCCATGACCATCATAAACTCCAAAGAAACTCTACACAAATCAATCCTCAGCCAAAACCCATTAACCACAAAACACACTCAAGATCTCAAACCTATCAATTCAATCAAAAGGAAGAAAAAAAAATACCTTTTTGGAGCTACCAACCAAACAAGGGACAATTCTGTGAGTGTCTTCCATAAACTTCTTCTTTCCGTTTCTGGAGACAACACCGAAACCATTGCCACCGAAGCATACTACGGCGTCGTTTTGCTGAGCAAAGTCTCTGCCACTGAAGTAATCTGTTGAAATCGGTTCCAGGTCAGGGATATCTAAATGGGGAGGTCTCTTTCTCTTCAAAGGCGAGACCTTTCTCTTCAAAGGCGAGACATTTGTCTTCAAAGGCGAGACCATTGGGATCAACAATGGGGAAGAACACGAGGGTGACGCTATGCTCAGTGTATTAGCCATGAAAGAAGAAAGTTTCGTGATTTTTTCCTCTGAGCGAAGTGTAGTCATATTGTTGTTGTCACAGAGCAACGGCTAAGAAATTGGGAGGTGAAAAAGTCAATCGGTAAAAGTATAGATAGGCGCTTTAGGGTTTTGGCTCAGTCAAATCTGAAGAAAGTTCATTTTCAAACATTCAAATAGGAGAGAAAGAAAAAAAGAATATGTCGATGTATTTATTTTAGTCAATGAGTGAAATGCGTTAAATAGGAAAATAGGTCCATGTATTTATTATTAGTCAATGTATTCTCTTTTTTGTCTTTTTATAATTAAGAGATTCTGAACCTAAATCCAAAGAAATATTTTTTTTGTCTTTTTATAATTAAGAGATTCTAAACTTAAATTCGAAAATATTTTTTTTTGTTTTATTGTAATTAAAAGATTCTAAACGTAGACCCGTACATTAGATTATGTACGTATGTGTACGGTGTATTTGTAATTTAACAAATATTGATATATTTAGTCAACACAATGTATTATCTTAAATTCTTTACTATGTAAATAAGTACGAATATAAGATGTGTTTAACAATAACTAAGAGATTTTAGATTCAGATTCGTAATCCGTATATTGAGTTATGTACTTATGTGTACGGTAATTTGTAATATAATAATGATCAACAAAATATATTATCTTAAAATTTTTACTATATAAATGAGTATGGATGTAAGATATGTTTAACAATAACTAAGAGATTCTGGATTCATATTCGTAATCCCGTACATTGGGTTATGTACTTATGTGTACGGTAATTTGTAATTTAATAAAAATTGATATGTGTGCTCAAAATAATATATTATCTTAATTTACTATATAAATAAGTACGGATGTAAGTTTAAAATAACTAAGAGATTCTAGATTCATATCCATAAAATCCGTACATTGGATTATGTACTTATGTGTACGGTAATTTGTAATTTAATCTAAGTTGATATGTGTAATCAACACAATGTATTACCTTAAAAAAATTAATATATAAATGAGTACGGATATAAGATGTGTTTAACAATAATTAAAAAATTCTTGATTTAGATTTGTAGTCCGTACGTTGGGTTATGTACTTATATGTACGGTAATTTGTAATTTAATAAAAGTTGTTATGTTTAATCAACACAATATATTACCTTAATTTTTATTATATAAATGAGTATGGATATATGATGTGTTTAACAATAACTAAGAGACTCTGGATTTAGATATGTAGTCCGTACGTTGGGTTATGTACTTATGTGTACGATAATTTATAATTTAATAAAAGTTGTTATGTTTAATCAACACAATTGTTTTAATCAGCAAAAAAAAAAAAAAAGTAAAAGACTCAAGAGCCTTAGAGCACTTCCAATGGTAGTGTCTCCATGAGACATTCATGATAAAAATAAATCAAAAAAAAAAAAAAAAAATTAAAATAAAAAAAAGGGGAGACACATTTCTCATTTGAGACATTTTGAGAAACTCTCTCTGTCATACACATGTCAGTCCTAGATTGGTTTAGCAATTTCTTTTGAAATTCAATTACTCTAAGATTTATAAATATCAATTAAATAGTTTATAAGTTTTTATTTTTTATTTTTTATTTTTCTACAATTCATAAAATAAAATTATCTATATATCAAGCTCCATTATACAAAAGTTTAAATTTTTATTATTATTAATTTTAATTGATATTAGTTAAGGTTAATATAAATATAAATTAATATTTTTAGTTAATAAAATACTATAATATTAGAAAATAAATCTGAGATGAATAATCTGATATTTTGTCAATATTTTGATATTTTGATAAATAATATGTTATCTTTAGTCATTATTTACAAAATGTCCAATATAATTAAAATCTATTTGATAAAATGATGTGTAATTTTAATCATCAAGTGAAGAGTAAAAAGTTTGGCGCATCATCAAGTGAAGAGTAAAACATATATTATCTATTTTGGTTTTGTATGTTTTTATTTGCATTTTAATTTATGTTATCATGGTTTTATATGTAATTTTGTGTTTAATTTATATATCTTTATTATGGTTTTATATGTTGTTTAAAATTCAATTTATGTTTAATTGTGGTTTTAAAAATAATAGTCTCTTTAATATATTATTTATAATGAATAGTCTAGTATTATTAATTAATGTTTTTAAAATTATTAATATTCATTATATTATTTACTTCTATAGAAAATATAATTATTCTGTTTGAATGACTATATTTAAGATATAATTTGATATGTTTAAAAATATTATTGAAAAAATAAATTTAATATAAATATATAAATATTATATTGATGAGACATCTATAGAGATATCCCACCAATGGAAGTAGAATTTTAGTGTGAGTTTCTCTAAATAAATTAAACATAAAAATATTAATATTATATTAGTGAGACACTCTATGGGTGTCTACCATTGGAGATGCTCTTATAAATTAAATGTTTTAATTAGGAGAAACCCAGAGTAATGATGCTAAAGAGAAAATTTGACTCGTGATTGTGTCTCTAACTGTAGTTGTCAGGCCCATCTCTGGTCCCTCGTTCATTTCCGTCGTATATTATAAATTCAGCTCAAGATGGCATCAGGAAGTGATACTTATATGTAGTGATGTTAACTTGGGCATGGAACCCCCATTTATTAAATGGGTATGTACAAAAAAAATTAATCCATTTAAACCCATTTAGGAAAAAATGTTAAATGGGGTTAAATGGGTTACCCCAATTAAACCCATTTATTAAATGGGGTTTCACACAAATAAATGGGTACCCATTTAAACCCATTTATCCTTCATTTTATATTAGTTATTTTAATTAAAAATGTTAATATCTTAATAACTAAAATAAAAGAGCAAAATATTAAATATATTTAAAACTAATATTCTACTTAAATTCAATTTTTGATTTAAATATTTAAAACAAAATGTAAAACCACGTCTTCTATAACATGGTTATGCGATTTTGGCGGGAAAACGCGGATTTACGGTTTTGGCGGGAAAACACACATTTACGGTTTTGGCGGGAAAATGCGGGTTTACGGTTTTGGCGGGAAAACACGGATTTACGGTTTTGGCGGGAAAACGCACATTTACGGTTTTGGCGGGAAAATGCGGGTTTACGGTTTTGGGGGGAAAACGCGGGTTTACGGTTTTGGCGGGAAAACGCGGATTTACGGTTTTGGCGGGAAAACGCGAGTTTACGGTTTTGGGGGGGAAAACGCGGGTTTAAGGTTTTGGCGGGAAAACGCGGATTTACGGTTTTGGCGGGAATACGCGAGTTTACGGTTTTGGCGGGAAAACGCAGGTTTACGGTTTTGGCATGAAAACGCGGATTTATGGTTTTGGCGGGAAAACGCGGATTTACGGTTTTGGCGGGAAAACGCAGGTTTACGGTTTTGGCGGGAAAACGCGGATTTATGGTTTTGGCGGAAAAACGCAGGTTTACGGTTTTGGCGGGAAAACGCAGGTTTATGGTTTTGGCGGAAAAACGCAGGTTTACGGTTTTGGTGGGAAAACGCAGGTTTACGGTTTTGGCGGGAAAAGGCGGATTTATGGTTTTGGCGGAAAAACGCAGGTTTACGGTTTTGGCGGGAAAACGCGGATTTACGGTTTTGGCGGGAAAACGCGGATTTACGGTTTTGGCGGAAAATCGCTATTTTATGAAAAATTATTTTTGGTGATAAAACGCAATTTTGCGATTTTGGCAGAAAATGACGTTTTCCCGCCAAAACCGTAAACCCGCATTTTCCCGCCATAATCGTAAAATTGCGTTTTATCACCAAAAATATCATACTATAAAATAACGTTTTCCGCAAAACCGTAAACCCGAATTTTCCCGCCATAATCGTAAAATTGCGTTTTTTAAAACTATATTATTCTTCATCAAAATAATAAAAACAGTTATATCATTATTTATCAATTATATTTAATGAAATAATCTGTAAATTTTAAATAATCAATTAAAATAATTATTTATTATATTATATTGTTTAGAACAAAATAATGTTATATGGATCTAAATGGGTTTAAATGGGTAAAATAAATTTAAATGGGTTTAAATGGGGAGGTTAAATGGGATGTAAACTTAAATGGGGTTAAATGGGGTGGGTCTAAATGAGGTGGGTTTTAAATAGGGTGGATCTAAATGGGGTGGGTCTAAATGGGGTGGGTTAGCCCATATTAACATCTCTACTTATATGTAAGAAAACTGATTACCAAATATCATTGAAGATTAAAGAAATACGATGCGGGGCTGTTGTTGTTGACTTTAGCAATATGGACGATTCTGATTAGCCGCCAATGACTAAAAAATCTTCTTACACTTGCTAGTCTAATTAAAACTATCCGATTCTAAATCTACTTAAGATATCTATATTTAAAAACCGATTGTTTTTGTAATGACAATATCCGGAGACATTTTAGTATTACTATTGGTGGATTTTTTTTTTATAACAAAATTAGTTAAAACTTTAATAGTGAAAATTCTTGATAAAAATACAATGTGGAAAATATATTAAAAAAGAACACAGTTTTCTAGATTTGCGTAGAATATCTGAAACATTGGACCAGTCCTAATAATTCTTGCTAATTTAGAAGTGTTTTTTTTTCTACGCCTAATTTAGAAGTGTTTATCCTCAAACTTGATTTTGCAAAATACAAAGAACACAAACTTTGAATTTATGTTCCAAATCGGGCTTTACAATATTCTAAAGAACACCAAAAACACATTCATATAGTAAAATCATAGTACAAGGGAAGCAACGAAATAGAATAATCATGAACCTTAGCAGATTCCATGTAACTTCCATTAACGTATTTAAATAAGAGATCATGCTGATCACGCGGTGGTCTTTGTCCTCTTTGGTGCGCCACGTCAGCAGCAACTAGACTCATGGTCCGTTTCTGCATACTCATCAACACGTTGTGCCACGTGTTAACCCTTGACTGTTCCTTGCCGTGAACCCCAACGTTCATCTCCGACAAGTCCTCGCTTCTCACGCCCATCACATCTTCTGGCTTAGCACCGTCGAGGATCCAGATAAGACAAGAACAGAACCCTTTTGAGATCTCCGAATCACTGTCTGCTTTAAACCTCATCCTCCCAAACTCATCCATCTTTATCTCCAACCATACCTGAGTCGTACACCCCGTGACTCGGTTCGCGGAGATGCGAGCCGAGTCATCAAGCGGGGCTAGAGCCGCCGCGTAGTTTAAGAGACGTTTGACACGGTCGATCGGTTCGGTTAAGGACCGGAACTCGGATACGAGGATGCGAAGCTTGTCGGAGGTTTTTGTTCCTAAAGGAGCTTCAACGGATACCGTTGCGAAAGAAAGAGGGCTTGGAACGTTTGGATTCGAACCAAGATTAAGAGAATCGCGCATGCATGTAATGGGTTTAGGAGAGAATCTTGAAAATCTTGGGTTAGGGAAAGATTTTCTTGTTGGTCTAGAGGTAGAAATCAAAGGAGGAGAAGAAAGGGCCTTGAAGGACGATGAAGTGTTCATGTTCCGGTTCCGTAACAAGGGCAATGAAAAAGAAATGGGAGGAGGAGGTAGAAGAAATTGAGAGAGAGATATTTAAGGATAATCAAAGGAGAGCTCCTTGAACTACGCGACGGAGAGAGGATAGTGATTAGATAGATAGATACATATAGCGCGCCAAAGACTATTTTTATGTGTAACGGGGATTTATATTATAAATAGGTTTATTACTAGATTATTATTGATTTATAATCTATATTTGTAATATGATTTAAAAAGATTTGAAAACATGAAATATGTAACACAAAAGTTATGTATAAAACTTGTGATTCTATAAAAACTAATTCGAAAATTAGTGAACTAATTCGAAATTTGCATTTCACTTACGAAAGTTGGGGTTTAGGATCCTCAGCGAAAAATAGGTTCAGTGCATGTAAGTTTAACTAGTTTGAGTACTGTTTGACTAGATTTGTTTGTAAAAATATATATCACCAAGAAAATATCACTCTCGATTTGAATACCGATCAAATCTTTTTTTGGTATTTTTAAATACCAACTTGCATTACTTTATTTATTTATTTAGTCGAAAGCTAAATCCAACGTACTAGGAGTCTTGGATGCTAACGGAAAACTCCAATTGAGTTGGAATTTTGATCATATGGTTAAAAGTTTAAAATGATTCAACTAGCTAATGATAGTCCTTAATGGTCAACATAGTTAAAGATTGAAAATCTCCATCTCAATTTTAACGTATATGAGGCAAATTTGCATAAAACTCTCAGCTAAAATAGCTTCATTTCAGGAATTTGTTGGGCGTTCAAATTCGTGTAAATTCAGAAAAAAGGAATATAGATATATGTATGTACATAACTAATGGACTATATGTGCATGTTATCTATATATATATTAATATATATATATATATATATATATATATATATATCCTATAACACAGGAGTGTTATTTTGTTTAATAGTGACACTGATCACAATGATACAAACACGACCAACGGACCAAGTCAACTAAAGACTCTCAGTTCAAAAGAGATAGGCCACTAGTTGTGATGAATATATAAGTTACGAAATACTGCTTTTGTTTTTTATTTAATTAATATTTTAGGAAAAAAAATTTGTTTTAGATCTTTTCTTTTAATGCAAAATTAATTAATTTTTATTAATTTTAGTGATTTATATTATATAAATTATTTTTCTATTAGTTGAATCGTATTTAATACATAATAAATAATGTTTTATTTTAAAAATAAATAAAATTAAATGATTCTTAATTTGTATAAAAAAATTTAAACATCAAGTAAAAAAACGGAGAGTGTAATGTTTTGATTCTTTAATTCGTTTACCTTTTGTTTTGTCATTTGACGTTAAATGTTTTGATGCGATGGATGGAATTTGAGGCGGCCTCTCTAGTCTCTAGTGACCAATATCCTTTTTATTATTTTATGAAAATAAGTTTTTTTTTTTTTTTTTTTTTTTGCTGTGGGAAGAACAAAGGCATATTCGATTCGACTACTGAATTACTATTAGTGATACTTTTAGAGCCCACACTGTCGGAAACAGAGGCTTGGGAAATAATTTAAAGTTGTTTTCATTTCGTCATAGCTTACGGCTACACTTGAGTGTACTGACCAAAACCAATTTTTTATTTCGTTAAATATCTTAAACAATTCGTTTAGTATATTTTCCACTACAAAAATGTGTTGGTAGATCACTTAAATTAGTAGATAAACTAAGAAGATTCCATTTTGTATATGGGAAATTCCAAATAATATTATTTAACTATTCATAATTGATCATTAATCAATTTATACTTTCGGTTTATCAATCTCTAAAAAAAATCGTAACCATATCGATAAAGTATTGCTTAACAACAAACAAAAGATGAAATATAATAAGTCTTATACTCTTATGGACTAAGATGAAATATAATAAGTCTTATGGACTAGTCTATTCGTCTTCTTGTTACATTTTCTTGGAGTAAAATCCAATGAAAAGTTATCAGGAATTACTTGTTGAATATCTAGCCGATAAAGTTGAAGTGCATGCCCACACTAAGTTCCCGATGATACCTTGAACTGTGTCTTTGCAATCAGATTCAAAGGATACGTATTTGTATCCTAAGATGTTTTTGCACATTTGGACTTCCATCGAAATTAACCTAGTGGAAGTAAAACCACAAGCCTAGATCTAACTCAACATGTAAACGTTTTGTTAGATTTTTTCCTCCGATTTGGCTTGTCAATTCAAAGTCTTCATTTTCAAATTGAGGTTGCCAAAAAAAATATTACTTTGTGTTATTTTTGACATTATTTAATTTGCTTTTTTTTTTTTTTTTTTCATTTTGTTCGTAGATCTAGGTTAGGCATCTAGCTAATCTTTATCTTCATCTTATGGTGCAATCACATGCCAAACAATAGGTTAAATAATTTAAATGATACGAAAAAAAATAATCATAAAAACGATCTTGAAATCATATAGAGAAGAAGAGAAAGTTGGCTATAATAAACTCCGATACATCGGAAGTTTATCATCGGAAAAGAGAGAAGAAGAAGAAGCTGTAACAAACTTTATTCAATCTCAAAACTCTGTTTACAACAACTTAACTCACTAATAACAACGTCATTAAGCTTATATACATAAGATTAAACCAAGATCAATAACCGGAAATAACCAACTGTAAACCGGTCCATATATCTCCAATATACCCCCCTCAAGTCTCTACTTTCGAACTGTCTGGTTTGGAAGATAGAGACTTGACAGAGACATTTGCTGTAGAAGATGATGGAATGGACCTAGATGGAGAGCCTTAGTGAGAATATCAGCGTGTTGATTCTCTGTTGGAACATGTAAGGCCTTGAGATTTCCAGCTTTAATCTGATCACGAACCGTATGACAATCGATTTCTATGTGTTTGGTACGTTCATGGAAGACATGATTCATAGAAATATGAAGAGCTGACTTATTATCACAGAATAGCTTTGCAGGACATGTCACCTTGATGTGCAAATCTTTGAGTAATTGCTGAAGCCAAATGATTTCACAAGTAGCTTGAGCCATACTCCGATATTCAGACTCTGTACTACTCCGGCTAGCTACTGCTTGCTTCTTAGACTTCCAAGAAATGAGTGAAGTTCCAAGATAAATGCAGAATCCTGTAATGGATCTCCTTGTGTCTTTACATGCAGCCCAGTCAGCATCAGAAAAGCCATTTAGACAAAGTTCAGAATCTGCAGAGTACATCAGACCTTGGCCAGGATTAGCTTTGATATAACGAAGAACCTTATGAGCCGCCTGAAGATGAATATCAGTAGGAGCTGAGATGAATTGGCTGAGTTGATGGACCGCAAATGTTATATCTGGTCTGGTGATAGTCAGATATAGCAAACGGCCTATTAGTTCCCTATAAGAAGTAGGATTAGTCAGAACAGTACCCATATCTTTAACCAAATGAAGTGTTGGATCCATAGGTACTGAACTAGGCTTGCAACCAAGTAAACCAGCATCTTCCAATAAGTTTTGAGCATACTTCCTCTGGCAAACAGAAATCCCTTTTGAAGATCTTGAAATCTCTAGACCAAGAAAGAATCGTGCAGGACCAAGGTCTTTTATTTTAAACTCAGACCTCAACAATGTCTTCAAAGCTTCTACTGCAACATCATCATTACTCGCAATCATTATATCATCAACATAGACCAATGCAGCAACAAAAGAACCAGATGTCATCTTGATGAACAAAGTGTTGTCTGCAGGTGACTGAATAAAATTTGCTCCCAATAATACTGAAGAAAGTCTCTTGTACCATTGACGTGATGCTTGTTTCAAACCATAGAGAGACTTTAGTAATCTGCAAACCGGATTAGGAGGCAAAGCTTTATCCGTAGATGGTGTGTAACCTTGAGGAAGACTCATGAAAATTTCCTCATCAAGTTCACCATGTAAAAAGGCATTAGACACATCCATTTGTGTCAAACTCCAGCCCTTAGCAGCAGCAAGACCAAGCATTAACTTGACACTAGTTAGCTTAGCAACAGGAGAAAATGTATCCAAGTAATCTATACCTTCCTGTTGAGTGAACCCTTGAGCCACTAGTCTTGCCTTGTATCTCTCCACTGTTCCATCTGGGTTATACTTAATAGTAAACACCCATTTGCAACCTACAACATTTTTACCCTCAGGTAATGTCTCCACAGTCCAAGTCTTGTTAAGCTCAAGAGCATGAAGCTCTTCATTAGCCGCCTTAGTCCATTTTTCAGATTTCATGGCTTGAGAAAAAGTCTTTGGCTCTGTTTCTGTATTATAGGCCATGATATAGGATTGAAAGAGTGGAGTATATTTATCATAAGAAATGACAGAGGAAAGAGGATATGGTGTAGTCTTTTTAGGTGATGATATAGTGTTTGTATGAATAGGTATAGGAGGTTGTATAGTAGTAATAGGAGAGATATTTTCTGTAGGTGGTAAAGTAGAAGTAAAAGGGACTAGTGAACAATGATAGTCAGAAAGATATGTAGGAGCTCTAGTAATTCGTTTAGACTTAGTAATGAGAACAGTACTAGAGTCTGTTTCAGGTGTCTCTGTATTAGTGGGTATAGTAGTACTAGGGTCTGATGCAGATGATGATGATGCAGATGCATGTGAAGGAATAAGAGAATCTTCATCAAGCAAAGGCAAACTATCAACAAAATGCAAAGGTGCAGGTAAAGGTAAGATGGTGTTTGGAAATATATCAACAGCTTTAGACAACAATTCACTTGTTTTAAAAGGAAAGCTAGTTTCTTTGAAAACAACATTCCGAGAAACAGAAATAGCATGTGAATCCAAGTCTAGAACCTTATATCCTTTATATCCAGAAGGATATCCCAAGAAAACACAAGGTCTAGCACGAGGAGAAAATTTATTCCTTTCATGAGCATTTGTAGAAACATAACAGAGACAACCAAAATTCTTTAACAAAGAGTAATCAGGTTTCTTCTTAAGTAACAGTTCATATGGTGAGATATTATTCAGTAATGGTGAAGGTAAACGATTTATCAAGAAAGCTGCAGTAATAACACAATCACTCCAGTATTGCATAGGAATATTAGATTGAAAAAGTAAAGCTCTAGCTACATTAAGCAAATGTTGATGCTTTCTCTCAACAACAGAGTTCTGTTGAGGAGTATAAGCACAAGAAAAATAGTGAATCATGCCTTGTTCTTTAATCAATTCAGTGAAAGCAAGTTCAGGAGCATTGTCAGAACGAATTGATTTTATTTTGGTATTGAATTGTGTAGAAACAAGTTTAATGAAAGCAGGAAAAACTGTAGAAACATCCTTTTTATTTCTTAGCATGTAAACCCAAGTTGTTCTTGTACAATCATCAACTAAGGTAAGAAAATATCTAAAACCTTCAATAGATTCAGTACTAAAAGGACCCCATATATCTAGATGAACAAGATCAAATGGTTCAACAGCAAGATTATTATGAGACACATAAGCTAATCTTTTCTGCTTAGCTAAAGGACATATAGAACATGGTGAAACATCACAATCAAATGACTTTAAAGAAGGAATATGACTAACAAGTTTCTTCAGAACAAGAGATGATGGATGGCCTAAACGCTGATGCCAAAGACTTCCATCATCAATAACAGATCCAGAGAAAGAACATGCTGCAGGTGTTGATGTAGAGAGGGATGTGTTCTCAGTCTCAAGAATGTAAAGATTATGATAAAGTTTACCCCTCCCAATCATCAAGCCCTGAGAAAGTTCCTGGATTAAACAACAAGAAACATAGAAATGAGCAGAACAAGATAAAGATTTGACTAAAGAACTAACACTAATAAGATTGAACTTAAAATCTGGAACATGTAGAACATTATGCAATATCAATTGTTTAGTAATATGCACAGTGCCTGTATGAGTAATGGAGACCCTAGTACCATTAGGTAAAGTAACAGTGACTCCAGAAACAGACTTTAGTTCTCTAAACATTGCTAAATCTGAGCAAACATGGCTAGAAGCTCCACTATCTATAATCCAAGCATCATGTGGTAAGAATTTTTCTAAAGAGGATAGTATATGATTTTGAAAAGTGAGATTATTATTCTCATACTTAAGACTAGTAGAAGGAAAAGGGATTATAGTACCAGAAGTAGAAGTGTGAGCCATTAAACCATGTTCAGAGATTGTAGCATTTGGACTAGGGTTACTTGAAGAAGCTGCAGGCTCTTGAACTTGAACTTGAGCTTGAAACTGTGAAATCATTTGTTCTATTTGCTGAGGAGAAAAATCTTGAAGATTTGAATGATTCCCACCTTGTGTAACATATGGCATCTGATATACATTGGTTCCAGGGGTACCATACTGATTCATCATCATAGTATTGTAAGGATAGCCATTAGACGGATAAGCACCATTCTCTGTATAGACATGAGCCACTGCATTAGCTTTCTGCATTGAGTTTGCATATGGCATCATTTGAGATGGAAATTGCATCCGAGGCTGAGTTGGTATCATTGGTCCCCTTGGTTGTACCATTAGCTGAGGATTAGTCTTGTAAGGATAACCCTGACCAGCTATCTTCATTCCAGGTGGATAACCATGTACTTTATAACATTTCTGAATAGTATGTCCCACTTTCCCACAGTGAGAACACACTGGTTTCTGAGATGGTCTAACAGTGTTGTAAGCTGCAACATAAGCATTATCAACATCATTCATCATGGGTGCAACACTCTGAAAAGCCACATTATCAACACGAGTAGTTGGTTTCACAGTCTTTTGGCGTTCATCTTGAGTAACAATGTTAAAAGCCTCCTCAATTGTTGGAATAGGCTTAAGCATCAAGATGTGACGTCTAGTCTGATCAAAACTTTCATTCAGTCCCATAAGGAACTTTGTAACTCGGCTTCTCTGTTGCAAACTTTCCCATTTAGCAGCTGCATCACATTCACAATGACCACAAGTACATACTGGAAGTTCAACATAATTTCTATGTTCTTCCCAAAGAGTAAGTAGAGTAGTATAATATGTAGAGACATCCATAGATCCCTGCTCTATCTTACTAAGTTTCTGCTCTATATCAAAAATGCGTGGTGCATCATCTTGCTTAAAACGCATCAACAAATTGTTCCATATACCTTGAGCTGTGGAAATGAATAGTAGACTCTGACCAATTTTCTTGTCAACAGAATTCATCAACCAAGTACTAACAATGTCATTGCATCTAGACCAAGCACCAAAATCACGATGCTCTTCAGGTGGTTTTGAAATCGTACCATTAATGAATCCCAATTTGTTTCTGATATTCAAAGCCATTAAGATCGAGCGACGCCAAGAATGAAAATCAGAAGCAGTCGTCAAACGATCCGAAACAAGAATAAGTCCAGCATGATCCGTACTATGTAGATAATATGGATTCTCGTATTGATTAACTGGATAAGAAGACTGTTCACCGGCGTTAATCGGAGGACGAACCACCGGAATCGTAGATGGAGGTACATAAGTTCCCATTCTCAGTTTAAGAACAAGGAATTACAAAGAAAGTGAGACGAATTTGGATAAAGAAACAAAGATTCGTCAACACTAAGGTCAAGCGAAAGAAATCAAAGAAACAGAACGGAGAAATAGATTCCGGTGAACTGTGGAAAACAAAAGAAAATCGCAGAAAGCGATGATGAAGAAATCAAAAGATTCAAAAGAAATCAAACCGAGAAAATCTCTTCTCCGATGAAGAAGATGAATGCGGAAACTTCAGATTTAAGCTCTGATACCATAATAAACTCCGATACATCGGAAGTTTATCATCGGAAAAGAGAGAAGAAGAAGAAGCTGTAACAAACTTTATTCAATCTCAAAACTCTGTTTACAACAACTTAACTCACTAATAACAACGTCATTAAGCTTATATACATAAGATTAAACCAAGATCAATAACCGGAAATAACCAACTGTAAACCGGTCCATATATCTCCAATAGGCTAATATATTTGAAGGGAATCATGTCATATTTACCAAATTATTCACCATAAGTCTCAAAACCGTATTAGGTCTATCCCTTTTGCAGTTCATAGTTTAATTAATTTTGTTCTAATATATATAGGATTAATTTCGATAACTGAAGGTTTTATATATGTACTATACAATCATGCCCATTCCATAGAAAAAGAAAAAGATTATGACAAATAAAACAAACAGAGATTGTGGTAAGGTAATTTTTTCTTAAAAAAATATCAAATTGTCTCTAAAATAACAGTTGTGGCCTTGTGGGTCATTTAAATGGTGAGAAAGAAAACACACAAAAACTTTACTAAGATTTACCAGATTTTCTCAAAATTGTCTCTAGCGACTTTTTACTTAAAAAAAGTATAGATTGTGACACCCGTCCCCTAGACATCAATTACGAGTATTACTTGTGTTGCATGAAACATGTGCACGCACACTAAAAGAGGAAAAAGGAGGAGCGAGTAAACAAATTTACTCAAGAAGATCTGATTCTTTCCGCCGACATGATTCATAACATATTAGTACGTAAACATACTATTACGCATACTTATATAGTCATAGATTAGATATACAAACAATTTAAACAATCTAGCAACCTAGCATCACACATCAACAAACGTATAGTCTACATGCATCACATATACATATACTTATCATGCTGTCATAATTACAATAACCTCAACATCGATCTCATGTCGAATAAACCCGTCAGTCTAATTAAACATCTCCGGCACTTTAGCTGTGTTCGAGCTGCAACATAAATAACTTGTCTGTGCTCACAAACTAGACACATCAAATTTGCAGCATATATTTCCTTATATGCTCACATATATACCACTATACTCATACAGTAATGCTTCTCATATCATGATACCATCATGCTCATCATTTTACCTATACATCATGCTAGCAACACTCAACCTAATTCATGTCCACACGCATAGGCAACAATAGGCTTTAAAACATGCATAAATCCACAGATCCACCTTCTCATCTTAGCCGCAAGACGATGATGAAGACAACACATGCTTTCCTCTTCTCCCTTCCTTTGGGACATATTTGATGTTCTAACTCCAAATGATCGTCTACTGAGATTACCAATCATGAATCGGCTTTTCTTTGACCAGGACCTAGCTCCATGTGAGTCCAAAAATCTCTGCAAAATCTTGGTCTAAACAACATAACTAGTCATACTAAATTTATATTCGGATGCATTATACGTAGATCAAGCTCGGAAAAACATGTAGAACTTTTAAACTAACGAAGAAACACACATAAATATGAGAGTTGAGAATCTATTCACCAAGTTTCACCTAATTCGTAGTCCGTTTGATCATCTGTTTGCTTCTCCACTAAGAGTACTAGTCACATCCACTTCTCACCTTTAAGTAGGTTTAGGATTTGGATTTAGTGAGCTTTTAGTTTAAGGTTAAATACTTTTCTCACAAAATTTTAAAACGAGCTGGTTTGGATCGTTACATAGATTACTTCAATTGCTAATGTCACATGACTCTATTGAAATCTATCTTCACTGCTAGCAATCGTGGGTTAGTTAAAAAGGTAATGGACAATATTGTAAGGGAATGATCATTTATAATGTTTTCAAAATTTTGTTATAATTTTAATATTAGTTTCTAAAATCTATTTATTTTAATAGAAATTGGCCTCCAGAAAATAGGAGTCCCAGGCTAAGTTAATAGATGATTGATTTTTAACATCTGAATTGCTAAGTTAAAAGCTTATGCATCATTGCATTAGCCTCTGTTTGTAAGTTGTGACGGATTTTGTCAAGATTTCAGACAGTGATGGTTGTTAATAGTGTTAAATATCAATAATTCAGTTTTCATCACCGACCCATGGATTTTGCGTGAGAATTATTTTTGCTTGGTTGTTAGAATCTTTTGCAGCTAGCGTTATATATATAAATCATTGGTATTTTAACCTTTGATACATACTACTTGGTTACTGTTATTTTGGGACCATGCCTTTCTGGACATATTTTGTTGTAATAATAATTCAATTTTAGAAACTTTATAATATTTAAACTTAAAAACAAAATTCCGATATGGCCGGGTTTATAAATAAGAACACACTTAGATTCAGTTTATCTACATTGTCTTGTAACTCACCCCCTCCACATACCACATATGCTCTCTTTCACAAAAGAAAGAAAAAACATTTGTTTTAAATTTTGAAAATGGGTTCCTTGATAAAACTCTTCGTTTCACTATTACTCATTTTGATTTCTACTTTCCTCTTTGGTAATTCACAAGTATTTTATATATTTTTCATCAGAATTGATTCATATGAGTAATTTTAGAAGTTACAATTTGTTCTTTGTCTATTTATTTTGGCAGGAGATATCAATGGAGTTGAGAGTTCAAAAAAGCATCTTCATCATCAGAACTTGTACGGTCCAAAGAAGATGTTTGTGTTTGGAGATTCTTACGTCGATACCGGAAACATAAAGATGCACGAAGCTACTTCATGGGAAGTCCCTTATGGTATCACATTCCCCGGTAAACCCTCGGGCCGTTTCTCAGACGGCCGTGTCTCTACCGATTTTCTAGGTACTTCTTCGACCGTAACTCTAAAACATTGTTATCCTTTTCAAAAAGAAGAATCTCTAAAACGTTATCTTCATTAAATTTCACATATTGACAATATATAAACCGGATTAAGACTATAAATTGTATTGAAATACATGTTCATAAAAATACAATTGTGTTGGTTGATGGATGCAGCCAAATTGTTGGGGTTAAAATCCCCCATTCCTTACCTCTGGAAAGATTATGCGGGACATGAACGGTTAGCGTATGGAATGAATTTTGCATACGGAGGAACCGGAGTCTTCGAAACTATAAATTCAAATCTCAACATGACCTATCAGATCAATCTCTTCGAACAACTAATCGGCAATATCTACTCTCCATCCGACCTTTCTTCTTCCCTAGCTCTAGTTAGTGTTGCTGGCAACGATTACATAACTTACTTATCCAGAAATGGCTCAATCTTTGTAAGTTTTTCTTTATATATGTTAGTTTTAATCAAAAGTTTTATAATAATACAAATAAAGATTAGATATCATATAGAACTTACAAAACATCAAAACTTTAAACCGAGAAAGAGAGTTTACATGATTCTTATCACAGGGCATCCCGGCATTCACGAAGAAAATCATCAATCAAACCGAGGTGAATTTGAGGCGGATCCATGCATTGGGAGTGAAAAAGATAGTAATACCGTTATTGCATCCGCTCGGGTGCATCCCCTTCATCTCCAAAGGCTCCTCAGTCAAGGATTGCAAAAAAATTATAAACGCGTTGGTGATCTATCACAACAACTTGTTGCAGACACTAGTGGCCAAGCTCAACAAGGAGACCGGGCTTTCGACTTTCATGTTCATTGATTACTACAATGCCTTCTTAACCGTCTTCAAGAACAAAGGAGAGATTCCAGGTAAGAAAGTAAAAACAACATCCTTAAAATCCATATTTTCAAGGCTTTAATTGTGTGATTGGTTATGGAAATGTAGGGAGTACGAGGTTTGAAACTCCGTTGAAAGAGTGTTGCGGAGGAATTTGTGGGGTTGTGGACGAGAAAGGTCAGAAGAACTATACCTTATGCGATGAACCTAAGTCTGCTTTCTTTTGGGATGCACTTCACCCTACTCAGGAAGGATGGAAATCGGTTTACGCGGTTTTAGGCAAAAATCTAACTGCATCTCTGATTAAGGCGTAAATCCACTTATCGTGATCGAAAAACCGAAAGGGATTCGAGATTTCAAAATATCTTCATCTGTAATTCAGTGTGCTTTCTTCTCTTATAGTTGTTATTTTCTATCTGTGTGTTGTGAAGAATAAAAATGTGTAAATTTAAGAAAAGTAAGAGATTGAAATAAAACAGTCTTTGTATCATGCTATGTCTTACACACTCTGTTTCTACTTAACATTTACATCTATAATACTTAGGGAAAGATCAGATCCATAGTAATGAAAAGCCAATTTGTAAGATCTATGAAACGTCTCATATCTACAAGAGAACGTAACCAAGAGAAGAAGAGATATGAGATGAATATTTTTCTTTAATAAAATGTTTAAACTTTAAAATATGTCTAGTTTTTTAACAAAAAATAAAATAAAATATGTCTAGTTAACACACTCTATTGATTTTATATGTTTTAGCTACAAAATAAATATCGATATAACTTTTTATCAACTTTCATGTCTAAAATTCTTTAGAATTCATAGTTTGGGTTGGGTTATTTAGTTGTGGAGTTGTTGTTCAACATTTTTTTTTTTACAGCAATATACGAGTTAATGAATTGTTCAACATTTATTTGTTGGTAATTAATATATAACTTATAGTAATACATTGAAGTCTATCTAGCATATTGTTGATATGTAGGGGATAATAAAACTGTAACAAAAAAAAGAGGAAAATGTGATAATTTAGTTTTTTTTTTGCAAGAACATAATAACTACAAATAAATTATTGAGAAAAATCAAAATGTAAGAATTTTTTTTATACTGTATATTTGACTTCTTTTTTTTTAATATCTTCACAAAATATCTGAATTTTTAAAATATAAAATCTTCATAAATATCTGTGCGGTGAGATTTAGAAAATAGTAATTAAGAAATTAACTATTAAAATATGCATAGATATCAAAAATTTTATTATGGTATATGATCTCAAATATAATCAAACTAAAATTTTCATTTCAAAAAATACTTCCTTTAGATTATTTTTTCTTTTTCTGAAATAGATACGTATATAATTGTCACAATGGGTGAATAAAATCTATCTACTAAAAATCAACTTCACAAGAAATCCTTGTGCAGATTCGATTACAGGTAACGTCTATCAATTACTTTGAATCAGTCAACTCGTAAATCCCTTGTTTCCTGTAATTTTCCGAATTGGGTCTTCTCTTAATTTATCATTTCTCGCCGGAAAAACTCTCAGAATTTCCTTGTATTTCACGGCGAAGCTATAGTCCTCTTGAAAGCGACCGTCTCTGATTATATATTAGTTTATTAGGTAATGAATGTGAAATTTACATAGTCAAACATGTTTAAACAATGTAAAAGGTGAAGACTTTGATGAAAAAATCCAAACTTTGGATCTGTTTCAGAGTCAATAACCTCTCTCATATATATCTGCGTGTTACTGTGTTGTTTGATTTTGGTAAAGAAGGGAACTTTGTTGTTGGGTTAATCTGAATTTTTGATATATGCTTGAAGTTTTGCAGGCGATTGTTTTGTTTATCTTGTTTTGGGTTTGGTTGTCTTGGATGGGAGGAGGTAGCTCAAAAGAGTCGAATAGAGGTGAAAGTAGTCGAAGGTATGAACGTAGTGTGTCTGGGAGCTCGTCTTATTCGTCTGCTTGGGACCAGAGCAGCTATTATCAGACACCAAACCATCCATCTGCGTCTCCTGTTTCCTCCTACAATTCTGGGAGACAAACACCGAAGAATCTTGAGAGGAAGTATTCACGGATTGCTGATAACTACCGTTCCATCGATGAGGTTTGATGATCACACTTGTTTTGTTTATCTTCTTAGGTTGTTGTTTTTGTAGTTTTGAGCCTTGGTTTGTGAATTTCTCTATTGGTTTTTTGTTGATGTTTCTTTTCTTTTAGGTTACCGCTGCTCTTTCGCATGCCGGTTTGGAGTCCTCGAATCTCATTGTTGGTATAGATGTCACAAAGAGCAATGAGTGGACAGGTTAGAGAACTTTTCTCTATCTACTCAATGTTTTGAGTCTAGGTTAAGTTAATGCTGCTTTGATCTGAAAGCTGACATGGGTGATTTGGTTTAGGGGCGAGATCATTTGGTAGGAAGAGTCTGCATTACATTGGAACAACTCCAAACCCTTACCAGCAAGCTATTTCCATCATTGGAAAGACTTTGTCAGTTTTTGATGAGGATAATTTGATCCCCTGTTATGGATTCGGAGATGGTAAAGAGCCCAATTGTTTTTTATATAGCTGTTAAGTTTCTGTTTTGTTGTGATTAGAGATTTTAAGGTTGGTTTCTCTTTGACTATGTAGCTACAACCCATGATCAGGATGTCTTCAGTTTCAATCCCAATGATACATTTTGTAACGGGTTTGAAGAAGTTCTCATGTGTTACAGAGAGATTGTTCCTCAGCTCCGTCTTTCAGGTTGAGTGAGATGAATAATCCCTTTTCTTCTTTCTGTCTTCTGAATCTTGCTCTACTTTTTCCTTATATTTTGCTGGTTCTTTAACAGGTCCGACATCTTTTGCACCCATCATTGAAAGGGCCATGACAATTGTGGAAGAAAGTGGTGGCCAGTACCATGTTCTTCTCATCATCGCTGACGGACAGGTAAAAATTGGAACCGTATTCGACTGGAGAAAAGATTTCTTGTATCTATGTGTGTTTAGTTATGATCATTCCCAGACATTGTATACTGTATATTTACCATTGGAGCTTTTACTATGACAGGTGACAAGAAGTGTTGATACAGATAACGGCGGATTTAGTCCACAAGAGCAGCAGACTATTGATGCCATTGTTAGAGCAAGGTAATAAATACTATTTCCTTTGACGAAAATCCAATTTCAAACTGCGTCTTTCTAACTTGTGGCGGATTCCATTGCAGTGAATATCCTTTGTCTATAGTTCTTGTTGGTGTTGGAGATGGCCCCTGGGACACAATGAGACAATTTGATGACAACATCCCCGCTCGTGCCTTTGACAATTTCCAGGTAATAATACCAACATGCTTCTGCAATCGTGTAGATCCCTTGTCTTTGTCCTGGCAAGTGTATTAATTTAACAGGTTTTTGTTGTCTAATCCTTTCAGTTTGTGAATTTCACGGATATAATGTCAAAGAACATTGATCCAGCAAGAAAAGAGGCAGAATTCGCGCTTTCCGCCTTGATGGAGATCCCGTCTCAGTATAAAGCCACCCTCGAGCTAGGCTTACTTGGGTAAGTTATCAGATATTTGAGTTCATCACTGCAGCATTTATGAACTGATCTCAATAACCACCAATTTCTTTCCTTGTTTTGAATTCGCAGACAAAGAACTGGACATTGTCCAAACAGGATTGCGCTTCCACCACCAACTTATGCTACTCAATCTATGCGCAACAGCCCAAGAACTTCCCGATCAACCAGCTTTCAAAACAGACCATATGATAGTGGTGTTTCCTCTACACCACCTTCAACTACTCGTAACGAGGGCCAGGTATAATTTACAAAGAAGAAACAACAATGCATTAATCGTCTTTTCCTGCTCTTCACATATTTTCGTTGGATCAACAGCAACAGTTTTGCCCCGTATGTCTAGTGAGTCCAAAGAACTTGGCTTTCAACTGTGGTCATCAGGTGCATTTCCATTCTCCGAGTTACCTAAGCATCGCACTTGAATCAAAATTGTTAACTTTCCTTTGTTTTTTTATTTTGTTCATCAGACTTGCTCAGAATGTGGGGAGGACCTCGATATTTGCCCCATTTGCCGGAGCTCAATCTCGGTACGTATCAAGCTTTATTAAGATAACCCTCTCAAGAGCTAAAGGAACCCAAAGGTGACCCTGAGATCATTCACAGCACAGCTTTGAGTCTTAAACATCATCCCAACTTAGATCTCATGACATTACTGTCCTAGCATCTGTTTTTACTTTTGACTCTTTGAGCGGAATACCGTTGAATGATTTTCGATCAATCACGGCTCCTCTCAAAGGTATTGTAGCTAATCTGTTGTCAATTTTGCATATTCTCATTGCACATGGAAAAACCACAGCAGACACTCTCGTAAATAAAGGATCCTTTGCTGTAACAGATTTTTATTTTAAAGAATTTTAATCTTGAATGGTCCCATGACATATGTACACATGTATTTGCTCAAAAAAAATGTACACATGTATCAAACAACATACAGCTATATACCTTTCTTGTCTGAAACATCAAGTCTTCAACAAAGGAGCCCAGATGGTCCTGTTTTCACTGCCATAATTGACATCTTATGGATCGTATCTATTCTCTGTCGCTAAAGATTCATAAATGATGTAACTGTCAACAAAAGATGGCAAGAGGACAAAGGCTATTATAGGTTTTCATGAAACTATTATTACTTTTTACTGTAAGAAGAATATGTGATATACTTTTCTTGGTCTTCTTCCCCCAGTAATGAACAAGATCCCAAGCCGAGTTTGCTATTCTTACTCTGCCACAAGTTTATATTATGCGACTCTTTCTTTTCATGTTTACAGTTACGGTTAGGTTAAGCGGTCCATTCATTCATTTGATTAACCAGAGTAAATCTAGTGTTTGCCCTTGATCACGAAAAGTATTACCACAGTGATAAGATATGAAGATTTTCAAATCTGAAAAAGATAAAAGTCATGTTTCAAGTCTTGGAATAAGATTCCAGTCAGATTGCTCAACAATCTTCAGTTTCAGGGACCCTACTAATAATTTTATCACGCAAACCAAAGAGACAAACCCTCTTTTGTGTTTAGTAAGTACAAATTCAACGTACAGTGTTTTTAGCACAATAACCATTACCATGAATTTCCGAAGCGACATCTCTGCTCTGAATGAAGACATCATAGTTGAGCAGCTACTTCGTAGCCATGATCCTGACGGTCGCTGGCTTGATTCTGAAATGCTGCTTCAAGAAGTCGAAACTATCTTAAGCTTTGTTCTGCAAAATGATGTGAGCTCTCCATCTCTTGGGGTTTAATTCTTCAATAACTTCTCTAGATGCTTGCCAATATAAATGCAATTTTCAGGTATCAATGCCGCTTATGACAGAGAACTGTATTACCAACATTGTAGTTTCTGAATCGACGGAAACACTACCATACGCTATCTCCAGAATCTCTGTTCAGGTAACTGATCATCCTTTCTTATTTAACCAGTTCTTCCTGTAAAAATGCACGGACCCGGAAAGCTTGAAACTCTTGAGGTTGCAGATGCTTTGTCCATGCATTGGGGAAAGTGATATCCGGACAAGAACAATGGTTTTGTTTGATCTTCTGAAAGAATACAGATGGGATGCAAAAGCTGTGTTAGTACTAGGAGTCCTTGCTGCAACATATGGAGGAATATTGCTACCAGTTCATCTAGCCTTGAGTGATCCCGTTGCAGCATCAATTGCAACACTCAACCAGCTGCCTATCGAGAGAACCAAGTTCAGACCATGGTTAGAGTCTCTAAGCTTGCTCGTGAAAGCCATGGTGGTTGTAACCAAATGCATCATTAGATTTGAAAGACTTCCAATTAAACAAGCGAAGCTAGACAACAACATTGTGGGAGAAACCATGTCTAGCATCTATATGGCTACTTATCGGGTTGTCAAAAGTTCACTTGCATGCCTGCAGCATATCCCTTATTTCAAGCAAACCCAACAGGTGCATTTTTCCACCATTCTTTAATTTTAACTACAAAACAGAACACGGAAATAGTTTCCAGCATATTAGCAGTCAACATTGACTAGAAATTCTCCGAAATGCTTAGGCAACGAAATCAAGGAAAACAGCAGGTGAACTTTCAATCGAATCAAGGAGAGCAGCAGGGGAACTTTCTAGTTTGGGATATCAGTTGCTAAACCTACACACCCGCCTCAACAAGCAGGTAGATGACTGCAGCAAACAAATAGGTAACTTTCAAGTGCTCTGATGTTAAGTTCCAAAAGCATAGCTTCTCTTAAAAGCAAAACTCATCTCTTATGTTGCATTGTTGCTCCTCTGTTGTTATGTCTAAAGAGGAAGAAATCAATCAAAGGCTTAGAAACATTAACATAGGGACTCATAAAGACAACCAAGACGTACTCCACCTACTTTTTTCTCTACAAGATGATTTGCCACTTCAACAATACTCCAGACAGGTATAAAGAACTATCTATTTTTCTTTTTCCATGTTCCTTCTTTTTGTTTCTTTCCTGTCTCGTCTTTAGCTTTATATAAAGATGAGTTACGACATTCAGTATGACGATACATAGACTGATTCATTTACCTTTCATAAGTGAATACATTCTGTGAGCAGTTGTTCCTTCTAAAATGGTTTAACCTTTGCAAGAGCATTGAATATTCTTTATCACCAAATGGCAGATATCTATAACTGAGCTACAAGAAAAGGTAATACTGCTGCTATTATCAAAGCCACCCGTAGAGCCACTCTTCTTCCTGCTTCAACAATTATACGATCATCCATCCAACACCAACACAGAACAAAACTACGAAATCCTATGGGTTCCAATACCATCATCCCAAAAATGGACAGACGAAGAGAAAGAAATCTTCGATTTCTACTCCAATTCCCTACCATGGATCTCAGTAAGACAACCATGGTTGATGAGCTCCACAATACTCAACTTTTTCAAACAAGAATGGCATTATGGAGATGACGAAGCAATGGTGGTGGTGATCGATTCTAACGGGAGGTTCGTGAACATGAATGCCATGGATATGGTGTTGATATGGGGTGTTAAAGCATATCCATTCTCAGTTCCCAGAGAAAATGAGCTTTGGGAAGAACATGGATGGTCTATGCAGCTCTTGCTTGATGGAATTCATCCTTCATTTGAAACCTGGGTAAAGTTTTTCATCAAATTTTCAAATTCTTTTGCTCAGATTCTGATGAGACTCTATGAATTAGGTTAAAGAAGGAAGAGAAATCTGCATATTCGGAAGCGAGAATTTGGATTGGGTTGATGAATTTGTGTCACTAGCAAGAAAAATTCAAAATCTAGGGTTCCAATTAGAGCTGATTTACCTTAGTAATCAAAGGAGAAGAGACGAGCGTACAAAAGCCATGGAAGAGAGCTCAATCTTGTTCAGTCCTACATTGCAACAACTCTTCTGGCTCCGATTAGAAAGTATCGAAAGATCAAAACTCAAGCGAATTGAGTCATCGAAACCTGATCGTGTTTTTGAAGAAGTTACGAAATTTCTCGACTTCGATTACGGTAAACACAAAGGTTGGGGTGTTATTGGAAAAGGATCAACGGCGGAGACTGTTGATGGAGAGGAGATGACGGAGAGGATGAGGAAGATTGTGCGGTGGGGAGAGTATGCGAGGGGGTTGGGTTTTACGGAGGCGATTGAGATTGCGGCGGAGAAGCCGTGTGAATTGAGTCACACGGTGGTTGTTCCGTTTGAAGAAGCGTTGACGAGGAGAGTTGTCACGTGCGAGAAATGTAAGTGGCCAATGAAGAGGTTTGTTGCGTATCAGTAACTCACAGCTTCGTTACTCTAATATTACCTCCGTAATAATATGTTTTTCTTTTAATTATGTTGTTGGTTTTCGGATAATCCAGGTTTAATTTCAAGTTTTCAACATCCTCTGATAAATTGAAACAAAATTTAGAGAGATTAAGAATGTTGTTAAACCAATGTAATAATAATTATTAGGTGGTTATTTTCACATCTTGCATGGAATTTTTTTTTTTTTTGAGGTTATTAGGTTGATAAAGATCGGATCGACTTATATATAGCCATTTAAATTTTACACGAGATGATTCAAATATTTGGAATCGATGGAGAACGAGTTAGTAAACCTGTGCAACAAGATAGCTAAAGTTTTGCCTCTCAAAATCATAGCAATTTTTACAATTCGATTATTGAAAATGTAGGTATTAATTATTAACCTTTCTACCCTAAGGTTTCTTGTGGTCTAGAAAAAAGGATAGATGTTGTAATAATAATTAAAGAATATTTTGGTAATAACCACACACTAATAAACCATAAATTGTAATTTAGGTATTAAATACACAACATAATGACTTCTTTTTTTTGACAGGGTTAAAATATTTTTAATAAAAAACTAGTAAATTTTGAGTAGAGTCTCTTCAATCTCTTCAATCTACATTGAACATACCAACATATTAGTAAATTTTGCATAAATATTATATATAAGTTTAATCTACATTGATAAGAAGACCATAAAATTAGTTCCTTATTAATTTACGTTTAATCTCGGATTTTTTTGCTAGGTGTTAGGTCCATCCCGAACGTCCGAATAACTTCTAGCGATTTTTTGAACAAGGGAAAATCTAAATGGCCTAATAACTTCTAGCGATTTTTTAATTCATGTCAGTTAAGGTTAATTTAATCTAAATTCTTTAGGTGACTGTATCATCGAGACTAATTCCGAACAATCTGTTTCAAACACCTGACATTTGATCTTTCTTGAAAGGATATTCTTCGTAGCAATTTTTACAATTCGATATTGAAAATGATGGTATTAATTTATTAACCTTTCTACCCCAAGGTTTCTTGTGGTCTAGAAAAAATGATAGATTTTGTAATAATAATTAAAAAATATCTTGGTAATAACCACACACTAATAAACCAAAAATTGTAATTTAGGTACTAAATCCACAACATAATGGGTTTTTTTTTGACAGCACATAATGGTTAAAATATTATTAATAAAAAACTAGTAAATTTTGAGTAGAGTTTCTTCAACCTAAGTTGAACATACCAACATATTAGTAAATTTTGCATAAATTATGTTAAGAAGATCATAAAACTAGTTCCTTATTAATCTACGTTTAATCTCGGATTTTTTCGTTTGGCATTAGGTCCACTCCGAACGTCCGAATAACTTCTAGCGATTTTTTGAACAAGGAATAAATCTAAATGGCCTATGCGACACGTGGCATTTGACACGAGACAAATACAATCAACGGTTGTAACACAATAAATTAGGTGTATCTTTCCACACTAGATCTTTCCTCGTAACACCAACACATCCTCCATCGCGCGATCTGCGACTCCTCTCTGTTGGGAGAAACGAGACTACGAGAAGAAGAAGAAGATTTAGCCGACGAATACAACAACAACAATGGTGAAGGTTTTGACCTACTTTGGCATGACATTGGCTGCTTTCGCCTTTTGGCAATCCATGGACAAAGTTCATGTCTGGATCGCTCTTCATCAAGACGAGAAGGTTTTTTATTCTCTCTCTCTCTCCCTCCTAGTGCTCAATACTCAAATCTGACACTTTTTTTGGTCATGGTTTTGGTTTCAATTGTATGAATTTCTTCGATTTCGAGTTAATTTGACACTGGATTTGGGATTGAGGTCAAACCCTAGGTTATCGAGAATTTGTATAATTTATCCTCAGGGTTGATCATGTAACTCGAATTTAAGAAATGGGTCTTTTTGTTCATTTCCCATTTGATTCGATTTGAAGGACATTTTTGTGTTGATTTGATGATAGAAGGCCACGAAAGTCTTGGTTTTGTTCTTCACTTAGCTAAGCTTGAAGCTTTACCGTTATTAGATCAGTCCTTTGACTCAATGCTAGATTATGCAATGTTGGTTTATGGAGATAGATCATTTCTTTGGCCTATCTGGTTACAAAACTTTGACAGTCACATTGTGAAGATAAGATGATTCAAAGCTTAAGCTTAACTTGTGCTTTGATTGCTTGCTTTAAGTTAGATGTGAAAGCACAAATAGAGATTGTGAATAGGTATATGAAACCATCATTAGTAGTTATTTGAGAAGCTTTACCATGGTTAGATTATGAAATGTGTAGGATAATGGAGATAAACAGTTTTATTTGGCGGAGGGGTTTTCGTTTGACATCATGTTAAGATGTGATGATTAGAAGCTAAGCTAAGCCTAACTTTTGTTTGATTTGTTTAATTCAATTTGTGATTGTTTTTGCTGTGAAAACACAAATAGAGATTTTGATTAGGGATTGATATGTTCTTCTTGGATTAAAGTGGTAATCTGACAACAAAACTGTAACTATTTGCAGCAAGAAAGAATGGAGAAGGAAGCGGAGGTAAGGCGGGTTAGAGCAGAGCTGCTACGGAAAGCTAGAGAAGAGGATCCTCTCGCCTGATCTTCTTCTTCAGTCATGCTTTTGGGTTTCTTATCATATCAGTTTTCACTTCTCCTGCACATTTTGTCTTACTGTTATGGACCAAAATTGAGTTTGCATAAAGTGACATTACCATATATGCTTTTGAATGTGGGATGATGATGAATAATTGTCTTTGTTGTTCTTCTTAACTAATGAAATACTAGTAGAGAAGTTTCAGCATCTTGCTCTGCTTTTGTTGTTCTTCTTAACTAATGAAATACTAGTGGAGAAGTTTCAGCATCTTGCTCTGCTTTTGTTTTCCTCTAGCTGGTACTGTAACTATGTACCATTGATTTCGTGTTCATGCACAAGTCAAGCAGATTTCATATTTCTGATCCATCGGAACAGCCAAGATTGAGCTTAGTAAGAACTAGTATTAGAATGTGAAACATCAAACAAGCATATCATACTCGGTTTTCATTAGACCAAAAAACTTGACCAGTTTACAATCGATCTATGCAATATGATTAAACCGGATTTAACCAGAGAAGACAAAAACCAAAAGAGAATAAGAAATGAGTTTCATAATGGTCTTCTCAATTTCTCATACAAAAACCTTCAAGGTTGTTCAGCTTTTTGTTGGGACTTGGTGCTGAATTCTGATTCTTATACTTCCACAATTGTGTTCTTCTGTGTTTGCATCACTTTTCTCCTACAATACAGAAGCAAAACTTTGTTTAATTATAACATTACATAATCGGAATGTTCTTTATGTGAATGGAACTTACCTCTTGTAAGAGATATAGTTCTCTATGTCTGGTTTCTGCTCAGGCTTAAAAGCTAACCATTTTTCATGTGGACATAAACCATCAAATGTTCCTAGATCTGTGAATAAGATTCAGATGAAGTTACTAAACAGTAAACACATGCATAAGAGAAACATAGACAAAGAATTTAGTAAATTTCAAACCTTGAAGCAAAAAATTTGGTTCTTCTTCATAGCAGTTCAATTTCCAGAGAACAAGACCATTATCTTCCACCATGATTGGTTCAGTTCTACGCGCATCACATATACGCATCGCTTCAAACGGATTTCATCAGGTTAAACAAACAAAAATATAAGACAACATTTGTTAGTCAATTAATAGAAGAGTCTTTAAGGATTTAGAATTACTTCCAGCTGCCATGCCCTTTGCCTCCATCAATTCATCATGACCTTCTTTAGCTTCAGCTCTTATTTGAGACAGAATTGCGTTGTGTTCCTCAATGGACAATGGAGCTCCGTTTTTCTTCATAATGGCTTTGGCAACATCACCTTCCAACTTCTGTTTGAGCTGCTTCTCCTATAAAGACAAAATGAGCTTTAGCACAAAGAGTTAATATATAAATCCATCTTACAAGTTTTAGAAAACACCTTTTCCTTTGCGGCTGCAGCTTTTTGTTTAGCTACTTTGTCATTTGCTTTACACTCAGACTTCTGGCTCTTAATGCAATTCCTCATTGCCCTGGAAAGCTTTAACACATAAGTTGACTCATAACGAAGCATAAACTACAAGAAAAGTTGATATTGGCATAAAAATATACACATACCAGGTGCTAAGTGATTCATCACAAACGAAGTTGAGAAGCTTGAGCCTTCTTGATGCATCCATCTTCTCATACTCAGCAACACCTGCTTTAAAAGTTTCAGGTGGGAACACATCACTCAAAACTTCTGACTGCAATAAGATCTCTCCAAGAGCAGTGAACCAACTGCTGTCAGATACACTTAGAGACAAGGACCTGTAAACAATTCAAATGCGTCATAAACAGAAGCAATAAAAGAAACATATAGTATGTATACTTCAGGGACAGAATAAAATCACTCATACATTTCTCTATCCTGTGATATTAAATCCAACAATTGGATCATCAGCTGGATAATAGAGCAGTACTGTTGTCTCCTTGTGTTACGCCCACATGAGAAGAGCTCACGAACAACAGTTTCAGCTTGTCCTTCCTTCAAATCAAGAGCCTATTAGGAAATTCACAATGAATCAGATTAAGAGTTAATATTACATATCATTAGTTAATTATAGAGCTATAGAGAACAATTACCATACCTTTCCAAAGGCTGAGCAAAACTCAAAAAGCTGGAATACATTTCCAGCTTCTTCAGTTGGTATAACAATGCCTGAAACAGAATTCAAGCTAAGACCCTGTGGCAGTTGAGCCTCAAACTGAATCTCCTCTTTCAGCTTGTGAGTGGCTTTGGCTTTCTTGCTCTTGCCCACCACTTTTTTCTTTTCCTTGGCAACATCTGTTCCATAACCAAAAAACTTGTTAGCCCTCTCCTTTATATAAGACAACATTCATAACACAACTCTTAAATTCTCACCAGCTACTTCAGCATCTATCCCAGAAACAGAATCACTATTCCCACTACTACCTTCCATAGAATCATCATTCTGCAGAAACCATACTGATCAAGTAAGCATAATAAAACTAAGATCACAAAAACCAAGATTTGTGTAATTGTTTTCAGTACCAGTTTTGGCTTCTTCTGATAAGCAAAGTTATCATGCCCCTCAACTTCAAGAAGCATAGAGACTGAAGCTAATCCACTGGCTTTAGCTTTGTGTGCCAATATCCCAGTGGGATTTAGCCCCCGTTTCTTCCTGTAAAATCCTCACAAACACTAAAAAAAATCTCTTTCTTTGACAAAGCTCAATCTCAAAGACATGTAAATTACCTGCAAAAACTGCAATTGCAGATGCCTCTACACTGAGGACATACCCAGTCATCCAACTTTGCTACTTCTTCTGCATTCTCACCATACCTATGATTCAAATCAAGAAACACATAATAAGAACGCATAGACTCAGGAAAACTTAATGAAACAAACAAAAACAAGAAATACACAAAGCAAACCTGTTTATTAAACACTTATGACAAAAGTTAATGGTACATTGCTTGTCCTTCTTCATTGCCTTGCAAGACGCAACGAAGTCCATCGTCTTCTGTCGACACTGGAAGCAAACAATCAACAACATTTGTTCAAAAATCGAAACTTTCATATCACATTCAAACCAAAGTCAAGTCTAAAGCCACAAACAAACTCACACTAAAGCCACAAACAAACTCAAGTCTAAATCCACAAACAAAATCAAGTCTTTAGCCACAAACAGAATCAATTCTAAAGCCACAAACAAAATCAAGTCTTTAACCACAAACAAAATCAAGTCTTTAGCCACAAACAAACTCAAGTCTAAAGCCACAAACAAACTTAAGTTTTTAGCCAACAAAAAAAAATCAAGTCTTTAGCATAAAACCAACGCAAAACACACAAAATTTGAGAATCGTAGAGTCATTATTGCTGAATCACCTGGTGACAGGTTTTGCCATTACTGGAATCGTAGATTCTTCCTCCGACGACTCTAACACCAGGATTAGTGGTGCGCTTCGATGGTTTCTCACCCTTAATAGCCATTAGAACGGAAAATTACAGTGAAAGATTCGAAATTTGAGGAAACAATAGAGAAGCTGAAGAACTAAAATCGAAGGAGAAGAAGGAATCTGAGGGCAATGAAGTAATTTTACGAGGAAGATTTGGGGAATCTGAGAGGTTTTTCCCTCTTCTTTAATTGGGTAAAAAAATTCGAAAAGAGGGAAAAAAAAAACACATTGAAAAATGAAAATGACCGCTGTGTAAAAAAAAAAACACTCTCTCTCGGATGATTTCTCATTCGTTTCCTCTACTCAAAAGGAGGCTATTACTGGGCTTTTATTTTGCCTTTCTAGGGGATTAGACTAATCCGGTTAGTTTTGCCCAAAAAAAAAAAAAAAAAAAAAAAAAGACTAATCCGGTTAGTATGTGATATGATGAGATTGTTCCAAATATTAAGGAATAAAAAATAAAGAAAGATCATATAAAGTTTTCTAAAGAAAGAGAAAGATAATGTTAAATTGATAAATATGGATACAAATGAAAAAATAAAAGGAATATTTTTGTGGACCAAAACATTATCATTAGAACTTAGAAAAATATACCAGCCTGTTATGTCACAAAAAATTATATGTATTATTCATTTAAAAATGATAGATTACCTTCCTTTTTGACTAAGGAAATGCACTATATAAAGAAAATCAAAAAGCTAAAAAGAAGTAAGCAAGAAATAAAAAATAAAGAAGAGAAAATGAAAATGTTGAAGAGAGATTTGATGTTACTAATAACTCTAATCTTTTTCTTGTCGATGTCATCAATGGCTCGTAAAGATTTTTCTCTGTTTGGAGTCGAGAGAGACATAGTCCCAGCCGGAACCGATCTAAAAGAGAACAAGGCGCAACCTCATCTTCCTTTGTTTCGAATTATGAGAACAGTTCCGTCCGGTCCCAATCCATTACATGAAATTTCTCCTCCTCAGCCCAATATTCCAAACTATGCTAGGAACTGAAATTTTTTAAAACATCAACCATTGTTCTACTAATGTCTATTAATTTTCTCCTTCTTTTACTTAATAAAAAATGATGATTAATATAATGTAATTTTTGCTGGTGTGGTTGATAATTATCCGAATTGTGGAACATTTATTAAATCGTCTTTTGTGGCTATTATTAATCTTATATATTGGTATATCTTAACATTTTCTAAACAACCATTTCAATTATATTCTCCTGTTTTGCCAATGTGACTGTATTGAGCCGAAGTCATATGACTCTAAAATACTTTTGTCTTTGCAGTCTAAGAGTTTGTGAACAAGCGACTAACAAGAAGTGTTGTGAAAAAGAGAAAAAATCCCGAAACAAATTCTATTTATTTTTTATTTGGCCATTTAATAGTTGAATTTTTTTAGTTGAAATAAAATTACCTCATATAAATATGTTTGGTTTGAAAATATTTTATTTTTGAATTATTGGTGGATTCAAAACCCGTGATTTAACTGATTTTACACAATCATTTAATGACATTAAACTTTAAATCTCACATGTTTTAAATAGTATATACAATATGTTTACAAAAATTAATGATTATATTGGTGTGGTTAAAATTTAACACCATTAAATATATGATTAATTGATTATGCAAATACAAAACAAGTGACTATTCAAAAAAAAATCATTATGTTTGTCTAAAATTTATCATTCCCAAGAAAATTTAAACCGAAACACTGACTAATTTTGTCAACAGAAAAAAGGGAAACAAAATCTGAAAATACCTCGTTTATTTTTTTATTTGGACGTTTAATTCTTTAATTTTTTTTGTTGGAAGAAAATACCTTATTTAGTTAAATTTGTTCTAAAAATACATCGTCTTTGAATTGTTGGTAGATTCAAACCTTCAATTTAACGGCCGTTACAAAATCAGTAAACAACATAAAATTTTGAAGGAAAATATACGTGAAAAATATTCCATCTATTTTTTAATGTTAATACTCCAACCTTTTTTGGTTGGAAGAAAAGTACTTCATTTAAATATATCTGATCTAAAAATACATCATCTTTGAATTGTTAGTGGATTCAAGCCCGCAAATTAATAGCCGTTAACTTTTCTCGTTTAGCTTGATAATATATTGTGTAAACTTTGTGGAATTCGATCTCTAAGAATTACAATGATCTTTTAATTTAAGAGAATAGTTCAAAAGGTAAATTTGAGCATATTATAGAGATAATTTCAATGTAAAGATCATTGAAATAAATATGAATGAAAAGAATATTTAGAATTGTGGACCAAAACATTATCATTCAAAATTAAAAAAAATATTAGCCTTTTAGGTCAAATAAATCTTTTGAACATTTGAAAAATGAAAATCAACTTCCTTTGACTAATACAACTATATAAAGAAAATCAAAAAGCTAAAAAGAAGTAAGTGAGAAATAAAAACTAAAGAAGAGAAAATGAAAGTGTTGAAGACAATGACCCTAATATTTTTCCTATTGACATCATCAATGGCTCGTGAAGATTTTTCTCGGTTTGGAGTTGAGAGAGACGAAGTCCCAACCGGAACCGATCTAAAACAGAACAATGCCCAACCTCATCTTCTTTTGGTTCAAGTTAAGAAAAAAGTTCCCAGAGGTCCCGATCCAATTCATAATATGAAGGGACCTTCTGGAGATCCCGGTTCTCCTCTGTAGTCCAAACAATGCTAGAAATTTTAAAACATCAACCATTGTTCTAAATCTTAATCTATATCATATTTTATGAAGAACGTCATTGATTAATCTACTAATGTCTACTAAATTTCTTCTTTTTACTTGATAATAAAATGATTATTTTAATACTATAATTATTTTTCTGTAGTGGTCACTAATAATCCGAACTGTCGAACAACTATATATAAATCGTCTTTTGTGGCTATATATAATCTTATATATTGGTATGCTAATTTTCTAAAATATAGTAAATTTAAAAGATCATTGTAATTTATCATGTAATATGCTCAAATATTATATATAGCCACATATAAAGATCATGAAATATTAATATAGTAGTAATAGAGAAATAGAAAGAACAAAAAAAACAAACACACCACCCAAAACTTTTCTAGTACAACCTTAATTTTGATGACAAAAGGTTCCTAGATAGCATTTGTACAACATAAATTTTTGTTTTCTAATAAAAAAGTTGCCAAAACACTTCAATACAAAAGTTGAACAAACGTTTACATAACCAAACAAAACCCATAAAAAAAAAAGATAGAGAGAGGAAGAAGAAGAAGATGATAATACAGAAGATGATAAGACATGATGGATACAGCTATATATATATATAGATCGCCGCCTAAAAGCCGAAACCATCATTAATTTTCATTTACTGTTTCTCCTCCTTACGTCATCTCAAACGCCGCCGTTTTCGATTCTCTCACCAAGACAACAACTACAACCATCACTTCCTTCCATCTTTTTGTCGGACACAACAAACCCTTCTCGTGAGTTACCACAACAGCTGTCTTTATCATCCACCGGTTTATCCCAAGGGTCAACAATGGCTACAGGCTTCGGTAACAACCGTCCATCTCGCGGCGGCGAGAAAACGACCGGCATGTACTCCTCCATCTCTACTCCTGGTAACCTAGCGTTCTTGAAATGTTCCTTTAACGACTCAAGACCCTTAAAGAAAAAACAGCTTTTTATTATTTCAATGTTAGTTAAACCAAGAGATTAAAGAAGATCCTTCTTGATTTTCTTTACCTGGATTCGAGCATAAGTGACTTCACAGATCTTTCTAGTGTTGAAATCTCCCCAATGTTGATTATGAAAAGTCTTGTAAAGTCTCCACACTGCTTCTGGTGATGTCATATTCACAAACCCATATCCCACATTGCATTTGTTGCTAACAAAACACCAAATTTAATTAGCCCATTAATCATTAATCTACTCTTAATCACATAGAAAATGGATTAGTGACATTATTACCTGAAATCAATCGGGAGATAGACAAAGTCATAAGAAGACATAGGAGTTTTGTTCCCTTCTTTGATTACCTTTAGGTTACAATCGTTACAATGTGTGTCCAACATATTCAAAAGCAGCTTCTGTCTGTAAATAGAAACAATACTATAAAATTGACTAGTCGATATTTGTTAATCTTCATGGGACCAGAATATATACAAAAATAGTAACATATGAATACAAATAACTTTCTCATTACTAATATCCGTTGGGTCTTGTTGACTTTTTGTCAAACCCAAAAAAAAACAGAAACCTCGTTTTAGGACATTATTGGACTAATAAGAGAATCAAAAACCATCAAGAAGCACATGCCTATCACAATCACTAAGTTTTAATGAAAAAAGATGCATGCTTTTTACTTACGTGTACTTGTTTGGGATGTTCTTGATCATCACGGTGGTTCTTCCGTCTCTGAACTCGCCGCCGCCGGCGATAGCGTTTTCGTTTATCATGAAGTGAGCACCAAACCGATTCTTCTTTATAAACTTCTTAAGCTTCTTCTTCTTCTTGTGATTATTCAACACCATCGGCGGTGGTGGTGGTGGCGGAAGATAGTGGTGGTTGTTGTTAAAGATGAAGTTTTTATGAAAGCGTGAAGCGAGGAAGAGTTTCTTGGTTAAACCACCGGGACGACTAAACTGGATAACCATTGGTTTACCGGAGATAACTTTTCCGTTCATTACACGAAGAGCTTTTGCAGCGTCTCTAACGTCAAAGAACTCAACGAATCTCTGTTCTCTCTTATACGGTGTCTCTCTCACTTGCTTCACTTCTCCTATAATGATTTTTATAAAACTAGTTAACATAAAGTTTGGAACTTTATTTGTTAAAAGTTGAAACTTTTACCATAAACTTGGAAAATGTGACGGAGAGTTGTGGAAGAGACGGTGGGTTCTAAGTTCATAATCACAAGTGAGCCTTGATTGTTTCCTTCGGGAACAGCATTGAGTTGAGGAAACACGAAATGGGCCCACAGAGAATGGCCGGAGATAAGTCCACGCGCCGTCGTGAAGTGGAGATGTTGTTCTTGTTCTTGCATGTGACGGTAACGTATCTCGTTCAAAGCTCTTTGTGAGTTTCTTAGATTGTAGAAATGGACGGTCACGATTCCTTCATCTACTCTTTCCATTTGGACTCCACGGACTTCACCGAACAGTTCCATGTCTCGTCTTAGAGATGTCTCGGTGACGTCACTGGGGACTGGTAATAACATCACGGCTCTGGTTGGTGTTATTGAAGTCGGTGGAAGATGAGGAGGAGGAGGAGGGAGAGGGAAAAAAGAAAGGTACGGCGGCGGAGGAGGAGGAGGAGGGAGGTAGAATCTTGTCGGAATAAAGAAGGGGTTTTGGTTTGTTGCCGGAAAGAACTCCGGAGCTGTTGGGTTAAGGTTTCTTGGGTGACTGAATGGTCCGGTTACTGACATGGTTGTTTAAAGGGAGAGAGGTGATGAGTTAGGAACTGGTATTTCCGGTGACCGGTAATGACTATGGACGTTTGATATTCTTCAGTGATCGTACTATTTCGTCTCTCTCTACCTCTTTATTTGGTGCCAGGGGAGGGAGAGAGCAAAAGTGGAATTTTTTGGTTTTGTTTTTATTCTGCAGAGATTGTTATTATTATTTCCCAATTTTGTTACCAACAAAACAAGTCAAGGTTCTTTAATTTAATGGCGTACTCACTCATTAGAGAAATTTACCATTTTGTCCTTTTGAGAGGATTTCATTGCAATGGACTGATGGAAAATGCAGAGTATTGGTGACCAGTTCAAACAATATTTGTAGATGTTTTTGTTAAATATCACGAGAAGAAGACAAGTTACATAACAAAGTCTCATTCATTTTTATATGTTGATAAATTATGAAGTGTTTGTCTTAAGGTTTTTTGTTAAGTTAAAATGTCTCAAATGTAGTTAAAATTCTAGTAGTGAATTTTGTAAAATCTTAAAATGCGTAGTTTTTGTTTTTATTTTCATTAAAATGGTATGTTTTGTAACTAAAAAGAATTGTTTTATTCCAACAATATGCATTATGTTTGGTGTTAGTGTTAAGCTTACAAAAGAACAGAAAAAATGCAAACATAATCATCCACTTGCCTCGATAGCATGCATGTCTCACTAAAAATATCGACAAATCAATTCGCAATAAACTTGATTTCCATTTAAGCTATAGTTGATCAATGTTAGGGTGATCTCTTTGCTCTTTGGTTCAAGTTCAACAGTCTGATTATTTTCCTCATGTTTCTCTAGTTTCTTTTGCCTTTTAAATAACCAAATCTTGTCTCTCTTTAATACTATTTACGAAAACAATTTTTCTTGTTTACTGTTTAACATTGTTCTAAATATAATAATTAGATTTTATGACTAGAACACAATTTTCGATTAGTTGGGTACCATTATCCATGTATCATATATAGAATTTGTATTTGGGTGCAATAGCTCGTAATGTCGTGTTCCCCAATTTAACCGCAAAAGTTTATGGGCCGATTTGTCGTGTCTCTCCATATCAATGCAAAGTGTAAACTATCTAATAAGCCTATATATTTTCTAAGTAATTTCTTTGTATAGAATATGTATTGTTTATGTTCCATAAATGTATAGTGTTGTAAGACAACATTCCTTTTCACGTAAAAACAATGAATAAATATCATTTCCGTAGTAGCCTAATCTAGCCTTTTTGTTTCATAGATTTTTATAAGATTTGTACAATCTCCTATTATTTGTGAAAAAAATAAAACAAAAGTTCTTATTCTCTTCTCCAGCCGAAGAGATTATAAATCTAAAGTCTGGAAAGTTTTGCTTACTCACAAATAAATCTGTTTACGTGTCCGAAAGAAATTTAATAAAGTATCATTTAACAATATAATTTTATATATTAACCTTTGTATATATCTACACTGAGATGTCATTCATATACTATCTGAAATACGAAAACATTTTAATATATATTATATTAACATCATTTCCGATCCATAAGATAAATACGAAAACCATATATACAATGATTACTATCTAACAAACATGGCATTAGTAAGATTTCTACAATCTCCTATACATTACTCCTTTTTTTTGAACATTGTCCTATATATAACTCCTTACATAGTATATATATTCTCCAAATCATTCATTTATTATCTAAATTCACATTTATAGCCTCTAATTAACCATCCGTGGATGTGCATTTAATCAAGTGATTAAGTCCACTTGACTCCGCCTTTCCCATCAGCAGTTCGACTCCACTAAATCGCGTTACCCTGCGTAGTAGGGATTGACTATGGATCGGACCTTGTCGATGCAAAGATGTCAAAAAAAAAAAAAAAAACTTCTAATTAACCATCCATTTTAGCATACAAAAAAAGAAGAAGCTAAAATCGATTGCTATTTGCTACGATACATAGAAAAATAAAATCTGTACAAAATGCTATATCTATTGCTCCTAATTAAAGACTTGGACTAGATACGCTACATTTGTTTCATCAAACAATTGACTAAGATTTTTGCATGCATATAAGATTAAACATCGGGAGATATTCAATCCAATACAATAAATTGATTGAATTCATACTATAGTCTCCATAAGGACTGGTTATATTTGGAGGAGTGCAACTAGGGCTGGGCATAAAACCCGAAATCCGAAAACCGATCCGAAACCGATCCGAAAAATCCGGAATCGAACCCGAACCGAATAGTCATAAAACCCGAACGGATAATGAATTCTCCTATCCGAATTACCCGAACCGAACCCGATTCGAACCGAAAACCGAAAAGATATCCGAAAACCGAAAATAAAATTATATATCTAAAAATATTAGTTAGATTTAGTAGTAATTTTATAGCAAATAACAAAAATTTCATAAATAACCTAGATTTCGGAAATTTTTTAGTTATATTTGTTAAAATTATACATATTTTTGCAAACTTTAACCAAATTTTAGTAAGATTAAACGAATTTTTAGTAAGATTAAACGAATTTTTCAGTTTTTTTTCCCCAAAAACCGATCCGAATCCGACATCTATCCGAACCGAAGACTTATAAAATCCGAACGGATAATAAATTCTCCTATCCAAATTATCCGAATCCGAATATATCCGAACCGAAACCGAAACGAAAAGTCATAAAATCCGAACGGATAATAAACTCTCATACCCGAATTATCCGAATCCGAATATATCCGATCCGAATCCGATCCAAAATCCGAACGCCCATGCCTAAGTGCAACATTGACATGGTAATATATATCCATATATGTACATAACATATGCATGTCATATTTATAGGTATTGAGCTAGGAAGCATGGAAGCGCCGTCCAACCTCCGATTCTCGCTTCGGAACCGGAAACGGGTGCGGAAGCGACCGGAAGCGACCGGAATCGTGATGGAAGCGCGGTTCCAGAAAATTGAAGATTGGAAGCTTCTGGGAAGCGTTCGATTCGGACCTGGAAGCGTGGTTTTTTATCAACGGAAGCGCAGCCTTCTTCTTCTCCCCCACCTAGTTTTTTACTGGTGTGTGAATGTGATTTCTGGTCTCTTCCAAATCATATAAATTCTCCTAAGCTCATGAAAAAAAATATCGAATGCTCATGATTCATTTGAATCCTCTTTTCAAGTTGTCTTCGGTGGTTTCAGTTTTAGATCTAATCGGCGACTCTTCTTCTCAAGTCGTCTCCGACAAATTTATTGAAAGGATCTGACTACCACAAGCCATATTTGGGCTTTAATTTTTTTTATTCTTTTAAGCCCAATTTTGTTTAAATGGCCCGTTTTTATGTGCGTTTTTATTCTTTATTAAGACATCCAAAATATTTTATTGTTAACAATGCATTTTCTTACTTTTGATGACTATATTTATTATTCTACATGTTATGTATTTCGTTTGGTTTAAAATTTTCTGAATTATGATACATATCCAATGGTTAGTGTAAAGTAAATTAAATATTCAATAAATCTATATATATATATATAATATGTATATATTTACGCTTCCAACACGTACCCGCTTCCTAATTTTTTTTAAAAACTCGCTTCTCCGCTTCCAAACGCTTCCGCTTCCACGTACCCGCTTCCGATTCCATGCAGCTTAGGTATTGAGTAAGAGGGTAGGACCAAAGAGGGACCAGAGCAAATCCTTGTTTTAAGGAATGTTATTGTTACCTACTTCCTTGTTTTTGGGCTGTCATTTGTTTTTGTCATATCCCTTCATTTATTTACATGAACTACATTCTCTAGCTAATAAAAAAAAAAGTGAAATTTTCTATATCTTATTTGAGAATTCAACTAAAAAAGTTAAGAATAAATTATGAACAAACAAATTTTTGTTTTATGGTAATACTATCAAATAATTTATGAAATTAGAAACAATAAAAGGAGACGCATGCATAGTTTTGTTCTCGATTTTACTAAAAGAATCTAACTTTTGTCACTATATTGATCTATAGTGAGAATGAGGTTTGGGCTTTACGAGAGAAAAACAAGAATAGTCATATTGGGCCATAAGGCAAAGGCCCACGTAGTCCATATTAGTATTAGCTCTTTTGATTTACGAATCTGCCATTTCTAGCGATTCAGGGTTTTACACAGTACCAGGTCCCGACCGTTTTGAATCTCAAATCTTCAACACTCTTCTTCTTCGAGCTCTCTCCCTTTTATCATCCGTTCCTCTATTGGTCCCAAAGGCATGGAAAAAATGCTTCAAGGACCTGACAGAGACGTTACCATATGTTAGTTTCTTCCTTTTGAATCTCATCTCTCTGTTAGGTAAATTTTGAGTTAAATTTGAAGACTTTTCTATTAGTTCTGTTTGGTTTTAGTTTCTACTGCAAACCCGTGTTTTGAATCTGCTCTTGTTAAGTGGGAATGTTGCTAAGATTCTTTATTTCATATAAAGACCGAATCTTTCACTTAAAGGAACAAACTTTAAACATGTGAGAGTTAGCTGTTCTCTATTGTATATAATCTTTGACAATCTTGTTTTCATCAGCAAACGATGGTGCGATGATCTTGGAGCAAATGGATGTGGACTATCAGATTGCTAAATTGATGGTTGAACTGTCAAGGAGTCAGGATTATGAGATTGGTGATGGCTCAACTGGTGTTGTTGTTATGGCTGGTGCGCTTCTGGAGCTAGCTGAGCGTTAGTTGGATAGAGGGATTCATCCTATACGTATTGCCGAAGGATATGAAATGGCGTCTAGAGTTGGTGTTGAGCATTTGGAACGTATCTCTTAGAAGTTTGAGTTTGATGTTGATAATTAGGAGTCACTGGTTCAAACTTGCATGACTACTCTATCCTCGAAGATGTAAGTATTGCATATCTACTTCAATATTTAGTAGATTGCTTTGTTATAATTTTTTTTAACTGTTTGGCTTTGTGTTGTAGTGTGAATCGATGCAAGCGCAGTTTAGCTGAGATTGCTGTGAAGGTGGTTCTTGCTGTTGCTAATTTAGAGAGGAAGGATGTTAATTTGGATTTGATAAAGGTAGAAGGAAAAGTTGGGGGTAAGCTTGAGGACACTGAGCTTATATATGGGATTTTGATCGACAAAGACATGAGCCATCCGCAAATGCCAAAGCAAATTTCAGATGCTCACATTGCTATTTTGACTTGCCCTTTTGAGCCACCGAAACCGAAGACAAAGCATAAGGTGGACATCGATACAGTGGAGAAGTTTGAGACTTTGCGCAAGCAAGAACAGGAATATTTTGATGAGATGGTTCAAAAGTGCAAGGTAGGTTTTAAGTTTGGGAGTCACAGTGTTGCTATATTTTCTTATTTCATGATCTATTGATTGTTAAGCTACTGAAGATTGTATGTAATTCTACCAAAGAATGTTTGCCTTCAGAACCAAAGCTAGCTGGTTAACTTACCTCACAACATATGTTTATTATGCTTTACATTGCAGGATGTTGGTGCTACACTGGTTATTTGTCAATGGGGTTTTGATGATGAGGCAAACCATCTACTGATGATAGAAGAAACCAACGCAACATGCATGATGCTTTGTGTGTGGCACGGAATCACATCCGCAACAATTCAATTGTATATGGTCATGGTGGTGGTGCCGCTGAGATTGCCTGCTCTCTAGTTGTTGATGTAACTGCTGATAGGTACCCTGGTGTTGAACAGGTAAGCCATATCTCAACTCTCTCTTCTTCTTTTTGGCATATGCACAAGCGCAAGTGTCTGAGACATAGTGGTTCCTATATGCAGTATGCAATCAGGGCGTTTGCAGAAGCCTTGGACTCTGTCCATACGGCTCTTGCTGTGAACAGTGGATTGCAGCTCATCGAGACACTCTCAGCTGTAAAATCTCAGCAAATTAAGGTAAGTGATTGATGAGTTTTGTATTTGTTTACTTTATATTTTGGCTTGTTACTGTGAAAGATGGGTTAAGTATTGGGTTTGTTGTTTCAGGAGAACATTCCGTTCTACGGGATCGATTGCAACGATGTAGGGATAAACGATATGAGGGAGCAAAACGTGTTTGAAACACTGATCGGGAAGCATCAACAGATCTTACTTGCAACACAAGTGGTTAAGATGATACTCAAGATCGATGATGTCGTCTCCCCATCAGAATACTGTTGAGTGATGTCTTTCTCCAAACACTCACCATCATGTTTGGCTTGTTTTTGCAACCTTATTTATGTAACAACATTCCACAGATGACTTTCACTGTGGTTAGGTGTACTGATTTTTGAATTTATTAAGCTTGCGATTTTCTTTCGACATTCGATGACTTGAGTGTATTGATTCAGGGACTTATTTTCTATCGGTCCCTCGTGTTCAAACATTTATGAGTAAGAAAATAGGACTGTTAGAGGTTGAAGTTGAACTTTAATGGAGCTGAGGAATCATTGGTTTTGTAATGTTTTGATAGTAAAAGATTTTGGTGGGTCGGGTTAAAACTTTTACATGCGTGAAAGTCAAATAACGTTCTGTACCTTTTGTCTACTGCCGACAGTTGTCATGAATGCTTCATTAAGCTTCTTTGTTTGTTTTGTTAAAACCAATTCTGATCATGTTTGGATGTTGACAATGTTGCATATTAGTGTAACTTTTTATTTTCTTTTATAACATTGAGTGATCCGGGTCACGGGGTCAACATCTTACTAGGGATCTAAAACTAGCATGTTTAACCACATCTGACTTAAGCTATCAGACTAATCTCAAAGGTGAGTCTGCTCGACTGAAAAAACTACTTTCTGATAAATGATCTTCAAATATTTTGAAACGGCGTTGAATGTAAGAGTCCACGACTAAAGCACATCGTTTGAATCATAGCCAAATCATAGTTAGTGATTCCAAAAAAGGAAATTAGTTCTCTATCGTTTGCATTTTTCATCTTCAAAAACACCGATTTTGAAAGTTATGGTTAAATCGGATTCTTCATATTGCAGTAATGTAGTACTCTAAGATTTATATCACATGTCTAACATCTTGTTTTTTTGTATCTTATGTTTGGTTTTCCACATCTTCCAGCTCATTTTCAGTATATAGATTTTATTTTTATCTGACAGTCTGTTATTCCGTAAAATTTGCTTAATTATCATTTTTACTCATTATTGTGTATAGAAGATTATCTATTGTAATATTGTGTTAGAGTAATGCTTAACTACACACTTGTTCTACTATTAAAGCTCGTCGTTTGAATCATAACCAAATCTGATAATAGTTAGTTATTCCTAAAAAGGAAATTAGTTCTCTATCACTAGCATTTTTTATCTTCAAAACACCGATTTTGAAAGTTACTATGTTTGACATCTTTTTTGAAACCGGAATCTTCAAACCGTAGTAATGTAGTACTCTAAGATTTATAACACATGTGTAAACATCTTGTTTTGTATCTTAGTTTTGCTTTTCCACATCTTCCGGCTCATTTTCAGTATATAGATTTTATTTTTATCTGACAGACAGTCTGTTATTCTGTAAAATTCGCTTAATTATCATTTTTACTTATTATTGTGTTATATTTTCTTATGTATAGTAGATTATCTATCGTAATATTGTGTTAGATTAAGCATATACTTAACTACACACTTGGTTTAGGTAGTTTTTTTTTTTTGTTGGTACTGAAAAACTGCAAGTGTGCCATCATTTATTAGTTCACGGTGATATTGATTGAGATTTACTTAAAGTGAAACATGACTCTTCTTAGAACACGTTACGATGAACGTGAAGGTTGTGTCCCATTCCTAATTGCAAAAAACCTAAACTATCCACAAGGTACCAAAACTTCCAAAATTAGCCCAAAATCAACAAATTAACAAAAACAGAAAGAGTAAATAGTTCTCCACCGACAAAGTTGCTAAGAAAATCATACATTAATTAGTCTACTTCTACAAAGATACAATTATAAGATTGCACTCAAAATTAAGTACTTAATGCATTGGTCACATGATTAATAGGATTATAGAAACATTTGATGTACATTCTGAGTCACTTTGAAAAACTGCAGCTCCTCATTTGGATTTTGGTTCCTTATCATTTATTGCAATAATTGTCCAACGCCACGTCTCGGGAAGGGAAGAGAGCAAAGAGCAAGATCCAGATCTGGTCCAATTAGTGGAGATTCTGTTCTAGTTTTGTCAGACTCACGAAACCAACACTTATTACAGATCTTGCAGACAAATTAAATGTCATCCCAAAAATTAGATATGCCCATGTTACACACTGCAACCAATGTAACCATGAGAAGATATTCTCTACTACTATGCCACAATATAATTTCACATTTCAACTCCAGTATATACAATATCCTTTGATTGATTTGGTGCTCGGTTAGATTTTGTTTTTGTTTTTAATGATGATTGGAGTAGATTTCTTAACAAAACAATAATCGTCTTAACCGAAATCTAGACTAATCTAGAAAGCCGAGGCCTCTATAGTTCCTAACAAAAACGGTTTTTGCGATGGTGAAACTCGAACCCGACCTTGACAACAAGACGGGTCTTCAAGACTATGATCAACAAGACAGTCTTTAATCCATTCAAACAAATTAAACCACTAGACTATAGTCTATACATTCTTGGTTTGGTTAAACATTATCTAAAATGCTTCTTACCATTTAAGGCGTCTATAATAACCAAAAGATAAACCACAAGCGATGGTGAAACTCGAACCATCCGGTCTTGAACTAAAGCACTAGACCATACGCTATTGGTTCGGTTTGGCATTATCCGGTGAGTGTGTAATGAAGGGACATTACAATATTATATTCAATTGCTATAAACGGCAATTATACATCTAAAAAACAGTTAACACACGGATGTTGATAATTAAGATGTTGATTTAATTTATTACAATATAAGAAATCAACAATAATCGCTTAGCAATTGTACATACTACATACATATCCCCACCACAACATACACATTGGTCCCTACTCCAAAAAGTTTAAAAGAAACCCATTGGTCCAAAGGGAATCCACACATTACTTTAGTATACACATCAAATCCATCTTACAACTTTAACCCTCCCCATAATAAAAACTAAAGGGTAACGAAAAATTGACATACCAGGGACAACATGCATCCTCTTCTTTATCTTTTTAATTAATTAGATTCGATTATATATATAATTTTGAAAGATGCATCGGATTAACATCGAGATCCTTTTTTACAAAAGAGTGAACCAGCATTGGACGTGACCGAAGCCACTAATGAGGACGGTCTAGCCGACAAACTCGAAGCCTTTGCATAGCTTGAAGAAGCTCCTCCACCCGAAGGCGTAAAAAACGCACCGTTTAGGAACAAGTCACCTTCTGATCTCCAGTTCCATTTCTTCCATTTGCTTTGTGGTGCGTCTTCGTATTTAGTCACCTATTTTTTCATAAATCACAGTTGTTTTAGTCAGATTAAATTGAATATTCTCTATGACTAAAAATAGAAAATTAGCTTCTTAATTACCTCTTTAAAGACATGGTCGTTTGGAGCTAGAAACCTATTTCCTTGACTGTTAATCGTTGGAGCTGCACTTCCACCAATTGCATACATTTGCCAATGTGTATAATCATTATTCACCACATGAAAATATCCATGTCTACATCTGCCAATTTCCCAAAACTTAAAGCGTCTTAGTAAAATAATATAAAAATACAGGGACCTTTTTAGTAAATTAAACTCTCTTTTTAATTTACCTTGGCATTCTTTGAACAAGACCTTCTCCAAAGTGATTAAAGGCAATGGTGACTTGCATGTTCTTGTCTCTCGTGTACGAATCACTGTGTCCCAAAAGCATAACTTTGTTATGATGCGTCAAATAGTTATTAGAGATCGTAATGGCCGTTGATCCATGGATAGCGTCGATAAGACCGTCATCACAGTTAGACAACGAGCAATGATCTACCCACACGTGGGAGCCACCGAAAATCGAGACGGCGTCACCATCAGACGCCGTCCTCCACCCATAATGCGACGGAGAGTCTCTAACGTAAGCATTCCCCTTCCTTTTACAGTCGTGGATGTTGAGACCGTGGATGATGATGTTGGTCACGTACTGGACTGTGATGCACGCGCCGCCAGCAATGTGAACGCTCGCTCCACGGCCGTCAATGGTCTTGAAAGAGTTCATAATCAGCTCTTCTTTTAGCTTTATAACCATGTCACGCGCGAAGATGATCCATAGCGGCTCGTCTTGGATCACTGCGTGTCTTAGGGTTCCGGGTTTAGGGTTAACCACGTCTTTGTCACTAGAATCAGTCACCACGTAGATTTTACCATCACGGCCACCGATTGCGTGTTTTCCAAACCCGATCGCGCAATCCGCTAGCTGTTGTCGGTTTTTCTCCCATTTCGGGTTGCATCTCCAACAGTCGTCAATTGGATTTCCGGTCCCACATGAGAGCACGCCTAGATTCCTCCTTGACGCATTAATCTTCCTACAAATATATATATACGTAACAACAATGTTAAAATGTGAATGTTCTTCAATAGTACAAAACTACTACTTTTGATACAAAAAAAAGATTTATGAGAATTAATCTTGACTCACTCGTTAACTTCTTGAACTACGAGTTCGGGGTCGGAGACGGGAGTGGAGGCAATGAAGGTCGGAGAAAGGACAAGGAGGAGACATGAGAAGAGGGAGAGAGACAAGTGAACAAGTGTCATTCTCATTCTTGTCTCTCAAGAGGATTTTACTTTAATGTGTTTATGAGATTTGAATGTGTTTGTTTGTTTAGTGATGAGAGAAAATGGTGAGAAAGGCTTTGGCTTCTTTATAGGAAAATCCCATCCCCTTGATTTCTTTGTTTTTAATTATGGAGGGTCCACTCTTTTCAGATTCTTTAACCAAAAAGACGAAAATGTTTTTAAAATACATACGTATTGAATAATTTACCTTGATTCATTATATATAGATTTATGGGAGTTTTGGTGAGCTTCTAAAATTTAGTTTTTATTATAGCTTATATATTATCCACCGGGGTGCATTATTTCACCTATTATAAAACTGATATAGCAACATTGCAGAAGAACATTGACTTGAAAAAGAATTGAGCTTTCAACTTCGAAGTTCGAATTTTTGGTCAATTTTTTCTAATATTTTAAGCACATATCAAGTGGATAATATATTATGAATACTTGAAGAATAAAGTTTTGATAAACAAAGGTGATGTTTCTTAATATAAGGAGCCTAGTGTAATAAAATAATAATGCCGAATTTGCTGAATTTTTTTGGCTAAAATTAAGGGACGTGATAGAGAATTTATGTTTAAAGAAACATGTATAATTGTTGAAATGGGTGCCGCAAACAAAAAGGTCATTCAGTTGAAGAGAATGGATACATTAAAAATCTATGCAACTCTTAAAATATTTTTAACAAAAAAAAAGCTTAAAAAAAATATGTAAGATATAATTAATTCATTATAAGGTTCATCGTCCTAAATGTCTAAGGACTATGTCTACATCCCATAAATTGGATTATTTGCAGAATTGATATGTCATAAAAATACCTTATCTATATCCTTAATAAATTGGATTATTTGCAAAACCTGACGTACCATAAATCAAATCAATTAAATTTTACATTGGGTTCTTCCTCAAAGTTACCAAAAAAATGACAAGGCATTGATTGAAGATACAGATGCGTCATCATTAAACATATACAAGATGATCTCAAAATTTTGTTTCTTTAATATTTCATGAATTTAACGATAAGAGTAGTTAACTTCATGATACACATTGAATCATTATTCATTGATAAACACACAAGTGTTTAAACTACCACGATATATGACAGAAAGTAAAGTATATTCGCAATATACTTAAATGAGAAAATGTTATATGAAACAATACAATACAATAATTATCTATTTTTTTTTAACATAAAAACCCCGTTTCATTAAATTATAAGCATGAGGGTTGATGTATTCCTATCGAACCGGAACCACAGCACCCAGACAAATATACAAACAAAGAAAAATCTAGTATTATAATTTATAAACTAGATAAAAGGGTCTAAAGACAGTAGAAATAGTGAGTTCCACTACGAAGGTAACTAAGTCACTCTAACTGGCGGAAAGCTAACGGACAACATATCGGCATCGCGAACCACCTTGAAATACAATGCCTCACTCGTACGTGTATATTGTCTGCAATACAAGTTTAATAATTTGCTACGTGATGGAAAAAAGAAGTGACATATACTTGGTAACGTGTATAGTGTCTGCAAGACTGCAATACATATTTACTTAGCTAATGATCACGTGTCGACCATCTTCAGTTTCTTTTATTTTCGAACCATCATTGAGTTAAAATTTATGACATTAAAACATTATATAGCTTTCAAAATACAAAATCACAATCGTTTACATTTGTCGGTCTATATAAAAATCTTGAATTACGTCTTCTGAAATTTCCCTTTCTAAATCGACAATACATTGAATGATTAGGAGTTAATTAGGATTTAGGACAATGGATTAATGGACCCACCCATTTCCCCACCAATTATTATTGACTCACGAAATTAACACTATTCATAAATATTAATTAGTTTCTGACAAAAGTACAACTTCGTAAGACACATCAGAACCGGTTTCAGATCCAATAGTCGGAAACCGATTATGGTTTTTGGTCCAAATCATAAAAATGGGCACGTTCGTCCATGTGAGCCTGGTCTGGCCTCACCCCTGCATTCATGTCTCTCATCCCGACCGTTCATTACCTCCACTGTCAGCCCTCCGATCTCCGGTCACCGGTTAGTCTTGCGCCACCAATTTCTAGAAAGCCGCAGTTTCTAATATTTGCTCTTAAGGTTCGAATGGTTGCAACCGTTAGAAAGGACAAATCCGTTTGCGGGTTGGAACGCTTTTTGTTTTCCATTCATAAACCATAATCTATAGTAGGCGGACTAACTACGGACCGCTTTTACGTGGAGATAAACTTGGTATGCGGCGGTTTGTTGTCCGCTTCAAAAATAGAATGATTTAGTCCATTAACTGTTTAGTCTGCATAATCACATCATCATAGAAAGTAAAACAAAATATTTGGAATGATAGTGGAATGGTGTGTTTGTACAATTATTAAAAATCGTTTTACATAATCACAAAATAGATGGATGGATAACTTGTAAGGGATTGATAATAATAACTTGTAGAGTTGTAGTATTGTGGAATCATTCCACTTTTTGCGGGCCACTCACTAATCAAACTTTTTATTTTGGGTACATTAACGTGCCATAAAATTAAAGAACGAGAAAAGATGATATCAGAGAGATTTTAGATATCAAAACTCAGAAGAAATTCTTTTCCAATTTATCAAATGAGAGACATAGGGTTGGAAAATTGATATCAGTTTAAAGTGGACTAAAAATCCATATAAATTTACATTTTAATCTACCTAGAATATGCTTGGTAACTTGTGGAAAGATGTAATAATTGTGTGTTTCCATAAGTTTTCCATCAATCCCTTTTTCGTAAAATCGTTTTCCACTCATCCATTTTGCGGTTTCGCATGAGGCATGATTAATTGAAAATATATATAAAATTTATTTTCTACGGATTCTTAACTAAATCAATGGTATTTTTAAAATTTCAAGTTTTCAAAACATAATTCTGTTATTCTTTTCAATTTATAATATTTATCAAGTTGACATACTACTATACTAGTGATCACCAAAATTTTCTCGCTTATTCCATTTTGTATAACTTTTTCATGTAGTATTGATATAAGAAAAATAGAAACACACATGGTTTAACACGACTTGCTACACACCAAATCAAAACAACACTTTTTCACTCGAAATAATTAGTAAGTTCCAACTAATGGTTTTATGCAACACTAAACACTACAATTAACTTGATACTATAGTTTCTAGTCTCACCTCAATCCCTAAAGCTCACACTCGACCAATTTTGACACACGAAATTGTGCAACTCTTGTCACAACTCTCACTACTCGTAAAGCCTTCGACACACTTGCTAGATAAGCTTTCAATGTTCGGCACGCACACAGAGAGAACCCTCATGATCCTATTTATACTCCATTACGAATATTTCACATGTTTATTACTAAAAAAACTTAATATTTATATATATGTAGTATTAGTAAATTTTATATGTCTATTTATTTTGTCCATATAGTTTCCTAGTATTAGTAAACGTCTCCCTATAAACTAATATAAGATTTAGAACCATAAACTAAATTTCTACGGTTGTTCCATAATTTATTATGAAGATACACAAAGACCTAAAAGTCTAAAGTCTACCGATATCTTGGTACGCTAGCTTAAGATAGACGTTTAATGTTCTTATAATATACTGCAATAGATTAGCCATTTTGAGAAGTCTATGGATTGAATTCAGTTAGATATATATATATAATCAATTTTTAAGTAAACACATGAAATTTCAATTGCCGACGATTTGTATACGTCCTTATACGTACCCGAAACCGAACCAAATGCATTCTAATTATTGAGATATTCAAATGATTAGACCAATATTCGGTTGGTGAATAATAGAATGTTAACGCTGTTCATACATTAGTCGAAGTAACGAACTATATATTAAAACACAAACATTAAAGTATATAGTATGGACATTATATAGAAATATAGATAAGAGTCCTGAAAAAATGGTGACCATAAAAGAGGGAATCACATGGCCTTTTCTGAAGCCATGTGCTGATCATGATAGCTTTTATATAATCATTTATCTCCTATCGCTATTTTGACATTTCTTACCATGAATTCTTTGTTTTTCCCCACTCTATATATTGTAGTATTTTGGTAGTATAATATTAGTGTTGACAAAATGATATTATAGCATTTATAAAAGAAGCTATTTGTGTTCTTGTGAGTGTCTAATGAGTAATGAGTCTAATGACTAGTTATATTGTTGTTGCCCACTTTGTTCGATTATCAAAAAGTCAACATTTTAATTAGTTCTTATCATGTGATTATCTACTTGATAATCATTACAATTGTAATTAATGTGTCCCGAGTCCCAACGAGCCATAAACTTTTTTACACTCCACAACTTTCTTTGGGGATAATTTTCATGACCCTTGCTAATTTTACACATCACGAGATTGTCCAATTGAATGAAACTTAGGTTTTAGTGAGAGTTGATATAAATAAGAAAGGTTCATATTCTCCAAGTTCTAGTATATATGAGTTCAGTTCTAACTTTCTAATGCAGAAATTGATTTCTTATTATCAATAGTATTACTATATAAAGACCGACAACGTAAAAGCAGAAGGGGAAATTTGATTTACCTAAACATTTTACTATAGTAAATGACAAACCCCCAAATGATTGGACCATGTGATAAAGTATAAGATCAATACCAAATTATAATTACCCACTCTAATGATTAACCTTCATAATGGTATATTAGGTACTCATTAATTATTATGATGATTATGATCTTAGAACATCAAATAAACTTTTTAAATTTTACAACGAGTTTTTATAATTCTATAGATAATTGTGATTGTCATGCATGTGGAAACTAATCTATATATAATTGGCAACATATGATATTAATGGTAATATCAATTTTAGCTGAAAAAATCATTTGAAACATGTCTACCTCGTTAGCCAATTAATTTATCTGAACAAAAATGAAATTTAATGTTAGTGTTTTGTGAATTACTGAATTGATTAAAGTTGACTTAATGCTTTTTAAAATGATTGAATACAAGGGTTTCGAATTTATAGATCTTAGACATAGATAGACTTTATCAATGTTTTGAAGAAATTGATTTAATTTTGTGGGTCAATTCAAGTGGGCCTGTAATACACCCCTAAAGTTTCAGGCCCAAGTATCTATCTTAGAGTCCTAACTTGTTACCAACTGCAATTTACAAAAACGCTAAATGCTAAACATGTAAAATGCTAAATTATCCAAAGAAACAATTGCTGTCAATCTAATAAAAGAAACCATAACAATCTTAAATGTCATTTTACCTTCCTGTTACTATGTACAACCACTTCTTTAAACACTAGTCTCAAGATCAATGGTGATGAAAACCTAAATTAAAAAGATGTTTTTCTTTGTTTTCTTTCCCAAATCTCTAAGAGAGATCAATACCGGCAACTTTCGCTGGTTCCGCTCTTTCCGTCAAGTTTTCACCCAGCTCCACGCCGAGCTGCCCTCTGTTCCCTGCCCCGAATGCATAGAGCGTCCCAGACTCGGTCATTGCAAATGTATGACCAGTCCCATTCCCCGAGTTTGTCAAACTCACATGTACCATACGCTCTTTTGTCTCCTTCAACGATGAAACCAGCTTCGGGGTCAGAGTATTTTCATCCACATCATCCTGCTAAATCCCGATTATCAAGACCATTGTCTCAAGTCTGAAACCAAGAAAACAAGGAAACACAGACTTACCTGCCCAAGATTGGCTCCGCCAGAGCCAAATGAGTAAACCTGACCATCATCAGACACAACAAAGGTTGTGTACACTCCAGTGGCGACATGCACGGCTTTAACATCCTTCAATCCGTCTACAACCTTAGGAGCATTTTCTGCCTCTTCGGTTCCGTGACCCAAGCAACCAAACCGACCCCAACCCCACGTGCAGACTCGCCCATCTTTCCCAACTACAGCAGCATGCCATGGCCCTGCTGAGACCATAACCGGTTCAATGTTTAAAAGACCAAACTTCTTAATCAAACGAGGATATTTCTCACTGGCATCAGAATCAGATAAACCATGCCCAAGCTTCCCACCCAAACCGCATCCAACTGAGTACACCGACCTACATTAGAGCAAGAAAATGGCAATAGTAAGCACATATAAACTGGGTTAAGAACAATGGAAACGTTACAAGGACTCACATGCCGGTGGGTTGAAATGCTAAAGCAAGGAGATAGCAAAAGCCAGCAGCAATTTGCACGACTGGGATGTTCTCCAAGGCGCCCAACAGAGGTTGAGGCAACGAACAGCTATGGTCAGTTTGGTGACCGAGTCTTTCATCGTTTCCCCATGATAATGTATAGACTCTGCCTTCTCTCGACAAAACCGCCGTGAAGTAATTTCCTATCGCGGCTTGTACCACAAAGATTTCCGCCAAGGACTTGACCCGCTGGGGAGTTGTGATTAGCTTAGTTTCTGGGACCTCTAACTTAGCTTCGCTAAAACAAACTTTTCCAAAGGCATAAACTTCACCAGCATCACTGATTAAAAATGTTCTATCAGTGCCAAGAGCTGCCTGAATGATCCGGATTCCGTTAAGTGATCTGCAACACAATGTACCTCCAATGAACTCAACATTTCTGAGTATTAGACCAAACTGAATCATCAGAGAAATGAGTAACCTGACTGGTCGAGGCTGCCACGAGTCTTGAGTGGTTCCCTGACCGAGTTGTCCTGAACCATTAAATCCGAAGGAGTAGACAACGCCCTTTGATGTCACGGCAATGCTATGACCAGGACCTGCAAGTGCTTGTGATTTCTCTCGCCTGCAACCAAATTCACCAGCCTAGCAAGAACTTTAAAACCAGCTTCCACGAGCCTCCGCATCTCCTTTTGATTTCTTGGCGTTCTTCGTCTCCCATACATTTAAATATCGCCCTCTTTTGGCAAATGTCGAGAGCTGCAACTTCTGAGATAGAAAGGTCAAAGTCGGGAGAAAAGTTTGCCGGCTTCCTGAAGAAGGAGCAGGTTGCCTGAGAGTAACAAATCAAAATCAACCAGATAGCATCAACACACAGGAAAGACAGAATCAAAACCATGAAAGAAAGAAGAGCATCACTTGCCTCGAGTTTCGCAAGGTCCCGAGGACCCAAATCACAAGTTGTGAGAACATGAAGGACAATGGAAGGACAAGAAGCCAAGAAAAATTCTCCAGGAACAGAACTCCCAAGGCAGTGGCGCTTAAGACGCAGAAATGGAGGAAATGACAACTCCATTGCCGCGATCGGATTCTCCGGGATGATGCTATGGAGTTGTAACGTAGCAGGGCTACTACCACTTGATGTAGTAGTATCCATTGACCACTACTCAAACTTTTGCAGATCCCAAAATGTTTATATAACTCACTAAAAATCACCAAAACCATCATTAAACTAGTGCATTGTTCACTCCAATGCTCCTAACAACCAAAATCTTCAGACATATACAGTACATATAGTAACAAAAGAAGCTACCTTTGAATGCTAAGTGATGATGATTGAAGACACCGAGACAAAATGCTGTTCATGTTTAGCCAATAAGATCACAAAAGAGATCATCAAAGATCAAAACTTTATAGTCCAGTAATAATACAAACAACGAGATCATTAACTGATTCCAAAAAAACACACTAAACAAATCCAGATCACAACCATCAACAACAACAACAACAAAGGAGAAATCATTGTTAATAAAATATTAAGCGATCACAATTACAAAATTGCATATATATATCTGGAGATCATGATCGTGATCGTTGATCAAGGATCATCATCAACATATACAAATCAACAGAATAAGGATCAAAAGCCACACAATTTCATCAAAATTACATGGGAAAAATTAACCAGACTTTGAGACTTACAAGTTGGACCAAAAGAGAGATAAAAAAAGAGAACTTATGTTTATGGGTTTGTAATTGAATGAATTCACAGAGAAGGAAAGGAAGGGACTTTAATCATTTGTTCTTCATCGTCTCCGTGAATTTCTATAAAGAAAGTTTTCGTTTGGGTTTTTATGGAAATGAAGAAACGATTGATGATGATGATGATGAGGGTAAAGTTTCAATCTTTATATATATCTATACGTTTTCCACAAAGGGTGTGATTAGGTGTCTGCGTAGTAACACACATGGAAATGAAAATAGGATACAAGTCCACTTGTAAACAAGCCCAAATCCATACTTCATTTATTGTTTGAAATTAACCAAATATAAAAGGAAAAATTCCCAAAAAAAACCCCAACTATTTAATATTTGCCAGAAAAAAACCTGAACTTTTTTCGATGCCGGAAAAAAATCCCAACTAATTTATCGCTGACAAAAAAAACACGAACTATTTTTTTCTTCCAATTTCCTCTCGTCTCCGTTACGGCCGTTAACGCCGTTACTATTTTTAGAAAAATTCCTTAAAAAAACTTAAGTTATTTAATTTTGCCAGCAAAATACCTGAATTATTTTTTTGTTGCCAGAAAAATACACAGATCAACATTTTTCTCTTTTTCTTTTATTTCATTAACAATGTAAGGTGGTTAACGTCCGTAACGGAGACGAGAGGAAATTGGAAAAACAAAATAGTTCGTGTTTTTTTTGTCAGTGGTAAATTAGTTGGGGTTTTATTCCGGCATCGAAAAAAGTTCAGGTTTTTTTCTGGCAAATATTAAATAGTTTGAGTTTTTTTTGGGAATTTTCCCAAATATAAAAGTCATTTCACACATTTGTATTATAAAGCAACAACATATCTATCAAAAATTTTATTTATTTATTTATATCCAATTGCCAAAAAAACAGATACATAACTTTTTTATGATTGGGCCGAAATCCGGATTAGTCAGAAGTTCTGAACCGAAACCCATATATATATCTTTCTTTCAAAATTTTCTGTACTCACCATTTTTTACTTTTTCTAAAATTTCGATTTCTAGACATATTGTTTTTTTAATAAAAAAGGTCTCTCTACTTTGCCAAAAAATAAAATAAAAAAGGTCTTCCCTCATATTGATTAACATATTTTTAACATATGGAATCAATTTGAGCTAAGCTGGTTTTTTTTTTAAAGTTGTTTTTTTTTAAAGTTGTTTATGATACAGACAACTTGATTCAGCTCATGTAGTTATCTAATTAATAAACAATAGTACATATTTATGTTTAGTTTATCGAAATCATATGACAAAAATAAAATGAAGGCTTAACAGGTTGTGTGATCAAATTGTTAGAAACACTTACCAATGGAGGAGATTACGATGACGATTTTCTTGGATCATATAATCTATCAGATAAAATTGAGGTGGTGATAGTGAAAATATAGGAAAAATTAGAGTTTTTTTTTAATTGAAATAAAACAGCTTTGTTTTACATTATACATTGCAGTTTATCCAAATCCATTTCATAACAATGCACCTTAAGTCCTTAACCAAAATTATAGGATTTCTTTTTTGCTTGCAAATTACAATTATTTTTTCTACAGTCAAATTTCATAATTGTAAAATGAATTAACCTCTTAAATTTCTTTTTCTTTTGACATTATTAACTTCTTAAGTCTATTTGGGAAAAAAAAAAAAAAACTCCATTGCAGATGCAAACATATTATTTGGATTTATTGAAATATAAGTCAGTTGTTGTCCTTATTATGACATAAAATTAAATTAAAATTTGAGAAGCGAAGTGATAAGAAAAAGAGAGTAAGGTAATATAATCAGTGGCTCAAATCTCACCAAAATCTCCAACTCACTTCTCATTGGATAAGACAACTATCAAGAAGCCTTCAATTTCCATTGGTCCTCCTCTCTCCTTCTATAATCCCAAAAACCATCTCACAAACTCCTCAAATCTCTCTCTCATCTCATCTTCAAGCCATCTCCGATCATCAGGCAATGGCAGCAACTATGGCAACAGCAACCAAGTGCATGTCCCTAAACCCATCTCCTCCTAAACTCCAAAACCAAACCAAACCCAAACCATTCATCTCCCTACCAACCCCACCAAAACCTAACGTCTCTCTCGCCGTCACAAGCACCGCTCTAGCCGGAGCCGTCTTCTCTTCCCTTAGCTACTCTGAGCCAGCCTTAGCCATCCAACAGATCGCCCAGCTCGCCGCAGCAGACGCCGGTAGCGACAACCGTGGCTTGGCTCTTCTCCTTCCCATCATCCCAGCCATTGCATGGGTCCTATACAACATCCTCCAGCCAGCTATTAACCAGGTCAACAAGATGCGTGAGAGTAAAGGTATCGTTGTTGGTCTAGGTATTGGTGGTGGTCTTGCAGCGTCAGGGCTTTTGACTCCACCACCAGAGGCTTACGCGGCGGCAGAAGCGGCAGCAGCTGGTTCAGACAGCAGAGGACAGTTGTTGTTGATTGTTGTGACACCTGCACTACTTTGGGTTCTGTACAATATATTGCAGCCAGCTTTGAACCAACTCAACAAGATGAGGTCTGGGGACTAAAATCTTATATATATAATTATATTATTATTAATCATCTTTGGGATTCAAATGTAAAATTAATCCTTTGTTTTATGGACAGTTTTATGTTTAAATTTTTGGACTAATTTCATTTCTTTTATCGCATAATTAGTACTATAGACTCAGTTGTTAACTGTAATTAGGTTGCACTAATGATCCACCATCATTGATTTCGTGACTGCTTCATAGTTTAGTCTGATGATTTCTTGAACCAAGATTCTAGTGCATAGCTTCAGCTTCTAGGGGACTTGGAGTTGGTTTAAGTGATGCGTAACACTTCATAATTTGCTGTCCATTTCTATTATGCAATGACCATCCAATTCTAGCTTCTTGATCGTGAGCTATCTAAGAGGCATCTATAAAACAAGAGTAATTGTTATTATGTAAAGAGTTGGTCCTAGTTTTAAGGGTTGCATCTCTTTTGAATCTTGTTGTATAGCGCTATCATTACTCATGTCACGTTCTTCCCTCTAGACTTTTAGATCCCAGATAGCCTTAACATTAGGGATGTTTCATCTTTTGAGAAGTTATATCAAGAACCGAAATCTCAAAATTAAAGGACTTTCGTCCAAACTCATTTCCTTGACATTTCTGATGCATTTCATTCACCTCCTAAAATCAATATTTTCTTCTTCTTAGATGTTCATAAATCTCACATAGGTCACATATATTGCTCTTAGCTCGACCCAACACTTTTTTTCCTCCTAAAATCAATCTTTTTCTCAAACCAGTCACATAGTGGCTAATGATGCGGGTATGGGGGGCTGGTACTTATACCTGACCTTTATCCGCCAGTAAAAGTTTTGATATCTTTCACCCGACTCAAAAGCTATGATAATTTTTTTTCTTAGATGGATTCAAATCGGATACTAATCAAAGACGCGCGGGTCACGGAGATTAATGGATTGATGTCTCTATCAAATAAAATTATGCAACACCAATGGCCACATGAGTTTGTTGCATTGGGTGAGTGTTTTCATAGGTTCTCATGTATGTTGTGACAAAGATGACAAAAATAAGAAGAGCATCCTTCTTAGTTGCGTCACCAGAGGGTTACGCAAAGGCAGAATTTCCAATATTGTATTTGAGAGCATCATGTGTTTTGCGTCTCTTGGAGGGTCTTCGCTCTCCCATCATTTTTTCAACGGTAACATCTCGGTAATCGTTAAACCCAAAACAAAATTGACGTTATGTCACGTTGACAGGTATATAACGTATTTCACTGATGCTTAGACAACCAAACCCATGTGGCCATTGGTGTTGTAACACATATGATGACAGATTTATTGTTCCCCGTGGTTACAGACTTTGATTGACAGATTCCTATTGAAGCTTCATGATTAGTTTATCTAAAGGCTTAAATTTCGTGGCTTAGCTTTTTAGATTATGATACATTTGTTTCATGAAATCTGGGATAAGCTTATTATGACAGAATTATTTTTATGTGTATTTAATTTTATTTAATAAATAATAGAAATTGCAAAAAATGGGTTTTGGTCAAATCTCAGTTTGGAATATTACTCAATATTTTAATTTATCTAAATATGTATTTTATTCTAAATTCAAAATATGTGTATATTATTGTTAAACTAAATAACCCATGTGAAACCAAATTTTAAGGAAGACGCAACACAAAGACAACAAAATTAAATAAAAGAAAAATGAAATAAAGAACGAAACAGAGAGAGCAGTTAATTCCGGTGGTTTTCTCTGCTTATATATATACTTCTATCCACCTCCCGCCCAAAATTCAATTCTCTCTTCCTCTCTCTATCCTTAAAAACCCTAACTTTCCTCATCTCATCCCCAAAGTCTCAACCTTTCTTCTCTCATGGAGATCTGTACTTACTTCAAATCACAACCCACTTGGCTCCTCATTCTCTTCGTTCTCGGGTCAATCTCAATCTTCAAATTCATCTTCACTCTCCTCAGATCTTTCTACATCTACTTCCTCCGACCAGCCAAAAACCTCCGTCGTTACGGTTCATGGGCAATCATAACCGGACCAACAGACGGAATCGGTAAAGCTTTCGCCTTTCAATTAGCCCAGAAAGGACTTAACCTTATACTCGTTGCTCGTAATCCAGACAAGCTTAAAGATGTCTCTGAATCCATCAGAGCTAAGTATAGTCAAACTCAGATCTTGACTGTTGTGATGGATTTCTCTGGAGATATTGATGATGGTGTGAAACGGATTAAGGAGACTATTGAGGGTTTAGATGTTGGGATTTTGATTAATAATGCTGGCTTGTCGTATCCTTATGCTAAGTATTTTCATGAGGTTGATGAAGAGTTGCTTAATAACTTGATTAAGATCAATGTTGAAGGAACTACTAAAGTTACTCAAGCTGTGTTGCCTAATATGCTTCAGAGGAAGAGAGGTGCTATTATTAATATGGGTTCTGGTGCTGCTGCTCTTATTCCTTCGTATCCTTTTTACTCTGTTTATGCTGGTGTTAAAATGTAAGTGGATCTTCTTGTGTTGTGTTGTTTGAGCTGTTGCTTTGAGTGGTTTAAGTAGTGAGTGACATTGTTTGTTTGTTTTGTTGTTTTAGGTACGTGGATCAGTTCACCAAGTGTCTACATGCTGAGTACAAGAAGAGTGGGATTGATGTTCAATGCCAGGTGAACTTTTCTGAATCATTTTTGTCTACTTGGAACATGGTTTGATTATATGACTAATTGGGTGAGTGTTTTCATAGGTTCCCATGTATGTTGCGACAAAGATGACAAAAATAAGAAGAGCATCCTTCTTAGTCCCGTCACCAGAGGGTTACGCAAAGGCAGCGCTTCGTTTTGTAGGCTATGAAGCACAATGCACACCGTACTGGACTCACGCTCTCATGGCTGCAGTTGTCTCTGCATTGCCCGAAAGCGTTTTTGAATCAATTCACATTAAGATGAGCCTCCAGGTCCGGAAGAAGGGTCTCCAAAGAGACTCCATGAAAAAAGAATGAATCTTTGACCTGTTTAAGTTACTGCAAATATTTCTTATTCTGAAGTTGTTGGTTTCTTGAAAGCTTCTGTTCTGAATCTTTGTACGCTTTAGTTTTCCAAGTTTCCTTATTGTAAGATTAAAAACCCTAACGTACACGAATAATTTATATCGTCATGTCTTTTTATTTATTAATTTAAGAACAATGTTGTATTTGAATGTGTGTTTGCGTCTCTTTGAGGGTCTTCGCAATAATGCCTCCGCTATAGTTTGCTGATGCCATACTTAACGGTAACATTGGTAATCTTTAACCCAAAACAACCTATGTGAAGCGTGTGTCACGTTGACAGGTATTTCTTAGTTTTATAGTTTTGACATTCTTTCACAGAAACGAGATCACACATCATACAAGTATTCAGCAAAGAGACAAGTGATAGTGATACAATAGTTCATATGCAAAAAAACAGCAAGTGTAAAACTAACAAAACTCATCAGTCATCAAACTTGTCGGTCCACTAAATAAACAGAATCATATCTTTTAGGGATTCAAGAAACAACCATCACGTACGTCTTCTAGGGATTTAAGAAACAAGGTTTTACACATTTTCCTGTCATGTTAAACGTTTAGAGCGGTTCAAAACCAGTGGTACGAATATGGCATGTCTCATGAGCGAGAAAGGAGATTCCATACTTCATCTTGCTGCGGCTCAAGGTCATCTTGAACTAGTGACAAACATAGTCTCTGAACACCCATCTCTTTTCGTGAAGCCAAATTCCAATTATGGTCAGATGATACAGCTTTCTTCACCGATCGATCAATCAACACTTCAATTCCAAAGTTAACCAAAACAACGTTCATGAAACGCAGCTTCGATCATCATCTCTAGGTCTCTAGATGAGAACCTAACAAAAGAAAGAGATTCAAGGAGAAGATAACAAACTTTTACAAATTTTCTGATTAATTCTGCAACTGTTCTCAAGCTCTCTTTATATCGTGCTCTTGCTCTCTTCTTCCTTCAACCAATTAACTTCTGCCAACGCATCATTCTCGCCTCCACCAATCATCTTCCTTCATTCCTCCACGTCATCCATTCTACCATTTTCCTGTAACATCAGATTCCAATTCACGTTGCGGCTCATGCTGTAGTTATAGCTCTTGTTGCGTTTGTTAACTCTGTTCCTAATAGACTTTCTGAAGACGAGAGGGGCATGCTGTCTGAAGAACAGAGGGAAAGACCTGCTTAACAAAAAAGGTCAGAACATTCTTCACATTGCATCAAAGATTGAGAATATTTCACCTTTTCATTTTGCTTTTATCGAGAGATCTAATGATCACCTAATGGAGAAGCAACTAAGCAAGATGTGGATGGGAATACACCTTTGCACCTAGCTACCATAAAGTGGTGCCCTTATTCGCTTATTCTCCTTCTATTTTATTCAAAATGCAAGCATGGTTTAACAGTTCTAGATATTGCCGAGTCAAAACTGCAACCCAATTACATATTCCAGGAGGTATCTCTAATTTTCCACCATAATCCCAAATTAACTATGAATTTTATGCATCTTCTTGACTATTTATAGGCCTGTTCTCTTGATTACAGAGGGTGACATTGATGGTGTTATTATACTTCAACGCATTGACATCAAGAGGTTCCTTTTGGTCAATATTAAAGACAAAATAACAAACGCATCAACTGGAAACAAAAACAAAGAGTACATCAACACTCTTCTAGTGGTGGCAGCTCTTGTAGCCACAGTGACGTTTGCTGCAGGTTTTACAATACCCGGTGGCTTTAACAGCTCTCATTCAGAATCAAACTTGGGAATGGCAACTCTGGCTTATGACCTTAAACTGGTCTTTTTTTTTTATTGTATTTGACACCTTGGCAATGCAAAAGCTCTATCTTGACGATAGCTACTCTAATCTCGGCGCAGTTAGGCGATCCAACATTCGTTCATAGATCCTTAAATGTTACCTTGCTATTACTTTCTTTTTTTTTCTCTCTACTCTACTCTGCCATGTCGGTGGCATTCTTTTGTGGCGTTCTTGCTGTATTCGCGCATATTATGGTGCTTGTGTTCTTCCTCATTGGTACACTTTCGATCTCTCTCATTTGGATGTTCTGTATACTTGGCCCTCACGTTTTCCTACATATACCTGGCATTCCTCTTTCCTTGGTGCCTATTTTGTGTGATTTGCAGCGTATCTTGATGGTGATGCCCATGTACCTGCAAATATACTCGTCCAAATAACTCATTGAAACGAAGGAATCTTTCAATTTCTATCCTTATTGTAATTTGATTTGTTTGTCTTTCTGACTTGTTCTGGTCAGACGCGAAAAGTTTGCTTCATTTATTTTTCTAAAGTTTGAAACCATCCTTTGATGTTATCATTTGGATTGATATACATCATCAATAGGAGAGCGAAGAGACGCAAACAAAACATATTCGAATGCTCTCACGGTCTTGTATGATAGGGTTTATAATCTTAAAATAAAGAAACATTCTTGGGAATAACGTAAACTAAAGCTTACAAGTCTTACAAAGTAAAGATAGAGAACATATATAAAGCTTTCAAGAAAGGAACAATGGGAGAAGACGAAATTAAAATTTGAAGTAACTTAAAGCTCAAAGTTTCATTCTTTCTTCATGGAGTCTTTTTGGAGACCCTTCTTCCGTATCTGGAGGCACCTCTTAATGTTAAATGATTCAAAAACGCTTTCGGGCAATGCAGAGACAACTGCACCCATGAGAGCGTGAGGCCAGTACGGTGTGCATTGTGCTTCATAGCCTACAAAACGCAGTGCTGCCTTTGCGTAACCCTCTGGTGATGCAACTAAGAAGGATGCTCTTCTTATCTTTGTCATCTTTGTTGCAACATACAAGGGAACCTATAAAAACACTCACCCAATTAGCCAATACAATAAAGATTTCAAAAAAGTTATTGAGCAGTGTGACCCATTAAGTTGTTTTGGTAATATACAACTCTACACTCAGCTTATAGCATACATGGAAAGTACCACAGATCAGTCAAATACAATCTCTGGCATAACGATTCTACATCCTTACAATTAAGAATCTAAGGCCACTTCACAGATTCCCTAGTTTTCTAATTTTGACATTCTTCCACAATTCCTCATATGCAAAAACCAATTAGCGTAATACTTACAAAATCATCAACCTTCCAAGTCCACTAAATAAACAGAAACAGAGTCAGGAAACATGACAGAATCATATCTTTTAGGTATTCAAGAAACAACGTTTTACACATTTTCCTCTCTAGATTATCAGACAAAACTTCTAATGAGCCAAAAGACTAACTTTGATAAGCCAAAAACTAGTATCCTACAACGATAAGATTGGTTTTACTCCTTTCTTAATCCTACTTCTAATCAACACAAAATCTTAAGCAAAGCCATGTAACAAGGAGACAAAAATGATTCAGAAAAGTTCACCTGGCATTGAACATCAATCCCACTCTTCTTGTACTCAACATGTAGACACTTGGTGAACTGATCCACGTACCTAAACCAACAAAACAAACAAACAATGTCACTCACTACTTTAAACCACTCAAAGTAACAACTCAAACAACAAAACACAAGAAGTTTCCTTACGTTTTAGCACCAGCATAAACAGAGTAGAAAGGATACGAAGGAATAAGAGCAGCAGCACCAGAACCCATATTAATAATAGCACCTCTCTTCCTCTGAAGCATATTAGGCAACACAGCCTGAGTAACTTTAGTAGTTCCTTCAACATTGATCTTAATCAAGTTATTAAGCAACTCTTCATCAACCTCATGAAAATACTTAGCATAAGGATAAGACATGCCAGCATTATTAATCAAAATCCCAACATCTAAACCCTCAATAGTCTCCTTAATCCGTTTCACACCTTCATCAATATCTCCAGAGAAATCCATCACAACAGTCAAGATCTGAATTTGACTATACTTAGATCTGATGGATTCAGAGACATCTTTAAGCTTGTCTGGATTACGAGCAACGAGTATAAGGTTAAGACCTTTCTGGGCTAATTGAAAAGCGAAAGCTTTACCGATTCCATCGGTTGGTCCGGTGATGATTGCCCATGATCCGTAACGGCGGAGGTTTTTGGCGGGTCGGAGGAAGTAGATGTAGAAAGATCTGAGGAGGCTGAAGATGAATTTGAAGATTGAGATTGACCCGAGAACGAAGAGAATGAGGAGCCAAGTGGGTTGTGATTTGAAGTAAGTACAGATCTCCATGAGAGAAGAAAGGTTGAGAATTTGGAGATGAGATGAGGAAAGTTAGGGTTTTTAAGGATAGAGAGAGGAAGAGAGAATTGAATTTTGGGGCGGAAGAGACGAAGGTGGATAGAAGTAGATGAGCAGAAAACCACCGGAATTAACTACTCTCTCTGTTTCTTCTCTCTCTTTTCTTTATTTTATTTAATTTTATTGTCATTGTGTTGTCGTCTTCCTTAAAATTTGGTTTCATGTGATGTGAGTATGGAAGTTGGCACCTTTTGATGTTGATAGATTTATTTTACTTACCAAAGATGGTAAAATCTAGGCTTACATGGTGATTTCAAATGGTAAAAGCCTGATAGAGGAGGAAACCAAGTGGTAGTGTGATTTAGTTAGTGGTAAAATGTTTATGGGGAACTCTTTCACTCTCACTTGTTTAGTCGAAATGACACCATGTTATGGATGTAAATGGTAACATAAAAAATGGTGCATTTGTATCATTTTGAGAGTTAAATAGAAGCATAAAAGACAATTTTTTGAGAGTTAATTTTAGATTTCTTGAAGTTTTGTGACAAATGGTTGATCGTGAAGTTAAGAATGGTGCATTTGTATCATTTTGTTTCGAGTCTTTTGACATTTGGCTACTCCTGACACAAGACATGCAAGAAGTTTTTGGAATTTTGTCCTCTTCATCAGCATAGGAGATAGAATGCAAATCTTGTTGTTACCTTCTAAAATTAAATTATGGTTTTGTGCTATCTACGTAATAACTCTTCTCTTTTTTACATCAACTACAACATCTACACTTGTGAGAAGTGTGTAGATACAACAAATACACACATTTAATAAATTTATAATGTATTAATTTATATGACGATGGTAAGTGCAAAGTGTATAAACATGAGAGCTTGAGCTTCAAGAGGACTCACCTAGCAGCTGGAGCTAGGCTGCTTCTTGAGATGTCAGGGCTCTCAATCTCGAGGAAGCTAGTGAGTAAGGTTTTACGAGATGATTGTGCCTTTGAGCTGCTTGAACTCGATGACTTTAGCTCATTTTCGTTTCCTCTCTCGATCCTGATTGCGTCTTGTATTGCCACTATCACTTCCTGCATTCTTGGCCTGCTATGCCCACGCTGCTCAACACATTGGTTTGCGACCTCTGCTACTCTCCAGATTGACTCGATCTTCACGTTGCTTGCTATACATGGATCTATGATCCCACACACATCTCCTTTACGGATCAACGATCTTGCCTGTTGGTTGACAAGAAAAGCAAAGGGAGGGGGATATGTGGTTTGTGAATCTTGATGTTGTTCATGTAGTATTTAAACGGTCAAAGGTGGAAAAAATTTTGAATGGACAGAAGATAAGAGGTGTTTACCCAGTGAACTATATTCAGTTCAGGACCAAAATCTTCCGCTGAAACTGGTTTCTTTCCAGAGAGTAATTCAAAAAGAACAACGCCAAAACTGTAGACATCGCTCTTCTCAGTCAGCTGCTGACTAGCATAATACCTGTCAAAGCAATGCCTGTATCAGTCGAAGTTCATTAAAATGGATACTTTTTTGTGAGGTTCTGTTGTTAGCCTTACTCTGGATCAAGGTATCCAACGGTTCCTTTTGCGACACTGGATACGTGAGTTAAGTCTTCCTCTGTCTGCCTCGAGAGTCCAAAGTCAGACACTTTGGCTCTCATGTTAATGTCCAGGAGAATATTGCTTGATTTCACATCCCTATGGATGATACTAGGATTGCAACCAGTATGCAAGTATTCAAGACCTGTAATAATCTGAAGTTTCGTCTGTCCAATGGATTCATATTATACCCATACTAAAGCTATAATCTTGAAATTGTATTACAAACCTTTAGCAGCGTCTTGTGCAATTTGTAGCCGAGTTGGCCAGTCTAATGGCTTGTAGTCGCTTGAACCTGGCAAGAATTGATTCCTGAGTCATTCACTGAATAAATAGATAAAAATAGGCAGGAGGAATATCTGGGAAGTTGGTATTAACCGTGTAAGTGATCTCCCAAGGATCCATTGTGCATATATTCGTAAACCAATATACGCCGATCTGCTTCTTCACAATATCCAATCAAAGGAACCAAGTTCCTGTGGTGAATTCTTGATAATAGAGCAACCTGCACGTTGTTCCAATTCATTCGTCTGGTTAAGAAATTTCGGGCACCAGAAAGCCAAAATCAGCTTTTGCAGTAAGTTAATAGCTGCAAATTAGTTAATACCTCAGTCACAAATTGTCTGTTCAAATGGCTAGAAGGATCTGCAGTTATCTTAACTGCAACTTCTTTCCCATCTTTCATCCTACCATAGTAGACAGACCCAAAACTTCCTCTTCCAACTCTCTTGGAAAAATTATCGGTGGCTTCTTCGAGCACAGGAAGTGATATGAAATATGCTACACCTTCATCTAATAAGTGTCCGCCCCGCACAGCTGAGTAAGCTACTAAACCTTTTTTCTTAGTCCCCGCGGAATCACCTGAAGAAACATGAGTTAGGCGGTCATACACTTGGGGAAAACCTGTAACAGCTATATGATCAATATCCAATGCATATATACCTTTATCAGCTCTTTTGGTCTTACGAAGGGCACAAAGTAAAACAAGACTTCCTCCAACTAGTAGCAATAAAAGTGCAACAGCGGCTATTGATATCCCCAGTATCAGCCAAAAGTGCTTTTGCTGTGCCTCGTTCTGAAGCCCAGAATTATTATTATATCTGGGGAAAACATGTTATAGCTGTGTATTAGCACTACAAGAGGAAACTCCATAAAAATGAAAATTCTAAATGCTGATATGCTTATTTCATTTCCTCCATTTGTACACTTAAAAATTCCAACAGTCATGTTGAACTCATCAATCTGTTGCTAAAAGGGTAAATTTCTCTTTTAAGCAAATGCTAAAAAGCTGTGCGCTTTTGTGTTCGACAAGTCAACTTGGAGCATACTCACTTGAACAAAACTTTCCCCTTTAATAGTGCTGAAGGAATTTTTCCTCTAAAAGAGTTATTTTCTATAGACCTGCCAGATAATAACATTCGTTAAAAGTGTCATATGTAGTGGATAATTGCATTTGAGGTATCAGTTGTGATTACTTACAGTTCTTGTAGGTTAGGCAGATGAGCAAGGTATGGTGGGAGTGAACCACTAAGTTGGTTGTTTTCTAGATGCCTGCCGAGAAGATGAGGCAAAGTAAAGCTTTCTGGAATTCGAGTTTCTTCAACTATAATAAAACTATTGGTCAAGATTGGCAAGCTTACATGATTTTCAGGTTGACAAGTTTGCTCATGTCTGGAAGGATTCCAGTCAAAACATTACCGTCAAGCCACCTATCATATGAAAGAGCAAATTTACTCAACAAAAGAATGACATAGTGACAAACAGAGATTAATACAAGAGAATATCTCTAATGCAGCATCAAACCACTCACAACTCTGTCAACGCCTCCATATAATTGACCCCAGGCGGAATCTCACCCCTCAGATTTTTTCTTGATAGAACACTATTGTAAGATACACACAATGGGGTCAATGGGAATCATCTCATGTATAAGCTTTCACAAACTATGTTTATTTGTGTAAAACTTTATCTAATAGGTCTTACATTTTCGTGACTCTGGGTGGTGAGGTTGGGCTACAGTTTACCCACGACCAAAGAACTGGGATACAAGGGTCTCCTCCTTCATTGGCCCAATCGCTATCAGGGGACATCGAACGAATTGCATCAAGAACAGACACTGCAGGATTAGAAAACTTCTGTAACTCTTTATCAACAAATGTTGACTTGCACATTTCCAGCAGCATCATAGATGGGAAAAGATTCATAGAAGAATTTACAAGGCAGTAGTAGCCTCTAGTACTCACCGTCACTCCTATCAGTTTTCACGGATATTGGTAGATACTTGCTTATTTCAATTGCATTTAGGAGTGGCCCTCGTGTAGAATCCTTTGTCTTCCCAAATGAGAACGTCAAAACAAAATCCAAAGTCACATTCATATAGCTAGGTTCATAGAGAGTATAGCTCCCATTGGCATTCTCAGCAATATTCACCACTGCATTACTATAGTCAGGAAAGTATGGCTGCACCAACTTAAATTTCCGGGTCTCATTAGCACCAAGGTCTTCAATTTCAGCAAAGTAAGCATATGCACGAGCATTGGCAGGGAAGTCTTCCAGGTTTAATCTATAGCTGATCAGTCCTTGTGTGCCAACTACTGCTGTTTGCATGACTTTCATAGGCGGATACTCTCTAGTCAGCGTATTTATATTCTTTGTTGTATTGATTCTTGTCGTTCCAGGAGCCACACCAACAAGATAGTTTGGCCGTTTATTAATATCTGACTCCCAGATTCTGTCATATGGATCATCTGGGTACCTAAAAGAGAAAGTCTTTGAGCATTTTTCGAGGCTAGTAAATATTCTTGCGAATGATGTAATGAAAAGAAGAGTTTTAATAGGGTTTTACCTCAAGGCATCCATGTTTGGAGCACCAAAATTCACTCTGGCAGCAACCTTCAAGAAGAAATTATCCTCGTAATCAGTGGCATACATGGAAAGGTTCAACGGGCGAAGCTCAAGAGTGGACATGAAAGGAGAACCGGTGATAGCACAGCATACACAAACATCCACATAACTTGAAGTTGCTCTTACGATCAATTCCTCAACATAAACCCTGGAGACCTCCTGAATCGTCACTGTAGCCCATTTAGTTGCATCTAAGTAAAGTTGAAACTTTGGGTAGGCTTCCTCACTACCCAAACCACCATAGAGAAATGTAGTTCTGACAATGTATCGCCTTCTCTCTTTGGTACTAAGTCTGTAACAATATTTCTTGTTATCCGTTGGAAAATCTCTTCTCCTACGGTATTGCATCGAGTTCCAATTGGTACTGGCCAAAGTTACTGGCTTTCCCTGTTTGATGATCTCTGAATCTGAAACCCATCCTAGTCCAGTTCTTGGGTCTGTGTAGTTACTTGAGCCACCACAATCTATACTTACAAACTCTGCAAAGACAGCCATTACAGACCATCAATTGGACATTTTAAACCAGAAACAGTCTAAAATTGAAGGACTTTATACAAATAAAGAGAAAACTTTGTGATTGAACATCAAAAGCAAGTTCAAAAACACATCAAGAACAAGACTTTACACACACACAGACACAAAAGAACACTCTTTGAAGCATTTCAACAAACAGATTATGTGCAATATATGTACCTGTAACTTGAGATAAAACACAAGGTACTATGAACAAACATGTTACAGCCAATTGAGCTGAGCATAGACCCATTGAAGATCACACACACATCTATAGCTCTTAAATCTCTATAAATCAATACAAAAATACCAAGTTCTTTTTGGCTTTGAGGGTCACGGAGATAAAGAAGGAAAGCGTGTGATAAGAGAGTGAAGTGAACAAAAGACTCCACTTTGTTTATTGCTTTTACTAAAAAAAGTCGAGTTCTTTGGCAATGGTTACAGAGAATTTGTCTTTCTTTATTTGAGATTCGAATTAGCTTTTTCTTTTTCTTCATTCTTGAAAATTTAAAGCTATCAGTTTCTTTCACCTTTTCTGCTTTGGCTACACTTGCTTTTGTAAAAAAGTTGGTGTCGCACACAATTTCTCGAAAACTTTAATTCAAGCTGTACTACAACACTACAAGTCTACAAGTATGTATGTGTGTGTGGGGTTTTTCCCTCTTCAAAGCCCATTGGGCCGCGTTTCTAAAACGGCAGTGTAATAGGCCCAATTATAAGCAGGTTATAGCAGAGGCCTATACTACATGATTAATAGGCCCATTTTTCAATAATCTAGTCTTTATCATATTTTCTATTTTCCCCCATGGAACTCCAAATTTAATTATGAAAATGAACTTCTTCTTTAAATTGAGAATATACAAATCCATTTCCAATTGGAGCCTGTTATCGCAATGAGTTATTTATTAAGAAGATTTTTCTCTAAAATAATGTTATTTTCAGTGAAACAATGTAGATCAGTAGATAGTTTTGAAAAAATGTAGTAATATTAATACTTCATCCGTTACACAAAGAGTGTAGTTTTAAGGTTTTATTTTTGTTTCACAAAGAGTGTCATTTAGTATTTCTAATGCAAAATTTTGAATAAAAATCCATGTTTAACCCTATATTTCTTTAATGTATTAATAAAAGAGATAATTTTGTTTAGTGTATTGATAAGGGGTATAGTATAAATTTTAACAGGAGTAGTTGTCTTAATATGTGTGAAAATTGTAGAATGATACTCTTTGTGAAACAGAGAGAAGAGAGAGTATTTAATTTACAGTAGAAAGATAATTTTCGCCCATCATGGAGTCATAATGACATCAAGTCATTAATGATATGATGACAGGTAAGTTTTAAACAAAAACAAAATATAAGGTTAAAAGATAGATTATGAAAGAAAAATTGTTTATCAAAAATTTTATATTCTTTTTAATTAGTATTTCAGATTTTATGTGACAGAGAAATACAATAAATTCCGCATATGATATTAACAAATTCAAGCTTGGTTTGCGAGACGACACATTTTCCTCTTAAAATGTTCCAAAATATTTTGCATTAATTTGTAGAAAACGTTTATTTTTCTTCTAAATATAATTTAATAATAAATTAAAAAAAAATTGCACAATAGCAACATTCAGCATCTTCCTTAAAGTTAACAAAGAGAGTAAAGTGACGATGAAGGTTTAATCCAAAATATGAATATTGTTGTTAAATGAAAAGCTACGGAAAAGGTAAAGATCGAATGAGATTTATGTAAGAATTAAAATATTGGTGTCACTTGTCAATGTATATATATATATATATATATGGCGCACAACCACTATTACTAAATATTATTAAGATATCGAACACAAAATAATACTATATATTACCAACAAAATAAAAACAATGTTTTAGTTTTAAAACTTTTATGAATTTTTAAAATTATATTAAAAAAATATACCACAAACATTAGGTTTGGGAAAAGCTCCTACAAGTTTAATTAATGAATTAGTTCTTCGTGCTAAATTTTTGTCATCTGCATTATGTATTTGCTTCTGGTGAATGTTGACGATAAACTACTGAGCAAGAGATAAACATTTACCACGTAAAGGACAATCCTTTGTCTTTCGATTAATCTCTGACACTTAACTCATGAGGAAGTTATGAAAGACATCCAACTAATTTATATGTGGTTAGTTATGTCTTATGTGTATGGGTGAGTTTAATGAGTATGGAGTATTATTCTCCTAAGATTGGGTCCGATTATGATATCCTTTGTATAAAGTGTAGAATGTTTTATTCATAGTCATATATTTACCGGTTTCATACACTGGATGGATAAGCACCACTAGCGTCTATAATACACTACAAAAACAAACATGTTCGATGGATCAAGATAATAATTTGTTTCGTACCATTTCGAGAGGTATGCGTAACAAGTCTCATTGCTCACCGGTATCTTGCTAGATGACAGCTGATGCGTTAGGTACTCCTGCTTTTACTAATTTTAGGGCTCTAAGATGAGATTAGTGTTCAAGATCAATTTTTAAGAGATCTCTCGTGGACTCACCCACGGATCATAATGTGTAGAATTGATGTGTATGTAATAAATAAAATCTACTCCAATATTTTTTAAATCATTTAGTATTCATTACTAACTTTGATATAAAGTTTGAGTGATTATGGTATGTTTTTTTTTTAATGGTTATGGGAAATAAGAGATAATTTTGAGTTTGATAATTTTAAGTTTTTTTCATAAAACAATACCACTATATTAAGATGAAAAATTTCATAAGATATATAAAAATGGAAACTTAAAATTACGTATTTTTTCACACACATTTATATATTGAAACCAACATATTTGTGGAAGCCCCTTGGCCCATTGGTTGACTAAGGGTTGATTAATGCTTCTACACCAAGAGGTCTGGGGTTCGAGTCCCAGATATTGCGATTTAATTAACAAATTTGCAGATTAATGGAGGCAAGTGTGCAGGAGATCTCCAGCGATGTACAATTATAGCCGTTCGCCAGGATTCTACGCAGAGAAGGAAGTGTCGCCAGGTCGTGGATCATTGAAGGTATTCATCAAGATCATGAAGAAGGAAGTGTAGTCTGTCGTGGATCTAGTAAGGGTCGGAAGGAATTGTCAGTTGTAGAATCGTCTATGTAACAGTTCTCATAATTTGCAATTAATAATAAATCTAGAAGACAAAAAAAAAACCCAACATATTTTAACTCGATAATTGACATTATGGGTTTGGAAGTGGAAGATATTATAATTCTAAATTTATTATTTAAGTTTTATTAGCGACCTCAAATTAAACGATATCAGATTAAAATTTCAGATATTACTTGCTACATATTTCTTGTAAGAAACAATTTTTGTATAGAAGATAAAAAGAAACAGAACATGCAGTACACCATGCATTTATACAAAATAAGACCTTTTCAAAATTTGCACCATTTGAGATTTCTAGATATTTTGTCTAACTAGTAGTATTATATAGTAAAATGAGTTATACATCAATATCAGGTATATATACCAATCTATTAAAGAACGAAAAAAAAGTTGAAGAGAGAATAAAATGGTGAAAATCAAATAACCTGAAGTATCGTAGGAGGGGATTTAATATACACACATTCTATTTTATTATATTGTATATTTAAAGGTGTGTGTAGAAACTTAAATATTTAAGAAAAAATAATTAATTAAATTAAGAATAAGAAGAAGGCGAAAGTGCCCGCCAAAAAGATAAGAAGGACGAAGTTAATCTTGATCCTTCTAATTTGTTGGACACCAATCATACACATATGCCTTTTTCTTTTCATTAAATATTTGTTAATTTCTTCTTGTGGGATAAAGTATGTTGTTAGTGGGCATTTTCCATTTAGTTACTTTTCTTAATACTTATTATAATAATCATAATTTTCAGAATCATTTTGAAATTTTTATGCTTGTTTGAATGTTTAAAGTACTCATTCTCTCCCCTACTTCTCAAAAGTTTCACCTTTTAGCTAATTATCCATTTTTTCCATTTTTGATGCTGAAAACGACTTTAAATTTTATATAGTCTTCTTGGTTAAACTTTGTTTGAGAAAGAATCAGAGAACACTAAGAGTTGTCTCGAAACCACTTACACAACAAATTTGATTGCAAATATTTGGATATATATTTCACTGTTAGTATGTTTTGCGTAGTTAGTATACTCTTTTCCAACGTTTATATATATATATATATATATGTTGAATTTTTATTTGAATTTAGAGCCATGATAAAAAATGTTTTATGAAAATATCATATTTGCTTTCAGATTAAATTTTAGAATCAGAAGTTTGAGTTTATTATATTCTTGAAAAGGTCTCATGTGCAGCTGCAATGTTTTTTTTTTTTTTTGGCATGTTGGTGTGGCAACCAAATGATTATGGGGACTTTTAGAGACAAAAGAATTATAATGTGCCTATCATTGGCTCCATGAAAGTCGTTCCATATATGAACCAAGTCCTCACGTTCCAAAATAAGCCTTAGCCATTTGCAATCAGCAATCTACGATTAGATACGAAATAAGTCTCTTTTTTTTTGTCAGCACATAATTAGTCGTCGTTAAAGAATTAACAAAACGAAACAGTGAAAGATTTCCATTTATATATAGCATCGAAAATATGTTTGAGTAGGTACATGAGGTTTGAAATGTCGTAGAACATCTTATTAGAGTAGATTAGTAGGGCTAATGATGGTTCAATGAATCATTGGAGTGTAATTAATATTTGAGGGTATAGTTATAACTTTTTTTTATAAAGGGCTTGATTAGTTATAATTGCAAAGGCACGTAACGTTACAGAAATTGTGATGCTCTTTTTGGTTACACATTTATTGTCTATATTAACAATGGGATAAGTTTCTTCCCAACTTTCATTGCGTTTGAGACGTATAGTTTTAATTAGTGCTGCATTAACTATTTAGTATTATTCTAAGTACTTAGTACTTTAATCCATTTTACAAACTTTGTTGTTTTAGGGTTTATACATGAAATAAAAGTAATTGTCTAATTATATATTTTTATCGTTTCCAATTGAAGATCTGAGAATATTTTTTCTTCTCAAATTAGTAAACTTCATTTTTGTTGTCCTCTTGTACATCATCATCATCATAGTAAACTTCATTTAAATAGATAAATTCTGAATTTTGTTTAATATTATGCCTTTTAAATAGGAAAGCTGCAATTTTTGTGATAATTTTTTTGTAATCCGATCCACAAATACATAGACAAAATTCATTTTCTATTTATTAGTATGGTAATTTTATACATAAATATTAATAGATATACACACATACACCAATAGACATATTTTTGGAGTGTACGTATAAGTTCTTATGTCATATAGGTGGATGTCACACCCGTTTAATAGGGTGCACTAACACACTCATTGGTATGCAATTATTATACTTTTCTTAATTACTCAATTACTATAGTATCTACCAATATAAAATCGTGAAATAAAGTACTGAGAAACTTCACTTAAAGGGACGATTAATGTTCATTGGTAGTGGTTTAATACTTATACTACCCAATAATTAGAAGGATAATTAAAGCATTAGCATTGATTTTTTTACATGCACATAATTAAAGATTAATGTTCCAAAGCAGCGCGTGGACGACATGAGCCAATAAAATTGCGACATTCTACAAATTTATGGATTTACAATTTGACCATAACAAGTGTCAAATGTCGGCAGGTGATTGGGGAAAATGACTCTACGAGCCCTTTTTTTTATTGTATGGGTCTAATCCAACCTTAGTGCATCTTTTGTGGCGCATTATTATAACCTCTATGTCTATTCTATATAAACATATAGTATTCCATTAACCTATGGACGAATAATTGCACATATACACAAACAAGGGTAGAACACACAAACCTAAAGTCATATTTTAGCTTAGTTAATTAGATAGAGCTCCCTTATCCTCCCTATTCGAATGCGTCTTCTACATTTTGTGCAATCCGTAGATTTTGTTATTGGCGCACAAAAGCATCGTTGGGACTTTCCGGGTTAGGGAATCCGAAAATTAGTAACATTGTTAAATAAGACATATAAGTATGAAAGAGTATGGGATTCATATGGTAACACACTTTTTTTTTAAGATGTGAGCCCAACATTGATGTAAGAGAGACAAGAAATGATGAAATTAAAGAATTTGTATTTGAAACATTGATGCTTTGATCAGCTTTAAAGGCTTGTAGAACACACGAATCCTCTAATTCTATGAGATTTGTAATGAAGTGACCTGTCTCTTCAGACAAACTTTGCCGAAACGTCTACCGCAAAGGTGAGTGAAAAATGATATATCATGTTGTTTAGCGGCAAAATTAAAAAAAACAAAACATAATTACATTTTCTGGTATCACTTTGCAATACAGAGGAATTATAACCCAAATACTCTTATACTCCCTCCGTATTTTAATAAGTGTCGTTTTAGAATTTTTACTTTTTTGAATTGGATGTCGTTTTCAAATTTCTATGCAAAATTTATTACTTTTTAATGTTTTATGATGTCATAAAACATTAAAAAGTAATAAATTTTGCATAGAAATTTGAAAACGACATCTAATTTTTAAAAAAAGAAAATCCTAAAACGACACTTATTAAAATACGGAGGGAGTATATGTTAAAATGTATACACACACTTCATCACTCCATTATTCTGTTATAGATTTTTAATAGTCAATTTAACTATTGGTCAACCTCCACCGTTTTTTGCATCTTTCTTAGCAACATTTATGTCGCTTCTCTTTTCCTTTAAAGTATAATTGGGACTATTATCAGATAAATCATATGCAAAATACGAAAACATAGCAAAAAATAACTCAAGTTACGTTTTGATGAAAGGAAATAAAGTCGTAAGCATGCATCTCTTTGACGATAGAATGATGTGTGTTGCATGATACCAACCCAAACATATTGTGACAATTACAACTCTGAAAAAACATTAACTCACTCAAAATTATTATTATTATTTTTTTTTTAATAACCGCGGGTCTCCCAAAAGCTTCCTAGGCCCAAGGACTAATCCCACGAGGCTGGCAATTCCCCTATGTAAACCTGCCAATGGCCGTGCCTCGAACCCTAGTGGCGGAAGTCACAGCTGTGACCCCTTTACCACTAGGCCACAAGGCCCGGTTTCGAAAGATGTAAACTCATCTAACACTCATTGGTTGTGGTCTAATGTAAACCTTAGCATATATAGGTATTGAAAAGAGAGCCACGAGACCACATAAACAGGTTTCTTGTCCTCAATAACCGAAAAACAAAAACAGTGTAACTAATAATTATAAGATAATCAGTAACTTCTCCAGTCAACCTGGAGTTTAAAGCTAATTACATATTTAGTAGTGTGATCACTCGTGGGAGTCTATAGCAACTCGCTTTTTCCGGCCTCGAACTTGATTACGTGTCAAACCAGGGAACTGACGCACCATGATAGCATGGATCTGATATGGTCTGCGAAGGTCAGGAGGGAGCTGGTTAACTGCTGCATCAAAAGCCACATCCATTTCAGCACACCATCTAGGAACATGAATTATAGCAGGGGCAGCAGCCACTTCAGCAGGGGCAGCAGCCTCAGCAGCCACTACTTCAGCATTCCCCAAATCATCCTCATTAGCATCATGAAGGTAATCCTGAAGCAACGACGCAACTGCAGGGATATGGAGTCCAAGGGACCTGATCACAGCTCGTGCGTGCATCTCCTCCTTGCGAAGGAGAGGGATGAGTTTGGATTTTCTCTCATTGAGTAGAGTAATTTTCTTGTGAAGATAAAGAGAGACATTTTTATGTTAGTTGGAAGATTCCGATTACGTTATACTTATCTATGGTAAAGCTTGCATGTTTTGTCATATTTTGTAAAAAATACAAACAATACATTTCATGAAATTTAGGGTTTAGGTATAGTACACAAATATATTGGAGGACTAGACACAACTCTACATCTCAATAACTATATGATATGAAATACTACACACAACTAACAAACAAGAGTTGGATAGTAATGAAATAGTCATCATGAAAGTGAAACTAGCTATTCAAATGCGGGTCACGTGCAAACCTCGTCCCTAATCCCATCAACAGAAACATGGCCAGTGCACTGTGCAAATCCACAAACTCCCAAATAATGACACTGTTTCTAAACTTATAATGCGTTTTTCTTTTTTATCATGGCCAAAAAGTTTGTGCAATTAGTTAGCTGTCTTGTACATATATAAATAATAAAAATTAATGAGGAAGTATATGTTGTGGTTTTGTCGAGTCTCTACGGGCCACGTCCTTATCCATAAAAAAGCTTTGTGCATGACAAGCTGTGTACCATTTTCCTTTTATTCTTTTATCTTTCTATTAAGTTTATTTCAATAGAATATAAAGGTCAAAACATTTGAAGTCTTTCATAGTCAAGATTAGACATTTTAAAGTCTTTCAGAGTCAAAGATCAAACATTTTAAGTCTTAATTACGGTTAAACATTACGTTAACTTGTTAATGATTTGATGATTTACGAGCATGATTTGATTAAACCGGAATGTAAATATTAGAGAGTATAAAACTTCACCGGTTAAAAAGTTTTATATGCGTTAATAGATAATATATATATATATATATATATAATGCATGTATGTGAAATAAGTTGTTATATATATATATATGTCTTTTGAGGTTCGATTCCTAAAAGATAGATTTGTTTGGAAATTATGATGCAAGGTTATCAGAGACTATACTGTGCTACAACATATATAAATTAAGTTGTTTGATGTAGTATCATGTATTATAAATATCATGTATTATAAATAAACTTATTCACTGTGAACTTGATACACGTACATAATTTGCATTATAAAGTTCTTTGTCAAAATCATTTGTTAATTAAAAAAACGTTTGTCAATATGTATTGTTATGCCGTAAGATCTCAAAGCATGTTTTAAAATTTTGACATAGGATGGTCCACTAAATGTTTAAACCGGCACTGCTCTAAATACGCCCATATTTAGAGCATGTTGCCAAAGTTGTTGAAGAAATTTGGATCTAACTTATATAAGTTATATAATTATATGAAAAAAAAGAAAAAATTATAAGAAAAAGCTCAATATTTACATATAAATACCAAAAAGGTAGAAATATTATTATTCAAATATTATAGAATAAAACTATAAAAGGTGATATAATCCACAATATTATCATGACAATATCTTAAGAACAATTTGAAGAGCTAAATTATTGGAAGAATATGGGGGAGTGAGAGACGTCGTCAACTTACAAATTTAGAGAGAGGGAAAGGACTCTTCAACAACTTTTTTTTTGCAGTGAACTTAGACCGAACTAAATTCCTTCTTCAAAAGTAATCCACAAATAAATTATAAGAAAATAAATTAATCCACAAACTCTTTTTTAAAGAAATTATATTTTATAGCCTCGTTTTTAAAATAAAACAGAGAGAAATTTGGAAAGCCCCGTACGGAGGGAAAAGCTAACGTACGCCACGGTGACCGTTATCTAAACGACGCCATAATATTCGGAGCGTCGTCGTTTCATAATAAAACGCAAACAAAAACCCACTCCCACTTTCTCCTTTCCAAAAAAAGAACTCTCACCACTTTCTTTGTGTCTTCTATTTCTCTTTCTCTCTCTCTTTCTTGTTTTTGCCGGCGATCATGGAGAAAAGCGGCTTCTCTCCCGTCGGTCTAAGGGTTCTTGTGGTGGATGATGACCCAACTTGGCTCAAGATTCTCGAGAAAATGCTCAAGAAGTGTTCTTACGAAGGTCTCTCTTCTTCTTTATCTATGTTTTTGGACTCATTCCTCAACAAATCAACTGAGATTTCTCTTTATTTTATGTGCTCTGTTTCAGTAACGACCTGTGGGTTAGCTAGAGAGGCTCTGAGGTTGCTGAGGGAGCGTAAAGACGGATACGATATCGTGATCAGCGATGTGAACATGCCTGACATGGATGGTTTCAAGCTTCTTGAGCATGTTGGTCTTGAATTAGACCTCCCTGTAATAAGTGAGAAGAAAGATCTTCACTTCTTGAGTAATAAATAAAAAAGGTTATTGATTTTGTTGTTGTTGCGTTGTAGTGATGTCGGTGGATGGAGAAACAAGCAGAGTAATGAAAGGAGTGCAACACGGAGCGTGTGATTACCTCTTGAAGCCGATAAGAATGAAGGAGTTGAAGATTATATGGCAACATGTTCTGAGAAAGAAGCTTCAAGAAGTGAGAGATATCGAGGGCTGTGGATACGAAGGAGGAGGTGACTGGATCACTCGATACGATGAAGCACATTTTCTTGGAGGTGGTGAAGATGTTTCTTTTGGTAAAAAGAGAAAAGACTTTGACTTTGAGAAGAAGCTTCTTCAAGATGAGAGTGATCCATCATCCTCTTCTTCCAAGAAAGCCAGAGTTGTTTGGTCTTTTGAGCTTCATCAGAAGTTTGTCAACGCGGTTAACCAAATCGGATGCGATCACAGTAAGTACGTTGGCGACTTTGGTTTCTTATCATGTCCCCTTGCCTCCCTTTATTATCATGTCTTCATAGAGCCGTGAATTTTTTCCGGTCTCTTGTTTGGCAGAAGCTGGTCCCAAGAAGATATTGGATCTCATGAATGTTCCATGGCTCACTAGGGAAAATGTTGCAAGCCACCTTCAGGTAAAAACTTTACCTTGACATCATTTTTCAGAACAAGTGTAATTAGATTAAGCTTTTCGTCACTTTTTTTGTTCTGTTTTATTGTAGAAATATAGACTTTACCTGAGCAGATTAGAGAAAGGAAAGGAGCTCAAGTGTTATTCTGGTGGCGTGAAGAATATGGATTCATCTCCGAAAGATGTCGAAGTGAATTCCGGCTACCAAAGCCCTGGGAAGAGCAGCTATGTATTCTCTGGGGGAAATTCTCTGATCCAAAAAGTAACAGAGATCGATCCAACGCCACTTGCTTCAGCTTCTCTGTCTGACCCCAACACGGATGTGATCATGCCTCCGAAAACAAAAAAGACGCGTATTGGATTTGATCCTCCCATATCCTCCTCCTCTGCGTTTGACTCTCTGCTTCCTTGGAATGATGTTCCTGAGACACTTGAATCGAAGCCGGTTCTGTATGAGAATAGCTTTCTCCACCAACAACCATTGCCAAGTCAAAGTTCATATGTTGCAAATTCTGCACCGTCTCTCATGGAAGAGGAAATGAAGCCTCTTTATGAGACACCAGCAGGAGGCAGTAGTGTGAATGCAGATGAGTTTCTCATGCCGCAAGACAAGAACCCTACTGAAACCCTTCAAGATTTGGATCCCTCTGCCATATCCAACATGAAGCTTCAGGAGTTTAGCTCAAATGTAACCAACAACACAGAGGCGATTCTGAGAAGCTTGAACTGGGAACTTCCAGAATCACATCATTCTGCTTCTTTAGACACTGACTTAGACTTGAGTTGGCTTCAAGGCGAGCATTTTCTTGCAAACACCGGACTCCAGTTTCAAGATTACAGTAGTAGCCCATCACTCCTATCTGAGCTCCCACACCACCTTTGGTATGGAAACGAGCGGCTGCCTGACCCTGACGAGTATTCCTTCATGGTAGACCAAGGTTTATTCATATCTTAACCTTGTTCCTATAACTTCTTTTCGTATATTGGTGGGTGTAATGCAGAAAGATTTTGTGGGTATACCTGAAAATAATCTTGCTTTCCCAAGAACCTTCCATGTTCGAATGCATTGTACAATAATCCATGAGTGTCATAGGCTAATTACACCAAACAGGTTGATGACAATGATAAAGCCACATGTTTCATACCGTCGCTTAAGATCTTCACTGTCACACTGGTTTCCCTCTCACCTGGAAGGAAATTAGTTTGCCTCTCATATCTTGAAAATAAGATCTCTACTACATATTGTATCTAATTGCAAAACTTAGGAATTTTTCCTCCTTACTCCAACAAATGTGATGTTCTTCTACCTGTTGAGGATCTGTCCCATAACCTTAACATCAAAGAATGTGAGAGTTCACAATTTTAGAGCAGATATACAAATGAGTGTTAAGCAAAACGTTTTCCATCGAAGATATCCAACAGTTGCCACCAGATCAAGATAGGAAACTACAGAGTTTTGAACTACTGTACCTAACATCTTTCTATGCAGGCAATCAATTGGTGGTTATCTGACACACAAATATGAAGTTACACACACCAAATTGCAATGTTCAGACAGTCAGATGTCGCCAATACTACGCAGAACTAGAGATTTTACCCACTGGAGCAATCAGATAGGTTCTACTTAATCTCTGCAAATGGTCCTTAAAGCTTTTGAATATCTTGTCCACAGTTCTATTAAGGATTTCTTCAATATATACGGTGGGAAGTCTTCCAATTTTCGACTACTATTGTTTGATCTAAGAAAAGTCGAACTTGCTAATTGTAACCAACGGCTCTTTTCTTTCAACAAATCTACAATACACAATAAGTTATATGTTACAAGAGATTTAACAGAAGCTGTTTCTGTGAGAGATGTATAGAGAAAATGTGCACAAAATAGCGGTAGTCTCGTCGTATCCAGTGACCTTCTGCAGCCCATACCGAGACGGTTGAGACATCAAAATCAACCAACCAAGTGACAATTGTTCAGCCTCAGGCCCTGTAAAACGATTGTATATCATTTTGGTGAAAAAAACCAAAATTCTACTGAAAATGAAAAGAAGAAACATTCGGTACCTGTTTATACTTACTTGGCTTTCTCATCGGGGGTTTCTTCAGTTTTTTCGTCAGTCCCAGGATTCAGTGATGATAGCTTTCCGAATGACTCTTTTGCATCCCCAAAATAGTCTTTAACTTTGTCGAACACTGTTTTAAGCTGGTCCTGGGTAGGGAGCTGCGATTGTTCAGGACAAAACAAAAACGTTTCAGAGAAAACATCTATAACAGCACCCTTTTGGTGTCACTGTAGGGAGTTTGAGAGCTGATCTCAAAGTATGACAAGTATAGCTCACCTCGATAACATCTGAGGTACTAAGTGCAGCTCTCATGTTTCCGTTTTCCTGAATGCATAATGCAGCAATAATAAGTGAAAAAGAAACCACAAACTTTTCCTACGGCCTCACAGAATCTATCCTCCAAATACAAAATGAATCAGAGCTTCCGAATAACTGAAGACAAAGGGTTTCAAGAGCATTACAACAAGTTTGTAGCCATATCGAAACTCTGTAGCTGTCCGCAAGACACGGTGCTGCTTAATTGCTGTCTTTTGAATCTCTTTCTCATCCTGTTAAAGATGAAAACAACCAGAATTCAAATCTAAAGAGATACATATTAAAAAGTGGAATCAGACCAAACAAAAAGCAGCTTGTGTAATTTACTCTGTAAATAACAGCGGCAATGTTTCTTGCAATGGTGTCTTTGTAGATATACTTCCCCAAAAGGTTATCTTTTGCAGCAACCATGATCTTAGCAGTAGTACCACCAGCTATTATACTCAGAGGATACCAAAGATACACCTGTTCATGTCACACGAAACACTTTTTACAACAAAAACTAAAATGTTGAAAAAAGTCGCATCCATAAAACCAGAACAATTGCAATCTGCTAATTGATAACTTTGCAAACAGAACCAATAAAGCTAACAATGCTATTAACAAAGAGCTTAAATGTTGAAAAAACCAAATTTGATGAAACCAGAACAATTGCAATCTGATAACTGGTCAAGGAGAATCAAATTGAAAAAAAGTATGTAACTTTGGAAACAGAACCAATAAAAGCTAACATTTTTATGTGTTTGATTTACTTCTAATCGAAACTAAGTGAAGAGAGAGCGAAAAGGACGAACATTGGCCATACGAATGAAGATAACGAATCTTGGGTTTCCATCGTCTTCAATCTTAGGCATAGGAGGAGGTGTACGTTGATACTGACGCGCCGCCATACCTTTCTTTCCCTTAGCCTCCACCACAAAAACCATCCGCCGCTGCTGCACCGCCGTCTCTCGGCATGCCGTTCTTGAGCTAAACAGAGAGTGTCTCGCTAAACCAACCTCTTCGAATCTTCCTGTGTTCTTCAGAGGAAGCCGAGTTAACGCGTTCAAAGACATACTCACTTCCATTACGCACCACTAGTTTGTTTGGAAACGAGAGTTTTTTCACTTTTTGGTTTAGGGAAGAAGATGATGATTTCGTAGATTCGTACCTTATCTACTTGTACGTGCCACGTGTCCAAACCGACTTAAACCGAACCAGAACCGGACTTCAAAACGTAATCTGAAACTCTTTTCTTTTTCGTAATTTGTGATTGGGATGGGTAAGATGTCGAGAAAGGTTAAGAATGAATGATTCCAATTTCAAACAAAATCGCTCCTCTCAACTCATTAACAAACATCAATAAACGATGTCTCTAACAACAACAACAAAAAAAATGTTTATTTTCAGCAGCCAATAGATTCATTGGAAGATCCTAATGTTAGGTGCAAGATACTACAAACTATAGTTTGTCCGGCTATCGATGAAAGCTTGTGTTGATGGTTCCCTTCCAAGAAAACTTGTGAGAAGTTCCATTGGTTCTTTGCCTCCTCCTGGGGCCAACACCTAATAAGAAAGTTGTTGTTGTTAGTCCTTTTACACTCCCACACTCCTAAATCAAAGGAAAAACATCGAATAGGCTTTCTCACTTTGTCTCTGAACTGCAAGCCTGCATACAGATTCGGATGCCCATCCCCAAATTTTGAGGCAAATATATCAGCGGCATACACCTGTGGAAATAAGCGGATTTTCAGTCAAGAATCATGGAAAGAGCAGATCACCACAGTGCAAATCAATCATACCTCACTCCATAAACGACTGTAACATGTTGCTTCAGAGCCAATTACAGCACGTGGGAAACATGAAGCAGGGTTGGTTCCTTCCACTACTGGTAGACCTATCATTACCTATATATAGAGAGAGACACTAGTATAAGACAATTTATTCGCCGTAAACAGACCAGATTGCTTTGAGAGTTTCTTCTTTTACCTTTGGATGAAGACTCCTGATTAGCTGCAGTAAGTCAGCATCATCGTCCGAATAGATTATTTGATCAAATAGACCTGATCATCGATATTTCAAGCATCATTAGTCAATAACACATTTTACCCGCTAATACACTTCTTAGTTAAATTCTGCTTCCTCTAAAGCATAATTAGAACCACAATCTACTCGTCTTACTAACAAACCATTTGTCCTAACTCCTAACGATTGTGAGGAATTGATATTTCAGTGAATAAACTACAAAAAAGTCAATATGAAAAGGTCTATAAGTGTCATTAGAAGTCAATTAAAACATGTGCAGAGATGTCTCACAGTATAATATCTCCTGAAGCGACTTTAGTGCAGAGAAAGAATATCGCCAACGTTTGAGTGTTTTGCAGACTTCATCCACAAGTGGCTTGGTGATATCCTGCAGGTCCAATGGATTAAATAAATCAGTCACAGTCTAGAAGGGCAACAGGAATAAATCCCAGGTTGAGACAAATAATTATGACTAGTCTACCAAAAGAACAATTGTCAACAATTTAGTCGTGCGAAGCACTCACCTGACGATAACCTGATATTAACTTCAGCGTGAAACTCTCGTAACACCTAGAGATACCAGAATTATAATCCGTCTATAAGGATTCAGTGTTAATACAGAGATACTTTAAGAAAGAAATAACAGTTTACTTGCCAGTTTTCCAATAACTGAGAAGGGATCTCCCGAAAGTCAGGGTCAACACGTAGGCCCGAGAATCTAGCAAATGAAGCACGATTGCAGATATGTTGGACCTATTAACCAATGATTAGCAAGGAATATCAGCTCATAACATCCCCTGATATATACCAACAGAATTTATTCAGCTGTTCCACGTAACCAATTTCATTCACCTACCACATGGCCAAACTCATGAAAAAGATTAACCACCTCAGAGAATCCCAATGGCACAGCTTCACCACTACCATCCTTTGCAAACTGTGCAATAAGCAACGCCACAGGAATCTGGAGACAGAAACAAAATAAATGCCAAAATACGAACATTAAAATGTTAAAATACATCCACATGGATCATATTATCGATTTAAATTTTGAGTTGCATGATACTTCCACATAAAGGTCCGACATGGATGTAGGATTGTCACCTGACATGCACCATTGGAGAACAGTGCGTTATTCTGAAGAGCCATCACACAGCTGTGATTACATTTTCCTTCCCTGTCCAACAAAATTATTCTCACAACTCAAAAATGAAATGGAGGCTTTAAAAGTAAATAGGAGAATGAAGTAAGGTTGCTAATGGACCTTGTAAACATGTCAAGATAGAAATATCCCAAAAGCTTTCCAGATCCGGAGTCAAAGATGGCAAAAGCTCGAACATCATGATACCAGACATCAACTTCTGTAACCTCCTCAATTTTTATTCCTGCATGGCGAAATCATTAAGGTGGCCAGCAAGCTATGACGAAGATGAAATAAATGGATAGTAAATATTCTCAAGCCACAGAAGCAAAGCAGAAATTTATTAAGACCCCAAAAGATTTTAGAGTACAGACATAAACTCACCAAAAAGGTCCTGACATATTTTAAAGATCCCGGAAAGGACCAAACTGACAGGAAAATATTGCCGGATATCTCCAAAATCAAGATCAAACTGCAACTCCTCTACCCTCTTTATGTAATATAAAAGATCTTCTACGCCAAATGGAATCTCCCCTTCTTCTTTCCTCTGATATTAAAACCCAGCACGAAGTAGTGAGAAAGGCATCACCTATAATTAGTTAATTACATAATACCAACATTATATACCTTCAAGTCTTTCAAAATGGAAAACTCTCTAATAGCCAAGTCAGTTAAACTGGAAGAGATGTCCTCCAGGAACCTAATCACCTGGCATAAGAACGGCGTCAGTACAAACGAGTAATGAAGAATGCTAAACTAATCACTTAAGGGTTCTTTCACAGACCCTCATTGATGTCTTCGACATTCTGCGATCAAGAGCATAATCTGCGAAATGTGCATAACCAAGGACGCGAGCTAATCTATGGCGTGAATGAACCTACAGAGACGAGAATATAAAATGTCAACTGATTTAAGTGTGCTGCAGGCTTCTGTCAAGTGTTTTTAGAAAAGACACGCAAGTACCAATCTTTGTAACACCGGAATATTGGTATCTCCACATCTCTTTCCATATGCCATAGCCACCGTCTTCCTTGTCTTGGCTATCTGCAAAGTTTAAAACAAGAGCCAAAACTTGTTCAAATATGAATTTTAATGCTTTGGCCTGGACACATAGAGAGAGATGTTGAAATTATTCCTGGTTATTAAAAAGTCAGTATCAAGAACTGGCAATTAACAGCCACCTTTTCTGTGGCAAGGCAATCAAAAAGGACCATGAGAATTATTACCTTACACAACTCTAGAATAGCTGCGACGTTACGACTTTCCAAGGTGAGCCTAAATTCTTTATTTTGAGTTTTTTCCAAACTCTGCAGGAGAAAGTGCAGAAATGAGAAATAGTTCAAAAAAAGTCATGTCTGAAACAGACAATATCACAGATTTGCATATGTGACAGAATAAGCAAATAAAATTTAGAATAAACACCTGTAGAAATTCTAGAGGCAAACCAGAAAGCTCATCCTCAGTAAAAAAGAGACAAGAACCATCTTCATTTAAATTCTGAATGTATCGCAAGCTAAGCTCATCAATTTCATTTGTTAGTCTCTCAACTTCCTCTCTTTTTATTGCAGTAAGGTTCAGACCATTGTCCTCAAAGTCTCTAACCTGTCACTGATAAAACAGAAATCAATAATTTGGTTCAATTCACACAGATTAGTAAAGTGAACAGAAGTCTGCAAGCAACTCTTGCAAATGTGCTATGAAAAGGAAGCTCATTATTCCAACTGCTTTCTTCTAGAGTAACTAAATGAAGCTCATGAATGCAAAAATTCTCTAGTCCAACTCTTAAAGAGTAATGATCTCATTCACTAGTGGACATGTTCTTAAACAATTTGAGGCTGGTCAATCACTTTCCATAGCACAAGTAAAGAAAATTAATTAATATCAATAGTACAAAGTCCTGGACCAACAAATTCTAGATTTGTGATGGAGAAATTAGAAATGATAACAACTATGCTAAGGAAGATAGATGAACTATATAATCTCAGTAGTTAGAGTGTGTTTATGGTTAAGGCACTACATTGCATTAGTAGAAAGAATGTAATATAGTAATGTCTGAGACAGTGAAAATTCTTAAGAGCAATATATAAGAGAAGCACATGATTAAATTTTCCTTACCAGACACTGTAGGTAGCATTTAGCTTCCGGAGCAATCGATTCTCCCTTTGCAGCATAAATTTTGATAATCCGGTAAACATCTTCACGTTTTCTGATAAGCTTGCACAAAGACATTATCTTCAAATTCATATAAAGTGAGTCAGAAATTCAAAAACAGCATTTCATGCTCATCAGAATCCAATTTCACCTGCAGGAGAGCATATGAGCGTCGATTTTCTGCTCAGCTTCAGCACTAGCTTTCCGAACATTATCGTGAGGCGATAACATCTTAGGAAACACACAACATTGTATAAGCGAGAGTTGCCTAGCTTCCAATTCAGCCAACGGCAATACAACATTCTCATAAGAGAGCTACAAAAGCAAATAACAACAATAGAATCAAGTCAGAGATATTTTTCCATATCAATGTGGTTTTTCTCAACTTAATCCAGTGATTTTCAAATACCTTATCTAGAGAAACCAAAGCAACAGTATCATGAACTCGTGTAGACTTGTGAATAATTTCTTCAGCTAAATCGAGAATCTCCTTCGCAGATAGGTTCACACAAATAGTATCACAACCAGGAAGACCTAAATTTCCAATGAATACGAACATTGTGAAATTTGAATTTGTAAATTGCGGAATTAAGCCAAGAGAAAGTGAAAGGAAGACGAGAGAGAGAGAGAGAGAGAGTGCCTTTCTTCTTGGATTTTTGCTTGTGAGACTTGAAAGCGAAGATGGCGAAACTGACGGCGAGTCCGAGCAACCCCGCCGCTCCGGTGAAGGTTACAACGTTGAGCTTCTTCTTAGGATTAGATCCTTCGATTTTCTTGTCGTTTCCTTCGTTTTCCGTCATTTTTCCTCTGCTATTTTCTCGAGAATGAAAAAAAAAAAGAGTGACTGGGAGGGAAAAGCCTCTCGCTCGCTGATGGACCAAAGGCAGAAAGTGAGACCGAGACACGGACGGAAAAACTCTATTTCCTTAATTTTAATTTTTTTTTTTTGAATTAGTTTCCATGGTATAGAAATTGAATACTATGCCAAAATATATAAATTCTACTGGTGAAAATATGTTAATATAAAAAAAATATTCAAGAAAGCGTTAAACGTTAAGCAGACAGTAATTCAGTGTTTTGCGTCTAAAACGTCTAATCGGAACTGAAGCTATTTTAGGCGTTTATAAAAAAGTGGTATAATACATCTTATTTTCTTATAGATAATGATATTGCTAATATCATTTTGTAAAGTAAATTATATTCGTTATCCCGTAAATTTTCGGTTTTGCTGACATTAATTTTATCTCTCAATTTCGATACTTTAATAATTTACCATCATTTGTTTTCTTATTTTTATACAAATTTTTAATTCAATACTCTTATCTTGTGCTTGTTTTTCCTATTTTGATATTTTAAACTAAATTAAGTATAAATTGAATTTTACTATGAATGCATAATGTTTGTATTACTATCAAATGCAGTAATGATTGTAACTTTTTCATAGTACATAATTATATATGTTTAGAGATTAATTGTTAATAAATAAAATTTTAAATTTAGATGCATGAGCCTCAATGGTTTTCAAATAAAAGGCCCATAAAAGAAGTTAAGATAATTGGATCATGAGCATAAATGAGATCTCAAAGGCCCATATAAAAAAAGCCCATTAAGTTATCTAACGCATGTCATCATCAATCCGTTGAAGACAATGCAATTGCGAACCCTTAGACAAAACTCTCGAAGCTTGGATCCCGTTTTGCAGCCATGGCTCCGAAATCCAAAGAAAAATCCAAAACACCAACTTCACAACCTCCTCCAGCAATCGAAGATCTCTTCACTTCCCTCAATAATCATATCCAGGGATCTGAATTTGAAGAAGCCGTCAAGCTCGCTGATAAAGGTTTTCAAAATTCTTACCTCCTTCTACAATTCTTGTTCATTTTGATTTGGTGAAATTGAATCCGTGGTTTTGTTTTCAGTTTTGTCTATTGTACCTACTGATGAGGATGCGATCCGATGCAAAGTTGTGGCTCTGATTAAAGACGATAAGATCGATGATTATCTAATCAAAGACGTTAAGATCAATGGTGCTCTCTCGGTCATTAACTCGTTCCAGAAGCTTCCAATTGATCTAGGGTTTCACAAGGTATAGTCATTTTGCATCATTCTAACTGCATTTGATCTGAAGAAATTGCGCTAATTGATTTTTTTTTCTTAATAGGCGTATTGTTTATACCGTCTAAACAAGTTAGATGAGGCGTTGGTGTGTTTAAAAGGTCTCGAGAGAGATTCAGAGACGTTGCTTTTGGAGTCTCAGATTTTGTACCGTTTGGGGAAAGCAGATGCTTGTGTGGATGTGTGTCAGAAACTGAGCAAGTCCGAGATTGAGTCGTTAGAGATCAATTTAGTCGCGGCGTTGATTACAGCTGGAAAAGCTTCTCAAGTGCCAAAAGCATTGGAGGGTTTGAAGATCAAACCAACTAGTACTTATGACTTGGCTTATAATACTGCTTGCTCTTTGATTGAAAACAATAACTATGCCGATGCTGAACAACTTTTGCTCACTGCCAAGAGGTATATAATCTCTCTTTTTTTCCGGAGAAATTTGAGCATATTTATGTAGGAGTGGTCATTGTTTATGTCGCCTAGGCCACTGTTCCTACTTCCTACTAGTCTTTCTTAAGAGATTCCTTTTGACACTCCTCTAGCATAATGCAATTATTTGTGTTTTGTCTAGCTTAGGATCGGTGATTTGGTAAAATAGTTGTTAACACTGAATTTTACTGTTTGATCTCAATTCTTTCTTGCTTTTGATAATCACATCAATATAGTATTTAGGGATAGATAGATGATTTCTTTTTTTCTGTATCTTTATCAACACTACAAGTATATTGATCATTTGACTACAGATTTTCCGAGTCTTGTACAATGTACTCATACCTGATAAATGTGCTTTGCTTTGAAACAGAATTGGTCAGGAAACCCTCACTGAAGATGACTGTTCTGATGAGTATATCGAGACTGAGCTGGCCCCAATTTCTGTTCAATTAGCATATGTCCAACAGGTACTTTTTTATACTGCTTATCTTTTCTTAACATCTTGTCAAGATATCTTCCAGTTCCTCATAACAGTTTTTTTTCTTTGTCAGGTCCTTGGACAAACTCAAGAATCCACCAGCTCTTATGTAGATATCATTAAACGAAATCTGGCTGATGAACCTTCACTTGCTGTTGCTGTGAACAACCTTGTTGCCTCGAAAGGTTCCAAAGATATTTCTGATGGCTTGAGGAAGTTTGATCGGCTGAAAGAAAAAGACTCCCAAAATTTTCAGCTTTCTCAAGAACTCAATGCAAAGCTTTCACAGAAAAATAAGGAGGCTATATATGCCAATCGCATCCTTCTACTCCTCCATGCAAATAAAATGGATCAGGTCCTTTAAACTTGAAATTTTGGTTATTCCTCTTTCGTTTCTTCTTTGCATACTCTGCTTAACCAGTTAAGAAAATCTTTTCACCTCAGGCACGAGAACTTTGTGCTGCACTGCCCGGTATGTTTCCTGAGAGTGTTGTTCCTACATTGCTTCAAGCTGCTGTTTTGGTGAGAGAAAACAAGGCTGCCAAAGCTGAAGAACTTCTGGGACAGTGTGCCGAAAAATTCCCGGAAAAGTCTAAGTTGGTTCTCTTGGCCAGGGCACAAATTGCTGCTTCTGCCAGTCATCCTCATGTAGCAGCAGAATCCCTGTCCAAAATACCTGATATTCAGCATTTGCCTGCAACTGTTGCCACCATTGTCGCCCTCAAAGAGCGTGCTGGGGACAATGATGGTGCTGCTGCTGTTCTTGACTCAGCTATTAAATGGTGGTCGAATTCGATGACTGAGAGCAATAAGCTTAGTGTATTGATGCCGGAGGCTGCCGCCTTCAAGCTCAGGCATGGTCAGGAAGAGGAGGCTTCACGGCTATACGAGGAGATTGTGAAAAACCATAATAGCACAGATGCTCTGGTTGGTCTTGTGACTACACTTGCTCGTGTCAATGTCGAGAAAGCAGAAACTTATGAGAAACAGCTTAAGCCCCTACCAGGTTTGAAGGTGGTTGATGTGGATAACCTAGAAAAGACCTCTGGTGCAAAACCCATTGAAGGCGCTGCTGCTTCATCGAGTCAGGAAGAAGTGAAGAAGGAGAAGGCGAAGAGGAAGAGGAAGAGAAAGCCAAAGTATCCCAAAGGATTCGATCCAGCCAACCCAGGTCCACCTCCAGACCCTGAAAGGTGGCTTCCCAGAAGGGAAAGGTCAAGTTACAGACCCAAGAGGAAGGACAAGCGAGCAGCTCAAATCCGTGGCTCGCAGGGTGCAGTGACTAAGGATAAACAAGAAGCAGCTCCTTCAACTTCAAAGTCAAACCAAGCGGCGAGTTCTAAAGCCAATGCAGCTGCGCCTTCTTCAAAGGCCTCGAAAAAGAAGTCTAGAAGATGAGTGAAACATCCCTTTAAGATTGTTTCATCTGTTCTGAGAAAACAAAAACAAAGAGTACATTGTCCCAAAATTTCCATTGTTCTTTTTCTTTTTGGATTGATCAAGTTTTAGTTGTCTTGACCCATTTAAGATTTTGGTTCATTTCTCGTTTGCGTTGCCTGAATTCGCATTGCTTTGATGCTCGTTAAATCGGTTAATAGTAAAACACGAATACTAAAGAGAGATGGAGAAGAGAAACTGTGAAAGAATGGATTAATTACAAAGAATAACAAGAATCAAATACAAATGTAATAAAACATGTCTTTACTAATCACTTTTCAGATTTCTTGCGGAGCTCCTTCATCCATTTGAACCCAAGTAATGTCTTCCCAAGACTGCTTTTGCTTCCATCTTCTTCCTTCTTCTTCTTGTTCTTCTTTTTGCTCTCATCCTCTTTCGTCGAACTCGGAAGAGGGTCAGGGTTATTGTAATCCCATTGATCAGCCCACGACGGCCCTGAATCCATCTTCTTCTCTTCTTGCAGATGTTTGAAACTCAAACAACCATTAACTTAAGAGGAACATCTTAAATTATCTATTTGTAGTTTTGTTCTTCTTGTTCATTGTCCTTTGTTTGAGTCTATTAGTTATCAGTTTTCTCAAGTTTTTTGGTAACCAACTCCTCTATTTCGGCATTCCTCTCTGTTTTTGGTCATCTGCTTGGTTGGCACAAAAAATCAATATTTTGTCTTTGGTCTAACTGTCTTCACCTATTTTTGCAATGAAAAACATTTCACATCCAATTAATTACAGGCGGATAGCAACCGCTAATCTCCAGATAGTCTAGAAATCTGATTAAAGAGTGTTACATCATTTAAGCAGTTTCATAGTACAACAATGTGATCTAATAAGATGAATCATCATTCTCCTATTCATCTAAAAGAACTCGACATGATCAGCGATTTCTCTGCATACTAGTTTTGATTCCGCAGCCAAATTTATGCTTTTAGCTATGGCAAGCTTGGTTCGCTTATGCGTAGATGTTGGCTCATACTTTTTCACCTCCTCGTCCTCTTTCCCTAACAACAAAGCCTCCCTTGCAGGAATCACACTCTCCCACCAGAACTCCCTTAATACATCATGTATGATTCTCCAATAGCTTCGGTCTCTCATCACACGGAAGACAGTGCTTCCGTTTCGTGTCCAGCAGTATAAGTTGACCCATTCCCGGTCCATTATCTCCATTTGACCTTGTAGCTGAGGCATGTAATAGTAGGGCACTTTTTTCCAAGGCAATACAGTTTCGGTTTTCCCTTTGTTATATGGACATTTCACTTCTAGAATACCAAAGCAATCAAGAATTCCATCCGGGGAAGCGCCAAGCCAGTGAAACTGCTCGTTGGAGTGAATAGCAAATCCCATTGTCCCGACCTCACAACCCATTATTCGTTTGTACCTTTCTATCGCAGCTGATTCCATCTGTACACCCCAGTTCATAGCAAACTGTGCAGACTCCTCCACGACTCGTGAATCTGAATCATAAACCTTTTCCTGCCAGAGCTCGGCACGCCGGTTTCCTTTCCAAAAACCAAGCGCTGTACTGAATGTACTTGTGGTTAACTTGTCTTTCCTTAGAGCAAACCATTCTTCTGATTTCTGAGGGATATCAGATGGGGAGAGAAGGCTTGACACAATTACTGAAGAACGGGGATGAACAAATGGTGAAGTGGTTTGAGTGATGAGTGAGAAAGCAGTAGAAGAAAACCTCTTTCTCGAAGAAATTGAACCGCTTGACTTCGGAAGATGAGTATGGAACCCAGAAATTGAGCAAGTCCTCATAGCTGAAAGAATCATGCTGTTGTAAGCAACTTTATTCGGCTTCAAGACTCTACATAAACCACAGACTGTTACAAAAGTTAGAGGAATCATCTTGCAAACAAACCTATTCCACTACTTCAAATCTATAATCAGAGATAATGGAACTACCCTGGAATCTTTTTCACAAAATAAGATGAAAAAAACAATCTTTGAACTTCAAAAGCATCAACAAGATTCAGAAACAAGACAACACATACAAAAGGAACAAAATTTCCGATGAAATCGACTCAACCCAGATAAGGGACAAGCAGCGAACTGATTATGCATGTTAAGCCTGTGATTAACGTTTCAGTTTTTTCCCGTTAAACCCATAAATGAGTTCATCTACAAAAGGGGAATTTGATTTCTCTATAGGCACTAGTTCTTAAACCCTCCTTAAGAATCGATTTATCGGCAATTAGAAAAAAAATCTAAAGCACACAAGGTGTTCGATGATATTACCAGAACCACGCTTCAAGTAGAGAACTCCTCCATTTCGAGCCGAGGAAGCGGAAATAGAAGAAATGGATTCAGTAGACGATACTTGAACTAGCCTCATCATCATCAACCACAAATCACATTCGAAAAGACCAGACTGGTTTGTTGTTCTTTCTAGGCCGGTTTTAAAAGCGATAAGAGATGAAGAAAACCGTCTTCAAAGGGGTTATAACGATGTCGTTTTAGTTCTTCAATCAAAGGGGTTATAAAGTGCTAAGGCCCATATTCTGATTTGTGAAGCCCAATCACAATCTCTTATGGGACTTTTTTTTAGGTCGGGTCTCTTATGGGACTTTGATTTCATTACAAAAGACTTCAAATTGTTGTCAAAAAAAAAACTTCAAAATGTATATTTTTTTTTTTCAAATGAGATCTTAGAGCATCTCCATCGGGAGATACTCTTGTTGGTATCTCAAAAAAAAAATATTTTAATTATATAATTGATTTTAGTTGATTTTTAATAACTAAACCAATAATCAATTTACATGTGACAATTTTGTTTGAAAAACGTTTCTTATAATATCTCAATCCAGCATCTTCCCTTCTCTCCTACTTTTTCTCTTTTTAGTTATTATTTTAATATTAACTTTCTACTCTAGAAATGCTGATGGAGATGGTCTTAAACTCCAATTCAAAAATTGTTACAATGGTAAGGAAAGAAATATACAGCGGTGAAAAATATTATCACGAATGTGGCTAGCTGGTATAAGAGTGGAATGGTGGAGCAAACAAAACAATGAAACAGTGAATTGAATAACATTTTAACATGTTTAAGGATATTTAACAATTATAATTTAGATGCATGAGCTTTCAAAAAGTTTTATCTCTTTATCGACTTTCAAATAAAAGAAGTTAAGATAAACCCTAAACCCTAAACCTAAACTCGCCTATTTTTGTAATTTATCTTTCACCTACAAAAATATACAAATTTATCCTACGAAGTCAAAAATAATACATATATTGTAAACGTTTTCAGGGTCGAATATATTAGATTTTTAAAACTCTAAAGATAGAGTTTAATTCTTTGCCGTGAGGGTTTCGATTTGACATATTAGTCATCCAAATTTTTTATAGTTACGAAAAAGAATTATATTCTATATTATTTGTTTAGGTAGAGGATAAAGTTAATATTACTTAGTATGATTAATGTATTTTTTTAGGTAGAGGATAAATTTGAAAAAACTGGCTAGTGTTTTTTTTTCCATATAAATAGCCTATAAGTTGTATTAGGAATTCCACTCAAAAATCTGCCCATTTTCTTCTCCAATGTTTCGTGTCATGAGAAAACTTTATGCAGCCATGGTTCCCAAATCGAAAGAAAACCCTAAAACCTCGAATCCAGCAATCGAAGATCTCTTCTCTTCCCTCAATAAACATATCAAGGGATCTCATACTCAGCGATCTGAATTTGAACAAGTCGTCAAGGTCGCTGATCAAGGTTTTCACAATTCTTACCTTCCTTGTACAATTCTCGTTGATTTTGATTTGTTGAAATTGAAAGCCGTGGTTCTGTTTCAGTTTTGTCGATTTTACCTTCCGATGAGGATGCAATCCGATGCAAAGTTGTGGCTCTAATCGAAGCAAAAAAGTTCAATGATGCTCTCTCCGTTATTAACTTGTTCCACAAGCTTCCAATCGATCTAGGGTTTCAAAAGGTAAAACTAACTTTGCATCAATCTAACTGCATTTGATTTGACGAAATTGCGCTAATGGATTTTTTTCTCTTAATAGGCGTATTGTTTATACCGACTAAAGAAGTTTGATGAGGCCTTTGTGAGTTTAAAAGGTCTCAAGAGAGATTCAAAAACTTTGCTTTTGGAGGCTCAGATTTTGAACCGTTTGGGGAAAGTAGATGCTTGTGTGGATATGTATCAGAAACTGAGCAAGTCTAAGATTGAGTGGTTAGAGGTTAATCTAGTCGCGGCGTTGATAGCAGCTGGAAAAGCTTCTCAAGTGCTAAAAGCATTAGAGAGTCTGAAGATCAAACCAACGACTACTTATCAATTGGCTTATAATACTGCTTGCTCTTTGATCGAAAACAATAACTATGTTGATGCAGAACAACTTTTGCTCACTGCCAGGAGGTATCTAATCTCTCATTTGACTGCTGATTTTCCAAGTCTTGTACTCATACCTGATTAAAAAATGTACTGTTGCTTTGAGACAGAATTTGTCAGGAAACTCTCACTGACGATAAATCTTCTGATCTGGCCTATATCGAGACTGATCTGGCCTCAATTGCTGTTCAACTAGCATATGTCCAACAGGTACTTTTTTTTATACTGCTTATCTTTTCTTTAAGATCGTGTCAAGATATCTTCCAGTTCTTAGTAACATAGTTTTTTTTTTTTTCTTTTAAGGTTCTTGGACAAACTCAAGAATCCACCAGCTCTTATGTAGACATTATTAAACGTAATCTAGGTGATGAATTTACACTTGCTGTTGCTGTGAACAACCTTGTTGCCTTCAAAGGTTCCAAAGATATTGCTGATGGCTTGAGGAAGTTTGATATGCTGAAAGAAAAAGAATCCCAATCTTTTCAGCTTTCTCAAGCACTTGATGCAAAGCTTTCACAGAAAAATAAGGAGGCTATATATGCCAATCGCGTCCTTCTACTCCTCCATGCTAATAAAATGGATCAGGTCTTTTAAACTTGAAATCTTGGTTATTCCTCTTTCGTTTATTCTTTGCTTACTCTGCTTAACCAGTTAAGAAAATCTTTTTACCTCAGGCACGAGAACTTTGTGCTGCACTGCCCGGTATGTTTCCTGAGAGTGTTGTTCCTACATTGCTTCAAGCTGCTGTTTTGGTGAGAGAAAACAAGGCTGCCAAAGCTGAAGAACTTCTGGGACAGTGTGCCGAAAAATTCCCGGAAAAGTCTAAGGTTGTTCTCTTGGCCAGGGCACAAATTGCTGCTTCTGCTAGTCATCCTCATATAGCAGCAGAGTCCCTGTCCAAAATACCTGATATTCAGCATCTGCCTGCAACTGTTTCCACCATTGTCGCCCTCAAAGAGCGTGCTGGGGACAATGACGGTGCTTCCGCTGTTCTTGACTCAGCAATTAAATGGTGGTCTAATTCGATGACTGAGAGCAATAAGCTTAGTGTATTGATGCCGGAGGCTGCTGCCTTCAAGCTCAGGCATGGTCAAGAAGAAGAGGCTTCACGGCTATACGAGGAGATTGTAAAAAACCATAGTAGCATAGATGCTCTGGTTGGTCTTGTGACTACACTTGCTCAAGTCAATGTTGAGAAAGCAGAAACTTATGAGAAACAGCTTAAGCCCCTACCAGGTTTGAAGGCGGTTGATGTGGATAACCTGGAAAAGACCTCTGGTGCAAAACCCATTGAAGGCACTGCTGCTTCATCGAGTCAGGAAGAAGTGAAGAAAGAGAAGGCGAAGAGGAAGAGAAAGCCAAAGTATCCCAAAGGATTTGATCCGGAAAACCCAGGTCCACCTCCAGACCCTGAGAGGTGGCTTCCCAGAAGGGATAGGTCAAGTTACCGACCCAAGAGAAAGGACAAGCGAGCAGCTCAAATCCGTGGTTCGCAGGGTGCAGTGAACAAGGATAAACAAGAAGCATCAACATCAAAGTCAAACCAACCAGCCAGTTTTAAAGCGAATGCAGCTGCGCCTTCTTCCTCTAAGGCCTCGAAAAAGAAGTCTAGAAGATGAGCGAAACAACCCTTTAAGATTGTTTCATATGACTAGCTAGTATAATGAGTAAAATGGTGGGATAAACAAAACAATGAAACACTTAACTCCATTTAACATCTTTAGATGATTCAAGTTGTTTCACTTCAGAACTCAAAAGACATTTAGAAAAAGGTCTATTGCCAAATATACCGTTTTCAAAGATGGTTTAAGTGATGATTTTATACAAACCAAGCAACATGGGAAACATAAGAAAGAAGGTGCAAAAGCAAAGGATTCCCACTAATGTCTTATTCCCAAATTCATACATGACCAGGACAAGAGTTAATTAATAATCGTCAACATCGTAATCATTTCAAAGATGTTTCTAATGGTTTCATACAAACCAAACAACAGAGGAAACATGTTGTAAAAAAAAAAAACGAAGCACACCACTTGTGTTTGATTATCCGATTGGTTGCAAGAACTATAATTCTACGTTCTAAACGCCAACGTCGCCAAGAGAGTAGGAACCACCAACCTAATACTCTAAAATTGCTTTCTCTCGTAATGTTTTCAGACCGAGCCATCTAAAGTCGCACTATCAAGACTATGACTCAGGACCTCAGCCTCAATATCAAACCGGACGGTCATAAGAGTTACGTTTAAACAAAATTTTGGAGAACCTAAAATGGTCGGTAACAGAAAACAGAGTGCAGCTAAAAGATTTGGATTTTCAATTGCTACATTGCTTTCTGTTGCGATCAATTTTTTATTCTCTGCTTTTGTTTTTTTGTTTTTTTGGATTGCTTGGCTGAACTTTGTAACTATGTTAGTTCTCTATTTTTTTTTTTATTAAAGTTTGCAAGTGAACTTTTGTTCCTTTGATATACTTTTTTTAATAAAATACTTTATAAGTTATAAACATTGTAACTCGGCAAGTTTTTATGTGTATACGTGAAACCTCCCTTTCAACAATTGTGTATAAGACACTAAAGTGAAAACTAAAAACCTTTAAAAAAGTTAAAACGTGTTTCTATATTTGAAATTGACCGTTGTGGACTGACGACTAGATGTATACGATGAAAGAAAACCTTACAAGTCACGCTTATTGTGATTGAATCTTGAGTGGAAATCATAAAGTGTGGAGTTTTCTTCCTACTTTTTTTTGTTAGATTGTCTTTATCAATGTATTTATTGATGTGAGACAACTACTCGTGTTGAACTGTTTTTGATAATGACGACTAACGAGGTCAATGAGATTGAACGTGTCTTATGGCTACGATACACTTGGTGTATAATTTTGTCCTTCATTGTATTAGCAAACTAGGATATGACCCGCGGTACACCGCGGGTTAAATATTTTTGTTATTTATGTTTTTTAATAAAGGAAGAATTAGTTGTGTATATTTTTGGTTGTTGTTTGTGTTGATAGATAATTATTTAGAGAATTTATTGTGTGTTTTAAAATCGCTTTAAGTTTACGATATTTTTTTTTTGGTAATTCTTTAAGTTTACGATATTATTAAGTTTAATACTATTTTCTCTTTTATTTATATGGTTTTCATAATAATCATTTTGGTTTATGTTAACAGTATAATTAGTTGTATTTATGTTAAGAGTAACATAACTTAGATATGGTAATGATTTGTATTACGAAATTGTAATCTAGTTAAGATAAAGTTAATCTACAAAGCCCAATAAATAAAATCGAAGCCCAAACAGTAGAAGCCCAACAGAAGCATTTTTGTTTTGTAAAACAAAAAAACAAAATTATGGATCTAAAAAAATTATACATTTATCGTGAAAAAAAAAACAAAAAACCGAAGAGGAAAAAAAAAAATAATTTCAGAACCTGAGAATGAAGAACTTGTTTCATCTTCAACCTCTCCCCGATTGAAGTTCATAACGCAAATATTTTTCTGTTTGAACAACATGATCCGATTAGAAACGGTTATACATGTTCATAGCTTCGCCAATTGCTCGTACTTGAATTTAATTTCGGATCAAACCATTTGTAAGTAATTTTCACTCATCCATTGTCATTTCTTTATCGATTCAATAGCTCCTGAACCATGAAGTTGGTAACTTAATCTCTTTCAGTTTGAAGATTGTGAAGGTTAGTATCGATTGATCTTCATTACCATCTGCTTCAAACGTTTAAACTTCTAGCTCCTTTCGGGTCAATCGATAGGTAAGTTCTTTTCTTTCGCATCTAACTCTTTTAAAATTCGATGTCTTAAGCTACAATCGACGGATTGATCTCTGTAAATTGAGTTTCATTTAAAGACAGAATCGTAACCCCGTGAAAAATGTTCTATCTCATTCTGAAACAAATTTATAGAACAGATGAGAACATTGAAGTTATTTCCAATGTTCTGATTGTATAAACTTTAAGACTATACAACAAAATTAATGTATTGGTAACCAATGTATCTGATTTGTAGAGGATTGGACATAAAAGATACAATATATTCACGGTTTGGGAAATCAATAACTGAAGTACTCCTATCAACAAAAAAGAGAAAGTCATAGACTCAGACTATCTAATTTACTATACAGCTGATAACTTACGTTAATTTCTAAATATGAAACTTAAAAGTTTTTCTATTGCAGATGATTCTTGTCTTGTTCAATATAAGGCGAACACATCGAGAAGAGACTGTTGCATCATTTCTTCACAGCAATTGAAGGTTAGTTTAAATTTTCTAGTAGCTGAAATTAATATTAAGCAAAGCAATAGTACAGAAGTGCATGAAATGTTTCATTGTTTGAAAATAAAATGGTTCAATGAGTGGTTTCATGCTTGATTGTTCCCACATTTAAGTTATAAGAAAAAAAAGGAATGAAATATACCAAGTATGGTGAAAGTTGGTGAAAGTATGATTGTTTCAAAAAGTAAAGTAAATATTACCAATGATGCCGCAACTGCAAATATTGCTTGTCTCTTTCTTTTGTGTTTCTCTAGCATTGAATCTGGAAAAAAAAATTGTTTGTTAGACGTTAAGTAGAGATGTCTGACCATTATCTAATGAAACAAAAGATGACTAAACATACCTTTTTTGATATGAGCAAAGGTCTCAATAAACCTCCACTCATTCACGGCCAAATGGTTGACATACTTGCTAACCAAGTACTTCTTAATTAATGCATGAATCTTGACATCCTGTGAATAAAAGAAAAGACTTCTGATTAAAGATCATTATAATTACAGATATGATATTCATTTAGTTGAAGATTTTGATAAATGTACATAAATAATTAGCTATGCATCAACCACTACTAACTCCAGTGTTTCACCTGTTGTGTTACTATACTGGCGCCATGAGTGAAGCACATTCACTTGCACACGCCAAGAGGTCTTATAAGGAGGATGCAGCCATTTCTTCTCTGGTAAGTGTTTCTGTTTTGAAAGTGGAAGTTGACTCTAATTGTTGGTGTAAAGCGTGGAGAGAACCATAAGAAATGATTCAGTATATATAGTGGTTTGATAGGTATTAGGGTTTTGGGATAGATTTTACTCAAATATTGATTAGCACGGTTTGGATATCACAGAAAATATTGAGATTGACATATACTGTGAACAAATAAGGATAATATCTTTTTGGTTAGAAGTAGTTGACATATATGTTAGATATCAAATATTCTTAGTAATAACTGTTTCTATATACACTTTTGCTCAAAAAAAAAAAAAATTGTTTATATATACACAATGAATCAGAGACATTGTTAGGATTTTGTTGTTTTGGGAAGTTGCAATAGTAGGATACGATATTATTGATCCGAATTCCTTGCAATTTGTTTTGGAAAGTCTCTAAATTTGGATCCGAAATCAATATTAACGAATATTGTTAGGATTTGGTAGATTAGGAAAGTAACTAAGCGAATATTGAGTCTAATTACTTGATTTTTTTTTTGGCAAGTCTTATTTAAAAGGATCCGAGAGCTGTGATTGGCCAATGAGTCGGGTCAAAAAAAAATCCGGGTCAAAATCTCACTAATTACCCGACCCGATTGGCTTTGAGCAAATTTGTACTTCAAAAATGTTAAGTAGATTGTCTTAATTTAGTGAATACTATTCAACTGTTACACTATCCAAACGTTGACGCCCGGGTTTATATTAGTTTGTTGATGATTAGCATCATTGATTATGTGTAACATGCAACTTATACATTACTTTGCTTAATGATAACGTTCAAGGTGCCCTAGAAAAAAACCTTGTTACGTTCTTTGAAAAGTTAAAACGTGTTTCTATATTTGAATTGGTTTTGTGGATCGACTAGTAGAGTAGTAGATGTGTACGATGAAAACAAACCTTTCAAGTCATGCATGACACTAAATCTCTATGTTAATTAGTCATAAAAATTACATTAGTAAGTTTTGACGTGTGACACCTTTGTTTTTTCCTTGAAATTGTTTACAAAATAAATTAAAGGGAATACCCTGTTTTCGTTTTTTTTTGTTATGAAAAGAAATAAATGTTAAACTTATGATAAGATATTTTGACGTGTTGACGTGTTACTTTCATATATACTTGGTATCCAGTGATCTCTATGCTAATTGGCCAGTAATTTTAGTAAGATTTTAACGTGTGGAACTAACATTTCTTGTTTTGTTTTTAGATTTAATTAACTATGTAAGCATGAAAGTACTAGAGATGCTTGTACGCGGTTTTACGACGCAACAAGTTAAACTAAAGTATCCTACTGACAACGTTGGTAACTCTTGAGGTTTTCTATAAATACATCACATCTGTGCTTTTGTCTTAAACACATAATACATTAGATAAGAACAAAAATGGAGAACTCAAGCTTCGAAACACTTCCTCAAGATCTACAAATGGAGATTCTGTCACGGTTGCCTCTGAAAATCTTGGGGAAATGCATCTGCGTCTCAAAGAAATGGGCATCTCTTATCCGTGGGGAAGACTTCAAAAGATTTTACTTGAGCCGATCGATGAAAAGGCCCCGAGTGATGTTCATGGCCAGACGATATACATCCGAGCCACCGGAACCTGAGATGTGGTGGTTTCACTCTGTTTATCAAGAGCAAAGACGTGATCCCGGCAGCTCAAATGACATTGAGGCGTTGTTTCACTCTGTTTATCAAGATTCAAGAGGAGAACACATTGTTGTCGTCTGGTCAACAACAGTTGCGTATTCCTCTTGAGCCTAAAGGCTCTTATATTTCTCGACCCGTCCTAGGTTTGATCTGTCTTCAGTTAAGAACTAAGGTTGCGATATGCAATCCGGGTACGAAGAAAATTCGGACTTTACCCGAGATCCAAGCGCCTGAACCAGCTCACATATATACTTTTTTCGGATACGATGAAACTAAGAATGTATTCAAGGTGTTACGTATAACAAGGTTTGGAACTCGGGAGCTAAGACGTTTTGATGAAAACACAATTACGAAATATGAGGTTTTGCACGATGGGTGAAAAATCTTGGAGACCGATCACATGTAAGGATGGTCACTCACCAGAATCTGAAGGACTATTTAAAGGAGGGGTTTTGTACTATGCAGCTGATCTCTATAGTGACAGTACTCGGGTAATAATGAGCTTCAATGTTGGGTCTGAAGATTTTAGTGTCATTGAATTACCAAAGGGAGTTGATTTTTCTAGTCTTGGTTGGAACTTGGTGAATTACAAAGGGAATATTGCCTTATCTAGTTGTGATGACTACGACAATGGAGATTTGCAAATATGGGTTAGAAAAATGGGAGTATGGTTAAGCAAAAGCATTAAGATTCCTAGTTGGAAAGAAAATGTTGAAGGTCTCAAGTTTTATTTCAGAGGTACTATCGGAACAGGAGAACTTGTTTTCACAGAGTACTTCTATTTTGAAAATGAATCACCCTATATTGTGTTGTATTACGATAAAAAGGCGAAAAATCTCAGAAGATTTGAGATTGAAGAGTTGACTGAGGGGCATTGTGTTGAAACCTTCTTGGATCATGTTGATAGTACTTGGCTTATATGTGATGAAGAATAATAGAAACTTATTGGTTGTTCTGGCTCTCAGGTCTTTATTGGGATTGTTTGTTTTCATTTCTGATCTTTATTTATGCTAAATAATAATGTTATCTTTCTTTCAAGCACTACTGGTCTTATTTGGGATTGTTTGTTTTCATTTCTGTTGTCGTTAATCTTTTTTTATGCTAAATAATAATAATAATAATGTTGTCTATCTTATTGGGATTGTTCCTTGTCATTTTTGTTCTCAATCTTTATTTATGCTAAATAACAAAACTATCAAACTAGACTTCAAGAGACCAATGATTTCAGTTTTTCCTTATAGAATGGCTATAAACGACCGACCGCAAAAACCCTAATTCTTGTCTTGGGTCATATTCCAAAACCACACAAACCAAAGAGATCACCAATTTTATATAAACATAAAAATTAAATCGATCCCTAACTATAATTAAAAGCCATATAACACTCTACAGTAACCGCTCAATTCGCATGGAATATTTATGTAAATTAGTGTTTAATTTTTTTATTATTATCAACCTATTAGGTCTAGGCCCATTAATTATCTCCTCACTTCCTCAGATAAGATCCATTATATATACTAGTCTCTTTTCGTTATCAGTGTTTGATTTTGAAATCAGAACCTTCTCTCAAATCTCAACTCTCTCATTTGGAATGGTCATATAGTACGCCAGTTTAGTTAATTAAGCCATTCATAATAGCTTTTTAAAACACTATCTGACGCTTCCTCTGCGGATTTCCAAGGTGTGGCTTCTGTGGACAGAATTAGTCAGTTAAATGACGATCTTCACTTGAAAATTATTGTCCCGTCTCCCGTGTTATTTGTGATTTTAGGCTGCTTAATGGCTAGATTCAGGGCCGGCCCAAGGTAAAATGATGCCTAAAGCAAAAAATAATGTTGGCCCATCATTAAATACATTTTAAAAAAATTTATATAAAAAGTACACTGAGCAGGTTTGCACTCGGCAGCTCTAAGAAGAGAGTGAAGGTCATAAGCACTCTACCACAATAAATATCTGTAAAATGATGCCCTTAAATCTTTTTATAGACATTTGATGCCTAAAGCCCAGTCTTTACGGGCTTTAGCCTTGGGCTGGCCCTGGCTAGATTCTTGACTATAGAGGAGTGTCGTGAGGTTGTTTTGAAATACGCCATTTATTTGGAAAGAAATGCTTCTAATTTCCCTCTGACTTTCGTGAAAAAATGCTTTGGTATTGTGTTATTTCAGAGGTTTTGAACTCAAAGGGAGTTTTGCTTGTTTGTGTTTGTTCTTTCCCAGAAACAGTTGACTATGGAGGAGAATCGCGAGATAATTTCGAAAGAAGCCATTGATTTGGTAAGAAATGCTTCTTTCCCTCTGACTTTCTGCGCGAAAATTGTTTGGCATTGTGTTATTTCAGAGGTTTTGAACTCAAAGGGTTTGAGTCTTGCTTGTTTGCGTTTGTTATTTCCAAGGAATAGTCAACTATGGAGGAGAATCGCGAGACTGTTTCGAAAGAAGCCATTGATTTGGTAAGAAATGCTTATTTCCCTCTGACTTTCTGCGAGAAAATGATTTGGGATTGTGTTATTTCAGAGGTTTTTAACTCAAAGGGTTTGAGTCTTGCTTGTCCGTGTTTGTTCTTTTCCAGGAACAATTGATGGCGTCTAAAAACTTGGAGACTTTCCCTAGACTTGAAGCGGTTCCAAAGGCCATTGCAACTAAGTTTCGAGATATGATTCATTGCTATCTACAAACTAAAAAGACGTCTCCTATATTGAAATCACTGGGAGTTCTTAAACACTTCTGAAAACTCTTTGATCATAAAGGCAAGCTTGTCTTTATTTTTAAGCATTACAAAGACGCAAAAAAAGAAGCAGCTGTCTATTTGCTGGACCACCCTCTTTTCTCACATCGTTATACTTTTCGGATTGCATTGGTTTTGGTGGTGCTACACCAACTGTTTAAATTGTTTACTTGTTGATATAATCCCAAATAGGTGACTCATTCTACCTTCACCTACACCCAGCTTCGAACAATTTGATCCTTTTTTCTTGTTTTTTTGATCGGTATGAAAATGTGCTATATGACCTAGTTCAATAGCTTAAGTTCACTATTGGTAAGTTTCGATTTCTTTTTTTTTGGTGTAATTGCTAGGGTATGTTTGTGTCCCCGGCTCAAACATCGGCTGGACCCGGTGCAATCATGAGAATATGACCCTAAAAAAAATCGTAACTTAAGAAAATTACATTTCTTAGTTGTGATAAAAAAAAATTCCTAATTTACAACCTGATAAAAAGCAGAACATCGACAACTAAGAAAAGCTGAGGACAACAAGAATCTTTCATCCTTCAAAACACTCATTGCATAATCGTTCAAGTAAATAAGGTATTTCTTTGTACATGATCTGTACCAAAATCATCGATCAAAGTTTCACAATCTAGTTCTTCTTAGAAGTTGTTCTCAATCGCCACTAAGACTACTCCATTCAATCTCTCTTGTGACATAGATGCTCTTAAATATGACTTCAACAACTTAATTTTGAGAAACTTTGTTTTGCAAAAGCAACTATAATCGGAATAGTTAGCAAAATTCTAAATGCAATTTTAGTATATGGAAAACTATCAAATTGTACAAGAAAATTTAATATTTCACATGTTCCCATCTTTTCATTTGATAAAACTTCTACAAGAAACTTTAACTCAAGAAAAAGTTCATCTCCGTTTATATCTAGCAAATCTCCAATTTTCAAACTATTTTCTAAACAACGACAGTGAGACTTTAAACTCACATCATCACATATTTTGCAATTTAGTAGAATAAAAAAACAAATATATTTTTCATATAAGCGGTATTGCTCAAACCTCTTATCGGGTAATATAGTTTCATTACCACTAGTTTCATCATATTGTTTTTTTCTACGAATAACTTGTTTTTGAATAAATATAGGTTCAATACCAATTTCAATAGCAATTTCCTTAGCTTTCGTCATAGCATCAACAAAACCAATTTTTCTATAGTTTTTAAATAAGAAATTAAACAACTTACCTCAGTCATTGCAACATCAATTTGCATATCTTTTGACTATAATTTTTTACTAACCATATTCACCACATGCAATATGTCAAACCAAATTATAGTAGATAATAAAAATTCAAAACTACTAAGCTTGTTCATTGCTAAAGATTTAGCTTCACTTTGAATCATCGAATCATTATCACTTTCCGCTACTTCAAACAAAGCTTCTCGTATATCAAAAATTTGAAATCTACTAGCTTTGATACTTTCAACCCGACTTTCCCACTGTGTCGATGGCAATTGCTTAAGAGTAAAACTTTTCACATTTTGTTTAAAAATATCCCACCTCTTTATAGAAATAGCAAACAAAGATTATAAACGTTGTACTACTCTAAAAAAATCCTTGACTTTCATTGAATTATTTTCAATATCATACAAACCCAAATTAAGACTATGGCAACACATGGAGTATAAAGAAGCTCTAAGATTAATATCCAAAAATCTATTTTGTACATCTTCTTTATGTCCTTTCATATTAGATCCATTATCATAATCTTGACCTCTAACATTATCTAAGTCAAGATCTAGAAATTTAAACACATCTTTTAACACTTCATAAGACCATTTATATCATCTACTTTCAAGAATTCAACAAAAAAACTCTTTTACTTTAAAAGAGTTTGAGAAAAAAGGAACGCACCTTAGAATTAATGACATTTGTTCATGATGGCTAGCATCGGGCGTGCAATCCAAAATTACAGAAAAATATTGTGCTTCTTTTACTCTTGTAATGATTTTTGATTTATTTTTTGAAGCAATCAAATGAATTAATTCATTTGAATATTATTACCAAGATAATGATGATGAATGGTTCCACTAGTAATCTGATAAACATGCTCTATCAATCACAAATCGCTAACGTCTCTACTAATCCTAAAAAATTGCCATTACTATTTTGATATATTTTTTCATTGGTTCCACGAAATGTCAAATTATGCTTTGAAAGATATTTCACAATTTCAAATTTCAATAATTCTTATTAATATATTTTTCCAATAATCTTTTTCTTTCTTAAACTGTTCTTGAGAAACTTTATGAATTGTTTCATTGTATATTATCTATGTCGTAATTCAATCCAAGCTTTCATATTAAGCATATGTTCCTTTTTCAGGCTCATTTAATCTAACAAGTATATGACTCCAATTCGAAAGGCCTCTCTTTGCTAATTGACTTTTCCTAATACCTTTCCTAAAAATCTTACAACAAACAAATTTTATTTATCTAATTCTTTAGAATAAACTAGCCACTTTCGATCACTTGTTTCTCCATTAAATAATTCTCTAATGTAGCAAGATGAAAACACAATTACAAAATATGAGGTTTGCACAATTGGTGAAACAATCTTGGAGATAGTATTAAGTACATTAAATAAATTTGAATCAATTGATTCGTGGTCGAACCCGATTGACTCAATGACTCGGTGGCCCAGAATATAGTCTGGTTCATCGTCCGAATTGGATTTAAAAACATTGAACTTGGTGAATTTCAAAGGGAATATTGCCTTGTGATGACTACGAAAATAGAGTTTTGCAAATATGGGTTAAAAAATGGGTGTATGGTTAATCAAAAGCATTAATATTCCTAGTGGGAAAGAAACTCTTGAGAATCTCAAGTTTTATTTCAGAGGTTCCATCGGAACAGGAGAACTTGTTTTCGCAGAATACTTCTATTTTGAAAATGAATCACCCTATATTGTGTTGTATTACAATAAAAAGGTGATAAATCTCAGAAGATTTGAGATTGAAGAGTTGACTGAGGGGCATTGTGTTGAAACCTTCTTGGATCATGTTGATAGTACTTGGCTTATTACTGGTAGGGGGATCAGGGCGTTACAAAAATAAATAATATCATAGCTCTCTACCACTCACTATACGTTTTAATGTAACAAAATGTTATACTTATAATAGAAAAAAATTTAAATGTCCAGCAAGCAAGATATACGTTGATGTTACGTTAACTCAATAATGAGAAACTAGTCAACATCATAATTTTTTAATTCAGAAGCATAAATGAAACCGAAAAAGCAAGAATTAATTCCCAGGGAGAAACCATCGAGCATCCATGAGATTCATGTCGTCAAGACCAGGAAAGCGTTTGATGGTCTTGGTTACAAGATTGAACACACAGATATCAAGGTCACGAGGTGAGCATTCGCATGGACGGTAGTGACGGGTGAAATAGATGGAGTCTGGTTCTATACCAAGGGTATCATTAGCAGGCACAGTGAAACCCAAGTCAAGAAGCAGGGCCTCACCACCAAGAGAATCTACCTCAAGAACGGTGTTGCTGGCGTAATATGGGTCTTCTACATCAGGATTATACTTGTAGACGTGAAAGCAGCTCCTCTGGCATGGATTACTGTCAACCAACAAAACCTCTCCTGAGGTTGTAACCGCAAGGCTAGAATCCCAATAATGATAAGAAAGCATTGTGAATGGTTTACCCCCCTCGGTGATGTCCTTGAAGAAACCTTGCGGTCCAGACAGATCTAGGACTTTAACATAACGACGACTTGTCGAGATATAAAGACGGTCACGCTTTAGTACCATATAAGATAAGCCGTGCAACCAGTGGTCGTCTGGGTAATACAGAGGAATGTCAGTGTATTGAGTATCCCCTTTCTTGCAAAAGCTTATATAAGGGTGTGGATCGAGGTCGAATAACCACACCACAACGTACTCTGTTCCACTCTCGTCTACCCACAAAAGGCCTCTCACAACATCAGAACTCAGCTCCCTAAAAATACAGCCATCATCAAATTCCCTTTCAAATACTCTATCTCCCACACGCTTGATCTTACTAGTCTTTGACCCAGTTGACTCTAGAGACGGAAGAGGGATCGTTTTCTCGCTTAACACATGTATGATAACTAAATTGGATCCAGAATCTAACAACAGTAACCAGTTACCCGAGTTTGCTAGGATTCGAGACCCTGGAAAGTCTCGCAGGTTCCTATGGATCTTCTTTCCTTCTTTCGGGTCGTATAGCACACAACCACCGTCTTTCGGAAAAAGCATCAGCCATGGAGATCCGCTTTTCTGGGGTAACGTTTCCTTAAACCTCGAACGTTCGTCATTAAAACCTTGAAGATCCGACGAGCTCCTGGGTGAAGAAGATACATTCATTGTCACGAGCAAGGTTCTAGCGTTTGAGTTTGAGGGAGGCGTCACCTTTGTTTTGATAAGTATTTTACAAAGGATGTTATATTGTTCTTACTTATATCCATGCACTCAAATCCAAACAACTTTACTATTAATTATGTACATCTTCTATATATAAGCAATCAAATCTTCTAAATATTTTTATTATTAATTGTGGAATAGATATTTTTTTTATATAATTAATGTTAAAATATTTAGTATTAATTATCTACTATACATATAGCCAAACACAATTAAAATATTTTAACATTAATTAAAAAAATACATTTAATATTCTATAGTAAGAAGATTTGGTTAAGATTTAAAATTATGATCGAATTCAATGCATATTTAACCAAAAATCAATAAATATTATATGGTTAAATATGCATGATATATATCATTCGAGCGGGTATTTTACATATAATTGTGCACAAGACTTGTGGAATGATCTTTTTCTTACTTTTATCATTAAAAAAGAAAAAATTTCCACCTAAAAACAACTAATTGTGACTAGTGTAAGACAATTTAAAAAACAAAAATTGAGAAAAGAGGAAGGTGTGGGTTGTATAACTTGTAAAATCCTCTCCTAAATTAGTAACTTTGATATAACAGTTAAAAAAAGCCAATAGATAAAACTAAATAAAATCAATAACAGATTAGTTTTGGTCATTAATAGCAAAACACTTTTCACGTTACGCAAAAGAGCATTGACTTTACGAAAATCATCAGCCAAAAAGATCAAAAAAGCCATGTGGTATAAGTAATTAGAGATCATACACCACAACAATACCAAGAACGATGATAGCTATATTGTGAAACAGAGAACAAAACCAATCTGTCATAAGGCAACAACCAATACATTCTTTTTTTTTTCAGAAGAAAATAGTGAAATGAAATTGTATATATAAATTGAGAACTCTTAGTAACAATCATTGTCACAAGGCACATTTCTATCCTCATTGGTGTTGTATCTCCTTCAACACCAAGGAAAGAAATTGCCTTTCTCTTGAATCCTTTTGGTTCTAATCATTCTCATAGTCTTTTTGTGTCCCACATTTGTTTCTTCCGCAAAGCCAATATAAGATGGAGAAAAGTCAGTTGTCTCCAACCAAAGACGCGTCCACAAAGCAGAAGAATGTAGACGATTGGTTGCCGATAACGTCCTCTAGAAATGCCAAATGGTGGTACTCTGCGTTTCACAATGTCACCGCCATGGTCGGAGCTGGTGTGCTCAGCTTACCCTACGCCATGTCCAACCTTGGATGGTATATATCCAATCTCTTGTCAATCTATATAAAGAACTCATTAGAAAATCTTTATATACACATTCAATATTAATATAACACTGAATTTTGCTGGCAGGGGACCTGGAGTGACAATAATGATAATGTCATGGCTGATAACATTTTACACAATATGGCAGATGGTGCAAATGCATGAGATGGTTCCAGGGAAGAGGTTCGACAGGTACCATGAATTAGGTCAACACGCATTTGGGGAGAAGCTCGGACTCTGGATCGTGGTGCCACAACAACTAATCGTTGAAGTAGGTGTGGATATTGTGTACATGGTTACGGGAGGGAAGTCATTGAAAAAAATCCATGACCTTCTTTGCACCGATTGCAAAAATATAAGAACTTCATATTGGATCATGATCTTCGCTTCCATACACTTTGTTCTTGCTCATCTCCCTAATTTTAACTCTATGTCTATCGTCTCCCTCGCTGCTGCCGTTATGTCTTTGAGGTAAGTACAACTCAAAATCAATTGTTAATGAGTGGATTTTAACTTTATATAGCTTATTGTTCTTCCTTTTTTGAAAATGGTCTAAATGAGATTTATTGTGATTCTAATATATGCAGCTACTCGACAATCGCTTGGGCAACCTCGGTGAAGAAAGGAGTTCATCCAAATGTAGACTACTCGTCTAGAGCATCTACAACCTCAGGAAATGTATTCAACTTCTTGAATGCACTAGGAGATGTGGCATTTGCGTATGCAGGCCACAACGTTGTGTTGGAGATTCAAGCTACTATTCCTTCAACTCCCGAGAAACCATCAAAGATTGCAATGTGGAAAGGAGTAGTAGTTGCCTACATCGTGGTCGCCATATGCTACTTTCCCGTTGCATTCGTTTGTTACTATATCTTTGGGAATAGTGTGGACGACAATATTCTCATGACGTTGGAGAAACCCATCTGGCTTATCGCCATTGCTAACGCATTCGTGGTTGTCCATGTCATTGGAAGCTATCAAATATACGCAATGCCGGTCTTTGACATGCTCGAAACCTTTTTGGTAAAAAAGATGATGTTCGCTCCTTCCTTCAAACTCCGCTTCATCACTCGTACTCTATATGTTGGTAAGTTTTTATTCATATTGAATCAATTATCCTACATAATGATATATGGTTTATAACATTAATTGGATCAATGGAACAGCTTTCACGATGTTTGTTGCTATATGCATCCCATTTTTTGGTGGATTACTCGGCTTTTTCGGAGGATTCGCCTTTGCCCCAACAACTTACTATGTAAGTAATTCAATACACTAATTAAGCCTATTCATTTGTTTAAAATAAATTCTAATAACTCACTTGATATTTTTACGATGTGATTAGCTACCATGCATCATGTGGCTTTGTATCAAGAAACCAAAGAAGTATGGATTGTCTTGGTGTATTAATTGGGTAAATTTCTTTTACTCATCATCTTCTACTATATTTTATTTTTATTTTCTTACCTTAAATTTATAACTAACTTGTTGTTTGGTTCTGCAATTGCAGTTTTGCATAGTAGTTGGTGTTATATTGACGATCGTAGCTCCCATTGGTGGCCTCAGAACCATTATTATCTCAGCCAAAAACTACAAATTCTTCTCTTGATAAGACCATTTTATTTTCCAAACCCTTTGGATCCATCAAACCAAGCTTGTTTTGACCAATTCATTTTAGAAACAAAAACTGGTCAAATGTGTCTCATATATACTTTCATTTAGCCATTTGTTCAGTGGCCGGTAATGATGTAAATTCTAAGGGTTTGTAAATTTTTATTAAATATGATATAATGTATTATGCAAAAAAATATATATATATATATGATTTTGAAATCAGTTCGAGTATCCACTAATTATGTCAAGTAAACATATTAAAAAAATCTCATACAGCTACGTAAACTATATTCTAAGGAGTCAAATAATATTATTAGGGTTCTTAATTTTTATTGGATCAGGCCTACTCTCACCTCATCCTTATGTAGTTATGTTCATAATTATAAGGGTTTCTTTAGTCTTAAATATGTATAATTGTGTACTGAAAATCTTGTTAAATATCCAAACGTAGTGGCTCGGCCAATTCAAAGGTAGTGCTACCGCATCCGAGTTCAAGTCCTAAGTGCAAAAGTTGCGAAAAGATGGTGTTTTTTTTTCTCATAAATCCAGCATAACATTATATAAGAAATTTGAGAAAACGGCTTATGTTAATATATACTAGTTAGAATGTTATTTTTTCAATACTCAAAATTTGATAATCAACGGAATTAGACAACCGTTTTAGTTTCTGTTGAGTCAGATATTCACTCCTTTAATGTTTTAACATATTCAAGGCCCGTTTCTTTATTTTTGGTTCAAAATTCAAGGCCCATTTAAAATTCGGGTCCATTGAATAAGAAGGTTAGAAAAAGGCATTAGCCAACATTCCCGCCCTAAATCAGACATTTTCCCGCCACCACTTCCCTTCGTCTTCTCCAGTCGCCATAACAAAACTTCTCTCTCTCTAGAAAACGCAGAGAAAGAGCGAGAGTGAATTCGAAAGAGCGATGGCTACAGATGAGGAGATAAAGAATGAATTCAAAAGAAGCGGCTTTACTCTTGTCGAAGAAGACGATATTCTTAAGAGATGTAAGCGAAACTCTATCCCCTAATCTAATATCTCTCTGCCCAAATCTTGTAACTTTTTTCTTATGTCTGACGGTATTTGGTTTCTTAGGTGTTACTCTCTGCATTAACTACAGTCTCAATCCTTCTGATCTCGTTTCAAGTTGGGAACTTTATCATCTCAATCGGTAAAAATCTCATTTTTATTTTCACTGCCCAATAGTAAAATTCAGTTCTTTTGTTGCCTATTGAGATTGTATTGAGGTTTGAATAGTGGCCAATTTCATGTTTAGAGTGGAGAAGAGAATTGAGTTTGTTTTTTTTCCATTGTGTTTGGTTTGATGCAACAGACAACTTCTTGATCAAACTGTTAAGAAAGATGAGATGGATGGGTTTGTATTGCATCTTCAGAATGAACAGAAAGAATCTATTATGAGAGCGGAAGAAGCTGGTTTGCATCTTTACTCAAATAGAGATGTAGATATGTAAGTGTTTTTATACCATGTTTCTTCTTACTTTGCATCAACTTTAACCAGGTTTGGGTTTGAAGATGTAGTGATTTGTTTTTTTTTTAACCAGGCTTTTGGATGGTGTGCAAGAAGATACGGAAGAGATTGTTACTACTCCTACAAACAAGTCTCAACGGTTACATCCGGATCCGTTTGATTCGATAAGTAGATCAAGAGATTACGGTTACTCTACTGGGAAGTCAGTTGGACATGTGACACCTTTTGGGCAACGAATCGAAAAGTTTGTGGTGAAGTTTAATGTTGGTAATGAGGTGGCTCATGCAGAGAACGGAAACAACAATGATATAGAAAACAGTGAGGATGATATTATTAAGAGAGTTCAAACCAGCCAGCGGTGCTCTCTAAAAGTGAATGGCTCAGGCCCTGAACCAGGTTGCAGGTTCATGTATGACAGAACTGAGGATAGGTTTAATGCACTTGAGAATCGGATTGTACGGCACGCAGATGCATATGCTGCCTCGGGATTATATGAGGAACAGGTGGATCCGGCTGTTGCTTCACAGGTAGCCTTGGTCTTCTATATTACTTTGGTGTCAAATAAGTTAAAATTGGGGTATAGAATTGCTTACAATGTGCTACTGATTGCTTCAGAGAAGTATATTTGCTGTGGGAATGATTTGCTGTGATGGAGAGGGGCATTTGAATGACAAATCCATTCTATTGCAGAGCAGGTAAGTCCATCATGACTTCACTTGTCTTTGTAAATTATCGTGAATGATTATGAATCCTGTGTTATATAAAGTTGCATATTCAGATGCTTAAGCCTTTTGAAAATTTGGATACCAGAATATCCAGAGTTTCCCTATCCTAATGCCAACAAATTCGATGATCGCAGTGCCGAGCGTACTTCAGGACAGCGCGTTCCACTGGATTTAAACAGACTAGATCAGTTCTCCATTTTTCCTGGCCAGGTGATAGCTTAAAGCTAACAACAGTAGATTTTGTGTTTTTTTCCACAGAAGAGACTCATAATATTCATGTGGAAGTGGTCTGAATTTGATGCAGATAGTTGGCATTGAGGGACAAAATCCTAGTGGACATTATCTCACTGCATCTAAGCTGCTAGATTCAGTTCCTTTAACACATGCTGTTGACGTGGATCTACCTCCTGCTAAGAGGCAAAACTTGGATCAGGAGGTCTTAGTTCCTACAGAAGAATCCTGTGAAAGATCAGAGGTTTCATTTGTAAGTATGCACTCCTTCATGTCAAGGGGGCTGTACTAGTATTCTTTATTTTATATATCGTCAAGGAACCCATTGATTATTTTTATGATTCTGTCACATTTCTTTCTAGTACATATATGCACACTAACGCACATAATAATCATTATGTTGAGATGAGACAACTGCAGAATGTTGAGAATTTTAGAGATTACAAAACTGCTTTGCTTAGCTAGGTCTGGTAACTTAGACTGGAGCTCCTTCAGTTACTGACTTCGATATTGCCAGACAAAATTTGTATGTTGTGTTCCCCTTTTCTTTTATGACGGATGATATTTGAAATGAATGTATATGTATCTGTTCTGTTTTTTTTTTTGCATAGCTATTAAGTTGTCATTACCAAGCACAAAGGTGGTTTGTTTAGAATCAGGTAGCATCATAATTTTCTAGTTTGGGACTCAAAATGATGTTTAAAGGTCTTTATGTTGACAGATAATTGCATCCGGACCATTCACCACATCAGACAACTTGCTGTTTGAGCCACTGAATGAGCTACTAGCCTATGCAAAACGAAAGCCACCACAGTTACTCGTGCTGGTGAGTAACTAGAATGCATTCACACATTCTGTAGATATTGTCTCTTGTGTGATTGTGTCTTGGGGTCACTTACGTTTTATTTCCAAACTCAGCTTGGACCATTTGTGGATTCTGAGCATCCAGAGATTAAGAAAGGAGCTGTTGATGCCACCTTTAGTGAGATATTCCAAGTGGAAGTCCTCAGGAAGGTACTGAAAATATGACAAATAGATATATTAAATACTGACTGATTTTGGAATAAACAAGATGTTGATGTTTTTTGGGTTTCTCAGTTGCGAGATTACGTGGAATTCATGGGTTCAGAAGTAAGAGTGGTTCTGGTGCCTTCCATCCGTGATGCTAACCATGATTTCATATTCCCACAGGTGCTCTTTTCTTTTTTTCTCTTAAAATCTTTCTTCTAGCTTTTAAGCATTCCTCTTCTCTATTTTGATGCGATAAGTTTCCCCTTGTGTTTGCAGCCTCCTTTCGACATTCACATACCTGATCTCGAACACCAGGTATTTGATTCTTCTCATTAACAAGTCTCCATTTCATCACTCAACTCTCTGTGCACAGGTGGATATATCTATTTACTGTATTCTTCTCTTTCTCCTCATACATTACAGATGACCAGTCTGTCAAACCCGGGGACCTTTGAGGCAAACCAGGTAACAAATAAAATCTCTGTAAAAATTCTCTTCTGAGAAGCCATATTCTCCCAAGTCCTTGCAACATAAAATATTAACCTGGTATTCTCAGGTGAAGGTTGGTTGCTGCACGGTGGATGTACTAAAACAGCTGAGTGGGGAGGAGATGTCAAAAAATCCAAGTGGAGTCCCCACTGATCGCATGTCCAGACTTGCTAGCCATCTCCTCCGTCAGCGAAGGTAACTTTTGCGTTTACTAGATCCAACTATACTCTCAGCTACCAAATACTCAAAAATTGGATTCTTATGAAACAGCTTCTATCCTCTGTATCCACCGCCCGAGAGCCTCCCTTATGATTCCTCACTCGCTCCTAAGGCGCTACAGATTTCATCAATCCCGGATATTCTTCTACTTCCATCAGACATGAGGTACTTTGTGAAGGTGAGTCAGTATGTTAATAGTGGTATAAAATTCAGAAGCTAGATTCTAAAAGAAGAATCACTGAATATTTTCCTGAATGTTGTGAAGATTTTATCCCTTGGTGAAGAGGAAAATGCAGCCAAGTGTGTATGTGTAAACCCGGGAAGACTTGCGAAAGGAGAAGGTGCAGGTACTTTTGTTGAGCTTACCTACAAAGGCGGTCCAGAATCGATGCACGCTTCCATCATCTCTATTTAAAATCAGAACCCGCTAATTTCATATAGAAGAGAAGCCTTTTGGTTCCTCTCACTTTTCATGCTACGGTTATATGCAAATGTAATCTTTAGATGTATAGTAAATCTCCCCCATCAAGATTTTTAAATTAGATTTCTCAAGTTAGCCAAAAGGAAAGTTTCGGTGGTAATAAAAGACTTATTTACTTTTGTACTATTTCAGAATTATTTTTAGTGATTGAGATTTTTAATTCGAAAGAAGCTCTGTTTTACGATTTATAATTAGTATTAGGTTCATGATGCCTTAAGACGTATATAAAGTAAAACACAAATTTACACTTTATTAGGTATGTTTAATACTATTGAATTAAGAACCTTAAGAACACACTTTAGATCAAGACTTGTGATTAAAGACGACTTTCTTTATTAGCTTTAGAAACTAACTCAAAACTAAAGCCTCACAAACTCTCAATCTCTCATACAACTCATAAGGAATACCACAACCTTGGTACCTCTTATATAAGAAAACTTATGGACCTATTCCTAGGGACCGATTGGTAACGACTGTAAGTTTTGGCTTTAGAAGATTTGACTTTAAAAATTTGAGCTGCAGATAATTTGGCTGAAAGACTTTGACTGTAAAAACTTTGGTTGTTAAAGCCTGATTGATAGTACAAAAGTGTAAAAACGGTGACTGTTATTTATTATTATTATTATATATTAATAATAAATAAAAATTATGTTAGAAATGAATTTATATGCAAATATAGTTTTATTAATGATAAGAATTTAGAAAAGAAACCATAAATTGATAAATAAATGAATAAATAAATAGATAAATATTCTCTAGAAATAAAATAATATATATTATTCATTCATTTTTAATAACCAAACATTACAATAAGAAAAAAAAAACTAAAAATCCATTATTTTTTTGGTAGGAACTTATAATCCATTATTAATAATAAAATATTTATTTAAAAGAAATGATAAAAGTTTAGAAATAAATATTCTAAATGCACACATTTTATTTATATTTATTATTTCATGCGGAAATTTAATACCCAACACATTAGTAAGAAGTGGGATAAACTTAAAAAACTTACATGGCTTTTGAAAAAAATACTAATTCTATATACTCTTTTAAACCAACATGAATGATGATGATGAAAATAAAATGATTATTAGTAAAATTGATCTTAAAAGAAAGATAGAAAAATGATAATAATTAATTTATAAATAAAAAATTATGAAAAGATATATGTAAACATGTAGAGAGTTTGTATTTTAGATAACTCCTAAAATACTAAACATTATCTCTTAAACATTTTAATGACTTATTACTCAAGTATCTTTCAAGCTTATCTCAACAAATACATCCATTGATCACTAAATCATCTTAAGAAAAGTTCAACTTCGTGATGCAACAGACAAAACTCACAAGCAGAAGAAATATTCATGTCGGTGTCATCACCGTATCGATACCAACCATGATTCCTTACTAATAACATCCTGGTTTTACAATCGCACTGGCACTTCTCTCGAACGTACACTGTTTTGAGTCGTTCCATCACCGGGTTGTCAGGCCACAAAACGCTGTCTCTAATCTTTTTAATCTTGTATCGAAGTTCCACCATCTCCTCCATTGTAGTTGACATCAACGGTTTTATAACAGAAGACAAGATCTTATAACCCTTTTGTTTTGTTTTGTCGCCAAGACAGATTAGAATCAACCCGTAGACATATTTTGCTTCTCTGTTTCCTTTTTCCGCAGCTTCAGCTAAATATTCGAGTCCTTCGTGTTTAAGGTCATCTCGAAAGTAGTTGATGAATCCTTTCTGATACAACGCTTCGGGGTTTCCACTCTTGCGACATCTCTCGAAGAATATTTCACTGTTCTGATGCCATGGGGGATAATCGATTTCTTTGAGGGAAAGTCGGTAGAAAACGTATCGTTCATCACAGATACGTCGAAACGATTTTGAAACTACTCTGAGATTACGAACCGCTGACAAGGAAGAAGCTCCGGTGCATGAAGAAATCTCCACAAGAAGATCTTCTGGTAAAGAATCGAGACAAATTCTTGTTTTTTTAGACTTCTTCCTAATAGAAGACGACGAAGGCAAAAAGGAGGATACCATGGTTGAGATTCAAGTGTGTCGAGAATCAAGTGTATGTTTCCAATTTGCCAATTTTATTATTTATATAGAGGGCTAAATTCGTTTCCTTTTTTTTAGGAGAGAAAAATAAATCCTCTTCCATATTTAAAAAGGAAAAAAATAGGTAGATGACTAAAAAATTAAAGGAAACAAATACATTAATGGCTTTAAAATCCTATTCTTAACCGGTCTAGGATTTATACCCGAGAGACTCGAGAAGTTTATGACAAATTGTATATTCATCGTACATGATCAAGAACTCACTTTAGCCGGTTTCCTTTTCGAATTGTTCTTCGGTCGGACCTTTACAAAAGCGTTTTGGAGATCCTGCAACAACAAAAAGGTTTCATTGGAATCAATAAAGACATTAGGTTTTGTACACTACTGAATTGTTTTATCAATGAATCGATGAGAAGGTAAAAAAAAAAAAGAAGAATACCCCCATTGTAAAGATCTTCTAGAGATCAGGAGATAAATGTAAATCAATCCTAAAAGAGATTCTATAGTAGCAAGAGAAGCATGTAATCACATATCGCGGAGATGATATCTAATAACTGGCTAGGTGTATCAACTATCAAGAAGACATAACATAATTAAATCCCTTATCTCCATAATAGACATACTTCCTAATACCATCTCCAAATCCGTGTGCAGACTTCAGATGATGTAAATACACAAACCCAAGCTAAAAAGTATCAGCTTTTATTCACGATCACACGAAATAGCAGTAACCACTAATCAGCCATACAAAACCTATATGTAAGGCGTTCAATCGTTTACCTGATCTGAAGTATCAGTACCAGATGATTCAGCAGACCAAAGGCTTTCCAAATTGAAATAACCCCTGGCTTTCTCATCAAGTGCATGGACTACAAACTTTCCTACACAAATCCAGAAAAGGCTAATTATAGCCACCACAATTCGAAAATGAAAACCAAGACTTGTAGATACGAAACATAGCGGCATGAAACACGAACCGTAGTCAATGACAATCCACTTGCTATTGTAGCCTTGCACAGAAGGTAGCATTACATGTTTAGCTCCTTTCTGCTTTTGCTTGGCCTGTGATTGAAACAAAGCACAGACAATATAAGAAACCAATGAGATCACTCTATCATCTTAGTGTTCAAATTCACTGTGACAAAGCAACAATTACTCAAAAACGAGATCACAAAACAGCTACTCATTATCCATAAGAGTCAATTCTCATATCAAATCACAAAAATGGCTAAATACAAATGTTTGATAGAGGATTGAATCAACAACTCGAACTCGTGAATTGAAAAAGTGGAAGGTGAAATTTGTACCCTATAGACTAATGCTTGAGCGATGTTTCTTAAGTGCCAATCGGATCTTCCGGTGGCGATGACCGTAAAATCAGCCCAGAAACAGTGATTATGTGTAGGAATCACAGTCACGTTATCAGCTTTAACGTCGGCGAGTATCTTCTCCACTTCGGGAAGTGTAAGAACATCTGAGACATCAGAGGTTGAAGAAAAAGAGGGAGAGGAAGCGAAGATGCGATTGGGAGTTGTTAAACCTAGCTTCCATGATTGATCTAGAAGACGAGACGAACAACGAGATCGGAGAGCTGTCAACATTAGCTAACGCGGTGGCGAAAAGGGTACGATTGGGTTAAACCCTAAATACCGAGTTCGATTGACCGGAACGGTGGTGGTCTGGTGCGATTTTTCCTTCTTCTTTTTTTCTTTAATTATTTTCTTATACGAAATTAGAAATAAAAACAATAATTTTAAAATTAAATTAACAAAAATGAAGTTATACTCTAAAAATAAGAGTAAAATTTTAAAATCCTCAGGTTTTCGGGTAAAAATTTGGATTTTGAGTAAAATTTTGGATATTTTCGAGTTCGGGTTGGGTTCGGGTTCAGATTTTTGAATAGAAAAGTTTAGGATCTAATAGAATAAATTTCCAAGTTCGAATTTTGATCGGTTTCGATTTTATACCCAGACATAGCCAAAACTACATAAATTACACAATTTCTTTCTATCAAACTCTATTTTCCAAATAATTAAGTAGTTTTTGAGATAAATATAACGAACTACAGTAAAACCTCTATAAATTAATACTCTATAAATTAATAACCTCTCTAAATTAATAAATTCTTCCGGTCCCGAGTTGGGACCAGTGTAAAATATGACATAAATCGATAAATTAATAAGATAATAATTTTTTTGAAAATCCTATGTAAACATATGGTCCCATCTATACTATAAATTAATAATTATATAAAATTATCTATATATATATGTATATTTAACCTAATATATATATATATGATATAAATTTATATATGTCATATATGAATTACTATGATATATATTAAAAATATTATATGTAAAATTTTTAATAAAATATGACTCTATTATTCGAAAAAAGTTTGTGTTGTTTTTTAAACTTAATAATTGCTTCTCTACTTGCAATTGGTTTTAAAAAGATATTGCTTATAAAGAAAATTTTTATTTTAGAAAGAAATTTTTTAAGAAATTACCAAATTAGGAAAATCTCTCTATAAATTAATAATTATTAATTTATCGATAAATTAATACCTCTCTAAATTAATAAAATTTTCTGGTCCCAACATTATTAATTTATAGAGGTTTTACTGTATCTGTATTCTGCAACTTCAATTATTTTACGTTAAAACTATAATTTTGTAGTTCCAAAAAAAACACTAGAATTTTATTTATTTTCCATCTTAAATTCTAGTGCATAATTTTGTATAACTTCTTCAAATTTTACATCCACGCCGGCTTAAAAGAACAACGTGGCCTAAAAAGCATATTCTCTAGCAAACTTGCAAACAGAGAAGCATATTCTGCTAATCTGCTCAATCACCTACCAATACATAAGATCGAACGAAATCAATTTAACGTGTATATCCAGTATTCTAATTTATCATGATATAATTTGTGTCCATTTCACTCATAACACCAACTAGCCGATTTTAAACTTTTTTCCTGGATAAAAACTTTATACAAAATAAAAGCTCTATACACATTATCAGTCTAAACAAATATTAGATGTCCTTGGATATTATCAACAGAAATATTTAACATTATTAACCAAAAAAAAAAACCAACAGAATTTATAAGATAATATTTATATTATATAAGATCGGATAAATGCAATTTCAGATGTTTGAAAAAAAGTTTGATAACAGCTGTTTTGTCATTAATATACTTAGTAAAAAAAAAAAAAAACATTAAATAAAAGCCGTTGTTTGTTGCCGAAGAAAAAGCGAGAAAATAAAACTCAGCAAGAAGAAGAAGAAGAAGAAGCCATTAGAGAGACTCACGCAACGACAGGTTTTGCTTTATGATTTCATGTCATCTCTGTATTTTCTTTACCCTGTAGAAGACCTATCACGCGATTGAAACCCTACGATCAAGAAAGATCAATCGATCATCGTCACAATGGATCAATCGGTGGCTTCATCTTCGTCACACTATATCTCAATCTTCACAAATTTCCCACTGATTTCATCCCTTCTAGCTTTCACCATCGCACAATTCATCAAATTCTTCACCTCCTGGTACGTTATTCATATCTCTCTAGGTTAAAGAAACAGAGAGTATTTGTAGAATTTTGATTTGGAAGATTATGAAGCTTAATTTGGTGTAAGTTTTTTTGTGTAGGTATAAAGAAAGAAGATGGGATTTGAAACGGCTTGTTGGGTCTGGAGGTATGCCTTCGTCGCATTCAGCAACAGTTACAGCTTTAGCTTTAGCTGTTGGTTTACAAGAAGGTTTTGGTGGATCACATTTCGCTATCGCTTTGGTTCTCACTACCATTGTATGTTTTTAGCTCAGTTAATTAATTACCTTTCTTGATTATCACTTCAGGGGATGATTAAGTTGTTAGGATTTGTTTGTTTGTGTGGTAGGTTATGTATGATGCAACTGGTGTAAGGTTACATGCTGGACGCCAAGCTGAGGTTTGATTATGTTTCTTTTCTTTTTTTTTCGGTGTCGGAAGCGTGTTTTGGTTTACTGATTCGGGTTTGATTTGTTTGCAGGTTCTTAATCAGATTGTGTATGAACTTCCTGCAGAACATCCTCTGGCTGAAAGCAGACCGTTGCGTGAACTTCTAGGTCATACTCCTCCACAGGTAAGTATGTAGTACTAATTGAGTCAGAGAATGATTGTGGTTATTAGTATCTGAGACTATCTATATTTTGGTGTGATCAGGTCATTGCTGGTGGAATGCTTGGAATATCCACAGCAGTTGTTGGGTACTTGGTCATCTTGATAGCAAAGTAGCTTAAGGTGTAGCGAAAGCTCGCCTTTTCTGCTCTATCGTGTGTCAAAGTCACTGGTAGGTAGTTGAAGTAGCCATGATATGCAAATGTAATCTGGAAACTGGGTTTCATCGATGTTAGTTTCTTTCCTTTTTTTGTGCTGCTCAGCTTCTAATCATTGACAACATATTATAGGTTTGTTCTTGTTAGGAAACATGAAACGTCATTATACAGAATTATGAAGTGGTAAAAAAGTGGAGTTTGTGCCTTGAAATATAGTGAACATCATCTGTTTAGATTCAGCAGGATCAATATACTTTGAAACTCATTTTTATTAAAATGCTCTATCTCTATCGTGGATCATTCTTATAAAGTAGAGTAAGGTATAATCCAAAAAAACGCCAAGCAATGGATCCTCTTTACAAAATCTTGCAGCTATCGACATTGCTATAGAGCTAATGCTAATATCGACACATTTCTTAGCATTAACTACTGTTTCCTCTGCCACTTTGAAGATGGCACGAGCTAGCTGATATGATTCCTCTAATAGTGATTGTATAATGAGGAATAGCTTTTTACGTTGATAAGACCTCCTGAAATGAAACATATAGTTTATTTAAACTAACAGGTGAGCTGATTAAGTACCTTTGATGGAGAAATCCTGCATATATTCACATTCTATCATCTTCTTGTTATCATTTAATCATTCTTAAACATTCTATACATGATTACTCATAGTCATATATACAATCATGCATCACCATTGATTAGCCACAGATTGGCCACCAAAATGGTTATGACCAAATCTGTGGCCAACGAATATCGGTGGCAAAATCGGTTGTCATTTTGAATTTCGGTGGCCACAACACATCGGTGTCCAATTCAATAGTTGGTTTTACTTTTCTAACGAATAGATTTCATATAGTCATCAGTGGCCAGCTATCATTTATGAAAGAACTACATTTCTCAATTCCTATCCAAAAATCATCACAACACATCTCAAATTCTTTTTTAGCATAATGTCTTTTACCCGAAATGTATTGTCCGAGAGAGAGAGAGTGGATGTACAGAAGATTAGATTCCGAGAAAAACAGTATTTCTGATGAGTATGTGGATGGGTTGATCACAATTCTAAATTTAGTACAAAGTCAACATTCTTACACCGAGAGGGGAAATATGTTGTTTCCGTGTGTTCAATGTAAGAACATAAAGCGTCATGATACATTGATACTACTTGTGGACGTGTCATGGAGAATTGTCAGTGGTGAAGTTTCGACGAGACCTCAAACTTAGACTCAGCCCCAACGGCAACATCAAACATAGCCTTAACCACAACCACATCTTGTGCCAAACAATGAGCTGAGTGTGGAGGACTACGACCCCCTCCATAAACAACCATCTGGTCTGATTTACTCTTCTTACATTGTTGGACAATTTTACTTCTTGTTTTCTATTCAAGTGGTAAGGTTGTTTAATTACCAAAATCTAATTTAGGGGGTGATTGGATTAGACTTTTAAGGCTTTAGAAATAAATTAAAAGTTTTCAAAGTCTATTTTACCCAATCAAGCTTTTTTGGCTTTAAAAAATTGTAAAGCCTTTAAAGTCTCTTTTTTATTTTTTACTCTTTGTTTTCAATTTTTTTTTAAAGTCACGTAAATGAGGCTTTATAAATAAATAAATTAAAAGCTTATAGTTTTTCTTCTTTTTCTTTTCATATATACATGTAAACTCTCATAACATTCACAAATAAATTAATTTTTGAAAAAATTCAGTTTATTTACAATTAATTTTTTTTTATTGTTCTATTAAGATCCACTTTCCTATATATTTGGTAGTTATTTAAAATTGTAATTTTTACAGTCACATTCTTTACCAATCAGTTATAAAATTTATACAGTCAAAGTCTTTAAAGCAAAAGTTTCTACAGCGAAAGTTTTTACAGTCAAAGTTTCTACAGCGATAATTTAAAGTCGTTACCAATCGGCCCCTTAGCCATCGCCACATATGAAGATAAGTAACAAAAAGACTAGGAAGAAACAACGATGCCTAAGATTGGAACCACATTAATAATTTTCATTTAGCTTGTAAAATTTTAAAAAGTTCACTAATATTTTTTAATTATTTTTTTGTCACATTTTAGAAAGCTTATCAAAAATAGAAAATGCGAGTTAAAGGAAGTACATAATAATGAATCCATAAGAAACCAAAAGCAATAGAGGGACCTGTCAAAGACCACGTGACTTTGTCAGTCAAACCCGGACCCGCTTTTACCCTAACCCGGACCGACAAAACCCATCTCTCGCCACTCATTCCAAGATCTTGAACCGTACACGTGTCATCATCTCTACAACAAAACCACCTTCATCTATAAAAAAAAAATCTAATCTAAAGTTACCGTTAAAAAGTACAACTGTAGTAGTCGTATCTTAAAAAAAATACCAATCTCGGGAACTACATTATTAACCTTTTCCCAAACTCTTTTACTTCTTCCAAGATTCCTCCTAATTGTTTTGTGATTGTTCCCATTGCATTTGCATTAGTACTATCATCACTTAATTATTCTAATGTTGATTACTTAGTCACTTCCTCCCCATGTACACATAATTAATAAACTTTTTTACAGTATTATTATCACAAACCAGATCTGAGCATTATTATAAAAACCCATTAAATTTAAAGTAAAAACAAAAAATAGTGGGTCTATATCAATTTCTGCTATTTATATGGAAAAAAACAGAGTGATAATTAGAGAGTTATAAAGACACTATCATTCTCGTCTATACAACAACCCATCTGGACATTAATGTCACATTTCTGAAATCTCTCAACTTCATCATCAAGTGGGTTCCTATGAGAGTGACGACTCTTTGATTGCTTCGCCACATCTTTTATTTTCCCTCACTTTGATTATTATTATCCTTCTAAGTCATTTCTCTATCCATCCATATAGATAAAAAAGCTTCGAAGATCTTTGTGTTATTTATTTTTAAAGAATGAGATCTAGTGTTGAAGATAACAAAGGATGGATAGGACCAGCAACACCGGAGATATCGAACGGTTTTGAGTTTCAGAAAGGTTCTAACCGGACACCAAACCATCACCGGTCTACTATGGGGAAGCCTGCACCGTCAAAATGGGACGATGCTCAGAAATGGCTTTCTGGTGTAGGGTTTGCTCGTGGAGGTGGTGGAGGTGGTGAGAAGAGTAGTCATCACTCTAGAAGTAATAAGCCGAGAAACTCTAACGCGGATGATCTTAGACTTATAGCTTCAGCTTCACAAAGAGAACGTGAAGGAGAAGATCAGTATGTTGAGTATGATGATGAAGAGATGGCTGCGGGAAGGCCGGAGGTTGAGACGAAGAATGTTGATTGTGGTGAATCGGTTTGGAGGAAAGATAGTAGTATTAATCCAACGGCTGTGATTAGATCGGTTTGTGTGAGAGATATGGGGACTGAGATGACTCCTATTGGTAGTCAAGAGCCTTCTAGAACAGCTACACCGGTGCGAGCTACTACACCGGTTGGGAGAAGTCCTGTGACTTCACCGGTGAGGGCTTCGCAACGCGGTGAGGCGGTGGGGATTGTGACGGAGACTGTGATGGAGGTTAGGAGGGTAGAGAGTAATAATAATGAGAATGTTAATGGTTTTGGGGAGAGTAAGAAGGCGATGAGTGCGATGGAAGCTCGAGCTATGGCTTGGGATGAAGCAGAACGTGCTAAATTCATGGCTAGGTCATTAACGTTAATTGATGGTTGGTTTTAATATGGTTAATGTGATTAGTGTTTGAGATTGAGTTGTTGTTTATTTTTGTTGTGGAATTAGGTATAAGAGAGAGGAAGTGAAGATACAAGCGTGGGAGAATCATGAGAAGAGAAAGGCAGAGATGGAGATGAAGAAAATGGAGGTAAGTTGTTCTGTCTAATTGAGGAAAGAGACTTATCAACACGTGTTTCAATCCGAATTTCGGTTCGGTTTTTTTCGTTTTTTTAAGAAAAAAAAATTAAGTAGTGTAGATAAGTTTGATTTGGATTGGATTCGTATTTTTTTGGATTCGGTTTTGGATTCAAAGAGGCTTGAGAAAAATGTGTGAATGTGTGTTTAGGTGAAGGCGGAGAGGATGAAAGCAAGGGCAGAGGAGAAGCTGGCCAACAAGCTAGCGGCGACGAAAAGGATAGCGGAAGAGAGGAGGGCAAACGCGGAGGCGAAGCTAAACGAAAAGGCGGTGAAGACATCGGAGAAAGCCGATTATATAAGGAGAAGTGGTCACTTGCCTTCTTCTTTTTCTTTCTCATTTAAGCTTCCCTCTCGCTGTTGGTGTCAATAATCGTTTATTCTCATTATTTTCTTTAGAATGTAATCGTATGGATTTAGTGATATTCAATAACTAACGCAAAACAAAAGATTCAATGGTTTTGTTTGGGGAAGTAGATAAAAGAAATTGAGCCAGGGACTCTCAATGTTAATCAAGGTCCCACGAGTGGTTTGACTATGTCAACTATGTGTACTTTTGATTACTAAGTACTAAAAACTATGTCGCTAACTTTTTTATATATACATAAACACATTGGGGAAACTCATAATCTTTGATGTGACCGGTGTTGGGCTTTTTAACAAACCAATTATAGGTGTATATGATGGAAAAGTAAAATTGATAGTACTGTACTACTTTTTTTTAATATCAATGTTTAAGTAATTTAGTTAATACTACTTGATAGTGAGTTTGATAATTTTTTTTTTTTTTTTGAAAAGTGGTATGATTTTGATTGTTAAATTTCGTAAAGAGCCAAAAAAACAAAAGTCTAAGATGAGAGATGACTCATATTATAAACCTATCTAAAATCGGTTAGGTTTCTATTAAGCATTAACGTTGGATCGCCATCATTTTTTTTGAGCGCTGAAGAACTTTTATTGAATTTACACAAAATATTACAAACATAAGCCGACGGGAATGGATCCTCGGAACTGAGCCGGCGGAAACAAATTCCCCGGAAACTAAGCCGGCGGGAATGAAACCCCCGGAAACGAAAACCAAATTAAACATGAAGACTTACAAAATCACTACTTGTTTCAAACTTCTACTTTGCGCCGATGAAATCTGAGAACAGAAGTTCATAATTCATCGGAGGATCTTCTGACAACTTCATTATAGATCTTCTGGTCTTCTTTCCTCGCTTGGTGATTTAAAGACTTGGAAAATTAAAATCTTGAGCATCCTTATGTCGGCAAAACGGTTGAACCTCACTAGAGGCTTTATGAAACCGTCGATTGAAACCTGGGTCGGAGTTGTCGAATTAATCGACTTAGATCCGGTGGGAGGAGCCAAGAACTGAGCAGATCTCGCCCAGATCTGAGAGTTGGATCGAGTGGAGGAAACCTAAAAATAGGCTGCCCAAAACCGCTTCATCTACCACAACAACAGATATGATAGCTAAGGGACGATACGATAAGAGCATCGAGATCTCCGACGATTGTAAGAAGAAGAAACAAAAGAGAAATTGAAGAGTTCATGATAATTAAAACCTAAAACCAAACGGAAAGAAGATCCGTCGGTACCGAAAGAAACTATGGCCATTAAAAACAAAAGCTAACTCTGGTGCTATGAAAGCCACCAGAATCAGGAACCAGAAGCCGGCCAACGTCGCCAATAGGAGCCGGACGCTACCAGACGGTAGCTAGCCATCTCCGCTACGGAAGCCGGAGGATGCCAGACAGAAGCCCGAAGAAACGGGTTGGCAAACACCGGAAAAGATCCGGTCGGCGAAGCAAATCCGATCTTCTCTCTAAAAGATTTTAGTTAGAGAAGAGAGAGTCGGTCGCTCCCCGAATGAATTCTCGTTTACCTTTAAAACTGTAGTGGATCGCCATCATTTAGTGTCAAACACTTTTTAAAACACTAAATATTCATGAATGATCGTTAAATTAGGTGTTTAGTATTTAATATTGATATAAACACAAGATTCTCATATACTGTATATTTTTTATATTGTACAAATTGCTCATTTCCTTTTTATAGGGTTCATCATGTGTAATAAAATAAATGGTATCAAAGCAAAGAGCATAACCTAGATGATTTCCCTCTTTTACCTTTACTTCACTCGCAAAGCACCCTGCACATCCAATTTGACATACTTGATAAAGTTCACCAACAAAACTACTTCATGTGGAGCTGAAAAAATCGAATCCATTTCTCTCTTCTTGATTCTCGTCTCCTCATCGTATCCTTCTCTTTACCTTCTCCAACATGAGTCTTCCGGTTTCTGCCTATCTAACTTTTTCATAGTTTGTAGTGGCCATCACTCGCTCTTTAAAATGAGCATATGTACTCCTTTCTCATCTCCGTTAGCTTCAGCGACTACATATGTCATCCCTCTCACTGCTCCAGTTGTTCCGTTGTCTCCTTCATAATCTCTCATGCACCAACTCACAATATGGTCACACATCATATTCATAAACATGTTACAAAGCTCAATCTTGCAGCTTCAATGACTGCAATGGAACCAACCTCGATTACACAAGCTCCCTTGTTCATAACATAACTTGAGATCTGGTTTCTATGTCTTGTGCTCTGAGTATTGTTGGATGTAAGTGGGTATTTATGATAAATCGATTACCCAACATAGTATTGCTATGTACAAATCCCACATCGTAGCTAGATGTTTTCAGTAGTGCTCCGACATCGACTTTCATTACACCTATAATCTATTATAGTGTTTGTAGTCAAGGTGACGACGATTCGTTTGATTTTGGGTGTGGTTATCTCACGAAATTGATTTTTTTTTTGGTCAATTTGATGGTAAAATCTCACGATAAAAATTCATAAGTTCTGATACATATTGTAAATTTAATAAATATTAATTAACGTTTATATAAATATGTTGTGGTTCCAATAATATTGTTATAGACGTTTAAAAATAGTTTAAAAATAAAAAGAAACACATTTATTAATTAGAAAATTTAGGGGTTTCTTTTTAGTAAAACAAATAAAATGGAGGGGAGAAATACAAAAAAACGATTTAAGAGACCTCAAAATCGGAAACTAGCTTTTAGCTTTTAGCTTTCGACGAGAAACTTCCTTCTCTCTCTCTCCGCCATTGTTCGTTCCCTCTCGACGGTAAGCTATATCCACCCGTCGTCAATCGGAACTCTGCGAATTCTTTATCAATCGAATTTTCACTTTCCAAATCTGAGTTCTCTTCTCGTTTCGTCGTCTCTTCCTCGGTATCCGCGGGTCTCGCTTTCGATTTCTAGGGTTTCACGGTTCTGATCACAAGTTCTGCTTCAATTTTTAAGCGATTTGATCACAAGTAGCTGTTTGTTCGGTACGTAATTCTAATTTTGACATCGCGAGGTATAGTCTCTGCGATTCTGATTTTGAACACGGCTAGAAGCAGATTTAAGAGTTCGTCAAATTAGGATTTGGGGTTTTCGTTTACCACTGAAGTTAAGATTGGAACTGATTGTATGGCTGCTGGGAGGAATTTAAGATATCCTGACCATGAACTGAGAGACCAGGAATCGAATTCTAGATTTTCTAGGCGTGATAGTGCTTATTCGAACGAGGATTATGACCATGTTAGGAACGGTGCTCTTGATAATGAAAAGGGACGGGTTAGTAATCTAAGACACGGGGATAGCGGTAAAGATAGAGATAGATTTAGGTCCGGAACTAGACAGCAAGAGAAGGAAATGGTTAATAGTGGGTTTCGGTTATCGAAGAGCAATCCAGGTAGTAGGGAAGTCTTACTTGATCGTGGTCCTAAAAGATGCGTGTTTTCAGCTCGGTGTGTGGATAGGGAACCAGGTGAGCTCTCTAGTGAGAGTGGGTCGGACGATTTGATTGAGTCGGAATCACTGGCGAAAGTTAATGGAGTTGTGAAGGAGGTAGAGAATAGAGCTCAAAGTCCTGTAGAAAAGAAGAGAAAGTTTTCACCGATAGTATGGGACAGAGATGACCATGAAAGAAGTAATTCGAGCAGAAATGAAAAACCTGTCGAGGTTACTCCTCTTCCTCCCCCACCACCACTAATTAAGAGGTCAAGCCAGTCACCTAGTGTCAGTTGTGGGGGTAATTCTCATTTTTCACCTGCAAAGAGTAACATGCGTCAAGATCCCGTGGAAGTTGGTGTTTCTGTGCCTGCTTTGTCACCTTCGGTAGAGATGTCTTCTTTGTGTGTGGTAGAACAATCATCAAATGCTGGGCAGGATGGCAAACAAGAGGATGCAACACACCTGGAAGAGGAGGAAAACATGCCAACAAGGCATATATCATCCTCTAGGTGGGCTGCTGGCAACAGTTCTCCAAATGATGAAGGTGAAATAGTAGAAGAAGTGGGAGCAAGTAAAAGGAGGAAGAAACCATTTCCCGTGCAGGGGAGATTGCGCAATAAGTCTCAAACCCCTGAGGTCGGGGAGTTAGTGAGGGAAGGTTATAGATCATCTGATTCCGACGAAAGGGGGCACCATTCTTTGCCAGGAAGTAGAGATGATTTTGAGGAGAAGGATGCTGTTAAGGGTGACAAGATGGAAATAGATGAGGAGGAACACAGAAGAGGAAACACTAGTGACAGCCTTAGTGAAACAGATTCGGATGACGAATATGTTCGGCATGAGACACCTGAACCTGCCAGTACTCCACTGAGAAGTATAAACATGCTCCAGGGTTGTAGAAGTGTTGATGAATTTGAGAGATTAAATAAGATAGATGAAGGTACTTATGGTGTGGTTTATAGAGCAAAGGATAAGAAGACAGGAGAAATTGTGGCATTGAAGAAGGTGAAGATGGAAAAAGAAAGAGAAGGTTTTCCATTGACTTCTCTTAGGGAAATTAACATACTTCTTTCTTTTCATCATCCATCAATAGTGGATGTTAAAGAGGTGGTCGTGGGTAGTAGCCTTGATAGCATTTTTATGGTGATGGAATACATGGAACATGATCTTAAAGCATTGATGGAGACAATGAAGCAGCGTTTCAGTCAAAGTGAAGTTAAATGCTTAATGCTTCAACTTTTAGAGGGCGTCAAGTATCTTCATGACAACTGGGTGCTTCATCGAGATTTGAAAACATCTAACCTGCTTTTAAACAATCGGGGTGAGTTGAAGATATGTGACTTTGGTTTGGCTCGGCAATATGGCAGCCCGCTGAAGCCTTATACTCATCTGGTTGTTACGCTTTGGTACAGGTAAATGCGTTTTTACCCTATTCTAGTTTATTGAAAATTGTTGGTTTCTACATTTACGATTGTAATTTGATGTCGGGTGGACTTTCTTGTATTTTTGGCCATTGTTAGTATAACCTTAGGTGCCACATCTCCTTTCCGGTATAGCTGTACTACACCTTACTCCCTTTTCTATTCCTGCACATTAGGATCAATGATTCTAAAAGTCCTGTTTCTAAATGACGTTCCATGGTTTCTGATATTTTTCCCAATGACACCACAAATTTGAATATTGTGGCTGACTTGGATCCTTATCTTTCCTCTTTGAGAATAGTCTTCATAAGATGCCAGCTTAGCCATTGAATACTTAACGCTTTTGCGGTATTTGCTTGGACTCCACTTAGAATGACCCATTATAAACTGGGCACATTAGGAAATATATGTCTTCTACTTTCTTGATTTATTTTGTTCCTTGTGTTGACTCTCCCTTCTTGTTTTAGCAATAATCACTTCCTCCAAGACCAAGCCCAACGACTGCATTTGTTTTTCCAGGGCACCTGAACTTCTCTTGGGAGCAAAACAATATTCTACAGCCATTGACATGTGGTCACTGGGCTGTATCATGGCAGAACTATTAATGAAGGCGCCATTGTTCAATGGGAAAACGGAGTTTGATCAACTTGACAAGGTATTTTAAACATCGGTTTTGATTTGGATCTCCAGCCAGCCTAGGACCACATACAGCGTATAAATGATTGCTTCTTTTAATTCACAGATTTTCAGAATCCTTGGTACTCCCAATGAATCCATTTGGCCTGGGTTCTCCAAGCTGCCTGGAGTCAAGGTCAACTTTGTCAAGCATCAGTAAGTATTTATAGTTCCTTGTAGTTTTCAGTTTTTATGCAAGGATAACCTAGTATAAATTTGCTTAAAATCTCCAATGTTGTTCCCAGGCTTTATAGCTTTAGGTGATGTGGTGTGGCTCTCTGGCTCGTTAGTGGATTTTTATTGTTTTCATAGTTGTTATGCCGTTCTTCTCACCGCTGGCCTGTTCTTTTAGGTATAACCTATTACGTAAGAAATTCCCAGCCACTTCATTCACTGGTGCACCAGTTCTGTCCGATGCTGGGTTTGACTTGCTGAACAAGCTCCTAACGTACGATCCTGAGAGGGTAATAGAAAATATATATCTGTTGCATCCATTAATCCAGTATGCACCTTAATTGTTCCTTGACTTTTGGATCTGTGGGGCTTCTTTTGTAGAGAATAACTGTTGATGAAGCTCTAAAGCATGATTGGTTCCGTGAAGTTCCTCTGCCAAAATCCAAAGATTTCATGCCTACTTTCCCTGCTCAACATGCCCAAGACAGGTACTGAGATCTATCTAAACTGAAACTCACTGGTTGACTTTAATTCTGTCTTTAACCTTTTCTTCTATGTGAAGGCGTGGGAGGAGAATGGTAAAGAGCCCTGATCCTCTGGAAGAGCAACGCAGGAAGGAATTAACACAAACCGAACTTGGGTCTGGCGGTCTGTTTGGCTGAAGTGCAGCACGCCGGTCGGAGGTAGCAGTTGGAATACAACCTTGTTACTCTCAAATACCTTGGAATTACCACATTGTAGGCGAGGGCTGCTGCTTAAGTGGAGGTTGGAACATTTGTATCTCAGAATATCATTCATGCTTTCTTTACTCACTTTGAGGGTCCATGGTGATTTGTGAAGATGATTTTCCTCCTTTCGCCACTGAGAATCCTTGCAGGTTTAATGTGTTCACAAGCTAGGCTGGTCAGTTAGTGCTACGGCTTTTTGACAGTGCTTGTTCTGTAAGGTGTGGCTAGATAATAAAAACTCATTTCTTATTAAAATTTATGTATGTAGCATAGTGTTATTGAATAGTGACCCTTTTTTTTAACTACTATGAGGGAGAACCTATTCTTTTCCCCGACAATTCTCTTTATCTACCCTGCTTTTTATATATAATATTGACATTGTGTTTGCAAGAAACACTGGTGTTGAAGTGGAGGTGACACTCTTCTTGTCTTGAAGAAGATCTTATGCGGTTGCTGAAGAATCTCCGCAAGGTAATGTATAGTCCTGCTGCTTGTAGGGTTGTAACTTTTTTTTTTTTGGTGTGCGTTCTCTGAGATCAGATGGTTGCTCTATAAGCATACAAATATTATAGTTTCTAGTCTGTAGGGTGAACAATTTTATGTGGATTCCGCTTTCTACTTTGATTGCTCAGGAGCTCGTGACAGCATATAAAGTAAATCATGGGTACTCTGGGCAGGGATAACCATGCCAATGTCTCTTAAATAAGCTATAGCCCCATTTTCTTTGCAGTTTGTTGATTTCATGGTTATACTCGGACTTAGGTTTTCAGTAACAAAGTGTACTAAAATTGACATTTTTCGTCTTAAGACTCTCAACCTGTAAAGAAGAATTTGCAGGGAAATGTTAACAAGTGACTTGTGTAGAACATTCTTTAAACCAGCCAGTTTCTTCTTGGATCCTTGAAAGTTTTATCTTTCATTTTTGCATGGGCATACATCCGTTGATTTTGACATTTTATCGTGATTCTAGCCTGGAATAGCTGTATTCAAGCTGTAACTCTTTCCCAGAGACACGTCATGACACTAAAAATGGTGATGCAAGGAAGCCTTGAGTCAAGGTCCAGGTCATTTACAGAGTTACAGGTCAAGAAATGGATGACAAATCTATCATAAAGTACCGGATTCGTAGTGGGCATGTATCAATATAGTTGAGCATGCATCTTGCTGTAGTGTTTTGGTGGTGTTGGACATGACGCTTACGGCCTTTTCATTGAGGACCCCATGAATATGATATTTGAACCTTGACATCAATGCCTAGCCAATTGTTTTCATAAAGAACACTCCCGAAGTGGTCAGTCTCCAATCGCTCTTAAAGAATTGGTCCAAAGTCTGGACCGGAGTCAGATTGCTTTTAACGAGGTCCAAAGGCTTGACTTGTGCGGATTCCATATTGGAAATGCCCCAAAAACATTTAAGTATTTAGTGGCAGGATAGATAAACATGAACTTGAACATAAACTAATGATGTACTAATCGCCATTCACATGAAAGAAAGATGAAAAAAGAGTGTAAGAGGTACAAATTAAGCCTCGTCACTATAGCTTTGTACACTCTTCACGTAAGCAAGTTAAGAGACGCTCATGTCAAGTATCTTCTCCTATAAATTGAAAAATCTCACTATATGGCAAAAGGTAAAAAAGCTATGCATGATACACCAAATCCTTCTCTCTTTTTTGGTCATTCAGAACCGAAAACCACAGTCTTGCCAAGTACAAAAGTAACTAGAGAGAGCTCAATGAAGAATATTGTGTTTATCAAATGCCTGTCTACTGTCCACCCGAATATCGTTATCCCGCCTGGATTCATCTGCAAATACAACACTGCAACATATCACCTCATTAGCCATCATCATCTCTGAATTTGGCGGAAAAGTTACAAGTAAAAAAGGGCGAAACAATCCTCACCGAAAGCTTGTCTTTTGTGATATGAGGACATGGACATGTATGAAGGAAAGTGGTTAGTAGAAGGCATTCTCATGTAGTGATCCATTGATTCCACATCACTATCTGAACGGGAAATCGGAAAGGAGATGGGTGGATTCGTGGTGGCCTCCAAGTGAACTCCACTAGGAGATGTCCTTATCTGAGTTGAATCTGTAGACGAGCAAGACATCATCGCATGCCATCTACTTGCAACTGATGCTATTGCTTGAGCTCTATGAGATATTTTTGTTGCTGCATGCAGACACAGAATGATTCCAACAACTTGGACCACAGCCGAGACCTGAAAACATATCATGCTCCAAGCTTAACCTCACCACATAAGAACATAACACCAGTGAATAAGAAGAAGAAGCACCAGAGGTTGACTTACCGCAAAATCACCACCATTTACATAAGTGATACGCCCGCTATACGCAGTGGTCTGGAAAAGCGTAGTAAACTGGCTAGCTGTGACAACCAGAAACTGTAAAAGTAGAAAGATGCGGAACCTATGGCTTATTTTGGAAAGATAATGACGCAAACGCATATGCTCGTAGATGAAAAGGGAGATTTCAGACTCCCCTTCTAAGAGCTTTGCATAATCTTCAAAGTGAATAACTTGCAAGTTACATACTAAATGAAACATGGCACTTGCAGCTAGAAATACAGTGCTTAAGTAAGTCCATGACAAGATCATAGACAAGAGAATTGCAACAGATAGCCACGGCTGGTCATGAGGCACATAATACATTCGGATGATCTCACGAACAGCTTTCAACGCAAAACATGGCAGCGACCAAACTGCAAGCAACCTCACAGAGTTCTGCATCACAAATAAAAAAGCTTACTTGATTAGAAATCTTGAAAATTCTCACTAAAAAGAAACATTTTGCATATTAGAATTCTCTTGATCTAGATGTTATACACCAAGTAAGTTCGACTCTCGCTTAGGATGGGCTATTGCAGCCCCAATAGCGAGAGAGATATACGGCTTCGGCCCAGAACTACTCAATTAACCATAACAGAGAAAGCTACCGAGCATACCAAGATTTGTTGAATGTATTGAGCCTTGAGACGATCCATTCGACCACTAAGTTGATCAACGAACAAAAACTTTCTAATTCCATGTTTTCTCAAATTATGAGAAACACAAAGCAAAGAAACACCAGCCAACAACGCCTGTGAAACAACGATATTGAGCTCAAAACTCTTGTATTGATATCTCTCACACCCTAAACAATGCCCTAGCTCCAACACTGTAACCGGAAGCACCAAACCAATCGCTAAAAACACAATCCAAGACAAAACAAGGCTTCGTGTAGACGATTGATTAAACCCAAGGAGCGTCAGAAACGTCTCTAACCATTCCAGCGTTCGGTCTAGGTCATCATTAACACCCTCTCCTCCTCCTCCGCCGTCGGTTTCCGGCGAAGGTCGTTCTTGATGATCCTGATTTGAATTGATCAACAACGGCGTTTCAACGTCCGGTGATTGTTGTTGTTGTTGACTCTCCATCAGATACGTTGAGAGATTTCAACAATATGGAAGCTCGTTAATGGCGGTTTCGATCTCATTTGAAATCGCCATCTACCGAATCAGAAGACTCTCGTGATATCGACGGTTGTGATTCATTTCTCCGATTGATCTGAAAATTGAATTTTTTTTTTGAAGAAATTGGGAATATAAATCCAAGAATCGAGGGATTTGGCATTTAGTTAGCGGTGTGATTTGGGAGGGGAAATTTATAAAATTAATTTCTGGTTTAGGATGTTTTAAGCCGTTAGATTAAAAACTCAAAGTGGGGTTAGGTTTGAGTTTAACGGTCGATGATGGATGCGGAACACATTTGATAGAGTGTGACCAGTTTCCCCTGATTATTGTAGACGTGGAAAAGCCGCCTAATAAAACTATTTGATCTCAAGTCGGATAACCAATGTAAAGAAAGATTAACAAATTTTAATAAGCTGATAAGATAATTTTTTTTTTTAACTCATACTGTATATAAATATATATATATATATATATATATAGTTTCATTAGTATCATAAATTAATGACCATATAAATTGATATATATATATATATATACAAATTTTTAAATCTTTTGTGAGAAATTCATTCAAAGTTTGTTTTGTTTAAAGCATTTTCAAATAAACAAACAAAATAAGAAGATCCTACACTAAGCAGCAATATGTACAATTACAAACATTAGTAAAGACGAAATGACCATATACCAAATAGATTATGAGACGGCAGAGGGTCAACTAATCCTGGGGTTTGGGTTTTAAACCAAATGAGGATCACTCTTTCTTTAAAGAGTGTTTTAAAGCTGTGTCATCCTTCTCAAACCTTCGGGTTTATGTGGAGAGATAAGCAAGTGAAATCTGATTAAAGTCCAATACCCACAATTTTTGGAAGGCTCTCCTCTTCGGGGGAGTCTCAGCTAAAAAAAAAAAAAATATATATATATTTTTGTGGACATCGTCATAATTCGTGTGATAGGGATCAATGATAATTTTTTTTTTCTTTTTGGTCGTGAAAAGAAAAAGAAAAAAAAAAACTAATTTCCTCAGATCTGAAAAATTATAAACTATTTTCTTTCATCATACAAATAATAAAACATTTAGAATTTAAAAATAGTGTTTATGTGAATTATTCAAACGTGTGAGTTATATAAACATGAAGCGCATATAATAAAGAAACCATCTACACAATCTCATTGTTGATCGGCTAGTAACAATTTTCTGTCCAATTAATTAAATATGATTTTGTCAGTTACATAAACTAAGATCCATTTACACATCCAGCCTAAAATAATGAATATTTACTTACACATAACCAAGAATTTAATACATGGTGATATGCCATCAAGTGGAATATATATATACTGTATATATGTTACAAATTACATTTACCATAATTTTGATATGGTTTCAGCTAAACCGCGATAGAGAACTGGTCACTTACAAATGTATAATGATCTTTACACAAATAAAGCAAAATATGTCATAAACTATATCTTCATTAATTTCGTGACAATTTTTGTACATACATTTAATGACGACAAAAACTCCATTAATCTGTATATAAAATCCGACTTAAACCCAATTGACTAAATACAACTAAACAAATGCATAAGCAATGAGTTTTTCTTATCCTTCAGAAAAGAATTTACAAGTTTGACATCCTAAACATTATTATGGCTCCACCCTTGACCTCATTAATAACATATATGCTTATAATATAATTCTTTCCTCGGCGTCGGACATCTTTCTTTTCTCCACGCCGGTATTTTGCGTTCTCGATCGATCATAAACGATATGTTGTGCCTTAATATATTTTTTCTTCTACAGATGAATGTAAGTGTTATTGTCATGTAAACTCATTGATCTGACATGAAAAAACCAGTGAAATTTTGTTCGATATGAATTCCTCGTTATCATAACGGTTCCATTATTTCATGAGATTGAGATCCATACTTGTAATACTATCATTTTTTTATTACTCTTTTTTCAATACCGATTTTCTTTCCCTCAATCTTTTTATATTTATTATTTTTTTTTTCATTTATGAAAAGCTTTGGTTTATGTTGTGGTTAGATGGATTTCATGAAATGAAGTTCGAGCAAAATGTAGTTTGCAACATATTTTTTTTTGCTGGTTATTTCACCGTAAATTTAATTATGTTATAGTAGTAAACATATATTTATTATTTTAATTGAGATGTATAGCCATGCGATAGATCTTAGTCCATAAAATTGACAAATATTTTTCTAATAAACTGTATTTGTTTAAGATATCGATCTTAGCATATTATACTCTTAATATATATATATATGGCTTAGACGCCATTATTCTAGAAACATATGGGTTAGAGATTACATGTTCATTTTTATTAATAGTGGTTGGAATTACACATTCAACAAGTGTGAAGAGATACTACGATTAGAAAGACCGCACAAGATAACAAGAAATATAGTAGTTGGTATAAACTCACGATCAGTTCTATATATATGAAATTCTGCTTTTTGACCCACTTCTATATAATTGTTACTTTTAAATCACAAAAAGATTAATAATACAATCCAACAACTAGAAACCCAACCAAAAGCACCTTTAACCACTATATGATTCACAAGACAGTTTTCGATTTTTTTTTGTCCTAGAGAAGCATGACCTCGTGCAGGGCAACATTAGTTCTTCTTGAGATTTTTATGTCGCATGTTTCAAAGAAGAAGCCAGTGAGGGATGATTAAACCTTCTTGACTTCTTGTGTATATTACATGATACGTTGGAAACAAAAAAAGAAGTAATATTCCTCATATAAGACATAATACGATACAAATCAGTTGTGCATACATCTAAATAGAAATGCTGTTGGGAATACCACGGCCAGTGACTCCATGTGGTGAAGTAGGGAGAAGTAGTTCATAAGGAGGCATCCCAGCACCTGTTCTGTTCTTGAGTTTCTTGTCCTTGTTTCTCTCGTTGATCGTCTTCTCTATCTTCACAAGTTCTTCCGAGAACTTGTTAAAATACTTAACCACTTCTTCATCTTGGAACCAATGTCTTTGCACTTCTCTCAGCTCGATCAAGTATTCTTCATCAGGGGAATGTGTCGAGAGCGTTTCTTGGACCGCCATCACTTTAGTTGCTTGGAGCTGTGTTGGTAGAGAGCTTAGGAAGCTGTATTGAGGGTTTCGCATGAACATTTCGTAGTCCGGGTCGGTTTCTTGCGGTATAAGTTTCCTCAACAGCGTGGGTCGGTTTGGGACATACCCTCCGAACGGGTACTGTCCGAAGTTTATGGCTGCGTGTTGACCCGAGGCGATCCATATCATGTTGGTTAGGATTTGGGATAAGTCTTGTGTTGTGTTGAGTTTAGGCCACCAAGTTTCGTCTTTTTTGTCGTAGTGACCTTTGTTCTTGATCTCATCCCACCAAGCTTGGAGCTCAAGGTCAGAGGTTATGGATTTGGGATCAGAGTAGAAGTGTTTGACATAGGATTCGACTAGGCTCTTGATGGCTTTCCAGATCAAAAGACCGTCTGCTGCATATGGATAATCATCGATCACAAGCTTCACGCCACATTCGGCTGATGAATCCTCCTCTGCCATTCCCCTGTAAATGATGCCAGACCGCATTAGCGAGAGACAAAAACAGAGTAGTTTGTTATAAACAAAGCAAAGAGGTTTAACCTCCGAATAAGATCAGCAGGAAGTCCTTCCATGTCAAACCGCCACATGCTCTTGTACGCTGCAGAGCTAAGTTCCATTGCGTATTTTCCGGGAGTGAAGCAACTTTCGATGATTCCTCCTCCGTTGATTAAGCTTTTACGCGCACGAGCATTGATTTCAAGCGTGTAGCGCATATGAGGATGAAGCAGCTTGTAAACCGGATGCATTGTACTCAATTGTCTGTTAGTAGCAATGATGTAAGGCTCCATGGCAGCGTGAGTCCTTAGCCTGAGAAAGTTGCAAAAACACAAAATTATGTCTCTTGAAAATACCATTGGAGACAACAAATCAAGAAAGTAACTTAATTTACCAGTGGTTCACAAGTTGGTGAACACCAGCATCATTTGAACAGACATGAGCTTTGGCTAGTTTCCAAATCCAGTGAGTAGTAGCGTCATGTCCGTGAGTATAGACAAACTTGTTCTCGGATTCGGGTGTAGGAGGCAGCGAGAGCTCTATAGCCAACGGCCGCAGGGCTCCGTTCTTTGAATAATAAAAGATTGTTCTTGAAGCATATGTCTTTCTTGGATCTTCTTTGATAGAGTTTATCTTCTCTACAAATGGCAAGAGCATGTCATGGTAATCCACAAGAAACAATCTCTTCTCCTCAAGCGCCTGCATTAGTCGCGATCAACAAGATGAGAAGATTTGATCTCAATCAGAAAAATGTAAACTTGTCACACTAGCTAATCAACCTTTTCTATAGTCGTTCCATAGTGTTCAACTTCTCGAGCTATCACTTCTTCTGTGAGAGCAGATTCTTGAGGTCCATATAGAGCAGGGTCAAGCTTGCTTCGAATCGGCAGCTCCTGTCATAACATTCCAAAAGTTTCAGATACTCTTCCTAGAAGATTCTTGATTCAAATGGTACAATGAAACACACCTTTAGCAGCTCAATGTTCACAGGATTGACACCAGCAAGAGCTTGACGTCCGAATTCATTATCTCGCAGCCACGCAAACCTGTCCCCTGAAAACAACACATAACAGAGGAATCAAATATGTTAACATTTCAAGAAAATAATAGTACTCTGAATGAGACAATATCATAGACAAAGTTACATTTTATAACGGCTGGAGTGTCATATTTTAGCAGTGTTTCAGTAACATTGAGGATCCCATTCATGAAACCGCCAATAAAGCCGCCTAGGCCAGTGTCCTTTGGCTCGGTATGTCCCAAGACAATGTTAGATTTATATAAATTGTCGATATCCGAGAAGCATGTGAAGGGAATGTCTAAGTTTGACAATGCTGCTGAAATAGATGGCACAAGATTGTGAAAGAGAGCCTTAAATCTCCCAGCTCTGAAGGTATCTCTCTTGATTTCCTCGAAAACTTCATCTCTTGGAACATAAAATTCTTCCTTCTCCTTTCCTCTGCTCTCACACGGAGGATCTGAATGATTCAACAATAAAATGTCTCATACTAGTTTATATATAGTAACTCAAAATGTTCTCTTAAAAAGATCAATCACCTTTTGAAACAAGAGGCCGGCCGGTCCTGCAGCGTCTTGGATAAGGCGTCTCTGGAACACCGAGAACAGGCCTAACTCGTTCTTTTTTACGTGGATCTCCCAAATCATTGTAAACATCGTAATCATAAATCCTCTCATGAGGCTTTCTCTCGCCTTTACCGTCACCACGGACACTGACCAAGTCCTTTTCCCTTAGTTCTTTAATCCCATCCGGTGTCTCGGAAGGTAGGCATGGCTATGAAACAATAGTTCCTACTTGTTAGCAAAACACATTTTAAGACACTTCAAAAACATAAAGAAGAAGAAGAAGATACTCACTTGACTTCTAAAGATAATCCTGGCTTGAGGATTATCACTCCTAGACTGAATCCAAGTGTTTGCAGGGAAGAGAATAGTGTCACTGGAATCTTTAATGATAATCTCCGACAAGCAAATCTCAGTGGAAAGAAGATTGGTGACAAGAATGGCACCAGGTTTACCAAAGTTAAACGGGACAGTGAAATCGGCAGTAAATTCGAGGTATCTCGGATCTTTCACAGCCTTAGGGAGACCCAACACCGGAGTTTCTAAACTCCTCCGACCTTTACCAGTGTCTGCAAAATAACAAGAAGCTATTCATATACATATCTAATCTCTACGTAACATTACTTGTAACTAAAAAAAGTGGTAAGAAAAAAATATACATGAAGTACATTCGGTGACGTGGAATTAAGATCTCACCAAAAAAAAGACGATGAAATTATGAAAAGTCAAGAGTCTTTTTTATTACATTCTTTAAGACTCAAATTCTCAATAAGTATATACTAGAGACCCCACGCATTAAATTTGATTTAATAATTGTGTTACAAAGTACTCAAAACTATGGGCCAATTACCGAGAATACTAGCAAGAAAATAAAAACGGATTGATAATTTTGACGATGTGCCTCATAAATGTGAAAACAATAATGTGCAAAAATTGGTGTAAGGTAAGCAAGCTATGTCTAATCTCAGATCTAGCAAGGAAGAAGAAATATTCGGTTTATCATTTGGTAGTAATATATTATATAGAAATGAAATATACAATCTTTAGAATGACCAACTTGTTCAAGCAAGAATGGTCATTGATAGCAAAGGAGGGATATAATTAGAATTAAGATTGGCCGATGGGTCTTTAATTAATCAAATCTGTAACGATTTGAATTATCAATTAATTATGCACTAGTAAATAGCTGTCATCTTAAAGCCTAACCAAAAAAAAAAAACAATCAACAAAGATTCAAGAAAACAAGAAATGCTAGCAAGAATCAAAAGCTAATTCTAAGACAATAAAATCCAAAGAAGAAACAAACAAATTGGAAACTGTAACTCAAAATCTAAGTGTTTAGCTTTGTTCTCTAGCTCAAAATAGTAACAAACTGATTTATCAAAAGCTAAAAAAGGAAACTCGAATTTTAGAAAAATTACCAGGATCGATTTCTTCACTGACAAGCTGAATCAACATCCCTTGACCAATAGCTTTCATGAGTAGCTCTAATTGATGTTCAAATCTCTCTGTTAGCTTCTCTTTGATCTTCTTTCTGATCTTCACAAAAGCAGTAACAGTCTTTGATCCCGTATACTTAGATCTTTGCCATGGAAATGGAGAAGAGTTTATAACTGGTTTGTTTGCACTTTTTCCGCTCTCTTCTTGATCAACTGCTTTTTCTTCTCGGCTGATCACTGCTCGAACCTGTTTTGAAATAGGAACTCGGTGAGTTCTCCGCCGTGGAAGAGCCGGAAACGCCGGAGATCTACCTAGGCTGACGCCGTTGAAGTTGGTCTTCACCGGAGACGCTACGAACATTTTTACTTTTGTTTGGAGTTTTGCGGTGCGAAGAAAGAGAGAGAGAGAGAGATGATAAATAAGGCAAACGCGAAACGTTGCTCGTGGACCTCGTGCTAGAGGATTGAGTCGAGCAAAAACGGTGGCGTTTTGGTTAGTTTTTCATTTTTCGGACAGGAGAATGTGTTTGACCGTGAGACAGTGTCGTCACTTTCACACCGTAAATGGGGTTGGAATTTACTTGTCACGCGTGTAAGAGCGCGTGAGAATCAGACTCCAAAAAACCAGGTGGTGACACTGTAATTTCTTCTGGTTAAAAAAAGAGGATTATTGTTGATTTTGCCATTTTTCATAGAATTTTTTTGAAATTGCCACTTTTACTAAAATCTTACGGATATGCCATTTTTAACATTTAAAAATGTACGTATTTCGGATTTTTTTTGGTAAAAATACATAGTTTATACAAAATACTAAACCCTAAGAACAACCACAACCGACTAAACCCAAACATAACGAATAAAACGCATGTTAAATCATATTTCCGTAGCCTGAAAAATGGTAAAATCCATAAACTATTTCAAAAAGGGCAAAATCCACAAATGCCATCCCAAAAAATGGCAAATCCCTAATTGATTCTAGAAAAAGGGATAAGCGGTATGAAATTTTTGGGGAGATATTTTTGTCAACGCTATTAAAAAAACAAATACTACTACTTTTCTAACTTTTTTTTTGTGAGTGTAGTGTGTGTTATTTTAATATGAACATGTAGTTTCGAGGTTACGTGTAACAAATCACTGACGTTTTAGAAGGCACAAGTGGACCAGTTGAGCAATCTTCAAATATATCAACAAAGCCACCTTGGTAAATCTCCTCTAGTTTTACATTCTACGGTGTTTTAATATATATAAGAAGAATTGTTTTCCAAAAAATGTATGTTAAATCTGATAAAAAATTTGTTTACGTTCTACGTATGGATCGTCTTTATCGTAAATCTTGACCGCTTCTTGTTTGTAGGCAGTAGTAATGTACCGGTGTGGCTTGCTTGCTTCACCAAACATAATTGTATAAAAAAGTGCCTCTTGATGTCAAAATATATATCAAAATTTGGAGTTTTGGACATTAAAAACTCCGACCACATAACATGCATATATATACACTCATTGCTGGAGGCATTGACTGCCTTTAAGTTTAGGTTAGTTTTAGGTTTTATACTTAAATTAAGCACATGCTCTTTTGATTCCCAACCAAATAAACATACATTATTAAGCTTGGCTGTTTCGTTGGACGTAAATCCTCAAATCTCTCATTATAACTTTCGATCTAATCCATAGATACTTCCATAAGACGATGTATAATAGTATAAACTAATTCTCCAAACCTTTTGGTCTTTCATTAATATTAATAATTGCAAATGTTTACATATATATCCATTTAAAGTATTACACCTTGTCTGAAATCTGAATTAATTAGAGAAACCGTGTGAACATGTCAACTATGACCGATCCGAACCATATATAATATGACACAAAAACGATGACTGGGAGATCCATTTTGTATTTGCGACCTTGAATTTAAATCATGCCAACCAAACTATTGCTTCTCTACAATATAATAAAATTTAAATAATTTTTTATACTAGATATAAAGAAGAAATAATAATATGGATCACAAACATACAATATGTACCTATATGTACCTGAGTACCTCGTGGACAAATTCTTATTCCCCTAATGGTATAATTTGTACATAAAATATATTAAGACTGTTAAATGTCAAATGTCATGTGTGGATGCACATCAAAGTTATGATAGATATCTCAAGCATGCCCTTCACGTAGCCAGCTAGGATCTTTGTGTATACAGTATTTAATTTGCAATTATTTAAATATGAGAATCACAATCCTATTGAAGATTGAAAAAATATTGTAACACGATATTCTCTCAGTTTTAAATCATTTAGACATTTAGGAATTCTATTTTTTATGTGTATAATCATTATTATATTTCTTAATTTACCATACTAAAATCTTTTTAAAAGAGAAGTTCTAAGAACAATTAAGAGAGACAGTATATGTATGTTTGTAATTGTATATAATTTATTGATTTATGTGAAAAAAACTCAAAAGATCTAATAATTTGAAATTGAGTGAATGTTAATTTTGGTTGATAAACCACGAAATTTGAATTTATGGAGACTGAGATCTCGAACTTTCAATTTAAGGGGAAACTGGAGTTTAACTTTCGTTTTGTGTGGACTGGAGACGAGACCCGAAATCTGTGTTGTTATGGTACTACAGTAAAACCTCTATAAATTAATAATGTTGGGACCAGAAAATTTTATTAATTTAGAGAGGTATTAATTTATCGATAAATTAATAATTATTAATTTATAGAGAGATTTACTAATTTTGTAATTTCTTAAAAAAATTTCTATCTAAAAATAATTTTTTTTCTTTATAAACATTATCTTTTAAAAACTAATTACAAGTAGAGAAACAATTATTAAGTTTAAAAAATAACACAAACTTTTTTCGAATAATAGAGTCATATTTCATCAATTTTTTTACATATAATATTTTAAATATATATCATAGTAATTCATATATAACATATATAAATTTATATAATGTGTATATATATATATATATATATTGATAAGTTAATACAATTATTAATTTATGATATAGATAGGACCATATGTTTACATGAGATTTTCAAAAAAATTATTATCTTATTAATTTATCGATTTATGTCATATTTTACATTGGTCCCAACTCGGGACTGGAAAAATTTATTAATTTAGAGAGGTTATTAATTTATAGAGTATTAATTTATAGAGGTTTTACTGTATATGAAACTTCGTTGGGGGACACAGGTCGTTCTCCCTTTTTTCTTTTGAAATCCAATTCATTGATGTTAGGTAACCAGTCTACTTCAAATTTGTCATATCATGTCCATTTTTCACACAAAAATTGCATTATTTTTAGAGAAATTGTTAAAAATGCCCCTTTTTCAATACCCCTTTTCAAAAATGTCCCCTTTGAGAGTCCATTTTTAAGTTTGCCCTCTTTTAATTTTTAATGACCATTTAACCCTTATTTGAAACAAAATTAGGTCCACAAAATACAAAATATTTTTTGGCGGGAAAAGTGATCCCGCAATTTTCCCGCCAAAACACTTGTAAAAACCTTTAAAATACCTTGTAAAATTTTTCCGCCAAAAATTTTTTTTTGCGGGAAAAGTGATTCCGCAATTTTTTGGCGGGAAAATTTTTGGCGGAAAAAATTTACAAGGTATTTTAAAGGTTTTACAGAGTATTTACAAGTGTTTTGTAAGGTTTTACAATGTATTTTAAAAGGTTTTACAAGGTACTTATAAAATTTTATAAGGTATTTATAACTTGTAAAACCTTATAAAAAACTTGTAAAACCTTATATCTTGTAAAACCTTATAAAATAGCTTGTAAAATCTTATAATATCTTATAAATACCTTATAAATACGTTGTAAAACCTTTTAAAATGCATTGTAAAACCTTATAAATACCTTGTAAAAAACCTTTAAAATACCTTGTAAATTTTTCCCGCCAAAAATTTAACACCAAAAAAATTGCGGAATCACTTTTCCCGCAAAAATTGTTTTTTGGCGGGAAAAATTTTTACGGGAAAATTTTACAAGGTATTTTAAAGGTTTTACAATTTTACAAGGTATTTTAAAGGTTTTACAAGTTTTTACAAGTGTTTTGACGGGAAAAATTGCGGGATCACTTTTCCCGCCAAAAAATATTTTGTATTTTGTGGACCTAATTTTGTTATATTTCCTTATATATTTGTGATATCTTTTATTAAAAGAAGGGTAATTTAGTCATTTTGTACATAAAAAGGGGTATTTTTAAAAATGGACAGCCAAAGGGGGCATTTTTGAAAAGGGGTATTGAAAAAGGGGCATTTTTGTGAGTCTCCCTTATTTTTAATATACAACTAAACTTTGTTTACAAAAATGTAAATTTATAACTATTAATATTATATGAAATACGAATATGAACTACATATGAATATGAAAAAATGAATGTATATATATAAAAAATTGTTGTTGATTCTAGATATCTAATTATGAAGCGTTGCTTAGCTCTTCACGGCAGAACAATATAGCATTTACATCAATGGGATTGAGGACCTTATAAACTTGAGCGACTCTAATGGCTGAAAAAGAAAATTAGGAAAGGTTATATTATAAACTTAATATAATCTTGCACTAATAAATAAATTTTTGACTTAAAATGTTTACCTTATGACTCCTTTAATTACTGTGTGAGGTAAATATCCTAAGGGGTTCCCAATTGTTAGCGTCCACTCTACTCTCCACAAACAAGAGTAGATGACGTACCAAGCTCCACTGGTGGGGAAACTGAAGTATATTGATCAATTTTCACAATCCCAATGTCTGACTCTAAATCATACGAAATGGTTTCCCCAATGATATTAGTACCATCTATGAAGGTCACAGTAATCTACTTGAGAAAAAAAAACACATTAGAAAGGTTTTAAAAATTCAAATCACTTGTTCATATATAATGAAATTCTTACCTTTGCTCTAGACGATTTTTTTGGTGTGGAAAGCGTTTATGACAACATGTGCGCATGTGAGTATTATGCCAAAGTTATCGATGATGAATCCAGAACCTGCCGAATCATTTTGAGCACCAAATTGTCCTGCTGCTATTTGTAAGCTAACAACAAAAGGAGAGACAATGGAGGCAACATGTACAAGTGAGTGTGTTCCCAAGCACTCTACTGTATTGTGGTTGCAAGGGATGAGAGAGTTAGACCAAACCATCATCTTGGTTTTTATTATTGAGTAATCAAGTATTATTACACCTTGTCTGAAATCTGAATTAGTTAGAGGAACCTTGTGAACATGTCAACTGTGACCGACCCGAACCATATATAATATGGCACAAAAACGATGACTGGGAGATCCATTTTGTATTTGCGATTCTTGAATTCGAATCATGCCAACCAAACTATTGCTTCTCTACAATTATAAAATTTAAATAATTTTTTATACTAGATATGAAGAAGAAATAATAATATGGATCACAAACATACAATATGTACCTCGTGGACAAGTTCTTATTCCCCTAATGGTGTATAATTTGTACATAAAATATATCAAGACTGTCAAATGTCAAATGTCATGTGTGGATGCACATCAAAGTAATGATAGATATCTCAAGCATGCCCTTCACGTAGCCAGCTAGGATCTCTGTGTATACATTATTTGCAATTAGTTCATATTGATTATGAGAATCACAATCCTATTGAAGATTGAAAAAATTATTGTAACACGATATTCTCTTAGTTTTAAATCATTTAGACATTTAGGAATTCTATTTTTTATATGTGTATAATCATTAATATATTTCTTAATTTACCATACTACAATCTTTTTTAAAGAGAGGTTCTAAGAGCAATTAAGAGAGACAGTATATGTATGTTTGTATTTGCATATAATTTATTGATTTATGTGAAAAAACTCTAAATATCTAATAATTTGAAATGGAGTGAATATTAATTTTTGTTGATTTTTATTTTTTTATCCTAAAACCCTACTTTTTTTTTTTTTTTGAAATCCAATTCATATATGTTATTGTTAGGTAACCAGTCTACTTCAAATTCGTCTTATCATGTCCCTTTTTCACACAATAATTGTATTATTTTTAATATACAACTAAATTTTGTTTACAAAAATGTAAATTTATAACTATTAATATTATAAAAAATATGAATATAAACTACATATGAATATGAAAAATATGAATGTATATATAAAAAAAATTGTTGTTGATTCTAGATATCTAATTATGAAGCGTTGCTTAGCTCTTCACGACAGAACAATATAGCATTCACATCAATGGGATTGAGGACCATATACTTGTGGATAGTGCGATGTTTAGAAACCAACATTCGAATTTACTTTCACTGATTAAATGTGTTTTTGTCGAATGGAATGAAAAAGTGGCAAATTCTTTTATATACGTAACGGAAGAAAAAAAAAATGAAATGAGTTGTTAAAATCGACTCTAAATGCAAAAAACGAAGAAGATATTGAACGTGAACGAGATGGTGACACACACCATTATGTATGTGTAGAAGAAGAAACCATCACAGAAAAGCTCAGTACAATAACTCTCTGTTGCTCTATTCCAGAAGTTGCTTATGTAATGATGTAAATGCTTTTACCCCACAAGAATCAGGCAAGTCCACTAACAACTTCATGCCATTAAAAATGACAGACAACATAAAAGGACACCACTTTATAGTTCTATAATGGATCCTATAGTCTAACAACATAACATAAGTCCTTGTAACTCTCTTATAGTTGATCATCTCTTTTACCACAATCCCTTTCCAATTTTTATTTGTTTCTCTCACTATTCTTTTGTTTGTTCAGAGAAGCTTAATGTTACAAATGAACATAAGGGATGTGACCTATCCGTGTATCCTTGCTATAGGGGTGTCTCATTGTAGTTAGCAATGCCGCCGATATAATGCACAAAAGCAACTGAAATTTCAACAACCTTAAAAGAGGAAATAGTTCCGGGAGAGAGGGACTGAATCGGCTGGCGCACATGTAAGGACCTCGCCATTTGCTGTGACAACGTATGTCTCTGGGTCCACGGTGATGTCCGGAAGCGCATCATTCAGCTTCATGTCGAGTTTTGTGAGCTGTCTCACATTGGACACCGCTACAACCCTCTTCTTGAGTCCATATAGTTCTTTTACCCCATTTCTCAAGGCAGCCTGGTTTATGTAAGAATAAACAAACTATAATTATGTTAACTGAATCCACAAATCAATTGGAGAAAGAATGGAAGATACAGAGTGATAAAAGATTATTTGCCTTGCTGACAAATGCAACCGAGTTTTCACTTCCGGCCTTTCCAAATGCTCCAAACATAGGTCTTGATATCACCTACCATCATAAAATGAAAGCAAAGACTGTTCTATTTTTTTTCCAGATTAACTTTAGAGACATGTTGTCAAGAAAACAAGTCCAGAAACTAGTAGTCAGTGATTATTACCGGTTCAGGAGTGGGTATGCTCGCATTTGCATCGCCCATATTAGCCCAGGCTATATTGCCTCCTTTAATTATCATTTCTGGTTTTGCTCCGAAGAAAGCCGGCTGCCATATAACGAGATCAGCCAGCTTCTTCTCCTGCATAACAGTGCATTCTCCAATTGAGTAAACAAAAACACTGACGCTACGTAGCTACATGGCTTCCACTATTCAGCCAAATGAGGGTTTCAGATTTACAAAATTACAACCACTACTTAAAACTCAGAATCCTATAGCCCTTTCAATGTAGAAAATTTGTGCATCAGAACAAATGTTTCACACGGTTTCCGAAGCTATTGGCCAACAAATCTAAAAACTTTCAAGAGGAAAAGAAAGCTGTATAGTAAGATATGAGACGTGTGTGGAGAAGATGAGCATACCTCAACCGAGCCAATTAAGTCCGCAAACCCATTGGCTATAGCTGGGTTTATAGTGTACTTTGCAATGTATCTCTTGATCCTCGAGTTATCATCATCAGCCATGTTAGGATCAATGGCTCCCCTCTGAGCCTTCATCTTGTCAGCAGTCTGCCAAGTTCTGCTTATTACCTGTAAAAAGAAATGGAAATCACTGTTTATTTTTAAAAGCAAACAAGTATGAACATACAAGAGAACATGCAACAAAGTAAGCATCTCTGCAGAAATGATATAGAATTCAAGAATTCAAATACTATGAACCAAGAAGTAAAAAATCCGCTAAACAGAATCTAGTAAAGAGTAAAATAGCTTACTATAAGAACATGGAGAATTTAAATTATCGATTTCACAATATGTTTAAGGGTTAAAGGGATGATGAACCTCTCCAATGCGACCCATTGCTTGTGAGTCGGAGGAGATAATGCTGATTGCTCCCATATCATGCAATATATCCTCTGCAGCTATTGTTTCAGCTCTTATCCTTGATTCAGCAAAAGCTACATCTTCTGGGATGTTCTTGTCAAGGTGATGGCAAACCATCTGCTTGTGTTTGCATATGAGGTTATTAACAAGACAAAAGTAAAGTTATTCACCATCAGTTGTACACTCGTATTAAATTCTAATACCAGCATATCAAGATGTTCATCCACAGTATTTTTCGTATATGGCCGTGTTGGGTTGGTTGATGACGGGAGTACATTTTTTACTCCACAAACTCTAATGATATCTGGCGCATGTCCACCACCAGCACCTTCGCTGTCCAGAAGGATTTAACAAACAAAAATAGCACTTCAATATTTGCTTCAAACATAGGCAGTGAATTTACTTTGGTATTGTTGTTACATATTTAGTTTTAGCAGCCAACTGAAACTTCATAACTAGCTAGCGTAAGGGGAATTGGTTCAACGAATTTAAGATACTGACAATAACTTAAACTAAGAAGCAAGCAAGCATCTGAGAGGTGCATGAATAGGTGAGAGGCTGATGAACCTGTGATATGTATGTATTGTTCTCCCACGAAATGCATTGATCGTGTGCTCCACAAAACCCGATTCATTTAACGTGTCAGTATGAATGTTCACCTGTCAAATCCAAACAATTGAGTACATTTGGGAATCTATCAATCCTGTTTCTTAAAAGAGGATGTCAGGTAAAAGAAAAGACCTGGATATCATATTCTTCTGCAACTGCCAAACAATTGTCTATTGCAGCAGGAGTAGTTCCCCAGTCCTCATGCAGCTTCAATCCCATTGCTCCAGCCTCTACTATGTGACGAAGCTCTAAGGGTTTAGCTGTATTTCCCTAACAACGATACATTAGCTAACCGTAAGAGTTCTAGTCAGCTATTGGTGTATATCTCTTAAGACGTGTAGAGTTTCGAATTACAGATGATTACATGGAAAACAAGCATATCATTATCAAGAAAGAAACATATCCCACCTTTCCTGTAAACCCAAAGTTTAGTGGCAGGCTATCTGTGGACTGCAGCATTAACTTCATATCAAACGGAGAAGGGGTGCAGGTAGTAGCACGTGTACCGTAAGCAGGCCCTGTCCCTCCTCCAACCATAGTTGTAATGCCTGCAGATAATTATGAATTGGAGAAAGTGATCTAAATGCAAACAGTGGAAGAGCATATAAGAGAACATGCCACAGAGTAAGCAATCTCTGCAGTCAGGCTAATCTGCTCACCGCTCGATACTGCTTCGTAGACCAATTGAGGGCATATGAAATGCACATGACAATCAATAGCTCCTGCAGTTACAATCATTCCTTCTCCAGCAATAACCTCAGTCTTATTCTAAGAAAATAAACAAATCGAAGGTAAGTAAGTACTCCAAAATGGTATTTACTGTGTTTATATTGTGAATTAAATTACCCCAATAAGCATATTGCTCTGCACACCATGCATGGTATCCGGATTGCCTGCTTTCCCAATACCAAGAATATGACCATTTTTAATGCCAATATCTGCCTTATATATTCCTGAATAATCAATTATCACACTATTGGTAATGACAGTATCCAAGGAAAGAGCTTCAGATTGCTCTATGCCTTGACCCATGCCTTCTCTTAAAACTTTCCCACCTCCAAATACACATTCATCTCCATAAACAGTATAATCTTTTTCGATTCTTGCGTACAAGTTGGTATCACCTAGCCGAAGCTTATCGCCAGTGGTAGGACCATACATATTTGCATACTTTTCACGCGAAATTGTAGTCGTAAATCTAGGATCTTCCCCTACGATCCCCTCACTGCAAAGAGATCAGTTAAAACTTAATATTGTTGAATATGGGAGTAGGGTGACCATATTGATACTCAATCTTGGAACATAAAAAATGCAAAATAACTAGGACTTAACCTAGCATCAGCATCTTCCAGGTGCCTAAAGCCTCTTCTCTCCATTGTTTCCATTACAACTGTCCAATTGACATCATCAACTAGACCGTCAACAATTCCATTTCCTCCCCTAATCACTTTATTTCCACCAATATTCACAAGTATAACACTTTTTCTTTCTCCAGGCTACGAAAAAACATAACAATTGTCACTGACAGGACTAAAAGCTGGTCATCCTTCAGCAGAGAAATAGAACAAAAGATAGCAAGTTAATAGAGTGTGTAATGGCAACAGCAAAGAATCCCTAAAGATGATGCCATTTAAACCTCCTTTGAAAAAGATTTTTCAGGTTTTATAATGTTAATCTTGCTTTCTCTGCATTTTAATTCTAGCACAAACACCATCTAATTGAGGCCAATTAAAAAATATGAGAAATGAAACAAGAGAAAGAGAGATTCAGAAATTTAACCTCAAATCGTACAGCTGTTCCAGCTGCTATATTCAGACGCATACCAAGAGCTTTACGTCTGTCAAACACCAACAATGGATTCACTTCAATGAAATGGTAATGACTTCCAACCTGAAAGGAGACTCTGGAAAATTAAATATAACGGATTTGTAACCTATCTCCATGACTCCATCTATAAAAGATATCTTACATTAAAACTGAAACACAGAAGAAGCAAGATATGACAAATTAACACACCTGCACTGGTCTGTCTCCAGTGTTCACTACTTTAAGGACTACTGCTTTCCTTCCATGATTTATTATTATACTTCCATCTCCATATTTCATATCACCAGGAATTACATCCTCATGAGCTTCCGGAAATTTATCCAGTGAAGGAACTACAAACCAAACCATAATCATATCATAATCTAATCACATTAACAATATATCTACTTTGACAAACTTCTATTTCACAGGACAATGTAAGGATAATGATTATCAATCTCACATGAGCAGTCTAAGCAAGAAAATTAAAAAAGGCTAACTGTAAAATGCAGGGATCAAAATCGAACCTGGAAGGAAAGATCCATGTAAAGCTAGTTCAAGGTTCCCATTTTCAAAAGAAATCGGTTCATGAACGGTAACTAACTTTGTACCATCACGAAACGTCCCTTCGACCTACAACAACCTATACTAGTTATAATAACTTGACAAGCCATGAAAAAAGGCAAAACAAGTAACATGAAAGCAGAACCTGAACCGTATACAGAAGATGTACAACAGCAGGAAGAACTTGTCTCCTGTATACAAAACAAGAAGATGCAAAATAGTAGTGAAGATATCCAAATAACACAAAGTGAATTGATCTTTCTATATAATTCATCATATCACCTTCCTAATAGTTGTCTTCCAATATCCATTAGCTCCGCCACGCTTTTATCGCCGTCACGAATAAACTCAAGAATCTACACATCTATGAGAACCATCAGCTTATGAATTGAGAAATATTCAAAAAATCGAAGAATAGTAGAGAGTACCTGAGTAGCAATGAGTGCTACAGATTCAGTGTAATTGAGTCTAATACCACGAGCAAGACGCTTTTGTGCGAGGAAACCAGCTTGATGAAGCTCTAACTTCTCGATCTCTCGCGGCAACAACTTCATTTCTTCAGCTTCCAATCCAATCCAGTTACAGAAACAAACACGTCGCTGGGAAACAGATCAACGAAGAAACGATTCCGTTACCGTGAAGTCGTAATGGTAAGTTGAAGGAGAGAAGAGTTGACAATTGGTGACTCGCAGACTCACAGTACAATTTATCTAATTGCTTACATCATGCATGCGTCATAGATTCGGATTCCTTTTTTAAAAAGATTCCCAAATTTTGATTTAAAAAGCGTTACCAAACCTAATGTATCGAATTGGAACCGAAGTAAAAAGAACCAAACCGAAATTTGAAAATATCCGAATAGATTCTAAATTTTAGAAATGTAACCGAACCGATACTGAATCAAAATATTTCGGATATCCGAAATACCATTATATATCCAAAAATATTAGTTATTTATATACCTAATAATCAAAAATACCCAAATATATATATAGTATTAAAAATATCTAACACAAAATATCTGAATGGAAACTAAATTTTAAAACCGAAAAAACTTGAACCGAACTGAAACCGAACAGAAATTTCAAAATACCTGAATGGATTCTAAACTTTAAAACCGAAAGAATCGAAATTGAATGGAAACGAACAGGAACCGATCGGATACCCAAACGCGGATGTAGTTTAAATAACAGGTTTAAAAATCCCATATTTGGCAACCCAGTTTCGATTCTTCCATGATGTTAAAATATGGTTTTCAAGTGAGACTCGCAAAAGTAAAAAAAAAAAAAAAAAAAAAGCGTAACCGCTCGTTCAAAAAAATGCCCAGCTGAAATCAAGATTAACCGCTCGTTTTCCTCTGACTAACGTATATATAAAATCCTGAAATCAAAACTAATTTTCTCATAGCTTCCTAATCATTTTCCGGGAAAATTTACAGACTAAGAAAATAAACATTCCCTTCCTCTCTTTAAAAGCAGCTACATTCCTCATAAATGGTACACAATTTTCTTTGTACCTACTCTTGATAACCTCAAATAATGTTTGGTTAATTTTTTGATTTTGGATTTTGACAGGAGCAACCGACGAGAAGGAGGCCACGACGTCGTCCTCTTGAGACTTGTGGTGGTGTGATACTCTCCATGGCTCGTGTTGTTTACACAAGAAGCCAGACTCTGAAGAAGAAGAAGAATCTAGCCTCTTGGCTATTGCGGAAACTCTTCGAATTCGTTATCTTCTTTGTTTCGATGACAAGTCCGTTTCATCGCCATTTTCTCGCGATTCTCTCTGTAGCTGACGATCACATTCTCGCGTTGCAAGACGCGATTGAGACTTATTTTCCTTCTTCCAGCTTTGTGTTCGTTAAGATCTTCGATTTCCTCATCGTTGTAGAGAGTTTTCCTGAGAAATTTGATGGATTTCTCAAGAAACTTCCGAGTTTGATGAACCGAGTGGCGTGGCTAGATTGGTTGTTGGTTCATGCTATTTCTTGGCTTGGTTTGTTGGTGAATGTGCTGGGACGTTGGAGAGATAAGAACAAAGGAACCAAGGAGAAAGAGATCACGGTCGATAGGAGCTTTAGCAGATCAGGATCAGTTTCAGAAGAAGAAGAGGAAGAGAAGGCGAAATTCGGGACGGAGAAGAAAGTGTCGTACAAGGAGGCATTACAGAGAGGAAGTAGTGGAGAAGATGGCGGTGGAAGCACTGGTCGCAGCAGCAGCAGCCGCGGAGATCCTATTTTGGAACTGTTTGAGACCGGATGGATTCAGAATCCCATCAAAAGAAGTAGTAGAAGCGCGGATTCGCTCACCTTCTCGCGTTCTGAATCCTACTCGACCTGATCTCTTTCGTTATACGAGTTTGAACCCGAGGGGTGACACAATAGATTACATGTTTTGGTCTCTTTCAAGTACTTGTTGTATTCTTTACTTTTGTAAATATCATATTCTAAGTAACCTAAGTTGAAGATTTGTTTACTCTAACTTTGGATAATTATCATTGAAACATAAGAAACAAGAATAGCAATAAGTGAATTGATGTTAAAAATTGGGGTTTTGTTTTATTTGTATTTACCTTGATATACATCTTTTTTGGCTAACCAAAAGAACAGCAAAAATCGAGTGTAATCACTAATCACAAAGAGACCTGTACATATCCTCTATGAGATGACTTTTGTAACTTGTAACAAAGAAAGAAAAACAAAGCTTTACATACAAAGGTTGTGTACATGTGATATTTCTTCTTTCTCACTCGCGAACCGAGTAGCTTTTCTTCCAGAAGAAGCTGAATGGTCTTGCCAACGACTTTCTTCTCGACATTGATTTCGACAAGAATCTTGGTTCATAGTCTGGAACTGGAGCTGAAGCTGGATTTGATCCATGGACAGACATCGGTGCTGAGAGAGATTTTCTGGGAGGTTCCTTTTGTGGGGGCTTATCTCTGTTTGGAGATGGCTGATCCCGTTGCTGCCGTTGTTCCCTAAACAGCATTAGAAGCTTCTGAGACTTCTCTCTGCCTCGCGGTGTCCCGTTCACTGAGATTGACACTAATGATGGTATCACACCTTCTTGTAGCACCATTTGGATGCAAGACTCTCTTCCATTGCATAGAATCAAAAGGCATGAAACAGCTTGCTCCTGCTCTGTCGTGTCACCCATGTCTAGCACCGTTGCTAAACTGCTGATCATGCCCTGTGATGATACCGCTTCATCTTTTCCCTCCTGGCTCGAAGCTAGATTTAGCAATACGGCTAATGACTTCTCTGTCCACAAATTTTCACCTGTTGATGTGAGAAGGCCTTGGAGGCTCTTGATGATGTTAGTTGAAAGGAGAGCAGGGATATTGGGGGAATATGTGGAAAGGTTGTAGAGGGCGTGAAGAGCATCGAGCTTGCATTGGGTTTCGATTTCCCTCTGAAGAAGTTGGACAAGGAAAGGTACTGCTTGGCTTGAACCTATCACGGACTTTGCTTCATCGAGACAGGAAAGATTAAGATAAAGCGCGGTTGCTGAACCTTGGGACTCAGAAGAAGAAATCATTTTCTCGAGCAGCGGAATCACCCCAAAAGTTAACATCAACTCTTTGTTCCTGCAAACCATGGAAAAGAAAAACACAAATAGTAATGAGAAAAGTCACAATCTATTATTGTATTACCAGCATCAACAAGAGGTACGAACCTGTTGTTGTTGACGGCTAAATTGAACAGAGCCATAGCTCCACTATCCTGAGCTGACGCATTGTTCTCATCCACAGCTGATCCTAAGAACCGCAACAAGGCTTCGACAAACCCGTTGGCTCCCATGAAGATCCTGGCCTCTTCATCATCCTTCAGCAATAGCCTGATCTTTTCTACAACCTTGCCTTTTTTCTCTAAATCCTCCTCTTCATTTAAGATAGTCAATAAATCTTGATACCTCTCAAGTACATGTATATCAGAATCCTCATCATCATCATCATCAGACACAAAACTTTCTTCTGTGTTTTGTCGCTCGACAACAGTAGTACCATTCTCCTCCAACGGAACAATTTTGATGCCCTTCAATTTACACGACCCTATACTGTTGACTGACTGTGATTTGGTGGACTCGGAGTCAGAGAGAGCTAGTCTCCAGTAGTCGAGGTCTTGAGATTCTGGCGGCCCACTAGGGATTTGAGTTCCATTCTGTTCACACCAGCTCGCAATAAGACCTTTAACACAGTTATTGGGAGTCAAGGAGAGATGTGGGAGCTGTTGTTGAGTCTTTGGGCAAGTATTGTGCCCATCACTAAACCATTTCTCAATACAGACCCGTTCATAAGTCTGCCCTGAAGCAATAATGACAGGATCACACATAAGTTGCAAAGATATGGGGCATCTCAATTCTTCAGGTGGAACGGGCATCTGTCCTGAATTTATGCTGTTCATGGGCTTGTCGTTTAAAGAACCAAACCTCGATAGCTGACGGCCAAACCCATGACCACTCCCACGATCTTCATTAAAACCCTGAACGGTAGGAGAACATGGATATGACCCCTGAGAGTCATTCTCATCCAAAATCTCACTTCTGAATAGCTTGGAGCATTTTCTCATAAGATGCAGAAGATAAGCCACAATTGATTCCTTACGCTTGTCTTCTTCAGCGCGTGCCCTGTCAATGAGTTTCTTTAGAGCCCTTCGTTCCGCCAGAGCCACTCTAGAAGAAGTGATACTGAGTCTAGTAGCTGCACGGTGGAAAATTTCAAGCTCGGTGTTGTCATTACAGTTGTCAAATTTTTTCCCTTGTTGGAGCAATGCAATGATCTGATCACCGACTTCCTTCTCCGATGGATCAAGCATGAACCTGGTGTTCTCTAGTTCACCAACAATTTCCAAAATCTGAAGAGAATCATAAATCAAAAATCAGACTTCTCAACTAGGAATTTTCATAGAAAATGTACCCATCAGATCTCTAAGTTCAACAACCAATGAGGCTTATTTTGGGATATCATCAACCCTGAAGATCATACTTATCAAGCAACGAATGAACTAATCTTAATCATCACAATGAGACGGTGTGCAATGAACAGAGTAAAAATTACCTGTGACCCAATTGAACTAGGAACAATGTCTTCTACACGTTTAAGACCGTCGATGAGAGCAATTTTCGCTTTCTCAAACTTTAAAAGAACCGCATCCCCCGTTATGGCCTGTTTAGATTGGAAAACATTAAAGATGCAAAACACACAAAAAAAGAATGCCTAAAACTTGTCCAAAGAGAGAAAGGAGAGGGGAACAAAGAGAAAAACTCACCAAGTAAAGTTTACTACATTCAGAACAGTGCTGAAGAATATTCTTTGCCTTCTCAAGTGCAATATGTAAAGAGCACAAGGCCTGAATCCCTGATTTACTACGCGGTCTAGCTCCTTCCAATGACGGGAAGATTGAGAGTACCTTGCATAGAACTCCAGATAGTTCCTTGCACATATCTCCATGTAACTGCGTTTCCATAAAAAAACATAAGCTTTTAGCAAACGCACAATAGAGCACAAGACAATGACATCAAAAATCAGAGATGATTGAAAAATTGGTTCTTTAAGATAACCCAATTACAATTCAATGCAATAATCAGAGATGCAAATTTAGCCCTAGCTCAAGAAAGACACATATGATCTAATCAGATAATTACAATTCGAAATCAAAACATTTCAATTTATAACCGAACCTTAGCATCGCTAGCCGCGAATAGATTCTCCTCAAGCTCTGTCACATCCATGATCCAACCTCACCAGACAAACTCTGAGCTACAAAAATTTCCCATACATAAAATATCTGACACAAATCTCTTCTGAATTATAAGAAATTACTAAACCAAACAATGAATCATACTACAAAATTGATTATAGAAATTACCGTGATATGAGAAAAAGATCTTAACCCAGAAAACAAAATTTTATTCAAACACCAAATCCTGGAAAATTTGCAATAACGGAACCTCCACAAAAACCGGGAAAATCTACGATTAATAAAAAAAAATTGCGAATTTTATTGTTTTTATAAAAAAAGACAACTAAAAATAAAGCTGCGAAGAACACGTGTGGAACCAGCAACAACCAAAAATGGACAAACAAAGAACAGAACAGAAGAGATAAGATAGAGAGGTCAAACATACCGGAGAAATTGAGACCAGCCACGGAGGTTTCATAAAAGATAAACCAATCGAGAAGAATCAAAATTAGGGTTTTGTTCTTCTTGGTAACGATTCATGATTTTGGCCTTTTGGGTTAAATCATAAATGTGAGAGAGAGAAGAGAGAATAAAAAAGATATTCGAGTGGAGGAGAGGAAGTATACTTAAGAATCTGTGTGATTTTTAAAAAATTATTAAGTTAAGAACGGCATTAGCATTACTGTGATGTTAATTAATATTTTAATTTAAAACTAATGAACGGTTCTTTCTATAAATATTTATTTAATTTACTAGTTTTAGGAAGTTTTCCAAGACAGTATATTGTAACTGGGGGTTGACGTGAGTTTTCATAATTAGTTTTTTTGACTTTTATTCCATGGATTTTGTGGTTCATCTGAAAAGCGAGAAACTCAAAAGTTTTTGAAAATTCAGACGTTCATCCTGCAGATACGCTCCAACTTGCCTGTAAAGAAACAGAATCTTTTCGCATTGCAAGAGCCACAGAAACGATCATCGATATTCAACCGCTCCTTACAGCTCCAGGTGCGCAATCTACTGATTCAGATCATTTGATTTGTCAGGTTGATGGATCTTGGACAGACGCAGCCACATTATGCGGCATTGGTTGGATTCTTATCTCTGATAGTCAGCTTACCAACCTTGGACTCAAGTGTCAGCGACAATGTTTATCTCCACTTCACACGGAGTTTGAAGCGCTTCTCTGGGCAATGAGATCCCTGACGTCATTATCCATTTTTAATGTTGCCTTTGAGACAGATTCCAAGGAGTTGGTTCAGCTTTTGGACACTCCGGATGAGTGGCCCGCCTTTGCTTCGGAGTTAGAAGATTTTAATGCTTTAAAACTTGTTTTTCCTCGGTTTTCATTAGATTTTATTCCACGTTTAAACAAATGTCCGTGCCGATTGTCTCGCTAGGAAGGCAAGAGCAAGCGATTCTATCTTTTCCCATGTAAGCTCCTCAACACCGGACTGGTTTTCTCTCGAAGAAAACCGCCGGTTTCTAGCTTAAATGGATAAATTTATTTTGCTGTCAAAAAAAAAAAAGAAGATTAATTTGGTTAATTAGGATTTTTGGGAGAGTTTTGGGAGAGTTTATGGTTAACCTTTTTTTGAAGAGATTAGTGCGTTTTTTTTTTGGCAATCAAACTCCATATATTAATTCACGGATAAAAACTCTCTTCTAGAGAGAGCCAATCGGGTACCGTCGAACTTACATGGGAAAAGCAAAACCAGCGAGCTCTTGCACATTTCGCAAGATGATCGGCGGAGGTGTTACCACTACGAGGGATATACTTAATATTAAACGAAGAAAACAATTCCCTGTAATACACAAAATCCCTCATCTCTGTAGCGAAAGTAGGCCAGTCATCGGGGCTTGAAGTCATCTCAATAAGATCCGAGCAATCCGTCAGAATGAGGATACTAGTCAACGGGATTGCCAATAAACACTTCATCGTCCACAAAAGAGTCTCCAATTCAGCATGCAAAGGGGAAAGGCTTCTGCGCGAACCCTTTAAGCCCAAATGCATCCGTCTTCCATCCCAAGAAACAATCCACCCATGTCCACTCCTAGCCTCCTATCTGCTGGAATTGGCGTTACTTGTACAATAGGGTTCCTCTCGGGTTGGGGGTCTTCTCGCCTGTTTGCCCGCCTCCAAGCCTCTTCCTCTTGAGTTGCTAAATCCACTGTTTCCTGAGGTGGTTCGCTCAGATTATCAAAAATCTTTCGATTTCTCGCCTTCCAAATATACCACATGATCCATGGAAATACTCTTAGGCTCTCTTCATCTGCACCCGCCTCTTAGGCTCTCTTCATCCTTTCCTAGCGGTGTCTAGAGAAGGTCTTTCTGCCTTCGACAGATCCAGAGTTGCCTTTGTCTCTTTGGTGATTGTTCTCCGGTCTATTACCTTAGGTTTTTGTTCTCTACACTTCGAGTAAGCTTTCTTTCTCGTCTTCCTCTTCCATCGTTTAGCTTAGTTTAGGTGTTTCGTGTGGTGAGTAGTATTGTTGGCCTTCGATTGGGGAGCCTCCTGGTTTGATGCGAGTTTTGATTTGAGGTTTGTGGAAGCGGTCAGAGCGGTTAATCTTTTGGGTTTTGTGATTTTAGAGAAGATGTTAGTAATTCCGGATTTGTTTGATCTACGGTATGGCTCGATGAATAAGGTCTCTGAAATTGCTCTTTCTTGTCCTGAGGTTTGTTGTTGTTCTTGTGCTTCAGCGTTTCCATGCCGTCAGTGTTGCTTGGTTGTGGGTTGTGGTTTTTCTGTCCATCCTTGCCTTTCCTCGCTCTCTTTTTTTCTCGCACAACCACTGTCTCCCTTTGGGATCGGTTCTTTACTTAGCAGAAGTTTCGTGCTTATTGTTTGGTTTTGGTAGTCTTCAAGTTTTTAGAAATTTCCTCTTTTTGGTGTTCACGGTGTATGTTAGCTGTCTCGATCCTTCGTCGCTCTCGTTCCTGAGATTGGTGATTTTTGAAAAGTTTTACCTTGCTCCTTGTCCCTGCTTTCGAGATCTGTTTAGATCTGATCGCTTTTTGTAGGATTCTAGCTAAACGTTAAGTGACGCTTCCGTCGTCGTCGTCGCATCTGGAAGCTTGTTCGAGGTTCTATGATTTTCTATGAATGCTCTTTGCTTGTTGGGTTATGATGTCCTTGGTTCTCAAGAGATTGGCTCTCATCGTGATAGGAGGTGGTAGATGTTGTTTCTGGTTTGGTCGTGGGCATCCGTGATAAATCGCATTCGCAGGTGGTACAGAAGAATAGGGATCTCTGCTCTCTTGGTTCTATCATTCTCTTAAGGTTTTTGCCTAGTTGCCTCTGCTCTTAGTTTAAGGAGTCGTGGTCCTTCGATTATGGTTCGATAATATTTGCTTTAGGAAAAACATTTGACCTATTCACTTAAACGACACAGTCTCATCTCCTTCCTTCCAATCAACAACTCCTCCTTCTCCGAGAAACACAACAACACAAACCCTCCCAAATCTGATGACCCTAGTCGAGCTCCCTCTCTTCCCCGACGCAACAATCCCGCTTCAGATCTTTGGATTCCGTTACCGAGTCTTGATGCAAACACTCCTCTAATCCAATCGCATATTCGGCGGCGTCGTTTACTCGGGTTCACACACACCGGCCATTTCACCGTCTTAATTTTGCTCCGTCTTTGTCGTCTCCACTTCCTCAGATCTGGATCTAGAAGCATGGCGTCTCCGATTCTTCCTCCTCTCCGAAGAATTTCTTCTCCAAGTCATCCTCTAGATCCAACAGAACCCTAGATTATGCGTTCTAGATTCGCCTTACGTCACTCATCTCTTCACATTCAGAGATCTATCTCCTCCTGCAAAATCACAATTCAACCAATCTTACCCAGTCACTTCCCCAACCGAGTACTCTCTCTTCTTCACGAATTGCGTCTCTGATTTTGTTCTTGATTGGTTTAATTTCGTGACTCTGTTTTCAAGTATTGAGGTGAATTTCGTTTATGGGTTTAGCTAATTTTGGTTGTTTAATTTCAGATATGTGCAAGAAACCAGTTGATGGTTTCTCAGCTGGACTCTTCATGAGAATAACGATTTCCAATGAAGCGTCTACTTGGTATCTCTTGCTTTTGTTTTTGTGACAAAATGGGATTGTTCCAATGTTGCAGCCATCTTTAACGGGATAAGTCATCCATTTTATATTCAACCTCTCTTGATTTCGGTTTCCTATATGTCTTTGTTTTTGTTTTTAGATTTCTTTTAACTTTAGCTTTGCAGATTAAAGAGGCTTAGAGGACAACTTTACCTATTGTTGTTTTGTGTGTTTTCAATTTCTAAGGGGCTTCCTTCTCATTGGTTATGTTTATAGTGGTCCAGGTATGTATATCATCATATGAATGTATAAATAGGTCTAGAATGTTGTGCTTTGTGTTCTATGGATGTTAAGTCTAAACACGGATCTAGATTAATCCAATTTAACGTTTTTTGTTGTTGTTGTTGTTGCTGCTTTGTAGGTATATTAGCTTGAGCTTGTTAGGATCTTAGTCATGTCGAGACAACAAGAGTCGCAAGACACGTAGGAGATGGTGGTAACTGGTAACGTCACGTTTGTAGGAGATGGTGGTAGATTAGTCCATTTTAGTGTTTTTTCTTTTTGGGTTGTTGTTTAGTTACACATTTAGTAATATTAAGACAATGTTGTAATTTTGTAAAATTTTATAATTAATATTATTGATTATATTTTGTCTTTGTAAATTATAATTTGAGTTTTTAGAATTTACAATTTAAATTCAAAATGTAATGAATAGTAATATTAATAACAAAAGTCAAGTGCTATCGTCGAATATATGACTGCAGACATGAAAGCGCTATATTAAATAATGATACGATAGCAATATAAAAAACGGCTATAAAAAGTGGTGGACCTATTGTCGCGGGCGATGACATAGCGTTTTACTTAACGTTATTATATCGTTAGATAGCGTTTTTTCGATGCTATGAATACCCTTTTTCTTTGTAGTGGGCCTCCGACAATGTCTTCGGAGAATTTTAGTTTGTCCGCCGACTTATGTTTCTCTTGTTTGGGCATATGTATTTCTCCCTTGGTTCCACGACAAGTATCTTAATAAAATTCAAGTTACAAAAAAATATAAAAAATCTTCCGGTCTCACCCAACAAATAAAGTAGATAATATTAAAATGGAAGAAACAGAAATTGAAATAGAAAGAAACCTTGACCCAGCCCAAGGCCTACCTGATATCAATATATTATGGCCAGTCTTGCCTAATCGCAACTTCTCCCACCAACCCAACACCACACGCGCTCAATTATCACGTGTTAAACACGCTCTCACACGTGAGTTGTGAGTTCGCTTATGCTCCGCGAGTAATTCCCACACGCCTCTCTTGTGAGACCCAACAAACCCAGCAAAGGCCCACCTCCACTAAAAAAACAAACATGAGAACGCGTATATATATATATATATATGTATATAGCGTCGTGTTCGTCACCGCAGCCCCTCTTCATCACCATCACGTTCTTATCTCTTTCCAGCAGCAATTCATCTGAGTCCCAGCCGCCATCATCACCGTTGCTGAGACCGGAGCTGCCGCTGCGTTGTGGTCGTGTTGTGATCAAGTCTAAGTGGTTGCGTTCGTCACGGAACGTCACCGTTCGTCACCGGCTCATTGGGTAAGGATGCCTAACCTTATATTGATCCCTTATCATGTTAGTTATTGAACGGAAGTTTTAGCATCGTCACGTGAAGTTGATCTGTGGGGTTTTGTTAAAGTGGTCGATGTCTATGTTAATTCATTGTGGTTAATTATTAAACAAAGAACTTGGATCAATCTAAACCACTAGTCCTTGTGTTGTCAAAGTCCAAAATCAAAACGTACGGATCTGTGTCTTAAAGATCACGTGGGATTGTGTTTGTGAAGAAGATGATAGCTAGCTTGGTTCAATTATTGGTTAAGTACTAAACCGGAAATCTAGCTTAGCTTGGTCACGTGAATGGATTTGGAAGTTTTAGTGAGTTACGACAAGAGATATTAAATTATTAGGTGTGGGAGGTATGGTGTAGTAAACCAAATTCAATTATTCTGGATATGTGAAGACGATGAAAGACGATGCTTTGTGTCATTATTGGGTTTGTAGGAATCGTTGGTTTGATTGTTAAACCAGAACATTTGGTCACGTAAATGAAATTGTGGTGTAGTCATTTACGTGTAAGGGATTAATATTAATTTATTGATGAAATTGTGGTTAATTATTAAATTATTTTTCTTAATATTCTCTTTTTTACGTCTCTTCATCTCTATAAATATTGTAACGCATGCTTTTTCTTATTATCAATTTCGAGGAAAAAAGTAAGAAACTCATCACTTTTTTTCTTTTTTATGTTTTAAAAAAAAATTATCACTTCTTATTTGGCACGAGCAACGTCAATATCTACGAAAAGAATATTTGTTTTCTTGATTCAACAAAATCAATATCAGTTTTTCTCGGGATCTGAATTCAATATGTGTTCTCTCTCTTCTCTCTCTTTCCCGTGATTACTGATTATTGTGTTAATAATTCTTTATTTTATTTTTGCGTACGTTTTTGAAACACGTAAGAGAAATTGAAGAATGGCGGCGAAGAAGATGTTTGGAGCGGCGAATGCGAGTATTTTGGTGACGGATCTTCGTCGGAGTTTTGATGATGGTGTGACTCGTGGTTATGAATGGAGAGTGACTCAGCTTAAGAAACTTTTGATTATTTGTGATAATCATGAGCCTGAGATCGTCGCGGCTCTTCGCGACGATCTTGGGAAACCTGAGCTTGAATCTTCTGTTTATGAGGTTAGGATTCTTTTTCTCTTTATGCTCTCGCTTTCCTCAGATTGTTTTTTTCGAGTTTTTAGAGAATTGATCGTGATTGGTCAATTTTTAGTTTGAATCTTTGAATTTTGATTGAAGATTCAATTTATTGTTATGGTTTAATCTGTGTGGTGGCATTGTAGTATTAGATGAAAAATAGTCTCAATTAAGTTCGATTTTAGGGTGTGAAATTTTGCGTGAGGGTTAGTTATTTGGTTATTCGTAGTAAGTTTGTGGGAAAGTCTTTAGCTATGTTAACCATGAGATAAGACTTGTTGTTTTATTCGAGGTAGATTTAGTTCGTAGTTAACTACAAGAAAACATAAGATATTTCGACGACTGGATTAGTTGGAAATTCGTTGGAACAAGAGTTTTCTAATAAATTTCCGATCAACAAAAATTGTCAAGAAATGTTAGAAGAAAACACAGATTTGTCAGAAATTCGTCGGAAATTTCTAAACGTTAAGCGGTTCATATGTTTTGTTAATGGTGATTCGTTGGACTTTGGAAAACTTTTACTAAATTATTGCTTTCACAGAGGCTTCTATAGTTAGTTAGATAACCCCTGGAAAATATTTAGTTAGAATGTTTTATATGTGATGGGTTTGTGGAACATTCTTTACTAAAAACATGATCACTTCTGTGATTAGTTAGGAGTTTTAGCGAAATCCGAATATTTGATGTTAAATCTATGATTAAAACCCAATTATTGGTATGGTAAGGAGTCAGAATCAGATGTCGCAAGTAATATTTGCGGCTGACGTAATTTGCTTAGTGATATTTCTTTAATTAGTGACTCTTGAACGCATTAGCCAAACCTCTATAATTGGATTAACAGATTCCCCTACTTGGTCGGTCTCATTATTGTCTATGACCATAGCTGCAACGTCGATGATGTTAATGCCGACACTTGTACACCACTGACCCCAATACAACTTCAATGAGATAAGTTAATAGAGTATCTATCAACTTAGAATGCAGGTAACTTTATGTTATGCAGGAACGAATACTATAAAAATATTGGGTCCTATATTGAAAGCAAATCAACATTTAATTTTCTTCTGCTACTGTTAACTGTTAAACTACCATATAACATTAAATTTTATCACCAACCTTGTGGGGGTTTTGCACGTTTTTCATCACTTCTGTTCCTTAACTATGTGACCATGTTTTTATCCAATGACAACACAGATCTTTTTAAAACTGACCTTTCCTCATTTAATGTTTTACCAACAGAGAGTACTAGTGAGTAAAGTTTGATTAGTTTTTGTTCCGTACCATTTCTTTGTCTTGTTTTTAAGTGGTTTTGTCTTTAATCAGTATTAGATTAGTATAATTTGATTATGATGGTTGATTAATTATGTAGGTATCTCTATTGAGAAACTCTATCAAGTTAGCTCTTAAGCAGCTAAAGAACTGGATGGCGCCGGAGAAGGTGTGTGCTTTGAGTAGAGTTTGTTGTTGTTATATATGTTAAGTTGCTAATCCTTGTTCTGTTTTTCGGTTCAGGCCAAAACTTCTCTAACAACGTTTCCTGCATCGGCCGAGATTGTGTCTGAGCCTCTTGGTGTTGTGTTAGTTATCTCGGCTTGGAACTATCCCTTCTGTATGTTCCTAATGGATTGAATTTTAACTTTTATGATACATTTTTAATGAATTTTGACACTTTTTTGTTTCTTTGCAAGTGTTGTCTATTGATCCAGTTATTGGTGCGATTTCTGCTGGGAATGCTGTTGTCTTGAAGCCATCCGAATTGGCTCCAGCTTCGTCTGCTCTGCTCGCGAAGTTAATGGAACAGTATCTTGACTCTTCTGCGGTGCGAGTTGTCGAAGGAGCTGTTACTGAAACAACTGCTCTGCTGGAGCAGAAGTGGGACAAGATATTCTACACAGGTTCTTATTAACTTGACTTTATGTGTTTCCTTTCAAATGTTCTATACATGAGGATCAACATGTGATATTTCCCGCTATTTCTTGGTCAGGTAGTTCAAAAATTGGGCGTGTCATAATGGCGGCGGCTGCGAAGCATCTTACACCGGTTGTTCTGGAGCTTGGAGGAAAATCGCCTGTCGTTGTAGACTCGGATACCGATTTGAAAGTACTGAGAATAGTGAATACTTCATCCAGAACTCATGCAATTGTTTTGTTTGTACTGTGGTTGATGTAACTTGCTCCTTTTGTCTTTTGAAGGTTACCGTGAGGCGGATAATCGCAGGCAAATGGGGTTGCAACAACGGACAGGCGTGCATTTCGCCAGACTATATCTTGACGACAAAAGAATATGCTCCAAAAGTGGTAAGGTTAAGAACTTAAGATTAGATTCTTGATGCATTTTTGTATTTGACCTTCTCTTTTCTCTTTTCAAGATTGATGCCATGAAGAAAGAACTGGAGACGTTTTATGGGAAGAACCCTATGGAGTCGAAAGATATGTCACGTATCGTAAACTCGACTCACTTTGATCGCTTGTCTAAGCTGTTAGATGAGAAGGAAGTTTCTGACAAAATCGTTTACGGTGGTGAAAAGGACAGAGAAAATCTGTGAGTTTCTTCTCTTTATATTCTCATCATCACCTTTTTCACTTATGCTAATTTTTTGTCTCCATTTTTCAGGAAAATTGCTCCAACAATCTTGCTCGATGTACCATTAGATTCTCTGATCATGAGTGAAGAAATATTTGGCCCTCTCCTTCCAATTCTCACGGTAGGAACAATTTTCCTTTCTATATAAGCTCTGCTTCATCTCTTGAAGGCAAATTTGATGATCTCTTTTTGTTCTTCACAGCTCAACAACTTGGAAGAGAGTTTTGACGTGATTCGTTCTCGACCAAAGCCACTTGCTGCATACTTGTTTACTCATAACAAGAAGCTGAAAGAGAGATTTGCAACGACAGTCTCCGCTGGAGGCATAGTGGTCAATGACATAGCTGTTCATGTATAAACAACTACCTCTATCTGATCAATACAAGTTAAATAGATAGCACAAATAGCATTTTATCATTATACTAAAGCTTTATCGTCATCGGATATTTTTGCAGCTTGCACTTCACACATTGCCATTCGGAGGAGTTGGCGAAAGTGGAATGGGTGCTTACCATGGTAAATTCTCATTTGATGCTTTTAGTCACAAGAAGGCTGTTCTCTACAGAAGCCTTTTCGGTGATTCAGCAGTCAGGTATCCGCCTTACTCGAGAGGAAAGCTTAGATTGTTAAAAGCCCTTGTCGATAGCAATATATTCGATATATTCAAAGTCCTTCTTGGTTTATCTTAAACGGTAAAAGGCTGGAGACATTTCCTCCTGTATCTTATTTTCTTGGTTTTTCAAATATGAACTTATTGGTTTTCAAATATATATGGTTTGGTTTTGTGGGGATGAATATTAATTGAAGTCGATAAATAAAAGTTTTCGGTTGATTATGGAAACCGGTTTCTTCATTTCAACTTGGTTGTTTACAAACAAAGATGACACAGAGTAAAAATCTCTTTGGATTTTTATCTAAACCATGTTGTAAAAGCTCCCCTATAAAGGGAAAGAAAGTCTTAAGCAAACAAATCAAGAAGAGTCTTGAAGAATGCTATGAATCTCTGCCCTTTGTTCATCTGTAAGATGTTGCGGGAACTTAGTCCGAAACCGAACTCTCAAATCTCCTCTCTTCCCTTTCTCCTTTAGATTTGGCATTCCTTTGCCTTGAACCACTGTAACATATCCAGGGTGAATAACATCTTCTATCCTCAAACTCATATTATCACCATCAAGTAAAGCAACAGAGAGCTCGCATCCCGTTAAAGCTTCGAGTAGAGAGACTTCCACCGCCATTTCGAGGTCATCTCCTTCTCTTTTGAACACCTCATGCTTTTTCTCAACAATCACGAATGTCAAATCAGCCGGTACACTCCCCATTGCCTTGGAATGTTACTTTCGTCCCTCCTTTCCATCCCGGTTTCACTTTTATTTCCACCGTCTCTTCCTCGCACATTTGCCTACAAAACATAAAAACTTAGCTAGTTAGTCTTCTTTTCGCGAAAACTTGGTATCCAAGTTAGGTCTTTGGTAAAGAAACAAAACATACCCTGAGCTAGTAATAAGTAATAACATCTCTTGTGATCTTGATCTTCTTGGTACATCCGTTGCATAGCTCCTCGAGCGTACAGCGTAGTTTCTTCTCTGTTGGAGAAGGTTTAGCCACTTTGGCTGAGGAACTCGAATACAAAATCGGGTTTGCAAAGCTTCTTGGAACCGTGGTTGTCGGCATAAATCCACCGGATTCCGTCATCCTATTGCTGCTGCTTTTGCTCCTCCCTATAAACGATAAACTCCGGAATGTTGGATTCGTCGTGGCCCCGGTGGCTGTGTTCTGGCTACAACTTCTTGAAAGAGATTTCTTGCTCCCACGAAATTGGTATTGGTGTTGTCAAATCTATAGCTACGAACTTTACAAAGACTCACACCTTCCACCTTATTATTATTATCACCCGTCACACAGATCAAAGAATCAAGATAAGAAACGCTCTCATCTAAATAATCTAATTATTAGAAGTTGATTCGTTTGTAATCTTTTTTTTTTGGAGACATTTATTTCATCTCAATCATATAACTTGTCGCTGTCGTCATAATATATCCTAGTATATATTCACGTATGACATAATATTACTACTGTCCAAAATATAAGGAGTTGACTTTTGTAAAAATGTAATGATATAATTCTTTAAATGGAAAATTAAGATCGGTTTGCTTAATTTCTATTCATTGAATAAAACTGTCAAGTCATTTTTATGGAAATATTATTTTGGTGCTGGCTTGATAGGATTTACGCGTTCAAGAAGTTCTTGCTAATAGCTAAAATATATAAAATTATAACTATTTAAATCATAGTAGGTTGATGATTAATTTAGATTAAGCTTTCGATGATCTTTTGCATTTACTTAATTTTTAGTTTCCACGTTTTTTTTCTTCTTGGGATTAAAAAATATACTCCCTCTGTTTCAATACATTTGTAATTTAAGGGATTTGTTTTTCTTGTAAAATAAGTGTTGTTTTCATTTTGGGAATTTTGCCAAATGTGCCACATTTTGGGAAAATCCTAGCAAATGTACCACATTTGAATTGGATTTAGCATCCATACCACATTTGGTGTTTGTGTGGCAACTCTTGGACGATTTTGCCCTTCTCTGTGCGTCAGGTATGTGTCAGGGGAAGGAGCTACAGTAGACGCCGGTTGGGAAACGGGGACAACTTTGTGTCAGAGAAGGACAACTTTGTGTCAGAGAAGGACAACTTTGTCTGAAAGACAACTTTGTGTCAGAGAAGAAGGACAAAACATTGCATTAAATGCAGTTTACATTTATCATGGACAATAATTATGAAATAGAGTGAATGATGTCTCCCAAGAATAAGTCCAGATCTCTTGATTATCCATCGCCAGATGATGTGGTTTTACCAGCCAGAGATCTGGATTTACTCGGGGACAACTTCTCTTGATTGTCCATAGCCAGATGATGTGGTTTTACCAGCCAGAGATCTGAATTTACTCGGAGACAACTTGATCTTTATTTTATTCCGCCAGAGAGCCGAAGATGAAGATCTGGATTTACTCGGGGACAACTTTGTTTTACCAGCTAGAGGGACGAAAACGGTTACCAATGCGTTAGGAGAGAGACTGTGGACGGCAGAAAATTCGGAGAGTCCCATCAACCGCAGGGTCTTGTCTCAGTAAGTTGGAGTGTAGAATCGTCTTTTCACATGATGAATGTGGTATGGATGCTAAGTGGGCTTAGAAAGTGGTACATTTGCTAAACTTTTTGAAAAAAGTGGTATTGGGGCTAATTTTCCCTTTCATTTTTCTATGCAAAAGTTTAATGTATTTAATAGTTTTTGACCAATTATATTTTACTGCATATTTTCTTATTGGTTGAATTACTTGTAGTTAATGATGTTTTTATAGAAAAGAGATAAATTAAATGAAATTTTTGTACTTTCTTAATTTATATGAAAAACTTTTAAACTACAAATAAAATGAAACTTTTAAACTTTTAAACTACTTGGTTTCATTTATTCATTAGGTATCATTTAAAGGGGTTGTTGACCAAAGTGTGACAAATAACGATTGAACTTGAGGTAAAACAGGAGTTGGTTAAAGTGTGGTTCAGATTTAGAATCAATTTGTCTGGCTAAGTTCAATTATTATTGGTTAACAATTGGTTTTGAATCGGGTTTAACTATAAGAGTCGTTGATAAAAAAAAAAACTATAAAAGTCAACCAAAGTTGTTAAGTTTTTTTTTCTTTTCTGAATTTACTTCCCTTGTTCCTAGAAATTTGATGTTTTAGATTTTTAGTTTATTTCACAAAGATTGATTTTTAGGTTTTTGTTTTATTTTTTATTGATTGACATTAATGTATAGTAATTTTCAAAACGCAATGATTAACTGTTTCATATTATTATTGTTTCAAAGTTATTAAAAATGTTTAATTTAGAAAAGCAATTGACAAATAATGAAACAATGATTGCTTCTTAATATATGTGAAAACTCTAGAACATCAATCTTCTAGAAACAGAGGAAAAATATGATATTGAGGCCGTCTTCAAAAGCGAGATCTTGAAGTTTGAAACCAGTTACTATGTGCTATAGTGGATTACTAATATTGATTGGCTAAGATAAGAGTTTTCAAATGGGACATGCAGTAAAATAACGTTTTTTTTTTTTTCACTGAACTTTTCAGGTGTCTTTTTTTGTTTATCATCATTGTTGTGCCATGGAATGGCTTTTGGCAGTCAAAAAATGACACCCTCGCATTCGTAAACCCAAAAATGTGCTAGAAAACTCCGAAGTCTCAAGCCGGGAATACTAATGGTGGTCGAGAAACCTGTTAAAATAGTTCACAACAATAGTATGTCTCGATCAATTTTACCGAATTTAAGTCTCCTTGCATATACCCTATCATGATTTGACCCAAATCCCTTTTAATGTATGTTATGTCATGAAACATGATATTAAAACCTTATTTTTCTTTCGTAACTAAAAAAATTGTTCCAAAAAAAAGTGACAGATTTTTATAGTTTAATGATAATTTGCCCAAGAATGATAAATTCTTATGTAATAATATAAGTATACAACTGATCTGAATTGTTCATTATTTAAATATACAAGTGTCAAAATCACCAAAACCCTTAACCGTGTCGAAACCGCGTTGGAAGTCCTCCAATATTTTTCTACGAAGCTTCTTCCTATGCCCATAATTTAATTTTCTTCTTGCTTGGAAAGTCATCCTAATTTTGGGAAATCAAAATACACCAGATCATTTGTATTTATTCATCACAAACAAGCAAAATAATGATAAATTAGGAAAAATATTACTAACAATCATAAATAGTGTACACTTAATTCTATAATTAATATTCTCCTCTTAAAACAAAGAATTAATGTCTTACTGTATTTTTCTTTTTCTTGTTAAGGATATATATTAAATATGACTTAGATCATCATGACCATTGACCTTTACAACATTCGTATATATTGACCACATCTCTTATAATCAGATCTCATCTTCATCTGTTTGTGGATTCTTTTATTGTTTGTTGTGCAAGTAACAAAGATCAAGATGAATTCAAGATTCTCTCTTCTTCTGTTCTTGTTCTTGGTCATAGTTTCTCAATCAAAATCTTCCATCTTCAAAACCTTCCCCGGTAATCTCTCTCCCAAATCTCCTCTTTCCTCAGTCGTCCTCCCTCTCTCCGGCAACGTCTTCCCTCTCGGGTAAGAACATCAATGTTTTCTCTATCTTGTTGACAAAATAAAATACAATGTTTTGACTTTTTGTTCTGTCTTTGTAGATACTACTCTGTCTTACTTCAAATAGGAAACCCTCCAAAGGCATTTGAATTTGATATTGATACTGGTAGTGATCTCACTTGGGTTCAATGCGATGCTCCTTGCACTGGTTGTAATTTGGTATGTATATTATTTTGATTTATCCTCTCTGTTTTCAAAATGAAACTTGATTGCTTCTTATGATCTCTGTTTTGTTGTTTTTGTAGCCTCCTAAACTTCAGTACAAGCCTAAAGGAAACACTGTCCCGTGCTCAGACCCGATTTGTTTAGCACTTTACTTTCCTAACAATCCTCAATGTCCAAACCCGAAAGAACAATGTGACTATGAAGTTAATTATGCTGATCAAGGTTCATCAATGGGTGCACTTGTTATTGATCAGTTTCCTTTTAAACTCCTAAATGGCTCGGCCATGCAACCTCGTTTAGCATTCGGGTGAGCTACAAAAAAGACATGTGAATCCTGAGATGATGAAAATGTAAAATTTCTTGAAAGGAATTTTGGTGTTTTCAGGTGTGGTTATGATCAGAGTAACCCTAGTGCACATCCTCCGCCCGCGACTGCTGGAGTTTTGGGGCTTGGGAGAGGGAAAATTGGTCTCTTGACACAGCTTGTGTCCGCAGGACTAACGAGAAATGTTGTTGGACATTGCCTAAGTTCTAAAGGTGGAGGCTATTTGTTCTTTGGAGACACTCTCATTCCTTCCCTTGGTGTGGCCTGGACACCATTATTATCACCAGAGTATACTTTCTTCTTTCATATTTGCCGCGATCGGCTTCAGAGAGATTATATTGTTCTCTACTAGTACTGATCATCTATTCTTGTTCAGCAACCACTACACGACTGGACCAGCCGAGCTTCTTTTCAACGGAAAGCCAACAGGTTTAAAAGGACTTAAACTCATCTTTGACACCGGAAGCTCATACACTTACTTCAACAGCAAGACATACCAAACAATAGTTAACCTGGTAATTAAAGAAACACAAAAACTAAAGAAAAAATGTATGTAACCTAACGAAGCGATCTCTTTCGCGTGTTAACAGATCGGAAATGATCTGAAAGTCTCACCGTTGAAGGTTGCGAAAGAAGATAAGACCTTACCAATCTGCTGGAAAGGAGCTAAGCCCTTCAAATCTGTTCTTGAGGTCAAGAACTTCTTCAAGACCATAACAATTAACTTTACCAATGCCAGAAGAAACACTCAGCTCCAGATTCCACCCGAATCTTATCTCATCATCTCTGTAAGAAAATCTCATTAGAACCAAAAAACTCTCATCATCACATTCAATCATGAATTCTTATTCTTTTCTTCAGAAAACTGGTAATGCCTGCTTGGGACTACTAAATGGAAGTGAAGTAGGATTACAAAACTCCAACGTAATCGGAGGTAAGACGAACAAACAACACTTTAACAATAATGTTATTGTCTTAAACTAATTTTGTTTCTTTCGTCTGTTTTCTTTTAAAGATATCTCTATGCAAGGGCTACTGATAATCTACGACAACGAGAAACAACAACTCGGATGGGTTTCTTCAAATTGCAATAAGCTTCCCAAAACATGACATCATCACAATTATAATAACTCTTTTAAGTATAGAATTTACATATAAACAATTTAAGTACCATATAATTAGAACACCTTTATGGATTAATTAAAATGTCTAATTAGACCAAACAATTTCAATTTCTAGACTTCTATCAGACGAATCATCTTTCTTGCTTTCATCATTTAGCTTGAAAATTCCACTTTAACTTCCTTATGTCAATACTTTGTCAATTGGTATCCTCACTTTACCAAGATTTTTTTGCAAAATTTAACATTCAATTACAAAAGTTACTGATTCTGCGAAAGATTCGAATAATAAAACAACGATTAATCTACTTACGTTTCGAAAAATGTTGTTAGATTTGCAGACGATTTCAAGAAACTGTCCCATGTAAATGATTCTTTCCAAACCGGTGAGCTGCTTCGTTTCACAACCTGAACCAAAACCGGTTTAATCAACTTATAATCGAAAATTGAATTGAACTAATACCGGTTAAAATCGGATTGATTTGCACCGAATTGCTTAGAACCGTATAAAACCAGATTAAACCATAATTACATTACCTTGGTTTTCTTGGTGGGACAATTATCGATGATTAATCTGCAAAACGCGTTAGACCGTTTCAGATTATCACCGCGTTTAATCGCCACCGTGAGACTTCCCGGCAAACAATTCAAGAGACTGTTACCTCTCTCATGGAAGCTCGACGGAGCTGGAGATTTCGATTTCGATTTCGATTTCCTTGTGCATCAACTTTACTTGTTTTCCTAATCGGATCCAAGACTCATATGGTCTGCAACATCACTCAACCAGCTATGCTTTGTTTCATTGTTCTCATGGCAATACCAATTTTTGCTATTTTGAAGAGTTTCAAATGAAATATACAGTTTTCTAGAGTCTTTCTAACCAAATATATATATATATATATATATATATATATATATATATATATATGTTACAAAGTAAGTCTGATTCTTGTATTCTTCTCTACCCTTTAAACCAATAAAATTGTCTCCTTACCAAGTAAAACAGAGTTATTATTTTGTGCTCTAACAGTATTTTCCCATTCAATCAATACAAGAAGCTTTTGGGTTGAAAGAGTCAACTTCAAAATTTGTGGTCATTTTCACTTTCTTTCTAATATGTTTTGTAACAGCTGTAGCTCGGAAACTTCAACGGACAAGACTTCAATTTTGTCTCCGAGCGTAGTAGACTTGGAACTTATTCTGAGTTAATTAGACTTTGATCACAAAGGAGATTTGTCTTGAAGACCACTTTAGAGAGTAATCTATTTCCCATCTTTCTTGAAACTATGTGTACAAATGGCATCTTTGTCTCTCTTTTTACTTTAGCTCTCTTGTTAGGACAATCATGCAGTGAAACAGATACGCTACATCAGGGTCAGTTCTTGAAAGATGGGCAAGAGCTCGTTTCTGCTTTCAAAATCTTCAAACTCAAATTTTTCAACGTCAAGAATTCAAGAAACTGGTATCTTGGAATTTGGTTCAACAATCTTTATCTTAATACTGATATCCAGGACAGAGCTGTCTGGATTGCTAACCGTAACAATCCAATCTCGGAACGCTCTGGAAGCCTCACAGTGGATTCACTTGGCAGATTGAGGATTTTAAGAGGAGCATCAAGTCTGCTTGAGCTAAGCTCTACGGAAACCAGAAGAAACACAACCCTTAAGCTTTTGGATTCTGGAAATCTTCAGCTCCAAGAGATGGATTTTGATGGATCTATGAAGCGGGTTTTGTGGCAAAGTTTCGATTATCCGACAGATACCCTTCTTCCTGGGATGAAACTCGGTTTCGACGTCAAGACTGGGAAGAGATGGGAACTGACATCATGGCTAGATGATACTATACCTGCTTCTGGATCTTTTGTCTTTGGGATGGATGCTAATATTACAAACAGATTGACTATCTTGTGGCGTGGAAATACGTATTGGACAAGCGGGCTCTGGTATAAAGGTCGGTTTTCTGAAGAGGAGTTAAACGACTGCGGTTTCCTCTTTTCCTTCGTTTCAACCAAGAGTGGACAATATTTTATGTATTCAGGTGATCAGAACGATGCCATAACATTTTTTCCCACCATAATGATAGACCAACAAGGCATTTTGCGTAGAGTGCAAATGCATCAGCAACGTAACATGCAAAATTCTAGGAACCGGAATTGTTTGGCCGCAGGTTACATAGTTTCGGATGAGCCATATGGGTTCACTTCTTTCAGAGTGACAGAATCTTCTTCCTCAAGCAATGGTTTTGTACTTAATGAGACTAGTGGAAGGTTTAGTTTAGTTGATTGCAGTGCTATATGTGTGCAAAACTCCTCTTGTCTTGCCTATGCTTCAACCGATCTTGATGGTACGGGTTGCGAAATCTGGGATACTTATCCTACCAACAAAGGGTCGTCTTCTCATAGTCCTAGAACTATATACATCCGTGTAAATGGTATATAACTTAAGGAAATATATTATCTGTTTTTGTCAGTGTCGCTTAATTAACTGCAGCAAATCTATAAGACACTAAGTTTTCTGAATATGTTGTAGGTCAAGAGAACAAAAAAGTGGCAGCCTGGCATATTGTTGTGGCATCACTGTTCCTAATGATACCTATGATTTGGTTTATAATCTATCTTGTGTTGAGGAAATTTAAAGTAAAAGGTAGAAATTGTATCAGAATTACTCAAAACAGTTTTAGTCCCATTGGTTTTCTTACTAACAAGTTCACATTTTATTTTTTAATCCAGTAAGTGTTTTATTTCGTGGAATATACTACTTTCTATGGAGAGAAATCACTCCACAAGGTACGTATCAGAGACTTAGCTGAATAAATTTGTATAAGCATTGAAAATGGCCGTGTTGAGTTGAGAAATGTGTATGTGATTTTTGCTATTAATATGTTAGTGATTGGTTTCATACGGAGGAGACTTTTATCAATGAGGTTTGGTTCAACAATAGACCAAGAAATGCTACTACGTGAATTGGGAATTGATAGGAGACGCCGACACAAGAGAAGTGAAAGGAAGAGTAATAACGAGCTTCAGATTTTTAGCTTTGAAAGTGTAGTCTTGGCAACAGATGACTTCTCCGATGAAAACAAGCTCGGTGAAGGAGGTTTTGGTCCTGTATATAAGGTAGTCCAGAGTCTTCATGTTTTTGATATTATCTTAAAAGCCGATTTTTTATGTACTTCCGCTTACTTTCTTGAAGGGGAAGTTATTAGATGGGGAAGAAGTGGCTATCAAAAGACTATCTTTGGCATCTGGTCAAGGATTAGTGGAGTTCAAGAATGAAGCTATGCTTATTGCAAAACTTCAGCATACAAATCCTGTTCAGGTTCTTGGATGTTGCGTTGAGAAAGATGAGAAAATGCTGATTTATGAATACATGTATTAGAGTGTATATAGTTGGTTTAGTTATGGTTTAGTTTGGTTAGTATCTTTGGTTTAGTTTACTTAGTATTTAAGCTTAATCTTGTACACTTTTATTGTTGAATGGAGTAAAATCATAATTGAAAAGCAAAGTTTGTTAGATCTGAAATGGTATCAGAGCAATTTTTTTTTTTCAAGCTTTGCTTTGTCAAACTTCATTCTTCTTCCGCTAGCTCAAATCATCTTTCGTTCTTTGTTCATACCTCTTGAATCAATCATTATCTTCTTCTCCGATTCATTCTCGCCATTTTCATCAGAGATTTTCTACTTTCTTCTTTGTTTTCTTGCTTTTCCGATCGCGTTACATTCCGATCGAGTTCTTTCTTCTTCTCCGGCTTGATTCGAGCTTCAATTTCATCGCTCAAGCATGGTTTTCATCAAATCATCTGTGTCGAGCACTGATCTCTTCGAATCGAGCTCCAGTTTCTTTGAATCGAGCTTTGATCTCTTCGTTTGTTAGCTTGATTTCTCAGATTTAAGTTCTTATCCTTCGATTTTGAGATCAGATTTCCTCGATTGTTCTTATGCGTTTGTTTGAAGCGATTCATCATCTCGGATCGTCTTCTATCTTTTGATTTTTCTTCTGGTTATTCCGCCAGATTTATTTTTCAATTTGTCTGGATTTGTGCTCGATTTGCCAATTTCCAGCTTCTTCTCCGATTAAAATCAGATTTTATTCTTTCATTGATCGAGTATTCCGTTGGTTTGTTGGATATATACGGTTGTTGCACCGTCGTTGATGTCTTATCTTGTTGTGCCTTCTGTTGTTCAACCAGAAGTGTATCTTGTTGATGATAAGCTGTGTAGAGACACTTCATGGTTGCATTTAGCGATAGTGTTGCTGCTCTTATTTGGTTCACTTCCAAGACCGCCAGAAGTTCCCTCTAATGCCGTGTATATACTTCAGAACTCGATCTATAGATATGTAGGCTGTGGAACTCTCTGTGATGTTGTAGTTATTGTGGTATGGAGAACTTTGGAAGCTAGTTTTGTACGTAGAGAGGAAGAGCTAATTTTAGCGAGTCTTAGCCAGAATCTTGCATATGGATATGATGAGAGCTTGTTAGTGTGGACAGGACATCATCTTTTTCATACTCACGTGGATTCAAGTTTTTTTTTAAAGAGAGTGCTTCTCCGATAAACTGATTCTGGATTCTAATCACAGAAGCTTAAGTCTTGTTGTCAAGCCACCAATTGGGTGTTTTGTGATGTTGTTGGTCTCTACTGCAGCGTGATTAATTCAGTTGGATACTGTTATTGCTGAATTTTGGAGGATTGCAAGTGATAGCTCCTCCTATAGCCAGTTTTGTTGGTTTTCATGCCATGTCAAGAGTCTGCAATTCTTTCTGCAGATTGTTGTAGCTCCTACTGCAGTCCGATACACCACACATTTTGAGTGATGCTTCATTAGAGAATGAGTTATGGTCAGTTTGCAAGCTTTTAGTGGTGTTGGTTGGTGCTTGTGTCATGTTGCTCCTCAGAGATGTGTTCCAAGACAGGGGGAGCTGATAGTGATCATTGGTTATTCAAGAGACACCTAGCCTTGTTGCTTCATCTCTCATTTGCTCAAGTTTGTGAAGTTTTTTATTTCTTTCTACGAGGAAGAAGACAAGCATGTTGCAGTCATGTTTCATGGAAAATCAAAAGTTGCAGCAGCTCTTCTCACCAACGATGATTTTGCTCTTTTACTTCGTAACGACGTTAGCTTTATTGGACAAGAGCGTCTCAAGACCACGACCACCAAAAATGTAACTTCATCTAAGCCAATATTGACACATAATGCTACTGAAGATGGAGAATATGTTAGACAGTGGAGTGCGTTTGATGTTGATGCTCATTACAGTGTCACTCATCCCCCAAGAATCTCTCATTACAGTGGAATGCGTTTGATTTTAAGGTTTTCAAGTCCAAGATGAAAGTTCCTTGATACTTTCATCTTGAGGGGGAGTATTAGAGTGTATAGTTGGTTTAGTTATGGTTTAGTTTGGTTAGTATCTTTGGTTTAGTTTACTTAGTATTTAAGCTTAATCTTGTACACTTTTATTGTTGAATGGAGTAAAATCATAATTGAAAAGCAAAGTTTGTTAGATCTGAAAACATGCACAACAAGAGTCTTGACTACTTCCTCTTTGGTGAGGTTTCGTTAAAAGGAGCTAAGAATCTATATGGATTTCATCTGAAAAAAATGTCTACAAATGTGTGCAGATCCCTTGAGGAAAAACGTTTTGGATTGGACGCTGCGGTTCAGGATCATGGAAGGAATAATTCAAGGGCTTTTGTACCTTCACAAGTACTCGAGGTTGAAAGTGATTCACAGAGACATCAAAGCGAGTAACATTTTGCTAGACGAGAATATGAATCCGAAAATATCGGATTTTGGAATGGCTCGGATATTTGGAGCGGAAGAAACAAGAGCAAACACCAAAAGAGTTGCTGGCACATTGTAAGTTAAGAGTGACTAGAAACAAGGAGGAGATTCTTTGATCAAATTTTAATAGACTTTATTGTGTAGTGGCTATATGTCGCCGGAGTATTTCAGAGAAGGACTATTTTCGGCGAAATCAGATGTGTTCAGCTTTGGGGTTCTAATGCTTGAAATCATTTGTGGAAGGAAGAACAATAGCTTCCACCATGACTCAGAAGGACCTTTGAATCTCATAGTTCATGTGAAAGCTAAACTTCTTCTCTCATTTGTTAACATTCTCATCTTTCTTGCTTGCTTGTTTAGTCTTTGGATCTCTGTTTTTTTCAGGTGTGGAATCTGTTTAAAGAGAACAAAATTCGCGAGGCGATAGATCTATCTTTGGGAGATTCTGTTCTTGATTACCCTCAAGTGTTGAGATGCGTTCAAGTTGCTCTGTTGTGTGTACAAGAAAACGCAGAAGATAGACCAAGTATGTTAGACGTTGTGTCGATGATATATGGCGAAGGAAATAATGCTCTTTCTTTGCCTAAAGAGCCTGCTTTCTATGATGGTCCCCGGAGAAGCTTTCCAGAGATGGAGGTTGAGTCACCGGAGCCGGAAAATGTATCCCCAAATATTACCATCACGGTGATGGAAGCAAGGTGAATTGATACCAAGAAAACTGATATATTGTAGTATGTGAATCTCATTGTTACTTGAAATGTTTTACTTCGTTTAATAAGGTATATACACGGATATTATATATACACTTGCACGTACCAAGTAATATATAAAGTATCAATATACATACATGATTCGAATCTTGTGAGTGACTCCTATATATAGAAGACTAACAATTGGATTCATTTATCGACCATAAAATGAATCCTCCGATAGAAGACTAACAATTGACCTGTTTTGATTCATAAAACTCTCTAACTATCCTAAAAGAAATTCCGTAGAAAAGCAGCTACTAGATGTTGTTTGCCTTGAGATATACGTCTACACTTGTTTATGACTTTATTCAATATAGGGCATGTCTTTCTTCAACGTCTAAGACGATATGGGAGCAAAAAATAATACAAGACAGACCTAACGACAAAGATAATCGAAAAGAAATAAGAAAAAGAATATGACTTGGGCGCAAAGCAAAAGGATTACGGTTTCTTGAGAGAAACTCATCCAAATGGTGGAATCAATGAGTGCTTCATCTTCTTCCAATATGCTGATCTCATCATTAAAATTCTTGGTGTAGAATTTGTAATAGATAATCCAAATCATCATTATACCTAGGAATCAATATACTCTTTTTTTTTCTATTTTTTTTAATGAATTGGGTGTGACGGGTAAATGATGTAAGAAAAATGAAAAAAAAAAATGAGGAAATGAGAAAAAGCAAAAATATTTTTTTTTTAAAGGAAAAAAAAAAGAAGCAAAAATCATAGCCATAATTTTCCGGATGTTTTCTGACCTTCATCCCGTAGTTTTCTGACCAAACAAAAAAAAATATCCTATAGTTTTTGAAGTTGGGTATCTTTCTAATGTTCATTATCAATGATACATATTCACACCGTACAGATAGAATATATGTATGGATAACACGTGAGAGTAGTTTGTTGGTCCATTCTACAAATCGAACTACCACATGACTGAAACATGTATGATGTAGATGTACTGTATATTTTACAGTTGCGGAAAAAAAATCACATACCAAAATGGTAAATAGTAATATTAATTTTTGTTCAACTTCTTGATGATCATAAGAATATAATTAAATCTTAGTCTTAGCCAAGCCAGCCAAAACAAAAATGAATCCGTAAGCATAGCAAACAGAAAGCCACTTTCGTCATTAACAATAATGATATAGTGTTTTGTCCTGATTCAATTAAATTTATAATTTTATTTCATTCAAAAAAAAATTAATGATATAGTGAAATTTTTTAACCAAAATGAAAAAAAAAAACACAGTGACGGTAAAAGAATGTTATCCTAGTATATATATAGTAGTAGACAGTAGACACAGATGTAAGTAATAAAATGATTTAATCTCATTTTGTAAGTTGTTGTCACTCATAATTCATCTTAAATCAGATAATATCATAGATTTCATGCTTTAGTTTGCTTCTAAGGGTGTTTTAATGATTATAGGGTGACATTAACAACACAGCTCAAATAGTATAGTTTTTAAATGTACATTAACAGAAAATTCATATTAAACTATTTGATAACCCATTTATAAAAAATTCTAAAATGTTTAGTCGCAAACTTGAGATAATAAGAAAAAAGTTTATAAAACTCAATTTTGTGCTTTAAAAAAAAAAAAAAAAAAACTCAATTTTGTATTGAAAAAAAAAACTACTTTTATTGAAAAAAAAAAAACTTCTCTAATATATCAGAGACTTTGAGAGACCACCGAGCACGTGTCAAAGGCATGGAATTTAGTTCGACGGCTAAGTGAGGGACCCTGACCGTAACAGTTCCCAAGGAGAGTTACAAATACAATTGTGTTTCGTACCTCCTTCCTTCATTTGCTAATTCCACACTTACTATTATTACAAATAAATAAATTAGTGGCAATATAATTATTCCACATGCCATCATACTTTTACCTTTGTTCACAAAGTCTCAAAATTACAATACACACCGTCAGTAGAAAATGATGAAACTGATTTCTCATCAATATACACATAATAAGAACACACGTTACTAATTTGGATAATTTAATGTTAATAGTGCATCTAATTTATGACCCCAAACAGTAAAACATTGAACGATAAAATAATAAACATTACAATAAAAAGGTAAACTGTAATACCGCTATTATTTTTTTACGTTTTTACGATTAATAACAATCAAAGCAGTATACATCGATATAGAATTTACCGATCAAGGTTTTGGCAAACATTATTACAACAATGTGTTATGTCAAATTAAATTTGTAAACATCACATTTTCTTTGAAGTATTAAATATTTGAGATAAATTGATGTAATGTTTTGTCCTTAATTAATTGATTACAATATGATTAAAAAAGGTATAACTAACACAAATAAATACCCTCAAAGAACCAACCAATCTCCCATTCTTTCGTCTCCTTCCTTCAAACACATCACCCCTCTTAATTCCACACCAACCTTCTTCACTCTCTGTTAATTCCACAAACAAGAAAGAAAAAAAAAAAAAAATTGAAGTACAGAGAAATGATCCTTCTCTCACTTCTTCTCCATCTTCTTCTTCATCTCCTCAACACTTCTCCTTCACTTTCTCTTTCCCCCGACGGTCTCGCTTTACTCTCACTCAAATCCGCCGTCGATCAATCTTCCTCCTCCTCCTCCCCTTTCTCCGATTGGAACGATAACGATTCCGATCCTTGTCGTTGGTCTGGAATCTCTTGTATGAACATCTCAGACTCTTCTAACTCTCGCGTCGTTGGAATTTCCCTCGCCGAAAAATATCTCCGTGGCTATATCCCCTCGGAGCTTGGCTCGCTTGTTTACCTCCGCCGTCTTAACCTCCATAACAACGAGCTTTTCGGTTCGATTCCGACTCAGTTATTCAACGCGACGTCGCTTCATAGTCTCTTCTTATACGGAAACAATCTCTCTGGTTCTCTCCCTCCTTCGATCTGTCACCTTCCAAAGCTTCAGAATCTCGATTTGTCTGGTAATTCACTCTCTGGAACTCTTTCACCGGATCTCAACAAGTGTAAACAGCTTCAACGGTTGATCCTTGCCGGCAACAACTTCTCCGGTGAAATTCCTGGTGAAATCTGGCCGGAATTGAAGAATTTAGCTCAGCTTGATCTCTCTGCTAACGAATTCACCGGCGAAATCCCTAAAGATATCGGAGAACTTAAATCTCTCTCTGGTACTTTAAATCTCTCTTTCAACCATTTATCCGGCGAAATCCCTAAATCTCTAGGGAATCTACCTGTTACAGTCTCTCTTGATCTCCGGAACAACGATTTCTCCGGCGAGATTCCTCAATCTGGTTCATTCTCTAACCAAGGACCAACCGCATTTCTCAACAATCCGAAATTATGTGGATTCCCTCTCCAGAAATCTTGTAAAGACAGTGATGAGAACTCACCGGGAACTCGAAAGTCGCCGGAGAATAATGCGGATTCTAGAAGAGGGTTAAGTACTGGATTAATCGTGTTGATCTCGGTGGCGGATGCAGCAAGTGTAGCTTTAATCGGACTGGTGTTAGTTTACTTGTACTGGAAGAAAAAAGACTCTGAGGGAGGTTGTAGCTGTACAGGGAATGAGAAGCTCGGTGGTTCGGAGAAGGGGAAAGCGTGTTGTTGTATCGCGGGGTTTCCGAAAGGAGACGATTCGGAAGCGGAAGATAATGAGAGAGGAGAAGGTAAAGGAGATGGAGAGCTTGTAGCAATTGATAAAGGGTTTTCGTTTGAGCTTGATGAGTTGCTTAGAGCTTCTGCTTATGTGTTGGGGAAGAGTGGGTTAGGGATAGTGTATAAAGTGGTGCTAGGGAACGGTGTTCCGGTGGCTGTAAGGCGACTTGGGGAAGGAGGAGAACAGAGGTATAAAGAGTTTGTTACGGAGGTTCAAGCTATGGGGAAAGTGAAGCATCCTAATGTGGTTAAGCTAAGAGCTTATTATTGGGCTCCTGATGAGAAGCTTTTGATCAGTGACTTCGTCAACAATGGAAGTTTAGCTGATGCTCTTAGAGGTAAACCTTGCTAACTAAAGTTTAAGATCCTGTTATGTTCTATTGACTTTACGAATTTAGGTTGACTTTGACTTTGTCAACGCTAGATTAGACATTAGTGAGCTGAAGTTAGATCTGAGATAGTTTGTGGGGTCTAAATCTTATTTTCATTTTGTGGCAAAGATCCTCTCTACTAATTCTTCAAGCTTAATTACACACAAATATTTTTATTTTTGTGTCTATACACACACTCCAAAATTCTATTGAGAACAATGATCAGTTAGCTGCTTTTTTCCTTTAAAGTAAACGAAGATTCTTTCTCTTTTTAGGCATATTTTGGTATTTTAATAGTGTAGAGTTTAGACAAGTTACATGTAAAAGAGACATGTCTTGTAAGATAATTCTATATGTCCGAATGAGATTTAGTGTGGTAGAGTCTTAGAGTAGAAGTAATTGGTAAAAAAAAAGAGTGAGGAAACAATGATGAGAGAGGTTTACTTGTGGGCTAAGAGTAATGATTTTATATACCCACCCACTCTCTTGATCCTCTAGTTGTCCCGTCTTTTTCTCATCGTAACTCATTGCTTACTTTAATATTGATACTTGTTTGTTTGGGTGTGTGAATAGGGAGGAATGGTCAACCATCACCGAGCTTAACATGGTCAACGCGTCTAAAGATCGCAAAAGGAGCAGCACGTGGGCTAGCTTATCTACACGAGTGTAGTCCAAGGAAATTGGTACATGGCGACGTCAAGCCTTCCAACATTCTTCTTGATTCATCTTTTACTCCTTACATCTCCGACTTCGGTCTCACACGTCTCATTACCATCACCGCCCCTTCCGCCTCCTCTAACGAACCTTCTTCCTCCTCTGCCGCGGGGGGTTTCTTAGGTGGAGCTCTACCTTACACTTCCATCAAACCCTCTGATAGATCTAACGGCTATAAAGCACCTGAGGCCCGTCTCCCTGGAGGGAGGCCCACTCAGAAATGGGACGTCTATTCCTTCGGTGTTGTGCTTATGGAGCTTCTCACTGGGAAGTCTCCGGAATCTTCTCCGTTAAGCTCCTCCTCGTCGTCTACGGTGGTTGTTGAGGTGCCGGATTTGGTGAAGTGGGTGAGGAAAGGGTTTGAAGAGGAGACTCCCTTGTCGGACATGGTTGATCCCATGTTACTTCAAGAAGTTCATGCCAAGCAACAAGTCTTGTCCGTCTTTCATTTAGCTCTCGCTTGTACTGAAGGTGACCCTGAAGTTCGTCCACGTATGAAGAACGTCTCTGAGAACATCGACAAAATCTGATTCAATTATATATTCTTTGTCTTTTATTTTTTCTATTTTTTTTTTCTCTTTTTTTTTGTATCTCTTCGATAGTTCTTACACGAGGTCGTTACGTCACTAGTGGTCGATTTGTTTTTATTGAATAATTATTTGTTATGGAAATTGAATCAAATGGGTTATACTTAGGCTTTAAATGACTTTGTCTTTTTATTTTGCTCGTCTTTTTCTCATCTTTTTAAAAGGACAACTCCCAATTAACGGGCTCCTACTAGCACCTGTATTGTCCAATTCAGTTGAATAGATACATATAAGATCTGATATCTCATATCTTCCAAAGAATAATCCACTTGAAATTTCAATTTTGATCGAGTATCTTCCAAAGAAACCGCTTTCTTTGAGGATTGATGACCTAATATCTTACCTTTTTTTCTAGGTCGAGAATTCATTCACATTATGATTTAGAATGTCCAATAGTTCCTGGTTAATATCATGAAAAACCATTTCATTTAAACTTTCAAAATAAACCATGTAATCGTTAAACTAATTTTTTGTTCTTGCCCTCTCAAGAATAATTAGAATATATTCGAAAAGACCGATCACACCAATGTCTAGAGCGAACGAGAGCATTCAACAATCTTGATTATTTTCCCTTAGCTTTACACCGTATACATATTGTATCGCATTGCAATCTTAAGAAGGGGTTATTGGTTTATGGATTTATAAGGAATTGGAAATCCAAACAAAAATCATTTGTTATTCAATTATTGATTTTAAAATCCTAATTAAAATAATGTGTTATTGGTTATATGATTTATAAATACTAGTTAAAATCCTATGTTATTCGTTTAGTCATTTGTTTTTGGATTTGAGAATCCAAATTATGTTTTAAATAGAATTGAATGGATTTGAAAGAGAAAAATAGAAAGATTCAAACACATGTTATTTCAAAATCCATATATCTTGATTTCATAATTAATAGAGATTTTCAAATTCTATATGGATTTCATAATTTTTTTTTTTTTGGAATGAATGTTAAATTTATTCAACCAAAAAAAAACCATGTTACAATATATGCATCCTTAATTGAATGTTTTTGAGAGTCTTAAATCAACTTTAGAACAAAAGAAGAGAGCTAGCTTCTTAAGTCGAACCAAATCTGCAGACCATCTTCAAGCTTTCGTGAGCCAAGAGATTGGATGGAAGAGATCTTATTCCGCACCAATCTGTCGAGAAACTTGATCAACTGTTCCGGCGAGCTAGGGATTTCTCCATGTCTTCGACGATTGCGTTCGAACCAGATTGAGTAAACAGTGGCTTGGAAGAGAAGTCTTAAGATGTAGCGATGTGTTCCCTTGATTGAGGGGTCCGTGAGCAGAGGTAGTATCGCCGTGAAACAGCAGGTATACCGATGTTGAAGTATCTTACGAGTTAAGTTTTCCCATACCCGAGAAGCAAAACTGCAGGTGAAGAATAAATGTTCTTGCGTCTCCAGTGGATCTTGGCAGAGAACACACGCTGGATTGACTCCCCTGTTCCATGAGAGCATACGGTCACAAGTGGTAAGCATGTGATGTACTGCAAGCCAAAGCATAAAAGAGTATTTCGGAATGGAATCAGAGAACCAAATGCCCTTGTGCCAACTTTTTTCATGACCCTGCTCACGAATCTGATGCCATGTACCAGAGGTAGTGAAACGTGACTTATATTTATTGTGCGAGTCTCTCCACAAAGCTCTATCATGTTCCAGACTTAGACCCTTGGCCCTTAGATGATCAATCTCCACTTCAACTCTGTTTAGAATTTCTTCAACCTTGATTTCACCTCTAGACATTCAAATACTACTTGTCATGCATGTAAATTGATATGGTTTTGGGGACCTTTTAGGGAATAAAATGATCCCATGAAGGGATCATGTAATATATTTTTGATTGGATTTAGCTTTTGGTTCTTTGACAAAAGTGTTGATTTGGGTTTAGATTTATAAAGGGGACACAGTCACACAGAAAATTTCAACTTTTTAAGTGGGATAAATATAAAAAAAAAGAAGAAGCATAAAATGGATAATTAAAGTTTAGATTGGCCCACTAAATTTATCAGGCCCACTAAGTAAATGTTGGTTACTTTTTCTGCTTTTTTTCTACATTTCCACCGGCGACCTTTACCGGGGAACGGTTAAGTAGCCGAGAAAGAGTAGAACAAACTTGAAGAAAGAGAACCGAACTAAAACCGTTTGGTTTGAAGATCTAAAACCGAAAGATCCGGTTTAATTTTTCGGTTTTGGATTTTGTCTAGCCCTATACTGGAGAATCCACGGCGGGTACTGGCGCCAAATCATAATTCGTGGTTCCGGTCAAAGTCTCGGCGAAGCAGCCATGGCGGATTCTCAGTCTGGTTCCAATGTTTTCAGTTTAAGGATTGTTTCAATAGATTACTACATGGCTTCTCCGATCCCTGGTTATGATATTTGCTACAGTAGCTTCCAAGGTAAGGCAAAATCTCTCTTTATACTTTCTAAAGCTTACGCCTTTTTTATTCCAATGGTTGATTTGTTTGGATTTTTAGAGATTTTGACTATGGAAATGAAGAAGTAATGCTCCAATTTCGTTAGATAGTCTTCTCCTAGATGTTAAAGGGCAAGTTTTGACTTTGTTGTTGCTGGAATTTTAAGGTGGTGAGGTAAACGAAGTCCCTGTTATAAGGATATATGGTTCTACACCTGCTGGTCAGAAGACTTGCTTGCACATTCATCGTGTAAGATTCTTAATTTTACTTTCTTGTTAATAAAAAAAGATTGGTTGCTAAGATTGGAAACTTTGTTTCTCTTGCAGGCTTTACCATATCTCTATATTCCATGCTCGGAGATTCCACCTGAGCATCATAAAGGAGGTATGTATGAAGCCATAGCCCATTTATAACTGAACCGAGAAATGTCCTGCAGTTAGCTAGTCAAGCACCAATGCCATTTTTCATTTCTCTTTTGTTTCAGCTGATGGAAGTACACTTGCTTTATCCCTAGAGTTAGAGAAGGCTCTAAAGGTGTGTGTTTTACATACCAAGTGTGCCATGATTTCTTAGTCTATGAGCTGCGTTTATGTATCTGTTTTTTTTTTCTTCTGACTTTGTTGCTGTTGATGTGTCTCATTCAATATTCGTCCCTGATGATACTTGATTTGGACTTGTAGCTTAAGGGCAATGCTGCTTCAAAAAGGCAACATGTCCATGATTGTGAGATTGTTAGAGCAAAGAAGTTTTATGGGTACCACTCAACTGAGGAGGCTTTTGTGAAGATTTATCTGTATCCTGTATATTTACTTTTAGAGCTATACCCTTTTCTTAAGCAGTTTATTATTTGTTCGCCTTAACAGTGTAATAGCTACCATCCACCCGATGTGGCTCGTGCTGCCAGTCTTCTTCTGGTACGATATCTTGATGATTACACTCCACCATTATTCTTTACTTTATGTATGATGCATAAACTTTTGGTGAAAATAGTATACTGATAACCTATTCATCTTCCTTTTGTAATGAGCGTTTGTTTTTTTTCTTTCTCTCTAGGCAGGTGCTGTTCTTGGTAAAAGTTTGCAGCCTTACGAGTCTCATATTCCTTTTATTCTCCAGTTTCTGGTAATTTTTCATTTGTTATCTATTCAAAAGAATTCGTTTAGTGACTAGGTATTTTGTCAAATTTAGCAATTTCAGATATGATCGTAACTTCCAGATTGATAATACACTAGGTACTTTCGAAAGCTAAAAAATGGTGCATGAAAGTTGATTGCTTTTGAAACATCTCTGAATTTATGCAATGCAAATTACTGGTATTGCTATGGATTATTTAAATATCAAAATGTAATTAGTATTTTGGTAGCTGCTAAATTAAAAATGAAAAGAGGAAACATATAATGTAGCTGGGGAATGCTTTTTCTATGTTTGTGGATTATATACATCTTTTATATAGTATATCTTTTGGTGCCCTGAAGCCTTCATTCCTTGTCATTTTTCAGCTACTTTCCACTTATATATTTGCTCTTGAACACTTGCCAACCATACCTTAGATACTAATGCGTAGTGTCCCCCTCCCTTGTTTGGTAATTCCACGACATTTGTCTGCGTTCCACTACTGAAGTTTCTTTGATGCTCCTCTATAGGTTGATTATAATTTGTATGGAATGGGTCATGTGCATATATCAAAGATGAAGTTCCGTAGCCCAGTGCCTCACCATTTCCTTCCAAGGAGATTTGATTTGGAAGATTGTGCGGGACAAAGGATTGACGAAGTGGCTATAACAAAGGTAGATCTTCAAATACTTGAAGCTTGGCAATATATTGTTTGGTACTTTCTATCTTCTTTTATTTCATAGTACTGAAACAATATAGCAGGCAAATTCAAGTGCTGCTGCAAGCGTCAGTTTTCCTGTTTGGAGGTTGTCAACAATCCCAGGTCAATGGATGTGGAATATCTCTGAAGAATCTGATACACCGTTGAGCCAGAGCCAGCATAGGCACTATTACAGACGTCAGAGTCTCTGTGAACTTGAGGGAGATACTACTATTACTGGTAATTTTCCTGAAACGAAATATAATTTTTCTGTTTCATATATGAACGGACCTTTGAACTAGCCTCTTCTCTTGTAGATATTCTCAATCAACAGTTTAAAATGTACAACTCCCTTTCACAAGCCCAGTCTGATACTAACATGGTTCAGTCGCTTGTGGCAATTTGGGAGGTTCATTCTAACTTTCTTGGCTCTACTTTGAAAATTATTTAGTTGATATTACCTCGCCTAACCTCGTCGCTGTTGTGTCAGGAGGAATATGAAAGGACTGGCGTGCATGATGCACCTATACCTCCTGATCCTGACAAACCATCTGCAGCTGATGTGTTGAAGACTATGTCAGATTATGTTGGGTTTGAGAATATGCTTAAAGAAATGCATAACGAAGTTGACTTGTCCCAGTTTGATATGAAACCTACTGCAGTATCTTCAGCCGGTCCAGATAGGCATGCCAAACCTGAAATTAGTGATCTGCAGGTTTTGAATCATATGGTTGGTACAAGCAGTAAGTTTCCTGCATCAGAACAGCTTTCTCCACTTGGTGAGAGGAGTGGAGAAGCATCAATGGAAAATAATGAATATATGAAAACACCCACGGACAGAGATACACCTGCTGAAATACAAGATGCTGAAGCCTTGGGTCTCTTTAAGTGGTTTGCCTCATCCCAGGCTGCAGAGGACATAAACTCTGATGATGAAATTCTCCGGGAAACTATCCTTAGTCCTCTTCTGCCTTTAGCTTCCATTAAGAAGGTTCTTGAAATGGCTAGTACAGATTATGTGAGCCAATCCCAAAAGGAATGTCAAGACATTCTTGATTCTCAGGAAGATTTACCAGACTTCGGGAGTTCGACAAAGAGAGCTTTACCTAGTAATCCTGATAGCCAGAATCTTATAACTTCATCAGACAAACAATCTCTTGAAACAGAAGTCGCTAGTGATGTTCCAGATATCTCCACTTCAAATGGCGCAAGCGAAAATTCATTCCAGAGATACAGAAAGAGTGAAGTAATGGAGAATAAGAACAGGAGCTACTCTAAGAGCAACAAGCCTAGCAACTCAGTATGGGGACCTTTACCTTTTACACTGACCAAAAATCTTCAGAATGACTTTGACAGTACAAATACTAGTGATAAACTTGGTTTAACAAAGATTAATTCAGACCACCCCATGAATGAGACGACAGACAAATATAATGTTCCAGTCAAAGAACATCAAGCAGATGTTTGTAATTCGATTGACAGAAACGTTTTGGCTGGATGTTCTCTGCGGGACTTGATGAGGAAAAAACGGTTATGCCATGGAGAGTCGCCTGTTTCACAACATATGAAATTTAGAAAGGTTCTGCCACAGTCTAGAGATTCACCACACGGGGAAAAAAAGCAGTGCACCTTGAGATCTGAGGCCGAAAAACAAGGTCCTGCTCTTTCTGCAGAATTTAGTGAAGTTGATTATGGCGATGCTCCTTCAACTTTATCTCCTATAGATGATGGAACTTGCGAGTGTAATATATCCACTCAGATGACTGAACTTCATTCTGTTGGTAGATGTTCGGCTAAAGAGACAGCATTTCAAAACAGTGATGAAGTTGCAAGGAATTTTTCATTTACCACTGTTCCACTTGGTAAGGATCCACAAACTGTGGAATCAGGAACATTAGTGTCTAGCAATAAACTTCTTGGGATTGAAATAGATGATGTCCAAAAATCGGGGAGGGAGCAAGAGTCAACTGCCAATGAAATTGTTGAGACAGGAAGATTAATATGCCTAACCTTAAGCAAGAAGCCTCCTTCTGTGGATTGCCTAAGTTCTGGACTGCACGATTCTGCACATTCTCACGATATTCTCGCCCAATTTCATCATGCCAGGGAAAAACAGCATGATGGATGTGGTACCTTTACTCATCATGTTCTGGTTCTAGTTTTTGCTACTTCTACAATTAATGCAAATGCGGTTGAAATATAAATTTATAAAATTGAAGTTAAGTCAACTTAAGTTTTTGCAGAACTTCTCTCTGGCTGTGCTCCTCTTTATTTATCTTTACCTCGACCTGAGATACTTCTGACATCCTGTTTTTTTTTTGTCTCTTGGAAGAGGGAAATTCCAAGGACATCCCATTTTTTCCCTTGGAGGACACCGAAATCAACAAGGATGGAAAGAAACACTTTTTCCAAGGAGCTTCCCTTGGTATTCCCTTGCATCATCTCAATGACGGCTCAAATCTTTACCTACTGGCCCCTGCCTTGTCACCCCCTTCTGTGGATTCTGTTTTACAATGGATATCAGAAGACAAAGGTATTGTGTAGAGTTAGTCGGAAGACACTGGACTGCCTATTTTAATCCAATTTTACATCTTCTCAAAGGTTCAATATACATTGCTTATAGCGTTTTTCCTTACGAAAAAGCAAGTGAAAATGATTACAGTGTTGGATGCTGTAAAAGCAAGTGAAAATGGTAACTTTTGTTTAAAACTTTTGAATTTTTCCAGGTCCAGGAGACTATGATATTGATTCAGAAAAACAACCATTAGAAGATGATCATATTGATCGTGGGGCAAGTTTCACTGATCTTGCTTCTGCATCTGATGTGGTGTCTGTGTCTGAGCACGTGGAGCAGCATAATAACGTTTTTGTGAATTCAGAATCAAATACTTATACAGAGTCTGAGATAGATCTGAAACGCAGAGGAACGTTTCTTAATCTTAACTCTCAGATTTCCCAAGAGATGTCTCAGATTTCAGGTCCTGATGGGAAATCAGGGCCCACTCCCTTAAGTCAAATGGGATTCCGAGATCCTGCAAGCATGGGGGCTGGGCAACAACTTACAGTGCTGAGTATAGAGGTGCTTTAACTTAACCCTCTTCTTTGAGAAGCTACACATTTAATAAGTAAAAATCCTCAAATGGCCTTTGCACGCATAGATTAGGCATGGACACTTTGAATGGTTTATATACTGTGGAACCCTCATTTCATGTAAAACAGCTCATTGTGAGGATTAAAAACTGAAAGTCCATGCTACAGTTTTCATTCCTCGAGCCTCACAGCGAGCAACCCAATGTTTTGTCTTCATTGGGATGATCTTGCAATTACTTGAGTAATCATTTGTTCAATGCTTGAGGATACTTGGACTTATAAAGCCAAAATATGCAGCTCGTTAAGGAGTTTTGACCTTTAAAAGCTTGTCTTAGTATATAGTATGCTTATCTTTTTCCTTAGAATTGAGTGAAAATGCCCATTATATTTTGTTAATGCTGTACCAAACGGCCCTCTGTAGTAAAAATGAACTCTTTTCATTTAAGATGATGTGTTCTGGGAAAAGGTTCGTCGATACATGTTAATCTCTATAAACTTACAGGTTCATGCAGAGTCTAGAGGGGACCTGCGACCTGATCCACGATTTGATTCTGTCAATGTCATAGCTCTCGTCGTGCAGAATGACGATAGTTTTGTGGCTGAAGTATTTGTGCTTTTATTTAGTCCAGATAGCATTGATCAGAGGTATATACCAGATTCACTTAGTTTGGTTTCTTAGAAATTTTGTACCTGACGTATTCATGCTTTTGTTTTTTCTGTAATGCTACAGAGAACTTCAATCACATTTTTTCTCTAATATGCTTTTTCGATTGTTATTCACTACAGAAATGTTGATGGCCTATCTGGGTGCAAGTTTTCTGTATTCCTTGAAGAGAGGCAACTATTCAGTTATTTTATTGAGACTTTATGTAAATGGGATCCAGATATTCTTCTGGGCTGGGATATACAGGGTGGATCCATTGGTTTTCTAGCTGAAAGGGCTGCCCAGCTTGGCATAAGATTTCTCAATAATATATCTAGGACGCCATCTCCGACCACGACAAAAGATTCAGATAATAAGAGAAAGCTTGGTAAAAATCTGCTGCCAGATCCTTTGGTAGCTGATCCTGCTCAAGTAGAAGAAGTGGTAATTGAGGACGAGTGGGGCCGCACACATGCTAGTGGTGTTCATGTTGGAGGTAGAATTGTTCTCAATGCATGGCGTTTGATTCGCGGGGAAGTTAAACTCAACATGTACACAATTGAAGCTGTGTCGGAGGCTGTTTTGAGGCAAAAGACTCCATCCATCCCCTATAAAGTATTGACAGAATGGTTTTCAAGTGGTCCTGCGGGGGCAAGATATCGATGCATAGAATATGTGGTTCGCCGAGCAAATTTGAACCTTGAGATAATGAGTCAACTTGACATGGTATGTAACATTTTCAACTTGATCTATATAGTGAATTATGTGCATGTTTTTTATCCTAGTAAATCATTGTTTGCAGATAAATCGTACGTCAGAACTTGCTCGTGTTTTTGGCATAGACTTTTTCTCAGTTCTCTCCCGAGGTTCCCAATACAGAGTGGAATCTATGCTTTTGAGATTAGCACACACACAAAATTATCTTGCTATATCTCCAGGAAACCAACAGGTTCGTTTTATCTGCTACTTCCAAGTGATTTACTTTTAACGTTTCTTGTTTTATCAACCAGTCGTCTGGCCTGGAATGATGGGCTGGGCAAGGCTCATTTTGTTTACCGGCATAAATTGTTTTCTCCTCATACAGCTTTCATAATCTTTTCACGCCTTTTTTACTCACTAGCGTTCTCCTAACTAAATCATGTGGTCATGTAGGTTGCTTCTCAGCCAGCTATGGAATGTGTACCTCTTGTGATGGAACCAGAATCTGCCTTCTACGATGATCCTGTTATTGTGTTGGATTTTCAATCTCTTTACCCTTCAATGATTATAGCATATAATCTGTGCTTTTCTACTTGTCTTGGAAAACTTGCACATTTGAAGATGAACACCCTTGGGGTCAGCTCATACTCTCTAGACCTTGGTGTTCTTCAGGATTTAAAACAAATCCTGCAGACCCCAAACAGTGTGATGTACGTGCCACCAGAGGTAATGTGCATCATTGTTTCCTAAAAGCATCACTGTTTTCTGCGTAGATGGATCTTCTTCTTGATTAGCCTAAACCATAGTAGTTACCTTCTCTTCTTACATATAGGTGCGCAGAGGAATTTTACCAAGGCTGCTAGAGGAAATTCTATCTACAAGAATAATGGTGAAAAAAGCAATGAAAAAGTTGACTCCTTCAGAAGCAGTTCTTCGCCGGGTATGGTTATCTTGATCAGAGTCCATTCCTAATTTTTTTGACTAGGGAAGATTGGCTGATGAGAGAGTGGCCCAAGTTTTTGGTTCCAACGTAAAATTTGCAATTTTGATGGTATACGGTGTTTTCTTTCAGATATTTAATGCGAGGCAGCTTGCTTTAAAGCTGATAGCAAATGTTACTTATGGCTATACTGCTGCTGGCTTCAGTGGTCGAATGCCTTGTGCAGAGCTGGCAGATAGTATTGTCCAGTGTGGTCGTAGCACACTTGAGAAGGCTATTTCGTTCGTCAATGCCAATGATAGTTGGAACGCTAGAGTTGTATATGGTGACACTGATAGGTAATTTCCATATCTACTCATCTGGTTGAAGTCAATTTTAGATTTAAAACCCGGTTAAAGTTTACCACCATCTTTCATGGAAACTTCCTATAAAATTAAGTATCACCAGGGTTTCATGTATGCTTGCATAAGTTAACATATACACGTACTTACTTCAGTGTATATTATGGTCATTTCAGCAACCTGGGGAAGTATGTATGTATCGCAGTTTCTTTATTTGCTTCTTCCATGTGGCCTCATGCATTTTAATTACTTGTGCAGTATGTTTGTCCTCCTCAAAGGACGAACTGTAAAAGAAGCTTTTGTAGTCGGACAAGAGATTGCATCTGCAATAACTGAAATGAATCCACACCCAGTCACTTTAAAGATGGAGAAAGTCTATCACCCTTGTTTCCTTCTTACAAAGAAGCGCTATGTTGGGTACAGTTATGAAAGTCCCGATCAGAACGAGCCTATATTTGATGCAAAAGGTATTGAAACTGTTCGAAGAGACACTTGTGAAGCTGTTTCAAAAACTATGGAGCAATCGTTGAGACTCTTTTTTGAAAAGAAGAGCATCTCTAAGGTACAAATTTGATTTCTTGCGCTCTTTCAAATTATCAGCTGAAACTGCAGTGGCTTACATCTGCTTTTCTCTATTCATTGTGCAGGTTAAGTCTTACTTGTATAGACAGTGGAAGCGGATACTATCAGGGAGAGTGTCTCTACAAGATTTTGTTTTTGCAAAAGAAGTTCGGTTGGGGACTTATAGCACAAGAGACTCTTCACTCCTTCCTCCAGCTGCTATTGTGGCAACCAAATCAATGAGAACAGACCCTCGGACAGAGCCACGCTATGCGGAACGAGTGCCTTATGTTGTGATCCATGGGGAGCCAGGAGCTCGACTTGTTGATATGGTGGTGGACCCACTAGTTCTTTTGGACATTGATACACCCTACCGATTGAATGACTTATACTACATCAACAAACAAATTATACCAGCTTTGCAAAGGGTATTTGGACTCGTGGGTGCAGACTTAAACCAGTGGTTCTTGGAGATGCCCCGTCTCACCAGAAGCTCCCTTGGTCAACGTCCCTTAAGCTCTAAAAACTCACACAAAACGAGAATTGATTATTTTTATCTCTCGAAACATTGCATCTTGTGTGGGGAAGTTGTTCAAGAATCTGCTCAGCTATGCAACCGGTGCCTCAAAAATAAAAGTGCTGCTGATGCAACCATTGTTTGGAAGACTTCAAAATTGGAGAGAGAGATGCAACACCTAGCCACGGTAAGTACTCCAAAATCTATCATTTATATGAACTGTTTACGGAACGTGGTATCGTTTACAACCATGATATTACTGTCTTTACTTTCCAAGAGATCGGGTAGAATCATGTTGCATAAAAACTTGTACACTTTCTGATGTGAGCATTTGCATTTAATCTTGCACACACTTTGAGTTCAAACAGACAGTTTCATCTCATGGTAGTTTGCAGAATAATTTATGCTGAAGAGTGGAGACTTAGTTTCAGATTATCTTTCAGAAATGTTGGCTATTTTATAAATAAGAACGACTGTAGACCTCTTTCCATGTGTGTTTAAAGTTGAGACCTTAGTGAATCTTCGTAGATGCATTCTGTTCCAACTTTCTTGGTCCATTACTTGATTTTTCATTCTATTATCTTATTTGCAGATATGCAGACACTGTGGTGGGGGAGACTGGGTGGTGCAATGCGGAGTGAAATGCAATTCCCTTGCTTGCTCAGTCTTTTACGAGAGACGGAAAGTTCAGAAAGAGCTTCGTGGCCTCTCCTCCATTGCTACTGAGAGTGAGCTTTACCCTAAATGCATGGCTGAGTGGTTCTAACATATTCGGAAAATCAATTCAAAAACCAGTAATCAAACTCTATCCCACACGTTTTTCCACTCAAACTGATCTAAACCATCCCACTCTGTTTAGTAACGATGTGAATTTTGTATTTGCAGGATTTTGTGCAAACTATGTGGTCGTAAGTTATGAGTTCAGGTATTACGGTCTATCATCACCTCGAACTTCGATTGCTTATGTTTTATATGGTTGTGATCAAAGAGCATTTTGCCAAGGACGTGTGAATGTGTGTATAGATAGTAGTAGCATAGTATAGTACAGTCACTCACCATTTTGTTCAATGAGCGTGTACATATCTCTGTGTTGTGTATTAGCAATCTTGGAAAAAAACAATTATAGTTTTGTTTATAACCATGTGTTCGAAAAATGTTCTCTAGAGACTAGAATCTTATGCTAAATCTATTCTTTCACATTGGTGGATTTTTCTTTTTTAAAAAAAAGAGTTTTGAAGATTAAAAGTAGTATAACATCTATACATATTTTACATCTTATTCTAATTGATTTCTTCGTAAGGTTCCCATGTAGAATTCTTGGGAACTAGCAAAATAAAATGTGTTATTTGGACCAACAAACTTCTTACCATACCAAGTTCATCTTATACTCTAATGATAGTTAATAATAATTACTCAGCCACAATAGAAGAAACAATTACACTATTACAAGACGTGATCACATTTACTATATATATTTGACCGTTGGCAAGCCTTATTAGAAGCGACTTGTGTAATCATCCCAAGAACGCAGCTTTTCTGTACTCAGCAAGTGCCCATAATGGGAAAGTGTTTCTGTAGGTAGCATAGTGTATCAAGCAGTTCCTCATGAACACTCCTACTATTTCCTGAAAGTGCAATAACAACATTGTTCAAAATAAATACGTATAAAGAAAATGCAAGAAACGAAACGTTGATTGATTATCTGAATCCCAAGACTCATCTAACCTGTTGAGGGAAATCTCCATTTTCCATTTGCGAATTGATAATAAGTTTCGCAGCACGGTGAAGTGGTATTGGATCTCTCTCAGCCTGTCCAGCGTGAATCAACCCCATTATTGCCCAAGCGGTTTGCACCAGGTTGGATCTTTTCCCTTCTAATGGTATATATCTCTATACACACACCATGTTAAAAAGATCAACATGAGTTGTTCGATAATTTAGTGAATATCATCTAGTAAGGTGATCATGTTGAGTAATGGCATATACCTGTTCCGGGCATGACAGATAGCTTTCACCCCAACCTCCATCATCTTTCTGTGTCCTGAGTAAGAATTCAACACCTTTACGCATTGCTTGGCTAGTTTTATATGTTTCACCCGCGGCTGCTAGGCCGCCAAGAGCAAACCATGTGCCATAAATGAAACAAACACCCCAATTTCCATACCTATCATGATACGAGAAAAACATTTTATTTTGTTAGCTAGACTTCTTCTCAACCATATCTTTTTACCATGTATGAATTATGTTAAGAGTAACATACCATGAACCATCCGACCTTTGTTCGTTTTCCAAGAAATGCACCGCTTTCTCGATGGACCTGCTGATCTCTTTTGTCTTGTAATCCGGATAGAATTTCTTGAACAGAACCAAAGCTTGTATAACAGCTGATGTACATTCCACGTATTCACGCTCGGCCACAAGATTAGCCAGAAATTCTGTGGGATTGAGCAACTGAAAAAAAAACCATTTACGAAGGTTAAACATCAGAGGTTCTCTTCCTAAGAACTTCCAAAGTCGTGTTAAAATGTAAACATCGCTATGTGTTACTGTTTCAGCACTTACTTCAATCCATTTATATGCACGGATAGGCTCCCATGCAGTCACACCTCCATTCTCACTCTACATTAAACAAAATCCATATGTTCCCAATGTAAGCCAATTGGTTTTTTTTGGAACATTAGTCTTATAGATTCAACCTTACCTGAAAAGATAGCAAGAGATTAACCGAATCGTATAGTTGTTCGGGATCTATTTTGTGGCCAACCACCTCAGCTGGCATCATAGAAAGCAGCAGGCAACACTACAAAACAGAATATGTACTTTGAGGCATAACTCTTGTGGAAACTCCTAACTAACTTGTTTATGCGTCAGTGGCTGGTTGGATATACCTTCAAAGCTTCTGCTGTACAGTCTGAAACTTGCCATCCATGATCTCGATCAGATAAAGTCCATGCTCCTTTCGATATGTGGCGGTACATGCTCTTAAAGTCACCAGAAGGATTCTCTCTAACCTGAAATGTTCTTTGGTTTAGGAAAACACTTCCACTTGTTCTTTGAAGCAATTCAATCTAAGGTAATCAAACCTGAGATTTCTTAATGTAATCATGTCCTCTCTTAAGTACATCACCAGTTTCACCCGAGAGATCACAAGCAAGTATAGCTTGAACCGCAAACCCTGTATCCCATAGTTGACTTCCAAAGCTCTGCATTTTCATTCCATCTTCCGCGACCCACATGTAATCCGGTATTCTAGCAAGATGCTTTTTGAAGTAGTCTCCATTCGGGTTTTCAATCCAACAAGCAAGCATGCACAATACCTACACAAAAATGTTCAACTTGGAATTCAAACATACGTTCATAAGAGAGTATATGCATAATTATATAAAGGATCGTTCAATCTTTTACCTTCTCAACACATCCGATAGTGATATAATGGCTATTCTCGTCTTCGTAATGTATGTGTTTCATTGCCAGCCGAAGAGCCTTTTCCCTCACAAGCTTGTTTAATGGCCAACGGGTAAGGAACGGCTCCACAAAGATGTAAAGAGCGTCCCATATCAAATCTTGAATCATAGGATGGGGAAAATACATGTCTTCCTGCAAGACGAAAGATAAAATGCTATCATGACACAAATTAAAAAACTAAAAAATTAAAAATGGTCAATCATATTCATACCTTTGCGTAAAGACGCCGTGTTTTATTCCAGTTGATTGCTTCGTAAGGTTCTAAATAGAGTTCTTCACGCAGTTGCAGAATAAGAGGTGTTATTGGACCAACAAACCTCTTCCCGTACAGATACGACATGGGCATGTAAACCATCCGGCAGTAACACAAAGTTTTTGCTGCATTTTATTTAAAGTGATCAAGACTAATATCAAAAACAAAACAAATCTACAAACGGAAATAAAAATTTCAAGTGAAACAGACAACAAACCTAAGTGCATTGGAAGGAAAGAAGGTAGCAACCAGATCTCAGGAGGCATTGGATTGGTTCCGGACCAATCATAGATTCCTAGTATCTACATACAAAACAAAATCAAAATTTGATTGTAGCACACGTAACTTTTCAACATCTTTCATTGAGATTAGCATTAGGTCGGAAAGATTTACCGATAGCCAAATTTTCCCCCAGGACGGAATATAGGTCACACCACCACGATCAAGAATCCATTGTCTAGCCCGTTTACACGCGTTTTCTCGTCCTCCATTAGGACCTTCTCCGAGCATACGCAAGCAAATGTAATTCAACACGGTGCAGAACATAATGCTCTTGCTCTCAATGTGTAATCCCCATCCACCATCTTCGTTCTACAAATTAAGGGACAAAGCAGAAAATTCCTATAATGATCTCTAGTATATGCTCTGTTTTTGAAAAATCTGAACCAAAAAATTCATCATTCAAAGTACCTGATGACAATAGACATGTCGAAGCATCTCTTTGCGATGTTCTTCATCGAATACCTTCTCGAGATGTCCTGTGATATACAAACAAAATACCTGCAGGAAGATTTTTCCCATTTATTGGAGACATTTTCTTTAACTTCCCGCGAAACCCTAAACCCTAAACCCTAAACTCAAAGGGTATTCGCAAATAGACAATAAATTAAGAAATTGACAAGTATTGAGGGAAACATAAAGAAGAAACATACCAATGGAGGAAGGAAGAAGAGAGGTCCGGTGATTTCTCCCGGCCAGTGGCCATCGGAGGTCTGCAAAGCCGAGAAGAAAGAAACTCCTCTCCGTAATGCATCCGTTGCATTTTCATGCGTTATGCCTTCGGCGTCATCAATCTTCACCGGCGGGATCACTTGCTTGAATTTAGCCTCTTTCAAAAACTGTTGCGTGCAATCCAATCAACTCAGACAAAATTAATTTTGTTTTTTTTCGTCTTTGGCAAGTACAAAATTAATTTCTTTTAATTAAGGCAAAAGAATAAAAACATCTCCTTCCCACGTTATATAATTTAATCTCAGCGGCTCATCAAGTGTTCGCAAAAGTGAAATGTTTCACTATGAGTGTTCCCAAAAGTGAATTTTTTTTTTTGGTAGAACCCAAAAGAGAAATGTTTCTATTTGTTTTTTTTTTTCCTTTTTTTCTATAATTGGTTTCCCAAAAGCCATAATGTGGTATAACAAAAGAAAAAAAAAACACCCCACGTGATTTGGTTGAATAAATGAATATTTGTTAAACTTTTTATATACATATTCATAATAAGAAAATTAAGATTTCTTTTTTGCTCTAAAATATTGTTTTAATCTTATAGCTTTTCTTTCATAAAGGAACCATACTTAAAACATCAACACGTAGCTTTTAACTGATGTAAAATTGTGATCAAGATTATAACTTGTAAGCACACAAAAAATATACAAATTCCGAGTAAAAAAAAACTTACTTGCATTCGCCACAAGAGATCACTGCAACCTTTAACACGGGAATGGTTGACCAAGAAACTCCTGCGAGCTTCCTCAACAGTGGCTCGTTCCTCTAGTGTGCCGGCTTTGGGATCAAACTCCCATGTTTGACGTCCGACAAAGTTGTTGCTGCTGAACAAGTAAGGGTCTTCTCCATTTCCCTTTCCGATCTTTAACCTCCACATGAGCCTATGTAAAGTTGGACAATCTGTATATGTGTGTTACATTCATTTCGATCCGTTATCTCTTAATTTTGTTTCAATCCGAAAAATATGGATAACCATAACTGATAACTTTATGAAGCAAAATAAATACTTGAAAAACATTTTAAAAATAGAGCAAATAACAAATACTGAAATCTAAAAATGCATATATATATAACTAGAAAAAGTTGTATGATAACTATACATATATATTACATTATAACATTATATTTCTTTACAATTTTATATACATAATATGAGATTGAGAAGAGAAGAGAGGAGAAGAGAGAGAGAGAGGGAAAGATAGAGTACTTGAGCTGGGTCGATGATTTCCTTTAAGTTTAGTGGTTAGATACTTTGGAAGAGTTTCATGTAGGTATGTTTATATAGAGGTCCAGGACGAATCAAATAAGAATAATTTAATATTCTTAATCAAAAATTTTATTATTTTATTAAATATTCTTTCTTAGTATTTTTTTCTTATTCAAACTTCTTTTCACGGTAATATTTAAAAGATTCCTTTCAAAAGATAATGAAAATAATCCTTGATTCATAATTGCTGCGAGACATCAAAATTTTAAACATAAAAAATAAACATTTTGTTTTCCTATTTTCTAAAAAGTTCAAAAAAAATTACATATCCGCAGTTATAATTCAAAAACTGTTTGATTAATTTGTGATCCAATTTTAAAAGCATTGATGTAATTAATGTAATATATATATAATAACTTTAGTATAACTTATGTACGATTTAAATATCTAAACAACAAAATATTTATATATATTTTTTTTTTGAATCTAATGTTAAATTATATTCAAAGAAAAAATATCGTTTGTACAACTAGTGCAACGTTTGTCTGATGTTTGAAATATGCAAAAACTGAAACTCAAAGAAACTCAAAGCCTTGATTCAAACCACCTTTGTAGCCCTTTGTCATATCTTCGATCTCCCAAAAGTTTAATAGCCGAAAGAGTGTTCCGAGTGTGCTTGTCGATCCAAGCAACTAGTTGACCTGCCGAGTTATGAGGTTCTCCATGCCTTCTACCATTCCGCTCTCGCCAAATTGTGTAAACGGATGCTTGAAGGATGTAACGTGCCAAAAAACTCTCGATTCGGTTGTGTTGCATATTGGAGATATAGGAAATGAGGGAGTGCCAGTCCGTTGAGTACCTTGTTTTGAAAATGTTCTTAGCCAAAGCAGCCCAAATCTCTGACCCATAGCCGCATTGAAAGAAAAGATGGTCTCGCGTTTCTAAGTCGTTATTGCAGAGCACACATCCCACTTGAGAACCCGTGTTCCATTTGTCGATTCTATCCCCTGTTGCAAGCCTGTTAAGGACTGCGAGCCAAACACAGAAAGAGTATTTGGGAGTTGCATGGGGGAACCAAACTCCCTTGTGCCATGTAACTTCATTTGATGTGGTTCTGATTCTGTTCCATGTATCTTTAGTTGAGAAACAGTCTTTGAATGTGTCGTTCTTGCCTCGCCAGAGCACTACATCATTGTCCTCTGTCCGTCGATCTCTTGCTACCTGAAGAGCCTCTTCAATATGGTTTAGAGGTTCTGTCTGATGCCTTCTTCTTCGGCGGGTAGACCAAGCCTCTGCGACAGTGAGGCTTCTATTTATTCCCAAATCAATTACTCCTCTATCTCCTGTCACCTCCATTAGTCTCCCTAACTCCGACCAGTTGTCATACCAAAAAGAGGTGGCTTCTCCATTTCTAACATCCACCTTACAGAATGTTTGTGCCGTCGCTCTGTACTTGAGCAGTTTTCGCCATATCCAAGACCCCAAAGCAGAGCTCTCTTTCACTGACCAAAAAGAATTTTGTCGTAGAAGGTTTGCTTCTGTCCACTTAACCCATAAAGAGCTGCTGCGGGAGACAATACGCCAAATCAATTTCAAACAACAAACCTCATTAGCTTCACGTAATGAGCGAAGCCCCAGACCTCCTTCGTTTTTTGGTTTACAAACCATATCCCATGATACTTTTGCTTTCTTGGAGCTCAAATCTATACCCGACCACAGAAACGCTGAACATATTTTTTCAATTTCTCGGATGCACGCTCGAGGGAGTCTGAAAGCTGCAAGCCAAAAATTACATATACTCCAAAGAACTGAGCTTATCAAGTTTAGCCTTCCAGCAAAAGAGAGAAAGTGTGATGTCCAAGATTCAATTTTCCTGCGGATTTGCTCTATTAGAGGGAGGTAGTCCGAAGAGTTGAATCTCTTTGTAACAAGAGGGAGCCCGAGATACCTTATTGGTAGTTGACCAACTTCAATAGAGAAACGTTGAGTGATCTCGTGATGGACAGGTTCCTGAATTCCCGCTAAGAACATAGTGGACTTCTCCATACTAATCTTTAGACCAGACCATTTAGCAAAATTATCAAGCACCTGAACTATACCTTCAATGGAACGCACTTTTCCGTCAGAGAGGATCATAAGGTCATCGACAAAGCTCAAGTGAGTCAAACCAAGTGATCTACATTTCGGATGGTAACCGAATTTTCTTGCACCTGCAGCTTTATCAAGCAGTTTGGATAGCACCTCCATACTCATAACAAATAAGTATGGGGAAAGGGAGCAGCCCTGTCTTAAGCCTCTAGCACTTCTGAAGAAACCCACTAATTCACCATTCACCTGGACCGAGAATGAAGCCGTAGTGATGCATAGAGTAATCCAATGAATTGTTAGGGAAGATAAATTGTTTTAGTTAATGGATCTATATATATCTTAAAATGTTATAGACGAATATAAAAAAGAGAAATATTAATATCTAACTGGCAGCTAGTAACATTTTTTTTTAAAACACTCTTAAGAAAAATTTCTTCATTGCATGCAGGACAAGACCTATAGTAAATATATGTACCAATCAGCATTAAATCACGACCGTTGGGAAACCTAACCATAAAACACGTCGTGTGTATCGTCTTAGATGCAGAGTGGAGAGATGTCATCATCTTATGTGTGGAAGTAATAGAGTTATGTGTCGCGCACATGATCGTTACGATCTTAATATAGTACACTTGACATAATTAGAAGTATATCGAGTACAAGAGAACAAAAATAGAAGAAATAGAGTAAAAGAGAGGGAACTAACTCAATTTGTCAATGGTCCTAGCTACACAAAGAGCTTTGATTTATAATCATTTTTTTCTTGAAAAGATTTATAGTTACCTTCTTAATTGATCTTTTTGACAAAGAGCTATGATAAGGTATGAATGAGAGAAAAGGCGTAGCGGTTTTTTGCTTTCTATTTATTATGGGTTTTTGCGTGATATTTGGAGTAAAACTCACTTCTATTATAGAGTTCGTCTATTTTAAATGCAAAAACAAAAAAAATACATTGAAAATGGTTTTTCTTTTTGACCAAACACTCAAATTTGTACCGAGTTAGGTGAATGAATGATTTTGATGTCTCTTGCTATGTTTAATAGTTTCTTATTGTCAATGCTGAAAAACTCCTAAATATTTTAGTGGGTTGTGATGAGTTTTGGATAGTAACTGGTTAAAACTCCAAACAGTTTTGAGAGAACGAATGAAGCAGATTGTTGGTGAAATGTTTGGAGAGTTTCTATCGATAGAAACCTCTGATTTAGTATTCTTAGAGAAGGTTACATGAGTTTCCTAAAAATTTCAAACCGGCTTCCTGATTTTGGTAAATCTCATGTGAATTTTTCAAAGCAGTTTGGTTCGGTTATTGACGAAAACTGGTTTAAATTTGGTAAAACCGATCTAATTGTGGTATAATCCGAAAAATTTGGTAAAATCTCGGTTTGGTTCGTTCGGTTCCCAAGGATTAAAATCCGAAAAAAAAAAAAACAAACACGATTGGTCAAAGTCAACTCTCTCCCTTCACTTCCCAGCTTCACTGATCATCGCAATCACAAAACCCCAACTAACACATTCTTTAATTTCGATTGCATTTTCTCCGATTAATTTCTGTCTCCCGATACTCCGACCATGACCGGAGCTAGCCGCCGGAGCGCGCGTGGTCGAATCAAATCAACATCATTTCCCGGCTCCGATGAAGGAAGCGATTCGCTTCGTTATCCTCCGAGTATCCGCCGCGGCAAAGGCAAGGAACTTGTGTCGATCGGTGCTTTTAAGACGAATCTCAAGATATTGATTGGGTTAATCATATTAGGGATTATAGTCATCTACTTCGTAATCAATCGGCTTGTTCGTCACGGATTGTTGTATGATGAATCTCAGAAGCCTAGGGTTATCACTCCTTTTCCTGCTCCCAAACTCATGGATTTGTCTATGGTACACTAAGCTCATATCAACAATTCGTTCTTGTTGATCTTGTGAGATACTGAATTAGAAGATTTGTATTTGTATATGTATCAGTTTCAGGGCGAGCACAAAGAGAGCTTGTACTGGGGAACTTATCGTCCTCATGTTTATTTTGGTGTTCGAGCGAGGTATGTAGTTTCACTGTGAATGTGTCTGTTGCTTCACCTCAATCAAATTAGTTGGGCTATTCTTTGTACAAGTAAATAAGTTGTACATGGCAATGCAGAACTCCATTGTCCTTGGTAGCTGGCTTGATGTGGCTTGGTGTCAAAGACGAGATGTATGTTATGCGGCATTTCTGTGAAAACTCTGATGATTTAAGTACATTTGGCTGGAGAGAACATAATGGACGGGATTTTGGGCGGCAAGAGCTGGTTGAGAACGATATGATATTAGAGACGAGTTTTGTGAAGTTGAAGGGGGAAAGCTTTGGTTATGGTGGGGATTGGGCAGTTCGGATTGATGTAAAAAATAAAGGGTAATTGCTAATAGACGCTAGTACTGTTTTATATTTTTCTTCACCATGTCGGCTTTTGTTATTTTGGCTTATTGATAGAAATGCATTTTACACTGTGGCATGACAAAGGTTTTTTTCCTTGACTATGGTGGAATTAAACTAGGTTGAATGATGATGTGAAGAGAAGTGCCCATCTCTTCTTTTATTTAGCTGATGAAGGTGGCAATGTTTTAAATTTAGGCCACGATAATTTGGATTTTCAAGGGAGCTCACTCCTGGTTTCGGGTTCACGTGAAGATGTAGGAGACTGGCAGATACACTTAAAATCACAGGTATTTTGTGATTTTAAATGCTCTACAGAATTCTTAAGATTTTTGTAGCTGTCTCTGCTGGAAGTGGATCTTTGAGTAATTTGACATTTTCTGTCATGCTTCGTATGTCATCTACTGATGCTGATATGGATATAACCAGTTTAATTGTTATTCATTTTCAGAATCAGCTCGAGACACATTATTCCGGTTTCAAGACGCCTCACATATATAATCTGTCTGATCTAGTTCAGCAAAATCTCGCTCTGCAGGTCTGCTAATTTTCGAGCTCATAACTCATTTTGAAAGGGCCCAAGGTATTTTGTTTTTCTATAAAGACTTGGCTTGTATGTTTTCAGGCAAGGAAGTTTGGACGACTTCAGCTCTCTGACACATCAGAGGATTCTTCTAACATTTACATCTTTCAGGTAATCAGTCTTAAATAATGAAGATGTATGCATGTGTATTGTCGTATAAATATATCGAATGTTCTTAACTCCTATGGTATCTAGGATCAATATGTTTCACTGTGTCCAATGACAACATATCCTTTGTCATACAGATTTCTGGGAGGCTACCATTTACAATTGATATACCCTTCGTTTCCGGGATCAAAGGAGAAAGTTCAAACGTGGAAAAGCGGTTAACAAGTCTCACAGGTTTCTTAAGCATCTTGTTATTACCAAGCATTATTAGTGATGATTTGAATTTTCTTAACCTTAGTTTGTGTATGTGACTCGCATTTGAGTTTGAGTATGGAAGAACTTTCTTAGTTTGAGTACGGAAGAACTTGCATTTGAGTTTGAGTACAGAAGAACTTGCATCGTGTTTGAATTTTCTTAACCTTAGTTTGTGTATGTGACTTGCATTTGAGTTTGAGTACTGAAGAACTTGTCATCTGGTAATGAGTTTGTTACAGCTTCCTTTACCTTTTGTGTTCCTTAGCTCAGATAAAGAACACTAATCTGAAATTTATGTCTGGTTTCTGTGTGTGTTTTTGTGTTTCAATGTTTCATAAGTGTCCCTCCAACCTGAGGAAAAGCAGAAGCTTATTATTCTGTAGCTTTGCTAGTAGGGATACTAATTATATGTATCTATTATGGGTCAATGCAATAGAACTTCCATTCATGAGAATGTTCTCTGAGAGATGGGCTTAATTTTTATATAACTGTTGTCTACTTTTAATGCATTTGTACTAAGTTTCATGTATATTCCATGTAGGTTTGCCACTCTCTGATCTACTTAAAAAGAAGCGTAAAGAGTTTGATACAAAGTTTGAGGAATGCTTCAACCTTTCTGAAAAGGTATGCTTTTAATTTGTTCTCTCTTTTTTTTTTTTTAATCTACAGGCTTCAATTACCAATGTTAATTGATGATCTTTAGCACACCCAGAGGTCTTGTTTCATGGATGATCTTGTTGTAGTTTTGAATTAATCCCCATGAACAAATTTGTCTGGATGTGAAGCCAAGAACAGTGACTGCTGAACAGTGAATACTTACTGTTTTCACTTTAGCAATTTCAATCTTCACCTCTCAGAATCTCCTTCTACTAGATGTAGTCCTTCTCTCTCTCTCTGCTTATGTGCAGTTCTGTTTCTCAATGGCGAGCATATGTTGTCAGATACTAGCTGTCATAACGTACATATAGTGATAATTTGCATTTAATCCAAATTGATGTTCATAGAAGAGATTAGGATCTCAAGTACAGTTTCCTGTGGTTTCAGCATGATTCAGAAACATTGGGGGTTGGCAAGACTGCAATTGCAAACATGCTTGGTGGCATTGGTTACTTCTATGGCCAATCAAAAATTCATGTTCCTAAAAGTACTCAGGCGAGTTTATTTCCATCCCGCATCTTGTTTACTATTTTTTATATATCCCTTTTATGTTCTTCCCATCTGAAAACTAGGCTGGACCTCTCGTAGAATCATACAATATAATAATACCTTCTATTGCAGCCTGAAAGTCGGAATGATTTCTTGCTGTATTGGCCAGCCGAGCTGTACACAGCTGTTCCAAGCCGGCCCTTTTTTCCTAGGGGTTTTTTGTGGGACGAAGGTTTCCATCAATTGTTAATCTGGTTCGTTCTTATTGATCATTCGTGTGTGATTTCTTTGATATGATGCTATTTTGATTGTTTCTTAAATGGATTTTCTGAAAGCCACTCTTGATTGAGAAAATATCATTACTGAGTTACAACCTATGCTCAACCCACTAGTTGATCATTTTTGGACTGTGTTATGTGTACTTTGAGCAGGCGCTGGGATTTTCGTATAACCTTGGATATCGTTGGACACTGGTTAGACCTATTAAACATAGATGGATGGATTCCACGTGAGCAAATTTTGGGTGCTGAAGCTCTGAGGTATTTACAAACTCTCTCTCTCACTAACAGTGGTAGTCATGGTTTTTGATGTAATTGTTTTTGAGAGTTTCTTTAACTGCAGTAAGGTTCCAGAGGAATTCGTTGTTCAATACCCGAGTAATGCCAATCCACCAACACTTTTTTTGGTGATACGCGGTAAGAATCTGTTGTTCTTATACCTCTACTTGCTTTGTCTTTTGTCATTGCTCTCTCTTTGTTCATGTACGCCTTTGTGACTTTGTGCCATACAAATTAGTTTATTTTAACGCCAATCTTTGACCAGCATTTATTATAGAAGAGGGAATCAGCAATATCGTTATCAGCTCTTTCCGTTAGTGATATTTCTATTCCTATTACAATTAAATGTTTAGAACTGTGTTGCCATGATCATAAGAGTGCTTTCAGCTTGCTACTCATTTTGCGGATTGAAAATGTGACCTATTCATGTAAAGATAGAAAAACGGCTTCACAATCAATTCAGTTCCATATAGTGACAATCTTTTTTTCCAGATCTGATAGATGCTATAAGGATGGAAAAGTTTATTGCATCAGAAAAGGATGAAGTATTGTCATTCCTTGAGCGGGCTTCTGTTCGCTTAGATGCTTGGTTTCAGTGGTTTAATACTTCCCAGAAAGGTAAGAACATGGTTATCCTCTAACTTACAGATTTATAGAACTGTTTCAATCTTCAACTGCTCTGCGTTTTAGAGTTAGTAGTATCGTAAGTGACTATTGTTTACCAATCACAGTTGGATCCCTAGTTTTTAGTCACGATCACTAGATGTGATGAGTTCTTGTATATAACTGGTATTTTTATAGTCTTAATATACTATGGAGTGGGCTAGTTCATATTTTCTTTTTCATGAATTGATTAAACTCTAGGCAAGGAGATCGGAAGCTACTTTTGGCATGGCAGAGACAACACAACAACTCGAGAACTTAACCCTAAGGTACCATTTCTTGGTTTCTCGTAAACTGATAGCTCTATTTAACCCTCACATAGATTGCGGTTCCCGAGTGTCGACTTATAAGGTTTTCTCTGACTTTAGCTGCTTCCATATGCTCTATATTAACGTGATAACAATGATTGAGGAATTTTTTCTGCGGTATATGCTTGTTAGCGACAAGTTGTCTCAGAATTCCTTGGGTGTGTGTGGGTGACTTTTTTTTGTAGGATTGCTACTGTGTCAGTTGTTTATCTGCGGATATGGTAGATCAATTGACAGATCCTCAGAGATGAATCTGATGTCTTAAATCTCCTGCAGACGCTTTCGTCGGGGCTGGATGATTATCCCCGGGCTTCACACCCAAGTGAAGATGAGAGACATGTTGATCTAAGATGCTGGATGTACCTTGCTGCAGATTGCATGCATTCCATCACGGAGCTTTTAGGAAAAAATGATAAATTTTCAAAGGTTAGCACAAGATGGTAAAGAAAGGGGTGTCTCTCTTATTTTTTGTTCGCATGATACTGACGTAAAAAACAAATCCTGCAGGAGGATTACAATTCAACTGCCAAGCTGCTTTCAAATTTCAATCTTCTGAATCAGGTCTATTCTCTATCAGATGTCAACAATTTTCCCACTTTCATTAATTTTGATGCTGCTATATATATAAACCATGATTTCTTTCTCAAGCAAGTATCGCATTAAATTTTTCTTCTCACCATTCTCTATTCTCATTCATGGTTAATTTCTGAGCAGATGCACTATGATAGTGACCATGGGGCTTACTTTGACTTTGGTAATCATACAGAAAAAGTAAGAGAAGTTTCATTAAATAAGAAGTTTGAGTGTTAATTTCTGTCATATAGAAGAAGAAGAATGTAGGATTCTTAGTCTTCTCGTTAAACCACATGTTCGATGATTGATCCCCAGGTTAAGTTGATATGGAAAGAGGTAATTCAAGAAAATGGTCAATTATCTCGACAGCTGTTAAGAAAGACTTTTGGGAAGCCAAAGCTTCAATTGGTTCCTCACGTGGGTTATGTCAGCTTCTTTCCCTTCATGTCTAGAATCATCCCACATGTGAGTTTTTGGCCAAAATTCATTCCACTATCAATGATCTTTGAAACCCTTATGGATCAGTTATTTTTGTTATCTAAATCGTCACATATTTTTTCTCAATAAAGGATTCTCCAATCCTCGAGAAACAGCTCGATCTCCTTTCAAATAGGAGCATCTTATGGAGTGACTACGGAATAGTTTCGCTTGCCAAAACCAGGTAAGCCCACAAGAAGGAACATACATACTCCAAAATTATCTTCTTCAATGATAAGAAAGAACATTGTTTTGATGCAGTTCTATGTATATGAAACGTAACACTGAGCATGATGCACCATACTGGAGAGGTCCTATCTGGATGAACATGAACTACATGATTCTTTCTTCTCTTCACCATTACTCTATAGGTAATTTTCTACCCTCCACATGGTAAAAAACACGACATCGTACTACAAGACATTTACGTTTTCTTACCATCATATGCATTGCGTTTACCTTGTGTCAAATTTCCTGCAGTGGATGGGCCATATAGAGAAAAGTCAAGAGCAATTTACACGGAGCTAAGGAGCAACTTGATAAGGTATATTATATGGTATCTGCGATAGAGAGATATTGTTTGATATTAACTTGAACTTGAAACATGTCATAAAATACAGGAACGTGGTTAGAAACTATTACGAGACGGGGTACATCTGGGAACAATATGATCAAGTTAAAGGAACAGGCAAAGGCACACGACTCTTCACCGGCTGGTCTGCGCTTACCTTGTTAATTATGTCCGAAGATTATCCCATCTTTTAGAACCTCTTCGGAAACGGAACTTAAAATTATATGAGTTAGAACTTAGTAGATCAGTTTTGACGTAGGGCTTTTTGTATTTTGCTCATGTGGTTATATGTCCCAGATTTTTGTGGTTATATTCCCAGACCAAACCAACCACTTCAGCAGGAGCGAGATCCATGACTAGTCTCGTTGCACTACTATAGTTATTTAAACTAAAAATTACATTATTTTACTAAAACATAAACAATAAATCTAACATATCTAAGAACTAACATTTTGGTAGTTCAATGGTTGAGTAGCTGTGTCTTTTTAATAACTTTAAAATCCATTGGTTGGTTTTTTTTCTTTACCTCAAGGCTTGCAAAGTGCTAACTTCACAAATATCAAATGTGACTTTGGAAAATTCCATTTTCATTTTCTTTTCTTTGGTCAAAAGAGTTTGGAATTTTCTTATACATGCCTTTTACACATTGTTGACCTAACAACCACTTGAACAGAAGAGATATATACATGACTGGTACTATTACATTAATGCATTATTCATGAGCCAACCACCCACCTAGTAAATATTTGTAACTCCTACTAGTAGTATATATACAAGTATACAACACCCGTCTTAAGGGAGACTCATAACGTTTATCAATACACTTAAAATGTTTTCTTTTTCAGAACTTTCAATTTCTTGAGAGGAGAAAATTATGGAGAGAATAAAATGTTTTATTTTGCAAGCAAATGGGAGATTTTTTTTTATGATAGTACTAAGCACCATCGCTGCTGTTGCAAACGGAAGACGCTTTAAGCACCACGGATCAAGAAAACATGGTTAAAGAAGTTTTAAAGGGTTAGGGTTCTAGATTCTTAGATACCGTTTACTTATTATCTTTGTTAATTTTAAGTTACGTTACAAAAATGTGTTTGTTAAACCGAATAATTACAAGTCAGTAGAATGGAGGAACACTAACTAATCTATTATTTTACATTCATTGTTGACACAAAATACTGATAGATTGATGGTTTTGATGCGCAGGTTGGGACATTCATACAACTCATATCAACTTTCTTTGGAGGATTCGCGTTTGTCTTTATAAGAGGTCTGCAATTAGCGTTTGTTCTTCTCAGTTGCATCAACTTCTCGGTTGATGTTCAAGTAATTGCAAGTAGGATTGGTTCTTCGAGGTTTTCCAAGCTCCTATGGTAGAAAAAAGATCTAGCTAAACAGGAAGAAATAAAAACACAACTTTCGTTACAACTATCATTCTCACTCACTCATGTGAGCACAAAGAGTAGCATAAGAAGCCTTTGACGTCTTCACCAACCTCTCATCGTTCCCTTCTCTGCAATAACGTCGTTTTGCAAAACCGCAATGGTCCTGAGCCGATAAGCCTCTAATGAAATTATAGACTCATCGGCTCAGGACCATTGCGGTTGTGCAAAACGGTGTTACTGCCGAGAAGGGAGCGCATGAGAGGTTGGTGAAAACGTCAAAGGGTTCTTATGCTACTCTTTTTTTGCTCATATGAGTGAGTGATAAGTGATAACCATAGTTGAAAACCAATGTTGTGTAGTGTTTCCAAAAATGTTGTAATTTCAAAACTGTGTTAAAAAAGTCTCTGTCGCTTTTCAATATTATAAAATCAACTAGCTTTTTACCTTTGCCAATGAAACGTGAATTGCACTTAAACAAATTCCAAAATAAATCAAAACGTAATCAATCATATGTTACAAGAAACAAAGAGGAGAAATCACAACAACACTCAAGCAGTGTCAAATAAAACACTCCACTTTATTAAATTCAGTGTTATCATCAACTTAAGAGACAAAAGCTCTCTTTGGATTTGGATCATATGAAGAAATGTAACAACAACACAATGGCAATCAATCAGGCTGTGATTGTGACGCTGCATACGCAAGAACCAGACAGTTTTATCTCAGATGTTTTCCACTGTGTCCCTGGTGAAGCATTCGGGTCATACACTAAAGTACATTGACCAGTTTCTTCCTGAGACGAAAATAGCAAAAGCTTCCCACTCAGCTTACCAAACTGAAACCCGGCCCTCGAGCTTCCGGACAGCGGAAGAGCCACCACTTCCCAGGTCTCGTCTTCCGCATTGAACACCGACATCTTTCTCTGGTTCTTCCAATCGATACAGAACAGCTTTTTCCCTACTTCAACATGAGCTGTGACCATCTGCAAGAGAACATATCAAGCAGTTGAATCTTAAAAAAAATCGCTATACTCGAAAACCGAGCTAAGGAATCATACTCAATGAGCAAAGACTCAAAAAGACTTACCGTTAAACCGTTTTTACTACCATGCCAGGAGCCACATTGAGTGTTGTACACATCAAGAAGTTTTGAGTTTCCAATAGTGAAGTTGGATCTTCCACCCATCACATATAGCTTTCCATTGAATCCGCTAGCGAAACAACCCCACCTCGGACGCCTTAAAGACTCCACGAAAGTCCATGTACCCGTCTCAGGATCATACACCTCTGCACTCGACAGACTCTCACCATCTACCCCGTGACCTCCCACAACATAAACAAGCCCGTTAACCTCAGCGCAAGCGAAATCATACCGAGCTACCTCCAGGTCTGCTAGTCTACTCCAGCTGAAACAAAATCCACTCAATCATTGGATCAAAGTTCACAAAGGATACTGAAGAAATCAAGAAAATAAAAGCTGACGAACCTGTTGAGGCAAGTATCATACTGATAAACTTCAGCAGATGCAACAAGAGAACCGTTGATCATACAACAACCAGCGATAACAAGAAGTTTCCCATCAACCACAACAACCTTAAACCCTGTTTTTTCAGGACCAGGCATCGGTGGAAGAGATGATAGCTTCTGTCCTAAACAGTCCATCACCTCCCACTGGCTCTCTTTCCCACCAGCATTCGTCGTTAAAACATATAGCCACTCCTCAAGCATACCGGCGAGTCTTCTCACGGTAATAAACTCTTTGCTCTGGACAACAAACCTCCATTTCTTGCATACACTTCCCATTGAAGGGAACCTAGAACGCGGAACAAGCGCCAAGCATTGCTTAGCGACATCATCAGGCAATCCCGGGATCAAAGGGTCATCCATAAAATTCTCAGACAACCGTGAACCGATATCAAGATTTCCTTTCGAGAAACACATGCCGTGATTCACAATCCTTTTCTTCCCACTTAAAGCATAAGCTTGCATCTTTTGAACTAGAGATAGCTAAATCTCCCCAAGAACAAATTTTCTAAACTATGATATTTTGTGTGTTTGTGTATGAAAATGTTATTAAAGAACTTCGTGAAACCCGTCACGTATAGTGATTTTCAAAGAGAGAGGAATAAACAATGTAGCGGAGAAGAATGGAATTGAAGTGACCACTGATGAATATTGATGTCGAGCACAATCTAATTCATGTTCCATACCAATGGCTTCGTTAGAATCTATGATTGTTGTTGTTAAATAAATGTTGTTTCTTCTCACACACATCTCTGTATCTACCAAGAACACGATCAAAACATTAGTCAACAACAACAAGATTCTTCCAAAAAGAATGTTTCTTTTTTGAGTAAAGAAGATGTTACCATTAAAGGTCATGCTAGAGAAGAAGATTCATCAGCCACCCACAACATCCATCTTTAGAAGTAATGAATTTTCTGCAAAAAAACAAATTCAGATAAGTCAACTCTTTAAACGAAGTCAAGAATCAATAAGATCAACATCAAACAAAGAGATAGGGTGCTAAAATAAAAGAAACAATTTTGCAAATTACAAACAAGAGAATAAATTTGAATGGCTATAAATTATTTCCTAAAAAAGTAAAACATTATCAAGAAAATCTGAAAATTAAAGAATTCTCACAAAAATATTATCAAGAAAAGCAAACACTAGTTTCAAGAATTGGCCAAGATCTCAAAGATCGAAACTTCTTTATAGGAAAAGCAGAGTAGGAGAATGAATGGAGACCTGAAGAAGATGATTCATTTACTTGGGAGAGGAAAATCTAATCCAAAATGGGTAAAGACATTTATACAAAGAAAGGAGAAAATAGCGGAGAAAGAAGATAAAGATGAGGTTATACCGAGAGAATAGGGAGCTTTGTCGGTTTTTGGGTTCTGTCTTCTGCTTTGTAATGCGTTGAAGTTGGTGCAGAGAGAAGATAATATTTGGACAGAAAGAGAGAGACAGAGAGATCTAATAATGGTAATGGAGGAATACAAGGAGCGTCAGATTAGGGATTATATAGAGAGGCCAATGAGATCATACGGTGGAAGGGATCACCGTAGATAATAATGTCAACTAGTCACCACGTCAATGACCCCATCATCCCTATATTTTAATACTATATTAGTATTCATTTATGCTCTGAAAGACATGTTTTTGATTGTGACAACCAAGAAAACAAAGACATGTTTTGATGAAAACAAAGAAATTCATTCAAAGTAACCATAGATTCAAAAAGAATATACAAACTAACTATGAGCTACAGTAACCTGTCGGTAACATGTCGGAATGCATGTGTAATTACGTATGTCCTTTGTAACACGCTTTTTTCCGAATTATATGTGATAGCATAATATATATCTTTTTATCATGTATTTTTTTCGTATTACACGTTATTTATAAACAACACATGATATTTCTTGGAAAAAACATTCTATTCAGTATAATATCTCTCTTTATCATGTTATTTTATAAAAATACACGTGTTTTATTAAGATCACATGTGATTTCTTTTTTAAAAAGATGATTATTTTTTAGCAATACACGATTTTTATTAAGATTACATGTGATTTCTTTTTAAAAAGATTCTATTCAGATTAAATTTTCCATAACAATGTTTTTTTTCTTAAAAAAACACTACGTAACAATGTTTTTTCTTAAAAAATCACTATGTTTTTTGAAATATCATGTCTTTTAGTTAAATATAACATGTGAAATTTAAATGTTACATGCTATTTTGAAAAATCTCACAAAACTGTCTCGCATATCGTTGATCTTGCAACAAACAAAAGATAATTTAGGTATTTCACTTCATCTAACAACGTGAGTCCATGGCTATTTTGCAACAAAAAAATTTCTCTCTGCTATTTTTTAATTTGAGTGTTTTATTTGACTATTCCATAATATTACCCTTAAAACAATATTATAATTCTTCATAAACTATTTTTTGTCCAGATTTTTTCCTTTTTTGTTTCTTTTGTTATAGTTTATCATTTTTTTGTCATATTAATTTTTATAGTTTTTTATATAATTTTTTTTGGTAGGATTATATAATTATTTTTTGAGTAACAGATTAATAAATTCAACGAAAGACAAATTAAAGGATGAAAGAGAGAAAAAGCAAGAATGATGAAGATGATTTTTATTCTTCTTGTAACCAAACCGTGTAATTTACAAAACGAACTAAAGATTCGTATTATGGAGAAATTTTGACAACTTTTACTATACGCAGACCCGTCTCTACCCCTAGGTAAGGTAGGTAAATGCCAAGGGTCCAATATTAGTTTCAAAAATTTCTTAAAGAAAAAATGCCCTAATTGTTTTTAAAAAAAAATTTACTAAGAGTTTTTAATTTTTTTTTGTTTTGCCATAGGTCTCATTATATATTGAGACGGTACTGACTATACGAACAAATGTTACACAAGTGGGTTCTACTTCTAACTTAGATAAAAACCATGCTATTGCTAATCATTTTACTAAATAGACCAAAACAAGATAAATATATAATTCCCTCTATATAGCTGCGTCGAACCTAGAACTTGCGTATTCCTAATAACACGTCTTTTTTTATATGGTCAATACTGGTGTAATAACATGGGTCAAATTAAGAAACTTTAAAGCGAATAAAAGGATACAAAAACTATTAATACTAGTTCACTGTTTACCTTCTCACTTTTAAGTTTTAACACACAATAGTGTTTAGAGTAAAACTATAAATGGTTTCATATTTTCTTTTTCTTATTGAAGGTTATTGGTGGTAATTTATTTTGATATATAAGTCAATCAATTTTCAAGTTATTGAAATTAATATATCGACATTGTGAAATTTAGAAGAAAAGAAAAAGACTCAAAGTGGAAAAAAAGAAAGCATATCATCAGACGATAGAGATCTGTTGTGTCTGAATGCACATGCAATCGTATCGTATCCCTTTGTATCCGTCTGACGTGGGCCAACTGGTGTGGGTCGTAGTGGTTAGGGCTGGGCAAAATATTCGTTAGATTCGCTTCGATCCGTTATTCGGTTCTATTCGATTCGAAAAATCTGGATATCCGGAGTTTTACGAGGCAAATCAAATACTAAAAATTAATATTCGTTAAAAGCGAAGCAAATAACAAATACTAAAATTTAAATAGGCGGATATCCGCTCCGATCCGGTATACATGAACATATGTATATGTATATAGATAATTACAGATATATATTAATAATTTTACTATTTTTATATGTAAGTTTTATAAATTTATGTTCATCAAATTAATTACGTTACTATTAGTTTCACCAATTAAAGAATAAATATTTTTTCAATGAAATATTACCTATTTTGTTATAAATTTCTCATTTTTATGTTTTTTTAAAAAAAATTTATAATTGTTTTTTGATATATACTGAGCAAATCGAATATCCGGCAAATAGCTCAGATTTTAACGGATATCCGGACAGCCGTTTATAGACAATGAATACTTTATGTGGTAGGAGTTTGCAATTGCATTTTTTTTTTCTTTCCGCAAACACCATTTCTATTAAGATTTCGGAAAGGAGTTTGCAATTGCATTATGAGTTCAAAGTAAATATATATTAAAAATTTGTTTCTTAAACTATGGACCAACCATATTCTTAGTGTTGATTTATTACTAATCTATATATACATTTTTGGAGTACACTTAGCAAATAAATCCTAGAGTTGCTAAGTATTTACAAAGAATGCCATTGGCATTAATTATTTAATTTCGAAAATTTAAATCAAAGATATTAATTACCAAAAAAATCTTAACATAATATCTTAACCATAACTAATCCTTTCCATAATATCTTAAAGATATTAATTAATTTTGACAAAATCAATTTTTTTAAGTAATTCATTTTTAAATATATTTATTTTAATGTACATTAATTCAATTATGGTTACTATTCGTTATTTTACAAACTCATTTTGCTATATTACTTATTATAAACCAAACTCATTTTGGCTATAAATAATTTGTTTAGTTATAAATTAGATTAACTCCAAAAAAACATTATTACCAAATATATAAATATTATTTATGTCTACGGAATAATATGTTATTTTAGATTGTTATTATTTCATAAGGTTTCAAATATTATGAATATTTTAACTTTATAAGAATTTTAAATATTATTAATTTTAAACTTATAAGGAATTTTTTAAATTTTATAAAACTTTTAAAGTATCTATAATATTTCAATTCTATAAAAAAGTTTATATATTAATAACATTTGAACTCTATAAAAATTATAAATATATATACTATAGACACAATTTAAAAGCAAACTTTTAAATTTACTCGAATTATATGTCTTCTAAATAAAATTATTATTAAAAAGAAAAATAACATGATGTTTAATTTCACGGGACGGGATTATATGGTGTGACGGGTTTGTGTCGATATTAATACGGAACGATATACTACGAGTGAAATCTTATAATTAACAACCAAAATACAATTATGAAGTTTGGGTCGATATTAAAACTTTTATGAAGTTTCAAATATTATAAATATTTAAACTTTATAAGAATTTATAAGAAGTTTAAACATTGTAAATATTTTAAGATGATAAAACGTTTAAAGTATTTATAATATTTAAATTTTATAAAAAGTTTATAATATTAATGATATTTGAACTCTATAACAATTAAAAAAAAAATATATATATATATATATATATATATATATGGGAGCCATTTAAAGCAAACTTTTAAATTGACTCAAATTATATATGTTTTTTAAATTAAAATATTATAAAAAACAATAACAAAATAATGTTTAATTTCACGGGACAGGGTTATATGGTAGGAGGGGTTTGAATCAATATTAATACGAGGCGGTACTACGAGTGAAATCGTAGAATTAACTATCAAAATACAATAAATGCTAAACAAAACAAACAATATTAACAAAATAAATTCAACTTAAAATTTCAATTTTTAGTTATCAAAAATCGACCCGTGGGTTTAATGCGGGGTAATATATATAATAAGTACATTTAAATCAAACAAAACAATAGATAATTTTCAAAAACTTTATAGCCCCGCGGTGTACCGCGGGTTAAAATCTAGTCTATATATACATTTTTGGTGTACACTTAGCAAATAAATCCTAGAATTCCACCTTATTTACGTGTTCATGCCATTGGCATTTATTATTTACTTTTACAAAATTTAAATAAAATATATTAACCAAAAAATATCTTGCCTAATTTGTTTCTAAAAATCTCTACACAATCTTTCCATATATCTTCAAAAAAATTTTATAGCAAATATTTATATTAACATTTTGCATAGCAATAAAAATACTAATTTCTAATTATCAAAATATTCACATAGAAAAATTATATACACATACAAGAAAAAAAATTATATCTATCATCATTTAAGCCGTTGCTTTATTTAAATAAAATAAAAACACAAAAACTTGAAATCATATATTTTATATGATAAATTTAAAATATATATTAGTAGTATAAATTTAAAATCATTCAAAGAACGGTATACCACGGGTGAGATCCTAAAATTATTGGATTTTTTAACAATAATAATTTATTTTCTTAGATTTTATAACACTAATAATTTAGCTAAAGGGATAATATAGACGGGTTTATATGGAATGACGTGTTTGGGTCGATATTAATAAATAACGGTATATCACGGATGAAATCCTAAAATTAACAATCAAAATATAATTATACAATCTTAAACACAAAACAAAAGAAACAATATTAACAAAACAAATACAACTTAAAATTAAAAAAAAATTAGTTATAAAAAAACCGACCACGGTATACTGCGGAGTAAAATATTCAAAATTTTAAAATCGACCATACATCGTTACTTAAAAAAAATGTATGTTTTCGTATCTATACTTCAAAAATTGAAACCTAAACAATAGTAATCATACACTAAATAATACATAGATAGATATCTACATTTAAAAATACAAATTAATATGATATATCTTCAGTTAATCTTTAAAAAAATAACATTATATTTTTTAAAAAAATATAGCCCCGCGGTGTACCGCGGGTTAAATTCTAGTTTGAAGTAATTCGTGATCTATTATGTGAAAATTTCTTATTAATAAATCGCTTTGTGAACACGTCAAATCCACGTCACTTGGTAAGGCTAAAAAAAAAGAAAGAAAGAAACTATCAAACACAGTCTTATCTCGTGAACAATTTTATTCTTCATCTATACTAGTATTTTTGCATTACTTTGGTGACGGGTGGGTAAAAATGCTTCTGGGTTAATCGGATATCCGACCCGTTTTTTAAATTCCTTCACAAAAAATACTTGGATCGGGTTAAATAAAACCCAACTCATACACCGGATATTCTATATTTAATAATTTAGATATTTAGAAGATTTGATTAAGATTTAGAATTATGATTCTCCTATCATCTTTGTTTGATTTGTTTTTAACTGTTTTGAATCATCATATAATACATAAGTAAAAAAAAATCAATTTTCTTTTTCTGCGTATACTGTGATTCGAAATTTTAAAAACGGACATATATTATCCAATTGACGAAAATGTGTGTTCAACGTTCTACATCGATTAAAATATTTAGACAATGATTCAGAATCATATCATAAATAAGATCAACACTAATAAAATAAATGAGTTTTTTGGCCAACGGGTTTGGCGGAACGGGTTTTTGAATCAACAATAATAAAAAGATTAAAATATCATTAATCCGCCGCTTCAATACGGATTAAATCCTTAATTTACAAAATATTCTTATACTAACTTTAAAAATAAATCATCCCGCGGTGTACCGCGGGTTAAAATCTAGTTATCTTGTAAAGTACAGTGGACATTATTTACATACATCTTATATTCTTATTAATATGAATTTGGAGTTTTAGCTAGTTCTTTACACACAATGCAAATAAGTATTATAAATTTGTGACATAATATGCATACGGATGGGGGTGGGAGCTCCTCCAAAATGAATTTTCTAAATTGGTATATTGTATGTGACGTGCTCAATTTTACTATTTTCTTTGTTTTCAACCATTACGGATATCTAAATTTTATAGAGTAGATTGATTTCAATACTAAATCGAAATGGATCTAACAAAATAAGACAAAACTCTAGAGGACATATGAACATCTCAGAAATAAAAGTTTCCCTCTAGTTTTTCCGAAACTCTCCAAAATGGTCAATCATTACAAGCCCTTGCCATAAAGACCTCCAACGTTTTTCAAAGTACATCTTTGATTCCGATTGAACACTTCAAGAAATCTGGAATTTCAATCCAAATATACACATCTTTAACGTGTTAACACTTAGAAAAGGGATAAAGTCGTTGGTAGGTATTAGAGTATGGTTTAACTAAACCATACATTGATACAGACTCTCCTTATATACTAAGTAGAATCCGGTTTACATCATACCATATCCAATTACAGACTCAATGTATGGTTTAGTTAATAATAGGATCCAATTAAAAATGAAAAGTAAGACAAAGCAAAAATTTCGTGAGGTTTTGACTTAAACAACCCACCATAATGAAAAGGAAGGCTTGTTAATTTCTTATTTATGAATCAAAAAGCGGCGACCCGAAAGCGATCGTTTCATTTTTTATAAAATCTTTTTCTTTCTAATAATATCATTTGTCCGCGTGATGTTGACAAGTTAGGTGGTAGCCATTTTTGACGGTTCATATTTATTTTTGATTAGACTTTAAATTTTGGTGAAAAAAAGAAGAAGATTTAGTCTTTAAAATTTAAAAACACCATTTGTTGATTAGAGTAAATCACATATGTTACATGGCCGTGAGTCACCTCAGGATTTGGATAAAATTCATTTATTTTTGCTTTCGGAAAAAACCCGAAAAAATAGACATCTATTTTTTTTGGCCGTTTAATACCTGTGTTTTTAAATTTAGAATAAAAATTGAACCTCATTTAATTTCGATTGCCTTTTAAAACTATCGTTTTTAAAAACTTGGTAATTTCGAACCCGAAACTTAACAGTCGTTACTGGACGTAACGGAATTATTTAACAGTGTTAAATTTTAACGGGAAAAAACCCGAAAAAACCCCATCTATTATTATTTTAGCCGTTTAATACATGTAGTTTTAAAATTAGAATAAAATTACTTTGATTATTAATTTTTGTCTTTAAAAATATTCGTGTTATAAAGATTGGTAGAATCTTACCCACGAGTTAACAGCCGTTAACACGGGTAACGGAATTTCTAACCGCAGTTAAAAGTTAACCCCACATATTTAAATGGATATATATTATTGTTTACTCAAAAATTTGAATAAATTGTCTTCGCCTGGTGGCAATAAGCAGGTTGAGTTCCCCTCTAAACCCGGGATCGAATTACACATGCCGCACCCAGTCGACGGCGCCGACGAAGTCGATCCGGCTCTCAATCTGGTGAAAAGACGCGGCGGATTGTTGTTGAGGGAGAAGATATTAGAGTTATCTATATATGTAAAGGAAGATTTGATTGACTCAAATCTCTCCTCCGATTCATTCTCAATAACTGTACAAATATCTTCTTTCTATTCTTGTGAGTATTCTCTCTGTATTTATGTAACTCTCTTCAATCAATAATCATAGTCAAATTCACAAGATTAGATGGTATGAGCCATTGATCGAAACCTAGACCTAAACACCAGCCGTCTTTCGTGGCCGGAGTTCTGTTGTCGGCGGCGTTAGAGTTTCTCTGAAGGAGAAAAAAAAATATTTTATTTTAAAAAAATAAAAAAAGTGTGATAGGTGGGATTCGTTCCCAGGTTTATAGGGGAACTCAACCTGCTTATTGCCACCAGACGAAGTCAATTTATTCGTATCGGTAATTAAACAGATAATATATATCTATTTAAATATGTAGGGTTAACTTTTAACTGCGGTTAGAGATTCCGTTATCCGTATTAACGGCTGTTAACCTATGGGTAAGATTCTACCAACCTTTATAACACGAATATTTTTAAAGACAAAATTTAATAATCGAGGTATTTTTATTGCAATTTTAAAACTACATGTATTAAACGACCAAAATAATAATAGAAGGCGGTTTTTTCGAGTTTTTTTCCATTAAAATTTAACACTGTTAAATAATTCCGTTACGTCCAGTAACGACTGTTAAGTTTCGGGTTTGAAATTACCAAGTTTTTAAAAACGATAGTTTTAAAAGGTAATCGAAATTAAATGAGGTATTTTTATTCCAAATTTAAAAACACAGGTATTAAACGGCAAAAAAAAATAGATGGCGATTTTTTCGGGTTTTTTCCCTTTTTGCTTTTATTCAGATTTCTTGTAAATATTGAACGAAAGGTATCTACTATACATTTTTGCAACACTTTTAAGGGATCCTAATCGGGTCGGATTTTGTTTCAATTTTGACCCGGAAATCTTCAATCGGATCTTCCCTTAAATGTTGGCAAAATTTTAAAACGAAATTATTTAATAAAAAATCTAAAAATATATATATTCTCAACTAATTACTATACATGAACTCTTTATATATGGCATATTCTCTACGATTTTTATAGATAAGGAAATCAAATATGATGATTTAATGCTAATATAACAAATTTGAGCTAATTTCCTAAAACCTCTCTACCTAATTTAAACATAAATATATGATTCTCATTTCACTTTTATATGATCTTATATTTATATTATTTTGAACTTTTATAAAATTTATATAGTTAATAAAATTTTCGATTTTTTTTGCAATATGCTATGATTTAATTTTTTTAAAACAGACCTATATTACTCAATCGATAAAGAAAAAAGTATGTGTACAATCTATATTAACATTTTTTAAGAACAAATTTGCGCATTTAATCAGGTCGTATTTTTTTTTTACTCTGTCCCGGAAATGAGTCATTCAGATATTTCTTTAATTTTTACAATTATCCAAAAGGGAACAATATACCACGGGTGAAATCATAAAATTAACAAATCAAAATACAATTATTTAGTATTTTAGGATACACTTATAAATTATTTTTACGGATTGGTCCAAAAACACACACTAATTTAAAAATATATATATTATGGAAACCATTTGAAAGTAAACTTTTAAATTGACTTGAATTATATGTCTTTTAAATAAAAGTGTTATTAAAAGAAATAACAAAATGATGTTTAATTTTACGGGAAGTGATTATATGGTGGGACGGGTTTGGATTGATATTAATACGGGAAATATATCACGGGTGAATTCGTAGGATTAACAAATCAAAATACAATTATACAATTTTAAACACTAAACAAAACAAATACAACTTAAAATTTCTATTTTTTAGTTACAACGCATGTGACACGCGGTGTACAACAAAAAAATATTATATACAACAAATTCATCAGTTTATAAAAAGATAAAAAATCAAATCAAATAATTAACCCGCGGTGTGCCGCGGGTCATATCCTAGTACTGTATACAATAATACAACTAATTTTTATTTGATAAAAAAAGGTATACACCTATTTTTCTTCGTGTTTAGACAATTTATAAATCTTACTAGAATATATTATTAAAAAATCAATCGAACAATCAGTTCACTATGGAGGCAATAAAGAGTACTAAAAAGAGTAGTTCCAAAAGGCGAACAAAGCTATTAGATGAATGAAGAAAGAAGAGGAAGATCGTTTAATTAAAGATTACGACGCCATAATGTCTTTCTTCATGAAATTCAAGACAAATAATCCACATTTCTAGATTTTTATAGTTTAAAGCTTACACCGTAACCTTTGTAACTCTTTATTGATACCCTATCATAAGAGATAATTACAAGATGCAAACACCAATTACAAACTAAAATAGAGATCGAGAGCTAGTTATGCACCTTCTAGACACTCATATGACCTAAGAACTCATATAGTTTGAGATCATATTAATAGACACATATCTTCTTGTTAACATCAACAATTAACAAAGCATAAATAAAGACTCAACAAACCATAAATAATAAAGATTCAGTTAACAATTGTTAGAGATCCCAATTAAGATCTTTACTAAAACACAAATTTCCAACAATTTTCTCTTTATATTTGATTCCACAATTGACAATGTTTAAATACCCAAAGAACCAAACTAAACTACTAAAGAAGTTGATGATAAAATCCCATTAGGCCATTACTGTAATTTTAGGAGGGTCGACCGGTTTACTCTGGTTAACCGATTTGTTACTGCAAACACTTTAGTCAAACTAGAGTCTTCCCAATCCTTTTGACTCTATATTTATTTTCCTAAACTTATCAAATTAGCAATTACGAATTTTAATGTGAAGATCTCTCTCTCTAGTCTCTATAATCAATGTCGTCAACACTTAGACGAATATGGAAGACAAGCAATTTCTTCGATTCTTCTAGAATCTTCAAATGCAGACATTTTCTTCCGCCGCCGCTCTCACCTCCATCCTCCGTCGTACAGCGATCTACAACGGCGGTGTTGGAATCGGAATCGGAATCCGCCGCAGTTTTTACTTTCTCTCAGCGAAACGACAAGAGAACCCTAATGTCTCTAGAAATCCCCACCCGAACAAGACTATTCTCAGATTCTTCTTGGCTCCGGTTCTCTCGTTAGACGGCAAACCTAAGCTCGATAAGCTTCAAGCCATCGGTACAATCGCCACCGCTCAAGCGGACTATATGCGCGTCATTGTTCAAGATGTACCTGAGAGTGACTATGGAGATGATGATAAGATTGGCGTTGAGTTGCTTTGTGTAGTGAGAAAGTTGTTGAAGAAGATTGGTAGGACTGTTCTTGTTGGTGATAAAGTTCTTGTTGATAAAGTTGATTGGATTGATCGGAGAGCTAAGATCATCAATGTGTTTGATCGAGTCTCGGAGATTTTGGAACCACCGGTTGCGAATGTTGATCATTTGCTGATTCTCTTCTCTCTTGATCAACCTAAGATTGATCCATTTACACTTACTAGGTTCTTGGTGGAAGCTGAATCTATTGGAATTCGAGTCACAATTGCTTTGAACAAATGTGAACTCGTCACTCAAGAGGTAAGGATGATGAATCATTAGCTCAAATCTGGTTTTGCTTAGGAAGTAAATTGATTAGAGCCATGATCTTGTTTACAGGAATTGGATTCTTGAAAGATAAGATTGTGTAGTTGGAACTATGAACCATTGTTTTTGCTTGAAAGAAATTGCATAGTTCACTACTAGTTTAGACCACTTTGATGCTTTGTACTCTATTTTAGGGATTGTTTAGAACCATAAACTTGTTTCCAGGAATTTCATATGTCATTAGTTCACTACTAGTTTAGACCATTTGCTGCTTTATAGTTTAGACTCTATTTCAGGGTTTGATTAGAGCAATGATCTTGTTTTCAGGAAGTGGAATCTTGGAAGATAAGATTGCGTAGTTGGAACTATGAACCGTTAGTTTGCAGTGTGGGAACAAAAGTCGGACTTGATGAGATTGCGTTTAACCTGCGAAATCAGACTTCTGTCATTGTTGGACCTAGTGGTGTTGGAAAGTCGAGCTTAATCAATATATTGAGAAGTAGCTATGGTGGTGCCATTAAACACGAAGAAGTGTTTAAGCCTGTAAGTTTTTTTGTGCTATTTCATTCTATAGCTAAACTTTATTTTACCATATCCCCATGACGTGACCTTTGTCATATTCAGATATTAGGATTAATGTATGATGGCCAAAAGAAGAAGAATAAAAAGAAGTGGTTTGAAGATCAGAGTGTAGGTGAAGTTTCACATAGAAATGGAAGAGGTAAACATACAACCCGAAATGTAACGCTACTTCCGCTTTGTGGAGGTGGATACCTTGCTGATACTCCTGGCTTTAATAAGCATAAGTTGCTGAAAGTAACAAAGCAAAAACTTCCCCTGTGTTTTCCTGAGGTTTGTACCCTATTTGCTTGTGCCCATTTTCCCCCATATGTGTACTTATTGATTGTGACGATAGTGTTTCTTACTCTTTCCTTAGATACGGAAAATGGTTGAAGGAGGAAAATGTGAATTCAAAAATTGCTCGCATTTAGGGGTATATGGCTGTGCTGTGACAGGTGATTGGGAAAGGTATCATTACTACTTGCAACTGCTTGAAGAGATCAGAATCGATGAGGAGTCTCAACTTAAGAAGTATGGAACCAAAAGGGAAGGTGGTGTTAGGTATTTTTCGATTTTCCTGAAACAAACAGCTTTATTTTTAGATTTGGGCCCAAATGTGGATTAATCAGGGAAGCCTTGACACAGTTTCCACATGGGGGAGAAGGGTGTGGAACAAGCGAAACCACGGATAGATCCCAAGAAGTATAGGAGAGAGTCGAGGAAGACGATGAAACAGACAATGATGAAAGAGCTCGAATTTTAAGACAGCGTATTTGACATAGAGAACAATCTAATTGTCTGAGCAATTGAGAATGAGACTAAGAGACGATGAGAGATTCAACAAGACAATGTCAACTAATGTTTCCACAGACACTTGAGTCATATAATATGTAACATGTTGTACAAATGTCTTTTGTTCTCAGCTCTTTTCTAATAGTTGACTAATCAAGGCTAAAACGACAGCAAGTTTCACGGTGTGACTAGTTTTTGTTTCTAGAATCCTTTGAAAGACAATTTAAACATATTATAGGATCAGAATTTGTTTTGTCATGTTTCGTTTTCATGTCTGAAAAGCAGTAATCATTTCGAGGTTTAATCAACACAGTTTGTCCCAAATACGGGTTCCAAAACCATGGGTCTAGAATTGAACTCGAGAGTCGCGAATACAATAAGCCATCACAATGAAAGACATGAGATATCTCGACTTGATTAAATTTACCTATTTGCTTCATAGATGGCGCAACGAATTCGACGTCTTCGTTGTGGATTCCATTAAGATCAATCTCAATGAAAAAAAACTTATATTGCTTCATTATGATTCCTAGAAACTCTTGCCTTACACATCTCCTTTACATGAAATCCGATCTTTGGATAAACCGTTCCATTGTTTGCAAGTAGATCTCACAGCTCCTAGTGATTTTATCGAAACCCTAGACAGTATCTCTTCTAGCAAATCTTGTGAAAGATCAGACATTGCCGTCGTCATTGGTTTCAAATTTAACTAAATCAAATTTTCGATTGTAACTTACTAGCCATGATCAATGATTTGGCTTTCGATTCAATCGAAAGAATTCTCATTCATGTCCAGTACAATAAACCCGAGTTTCTATTCATTAACCATATCAGATATTTTATCTCTCAAGAAATGTGAAAACCAAGTAAGCTATGTTGTTCTATAAATACTTTGGTCAAGTCTTCAATACAACAAAGCTTTTGAGTATCATATGATAAAAATATATTTAAAAAAAATCCATAATTCACTAGTCCTGTTCAATACAAAACAGAGTAAATAAATGAAAAGAAGATGATTAAAGAAACAAATAAGATACCGTTAAAAAGACTATGATAAGGTGATAGTTCTACTTCCAGGCCTTTGTTGATTTGCACTAAACTTGGAGCATAAGAGCACACAAGTGTGTGACCATACGATACATCAGCTTCTCCGAGATCCACTTTTCTCAAGTATCCATTCTCTCCAACAATGTGAGCTACGTTGCGCAAGGTATCTTTAAATTTGCTTATATCAAAAAGCACGGCAAGTTTCTTCTCTTGGTCGATGAAAAAACTTCCAGCTAAAATCTTGTACTTAGAATAAGTACTATCGAATGTTAAGAAGTTGCTCCACAAGACTTCATTGGGCTCAACCTTAGTTGTTACACGTATCTCCACCTCGGATGCATATAAAGGTCTAAATAGCACCGCAAGCTGTTCTTCTCTAATAGAAGATAGAGCCGCAATATCTGAAAATAAGAAGTTAAGTGGCAAAGGAAAACGCGGTCCAAATCTCTCTCTTGTAAAGTCAAAACAGATTAAAAATTCTTCATCCTTTGTTATCACTAGTAATTCTTCATCTATATCCTCTCCTCGACCAAAAAGGTAAGTATTTCCATTCAATGACACGCTGTGTTGAGGAAACTTTACTTCCCAATAGTGAATGTCATCAAGAACCCTCCATGAATCAGACTTAAAATCGAAGATTTCGTAATCGTCCATAATCCTCAAGATTTTGTGGTTACGGTTGTGGTCGTATCCAAAAGCATACTTGTCTAATAAGTCGTATTTAGTTCTAGGTTGAATCCACCTGGTCTGTCCTAAATACGGGTTCCAAACCATGAGCCTATTGTTGCTGACCTCCTTAGTCACCAATAACAATAAGCGCAATGAAAGACTTGAGATATCTCAACTTGATTAAACTTAGTTATTTGTTTTATAGATGGCGCAACGAATTCAACCTCTTCGTTGTCGATTCCGCGTAGATCAAAACTCATTGAACAAACCTTAGATTCCTTTATCATAAACCCTAAAAACTGTTGATTTGCTTCTACTTGACATGCATAAAATCCGATCTTTGGATAAACGGTTCCATTGTTTGCAAGTAGATCTCACAGCTGCTAGTGATTTTATCGAAACCCTAGACAGTATCTCTTCTACCAAATTATGTGAAAGATCAGACATCATCGTCGTCATTGTTTTCAAATCAGAAATTTTAGGGTTTTAATTAACTTTTACGCTTCCCCACTCTTTTAACGATTTATATATATGCATCAGATGGGCCATAATACTTAGTACGGATGGCCCATAACTGTAAAACTTCTTATTGCTTCCCGTTAGAAGTCGTGATCTCCACGTTATTTGTTCATTGGCTTAGGGCCGGTTAGGGTTTTAAGCTTAGCAACTAGAAAATTGTATAAGTATTAAGAAGAACTATTGTTTGCAGTTCTTCCTTTGCTTGATGAGATAAGAATCAGCGTGGAGTCCCAAAAATTTGGAACCAAAAGGGAAGGTGATGTCAGGTATCGTTGGAGTCTCCCGAATCAACAGCTTTGACATATAGGTACAAGTTAAGAGGCATGAGTGTTATAAAATATGAACCAGACAATATATGTTAGTTTAATGTTTGGTTTTGTCTTTTTCAATACGAGAAGGGGAAAGTAAAACCCAGTACTGGTGTTGTTCCATAAATACTTTGGTTAAGTCTTCAATACAACAAAGCTTTTGAGTATCATATAAAAAAAAAATCATTAATTGACTAGACTTGTTCAAAAGAAAACAGAGTAAATGAACCAAAGAAAGATGACGAACAAAACAAATAATTTACTGTAAAAAAAACTGGTTAATAGTCTCGATCTTTTCTTTTTCCCGATAAGCGATAGTTCTTGGCTTTGGTTGATTTGCACTAAACTTGGAGCATAAGAGTACACTGGTAGGTGACGATACGGCACGATAGCTACTCCCAGATCCACTGTTCTCAAGTATCCAGTCTCTCCAATGATGTAAGCTATGACGTTGTCTATGCATCCTTTCTTATCAAAAACTACAGCGAGTTTCTTCTCTTGTTCAATGAAGAAACTCCCAGCTGAAATCCTAACGCTAGAACCAATAACTGTTAAGAAGCTGCTCCACAACACCGCATTGGGCTCAATATAATCTTAGTTGTCACCCATATCTCCATCTCAAATGCTTCCCAATTATAAGATAACACTGCCAGTTGTTCCTCTCTAATAGAAGATAGAGTCACAGTATGTAAATGACAAGCAACTTGAAATGGTAGAGGAAGACGCGGCCCTAATCTCTCTCTTGTAAAATCAAAACAAAGTAAACATGATTCAGCTAGTACTCCCCCTATTTTCTCTCCTCTATGGACAAAATAAGTATTTCCCTTTATTGACATGCTACATGCCCAATAATTTATATGCGTGTCCGGAATGATATCAAGAACCCTCCATGAATGAGATTTAAAATCGTAGATTTCGTAGTAATCAATTTCGTCATACCTCAAGATTTTGTGGTTACGGTTGTTATCGTATCCGAGAGTATACAAGTCGAAGCAATCGTAAGTATTCCTAGGTTGAATCGACCATATTTTTCCCAAATACGGGTTCCAAACCGCGAGCCTAGAGTTGATCCCCATAGTACTCCTCATTACCAATAACAATAAGCCATTGCAGTGAAAGACTTGAAGCATCTCAACTTGATTAAACTTATCTATTTGCTTTATAGATGGCTCAACTACTTCGACGTTGTTATTTTGGATTCCATGAAGATCAAATCTCATTGAACAAACCTTAGATCCCTTTATCATGAACCCACAAAACTGTTGTCTAGCTTCTGCTTTACATAAAACCCGATCTTTAGATAAATCGTTCCATCTTTTACAAGTAGATCTCACTGCTCTTAGAGATATTATTGAAACCCTAGACAGTATCTCTTCTACCAACTCCTCCGGAAGATCAGATATCATCATCGTCGTCTTCAAATGGAAATTAGGGTTTGACCTATCACGTCTTTTCAACACTTTTACGATTTGTTATATATATGCGTCAGATAATGAACATAACTTTGAGCCCATAATTCTTAGCAGTAAACACAAAGGGCCCGTAACTCTAATCTTTAGCTTGCTTCCCATTTGAGTATATAACACACCTTATATGCATGCGTTCATATTACTTCATAAGGAACAACAATTTTTGTAAGATTATAAGATTCACAAAGAGAAGAATAGAGACACAAGACAAAACACAAAGATGTCACCTCTCTCTAAAACATCTATAAAACGCTGTAGATAATGTTATGTGTTTGCTACTGTGATAACCATGCACATCTGCCACGTCGTACACATCTCCTAGAATATCTCTCTAAAACTTGACATACCTCTCCCGGTCATGGTCTCGTGCATTCTCTCGGAAAAAAATCATATGGAATTGCATTGAGAAAGAATCCCAAGACAGTAAGTCCAATTAAATTGTTTAAAGCTTTGACCCAAAATTATTTTCACAATTATGAAGATCATCACACAGAAATTTAACAGTTACAATTATTGTATAGTACTAGAAATCTTAATTATAGTCCACGGGAGCAAGTTGCAGTGTGTGGCTTCTGCTTATGTACTTTATATACTTGGATTTGGAGCATTGTAACACACTTGTGAAAACCATAATTGACCAATCTTGATCAAAAGAAAACAGAATAAATGAAAGAGAAAAAGATGATGAAAGAAACAAATAATGTACTGTACAAAAGACTAGTTAATAATCTCGATCTTTTCTTTTTCCCGATAACCGATAGTTCTTGGCCTTGGTTGATTTTCACTAAACTAGGAGCATAAAAGCACACTGGTAGGTGACGTAACGGCATGACATGTACTCCGAGATCCAATTTTCTCAAGTATCCATTATCTCCAATGATGCAAGCTATGTTGCCAATGGATTCTTTAGGAAAGAATATATCAAAAACTAGGGCGAGTTGCTTCTCTTGGTCAATGAAGAAACTCCCAATAAAAATCCTAGTTCTAAAATCAGTAACTGTTAAGAAGTTGTTCCATGACACCGCATTGGGTTCGATTTTAGTTGTCACCCATATCTCCATCTTAGATGCATCCCGATTATTAAATAACACCGCAAGATGTTCATCTCTAACAGAGGAGAGAGCTACAGTATAAAACTCAGCAACTTGAAATGGTAGAGGAAGACGCGGTCCAAATCTCTCTCTTGTAAAATCAAAACAAAGTAAGCATTCAGCTGGTCCTTCACCTATTTCCTTTGAAATGGTAGAGGAAGACCTGTTTTATGATTTCATATGTGGAAGTTTTAATTGCTCCTGATTCTTTTTAATGATTCCTAAATTCACCATACCGGATTTTGACATTCACACAACAATCTAGATTCTATACTTGCATTTTATTCTAATTTTGTTTCTAGATTCCTTTAAAAGAAAAATTTAACATTTTTCAATGTTTGTTTTGTTTTCATGGATTGGCAAAGTATCATGAAATACGAGAAATTCTCAACAAAACAACTACAAGGGCGAGAGTCCAATAAGTTTCTTAATCAAGCTCTCAAGGAAAACGAAAACCCATCAATATGAAAAAATTGCAAAGGAAAACTTGGTCCAAATTTTACTTTGGTAAAAATCAAAACATTTTCAAGTCTTTTAAATCTTGTTACAACTTTCAACTCATTCCTATGATATTTTCAAGTCTAACCAAACCATTGCAATGATATTTTCAAGTCTAACCAAACCATTGCAATGATATTTTCAAGTCATTCACTGCGATGGCTTGTTGTTATCGGTATGTGTAGTATATAATCATAGGGGTGTCAAAATGGGTTAATACCCATGGGTTACCCGAACCCGCCCATGATTTTAGTGGGTTTGGGTAGAATTTTTTTACCCATATATATAAATGGGTTTTAGTGGGTTACCCTATTAGGGTTATGGGTTTAATGGGTAAAACCCATTAGGGTCATGGGTTACCTATGGGTTTCATAACGAAAACTAAAAAGTAAAATTTATATATATCTATATTAATATATTATGTAAAATTTATATAAATATATGTAAAATATCTTCTTTTCTTTACAACTATATATGTAAAATATCTAAAATAACTATTAAAGTTTACATTTTACCTAAAAATAAAAGTAAAAAGTAAAATATATGTATAATATCTAGATTTTTTAATTTATTATTTAAAAACTTTTGTTGGTTTACAATTTTATGTTATTTTTTTGGATTTCTATTATTTATATATTTTATTATACATATATATGGGTACCCATATAACCCATTAAGCCAATGGATTTCTACAATAATGGGTTTGGGTATGTAAATTCAACCCATATATATATATGGGTCGGGTCAAACCCGTCCATTAAACACTCGAACCCATATGGGTTTGGGTCGGGTCGGGTCGGGTTACCCATTTTGACATCCCTATATAATCATCAATCGTCATCGATACCAATAACAATAAGCCATCCCAATGAATGACATGGAAAATATCTCAAACATACCTCCTCAAGCCATTGTTTAGGGTTTTGATTGAACTATCACACCTTCCCACACATTTACGGTCGATTATATATGCATTAGATGGGCCAAAACTTTGGGCCCATAACACTTATCACATAAGGCCCATTACTCTAATCTTCTTCATAAACTTTCCACAACTCTCTCTCCTCACGACACAGTCATCGATTCTTCTAGAATTTTCTTATGCAGACATTTTCAATTTCACTCCTCCGTCACTCTACTCCGTTCCTCCGTCGCACGGCGATTTTTCACGGCGGAGTTGGAATCGGAATCGGAATAGGAATCCGTCGCAGCTTTTGTCCTCTCTCAGCGAGACGAGATAATCCTGATGTCTCAAGAAAACCCCAACCGAGCAAGAATATGCTCAGAGCGAAGCATATCGGTAAAAATTACTCCTCCTCCTTGTCACCGGTTCTCTCGCCGGAGCATAAACCTTCGCTCTTAGAGTCTCAAGCTATCGGTACAGTCGCAACAGCTCAAGCGAACTTTATGCGCGTCATTGTTCAAGATGTAGCTAGTTCTGTGAAGAGTGGTGATGATGATTCTTCAAAGACTGGTGTTGAGTTGCTTTGTGTAGTGAGAGCTGTGTTGAAGAAGATACGAAGGAGAGTTTTGGTTGGAGATAAGGTTCTTGTTGGATCTATTGATTGGGTTGATAGAAGAGGAATGATTGAGAATGTGTTTCATCGGCGTTCGGAGATTTTGGATCCACCGGTTGCGAACGTTGATCATTTGCTGGTTCTTTTCTCTTTGGATCAACCGAAACTGGAGCCGTTTACACTCACTAGGTTCTTGGTGGAAGCTGAATCTACTCGAATTCCATTAACACTTGCTTTGAATAAAACTGAACTCATTAGCGAAGAGGTAAGAATTGAATAGCTCACTACTAGTTTAGACCTTTAGGGATTGATTAGAATCAGAAACTTGTTTACAGGAATTGGAATCTTGGAAGATAAGATTGCGTGGATGGAACTATGAACCATTGTTTTGTAGTGTGGGAACTAAAGACGGACTTGATGCGATTGCGTTTGTTCTGCGGAATCAGACTTCTGTGATTGTTGGACCTAGTGGTGTGGGAAAGTCGAGCTTAATCAACATATTGAGGAGTAACCATGGTGGTGGTGCCGTGGAAGATGAGAATTGGTTTGAGCCTGTAAGGTTCTTTTGTGTTATTTCATTTTACAGGTTAACTTCTTTTTGCCATATTCTCATGACTTGAGCTTTTTTGATATTCAGATGTTAGGTAATAAGTGGTTTGATGATCAGCGAGTAGGAGAAGTTTCGAGTAGAAGTGGTAGAGGTAAACATACAACACGAAATGTATCGCTACTGCCGGTTTCTGAAGGTGGTTACCTTGCTGATACACCTGGCTTTAACCAGCCTAGTTTGCTGAAAGTAACAAAGCAATCACTTGCTCACTGTTTCCCTGAGGTTTGTACCCTCCTTTGGTTTATGCTCATTTCTTTATGGACTGATTGTGACCGCTGTGTTGTTTTCTAAATTGTTTTATTTAGATAAGGAACATGATTGAGGGCGAAAAATGTGGATTCAGAGACTGCTTGCATATTGGGGAACCAGGATGTGTTGTGAAAGGTGATTGGGAAAGGTATCCTTACTACTTACAATTGCTTGATGAGATCAGAATCAGGGAAGAGTTTCAGCTTAGGACTTTTGGAACCAAAAAGGAAGATGATGTTAGGTATTGTTGGGATTTCTCCTAAAACATCAGATTTATTTATTTTAGTCACAATCACTAATGTAGTTTACTTTGGAATCCTTGACACCACAGGTACAAGGTGGGTGACATGGGCGTGAAACATGCTGAGCCACGGCTAATGCCTAAGAAGCACAGGAGAGAGTCAAGGAAGAAGACGAAACAGACAATGATAAGTGAGCTGGATGAGTTCGAAGATGAAGATAGTGACTTGGACATTGAGAACGACCCAATCATCCGAGCCATTGAGAATGAGAATAAATGACAATGAGAAAAATCATGTTTCCACAAAGACTAAGTCGAAAAATGTTTGTACGGATCTTTTGGTCTCTGTTCTTTTGTTTGTATCAGTTGTCTAATCTAGTAACCAAAACTGAAGATATTAAAATCGCAGAATTATTAAGATAAAATGAGTACTACTAAGAACTAGCCATGACCAATGATTTCATAACAGTAACATTGAACGAAAATCTCGAAGAAAAATCTATCCATTGTCTTACAAAACGATTCAAGCTAAAGAAAAAGGGAACAAAATCTCGTTCAAGAACATAAGAGACACAAAAATAAAACATAGAAAGAGCTTAAGCTGCAGATTTCTTGGACTTGGCAGCCAACTGAGTCTCCGGCTACAATTATAAAGAAAAACAATACAAAATCAGAATCAATGCTATTAACACAAATCCTGAATATCCAATAAGAGAAAATATTACCTCTTTCTTGACAGGCTCCTCCTTCTCTGACAAAATCAACTCAATGTGACATGGGTTGGACATGTAAGCTGCAACCAAGAAACACCCAATTGAGTCAGACAAGTGGATACACAGCGAACCATGCAAGTAATTTACAAAGTCTCAAACTTACGGTTAATTCTTCCGTGAGCACGGTAAGTCCTTCTCCTTTGCTTTGCGGCCTGGTTCACTTGGATGTGTGATATGAAGAGGGCATCAACATCCAAACCTTTCACCTGAACAATCAAAGTCAAATTATGCTTCTTAGCAAAAGGGCAGAGACAACCAAAAACAAAGATTCCATACATTAGTAACTAAAAGAAGATTATTCTAACCTCAGCATTGCTCTCAGCGTTCTTGAGCAAATCAAGAACAAACTGAGCAGACTTGGCTGGCCAACGTCCTTGACCATTAGAGTGCCTGTTCTTAGCTTGAGCAGTTCTCCCAACACCTCTGCAGAAACGTGTGAAAGGAATTGCTTGCTTGTGAGCTATCACATCCTCAAGGTACCTCTTCGCCTTGATCAATGGTAGCTTCCTGATGGCGTGCGCTGTTTCCCTAGTGTTCTGTTTCACACAATCCACAGAAAACAAAACACAATCAGAACCAATCAACAAATCTAAAAACAAAGTTTTGCCAATGTGGCATCATTTACTGAACCATAAGTCACCAAAGAACAATGCCCTAAGTGATTTAAACAAAAAAACCCTAAAATTCACAAGCCTAAATGTGAAATGATAAATCAATGTACCATCATGTACTGAATCTTATAGTTATGAGAAAAAATAAACATAGATTCACCCAATCACGATGACCAATTCAATTTCCCTGAAGTATACGTGAGATCTGTTGTAAATTGCAACAGAACTCTGCTTTTTCTCAATCAGGTTTTAACCTAAAACTAAAATCTCCGAATCATAAATCTAACTACATTCGAATAATCAAAATGATTACAGAGCTATACATACCTTGAAGTGAACCCTAAGATCGGATCCTCTAGCCTTGCAAGCTGCAAAATCAAACCAAACGATTACCACAAAGATCAAAACAAAGAAATGGTACTAAGAAATTTTCACAAGGAAATTTACTTACACTTGGTCTGGTTGTCGGGATCTTGCGAGTACTTCACCTGCGAAATCAGCAAAGAGAAGGTAAAGAAAATTAGGGAAGACGATCTCTAGGTCAAATCAGCGAGAATAGAGAAGCTTAAGCAATTACCATGGCGGCTAATAGAACAATCGGCTGCAGAAGAGTTGTGAGATTTGTGAAGACGAGACTTTATATAAGAGGGAATCATAAACCCTGCGAAACCTAGTTTCAGTATTTTTTACATGGGCCTAATGGGTCTTATCCATCTGTTATGACTTAACGGGCTTACTAATAATACCCATTAAGACTATGAACTGGGCTTCTTCTCTGTTTTTATTTTATCTTTTTCAGTTTTTCTTTTCTTTTTTATCAACTCTTGATTTTTCTTTTGATAAAAAATGCATTAAATTATTTTTTCGATAATGATATATTCATTTATATGGAAATATAAAAACAATTTATTTTTATAAGATATTATTTCAAAGGGTTTAATCATTTATATGCAACAATTGATTCTCATTAGTCATTATAACTCATGACATTTTTATTCTTCTTTTTTTATTCGAGACAAAATATGAAGTTATTTTACTTGAAAATAATGGCATACGAAATTTGGCCTAAAAACTGTCCAATCCATCATTAAATCTCAAAAATAAACATGGTGAGTAGTTTTCGAATCTAAGGATAGAGTTATGTTCAACTCTCTTTTTCTTTTCTTTTTTTCCGTCACTTATGTTCAACTCTCATGAGGTTGAATGGAGTTCTACTTACTTATCAATAGAAAAAATATGTACATATTTTGTATATATTGGTGGAGTATGTTGTTTTAGTTGTATATCATTTTCTTAAAACCTCATTTATGAGACAAGAATCACAATAGAGACTCATGATTACTAATGACATTTGACATTTTGTTATATGTAATTTATATAGTGTATCTTAATTACTCAGTTATATCATATGTCCATGTGAGCATGCTTACTTGTATGTAAAATACTATATGTAATGAAAATAAGAAGATAAACAAGTTTCCTTCATAGTAGTGATTGCTTCATAACATATATACTAAAACTAAATAATTGTTTATGATATATCTGTCATTTGAAAAAAAAAATGCTCCCTCATTTATTTAATCAAATAGTTCCAGCTAATCTTCATATAAGAATGTTGTCGTTTTAGAGTGTGAAATATTAAAAGCATATCATAGATGATGGTGAATGGTTATTAGATTTTATAGACATTAAAATATATCGAGTGTCTTGTCTGTGATGTTCATTCAAGAACTTCGGTGATAATATAGCCGAAATTCGGCTCCTCATAGGAGTGAAGCATAAACCCTAATTTTATTTGTGTTTGAATGAGACTTGTCCATTTATAATGACTTTACGGGCTTTCTAATAAAGTCCATCAAGAGTATGAATTGAGCTATTATTCTTCTCTGTTTTTCTTTATCTTTTTCAGTTTTTCTATTTCTTCTTTTCAACTTTTGATTTTTCTCTTAATAATAAATGCAATAAATTATTTTTTTGATAATGTTATAATCATTTATACGGAAATATTAAAACGAAATAGTTTTGTAAGATATTATTTCAAAGGGTATAATCATTTATATGCAACAATTGATTCTCATTATCATTCATTTCTTTTTTTGGGAAAATATGAAATTATACTACTTGAGAAGACACATAGATATGATACAAAACAGAAGTTAACTACATTGTTGGAAAGATACAACTAGAATAGAAGCTTATTAATAATTACTCCTTACAAAGGTTGATGTTCTTATACTCCATGCTTTGCTAAAGAATGAGCTACTTTATATATTACATTCTGATTAAAAGTAAAACAATGGGTAAATAATTACTCCTTACAAAGATTGATTTCCTTACTTCTTACAAAGATTCCCCATAGTCTTAAAATCGTAGAGTTGAAACTATTGCTCCAAACTTGGCAAATCACTCTCAAATATTGTAGAAGTCATTCACAATATTAAATTACCATTAACGAATTTTTTACCTTCCGCCTCTAAGACAATCTCCAATGGTGAGAACCACATGAAGGGCTCTAACCATTTTTTAAGTTTAAATTTTGCTTTTATCAAACTTAAGAAGTGGAATTGGTGTTCTTAAGTTTTGTCTTCTCCAATGGTGGGGTTCTTAAGAAAAAATTTAAAATTTGTAAAACAATACATATATGTTTTTGTTTACAATACATGTTTCCTTTTATTCGGTACAAGACATTGAAAATGTGCAATCAATCAAGAGAGTACTAGAGACATTACAACCAATGAACACCATTGCACAGAGATATTAAAGTAGTTGCACAAACCTGAAAGCCGATAAGCATAATCCATGTTAAATTGTTCAAAGGGTAGATTAAACAAAAGGTTTATTAAAGAGTAATCTGCCAAACTCTTTTAAATGTATCCCTTTCTTTCGCAATTGATTTGAATCAAACTAATAATTCATTATGAAAGTTCGTAGATATGTGTGTACATCAAACTTCTATGTTAAATTTATAACAAAAGTATAGTTGTAAGTTGTAACTTAATTAAACTTCTAAGAAACATATTGGTTGCAGTTTAAGACACTTGTGAAAGAAAATTTAAACCTTGCCAAATGGGCACGAACCGGTCGTGTGCCAAGTTTTGAGGAGTACATGGAGATTGGTGAGGTCGAGATTACAATATATGCGACAATGGCAACCACTTTATGGGTATGAGACCAATTGATCTACACTCCTTCGAGTCTAATGAATGACATTGCCGGCTATAAGGTACAAACACACAAATCGATTCTTATATTTCTGGTAAAAGTGTCTTGAATTTTGCGGCTCTTACTAATCCTTTGAGTCTACACTATCGTCTCAGAATTTCCATTGTGATGATAACTCTTTTTGTTACATGAAATATTTTCCATTAGATCACAAGAGTTTTTCTTTCTGCTCATCAATCTTGACCCAAATCCTATTTTCTTACTTGATAACATTTTGGTTTCGTTGAGTTGACTATGATATAACGTGAAGATTCATATGGTTCTATTTAAAAGTAGATGACTGTCATGAGATTAATGAGTCTTCAATGTTATAACATTTTTTACGTCTCATTTGTGATCGATATAACAAGCTTTAACCTATTGTTCTTCTGACTTGATTAGGATGACATGAGTAGAGGATATGTCACAACTGGGGTAAACTGTTATATGAAGCAATACGGTGTCACCGAAGAGGAAGCCATTAGAGAGCTTTCTAAAATGGTTGAAGATACTGATAAGATAATGAATGAGGAATTGTTGAAGAAATTCCCTGTAACACGCCAAGTATGGAAGTCAGCCATCGATTTAGCACGCACGTTCAATATCACTTACATTGTAGGTGATGGATATACCCATCCCAAAGGAAAATTCATGGAGTATGTTAAATCTTTGCTGGTCAATAGGATCCATCTTTGAAGATCTCAGTTACCAAAACAGTGTTCTTGTTTTTGTTTTTAATAACGTGCCGTGTTTGGTACCGGCGGTCTACAAATGTCGTTTGAATGAACAAAAAGCTTTGTCTTTGTAGTTCTGATCTTTGATGTCTTTGAATTGATAAAATGCTATTGGTTTTTGTAATAAGAGAATGCATATGAAGTCCACAAGGTGACGAAGACGCAGATGGCTTGTGTTGATTGTGTTCTTTGTACATTCACTAATATGATGGTAAATCTTTTGATCAAAGAGTTAATTTAAGAACATAAAATAGTTGCCACAACAAAATTATACGTATAAACATTATCAAAGAATCAAGTATCACAATTACTATATCAACAAAGAAAATATAAACATAAAAAATGATATGTTTTTTTTTCTAGGCAAAATTAAAAATGATATCCATACTGTATATAGAAATAAATGTTTATTCTCTAATGTTTTTCAAGAAGCAAAAGGAGATATATATAGTCTATGGTCAGAAGAAGTAAGTAGAGAGAAAGCTAGTGTAGGCAATGACATCGGACCATTTTGGGAAAAGACCCTTCAAATGTATAGTTTCTTCATCAAGACGTTGATCAAGAACAGCTACATCTACTCTCACTTCTTCTTCGCTACTTGCCTCCAACCAGAAGTTCCACTTCTCATCGCTGTTGCCACTCAGTCTCAATATGTACGAGGGAGGACCACCCAGTGGGAGTTCAGGTGCTGCAACAACAATAAACCCATTTTGGTTTTACGGTTTTTAGTAAATGCGTTACGAGAAAGAAAAGGAGGGTTCTTTGTGTGTCACCTGGAGGTTTGCCATCTGCAAAGGACCATCCTGATAACGGTCCGGTTATGTTCAGAACCGTTACCCAAATCTCCTCCAACGACCTGCAAATGGAATTTGGCAATAGTTAATAACCGATAAGACCAACAGAAATTCTTTTTTTGGAGTACAACTAACCCCAAAGAGAGTTCCAGATGAACTCTGCGAGTTCCGTTTTCAAATGTTGTTTGCGGTTTATGAGTTCGTAGGTGTGGGAATTGGCTATATCGTTCCGAAATATTGTTGGCTTTAGCAGGGAACCTCCCGTTTTTTGTTATTACACAGGAAATAGGGAAAAGTGCCTGCAGATACCAAACAATTCTTTACTTCAAACTGAAAACACTTACTATCTTGCTAATAGCATGTACAGAGAAACGAATCTAATGAACGTACCACCCAAGCTTCTTGAGGAGACACTTCAGCGTTTCCCAATGAAAAAGAAGGGCCAACATGAAGTTCCTTTGCCACCTCTGGAGCGTGCTTAAAAACGAACTCCATAGAATTTGCATCAATGACAGCTAAATCATAACTTGAGCCTGTGATTTCATTTCCACCTGCAACAGGCACATTAAACATTTACTTCATTTCAGCAGAAGAAGATCACTCCGAAAACAGTTCCATATCGCGTGAGCAAACGCTACCTGTAGAGATGAATGTGTGTTGGAGTACAACTCTCTTCGGTGCATCTTTGCTATAAGGAAAGAACTGTGATGATACCGCCAACATGACCACAGTGAAGTGAAGCAAGAATTTCAAGATCGACGATTTGGCCAGCCAACGATCACAAATTGGTATTATTGGACCCAAACACAAGCCGGTGACGATTCCAATAACTGCAGCTACTGCTACATCTGCTAGATAAAATCCTGCAAACCAAAATATTGTACAATAAACATCCTCACAATGAAGCCAGACTTGCAATCACAACAAGCTATTTAATGTTTTAATGGTAAAACAGTGATGCTTTTGGAAAGAATGAGTTCCGTAAAACTAACCATAAGGTGGTGGAATTGCTCCCATCATTCCCGTCTTCTCAATTAATAATAGTGCAAGAATACCACCAAAATAGAGAGAATACAGAAGGTATGGAACAAGAGCTATCACATAAAACATGGGAGACCTGGATGAAATGAACTTTATCATACAACCGATTTAAATCAATGTCGACTCAAAACGCAAAACTAGAAGTACAGTATTATCAGAGGTGGAACTCTAGAATACTGTCTAAACCAAGGATTTAATTCAAATTTCTAAACAAGGATCTTATTGGCTAAAGATATATCCTCAACTTCACAAAAGTTAGGTAATGTCTAGAAGTCTTACTTGATCGAATTATAGCCATAGGACTTGACTGACAAACAGAAAGCAATCCACCCTAGTAGCATAGAAATGCAGATGACAAATGTCATGAATCCTCCATTTAATCCAGCGAAAAAATATGCCTGAAAACGTTTCTCCAGTTAGTCAAAGATCAGACAAACAAAGAACAAAATCTTGAGGTAAAATAACGGATAAAACAAAAAGTGCATACCGAAGTTGCAAAAGCATAGAACCCAAATGCTCCCCAAAACCTTGCTTCATCAGATGGTTCCTACAAGATCATAGTTACAAGAAATTTTCTAGTAATAGACAGGGAAGCTAAGGAGACAAGAGGAAGAATAAGGACTTTACAACTTTCATAATCTTCTTGGATGAAACACCTTGAAAATGCGAGACACGATCAGAGATAGCTCTTGGTATTAAAAGGCCAAAAAATGAGCAGGGGATGAACATCAAGAAAGCTAAGTATGAATGAGCAAACCTGCATTTCCACAATAATTTTAGTGAGTCTCCCCACACCAATAAAATCTCAAACTCAACGTAACAAGAAACTAACCAGCTCATGGGATAAGCAAAGAACAATCTGATGACTGCGAAGAGAACAGGGAATATCACACCAAGTAAAATCCCAGCGAAATGGTGCATAACTCCTAATCAGGTAAAAATTTACATCGTTAAATCTCTAAAACATCGTACAATGAGGAAAAGAGTACAGGAGTACAAAAATGATTAAGAAAACAAAAAGACTGCATATTTTTACCTTTCCAGAAAGCCCAGAAGATTGATAACAAAGGGTTTGTCCTAGGGTCCATCATATACAAAAAGAAAGGAAGAAAAAGGAACAAAACAGTTGGAATGTTGTGAAGTACGAAGGCTACTCTTCTTGGATAATACACCTGATAGATTTCATGATATCAGCTTGTCAAGAGAGTGAAAACAAGCTAAGAAAAAAAATGATGAACAAAGTCAAAAACACCCACCATGAACCATGTTAAGTAATCAAAGAAAACAGCTCTTTCAACCATGTCACTGTTAGCATCCACGTCAAGCGACTTTCTTTCACTAGCAACCTTTAGCTTAGAAGAACTCGTGAAGGCTTTAAGCACGCTGATTAAGTTTTCTCCACGTGCTTGCATGCTTCCAGGTCTGGTTTAAAGGTATTCTGTGAAACGAGGATCATACTAAACAATAAACAATAGTAAGGAAAAGTTCAACCATAATATATACCAAAACGATGCATACACTATTCTGTCCACTGTATCAAAGGTAGTATGGTAGTAGTAACCGCCCAGAAGAAAGATAATGTCTAGCCCGGGAATGTCTGCATAATCTTCTGCAAACATTCTGTAATCGGTGTCTCCAGGAATTACAGGGAAAACATCCTGGGGAATATCAAAAAAGAACTTAAATTCAGTGACAGAGATGAACTAGAAACAAAATGGCTGAATACATTTTGATCATTGACCACTATCACTTGGTAAAAGTAGAGAAGACAGTGTGTGAGTGTCCATGTATGTCATAGAGAGAGAGAGACCTGTGCAGAACTCTGTGCCATTGGATACACTGCAGCTTGAGAGTAGACATACGATGGCCACGAGCCAGGCCCTGATTGGCAGACCAGATCTACCAACCATTAACATGAAGTCAAAAGTAGGAGCAATTAGCACAACAGAAACTTAAAATCTAAATACTCACTGACAAGCAAACACTTAAAACTGTCACAAATAAGACTAACACATATTCCTCTTAATATTTACAGGATAATGTATGTATATGCATTAATTTTCTAGGGACAGGATGTTGCAAGAGAAGTTTTTCAATATGACTAAAGGCAATGGTCTACACAGATGTTTAAAGATAAGTTTTTTTGTTTCAATACTCAGGAAAGATAAGAGAAGATTCAAGATCAAACATAAGAATATCATTGTCTAAGTAAAAATGTTTTTATTCATTATCAGTTTTTAGGGAATACATCTTACCAATACCCCCAGTCCCAGAAGCTTCCACGTTTATAAAAGCTCCAATGGTGTCTTTCAACTTATGCTTCGTCATGAAGCCGTGTGAGCCCTAAACGCACAAACAAAAAGTCACACCACCATGTAAAGTAAGAGCTTATTTTTATCAGCTTGACTATAACAGAAACCTCATGTTATTTAGCAAAACACAATATACAAAGAGCAAGAAGATGAATGTTCATGAAACAATATTCCATAAGAAAGAGTACTAAGCCTCATCACTGTGTTACCAGCATAAAAAGCTCTTCAGCACCATTGAAGAGAAAAATGACAGGTCGAGGCGGGACCCAACCAGAATCCACTACCAGTCTTGCTAATTCAAGTAGTGATGCTGCAAAAAGGAGATACATAAATCCATGAATTTAGTGGTTTCAGAAGGAAAAATCTACAGAGATGGTACCAAACTCACCTACACATGACCCACAATCACCAGCTCCAGGGGAGTTAACAGGACTATCATAATGTGCATTCATCAATACAGATGCATCAGTGTCAAGAGAATTCATAGACGAGATACTGCAAAAAAAAACAACAAAATGATGAAAATGTTTAGCATTTATAAGTAGGGACACAATCATTCAATGTTGCAGACTACTAATGACTGAATAAAATAAACACAAATAAGAGAAAGAATGGTCAACCCCAAAGTGAATCATAAATACAAACTACCAAGTCTCAATGTATCAGCAAAGGAACAAACTTTACTATATAATTGTAAAGAAGAGTACCGCATAAGTATATTAGTATGGTTTCTGTATCCAAGTGAAATGCTGTGACCTAGAAACATCATGCTAAAGGAACCATCCACCTGAGTCTCCTCCACTTCAATCCTATAACAACAACAAAAAGCATTCATTTTTCAGCTCAGAGACAAAAAGTTAACAAGGAAAAAAACATTCTTTCTGAACATTGTACTCAATTATTATATTTATTGAGAGTGCATGAAATTTGGTTGGAGAACTGATGAAATCTCAAGCATTTATTAATACCACTTTCTTTGATTCGGTCAAAAAGTTACTCAAACCTTAGATTTGGTCCAGCTCTCTCCTTCACCATATCCAATTGCGATTTTATGTATGTTGCAGCTTCTTTGAGTCCTGGTCGTCCTTCCTACAAAACCCATGTCGTGAAACAGGATCAGAGAGAGACAGAGAGAAGAGAGATGAGACGGCGGCGAATTACCTGACGACCATCGATCTCTTCAGCCAAGACGCGGATGTGTTCGACGGCTCTAGCTTCGGAGAATCGTTCGGGAGGAGCGTTTGCGGGAAGCGGAGAGATGAATTTCATGTGGAGGACGGAGTAAACAATCGCTGACATTAGAGCGTAGATGAAGACGATTGAGAAGAGGAATTTGAATGCAGTGGCGTCTCTTGAGCTCATCTTCCAAAACGCCATCACTAATGGATTCAAATCTCGGCGCTTTGGAAAATCAGACAAATCTCGTACTTGAAGACAACGATTGTTCAGTTCTGTTTCTGTAATATAAGACTGAAACTAAACGGAACGGAACGGCGTGAAAGTGAGATGCAAAGTTACTAAAAAGTCCTCACGTTTTATTCCAAATTGAAGTTTTTACGTTACCTCTAATCTAAATTATAAAAAGATCTGTGGGAATCAAAGTGTCATTTACGCATTTAATTAGTAGAGATTGAGAAAGTTTCGATTCTTTTTGTTTTGAAGTGTAGAATTGGTAAAATTTTGATTTAAAGTTTGAAGTCATTTAATTTGAATATCTTAGACTATTTAAAGGTGAATTTTGCATGTGTATGGACAGATGTCATTATCAAATTGACATTGTTGTGTTTTCTGACTTTTAAATACGATGCAGCAAAAGCCGATCGTTTATATAATTATACAAAATATTTCCGCTTGCTTAGAAAAAACAAATGTACGTAAGTCGTGAACTAAGTCTACGAAGAATAACTGAATAAGAGGAATAAAATCAAGACTTAATTTATTTACTATGTATTGGGTAACTAGGAAAGTTTTTTGGATCAAAGGAAAATGACACGTTGTTTTAAATCAAATAAAAATAATTAACACAAATGTCTTTTTTATTTTGGGATGTAATCCAACACGCAAAAAAACATGTAGACATAGTATGTTAAAGTGTCGTGACCATAACTATGTGTCTATGTGTGTTAAATAAAGCAAATTACGTTTCTTTTCTTTACGTGATGATATATGTTCCCACACATCACGTGCCACCCTTTTGTGTGTGAGATATTAGGGAAGTTTCGGATCAATAGTTATCTTGATCCAAAGATATATTAAGAGAGTATTTATTAATGGATTTCCAATCATCATAGTTGGGAAGAGTTTTCTCTGGTTTTACAAGTTGGTCGTCGAGGAAACCAAACTTCTTCTTTATTGGAGATATATGGACCGGTTTACAGTTGGTTATTTCCGGTTATTGATCTTGGTTTAATCTTATGTATATAAGCTTAATGACGTTGTTATTAGAGAGTTAAGTTGTTGTAAACAGAGTTTTGAGATTGAATAAAGTTTGTTACAGCTTCTTCTTCTTCTCTCTTTTCCGATGATAAACTTCCGATGTATCGGAGTTTATTATGGTATCAGAGCTTAAATCTGAAGTTTCCGCATTCATCTTCTTCATCGGAGAAGAGATTTTCTCGGTTTGATTTCTTTTGAATCTTTTGATTTCTTCATCATCGCTTTCTGCGATTTTCTTTTGTTTTCCACAGTTCACCGGAATCTATTTCTCCGTTCTGTTTCTTTGATTTCTTTCGCTTGACCTTAGTGTTGACGAATCTTTGTTTCTTTATCCAAATTCGTCTCGCTTTCTTTGTAATTCCTTGTTCTTAAACTGAGAATGGGAACTTATGTACCTCCATCTACGATTCCGGTGGTTCGTCCTCCGATTAACGCCGGTGAACAGTCTTCTTATCCAGTTAATCAATACGAGAATCCATATTATCTACATAGTACGGATCATGCTGGACTTATTCTTGTTTCGGATCGTTTGACGACTGCTTCTGATTTTCATTCTTGGCGTCGCTCGATCTTAATGGCTTTGAATATCAGAAACAAATTGGGATTCATTAATGGTACGATTTCAAAACCACCTGAAGAGCATCGTGATTTTGGTGCTTGGTCTAGATGCAATGACATTGTTAGTACTTGGTTGATGAATTCTGTTGACAAGAAAATTGGTCAGAGTCTACTATTCATTTCCACAGCTCAAGGTATATGGAACAATTTGTTGATGCGTTTTAAGCAAGATGATGCACCACGCATTTTTGATATAGAGCAGAAACTTAGTAAGATAGAGCAGGGATCTATGGATGTCTCTACATATTATACTACTCTACTTACTCTTTGGGAAGAACATAGAAATTATGTTGAACTTCCAGTATGTACTTGTGGTCATTGTGAATGTGATGCAGCTGCTAAATGGGAAAGTTTGCAACAGAGAAGCCGAGTTACAAAGTTCCTTATGGGACTGAATGAAAGTTTTGATCAGACTAGACGTCACATCTTGATGCTTAAGCCTATTCCAACAATTGAGGAGGCTTTTAACATTGTTACTCAAGATGAACGCCAAAAGACTGTGAAACCAACTACTCGTGTTGATAATGTGGCTTTTCAGAGTGTTGCACCCATGATGAATGATGTTGATAATGCTTATGTTGCAGCTTACAACACTGTTAGACCATCTCAGAAACCAGTGTGTTCTCACTGTGGGAAAGTGGGACATACTATTCAGAAATGTTACAAAGTACATGGTTATCCACCTGGAATGAAGATAGCTGGTCAGGGTTATCCTTACAAGACTAATCCTCAGCTAATGGTACAACCAAGGGGACCAATGATACCAACTCAGCCTCGGATGCAATTTCCATCTCAAATGATGCCATATGCAAACTCAATGCAGAAAGCTAATGCAGTGGCTCATGTCTATACAGAGAATGGTGCTTATCCGTCTAATGGCTATCCTTACAATACTATGATGATGAATCAGTATGGTACCCCTGGAACCAATGTATATCAGATGCCATATGTTACACAAGGTGGGAATCATTCAAATCTTCAAGATTTTTCTCCTCAGCAAATAGAACAAATGATTTCACAGTTTCAAGCTCAAGTTCAAGTTCAAGAGCCTGCAGCTTCTTCAAGTAACCCTAGTCCAAATGCTACAATCTCTGAACATGGTTTAATGGCTCACACTTCTACTTCTGGTACTATAATCCCTTTTCCTTCTACTAGTCTTAAGTATGAGAATAATAATCTCACTTTTCAAAATCATATACTATCCTCTTTAGAAAAATTCTTACCACATGATGCTTGGATTATAGATAGTGGAGCTTCTAGCCATGTTTGCTCAGATTTAGCAATGTTTAGAGAACTAAAGTCTGTTTCTGGAGTCACTGTTACTTTACCTAATGGTACTAGGGTCTCCATTACTCATACAGGCACTGTGCATATTACTAAACAATTGATATTGCATAATGTTCTACATGTTCCAGATTTTAAGTTCAATCTTATTAGTGTTAGTTCTTTAGTCAAATCTTTATCTTGTTCTGCTCATTTCTATGCTTCTTGTTGTTTAATCCAGGAACTTTCTCAGGGCTTGATGATTGGGAGGGGTAAACTTTATCATAATCTTTACATTCTTGAGACTGAGCACACATCCCTCTCTACATCAACACCTGCAGCATGTTCTTTCTCTGGATCTGTTATTGATGATGGAAGTCTTTGGCATCAGCGTTTAGGCCATCCATCATCTCTTGTTCTGAAGAAACTTGTTAGTCATATTCCTTCTTTAAAGTCATTTGATTGTGATGTTTCACCATGTTCTATATGTCCTTTAGCTAAGCAGAAAAGATTAGCTTATGTGTCTCATAATAATCTTGCTGTTGAACCATTTGATCTTGTTCATCTAGATATATGGGGTCCTTTTAGTACTGAATCTATTGAAGGTTTTAGATATTTTCTTACCTTAGTTGATGATTGTACAAGAACAACTTGGGTTTACATGCTAAGAAATAAAAAGGATGTTTCTACAGTTTTTCCTGCTTTCATTAAACTTGTTTCTACACAATTCAATACCAAAATAAAATCAATTCGTTCTGACAATGCTCCTGAACTTGCTTTCACTGAATTGATTAAAGAACAAGGCATGATTCACTATTTTTCTTGTGCTTATACTCCTCAACAGAACTCTGTTGTTGAGAGAAAGCATCAACATTTGCTTAATGTAGCTAGAGCTTTACTTTTTCAATCTAATATTCCTATGCAATACTGGAGTGATTGTGTTATTACTGCAGCTTTCTTGATAAATCGTTTACCTTCACCATTACTGAATAATATCTCACCATATGAACTGTTACTTAAGAAGAAACCTGATTACTCTTTGTTAAAGAATTTTGGTTGTCTCTGTTATGTTTCTACAAATGCTCATGAAAGGAATAAATTTTCTCCTCGTGCTAGACCTTGTGTTTTCTTGGGATATCCTTCTGGATATAAAGGATATAAGGTTCTAGACTTGGATTCACATGCTATTTCTGTTTCTCGGAATGTTGTTTTCAAAGAAACTAGCTTTCCTTTTAAAACAAGTGAATTGTTGTCTAAAGCTGTTGATATATTTCCAAACACCATCTTACCTTTACCTGCACCTTTGCATTTTGTTGATAGTTTGCCTCTGCTTGATGAAGATTCTCTTATTCCTTCACATGCATCTGCATCATCATCATCTGCATCAGACCCTAGTACTACTATACCCACTAATACAGAGACACCTGAAACAGACTCTAGTACTGTTCTCATTACTAAGTCTAAACGAATTACTAGAGCTCCTACATATCTTTCTGACTATCATTGTTCACTAGTCCCTTTTACTTCTACTTTACCACCTACAGAAAATATCTCTCCTATTACTACTATACAACCTCCTATACCTATTCATACAAACACTATATCATCACCTAAAAAGACTACACCATATCCTCTTTCCTCTGTCATTTCTTATGATAAATATACTCCACTCTTTCAATCCTATATCATGGCCTATAATACAGAAACAGAGCCAAAGACTTTTTCTCAAGCCATGAAATCTGAAAAATGGACTAAGGCGGCTAATGAAGAGCTTCATGCTCTTGAGCTTAACAAGACTTGGACTGTGGAGACATTACCTGAGGGTAAAAATGTTGTAGGTTGCAAATGGGTGTTTACTATTAAGTATAACCCAGATGGAACAGTGGAGAGATACAAGGCAAGACTAGTGGCTCAAGGGTTCACTCAACAGGAAGGTATAGATTACTTGGATACATTTTCTCCTGTTGCTAAGCTAACTAGTGTCAAGTTAATGCTTGGTCTTGCTGCTGCTAAGGGCTGGAGTTTGACACAAATGGATGTGTCTAATGCCTTTTTACATGGTGAACTTGATGAGGAAATTTTCATGAGTCTTCCTCAAGGTTACACACCATCCACGGATAAAGCTTTGCCTCCTAATCCGGTTTGCAGATTACTAAAGTCTCTCTATGGTTTGAAACAAGCATCACGTCAATGGTACAAGAGACTTTCTTCAGTATTATTGGGAGCAAATTTTATTCAGTCACCTGCAGACAACACTTTGTTCATCAAGATGACATCTGGTTCTTTTGTTGCTGCATTGGTCTATGTTGATGATATAATGATTGCAAGTAATGATGATGTTGCAGTAGAAGCTTTAAAGACATTGTTGAGGTCTGAGTTTAAAATAAAAGACCTTGGTCCTGCACGATTCTTTCTTGGTCTAGAGATTTCAAGATCTTCAAAAGGGATTTCTGTTTGCCAGAGGAAGTATGCTCAAAACTTATTGGAAGATGCTGGTTTACTTGGTTGCAAGCCTAGTTCAGTACCTATGGATCCAACACTTCATTTGGTTAAAGATATGGGTACTGTTCTGACTAATCCTACTTCTTATAGGGAACTAATAGGCCGTTTGCTATATCTGACTATCACCAGACCAGATATCACATTTGCGGTCCATCAACTCAGCCAATTCATCTCAGCTCCTACTGATATTCATCTTCAGGCGGCTCATAAGGTTCTTCGTTATATCAAAGCTAATCCTGGCCAAGGTCTGATGTACTCTGCAGATTCTGAACTTTGTCTAAATGGCTTTTCTGATGCTGACTGGGCTGCATGTAAAGACACAAGGAGATCCATTACAGGATTCTGCATTTATCTTGGAACTTCACTCATTTCTTGGAAGTCTAAGAAGCAAGCAGTAGCTAGCCGGAGTAGTACAGAGTCTGAATATCGGAGTATGGCTCAAGCTACTTGTGAAATCATTTGGCTTCAGCAATTACTCAAAGATTTGCACATCAAGGTGACATGTCCTGCAAAGCTATTCTGTGATAATAAGTCAGCTCTTCATATTTCTATGAATCCTGTCTTCCATGAACGTACCAAACACATAGAAATCGATTGTCATACGGTTCGTGATCAGATTAAAGCTGGAAATCTCAAGGCCTTACATGTTCCAACAGAGAATCAACACGCTGATATTCTCACTAAGGCTCTCCATCCAGGTCCATTCCATCATCTTCTACAGCAAATGTCTCTGTCAAGTCTCTATCTTCCAAACCAGACAGTTCGAAAGTAGAGACTTGAGGGGGGTATATTGGAGATATATGGACCGGTTTACAGTTGGTTATTTCCGGTTATTGATCTTGGTTTAATCTTATGTATATAAGCTTAATGACGTTGTTATTAGAGAGTTAAGTTGTTGTAAACAGAGTTTTGAGATTGAATAAAGTTTGTTACAGCTTCTTCTTCTTCTCTCTTTTCCGATGATAAACTTCCGATGTATCGGAGTTTATTATTCTTTGAGACAAGCACATGTCATTTCGAGTCTTAAGACTGATCTGTTTTTACAACGAATATAACCAAACATGGCGCATGATGCAGTTCTCAAACTTTTGGCAGATCGTCTTCTCTCATATTGACTCATCCGCTAGCTAATTCGATTCTGATCATCATTACATGTTGTTCTTCTTGAAAGAATTTATTTCTAAGTAGATATAATATTATCCACAAATTGAACTGCTTGTATGAATGTCGATTGTATGCAAAAACCATGTTCCATTTTTATTTATTCTTAGAAACCATTTTTCATACCAACACTATATAACTATTGTTGCCAAAAAATTAAAATCACATCGAAGTTCCGAGATTCAAAATTGACAGAAATTAATAAATATATGAAATATTGCAACAAAACAGATGTTAAACAAAAAAAAAAAGTGAAAACTAAATGCTCACAATCCCGCATAAAATAACATATGTTCAAAGACCTAAATTTGTTGACAAAAAAAAAAAGACCTAAATTCCAAACGTGTGAACAAATTAAAATTGGATTGTCAATAATCAATTTTTGGAAACAAAACTGAAAACCAAAACAAATCCATAGAAATTATTTCAATTGACTACAATCAAATAAGAACAAGAGCTGCAAAAATGGTGATTCGTGAAGAGATTCTCAAAACAAGCTTATTCTAGCTACTAAAAGAGATTGAAAATGCAATAGCTCATTGGAGCTTTATTAAACATAAATGTAAAGAGAAGAAGAACTTAGGTTGTCAGTTGTCACCAAGAATACTAAGACTTTAGATTTGATCTCATAAAATGGAAAAGAGAAGAGTTACTCAATGTGGCAACTCTCTAGGTTTGTGGATAACCTAATTACATGGGCTTGTGGATTCCTCATGAGACTCTTTTTGGGCTTCTTATGGACTCTCTAATAATTCGAACTATTATCCTGACTGTTATTTTATTATGCGGAAGCGTTAAACCAGAACACATATCTTAACCGGTTTAGTGATGATTTTTTTACGGAATCGACGCAGAGATCGAGGTTGAGATCACGAACGGAAATCAACCACAAACCACCGCTCAAATGCCCTTCCGGTTGATCTCTCTAAGGTTTTATTTCTAAAACGTTTTTCTCTCTCTCTAGAATTCTCTTTGTGTCAATGGACACCGTTATTATTTATGTCTCTCTACAATCATCCTTTTATAGGAAAATGAAGAGAAGCCACATAGAGACACTAATGTCATAATTAAAGAGACACAAATGGTTTTAGTATCTATTGAGAAATAACTTCCTCAAAACTAAACCGGTTCGGTATGCTACCAAATCATGGGTGCAAACCGGCTATAAACCAACACTGACTTAGGCTTTCAATGTTGAACCGTACAACTAAACATTAATCTCTATTTGAGTTTGGAGTTGGCAGAATTCATTGTTCTTCAAAGTATAGTGTACACAAACTCTTTGAACCAAGAGGTATGCTTAGTTTCTATTATAGTGATCATTTACTATATAATATGCTATTTTTTAAAATTGTACTCTGCAATTACCTAATCTTTTAAACTTCTAAAGTGAATGTGCAATTTCTTGAAATATCAATTTATGTTGGGTTTAAAAGAAAAAAAAAATGAAAAAAAAAACTACTACTAAATACAGTAGACTAGATCATGACCCGTGCTATACAGCACGGGATTTAGTATTTTTCATGAATTAAATTATATATTTTGTTCGAAGAAATAAGAAATAATATAGTATAATAGTATAATATAAAAGAGAATATATCATAATATTTTATATTATTACTATTTGGATATAATGTTATATATTTTATTTGACTAAAGAAGGAGAAAATATTGTATTTTAGAATTTAATATATTTAGCAGCATTAGTTTTGTTTTTTTTTTATATGAGATTAACAATTTCTTTGGTTCAATAGGTATTGATAATTTTATTGTGTGATTGTGAACAAACAAAAAAATAGATGTATTGGGTCTAAGTTTTTTAATGGATTATATTGGGTTTGTGGAGCCCAGTTTCATGGTTTAAAAAAAAAGAAAAAAAACGGATTAACATACCTTTGGAATTTGCTGATGTGTTTCTTTTTGATGTCTGCTTGAATTTTGTTACCATGTAATTAAAATAAGATGACTTAAAACTTACGGCACATATATTACAAAGAGAATTGTATAAAATTTCAATGGTACTTACAGCCTCATCTGTTAAAATCATTTCGAAAGACATGCCAGAACCTTTTGTAAAATGAATCCACGAATGAAGTATACTAACTTGAATACACCAAAAAATCTTGCCAGGCTTCAAGTTGTTAATAGGAGTGTAGCGACTAACCATAGCCATTTATGCTGTATTTTAATTGTAGGATATGAGAATGGTGCTGAGATGATTTCTGTGAGAAAAGTACGTCAAACCTAAATGGATATTTATAGTTGTAGATTGTTTGTGATAATTAGGAGATTCAGAAATATATTAATTTGCATAAAATAGTTTGATAATATTTTAGAAAGGTATATTCTAGATTATTTGGAATATAGGATCAAAATTATATAACAGAGAGATTTGACAATCTTTAGAAAAGATTTTAAGGAAACTGAATAGCTAACAATATTCATGCGTGATTAAGCTAAACAAAAAACGTAAAACTAAACAAAAAAACGATCTAGAATATAAAACAACTATTATAACTTATTTTTTTTTTATAAAGGGTTTTAAGGAAATTGAATATATTCTCAAAGATTTTAGGGAAACTTAATATATTCTCAAAGATTACGAATTGCTTGAATACGAATTTATATCTAAACAAAATATAACAACCTAATATTTTTAAGATCTTTAAACCCGTTTTTCGTTATTTGACCCGTTTTTTAATTAATTTGTTAATGTTAGTGACATGGAATTAAAATGATTATGATTAGAGATCTCTAATGGTATATATTATAATTTCTTACAAAATTAACGGTACAACTTATAAGATGCACTTCCCCAAATAATAGTATAGGATATAACATTTTGGATAATATTTTCAATAACATTAACTATATGAGTATTATAATTCAAAATAGCATTTTTTATAAATTGGATTGATATAAAATATTTTCAATGATATATCATTTTCATTAACATTTTCAATAACATTTTTTTATAACATGTTCGAATAATGGATTACTATATAACATTTTCAATAACATTTTCAATAACATTTCCGAATAATGTATTAGTATATTAGTATAGGATTTTTGCTAATTGTGTTACATTTTCGAATTGATTAGTATATAGCATTCTCGAATTATATTAATTATGTATTATATAAACAAAATCTTTTAATATCTTTAAACCTATTTGACCCGTTGACCCGTTAATATATATTAGTGAAATAGAATAAAATAATTATAATTAGAGATCTCTAATGGCATATATTGTAATTTTTTACAAAATCTAAGTTATGACTCTTAGGATGTACTTCCCAAATATTAGTATAGGATTTGTTTGTGACTGAAACTGAAAGAATCTTTGTTAAGTCATTAAATCATTAAGGGTCCGAATGGTAACAGCGTATTTGGTTGTGCGGGAAAAGCGGTTTTATAGTGCGGTGCGGTTCAACTGCGGTACGTGCGGGAGAAATATATTTGCGGGACAAGTGCGGTTCATACAATATAAGCGGTACGGAATAAAATTCGATTGGTGAAAAACTGTTTGCGGTACACAATAATCATAAATTAGTGATTGTTTTGTGGTAGTGAAAAAACATTTTTATATATTTATGAATCTTAAATATGCAAATTGATTTAAATTAAAATATTAAATCTTTTGACATAATTATTGCTAAATTATTAAAAAAAATTCGATCATAAAAAGTATAACATTACTTAAAACTTTATGACAGGAAAAATACTGTGAGAAGGAGATATATGTATTTAAGTTAAAAAAAAATATTACACATATATAGATGGTTTTAATGATTAAAAATAAAAAATAATAATGTACAGTATATAGCCCATTGCGTTTTTTGTTGAACCACATGATAAAAAGATGTTCTGGTTTTAAACAGCGGTCCAAAGGGATTTATCTCTTTTCGAAAAACGCATCTGCTTTCTTTAAAAAATAAAATAAAAACGCAAATATGGAGAATAAATGTTGATTGGTGTTGTATGTGTGGTTTTCAATTTTCTTTTTCGAAATCCGCAGTTAACTTGTCACCATTCACTACCTAAATGTCTAATGACTCAAGACGTTTCGTTTCATCATCATAAGCAACAACAACAAAAAACCCAAAAACAGAGACCGTTGGATCTAAATCTCTCACTTTCTTCTTCTTCTTCTTCTCTGTATCATCTCTCTCAAAGAAGAAATGTACGGCAAAACAATATGCACAATCGTCTTCTTCATCTTCCTCGTTGCTTCTTTCTCAATCTACATGGGAACAGTCGATCCAAGACCTTATTTCTATCTCCTCCAATCACAACCCAATGTAGCTTCTCCTTGTAGCTCCACCGGAAAACCTCTCCGTGTCTTCATGTACGATCTCCCACGGAAGTTTAATATCGCGATGATGGATCCTCATAGCTCAGATGTTGAGCCTATCACAGGGAAGAATTTACCTTCTTGGCCTCAGACTTCTGGGATTAAGAGACAACATAGCGTTGAGTATTGGCTTATGGCTTCTCTTCTTAATGGTGGAGGTGATGAGAATGAAGCAATTAGGGTTTTTGATCCGGATTTGGCGGATGCGTTTTATGTTCCGTTTTTTTCTTCGTTGAGTTTTAATACTCATGGGAAGAACATGACGGATCCAGATACTGAATTTGATCGGCAATTACAGGTAAAGTTTTGATTTGATCGGAAATTTTTGAAATTCCGGTGATTTGGGATGATGGGTAATGTTAAATTCGTTGACTTTTTTGCAAATTTTGAATCTTTCTGGGGATCGAACTATGAACTAAAAACCCTAATTTTGCAAATTCTTGTTGTGTGATCAGGTTGAGTTAATGGAGTTTCTTGAGAATTCTGAGTATTGGAATCGATCAGGAGGTAAAGATCATGTGATACCGATGACACATCCTAATGCTTTTAGATTTCTGAGGCAACAAGTGAATGCATCGATTCTCATTGTTGTGGATTTTGGGCGTTATTCTAAGGACATGGCACGTTTAAGTAAAGATGTGGTTTCTCCTTATGTACATGTTGTTGAGTCTTTGAATGAGGAGGGTGATGATGGTATGACGGATCCGTTTGAGGCTCGTACTACGTTGCTTTACTTTCGTGGGAATACGGTTAGGAAAGACGAAGGTAAAATCCGTTTGAGGTTGGAGAAGTTATTAGCTGGTAACTCTGATGTTCACTTTGAGAAAAGTGTAGCAACTACACAAAACATCAAAGTGGTAAGCAACTATCCCTTTCATATAAATATGTTACACTAGGCAAGGATTCATACGGGTTAAATATGCATCCAGAGAGTTCACATAGTTGAAATCTTTAGACAAGGAAATGTAGTAACGAAGCATTCTCAGTCCAGGGCACAGAAATTTGAGAAATCATAAGTTTCTAGAAAGACCAATGTGGTTTTGTTTCATCAACTATGAGTATAAATAGGATAGTGCTTCATGTGTTTAGGCGTTTGAGTCTTTTGGGGCCCTATTAGGCTTCGGAGAAATCATGAGTTCTCTTTAACAAACTAAGGTTTCTATCTTTGGATCTTGTATCAGCTAGTTCGTGCTTTGTAGTCTGATTTAGAGCAGAATAGTGGAAGATATATAATGTTGGCCTATCAGAATGATAGTAATTGTTCTACTTGTGTTTTGTTTTGTTACCAGTCTACGGAAGGGATGAGATCATCAAAATTCTGTCTGCATCCAGCTGGAGACACTCCATCTTCATGCCGCCTATTTGATGCCATTGTCAGCCACTGCATTCCGGTCATCATAAGCGACAAAATTGAGCTGCCCTTTGAAGATGAAATAGACTACTCAGAATTCTCACTCTTTTTCTCAATAAAAGAGTCACTTGAACCGGGCTACATCCTCAACAACCTCCGCCAGTTTCCAAAGGAGAAATGGCTGGAAATGTGGAAACGCCTGAAGAACGTATCTCATCACTTCGAGTTCCAGTACCCACCCAAGAGAGAAGATGCAGTAAACATGTTGTGGAGACAGGTGAAACACAAGATCCCTAATGTCAAGCTCGCTGTACATAGAAACCGGAGGTTGAAAGTCCCTGATTGGTGGCTTTGAAGAATGACATTTTTTCTCAAGGTTAAGTCTTTTTATTCTTCTTCCTTCCAATACTGTAAATTAGTCGATTCTTTTGTTACCTTTGCGTGTCACGATCCATTTATAGGCATATATACTCTAAAACTTCCATTTTTTAATAACCAGAGGTAGTCACATAGGTTTGTATTGCATCTAAAGTTTCAGCTCTATCTGTTTTGATTTCTCTTTAAGGTTCACTGATTCAGACACTTATATTTTGTAATGTGTGAAATGAGAGTTCCTATTGTTGTAAACTTGTAATGGAAACAAAAGAACCAAGCTGCTCCTCCGTCTTCTTTGTGTTTATGTTGCAGACGATCCATTTTCGGATAGTTTTCAAAATCCGAATGAACCGGAAAACCGATTAAACCAACTCGAACCGAGCCGAATAACCGAACTTGCTGGGCTAGGCTAAATGACCAAAAAATGGTCCAAGAAGAATGTATTAAAGTGTCGAGTGATTATGAAGGGGCATAGGCGTCATTTTGCTAGCTACTGGCACGAACTGTGTATAAATAAGTAGCAGTCGCCGAAGCTGACTTTGCAAGAGAGAGTAACAAACAAGCACGTTCTCTCCGCCAAAACCTGCCGGAGAAAATATCTCATTTCAACGAAGATGCGAGTTGTCAGAATTTCATGCGTCGGGACACGTCATCTCTCACCTCCCTCCTCTGTCCGCGGTTGCGACGCCCATTCCGACGACGTATCTGCCTCCTCCGCCGGTACGTTCTCTCTCTCTTTCGCCGTGTTACTCTGTTTCGATATTTATAGATTTTTCTTTATTTCTTTTTCGATATTGTTGGAATTATATTTTTGGTAACGGCGAATCAATCGGAACCGTAAATCACTAGAACTTTCCGTATTTAATCTTTTTTATCTTCCATTAGTTTGTTCTCATAACGTGAGATTAATTAGACCCATCTAAAATGCAAAAAAAAAATTTTGTTCATTTTAAGAACTACTTCCCCAACATAAAAATCTCCATTTTTTTTCATTTTCCAAATTTAAAACGTTACTACAAAACTGAGCTAGGTGAATAAAGTGATCCAAGTTGTGTTTTGTCTCTTGATAAAAGGAAAATGTGTGTAATTTAACTGTCATTTTCATTTTTCAGTAATGTTACTGTAGATTTTGTAGCAGAGTAACAGTATGTTTGACCTTGAAAGTTGAAACTCACTAACGTGGGTGATAGTGATGACTAAAGAAACTTATCTACAGTGAAATATAATGATGACTAAAGAAACCTATCCACAGTGAAATATTAGTATTTTATTATATGGTTTATTTTTTGTAGATGTGATGTTTTGGGACTGTTCTTGGCACAATTATTAGGTGTCTGGGTTAGAAGGAGCATTGGTTTCATTTTGTGTCTGAATCATATAATCTAAAGAATTTGGTCCATTTGTGGGTCCCTTGAGTTGCGAAATAATTCGTATCGGTGGTTCATAGGATTGCACCGGCTTTAGTTTAATCGGGCCGGTCTGAGAGATCCGTGATTGATTCAATCGGTCTGCCACGTGACTCAAACCAACTTCAGTAGATCTATATGTTCGTAATTGTAGTAGGTAAATAAATTAGTAAATTACACTACCTTTGATTTAATTGTAGAATTGAATTTATGTTTGGTCCCCAAATGTCTAGATCAGCTTCTAGAGCAAATTTTGACAGTTGTTGGAAATTGAATCTAAATAGATGTGGTACTCACTTCAAATAGTAGTCACATTGTCTTTATATGGCAATGGGGTCACATAGTTATATCTATTATTGGGGTAACTTGTCACAGGAGTGTGGAGTGTCCAATCCAAGTTTAACCAATCTTAAACCGAACTAAAACCATTAAAAAGTTGAAAGCGAAAACATACTTAACCGATCTGGATATTTTTCCATATCTGAGCATATTATGAACACAAAATGTAGAAAAAACCCTATTAAGCCCTTGTCTTTGTTGAAAATCTTTAATATATTCTCAAAACCCGAAGCCATACCAACCGGACCAAATGGTATAGGTTCTACTTGGTTTACACTCATAAACCAAAAATATCTGAATCAAAAATTTCCATGCTTCTTGAGCCAAGCCCACGGGCATGTGGCCCGCTTGACACCTCTATTCGAAACCAAACCAAAGAAAAAAACGGATTGGGCAAATGAGAAATGTACTAGCAGCCAAGTTACATGTCCTTGGTGCCTTCGTTTTCTTATGACTTGACCAAGTGTGTTTTGAAGCTTGATTCTTGAATTACAATGGAAGCTACTATAGTTCTATAGTTATTACTTAGTATGAAATGCTTTCATGTAATTCTCTAGAAAAGCTTAATTATGAAGCAGTTAATGGAACCTTTCTTAGGCCATCCGCAGTGGGGCAAGCGTTCGGGTGTTAGTCGTCGGGTGTAGGTATTAAAAAAAGAAAAAAATTGTCTCTCTCTTCACACTCGGGTGTAAGTTTATACTCGGGTGTAAGACACTCTCTCTCTGTCTCTCTCTTTTCTCTCTCACTTTAAATTATAATAATAAAAAAAATCTTACACCCCCTCACACTTACACCACTGCAGATGGTCTTAGGTACTTGGCATCGTGTTCTTGTAGGGATTTAAAGCCTCAAAATCTTTTTTTTTTTTTTTTGGCCTCAGAATCGTAATGTGTTCTTGTTTGTTAATATAGGATTGATTAATGCGGATGCAGAGGATGCGAGCTGTAGTAGCACGCCTAGTTGGAGAATCAAGAAAAGCCTAACATGTGTGTGCTTTAACCGCAAGAGAGCTTATGAACGCATTTGCTCTAACTTGACACCATTGCAGGTTAACACAAATATAAACAACAGCTAACCATCAGATTTTTAGTGAAAGCATTTATTTTTCCCTGAGTCTGATTGGTTTTTTTCATAGGAAGAAAGACTGAAGAGGTTGAGGAAGAGAATGAAGAATTACTTTGATGCATCGCGGCCCGATCATCAGGATGCATTGAGAGCACTCTGGTCAGCTACGTATCCCGGTGAAAAGCTTCAAGATTTGATCTCAGACCAGTGGAAAAATATGGGATGGCAAGGAAAAGATCCATCCACTGATTTCAGGTTAAGCCCTCTCTTTCTCTCTCGAGTAATCGAACATGTCAAATAGTGCCTATATAACTTGGTTTTCTTGCAACTGTTGTTATCAGAGGAGCTGGATTCATATCACTGGAGAATCTTCTATTCTTTGCCAAGACATTCTCGGTAAACTTAACCTTCATAACTTTCTACTTCAACAGATTCATAACCTTTTTGATATTTGTTCCGGTGGCATTGGTGTAGACTTCGTTTCAGCGTCTGTTGAAGAAACAAGGAGGCAAAAGAGCAGCTTGGGAATATCCATTCGCTGTAGCGGGCGTCAACATCACCTTCATGATCATGCAAATGCTTGACCTAGAAGCATGTGAGTGTCCCTAATATCTAGCTCTTAGCTTGTGAAGCAAGAAAGCTTGTTTTACATTCTTACTACATGTGCATGCAGCAAAGCCTAGGAGTTTTATACGGTTGGTGTTCTTACAAATGTTGTCAGGTAAAATATGGAAACATTTGGTTATGATGATCATGGCTTTCTGGTTTACTTGATTTTTGACTAAGTTTTTGGAATTTCCAGAAAACGAATGGGCCTTTGATTTGCTTTACTGTGTGGCCTTTGTGGTAATGGACAAGCAATGGCTGGACAAGAACGCCACTTACATGGAATTCAACGTGAGTCGGTCAGTTTCCGCATAATATATAAAACATATTGCTTGTGATGGTGATGATGATGGGTGGTATTGGTGTAGGATGTGCTAAGATCTACAAGGGGGCAACTAGAGAAAGAGCTGATGATGGATGATGTCTTCAGAATTGAGGATATGCCTTCTTTTTCTCTTCTCTCTTAGTCTTACCAACTAATTCTTGTTGTCACTTTAGATGTAGACAATTTCACATAAAGAAACCCAAAGGGTCGATTTTTGTTTTTACAAATATCCGACCGGTAAGATGAGAGAACAAGTTTGCTATAAGGAATTGCGAGAAAATGGTAGTTTTGGCATTTAAAGAATTCAAAATTATCCTACAAAGGGAGAAGAGAACGACATGGATTATGTTTTACAATTTGTCTTTTTCACAACTGATTTTGTCACATAGGACTTGAGATATAATTTACTACTAGATTCGAAACCAACTTTCATCAGAAGCATTCAATACTAAACATTGTTATGCTATATATACAAGAACATACATAAATATGTGTTGGATTTGATAGATAGTAATTAAACAAAAGTGATAAAAAAAAACAATTGATTAAATCTATTTAACTAAAATAGAAGCATAAAACGTTACCTTGAATAATATATCGAGCTCTCATTATTCCATTCCACACAACAACATTTTCCTCAGCATTTCAACTTCTTTTGAATTCATTACATCTTTAAGCCGATGCACATAGTTAGCATTCAAAAGTCTAATGAATTTTAAACTATGTGCAGCGGCTTAAATCTTTGGCGGTGGTCATAGATGTAATGAATTCAAAAGAAGTTGAAATTTAATTGACTTTGTTAAAAAAAAAAAAAGGTCCAATGACCCAATTAAAGTATGGGAGACATGAGAGCAAGAAAATTGGGATTATATACCATTCAATTAAACCTTATTATGGTCTTAGTAATTGAAATTTAATGGTCTACTCAAGTACTAATATAACGTTTTCTGTTTTATACTTTAATTATTAGTTTGTTACTCATATAACGTTTGTGTTGCAAATATACACATGTATTACTTTTTCTTTTTTTGGGTCAAATACATGTATTAGTTATACCTCAATAATCTACTATTTAGATATAGATAGATAATGAATTTCTTCAATCACACAACACAGAAACTAAATGTGTTTGAGAAGCTAGAGGCAAAGTATAAGGTATAACAACAATAGTTTAGAGTTTCACTCTCTCCTTATTGAAACACTTGAAATTTCATTTTTAATAGATAATTAATATTTATTAACAGTTAAACTTATGTATAATTTTGGGTCAATCTTCAAATGAATGCATACAAGTGGGGTTTAATGAGTTCAACTGTTACAATATTAATTATTCATCAATTAAACACCAGTTAAATTATTATAAGTTTTAATTTTATTTTGTAACATACATAGCACATAGTTTCCTATAAATAACGAGACACACATTCTTATATCCATCATATTTCAAGTATTTCATTTCACAATTTTGTAATTTTCATAACAGATGTTTTGGAATTGACAACAATTGGTGATCTGTCTGCAAGAAAAATCAAAACTCTAATTTGGAGGAGGAAACAATGACATTGTTAATATAGCTTCTTCTGGATATTGATTGTGTCACAATATGTGCCTAATATGGGGAACCTCGATCTGTAGGAATGGAGTCCTAACATTATGCTCATAGTTTTTACTTGGTACATTCGGCCAATCATCCTGGTTCATGTTTCTAACTATTTATATGTCAACTTTGTAGGTTTGGAAGCTAATATAAAATAAAGTATACTATGCATTCATAAGAGTTCGATATATATAATGGTAAGATATGATAAGGTATATATTTTACCCTTTTCTTACTTTTTAGTTGGCCTGATTTTTTTAATTCTTTAGTTTTTATATATGAATATTATATTGTTAGAAATGATTATATATTCTTTCAATTTCAGTATGTAAAGATTTTTCAAATTTTCATAACCGTCAATCATGCGTTATATGATGCTTCCTACTATATATTTAGGGAATATAACTTCGTCATCAAGACACCAAGACTTTTGTTTAATAATTGGACTTAAGGCTTGAAGAGAGTATCAAACATAAACTACAATATTTCTTATCATCAAGGTGTTGGTGCTAAATATCATGTGGTACAATGAAAGGGCTTGCTTGAAGATTCATAACAACAATCTTAAGGTCTTGCATGTGGCTTCCTCTAATGTTGATATCATAGAAGTGTATGCAACTCTTTTGGATATTTTCTCCATTCACTATATTTTTATTGGGAATATAACTTCGTCATTAAGGCACCAAGACTTTTGTTTAATAATTGGACTTAAGGCTTGAAGAGAGTATCAAACATGAACTACAATATTTCAAACATGCAATTGCTTTACTTGTATCTCAGCATGACAAGAAATATTGTAATTCATGTTTGATACTCTCTTCAAGCCTTAAGTCCAATTATTAAACAAAATTTTTGGTGCCTTGATGACGAAGTTATATTCCCTATAAAAAATATAGTGAATGGAGAAAATATCCAGAAGAGCTGCATACACTTCTATGCAATCAACATTAGAGGAAGCCACATGCAAGACCTTAAGATTGTTGTTATGAATCTTCAAGCAAGCCTTTTCGTTGTACCACATGACATTTAGCACCAACACCTTGAGAGAATGGCACAATGCAATAACTGTGTTGAACACATGCATCAACCTCAGCAGAATCTTGAGATTATGATTGAAGGCATGCACGTTTTTCAAACCGTAGGGATATAGGATTGGGAAGAGTGTTGTGAGCTTTGGATGGGAGAATGTGTTTGGGGACAATTGGAGCAGATTGAGTCCCTTACGATTAGTATGAAAGTTTGCAAGTGAGACAGCTTTGGTATGTTCTGAAGAGTAAGTAATCGAATCGAATTTTTGAGCACGCCGCCTTTACACTGGTCTGCGTAAGCGTAATGATGGATTGTACAGCCCACCAGATGATCATTGTGATTGTTTATCACCAAAAAAAAATTACAAGTTGTCAATATATAAAAGCTAATTCTGAAAATAGTATCTCATATCTTGGGTTTAAGTCTCACAAATAAAGATTTGTATGTGAAGCTACAGTTTATCAATTGTTAAATTCAATAAACTAATATATATCAGTAATATTATGTAACTAACTATGTGAATAAAGCAAGAGATTGTTTTATTAGATTTTCATTTCAGTATTATAATAATGCATTCACAATCTATGCTCGCCTTCAAATATATTGATAAAAAAAATTAAATTTTGCGCGCGAAATACCGTTATTAATCTTTTATTATTGCGTGAATTAAAGAATTTTTTTCTAAAAACCATATAAATACGTACCTAACCACACAGAGACAACATGTTTGAAATAAAACATTTTTGGTGATATTTATAAGTATTATAAAAATGTTCATATCACTTTCTACTTTGAGATCATATTGTTGTGAATCAATGCCACCAATTCAGTGGGAGATTTGTATCATATGTAACTATACGTTTTACCGCCGTAGGAGTTTGGCTTTAAGTGTTATGGATGTAGCTCTAGGTTTTAAACGGTTAGTATTTTAAATTGTATGATTGGTTAAGTGCTTTAAATCAACTTTAGTATTCTACATATATTTTGTTTTCTGTTGAATTAAAGTTAGATATTTACTATATATATAAATTAAAAAATTATCTATATGGACATACATAAATAGTTATTTTTTTATCTTATATGTAATTTTCTTATAAAAATAAAATATAACATACATAAAAATAATTATAAATCCACTAAAATTTCTAGAAAAAAAAATATAAGAGAAAAAATATTATCCTTTTTGAGTCATATATTTAATTAAGAAAATCTAACGGCCCATGAAACACAAACTTTTTTCTGTAGAAAATTTTAGAGAAAAATTGGATTGTTTTATTGGCTTTAAGATTTTTTTGATTTTTTTGATTTTTTGATTTTTTTTAAAAGAAAGACATCATCTGGTTCTTCGCATATGAAAGTAAATGTTCTAAACCAATGATAACAGTTATAGCTTAAACATATATTGAGGCTGTTATATATGGTTCTGGCAAGTCCAACTTCGAGTAGAACACTCTACTGCTTCGGCAAATAGACATGTTCATCAAGATTCAAGACCAAAACCATCACGTCTCTCCTGCCTTAATAGTTGTACCGGTGAAAAGTCTAGACCCGTACGCGTACTTATAAGAAATGGAAAGTGTCTCTTCTAAGTTCTAACACATAAGAGATCACAACATACTTATGATTCTCATATTTGTTGAACCAGTAACAGCTAACTATTGTTGTCACTTTTTTTTTGTCGACAATTATTTTTTTCACTTTAGATGTAAGACATTATGACAAGGAAACCCGAAGAGGTCGATTTTTGTTTTTCTTACAAATATCCAACCAGCAAAATGAGCGAACAAGTTTGTTATAAGCCATTGGGAGAAACTAGTAATTTTGTCATTTAAAGCATTCATAATTACCCCAAAGATTTTATGTCACAAAGAAAAAAATAATTATATAAAGAGAGAAAATAATAATTATAGTTTTGTCTTCCCATCTTATTTTATCAAACAAACAAAAAATACATAAAGACTAAAGAGAGAAGAAAACAACATTTAATTTGTCTTTTTCACTACAGGTTTTGTCACATATAGGACTAGAGATATTATTTAGGATGAGATTCGAACCAAATTTCATCAGAAGTATCCAATAGTAAGGTTCTCGTTACCCTTTGGAAGTTCCATGAGTTTGGCAACGGCCGCTTCTATATAAAACTTATTGGTAGGTTCAGAATACGTCTTGATCATCATCTTCTTCATTACGGTCCCTTGCGTTATAAAACGCGAAGCAAATTCAAACTGATTCTTATCCAAACCACTGAAATTAAACATCCACACAGCTTCCACTCGGAATTTGGCATTGGGAAACAAGTTTTCCTCCTCCCACTTTTTCTTTTGTGTTCCACGAATTGAAGATTCACCTTCTTCCGTATACACATAGTTATGCTACATATACAAGAACATACATAAACATGTTTCGGATTTGATACGAACTAAATAAACAGAAGTGATAAACGAGAAAAACATTGAATCTATCTAACTAAAATGAAGCATAAAATGTTCGTACCTTAAAGAATATATCAAGCCTTTTCATTATTCCATTCCATGCAACTAAAACTTGCCTGAACATTTCAAGTTCTTTCGTGTTCATTACATCCACGGCCACCGCCAAAGATTTAATCCGCCAGAAATAGGTAGCATCTCTACCTACCAAGAAGTGATGCCCAAGATTTTCCATATCCTTTTGATTCATATAAACAACTTAAACATGTCAAACAATATATAAATATCATTATCTATAAATCTTTATAACAAAAAATAATTATAATGCAATTGCTTGTACGTACCCGAGCATTATATGAAATGTTGTAATTCAGGGTTGGTACTCTCTCCGCGTCAATAGCCCCATAGTTTTTAGTAAAAAAAAGTCTTGAGGACTTGATGATGATGTTATATTCCCCATCAAAAAGGTAGTCCATGGAGAAAATATCTAAAAGAGGTGCAGACACTTCAATGCTATGAACATAATAGGAGGCCACATGCAAGAGCTTTAGATTATTGTTATGAATCTTCAAGCAAGCCCTTGCATTGTACCACATGAGACGAAGCACTAGCACCTTGAGAGAGGGACACGATGCAATAACTGTGTTGAACACATTAACCTCAGCAAACATATTCTCAAGTTTGAGAATCTTGAGATTATGGCAGGTCTTGAAGGCATTTGCGGTTTTTAGTTCATATCGATGTAGGAAGAGTGTTGTGAGCCTCGGATGGGAAAATGTGTTTGGGGACAATCGAAGGATATTGGCACCCTTACCGTAATTACAATGAATGTTTGAAAGTGCGAGAGCTCTGGTTTGTTTCTGAAGAGTAAGTAATTGAATCAAAGTTTCGAGCTCGCCGTCTTTACATTGGTGTGAATAGTGTTGGATTCTGCAGAACATCAGATCACCATTGTGATTCTTTATAACCTTTAAGGAAACAAGATTAGTGATATTAGTAAACAAATTAACACACATACAATATAAGTTGTCAATAAGAGCTAATTCTTTTAACTCTTGTGCTTAAGTCTCGCTAATAAAGATTTGTATGTGAAGCTATATTAATTGTTAAATTCAATAACCTGAAAGATATTTATCAATTAAATCATGTAACTTAGTAAATAAAGCAAGAGATTTTTTATTAGATTTTCATTAACTATTATAATAATGCATTCACAATCTATATATGCTCACCTTCAAATATATTGATGAACAATAATTTAAATTTTGCCCGCGAAATACCGTTAGTATTTCGTTTTATTATTGCTGGATTTAAAGATAAAAACTCAAAGAAACACCTAACCACAAAGATGAACATGTTTGAAATAAGAACTCTTTTGTTGTTTGCCTCGAATTATCTAAGGTTTTCATATTAATTGATACATCCAAGTGTATTTGAATTCAAATTGGTCCATGTATAACCTTTCTTCTTCAAATCAAAATGTAATATAATCATCAATTCAATCATCAGTACAAAGATCCAAAAGATTTCTAGATAGAGAAAATAGAGAAAAACCTGGGTTATCATTTTGGCAACACGATTAGAATGAGAGGGCAAAGGTTCCATGTTTCTTAAGAAAGAGTATCGCATATCGAAAAAGAGAGAAGGCACTTGCTTCCATACACTCTTCCATCGTTTAGACAAGACACTTGTCCTGACGGCATCTTCTGTTATCATTTGTTTGAGGATCATGACCAAAACATTGTCCGGTAGTTGACTAATCCGGTCGACCGGATCGATAAGGATCCGTCTACCTCTTTCATTCACCGATAGATATGCATTCATGGATTGGATAGATGATGAAATGGAGAAATTTTGAGAGAGAAAGATTGATTTTGAGAGAAGAGAGACTGATTTTGACTTGTACACATACAAAAGATGATAATAGGTTGGTTATATATATGCCATATGTTTATTTACGAAGAGATAAGGAGGATTATAGACACAGAAAATTTTTGGGTGGTGTAATGAAACCCTAATTAAAGTTTTTCTTCTTTTTTAAAAAAAGTTTGTTTTTTATTGACTAATAAAAATGGAAAGAAATCCACAATTAATGCATAAATATGCTTTCTGGTCAAATTAAAAAAGAAATTTGTGCAGAATATGGAAGAAGAAATCACCTTAGAAACTAACTTTTTAATTGCAAAATAATTGTTCTTTATTATTTGGATTTTGATTGGTTTAAGATGTAATTAGGCTCTAAACCCAAAAACAATGCATGGGCTGGGCTGAAACATTTCTTGTTCTCTTATGCATTAAACAGAGAACCCTTTATAAAATTTTAAAAAAAAAATCATTAATCTCCAAACATAATATCCATCCTCTCTGTATTGCCATTGAAACAACCTGTAACCTAGAATATACGGCTCACTCTTTCTTGTGCACTAAGCTTCCCTTTTAATTTCCCTATATTTGTAGCTGTTGGGCTTGATTAGTAATTGGCCCAGATGCTATCACTAAGAAACATATTTTCTGATTTGGGCCATTAGAGAATTGAGTGAGGCCCAGAACTTCACACATAATAACTCTCTCTTTATGTGATTTCCTTGTTCCATTGGTGTAGACTTCGTTTGAGCCTCTGTTGAAAAAAACATGGACGGAGGCAAAAGAACGGCTTGGGTTTAGCCATTTGCTGTTGCTGGTTCAACATCACCTTCATGATCATGCAAATGCTCGACCTAGAAGCTTGTGAGTGTCCTCACTTACTCACTCACTTTCCATAATGTCTTCCCTTAGTTTGTGAAGCAAAAACTGGTTTAACATTTTTACTATAAATGTGCAGGAAAGGCTAACCAATTGGTTAATACGGTTGGTGTCTCTTACAAGTTCACAAGTTCATAAAAGCCATTGCAAGAAAATGGTATTTTTGTCATTAAAACTTATTAAAAGCATTCAATATTATATTAACCTATAGATTTTATGTCATAAGGGAGAAGAAAACGAGAACATTATGTTTTAAAATTTTGTCTTTTTCACTACAGGATTTGTCACATAGGACTAGAAATATTATTTCTACTAGATTTGAACCAAATGCCATCAGAAGCATTCAATACTAAGATTCTCATTACCCTTTGGAAGTTCCTTTAGTTTGGCCACGGCCGCTTCGTTCTCTAACTTCTTCTTTGCAACAATCGAAGACGTCTTGATCATTATCTTCTTCATTACTGTCCCTTGCGTTACAAAACGCGAAGCTAATGCAAACTGTTTCTTATTCGAGCCGCTGAAATTAGCCATCCACAAAACTTCCACGCGGAAATCAGCATTGGGAAACAGTTTTGTCTCTTCCCACTTTTTCTCTTGTGTTCCACCGATCGAAGATTCGCCCTCTTCCTTAGAGACATTGTTATCCTATATATATATACATGAACATACATATATAAATATGTTGTGTCGGATTTGATAGATACTAATTAAAAAAAAGTGATAAAAGAAAAATTGATCAAATCTATCCAAGTACTAAAATTAAAGAAAATGAACTTACCTTAAATAATATATCGAGCTCTTCCATTATTCCATGCCACGTTACTAAGATGTCCCTCAACATTTGGACCTCTCTCGAATTCATTACATCTATGACCACCTTCAAAGACTTGAGCCGCAGAAAATAGTTAGCATCTCCACTCACCACGAACTCATGTCCAAGATTTTCTTTCTCCTTCAATTCATATAAAAAATTTACACATGTTAAACAATATAGAAAATACTATTTTCTATATATATACAATTACTTGTATACTTGTACCTGAGCATGAGATGTAATGTTGTAGTTCATGAATGGCACTCTCCTAGAGTCCTTAGTCCAGCTATTAAACCAAATTCTTGGTGCATTGATGACGAAGTTATATTTCCTACCAAACATATAGTAGTAAACGGAGAAAATATCTAGAAGAGCTGCAGACACGTCAATGCAATCTACATTACAGGAAGCCAAATGCAAGACTTTAAGATTGTTGTTATGAATCTTCAAGCAAGCCTTATTGTTGTACCACATGGCATTTAGCACCAACACCTTGAGAGAAGGGCACGATGCAATAACTGTGTTGAACACATCAACCTCAGCAAAGATTCTCTCAAGTTTGAGAATCTTGAGATTATTACACTCGTTGAAGGCATGTGGGGTTTCTAAATCGTATCCATGTAGGAAGAGTGTTGAGAGGCTTGGATGGGAGAATGTGTTTGGGGACAATTGAAGGACATTGGATCTCTTACCATTACCATGAAGATGAAGGAGATGAATTAGGTTAAAAAGTGAGAGGGCTTTGGTATGTTTCTGAAGGGTAAGTAACCGAACCCAAGTTTCGAGCTCACCGTCTTGACAATGGTGTGCGAAATGATCGATTGAGCAACCCATCAGATGACCATTGTGATTGTTTATAACCTTAAGAAAGAAAGAAAGAAAAATAATGATTTTAATAAAAGAACGATACACATATACAATGTAAGTTGTCAATAAAAGCCAATTCTTTTATATGTTCATAAGCATCTATAGTAAAGATTTGTAGAAACTACATGAGTTTAATTTATCAATTGTTAAATTCAGTAGTGGAAGATATATACCAATAATATCAAGTTAAGCTACGAGGATAGGGCAAGATATTCTTTTTAGATTTTCATTAATTATTATAATAATGCATTCACAATTTATGTTCGCCTTCAAATATATTAATTAAAAAAAATCAAAAATTTAAATTTTTCGTGCGAAAAACCGTTATGATTAACCTTTTGTTATTGTGGGAATTTAAGATTAAACCATATAAACACCTAACCACAAAGATAAGCATGTTTCAACTTTCGTATATACAAGCAAGTGTATTTGATTTCAAATTGGTCTGTGTCTAACATTTCTTCTACGAATCAAGATGTAATGCAATCATCATCAATTCAACCATCAGTCTAAATTTAAAGGGAAACGAGATAGATAAAAAGAACATTTAATTTGATTGGAAACTCTTAAAGAAAACAGTACATAAAATTAATAGAGAGGAACCTTGGTTATCGATTTCGCAACATGATTAGAAAGAGGAGCCAGAGGTCTCCTCTTGTTCAAGGGAGCATTTAGCATATCGAAGTGGAGGTAAGGCACATGTTTCCATACATTCTTCCATCGTGTAGACAACACACCTGTCTTGACAGCATCTTCTGTGGACATAGTTGCTAGGATCTTGACCAACACGTCGTCGGGGAGTTTACTGATTCGGTCGTCCGAATCAATGAGGATACGTTTGCCTCTTGCATCCGACGATAGTGGTGCGTTCATCGATTTGGGTTGATGATGAAGTTGAGAGGTTCCGAGAACTGAGAGAGGGAAGAGACTCATTTCGACTTGTAGACTAAGAGAGATTAGAAAAGGTTATAGATGAAGAGAAGAGAGACCAAGAGGTTATATATATATACGAAGAGATAAGAATGATTTTAGATCTACAACGAAAATATCTGGGTGGTTATTGTAATGAAACCCTATGAATTTTTTTTCTTTTTCCACTTTTAATTTGATTTGCATTACAATTAAAAACTTTTTTTTTGTTGACTGATATTTGTTAAAATGGAAAGAAATGAACAATTAATGCCTTCCTTATAAATGGTACAAGATAAAATGTGCGTTTTTAATGCTTTAAGATTTCTTTCCATTTTACCAGAACATAACATATATAACCCATCACCAAGTTAGTGATCTCAAGTAGTGCATGCTCTATTTTACGAAATACATGTATCGAGTTTTGAAATTTTCTAATTAAATCGGATTCTGAATGTATTGGTTTCTAACTCTAAGCTTCATAAATCATAACTAGTAACGACTTTTGAAGCTTTCTAACTGTATAAACTAAAGTGGGAACTATAGCATGTAAAAATAACTTAAAAGCATAATTAGAAAAGCTTTCTAACTTTCTCTTTGTTAAGTTCAAATGAAAAAAAAAAAAAAAAAAATCTTTCATTTTAATATAGGTTGGATTGTTATTATTTTTGTCAAAAGAAGTATAGGTTTGATTAACACAACGCATATTTTTCATGTTCAGATTGTTATCTAACGAAACTTTATTTAAAATTTATAATAGTATTCATGTTTTGAGCTATGTTTCCAAAGATATTTTCATTTTGTTTTCTTTACTTTTTCTTGAAGGTTTTGCTTTCCTCTGTAAGCTTTTTTTCCAGAAATATTTTATTTTTCCGCCAACTTTTGTATTATCTTAACATGTATTTTTTTTTGCTTGCTTCGTAATATAATTGCAGATGACAAAAGGAAAAAAAAATATAAACATGTCATAGTATTCAAACACTCGTTGTTCTCACTAACTCGATTCTACAACTTGGGATGGGACTTTTCACCTTCTGTGATCCATTTCTGATCTCTCTACTGTCTACTCTATGGTTCAATACTTCAATTTGTTCTTTGTTATTTGAACTTTACTTGGTTTAAAATGCAATTGGGCCTAAACCCAAAAACAATGTATGGGCTGGGTTGGGCTATAACATTTTCCATCTTATGCATTAAATAATCAAAAACAAATATATATTAGAAAATTTAAGATCGGGGTAGGGTCCACTCAAGAGCAACGAACTTTTGGTAGCGCTTGTACGTGACTACAGTCTAAAATAGGACGTTAGACGAAAGTAGACGATATTACCCCTAATATCATCACCAAATACCAGCGTTACCCCTAAATATCTTCTGGATGTTAAAGGTAATTGGTCGAAATTACCCTTGCTTTCATCACCAAATACCAACGTTGCCCCTAAATATCCTTCGCGTCGTTACCAATTAGTCGATCTTGCCCCTGCTGTCACCACTAAATATAAACTTTGCCACTGATTATTCTCCTCCATTTCTATAAACTTCAAACGATTTCACAAAGAGACTCTGACACTACCATTTCTCTCCATTTTCAATTTTTTTTTGAAATTTTCTCTTCTCTCTTTCTCTCTGAGATTTTCTCCGACGACGAATCTCGTTCTTCGTTTCACACTTCTGCAAAAATGGTGAGAGTATAAGTCGCCGATCATCAATTTCTCCTCTCCGCGCTCGTTCTTCATCTTAGTCTGTGGAGTTTTCGCTTTGTTCAAGTTCTCTCAGTCTGATTTTAGCGTTGCGTTTTGTTTCTTACCTCCAGGTGATGGCTCAGAAGCTGAAGGAAGCAGAGATCACTGAGCAGGACTCGCTTCTTCTGGTAAGCTACGCCGATCATCGAGCTTTTGTTTCTTAACGATTCGTGAAATTTCTAGTTCCTTCCTTGTGATTTTCGCAGATATTGATCTGGATTTCAGATCTCGTACTCTTATACTTAGTTTTTCGATTACTATGAAGAATCGCGACCTGTTTCTATGTTTGTTGCGCGTTAATCAGCTGGAGTTGTTGCTCGTTTACACTGACGTCCTTGTTTTGGTTTTCGTTTTGTTGAAATAGACTAGGAATTTGCTTCGTATTGCTATATTCAACATCAGCTATATCAGAGGACTCTTTCCTGAGAAGTATTTCAACGATAAATCGGTTCCTGCTTTAGGTGAGACGCTAATCTGGAAGTTTCTAGAGCTCTTTGGCTTTGGGATCTAAAGAAATCAAGTTAAATTTTCGATTTCTGTAAATATAGAAACTAATATTTGGCGGATGCTTTTGTAGATATGAAGATTAAGAAGCTAATGCCTATGGACGCTGAATCTCGCCGATTAATTGATTGGATGGAGAAAGGTTTTCTATTCTAACGATTTTGGCATTTAACGCTTCGTTTTAACTGTATCATCGTTAATCTTTGGTGATTATGTTTCTTATCATGGAATCTAGGAGTCTACGATGCGCTTCAGAGGAAATATTTGAAGACGCTCATGTTCTGCATATGTGAAACTGTAGATGGTCCGATGATTGAGGAATACGCATGTAAGTACTGGCGAATGATTGATTAGCTTTGATAAAAAGTGTGGTTCACTGGTGGATTGTGCGATTAATTGGTGTATGCTTTGATTAAGCTTCCATGCTCTATATATGTAACATCCATTATTGATTGATGAAGAGTCTGTGTTATTGCAGTTTCTTTCAGCTATTCAGATTCTGACAGCCAAGATGTCATGATGAATATCAATCGTACTGGCAATAAGAAAAATGGAGGAACATTTAACTCCACTGCTGACATTACTCCAAATCAAATGAGGTGTAGTGTTGAGATATATCTTTCCTACTTTGAGGTCTATATATATTTATCTTCCGTAACAGGCTTTATAATTTTTCATGATTGTGTACTGAAATCAGGAGTTCAGCTTGCAAAATGGTTCGTACATTAGTTCAGCTGATGAGAACTCTTGACAAAATGCCAGATGAGGTAAGGAATATTGTAGCTACTCTTCAGGGGAATTTCATTGAAATCAGTTTCCATATTGCTGATTACTGAGATTACTACTTTTTTGCTTCTGTTTCAGCGCACCATAGTGATGAAGCTTCTGTACTACGATGATGTGACGGTATGATTACAGCCTTCCTCAATTCTCTGAACCCTGGTGATTTTTATTATGATCTCAATGCAACTTCAGTAGAGCTTCTTTCGCCTAATAACTCTGATTTCTAGATTAGCATTTTGTGAATGTGACTTTCCTCATTTACTGATTGATTCTACAAACTTATAACACATACAAATTAGCTTTGAATATGTTGTGTTGGCATACTAGTGTAGCAGTGTTTGCTTTCTTTTGGAATAATGTCTGTATCATTCATCTTATATCACTTTTCTCTACTCTGAAGAAATTTATTGCCCACAAGAAAGACTGAAAGCTGTAGTTTGAACCTTTTTGCAGCCACCAGATTATGAGCCACCTTTCTTCAGAGGCTGTACAGAAGACGAAGCTCAGTATGTATGGACAAAGAATCCTCTGAGGATGGAAATTGGGAATGTTAACAGTAAACATCTCGTGTTAACGCTAAAGGTAATTTGATTGAAGAATAATGCAACTCGCTCTACATGTTTCTCGTCTTATGATGTCAATTCAATTGTGGATGATCTGTGCAGGTCAAGAGCGTGCTTGATCCTTGTGAGGATGAAAATGACGACATGCAAGATGATGGGAAGAGTATTGGACCTGATTCTGTACATGATGACCAGCCTTCTGATTCAGATAGCGAGGTTAACAAAGTCTTATATTTGCTCATCTGATTTTTACTCAGATTTTTTACATCCTATGTGAATTACACTCCACTGTGCCTAAAATGTAATGCTCATTGTTGTTTTCAGATCAGTCAAACACAAGAAAATCAATTCATTGTGGCGCCAGTAGGTAATGATGACTAACAAATCCTTGTATGCTTCTGCCAGTCTAGTAATGTTTTCACTCACCTGAGTTAACTTAATAATCTAACAGAGAAACAAGATGACGATGATGGAGAGGTTGATGAAGGTAACTTATTATACAAATATTACCGCAAATTTTGATTTCACAGTGTTTGAAAAGCTTTCTTCTAATTTCACCTATCTGTTACATGCTCCAAGATGACAACACACAGGATCCGGTTGAGAATGAACAGCAGTTAGCAAGGGTAAAGGACTGGATCAACTCCCGTCACCTCGATACCCTGGAGCTCACAGATATTCTTGCAAACTTCCCAGATATCTCAATAGTAATGAGCTGCTACTCTTCATTTCTACCTTAGAAAGTGTAACTGAGCTCTTGCATATTTAGTTTCTGCCATTTCTTAAATCTAAGCCACTATTTTTTATGATTTCAGGTTCTATCTGAAGGTAAATCAAGCTTAATGATGATAAGTAGGCAAAAACACGCTTGAAGCTGCATCATATGATGATGAATAATACAGTTTGATAATACCTATCTGCTGTTAACTTCAGAGTCTGTCTTCCTATATACTAACTGGTCACATTCTGACTTTCAGAAATCATGGATCAGCTAGTGACAGAAGGTGTTCTTTCGAAAACAGGCAAGGAAACGTACATTAAAAAGAGAGACAAGGTGATTCTTTCATCCTAAATCCTACTCTGATCTCATTTACTTATGATTTTCTCCTTTTCTTTTTGATTTATTTTCTTCCAACTTAACCCAATATTTCAGCAGACACCAGAGAGCGAATTCACCTTTGTCAAAGAGGAAGCTGATGGTCAAACTGCCCCAACGGATCGGAAACCTGTAGCTCCTGAAGACTACTTGTACATGAAAGTGAGGAAGACTCTGACTTCATACTCTATGTTTAATACACTTGCACAAAGGATAGATGAATAAAGATGGTCCTGAGATCCATGATTGACACTTGGCTTTTTTTGTTAGGCTCTATACCATTCTCTTCCGATGAATTATGTGACGATTACAAAGCTTCACAACATGCTGGATGGTGAAGCTAATCAGACTGCAGTTCGTAAATTGATGGACAGGATGACACAAGAGGGCTACGTGGAAGCTTCGAGCAACCGCAGGCTAGGTTTGCTACCTCAATTCAGAACCTTCTCTGTTAAGTTTTGTTGGTTGTTGTGTGATTGTTTCCTCATTGATGCAATGTTTATAAACAGGGAAGCGTGTGATTCATTCTAGTCTAACTGAGAGGAAGCTAAATGAAGTCAGAAAGGTTCTTGACACAGATGATATGGTAATAATACTTGAAAACTAGAATAAATCCTTGGAACAGCTTTCTAATGTGAATGGTTTCACAGGATGTGGATGTTAACGAAGCTATTAACAAGACGAACGGCCTAGAGGCCAAAGTAACCGCAGGTACACTCCTGGTTTGCACTTTTCACCCAAGTTTTTTAAGCTGTTTTAATTGATCTGACATATTTGAAACAAACAGATGTATCTACCTGTGGAGGAATCCACTCCATAGGTTCAGACTTCACACGTACGAAAGGAAGATCTGGTGGAATGCAGCAGAACGGCTCTGTTCTAAGTGAACAGACCATCTCTAAAGCTGGGAACACTCCCATTAGCAACAAAGCACAGGTAGAATGAAATCACCACTGAGTGATAGACATATCCTACTTTGTATGACTCTTTTAAGTGTTTCCTAATTTGGTAATTGTTGCTCACTCAGCCTGCGGCTTCGAGGGAGAGCTTTGCGGTACATGGAGCGACTGCTAAGGAGGCCGAGACAGTCAACTGTAGCCAAGCCTCACAGGACAGACGTGGCAGGAAAACCAGCATGGTCTCTTACACTAAACCACATTACTCTCTCTATGTTTTTCAACTTAAGTTATATTGCTGAAACTGACATGTTTTTTTTGGTTCTTGTGATTGTTTAACAGGTGAGAGACCCAATTCTGCAGTACTCGAAGCGTCAGAAATCTCAAGCTAATTGAAGATACCACCTCTATCAGACACCATATAACCACCTTCCTCAGTGGTTATGATATTATCTATCTACTCTACACTCGCTTTTTATTGCTTTATTCTTCCTCTGCATTTTCAGACTATTTTCATGCTTGTCTTAAAGTCTCATTTCTTATGGCTTTTGGGAAGACAATTTATTGCATTAAAGGTTGCAAAAAGTATTACTATCAAACTTTGACACTTACTGTGAGTTATTAAAAGTAAATCCTTAAATTACCCATTCGATAACTTTAAGCCAAAAACCTAATGCTTATACGATCACTACTACTCAATGGAAAGTATACAAGTGTCCGTACCAGAATCCCCTAGAATATTTTCGTCACAAGTAGCCCACAGCTAAAATATCCTGAAACATCCACACACGACACACCTTTCTAGAAAACGATTTGTTTTTTGATGTCCCCACAACACCCTCAGATCTAATCTCAACCGTTGGATCGCGTCGACAAGTCCAATTCCACTCGTATTTTTAACCAGTCCTCACTCCTCAACGTGATGTGAAGATACTTTGCTGTTTCACAACGTCATAAAGAACAGTGACAGGCGAAATTTCTCAAAGAAAGCAAATCGAAGAACTCACAAAAAAAAAGGTAAGAGATTATCATCACTTTTGTTCTTCCTTCACTCAAATCTACGATCAAAGTGATCTCATCGTCTTTGGTGTAGATGGAGACAGAGAAGAAAAATATCAAGGAGGTTGGGCTGAAACACCTAGGGTTCGTGAGAATTGCAGCGATCCAGATTCTGGCCTCCGTCTCAAATCTCTACGACTACGCTAAACAAAACTCCGGTCCTCTCAAATCCGCCGTGGAAAAGGTCGAAGGAGCCGTCACCACCGTCGTCACCCCTGTTTATCAGAAATTCAAAGATGTTCCAGATTCTCTCCTCGTCTTTCTAGATCACAAGGTAACCTAATTTCACTTTTCATAGATTTATTGTTAGTTGGATCTTGATGACCTAATTTAGAAACCAGATCGTACTTGTTGCTAGTTTTGTCGCTAAAGTTCTAACCTTTATTTAATTTTCTAGGTGGGTGAAGTTTCGTATAAGTTTGATGAGCATGCTCCTCCAATGGCTAAACAAGTGGTGAATCAAGCACATGTATTGATCTACAAGGCAACAGAGAAAGCTCAAAGCTTTGTGAAAGAGGCTCGTACTGGTGGTCCCAAAGCTGCTTTTAGCTATGCTGCGACTGAGTACAAGTATTTCGTTGTGACCAACTCGGTTAAAGTCTGGGCTAAACTTAACCAATACAAACCAATCCATGCAGTGGGTGAGAAAGCTTTGCCTGTGGCTGCACACTTGTCTAGTCGGTACAACGATTTGGTGACTGATATGACTCAGATGGGTTATTCTTTGGTTGGTTATCTTCCATTGGTTCCTGTTGATGACATTGTTAAGGCTTATGAGAAAGAAGATGCAGCACGAAAGAAAGGAGGAGAATCAGAAGAGACGTCTACTACTGATGGAAAGAAAGGAGAGACTGCTGATACTACTGATGGGAATAAATCGTCGTCTGATTCGGAGTAGGATTGAGACGTTTTGTGATTTGTTGTTTGCTTTGGAAAGTTCGGTTTGTTGGGTTTTGGTTATGTGTGTAAATGATCTTAGGAACTCTCCTTTTTTCTTCTATCACAAAACTTTGAACTAGTGTTTCTGGTGGTGTAAAAATGTAATGCATGTATTTCGATATATTTAGCAAAAAAACTTCGAAGAACATGGAAAATTTAACACATTTTGAGAAACTATATCAGTATCAAAGATGGGGATGGAGAAACAAAACAACTTTACTAAGAACCAATGAGCATTATTTCTTTCTCGTTTGTAAACAAGTTCGGAGTTTTTATTTGAGTTTTGGTTGTACCAAGCTCCCAGACACCTTAAGAACAAACAGAAACAGAAGAGAGTAAAATTCCGAGAAAAAAATAGCTTGAAAACAGACATATCCATCCAGACAGCATAACACATCTTCTATCTGCAACAGACAAACAAACAGATCAAAATCAAGTCTCATTTTCTGAAAGCAGCTATGCTAGTTATGCTTAAATGAAGCTGAAAATGTAGATAACTAGGAAGAAAGATTGCAGATCCCAAGCACATATGTACGGGAAATAGATGTACAAGCTCGTCAGTTCCACGCCACAATGCGAGTAATGAACAAAGAATTCACGACTGTTAACCATCAAATATCAATATAGCTTAGACCCTCAATTTGAACGCAAGTGCAAGCACTAAGTTCAGACCATTTTGTCCAACCCAAAAAGTTAAATCATATATCGACCAACGCAAATTCCTCTACTGATAGAGACAAAATAATCAATAATCAACCAATGCAAATTCCTCTACTGACTATCTACACCAACGCAAATTCTTCTAATGACAGACAAAAGCAGCTAAGGATAATATACTAGAGAAAAGCCATATTCAAATGCTGAATCAAAATGGTTCCATACAATAAAAAAAACTCACCATTGTTTGATTAGTCTGAAGATGAAGAAGAGGAAGGAGGAGTGTAGTTGTCCTCAAGAAGATCATCATAAGGATCCCTTCGACCAGCGACCTGACTGATCTGAGGATCCCAACGAAGCTGAGCGTTGTGACGCTCAAATGTCCAAAATCCATAAGGACGAATAGGTAATGCCCACATCTCCTTAATCTTCTTGCACCTCTCATGCATCTCATATATGTGCTCCCTCGCTTTCCTGTCTCTCTCCTCTGGATTCTCCATTAACCTTAGCACCAAATTCTCCGCGAACTCCATAATGAAACCCATCTCCACTACAAATTAAAAAAACACAAATAGAATTCACCCCAAAATTGTTTTTTTATATATATCAAATTGAAGCATCGAAACTATAAATTGGGCTCTGTGACCTAAAATTACGAAACCCATCTCGTTTCACAATCGATTTCACCTAGAAAAATTAGGGTTTCTATCAAATCGACGCATTGATTTCCATAAATTGAGTTCTCTGACCTAAAAACATCACAGTGAAATTCGGTCCCAAATCTAGATCTAGGTTAAGTTTCTATACATTAGAACAATTATCGTGCATCATTCTCTGACGAGGATCGACACGAACCCTAAGACGATCTACTTAGAGATCGACACAAAACCATTTTGAAATTGAAATGGAACTTACCTTATGATTCGAAACCAGATGATGAAGATCGCGGAAGCTTTTTGCTATGGGATGGTCAGAGAGTTCTGATTTGAACGCAGCGCAGAGCGAGTGATGATGATGAAGAAGAAAACAAAAATCTGATAGATACAGAAACTGCGTGTAGTTGTGTACTTAGAATGAGGAAACTAGACGTTTTTATGTTACAAAAACGGCACACGGTTTATGTCTCCCTTTACGCAATGCAGTGATCAAAATTTGACCGAACTGATTCAGCTGTCAAAAGAGTGACCACTAGCCACAAGGCCCACAACTATACACACAAAAAGTATTATTTGAACTAAAAAGCTGGCAATTCTAACAACTAGCAATAAATGGGCTGGGCCTCTTTGTAGTACCCCACTCTCACCATTAATTTTTTTTTTTTACATCTTTGGATCGACAAAATCCGATTCATAGTCAATTTCTACTATACGGGGGTAACACGATTTAGTGAAGTCGAACTCCAGTGAGAAAGGTGGAGTCAAATGGATTTAACCACTTGGCTAAAGGCACATCCCCAACCATTAATCTACTTTTATTCGTTCAAAGTTCAATTAAGCTGATACATTTATTTTCTGACCCCCACAAAAAAGGTAAATGAACAGATAGATCCAAGAGAATTTTTGATTGATTGCAATAGAAGAACTAGAAGCTACTTTAAATGAGTCAATATTGGTAGGTGATTTAGAAAATTTTATACCGACTAAATCAGTAACTTAATTTTATTTTTGTGACATCGGCTAAACCAGTAAATTCATTATAATTAATTAAACTAATGCAAGTTTGTTGGTCCAAAACATAATTTGTCTTCAAGAACATTGGTTTTATGAAAAGAAGCCTTTGGAGAGTACTCTAGACATATCGCTATTGATTAGTTTAAGCTAAATTATTCACATCGCGACTCCATTCGCATAAATCATAGGGCGTTAAATAGCTCGACCAGTTCTGAAACATAGTTTTACTCACCATTTGATTTTTATTATAGTCTTTCACATTTTTTGTTCCATTTGTTGTGTTTATTCCACCCTAAGCATACTTGAATATTTGATACTTGCTCTACTAATTCCGTTACCTATGTAGTTATGTTCATCATTATTCGTTCAGTTGTGACCAATTGAAATATAAACTAGTTAAGTTAAACTATTCCTTTATTTTAGTAGCATTGCTTTATTCTTTTATATTTTACACTTTATTTTGTTTCTCAAAGACTATTTGATTAAAAATGCTTTGTGGGTGGGTCTAAAGTTTTTCTTGTAATCCCACTCCCCTCAAAATTCCTCATTCTCTCCCACTAAGACACTCCTCTATGTTCCCTAATTTGCGCTTTTTCCCTCTAATGTTTTCTGACAATAAAATCATAAGATATGCAATCAAAAATGATCCTTGTAAATGTATGATCTTATGTTCAAACTTTGTCTGAATACAAACATATACTCTACAAATACAAACTTTAAAGATTGAATTATGTATACAAAAGAAACATTTTAAAATCTATTAAAAAAAATTGTGTTCTTGGTTCCCTTGTTTAGTGGTAAAAGTATAGTATATATGCAATAATGATTTGAAAGCAAATTGTAAACCAATGATGATGGGTCCATAAAAAAATAAAACATTTGTGTTTGTCAGCTAATATTGTGGTTGTGGAGACAATAACGTATCAAACAGGGTCCACGATAATTTATTTAAAAATCAGAAATTTAACTTTCTGTTAATCCATTTTTGATTTGCAGTGAGGTTTTCCCGGTCTACCTAATTGAATTACGAAAAAAGGAAAAAAGAAAAGGCACGAATTACATGAAGAAAAAGAAAGCTAATAGATTGCACACCCCATGATGCTTTGTCACCCATTAATCTTAAATTTTTACTATAATTTAATCACTAATTATTTTAATTATGAACTGTTGCCTGCTGCTGGTATGAGTATCGACAATATTTAATTTTAAGATACAACTTTACCTTGAAAGCTAAATCTCAATTATCAAGTCACGTTCATGTGTTTATAAATCATTGTCGTGCGGATTTAGTATGTCCAAACTCCAAACCCTTTGAATTAGGTGTGGTCAAAATATCCATAATGAGTAGTAGTAACTCCTCAAATTTGTTAGGTCAAATTGCCAACCATCTAGATAACTAGGTTAGTTTCAATATCTACGAAAGTTCATTAAAAGGTGTAATTGAATGTTCTATATACAAATATTAACAAAATATTTTTTATTAACTTACTTAATTCCCTGTCAATTATTTGCCTATACTTTACTAGCCGTTAATTTCTACTAACTCCTAATTATTTTCTAATCCCTTTTGCTAACATTCTCGTTTTTGTTTGATCTTGAGTCTTGACCATTAATTAGATTGATAACAAGAACAATCGGAAAAAAAAGGAGAACACTAACATTCTTTAAGAAAACTTGACCAACGGTTGCAAGCGTAATAAACCTTTAAGGAAACAAGGGAAATAGGTTGCTCGTAATGAAGACGAGTCACCAGACTCACCACCATCAACAGAAGTTAACCCATTCAATTATCAGGAGGCATGCTTGGAACTCGAGATTCGCTAGTTTCATTTGTGAAGATAACCTCGCATGGGATGATTACCACCTTGTACTAATACTTACTAGGTAAGAAGGTGAAAGAAAAGAGAAACTTTGGAGGTGATTGAGAAAGGAGACACGAATAATGATCTAGAAGACTAGAAGTGTTCATGGACCTCAGCCCTGAGAAAGACATTACATATTTCTACGAACGCACACTTTGCCTCGGGTCAAAGAAGTATGCCTCCAAGGCTTGAAGATCGGGGAACTTTCACAATAAGATGCCTTATAGGTGACACATATATGGAAGCTCTATCCGATCTTAAGTAAAGTGTGAGCACCATTGCCTTAAAACTTTAAAGGAGTTTAGGATAGAAAATGATTGAGTATGTGAATGCAGAAGTATAATTTGCAAACAACACCGTAGAACATGTTGCCGGAAATTGCAACCTCGATCATGAAGATGTTGGAGTAATGGTTGTCAATATCATTGCTAATTCTCGCCATTGTGCCTAACTTTTCAAGTGACTAAGATCATACGAAGACCATTCTTCGCAATAGTCAGACAATCATAGATGTCTAAAGGGGGACAATGACAATGATATAAGAACGCAAGATGATTGAATTCAAAATGGTGTAGGGACATTATGCAAACCACGAGGGAAACCTAAGGCGAAACAAGAAAAACTCAACACTCAAGATACGAGTCAAAACCTTATCCTCAACTATTTGGGATAATAAAAGAACTAGCAAAACCAAACTCAAAATCAACAAAATTCGAATGTTTTTATAAGAAGAAAATTTGCCAAAAAAAAAGAAGAATAAAGAAATTTATAGATCCTCCGACAAAGATAAGATGCAAAGTATATAAAACTAAATTAAGATTTTTAACATGAAAAATAAAAGCCGTTCATTTTATAACTCTTCTTTACAATAGATTGGGATTACAAAAATTACTCTACTCGATAGAAATAATTTTTCTCCTAATCATTTCCACTAATAGCAAAAAAAAAAAAAACGAAACTAGCTTCCGTTTACCTCATCTGTCGTCGTTCTTTTTTACTATTTCAAAGCAGCCGTTACATTGCCGTTAACTCATTGGAAGCAAAACATTATCACCGTTACCATTTCCGTCAATCTGAACGTTACCTTCTCCACCGTCACCTTCCTCTAGCCACCGTTCCACCGGAGCACAATCCATTTTATGCCGGAGTTTCCAATCTAAAGCTTGACAAGCGCGTGAACAATAATTCACAACGCCACAAACAGAACACCTCCTAAACTCATGCTTCCTCGTCTCCGGTCGTCCACATCCAGCGTGTGAACATAATCTCAACCCATCTCCGGGACAATCTCCGCCGCGTACGGCGAACCAATCCGCTAAAAACCTATTCGCCGGATGTGTTTCCGGTGCCGGTACATTACATCCAAAATCGCTAAGTAAAGGACAAGACTGACCATGGTTAGGAACCTGAGGTGGCTGTGATAAAGAAAGCCACGTTGACCTAGCTTGGATACCGGAAGATAAAACGGCGGCGAGTTCACGAGCGTTGGCTTGAACTAAAAACCTCCGACCTTCAGAGACGTTTTGAGGAACTCCATAACCATCTTGAAGACAGTGACCAAGCTCACGAAGCGCGTCGACGTGTCCAAGAAAAGCCGCACGAGCACATAAAGCAACACCGGCTCGAAGATCTTTATCGTTCTTTGAACCACCGCTTCCGTTGAACTGAATCACCGCTAAGGAATATAACGCCGGCGCGTGAGAACTAATCGCGGCTTTAGCCATTAACGACGCGCCGTTTCCTCTGTTTTGTAAACAATAAAACCGAATCTACACGAAAATGGAAATAAATATCAAAATTTAAGAAACTTAACAATTTCAGAGACAATGAAATAAAATGAATTTAGAAACTTACCATTCCTAGAGTGTAACAAGCTTCAAGACTTCCGGCGTCGACACACCGTTTTAAAAACCGGTGAGAATATTCCGACCAATTATGAGCTTTAACAGCGATAGCTTTAGAAGATAATCTCGACAAGACAAGAGGATTCATAGCTAATCCTTTTAATCTCTTACATCTGTTCCCCAAAAGAAAACACAATCAAAATTAGAGAGACAAGAACCAACTCTTGTGTAAGAAAACCGACAAGAGATAACTGGAAAAAGCTTACGTCATCAAAACGTTGATGAAATCAGCAGGACATCGTGAAGTAGACCCAAGTTTACAAAGTATAGAAACAACAAGATCGTCGGGAATTGAATCTAGCAAATCGGCTCCGGTTGAGTGTTCCGGCGCCGGAGAAACAGAAGAAGGAACAACACATCGCCGGCGTTTTCTTCCCGGAGTAAAGTCACCGGAGAGAACTCTCTTAGTTTTTCTTGAGGGTAACATAATCTTGTTTGTCTTTGAGGATTACACAGAGTCTCTCTTATCTCTCTGTCTATCTTTTATCTCTTTGGCTTATAAATATACAAAGTGGTTGAGTTGTTTCTCTCTTCTTCTCTATGCGTACATACGTATGCGAAGTTGAAATGACGATTTTACCCTTGTACTTTTGTCTTATTACCCGGTCAAAACGTCGTTGACCCAATGTTCGCTTTTACGTAGCTTCAAGAATATTTATGAGGTTACAATAAATTAAAAAACAAGAGAAATAAGAGGATCTTTATTTATAAATCGAAACGGTTTCCAAAAATGTAAAAAAATTGTTGAAAGTAACTATAACTCCGATTATTAATTTTTACTTTTTACCGTGGAAAATGCTTAGTCGCGCGTGTGAATCACGCGAGTGGAAGTGCGAGTAAGGGATGAATGTAACAAATTAAGGGAAAGAGAGGTCAAACGTAAGGAATCAGCCAATAATATTTTACAACGGTTACTTCTTTTTTATCTTTTTGTGGCCGTTTCTCTTCTACGACGTTACTTTTTTTTTTGTGTGTAACTTTTGGTATTTTGCTATTTTTTTAATAGTAATAATTAAAAGGAGAGAAAAAGAAAAGTTTGCATTTGACTCAAAGAAAAAGAAGTAAAGTATACATTTTTTAAAAAAAAAGTGGAAACTGTTTCCGAAACCGGAGAAAACTGCAACAGTTATCTTGCAAAGTTAGAATAATTTGAAATGTTTATTTAGAATTCACCATATTTTAGCTCCGTCAAAACATTTTGGAAAAATTAGCAAGGGTCTAACTAGGCATATTAATTAGTGTCAAAATTTATGGCTAGTTCGGTTTAATTCTAAAAAATATTGGACTCGAACTTATATATACGTCTAGAAAAAATAGAACAAAATTTGTTACGATTAAAAAGTTACGGAGATTTAGTCCGAGTGGACTCTTTCATTGTCCCTCTTTTCCTGCTTTCTCTTTTATACTTAGTTGGATAGATTTACATGTTATAATATTATTCATATTTATTTAATATTTTTAAAAAGTTATCAATGATATTTATATAATTTATACATGTCAAAAATTAACAAAATTTTAATTTTATTTATATCAATACAACTTCATGACGAAAAAATTAGAATGCATTGAAATAGAAGAAGATTTAGGCCTTGAATGTTTGGTGGATTTTAAAAGAGTTTTTGGTTTTTGATTTTCAAAATCTCATTATCTTACCAATCAAGATTTTAAAATTTTGGTTTCTGTAGAATTTAAAAAATCGATTTTGCTATTATCTCCCATTCAAGATTTTAGATTTTTAGTTGTCCTACAATTTAGGGAATCTGGTTTTTGATTCTTCTACGTTATTTTACTCAAAAGCCAAAAACCATATTTTCTAGATTTTGGAAACAAAAATCTAAATACAAAATCTAAAACTAAAATCCAAAAACTAAAAAGTAAAAACTAAAACCAAAATCTGAATTAAAAACAACATCCATTCATGGCCTTAGATTGTATTGAACCGGATTCAGATCATGGCTCTACAACATAATGTAATTTGAAATCTTTTGTTTTATACATATTTGGTATAAGTTTAAATAATTTACATGCTTTTAAACTTTTTGTTTTTGGCTTTCAAATAGATGTTGCGTACAAAACGGTCTATTTTGTCAGCGGTTTAGTTCACTCTATTTTTGGGGCAGATAACAATCCGTCGCATACTAAATTTATTTGCATATAAAAGCGGTCCAATCCACAAACGGATTTGTCTGTCCCAACCGCGATAACCATTCAAACCCTTTATATTAAGGGCTTGATTGGTTATCCCGCTAGCACCCTCCTAGCGGTTGCTAGCGGTCGGTTGCGGTTGTTAGCGGTTGGTACCAATCATAGAAACCGCTCCGTACCGCTTTGAACCGCTCAAAATCGCTGAATTTCAAAAGCTCCTTCCCGCAAGCGTTTGCGGTTGCGGGCGGTAGCGGTTGGATTTAAAAAAAAAAAAAAAAAAAAAATCAAACGTTTACTTATAATTATTATAATATATATTAATCCTATATATATCTTTCATCTTTGTATCACGTTCTCATCAGAAACCCTAATAATATTCTGAAACCCTATTCTCTCAATGTCTTCCACCCAAACTGATGAAAATCAATAACCAAATGTAAGTATCATATATCCTTTTATTCATTCATTACCTCATGTGTAATATTTCATGGCATCGTTTTTTTTCTTTTCATTACGTATTGCTTTGCTTTTTGATTGAATATATGTTTCGATTTATTTTTTCGAATAGAAACTCACTTGCTTTTTTATTGAATTCAACGTTATTTAGAGTTTGTCCCATTACTTGATGCAATTTTTGATGTTAAACCAGATGCATAAATTACTATCTTGTTACAAAATTTCTTTATTTTTGAATAATTATTTAGTACTTTATTTATGGTTTTAATTATTAAGCATCTTCAATTTTTCTAATATTATCATAATAATATATTGGTGTTTTTATTGATTTTTTTGTAATATTTTTTATTTATTTTGGTCATTTTTTTATTTAAATGCTACCGCACCTGCTGGTTTACCAGTCATAAAACTCCCGCAAACGCACCCATTTTCAAACGCTAAACCAGTCGTTCAAAACGCTTGATAACGCTTGAAGCCGCAACTGCCCGCTTCCGCAAACTCCCGCAACCGCAACCGCAACCGCTGCGTTTAAACCAGTCAGGCCCTAAGTTGTGTTGGATGAGTACTAAGTTTCATCAGTGAAAATAGTTAATGAGTTTCTAGCTAGAATACAAAGTTTCATCAGTGAAAATATTTAGAATAAATAAAAACCATCAATAAAATATAAAATAAAATGGAAAACAAAACAACAAGGGAGGGTGTAGATCTTCAATTTCTCCGATTAGACCTCCTCGGCGGCCGGGCTTCTCGCCGGAGCTGTGGGAGGGTGTAGATCTTTGTCTTGTTTTTAGTTTGCGTTTTCTTTTGTTTCAAGGATAATTTCAAAGATGGATTTTGGTTGGTGAGGGATTCGGTGGTTGGTGGGTGACGGAGTTTTCGTTGCCTCCTATGTCGAGTTCTTTGCTTCATCTCCTTCGTTTTCTTTGGATTGCTTGGTTTAGATCTGTTGCTTTTGGTGTTGTTGCGTTTTTGTCGGCAAAATCCTATTTGCGGTGATAGACGATTGAAGGAGGGGAAGCCACTGGTGATGAGGATTGGTTGTGGTCAGTGACGGGTCCGTTTGGTCTGCGGGTTTGTCGAGGTTGTGGTTCAGTTTTGGTGGTGGTCCTGTGGCTGGTGGGTTCTAGGAGACGGGCACGTTTCGTCTATTGGTCGGGTATTTGTTCTCTCTCGTCTATCATTTGTTTGGATTGTGTTTTCGACAAGGCTTTGTTGGTGTTGGTGTTTGTGTGGCATAAACCGAGGGTTTGTGCTTGATTTGTGAAGTTTGTGGTGTGAGCTGATTTTGGGTTTGGCTTTGTGACCTTTGCTCTTCTGCTCTTTTGGGCTCTCTTGGCGTTTCGTGGTTCTGGTGTTGGCTGGGTTTCGGTTTGTGCTTGTCTTTGGGATGGTGTTTTGTTGCGGAGTCATCTACTAGCCCTCCCTTTGGCTACTTTGTGGTTTAAAGTTGGGTTCTAGGCGTCGCAGTGGAACGATCTCCTGTTCTTCTCTTGCGAGGAGGTTACCAGTTTTTTGTCTGTAGGTGGCTTAAACTGGGTCGACGAGTGTCCGCGTGTAAGTGCTGTTGATCTTCCTTGACTTGTCTCAAGCCGAATCTCAAGGTTATTTCTTTGTTCCTAGCCGGTCTCTTTTTCCTCGTCTGCCTTAGTGTGGTTTGGCTGTTGTGGTTCTTATTTCCCTGGTATCGGTGAAGCTTGCTTTCTTGCCTGTTGGTGTTGCGGTTGGAGACTTCGGTCGTATTTCATTACCGGTCTCCATGATGCTATCCGACGTCTACAGTTTCTATAGGAAAGCTTGGTGGGTTTCTCTTTGGAACAGGGGGTCAAGTGTAGTGCATTGGTCTTAGCTTTTCCTTTATAAGCTTTTTATGTTGGTTATCTCGTCTTTTCTATGTTGCTTCCCTGTTGTTTAGGGCTATGCTTCCCTTGTTTGGGCTTTCGTCTCAGGGGATATCTCGTTGTTCCGCCGGCTTTGCTTCCCTCTTTTGGGCTAATGACTCTGGGGACATTTCTGTTGTCCGCCGGCATATGTAATTTCAACTTGTATCCGTTCTTGGTTTAATAATAAAATTTAGACGACAAAAAAAAAAAACAACAAGGGAAAAAGATTGAATATCATCGCACAGATGCCAAAGAAATGGCTAGAAATGTTGAAAGAGAGACATGAGACTGTCGAATGAATAATTTTTTTAATACATTTGACAAAATAGCGTGTTTAATTTTATCTAAACAGTTAAAGAAATTTTTTACAATAAATTTCATCAGTAACATGTACTTCATTTGGAAAAACTAAGAAATAAATTATAGAAGTAATTATCTGATAGTAATAAATCACAATATTGCCATTTAGTTAAAGTTCAGAGTCATTCATTGCTATCTAACAAATTTTTAGTCTATTTATAACCCCTTTCCCGAAGAAGTAAATCCATCGAACCTCTTTCCTATTAACTTGTCTTTACTTTATTGGAAAAGTCATCCCACGCCTCTATCTTTTTTTCCATCACCTCTATTTTCATTTTATACATTTAGAATTGTATACATTTTTAGTGCGTGTTAATGTCACCTCTACTTTATTATGAATAGCTTAACACATTAACTACTTTATTATGAATAGCTTAACACAAAAACAGTATGCCATTGCCCATATATTATTAACAAACTCTTCAATCTTTATTGTTCAACACAAAAACTCAAGAACATCAAATCTAAACCGACTAAAATTTAAAATATTAGCATTTTTTAAAAAGTCGGAAAGTTGAAAAGACGTGTAATTTGACAAGGTAATTAACTAATAATATACGTAATTAAGACATAAATATAGTGATTATCAACAAAGAATGTTAAATAATGGTTCTCAAGGCAAACGATTCGTCGGCGTTAGCTTGAAGGCCTGGTTAAGCTATTAGTTGATTGACGTGAATCTCCACGACCCTCAAGGACCAGTCATCTTATGCCTCTTTGTACGTGTGGGACTCACTTGTCTCCCCCATCGGTTCTCTCTCATAAATTTCTTTGTTTTTTTTTATCTTTCATCTTTTTACCAATCTCGTAAGTCGTAAGAAAAATAAATTAATACGATAACAATAATTCCAACAAATAGAAGAAAAAAACATCATCCTGTATTCCTGTCACAAATCTCCTAGGTTGCAAAAAATAAAAACAAAACAATATCAAAAATGACGTTAATAATAGTTTCCTACAAATAGAAAAAATACTATATATGTGTATCTAACAATCTTTCTATGTGATTTGCATAGTATATTAGTCATTTGTGGGTCAGTTTCTGTTTTTTCTCTGTCCGCGATCAACGGAGAAAATATACAGTTGAAGGATGAAAAGTTAAAACGAGTTCGACAATAATATCGATGAAATGATAAAATGGTTATATATAACATTGTAGAACGGTCTAATTTTTTTGAAGCCGACGCGATTTGACATTAGTTTGTGCACAAACAAGATACGTCTCTAATAATATAAAATTTATTTACGTATCAGTTGACCTTGAGGCTTCGTTGTTACAAGAATGATCCTTTTAATGAATCTACACATATCTAATGCTTTAGTTGTTAGTTACTTCTCTTAAAAGAAACGAGAAATCCATATGTTAATACTATTTTCTTTGATTTTCACCTTTAATCACTATAAGATCTTATCGTGTGTTTTTTTTGTATTAAGATCGAATACATATATACCTTAATCAAAACAAATTATAAAAATATAAAAGTCATTTATTTTTGTATGAGTATAACTTATAAGATACTATAAGAGTATAAACTCTTTTTATAAAATTAGTGTCAACATTTTCATTTGAGCTTTTAGAAGGAAACATAATTAACTCATAAGTGACACTTTTCGAGTTACACTCAACTACAACACAAAATATCATAAGAGACAAATATGTAACTAGGGATGGTAATCTAGTCACGTTAAAAAATAGAAAGAACTTAGATTAGTGGTTAACAAATTAGCTATATATGTTGTTCAAATTCCACACGCAACCTAACCTTTTTTGCTTCAACATGGGGTGGTCTAAAACTGCATGCTTTGTATCTAGTTTTAAGCCTTAATCATGATGCTAGTTTTAGAATTTATTTAGAGGTACGTTTAGCTGACATCTTTCACAAAACAGTAAGATTTGACTGATCTAAATTCATACTACTAAATTAGTCAATTACTGGACGTAAATTTAAATAGTGTCTGAAATAAAGTAGTCACGTGGCAAACATAGAGAGACATGCATAATTAGAAGCGAAGGCGTCGTCCCGTGCTCCAGTTCACACTCTCGCCGCCGCTATCACGTGCCTTTGCTTCGCCGCTGCCACCTCAAATCTCACGGCTCTGTCGCTTTGATTGTTGGTGAGGTCACCACGTGATTCCAACAACTTTCAAGCTAACTCATATCTTTAATGTTTTTTCCTCATAATATAACAGATAAAATTGTACAACTCAAAATTAAGTCGACAAATTACTTTTTCTACTTTTATCAAAAAGAAAAAATGCTAAAAATTTATCTTTTCCTTTTACAGAAAACAAGAACAAATTTATATTAGACAAATTTTAGAAATCGGTGGTTCGAGTGGTATTTGGAAAGAAACCATATAAATATATTAATCTTTCGTCTGAAAATATAAGGATTTAGGTCTAAAACTTTTTAGTAATTAAAAAAAAAAAAAAATTACATCTTCATGTCTTATTTCGACATCTCTTGCATATTTATTTTTGATCTATGTCGTTTCAAAACTTATCTATCAAACGATGTCCTTTAAAAGATTGGTTAATAAAGTTTCAAAAAGGATTATATTTTGAAGTAATGTTACATAGCTCATTTTTTGTGATTGATAATAATTTCTACATAATAGTACTTTTATATTGACATAACCTTTAGCAATTTGTGTAAAAAACATTAGAAAAAAATCACTTAGTACAATGAAACGGAGAAAATATCTATCAATAATCTAATGTCTATTCAAATTTCAACAAAAACAAGTTTCATTATTCTCCTAATAAAAGATAGACTAAATCCAAAACTAAAAATGTATCAATCAAATTCAAAACTATAAAACTCTTAAGTTTAACTTTCAAAGTCACATAATATTCGAAATGGAAAAATGTGTGAAGAAGAAGAAGTGGTCCCTATGAATACCATCCGTTCACTCTACTAAACAAAAGATGGAATCAGTTAAAAAGAGATGAGAGGAAGGGACCCATTTCTTGCTGGGAAGTTTGAAGACAGATTTTGTTGTTCCCTTCGAGTGGTGCACGTCTCTCTCCTCCTTTTGCCACGTGTCTTCTTTTATTACACGTTGTACACTTTCCTAAACTCGAATCTTTGGATCCGAGTTTGAAAGATAAAATTCGATTTATATGATCATAATTCTCTCGTTGACTAGAAAAAAACACGTAAATGTCCACAACTATGTTTAGTAAACACATGGAATATTACGCCGTTAGGGGATTTATACATACGTGGACGATATGGATGTTGTCACTTGTTCGAGACAAAAAGGAAAGAGAAATTGGTAATAATGAGAACGTCAAAGCTCACTAATCCAATTTGTTAAGAGGCTGATTGAGTTTATTTGTGGATTTTAGCGAATCAGTTATCTAAAACATGCGAACTCGAAATTGATTTTTATATATATGTATATATGCTAATATTAGGATTCCTACGTACGTAGAGTCGAACTAGAATTCTAGAAACCTTCTCCTCAATATTTTTATTTTCTTTCAAAAGCCACTAAATCAAGAGGCACCTTAGACTTTAGTATAATAGTTTATTAGTTTATGTGATATATAAGATTAATTATAACGATAACCCGAAAGCTACATAGATCTATCTCACAAATACTACCCAATGAGTTTGGCAATATCATCATAAGGACTAACTCGCAACGCCTACTAATTTATGTATTTGTCGTAGTACCTAAAATATATCCCATTTTAGACTGTATGATATTGCCAAACTCATTGACCAGAATAATCTCTGTATTTTTTTATGTTAAATTGATACATCTAGCCATAAAGACTCTCTAAACAATAAAATAGAAAAAGAGAGTCTTTTATGGAGCAGGCGAGTAACATAGATCACATACGTGTGTTGAAAATACGTACAAGTCAATTACGTGTCTTTTGTATAACAACATGTATGTGTATGTACGCAATGTTTGCTTATGACTGTATTTACACCGTATATAAACGAAAGGAAAAAAAATGATGGAGGGTTGTACCAACAAACCCTAATTAAATATATTGCACCTTTTAAAGATATCGGCCATGCATGCAAAAGGTAGAGAGTACGTAAGAGTAACCAACAGATTCTCTGAAATTAATTAAAAATCAGATTTTATAACAACTTTTGGGAAGAAAACAAGTAAAGCAACCTCACACGGTTGTCTGTAAACAATAAATATATATTTCTTTCAAAGTTACCTCCGCTAATATGTGCATCTGAATTAACTTAGAACGTCGACAATCTCTATCTCTATACCTTGGCGTAAAATGATGGGATTTAGTTGATGAGTTTCCTTATTGGCAACGAGACAAATTTAGGGGGGACATTAGATGTTAGTTAAATATTTGGTTTGTCAAAAATAGTAATAACTTTAAATGGCAATTTTTAAAGTAAATATAAACACAATGGGATCAAAGGAAATGAACTTAGACATATAAATGGGTAAGATTGTGATGATTAGTAAAGAGAGATATGTTGTTGCTTGACGCATGCGGAGTCCACTCAAAGCTCGCCTCGTAACTGCAGTGACGTGTACTAAGGGACTGCCTCACGTGACCGATATTGTTATGTTACATTGATACGTTAAGTACTGTTCAAGGGTCGAAGCTATTTCATTTAATTTGAATTTGATTTATTTTTTCTTTCCTTTTGCTATTATTTTGTAATACATATTCGAAATGTTAATTACCGGATCATCATACTTCATACATGGTTTTTTCTTCATCGTTAATTTATTACATAAAGTGTCACATATTTTGGTAAACAAGTGTAGTGTTAATCCCAAAATTTCGTGTTTTTTTTTTGAATATCAATGTTAAGTAAAATGTCGTGTTGTTATCCATCTGTGTATAAGGTTATTAGCTAACCATTGGATGTCTTTTATGTAACAACCAACATACGTACGAACGAAATAAGGTAAATGCGAAAATCTTTGATGCGAAAATGTGATGAGGACGTTCATCTCCATCTGCCTCAAGGTCAAGGATGGGAGCTAGCATTGATCCTTCTCTTGTTACATTACTTGACTTGTTTGTATCAAAAAAAAATTGCCCATTTCTTAACACGCCACCTTGCTATTCGCTACATATTTTGTTTTCTTTTAAAAGTTCTATGCTTTTTAGACTTTTATTTAAAAAATGATACGACCTAAGAAAGTTACATTATGAAAATATCTTTATTTGAAGATAAAATTAAATTTAGTTATGCGAGGACTAATACTAAGAACATCTCCAATGAGAGATTTTTGATAGATATCTTACTTTTAAAATAGGAAAAAAGATGGCTGGCTAGACGAAGTATCCGCGAAGACATGGCCACACATGCAAAGTTTAATAATGGATCCTAAACTACATGAACTATATGTATCGCATGCCCACATATACGAACTATATGTAGTCATGTCACCAACATCACGAACATTTTTTTCCGGTACACTTTTCGCCGGAATCCGGCATTGACCAGTTTGACCGGCGTTGACCGGCGTTGACCGGCGTATTTACAATTATTTTTGTATAATATGAAATTTTCTATACTCTCTAGTCTAAAGTTTTTTTATAATATGTTTTTTTAGATACAAAAATTAACAACATATTATACAAAAAACTTTAGACTAGAGAGTATAGAAAATTTCATATTTACAATTATTTTACCTAATTGGTTTTTATTTTATTTTTAGTTTAGTTTTGAAATTATCAAAACTAACTATTATAAAAATCAATGCATTGAATATATATACAAAATATTTTTATATTGAATATTGTATATATATTTTTAATTATAAAATATTATAAATGATTCAATAACATAATTTTCTAAATATTAAAAAACTAAAAAAAAATATATTTTTTTGAATTTTTATGTTGGTCAACGCCGGTCAACGCCGGTCAAACTGGTCAATACCGGATTCCGGCGAAAAATGTATCGGAAAAAAATATTTGTGATGTTGGCGACATGACTACATATAGTTCGTATATGTGGGCATGCGATACATATTGTCTGTGTAGTTAGAGATACATTTTTAAACTTTGCATGTGTGGCCATGTCTTCGCGGATACTTCGTGTAGCCAGCCATTTTTTTCCTTTAAAATAATATTGAAAAAATGGAAAACATAAGAGAGAGAAGTGAGAAACTCTAGAGGGAGTCTCTCATTTGAGAACCTCATTAGAGACTCTTTAGACACTTGTCTTTCTTTGAGTGGTTTAATTTTTCGTTCAAAACTAAAATTTAATTATATAAAAATTAAATTCTTTAGATATTCAATTTGTGTATCTCACTTTTGGAAATGCTGTAATGTGGCACATAGAATTAATTAGACAATAAAAAAGTATGCGAAGAACCATCTTCCGCATAAATGTATTATGCGACTTCGAAGCTTACGATGCTGGGAAGGAACAAGCGCACCTTACTTAGATGACATTATTGATGATGTTTGAGGTTGTAACTTGTTAGATCCGTCAATTATGTTGATATTAGGGTTAGGTTAGCTAGGCTTTATCAAACTAATTATGTTGATCTGCGAGAATTTTGAATCAAATTTAAGTGAGAATTTCCTTCTAGTCAATGAAAATTGGGGTTATATTAATTTGACTATTAATGCTTGTTAGTTATTTGATTTTAAAAAATATATAAATAGTTATTTGATTTGAAAATAATTACATCACAAGACCATTTAATTTCACAAATTAAATTATTTTCTAATTAGGTTGAAAAAATAAAATAAAAGAGAAGGTTCACACTGATGATGTAGTAATAAAATGAAATACACGTAGAAGCATGAAAACAAAATTTAATAGGTTAAATCTATCTTTTTAACGTATCAAGTCGGAGAGGAAATGGATTGGCCGGGTAACGTACGGTAGAGAGGAAGATAAGATTTGATTAAAAGATATGCAGAGTTGGTGGAACCACATATCTCTACAAAATAAGTATCTTTATATATATACTTATATATAGTTCAATCAAGTAAGCTCCAAGTGTTATTAATGCATTTTCATACCACTAGGTTTTATTTTATTTAGAAGGCAAGAGTGAGACATTTGTTCCTGGAAGATGAAGTATCCCACACATGCAGTAACCTACGTGCAAATCTATGCATCGATCGTATTTAATAAATAATTACATAATGTGTTTGTGTGGATGTAAGTATTTTTTTAGTATTATAATTTAAAGCAAAAGAGAAAAGAGAGAGAAAGAGAGAGAGTGTCTTACACCCGAGTGTAAACTTACACCCGAGTGTGAAGAGAGAGACAACTTTTACATTAAATCTGTTTTTTTTAATACTTACACCCCCTTCCGAATGCACCACTGTCTATGCTCTAAGAGTGTTGGTGTGTGTGTCTTTATATATATCGTTTGCATTAATTAATATAAACATCCAGAGAATCCAGATTGCGCATGCATTAGCTTCTTTTTATATTACTATTTGGGTATATATATATACGGATTAACAATGACGACATATATATCTTTGCGCAGAAGGAATATCAGAAGCGTGATTCTTGAATTTGCGAAAATCCAAAGCTTGGCTGATTTATACTTAAATTAACTACTATGCATTTAGCTATAAAATAAAACTACTATGCATTAATCTAAGTGTGGTTTAATTTTCTCTACCGGTTAAAAGAGTGGTGTTATAGCTAGTGTTATCAAATTTAATTATAATTCGAATCCTAAATGGTACACTTGCAAAAAGTGATTTACATTTGCGGTTTATCTCCATATATTATCAAATGTTTTGGTTTCCACTTTTGGTTTAATGGCGGTTCATTAAAATTTTAAAACTACACCGAATTGTTTTCTTCCTTCGCCTCTTTCAATTTGTTTTCTACTTTTTTATGTAACAAACTGAAAAAAGAAAATGTCAGACATGAGATCTGTACATATGTCACAACTCACAAGAACTTTTAACAAAAAAAATATGTTACAGGAACTGGTTAATAATAGATAATATAATGTTCTCAAACAAATGAGGAATTCCAAAACATGTGTGTTCTTATGTATAAAATAATCGATTCAGATGAAAAAAATAGAGAGCCTTTTCTGAGAGATCAAACTTGCGTAATTCAATTCAATTGATTACAAATTGTTAGTTTCGGATTTACAAGACTTATGGGAAGAAAGTTTAGAATTATCTAATACTTAACAAGGTCCTTAACAAAAAAAAAACAAGGTTCTTAACATTAAAATTAACGAAAAAAGAGAAAAGAGATCGAGCGAATCTGGTTCTCAATTAAGAACATTTGAATATTTGTTTAGAACCTCATATGCCACTTGTTTTACTATAATTGGTTCAAATTTCGTATTCACTTAAAATTCAATTAAATAACAAAATTATATTAAATTGTTGTTATAATATTGGTTAGATATTCATAGAGATTATCTAACCATTGGAGATGCTTTTATATACTTTTTGTTGTTGTTTGTTAAGAATGCTCTTATATACTTTGCTTAACATGCACATGCACAACGTATTGATGAACTGATGTACGTTTTATTTGTTACATTTTTGTGCGACAATAACTTTTTTCTCTTTCGATAAATAAATTGAAGAACTATTCTTTTGCTTGGTCTTATGTTGAATGAGAAATACAATTTTTTTTTTTGAAGAAGTCATATTTTTCTTAATGCCTAATTTTTTTTTTTTTAGAGAATTACGGATTGTTAAACGCAAAAACACGTATGCATAATTCATGGGATAACGTATAAAAATGGGGAATTCAAGCCTACCCTAAATTTGATATAACTAAACGTACAAAATATATATATATATATATAAACACGAAGGCATGTAAAAGTGGGGATTTGTGAAAATTTAGCGTAACGAACCATAATAATAAATGGGATTAAAATGAAGGAAACCAAACACATAACTTAACGTTGTGGCCATCTCTCTAAATTTGACTTCCAAACCAATATTTTCCAATGATTAAGATGCAAATTGCTATTTATATAAACGAAATAATATTATACTATTCGGTTCCAGCTTATATGGTCTGGTATCAGTATCATCAATTGGTTACTAAATTTCAATTTAAATCTTGAATAATAAAGTAAGTGTTGGTCCCATGGATATATCTGAAACTGAAAAGAGAAGAGATGTGAGAGAGAAGGCGTGCTTCCTTCAATTTATGTTTGAGTAACATTGAAGTTATCCTAACATTCTCTGTTCATCATTTCTCTTTACTCTCTCTTCTTTAATATATTTACTCAATTCTTGTTTTTTACTTTTGTGAATAAATAAAGTTCCATCGAATCCAACTTCAAATAATTTGGCTACTTGCTAATAATACTGTTCTCTTTTTCTCTTTTTGTACAAATTGTACAGAGGTCTTCTTTTAGGTCAAAGTCAAATTTATGTACCTAGTTATATACAGACAGTCTTTATTTTTTGTGGTTGAGATATTTATAACCTTTCAGCAAACCCGAAATTAAAGTGGATGAGGTCAAAGATGAAATAAAAATGTCCAGGTTTTTGGTTTTCTCGGTACAAAATTTTGACTCTTTTTTAAGGAATCCTAAATTTTAAGTTTCCACTCTATTATTACATAGAAAAACACATCAAAAATCAATATCTAATTTTGAACACTGGATCTATATGTATTTTTTCTTTCCGTTAATCCCAACCAAAATGCAAATTAATATCTCAAAACCTATAAAAATTCAAGTTTTTGTCACTAAAACGATTACGAATAGTTAAAAATGATTCAAATCGTATAGTGGAAAACTCAAACTATGCTATAAAAAAAGATATTCAAAATGAATCCTTCAACCTTTGGACCACTACGTACATAATACTTGGATAGTGATAATCTTTGGTGTCAAAAGTTATAAACCAAAGCAATAAAAACTATATTCGGGTCATTTTAAAGATAGAAATCGATGCCCACCTTCTTCTTCTTCTCTTTTTTTTTTCTTTCTAATTTGCTTTATACATTCTGAATATTTATGACAAATTCTAGTTATACTTCGAATGTGTCTTATATTAGTTTAATAAACTCTTTTAACATAGATAAGTTTAGAGCATACTTAATTACTAAACAAACCATTAATTTGTTGACCGACGAAAAAGGGAAACGTCGATAACATCTCATCTTTTACTTTTTTACGTAAGAGAAGACAAAAGTAGTAATTAAGGAAAGATTGAGAGAAAACATGGTCACATGATCGACGAGAGGCTGAGAAATTGAAGACGTACGTCAACGGCATTAAGTAAAGTTACAATTAGGGTTTTCACAAGAACGTGATCATAAAACCAAAGCTCCATAGAAGACTCATAAAACATTGCTTAATGCCTGCTACTTCTTGGACAACCTTTACGTGCATGATAAGTGAATAAACATAACCACCTTCTAAGTTATCCCCTAATTTTTCCCCTTTTCAAAAAAGAAAAGAAGATTCATTATATTTTACTTAATTAGCTGATCAAATTTGTATATGTATCCTGATGATGCTATATACCAGGATACATATACAAATTTGATCAGCTAATTAAGTAAAATGAATCTTCTTTTGTATACGACAACTTTTACTTTATATATAATCACTCTAAAGTTTATCTTCTGGTAGTTTTAACCTAAACACACATATTCCAAAAACTTGAACTTAAAATATATATGATATTATCTGAAAAATACAATACTTTTTTCCACACCTAAATCTTCGTTTGGCGCAGGCTATTAACTGCTTTGCCTTATAAACATTGAACCTTCCGGTTGATGTAACATGTTCTAGATTGTTAGTAACTTCTATGCACACTACGCCAAATTGTACTTACTTACTAAAAGTAACACCAACCAAGATTTAACTTATACGGTGACTAATATCTCTAATTATCAAATTTTAATTTGGCACAGACCAGACCATCCTCATTCCTCACTTTGCTGCCGTTATCAATATGTTTCTTTTTAACCTAAACTCATCAACCACTTGAAAAGCATTCTTATACATATATACATTAACGTCATGATATGAACCTACGACAAAGTTTATTAATCATTTCTTTATAAGGTCAGCTGAAAACTACACTAGACATACAGAGCCCTTCGCATGTTTTATTTTCATTTTCTTTTTAATATCTAGAAAATATTGTTTTAAAATAATAATGATTAAGGTGCATGAGTAGTTTCTCTAAACTTAGATAATTCAGTGATGTATATATCCTTTTGTTGGAGTTTCCTATGAACCGATTAACCTAAATTTAGCATTGAAGAACTAGTAGGATAAATGAAAATTTGATGCAGGGGAATTATAGATAAAAAATGATAATTTAACAAAAGAAAAAATATGGGTGGAAAAAATAATGAGCTAATACGGAGCATAAGGGCAAGCAAAAGAAGCAGGTCAACATGTTATGTTGTTGAATCATATGTTCTAATTTAAGAGTAATCCGATATTTTGAATTACATGTTGGTATTTTTCGCAAGGCCATTTAGGTATTTGAGATTCGGCTCAGATGTTTATCTGTGTTGAATTTGCGAAACACTCTTGAACCAAAGAACATGTCCACAGTCCACCTCTAGAATTAGTCGACGTTTCAGCAAAATTTGAATACTCATGGTAAATCTAAGAAAAAAAATGTTGGTTTTGAGGATGTTAATATACTAGTGATGAGCTAGAAATACTTTAGGACTGATTCTTTCCATACCGGTACTTTACGGGACATCATTACACGGACTAATATTTCTTGAGACAACACACTGAATATTGATCATACAACTTTTTGCGTAGACACTCGAGATGTTGGCTGGCACGTTTAAGGCTGCTTTTCCAGTTTTGCTATCTTACTTTCTCGTCAATTTCATTTTTAAGAAAAGAAAAATACAAATTTAGCGATTAACGACTTTGTTTTGAACTTTCCCATTATCATAGCTTGTAGGGAGTTTTTTTAGTTATTGCTATTTTGGTTTTTTTTTTTTATAAATATAATTAAACGAATTTGAGTTAGAAAAAAAAAACACTATGATCTTTTGTATAACTTTTTTCTTTTTCTTATTTTTTGGTTTTTGTCAGAGTCGTTATACAAAAATATTGTTAACTCAACGTTTTTTTCATATCGATATTTTTTCCAACCAGATATTAAGTAGAAAATTACTCCGTCCTTGACTGTTAGCCCAATTAAGAGAATACATGTCTATAAATATTTTTATTGGCGTTTGTATTTCAATTTTACGCATCATATATTGATCACACATTTTTCCATTAATTTTGTTATTTTTGGTTGTCAGGGATATGCTAATATTATGATAACTTATCAAACGTATCAAGATTAACAGTATCAATTTTTGGATTTCGAATAAACATTTTCGTAATTTAGTTTACGAAAGCCATGCATGAGATTGGGATAGGATTAATCAAGTTGAGATGTGACTGAAAGGTAGACAAATTACGAGCTTGAGAGTGCCCTTTCATCTAACTTTAATCTACTCACTAATCCTTTTTTACGTTGACCCGAAATAGAATATATTATCCATTTGCAATCACAATTTGAGCTAAATGCATATGCTCATGACATATACAGCCGCCGCCTTTTAAACTTTGGCCTTATGATTTGTGTTTGAAAGCGAGAGGTGGTAGAACAGTTAGTTCTACAAGCCATTGTTGCCCTAATTTTCATTAAAATAATCCAACTTTTGTTCAAATTTTAGCGGTCGGTATCTAATTTCGATCTAAATAATCCAACTCTTGTTACAAGACTGGCGGTTTCATTTTTTACTAACCATTTGTATATGTTGGTTATATTATATCCATTTGTCTCGTTGTGAAAAATTGTAATGGCATGCGGAGTAGTCGGTAATCAGTTGCATATATATTGTATTTATTAAATCTTAATAAAAGAATTGAAAATTAGGTCTACGTCAAAGAAAATAATTGAAAATATGTCTAAACTAATTTTTGAAATTTTAAAAATTTTCAATTTTGCAACGAAATGACCATTGAAGATTTTACTAATCCGTAAAAAAAAAATCCGTAATTTAGTAAGAAAATTGTGATTTTAAAGTTGATTTTTAGGTCATGAAATAGTGACTAGTTAACAACACGTTAATATTTCTTAAAAACATATGTAGTTCAGTTTTAGCAAGACACGGTATCATTTTTTTCTAAGAGTATACATCCATTGCCAAGATAATATATAATGACAATAGTGTGATGTGTGAGCATGCATATAGATATTATTTCGATATTATGTGAGATAACTCCAACAAGAAAAGGTTGGTTATGATTGAAGCCTATTCATCTTCGGTTAATAGTTCTTTAACTATTGGTGTCTTAGTGATAACGACATAAATTGCAAATCTATATACATGTACGCAACCTGCCATTGGAAATATTAAGTCCCGGTACAATGTTCTTTTATATAATATGTTGATTGCCTTTGTCGACTTCCTTCGGGACATATATCAACATCTTTCTTATTCTATTTGAATTTGACTTAGAAATATTGTATTTTACGTCTATCTCTCATAGAACACATATATGTGCGAGTTCCGGTTTAGGAAACTGGTTTAATGAGAATTGAGAGGTGATCGACAGTCGACACGGTTTAAGTTTTTTTTTTTTTTTGACGTGGTGTTTAAATGATATTTGTAAGTAAAATTTTCCAAAACTATATGCTTTCAGCATTCTAGTCATGTATTCTGCACATTAGTCTTAGGTGCAAATGCACGTAAAAGAGTTTAAAGACCGAAGCATAATTTGGAATTAGAAACGTGCCATATTTGGATAGCTACCATTGCAAACTTTTGGACACATTTTGTATCATTCCAGTCAAAGTATTGAGTCAAAAGATATAGCACTATATGTATCACTAAAATTCATGGTTATCTTCTTCTTTTTTTTGCCAGAGACGGCCACAATTTAAATCCGTGGTTATGGCTGTGTGGCAAACTATGCATATGTTGCCAATGGTAGATACATGCGACGGGCGGATATATACTGAAAAATATGTGGCTATTAGCGACTAACATAGATACGGATTGTCTATGACCAAAATAATAACAATATGATCACCAAATGTTTGTGGCGAATAAACGTATAGGAATGATTCACCCCTATAAACATGTTCTATAGCAAATAATATACTGAACATAAGCTCTTAATCAGTAATCAAGATTGATATACAATATGTTCAGTATTGCTTAGATTGGCTGGGAAAAGGGTCGATGGTTATTAATGGGCTCATAAGTATTGACTTTTCTTGGCCCGTAGTTAACTTTTGGGCTTTACAATTATTAATTGTACCAAAGAGACGGTGACCTAATGATATTACTAGTTGGTTCCTTGTGCCCATGTTCAATCTCCTTTCGGAGGAGATTATGATCCGAAGTGCCAGAACTCTCATGATTTAACAAAAAAAAAATGTGTCAACATTGAAATTCTAAGAAATTTATTTATTACACTTCATTGAGAGGCTCTCATGTGAATATTTCATCATATAAAAAAAAAAAAATGAAAAATAAGAGAGAGAGAGAGAGTAAAAAAGGTTCTCAAATGAGATATATTGATGAAGACGCTATAAAAATGGTTTAAGAAACCCAATGGGCCGGGGTTCTTATTGATGAAGACGCTATAAGAGCATATTACTCTCGTCGTTTATGTCATTGCTCCACTCTTCTACAGTTCATAGTATTAATGGGTTGCGAGTAATTATTATTATATGTGTGTATATATAAAAAAATTTTGGTTTTATATTATGTGTACTTCTAATCTTTGATTTGATGATGAGTATTCTTGTTTTTACTTTTTGATTATCGAATATTATTTTAAAATGTTTAACTATATGTTCAAACAGTCTTTTGTGGATTCAAAGTAAGAATGTATCCCTCCATTCCTCGACTTATCACTGAGATCCCTCCCGGTGAGTTAGCTCTTAGGCGTGTTCCGTCCATATATCCAATCTTACCATTCGTTTATGATTTTTGGTGAGCTATCTTAGTCGTTTAGTCCTATATATCGAAGAGTCTCAAGTTTGGCCGAGTCTAACAAACATCTCTGTTTGGTGGATTTACAACATAATTAAAAACTATGTTCTGTTTAGCTTAGTACGAGTGTGGTGTTTTGAGATTCTAAAATTAGTTACCACCGTCCCCAGTCTAAATTGTTTCCTATCGTATCTTAAAAAATTCATATAAATCTCTCTTCACATTTCACTAAAAATGATGCCAATGTCAAAAATATATATATATAGCACAAAATGAGACAGAATTTTCCATATACTTGTATGTTTTAAATAAGAAAATTAAATGTCTTAAAACCATATGATGAAACAAAGAGTAATAACGACAGAATACATACTTTATTTTAATGAGTTGCCTCTGGATAGTTTATATTTTAATAAGACGATTTTAAACTTAAAAGAACTATGCGGTGTTCCAATTAAAAGAAGTAACGAAGAACGAATAATGGCGCACTCTAGCAAAACCGGTCACCTGGCTGGTTGGTCATGTTAGCAGCGTTAGGTATCTCGAAGTGCCAGAGCCTACCTGCGGAGTTGACCTTATACTTCTCACAAAGGAACTCATTGGCAAAAGATTTCTCTACATAGCGGTCAACGTCATGTAGGAAGACGTGTGTTGTGCCATCACCTTTCCGGTTACGTGCCATGACGGCTGAGGAAAATATCGCCGCCATCCTCCCTGGTGCCAGCGGGAAGTACCCTTTTGGTGCGTCCACCATGATCAGATCCCACTCGGTATCATAGAACTCATCAGGAAGTGAAGTCAACGCCAAGGGACACTTTTCGTTGTAGCGGATCGGGAAAGCTTTAGCTGGTAAACACATGGGTTCGTTCTTGTAGGTAGAGAGAAGGCGGCCGGCTTCCGAAAGGTGGGTCCGGTACTGAACATGGTGGGCCCTGAGGGATGGAGCGTCCTTGAGGACGGCCTCTATCCACTCAGGATCCTCCTCCAGGAACACAGTAGTGCCACCTGGATTGAGGGAGGCCCACATGAGGGAATCGCGGCCGAGGCCAAAGACTAGGAAGTTACAAGGGAGACGCTCCTTAAGGACGTTTAACGAGATCGAGATCTCCTCGAAGGATTGTTGTGGGACGGTTTGTGAGGTGGCGTAGTGGACGATGGACTGGAGCTGGATTGGGGTGGCTGAGTATTCGGCTATGGACGCAGCTGTGTTCTTAGCTGTCGAGCATAGTGACAAAGTGTTGTCCGTAGCTCGGATGAAGCTTGTGATGAGCATCGCGCCACCTAGAAGACCAGCTAGAGCAACCACGAGGAACCATGGCCGCTCTAGAAGGGCTTGCTTTGCACCTTTCGACTTGTCTTGAATCATGTTTGATTTGTTTTTTTTTTTTGGGTTTGAGAGAGGCTGATGAGTATATGGTTATACAAGGTGAAGAGATCGGATGAGAGAGTGGAGAAATAATGCTAATGGTAGAGTCAACGAATGTGAAGCACGTCCGTCTCAATCATTAATGACACGTATGATTGATCAATCCTCGTTGTTCTTTTAATCTAATTTACTAATTTCTCTTAAGAATAGATCTCAACTGATCAAATGTAGTTTATTTACATTTTAATGAGAAAAGTTTTAAAAGGGTAATAAGTAAAGATTTATAGCTGTTGAAATTATGAATAGAAAATTATCAAATTTTGTAAGCTTTAAAATTTATGACCAAAAATATAATTATACAAAATTAAATATGAAAGTAAAAGTCTAATAACTAAAGATATACATAATAAATCTATATAGTGTAGTCAGTAACACTTTGATTTTTTTTTTAATATATCCTAACTCTTATCAACATAATAGATAATTACCTATATTAATATATGGTCATATGGATAACAAAATCATTTTTACCTTTTTAAAATATTTCCATACATAATTTTTAGTATCTTATACTATTATTTGGGGAGTACACTTTATAAGATACCCTTAACTAACCTTCTCATTTGTAAAAAATTACTTAAGAATGCCATTAGAGATAAAAATTTAAAGAGTAAATTAATTCAGCTCATTAAGGATAAACAAGTCAAATACTAATTTATGCAATTTAATTAATTTAATTATTAAAAACGAAAATATATTATTAATTTAAAAAAAAGAATGACCAATCAAAATGAACATATAAGATTTGATATCTAACTTACCATATTAATTTGTTATTAATCATTATAGTTCACCTCTCATCTTTATATGATTCTATTTTTATGAAACAACTAAATCATCATATCATCCATATAAACAAAAAAAAGTAATTTTTTTCTCCATATGCCAAGATTTGAATTTTTAAAAACGAAATTAAATTGTAAAATCTATGAAGAAAAAAATTTAACGGGTCAAAAATTCACATTTGAGTAATATATTTCTTTTAACCAAAAATAAGTTCAACAAAAATTTAGACTGAGTAACGGGTCAGAATTTGAATATTTATATTCAATTTCATACATTTATTTTTTGAAATGTATAATTTTATATACTATAATAAAATTTTTAAACATTTTAATTTGCAACATATAAAATTAGTTTTACTTGATATTTTTCAAGAATATCATCAATATTTAAAGAATATCATCAATAAATATTCTAATTTGATTTTTGTAAACAAATATTTATAATAGGCAGTGGGTTAAATATAATATATTATATTAACAAATGAGTTATGATCCTTATAATTGTTTGAATATTTCTATTTAATTTCATATAATTCTTTTTTGAAATTCATAATTTTATATACTAAAAGAAATATTTTTAAAGATTTTAATTGGAACATTTAAAAATAGTTTAATTTAATATTTTAATGAATATCATAATTCATAAATATTTAATAGATTAAAAAGATAAAAAAAAATTATAAATACTATAATTTTCTAAAAAGATATATTTAAAATAGTTATAGTAGGCAGAGGGTTACATGTAATATATTATATGATATAAAATTATGATCCTTATAATAGAAGGCATGTTAAGATTATATGATCAGATAGATTAAATAAGGTTGACACCTCAAAATATTTGAAAATTTGATTGTGCAAGCAATTTTGGAAATAACGAATAATAGATTGTGCACGCAATATTTTCATTAGGATTCTAAAATAAAAATATAGACTCCACGCACGGGTTGAATTTGGTATATTATATACTAAATATATGTTCATAACATATTCGATTACGCGAATAATTGATAAATTCCGTAGTTACCTCAAACAAATCTCTATTTCAACAACCAAAGAATTAGAAATTGAAAAAAGAATTTTCTAAATTAATTCAAAATAATAGCTAACTATCTTAATTAATTAAAAATAATCTACGTTTTAGAAGCGATTCATTTATTTGATTTTTGATCTAACTGAATTATATGCAATCTCATTTTGTGGTTGTTAATATAAATTTACTCATTTTTCAGACTTTATTAATTTATTAAAATAATTTTATTTTCTGTTTTCATATCTTTAAAAAAAATCCATAATTGAGTATAATTAAAAAAAAGATATTCATTCTAATATTATATATAGGGACTGACAAAAATCTAATTATATTTTTTCAATTACTATTATAATATATCACAACTTTATTCTAAAATATATAATATATAAATTTTGTAATAAATAAAATTTAACCCGTACTGTAGTACGGGTGATGATCTAGTATATATACATTTAATTAAACAATTGGTTACGTTTTGTAACTCCAATGTTTCAATTTAAGTTTTGTTAAAATGTAATTGTTATTTACATTAATACAAGAAATTTTGTTTACCACTTTAATATAGAAAAGTGTCTATATATAACGATTTTCCTATAAATTTTTTATATCTAATTATTATATGCATGGTCGCTCCTCAAAATTTGGGAGCCAATTGATAAACACTTTGTAGGCCTCTTACATCTAAGATATCATTGTCCAAGATGTTTAATCTCCTAGCGTTGGTCATCCATTTTAAAAGTGCTTTTCAAGGTTTCGTCCATGGCTTATATGATAGTAGCAACAAGGATATCTTAAATGCATTTTGGTTGAAAAGTATAAGTATGAAATAATCTTAAATGGACATCTTAAATTATAATTTTTCTTGGAAGTTCTGCCTTGTATGGTTTTTTGAACAATAGTCACATTGTTCACTTCAAATTAGGCCTGGAAAAAAAAACCGGATCCGATACCCGAACCGATACCCGAACCAAAAAATCGGGTTGGGACGGGTTAGGGTATTAGGAAATTACTTCATTGGGTAGAGTTTTGGTCTACCCGTGGGTATCGGTTCGGGTCAGGAATACCTGTTACCCATTTAGGGTACCCATAAATCCGAAGCTTTTAGACATGTGTTTATATATGTATATAGATATATAGTCATATAGTCATATAGCCCTACCTTTTGAGTTTTGACGATTGAGTTTCCTAATTTCCTTTTAGAATCCCTATTCCCTCGATAATCTCTGTTTAAAACCCCTTTTGAGTCTCATTATCGAAACTGGAAACCCTCGTCGCGACACTCTCGGCGACCTACCGTCACCGAATATTCCGATGTCATGTGATTTTGGATTGAATTTACTCTTAACACTTAAGACTTAAGTAGTCATCTTTGTGATTTTGGATTGGATTTAGTCTTTAGATATCATATTTGATGTTCTGTTCTCTTTATTTGATCATTTGAGCATGTAAAATGATTTAAAACTTCGGGTATTGGAGTCATATTTCGGGTTTATGGGTAATTTTACCCATTTAGACCCGAAACCAATGGGGATCCAATTTTTTTGTTTTTTTTTTTCAGTTCTCATGCTTATTATCCAAACCGATCCGAATCCGATGATACCCGAACCGGACCGGAACCGAATCTTTAGAAATACCCGAATGGGCCACAAATTCATTACTCATTCAACCCGTACCCGAACGGGTTTTATCCGAATCTTTCCGTAATAAAGTATGATGTGCCCATATGCCCAGGCCTACTTCAAATTGTACATCATACTTATTCATTCTTTATAGATGTCCATTTATAGAAAAATACTGAAATTTATAAAAAATATAGAAATTTATAAAAATATAGAAATTATATTTAAGGATGTCCATTTATAGAGAAATATAGAAATTTGTATTACGGAAAATAGGTAGAAGGCAAAAATTATTATTCATTTTTACAAAATCTTAAAATCAGATGACAAATTTATTCAAGGTTCTGAAAAATTTCGTTAAAAACAACATTTGTTTTTTTTTTGTCTGGTGTTTCCTTTTGTTGTCTTTGAATAGAACCTTCAATCCTGATTTTGATTTTACTCTAGACATGACTACATATAGCTGACCAAAGTAATATATTCATTTGATGTCTGTATTAGATGATTATATTTTTTTTTAAAAATGTACCTAAACCAATAACACCATTTTAATAGAGTTTTGGAAATTCAAGATTGAATAACATGAAAGTCTCTTTTTTTTTGGGGTCTAAACATTAAAATCTTTATGTTTTTTTAACTCTTTGAAAAAACCAATAAACCTCCTTGGTTTTAAAGTTTTTTTTTTTATAAATATGATCATTTCATTTGGGCTAATTTCTCTGAGAATAATAAATAAGTAAATTTCATTTTTATTTTTTTCTCGTTAAAATATAAAAACATCTTGTGCTATTTTTCCTTTCGTCGAACTAAAATCTTAGGGCAAAGGTGAAATCGCCGAGGGACGTTAGCCACCGCACTGCCTCCTTCTCCGATTGTCTCTCTACTTCTCAGTCCATTCCACAGCTATGTCACAGGTAATAACACTGCCCACTCTATTCGTTGGTCCCGTCTTACTCTTATAGTTCTAGGCCTGAACATCGCAGATCTGACACGGAGCTCTGCGTCGTGATCGTTTTCTATGGTTTAAGATGACTAGAACCACATTGAATCATTCAATTTCAATTCCCCGACTCTGAATCGTACCACTGATCTGTGAATCGTTTTATCTGGTTGAATTTGACTGATTGGCTCTCGATTTTTTTAGGTAGACAACAGAAATTCATCAGCAGCCAAGCGTGCTAGAACTGACGGTATGACATTTCTTCTACCTTGGAAAACTATATTGTTGTGTTCTGAAGAGTATAGTTTCGGATAATTCGACCCGACGAAAGTTTCTGTGTGTACATTACATTCTATTTTCTTGCATGCATTTAGTATTATAAATTACCCTGTGTATCGATTTATGTATACGGAGCCATCGATACGGATTGTATGTTTATATGTATACGGAGCCTTCGTCTCAGTAGTACATGTTTATAAAGGATTTTAGATTCCAGACTGTATGTTTCTCATACTACAAATATGAATAGCTGTTTGGATTACTCTTTTGGTTGTGGATAGGGGGGCGCAGAGAAGATGATTGGATCTGCCCAAGTTGTGGCAATGTCAACTTTTCATTCAGGACAACTTGTAATATGCGTAATTGCACTCAGCCTAGACCTGCAGATCATAATGGAGTAAGTCATTTTGTATTGCAATATCAAATATATGTCTTTCTGCTTTAAAACAGTTTGTGTGCAAAACAGTTATTGGCTTCTTGGCGTGGGGCTGAATTAGGATCATTTTTCTCATGTCATGATGTATAACCATAATCTTTATGTTATCGGTCTTAGTAGATAAAGCTCTTTGAGTTACACATGTATAGACACTTAGGATGGTGAGTAGTTTTTGATAAGGATTTCCAGGTGTTTGTTATGAGAATAAGAACTGAAGTGGAAGACCAGCCTTAGTGTTTTGTCCAGTCTATTAGGTTTGGTACTTCGATTACATTTAAGGAAGTAGAAGATGTTCTTTCAAATCTAGAACCATATGTTGTCTATCGACTTGGTTTTATTTTAGTTTGATGCTCGTTGATGACCTATTTGTTGCATATCTGTAACAGAAGTCTGCTCCCAAACCTATGCAACCTCAACAAGGTTTCTCATCACCCGGACCATATTTAGGATCTGGGGGTCCCCCTCCAGTATATATGGGCGGGTCACCATATGGATCTTCTCTCTTTAATGGGTCGTCTATGCCTCCTTATGATGTCCCATTTTCTGGGGGTTCCCCTTATCATTTTAACTACAATAATCGAATTCCTACCGGAGCTCATTACAGACCACTACATATGTCTGGACCACCACCATACCATGGCGGATCTATGATGGGAAGTGGTATGTAAATTTCAATCAGTTTTTGGTTTCTGGCTATTTCCCAATTGGTGTCAAGTCTTCCAGTTACTACCATTCTACCTGTATCTAATTTGGCTGGTGCATTGTTGGGTTTCTTTTTTTTGTCAGGTGGCATGTATGGAATGCCTCCACCAATAGACAGGTATGGCCTTGGTATGGGAATGGGTCCTGGTGCTGCCGCTGCCATGGTATGTATAACAGTAAGATGCTTGGTTTTGATCGCATGCAAGATCTTTTAAGTCCTTGACTTTTAACATGAGCTGAAATCTTTTCACAATATGTGTGCGCCATTTTTTGCAGATGCCAAGACCAAGGTTTTACCCAGATGAAAAGTCACAAAAAAGAGGTATGTGCTAAAAGGGTTATACTTTTTCCCATTCTATAGTGATAGTCAACTTGATATATCCTGTTTTGTTCATTTACAGATTCAACTCGCGATAATGATTGGACATGTCCGAATTGTGGTAATGTAAACTTCTCATTCAGAATTGTATGTAACATGAGGAAGTGCAACACTCCAAAGCCTGGTTCCCAGGTGTGTGCTGCTTTTCGTTTCAGTTTAACTGTCCTATAGAGTGAAAATATACATTATTTTGAATTCTAGGGCTTGACTGGTTAATTTGGCTGTCATAAAACAGCTTGCTTATTTAATTGTAGTGGCGTACTTGGATAGATCTTGGAATTGTTTTCTTGATTTCTGACCTTTAAACTCTTATAATTGCAGCAGGGTGGAAGCTCAGATAAAATATCCAGTAAGCCCCTAAAAATTCCTAAATATTGCAGCTTATTTGATGAACTTTGAGAGTGACATAGGGATATGTGTTGTTTTCAGAACAAAATGCACCGGAAGGGAGCTGGAAGTGTGATAATTGTGGAAATATAAACTATCCATTCAGGAGCAAATGCAACAGGCAAAACTGTGGAGCTGATAAACCAGGGGATCAGTCGAATGGATCTCCTTCCCGTGCACCAGAAGAGAACGATCAGGTTTGTCATGCGACATATCTATGTGGTCACCTCTGTTTGTTAATAAATTGTTTGCCTCTGAAACTCGTATATGTAACAACCGGTGTAGATTTTATGCCTTGTGAAAGCAAAGGTTATTTGTTTATGAAATATTTGACTCCAACTATGTTAAAAAATATTATAGAGTTGAGTGTCTCTGAACGATGTGTTTCAATTTGTGGTCTGTTCCAGTGAGTCGTAGACATGTTTGGGGGTTGAGAAGGGTGAGTCTGATCCAGCGGGTGTCGTAATGTCAGTCAATGTCTCGTCAGGTCGTCCATGTTGAAGCGGTCTCGTCAAGTTGCTTTCATGCATTTGTCTCTTTACCACTCTTGGGTGGCAATGTTGTATTAATAATGCATAAATTGTTTTATCTACTTTGTGGTCGTCGTGGATCTTGTCTTCTTATAGAATTGTCCTTCGGGTCATACTGTTTACATCCTAATCTTAGTTGGCACTTGTGGTTTTATTCTTCGTAATCGTTTTAAGACTTAGATAGTTTTCCGGGTAATGGAGTCTATCTAGGGGATGCAACTAGTTTTAGATTTTAGAATTTCATTAGACATGAATTAATTTAAACTAAAAAGTAAACTAGCACTAATAAAATTGCACATGAAAATATTTATCTACTATGTTCATATTTCATTCGTTTCTATCTCGTTAACTTTTGTTCCGTACTCTTATTGTATATAGTATTTACCATATGGAGCCTAAATAGTGCTGAAACTGTTGCTAAGTGTTCAACCACCATGATAACTTCTAGGCGATGAGATTAGATGGAACCATGGAAGAGTAACTTAAGCGGTGGTTTAAGTGTACTAACAACATTTTAAGGTATTTTAGTCATTCCATCATTAGTTGTGTCTAGCATGCTTTTCTGTCGCAAGTTCTTTGTTTTCTTGTGTTGATACAGAAGATATATACAAATTGTAAACTTTCATACATTTGGGAAGATTGTGGTCATATATATACATAGTCTTCTTCCAATATTTATTTGCACACAACAACATATCACAACACAATCATTCACCTCACGACAAGGCAGTTTAAAAAGAAATTATTTCTTGCAAGTGTAGCAGTTTGTGATGCAGGCAGGCTTCAGCGACCGCGAAATAACACTGTGATAGTGTCATACCAGAAACTAGCAACTGAGGAGGTAGTTCCATGTGATGGTGTCATTTCATTGCATATCAGAGGTACAATAGGTATGCCTATTTCAGTTATATCAAACGTTATGTTTGGCATAATCTTTTTTTGTAGATATTCTGTTATATCTTTCATTGTTGGTCTGTTTTCCGGGTCTTTCTGAGAACAGAGCATGCCTAGCTTCAAAAGTAACTTGGCCTCTTCAGTTCTAAAGTTGCCTGCTAGTTTACTATCAACAGTATCTATTAAACCACCTCTTCTCCCACAACTGGCAACCCATTCAATCAAAATCCTTTGTTCGAGTGATCTCTCTAGATCTATTGGCCTCCTACCACAAACCACTTCAAGGATGAGAGCTCCAAATGCATACACATCAGTCAACTTATTAGTCACGCCCAATGTGGTGACTTCTGGAGCCATGTAACCAATGGTTCCTACGACACGTGTGGGTTGAAGAATCTCGCCATGATCATGGACTCTAGCAAGCCCAAAATCTCCCAACTTCCCATTTAAATTAGAATCTAAAAGAATGTTGCTAGCTTTTATATCTCTATGCAGCACAACTTTTTCCGTGTCATCATGTAGATAACGAAGAGCAGAAGCCACTCCCGTTATTATATGAACTCTCTGAGACCAACTAAGATTGTTTCCGTGGAACAAGTAATCAGAAAGACTTCCATTTGGCATGTACTCGTAGACCAATAGCAATTCACCTTTCCTTCTGCAATAACCACGTAGTTGAACCAAATTCATGTGACCTAGTCTGCTCATAGTAGCAATTTCTGAAACATACTCTTGCATTCCTTGTTCTGCACCATGAGAGACTCTCTTAACTGCAATTTGAGTACCATCAGGAAGATCTCCTTTATAAACCTTGCCAAAACCTCCTGCTCCAAGTACTCTGTTCTCCTTGAAACCTTTTGTTGCTTTGTAGAGTGTCCTAAAGGAAAATCTTTGAGGACTATATTTTTGTTCCCATTGTTCAAACACCTCTGCAAATCTTTTTTGGTGGTAAAAGAATGCGATTCCACCTGCTATAATCAAAAATGCAATTGTTGCTGCAGAAGCAAGTATAACCGGCATATGATTAGGCGGTGGTCGAGGGAGATCCAAAACTTTAGAAATGTCAAGGCTTTGTGCTTTTCCGCCTATATACAATGCCCATCCAAGGATGTATTGGTGACTTTTGATTGTACCCGTCGAACCCGAAAAACCGAAAAACATCTGCTCTTTGAAGATCTTAGAAAGATCTATAGATCTTGACAAAAGAGGCAAACTTGGTTTTGGGGTCTCAAGTGGAGCAAGAGTTACATTTAGCAATCTCTGCTCACCATCATATTCGATCCAGATACGAATTCTTTGTTTGCTAGCAAGCACAAGGCTTTTCCTCAATCCTTTGGTATCATCAAAGTAACTAGCATCAACAGAGTAGACAGAGATTATACTGTTTATATCTATCCCTACATGGTTATCACTTTCTTCAAGTGCTTCGGAGCTTGCATTAGTGTCAAGCTCTACAGCAAAGATGTGATTTTCGGTTTTGTTATCATTCGTCCTATTGAATATCCCCAAATAAGATGTTGCCGCACCATACCTCAAATCAACACTGGGAGCTATAACAAATGCCATTCCTTGACCGTAGCTTGTACTCTCGTCTGGTATGATTGCAAATACAAATTCAGTTGTAAAAGAAAATGACGTATTTCTGAAATTTACCGGTGTCTTGTGGAAGGCATGCCCAGTGGCTCTTTTTGAACTATTAGTAAGTTTCAAGCGGCCATCTTCGATCGTTGCAACTCCATCTATGTACAGATCTGCTTTCCTGAAGTCGTAATGCACAAATTGGTTACCATCTTGAGCTAATGCCATCAAGATCACATGGAATGAAGCTATTATCAAGAAACTGAGTAATTCCATAGCTCCAGCCATATGAAACAACTATAATACGTTTCTCTCTCTCTCTCTCTCACACAACCCCAATTAGGCTTTGGATGTTCGAACTTTTTTCGTAAACACTTTCTTTTCTATTTTCTTCATGAGAATGTTGGTTGACTTGCAGAAAATAACTTGTAGAAAATGTCAGCAGATGAATCAAAGAAATTAGAGAAAAGTATGAGAGTTGACCTCAAGAAATTTCCTTATGAATTACCTATAGATGACTTGATTTGTTTGAATTGGTTTGGGGTCACAATGATTATATATGGTAATTGGTTAAACATTAAGTAGTATTTGTAAAATAAAATATGTATATATTTTATTTAGAAGAAAAACCAATTCCATGTAGTTAAAATTGTTTTTGATCTTGCAACGAATTGGTCTTGGGTTTTTTTACTTATATTATATGTAAGAAAAAGATTTGAAGTAGTAGAATGAATTTCTGATTTTGTAATGTGGTCTACTCCCGCAAACCACCTCAAGGATGTTGAAATAACTCAATTTTGTTTCAAATTTTACGTTAATCAAATATTTTTTTCTAATTTTTTTTATGAGTGATTGGTGACTTCAATCAAATATTTGTTTGGTTTACATAAATAAGAGTTATTTAAACATCTTTTTGAACCATATTTGTGTCGAATTAACAATGAATAGATAGATCAACAACATGTTAAATTCGTCTTTTGCGTCTTTTATTAGTATTTGTCTTCGACAAAATAATTTCAAAACTATATACAACACTCTTGTATGTTAATTAATTTTCTTCTAAAATAAATGTGTATCTCATTTACAAACTTTGTTGACACATTTATGTTTTTTTACAAACATCTTCATTATTGTAGATCAAGTACCTTGGTGTTCACTCGACAAAAGTTGATATAAACCAAAAGATATAAAATATTTCACGTAGGTTAAAAATATTTAAAGAACTAAAAATCACTTAATTTGGTTTCAAACGTTTTGTTTAATCAAATGTATTTGTTTTTATAACTTTTTATAAATGATTGGTGAATTTCAATTATAATCTAACATGTTTGAGTAATAGAAGTAAAAGTTATTTCAACATATTTGTAGAAAGAGTTTATGTTGATTCAACAATGCACATTTGGATCAACAATGTCTCAAAATTGCATTTCACTTCTTTTAAATTCACTCTTGCGTTTATGACAATTATTTTTATATTTTATTCAATCAAAACATAATAAGTAATTATCTCCAACATAACAATCTCAAAGCTATTAATGACAATTTTGTAGATTAAACTTTTTCTTTTCTTAAGCATCAACATCATCATATACTACATTTCATGACCCAATAAATATTTTGAAGAAAAAAGAATATTTCAATAATTTGGATCATTGAGACATGATGTTTGTACGATGATAGTTAATACACACTTAAAATCGGTTGAAAATGATTTAAACAGCCATAAATCACATATTTCTATTATAAGTTTTTTATTGAAATATATTGTTTTAACATTTTTTTCATTGATTTGTATCTTGTACCCTTAATGCAAATAATTGATCATGCGTATTATTCTTATTATGTTACAAAAATATTTCACAATGAAAACATGATAAAGTGCTAGCGTATGCACTTTGATTTAATTCCATTTGATCATTGATTCTCCGGTTTGTTGCGTCATTTGGTTTAATTTTCTATTAATGGGCATTTATCTTCTTGGCCCATTAATAGGCCCAACAGAGAAACTCCCGCTTCTGAGCCTGCATCTTTCCCGCGCTTTCTCGACGAACCCTTGCCTCAAGTGCTCACGCACGAACAGAGAACAGTGAAGAAGAAGAAGCAGTAAAAATGGAAGTGATACGCTCTCAGAAGCGAACAGTCTCTAACGACGTCGTTTCAACTCCAACGCTCCCCCTCTATCTTACAGCTCCACCCATGGAAGTCCGCTTAGAAGAGTTCGAGCTCTTCGCCATTGATCGCTTACGAGGTTTCAATCAAATTCAATCCAAAATTTCGCTGCTTTCGAGGAGAATCTTTCTGGGTTTTTGAAAAGTTTGTTAATTTTTTGTTGTGATAGTTCTGAAAGGAGTCTCAGATGGATTAGCTCGTGGACGAAACCCTAATGAAATGGATGATCTTGTAAGTTCATAAAAATTTGAACTTTTAGTGACAATTTCCAGATTTTTGTTAATCAAATTCAATTTCTTTTGATTATAGGTAGAGACTTTGTGGAAAGAACATATGAGACTTTCAGATGTTTCAGAAATGATCAATAAAGATATAATCTCGCATTTCGTTCTTCGTCTCGTTTATTGTAGATCGTAAGCTCTTGCTCCGTGCTTTGGATTTTGTTTATCGTAGATTTTGGTTTCTGTAGTTTATTAACTTTAGTATTTCTGGATTTTTGCTTAAGGGATGAGTTGAAGAAATGGTTTCTTAGTATGGAAACCGCTCTTTTCCGCCATAGATTCCGGCTTAAAAAGATTGAAGAACAGGTACTTCTGTGTTCTTTTTTTGTTCGGTGAGTCATGATGTGGAATGGCGGGTAAATTTCGCTTTTTGTGTTTGTTCACAGAGAGCAATTGTGGGAGAATTTGGACTACCGTATAAGGCAGTCATAGGGGCAGAACTTGAGGTAATTTTTAGATTCAGAGTATATAGAAAGCTCATTGTCATACAATATTTCAGGATTGTGGTTTATTCAGAATTCAAATGATTGAGAGGTGAAGAAATTGATCTTTGACCATTTGTAGAGTTTGAAGGAGAGGTTGGGGCTAGTTGCACGTTCACTTGGTCAAATTTCATCTGATGGTAATGATACTGATTAAATTTCAGATCCATTTTATGTCTCTTAGTTCTGGCTTAAGTCCTCGTCTTGCATGTGTTGATGATATCTTTTAGTATTAAGCATAACATAGTAGCGGCATGTTGTATTTCGGTACGATTTTAGCTTCATCTAGTTGTAGAAATTATGTCTTCTTTCATCTCTGAGCTATTTAGCAATAAAACTTGAACCTTTTCTAATGGAAAGTTTCTTATCTTTCTTATCCTTTGCAGTTGAAAACATATACTACAAGGTAGGTCTATCTCTTCTTTTGTATTTGTTTATATACTACAATCTACGAATTCATTTATCTGATCAATTTATTCATTTTCTCCTGGAAAAAAGGTTCCTTTTGAAGAGGTTCCTGACCTTGTAGCTGGCCGGAGAGTATTATTACAGAAAGGGTATGCCTTTGTAGCTGGCAGTCAGGCAAGTCATGGTGTCTATTTCAATTTGAAACATAACCTCTACTCAGTAGATAGTAGTGTCTCTTTCAATAACTCGGATTTCTTTATTTCTCCTCGCAGTTGGTTTCTCTTGTTGTCACACAATTTCGATCTTATTTATCGAAGGCCCTCATTCTGACAAACAGGTTATAATGGTTATGTGAATATTGAAAAGCTTCTCTTATATCCCTCACGCTTTATTAACAAGATTGTTCTTTTTGTTTGCAGAAAATGGACGACTACCATTCGAGAACGAGAAAAAGACAGACTAACTCCAGTAAGCATAGGGCTGAAATCAACTGCTTTATTTCATATCCCATGTTTCCTTAACTTATTGTTGTTATCATTCAGATAGTAGAAGCGTTATCTACAAGCTACTTAGGTCCTGATTATACCCAGGTGAGTATCGTCCTCTAAATTCGTTATATACTGTTATTGATTTGGAATCACTGAAGTTGTTAATATGCCCCCACAGTCAAATGAGTACGCTGACATATCACTTAAGGATATTGATCAAGTTTCCAAGAGTTCCTTCCCCCTTTGTATGAGGCATCTATTTGAAAAAGTAAGCTGCCTCATGGCTTTCAACTCTTTGATTCTACATATCCTGTTTTCATACAACTGTACCATGTGAAACGTTTTCATGCAGCTTCGAGAAGATCACCATCTAAAACATGGAGGAAGAATGCAACTGGGTCTATTTTTGAAGGTTTCTCCTTATACACTATCCCCCTTATTAAATTTTGTTGCATTTCAATGCGACTTGATGCAGAGAGATTCACATCTAGATTTGAGCTAGACGTAATAACATTTCTATTGGTCAAACATCATAGTAAATAAGCCACCAGTTCTTTTTCATGTTTTTTCTTCTATTTGTACCACTTTGAAGTTGTCTATCGGCCATGTAGGGTGTGGGTCTGAAGTTGGATGATGCCTTAGCGTTTTGGAGAGAAGAATTCACAAAAAAGGTAATTTGATTCGCAAAAGTTTCTCGTTGTCCTCACCCTTTTTCCATGTTTTTGTGTGTGCTAGCAAATTTGAATAACTAAGTAATGCTGAGCTATTAGATGCATGTTTCGCTTTTCCTTGTTATCCTCAGGTTGGCTCTGAGAGATTTGATAAAGAGTATGCGTATGCCATTCGCCATAACTATGGGAAGGAAGGCAAGAGAACAGTAAGATCCTAATCTTCCTTTTTAGGCCATTTTTAGAGTTTTCATCTCTTCTTTGATGTCAATGAAAGCGGCAATGATCAGCTTCTGATACCAAATTCACCTTGCAATTGCAGGATTATACCCCTTATGCTTGTTCTAAGATCATCACATCTGCTCCTGGTGCTGGGGATCATCACGGCTGTCCTTATCGACATTTCAGGTTAGTTTGCTCAGTAAAAATGTGTTCTCTTTCTGTGAAAGAACAGGGTAAGAGTTATATATTATTAATGTAGTATCTGTTATCCATCACCAACATCGCATATCAACACTACTAGCAGCCGGACAATAATGAGTTTTCGTATATATTTTGATTAGTGAACATAAGGAGAGAATCTTTACAGAAACGGAAACTCCTTCCTTGAACTATATATATAAATATGTGCGCAAAAGCGAATTCGAGCACATAAGTAGCTTGCTTCTTTTGTTCAGCAGAAGTTGTAACCCTTGACCGTTGTCTAGCTATAAAGAGAAACAATAATTACAGTGTAGATGTGTGAATGATTAGGTGAATCCCAAAGTAATGTATCTGATGCATTCTGGTGCTTTGATGACAGTGAGGATAACCTGAAAGCAGCACTTAGTAGAATGGGATTGAGTTCTCGTGGAATGGAAGATGTAATGGACAAAGTTCGAAACAAACATTATCAGGTGATTGATCTCACTTAAAACTTGAATCTTTTCGTCGATTTTAGCAATAACTAACATGCTCTTCTTTATACGCATTTATGGTAAAGCTCGCATGCACATTAACCTTTGAAGCTGTTTATGGTACATCCTGTGATACTGGGATCAACCATCCCAACCAATACTTTGAAGAAAGTCAGAAGATTCTGAAATCCAAGACTCCTACTGCTCCGGTTTAATCTCCCTATGGTTTCAATGTAATCAGTGACATATATGAAACTGAAAATTTTAAGTTGATGCAAAACCTGTTTGATGATAGTACCATTTAAAAGCTAAGCATAAAGAAAAGAAAAAAAACATTAGGCATATGTCAGGCATATGCTTACTTCTGTTCCAATATTGTCTTATTGTGGAGTTTATATCCTGAACATGTTTCTTTAATTATTCAAAGAAATCAATGAAACTGAAGTGAATCTCTTGCTCACACTGTGACTGACACATATGTCCTCGTGACTTGCAATAATATATTCAACTGTATGATAAGATTTGACCACAAGCCATTGTTGTAGTTATTGTGGTTGTTGCTACTACTACTATGTACATTTTTGAAGTGGACAATGTGAGTGAAGGTGAAGATGATGAGACGTTGAGAATGGAAAGAAGTAAATTCTCTGTTGGCTTATGTAATTTAATCTCTTCGATCCGTGTAAGAATGTGGATATCTAGCTAGTAACCGCGGTTGCGAAGGTAAACTTCCAAAAAAAAAAAAATGTCTATCGAGAGTATTTTGGGGGTATTTCATGTTCTTGTTCGTTTTTTCTAGGATTTTCTCTTATATTTCGCCTCTGTTTTTTAATAAGAATATAATCTGTAGCATAAATTAATAGGGATATACATCTGATATTGTAGGTGATGAACCACTTTAAATTATACAATAGTGTTTAGTTTTGTTGTTCAAATTATATTTCATGGGATTAGATTTTGGACCCAAACCCTTAGACACTCTTCTTTCACGTTTAACTTAATCTTTAGAAGAATTTTATTTATCTGTATGCAAAATACCAATTCTTAAAGAGTTAAATTTTGTGTATTTTGAAATATTTATCCTTCATATATGCAAAAATAAAGAGGGTCGCCAACATAAAATTTATTACATGAAAACAAGAAGGACAAGATTGAACCGAACTTGAGAGGTATATATGATTAAATGTTTAATGATGTAAGTTCTTACTATATTTGTTTGTTTGCCCAACATCGTACAAAAGAAACTGCTAGAGAAGATAAGGGAATATTGAATAATCATCTATGGTAGGTGATCATAATTAAATAGGAAGTATTGAAGATGACAATGGAGGGAAAACATTCAACTCCATAAATAATTAAATTTATGAACAAGCTCTTGATTCGAGTTTGGAACATTTTTGTTTTAGAAAGATTCTTAGGTTTTGAATGGATGTTGTGGACAAAATGAACTAAACCGTTAGCAGACTACCATTCTATTTTTTGGGACGGACAATAATCTGTCAAGATCAATTTTTTTTTTTCTATATAAAAGCGCTTTATAGCTGATCCGTGGTGAATCTATTTATTTTTCTCATAGCGCATTACTATGAACTATAATTCATGAATAGTAAAAAAAAGCTATCTAATTCATAAACAGATTTGTCCGCTCCAACCACCGTAACCATTCAAACATTTAGAAAGCCGAAATAATATTTAAAGCATCTTGTAATAATAATTACTATGTTTGTCTAACGACAATGACATTACATATGCGATATATGTCCTAGAAGAACATGAGAAAAACAGACGACCATAGAAAACATAATTACAGTATTATAATAAAATTTTGTAACAAGTAAAATTTTATATTACAGTATTATTTATCGCATTAAATATCGGTATATCAATTGACAAAATAGTAAATAAAAATATTTTTAAAAATGCATCAAAAATAGGACACTAAAAGTTCATTCCAATTTTTTTTTATGGACATACGTATATTTTGACTTTTGTTATATCTTAATACCACCTTTTTTTTATTTTGTCATTTTCTTGAATACAATCTTATCACCAAATTTCTAATTCAAGAAAATGCTATGTAGCCCAAATATCATTTTCAGAGTATTTTAGATCCAGGACACTTTTTTCTCCTTCAAATTGATGTGGATGACACAAATAATAACAGATTGACAATTATACCCTCAACTTTTTCACAGGCAAATTTGTAATTTTGTTCGTCGTGCCGACGTGCTCTCTAATTTCTCTACGTACTCAAGTCAAAGTCAAAACGACAATAGGGCTACTTCCGTACTTTTACCTCCATAACCCCCATGATTTCACATAGGTCTGGGCAAAAAAAACCGGACCCGATACCCGAACCGATAATCGAACCGAAAAAACTGGGTTGGGGCGGGTTAGGGTATTAGGAAATTACCTCATTGGGTAGAGTATTGGTCTATCCGTGGGTATCGGTTCGGGTCGGGGATTACCCGTTACCCATTTAGGGTACCCATAAACCCGAAGCAATACACATGTGTTTATATATGTATATAGATAATTAGATATAGTCTTATATGTATGCCCTACCTTTTGAGTTTTGTGACTTTTGTCGTTTGAGTTTCCTTCTCGAATCCCTCATATATCGGCTTCTTTGCTTAAAATCCCTTTTTGAGTGACATTATCAAAACTGAAAACCCTCGTTGTTACACTCTCGACGACTTTACCGTCACCACCGACAGCTCTATCTCGAAATCAATCGGATTTATGTGATTTTGGATTGGATTTACTCTTAACACTTAAGACTTAAGTAGTCATCTTTGTTATTTTGGATTGGATTTAGTATTTAGATGTCATGTTTGATGTTCTATTCTCTTTATTTGATCATTTGAGCATGTACAATGATTTAAAACTTCGGGCATTGGAGTCATATTTTGGGTTTATGGGTAATTTTACCCATTTAGACCCGAACCCAATAGGTACCCAAATTTTTCGGGTTTTTTCCGGTTATCATACTCATTACCTAAACCGACCCGAACCCGACGCTACCCGAACCGGACCGGAACCGAATCTTTAGAAATACCCGAATGGGCCATAAATTCATTACCCATTCAACCCGAACCCGAACGGGTTTTACCCGAACCCGAACGGGTTACCCATATGCCCAGGCCTAATTTCACACGTGTTAATTTTTATTTATTTAATCTAATTCTGCCGACTCCATAAAAAATAAAATCTGCAACACTCCAAGATCATGCCACGTGGGTATCCATTATTGATGAGCTAATAATACAATAAGAAGCGTTGCAGAGGATCATTACCCTTCCTGTGACATAGCAACCATCTTCGTGGCCATCTGTCGGAACCCTCCTGTACTATTCCTTGAGATTCTTTATTTCGTCAGTCCATAGTCAAATTTTTACACCTTCTTTGTCTTTTATCTTCTCTTCTTCTTCCTCTTTCCGTACTGGTTTAGCGACTCCTCTCTCTGTCTCTAGCTCCGATCCTTATCTCCCTTCAGACCAAACTTGATCTCATGTTTGTGTTGGTAGATTGAATTACTACTCCTATCGTTATGCAATCTGGTGAGTTTTTGAGGGTACTCTCCATTTTCCTCGAAAGTATCAAACTTTATGTATTTCGATGACTAAAGACTACATTTTTTCGTTTTTTACTCTCAGAATATGAAATTAGTACTCTGTATCAAGAAGCTCGGAGTCGTTGGTTGAAACCTCCTGAGGTACTGTTTATATTGCAGAATCATGAAAGATTGACGCTTACTAATACCGCTCCTCAAAGACCTACAAGTATGTTTGATTGACTTGCTTCTCTGACTTTAACTGGTTTGGTTTTGATTCAAGGTTTGATTTGATGATCAATTTTGGTAAACTCTTGTCTCTTAGGTGGGTCTTTGTTTCTTTTCAATAAAAGGGTTCTTAAGTTTTTTCGTAAAGATGGTCATCAATGGCGGAGAAAAAGAGATGGTAGAGCTATTGCAGAAGCACATGAACGACTTAAGGTATTAGAGATAGTGAACTTTTGATCTCAGAGACTTCTTACATTGTTGCTACTTGCTTTTAGATGTCATTTCATGCTCCTAGATATTGATTTGCTAGTAGTTAATGACTATTTGATCAATGTGTTTGTGAATAGGTGGGTAACGCTGAGGCCTTGAATTGTTATTATGCACATGGAGAGCTAGACCCTACTTTTCGGAGGCGTATCTACTGGATGTTAGATCCGTGAGTAATCATGTACTCATACTATGTGTATACAAGTTACTCCTGTTTTTCTCTCAAGAATGATCATAAAGTTTATTGCTCTTTATATCAGGGAATACGAGCATATTGTCCTTGTTCATTACAGGGATGTAAGCGACCGAGAAGAGGTGACTTTTCTCGATAAGCGATATTTGTTATACTTAAAGCTGGAACTTGAGTTTCATCATATGACTTCATGGTTGCTTAACGTTTCAGGGACAACAAACTGGTGAACAAGTTTATCAGTTTGCACCAATTCCTTCCACTCTCTTTTCAAGTCCAAACTCCATTGGGACTCAAAATGTAAGCTACAATCACTACATTGGTGATTCTTCTGACATACATCAGCATTCATCTACTTCGCCGGGCATTGCAGAGGTTAACTCTAACCTGGAAGGCAGTGCAAGTTCTTCTGAGTTTGGACAGGCTTTAAAGATGCTTAAGGAACAACTGAGTATCGGAGATGAACACGTTAATTCTGTTGATCCACTCTATATTCAACCGGAAAGTCTTGATAGTCTCCAGTTTTTAGAGTATAGTAATGACAGAGATCACCTTGTTCAACCAACGACTGTATATCAGAGACCAGAGAATAACAAACTAGAGAGATGTTATGGAGGCAATTTTGGAGCCCAATACAATGCCAAGAATGATTCTAACAAACTAGAGAGATGCTATGGAGGGTATGTTGGAGCTGAATACCATTCTAGCAATCTCATGCTCGTAAAGAATGATTCAGGTACGCCAAAGTTATACACCATTGGTTTTTTCTTTCTATCTCCTCACTATATGATGTTGACACTACTCAATATTTGAAAGATGATTTGGGAAATATTTATAATTTATGTTCTCACAGTGAGTTTCATTGGTCATTGAATGTAGCCAGACTTTATGGACGATCTGTAATTGATCCCTTGAAGTCTTATCATGCTTTCTTCCTTGTTTGTCTCTGTATGATGTTGTCTTTGCGGCTTGCGCTGAACTGAAGAATGATATATAGTTATTAGGAAGAGTAAGAAGCAATCTTTTTACAGGTGGTACAGGAGGGAGTGGAGATCAAGGGTCCGAATCTTGGAAAGCTGTGTTGGAGGCATGTGAGGCTTCTATACCTCTTAACTCTGAGGTAACTCTCTCCTAAACGTAAATAAAATGTGGGATCAAAGTAGTACTCACCGACTTCATACAGAGGAACACGGTGAATGAACCATATGTGTTATGGTTTTCTAATCTCTAATGGCAGTTGAAGAGTAGATTTTCCAAACTAATAAGTAAAAAGTTTATAATCTTGAAATTTATATACTTTTTGTCGGAAGCAGGGAAGCACACCAAGTTCTGCAAAAGGATTGCTAGCTGGATTGCAGGAAGATTCAAACTGGAGTTACAACACTCAGGTTGACCAATGTATGTCATCTGCTTTGCTAAGGAATACTTTTAGGCTTCGTCATACCTTGTATAACATCGGTCAGTTCTGATAGTTGTCTTAAATTTCAGCTACATTGTTGTTGCCTCAAGATCTTGGTTCTTTCGAAGTTCCTGTTTCTTATTCTGCACTGGGAGCTTTGGAGAATAATGATGATTACTGTAGAATGATGGATAATGAAGGGAAAACCGGGGTTCCTTTCGAGGAAGAAATGAGACTGGCAGGTGCACATAAGCAAAAGTTTACTATCCATGACATATCACCAGAGTGGGGTTACACGAATGAAACTACAAAGGTCTAATCTCTTATACTTACACCATCCGTAATATTTCGTTGAGACTTATGTGGAAGTGCATAAATTACTCTCATGATTGATATACATGGTTATTTATTTGCCTGGTTAGAACAAATGATGGTGATCTTCCGTTTTAAAATTTCATTTGGACAATGCAGGTGATAATCATTGGATCATTTCTCTGTGATCCAACAGAATCTAACTGGTCTTGTATGTTTGGGAATGCTGAAGTTCCTTTTGAGATCATTAAGGAAGGTGTGATTCGGTTTTTAGCCCCTCCATGTGTTCCTGGAAAAGTCAATTTATGCATTACTTCTGGAGATGGACTCTCGTGTAGTGAAATAAGGGAATTTGAGTATCGCGAAAAGCCTGACACATCTTGCCCTAAGTGCATTGGGCCACAGACCTCTGATATGTCCACAAGTCCAGATGAGCTTCTATTACTTGTAAGGTTTGTGCAAACACTTCTATCAGACCGATCATCGGAAAGAAAAAGTAACTTAGAATCTGGCAACGATAAGCTGTTGAAGAAACTGAAAGCTGATGATGATCAATGGAGCCATGTCATTGGAACGATCCTAGATGGCAGTGCATCATCAACAAGAACAGTTGATTGGCTTCTACAGGAACTACTTAAAGACAAGCTGGATACATGGCTGTCTTCAAGATCCCGAGATGAAGATTACATAACTTGTTCTTTGTCAAAGCAAGAACAAGGCATTATCCATATGGTTGCAGGCCTTGGCTTTGAGTGGGCACTCTATCCAATCCTTGGTCATGGAGTCAGTGTAGATTTTCGTGATATTAACGGATGGAGCGCTCTTCATTGGGCTGCACGATTTGGAAGGTGAGTAGCCGATAAAGAGTAGACTAACACTGTCATTTCAACATTTTTGATTCGAGTAGAAAATAGTGTCTTGATGTTCTAGCCTCATAATTTCACATAGTTACTGTAACAAGGAGTTGAAGATGGAATCTTTCTTAGACAATAGCTTCAAATGAATCTAATAAGTAATAACCAATATTGTGTTCTCTGCTGTGGCAGTGAAATAGTGGTGGCTGCCCTTATAGCTTCAGGGGCATCAGCTGGAGCAGTGACTGATCCCAGTCGGCAAGACCCGAATGGAAAAACTGCAGCTTCAATAGCTGCCTCTAATGGCCACAAGGGTCTTGCAGGTTATCTGTCAGAGGTGGCGTTAACAAACCATCTCTCATCGCTCACACTTGAAGAAACCGAGAGTTCAAAAGACACTGCTCAAGTGGAAACAGAGAGAACTTTGAATTCCATCTCAGAACAAAGTCCTTCTGGTAACGAGGATCAAGTTTCACTGAAAGACACACTGGCTGCAGTTCGAAATGCAGCTCAAGCAGCTGCAAGAATCCAGGCAGCTTTTCGTGCACATTCATTCAGAAAGCGAAAACAAAGAGAAGCAGCTATATCTGCTTGCTTACAAGAGTACGGGATCTATTGTGAAGATATCGAAGGGATCTCGGCTAAGTCGAAGCTAACGTTTGGAAAGGTCAGGAACTACCATTTAGCAGCTTTATCTATTCAGAAGAAGTATCGTGGCTATAAAGGTCGTAAAGAGTTTCTGGATCTTCGCCAGAAAGTTGTAAAGATTCAGGTATTTTAACAGCTTTAGTGAGATGAACATAGTTGTTTCCCATTAGCCTTTGGCGTCTCATGCAGCTCTTTATTCTCTTTTATTTCTGGCAGGCTCATGTGCGAGGTTACCGCATAAGGAAAGATTACAGAGTAATCTGTTGGGCAGTAGGAATTATAGATAAGGTTGTACTCAGGTGGAGAAGAAAAGGAGTTGGGCTAAGTGGGTTCAGGCAAGACCAAGACGTAGAGAGTACAGAGGACAGTGAAGACGAGGACATTCTCAAGGTGTTCCGCAAGCAGAAAGTAGATGGGGCAGTGAACGAGGCTTTCTCTCGTGTTCTATCGATGGTCAATTCTCCAGAGGCTCGCCAGCAATACCACCGCGTGCTCAAGAGATATTGTCAGACAAAGGTTAGTAGTTTTACAAGAGATGAATCAAAGTTATAATAATTATGCTGGACTTGTTTTTAGTGTTTCTTTTCACAAGTTAGGATAAAGTGATATGAACTTACATGATAATGAAGATGCTTGAATGAATATTTGCAGGCTGAGCTTGGAAAAACAGAGACATTAATTGGAGATGACGACGATGGGTTGTTCGACATAGCTGATATGGAATATGACACTTTGTTTGCATTGCCTTGAGGGGAAAGACAGGCAAGAACATCTCTGTGAATTTAGAGGTTTAATAGTGTCTGTAGATTTTGTGAAGTTTCAAGAGTGAATAGTTTAGATTTATAGAGTTGCATGCAAAGAAGAAAACAAGGAAGAGCTCTTGTTAGTAGTTTCTGTAAATGGTCTTATTGGGGCTAACTTAAAATGCTTAAAGACTTTGATGTGTTGGATAAGCAAAACAATGTATATACAAATTTGTGTTATCGTATGAATCTTTTGGTGCACATAGTTCAAATTCATTCAGCTAAAAAAAAATGAATGAATAAATAATAAATTTTTTAAAATTGTTCAATTCTTTTATATTCAAATTTGGGAGAGAAATGGGATTCCACTTTCTTTATTTTTCAATATAATTTTTCATCTTTAATTTTTGTATTACGGTTAAACTGATTTTTGATTGAATATAATTTTACATTCAATTACAAAAAAAAACATATTTTAAAATAAAATCAAAAATTGAATTAATTTGAGTAAATGCTAATATAAAAAAAAAATTTATCTAAATAATTTTTTTGTCAAGTTGCTATTAAAGTATTAAACTATTAATTAATTCGTTACAAAATATCTAAATCACGAGTGAAAAAAAAAAAAAAAACATTCTCCAGTCTCAATAGGCGTTGAAAAAAAAAAACTAAGAAGTGACACGTGCGTCATTCCAACCGTTAAATTAACGCAAAGGAGAAGATTTAATGATTCAGCAAAGTTTTTTTGTCGTCTTGTCACTATCGAACCCAAGCGCATTTTAGCAACCACCGCCCATTTCACAATTCACAGATGCTTCTCTTTGACACAGAAGAAGAACTCATCAGAAGAAGAAGAAGCTTCTCCGATCTCTCTTCTCTCATCTCTATCTGTAATGTTTTCTTATTCCTCTCGTCGTCTTTCTCTATCCAGATTCTCACGATTTAGCTCTCTGTGTTTGTTGAACGATTTCTAATTTTGTTGTAATCTGAATCATTCTCAGTGAAATCAAGCGATCTAGAAGAATCTGGCAAAATCTTAGGTGACGAATGTTGGGACTGCAACGAGAAACATCCTCGATGTACAAGAGAACGTCATCGAGAGATTATTCTCCAATGGTCGACGTCGAAGATAGCTCAGGTACGCACAAAACATGCATCGTTTTATAGAAACTAGTTTCAAAATTTTAACTATGAAAATTTCGAATTTGTCTTCAGGTGTATTAGAGAATGAGGTTAACAATGAAATGGAAACTACAAATCCTTCATGGAAGTGTTCTCTTCCACATGTTCTAGTGGCTACGATTTCGTCGTTTCTATTCGGTTACCATTTAGGGTTCGTGATTGGTTTTGACTCTTCTTCTTGAATATTGTTGTGATTACTTGTGTTGAACTATTTTTTTGGTTGCTACAGAGTTGTTAATGAACCACTTGAAAGCATTTCGTCTGATCTTGGTTTTAGTGGTGATACATTAGCTGAAGGTATTCATTACTTCTTAATGCTTAATACATGGCAGTAATCATCACATTTACTGCTTATATAACTTCTGTTTGCTTCTTTATGTGAAAGGTTTGGTGGTTAGTGTATGTCTTGGTGGCGCGTTTATCGGATCTTTATTCAGTGGAGGAGTTGCTGATGGGTTTGGTAGACGGAGAGCCTTTCAGCTTTGTGCTTTGCCTATGATTTTGGGTGCTTTTGTAAGGTAATTTGGGAATCTCCTCCGAGCTCTGGTTCTTAAAGTGTAGTCAGCTAGTGTTTCTTTAAGCTAGACTTAGGAATTGGCAAAAGCTATTGTAATCAAATCCCAAGAAGGCACGCTTAAAAGTGTTGACCATTTCTTCATTAGAGATAGTACTGATACCTGCAAATATCTAGTGACTGTTCTAGTACATATATTTACCAGAAGCAAGATCCTATCTCAGGGTTACAACATGTTTTCGATTCTCTGTTTCATTTCTCTAAGAAAAGACTTACAGTGCTGAATGAAGAGAAATCTTGCAGATCAAATTAAATAACCAATAATCTTTACCAGTATTCTGATCCCACTCACTAATGTATATTTTGATTTGCCATGTGTATTTGATGTAGCTCATATCAAAATATTATGATCCTTTAGCAAGAGTTGGCCTCGTTTTTATTAGTTTGGTTTGTTTCTGATGCTAAAATGTGTTTCTCTCAGTGGAGTTAGCAACAGCTTAGCTGTCATGCTTTTGGGAAGATTCTTGGTTGGGACTGGCATGGGTCTTGGGCCACCTGTGGCAGCACTTTATGTGACAGAGGTACGTATATGCTGGCGTCCAAAGTACTGATTATGGATTTTACTCTGCAACAAGTTTTGAGCCGCTTGACTTCTTATGCAAATGTCCCAAATTTTGACTAGGTATCACCAGCTTTTGTTAGGGGAACATATGGAAGCTTCATACAGATAGCTACATGTCTGGGACTAATGGCAGCCCTGTTTATAGGGATCCCAGTCCATAATATCACTGGTTGGTAAGTTGCTATCACCTTTTGTACGACGCTCTAAACCACAATTTATAACGTTTTGATAGTCTATGTTATTATGGTACCCAGGTGGCGTGTCTGTTTCTGGCTATCAACGATACCTGCTGCACTACTCGCTCTGGGAATGTTCCTATGTGCTGAGTCTCCACAGTGGCTATTCAAGGTCTGCTTCATTATTCACTTTTACAATGTTCTGTTGTATGTTGAACCTGAAAATTGCACTTAATTTTACATTATTTTTGAAACGGTCATATCTTATGCAGCAAGGGAAGATAGCTGAAGCAGAAGCCGAGTTTGAGAGGCTGCTCGGAGGGTCTCATGTGAAAACAGCAATGGCAGAATTATACAAACTAGATCTAGACAAGACGGATGAACCAGATGTTGTGAGCCTCTCGGAACTGTTATATGGTCGGCATTCAAGAGGTATGTATAACTCTTCTTTTTTTTTTTCTCCGGGAAAGTAACTGCACATATGTATGTTAATTGTTGTGTCTATTTGTTTCCTATATAGTACTTTGTTATTCACTTGTTCCTTTTGCAGTTGTTTTTATTGGATCAACCCTGTTTGCTTTGCAACAGCTATCTGGTATAAATGCTGTTTTTTATTTCTCTTCTACCGTTTTCAAAAGTGCCGGAGTACCATCGGACCTAGGCAACATATTTGTTGGAGTTTCAAACCTCTTGGGTAGAGTAGCCCTCTCCTCCTGTTCTTTTGTTTCTTTGCCTTTTCAATTATATGGATCTTGGATTGTAACATTGTTCTGTTATCAGGATCTGTAATCGCGATGGTGTTGATGGATAAAGTAGGAAGAAAGCTTCTTCTCCTTTGGAGTTTTATTGGCATGGTATGTTGTACTGTTTTCTTATTATCAACGTTAATATGACTTAATCCTGTCAAATATGAAGAAAAATCACATATCTCGTTGATGTGTATAGGCAGTAGCAATGGCACTTCAAGTTGGTGCTACAAGTTCATACTTACCACATTTTTCGGCGTTGTGTTTATCTGTCGGTGGCACTCTTGCGTAAGTATTTCTTGAAACTAAAATTTGTTTTCCAAATATATTTCATGTTCTAAATGCAATTGTCATTTGCGATTACAGGTTTGTGCTAACATTCGCCTTAGGAGCTGGTCCAGTACCAGGTTTACTCCTCCCTGAAATCTTCCCAAGTCGAATTAGAGCAAAAGCTATGGCTTTTTGCATGTCGGTGCATTGGGTAAATAAACCCGTCGATTTTACCATCTCATGGATTGTGGATTCATTTTATAACGTTGCTTAACATTGTTGGTTCTGGTTGGACAGGTGATAAATTTCTTTGTGGGTTTACTCTTTCTGAGATTGCTCGAGCAGCTTGGTCCTCGGCTACTATATTCGATGTTTTCTACGTTCTGTTTAATGGCGGTGATGTTCGTGAAGCGGAACGTGATTGAAACCAAAGGCAAAACACTTCAAGAGATTGAGATCTCTCTACTAGCCAAACCATGAATGTGTATTCATTCTCTCTCTCTGTCTTGTCGGTCACTGTTGTATAATCAAATAAAATGATTTAAGTTTTCGGTAGAGTTCGTTAAAATGTTAAATTTCACGTAAACTAATCAATATCTAGATTTGAATATTCTTATTCTCTATTAGAAAACTCTTGGGGTTAAATAGTCGGATGATGAAGGTATGTAAATGTGCAACAAATTAAAGCTAGGGAAAATTTCAAAAGTGTGACTATACATCGAAATTAAAGCTAACACAATCCCTAATGTATCAAATTATGGTTAGATGCTTTGAACTTTAATTTTTTTTCTCTATCATTATTCTCAAATATATTTTTGAGTTTCCATAACAAAAAATTTAACGCTGGAAGCTAACGTGAGAAAAAGAAGAAATATAGCCGATCATTCTTTTTCTTGCACATGATCACCATACAAAAAAACAGGCAAATGTATCGAGGAAATAATTTGCCAACCACTCATTCCAATAAAAGAAAGGTCAAAAATAAACACAAGTCAAAACATTCTCAAATATATAAAGCAATGTTCACCAGAAACTATCATCAATCAATTTAACCTTAGACATCATTCGTTATTGTCCCAGCCAAAACAGTGAAAAACTAAAAAAAAGAAAAAAAAAAGTTAAGAAAATGAAAGAGTCAACAAGACTCTTATGGATATTATCCATCATTGTTTTAGTGGCAGCCGTTTCTAAGGCAGTCTCAGAGCTAGACAACGATGCATTTGATGATGATGATCATACTTCATTGGAAGGCATGACGATTAAACGTGAAGCCTTGGAAGTGAAACCACCAAAAGCTGGCAAAGGCAAAGGCAAAGGTAAAGGTGAAGCCATCGGAGTGAAACCACCAAAAGCTGGCAAACGCAAAGGTAAAGGTCGTGGCACCGTCGCGGCAGGACCTGAGATGAATTGGCCTGGACAATGGGAGTTATTCATGAAGAATTCTGGTGTATCAGCCATGCACGCAATTTTGATGCCTTTGATCAATAAAGTTCAGTTTTACGACGCAACCATTTGGAGAATTTCACAAATCAAGTTGCCTCCTGGTGTAGCTTGCCATGTTTATGACCAAAAGGCTAATAAAGTTGATTGTTGGGCTCACTCTGTCCTCGTCGATATCAACACCGGAAACATCAAGCCTCTTGCGGTAACAAAATTACTATTTATTACTCCCTCCGTTCTTTTTTCATGTTTTAGCTAAAAACACGCAGACGAACTTACAAATATATTTCTATTTTTACATTAGTCATGGTTGATCTGATGGATTTAATGGAAACATGACAGCTTACAACAGACACATGGTGTTCGTCGGGAGGTTTAACTGTAAACGGTACTTTGGTAAGTACTGGAGGATTCCAAGGAGGAGCAAACACGGCAAGGTACCTTTCCACCTGCGAAAACTGTGTATGGATTGAATATCCAAAGGCACTCGCTGCAAGGAGATGGTACTCAACACAAGCGACTCTTCCCGATGGCACTTTCATCGTTGTTGGAGGCCGCGACGCTCTCAACTACGAGTATATCCTTCCGGAAGGACAAAACAACAAGAAACTTTATGACTCACAACTTCTTAGACAAACAGATGATCCTGAAGAAAACAATCTTTACCCTTTTGTTTGGCTTAACACCGATGGTAACCTCTTCATTTTCGCTAACAACCGATCCATTCTTCTTAGCCCGAAAACAAATAAAGTTCTCAAAGAGTTCCCTCAACTTCCTGGTGGTGCTCGTAACTACCCTGGTTCCGCTTCCTCGGCTCTTCTCCCCATCCGCCTCTACGTTCAAAACCCCGCTGTCATCCCCGCTGATGTCCTCATTTGTGGTGGTGCAAAACAAGACGCTTACTTCCGCGCTGAGAAGTTGAAAATTTACGATTGGGCCTTGAAAGATTGTGCAAGGATAAGCCTCAATAGTGCTAAGCCTGTATGGAAAACAGAGACCATGCCAATGTCACGTGTGATGAGTGATACTGTGATCCTCCCAAATGGAGAAATTCTTATTATTAATGGTGCAAAACGTGGCTCCTCCGGTTGGCACTTAGCCAAAGACCCAAATTTTGCTCCACTCTTGTACACACCTAACAAACCTTTAGGCAAACGTTTCAAAGAACTCGCTCCTTCAACTATCCCTCGCGTCTACCATTCCATCGCAATCGCTCTTCCTGACGGTAAAGTTCTTGTTGGTGGAAGCAACACCAACAACGGTTACCAATTCAACGTTGAGTACCCAACCGAGCTCCGCATTGAGAAATTCTCACCACCTTATCTTGATCCAGCTCTTGCCAATATGAGACCAAGAATCGTAAACACCGCTACACCAAAACAGATTAAGTATGGACAAATGTTTGACGTAAAGATCGAGCTTAAACAACAAAACGTAGCAAAGGAGAATGTAATGGTGACAATGTTGGCACCATCATTTACTACACATAGTGTATCAATGAACATGAGGTTGCTTATGTTGGGTATTAACAATGTCAAGAATGTTGGTGGAGATAATCATCAAATCCAAGCCGTTGCTCCTCCTAGTGGAAATGTTGCTCCTCCTGGTTATTATCTTCTCTTTGCCGTCTACAATGGTGTCCCTAGCGTTGGAGAATGGATTCAGATTGTGTAATTTTGATATGCATATGTAGTGATAAACTTATTTTTTGAAACGAAACCTATAACATGTTTGTAAGGCTAATTTTTTTCTTTATACTTGTATGAATATATTCTTTGATTCTTATAATTATTATATTTTTTGAATAACTGTTTTGTGATTGATATAACAAATTTTAAAAAATTATCATAGTGAAATCACTTATAGAAGGTATCAGTTTTAGGTGTCACTAAAAGGTTTGAATAAAAACATATTTTATTATTCTCTTTTTTTTTTTTCATTTTAAATGATGTTAAAGATTTTTGCACCTAGAATAAAAAAATAATTTATTTATATGTTTTTCTATATTAAAATTTTAACATATTACATACTTAAAAAAATGTAACCAATGAAAAAGTAAATCAAATAATATAAAGAGTCAAAAACAATTTAAAAAATTAATTTTCATTAACAATTGAAAATCAAAATATCAAATAATATGAAACAAACAAAAATTTCTAAAATATTAAGTATAATAAAACTGAGGGCGTAATAAATAATGTTATTCGTAAAAAGAAAAAAAAAAAAAAATAATGTTATTCGTTTTTAATATGTTTTGTAGATAAGAAAAAAAATTCTATTTCATAAACGTTTTTAAATAAAATACATCAAAAACTAATCGATTTATTACTAATTATAATTTAATTAATTATTTTAGAATTATGTCTAAAATATTATGAGGATCGTTCAATTTTGTTTTATAATTCTCCAAAAATAAATAAAAGAAAAAAGCTTTATCTCTACCGTTGTCGTCACTTAATCTCCGACGGAGGAAAAGTAGCCACCGCTTGAAGAATCATTCATAAACACACATATAGAGAGCTCTGAATCTCGAGGAAGAAGATGGTCAGGATCATTCCCATGGCTGCTTCCTCCATTCGACCTTCCCTCACCTGCTTATCTTCTTCTCCTCGCTTCCCCATCTCCCTCCTCTCCAGAAATCTCTCTCGCACTCTCCGTAATCATCTTCCACCTTTCGTTGACTATAGAATTTAGAATCAATCATTGTTCAATTGATTAGTGAATTCTAGAACTAGGGTTGTTACAAAGTTCCTAAATTTCTGGTTGATTCGTTGACAAATTACTATATTGTTCAATTTTGTTGCAGATGTTCCTCAATCACAGCTTTTTGGTTTAAATTCTCATAAGCTTTTGAGAAGAAGTGTAAACTGTTTAGGAGTGGCTGAATCTGGTAAACCAGCTCAAGCTAGTACAGCTACTGCACAAGATGATCTTCTCACCTGGGTCAAAAATGATAAGAGAAGAATGCTTCATGTTGTTTATCGTGTTGGCGATTTGGACCGGACGATAAAGTACATAACTTTGAATTTCCTGTTATATGATTTGGTGGAGGATTAAGTTTAACTGAGTCATCTGATTGATGTAGGTTTTATACTGAATGTCTTGGAATGAAGCTTCTACGCAAGCGTGATATACCGGAAGAGAAGTATACAAATGCTTTCCTTGGTTATGGACCTGAAGATTCACACTTTGTGATTGAGCTTACTTATAGTAAGTCGTATCTTTATCCTCCTTTTATGCTAGTGCCGAGATGCAGAGTATTGTAGTTCATTTAGCTCCAGTGAGCTTAAGACTATGCATTTTATATTAAGATGGTTGGCTTAGCTTTCTTAGTGTCATTTTGTTTACAGATTATGGAGTTGACAAGTATGACATTGGGGCTGGTTTTGGTCACTTCAGTATTGCTGTCGACGATGTGAGCCTCTACAATCTATATTGAATATTGTCCTCCTTTTCTTTGAAACAGTGTTTTATATGTCTGGATTTTACTCAAATCTTTCCACTTTATGGTCTTATTTCTAAGATGTGAACTTTCTTTCCAAAAAGGTGGCGAAAACTGTAGAGCTTGTGAAAGCCAAAGGGGGAAAAGTAGCCCGGGAGCCTGGTCCTGTCAAAGGTGGCAAAACTGTGATCGCATTCATTGAAGATCCTGATGGTTACAAATTTGAACTCTTGGAAAGAGGTCCTACACCAGAACCTCTTTGCCAAGTTATGCTCCGTGTTGGTGATCTCGATAGGGCCATAAAGTTCTATGAGAAGGTGAGTCCTATAAAATTGTTTTGAGATGTGACAGTTTATAGCCTGAACAGTAAATGTTTTGATCTGATATAGTTTATATTTCTTTTATCAGAATGCATTCTTATCCACTGATCATATGTGCTTGCTTTCTTTATAGGCTTTTGGAATGGAACTTCTGCGAACAAGAGACAACCCAGAGTACAAGGTAACTTGCAATGCCTCACAAATTTAATTCTTACTCATGCGGCCTTGAACTTCTCTTTTCTATGTTTCTAACTGCAAAACCTGCTACTATTGTTTGTTCAATCGGTTTGATTTAATTTTTTGTGTAAACTCGCTTACCGTAAGTGGTTATTTGCAGTACACAATAGCCATGATGGGATATGGTCCAGAAGATAAATTTCCTGTCCTAGAGCTGACATATAACTATGGTGTCACTGAATATGATAAAGGAAATGCTTATGCTCAGGTAAGAGATTTTTGACATTCTGTTCGTTGAAATTTATTTTCAATTGGAGGATAGCCATAGTTTTAACTTGTTTGCTTGTGTTTGATTACTATCAGATTGCTATAGGGACGGATGACGTGTACAAAACTGCAGAAGCTATAAAACTCTTTGGGGGAAAAATCACGAGGGAACCTGGTCCCTTACCAGGTATTAGCACGAAGATCACCGCATGTCTGGATCCTGATGGTTGGAAATCGGTAAGATATTGGTGTGTTGAGATAGATTCATATTGAGGGAAAGAACTCCGAATATCACGTTTTGAGTTTGCGAACTTTTGGCATTACAGGTCTTTGTGGACAACATTGACTTTCTCAAAGAACTGGAGTGAGATGTCAAAGGAGAAAAGAGAAGAGAGGCAACAAATGCATGAAAATGGCTTATGAGGGAGACAAAAGGAGAGGCCTTGTTGTGTTACATCGGTTTGGGGTTTGATATAATATCTCTCAGAGTGCTGAGTATTTGTTCAATGTTTTTCAGAATCTAGTGTAGTTGTTTTACATGTTACGTCTTGTATATTAGTTCCACTTAACATTAATTGCCAATAAATAAGATGATAAGTGATCTATTCGAACTTAAAACAACAACAAAACTTATACAATGCTTATTGGCTCTTTGGGGACATGTGAAAACATAGAACGTATGAACAAATCTAATTCCTCCAAATCTTATGCCTAGTCGAAGTTATGATGATCCTTACACTAAAAAACATCGAAGCTTGACATCATTTCTTGAATGTCATTCCTTTTTCTTCTTAGTTTTGTTTGTTTCGGGATTTTATTTACTAAAAAGTATGTATGGATAGATTAACCGAGCTAGATTTTAGTGATACAAAAAATTTGTGAATTAGATAATCTTTTGCTGAACAAAAATTTACCTTAGACGAAGCAAAGATTGAAACATGTCAAACGACATCGTATAATATACTAAAAAATTAGCGTTAGATAAACTTGTATACGACGTCGTATAGATCTTTTTATAGAACTAGAAGTTAACCTAGACAACACAAAATTAAAACATGCTAAACGACGTCGAATAAATACTAATCTATTCGACGTCGTTTGGCATGTATCAATCTTTATGTCACCTAGGTTAACATTCTTGTTCTATAAAAGGATCCAAATCACAGTTTTATGTTTTCATAGCCGCTGCACTTTTCTTATAACAAACATAGCGAAAACACATCATAAGAAAGTTTGTGCTTTTTTGATCGCATCAATGAAGAAATCTAACATTCGATTGAATTCTTTTGCAAAAGGTATGTGATAATGTAACAATGTTTAAGATATTTTACATTCAGTCGATTTTATTTAGAGTTTTTAAATATTTGCATAATTTTTTGGTTGTCTTATTATTGAAATCTATTTGCTAATCTTTTTATATTATTATTAGTTTGATTGCTTGATGTTTATGTTTTGACTCCTGAATTTTTCAAATGAAAAGATAAAATAATTCAAATTTAGTATAAAAAATTATCTAATTTAATATAAAACATTTTTGAAAAAATCATTTGATAAATGTATATCATCTTTAGAGGTGGGAAAAATATCTGAAATCTTAATCCAATCTGATCGAAAGATGATATATGAAATTTCCGGATCTAGATCCAATTTTTTTTTTAAAACATGATATTGAGATCCGACTTGGATCTACTTCCAAATATAAAACTCTTAATATATACATGTATATATGTCTGAAAAATATAATTTATAATTATATTTCGTTTAAAAGAAATAAAATTGTGTGGTAATTTTAACCATGATATATATTTTATTTTTTAAAATGATTATAAAAATATATTGAAAATTTTTTGATGACATCTTTAATAATAATACAATTTTATTGTAATTTTCTAAATGTTCCAAAGAGGGAAAATATATTTAAAATTCTCTCAGATTTTATCCTTTTTTGTATTGTTTTTAATTTTATGTTAATGCTCTTATTGGTCTAGAATTTGGGATTTGTATAAACGAAATCTATTAGTTTTATTTTGAAAACAAATTTCCATAATAAAACAAATGGTTGATTAGAGAGTAATGAAGCAATTTAGGAGGAAAATTTGGAGAATTTAATTAGAGAAGACTAGAAAACAAAAGCTGAAGTGAGTGTGGAATCTGAGAGGTATTTCCTTTTTCTTACATAATAGGTTAAAAATTCAAAAAGAGGGAAAAAAATATTCAAAATGACAGTGTGTTTTTCAATTGCTGTTTTCAGATTTTTATCCTTTTATTTGACTGTTTTCTATTTTATGTTAAAGCTCTAATTGGTATTAATTTTTGGATTTGTAGAAACATTATCTCTTATTTTTTTTGTTTGTAAAGTAAATTGGCATAATGAAATATAAATAGAAATTGACTTTGACTAAAAATTTATATAACATAATGGTGAATTGTAAAAAAGGTAAAAAAAAAAATTATTTGACTTCTATAATAGGATGGTAGAATAATAATTAAGAAAGAATCTTTAGATTATGCAAAATCTATGGACATTCATGTAACCTACTTATATTTTGGTCAAATCATGTAGCACTTAATGGTAATATATAAAAATTGACTTTGACTAAAAATTTCTAGAAAATAAAGTAATAGTGAAATGAAGAAAATGTAAGAAATTTTTATTTGAATTTTAATAATGAAGAAAAATATCTTTAGAAAAGAGAAAAAAATCTAATCACCATTAAGTGCTACATGATTTGACCAAGAAATAAGTAAGTTACATGAATGTCCATAGATTTTGCATAATCTAAAGATTCTTTCTTAATTATTATTTTACCATCATATTATACAAGTCAAATAAAATATCTTACCTTTCTTCATTTCACTATTATTTAGTCAAAGTCAATTTACATATTCTTAATTTTATTATGCCAATTTACTTTACAAAAAAAAGAAATAAAAGATTTTTTCTACAAATCCAAAAGTAAATACCAATCATAGCTTTAACATAAAATAGTAAAAAGTCAAATAAAAAGATAAAAATCTGAAAACATCTAATGAAAAACAAACTGCCATTTGAATATATTTTTTTCCCTTTTTTTGAACTTTGAACCTATTATTTAAGAAGAGAGAAACACCTCTCAGATTCGATACTCAATTCAACTTTTGTTTTCTAATCTTCTTTAATTAAATCCTCCGGATCTTCCTCCTAAATTTCTTCCTTGCTCTCTAACCCACCAATATAGTTCTTTACACTCTCTATAATTCCGAAAGTCTGCTTTTTTATGTTGTAATTTCCTGTTGTTATGGCGAAAAAGCGTCAAACCAATCCCGGTGTTAGAGTCATCGGACGAAGAATTTATGACTCCAAAAATGGCAAATCATGTCACCAGGTAAAACATAATTATGATTCTTAATTTTCATTCTTTATTAGATGATAAAGTTTCGTTTTCTTCTATTGAAATGTTGGTTATTTCTTTGTAGTGTCGACAAAAGACTCTTGACTTTGCTGCACCATGCAAGGTCATGAAGAAGAACAAGCTCTGTCCCATTAAGTTTTGTTATAAATGCTTATCAAACAGGTTCGTTTTCTTTTTTTTTTCGTTCTTTAAATTTTTTTTTCTCAGAGATTATGTGTTCTTATTATGTGATTTTGATTTGAATCATAGGTATGGTGAAAATGCAGAAGAAGTAGCAAAGCTGGATGATTGGATATTGGAAAGCAAAAAGTGCTTTCTGTTTCACTGGGAACCAAACAGAAGTGGCTGGCTGCACTCAGCAAAATCCCACTAAACTCACCAGGCTCATTCACGTTCTTTCGGATCATGAAACTCATGTTTGGTGCCACATTCTCTACCTGAATTTTCTCCCACTTGTTCCCCGAAGAACTCATGATACCTGTGTAGTAGTTGAGAGTCATTCGCTGTGCTAGCTTCACTACTTCAGCTGCACCTTTTGCAGACAATCCTATATCGAAAACATATATCACAATCAAGGCCGGGCCAAAGATATTGGCGAACCGAATAGTTGTAATATAATGACATTTATTTCAATTTTCAACATTCAATAGAGTGTTTTAAACTAGAGTTACCTGGGCTAATTTCAGCTAAGTTGGTAGACGAAAGGGTCGAGATGCAAACACAAAAGAAGACTAATGCGAAAAAGAATGCAAATGAAGAAGCATCAGAATCATCACCAAGACCCAAAGCAAAACTCAAGCTCATCATTTCTGAACAATCTTGAATTTTTCTTTGTAACTTTTGGATATGCCTTTAAATAGTTTTCAGAAGTCTGAAAAGTTCAGTTCGGTCAAATGTTTTGGTTTAATGAAAATTGAAAAGTGAAAACTGAAGTTGAGTGTGATATGCTTGTTTTATGTTCCACATCCGTAATAGATCTAAGTTTTTTTTTTTTTTTGAATGAACATATAGATCTTAGATTTTAGTTATTAGTTCTTACATCTTTACTAAGCTCAATCGTGGCTGTTCCATAAATTAGTAAAATGGGTTAAGCTAATCTTAATTTTTACTCTGAGTCACCACTAATCTTTGATTATACGTATGAAGTCGAAAGTGTTTTCATAATAATACTGTAATTCATATCTATCTAAATATCTGTAATAATTAAGTTTGGTTTTGGAGTCATAAGTTTAGATTTGTATTTTAATCAATGGAAATGAAATCAAAATAACTCCGAAAGAATTATACATTAGGAAATTTTATATTTTATATAAGAAAATAGAAAAAAAATTTATTAAAAGGGGAATTTAACTCAAACAATAACTGAATAAAGTCAAACAAAAATGTGAAAAATGGGAAAATATCTTAGTAAATAGGAAACATAGTTGATAAAAATATTGAATTGTTTTGTTATTCCAAAAAACTAAGTATATAGTAAAGATCTATTTTGGAAAGTTGAAATAATCACATTTAATTCTTTTTTTTTTTACAGCTAATCAAATTTAACTCTTTATAAAATAATATCACCCTATTTAATTAGAGTCAACAAAATATTAATGTAGATATTCAGCTTTCAATACAAGAAATTAATTTTTCTGAATATAATACATGTCAATATACATTTAACATATGTGAGATGTTTAAAATTATGTTTATTTAGTAATATTAAAAAAAAATATGTGAAAAATGAGAAAACATCATTGTAAATAGAAAAACATAGTTGATGAAAGTTAGATATTTCATATAATTTGTTTTTCATTAAAAAATGAATTATTTTATTGTAAGATAAAATGATTTAATAAAAATAAATTTCAAAATTAAATTTGATCTTGAATATATAGAAGAAGTTTATTTTAGATATTATGTTTGGGAAATAATATACTTAAAAGAAAAAAATCAAAAACTTCTCACAAAACAAGAAAAAGTATATATATATATATATAACTAAATATAAAATATTTTTACGTAAATATAGATATATGTTTACAAATAGTCAAATTTAATAAATCAAGATTATACCAATAAAAACAAAATTTTTTTTCCACATCTACTATAATTTTAGTTCTTAAGACGAACAAAACTACTCAAACAATACATTTTGCTTAGAACGTTTCATAATATTTAGATCACATAAAATAACATAGTACAGAAAGCAATAACATTAAAATATATGTAGTTTGGCTATAATATAGTACACACTAAAATTACAAACGATTATGGACAACTTAACACGCTTTAAAAGTTAAATGTCTAAACATGTAGAGATTTTGGTGAGATCGTGGCGACAAATTCTAACGTATAATTTCAGCCGCACAAGGAGTTCTTCTTTCACTGATGTGTAACTCAAGCAGTATAAACGATGTAACTCAAGCAGTATAAACGATGTAACCCTAAACTGAATATGTTAAAACATAGAATCTATGTAAAAAAAACTTAATAGTAGACCTATAAACATTTTTCTCCAAATCTTATGCATAGTCGAAGTTGCAGGAGCTTTAAACTAAAGTACCTATACTTTGAAAATTGAAACTTGATATCAATTCTGAAATGTTCTTTTCTAGTCTTCTTTTGTTTGATTTGGTATTTTATTTATTGTAGAACCTAGGAAAAATTATAATAGGGTTTATGGATGGTTTAATCCCCAATTGAATACGAGATATATAACATTTTGTAAGGTAGATATTACATTACCAAAACTAGTTTAGGCGACATAAAAATTGAGAATATGTCAAACGACGTCGTTTAAAAAAAATATATATATATATATATATATATGACATCGTGTGACATGATTTAATCCTTGTTTCATTTACGTTAAATTTTTGTTCTATTAAAAGATCAAACTCATCAAATTTACTGTGTGTATCCGCCGATTCTCTTAGAACAAACATTTCGAAACATAACTTAAGCAAGTTTGTGTGAAATTTCAATTGTGTCAATGAAGAGAATTCAAATTCGATTAAACTATTTGTGAAAGGTATGTGCTAATAATACAATGTTTTTTTTATACATTCATTTGATTTAATTATATGTTTTCAAATATTTTCATAAGAGTTTGGTTATTTTTATAAATGAATATTCTCTGATTATCTCTTAGTTACTTCTTGTTAATTTGTTTGTATGTTTGTATGTTTGTTTTGTTTTCTTTTGTTTGATTGTTTGATCTTTATGTTTTGTTTAATTTGTTTTGTTTTCTTTTGTTTGATTGTTTGATCTTTATGTTTTGTTTAATCATTCTTTATATAAAATTATTTCGAAGAAAAATTGTGAATCTATAAATCTATCATCTTTAGGGGTGGGAGAATAATCTGTTTGATACCTCGTCCAATCCAATCTGAAAGGTATTAAAAAATAAATTTTTCTCTATATAAGTTCTCCGTATGGATAAAAAAAAATTCAATTTTGAATATTATGATATCGAAATTTGATTTGGATCTACTTCCAAATATAATTTTATTTGAATATATGTATGATAAATATAAATATTAAAAAAATATTTCTATGTTAGAAAATATGTGTGGTATTTTTTTAATAACCCTAATAATTGTTTTTAAAATAAATTAAAATTTTAAACAAAATATATTTTACAATTTGTTTTTGTAATTAATATTATTATTCTAATAATTTATGCTAATTTCTACATATCTGAGATCTTGATACTCCGTACCCAATCTAATTGTTCTTTAAAATTATTTCATATAATTACAAAGTATTACTAATTATGAAGTTTTACATGGTTTGACCAAAAACAAAATTTTATAGAAATAAGCATAATTTCCCCCAAATTCAAAAGATTCGTTTTAATTTTATTCTACTACCATATTATACTAGTCAAAAGATTTTTTCATAGTCATAATTTTTTTTCAAATTATTTTACCATAATATTATACTCGTCAACTAAAACATTTATTATCTTTCCCATTTTACCAATTTTTCAGTCAACCATAATAATATGCTTGACTAGAAACTTGTACAATAGAATGGTAAAATGAAAAAAAAATCATAATTTTTTTTGTCTGACTAGTACAATATTATGGTAAAATAATTCAAACAAATATTTAAAATAAATGTTTCTACAAATTATAAATATTACCAATTTATATTTTTTTTCCCTTCTTTTGACTTTTTCACCGGTTATTTAAGATCGGAAAGAAAACTAAATTCCTCACCATTCTAACTTTTGCTTTCTCTATATTTTTTTTGAGTTCCCAAATTTTTCCCCTAAATTTTTATATTACTTTAGATTGAGCTTATGTGTTTTTCTCAAATGTTTATTCTCCATGAGAGATAGCTTCTGCCCGGTAGTACTTCGCAATGCGTAAGTTTGAAAATATGTATGCATAGAAAAACACGTAAAGAACTCAAAGAATGCAGATATTGCAAAGAATATAGTTGCAAATATTGTAAAACAATATTATTATCAAAGGACTTGGAGGGCCAATTTGGTTTATGTTACATGTATTTAAAAAAATATATTTAAAATGCATGTCACATATGTTAATTTTGGCCTTTCAAATTCTTTGATTATATCATTGTTCGACAGATTAGATGCTTTATGTTTTTGTTATATACATATTCTTTGAGTTGCTTTTATATGCATACATGTTTCAAAAGTTACTGGTTGTGTAGTACTACAGTGCACAAGCTCTCGCTCAACGATCTAAACTTTGAAGAAGCATGTGAGAATTTAAGATTTTTGTTTTGAAAATTATCTTTTTAAATTATTAAGGAGAGTATAATGAATTTTACGATTATATCCGGTTACCCACTAGAAAGTTGGAAATGTAAGAATATATTATAGATGAATCTTTGTAATCTAGATTATTATTTTTATTCATTTTAGCAAATTTCTACGAATCCATCCAAATAGTTTTTTTATAGGAGTTTAAATATCATAAATTTCATAGTAGAAGGAATTCATTCTAAATCACTCAGCCTCTCTAAGCCTCTAATTGATCCCACTAGTATAAGGAAGTCATTCTAAATCGTCTTATACATACATGGATAAGTCAGACTACCCGAGATAACCTGTTACTTTTTTTTATAGAATTCTTAAACCCAATCCATTTTGAAAAAATTCGACCCGATTCGTTTAATTTTCTACTTACACTGGTTTTAAAATACACAAAACCCTAGTTTTGATTTTTCTAAGTAATGTAATTAACTTGAAATAATATTGATTGACGTAGGAACATGTATCACAAATAATCAGACTCGCTCCCAACAACTCTAGTTTTGATTCTTCTAAGTAATGTAATTAACTATAAAGTCCATTGTCCACCTTAGAAGAGGCAAATCGGTAAGATATTGGTGTGTTGAGATAGATTCATATTGATGGAAAGAGCTTTGAATATCGCGTTTTGAATTTGTAAACTTTTGCCAGGTCTTTGTGGACAACATTGACTTTCTCAAAGAACTGGAGTGAGATGTCAAAGGAGAAAGGAGAAGAGAGGCAACAAATGCATGAAATGGCTTATGAGGGAGACAAGAGGAGAGGCCTTGTTGTGTTACATCGGTTTGGGGTTTGATATAATATCTCTCAGAGTGCTGAGTATTTGTTCAAAGTGAATGATTTGTTTTTCAGAATCTAGTGTAGTTGTTTTACATGTTGCGTCTTTGTATATTAGTTCCACTTAACATTAATTGCCAATAAATAAGTTGATAAGTGAATGATAAACAAGAAAAAAATATATCTATCCGAAATTATAACAACAACAAAACTTATACAATGCATATTGGCTCTCTGGGGACATGTGAAAACATAGAACGTATGAACAAATCTGATTATATAATTTTTTTTTAAAACTCCTCCAAATCTTATGCCTAGTCGAAGTTATGATGATCCTTACACTAAAAAACATCGAAGCTTGACATCAATTCTTGAATGTCATTCCTTTTTCTTCTTAATTTTGTTTGTTTTGGGATTTTACAAAAAAAAATATGTATGGATAGATTAACCGAGCTAGATTTTAGTGATACAAAAAATTTGTGAATTAGATAATCTTTTGCTGAACAAAAATTTACCTTAGACGAAGCAAAGATTGAAACATGTCAAACGACATCGTATAATATACTAAAAAATTAGCGTTAGATAAACTTGTATACGACGTCGTATAGATCTTTTTATAGAACTAGAAGTTAACCTAGACAACACAAAATTAAAACATGCTAAACGACGTCGAATAAATACTAATCTATTCGACGTCGTTTGGCATGTATCAATCTTTATGTCACCTAGGTTAACATTCTTGTTCTATAAAAGGATCCAAATCACAGTTTTATGTTTTCATAGCCGCTGCACTTTTCTTATAACAAACATAGCGAAAACACATCATAAGAAAGTTTGTGCTTTTTTGATCGCATCAATGAAGAAATCTAACATTCGATTGAATTCTTTTGCAAAAGGTATGTGATAATGTAACAATGTTTAAGATATTTTACATTCAGTCGATTTTATTTAGAGTTTTTAAATATTTGCATAATTTTTTGGTTGTCTTATTATTGAAATCTATTTGCTAATCTTTTTATATTATTATTAGTTTGATTGCTTGATGTTTATGTTTTGACTCCTGAATTTTTCAAATGAAAAGATAAAATAATTCAAATTTAGTATAAAAAATTATCTAATTCAATATAAAACATTTTTGAAAAAATCATTTGATAAATGTATATCATCTTTAGAGGTGGGAAAAATATCTGAAATCTTAATCCAATCTGATCGAAAGATGATATATGAAATTTCCGGATCTAGATCCAATTTTTTTTTTAAAACATGATATTGAGATCCGACTTGGATCTACTTCCAAATATAAAACTCTTAATATATACATGTATATATGTCTGAAAAATATAATTTATAATTATATTTCGTTTAAAAGAAATAAAATTGTGTGGTAATTTTAACCATGATATATATTTTATTTTTTAAAATGATTATAAAAATATATTGAAAATTTTTTGATGACATCTTTAATAATAATACAATTTTATTGTAATTTTCTAAATGTTCCAAAGAGGGAAAATATATTTAAAATTCTCTCAGATTTTATCCTTTTTTGTATTGTTTTTAATTTTATGTTAATGCTCTTATTGGTCTAGAATTTGGGATTTGTATAAACGAAATCTATAAGTTTTATTTTGAAAACAAATTTCCATAATAAAACAAATGGTTGATTAGAGAGTAATGAAGCAATTTAGGAGGAAAATTTGGAGAATTTAATTAGAGAAGACTAGAAAACAAAAGTTGAAGTGAGTGTGGAATCTGAGAGGTGTTTCCCTCTTCTTACATAATAGGTGCGGTTAAAAATTCAAAAAGAGGGAAAAAAATATTCAAAATGACAGTGTGTTTTTCATTAGCTGTTTTCAGATTTTTATCCTTTTATTTGACTGTTTTCTATTTTATGTTAAAGCTCTAATTGGTATTAATTTTTGGATTTGTAGAAACATTATCTCTTATTTTTTTTTTTTGTAAAGTAAATTGGCATAATGAAATATAAATAGAAATTGACTTTGACTAAAAATTTATATAACATAATGGTGAATTGTAAAAAAGGTAAAAAAAAAATTATTTGACTTCTATAATAGGATGGTAGAATAATAATTAAGAAAGAATCTTTAGATTATGCAAAATCTATGGACATTCATGTAACCTACTTATATTTTGGTCAAATCATGTAGCACGTAATGGTAATATATAAAAATTGACTTTGACTAAATATTTCTATAAAATAAAGTAATAGTGAAATGAAGAAAATGTAAGAAATTTTTATTTGAATTTTAATAATGAAGAAAAACATCTTTAGAAAAGAGAAAAAAATCTAATCACCATTAAGTGCTACATGATTTGACCAAGAAATAAGTAAGTTACATGAATGTCCATAGATTTTGCATAATCTAAAGATTCTTTCTTAATTATTATTTTACCATCATATTATACAAGTCAAATAAAATATCTTACCTTTCTTCATTTCACTATTATTTAGTCAAAGTCAATTTACATATTCTTAATTTTATTATGCCAATTTACTTTACAAAAAAAGAAATAAAAGATTTTTTTCTACAAATCCAAAAGTAAATACCAATCATAGCTTTAACATAAAATAGTAAAAAGTCAAATAAAAAGATAAAAATCTGAAAACATCTAATGAAAAACAAACTGCCATTTGAATATATTTTTTTCCCTTTTTTTGAACTTTGAACCTATTATTTAAGAAGAGAGAAACACCTCTCAGATTCAATAATCAGTTCAACTTTTGCTTTCTAATCTTATTTAATTAAATCCTCCAGATCTTCTTCCTAAATTTCTTCCTTGCTCTCTAACCCACCAATATTGTTATTTACACTCTCTATAATTCCGAAAGTCTGCTTTTTTATGTTGTAATTTCCTGTTGTTATGGCGAAAAAGCGTCAAACCAATCCCGGTGTTAGAGTCATCGGACGAAGAATTTATGACTCCAAAAATGGCAAATCATGTCACCAGGTAAAACATAATTATGATTCTTAATTTTCATTCTTTATTAGATGATAAAGTTTCGTTTTCTTCTATTGAAATGTTGGTTATTTCTTTGTAGTGTCGACAAAAGACTCTTGACTTTGCTGCACCATGCAAGGTCATGAAGAAGAACAAGCTCTGTCCCATTAAGTTTTGTTATAAATGCTTATCAAACAGGTTCGTTTTCTTTTTTTTTTTCGTTCTTTAACTTTTTTTTTCTCAGAGATTATGTGTTCTTATTATGTGATTTTGATTTGAATCATAGGTATGGTGAAAATGCAGAAGAAGTAGCAAAGCTGGATGATTGGATATTGGAAAGCAAAAAGTGCTTTCTGTTTCACTGGGAACCAAACAGAAGTGGCTGGCTGCACTCAGCAAAATCCCACTAAACTCACCAGGCTCATTCACGTTCTTTCGGATCATGAAACTCATGTTTGGTGCCACATTCTCTACCTGAATTTTCTCCCACTTGTTCCCCGAAGAACTCATGATACCTGTGTAGTAGTTGAGAGTCATTCGCTGTGCTAGCTTCACTACTTCAGCTGCACCTTTTGCAGACAATCCTATATCGAAAACATATATCACAATCAAGGCCGGGCCAAAGATATTGGCGAACCGAATAGTTGTAATATAATGACATTTATTTCAATTTTCAACATTCAATAGAGTGTTTTAAACTAGAGTTACCTGGGCTAATTTCAGCTAAGTTGGTAGACGAAAGGGTCGAGATGCAAACACAAAAGAAGACTAATGCGAAAAAGAATGCAAATGAAGAAGCATCAGAATCATCACCAAGACCCAAAGCAAAACTCAAGCTCATCATTTCTGAACAATCTTGAATTTTTCTTTGTAACTTTTGGATATATGCCTTTAAATAGTTTTCAGAAGTCTGAAAAGTTTTAGTCATTTTTTTTATTCTCTTTTGTCTTTTCCGGTTCAGTTCGGTCAAATGTTTTGGTTTAATGAAAATTGAAAAGTGAAAACTGAAGTTGAGTGTGATATGCTTGTTTTATGTTCCACATCCGTAATAGATCTAAGTTTTTTTTTTTTTTTTTTTAATGAACATATAGATCTTAGATTTTAGTTATTAGTTCTTACATCTTTACTAAGCTCAATCGTGGCTGTTCCATAAATTAGTAAAATGGGTTAAGCTAATCTTAATTTTTACTCTGAGTCACCACTAATCTTTGATTATACGTATGAAGTTGAAAGTGTTTTCATAATAATACTGTAATTCATATCTATCTAAATATCTGTAAAAATTAAGTTTGGTTTTGGAGTCATAAGTTTAGATTTGTATTTTAATCAATGGAAATAAAATCAAAATAACTCCGAAAGAATTATACATTAGGGAATTTTATATTTTATATAAGAAAATAGAAAAAAATTTATTAAAAGGGGAATTTAACTCAAACAATAACTGAATAAAGTCAAACAAAATTGTGAAAAATGGGAAAATATCTTAGTAAATAGGAAACATAGTTGATAAAAATATTGAATTGTTTTGTTATTCCAAAAAACTAAGTATATAGTAAAGATTGAAAAAATTCAAAAATATTAATTTCACTCTTTCGAATATCATATATGTCAAAATTTATTTGATTTGAATGTATAAGAAATCTCCAATTCTATAGTAATATTTATCTAATATGAAATAAAAATAACATGAAAATAATTTAATAAAAGGAAATTAACAATTTCCCATAAAGTAAGAAACAGTAATAACATATTTTTTTTTATGTTGAAAATGAAGACTTGTATTTGCTAACTAAATTTGGAAACTTGAAATAATCACATTTAATTCTTTTTTTTTTTGACAGCTAATCAAATTTAACTCTTTATAAAATAATATCACCCTATTTAATTAGAGTCAACAAAATATTAATATAGATATTCAGCTTTCAATACAAGAAATTAATTGTTTCTGAATATAATACATGTCAATATACATTTAACATATGTGAGATGTTTAAAATTATGTTTATTTAGTAATATTGAAAAAAATATGTGAAAAATGAGAAAACATCATTGTAAATAGAGAAACATAGTTGATGAAAGTTAGATATTTCATATAATTTGTTTTTCATTAAAAAATGAATTATTTTATTGTAAGATAAAATGATTTAATAAAAATAAATTTCAAAATTAAATTTGATCTTGAATATATAGAAGAAGTTTATTTTAGATATTATGTTTGGGAAATAATATACTTAAAAGAAAAAAATCAAAAACTTCTCACAAAACAAGAAAAAGTATATATATATATATAACTAAATATAAAATATTTTTACGTAAATATAAATATATGTTTACAAATAGTCAAATTTAATAAATCAAGATTATACCAATAAAAACAAATTTTTTTTTCCACATCTACTATAATTTTAGTTCTTAAGACGAACAAAACTACTCAAACAATAATTATACATGTTGCTTAGAACGTTTCATAATATTTAGATCACATAAAATAACATAGTACAGAAAGCAATAACATTAAAATATATGTAGTTTGGCTATCAATAAATGAGGTGATTGGTGGATTGATTAATCGTAAATATGGAGTTCCAAGACCATAGATTTTATAATAACTAACTATAAATATACTCAGAAATGGATGTTTTTATTAACATAGCCTAGAAAATGAGACTGTCTCATAGGATGCCTAAAATTAAAACTGAATAGTGTACAATATTAAACATCCATGAGATCGAAATTAAGATTGTTCGTGGATATAGAGTAATATAGTACACACTAAAATTACAAACGATTATGGACAACTTAACACGCTTTAAAAGTTAAATGTCTAAACATGTAGAGATTTTGGAGAGATCGTGGCGACAAATTCTGACGTATAATTTCAGCCGCACAAGGAGTTATTCTTTCACTGATGTGTAACTCAAGCAGTATAAACGATGTAACTCAAGCAGTATAAACGATGTAACCCTAAACTGAATATGTTAAAACATAGAATCTATGTAAAAAAAACTTAATAGTAGACCTATAAACATTTTTCTCCAAATCTTATGCATAGTCGAAGTTGCAGGAGCTTTACACTAAAGTACCTATACTTTGAAAATTGAAACTTGATATCAATTTTGAAATGTTCTTTTCTAGTCTTCTTTTGTTTGATTTGGTATTTTATTTATTGTAGAACCTAGGAAAAATTATAATAGGGTTTATGGATGGTTTAATCCCCAATTGAATACGAGATATATAACATTTTGTAAGGTAGATATTACATTACCAAAACTAGTTTAGGCGACATAAAAATTGAGAATATGTCAAACGACGTCGTTTAAAAAATATATATATATATGACATCGTGTGACATGATTTAATCCTTGTTTCATTTACGTTAAATTTTTGTTCTATTAAAAGATCAAACTCATCAAATTTACTGTGTGTATCCGCCGATTCTCTTAGAACAAACATTTCGAAACATAACTTAAGCAAGTTTGTGTGAAATTTCAATTGTGTCAATGAAGAGAATTCAAATTCGATTAAACTATTTGTGAAAGGTATGTGCTAATAATACAATGTTTTTTTATACATTCATTTGATTTAATTATAAGTTTTCAAATATTTTCATAAAAGTTTGGTTATTTTTATCAATGAATATTCTCTGATTATCTCTTAGTTACTTCTTGTTAATTTGTTTGTATGTTTGTTTTGTTTTCTTTTGTTTGATTGTTTGATCTTTATGTTTTGTTTAATCATTCTTTATATAAAATTATTTCGAAGAAAAATTGTTAATCTATAAATATATCATCTTTAGGGGTGGGAGAATAATCTGTTTGATACCTCGTCCAATCCAATCTGAAAGGTATTAAAAAGTAAATTTTTCTCTATATAAGTTCTCCGTATGGATCCAAAAAAATTCAATGTTGAATATTAAGATATCGAAATTTGATTTGGATCTACTTCCAAATATAATTTTATTTGAATATATGTATGATAAATATAAATATTAAAAAAATATTTCTATGTTAGAAAATATGTGTGGTATTTTTTTAATAACCCTAATAATTGTTTTTAAAATAAATTAAAATTTTAAACAAAATATATTTTACAATTTGTTTTTGTAATTAATATTATTATTTTAATAATTTATGCTAATTTCTACATATCTGAGATCTTGATACTCCGTACCCAATCTTGTTGTTCTTTAAAATTATTTCATATAATTACAAAGTATTACTAATTATGAAGTTTTACATGGTTTGACCAAAAACAAAATTTTATAGAAATAAGCATAATTTCCCCCAAATTCAAAAGATTCGTTTTAATTTTATTCTACTACCATATTATACTAGTCAAAAGATTTTTTCATAGTCATAATTGTTTTTCAAATTATTTTACCATAATATTATACTAGTCAACTAAAACATTTATTATCTTTCCCATTTTACCAATTTTCAGACAACCATAATAATATGCTTGACTAGAAACTTGTACAATAGAATGGTAAAATGGAAAAAAATCATAATTTTTTTTGTCTGACTAGTACAATATTATGGTAAAATAATTCAAACAAATATTTAAAATAAATGTTTCTACAAATTATAAATATTACCAATTTATATTTTTTTTCCCTTCTTTTGACTTTTTCACCGGTTATTTAAGATCGGAAAGACAACTAAATTCCTCACCATTCTAACTTTTGCTTTCTCTATATTTTTTTTGAGTTCCCAAATTTTTCTCCTAAATTTTTATATTACTTTAGATTGAGCTTATGTGTTTTTCTCAAATGTTTATTCTCCATGAGAGATAGCTTCTGCCCGGTAGTACTTCGCAATGCGTAAGTTTGAAAATATGTATGCATAGAAAAACGCGTAAAAAACCGGGCCTTGTGGCCTAGTGGTAAAGGGGTCACAACTGTGACTTCCGCCACCAGGGTTCGAGGCACGGCCACTGGCAGGTTTACATAGGGGAATTGCCAGCCTCGTGGGATTAGTCCTTGGGCCTAGGAAGCCTTTGGGAGACCCGCGGTTATTCAAAAAAAAAAAAAAAAAAAAAACGCGTAAAGAACTCAAAGAATGCGGATATTGCAAAGAATATAGTTGCAAATATTGTAAAACAATATTATTATCAAAGGACTTGCAGGGCCAATTTGATATATGTTACATGTATTTAAACAAATATATTTAAAATGCATGTCACATATGTTAATTTTGGCCTTTCAAATTCTTTGATTATATCATTGTTCGACAGATTAGATGCTTTATGTTTTTGTTATTTTCATATTCTTTGAGTTGCTTTTATATGCATACATGTTTCAAAAGTTACTGGTTGTGTAGTACTACAGTGCACAAGCTCTCGCTCAACGATCTAAACTTTGAAGAAGCATGTGAGAATTTAAGATTTTTGTTTTGAAAATTACCTTTTTAAATTATTAAGGAGAGTTTAATGAATTTTACGATTATATCCGGTTACCCACTAGAAAGTTGGAAATGTCAGAAAATATAATAGATGAATCTTTGTAATCTATATTATTATTTTTATTCATTTTAGCAAATTTCTATGAATCCATCCAAATAGTTTTTTTATAGGAGTTTAAATATCAGAAATTTCATAGTAGAAGGAAGTCATTCTAAATCACCCATCTTCTCTAAGCCTCTAATTGATCCCACTAGTAGAAGGAAGTCATTCTAAATCTTCTTATACATACATGGATAAGTCAGACTACCCGAGATAACATGTTACTTTTATTTATAGAATTCTCAAACCCAATCCATTTTGAAAAAATTCGACCTGATTCGTTTTATTTTCTACTTACACTCGTTTTAAAATACACAAAACCCTACTTTTGATTTTTCTAAGTAATGTAATGAACTTGAAATAATATTGATTGACGTAGCGCAAATCAATATCTTTAATTCCGCGTAGCGCAAATGTAAAAGCGGATAATTTGGCACGAAAAATTCGTACCGAACCGCATCATATCACTTATGTAAACAACATTCCCCAGGAATGGCTCTTTTGATCATCTATTTCATTTAAGCTGTTGACAAAAAAAAAAAAAAAATTGATTGACGTAGGAACATGTATCACAAATAATCAGACTCGCTCCCAACAACTCGTTGTGACTATAAAGTCCATTGTCCACCTTAGATATTGTTGTGTTGAGATAGATTCATATTGATGGAAAGAGCTTTGAATATCGCGTTTTGAATTTGCAAACTTTTGGCATTATCTTTATCATATCGTAAATGTTTATTTGCAGTACACAATAGCCATGATGGGATATGGTCCAGAAGATAAATTTCCTGTCCTAGAACTGACATATAACTATGGTGTCACTGAATATGATAAAGGAAATGCTTTTGCTCAGGTAAGAGATTTTTGACATTCTGTTCGTTTAAATTTATTTTCAATTGGAGGATAGCTATTTTTTTAACTTGTTTGCTTGTGTTTGATTACTATCAGATTGCAATAGGGATTGAAAAAAAAAATCCTCCAAATCTTATGCCTAATCGAAGTTATGATGATCCTTACACTAAAAAACATCGAAGCTTGACATCAATTCTTGAATGTCATTCCTTTTTCTTCTTAATTTTGTTTGTTTTGGGATTTTATTTACAAAAAAAACTGTATGGATAGATTAACCGAGCTAGATTTTAGTGATACAAAAAATTTGTGAATTAGATAATCTTTTGCTGAACAAAAATTTACCTTAGCGAAGCAAAGATTGAAACATGTCAAACGACATCGTATAATATATTAAAAGATTAGCGTTAGATAAACTTGTATACGACGTCGTATAGATCTTTTTATAGAACTAGAAGTTAACCTAGACAACACAAAATTAAAACATGCCAAACGACGTCGAATAAATACTAATCTATTCGACGTCGTTTGGCATGTATCAATCTTTATGTCACCTAGGTTAACATTCTTGTTCTATAAAAAGATCCAAATCACAGTTTTATGTTTTCATAGCCGCTGTACTTTTCTTTATAACAAACATAGCGAAAACACATCATAAGAAAGTTTGTGCTTTTTTTATCGCATCAATGAAGAAATCTAACATTCGATTGAATTCTTTTGCCAAAGGTATGTGATAATGTAACAATGTTTAAGATATTTTACATTCAGTCGATTTTATTTAGAGTTTTTAAATATTTGCATAATTTTTTGGTTGTCTTATTATTGAAAAATATTTGCTAATCTTTTTATATTATTATTAGTTTGATTGCTTGATGTTTATGTTTTGACTCCTGAATTTTTCAAATGAAAAGATAAAATATCTGAAATCTTAATCCAATATGATTGAAAGATGATATATGAAACTTCCGGATCTGGATCCAATTTTTTTTTGTTAAAACAGGATATTCAGATCCGACTTGGATCTACTTCCAAATATAATATATACATGTATATATGTATGAAAATATAATTTATAATTATATTTTGTTGAAAATAAATAAAATTGTGTTTTAATTTTAACCATGATATATATTTTATGTTTTAAAATGATTAAAATATATATTGAAAAAATTTGATGACATCTTTAATAATAATAAAATTTTATTGTAAATTTCTAAATGTCCAAAAGAGGGAAAATATATTTAAAATTCTCTCAGATATAATCCTTTTTAGTATTGTTTTCAATTTTATGTTAATGCTCTTATTGGTGTAGAATTTGGGATTTGTATAAACGAAATCTATTAGTTTTATTTTGAAAACAAATTTCCATAATAAAACAAATGGTTGATTAGAGAGTAATGAAGCAATTTAGGAGGAAGATTTGGAGAATTTAATTAGAGAAGACTAGAAAACAAAGGTTGAAGTGAGTGTGGAATCTGAGAGGTGTTTCCTTTTTCTTACATAATAGTTTAAATTTTCAAAAAGAGGGGAAAAAATATTCAAAATGACAGTGTGTTTTTCATTAGATGTTTTCAGATTTTTATCCTTTTATTTGACTGTTTTCTATATTATGTTAAATCTCTAATTGGTATTAATTTTGGGATTTGTAGAAACATTATCTCTTATTATTTTTTGTAAAGTAAATTAGCATAATGAAATAAAAATAGAAATTGACTTTGACTAAAAATTTATATAATATAATGGTGAAATGTAAAAAAGGTAAAAAATTTTATTTGACTTCTATAATAGGATGGTAGAATAATAATTAAGAAAGAATCTTTAGATTATGCAAAATCTATGGACATTAATGTAACCTACTTATTTTTTGGTCAAATCATGTAGCACTTCATGGTAATATATAAAATTGACTTTGACTAAAAATTTCTAGTAAATAATGTAATAGTGAAATGAAGAAAATGTAAGAAATTTTTATTTGAATTCTAATAATGAAGAAAAACTATTTTTAGAAAAGAGAAAAAATCTAATCACCATTAAGTGCTACATGATTTGACCAAAAAATAAGTAGGTTACATGAATGTCCATAGATTTTGCATAATCTAAAGATTCTTTCTTAATTATTATTTTACCTTCCTATTATACAAGTCAAATAAAATATCTTACCTTTCTTTATTTCACTATTATATTTAATTATATAATTTTTTAGTCAAAGTCAATTTACATTTTCTTAATTTTATTATGCTAATTTACTTTACAAAAAAAGAAATAAAGATTTTTTTACAAATCCAAAAATAAATACCAATCATAGCTTTAACATAAAATAGTAAAAAGTCAAATAAAAAGATAAAAATCTGAAAACTTCTAATGAAAAACAAATTGCCATTTGAATATTTTTTTCCCTTTTTTTGAACTTTGAACCTATTATTTAAGAAGAGAGAAACACCTCTCAGATTCCATACTCAATTCGACTTTTGTTTTCTAATCTTCTCTTATTAAATCCTCTAGACCTTCCTCTTAAATTTCTTCCATACTCTCTAACCCATTATTTCTCTATCGATATAGTTCTTTACACTCTCTATTATTCCGAAAAGTCCGCTTTTTACGTTGTAATTTACTGTTGTTATGGCGAGGAAGCGTGAAACCAATCCCGGTGTTAGAGTCATCGGACGAAGAATATATGACTCCAAAAATGGCAAATCATGTCACCAGGTAAAACATAATTATGATTCTCAATTTTCTTTGCACAAAAAAAATAAAAAAAGATTCTCAATTTTCATTCTTTATTAGATAATAAAGTTTCGTTTTCTTTTATTAAAATGTTGGTTTGTTTAATTTCTTTGTAGTGTCGACAAAAGACTCTTGACTTTGCTGCACCATGCAAGGTCATGAAGAAGAACAAGCTATGTCCCATTAAGTTTTGTTATAAATGCTTATCAAACAGGTTCGTTTTTTTTTTCCTTCTTTAATTAAGTTTTTTTTTCTCTGAGATTATGTGTTCTTATTATGTGTTTTTGATTTGAATCATAGGTATGGTGAAAATGCAGAAGAAGTAGCAAAGCTGGATGATTGGATGTGTCCACTATGTAGAGGCATCTGTATCTGCAGTGTGTGCAGGTAACTACATGTCTTTAAGATGACCTTTATCAATGAAAGAGAGAGCTTTTCTAAAAAATGGTTGTGAGGATTTTTCAGAACAAGCCGAGGACAACAGCCCACTGGGATTTTGGCACCCCAAGCTAAAGCCCGTGGATTATCAGTCTATGAACTTCTTGAAGTTGAAGGGCATGATAAGTTTGCTTATCAGAAGAAGCCAAAACTGGTATTGAATACAAATCCTGGTTTTAGGGATCTTTAGGTTTTGTTTTAATTTTATTTTATTTTATTATGCTTACTTGATCAATACGGTTTCTGTAGGTTAATGCTTCCAATGAAGGTAGTAGCAATAGTGAATCTGTTCCAGGGACAAAAGTGAGAATAATAGGTGAGAATTTAAGATTTGTGTTTTGTAAGTTGTCTTATATAAAGAAGAGGCTAACGGTTTTTACCGTTATAAAACAGATGTTGCCAAGGAGAAGAAGAAAAAAGTCAAATCCAGTGACAAACTGAAAGAGGATATTCAGTTTGAGACTCAACTTCCTCAGGGTATAAGCTTGACTTGTGTTTCAAGCATTGATATACCAACTGAAGAAGCTGGAAATGTATGTCAGCTTTTCGAGTTTTGCTCAGCTTTTCGAAAGGTATAGTATTTTCTCTCTATAGCTTGTTAATCAAGTTATGATCTATAGTTATTTACTCTAAATCTGATTCATTTTTTTACTTTTATGATAGGCTCTTGCTTTGAAGGAAGAACATGCTGAAACTATTGTCCGTGAGTTGTTTGTATGTGGGCGTGACACAAGGAGACAACAATACTCCTCTATTATCCAGATGATGATCCAATTGCTGGATTTAATATCAAAGGATAGAGAAATGTATGAGTGTTTATCTTTATGTCCAGAAATATATATATACCATTTTTCTCTCTTGTTTCTGATGTATTTGAATTTATTATAGGTCTTTGTCTCTAAGTGCAACGGACAACAGTTGGTTCACTGCTATTGGAGAGATCATATTGCAGTCGAAAGTTTTGAGTGATGAGTTCCCACTTGAAACTTTTGTAGCGGGTGTTGCTGCGTATGAGAAGATGAATGCATCAAGAAAGCTCAAGCTTCTAAATTTCTTATGTGATGAATCACTTAGCACATGGTATGTGAATCTTTATATGCTAGTATCAACTTTTCTTGTAGTTTATTCTATGCTTCGTTATGAGTTAACTTGTGTGAAATTTTTCTAGGGCAATGAGGAATTACATTAAAAGCCAAACTAGAGAGTGTGGAGAACAGAAAAAAGAAGCTAAACAAAAAGCTGCAGCCGCAAAAGAAAAGGTATTTTGTAAGATGGATTTATGTATCAACTCTTTGTGCTAAAGCTCATTTTGTCTTTATAGGAGAAGGAGCTCAAACAAATGTTGCAAGGTGAGGTTGCCAAAGCCATTATGGAGAAAAACGGAGCTCCATTGTCTATTGAGGAACACAACTCAGTCGTGTCTCAAATAAAAGATGAAGCTAAAGAAGCTCATGAAGAAATGATAGAGGCAAAGGGCATGAAATGTGGAAGTAAGTCTAAATTCTTAAGAGTCTTTATTTTATTTTTTGTGTCTAGCAAATGTTATCTTAGATATTTTTCTAAAACTTGATGAAATCTATTTGCAGTGACGGTTATATGTGATGTGCGTAGAACGGAACCAATCATGTTGGATGATAATGGTTTTGTTATCTGGAAATTGAAGTGTTTTGAAGAAGAACAAATTTTTTTGCTTCAAGGTTTAAATTTACTAAACTCTTTGTTTATGTTTCTTATTCATATATATTTAGTAATTTAATCTCAATCTTATTAATGTACAGATCTAGGAACATTTGATGATTTATGTCCACATGAAAGATGGTTAGCTTTTAAGCCTGAGCAGAAACCAGAGATAGAGAAATATATCTCTTCCAAGAGGTAGGTCATTCTTATAAAGAAGCAATTAACAATGTGATACTTCAAAACAAAAATATTTGGAATTTGTAATGTTAAAATTTAAAAATATTTTTGCTTTTGTTTTGTAGGAGGAAACTGAGGCAAACACAAAAGAATACAAATCCGAAAAAAGAATGCAAATGAAGAAGCATCAGAATCATCACCAAGACCCAAAGCAAAACTCAAGCTCATCATTTCTGAACAATCTTGAATTTTTCTTTTTAACTTTTGGATATGCCTTTACATACTGAAAAGTTTTGGTCATTTTTCTATTCTCTTTTGTCTTTTCCGGTTGAGTTCGGTATAATTATATTGTATCGATTCTAACTGACTAAATGGTCAAATGTTTTGGTCTAATGAAAATTGAAAAGTGAAAACTGAAGTTGAGTGTGATATGCTTGTTTAGTGTTCCACATCGGTAATAGATAGGTTTAGTTATTAGTTCTTAAATCTTTACTAAGCTCAATCGTGGATGTTCCATAAATTAGTAAAATGGGTTAAGCTAATCTTAGTTTTTACTCTGAGTCACCACTAATCTTTTGATTATATGAAGTTGAAAGTGTTTCCATAATAATACTGTAATTCATATCTATCTAAATATCTGTAAACACTAAGTTTGATTTTGGATTCAGAAGTTTAGATTTGTATTTTTAATCAATGAAAATGAAATCCAAATAACTCCGAAAGAATTATATATTAGGGAATTTTATATTTTATATAAGAAAATAGAAAACAATTTATTAAAAGGGGAATTTAAGTCAAACAATAACTGAATAAAGTCAAACAAAAATGTGAAAAATGGGAAAATATCTTAGTAAATAGGAAACGTAGTTGATAAAAATATTGAATTGTTTTGTTATTCCAATAATTTTTTTTTTTTGTTTTTGACAGCTAATCAAATTTAACTCTTTATAAAATAGTATCATCCTATTTAATTAAAGTCAACAAAAAGTAATATAATTATGCAACTTTCAATACAAGAAATTAATTGTTTCTGAGTATAATACATGTCAATATACATTTAACATATGTGAGATGTTTAAAATTATATTTATTTAGTAATATTCAAACAAATATGTGAAAAATGAGAAAACATCATAGTAAATAGAGAAACGAGGTTGATGAAAGTTATGTATTTCATATAATTTTTTTTTCATTAAAAATGAATTATATTATTGTAATAAAAAATGTTTTAATAAAATAATTTCAAAATTAAATTTGATCTTGAATATATAGAAGAAGTTTATTTTTAATATTATGTTTGGGAAATAATATAGTTAAAAGAAAAAAAATCAAAAACTTCTAACAAAACAAGAAAAAGTATATATATATATATATATATATATATATATACATATATAATTAAATATAAAATATTTTTACGTAAATATAGATATCTGTTTTCAAATAGTCAAATTTACTAAATCAAGATTATACCAATAAAAACAGAATTATTTTTCCACATCTACTATAATTTTAATTCTTAAGACGAACAAAAACTACTCAAACAATAATTATAAATTTTGCTTAGAACGTTTCATAATATCTAGATCACATAAAATAACATAGTACAGAAAGCAATAACATTAAAATATATGTTGTTTAGCTATCAATAAATGAGGTGATTGGTGGATTGATTAATCGTAAATATGGAGTTCCAAGACCATATATTTTTGTTGACAAAAAAAAGACCATATATTTTGTAATAACTAACTATAAATATACTCATAAATGGATGCTTTTATTAACATAACCTAAAAAATAAAAAATAATAATAATTAGTGACTGTCTCATAGGATGCTTGAAATTAAAACTGAATAGTGTACAATATTAAATATCCATGGGATCGAAATTAAGATTGTTCGTGGATATGGAGTAATATAGTACATACTAAAATTACAAACGATTATGGACAACTTAACACGTTTTAAAGGTTAAATGTCTAAATATGTAGAAATTTTGGAGAGATCGTGGCGACAAATTCTAACATGTAATTTCAGCCGCAACAAGGAATTCTTCTTTCACTGATGTGTAACTCAAACAGTATAGACGATGTAACCCTACACTGTATCTGTTGAAAGTGAATAATTTGCCTTTCAAAAACTAGAGTACTTGTTCTACAAGATTTTCCCCATATCGCGTCATAGTACAAAAAAAGTAAGATATGTATTAGAAGTTGTAACAACAAAAACTTATGCAACGCATATTGTTTCTTTGTGAATATGTTAAAAAATAGAATCTATGTAAAAAAAAAAACTTAATAATAGACCTCTAAACATTTTTCTCCAAACCTTATGCATAGTCGAATTTGCAAGGAGCTTTACACTAAAGTACCTATACTTTGAAAATTGAAACTTGATATCAATTCTAAAATGTTCGTTTCTAGTCTTCTTTTTTTTGATTTGGTATTTTATTTATTGTAGAACCTAGGAAATTTATAATAGGGTTTATGAATGGATTAATCCCTAATTGAATAAGAGATATATAACATTTTGTAAGGTAGATATTACATTACCAAAACTAGCTTAGGCGACATAAAAATTGAGAATATGTCAAACGATGTCGTTTAAAATATATATATATATATATATATATATATATACACGTCGTGTGACATGTTTTAATCCTTGTTTCACTTAGGTTACATTTTTGTTCTATTAAAAGATCCAACTCATCAAATTTACTGTGTGCATCCGCCGATTCTTTTAGAATAAACATTTCGAAACATAACTTAAGCAAGTTTGTGTGAAATTTCAATTGTGTCAATGAAGAGAATTCAAATTCGATTAAACCATTTGTGAAAGGTATGCGCTAATAATACAACGTTTCTTTTTTATAGATTCATTTGATTTCATTATAAGTTTTCAAATATTTTCATAAAAGTTTGGTTGTTTTTATCAATGAATATTCTATGATTATCTCTTAATTACTTCTTGGTAATTTGTTTGTTTGTTTTCTTTTCTTTTGTTTGATTTTTTGTTCTTTATGTTTTGTTTAATCATTTTTCATATAAAACTATTTCGAAGAAAAATTGTTAATCTATAAATCTATCATCTTTAGGGGTGGGAGAATAATCTATTTGATACCTCGTCCAATCCAATCTGAATGGTAGAAGTATATGAAATTTTTTAATTTTTTAAAAATAGATTTCTCCATATACAAGTTCTCCGTATGGATCAAAAAAATTAATTTTAAGATTAAGATATCGAAATTTGATTTGGATCTACTTCCAAATATAATTTTATTAGGATATATGTATGGTAAATATAAATATTAAAAATATTTTTTGATGTCTTAGAAAATATGTGTGCTATTTTTAGAATAACCCTAATAATTTTTTTTAGAATCAATTAAAAAAATATATGAAATTTATTTTACAATTTTGTTTTTGTAGTTAATATTATTATTTTAATAATTTATGCTAATTTCTACATATCTGAGATCTTGATACTCTGTACCCAATCTAGTTGTTTTTCAAAATTATTTCATATAATTACAAAGTATTACTAATAATGAAGTTTTACATGGTTTGACCAAAAACAAAATTTTATAGAAATAAGCATAATTTCCCCCAAATTCAAAAGATTCGTTTTAATCTATCCTACTACCATATTATACTAGTCAAAAGATTTTTTCATAGTCAAAAGATTTTTTCAAATTATTTTACCATAATATTATACTAGTCAACTAAAAAATTTATTATCTTTCTCATTATACCAATTTTTCAGTCAAACATAATAATATGTTTGACTAGAAACTTGTACAATAGAATGGTAAAATGGAAAAAAATAATAATTTTTTTTTGTTGACTAGTACAATATTATGGTAAAATAATTCAAACAAATATTTAAAATAAATGTTTCTACAAATTATAAATATTACCAATTTATATATTTTTTCCTTCTTTTGACTTTTTTCACCGATTATATAAGATCGGAAAAACAACTAAATTCCTCACCATTCCAACTTTTGCTTTCTCTATCTTTTTTTTGAGTTCCCAAATTTTCCTCCTAAATTGTTATATTACTCTAGAATGAGCTTATGTATTTTTTTCAAATGTTTATTCTCCTTGAGAGATAGCCTCTGCACGGTAGTACTTCACAATGCGTAAGTTTGAAAATATGTATGCATAGAAAAACACGTAAAGAACTCAAAGAATGTGGTTATTGCAAAGAATACAGTTGCAAATATTGTAAAACAATATTATTATCAAAGGACTTGAAGGGCCAATTTGATATATGTTACATGTATTTAAACAAATATATTTAAAATGCATGTCACATTTGTTAATTTTGGCCTTTCAAATTGTTTGATTATATCATTGTTCGACAAGATTAGATGTTCTATGTTTTTGTTATACACATATTCTTTGAGTTGCTTTTGTATGCATACATGTTTCAAAAGTTACTGGTTGTGTAGTACTACAGTGCAAAAGCTCTCACTCAATGATCTAAACTTTGAAGAAGCATGTGAGAATTTAAAATTTTTGTTTTGAAAATTATCTTTTTAAATTATTAAGGAGAGTATAACGAATTTTACGATTATATTCGGTTATCCACTAGAAAGTTGGAAATGTAAGAAAATAAAATAGATGAATCTTTGTAATCTATATTATTATTTTTATTCATTTTAGCAAATTTTTACGCATCCATCCAAGTAGTTTTTTTTATAGGAGTTTAAATATCAGAAATTTCATAGTAGAAGGAAATCATTCTAAATAACATATCCTCTCTAAGCCTCTAATTGATCCCACTTGTAGAAGGAAGTCATTCTAAATCGTCTTATACATAAATGGATAATTAAGTTAGACTACCCGAGATAACCTGTTACTTTTATTTATAGAAAATTCAAACCCAATCTATTTTGAAAAAGTTCGACCCGATTCGTTTTATTTTCTACTTACATTCGTTTTAAAATACACAAAACCCTAGTTTTGATTTTTCTAAGTAATGTAATTAACTTGAAATAATAATGATTGACGTAGGAACATGTATCACAAATAATTAGACTCCCAACAACTCGTTGTGACTCAATTATATATAATAATTAAAAACATTTATCTAACAAGAATATAAAGTCCATTGTCCACCTTAGAAGAGGCAAAGAGCATGCCCTTCACGGGATTATCACATGTCGACCGGTCTTCTTCCGTACATTACATGTTTTATTAAACTTTATGATGTGTAACACATAGTTTATTTTCTAGTAACTAATTAAACGATTACTTTAACCCTTTGAATAACCTATTGACCCTACAATAAGATGAACACGTAAAGAGACAAGAAACGTCGGATACATTTTTGTCTGGATCCGAGGGTTCGAGGTAATGCGATAAGTTTAATGGCATTGTCTCCTATTTATCATATCATTGGGGGTTTTAATGTCCCCACATAACATGGTTACAACTTACAACCCAATTTATTTAGTTTTAAATAAATCTTACATTTCTAATCATTTTTTCATATATTTTTCTATATCAATGGTATATATGTATACAAAATTTAATTATGCGAGAAAGGAAGAATTTTCAAAAATAATTCTGAAATTCTTTTGATCAAAGACGCCATTTCTATTGTCAATTTGAAATATTTATTTACTCCAATTAATTAATTTGAATTATTTTTATACACAAAGAGTAACTAAAAACACTAAAACAGTACATTGACAGTTTAACACTAACAGAATATACCTCTTCACAGTTTTCTCATTTTCCAGAGCATATATATCTTGTAATTTACTTTAGCTGATTAAGTTTTTCATTCATGAAATAATAACTTTTTTTTTGGGGTCGAAAACATGAAATAATAACTATAAACCATATTATTGTATTATATTTGTTTTATTTTATGGAGCAAAGATTGCAAGGAATACGTACGATTCCAAGCCCACACACATAAACATTAAATAATTAGGTAAGTTTTTTAGAATTAACATACTAAGAATAAGCTGACTGGAAGTCTCTAATTAGCAACGGCAAACCGGTTAATAAGTTGAAAGTGACAAGACAAAGTACGTAACTTTTTTAATTAAGAAATGTTCACTAATCAGCACTATGCAGAGCTTTAATTAAAGATAATCAACTTGAGAATCTTTTGAAATTGTCTTGGCCCGCTAGGCTTCGTGTGCAATGCAACTAATCACGTGCATCGTATCTAATCCATTTCCAAATTATTATTACACATTCTTAATCCCAACGGGTTATTCACTTTACTCTATTTGTATTAATTAAAGGAATATTTTGGATATCTATCTTTTGAGTGTTAAAAAACAGTACACATCCACAAAACTCGAGCTCTTTTAAATAACAATCCGTATCAAAATGTATTTCTATAGAGCATAGTTTTTTCTATTGTAAACATTAATCTTTAAGATGCTTAAAACCTATAATTAAAAAATACGAATAATACGTAGAACTAATATTACTAAGAAATTATGTGAAACGATATTTTGGATTGGAGATATATATCAATATCAAAAATAATATCATGAGTATTATTAAGTCATTGTCCTTATTCAAAGATGAGATTTTTTGTATCCTATAATTCAAGATAGATGAAGTAGATATCAAAATGATAGAAAGTTTGTGATAATTTGTCCAATCCTAATTAAATCAGCCTTTTCAAATGAACATCGTCCAGCCCACAAAATGGGGTCTTTGTGTCTCTTCATTTGTATAAATGTGTGAGAGCTTTCTTTCTTTTTCAATATATATACGTAATTCTTTCTCTATGTAATATGTTGTTCAGTATATAAATATAAAATTTTCAGATTTACCGGCCAAGAAAAGCATTTGATAGCTGGTTGAAAACATATTAACAAGTTTACCGGATTGTAAATTTATTGTATTGGCAAGTAAGTCTATTTACTGAACCAAATGTTGCTATATATTTTATTAATCTTTGATCATTCATAATGGATCCAACACACGATGACAATGACAGCTTCCAAAGTATCAATTACAAGAGAAAAGAACATAATGCGCGTGGGGTTGCTTAGATTCCTTTGTAATCTTATTACTTCTTAGAAATGTTGATATGGCATACCCATAATTACGAAAAACCTTTTTTAGTTTCGAATTTAAATTTCAAGTTCTTTTTTAATTAAAAAATAAAAATATTTAATGCATGATGAGAGAAAGTATGGGATACAGTCTTCTTGTTACTTATTTATTTATATCACTTTTCATCTATAATGGCTATGATGCATATATATTTGCCTACCTACATAGTATATAGATGCATGTATGTGAGTATATATATATAAGTTAAGTCTTTCTCACTTTGCACAACATCTCTATGTGCTAAGGCATCTCTTTCTCTCCCTCTCTCACTCAAAGACTCTCTCTATTTCTCTCTCCCTCTCTCCTAGAGATTTTTATAATGAAAGACACCAAGAAGAAGATGCCATGCAGCAAAAAGCTTGGAGGATACTTGAAAGAGCAAAAGGGAAGGCTTTACATCATCAGAAGATGTGTGGTTATGCTCATTTGTTGGCATGACTAAGTTGCAACTTACATGTGTTACATGTACATGCATATGTATATGTGCACATGCATATAGACAATATCTATGTTGTAGTACAACGGTTTAATTGAAGAAAGGGATCGGATCTTTGTGGTTGTGGCGATTTGCGATGTGAGCGCGCGGAATTCGCAAGATGGAGATATAAGGGGTTTTAACCATTCATATCGTGATGTCTCCGAGTTTTTACTCGCGTATGGGTTAAGAGAATAATTTTTGAGTTAGTATGAAAATTTATATGTAGAATCTTCTTTAATGTTAGTGTATGACATAGAATAAGGAGAAGAAATAAGGTTACTTTGTATATGCACACAGAGAATAGTTGTTAGTTGAATTTCCTTGTCTCTAATCTAAGTCTTCTTTGTTGTTATGGAATTTAACAATAATAAACATAAAGGTTCCAAGTAAAAACTATAAGAACAATAATCAATAATCCATGTAATTTCATTAAACAATGCTCTAACACATTTTAAAAAGAAATAAAGTGTTTAGCAGGTACCCCCATACACGTAGATTTCAACTGATATTCAACAACCATTTCGATATTAAAATATATGTAAATTACCAACTTTTGAAATATATTAAAATTTTGAAATATACAATATTAAAATATAGTTTTTAGCAAGCAAATACCACATACACGTAGATTTTAACTGATATTCAACTACCATTTCGATATTAAAATATATGTAAATTACCAAATTTTGAATAGAATTTAATTTGGCATTTACGAATATGAAAGAAATTCGCTATCAATCAGATCAAACTTTTTCATATCTTGATCCTATTTTTAAACCTTCAAGCACATGTGTTTGTTTGGACCCAGTGACTTCTATAGCAAAATCATTAATAACCACTGTTTGCATTTGTATATTCATATATTTTTCCTACAAAAAAAATAACCACATATCATTGACAGAATTAGAAAAAGGCATTTCATGAAAATAACAAGTCTTGATTTGTATAGAAAGTAAAAAAGGAAAAAAAAAAAAAAAAAAAAAGAGTCATTAGTCATTACTGTTTTGACATGTGTCAATATTACCTAGTTTGGGTGATATGTAATGAAATAATGCATTACTTCAAAATTCAGAAAAACTGACAAGATATTGAAGCCTGACCAATGAGAACGTGCCAAAGTATACTCTTACTGATGACAGCTTTTATGTCTGCCCACGGGCAAAGGCCAATGTCCTGAGACCCACATACCATCAGATCGGATCGCCACATCATCTCCAGTTTGCGTTTTCAATAGGACCCAAATAAACACCTTGTGATAAATTAGACATTTTGGAACTAAATGAACGATTAATATCGCTTTCGGGCCGGTGGTTTAAATTTTACTACGATTAGATATTTTACTTCTAATTTTGTACAACTTCATATTTTTTAGTTCTAATTCTAGGCTGTTGAAAACAAAAAGTTTTATGAAGAAATTTCTATAAAACACTTTTAATTAAAAGGATCATTAACATAAAAGATTGAAAATAAGGTGAAGAGGATAATTGTTGTTGATGAATTTGAGGAAGCAACCAAACAATGTCTTGCACAATTTGCAAGCGCTTTCAACGCAGAATACTTCAAGAAAATCGATCGAGAGATCAAGAACATCATCACCTTCAGAAAACACAGATGTCATTTTGGCAACCTCAAATTGTTGTGGTTGCGGTGTATTTTACATAATTTAGCATTTTATTGACCCTTTGTTTTTCTTCTTTTTTGCCAAGGAGTCAATTGTATTTAGGATTGAAAATATGTAAACCTGATTATTCATCTATATAAGATTTTCAATTTAGGAAAAAAAGAAAAAGAAAAAACAACTTCGTCATCTCCTCGTTAAGCATAGCATATGAGCATTTTGATATATGATCAAGTAATAACGGGTACATATCAGATAAATAATTTATATATATATAAATATATAATTACTATCATAAAAATCTATAATAGTACTAATTATATATTTTGAGCGAATACAATAAATAGTTAAATACCGAAACTTTACTTATATCGAATAAAGAGCGTAGTCGGACTTGGATACTTCGAACCATACATTGAGAATTATCATTTATTTTTAGGATCTCCCAGGAAAGCATGGACTTCAAAACGTGATTTTACACAGTATGGTTTTATCATTGTATAAAAACTAGTAATAATAATATATGTTTTCAGGTCAGATTCGAATAATCAAACTAAAATAATCATTACCCATACATATATTGTACATGTACCTCAAGATGCTTACTTATTATTACAAGTATTCACCAACATGGACATTTACAAAATCGAGAGAGATCTAAAATCTGGGTGGATCTTCCAAATAATTTTGTCCACTCCTACTTCTCGTTCTCATTGTGGGAATTAGATCGAAAAATATTCGTTAATGGGTCATTCAAAGTGATCACAAATTTATTACTCAGAGCTTTTCAGTAGCCCATCATTGTACCCACACAGCCCATCTTCTATTGTTTCATTTCTCCTTTTAAGCCATTTTTAAATCTAAAATTGATACCGATTATTATTTTTGAATTACAGAAATAATTATATAATTTTACATAGTGGTAAAACTTCTTTAAAGTTTAGAAAATATGAACTCTAGAAAATTTCAATAACGATTACGTTTATAAAAATCTATAAACAAATTTATGATAAAAAAAATTTCTACTTTATTACATTTTATATGTTGATAAACTATACAAATAATTGTGTTTTACATTTGACTAAATGTAGAAGATTTATCCGAAACATATTATTACTAACCGATCAATTTTTTTTCACAAAGAAAAAAATTGAAACTACCTTATGATGATGTATGAACTGGATCATGATCTTAAGTTAAGCATAAGCCAAAAGTAATTAGGCTTGAATATGTTTAAAATAAACAAATTTTTTGAATTTTGGACTGACCATAAAAGGGCCAGCTCGTTCGTTATGCCTAGTTCCTTGTATTCAATATATTTTGAGCTATCTCTTGACCAAAATAATACTTTGAACCTTTTATTCATATTACATTAACTTAATTGAGCGTCAAATAGTCCTCGTAAAATATTACACCATATATTTCGTTACTTTGCATGTTTGCTAACTATTTGTAAAATATTTTATTCTTAGTTGACGGACCATAAATATAATTTCTCTAAATAGTTTTCTCTTAGTAAACCACATGGTGGTGGGCGAGTGGTTCTCGTTTGGTTGGAAGGATCGCCCTGTTGGTCTAGGCCAGGGATCGATCCTCCCCAGACGCAGTTTCGCTCTCTCACTCCTGTGGCCACCTGGGAATTTACCTGCGGACTTGCTCAGGCGCCCCAGACCACCAGTTTATCAGGGGGCCCTTAAGTGGAGGCTTAAAAATCCATGTGACGCGGGCTTAGGCCCAGTGGGCTAGTCAGATCACTGTGTGGTCTGGATACTGGGTTTTCTCTTAGTAGTTTAGCATTAGAAGAAGAACTACCGGAAAAAGATATCATGGTCTTTGGCATGAAAAAATGTACGAATATAAACTCATAACCTATTAATTATTAAAAAAGAGATGATGAGAATGTTCCAACATCCAGCGAGATGTAGATTTTGGGTTTTCTTAGGGATGTAAATTTGTTACCAATATTAAAAGCCTCAAGATGATTGCTTTGCAAAAAATATATATATAAGGGCTATAGATATTGGGTGGAATGAACCCATGTATAGATTTTGGGTGAAATGAACCTATGTCTCTGAGAAGCCGATTAAACGAAGATTTAAGAGACTTTAGATATATACATCTATTCAATATATAAACAAACCCACAAATTTAAAATGAAATTTGAAGAGACTTTATAGTCAAATTTTACAAGTATGACAATTTCTTATTTAAATAAAAGAAAAAAAGACAAAGAAAAAAAAAACCGAAACCCCTCTCCATTGAAGGCTCTCTCTTATCTCCAATAAGTGTCCGAAATTTACACCATTGTTGAGTGATTTAAAAGCCCAACCCATATTTGGGTGACTTTACTCTTTCATTCTATATATCCTCTGTAAACCCTAATCTCCTTAGTACAATTGTTCCACAATTTCTCAATTTGTTGTTCACCACTTGGTACTTTTCAAATCCTACCTTCGATTTACCTCTCTTTACAAACAAAAATCAGCGATTTCTATCAGAGTTTAAACTTTTAGAGACTTACGTTGATCGATGACTTGTTTTTATCAGTTTCTCTCACACATCTTCTAAGCTTCCTGGATTTGATAGTCGAACCATATTCCTTTCCTTAGCTTCAATCCTAAGGTAGAAGAAACCTCTAAATCGCAACCAAATGTTGCAAAAACCAGAATCATAACATTAATTAATCAATTAAAAAATTAGGGCATAAATATCTGTCAAAATTTAAAAGTTTTTCAATAAACTCAAGGTACCAAAACACAAATCACTCGAGTTAAAAATTTTAGGGTAGAAAATAAGGTATATTTGTATAAATTAACAAAATAAACTAAAATCTAAAATATAAACTTTAAATTGTAAACTCCAAACTCAAAAAAACTAAACACTAAATCCAAAAACTAAAATCTAAACCCTAACTTCTCCTCAACCCTAAATTTTTAACTTTGAAAACATTTTAAAATATCTAGTTCCTTTATTTTGTAATGATTCCACTTATTTATTGTTGCGTTGATTTGAGAAGAAAAAATGATTTCTCAACTTTATCCTTTAAAACCATCGTATTCCTAATTATACTTTTAAAACTAGATCATGACCCGTGCTATACAGCACGGGATTTAATATTTTTCATGAATTAAATTGTATATTTTGTTCGAATAAATAAGAAATAATATAGTATAATAGTATAATATAAAAAGGAATATATCATAATATTTATATTTATTACTATTTGGATATAATGTTATATATTTTATTTGACTAAAGAAGGAGAGAATATTGTATTTTAGAATTTAATATATTTAGCAGCATTAGATTTGTATTTTTTATATGAGATTAACAATTTCTTTGGTTCAATTAGGTATTGATAATTTTTTACCAAAAAAAAAATTTAGGTACTGATAATTTTATTGTGTGATTGTGAACAAACAAAAAAAATAGTTGTATTGGGTCTAAGTTTTTTAATGGATTATATTGGGTTTGTGGAGCCCAGTTTCATGGTTTAAAAAAAAGGAAAAAAAAAAACGGTTTAACATACCTTTGGAATTTGCTGATGTGTTCCTTTTTTATATCTACTTGAATTTTGTTATCCTGTAATTAAAATAAGATGACTTAAAACTTACGGCACATATATTACAAAGAGAATTGTATAATATTTTAATGGTACTTACAGCCTCATCTGTCAAAATCATTTCCAAGACATGCTAGAACCTTTTGTAAAATGAATCCACGAATGAAGTATACTAACTTGAATACACCAAAAAGTCTTGACAGGCTTCAAGTTATTAATAGGAGTGTAGCGACTAACCATAGCCATTTCTGCTGTATTTTTAATTGTAGGATATGAGAATGGTGCTGAGATGATTTCTGTGAGAAAGGTACGTCAAACCTAAATGGATATTTATAGTTGTAGATTGTTTGTGATAATTAGGAGATTCAGAAATATATTAATTAGCATAAAATAGTTAGATAATATTTTAGAAAGGTTTCTACTAGATTATTTGGAATATAGGATCAAAATTATATAACAGAGAGATTTGACAATCTTTAGAAAATATTTTAAGGAAACTGAATAGCTGATTATATTGATGCGTGATTAAGCTAAACAAAAAACGTAAAACTAAATAAAAAAACGATCTAGAATATAACAACTATTATAATTTTTTTTTTTTATAAAGGGTTTTAAGGAAACTGAATATATTCTCAAAGATTTTAGGAAAACTAAATATATTCTCAAAGATTACGAATTGCTTGAATACGAATTTATATCTAAACAAAATATAACTTAATATCTTTAAGATCTTTAAACCCGTTTTTCGTCATTTGACCCGTTTTTAATTAATTTGTTAATGTTAGTGACATGGAATTAAAATGATTATGATTAGAGATCTCTAATGACATATATTATAATTTCTTACAAAATTAACGTTACGAATTATAGGATGTACCTCCCAAATAATAGTATAGGATATAACATTTTGAATAACATTTTCACTAACATTTTCGAACTATATGAGTATTATAATTCAAAATAGCATTTTTTTATAAATTGGATTGATATAAAATGTTTTCAATGATATATCATTTTCATTAACATTTTCAATAACATTTTTTATAACATGTTCGAATAATGGATTACTATATAACATTTTGAATAACATTTTCAATAACATTTCTGAATAATATATTAGTATATTAGTATAGGATTTTTACTAATTGTGTTACATTTTTGAATTGATTAGTATATAACATTCTCGAATTATATTAATTATGTATTATATAAACAAAATCCTTTAATATCTTTAAACCCGTTTGATCCGTTGACCCGTTAATATATATTAGTGAATTGGAATAAAATAATTATAATTAGAGATCTCTAATGGCATATATTGTAATTTCTTACAAAATCTAAGTTATGACTCTTAGGATGTACTTCCCAAATATTAGTATAGGATTACTAATCTATAAAATACAATATTTTCTGGCCAATTATTCCTATTTTCTATTTGTTTTTTTGCATATAAATAGTTGGGTGCATTAATGCATTATATTGTGTTGCGCCCACTGTAAATAAAAACAACCCTTGACTACTAGCTAGAGACGTCAAAGGAAATTTGAAAACGACAAATCTTTTCACAATCTTCAATCGTACGGGAAACCAACTCAGGTCACATTAAAGCCTCTTTTCTCCTTTGACAAAAACCCTAAAGAAAAGGGATAATGTTTATGTTATGTTGTTATATGTACACTACACATTTCTTCCGTATCTATAGTTTCTTTAGCCGGTCAAAACTAATTCACCCACCAAAAAATCTGAATTTCCATTTCCATTGCATGAAGGAACAACTAGAAACCATTAGGTAAATAATATAACCGCTGGACAAAAGAATATAATATTTTTTTTTATCAAAAAAGAAAGAAAATCAGATCTTGTCTGAGATCCGACAAAAAATAAAAACAGTGAAATACTATACATTATATTCAAGAACATCGATCGCCTTCAATCCTGACTCTTAAAAGCGTGATTTTTATCATTGAAATGGAAACAAATTATCCCTTCAGATGTCGTCTTCTATTGTTGAATTATTATTTTTGGACTATATGGGCCATGTTAATTAGATGTTGCTTTTGTGGAGCACTCATACGAAAGGTACGTTACCTACTTGTATATGTGTATACGTAGTAAAAGTAAATCTTAAGAAGATACTAAAAATAGTTGAGTTTGAGGTTAATCCCCAAATATATAAAGCTCATCACCAGATATTAGATCTGGAATTGGAAACCCTAGAAAAAAAAGTTGTAAACCCTAGTTAAATATTAACCTGTAATTGAGTGAGGAAGGAGAAGAAAAGATATTTCTAAATCAGACCCAAAATCATCTTTTGCGAGCAGATCTTCAATTACAGACACAAAATGTCTTCATTACTGTACACTTAACCATTTTCTTGTTACACATCTCTCTTCTGCATTCACCGTTAATATTAATATCTCATAGCTTTTTTTTTTTTGCTTGGTGTGAGATATTGTAAGGCTTACTCTCTCTCTCTCTTTTTCTGCTAGATTCTCTCTTTTTGATGATGTGAAAGTTTTGGTTTTTGTTTCTTAAAAAAAGGCATATTTTTTATTCTTGATTCTTGATTCTTGGTTCTTGATTGGTTCTTGAAGCTTCTTAAGTTCGGTGATGTCTTCTTCCAACAACGATGGTAATAACAATGGAGTGTACCCTCTCTCTCTTTACCTTTCTTCACTCACTGGCCATCAAGACATCATTCATAATCCCTACAACCATCAGTTAAAAGCATCTCCGGGCCATATGGTATCAGCAGTTCCTGAATCTCTGATCGATTACATGGCGTTTAACTCAAACAATGTTGTGAATCATCAAGGCTTTGAGTTTCCTGAGGTGTCCAAGGAAATCAAGAAGGTGGTGAAGAAGGACCGACATAGCAAGATTCACACGGCACAAGGGCTTAGAGACAGGAGGGTTAGGCTTTCTATTGGGATTGCTCGCCAATTCTTTGATCTTCAGGATATGTTGGGGTTTGATAAAGCTAGTAAAACGTTAGACTGGCTGCTCAAGAAATCAAGAAAAGCCATCAAAGAGGTCGTACAAGCAAAAAATCTCAACAATGATGATGAAGATTTTGGAAACAATGGAGGCGATGTGGAAGAAGAGGAGGAGGAGGAGGAAGATGGCGATAAGAGTTTCGTGTATGGTTCAAGCCCCGATTCCTGCGGAGAAAAAGTGGTATGTGAGGTCAAGAAGGCAGAGAAGAGAAAGAAGAAGAGTGAAGTGAGCAACATGTCATCAGAGGGATCAAGAGTCAAAGCTAGAGGAAAAGCAAAGGAGATGGCATATGACCATCCGGAAACCGTCTCAGATATCACACAATCTGAAATCATGGACCCATTCAATAGGTCTATAATCTTCAATGAAGGAGAGGGCATGCCAAATTCTTTCTACAACGAAGCAATCGAAGAGTTTGATAATCAAGAATCTATCTTAACCACGAGGAGGTTCAATCTACCGGCGAATATGGGTGAAAGTTACAATCAACGTAACGGGACATTTATGTTGATAGATCAAGGTTCTACCAGCAACTACAATGCCATTGATCTGCCTCAAATTTTGGATTATAACTATGATCAAAACCCTTTTGTTGACCAAAGCTTTTGTGCAGTCACCGACACCAATTTCCCTAGAGGTACATTTGGATAGTCTAAATTATGATGCATATGTCTTTGCATTCGATGATATATGTTTCTTTCTCTTGATTTTTTTTTTTTGGCAGGGTTCCCATAAAGCTTAGTATTTTCGAAGGACTAGGCGGCTGTCTAGGCATCAAATTAAAACATGTAAGCCATCCTTTACTCCTCTTGAATGTATACTAAATCTGTAGTTATATGTGTTCTTTTTAGCATATATATGTTGCTTGATCTTTTGTGCCATTGATCAAAATTTCTTTTTTAAAAGATTCAATGTGTGTACCTTAAAATGTTTTAGCTACAATTTTCATTTGGTATTGTAAGTTTGTAACCTGTAAAGTATTTTGAAGATGAATAAATGATGGGACATGATTTATATATATTTGGTGCGTAATCCTAGTCAAATCCAAGATTCATACTTTGAGTATGCACTACACACAAGAATCTTTCAGACTCAGCCATCTTTTGTTTGATGTTTAAGATAGAGCTGATCCATATTAGAATGTGTACCTCAAACCCTAAATATCTTTAAAACAAATATGCATGATATCATGATGGATGTTGAGGATCATGTATAAATGTATGCACGTGTATTGTATGATTTAGTACTTTGCAAATTGAAGTGAAACTGAGCATTAGTCTATGGACTGTGGAGATGTCCCTGTCTTGGTGTGTCTATTTGAGTCTTTGGTTTTGATTTGGCCATCCAAATATGAAGAGGATGGATCTTACTACTTTGTATATTATTGTCTGTAAAACATGTATAGTACATTTTTTTAATTCTTTTTTGGTATCAAAATTTTTTTGAGTAATGTTTGATTAATTTACATTGCAAATTGAAGTGAAACTGGGAATTAGTGTGTGGAATGTGAAGGTGTCTATTTGAGTCTTTGGTTGTGATTTGACCATCCAGGTATGAGGATAATATATCCTACTTTCGTATTATTGTCTATAATATATATACATATTTGTGTATATATATTCTCTTACACGGAGGATATTTTGCAATGATGATTTTTGAAGCCAAATGTTAGTTGGTTTTTTATGGGGTTTGAAGTTTGGCTTTTTGGAAAAGATGATTGTTAACTTACATTGTCGAGTAAGATTTGTTTAAGGCTTGTTAGGTTAAACTCCTTTGACTAGCTAGAGATGTCAACACATTTTAATTTGATTTTAATAGTTACCAAGAGAAAAACTCAATGTTTTGAAATGATATAAGTAGCTTATTTATTACTAGACATTCGCTTAGATAGTAAAGAGATACATGGATCAGTTCAGTCACTACCAATTTGTTTTGAATTAGAAATCCTCAAAACTGAATATGCTATCATAGTCCAAACTCCAAATTAAACACACGTGGACACGAACCTAAATCAATAAAACCCGTATTTATAGTTTTTTTTGGTAAAAACCCGTATATATAGTTGTTCCTATCTGACCCGAAATAGATCCATATATAAAGGAGATTAGCAAATGAATTCGCTTATGAAACTTAATATCCACCAATATCAGATTTTACAGTCATTTTAATTTAATTTAGAATTTAGCCGGAAATCTGACCAAAACGTATTTAAGATCAAGATATCTAACTTTTTTTTTTGGACAACAAGATATCTAACTTTTTAAGAACTGTTTTTAGTAGTTGGGGACAATGTGTTAAGAGAGTGGTACAAGATTTGACAAAATTCTATTTTTTAATCATTTTTTAATTTAACTACAAGAATGCTACAGAATATGCCTAAAATAGCTTGACAGTTTTCATTAGATTATCATATCTATGGTTAAGGTCAAAGCACAGAAAATTAGACTAATTAATTATAAGGTTGAGCATTCACGTTGGAGCAGTCAAGATAATGATGAACAATGTGAATTTAACCTTGGAAGGAATCCAATCTCAATAGGGACTTTAGATTTAACTAAGTTTGAACCACACATACGGAAATGGTAAGATTCAGTACTTACAAATATAGTTTTAAAAAGCTTTATTATCCATATGTAGTTTATTTTTGAAGCTGTTTTGTGTGAAAACAAATTTCCCTGTAAATTCCTAATCTCATAAAATTAGGAAATAACCAAAGAAATCATAAACTATAAAAATCACAAAATTGTATTAACATGTCTGAAACATATGACATAACTAATTTTAATCATACTTTAGTTGAAAACTAGTTAAACGAATAAATTAAACATGATTGAAAAACTCATAAAATAACAGTTTTTGATTAACAAACTGTTGGAATATGGTGTGAATCAGAAAGTGGATCTTTGTCAAAAAATTGTGATCATGAGTGTACGAAGCACAAATATATGTAAGGCAACACTAGATATCAAGTTTTACTTCATGTGAAATGAAAGTTCTCAAAATATATACCATCATCCGGAAATTAATCATGTAGACAGACACACGTACAAAGGTATTTTATGTACGAATAAGCTCAATGCAACATTAAGCTTACTAAAAGTGACTGAACGTTGAAGAACTGTCACTGCTAGAAGAAAGTATACAAGGTTTGCAATTCTCAGTGATAGAGGACTATAATCTAATATCAAGATGTAATTTATGATTAATCTATGATCTCAATTGGGCTCGATTAGAATCGGTTTAGTAGTCGCTTCATTAGGTGAAGTATTGTCAATAAGGCGCTTTGAAAGAGTACTTCGTTAGAAGTAAACCGAATTTGTTAGTTCGTTAGAAAAAAAAATATCGATCGGATAATGTTCGATTTAAATTCGAGTCAGATTATGTTTGATTTAAGTTGGTTTTAGTGACGATTGAGAATAATAAATTTTTGACAGTCTCCAACTAAGTTCTTCTTCTTCTTCATCTTCAAATCACTGACCTTAATATCTATAGACTTGTCTTGTTGATGTTGTTTATTCCTTTTTCTTCAAAGCATGTAAGAAGTGTACTGACATTAATTCTAGACTTTGCCTAGGTCGCTGGATTAGTTAAGTACCTATGAATAATCTACAATATTCAATTAACAAAATGACTGGAAAGTGATTACCTTCAAAGATTTTGTTGCAAAGTGATAGTAAAATTTATTATATAAAATTTCATTTGTCAGATCCTATGAAATAAACTCGCCGAAATAGCTAATTTTAATATTCACATAACATCTTTTCAACATACTTTTGTAGTACCATTTCTTTAATTTTTTTATTAGTCTGACCTTGACTGAAACTTCACTGCATCCAATCTTTAAGGGTGTCGTTGCTTACCATAAATTTACTGATTTACAAAATTGTTTATTAAATATAAATTAAAGAAAAAAGATTTACAGCAAATCTTTTTTTTAAAAAAAAAAAGAATGAACACCTTGAAAATAATTTTCAGATTTCAGTTTTAAAATATGAAAATTCACATTACAGTCATTTTCTAACTTCAAAAAATTCATAATTATTAATGTGTAAATATAATAAAATTATGACCAACCAAAAAACAACAACATTGCTTCTATATAAATTTGAAAATTTAAATAGACAATTTAACAAATTCATCTGTATGGGCCCAAATACAATCTTAATGGGCTTTAAATTTGGGTTTTACTTATGTGAGCCCATTATTACACTTCGTCTCTTCTTGCTTTGCTTGTCCCGAAAGTCGCAGAGGAAGCGAAAACACTGAAGGAGAAAGAGAAGAAGAAGAAGAAGAAGATGGAGTCTCAGAAGAAGATAGCTCATGAGATCGGTGGTGTTAAGAATGACGCTCTTCGATTTGGTCTCCACGGCGTTAAAAGCGACATCATCGGATCTCACCCACTCGAATCCTCTTACGAATCTGTAAAATTATCTTCCTCGATTGAGTTTTTTCTTTGTTTCTTAGTTTGAAATTGATTCTGTTAGCTTAAGAAAGGAACTTAAGTGCGTTTGATTAGGATCCTTAATCTCTTCTATTGCCTAATTACTTGATTACTTTGTTTTGCAATTCGCTATTTTTGGGTTTAGTTTGAGATTCTTGTGTAGAAATTGGTGTTTCAATCTTACTAGGGTTCTAAATTGGCTGAATTTTAGGGTTTTGTTCCTACTCTGTAGATCTTGAATCTATGTTGATTCATTAGTTACCTTTGTTTTTTTTTTTGGTTTCAGGAAAAGAAATCGAAAGAGGAGTTGAAGAGGACGGTCATTGCGCATGCCTACGGGACTGCACTTCCGTTGAAGATGGATATGGATAGGCAAATTCTTTCAAGGTATGTGTATTGAAATTGCAGTACTGTAACTTAGTTTCTTGGAATCTGCTAATACTTCTTGGTGCTGGAACACTGCTAAGATCATCAGATTTACATGAATTATGTGTGAATCAATGCATTGGGAAGCTAGTTTATGTTGCTTAGTAAGATGCATACACTTATAGGTTCCATTTATTTATGTTTTCATTCGCAGTATGATGATTCTGTGCATTAGAGGTATCTATGTGTTTACAAGTATTTAAGTTTATTGTTGTCCGTACTCGATTGAAACTTAGAACTATGTGTGTGTGCATCATGGGGTTTAGGATCTAAACTGTTTGCTGCATTATCTGCTGGTTGTTAATAGCACTCTGAAACATAAGCTGCATAGTTCTCAATCTATCCTTTTTTCTCTGGAATGTTTAGGTTTCAGAGACCTCCTGGACCAATTCCATCGTCAATGCTCGGTTTAGAAGTCTACACAGGAGCTGTGGATGACTTTGGGTTTGAGGATTATTTGAATGGTAATTGTCCTTTACTCCAGTTGCAAGTGTCTCAATGCTGCTACATTCACTTCTTTAGATCAGTGGAAACCAATTTGATGGTATATCAGTATGCACTAGCAGAAAACTATTTGATGAAAATTCATACTCTAGTTCTTCTTTGATGCTCGCAAGAAGCAATAGATTAAGTCTTTTTGCAATGTTTAATTTTCTTCAAAGTACCTTTTTCTTACAAAGCTCTAAGCCCTTTAAAGTTATTATACTGTGTTTGACACCAATTGGTCATATTAAGATGAAAAGGGTGTAAACGTGTTGTTTGTTTTAAATTTGATATCGGTTATCTGAATCTAGTATCTTCATCTCTTGCAGATCCTCGTGATTCCGAGACATTCAAGCCGGTAGACTTCCACCACGGGATGGAAGTTCGTCTTGGCATCTCAAAGGGACCGGTTAACCCAAGTTTCATGTAAGGCTCCCTCATGGGTGGTTTAATTGGTTGTTATGTCTTTAACTTTTGGATACTCAAGTGAGATCGTGTATGAACTTATTTCAACCGTAGACTTCTATTATCTCTCGAGTTAAGTTTGAAATCAGTTGAGATAAATATGAATGAACAATCAATTATAGTTTTCAAAACTAAAGATCCATTAAGCTTTCACGTATCATCCGTCTTAACAAGTTTCGTCGGTCTTACTCTTCATACTGGTTACCAAATTATGGATTTTACAAAGTGGTAAAACTTATGGCACCGATCCCGCTTTAAAAAAAACTAGATTATGAACAATTTTCTCTTCATCTACTATATGATATATCCAAATGGAATTGAGTGAAGCATTAAGCAAAAAAAAAAAACGATTGAAATGAAAATGCATTCATCTAGCTTTTATGTTACATTAAATCTTTTTCTCATTTATGCTTTCCCCTTTTACCATTTGGAGTGAGTTTGACAACAACGACTATACTTTTACGGGAATAACTTGGAGGAAAATTCATCTCAACTCAAACAGGTGATTTCTTAGAGGAAAAGACAAGGAAACATGTTTCTTCAGCTGACAAATTGGAATCCCAGTCATGCCCAATATTTGATTTATTAATTTCTCATTTCAAAGATGCTTTTTGCTTACGTCTTTTTTATATAGATAAAAAAATTGATTCGCAAAAAAAAAAAATCTATTCCTCAAATAAAAAAGAAAAGAATATTAGCAACGGTCACAAACACGATTTGCATATTGGAAGGCCCTCCCTATAACGTTCTTCTCACGTAGGCCCACTAACACTCCATTACTCCTTCATCACTTCTTCTTATCATGATTTTTAATTAATTTCTGTCACCAAAATTGAACCTCTTTTTTCTGTCGCATCACCAAATTTCAATAGTTCATTTGTCTTTCTTTCCAATTAAAAAAAAGATATAAGAGATAATTAGCTGAGAGACATAGATTCAGAAGGAAATAAAATTTTCGGTATAATCTTGTCGGGCCCAAGACATCATAAATATTTAGCCCACTATTTGCCCTCTTATGCCCTTACGCGCCTCTGGATTTCGATCCAAGAATTAGCCCATTACTTGAGACTTTGTAACCAATTATGTTGTTCTCGAGGCAATAAAGTTGCCGTCTGACTCTTGGTTTCCATTTCATTATCTCTCTTCTTTTCACTCTGAAAACCCTAACACAACTCTCTCTCTCCATTCTCTTATATAATCCAGTGATTATCTTCTCCGATGGCTCCGGCGACGCCGTTGTTGTTACTGTTAAAGCGTAGATGGTGCATTGTGTTACCACTTTGTACGGTGAGCCGGCGATTACGGAGACCGACGTCTCGGGGATTAGAATCTCGCCGTTCTTTTGTTTTTGCTCTCCGACAATACGCCAACTTTTTAATCAAAAAAAAATTCCTTGTTTTGTCTTCCGGTTCTGATTCTTCGTCTTCCCACAACCGATTTGCGTAGATCTCTTTGTAAATGTGTTTATCGATTCGTATTTTACTAGTATCTTACTAATAAATCCTAATTTTATCTTTTTCCTTTTGCTTTCCATAACTGTTTCTGTATCAAAAAAACTTTTCCATACTAAATTCGGTTCTGGTTCTTCGTCTTCCCACATGGGGACCCCTTAGATCTCTCTTTCGATGCATAAACTGATTCGTCTTTTACATATATTTTAGATCTCTATTTTATATTCATATATCTTTATACTCCTTCATATATTTTTATAGATCTGTATTTCCTCATCCTAGATCTGCATGCTCCTTCACATATTTTTATAGATATGTATTTCATATTTATAGATCTGCATGGTTGTTCACAAGTTTTTTTAGATCGTTTTTTTCTTTGCAGATCTCAAACCTGACTCTGTTTTGGTGCATGAATCTCCGCAGGAACATGGAAAATGTCGATCTGCCTTCCTTTCTGCTAGGGAGTTTAAGGTATAATTACCTAAATAAATAATGATCTAACATTTAATATAGCAGACTACATGTGTTAATTTTTGAATACTTTGGATTTAAAGCAGAGACCCACGAAGAAGGCGAAGAGGACCTGCATGCGTTGCCGTGGGCTTGGGCATAATCGAGCGACATGCAAGATGCCTATATAAGCAAGTAACTATGTATGGTAAGCTAGTTTTTTTTTTTTTTTTGTCAAACGTATGGTAAGCTAGTTATCCCTAGCCTGCGGTGGTTAACATTGTGAAGTTATATAAGTTGTCCGTGTTGAGGGATCTAACACATGGTGGTTTACATGATGCAATTAAATAAGATGTCCCTTTTGAATGTGTAAGACCAGCTCGGCGGTTTAAGTTGGAATGGGAATCGGAAGAAATCAAGTGGCCAATTTTCTTTGTAAAATATTAGTGCCGCATGTTAAAGACTTGCTAATGCTTTGTTAAATGTTGTTGACTTGTCAAAAACGGTGTATTGCGTCGATCTTGTGAGTCCGCACACCTTCAAATGTAAAATATTTAATTTTATGTTTATCTATCTATTTATCCTTCTAAAATTATAGATTCAATTACACAAGTGGTGGCCTAATAAATGTCTCTGAAAACGCGAAAACGAAATAATGATGAAAAACCATAATTGTTACTTTTGGAAAAAAGTTTAAGACTTGAATAATGTAGATGACATAAACATTATATGAACATCTAAACGATAATATCTCGTTACGATAAGGCTACACCGTAAGACACCATGTAGACGGAGAAGATAGATGTGACGACACCAACTACGGAACCTAGTTTAGTAGAGCTCCCAGCTACGTGGGGTCCGCCACGTTGAATTAGGAGGCTTTCTTAAGTTATTAGGTAGTTTGGGAAAAAATTCATAAAAAGAAAACGAATCCCACGCGCATGTTGACGATTGTAGTCGGTTATTTCGTAAATAAGTAACAAGCCCGAGTCTAGTTTGGACGCTTTTTGTATCGTTGTCTTGGACGTCCAACCCTATTATCTCTCAGCTAATTTCTTCCCCTATTTTTACCTCTGAGCAAATTCACTCAAGATATAAAGTTATATATTATTTTAAAAACTATTTGTAAAATCCGTTGGAAGTCATCGAAAAATATGTAGGAAATGCTCAAGAGATCGCCCCTTAAGTATTGACTATTGTAGAAACTAGAGAAGGATTTGGGGGAAAACTCTTTATTATATGTTCTTGATCTTAATAGAATTGATACACAATATATATAGAGACTAATTTAGGTTTAACCTAATTAGATTAGGAAATAGATAAACATGAATAAGTAAATATTCTAAATCTCTTAATCCTTATCACAATAGGATATCTAGAATATTATTTGACTTCGGCTTCACGGGCTTGATGGGCTTCACGGGCTTGGTCCGCTGTCTTGCTTCCCAAGTTACCTCAATACTCCCCCGCACGACAAACGTGGTACGCAAAACGCAAACTTTGCAATCACAAAGCGAAGCACGTATGTCGTGGACAATATGTCGAGGACGGACAAATCATGTCAACAAACGTCTCAGAGTATAAGCTTCAATCTTGAAAATAGGGGTGGAATTTTTGCTCGTCTTTGGTCTTGGTAAAAAGGGAATACATCCCGTGGGCGCAAATTATGCTGCTCCACAAACAATCATCCTTATCTTGGATGGTCCATAACTTGGACTAAACATGACCTAAAAACATGAGCGTTCTAATAAACTATACTAATGGTTAAACTATAACCAAACTCCCCCGTAATGGTAAAACTATTACCAAACTCAAAATACTTAACAAACTTGAGAAATTCTAAAACTTAAGAATATATCCCAAGAAACCTAACCTGTGAAAACCCAAAAAAGTCTAATCATAAACTTTGTAGAAAAAAAACTCTCCCGATAATTATGCCTCTTGTAACAAATAAAAGAAACTCATTTAAAAGAGAAACCCCAAATAAACTAAATAAACTTGAAAACCATAAAAGCAAAAAGTAAACTAAGACTTCTAATTTAGAAGACCAACGTTTTTTTTTTTTTTTAAAAAAAACAATAATAAATATGTTTAAACACCTAACCCCACGTCATCATCATCTTCATCGGCTTCCTCGCCGTCTTCAACGTTGTCACCTCCAGTGAGTTTCTCCATGATCTCTTATGAAGATGAGATCACAAAATATCTAATGCGGAAGCGTTTTAACTTTGATCCACAAGGATCGACTGCTCTGATACCATGTAGAAAGTAGAGAAGGATTTGGGGGAAAACTCTTTATTATATGTTCTTGATCTTAATAGAATTGATACACAATATATATAGAGACTAATTTAGGTTTAACCTAATTAGATTAGGAAATAGATAAACATGAATAAGTAAATATTCTAAATCTCTTAATCCTTATCACAATAGGATATCTAGAATATTATTTGACTTCGGCTTCACGGGTTTGATGGGCTTCACGGGCTTGGTCCGCTGTCTTGCTTCCCAAGTTACCTCAATAAGTATGCATCATCGTCTTATATAGTGGTCACTTTTGTTTACGTCTTGTTGCGGTCATCTTCTAGAATCTAGACATAAAATGGCCATCTAGTGTAATATTTATTGCAAAATTTTCTTAAGATGTATAGTTATTATTTAATTATTAAATGTAATTGGAGCTGCGAGTCTAATTATTAATATGTTAGAAAGACGGCGGCAGCCAACGATCCACTTTATCAATCTTTATTTGAATGTCTCCATAAAAAATTTCAAGTTTGTGGATTAGCAACATCGAATTAACCCGTTGAATTACTTTCTTTGTTACATTAGCAGAGTTAAATTTCTACAGATATTTTACATTATCTACTATCCATAATTAACCGAAGGAAATAGAGTTTGAAAAGTGTTTTTCTTTGTTAAACGTAGAGGTGCCGATTAGGAAACTAAACCAGCATTTTAGACTAGTCATTTTGTAATGGAACGGATTAGGGTTATAATTATAAATGTCCAAAAAGCTATCAGTTTTTTGCGAGTTAGTCCAATAATACAAAAAGGTTGAATCCGCACAAGTAATAGACCGATCCATAAACATGATACTTTAATCAAACTAAATAAATATTAGTTATTAACTATTAAAAAGATGTACAATTTTAAAGTTCACTTAGTTAAGTAATTTCTGTTTATTGGAAAATTAACTATATTCTACTGAATCAGTATTATTTTAATAAATATAAAAATTAATAAAAGTAATATTTTTATACTTTAAATACTATTATACTAAACAAGAAAAAATGATACTAATTAGGAGGAATTCGAAGGAGAGATACCGGAATACATATAAGGTGTCTTAGACAATAGACATATAGTTTCCACACAAAAAGTATGTTTCCCTCTTCTAGGCTTAGTTTCCCGAGAATTCTCGTCTTCCGACGGCTTAAGAGTATTCAACGATGTATTTTACCATGTATTCCTCCTTGTTAACATTAATAAAACTAGATGAAAAAAAATAATCCTAACTTCTAAACAAAAAGAGTGAAAATAGTATTAAGTAGTATATATTCTAATAATATTATTTCATGACTAATTACGATCCATCATAAACAGATGTTCCCCTTAACATTTATTGTCAATATAAAACAAAAATTAAAGACAAAGCTGTCTCCATACAAAGCAATCTCCTAAATTTAAAGACTTTTGTTGCAGCAACATACAGTACTTGTATATTACTTTTTTCAAACTTATACTATTATTTTTAGAAAAATGGTTAACAATTTGTCAATCTATTGTACATATGTCATATCTACTACAAATTTTAAAGGTAATAAGAAAATTAATTCAATACATTCTTATATCTTCTCTTTAGTTCAATACAATCTTATTAGTCAAGTTCAATTTCTTATTATTAGGTAATTAATAAATTGATCCACAAAAAAAAAACATTCTTGAGTATTAAATCAAACAAATCTGTTTGGTCCAGAGTTTGACTTGTCTTTAGCGACGACTCATTACTTTTCTTTTGGTAATTTATTAAAGAAAATTGCAAATTGAACAAAGAAATAACAGAAAAGTATTGGTGAGAATTTAGATAAATTTAATTTGCCATTTTTTGAATGTACCTTTAAAAAATATTCATTTGGTATTTTCGGATAAACCAATACATAACAAGCTAAATGATAATATTTAATATTTAAATAATTATTAATACGCTTATAGACCGATATATACAAATATCCATAGATTTTCGTATAAAAATGATAGAAAAAATTATGCATTCCGTAATAAATAAAGAATAATAGTAAAACCTTAACATTAACTTGATAGATTAAATTTCTACACTAAAAATATTACAAAAACATATTCAAATATCTTGCAATAATTAAAAGATACTGTAAGAAATAAAACTATCTAAATAAATGTATTGTGTTTTTTGGATATAAAAAAACATTACCATTTTCTTAATTAAATGTCTATTATGTCTACTACTGCAAATATTCTTTTAAAATACTATCATTAAATTTAATACTAGGAAGCCAAAAATTAATCTGAAAAAAACAAGACAGAGTTAAGAGCACAATTTTGTCCAAAAAAAAAAAAGAGTTAAGAGCACAATGATGGGAGGCACATGGAGACAGAACATAAGTTTGCATCCAAACACTACAGCAGCCATATGCACAGCTCTTAGCCACCTTGGCTTTCTTTTTTCTTTTAGTTACTTTATTCCTTTTTCTTCATATTATCCATTTTCCAAAATGTATATGTTCTTTTACAAAACAATATATAAATGGTACTTGTTCTTTATTATCACTCCATAATTGGAGGGTCCTCGCTTCTTCAATACTGGCTTAACTAAGGTTGAAAACAAACAATAGGCTCTGTTTCTTCTTTTATTCAGCTTTGTTTGTTTTGGATCCTTCGTCCTCCTAATACTTCTTGCTAGTTTTCTTTCTGGTTTTTGTTTTTTGTATACGTTTCTCTTCATTTATATAAGAAAGTCTTTTAACAAAAAAAAAAAAAATCACTCCATAATTGACTTTCAAAGTAAAAGTTACATGAAAATTATTATAAATATATAACTTCCTATTTTATGATATAATACTTTTATTCAAAAAATACTTTAGTTTTTTACACTTACCAAAATATGTTCCTTTCGGCGAATTTACGGATTAAAATTGTTTCACAAATACACTCGTTTTTAACTGTTATACAAATTCAATAATAAATACTATCACATGTATTTATGGTAGGTTTTATGTTAAACTGTTATTTTACTATAATCGATATCGGTAAAATTTTCGCAAACGCATTTGTTTTTAATCGCTTGTTTAGTAGTATTCTTCTATTTCAAAATATATGACATTTAGTCAATATAAAATTCCGTCTGATTCTATAAAATTCCGTATTCATATTTACATCTTAACCAGTCAAATCCTAGTATTAATTAAACACTAATCAGCATTACCCCAAAAAAGGTTAATCAGCTATTTTCGTCCTAAAAAAGGTTCCACACTTGCACAACGCATAACCGTTGTAATTCCACCGAAATTCCAATTATACCCTTGGAACCTTCGAGCAAATCTTTAAGACGGCGGCCATAAATGTAAATAAAGTAAGAATTTAGGGTCCACTTTTATAATATAAAAAAAAAGGAACAAGAACGTGAACGATCCGCGCGAGCCACACAAAAAGGTTCCAGCACAGAGAAGAGAGAGAGAGATTGCTTAAGAGACGTTGTCGGACTTGAAACCAGTTTCGGTACCGGAATTGAGGAACTCCGTTCAAATCCGGAGCCATCTAAAGGATAAAGCTTCCAACTTTATCCATTATTTGGAGAGAAATTCTCAGAGAGTACTGAAGTCGAAAAAGTCAGAGAATTTATTCTTGGGTTTCGGTTTTTGGCTTCTGGGTTTTTAATTTCAAGTGTTCAATTTCCGAATTAGGGAAGAAAGTTAGGGTTTTTGTTTTGTTTGTGCGAATTTGGAGAGATGACCACGCCGTTGAAGGTGTGGCAACGTTGGTCTACACCAACGAAAGCGACGAATCCAGATTCAAATGGGTCTAGTCACGGAAAGGGTTTAGACATGGTGACCCCAGTTTCGGGTCGGGTTAGTGAGATCCAGTTTGATGATCCAAGAATGTTGCCTGACAAAATTTCAGAGCTTGAAAAAGAGGTTCGTTTTTTTCTGTGATCTGTTCGTTACTTTACTCTTAATTACTTTGTCGCTTGTAAATTAATCATCTTTACTCGTTCAAGATTTGTTATGGCTCTTCTATGTTTGTGGTTTTTATTTGAGTAATTGCTGATTTTGTTGATCTGATGTAACAGCTTTTTGAGTACCAACACAATATGGGTCTTCTTCTGATTGAGAAAAAGGAGTGGAGTTCCCAGTATGAAGAGCTTCAACGGGACTTCGAAGAGGCGAATGAGTGTCTTAAGCGGGAACGTAATGCGCATCTGAGTGCTATAGCTGATGTTGAGAAGCGAGAAGAGGGGTTGAGGAAAGCTTTAGGGATTGAGAAGCAATGTGCACTTGATGTAAGATTCCTAATTTGTCAAGTTTCGAAACTCTTCTTTATGTTTCTCAATTCTTAATATAAGCTTTATGACACTCTTAAACTGTTGCAGTTAGAGAAGGCTCTGCGGGAACTACGCGCTGAAAACGCAGAGATTAAATTTACAGCTGATTCGAAGTTGACTGAGGCAAATGCATTGGTAAGAAGTGTTGAAGAAAAATCTCTTGAAGTTGAGGCGAAGCTGCGTGCTGTTGATGCTAAACTTGCTGAAGTTAGTAGAAAGAGTTCAGAGGTGGAGAGGAAGGCAAAGGAAGTGGAAGCTCGAGAAAGTTCTCTTCAAAGGGAGCGATTTGCCTACATTGCTGAGTACGTATTGCGCTTATTACCTTGTATCTTTTTTGTATGTTGAATAGTTTATCTTTGTCTCGCTTCCTTACTCCTTATTGGGGAATGGCTCGACTTCTTTTGTTTTTTTTTTTCCTCAGACGAGAAGCAGACGAGGCAACTTTGTCAAAGCAGAGGGAGGACTTGCGTGAATGGGAAAGAAAGTTGCAAGAAGGAGAAGAAAGAGTTGCTAAATCTCAAATGATTGTAAAACAGAGAGAGGATAGGGCAAATGAAAGCGATAAGATTATCAAGCAAAAGGGAAAAGAACTGGAAGAGGCACAAAAGAAGATTGATGCTGCTAACCTTGCTGTGAAGAAACTAGAAGACGATGTCAGTTCGAGGATAAAAGATCTTGCTTTAAAGGAGCAAGTAAGCAGCTCAATTTTTCTTTTAGTATTGTTTTTATTTAAAGTGCTTTGAATCTTTTCAACTTACATACTTCCTCTTGATGCAGGAAACTGATGTGTTGAAGAAATCCATAGAGACAAAAGCGCGAGAGCTACAAGCTCTGCAAGAGAAACTGGAAGCCAGAGAAAAGGCAAGCCCTCTCTCTCTTAATCTCTCCCTATACAATTATATATGTATTTCATCTGTGGATAAATCTGATACAAAGCAATTCAGTTTGATATTTAGTTGATGAAATTGCTTGCTGACTGCAGCAAGTTCAGTTGCCCATTCTGAGCTTAGTTCTCTGGGCAGGATAAGTTTTCAATTTCCATCTCGATTTTGTTTATTTGCTATTGTTTCATATTTCGTATCATTTTTCGTTTGCAATTATTGTTTATTATGCAGTATTCCTTTATCTGTATTAGTAAACGATTAATCATGTTCTTGACAAGGTTGATATCACGTTTCCATGTCATTTTGATTATTACATGTGTGCATTCGGGGTGTTAACTTTTTAATGTTGGCTAATTGACAGATGGCAGTTCAGCAACTAATTGATGAACACCAAGCTAAATTGGATGCAACACAGCGTGAGTTTGAATTGGAAATGGAGCAGAAAAGAAAATCTATTGATGACAGCTTGAAGAGCAAGGTTGCAGAAGTAGAAAAGAGGGAGGCCGAGTGGAAGCACATGGAGGAAAAAGTTGCTAAGCGTGAACAGGCATTAGATAGGAAACTGGAGAAGCATAAAGAAAAAGAAAACGATTTTGAGCTAAGACTGAAAGGCATAAGTGGCAGAGAGAAAGCCTTGAAAAGCGAGGAGAAGGCATTGGAAGCTGAGAAGATAAAACTACTCGAGGATAAGGAGATTATTCTCAATCTTAAAGCTTTAGTCGAGAAAGTAAGTGCTGAAAATCAAGTACAGCTATCAGAAATTCACAAAGAGAAGGAGGAGCTTAGAGTTACTGAGGAAGAGAGGTCTGAGTATCTTCGTCTGCAAACCGAATTAAAGGAGCAAATAGAAAAGTGCAGGTCTCAACAGGAGCTTCTTCTGAAAGAGGCTGAGGATCTGAAGGCCCAAAGGGAAAGTTTTGAGAAAGAATGGGAAGAACTTGATGAGAGGAAAGCTAAGATCGAGAACGAATTAAAGAATATAACTGATCAGAAGGAAAAACTAGAGAGACACAATCACTTGGAAGAAGAAAGGCTGAACAAAGAAAAGCAGGCAGCAACTGAAAACTTGCAAAGGGAGCTAGAAGCTCTTGAAGTGGCAAAAGCTTCATTTGCAGAGACTATGGAGCATGAGCGTTCAATGCTCTCTAGAAAAGCTGAGAGCGAAAGAAGTCAACTGCTTCATGATATTGAAATGCGTAAAATGAAACTCGAGTCTGATATGCAGACTATACTGGAAGAAAAAGAAAGGGAGTTGCAAACGAAAGAGAAGGTATTTGAGGAAGAGAGAGAGAAGGAATTGAGCAATATTAATTACCTAAGAGATGTAGCCAGAAGAGAAATGGCGGACATGCAGAATGAACGACACAGAATAGAGAAAGAAAAGCTAGAAGTTGATACTAGTAAAAATCATCTTGAAGAGCAGCAGACAGAAATCAGGAAAGATGTTGATGACCTTGTTGCCTTAACCAAGAAACTGAAGGAACAGCGGGAACAATTCATTAGTGAGAGAAATCGTTTCCTTTCTTCCATGGAAAGTAATAGGAACTGCAATCCGTGCGGTGAACTGCTTTCGGAGCTCGTACTTCCTGAAATTGATAACCTGGAAATACCTAATATGTCAAAACTGGCCAACAGTCTTGATAACGAAGCACCAAGGCAGGAGATGAGGGATATATCACCAACTGCTGCTGGCTTAGGATTGCCAGTTACTGGTGGGACGGTGTCATGGTTCCGGAAATGTACTTCAAAGATACTTAAGTTGTCCCCAATAAAAATGACAGAACCCTCTGTTACTTGGAATTTGGCTGATCAAGAACCTCAATCTACTGAGCAAGCTAACGTGAACAGTGGGCCATCAACTACGCTTCAGGCAGCGACGACCTATTCCTTTGATGTTCAAAGGGCCGAATCCGAAACTGGCACAAAAGAAGTCGAAGTCACCAATGTAAACTCAGATGGTGATCAAAGCAACATCAACAGCAAGGCTCAAGAAGTTGCTGCAGATTCTTTGTCCAATCTAGATGTCGATGGTCAATCACCCTTGAAAGGGAAAGGGAAAGGGAAAGCCAGAACCAGAAGAACACGCTCTGTCAAAGATGTTGTTGAAGATGCTAAAGCTATATATGGAGAATCTATAGACCTATATGAACCCAATGATTCAACAGAAAATGTTGACGACTCTACTAAAGCAAGCACAGGTGAACCTGTTCGTTCTGATAAAGCAATTTCAAAGAATGGACGGAAACGTGGGCGTGTGGGTTCTTTGAGAACTTGTACTACTGAGCAGGATGGTAACGAGAGCGATGGAAAGTCAGATAGTGTCACCGGAGGAGCACATCAGCGGAAGAGGCGCCAAAAGGTTGCATCAGAACAACAAGGAGAAGTTGTAGGACAAAGATATAATCTCCGGCGACCTAGAAGGTTACTTCAAATCCCATTTACTTACAAACACAATCCCTGAGGATAATGCGTTGGAACTGTTTATTGTCTTTTTATTCAGGCTGTTTAATAAATGTTTCACTTTTGGGTTATTAGGGTAACTGGAGAAACCACGCTAAGTAAGAAGAATGAAGAGATTGGTGGAGTGCAACAAGACGAGGAGGTTCACTGTGCTCAAGCCACCGCCACAGCATCAGTAGGTGTTGCTGTTAGTGATAATGGAGTAAACACGAATGTAGTGCAGGTAGAATGCAGCTATCACAACTTACTAACTTAGCTGGATTTTTGTTTTTCCCTCTTCTTTTGAATTCTCTCTCTTGACAAATCTGTTTCTTTTAATTGTCTGTTTCAATAGCATGAAGCCACAGCAGACTCTCAGGATACAGATGCTGGTTCGCCCAAAAGAACAGGTGAGAGTGAGGCAATGAGTGAAGATGTGAACAAAACACCCCAAAGGGCTGACTCGGATGGTGAGGATGATGAATCGGATGCAGAACATCCCGGGAAAGTCTCCATTGGTAAGAAGCTTTGGACTTTCTTGACGACGTAGCCCATCAGAGAATGTAGTTTGGCCTATGATGATGAAGAACTAATCTTCTTCTGTTGACAATATTAGTGTTTTGCTTCATGATCATTAGCTACTTAGGAGGCTTGTGTTAATTTCGTTTGGATATTTTTCACCACAATGTAGTGTTTTCTTTCTAGCTTTCTACCACTTAGTTGCTATCTTGTTAAAGAGAATCTTTAAGAATTCTCAATTCTTTTGGTATGTTTTAGATGATGATTTATTTATTTTATGAGAGTGATCTCCTTGTAACCACAAAGTGTGTGCATTTGATGATTTGATCCATTTTTATGTGTTTTTGTTTGTTTTGGGAATGATACAAATAGCATAACTTGGATGCACAAAATTTCAACTTTCTGCTTTAAATACTGTAATAATAGATGAGAATTATTATCATGAACAATCTTAAAATAAGAAAAGAATAATAATATAAGTTGCACAGAAGGAATGAATATATATTGACGAATTTTTTTTTTTTGCCATGTTACACCAACAGGGAAAAAAAATTAAACAAGCAAACTTAGAGGGTGTTACTGGTTACTAATTTACAAGGAATTTTGATGACTTTAATAAATCATAGAAAATAAATTAAATGAAAAATTCTAAACTATAGGTAGAGAGTTTTCTATAATCTTGTTAATTAGTTTTTTTTCATAATGTAAAATTTTCCAAACAATTTCTCTATTTTGATGATACTTTTCATGACTTGTATAGAAAGTCATAAACCAATAACATAATAATTTAATTCATTAACAATCATAGATTAATTTGTTTTAATTGAATAACACAAAACTTTTAATAACTTTTTAAAAGTATGAATCCAATAACAACAGATTTATAAAAAAATTTAGATTACTTTTTACAAATCTTAAATTAATAACATCAAACTTTAACAACTTATAAAAAATCTTGATTGAATAACAACATATTTTATATAAAAGTCACTAAAACTCTATTTAAATCACAAACCAATAACACCCCAATATTTTCTATCTATCGAACAACACTTGACAAAGAAAATAACATTTGAAACAAGACCTGAGTCCATCACTCTTGACAGTATTAAAAACAGAATAATTATCGATGTAAGAGAAGGTTTTAGCTTCTGTACAGTTTCTCTTTAAAAACTATCAGAGCACCTAAGCAATGTACACATTAGTCCGTCTGAATCCTCTGTTAGTGCCTTTACACCTTCCTGATCAAGACTTCCTTCCTGTCTCTGAGAATATAAGAGATATCAAAGTTAAAAAAGCTAAAGTTGCAGAGATCATTAAAATCATAAATAGAGGAATAGAAAATTTACCTGCAGTGCGGTACGGGGCATTTGAGATCTTGGCAATGGTGCGCGTGAATCCTTATTGTCTGCCACAATCTGCTGCAAATGTTACAACGATCTCCCTTCTCTCTCATTTTGCATTGTGCATTGTGACTGAACAATACTTTAACTTCATGGCATTTCGGGTATGAGCATGACTTAGTGGTCGTGGCTTGGCACAGAAACGCATGCGATATTGCGTTCAATATCTCAAGAACCTAAGAGAGTATTAAGTTGTTTAACTTAGTAAACGGGTAAAATATAAAACCAAAGTAAAGAAAGAAACATATACTTATACTTACCATTACGGTTCTAGGCGGCGCTCCATTAGCTGAAGGGAGTGTGGGGAAAATATGAAGATGACGCAGGGTTGTGTTTTTGGTATAGCATCCAGTGCAAGCTCGGTAATCCGGACAGAGCAAACAAGGGAAGTAAATCGTGGTCGACACATCTTTTTTGCAGGCCGTGCAGGTGAGACTGCTAGTGTTTTGAGAGTGATGTTGCTTGTTTGAAGTGTGAAGATGGTGAAGTATCATCATCGAAGAATGCTTGGCATGTCGAAGCGTGTGAAAGTTGTAGTTATGCTTTTGAGAAAAATCTAAGAACGCTTGTCTGCTTTCGAACATATCGTTTTCTTGGATGATATCATTATCCTCTGTTGTAGAAGACAGTACGCCGTTCACCTGAACCTATGGAAGTAAAACCAAACCCAGTTTAGTAAAATGAGTTAAATCAATTTCCTAAACAAGAAAATCATTATGATCAAGAAAGCTAATAACCTTAGAGAGCTGATGCTTCTCTTTCTCATTCCTCTTATATATGTGTTCCCCAGGAAGCTCTTGTTCTGCATCATAGCAGCTTTCACACAGTTGAAGATTCTTGCACTTCTCGCAAAACCATCTCAATCCCGATAATATGGCTTTCGAACAGCGTGTGCATGAATAATTCAAATCCACCACCATGAAATCCTCCTTAAATGGGAATACCTCTTTCGCGAGCTAAACAAAACAGAATTGTTAAAAGATTAAACACCCTCAAAAGTTACCAAAAAAAGAAGAAAGATCCATATTTGAATTCTAAGTACATTCAAAATGTAAATAATTACCTTTTCCATTACGAGAACGTTTTTTACATCATCAACATCAACACCAGCCGTAGTTTTGTAGCTCATAGTCTTTACGTTTCTTCTAGAAAGCAATTTAACCTTCTTCTGCAACTCATTATTGCCTTCTTTCTCAATCTCTTGAGTCAAAATCTCAGCCCGAGTGCACCAGAAAGATCCTTCAAAGTAAGGCAACCGTGCAGCTGTCATATGTTCCTCTGTTGAAACGAAGAACCGATCATACAAGTTTGTAACATTCATCACTATCCTCCGCTCTGCTGCTTTTTGGAGCAATGACATATACCTGTATTAACAACACGTTGTTAATGTCAAATCCAATTTCTTCACAAGAACAATGACCAAAGGATAAAGCCGGGATCAAGTGGAGAAAAAGGAAGAAAATACATACCATTGGCGAAGCTTCTTAGTTTGGGGGGTTTGCTGAGTCTTAGGATGAGAATACATAATGTAGTCTTGTCCTTTCTTTGGTGGACACGCCCATATATAACTCGTCGTGAAACCCCGGAGCTTACAATACTCAAGATATCCAATCTATCAGAGATAAAACATAGAAACATGTCAATGTCAATGATAATTAGGTTCTAATTGGCATTTAAGCACGATGAGATAAAAGAGAAATGAATATTTACCAATATCTCATGATAAACGAAAGTTCGAAGAGCTTCTCCTCCGAATGTTACTCTCTCAGGTCTAAAGTACTTGACGGAATCTAGATATACGATGTATGTGCTGCGTTGATTTGGTTGGCTACATTCTGATCCAAACTCTTGGACAAACAAGGCAAAGATGCATATATCAACTCCGTCGACTTTCTGAAATAGAAGAATAACCTGAAACATCAAAAATTAACAACAACTAAGTAAGTTTTGAAATACATAACTGCATCAAAAAGTCAAATATTCAATTGTGGTACTACTGCTTCTCACCTTTGATCTGTAAGGGAATTCACTAGGAAAGTTTTCTCTGTGAAGTGAATTGGCAAATTGTTTGTTGACGGTTAGGGTTTTATCAGCCGAAAACACGACTCTGAGAGTAAGACCTTCTGGTTCAGATACCTGGAAAGAAAACAGTTTTAAGTTCAGTATAAAGAAACGGAAACTCAAACAGAATCTCAAAATGAATAGAAACCACATCATATTCTTACATCATGGATGCTCTTCCCAGTAGCCTTTGCGGTTTGGTGTCTTTCTTCCTTGAGGCGCTTGAATAGCCTTTGCTCTAAAAAGTAGCTGAGGATGGTTTCCGGCAAATCTTTTGCTCCCGAAGAATCCGTATTGTCATCGAGTCGCATGTTGTTGATACTTTTAAGCTCCTTTAATAAACATTGAGGACAAAAATAGTCTGCAGTCTTGTCTTGATCTTTATGCTTATTGTAGAGACCACATATCTGATGTTGCCATTTTTCGCAAGATTCACATTGAACCCACTGCTCCAACAAAAGTAGCTTATGTAGTTAGTAAGATTTCATGAAATGAGAGATTCAGACAGAGAGAAAGAGAGAGAGAGAGAGGGATGAAGTTTACCTCCTCCGTATCTCCGTTGTCAACGTTATTCCTTTTAAGCATTTTGTTTTTGTCGATAAAGATTCCACATAAAGTGAACTTGGTTTTACATTTAGTGTGACAAGGACTGCAGATCTGATGTTTCGCATCGGTTAGTTCTTCTTCCCCGGGGGTGTAATAGAAAGATTCGTCATCGATGTGGCGGTTGCATAATGAGCAGTATAAAGGGGGTGGTGGATACAAGAGTCTGCCATTAACACACAATTGACATGGTTCCTCATCCTCCTCCTCCTCCTTGTGGTCACACATTTCTCTGGTTGCGCTCTGTGTAACAACAAAAGGATTAATAACCAAACAAATTAAAAGACACACAAAAAGCAAAAAAGCAAAAAAGCAATGAGAAGGCCAAATAAGTTACCTGAATACTTGGCTTCTTAAGACTCATTATATGCAGCTTTATCTCTTCTTCTGTGAAACGTTCGACCAAAGAGACACCTCTCTTGTTACGTTTTTGCAGAGACATTGTGGCAGCATTAACCTCACACTTGGTCACTTCATTACATTTTATCGGCTCAACAATATCCACACCAATTCCAAGTTTCTTCTCATGGTTCAAAGACCTTTCCTTTGTTTGAATGTTTCTTCGGTTTGTCGTAGTAATCAGATCCGCGAAAGAATAAACCTTGATTATCTTCGGTTTTTCTGATTTTTTATCTTTGGTAGTACTAGGAACCTGAACATCCTTACTATCCAAAGGAGAATTGTTCTTCACATCTTCCTTCGTTATGTCAGAACCGCTGTTTGTGTTGGAAGCAGCCTCTCTACTAACCGGCATTGGGGATGTATTTAAACGTCTTCTAGCATTAGCAGTAACCTCCTCAAAACTTGGCACTGGAATCAAACATTTCTTCTCCGCAGCAGAGCTAATCGACTCGGGACTCGGATATGGCTCAAGAGGAGGGATTGGAGATAAACCGTTCAAAGGACTACAATTATTCAGCTTTAACGATGCTTCCTTTTGCCTCCGCTTTGATGGATAATAACCATTGTCTAGCTCTCTTGACATTCCGTTTCGACGATTAACATTTGACTGAGATTTTTTCGATCTCGATCTACGAAACTGTGCGTCTTCTTCAGATGTAACATTCGACTCCGCAGGTAGATTGTTCAACCGCTGATTGAACTCATCGAAATCTCCTGATTCATCAAGAAAATCAGGCATCAAGTCCAATGGCCTTTTACGCGGTGGCGCCATCAGACTATGTTCCCTGCACAATTCAAAACAGAGAGCTATTAGAAAACGAAAAATCACCAAACCCGAATTCGAAGGAATTAAAAATTGTCAAAAAAGTTTAAAACTTGCTACAGAGTAAAACATACACCAAATCAATTTTGTTTTAGCTTGTTGCCCAAGTTATATACTAATTGTTGGATTAAGAGTCTTACATATAAAAATCAACAAATCAATCAAGTGTTGGATTAAGAGTCTTACATATAAAAATCAACAAATCAATCAAATTAACACTCGATTTCACAGATTAAGCTTATTAAACACTCTTCGATCTCCAAAAAAACATAACCTTTAAAGTCCTCCAAAAATTTTAAAGTTTTCATTTTTCCAACGAAATCGCCAAAATTGATGCAACACTCTCCTCAAAAACCATAATTACGTGATGATAATCGACAAGCGAGGCATGACAAAAACCCTAATTAGCTACGTCAGCTACAATTCAACACCCGATCATAAAGACAATATCACAAATTGTTCGAAGAAGAACCCAAAACCAAAACCCTAATCGAGTAAATAAGAAGCAGAGAGGAAGAAGAAAGGTGTAACCTTTATTCTTCTCTGCGTCAGACAAAAGAAAGATAGTTGAAAGAGAAAAGCCTCTGACTTCGTTGCTCTTATGTTGTTACCTTAATTAGGGTTTCCGAGATTTTCTTTAATCGTCAGTATTTATCTTAGATTTACTTAAGGATGTATTTTAGATTTAAAGCCAGTATTTTTCGGTAGTGATGTAAATTATTCAGGCTTTTTCTTTGTAAGGTTAATAAAAAAAAAGCCTTTTACTGTTTAGGAGTTTTTTTTTTTATCTATTAATTTTTTTATTTAGTTTACCGTTAGGACACGAAATTACGCGGGTATTTATAAGACAAAAGTTTCGTTATTTATAATAGAAAAGAAAACACAAAAATCTATGGAAACTTAATTATAGATAAGAATTGTGAAAAATACTTTTGATAAGTTTGACTGAAGTTACTAATAGTTTTTTCCAAATTATTTGTTTTAGGTTTATTCAATGGATACAAAGAGTTTTAATATATTACCATAAACTTATTGCACTCATAATTGAATAGAAGTGTTTTGTGAGTAATATGGAGTTATGGTGTGGTGTATAAAGATGTTTATTTAGCTTTGTACTAGCTGACTCCGGGGAATGGACTTGGTAGGGGAGTTCGCACCGTTTGCATAATTCAGTTTGTGAGGTTCCATTCTAGGAAAACTCATGGAAGTCGTCAGAAGAGCCGCTCTCACATGACACGGGAGACGTATGTGATCGAGGGCTTTGTAAACTTCGCCGTTGACGGTTTAGTCTCGGATCTCTTTTGAAAGGCTTCTACTGCGTCTTTTGCTTGGGAATTTGGCTTCTGCAAACTGTAACCGCCCTTCGTCTCCAGCTTACCACTTGGGAAGAACACCAATATCATTATCACTTCGTCCAACTCCATTCGCCTCGTGTCAATGTCGAGTGGACGATTGAGTTCATGTTTGTGAATTATGCTTCCATGTTTTTAGCTTATTTTGCTATGAGACCATCTCTATAAGATTATAATCTATGTTTGTAACCTAAAGCTTTTTCATTTTTACGAAATATTTACATTTTAGCAACAAAAAAAATTGATCTTTTTGTTGGAAATTTACTTTATTTGTAGATATACCCCTTAAAATATTAATAATTACAAAACTCACATATCAAAAACCTTTTTTTACAAAAATTCAATTGTAGGTATGAATCACGACTATTGAAAGAACATGATGGTAGTAGTAAATTTCCATACCAAATGGTGGATATGAAAACATGGAGAGACAAGTTTGCAGTTTAGGGACATATGTTACCAAAGCGTAATTAATATGATCATGTAATTATATTTGATATATGAGAAAATTCTACGAAAAATACACCAACTATTTTCCGATTTTCACAAAAATATACGAACCTTTTTTTCGCATTATGATTGGTGGCTCGTGTAATAGTGTAGCATTATTAATCTTTAAACTAATTTAATTACTATTTTATCGTTAATGAGTATCGGGACGAGCTAGATTCACTGAGATATATTAATTTTAGTAGACAAACAAAAACAAAAACAAAAAATCTTGTACATTGATGGACGGACATGTTACAAGTTTTAAGGCTAAGGACGTTAAGGTTCGATTCCGCCTTGAACAAAAATTGAGCATACACCATTTGGCTTAAGCTTGAATGTTTTAACAGTAGTTGGCTTACTGATGGATCTGCTCACCACATGATTAATCGGGCGCTTGGAGCGAAACTTGGATACCGATGCTAGATCTAAAACAACTTAATCCCTAAAACGTTATTATACATCCCACACTCACTAATGAATTCATCTTCTGCTGCTAAAACTAAATGGATCTTACCTCTTTCGGATCCCGGGCTTATTGGTCATAAACCGAACCCATGATCATATCTAATGCCATACCTTGGAGGAAAGCTCGAAGACAATTGAATACCTGGAGGGCCCATCTCATATGTATAATTTTGTGGTCGAAGGTGATCATGATAATAAGTATGTCCTGTGTTATTCCTCTGTTCCCATAGCCATGAATCTGCGTTTTCTGGTATGGGTGCATTAATCCCGGGAAACCCAACTGTCATTATCTTTCTTGGCTCTCGAGGGCTTGCTTTTTCCAAGATTTCACCTTCCTCAGTCTTACCTTCTTCCTCTTCTTTAGTCTCTTCCTCACCAAATATAGTGATTGCCGAGAGATCATCGTTGTCTTCTACACCTACGTGATATAAACAAATAAGCAGAGGCAACCAAGTCATGAACAAAGATGCCATTTTATCTATCAATTTTAAAACGGTAATGGGTTGGGTTGGAAATAAATTATCCATTTTAACACCACTCTAATGAAGGATAACAAGAGAGAGCAGGAAAGCTTACCTAAATATCCTGGTGGATATCCAATCTCTCGCATTCTGTGAAGCCATGGAGGAGGATCGAGTTCCTACAAAAGATAAAAATCGCTTAATCAGGAAGCACATTTTCTCTGGTCTAATTCCAATACCACGGAAGAAGGTTGAAAATTACCTTTAGACCGAGAAGCTTACGCGTCTCTGCATCAAGTGAGCCAGGCTTCAAGCCATCATATTTTCCACCTTGAGGGCTCTGATAATATCGGGACGGTAAACGGGATCCAGGAGTCTGATTTCTTTTGCTTTTATGTTGCCTCCGAGCATTACTAACTGCTGATCGATCAAAAGGCTTTGGACATTCTCTAATGGAATGACTGTATGCGCCACAATTGAAGCACCGTGGAGGATCATCAATAATCTCCAAGCCTCTGGAGCAATAAAGACAAAACAAATTCAAAAGAATGCACAAGGCAGATAATAGAGTATCAGTAACACATTCATTGTCACAAGGTAAACGAAATCAGATTGAAGGATAAAACTAGATTTGTTTACCCTTCCAAGTTATTTGAACCACCGGATGAATCTAAACCAATTGTAAATCCACGATTATAAAGAGGAGTAGTGCTACTTTCCACTGGAACAGACTTCTTCGAAGAACTGTGACCAGTTTGGTAGTCAAACCAATATGACTGCACATGTAAGAATACATCTATCAGTATGGATTACGAAAAACCTGATAACTTCAAGCTTTTATATGCTTGAAAAAAGAGTTTCACTCACTACAGATGATGTCTTCTGCAATCCCACACGCAAAGCAGGAAAGTATGTCTCATCACCAGATTCTAGTACTTGTTCTTGATCCTGTTCATATTGCAAACAAAAAGTTTCTAGCTTAGGTAATAACATGAAATAGTCAGCAAACAAGTGTCCTTATCATTCTTTCAATCACAACTTGAAACTGATCGAATATTGCAAAACACAAGAATTCACTGTATTGGCAATTAAAAGCACTTCAGAAGACATCAAATCATAGCTACCTCAGACAAGGAATTTTGTTCTGCTTCCCATTCTGACCATTGCTGTAATAAACTTTCTAGCTTCTGCTTACTATTTCTGAAAGATCCAGGACAATAAGAATTAAAAAAAGTAGAACACCAAAAATCATATAACGATAGCAATGTTTGAGCATTCAAATGTTAAAACTTTCATGTTATCGAGTTAAGAGTCTTCTTTTCATCTAACCTTGTTAAGTGTTTATAAGTAACATGGACAGAAGGTTGCTGTTCCAGAGAGATTGTTCTGGGTCTTTTAACACCAGATTTAGCTGACACATGGAGTTATGGAAAAGAAAGAAAGAGAACATAATCTCAAAGCAAATGATTAACTAAAGTGTTCAAATTCCATGTCAATCCTAAAGTGTGTTTGAATTAACTATATTCGAAGCAGAGGTGTTTTAAGTAACACAAGCATTAGCAACCGCCAACATAAGAAGAAGAATAAGGATACAACTAACATCCACTTTAACGGTGTCAACACTGACATTGACAGCATCCCGAACCTCCACTATCGATGCTTCCCCTGAAAACTGGCCAGACACATTTCTGAAATCATCTTCTGTTAGATCCATGTCTTCCTCCATGTCTATACTTATTTCCCCCTCCTCAGCTGATAAAGTCAAGAATAAAAAAAAACAGAATAAATCACAAAAGCTCTTCTTTATTCAAATCAAAACATACAAACAAAATCCCTCAGCATAGCCAATAAACAAAGCTCAAAGATTTTCCCTCTATCGGAAACCGATGAACCCTATAAAGCTCTCTCTAAATTGGATGAGTCTCACAAACAAGACCTCTAAGAAACCGAAATAAAGAAATGGAAACTCGATAAAACTTCCTAAATCAGTAAACACAAAGAATACATATCATCAACAAAAGAATTGAGGTCATGTTTCTGACCTTCCAAACCAGAGCCGCTTGAAGCTGCCATTTTTAACTAAATCGAGTAAACTATTATCTCCTTAAAAAGTTTCACTAATCATCCACCAATGATAAACCCTACATAACAAAAGCAAACACCAATGAGCAATTCCAAAAACTCTACACAACATTCAGAATCCAATTCTATCAAGAACCCAATTCTCAGTGTAAACAAAAACAAGATTCTTCGAGCTAGTCAATTCAATTACAAGCTCATAGTGTTTTCTCCAAAACCCAATTGAAAAAAATGGAAACTTGAAGCAACAAGAATCAAAAGTGTTTCACTTCAAAACCCTTGGCCAAAAAGAAGAACTTGAAATCGAAGGGAATATGAAACGGCACCGAAGCTCACGAAAGAGAAGAACTTGAAATCGAAATTAGAAGAAGAAGAAGAAGGAAACGAGAGACAAGAAGAAAGGTTTAACCTTTATCAACGGGAAACAAAATTCTGGGAGACACGAGTGAAGAGGCGATAGATCTGTGGGTGATTCAAAAGAGAGGCTTTTATTTGTCCGCCCAAGAAGAACAATCACAAAATTATCCAATGTGACCAAGTTCACCGTAACTATTATAAAACCCACCCACCTTAATTTTCCTTTTTTGTTATTATTAAATCTCTTGACTTTTTATTAACAGAAACAAAAATCAAAATTTGAATTCTACCCAAAAAAAAAAACAAGTTCACGTTTTAATATTCGATAAATACAAAATTGTTTTTGATGAGTTTAAAAAAAAATTGCATGTTTTATTTTATTTTTCTTCTACAAATTCCTATCTAACTTTTTATTTTATATTTTTATAAAATAAACTAAAGTTGAATATGTGGGATAAATGGGTAGAAAAACCCTCACCTTTCTTAAAAACATAGAAAAAACCCTCAACTTTTTTTGTGGGTATTTAAACTCTCACATTTTTCATAAATAGTAAAATAAACCCTAGTATTAATAAACTTAATTTAAATTCAAACAATTCGTTATACTAAAACATAAATAAATAGAAACAATTTGATTTAGGATTTTTCTTCTAAAATTCTAGTTTACAATCTTTTTCTAAATTAAAATTTTTTAAGTTATAATGTAAAAAAGTTAATTAGTAAAGTTTTATTCGGTTGTGTTACAAAAATTCATCAACGTGAAACCAAACAGATTTTGTTAAGAACTATATGTAAATTCTTATATCGAAACCGAATATGAGTTTATATTAATAAAAGTTTATTAGGTTCGATCACACAAATTTACTAACGTGAAACCAAACCAAATTTATAATACTACGAAAAGTACATGAATTTCCACATCAAAATATTTTCATTGGACAAACTAAATAAGATTTACTAACAGTTAATATTTCTGTATATATATATATATTACGATATATTAAAATATAATATAAACTATATTTAATTAATTATTATTTAACTATATTTTTATCCAAAACCTGAACACTGGAATAAAAAAAATCAAATGTGATATCCTATAAATTTTTGTAGTTTATATAACATAACTTCTAATTGTAACGAAAATAATTTCCCTAATCTTAACTAAATGGTGAATGAATTTTCATAGCGCAAAAACTCTAATTTTAGAAAGAAAAATCATAAACTCGAATTAGAAAAAAAAATCGTAAATTAAATTATTTTTGTTTCATACTGTTTTAATATAACGATTTAAAAAAAAAATTTAAGTTGAGTTTATTAATAATAGGGTTTATTTGACCATTTATAAAAAGGTCAGGGTTTAAAAATCCACAAAAAAAATTGAGGGTTTTTTACATGTTTTTAAGAAAGGTGAGAGTTTTTTTACCCATTTTTTCGAATATGTGCTATCCGATAATAGTATTTGTAAAAAGTTCACCGTCTCATCTATTTTTTTTTCTTATGCTTGGCACGGTGTTATATATATTCAACTTTTATCAGGTCCTCCTCTAGTACTTGATTAACATGACAATGATCATTGGCATTGCTTTCATTATCAAACACGATTTATGGGTTGTGCCAATAGAGAAAGGAAATTAAGGTAAAATTACATCAGGTCTAAGAAGAAAAAAAATATCGAGCATAATCGGTTAGTTCTGAGCTATTTTCTGGTGAAATATCGAGAGAGGAAATATTGGGAATATAGAGAAAATTTTATCCGCCAAACATATTAAATTTCACACGTTTTTATATACATATTCAGACTTTGACGGTTCATTGTATACTTGATCCTAAATATAAACATTTTTCTCCTAAGTTACCTTCGATATAGAGATTTAAGAATTCACAGTTTACGCAGTCGACGGAATACTTGCTAGCAATCTCAAGACTTCCTTAACGATTGATTCAATGAAATCACTCTCCGAACTGTAAAAAGAACAATAACAATAAGACGATGTAATTTTATTTTTATTTTGGTATACAAAGACGATGTAATTTATGTTTTACATAACCATTGGATGCACCACGAAATTAATGTAGAATTCACCTTGTGTGTGGGTGTCATTCCTAGCTAATCAGTAATTAACGTACATAAAAACTAGGCATGGAGCGGTGCCATGCATGAACCATTTGAATATGGAATTCTAAACATTACGTTGATATGTCAAACCCTAAAACTATGCATCTATTATATATTTATCCGACTTAGATATTTCCCTCAAAGAGATCTTTTATATATACTACTTACTAGTGAAGTATGGATCTCAAGAAAAGATTGCAATACCTTTTCTCATCAAACGTGAGGCCAAGCTTACCAGAAAGAAAGGCCAACGCCTCTTTCCATCTATCAATTCTCGGTTTGTCAAACCGATATTCCCACTCTCGATCTCTGAAATGGTCACCAAACTCTCCTTTGAGTTGTTTCACACTGGTTGTAGTCACCTTGTAGAAGATGGGAAGCACCTAGTGATCACATCGAGTTTATTAATACACAACACTCCTCTACTCAAATATCTTTCTTTAGCTAAAACTATGCATGCATAGAAATATACATGATGATCATCATCTCACCTTGAGCATGCCTTGCTCCACACAGTCTTTGATCTTCACAGCCTCTCTCAAACACCACCTTGATTCTGTGTACCTGCTCGAGAACACAACAATGGCGATTCTAGAATCCTCGATCCTCTTCAATAGAATACTGATATCTTCACCTCTAAGCTCTTGATTGTCTATAAACACATTGATCGCATTTCTCCTAAGGGCTTCCACAAGATGGCTAACAAAGTTTTGACGCAGCTGTTCTCCTCGAAAGTTGATAAAAACTTGATGTTGCGGCGGAGCATCCTTGCGGTTCATTTATATGGGACCACAAGAAGTAAAGTAAAGCAAGGGTTATTTTGTACATCTAATAGATGTTGTTTAAACTTGAGAAGGCTTGAGGCCCAAGAAAGACATAAATAAGTCGGTTTATGTTTAGAAGTTTCTAGATAATTGTTTAGGAGATATCTAAACCTAATCCTAGTGTGTTTAGGATTTGTCTAATAAGTTCTCTATATATAGAGGTGCCAAGGTGTGGCTAACCCTAAGAGATTTGAGAGAGAACAAGCGAGATTTGTGAGGTTTAAGTTTTGAGTAAGTTTCTTAAACATAATAAAGAGAGAGGTCTTTGTTAAACAAGTCTTGAGTTCTTAAAGTTTGGATCAATAATAGACAGGATCACAATTGAGACAAAGCCAAGTGATTTTGGTCAATAGTTTAAACCCGCTTCGGGCCATAAAATTCACTGGACCGGCCCTCATCAGAGTCCATGCAGATAGTCTGGATTCCCCTACTTAAAAAAAAAATTGGATATATACCCCCCTTGATTGTGGTAGTTCAACTAAGGTCCAAAACCTATGAGTTGGCTTAACACAACTCTTGAACTTTGAGGGAAAGCAGGACACACTTAGATCTTTTAGTTTACCTGTTTTGAGTAGATTGGTATTTTGCCAAACTCCTTTCTCTCCGCATTAGCATCAATGACTTTTGGGGTGGTCCGAGCTTTAGTGTATATTTTAAGAGCAAGATCATTATCCACAGTCTAAAACAAATAGATTACCATTATAGTAGTTAAAAAAAGACATAAAACATTCTAAATAAAAATAGTTAATTTAGTTTGATTATACCTTAACAAGGTCTCCAAGTTCTTCGCTACATTCCAACTTGTCATCCGCCAACCAGTTTTCCAAGAGGTTCTTCTTGCCTTGATTCACAACAAGCGAAGATAGTTCCAATGATTCAAATGCATTGAGCTTTCCTTTTGTCAATAGAGTCGCAAAATATTGTAACAATGGATGATTTTGTCCAGCTTGTACATGAACATTCTACAAAATTATATAGATTGTCATATTGTAGTTTTACAGTATAGAATCATCTATATTTAGTAATAGAAAAACATGTTAAAACGTAACTAATGGATAATTTATGAAATAAATACTGACCCGAAATTTGGCAATTGTATCAGGTGTCCGGAGAATGCCTCGAGGAGATTCAGCAGCAAGCTCAGCAGCCTCCTTGTACTTTGTTTGAACAAATAACTCCTCAAAATGCTTGACAACCAAAAAAGATGTAGCATTGATGAATGGGTTTTCTTTTTTGAAAATATGCATGCATCAACTATAATCAGAGCCGTAGCTGAATAGAAGCAAGGGAAGCAAGGGTTGCGGCCCTTGTTATGCTTAATAATTTTTTCGGCCCTCAAAACAATAAGATTGTCTTTAGCCTAGTGGCTTTGTTTGGTATCCATTGACCTTGAGTTCGCGTGTTCGAGTCTCTGGTTTGCATTAAGTTTCTTTACAATTATGCATTTTTTTAGTGCGGCCCTTTTTTTTTCCTCGCATGTGGCCCTCAAAATCGTTGCTACGGCTCTGACTATAATATATCATTTTAACAACAACTAAGAAATCAAATATTACGAAAAAACTAAAAAAAATCTTTATTTGTATGTTATAATTTTATAATACTAGAATGTGCGTGAACTAATTTGTTTCATGATTTTCATACAAACTAAAATTATAATATACTAAAAACTTAAAATACAAATAATTTGTTTTGTGTGTTTGTTAAAGTAATCAATTTTCAAATTAAACATGAATAATTAAATATTAGATATATATTTTTTACGTGACATATAACCGAAATTCTACTAAAAATAAATATATTGAATTGAATTTTTAATCAATAAAAACAACTAACAAGAAAATTTACAGAAAGTCAAACGCTCAAAAATGAAAAAGCATTCTCTCCTTCGTTGAAACCCAACTAATCCGAAGTCTTTGGCATTCATATCTCTCTCTAGCAGAAAAAACTAAGGATACTTTCATTAACTCTGTTTCAGTTTTGGGATCAAGCGTTTTGTATCTTCTTTTTTTTGTTTGGTAACGAAAACAAAACGGCTGCTGATAAACAAACAACCCCAACGAGAGAATAAAAAAGAATTTACATATATATTCGCAAATAACAGAGTATAACTTTCAAATGGTGTTTGGAAAAAAGCAGAACTAACCGCTAGAACCTCCTTCATGGTGATGGGGGCGCTTGTGGCCGCCATATGTTTGACCTCAGATCGCTGCAAGATCTTAGGTTAGTGAGTTTTTTTTTTTTGGAGAAAACAAACGTTAAACCTAGAAAACAAGAAACTGGGAAGTAGGAGACTAATTCTTCCATTATTAACGAATGCAACAAATTTAAGGAAATAGCGAAGACCAAGTGGACGAGACTCGGTCAAGGTTAGGTATTGTGGAATTTGACTTTCTTTTACGTGTACACATCCTCTGATGGACGTCACACTCTCTTCGTCTCCAGACTCCCCACTTGGTGCTCTTGTTCGGGTCTTTCCATTTTGATGCCGTTTTTCAAGACAAAAACATGGTCAAGATGGATTCGCAATTTATTCGCAAAGACAATAATTTTTTGTCCTTCAAAGGTTTTTCTACGTTCAAGTCATACAACGTGACTGCTTGGAGTCTTGGAGATTTGAGATTTTTTGAGAAAAAGGAAAATGAATTTAGTTTTTCTTTTAGTGGGATGGAACTCTCCGGGTGATGAGTACGATCGAGAAGATCGTTTCCATTGAAGATCTAGGTAGAAAAAATAAAGATAAAAATGATATTGCCTCCGATGTAGGGCTGAAGAACCTCTTTTGTTTGAAGCGGGTACTTAACAAAGTACCTAATCCATTATTTAGATGGTACTAGTCATCTCGAAACAAAACATTTATGTAATGGGATTAGATCTCCGAATATATGAGATTTTGAAGCGGGGTAAGATAGATATCGGAGAAAATATTATAATTATATCCAATTTAAAAGATATAGGGCCTGATTGGTTTCGGCTGTGATTTTAGATTTTTGGCTATAGATTTTAGGTTGTAGATGTTTTGGTTGTGACGGTAGATTTTAGAGTTGTAGTATTTTTGCTGCAAAATTTAAAATTTTAGAAAGTTTAAACTTGTATGCTTTGGAAAAAAGTGTTTTCTACCGCCAAAAATATGAATTAAAGAAATATTTTGGTTGTGGAAAAAAAGAGTCAAATTTTCTAAAATTTAATTGGATTTATTTCAATGGTTTTGAATTTTTTTTTGCTTTACAAAGTTTATGAATCACTTGGCCAAGCTCAAAATCTAAATATGAAGCCCATTACGAAAAGGTAAAAGAATGAAAATGAAATCGTACTACCATTAACTCTGTTGCTATAGTCTTAATTCTAATGGGCCTACAAAATGAATATTAAGAACCATTGTAACAATTATAAGGCCCCAAATCAAACATGAATTATTTGACCAATGTAAAACTAGTTTTGAAACTTGAAAGTACATATTGAAGTTTAGTAAATCAAAATTTAACATGGAAAATCTAACCAATTAATGGAATGCATAGTAGTCAAAGGTTTAGCCAATCCAATTACAGAGATGACTAGTTGATTAGTACACCCTTCGATGATTAATAAGTTAAGTTCGTATTTTTTGACCAACCGTATTTATTTAAAAGACGAAAAGCTTAAAAAAATTACAGCATCAATAGGAGTCTTAGGACTGAAAAACAGTTTTACGAGAAAGTTTGATAGATCATTTGCTTTTCTCTGGATTAATAAGAAATTGGTGATAGAAACTTATTATGCATATTATAACGAAAATGAAACATGCCTTAAACAACAAATACTTATCTAAAATTCTAAAATTTCTTATCTTTAATTAACCCTAATTTCATTAAGAACTTGAATGTTGATTTTGTTTCCTCCATGTGCTTGGTTTATGTCTGAGGACTTACCTCCAAAGCATTCAGCTTATGACTCTCTGCTTCTTTAAATTCAAAGCCTCTACCAAATTTAAAAAATCTCTCAGCGACAGACTAATTATATAAAATTTTGGGTTAAAATGGACTGATTTTGTTTCAACCGATCCATATATTTTGCGAATTTTCCCGTTGAATTGATGTATAGAAAACTAACCAACTTCATTGATATGTACACAAACTACACATGTTTCATGCTTCTAACTAGTTATTCAAGTTAAATACTTTAAATAATATGAAATCATAAGTCCATAAGTCGCGTCGTATATTTTCAAGATCACACACAATTTTCAGCTTCTATATTTCTTTTTCTTTTTCATTTTCTGTCCACACTGTTCTCCTTTTATGTCCTCACAAAACTACTAGTCATTTGGTCGGGATCATGACAAATATTTTTTTATTAAATTAAAATCATTTTTCTTAAAATTTTAACTTGTGTTGGATAAAATCTTTGATAAGTTTTCTTTGCTAATTTCTCTTAGATTTACTAATATTTAAATAAAGAAAATTTAAGAAAATATACAAACTAACTGAAAATATGATTTGGATGAATTTAATTGGAACCTTTTCTTTTATAATTTATATTTCAGTAGTGATAAAGATTTGAATAATAGTCTTTGTAACGATTTAAAGTACTATTTTAATATTTTAATACTAAATATGAAAAACATAATTATTCAGAGATGAAATTAGCTAATCTTCCATGTCTCCTAAAAGAAGAAAAAGTTAGGTGTTCTAAGTTGTCTTTTCATATTTATTTTAAGGGTTAGTAAGATTTTTCAAATGTTTACAATCATTAAGATTAACTAGATATTACAGTACACATATTTTGGCTCTATTCGAACCCAATAAACCGTAAGTGGTGTACAAATGTACAAGTTCAATTTGTATATTTTCAAACAACCGGAACACATGTTCTTGATAACATCTAGTTCTAGCTATCAAGTAATGGAAGAAAAAATAATATAGTTTTCAAGTGGAGAAAGCAAAACAAACTATACATATAATAATCCTTGTGATAAGTACCACACAAGATTTTCTATCTTATTCAGATTTCTCTATTTGGTAGTCATCTTTAATATTCAGGTGCAACAGAACTTTACTGAGAAGATACATAATGTTTGAAACAAATAAGTAAAAGAACTCAAAATTCCCCAAGAAACATGATTTGGTGATGGCTGAAAATCTGAATCTTTGACTACTAAACAATAGTACTAGCTCTTTAAAAAAAATAAAATAATATGAGCTAAAAGTTTGAAAAATAAGGTCACGAGACTCACATAGTCACAAGTCACAACCTTTGATATATATCAGCCTCCACCACACACACACAATATAAATACATATGATCTTCACATATATATTATTCTCCTATATTCTATATTCTCCATTTTCATCTTCTCTCATATCTACAAGCCACACTTTTGAGGTTCAATATCTCTTATACTCTCTCTCTCTCTCTTTTGATTTTTTTCCTTTACATGTATATATATCTAGTTCAATCTTTCTGCAGATTAATTATAAGTAAAAAATTATATGTCTCTTAACTTTTTGTTGGGATTTATCTCTATTCTTGTATTAAGTTATAATGTTAATCTCCAACTGGGATCTAATTAGTTTTTTTTTCTTCAGTTCTTCTACATATATTAGATGGTGGTGAGGATGAGATCATTAGGGAAGATTGTGGAAGGCTTGAAGTCGAAGATAAAGACTGGTCTAAGGATGCGGAAGAGATCATCATTATCATCATCATCATCTTCATCTTCATCATCATCATCGTCGTCGTATGAGAAGATAGAGAAGAGTGAGAGTATGAGATTTGAGTTAAGAAGCAGAAAGGCACATAAAATTATACAAGAAACCCTTCAAATTGCTGACTCTCCCACTTCAAGAACATATGCTTTCTGATTTCATCTTTTTAACATCCAAAACATATCATACATACTTATAGATATGGATTTGCGTGTACGCATCTGTTTATACATATCTATCAAAAAAATTGTACGTTTGTAGTGTATGTATGTATGTATGAAAATTTATGTGTGATGTGATGGATCTCACCGTGGCGAAAGGATAATTAGGTGAATACATCAAATCTTAATAGTCATAATTCTGCCTTTTAATTGCATATTAAAGAAAAGTTTGTCTAGGTTTTACTCTTACCAATTTCATTCTATATCACGGAATTCAAGAGTTTGGAATTAAATCTTCATTAAAAAAACTTCTTATATATTTTACGTATAACTAAGGGGAGTAATACCTTTATATCCTTTTTTTGGTAAGGGTAATACCTTTATATCCTTGACCATATAAAAGAAATTCTGATATTTTTTGGGGAAAAAAACATAAGAACTTCATTTTTATTGTTGAAACAAAATTTCATCCAAGTTGCGTTTCTCATTTTATTTGGGAGATAATAACAATGAGATTTCGTTTGATCAAAAAAAAAAAAAAAAAATACAATGAGATTTCAAATCAGAATTTCGTGGAGAAACATCTAAAGTGGGGTCATATATTGACCTTTCAGAACCATAAAATAAAAAATACACATTTTAAATACTTTCAGAATAATAAAATTCACTTTGTCTTTTATTATTTGGTTCATTAACATTCTCTATGTCTTCTAATAGTAAGAAATAAAATTTAATTTCCTAGACGAATAAACGATCACATAAATGAAAGTTGTTATATATATAAGTTTCTTTCCAACGTAAGCATCATGTCTTAGAAAACACCAGGACTTGGAGGGAAAAAAATCCTTATTAATTTAACCATTAGATCAAAACATATTTCTGAAGTGTTTCAACCAACACTTAGAAGTTTTGATGTCACAATTCCTCCTATTTATATGGTAATATATCACAATCTAGAAACAGATTTATCGCCGACAAGGAAAAAAAACACATTTATCGAACTTTTGTTTTCTATTGTCAGTACATTTGGTTGTATCTCAACCTAACAAAATTAATTTCAAAAGAAAAGTCAAAATATATTAATTAATTGACATACAAAAAAGGCAAGTTTTTAAATATATTATTAAGGGTCGTTGATCTATAACCTTTCTCCATCCAATACAGTTTTCATAATACATTAATTCATGTGACTGATCGATAAAACATCAACAAAAGTTCAGCATTGAAGAAACACGAAAATGGAGGATACACTTCTTGAATCTTCTTAATATTAATTTTTATTTTTTGTACACTTCTTGAATCTGTTAGTAAGTTCTTAGAAATTCATTATATAAAAAAATAAATAATTATGTGTGATCTAATGTATTATTTTTGGCTTAAATTGAAGAGAAATAAAGTATACAATTGCGAAATTCTTTTTTTCCTTTTGTTAGAAAAGGTTGATGTAAGCTTAAACGATTTGACAATGGTGTCGTTATGTAATTGACTCTACATAACCTAAAAAAGAGGTTGAGACATAATAGAGGTTTCTTAAGTAGGTGAAGAGACGTGCATGCCCATGCCTATACTTTACTACAAACCAAATTTTGCATACCAAATCCTCTCTCTATTTAAATTATTAACGTTATAATTAAAAATATGAATTCAGTATATATACATATACAGAGTGATGATAACGCCGATACCAATTTCTTGAATGGGATTCAAATATGATGTGTGTTAAACCATCAATCCTTGTACAATCTAATTTCAATAGCAGTTACCAATTTATATCAGCAAAAAAATGTGTTTAGTTGTTGATATATTACCAAATAGTTGCATTTCATTACAAAAACAGATTTCAGATTCATATTTCTAAAACTATCAATTCATACCCATCTTATTTTCAGTAGCAGTTCCCAAATTATATATATATATATATATATATATATATATAACGACTATGTATTTAATAGTATTTCAAGAAGCTCTAGGAATGGAAGAAGGCATGGAGATAGGTCCCCGACTGTATAAAAGGACAAGAAAATGGAGAATAACACTACACAACACTAAGATCCAACAGTGTGAGGACAATTAGCCTTTATTGATGACAAAAACAAACACAGTGTGAGGACAAAATCTTACCATTTACTCCACCTTAGATGCATCTAACAGAACCAATGCAAGCTCTACAATTGGTGAAGAAGACAACAAATCTATTATATATATAATAGGAGTTAAGAAGAAATAAGAAACTTCAAGGCACATGAAAATGAACACTCAATGATATGATCTAGCTAAATATTGTTCACATGATATGTTGGTCATATGATCCACAAGTTTTGTGAGAGGGAGAGATAGATGTGTCAATTGAGTCGGTCGTCCTCGGTCTAATTAAGCTTAATTGAGTCATATATTATTTTAGCTTTGGAACCATCTAATTATTTTGAACTAAAATATACTCCCTCCGTATTTTAATAATTGTCGTTTTAGAAATTTTATTTTTTTGAATTGGATGTCGTTTTCAAATTTCAATGCAAAATTTATTTATCATGCAATTTAGTCTGATAGAATTTTTGGAGTGATGATTATTTTTACTTTTGAATAACAAAAACAAAATATTAATGAAAAAGGTTAATCTTCTTAAAATTTGGTGACCAAAAATTAATCATTTTAAAATATTTGATTGAATAGAAAACAATCATCATTTGGTATTTTTATTGGCCGGAAGAAAAAACGAATCTCGGTTTTCATATCGTATTGGTCTACTAGATGACGTCATAGTGCTAGATAAATTTTATCATATAAAATATGGGAAAATTCCCAAAAAAAACCCCAACTATTTAATATTTGCCAGAAAAAAACCTGTACTTTTTTCGATGCCGGAAAAAAACCCCCAACTAATTTACCGCTGACCAAAAAAACACGAACTATTTTTTTCTTCCAATTTCCTCTCGTCTCCGTTACGGCCGTTAACGCCGTCGTTGACGCCGTTACTATTTTTAGAAAAATTCCTTAAAAAAACTTAAGTTATTTAATTTTGCCAGCAAAATACCTGAATTATTTTTTTGTTGCCAGAAAAATACACAGATCAACATTTTTCTCTTTTTCTTTTATTTCATTAACAATGTAAGGTGGTTAGACCTCATAACTTTATGTGTTCTCTTGAACCTCATACAAATTCTCACTACTATTAAATTAATCGATTTTTCAATTTTCCAATTAGAACAAAACTCACAATTACATTAGTTGATTCCCCAACTTTTTAACTAAAACAAAAAAAACACAATTAGATTAGTCGTTTTTTTAGCGTTGAGTAGGTTTGATTAAGCTAGCTTTACCTTCAATTTTGGTGGATTTTGCTTGATTGGAGTATTTTTTTTTTGCGATTTATGTAGAGAATTTTTGAAGATCTACCAAGGTTTTTGGGGCTTTATGAAATTTAGAGTTCCATTGTTGATGATGTCCCAAAATTTGTAAAGTCTGAATAGATCCAAAAACAAATCTAATTGAGAAATTTGAAATCGACTAATCTATTTGTATATTTTTGTTCTTAAATTTAATTATCCTAAGTAATAGTGAAAACTGAAAACTTTTATGAGGTTCAAGAGAACACATAAAAGTTATTAGCTCTCACCATCTTACATTGTTGATGGAAGACAAAAAGAAAAGAAAAATGTTGATCTATGTATTTTTCTGGCAACGAACAAATAATTCGGGTAGTTTTCTGGCAAACTTAAATAACTTGGGTTTTTTTCAAGAATTTTTCCAAAAAATAGTAACGGCGTCAACGACGGCGTTAACGTCTGTAACGGAGACGTGAGGAAATTGGAAAAACAAAATAGTTCGTGTTTTTTTTGTCAGCGGTATATTAGTTGAGGTTTTTTTCCGGCATCGAAAAAAGTTTAGGTTTTTTTCTGGCAAATATTAAATAGTTGGGGTTTTTTTTGGGAATTTTCCCTATAAAATATAATTGTAAATCGTGATTATTGGATATTTTGGACCAATAATAATACGTCGTATAAATAAAAATGTGATAACTCGTTTCATCCTTTAATAATTTGCATGACATAAGTCTCTGTTTTAATTTTAACTCATAACTAGGTCACCGTCTGTTTAGCGCCTAGCGCTTTCTTGAACATTAGTTTTAATTGATTAATTATTTATTTATTTTATAGAGTAACGTAATATTCTACACTTTATAAGGTTATTTATTTTTTAGTGATTCCCAATTAATAGTATAGATTATTTTAAATTTGAGATATATTAAGATTTGTCATCCTTTCGGCTATAAGAACTTTTAAGTTGTTTTGATTAATTGATTTTAAGTAAATTCAGTGTTCAATATAACAATATATTTAGAAAGACGTTAAAAATCATCAATTGAATAACATCATATTTTAAAAATCATCTAGTGATTCCACATGTTCTTAACCATGTTTAACACTACAAAATTGGACAATAGATGTTGTGGTTTGGGCATGCGTAAACAAAATGTGTACCGTAAGGTATATGATAGTTATATAAGGAGACAATAAACATAACCTTCATGCCCAACCTCCGTCCCATTTGATATTTTTTTATACAGTTACGATGTCTTTTTGATACTACTTAACGGATTCAGTGATAACAACATGGTATGCGGAGAAAGAAAGCATCTCCTCTAATGGACCATAGTGTATCTCTTCTCTTTTATCAAATAGCTTGGAATAGACTATCCAATCCATTCGAATAGGGAAATGTGGAAGAAATGTCAAAGCCTCCTCGAGACGATTAAACTCACTACATATTCAATCATTCTAATCAATTCTGAGGAATGAATTAGATTTATAGTGCAGCTAAAATCAAAGTTGTTTTCTCATGGTGGAATGCCGAAATACTTCATAAATGTTAACACCGAACCCACACAATAACCGTAACACATATGATGTTTCTAACCTTTTAGGCATAAAACAAGAAATAGGGTAAGTCGTGGTGCTAATAACTATGTTCATCATCTAAGATGTCACAATTAAATAGAAAAAATGGTGGTTAGGTGGTTAACTTATGTACCTGTTTTCGTTCATTTTTTGTTCGTCATAGTCATTTTTGGTTTAAATGAACCTTTAGATTTTGCGGAAGACTTTCTAGCTGTTCTCCTTTAGATTATTCTTGCGTTTATGTCAGCTTATAAACAGTGGCGGAGCAGAGCCACGAATTTTGTTTATAGGAGTTATAAAAATTTTAAAAATTTGAACTAAAAATAAAACTAAATAAATTTTCTGATATATATATATAATTTTTAAACCTAAAATGTTTCATATTTCATCTTTCAAATTAAAATATTCGCAGTTTATCTTTTTTTTAGTTCTATCATCAAAACTTTTTTTTTAATATAGATAATATATAGTGTAGAGATTGATTAGTTGTTATGTTTATCTTGATTCATGACTTTTAGAAAAAATATATTTAAAAATAATTTTGAAAAGAATGTAAAATTAAAACAGTATATGTCTAAAAAAAGAAAAAATTGATATGTTAATGGATATTACAAAAAAAAAATTTAATAAGAAAAGGAGATTATAGATTTTTAGCCAAACAAAAATGTAAAAAAGCATAAAGATTACTAAAATGAATATGTATGGGTCAAAGACAAGAATAGATCACATAACATGGGGGTCTGTTGCATTTCTGACTTTCACCACCATTTTAAGATCAGCTCCCTCTATCTCTTAGTCTCTCTATATGTTATGTTTAATTCTCTGTTTAAACATAAGCACAAAGAGAAAATTTTACTCCCTCTTACTCTCTTTTCTTGTTCTTAGTTTAGTTTCTCATTCTAACAAAGACATAAACGTTTAGAGAGAGTAGAGAGAATTCTTTAATTGTCTACATTGATAATATTGGATTCTTTTCTTACAAAGACACACACATACATATAGTGGTATGGAAGTTTAATGGGGTCCAGTAGGTAATTTTAGACTTTTAGTTGGCTTGCAACCACATTTATAAAGACGTTATAAGATTTTATAGCAATTTAGACAACTCTAATGGGATTCTAAAACACTATTTTAGTGTAAATTTCTGCACCAAAAGCCTTGATAAGTCATTATTTTGTTTAAGTGAACAAAATGATTAGAAATCGTTTTTCGACTAGTTTAACCCTTTCATTTAAGGGTTATTGAACAAATGCTTTTTTTTTTAATTTCTTGTGATATTTACTAGCAAGAACAGAACCCAAGTGAATATAAACATAAGACACTATCTCATCCTCAGTCTTCAAAACCTGCAACAATTAACAGAGGAACACACGCTCAAAGTGTGAGTAGTACGGCGACCACAACTCATCAAATCCAATCCAAAATCCGTCTTGTTGCGCTTATGGATCTTGAATCAGTGACACCTAAGTCCTATTCTAGATTCTTCTACCTACGTTTGAGTATAAATCTCTCATTGTGTAATCATCTTCTCTTCAAGCAATAAGAAAGATGAGCAAAGGTTTAGAGTCCTGTTTCTTCATTTTTCTCTGTTTTGAGTTTAACCTTCAATATTTGTTAAGTTTGTGTGATGAGTTAAAATGGCAAAAAAAAGAAAATGATGAGTTAAGGAAACAAGCAAGGAATTGACAATGAAGATATATATTCACATTAAGCTCAGAACAACTTCAATAATCCAAAATTCAAATCTTTACACAATCTTCAAACTTGTTTTCAACAACATCGAGAAGACAAATCGTTTACTCGTATTCGAATTGTACCTCAACATGAATGTATTTCCTCATGAGTTGAACTATGGACCATGTGAATGTCGCCAGAATTTGACAATCTCCTTGTGTTTTGGTTTCTGAGACAACCCCATAAATGATCAGCTTCTTCAGATTCGGACATCTTCTCAGCAACTCCTCGACCCAGATTGAGAAAACATCATTGATCACGGTCCATCCGAGCTCCAATACAGTCACGTTCTCCAACTGAGTGGTCCCTTGCAAACTGTAATGAGCAGCTCCATCTTTAAGATCGTAGCTTAACGAAAGATGGGTCAGGTGAGAGAAACCAGCAGCAATGGACTCAACATCGATGATTTCATCGTCATCATCAAAGACCACATCCCATAGACGGAGTTTCTTTAGTTTCTGTGATCTTGAGATCATCTGGTAGAACTTTGGCCAAACCATTGTGAAGTGATTGACATCAACTACTTCAAGGCTTTCAGATGTCTCCATGATATCAAGATGTATAACACTGACATCATCGAGCTTAAAATGCTTCAAAGTCCCGTTTCCTATAAGCTCAAAGAGCTCGAGAACACAGTCTTTCATGTGCAAGAACTCGATACTATCAGCCTCCAAGATGAACTTATCCAAACTAATCCCATCGAAATAAACACTCTTCAGCGTCGGGCTGCTCAGTTCAATCGTCACTTGTGCATCCGACATTGCAATCTCCAAACTCACAAGTTCCAAACTCTCAATCATCGGACAAGCACTAAGCAAAAGATTCAAATCCAAAGCTGAAATGCTAACATAACTCAACGAAAGAGACTTCAAACAAGGGAATCTCTGAAAACTTGGTTCAACTCCAGTAATAGAATTATGAGCCAAAACCAAAGCTTCAAGCTTCTGCCTCCCACAGATTTCAAGAATGTTAACATTAGGAGTAGTACGAACATTATAAGACAATCGCCGCAAAGTGTCCCTTGTATACATAAGCCAAGCAATAACCGTGGCAGCCGAAAACTTATTCGCATCATCCATCATAATAGAAAGACCTTGCAGTCCCGTGATTTGGAAAATGGTTTGAGTTATAAGGATCTCTAAACGATTCGTTGTGAGATCCCGATAAAACGGCCAATCAGCGGAATTGAAAGAAAGTGTCTGAAGATGTTTGCGACAAGCTTCTCGCCATTTTCTACATGTTGCAGAAGCTATCACAACATCACGAGCTCCTCCGAGACGTGATAGTATGTTTCCAATAACTTCCACAGGAAGATAGTCCATAATTCAAGAGCTACACTGGTAGATACAAAGTAAAGAGATTAAACATCAAATCGTTATAGTGACGAATCTAACACAATTCCTGAGATAATTCAATAACATTTTGATCCAACTACATTAAACAAAGCATAGATCCAACATTACATCGCAAAACCACCACAAATATCTCTTGGCATATGCGAAAATAACCGTTACTATAAGTGAAAACATCGAACAAATCACCAGAATCAAAGCTAGAGAATCAGGAATCATATCGAATTTTGCAGCAAAAGATATGAATCAAGCAATAGATATTAAGAGAGATGATTAGAAATTGAAGAAAAAAGGATCAATGAAGCGAAATAAAAGATCTGTATACCGATTTTGGTTATCCGGGATGAAGAAAAGGGAAGACGACGGTGGATCTGCCAGGAGTAAGAAGAAGATTTGGAGGAGGCGATCTGGTTATTAGAAGAAGAAAATGAGAGAGACGACGACTTGAGGGTTTTTTTTTTTTTTCTTCTGTTTTTTTCACTAAAATAAATAATGAATAATATTTGGTGGTGGGGTCATGGCGGGATGTGAAAATCAACGGCATCTTACTGATAGAGAGCTTTTTTAATTTATTTTTCTAGGAAATTTGCTTTTCTGGTATTTATTGTTTAAAACTGACTTTTGGTTTGCCAGTTCGATTCCGTTGGATTTTGGAAATTTTCATTTAATTTGACACCAAACTTTTTTAGTTTTAATTTAGTTTTGGTTTGATATGATTCGACCGGTATAATTAAATGTTATATTAATTTCTAACAAAAAAAAAGAAATTTATTAAATATATATTAATTCAATGTTCATTTCATTTAAACTAATTATAAATAAATTTTGATTTGGTTTGGTGTAGTTTGGTTACACTTGACTCACTACTTTAGTTTTTTTTTTTTTAAGGTTTGGGCATAAAAACGGAAACCGAAAATCTAAACTGGAATCGATCCGAAATATCTGGTTCGGTTTGGTTTGGTTTCGGCTATTGCCAAATGTCAATATACCCGACGGTTCTTATACATGTATAATTGTATATATGTGGGTATTCGGTCGGTTTTAGGCAGGGTCGGCCCTGGGTTGAGTGGGATGAAGTTAGGTTTAGGGCCCCTATTTTTTTTTTGAATTTTTTGTATAAGAAAAAGGCCCCCAAATTTTATTTTATTTGTAGGAATAGGTCCCCAAATTTTGTGAATCTTGAAATTTGCTTTTATTTTTAAAAAAATTTCTACAAAATCCAAAAAAAAAAAAAAAAATTATTCAGTCTATGTTAAAAGCAAATAATATGCAGAACTTGGATTGATGTGAAAATGCTTATAAATTTTTTTTGTGAACATCTCCTCGTTTTTTTGTGTTTGAAGAACATTTTTTTTTTCTTCAGTTTATTTCTATTTAACGGAAAGAGGATAATCTCATAACGAGTTTAAAGACCATAAACAATGGGAGATATTGTTAATGTTCATCATTTCAAATATCAAACATTATTGCCATATATTTATTTAGTAGTGACGACGCTGGTACATCATCTGAAGATCATTGCAATGGTTGCAGGTCCAAGGAAGCAGGTAAGGGTCTAAACAATACGAGTGGATTCGCCGTAAATTGCAGAGATGACATCTTATGAGAAGCTCCTCTGGCTCAGTCAAGTAGCATCTGCTGCAACCTGAAGCTCGAGTCTGCAGGAAAAAAAAAACAAAACACAATAAGAATGTTGTTGCAATCAAGAACAAGATCGCATATTAACTCAAGACCCTCGGCTTACCAGTGGATTAAAAGTTTGTCTTTGTTCTTCTTCAGGGAGTACTACAAGAGTGTTATTTGTTGAAGATAAGTCAGGGACGGTTTGTGAATATATCTTTTGATCGGAAGAATCAGCATCTTCTATCTTTGTGATGGTGATGAAATTGGACTTGCACAATGGACATGTTGTTTTCTTTCTTTCGGAAACCTGCAGATATAATATGGTAGTTGCATCATTACAATATCCGGATTTTAGGAGTGTTGTTTGAAAGGCGAAGATAGACTCACCAAACGGTCTGCCCATTTTTGGATGCATGAATAACAAAACCTGTGGCCGCAAGGGAGAATGCCTCTACTGGAACTAAATTCGGTCCAGCATATGATACAAGAAACCTGTGCAGGAGCCTTCTCAGTTGCTTCTGTTTCTACTCTTATTGATTCGGATTTGTTGTAGTTTGAGCCAACATCTTGCGGTTTTATCTCTGGACTAATTGATCTTGGACGTTTAAAAACAGCTGAATGACTCCAATTCTCAGACTCCTCTATTTCATCTACATCCCAGTTTTGTGTTGCAGAGTCTCCAGGATGTCGAAGAGCTGATGTTTCTCCTTGTTCGAAAACACAACCCCTCTCATTTTCATCAGCAGGCTCTCTATGGTCCTGAGTCTCATTTCGGTTCTCATCAGAGTTTTCATGACGGTTATTATCAGATTCCTCATCAGATTCTAGGTCAATAAGGTTTCTGCAAGAGCGTTGCTTTACTAACTGCCTCTTTCCCTTCCGCGAGGATTCTGCCACGCCAGTGTTTTCCTTGTCTTCAAAAATATTACTCGGCCTCTTTGTTCTTAATCTCACTGAGTGTCTGTTTGCTTCTATATTTTTCTGAAGAGCAACAAAGGAGTTCAGAGACAAAAAAAAAAAAACATAACTTACTATACCATACACAAAACAGTGATGCAAGTAAGCATTTTTATTTGTGCTGATTCAAATGTCCACCGTGATCACCGTGATCACCTATAGCTAATCTTGGTAGCTACATCACGATATACAAACTAAACCTGATGAAGTTGTGCTATTACCACATCAGTCTTTAAAATCATACAGAAACTATGCAGAATGATAAGACGATTCTGATATTCAGGCAATATATAACTAAACAACACAAGAGGTTTGTACTATTTCTTTAACTCCATAAAAACTAAACTAATAGTTGAAACAGAATTAAAAAGCTGTAGGCTTTCCAGATTCAGATTGTATCTAAGAAAATAGGTAATAAGAGAACAAGGATTACCTCTTTCAACAAGACAGAGTCCATCCAAGTCGCAAGCTCAGAAGTGGAGCCACTCCGGTTTTCTTCACCTTTACTAAAGTATTTCTCAAAAGTTTCAGCAGCCTTATTCACTTTCTTAGTGACTTTAGCTTCCCCAGAAACTGCGGGAAGTTCAATCGTCAAAGGTCCAACCTCTTCTCCACTGAAAAATTAAAGCTTTATCAATCATCTTTTAGGAACATAGAAGACTCTTAAGCTTTATCGCCTACCATTAAGAAATCCAAGAAGCTATCCTACACCATTCAAATAGGAAGAATGATCAACAATAACTAAGCAAACCTTTCAAACATATAAGGCGTCTCGGAAACTCGTCTCCCTTCCCTTACGCATTCTTCCACCCATTGATGATTCACTACTACTGTATTAAACTTCTTTGCAAGATCATACTTTTTACCCTCGAATTTCCAACAAACCTACAAAACAAAAGGGTACGACTTCATTTCTCCACAGTAGTGAATCACATAAACAAAACAGAACAAACTACACTAACCAAATGTGTAATAGATTTTGACATTGCCCCAACATAACTTGCTCCAGAATGAGAAATAAGCTTGATGAGCTTGAACCTATCAGACCCATGATAACCACTCACAGTTGCAACCACATTTTCCATACCTACAAATATCATAGCCACATGAAAACGTAAATTGGGGATGCAAAGATTTCTTCTAAATCAAATTGTGCGATTAAAACCCCAATATCGCCGAGAGGATTCAATATTGGGAAAAGCTTAAATCTTTCGTATTAAATTGGTCAGAATCGGTAAACCCTAAACTTAAAATCGAGCTAATTAAACAAAGTTACAGCAATTGAATTGAATTGAGAAAGCAAAAACCTTTTTACAGAAATCGAACAGCGAAACCCTAGAAATTGCAATTTCTTAATCAGAGCAGAATTACCTGGTCTAATTGGTACGAATTTGCTGCGATTATCACTTTGTGTGCCTCAATCTCTCTTCCCGTTCTTTCTCAGGTCAGTAACAAATGGAAGCAAATGGCTAAAGGAGAAGCGAAAATTAGATGGGAATCTGGCGGGAATTTAAAAATATCAAATTTTTGGAAGGAAAAATTTGTACTCGGACGGTGTTAAAAAAAAAAAATCGTATTCTGTCCACCTTTATATAAAAGAAATGTTACATATACTTTTATATATAATATTTATTTTTCATAAAACCACAGTTAGATGTCGAAAAAAAAATAAAAAAAATAAAAAAATAAAACCACAGTTAGATTTACGTATAATTTTCCGTCAAAAAACAATAAAATACATGTATAACGGTTTGTTTATATATCAAAGAAATTTTATAAAAACATATGTTAAAAAATTATATATCAGAAATTATAACAGATTTGTTATGTTAATTTTTAGTAGACTTCTTGAACACAGTAAAAATGCCAAAGTCTTCCAATCACAATAGATCTACGATATAACTTTTCTATTGTATATATGTATAGAAGAGCTTCTGGCGGAGTTGCTAAAATGTAGGAAACGCTAATTTAAAATATATTAAATTTTCTATTGAGATGTATAAATATGTTTCTTCGAATTATATATTTATGTTTAGATATATGTGTTTGCAATGATTACTTTTTACAACTTCTATTAAGCCATGCAGTTAAAATATATTTTAGTTGTTGGAGTTATGATGTTGTGGTAGTCTATAACTGAGAATTACCACTTCAAACCATATATGATTGTGACTCTGATGGATAAGAAAAATGATTGTGAACCATACCAACATTGACTCTCTCGGAGTTGCACAATTGGCGGGAACATTGTTTACCATATATTTACAACTGAGGTTTTCATGTTTATTATCGAATAAATGAAACGAGTTCAAAGTGATTTGACGACTGATTCTTAACAAAAGTGGTGATTCAACTCATTCTAAGTCTCACTAAACTAGTCTCGAACATCACCAAACTTCTTATAAACAATGATCGCCATGTTTAGAAATGTATATCCGTGATATTATTAGTAAAATTTTGTTACCAGTTAAAAATATGATGTATTTTTAATTGATTTATCCTAGTTTAGGTATTTGATGTGATCTGTTATTCAAAACAATAACAAAATATTATTAATTCATTACGCTTATTTCTTAAAAAAAAACAAAGTTAGTTTTTCATGTGATTTTTAAATAGCATGTTAAGCGATCTCACGCAATTTTACATTATCAAGCAATTTGTTAAAAGCAAATATGAAAAAATTCAATTATTTATAGTTTTCTGACCACGTGTTTATAGTAAATTATGCAATCTTCTGGCAAAATGAAAAGAGGCCCTTCAAAAGTAAAGAAAATTAGAAACTACTACAAAGGTAAATTCAACTTTTGATTTATTTATAGCACAATTTTTAACCGAGTGAAACATAGAGACAAAATGGTGAAGGGCAAACAATAAATTTTCCCCCTTTGTTTTTTCTTTCCCGATTTTACATCTCTCGTATCACAAAACTTGTTGAAAACCTTCTCATAACAGATATAAGTCGATCTCCCAACAAAATCAGATAAACAATAGCACTCAACGTTCACCACTGTACCAACTTCTCTTTACCCATAAGATTATGGGACCAAACAGGTAACACTTCCACAGTTGAAGGAATATGTAGCCGGTGAGTTTATATTATGTACTCTTAGCTGGTTGCCTCATCTGCGACTAGGGTTTCCGCGTGCACCGGCTGTTGCAGCTGACCCGTAAGGAGTATTGTTGGATGGTCCAGGTGGGAATGGAGCGCCGTAAGGTCCTGTGGGTAACCTTGTTGTTGGGTCATATGAACCAGGAGGGCCTCTTGGGAAGTTGTAACCGGGTCTTGGAGGGAAGTATCCTGGCTGAGTTACTCCTGGATAAGGGTATTGAGCTGCGCCAACAACTGAATTTGGTCCAGTTGCGTTACCAGCAACTGATTGAGGAATATATCCCTGCAAAAGTAACAAAACATAAATAAGCTCAAGCACATTTAGATCTTATTCTAAGCAAGTCAAAAGTGAGTAAAGTCTATAGCTCATCCTCATCCTTTCTATTTATACTGTGCCAAAGTGTATAGATTGTACTTTTCATGATGGTCAATAAATAAGGAAAACAATAGTGGGTCTCAGAAAGTGAGTGCACGTTTGTTAGGCCAGATAGAAAAAGGTTTGCAAAGAGAAATTAACGAACCTGGGGACCAAAAGCATCTTCATAGTAACCATTTCCACTCTGATGCCCAGAAGCGTCAATTTCAGCATTCATGTTGCTACCATAAGGGACACCTTCATTTGATTGACAGATACAACTCTTAAAATACTGAAAAAGTTTATCGACGAAAGACGCTAAATGGAACAGAAACTAGATGAATAGCTTAATACCAGCTCTTCTGTCTGAATTTGCACTGTTCATTAACTGTGCTTGAAGTTTTTCAACTTCCCTAGCCATAGTCATGTAGTTCTTCTCCATTGCCTGAAGTGACTCGAGATGGTCGTTATAAAATTTCTTCTCATAGTCATATGTTGCCCTGCAGAATCAAATGAAATAAAATTCATCCAACCTTCGTAAGAGGATGATACAAAAGCTGACTAACTCAATAGCTAAAAAGGAGGGTCGGGAATCTGTGAAATCAGAAAGTTCCATACCTATAATCCTAAACATCAGATTTCAAATTCTACTTCCAACCATATTAACTCAGAAGTCACTATAAATATAAGAGAATTAGAACATATACCTGCACTGCTGGTATTCCTGTCTTAAATTCTCAAGTTCGGACATCAGAGCAGGTATTTGCTGTACATCTGAACGAGCTTTCTGAAGTTCCTGAGTCAACTGATGCACTTTAGACATAAGCTCCTCTCTCGCCACAACAAGACTACGTGCCTCAGCACGTGCTTGTTGCATCTCCAACTTAACAGCCTCAGACTTCTGAAGCTCAGTCTCCATTTTCGCAACTTTCTCAGCAAGACCCATCATCCGTTGCTCTCTCTCAGACTTCATCGACCCAATTTGCGCGTGCAACATCTGCAATTCATGCTGCGCTGCAACTAGCTCGTGTCTTAAACTACCATGAGTTGCACCAAGTCTCTGATTCTCTATAGCAAGTCTCTGCAATTCCCCGTGTTGTGCCACGAATTTTTGCTCCATAACTTCAGGTGGAGGCAACATGTTGTAAGAAGGAAACGCACCCTGAGCAGCAGAAGGCGGTATAGCACCGTGACTACCAAAAGTCTCGGGATGCGCAATACCACCACCGGGACCTGGAAGAGGACGCCTCATATGATGATGAGATGGATGGATTCTTCCTTTGCTTTCCATCAAAACAAAAGCTTCAAAGTCCTTATCAACTGTGAAAAAACATAAGAAAAAAAGATAACGATGACACACATTCACACCAATCTACAAAATCAATGCAGGTGACTCTAGAAACATTCAAATCAAACTTTTTTTTTGTTCCATTCAAATCAAACTTATTCATAGGCAAACAGAACAATCATCGGAAAATCAATTAATTAGCAAATTCACGACCAAAATTAGGGTTATACATCACCGGAATCAACTTCGAAGCAACGATTTAGAACCTGACTAATTCCGATTAAATCCTGAAAAGGTCTAGGTTTAAGATTCTACAATAGAAGGGGATCGTACCTTGGAATCAGTAATGGTGTTGAGAGGAGAATCGAAGAAGCTTACTGGGATTGTTTGATCGAGTTTTGAGATAGAGCGACGAAGACTAGCAAACGACGGCGAAGGTTTTTTTTTTTCTTTCTTTTTCCGGCGTGAATTTCTTTTTTCAGTTCCAGGGGATTTTATTCATGTTATGATTTATAATTAATACATGATGTTTATGATTCCTTTTCTTTTTAATTTTTATGTCTTTAAATATTTTATTTTCTTGTATTAAAGGATAAATTCATATTTATACCAAATATGTACTCCTCTAATTGTCGTTTATAATCTAAATTTTGTCTTTGCCCACAAAAAAAAAAAAAATCTAAATTTTGTTTTACAATAAATATCGTTTTACATTTTCCATGCAAATTTTTAATAAATCAACTATTGAATGGAGTATTCAGGTATTCGGAGTGGAAAAAGCTCTCGTAGTTCAACCTTCTCAGTCGTAAGCTGATATATTACGGACGATTAGCCATTTTACGGTAATAAATCGGAGTGTAGAATTGAATACTCCATTCAATGAGCTTAGTCTGATGACCTTCGTCAGAATTTCTGCAACCATTCGCTGCGAGGATTAGATCCCGTTTAATACTCCTAAACCCCTAATTTATTTTCTATTTTGTAACTGTGAATTTTATACTTGGCTCGAACTTTATGTTCTTTAGAAAAATCTATTAATAATAATAAATAAAAAGCATTTATTAAAAGAAATAATATTTTTAACTAAATATAAATATAGAAAATTCTATAAGTTGTTGGATTTTCTAAGTTTAGCTACTTAGACCATTTTCTCATTAATCTCTCATACATTGATTCATTACATATTTATATACTACCATTATTACCCTACTAACCTAAATTAATGTTTCTAAGTTCTAACACTACGAAATCCATTTCTACATGGGCTTGTTTTACATAATGGCCCAATGGCCTCTTAACTTATCTTGTGACAAAAGTTTGCCGTAAGAAGATAAACCCTAAGACTGAAAATCGTAAAATAACACCAAAGGAGATGAATGATTCTGTAACGGTATGATAAATCCCGAATCAGTACTCACCGAGAGCACGAGATAAGGGCAAATCAAAGCCCAGAAGGTGAAGGATCACCTCGAAGATCTTAGATTTGGTGTAAATGGAAGATGATGATGATCGAAAGAAGTAAAGGAGATTGAAGAAGATAATTTGTGTTTTTTTTATTGATTATCAGAAAATGGCTAAAACCCTTTACATATAGAGTCACGATGGTTTGGTGGTCTAAACAAATGACCAAAGAAGATACGTGAACCGGAAATTAGAAAACTAAACCAGTTACCGGTTTATCCTGTTACACTCTACTTCTCTGTCGAGAACATCCTTGTCCTCAAGGATGAAAGATTGCAAAACTGCCAATGAAAGCTTGAGAAAACTTCACAGTAGCGTGTTCCGGAGGGTACCATTTCCATAGAACAAGGGCTTTAAGGACAGAGACGTTGTGATGTAACTGATGTTTAGCCATCCTCTTATAAAAGTATGCTTTAGGTTCCTTAGCTTGGCCTGCATGGAAGATAGAGTGCCTAAATTCTTTGAAGAAGATAAGAAAAACTTCCTTGGTACTGATCTCATCTAGTAAGTCCTTAAGTAAAGGATTGTAGTACTTGTCATCAACGGTTTGCTTGATGATCCCTTTATAATCATCACACATTTTCCCAGATCCATTCACTAACCCAATCAGATGACCCCACAGGCTACGTTGTTTCTTTATGAAAGAAGTCATAGACTTCTCTTCTTTGATTCTTCCATGTAGATCAGATTCTCCTTTGATATCTAGAGCAGCGGTATTAATCAAACAAGCAATATTCTTGCGATTCCTGACAACTTGTAACACTCCCAACAACAGAGACAACTCATACATAGCCTGCCATTCTAGATATGTAATCAAACCACCTGCAATCTTTTGTTCTTTCACCCATATGACCCTATGAGCCTCTATATCTAACTCAATTCTCATTTTACACTTAATGTTCCTTCCTGCCATGAGTTTATGTTGTTCATTCTGTAGCGGAGCTCAAGACAGAAATTTAAGTATGTGCTTGAATTCCCAGGTCTTGTGGTACGACCACTGCTGCAGCTTCCTCCAATCTTTAGCATAGCTTAAAAGTACCCTAAACTCCTTAACCAAACGGTCCACATGAGCAGCTCTCTTTCTTTCACTACGCATGTAACACAACTGTTCTAACAAGCTGCGGTATTTCTTCATCAGATGACCAAGAGAAATCCTTAGCTTGAGTTCTCCATGAAGATCCGAACTTTTATTGTCTTCTAGAAACGAAGTGTTCTTAGTCACGTAATCAGTATTCTTGATAGCTTGAAGCATTTGTGAAAACACAAACCAGTACTTCCATTTAACCACATTTCTACCAAAAAAGACATTCCTTTTGATGTCGCTATTCTCCTCCAGCTTTGATTCGCAAAACAAACCAGCAAGTACCCTGTAGTCCAATAAATCAGAAGGGAACTTTGACTGTTTCAGTTTCTCCAACACTCTAATCACTTCATGATATCTTTTAGCTTGACATAATCCAGAAGTCCAAGCATAAAAGATCTTCTCATCATGAGAATATGCAGCTTCATTCATTAGATTTATACAATGCATAGCTTGTACGGGAAAAGACTCCTTGCTTACCTTCTTTGAGTGTGAAAACTCTACTCTTCTATCAATGGCAAACTCCAGATCCTGTTTGATGCTTTCTAAACAAATTTCCTCCACTCTAGGGACAAAGCTTCCTTTCAAAGTTCTCCATACCACAACATTACCAACATAGAATGTTCCACCACCAACAATTCTAGATATTAAGTTTAAAATCCACACACATACACCGTTAGATTCTGGCGGTCTTGGAAGAGATCCATAAATGAGCATCAATTCAATCTTTAAATGCAGCCATATATTTTCTTTAATCCATGATGCGATATCAAAATCAGAAAATACCTGAATCAGAAACCATGCTTTCACTATCCAATCTTGAGTTTCTTTTACCCGTGGAATGACCATCTCTGAATTTTTCGGGCAATGGTATGAGATATAGATATCCAAGTCTGCTTCAAACTTCCTGCTATGAACACTCAAGCAGACCATTACACTCAACATATCAGCTACTAACACTTCTCGGAATTTCATATCCATATAAATGATTCTTTGCAAACGCAATCCATGAAACTGCTGCGTTATCTTCAGAACGCTACCACCACTATGATCTTGTAGACACAATAATCCACTTGGCTTCCAGACATGGTTAGCTCGAGATAATGTATGGAGATAAGTACAGATTATTAAACTTCTCGATTTCTGATGGTAAAGAAACGTTTCCATCTGATTCAACATTTCCAGCCTTGATCCATTCTCATCTACTAGCTTAGATCGATCATCTATCGATTTGCTTATTTTTGAAGTGGTTTTGAACTTAAATTTCCAGGCCTTAAGATACTTCCTCTGCTTTTCCTTACTTGTCATTCTTAGGGGAATTTGATCAAACACTTGGTGTGCAACCATTTTACCATTACCACTTGTTAATTGTTGAGGCAACTCTTCCCTTTCTATGATTTGTGAATCCCTTTTATGAACCAGCAACACATCAGAAGCGGAATCTAGAACATGTGAAACTGAGGCACACTCCAACGGCTCGATTAAGGGATCCGAATTTTTCACAGTTTCCACGAACGGGTCAGGATTCTTCACAGTTTTCCGGATTTGATGAACTTCTTCTATATCGTCAGAAGCTAGATTATCTTCACGTTCCGTCATGACAATCCGTAATCTCTTGTGCTTCAACTGTTGGTGAGCAGGAGAATCTTGTTCTTCACAAAATATACACAAGCCATTTTCCATTCTCTCATACACCTCCTCACATGAATACTTCAGAGGACAGAGCTTGTGTGTGCTCGATTTCATGATTCTGGGTCCGGAGAAGGAAATGCTCTGATACCAATGTAACAGTATGATAAATCCCGAATCAGTACTCACCGAGAGCACGAGATAAGGGCAAATCAAAGCCCAGAAGGTGAAGGATCACCTCGAAGATCTTAGATTTGGTGTAAATGGAAGATGATGATGATCGAAAGAAGTAAAGGAGATTGAAGAAGATAATTTGTGTTTTTTTTATTGATTATCAGAAAATGGCTAAAACCCTTTACATATAGAGTCACGATGGTTTGGTGGTCTAAACAAATGACCAAAGAAGATACGTGAACCGGAAATTAGAAAACTAAACCAGTTACCGGTTTATCCTGTTACACTCTACTTCCCTGTCGAGAACATCCTTTTTCGTACTGCTATTTTGTATTTTTTTTAACTATTTTTGTATCGCTTACCGCTTTCTTTATCCGTTAGAAAACTTGTATCGTTATGTGTTACCGATCTGTTTTTTTTTTTTAAATTCCGTATGTGTTACCAATCATATCTTTTATATTATAGAACAAGAGTGTTTGGTTATTTTCTAATATATGTTTACGTGTTTGGACTCGAAAGGGTTAAAAACATACTCACAATCGATCATATTTGTAGACTAAAATGTTGTTCATTTGACTGTCGTTGGATCCAAATGTTACTTGTTTGATAGTCACTAGATCCAGCGATCAAAGTTTTCAACATTAGAAAGAGAAACTTATGGATAACCTGGACTCCTGGAGTTTCTAAGCATTAGTGAAACATTGAGGTTGATAGAGATTCAAAAAAGAAAAAAACAAACCGCAACCTTTGAAGTAAATTTCCGTAGGCGCAGTAGTAAACCTTCCTGGATAGATTCGGAAGACCGCCAGGTCGAGGAAGAACGAATTCAACCCCCCGTGGAACCCGACAAAGAAGTCGGAGCTTAACAACAGCTCGAAGGATTTGGAAGGCAGTTGTTGATACATGATCTCCAAACAAGAGTCCGAGATCGACGAAGAAGCATATATTGATCTCACATATTCGTAACTAAAAAGGGAAATTCATTTAAAATAGAAAAATTGAATTTAAAATATCACATAATTCTTATTGGAAAAAGAAATTAAAATAAATAAGAAACAAACTTTAATTGAATCATGATGTTAGTTAAGAAAATTATGATTAATAGATTCGAACCATATCGGAATCGTTAATGACTAACTTTGAAAACCAAACTTTATATAATAAGATAGATTTAACGTTGTGGATGGCCTCAAAACAAACAATCGTAAACATTACAATTTACACAGAAACATTTTGTTTTCAAGCAAACAATTCACAATTTAAGAAAATAAGAAATACAAACAGCTTGACCGAATAAACTTAAAGCAAAATAGTACATCCGATCATAGGTATGACGGGTGTATGGCGCTTTGGTTTGCATCACGATAAGAACGAGGTCATATCTTTGGCTTTTGTTTTTGTGAGCATTGTCTTATAATCATTTTAACACAAATGCTGCACTAGATGTAAAATTGTCTTTTTCTAATGAATTTTACATTTTATTCAAAAAAAAAAAAAATATTACAGCCGATCCTCATCTCTAACTTTCAGATCCTGTTATTTCCTTTCTTTTTCTTCTCTCCCTGCGTTGTTCCATTTGCGTTCGTTGGTTTATCTATCGTATTTTTCTCTCCTGTCACTGGTTTTGTCCCTTTTAAATTGCTTTTCTGAAGCTGATGAAGGAAAATAATCAAGAAGAAATTAGACAAGAGATTTCCAAAAATCCATACCGCTAGTCACTAAATCATAAAGCGTTTATTTAGCTTAAGTATATGATTATATACCCCTTTTAACCCGGACTGCGAAAGATGACGACCTGCATAAATAAACAATATATATTAGTTTCATACAAGCTAGCTAGGTACTACTTAGTTAATTACATGAATCTCAAATACCAATTAGACCGAACGTACCTTCTTCGCCTGCATTATTAGTGGTTGAAGAATCCATAGATGGAAATAACTAAACAAGAAAGCAAGAGATTCGTAAATGATAAGGAGCTTGGTTTTGTTTTTAGATGTTCTTTCTCATATAAAGAGAGATAACTAAAATAATGATTCATTTTGTTGGCTCGGGACGCCTTGTGGTTGGTGTGCTGATCAGTGATCACAAAAGCAACCGCACTTGTGTTTTTTTTTTTCCATAGAATATAATTTATGAGTGACTAACTATTTAGTAAAGCAAGTGGGAAAAGCATAGTCAACAAACTGAAGTGTTAACCTTGCCAAAAAAATCGTCATTTTTCATTCAAAGACTGAGGGATGAAAGAAATAAAAACATTACTAAAAGTCTAGAAGGCCAATATTCTAGTTTGTTCATCATCGGCTCATTGTGATAAACTCTATTTGAGTATTTGTTATGAATTTCCAATAGTGTATTTAAGTTTTGAGCCTAACCTTCAACCTTCACATTTTTTTTTTAATACCAGGAGGTTCGGGGCCAAAGCCCGTAATCTTTTCAGGTCCAAAACCACAACATGTAATATTATTTTCGTCTCAAACGTCACTCGAACCGGCGACTTTTAAGCTTTGCCTAGGATCTTTACTAGTTGAGCTAATGACACTTGGTCAACCTTCACATTTTAAGAGTTGAATGCCGATGTTTTTTCTACATGTTTCCGTCTGAAAAATCGAAGGTTTTACCGGTTTTTGAAATTTGTCGAAAATTTTCAATGACTTAATTCCTACATAATGGACGTTACGTTAGAAGTTAAAATCCATCGTTGTTCTGTCATAGAGCGAGCTAGTTATTTTCTTGTACTAAGTGTTTTTGTAGACGAACCATAAATCAGAATAACCAAAATGAAACACTAACAAACACACCAAGACGTTTCTTATTTATTGAAAAAAGTAAATCATCGCCAAGAGATTTGGAAAAGCCAAAAGCAAGAGTTGAAACAATCTTTATGAGATCGAAGCATGCAAACAGCGTTAACTCTTGATAGCTTGAATAATAGAAGCCACTGTCCCAGCTAGAGTCAGTAGCAAAAGAGATATGGCAGCTAACGTAGCTGTTGTCGTCCACAGGTCGCTGAAGTAGACTTTTCTGAGTTTCGCCCATATCCTTTTCCTACGAGAATTATGGTGAATGTTGAGTTTCTCGACAATGTCGTGATATTGACTTTGATTTGATAGCAACACTCCTATAGCTAAGTTATTCACCATCTTTAGCACCATGCTTGACCGCCCTACACCGTTTGTTAGCACCCCTATATTCCAGCAACATATTCATCATTCGCATAGTATAATTTCACCAACAAAGTGTAATGTTGTTATGATGTTTGTACCTGCTGAAGTGAGTAACGTCACGTCTTCATCTGAGGTAATAAGGAAATTCATGAAATGTATGTAATTTGTAGTGAATGCATTTTCAGGATCATGGCATTGCTCATATGCAATGACATTTCTAAGGATGATATTAGAAGATTCATCGGCAGGAAAACTCGGCAATATTAAGAAACCTTCCTCGAATGATACATTCAGCGAAAACTCACGCTTCACTACCTTAAATTCCACTCCTACACTAGATAACTTATCCGCGTTCTTCATATCCACGATCTGGCTGTTTGAGTCTTTCAACTCTATATTTTGGCCAAGCGATTCCTTGTAAACACACCGGAATAAATCTGTGAAGTGATTGAACTTTGTATTCTCATTGATCATACCACTATCATTGACTGAAAATAATTGGAGGATGACTTGGTCCAGCGTTTGATCTCCACAAAATCTTTTTGTAATGGGGTTTAACAACTTACTTAAACAGAAGTAGGGAAGCTGATTCTCGAGCAAGGTAAGATCATCAAGAACCGTGGAAGTGTAAAAAGGTTTGTCCACAATCATGTCACCAATTTTTTCATGACTTTCGTACATTCTGAGAATGAACTCCACGATAAATATTGAATCGTTAAGTATAAGCTCCACGAATATATCAGATAATATCCATGTAGTCGATACCGCATAACTTGCTCGAATATTTACTTCTTCCTCTTTTATGGTGGTCTTCATATCCTCAAGAATTGCATTATCAGTATCTAGCCTTTTGGTGAAAGCGTCTTTGTACAACACCTTTTGGTCCTCCATCATCTTATATTCTAGATACCTAATCAAGCATCTACACATTAATATCTCGATTTGTTCACCAAAAAAAAAAAAACATTATTATCTGGATTGTATAAGTAATTAATCATTAAACAAAAGATATGAAGTAGGAAAAAATAAACTAACTATCAATTTCTGCAATGTCTTGGTATAGAAAAAGGCCACAAAAGTAAGGGGAAAAAAGAGAAAAAACCCGAAAAAAACCGTTATCTATTTTTTATTTGGCCGTTTAATATCTGTAGTTTTAAAATTGGAATAAAACTACATTGATTAATTGTTGTTGTCATTTAAATTCTTTATTTTTCAAATTTTGGTAGATTCGTACCTCCGTGTTAACGATGGTAACGGAAATGCTCACTACTGCAGTTAAAACTTAACCCACGTATTTAGGACTAGAGGATTTTCTAGTTCTCTTTTTTTTTTTTTTTTTTTTTTTTTTTTTCTGGTTGGCATTGTTCTTTACTTCTTTCTTATGAATCAAAATGATAAAACGCTACACAGGTCATGCAGGCTATGTCAGCGTACCTTGAATCCGTATGAGCTTTAGGTTTCGCGGAATGAGTAAGAGGGCCGATGAGAAGCATCCGAGGTCTATAGGCTTCTGGATTCACTTCACGCAATTGGCTTGGCACTCTGTAGATGCATGGTTCTTGAGATCCCATCTTCGATTGCTTATGAGCTTTATATTTTTAGCATCAAAAATCATCCAAAGAATCCCAAGTTTATACAGTAACAAACTATATATAAAAAGATTAAAGACTCAAAATTAAGGAAACAAAGCTTACTGTGATACGGATGTACATGAGGCTATAGAAGGAGGATTTAAGTCACTTACAATTGAGAAGGATGTGGATCTTAAAACAAAGAGAGAATTTGAGATTAGAAAATGACAATTTGGGATTAGAAAAACAAAATACACAGGAGAGTGCGCTAGTTATATTATTATTATACTTACATAAGAAAACAGAAGCGTGCGTTGTCAATCGGTTCACTAAATTATTTTTTAAGTGAATTAGGTTATGAACTATGTGTTTATTTTTATATATTTTGCTGGAATTTTTTTACAAAATTAATGATAGTTTTGAAAATATTATAGTGTATTTTATTTCTAATATGAATTCGCAAAACTTTATCGTCTAAAATAGAAATTGGTTAGTAATGATTAAAGTTTTATATATGATATCTTTGGTCATGATATCACCATCAAAAGCATCTATTTAGAATCAGAAGTGCCCTCCAAAACTCAAATATTTTATATGGCAAGTTCTGTCAGAGTGTGTCTTGGTTAACTTTTATTTTTTTTGTTGATAAACTTGTAAATATCATATGGAATGAAATGTTTAGTCTATACAAAAAATTAGACCTTTACCTTACTACCTTGCCAAAAAATAAATAAAAAAAAAGGGAATAAAAAACATGAGAGTTAACTTAATCTAAGGAGAAAATGTATTACTTACAATTAATCAAGTTGTCTTCGAATGCCCTCCATCGATTTAGATATCCACAATAATATTTTCCCATCAATCATATGGTCAACTTGGAAAGAAAGATTTGACAAAGTCTTAAAAATGTGGATAGAGATCTTCAAGAAATTCTATAAAAAAAAAAAAAAAACTAAATTAGAGGCCAATATATGCATGGGATAGGACACAAGCCAAATGCCATATATTGGACTAACAATACGCTATTTATTTATCGGGGAACTGGGTGTCATTGTTAATTAATTGATGTCTCTTGGAAAAAGACAGATTTATTTGCATGTTTGAGATGGTTTTCCTTTGAAAATATGATTCTTTTTTTTTTTTGATAACCCAGTGTCCAGACCACACAGTGATCCGACTAGCCCACTATATGATTCTTTTGAAGCTCGAATTATACTAAGAAGCCTCTCTCCACTATATTCCGAATTAGATGGCATTCATTTAAGCTATTCATATTTCGATTGATCAACATAGGACGACAGTAGCATTTGCAACTGTTACGAATTGCTAAAGGTGTTGTCCACACTAACAAACTCACATGCTTTCTATTTATTATTGGAGGAGTTCGCGAGGAGTAAGAAGATTTTTTTCTTATTTTTCCATCTCGTTTATTTCACATAGTGTAATTTCACTACAATATATATAGTTCCTGTTTTTGTAATGCTCCATATTTGATTAGTACAATTTGGAGTGTTTCACTACAAAAACTGATGTAGCGAGACATCATTCTTTTACTCTGTTTTAGTTTCTTTACTTTTATCATTGGGCTTTTACTTATATTTTGGGTTTTATCATAAAGACGGTTTAGTTGTAGCTTGCTCGACAAGTTCCGTCTAGGGTTTTGGTGTTTTAGAAACTTATATATACTCCTTGGGTTGTAAGGAGAACGATGGTAGTTTTTGATTAATAAGCAGAGAAAGCTTTTCTCAACCGAAGTCTTTGAGTTCTTCTCTCTTTCGATCCATTGATACGAAAGCTAGCAAGAAATCCGAGCAACGATAGACAACTCTTGATCCATTGATACTAGAGTTTTCAATCGTATTATTCCCTGCATTAGTTGGTATCAGAGACAAACCGATCCTCATCATGCCACCGAAGAAGAACTTGCAACAGCAATTGGACGAGCAGAACGACACGTTTAGAGAGATGATGGCTGAGATGCAGCAGACCTGGCGCGATACGATTCGTACCACCGTTGAGTCTACTGTCCGATCTATCTTTCAAGCGCAACAGAGAGCTCCAAATTTGCAAAGACAAGCTCATGTCTTTAATGGTGATGACGAAGAAGATGATGTTGATGATAACAACCCGTTTGCGGGTTTGGGCGAGCAGCGCCAGCAAGAAGAGGGACGGCAACAGGTCATGATTCAAGTTCCCAGAGCAAATTTGAATCGTTGGGAGTCGGGTTTTAAACTGGATTTACCAGAATTTACTGGCGGGTTACAAGCTGAGGAGTTCCTTGATTGGCTTCACATAACAGAGGAATTATTGGATTTTAAAGAAGTACCAGATGCTATGCGAGTTTCTCTTGTGGCGACAAGGTTCCGAGGACGAGCATCTGCGTGGTGGCAACAGACAAAGGAATCACGTGCCACTGCAGGAAAGGAGCGTGTGAATTCATGGGAAAAGATGAAACGATTGATGCGCAAAGCCTTTTTACCATTCAATCACACTCGCACCATGTACACAAAGCTTCAAAATTTGCGACAGGGCACTAAAACTGTTGATGAATATGCCACAGAATTTTTTTCTTTGATGGCTCGTAATTCTTTGACTGAAAACGAAGAACAGAGGATTTCACGTTTCATTGGCGGTCTGCGAATCCAAATCCAAAATACGCTGCTGCAATTTAATCCCCTCACAGTGTCAGAAGCACATCAGCGTGCCCTCTTGATAGAGCAAAATTCAAAGAGCCAACAAACTGCGTGGAATTCTCAGCGCTCTCGTGTCACGGCGACTACGGAGTCAGGGATTTCAAAATCAATAGAGCAATTGAAGTTGACAGAGTCTACAGAGGGAAATTTGTTGCAAGGCCCGCAGAGAACTCCAACTTATAAGTGTTTTAAGTGTGGAGAGCAAGGTCATCGGCAATCCGCTTGCCCACTTCTCCAACGACGTGGTCTTCTAGCTAACGATGAACCGGTTTTTGATAATTATGGTGATGATGATGGTGTGGAAGATGACTCAACTGAGCGTGTGGTGGGAGACGTTGGTCCTTTGTTGGTTCTACGGCGGAATTATCTCCTTCCTCGTGGAATAGAAGAATCATGGTTACGATCCAACATATTTCAGTCATCTTGTACGATTCGTGGAAAAGTGTGCCGCCTTGTCATCGATTCGGGGAGTTGTACGAATGCTATTTCCCAAGAAGCTGTGACCAAGCTTGCATTGTTCACAGAACCACACCCAACACCTTATAAGATTGCATGGTTGACTTCCAACACTGATATTAAAATTTCAAGACGCTGTCGAGTTCCGTTTTCTTTGGGTCTTAACTACAAAGATTTGATTTGTTGTGATGTCGTACCAATGGATGCATGTCACCTCCTGTTAGGTCGTCCTTGGCAGTATGATAGACGCACTGTACACGATGGTTTCGCCAACACTCACAGTTTTACATATGAGGGCAAACGCATTACCTTGATTCCATCTCAAACCGCATCAGACGCAATTGTCACAAGTACAGATGTGGAAACTTCTCCGCTTGCTACAGACACTGTCAAGCCGGCTTTGTTAGTATCCAAGTCAGAACTTTTAACAGAATTTCAATCCACGGATGTTGTTTTTTTCTTGGTACTAAAGCCGCAGGTACTAACTGTGGTCCCAAGTGCTCCACCGGAATTCACTGAAGTATTATCGGAGTTCCAGGATGTGTTTCCTTCGGATTTACCTGACGGTTTACCGCCTTTACGCGATATCCAGCATTGCATCGATCTCGCTCCCAACGCGGTGTTACCAAATCGACCTCATTATCGTATGAGTCCTAAGGAACATGATGAGCTTCGCAAACAGGTCGAGGAACTTCTTGCTAAAGGGTACTTGCGTGAAAGCCTTAGCCCGTGTGCCGTTCCGGCATTGCTTATTCCAAAAAAGGATGGTTCTTGGCGTATGTGTGTAGACAGCCGAGCAATTAACAAGATCACCATTCGATATCGGTTTCCAATTCCTCGGTTAGATGATCTTTTGGATCAAATTGGTTCAGCCTCGATTTTCACTAAGCTTGATCTCAAGAGTGGTTATCACCAAATTCGAATTCGCCCTGGAGACGAATGGAAGACTGCTTTCAAAACGCGAGAAGGCTTGTTTGAATGGCTTGTGATGCCTTTTGGATTATCCAATGCTCCTAGCACGTTTATGCGTGTTATGAATCAAGCGTTGCGTCCTTTTATTGGACGTTTTGTGGTGGTTTATTTCGATGATATACTCATTTTTAGTTCAACTCTTGCAGAACATTTGGTGCATTTGCGTGAAGTGTTGTTGGTTTTGCGAAGGGAAAAGTTATTTGCTGCCACTAAGAAGTGTGTTTTCGGCGTAGCCCAAGTTCTTTTTTTGGGTTACATCATCTCTACTCGTGGATTAGAAGTGGATCCAACAAAAGTTTCAGCAATTAAATCTTGGCCTACTCCAACGACAGTGACTGATGTCCGGAGTTTTCATGGCTTAGCGTCTTTTTATCGACGGTTTGTGGCTAATTTTAGTAGTATCATGGCTCCTGTTACCGACTGTATGAAGGCAACGCACTTTCAATGGACCATGGAAGCCGAAGAAGCATTTCAGACCATAAAAGCTTTACTCACGTCGGCTCCGGTTCTTGTTCTGCCTAATTTCGACATGGCTTTTGAGTTGCATTGCGACGCGTCCAAGACAGGCATAGGTGCAGTTCTCAGTCAATCTAATCGGCCAGTTGCATTTTTTAGCGAGAAGATAGCGGGTTCGCGTGCTCGTTATAGTACTTATGACGTTGAGCTTTACGCCGTCGTACAAGCTATTAAGCATTGGCGTCACTATTTATTTCAGCGAGAATTTGTGTTGTTCACGGACCATGATGCACTTAAACATATGGGTTCACAAGACAAAGTTTCTGCGAGACATGCGTCTTGGTTTGCTTATTTACAACAGTTTACATTCGTAATTAAGCATAAGGCGGGGACTTTAAATAAGGTGGCTGACGCTTTGAGTAGACGACGTACTTTGTTAAACACGCTTCATGTTAAGGTCACAGGTTTTGAGGTTTTACCGGATCTTTATGCCACTGATTCTTTCTTTGGGAAGATTTGGAGCGACCTGCAGCAAGGTGTTGACTCCGAATATCTTATCATGGATGGCTTCATGTTTCGTGATGCTCGTTTATGTATTCCTGATTGTAGCTTACGCCTCCAATTGATTCGTGAGCTCCATGGTGAAGGACACATTGGACGTGATCGTACGCTTAAACTGGTTAGTATGTCTTACTTTTGGCCGCAACTACGGCGTGATGTGGAGCGTTTTATTGTTCGTTGTGGAATCTGTCAAGCTTCGAAAGGAAAAGCGACGAACGCGGGTTTGTATTTACCTCTTCCAATTCCAACTCAACCTTGGACTGACATTAGTATGGATTTCGTTCTTGGCCTTCCGCGAACACAGCGTGGTAATGATTCCATCTTTGTGGTTGTCGATCGTTTCTCCAAAATGGTTCGTTTTATTCCTTGCAAAAAGACCACAGATGCACTTCAAGTTGCGAGTTTATTTTTCCAAGAGATTTATAAGCTTCATGGTTTGCCGTGTTCTATTGTATCGGACCGCGATTCACGTTTTCTAAGTCACTTTTGGAGGTCTTTGTGGCGCCTTCTCCGCACAAAATTGGATATGAGCTCCGCTTATCACCCTCAAACCGATGGTCAAACGGAAGTCACAAATCGAGCATTGGGAGATTTGTTGCGTTGTTTAGTGGGAGATAACATTAAATCATGGGATCGTGTACTTTGTCAAGCTGAATATGCTCATAATAGAGCCGTTAATCGCAGTACTGGGTTCTCTCCGTTTCAAGTGGTGTATGGTCTTCTTCCTCGTAGTCCATCTGATCTTGGTCTTAATCCTGATCGGAGCCGTTTCCATGGTCGTGCTTGTGACCTCGTGGAAGAGTTTGCTTCAATTCATCAACAAGTGCAGACTAATTTGGAAGCTGCTACTTCGAAGTACAAGTTGGATGCTGACAATCATCGTCGTGAAGTTTCTTTTCAGGTTGGAGATTTGGTTTGGGCTGTTTTGACGAAGGATCGTTTCAAACCAGGCACATATAACAAGCTCAAAGCTCGGAAGATCGGTCCATTGGAGATTCTTGAGAAGATTAATAACAATGCTTATCGCCTGCAGCTACCACCTCATATGAACATTTCCGATGTCTTCAACGTTAAACATTTGGTGCCTTACTTGGCCGATGAGAGTGCTGCCAATTCGAGGTCGAATTCTTTTTCACCCCCGGCGACCTGATGTAGCGAGACATCATTCTTTTACTCTGTTTTAGTTTCTTTACTTTTATCATTGGGCTTTTACTTATATTTTGGGTTTTATCATAAAGACGGTTTAGTTGTAGCTTGCTCGACAAGTTCCGTCTAGGGTTTTGGTGTTTTAGAAACTTATATATACTCCTTGGGTTGTAAGGAGAACGATGGTAGTTTTTGATTAATAAGCAGAGAAAGCTTTTCTCAACCGAAGTCTTTGAGTTCTTCTCTCTTTCGATCCATTGATACGAAAGCTAGCAAGAAATCCGAGCAACGATAGACAACTCTTGATCCATTGATACTAGAGTTTTCAATCGTATTATTCCCTGCATTAAAAACCGTGTAAAACACTTTAATTTAACATAGCACATAGTGATTAGTTTGGATATTAGCGTTTTACACTCCAACGTTGGCTTTTAATTTCACATAGTGATCAGTTTGCTATTTTTTCAAATCGTACGCAATTTAAAGTGTTTTACACGGTTTTTTGTAAAATTAAAAATACTTTTATTTTAGCATTGTTATTCAAAAATATGAGTTATTTTGATTTCCTAATTGAATGTTATCTTTGTTTCTAAAATTCTTTGATTATCTTTTAATTTGATATACCATTGGTATTACATAGATTGATGATATCAAATTTTCTTAAAACTAAATTAATAATGTTAATTTTAAAAATAATAATTTAATACCATTTATTTTTATTTAAAAAAATTTTGGATAGTAGTTTTTCTTTTTATTCAAGTAAATATTTTTTTTAATTATTGATTTTTATTTTTAGTATACTTAGTTTTCTATATTGTTGCAATATTACCAGTTAGAACTCATGTTCCTATCGTCATATAATACCATTTCATTTTTTTCGTCAAAACAACTTTATATTGAATTCGTGAAATCAAAAGACAATTGTTTTTCAAACCATGTTGGCGGAATTTTACTAAAGAATGAGTCGCTTAGTTACAAGTTCTTTTTACAAATAGAAACCGGATATCGGAAAATTTAGAAGCCCAAAAAATTTAAAATTCTTGTAAAAACAAAAGCTTTCAAAATCAAAACCAATCACTCCCTATGTTTTGAAGCAAATTTGTTAGTAAAACAGCATTTCTTGTGATGAACAATGTTGATGAGAGTTTTGCAATCCTTTAAAAAAACTGATTTAAAACCTTTATAAACGCCTTTAGTGTCCGCTTCACATATAAGATATTGCTATACTATCAATTTTTAATATTAACTTTTGTATCATCTAAATTCTTTATAATATATGTCACTAATGGAATTGGAAGCCATCTTCGCTTAGTTTTATGTGCGACGGAAATTTTAGACCAAAATCTTTCTTTTTGTTTAAATTAATTAAAAGTTAGTCAACAAAGGCAACTTCGTATTAAGTAGCTAGTGAAATAAAGTAGCTAGTGAAATTAACTTTGATCCAAAAGAAAAAAAAAAGCTAGAGAACTTTACCAATGCTATTTCTACTTTGTACGCTAATTGCTCATTGTTATGAATAATTATAAGTATTATTTCTTCTATTTCGAATTACATGTCGTTAAGTTTATTTCACACATATTAAGAAAACTTTATTTAGGAAGATTTCTTCGATTAAAAGATACGTTATTTTTTCATAAAACTTTTCATGATTTTATTAGGATATAATGCTTGTTTGGAATTACTTAGGATTCTAAAATTATTAATAAATCTTTAAAAATTGGTGTACCGTTGGTTTAATTTCCAAAAAAATAAGAATTTAGAATTAAGTTATGATGAAATTTTTTTTTAACATATGATGTTTAATTTTACTTTAGCATTCATTAATAATCTAATTCGATTAATATTTTAAAAAATGATGAAATATTTTAAATCTTCTCAATCAATCTCGTTTGCTAAATTAATTGATTGAAAATCTAGTTTAATGGCATGATAGTGAATAGTGGTGATGATTGATTGGATTATTTTATTTATAAAATATGTTGTTTAATTATATGTTCTTACCAACTTCTCCATGAGAGTCTTAAGATCGAATACTTAACCACAAAAGATCTAAGTTTTTTAAAGCAATATAAAAGAAGAGTATAATCATCAGAATGTGATATTTTCCTAAAGCTCTCTAAAATTGGTTAATCTAAAACTATTCTGCACAAAAATTATATTGTAAATTTTTTATTTTGTACACTATCATTCATACACCATCTGTAGATAACCGTTGTATACCATATAGTCGTACACCACATGTAAACTATCGTTTATACCCTGCTTCTAACACTTCTTAAAAAAATGGCATACAAGAATTAGTGAGGTTTACAAATTTAAGTGTACAAGAATTAGTGTGGTTTACAAATATAGGTGTATAATAATTAGTATACAAAAACTTAAATATACAAGAAAAATATGAGAAATGGTGTACAAGAATTAGTGTGTTTACAAATTTAGGTGTATAAATTGGTGTGGTTTACAAAATTAGATATACAAAAATTAGGTGTATAGGAAAAATTTTAAAAATGGTATACAACAATGTTGAGGATAATTGGGTGTACTAATTTACAAAATTGAGTGTTTGTATGTAAAACATATTCAGTGCAACATTTTCGAGGCGGCAGAAGCAGCCGTAATATGTACACCGCCTCAAAACATATGATCTTGAATTTTTGAAAATTTGTCTTGCGATTGTTATAGCTTTATAGTTTCTTTATTTCTTTCTTTAAACATTTTACAAATTTATTATTAATATCGAAGAATTTATTTGTGTCTAAACTTTAAAATCAAAATGAGAAATGAAAAATAGCTTTGCGAAAGGTGTACTCAAAGCTAATTACTAAACGGACTGGTTCCAGCTTATTGACCACATTTCCAACTATCATCAAAATCGTGTGGAGAGTTTCCTCTCTCGGTATGTCTTTCAAACTTCTGTCTACATGATTTGGAAAGAGAGAAATGGTCGCAAGCATGGGGAACAACCGCACTCGGGAGATCTCATCACAGCATGGATAGACAAGCAAATACGAAATCAGATTTCGATAATCCGGAAAGTGGGAGATAGGCGGTACGATGAGGCGTACCAACAATGGCTCATTGCTCGGGCTTAAGATTAAGTTTTCTCTAAGTTTCTTTTCAGTCTAAATCTTTTAAATCATTTTCAAACTCACGATGGACTTTGTTGTACAAATGTTATTTTTCTTTTGAATATAATTTAACATTATATTCAAAAAAAAAAAAAAAACATAAGCCAAAATAAACAAGGAACCCTCATTTGTCATTTCCACAATCCACTCACGCTTCAATGACACAGATATGTGTATTACACAAAGTGTCAAAGTCTCTATTCTTCTAATTAATTATAAATAATACATGGTCTACTTTTATAATTAAGTTAATAGAGTATAATTTCTTTTTGATAGAAAATTTGTAAAAAGTTTTGGGGGAATAGAATATAGAGAAAGGAAGACCATGTATTAAAAAGTAAACCGCCATAAAAAGAATTTTCAAACTATAAGAGCAACACAAAAAAAATTGGAGAACCGATGGAAAAAGAAGGGTTTTATGCAAAAAATTCTAAATCGTCTATTTTTGCAACTTTACCCTCTATTTCTAAAAAATACAAATTAATCATACGGAATCAAAACTAATATATAACGTAACCCTCTTTCTTTACCATCAAGTTTATAAAATTTGACATATAATATATCAAATCGAAACCCTCGCGACGAGGAGTTCAGTTCTACCTTTACAATTTTAAAACTCTACTGTACGTGACCGTGAAAACGTTTACAATATACGTATAAGAGTTATAGTTCGTATTTTTGACTTCATGTGATCAAACTGTATTTTTTAGAAATAGACGGTAATGTTGCAAAAATTGACGAGTTTGAGGACGTTTTTGCAGAAAACTCAAAAAAGAACCATATTTTTATTTTCAATAGCATTTTGAATAAATACTTGTACAGAAGTTACATAAAATAAGTTGAAAATGAAGAAAAAGATAAGAGGAAGAAAAAGATTCATCCGACGTCAATTCAAATTTTTTTAATTTTTTGGCAACCAAATTCAAATTATTTAATCCACAATAATTAGATAAGATAAAACATGCATCATCTTTCTTCTTCCTCACTTTTCGATGTTTGGTATCTTTTTTTTCCCCTTTTTGACCATTTCGTGCTTGATTTAACTTTTGTCTTGTTTGTCTTTTGTCCCTTTGATATTGCTGGTCCAAATCTGATGAAGGAAAATAATCAAGAAATTAGACTTTCCTCTCAGATCTTTCTAAAAACCAGCCAATAGTCGCTGGATCCTAACACCTAATAAGTATATGATTGATTATATACCGGTTTCAGGTTGGGGTAGTCATCCTGCTCACGAACTGAAGAAATGAACAACATATATTAATTTCCTATTATACAAACTAATTTGGCTTAACTCATCAGGTACCAATTAGCCTGAACGTACCTGGTGCAACGGGGGAAGAATCCATAGTAGAGAAATTACTAAACAAAAAATTGAGAGAAGAGTAGATTCGTGAATGATAAGAAGTTTGGTTTTGTTTTATAGATGCTCTTCCCATATATATAGATATTAATTCTCTACTTCTTTTTACACTCACAGACGCCTCCAAATTGGTCAACCACACTTGTTTATTCATAAAATAGAAATTTCTGAGAAAATGTACCTAGCCCATAGCCTTTGGCATTAGGTGAAAACCGAACAAACCGAACTGATCGGATCGATATTTTTGGTTTTCGGCTGCGAACCAAACCATGAAATCTTCTTATATAAGTTTTCTATATTGTTACAATATTACCAGTTAGAACTGATGTTTCGTATTGTCATATAGTACCACTTTTCCTTTTTTTTCGTCAAAAATGTTTTATATTGAATTCGTAAAATTGATACACAATTGTTTTTCAAGTCATGTTGGCGGATTTACAGCTTCAGAGTTCAGAGTAGTAAATAGAATCACTACAACTAAATTTTGCTAAAGAACTAGCCACTTTGTTACAAGTACTTTTTACAAACAGAAAGTCATATATCGGAAAATTTAGAAGCCCAATAGTATACATCTTGAAGCAAATTTGCTAGTGAAGTATCCTTTCTTATGCCATGAATAATGTTGATTTGCAATCCCCTTCAAAAGAAACTGATTTGAAACCACAAATCCAAGTTTGATGTAAACTATCACGAATCCAAGTTTGTTATAAAACTTCTAAAAACGCATTAGTTTTCGCTTCTATAAACTATTTTATTTTATTACATATAAAATATTACTATATATTCTAAAATATTAATTTTTTGTATCATCTCAAAATTGTGTTATATATGTCAAATGGCCATCTTCCTCAACAAAGACGAGTTATGTGCAGACGGAAATTTTTGACGCCACATGTTTCTTTTTGTTTAAATTAATTAAAAGATAGTCAACAAAGGCAAATTCGTAGTAACTAACATGACAAAGAAAGTAGCTAGTGAACTTAATTAATATTATTTGAAAAAAATGTCAGAAAAAACAAAAAAAAAACCATGAACTTTATATTTGGAATGAAAAAAAACATAAATTTTTGAAATATAATTTAAATAGTAAAGTTTGGTTTGGTCATTTCGAGAATATCGTTAAATTTCCGCTAACAAGACGATAACAAAGATAACTTTTCGTTAACTGTCTCTATTGAACCAAAACGATTAAGAGTGTTTTATGAGTTCAAAAGGTCACATGTTTCATTCCTCATACTCAATTTTTCTTTCTTATTTTTCAATGAAATTATGTTGTTTTTTTTTAAATGATGTCATTTTGATTCAACGGAGATTACTAATGCAAAGTTAACTATGTTATCGTCTTGTTAAAGAAAATTTAACGATATGTCTGAAATAACAAAATCAACGAATTGGGCCATTTATCAGAAAATCAAACCAAACCTTACGATTTAAATGACATTTAAAAAGTTTATGTTTTCCCCCCAAATTTAAAAATACATATTTTTCGACAATTTTCTAGTATTATTTATACTAATATTACTAGGACTCCGGACATCGCGGGGGAAAATATTTCACAAATCGTTAAAAAAAATATCAAACGAAAATTAATAATATCGATGGTAGATGATTACATGTTATAACGATTTATAAAATAAAATTAAAGTTACAATTTTTCGTGAAATAAACTAAATGTTGCAATGGTTCAACTAAACGTCTGCAATCATTTTATGAAAAATTACGATAAAAAGATGCAACCGTAAAAAATATTTACTCGGATTGCAACTTTCTCAAAAAACATAACGTAAAATAATTTTTTTAGTTTAAAAAGAAATAAATGAAATGTTGCGATATATCAAAAGTTGTAGCGGTTCGTCAAGTTCGTCAAATAAACTAAAGATTACAATGGTTCGTAAAACAAAACCAAAAATTGCAATGATTGGTCAAATAAACCAAATGTTTCAACGGTTCAATTAAACGATTACAATCTCATTTAAATGCATTTTGGTAATTAAAAATATTAATTTATGAAAATTATACCGAGAGACGCGACGGTAGATAATTAGATGTTATAGCAATTTGTAAAATAAACCAAAGGTTGCAATTGTTCGTGAAATACAAAACAAAATATATAAATCAAAGGTTGCAATCGTTCGTGAAATAAACTAAATATATAAATCAAAGGTTACAATTGTTTGTGATATAAACTAAAGGTTGCAATTGTTCGTGAAATAAACTAAATATTGCAATAATTCGAATAAAAGGTTGCAACTGTTTATGAAGAGGTACAATAAAAAGAAGCAACCGCAGAAGATATTCGGATTGCAATTTTCTAAAAAACATACCCGTAAAATATAAATTTTAGTTTAAAAATTAAAAATATATCCATATGTAAACTATGAAATAAACCAATTTTATATGTAGTTTATTGGTTTACGTAAAAAGAAATTCAATAAAACAACATGACCGTACAAAAATAACTGTAAGAAAAACAACCATAAATATTTAAACGAAAGATTACAATAAAAAGACACAACCGTTCAGATGTACAAATGGTATTTATTGGAAACGACATAACCGTAAAAAAATAACCGATTAAAACGAAAATTACGATAAAAAGACGCAACCAAAATAACCGTAAAAAATAACCGATTTAAACGAAAGGTTGCGATAAAAAGACGTAACCGTTCAAATGTGCAAATGGTATTTTTATTAGATTGATATTATATATAGATTTATAGGCTAACAGCTCATGTTGCTATTATACTAGTAGTATTGTTTATTACCGCGACGCCAACAACCATAATCACGAACTTTAAAATAATTGTGTGATACCGTATGTTTATCTTCAGATTATGATAAGCTAAAAATGAAGTCTACACATCCAGAAACTAAGAAATTAAATTGGACTCTCTGGTTCGGTGGTTCCGAATAATATATATTTAAAGAGTAAGAACTTTTTTGTGGAAATTTTTTCGATAGAAAATTTGTAATAAAGTCAAGCTAAAAAGTTTTGGGGGGAATGGAAGATAGAAAAGGGAAGATCGTTAAAAAAACAGAAGAACCTATGGAAAAAATTATATATATTATTTTCAATAAATACTGGTACAAAAGTTACAGAAAAAAGTAAAAAATATTATCCAGAAAAGATAAGAGGAAGAAGATTTTTCCAACGTAAATTCAAATTATTCAATATTATACAAACATGCATCCTCATCTTTCGACTTCTTCACTTTTTTGTGTTTGGTATCTTTTTTTTCTTCGACCCTTCCGTGTTTGATTTATCTCCCTCTTGTTCTTTTGTCCCTTTGATATTACTGGTCCTAATCTGATGAAGGAAATTAATCAAGAAATTAGACAGATCTTTCTAAAAACCAAGATTTTAACAGTTAATGACTGATTATTATACCATTTTGGGGTAGCCCTGCTGCACAGGATGCCCACGAACTGAATAAATGAACAAGATATATATGTTAATTTCCTACAAAGTTAAATTAGTTAATTACATGAATCAAAACCCCTATATAAGCTAATTTGGCATGAACGTACCTGGTAAACCGGAAGATGAATCCATAGTTGAGAAATAACTAAAGAAGTTGAGAGAAGAGTAGATTCGTGAATGATAAGAAGCTTGGTTTTGTTTAATAGATGTTCTTCGCATATATAAGAAATTTTGTTTTTTACTTCTTTGTCTTCGCTCAGATAACATCTTAGAATTGGTTTGCATACTAAGTCAACCACACTTGTTTATTCATAAAATAGAAATTTCTGAGAAAGTGTACCTAACCCTTAGCCATCGGCATTAGGTGATAACCGAACAAACCGAACCAATCGAATCAATATTTTTGGTTTTCGGTTTCAGTTTGGATTTGAGTTGCAGTTGCAGACCAATCAACGAAATTCAAAATAAAATACGATTTTTGGTTGGTTCGGCTCGACACCTAATAACTAAACGGTTTTTTTTTTTGTTTTCTTCCAATCATCACTGTGACCTTTGAAGATCTCGTCGGAAATCTGAGATAGATGAAACAAGGATGATGGGGGTATTAAAGATCGGCCTTGGTAAAACCGAATTAACCAAACAAAAAAAATCAGTTCACTTAGAACTAATTTTGTAGCCTACAACCAAACCAGAGAAACAAACTTTGGAACCGAAACTGAACCAAATTTTTATTCGGTTTAATTTAGTAAAATTTTGAAAAAACCAAAAATTGAAAAACGAAAAAAACGAACCGATTAACCCGAATAAACCGAATGCACATGGTTACTAGCCCGTATACAAAACAAGTAACTCTAAGATTATACTCGCCAAGAGTCTAAAATGAAGTCATACTCTACTTGATAGTATAAGTTTACTACACACTTTTATTCGCATATCAATATAATTGTTTTTTCGGAAATATTTTATCTTCTGGAATTTTTTTTTTTTTTTTTTTGGGGAGGGCCAAGGTCTCCTGCAAATATAACATTCAAAACACGATACATGGTGTTTTTGACGGCTCTTAGACGTTCAAGTTGGAACGGAAAATTAACAGGGTAAGTAGATGAGAGAGTAATGAAATGTCGAAAAACGGAAAAAAGGAGGTATAGTTCACTCCATGCCGATGAAAGATGGTCCACACGATGTACATATATGTTGATTTAGGAGGCACTTTAGGTGAAAGAAGTAAAAAGGAAAGTGTTTAGTAGGCCAAGGTCCTATAGAAGTGGTCTTTGGATGTGACCGAAAATTGGTCAGAAGTATGAGTGAAATATGAATGAGGTTTACCAAGCGAAGGATAGAAAAAGGTGTTTATGGTCTCTAGAATTATCATGAACTAGTAACTAATTGAAAGTTTGGATCCCTTTCTCGTTGAGTTTTACCACCCTGGACTAGTATATCGGGTTGAATTAGACAGATCCTGGTCATATTCGGATTCATCGATTTGTGCATGTAATATGCACTCGAGAACTTTTCACCTACCATCCTTGTCTTTATCTCCCTCCAAGTAGACCAGTCCCGAGATGTAAGGTGACTTCATCTTTAAACCGTCAACAGTGCGGCGGGTCAGACGTCTTGTTGCTCCTCGAAACCATTTGCTGCATCTTCTATCGTTATGTGGAGCAGACATTATTTATGTTATCGGGAATTTCTTTCGCTCCGAAGAGATATATAGAGAGAATTTTCTTACCTTTAAAAGAGTCTTGGAAAGAATCTAATACGCTCTTATCGTCTCCATCTTCTCAACATTTAACACGTCTTTCTTTGTGTTTTCGACAAATCCGGCTTAAACCAAAAATAATTTTTCTAAACCAAGTAAATTGGCTAAACCGGTAATCGGCTCGTGAGGCAAAGGCCCACGAAAGCTCGTTGCCGACCTTATAAAAAAAAACGAAAAGATGAAGATAAATCTAAGAGGATCCGAGAAATTAGAAAAAAGCGAGATTCGAGACCAAAGATTAAGGAAAGATGACATATCAAGAACCAATTACCACTTCATATATAGACTATAGAGAGAGATATTCAACCGAGAAAAGGATCTGCAGTTTCATACCAAAAAACCCAAACTTTTTCTTTAAGTAAGTTAAAACCATTATATCGAAAACTTTTGATCGAGATTTCAATAAAAGGAGCAAATTTTCTTCCTAGTATACTTTACTAAATTGTTTGTGGAACCCTATTTCTACTGAAGTGACAATGTCAAATGACTTATGATCATTGTTAAAGAAGTATATGGTAACTTATGATAATTGTTTTGATTGGATTGGCAAAGCGACAAAGTCACACGTAAAAATCCAAAATCTTACCAAGTGTCAATAGCTCAACTGGTAAAGACTTTCAAGCAAAACCTAGAGGTCACACGTTCAAGTGTCACTTGGGAGATCACCATATAAAATGCTCTGGTCCTTGGCCTGAGACGATGTACGAGTCCAAAACCTCTTATTTATTCAAAAAAAAAATCAAAATCTTCCAAAATTTAACAAACTAAATGTCAACCAATGATGATTTATTATATTCTTATAATAAAATCTAAAATTCATTGAATCTTCCTATTGTCAATTTAAAATCCTCCAAATTAACCTCTAATTTATTTTTAGCCAAATAACACGCGCACAACTAAAAGAATTAAGAAAAAACGAGAGCTAGCTATACGACGTATAACACAATACATGGCCACATATTCCAAACCAAATACATGAACTAAATGCATTGCAAGCCCACATGTAGCAACTATATAACGATATGTGTCAACATGTCAACATCATGACTATCTCAATATGGTATTAATGTAAAAGCGGATAATCTGGCACAAAAAGTTCGTACAGAAGCGCTTCATATCACATATGTTAATAACACTAGATATGGACCCGTGCGTTGCACGGGTTGCCGGTCGAGACATTTTTATTTTATTTTTGTAAGCTTAAATAAAATTCTATAAACATATATATTTTAAAAAATGCAGCATAACTATTTCTAAATATAGATTTATTAGCATAATGCACAATATAAAACACTATTTGTAATTATGTTATATACTAATTATTAAATCATCTAATATAAATATTGGTCAATTTATAAAATTATATAATTCTTTGCTTATTATAAGTTATGAAGTCATAAATATTCTTATGTTGTATTATTGAATTTTAATAAGTTATTTATATCCATCGGAAGAGTGTGTTACATCTTATAATTTCAATGTGTGTAAGATGGAAACAAAACTATGACAATAAAAAAAGATAAAACTATATAGTTACGTAAATATATGAACGATATATGTATAATATGTAAACATATAGTATGAGATACGTAAATATATGATTTTGTTTAGAAAATTTTGACGTCATAATAAAATTGTGACAATAAAAGAAGAGAAGAGAAAATATGAGACCGTCTATATCCATGTCATGTAACTTTACTTGATAATATGAAATATCCTCAACAAAAAGAAAAAACTTTATAAAGAATTAGAGAATATACACTAAATAACTTAAGACTAAAAAAAAACAAAAAAAAAATATCAGACAAAACATTATCTATTTGCTACATGGTTTTTGTCATTTGTTGGCTCATATTATTAATTTCTTCGTTTCCTCTTCTTTCTAATTCTCAAATCACTATGTTTCTTTCATTAGATTTCTCTTATTTTTGTTCGAACTCCTCTTTCTTTTCCTTCTCTTCCTCTTGTCGGATTTCTTCACGGCCATATCTTTATTTATTTTTTTCCCTATCTACATTTTTCGCATTTGTCGGGCATCACCACCGAGTCTCACTACTCTGACCCACCACCACAACTAAATCTCACTACTATCACAATCACCACCACCAACAATACCGAATCTCGCTAATTCCGACTCACCACCTTCATCAATATTTACCGCCGCTACCACCACCAAGCTTGAACCACCATCATCAACACCAACACCACGGTTACCGTCTCTTATCTTCTTTTCCCAACTTCTCTTATTACTCCACCTTCTTTATCTCCTCTGACATTGGACCAAGCCTCTCTGACAATAACTCTAGTCTATGTCTATCGTTGTTCATCATTATTAATTTGCCTCAATTGTCATATATTCATTAGATTTGAATATCACATGCTATTTTTAGGAAAACATCGTGATTCGAAATATTTTTTCTATAATTGATATGATATAACATCGTTAAAAATTAGTTTGCTTGATGAGAAAATATGAGACAATATATTTGTTTAGTTAAAGGTAACTATTTACAATCCTTTTTCTTATAGGATTAATAATTGATTGTATAATTTTCTTAATTTTTTTCTATTTTAAAATCTTTTTCTTGTACAGGTAGTAACTTATAAATAAAACGTTTATCATAATTTTATAATTTTGATTTTTTATGGAAAATATACATATAATTTCCTTATTTATACATATAGTTTTCTTATTATAATCTTTTTATATTTTTAAAACTATTTAAATATATAGTTTTGTTATAATTATCTTTTAAAAACAAAAATTTTGTTTGCTAGATGGCAAAAACTCTTATGAAAATATATGTACAATTTCCTTATAATTAGCTTTCTAAAAACAAAAATTTTGTTTGCTAGATGACAAAAACTCTTATGGAAATATATGTACAATTTCCTTATAATTAGCTTTTTACATTTAAAAACTATCTAAATTATTAATTATCTTTTTACTTTTTCTTTCTTTTTAAAAGAAAAAATTTATTTAACACATGTCAAAATCTCAGATCGAAAAATTTGACACGTGTCACGATCTCGTGAGTTATTAAATTTGAAAACCATACTTTATATAATAACATTTCTTAGGAATAACTTATTTGAGCTCTTTTGACAAAAAAAAAAAAAAAAACTTATTTTGAGCTCTAATTAATTTTAGATAACAATTTTTTTTTTTTTTTTTGTTATCTTTACCCGACCCGGAAACAAAATCCGGCTTTTTTCCTCCGACCCCAAATAGATCTGAAATCAAATTATTCCGACTTCTCTCTTTCTCTCACTACTTCTTTCGTTTTCCTTCCACAACTCTGGGCTTGCTTTCGCTCTATGTTTCTTCTACACTGCTAATGGCGAAGAATAATGCGACCGACAACGTTCCTCTGTCACGATTCGGCGTTCTCGTCGCCCAGCTTGAGTCGATTGTTGCCTCAGCTTCACAGAAAAACCCTGACCCTCTCCTCTGTTTCGAGATCCTTTCTGATCTTATTTCCTCCATCGATGAAGAGCCCAAGGTCTCCTTTCCTTCATTGATCCTTCTCAACATATATCCGTTTCGCTTTAAAATCTCAAAATAATTCTCTGTGTCGTCATTTGTGTATATAGTTTTGGTATTTGTTTGATAATTGGATGTCTTATCTGATTGATTCTCAACGATCATGTATATCAGGAGTCTTTGTTAGTAACGCAAAGGAAATGCGAAGATGCCTTGTATTCTTTGGTTACTCTTGGTGCTCGAAGACCAGTGCGTCATCTTGCGTCTGTTGCTATGGCGAAAATTATATTAAATGGTGATAGTATTTCGATATACTCTAGAGCTAGCAGTTTACAAGGGTTTCTTTCCGATGGGAAGCGGAGTGATCCTCAGCGAGTTGCAGGTAGGCTCTAATTGAGCAGCTAGTGTTCACTTATATTTTAAATACTGTAGGTTATAGTGATGTTTTGGAATTGAAATTCGTATTGGTCAGCCTTCTTAGCAGAATAAAAGTTTCAGTTTTGTTTTGCTGTTTGTATGCATTCTATTGAGCACATTAAGCATCCCAACATTTGATATTGTTCATCTATGTGGAAGTTTTTCTTTTATGTTTATTTGGTCTTATGCTCCTAAGTTATAGATACAATTCTTTTTTAGGTGCTGCCCAATGCTTGGGGGAGCTGTATCGTCATTTTGGGAGGAAAATTACTTCTGGCTTGGTCGAAACAACAGTTATTGTAACAAAATTAGTGAAGTTTAACGAGGTATCTCAGTTCAACTTTATGCTTTAAGTTCTTTCTGTCATGTGGAAAAGTAAATTTGATTGGTTTAATCTACCTCAGTAGATCATGTCTTTTTTATCATTTGCCCTGTTGGACTATTTAGAAAGAGCTATACACTGTGAAAATATCAAATAGGTATTGGGTATGTGGCAGTGAAGGCATTAAAGCTCTGCAACCATTGTTACTGTGTCCTAATATCTATGGTTGATATAGTTTGGTATAAACTAATTTACTATTTCTAGTCTCTGAATCTACTGTTTCTGTTTTTCCAGTCATTAATTTATTTTAACCCAGCCATCATTTTCTACAATTTTGTGAAGAATCTTGTGACCATCAAAGAAAGCTGACCTGTATTACTGTGGCTATTAGTTATTGATTTAATTCTGCGTCGTTTCCCTTGTTTTCAGGATTTTGTGCGACAAGAAGCCTTTATCTTGCTTCACAATGCTTTGGAAGGTTGCGGTGGTACAGCTGCTGCCACTGCATACTCAGAAGCATACCGTCTCATCACAAGATTTTCCACTTTGGACAAATCATTCGTAGTGAGAATTGCTGCTGCTCGTTGTTTGAAGGCCTTTTCTAACATTGGAGGACCTGGTCTTGGTACTAGCGAATTTGATACTCTAGCCACTTACTGTGTCAAGGTCAGTTTGGTGTGCTAGTGAAACCTGTATGTTTTTAACTCGCTCTTCTTTTAATTTCTTGGTGGGCTGGTGTCTATCTCTGAATATATACATGCCTTTGTTAACGTAGGGTATTGAAGATTCAGAATCATCGGTCCGGGATGCATTTGCAGAGGCTTTGGGCTCGTTGCTTGCGCTAGGAATGCATCCTGAAGCGCATGTAGGCTTATTTTACTAGTAATTTGCATCATTGTCTTCATAATTTTGTGGTTATGGAAGTTGGTTTTTGTATGCTAGGTCCAACCTAGAGGTAAAGGTCCATTTCCACCAGCAAAGAAACTGGAAGGTGGTCTGCAGAGGCATCTAATTTTACCCTTCACAAAAGGTAGTGTTATGACTTATGAGCCATTGGAGACAGAACTGAAAGCCATTCTGACAATATGATGACATATTACAGTAGCAATCATGTTGTTGTCACTTGTCACACGTTTTATACCATTTCTATCTAGCCTTTGAAATGATGAACTTTTTTAGTCCCGATAATACAGCCACTGTGTGGAGGCGTGCACAGTAAGAATAAGAAAGTAGTTATAATGGCTCACATAGTAAAAGCAAAACATACTTGATTTGTTCTTTTATAATAATTTCAAATCGCCGTTAGAAACTCGCATATGCTTCCAGCCTCTTGAAAAATAGGTTTTTGACAAGATCTATGTGTGAAGATTTTTGGTTCATTAACTCTTCAGACTTGGGTGATATATAGATTTTTTTTAAGTTTGTAGTAGATTTTTTCTTTTTTTCGGCAAAGCATTAATTTTTGTTTCTTTTATAAAAAAAATTCTAAAATCGCAGCGGTTGGATCTCGGGCAAAGAATACACGGTTTGGTCTGGCTCTGTCATGGGTGTTCTTTCTACAGGTAAACAAACACTGGAAAATGTAGAACTTTTTTTTTTTTTTTGGGTTGTCAATGTGCATTGATTAGATTTAGCATTTCAGACTTGACACTGAGACATATTATCATTTACATTTTTTACGGGAATTATTAGGAAACCACACTAGTTGTTGTTATCAAGGGTTATATCTGCATATTTCCTCTATTGCCATATCATAAAAGACCTGCATTTTTTCTAGTAGTATCTATATATTGGTCGAGTCTTGTGATTATCTTCAATTTTTTAATACATGCATATCTACAATTCGGCACCATGGCCTTGTAAACTTATAAAGTGTGAATCAAATTTTGCAGGCCATTAGGATAAGGTATTTGGATTCAGATAGTGAGCTTCAAGACTATTCTTTGCACGTCATGGACATGCTGCGGGGTGACTCCTCACTTGATGCCCATGCACTGGTAAGTCATACTTCTTTCATTTCCGTGCAATTTCACTTTGTCTTGCATAAGTTTTTCTCACATACTTCTATCTTTAAAAATTTCCTTGCAATTCTATTGCTATGTTGGGAATCATTCATATCAATTCTCTGCATAGCTTATAAACAAAGAGGAGACATTGCTAACTCTTATGAAAACATCAGTGATGTTCTGCTGGATCAAATTTCTTAATCTATAATCTCACTTTTGAAGGCATGTGTTCTTTACATCCTACGGGTTGGCGTAATTGATCAAATGATGGAACCAAGTCAGAGAAGCTTTTCCGTTTTTCTCGGAGAGCAGGTTTTGCATTTTAACTGAACCACTTTTTGTCCCTGCAAGTCAGAGCTACATATTCAAATTTTTAATTAATGTTTCTACATCGTAATCATGTAAGTTATGTTTTTTTTTTTCTGAAACAAATGCAGCTTCAGTCTTCAAATGCTAGTCCATCGATGAAAATAGTTGCTTTGCGGGCTTTGTCATACACGTTGAAAACACTGGGAGAGGTGAGACCCTACTGGCGTAAACTATTCTGATTAATCTATGTCATGAAACTTCTGTTTTCTTTAACTCCCTAAAGAAAATTTTAAGCTCGATTTTTATTTACCTGCCTGCAGGTTCCACATGAATTCAAGGAATTTTTCGATGATACAGTGGGTGCAGCATTGTCTCATTTTTTGGACCTTGTAAGCTTTCACATATATTATTTTGACAGTTACTCTCAACACGAGTCCTTTTCATCTCTTTTACTCTTCCTGGCAGCATTTATCAGAGAATTCTAATTCTTTTCAGCATTTAGATATTCTTAATCCTTTCGATCTTCTAGACTCCAGTCTTCCTTATCTACGTGTTTCTTGTTTAGTACCAACAATTTCACTGAGAGACATGTTCGTTTGAATTTCTTGCTACTACTGGATGTAATATTGTTTCACCTGCTTTAAAAGTTAGGTAAACAAAATCTTTAGAAATAAAGAAATAGAGGGTTGGAATAAGCCGCTATAACAGTAATCTATAGGTAGGTAAACAAAACCTTTATGCATATGAATTGAAGGTTGGAAGAAGCCGTTATCACACTAATTTCTGACTACTTTTCTGAATGTAGTAGCTTGATATATTGCAAGAGATTCGGTTTTGTGCAGTGTTTATTAGTTTTAGCTGTCATGCCAACATGAATGTCTGGGTACATTGCGTCAAATGCATATTTACAAACTTAAAATTGTTTTCTTCAGGTACGTGTTGAGGCTGCTTTAACTTTACGTGCTCTGGCTGAGGTTGATCCCACCTGCGTTGGTGGGCTGACATCTTTTGCTGTAACCACTCTTAATGCTTTGCGGGAAAGTTTATCCTTTGAAAAGGTAATACTAGTGCTTTCAATTCATGTCAACTGAGCTGGGTTTCCTTCTTTTAGTACGATGATATTATGTTTGAGTTTCTTTTGGGTTTGAAATGTATTATTTTTTTTATTCTATATCTAATTAAACATGCATGCACGGCCTGCTGCATTTCTAATATATATTTCTACGTAAGTAAGCAAAAGATTTTGGGCATTAGATGATCTGGCATATCTTAGTATTGTATGAGAGTTATGGCAAAAAAAGAGAAAGTTTGATCTTAATATTAATGAAGATGTGAAGTGACATTCTGATCCGAATGCAGAACAAAAAAGTCTATCAGTGCTTATTATTAATATGGTGAAATTGAAGATCAATATATCATGAAAGACATCATAGTTTCCCTTTATATGCTTATGACGTCATTGGCCTTCATCTAATTAAAATTCTCCATCTTTAAGTCTCTATATATAGACATTCTCTATTGTAAGCTCTAGCAACTTCATGACGGGGAATGACTTAATAATTCGCCATTTTCTGTAGGGAGACAAATTGAAATCTGATCTTGCTTCTTTGCATGGGCAAGCAGCAACTTTGGCAGCTCTAGTCTCCATTTCTCCTGGACTCTCTCTTGGTTATCCTGCTAGGTAAATAGTCTTCATAACTCCCCATGATCACATCTTATTCAATGTTTCAGAATTCAAACTCAATGTTAATGCTCGTTTCAACAAATTAGTTACTGGGCATTTGATTCTTACATTTAGGCAGCATAGTTATTATTATCTTTGTGAGCCGATGAAGAAATCGTCCCACTAATCCTGTAAATTATTACTTTTCTCATTGCCTTAGACAATTAGATGAACCTTCAAACTCTTGGTACTTTCAATAGTTTCTGGGAGTTTGTCATTTGCTCTTTATCCTAATCAAACTAGTTCATAGCCATACCCCTTTTGCGTACCATGAAAAATACTGAGGACATTTTTGCGCTTAATAGTCAAAGTAGTTCTCAATCTGCCATGACTTGTTTAGAATTGCCAATACAGAACTTCCATTAATCCAATTGCAATACTTTTCTTGTAATGTTTTGTTCACAGATTGCCAAGGTCGGTGCTTGAAGTTTCAAAGAAGATGCTAACGGAATCAAGGAGAAATGTTACAGTTGCCTCAAGTGAAAAGGAAGCTGGATGGTTATTGTTATCATCGCTATTAAATTCTATGCCAAAGGAGGTAATATATAATCCTTTTGTCTTTAACCGCGGTGTCCAGACCGTGCATCTTCTTATGCAATTCTATTTGATTATATAGGAGTTTGGGGACCAAGATTTTGATATTCTAATCTTGTGGACTGACGTCTTTACTGGAAACCCAGAACACTTGATCAAACAACAGGCAGACTTAAAATCGATGTTAAGGTAACTGGCCAGTGATGCATTAAGCCTTTCTTGAAATGCCAAGATCTGAATATCTTGCCCTATGTTGTATATTCTAATTTAGCTCTGGGAAGCAAACCATGTTCATCTTTATTTGACACATAAACAATGCACACGCTTTTATAATAATACTTGTTTATACTAGTCTCCAAACTCTTGTCTTAGTTTATTTTGGACACACTTCTCCCTGATTGTTTCATGTCCAAGAGCAACAAAAGTGAGGAGTCCACTTTTTTGTTCCTGATAGCAAGTAAATGATCAGTATTCTCCTTTTTATAGTGTGTGGTCTGCCGCAATTGACGCACTCACAGCTTTCGTGCGACGTTTTGTCTCTTGTAATGATGGTATTCTACTTCAACCCGTACTGGCAAACCTCCGTAGGTACGACATTACTGATGCTTCCTATTTTTTGCCTTCATGTAATTGCCAGTTCATTTATTCGGCTGTTTTCAATTGAGAATAAGTTTCATATCCTTTACCTGTATGATGAGCGAATTGACAGTATCTTATTCCAAACAGTGCTTTGTCTTGTGTATCGACAATGGCCAACAAACGGTTTTCTGATGTCAAAACTATGGTCGACATACTCATCATAAGAATATTGATAGCTTATCAATCCATCCCAGATCCCTTGGCCTATAAAAGTGAGCATCAGCAAATTATTCAGCTATGCACAACACCATATAGGTAAAATATATCATCCCTAACTGTCTTTCTTAAATCCCTTTATAAATGAATGATAAGGACATGGCTTGATAAATCTCTTTGTTAATAGTCATTCTTTCATGTTTGTTTAATTGAAAGGGATCCTTCCGGATTCGAGGAAAGCTCGTGCTTGAAGGCGCTCCTTGACAAAAGAGATGCATGGCTTGGTCCTTGGATTCCTGGCAGGTGCCTATATGCTCATCTGTATTTATTAGTTTGCATTCCCTAAGGAATTTTTGTGTATTTTTTTCCTCACATATTCCGATCACTCCGCAGAAACCTAGTCCTCCCCAGGGAGATGTAACTTTTATGAATTTTTATCCAGGGATTGGTTTGAAGATGAACTTCGCTATTTTCAAGGTGGGGAAGATGGTCTAGCACCAAGTGTATGGGAAAGTAAAGTTTCTAGTTTTCCTCTGGTAAGCGCAACGGCATTTTGGTGGAATTTGTTCTTAGTGGTTGTGCTGGTTTTTTATTTGGCTACAGACTTGTCTTTGTTATTTATGCTCAACTCTTATGCAAAATTTCTTAATCATGAAGCCAGAGACTGTGAAAAAGACATTGGTGAATCAGATGGTTCTCTGCTTTGGTATCATGTTTGCTTCTCAGGTTTGTCATTACTATATGTCCAGATAAGTCCTTGTTTTGCTGTGACATGTGCTATTTTGATAGTCTGAAGTGATTGTAACCTTTTCTTCGCAGGATAGCCAAGGGATGCTCTCACTTCTTTCGGTCATACAACAGTGTATGAAAGCTGGAAAGAAGCAACAATGGCGAACAGCCAGCTTGACTAACATTTGTGCGGGACTTCTTGCCGGTTTAAAGGTGCTCCCAATACTTGTATACGAGTTTTATGCATTTTAACTAACTGTAGTGAAAAAATCAGTCAAGATAGCAGTATGGTAAAGGTACAACCATGTTCCGGTGTCTACCTTGTGTAGGAGTGTATGGAGGGCTGAACTCAGGTGGTGTTGGAAAGCTATAAAATTCACATAACATGACATTATATAAAGGATCATACACGTTTTTGGTCTATATATAGAGCTGATAAGTTTTGTTTCATTAAAGACTACTGTGCTGAAGAAATCATCTGTATCTGAGTTCAGATCATTTGCTTGTTGTTAAATGAACAGATGGTTCTGTTACATTCAGAACTTCATGTTTAATTTATGTCATACAGGCTTTGCATGCTCTACGTCCTCAGCAACTAACGACGGAAGTATTAAGCTCAGGGCAAGCCATTTTTCAGGTATTTTATGTCAATAAGAATGCTAGTTCAGGATTATGAACCTAATTTCAAAATTGATTCACTTGTTTTCTTATATATATATAATCTTTTTGATGTTTCTGTTGCTACAGAATATTTTAACAGAGGGAGACATTTGTGCGTCGCAACGCAGGGCAGCATGTGAGGGTCTAGGTCTTCTAGCTCGTCTTGGAAATGACATCTTTACAGCAAGAATGGTCTGTCCACAATGCAATTCTCTACAAAAAAATCTTTTGTGACCCTTTCTTTATGCTTCTTAAAATTGGATGCTTATGGACTTTACTTTAGTGTATACCATGTCTCTGCTTTTGCTTTGTTCGCTTGTTTCCTAAATGTGAAAAATTTCAGTAGCGATTTTCATGGTCTAGATGTTCTTTTTTTTATCTATAGTAATAGGACGTATGATGAAACATTTCCTTTATTTCTCACATGTTTTTGCGTGGGGATAAATAGACCAGAGTGCTTCTTGGCGACCTAAGTGGAATAACAGATCCAAACTATGGTGGATCAATTGCTCTTGCACTGGGCTGCATTCATCACAGGTGGAGTTGGCTTCTAACTTGTTTGATATGTTGTGAATATCAATAGAATTGAAAAGTAGGTTAAGATGTGTCTGGTTGTGATGCTTTAACAACAGTTAAGTTCAAATATTATTTTACATATTAAATGCTACTCTGACATGTTGATCTGTTATATTTTGAATTTATTTCGTACATGGTGTGCAGTGCAGGAGGAATGGCATTGTCGTCCTTAGTACCTGCTACTGTTAGTTCAGTCTCATCTCTGGCCAAAACCTCTGTTCTTGGTCTGAAGATCTGGGCCTTGCATGGGCTTCTTTTGACCATTGAAGCTGCTGGTTTATCATTCGTATCTCATGCTCAGGTAAACAATTTTGTAGTTCATTAAGATCTTTGAATGCACAGTTTTCAAATTTTGCTTTTTCGTTTTAAATGATCTCATTTTGGTGTCCGGGCTGTTAGTTCGTCAAACTAAAATGAAATTCAGCACATCTATAAAATTGGCTAAATGAGTGACTTAATTATCCCCTGAATCTGTTAATGCTTGACAGAGAGAGAAGTTCTCTGGTGCAGTTCAATAGCTGCAGCTTTTAAGATGTTTAATAAAGTTTCTCATCCTTATATTAGGTGCATGAATATAATTGCTAACTATTGAGAGGACTTCATTTTCCCAGCTTGATTTGATATCTCCATCCTTTGTGTCATGTTATCATTCCCCTTCTGTATTCATTATTAGGCAGCATTAGGACTTGCCTTGGACATTTTGTTGACTGAAGAAAGTGGATGGATTGATCTTTCTCAAGGCATTGGGCGCCTTATTAACGCTATTGTTGCTGTCCTTGGCCCTGAGCTTTCCCCTGGCAGCATTCTGTTTTCACGCTGCAAGGTACTATTCTGGACCTTCCAACCTTTTCTTTGAAGAAAGGAAGATGCATGCATTTGTATGTAAGGGAAATTGGTTTTCTCAATAGTTTGAAATTTTAATATACCGCAAAACTTCCAACCTTGCATTTCAGTAAATTATGCATCCTAAGTCTGGCCTTGTTGAATAAGTAAAGGAAGATGCATGCATTTGTATGTAAGGTGATCTGTTTTGCTCATTCTAAATAAAATTTTTTGCAGTCTGTTATTGCAGAGATTAGTTCTTGGCAAGAAATTCCAACACTACTTGAGTATGTAAATGCTTTTCTCTTTGCCACCATCATTTTAATCCATTGTTACTACTATATTAATTATTTCTATCTTGTATCAAGCTTAATTGTTATTGTACATCTAAACATTTTCAGGAGCGTCTGTTTTACCCAGCAGCTTATTCTTTTTGCTCCACAAGCTGTTTCAGTTCATTTACATGTAAAAAATCTTTTAATGACGCTGGCATCAAGACAGGTTTTTCTTTTTTTGCTATCTCTTCTTTTCATAGGTAAGTCTTCAAGGGCTTCCCCTGATGAAAACTAGCTATTCTTTTTGTAAAACAGCCAATAATCAGGCGTCTATCTGTGTCAACTCTTCGGCATCTGATTGAGAAAGACCCGGTAAACAGCATGCTTTGATCCAAAAATTTATTTCCAGAATTATCAATTCTTGGAATTAATCACACCCTCGGAATTTATCGCATTCTTGTGTTTTTAGGTTTCTGTTATTGACGAGCAGATAGAGGATAACTTATTTCAGATGTTGGATGAAGAAACTGATTCTGAGTAAGAAATTGTTCTTTCAGTAAATGTTGTCGGCTTATGGAATGTTATGTTCTTATGTAAGGTTTTGATTAACTTGCTTTATTGATGGACTAGAAATGTTGTGCTCTTGTAGGATTGGGAACCTGATCCGTAGTACCTTGATACGCCTGCTTTATGCAACATGCCCATCACGCCCATCTCGATGGATGTCAATATGCCGCAACATGGTAATAGCAAAGAGTTTTTCATACTAATTTCTTTGTTTTCTATGGACTTTTCATTGCTGCAGTATCAACTATCTGAAATAGGACCTTGGCAATTTATTTGTTTTCTCATGATTGTTGCCGTTTTGTTCAAAATGCTACTGTCAGTTTCCAATTGTCATACACTATTATATATATATATATATATATATATATATATATCCTGATCTGCCTTCTTATTCCCATAATCAAATTATTTTTTACTCTACTGGCAGGCCCTTGCAGCGTCCGCTGGAAGGAGTGCTGAAATGAGCATTGCAGAAAATGATCCTGCTAACACAAGAGAGAACCTTGGCGATGATGATGAAGACATGGTTTCTAGCTCTAGTGGGAAATCTATACGTGCCAATCCTGATAAAGACAAAACCTTGAGATATCGAACCAGAGTTTTTGCAGCTGAGTAAGTGGGAGATGTTTCTTTGTTCTTACCTACCTCTCTAGACCGTTGACACCAATTTTCTCAACTAATGCTCTAGAATAGTTTGTGACCATAACTAAAATGTGATGGAAAATAAATTTCAACTGATATTTCAAAAGTTATGTTGACGCAGAACCAAATTTTCACAAGTTCTTGAAGGGTTTCAGCATTGAGCCAATATTAAATGAAATCGGAACGTTTAATAATTTCTGAGCACTTAATATCTTAATGGTTGCAGCTCTCAGTCAAACTGCATAAGAGTTTATATCTGTTGGTGTTCTAAATTATATCATTTTTAGCTAAATTAGCCCAATATTTTTGACTGTAGGTGTTTGAGTCTTTTGCCAGAGGCTGTAGGCAATGATGCTGCTCATTTTGATATTTTATTGGCGAGGAAACTTGCTTCTGATAGAAAAAGCTCAGGTGACTGGTTAGTCCTTCAACTACAAGAGCTGATATCTCTTGCTTATCAGGTAAAGAAAAGGAATTAACTTTGAGAATAATTTCAAGTATTCTTAAAAATGCCCTGAGGGAATTTTAACAAGATCTACCAAATTATTCAGATAAGCACTATTCAGTTTGAAAACATGAGGCCGATTGGAGTTGGACTTCTTAGTACTATTCTTGAGAAGGTAAGACTTTCTGGTAGTGGAAGAATTCTGAATTGTAGTTACATGTGGTTCCCAAACTTCTCTATGTTTCTTTATTTCTTCTTTCAGAAGATGTTTGTTTGATTATTTTTCACCACCACCTGACTCTTTGCCTCGACATACGTGTTTCTCGCCAATATTTTGCTAGCCTCCTTGTCATATTCGCCTTGTTGATCTGGTGTGGTAGTTTACTGTCAAAAACAACTTATAATTGTCTGATACTGGTGCAGTTTAAATTAGTAGCCGACCCTGAACTTCCTGGACATCTTCTTCTGGAACAGTATCAGGTGCTCCCCGTTCAAAATTAATTTTCAACGGACAAAGACTAATTTAAAACTTTTAATGAAGATAATATTTACTGACTATTTTCACACTTAGGCTCAACTTGTGTCTGCTGTTCGTACTGCCTTGGATGCAAATTCTGGCCCTGTTCTTCTGGAAGCTGGGTTACAATTGGCCACAAAGGTGAGCATGACATCTTTCGTAGTTCTTCCTTCAGATTTTGAGCCATTATGTTACTAAATTAATTTGTTTAATTCCAGATAATGACAAGTGGAATAATAAGCAGTGATCAAGTTGCAGTCAAACGCATATTTTCTCTACTTTCACGTCCACTCAATGACTTCAACGAATTATATTATCCTTCGTTTGCTGAATGGGTCACAAGCAAGGTGCATAAGCAACAAAAGGTTTTATTTTCTAATTTTATTTGGCTTTCACTGAGTAGACTTATTCTTGCAACGTAGATCAAGATCAGGCTTCTTGCTGCACATGCCTCGCTAAAGTGTTATATATTTACATTCTTGAAAAAACACCATGGAGAGGTGCCAGTAGAATTTGAAGCACTGTTGCCATTGTTTTCCAAGAGTTCAGACCTGCTTGGGAGGTACTGGATTCAGGTCCTAAGGGGCTACAGTTATGTTTGCTTATGTCAGAACCTTAAAAGAAGTGTGAGTTAACACTTAATAGTTCTATTTTCTCTCTTTAGCTGAACACTTCTATCCTTGTGCTCTCCTATCTTCTAATAAGATCTTTGAATTGCCGCAGCAGTGCTCATTCTTAGACGAAATCCCGCCACATACTGTGTCAAGAAGGCTACAGCCTCTTCTGGAAGAGGCATGGCCTGTCATCCTGCAAGCTTTAGTCCTGGATGCAATTCCTGTGAATCATAGTGTGGAAGAATTTTCTGATAGGTCCTTAATATCTAGACATCGCATGGTTACACTAGAGGTTGAAGATTATCAGTTTCTATGGGGCTTCGCTGTACTTGTCTTATTTCAGGGGATGCATCCAGCCTCTAATACGCAAGTAATACCTTTTAGCTCAGCTAAAATCAAATGTAGTGGAGACTCCGGCATCAATGAATCTTCTTACCAGGGCCTAAAGTTATATGAAATTGCTTTACCAGTTTTCCAATCTCTTTCTGCTGGAAGATTTTTTTCCAGTAGCTTTCTTAGCATAGATCTCTGCCAAGAACTATTGCAGGTAGATCCACTTAAAATATTTTATTTCTTTGAATTTCTTCTCATGCCATTCTATATTAGTTCTTATTATCATCAGCTACTAAACAGATTTAATATTGGTTTAAGCAACCACATGCGTCCTCTTTGGAAGACAATACCTTGTGCTTGTGCAGATCTACTCCACCCCACATTTTTCTAATTGGATTCATTTTCCTTTTGTAACTCATCCAGGTTTTCTCGTATTCCTTTCATATGGACAGTTCATGGGATATTCTTGCAGTATCAGTAGTAAAACAGGTACACGACTTGTTGATGTTATTGAACCATAAAGCATCATTTTTGGCTTGCATGTACTCACTTTTCTTAAGGTTGGAAATGAGGTTCAAGAACGTTTGTATATATGTATTCTTTCTCTTTTCTCTTTTACCTGTATTTAGGTAGAACAAAGACATACTATTCCCTACACTTCATGGTCATAATACCACTGTTTGATGAGTTTCCTCGTAACACTGATTCCTGATAATTTTTCCAGGAGCATATATGCCTTATGCGTTAGAAAAGATGCGAGTTCTGATGAAGTTTATTTTTACGTTTCAACAGATTTCACAAAACTGTCCAAAAGATTTTCTTGAAAGTGAGCAATTTGCCTATTCGACCATTGAACTCTGTCTGGGGTACCTGTTCAAAATTCTCCACAGGTGTGCACTTAAGCAGATTTTTGGAAGCTGTGTTCAGTTCTGTTTTAAATCATGTAGAGAAAAATATACTGCATTACATCTGGAAACGACATTAACAAAAATTCCTTCTTTTATGTTTCAGACATAATAAAATTTCGCTAGATGATGACATTTGGGATAATATGCTTTCTCCTTTATTTATCTCCATAAAGACGCTAGTGACACGTTTTGAGTTGAAGGTAACGTATAAAATTTGAGGGATTTTTGCTTTATTTGTTGCATTTCTCGATTTCTGTTATATTTGTTGCACTCTTTACATCTAACTGATGATTGTTGGTAAGATGCAGCATCGTTTAAATTCGGCGCCTTTGGCATTTTTATTAAGTGGCTACAAGTGCATCCGGCAAGTCCCCACTGACACATACCTACCCAAAGCTCTTGAGATTGTGAAGTCCACCAATGAGTTATTGCTTGAGCTTACCAGAGCCTCATCGCAAAAACCTTCTACTGGTATGAGATCTGAATCCACAACTAACGTGATAATATGATAAGTAAAGGCGGCTAAAATCTAAAATGACAAGAGTTTGTATGAACAGATAGTAAGTTTGTATAGAGTTGGAGCTAGGTTAATTTTTTGTCTGCTAGGCTGATAAGGGTGGTTTATCAGTTGGTGTCAAAGTTCTGTGAGAGGTTAGATTCGTTTTGATAGTGTACAGTATAGATCATGTATGCTTTCTGTCTGTTTTATGTGAGCCCCAAAGTTGCAAATGCAGAATTATGAAGTTGATTTGCTGCAACTGAAAGAGTTTGCTTCCTTATTGGGACATTGGAAAGTTTGTTGAAGCTGTTTAATCAAACTGTTTTTATTGCAGATGGCACTAATTTTGCTGCCGATAGTAGCGTCCATCTAAGAGCAATTTTTGGTGCTTGTCTGCATATGGTTGGTGATCTGACTAAAGATTGTATCAACGGTATCCATCTTGTGGACAACAAGAGATCAGGATTACGCAAGCTTCTTCAGTTGAAGCTTGTATTCTGTCTGGAACAACTCTTTTCACTGGCTAAGCTTTCCTACGAGTTTGACTGTCCAGGAGATGATACTAATACCAACTCTATCTGTATTGCCATGTTGAAGAGTTGCCAAATTAGTATAGCGGCAGTAGTTAAAGATTCCAATGTGCAGGTATCTGAGACTTCTTGTCATATGCTAGTTTAACTATTAATTATCGAGCTCTTAACAGTATAAGTTCAAATATCTGTAGGTTCAAGCTACTGTCTTACAAGTGCTAAAAAGCTTGGTACAGCGATACAACAACCCAGAGGAGAAAAGTTTTGTCATCTTCTTTGTCGGCGAACTTATTGGAGATATTGTCAGTCTGATGCAGAGGGCGCTTCTGGTTGTTTTCTCATTTCTTCCTTCCAAATTCACAAAATTTACATTTTAGAAGAAAATAGCAATTTTGACGTCATTTTAGATTTGAAAACTATGATAACTGACTTCTTTCTTATTCTTTTGGATAGAAACCTATGAATAAGGAATCGGTGGTCATAGCTGGTGAATGCTTGCGGTTCATAATGCTACTTCAGACACACTCAATTACTGATGAACTTCAGAGGGGATTCATGAGCCTTTTCCTTGAAGTGGTTCTTGTGGTTTTCTCTAAGACTTCAGATGGCGTTTCTCAGGTTCGATTCCTAGCTCGACCTGTAAATTCTATATTAGAAATTTTGTTGCTCCTAAGGCTTAAATGTCTTTTTAATTGTTTTATGGATAATACCAGGAAGTCCTCGAGTTAAGAAATGTAGCTGTGCGGCTTGTTTCCCATCTAGCTCAGTTGCCTTCCTCGGCTGTTCACTTTAAGGATGTTCTGCTGTCGCTCCCAGCAACACACCGGCAGCAGCTTCAGGTTCTTAAATGCATTCGATTTTATTTACTTGCCTGGAAACAGTGTGTTCGAAAGTTCTAATGGATCCCAAATCCCCTATCCTTTTAATCAACATAACTTTCTCTTTATATTCCTCAAATGTGTTGTGGGTAAGCATTTTGCATGAAAAAAATTGAAAGAACTATCTAATTGGTGTCCTTGTTCTTCTGATGTTAGGATATTATCCGTGCTTCCGTCTCTAAAGATAGTGCCCTTCCGAAGCCAAAATCCTTGGTTCCACCCATGGATATCAAACTACCAGCACCTGTGGTAGCAACACCTGAAAAGGTTACCTCTACTGCTAATATGGTTAAAGCAGAAGCATTGTCCACTGTGCCAATATCATTCAATCAGATTAGCACAGTAGAAAGTGGAATTGATGAAGAAAATGATGAAGAAGAAGATGATGATGATGATGATGACTGGGACACTTTCCAGTCTTTTCCTGCTTCCACAAATCTTGAAGGGTCAGAGTCTAAGACAGAAAGTGTTGCTGAAGAGGAGCCAGGTCTTCCTGGGAGTTCTTCTATACAGGATGATGAATCAAATGAAACAAATAATTCACTACTTGCAGAAGAAGCTGATGATCAACATTTTGCATCTGACAATGCGACAGACACAACAAGAGAAGATTCGAATGACAAAAGCAAAGAGGTTGATGAGGAGACAGTAGAGCCATGTTTCACCACAAGTGAAGACTCGGTTGACAAAAGCAAAGAGGTTGAAGAGGAAACAGTAGATCCGTGTCGCATAGAAGAAGCTCTTACAAGCCAGAATGACAAAACCTCATCTGATGACCATCCTGTTGAAAGTAAGAATTTGGAATCTGAAAATATTGGAACTGATATCAAACTTACTTCAACTGAGGTAGATTCACCAGCCCTAGATGATACATCAGATGATCTTGAACCGCATCAGATTCAAAAGTTAACCGAGGATGAATCTAGCAAGGAACATGTTGGAGCTGATGTTATTGTAACGGAACACACAATGGCTGAAAATAAGAGCGAAGAGGATTAATGAAACACTGGATGGACGATATAAATTTTACTGTAAACTTGTTATGATTCATTTGTGTTTGTCTTTATGCGTCATTTCAATTGCTGGTTTGGGGATAAAACTTGAAATTGGTTTATACATTGTTTGGTTTTTCTATTGCTTTCTTGTGAAAAAAAGTTGGGTGTTCCGTTAATGAGACTGTTAGAAGTGTTGATGACTGAAGAGAGGAGTTCAATTTGTCTGATTGCATGGACCAAGTTTTGGGGCTATACGGGGGTCAACTAGTTGGGCCTTCTTCAAGCCGATTGTTCAAGATTTCTTGGTGTTTCGAGAGGAGTTCGACCAATCTCCCTCTCGTTTTCCCCCACAGAAAACTAATATACTGTAAAGTCCAAAACCTTTTTCAGGTTTCTACAGATACCAAACCCAAACCAGCTTACCTGAGACACATGTTTCTCGTCCCGAGCAAGAAAGTTGTTCCAAATTTGGTTCACAAGAACATTCCTATTGACTAATCTAAAGGCACCAGAGATCATCTAATTGTAGGTTAAACTTTAAGAGATTTGTATTCATATCTCTCTCTCTCTCTCTGTCCCGTAAGCAAACTAATACAGCGATCATGAATAGAGGAGAAACCTCAGATTCCATCCCAACTGATCTCATTCTCGACATACTCTCGAGATTGCCTTCAAAGTCCATCGCGAGGTTTCGCTGCGTTTCGAAGCTATGGTCGTCCATGCTTGCCAGTCAAGCTTTCACCAGGTTGTTCGTTACCAGGTCCTCATCTAATCCACGTCTCTTAATTGGGGTCGAACAAGACGGTGAGTGGAGATTCTACTCGTCGCCTCAGCCTAAGAATCCATATGACAAGTCATCTCTTGTAGTAGCCGCCTAATACAGTAAACTTCACGATTCACTTCAATACAACTCCGATTAACAATCCGTAACCCAAAGAATCATTTCGATGTTCATAAAACACCCAAACGATCAAACGCTAGCTCTCAAGATGAGAGAAACCTAGCAATACAAGTTTTTCAGAATCTCCAAGTTTTACAAAATGATTTTCGATGATAAGAAAGAAGGAGCAACATTGCTCTTTTATTGTTGCGTAACAAACTTCACACGTGTCTACTGCCAGCTCATCAATTGCACACGTGCCACTGCTACCATTTCACACTCTCATTTTCCTGTATCACCGCCGATTTTCATATGAAGTTTTCTGAAGGAACCCGATCTTACGGTTGTAGCTATGCTTTTGGTTTGATCTATTTTCGTACTATGTGGATCTCAAAGGAGGGTAACGATCAAGTGGGTGTGATATGTAACCCTAGCACAGGACAATATGCGATCCTACCACCTGAACCGTCCAGAAGCTGCCGTGGCATTTTAGGGTTTGATCCGATATGCAAGCAATTCAAGGTTTTGGTCTTAAACAATCCTGACATTCAGCATATTCTGACATTAGGAACTAAAAATGTGAGGTGGAGGAGTATGCAACGTTCCTTAAGGTATGTTCCTCGTGAGCAAAGGCCGATATGCATTAATGGGGTTTTGTATTACATAGCTTACGACTTGCAGGACAGCTCGTATGATGTGATAGGTTGCTTTCATGTTAGGTTTGAGAAATTCAAGTTTTTACATGTAAATTATGATATGATAGACTCTTTTTGTGTATTAGTAAACTATAAGGGCAAATTAGGTGGGATTTATTGGGAGTATGCTGATGATGGTGGATTTCCTCTTGAGTTATCTATGTGGGTTCTAGAGGATCTTGAGAAAAATGAATGGTCGGAAAAACGCTATTTTCCACCAAAACCGTAAACTCACATTTTCCCGCCAAAACCGTAAATCCGCGTTTTCCCGCCAAAACCGTAAATCTGCGTTTTCCCGCCAAAACCGTAAATCCGTATTTTCCAGCCAAAACCGTAAATCCGCGTTTTCCCGCCAAAACCGCATAACCATGTTATAGAAAACGTGGTTTTACGTTTTGTTTTAAATATTTAAATCAAAAATTGAATTTAAGTAGAATATTAGTTTTAAATATATTTAATATTTTGTTCTTTTATTTTAGTTATTAAGATATTAACATTTTTAATAAAAATAACTAATATAAAATTAAATATAAATGGGCTTAAATGGGTACCCATTTATTTGTGTCAAACCCCATTTAATAAATGGGTTTAATTGGGTAACCCATTTAACCCCATTTAACATTTTTCCCTAAATGGGTTTAAATGGGTTAATTTTTTTTGTACATACCCATTTAATAAATGGGGGGTCTATGCCCAAGTTAACATCACTACTTGGGCAACACTATCTCTATAAGTTAGCATGTGGGTCGTACAATGAATATAAAAAAGTAGACTTTTAATCATAAAAAAGGTTTTTACAAAATTTTGGGACTTTTTAATCTGTTTATACAAAATAATTTAATATATTTGAACCTTTTATCTACAATACAAAAATATATAATTTCTTTCGAACAAAGGGATTTTTTAGTTTTAATTGTACTTTTACATATATATACAACATAAAATATCAATTTTAACCATCAAAGGTGTTGAATTGTTTTAGACCATTACCCATCGACAATATATAATATATGAAAATAATGTCCTACGACGCTTCAAATAACTTGACTTCCCTTGAAAATAAACAACTGTCTTGTTATTACAACTAGTAATTTAGTAGTTATTTGTGTTAGTGTCGTCGTTATGTCACTATCAAAATTTAAACACGGGTATGTAAAAAAACACTACTTTTTCATATGTTAAACATAGTTTTAATAACCAAAATTAACAATAAACTTCTTTATTTATGCAATGACTCAGTATCCCACATCTCCAAATTTTAACTCGAATTACTAGACAACACCTTTGCATCGAATATTCCTAGGGTTTGGTTATCGAAAATTCATAAAACCGAAACGCTGCGTTTTTTTATTTTGGGCAAAATAGAAAGAAACAAAACAAAGCGATTAGGGTTACAATATTGGTTAAATTAAAGGGTTCATTTTATAATTTTTGTTTTTCTTCAATACCCTCTAAACCCAAACCGACTGCAACAAAAAGGCGCTTTGCTTAAACCCTTAAACCTGCTACGCCGCGTTCTCTTCTTCGTCCTTGATAGGGTTTAGTTCTCTAAAACGTAAGATTTCTTCTAAAGGTACTTCCTTTCCTACTCTTGTGTCGATTTCAAGTTTCATCGTCTTTGGAGGATTTGAGCGTAGAGTCGATTAAAACTAATTTTTCCCATTCTTTTGTTTTTGTGTGTGTCGGAATTGATAGCCGTTTCTATAGAAACCCTAATTTCAGTCTCTGGTTTCACCTATCAACAGGTATCGATGGCTATTGATGGGAGTTTCAACCTTAAACTTGCCTTGGAGACGTTTTCTGAACGTTGTCCCAAGGTCGCAGCTTTTCCATTTTTCAGTTCGATTCTCGGCAAGGTAAAGTCTTGTAATTGTTACCCAGAATTATGGGTTTGAGTTTGTTTTGAACATTTTTTTTTGTCTTTATGGCTGCTGGGTTTTGTTTAGGGAGGAGAAGTTGTGGATAACGAAGAGGTGATTCATGCTTTAGGGGATGTGTTTCTTCACCCGGAGTATACTATTCCGTTGGTTCATTGCTTCCGTCCTATTATAAGAAGTGTTGTAGATAGAGTGGTGGGTCTTCTCAATCTAGTGGATGATCTTAAGTCTAGTATTGACTACTCAGACGATGTGTCATCAGTTTTGGATAATGCTATGAAGGAAGGTATTAGTGTGATTGATTTTTATGTTCGGCGTGGACAAAGGTTGGAGCTTCATGAGTGTTCTTGCTTGGCCTTCAGTCGTGCGCTTCATTTGAATACGTCTTTGTTAGGGTAAGATGACTATTTACTTTGTTACCGAAGCTAGAAACCAAATTAACTTCTTATCGGACTTCTTAGCTTATCAGTCGTGTGAACCAGCAATAAAGCTAAGAAGTCTGATAAGAAGTTAATTTGGTTTAATTGAAACAGCTTGACTAGTCTCCTAACAGAAGCTTCCTTAAATTTGTAGGTCTATTCTAAATTATTTTAAAGTGGCTCCACCACCGTACCAGCGAATTCTTGTGAAAGAAATAGTTTCTGAGTCGCTCATGGAGGTATGCTTGTTATCTTTGACGTTTATTTGTGTCAGAGCATTATATGAAAATTATTCTTATCCACTTCCTAGTCTTTGGCCAGTGACATTGATTTTTTTTCCCTGAATCAGGCTACAGATGCGTACTTGCTTTGTCTTCGAGTATCATATCGTTTTCTCGTTATTAGACCTGAGGTTTTCTCTAAGTTGTGGGATTGGTCTTGTTACTTGGACTCTATGAAAAGGCTTTCAGAATGTTCTAGACAAAAAAGGCATTTCTTGGATAAGCATCGTGATGCTGTGTGGTGTGGTATTCAAATTCTTTCTGTTGTTTTGAGATGCAGTGACAGGTTAGCAGGATGTTTTGGTTTTGAAGTTGAAGAAGCACTTTCGTGCTTGCTAAGGTAATCCATTTTTAGCTATACTCAAGACTATTAATTGACTTTTCGTCTGAAGTTTCGTTTCTAAGGGTTTAATTTCTTTGATACATTCAGATGGGAGGAATTTTGTCAGGATATAGAAATAGAAAAGGCTGGATCATACATTCAATTGCCTACATACACAGCGTTGAAGTCTTTGCAACAATTTAATACCCTTGTACCTGGAATTAACAAGCGACAATCAGAAGGGTTAGAAACAAATGAGCCACAGATGAAGATTCGGAGGCTGGACACATGGTCGGTTCTCTTTGTGTTTCTTTTCAAATAAATTTCACCACTTATGCCACTTGTGCTTAATGAGAATTTGCTCTTATTCTTGTTGAATTCCACATTCCTCTTCAATTCAGGAATGTCAAATCTCTCTCTGAACCATTTGAAATCCACTCTAGGGTGAAGAAATCTTTTGAAATGGTCTCATTGGCTGTCAGTCAAAAGCGACCTGTTCTTCTATATGGTCCCTCGGGCTCTGGAAAGTCTGCCCTCATTAGGAAGTTGGCTGATGAAAGTGGTAACCATGGTATGTTATAATTTTAATATCTACGTATATTGGTCTCAAATAATTTTTTAGTTGTCTAGGTTCAAGAAACTTTCTACTTTACTTGAAGGAAAAATAACTATCTTTAGATATTGCTGTGCATACTAAACACATTGAGTATTTCCACTGCTAAAATGAAGGCCTACTAAATTATTTCTAATTATATTTTGTTTTCTCTATGCCTCTCTTTTGATTTGATAGTTGTATTTATCCACATGGATGATCAACTTGATGGGAAAACGTTGGTTGGCACTTATGTGTGTACTGATCAACCTGGCGAATTCAGATGGCAGCCTGGCTCACTTACCCAGGTTTGTGGAATTAAAATTTAGATGGCAGCCTATTTTTTGTATCTACCCGTCCTCCTACTATTGCATCAATAATTTTTGTTTTTTCCGTCTTGGCAGGCGATTATGAATGGTTTCTGGGTGGTTCTTGAGGACATAGACAAAGCTCCATCAGATGTTCCCCTCGTCTTGTCACCTTTGCTGGGAGGGTCTTGCTCATTCGTGACCAGTCAAGGAGAGGTATACACTCTCTTTTTGCTGCTCTGTTACTTATCCTATACGGAAAAATATTGTAGTGCCCACACCTTTTGAATAACTCTGTTTTAGGTACTTGTATTGTTTCCTTTAGAGATTTATTCAAGTTTCTGAGATTCTTAACTTTTACTCTGCTTGCAGGAGATACGGATAGCGGAGACTTTCCAACTGTTTTCAACTATATCGACACCCGAATGCAGTGTGTCACACATCAGGGACGGTATGTCTTGCGGACACTGATTAGGTTGAATGGTATTGTAGTTGTATAAGCTTGAAACCTGCAACTTTAGGGAGTTTATTTCCTGAAGCATAAAACCAAATTCCAGTGGATTAGAGGCTCAATAAACGTCTGTGATAATAAATATTCATGCTGGCTATTGGTCCCAGTTAAATAAGCTGATATAGTGTTTGATGAGCATGGCCATTGTGCAAATAACCGACCTAGCTCAAAGTGCATGATAGATTAAAATCTAATGTTATTGATGTTTGCAACACTAAAGCTCTTATGAGGTCTAATAACTATCTGTATTATTTACGTGGCATTCGAGCCGAGGAAAACCCATCTTTTACTTGCTGCAAATAAGATTCAGTTCAATAAAACCTTATTATATTTGTCTGGTTTTCTTGGATGTAGCTGGAAATTCGTTGAGTCCTCTATGGAGGAGAATTGTTGTATATCCACCAGATCGTGAAAGCTTGCTAAGTATCCTGACTGCTCGGTATCAAAACCTGGGTCCTGTTGCAGAGAAGCTTATTGGTAAGTTCCTCTTGCACATACACCCCTTTACATGTTATCTGTACTAACAGTGAAACTATTCCATCTTTGCAGAAACATTTGAAACCATCAACTCTGCTCTTCGTCCCCAATTTTCTGGTTCAACAACTGAAAACTCAGCTACTTTCAGTTCTCCAAGTAGATTTTCACTGAGGTAGGGATATATCTATGAATGAGAGTTCTTGTTATTAATGGATTTATCATTCTATTCTTTCTGAATGGTCATCATTTCCAGAGATCTGCTCAAGTGGTGTGAACGGGTTCATGGCCTGTCCTCCTATGATGGTCATGCAATTTATCAGGAGGTCTCTTTCTTTAAAGATTGCTTGGATTAGTCTCTTATTCTAGTATTTCTTTATTTAATTTGGCGTTTTGTGCCATTTCCTCAGGCAGCAGATATATTCTCTGCGTCTAATATGTCAACTAAAAACCGAGTGACAGTAAGTAACATTGTGGCTAGCATTTGGAATGTCGCCGTTCCAGAATCTCAGCATAAGCCCCCAATTCAGGTATCTTAGTATCCTTGACAGTGTTTTAGTTTGGTGCTTTGAGATTTCTTTCTAAATATTCATTCGAACTGCAGGAATTTTCTGGGATTCTAAAAATTGGTAGAGTTTCTCTTCCACTTGGTGAAACTGCGGTTAGTTTATAAGCACTCCCTTCTTTTTAATACAATTATTCATCCATTAAAGCCTCTTGTTGATCTGCTTCTTTTTTTTCAGTCACATGATCGATCTAGGTTTGTTGAAACACGCACATCTACACAATTACTTGAGAAAATAGCTCGCTCTGTCGAGTACAATGAGCCAGTTCTCTTAGTAGGAGAAACAGGGACTGGGAAAACAACACTTGTTCAAAATCTTGCACACTGGATCGGACAGAAACTCACTGTTTTGGTATATGTTTTGACATACATTCGTGCAGTGACGTAGTTATCGTAGTGGTTTTCTATAATTTCTAATTTACTTTTGTGCAGAATTTGAGCCAGCAAAGTGATATAGTTGATCTATTGGGAGGTTTTAAGCCTATTGATGCAAAGCTTATGTGCACAATGCTGTACAATGAATTCAATGAATTGGCAAAGATGAAGGTAGCTTTACATTTTAAAACTTAGTCACTCATGGATTTACTCATACACTCATTCCTAACCAGATATGTTATGTAATGAATTTAGCATGTTGCTCGGGTAATGAGTCCTCTTCATTTTTGGTATCCAGGGTGATTCAAAGACTATGAAATGGCTGCAAAGACATTTTAGAGCCAAGAATTGGGATACAATTTTGACTGGGTTAGTGAAAACTACAAAAAGCATTGAAGGTAAAATTATTAAACGCATTGAAGGTAAAATTGGGGAAGCAACGTCTAGATCTGGTAGAAAGAGGAAGAATCCAGAAGAGCTCAAAAACTGGGCGCGTCTGTTGAAGAAAGTGGAGAAGATACAACAACAGATTCGTTCAGGTGGAATGGTTTTTACCTTTGTTGAAGGTGCGTTTGTGACTGCCCTCAGGGAGGGGCATTGGGTTTTACTAGATGAAGTAAACTTAGCCCCACCAGAGATATTGGGCAGGCTGATTGGTGTTCTTGAAGGAGTGAGAGGATCACTTTGTTTAGCTGAGAGAGGGGATGTAATGAGCATTCCCAGACATTTGAATTTCCGTCTGTTTGCTTGTATGAATCCAGCCACAGATGCTGGTAAGCGAGACTTGCCATTCTCCTTCCGAAGCAGATTTACAGAGTATGCTGTTGATGATGACTTATGTGATGATGACCTGGAGATATTCGTGAGGCGATTTTTAGGTGGACGTGGATCTGACAGTAAGTTAGTAGGCAACATTGTTTGCTTTTACAAAGAAGCTAAAAGGTTATCTGAAGAAAGCTTGCAGGATGGTGCTAATCAGAAGCCACAGTATAGCTTAAGGTCTCTTTACCGTGCGCTAGAATATGCGATAAAAGCAGAAGCTATTGGTGGATTTCAGAAAGCATTATACGATGGATTTTCCATGTTTTTCCTCTCCTTATTGGATGCTTCCAGTGCTAAGATCATGGAACCAATAATAAAACGTATCTCCGGGGAAAATATCCGAAACCAACCACTTCAAAGATACTTGGGAGAATTAAAAGGCAGTTCTGATAAATTTGTTGGCAGTTATGTTAAGACGAAGAGTGTAACTGAACATCTTAATCATTTGGCGCATGCCATTTTTATTAAAAGATATCCTGTTCTCTTACAAGGACCAACATCCAGTGGAAAAACAAGCCTTGTCAAATATCTTGCAGCAATAAGTGGAAACAAATTTGTTCGAATAAATAATCATGAGCAGACTGATATCCAAGAATATTTAGGTTCCTATATGACTGATTCTTCAGGGAAGCTTGTATTTCACGAAGGAGCGTTGGTGAAGGCTGTCAGGGGTGGGCACTGGATTGTCTTAGATGAACTTAATTTGGCTCCATCTGATGTCTTAGAGGCACTAAACAGACTGCTTGATGACAATAGGGAGCTTTTTGTGCCTGAGCTGTGTGAAACAATCTCAGCGCATCCTAATTTTATGCTCTTCGCTACACAGAACCCTCCTACTTTATATGGTGGACGCAAAATACTGTCTCGAGCTTTTCGCAATCGGTTTGTGGAGATTCATGTTGATGAAATTCCAGAAGATGAACTGAGTGAAATTCTTACTACGAAGTGTAGTATTGCTAACAGTCATGCTTCAAAAATGGTTGAAGTGATGAAAGACCTGCAACGCAATAGGCAGAGTAGCAAAGCTTTTGCTGGAAAACATGGTTATATAACTCCAAGAGATTTATTCCGGTGGGCATATCGTTTCAGGACTTATGACGGTACATCTAAGGAAGAACTAGCCAGAGAAGGGTATTACATCCTTGCAGAAAGGCTGCGTGATGACACTGAGAAGGTAGTTGTTCAAGAGGTGCTGGAGAGACATTTCCGTGTCAGTCTTGCCAAAGATGATTTGTACAAAATGGTAAGTTATGTTATCTAGTTTGAAACGTTTATTAAAACTATTTTCAGATAATTGATTTAACAGCATGTCATGCATCTAGCTAATGTGTCTTTTCTTCTTGGAACTAGTTCACTTTTAGGTTTCCTGAAATTGGTTTATATTATAGGTCTTTTAACTTTATATATCCATTGCAAGGAGCTGTGTCATACAGTGAAAATTGCTTGTTGTTGATCTGTTCTTTATCACTGTTGGTCGTACTGCATTATTATTAAGTTTTACTATTACTGCATCATTACAAAGTTGCTATTTCTTATACTATTCTGATAGAAATAATGGTTTTATGTTCTTTTTTTGCTTTTGTTTTCTTACCCCAGGAGCTTCCAAGTCTGGATTCCATGTAAATGCCTTTCCCCTTCTAATTCTCTATTATTGAATTATTTTCTTCGAGCTTGTTTGTTTTTATCTTTAACAGTCTTGGCTAAATTTTATGGTGCTATTATTTTCAATTTTTATATAGACAAAACAGAAAATTCACCTGGACTCAAAGTATGAGGAGACTATTTTTTCTCATCGACCGTTCTTATAAACTACGTGAGCCTGTTCTTCTTGTTGGTGACACTGGAGGAGGCAAAACCACAATCTGCCAAATACTAAGCGAAGTTAAGAAGAAAAGATTGCACATCCTTAACTGTCATCAATACACCGAAACATCTGATTTCCTTGGTGTAGGCTTACCTTTTCTTCATCTTATATATTCCAAACTCCAATGCTACACTGTTACTTCTTTCATTTACAATTTCTAATGTCAGCTTCTTTCTTAGGGATTCTTTCCTGTGAGAGACAGATCAAAATTAGTCACGGAATACGAGAATCAAGTCAAACAGTTGGAGCTCTGCCAGGCATTGGCGCCTTTTGGCCAAGATATTGTAAGTATCCCAATACCCACAATATGTTGGTATTCCACCCGTCTTTCTTTCAATGTGGATGCTATATTTTGTTGAACATGTCATGTGCAGGTTATTTGTGCAGATATCAGTAGAGCTGAAGAGTTGATCAAATCAATAGAGGTAGCTCTGGAGAAGTACAAAAATGATTCAGTTATAGGAGCGGCCATCACACCACAGGATGTTGATGTTCTTGATAAAATAAGGAACAATATGGTGATGCTGTATCAAAAGTGGCGTGCAATTTTTGTTTGGCAAGATGGGCCCCTTGTGGAAGCAATGAGAGCTGGAAATATCGTTCTTGTGGATGAGATATCTTTGGCTGATGACAGTGTATTAGAAAGAATGAATAGTGTGTTGGAGACAGACAGGAAATTGGTGAGTATTAGTTCACTGCTATTAGGTCTTGATCATGTCATTAAAGCTACCCTGCCTTCATGTTCATCATTTAGCCATTCCTTATCATTTTCATCATTTCTCAATGCTGGTTTTCATTTTCTTTGTAGATTTTTTATGTCTGTTTAATTGCCCTCTCGTATTTTATTCTTTCCACTTTATCTTTGTAGTCCTTAGCTGAGAAAGGTGGTCCCGTCTTGGAGGAAGTTGTAGCTCATGAAGACTTTTTTGTTCTAGCCACCATGAACCCGGGTGGTGATTATGGAAAGAAGGAATTGTCACCTGCGCTTCGTAATCGTTTTACTGAGATATGGGTCCCTCCTATTACAAATACTGAGGAGCTCAGAAGTATTGCCTTTTCTGGGTATGTGGTCTCCCTGAAATGCTCAGAAGGATACTTGTCAATATCTTGTTGCTAATTCCTAATTTTCTTGTTTTGTAGCCTTTCCAGTTCGAAGGAATCTAATATTGTAGATCCCATTATCAACTTCTGGGAGGTAGTTTCCCTTTCCTATTACTCTTAATCTTATTTCCTTCTCAAATTCTGTAACCCTGAAAGTAATACATGCTTTGAGGTTTATGATATAGAAGCTTGAATATGCCCTTAGGATTTTATAGTGTCTCCACAGTGTTGTTTACCAACATGAACACGACCACACATCTCAAGGTTTTGTGCTGTTGGAAAACAATTTGATTGCTTTACTTTTTAGTGTATCGTTTTTAATCTTGGCTCCATACCATCTCTTTCTTTTCCATGCTCTCTCGTCAGGCACAAACTGTTTCTGAGCGTTATAATTATAATCATAATCATGTCAATGATACATGATACTTTATAATTATACGGTCTTGTATGTTTTGTGCATCAATAGATTCAATGCAGTATTCTTTGCTGCAGTGGTTCAACAGGTTGCAGACTGGGAGAACGCTTACTGTCAGAGATCTCCTCTCCTGGGTTGCGTTTGTCAACATGATAAATGAGAGTTTAGGACCAGCATATGCTATTCTTCATGGATCATTTCTCGTGTTACTTGACGGTCTAAGTCTTGGTAGGTTTTTCCGAATTCTAAATATTCTGTATAGGTTTGAAGTTTGATTGCTATACTCACTTATTCAACTCTTATTCTTCCCTTCTGTAACCAAGTTTTATCTGCACTGGGGAGCTTTCTATTTATTTGATTGCATTCTTGTATGAACAATCTGGCATTTGAACTTGTCGATGTCCAAAAACATCGTAATAAGATTAGTCATGCATATCTGTGGCCGGGTGTTTCACTGTAGCTTAGGCTATAGTGATTCCCTCACATCCCTATGAAAAGATGCTCTTTGCCTGGTGGTCCATTAAACATATTCGTTAGGTTCTCTAGCTGCTTCTTGGATTGATTGCTTTTTTAGATGCCTTTGTCATCTACAGTTTTACATTTTTTTGACAGGTCTGTCTTTGACTTAATGATATAAGTACACTAGAATATGTCAAACATCTAAAAGATTGAATAGGTCTACCTAGATCGTTTGTGATATAAACTCATGCAAATGATGAGAACACTATGTACGACCTGTGTTATGTCTTGTTTTTGTCATATTAATTGTTGAATTTGGGTATTTGAATATAATGGAATTCCATCTTCACTAGCTGAATCTACAACTTGTGTTATGTAGTTTCTGTCGTTGGATTTACTGAGTTTAGGGTATTCAACTTAATTGGTATCTCATCTTCACTACCCAGCGTGTATGATTGATTCACTTTTCTTGTTATGTTTATAAGGAACTGGTTTCTCTGGGAGGGATGGTCAAGATCTGAGAGAAAAATGCTTCGCTTTCCTATTACAACAACTTAAGGTAATTTGAGTCTTGATACTACAATGATCTCTTTATTTTAGTTTTTTTTTGTCAACACAAACTCGCCAAGTTTTCTCTAGTGGGTTATGTTGAATTCTGTGTTTTGGTTATTCTAGGATTCAACATGTCTAGCCCTGTGTTTAAAGTACTACTCTTTTAAACTCTCAGAGGTTTTGTTTTATTATCTTCCATATGTTTTTTAAATGGTGAGAGCTAGGAATTCTCTTTCTCCACATCAGCGTAAAAAAAAATCCAGTAAATCAGTTTGGTTTTGCTATAGAACAAAAACGTTTCCGTAGCATCTTTAAATTCTTAAACCATGTGACTTATATCGTGTTTAGTCCCTCAACACGTAGTGATGCTCGTTGTTCGACTACGAATGTCTCATCATGTCGCATCCATCTGAGTATCTGACTTTTCTGGTTCAGCTTTTTGCTAGCGATACACTCCCTTTGGAGCTTTCAAGAATGGAGCTATATGGCTGGGGTGATAACAAAACAATTTGTGAAGAAAGTAAGAGTGTTCGACATGAGGGCATGTTTGGCATCGATCCCTTTTTTATAAGCAAAGGTGAGCTGCTCATGTTTTTTTTTCTGCAAAGGATATGTTTATATTGTCAGAGTATAGCAACCATGATTATAGACATTTATGATATTTTGTTTGGAACGTACAACCTGCCTGGTCAGGTGATGAAAATCCTGAGATTGGTGGATTCGAGTTTTTAGCACCAACCACCCACAGGAATGTCTTGAGAGTATTGCGTGCAATGCAGCTTTCAAAACCAAGTATGTGTCATTAATTTTGGTTATCATGGTAGTTTTTGGAGATTGATGTCGGCTTTAATATTGGAGTATTTTACCGGTGCAGTTTTACTAGAAGGTAGCCCTGGTGTTGGAAAAACAAGTCTGATATTGGCGTTGGGAAAATATTCTGGCCACAAGGTTGTGCGCATAAATCTATCGGAGCAGGTTCGATTTCGTTACCAGGCCTCAATACTGTGTATGCTACTTCGTCTGATGGGTACTATAACTTTGGTTTTTCTGATGCAGACTGACATGATGGATTTGCTGGGATCAGATTTACCTGTCGAAAGCGATGAGGACATGAAGTTTGCGTGGTCTGATGGAATTCTCTTGCAGGTTAAAGATTGTTTTATGTTAAAGTATGTATCAATTTAAAATTTGCAGACCCTCAGTTGTGCAATTTCTACAGGCTCTAAAAGAAGGCTCGTGGGTTTTGTTAGATGAACTGAACCTTGCCCCACAATCTGTTCTAGAGGTGAGCCAACAAGCCACTAATTTAATTTCAGTAAAACTTTTCTTGCGCTAGAACATGTTGAATTCTGTTGCCTTTCCTCATATATTATTCTGGTGAAGGTGATTAAGAATTTATATCTTTCCAGGGTTTGAATGCAATTTTGGATCATCGTGCTCAAGTCTTCATCCCAGAACTGGGCTGTACCTTTGAATGCCCACCAACATTTAGAGTTTTTGCATGTCAGAATCCTTCTGCTCAAGGTGGTGGCAGGAAAGGTCTTCCCAAGTCTTTCCTTAACCGATTCACGAAAGTATGTTCCACTATTCGTTTTCTGGTCATGGATGCTGATGACATGTCAAATTTTCATTATAATTCCAAATGAAATTTCATCTGTTGCCTCAAATGTTTTCAGGTTTATGTGGACGAGTTAGTGGAAGATGATTACCTCTTCATCTGTCGCTCGCTTTACCCATCTGTTCCTAGTTCATTGCTTTCAAAGCTTATTGCTCTCAACAGACAGTTGCATGATGGTACTATGTTATATCGAAAGTTTGGTCAAGATGGCTCACCATGGGAATTCAATTTACGGGATGTGATCAGATCATGCCAGTTTATGCAAGGTAGTAGCTAGAGTCATTTAAATTTTTCGTATTACATTTTTTTCCAGGTGACAATTGCTTAGACTAACTTGAGTTCTCGTTCGTTTCAGAGGCAATACATGACTTAGAAGCTGAAAGCTTTCTAAATATTCTGTACATTCAAAGAATGCGTACTGCAACTGACCGTAAAGAAGTTCTGAGTATCTATAAGGCTATTTTTGATAAAAACCCCTCTATAAATCCGTATCCTCGGGTTCAGCTAAATCCTGGGTACTTAGTTGTTGGAACTGCTGCCATTAAACGAAATTTGACTCAGTCTCATATTGTGAGTGAGCAGTTGAAGATTTTGCCTGAAATCCGTCAAAATCTGGAAGCTGTTGCACATTGTGTGCAGAATAAATGGTTGTGCATCCTAGTCGGACCATCGTCATCGGGAAAGACTTCGGTGATCAGAATATTGGCTCAGTTAACAGGATATCCTCTTAATGAATTAAATCTTTCGTCTGCAACTGACAGCTCTGATCTACTCGGATGCTTTGAGCAGTACAATGCCTTCCGTAATTTCAGATTGGTGATTACTCGAGTTGAGCACCTTGTCGATGAGTATAACAGTCTGCTATCACAGTCTTCCCAGGAGGCCCTTTTGAGCAATAGGAGTGGCTTAGTTTCCAGTTGGCTTTCCGATTTTAATAAGATTGAATCCTCTCTCTTGGAGAACCCTTTATTCTTCTTGAAGGACTCTGTAACACTCTCTAAATTAAAAAAGGTTGTAAAAATTCTGAAACAGGTCTTGGAAGAAGGTGTTTTACCCGTTAGTTGGTCAAAAAAGTATCTGGAACAAATCCTGAAGACTATATTGCAGCTGCAAACTCATGAGAAAAAGCAGTCTACAAAGTTTGAATGGGTGACAGGGATGCTGATAAAGGCAATAGAAGAGGGAGAGTGGGTTGTCCTCAAAAATGCTAATCTCTGTAATCCCACGGTAATGTTATAATCTCCCTTTTTACTATCCTGTACTGGTTACATTACTTTTGCGTTAAACCATGTGTGTTTTCATGGGTGCATGCAAATTCTTTTACCCATTAGAAACAACTCTGATAATTTCCCTTGTAGCTAATTGCCATCATTAACTGAAATTTCAGGTACTTGATAGAATTAACTCGTTGGTGGAACCTTGTGGATCAATCACTATAAATGAATGCGGGATTGTTAATGGTGAACCTGTCACTGTTGTTCCGCACCCAAACTTTCGTTTGTTCCTGTCTGTAAATCCAAAATTTGGGGAAGTATCAAGAGCAATGAGGAATAGAGGCGTTGAGGTATTTATGATGGGGCCACATTGGCAGCTCAATGAGGAAGGCTCAAACTGTGAAGAGCTTGTGCTGAGAGGTGTGGAAAGGTTTCTTGCTCTGTCAGGTATTCCAGGTTATAAGCTGGTTACTTCCATGGCCAAAGCACATGTTCATGCATGGCTAAATGGTCAAAGCTTTGGTGTACGGATCACGTATCTTGAGCTTGAACAGTGGGTTCACCTCTTCCAACTGCTGCTCATGAATGGTAATCAACTTCTGTGGAGCTTACAGCTAAGTTGGGAGCACATCTATCTCTCTTCGCTTGGGGTAAGTGATGGAAAAGAAGTTGTTGATTTTGTGCGTGATACATATTTGTCAGATGTTGAACTTTCTGGGCTTGATTCATTTATGGGTGGGGGTCTGTGCCTGCCTGGAGGATGGCCAAAGCCTTTCAACTTGATAGACTTGACATGGTACTCAAGAGAAACAACAGTAAGACAGAATTGCATGTATCTGGAGTTCCTAGGAGCTCAGTATGCATCACATCTGTCTAAAATAAGCTACAATGTCAAATTGAGAGATAGGGAGTCTGCTGGGGGACCAAGAATTATTTACACGATTGATTCTTCGATGTTAAAAAAAGTCTTGTTTCCGAAAGCCTTAATTGGGTCAAGCTGTGCACCAAATGCAGCAAATTTTGAGAATGATTTGGCTACAAAAATGCTATTGTTTGCTGCCAACTGGACAATAGAACAGGCAACGGAAGAGGATATTCAACTCTATCTTGCGTGGTTTAGTTGGTTTGGTTCTAGACTGCAACAATACTGTCCGTTTTTGCTGTGTTTTCTCAATATGTTGAAGGATGAGTTTGAGCATCCAATTTGGAATCATATATTTAGATGTCGGAAAAATCTGAAATCCCTCTGCAGATTGGATCCAGATGCTGTTCCAATTCCTATATTGTCCTCCAAATTGATTGATGTAGCTGCATCAAATGACCAGTCAAAACCTTACAGTAAATCTCTCTTTGAGTCTCTCAACTCTATTGGTGTTCTTCGGCTTTCGTATCGGCAGTGGCTTGAAGAGAGCAACGACAACCACACCGATGTATCCTCTTTTACTCGGTTTTTGGATTCGCTTCGCGCATTGGAGAAAAAAGTTCTTTGCGAAATTGTTGGAGCACCATCTTTCAGTGTGTTGATTCAGTTGTACACCGAAGTTATTGAAAAACATTCATTGTTTTGGTCTGGTTTGGTCTCTTCTTCAGATGAGTATCTATTGTTTTCCTTTTGGTCACTGATAAAAGCTATCAAAAAGATGCACAGTTTTTTTCCTGGAGAAGTTCAGGTGGTTCTGGTAAGGGTACCTTTCAGTTATGCCGGTTTCTTTTCATAAATTAACATAGTTGCTCAATAACATCATTGCCTTTCTTCTGTAGGAGGAAAGCAAAAATATTAACAATATAGTTTTGCATGGTCACCCTGAAAAGTCTATGCTATGGGCTTATGGAGGCCATCCTTCCTTGCCGGTATCTGCAGAGCTGTTCCATAAGCAGCAGGAGTTTCTACAGCTCTGCAGCACAGTTTGGCCATTGAAATCAGAATCAGATGAACAAGGTTTGATATCTAAAACGTTCAGTACTACACATTTGATTGTTTATTAGAGAAATTAAACTTTCTTCTGATAGCTGTTTTGTGTTGGCAGGAAATGATCATCTTACCAAAGCCATCGCATTTTCTGGCCCTGAATTATGTTTGCTTGCCTTGGAAGGTAATTCTCCCTAATGAATATTGTTCATCTTTATTTCATTTTACGTATTTTTTCTAATACAAGTAGACTGTAGTGTTCTGAACACTATCTATATAATTGATTGTATATGAAACTAAATCATAATTCTGACTGTATAGAATACTGAGAATAGTGATCGTTCGTTATCCTTTTGGGATTTTTGCCCTTTTCCCAAAAACCTCTTCTGTGAACAACTGGCTTAAGAAATTTTTAAAAGAGAGACCTACTGACAATTTCGAAGTTGTTGTATGATTGTAATGTGATTCACATTGTTGTATTTCTCTGCTTGTTCCCTCCAAAATGTGCAGGTCTTTGCATTTCATCATACATTGCTGACGAAGATGATGTAGATTATGTAGCTGCTGTTCAGCTCGATGAGATCTACCAGGTTTGTTTTCTTTATTCTGCTGTGTGTAATGAATGAGTGTCTCTATATGCTACTCACAATTTACCATCATCACCAGACGTTTTTGGAGAGGCTGAAACTAGAGAAGAAGAGACTGGAGGATAAAATGGGTTTCAGTGAGAATGATAATACTGAAAATAAAACTGCTTCCTGCTGCGTTTTCTGTCCAGAGATTGTGACTACAGGGTCTGGATTTAGCAGTTGGGTGAAGATATGTTTTCTTGCTAGCAGTGAAAGTTGTTCTCTAGATGTAGAGTTACTTGCTGCCCTTCAGCACCTCTTGGTGGCACGACCTACCGAACATCAGGTTAGTAGATAGTTGGAATCTTTATTCTTTTATTCTTTTTATAATCTAATGTCTTCTTTTTATTTGAAATTTAATGGATAAGATGTGCGTGTGATAACTACTCTATGTAAAGCCTGGTTAAAGTCATTTTCCTGTTTGCTTATCTAAGACTTACCTTTTGAGTTGCAGGATCTTGTGGACATTCGAAAACTGCTCAAACCGGCTCTAGAATATTCTTTATCCTCAACAAGGCCTCCACAGACTCTTGTAGCTCATCAAAAACTCCTGTGGGCAATTGATGCACATGCCTCTGAACTAGGAGGTAAACAAAGTTTATTCAATAATTTTTCTGTGTACTAAGGTGTACTGGCTGATTAACTTTGGCTATGTTGCAGTGGACACCAAAATTGCTGGTTTTGTTCTCGAGATGTGGTACTGGTGGCATTCTGTTTTGTGGAAAAATAGTCAAATTGGTCTCATGGTATTAGATAATAAACTAAATGATTTTTGTTCACATGCTACTTAGATTGCGCATTTAGTAACATCTTTCTTCATCTCATGTTCACAGGGCCTACAGAATATCTCAGACACTGGAAACTGTCAGATTCTGTCACCTTCTATGCTGATTCAGCCTGTGAAAACAGCTACCGTTGCTCAGATTCTGTAAGAGTTGTATCTCCTTAGAACATGTTAAACGCTCCATAGTTTTCCTTTCAGTTTGATATATCCAACATTCATATGCTACATTGATATATGAATACAATGCTCACACTCCAAGATAATCCACTTTTAATGTTTGATGATGAGACACTGTGGTTCTATTAACCATACAATGAAGCTCTTTTCATTAATGTTTTATGCAGGCAAAATGTATTTTCTGTTAAGGATTATCCTGTTCAATCAATGAAACTTCTTTCTGCTTCACGATATCTATGGAAAAGCTCACAACCTTATCAAGAAATGCCTGGATCTCTAATGTCAATAGCACGTTCCCTTTTCCAACAGGTACTGAAATCGTGATAAATTTGAATAAATTATTTTGTTTCGTTGCCTACTGTTGCAATTTTTTATCTTGATGTTAACCTTTGTAGATGATATATACGCACCAAAAGTCATTTGAGTCAGAAACGTTTGTGGCAATTAAGTCTGCATTTCATGCAATTGAGAAAAAACAGAACAAGGTATGATTCTAAAAGTTATAATTTCTACTTTTCCTTCCTCTTTCTTGTAAAAAATATTGGAATCTTCTTAATACTTTATGTTCTTTGTGAAACATAGCTACATCTCCAAGTTTACACGCTTCTCTTATCCTTTATGCAGATGGATGGCATACAGTATCTTATCTCACTGATTGGCTCATCAAACCATCATAAATTGAAATCCGTTACTCACTCATTTGTTGGACCATTAGCAAAACATCTTTATTCTGAGTGCTCATCAAATGGTAGTGTTAAATAGTGTATATATAACCTGTAGTGGTTTGAGTCGTGGCAAGGTAAACCTTCCTCGACGGTTGTAATTATTTTTTACAGCTTTATGCCCAACTTTTGTAGAATTCTACTCCAATCTTGGCTTGGCGTGGCTTTATCTTGGAGGACTACGCTTCCATCTTTTGAATAGCTTAGATGTTATAGATCCAGCCATGAAGACCACTTGCAAGCTGTTAGAGCTAGAAGAGAAAATCTCATCACTTGAGCTAAACATCAAGGTGCTTACTCTTTCGTATTGTGTAGATTCACAATAGCAGTTGCATATTGTCTGTCATTGTTTCATTGATTGGCCTATATTCATGTATTACCAGGTCCGGGGAGAATGTGGGTATCTGTCTGGATTGCTTTACTCTGGAAACAGTGACGAAAGAAGTGAACATACATTAGATAAGCTTAAAACTGAGCAAAAAGATTGCAAAGAAAGGTATGTAGCAGCTACTGTAGGTTTTTCCCCTCTTCACGGTGTGATGATTATTATGTGACCAATCCCAAATCCATGCTCACTTTTTTTTTACCTTCTGAAACAGGTTATTTTTAGATCTGATCCAAAAAAGTACCAGGATTTACGAAGGGCGCTGGATGAATTTGCTGGATTTCTCACACGTCCCATAAGTCTGGTCAACGATATTGAAGTGCTTGATTGGAATCAGGTTGTTGAGCAGGTTTTCAACTGGCAGGTATGTTTATCTCATGACTTTCATTTGTATTCTTTTTGCTTTAGCCATCAAGCTTCATTTTCAAATATCAATTCCTTGGATTCTGCAGGAGACAGCAATATCTTTTATTGATCGGATGTCAAGTGACTATTCTGAATATGTCGATATAACTCAGCCAATTCAAGTTTCAGTGTACGAGATGAAATTGGGTTTATCACTCTTTGTATCTGGTGCTCTCTTGGGAAAACTTCTCAACAGATTTGACATAGACACGGTTGACTCAGTCATGGTAATTAAGCTTGTCTTTCAGAAATGTTTAAACATGTCATTTCGTGTAGTCAAACTTAATGACTTCATGCGTCTGGCAGGAAACAATTTATGCCTTAATGAGATTTCCAAGGGACTCGTCGATAGCTTCAACTACCTACATCGAATGTTTGCCACCTCTGCACCTTTCTCATGGTGCAGATTCTCGTGCTAAGTCCTTAGGTTTGGATGTTGGCTTGCTGCACAAACTTATCTCTGTTTCAAGTTCAGAAGATTCGAGAAAAGTAATGTTTCATGAATTTCCAGTCTTTAGAGATGGTTTCCGTTCACATAATGAAAAAGATTGTCAGAATTTTGAAATCTATTCATGTATTCTTTATGTTTTGCTTATTTTTTGTAGGCCTCTGAGTTGCAGCTCAAAATTGCTCTTTATAAAAATCTGCATGCTCGTGTTTTACAATTTGTCGCAAATACTGGGCTACTGGATGAAGCTTCTTTTGAGGTAAAATATTTGCTTAGTTGTATGCATATAAATATGTTAATATGTTATCTAATGTCGCAAGAGTTCTATCTGCAGTTATTGGACAAAATATATGTTGAATTGGCGAGAATTTGGATGGAGATGAAGTTTCAAGCAAAAACAAAGGCTGACAATCTTCCTGGGCTGTACAAATTTCGTTCCCGGGACTTCAAAATTGAGAGTGTCATGGAAGTAGATATATCTGCCCTTGGCAAGTATTTCCCAAACGAAAGTTTCTCTGAGTGGCAAGAGTATCTGGCTGATGATGATATGAAGGATATGGTAAACCCTTCAGTCTTATGGTCTACTGGAACTTGTAAACTCTCATGTTTATTACTTATGATTTCTGTTTCCTCTCCACAGACACATATTGACCAGGATGAGGAAAATTTGGAGGATGATTGGGACTTGATACAGGAGCATTTGGATAGTATATATAGCACACATAATGAGTTATTTGGTTTCTGTGACCTCTCTGAAAAGGTATTTGAACCAACCACTTCTATATTCAAATCTGCAATTGTTGCATCAGACTCACTCGCAATTCTCTTGTATCTAACAAGACAATATATTCTATTCAGTCTGGAAGATTCTGTATTACTGACTGTAGAAGACTGGATTCGTTTACTGATTCCTATGAACTTGGAGTCAGTATGATCAAAGGTGATCAGACACTATTTCTCTCTATTGTTTAACGTGATTAAATTCATTTTATTAATTCTATTACTGGGTTATCTCATGATTCCAGGGCTAAGGGGTTTATTTACATCGAGTCTGGATGCAAAACTTGTTCCAGAACACCTGCTTCGTCTTTGCTTGGAAAACAAAAAAGCCTTCACCTCAAACAATCAGTATGCCAGTAAATATAACTTTTACAAGGTCTGCGAATGCTTTTACTTCCTGAAGAAGTTTATCTGCTCTTAGTTTAGGTCTGTCCGCCTTTGTTCTGACAGTTTCTTTTATAGGATTTGGATGGTCCTGAGCTGGGGAAAATGGTCAAGTTTCTCACTGCACTTCTACGAAGAATTAATTCTCTATTGCAAGAACGTGAGGACCATCCTGGTCTTCAGAAACTTTCTAGTGTTCTTCAGATGCTCTTGGATATTCCCTCCAGTACTCCTCTAGCAAAGGTATTTATATACTCAAATCGTTTACAAAAGATAATGTATCAGTCACTAACAAAGCAACTCTTTGGTAACAATGTTATGGAAAGTAGTAATGCAGTGGTAACTTATACACACAGAATAAATTTCTTTGCATAGCCTCTCGTCATTATTTACTAAACCATTGCTTTCTTGTTTGTCATTTTTTGTGAAGGCTCTTTCAGGATTGCAATTTCTGCTCTGCAAGGTTCACAAGTTACAGGAAGAGGGATGTAAATTGCCCATCTCTGGTATTAATTTTAAATCTCCTTACAATGAGTTGATTATGGACTCTTCTCAGTCATACCATTTGTTTTTTTCCATTATTTATTATATTTTCAGGTGTCACATTGTGTTCTTTTTTTTTAATATCCTACAGATCTCTTGGAGCCGATTATTTCCCTAGCAAGCTCTTGGCAGAAGGTGGAATTTGAGCGCTGGCCTACTTTGCTTGATGAGGTTCAGGATCAGTATGAACTAAACGCTAGGAAGGTTGGTATAGTTAGAAAATTTTATTTTATGAACAAAAATAATGTTAAGGGTAACACTTGTTTTTTCTTGTTGCAGTTGTGGCTTCCTTTGTTTTCAGTTCTGTTTCAGAAGGATGGTGTTGAAATTTCAGAAGATGAAAACGAGTCCATTTCACAAAGGTGTGCACCAAACAAATGATGTGGTGCTTACATTTGCATTCTCGCATGTATTCGGTCATCTAACAGATATTTTTGTTGCAGTTTGGTGGAGTTCATTGAATCGTCAAATGTTGGTGAATTTAGGAGACGTCTTCAGCTTCTCTTTTGTTTCCTTCTTCAATTAAGTATGGGTAGCTCGTTGGGGATATATTCAAGGTTAGCTGCGTATGAATTATCGCCTGATTTTTTCTTTTCTTCTTTCCTCATCGGTATTATTCTTGAAGGATTTAAAGGGGCTTCAGCATTATTTACTTGAGTCCTCACAATTGGTTGCTCCTCCGCTGTTTTTACAGTTGACTTCTAACTTGACTGTCTTTGTTTTTTGCCATTAACTCGCGCTTTTACGTTGACAGTGATTCACACAAGAGGAAGGTGGAAATTTGCTACAATATTTTCGGATTCTATATACAATTCCTACCGATGTAAGCTCCTTTCCATTTCTGGCTTGAGGTTATTAGTTCAAGATTATTTTGGCCAGGGTAGTGTTCTCAATTTAAATTTCTCTTACCAGTGTAATGGAGCAGTTAGATTTGAATAGAAAAAATGTTGAAACTGAGTTAAAGGAGGTTCTAAAACTTTGTCGGTGGGAGAGGCCAGATAATTATTTGTACAATGAGACCACTAAAAGAACCAGGCAGAAGGTCAAGAAACTGATACACAAGTTTACGGTAAGTTATTGGTTCTTCATTTTCTGGGGGTTATTATATAAACAGACGACATTCAATTATATATGTTTCCTTATATTAGTTGAAATGATGGGACCTTATTAAAAAGTTTTCTAAATGCTATCTTTTGTTGAGCAGGACATGATGCGGCTCCCTGTAATGCTTGTTAGGCCAGACCTAACGAAGGAACGAACTCAATTTCTCCCTCTACTAGATCCAGATCTTATGAATGGAGCATCCGACATGAGGATCGAGGGCCTAGTTAGTGCTTTAGATGCAGAGCAATTGAATGACAGGTATACATTTGCATCATGTACCTTTCTGCATGCATTGTTAGAAGTTTATGGAAGCTGAACCCTCCATCATTTATGCTTTAAATTTTTCTTGGTAGGTCTTCATGGTATGCAGTATGGTGGAATAAATTAAAGGAATCGGTAGGACGCTTTCACCAAGAAATGCACTTCAAAACATTGCTGATGGGTGAAGGTTCGTTTGTACACTAGCTCCATTCACTCTTGGTTTTATTTGGTGATTTTCCTTTATTTTTGGGGAATCTGCATATTCTTAAGCTTGCATAATATATTTGCAGAGCATCAGTATTCGTCCCCTGTCTATCAGGGTGATTGGAAAAATTTGTGGAGTACAGTTGCTAGGATTGGTGAAACCATTGCTGGCTGTTCAGATCTATGGAGAAACAGTGATAGAGATGTTGCAAAGAAGAGGGCCCTGTTTGAACTTCTCAAGTTATTAGAAAGTAGTGGTTTGCAGAAACACAAGTTTGAAAATGTAGAGGTAATATACTTTTGCTTGTCGATATTTCTGTGTATGTTTCTTCTATTCATGCTCTATTTATTGATCATCTATATTCTCTGATGGTCTTCTTTTATAGATGTCAAACCACTTTAAAGGGTTGCTTTATCAGCCAGCATATGATCCAAAGCATCTGTTGCTGCTAACACATACCGAAAGTAGCATGCATCCTTCCAAGGCTGTAGAAGATCAAAACAAGGAAAATCCACTAGTTGAGTGGAGAGTGGCAAATGAGTTTTACTTTAAGAGCTTGGCTTCAGTGCAACTCATGTTAAATATTGACCGAAAACACTCAGATGTAACAGCTGAGCAGGTAGACTTTGGAGCTTGTAATTTATATCTGGGCTTCATTGTTTCTCAGTTTTAAACCAGTTGTTTCACTAAATATCCTATGTTAACAGGTTAAGCGGGCAATCTCATTTCTCAACCATCTTGTGGAAATACAACGGCAGCAAAGGAAATCTGCTTATGCCTTTACCGAACTTTTAAACCGCTTTCGCCAATGTGTTTTATCTCTAGCGAGATTACTGGGTGACTCAATTGGTGTGGACAAAAAGGATGATTCTGTGTTCAGTTTCCCCCAAAATCAACATGCTATCTTCAATTGCTTGTGGCTACAGAAGGTATTTCAGCTTTCTAACTTGAATGATGTGCCCTGAATGTCTGTTGCAACAACACTGGATTAAGCTTGTACATTTTTTTTGTGATATGGCAGAAACTCTTTGATAACATCACTGCAATGCTTCTTGAGGAGTCGACCTTACTGAGAACAGTTGGAAGTACACACTTGGATTCCTGTCAAGCTGTGAAAACCTCATCACGGAGTTTGCTCAGCTTTATTGAAAAACTAATTCCCATCGCTCAAAATTCCAAGGTGCAGTATCCTTGGGCTTCTTTTAACTCTTTCTGGTCTGTTATTTCTTGCAAGAGTCTGAATGTATTGTTATCATCAGGCTTCGCTGGATAGGCTTCTACTTGATTGCAACGGTTTTATCATCACACCAAGTAGCTGTCTTAAGCAGTTTGTCACTCAGCATATGGTTCAGATGCTACGCCAGAACTTTGATCAACTTACGGACCTTGAGAATCAAATTTCAAGTTTTTGTGAAGACAATGAGAAAAGCTATGCTAGAGACGTTCTTCTCAGTCAATTTTCCCCTGTGTTTAAAGAGGTATTTATTCAGCCTTAGTGGATTATTTTTACCTTTTTCCAGATGCAAACCTAGCAAATAAATTGTGTTTAGGGTTCTTAGAGTCGTATTTATGAAATGTATTTAATGCAGGGGAAATTGCTGGCTGAAAATCTGAACTGTTTACTTAACGTGAGAGACCAGTCAACTGGAATGGAACCCAAGGAACGACTTTTTCTTGAAGAAAATCTTGCAAGTATATTTTCAAATGTTAAGGATGTGATTGGAAAGCTTTGTTCTTATAAAGATGGAAGTGTTTCTCAAGAAGAGGAAATGAATATTACTACATGGGATGGTCTGTTTAAGAAGGCAGAAAATGACTTGAACCTTGATAACCTGTGTAAACTGCTGTCCGAATCATTTGGTTCCATCGTAAGTTGGATTGTCTTTTGAAGTATGTGAATGCTATTTTCCTTTTATTTTCAAGCTTATGTTGAACTGAGGCTGTTATCTTCACAGGAACAACTGTTGAACTCATCAGGCGTCCTTTCAGCTGGTGTTGGAGACCAGTTGAAGCAACTTCAAGCATTTTTGGATCTTTTATTGAGCTTTGGAGACTGTTACCTCAAAGAGTTTTTGGCGATAAGCAAAACGGTATGTGTTTATCTTATGTTGTTCTTTCAAAGTCATTCGGGACAATCGTCTCTCTAACCTGATCCTGTTAATTGATATATTTTCTTTCAACTACCTCCTTAATGTCAAGTATGTTAGTTAGTGTGAAGAGATCTCGGCATTTACTCACCTTCTGCTAATTGATTCCAATAAGACAACAACATCAATGCTTTTGGTCTGTAGGTGTCACTGATAACCCATGTCCTTGCAAGTGTTCTTGCCGATCTATTTACAAAAGGATTTGGCATCTCCAAAAATGATGAAGATGATGGCTCTAAAGCTGAAAAATCGGAAACTGCAGAAGGTACTGGTATGGGAGATGGTGTGGGGGCAAAAGATGTAAGTGACCAAATAGAAGATGAAGATCAACTGCATGGCACTGATAAGAAGGTTTATATCGCCTCTTTCCTTATTGCCTGCCACTCATCCTGAATGAATTTTGCATGGGGTTATACCAATTAAGTTCTCTTCTGTTTTCTTTGCAGGAAGAGGAAGAGAAAGAGCAAGATGATGTGCTGGGTAAAAACAAAGGCATTGAGATGAGTGACGAATTTGATGGCAAAGAATATAGCGTTAGTGAGGATGAAGAAGAAGACAAGGAAGATGAAGAAAGTGAGGATGAGCAGTTGGATTCGGCAATAGGAGATGCGGGATCTGATGCCGAAAAAGCTGATGAAAAGCCATGGAACAAGGATGAAGAAGATGGGGAAGAAAATATGAATGAGAAGAATGAATCTGGACCATCTATAGTCGACAAGGACACAAGATCAAGGGAGCTAAGAGCTAAGGATGATGGTGTTGACACTGCCGATGAGCCTGAGGAGTCCAATACTTCTGACAAACCGGAAGAAGGAAACGATGAGAATGTAGATCAGGATGATTTTGGTGATACAGAAAATCTAGAAGAAAAAATCCAGACCAAGGAAGAAGCACTTGCTGGACTAACTCCTGATGTCGATAATGAACAAATTGATGATGACATGGAGATTGACAAAACAGAGGAGGTCGAAAAGGAAGATGCAGATCAGCAGGAAGAACCTTGTACAGAAGATCAAAAGCATCCTGAAGAAGGTGAAAATGATCAAGATGAAACTCAAGAGCCTGCTGAGGAAAATATGGAGGCTGAGGCTGAAGATAGGTGTGGATCACCCCAAAAAGAAGAACCTGGAAATGATCATGAACAGAAACCAGAAACGGAACCAATAGAAGGAAAAGAAGTTATGTCAGAAGACATGATGAAACCGAACTTCCGTAATGATAATATTTCTGGCGTAGAGTCTGGTTCACAAAATCCCCATGGATCTAATGTGTTGGGTGCAGGAAGTACAGCACCACAAGAAAATTTGTCTGCTACTGATGTTACGGATGAAGTCAGGGATTCAATGGATCTGCCTTCGAGTAGTAATACTGAGATGAACCTCATGATGACCAACCTGGCCAATGGTGAGACATTGACAGACAACATACCAAAGATGGAATTACCACAAAACCAGTCATCTACTGCTCAACAAACCAAGGTGAATCCTTATAGGAACGTTGGTGATGCATTGAAGGAGTGGAAAGAAAGAGTTAGAATCTCCTCAGACCTTGGAGAAAAGCAAGAGGCTGAAAATGAGATGGAAGACCCTGATGCTAGTGAATATGGATATGCTTCTCAGTTTGATGCAGGAACTTCCCAAGCTCTAGGACCTGCGTTGCCTGAGCAAGTGAACACAGATATGAGAGAAGGGCAATCTGAAGAAGAAAAACTCGCAGGTAATCAGGACGATGTCTCTCCAATGGATATTGATGACTTGAACCCCGAAAACAAACCTGCTGTCCAATCCAAACCATCGATCAGTAATAGCATCGCTGAACAGGTCCAAGAACCAGATACAGACAGGACCCACCAAGAGAATTCTCCTATTCATAATTTTGGTGATGGTAACAGCAGGATGGACTCTATGGTCTCTGTCGACAATACTTTCTTGGGGGAAGATGTATGTAATCTGGACCAGATGCAAGTGACTGATAATGACTCGGAAAGCAATCAGGATAATCAGGAAGATCCAGATGCCAAAAGTAATGCTGTTGTTCTTTGGAGGAGATGTGAATTGCTTACTGCAAAACCCTCTCAGGAGCTGGCTGAGCAACTACGGCTTATCTTAGAACCCACGCTTGCTAGCAAGCTCAGTGGTGACTACAGAACGGGTAAAAGGATCAACATGAAGAAGGTTATTCCGTATATAGCAAGTCACTATCGGAAAGATAAAATTTGGTTGAGGAGGACAAAACCAAACAAGCGTGATTACCAAGTTGTTATTGCAGTGGATGATTCCCGTAGCATGTCAGAAAGTGGATGTGGTGATTTTGCAATTAGAGCTTTGGCAACTGTATGCCGAGCTATGTCACAGCTTGAGATGGGAAGTTTGGCTGTAGCAAGTTTCGGAAAGCAAGGGAAAATAAAGATGTTACATGATTTTGGTCAGTCTTTCACCACAGAATCCGGCATTAAGGTTAGTGGCCTCAAATCTTTCATTTCCCATGTGTTGCACTGTGGATTGTCTTCTGATTGCTTACGAAACACCTCTTTTCTCGTTTATGTGATGCAGATGATCTCAAGTTTAACATTTAAACAAGAAAATCTCATTGAAGATCAACCAGTCGTCAATCTACTGAGAAACATGAATGAAATGCTAGAGAATTTGGCCAGCACAAGAAGACAGTCTTACGGGAGCAACCCGCTTCAACAACTTGTACTAATCATCGGCGATGGGAAGTTCCATGAGCGAGAGAAATTGAAACGATCTGTCAGAAGCTTTCTCCAGCAGAAACGTATGGTGGTATATCTGCTTCTCGATGACTCAGAGCAATCTGTTCTGGATTTAGCGGTATGTCCAATTCTATTACTTCCCTACACAGTCATAAGATTGAAATTAGTAGTTGTCATGGTGCTAAAAACTGCTTCTTCTTCTTCTTTTTTCCTCTAATCAGGACTATGTATATGATGGTGAAAGGAGACCCTATAAGAAAATGAATTACTTGGATTCCTTCCCCTTCCCATACTACATTGTGCTAAGAGACATCGAAGCCTTACCCAGAACACTTGGTGATGTGTTGAGACAGGTAAACTTTTCACTATCCATTCTCTGTTTTCTTTTTTTCCCTTGTGAGGAAAAGAAAAAACATTGTCAAATGCTTAAAAATCTTACAACTTTTGTTTTTGTTTTTGCAGTGGTTCGAGCTGATGCAAAACTCGCGAGACTGAACACTTGTTGGAAGAGAAAGGGTCGAGGCCTATTAGACGTATAGCTTAGCTTAGTTTGTGAACTAGACTTGTATACATTATATGCATTAACTTTAGATAATCACATCAGACCACAATTGCTGTTATTGCTACAATATATTTTATATATATATATGAAAAAAGACCCTCTTCTCTTCTTTTTCGAATTGTCACAACTGTTATTACTCTTCAAACCTGTATTATATTCACCTGCGATTTGGTTTTGTTTTCTTTTCATCAATCTAATATTATTCCTCACATTTTCATCACTTTTTTTTTCTTTTGACCCGAGGGAGCAAATTCTCGTAATAAGATATAATACTTAGTCACATGAATCACTTTTTTGGGTCATCGTCCCTTTAATCATTAATAGAGTGTACTATATATGACTCTTCTTAATACTTTTTTCCTTTTTGTTAAAACTCTTCTTAATACTTTCCGTCACCTGAGTTTTTGCTAAGTTAAAAAAGTCGACCGTATTTTAATTACAAATTTCAAAAAAAATCAGTGGTGGACTAAGAAAGTCATAAATAATTTTCAGAAACAAAGTTAAATGTTGAATCGGGTGCTTAGTTATGCTTATCCTTTTTTTAGTGATATGTGTTAATATTATCGATGTGTTATTATTCAAATTCAAATTCGTATGTTACATTGACAACAAAAGGTAACACAAAAATGTTCATGAATATGAACAAGGCAAATCTATTAGCAATATAATAGAAAAAGTTGGTCGTTCTTAGTTCTTGGATCCGTTAAAATCTAACAACTAAAAGTAAAGTCTATAAAAACAGTCGGCAAACTATGTAGTAGTAGTAGAAGCAATAATCGGTTTAAGTTATAAATTTTATTGATTTAGAATGGTTGTTGGTACATTAATTGGGGGATTAAAGTACTTACCGACTAATTTTATCATGGCAAAGAAAAGAGTATGATCATTTGTTGACTTGACCAAACAAAAATGGGTATGTATCGATAACAAAGAAAATTATGAGGTATTTTTTGAAAATTAATAATAATATGGGGATTGATTGTTCTACAAGTTTCTACTTTTTTACATGGCATGCGATGGGATTGTGTTGCACGTTGTAGAAAAAGAATATTCAGTCTCATTTTGAATTTGAAATAAGGTTTTGTGATCATCTTTGTTGATTCTGCAATCTTTGACTAAATAATACTATTAACTATATCTATTTGGATGTCACTATGAAAATGATCCGCTAGATTCTTTATTAGATATGTCCATTTGATAAATTATTAGACATATAGATTTACTCTAGTGACATATTCCGAATAGAATTGCATTAAAAAGTTACTAGTATCTTCTTGAGATTTCTTTTGGCTGTATTAAGAAGTTTCTAAATTGAATCTCACACACCAACTTGTTCACATGATGAGAAAAAAATATATATACTGAACAAAATAAAATCGTAAAAAAATATAATGAACTTTTGAAATTGGCAAAGAACAAATCTTAGTTTCAGAAATAAATTTGTGCGATGATTTAAACTTAAGCTTAAGGGGCAACAAAATAATTTATCTATTCGGCAACAAATTAAAGCCATAGTTTACCCTGTTTCATATGAAGAATGAATTAGCCTTCAAAATATTTTGTTTTTATCGATATTAGCCTTCGAAACATTTCTGTTTTTAGTAATTTTAACATCTATAATCGATATTAGCCTTCAAAATAGTTTTGTCTTTGTTAGTAATTTTAACATCTATAAGACAGTCACCATGATCGATATTCGGCGTACTAGTTACTAAAGTTTTGGCATCCCTTACCAGGACCGGCTTTAAGGGTGTGCCAACAGTGCCAAAGCACAAGGTCCCACCATTTTTCATTAATTTTTTTTAAACATTTTAGGATCCTAATTTTTTTAGAATTATGTAAAAAATGACCTAAAATTTTAGAATTTCTGTAGTATTTAGAACAAAAAGATGGATTTATTTTTTACTTTGGCACAGAGACTAAATTATTTTTGAGCCGGGTCTGTCCCTTACACAACGGTCACCAAGATCGTTTGTCTAGAATCGACAAACGGTCACCCAAATCCCTTTTTACAACACTAGTAAGTATATGGCACGAATTAAGCTTGATTTGTATATTCAAAGTGATGAAGATTCTAGGTTGTGTCATTCTATCATTTATTTATAACGTGTACAGTAAATTCCTTCATATAACCGGTTGTTACGGAATGACTTTGTCACCAAACATGTTCTTCAAAGGAGAAAGTGATGAGAAAAGTAAATAAAACAGTGAAGATAGCATTAGAAAGAATATTCAGATATGTTTATCTTATTTCTTTTTAATTTTTTTAGTGGATTGTAGAAATCTGGGCAAGCTAGTTTTCTCAAGATTATTATGATGTGTATAAGTTTTCTTTGCTTTTCATATTCATTTCCCAAGATACGCAATCTTTACCCATCACTGCTTTTGCTTTTCTAATTGACGGCAAATCTTCTTTCTAATCATAAAAGTATATAAATCGACATATCAGTACTAACAACATCAATTCTTTAGACCAAATTAATATTTTTAAACGTTAAGGATTAGAATATGTTAAAACATCTTAATGAAGTTAGAACATCAATATTATAACATTAAGGATTAGATAAATTTAAATGTGATAAAATAAAATATTATAGGTTCCAGTTTATATGTATACAAATTTTTATTTTCTACTCTGGACTATGTTCGGCTACTCACTTGTACATGGTGTAAGACGGTCATAATAAACTGGCACATTCCGATTTCTTCGGGAGAGCATCGAACCTGATCCGTCATCTTTCCACAATGCCCAAGCCGGCCAAATTCATTCCAAATAAGTCATCCAAGTCGATGATCCTTTCTCTGGTCGTTTTTCAAACAGTGGGCATCAGCCCCCCTTATCACCTCGAACTATATTCAGGCTAATGTTTTGGACACCCTTAATTTGTCTCAACTCCAACCAATCTTTGTTGTGAATTCTTTATTTCTTTATTGCTTTCCCTAGTGCTGACCCACAAGAATGATCCAATTTCTTGAAAATCTTCTTTTTTTGAGGGGGCAAATGTTGAAAGAATTAATTACAGATTTTGCCCTTTTTTATAGTGGCATTTGTGGATTTTGCCCTTTTTTGAATAGTTTATGGATTTTGCCCTTTTTCAGGCTTCAAAAATATGATTTAACATGCGTTTCACTCGTTATGTTTGGGTTTAGTCGGTTTCATTTGTTCTTAGGGTTTAGTATTTGGTATAAAGTACGTATTTTTACAAAAAAAATCACAAAATACGTACATTTTTAAGTGTTAAAAAAGGGCAAAATCCGTAAACTATTCAAAAAATGGCATTTTCATAAGTTTTTCTCAAAAAATGGCATTTTAGACAATAATCCCATGTTGAAAACCATTTAAGTTTTAGACTTTCACAAACACAAGCAATATGTTTTTTTTTCCAAAGGTACTATTTTTGTCATTTTTTTTATTAAAATTATCAAAGAAGCATACATTTTAGTTTTAAAAATGTCGACGGAATAACTAGATATCTCCGAAAACATAGCCCAAAAAATAAAATCAAAACCCCAAACTACGGAAGTTAAAAAAAGTTTGAATAACCCACAAAATACGTAACAAAGACACTACTTAACCAAAATGTATATAGAACAGGACTTGCCAATCTATTCCCATCATCTAAGAAGAACAAAATCTGTCATAAAAAAAAAAAAATAGGTCGCAATGTAACTAACCAAACATCCTAGAACGAAGTCTGGATACCTCTCAGAGTCACTTTAGATTGAAATAATTAATAATAAAATTTGTCTCAAGCTTGAGATGAACCATCTCTTAGACATGAAAAATGGATTTGTTGGTTACATTTTAAAATTACGGAAAATAAATGTATGATGTTTGTGATACTATTTATCGGCGATACAGCAAAACAAATGTGGTAATGGCGATAATGTAGATCGAAATTTGAAACAAAAATGTTGTGAAAATGAAACTGCCATTAAAACATTTTTATTGCATTGTTAAAACTTAAATCATCAAACAAAATTAGTATCAAACAAGATTTTATTTGTTTCACAATAAATATAGTCGATATTAATTTTAACAAATTGCATGTAATTTAAATCTTTAAAATACTTATTAAACTTTTCTTTTATGGTCCATCATGTAACATAAATAACAGTAAAAGATTGGAGAAATTTATTAAACTAACAATTATGAAAGTTTAGAAAGTATTAATTTATATAAAACCAAAAATATGTCTTCAATACAAAATAAAGTGAAATAATTTTGTAGATGAAATGGAGCAGCTTAATGCACTCAAACACAATCATATCACTTGATTTCAATCACACAAGTGGATAAGCACGTAAAACATAAATCTGGTTATTGCCAATATGGAAAAGAATGAAATTTTGGATCTGACTCAGATACATTTTGCAAGAATAAAGTTACGCATTTTTGAAAGACGAAAGCCATTTAAATAGTTATTATCTAATATCTATGCTGTACCCAAAAAAAAAAGTAACTATCGAACAATGGCTCAACATATTCCTTTTTTTTTGTCATCCGTAATTAATTATAAGCTCAAAAGAGCCATTCCTGAGGAATGTTGTTTACATAAGTGATGTGAGACGGCTCTGTACGAACTTTTCGTGCCAGATTATCCGCTTTAACATTAGCACTACGAGAAATTAAAGATAAAGAGAAGCTTGAAAACTCTTCCTTGTCAATTTGAAATTCCTCTAAATACACTGAAAACGCCGGCCATTCAGTTGGAGAAGACACCATCTTCACCAGATCAGAACAGTCTGTATAAAACGCCACCTCTTGATTATCTGCACCAATCATACACTTCATCGCCCAGAGAAGGGCCTCGACTTCTGTATGTAGGGAAGACAGACTTCTACGGAGGTTGGCAGCTCCCATGGTTGGCGGCTCTCCATTTGACGATGTACAGAACCACCCTGTACCGGAGAACTTATCACTTCCTTTCCACGATCCATCCACGAAGCAACGGTACCCTGAATAATTCGACTCAAAAGAAACCTCCCGCACTCGGGACCGAGTTGTCGAAACAACAGAACCATGATTTTCTTCTTAACATGGCTCAACATATTCCCATAGACCAAAATCAAATATATCATACCATAAATGATTGAACCGATCTTATTTTCTTGAAAGTATAAATATTTTTAAAGCTTGGTGTGAACCGCAAATTTTGTCCCCAATATTTATAAGTTGCCACTGATGATCATGTTTCCAGCTATCTGCTATATTCTCGTTACTGAAATTTATATATATATATATATATATATATATATATATATATATATATATATATATATATATATATATGTTTAGAAGTTATTATTAAAAATCTACTACTTTCTCAACTATACTCAAGAAAATCTAATTTTAAATAAAACTAATACTCCCTCCGTTTCACAAAGAGTGTCGTTTTAAGGTTTTATTTTTGTTTCACAAAGAGTGTCGTTTTAGGTTTTCAATGCAAAATTTAATGATTTTTTATGTTTTATGACTATTAGTATTCTGCAGATTGTTTTACTATTGGGCAGATTGTGTTTAAGTATATAGGTAATGATGTTTTTGTTTAGAAAAAACAAAAAATTTAATGTTTTCTTAATCTGTGTGCAAAACTCTAAAACGACACTCTTTGTGAAACAGAGGGAGTATTAAATTTCACAATTTTCTAGATAACAACCAACTTTCACCAATCATACTTATAGTATTAACTTTCGTTGAAACAAACAATATTTGAACGATTACTTGCAGCTAAAAATCTTTAAATCATAAACTAGAAGCTGTAACACTAGCCACAATATCTGTTATAATAATAATTTTGTGAATTTAGGATCTACCTCGACGAATTTTCTTCTCCGTACGTGATTTCTATATTAAAAATGAACTCGTGAAAAAAAATAAACAAATAAATAAGTTTTTGCTTTAAAAAAGTTGAAAACATTTTTGAAAAAGTAAATGATTTAATAAAATAACAAGAATAAGAAATTATTATCGGTTTAACTCCACTGCAGCCTCTGCAGCACTATAAATAGATGCTTTGGTACTCAACAATGTTGTTCCGTATCTCTCACCAAACAATCTCTTTCTCTCTTTCTCAAAATCTTGTTTATTTTTTTAATAAAACAAAGAAATTAAAGATGATGGTTACATTATTACTAAAGTATGTCCTCGTGATAGTCATGACCTTGATATTGAGAGTCCTATACGACTCCATTTGTTGCTACTTCCTCATACCAAGACGCATCAAGAAGTTTATGGAACGTCAAGGCATCACCGGCCCTAAACCCCGCCTCCTTACCGGAAACATCATCGATATCTCCAAAATGCTCTCTCAATCCGCTTCTAACGACTGCTCCTCCATCCACCATAACATCGTCCCACGCCTTCTTCCTCATTATGTCTCTTGGTCCAAACAATATGGTATGTACCATTAACACTCAGTTCAACGTTTTCGGATGTAAAACGTCTTTTTATACCTTAAAATAAAATTTAATATTGTTTCCCCAAATATTAACATGAAAATATATGAAGCGGATAATTATAGTTTCCTTGGCTTATGCTTTGGACCGGACATGCCTACAATGCATTTTCTATTGGATTACACATTTAATTTACGCAATCGAAAATGACTGAAATGCCCTTTCGCAGGGAAGAGATTTATAGTGTGGAACGGGACAGAACCGAGACTATGTCTAACGGAGACAGAGATGATTAAGGAATTGCTAACGAAGCACAATCCGGTCACCGGAAAATCATGGCTGCAACAACAAGGAACTAAAGGGTTTATAGGGCGTGGACTCCTCATGGCCAACGGCGAGGCTTGGCACCACCAACGCCACATGGCAGCTCCGGCGTTCACACGTGATAGGCTTAAAGGATACGCGAAGCATATGGTGGAGTGCACGAAGATGATGGCTGAGAGGCTGAGAATGGAGGTCGGGGAAGAGGTGGAGATCGGAGAGGAGATGCGGCGGCTCACGGCGGATATAATATCGAGGACGGAGTTTGGAAGCAGTTGTGACAAAGGAAAGGAGCTTTTTAGTCTACTCACTGTACTTCAACGTCTATGTGCTCAAGCCACTCGCCACCTCTGTTTTCCCGGTAGCCGGTAAGTATCTTTTTTTTCACAAATTTTCTTTTTAATTTGTGTATGAATATTGCAAGTTATATATCTTAAATCATTCTACGATTCTACAAACTTTTAAGACTAAAATTGAAAGAAACAAAATTTGCCATTTCGCGGCTTTTTTATTAAATAAAATTTCCTAAAAGAATAATAAAGTAGTATTAATATATTTTACTTAATTTAATGAAATGTTAATTGAATTATTTCTACTGAGATACTCCCTCCGTTTTATAATATAAGTCATTTTCGCTAAAAACACGCCGATTAAAAAGATCTACTTTTTAAAAGTTCAACCAATCATAAATGAGACTGCATAATATAAATAATCATAAAATATGAAAATAATATATAATTTGCATAGAAATTTGTAAGCGACTTATATTGTGAAATAAAAAAGTTTATCCAAAACGCTTTATATTATAAAACGGAGGGAGTATTAAGTTAAAGTAAGAAAAAATTACATGAGTGACGAGTTTACATGTTCACTATTTCTGTTTTTTGCTAGCGCCAACGTAAAAACGTTGCATGCATCTAATTGATGACTTTAACGTGTAATTAATCTTTGTGTCTCATCAAAAAGGTTTCTACCGAGCAAATACAATAGAGAGATAAAGTCTCTTAAAACGGAAGTGGAACGTCTTTTGATGGAGATTATAGAGAGCCGAAGAGACAGTGTAGAGATCGGTCGGAGTAGCTCCTATGGAGACGACCTCTTAGGGCTTCTATTGAACCAGATGGATCGCAACAAGAACAACCTTAATGTTCAAATGATAATGGATGAGTGCAAGACTTTCTTCTTCACCGGTCATGAGACAACCTCTCTTCTCCTCACGTGGACTCTCATGCTCCTTGCTCATAATCCCACATGGCAGGACAAGGTCCGCGATGAGGTCAGGCAAGTTTGTGGCCAAGATGGTGTCCCCTCCATTGAACAGCTCTCAAGTCTTACTTCGGTACGTTCTTTTCACTCACATTATCTCCTTTCTTCGTTGTTTTTTATTGGAACAATGGTTCATTCTTATCATTTTTCTTACTTTAGCTTAGGCATCCGATCGATTAATCAGTTTAGGGACTGGTTAATATATTTCTAATATTCTTAATAATAAAATATTAAGAATGAAAATAAATATCTTAAAAAAATTAACATCATATTTTAAATTTAAGATAAACAAAATATTAAAAAACAAATAATATTAAAAATAAATTCCAGTTAATCTTTGATTGATTAATTAGGCGTTATGTCCTTCTCGAAAGTTCGATTAGTGTGCCTAATGAATTATAAAATAATGATATTTTAGTGTTTAACATAAAATCGCAGCTTTTAGAGTCTTTCTTCTTTCCATTTTGTTTTATTATATCTTTGTTTGTCTAATCTTGAGGTAGGTAATTTTCTCGCTCGTAAAGCTAGAATTCGTTATCTATTGTTTTTTTTATTATTATTGGTTCGCTTTCAAACCTATGTAAATAAATAAGTAAAGGTTAGTTGACCCAAAAAAATCAGAAGTCTTTTGAATATTTTAAAAGCAAACGGAAAGAGAAAGATCATACGAGTTTCACGTTTCCATTACGATTTTACAAAATAAAATAATTTCTTAAAAATAAAAATATGAGATATTAAAAGAAGTAAAAACAATATATAGTATTAACACTTCAAACTATTGAAACATACGTGATAATGTCTTATGCGTTGTTATGCATATACACATGTCTACTAAAGTTTTGACTTTGGTCGAGATTTAGGATAGAATCACAATTATATCTTTCATTTAAAAGAAAAACAATTGATTGTAACGCCAATTTTTATGGGTGCGGGTGGGGTACTACGTTCATTCAACACACTACAGGCAACGCCACTAAGTCGTAGTGCTTCTTCCGTAACTAAATCTCAATTAGTACATATCTGGTCAACTTTAATATGATATATCTACAAAAATTGTTAATGTATTATTGATTTATTTCATTAATTGTTATATATAGTTTCAAGTCAGATCATTCATTTCATGTATGACATACAACAAATTGCAGATATTTATTAGTTATTAGACTAAGTGAAATTAACATTGGCATTGCTTCAATATTTTATTAGATAGACCAATAGAGAGACTCATGATGAATTGCCTTTCCACATTTAAAATCGAACTAAGGTATATTTTAATAATGAGATAAGTAAAATATTCCACTTGTGAAAAGATTAGCACTACAACATGCTTTGCATAAAATACTAAAAGAAATCATTCATTAAACGATTTTGACAGCTTGAAAGGCAATTCTTAAAACCAAGTAAAGATCCTTGAGAAAGAGTCATAAGGCACTTCACAAGATTGTTAGATATGATATCTTAAAAGGGTTTTATATATTTTAATATTCAACTAACTTATCTTTCTCTCTTTTTCAACAGTTAAACAAAGTAATAAACGAGTCACTAAGACTTTACCCTCCTGCTACTCTTTTACCAAGAATGGCATTTGAAGACATAAAACTAGGTGACCTAATCATCCCTAAAGGTTTATCTATATGGATCCCTGTCCTTGCGATCCATCATAGTAAAGAATTATGGGGCGAAGATGCGAACGAGTTCAACCCTGAACGATTTACAACTAGAAGTTTTGCATCTAGTCGCCATTTCATGCCTTTTGCGGCTGGACCTAGGAACTGCATTGGCCAGACTTTTGCGATGATGGAGGCGAAGATAATATTAGCAATGCTTGTTTCCAAATTCAGTTTCGAAATATCGGAGAATTATAGACATGCTCCTATAGTTGTGCTTACTATAAAACCTAAGTATGGAGTTCAATTAGTTTTGAAGCCACTTGATCCGTGAAGGGAGACTTATCTAGTTAAGCTTCCTGAGAGAGTACTTATTTTTGAGTGACATGAGGGATTTGTAATTGAAACGATTTTGTAATGAGTATAATGAAGAGTTTTTTGTTTTCTTGATAATTACAAATTGAAATAGGTTGCAAGTTATTTAAAAATTAGCGACACATTTTCGAGTTGCCTTGCGTTGAACTACAATATTTGGATATTTTATTGTAATATACTAATATTGTACAACATGCATGATTATTCCTCTATCCAACACTCTGAATTGGCAGACGACACTCGGGCCTCATGAGCCCATGACCCCCAAATGATACTCTTTCTTTGACTCATCTATAAGAACAAAAAACAAAATGAACTTTTAATTTAAATGAACTTTATTACTTTTAATTAGAGATTGTTTTATTTCCATTGAATCAATCTGATCCTCGTTAGTTGAGAAGAGCGATTGCTCAAAGTGCTTCTCCCCCAACGTCTATCCAAACTCAACTCCAAAATGTGGAAATCATCAAAGTCAACTTCTAAAAAATAATGGAAAGAAATACAAACTCAAAACGAAGTGGAAATGCACTGCATCAAACAACATTTAACGTTAGAGCTAGTTTTTTTTTGTAACCATTTGCCAAGACTAATGATTTTATCACGAGTCTAATAGAAAACCATATTGCAAGTCATAGGAAAGAGGGTGAAAGTGGGTTGATGGCTACCATTTGTAAAACAGTTTATATGTATACTTTTTTTTGTCAACAGACTTATTTATATTTTAGGTGAAGGAATTTTTATATATGTACTTTTTCTGTCGACAAGCTTATATTCATTGAATAATCTCGTTTCGAAATTTAATTTACTCAAATAACTCACATTTTGTTAACAGAAACAATCATGAATTGATAGCAACTTTTCGTTTTTGGAACTTTCATTGCATCGTGTGCTAAAATTTTTTGATGAGTATTGTTTACCGTATTCGTACCAAAATTTCAAAAGTTTTGAAAAAATCTCAAGTATATTTTGGAAACTTTCACATATTTTTATAAATTTTTCATACAATTTCGGAACTTCAAAAAAATTAGAAACTTTAAAAGTTAACATTGTTGTTTGCAATATATTGTTTCTATAAAAGCATTTGTATCGGTAAGAACCATTGAGTCTCTTAAATATAATAGTATTTTATTTTTTTGATTATTTATTTAATTTTTAAATCGTAAAAAAAATTAAAACCAATAGAACAAAGAAAAATGTTAAATGAGTATGTTAAAAAGTGAAAAACATTTCTCAAATAAAAACCGTATCTTAATATCTCTCCTATTTTTTTATTATATCTTTTTAATGATGAGAACTCTATCAAAAACCTTTTGATGGCGATGCTCTAAGTTTTTTCTATAAAAACACCGTCTATTGTTTTCATTTTCAATTGCCAATTTTTTTTGGTCTAAATTCAATTGCCACTTTTGATTATTTATATATATATATATATATATGAACTCGAACGCATGACATTTAAATTCATAATTCCAACATCTTAAATTCAATATTAAAATTTAGTCACTAAATCTAAAAAAATTAAACTAAAATTAATGAGACTGTGGCAGTGGAGACAGAGAAATGTCAAGAGTTATACACAAAGGAATATATATATACAATCAATTTGGACAGTGCACTCGTAAGATTCTCACTCGGTTGGAACTAAGTTGGGAGAGATAATTCTTTATAGAAAATCAAGAGATTGTTTCCTAAACCAGAAATAAAATGGTGCCTCCATGGCCAAATTAGTTGGAGATGTATAGAAAATATATTTTCGTAATATTAGTTACAAAAACACATGAAGGGTTTTGACGGTTGTCTCTGTGTAAGGTCACATTATGTTTATCTTTGGCTTTAAGGTCACATTATGTTCTCTGGCCTAAGCCAAAAACAGTCGGTCTTCATCTAGATCTTTTGGACTGTATAAAGTAAAAAGGTGAATTTTTAATATAAAACTATAGAAACTCATAATTATATAGTAAAATGGGTTCAATCTAGATAAGCCTTTAAATAATAAAGAAACATGACAAATAATAGGAATGATAAGTGATGGGGGTAACGAGTTGATCTTTTTAATTATATTAAATTTATTTTGTTTTACATCAGCACTTATAATGATTATAAGCTTGATTTTTGCATCTTATCTTCCAATATTTTAAGTGCCTGAATCGATAAAGCACCTTATTTCATAACGGAGAAGAATGTCAACTTGTAATTCTATATAATTAATGCCAACTTTTTAACTCTTATATGTCCACTACTCATTATTGATTTTCTTGTTGATTTTTATATTTCCTTAAAAAAAAGTTAAATCAGACTGTTTTGAAATTTTTTATATTTTTGCACCAAAATGAAGTTTTTAAAGAGACAAATTTTAGCAATAAATATGTATTAGGTTTTTAACCAAATATATTTATGAAGTTTCATGTCCACTACTAGTACTTAACCTAATGATAATATTAAGAACTTCATAAAAGTTTAATCATCGTTATAATTTTTCGTGGAAAAATTCAATGGAATAAAAATCATGATAAGAAAAAAAGATCAACTGGTAGAAAAAAATCGATAGTTTAACTGGTTAAACCCTATATCAAAATTTGAGACCAGATTATATATGAATTTTTTTTTAATAAACTGTGGAAGTTCGGAACTTTCGGTCCATAATCTCTCTTATTATCCAAAGTCAGTTTTTAGATATTCTGATTTGAAAAATAAAATTTCGTACTAAAAACGGGTTTGAACCCTTAACACGATGAGTTTGAACTCTGAAAGTTAAATTATAGATTAATCTTCTATTCCATGATTCCAAAGACTACAAATCTTAGGTACAAAACTTCTTAGCCTACATAAAAGAGTATATCTACCGAATTTACCATGTGACAGCAACACTACAAATGCGACACTATTGACATTCTAACGTAGAAGTAATTTCTGGTGGATGTGTGTTGCAATTTGTATGCAATGTACACATTTTTCTTATTAAATAATCATTGTTTACATGGGATAAATGACTAAAATATCAATTTTGCAATTGTGTTTGTGACTTTGAGTACATGGGTCACCTTTTTGGCGCCTGCATATGATAGATATATCCTTTCAATAATGATTAGACGCAAAAATCTTCTTTCTGTTTTATATAAAATTATTGTTTTAAGATAATATTTTAAACTAAAACCACTCAGAACTCGTAAACTACAGGACAATCTTTCACATGGTAAATCGATGACTTGACGCTGATATTAAAAATATATGATTGATAAAATAATGCATATATTGGTTATGAAAATTAAACTAAAATAGTTTGTTGTCACATTGTAGAGATCTTAGCTTTGAAATCATGCGGCTGATGTCACCCCACCCATTAAAGCACACAGATTGAGTCTACATTCTGAAATTTAAATAGTTCTAATGCAATCGTTGCAGGCTTGCAGCAGTAGAACTATCCAACTCATATTTTCGAATTAAAGATTTCAAAACAAAATTCACATTTTGAATTCGAATAATGGAAACAAATGTTCCAGTGATTTCATTCAATTATTTTTCTACGTTATTCAAGACCAGGAGTTCTTAATATTTCCATTAATTGGATCTAATTTCAACTACCATCATATTAGAAATATAATTTTAACTACAATATTAGTTTCTCTAGGTTTAACGAAAAAAAATGTTAGTTTCTTATTAACTTTGGAAAAGTGCATTTTACTGAATAATTTTACAATATAATTATATAACACACACACTCACCAAACAAATAATTTTACATATATTATTGATTTTTTAGCCTATAATACTTTTGGTTTGTGAAATTAAATTTTATGGAAAAAAAAAATCTTCTTATTTATCAATAAGCAAGTCACAACAGTACAAAAATATATACTGTAGTCTGTAGGGTAAGAGCAACCCCAATGAATGAGTCCTTAAAAGGATCCTTAAACATATTTTAATCTTACTTTACAACAATTTTAAAGTTAAGAGTTTTTGATGAATCCTTAAAATTTTCTTTGTCCAATGGTGAGTCCTTAACTAGGTTTCTTAAAAAAAAAAAAAAAATTTTAAATGGAAAATTATAAATATTTTTATATGATAAAACTTAATAAATATTACAAATTCATAAGAATTTTAAACATAGAAGGCATAAAAGCAACTATGGGTAGAGCCTTTAAGGTACCCATAGTTGAGCCTTAAATTAGAAACGGACCTTAGCTTTTATTTATGTTTGGATTTATATTTGGGCCTTATATTACAAGAAACTATGGGTAGAGCCTTTAAGGTACCCCCATTGCTGTTGCTCTAAGAACTGCATTAATTATTTTAGCATAAATGTTAGCACATAATCTTTTTGCCCCTATGATAATAAGTGAGTGTTATAGGGGAAGATAGATGGACAAAACAGGATTCAAGTCCAAAAGAGTTGGGCCATGTTTTCGGCTGAATACACATTTTGACCCAATTAATTAAAATAATTCATCCTCTTCTCTAGCTAAATTAAGGGGGGTGTATTGGACTAAACATTTGGTATGATTTGGTGGAATTTAGATTTGGAGGAATATTAGTAGGATTTAAGGAAATTGTAGGTGATTTAATCCAAAATCCAAAATCCTTTGTCATTGTAAGTATAGACTTTTCTATAATTACAAAAAACAAAGTTTAGTGATTTGGTGAGATTTATCATTATAGATGATATTGGTGTCGTGTGTGATAATTTTTCTCTCGTCACCTCCAAAACCTAACAAGCCGATCATTTGTTAAGTAAAAAACTGTATTCTCACGTGTGGCTTCCTCTGCTTTCTTCATTCATTCTATAAACTATACACATTCAGTGGCTTATCAATCTTCCGTGCCAGCTTGATCACATGGTTTCCATTATCTCATGATATTATCTTTATTAGAAAGTTTGAACAAAGATAGGACTTAGGTAAACACCTCATTGTCATAAAGTCACGATGGCTAATACTGTATCACCATAAATCCCATCAATAGCAAAGAACAAGCAGTAGTTAAAACTTTCAAACATATAACATATTCGCCTAAGCGAAGCATCCAACCCCACTCTTATAGCTAGTAGGAACGAAACTGCAGGCGTTAAAGACTTGAGAGAGAAAACAGAAAATCAATCACAAGATTCTCGGATGAACAATTAAACAGCTCTTGATTTATAGCAACGCTTCCGTCTTGAACTTAAGTTTGTATATGTCATGTTGTGCTCTTAATTCATGGCTCAAGCTTTATCTACATGACCACCATACCACTAGAATGTACTCAGCCCTCTTTTTAATCATGGACGTCGATGTTCATGTGAAGAATCTGTGACGAGCAGCATTTCCACCGTCGATCGGTTCTCGCAGCCCCATATTTTCCACCTCCTTCTCTTTCACATCCTTCCTCTCCTTACCTACATAATGATTTCGTTAACTATCACGGTCTGGGACGAAATATGGCTTACGAGAATCGCTCTGACCTGACACAACGAATCGCAACCCCAAATTAGTTCCTTCTTCAATTTGGAATATTTACGATGGAGGTCGGTCAACCATATCTACCATCAATTCATTATCACATGTCGTTGTTATCCTCAAATATGAAGAAGATCAAAGATTAGAGAAAAGGTCTTCCTTTAAGATGTGTACGCTCATTGCCTCGTCGTCTTCCGCAAAAAAATTTCTATGGATTAGAATCTTCAATCAATCCCCTAGATAATTTACAAACTATTGATTTTAGACACAAAGAAAAAAAAAGAACTAATCGATGAATCGATCATTGAAAACAGAGAAGTAGTCAAAGCCATGTGGAGGAGAAGACGAAGATACAGGGAGGCTTTTGTTTTCACTTTTCAGCAATTTTTTACATAAACGTTATTTTAAAATTTATGTGAAGTCTCTCAAATCTCACCTCTATAGGTGTGATTTTCTTGGCCTCTATTTTCAACTAAAAATGTATGTAAAGTCTCCTACAATCTTTTTTAAAATCATTTCTTAAAATTCTTGGTAATTTTTGAATAACAGTGGATTTGATATGAGTTTTACGAATCATTGATTGAATAACAAGAGATTTTAAATGATTTTGAATGATTGTACATAAATTTCATTTTCAATAACATAGGATTTTGAATGGCATTTAAAAATTATTAGTTGAATAACAGGTGATTTATAGAAAAAACAAAACTCTTCTAAAATTTCTATTCCAATACACCCCCCTAAGTTTTCTACACATATCCTTTGAGAACGAAAATCTAACACACATGTTAGTCATTCGGTAACTGTTCACATACAAGAGGGCTTTTTGAAATAAGACTATTTATAATGAATGACTAATCATCGTATGGAGATTTCACCATTAAACAACTTAAGATTTTTTTGTAATCTAATCCCAGAGATCTCTGAAAATAGCAGATTTGTTAAGTTAAGACCTCTTTATCATTCATACACCGAACATGCAAAAGAAAAGATAAGAAAAACATAAAACTCGAAAAAGAGAAAAAAAAAAAAAAAAAGAGAGATTCGTTAATCTCTATTTGTACACCTAAAAACTCAACACCAAAACTTGTAACTAAGACCATCCAAAAAAAAGAACCATCACTCACTGCACACGAGTCCTAGCTCAATCTTACACGTGTCCTCATCTTCAGACGTTCCACACCTCTCCAACTTTCTTTTCTTCATCGGCACAACCACGTGACTCCCACGTGATACAGGCTCCAACCCCAAAGTTAGCTCAAGCCCGATCCAACTCTTTGGTTCCTCCGTCGTCGTCTCCTCAGACGACACTGGCGACTCGTGACTCAGTGACGACTCATGACTCAACGACCTGACGTTTCTCTCTTCCTTGCATGCACCACGGCTCCGTCTCTTCACGTTCTCTTCCTTGCTTGACACGTGTCTTATGTCACAGAGCTTGTTGTTAAAAGGAGGAGCTTGACCAGTAACTGCCGCGTCGCATGCGATCGGAGTCACCGGTGAGCCTCTCATCACCGCCTCAACGGCTGCTTGACAAAGATGCCAATTCCCGGACCACAATAAACCGACTGATCCATATATTGGATTCACAATCCTCCCGCATGCTTCGTACAACAATGACCTAAATATCCCTGCAAAAACAAAACAAAAACAAATCATTAGATGCATGTTAGAAAAATAAACAGAATCCTACGTTTCCTAAGACAGTGAGGGACTAACAGCAGTCTCCGTAAAAAGATATATTTTGGCCCAGAACTTCGCAATTAACCATAACAAAATAAAAAACATAACATGCATGGGGAGTTTGTATACCAGGACGGAGGTGGTCGGGACCGGTGTTGAGGAGGTTCATGAGCCCGGCACGGCCATAGAACTTGGCGAGGAAGACGGTGGCGTTGGCTTGAGATTCAGCGGATTTGATCCATTGAAGACAAGGTCTTATGCTACAGTTTTCACTGCAGCCTTTTCGAAGAACTCGACATCCGTTACAGCTCATACGCATTATAGAGAGGGGGTTTTGTTTTTTGGGTTTGGGTGAAACTACACTACGGTCCAGAGGTATTTAAGAGGGAGAAGCTGCTTGGGTTTGGTCGGAGAGATCATAACAATTAACTAGGGAAGGACTTTGTCGTCTTATATATTTGTGACGTGTGTTGTAGTATTTTTGTCGTAAGTTATATATATTATGAAAAAAATACTATATATATAGTATTTTTTGCCGGATGTGTTTTATAAAAGCTAAAGTAATTTTTTTATATTTTGTATGAATTAATTTTAGTAAATAATAAGAAAAATACATTTATTAAGTAAAACAAAATCTGACTGTTATCAGCAGATGACAGAAATATATACTACTAGTAAAGTTATGGAAATGAACACGTTACTAATTGTACTGTTGAAAATATATTATATAGTAGTATTTCTAAATGGATATACAATAATTATTACAAGTTTATACAGCAAAATTAAAAGTCATTTAATAAAAATAAACAAAGTTTGCACATAATATTTTTCTAGTTTTTTTTTACAACGAAATATTTTTTGTTAAACATTAAATATTACTGTCAATATTTAAATTTTCATGGTTTCTCTTATACTTTCTAGAATGCAAATTTATTTTTTTAGTTACTACTAATAAATATGAAAGCACCATATGGAAGCCGTTGAGCTTTGTCTCCGACTCTCATTCGTAGCGCGTGATCGTCATCGACCAAAAGGTCCAAAACCAGTCAAGTATTTTTATATTTGGTTACTATAAGTCTTTTTATATCTGACCGCCGTTTGTTTTTTTGTCAAGGCCGCAGTTTAATGTTCGGCAATTAATAATGGACTGCCAAAATATTTGGAGATGGTAAATTTTGAAAACGAAATTACTAGAGGGTAAAATGGTAAATAGAGAGGAGAGGTTCGAACTTCAACGTTCGCATGCAAGCGAAAAATGTGATCGCGTGGCGGAGACATTGTGGTAACAGAGTTTGGTCGAATCGCCGCTTTTTCTGAGCGGGCTACACATTATGTAGCTCCATACATAATTCTGATAATTAAACATTATTATCCAAAGACCTACTTAAAAAATTCTCTCAATGGAATCACTTGACTATAGAGTATAGGTAAATAAATAATTTCAACGTTTATTGGTTAGATTCGGTAGTCTCTTTCATTTAAACAACCGGCATTCAATGGTGATGTTTAACCTAATTTCTGTTATTATACACACACAATATGTAATATAGCTACAAAAATATATGAAGTAGTTTAAATATATATATATATACTGTATATAGTAGTATATGTTTACCAAAAAAAATGTCTAAAGGTAATCGATGTGACATTTTATTATTATTATTCAACAGATTTGACATATGTGTGTCCCTATTATTTATCTTCTGCTAGAAATAATTATCTAAAACCCATAGTTCCCAGTAAAAAACAGTAAAAACGTAAGAGATTTACCTACAATTCAGGACAAAATCTATAATAATATATGTGCAATTTGTCATCGTATAAATTCTAAACACCACACTCTCTTCTTGTTATGCCAAATTATTTATTGAAAAAATGAATGCAACAACTAGTTTCTTTTAAGAAATTTGTTCCAACTCTAATAAATTTGCATTCGAAATTGGCATCAGCTATGCTGAAAAAAGAAAACAATGGATAGATGTTATAGTTAATGTTAGTTTTGGAAATGTGCATAATTAAGATTCAGAAATTCCTATTAACTGAAAAAAGAAAGAAGTAAAACTCGTCTATATGTTTGGAACAGTTTGGTTAAAATTTAAATTGGGACAGCTAAATAAATTGTGAGAAACTGACAGAAACGAACAACTAACAAGTGTAGAACAAACTGATAGGACATAACAATAACAAATATTGAATACTAACTTTAAATACTACTAAAATATCAAACTTGACGTTATCTTTACCTCATGAACGCTAGTGTTTTTTTTTTCGAAACTGAGGTAGAATGTTCAAATCCTAAAGGATATATGTAGCAAAAAAAAATTACGCTTTAATTACACTTTCAGCAATAAGTACAAAATTTCCTGGTTTTCCGGAGAGGAAAAGTGATGAGGTAGGAACTAAACCGGTTTCACCTATTCTCTATGAGCATCAATGCATCATAGATAGTTTTCCAATTATTTTGGTCAACATGGTTTTGGAGTTTCCTTCTCACTCTAGGATTTTCTTGTTATATATGCAATTACTGAAAAAAACTAACTCAACTGTTGGCAAAAAAAAAAAAAACTTAGCCAACTATTTAAGATGGGTCGGTCTTGCTGATATAAAGAATATTGGACAGTGGCAGATATTATACGTGACTATTTTTTTCATTAGAACATTTCCAATCCATTTTCTATTTTTAGATAAAATAATTTTATTTTAGAGTTAAGTTTTTTTTTCAACTATAATCTATTTTTTTAAATCTCCAAATTTTAGTATAAATTAGAAATAGAGAACTCCAAATATAGAAAAAAATAAAATTTTATATCTTGAAGTTGAAAATGGAAATGAATTGAATTGAATCTTATTTCAAACTTTATTTTGGATGATGAATATGGAGATCGTTGGAGATGATCTTAGTCCACAGATCTTCACATAACCTCGATTATCTCCTCCATAAAGTCCGCACTACTTAACATAATCATGCCGAAAAAAATAATTAAGACAATCTACACTCAAAAAGTAAACAAAACAAATTATCAAAAATTAATAATAATTCATTTCTGATATGTTTTGTAAATAACTAAATAATAAAACAAAAACCGGTGTATTTGTGACTACTTATGTAAACATTTCTCCTCCTAATTGGGTAACCAACTATGGAGTTTTTTAATAAATGTGTGGTTGACAAAAAAAAAAAAACCGGTGTATTTGTTCGGCTTTATTAATGTAAAATTAGTTATGTTGGGAGGGGTTGTTTATTAAATGTTGATCTTGATTCTCGAAATTATACCAAAGTAGGTTTAAAATTTCCAAGTCAAAATTTTCTTTTTAAAAAAAACTAAAATATATCTAAGATAACAAATTATTGAATCCATTAGTCTTTGAAAGTATGTATACACATACATATTTTGTTATATTTGTTGTGATCATTGATTCCATGTTTTTTCTATAGTTTTCGTAAACTATGGAAGTTTCACAACACTAAATGAATTTTAAATAAATTATTCTCTCAAGTAATTTCCTATAGTCAAATAATTATTTAATATATTTCAATTTTATTTTTAGTGTAATTTAATAATTAAACTCACAATAATTAATTAAAGAATAATTTAGTGTAATTTTGAAGATTAGCAGATTTTTAGATATGTTTTTGTTTTCAATATTTCAGACGATTTATAGGTTGATGCTCAAAACCAACTAGTTCAAAGTGTATTGTTTGCTAACTACTTTAAGCACATTTTTAAAGTCATCATTAAACTCTACAAACATATACTTTACAACAACTATTATTTTTTTTATCGTCTATAGTTTTATATTAAACATGGGAGAAATATTCAAAGCCACAAAAAGAAGAAGTTTTTGGAGTAAAAAGCCGGTAAAATAAAAATATTCTCTGGAGACAAAACCTTATGAAAGTAGTACAAAGAAAAACTAATAAAAAGGAGAAATCTAGCAGAAACTTCTAGTAAAATAAAATAAAAATAAAATAAAAAATCCGAATCTCTTACTTAATTTCATTCTCAAGAACCTTTACACTTTACACTAACTATTTTCTTAATACACAATTAACATAGAGCCATTGTAAAATTAAAGCCTTTATGTTAGTACCTATACTACAACGATTTTTTTTTTCTTCTGCCCGGCTATCAGATGATTGACACGATTATTCCACTTTAACTAATAATAACTATATAGCTAGTAGACTCTATTTTTCTAAAAGACCCAATTACTAATGAATGGGAAAGCTATATATAGTTATATACTATATGACTAGTATGAAATAATTACTCACCCAAGTTGACCAAAATAGAAAATAAGACTCCTCCAAAAATAAATGGAGTCTATTATAAAACAGATTTGTGGTCGCTTAATTTAGAAGTCCTGTATAATTTAAAGTTTTACAATAATTTTTAATATCCAAAATAACTTGACTTGTTTTAGGCTAAACAAGAACCTAATTCCTATACATATATATAATTTTTGAAAATCAAATGGAATTTATGTGCTCCAATACAATATTTCTACATGCTTAAATAGACCATATGGATAAACAAAACTGATGAACCAAATAATCATATATATATAGAAGTGATTGACAGACAGATATGATAATTCATTAAAATAAAAAATGCATAGGTAATAGGTTGAAAAATAGATGCATACAAAACATAAACATACGAATACATTTTTTGTCGTCTCATAATAAACAATGAATACAAATTTTTTTAATTGACAAATACGAACATGGATATTTTCTAGCTAGACTTATACAATGATATAATCCTTTATGGAGGTTTATCTGATACAGAATCCAACGATAACTCTACCTTTTGTTTATCAGTTTCTCTTTCTCCCCAATTCTATCAAAAGTTAAGCTACAAAAATCCAAACCTAGAACTAAAAACAAGCCATGAATGAAATAAAAGATAGTGAACTCTTGTAGATGATACATTGAACTGAATAAAGGAAGCCAAATGGAGGAGAGATAGGTGAAGATACCATGCAAAAATGTCCAAAAACATTTTTATTTTAGAAAAAAAAGAGGAAAGAGCCAAAACAATTTTAAAGAAATATATGGTTTTGCATCCATATGGCCGCGCGTGTGAATCACGTCATCCTACTTTTTCAATTTCGTCGTCGATTTCAAGTTGTTGGACAAAACCTCTTCAATATCTTCCAATCGCTTCCATAATTTTAGGAGGCAAAAATAACAAATGAATTAAATAATAAAAACCCAGGGGCTTGCGTTTTCCATGGTTTTCGGAAATTTGTGTGCTTTACCTTACGAGGAGCTTCAATGTTTTGATTAGAATAACATAAACTTCTTGTAATATATATAATCTTCATTCAAATAATTGGTCAACAAATTCATATGTAACAAAAGAGGAAGTCCCATATGGTAGATTTTCTGAAAAAAAAAAAAAAAAAACTCTTTGACTGAGTCTTAAAGTTGGGATTAGAAACATCATATATCATGATGTGTGGCCATGTGGGTGCTTTCTAGTTTCTACAAACATGTTTTCATGGCTTTTATTGTATTAAGATTTTTCACTCTACAACCAGAATTTAAAAATAGAGTTGCAGTCAGAATTCAAAGTTATAATAATATGTTTTTTTAGAGTCGAGATTTGTATCCATTATATATTAATTAAAAACACTCTTAAAAATGAACTTTACCATCATATCAAGTGTTATTATCGAAATTTTCATGCTGACGTATCGCTTTTAGTCCATTATTTACAGATTTTGCTATTAGTTTTATATATATATCTTACACAAATAAAAAAACAGAAATTCAAATAAAATAAAATTATGAAGTAAATAAATGCTTCACAAAAATGTATACGATTCTTTGTTATTTAGGTTAAAAAAAATTACGTTTTCAATCATTTTACGGATAAAATAAATTTCAATACGAAAAACCAATGATTTGAATAGAATAAAAATATATTAGTTGTTTCTTAGTATTTCACATTTTGGATAATAGTACAATCTATATATACATTTTTGGTGAAGATTTGGCCTCAAAAATCCTTTTACAATTTTAATATTATACATTTAGTCCCTACAAATAAAATCTGGAAAAAATATATGTCTTAATCAAATTTACAAATCAATAAATAAACTCTTAAAACATTTCCTATTTAAATGGTAACGAGATCTCAAATCCTAAAATATGGAAGTCATTTATTAGAAATTAAAATTCTTAATCACCATAATCTCGGTCATATCTACGAAATTTAAACAACTAACCAAAAACTAATCTTAATCAAAGCATAGATACCATTTTTGTTAATTCTTTTAAACGAATATTACGAAAATTTATCAAATGGAAACTAATAAAAACTCCAAATCGTTTTAATATCTACATTAGCATTTAATTTAAATTGCTATTAAACCTAATCCGATCTAAATTACCAATTATGTTTCTAAAGAATATCTCATCAATTTTATTTACTCTCAAACTACCTTGAGTCTCAAGAATCTTACCTAAATTTCAACTCAATTAAGAGCCCGAGATTATGTTCCTATAATCTCGATTATGTTCCTATAATCTTGGTTTTATATTCTCCAATTTATGTATTCAAATCTAACAAATTCCAACTAATTAATACTAAATATTTTTTTTTCCTTACGTAAGATCTAATTTAGTTATGATTTTATTAGATTTCATTTACTATTTACTATAATTTTCCCTCCTAATATTCGAGTAATCGTGTATATAGAAAATAATTAATACTCTAATCATAGCATATTCCTATAGTACAAACGATTATATATCTTTTATTCCAATTTCCAAATGGTATCAAATCTTTTTTGCTTGGCCATCAAAATACGCTTACATCTAATTTCATCGAGTATAAATACTTTGCACATATTGATAGCCTAGAGACATGAGTAGCGATGGCAACAATGACTGTAGAGACCTTTCTTGGAGTTTATACATGGTCTCTTTAGACGAGAAACCTTGCATTCATCGGGTTATGAAAGTGAGGCCAACAGTAACTCTCCTGGTGACCTTTTCTTTGAATATCTTGAAGATGCGTGAACCATTGACCAACAAGGTAAGCTTATTATCTCTACTTATACATGTAACAAAAGTGGTCTGCCTTCTATTAACATGTTATACGTGTTCAATTTTGTAGCCGGTGAAAATGTTATGCTCTGTCTCATAATAATGTTTAACCTTAATATTGCAGATCTAAACTAGCCGTCGCAATTTCCAGCACTCAGAACATAAAGAAGCTGTGATATTTCGCCTTCGAGTTGGGGCTCTGTTGCTTGGTACTGCACGTGACCTGTCCTTTTATACACTTTCACGAATTTATTTTTCCAGATCTTTATGTCTAAATCTTTTTTCTTCTCACATTATTAAAGGTACCTAATATACCAAAATACCATTAGGTCAATCGTTACAAAACCTCGATGCTTGCTTTTTACCATTCCACTCTTTATCAACACCCTGTCGAGGTAAGCCATCTCTGCATATATGAAACGTAGTCTAAACATGAGCTTATTATAAAACATCACTATTCAACTCTTACGTTATTGGTAAAAGGTACAAGCAATTAGGAAGGTCAAAGCTCAAGCAAATCAGTTGTACCGTCGAAGCTTCCATTGCCCACTTTCGGTCTCGCATCCTACAAGTTTAAATTGTCAGTATGGAGCCCAGTGAGTGACATGGACGAGAACCAGAGAGAGTCGAGACGCTATTACGAACGGCTGAAGAGTGGCTCAGGCCGTTGAATTAGGTAACTCTATCGGACTTTAGATATACATCATATCGAATAGTGGTTTGGGGCGGAAACGATAATATTTAGAGTCATTTCTAAACTCTAAACAAGGAGAGTGATAGAAAAAGTGAAATGTCTTTGAGCTACTTTTGTTTGTTTTTTAGAAGGGAATTGAGAATCTGTATAGTAAGCTATCACTTATTTAGAGAGTTCAAGTCGGATTAGAGCAAAGAATGGACCTGAACGGAGTCAGCGCTAATGATTTTGCCATTGAGACGCTTGGCGAGCTCCATAGCAAGTCTGCTTTTCCGGCGCCGGTGGGACTAGAAATCACAATCACCTTCTGTTTTTCAGACTTTCTCTTCTTCGTCCCGTTCAGAGGAACAGAGCGAGCGGTGGCTCCGCAGAATCTCCGGTGCAGTACAAGGCTTGGTGGTTGCAGCCTCAAGTAACACGTACGGCTCAATAATACACCACTGCTAATCACCATTATAAACGGATAAAGAAGCTTTGAACCTTAGAATTTGGAATATAGCAGAAGTTTGCTAAGAATATAGGTTGATGGAAGGGAAGGATGACCCGCGCAAAAGCTCATCTCGAAGAGAGACGACGACATTGAGCGAGGGATTAGAGAACTACGGTTCTGTTTCTTTAATGATTTATTAGTTTCACTTTTACATTTGTTTTATTACTGTTGAAAACTTCCTATGTAATTGAAACAGTTTGTTTCCATACTGAATCAATTAAATTGTTGTCATTTAATACATAAATTGTTTCAGGAAAACACTTCAACATGATTGCAGAAACAAATAAATCATTTTTCAAAAAAATTTAATTTTCACCTATAAATATAAACAATTGTTGAAACTAATCAATATATGTATTGGATTTTATAACTCTAATAATTTAGTTAACCGGATAATATGGACGGGGTTATATGGTGGAACGGGTTTGGGTCGATATTAATACGGAACGGTATACCACGGGTGAAATCCTAGAATTAACAATCAAAATAAAATTATACAACCTTAAACACTAAACAAAACAAACAATATTAACAAAACAAATACAACCTAAAATTTATCATTTTTAGTTATAAACAAATCGATAAATATTCACATTTTTAAAATCCGCCGCACATTGTTATTTAATGAACTGTATGTTTTCGTATCTACACTTTAAAAACTGAAACCTAAACAGTAGTAATCATACACTAAATAATACATAGATAGATATCTACATTTAAAAAATACAAAATAATATGCTATATCTTTAACTAATCTTAAAAAAAAAAAAAATTACTTTTCTTTAAAAAAATATAGCCCCGCGGTGTACCGCGGGTCAATCCCTAGTACACTTTATAATTAAAACTACAGTGTATATACTTAACAATCATATCATCCTACACATAGTACATGTAAACTATCTAGTTATTCTTTTTTACAAGTTTTTTAGCTAAAATATGAATCAAGAATTTACTTTAAGAAAAACTTAACATCTGAGATAAATTTTAGCAATTGATTATATTTTTCATTACTCTAGCATATTTTTTCAAATCAATCGCAACATATATATTGGTTGTATGAAAAAATTTTACAACAACATTTCAAAAATTCAAATAAAAATGCATGATATATTGGTTTATATAGTCAAATAAATTCTTTTACAAATATATTTGCCAAAATCAAAGTAGTACACTAAAAAATGAGTTGGTGACCCAAAAAACATGTAGATAAAAACTTTCAGCCTCCTAAAAAAATCTAAGAGTGTGTAAAGTATTATTTATAGTTTATAGTAAATCCCAAAATAATTTACAATTCAACACTAATCTAATTTTTAAAGTTGAACCTTATGTTTAATGTAGGATTTTTTAGCTCTTACCTAACCATTAGATTAATAACAGTAATACGTTTTCATTCAAATAATTTTATTGCATTGAATTGGGCAGATAATAAGAAGGGTAACCTAACTGATGATTTATTATTACTAGTAAATTTCAAGTGATGGGCTTTTGATTAGAAAGCTCTCGGAAAGTCTTTGGACTAAATCTATATTCCATGACTTTCGATTGTGAGCCCAATTAATTAGTTTTGACAAAGAGCCCAATAAGTTCTTAAAGGCTTTTTCTTTGGGTCAACATACTATCATTGCACCGGAAAAGGTACAAGTAAAAACATACAACCCGATAGGGAAGTGATGTAGGAGGTTGGGAAGACATGCACAGTAAGATTTGTCTGACTTGCTTTGTTTATAGTGTTCATAAAGGAAGATGGAGACTTGAGATGTTTTTCTTACTGTTTATTTTAGCTTTGTTGCCTTGTTGAGCATATGGCTTGTAACATATTGCAAAAATATCTTTGCCTACTTTGATGTGCGACTATTCTTTACACATCAACAACTGCACATCAAACATAGTTGTGTTTTTGAAGGCTATATATTTATTTGTATTTAATTTATTATATTGGCCATAATGTTTGTTCTTAGTACATTATTGTTTTATTTTATTAAATAACATGTTTTAAACACATTTGTGTAAAATAGCACTCATTAATCAATTCAAAATTTCGTGATCACATTTTGTTTTTACCAATTATAAAAATGTAGAATGGTGAACTAATGTTGTAAAAGCCAGATTTTAAAATGAAAAAATACGAAAAAAAAAATTATATATTCAACAGCTACACTTAATTTTATGCATTAAGCAGGTTAAATTTAAATTCCCATTTTTATCATGAACCATACCATTTAAATATTCAAACCAAATCCAAGGTAAAAAAGGTATGAAATCTTGTAGTAAGTAAAATATAAATTCCCCAAAAGGAAAGGGCCAAAACCACCGGGCCAGTAAAATGAGTAGCACCACCATCACACATTTTCACTCATAGATAACGATAAGATTCATGAAATTATCTTCCACGTGGCATTATTCCAGCGGTTCAAGCCGATAAGGGTCTCAACACCTCTCCTTAGGCCTTTGTGGCCGTTACCAAGTGAATTAACCTCACACATATCCACACTCAAAATCTAACGGCCTAGATCCTATTCCACTTGAATCTCATGAATCCTAGACCCTCCGATCACTCCAAAGCTTATTCTCATCGTTATTACCATTATATATAGATGACCAAAGCACTAGACCAAACCTCAGTCACACAAAGAGTAAAGAAGAACAATGGCTTCCTCTATGCTCTCTTCCGCTACTATGGTTGCCTCTCCGGCTCAGGCCACAATGGTCGCTCCTTTCACCGGACTTAAGTCCTCCGCTTCCTTCCCAGCCACCCGCAAGGCCAACAACGACATTACTTCCATCACAAGCAACGGCGGAAGAGTTAACTGCATGAAGGTCATATATATTTCTTCTTCACTTTTTAATTTATTATCGGTTTTTAATTCGATTTACATGAACTAATATTATTCGAAAAATCGATAAAAAAAATATAGGTGTGGCCTCCCGTTGGAAAGAAGAAGTTCGAGACTCTCTCTTACCTTCCTGACCTTACCGATTCCGAATTGGCTAAGGAAGTTGACTACCTTCTCCGCAACAAGTGGATTCCTTGTGTTGAATTCGAGTTGGAGGTAATTAAGAAACTAGCTAGATCTTAGGAAAATTCGGTTAGCCATTCGCATCATATATAAGGAATCTTGATTTATATAAACATATACAAAATGTTTTTCTGAGTGGTTGTAATATATGTGGTTTGTAGCACGGATTTGTGTACCGTGAGCACGGTAACACCCCCGGATACTATGATGGACGGTATTGGACAATGTGGAAGCTTCCCTTGTTCGGTTGCACCGACTCCGCTCAAGTGTTGAAGGAAGTGGAAGAGTGCAAGAAGGAGTACCCTGAAGCCTTCATTAGGATCATCGGATTCGACAACAACCGTCAAGTGCAGTGCATCAGTTTCATTGCCTACAAGCCACCAAGCTTCACCGGTTAATTTCCCTTTTGCTTTGTGTAAACATCAAAACATTATCCCCCACCTTTGATTTTATCCCTTGTTCTTCTGCTTTTTTTCTTCTTCTTTTTTATGGGTTTTAATTTCCGGATTTAACGTTTGTTTTCCGGTTTGCGAGACATTTTCTATCGGATTCTCAACTGTCTGATGAAATAAATATGTAATGTTTCATAAGTCTTTCAATTTGAATTGCATATGAACAAATGAAAGAGGACAATGCGGCTCGAAATCTGAAATTTACAAGTTGAAGAACCATAACATATTTAGTGTCGCTAAAGAAATCATTAGAAAATTTAGATTCACATTCAATTCTTGTCACATGATTAATGAGCTTGAGAGGTTTAGCCTAACAATATCTTTAAGTAAAAGATGACCCACTTGAAATCTAGTGATGGATACATAAGTGGACGTGCCTTCTTTAAGATAGGATTCTGGATAAGAGTCTTGAATATTCATTTTTACTAAGTATATTCAAGGATCTTTTGGATCATATATTTTCCTCAGCCAAATGACTTGGCCCAAATTCACATAAAGATATTATTGGAACTATAAAGTATGAAATATCGTTTGTAACTCTTAATGTTGTTTAGGTACTTTCGAAATAAGATAAGATATGCATGGCTCTTAACAACTCAAATTTTGTTTTAAAATAAAAATATTTTCTAATTAATTACTGATTGAGTGTAAAGTTTTCAAATATATTAAAACTGTTTTTTACCTTTTAATCTCAAGAACTATACATATTGTTTTTCAAAAGGTTTTGGTCGCCATCGAAAACATCGAAATGCTCAAATACCACATAAAGATTGAGAGATAGGAGTTACAAAAGTTTTGTTTTTGTTTTCATGTGTTGTTTTTTGTTGAAATAAACAAATTAGGTGGGAGTGATAAAGGAATAGAAAAAAAAAACACAAAGTGGGTGGGCCAAAAGGCCTATTAATAGATATAAGTTATCATACCAAATAGCCCACCCAAGTTATCTTCTTACTCCATCCAATTTCTCAAGCAATGAGTATTAGCCACATGTCTATCTTTTTCTTGTTTTTCTTGTCCTTAATGTATTTGTTTAAAATCTTTTTATTGTCAATTCTTAATGCAATAACCAGGTTGTGAATATAAATTAAAATATATAATCTAATAAAAGAAAAAACCGAATTAATGGGGGAAACACTAACCATTGTCTTTTTCTGTTCTGAAACTAGACTTGTGTCTTGTCCACCTAAATTCACTTTGATCACAAATCTTTTTTTTTTGGTTAAAATTTGATCACAAATCTCCATTAACATATAACTTCTTTCACACAGAAATAAATCATATACATTTAACTTTTTTTTATCAATATATTCAAAAATTTATGTAGTAATAATACTAATATATTGAAGTTTTATTGTGTAATTAATTTACTAAAACTTATATGGTAATAGTAATACTAATATTTAAATATATCATTGAAATAAACCAAAAATTATACTGAATCTACTGATTAATCCATATTAAATTACATTTCAATTTAAATAATAACAAAAAATCTAAATAATTGAAATAAACTAAACCTAAATCGAACCGAAATTTGAAGTTTTTTAAAGATGGAAGGATGAGCAAAAAGTGTTGCATATAATTGTCGACACTGAGCAAGAAAGAGTGTGAAAGACAACTTTTTTTCTTTCCACTTCCGTTTTTTTTTTATTCAGTGGAAATCTCTCAAACAATTATTCCTCTTTGTATTAAATTTATATATATGCAGAGAGTTTGTTGAAGAAGGTGATGAAAGATCAATTTTTGGCAGATTTAAATCAGAGATGGCTTTTTCTTCTTTCATTTCTCAGCCTTTGTCTTCATCTCTCACGGTATCTTCTTCTTCTTCTTCTTCTTCAATTTCACTACACATATATGTGTATGTATATATGTATGTGCAGTTGTTGGATCTTTGTCGGATTAGATTCTGTGTTGAGGTTCTACTGTTTTGAATAGTTATGGATAACCTTAAAAGTCTTTATCTTTTGACTCAAATTGAAGAATTTAATGGGACTAAGTTGACTTTATTCCTCATGTGTCACTGTTAAAGAATCTCTGTTTTTGATTGTTGTGAGTTTTTGTCTGAAAGTTTCTGAATTTCTATGAAGTAAAGAAGAATCTTATCTTTCGTTGTTGGTGAATTCAGATGATGAAACGCAACATTTCGGCTAAAAGATCGGAACTTTGTCTTGATTCTTCAAAGATTAGATTAGATCATCGTTGGAGCTTCATTGGAGGATCAAGAATCTCTGTTCAGTCCAATGTTTCATCGAATTCTTACACCGTTGTTCGCAAGAAATTCTCCGGTGTACGAGCTTCATGTAATGTGTTTCTCTGCATTTGTAACTGAAATTTAAAGATTAAAACTTTGTCACTCATTTGTGACTTTTGATCTTAGATTAAATGAGTGTTAAAATCTCTTGTGTGTTCATGTTGCAGGGTTAACTACTTCTCAGATTGCAAGCAGTGTATTTGCGGTTGGAACTACAACGGTTCTTCCCTTTTATACTCTCATGGTTGTAGCTCCAAAAGCTGAAATTGTAAGTTTATGTTTTATTGCAGTTTCACAACTTTTGTGCAGAACCAAAGAAGTTGATCTAAATTGAGTATTATGTTGCTTTGTGCAGACCAAGAAGTGTATGGAGAGTAGCATACCGTATATCATCTTAGGCGTGTTATACGCGTATTTGTTATACCTTTCTTGGACACCCGAGACGCTCAAATACATGTTTTCTAGTAAATACATGTTGCCAGAGGTTTTGCTTTCCCTCAACCATCCAAAATATTCGAAAACAAGAATATCTATAACAACATATATCATTGCAGTTTCTAAAGTTTTTTTCATATGCAGTTGTCTGGAATAGCGAAAATGTTCTCAAGTGAAATGACTCTTGCTTCTGCTTGGATTCATCTTCTTGTTGTAGATCTTTTTGCTGCCAGGTATATTGCAGATTTTCTCTTTTCACCAGGTTCTAAAATTTTCCGAAAGTGTTTCTTATAAACGCGTGTTTTTGGGTTTACTCTGCAGGCAAGTTTATAATGATGGGTTAGAGAATCAAATCGAGACGAGGCATTCGGTTTCGCTCTGCCTTCTTTTCTGTCCGGTTGGAATCGTTTCGCATTTCGTAACCAAAGCTATAATCAACAACCAGTCTAAATAACCGGTGATCTTGGTTTCTCAACTTGCTTTCTTAACTGCTTATAAAGATTTGGAATGATGGTTCATTATGCTTTGGCTTCAGTTAAATTAGCTGTAATGGGTTATTAAGTTGTTTACAAATTCAATGAGACCAAATAACTTGAGACAAGTTTTTATCTTTTGTCAATAAGTTTACTTTATGAGGTTTTTGAAGAATTTTGCAAGTTGAGAAACCAAAAACACACAATTTTATTAATTAAAACGAAATTAAAAAATAAATGTGGATAATTGTATTAGAAAATAGGAAAAAATGTAATAAATAGTTTCTTACTATTACCACTAAATGGTTATTATCTAAATAATGTTGGATTTATATATGGTTGCAAACTTGCAAATAATATTTGATTTAATTCAATTTATTTTTGATATTATAATCATATTTATGCCGACTAAACATATACAAATTAAATTCTACTATTTGTCAATATCGTATTTCATGATATTGCATGTTGTTAAAGTAAATAATAAAATACACCAATCAATCAACGCATAACACATAATTCAAGAATGTATCGATGGGAATGTACTGCCCGGTATGACGCAAGCATACCAAAAAGCATGGAACCTTTACATTTCAAGGTCAAGTCTTTATCTTTTGTTCTCAATTGTAAAACCTTATGTGCCATATAGGTTAATTAACCACAATTTTTATTAATCAATAAAAAAATGTTTCTTGTAAAGAAAGAAAAAAATATTTGAGAGGTAAGCATAATAAATGTTCTGATCCTCGGCCTCAGAAGATGTACAAGGATATGCCTAAAACCTTTCGGTTATTTAAAAAAAAAAAAAGAATATGTTAGCACATTGACAATAGTTTAGATGAGTTTGCCAACAACACATAAAAAAAAAACTCAAATCGTTGTCATAAAGATTAAGTGTGTGTGATAACGATCGAGTTGATTGCAACTCAACTACTAAGGTTAAAATATGGGATGAGTCATGAGAGTATTTTTAGTGTGATATTTAATGATCTTCAATATTCGTTAGAAGGCCTTCATCACCACTACGCACGTTTACAAAACTTCATATACTTAAGACCTCATCGTTTGACGCCAAATAATGATCATAGAGGCAAGTCTTAATACAAAATAATGCAAATCATTTATATCTCTTTAGTCTTATCGTACTATTAGATCATTTATATCGATATCTCAACTTTGAGTTGAAAGCTTATAAAACTCAAAATAACACATAGAACAACCATAAACTCTACCATTTATTTAATTGCTTAAACTTTTTTGATTAGTCAAGTTTCTTTTAACTTTAGTTGGAGACTGACCACTCGAAAAACTTTGGAAATTTTTATGTTCTACGGATTTTTAGTATGTTTAACCACTCGAAAAACTTATTAACTAGTCCGACTCTTCAAATAGGATAGTTCTAGTATGATATGTTATCGATAGCAAAATAAGTTAGAAGAGTCATTATATCGAGAAAGCGTGTTAGAAATCTCACATTAACATGAACCCATCTTTTTTTTTTGGGCAAAAACATGAACCCATATATTATTCATTGTTGATAGGTTTTGCGTTGGAATTTCATCAATTAACACAACTACACATAGTAATACATCTTATATATATAAAATATATATAAAAAAAAAAAGTCAATATATTGACTTTTTTTTTTTATATATCTGAAATATACGATAAAAGGATTTTTCAATAATTTAACATATAAAGTTTGTTTAAATATATAAAAATAAATAGAGAAAAATATCAACCCCTTGAACTTTTAATTTGCAATGGGCCACCATGGGGGAATTAAAGAACACATTTCCTACCAATTTGGAGAATTGGTCCCTATGATTGCTTATAAATATATTTAGTAATTAGTAAAGATCATATACTTCAATTTTAGCCTAGAGTGTTTGGAAGAATCTGCTGCTGACTCCAGCTCTGTAAAGCTTCATCACATCACTTTCTCCGGTTACGTGAACCTCGTTATCAGCCGGAACAAACAAAACATCTCCTCGGTTTACCAAAAATTTAGATGAACCGGTTCCCAATTGCCCTTTTCCTTCACTAACCAGATAAACCGAAGGCCCCGGTACTGCCGGAAAAACCGTCGATTTTCCTCTTGGAAGATCACAATGATCCACTTCAAACTCATCAAATGGAGGAAGATACCTTGTAACGTAAGGAGTTAGAGGAAATCCTTTCAGAATCTCTGGGTAGCCCTGAACAAATTCCGGTACGATTAATCAATAAACCAAACAAAGAAAACGATAACAATTGGTTTGGTTTTGATATTCGGTTTATCAGCTGAACCAAAACATTAACGTGCAAAGAAAGGTACTAATACGTTAGCGTGTAAAGAAAGTTACCAGTTTGTAAGTAAGCATAGAGCAAAGGGTTTGAACATCGCGGTGTTTTGGAGTGAGACCAGCTCTAACAACGTTGTCTGAAGCCGCCATACACTCGACACAGTCCCCCGAAATGTAAGCGTGTGGCTCGTTCGCGTCCAAATATAAAGCCTCTCCAGGATTAAGCTTGACGTAGTTAAAGAAGAAGGCTGAGATCACACCTATATCACCTGTGTACTGTTTCTCCAGTTCCAAAACCAACTTCTCTTTCTCCGACAGTTCACGGTGTTTGGTCTCTAAGATCAGACGATTCTTCATCCTAGATATCACTTGCTTCGTCTCATTGTTGCTTGCTGACATCAACTGCGTGAAGATCAACCGGACAACTGATTTGACTCTCTCATCTTCATCGTGTTCGTGGACGTTGAAGATTTGATCTGCAGCTTTACTTCCCACAAGCTCTGTGATCTCTGGTACATTGGTGATAACCTCCTTCAGTTCCTGATTCAATTATAGGCACAAAACCGGTTCATTTTTCCTTGTAGCACAAGTAATAGCCAAGATGTTTAGCTATCAAGATTTTTCAGTTTTTGTACAACAATATTCAATATTAAACCTAATTTGATACTTCTATGCGATTTTGGTTTTAGATCGAATCGGTTGATCACGATTGAACAATAAAACAAAACAATCAAACCAGTTTCTTTTGATCAAACCGGATCTATGCAGAACTTAAACCCTTATGTAATTCGGTTGATCTGAACCAAAAACTGAACCAAATGTTTGCAGAGAATGAGAGACAGAGAGAAAGAGATCTGAAATTGTGTACCTTAAGAGGTACGAAACCACAAAGGGCTTCAAAAGGAGTGACTGCAAGAGCAATCTCAGGCTTGTGGTTATTGTCTCTGTAAAGAAGAGGATCTTCTCTATGCAATTTCTCTGCTAAAGCCTTATTTGGATGTGCTTGAATCGACAATGCTTTTGTCACTGACAACACCTAATTTTTTCACATTTCAACACCAAAATACTTTTCATTAGATTCAAATCTCAGAGATTTAACTCTTAAACACACACAAAACCCCAATCTTTTATTAGAAAAACAGAGTCAAATGTTAACATCTTCAAAACAGAAAAAAAAAGAAAAGAAATTGTTTAGATGTGACAATGAAATTACCTGATTTGCACAATTCAATACCAAAAAAAAACTTCTTATTAGATTCACCATGCTTTAACTTTCAAACAAAAAAACAAATTTTTAATAATAAAAACAGAGTCAAATGTAACATCTTCAAAACAGAGCAAAAAACAGAGAGATTGACCATAAAACATAATCTGAAAATGTATATAGATGTTTATATAATAAGATTATATTAAAATCTGTATATTTTAACTTCTCAAAACACACAAAATCCAATTTATATAGAAGAAAAACAGAGTCAAATGCAACATCTTCAAAACAGAGCAAAAGAAACAGAGCAATTGACCATTACCTTGAAGAGAAAAGGAAGATCACAACCCCACTTGTCCACAACTTTAGACCCGAGTAAATTCGGATTATCCAAAACCCACGATTTCAATGTAACCATACATTTATCAGACCCACCATGACCCGACCCGAATTCAACATGACTCGGTCCTGACTCATGAGTCCCCATCCAAAACTCGGCGTGAGGAATCTCCGGGTCGACTCGTTGTCCTGTATTAGCCTCTTGGAGTCTCGCCACCAATGAGTCCGGTCCGAGTTTGCCCCATTCGTAGTTCTTCACGAAACATCTCAGTCGTTGGATCTCTTCACCGCCGGTTAACTTGGTTTGATCGTGACCGTTCGTTTGGATTGCGTCTGCTCCCATTTTTTGGCCGTTTATTTATTTTTTTTCTTCGCTGAATCAGAGAATAATAGACTGATGGGCTTTTCTTGTAATCTATATATATAATGTAAATGAAATATATTCCTTGTAAGAGGGTTAAAATTCAATCATTTATATATGGAAAGAAGAATATTAGTAATACAGAAGCAATATAGTAAATATTTTATGTGTTTCTTTATGTAGAAATAAAGATATGCATTAATTAACTAGTTTTGTAAATGTTTTTAGAAATCGGTTCACGAGAATTCCTTGAATTAAATTATGAAAAGTATGAATTAACAAAAAAAACAATTTTTTTATTATGAAAAGTATATACTTACGTGTGAACAAGAAGAGAATCAATGCCTCTTCTTTAAAACATATCTATGACAATCAGTAGACGTGGAGGAGAAATCTGAAAAAGAGTGGTAAAGACCATTTTTGGAAGATAATTTGAGAACTATTTTTTTATATTGTATAATTAAAATAGAAATTGCGTGTTTTATTTTAGAAATATAGAATTTGAGAAAAGATAAGATAAGGAAGAAGGATCAAGAAAAAAGTTTGAGATGCGCATGAGTCAAAAATATGCTAACAAATTGATTTTTTTTTCCAAACTTGCCATAACTTTTGTTCTCCTTATCATATATTAGTTGAACATTGTTTGCCACTCAATATTTTAGTTGGGTGAAATTTTCTCAGAATAAAAAAACGAATATTAGCATACCATATAAGTATTTTTGGTAAAAACTAAAAGAAATTACATGAATTTTGGTAATGAAAAGTCAAATCAAATGATTTAAACTTGATACATTACCACATTTTTTCCTAAATATTATAAACATATTAAATATCTAATACGTAAAGGTCTTATAACTTCATGAGAACAAAATGGGTCAAGCTGGAAATTGAGAAAGGTAGAAGTCAATGGCTTTCTTGTGGAAGTTCTCATGAAAAGTATTAAGGAACCAAGTATTAATGATCTATTTTACATGTGACATACTTCCTCTTCTGAAATGACAGATTTTAATTTTCTTACTTTATTTACAAGTCAACTTTATTACCTTTTTAATTTTTGTTATCACTTGTTTTGGTTTGATATAGAAATAACATTAATAGCAATCCAATTGTAGAAAGCCTAATTTTCTTCGATTACAAATATATATATATACACGCAAATATAACCGCTCCATATGCAGATTTGAATTTTAGACTTTAATTATAAACTCCAATAAAATATGTAATATATCATATTAATGTAGTTTGATAGATAGTGTATTTGTGCGAAAAACGTAGATCAAAACCAAAAATAGTATAGTTACAAACAAAAATTATTGATTTCAAAACCAAAAACTTAATTTTTTTCTTCATTTTTAACCTTTCTTATCACACATGAATGCATGCTTTGTGAAATTTTTAAATGGATTTTGTTAATTATTTTGTTATGTAATAAAATATAATATGCTTCATAATACTAATATATTAAAAATATAAAAATTATTCTTGATTAGAAATCTAAAACTATAAAGAAATGTACAAAAATATAAAATTTATCGAATGAATTATTTCGATCAATATGGATGGTTTTCACTACCACATGACCGATAATGGTTGCCAAAAGCTTTTCCCGTGTTGTATTTACACAGTAAAACTAATTTTATTTTTATTTTAGCTTAGTGGAAAAAACCGGAATCTGATGATTGGTCGATGTGTGACATGTGTTTGGCCTAAACCATCATAATCTCTCCTATCATCGAGCAAATCTGTCATTCCAACTCTTCCATCATACATAAACGAATGGACATAGTCCAGATATGGACCATTTGATGGTCAATAGACCGATTCTTTATAAGATAGCAGCGGGACTGATGGTGAGTAACTGTTGTGGCACGTCAAGTTGTGAGAAATCTTTTCGGTTGATGCATTTGTTCTTAACGGAGGCCTCGGTGTTGTTTTGCGTTGGTGATATTAAGGCTTCCGGTGGTAGCTTTTCACGTCTCAAATTGCTTTCACCACGGGTACTTCTTGGATGTGTGTGTTGCTAATAAGCCATGTCTCTGTTAGTGTCTTGTTTTTGTGGTTCTTGTGAGGTGAGGTCATCGCAGAGCATCGAGTTCTCGCTTGTGGTTTTGCTGGATCTATGCTATGGAGGAGCTAGTAAGGCCAATGGGCGATTTGGTGTGGTTTTGTCTCGTTTTATGTGGCTCTGCGCTAGCCGACATCGGGGAAAGATCTTGGTAGAGTGAGCTTGCACCTATCGCAAAAGTTGGTTCGTGTGGTTCTGTTCTGTGAGCGCTTTGTCAACACAGTCTCAGGCCACCGGTGAAAGGCTTCCGGTGCTAGTTGCGTTTCTCGGCGTTTTCCTGGTTGCTTAGTCGTCCTTCATCTTCTTTATCTCATCAAGAAGAACTTCAGAGTCGTAATCACTTCATTTGACTCCATTCGCTTTGTTGCTGATGTTGAGTTAATGGACTGAAATTTGAGGTTTTCAATTTATGCTTCCATGTTTTTATCTTTTTTGCCATGGGACCATTTGCATAGGTTTATAATCTTTGATTGTATTCCTAAACTTTTTCATTTTCTATGAAATATTTACCTTCTTAGCAAAAAAAAAAATAAAGAAATTTACGTAGTAAGAAATTTTACCCTAGCAGAGGGTAAGAGCTTTCCACGATGGGAAACTTCCAAAAAAGTATATTTCCCCAATGATATTGAAAGATTTAGAATTTTTCTATCACGTGTTCAATTATACAACATGCAAACAATATTTTAAATCGTGGATGCAAGCTTTTACAAACTTCCGTCCACAAGTTGGCAATTATCATGCATGACGACATCATATGTAATAGGTTAAATTGTGTTTTTTTTTTAGATATTGAATTTAATTTCGTCTATGTCATAAAATAGCCATAAACCATATAAAGACCTAAATTATAGAATTCTAGTATATCTCATGTGACGGTGGAGTAGGAATCATATGAAGAATGATGGGTTACTGTTAGAAGACGTCGTCAATGGTTGAAAAAGTATTTAGGCGGTGACGTGGAGTTCGTTATGCTCCAAATCTAACCTTTACGTCATCTTCTTCTCCACGACTCCAAGTTGGTGTTCGGTTTGGTATTCGGTATTCCTCAACTTATTGAACCCGGTTCTTGTTCCTAATGTGTCAACATCTTTTATGGCATATCTCCAACATATTCTATAGTATTCGGTCAAATAATTAGTTATATCTCGATCGAGAGAATAGTTAGATTTCCTACAACTTTATCTGCATAATTCTTGAAAAAACCACCAAAAATTTTTGAATGATATTCCGATATTCGACCCCTTCTACTAAAGCCAAATTGTGTTGTACATGGTATTAAACATTTTAACCAGAAAAACAAAAAAATTAAAGGACATGACAAACTTGATATGAACTACCAAAAAACCTTGTAAGCACCATTTTTAGTTGTTAGGTTGTTCATTGAAACGTGGGAAAATGATATTCCGTAATAAGCCTTCAAACGGAGTAAAAAGTAAAAAACAATTTTCTCAATTTTGGTGTATTAAGTGAAAAAATCACCTCAAGTCCTCAACGTTTTGGTTTTAACAAATTCGTTTCGTGTAGATGGATGAATTAAAATGGACTTATCAAAGTTGAAAGACTTTTTCGTTGAATTCTCTATATAACTTAGGAATTTGCTCGTGGCAACAACGATGAGGACTCGAGCTCCTTCGAGCTGCGGCAATTACGCAAATGTCCGTGCTTCACGGCTCGGAATCGGTGTTTCTTCTTCTTGTCTCTGCTAGTGGCTTCGCTTTCGTTTTTCTTTGTCGTGTTTTTCTCTTGTATTCGTAGGTCTTTAGTGCGTAGTTTTTGTTTTTTCTTTCTTCTTTGTTATCTCTGTATTTGCTGTCGCAAAATTAAAAATGGTATAAATACTTCACCTTTTACCAAAAAAAAAAAAAAAAAAAAAAAAAACTTAGGAATTTCCGTTACGACAATTATCTTCAAAACATTCTATTTTTCTTACAAGAAATAATAGGAACTAAATAATAATTAAAATAATGTTTTTTTGAGCTTTGAGGATAACTAAGATGTCTTCTCTTATTCAAGCTTTTAACAATTTCAATGTTCAAGAATATAAGCTTATAGAAAGTCAACCGACTTCTTTTTTTTTGTTGTTGAATAAGTCAACGTACTTTTTTTGGTTAAAGAAGTCAACGAACTTTCAATGCAATAAACAGACCAAATCAAATTGTCAATGAATTCTATTCAACACACTCCAAAATCTAAAAAAGAATAAAAACATTTAATCAACAATGTAAATCCCAAACACCAAGGGATTTAAAGAATCAAGCTTTTATCAAACTACTGTCTTTGCATTTCACTGGGAAGAATTTGAACCTGAGAGACACCAACGAATTCATAAAAGAATACCCTTTTATGATAGGATCACTAGGCCGAGATAGAGCGACGCGCAAAGAAACGCAAATGAAATCATTCCCCTGAAATGGAAACAATTTGTTAGAGAAAGGATTTCATTTTCACTTTCAGAATCTGATAATTGAGAGTTGTATGTAAATCTAACCAGATGACACCCCAGCCACAACCGGTACAGCAAGGACAGATCTCTGCAAACTTCTCAGCGTCGCTTGAATGGACCCTCCGAGATATCAAATCATCGTAGATATCTAATATCCATCCATTGCAGCCACATTGTTATTGGTCATAGTCATAACTTTTAAGTGAAGTAAATAGGACGAAAGAATTACATACCGTAAACTGAGAATAAGCTATTCATCACACCTGCAATATTGTGAATCCCGCTTTTATATAGGCTAAATGTAACTGAACGATGTTAACAAGAAGTAGAAGAGTTTAATGGTATCTTACCAATGAACAGAATGACATAACGGAGAATTTTGACTGTAGTTAACTCTTGTAGAACCCAGATGATAGCGAGGAAAACTATGAAACCTGAGATTTGTTTTCAGAATTTTTAGCAATTACATAAGGATTTTGGTTACTTCATAAGAAAATGTAACGAGAGATAACACACCTATACAAAGACCTCGAAGCGTCCACTGTCAACATTGAAGATCTCATTGTTTAATGTTGATGACTTTCAAGGAAATAAGACTTTGTTAGATAAGATAAATAATGACTTCTTACATTTTTGGCAATGAATAGGACTATGAATAAAGCAAGACCCAGACCAGCAGCAGCTATTCTTGCTGTAAGCAGATTGGTAGATGCAAGAATCAATGCCATTCCCCAAAATGATGAGCCAAGATCTATAACCAATTCAGCAACAAAAAGGGTAACACTTTTAGCTCTTTCAGTTCTACATTCGAAAAATGGTGGATTTGTATAAGTAAGATACATAGATTGTGCATTACAGCCAGCAGGTAAGATCAGCCAATAAATGCCACCACGTGTTGTTGTTGAACCCCCTTCATTTGCATTCACCTCCATCCCCTCTACCTTTTGATTCAATAGGAAGTTGATTAACCAAAATGAGTGACATTTTTTTAGTAGGAACACATTATCCACATTATATGCGACTGTTAGTTGCAGAATCACAGAGAGATGGTGCACACATTTGGTGGTTTATGTGCAAGCTATATATAGCCTATTCAAGATAAACTTTATGAGGGTATAAAACTTAAAGATTCATAGAGAGAAGATGGTAGATAAGTTTCATACACACAGTACTTGCAGGAAAAAATTGTGGATCTCATATTGTCTCTGCAATACTTGCATATTGTCATATGCATCAATCAATCTAGAAGAAACACAATCAGAAGTATAGTAAGACTAAGAGCTGAAGCTGTACACTCCTATTCTCACAGAACCAAAATTGCCATATATACACCCTAACAATCTGCAGAGACATCTTTATAAACCCAGTCCTCACTAAAAGCTTCCTAACCAACTCACAAGAGCTATAATCTGTTACATTCAGTCCTAGGCAAGTTATAGTAGACCTACAGCTAAAGCTTGAGCAAATGCACTTGTTCAAGTAGACTCAGTGTGTGTTCTTAAACTAATGACAGAAGCTAGTAGTTTACACATTAACAATGGAAGCAAGCGAGAATCGTATACAAATCTAATGAAGTAAGGAATATAACAGATAGCAAGACAAATACGGACACCGCAACCTCTTATCTATCTCTCTACTAACAATCATGTCCAGAGAGAATGCAGTGACATATTGCTAAAGTAAAAACCTTTCTATCTAAGGAAACCAGAATATCTTCTCTGCTCTTTCAAAACCAACATTTTGCAAATGGAAGGAGACAATTCATGTTTGCAAACTAAATCAAGGGTTCAAGTGACCTAAAACCAACTTTATACACTTTTAAGTTCATTGAAGACTAATAGTTGAAGTGAGAAAGCTCCTTACATCTCCACATGTAAGCTTGCAAGCAACGGCATGACTGGCTTCATGTAAAAACACCGTAATGAGTTTAAATGGAGTCAATAGAAATGTCCTCCATAGCTGTCAAAACAAAAACCCAGATCATAAAAACAAAAACTTTGATACTTCAATCAATAATATGTTAACCTAGAAACATAAAGATGACAAAATTTCGTTGAAATTATAAGTGAATCGAAAACCCTTTTGACTAAATTTTACAAAAACCCATTCAAAATCGAAGATAACAAATAAAGTTTCAAACTTTATAGTCAGACATTAGAAAAAACTGACCAGAAGGATAACGACGGTGAAGATTCCGATGGTGATAAGGAAAGTATTTTGATTCCGATTACAACAACCCCGGAGTTCCCAGTTCGGTGAATTCAACATCTCCGGCTAATAAAGATTGAATCTTTTTTCTTTCTCTCTTTCCTGGAATCTGAAGAGTTGATTGGGAGGAAGAAGAAAAAGTAAAGAGGGAAAAATGGAGGAATTTGATTGGTTTCTTAGTTTTTGACAATTTGACATTTTTTTTTTAAGTTTGTTAATGTTGTTCTTCTTCTTCGAGGAAATTGAGAGAAAAATTATTACTTCTTTTTTTAGGGAGAAAAAGATTTGATTAGGTGACCCATCCCCATGACCACATTGACTAGATCTTACGCGTTTAATTTTCCTATTTTTTTCAAAGATTTAACGACAAATAGATTAAAACAAAAAAAAATCAAACTCGATATATATTGAAGTTGATAAGTAGAATTATTATGGAAATAACTAAAACAAAGAGTTCTTTTGGATAATTCGACATTTTGAATTAGGAAGATTGAGTTGATTATGATATTATTGTAAACATCCACTAGTTTCAGATAATTTTGACAAGTTTTAAAGCATTTGTTTGATTTTATAAAATTTTCATAAGCTCTTAAAATCTTCTTAATCTTTGTTGAGGCGTGGAGAGATTTTTTGTGAATATTCACTAATTTGTGATAATTTTGATAAATTTGTAATATTATTTGATTTTATATAATTTTAGGTAAACCTTGAAACATCTTCTTAGTCTTAGTTGAAGCTCATAAAGATAGGTTTTACAAATTTGTAATATTATTTGATTTAATACATTTTTAAAAGGAGATGCCTTAAGACTGTTGAGATTTGGAGAATTGTGCTTAGATTGAGCTGCTTACATCCCCGCAACTGATTATAAACGATGATTTTGTGTTGTTTGCACGAACTGATGTATGAGAATGTTTTTTTGAGACAACTTTGGATCACCTATTTTTTAACAGGAAAACAGTGTAGATTTTTTTTTTACCACACATCAATTTTATTAAGTTATTGAAAAGAGATTCTTCTTTAGAGAGAACCATTCAGAAACCGATGAGCTTACGTGAAAAAAAAGAGTACCATCAACGTGCGTCTTCTTGACTAAACAATCAATCCGAACATTGTTATAACGAGGAAGAAATCTAATATTAAAAGAAGGAAAAAGATAAGAAAAAAATCAAAAAGTGACCATCTATGCTGCAAAGCTTGGTCACTCTGCATAGTTGTCAATCATCGAGATAATATCAAAGCAGTCAAAGGTAAAGATGACCTTAGATTCACCCAGTTAGGTTAGGCACTGCATTGCCCATAGCAAAAAGTCAACTACCGCGTGAAGCGAGGATAAACATCTCTTGGCACTTTTCAGCCCGATGGAGAGCATTGGTGAGGTTTCTCAAAGTCTGAGAAATCATTTTCTTCGCTTCATCGGCGTTAAACTTGTCTGTCTCGAGTTGATAACCAACCGACAAAGTGAAGCGTTTCTCACTTGCGGGATGTAAGACAACGCCGAATGGCAGCATTGTCACTGTCATGGGATTAACCCCATCGTCCTTAACCACACTCTCATATGTTACAACGTCTAGAACGGCCCCGATAATCATCTTTTGGGTCATCATAATTGGTTTTTCAGTGAGAAACCCATTTGAATATCTTGAACGCTACACAATTAAACAAGATACGTCACTACAAAAAACATTGTCAAATCCGTAGGAAATCTTTGGTAGGATATATTAATTTCTACAACTTTTCTACCAGGTTGTCTCGGAATAATTATTTTGTAGGAAAATGGAAGTAAATTTTCTACAAAATAAGTCGTCAAAAAAGACGTAGGAAAATTCCTACGAAAATCCTACAAAATATATAGCCGTAGAGCATCTCGTAGGAAATTGGAAGGAGAGTTATGAGAAAAGCAATAGTAGGTAATTCGAATGAAAAACTTCCTTCCAAATTTCTACGAAAAGTTTCTCGTAGGATTTTGAAGAAATCTTGTAGGAAATTAGAAGGAAAGCCATAGAAAAAACTATGGTAGGAAATTCGAAGAAATTTCGTAGGAAATTCGTAGGAAATTCGTAGAAATCTCATAGGGAATTAGAAGAAAAGTCATGGGAAAAGCCATGGTAGGGAATTCGTAGGAGATAGTTCCTTCCAAATTCCTACGAACAGTCTCTCGTAGCATTTTCGAAGGAATATGGTAGGAACATTATCTACAAATATTGTCGTAGAAAATTCGTAGGGCATTTATAAACATGTGAAAAACCGATTGTCTCGCCAGTAGGTGGATATTGGTAGGTTGGTGTAATAGTATATATATATATTCGTAGGAAATAGGTAGGCAAACTGTATGAAATTGAAATTATTTTTTCCTATATAAACTCCATTCACATTTGATTGAATTATAACAAAGAAAAAAAACATCATCTACAAAAAGAAAAACCCAAAAACTTGTCATTCCAAAAAGAAACCAAAATTTTTTATACAACAAAAATAATTCATAGAAAAAATAAAAATATTCTATATTCTTAAATAAAAAATGCATCGTTTTCGGACATGGATGGAAAATGAGAGATTTGCATCTAACGTGTTGCTGACGACAGAGTATATATGCAGCATGCCTCACTGAATTCATCATGACCCTCAGAATGAATCAGGAGTCTTGCTTAAAAAGTGGTAGGATGTTTTGTCCTGGTCTAATATGTGATAATGATGCATTTATCGATAAGGCTATAGTGTAGTCACATTTATAGAGACACATAATTATGCCGAGTTACAAATCTGGTGTTATCACGGGAAAAGTGATACATACAACATGGGTAGTACTAGTGGAAATGTCCCAGATAGAGTAGAAGAATCTACATTCGCAGAAGAAGCGGTAGGCACGGTTCAAATGGTTCACGATGCATATAGAAAATTGTGAACCATTGAACCGTACCTTCCGCCTCTTCTGCGAATGTGGATTCGTCTACCCTATCTGGGACATTTCCACTAGTAGTACCCACATGGTATGAATCATTTTCCCAGTGATAACACCAGATTTTGTAACTCTGCATAATTCCGTCTCTATATAAATGTGACCACACTAAAGTTTTATCGATAAATGCATTATTATCATATATTGGACAAGAAAAAAATATTCTACCACTTTTTAAGCAAGATTCCTGATTCATTGCGAGGGCCATGAATTCGGTGAGGCATACCGCATACTTGGTCGTCAACAACACGTTAGATGCAAATTTCTCCTAGTCCATCCATGTCCGAAAAAGATGCATTTTTTATTCGAGAATATAGAATATTTTTGGTATTTTTTAATTGAAATTAATTCAGTGTTTTTTGTTGTATGAAATGTTTTTTTGGTTTTTTTGGAATGAAAGTTTTTTGGTTGTAGATGATATTTTTGTTTTTGTTGTAATTTTATCGAATGTGAATGGAGTTTATATAGGAAAAAGAGTTTCAATTTCCTACAGATTACCTACCTATTTCCTTCGAAAATATATACTATTACACCAACCTACAAATCATTTTTTCACATGTTTATAAATGCCCTAATTGGTAGACAATCATTTTTTCACATGTTTATAAATGCCCTAATTGGTAGACAATCATTTTTTCACATGTTTATAAATGCCCTACAAATTTCCTACGACAAAATTTGTAGGTAATGTCCCTACCACATTCCTTCGAAAATGCTATGAGAGACTGTTCGTAGGAAATTAGAATGAACTATCTTCTAGGAATTTCCTACCATGTCATTTCCCATGACCATTTCCAATTCCATACGAGATTTCTTCGAAATCCTTTGAAAAACTTTTCCTAGGAATTCGGAAGGAAGGTGCTCCTTCGAATTCCTACCACGGCTTTTTCCCATGATTTTTCTTCCAATTTCCTACGAGATTTATTCGAAATCTTACGAGAAACTTTCCGTAGGAATTTGGAAAGAAGTTGCTCCTTCGAATTTTCTACTACTGCTTTTCCCTTGATTCTCCTTACAATTTTCTATGAAATTTCCTACGGCTATATATTTTGTATGATTTTCGTAAAAATATTTCTACGACTTTTTTCTCTGAAACTTTCTTTCCATTTTTCTACGAAATAATTGTTCTGTGACAACCTGGTAGGGAGATGGTAGGAAATTGATCCTACCAAATTTCAGAGAAAGTTTTGTATGATTTGACAATGTTATTTTGAAGTCTTGTGATAACGAGAAGAGTTTTATCAAATAAGAACATAAGAAATTCTTTTTTTTATATATGAATGTAAATTTTATTCACTAAAAAAAAAACCGTTTTTACATTGAATGTAACATTTTCCTGAAAATTTTAGAAAGATTCCCCTAGAATTTTTAGAGCCAAACCAAATTATACGAAGTCCGTCCTCTAATTTGTTAGAGCCCAAGTCGAGAAGAGATGATATTCGTTTTCGAACTATGTGGTCGATGACTTGGTTAAGTACTGTCGGTAAGGTGGGCTGTTTGCCATGCACGGAAGCTTGAAAAACATATCTCATAAGAAATAGGGTTGTTCCATTAAACATGGCTCCGGAGAAATTCTACCCTAGCTTTGAGGAGAATCATGTCTAGTTAAATCCATATATCATCTTTGGTTTATACTTTATATAGTAGTGTTACGTTCTTATCTTTTCCAGCGAGCTTGTTTAGCATTGATATTCTTTATTATGTATGTCTTATATGTTAAGAGATGTATTTAAATTGATGGATGTAAAATTGACTAAGTATAAATTACTTTGAACAAACTCTTTTACAGTTTTAGTATAAATAGGATCTCTCATTGTTTAGAGAGGATATATTATGCAATTGATTGTAGAAAATCTCGCATGTGAGATTGATTAGACCTGAAGCTAGAAATGATGTTCTAGTCTCCTCTCCATGAATATTGAACTATGCTGGTTAAGGAATAAAGAGATCGAGATTTTTTTCTTAACATTTTCCCATTACATAACCTACTTTTAAGATTATCATAGTAACTCTTCATCAATATTGGATGTAAAATTGACTAAATATGAATCATTTGAAAATCTGCTAAACATATTTTTTTATACAAAAACTCTCCTATAGAACAGAATTATCTACATACATTGACCAGAAACTTAGTTTAAGCAATTTTCTCTTGATATCACAATTCTCAGGTATATAATTTAATGGATTCTTAGAGTGGAACTTGTAATGTGATAATGGAGGTAGTTAAAGACAGTACTGTACAAAAATTCTCCTATAGAAGTACATTTTGCAAACAAATTCAGAAGAACTTCATGTATAGATATATAATTGAGCTTCTTTTCAATAAAGATTTCATCACCATCATTGTATGTATATAATCTCTTGAATTGGCTGTTTATTCAATTGACTTGGAGGAATTCACTTTAGTAACTCATTCTCTTGATGTCCAATTTCATACAATTCCATATGTAACTCAAAATCTTAGACTAGAGGTAAACACTTTCTTAGTGACTCTCATATAGAAAAACTTTTTCTGAAAAAGCAATAACTTAACACATTTGTCCAGAAAATATGATGTAAAATTACATGGATTCTGAAATTCTTTTCAACATGTTTTTGTCTCTCTTTTATGTGAATAATCTATTTGCCAAATATCGATTGTTTCTTCTGGTGTATAATTAAAACATAACTTGAAAAGAGAATATAACTTTCATTGTTTGTTTCAATTCTAAAAATACCAATTCATGAGCATTCTATATAATTCAGTTCATTTGATCATTATTTTTTCCATTATTTTTCCCCTAATTATATATCTTCTGTAGTTCATAATTATTATTAATGGCTTATGTAGTTAATTTAATTATAATTTTTTTTTTCAACAACCTTAATTGATTAGCTCAAAATTAAAGAACCAATTTTGGGGAATATTGTTTAGGGAGACTCACAAAAATGCCCCTTTTTTAATACCCCTTTTCAAAAATGCCCCCTTTGGCTGTCCATTTTTAAAAATACCCCTTTTTATGTACAAAATGACTAAATTACCCTTCTTTTAATAAAAGATATCACAAATATATAAGGAAATATAACAAAATTAGGTCCACAAAATACAAAATATTTTTTGGCGGGAAAAGTGATCCCCCAATTTTTTCCGCCAAAACACTTGTAAAAACTTGTAAAACCTTTAAAATACCTTGTAAAATTTTCCCGTAAATTTTTTTCCCGCCAAAAAATTTTCCCGCCAAAAATTTTTTTTTGCGGGAAAAGTGATTCCGCAATTTTTTTGGCGTTAAATTTTTGGCGGGAAAAATTTACAAGGTATTTTAAAGGTTTTTTACAGGGTATTTATAAGGTTTTACAATGTATTTTAAAAGGTTTTACAACGTATTTATAAGGTATTTATAAGATATTATAAGATTTTACAAGCTATTTTATAAGGTTTTACAAGTTATAAGGTTTTACAAGTTTTTTATAAGGTTTTACAAGTTATAAATACCTTATAAAACCTTATAAGTACCTTGTAAAACCTTTTAAAATACATTGTAAAACCTTACAAAACACTTGTAAATACTCTGTAAAACCTTTAAAATACCTTGTAAATTTTTCCCGCCAAAAAACTTGCGCCAAAAAAATTGCGGAATCACTTTTCCCGCAAAAAAAAATTTTTGGCGGGAAAATTTTTTGGCGGGAAAAATTTTTACGGGAAAATTTTACAAGGTATTTTAAAGGTTTTTACAAGTGTTTTGGCGGGAAAATTGCGGGATCACTTTTCCCGCCAAAAAATATTTTGTATTTTGTGGACCTAATTTTGTTTCAAATAAGGGTAAAATGGTCATTAAAAATTAAAAGAGGGCAAACTTAAAAATGGACTCTCAAAGGGGGCATTTTTGAAAAGGGGTATTGAAAAAGGGGCATTTTTAACAATTTCTCTATTGTTTATATATGTGGTATATTGCGGTTCGGTATAAATTTTCGTGCCAAACATTTAGTTATAATGTTGTGACAAAATTTGAAATTCCAAATATATTTATACGTGATTTATAGATGTGATAATGTATATATATATACGTTTAGCAAATTATTTAACTACTTTATTTAAAGATTATTTATAAGATTATTAAATGGTATATAAATATTAAATAATACTATGTAATCTATAAAAAAAACACATGGAACGTTTCTTTAGAAAAAAAAAAGGAAGATGAATAGACTTCAAATTTTGGAGAAAAATAATAAGATTTCATTAGACAAATTTTGATAGTTAATGTCTATCTTCATTTTGGATGCTCAAGTATCATAACATGGAGAGCTATCTTCTTCTTATATATATAGAATTTATGTAGAAAACAAAAGCAGTTTGATTATTAATTGTTCGGTAATTGTCAGCAAAAAACATCACCAATGCTATTTGTCGGACTGGACCATCTTTATTGTTTACTAGGATCAGAAAAATCCGATATTTCTTGGGTCCGTCATCATAACCAAACCCTAACGGTTCCTGTTAGTATTATCGAGAGCAGCCAAAGTAGGCAATTCTTGGTTGGGTCGAATCGGGTCGGGTTGGTTTCAAGGTGGGCTCGTGGGTGATCCAAATGGATAGGAAAATGTTTTAGTAGGAAACGTGGACCATCTCTTAACCCTTCACTTCCCTTAGTGGGATTCTTCGTTTTCGGTAAGTACGTAGCCATCGGACCCATGGCCATGCTTACTTTGTCTTCAATTTTTTTTTCATATAATTCATAAAGTTTTTAATTAATTTTAAAAATTCCCTTCTATTTTCTAGATAATGTGAAATCTCCTTTTCCTCTTTCTTTCTATCACATAACAATTTCTTTACTTCAAATTTAAGAAAAAATCGATTTCAATTTTATGAAAAGCAAACTTGCATGACTCATCATATTAAATAAAGAAAGAGTATAAATAAAGAATTATAGACTTTTCTTTCACAAAAGAGCCATCTATTAGAATGGGAAAAATGTCAAAAAAATCATGAACTTTCAAATTTGGGACGATTTAATCTTGGACTACGATGAAGACATTTAAATCATAAAGTTTTTGTTGACTTTACAATTAATTAGCGAAGTTTGTTTGACTCGCCGTTTTAGACACATCGATTTCATTTTCTAACCCTAGAATCTCAATCTCTCTCTCTCGCTTCCCTCTGTTGAAATTCCGACTGATGATGGCTAAAACTCGTGGGGGAAGAGAAGAATTCCGGTTCGGCGGTCACCGCGACTGAGTCAAGCAGCAGCCGCGGAAGCTCAGCTTCGCTTCTGTAGGATTTGGTCCGAAATTTTCCGTAGGATTTGGTCCGAAATTTTCCGCGGCTGCTGCTTGACTCAGTCGCGGTGACCGCCGAACCGGAATTCTTCTCTTCCCCCCACGAGTTTTAGCCATCATCAGTCGGAATTTCAACAGAGGGAAGCGAGAGAGAGAGATTGGGATTCTAGGGTTAGAAAATGAAATCGATGTGTCTAAAACGGCGAGTCAAACAAACTTCGCTAATTAATTGTAAAGTCAACAAAAACTTTATGATTTAAATGTCTTCATCGTAGTCCAAGATTAAATCGTCCCAAATTTGAAAGTTCATGATTTTTTTGACATTTTTCCCCTATTAGAATACAAAGAAGTTCATTTCTCTATCAAAAATAATTTTGTTATATACATAAGATATATATAAAGGAAATAAATATATAATCCAAATTTGAAAGGAACAAATACGTACAATTAGCGACAATTAAAAAAAAAAATCTTTTACCAAAAAAAAAAAAAAAAAAAATCTTTGATATATACATTTCATATTTTACAAAAGTGGATAACAACGAAATTGTATTATGGTCTACTATTAAAGAAAACTATGTTCTTGATATATATTTGACAATTGTCTGACTTTTATAAATTAGTTTGGAGGTATCATCAACAATGCCACTCTTATTGATTTTATAATGATTCTTGTACTTATAATTAATTTATCACCTAACCATTAAATTAAACCTAAACTGAGAATCTTAAAAATAAACGGATATTCTAAATTAGTAAAGACAAGAACAAACTAGGTTAATAATTTAAAAACTGAAATAATAAGACAGCAACATTTGTATCGTTTAGCTTCTAATTCAATACTTATAAAAAGCAGTGTAGATAAATGTAGTTGGTACGGTTCAGTAAGGTCGGTATAGTCATTGCAAATAAATGATTGGATCAAAAATGTTTTAATATCGAATTAATTGAGGTTGTTGAATGTTTTTGGCTAACTTCAACTAATAGTTTTAGCAGTAACAATATTGTTGGGGTAAATTTCAATTAAAAGCACCAACATTTCAGGTTGTGATAATTGGGTCAAACATGCAAAAAGACTTTCTGGTAACTTATTTCCTATGTAAATATTATCCTGAATACATCAAATTCGAAGACTGACTAGTGCTCGACCTTATTAAACGTGAAGTAAATGTTCAATGGGATGCAACATTCTCGTACTCCCTCTGTTTCATTTTAACACTTTTCACACAAATTAAGAAAACATATTAAAATTTCTGTAATACTCTTTAAATTCAAATTGACTTTTGATATTCTTCTATAAACTTGAGGTTAAAATCGAAACTTTATACCAAATATTACATTAAAAATCTAAAACGACACTTATTTTGAAACGCAAAAGTAATCCTAAAACGACACTCTTTGCGAAACGGAGAGAGTATAAAGCAGTAACGATGCTATATTACCCTAACTTATCGAACACATGTTTTGTAACGTGCTTTAAAGTCATTAGTCACCAAACTTACGAACTATGTGATAGATCGATAAGTGACTGATCCATCTACCCTAAAATATGGTGATCCGATATCCAAACTCGGTAAACTCTCTAAATACTTCTATTAAAAATTAAAAAAATTCCACCTAAAGAGAATGGAGAATCCAAATCCAGAATTTGACATAAAAGACTAATTCTTACACATAAAACTGACCCCAAAAAACTAAAGGGACCGAACTAAACAATAAAACAAACAACTTAGAAAGTTCAAAAATTGAATAAACGTTTTCTTACTTAAACGTAGAAAGATATTCGGAAAACATCACACTAGTCCTAGTGGTCTAAATGACTTTGGTTGGTTATATTTTCTGTAACACAAATATATTTATTTCTCCAATCAACAATTATTAAAAAAGAAATTCGCATGATGAGTTGATGACGATATAAAAAATCTTGCGTGAACAATACCCAAACAATTTAGTTTTTCTTTTCCCTCTCCTTAATACCTCTTAACAAAAACTTATCTCCTTACAAATGTTCTTGACAAAATTTTAGTAATTGTTTGCTAAAGTCTTGGGTCGGTGAACTTTACACCATTGGTCTATATTCACTGCTTCATCAGATTGGTCAACACGAATCTGAACATTTTACTCTCTAAACATTTCAAACATTGCAGTTTGCCCATGTCTTTTGACTTCAACAAAAAAAATTACAGAAGTTTCAATATATCTTGAACAAAAGCTTCAATATATACATTAAAAATTAGACCATTCACAAAAAAAAAAAAAAAAAGTACGAAAGTGAAGAACCAACATACATATATCCTTTTTTTGGCCCATGCATGTGAATATGTAGCAAGCGACACGCTTCTTTGTCCCCTCTTTTATTACCATTTTTTATTGGGAAATTGACACAAATAGCCCCAAAAAAGTTGTTTTTTTCCAAAAATAGCATCTCATTTGAAAAGTTCCACAAATAGCACCATAAACTTCAATTTAACTTAATGAAAATATAAGATAGAAAATAAAAAAGAGAGCAAACACTAATCTAATATTAAATTGTATCAAAATTGTTTTAAATAGTAGAAATATATACCCTAATTTGGAAATAGGGAACCCAAATATAATACCACAAACTAATATTAAAATAAAAATTTCTTTTAAATGGTGAAAATATATACCCTAAATTGGAAATAGGGAACCCAAATATAATACCATAAACTAATATTAAAATGAATCAAAATCTCTTTTAAATGGTAGAAATATATACCCTAAATTGGAAATAGAGAACCCAAATATAATATTTTAAATTTATTTCTAATTGATTTTGTTGAATAGCTTTTATATAAAAGTTGTGGTATTATTGAAAAAAAAAAACTAGTGATAAAATTTTTAGAACAAAAACACTAATAGTAAGTTAACTAGTGCTATTTTTGGAAGTTTATGGAGTGTGTGCTATTATTGTCAATAAAACTTGTTTTAGGGCCATTTTTAGGAATTTCTCTTTTTTATTCTTCCTTTTTCTCTTTTTCACAAAAAAAAAAAAAAAACTAAATTTATTTCATTATTTTCTCATTTTAATTCCTAATTTCATTTCTTTAAAATCACCTATAAAAATAATTAAATTCACCTTCTTCCCCAAATCTCTCTCTTTCTCTCTTCTTCCAATTTCTCCTTCTCCTCTTTTTCTGCAGAAACTATCAAAAAATCTCTTCGTTTTCACAAATTCTCATTTACTATATTAAAAAAAAAACCCTTTCAAAATTCTTCTTCTTCAAGAAAATGGCGGTGGATCTTTTATCGGAAAATTCTAATATGAGTCCAAGAATCTCATTTTCACGTGACTTTTGTCAATCAGACGCAATACCAATCGAGAAACGTCCCTTAAGATCATCAAACTCTAAACCATCAAGTCTCAATTCAAGCATAGATTTCGATTTCTGCATTCCCGGCGGCGTAAATTCCGGCGAAAGCTTCGACCAAGGTTCTTGGTCCGCTGATGAACTCTTCTCTAACGGCAAAATCTTACCAACAGAGATCAAGAAAAAACCAGAACCGGGAAAAAAAGAACCAGAACCAAAACCGGTTAAGACTAAACCGGATTCAAGAAAGCAGAGGAAACAAAACGAAGAACAACAAGAAGACGACGTGATCATCACGACGGAGGAGAAAACCAATACGAAGTCGTTTTGGGGGTTTAAGAGAAGCAGTAGTTTAAACTGTGGAAGTACTTATGGTCGGAGTTTATGTCCGTTACCGTTACTAAACCGGAGTAATTCAACCGGTTCAACATCGAGTAAACAGAAACAGAGCAGCTCAAGGAAACATAACGAACATGTGAAGTTACAACAATCTTCATCGTTGTCTTCTTCATCTTCTGCTTCGTCTTCGTTGAGTAATAATGGTTTTTCGAAACCACCATTAAAGAAAAGCTATGGAGGGTATAGTTATGGTAGTCATCATGGAGGTGGTGGGATTAGAGTGAGTCCGGTTATAAATGTTGTTCCTTCTGGGAATTTGTTTGGTTTTGGTTCGATGTTTTCTGGTAATGGAAGAGACAAGAACAAGAAGAGATAAAATGTAAGAATAGATATGTTTTCTGGTTTTACTGTTTTATTCTTCTTCTTCTTCTTCTTGTTCTCTGAAACTCTGAAGATTTTCTGACAGTGTGTTTTGTGGATCCCATGCCAGTATTATTTTTTAGACTATTGTGGTGTAATTGTGTTCTTTTTTATTTGTTAGTTTGTGTTTTTTTTTTTAATAAGAGGCTGCTAATTTCAGTTATTTGTTGATCAACTATCACCATTAAGATATTTATGTGTATTTGTTTAAATAGTTTAGGAGTACTTTCTAGAAAAAAATTATTAAGTGATTTAGGTGTGTGATTTTTTTTATAATGATTATTGTTTAAATATTACTTATTTTACAATGAGAGGGATAAAGATAACAAAAGAAAAGAGTTTTACAAGTTGTACATGGATGAGATAATTAACTACATCGGAATTAAATAAAGTTTTAACCTAAATTCAATCATATTTTGTTGGTATCATTGAAGATGAAGCACTTATTTGTTATATAGAATAGATATAAAAAAATAAATATTTATAGTTATGTTTTTGTTATTTGAACATGTTTTGATTGTTTATATCGAAATTTTAATTAACTTATTATGGTGCACAAAAAAAAAAAAAAAAAAAAAAAAAAAAAAAAAAAAATTAACTTATTATAACTATCATTCTAATTTTTATTCCAACTTAAATTAATTTTCTTAGTACCAAAGATTGTGAACCTTAGATCAATAGTCTTTTTAAAAGCAAAAACAAAATTAATTAGTCTTATCTTCCCAAAGATTGTGTGGATCAAGTAGGGGTGGTAGGTTTCAGCCGGCCGTGTCCTTCCAAGTTTTTAATCAATGAACTTCAATTGATTCGTTTACTTGAATAATCAAATATTGTACATTTAGTAGTTGAGAATATATAACCTTGACTTAGTCTATTACTAAACTAATTTTGGTAATATAATAGTGACTAACTAATGATAAAACTGTAGAAAACAATGATGAGAGAGTTATCAAATACAATTAGAAAGTGGGACAAGACAAGTGACAGGTAAACAATTATCTTTGGAGCTTGTCCTATTCTGTTCCTTTTGAATATTTCTCACATGGTGTGTATTACCAATTAATGTGAATTATCACTAAAGCAATGCAAAGAAAAAGGAAAAAAAATAGAAATAATTGATGTGAAATCTCTACTTTTCTCTCTATCATTCCATGTAAAGTTAAGCTTAACGTCGTGCCAATTATTCCTTTATTGTTTTCTACGTTTTTTTTTCCTTCAATTTTACGGTTTAAATTTGCTAATAAGGAATTTAATTTTTATACTTTACCGGCCGTAACAATCTTAGTTAGTTCACACGATTCCTATCAAAATTCTTTTATAATTTTAGTAAAATTTGTTGACCACAACTATATCTTGTCTACACCAAATCAGATTGCGATGAAACTGACTTTTCTAAGGCTTAGTAATGTTTTGAAAGGTATAGTCAAGAGTCAAGTAAACAATGATGGCACCATCCAACTGTAATGTCAATAGGATATGTAGTTATATACCATATGCTTTTATGTTGGATGGAAGTTTGTGGGCTGGATGGTCTAAAGAAAAAAAGGGTGTACGTAGTCCTTCACTTTATGGGTAGAATTTTCCAAACGAGTACTTGTTGCTTGAATTCATACATATGTGTGCTAGTTAGGGTAAAATTCGCGGATTTGAAAAAGACCATGTCGTCATAAGCCGGGTTTGGAGAGTATTATTTAGATGCAAACACAAAACGGTTTCGCAAGTTAGTCTAAATGTGGATAGTAGTTTCTAATGGGCTAAATGCATGTAGATCACAACGGATTGACCTATGAATGTGATACTTTAATTACACATGTATTAGTTGTTAGTTTTAAATACAAGTGTGTATATTTTTATATTCATTTTATCAAGTAATTTAATTTGCTTTTTTGATATTTTTATTTTATTTTATTATCAACTATAAATGATCAAAATTCGATTTTATTATGTTGTAGCAGGTTAAGATATTTTACGGATTTTTATGGACAATTCTACAAACCTCAATTTTAGAAACGCCAAGTCTAATATGTCCCGTTATGAGTTATGATCATTCAAGTTTACTAGTCAGTCTCTGGACTCTTGAAATTTGAATTTATGTATGTGTGATAGATATATGATGTATATGTGAAGGCAATTTGCTGCTTATTCGATTGGGAAAATAGAAGATATACAAATTAAAAAGCTCATACAACACAAAGCATGTAGAAGTCTAGCTAGGTTTGCATCAAAATAGTCATCAACAAGCTTAAGATTTTTGCTATTCTAAGCAACTTCCATGGAGCAGTCCTTTTTTAAAATTTAGAGGATGAATTAGTCTCCGTGCATGCTATTTCCTTCGTTTTATTTTAGGATATTGTACGTTTTATGTATTTTCAAAGAAGTATATAAATAGTTCAAGAAAAAACTAAAAAAAAGTTTTACACATTCAAATTATTGGTTTCAACTATTTTTAGCCCCAAATTTTTTTTTACATGTTCAAGGATAGAGCATTTAGCAATAATTCAAAAAGTCGATAGCTATCTAATGGTCCAGTCATATTTTCTTTATAACTTTATTAGTTGTGTTGCATGATTGAAAAAAATTAAGTTTCTGACAAGTTTATAGAAACTTTAAAGAACTCATTTTATTGAAGACATGCACTTAAATTTATTCTTATTGGAACCTTACTTACATAGTTACATCACTACATCCAACGTTTATATCCAAAATTAATTTACATAAGTTTGAGTTTCCTTTTATAAAAAAGTACAATATTTTTCTAGCCTACTAACCGATGATGATCACATTTTAAATAGTTCACACTTCAAAGTCTTTTCATTTGTTACTATAAATCGAAACTAATTTTGAGATATATACAAAATTGGGAATTTTCTTCGCAATTGTCCTATAATACAAAAGAAGAAGAAGACGAAGTTATCATTGTGACACTGTTATTAGATCACTTTTAAGACAAGGAAGTATGACAATTATAATCTGGACGATGTCAACCGCCACATGGTTGTAGGACACTAAAAACACTTTAATCCTATTCTCTTCTGGTTGTCACTAATTTTCCCTTTTCTTTTTATGAGATACATATATCTCTATTAATTATTTTATTTTGTGTCCCTTTCAACAAAATTCATATATACATGAAAATTTTGCTACTAACATATGTTAATTTGGGACTAAATTAACCTCTTGCAATATTGATTTGATTGGTATAGAATAAATTTAGTAAGATCCACATATTGTCAATATAGTACGATAAAGTGTTTGAATGTTGATTAATTTTTTTTTCAGGTTTGTTTTAATTTATATGTATGGAAAATAACCATTTCTGTTAGTTTCTTTGATCATAAAGGTTCTTTAAGAAACTTACGAGTTACGACTGAATTCCGATTGGAGCACATGGATTAAGTATAATATGGGCTAAACAAGACTAATTATGTTCGATTCATGCATTTTAATCAAGAATAATATGCATGGTGCATTAACGAAATAAGTATTCATATCTTAAATTTATGCATATCTTAAATCAAAACTAGAACCGAATTTTATTTCGATTCCGTTTGGTTGTGTTCAAATTTGATTAGGTTTTAGGAAAAAGCTGATGAAAATATAAGTAAATAACTCATTTTAATTATCATTGCAGGCTTTATGTTTAGATGTATTTTTCATATTTCTATATAAATATTAAAATTTAATAAATTTACCGACATTGTCCGGTTTGATTTGGCTAGACCAATTTTGAGTTCAGCTATTATGCTCGGTTTATTCGATATATTCTGAAATTCAATTTGATTTCGGTTCGGCGAATCCTAGGTTGGTTCGGTTACTAGGCTCAAGAAATAATTACATTAAAACCTCAATCATGCAAGTGATAAAGCAAATATAGAGAGCCTAGTTGAGTTCAATTATCATTAATTAACACATATTCATGCATGCACATGAAGTTAACCGTATATATATTTAGTCCAAAACCACGTGCAAACTAAACCAGAAATAATTACATAATACTATATAAACTTCTATTATTCAAATTCATGCAACACCAAGATATCATACTTTTGAATATTAAAAAATGCTAGGTTGGTTATGCCAAAAAGAAATGTTAGGTTGGTCGAGAATTGTTCATATGGCACGTACTGGAAAAAAGCATGTGGTCCAATCTTGTTATTGATAAAATCGTTTTAAGCTATTTGCTTATCCATCTTAAAAATTTGACAGTTTCTTGATAAAGTAATTCTTAAGCTAAGATTGTCATGGCATTCAAAAAAAAAATGTCGATTCTAATTTTTTTTCTAGAGAGAGTATTTAGGTTTGCTTTCTGCCTTTCTATTTATAAGGGTCAAGGAGAAGTTAGTCGTCTAAAGCATATTTTTCACCAACATTCCACGAAAATTTCTTGTTACTCAGAAATTAATGGGCATGGAAAATTTGTGGTTTGTAATCCCAACATCTCTTTGTATGCGTAACAAGAGATTACTTTATTATACAAAAAGAAAGAAAAAAACAGTAATTCACTCTAATCTCTTTGGTTTACGAAGAACGGCCGGGTCGGTTTTCTTCAAATCTCAACTTTGAACCAAGTCCAAGTGAATAAATGAGACCAATTTTGTTTGTTATTTATTTTTTAATAGATCATATAGATGAATGGTTACTATTTTGGATGGGTTTGAAAAGTGCTAGTTCATAAGCCCAACATCTTTTCTATGTGTAACAAGAAGAAGTTCATAAGCCCAACATATTTTCCATGTGTAATTAAAAGAAAAAGAAAGTGGGTCGTCAAACTCATTATATTTTGAAAATCTCAAAAAGTCCTACTTGTATTTGTATTTCAAACTAGCAAAGTACAAATGCCATCATAATCACTTTGCCAATGACAGTAACAAGCCAGTATGGAGTACTAACATCTATAACAAAATCATACATATTAGACTTAGATACCATTTTTTGGCAATAAGATCGTCACACATTGCTTTCTCGACCCCATAATACAAAAGAAAATTGGAGCAAACATATTCATGTTGCTGTGATTTCCATTAGCACACTCTGGAGAGTTGGCTACTCTTGTGAGTTTCTTATCGCTTTCACCAGATTCTTTTTGAGTCATTCTAAAAAATCTCTAACCCAAAATCATCCACACACATCATTGTCCATTCTATTTCAAGAAAAACATTGTTTTGTGAAGAACGTTTCAAAAATTAGACTAAAAGATGTTGGAGATACAATCCAAGCCCCACATCGGAAGTTTGATGGGACAATCAATAATATATAAAGGGTTAGGGCCAATCCACTAATTGCCAATTGGTTTTTAGTTGGAAGCCCAGAATTAGCCCAAATTTAACATGGTATCAGAGCCCAAGGTTCAAATTCTGGTGGACCTAGAAAAGTGGATACGAACATACCTCAAACCCGAGTAATGGGGGCCCGAGAAAGGGGCTTATTATCGGTCCGAGTGAGGGATCGAGGAGGTGTGTTAAGATCCATGTGGTCCTTGGATTGAAGGGGAGATTGTTGGAGATACAATCCAAGCCCCACATCGGAAGTTTGATGGGACAATCAATAATATATAAAGGGTTAGGGCCAATCCACTAATTGCCAATTGGTTTTTAGTTGGAAGCCCAGAATTAGCCCAAATTTAACAAAAGAATTGTTTTATATGGGCTTTTGTTTTGCAGGATCAATGACTGCGACCGAATTTTGTTTATTTGGATGTCACATGGCAACCGATTAGCGACCTTAATTTTAAATCATTGATTTTATTTAGTGATGTGTTTAAAAAATATGTTGACAAGTCACATCCACTACAAATAACAAAAAATGTATCTTAAGATACAAAAATATTATAGAATTGTAAAATAACATTTTCCTATACTATAATACTATAAAAATGATCCCATATTATTTTGTTAGTATTTTGGCAACAACCAAAATTTTTAATTTTAATATATATCAGTTATACAGTTTAAAACATCACATATACTGTGGCGTCAAAACAAAAAAAAAAAGGAAATAACCATAACTGTTTAATTTTCAGCATGATGTTTGATCAAACCACATGGTTCTAGAGAAAACTCCAGGAATTTCCTTTTTGTTCATATATCTTGGTCAAATTATTACTTTACGTAAATAGTAAAATTGGCTTACTATTTCCTTCATTTTAACAAAAAAAAATTGTGTCATTTTTCCTCATTAACCCTACTTATTTTTGTTACTTTTGGAATCGTTTCGAGTTGGGAATTTCAAACAGTTGTGTTACTAACAATTTTCTATTTACAGCTAAAAAATAATTTATATTGAAAGTATGTGTGTGTATATATATTCGTAAAATTGCTATATATATTTTGGAAAAAGGTAGGTCCGTAAATTGAACGGCTATACTGAAAAATAATTTTATATATCTTCATATAAGTATACCATGAGTTATTGCTAACAGTGAAAAAGTAAATAATTTTTTTTTTTTTTTGAAAAAATATTTCTACTTTTTTTTTTTGAATTTAATGTTAAATTATATTCAAGAAAAAAATAAACGTTTCTACATTTTCATGCAAACTTTAGATATGAAAAAACTTCTAACAAGAGTCTAATTAATCTTGTCTTGTGGCAAACCATGTTTGGAGTCCTCCCACGAGAGCAACATTCCCTCCTCTTGTAAGCGTACTCATCCGATTACGAACATTCTTATCAATTATTCGTACCAGCTTCTCCGTCGTTGCAGGTTGTTCTCCATGTCGTCGGTTGTTTCTTTCACCCCAAATGGAGTGAATCGTGTTCTGGAAAGCATAACCAACAAGAAACCTTTTCACCTTGTCCAACTCTTTGCTAGCAAGTAATGTCATCACATCCCTCCAGTTTTGCGTGAACTTATCAACAAGGATTCCTTTCACTAGTTGTTCCCATACCTTCCTTGAATATGGGCAGGAGAAAAACAAGTGATCACAATTCTCCATAGGATACTTGCATAGAATGCAGCTCGGATCTACATTCTGGTTCCATTGTAGCATTCTTTCACCTGTTGCAATTCGATTTTTAACCACCAGCCATGTAAGAAACGCATACTTAGGGGTTGCGTTAGGGAACCAGATTTCTTTGTAGCCATTCATCAATGGTTTAGCGATTCGTATCTGTGACCACGTCTCCCTTGTAATAAATTTCTTCTTATAGCAGTCATTCTTGCCTTTCCATAGAGCCACATCTCGCACCCCCTGTTTTCGGTTTTGTTTCTGGTTCGTCACTTCCTCCTCAACCCGATTCAGTAATGCTTGTCTATGCCTTCTTCTTCTAGTCATAGACATTACTTCTCCAACTGAACTCTGTATTTGGATTCCTAAATCAATACAACCTCTGTCCCCTAAGAAATCATGAAGACGTCCCAAGGGGTTCCATAAATCAAACCAGAACGAAGTCGTGTCACCGCTGTTCACTTCCACGCGATGGAATTGTTTTGCTGTCTCTCGGTATTTGAGTATCTTCTTCCAAATCCATGAACCATAAGTTACAACGTTATTAATTAATTTTTTGTTAAATTTGATATTAATTTTTAAAAATTAAACCCGTCCATCGGACGGGTCCTTCTCTAGTCCCATATGTTTTTATGTTAGCCTTTGGCAACAATCAAAATTCCGGTTCTCCGTATTATCTATTAACTAGTCATTATCTATATATTATAATGTATCTCATTACGAGCAAATATAAAACACATTCATAAGCTATATGAACATTTAGTTGTAATATATAATCATTTATACAATAAAATAAACATCATATTCACATATACTGTTCGATAAGAAAGTCACGAAAACTATTTAACTTTCTGCATGCATGATAGATGTTTTAATCAAACCACAGTATTCTAGAGAAAGCACCAGGAATTTTTGTTTTGTTTCATCTTGGTCAAAATGTTACTTTTTGCAAATAGTAAAACTGGGTTTCCTATTTTCTTCATTTTTTTGACAAAATTTGATCCCTTCTTTTTTTGTTTCCTTTAGCATCGTTTCGTGTTGGGAATTTTCAAACAGTTATGTTACTAACAATTTCCAATATATAGCTTAACCAAATATTTTTATATTTGGAAGTATGTGTATATATATGAGTAGAAGAAAAAATAATTGGTACTGTGTTTAGATAGAAGTGGGGGAATGCTTGAGATTCGTAGCGTGTATGGGTTATTGTCCGTGACATCTCAGAACTCGTCAGACTCGGACAAAGACGCAACTTCTGCTTTTCCTGTCTTATTACACTCTTAATATTTCAAACTTTTCCCCCTATATACTTACCCATTTATATATATAGTTCACTACATTTTTTTTAGACACTAAAATCTACAAATAATGAAGCTATTGACTCTTGATTAGTGTAACACAAACTTGCAACAACGTTGGATATAGTACTTGATAAAAAGTTTAGTGAAAATTGAACGATATAATTACCCGAAAGTAGATTACTAGAGTCGTCTGATTATCTGAATCGAGCTTATTTGATATCTCGACTATAAAAGAAAATGATATTTGTAATTTAGGAGTCCTTTATTGGTTGGACCAAGAACCTTCCAAATGGATTATGTTCGAATCTTGTCATTGGAGAAGAGACTAATTTACTCGCTCTAAATTTTCTTACAAACTACCCTTATTGTTATTGGGATGTCAAAAAAAAAAAACTCTCAATACATTATAGAAACTTGCAAAAATGATTAAAACATGATTTTTTCGTAACCATTTGTAACTCGCACGATAATTTCTGTGAATCCATTTTATATACTTTAAAAGAAAATCATGATGAACAGTTTTGGAAAAAGAAAAATTTAAAAATTTAATGAAAATTTCATAAGCTTTGAAAGTTCTTTTTATGATCCCATTATTATTTGACAATTTTGACTCATTATATTGGTCGTAACCTTCGCTAATTCATAGGTATTTTGTGAATCCACACCTTTGAGTACTTACAATTATTACTTGATACAATAATAAAATTTTGTCCATGAACCTAAACATAACAATTGGACGTAAAAAAAAATCCTTTAACACATAGATAATGCTCTCACACACTCTAGTCTAGACTCTAGACTATAAGAAATTCTGATTTCGTGCGTTTTTATTTTTTAACATTGACATAGTAATAATTTCTCATTTTGCTTCGTCACCTATAACCGAAAATTTTGCAGCTCTATATTATATTTGTTATTGCCCTAGGAGACAAGCTAGTACCACAACCTCTAAACCCCATCACACTGTGGTCATCCATCCATAAGGTCAGGTCGTTGTTTAGCCTCTTCAAATTTTTTTTTTCTTTGTCACAAAACTAGTGTTGTCCACATGTCGTGAATTAATTGGCCACAAAAAATCATGCTATCGTATATTTTTGCCCTTTTTCAATATAGGTTATAAAAAACAAACACTTTAGTTTTTCTTTTCCTTCAGTTTGGAACAAAAACCAATACAAAGTTGGAACTGAGAAACGGACTACAGATGAAGCTGGATTCCTCAAAAACGAGAGAAACAGAAACCTCGAACCTCTAACCCTAATTGTCCGGAACCACATTTTTACGCTTCTAATCTCTACTCTCTAAACATATACTCAAAACTAATCTCCATTTTTGTTTCTCTTTTTTGAGTCTTTTCTATAGTCTACTTGTATCAGCTACTTAACCTTTTGTGCGCATGCTTCTCTCTTTCTTCTGTAACAATCTCTCTCGAGCCCCTTTCACCGTCAGTGACAACAGAGAGAATCACAGTAATAATTTTCACAGAGAAAAAAAAACACAAAAAGATTTACTCTTCTCTCTTTCAATCACTTCTCGTCACTATCGTTTTGCTTTTGTCTCCTTTCACTTTTTTTAAACTCTCAATTGCGAATATTTACCCGTTGAGTTCTCAATTCTTGACACATAAACTTTTTTCCATTCTTCTAAAAAAAGCTCTGTTTCTTTCTTTCTTCTTCCACTATAGTGTACAATTGTCGTTTTCTTGATTTTCCAACTGTCTTCTTGATGTACATTCATCTCTGAGAGATTCCCCAAACTCACAAAAGCTGAGTGACTTTTTTCTTTTTCTTTTAAGAATCAGAATTCAAAGAAAGTGTTGTTCTTTTTTCTCTGGGTCTTTGCTTCTTTCTTGATTATGTGATAAAGTTATGGAATTTGAGACAATGTGTCTCTAAAGGAGACTTTTTTACTGTGTTTGAGATCTTTTTGAGCTTGTGGGTTTGTTAGGGTTTCGTTATGACGGGAGAGTTACAGGAAACGACGGCGCCGTGTGCGGCTATAACTGAGAAACGACCAAATCGACTTGGTGGTTGTGTCGGTGTTTTCTTCCAGCTCTTTGATTGGAACCGACGCTTTGCTAAAAAGAAACTCTTTTCTCGCAAATCACTTCTTCCTGGTTAGTCTCTGTCTCTGTCTCAGTTTATGTTTGAAAGAGAGTGTTGTTGAGCTTCTGTGTAATGAAGGAGTTTCTTATGAATTGTTAGGGAAACAAGTGTCGAAGAGGTTTGGAGGGAATGAGAAGATGTTAAAGTCAAAGCTTAATCTGGTGATTATGTCTCTTTTTTTGTTAAAGTTTATATCTTTAGTTTTTGATTTGAGTAATTGTTGATTTTTCTGTATTTGTGTTGAACTGATAGATTGATGATGAGAACAGAGGAAGTTTTCCTAATAGAGGTGAAGTTGGAGAGCTTAAGAAGCATGAAATGAGATCTCCTAGTTTAGTAGCACGTTTAATGGGACTTGAATCAATGCCATCTAGTCATAGAGACAAAGGGAAGAATAAGAAGAAGAAACCGTTGTTTTCGCAGATTCAGGATACCGATAAATGTGACTTGTTTGATGTGGAAGAAGAAGAAGATAGTGGTTTTGATAAGTTAAGGCCACAGAAGATGCAGAGAACAACGGGAGTGTGTGATAGGCGTGTTGCGGTGAAGAAGTTTGGCTCTGATGCGTTGCAGATTAAGAATGTTTTGACTAGAGTAAGGAAACATCATCAGTATAATAGTCATCATCAGCATCAGAAACTAGCTTCTCCTGTTAGAAGTCCGAGGTTGAATAGAAAAAGTTCTAGGTTGATTGATGCTGCTGCTAGGATTCTTGAACCGGGGAAGAGAAATGCGAAATGCGCTATTGCTTATCCTGGTTCTTCGGGGTTTAGAAGGTTTGAAAATGCTGGGAAAGAACCGGTTGAAGTTGTTGTTTCACCGGAGTTTCAATGTGGTTATAATAGTAGTGTTGCTTCTTGTAAAGCTTGTGGTAGCTTGGTTGATGTTAATGGTTCGAGTCCGGTAGTTGAAGAAACTGGAAAGAACGTGGCGTGTGTTTCTGAATCAACGCCTTTTCAACGGAGTAAAAGAAATGTGTTTTGGAGAAATGAAGACAGTACAGATCAAGTGGTGAGGAAAGCTCTACACCGTGCTCGATATGACTTCAATGGGAAGCATGGAAAGGATGAAATGTCGCTGCCGGGTTTTAGAAACAGAGATTATCATAATAAGGTGTTGCATAGGGAGGAAAGGTTTACTCCGGAAGCTCGATCTTTCGCCTTACCGAGTAAAAGAGGTTGTTCTTCACCTGCTAATGCTATCAACTGTAAAGAGAAGGACTTTATAGCTATGAATAGAGGTTCAACTAGTAGGAATCATCACTTGAAGTCCCCGGTTAAATTTGAAAACTCTGATTTGAATCTGCAGAGAAAATCTCAGACTAGAGTTGAGGAGTCTAGTAGTAGATCAGTATTAAGCACGCCTGGACGGAAGAGGAGGCTAGCTTGTGATAGTGGTCACGGACGAGGAAGTAGCTTTACGAGTCCAGTGTCAAAAAGGTTAGATGGTGAATGCTCTTGCGCTGTTAGTAATGGCCCCAGCGGTAGCAATGAAACTGCATTTCCATCACTGAAACTTGGTTCACTTCACAGAAATAATAGCCAATGCTGTAGAGAAACTAAAGAGAGAAAAGGAGTTCAACGTGTTCCAAGACCATCCTTTACGAAAAGGCCACCGCTTGATGTAGGTACTCTCGGGTTGATTCAGCAAAAGTTGAAAGAATTAGCTTCTCAAGAAGAAGATGAGGTTATAGGAGGAAGTGCTTTTCCCAATAAATCAGCATCTTTGATTCTTCATGAATTGCTATCTTCTTTAGCTTTGGAGCAGCGTTATAATCGAGATATCGATATGCCTTACGCAGAAACAGCTTATCGGGTATGTTTATAATCTCCGAAGACTTCCAGTTTTAAGTATTTCCCTATCTCTTTATTCATTATGCTTCTTGCTTCTTGCAGAGGAAAGGCAAAACAGAGTTGTGGAGCTCCGTTGGAAATGCTAACAGTGAGTACACTAGCCCCGGTTCTGTACTCGATGCATCTTTCTCCAATGAGAGTTGTTTTTCAAATAGCTTTGACAATGTCTCAGGTACATAAAGATAGTCAGACAGCAATTAACTTCTTAAAAAACGTCAGTTCTTGTTTCTGAAACTTGAAACTGCTTTTATGATTTGTAGTTCCAGGCCAAATGAGACTACCTCTAGAGCCTATAGAACCCGATTGGACCATTCTCGAAGATTCCGCGACTTCATTCACGAATTCAACAAGTGGTGGTAATTATCAAGCGATCGCGAGTCTTGTTAGCCATGTCTCTAACGTCCTGCGATGTTTAAGCAACACAGGTCTCATATTAACGCAGCAGAGATTCACAATTGCTAGAGAAGTCATTATCCACACCGAGCTATTAGTTGGTACCACTAATACACAAGAGAACTACCTCATCAGACCAGAACTCTTCGACGAACTAATGATCTACGCAGCTCGTTCTGATAATCTAGTCAACCTCCCTGGACTAACCGGTGGGTTCCTCGTAGATGCCATGATTGAACACTTGGAAGAAAGAAACATTTCCTGCGGACTAAATCCTTTGAGTGCTAAACCTGACGAGTTGATTCGAGGAGTTCTTGAAGAAGTTCCAAAGTGGACTCGGATTAATATGGATGAGGTTATCGGTATCGAAATGGAGAAATGGCTTGATCCTGAAACTCATCTATTTGGAATAGGATCAGAGATTGCATACGAGATCCTTCGGTGTTTGGTTAGCGAGTTAACAACCGATCTTGGGAAATCCTTACCAGTGAAAACTAATCTCTTTTAGAACTAATCAATGTCACCATTTCTTGTGCTACTACAAGTCTACAACGATAATGTTTATTAGCTTTCTGATAACTACGCAAGTTTTTAGGCATTACTTATACAAAATCTGAAAAAGAACTAATCTTTATCAATCAAAACCCATTGAACACAGAGACACTCGTAGAAGAAAAAAACCAAACTTTGAGCGACAAATGTTAGATTTTAGACACAACAAGGATCAAAGAATCAGTAAATTTGTCTGTAACCTAGAATAGTCCGACCACCACCACCACCAATTGATTTCCTTCCTCCTCCTCCTCCACCTCCGCCGCCGCCGATAGATTTCCTTTTACCTCCACCACCGTTAATAGCTGTCGCAGCAGCCATAGATATTTTCTTAAGATCATCAACAGCAGCGTAACTCTTACGCATCATCCCAATACCTTTCTTCTCACCAGCACTCGCTGATACACTTCCTCTAACCACCGATCCAGCGAAAACGGCAGCGTTTCTACTCTTCATCGGCGGTGGAGTAAGTTCTGTTCTTCGAGGAAGCAAATTCGAATTAACCGGTGGACGACGATTCTCTTTACGAATCATAGCAGAGAAATCAGGAACCGATTGAGCCAACGAAGAAGACGACGACGTTTTCCTCTGATTCTGAATAAATCCGAATCTAGTCTTCTTCTCCGGCAAAACTCTGATTTCTTCTTCTCTTGTGAAACCAAATCTCAATTCCTCTTCCTTAAGAATCTTCTCGAAGTCTCGTTTCATTCGAAGCTTCGATTCTCGTAATCTCGCGTATTCTCCATATCTAGATCCTCTTTCGAATCCGTAATCACCATTATCAACCAAAAGCTTGAGTTTTTGTTGGGTTTCGGATATTGAATCAACGGAAAAAAACAGAGATTCCATACTAGGGTTTGAGATTGTATCCTCCATTACTGTATCGTCTTCTTCTTCCTCACAAAGTTAAAAACTTTTTTTTTTTTTTGATTCGTAACGGTCTGATTGAACAAAGAGAAGGAGAGAGGCTCCTAAATATATTGTTGTATTGACGCTTTTACCCTTTTTAACGGTCTTATTTTAGTGATCGTTGACCAAACCGGTTAAAGAGAGAATTTGCGTATTGGTTTACTGGTTAATTTGCAGATGGTTTTTAGTAATTTACTTTTAGAAAAGGAAACAATTTGCAGATGATTAGGGGATCGATTATCAGAAAAAAGGAAATTGGTTTAACTGAACCAGCCTTGGTTCGTTTGGTTTTGAGTAATTACTTTCGAAAAAGGAAAACAATTTTACTTAGTCGTTTAATTACTATCAGAAAAAGGAAATAACAACGATTGATTAGAAGCTGAGTTTAGGACCTAAGTCTATATATATCTGATTAGAAACAGAGTGAGTCCATTATCATATTCTTTCACAACAAGCAAACACAAAAATCTCAGTCTTGTCTCGTTCTCGTTTGTTTGTGAAATTGAGAAAAACATAATGGGTGGCTTGAAGAGGAAGATTGCTATAAAGAAGATAGAGAAGAAAGATTCACGAGCGGTTTCATTCTCAAAACGTCGTAAGGGTCTATATAGCAAAGCTTCTGAGCTTTGTCTTCTCTCCGACGCAGAGATTGCGATTATAGCAACTCCTGTTTCTTCTAATTCCAATGCCTCTTTCTACACTTTTGGCCACTCCTCTGTCGATAGTGTTGTCTCTGCTTTTTTGGCGAATCAGCGTCCTTGTGATGAAAAGTTAGGGTTTTGGTGGGAAGATGAGAGTCTTGTCAGATCAGAGAATCTGGAGGAGTTGAGAGATGCGATGGATTCAATGTCGAAGATGTTGCGAGATCTGAAGGAGTTGGAGAAGCAAAGAGATCATCAACAGAAAACCCTAAATCTTCAACCGTGTTCTGCAAGTTTTTGCGTTGAAGATGATATAACTGTGAATAAGAACACGGAAGAACAAACCCTAGCGGTCTCTGACAACAGCAACAACAACAACAACGGTTTTCTTGGAAACTTCGATGAGTGCAATCAAGAGTTTGATCTCGATCAAATCTTTGACGAGTTTGAGTTCGATGAGTGCAATCAAGAGTTTGATCATCAAAAGCAAACCCTAAATCTTCAAACGTGTTCTGCAAGTGTTTGCACTCAAGATGATGTAACTGTGAATTTCGAAGGGTTTCATAAGAACACGGAAGAGCAAACCCTAGCGGTTTCTGACAATAGCAACAACAATGGTTTAGTACTTGGAAACTTCGATGGGCGCTATCAAGAGTTTGATGATCTCGATCAAATCTTTGAATTTCTGACAAGCTCTGAAGTTTTATCGATGAATGTGGAGATGGATGATGTCTGATGTCTCTATGGTGACAATTTGTGTTGTTATGTTGAAATTGGATCTTCGATTAACGGCTTGATTTTGTTCTTTTTGGTTTTTAAGCTTATGAGGATGATAAAAAAGTTTGATTATTTCTATAATTTGTGCAAAATCAACTTTAGTTTTTTTTTGTGAAAAGATAAATCGACTATACATAATTTGAGTTCTGTTCCATTTGTAGTTGTTCCATAATCAACTTTGTTTCTTCAAGAAAGTGTCTGTCAAGTGAGTATTTGAAGAGAACATATATCCCAGAAGAGTCATAATCTATTTAACACACCAAAAAAAAATCCAGTACCATAGAAGTTAGAGAGTGATTTTATAAGTAGAACACAATACCATAGTAGAAGTTAATAACAAGGAACATACCTCTCCGAGACTTAAGGATCTACGCGGTGAATAAATCAGGGTTTGAAATAAGAAAACTGGGAGAGATTGAACCTGATTCGTCCTGTTCTATAAGAATCTCATCCAACTGCAGAAAAGTTACTTGCTCACATTTCTCTAAAGTCAAGACTCAAAGATGCCAAAAGAAGAAACCAAAAACTCTTATTAAGTCAGCAGTTTCCGACACATATCCAGAAAGGAAATTTATTTCTTACATGTACATGTTGTAATGATTTGATCAACTCTTGAGGCAAGGAAACATTGATGAGTATGCTCCAACCAAAAAAATAATGGTGGATATCGATATGCTTTGTCCTTCAATGGTACATGAGATCATCCATTGTGACATGTAAGCTTTGTTAGAACCTCCTCAGCCATACATCATCTCAATTTGATGTTAAACAAGCTAAAACCTTGACCTCCATTTTGGATGAAAGCAGTAAACGATTACTTCTTGCTACTAAGTAATAGCACAATTACTCAACAAAAAACCTCTCTTAGTATCGTTTTACACTCGTAAAAACCGCTAATTTAGTCGATATTTGTATAACCCGTCAAGAGGCGATCACTTCCTTGATAATATAAAGAATAACCTATAGTTTCCCGAGCTTTGACTGGTAGCGACTTACCAAGCTAACAACATCACAAATGTCCAACCGGGCGTACATCATACCATACATTGTGGTAAAATTTCGATTGTTTTGCAACATAACCGAAGCATTATCATAGTCTACCACGTAAGTTAAAACCCTTTGATGAATTTATACCCTTTTGGGAAACAGCCTCTATTGAAAACTGAAATCGACTTGGTATGCATCTCACAAACTAGCATCAACTTCTTTCAACACTATTTCTATATTTTTCGAGTACTAAATAATTGAACCAAAGTTGACAGAATGATAAGGAAGAAAATTCACATTGCATTTTTACAAGAAGAATATAAAAAAGGTGAAAGCAAACGCATACATAGAATATAAGATTTGGTAAAGTGAGAAAAAAATAATCACTAATTTCAACTGAAATTAAGGAAAAAAAAAAAAACACTCTAGAGAAATGAAATCCGAGTAGTATTTTACATATTTTTACTGGGCCAGAATAAAATTCATTCATGGCCCAAGACTTAAATGGAGGTCCAGCCCAATACCATTCTCTAACTTGACTCCGCTACTCCGATCACTCTCTCCGGCGAACCTCCTCATCTCCGGCAAAGAACCACCGTGAGCCTTAACCCCTCCGGCCATAGACTCCATCCCACCTCCATAAAGTCCCCTTCCACCATGAAAGTACCCAACGGCGTTTTGTGACGACATGTGTTCACCGTAAAGCCACTTAGAACTCGAAGAAGAAGGAGAGAGCATCATATGCGGCGGAGGATGCGGCTGAGAGAGAAGGTGAGGCAGCGGCGCGAAGGCGGAGAGAAGCGGATTGGTATGAGGGTGAAAATTATGATGACGTGGCAAGCCGCGAGTAGCTAACATCTGTGCACGTTTAAGAAGCTGACGCTCTTTCTTGTGAGCGTTTTGGTGACCACCAAGAGCTTGAGAGTTCGCAAACTCTCTACAACAATACTGACACTCGTACTTACGTGACTCGGATCCAGTTCCGGGTCCGGATCTTGGTTCGGACGACCGGTTTGTATCCGACGTCGTTTCAAGTAGGTTTATACCGAAGAGCTTCAAAGAAGATGTTTCTGTCGCCATATATGTATGTATGTACAAAGAGAGAGATAGGAAGAGAGAGAGAGACAGATTTAAAAGTCTTCTTGAAAATGGAAAGATGAGATTAAAGACTTCAAATGAGATCAAGCTTAAGTTTGCATGTGCATATATTTATATAATTAAGATGAGATTTAAAACAATTATGGAGTCTAGGTTGGTCCACTCACTTTGTTATGGAGTGCTTATGGCATGTTTCCACATAGTTTACAATCTTTTATATATAGGATTAATGTTTAAGTTTCCGAGTTTTATGGTTCTTTAATACATCTTTAATAATTCTTAGAAAATTGGTATATACATACATGTATAAATGATTGTATGTAACCACATATGTGTGCGTGTACCACATAATAGACGTAAGAATAATATAAAAGATAGGTTGGTCTACATACCTCGTAAAGAATTAATCGTATATTATATAGTTTAGTATAGATAAGCATATACATAATCTCATCATTGTTTAAGTTTTCAACTATGTCACGGGATTTGAACCGTTCAATTAGTTGATTGGACATAAAGGAATTTTCTCTTACTATATGGTTTTTAGTTTGTAGAAATAATTAGAAGATTACAATTCTATTGAATAGATCTTTGATCTACCCACTTAATATAATGATCTATGCATTTGTGTATGATTAATCAGGTTATAATTGAGGTCCCACCAAAAATACTTTAATAAACAATAGATTAACATCAAGTTTAAAGTGTTGGCGTGATTGACGTTGAAATTAAGTATTTGTTTAGACATGGCAAGATCTTCCCGAATCTTACTAACTACAAACCTGATTTGATCATTAAACCTTTTTAAATGCTATTATTATTACTTTATATTGATTAAACCCTTTTTAAATTAAGTAAAATAGTTGATTAATTAACTAAGCTTATACTTCCTTACCCCCCTGAACTCATGCATGACCTTTGCTTTTAGGATATTTGGAAACTTTAGTTGTCACAATCTTTGTCTTCTTCACACTTTGCGAGTTTGTGTTTAGTTGACAATTGAATTAACCAAAATCATTATCTTTCCTTTACATCTGCAATACAATTGATTGATCTACCTGAACTACCTTATTTTTTTTCTTTTCTTGTGTATTTTAATTTCATGGTCACTATATCTATATGTACTACATGCTAATTACTATCCTCTCCGTTTTATAAAGATATATATATATATATATAAGTATATAATTAATTTTTTTTGTTTCATCTTCTTTTGTATATCCTAAATTTTATGTAATAATTCTAATTTTACTCTTATTTTTTTTAATGAATATAAAATTTATTCAACAAAAGAAACCATGTTTACATTATATGCAGCCTTTAATAAAATTATTTAATAGAATAAAAAATTAAAAATGAATCAAATAAGAGTTATCTTATATAATATGACAAAGTTTTTCTGTAAGGAGCTCTATTATCACGACATTTGTCACTTTCTTCTTACGACATGTGGCACATATTTTTTTTTTATTATGACATTTAATAGGAAAAATTTTCTTTCATACCACTTCTTTAATATCCCTACATTTATATATATATACACCAATTAAAATATATAAAAAGTTTAAATGCAAAAATAATTAAAAATATTGGAATCATAGAATTTGTTCTTTCATACAATTTATTATCTACACTAAAATCTTAGAATTTTTTCTTTGATACAATTTATTATCTACAGTGTATATGTAAAGACCAACTTTATGCCATATTAGTGTAAATCATTTATATATTTTTTGGCTTCATATACCATATTTTCCTATAATTTTATATATTTGTTCCTTAGATTATTTTTTTGGCTTCATATATATATTTGTTTATATTTTATCATCATAATAATAATAAATAAAACATTAAATTATTTCACAATAATATATTCTATTCTATTCTTTTGGGATCGTCTAATAATAATTTCTATTATATCAATAGTCTAAAAAATAATTACTACAACAGCTAATCTATTTTAGAATTAGTTTATACTGCATAAGATATTCAAAATTTAAAGAACATGTGTAAGAAAAAAACTAATTCAAGAATTGAAATCTCATAAACAAGAAATTATTCAAAATATACCAAATAAGATAATGTTAATCACATAATCAATTATATATGTTTATTTAAATGCATGACAGAAAATGTGTTTTGTTTAAACATTAATTCCTATTATTGGCATATTAATTCCTTAAAATGTAACCATAACTCCCATCATATTTGACCAAAAAGGCAAAAACACACAGAAAAAACTCCCATGACATTAATACACATGTAACTGCTAAGAAAGATTATTAAGTGTCCTTAGATTATTTTGATATATCACTCAGAAAGAATACACAACTCACTTTAAATTACACCAAAAAAAAAGTTAGCCCAAAAATAACAAAGCTGTAACGTGTGATACTTAATTTTATGTCTAATTGAAAACTACAGTTAATTACTGTATAACACATTTAATTCTACAAATGTAACGTAGCTCATGATGCTAAAACTACAATTAATTTTATTCACATATATAATATTAAAAGCAATTTATTATTGTTTTGACAATATAATTTTTTTATAAATAGTACGACATGTTCAATACTAACCATCATATTTCAAGCCCCACAAATTTTGTAACATTTTTCTATTCACTTAATAGTTTCTAATCTTCTTTTCTTCTTTTTTGCGTATTCTTTTTTTTTGTCAGTTCTTTCTTATGTTATGTTTGTAGATCTGGATATTTTTTAATATTTTCGAAAGTCATATGTTAAGGTGGTGACTATCTTAAAGTCAGTTAAAATATTCGAGGTAAGATGTCATTCTTTCCAGGTTTAGTTTGTGTTTGTTTATTTTTATATTGTTTCCAACGCACAAAAATTTGATTATCTATCTTTCGTTTATAGTTATTAATGAAAAATTTATTGCACAAAAAAAAATGGGAATGAAAAGAGTCTAATTCAAAAATAGATAGTTTGACAATGGATATGAAGTATAGTTAAAAATAATATAGTTTTATTTTTTTTACAGTGTGACAATTATTGTATAGATGGGTGGTTCAAATTCTTGAGTCTATTCACGAACAACCCAACCCAACAATTGGTTTGGAGATCGTTCAAGAGAGAACGACATGGCATATAGTTTTTCAAACATAAATGTTTTTTTTTCAAACATAAATATTAATAGTATTAAAATTATATTTTTACAAAACTATCATTAAATTCTAATTGTATATTATCATATTTAATTCCTTAAAATATAACTGTAATTCTTATGCTATTTAATAAAATTGGCTTTATTTATCCCTAATCAAACAACAAATATAACCCATTTAATCATATACATTAATCCACCCTTTAATACTAAATTGTAACCTAAATAATATAAATTGTATGATATATTTTCTCCATTCAATGTGTGTAACTCCCATAATTATAATTAATAATTTATGCATTTTCTAATGTTACATTTAAATACTAATTTACTATCATGTATTTCATCAACATAAGATTAACACAATAACACCCTCTATTTTCATATATTTATATATGATTATGAATTGTGAGCTATTTAAATAGCTACTCAGTTTTTCATAATCACTTATTAGAATTCCGAATCTCATATAAATTTTTCGAAAAAGATATCCTACATGCTACACATATATAAAATAAATTACTATGAAAACATAGTCTACACATGTGCCAAATTTTATTTCTTCTTTCTTTAAGATAAGTTATTATGAATTTTTTATTTATTAATGTGGTATAAATTGCAGAAAATATATATTTAATAGTTTTAGCAGTTTCAATAATTACTACGAGATTATATATATAAAAACATATTTTACTATCTTTTTAAAGTTGAAATTAACATATATAAGATGTTCGATCTAATATATTTTTTTTTAGCAATATGTGTCATATTGTCTTATATTGTTTTATTTTTACACTTTAAAATAAATATTTAACATCATGTTATTAATAAACAGATTAATGCGTATATAGGGGTGTCAAAATGGGTAACCTAGCCCCTAACTCAACTCATTATCTACAGAGCCGTGCCAAGGTCAATGGTTGCCAGAGGCGGTCAAATGAAATTTGCCCCAATTCACAAAACAAAGATACTTCTACAAAGCTAGAGCTCTAAACTGTCTTTTTTTAGTTATTCACAAAAATACTTCAAAAATTGAATATATTTAAATTAATTTCAAAACATAATAACAATACAAATGTACTTTCCATATATTATTTTATGTAAACTTCGATCTGTATACAAAATAACTGAATGCATAACCCACGCATCGCGTGGGCAACTTTCTAGTACTCTAATATTAGTGCGAGTGCGCAGAGATATAACGGACTAAATTGCAGCCCGTCTTTCAACTTGGAAACCCCACGTTGTGTGAGTGCGCAGAGACTATTACGGACTAGCCGATCGATAGTCCTAACAAGCTGGTCAGGGGGCTTTACCATTATTAGATATTATCTAGAGTTAATCGAAGTAAAACAATTAATATTTACTTTTAGAATAAAGGTATATTAGGTTTTGTAAAAAGTTTATTAATATGTGAACAAAACCTTAAAAATCTATCTTCTTGAAATACACGGAGTGTTATATTGAATATTAGAGTTTGATAGAGGCTCATGTAACCACGCTTGCTATGGTGTTAACAATCGTTATAGTAATTTTTTTTTAAATGTTGTACTATTTTTTCGTCGCTAATTTTAATAGGTTAATTAGTGATGAAATGATGGTAACTCAGTTTGCTATTAATTTGTCACAAAATATATTTTGCTACTTGCGACTATATGAAAAATTGACAATAGTCAATACTGCTCATGTATCACGTAAATACTGTCAGTAAACATTTATATCGTCGGGAGATTTATGATTTTTTTTTAGTTCAACGTAGAAGGAAAACTATGTGATAGTGGTGAAACAAAAATCAGGACCTTTTACGTTGCAATGTCTTATTTGGCTTCTTGCAGTGTGAATCTCTTACCTAATCTACACTTTAACAAGATTTTGTCTCAATATTTGGTTTCTTTTACTTTAAAGTTTATTGTTGTTTATGTCTCTTTCGCTAAGGGATTTCAAGTAGAGAAGAAAGATGTTCACGTTCTAGACAAATACTTCATGACACTAATTATTTCATCCATTATGTCTACTTTTTGCTTGACAAGCCTCTTTTTGTCTACCCTCACGCAAAGCATCTTAAGTTTTACAAATATCTTTGCAGTCATTTAAAATTTTTGTAGGCAGGTTTCGTGTCTTTTGGTCCAAAACTCTTCTCGAACTCAGAACATGTATAGTACATAACATGTAGTTGTTCTCTGATGTTCTTAGTGATCAAATCAAAGTGTATACCTAGTAATATATAAATCACGTAAATATGAGTGATCAAATCATCAAAGGTAGAAGGTTTATTAGATTACCCATCTTTGAAAAAGGCATTGTTAAAGCCTTTTTAGTTTGAATTGTGAACTTATATATGCTTATGGTTTCTCTCCTATACCTTGAAATTCGTGAATTTACAATACCAAAATGCATATTTCTTCACTCTAGCTTCGATTTATTAGTAAAAAGAAAGTTTATTGTTGATATTGACACCTAAAATTTGGACTAACAATATTTATGGAACTATTCTTCTCAACGCATTTGTTGAAAACTAGAAACCCAATATGGCAATATCTATGAATGACAAAAGAAGAAAAGAAAAAGAACCCTACTACAATTAGATTGACTCAGTCCCTGATGGATTGTTTTTATTTGTCAATCTCTTATTAAATCCATGTTAGATAAAGTCCATATCATTTTAAGTAGGCTCTTATTATTGGCCCAATTCTTGTATTAGTTTGAAGGTAAACACCTCAGTAAATAATTTTCAAATTATTAATATTATACATTTACAAATTTCTATTTATATAATAGTTATATTGATAAATGATTTTATTTTAAAAAAGAAATCGTCGAATCGTGTTTTTCTCCCAAACACGTGAAATTGTGTTTTCATCTAAAATTGTGAATTCACGGATTTTTTGTGTGTGATAAAACCGCATAATCATGTTTTCTAGCCAAACAAAATCACAGATTGTGATTTTACAAAATTGGTGAAAATACGTGATTTCATAATTTTGCAGTTTTGGTGAGAAAGAATTATTTCACAACTTTTCATAAACATTACGATCACAAAATTTTGGCGGATAAACGTAATTCCGTGGTTTTCCGTTTTAGCGGAAAAATGGTACTCCACAATATTTCTGTAATTTGCGATTATTGTTTTGTTCAGAAACCCTCTTTAATTTTTAAACCTTGAGCCCTACGCTTTTCTTTCATCACACAAGTGTTAGTCTTTGGCCATCGCCGCCGACGAACCACAATAGCCAAGAAAGATCCAGAAAATCCTGTAGAAACTCCAACGTATCAACACGAAAAGTCTCCTCCTCTGGTTTCAAAGCAATGGAAACAACTTCAAAAAATTCAAATGCTCTTTTTCTCTCCACGGTCCTTGCGAAACAATCTTCTACAGTTTTTACTCTTCAGGCCCTATGCCTCCTCTTCTCCTTGTGTTGTTATCGCCTGAAATCTTCTTTAGGATAATTTAATATTATACACTTTGGTTATACCTATCACAGATTGTACACAGTAAGTTTCCTATTACTAAAAAAAAGAAAAAAGAAGAAGTAATCGTCATAACGTATAACGAATTAGTCGTTTTATTTATTTAACATAAGACCAAGGTTACCAAATTTGTTTTGGTTCAAACCAAGCTTATCATTAACCTAGTAAACAGAACTAAATTTCTTGGTCAACCGTTCCATGAAGACCACCACTTCTTTCATCTTGAGATTCGCCGTCGCAGTTTTTCTAGCGGCGGTCTCGTCTTGCTTCTCAGCCGACAAACAGTACGAGGAGTGCCTTGAACCTCTGAGATGTGGCCAGGGTCCGACGCTGTTGCCAAACGTCACATATCCTTTTTGGGGAGTAAATAAACCTAATTATTGCGGCCAAACAGAGTTTCAACTCTCTTGCAAGAACAACAAAAACCTAACTTTAGTTCTCACAAACCTTTCTCTTCAAGTAATCTCTTTTGATTTGGAGAATCAAACTTTAACCGTTGCCGATGAGAGTTTGTCCGAGGGTCGATGCTCAAGCATATCCCTAAACTTCACGGAGACCAATCAGTTCACAATCGCTCCTACAGTCGGGAAGATTGACCTATTCATTTGTCCTGCTCCTCAGATGGTAAATCCGCTCTCGTCGTTTACTTGCAGAAAAAGCAACGGGGAAATAGTAACATATTACGCGTTTAAGCCCTCAGATTCTTTTAGGGACTGCGTAAAGTTGGGAGAAGGTCCAGTTCTTCGTTCTGTTCTGGATGATTTTCTGCGGTCAATTCTAACATTGGAGGAAGCTGTGGTTAAGGGGTTTGATCTAAGGTACAACATCAGAGACGATAAATCTTGCAGAGGTTGTTTGGTTAGTGGTGGAGTATGCGGTTCCGAGTTAGTATCTGGCAATTTTCGGTGTCTCTGCTCTGAAAAACCTCATAATATTCCGTGCTACGACGAAGGTGAGTAACAACAGTCTGCATTCACCTAATGAAGTAAACTATTCATTTAGTGGATCTAGGTTTTTAAGCAACCCTGTAGTAAATCCTTAATACCTTCCAACTAAATATCTGTTATACAAAGTGTAAAAATTTGAGTAGGACCGTTACCAACGGAAAATAAACATAGTAACATACTGCAGGTTCTTCAAATACAGGAGCCAGGAACGTTTGGATGAAGATTATCATTGGTTAGTTTCCTTCTCAGAGATTCTCAAAGCGTGTTGACTTTGCGTGATTGAGAATTCGTAACTCACTATAGTTTTCTTGATCTTTTAGGTGCAATGGGAGGAGGACTTGTGATTGTTTTGGTAATCATAGCACTGATGTTACAAAAAGTGAAAACATGCTGTGTAAGAGAGCAAAACCTTGAAGCACTTGTACCACTGAAACGTTATAGTTATGCACAGGTCAAGAAAATGACAAAGTCATTCAGACATGAAGTTGGGAAAGGAGGATTTGGGGTTGTGTATAGAGGAAACTTTTGTGATGGCCGCAAGGTTGCGGTGAAGGTTTTGAAAGATTCAAAAGACAATGGGGAAGACTTTATCAATGAAGTTGCAAGTATGAGCAGAACATCTCATGTAAACATTGTTACCCTGCTTGGATTTTGTTATGAAGGTTCCAAAAGAGCAATTATATATGAGTTTTTGGAAAATGGATCTTTGGATAAATTTATCTCAAGCAAAAAGTCATCAAATATGGACTGGGGCGCACTGTATGGGATTGCGCTAGGCGTTGCTCGCGGTCTGGAGTATTTGCACAATGGGTGCAGAGCAAGGATTGTGCATTTCGATATAAAACCACAGAATGTTTTGTTAGATGACAATCTTTGCCCCAAAGTATCAGACTTTGGCCTCGCTAAACTTTGTGAGAAGAAAGAAAGCATCTTATCACTACTAGACACAAGAGGAACGATAGGGTACATTGCACCTGAAGTGTTTTCAAGAATGTATGGGAGAGTCTCCCACAAATCAGATGTATATAGCTATGGGATGCTAGTTCTTGAGATGATAGGAGCAAGGAACAAAACATCCATAGAAGACTCTGCAAGCTCATATGTACTTTCCTGAATGGATTTATAAGGATCTTGAGAAGGGATACAATAAACGGCTTGTCGAGAATGAAATCACTAGCGAAGAAGAGGAGATAGTTAGGAAGATGACATTGGTGGGTTTGTGGTGTATTCAATCTTCCCCATCAAACCGCCCACCAATGAACAGAGTTGTAGAGATGTTGGAAGGAAGCTTGAATGCTCTTGAAGTCCCACCGAAGCCTGTTTTGCAGCACATTTCAGCAGCGCCGCTTTCTGAATCTTTTGGAATGTTAGGGGAGAGTTCAATCACCTCCGAGGTATAAAATGATCCATAAACTGGAAATCACAATCTTAAAATGTGTGAGCAAACCAATTTGGTGTAATTGTTAATTTTATTCACATAAAGAAATAGAACACATACATTTTTCGTTATGGCATAAAACTCCATATGTAAATCATTTTAGAAAAATATTGTTCTGTTTCCCCCCCCCCCCCCAAAATATTAACCAACTAACTAATCATCTTACTAGCTTTTCACATTCCTCTTATCAACAGCAAAACATGGAGGAAAAAAACAGAGCACTTTTGTGTGAATATTTTGCAACTTGTGAATAACTTGAGAGTGAAGAGGCTTCAAGTTTTTCTTAAACGGTAACTTATTGAATAGAGAGAGTTGTAACTTATGTCTTCGATGTTGCTATGAAAAGGTAATCAAGTTGTTGACTTTTCAAGTCTTCTATGATCCCTACATTAAAAAGATGAAGAAAAACATATATGAAAGTATGGTATAGGAAAAAAAAAAAAAAAAGTATGGTATAGGTTTTCCGACAAGTCCCTTTCTTTCACAATGAGAAATTTTTTCCAAGAAATTTCTTACGAAAAGACATTTAGGTGATACATTTAGTTGACTTATTATTAAACGACCAACTTTATTTTGTTACTTTTCTTCTTCTTCACCAGCTAATGACCATTCTTTATCTATTTTAACTATCTCCATTTCGTATCTTGGTTTAGAAAAAACTTAGCATAGTCTTCCAGAGTAAACTAATAAAGTTGGTCACTAGTTCTAGTTGTATTTGGTAGAAAACCATATTAAGGGTTTGATTGGTATCCCGTTATCACCCGCAAACGCAGCCTTTGCAGATATTTGCGGTTGCTAGCGTTTACAACAAATCATAGAAATTGCTTTAAATCGTTTAAAACAAGCGTTTGTGGTTGCGGACGGTAGCGGTTGACAAAAAAAAAAAAAATAAACAAAAAAATAAATTTTGAAAAATATCATCAGACCCTATATATATTAACGTTAATTCTTCTAACTCTAAAAAAAATTTCTCTATCAAAATTATGACGTCAATCCAAACTGAAGAATGGCAAGATACGAACAAAAGTATTGTAATAATATTAATAAGTTGGAAGGTCTAAGAATTTAAAACATATTTCTTTGTAGTTTGTCATATTACTTGATTCAGTTTTTTGTGATAAACTAAATGCATGAAGTAATAAGCATTTAACTATGAAATTTATTTGTTTTTAAATCATTATGTAGAACGTTATATATGGTTTTTATAATTAAATATATGTCAATTTTTTTTTATATTTTATCATAATAATATAAATATTTAGTGTTTTTATACTTTATAATTATAGATAATATTTATTTTGGTCATTTATTTTTAAATCATTATGTAGAACGTTATATATGGTTTTTATAATTAAATATATGTCAATTTTTAATATATTTTATCATAATAATATAAATATTTGGTGTTTTTATACTTTATAATTTTAGATAATATTTACTTTGGTCATTTTCGATTTAACCGCTGTCACACCCGCTGGTTATTCAGTCATACAACTCCAGCAAATGGACCAGTTTTTAACACCTAAACCAGTAGTTCAAAATACTTAATAACGCTTGAAACCACAACCGCCCGCTTCCTCAAACTCTCGCAATCGTAACCGCATCCACTGCGTTTAAACCAGTCAGGCCCTAAATACATTTGTCTTTAGCCTGAAGAAATATACCGGTTTAGGCCCGAGGAAATGTACGTGTCTAGGCCCGGAACTTCTTAGTTATTCAAAAAAGAAAAAAAAAACTAATAAAATTTATTTAAAAGAGGTGAACAATGTGTGAAGGTGAAGTTTTTTTTTGTATTTTTAGATTTTTATAAATTGTAATAAATATTTTTAAAAAATTAAATTTAAATTTAATTTAATAAATGTATATTAAATAAATATAAATTAAATTTTCCATCATTTTTAATGGTGGACAAACAAAAAAACTAGTTTGGAGGCTTAAAGTGTTACTAAAATTATCTTGATGGTTTATAGTATTAGTGAAATTCTTTCGAGATTTAAAATGTTACCCCGTAACACTTTGAGCGTTAAAAACGTGTTTTTCTCTTTAGTTTTATGTACTAGATGTGTACCCACGCGTTGCGCGGGATTTGATATAAAACTCTATTTTTTAAATATAAATATAATCAACTAAATTTTAAAATATTTTACTTTACTCATGTGCATTATCTTTTCAAAGTAGTAAAAAAATTCTCACACTTTTCACTATAATTTTTCTCGTTATCTTCTATGATTCACTCGTCGTCTCCTGGCATATACTCTCTTTTATCCTTAGATCATATCTATTTCTCCTTCATATCTTTCACTACTCATTTTCTTTATAACTTTCATGATCTTTTTATTAAAGTGAATATCGGAAACAGAAATCTGGGGAGATGTTTGTTATAGACAACAAGTCTCTTTATCTTGGACTTTGTCTTGGCCATTTGAAAGATACAAAATTCTCTTTCTACATATATAACTTAATGTATATTATGATTCCATATAGTATTCTTAATGTTGACTTTTCTAAAATGTAACACTTACGAACTCATAAAAATTATTCTAATTTAAAATACATTTATTTTTTAAATAAACAAAATCCTTCTTATTTCTAATGAAAAACTCTTCAATCTACCATTACTATTCTAATTTTCAAATAGCATTCTCATATATTATTATTACATAGTTTTATTATTCTAAAAGATTATTTTATTTGTATTTGTGATGTTTAGGATAGTTTTTTTGTTTTATTTCAAATCACCTTAGTTTTTTTCAATCTATGTTAATTTCCTTAACACTGATTAATATTTAATATTTAGGTATTCATTTTTTTAAAACAAAGCACCACTTTTTTAATTTAGAAAATTTTATTAATTTAACTATTTATATTATATTATAATTATAAATAATAATATGTCCTAAATCCTTCTTATTTTTTAATCGGTACTCACATTTTGAATGTCTATTTTCATAAATGAATTGCTTTTTATTTTAAGTAAAAACCTTTTTTAACTCTTATTTTCTTTACTCTACTAAATAATTGTAACTCTTAAAAATAATTGTTGTACCATTAAAATATAGATAAGTTTCTTTTTTCCTATCTCTAATTATTTTAAAATATTTATTCATATGTTAAAATATAATTATCTAATTTATATTTATCCAATCTCTATTCATAATTTTCATAGTTTAAGTTGTATATTCATTTTTATTCAGTTTTCTCATAATATTTCATTTAATTTTTGTCACTTATTGTTTTTATTTAATGTGTGAATTAATTTTAGTTTTAATGTTTGTTTTAGTAAATAAAATATGTGGAGTTCACCTAAAATAAAAATATGATGAGTTGGATGATGATGTGGACCCTCTAAATGGAGAGACAACTCTTCCAATATATATATAGATTTGTCCACAATTTGACCTTGACTTTGTCTTTAGGCTTCTTTGCGTTAAAAACGTGTTTTTTTCTTTAGTTTTATGTATTTGTCCACAATTTGACCTTTACTTTGTCTTTAGGCTTCTTTCTGTCTCTCACGCTCTCTCTCTATGTCACTTGCTCCTCACCTCTCCACACAAATCAAACCGAGAAGACACACTGTTCATTGATCAAACAAATCATGTTCTATCCTCTCAGTTCTTATTCAATCTTGTTCTTACTCTTCTCCCTATTCTACCATCTTCCTTGTGCTTCAAGTAAACAAGGACTTGGGTGGTGTGAGTCTCTGTTTCAGTGTGGGAACATCACTGCTGATTTCCCCTTTTGGGGCGGGAATCGTCACAAACCTTGTGGTCATCCGTTGCTAGAGCTTCACTGCAACGATAACATCACTTCTCTATTCATCTCAAATCAAGAGTTCTATGTTCGTCAACTAAATCAAACTTCTAACATTCTTACGCTTGCTAGATCAGACCTTTTAGGTTCCTTTTGCTCATCCTCTGTATACAATACCACAACCTTGCCTCCCGAAATATTTGAGCTTTCCCCAATTTACAAGAGCCTAACCGTTTCATACCACTGTGATCCAAAGCTTTCTTACCGCTCGAGTTATACATGTCCGGATCTAGGTACTTTTTCAGTGTCTCAAACTCTTGATTACCAGTATTCTTGCCAAAACAGTTTCACAGTTAACGTTCCAACGAGTTTCAATCCAGAAGAGAGAGGGTTGAATTTGACCAATTTGGAAAGTGTTCTAAGAAAAGGTTTTGAGGTGAAGTTGGTGATTGATGAGATACCGTGTCAAGAATGTTTATCCACTCGTGGAATCTGTGGTTTCAACAGTACGACACAGGTTTGCTGCAACGTAACCTCACCATCTGGTGGAGTTACTTGCGTACCACAACATCAACCTAGTGGTAAGTTTTTCATCGACCAAAGATATTCACCTTTATCTTTGCTTTTTCTCCTCTTATTCTTTTTCACCTTTATCTTTGTTTTTTTCAGCTGATGAGCTTTATAGACGATGCAGTGAAAGTTTTAGCTGTGGCAGTCAGAGAAATCTCAATTACCCCTTGTGGAAACCTGGCAGAGAAGACTGTGGCCACCCCAACTTCAAGCTCAACTGTAGCGGAGGATTCGCAGAGATAAACATCGCCTCTGTTAAATTCAGAATCATAGAAGCATATTACTCTTTGATAAGACTCGCAAGATCAGATTATATTGGCGATTTTTGTCCCGCAAACCCACTAAATGCGCCATTCATTGAAAAATTCCTTCCAGTCCTCCAATTCACTGGGGAGACAGAGCTTCTAACTTTCTACTACGGTTGTCGTTTCAATTCCTCGGATATTCCTGCAAATATTTACGTTGGAGAGCTTGGTTGTGATGAGGGAAGAAGTTACTATGTGACGAGAAACCTGTCCTCTCCTTTACTTGACGGGTTTAGAGGCGTTTTGAACAACTTTAGTGAAATGTGCAAAAGAAACGTCAGTGTTCCTGCGTCTGGACCCGCGTTAAACGATCTGCAGACAAGTCCAAATCCAGAGAATCTGAAGATGGCTCTTGATCAAGGTTTTCGGCTTTTAGTTACATCAGAATGTGAAAGGTGCAGAGTTTCTGGCGGTGCTTGTGGATATAATCAGACTTCAAGTGGGTTCGGGTGCTATTGTAAAGATGGTAAATGCAGATACGATGGTAAGATTTTGGCCGCTGAAAATCCATTTAGTTTCAAAGTTCAGCTCTAACCGACTTTTTTTTTGGGCCATTTTATAGGTAAAGGATTTTTTCGTCGGCATCAATACTTAAGTGCGTAACTTTCTTTTTGGTTATCTTCCCTTAACCATTGTCTACTCTGAGTTCATTGTTCCTTAAAAGTTGTTCCTTTTCAAGATCAAATTTGGTTCTATGCTAACAATCTTTACTTAATTCATGGTTTTACAGAAAATGTGGTCATGTATATTCTCATAGGTTAGTGTGGTGCCCTGAGATATTTCAAATTGCTATCGATCTTCCTTGATTTTAAAAAGTTAATAATAGAAGATTTTTTCTGTTTTTTACAGCTCTGGGTTCATTAACAGGTCTTGTTATTATTTTCCTAGTGCTACTATGCCCTTACTTTAGAGTCCAAATTTTCCGAAAGAGACAAACATCACATGATCTGAGACTACAGAAACTGAAGGCTCTTATTCCACTCAAACACTATACTTATGCGGAAGTGAAGAAAATTACAAAGTCATTCACGGAGGTGATTGGGAGAGGCGGATTTGGAATTGTTTATAGGGGAACCCTTTGTGATAGCCGTATGGTTGCGGTAAAGGTCTTAAAAGATTCAAAGGGTACTGATGGTGAAGACTTCATTAATGAAGTTGCCAGCATGAGCCAAACTTCTCATGTCAACATTGTTTCACTGCTTGGATTCTGCTGTGAAGGTTCAAAAAGAGCAATTATATATGAATTTTTGAGTAATGGGTCGCTCGATAAATTCATATCGGACAAGAGCTCAATTAGTTTAGACTTGACGGCACTCTATGGGATCGCGCTAGGAGTTTCTCGCGGTCTAGAGTACTTGCATTATGGCTGCAAAACAAGGATCGTGCATTTCGACATTAAACCTCAGAACGTGCTGTTAGATGATAATCTTTGCCCCAAAGTTTCTGATTTCGGACTTGCTAAACTCTGCGAGAAGAAGGAGAGCATCTTATCATTGTTGGATACAAGGGGTACAATAGGATACATTGCACCAGAGATGATCTCTCGAGTTTATGGGAGTGTTTCTCACAAGTCGGATGTCTATAGCTACGGAATGTTGGTCCTCGAAATGATAGGTGCAAGGAAGAAGGAAAGATTTGATCAAAACTCTGCATCGAACGCAAGCTCAATATATTTTCCAGAATGGATCTATAAGGATCTTGAGAAGGCCGACAGTGAGGATATTGAGAAGACAGACAATGGAGGGCTTATCGAGAATGGAATCAGCAGCGAAGAAGCAGAGATAGCAAGGAAGATGACATTGGTGGGTTTGTGGTGTATTCAGTGTTCCCCATCAAACCGCCCACCAATGAACAGAGTAGTAGAGATGATGGAAGGAAGCCTTGAAGCCCTTGAAGTGCCTCCGAGACCGGTCTTGCAGCAAATTCCAACTGCGCCGCTGTCTGAATCTTTTTGGATTTCAGAGGAGAATTCAAGCGCCTCCGATACACTGATATGCTCCACAAATTCAAATCTGGAATCTTCAAGTTTGTGATAAGAAAATCGTCGTGAATAACACATGTATCTTCATGAATCTTTTTCTCTGTGTAACTGTGTTGAATAAAATTCAGGAATGAGTGTTGGGACCAAGTCAAGGAAGCATAAATGACTGACAGATACATGGAATGGTCTTTGACTTGTTCCACACTCCAAATCCTTGTAATATGTTAGATTCTCCGAAACTGAAACATAGGAAAAAAGTTCATTACGGATCTCTTACCGCTGGTCAAAGTCAAATAGTAAAATTGGATCTGAAATTGGGGTGTTATTTTCAGTAGGTCCGTCTGCGAAAATGCTATGTGCCTAACTTTGAGGTTGTCCTACAATAGAAAACAAAAATTGTCAAATACCTTTTTTCTCAAAAAGACTGCCGTGTTTATGAGCTTGAGGCAAAAAAGTTATGTATGTCTCGTACTCTTGTGATATTGTATTCTGTGAAACCTAGTTTCGACAGAGCAAAGAAACAGAACGGCTTTCACAAAGACTCGCCAGGTGAAAAACAACAAAAACAAATTATGCACACAGGGAAATCTTTACGAGGTTGGAAGACATTATGAACAGAGAGGAGATGAGATCAAAGGTTGATCACAGAAGTAGAAGACAGAGGAATAAAACAGAGAGGAGAAGAGACAGAGTGAGTCGGTTTTGTCCGCTAGGTGCTTGTGCAATGGTTGACGGAGTTCCAAGGGTTGAGGTTGGGGCCTTTGCTGTAACCGGAGGTAGTGGTGGCTCAATGACATCAGCATCTGTGATTATTAGGTTTGGAGCTTGGGCTGGAGGTAAGGACGAACGACTCACAACAGTTAAGAGGCTACCGGGTTTAAGAGTGGACATGTAAGGTGGGATTTCTTTTCTGCCCGAACATCGATTCCTTGCAAAAGATAAACAAAGTTAGGCACTGATATTACTCATTTTATGTTGTGAGACATTTTGCTGCAGATTTTGAACCACTTACTTTTGTATCTTGCAGCTGTGAAAGGGAACTCGGTTATGGTTCCATTGATACCGGCTCCATAGATATATGCGTTTATCTCAACAGTTGCATCTGAAAAGAAGTCAAATGCTTGAGAGACAAACTCATTCTGAAATAGTTCCACATAAACCGAGAGCTGAGACTTCTGCAGCCTCTGCACAACATTGGTTTCTCCAGTGAGGAAGAAATTAGCATTAGGAAAGACTGAATCTTTGTTGATGACAACAGCGTTAGAATACTTCTTTATGTCTTCGATGGCCGAGTCATGAATATTACCAATGGTTTCTTCAATTTTGTAGACAGTCCCGTATTGGCTCTGCTTCTTGAAATCAACTAACACCGAACTGTTGGTTGACTGAATCATTACTTTTGTGGCTGTACTATTACTGTAGCCAGTATCTGTGAGTGTATCAAGAACCGCTTTAACCATGTCGAGCCCTTGTTTCTCTCTCAAGTATGCTGCATTCTGAGGTAAACAAAATAAAAGTATAGCGGCCTGGCCATTAGGAGATATCATGGTCCGTTTGTTAAAATATCAAGAGTGGGAGCTCCACGAGAACTCACCTCTACATTGATCAAAACATGGGAGAGAGAAGTAGATTTTTTTGCCAAATTTAGGAATTCAGAAAGAGAAATAAGTTTCCCAAAATTTCTCTCTTTCGGATTCCTAAACATATTGTACCTCTTGTAGGGGTTTACAATAGCAGCTACACAAAAAGATGGGAGAATAGTTATGTAATATCTAAAGTGGCCTGTAGTTTATACGTAAAATTCTTTAACCTCTTTAACCTCTTTAACTAGTCACTAGAAACAGAAGCTCTCTTACTAGTCACTATAAATAATAGGAATAAGAGTATGCAGAGAAGACTAGCTTTGTCTGAAGCATTTTTGAAAATGTGAACCGAAACTTACGAGTTAAGGTCTGGACCTCAGGCCATGTGAGACTGAACGTGTATATGCCACCAACTGAGCTAAACTCAGGAACAGTTGTTGAACGGTTTCTAAAAAAAGTTAGGGCGACCGTTGTGCTTTCCGTGAGATCGATCGAACTTGAGCAAAAGGGTGTACCATCGCTAGACATTTGGACTAAGCAATCGATAACATCAGCACCATCTTTGATTGCCTTCTCATATGCCAAGTTTGTACATCCAGGATAGTCCCCACTCGCACCATTTTTCGATATAACAAGAAAATCCACTGAGCCATGGACCATTTGGTAGATGATAAAGTTAATTATAAGTTTCTTGTTTTATTAATAAGAGCAGAACAAAAAATGTTATAAGTATTTTTACACTCATTACCTTGTTTTGTAGCGTTTCTGCCAATGTGAGAGAAGCAGTCTGAGGAAATATGAAAAGAAAATGTCTGGTTTTATGTACTTCTAGTAATGTTTTACAGACAAATTACAATGGTATCTGTAGAAAAGTTTTTGCTTACCAATAGCCGCATATGCAGTGATGGGAAAATCAGAGAGCACACCGTCAACAGAAAAATAGCCATTGTCCACAAAGGATAGATACTCGGACAGTGGATCGAAACTGTAGTTATATGCAATATCAACATCATTTGCGAAACCTGACACATATACTTGTAATCCTGCTTTGTGAGCATCTTGAACTAAGGATGTATGAGGAAGCAAGTACTGCTCATCAAGTGGCAATATATAAGACTTGGGAACAAGAATCCCTGAAGCAAACGTCTTGACAAAAGTTAGGTTACTCAAGATAGAACCGTAGGTTCGATTTGTTGTCAGCTCGAGATCTTCTTTCCCGAGAAACTGGAACACCAAACTCGGTCCATTATTCCCAAAACCGCAAGCAATTTTCCTAAAGAAATTCACTTCAGGGGAAGAGATGAAGTCAATGGAAACAGTTCTTGAAGTTGATAAAAGAAAACTACTCATGCTAAGATTATGCTGCTCGTAGAACTCATCATGCTGAACATTTAACCATAAACCTTTTGGTTTTATCTGCGTGGTTACATTTTGAATCGTTGAAATCGCATATCGATTTCCATCGAATCTTTGTGATCGCGATAATATTCCTCGGATCACTAACATAAAAAGAGAAAAAAACATTGTGAGAAGTTACAAGGAAAACTCTTGTTTCTCTAACAGTCTACGAAACCACTAACTAAATTATAAACACTTACAAAACACATCCTTGAGATCTCTCAAGGAGAAATCTATAGTGAACCAACCCGAAGTAGAAACTCCATTAACCGGGTAAGATTTTTGGCGATTTGGGTAAACACCTTCAATAGTTGAAGCATTGCTCATAGTTAAATCTGGAAAACAAATCCCAAGCCCATCTTTGGTTAGCTGAACATCACACCATAGAACAACATCTTGTCCACTTGTCTGGTTCGCCAAAATGTAAGCATCAAGACTCGAATCTGGAAACATTCCAGAAAACCCACCACGAGCAATCACACGTGGAGCATCACCTGGTAATAAATAAAGTAATCACAAGTTATTTGAGTACAACCCACACAAAAGTAAAGTTTCTTGGAAGTAAGGCAAAAAAAAAAAAAAAAGAGAGAGAGAGAGAGCAACTCTCACCATTGAGCGTCTGCCATGGACTTCGAGATTCTTGCGCATCGATTTGAGCAGCAAACAGTTGATTCAGAATGATGCAACAGACTAAACGCGTCGAAGCTTGTAACCCTCGCATTTTTTGATTGCCTTGAGAGGAATTCATTGGTAACTTCACCATATTCTTTCTTCTCATAGCAAGACTCATGACAAACTCTAAATCTGGTTAACTCTTGAAGGAAGATCAATTTTAGTGGGGAAAATTCAATTTTACAGTCACGGTAAACTCTAAAATGGGTGAATTTTCCTGTCTTCTAAATCCTCTATGGTCATCCATATGTTAAAAGGATGAAGACAAACACGTTTTCTCACAAGTCGGTCAATATGTCCCTCTCATTTCCAATCAAGATAATTTTCCAACTCTAAAACTGGTTGAATTTTCCGGTCTTCTAAATCCTCTATACTCATCCATATATTATATGGCTGAAGAAAAATAGGTTTCTGAAAAGTAGGTCTATATGTCCCTCTCATTTCCAATCAAGATATCTTTTTCATGTTTTTGTCTAGGTGATTGTTTTTTGAGAATAACTAAGAGGTTCTGGGTCTAGGTACAAAGATAAGAACATTTAATATAGTTCCTTCCTAAATGTCGTTCGAACCAACGATCTCTAGGCTTTGCATAAGATACTTTACTAGTTGAGCTATCCACATTTGGTGACGTTTAGGTGATATCAACAAAAGTTTTTATAAACTTTGATTAAAAAGCTTTACTATTCCACTTTTACTTGGTTTCTCTCTCTCTCTCTTTGATTCATCTGAAAACAAAACACACATTCGTAAATCTCAACAAAATCATGTACTACCTCCCCACTTCTTGTCTGGTGTTTTTCTTTCTCTCCTCCTTATTCTACCATCTTCCTTGTGCTTTAAGTAAAGAAGGACTTGCGTGGTGTGAGACTATTCAGTTTCAGTGTGGGAACATCACCGCTGGTTTCCCCTTCTGGGGTGGGAATCGTCCTGAACCTTGCGGTCATGCATCGCTGGAGCTTCGCTGCAACAACGAAAACATCACCTCTTTAAACATCTTAAACCATAAGTACAATGTTTTCCATATAAATCAAACATCTAATACTCTTAGACTTGTCAGAGCTGATTTTTTAGGTTCTTTTTGCTCTGCTTCATTCCAAACCACAACCATGTCTCCCGAATTCTCTGAGCTTCCAAAACTGAAGAACCTCACTATTTTCTATAACTGCGACCCTCGTCTTCATTACATTTCGAATTATACATGTCCTCCTGGGAGAGGTGTTGTCTCAGCTTATCAAAACCCTATTTATCAAAGATCCTGCCAAGATAATTTCACTTTGAGCGTTCCTGAGACATATTTTCCAGAAGTGAAAGAATTGAATTTAACTCATCTGGAAAGTGTTCTAAGAGAAGGAGTTGAGGTAATGGTGAATACTGATGACACAACGTGTGAAGAATGTTCTTCCTCAAGTAAGTTTCATTTTCTTCTTTTTACTTTTTATTCTTTTTACTTTTTACTCTTTGTAACTATTTGATGCTTTGTGTGATCTCACATTGTTTTTTTTTTTTTTTGTAATCAGCTTATGAGCATTATGAACGCTGCAGCGAACCATTTCGCTGCGGCGATCAGACGAGTCTCTTGTACCCTTTCTGGGTACGTGGCAGACAAGACTGTGGCCACCCCTACTTCAAGCTTGATTGTGGCAAAGGATTCGCAGAGCTAACCATCTCCTTTGCGACATACAGAATCTTAGAAGCTAACTATGACTCTCGTATCATAAGACTCGCAAGATTGGATTATATTGACAATCTTTGTCCCACAGACGCACAAAATGCATCATTCCTTACCAGCGTCCTTCCATTCGCTCCACACACCGAGATGCTAACAATTTATTACAGCTGCCAAAAATGGTCATCTCTTAATGCTTACTTTGGACAGCTTCATTGTGAGGGTGACAAAAAAACTATAACAAACTACTATGGGACGAGAAACCTCTCATCTCCTTCACTATACGGAAGTAGTGGCTTTTTATTTGATAACTTGAGGGGAAATTGCCAAAAAGGCGTCAGTATACCAGTGGATGGATCGGCGTCGAAGGATAATCTACAGAAGACTCTTGAAAAGGGTTTCCAGGTTGAGCATAATCAAGACTGTTCAAGGTGCATAGAATCTAAAGGTGCTTGTGGATACAATCAGACTACAAGAAGTTTTGTCTGCTATTGTAAGGATGGGACTTATGGCAACAATTGTGGCTCTGGAAAGGGTAGTCATGGTAAACCATTATATTCACTAAGTTTTTTTCTTTCTTTTTATCTTAACCATTTCGAGATAAGTTTGGTTCCATTCTGAGAAATATTACTTTCTAATGGTTATACAGGGAATTTTTTCAATAGAAGTCGCATAGGTAAGTTTACTTGCCAGAGAGACTATGAATTGTTATCAATTCTTAAATCAATAAAAAAGTTACTAAATCTAACATTGTCTCCGGTTTTCACTTTCAGGTTCAGTAGCAGGGGTTATTTTGTTTCTTGTTTTATTAACCTTTTTTCTCCATTTTCTTCGGGTGAGAAAAATAAGACTGAGACAACAGAACCTGAAGGCTCTTATCCCACTCGAACACTATACTTACGCACAAGTGAAGAGAATTACAAAGTCGTTTGAGGAAGTGGTTGGGACAGGCGGATTTGGAATTGTTTATCGAGGAACACTTGGTGACGGCCGTATGGTTGCGGTGAAGGTCTTGAAAAAGTCAAAGGGTAATGGTGAAGACTTCATTAATGAAGTTGCGAGCATGAGCAGAACTTCTCATCAAAACATTGTTTCCTTGCTTGGTTTCTGCTCTGAAGGTTCCAAAAGGGCAATTATATATGAGTTTTTGGAAAATGGGTCACTTGATAAGTTCATTTCAGGCAAGAGCTCGGTGAATTTGGATTGGATGGTTCTATATAGTATTGCGCTAGGAGTTGCTCGTGGTCTAGAGTACTTGCACCATGGATGCAAGACAAGGATTGTACATTTCGACATTAAACCACAAAATGTACTCCTAGATGACAATTTCTGCCCCAAAGTTTCGGACTTTGGCCTCGCTAAGCTCTGTGAGAAGAAAGAGAGCATCTTGTCGATACTGGACACAAGAGGTACAATAGGGTACATTGCACCAGAGATGATCTCCAGAGTTTATGGGAATGTGTCCCACAAGTCAGATGTGTATAGCTATGGAATGTTGGTTCTTGATATGATTGGTGCAAGGAACAAAGAAAACGCTAATCAATTCTCTGCTTCTACCACAAGTACAATGTACTTTCCTGAATGGATATATAAGGATCTTGAGAAGGGAGACGATGGAAGGCTTAATAGGAATGGAATCATCTGCGAAGAAGAAGATATAATAAAGAAGATGACATTGGTGAGTCTGTGGTGTATTCAACCTTCTCCCACAGATCGCCCACCGATGAACAGAGTTGTAGAGATGATGGAAGGAAGCTTGGATGCTCTTGAAATCCCTCCTAGGCCTGTTTTTCAAATTCCAACAATGCCTCTACAAGAATTTTCAATATTTTCAGAGGATATATCTGGTAACAAAGATGGATGATCCAAGAAGCCTCCATGGAACCTATAGAAGCACGAAAATAGCTATACATTTATTCAAAAATGTCATCTCTTATCTTATTTCTGGATTAAGATAATTTTTCTATTCAACTATTTTTTTTTTATTATGTTAAGCTAGTTAACGTTTGTTTTATTAGTCTACTTGCACTTGGCTAAATCATTTTACTAAACAAAAAAAGTTTGAGCGAGTTTGTCTATTGACTATGTTCAAGCTAGTTAGTAAAGATTTTGCGATATAAGAGCATAAATATCGGTTGAAATGTTGAGTATCTTAGACAAATCTTAGGATTAAAGTTGATTAAAAATAATCAAACCAACATCTTAAAGCTAAGATTTGTATCTAAGTTAAGATGTTTTTCTTAACTTAAGATGTTGCAAGGTGTCACATTGTGATTGGTTAAAGTATATAAATTTTATTTTTATATTAATATTTTTTTTTCTAAGAACCACATGTTAAGAACCTACCATTAATCACACAAAAATCTTAACCCAAAAATACTATCTCTTACCTATCACTTTTACAAATATATTACTTAAATATTCCTAAGATTTATTTCTAAGATACTACCAATAATCATGCTCTAACGTTCGAGTGTAACTAAAGATGTCATCAGGTCCTAGACCTTTTTTCTTTTAGAACCAGCACACTAAACTACTACTTCATCTTTGTTGTTGTTTGCAAAAAAACCTACTGTCTCAATTCTCGGGAGACAGTAATATATAATGAACAATTTATGTCACAATTATTAACAGAACCCATTTATGGGACTAGAACAATGGAAGCATAGAACGCAAACATCAATACTTGCTCTTGTTCAGCTTTAAATTGATGACTTTTCTTTTTGTTTGAAAGGATAAATTTGAATTGATGACTTTTCGAGTCTCATTCCCCCTAAAAATTGAATTCCATGTATTGTATGGAGGACAAATGCCCAATGAAGATCTTTTCCATGTTTTACCTCATTTTCCAAGAAAGACATTTAGGTGGTGATATAGACAAAGATTTTAGATATTTATCTAGCAATTGACGAAGTCCAATACTATTCATATCCAACAGCCAATCTTTATTTGTCTCAATTTTGTGTGTTTTGGCTAAAATAACTTCACGAAGTGACGACTCTTTCTGAGTCAACTAGTCACTGTATTGGTCCACTATGGCAGCATGAGTCAACTAATAAAGCCAATTGATTAAAACAAGCTCTTGACTCAGGGGCGGACGTACGTGTCGTAGAAGAGGGGCAGTTGCCACGGGTAAAATTCATCAATTTAAAGCTGAACAAGTCATCAATTTAATCTTTAAATAAAGATTCAACTCCAAGAAATTCATCTGTATTTCACCTGCAACAAGAGAATGCTTTCATGAGAAGAAGAACAGAGCAAAGCGTCAAAGAAGAAGACGCGTCGGAGAAGATGAAGTTGACCGAGAAAAGGGCAATGAGAAGTAAACAAAGTCAACCAGAAGTAGATGTTGGGCTTTGTGTTGTTTTGGTATCATCAAAAAGATTAATGGGCTGCGGAATGATGAGGCCCAAAATAAGGTTGTGTGTTGTTGTTAGATGAGATATACAACACAACCCCAAGAGGTCATACGACTGCAAGTGAGCACAAGAACTCCAACTTAAGCCAGCCAAAACTAAGCCACATACTAACAAAAGAATAAACTCCACCCTCGTAGTTAACCAACACAAAAACTCAAATTCAATCAAAGGCCACAGTCCTTTCCTCAGCAAAGACACCTTCAAGCCATGAAGGATGACTACACGCGACATAAGATTGAAGTCTACACTCATTCGTCACACTCTTAGCAATGAGTAAGGCACCTCTGTTTGAAAATGAGTTTTCCAAAAGAATTTCTCCAAGCCTAGAAAGACTTGAGAGCTAATATTAGCTTTATGAAAATGGTTGTTCCATTGCTGTATTGGTTCGCTTCAAACTTTTCAGTCTCAGAGTTTCTGAACAAACATATGGCCGATTCGTTTTGAAGTGTAGTACTGCTAGACCTCTAGATACGTAAAATTTAATTATTATTGGTTTGGTATACAACAAGAACCAAACAAATTTGCCCGAGTTAATTAAGTAAACTATGTATAGGGGAAACCAAGAAAAATATCACATTTCCTGGTGACAAGTAGTCACGTATTGTTGGATAACAAGTTCCACCAACTATCCAAGCCTGACTTACTAGCCCTTGAGGATCCTTTCAATGGCCGATTTTACGTTCTGAACAAATCAGAGATTGAAGATAATGAATGGATTCTTCTCTCTTTAGAGCTTGCTGTTGCCACATCTTTCAGGAACCATACCAAACATGGTCTAACCAGTTTGAAGATTCTGAAAGTAGCTATGGAAATTCCACCAAGCCTGGTGGAGCCTTTTAATAAGGGACTTGACGCCTATGATGCAATTTTCTATATTAGCTAGCTGGCTCCTCCTCGTCGATGGATCTAGACTAATGATAAGTTATTTGCTACATTCAGATTCAAACTGCTCTAATCATTATTTGAGCTTACATGTGAATCATTTTTGGCTCTAGAGATCAAATTAAGGATTGAATCAGATGGATCAATCCCTGAATCAATCATCTTCTCAACCAAACGCTCAGCTTCTTTCGATTTTCGTTCTTTACAAAGAACTTCAATCATATATCTATAGCTAGCAACATTTGGAGGCAACTCTTTCTCTTCCATCTCCCTGAACAACCTCAATGCTCTATAAGAACTACCTTCCTTGCAGTACCCGAGAACCATTGTATTGTATATCACTTTGTTCGGTTCTAACTTCTTTGCGACCATCAACTTAAAAAGCCTCGATGCTTCATTCATTTGACCTTTGATGCAAAACCCATGAATCAATACACTATAGGTATGAACATCCGGGGTTAAACCGAGTTCCTCCATTGATGATCGAAGCTGAATTGCTTTCTCCATGTTATCCATACTAGCAAATGTGTCGATAAGTATCGTGTATGTTACTTTCGACGGTTTAATCCCTCTCTCTTCCATCTCCTTAACCACCTTACCTGCTCCTGAAGTATCCCCTTTCTTACAGAACCCGGAAACTAGAATATTATACGTGACAAGAGACGGAGACAGACCTCTTGACTTCAAATCTCTGCATAAACTCAACGCCTTCCCCAATTTTCCCACACCACAAAACCCATCAATCAAAGTGTTATACGTAATCAGATTCGGGTTGATTCCATCACTCTTCATTTGATCCATAACCTTATTAGCTTCATTCGCCTTCATCTCTCTACATAACCCACCAATCAAAGTATTATAAGTAACAATGTTACAAGAAACTCCTCTCTCACGCATTTCGTCGAACAGTTTAAACGCATCTTTAGTTCTTCCATCTTTACAAAGCTGATTCATCACGCAGTTATAAGTATAGAGATTAGGGAAAACACCATCTTCCTGCATCTTCTCGTACATCTCAAACCCTTGTTTCTTAATCCCATTTTTGAATAACCCATGAATCAAAACCGTGTAAGTCCATTCATTAGCCACTAATCCGAACTTCCCCATCTCAAAAAACAAATCTTTCGCCTTCTCAATCTCTCCTTTCTTGCAACACCCATCAATCAAAGTAGTGTAGATAACAACGTTTAGAGAAAACCCAAACTCTCTTAATTCAACAAGAAGATCAAAACTTTTCTCAATCTCACCAGCTTCACAACAACCTTTGATCACAATCCCAAAGCTATATACATCTAAATCAACTTTGCTTTTGTTCTCGTTGAAGAAACACCACCATTGATTGAAAGAAGAAGACCCAACAACGAAAGTTAAGAGATTGTTGAAGCAATTCGATCCAGGAACAAAACCCTTATCGACCATTTCGTTGAAGTAAGAGATTGAGGAATCTAGGGATTGAGATTGAACATAGGCATTGATGATTACCTCGTAGAGACGAGACTTGGTTTTTGACGTTTCTGATTCTGTCAAATAGTGTAGCAGAGAGGAAGATGTGAAGAATTGGGATTGGATTTTTCCGGAGATTACTTGAAGGAGAAGTGATTGAGCGTGAGAGTATAAGTTTCCAGAGAGAAGGAGACGAAGAAGGATTGATATGGATTCGTGTGTGTGTTGAAATCCATGGAAATTTGGAGAATTTAATAGAGAGAAAGCTTTCAATGGAGGAACCTTGATTAGATTTGCTAGTAGAATGAGGGTTTTCTGGGATTTTGCCGCCATGGTAGATTAGATAGGTTTAAACATTGAGGCGTCGAAGAAGAAGAAGAAGCCATAGCTGAGCTTAATTTAGCATCATGAATAGTTAGATTAATCTTAGTTTTTATTATTATTAAAAAGAAAAGCCCATTTATTATGGGCTAGATTAAACGTAAGGCCCATATTTTGTTTAATGTCGGTTCGTTGATCCATAATAGATAGGTAACCCGAGAAAACGTGCTATATATATTCTTTTCGAGGCAAATCTGAATATGCAGCGGTAAAAAAAAGCTAAAGCAACAAAGAGAAAATAGATAAGTATTTCCATGAAGAGATCACGAGAAGAATTTCAAGGTGGCTGCAATAACAGATTTGTTGATGAGGTATCGTCTTCTCTTCTCAATTCTCTCTGTTTTTCTACATCGTACTCTGTTTTTACACCGCTCTTTCCTCTCTGTTTCTTGTGTTTTCTCTGTTGTCTCGTACTCTCTTCTTCGTTTTGTTTCATTCTCTGTTTTGTTTTTTCTTTAGTACAGTAAAACTTCTATAAATTAATACTCGATAAATTAAGAACCTCTCTAAATTTATAATTTATTCCGGTCCCGAGTTGAGACCAATATAAAAAATGACACAAATCGATAAATTAATAAAATAATAACTTTTTTGAAAATTCTATGTAAAAATATGGTCCCATCAATATTATAAATTAATAATTATATAAACTTATCAATATATATATTATATGTAAAATATTTTATTGGCATATGACTCTAGTATTTTTTGTTTTTCTTAAATTTGTATTAATTTTTAGTAGAGTTTAATTTTAATATTTTTACTACCTCAAAAAAAGTTTGTGTTGTTTTTTAAACTTAATAATTGATTTTCTACTTATAATTGGTTTCAAAAAGAAATTTATTATAAAAAAAAATTGCTTTTCAGATATAGCATTTCTGTTAAATTACAAAGTTAGTAAAATCTCTCAATAAATTAATAGTTATTAATTTATCGATAAATTAATATCTCTATAAATTAATAGAATTTTTCGGTCCTGACATTATTAATTTATAGAGGTTTTACTGTAATTTTTTTTAGATAGTTTAAGCCTGATCTTGAGAAGAGATAGGGTTTTAGGGTTTTAAGTTGTTAGAAAATATTCTCTAGATATATTTGGTTTTAAATCTAATTTAAGATTCATTTCACAAAAAAAAAACGTTTATTTCTTCGTCATCTTCTTCTTCAACGTAGGATCTCTCTGATTATTATCTATTAGATATTGTTAGTAATGTTTTATCAGATACTAGATTAGGACCCGCCCGATGTGCGGGTTTAAAATAAAATTAAATTTAACAAAAAGGTATATTAAATTTTTATTGTGAATAGAAATATTTTTAAATAATAAGAAGATAAATTAATAATTACAGAGAAAATTTGATTATATATTCATCCTTTTGTTTTTAATACACTTATTTTCATTTCTATATTTTAAATTTGTTATTGCATTTATTATAATAATCAAGTAAATTACCAAACAACAAAAGTTTTGCCAAAACATTCATTATTATTATTATTATTATTATTATTATTATTATTATTATTATTGTTATTATTATTATTATTGTCAAATCTAGAAAAACATGGTTTGCAATTTTGCGTAAAATATGATTCCACAACTTCTTCATGAAATATTTCACTTATAAACCACATATCAAACCGTCGTTTTATTTACATTTCTCTACAAATTTAATAGTGGAAAACCAAAAACTTTTATGGTATTTTTCGAACATTATACTAATAGTAGTATTTTTGGCAACAAAAAAAAACTTGAAAGCATGGTATTTTAAGAAAATTCATAAAAATATATCACACATCAATAATTGATGATGTATTTATAATAAAAAGTACTAAATAAATAGGAGCAGTGGTGGTGTTTTTGAAGAAACTATTTTGTTGGTGAAAAATCAGGAGACAGTCTATTTGTTTAGAGATGAGTATAGTTTTTCTTTTAAGATTAATAATTATTTGTATAAGTTTCTTAATTATCGTGTTTTATTAATTATTTTTAATTAGTATTCTTTTTTCTCATTATTTCTAAGAAAATAGTATATATCTTTTAGAATTAGTACTTAAATTAGAATTAGTAAATAATTTTATAATTTCTATTTTTAGATAATAAGATATACGTATATTTTTCTTATATTATCTTTTTAATATTTTTAAAAATATGTATATAGTTTCTTTATAATTATCTTCTTTAGATTTTTAGATTTTTAGATTTTTAGATTTGTTTGATATAAGATATATACGTATAGTTTTCTTATAATTTTTTAAAGAATAAATAAAAGGAAATTTTTTATCTACACGTGTCAAAATTTGAAAACCATACTTTATATAATAAGATTTGGCTTTAATATTTGGAATGCACATTTATGATTTATTCTCAATGTTTTTTCAGGTTCCACGTCTAAACTTGCCTCTAACAACGACTCCAGAGCTTATCAACAAGATTGAAACTTACCTCAATAGAAACTACACATGTCCTCATCGACAAATAGAGAACTCAAAGACCTCAACTCTTCTTAAGAGTTCTGAGAAACTAAAAGCTATGAATTTCCCAATCTCCATGATCAAAATTGGAACATGGACCCCCGTTGCAATAAACCCTGAAGATATTGTGGCGAAATTCTATTTTGCAAAGAAGAAACTTATATGGGAGTTTCTCTTCAGAGAAGAAGAAACTAACATGCCAAGGCTGAAGAGAAAGATCGAGATTCAATGGAATGATGTCTCATCTTTTGAAGAGAGTATTCATACTCGTGATGAAACTGGAATCCTCAATATCGAGGTACTAAACATACTCATGTACATTTTGTAATTAGTTATGAGCCTCGATTAATGACCTTTGAAATGTTTATGTGCAGTTGAGAAAACGTCCAACATTCTTCATAGAGACTAATCCACAGGCAGGAAAACACACTCAATGGAAACAATTGGATCGCGATTTCACCGACAATCAGGCTTCTACTTGCAGGTTTCCTGCTTTAACTTGGATCATTTTTTTTGCTTTGAGTAATGTTGAAAGTGAGTCAAAGCCTTACATTTTCTATTTAACAGGAGACATACAATTCATTTTTCTCCCGGAGTTCTGCAAAAAAACTTGGAGAAGCTTCTGACTAATAGCTTCTGGTCCAAACTCTACAACGTCCCTTTCCCGGTAGAAGAATCTCTTTTCTTCGATATCGGCTTTGAAAACAACAACTCATCTCACAACAGCCACAACCAGACAGTTGGCTTTAATGTCAACTATGGCCATCATCATCATCAATATTCTCAAGGTACTTTAGCTTGGACCTTACGCTAATCAATTTTTATTTGAGTGAGAGACTTAAAAGAAACAAAAACTATTACTTTGATAGGAATTGGTGGCGTGGGAGTTGGAGAAGGAAACTTTAACATAGCACCGCAGTTCAGGGCTAACGGTGGATGGCAAAGAAACTCATATAGTCAAGCCAATAGTCTGAATTATAACACTGCTAATGAGTTGCCTCAGATGCAAGCTATTATCACACCATCGTCTCAGGTGGTTAACGAGCATTATAACATGCAAATGGATTTCACCGGTTCACAGTATCGTAATCAGATGAACCAAGACGAGATCCGAAAGATGCAAATCATAAGGGAGATAGTTCAGAGTCAAGCATATGCTGCAGTAGCTGATACACAAACTAACAATGTCCCAATGTATCCTCCGGTTGGATCGTTTGCAGCAACATTGATTGAAGAAGAGGAGAGACATTACAAGGACCAGACAAATGTTGATGGAAACTATCACAGCAAAGAGTACCAGAAAATTCCATACATACGCAGGAGCAACTGGGAAGTGCTTCCTGGTATGGACGTAGAAGAAGATTGGTCAACATAATTATTAGGGTTTTCTTCATTATCGTTTCTTTATCTCTCTCTCACACACACTTAACTTTTCTGCAAAATTTTGTACGTCCAAAATCTCCAAACCCTTTTTTAAGAACAAATCTCAATCCATCGCAATAATCGATCAAAATTGAGAATCGCTAAAGCTTCATAATGTCATCATCATCAACGTCGACGAACACAACAACAGAATCAGATTCATCATCTCTACCTACTCACATCGACACTACACCATTTCTTCCTCCCATCGTTACAAGAACCATAAGCGTAGATGAAGAATCTAAGAGAAGCAGCGAGGTTCCTCCGTCACGCTGGTAGCCGGAGAATGATGCGTGAACCATGATGCTCGTTAGAGAAACTGCGGCGGAGAAATTAGAAGAGAGACAAAATGATTGGGCGTATTCTAAACCTGTGGTTTTTTCTTGACATTTTGTGGAATCTAGCTTTTGTTGCGATCGGTGTTGCTGTTTTGATACTTAGCCGTGACGAGAAGCCTAATATGCCGTTGAGAGTTTGGGTTGTTGGTTATGGGATTCAGTGTTGGTTACATATGGATTGTGTTTGTGTTGAGTATAGGTGGAGGAGACGACGACGTCACCGATCTTCATCGGAGGATGGTGGTGGTTCTGGGTTTACGAATTAAAATCAATGCCTGAATATTTTTTCTCTTCTCAAGGAAATTGTTGTTTGGGCAGCAAAGAAATACCACCTTACATGTTACATGTTCAACCGGGTGGCCTCTTAAACGTTATGAGTCCTCTGTTCTTTCCTTCGGCCCAAGCTCCAAACCAAGTTTTCACAGATGTTGATGTCACTGAGCCACCACTACCACCAATTATAGCAAAAGCCCCAACCTCAACCCCTGGAATCACACCAACCATTTCACATCTAAGTACTTTTGGTCAAAGCAATTAGCATATGTGGGTTTTGCTAGCCAGAGAAATTTCAAAGTGTTTTTTAGTGGCAGGTTCAGTAGCGGGAGTTGTTTTGTTCATTGTCGAACACTATACTTATGCAAAAGTGATGAAATTTACAAAGTCATTTGCAGACGTTGTTGGCAGAGACGGATTTAGATGACAATTTTTGCCCCAAAGTTTCGGACTGTGGGCTTGCTAAGCTCTGTGAGAAGAAAGAGAGCATCTTGTCATTGCTGGACATAAGAGGTACAATATGGTACATTGCACTAGAGATGATCTCCAGAGTTTATGGGAATGTGTCACACATATCAGATGTACGTATAGCTATGGAATGTTGGTTCTTGAGATGATTGGTGCAAGAAACAAATTAAAGAAAAAGCTAATTGTCAAGACCTTTGATATCAAAGGGCCGATCCGATTCTAATCAAAGGCCTGATATCAAAGGTCCGATCTGGTCCTATTACTAACCAAGCCTCTGCTTCTAACACAAGTTTAATGTGCTTTCCTGAATGGCTATATAGGGATCTTGAATATGGAAAGTCCATAAGACTTATAGAGAAAGGAATCAACAACGAAGACAATGATCTAGCAAAGAAGATGACATTGGTGTATTTAGCCTTCCCCACTGGATCGCCCAGCTTGGATGTTCTTGAAATCCCTCCTAGGCCTGTTTTTCAAATTCCAACAATGCCTCTACAAGAGTCTTCAATATTTTCAGATGATATATCTGGTTACACTGATTGAATATTGATGATCCAAGAAGCCTCCTTGGAACGTATCTGAGTACGAAAGTAGCTATTTATTTACTAAAAAATGGTATACATTGTCTAAATTCCGGATTAACTAGAGGACTTTTCCGTTAAACTAGTTAATACAGATTTCTATCGCGATAAAACGTTCGAGATGTCACACCAAAACATGGAATTAAGACTAGCTATACATCTGCAAATAACTTAATCTGTCTAGACCTTCTTTATCAAAGGGAAAAAAAAAACAGAACGCTTAAAAAGAATATTCTTGTAAAGGCTCTTTGGTTTTTTGGTCCATAAGTTAAAAGGATGAAAACAAAAAACAAAATTAGGATAAGGTGTGGTATATGTTTACCAACAAGTACCTCTCGTTCCCGTATCTCATTTTCAGAGAAACTTCTTAGGAATAGACGATTAGGTTTATATCAATCTTTTTTTTGGGCAAACTGGTTTATATCAATCAACAATTTTTTTTACAAATAGTAAAGAAAAAACTGAAGGGCAAAGATTCTTTACCACAATTTATCGAGAAAATGACCAATACTATTTCATATGCAATTTTCCTGCACCACCTTCTTAATCATATCCAAAAAAAAAAAAAAGAGGAACATCGAATAACCCAATCTTTCTGTATCTCAAATTTTGTGTGTTTCGCTTACAAATAACTTAATCAAAAGACGACTCTTTTTATGAGTCAACTAAAAAGCCATTGATTTTTTTTTTTCAAACGCTAGTGTCTCTATATTGGTCCACGATGCCTCGGCTAATAAAAAGCCATTTGATTAACTCTCTCAAGTCTCTCTCTATTTTTTCACTATGAGTCAACTAATAAAACCAATTGATTAAAACAAGCTTTTGAGTCTCTGTCTCTTTGTCTCTCTGTATTCTTCCACTCATGAGTTCAATGGTTACAATGTAGTTTATTTATGTAAGTTACGGATGATGAATTCCCCGCTAGGTAATCCGACAAAACTTGTTATAATGTTTTTACTCTGTTGTGTTGTTCTGATTCAGCTGTTTGCTGCTCAAATTTATGCTCAAAGATCTAGTAGTCCATGGCAGACGCTCTGTGGTGAGAGTACTCTTACTTTCTCTCTTTCTTTTGCGCATGGTTTCCAAGAAAATAGGTAAAACAAGAGAACTTAAGTAGAAATCAAGGAGTCTTTCTTTTTGTATCCATATATATAGTAGAAGTTGGATAATAACTTCACTTTGATTTCCCCATTTGGGGACTTTTTGAGTAGATTTTTGGTTTTGGGGGATTTTTGCCAGTAAAGGGCAGTCCCCAAAAATCGATGTCCAATAATTACTTTGATTCTGGGAACATAAATAAATTTGTCTCTTGTATTAAAATAAATTTGTATTACTTTTTATTTATTTATTAACAGGTGATGCTCCACTTGTGATTGCTCGTGGTGGGTTTTCTGGAGTGTTTCCAGATTCGAGTCTTGATGCTTACAATTTCGCAATGCAGACAAGTGTAGCCGATGTTGTTCTATGGTGTGATGTTCAGCTAACCCAAGATGAAGTTGGGATTTGCTTCCCTGATTTAAATATGGCCAATGCTTCAAATATTCAGAATGTTTTACCAAATCGCCAAAAATCTTACCCAATTAATGGAGTTCCTACTCTGGGTTGGTTCACCATTGATTTCTCCTTGAAAGATCTGGAGAATGTTTCTTGTAAGTGTTTATGATTCAGTTAGTGCTTTTGTAGTGTGTTATAAAGTGTTTGTTTTTTTTTTGTCTTGTAACTTCTCACAAATGTTTTTTTTTACCTCAGTTATCCAAGAAATATTTTCGCGATCAAATAGATTCAATGAAAAAAGATTCGGGGTTTTGATGGTTCAAAACGTCACCACGCAGATAAAACCAGAAGTTTTTTCGATAAATGTTCAGCACGATGCGTTCTACGAGCAACAAAATTTGAGCATGAGTAGTTTTCTGTTATCAGCTTCAAGAACTGTTTCCATTGACTACATCTCTTCTCCTGAGGTGAATTTCTTTACGAAAATTACTGGTCGTTCCGGACGTAATGGACCGAGTTTCGTGTTCCAGTTTCTTGGGCTACAAGATTTCGAGGCGACAACAAATCAAACCAAGGGTGTCGGTCGACACTGATGCCTTGCTCTGATACCAAAATCGTTTCCTTCAGCTCTAATCTCTGGTTTAGCTCCAGAATGGTTCATTTTCTCCAAATTTGTCCCAAACGTGTAAAAACCTGAAAGACTCAAATAGACACTAGAAACAACAAAAAGACTCTAAAACTGACACATAAATCACGGTTAAAACCGGTAAAATCCGTGATATATCAAGCAGTACGAGACTGTCTACAAATTTGAAAAAACCATTCTTGGTAGTCGTGATTCTGCTAACGAAGACATAAAGAAATTGTCTAATGCTGTTGTCCTCAGAAAATATTCAATCTTTCCTAGATCTGATAATTTCGTGACTAGGCAAACTAATGTTGTGGAGAGACTGAAGAAGTCAGATCGCTCCTTGTTTTTGTAAAACTGTTTCATAATGAGTTGGTCTCTCAACCATATGACTTCTTCTTCGATGCAAATGTTGAGATATATCATATATCGCTAGAGGCTGGAGCTCGTATCAATGGAACCACCACAGATTTTACCTATTCATCACGCTTGCCTCTTAAACGTTATGAGTCCTCAGTTCTTTCATCGAGCTCAAGCTCCAAACCAGATTTTCACAGATATTGATGTCACTGAGCTCAACCTCAACCTTTGGAACCCCATTAACCATTTCACACCCAATGAATTTGGTCAAAAAAATTCGCATATGTGGGTTTTTCTAGCGAGAGAAATTTCAAACTGTTTTTGTTTTTCAAGATTAAATTAAAAAAGAAGCTACTAACTTAACATTTTCTCTATTTTCTAGTTGCAGGTGCAGTAGCATGAGTTGTTTTATTACTGGTAATATTCACATTGTTTCTCTATTTTCCCCGGAAGAGAGACTCACGACTGAGACAACAGAACTTGAAGGCCCTTGTTCCACTCAAACATTATACTTATGCCCAAGTGAAGGGAATTACAAAGTCATTTGCAGAAGTTGTTGGGAGAGGCGGATTTGGAATTGTTTACTGAGGAACAATTGTTGATGGCCGTATGGTTGCGGTAAAAGGGTAATAGTGAAGACTTCATCAATGAAGTTGCTAGCATGAGCAGAACTTCTCATCTCAACATTGTTTCCTTGCTTGGTTTTTATATATGAATTTTTGGGAAATGAGTCTCTTGATAAGTTCATCTTAAGCAAGAGCTCAGTGAATATGGATTGGACGACACCGTATAGAATTATGTTAGGAGTTGTTCGTGATTTAGAGTACTTGCACCATGGATGCAAGACAAAGATTCTATACTTTGACATTAAACCACAAAATGTACTCTTAGATGACATTTTTTGTCCCAAAGTTTCGGACTTTGGCCTCACTAAGCTCTGTGAGAGGAAAGAGAGCATCGATAGGGTACATTTCACCAGAGAGGATCTCTAGAGTTATGGGAATGTATTGCACAAGTAAGATGTGAATAGCTAGCTATAGAATGTTGTTTCTTCAGATGATTGGTGCAAGGAACAAAGAAAAAGATAATCAAGCATCTTCTTTTAGCACAAGTTCAGTGTACTTTCGTGAATGGGTATACAGGGATCTTGAATTAGGAAAGTCCAAAAGACTTATGGAGAATGGAATCAGCAACGAAGACAATGATCTAGCAAAGAAGATGACGTTGGTGGGTTTGTGGTGTATTCAGCCTTTCCCACCAGATCGCCCACCAATGAACAAAGTTGTACAAATTCCCACAATGCTTCTACAAGAATCTTCAACATTTTCAGCGGATATCTCTGGTTACACTGAATGATGATCCAAGAAGCCTCTTGGAACGTATCTAAGCATGAAAATAGCTATTTATATATTGCAAAAAATGTCATATATTGTCAACCAGATGACTTGTCTGTTAAACTAGTTTTTTTGACTATGTTAAACTAGTTAATACAGATTTCCATCGCGATAAAATGTTAGTGGCGTCACACCAAAACATGGAGTCAAGACTATAGATCTACAAATAACTCAATCTGTCATCAGACTAGACCTTTTTTCCTGTGGGAAAAAAACAGAAAACTTAAAAAGAATATTCTTGTAAATGCTTTTTGGTGTTTGGTTGATAAGTTAAAAAGACGAACTGAATACAAAAGTAGACTCATTTGACACATGTCTCATCATAATTGATTATAAATTTTAAATAAAAAATATTAAATAAAAATTATTAAAATAATATATTTTAGAGACTAATATGGGTTCTCCCCACTGCACATGCTCTAATGCTCTTGAGTCTCTCTGCTTTTGTTTACTACGGAGTATGAGTCAACTAATAAATCCATTTGATTAGATCGTCATTTTGTGGACTGAAAGAAACAGAAGCTAACCAATGACTTCCCGACAAAGTACTCCGACAAAGCTAATGTTACAATCTTCGACACTTATACTCTATGGTGTTGTTCTGCTACAGCTGTTTGCTTCTCAAATCGATGCTCAAAGATCTACAAGTCCATGGCAGACGCTCAGTGGTGAGTGCGTTCACACTTTGTCTCTTTCTTTTTCTCATGGTTGCGAGAGAATTTAAGTCCCTGGTTTCTTATTTGTAGGAGAAGTTGTGATTAACATAAATAGTAACTTCACTTGATTTTTCCATTTGGGGAGTTCTAATTTTAGAAGAACAGTTATGGAAAAGTTGATTTTGGCTTGTGGGATCTTCTTGCCAATAAGTATTGCTTTCGGATTTTTTTTTTTACAAGGTGAAGCTCCACTTGTGATTGCTCGTGGTGGGTTTTCTGGATTGTTTCCAGATTCGAGTCTTGATGCTTACACTTTTGCAATCCAGACAAGTGTAGCTGGTACTGTTCTATGGTGTGATGTTCAGCTAACCCAAGATAGAGTTGGGATTTGCTTCCCTGATTTAAATATGGCCAATGCTTCAAATATTGATCTTGTTTACTCAAATCGTCAAAAATCTTACCCGGTTAATGGAGTCAATACTAAGGGTTGGTTTCCCATTGATTTCTCCTTGAAAGATCTCAAGAATGTATACTGTAAGTGTTTATGATTCAGTTAGTGCTTTTGTAGGGTATTACAGAAACAAGGTTTTGTTTTATCTTGTAACTTCTCGCATATGTTTTTCTTTTTTTCTTTTTTACTATAGTGATCCGAGGAATATTATCACGATCAGATAAATTTGATGAAAATGGATACGCGATTTCAACGGTTCAAAATGTAGCCACGCAGATGAAACCATCATTCTTGTGGTTAAATGTTCAGCACGATGTGTTCTACGAGCAACAAAATTTCAGTATGAGCAGTTTTCTATTATCAGCTTCAAGAACTGTTTCCATTGACTTCATATCTTCCCCTGAGGTGAACTTTTTTAGGAAAATTGCTGGCCGTTACAGGCGTAATGGACCGAGTTTCGTGTTCCAATTTCTTGGGAAAGAAGATTTTGAGCCGACAACAAACCGAACCTACAGTTCAATCTTGAATAACCTAACATTTGTCAAGACGTTTGCTTCAGGGATTCTTGTTCCCAAGTCTTACATATTGCCACTCGATGACAAACAGTACTTGCTTCCTCCTACATCGTTAGTTCAAGATGCTCACAAAGCAGGATTAAAAGTATATGCGTCAGGTTTTACAAATGATGTTGGTATTGCATATAACTACAGTTTGGATCCAGTTTCTGAATATCTATCTTTTGTTGACAATGGCGAATTTTCTGTTGATGGTGTGCTCTCTGATTTTCCCTTAACTGCATCTGCATCTGTCGGTAAGAAAATTCTTTTCTACAGATACCATTATGTTCTTAAAACATTACTTGTAATACTCAAAATCAAACATTTTCTTTTCGTACTTGTTCAGACTGCTTCTCCCGCATTGGCAGAAACGCTACAAAACAAGGTAATGAAAGTAATTTGCTTTACATTTCTTTTCTATTACTAACAGAACAAAATAGTTATCACCAAATGGTTCGTGCCTTAGTGGATTTTCTTGTTATATCAAAAAATGGTGCAAGTGGGGATTATCCTGGATGTACAAACTTGGCATATGAGAAGGCAATCAGAGATGGTGCTGATGTTATTGATTGCCCAGTCCAAATGTCTAGTGACGGTATACCCTTTTGCTCAAGTTCGATAGATCTCGTGAACAGCACAACAGTCGTCCAAACTCATCTCAGAAACCGTTCCATAATTGTTCCTGAGATTAGCTCAGTTGCTGGAATATATACTTTTAGCCTCACATGGCATGAGATCCAGAGTTTGACTCGTAAGTTCCCTTCAAATTTCCATTAGCTTCAGACAATGCTAGTCTATTCTGCATACTCTTATTCCTACTAATTATAGTAACTAGTACGAGAGCTTTTGTTTCTACACCTACTTAACTTCAAGAGTTACATATAGATTAAAAAAAATGTGTTTCTTAACAATTTACATCCTTCTAGCTTGATATGTTGTGGTCAAAGTTACAGTAACCATTATCCCGTCTTTTTTTGCAGCTGCTATTTCAAACCCCTTTAGGGATTACGGTATGTCCAGGAATCCGAAGGAGAAAAATTCGGGGAACCTTATTTCACTCTATGAATTCCTAAACTTGGCAAAAAACTCCACTTCTCTCTCCGGTGTTTTAATCAGTCTAGAGGTGAGTTGTCATGTACCTCTTAATCTTGAGATTTTATCAACCAGACAGTTATAATATCTTTTAACTGCCATACCATTTTATTGTGTCTTTCAGAATGTAATATACCTAAGAGAGAAGCAAGAACTCGACGTAGTTAAAGTAGTTCTTAGTAGACTCACTGAAACTGGTTACATCTTTGGAACATTAAAGGTCATGATTCAGTCTACGACCACTTCGGTTCTAGTTGACTTCAAGAATCAGAGCAAGTACGAGACTGTCTACAAAATTGAAGAAACCATTCGTGATATTAGTGATTCTGCTATCAAAGAAATAAAGAAATTCGCCAACGCAGTTGTCATCAACAAACATTCAGTCTTAACTATCACTGATGCGTTCGTCACTGGGCAAACTAATGTTGTGGAAAAGCTGCAGAAATTTCAGCTCCCGGCTTATGTAGAACTGTTTCAAAATGAGTTTGTCTCTCAACCATATGACTTTTTCTCAGATGAAACTGTTGAGTTAAACTCATATATCTCTGGAACCGATATCAATGGAACCGTGACAGAGTTCCCTTTCACAGCAGCAAGATACAAAAGTAAGTGGCCCAAATTTTGCTAAAAGCTCTCCAAAGACAAAATGGTTAACATCAATGCCTCACTTTGTTTATCTTCTACAGGGAACCGATGTTTGGGCCGCAAAGATATACCAACTTACATGTTACCTGTTCAACCTGGTGGCCTCTTAACGATTGTGAGTACTTCATCCTTACCTCCAGCCCAAGCTCCAAACCCGATTTTCACAGATGATGATGTTACTGAGCCACCACTACCTCCGGTTATAGCAAAATCCCCAACCTCAACCCCTGGAACACCATCAACCATTGCAAAACCTCTAAGTTTGTTCTTTACTTTTCTTTACTTCTAGATCGAGTTTGGTTCCATTCTGACAATTTCTTTTTGTTGAATGGTTGTACAGGAAATTTGCTCAAAGTAATTCGCATAGGTGAGTTATGCTGGCCAGAGAAATATCAAAATGGTTTTGTTTCCAAGATTCGAAAGGAAGTTACTAAATCAAACATTTGTTCCATTTCTTGTAGTTTCAGGGTCAGTGGCAGGAGTTGTATTAGTCCTGGTCTTATTAACATTAACTTTCTGTTTTCTCCGAAAGAGAGAAACACAGCAGAGACAAAAGAAACTGAAGGCTCTTATTCCTCTGGAACACTATACTTATGCACAGGTGAAGAGAATTACAAAGTCATTTGCGGAAATTGTTGGGAGAGGCGGATTTGGAATTGTTTATAAAGGAACACTTGGTGATGGCCGTGTGGTTGCGGTTAAGGTCTTGAAAGACTCAAAAGGTAATGGTGAAGACTTCATGAATGAGGTTGCGAGCATGAGCAGAACTTCGCATCTCAACATTGTTTCCTTGCTTGGTTTCTGCTCAGAAGGTTCCAAAAGGGCAATTATATATGAGTTTTTGGAAAATGGGTCACTTGATAAGTTTATCTCAGGCAAGACCTCGGTGAATATGGATTGGACGGCACTATATAGAATTGCGCTAGGAGTTGCTCGTGGTTTAGAGTACTTGCACCATAGCTGCAAAACAAGGATTGTACATTTTGACATTAAACCACAAAATGTACTCTTAGATGACAATTTTTGTCCCAAAGTTTCGGACTTTGGTCTCGCTAAGCTCTGTGAGAAGAAAGAGAGCATTTTGTCAATGCTGGACACAAGAGGTACCATAGGGTACATTGCACCAGAGATGATCTCGAGAGTTTATGGGAATGTGTCGCACAAATCAGATGTGTATAGCTATGGAATGTTAGTCCTTGAGATAATTGGTGCAAGGAACAAAGAAAAAGCTAATCAAGCCTCTCCTTCTAACACAAGTTCAATGTACTTTCCTGAATGGGTATATAGAGATCTTGAATCAGGCAAGTCCCAAAGGCATATTGAAAATGGAATCAACAGCGAAGATGATGAGCTAGCAAAGAAGATGACATTGGTTGGTTTGTGGTGTATTCAGCCATCCCCACCAGATCGCCCAGCGATGAACAGAGTTGTAGAGATGCTGGAAGGAAGCTTGGATGCTATTGAAGTCCCTCCTAGGCCTGTTTTGCAGCAAATCCCCACATCAAATTTTCAAGAATCTTCTACGCTTTCAGAGGAAGTCTCTGTTTATACAGAAGGATGATCCAAGAAGCCACCATGGAACCTATCAAAGCACGAAATTAGCTACGCATTTATTCAAAAATCTCATATATTGTCTACATTCCGAATTCACGAGAAGACTTTTCTCTTAAACAAGTTTTTTTATGACTATGTTAGACTATTTGAGAAAGATTTCTATAACGATAAAACATTTGAGGCGTTACACCCAAAGATGAGATCAAGACTTTAAGTTTAATCTACAAATAACTCAAGGTGTCTTCAGATTAGACTTTTATTTGTCTTTTAAAACCATTCGAGAAATTACTACTTCATCATTGTTGTTGTTTCTGTCTCAATTCTCTAGAGACAGTAATAAAGAACAATGTATTGACATTGCAAGTCTCCTAAACCCTCTTTGGTCAGCTTTAAAGGATGAGGATAAAAAGATTTAGGAGATAGGAGATAAGAGATAGTATGGTATTGGTTTACCGGCAAGTCCCCTATCTCAGTCCCACTAAAGATTTTAATTTCATGTTTTGCAGAGAGGACAAATGCCCAAGGCCCACTAAAGATTCTTTTCCATGTTTTACCTCATTTTCGGGGTATTGACGTTTAGGTGATATAAACAAAGGTTTTAGAAATAGTAACAAAAAAAAAATATGAAGGACAAAGACTATATATCATAGTTGATCTAGCAAATGACCATTATATGTTATTTTTCTTCACCACCTTTAATCATATCCAAGAAAGAAAAAAAAATGCTAAAGGAACATCCAATAACCAATCTTTCTCTGTCTATATATTGTGTGTTTGGCATATAAATAACTTAATGAAGAGACGAGTCTTTCTGAGTCAACTAATAAATTGTTTTTAAAAAAAAAAGGCTAGTCTCTTTGTATTGGTCCACTATGAGTCAACTAATAAAGCCATTTGATTATTGCTCTCTCTTCATCTGTTCACTATGAGTCTATGAGTCAACTAATAAAGCCAATTGATATAAAAATTAAGCTCTTGAGTCTCTCTGTACTTCTCCTCTATGAGCTCAATGCTTATGCATTACAAAATTAAACATTAAACAATAAATATACTATTTTTGTTTTTCCATTTATGTAAGTTACCGATGAACTCCCGGCCAGGTAATCCGACAAAGATTGTAATACGATCTTCAACGCTTTTATTCTGTGGTGTTGTTCTGATTCAGCTGTTTGCTGCTCAAATTGATGCTCAAAGATCTACAAGTCGATGGCAGACGCTCAATGGTGAGAGTTGCTCTCTCTCTCTATTTTTTTGGTTTCCAAGAAAACAAGAGAACTTAAGTACTAGTAGTACTTTTTTTCTTTATCTATATGTGTAAGTAAAAGCTGGGATATATAATAACTTCATTTTGATTTCAGAAGAACAATTATTGAAAAGTTTATCTTTGGTTTGGGGATTATAGCCAATAAAGGGCAGTTCCCAAATATTAGTCCAATAACTACTTTGATTGTGGAAGCATAAATACTTTTGTCTCCAAGTATTAAAATAACTTCAAATTACTTTTTTTATTTATTTACTAGGTGATGCTCCACTAGTGATTGCTCGTGGTGGCTTTTCTGGATTGTTTCCAGATTCGAGTCTAGCTGCATACCAATTTGCAATGCAGGCAAGTGTAGACGAAGTTGTTCTATGGTGTGATGTTCAGCTAACCAAAGATGAAGTTGGGATTTGCTTCCCTGATTTAAATCTGGCCAATGCTTCAAATATTGATCTTGTTTACTCAAATCGTCAAAAATCTTACCCGGTTAATGGAGTCACTACTCAGGGTTGGTTCCCCATTGATTTCTCCTTGACAGAGCTCCAGAATGTTTCTTGTGAGTCTTTAAGATTCCTTTAGTGCTTTTGTAGAGTGTTTGGTTTTTCTTGTAACTTCTCACATATGTTTTTGCTTTTTACCTTAATTAGTGATCCGAGGAATATTATCGCGCTCAGAAAGATTTGATGCAAGTGGATTTACGATTTCGACGGTTCAAGATGTAACCATGCAGTTATTACCAAAAGGTTTTTGGTTAAATGTCCAGCACGATGCCTTCTACGAGCAACAAAATTTAAGCATGAGTAGTTTTCTGTTATCTGTTTCAAGAACTGTTTCCATTGACTTCATCTCTTCCCCTGAGGTGAATTTCTTTAAGAAAATTGCCGGCCGTTTCGGACGTAATGGACCGAGTTTTGTGTTCCAGTTTCTTAGGAAAGAGGATTTCGAGCCTACAACGAACCAAACCTACGGTTCTATCTTGAGTAACCTAACGTTTGTCAAGACGTTTGCTTCAGGGATTATTGTTCCCAAGTCTTACATATTGCCACTCGATGACAAACAGTACTTGCGTCCTCCTACATCCTTAGTTCAAGATGCTCACAAAGCAGGATTAAAAGTATATGCGTCAGGTTTTGCAAATGATGTTGATATTGCATATAACTACAGTTCGGATCCAGTGTCTGAGTATCTATCTTTTGTGGACAATGGTGATTTTTCGGTTGACGGTGTGCTCTCTGATTTTCCCATCACTGCATCTGCGACCGTTGGTAAGAAAAATCTCTTCTATAGACACCATTTTAATTTGTCTGTAAAACATTACTAGAAATACATAAAATCAGACATTTTACCTTTTCATATTCTCCTCAGACTGCTTCTCCCACATCGGCAGAAACGCTAAAAAACAAGGTAATGAGAGTAAACATAATTTAGATTTTTTTTTCTGCTCTTACTAATAAAAAAAAACTTATAATGAACTTTATCATCTACCAAATGGTCCATGCCTCAGTGGATTTTCTTGTTATATCAAAAAATGGTGCGAGTGGGGACTATCCTGGATGTACAGACTTGGCATATGAGAACGCAATCAAAGATGGTGCTGATGTTATTGATTGCTCAGTCCAAATGTCTAGCGACGGTATACCCTTTTGCTTAAGTTCCATAAATCTCGGGGATAGCACAACGGTCACCCAAACTCTTTTTAGCAACCGGTCAACTACTCTTCCTGAGATTAGCTCAGTTGCTGGAATATACACTTTTAGTCTCACATGGCCTGAGATCCAGAGTTTGACTCGTAAGTTTCCCTTCACATTTTGTCATTTTCCATTAGCTTCAAACAAATGCTAGTCTGTTTTGCACACTCTTGTTCGACTTAACTTAAAATGCAAATATCTGTTTTCTTAACAATTGTTTAGCCTCCTAGAAAATGTTTGATATGTTGTGGTCAAAGTTACAAAAACAATTCTCCATCTTTTTGTGCAGCTGCTATTTCAAACCCCTTCAAGGTTACTTACAGTATGTCCAGGAACCCGAATGAGAGAAATTCTGGGAAGCTTATTTCGCTTTCTCAATTCCTAGACTTGGCAAACAACTCCACTTCTTTATCCGGTGTATTGATCAGTGTAGAGGTTAGTTCTTAAGATTCTATCAATTAGACTATCTAGTCGTCTTTTGTTCAAGCCACTATGTTTTTCTTTTGTGTTTTTCAGAATGCAGTGTACTTGAGAGAGAAGCAAGGGCTCGACGTGGTTCAAGCAGTTCTCGATACACTCACGGAAACTGGTTACACCAATGGAACAACCACAACAAAGGTCATGATTCAGTCTACCAACAGCTCAGTTCTAGTTGACTTCAAGAAGCAGAGCAAGTACGAGACTGTCTACAAAATTGAAGAAACCATTGGTAATATTCGTGACTCGGCCATTGAAGACATAAAGAAATTCGCTAACGCTGTTGTCATCAACAAAGATTCAGTCTTTCCTAACTCTGAGTCGTTTCTCACTGAGCAAACCAATGTTGTGGAGAGACTGAAGAAGTCTCAGCTCACGGTTTATGTGGAACTGTTTCGGAATGAGTTTGTATCGCAACCATATGACTTCTTCGCGGATGCAACTGTTGAGATAAACACATATATCTATGGCGCTGGTCTCAATGGAACCATCACAGAGTTCCCTTTCACAGCTGCAAGATACAAAAGTAAATGACAGAATATTTGCATCAAAAGGTGTTACAACACAAAATAATTAACATTAATGCCGTTCTTTGTTTCTCTTCTGCAGGGAATCGATGTTTGGGCAGAAACCAAATTCCACCTTACATGTTACCTATTCAACCCGGTGGCCTCTTAGCCATTATGAGTCCTCTGGCCTTACCTCCAGCCCAAGCTCCAAACCCAGATTTCATAGATGCTGATGTCACTGAGCCACCACTACCTCCTGTTTTAGCTAAAGGCCCAACCTCAACCCTTGGAACTCCATCTACCATTGCACAAGCACCTAGCGGACAAACCCGACTTAAGTTATCTCTTCTCCTCTCTGTTTTTTTCCTCTCTCTTCTACTTTTGTGATCAGCCCTATATCACATCTCCTCTCTGTTTATAATGTCTTCCACCCTCGTAAAGATTTCTTTGTGTGACTCTCAGTCAAATCATTAGAGTTTATGTGTGTGTCTATTTACATTTTGGTTTTATTTCATTTGGTTATTGTTGATATGAGCCAAAGCTTTAGACTCCGATCTCGTAATCGTAGACGTTGTTTAACGTGAGAAAGATAGTAATCATAATTAGTAAGAGACCCTTGACCCTTACAAGCCGAACTATTTCTACTTTTAAAAGGAAATTAACAAAAATCCTAATGCATAAAATAAAACACCAAAACCCAATAACCTTATCATACTTTACTTGTTTATCATCAGTTTGACAGTTTATAGCCTTATTATTTACACTTGTTTATCATCGAAAATTGAAAATCAGAGTACTGTACCAAAACTACAAATGGGGATTCATATCATCAAATTTGACTAACTTAGCCTTAAATCGATGTCAAGCAAAATCAAGAAAGATCATATGGTTAGTCACCATCCACCATCTACCATCATTCCATATCATTCAAGGTGACTTTGTTCTTAAACCTATCTTTCTTTTCTATCTATCTATTCATCCTCTTCTCTTACTGTTTTTCCACCGAGGACGGTGTGATTTAAATCTCGGGGGAAGGATTTCATCCTCTACTAATGCTATTTTTTTTATTTTGTTGACTTGAGACATTTTTTCAATTTTACATCAATACGCTTTATCAAGTCAAAACTAGTAGAGAATTATGACTTTGTTATATGATGATTATTGACCATTGTCTTGAGAATTTTTTTCCTAGGACAACTTGAAGATTTGCAAAGAACGGACAACCTGGAATAGTACATCTGGACCGCTCACCTAAAGATTCAACCTATGGAGATTTTTGTTGGATCGAACGTCAACTCTATTTTATTGGACGATTAACATGACCTTAATTCTTTCTAATCAAAGGTGTTAGATCATGGAAACAAGCACCAACATTCACGACTCCCTATCCATTTTACCATTCTCGATTGATCCTGAATGGCCACGTGGTACTCACCTTAAAATCCTTTCTTTCTTTCAAACTCCATGCCGTCGTTTTTCTACTCATATATGCAGCTATGTGCAAAAACGTCAAAGAGAAAGGAATGACACAGTTTTCCGACCAAAGAGAAAAGAACGACACAATTTTCCGACTATATAAAATCATAATCAATAGAAATGAACGTGACTACGCATATTCATCACATGACTATTCAAAGCATTTGGCTATTCCCATGCAATGCATTAATACAATAGTAATTATGGGTGTCACCATAACCATAATCATTTATAGTAATTTAAGATCTTGCATACATATTATGACACTAAAAACACATTAGACACTAATGTCAAACGTTGTTTTGAAGTCCAAGCAAGGGATTTTAATTCACATGACTATTCAAAGCATTTGGCTATTCCCATGCAATGCATTAATTAATACAATAGTACTAATGATGAGTATCACCATAACCATAATCATTTATAGTACTTTAAAGTTTTGCATACATATTAAACACTGAAAGCATATAAGAGATTACAGTCAAAAGTTACTCCACCATGCAGTAGTCCACCCCAACCAAGGGATTTTCATCACATGACTATTCAAAGCATTTGGCTATTCCCATGAAATGAATTAATACATTAATAATGATGAGTGTTACCATAACCATAATCATTTATTTGTACTTAGTAGTTAATAATCAATTGCAAAGCATTTATGATTTAGACAGTTCGCAAAATAAGAACTTTTGCAGCCCCAAAAAAAAAAAATGTGTAGCAGAACGGTCATGTGTATAACAAATTGGTTATCCCACTTTTTTTTATATACCTCTGCTTAAGTTTTATTTTCTTGATCGTGTTGTTCACTAAACTCATCGAACAACTTTTGGAAATTCACAAACTTAATTTTGAAAGAAAACTTTTACAATTTAAAGCAAATCATGGCAGGAAATTATTGATTTTACTGTAGATTATAATATCTTAACCAGTTAACGGTGGTTTAGTCGTTCAAAAACTCATCTTAGATTGAGAAATCATGGTTCGAATTTTGTCAATGCGATATTAATCATGGTTGATATGTTTATATACGATACCCGTATGATATATTTAAATACTTTTTCAGTCACTCTTAGCTATTTTAATGTCCACCCGACAGCTTCTATATTTCAGAACAAAGTTATAGTTTTGTTTTTGTTTCAAATTTGAAACCGTACACAAAGTTATAGAGCGCAATACCAATAGGTGGACGCGTACATGAGTTTTATATATACGTAGAGAATGTAATTGTTTTTAAAACTGGTTTTGTTTAGAGAGTGTAATTGTTGTTACTTTTATTCGTTTATATATGCGGACGCTTACATGACTCTGTACGTTAAACAATGCACATTCATCAGAGTTGACCTGCTCAAAATTCCAAAACTTCGGTTTTTCGGTTGGAGAAAAATTGTTCCGAATAAAACCAAACAATATTTCGGTTCGGTTTGGTCTGGCAGCCGGTTTTTGGTTAGAAAAAGTTTGCCGGAGAAACCAAATTTTCTGTTAATTTTAGTATTTTCTGCTAAATTTGATATATTTAGGTTATTTTGGTTAAATTTGGTATATCTCCGTTATCGCGATTAATTTGAATTTCGATTAATTTAGTTTTTTTTAATAGAAATCGAATAAGCAAAATAAGAAAAAATGAAACCGAAGAACCAATCGGTTACCAAACCGAACCGCAAACCAAAGTAAATATTGCAATTGTACAAATCGGAATTTCAGCTCCAAACCGAAACAAAACCGAATTAGCCAAACTTCGATTTCATTTGAATTTAGATTTTTAGGGCCGCCGTAAATGTGGTCAAAAATATTATGGGTTATCACTTATTATGGCCGTAAATAATTGGATTTTCTTAAATGTTTTTCCACAAATTTTCTTATTAATTATCCCAAAATATTATGACCTGGTGAAGATGGTGTCTTCCCCAACCGAATGGCCGGCTTTCTCAGTGTATTTGGAGGAATTTCAGAGCGACAAGGAAGAGTTCTCCAACTTCTCTCTTTCCCTGATTTCTCGATGTGCTAATACTAAAGCGGATAATCTGGCACGAAAAGTTCGTACGAAACCGCTACATATCACTTTTCTAAACAATATTCCACATAAATGGCTCTTTTGAGCTCTATTTTAATTTCAGATGACAAAAAAAAAAAATTATCCCAAAATATTATTATTCGTCTTTGATCTCTATATATACATCCGTGCTTGAAACTCTTCAAAAGTATCTAACTATCGATCGTGGAGTGAAATATCACCCAGCAAAAGTACTTCCCCTCTCACCCCTATCTTATCTTCGTTACATAAGGGTTCTTTCACTAATTTATCTATATATCATCACGCAATAATTTGTATGAAAATCTAAACTCTAACCTCAATAATTTTTATGAAGTCCAGCACACGTATATTCATAGGATAATTATCATGTGGAGGTTGAAGATAGGAGAAGGAAAAGGAAAAGATCCGTATTTATTTAGCAGCAACAACTTCGTCGGGCGTCAAACATGGGAGTTTGACCCCAAAGCTGGCACACCGGAGGAACGAGCCGCTGTCGAAGAAGCTCGCCGGAGTTTCTGGGAAAACCGTTCTCGTGTTAAACCTTCCAGTGATCTCTTGTGGCGAATGCAAGTAAGATTTATATATCTAACATGAAACTAAAAATTATATGTATAAACTATATAGTTTTTTTCGACTCATTTATAAGTATCATTAAAATTAAACTTTTTTCCTGAATTTCTATCAAAATAAAACTTATTGCAAAAGAAAACCGAATGTTATATAACTGGGCTGTTTAAAAACTAAAGATTGATGTTAAGAAGTTTAGTAGGCACTAAAATGCTATAAGACTAAAATAACTTTAGTATGATAAATTTTAATTTAATTTCTTATTATAGAAAAATATAAAAGTTTAAAATAGTCAACTAAATCGTATTGTTCCATTTTCGTCCGGGTTGATCGTACGGTACCCACAGTTTTTGAAAGAGGCAAAATTTGAGCAAGTGATTCCGCCGGTAAAACTTGACCGCGGCGAAGCCATAACATATGAAAAAGCCACGAATGCTTTACGGCGAGGAGTTGCTTTCTTCTCAGCTTTGCAGGCCTCGGACGGCCACTGGCCAGGAGAGTTCACCGGACCTCTCTTCTTGCTTCCTCCATTGGTATGTTTCTTCTTATTTGATACTATCAGTTTCTAAAATTTAATGTGTACAACGTATACATTTAGGAATAGATCGAGAGTTAGGTTTTCCCCAAGAAGAAATTGGTTTGATATCAAGATTTGTATCATTATGGTTTGTGTTAGTGACAAAAAAAAGGGTTAATAATGAAATGAAGAAAACTTTGTGCAGATATTTTGTTTGTACATTACTGGACACTTGGAAGAAGTGTTCGATGCAGAGCATCGCAAAGAGATGCTTCGATATATCTATTGTCACCAGGTATACTTTGAGCTGACAAATTACACAGTTTGGATATTAAAGAAAAGTCTCGACTAGTGATCTCCATAGGAATTATGTTTATGTCCCTTAATTTTCAGAACGAAGACGGTGGATGGGGATTCCACATTGAGAGCAAGAGCATTATGTTCAGTACCGCGCTGAATTACATATGCTTGCGTATGCTTGGAGTAGGTCCCGATGAAGGAGTAGAAAACGCATGCAAACGGGCCAGGCAATGGATTCTTAGCCATGGCGGTGTGACTTATATTCCTTGTTGGGGAAAAGTTTGGCTCTCGGTGAATCTTTTGGACCATAAGTTAATTTAGTTGGGAGATGTTGAAATTGGTAGGACTACCATCAACGTTCATTTTTATATATGTAGGTACTTGGAATCTATGATTGGTCTGGAGTTAACCCGATGCCTCCCGAGATATGGTTGCTACCTTATTTCCTTCCAATTCACCTAGGTTTGTAACTATATGAATCAACTTGAAACAGAAATATTCTTGTAAGTGTATTATTGTTTTAAAATGTTATACCTTGACGCAAATATTATACAGGAAAAGCTTTTAGCTATACCCGGATAACATATATGCCCATCTCTTATCTATATGGGAAAAAATTTGTGGGTCCAATTACACCTCTTATTATGCAACTGCGTGAAGAACTACACTTACAACCTTATGAAGAAATCAAGTGGAACAAAGCGCGGTATCTATGCGCAAAGGTATGGTTTTAAATTTCTCTATCATTGGAAAAATATACAAACATTACATCATTGACCCTTGTAGGAAGACACATACTTTCCCCATCCTCTGGTTCAAGATTTGATATGGGATACTCTCCACACCTTTGTGGAGCCTTTACTTGCAAGTTGGCCGTTAAACAAGCTTGTAAGGAAAAAGGCTCTTCAAGTGGCAATGAAACACATACATTATGAGGACGAAAACAGTCACTATATCACCATTGGAAGTATTGAAAAGGTAAAAATTGAGCAACCCTAATAAAAATTATGCACATATGTAGTCTCTCAAAAAAGGTTTATATGTTGATAATATACACAGATTTTGTGCATGCTTGCTTGCTGGATTGAGAACCCGGACGGGGAACACTTTAAGAAACATCTCGCTAGAATTCCGGACTTGATTTGGGTGGCTGAAGATGGAATGAAAATTCAGGTTCTAATAAAATAAACGTAACACTTAACATATTTAAATATGAACCTAGTTACTTTCACACCTAACCAATTAATGTGAGTTTCTTACGTACTTTAGTAGAAAAAAGTTCTTAAACATTCGATATTTTTGTAGTGCTTTGGAACTCAACTTTGGGTGACGGGGTTTGCAGTTCAAGCTTTAATTGCAAGTGATCCATGCGATGAAACCTATGACGTGCTCAGGAGAGCACACGATTACATAAAGAAATCACAGGTTTGATATTCTTGTTAATTAGTATATATAGTCTTGTACCTTGAATTTTCTCTATGGAAAACATGAATGTTTCTAAATCAAACAACTTTGTAGGTTAGAGAAAACCCTTCAGGTGACTTCAAGAGCATGTATCGCCACATTTCCAAAGGAGGATGGACTCTTTCTGATCAAGATCAAGGTTGGCAAGTTTCAGATTGTACAGCTGAAGCTGCTAAGGTAATCAAATTAGTTAAGAAGTTGGCTAAAGTTTCCTCAAGATTTTTGCCTCAACTAAACTTTTACTTCTTTGTTTTTGTAGTGTTGCATGTTGCTTTCCACGATGCCACCTGATGTCATTGGCAAGAAAATCAGTCCGGAACAACTATATGATTCTGTTAATCTCATGTTATCTCTACAAGTGAGTTTTAAACTTTTTATATATAAGCCTAATATTGTTGAAATGACAGCCTATAAATAGCATTCATGACGATGGCTTCATCTAATGTAGAGTGAAAATGGAGGTATTACTGCATGGGAACCTGTCCGCGCCTATAAATGGTTGGAAGTAAGAGCTAAAACACATAACAAGATTTTTTTTATTGCAAAGTTAGGCTAAACAAAATTCTCAAAAAAAATCTGAAGTATAACCTTTCTAACTGGTATTGCAGTTGATGAATCCCACAGATTTTTTTGTTAATGCTATGACCGAGCGTGAATATACGGAATGTACCTCATCTGTTATACAAGCTTTGGTTATATTCAAACAACTACATCCGAATCACAGGACAAAAGAGATCATTAAGTCGATTGAGAAAGCAGCACAATTCATAGAAAGCAAACAAATGCCAGATGGTTCATGGTAGGCTACTTTAATATGGTTAATAGATGTTTAATGAATGTGGTTGCTAATAGCTCTAACAAAATCATTATTGTTTTGAGTAATGGTAGGTACGGAAACTGGGGTATTTGTTTCACTTATGGCACATGGTTTGCTCTTTACGGCCTAGCAGCGATTGGTAAGACATACAACAATTGTCTATCTATGAAAAACGGTGTAGATTTCCTGCTTAAGATACAAAACGAAGATGGGGGTTGGGGTGAAAGCTATTTGTCATGCCCTGAGCAGGTATTTTTTATTTTTTATAAATCAGCACGAAATCCTAGTATATTGTTTTATCTAAAATTTTGAAAAAGTGGTAATCCTTATAAATATGGTTTATATGCAGAGATACATACCATTAGAGGGGAATAGATCAAACCTAGTGCAAACCGCGTGGGCTATGTTGGGTCTGATTCACGCAGGACAGGTTCAAACATTTTCAATCTTACATTTACATTTTTGTCAAGTACAACAAAGGTTTCTTAAAACCTACCATTTCGTTTCTTCTGAATATATATAAAAAATTAAAAATATGTTATGTATACAACAGGCGAAGAGAGATCTTATACCTCTGCATAGTGCTGCAAAATTTATCATCAAGTCGCAACTGGAAAACGGGGGTTTTCCTCAACAGGTAATTTCCAGACATGCATCTTCTTTGATAAGAACATTCAATATGAAAATGTTAGAAACTCTGGTGGTTGCAAAAGAGTCAATTTAATCCATATTTTGCTCTTTCTTTACCAAAATATGTGTATATATTGTGAGCTTATTCTCCGTTCATTTTATATGTGTAGGAAATCTTAGGAGCGTCCATGCGTACATGCATGCTACACTATGCTACATACAATGACATCTTCCCATTATGGGCACTTGCTGAATACCGGAAAGCTGCATTCATATATCGTGCAGATCAATAGCTCTTCCTTTATACATTTAAGTTTTAAAATACACAAACGTAATGCCATGTAGGCTGGTGGTCTTCCATCTTGCCAGGCTCTCAATCACCAAAAGGGTCCGATCCCCATCTTTCTCAATCGACAATTCCAAAATGAAAAATATGTTGTAATATTGTATTAGATATTTTAATTGTGTTTTAGATGCGTATAAATAATGTTGGCTCTGCAGTGGACCGGCCAAGTTCATGTACTATCTCCTCATTATTTTTTGTGTGTGCTTCAAGTAAAAAAAATGAACATGGCTGTTGTGAGGCTCTGTTCCAGTCTGAGAATGCCCACCGCTGGTTCCCCTTCTCGGGTTGGAATCGTCCCAAAGTTTGCGGTCATCCTCTTTTGGAGCTTCACTGCAACAATAACATCACCTCTTTATTCACCTCAAACCAAGAGTTCTATGCTCTGCAGTAATTGGATGTGCACTATTCGCCGCTAGTGATTTTTTCTTTAAAATAAAGACACTTTTTCTTGATTTGAGGATGAGTCTAAAAAGACACAAATATCATTCCAACGATAATCACTAGGGAATATATATTACTAGAAAGTTGCCCACGCGATGCGTGGGTTATGCATTCAGTTATTTTGTATACAGATCGAAGTTTACATAAAATAATATATGGAAAGTACATTTGTATTGTTATTATGTTTTGAAAATAATTTAAATATATTCAATTTTTGAAGTATTTTTGTGAATAACTAAAAAATAAAATTTATTCTTTTTTCTTCAAAACATTATATAATAAAAAATTTTTTAATATATACCACAATTTGTTTTTGTGATAATACATCTATTACCAATTGTCTCGAAATAATAGATCAAATTCTACTGTTCATTGATAAGAAATAACCTACACACTTAGTTTGTTTGGATTAAGTGTCGAGGATATATTTTTTTCTACATAAGTTTTATATTAAATGTTGAAAAATTAGTAGATAAATTCAATGCAAGCACTTAAATTAAAGCTCAAAAGAGTCATTCCTGGGAATGTTGTTTACATATGTAATATGAAGCGGTTCGGTACGAACTTGTCGAGCTAATTTATCTGCTTTTACATTTGCGCTACGGGGAATTAAAGATAAAGAAAAGGTTGAAAATTCTTCCCTGTCACTCTGAAAGTCTTTCAGATACACTGAAAAGGCCGCCATTCGGTTGGAAAAGATACCATCTTCACCAAATCTGAACAGTCTGTAAAGAAAGTTACATCTTGGTTGTCAGCACCAATCATACACTTCATCGTCCAAAGAAGAGCTTCGACTTCTGTATGTAGAGGAGATAGACTTCTACGGATGTTGGCAACTCCCATGGTTGGCATCTCTCCATTTGATGATGTACAATACCATCATGTTCCTGAAAAAGTATCGGTTCCTTTCCATGATCCATCTATGAAACAACGATATCCTGAATAATTAGACTCCAGTGAGATTTCCCTCACTCGGTTTCGATTTTGATTATCTAAAAAACCATGGTTATCAGTATGAAGCTCATTTTGAGCTAGCTGCCACGATTGCACCTCTTTCTCCGCTAAACGTAAGACCTCTAATGGATCTTTATCCACATTGTCAAAGATCTTTTCATTCCTTGCTTTCCAAATGTACCAAATTATCCATGGATAAGAAGATGATTCTACCTCTGAAGGTATTCTCCAAAATAGGTGATCCAAGTTCTCGTAAATAGAAGCCGTAGAGAAAATCCCCAGGACCGAAGGAATTTGAGAAAGAGCCCAAATTTGTCTCGCTGGATGGCATTCAAAAAGTGTATGGTTAACTGTTTCCTCTATGGTGCCACATTTAACACATCCGGTATCACAATTTATACTTCTCTTTCGCAGATTCTCCGTAACCAGAACATAACCTGATAAAATTTGCCACAAAAAATATCGTAGCTTAGGTGGACACTGCACCTTCCAAGCATATGCTTTTAGAGGTTTTATATCCGGGCCAAAAGATTTTGAACAGGCATCCAAATCCTCTATCCGAGTCATATGGTAACCAGATTTAACCGTATATTTTACAGATTTAGTGTAATGCCAACCAAGGGTATCCTCTTTGGTTGACGCACCCAAAGGCAAGACACAAATCAGCGCGACATCTTCTGGATCAAAGAGCTCCCTCAAGAGATCCATGTTCCAAAAATTTGACCGGCTGTCGACAAGGCTATTAACTTTCAAAGATGGGTTAATAATTGAACCATTACTTTTTGCTGGTCTCGGGAATTGAGCTGGTATCTATGGATCCTCCCAAACTGAGATGGACGCCCCAAAACCGACTCTTTTAATAAGTCCTTTAATAACCAGAGATCTAACTGAGAATATACTTCTCCAACCATAAGAAAGAGAGTATGATTTAATATTATCCAATGGATTGGATTTCCAAAAATACCGTCCTTTAAAAACCTTTGCAAAAAGTGAATATCAAACGCCATAATTGTTTTGTTAGTAACGCCGAGTTAAAATCATCTACATTCCGAAATCCTACACCACCTTCCGATTTACTACTACACAGCTTATTCCAAGCCATCCAGTGCATTTCTTTCGACTCGCCATTAGAACTCCACCAAACTTAGCAACCGCACTTAGGAGATCAAAGTTCAAACATCATCAAATTGTATTGTTTTCCTAATTTAAATCTATATACACTGTTAAAATATAATAGAAAAAGATATCCGTTATATAACCTTTTATTTACAAAGTAGTCTGATCCTTCAATTTTAATATGTTATTATTTTATACCTAAACAAAATTATATAACGTGAAAGGATTGGTTCTTTTAACACATTATAACACGTGTAAAACAAAAAAGTTCATGGAGGCAAGTTGAAATGCACCATAAAGAAGAAAATAAAAAGTAGGTTAAGTGTCTCAGAATTTGTCTCCGAAAGATTTTGAATTTTGATTTTGGTTTTGTTTTACTTATAGCCAAAAAAAATATGATAACATAAATTGAATAGATTTATTCTTATGTTATTATAATAAATTATATATGTTTATTTAAGAAGCCTACATATTTTATTGTCATCTTTTAATTTCTGAAAGTGTATTTTACAATAACCAAAAAAATAGAAAATATAAAACGGCTAAATAATTTCATATATCATGTAAACTTAGATCAAGTTTTTCTTGTCGCTATGTCTCAACGATTTAGTAATTTATGTCATATTTGACTAATTTAATTTCTATTAACAAAATATCCTTTTGAAAATTAAACTAAATTATTGAGTTTTTGCATATTTAATTAATTAATAATATAATGTTAATCAGGAACTGTGGTACAAATTAATTATTTAAACTATTTTTTATTGAAACATACATAAACCAATAGATATATAGAAAATATAGGTGATTCAATACAATTTTTTTTTTCTTTTTGACAGTTTTTCCTTCTAAGTCGTTGTTTCACAATATATCTCTTTCAATATATTAGATATCTCTCTTTTTCACCCACAATATATTTTTCTTAGGTGTATTTTTACATCCACTGTTTGCTCTTTTCAACCAATTCTTTTTTTCTCAATGGGCTTGATTATATTTCCTCCACCTCCAAAACCTACCACTCTCCTTGTCTAAGAAAAATCATGAATTGTCATCACTTACGGATTTTAGCGCTTATGACAATCAACAATCAATCGTATATAATAGACCTTTTCAAATAAAACACCATAGATTTATTTGAGTAAAAATAGAAAACCTAAAATATATGTCTATGATATTTGAAGTACTAACTACCGTCCATGTCCTCTTCAGCGTTAAAAAAAGAGTTACAAAGCCTGAACCAGATTAAGAACACAAAACATAGGATAATGAAGGCTTTCTTTTTTAAGGAGAAGAAGCTTATGAAGAACATTAAAACCCAGAAAAAGACAAGTTCACGAAACATAAAACTTAAAATATATTATAGTTGAAAAAGAGGACTAAAGTGAAAAAAATCTAAGGGACTGAAGGCTAGAATATTATGAGTATATGTTGAAAGGCAAAAAGACTGTGCAATCAGAGTTGAGCATTGGGCTCATGTTCATCACTAACGACTTCCAATTATAGTTCTAAAGTAAAACAAACCACATTACAAAACATTACACAAACCTTTAAATCATGACTAATAAACACTGATTTGGGCTTTGTAAACAGATTCTTCTGTGGGTTCCCGATTTGGTGTGATAATCGTACTGTTATGGTGATCACTGGTCTGTTTTCTTTTGCATCCTTGTAGTTGATTCCAAATACAAGTCTATGTGAGCATCTTTTTAAGAAATTAAAACTTAATAAGAGGGAGAAATTCTATGTGAGCATTGGATTTATAATAAAATTAGACAGGATTTACAGTAAAATTAGATATTGTTTGAAATTTATATGGAATCAATTGAGACATTATTTTAGATTTAACGCACTTCATTTTAATTACGGTTTTAAAATGTATTTATTGTAATTAATCTGGTCATGAATGCATTATTGCACCTAGCTAAACAAACTTAACAATAGAAACGTCCAACATAACGTATTAAATGTCAATGTAATTCATTTAGTGGTATAAATGTAACATAAACAAACGAAACGTCCAAAAAATTAGATTTTATTTATGTGAGCACTATTTACACTAATAGTATGAAAATTTAAATGTAAATCAAATATTAAATAATATATTTAATGGGAGTGCTAAATTGCCCAAAAGAAAAAGAAAAAGAGTAAAAGCCTTTTTATATATATGATTTTTTTGAATAATCTTAATATTCTTTGCAGTTATTATTATTTTAATAAATGTGTATTAAAAAACAAAATACACAGGATTTATTAATTTAGTATTCAGTAGCATATATTTACCCAAGAAAGAAAACATAGAGTGAAAACCTTATGATTTTTGAATAATCATAATCTTCTTTTAGTTATTTTAATTTTAATAAATGTGTATTAAAAAAGTACACATGATATAGTTTAGTAGTCAGATTTAGCATATGTCTACCCGAGAAATAAAACATAGAGTAAAACTACTAAAAATGAAACAATATTTTAGACAAAAGAAAAAGAGTAAAACCCTCTCCTTTTTGAATAGTCAAAATATTGTTTGTAATTATTTTATATTAATAAATGTGTATTAAAAAAATACATGTAAGATATGAATTTAGTGCTCATATTTAGTATATGTTTACCCAAAAAAAAAATGAAACCCTCTCCTTTTTGAATAGTCAAAATATTGTTTGTAATTATTTTATATTAATAAATGTGTATTAAAAAAATACATGTGAGATATGAATTTAGTGCTCATATTTAGTATATGTTTACCCAAAAAAAAAAACATAGAGTGAAACTACTAAATAAAAAAATTGTTTAAACAATTTAGAGCTTTAGATTAGCATTAATGTTTCTATTTTTTTTTTCGTTTTTTAAATCAAATGAATGAATTTAATGCATAAAAATTAGAAAAGAAAATTGACACATGTCGAAAAAATAGAGTGACAAATGGCAATTTCTCAGATCTTGTCTAAAAAAACCTTGTCATATTATATAAGATATCAAGTGGACTAATTTTGGAAAAATATCATACTGAAGTTCATAATTTTATAATAACTTAAGCTGGTTTTATTACTAACCAAATGACAAAAGAATTAAAAAAAAAAAAAAGAGCATTCCAAAGAAATTTTACATGAATTCATAAACTTTCAACACTATTCTATAAAGATTTAAACTCTTTCTATTAAGGTTCTTCACCTTCTTTGGAAGTTGAGAAACTTGATACCATAAGCGAAGACAAAGAGAAATAGCAGGATCCAAGCGATGTGGACAACGGCAACAATTGGTAAGAAGTCATGTTCGAACCCAAATCCTTCTTTGAGCAACGTTTTGAGATCTATGTCTCCGATTCCACTGATGTGCACCATTGAATCCTTGTCTCCTACTTGAGATGTGATGAGTCCATACAATGTCCAAGCCACAGGTGTTGCCCAGTAGTACCATCTCCACCATATTGGTATTTGCTGCATTTTAATCCAGACAAAAATTTAAAGTTAAGCTCTTAAACACTTTTGTTTATATTATAGAATGTCAGTTGCTTAATTTACCGGTCTTGGGATGAGGAAACCGGAGAAGAGATTCCAAAGACTGAGGAAGAAGGACATGCAAATTCCGGCAATCTGATAGTTTGGCGTCAGTGCCATAAGCATCATACCGTATAGCGTAAAGTAGATGAAGCTTGTTAGCATGTAGTAGTAGAACCACAAGAATTTGGCCACAGTCCAGTCACATCCGATCATTGAGTATAGGATTAGCGTGTAAACTCCGGTTTGTATCGTGTTGTACATGATTTCCACAGCTACCTGCACCATTTTTAGATTCATTTTTGGTTTGAATTCTGGTTGTGGCTTAACCATATATTAGGAAAAATATCATTTAACAAGTAAAACAAAATTATTAAAATGGTTATAACCTGAGAAATTGCATAGGGAATGGCGGAGTACATTCCAGCGGCTTTTTCGCGGTAAAACACTGTTCGCTCAATGGCAATGGCGGGTTGAACTGTTGCAGCGTTGGTGGCACCGAGGAACAATACAGCAGCGTACATGGCTCCAAAGAAATTATTCAGGTCTTGTTCATTCTCTCTGTTTTGGTTTTTAGATGTATCAGTCACGTTTCTATAAGATGATGGTATAATAATGGAATAAAGCAAAGAGAAATGGCTTACAGTTTTGTTCCTATTTGCCAGAAAATTAGACCAAACAAGACACCAATGACCACTGTCATGAGAAACCGAATGGCATTGTACTGAGGATGTCTCCAGTATGACCAATACTGTTTCCAGAAGCAAGCTTTGGTTTGAGTAGAAAACGACTGGGCGTACTTGGTTTGGAAGTAGACATCCTTTGATCCCGGTGGTGGAGTACTGAGCTCTTTGATGAGTTCTTGATTTCTCCTGAGTAAAACATCGAGTTCCAATTAAAAAGACATTGTAACACTCTTGTTTAGTAGTAGCATTTTTCTTAAACATACCGATAAAGAGAGGAATTGGCGAATATTTGAGCAAAGTCCAAGCTCATTTGTGACTCCATTGAAGGAGTAGTGACGTCAAGCATCCACGTCGCAGGATTGTATCCGTCTTTGATCTTCGGAACCCCTTCAACAGCCTGCAAGTAGCGTTCTAGATATAGTTACTTCCATGGATACATATGACCAAGAGATGAAATAGCAGAAGATTCACCTCAAAGTATTCAACAAGTTTCTGAGAGTGATGCCCTAGACTTCCAGCATATATAACTTGGCCTCCACGTTTCATCAACAAAAGCTACATTAAACAAAGATGATTTGTTAAAAAAATTCAATTCTGTTTTTGGGACCAAAACTGTGATTTTTCGGAGGCAAACCTCGTCGAAGGATTCAAAAATGTCGATGCTAGGCTGGTGAATTGTACAAACAACAGTCCTCCCTGTATCAACGGTATTCCTAACAGTGCGCATAACAATAGCGGCAGCTCTTGCATCAAGACCAGATGTTGGCTCATCCATGAAGATTATTGATGGATTTGCTACCAACTCAACTGCAATAGTAAGCCTTTTCCTCTGTTCTGTTGAAAGACCACCTACTCCAGGAAGGCCAACTATAGAATTTCTAAGAGGTTTGAGCTCCACCAACTCCATTACTTCTTCAACAAACATCTATCAATCACAGAAATAAGCAAAGAAGGTTACTTGTGTATAAAGTTTTGCAAGCGATTATGAGAAAACAGTGAAATTTTTTGCATAATAATATACTTACCTCTCGTGTTTTAGCATCTATATCGGCAGAAAGACGAAGCCAAGCTGAATAGATAAGGGATTCATAAACGGTAACATGTGGAGAATGGATATCATTTTGTTCACAGTAACCACTGACTCTAGCAAACGTTGCTTGGTTCTTTGGGTAACCAGATATGCTAATACTCCCCTCGACGTAGCCTCCTGTTTTCCTACCAGCCAAGACATCCATTAAGGTTGTCTTACCTGCACCACTAACACCGACCAATGCTGTCAATATTCCTGGCCTGAAAGCTCCACCAACATCTCTTAGTAATTGAAGACGATCGCCTTCAACTCCTTGCGCCTTCATTTCCTGAAATATTTTAAGGTACAACGAATGAAACTTAAGGCGCATTTGTAACATAATTAGTGAAGTCTGACTATAGTATGAGACGTAGTTACTTACTGTAGGCATATCCACATAGTAGTTTACATTGTTGAATGCAAGAGAAAGTTGTTGAAAAGGTAAAACCATTCCTCTCTTTGTCCCATGACCTGAAGAACTATTTAGTTTCACTACAGAACCTGCAATTTCTCAGCATAGTCAGAAGAAACGACACATAATCTAGTGCGAAGCGGACAGAACAATCGAAAAAGAAAAGATAGCTGAAGATTAAAAATGTCAAAGATCACCTTCTGTGCCTTTATGTTTCTCTTTAGCTTCTTCCACAATTGTAGCTTTCGAGTTACCAAGAGCTGAAGAAATATTTTTTTCAAGACCTTGTCAACTAGAAAATCACTCTCTTCCAAAGTCTAGAATAGCCGAAAAAGTAGAAATAAGAGCACTTACGGTTCAAATACATCAAGGCTAGTATGTAAAACAGATTGAACAACAAAGAAAATCCAAGTAACGCCACGATACAGATCCAAAACCAGTATGGCTCCGAAAAGAACCCCCGGCTCTTAAGCAAGACTTCTCCAACTGTTTTCGCGTTGATGCGGGTATCATAGTTGGGCTGCATCATGTAGCATAACAGATTTCGCATCACAATTTAAAAAGAATAGTCAACAAGAAAAGGACTTGGTGAAATCTTACACTACTCCATCGCTCATCGAGAAATTCATTCATAACAATAGCAGTCTGTCCATACATCATAGGGGACATATAATAGGCCCAAGTCATCCACGGCTGAATGTCATCTGTGAAGCAAAAAATATAAAATATGTTTTCAATCTCATAGATAGTAACTAAGAATGATAGCAAATGGGACTGTTGTTTTTGTAGCTCAAAAAATATGTATAGTTTTGTTTTTGACTTTCTTGCGTAACAAGCTAAGGGATCATCTGCTTTACCTTTAGCAATAATAAAGCCTCCCAGAGTAAATACAATTAGCAATGTGAAGGTCCCAATTGAGTTAGAGATTACTTCTGTTCTTCCAATGGCTCCAAGGAATCTAAACAAAGAAAGGGCCATCTGATTCACACAGAAGTATGCTAGCAACTGCCGGAAAAACCTATTAGCACAAGTTTAGTTAGTTCAAAAAAATGACAATATATAGAAGAATATCAAGAAAAGTTCATGAGCACTAGAAGCAAGAAAATGTACCTTGCAGCGGAAGGAGCAAAACCGATAGTATAATATGTAAGACCGATCCATATTCCTGATTCGATAAGAGATAAAGGAATCTTCAGAAGCCATGCTGGTAAGGCAAAAGCCCATGGAGGATAAAACAAGAAGTCCCTCTGCTTGTAAAACACCGGGAGCCTCATCACTGTGAATGCTAGTTCAGCTAGTCCATTAAACATTACATTGATCAAGCTGAAAAACATAGCACCATAAAACTTTTGACCATCTCGCACGGTGCCAACATGCATTTCTGTCCTAAAGTAAACCGTCATGGCAATCAAAGACATGATGGTTATCTGGACGGTCTTGAAGACATACACAAAGGAGTTACGTTTCATAAGCAACCATTCCCTATCAAAGCATGCTTTGAACAGCTCCCAATTTGATATACCATACTTTTGTGTGACTAGTGCAGCAGAATGTGTTTTAGCTTTGTCATAGGGAACCCTAAATTCTGAAGTAAGTTTTTGCCCGGTGTGAAAGGTATTAAAGCCGCTTGAAAAATCACTTACGGACACATAGGTATAAGGTTGTTCTTTCTTGTTCCAATACTGTTCTTGGTCCTTCTTAGACGTAACTTCTTGAAGAAAATCTGCAACCCCTTTCCTTTCAGGACATTGGAAACCAAAGTACTCAAAGAACTCAAGAACGTTGTCTCGTGGGCCTTGGTAAACAATTTGGCCTTCTGAGAGCAAGATTATGTCGTCGAAAAGCTCAAATGTCTCTGGTGCTGGTTGTAGAAGCGAAATAATCATCGTGACATCCGAGATATGAACTAATTGCCTCATGAACTTGCAAATTTGAAATGTTGTGGAACTATCCAATCCTGTTGATATTTCATCCATGAAAAGAGCCCTAGCAGGTCCTACCAACATCTCTCCTGCTCAGTTGAGATAAGATTCATGATTTACGGCAATGAATCATCGATATCCGTACATCAAAAAGTGAAGATTATATATGTAATACTCAAAGTTTTACCTGTTGTTAGACGCTTCTTCTGTCCACCAGAAATACCTCTTCTCATTACGTCTCCAACAAGTATGTCAGCACAAATGTCTAGACCAAGTATCTGTCAAGTGGCAGTAACAAGATATAAGCTCAAAATATTGATTTTTCATTTATAGAATAAGATAGATGCACAAATGTTGTACCTTAAGTACATAATCTGTAACCAAACTAGTTTCTTGCCCTGATATAGCAATGGATTTCATGAATGCATCAATTTTAGGGTCTGGCTTTATTCCCTCTTCTTTCTCCCTCCTTGAAAGCTCAGCCATTAATTGGTACCGAGTCCCAACACCTAAACATCGTCCCGAAAAATCCAGTGTCTCTCTAACCGTCATTTCGCCAAAGTGAAGGTCATGTTGACTAATGTATGCACACGTCTTTTGAGGTACAAACTCGCGAAACTCATGACCGCAATATGTTATCCTCCCCGACATCTGTTTGCCATTTCCGGGTCATATAATGAATTATAAGAATCGGGAATGTTACTCTAATAGAAAACAAACCTGGAGGGTGTCATGGAGCTTCCCAGCCAAAGCTTGTAACAAAGTTGTTTTCCCTGAACTTGGTGGACCAAGTAATAAAGTCATCCTGGAAATATTCAACAACAACAATGTAACTCGACTCAAATATATTCTCCTTCCATCTAAAAGCTTCCAAGTCGAGATATAATATAACAAAGACCGTTGTAGCGCGCATTCGCTTTAATTACCTAGATGGTTTGACAATGCCACTGATATCTTTAAGTATCTGTATCTTCCTCTTTTTAGATGGGAGAAGATGGAAGAATCCAAGAATGCTCTATATACAAATATGAAATAACAGAAAGACTCTTAAGTAAAGCTTCATCATTTTTATATAAATTAAATAAGAGCTTGAAATGCTTCAAAATCAACAACAAAAGAATATATATGCCAAGACGCAAAAAGCCTTATAAAGTTAATTAGGTTTTATCTTCTTTACTTAGATATTATTTTCCCAACGAAAATCAACAAAAGAAACTTACCATATATAAACAAAACAACACAAAAAAAAGAGAAAACAAAATTGAACCTCCATTGTATTCAAGGTGACGTTGAAGAGAGTAGGAAGCGCTCTACTTGCACTACGCACATCTCCTTCCACTGAAATGTTCTCATACCTTACTTCGATTTTCGGAACTTCGATTCCCACTCTGGTTTCGCAAAATAAATTCCAAATTTGTCGGACAACAAAATAAAAATAAAAATTTAAGGAATTTGTATTTTTTTTTGGGAAACAATTTAAAGGATTTGTTTTTTCTTTTTATCTTACCTGTCTGTTCTTTCTCTCAATCCACGCAGAAACTTTTCATTGTCTTCTTCAGCAAAACTCAAAATCATTTCCATAAGTTGTTTCTTCTCCTTAGGTGCAAGATTCATAAAGTCAACCTCCTCCAGCTTAATCTTCCCGTTAACCGACGTTTGCGGCAACATCCCTTTACGTAGCCGATCAAACGTAGGCAATCGCTCAATGGCCGCCCACCGGAGCTCCATGTCATCTTCCTCCCGCCGTTCGCTCCTCCCAAAAACCTCGTCCGCCTGAGATACAAACACGTCTCTGAAGCTTTTGGAAGCTCCTACCAAACTCCTATGACTAGTTGACGCCAAACTCACTCTCCCGCTCATTGTTTCGACCGGATTTTCATCTCGTCCTAGCATTGTGGCCATTGCCAACGAGTAGTCTTGTTGAATTACGAAGAAGGTTGCGGATATGCGTCCGCCATTTAATGATACTAAGATAGAGAGAAACTGAAGGTGAGAGAAGAGGCGGGGTAAAATTCTTTTGAATAATGAATAAACGTAGATTTGACAATAGAATAACTTTTTGTTTTATGTATATAAGAAAAAAAGTTCGACGGCTGTTTAAATGCAGCAATATAGTTGAGAGGATATGAGAACATTACCATGTTACTTGATATGTTTCTAATATTTAGATAGAAGAAAGTAAAAAATATAGCATCCAAAACAAAAGTTTTGTGGTATTTTATTGACAACGTATAAATAAAAGATTCATTTTTTTTGTATTTTGCTTAAGGTTGTTAAAATACTATATGTTTGCCTAAGGTTGTTAAAATACTATAGACTGCCTGAGAGATTAATCAGATTTATAAACCTTAAATAGAAAAAAAAAAAAAAAATGTTTACGAGATGTTTTTAACTTGATCAAAAAGTTGCGATTACACTTAACCATCGATTTAGGGCTTGATTGGTTCTCCCGCTAGCACCCTCCTAGCGGTTGCTAGCGGTCGGTTGCGGTTGTTAGCGGTTGGTACCAATCATAGAAACCGCTCCGTACCGTTTCAAACCGCTCGAAATCGCTGAATTTCAAAAACTCCTTCCCGCAAGCGTTTGCGGTTGCGGGCGGTAGCGGTTGGATTTAAATTAAAAAAAAAAAAAAAATCAAACGTTTACTTATAATTATTATAATATATATTAATCATATATATATATATATATCTTTCATCTTTGTATCACGTTCTCATCACAAACCCTAATAATATTCTGAAACTCTATTCTCTCAATGTCTTCCACCCAAACTGATGAAAATCAAGAACCAAACGTAAGTATCATATATCATTTTATTCATTCATCATCGTTTTTTCTTTTTCATTATGTATTGCTTTGCTTTTTGATTGAATATATGTTTCGATTTGTTTTCTCGAATAGAAACTCACTTGCTTTTTGATTGAATTCAACGTTATTTACAGTTTGTCCCATTACTTGATGCAATTTAATTTTGATGTTAAACAAGATGCATAAAGTACTATCTTGTTACAAAATTTCTTTACTTTTGAATAATTATTTAGTACTTTATTTATGGTTTTAATTATTAAGCATGTTTAATTTTTCTAATATTATCATAATAATATATTGGTGTTTTTATTTCTTTTTTTTGTAATATTTTTTATTTATTTGGTCATTTTTTTATTTAACTGCTACCGCACCCGCTGGTTTACCAGTCATAAAACTCCCGCAAACGCATCCATTTTCAAACGCTAAACCAGTCGTTCAAAACGCTTGGTAAGGCTTGAAGCCGCAACCGCCCGCTTCCGCAAACTCCCGCAACCGCAACCGCAACCGCTGCGTTTAAACCAGTCAGGCCCTTAGAGAAATTGTAAAATCAGTAGATACCGTAGCCCACTGCCCACGAATTAAGGGGTTTTCATCACATGACTATTTAAAGCATTTGATGATTCCCATGCAATCCATAAATACAACAGTAATGATGAGTGTCATCATAACCATAATCATTAATACTACTACTTAGTAGTACTACTAATAATCGAACTCAAAGCATTTAAGATATAGAGTTCCAAAACAAGAAAAATTGCAGCCGAACAGCCATGTGCACGACAACTTGGTTCCTATCACTTCTTTTTTTTTTTTTTTTTTTTAACGCTGTTCAAGTATTTTTTTATTATTCTTTGTGAATCATTTTCTAGTATTTCTATAGAGAATGCCCTTTCTTAACTGTGTTATTCTACATTAAAAAAGTTTTATATGATAAAAGTAATGTTTCTTTCAAAATCAAGTTTTGAGAGGTTGACATGTGGCATTTTTTTTAATTTTGACATGTGTCTTTCCATTCAAATCCATGTACATCATTTTTCTAGATTTGTTTGTCTTCATTTAAATTAAAAAAAAAAAGAGCAAATTGTTGAGAATGTCCTTAAATCCATTGTATTTTACTCTAGTTAAAGTTGAAATGTCGAGGTTTTACATTCGTATAATATTAGGTGGTTGTAATGTTTTGCTGAAGACCGCTTATAATCTATGAGTCTAAAACTCATTGCTAATATTATACGAACTTACATGATCACACACCTAAGCAAATTGGATCAAATATATAATTGAGTTTAATTTTGATTAAATCAATATTGAAATAAAAGATTTATTTTTATATATGATATATAAATTAAATTAGAAATATATAAACTATATATATGATATATATGATACTAGAATTATGACCCGTCCTATGGACAGGTAGTAACTTTTTATATTATTTAGCATTTTTTGTTTTGTAAAATCTAAAAGTTACGAACTTACGATCTAACCAAAAAATAGATATAATACCGATGATTTCTTAAGCATGTTAAAAAGAATTATTGAATTATTATACGTTTGAGGCAATAATAAATCAAACTCGTTGAATTTATATCACAATAAATAATAGATAACACATAACGATGAATCTATATATACATTTTTGAAGTACATTTATGAACTAAATCCTGGAGTTGGGAAGTAAAAAATAGAGCTAATATCACAATTCCTTGTTCCCTTGTTTAGAGAAGGTTTTGAGGAAGAGGGTTTCAAGTTCATTGGTACTGTTGGTTCCGGCGTGCACATCTATGCTCCTCGATATGACAGTTTTCTACCTCGCTATGAGTCGGTCATCGATCAATATGTCATTTACCATTATCCCAACAAACAGATTGTGGAAAAGGTTCGAATCGAAGGTGATTTCAGGGATTTTGCTGGAAGTATTGAACCCTTCCTGGACTACATTGAAAATCCAGCCCTCAGCCCCATTGGGACTCCATTCTGAAATATCTCTCTCAGGTATTGTGGAGATTACTGTTAGCTTTCTATTATAATCCACTTAATAGAGTACACAATTTACTTTTAAAAAGTCTGGTCTAACAATGTTTCTCATGGTTTGTATTGTTGCAATTCACCTGTTGCCTAACTTGGTCAGTTTTGAAGATGGCGAAGCAGAGAGACAATCCTCTTCTCTCATAGTTTTCTAAGTAGTCCCAGTCCATCTTCAGTTTCAGTTTTAAAAAGACATATAAGTAGTTTAAGTTTGATCATCTCACTAATACCTGTTTAAAACTATTAGTACTAAATTATTGCTATATAGCACCGTTATTCTTGAATGCAAACCAAAAGGCATTGAAGAGAACAAAGTTATATTTGTTCGTTTTTTTCTATATTTGTCAATAATTGGGCTTACTACAAGCTCATGCAAGTTAAGTAAACGTCAATGGTTTCTAAACTTAATTGCCTTTGGGTTTTCATAAACGTGTATATATGTGAATATAGCTACACGAAATCATTGAGTGATAATACTTGTATAATTCTTGTCTGCGAAAGAAGAGTTGACCTGATCGAAACCAAAACCCTAAAAGACTAACTTGTGTAACGAGAGTTTTTGAGATTAGAACTCAACGGAACTAGTATCCCATGTCTGATCTAGTTTGTGTGCGTGTGGATACCGATAGAGGCACAACACTTGGGATGCTAAAGAATCTCGAATTAATATGGTTTATCTTTCCGCTGCAGAATATTCAGGTATATTCAAACCCTATGATCTAGATTTAATTCTTTATTTGTACAGTTCCTCGCAATTGAATTCGTTATTTGTATTTATAAATCGTTATAAACTGGTACGAATTCCTACATAAATTATTTTATATTATATTAAAATAAAATCAAGCACTGAGAGGATGACATGTGACATGTCTCCTTTTGATATGTGTCTTTCCATTCAAATCAAAATAAATAATTTTGGGCATTTTTTTCCATCATTTCAATTTAGAAAATAAAGACCAAATTACTTTATGATAAAACAAAATATTAAAATATTTAATATAAATTTTTGTACCAAATTTTAAATTTATTTTATTCTAATTTAAAGGTAAAAAATTGAAAGATCAAATTATTTTATATTAAAATATTATAGTATTTATTGTATAATGTTTGAGAGAAAAATGAATTTATTTTATTCTAAAATGATTTTAAAACCTATAACAACATGGTATTTATTTTATATTGTTTTTTTCAACATATAGCATGTTTTCTGTAATCTATTTCTATAATCTATTTGTTGTAATATAAATAATTCACATGACATTGTTATTATATTATTTGATTATGTATTTTTTTATTAAAAATAGATTATCTTGACTTGGACTTTACAAATAATGTTCATTTACATATTTACATAAAGTAAATATATATCAGATATTGTAGTTAATTTGGTTATTTTTATTTTAAAATTATGGTGAAATAAGGAAAAATCTAGGAGAAAAACAACTTTAAATAAAATAACAATCTTAAATAAATATTTCAATTTATAAATTTTGGTCCATTTCAAATAAATGCATATAATTGGGTTATAATAAGTCCAACTGTTACAATACTAATTACTCGGTCATTAAACACCATTTAAACTAAGTTATAACATTTTATTTTGTTACATGCAAACACACATATTTTCCTATGAATAACAAAACTTACATTCCACTATCCATCATATTTTGAGTACTGTACATAATTTTGTAAATTCTATAACAATATTTGTATACAGTTATTAAAGTTCTAACTTTTTTCTTATTCAATTTTGTAGGCTTGGAAGGTATTATACGTGCAATATACCATTTATAAGAAGTCTATTTGATTCATATAATTGTAAGATATGATATATATTTTACCTTTTTTAACATTTTAGTTGTCTTCTTTTTCTAATATTTATCTTTGTATATAAATATTAGAATGTTAAAAATGATTATATATGATTTTGATTTCTTTGTTTCAAGTATGTAACAAGTTTTTTTAGAATTTCAAAATCATCAATCATGTGTTATGGGGGACAACATGAGAATAGAGAATGCTTTTGCATTTACTTTGAGTTTAAAGGTTAATTTTTATTTCATGATAATATAATTAAATTAAAAAAATTTGTATATAGTATCACATTAAGTTTTAAAGTATCATATCAAACACTAAATTATAATCAACTATTATAATGTATATATTAAATATTTAAAAATATATAATTTGAGTGATAGAGGATATCGTTTGTATTTAGAATCACATTAAATTATTATCGTGTATTTTTAGTGGAAAATTTTAATGTTATTTTTAGCCTTATTTGTTTCTGGAAGGGAAGATCATTGCTATTGGACCTCGTGGATCTAAATCACAAATTGTTGGTCTAAACAATGATTTCAAATACAAAGAAATCCCAACAGAAAACATGAAGTGTGATAGTCAAATGTGTGACAGGCAATTGTTTTACATTCTAATAACTCCTCCCAAGGTAAAATTTTCTTAACTTCTCCCCCATCTCCAAATTTGTAGAGATATTCCTATTTCGGTTAGAGTTGTTTTCGAATTACGGAATCAAACTTTTAAATTCTTAGAATATGTTAATCTCTACCTCTTGTTAGTCAATTTCAATGAGATTCATGTTTATATATGATTTCGATTTCTTTGTTTCAAGTATGTAACAAGTTTTTTTGAATATCAAAATCATCAATCATTTTATTATGAGGGACACCAAGAGAATAAACAATGCTTATGCGTTTACTTTGTGTTTAAAGGTTAATTTTTATTTCATAATAACATAATTAAATATATTTTTTTTGTATATAGTATCACATTAAGTTTTACAGTATCATATCAAACACTAAATTCTAATTTACTATTATAATGTATATATTTAATATTTAAAAATATATAATTTGAGTATAGATGATAACTTTTGTATTTAGTATCACATTAAATTATTATCGTGTATTTTTAGTGGAAGATTTTAATGTTATTTCTTAATTTTCACTAAATATTTCTTTTCTTTTGAATTAGGCGTTTCAAGAGTGGAGTGATGGAAAACATTATGATATTTCTCCACCTGTTCATGGCCTTCTCTGTTGTTACAGTAACAATAAGTCGGTGATATGCAACCCCAGCAGCGGAAGGTACTTTGATTTACCCGATGTCACTCAGGCATCTGAGTTCTTTCTGGGGTTCGATCCAGTTTGCAATGTGCTCAAGGTCCTAGCCATGGCTAAGTATGATTCCTGCACAGAGACTAGAGTTCTTACGCTCATTCCGGATGGTAATAGAGTCTAACATTGGATAGTCTAGTTCCACATATGTCTACATCACATGGACTCTGCCTTGGAGGGAAGATATACTATATAGCACTTCGTGAAGACTACATAACCAACTTTCTAATGTGCTACAATCTGCAAACAGAAGAATTCAGCATCATCAGCTTACCTCAAGAAATCGAAGTTGAGAACTACTTTCTTTATCGTTCTTGTGATATGTTGGTGACGTTCAATGGCAAACTAGCCATTGCACGTGATGAAAATGAAGATGGTGCTCTTACTATATGGAATCTCGAGGAGGATGCAACAACATGGTGCAAAAAACAATTCCTTGTTCCCTTGTTTAGAGAAGGTTTTGAGGAAGAGGGTTTCAAGTTCATTGGTACTGTTGGTTCCAGCGTGCACATCTATGCTCCTCGATATGACAGTTTTCTACCTCGCTATGAGTCGGTCATCGATCAATATGTCATTTACCATGATCCCAACAAACAGATTGTGGAAAAGGTTCGAATCGAAGGTGATTTCAGGGATTTTGCTGGAAGTATTGAACCCTTCCTGGACTACATTGAAAATCCAGCCCTCAGCCCCATTGGGCCTCCATTCTGAAATATCTCTCTCTCAGGTATTGTGGAGATTACTGTTAGCTTTCTATTATAATCCACTTAATAGAGTACACAATTTACTTTTAAAAAGTCTGGTCTAACAATGTTTCTCATGGTTTGTATTGTTGCAATTCACCTGTTGCCTAACTTGGTCCGTTTTGAAGATGGCGAAGCAGAGAGACAATCCTCTTCTCTCGTAGTGGTGCTGAAGATGTAGAAGAAGACGAATATGCTTTTTACCAAACAAAAAAAGAAGACGAATATGCTTTTTTTACTTTCTTTTAGAAACTTGACATTATGATGCTTTCAATTATGAGTAATTAGCTAGCTTTACCGTAAGACACGATGAGTGAAAAGAACCAATAGAATATGTCCCAGTCCATCTTCAGTTTCAGTTTTAAAAAGACATATAAGTAGTTTAAGTTTGATCATCTCACTAATACCTGTTTAAAACTATTAGTACTAAATTATTGCTATATAGCACCGTTATTCTTGTATGCAAACCAAAAGGCATTGAAGAGAACAAAGTTATATTTGTTCGTTTTTTTCTATATTTGTCAATAATTGGGCTTACTACAAGCTCATGCAAGTTAATTAAACGTCAATGGTTTCTAAACTTAATTGCCTTTGGGTTTTCATAAACGTGTATATATGTGAATATAGCTACACGAAATCATTGAGTGATAATACTTGTATAATTCTTCTCTGCGAAAGAAGAGTTGACCTGATTGAAACCAAAACCCTAAAAGACTAACTTGTGTAACGAGAGTTTTTGAGATTAGATCTCAACGGAACTAGTATCCCATGTCTGATCTAGTTTGTGTGCGTGTGGATACCGATAGAGGCACAACACTTGGGATGCTAAAGAATCTCGTATTAATATAGTTTATTTTTCCGCTACAGAATATTCAGGTACATTCAAACCCTATGATCTAGATTTAATTCTTTATTTGTATAGTTCCTCGCAATTGAATTCGTTATTTGTATTTATAAATCGTTATAAACTGGTACGAATTCCTACATAAATTATTTTATATTATATTAAAATAAAATCAAGCACTGAGAGGATGACATGTGACATGTCTCCTTTTGATATGTGTCTTTCCATTCAAATCAAAATACATAATTTTCGGCATTTTTTTTCCATCATTTCAATTTAGAAAATAAAGACCAAATTACTTTATGATAAAACAAAATATTAAAATATTTAATATATATTTTTGTACCAAATTTTAAATTTATTTTATTCTAATTTAAAGGTAAAAAATTGAAAGATCAAATTATTTTATATTAAAATATTATAGTATTTATTGTATAATGTTTAAGAGAAAAATGAATTTATTTTATTCTAAAATGATTTTAAAACCTATAACAACATGGTATTTATTTTATATTGTTTTTTTCAACATATAGCATGTTTTCTGTAATCTATTTCTATAATCTATTTGTTGTAATATAAATAATTCACATGACATTGTTATTATATTATTTGATTATGTATTTTTTTTATTAAAAATAGATTATCTTGACTTGGACTTTACAAATAATGTTCATTTACATATTTACATAAAGTAAATATATATCAGATATTGTAGTTAATTTGGTTATTTTTATTTTAAAATTATGGTGAAATAAGGAAAAATCTAGGAGAAAAACAACTTTAAATAAAATAACAATCTTAAATAAATATTTCAATTTATAAATTTTGGTCCATTTCAAATAAATGCATATAATTGGGTTATAATAAGTCCAACTGTTACAATACTAATTACTCGGTCATTAAACACCATTTAAACTAAGTTATAACATTTTATTTTGTTACATGCAAACACACATATTTTCCTATGAATAACAAAACTTACATTCCACTATCCATCATATTTTGAGTACTGTACATAATTTTGTAAATTCTATAACAATATTTGTATACAGTTATTAAAGTTCTAACTTTTTTCTTATTCAATTTTGTAGGCTTGGAAGGTATTATACGTGCAATATACCATTTATAAGAAGTCTATTTGATTCATATAATTGTAAGATATGATATATATTTTACCTTTTTTAACATTTTAGTTGTCTTCTTTTTCTAATATTTATCTTTGTATATAAATATTAGAATGTTAAAAATGATTATATATGATTTTGATTTCTTTGTTTCAAGTATGTAACAAGTTTTTTTAGAATTTCAAAATCATCAATCATGTGTTACTGGGGACAACATGAGAATAGAGAATGCTTTTGCATTTACTTTGAGTTTAAAGGTTAATTTTTATTTCATGATAATATAATTAAATTAAAAAATTTGTATATAGTATCACATTAAGTTTTAAAGTATCATATCAAACACTAAATTATAATTAACTATTATAATGTATATATTAAATATTTAAAAATATATAATTTGAGTGATGGAGGATATCGTTTGTATTTAGAATCACATTAAATTATTATCGTGTATTTTTAGTGGAAAATTTTAATGTTATTTTTAGCCTTATTTGTTTCAGGAAGGGAAGATCATTGCTATTGGACCTCGTGGATCTAAATCTCAAATTGTTGGTCTAAACAATGATTTCAAATACAAAGAAATCCCAACAGAAAACATGAAGTGTGATAGTCAAATGTGTGACAGGCTTGTTTTACATTCTTGGGTTCAATAAGAACAATTCTTGGGTTCACCCCTAGGGGTGAACCCTTATATTCACCCCCTCTAGTCTTAGCCAATCATTATGCCATGTCATATAACATTAAATAAAAATTAAAAATTAAACAAACATATTAAATAAATTTAAAAATAAAATTATTAACAAAAAGATGTAGTTTAATTAACAGAGTCGCAGACCCCATCAATCTTGTAGCTTATTCATGGGGTCTTTCTAATCTTAAACGAGGATAAATATAAAAAACACATACATATGCATATAGAATTGTGAAATCAAAATCTGATTTTTTTGGTAGTTAAAGTAGTCTTCTTACTGCACACTTTCTTAACGCAAAGGAGTGTTAGTAAAATTTTTAGGTTAGCTTTTTATGTCCTTCATTGTTTTTTTTAGTAAATTCTCATCGGATCAAACTTTTTTTTTGCTTCACTGTTTTTTTTGTGAATGGTTTTTGTAATTTGTAAGTGCAGATCTAATTGATTAAAAGGTCAAGCAAATTTAATGTTCAAGCAAAATTTGAATAAATCAGATTAAGAGAGACAACCAAACCAAGTAATGATCCACATAGATAATTAAAAGCCAAATCAACTCATCAAGTTTAAATCCGAAGCAAGTAACACCTTCTTCCATTACGTTTGAAAATTATTAAAATTCAATTTCAGTTCCAGGATTATGGAGGTTCTAATAGGGTGAAGAAGTTAATGCTATCAATGGCCATGGAATGAAATAGTAAAACCTAAAAAGAAAGACGACTAATATTTTTTTTCAAGTCTACGACTCTATTAATTAAACTAATTTTTTTGTTAATGATTTTATTTTTAATTTAATTTATTTGTTTGTTTAATTTTTAATTAAATGGTATATGACATGGCATATTGATTGGCTAAAACTAAAAGGGGTGAATACAAGGGTTCACCCCTAGGGGTGAACCCAAGAATTGTTCAATAAGAACTCCTCCCAAGGTAAAATTTTCTTAACTTCTCCCTCATCTCCATATTTGTAGAGATATTCCTATTTCGGTTAGAGTTGTTTTCGAATTACGGAATCAAACTTTTAAATTCTTAGAATATGTTAATCTCTACCTCTTGTTAGTCAATTTCAATGAGATTCATGTTTATATATGATTTCGATTCCTTTGTTTCAAGTATGTAACAAGTTTTTTTTAATATCAAAATCATCAATCATTTTATTATGAGGGACACCAAGAGAATAAACAATGCTTATGCGTTTACTTTGTGTTTAAAGGTTAATTTTTATTTCATGATAACATAATTAAATATTTTTTTTGTATATAGTATCACATTAAGTTTTACAGTATCATATCAAACACTAAATTCTAATTTACTATTATAATATATATATTTAATATTTAAAAATATATAATTTTAGTATAGATGATAACTTTTGTATTTAGTATCACATTAAATTATTATCGTGTATTTTTAGTGGAAGATTTTAATGTTATTTTTTGTTTTCACTAAATATTTTTTTTCTTTTGAATTAGGCGTTTCAAGAGTGGAGTGATGGAAAACATTATGCTAAAAAAGATCCAATAGTAGAACGGTGAATCATTTCAAATTATTAACATTCATGGTCTTTAGTTATTTACTTAATATAAAAATTCAAAATTTATATATGATTTTTAGTGAACTTATCTATGTTATAGCATTTTAATAAATGGTGGTGGAATATTTCAAATGAAAAATTAAGGTTGGAATGATATTAATCGTGTATGTTGGTAATATATTCAATATAACTATTTTTGTGGAATAGATGTAAGATTTTAATATAATTATTTTCGTGGTGGAGAAACATCTCAATACATAGCGTTATATTTGGTTTGCCCAAAAACAAATAAACCGCTATTTGGAAATTTATTTTGAGTATTTAGGCTATTTTCACTTTGAAATGACATATTTCTATTTTTTAACTTATTCAATAACTAAATGATTCAATGCGATTTTATACATATTTCTTTCATATTTTCTCTTAAATTTATTATAAATGATTTGCATGACCTAATTCTAATATTATTTTGCAATGTCAATATAGTTGTATAAAACATTATTATCATTTTGGTCAATTAAATTTAATTATTTATTTAATGTAAGAAAATTATAGTAGGATGGTGAAGCATTTCAAATTCTAATTAATTTTATTTTGAATGCTAATGACTTTATATTTTTTGAATTAATTATGTTATGTAACACTAGGATATGACCCTCGGTACACCACGGGTTAAAATATTTAATTAATTTTATAATTTTATTTTAAGTTGATGAGTTTCTTGTATTTATTTTGTATTTTTTTTGCCTCTTTTTATATGTTAATTTTCCAAAAATCTAGGATTTAACCAAAATAAAATTTTATTATATAATGTTAGATTTTGGTATTTTGTTATTTTGTATTAAAGTTATATGATTATACTTTTTGGTTTTTAAGATTTAACCCGTAAAGTAGATGTAATTTAGTAACTCAATTACACATTCAGAGATTGACCCGCGAGACATTAGTGAAATCAGAATTTGGATATAAAATTCACATTTATAAAATTTAGTAAATTGATCCGTGGGACATTAGTGAAATCAGAATTTAGACCCGTGAAACATTATATATTTACAAAATATCAGAATTTAGATATAAAATTAGTGAAAACCAAAACATACATAGAAAAAAAATCAGAAAACAGAAAACATTAAACATGAATTACAAAATATATTAAAAAAATATGATGTGATTTAGACCCAAAAATTCACCATATAAAAACCTGTTATTGATAAAACTTAATTGATTTAAAAATGATAACATTAGAATAATAAAAATTAAAAATAAGAATCTCATTTTATGTATAAAAATAAATCATTTTCTTCTTACCCTAAAGAAAAAAAATGAATGAATTTGTTAGCCTTAAAAAAAAAAACTATTTACAAAAATATTCTTTATTAAGAATGTGGAGAAGAAACATTAAAACGTTTGGAAAAAGAAACTGGACAATTGAAACAAAAATCGAAGATCAAATGATAAGAAGTACTACAAACTAATCTTTTAGTGGAGCATAAAATATATTAGATAACAATTAATTGTTTGAAAGAATGGTAACACGAAAATGATCATTTTTATTTTGCTTTGGAATGAAAAAAATCAAAGTATTTGTTTATGGTGTTTAGGAACTAAGATTGAAGAGGTATTTATAGAGTATAATGAGTAGGTTAAATAAAATATTTTAATCATAACATATCTTGAAGATCAAGCAAATAGAATATATTCGAAATCCCTAAATAATTGGTGGTTTCTGTTTTCCAACTAAACAAATGTTAAGTAGATCAATCATTTTGGGTGGAGATAACCATTTAAATTATTAGGAATTTTTTGGGAAAGTCTCATTATCTGGATCCGAAAGACTTAAATGCGGGTCAAAATCCGAATAAAATTCCAGATCAAAATTAAAAGAAAAACCGGCCCGAAAAAAGAGCAAATATTTACTTTAGATTGTACACGTAATTTTTTTTCATCGACTGAATAATATATGTTCGTTTTAAAAAATTTGATTCAAACTCGTCCACCATATAATCTCGTTCCGAAATATAACCCGTCCTGTAATTTTTTAACCCGTCCCGTGATTTGTTTTTTAAAGGTAGTAATTTTAAAAATTTAATGATTATATATTATATATAAAAGTTTGCAAACTGTATCATTCTCTAAGACAATTATATTTTATAGTTACAATTGTTATTAAGTAACATTCTACCATGATATAATTTTTGGTTTTATACAATCTTTTCTAAATAAGGCTGATTTGATATGTCTAATATTGATGGTATTAAAAAAATTAAGGATTTATTCCGTATTGAAGCGGCGGATTATTGATATTTTAATTTTTTTATTACTGTTGATTCAAAAACATGTCCCGTCAAACCCGTCCCGCCAAAAAACCCATTAATTTTATTAATGTTGATCTTATTTATGATATGATTCTGAATCATGGTCTAAATATTTTAGTCGATGTGGAACGTTGAACACATATTTTTTGTCATTTGGATAATATATGTCCGTTTATAAAATTTCGAATCACAATATATGCAGAAAAAAAAATGATTTTGTTTTACTATATATATTATATGATGATTCAAAACAGTTCAAAACAAATCAAACAAAGATGATAGGCGAATCATAATTCTAAATCTTAATCAAATCTTCTAAATATCTAAATTATTAAATACGGAATATCCGGTGTATGAGTTGGGTTAGATATAACCCGATCCAATAAACTTTTTATGACCAAATTTTGTAAACGGCTCGGATATCCAAAGAATCCGAGAACAATTTTGCCCACCCGACTCAAAAGTGACTGCAAAAATACTAGTATAGATATTTCACAAGCTTATAATACATATTCACAAATCATATTTTTATACACCATATTACTATCTTCATTTGTGTTGTCTATCGTTTTTAATCATCATTTTAAACAGAATTTTATGATCTTATGTCCCATTTGATAATTAACTATGATAGAATTTTAAGTAGTTTTGCGATTTTTTGATATATCAAATTAGTCTTGAAAGATAATTATTTAAAATAAACAATAACTTTTATTTAATATGAAATATAAAATGATCAATTTCCTTAAAGAGTAGTTAAATATTTTTAATGTATATTTAGTCACAAAATATTTACATATATTCTTATATTAGTTTCAAACCAACTCAACACGTAGGACATTTTCTAGTTATTGTTAAAAGAAACTAATTTTAATTATGAGTTCAACTACTATTGAATGTAATTAACAAATGACAAAATATATTTTCAATGTAGCAATATAATTGTTCAATATATAATTAACAGAGTTGAATCATCCACATAACAAAAATTAACGTTAAATAAAATTATTTATCTATATATTTCTCTTAATTTATTTTATCAATTAATTCTTTTGGGTCAAATTGGATTCGTTTGGGTGGTTCCGTCTGGATTCAAACCGGATGATAACGGATTTCAACGTACGAAACACTGGAACAAAACTAAAAAAAGATGGGTATGAATATTATGTTACAAACATGAAGCATGTTAGTTGGTGCATGTCATTATACAAGTTAATACAATAGTTGATGTAGTTGTTGATACATTAAAATAATCTGCATGTGTGATCATATCGTACTATATACATTTTCCCTATTTCTTAATCGTGTTGTTCTACACTAAACTTATCGAACAACTTTGAAAAACTCGTAAGTCACATCCTTAATTTTGAAAGAAAACATTTATACTAAACCAAATCACGCAAGAAATTAGTGATTTTACTTATCTTTATTTTATTATCGACACCTATATGACTTAGGGTTTCCACACCCTTTTCCGGTTCATGGGCCACACACTCATCCGACGGTCTGTGCAATATTTGAAAGACTTGTTTAATGACCATAAAAATTATCACATGATCTGGTTTATATTTTTTTACAATTCACACATTACCGGAAATCACTTCACAGTAGGTCTCAACACTTGATTACCATCTCAACACTTAATTATGGAGTTTTGAAAGGATCTTAGACCGAAAATATTTTAGCGAAAAAAAAAATATAGATATATTTTAGCGGTCTAGATAGTCAAATTATTTTTTTTAAATGCACTTTCGTGAAATAAGCCACCATATTCTAAAAATGGAAGTGTTACACGGAGTAATTCTGTTTTTTGGATCAAATAAATTGAAAGAAGTACTTTATTATTGTTCCTTATTTAATTGCTTCTATAGTGGGTAGAGTGTCATTATTTTGGACATTTATATATATGGTCATATGGAAACGGTTAAATTATTTCGTACGTTAAAACTTAAAACCATGCACGTTCATCAGATTTGACCTGTCAAAAATTCAAAACTTTCATTGCACGTATATATATAAGGTCGCCATATCCCTTGGCGTGTTAAGAAAGAATATAGGGCTACTATGGATCACGTTCTGATCGTTTCCCCAACCATAATCATTAATAGTTCTGAATATGACTTTTTGTTGAAGATACTCGAGCTGAATTACAAAGGAAAATGTTGTTCTGCTAATGATTCATCTTCGTGTTTCATGGGCTTAATATTTACGTCGTATCTACCTCATTTCCTAGTTTTTTTTTTTTTTTCATCTTAGACACTTAATAGGTTTTCATTGGGCTGGGTTTGTGCTTAATCCGATAACAACAATCTTTCCCGAGTTATTGGAGCGAGCTAGTATATTCGGAGAACTAATCATTACTATGCCACAAATATGTCAGTCAAATCAAAGATTTGAATTTTTTGTTTACATTACATGTCACACGTTCTTTGGGATGTGTTTAAAAGATGTTTTTTTTCACTTCCTTATGCTTTCACTTCACATTGGATTAATGTTGTTGCACGAATCAAACATGTACGAAAACAGGATCTTCAGGGAAGTAAGAAAATTCTCTCTTTTAATCAACGAACCCGAACTTAGACACAATATCGAACTACAAGGGATGATCTCGTCAAAGCAAGGAACACCGAACACGAACTAAAGACGAGCTAAGTGCTATTGAAGTCGAGCTGAAAGATGATTGAACGATCTCGCGGCTTGAGGTCGGTCTTAGAGGGAACAGTGTCGGTTGTCCTTTTTATTGTTATGACGCTTTTACCATTCAACCTAATGATGTGGCTCGTCCACTTGGTTGTTTTTGTGGGCTGATGGGCTTTTCTTGGGCCGTCCTTCCTCGGGTTGGATTCTTGTGGGGCTTTCTTTGGGCCTAGATTGGGTTGGATTCTTGTTGGGCTTTCTTCGGGCCTATATTGGGTTGGGCTTGGATAGTTGAATCTAGCCCATAAAAATTAACTGCAAGGAAAAATTGTGTTAAGGTACAACAACTAATAATGTTCCCTTGATCATATCCAGCTCGAACAATGCGGAGACCTCATCAGCTACGTGGTAGGACCCGCCCACTTGAAATGCCACCTCCCCACTTGACATGGTCCTGAGGCTGCTTGTCTCTCTTTCTCTCTCTGAATCTCACTAATTCATTTACTCTGCTTCTCTCAACACAAACCAAACTAACAAGACACATTGTTCATGAACCAAACAAATCATGTACCATCTTCCCACTTCTTGTCTAGTCATATTCTTCCTCCTCTCACTATTTCACCTTCTTCCTTGTGATTCAAGTAATCAAGGACTTGGCTTTTGTGAGACATTGTTTCAGTGTGGGAACATCACCGCTGGTTTTCCCTTCTCGGGAGGGAATCGTCACAAAGATTGCGGTCATCCATCGCTGGAGCTTCATTGCAACAAAAACAACATCACCTCTCTATTCATCTCAAACCAAAAGTACTCAGTTCTCGGTATAGATCAAACATCTAACACTCTTACACTTACCAAACAAGACCTTCTCGGTTCTTTTTGCTCCTCTGTATTCACCAACACAACCTTGCCTCCCGAAACTTTCGAGCTTTCACCTACCTACAAGAGCGTCACTATATTCTACCAATGCTCCTCTTTGCTTCCTAACCTTTCTAGCTATTCATGTCCTGAGATAGGTCCCATCGCAGTGTCTGAAAACCCTGAAAAACATCCTGAGAGCTGCCGTTCCAGTTTCACCGTGAAGGTTCCTACGAGTTTCGATACAAAAGAGAAAGAGTTGAATGTGACCAATTTGGAAAGTGTTTTAAGAAAAGGATTTGAGGTGAAGGTGGTGATCAATGAGAATACATGTCAGGAATGTTTATCCTCTCTTGGAAAATGTCATGGCTTCAACGAAAACTTAACACCTGCAGGAGTTAAATGTCGTCCACCAAGTGGTAAGTTTCATATGCATCATTTTCGTTTCATAGTCCACTTCTTTATTATCATCATCAACCAAAATCCTGCTCTAAGTGATTTTTTCACAATTTTTTAGACATAAATTACTTACTAGTGATTGCTCAAGAGAAAAGGTGAGACAAGTGATAAGCTTAACTTAGCATTAGTCTCTTTCCCTTACTGTTTATTTTATTTTATTTTTTATTTTACTTGTGCCACACACTATTTTTCTGTTATATATATGGAATGTTCAATGTGTGTAGATTCTGAGGGTTCTTGTGGATATAATCAGACCACAAGTACGTTCGTCTGCTATTGTAAAGACCCGTATAGCCTATCATGCAGTTCTGGCAGTAAGATTTCATTCATTGGATCATTTACAGAAACTCTCTTTTAGTTTCAAGTTTTTCGTTTCAGTATTCAGCTCTAACTGACTTTCGTTTTGGTGCCATTTGATCGATGCAGCATCTTTTGTTCGATGGATAATAGGTGCTTATTGCTTAAACCTTTCCTCTCTGAGTTAATTGTTCCTTAATCTTGATTCTCATAGGTTAGTTTTTGGTTCTTTGCTGACAAATTTTACTTATTTATTGGCTATACAGGTGGTATAGTGATCTTGATTCTCATAGGTTAGTTCTCTGCCTAAAGATTATTTTATCTTCTTAGATTAATACATTATACTACAAAGTAACTAACCAAACATTTTCTTTGTTTTTCTACATTGGTTTTTACTATAAGGTGCTATTGTTTCCGTGGTGTTTATTTGCCGAGGTTATGATGTAGCACATCTCTATCAACGTTTTAGTCGTTGAACACTTGGAGTCGGTGTTGTTTTCGTGTTCCACAAGTTTCGTAATTTTCTTTTAATTCCGAATTGTTGTATTTCTTTGTTTGAGATAAGCTCGAAGCCTTATTACGATAAGTCTAGGTTTAGAGTTTATCTCGTTGCTTAGGTCTTTAAATAGAGTCCCGTCGAGTCGTTGTATCAATATCATAAAAGGACTATGGGAGTCAAGGCTCACGTCAATCTGGCCCCAGATTCTGGCTCACATCTCTTCACAATCTCAGGATCATGTAGAAGTCTACTTACTCCGGTATGTTCTGCAAGCTACAATTTACACAATTTGGCGAGAGTGAAAGAGTCCGTGACACGGAGAGGCACCAAACAGTCCAGCAACTCTAATCGGATGGATAGATAAACAGGTCCGAAATCAAACCACTACCATCAGACATATGGGGGACAGGAGGTACGACATGGCGTTCCAAGTTTGGCTCCGAGCTCGAGTTTGATCGGTTTTAAAAACATTTTTTCAATCTTCTATAGAAATTCAAATTGTGGTTTCAATTTTTTCTTTCGATAACTCGTTGCACTAGTTGTAAAACCGTTATTTTTCTTTGAATATAATTTAAAATTACATTCAAAAAAAAAAAAAAACATATCAACGATTTAAGATCAATAAAGAAAAACCAAAAAAAGGCAATCTTAATTGCCCAAAAGAGCTTTGTTTCAAGGCCCTGAGAGGAGGACTCTCAAACACCGTCGCATTTGATCCTCGGATCGAGTTCTTCGAACTATCCCTTGTAGATTTTCTCCTTGAAAACCAACAACCACCGTTACTCTGTTCTTCATACTCTGTTTTCGACTTCACCTTCATCTCTTTGCTGACAAACTTTACTTATTTAATGGTGTATTAATCTTGATTCTCATAGGTTAGTTTTCTGCCTAGAGATTATTCAAAAAAAAAATTATCTTCTTAGATTAATACATTATACTACAAAGTAACTAACCAAACATTTTCTCTGTTTTTCTACATTGGTTTTTACTATCAGGTGTTATTGTTTCCTTGGTGTTTCTTTGCCGATGTTGCCGAGCCAAGATTTTGAGAAAGAAAAATCATCTGATGCTCTTGAAGTCCCTCCTAAACCTGTTGTGCAAAATCCCACATGACCTATTAAAGAATCATCAGCACTCTGAGAGGATATCAAAGTACGGAGTTGATCCAAGAAGCCGCCATGGAACCTATCAAAGCACGGAAGTAGCAACTTTTGAATAGTGTTCTTGTATACTAATACATGTTCTCTATTTTTTATGAAAATATTATTTACATGCATAACTTTATAGTATCTTTTCTCTAGAGTATGACCTTCAAGACAATATTTTTTCACAAACTTGAAGGTTTTTATTTTCAATCTCAGAGATTGTTGAACCTTCCTCTGAAATCCAAGAAGATTCAAGAAGAGGTACTACAGGAATTTGTTGCAAAACAGGTTTAGGTGGCACTTCAAGAGCATCCAAGCTTCCTTCCATCATCTCTACTACTTTGTTCATCGGTGGACGATCTGACGGGGAAGACTGAATACACCATAAACCCACCAATGTCATCTTCTTTGCTATTTCCTCTTCCTCGCTGCTGATTCCATTCTCGATATGCTTTCCCTTCTCAAGATCCTCACTGTCTGCCTTCTCAAGATCCTTATAAATCCATTCTGGAAAGTACATCGAGCTTTCGTTCGATGTAGAGTTTTGACCAAATCTTTCTTTCTTCCTTGCACCTATCATTTCGAAGACCAACATTCCGTAGCTATACACATCAGACTTGTGAGAAACGCTACCATAAACTCGAGAGATCATCTCTGGTGCAATGTATCCTATTGTACCTCTTGTATCCATCAATGACATGACGCTCTCTTTCTTCTCGCATAGTTTAGCAAGTCCGAAATCAGAAACTTTGGGGGAAAGATTATCATCCAACAACACGTTCTGAGGTTTAATGTCGAAATGCACAATCCTTGTTTTGCAGCCATAATGCAAGTACTCTAGACCACGAGCAACTCCTAGTGCGATCCCATACAGTGTCGTCAAGTCCAAATTCACTGAAGTCTTTTCCGAGATGAACTTATCTAGAGACCCATTTTCCAAAAATTCATATATAATAGCTCTTTTTGAACCTTCAGAGCAGAATCCAAGAAGAGAAACAATGTTGACATGAGATGTTTGGCTCATGCTAGAAACTTCATTGATGAAGTCTTCACTATTATTACCCTTTGATTCTTTCAAGACCTTAACCGCAACAACACGGCCATCATTAAGTGTTCCTCGATAAACAATTCCAAATCCGCCTCTCCCAACCACTTCCGCAAATGACTTTGTCATTTTCTTCACTTGCGCATAAGTATAATGTTTGAGTGGAATAAGGGCCTTTAGCTTCTCTTGTCGCCGCTCATCTGATGTTTTTCTCATTCGGAAAATTCGAACTTTGCAACAAGGGCACAATAACACTAGGAAAGCAATAAAACCAGCTACTGTACACAAAGCTGTCAAAAACAAAACAGAGAAAATCTTCTCTTAGTAACTTTTTTTTTTTTATCTAGCAAAAAGAAACATGTCTAGGCATTCAACTTACCTACAAGAATGCCGATGATGATAACAACTGTAGAAAAATCAAATAAGTAAAATTAGTCAGCATAAAAACCAAAATAGATTTTGAAAGAAACAAACATTTACTCAGAGAAGATTAAATCAGTCACTCCAAGAAAGGTTAAGCACCTATTCGATTCCGAATAAAATCTGCAACAATCAAATGGCACCAAAAACAAAGTCAGTTAGAATTGAAAACAGAAATTTGAACTTTGAAGTTAAACTTAATAAGAGTAAGCAATCTTACCATCGAGGTTAAAATCGCATTGATAGTCTTGCGGCCCATCTTTACAATAACACACAAACAAACTTGAGTTCTGATTATATCCACAAGAACCGCCAGACAAAGCACATATCGAACAATTTGAGTTATCTTCAAGCTCAAAACCATGTTCAAGAGCCATCTTTAGGTTATTTGAATTTGGACTTCTTTGAAGTGTGTTTAACGCCGGTCCAGAAGCAGGAACACTGACTTTTCTTTTGCACATTCCCCTTAAGTTGTTTAAAACGCCTCTAAACCTGTCAAGTAAAGGAGATGAGAGGTTTTTCGTTACAAAGTAACTTCTTCCACCATCACAGCCAAGCTCTCCAATGTAGGTAGTTGTAGAAATAACCGATGAGTTTAGTTGGCAGTCGTAATATAATGTTAACAGCTCTGTGTCAGCACTGAATTGAAGGACGTTTTCAATGAGTGGCTCATTTAGTGGGTTTGGGGGACAAAGATCGCCGATATAGTCTGATCTGGCAAGTCTTATGATAGAAGAGCCATAGCTCATATTTAAGATTCTGAACTTCACGGAGGCGATGTTAATCTCTGCGAATCCTCTGCTACAATCGAGCTTGAAGTCAGGGTGGCCACAGTATTCCCTGCCAGGTATCCAGAAGGGGTAATAGAGATCTCGCTGATTGCCGCAGCTAAACCGTTTACTGCAGCGTTTCTTAAGCAAATCAGCTGAAAAAGAAAACAAAAAATGGGATCACAAAGAGCATCTTTTGACTTTAAGACAAAGATTTAGTCAAAGACAGAGATAACTTGATCATTCTGTTATACTCTTGTTTTGTTTCCTTGGAGGCCACTCAATAGGATTAGGTGAGAAACTTACCACTAGGTTGATGTTGTGGTACGCAAGTAACTCCACCAGATGGTGAGGTTACGTTGCAGCAAATCTGTGTGGTACTGTTGAAACCACAGATTCCACGAGTGGACGAACATTCTTGACACGGTATCTCATCGATCATCAGCTTCACCTCAAACCCTTCTCTTAGAGCACTTTCCAAATGGGTCAAATTCAAATCTTTTTCATCTGGGATGAAACTCGTTGGAACGTACGTTAACTGTGAAACTGTCTTGGCACGAATATTGGTAATCAAGAGTTTGAGACATTGAGAAAAGACCTAGATCCGGACATGTATAACTTGAGCGGTAAGATAGCTTTGGATCACAGTGATATAAAACGGTAAGGCTCTTATAAGTTGGGGATAGCTTAAAGATTTCGCGGGGGAAGGTTGTGGTAATGAATTCAGCGGAACAAAACGAACCTAGAAGGTCTGTTCTAGCAAGTCTAAGAGTGTTAGATGTTTGATCTATATCAAAAACGTTGTACTCATGATTTGAGATGTTTAAAGAGGTGACGTCTTTTAGGCAGCGAAGCTCCAGCAACGGATGACCGCAAGGTTTGGGACGATTTCCACCCCAGAAGGGAAAACCAGCAGTGATGTTACCACACTGAAACAGAGCCTCACACCAACCTAGGTCTTCTTTACTTAGAGCCCAAGGAAGAGGGTGGAATAAGAAGAAGAGGAAGAACAAGACCAGACAAGAAGTGGGGAGATTGTTCATGATCTGTTTGAGAAATGTGAACAGTGTGTCTTCCAGGTTCTGTTTGTGTTGAGATGAGAGGAGCAAGTGACTTTAGAGAGAGAGAAACATCAGACCAAGTCAGGGTGACATATACAGAAAGACGAAGAGCTTTTTTAATCAAATTGCGTTACTACTTGTGAAAGACCTAGAAAAGTTTTCCAAAGTCAATGGAAATAAAATAAATTTTCTTGGGAAATAAAACTATTTTTTTATTTAAAATTATAAATGCCAAGTGGATCACTATAATGAGATCCAAACTCTTTTTTATTTTATTTTTTTTGTCAACTATCAAAACCATTCTCGTAGCTAACAAACTAATGTTTTAAATATTTAGAACAAGCAAAAGTACGACCATGCGATAAATAAATAATTCCACATTCTAGAAGTTGATTTCATTATTGTGACCTTAGATGTTCTAATTAAATGTGACAATAATTAGATGATATTTTGTAGGAAATTTTATTCTAATTTTAATTAATATATGCTAAGTAGACCAATAGGGTGAGATCTTTTACCCAATAAATTTAATAAAAGTATTTAGAATATGCAAAAGCACAGTCAAGTGTTGATCAAAATATAGTTCAAGAGTCTTTAGATGTAGTAATTACATGTGACAACAATTAGATGATAGGTTGTGAAAAAAAGACATGCCAAGTCTACTAATAATAATTTGAGATCAAAACCTTTCCGTTTACCCAACAAATAAGAAGCTTCAAAAAAAATTTCTTTTTTTTTTTCATTTGAGTCGAGTAGACCCCACCAATAGTTTAATCTCTTACGGGATATCACGATTTAGTGAAGTCGAACTCCGGTAAAGAATGTTACAGCCATGGATTGTTTTAAATTAACCATTGACTAAAAGCTTCCCCTAAAGTTTGAATTATTTTGAATCGTGCAAAAACACAATTATGCGCAAAAAGAATAATTCCACATTCAAGAAACTTATTTTATTAATTACTGTTGAGTTAGATGTACTGATTAATTACATGTAAAAATAATTAGATGGTATTTTAATTTGGAGAAACAATAAATTAATGTTTGTTAAAATACAAGTGGACCAATAGAGTGAGATCAAAACCATTATTTTATCCAACATGATATGCTCTACTACTAAACCAGAGTGTTACAAGCTTATTAATCCGAAAAAATACAAGTGGACCAATAGGGAAAAATCAATAACTCATCAAAGACCTCAGTAGCCATGTACGCTGCAGTATTGTTCCTTGGTGCCACCAACGCTACAACAATTCATCCCACAATTGTCATTGAGCGAACGGTTTTCTACCCCGAAATCGCAGAAATTCTGTTCTTTATAAAAATTTCTCAGTTTAAAACTATTCTAACAAAATTTTCTTCATGTGTATATGATATTTTTTCCTAAAATATGGTTGACACCACAATCAAAATTCAAACGAAAATCAAATCTAAAAATGGGGCTAGTCTGTAAATAGCAGTAGAAATCATAAACAACACGATACAAACCGGCAGGCCCGGCCCACATGCCAAGCAAGTGAAGCAATGGATAATGGCATCGCAATTTTGAGAATATTTTTAATCCTATACTATAACTCTTATATCTTAAATTCTTAATACATGCACTTCTTAGCAGTTGTAGCCATTGTCCACATCGCTTGAATTCTGCTGTTTGTAGTATGCTAAAAACTGATATGTTTTGAAATACTTTTTTCACTATACATGAATGTTTATCAATTATTATAATTTCCTTTAACATTAGTTATATTAGTTTAATTTACAACTGATTTATCAAGTAAAGAACCGGCGTGTTAACGCGAGTCGTAATCTAAATATAACTGAAAGTGTGAACCTATTAGTCCTTGACTTATCAAATTATTGACTTTCAATTATTATTTTTGTCAGCTTTAGAAAAATGAAAACAACTATGTTCAGAAGATAGGAAATAGTATGGTAGAGCTTTATCGGTAAGTCCCTCTCATTCCCACTGAAGACTTATTCCATAATTTACTAACACCAAAAAATCAAAGAAAATAATTGAGAAATACCATTTTTAGGGTCAACTAACAAAATAATTGACTAAAAAGGACACCAAATCTCTGTCACTATTCTTCCTTGACCTAGGGTGCTTCTCGACCTTCACCGTTTCTACTTGCTCCTTCTCTCTCTCTCTCTCTCTCTCTCTCTCTCTCTCTCTCTTTGTCTCCTCACACCACAAGACACATTGTTCATTGATCAAACCGATCATGTACAATCTCCCCACTTCTTTTCTGGTTTTGTTCTTCCTCTTCTCCTTATCACACCATCTTCCTTGTGCTTCAAGTAAACAAAAACGTGGGTGGTGCGAATCTCAGTTTCAGTGTGGAAACATCACCGCCGGTTTCCCTTTCTGGGGAGGGAATCGTCCCGAAGTTTGCGGTCATCCATTGCTGGAGCTTCGCTGCCTTGACAACATCACCTCTTTAACCATCTCAGACCATTTGTACCACGTTCTTAGTATAAATCATACATATAACACTCTTAGAATTGCCAGAACAGACTTTTTACAGTCCATTTGTCTCTCTCCATTCCCATTCGCCAACGCGACTTTGCCACCAGAAATATTCGATATTTTGCCAACCTACAAGAGCGTCACACTCTACCGTTGCTACCCTGTTCTTCCTGACCTTGCAAGGTACGGATGTCCTGCGATAGGTTCGGTCTCAGTGTCAGACAACCTTGAAAATCCTATTAGCTGTGAAGCACGTTTCGTCGTGAACGTTCCTACGAGTTTCGTTACAAAGGAGAAAAAGTTGAATATAACCAATTTGGTAAGTGATGTAAGAAATGGATTTGAGGTGAAGTTAAATATCGATGAGAATTCGTGTCAAGAATGTTCATCCTCTCATAAATATTGCGGCTTTACCGGAACATTACCATTAGAAACTAAATGCCGGCCACTCCATCGACCAACTCGTAAGTTTCTTAATCATTTCATATCCATTTTCTTTAACAACTTTAATTTATACTGAAATAAAACTGAAAATCATTGTTGTAGGCTTTTCTTCTGAAGCGAAAATAGGTGTTTTATCCTCTCCTATTCTTTCAAATAAACTTAATTTGGTTATGAATATTTTTTTGATCACTTAATCAAAACAATTTGTCGTTTCAGCTACAATAGCAGGTGTTTTTCTTCTTCCATTCTTGGTCTTAACATTGGTTGTCCAAATTCTCCGAAAGAGAAAAACTTCACATGATCTGGGCCAGCACAATCTCAAGGAACGTATTCCACAACCAAGTCTCAAAGCACTTATCCCACTGAAGCAGTATAGCTACGAACAAGTGAAGAGAATTACAAACTCATTCGCGGAAGTGGTCGGACGAGGCGGATTCGGAATTGTCTATAGAGGAACCCTTTCTGATGGCCGTATGGTTGCAGTGAAGGTCTTGAAAGACTTAAAGGGTAATAATGGTGAAGACTTCATCAATGAAGTTGCAAGCATGAGCCAAACTTCGCATGTCAACATTGTTACCCTCCTAGGATTCTGCTCTGAAGGTTACAAGAGAGCAATTATTTACGAATTTATGGAAAATGGGTCTCTTGATAAGTTCATCTCAAGCAAGAAGTCAACAAATATGGACTGGATGGAACTATATGGGATCGCATTAGGCGTTGCTCGTGGTCTAGAGTACTTACACCATGGCTGCAGAACAAGAATTGTACATTTCGACATAAAACCACAGAATGTACTCTTAGATGACAATCTTTCCCCAAAAGTTTCAGACTTTGGCCTTGCTAAGCTATGCGAGAGGAAAGAAAGTATCTTGTCACTACTGGACACAAGAGGAACGATAGGGTACATTGCACCTGAAGTGTTTTCAAGAGTGTATGGTAGAGTCTCCCACAAGTCAGATGTATATAGCTATGGAATGTTAGTTCTCGATATAATAGGAGCTAGGAACAAAACATCAACCGAAGAAACTACATCTAGCACAAGCTCAATGTACTTTCCCGAATGGATATATAAGGATCTTGAGAAGGGAGACAATGGAAGGCTTATCGAGAATAGAAAAAGTAGCGAAGAAGATGAGATAGCAAAGAAGATGACGTTGGTAGGTTTGTGGTGTATTCAGCCTTGGCCATCAGATCGCCCAGCGATGAACAGAGTGGTAGAGATGATGGAAGGAAACCTGGATGCTCTTGAAGTGCCTCCTAGACCTGTTTTGGAATGTTCCGTAGTGCCTCATCTTGATTCTTCCTGGATTTCAGAGGAAAATTCAATCTCCTCCGAGATATGATTTTCTCCATAAACTGCATATCGCAAGCTTTTAGTTTATGAGTAAATCTCTGTCGTTTAAATGTGAATGTTCTTTGCATAACAAAAACAATGGAACACATTTGTCATTATTTAACTTGAAAGCCCTCAGATACATTTTCGTTATGTCATTAAGCAAAACAGGGGAAAAACAGAGCACATGTGTGTGAATATTTTACTCTTTGATAACAAAAACACACAATATAGAATATATTTTTACTTGCGGCTTCAAGGCTTCTCTTTAACCGTTTAATGTACTTTTGGATGATTTAGTTTTTATCTTAGTAAGTTTGTCATTTTTGGTGGTGAAAAGGTCTACTCACAATCTCATATTGTTGAATTTTCTAAGGTCGAATAAGTCACAGACAGGTTAGGAGAAAGTGTGGTCAAGGTTTACAAATAAGTCCCTCCATTCCCACTCAAGATTTAATTCCATGTTTTGCCTCAAGTTCCTAGAAATTTCTTACGAACTGACTGACTTGTCTTTGATATCTCTAATTCTCTGTATTGCTATTTGAAAAATACATTAAAGAAAATAAATTTTAATTTGTAGAGTATTGCATATAATGTCATGAGTAAATTATAATATAATAATTAGATTAGAAATGATATAATTGTTCTTGGGAATAATTGAAGAATATAGAGGAACCCTTTCTGATGGCCGTATGGTTGCGGTGAAGGTCTTGAAAAAATCAAAGGGTAATGATGGTGAAGATTTGGTCAATGAAGTTGCAAGCATGAGCCAAACTTCTCATGTCAACATTGTTACCCTCCTAGGATTCTACTCTGAAGGTTACAAGAGAGCAATTATTTACGAATTTATGAAAAATGGGTCTCTTGATAAGTTCATCTCAAGCAAGTCATCGCTCAAAATGGATCGGACATCACTTTATAGAATTGCACTAGGAGTTGCTCGTGGTCTAGAGTACTTGCACCATGGCTGCAGAACAAGGATAGTACATTTCGACATAAAACCACAGAATGTACTCTTAGATGAAAATCTTTGCCCCAAAGTTGCAGACTTTGGCCTTACTAAGCTCTGCGAGAAGAAAGAAAGCATCTTGTCATTGCTAGACACAAGAGGTACAATAGGGTACATTACACCTGAATTGTTTTCCAGAATGTACGGTAGAGTTTCACACAAGTCAGATGTGTAAAGCTATGGAATGTTGGTCCTTGAAATGATAGGAGCAAGGAACAAAGAAAAAGATGATCAAAACTATGCATCAAACGCAAGCTCTATGTACTTTCCTGAATGGATATATAAGGATCTCGAGAAAGGAGACGATGTAAGGATTATCGGAAATGAAATCAGCAGTGAAGAAGAGGAGATAGAAAGGAAGATGAAATTGGTGGGTTTGTGGTGTATTCAGTCTTCTCCATTAGATCGCCCACCGATGAACAAAGTTGTAGAGATGATGGAAGGAAGTGTTGATGCGCTTGAAATGCCTCCTCGGTCTGTTTTGCAACAAACCCCCTCATCAACTCTTCAAGAATCTTCTACTTTTTCAGAGGATATCTCGGATTACGCAGAAAAATATTCCATAAATGTTGCATGAAGGAAAAAAAATCCTCCTTGGAACCATCACGAAAGCAGCAATTACATTTTTCATAGTTTTTTTAAATCTTATTTTCAATTATTTCACATATCCAATGAGTAGGTACAAAGCTTCATCTTTTGCAAATTCTGTAATTTATATTTGATTTCAAGCTAATTACAAAGACAAATTTCGAACCATAAGATCTCATTGATCTTCCAATACACTTAATACAAGAAGAAACTTTATTACCATGTAATTTGGACATTGTGGTTATAAATCATTCTTAGTTTATGTAATTATTATTTTATATTTTTCTTAAGTATGTGATATTCCTATATACCATTCCCCAACAAGGTCTTTCAGATTTTCTTTAAGAGAACATGTAATATATATTTCAGTTGATGGAAAACAATGACACTCCCCGTGATCTTCAATTGGCAATGCCTTGGATTGTATGGGGCATTTGGAAAAACAGGAATGAATTTTGATTGATGGTAACTTGGTAAGCAAGGTTACCTGAACCTTCTTATTGATCATGGTATGGAGGCATCAGACCTATGGAATAAACAGAATGCAATGTCTTGTCTTTTCAGTTTAATAGGACAGGATCTGTTGGTGGTATTTGATGGTAAGCAAGGTAACACGTCGCCTCGTTAAACGAGATTTTAAGATCTTTTGGTGGTATTTCTGAGGAGACCGTACTAGTTAGAGAAGACGGTGATGCACGGTTGTTGTTTATAGAGTGATCTGGTTCTATCTGTGGTCATGAGTTAGAAGTTGGTCAGGAACAAAGTAACAAGTGTTTAGTTTTTAATTAAGAGACTAGTTTCTAGCTTAGGACTAGATTGAGTGGAAAGAGTTCATGTAGAAAGTAGCAGTAGATCAGGAAGAGAACAGCTAACTTAACTGGTTTGAAAATTGGCATTAACCAGTCACTCTCTTTTCACAACTTTCACAAATTGAATTTTCTTCTTTGATATCAGTCAGTTTCAATAGTGAATGATGGTCTTTGCCGTTTTCCATACTCCTTTTTTTTTTTGCAATAGATTCTCATTAGGTTTCAGAAATGACTTTTTATCTAAAACTAATAAAGACTCCAAAGTCTCTTTGTATCTATCACTGTCCTTCCATGACTTTGGGTCAACTAATAAACACACCAAAGTCTCTCTGTATCTGTCACTATCCTTCCTTGACTTGGTTCTTCTCGACCTTCACCATTTCCACTTGCTTCTTATCGACTTATCTCTCCTTTTTTTTTCCTCTCAACAGAAGATCTCAAACAAATCATGTACCATCATCTCCCAACTTCTTATATGTTCTTCTTCTTTGTCTTTACCTTATTTTACCATCTTCCTCATGTTTCAAGTAAACAAGAACTTGGTTGGTGTGAATCTCAGTTTCAGTGTGGGAACATAACCGCTGGTTTCCCCTTCTCCGGTGGGATTCGTCCCCAAATTTGCGGTCATCCATCGCTAGAGCTTCACAGCTTTAACAACCATACCTCTATAATCATCTCAGACCATCTTTACAATGTTCTCCATACAGATCAAACATCTAACACTCTTAGACTCGCTAGAGCAGAGCTTCAAGGTTCATTTTTCAACGCTTCATTCACAGCCACAACCTTACCTTCCAAAATCTTTGAGCTTTCACCGACCTACAAAAGCCTGACTGTTTTCTACCTCTGCAACCCTAAGCTTTCTTACCGTTCAAGTTATACATGTCCTGATAGTGGCCTTGTCTCAGTGTCTCAAAACCTTGATTATCATGATTCATGCAATGGCAGTTTCACGATTAACGCTCCAAAGAGCTTTGTTCCAGAAGAGAAAGAGTTGAACATGACAAATTTGGAAAGTGCTTTAAGAGAAGGGTTTGAGGTAAAGGTGAAGACCGATGAGAAAGCGTGTCAAGAATTTTCGTCCTCTCAAGGAATCTGTGGCTTCGAAAATACCACCCAAGTTTGCTGCAAGGAATCCTCATCATCAGTATGCGATACACTCCATACACATGATGGTAAATGTCTTATACATCTTATTCTCAAGTTGCAGTTTTAAAAAGCCTAGGATTATTTTCCATGATGACCTCAAAAATCATTGACTTGTTTTTTTCACCCTCTCACATCATGTTTTAATTTTTTTTCTTTTTTTGATCTAAGTGACTATATTTTTTCATTCACTCTAACTGAAATTTCTTCATCCACATCAGTCACAGTTTCAGTAGTGAATGGTGTTTGCCTTTCTCTACACCATTTTTTTTTTTTTTTTGAATACTAGGAGGTTCTTGGTCAAAGCCCGTAATTCTCCTAGGCCCAAAACCACAGCATGTAATATTAGTTTCGTCCCAAACGTCATTCAAACCGGCGACCTCTAAGCTTTGCATAGGGTCTTTACCAGTTGAGCTAAAGACACTTGGTCCATTTTTTCAACAATACATTTTAGATTTTGTAGAAATGAAAAACAAGGAAGAAACTAGGAAAGGGCCTTTGCGCTGTCAATATTTTGTAAAATTCGACATACTTTGGGGATATAAAAAAAAAAAAAAAAAAAAAAAAAAAAAAAAAAAAAAAAAAATTCATTAGGTTTGAGAATTGTCAAAGCACATGACTTTGAGGCAACGTATCAAAACCATTAACCTATTCCGTCGTTGTAACTTGTAAGCCACCTAATTCCAAAGAAACTTCGATTTAGAAAAATATTAAATTCCAGAAAGAAACATCTTATATAATATGACAAGGTTTTTTTAGACAAGATCTGAGAAATTGCCATTTGGCACTCTATTTTTTCGACATGTGTCAATTTTCTTTTCTAATTTTTATGCATTAAATTCATTCATTTGATTTAAAAAACGAAAAAAAAAATAGAAACATTAATGCTAATCTAAAGCTCTAAATTGTTTAAACAATTTTTTTATTTAGTAGTTTCACTCTATGTTTTTTTTTTTGGGTAAACATATACTAAATATGAGCACTAAATTCATATCTCACATGTATTTTTTTAATACACATTTATTAATATAAAATAATTACAAACAATATTTTGACTATTCAAAAAGGAGAGGGTTTCATTTTTTTTTTGGGTAAACATATACTAAATATGAGCACTAAATTCATATCTCACATGTATTTTTTTAATACACATTTATTAATATAAAATAATTACAAACAATATTTTGACTATTCAAAAAGGAGAGGGTTTTACTCTTTTTCTTTTGTCTAAAATATTGTTTCATTTTTAGTAGTTTTACTCTATGTTTTATTTCTCGGGTAGACATATGCTAAATCTGACTACTAAACTATATCATGTGTACTTTTTTAATACACATTTATTAAAATTAAAATAACTAAAAGAAGATTATGATTATTCAAAAATCATAAGGTTTTCACTCTATGTTTTCTTTCTTGGGTAAATATATGCTACTGAATACTAAATTAATAAATCCTGTGTATTTTGTTTTTTAATACACATTTATTAAAATAATAATAACTGCAAAGAATATTAAGATTATTCAAAAAAATCATATATATAAAAAGGCTTTTACTCTTTTTCTTTTTCTTTTGGGCAATTTAGCACTCCCATTAAATATATTATTTAATATTTGATTTACATTTAAATTTTCATACTATTAGTGTAAATAGTGCTCACATAAATAAAATCTAATTTTTTGGACGTTTCGTTTGTTTATGTTACATTTATACCACTAAATGAATTACATTGACATTTAATACGTTATGTTGGACGTTTCTATTGTTAAGTTTGTTTAGCTAGGTGCAATAATGCATTCATGACCAGATTAATTACAATAAATACATTTTAAAACCGTAATTAAAATGAAGTGCGTTAAATCTAAAATAATGTCTCAATTGATTCCATATAAATTTCAAACAATATCTAATTTTACTGTAAATCCTGTCTAATTTTATTATAAATCCAATGCTCACATAGAATTTCTCCCTCTTATTAAGTTTTAATTTCTTAAAAAGATGCTCACATAGACTTGTATTTGGAATCAACTACAAGGATGCAAAAGAAAACAGACCAGTGATCACCATAACAGTACGATTATCACACCAAATCGGGAACCCACAGAAGAATCTGTTTACAAAGCCCAAATCAGTGTTTATTAGTCATGATTTAAAGGTTTGTGTAATGTTTTGTAATGTGGTTTGTTTTACTTTAGAACTATAATTGGAAGTCGTTAGTGATGAACATGAGCCCAATGCTCAACTCTGATTGCACAGTCTTTTTGCCTTTCAACATATACTCATAATATTCTAGCCTTCAGTCCCTTAGATTTTTTTCACTTTAGTCCTCTTTTTCAACTATAATATATTTTAAGTTTTATGTTTCGTGAACTTGTCTTTTTCTGGGTTTTAATGTTCTTCATAAGCTTCTTCTCCTTAAAAAAGAAAGCCTTCATTATCCTATGTTTTGTGTTCTTAATCTGGTTCAGGCTTTGTAACTCTTTTTTTAACGCTGAAGAGGACATGGACGGTAGTTAGTACTTCAAATATCATAGACATATATTTTAGGTTTTCTATTTTTACTCAAATAAATCTATGGTGTTTTATTTGAAAAGGTCTATTATATACGATTGATTGTTGATTGTCATAAGCGCTAAAATCCGTAAGTGATGACAATTCATGATTTTTCTTAGACAAGGAGAGTGGTAGGTTTTGGAGGTGGAGGAAATATAATCAAGCCCATTGAGAAAAAAAGAATTGGTTGAAAAGAGCAAACAGTGGATGTAAAAATACACCTAAGAAAAATATATTGTGGGTGAAAAAGAGAGATATCTAATATATTGAAAGAGATATATTGTGAAACAACGACTTAGAAGGAAAAACTATCAAAAAGAAAAAAAAAATTGTATTGAATCACCTATATTTTCTATATATCTATTGGTTTATGTATGTTTCAATAAAAAATAGTTTAAATAATTAATTTGTACCACAGTTCCTGATTAACATTATATTATTAATTAATTAAATATGCAAAAACTCAATAATTTAGTTTAATTTTCAAAAGGATATTTTGTTAATAGAAATTAAATTAGTCAAATATGACATAAATTACTAAATCGTTGAGACATAGCGACAAGAAAAACTTGATCTAAGTTTACATGATATATGAAATTATTTAGCCGTTTTATATTTTCTATTTTTTTGGTTATTGTAAAATACACTTTCAGAAATTAAAAGATGACAATAAAATATGTAGGCTTCTTAAATAAACATATATAATTTATTATAATAACATAAGAATAAATCTATTCAATTTATGTTATCATATTTTTTTTGGCTATAAGTAAAACAAAACCAAAATCAAAATTCAAAATCTTTCGGAGACAAATTCTGAGACACTTAACCTACTTTTTATTTTCTTCTTTATGGTGCATTTCAACTTGCCTCCATGAACTTTTTTGTTTTACACGTGTTATAATGTGTTAAAAGAACCAATCCTTTCACGTTATATAATTTTGTTTAGGTATAAAATAATAACATATTAAAATTGAAGGATCAGACTACTTTGTAAATAAAAGGTTATATAACGGATATCTTTTTCTATTATATTTTAACAGTGTATAGAGATTTAAATTAGGAAAACAATACAATTTGATGATGTTTGAACTTTGATCTCCTAAGTGCGGTTGCTAAGTTTGGTGGAGTTCTAATGGCGAGTCGAAAGAAATGCACTGGATGGCTTGGAATAAGCTGTGTAGTAGTAAATCGGAAGGTGGTGTAGGATTTCGGAATGTAGATGATTTTAACTCGGCGTTACTAACAAAACAATTATGGCGTTTGATATTCACTTTTTGCAAAGGTTTTTAAAGGACGGTATTTTTGGAAATCCAATCCATTGGATAATATTAAATCATACTCTCTTTCTTATGGTTGGAGAAGTATATTCTCAGTTAGATCTCTGGTTATTAAAGGACTTATTAAAAGAGTCGGTTTTGGGGCGTCCATCTCAGTTTGGGAGGATCCATAGATACCAGCTCAATTCCCGAGACCAGCAAAAAGTAATGGTTCAATTATTAACCCATCTTTGAAAGTTAATAGCCTTGTCGACAGCCGGTCAAATTTTTGGAACATGGATCTCTTGAGGGAGCTCTTTGATCCAGAAGATGTCGCGCTGATTTGTGTCTTGCCTTTGGGTGCGTCAACCAAAGAGGATACCCTTGGTTGGCATTACACTAAATCTGTAAAATATACGGTTAAATCTGGTTACCATATGACTCGGATAGAGGATTTGGATGCCTGTTCAAAATCTTTTGGCCCGGATATAAAACCTCTAAAAGCATATGCTTGGAAGGTGCAGTGTCCACCTAAGCTACGATATTTTTTGTGGCAAATTTTATCAGGTTATGTTCTGGTTACGGAGAATCTGCGAAAGAGAAGTATAAATTGTGATACCGGATGTGTTAAATGTGGCACCATAGAGGAAACAGTTAACCATACACTTTTTGAATGCCATCCAGCGAGACAAATTTGGGCTCTTTCTCAAATTCCTTCGGTCCTGGGGATTTTCTCTACGGCTTCTATTTACGAGAACTTGGATCACCTATTTTGGAGAATACCTTCAGAGGTAGAATCATCTTCTTATCCATGGATAATTTGGTACATTTGGAAAGCAAGGAATGAAAAGATCTTTGACAATGTGGATAAAGATCCATTAGAGGTCTTACGTTTAGCGGAGAAAGAGGTGCAATCGTGGCAGCTAGCTCAAAATGAGCTTCATACTGATAACCATGGTTTTTTAGATAATCAAAATCGAAACCGAGTGAGGGAAATCTCACTGGAGTCTAATTATTCAGGATATCGTTGTTTCATAGATGGATCATGGAAAGGAACCGATACTTTTTCAGGAACATGATGGTATTGTACATCATCAAATGGAGAGATGCCAACCATGGGAGTTGCCAACATCCGTAGAAGTCTATCTCCTCTACATACAGAAGTCGAAGCTCTTCTTTGGACGATGAAGTGTATGATTGGTGCTGACAACCAAGATGTAACTTTCTTTACAGACTGTTCAGATTTGGTGAAGATGGTATCTTTTCCAACCGAATGGCGGCTTTTTCAGTGTATCTGAAAGACTTTCAGAGTGACAGGGAAGAATTTTCAACCTTTTCTTTATCTTTAATTCCCCGTAGCGCAAATGTAAAAGCAGATAAATTAGCTCGACAAGTTCGTACCGAACCGCTTCATATTACATATGTAAACAACATTCCCAGGAATGACTCTTTTGAGCTTTAATTTAAGCTGTTGACAAAAAAAATGGTAAATAATATCAAAATTTCATATGTTTTAAGTGCTTGCATTGAATTTATCTACTAATTTTTCAACATTTAATATAAAACTTATGTAGAAAAAAATATATCCTCGACACTTAATCCAAACAAACTAAGTGTGTAGGTTATTTCTTATCAATGAACAGTAGAATTTGATCTATTATTTCGAGACAATTGGTAATAGATGTATTATCACAAAAACAAATTGTGGTATATATTAAAAAAAATTTTATTATATAATGTTTTGAAGAAAAAAGAATAAATTTTATTTTTTAGTTATTCACAAAAATACTTCAAAAATTGAATATATTTAAATTATTTTCAAAACATAATAACAATACAAATGTACTTTCCATATATTATTTTATGTAAACTTCGATCTGTATACAAAATAACTGAATGCATAACCCACGCATCGCGTGGGCAACTTTCTAGTTAAATAAATATTTAAAGTGGAGGTTGGTCCAAATAGACCATAACATGTTCCTTTAGTTCAACTCTTACAAAACCAAGACATTTTCCAATTGCTTCATCTCTTCGTCTTCTTCTTCTTCTTCACCATTCTTTTTTCTTCACCTGCAAAATAATGATCAATTTGTCTTTTTCCCTGACAAAATCTATGTCCTATAGCTTCATATGGATGCTCTTTGTCATCCCATCTTATGTTTTCTCAGCTGATGAGCTTCACAGACGCTGCAGTCCCTCGTTTAGCTGTGGCAATCAGAGCGGTTTCCTGTACCCTTTCTGGGTTGCTGGCAGAAAAGAATGCGGTCACCCTGACTTCGAGCTTGAGTGCAGCACAGGATTCGCAGAGCTTAGCATTTCCTCTGTCAAATTTAGAATCTTAGCAGCGAATTATGACACTGGTATCATAAGACTCGCCAGATCCGATAAGATCGGTGATCCATGTCTCCAAGATTCTTTAACTACGTCATTCAACGAAACCATCCTTCCACTTGCTCCTACCACCGACCTGCTAACCATTTATTACGACTGTAGCCGAGACTTTTCATCATTTGTTTCTACTTTTGTTAAAGACCTTGATTGTCCAGATGATGAGACTGATGATAGAAGAAATTACTATGTGACAAGAAACCTCTCGTCCCCTCTACTTCAAGGGATCAGTAATGCTTTAAACGGCTTCAGGAGATTGTGCAGTAGAAACGTTAGTATTCCCGCATCTAGAACCGCGCTGAACACACTAGAGAGCACTCAAAGTACAGATAATCTAAAGAAGGCACTTGAAGATGGTTTCGAGCTTGAAGTTAACTCAGATTGTCGGACATGCATAGACTCTAAAGGTGCTTGTGGATATAATCAAGCCTCAAGTAGATTCGTCTGCTATAATATGGAAGAGCCACAAAAACCAACTAGAAACAAGGGTAATATTTCCTACATGTTATAATTTCCTAATGGTTCTTCCACAAGAATCACCACTAGTCCCTTCCTTAAATCAAACTTTTGATTGGATCATCTACAGAAAATCCTTTTAGTTTCTGATAACTCTGTACAGAAACTCCCTCAAGTTTCAAGTTTTTCATTTCCAGTATGATTCAAAGTTCTGTATTAGTTAGAACTAACCTATTCTCTTGTGCCATTAAATTGATACAGGCCTCTCTACTGGAGCAAAAGCAGGTGCTTAACCTTTTTCCTAATTTGATTTCTCCGTTGTCGTATTATTAATACCATTTTTAACAACATTTCTATCTCTAGGCATTGGGGCTGCATCCTTTGCAATGTTGGGCGTCATTCTTGTAGTCGCATGTTTGTCCGGTCTCATCAGGCGGCGAAAAAAGACATCAGATGATCCGAAAAGGAAGACACCAAATTTTCTGAGAAGGAAGACATCAGATGATTCAAGACAACAATATCTAAAGAACTTTATTCCACTGAAACACTATAGCTACGTGCAAGTGGAGAGAATTACAAAGTCATTCGCCGAAGTGGTTGGAAAAGGTGGATTTGGAACTGTTTATAGAGGAACCCTTTGTGACGGTCGTAGTGTTGCTGTGAAGATTTTAAAAGAGTCGCACGGTAATGGGGAAGACTTCATCAATGAAGTTGCGAGCATGAGCAAAACTTCTCATGTCAACATTGTTACCCTGCTTGGATTCTGCTCTGAAGGTTCTAAGAGAGCAATTATTTACGAATTTATGGAAAATGGTTCTCTTGATAAGTTCATCTCTAGCAAGAGGTCATCAAATATAAACTGGAGAGAACTATATAACATTGCCATAGGGGTTGCTCGTGGTCTAGAGTACTTGCACCATGGCTGCAGAACAAAAATTGTACATTTCGACATAAAACCACAGAATGTACTGTTAGATGACAATCTTTGTCCCAAAGTTTCGGACTTTGGCCTTGCTAGGCTCTGCGAGAAAAAAGAGAGTATTTTATCATTGCTAGATACAAGAGGTACGATAGGGTACATTGCACCTGAATTGTTTTCAAGAATGTACGGTAGAGTTTCCCACAAGTCGGATGTGTATAGCTATGGAATGTTGGTTCTTGAGATGATAGGAGCAAGGAACAAACCATCAACTGAAGACTCTGCATCGAACCCAAGCTCAATGTACTTTCCAGAATGGATATATAAAGATCTTGAGAAGGGAGACAATGAAAGGCTTATCGAGAACGACATCAACAGCGAAGATGATGAGATAGCAAAGAAGATGACATTGGTGGGTTTGTGGTGTATTCAGTCTTCCCCATCAGATCGCCCACCGATGGACAGAGTAGTAGAGATGATGGAAGGGAACGTAAATGCTCTTGAAGTCCCTCCTAGGCCTGTTTTGAAGCAAATCCCCACAACAATTCTTCAAGAATCTTCTTCTTTTTCAGAGGATATATCAGCATACACAGAAGTATGTTCCATTAATGTCGATAAAGAAAGAAACCTCCATGGAACCTATTAAAGCACAAAAGCAGGCAGCAAACACATTTTTTTTTCATCTCTAGAGCTTTCTTTGGCATGACAGTAAACAATTGTGGCATTACACCCAAAGATGATAATCAACAATTTTGAGTTTCATCTGCAAATTAATAACCTGTTTTATAAATGCTTTGAATTACCATTGTATTTGTGTCATCAGATTATAGACGCTGCTTATCTAGGACTTCTTGGGAACAATTCACTATTTAGCCCTCTCAGACAACAAACAAAGGACTTCAGTGATTTGTATTCTTAAACCTATAGCTAAATATAGTCTTGTCTAAAAATGCAGCTCTAGGCAACACAGATGATCGTACGGTAGGGCAGTGTCGTTTGAACATAACAACAACAAGAAAAATATATACCCAAATGACAAAGCCTGAATTTAAATCTCACAATTCTCTAGAAACAGAGAAGAGAGTATGTGCAAATGAACGCGTTAAGGGGATTAAAGAAATGGAAGCATGAACACATAACCCCCTTTTTATTTCTTATCTCGATGACACTCGTGAGTCGTTTTCTGAGTCATTACTAAACCAAAAATATGTTTTCTCGTTCAAAAATGCATACTTTTAAACGCCTAATTTAGTTTGAAGAAAGACTTATGTTGACTTATCAATTTATTGACATTTCCAGTCTCCTAAATCATTTTTGGCAAGCTTTAGAAAGACAAAAATTGACATTTCCATTGAAGATTTAATTCCATAATTTACTAAAGAGAACCAAAACTCCACTGAGATATACCTCTGTTTCCAAAAAAAAAAAAACCTCTGAGAATGTATCAAAAATATTCACATGAAAACAAAAAAAGTACAAAGCCACACTACCATTTTTTTTTTTAATCAAAGCCACACTACCATTTTTTTTTTGTTATGACAGTAATCATCGGAGTCTTGTGAAACAGTGAAAAATACCTTTAATGTTTCTCGTAAATCCTTTAATTTTTTTTTCTTGAAAAATAAATCCTTTATTGTTGACGAAGAAAGTTTTCTATTAACGAATTTAATCCAGACAGTAATAATTGAGAAAGTTTTCCATGATCTTTTTTCACTAAAATCACCAGCTGATGAAAGTTGACTTCTCAAGTCTTCTAAGTACTTTTTGGTCAAAAAATCAGAGAGAACGACATGTGACATACTTTTATCCACAAGTCCATCTCTTTCCTATGGACGATTAAATCTCATAATTTGCTTCAGTCTCCAAGAAAATTATCATCTTGTCATGTTCTTCTGCTCACAAACATTCATATTCATATCCAAGGAATACAAAAAAGAACACCCAATACCCTTTCTGCTCGCTCTCTGTTGTTTTTTTTTTTACTTGTGGTTCCTGTCAACACAAACAAAACCGATACCCATAAGAAAAACTCAACAATGAACTATCGAGCACTCTTCAGTTTCTTAAAACCCACTTCTTGTCTGTTTTTTTTCTTTCTCTTCACGTTATTGTACCACCTTCCTTGTGCTTCAAGTCAACAAGAACTTGGGTGGTGCCAAGCTCAGTTTCAGTGTGGAAACATAACCGCTGATTTCCCATTCTGGGGTGGAAATCGTCCCAAACCTTGTGGCCTTCCATTGCTGGAGCTTCACTGCAACAAAAACAGCTTTACCTCTATAACCATCGCAGACCAAGAGTACTATGTTCTCAATGTAGATCAATTATCTTACACTCTCACACTTGCCAGACCAGACCTGCTAGGTCCTTTTTGCTCCGCTAAATTCAATACCACGACTTTGCCTTCTGATATCTTTGAGATTTCGCCAACCTACAAGAACCTCACAGTTTTCCACCGCTGCAATCTTATATAATATGAGAAGGTTTTCTTCTAACTTTACCTACCATTGCGACATTTGGCATTCTCTTTTAGTGACATGTGTCCTCCTTCATTTCATTAATGTTTGTTTTAATTTATTTAAAATCCTTAGGTTTGAAAGTTTGTGCCTACAATTTAATTCCAAAGAAGATATTTCTCTTATCCTATTGATACATTTGACATGTATTTAAATTGAAACTTATATAATATGAGAAGGTTTTCTTCTAACTTTACCTACCATTGCGACATTTGGCACTCTCTTTTGGTGACATGTGTCCTCCTTCATTTCATTAATGTTTGTTTTAATTTATTTAAAATCCTTAAGTTTAAAAGTTTGTGCCTACAATTTAATTCCAAAGAAGATATTTCTCTTATCCTATTGATACATTTGACATGTATTTAAATTGAAATTTGTATCTAATTTGTTTTGCCAAAACTATTATCTACTTAAAATCACCACTTATTCATCTGATTCAAAATTATGGATCAGTAAAATTTTAACTTCACAAGATATTAGTACATTTTTTAAACTTCTCATAATATTTGTACATTTGGCATCTATTTTTAAATTTAATTGTTTTCCTCATTTTTCTATCTTACATAATATTTTCATATCTCCATAAAATACATTTCTAATCTTTTCTAATTTGTCTCTTTTTTTTTTCTTCTTTCCAATCTAACTTTTTTTTAAAAAAAAAATCTTTTTTTTTTCTTCTTTCCAATTTAACTTTTTTAAAAAAAAAAATTTATAACACCAATTTATTCTCACACGTTACAACTCCAAGTTGGAGTATTTATTTACAATTTTTATTACACAATACATTTAATGTATTTATATAGTATAATATAATTTACAGGAATTATTAAATTTAATATGTCATCCCATATATTATTTTATAAATGTCTCAGTGAATGAAATTCTAACTTATATAACAGTCAATGTAATTTTAATAAAGAAATATAGTAGCGTGCATTATATTAATTTTAAAAAAAAAATCTTTTTTTTTTCTTCTTTCCAATTTAACTTTTAAAAAAAAAAAATTTATAACACCAATTTATTCTCACACGTTACAACTCCAAGTTGGAGTATTTATTTACAATTTTTATTACACAATACATTTAATGTATTTATATAGTATAATATAATTTACAGGAATTATTAAATTTAATATGTCATCCCATATATTATTTTATAAATGTCTCAGTGAATGAAATTCTAACTTATATAACAGTCAATGTAATTTTAATAAAGAAATATAGTAGCGTGCATTATATTAATGTATTGCTCCATGTGTTACGCATTCTCTCAAAATAAATGTTTGCGACGAGTTTTCTTCTCAAGTAACGCTTTTCATGTGGCTTCTAATACCGAAATATATTAGTGTTTTTTTTTTGTTCTAGAATTAGTTACCCAAAGTAAAACCCACAAATGAACTTATTAAAACATATGTAACGTCAAATAACTCTAAATTGATGCATTAGTGATTAGGCTAACAGATAACCACAATAACTCTAATTAATTCAAAACATTAAATCCAATTAATTCACAAACATGTACGCTAAGTCTACTTCTATATATTACCCACATGTGAAGCTAAAAAAACTATTGTAGAGTTTTTGCTTTTTTCCAGTCCGTTCTTTTATTTTTTATTGACTTTTAGTTGCTTTCTCTTTATTTCAGGCTATCGTCCATATAGTAAAAATATCTACAAAAGTTTTCTCATTTGGTGTTCAAGTTAGGTTTGTGATTTCATATGGTGTTCAAGTTAGGTTCACCAACACCATTAATTCTACATAAAAGTGTTCTATTTTTTTTTTAAGTTCTATTTTTAATTGTTTCTCTATTTTTCAACTCACCAATAAGATTTGTATACATACATTGAGAAAATTTATTTCTATTATTATGGTCAGTTAAAGTGTAATTATAAATTTAAGTATTTAGATAAATGACATTATATTATATTTATTAAATTTTTTCACTCTTATGATCTATATGTATTCATCAATTTGAAAACCATAAGTTTGTTAAAAAAATTTATGATATAAATTGAAAAACCATTTATGTAATTATTTTCAACATCACTTATCAAAAAGTTAAGAGTTTGTTTTCAAATTTATGAATATGTAAAGCTGTTTCAAGATGATTTTTTTCTTGAATACGTAAAACTCATGGGATCATGAGTCAAAAAAAAAAATCAGATAGTTTATGTCATTCTTTATTTCTTTTACATAATTACTCAACGTTTGAGAGGGATCGACGTTTGAGTTTCATATATTTAGAGTAAATAGTTTTTTTGATTTTTAATATTGTATAACATTTGACTTGATAATGTTTTGAATTCAATTTTTTTTAGTTTATCATACAAATTAAGTAAGAAATAAATATCATATGAAAGAATATAAAATTTGTATTTATTTTTATCAAAGTTTCCATAAAATCAACCCAATGAAATTTACCCAAAAAAATTTAAAAAGTTCCACCAAAGGTTTTTTTTTTTAAATCTATCCTCATGGAATTTTTGAAAAGAATTATGTTTGCTAAGAGCATTTGCATAGAATATCATAATTGAGTAATTCAGTTAAAACCTAACATGCCATTAAAGTATTTAGATAAACGGCATTACATTATATTTATTAAATTTTTGTACTCTTATGACCTAATATATATATATATATATATATATATATATATATATATTTTATAAATGGCATATTTATTTTGTTTTCAAAAAATTGAATTTAATATAAACTGAACTAAATTTTTTTAATATAAACTTTCAAAAAGAAAATTTTTATTATATCATCTGAAGTCATTTTCCTAAATTAAATATGATTATAATTAAGTGTAACATATATATTTGTTTTTTGCGCAAAGACTGATTCAATTTAACTTAGGTTTGGGCCAGGCTCATTACAAGAGAAACCAGAGACTGTTTTGCCAATGAATCGGCATCTGAGTTCTGCAAACGGGGAATGAAACTAAACGAAATAACATCAAAGGTAGAAGATAAATTCAGGATATCGAAGAGAATCCCAGGAAGCTCCTTGTACTGAAGCTCCGATTTTAAAGCTTTGACTAGCTGTGCTGAGTCGGAAGCGAGAGAGAGATGTGAAAAGCCCAGATTAACATGTATAAAATATGTTTCTGCTCATTTGGACCACCTTGCTATTTTATTAAATTTAATCATTATCACAAATTATTTAAATTTTTTTAAAATTTTTAAAATATATAGATAAAATTTAGCAAAAAAAATAATAAATATGAATATGTTTTATCTTTGATCTCCTAATTTTATTATGGATTATATGGATATAATATCTAAACCTTATCGTCGAGGGAAAGTCATGAGATCGGGAAGATCTACCTTCTGATGAGATCCAACGAGGGAAAACGGCCAATATCAACCCCAATTATCAACTCGAAACCACATAAATGTCAAATAACAAACCTGAACTATGTAATCGTTAGCCAATTTTAACATATACCTGTTATTAAATAATGTAACAAACCTGAATTATTTAACCTTTAGCCAATTGAATAAAATGAATGATTCAGATACAAAAGAACATATAATTACGACTTAACAATTCTAATCGACATTAACAAATAAAAAAAAAAAAAACTGTGTTGAAATTGGATAACGGTTAGATAGTTTAGGTTTGTTTTTTAAAAATTGTATGAGTTCGGGTTGATTAGTTCTGGGGGTCAGAGTTTGGGATGAAAAAAACCGCATAGAAATAGTTGGAGTTGATTTTGACCGTTTTTCCGATCCAAGGATCATGAAGCAGCAAACAAAAGACTCTACGATGAGGTATAATATATATATTTCCACAATAAAATTTTTTATGTAAATGAAGAAAAAGTAGTGGTATATATTTATGTCATACCATCTTGAATAAAAAAAGAACATAATTTATTTTTTTAGCAATTCACAAAAGTACTTCGAAAAGGAACATAAAAGTTAATATTTTAAAAAATTCTTTTCAAAAAAACTATATTAATAATCGAACGTATTACTTTAATACAAATTTCATTATTATCCAGAATTAATATTAAATATATAACCCACGCATCGCGTGGGCAGCTTTCTAGTTCTTTATATTCTTACCTTTCGAGTTATACATGTCCTGATAAGAATATTGTGTCAGTGTCTCAAAGACATGAATATCAGTCTTCCTGCAATGAGAGTTTCATATTGAACGTTCCAATGAGCTACTTTCCAGAAGAGGAAAATTTTTCTTTGAACCAATTCCAAAGTGTTCTAGGAAAAGGGTTCGAAGTGAAAGTGAAGATCGATGAGATAACTTGTCAAGAATGTTCGTCCTCTGGTGGAATTTGCGGCTTCCATAATACCACACAGGTTTGCTGTGAGACTTCACTCACGGGAGTTAAATGTTCACCAAAGCGTCAACCTAGTGGTAAGTTTTTTCATACATCTATTGAGTGAATTCCAAGGCAAAAATAGAGGATGCTCTTTGTAATAACATTTTGTGTTTTCTCAGCTGTTGAGCTCCATAAACTCTGCGGTATCCCATTTATCTGCGGTGACCAAAGTGATCTCTTGTACCCTTTCTGGATTCCTGGTAGAGAAGAATGCGGCCACCCCGACTTTAAGCTCAGCTGTTACGGAGGATTCGCAGAGCTTAACATCCTATCCGTGAAGTTCAGAATCTTAGAGGTAAACTATACATCTCGTATCATAAGACTCGCCAGATCTGATTATATTGGCAATCTTTGTCCTTTATATCCTTCAAATGCGCCATTTGACCAAAACGTCCTACTATTTGCACCTAACACCGAGCTGCTAACAATTTATTCCAACTGCCAAGACTTTTCATTCTCAACGCCTGTGTACGATCCTACTTACTTCAAAGAGCTTCGTTGTGACGGTGAAGACAAAATAAGTTACTATGTGACGAGAAACTTCTCTTCCCCATTACTTGACGGGGTTAGAGAGCTTTTAAAGATCCTCAGTGTATTGTGCTCAAACGCTAGTATTCCTGTGTCCGGACCTGCGCTGAACACACTTCAGAAATTTCAGACGTCAGATTATTTGAAAAAGGCTCTTGAAGAGGGTTTCGAGCTTGGAGTTAACCGAGATTGCTACATGTGCATAGACTCTGGGGGTGCTTGTGGATATAATCATAACTCAAGTGGATTCATCTGTTATTGTAACAACGGGCCACACCATCTTACTTGCGGTTCTAGAAAGAGTAGTCATGGTAAACCATTGTCTTCTCTGAGTTTGTTCCTTAATTGTAAACTGTTCCGCGCGCGTGCTGACAAATTTTCACTTTCTCAATGGCTTTACAGGGACTGTCATAACAATTCTCATAGGTTAGTTTACTAGCTACATATATTTCAAGCTGTTTTTGATTTTACTAGCTAGTTATAAATTGTTGTTATCATTTTCTCTGTTTTTCCAGGTTCGGCTTCACTAGCAGGTGTTGTGCTACTGGTCATATTCACATTGTTACTTAGAAAGAGAAAAACATCACATGAGCACAGACAACAGAATCTGACTCTTATTCCACTGAAACACTACAGTTACGCGCAAGTGAAGAAAATTACAAAGTCATTTGCAGAAGTGGTTGGGAAAGGAGGATTTGGAACGGTCTATAGAGGAAGCCTTTCGGATGGTCATATGGTTGCAGTGAAGGTCTTGAAAGACTCAAAGGGAAATGGAGAAGACTTCATTAACGAAGTTGCGAGCATGAGCAAAACATCGCATGTTAACATTGTTTCCTTGCTTGGATTCTGCTCTGAAGGTTCCAAGAGAGCAATTATTTATGAATATTTGGAAAATGGATCTCTTGATCAGTTTATCTCAAGCAAGACGTCAATGAACTTGGATTGTATGACGATGTATGGGATCGCGCTTGGTGTTGCTCGTGGTTTAGAATACTTGCACTATGGCTGCAAAACTAGGATCGTGCATTTCGATATTAAACCACAGAACGTGCTTTTGGATGAGAATCTTTGCCCCAGAGTTTCTGATTTCGGACTTGCAAAACTCTGTGATAAGAAAGAGAGCATTATGTCACTGCTAGAAACTAGAGGGACAATAGGGTACATTGCGCCAGAGATGATCTCCAGAGTATATGGGAGCGTGTCTCACAAGTCGGATGTATACAGCTATGGAATGTTAGTCCTTGAAATGATAGGAGCAAGGAATAAACCATACACGGAACATTCTGGATCTAATACAAGCTCAATGTACTTTCCAGAATGGATCTATAAGGATCTTGATGAGAAGGGAGACTATGGAAAGTTTTGCGGGAATGGATTCCCCAACGGAGAAGAGGAGATTACAAAGAAGATGACATTGGTTGGATTGTGGTGTATTCAATCTTCCCCATCAGATCGCCCGGCAATGAACCGAGTAGTAGAGATGATGGAAGAAAACCTGAATGCTCTTGAGGTCCCTCCTAGGCCTGTTTTGCAGCAGATTCCTACGGGACATCTTCAAGAATCGTCTACGCTTTCAGAGGATAACTCGATTTACACAGGACTATATATATTCCATGAATGTTGCATAAAGAAAGAATCCTCCTTGGTAGTTACTAAAGTAAGGAAGCAGCAAAAACATGTATTTCAGATTGACTCTTTCTGTTACCAAACTAAAGACTTTTTTTCTGAACCTATCAACGCTCATCTACATGTATTTGCTGCTTTCGTACTTTAATAGGTTTTCTCATGCTTGGTAGGTTTCTTTGATGTCTAGACTGTTTCAGATATATTAACAATTCGTGTGAGAAATAATCCATGGAAGTGTAGAGAAGTTCATATTTCATAACACAGTGTAGTCATATCTGCGTAAGAAAAACCGATGAACGCATTAGAATAACAATCAAAAATAGTCACCTACTATATAAGAACAGCTCCTATCGATAGTGACAAAAGCAAGATAGGAAGTCAAGTTAAAAACATACAAATATTATAACAATGTTAAGTCTTATGAACATACATTTCATTATAACAATGTAACAATAGTTTTGGTAACTATAAGCATAGGAAAGATGATTGATATGGATTTAATGCTATACACACAGATTTATACGTGGATTGATTCTTCAATTAACATATTATTCCAAAAACACAAACCAATTCTGCTTGAATCTGACAGATTTTGCTTCAATCATGGAACATACTATTATAAAATGAATAATTAACTCTTACTAAAAAATCTCATAAAGTAAACTAATACTGACACTCCCCAAGTCTTTGCCTATTCTGTCACTATCCTCACTTGACTTGGTCCTCAGGCCCTTCAGCGTTTCACCACATCTTTATGCTTTATCTTTTTCTCTCTTTGTCTCTTTGTCTCTTTGTTTAATTCACTTCCTCTTCTCTCTTCTCAACACAAACCAAACCCATAAGACACACTCTGTTCATAGATCTCTGACTAATCATGTACAATCTCTCCACTTCTTGTCTGATCTTTTTCTTCCTCTTCTCCTTATTTCACCCTTTTCCTTGTGTTTCAAGTCAACAAGAACTTGGCCATGGATTGTGTGCTTCTCTGTTTCAGTGTGGGAACATCACCGCTGGTTTCCCCTTCTGGGGAGGGAATCGTCGCAAACATTGCGGTCATCCATTGCTAGAGCTTAGCTGCAACCAAAACAATAGTACCTCTTTATTCATCTCAGACCAAGAGTTCTATGTTCTCCATGTCGATCAAACATCTTACACTCTTACACTTGCCAAACCAGACCTTTTAGATTTCTTTTGCTCCTTTACATTCACCAACACAACCTTACCATCAGAAATTTTTGAGATTTCGTCAAACTACAAGAGCGTCACATTCTACCACCATTGCAAACCTCATCTTCCTTACCTTTCTAAATATACATGTCCTGGGATAGGACCTCCGATCACAGTTTCTGGAAACCCTGAATATCATGAGTCCTGCCTTGCCAGTTTCGCCACGAACGTTCCAAAGAACTTTGTTCTAGAAGAGAAAAAGTTGAATATGAGCAATTTGGAAAATGTTTTAAGAAAAGGATTTGAGGTGAAGGTGAAGATCGATGAGAACGCATGTCAAGAGTGTTTGTCCTCTCATGAACACTGTGGCTTCACCGAAACCTTTCCATTTGAAGTTATATGCAAACCTCACAATTCACCAACTAGTAAGTTTCTTACCCATCACCATCATTTCCTTATCCACTTTCTTTGACATCTTATGCTGAAGAAGCGGTTCTACATCTAATAGGCCTATGATATGTAGTATGACTGTATGAGCATAGTGATGAACTCAATATATATATCTAGTTTCTTTATGCTTAAACTGAAATCGAAAATCGTAGATTACTTTGACATCTCTTCCGATCTTTCTCTCGCACTTTTTGACATAGCTTACTGGTGAACTTAACGGATTTGAAAATTCGCATTAAGTTAGTGTAATCAGTAACTCAGTTTTGAGTACTGACTACTGAATAGTTTTTTGCCATATTAACACTCCAATTTTTTCTGCATTATTTTTAGATTCTCTGGAACTTGGTAAGGGCCTACCATTGGTTTGATTAGATTTTAGAAATGACTTTGAAAGTCTTCGTACAAAATATTAAAATAAAAACCAAGACTTGGACCAAAACCATTGACTAATCCATCCCTTCAATTCCTCTCTTCTATCTTCACCATTTTTTTTTTTAATTTACCTGCAACACAATGATCAATTTGTCTTTTTCGCAGAGAAAATCTATGTTCTATAGCTTCATATGGATGCTCTTTGTGATCCCATCTTTTGTTTTCTCAGCTTCTGAGCTTGAGCTTCATAGACGCTGTGGTGGCCCATTTAGCTGTGGTGATCAGAGCGAGCTCTTTTATCCTTTCTGGACATCTGGCAGAGAAGACTGTGGCCACCCTGGCTTCAAGCTTGATTGTAGCGGAGGATTCGCAGAGCTTAGCATCTCCTCCGTGAAGTTCAGAATCCTACAAGCAAATTATGTCTCTGGTATCATAAGACTAGCCAGATTGAATTATATCAGCAACGATCTTTGTCCCCAAAATCCTATAAATGCTCCATTCGACGAAACCGTCCTTCCATTTGCTCCCAACACCGAGCTGCTAACACTTTATTACAACTGCAGTCGAGCATTTTCAGAGTTTGTTTCCACTTTTGTTAAAGAGCTTTATTGTCAGGATGATGATGACAGAAGAAATTACTATGTGACAAGACATCTCTCGTCCCCTCCTCCCCAAGGGAATAGCGGCTTATTAAACGTCTTCAGGGAATTTTGCAGTAGAAACGTCAGCATTCCCGCATCTAGACTAGCGCTTGACGCACTGGGGACAACTCCAAGTACAGATAATCTAAAGGAGGCACTTGAAGAGGGATTTGAGGTTAAAGCTAACTCAGATTGTCGGACGTGCATAGACTCTAAGGGTGCTTGTGGATATGATCAAACCTCAAGTAGATTCGTCTGCTATTATATAGAAGGGCCACAAAACCCTACTAGAAACAAGGGTAAAATTTCCTACATGTTCTAATTTCCTAATGGTTCTTCCACAAGAATAACCACTAGTCCCTTCCTTAAATCTCCCTTTCATCGACCTTTTGACTGGATCATCTACAGAAATTTCTTTTAGCTTCTGATAACTATAGTTTAAGTTTTTCATTTCTAGTAACATTCAAAGTTCTGTATTTAGTTCGAACTAACCTTTTTTCTGATGCCATTCCATAGATGTCTCTAAAGGAGCAATAGCAGGTGCTTCACCTTTCTCCTACTTTGATTACCCCGTTGTCGTATTATTAAAACCATTTTTAACAATATTTCTGTCTTTAGGCATTGGGGCTGCATCCTTTGCAATATTGGGCGTCATTTTTGTAGTCACATGTTTGTCCTGTCTCATCAGGCGGCGAAGGAAGACATCAGATGATCTGAAAAGGAAGATATCGAATGATCTGAGAAGGACGACATCAGATGATTCGAGACAACACTATCTAAAGGCCCTTATTCCATTGAAACACTATAGCTACGTGCAAGTGGAGAGAATTACAAATTCATTCGCCGAAGTGATTGGAAAAGGCGGATTTGGAACTGTTTATAGAGGAACGCTTTGTGACGGTCGTAGTGTTGCTGTGAAGATCTTGAAAGAGTCACAGGGTAATGGGGAAGACTTCATCAATGAAGTTGCGAGCATGAGCAAAACTTCTCATGTCAACATTGTTACCCTGCTTGGATTCTGCTCTGAAGGGTCCAAGAGAGCAATTATCTACGAATTTATGGAAAATGGCTCCCTTGATAAGTTCATCTCTAGCAAGAGGTCATCAAATATGAACTCGCGAGAACTATATAGAATTGCGCTAGGCGTCGCTCGTGGTCTAGAGTACTTGCACCATGGCTGCAGAACAAGAATTGTACATTTCGACATAAAACCACAGAATGTACTCTTAGATGACAATCTTTGCCCCAAAGTTTCAGACTTTGGCCTTGCTAGGCTCTGCGAGAAGAAAGAGAGTATTTTATCATTGCTAGATACAAGAGGTACAATAGGGTACATTGCACCTGAATTGTTTTCAAGAATGTACGGTAGAGTTTCCCACAAGTCGGATGTGTATAGCTATGGAATGTTGGTTCTTGAAATGATAGGAGCAAGGAACAAACCATCAACTGAAGACTCTGCATCGAACCCAAGCTCAATATACTTTCCAGAATGGATATATAAAGATCTTGAGAAGGGAGACAATGGAAGGCTTATCAAGAACGACATCAACAGCGAAGAAGATGAGATAGCAAAGAAGATGACATTGGTGGGTTTATGGTGTATTCAGTCATCCCCATCAGATCGTCCACCAATGGACAGAGTAGTAGAGATGATGGAAGGGAACCTAAATGCTCTTGAAGTCCCTCCTAGGCCTGGTTTTCAAATTCCCGCAGCGCCTGTTCAAGAATCTTCTACGATGTCAGAGGATATCTCTGCTTATACAGGAGTATGTTCTATAAATGTCGCATAAAGAAAGAGAACCTCTCTGGAACCTATACATCTTTAGAGCTTTCTTTGACATGAACAATAAACAATTGTGGCATCACAGCCAAAGATGAGATCAATAATTTTGAGTCATCTGCAAATTAATAACTGTTTTATAGCTTTGAACCATTGTATATTTGTGTCACCAGATTATAGATGATTATCTAGAACTTCTCACTCTTAGACTTTTTCATGGAAGGACTTCAGTGATTTGTATTCTGAAACTTAAAGCTAAATATGGTCTTGTCTAAAAATGCATCTCTAGGTATAACACAGATGATTGTACGGAAGAGCAGTGTTTGAACTTGACAAGCACTCAACTTATCAAATGCAACAACCTCACCCAGTACACATTACACTATAACAACAACAAGAAAAAAATATTGTGTCAGTACCCAAATGACAAAGCATGAATTTAAATCTCACAATTCTATAGAAACAGAGAAGAAGGTATTAGCAAATAAACGCGTTAAGGGGATTAAAGAAATGGAAGTATGAACATATAAACCAAAAATATGTTTTGTTGCTCAAACATGCATATTTTTAAACGCCTAATTTAGTTTGAAGAAAGACTTATGTTGACTTATCAATTTATTGACATTTCCAGTCTCCTAAATCATCATTAAGCTCTAGGAAAATGAAGACAAAAATGGTATAGCTTTACCCGAAAGTCCCTTTCATTTCCATTGAAGATTTAATTCCATAATTTACTAAAGAGAACCAAAACTGCACTGGAGATATATCTCTGTTTCCAAGAAAAACCTATGAGAATGTATCAAAAATATTCACAGAAAAAAAAGGACAAAGCCACACTACCATTATTACCTTTTATTTGTGAATGAGCTAACACATTTAACTACTTCATCTGCAGTTCAGCGATTTGTATTCAGAAATTTCAAAATAAATATAAATGTTTTTGTCTAAAAATACATCTATGGGCAAAACAACAAGAAGATGATTGATTTCTCAGTACATAGATGACAATGCATGAAACCTAATTACATGGTATGGGTTTACCGCAAGTCCCTCTCACTCCCACTGAAGATATGATTACATTTTTTTTTTTTTTTGATAAACCCTATTGGCTGATCCGGTTGGCCTCGGTAGGAACGCACCGAGGTGCTACAGAGTGGACTTCTCCCGATCCAGGTAGAATTGGGCCACCACACTGCCTGATCCGAGTTTGGAATACCTTCCGACTAATGCCAGGGGGTAGTCAGGCCGTCTGCATTTCTGACTACCAGGTAAACCAATTGGGCCAAGGCCCAACTGACAGACTTCCCAAACAAATGTGTTTTTGTTTCCAGGGAGAATCGAACTCGGGTCTGGGAGCTTCACCCTTCACCAAAGCTTCCTCTGCCACTAGACCACAGAGGCTTGGGCAGAAGATATGATTACATGATTTTCCAAAGAAGAAAATAAATTCCAAGAATATGTTTTGGAGAAAGGAGGAACACAACACGCAAGACACAACGACCAATATCTCAATTTAGTTTTTCAGAGTCAACTAGTAAAGACAAGTAATAAAAAAAGACTCCAAATCTCTCTGTATCGGTCACTATCCTTTCTTGGTGGTCCTTCACAACCTTCACCGTGTCCACTTCCTCTTTATCAATTTCTCTCTTTTTGTTTGCTCTCAACACAAGAAACACTGTTGATAGATCCCAAACAAAACATGTATTATCTCTCTACGTCTTGTCTGGTTTTGTTCTTCCTCTTCTCCTTATTTTACCGTCGTCCTTGGGCTTCAAGTAATAGTGTTTTTGCATTTGATAACTTTAAGTTTTGGTTTGAAGGAAAATACAGCAAAGGTGGAGGAGATGGTTCTATTGGGCAACACATGTAGCTTGGACATTGTACAGACTCATTCCATCTCGAGTCAAAGACAAAGATTTGAACTTTGCCAGATCTTGGGATGGTGCACATCACTGGAGTTGAAGACATGAGTCTCAAAACGTTTCTCAAATAAGGATTCGGATTCGAACACGACTTCTTACCAGTTGTAGCTGTTGTCCACATCGCTTGGATCATGCTATTTGTACTAGTACAGTATGCTAAAAACTGATATGTTTTGAAATATCAATTAATATCAATTAATATGAGTATAACTTAAGTGTGAACATAAGTGTTTGACTGATCAAATTATTGACTTTTCCAATCTCTTATATTCTATTTTGTCGGCTCTGGAGAACTGATGCAAATAAGAATTAGGAGATTAGAAGATGGGATGGTATAGCTTTTATGTAACGGCAAGTCCCTCTCATTTCCACCTAAAACTAAATACATTTATTATATATATATATTAAAGCATGAACTCTCGAAATGTCTCTTTAATCACAAAGTTTCTGTTGACCTGTCTGAAAATAGCTAAGTTTTCGTTGACCTGGCCAAATTAGGCATCGCGTTAAGTCCCCGTTAGAACAACGCTAACGCTGTTAACAATCCGTTAGATTCTCCGTTCGATCAAAACGACGTCGTTTCACCAGAAAATAAGAAGAAAAAATGACATCTTCAAAGATTCGAACTGCTGACATGTTACACTAATAAGAAACACTCAACCATTGGGCTACGCGAACATTATAATGTTATAACAAAAAGAACATATATATATACTAAAAGTAACATTATACAATTAATTAAAAATAACAAAACTAAAAAATAATAATAACCAAAAATAGAAATATTAAATATACTTATCATAGTATATGTATCAAAATCTCAAATATTATTTTATACATAAAGATTTCTTCCATATTTGGAACATTATTCCTTCCGAAATTCCTTCTCATATAAATTTTTTTAAATATATGACATAAAATTAATCATATAATTATATGAGAAGGATTGTATAAATTTTAGGTCATATATTTAATCTTCTTTATTTAATAAGTTTAAGTTTTTATAATTTAGGAAAGAATAATTTTCCAAAATAGAATAAAATCTTTATATATATAATTTTGAAATATATATTTAAGGTAAGTATATTTAATATTTCCATATGTTTGGCTATTAATTTTTTTTAATTTTGTTATTTTAAATTAGTTGCATATATTTTTACCTAATTTATGTTACCAGTTTTTAGTATATATACACGTTCTGTTTGTTATAACATTAAAATATTCTTGTAGCTCAATGGTTGAGTATCTCTTATTAGTGTAATAGGTCAGCAGATCGAGTCTTTGAAGATGCCATTTTCCTTCTAATTTTTTGGTGAAACAACGTCGTTTGAAAACTTCAAAACGATGTCGTTTTGATCGAACGGAGAATCTAACGAATTGTTAACAGCGTGAGCGTCGTTCTAACAGAGATTTAACGCGATGCCTAATTTGGCCAGGTCAACGAAAAATTAGCTATTTTCAGACAGGTCAACAAAAACTTTGTGATTAAAGAGACATTTCGAGAGTTCATGATTTAATCGTCCCAAATTTGAAAGTTGGCGCATTTTTCGACATTTTTCCCAATTTAAATTGGCTAAATATATATGTTTTAAAAACATGTTTCATGATTTTTTTTGAAAAACTATATATTAATAAAGATTATTAACAGAAAAAACACATATTAACTCAAACGATGTATTCTCTGTGTTCTTTTATGTTTAATGGAAATGGCCGACAAAAAAAAAAAAAAAAAATCTCAAAAAAAAGAAACTCTCAAGTCTCTCTGTCTTTGCCACACTACTCCTCTTCTGACTTGGTCCTTCACGACCTTCACCTTTTCCACTAGCTCATTATGCCTCTCTCTCACTTGCTCTGGTCCAAAAACACAAACAAAACCCAAAAGACCCACTTTTCATAGATTCAAGAAATCATGTACTATCTTCCCAGTTCTTGTTTGGTCTTGTTCTTTCTCTTCTCCTTATTCCACCATCTTCCTTGTGTTTCAAGTAAACAAGAACTTGGATTGTGTGAAGCTCAGTTTCAGTGTGGGAACATCACCGTCGGTTTCCCCTTCTGGGGAGGGAATCGTCACAAAGATTGCGGTCATCCATTGCTGGAGCTTCGCTGCTCTAACAACATCAGCTCCTTAGCCATCTCAAACCATCTGTACCATGTTCTCCATATAGATCAAATATCTAACACTCTTAGACTTTCGAGCTCAGAGTTTCAAGGCACATTTTGCAACTCTACATTCACAGCCACAACCTTGCCTCCCCAAATCTTTGAGCTTTCACCGACCTTCAAGAACCTCACTGTTTTCTACCTCTGCGACCCTAAGCGTTCTTACCATTCAAGTTATACATGTTCTGGTTGGGGCCCTATCTCAGTTTCTGAAAACCTAGATTATCATAAGTCCTGCCTTGACAGTTTCACGATTAACGTTCCTAAGAGCTTTGTTCCAGAAGAGAAAGAGTTAAATTTGACACATATAGAAAGTGCTTTAAGAGAAGGGTTTGAGGTAAAGCTGAAGATTGACGAGAAAGCGTGTCAAGACTGTTCATCTCATGAAATCTGCGGCTTCAACAATACCACACAGGTTTTCTGCAAAGAAGTCTCATCATCAGCATGCAACTCACTCCATCCACCCAGCCCCGGCTCTAGACATGTGCTGGAGGTGCTACAGCACAAGGTCCATTCATTTTTCTTTTCTACAAAACATAAGAGAAAAATCCCTTTTTTTGCTTTCCAGCTCAGGGATCTCAAATTTATTGAGCCGGCCCTGCAGCCATCCACATACGGCGTAGCCGCACCTTCACCCGGTAAACTTTACAAATCCTTTAGTAATTATGAGCAAAATTATGAAATGACGGCTGTTAATTTCTTTTTACCAAGTGGTGATAATCATAGCTCACTTGGTTTCAGTGATTTCCTTGGGAGAGAGGTGGAGTCCTTGTTTCTAGGGTCGAGTCTCCTCCATTTTGGGAAGGGCTGGTTTACTCTTTAATAGTATTAATATTATTAACGTTTACCGATGGTTGGTCCTGTGCAAAAGAAACTATAGGATAAGGCCAAGTCCAGTGGGAGAACATTTTCTTAGTCTCTCAAATATATTAGTTCAATAATTTTTATATAATTTATTTTTTAATTTAAAATTTAAACTATAAATAAAACTCATAACCAGTTATATTTAAACATGTGTCATATGAGTCTCTCTATGAGTTCTCAAAATCTCTCAAATGAGAGACTCACTTTATTCTCTTCTTATTTTTTCAATATTTTATAATTTTGTATGGGTGAGAGACTCAATGAGAGACTCCCACTAAACATGCTCTAAAGTCCTGAAACTTCGATGTTAGAAAAAAGGAAAAAGTTTTTCGGTATTTAATACTTTTATCATTTTATAACATCTATTTCATTATTCTTTTCTAATACTCCTATTTGTTTAACTTTTTGAAAGATACATTCGTTTTCTAAAAATTTATATAAAGTATTGTTATTAATTTTTGAAGGTCTTTTGTGTTATTTAAAATAAATATAAATACAAATATTGTTCTTGCACCCGGGAAAAAAAAATCATCTGTCCGTACTAGATGAATAAAATATAAAATTGCTTTAGACCCCCCAATTCTTTTTTCTTTTTTTTTGACAAATATGATGTGTTGATTTAAATAATATAATGATATCAAAATAAACTACATAAATACGGTATTTAGTATTTATTTTCCATCTTGCCTTAGGCCCCATTGCTATGCCCGACTTTGATGTAGAAGTTGAATATGCTCCACTGTCTCCAGGGTCTTATGATGGTAAGCTTCTTAATACATCTTATACAGAAGTTTCAAGGTTCATTTTGCAACTCTACATTCACAGGCACAACCTTGCCTCCCCAAGTCTTTGACCTTTCACCGACCTTCAAGAACCTCACTGTTTTCTACCTCTGCGACCCTAAGCTTTCTTACCATTCAAGTTATACATGCCCTGGTAGAGGCCCTATCTCAGTTTCTGAAAACCTTGATTATCATAAGTCCTGCCTTGACAGTTTCAAGATTAACGTTCCTAAGAGCTTTGTTCCAGAAGAGAAAGAGTTAAATTTGACACATATAGAAAGTGCGTTAAGAGAAGGGTTTGAGGTAAAGCTGAAGATTGACGAGAAAGCGTGTCAAGACTGTTCATCTCATGAAATCTGCGGCTTCAACAATACCACACAGGTTTGCTGCAAAGAAGCCTCATCATCAGCATCCAACACACTCCATCCACCCAGCCCCGGCTCTAGACATGTGCTGGAGGTGCTACAGCACAAGGTCCATTCATTTTTCTTTTCTAAAAAACATAAGAGAAAAATCCCTTTTTTTTCTTTCCAGCTCAGGGATCTCAAATTTATTGAGCCGGCCCTGCAGCCATCCACATACGGCGTAGCGGCACCTTCACCCGGTAAACTTTACAAATCCTTTAGTAATTATGAGCAAAATTATGAAATGACCGCTGCTAATTTTTTTTTACCAAGTGGTGATAATCATAGCTCACTTGGTTTCAGTGATTTCCTTGGGAGAGAGGTTGAGTCCTTGTTTCTAGGGTCGAGTCTCCTCCATTTTGGGAAGGGATGGTTTACTCTTTAATAGTATTAATATTATTAACGTTTACCAATGGTTGGTCCTGTGCAAAAGAAACTATAGGATAAAGTCCCCAAACTTCCTTGTTAGAAAAAAGGAAAAAGTTTTTCTGTTTTTAATACTTTTATCATGCCTTAGGCCCCATTGCTATGCCCGACTTTGATGTAGAAGTTGAATATGCTCCACTGTCTCCAGGGTCTTATGATGGTAAGCTTCTTATACATCTTATACAGAAGTTGTGGTTTTTAATAAGCCTAAAACTATTCATTTTTGATGGATCTGTTGACTCTTTAATTTGCCTCATCTCATACTCTTTGTTTTACTAATAGTTTTCCTTTTTCCACACCATTTTTCTGCATAATCTTTAGGGAGCGAGGATGATAAACCTAGGATTCGCTTCTGGGTATTCCTACCAGTAGTTCTTCTTCTGATTCTGTTCGTGGTCATAATCTACGGACATATAAGGAAATCAAATGATATGGGTCAGCAGAACATTCCAAACCCAAAACTCATAGCACTTATTCCACTGAAGCAGTATAGTTACGAAGAACTGAGGAGGATTACAAATTCATTCGCGGAAGTAGTCGGGAGAGGAGGATTTGGAACTGTCTATAGAGGAATATTTTCTGATGGCCGTATGGTTGCAGTGAAGGTCTTGAAAGACTTGATGGGTAATAGTGGTGAAGACTTCATCAATGAAGTTGCAAGCATGAGCCAAACTTCTCATGTCAACATTGTTACCCTGTTAGGATTCTGCTATGAAGGTTACAAGAGAGCAATTATATACGAATTTATGGAAAATGGGTCTCTTGATAAGTTCCTCTCAAGCAAGAAGTCGTCAAATATAGATTGGAGAGAACTATATGGGATTGCGCTAGGCGTTGCTCGTGGTCTAGAGTACTTACATCATGGCTGCAGAACAAGAATTGTACATTTCGACATAAAACCACAGAATGTACTCTTAGATGACAATCTTTCCCCGAAAGTTTCAGACTTTGGCCTTGCTAAGCTTTGCGAAAGGAAAGAAAGCTTATTGTCCCTTCTAGACACAAGAGGAACGATAGGGTACATTGCACCCGAAGTGTTTTCAAGAGTTTACGGCAGCGTCTCCTACAAGTCAGATGTGTATAGCTATGGAATGTTGGTTCTCGAGATAATAGGAGCTAGGAACAAATCATCAACTGGCGATACTGTATCTAGCACAAGCTCAATGTACTTTCCTGAATGGATATATAGGGATCTTGAGAAAGCAGACAATGGAAAGCGTATCGAGAATGGAATCAGCAGCGAAGAAGATGAGATAGCAAAGAAGATGACGATGGTAGGTTTGTGGTGTATTCAGCCTTGGCCATCAGATCGCCCAACGATGAATAGAGTCGTAGAGATGATGGAAGGGAACCTGGATGCTCTTGGAGTCCCTCCTAAGCCTGTTTTCCAGCAAATCCCCACAGCAAATCTTCAAGAATCTTCTACCTTTTCAGAGGATAGCTCGGCATACACAGAAGACGGATGTTCCATAAATGTTGCATAAAGAAAGAAACCTCCTTGGAACCTATTAAAGCAAAAAAAAACAGCCACTAGATTTATTTATTTTTACAGCTTTTTACACAAAAGTATGATCCATGAGTGTCGCATTAAGAAAGTAACCTCTTTGGAACCTACTAAAGCATGAAAGCAGAAAAATACATTTATTCACGAAATGTAATATACTGTGTACATTCCAGATTGACCCATTGTGTCACCAGACTAGACCTTTTTTTATCTTTTGATTTCTAAACCTATCAACACTCTCATCTTGAATTTCTCAGGCTTATTACTTTCTTCTGAATTCTCCAGCCAACTGTGTAGACTCCTGAAAGTAACCCGTTTCAAACATATTAGCTATCTCGCTCTGTGGCAGCTTGCTCTGCTTGTTTGTTGCCAAGCGATACAACAAATTTCTTCAGATGTCTGATGAAATCTGGATAGAGTTCAAGGTCACAGTGTCCACCTCCACTTATCCACAAAGGTTCATACTTCTCTTTGCTTAGTTCCCAGAGCCGTTTTCCGTGAGACCAATCAACTACTTCATCCGCAGTTCCCTAAAAGACCAACAAGAGAGTTCGGTGACCTGTCTTATAACGATAACACTCATAATGAAACGAGAAGCAAAATAAAGCCAAAGCAATGCAAGAAGTGAAATGATTGTGTTACTTACATGGATTACTAATACAGGACAAGTAACTGAGCCGATCTTGTCAATATTCTGAAAAGAATGGAGTTGCGTCATTTAGAAGCTATAAATGTAATCAGAAGCAAAATTTGATGTTCAGTAACTCACCTTGTAAATATCAAACCAATATGTACATTTCACCGGATACAAAACCCTCATCCCAGACAGAATCGGGCACTGTAAAACCACGCCTCGCAAGTTAGGTGTGCGCGAAGCTAGATCAACCGTAGGTCCACTACCGACAGATTGACCATATAATATCAGTTGATCCTCTTTTACACCATACTTTTCCTTAAGGCACTTATACGACGCCTCTATATCAGCATATGTATTACACTCACTTGCCTGATTCAAAAAACCAACTCTATACCAATAAGAAACAATCCATGGAAAAGTCTACGAAAGCTCATATTTCATAACACAGAGTAGTAATCTCAGAACTATACCTGTCCAGTAGACTGACCATAACCAGAGTAATCATACCTAAGAAAGAAAAACCAATGAACACATAAGATAGCAAGAAAAGTATAAACCTTTAAATGAAAATGAATCAAGACCCAAACTTTGAAACTATAACACACTGATTTTTACATAAATTCTCAAAAGCTAAATTTTTTTTGTCATCCGAAATCTCAAAAGCTAAATCCTTTACTCAAAAACCAAAAACTCCAACAATTCATTACATATCTATAACAATGTATCAACAGATCCTAGTTTTGGGCAAATCATAAACAAAGAAAAGTCCTAATCTTTGAAGCTATAAAGCACTAATCTTTAACAAAGCAAAGAAAAAGAACTAATCTTTCTACAAAAATGAACCAACTTTGAAGCTATAAAGCACAAATTTTTCCCAATTTCAATCAGATAAATCCTTTACCCCATAAGATTGACGCGAAGGCGATTGCTAAGCTCAACGAAAAGCTCAAACATTTGACCCAAATCAGCAGCGTTACCATGAGAATACAAAAGCGTTCCATTAGCTTTTGAATGTTTCACATAAACAGCTACGATCTCGTTACCATAACGTGTACGTAGCTTTAAGATATCAACATCATCGCGACGAGGAATCTCCGGTATGTATAAACGTCCGCCGCAGCTATCGTCGGCTATAACCTCGTAAGACGGTGGCGTTGGTGGAAAGAAAGCGAATTTTGCAGCGATCGATGATGTTACGCCTCCCATGATGAATTCTAATTCATAAATTAGACCCCTTTTGATTGGAGGAGATTGAGAGGAGGAGGTTGATGGAGGATTTGAGATTGGACCGCGGCGCGTGAGAGATTAGAGGGCGGCGCGTGGTGGGATGATTGGGGAAATGTGGGAAGGTTGAGAATATCTGTTTTTGTCAAAAGGTTTTAAAAGTCAAAATTAGGAAATTATATTATTGGTGGATGGAGATTCCCCATGCTGCTATTGTTTTACTTATTTTATCGTTAAAAAAGAAAAGAAAAATATGACAATAATAAATTCTTTTAATTAATAATAAGTTGGTGATTTTAGATGAATTTTTAAGTCAATGAATGAGATGATTGGTTGTATGTAAGCAAAAGAAGATTTAAGAATTTTAAATGTGATATTTTGGAAAATTATTAAACAGAAAAAGATTGGATATATTGTTGGCAAAATAATAAATAGTAAAATACTTTTTTGGTAAATCAGTGGAAAGTAAAGTATTCAAATCTTTTTCTTAACATAAAAGTATTCATATGTTTACTGAAAATTTAGTATTTTTTTTAATGTACGATAGTTTTTTGAAAAATAATTCAAGGCAAATTAGATTTGTAAATTAATAGAAAATAGAGTATTCGACGTGAAAAAAAAAATTATATATAATAATAAACCCAATTTTTTGTGTTGCTGAAGTCATTCTTTTAAGACTATATGAGACCATTTCTCTTCTTTTAATTCAAAGGATGAGACTGTTTTGTTTTCTCATCGAAAGGATTAAATTTTTGATAAATGTCATTAATTTATCAAATAAATGAAAAGGCACTTCTCTTTGCTTGCTTCCCCCAAATAGTCGCTTCTCTTTCTTTTGCTTCTCAATGTGTAAGATTTCTATCTATATTTTTTTTGAATGTTCGATTAGATGTTGAACCGAAACTGATGATGATGTTGGCATTGCTTTAATCAAGTGTGATGTCAAAATATAGTTGTTTATGAAATTTTGACTACAATGTTTCTCTCTTAGACCTTTTAATTACCTGTTGTAATTTTTCTTCTCCATTTTTACATAATTTCAGAGAATAACTCCAATTTTCAGTTTATATTTAAAATTAAGTTTATATAAAATTGGATTAGTAAGCTATGTTAAATTTGAGATATTCAAATAGTATAACTATAATATAATTTCTAATGAAGTTTAAGGAGAAAGTGAATTTTAATAGGCAAATCTTAAGAAACTAACATATACGCTTTCTTAAAATGTCAAACAATTTTGTATATAATTTATCTCGATTTACATCAAAAAAATTCACATAAGTTGTAGTAATATATTGTACATGATTCTAGATCTTTACAATTTAAATAGACTAAGGAATTTTCATGCATGCAAACAGACAATTATTTTAGATTTGAGGAGGCCGCGCGTGCATTTTCACAGAAAGTAAATGTATTTATGAATTTAAATGTAGTGCATATTGCATTTTTTATGTCGATAAGCATTTTTTTCTTTGGAAATGTTGATGAATCACATAATTATCGTTCAAATTTAAGTGTACGTAGAAAAAAAATTGAATCAACGTAAGACTTAATAACTAGACTAGGGGGATATGAGTAAAAAGGGCTTCTATTGTGGCGGTGGTATGGTTCAGTTTTTTTGAATGAATATTTTGTTTTGGTTAAGATCGAATAGGATTGGTTTTTTTTGGGTTGAACTCCTCTAGCACAAAAATTTAATGATTTTACCTTTAACCAAAAAAATAAATTAATTAATGATTTTATAGTGAGTATGTAATTTTCATTTTGATTTCTTTTTTGATATCAATTTTGAAATCAGATAAAATTTATACCATATACCTAATTATAAACAAAAAAATTTATTATTGAATTATAAAATTAAATCTTGCATTTAACTTAAGATATTAATTGATCATAATGATAATATATCTAATAATTTGTCTTTGACCATATTCACAAGTGTCGGACTCTTTTTAAAAATTTAAGTCCTCATTTATGATCATTAACTGTAAATATTTACATTTTATAAATGTAAATAAATTTTTGCCAAAAATAAAAAACTTTGACAAATAAAAGTGGATCATCAATTAATCATGATAAAATAAATTTGAAGACCAATTATATAAATAGAGCCAATCATTAAGACTTGAAAAAAATAAAAACATTTGAATACCTCAATACAATCCATTGAAATAATTACTATGGGTGGTATGAAAACTTTGGTGACTTGTTTCCTTGTAATAATACTTGTAGTTTCGTTGTCTAACAACAACGTTTTGGCTTCAGGTAAATTTAAGATTTGATTTAGTTATTATGAAAATTAGTAGTGATCATTTCAAAAGCTATATTTAAATATGTAGAATTCGTAATGACTATGTTTTTGTTTCTATGATATATATAGACATGCATTTTAAAATTTTGTTAAAATTCTATTATTTGGACATGTTATATAACTATCTTTTTATTGAAAGGTTATATAAGATTTAAACATATTTGTATCGGTTATGTTTAATATATATATGGACTTGTGTAGATGCAGGGATCGAAGATTTCTCATTCGACAACTGTAATACTAAGTGTTACGGAAGTGATGAATGTAATAACTACTGTATTAGAGCTGGATTTAAAAATGGTGGACAATGTGGTTCTGCTTGTATTCCATGTCCTGTAAAATGTTGTTGCCAAAAGTAATACAAACTTATATAATCTTTCTCAAAATTGATGATTCTAGCGTTGAATTTATTTTCTTTAAGTTGTTGGACTTAATTTGTATCTCTTTTTTACAAATAAATACCATGAAATAAGAAAACTATTTATTGCAATAAGTAATTTAAACAAAAAATCTATATTACAAAATGTATTCTAAATACGTAAATAGCATAATAATGATGGACTTCATCACACCTCTGTTTATAACTTCTCACTAACAATAACTCATTATTATCATATTATTATAGTTGTATATTTTTGAAGATGGAGAAATTTAGTTGACGTTTACAATTAAGATAAAAAACTAAAAAAATATTATTTATAAACTTAATTATTAGTTGGTGACTTTAAATCAATAACTAGGAGCGGATATGTTCTATACTTGTTGACATCTAGTATTATTACAAATATTTAATAATTGTTATAGTTTAAAAAGGTGAATACCTAATCATACATATAAAAGTAGGGTTTCACTCTCCCATGATTGGTCCACTTGGCAATTCACTTTTTCAAAAAAAATTATAATAATATTTATGTCTTACTAAACCACAAATACAACACATTTATTCATATACATTAATCTACCATTTAATACCAAATTGTAACCATCATACAAATGGTGTATTAATTGTATTTCCCCACTCAATGTCATTCAAACACACTATAAATTCAAATTGTAACTCCTATGATTTAATCACTATCAAAATGTAACTTTCATCACTTTCTATACTATAAATAATCATTCTCACATCTTCTTCCACCATATCTCAAATCCTAAATATTTTCTTTGTTTTTGTGTTGTTGCATGAGTTGAAAAATCAATTGAGACATCATTGTAAAGGTTTGATTATAAATTTTGTTTTTAGAGACTATAAGGTATATATTTTACATTGTTTTCAATTTTATTTTTATTCTAATGTCTTACTTGAATATACTTATTCTTTCTTTAATTTTCATATTTTTAGTTCAAAACTACAAATGTATAATAATAAATTTGATGGCTATAATTTCTGATCTTAATTCAAAATTACATACTTTGCAGATTTAACAATGAAGTTTTCAAATATCAATTCAACCATTGCACAAGAAGAAAATCAAGTTGAGAAGATTCATCTCTATTTTCTACAATAAATAAATTATTGTAATATCAAATAATATTTTTGTTAAATTTCTTACATACTTCTTTCTTATCTCAAATAATGTTTTATATTATTTTTAATATACTCATCAGATTAATTTTTGTGATCCAATAAATAATTATATAAAAATCATTAACTAAAATGTTTATTCTCTTCAAAGCTTGTGGTTTAAGTTAATTTCTAAAATAAAAGAATTTATTTACAAAAATTTATAATCCAACCTAGCAATTTAAATCATATAAATATTTAAATTGAGTTGAATATAAAAAATATTTAACATAAATATCTTAATGTTGTATAATTAAAATAAATAATAGTGTAACAACATTTTTTGTATATCTAGAAAATACATTATATGACTTTCACTCTCTGGTTTTTAATATTTTCAAATGTTTAATATTATGATATAATACTATCTATTATTAACTCACATTTAAATTTATACGTAATTTGCATACAAAATAATTATAAGAACATCAAAACCCCACTAAAATACATTTATTACTTGACTAAAATCATTGACCATAATTTTTAATTTGAATGGTTTTCCTACTAATTTTACAAAAAACTGTAACTCCCTAAATGTATTTATTTTCTAAAAATAACTTCCAACACTCATCATCCTACAAATAATCTTTCTTTCATTTTCCTCCACCAATATCTCAAAAATTTAATATATGCATAATGATCTAAAATATATATATATTATATATTTATTCAAGGTTTGTGGTTAATAATATCATTATTATTTTAATTTTAATTAAAACGGTTCAATAATCTTAATTAGTAGTAAAAGTTTTATAAAGGTGAAATATCTAAAATAAATTTTATCAATATAATTTGAATTGCGTGGGATAATGAGAAAGAAAGAAAATAGTTTAAAATTATTCTCCAAATATTATATATATATATATATATATATATATATATATATATATATATATAGTTTTTACTCAAAAATTATTTAACTTTTTATTATTGTAAATCAATCAAACGAGTTTTACATGAACAAACGAACAAAAAGTTTAAATACCATATTAATAGATATATGTAATTTTATTCCTATTTATAATTAAATTTAGTCGAATCATTTGATTGTTACACTACTATTAAAATCTATACAAAAACAATAATAAGTCACGCGTAGCGTGGCTACATATACCTAGTATAGTGTGAAAATAAAACATTCTAGCCATCAACACTACCGGAATCTGACGAAGCTGATCGCCTCCGACATTGCTCTCCGCATCCAAAGCCTCAACTACGACCCGCAACACAAGAACGCTCCTCTCTTGGCCCGTTGGTCCTCTCTTTGCAGCTCCATCGCGTGGACTGCATTTGTTTAGCCACTGTTTTTTCCAATTTTTTTGTAAAGTTTGATATGGTCCCATAACAAGCTCCAAATCAAACCCAGCCATACCGAACTCTTTGTACATATTTTTTCTTTTTGTTGATTAATAAATTTAACATTTCAACAAAAAAAAAAACATTTTAGTTACAATTTTGAATTAGTTAATATTTGAAATAGTTTAATTTGTGAATCAAAAAAATTGTTTTATACATATAATTTCATACAATTTTAATTTTGGATGAAAATGTGGAGTTTTCTAGACTAGTATATAAAATAGAAAAACATGCATATAAGGCCTCACTTCTAGCCCAGACAACTAAGTTTACGGCCCAAGAACAATTTCCAATTTTGGTAAATTAATAAAAAGTAAAGTATTCACATCTTTTTCTTAACATAAAAGTAGTCATATGGTTACTGAAATTTTAGATATTTTTTTTTAAATGTACAATATTTTTTTTGAAAAATACTTCAAGGCAAATTAGGTTTGTAAATTAATAGAAAGTAATGTATTCGACGTCAAAATAAAATAAGATAACTAATAATAACAAATGTAAAATTTTCCATGAATTTTCACAAGTTTATCTCCACAAATCACAAATGCGAACATTGAATATTTTGAGAAATAAGTCATATCGACATATCGTGGTGTTTTTTTTTTTTTTTTTTTTAACATCTTATTTTACTTTATTAATATGGAAACAAAGATTACATAATTGTCTTTAGGGCATACACTTACAACCAAAAAATGATTAAAACATAAGAAGAAGAAAATACAATCGAACAAGTGAAGTAAACGCCGCTTTGTTTGATAAGCCTTACACGTCAATAGATTATGAAATCTATCATCTTCCTTCTTCGTTTTCTTCTTTAATCCGATATGATCGTCTCGTTTGAAAAATGAAAATGTTATCCGATCATCAATTGAAGTAGAATATCGTTCATTATCAAACACAACATCATGAAGTCAAATGAGTATGTTCTCTACTAACCAAATTTGGTATCAATCATCCAAATAACATGTTATCCACTATGAAAAGTTGACAACGAATAACCCATTTACATCTTCACAAATCTAGTGCTTCATTCACGGATGAAACATGTTGTTATAAATGGCGTAACACCGACAACATAAAATTGGTTTACCTAGTAAATAGTCACACCAAGCCACTAAATCCACATTGGTTCACTCTCATAGACGACAAGATTAGAATTTCACAAATTCCTATTTTTAATAGTATATATTTATATATGTAAATGAAAATTTGATAATCCTATATCAACTCCTCATATTCTTCTCAATTACTTTACAAATATTTGTTCTCTTCTATGCAAAACATCATTCTCAATAATACAAATAAGACTAGTTCATATAAAGCCATTGGTTTTTTTAGTCAAAATGCCTATGATGATTTCTTACACAAATACAAAAAATTATAGCAATTTTAACTAGGGGTAGGCGTTTGGGTACCCGTTAGGGTTTGGGTCTTTCGGATTTTCGAGTTTTCGGGTTTAGAAGTATAGGACCCGTTCGGGTATTTCTAGATTTCGGATTTGGATCGGATATTTCGGATTCAGATTCGGATTACCCGAAGTTTCCAAAAGTCAAAATTTTTTTAACCAAATCTATTCAAATTACTCGATAATATGCAAAATATCTAAAAACCTTGAACACTTTTTATTCAAATCTAATCAAAAGTAGATTAATTATCCAAAAATATCCAAAATATCAAAAATCCGAATATTTTGGATTATGAAGTTATTACAAATATAAATATTAATCATATATTATTACTATGTATTTAAATTGTGGATATGTTCAGGTACCTGTTCGGGTTCGAGTTCGGTTCGGCTTCGGTTTTGAGTTCGGATTTGAAAGTCTAGAACCAGTTCGGATATTTTAAATTCCGGGTTCTGGTTCGGATATTATGCCTACCCCTAATTTTAACCAAAAACTTGCAATAACATAATTTTTACTTCAAGGAATATACATATACTAATCACAACCAAATTCCAAAAAAAACAAATCAGAATTGGATTAAACTCTTAAGAAAAACAAATTACCTATGAATCAAAATTTAAACATCGAAAAATGTTAATATAATTTATTTGTTTCAGAGTTTTTATTGTTCAGGAATAGTTACAAGTACAGGACGCCAAGATCGTCGAAGTAACCTACACCGAAGTGTAAAAGACGACATGGGCCTAACAGACCCATTAAAGCCCACACGCCGACCCGTTATCTCTTCACCAAAACCTCCGTTATTACTAACACCGTTAACCGGTACATCCCTCTCCATCTCCACCTCCACCTCCATCTTCTTCACCCCCTTCTCACCACCGCCGCCGCCACTTACCTCAAACGGAGGCGACGAAACAAAAAGCTCTCTAAGCTTCCGACGAGATCTGATCTTATCTCTCTTAACCGATTTCTTCGATTCATCTACGTTGTTCTGAATCTCAGGTAATCTCCATCGATCTGATGATCGTGTGAGTAACAAACGCAGCGTTTTACGACGGCGGAGGTGGATGACTGGACTACGCGTTGGACTCTCCGCGACGGTGCTGCAATGAGTTGCGAGAAGCTTGAACTTTTGCAAGGACATTTGATTTTTGTGTTTATTGATTTAGCAGAGACATTGATTTTGTTACGATTTGGGTGATTTGATTCTTTGCTTGGTGTGAGAAGTGAATGATAGTGGAGGGTTAAAGGAATAAGGTGGTGACTAGGATTGGCACCATTCTAGAAGAAGATAGGTTACACGTGGCTTGTTAGAATGAGTGTCGTATACTTTTCGTTGATAATATTTAAGATGCCAGCGAATTTTTCTTTTTGTATTTATATAGTATATAGTTTTGAAACCATAATGACTGATTGTTCTAAAAATATTAAAATAGTGTGTATGTAGAAGATTTAAAAAAAAAAACTAGTGTGCAAGAGATAAGTTCAATTTTGTGTTTATTTAAAGAAGGATTTAGTCTTCATTCTCTTTCTGATTCTCAAAGAATGAGGGACAAAGAGATTGATTGAGAATTGTTTGTCCTTTCGTAACTAAGTCTCTTCACTCTGTGTCCAAACTTTGTGATGATTTATCCATGTTTTTTTAATGATCGGAAAACACATTTCTCCTCTATTTTTCTTTTCTAATTTTTGATTTCGAGTTTAAGTGTTTCATCTCTTTTGAATTGAGTGTACAATTCAATTAAGAGCAGAGTGAATCGTGGAGACAGCACTCTTGGTTATCTTACTCCGAGATTAAATGGTTTTTCGTTCAACTGCCGTAAATGCTATATGGCTCTGCCATTTTGTTCTTTGACAATTTGATTTTTAGATTTATTTCCAACAAGAATTCGTAAATCATGAAAAAGAAAGCTAATGTTTGTTCTTCTTTGATAGACATGTTCAGAAAAAAGAGTGTGAAACTTCGAGGGAAGATGCAGAAAAGTCAAGAGATTTAAGAAAAATATTTTTTATATAGAGACAATCCCAAATTAATTTTATTTGGACTATCAACCTGACCAATTGGTCCAATTTCCTTTTGATCGCAGACTATTTTGGTGTTAGACCACATTGACCATTTAGATTATGACTATGTATGTGGTCAACCGGAAACAATATGGACTATGCGTAATAGCCGGCCTAATTAAAGTTCTTTAACACAATGTAAAAAAATAAAAGTATTGATGTACGTACGGGATTTTTTTTTTTCCATCAAACACCATTTCTATTAAATTATCGAAAATAGACTCTCTGCTGGAAAGAGCCAATCAGGAACCGACTTGCTTACATGAGAGAAAAGACTATTTCGAGTCCTATCATTTTTGGTTAAACAATCTGCTCGAGTATTAGAACATCAAGGAATAAATCTAATGTTAAAAGAAGGAAAAAAACAAATGAGGGACAGGAAAGAAGCTATTTCTAGTTTTCTACTGTAAAAGTTGGCCATTCGTCTTAATTATCGAAGAGGGATATCATGTCGGAGCAGTCAGATGCGAACACGCCAGAGATATCGCCTAACAAGATCATGCATTCCATTGCCCAAAACAAGGAGTCAACTTTCGCTTAGAGCGGTAAGAGAATTATAGCACCTCATAGCCAGATTTCACCATCCACAAAATTTGGAGAAATTCCAACAATATAGTTTCATGTTTTTAGTGTATCATTGATTCATTTCAATAAATCCATGTTGGTGTTGTAACTTGTAAGATAGGCTAACATTCTCAACGTAGTAAAAGGTTACGGATCGTTACACATTTGCACACTTATGACATAGTGAGTAACATGTACATCGATCTCTAGTAATAGTAATGTCATTTTAATTGGTACCCAAAAATAGAAGTCCATTTAAAAACAGTCTCGCCAAAACAAAACAATAATAAATTTTACAAAAAAAAAAAAAAACACTTACAGTGATGTCACCAACGAACCCTAATTACAAACTCGCCGCCGTATCAGAACTACTCGTCCACTTATCAGTCTCCGGCGAAATCGGCGGCGGAACACTATTCCTCAACAATCCAACATCATCACCACCACATTCAATATCCACAACATCCGGCGACTTCTCTTCCTCCTTAACCCCTCTCAAAATCTCCACAATCTCATCCATCGAAGGTCTAACTTCTCTCTCTTGTTGCAAACATCGAAACGCTAATTCCGCCACCGACATCATCTTCCTCCTAACTTCAGGATCATTATCAAATCCTAAACTCGAATCTACAAGCTCGTGTAATGCATTGTTCTGGATTTTGGATACAGCCATGTTCGCTAGGTTGATATCGTGACGGTGACGAGTGATGTCTACTGCTTCTTTTGATGAGATTAGTTCGCTTAATACGACTCCGAAGCTATAGACGTCGCTCTTCTCGTTTAAACTGTAGCATTGGTAATACTCTGGGTCTACGTAGCCTGGTGTGCCTTGTGGTGCTGTTGATATGTGTGTTTGATCCATTGGAAACAACCGCGAAAGTCCGAAATCGGCGACTTTGACTTGGTAGTTATCGTCTAAGAGAATGTTAGTAGTTTTGACATCTCTGTGTATGATTTCTGTAAAACAGAGGAATCACATTGTGAGATTTGTGAAATTCTGCGAATTCGGATGTTTGTTTTGGTTATTATCTTTGTTTACCTGATTTGTGGAGGTAGTATAATGCACTTGCGGTTTCGATTGCGATGTTTAATCGGGTTGACCAGCAGAGAGGACGAGCTTCTGCGCGGTGGCCGTGGAGATGTTCGGCTAGAGTTCCGTTTGAGATGTACTCGTAGACGAGTAGAAGTTCTCTGCTGTGTCGCGATGTGCATCCGTAGAGGATCACGAGATTCGGATGTTTTAGGGACTTCAAGATTTCGATTTCGTTCTTGAATTGTTCGACGCGTTTTAGTGATCTTTCGTAGAGGCGTTTCACTGCTACAGCTCGTCCGTCTTTCAACACGCCTTTAGAGAGTTGTGAAAGCTGTTAAAAGTCAATACTCAAAGGTTTCAAGGAGATTGAAATGTATTGTCGAGTTGCTTACCGTAGTAGACAGTACCGAAGCCACCATCTCCGAGTTCTCTAGAGAAATTCTCAGTTGCTTCTTCAAGTTCTTCATAGCTGAAGACTTGAACTCCATAGTAGTCGCTTCCGTTTGCGAGGTTTGAGATTGAGGGAAGAAGAGAGTGGTTGCTACTGGAGGAGATTGTTGTGGAAGTTGGATTTCTTGATGTTTCTCTACTCGAATATGATGTTATTGGCAAGCTTTTGCTTGTGTATTCAGCGTCCTGAGTCTTTCTTCTCCGTCTGATGCATAAGAACACACCTGCGACTATAAGAATGGCCAACCCCAATACAAAAGCTCCAGCCGCAATGCCTAGAGACGAGAACAAAAAAACAAATTTTAGAATAAGTCTATGCTGTTGCCTATTGTTGTATATGGTAATCAAATTGGATGTCGCAAAAGAACGGAAAAGGGGAAGCACCTGCTTTCTCTCCAGTAGAGAGGCCTGCAGCTATGGAATGGCATCAGAAAAAGGTCAGTTTGAACTGAATACAAAACTTTGAATCTTACTAGAAACTTTATAATGTTATCAGAAACTATAAGGATTTTATTAGATGGTCCGATCAATAGGTGGGTGGGTAGAGAGATTTGGGAAATGGACTAGTGCTGGTGGTTTATTGTGGAAGAATATTAGGAAGTTAGAACATGTAGGCAAAAAATCTTACCCTTTTTTTTAGAACCGCAAGTATGGTTACTTGACTTGTCTATACAATAGCAGACGAATCCGCTTGAGGTCCGTGTCTGATCATATCCACAAGCACCCCCTGACTCCATGCACATTGGACAATCTTGGTTAAGTTGTAGCTGGAAACCCTCTTTAAGAGCATTCTTCAGATTATCTTCAGTCGGAAGGTTCTGAAGTGCGTCTAACGCCGAACCAGATGCGGGAATACTAACGTATCTTTGGCACAATCTCCTGAAGTTGCTTAAAAGGTCATTAACCCCGCTAAGTAAAGGGGATGAGAGATTTCTCGTAACATAGTAATTTTTTCGATCTACACCATCACCACCGTCACAATCAAGCTCTCCAAAATAAGTAGAAATTGAAGATTCCGGGCAGTCGTAATAAATCGTCAGCAGCTCGGTGTCAGGAGTGAATGGAAGGACGTTTTCGTTGAATGGCGCATTTGGTGGGTTTTGTGGACAAAGATTGCTGATATAATCCAATCTGGCAAGTCTTATGATACCAGAGACATAATTCGCTTCAAGGATTCTAAATTTCACAGAGGAAATGCTAAGCTCTGCGAATCTTCCACTACAGTCGTCGAGCTTGAAGTCAGGGTGGCCACAGTCTTCTCTACCAGATTTCCAGAAAGGATAAAAGAGCTCGCTCTGATCACCACAGCTAAATGGGCCAACACAGCGTCTGTGAAGCTCAGGCTCAGTAGCTGAGAAAACACAAATTGGGATCACAAAGAGCATCCATATGAAGATATAGGACATAGATTTTGTCAGGGAAAGAGACAAATTGATCATTTTTTTACAGGTGAAGAAAAAAGAATGGTGAAGAAGAAGAAGAAGAAGACGAAGAGATGAAGCAATTGGAAAATGTCTTGGTTTTGTAAGAGTTGAACTAAAGGAACATGTTTGGTCCTTTTTGGACCAACCTCCACTTTAATATCTATTTAATGTTTCTTTCTAGAGTTTTATATTTTTTCTAAATCGAAGTTTCTTTGGAATTAGGTGGCTTGCAACGAAGACTTTGAATGGTATTTTGGTAAACGATAATGAGATGGAATAGTGATTTAAAACGAGTTTTTATCTTCTTTTTTGTTTGTTTATAGAATATAAACAAATTCCTACCTTGGACTATACAAAGTTGGAATTTTCAATTCTTTTGGTTTTTTACTGTCCGACGACTTCATAAGTCTGGTGCTTGGAAATTTCTTAGAAAGGACTTAATGGAAAAAGAATATCATAAGGGTAGGACCCTTTTTTACATAAATTGACCAGCACAAAAACCATGTCCTAGTTTTGGTCCATTGTTTTTCAGTTTGAAAGAATTTAAAGATATTGTAGAAAAAAAATTGGAGTGTGGAATAAGGCAAATATCATTTACTATTGAAACTGACTGTGGAGGAAAAAAACAATCAATTAGTGAAAGATAGTGAGTGACTTAAATGCTAATTTGTTGGAGATAGAAGAAGATTCAAACAAGTGAAGTTTATGGTTGCTGATCCTAGGCTTATTTAAGCAGTGGGTCTTGGGCTAGTGGCATCTAGATTCTTCTAAAGATTTGTGTTGCCTATGTTCCCGGTTTGATGGAGATGTAACGGGTTTAGGCTCAGAAATGTTTTAAAAATTGCCGGCTATTAAAAGATGATGATGTAGAAGAAACTTACCATCAAGTAGTGGATGGAGTTTATTGCATCCTGATGATGAGGCTTGCTTGCAGCAAATCTGTGTTGAATTTTCGAAGCCGCAGATTCCACCAGAGGATGAACATTTTTGACAAGCTTTCTCATCAATCTTCACCTTCACTTCAAACCCTTCTTTTAAAGCCTTTTCCAAATGTGCCAAATTCAACTCTTTCTCTTCTGGAATGAAGTTGTTTGGAACGTTGATAGTGAAACTACCTTGGCAGGAATCATGATGATCAAGGTTTTGAGACACTACCACAGGGCCTCTACCAGGACATGTATAACTCGAAAGGTAAGCAAGCTTACGGTCACAGAGGTAGAAAACAGTGAGGCTCTTGTAGGTAGGTGAAATCTCAAAGATTTTGGAAGGCAAGGTTGTGGCTGTGTATGTCGCGTTGCAAAAAGAACCTTCAAGCTCTGCTCTAGCGAGTCTAAGAGTCTTAGATGTTTGATCTATATGGAAAACATTGTAAAGGTGGTCTGAGATGATTATAGAGGTCTTGTTGTTAAAGCAGTGAAGCTCCAGCGATGGATGACCGCAAATTTGGGGACGAATCCCACCGGAGAAGGGGAAACCAGCGGTTATGTTCCCACACTGAAACTTTGCTTCGCACCACCCGAGTTCTTCTTGTTTACTTGAAGCATAAGGAAGAGGGTGGAAAGAGGAGAAGAGGAAAAACAAGAACAGACAAGAAGTGGGGAGATAGTACATGATTTGTTGAGATCTAGCTATGAACAGTGTGTCTTTTGTGTTTGGTTTATGTTGAGAGAGCTAAGGAAGTGATTTAAACAAAGAAAGAGAGAGAGAGAGAGACTTGTAGAGGAGACTTGGGGTGTCAATGTCGTTATTGCTTTACTTTGGATGATTTTTTATTCTTTGTTTTCTCTTTTGTCTAAAGCTAAGATTTTAGAAGACTTCTGTTACCTATATGAGATATGGTGCACTCATTTTAAGTTGATGGGCGGTCGGTTATATCAGTCTCTTAGAAATAAAATTAAAATATCAATTTGTAACATTCTTAATCAATTAATGAAAGAGAACTAAACGTTAAATTAATGCCAAGTCCGAAGAAAAGTTTACATCATCTTCTTTCTAAGCTCACTAGGAAGCTATGTCTAAAAATGGAAATTAACAGAGGAAGATTAAAACAGATATTACTTAGAGAAATAGCTATTAGTTGTGCAATCTATGGTATTCGTAGATTGCACAACTAATAGTATGTGCAATCTACGGTTTTCGTGCCAGTTTGTGAGATGGAAAAAACTCAACCAATATCTTTTAGTTGTTTGATATCTTAGGCTTATTAAAAGTAGAACCGCTACTTCAGTATAAAAAGTTGGTAAAGAAAATGGATATCCTGAAATGATAGTGATGCTTAAGAAACTTACCATTTGGTCGATGGCGTGGAATGCATTCAAATTCATATGGAAAGGTTTCGTTGAAGCTACAGAATCCATGAGAGGATAAACATTCTTGACACGCTTTCTCATCGACCTTCACCTTCACGTCAAATCCTTTTCTTAAAACACTTTCCAAATTGCTCATATTCAACTCTTTCTCTTCTAGAACAAAGCTCTTTGGAACGTTCGTGGTGAAACTGGCAAGGCAGGACGCATGATATTCCGGGTTTCCAGAAACTGTGATCGGAGGATCTATTCCAGGACATGTATAGTTGGAAAGGTAAGGAAGATAAGGGTTGCAATGGTGGTAGAATGTGACGCTCTTGTAGGTTGACGAAATCTCGAAAATTTCTGGTGGTAAGGTTGTGTTGGTGAATGTAAAGGAGCAAAAGAAATCGAAAAGGTTTCTGGCAAGTGTAAGATTGTAAGATGTTTGATCTACATGGAGAACATAGTACACTTGGTCTGAGATGAATAAAGTGGTACTGTTGTATTGGTTGCAGCGAAGCTCTAGCAATGGATGACCGCAATGTTTGTGACGATTCCCACCCCAGAAGGGGAAACCCGCGGTGATGTTCCCACACTGAAACAGACTCTCACACTTACTTGCAGCACAAGGAAGATGGTAGAATAAGGAGAAGAGGAAGAACAAGATCAAACTAGACCTGAGGGGATAGTACATGATTTGTTTGATCTATGAACAACGTGTTTTATGGTTTTGGTTTGTGTTGAGAAGAGCAGAGGAAGTGATTTAAACAAAGAGATATAAAGAGAGAACGATAAGCATAAAGATGAGGTGGAAACGGTGAAGGGCCTGAAGACCAAGTTAGTGAGGATTGTGAACAGAAACAAAGACTAATTGGGATGTCAGTATTAGTTTACTTTGACAAGACTTTTAGTTCCTTGTTTTTTTTTTCCTATTCCCTAAGCTAAAACGAAAAAACTTCTATTTAGTACATGAATCATGATGCGTGTTTCAGGATGTTGCGGGAACGTAATAAAGACTATAGAGCATGAAAAATGTCTTAAGCAGTGGTGGACTCAGAAATCTTTTTTATTGGGGTCAAAATATAAAAAAAAAGTATGTATAATAGAAGGTAAAAATTCATAAATAGAAATTTGTGAGAAAATTTGGAGGTTCAAGTACACATTCTTAGTGGTGGGAAAAGGTAAATTTTGCTAAAATTCCCTTAAAATCAATTGAATATACACTAAATTTTCCATTTAATAATTTTAGTATATGTATAAGTTAAAATCATAGCTTACTACTACTGTAGTTGTTGGATATGTCTAAGTAAAGGGTTAAAAATAAAAGAATGATAAAGATTCAATAAATATCTCGAGTTCTTAAATAAAATGGATATGAAATGATTGTGATGCATAAGAAACTTACTAGTTAGTGGTGGTGGTCCTGGTGGATTGGGTGGACTGCATTTAGCTCCTAAAGGAAAGGTTTCGTTGAAGCCACAACTTCCATGAGAGGATAAACATTCTTGACATGATATATCATCGATCTTCACTTTTACTTCAAAACCTTTACTTAAAACACTTTCCAAATTGGTCATATTGAACTCTTTTCTTGCCACAAAACTCGTAGGAACATTCAGGGTGAAAGTGTCACCGCAGATGGTATGATACTGATCAGGGTTTTCAGACACAAAGATAAAACCTCTCATAGGACATTTATAACTCGAAACGTAATGCATCGATAAGAAGCAGTAGTAGAAAACGGTGAGGCTTTTGTAAGTTGGCGAAAGCTCGAAAAGTTCTGGAGGTAAAGTAGTGTCGGTGAATATAGAGGAGCAAAAAGAACCCAGATGGTCTGTTCTGGCAAGTGTAAGATTGTAAGATGTTTGATCGACATGGAGAACATAGAACTCTTGGTTTGAGATAAATAAAGAAGTCCTTTTGTTTTTGTTGCAACGAAGCTCTAGCAATGGATGACCGCAATGTTTTCGACGATTTCCTCCCCAAAAGGGAAAACCAGCGGTGATATTTCCACAATGAAACTGAGTCTCACATAATCGAAGTTCTTGTATACTTGAAGAACAAGTAAGAGGGTGAATTAAGGTAAAGAGGAAGAACAGAACAAGACATGAAGTGGGGGATTGGTACATGATTTGTTTGAGATATGAACAGAGTGTCTTCTGGGTTTAGTTTATGTTGAAAAGAGCAGAGGAAGTGAATGAAACAAAAAAGAGATAAGCATAAAAGATGAGGTTGATAGGTGCAGGCGACTAAGTCAAGTGCGGATAATGACAGAAGCGAAGACTTGGGATGTCAGTATTAGTTTACTTCGAAATGATTTTTGTCCTTTGTAACTTTATTTTTTCTTTTTTCTTTTCTCAAAGCTTAAAAATTGGAAAATTTTCCTTACTATTTTTAAAAGTCTCTATTTAAGGAAATTTCGAAAACATTACATGGTGCATCTAGGTGTTTTGTAAAATGTCCAATGCTTTTAGTGTCTGATCAGTTTCAAACTGCGGATTATTTTGGGAACACTGTTGGGTTTGGGTACAGAATCATGAATCAAGATGCAGTCATTTGAATTGATGGATGATATGAGACTCTTAGAAATTGTGGTACATAGTTTTATAAATTGATTTCAAACAGTTATGGGAGTAGTTAATTTTGTAGGAATATATACATATCACGAGTCTTCTGAAGCAAACATAGTTTTATGACTTTTCTTCAATACACACGAAACTATTTAACGTCGGACAAGACACGGAACCACACCACATTAAATGTACTAGTACGGAAGGAAGTATGTGGCACTTGCCGTTTCCCAAAAACTCACACCGTCAAAACGGCTCACACCTGCCGACCAATTCAGATTTGTCTCCATCAAACATATCTACTGATATTTATCGCGGTCAAATCTCACTAATGCATAAAACTCATACCACGAATTGTCGAATTCGATAACTCGGAGTACGAATCTGATTCATAAAATCTAGCATACCCTATATTTGAAAATTAGGAGATTGACAAAAACTTCTCGCAAACAAGCATTACTATCTTAGTAAGAGTTTTTCTCTTCCTTTGCCACTCTCTTTTGACGTACTTCGTGAGACATTCGAAATTTCCTTTTAGCTTCCTTTACTCTATAAAACAGATTAGACTGTGGACCGCCTTAGAATCTAGTCTAGAAGACTAGAACTTTTTTTAAAAAAATCTTTTCAAATTTTTAACTATTTTATTTTTATCAATCATATTAATGGAAAGACACGACACCAGTGTTCCATGCATTTTTTTTACCATTTGTATTTGCGCATGTTAGTTTGCTCTGAACAGAAAATGCCTTCGAAAGACCTTCCATTTCACGACCACGATAAAAGGTCTGAAAATTACAAAATTTAGCCAAGCAAAATAAATATATAATCATGATGTCATTGTTGGTCATGGATTTTCGAGATCCAATAGACGGTTAAATTTTTTTTTCAGGAGAACATCTATTGTGACATTGGTCGGTGAAGGATCATTTTTGAGTTTTGTCAAGAGGGATCCAAAGCTTAAACTGGTAAAAGTTGGACGTGTTTCTTTTTCAAAAGATGATCAAACATGTTTTCCACGTAATAGATATAAAATCTAAAGTTTCTGTGGAACATTAAATTTATCAATCGTCTTTTGAAAACAGTTTTGGTTTCCTCTCGTACACTATAGATCAAACGTTTTTAACATGTAATAGATAGCCTCTAAAGTTGTTGTGCAACATTATTTAATCAAAACGCTTTTTTGGACGTTACTGATGTCTACGTGATGTTACAATACAAAAATCTGCCTATAGGCCACGATATTTTTAGTATGAATATAAATTTTGTTAATCATTTTATGAATTATGCGTTATTCCACTTCATCTCACCAATAACCATCTTTTTTGGTCCTGATCCACTGTTACAGTACTTAGCTTCCATTGTTTTAGAACTAAGTTATTTCTATTTGCATTTAGATGTAAAAAAGAAGAACTTACAAAATAACTTGTTTGTGTTTGGCATTTATGTTTAAAAATTAGAATGAACATTTTTACTGTTTAAAATTTCGTTACAAGTTCATATAGAGAATATATACACCGAACATAAAAACAAACATTGGAATAAACGCAACAACAAAAAATTGAGACATCAACCAATCTTTCATTGCAAGTCGTATGTTTATTGACATAAATCATGCAATACATTTCCAAAGCATAAAGTAACTTTAAAAACACAAAATATATTGAAAGCCAAATTTAAAAATTCATCATCATCATCATCATATCATATCGACTTTGAGACGTCATTGAGAAGTGAGATTGAGGTCATTGACTGAGGCATGAAGCTTTCTCTCCAACACCTCACTAGAGATCTTCCCCATCAACTGGTAGAAATCCATGACCTCAGAGAGTTGCTCAACGTTCATGTTCTTCATTATGTTCATAGCCTTCCTCTGCTACTCCTCATCAAACCTAAGCTTTTCCGTAAATGACTGTAGCCACATCAAAGAAAACCAAACATGTGTCCATGGTCATTAAATCAATTTTTTTTTGGATAAGATTATCGATTCTTTTGTATCTTATTGGCTATATAATCAATTGTTTGTGTATTATTTTAACCTATATATAGTCAATTATTGAGACTTGAGAGCTTGTAACTTATATTGCCAAATATTTTAGTTTGAAGGAAAAAAAAACAGAAAATTCACTCAAGATCTTAATTGGAGAACCATGATTTGTGTGAAATATTTTGCATCAGTCAAGAATCAATATTTTTTCTATAAAATCGTATAGTATATATTTTCTCACATGGTGAATATATATGTAAAATTATATATAGCAACATGCTTCTTGTGCGAGTAAAATCAGCACAAGTTAAATGGAGAGTTAAAATATAGGAAGTTGAATCAAGAAAGTCGTTTTTTCATTAATTTCAAGAACGAAGTTCACAGAATTACAAAGAGAACTAACTAGCTTTAACAACAAGTTAGGGTTTTTCTTGAGAGTTTCATGTCTAAAGTTTTTGAGGGACGAATTGTGGATCTTCTCTTCGTTGATTGCTCGTTTCTATTTATACTTCTTTTTCTAGGTCCTCGAATATGCTTCTCTTCCATATTCTTTGAGTCAAGATCTTCCATTTTCATGTTATAAGGGCTCATTTTATGCTAAATGGGCTTCTTTATAGGGCCAAACCTGCATGGATATTTCAAGGATTCGGTTTATTTTTGGTTCGAGTCGAGTTAACCGACTGGTGCTAAATCATTCTCCTACACTTCCTATGCGCAACCGAGTATATAATATGAACTTGTTTTTCTTTAGAAAATTAGAATCCGTTCTGCAATTCTATTTATATTTAATAAGAAAATTAAGAATGTGATTTTCCAGCCACCTACAAAACGTCATTGAAGAGAGTCTTCTGAAACGATTATGTTTAAGATATTTTAAACTTAAGGTCTAGATGATAACTGTATATATTATACATAATAAGAATTTGGTTAAGTGAAAATAATTCAAGTCAACATTTATATTTTTCGGAAAAATTGAATCCACATAATTTAGAATATTATTTCCCTGGATAGCACCTTAGTGTTTGGAAGAAAAAAATAATAATAAAAAAACTAAATATTTTTTTAGAAAATTATATTAAAGTTATGTGGAATTAAATACGCCGGTAGAAAAAAAAAACCCTTAGAGACTAAGCCGTAAGAAATTAATAAGATCTTTCCAAAGTCATAATTCATATCATTTTTGAGTACATTTTTCTTTCTTATTTCATATCTTTAATTCAATTAATGTTTTTAAAAGAATTTTAGTCTTTATTAAGTTATTTATAGGTTTTAGGTTGGTTCGAGAAAAACGAGCCGTTTTGAAATGTAATCACACATTTGGCCTCAGATGGAAGATTTTTCACCATTAGCGCTTTCTTATATTTCATCACAAGAAAGATAAGGTAGTTAGCTTTCAGTTTCAAGTGATTTGAACGAAATTTAATGATGCATTCAAGAGTTATATCCGATTTGGCGATTGGCGAAGGCATGTCGTTATGGCGAGCAATTGAAGTAGTTGCAGAGTTTGGGGTCAAAGAATGAAGGACCGATCGATCTATCAAAGGGATCGATTGGTCCATGCCTTAGAAGCTTGTTTTTCATCACAAAGTGTGTAAGACTGTCCGGTTCTGTTTCAGATACGTTTTCAAGTCCAGGTTCGACATGATTCACTCCAGACCCAACTCATCTCCTATTTTTTTTTCAGTTCACTAGACACGACTTTTTATAGATATCTTTCATACTTTTAAGTCCTAAAAATTGTTCTTTGTGTGTTATTCATCTCTGAGCTAAGCAATCCATCCTCTTGACAATGGAGAAGATTTCTAATCCTTATCTTAATTTCATTGCAATACAATTATGTCTTGTTTATTGATTTGTGTTGTCCTTTTTTTTATATGTGTGAATAGTTTTCTAATTAAGTGTTAGGATTCTAAGTAGGACTATCTGTGATTCGATGATCTATTTGTTGTTTGAAATTTTCTATTCTTAAGTTATTTGATTCACATGTTTTTAATGCTAAAATTGGCTTAATCCTGTTTTAGATTATAAGTTTGATTTCTAATAAGTACGCAAAATTGGGACTGACGTTATGCCAGTGGAAGCCCAAAACCATCTGCCAAATACTGTAGGCAAGTCAATTGCGAACACTAAAAATTATATTAAATAATATATATATATATATATATATATATATATATATATATATATATATATGTCATATTCTAATTAAAATAATACTGTATTTATGATAACAATTGCTTGCTTAAAAACTTATAATATTTTAATTAAGTAATTTATAAAATAAGGTAATACTTTATAAACTATTAATATTATGTGTTGAATAACATATTAATATTCCATTATTTTTGATTTACTTCATTAGTCAATAAATCTTAAAGTCCACCATAAACTTTCATAAATCGGTCAAAGATTTATGAAATAAATAAAAATAAACTTTCAGAATATTTGTATCAAATTATATATATGCAATATCATTTGAGTTATTATCATTCACAAGCAAAACACCACATTATTATCATATTATATATACTATAAGATCATTTGAATTATCATTCACAAGTAAAACACCACAATGTTTCCGCAATTGACACTAATCTTCATTAGTCAATAACATATTCATATTCCAATATAAATATTAATATTATATGTTGAATAACATATTCATATTCCAATATTTCATTTACTTCATTGGTCAATTAGTCTTCAATTCCACCAAAAATATAATTTTCATAAATTGGTCAAAGATTTATAAAATAAAATCAAAAATATTATGGAAATAAATTACTTTCAGAGAAATTTATCACATTATATATAGTGCAAATCTCTTTTGAGTTATTATCATTCACAAGCAAAACACCACATTATTATCATATTATAAGATCATTTGAATTATTATTCACAAGTAAAACACCACAATGTTTCCGCAGTTGACACTAATCTTTCTTTTCTCTCTTGTTGTAATCCACCCCCTTCATGTCTCAGCCAAGACATGGTGTGTGGCAAATACATCCGCAGCTCCTACACAACTACAAGCTAATATTGATTATGCATGTAGCGAAGGAAAAGTTGACTGTGCAAAAATCAATCCTGGTGGAGTTTGCTTTGATCCAGACACTGTTCTTAGCCATGCATCATTTGTGATGAATGATTTCTACCAGAATCATGGTAGCACTGAAGAGTCGTGTAATTTTAGTGGTACTGGTCAAATCGTTACTGTTGATCCAAGTTATGGTAGTTGTGTGTATACATAGAATACATGGTTTGATGAATGATTTTGTGATTGCAAAGTTTTCTTAGGAAGAATACAATTATGCCGAATAAAAAGTAGTTTTAAACATTATGTAAGGTTAAGAAAAAGTAATGTTATTTTTCATTCAGTTTTAGTCATATGAAGTGTTTTTATCTGGATAAATTTGGCATTATATTCAATATTTCATGTGATTCTCTCATACAACTATGTCCTTACTATTTTATTGCAAACATCATCATTTAGTCAATTTATTAATAAAATTATCCTAAAAATACTTTTTTTGGTAGGAAAAAAAAAATACTAACCTAAGCTCTCAATTTCTTTAGGTTTGGTCAAACAATCTCATTTTCTAATTCCAAAAAATAAAATTCAATATCTCAGAAAATACACTATTTTATGGAACAATAACTAAATTTCCAAAATCAAATAATATTTATATGTTATAAATTAAAGGTAATACAAATATGAAAAGAAAATATTATTTATAATATAACACACTAGTATGTTTATAAACTATTACTCTATTTGTTTCTTATTAATCCAATTTCTAAAAAGAAAAAAATTTCGCTCAAAAAGATATATTTTTAAAATTTTCTATGCAATTTTATCAGTTATTGATTATGAATTGTAAACTTCAACCAAAATAATTTATTATTATTAGTTTAGAGTTAAAGAAAATTGGTAATAAAAACAATAATGCATTTATAATCAGTATTTAATGTGTGAAAAGTTAAGAAAAATTGGATTAGTAAGGAACATATGGAGTATATCCGAGTAACTTAATAAACTCAATCTAATATTAAGTAAACACCTTTTGTAGGTTGTTTCTTTGTTTTGCACGAACCTTTTGTCGATTTTTTATTTTTAATATTAAAGGCGATTTTTAAAATTTATATTTTGACCTTGGTAAAATAAAATCATGGGTCTGCCACTGATTTTGTTAATCATTTTATGAATCATGCTTTATTCCACTTCATCACATCAATAGCCATCTTCTTTGGTCCTGAGTTACACTTAGCTTCCATTGTTTCAAAACTAAGTTTACATTTCTATTTGTATTTAGATGTAAAAAAGAGGGACTTGCAAAATAATTCGTTTGTGTTTGGCATTTATGTTTAAACATTAGAATCAACACATTTTTATTGTTTAATTTTTTTTTTTTTTGAATGTTTAATTAATTGATCAAAGAATAAACCTTATATACAAAGAGTGGCTAAATGAGGAAACGAAAACAAGAACAAAACAGAGCCAGCGATGACTATTACAAGAGCAAATAGAGGATATTATGTGATTGGTGATACATCAAACCAAACATAAAAACAAACATTAAAATAAAACGTAACAAAAAAAATTGGGACATCAACCAATCTCTTATGGCAAGTCGTATGCTTATTGACATAAATCATGCAATACATTTCCAAAGCACAAAGTAACTTTAAACACACACAAAAATTTGAAAAGCCAAATTTAAACATTCATCATCATATCGATTGTGAGACGTCATTGAGAAGTGAGATTGAGGTCATTGACTGAGGCATGAAGCTTTCTCTCCAACACCTCACTAGAGATCTTCCCCATCAAGTGGTAGAAAGCCATGAGCTCAGAGAGTCGCTCAACGTTCATGTTCTTCATTATGTTCATTGCCTTCCTCTGCTTCTCTTCATCAAGCCTAAGTTTTTGCGTAAATGATCCACCGTTCCTCATCGTCGCTCCCATCTCCTTTAGCCTCATCTCTTGCTGTACACTTAGAGCGGTATTTGACTGCAGCCACATAAAAAAGAAACCAAAAATGTGTGGTTATTAAGCCGAACTTATATTGAGTTTGGAAGTCATCATAATTCATTATTATGTTAATCAAACCAAATAGTAATAACATCATTCTTATGCCGGAAAATGGAACAGACTAAACATAGTTCTATCGAACCGTATAAATTAAAAAAAATTATAATAAGTTCATAATTTTAATTAAAACCGTTTATGCAAAATATACTCTATAAATTAATTATAATAATAATTATAGTTTATTTCTGTCTTTCATTTTTTTTCTAATCCGAAGCTAAAACAGCCAAAAAATAAACATATTATTGAAGTATATTTAGTTAACCGGATTTTGTTAATACCGGTTTAGATTAATCACTTGTATATAAACAAGTTTATGTACATTGTTTTCATTTAATGAGAAATCCACATTATTTCTGATCTACTTTAATATGGTATCAGAGACTAACAGAATCTTCTTCCGCCATTGATTTCTCATTCCTTCGCCATTGTCATCTTCTTCATTTCTTCATCTTGAGCTCAATCTAAGCTCGTTTTTCTTTAGCCATGAGTGCTTCGATCACTCCTATGGTTTCCGATTTCGATTTCTTTTTTGTTTATCGCTGTGTTTGATCTTCTTCCATACGAATCTTTCACTTTCTTGTTTCAACATTTTTTTTTTTTGACCTCCATTGTTGCTGGTTCTCTTCGATAACTCAATCCCAGCACAATCCATCGTTGATTCTCTTTTTCAACATTTGAAATGGGAACAATTCCGCCAAATCACACAGCGATACCAGATACTCGTCGTCAATACACGGATCTATATGAGAATCCGTTCTATCTACATTCAACGGACCACGCAGGGTTGGTTCTTGTATCCGATCGGCTTAATTCTGGATCAGAATTTCATTCATGGCGTCGCTCTATTCGTATGGCGCTTAATGTCAGAAATAAGCTCGGATTCATTGATGGTAGTATTACTCAACCTCCTCTTAATCATCCTGATGCTGGATCTTGGTCTAGGTGTAATGATATGGTAGCAACTTGGCTAATGAACTCTGTTTCTAAAAAGATAGGCCAAAGCTTGTTATTCATGTCTACTGCTGAAGCGATTTGGAAAAATTTGATGTCACGTTTTAAGCAGGATGATGCACCTAGAGTCTTTGAAATTGAGCAGCGTTTAGGCTCAATCCAGCAAGGTTCAATGGATGTGAGTACCTATTATACTGAGTTAGTAACTCTGTGGGAGGAATACAAGAATTATGTTGAATTGCCTTTATGTACTTGTGGTAAATGCGATTGTAATGCTGCAAGTTTATGGGAAAAGCTACAACAACGCAGTCGTGTTACCAAGTTTCTGATGGGACTCAATGAAGTGTATGAGCCTACTCGGAGACATATTTTGATGTTGAAACCAATTCCTTCTATAGAAGATGTTTTCAACATGGTTACACAAGATGAGAGGCAGAAGTGTATTAAGCCATCTACTAAGTTGGAGAATGTGGCATTTCAGAGTTCAATAGATACTAATGCTGGATATTATAATGGTCAGTCTGAGAATGTGAATGCTGGATATTACTCTGGTCCTGTTGAGAATGTTGCTTATGCTGCTTTCAGGCCACAACATAGACCTCCTATATGCACTCATTGTGGCCGAACAGGTCATACTATACAAAAGTGCTACAAGGTTCATGGTTACCCTCCTGGTCATAGGTTGGCTCAAAGACCTCCTCAACAGCAGTCTTTTGTTCAGCAATCTTTTGTTCCTCGTGGTCAATTTAACAATGGATCAAGACCACCATTTCCTCAACAGAATCATTTCCAGCAGTCTCAATATCCCAAGAATGGTGCAGTGGCAAATGCAGTAACAAGTTCTACTCCTAGTTCTGCTCTTTATATGCCCTCACCTGCTACAACTGCAACAAGCCTTGATCTTGGCAGTTTCACTCCTGACCAAATCCAGTCTTTGATTCATCAACTCAACACTCAGGCTCGAGTTCAAGAGCAGCCGTCTCCTTACCCTACAGCTACGATAACTGAGCATGGTGCCATGGCCACCACTTCTACCTCTGGTAATGTTTCAATTGAGTTTCCTTCTTCAAGTCTTAGATATGAAAACCATATTTTCACCTTTCAACATCAGTGCTTATCTACTCTTTACTCAATTTTACCTAATGGTGCTTGGATAATTGACAGTGGAGCAACTAGCCATGTATGCTCTGACCTGTCTATGTTTAGTGAAACTTTCCCTGTGACAGGTGTAACAGTCTCTCTCCCAAATGGCACTAGGGTACCAATTACACACACGGGCACAGTGCATATCTCACAAGCATTAATTTTGCATGATGTTCTATATGTTTCTACTTTTAAATTCAATTTACTGAGTGTCAGTTCTTTGTTAAAACATCAAAATTGTTCTGCTCATTTCTATATTGACTCATGTTATCTTCAGGACCATACTCGGGACTTGATGATTGGTAAAGGAATTCTTATGCATAGTCTATACATCTTGGAGACTGCTATCATTTCTTCTACCGTCAATGCATCAGCTAGTTTCTGTGGATCCTTGCAAGTGGATGGACATCTCTGGCATCAACGCCTTGGACATCCATCCTCTATCAAGTTACAACATATGTCTGGTATTTTACCTATGTTTTCTAGTAGTTCTTCTCATAGTCATTGTGAAGTTTGTCCTTTAGCAAAACAGAGAAAATTGCCTTTTGTCTCTAGAAATAATATGTCTGAGTCACCATTTGATTTAATTCATCTAGATATATGGGGTCCTTTTTCAATTGAATCTGTAGAAGGCTATAAATACTTTCTTACTATTGTTGATGATTGTACTAGAGTCACATGGATTTACATGTTAAGAAATAAAAATGATGTTCTTCAGATTTTTCCAGATTTTTTAAAGCATATTAAAACTCAATATCAGTCTGTTGTTAAAGCTATTCGTAGTGATAATGCACCTGAACTTTCATTTACTCAACTTGTTAAAGATCATGGCATGATTCATCACTTTTCATGTCCTTATACCCCGCAACAAAACTCTGTTGTTGAGAGAAAACATCAACACTTGTTGAATGTATCTCGGGCTTTACTTTTTCAATCTAATCTTCCTTTGGTCTATTGGAGTGATTGTGTGCATACTGCTGTGTTTTTGATAAATAGAACTCCTTCTTTGGTTTTAGGAAAAATTTCACCATATGAAAAATTGTTTAAGAAGCTTCCGGATTACAATTTCTTAAGATCTTTTGGCTGTTTGTGTTATGTTTCTACTCTTACTAAAGATAGAACAAAATTTTCACCAAGGGCTGAAGCATGTGTATTTCTTGGTTATCCACCAGGTGTTAAAGGTTACAAAGTTCTAAATCTTCAAACTAATGCAGTCTCAGTCACTAGGAATGTTATTTTTCATGAAAATATATTTCCTTTTAAAAATGTTTCACCTAATTCACCTACTGATGATATATTCTCTACTACAATTTTACCTGCTTCAGTACCTGTTGCTATTGATTTAGTTGATGATATTGATTTAGTTGATGATATTCCTGAGCATATTCCTGCTGCATCATCTCCGATTATTCAGCATGATCCATCTGCATCACGCTCTAGTGTCACCATTACACCAATAGAGACTGTTGCAGCTGACTCAGGACAAGTCTCTCTACCCGTAGCCAGGCCAAAGAGACAAGCTAAAGCTCCAGGTTACTTATCTGAATACCATTGCAATCTCTTACAAATTTCTACTCCTGCTTCTTTTCTTTTAAATCCTTTTACTTTTTCAACTCCTATTCTTTTAAACTCTCACAAAAATTCTACTACACAAAATTCCACTTCTGATTTTTTAGCACTTTCTACTATCTCTGACCCTATTCCAACTCCATCACCAAATAAAAACACTCCATTATATCCCCTTTCTTCAGTTCTTACCTACACCAAATTAAAACCAGAATATCAAGCCTATATCCTTTCTTGCTCAATTGAATCAGAACCACAAAACTTCCATCAGGCTATGGCACATCCTCATTTTCCCAAGGCTATGGATGTGGAAATATCTGCTCTTGAACAAAATGGTACTTGGAGTGTTGAATCTTTACCTCCAGGGAAAACAGTGATTGGATGTAAATGGGTATATACCATAAAATACAACCCAGATGGATCTATAGAACGCTATAAAGCTCGCTTGGTAGCTAAAGGTTATACTCAGCAAGAAGGTATTGATTATATTGATACCTTTTCTCCTGTGGCCAAGCTTGCTAGTGTTAAACTTGTGTTAGGTTTGGCTTCTGTTCATGGCTGGACTCTGACACAAATGGATGTTACAAATGCGTTTTTACATGGTGTATTGGATGAAGAGATCTTCATGAGCTTGCCACAAGGTTATACTCCTCCTAATGGTACTGCATCTCTTCCTCCTAATCCAGTTTGTCGCTTACATAAGTCATTGTATGGCTTGAAACAAGCCTCACGACAATGGTACCACTGCTTCTCAACGATAGTATTAAAGGCTGGTTTTGAACAGTCTCCAGGCGACAATACTCTGTTTGTAAAATGCACCGGCTCCTCATTCACTGCACTATTAGTATATGTTGATGATATACTAATAGCCTCTAATAGTGACAGTGATTTACAGGCCCTTAAGAATGCTCTACATGCGGCTTTCAAGATTAAAGATATGGGGCCTCCAAAGTTTTTTTTAGGATTGGAGATTGCTCGAAATGATACAGGCATATCTATTTGTCAGAGGAAATATGCATTAGACATTCTCGCTTCTACTGGTATGTTAGCCTGTCAGCCTGCTCGTGTTCCTATGGATCCTACAATTCCTTTGACTAAAGAGACAGGGACATTATTGGAGAATGGTACTGCATATAGAGAGCTTGTGGGAAGACTTCTCTATTTGACAATCACAAGGCCTGACATCACATTTGCGGTACATAAGTTGAGCCAATTCTTGTCTTGTCCAACAGATATACATTTCCAAGCAGCTCACAGGGTACTGCGTTATCTCAAAGGTAATCCTGGTCAAGGGTTGTTCTATGCTGCAGATTCTGATCTCTGTCTTAATGCTTTTGCTGATGCGGATTGGGGAACCTGTCAAGATACAAGACGATCAGTTACTGGCTTCTGTGTTTATCTTGGTAAATCATTGATCAGTTGGAAGTCTAAGAAACAACAGACTGTGAGCCGGAGTAGTACTGAAGCAGAGTATCGGAGTATGGCTCTTGCTACATGTGAGCTTCTTTGGCTAAATCAGCTTCTTAAAGACTTGAAGGTAACTGTTCAGAGTTCTGCAAAACTTTTTTGTGACAACAAATCGGCTATACACATTGCTACAAATCCAGTGTTTCATGAACGCACAAAGCACATAGAGATTGATTGTCACACCACAAGAGATCAGGTGAAGAATGGATTTCTGAAGTTGTTTCATGTTACAACTGAGAACCAACATGCAGATATATTGACAAAAGCTCTTCATCCTGGTCCTTTTCACTCACTACTTCAGAGAATGTCAATCTCAAACCTCTTTTCACCTCATCACAGTTCTGTTTAAGAGGTTTGAGGGGGGCGTATTGAAGTATATTTAGTTAACCGGATTTTGTTAATACCGGTTTAGATTAATCACTTGTATATAAACAAGTTTATGTACATTGTTTTCATTTAATGAGAAATCCACATTATTTCTGATCTACTTTAATACATATCAAACTGAAAAATCAAATTTCCACCCTAAAATTATTAATTTCAAAAAAAGAAGAAAAAAAAAGAAGTTATTAACCTTTGCCGACAAAAAAAAAAAAAAGTTATTATTATTAACGATTCAATATACGAAAGGTCAAAATATGACTCCTAGCTTTTTTGGCCTTTGCAATAATAGTATGGATCAAGATCATGTTTAATGCACATAAAACAGTTTGGTGTTATGTACCTCAAGAAACTCAGCTCCAACGTCAAGTTCTGATTCTCTGGATTGGTTATCCAACGAATATGATCTAGTGTACATAGACCTCGCAAGCGAGAAGCTCCTGACAAGTATCTTTCTTTTTTTCTCCATTTCTGGATTGAGTTCTAATTTCTTAGGAACAGACAATGAACTATTAAGCTTCTTTTGACATGCAATCACTGCTTTTGCAAATTCCTAAGACAAAGTATAGTTTAGAGGTATGTGTTAGTGTTGTTGATCTGTCACCATCCATGTTTAAACTCGCATAATGCATGTTATTAAAAAGAAAGAACTCAATCACAAACCTGATAAGCAACAGGACAACCAGGGAAATCAAATTCATCGCTACCATTCTTTCTCATTCTCTCTGGATGAAACTGTAAACCCATTAGGAATTTTCCCTCTTCAGGATTGTACATATCAGGATCATAAAACCCTTCGATCAATCCATCAGGAGCAAAAGCCATTGGCACAAATCTTTGTGCCAATCTCTTAACCCCTTGGTGGTGATAACTATTGACCAAGATCTCCATCTTTTCTTCATCTAAAGAATCTTTGAACCATTTATGCAAAGGGCTGTTTTTTACAATCTTCACCTCATGTCTATAACCATCATAGTCATCATAATCTATATGATTTCTTCTATGTTCCTCAGGAACATTGATTGTGACCTCTTTCTCCAAGTCTTGATAAAGACTTCCACCACAAGCAACATTCAAAACCTACAAGTTTCATTAACACCGTTACTCAACCACTTGGTTTTCCATTTAAGAACTCAACCACTTAGTTAAAGCCAAAGATTGAGTCCTACCCATTGTGACTCTATTTGGCCATTATAGATTCTTTATGTGGCCAAAAAAGTTTTTCTTAAATCAAATTTTAAACTATGTTCTCTTAATCTCTTTTCAACGGAGGGCTAGAATTAATACAAGGATACTTTACCTGTGATCCTCTACAAATTCCTAAGTAAGGAATGTTCTGTTCTAGGCAGAGCTTTGCGAGGGCAAACTCAATAGAGTCTTTTTCTTTGTCGATAGCTGTATCACTTGCATGTGTTTTCCGAATCTCGTCGAGTTCTTGAGGTGAAAGGGATGATATTTCAGACTCGTATAGAGAAGGGTCTATGTCTTCTCCTTCACAGAGAAGAACTCCATGGATAGGCTTGAAGCTCTCTAGCAACTTGTGAACACCAGCCACTCGTGGTACAATCACCGGTACAGCACCGTTCTCGACTATAAGATCAAGATGGTACTCACCTAAAGAAAAACAATCCAACATAATTAAATCTATGAAAATCAAGGGGAAAATGTAAGAACAAAAATATAACATTTTAAGGATCTTTCAAAATGATTATTACCAACGAAATCGACGAATTTGTTCTTGCGAAGAGTGCGTCTAGAGACGACAAGGACACGAGGGAGGATTTGAGAGAGATCATTCACGCTAGGATTTCCCATCTTCTATGTTGTGTAGGAACTAAGACACAAGATATTGTGTGGGTTTTGAGTTGTGAGTGGGAGAGAAAACTGAAGGTAAATTTATAGCGGAGGAGGAGGGTACAGTTAACTATTTATGTTGATGTTGATTGAATGATTATGAAAACACTCTTGTTTGTATTGAACTTTTCTCACGTTTATTTCAAGGTCAAGATAGAAAACATACAATTGCTTTAAAAAAATTCATATACCTTTAAATTAACATTTTCAAGGCATTTTCAAAGGTATCCAATGATGAGGGTTGGGTCATTGACTCATTAGGGGACTAAGATTATTGATTCTTTTCTTTTTGGATAAGATTAACGACTCTTTTGCATCTTGTTGGCTGAGTTAAATTAATAAAATCTTGCTTCCTGCGCTGAGTTAAATTAATGTTATAATATATATTTTCTCACATGGTGAATATGTATGTAAAATTATATATAGCAACATGCTTCCTATGCGCTGCTGAGAATATAATACGATCTTGCTTTCCGAATGGTGGATTAATTAAATAGAAAATTTGTAATAATTAGTGGTTTTAGGAAAGTTGATCAACTCCATAATATAAAAGGTTATTTCTACTTTTAGACAATAGAAAACGTTAACAATTTTTATATAGTCTAGCGAACAAGAGTGAATTTCAACATTTTTGATAGTTACATAACGGATGACTTTTCAATAAGGATGTAATTTTTCAATTTGGGTTTTGTGAAAAAAAAAACCATCCTACTTGCCAATTTTTGCAGATTTATCTTGTATCTCCAAAAAATGCAAATTAATCGTACGAAGTCAAAAATAATACGCAATATAATTTTTTTTTGTTAAGAATCCAATGCATGTTACCGTGAAAACGTTTTTAATATACGTATAAAGGCTATATTTCATATTATTTCCGATTTCGTATGATTAATCTGCATTTTATGGAGGTAAAAGGTAAAATTGTAAAAATTGGCGAGTTTGAGGTTTTTTTGCACAAAACCCTTTCTACTTTAATATCTAATTTATCAAATAAAACCTTTTTATAAGGGTTTACTCCTACAATTTCAGTTATTCAGTATCATAAAACGTGCAAGTATCAATAGCTCAACTTGTAAAGATTTTCAGGCAAAAGCTAGAGGTAGCCGGTTCGAGTATTATTTTGGACGAAATCATATAAAATATTCTGATCCCTGATCTGAAGGGATGTATGAACTTATGTACATGATCTCTTAGTTATTCAAAAAGCTTTAGTGTGGATTTTGAGTTGAGAGAAGGAGAGAAAACTGAAGGTAAATTTAATAGCAAAGGAGGGAACAATTACAGTTAACTATTTCTGTTGATGTTGATTGAATGATTATGAAAACACTCTTGTTGTATTAAACTTTTCTCACGTTTATTTCAAGGTCAAGATAAAAAAATACAATTGTTTAAAATTTCTTATACCTTTAAATAAGATTAGATAAAGAACTCGCGCTCTGCCGCGGGGTATTTTTTTGTAAGTTAGCTTTATTTTAATATAATTACAAGTATGATTGGTAGAAGTTTGAAATGATTTAGATATTTTACCTTTACTTAAATTTTAGTATTTTATTATTTTTATTATGTATGCATACATTAATAAATACATGTTATATATTACTTTTATAAAATAAATATACCGTATAGTCAATTTTGTATTTGTTTTTTTTGTTTTGTTTTATTTTTATAATGTGTATAACGTTTTACAAATATCTGATTTCTTTTTATATGTATATAGTTTTCAAGACTAATATATTTCAAGAACGTTACTTTCTTTTTATTAAATATATACATGGTGCACAACCATAATTTGAATAACACTTAAAATATTTAACATAGACTTTCAATGATTTGTTAAAATGATAACTTATAATTTATTTTAATTATACCATAATTTTAATATAAAATTATTATTCCAATTATGTTACTGGATTTTGTAAAAATTTTACTCATTTTCGTAACTGAGGGAGCTGATGTGGCATGCTGGAGAGATGAGTTGTATTAATTGTTATATTTTGATTGGGTATCATTTTTAATGATGTGTCAGTCTCACAATAGCTTAAAAAGCTGATGTGTCATTGCTGGAGAGACTCTTAGTAGTTTTATTGTATTGATTCTCAAGACATTTTAAAGGTATCCAATTGATGAGGGTTGGGTCATTGAGTCATTAATAGGGGACTAAGATTATTGATTCTTTTCTTTTTGGATAAAATTATCGATTCTTTTGTATATTGTTGACTATATAATCAATTGTTGGGAAATTTGGATCTATAACCAAAAAAAATTTAATAATTAAGGAATTAACCTAAAAAAAAAACTGCTGTGATATTCTCTGTATATTCTATATTAAGACCATTCTACCCCTCTATTCATTGTACGCCTCTCACCTCTCACCTCTCACCTCTAACCTCTTTGTCTACATCAACTTAACTCACAGAGATCTAGAAAAGATGAACAACAAAATAATCCTTTTTTTAATTAGATAGGCTGAGCAAACCGAAGGAGCAACTCCAATCACATACACCAATCGCTTCTCCGATCATGTTTCGACCCGACCAACTTCATTCTCTCTCCCGTCTTGCGCATACACAAAGTAAGGATAGAGTGGACATTTCCCAGCCCACATGCGTTAGTTTCTTAATTTCTAGATTTATAGTGCTATTTTCTTAATTCATTTTTGGAAATCGGTTAGTTCTGCAATTCACCCTCAATTGTTTGTCTTTTTGTTTTTTTTTTCTACCCATATATAGTCAATTGTTGAGACTTAAGAGCTTCCAACTTCTAACGCCAAGAAAGGGATGTATATTACATAAATTTAGAAAAGAGTACTTCAGTTCAAGAAAAAAAAACAGATGACTCACTGAAGATGTTGGTAGAAGAATCATAATTTGTTAGAAATATTTTGCATCGGTCAAGAATCAGTGAATTTAATAAGATTTTGCTTCCTAGCTACGCTGAGTTAAATTAATGTTATAATATATATTTTCTCCCATGGTGAATATGTAAAATTATATATAGCAATATGCTTCCTATGCGCCTAGTATATAATACGATCTTGCTTTCCGAATGGTGGATAAATTAAATAAAAATTTTGTAACAATTAGTGGTTTTAGGAAAGTTGATCAACCATATCATATAAAAGGTTATTTGTACTTTTTGACAGTGAAAACGTAATATTCAAGAATATAAGAAATTTTTATATAGTCTAGAGAACAATAGTGAATTTCAACCTTTTTGATAGTTACATAACGGATGACTTTTCGATAAAAATGTAATTTTTCTACTTCGATATCTAATTTATCAAATAAAACCTTTCTGATTATATGGGTTTATTCTTATAATTTCAGTATCACAAAAACGTGCAATTTCTTTTTGGTACCACCTTCTTATGTGACATCTCGTTTGGCGATACTCTTTATGTAAACATCTCGATCTGAATCATACTATTTCAGTATAATTTCAGTGTCATACTAATTCAGTATAATTTGAGTATCGAAACTTGTAAGATTTTTTATAATTTTAAGAATGTGATTTTCTTCCTATGATTGTTGGGATGATAAGTAAAGACGTAACACTTCCTTCAGCCACCTAAGAAACATCTTCGCAGAGAGTAGTCTTCTGGAACTATATTTTTTATGGTATAGTTATTTAAGATATTCTATATCTGTTAAACTTAAGGTCTAGATAAATAATAAGAATTGAGCTAAGTTGGTAGAGTAAAAATAATTCAATTCATTTGGATGAAACATTTATATTTTGCAAAAAAATTGAATCGACATAATTTAGAAAATTATTTCTCTAGATAGCACCTTAGTGTTAAGAAGAAAAAAAACTAAATGTTATTTTTTTTGTTCATCTAGAAGGTTATATTAAAATGAGGTGGAATTACATAAGCTGGTAAAAAAAGAAAAGACATTCTCAGAGACTAAGCCATATAAGAAAATAAGATATTTCCAGAGACATAAACCCAATCGAAAAAGAACAAAAACTTTTAACAAACTAAAAACAGAAACTAATAATCTAACTAAAAGATTTAGAACTTATACTTTTCACCAAAAAATCTGAAAATGGATTTTTGTCTAATATCCTTAGAAAATCTCATAACAGCGGAGAAGAAAATTCGGTTTTCTTACCTCTTCTGGTGATAAACGAAGACTTTGGATATAAAAATCTTGAGCATCCAATGGTCGACATGACAATGAAACCTTTGTATAGGACTATCAGACAAAGATGTCATGATGATGTCGAGCTAAGTGATTTTGATCTGGTAGGAGGAGCCTGAAACTTAACAGATCTCGCCCTGATTTGAGTGGATGAAACCTAAAATTAAGCCGTGTAAAACTGGCTCAAAACCCAAAATTTAGTGGATAATTTAAGGTTGACATGCAAAAATCTATTAGGAATGAGAGAAGAAAAAACTTTAAAAATCAATTGTCCCAAAACTTTAGATCCATACTGAATAAAATCCGAAGATCTAGACATACCATACAAGCATCTAATTAGCAAACACCAGCAGAGAAACACAACTCAAAGACTAGCAACACCACAATATATACACCGACATCAAATCAAATTAAAATGCCATATTGATGTATCATATTTTTATTGGTTTTGAGATTTGTTTTATTTTTTTATTTCATATATTTTGTTCAGTCAAAGTGTTATTAGAGACTTTTAGTCCTTTCTCGAGTTCCTATAAGTTTTAGGTTGGTTCAGAGGAAAACAACCCATTTTGGTATGTAAACACACATTAGGAGATGCATGATCATGTTGAAGCATCAGAAGTTTTGCCTCAGATGGAGGATTTCGATTTTCAACCATTAGCACTTTTGTATTTCGTCACAAAATAGATAAGGATGTTAGCTTTCATTTTCAAGGGATTTGAACAAAATTTAATGGTGCATTCAAGAGATGTCCGATTTAGCAGTTTCAGAGTTTGGGCTTAGAGTATATTTTAAGTCTAGGTTCGACCCGATTCACTCCAGATCTGACCTAACTCGTTACTCTCTTTCATACTTTTAAGTCCTAAAAGTTGTTCGTTGCTCGGTATTCATCTTTGCGCAAAGGAATTCTTCTTTTTGACAATTGGAGAAGATTTCTCCCTTTTCTTAACTTTATTACAATACAATTATGTTTTCTTCATTGATTTATGTTGTCTCTTATATATGTATGAACAGTTTTCTAATTGGATTTTAGGATTCTAAGTAGGGGTTTTAAGATTCGATGATTTAATTGTTGTTTGAAACTTTCTATTCACATGTACTTATTAATGCTAAAATTAGCATTATGATCATGTTTTAGGCTATAGCATTAAAAACGTACACAAAATTGGGACCGACACCATGTCTGTGGAAGACCACGACCATCCGCTACATAGGCAAGTCAAGTGTTAAAATATTTATGATAAAATTTCTAGCTTAAAAACTCATAAAATTTTAAATATGTAATTTATAATATAAGGTAAGAGTTTATAAACTATAAAATTATATGTTGAATAACATATTAACATTTCATTAGTCAATAAGTCTTAAATCCCAACACAAACTTTCATAAACTGGTCAAAGATTTATAAAATAAAATAAAAATAGTATGGAAAATAAATTACTTCCAAAAGAAATTTTATCATATTATATATAATGCAACTAGGAAGGTACCCACGCTATGCGTGGGTTATCGAATCTGATAATTTTTTAGATATATTTTTTTTACTTCTTAATTTTTTTTTTTTTTTACTTTCTTATCCTTAATTTAATAAAAATTTAACTCAATTTTCATAGTTTCCATTTAATATTAGAATCTTCACATTTATTATCGAATATATCATTGTATTAAGTGAATTAAAACTACATTCCAAAATTATTTTATTAAACTGGTTATTTTTTGTTATGTTTAATAAAATATTGATATATTTGTTAGGACTATATGAAAACAAATGCATAGTACAAATTGTCATAGTACATAAGAATTTTACTAATATTGCATTGAAATTTGAAAACATCACATAAATTAAAAGTTAAAAAATAGTTTTTTTTTTTTTTTAAAACATCCTTTATTATGAAGTAGATGGGATCTTAGGCCTACGAAATGGACAACCTAAACCATCCTCTCGGTTTTATGGTAGGAGAGGAAACGAATGTGCAGACCTCATTGCCAAGGCTGCAATTTTTTTACCCTTTTAACTTTGCTTCTTTTTTAATTAATACCCTTTTTAATACCTTTTTTTTTTAATTAATTACTCTTTCTTGAAAATAGTATATTTTGTTTCGTATCAAAATGCATCTATGACCATTTGTCTCGTAACAATAGATAAACAATTAACCTCCAAATTTCAGTTTGTTTGATATAAGTCTTGAAGATTTTCATTTGACACAAAATATGTATAAATATTAATCAATATCTCTTTAATAAGTGTAAGAGATATCAAAATGATACTTTTGGTTACCATGTGTAATTAGTCCTTCTTAATCATACCTATAATAGACTTAGGTTATAAATATATGATGCCGGTAACCGCCTTAAGATCTATATTTTTTTTATCATATTATTAAAATAAGATAAAATTACATTCAAACATTACGTGGGAACGCAGTCCTATTAACATCCTCCAACAAAATCAGACTCATTTTTTTTCCAGACAATCCTGTAATGAAAGAAACTCCAATTCTAAAGAAAACACATAGGCTGTTAATCCATCTGCTAGACGATTAGATTCCCTATACACATGCGTAACCCGGACTAACCAGTCCTTTGAAATAAAGCCATGACACAGGCGTACCAGGAAGGACAGAGGATGAGCATCGCTTACCCCTGACCGAAGAAAACCTACCACCAACTTTGAGTCCACTCTCAACTCCATCCGCCTAAATCCATGATCCCACGCAATCACTAATCCGTAATAGACTCCCCATAACTCCGCCATCGGTGCTGAGTATATTCCCATATTGAAAGCGAACCCTCCCAACCAAAGTCCATCCCCGTCCAAGAATCGCACCCGTCCGTGTTCAGTGCCACCCAACCCTCTCCCGGCTTCCTCCACGCCACCATGATCTACGTGCGTCATCCCGAGCCTACATCTCCACCTGTCTGAGACTCCACATTAGCCGTCTCATGCGCCTTAGTAACTTCCACCGCCAACTCCTTGAGAAAACGTATTCTGTCCCGACATTTTTCCCTCTCTCCAAACATGTTTCCGCATCTCCACTTCCACGCCCACCAAGCTGCCATACTGAAAAGAGTGACCCAATTGCTTCTCTCATTCGCATGACCTGCATTCAAATTCCCAAACAACCACTCCAATAACGATCTTGAGAAAAAAGATTGTCTCTCCCGTTGAGGAACTAACCGCAGCCAAATCTCCTCCATTGCCGGACAATCCCGTAACACATGCATAATTGGCTCATTCGCCCCATTACAAACCGGACAGACCGCACTCTCACCAATATATTTTCTCACTCTCTCCATATTCTTCATGATAACTTGATGAGAGACTAACCAGAGAAAATAATATCTTAAAAACTGGTGTCTTTTGTAACCTAAGTACCTAAACACGAAACTTGGGAATTATTTAATATATATATGATGCTGGTAACGACTATATGAAAATATTCTCTTTAAAACTGGTTTCTTTTGTAACCTAAGTACCTAACACAAAACTTGGGAATTATGTAAAATCTTTAATGGTGTATCCAATTAATTGATTGTATCTAAAGATGAACCAAGTCGGATAGGAGAGGAAACATAATTTGTCTAGGTGTTTATATATATATATATATAGAATCAATTACGGATTTGTCATATTTTTTAATGTTATTTATGGATTTTGTCATTTTTTGAATAGTTTGTAGATTTTGCCCTTTTTCAGGTTACAAAAATGTGATTTAACATGTACGGGTTAGTCAGTTTCATTTGTTCTTAGGGTTTAGTATTTGGTATAAAGTACGTATTTTTGCAAAAAAGAATCCTAAATACGTACATTTTTAAGCGTTAAAATGTGGTCAATCCGTAAGATTTTAGTAAAAATGGCATTTGAAAAGATTTTTCTTAAAAGTGGCAAAATAGAAAATAGTCCCATATATATATGGTTTTTCTTTTCTTGTTTTTATGTTGTTTGCCATTTTGACTAAAACTACTTTCTTTTCTTTCGAAAATAACATTGTTATAGAACAGATTGGCATTCCGACCAAAATAAGAATAAGAGAATGGCATATGTCTAAACGAATTTCATGTAAAATCATCACTATTGGTCGTTTGTATGCAAACGTTTTCTTTTCGAAGAAGCGTTACTAAAGATGCGAGAAAGGTGGTGAGTAACTGCAGAAACCTAATTGTTTCTAACGGAGGTGACTTATGAAACGTTAGATGATTTTGGTTGGCCTTAATACATGAATCTCAATTTTAATTTCTTATATTAATTGTTCTTTAATTAGAGGACTCAACTGTTTGAATAGATAGATTATATATTTGATATTAAATAGATAATACTTTTAATAAACAAATTAGATAAAATCAAGATATAAAAATACATGTCAAGTGACTACATATCTTTTTACTTTAAATGATTAAAAATAAATCAAATAAAATGTAGGAAAAAATGTGTGAAGTAGATTTATCAATTATGATCGTAAGTTAATGATATTATTGGGAAAACAAATTAGATTAAAAATACATGTAAAGTGTAGCAATTTTATAAAATGAAGTAAATTAAGATTGATATAAAATTTTAAAACTTATGGTTTAAAGTAAATTAAAAGAAACATAGTGGAAATAAAAGAGGACATGTGTCACCAAAAGAGAGTGCCAAATATTGCAATGGTAGGAAAAGTTAGAAGAAAACCTTAGATTTATCAATTATGATAGTAAGTTAATGATATTATTGGCAAAACAAATTAGATTAGAAATACATGTAAAGTGTACCAATTTTATAAAATGAAGTAAATTAAGATTGATATAAAATTTTAAAACTTATGGTTTAAAGTAAATTAAAAGAAACAAAGTGGAAATAAAAGAAGACATGTGTCACCAAAAGAGAGTGCCAAATGTCGCAGTGGTAGGAAAAGTTAGAAGAAAACCTTCTCATATTATATAAGATATCATTTGAGTTATCATTCACAAGCAAAACACCATAATTTTATCATATTATATATATTGCAATCTCATTTGTGTTATCATTCACAAGCAAAACACCACAATGTTTTCGCAATTAACACTAATATTCCTTCTATCTCTCGTTGTAATCCACCCCCTTCATGTCTCGGCCAAGACATGGTGTGTGGCAAACCCATCAGCGGCAGCTACACAACTACAAGCTAATATTGATTGGTTATGTAGCGTAGGAAACATTGATTGTGTAATAATCAATCCTGGTGGACCTTGCTTTGATCCAAATACTGTTATTAGCCATGCATCAGTTGTGATGAATGATTACTACAAGACTCACGGGACCACTGAAGAGGCGTGTAGTTTTAGTGGTACTGGTCAAATCGTTAGTGTTGATCCAAGTTATGGTGGTTGTGCGTATACGTAGAATATACGGTTTGATGAATGATTTTGTGATTGCAAAGTTTTATTAGGAATAATACAATTATGCTTAATCAAAAGTATTGTTAAACATTATGTAAGGTTAATAAAAACTAAAGCTGGTTTTCATTCAGTTTTATTCATATTAAGTGTTTTTCTTGATGAATTTGGAACTATATTCAACATTTTTTAAGATTCTCATACAACTAACTAGTCATCACTGTTTTATTGCAAACATCATCATTTAGTAAGTTTATTAATAAAATTATCCTAAAAATATTTTTTTGGTAAGGTAAAAAAATTCTACATAAGCTCTCAGGTTCTATTGGTTTGGTCAAACGATCTCAGTTTCTAATTCCAAAAAAAATGAAATTCAAGATATGAGAAATTACAATATTCAAGGAACAATAACTAAATTTCCTAGATCAAATAACATTTTTATATTATAAATTACAAGTAATACAAATATAATAAGAAAATATTATTGATAATATAACGCACTAGTATGTCAATAAATTATTACTCCCTTTGTTCCTTATTAATAAAAATTCTAGAGAGAAATTTTTTTTTTCAAAAAAATACTTTTTAAAAACTATCTATGGAAAATTCTGTTTTCTTACCTCCTTTGGAGATAAAACAAGACTTTGGAATGAAACTCTGGAGCATCCAATGGTTGAGAGTTTATTAGGATTGTCAAACGAGGATGTGCTAGTGAGGTCGAGCTAAGTGACTTTGATCTAGTAGGAGGAGCCAGAAACTGAGCAGGTCTTGTCCAAACACTACAAGAAAACACGCGTTTTGCGAGGGAAGAATTTCTAGCTAATCCCTCTCAAATCGACAATCGCAAGGAATTTGCGATGAACGTCAGTTCCTCGCAATTCGCGTCTCGCAAATCGGTAAACGTTGTAAGTCCCTCGCAAATTTTGCAAGGAAAAATTTCTGTAACATATCCCTCACAAAATCTATCTTGTAAATCCCTCGCAATTATTGCTACGGATTTGCGAGATAACATAATAAATTTATAAAAAATAAAACAAAATTAAAATTATTTAAGAAAATAATATAATGTGTTTAAAATTTATTAAAACAAAAAATATAATTGATGTGAAATAATAATATTCAAAATAAAAAAAAAAGTTTAGATCAAATAATCAAATTTAATGAAACTTAACTAAAAATTCCCAAAATAATAACAATATAGAAAATAATAACAATTTCATAAATTTAACAATTAAGTAATTAATATATCAAAATAGATCTCTCTTTCTTTAATTCTTTCTTTGTCTTCTTTCTTGGCTCCGTGCTACCGCCGATCACAATCAACCTCCGCCGTTGCCGCCACCGCCGTTGACGCAACCGCCGTTTTCGCCACCGCCGTCTCTCTTTCTTCCGGCGATCCGAATCCACAACTTGTCTTCACCAAACATATTAGGCATGACCACGGTTACGGTTATTGCAGTTACGGTTTATTAACCTCCGGTTACGGTTATAAAATTTCTCTAACCGTAACCTTAACCGTTATATATACGGTTAAAACGGTTACGGTTAAATACGGTTACGGTTACAACGGTTATGGTTAAATACGGTTACGGTTATTTAATTATTATGATACGGTTAATATCAAAGACAAAAAATTAGGTATTTTTAACCTTTAGAATAAAAATTTTAATGATGATATATCAAATAATATTTATTTTACAATATATAATATATGTGATTATGTACTTTAATATTTATAGTTAATTAGCTATTTTGTTCTGTTAAGTAAGCTAACGAATAACTAAATCAATGGTAATAATTATAATGATTGATTTAATGTTTTATTGACGATACGTATTCCAAACAATACTATAGAAAGGATGTTATGAGAATTAAGAAACGATTACAGGAGTAGAAATAATAACTTGTAAATTATTTATGATTTGATTTGTGGAAAATGAATAGTGGACGAGTGGAGTGGTTTAAATTTAGTAGTGGGCGCATTAAACCATTTAAGGCACTGTTTTAGTGAAATAATTATGTATTTTAGGTTTTAATTGCACGGTTAACCGCACGATTAACCGTACGGTTAACTAACGGTTTTGATACGTTTACGGTTAATTAACGGTTACGGTTAGTATATTTTTTAACCGTAATTAATCTATTTGTACGGTTAACGGTTATGGTTATTAACCGTTTTATACGGTTACGGTTCGGTTACGGTTGAGAAACGGTCCGGTTACGGTCCGAAATACGGTTACGGTTAGCTTTTGGTCATGCCTAAAACATATCATGGAAACTCTCCACATCCGACGAAGATCTGCTTCATCTCCTCCATCTCTCCCTTCTTTGCCTTTAGATCTCTCTCCACCTTCGATTCGGCTCAGCCATCGTCTCCGTCGTCGTCTCCACCTTCGATTTGGCTCCACCGTCATCTCCTCATTCAAAATACGGGAGCGTTAGAGATGAACGATGGCTTTGGCATCTCCTCATTCAAAATACGGGAGCGTTAGAGATGAACGATGGCTTTGGCAAAATCAGATCTGCACTTGCTATTCCCAGAACCGTGTGATTGGCTCCACCACCTTGTGATTTTTCCTTGACTGACATTGACGTACGACCATGGAGAAGATGAAAAGAAGAGAAGAGAAGATAAAGGAGAAAAATAAATAAAATTAAAAAGAAAAGAAGGAAACAATTTCATCCGTTGGATTTAATCCATCAACGGCAGAGAATAAGCCAAAGCTCAATCCTTGTCTCTATAGACTAGCCAATAAGAAGCTTTGGTTTATTTTATTTTTTATTTGGTTTAGTAGTTTTTGATTTAATTTTAATAATGTATGAGTATTAAATTTAAGATTTAGAATATAAGGTTTGGAATTATTAAGGAATTTGGAATTGGGATTTTAGTTTTGAATATTTGAGTATTGATTTAAGGAATGTATGAGTATTGATTTTTTGGTTTAGAGATTTGAATTTATAAGTAAATAGCATTTTTAAAAGGTTGATTTTCTGTAAATTAGTAATATATGTATATTGTTTTAAATATTAGATTTATGTATATATAATGGTTTTTTCTTGGTTTTATGGTTTATGATTTATTTTCTAAGATAAAGAATTTTAAAGTTTAGAGCTTATGATTTAGGGTTTTGAGTTAGGTTAAGGGTTTGGGGTGTGAAATTAAACTAACAAAACATAGAAAAATGTAAAAGTTACTTTTTTCTTAAACTCTCCTAGTAAATCCCTCGCAAACTCTTAATTAGGTTTTTTAAAAAAACACAAAGACATGATTAAATATGATTAATCATGTCTTATTCATTTTCTGATTTATTTTCCTATTTCTAGAAAGTCTCTCAGGAAAAAAAAACATGACTAAATATTTTAAATAATTTAGGGTTTAGGGTAAAGATTTGCGATGGAAGTGCTACGAACGCCTTGCAAATCCCTCGCAAATTCTTTATTTAGGGTTTAGTTTTGCGAGGGAATTACTAGTATCCCTGGCAAAACTCTCGCAAAACCCTCGCAAAATAGATATCAATTTGAAAAAAAACAACAAAACACTACTAAAAATCATTAAGATTCATTATTTTGAATCATTAGGAAGTTAATTATCTACATTAGAATCTACTTTCTCATCATATACTTCGAGTGAATTTTCTTCACATACATCAATGATCATCTTATGTTTTTCTATAATATGAATCAATGTTTATAACATTTTCAAAAGAAAATGTTAATATTGAAACCTATCCAATATTTTTTTATGCATCACCATATATTCAACTTGTCTGATTATATGGTCTCTTAGATTCACATTTATAAATGAAAATCAAAGATCGCAAAACAGTTTTACGTATTTTAGGGTTTAGGGTAAAGATTTGCAAGGTATGTGCGGGTGATTTGCGACGGAATAAATATTTCCCGCAAATTACTCGTAAGTCCCTCGCAAATTTGCGAGGAAACTTTCCCACGCAAAATTTGCGACGGTATTGCGACCCGCGTCTTTCTCGTAGCAAATTACTTGCAATGCCCTCGCAATTTTGCGAGGGATGGCTTCCCTCGCAAATTTCCGTCACAAAGCGAATGTTTTCTTGTAGTATATAAATTAGAAAGCTGATTCGAATGGAAGAAGCCTAAAAATAGGCCGTCTAAAACCGGGTTAAAACCAAAATTACAGTGGGTGGTTTGGAGGTGAAAATGTGAGGGCCTAGAATATCGTGGGTGAAAGAGAAAACAAAAACCTACAAGAAATTCAATAGTCCCAAAACTCTAGAATCATACTGAAAAAATCCAAAGTTCTAGACATATCTATATCGATTTCTAATTTTGGCAAAAACCAACAAAGAAACGGAGCTGAAAGACTAGCCACACCGCAATATATATATAGATTTAGCTATGCATGCTTAATTTGCAACAATCAAAACGCCAAAATATAACCGGAATCTAAACTTCTACCAATGGAAAGCAAGAAAAGAAAACAACGTCAAACTTTAACTAGCACACAAAATTCGGTTAGACGTCATGGCTGTGGAAGCTCACGGCCAGCGACCAAAGAGGCAAGTTAAATAAATTAAGGAAAAGCAGCTAAATATATGTATATTTAATATATATATATATATTAAATATATGTATATTTAATATATATATATATTTAATTTAAATAGTATCATATTTATGAGAATAATTGCTAGCTTAAAAACTCATACTTTTTTGTTATTTATAAAATATGGTAATAGTTTACAAACTTTTAATAATATATTTTGAATAACATATTAATATTCCATGATTTTCGGTTACTTCATTAGTCAATTAGTCTTAGATTCCCCTACAAACTACCATAAATTGGTCAAAGATTAATAAAATAAAATTAAAATAGTATGAAAATAAATTACTTTCACAAGAAAATTTTCTCATATTATATATATATATATATATTGCAATATCATTTGAGTTATCAGTTAAAAGCAAACACCACAATGTTTCCGCAATTGAAACTAATCTTCCTTCTATCTCTAGTTGTAATTCAACCACTTCATATCTTGGCCAAGACATGGTGTGTGGCAGCTGCATCAGCGACAGATACACAACTACAAGCTAATATTGATTGGGCATGTAACGAAGGCCAAGTCGACTGTGGAAAAATCAATCCTGGTGGCGTTTGCTATGAACCAAATACTCCTACTAGCCATGCATCATTTGTGATGAATGATTACTATCGAAATCACGGGAGCACTGAAGAGGCATGTGATTTCAATCATACTGGTCAAATCATTAGTGGTGATCCAAGTTATCGTCGTTGTAGGTATGCGTAGAATACATGGTTTGACGTATGATTTTGTGATTGGAAAGTTTTCTAACGAATAATACAATTATGTGGAATCAAAAGTATTTTTAAACATTTTGTAAGGTTAATAAAAACTAAAGTTATTTATCATTCAGTTTTGGTTGTATTAAGTGTTTTTATCTTGATGATTTTGTCATTATAATCAACATTTGTTGTGATTCTCTCATACAACAAAGTCATTATGTTAACATGAATACAATTTGTGCAAAAACTCTTAGAGTGCTACATGGTATCACAAGTCATCACTATTTTGCAACGAGAACTTTTCTCACCAAGCCAGATGGAACTCAAATTATGACCCCAAACTATTTATCCCCGAAAAAAGTTATATATCTATTTCACTCCCGAAACAAAAGTTCAATATCTGAATCTCCCGAATTAATAGTTCAAGATCTATTAACCCACAAGTCTGGGTTTTATCGGCTTAATGTTTATTTAAACGATTATTAAGGAAACAAAACCCAATTAAACCAAAGAAACCAAATTTCTCTAATCTCTCTCTCTTCATCTCTGTCACTCCAAAAAAACCATGATCCGATCAGACGGCGGGAATGACGAGACGTAGATGACACTGAAAAAAAGCCGATCATCGAAGAGAGGAATCAAAAGATATATAGCTAAGTTTTGTTTATTATGGCTGTTGACAATGTAAATGTAAACAAGCAGTGAGATTGAGATTTGCAATGAGAAATTTACAAAACGTTGTGGAGTATGTTGTATAGATTTGGCAAAGTGATTTCTGGAACTACGATTTATCACAGTTTCAAATATTCAAAACATTTTTTTTCTTTTTTTTGTTCAAAACGAAAGAGATAAAGCGTGCAATAGATGAAGAGAGAGATATATTAGAAAAATCTGATTATTTTTTGTTTAATTGGGTTTAGTTTCTTTAACAATCGGGTAAGTAAACAGTAAACCAACAAAACTCAGGTTTGAGGGTTAATAGATCTCGAACTATTAATTCGGGGAGATTTACATATTGACCTTTTGTTTCGGGGTAAAATAAATATCGAACTTTAGTTTGAGCTTTTATTTGGCTTGATGCCAAAGTTGGAAAATAGTTTTTTTTTTTTTTTTTTTTTTTTTGGAGCAAAAGTTGGAAAATAGTTTAAAGTATAATTATTCCATACTTTTCATTGACTTCCTTAGTCAACTAGTCTTAAATCGCCTCAACAACATTTAAAATTAGTTTCGGTTTCCTGTTTTTTTTGGTCCGGTTCGGGGTGAACCGATCGGTTATTCGGTTATGGGTTATAACCTAGTTCTAAAATCCAAATCTAATCTACTACTCTTATTACTTCTTCTTCTCATTCGTCTTTTAATACTTATTCTTAGAGGAATCTGAAACATTTTTCTTCGATGTGGCGCGGGAGTCTGCCACTCACCGCCATAGCATTTAAAATGCAAAAAAAAAAAGGATTGTTTGGGATCGGACACTAAAATCCAAAATATTTTCTAAAAACCAAATATTTCGGTTAATTTTAGTTTAATTTGAAAATTTTGATTTAACCGATAACTGAACCTAACCAAAAATTTTAAGAAACTCATTTAACCGAATAACCGAATTAACCGATCCACATGAAAATCTTGAGCATCCAATGGTCGACATGATGGTGAAACTTCTGTAAACGAATACTAGGACTGTCGGAAGAAGATGTGCTGGTGATGTCGAGCTAAGTAAATTTGATCTGATGGGAAGAGCCAAAAACTGATCAGGTCTCGCCCAAATTTGAGAGATTATTTGAGTGAAAATAACCTAAAAATAGACCGTATAAAACCGTTTCAAGACCAAAATTATTTGATTGTGTAATAATTCTGGTGGAACTTGCTTTGAACTAAATAATCCTACTAGCCATGAATCATTTGTGATGAATGATTACTACCAGTTGCACGGGTGCACTGAAGAGGGGTGTGAAATGGAAATTTTTCTAATGTCGCTAGAGAATCTGACAACAATGGAGAATAAATTTGGGTTTCCTTAACTTGAGCATCCAATGGTCGACATGACAGTGAAACATTTGTAGAGGATTATTAGGCTTGCCGAAAGAGGATGTGCTGGTGATGTCGAGCTAAGTGACTTTGATTCGGTAGGAAAAGCTAGAAACAGAGCAAGTCTTGCCCAAATTTGAGAGCTGATTTGAGTGGAAGAAACCTAAAAATAAGACATCAAAAACCGGTTCAAAACAAAAATTACAGTGGATGGTTTGAGGCTGAGAGGGCCGAGAATATCTCGGGTGAAATAGAGAAGAAAACCCTACAAGAAAATCAATAGTCGCGAAACTCTAGATCCATACTGAATAAAATCCAAAGATCTAGATATATCTTTACCGGTTTCTATTTTCGGCAAAATCTAACAGAGAATAGCAACTCAAAGACTAGCCACACCAGAATATATATACAAATTTGTCTATGTATGCTTTGCCGCAATACAAATTCTAAAATATAAACGGACCCTAAACTCATACCACTCTTAAGGCAAAAGAATAACAACTTTAAACTTAAAAAAGCACACAATATTCAAACAAACGTCATGGCTGTAGAAGCCCACGGCCAATGGCCAAAGAGACTAAAAATAGTTTTATATAAAAAAAGAAAAGAATAAAGATATGTGTGATATTTTAATTAAAATAACATCGTATTTATGATAACAATTGTTAGCTTAAAAACTCAGAATATTTTATTTAAATAATTTCTAATATAAGGTAATAGTTTATAAATATTAATATTATATGTTGAATAACATATTCATATTCCAATATTTCATTTACTTCATTAGTCAATTAGTCTTCAATTCCACCAAAAATATAATTTTCATAAATTGGTCAAAGATTTATAAAATAAAATCAAAATATTATGGAAAATAAGTTACTTTCAGAAGAAATTTTATCACATTATATATAGTGCAAATCTCTTTTGAGTTATTATCATTCACAAGCAAAACACCACATTATTATCATATTATATACTATAAGATCATTTGAATTATCATTCACAAGTAAAACACCACAATGTTTCCGCAGTTGACACTAATCTTTCTTTTCTCTCTTGTTGTAATCCACCCCCTTCATGTCTCAGCCAAGACATGGTGTGTGGCAAATTCATCGGCGGCACCTAATCAACTACAAGCTAATATTGATTATGCATGTAGCGAAGGAAAAGTTGACTGTGCAAAAATCAATCCCGGTGGAGTTTGCTTTGATCCAGATACTGTTCTTAGCCATGCATCATTTGTGATGAATGATTTCTACCAGAATCATGGGAGCACTGAAGAGTCGTGTAATTTTAGTGGTACTGGTCAAGTCGTTACTGCTGATCCAAGTTATGGTAGTTGTGTGTATACATAGAATACATGGTTTGATGAATGATTTTGTGATTGCAAAGTTTTCTTAGGAATAATACAATTATGCTAAATCAATGTATTGTTAAACATTATGTAAGGTTAATAAAAACTAAAGCTATTTTCATTCAGTTTTATTCATATTAAATGTTTTTATCTTGATGATTTTGCCAAACCTCTAAGAGTGCTACATGGTATGACAAGTGATCACTATTTTATTGCAAATATCATCTACTGAGTCTATTAAAAAAAATTATCCTTTTTTGAAAACAAATTTTGACGATTTCTCGACTTGTAATCGAACTACATCTAGGCTTGATCTCATTTCGGGTGCGTAGGCAGCTCGTCTCTCGAGTACAGATATTTGTAAAAATTATACTATTTTTGGGCATCAAGTTCTACGCTATACATTAATAAATACTATTTTTTTTGTCTACGTTTCTACTAACATTCGCATACTTTTTCTATCTGTTATTGTCTTGTACTATTGATCCTGAGAGTTTTGACCCATAAATAATTTAAAATATTTAAGTGTGTGAATCCGACATCTATGTACGTATTTAATAGCAATTTCATAAACGATGTGTTATCGACAGTCATCTTGAATGTCACCTATATTATAGCGTTTTTGTTATATGGTATGAAAGGGTCTTCTACCATAGCGGTTTTCTTGTCAGCTATGGTATATATGTGGTTCTAGCATTTTAGATTTATGTGCATGCCGTAATTTGTTTAATCGATTATTTTTTTATGTTTATAATATTCAATGTTATGACTTTTATTTTCTACAGTTGTATTAAACAAAATATTCAAGCTACATACAACCATATATATTAACTTTTGAAGATTGGTACAATCGATTCAAATTTTTGTAATCAAACAAAATATAAATGAAAATAATTCGATTGTATGCAGATGTATGAGCTTTCTAATTCATACATTTTAGATATTCCAAATATCTGTCAAAAGGCATCATCCATTTTTCTCAAAGATTTGGCGAACATTAGTTTATTCAACATATGTCAATTTTATCTTTTGGAGTGTTTTGGCATTTGGTTATCCGTTTCTCCCGGAAATATATAAAAATAAACACGAAAATAAACTTTATTTAACCATGTAAGCCAGTACATTAACACAAACGGTTAAACTGTTTCATAAAACGTTTGATATAATGTAATTTATTTCATTTCAATTATTTATTTATAAAATCTCTAGTAGTGTATATTTCAACAAGTAGGATAAGCAACACCACAAGCAACGAGCACTTTGCGAGCGTTTGGAGAGCTAATGTACTGTGCAAACGCAGGGTTCTTAGCGAAACCACAAAGGCATGATTGTTGCTCTGTAAGCTTTGCACAACATGCACCTGAGGGTTGTCCTCCTCCCGTAATCGCGGCAAGGCAAGGCTGAAGCTGCCTTGCGTCACATGTCACTCCCACATTTCCTGTATCTCCCGTGTCTCCTGTATCTCCCGTGTCTGCGGCTTTGACGATGGCAGCCGGGAATGATGTCGAAAGGATGACGAAGACAACGAGTACCAATGTCACGATCTTCATGTCCGGAATTTGGTTGTATTTTATATTTCTCTTAGAGGTCTTGTTTTTAGTATTTATTAGGTTTGGGTTTCGCATTGCATCCCGTAACGCAAAATGCATGTATCTTGCATCGTTAAATAACGTGAACGCAACTAGTCGTCATGCAAAAAGAACCTAGAAACTAAAGGTTGAAAATAAGTAATAGTGACACACGTATTAAATTAGGGTTTGTTAAAAAAATAAATAAATGGGACAACTAGTTAGAGCTTATTAATTTAGATCAAATTATTTCAGCTGAGGGCTAAGAGACCTCCAAAAGAAGAAGAAAACAAAACAAAAGCTCAAGCATCTGTGGTCTAGTGGCAGAGGAAGCTTTGGGAAAGGGTGAAACTCCCAAACCTGAGTTCGATTCTCCCTGGAAACAAAAACACATTTATTTGGGATGTCTGTCAGTTGGGCTTTGGCCCAATTGGTTTACCTGGTAGTCAGAAATGCAGGCGGTCTGACTACCTCCTGTCATTAGTCGGAAGGCACTCCAAACTAGGATCAGACAGTGTGATGACCCAATTTTGGATCTCATGAATCTCATGGCCCGTTTGACCCGAGTCTGCTCGGAGCTCATGGTATCCGTTGAAGCGTTAAACCGTTGAACCACAGGAGTAGTCCACTCTGTTGCACCTTGGTGCATTCCTACCGGGGCTGACCGAATCAGCCGATAGGGTTTATAAGAAAAAAAATTGGTGGTGCATGTAAAAAAATTATAAAATAATAGATTTGACTTTAAAAAAAAAAAATGTAAAATTTATTCAACCAAAAAATCTAGCTATGACATTAGCACTAACCAGCATAATGTTTTTCATAAGACATTTGATTTATGCTATATGTTATTTAATTTTCTTTTATTGTTCATAAAAAATCCCTAAAACTAACATTTGGGCAAAGGTATACCACAAGTCCGCCAGCATTTGGCGATGTAGTTTTTAAACGTTGGCTTGGCCATGAATTGACACAAACATCGACAATATTCAAGCGCCTTTTCAGAACACTCCTTTTGCCAAATTAGTGCTGAAAAATAGTGCTAAGAATATCACGAAGCCGATGAGCACCAAATGTATAATCTTCATGTTTAATTGTTTTACTTACCTCTCTATCTTTACCAAATCGTTTGAATTACTATGTTTGATATGTTAAATATTGAAAGTAGCCGAAAGATAAATCATATGTTACAATAGCCCAATTTGCTAAAATAGCCTAATCACAAATATTGAGTGGGTGAACCAACAATTGAACCAGATCATTATGTCCTCTAGTTGGATTGTTACGATTTAAAACAAAAGACCAACAACACAAATAGGTCTGGGCATATGAGTATTCGACTCGGTTAAGAGTATAAGAGTTTTGGACCCATTTAGGACTCGAGAAATTTCGGTTTAGGTATCGGTTCGGTTCCTATCGATTCCGGAACGGTTCTGATAGAAGAATTTTGGAGCCATTTAATACTTGAAAAAGCGAATATCCTTTTTATTCATATATTTTGTACCCGTTTACTCAAAATTCTATCCGATTACCCGCCATTTTATCCGAATCATCCGAAAATTGTACCTGATTACCCGACATTTTTACCTAATTACATGATATAAGTACATGTTTTATATGTACAAGTGTGTAGTTTCAGATTAGGGTACATGTTCGGATATCAGATCGATTCCAGATATTATCCTATACTCACGGATACGACTACACAGGACCATCGAGTATTTTGGCAATAATCGCATCCGAACCGAACCGGTTATTTCGGGTTGGTTCCTATTAGGATTTTCGGATTCAGTTTTTATGTCCAAGCCTAAACACAAACATCTGCCTAGGGGATGTGGTGTCAACACGTCAAAACGAAAGAACTTTCTCTACTTGTGGAAATATTGTATAGGAGATAAAATTTTATTTGGATATTCTCAATTAGTGTATGTGCTAAAGTTATTTGGAATTGTCTCACATGTCACAATATGTCATATATGTTTAGACCATCTGCATTGGGGGATCACCCCCCCTGATCTAAGCATTATTTAAATCCAAAAAAATGGGTTAATGGGCTTAAGATCAGGAACTGGGCTCTTGACCTGGATCTGTTCTTGTGGGTGTTGCAGGGTGACGTGGCATTTGGGCATTGGTTGGAATATTCAACATATTTGAAATAAATTTGGATAATAAACTATGTATTAATTAGATAAAATATTTTTGTGCTTTTATTAAGTAATATGTTTGTTTGTTTATTGTTATTTATATTTTTAATGTTTTTTTCATAAATATTTAGTATTGTATTTTCACTTTTATTTTCAGTTTTTCATAAATTTGGCATTTGCAATTTATATGTTATTTTTAAATGTTTTAATAATTGTAAAATCTTAATTTAATTTAGATTATTATATTATTAAGTCTTAAGATCTTACACATGTTCTCCCACTAATCAACTTCTAAACAAAAGATCTAAACACATGATCTTACATTATTTTAACATTATATTCTCTATAAGAACACCCTCACATGATCCCCCATTGATGATGCCCTTATGCTACTTGTGGTATCCTTGGCCTCACATACAATGCTCAGAAGAAACAAAACTTTCATAAATTCTCTCCAAATTTTTCCCAAGACAGAACAAAATGATAAGAAAACAGAGACGACGTGAACCAATCATCATCATCTCCTTCTTCTCTTCCATTTATTCTCTGCAACACCACCAACCTTTCTCTTCCTCCAACATCTCACTCACCTGTAAGTTCTCAGATCAATGGGTGAAAGGACTTTAGGTGGAATTGTATCAGTGAAAGCCGCCATTAATAAGTACGGACAAAAAGCTACAAGAAGTGTCATTAAGGTGAATCCAAAGATCAGATTTTTCAGATTCAAAATGTGTAATTTCTTTCATAATTGTGCAAAGAATGCTTTTAGTTTGCTAAAGTTTTGATTTTTGAGAATTGTATATAGTTGGTATAAACCAAAGATCGATTCTTTAGATTAAAGTTTCGATTTTTAATGCAAATGATGCAATTTTGTATGTTAAAGTTTTTGTTTTTGTTATCAGTCTTCTTCGGTTGTGGAGGATTTGCATAAGTCAGGGAAGGAGCTTGGAATCTACAGGGAGAGCAGAAGAGTAGCTGAGTCTGCAAAGGCGAAAGCAGAAGTGGAATTGTGTAAGGCGAAGAAGATAGTAAAGGAGCTTACTTTACGGATAGAGGAGTCGAATCGAAGGTTAAAGTCTCGAAAAATCGATATTGAAGCTGTGATGAATGAGTCAAGGGTAGATAGGAATGGTGGGTATGCTAGGATTATGAGAGAGTTGGAGGATTTGAAGCAAGAATTGAGTAAGCTGAAGCTTGATATAGTGTATGTTTCGAGAGAGAAAGTTGTGGCGGAGAAAGAAGTAATGGAGTTGGGGTCTAGAATGGAGGAGAATTTGAAGTTGTTGGAGAGTCTAAAGTTAGAGGTTGATGTAGCGAATGAAGAACATGTTTTGGTTGAATTGGCGAAGATCGAGGCTTTGAAGGAATGTAAAGAGGTTGAAGAGCAGAGGGAGAGGGAAAGGAAGGAAGTGTTTGAGTCATTGCATAAACGAAAGAAAAGAATAAAGGAAGTGAAGAGAGAGATTGAGAGATCAAACAGCTTTGAGAATGAGTTATCTGAGACTTTATCGGATATTGAGATGTTGGAAACTCAGTTAAAGCTTGTCAAGGAAATGGAGAGGAAGGTTCAGAGAAATGATAGTATGTCGAGATTGAAAAACCGAGCTTTTGAAAGAGGAAAAGATAATTTGTCGGTGTTGAAAGAAGTTATGGAAGCTACTGAAGCGAAGAAGGCGGAACTCGCTTCTATTAAAGCAGAGCTCTTTTGTTTAGTTAATACAATGGATACCTTGAGGAAAGAACTTGACCAAGCAAAAAAAGAAGCAGCTTGGTTAGATAAGATGATACAAAAGGATGATGTAATGATTGAGAGACTCAATACGAAGCTGATTATTGCGAAAGATCAATTAGCAGCAGTATCTGCAGCTGAAGAAAGAATCAGCTATCTTGCTGACAATTTGACTACTTCGTTTGAGAAACTAAAGAACGATAGAGAAGCTGCGAAGAAAGAGGAGCTTAAACTTAAAGAAGAAGCAAGGATCATCGATAAAGAAATACAGAATATCGAAATAGGTTTTGATGGAAAGGAAAAAGAGTTGCTTTCCAAGTTAGATGAGCTTGAGAAAGCAAAGCACGAAGAGGCTTTAGCTCTCAAGAAGCTTGAATCAATGGTAGAGAAAACAATGGAAACTCGGGAAATGGAATCTCAGCGTAATTCAACCATCACAATATCAAGATTCGAGTACGAGTATTTGAGTGGGAAAGCTTGTCACGCGGAAGAAACCGCAGAGAAGAAAGTGGAAGCAGCAATGGCATGGGTCGAAGCACTCAAGGCTAGCACTAAGGCAATTATGATAAAGACAGAATCTTTAAAGAGAGTGAGTGGGAAAACAATGTTGGAAGAAGAAAGGGAATCGTTTAGGATGCAGAGGTCGCTATCGATAAAGAGATTGATCCAGGATGAGATTGAGAAGTTCAAGGAAAACTCAGAAGACAAAGACTTGAACAATTCTCCAAAACCGGTGAGAAAATCGGTTAGGCTGAGCGGGAAATTCACACCGGTTCAGGGAGGGAAGTCGAGAAGATACTCATCTGCAGGGAACAGAGCGACTCCAACTTTCTTTGTAATCAAGAAGAAGAAGAAAGTTCCAAACATGGTCAAATTTTTTAGCCGGAAAAGGCGTAATTCCTCTTTAGAACAATGAGAAGTTTAGTTATCTTGTTGAAGTGAAGTGACTGAAAGTTTTTTTGCTTGCATATGTTTCAAATTGTTTGTAGCTTGTAAGTGATTTATTTGTTTTGCATTTTGTTGTATTTATGTATACTTTAGGTGTATATTAATGAAAATAAAGTATTGCATTTTATAATAGTCAAGTAATTTTGTCATATTTGTTTTCAGTAATTTTAATGGTTTATAGCGAACTAGAACCAACAAATTACATACAAGACCAAGACCAGACGTTGATTTTTTTTTTTTCGGCGTAAATATTTTGTTGACACACAAATCAAAGTAAATTAAACTAAAACCTAATTTAACTACTCCTTTCGTTTCTTTTTACTGGTGTTTAAGGTTTTTGCACATCGATTAAGAAATCATTTAATATTTGTTTATTTCGAAATTAAAACATCATTTTTTATATAATCAACCAATAGAAAAATAATATGCATAATATATATCGTCAAAACTAATAAAAAAAATAATTAATATTACATTGAAAACTGAAGCTATCATCTAATTTAGAACAAAAATTTCTCATAAATCATCAACTAAAAACGGAAGGAGTATAAGAAATGAATAATTTAGTTTTTAATTATTCCTTTCATAAAACAATTATCAATATTTTTAAAATATAATAATCATATTACGAATAATATTTTAATTAAATTACTTGCATCTAAATTTTTTTTGTCAACTAGAATTATATAAAAGATTTGGGGCACAAGTACCTAAAAAAAATGATCTAAATTTTACATTATGTTTTTAACCGAATGGTCGTCGAAATAAAAATTCGTTGATGTAAACCAAATAAAAACCAAATAAACTTATAAAATTATGTAATAAACTAATAATCATAGTAGAAATATTTGGTCACTCAGAAATTTCACTTCAAGTAGTATTATTGTTTTCATGTATTTTCCCGACAAATGTTAACTCTTATTCCTCCCCAAACTAGTTAGATTTGTGACATACTCCAAAACAGAAACAAACAATCTAGAAGTAAACTGGAGTACAAATCAAATCGAACCCAAACTTAAATTGACCGGCACAATAATAATTCTGGTGGAGATTTGACTTTATGATCTTGAAGTAAAATTGTCAATAGATTTCCCCACCACTAACTAAACAACTAGAAACTAGAAAAGCTGTTCCTCATTAACATTACGTGTCCCTTCCTGTTCCAATTATAGCCTCAATCATCGCTAATTCCATTGACATATAAATGTAAGTATATTCACATATAAAATTTTCAAAATATTCTTTATTATATTTTGTTTGATGCATGAATTTAGATGTAACTTTCTTCAAAAAAATAAATATCTTCATAAAATTTAGAATTGAAAAGAAGTTTAAACTGTTGACTTGAAATCTAGCTAGGCCAGTCCAAGCTATATAGCAAACACTATTGTTTTGGAGATATTTAGAAGCCAAACTTTACTCAATTCAGAATTGTGTTTCTCTTTAGAGATGGCTCAATTATTCCTCATTCTCTCCTTAATTCTAACTCATTTTTTTGCCATTGCGACTTCTTTAAACGATCAAGGTCTTGCTCTTCTTTCCTTTAAACAATCCTTACAAAACCAGAGTAGTGACTCTGTTTTTACCAATTGGAACTCTTCAGATTCAAACCCTTGTTTTTGGTTAGGTATTACATGTAATGATGAGCTGAGAGTTGTTTCGATTCGTCTTCCTAATAAACGTCTTTCGGGTTTTCTTCATCCATCCATTGGAAGTCTCTTGTCGCTTCGTCACATTAACCTTAGAGAGAATGAGTTTCAAGGGGAGTTACCTGTGGAACTATATGGACTTAAAGGGCTTCAAAGCTTGGTGCTGTCCGGGAATTCTTTTTCCGGGTTGGTTCCTGAAGAGATTGGGAGGTTGAAGAGTCTAATGACATTGGATCTTTCGGAGAATTCTTTCAACGGTTCGATCCCTTTGTCGCTTATTCGATGCAAGAAGCTGAAAACACTTGTTCTTAGCAAGAATGGTTTCTCTGGAGCTCTTCCAACCGGGTTTGGTTCTAACTTGGTTCATCTTCGGACGCTGAATCTTTCTTTCAATCGATTAACTGGAACGATCCCCGAAGATATCGGAAGTCTGAAGAATCTTAAAGGTACTCTTGATCTTTCTCATAACTTATTCTCAGGTATGATTCCAGCAAGTCTTGGAGATCTCCCGGAGCTTCTATATGTCGATCTTTCTTACAATAATCTCAGTGGTCCGATACCAAAATCCAACGTTTTGTTGAATGCCGGTCCAAATGCTTTCCAAGGGAACCCTTTCCTTTGCGGATTACCGATAAAAGTTTCTTGCACCACAAGAAACACACAAGTAGTTCCTTCTCAACTATATACAAGAAGAGCCAGTCATCATTCTAGACTCTGCATCATCCTTACAGCCACTGGAGGCACAGTCGCCGGAATCATTTTTCTTGCTTCGTTGTTCATCTACTATCTTCGAAAAGCATCAGCTCGTGCAATCAAAGATGAGAACAACCACACAGAAGAGAAACTGAAAAAGACAAAGCCAGAGTTTTTATGTTTCAAGACTGGGAATTCAGAATCTGAAGCGCTAGAGAACAAAAGTCAACAAGTTTTCATGCCAATGGACCCGGAAATCGAATTTGACCTGGACCAGCTTCTGAAAGCCTCGGCTTTTCTTCTAGGGAAGAGCAGGATTGGGCTTGTGTACAAGGTTGTTCTTGAAAACGGGTTAATGTTAGCCGTTAGACGATTGGAAGATAGAGGTTGGCTAAGGCTCAAAGAGTTTCTAGCTGATGTCGAAGCAATGGCGAAAATCAAGCACCCGAATGTCTTGAATCTCAAGGCTTGTTGCTGGTCTCCAGAAGAGAAACTCCTGATCTATGATTACATACCAAATGGTGACCTTGGTTCTGCAATTCAAGGTAAGTGTAGTGTAAGATTTCATAGATCTATGACCATACTTTAGACTTAAAGTTAAGTCTGATTCATACAAGTTTATGACAGGTAGACCTGGTAGCGTGTCTTGCAAGCAACTAACTTGGCCGGTCCGGTTAAGAATATTAAGAGGAATCGCAAAAGGATTAACTTACATTCACGAGTTTAGTCCCAAAAGATACGTCCATGGACATATAAACTCAAGCAACATACTTCTCGGACCGAATCTAGAACCGAAAGTATCCGGTTTCGGTCTAGGTCGTATCGTCGACACATCTTCAGAGATCAGATCAGACCAAATCTCTCCAATGGAAACAAGCTCACCAATCGTCTCTAGAGAATCATATTACCAAGCTCCTGAAGCAGCTTCAAAGATGACTAAACCGTCTCAAAAATGGGACGTGTATTCATTCGGTTTAGTGATACTCGAATTGGTAACCGGAAAATCTCCGGTTAATTCAGAGATGGATTTAGTTATGTGGGTTGAATCGGCTAGTGAGAGAAATAAACCGGTTTGGTATGTTCTTGATCCGGTTTTAGCTCGTGATAGAGATTTGGAGGAGAGTATGGTTCAAGTGATCAAAATCGGTTTAGCTTGTGTGCAGAAGAACCCAGATAAAAGACCACTCATGAGAAATGTCTACGAGAGCTTCGAGAAATTGGTTTCTTCGATTTAATTATTATTAATTAATGATAAATTTTATGTAATAATCAACTATTTTTATGTTCTTACTTCATAATTATAAATTTATAATAAATTGTATGTAATAATTTTTTATTATTTTCATGTTAATCCTTCATAATTAAGAACTGATTAGAAAAATAAAAGGACAAAAGGAAGGATATTTTTGATTGAAAATAAATAATTAACAAAAATGTTAATACAAAATTAACAGAAATGTTTTTAATCATCTATTAAAAATCTTTACCCGAACCCGACCCGGAATTATGAACCGGAGCTTTTTCTCATAGGTCAAATCTATCTTTAATGTCATCGAAACTGTACCCGCCGCCAACTCCAAACCCGTATCCAAACCCGAACCCGATACCGCAACCCATACCGAATCCAAGAACCACATTAGAATGGTTCAGACCTTCAGAGGCAGCTATACCGAGCCCGCCGGTGAGACCAATGCCGATTCCAGCTCCGCAGCCAATGCCGCCTCCGATTCCGGGACCGGCGGTTGTGTTCTTGATGTTATCGATTTGTGTCCGGAGGAATCTGGTAACCGGAAATTCGGATTTCCCGGTTTTGACGTCTGGTTTACGGCTCCAGAGTTTATTATTTGATGCCATGGTTTTGTGAATTGTGATTGGACAAATGACAATCACTGAATTGTGAATTTATGAGTGATGAGAAAATCAGATAAGATTGAGAAAAGATATTTGGTAAGTATTCGATGCATATGGGCTTTTGCGTATTTGTTGGGCTTATTGACGTATGTATTGGGCTTAAACCCATTTAAGTCTCGAGTATTTATCAGTTTTTTTCTTTATAACGAATTAACGACAATGGATAATTTCTACGAACTACATCGCCCATTAGACCTTGACGTTCGGATAATCGGGTCGGGTTCGGATCGGATCTTGGATTTTTTGATCTACAAGTTTAAGATCTGTTCGGATATTTTAAGATTTTCGATCAGGTTTAGTTCAGGGTTTGGATTCGGGTTTATTCAAATATTCGAAAATCAAAATTTTATATTCAAATCTATCAAATTACTTGAAAATTTCGAAAATTCCTAAAATAACACGAATATTTTTACTTGAATATATCTAAAAGACACCGAAAATACACAAAAATAACCAAAATATCCGGAAAAATCCGAATATTTTTCTATATATAAGTATGAATATTACTAATATACCATTAGTGAATAGAAGGGGCGGGTTAGTGCTCCAATATCCTCAGTAGATAGAGGTAGAAGAAGAGTTATAACAGTATACATAGTAGTATACATAGTAGGTAGCGAGATCAAATCAAACATATACTTATATTTGAGGTATGTTCGGATCGGATTTGGGTTCGAATTTTTCGGTTTTAAAGTTTAGGACCCATTCAGATATTTGAAAATTTCGAATTTATGTTATAATCGGGTTTTTTCGGGTCGGGTTTGAGTCGATTCCTCGGCTTTGGGTATTATGCCCAGACCTATCGTCCATGCCATTTCATAGATTGTAGATTGTTCGTTACGTTTGCAAATAAAGGATATTAATCTCCAATATTCCATCTAATATTTGTTATATTAAAAATATTCTCAAAATGACATCGTAGAATGTAATTTCTACGAACTAAATACATATATTTTTTAATATATACTTTTGAATTTTTGCTTCCCAAAGTTTATATCGATAATTATGATAATATATTTAATTTGGATTAGTTATTTAGTTATATGATATATTGATATGTAAAAGAAAGGGTAAGAAGGTAATTTGGGTAGGGTTGTTGGGTTAGAAGGAAGGAAACATTTTCTAGTTAGTTAGCTACAACGATAGATTTTGATTGAAGTATATACACATAAGAAAGAGGGACCATATAGTTAGTTAAAGTTGTGGTCTTGAAGCAAACTCACACATATATTCCTTACCTTACTACGGTCGTTAACAACATGAATCTAAACAAAACATATAAAAAATGTGTATTTTAGTATCAATTAATTAACTATTCTTATTCATGATTGGCCCAAACCAAACTTAAGAAATGAATTTTTCTTCTTTAATTTTGTTTCTTCAAACACATCAATACATACTTGCTTATTCTCCAAATTACAAGCAAAACTTCCCCTCCTAACAAACTTTTTTTTTCCATCTAAATTTTTTCCCAAATAGATTTTTGCTTGACGTTGATGTATATACTTGCTTATTGAATATATTAATAATGTTTTTCACTAGTTTTGTGTTAGTTGAACGTAAATCGGAAATTCAATCATCGATCGAAATTTAATTCTTTTGATTTACGACGGAGTTCCAAGCCAAAATTTGTAACATCTTCGTGGACCGATGATCAATGTATGTAAATTTATCTATCTCTCAAGCGGATCGAACTAACGAGGAGAGAGCTCTAAGCTTCTTTTGGGATCGAAAATTCATCCATGTTATTGACTAAAATAGTAAATATGATCGAACAAAAGGATTTAACATTTTATGGTGAATATTGTCCCAATCTTACGTTTTAAAACTATACACTAAAATAGTTTTATTAATTATTTTCTCACTGTATGTGTAAAACTAAACACTAGTTTTGTTGTTGAAGTTATCTAAAAAAAAAACATATACTAATATTTTGTTAGACATCTCTAACGGTTCTGAAGTTGGCGCGAAAAGTGAAGTAGGTAGAATACTCCTCTGTACTTTACTTAACCATGGAGAATCAACTCACTAACCAATTAAATACATCCTCTAATCAATCACATCCTAAGACCATCTCATCGTACAGTCTCAATTAAGAAATGTAACAATCTTCCCGTAGTCTCTCCCACATACGATCTTTATCCCTTTCTTCTTCCTCACCTCTCTCTCTGTTTCACACTTTGTATATATATATATACAGAGTATTGTTCATATCTTTATTTCACCGCTCTTTCTCTTTCGCTTCTCTAAAGTTCCAAATCTGTGAATCTTCTTCAAGAAGCTTTCGAAAATCACAACAATGGAGAAACTCTCTTCATCTACAATAACAGATCTAGCTTACGTAACAGCGATAAACTCACCACCACCTCCATTATCACCTCTCTCTGAAAAAAGCTTCAACAACAAACATCAAGAAGAATTCGCCGCAAGTTTCGCATCACTCTACAATTCAATTTTCTCACCGGAATCTCAATTCCCGATCTCGTTATCACTCTCTCCTTCTCCTCCGTCCTCTTCCTCACCACCACCTCGCGTCGATACTACAACAGAGCATCGTCTTCGTCAAGCGAGACTTATCCTCGAGTACGATGAACTCAACGAGCATTACGAGCTTTGCCTTAACCGTCTTCAATCTCTAATGACGGAACTTGACTCTCTTCGTCACGAAAATGATTCTCTCCGCTTTGAAAACTCAGATCTACTCAAACTTATTCATCTCTCTACTTCATCTTCTTCCTCCTCCTCCTCCGTCTCTCCACCGCCGATCTATAACCATAACCGCCAATTCTGTCACCAGATCTCCGATTTCGGTCCGATTCATAAGCATTCTCGCTCCGTGAAGAGAAATAATCCAGAGAGAAACTCGTTGCCTAAGAGCATCTCCGTCAGATCTCCAGGTTATCTCAAGATCAACCATGGATTTGGAGTTTCTGATCGTCAAACGAGTCAACTCAGCTCCGACTCGGTAATTCTCACTTTATTTAATTAAATTAATTTTTTAATTTTTTGTTTATTTATTAATGACGTCATAAATATCTATGAAGGTGTCGTCTCAAAAGGTGTGTGTAGGAGAGAGAGAAGCATTAGAGCTTGAGGTATATCGTCAAGGGATGATGAAGACGGAGCTTTGTAACAAATGGCAAGAGACTGGAGCTTGTCCTTACGGCGATAATTGCCAATTTGCTCACGGAATCGGCGAGCTCCGTCCTGTGATTAGGCATCCACGCTACAAAACTGAGGTTTGTAGAATGATTGTCACCGGAGCTATGTGTCCGTACGGTCATCGTTGCCATTTCCGTCACTTACTTACTGATCAAGAGAGGATGATGATGCTCAGTCGCTGATCTGGAGAAGAAGAAGGGTAATAATTAGTGGTTGTGTACAGATTTGATAAATATCGTAACTTTTCTGGGTAATGAATTGAGAAGAAACATATTTGCAATAGGAATAAGGAAAGGGAAAGGTGTTATTATATAAATGTTGGTAGGATTATAGGAATATAATTAGGGATATGGATATGAAGAAATGTGTGGTTCTCTCGGATTAAGCAGGAGAGACTTGAGAAGGAATTTAGATTCAACAAAGATATGAAATTTGTATTGATGAAAGTTTTTTACTTTGTGTAGAACTATGCAATTTTCTTCCAGTTATACTAATTCAATGTTCTTTGTTCTGTTTGATTTGTTTTGGTACCTTATTGAAAGTGCAGAAGTACAGATCATAAACTGTTGTGTTGCTATAGTCTCTTTCTAATTGCTGCAGTGGTGGTGGTAATACATTCATGGGAAATGATTGATTTGGTTTGTTGTGAAATATGAGTTTGTTTTTTTGGTTATCTTGGTTTGTGTATTTATGTGTAATCTCTGCTTACCGGACTCAAGTTTCTGTTTTGCTGATAAACATAGTCTAGATCTTAGGATGGGCATATGTTACTTTATCTAGAACTGTGTTTTGCTGGTCTTACCATTTAGAGAAGAATGCAGTGATTGTGTAGGACGAAATTATATGTATGGAGTTATTGTGTTTAGGGTCGACAAGGGAATATCAATTTCTCTGCAGAAAATTAGTTCTTGACGATTTTGTGATTAGATGTTGTCACTAGTTAGTTCCTGCCATACGCTGAAACTTCGTCTAAGTCATAGTATGTGTATGTGTTAGTTGATCTAAAACTACTTCTTGCTAAAATGGTTTCAACTTACAAAGGATTTAGATTCAACAAAGATATGAAATTTGTATTGATGAAAGTTTTTTGTTTACTTTGTGTAAAACTATGGAACTTTCTTTCAAATTACTTATTCCATGTTTCTATGTTCTGATTGATTTATTTTGGGAGTTAAGATTTCTTGACTTGTTGATAGTAGGAGTCGTAATGCAAAACTACAGATCATAATTGTTATAGTTTTTTTTTCATTGTAAATGCTACAGTGGAGGTGATACATTCATGGGAGAAGATTGACTTGGTTTGTTGTTAATATATGAGTGTGTTTTTTGGTTATCTTGGTTTGTGTATCTATGTCCGAAGAGTAATCTCTCGAAACCGTCAAGTTCCTGCAGTATGCTGATAAACATAGTCTAAATCATAGAATGTGTTAGTTTATCTAGAACTATGTGTTTTCCTGGTCTTACTAGTTGGAGAAGAATGCAGTGATTGTATCGAATGATATTCTTATGTGTCAAGTTGTTCTGTTTAGGGTCAGAATATAGCAATTTCTCTGCAAAAAAACTATTTCTTGACGATTTTCTGATTAGAAGTTGTCACTAGTTAGTTCCTGCCATATGCTGAAAAAAACTTAGTCTAAGTCATAGGATGTGTATGTGTTAGTTGATCTAAAACTACTTCTTTTGCTAAAATGGTTTCAACTTGCAAGGTCGATGAAGTTTGTAGAATGTCATTGGGATACTTACTAGCTGGAAGATACATTGTGAATCTTTAAGAGTAGGAAGATTCAAGTTGGGTTAGATTTGCCTTTCATATGGAGGATGCTTTGTCTATTGGTTAAATTCGGTACTAACTGTGGTCGTAACTGGTAACTTTACTAGACAGTTTTTGATATCAGTATGCTAGTTCGATACGCTACAGTAAAATGTTGTGCCTTAAAATCTAGGTTATTGAATGTCAAATTACATGCAAGCAATTTGACCATTTTTTTTAGAAATAGTGTTGCTTTAGAGAAAGATAACGTTTTACCACTCTCTTAGATTAAAACAGTCTTTGGTTTAGTATTGACTCTCCCTGTAGGTTCGAGCAAAAGATAAAACAAAGAAAAGAAGAATCTTGTGTTCATTTTGTGGCTCTAGCTCTTGTGAACGATTCAAACAACTATATACACCTGAAAATGAGTAATTTTGTTCAGCATCTTATAGCTATATGGCTATATCCTTTGGCATTATGCCCTTGATCTAATCTGGTCATCTCAACTTACCATATTTATTTTGACTGTGCCTGAGAATGTTATCATTTATAGAATTTTAGAGCTACAATAATGATGAATCATCTACTTTATCCGTTTCTGGGATGGTTATCCAACATTTAGAAGATCTTACTAAATGTTGCCACTAGCATACTCCATTATGCAGAGTTGAATCATCGATTGCGTATTGTAGTATACATGGTTCTATCTGTAACGTAGCATGTCACGCCTGGGTGCAACCACTATGGTTCTCTTAACGTAATCCAGTTTAGTAAGAGTGTTAATTGATAAGAAGCGCCTCACATAAGCGGCAAAGTTTAGGGTTTGAATATTTTAATGAAATTGATAATTTTGGGTTGGGCCGGGCCGAATAAAAGAGTTCTAGACCCATGTCTCTTCTCTCTTTCTATACAAATCTACATGGGTCAAATTACTTTTGCTTTTGATAAAGACAATGATTTTTCTATAGTTGATTATAGTGGTAACGTTACCAAGATACTGAATATTAGATTGTTTTTGAAATCAATGTACTCTTTTGACACAAAACTTTAAACCTAGAGGCGAAAAAAAAAAAAAAAAAAAAAACTTTAAACCTAGACCTAGCTATCAGCTTTCAAGATCAGAGGATCAGTAATGGACTTATAGGTCTAGTTATGTTTTATGTGCACAGAGAGCATGTATTTCTGTGTTAGGGTTGAACATTAGTTATATTTTAGTTTCTGTGGATTGTATTTAGATCCCGGAAACAAAACAAGAACGAGATTGTTAGATATATTTGTAAAGATATACGTGAATAATAAGACTTGTGTACTCTGAAACGATGATCTTTGAGGGCGTGAGTTAGTTTTCCAACGATGCTGAAGAGTGAGACCTTTTAAGTTTTAACGTTTAATTTAAATTGAGAATCGTTTTCATTATCCAAAAATCGACTGCAATATTGAACTTGAGGAGTAACTTTTTTTCTAATCAATTAGTAAACAATTGTTGGGTAGCCTTTCTTTTTCAGACATGAAATAATTTATAGACTAAAGTCTTATCAAATCGAGGTTTATATATATATATATATATATATACTATAACAAACCACAAATTCATCAGTTTGATAAGACTATATATAGTTAATATATATATCTTTTAACCTATATCTTGTCAATGTTTTAAAAGTTTTCTGAATTGCCCAATTTATTGCTATAAATGTAATGAAACTATTACAATGAAATAAAAGAAAGGGTTGTAAAAGAAAGGAGAAGAGAAATACGCAAGGGACTACAAGCTTGGTTTGCATCAAGACGACACCAATGAGGGAATCTTCTTTGTAGTTTTTTTTCCTAAAAAAGTTTGCATTAATTTGTATAACATTAATTTTTTCTTTGAATATAATTTCATATTAGATTAAAAAAATATATATATAAGCTCGGAGTTTGGCTGAATCATAACACTAAGTATCCATGAATAGTCAAATAAACTGCCTCGCAAGACAATTGTTTTTAATTCCGCGTGCGATCAACAAATTTGAATAGATTTTATGATGGGATGCTGCGGATCCGGTTATTTTCGCTCTCACCATGTCTCATAGATGACTGCTGGTGCTGTTTTGAGCCGTAGGATGGTTGAGTTGCTGCTGTGAGACTGTCTTTGAAGCCGTGTGAGAAATTTTTGCCAAATGGAGAACCCCATGAAGTGAGAGATTAGCCGAGAGATGCAAAAGTCTCCATAAATCATAGCTATGGGAACATGTTAAAAGTAAATGATCTCTTGTATATTTTATTGAACATATAAGTTATAACACTTCCTTTAATAATACAAACATCCAAAGCTATAACTAATGAGTCAGCGACTAGACAAAAGAAATTCAGACTTAAAGCACACAATCTTTACCTTAATCTCCCCAACGAAACAAACTGATGCTTGAAGATCCATGGTCAGGGCTCTTTGAGAAATAGTTTGATGAAACGATTGAAATTGTTTCATTTTGGTTTCTCGGCCCCAAAGATATAAATTAAGATACGTACTACTAGAAATTGTAACTCTAACTTATTACATACTTTCTCAACAATTGATTACAACCACACCAATTACAAAACCTATTTCCACTTTTAAAATCTTTGAACTTATTGAGCGCTTTTATCACATTCACTATATATCCAGATTTATATGCATGTATTAATGAAGTTTGATTATCAGTCTTTAATTGAATCTAACAAACAAATTTGGATGAAGCCAAGCTAAAATATATACCTTAAAACTCAAACCCATATATATATTTGAAGATAAGAAAACTCAATATAGAAACTTAGAGTATATATAAATTTAACTAAGAACATGATCAATATATCTTGACGAAAACATGTTTAGGCTATAAAATTTGCATTCCTATAGTTGCAAGTCAAAATTAAGCCATGGAAGAAACAAGATAGAAACATAGTTGTGTATATACATATAATATGTCAAAGAAGATGGGCGACCGCAAAATAACCGGTGATGACAGAAGCCTAGAGAGCACAAAGGAGTAAGATGCAAAGAAGCTGCTCCGAATTGTATCTTGTCATCTGTGCTCTCTATCTTCTGTCAACACTATCAATGCCTCCCAAACCATTAAACATTTTTTATTTACAATTGAAAACTATATGGGTATTAATTTGAACCTGATACAATCTCTTAGGGCTATCAAGAACTTGATTAAACACCAAATATTTTGATCATTATAAGCAAATACTGAAGATGTTTATATATATGAGATATATAGTTAGACGTATATATAGGTTTAGAGAAGTACCTAAAGGGTTTGTTGCTAAGATGATGATGATGAAGTTTCTTGAAGCCACTATTTATAGACGCATAGAGGGCAGCGAGATAATTTGTCTGCTCCTGTTGTAGTGATCTTCTTTTTGTTTCAACAAGTTAAAAATAATATTGTAATTAATTGGGTTCCTTTGGTATACGGATTTTAAAATATATCATTGTTAATAAAAAAGAAAAAAAAATATGTTAACTTTTTGGAGCTATATTTTTGCAAGATTTGGTTTACCTCTTTGGGGAAAAAAAAAAGAAGAGGTCAGAACTACGTGTAAAGAGAGATATGTGTACAAGATATCTTTGATATAAAATATGATGAGGTCATTTCAAAGAGAGCCGTCTAGAAACAAAGGATTTTATTCTTCTAATAACGGTCATTACAAATGACAATTTTCAGCAAAGCGAGTACCATGTATTGAGAATGGAACTTCCAAAAATCAATCACAACAAGAAAACGATAATAGTGCATCCTTTTAAGCTCAAACTTGATTATTAATCTAAAAATTTATCAAAAACATAAAAGTCTCTAGACGCTTTAATTTTCTTTGCCACAATTCCTTTTATAGAACTAAGCCAGATGGAAAAGTCGTTTCGACGATCTATGCAACCGACTAAACATACTATTAAACATCCAAGCAACATGTTGGGCTCGGATTAACCTATATTGCATAGAAACTTTCTCCAAAGTCAATTTCCCGTTTCCGAAACGTTTTGAAGGCAAAAACTTTCAGAAACAAGAAACACATTTCTTAATAATCTATTTTTGTAAACACGACAAAAAATCACGTTTCCGTTTTGGAAAAGCAACAAAAAAAATTATTTTATTTTGGATGCTTAATAAATAAAGAATTTAGAAATATTAAGATTTATAATACATTTAATTAATTTTGGGAGACTCGAGATTTAAGATCTTTCTCTCGACGAACCAGAAACTTTATATGATCTTTGATGGAACTAATGAAAATGTGAATGAAATGAGGATGAAAATGCTGGTATAATATTTGAACTTGAGCCTTTTAATCTTTATCTTTTAGAATTTAAGTTAAACTATTTAATATTTATGTTTTGGATTTGTATTTTTTAATTTTTTTTCTTTAATCTAGTTTTATGTTTGTTGTTATATATATATACGATTCCAAAATGTTTCCAATCCCTAATTTAGAAAAAATCGTTTCTCGTATTCAAAACGTTTCATTTCCGTTTCCATGCAACATAGGGATTAACACTCCTTTGTAAGCTGGATTGTTGTGAAATTAAGATTGCATGCGAGGGAAATACTTCACATTTGGGGATTAAATGTTTGATCAACTCTTTGTCTAGCTTCTCTACTACTCCTATGTTGAACCGCATGCAATACAAAGATCTAGCGGATATTCACTTCAACATTCGGACTACTATTTTTCCGCAACTTGCTACACTGTGAAGCTCGTCCTCAAACTAGTTGATGCAAATATAATATTTGGAAGCAACTCATTGCTAGACTTCATTCAGCCAAACTCGACCTATTGCTACAATTCGCAAAGATATCACTTCATGAAGGGTAAAACACAAAAATAAAAATACGTGTCAACTTTTTTCTTATAAATCAAACGAGTTGATTTTACTCAACTTTGAAATTTTTGTAAGTGCCAACTTTGAAATTTTTGAATTTTAGAATAAAGATGAGTAAAGAAGGTATTTATAAAAGAAGATAGTATAATTATGCGGCTAGGGTCTTTGTAATGCCAAGAAAAAAATAAAAAAAATAAAGAAAACAACGAAGAAGAAGATGATCGAATCTTTACTTAAAGATACCCACCCAAAATGGAATAAAGACATAGAAGCCCTATCACTCATTTTTTTATTCTTCGAAACTCCTTTTGGCAACAATTTTTTCAAATTTTCTGTTTTGTCATATCCCTATGAGACCATCAATCAATTGACAATGTATTCGAAATGCTTTTTTTAATATCAATACAGAAATTCGATTTAGCTAAAATTATATCTAAATGTAGACACAAATATAATCGAACACATGATTTATAATTTTAGGGAAAATTGGATATATAGGATATCTACCAAAAATTTTGTCCAAATATTCCCTATATTGGAAGATTGGTCAAATAGTTTTTTTTTAAAATCAAAATCCAACTTTACCCTTATTTTCTCTCAAAATTAATTTAAAACTGATTTTAAAAATAAAACTTCCTAATTTATTTACAAAAATTAAATATAAATCTAAAAGGTCAAAACTGGTTACAAACTAGCAAAGCCCAAAATTTTAGGAATAGATTAATGATCCCGTTAATCTATATGTGTTTGATTTCAGAATTTTCGAATAAAACCAAGTTTTCTTATAACTGTTGTGATTTCTGTAAATCTACTGTAAACAAGGGAGAAAAGAGACGTAAAACTCTACATCATTAATCAATGATAAACTGACTAAAATCCTAAACATAAATAAACTACTTATACAAAATCTTAAACCCTAAAAGTCCTAAACTAAAGCTATAAATAAATTTTTTTTTTTTTTTTCATTATTGTAGAGAACCTACAAACTAATAAAGCTATGAATGGATAAGATCTTAGTTTTTTTTTTTATTAAATAGACAATCAAAGCCAAAATGTTTATGCATTAGTAGAAAATTCTAAATACGTGTAATTTACAAAAATCTAGACGCTTTGCTAGGAAATTATAGATAACTTTAATTGTTTTTACATGTTGATGCTATAATTGTCTATTCATTCCCTTCAATTGTGAGACAATATAACCAAGTAGAGCCAAAGACTTAAAAAAAAAAAAAAAAAGGAGAATTAAACTATAGAGGATCATAGTAGTTGGCTTGGAGGCTTCTCGATACATTCCACATGGAGAAAGTCTTAATTATGTTTGTGTCACATTCCACATTATGAAAGTCCCAATCCCATCGATCATCTGTAGTTTAATTCCATATACCCTTCGAAAGTTAATTGGTTGGCTCAAAATTTCTCTACAGTGTCATTTGCATAAGATTCTACCACACCATGTTCGAGAATCCAATTATTAGTAGTATTATATAGTCGGATAATAGTATTAATTCCCTCTTTTGACCGATGACCAAAATTTTGAAACTAGTAAAAACGACGCATGCATGAGGCATGAGCTAACACCTATTTTAATTTTAATTTTTTATTCTACAAAAAAAAAGAAAAAGAACTAACCAATTTCTTTTGTCAACATTAAAGTTTTGCTCCAATTTATTGTGATATTTCAACCAGTCAAAAACATATTGAACCCATATTCCAATACCATAAGATTGACATATTCGTTTCTTGCTAACAATAATGATTAGCATAATCAATTAGTAATAAACTTTATTGTTCTTGAGCGGTTGCCCAACGATAATGACTACATTTTGTTTCTTTTGTAGTTCTTAGAGTAGTTTCATTGACAGTTTCTAAGAGGGTATCTTAACATTAAATTGATGGAGCTGCTTTTAGTTTAACCCAAGTTTTGACTAAAAAGGTTCAGCAATTAGCAACGAGAAATTTAAACGTTAGCAACATTGGCGCTTATGTTTTACACTTGCAGTGTCTTAATTTTCCGATGATACTACCAACAAGTACCAACTACATAACAAACTCGATATAGTTGTTGAAGTCTGTTGCTATCGCCAAAACATGTCATTAAATCAACGATTATGAAACAAATTAAGATTTGATCGCTAATTGTTAGTCGCTGCAGTAAGTGACAGATGGAAAATAAAACAAAATAAAGCAGATTCAATGTTCTGGTATGGCTAAATTGACCTACAAAACTTTTTTGTTTTTGTTTTTTTTTTGACCTACAAACTTTAAATGATACATAATAGAACCGGATTCAATAGTTTTATGCACAAAAAGCATGGTTCATAGTGAAAGTTGAAGTAAGCATATAAGTCTTATCACTTTGATAAGTTGAGATTCCGTGGATGTTGGAAACCAACTCTAGAGCCTTCAAAGCTATATATTCCACGGAACACTCGTTTCCACATAATGACTGAACGTGTTTTGAAGGGTCCTAGGTAATGACTGAACATATTTCCACTAGAGGTATAGTATTCTGTGTAACAGAAATTTTATTTACGAAAATTTTAGATGGAAAAATCCTAAATATGTTTTTTTTATATATTTATTGTGTGCTTTTTTCCTAAATAACATGATTTTTTATGGATTTAATATGTGTTGTGATTTTTCTTGTTTGCATGTAGTATTATTTATCACAGTAAAAAAAACTAAACCCATGTTTTCTTTATTAGCTCACACTTGTAATATTTATGGTTTCTAGTGCATTTTTCTAAGAAATAGCACGCTATTAAAACTTTCCCCAAATTAATAAACTTTGGGAAAGAGAGAACAAATAAACTTTCCCCAAGCTCACAATAGTATTTATTAACGGTGTTGCTTCTACTTCTACATTTAGCTTTTGTCAATTTTGACTTTTTAAAAAAAATTGAATGTAAAATTGTATTCAACTAAAAAACGTTTTTACAAAAAATATAAATGTTTTTGAAACATAAATTGAAAGGAGTTAGATAGTAATGTTTGAGTTGTATACGAGAGAAATGGGTTACGGTAAGGATCAGGAGGCAAACCATGCCGTCAGACCTTCCTTGTCTCCCATGTCTTGGATTGAGCTGAGCCGATTTCGAACATTTTTATTAATGAGCCAATTTTGACTTCTCGTATAGTTATCTGGAAAGAAAAAAAAAAAACCCTAATTTTTAAAACAAAAATGGAATTGTTCTTGTTTTTATTTATTTAAGAGCTATTGTTCTGTCATATCCAATCATACAATTGTTAATTATATATGGAACCAAAGACAAATTTGGGTACAAAATATTGCGTACTGTCACAGCCTAGTCTAATCAAAGATAATGCATTTGATATATACTTCTCTCAAGGCAGAAGTTTGTTGTAAAGATGATAAGATCGCATGTGCGCTGTAAAATATTTGTTGACCAATACCACGAATCTATCCATAACTGTCTATCTTTAATACCGTAATTTAAATTGTTGCTCTATAATTGAGCGTTACAATTTTATGATCTAACTACATGCATGTGTTTAATTATAAAATTTACATTTTCTTTATGTCACCACGTATCTTCACATAATTGTTGCTAAGAGAAATTAGTCGTTTAATTTAATTTGTACATATTTTGTTATTTAGATCATCTCTAACCTATTATAATTGTATTTTGAAGTTGAGTTTTTTTCGACCTAACTCTAAAATAGAAGAACATGTTAGAAAACTCTATATATACAGAAAAATTTAGAGATATCTATTTTAAGAAAAAAGTATAAAGTAAATAACTATATTAAATAACTTTACCTAGTTCTATTGATATATACATAACCAGTCAATAACAGTAAAAATGTAGACTTAGTTTCTGAAGTATCCACATATATATAAATGTTTCTTACATAACATAACGTAAACCAAAAAAAAAAAAAAACATAACGTAAACCAACCAACTATTCTATAATTAATTGGGCTAACCTCAAAAAGAATCTTTGGGGAAAAAAATCTTTGATGATAACCTTTCATAGATTCACCTATATGAGAACAGCAGCTAAAGTGGCAAAAATAAGAGTTTGAATCCCGTTTGTAAATAATCCAAGGAAGATGACATGTATAAGAACCACTAAAGGTACTAACGAAACCACATCAACAACTAATTTATCGGCTAATATATTTCCGAAAAATCGAAAACCAAGTGATAGGAATTTTCTAAAATCTTCTAAAATATTCTAAAATGTTAATGTGTAACAATAAGAATGTAGACTTAGTCCTTAAATATCCACACACCAAAAAAAACTAGTAAATATGCATATGTGGTAACAGTAATATGTTTATATATATATATATATATTAAAAATTATGGAGTGAGTGGGGAATAGTGGAATGAAGAAAAAGGAATGGAGATAGGGTTGAGAAAGCAAAAGAGAATAAGGAAGAAGCTATAGGGAAGCGACAAGTAAGAAGATGCTTTCCCCAAAGAGAAACGAAGAGATGAGGATAAGACACTGTTTCTGTCGGATTCTTTGTTCCCTCTTCACCTTTTTTTTTTCCTTCTATTGGCCATATTCTTATTGCATCCATCATCCATGATCTCACTCCACACAGAAATACCACACAATTGTATTAACCCTAATATTCTTTTTTGCCAACAATAACATTCTATTTCTTGTCCATAAATACTATTTTAGGTTATAATTACTTTCTGACAAAGGACCTGAGCTGTCTTTTAGTATGAACATCGATCTGTACAATAACATTTACCTTTGGTGTGTTAGACAGCTAAAAGAACATTTACTTTTGATTTTGGTTAAACTGTATATACTCATATTTTAAATTAAAAAAAATCTATTTTCTAAGGAAAAATATTTTTACAACTTCAATTGTATCTGATATATACAAGTTATCAATAGCTTCCAAACTTACGCTACTTCTGATAAGGTTAGATATTCTTGCGAATTAGTACTTTTTCGGTTTTCCCACTACGGAAGCTTAGTCTTGGGGCTAGAGTTTCTCTTTTTTTTTTTTCTGGGGTTCTCAGCTCAACTTGTAAAACAGTCATAGTTTTTTTTAAAAAAAATTGTATAAACAGCCTTTTTACAAAAATGTATATGCATGAGTTTTTTCTATATCTTGTAATTCTAAATGTATCCTTTATCTTATAAAGCACAAGTCACTATACCAATAATACTGTGACATGTGTCAATTCAAAAATTTTTAAAAATAAATAAATCAAGTTTATGTAACAATGTGACGAAACAAAACAATTATTAATTTTAAAAAATAAATCAAATTTCTCCATGATCTCCACAATCTACCGTTACAAGCCATAATTATAGGAGCATGCTTCTTCTTTTTTCCAGCCTTTCTTAAACAAAAATAAAAAATAGATTAATTTTTAACTAAAAAAACAAATTTATGCTCCACGATCTCCACGATTTCCAATTTTTATAAATACCTAATTACACCTTCACATCCATTTGTCAGATGCTTCATTAGTGTTGGATTGTGGTGCTACAAAAGAAGGTTTGCTTTGAATGTTATTTACTTATTTTTATCGATTCACTCGAGAAGAAAATAAAAAGGAAGAACAACAAAGCCAAATGAAAGCACATGATGAGTACAAGCACATGAGTTGTGAGTTATGGAGTTAAAACAGATTTGATCATTCTCTATTTTTTGCACATCTACGACGTTTTGGTCTTACTGACATACATTGTTTTGCAGATTTCTTATTAAATCAAGGAAAATAAAAACAGTCAATATAATGTTGGGATCTATGAAGTGACAAGTCAAGACTCTGGTATATTTATCATATTTTCAGAGATCTCATTATCTTAAAACACATCTATTTCTCTTTTTAATCTAAAAAATGAACAACTTTGGAGATTTAATCTTAATTAGCATAATAATTATATAATATTGTTGTAGTTATAATAAACTTTCATTTGTTTTCCCGTACGTAGTACGGGGCTGCATACTAGTATATGTATAATGTTTAAACACTAGAGGATTTATATGGTCACAAGCAATACCATGTACAAAAAATGAGAGAGTACCAACCAAAATCAAACAAAATGGAAGGAAACCAAAGCCAAAAGAAAACAATAGATAACAAAAAAAAAGCAAAAGACAAAAAAGACAAAGCAGTCAACCCCATTTACTCGACCTATATATTATTAGGGCAACTTTATGACAGACAAAAGACTCGAACTATATATGATATACCTTTTCTCTTTCTTTCTTAATTGGTTGATATTATAGGTGATATGGAATCTGATTGATTAGAAAAATTGCTGTAGATAGGCACGGGCGGTATCCGAGTTTAAGGCAAAATATAAACCCTAAGCTAAAGTTGCAGCCTATTCAACGAGACCCATTATGCTACCGCAAGCAACAAATAATTAGATTCAAAACATACCAACGTGAATTGTTGTCATGGCAGAGCTAACAATTCTTCAACATATCCAGCATGCGTTTTGTTTTTGTTGGTTAAGAATTTTGGCTACAATCTAACTACAAGGCAAAACCGATTTTAACCATATCAAAACTTATTAAAATTACATGTGCTTCTAACCCAAAACCAATTGACAATGAGTGGAGAGATTCATATTCCTTATATACCGCTCAAATCTCTTCCCATTTTTTCAATATGGGACGTTGTTCACATGCTTCCTCAAAATCATAGGCCTTAATTTACATGACCCAGTAATCACAGCATAATCTCTAACACCCTCCCTCGAGATAATGACTCTACAGCCATTAATCTCGGAGTTTCTACAGACCATCTCTCATGGGTACGAAGGTGACCCAGTCAGGGTCTGATTACGGAAGCATGTGGATCGGGCTCTGATACCATATTAAAGTTACATGTGCTTCTAACCTAAAAGCAATTGGGAATGAATACTGGAATAGTCCATATCCCTTATATACTACTCAACTCTCTTCTCATCTTTCTAATGTGGGATGCTATTCACATGCTTCCTCAAGATTATGGACCTAAATTTCATGGCCCAGTAATCTCAACCTAATCTCCAACAAAACTAAAACAAAAAGCGACCATTACATTTGGAACCATTCTTCCTCAGCGACGATGCTCTATTCTTAGCACATTGGTCGATGACTTTGAAGCCAGCAGTAGTTTTTAGGAAAACTATCAAATCCAATACTATAACAACGTCGGCTCGCTTTGGTAATCCGAGATTCACGGACTCTAGGTCACTTTTGTTCTATCTTAATTAGGCTATATATCATTTCATCTGGCTACAATGCCCTGCAAGGCTTACGTTGTAACAATTTTAATTTATCTTTATAAATAGAAACATACAATAAACCAAAACATGAGTACCAATTCAATGTCTAATGTCTATGTTTTGCTTCAAATAAAATATTGATATTTTTAAAAATTGTTTACCTTATTGATTCGTTAGTAGACCTATGAAGTTTTCTTTGGATCCATCTCGGCTGGAGCTTTCGGCCTGGTTTTAAAAATGAGCAGTTCTCGAAAACACCATATTTTTAAGTTTTTGTTCCAAAAATACTACAATTAGTTTTTTTTTTCTAATAATATCATAAATTTAATATCAAAATGAATCAAAACTTTTTTTTTGAATGGTAGAAATATATATATATATATATCTAAATTGAAAATATGGAATCCAAATATAGTTTTTTTAAAAAAATTTATTTGTAATTATTTTGGTTGAATAAATATTTTATATAAAAAATTTATGGTATTTTTTGAAAAATAAATTAGTGAAGGTACTTTCGAAACAAAAACTTAATATTTTTAAAGGTATTTCACCTTAAAAACAAGGGGAACAAAAAGGGAAAATTCTTGAGTTCACTCCTAGGAGTGAACCCTTTTATTCACTCCCTCTTTTTTCTAACTACTTAGAATTTCCCACCTAATAAAAATTAACAAAATAAAAAATTAATGTCATCCATATAAAAACATGTAAGTTATTAAAATAAATCATATAACAATATATCATTGGTGTTAGAGTTTATATGTCGGTTTAGATTTATAAGAGAAGGATTATGATTTAATATTACAATTATAAACGAAGTTATACATCGGTTTGGGTTTATAAGAAAATGTTAGATTTTAGATTTTACAATTATACGAGGTTAAATACCGATTTGAGTTTATAAAGAAGATTTTGAGTTTAGCTTTTAGAATTAAACGAAATAATATCTCGGTTTAGGTTTATAAGGGATGGTTAGGAAAAACCTATCTTGCTAAATAGGTAGTTAGCGTCAAAATATTATTGAGCCTGGACATTGACCGGGAATAATAACTTTTTTTCTTTCAACAAGAATAAAAGTTTTTTAATTGAGGGATAGAATTTAAAAGCTGGATATACCAAAAGAACCAATTCATAACAACAATTATTAAAACAAAATGATCAATTTTAGGAGCGGAGAAAAATCATCTCGCTGCTCTCTATGCGTCTATAAATATTGGCTTCAAGAAATCTCATCATCATCATCATTTAATCAACAACCCTTTTAGTACTTCTCTACACCATCCATATCATGTTATTCTCCTATTTATAACTAAACGGATCATCAACTTCGTTTTTTTTTCATCAAGGTATGTATCAGGCTCTTTCAATATCCTTTTTCAGTCGTAAATCAAAATATCGATATTTAATGGTTTGAGAGGCACTGAGAGTGTTGACAGAAGATAGAGAGCACAGATGATAAGATACAATTCGGAGCAGTTTCTTTGCATCTTACTCCTTTGTGCTCTCTAGCCTTCTGTCATCACCTTTTATTTGCTTTATCCTATCTTTTTAAAGTTTTTTTTTTTTAATATAATTATCTTCTGTAAGAATCCATATAAAAATCAATCTTACATCCACATCTAAGATATTGGCATTGATTGGTAATCACTTTACAAAGCGGTACATAGCGTTACAAAGTATACAGTTTTGACAGTTACCAATCACAAATTTTTTACCAAAAGCGTTACTAAAAGTTTTACTCTCAGCTTTTTTGTACAGCGTTCTCGTACATCTCTTTCGTACAGTTTTGCACTATTCCGGAAAAGCTAACAGTTAACAGCTTTTGGTTATCAATCAGACCCATTGATTGAAGAAGTTATGAATTTATAAAAGCCAAAACACCAGTTTAGTATATATATATATATATTTTGTTTTTGTTATACAAACTATAACCGAATCTAAATTTTTAAATGGATATATTATTAATAAACACATAAGGTCGAAAGTTTGTTACTTTGTTTTATTATCAAGGTCTACCCACAAGATATGACCAGACTATCTCTCTTTCATGTGACTTTGTTTCAAATTCTTCCTGTGTTTTGAATAAAAGAAAAACATCGAACAAAAATGAGGGAAATTTTTAGATGAGATTTTATTTTAAAAATTGATGTATTTTCTCAGTTAGAAAAATGGGATTATAGTCTTACTTCCAATTGTGTCATACTTTTGATAAAAGAATTCCATAAGGTTTGATGGTTTTATAAGTTAAGGTCTTGTTTTATAACTGCAGTGATTAGGATCATGAAATAAACATAAAAATGATTGAAAGTAAATTGTAGCATGTTAGAGCAACAATTTCTACAATAGTAATTAGGGTTAGTAATTATTACCGCAGTATGTAACTTAATGTAAATTGTAGTTACTACAATTTTACCCCAACCTTTGTCTAGACATCACCCTTTCTTCCTCTCGAATGTCATAGGTTGGTGTGAATACAACAAATTCCTCCCCTCGAAGGTCTTGAGTCGGTCCACGTTGTATAAATTCTAGAGTGAATTGGCCACAAGGCTTCATCCACCGACTAAATCCTACACTGTTGCAACTCTTGCTTAGTCCATCTTTGAAGTCTATCGATAAAATGGAGCACCGAATCTTGACTGATATGTTAGGATTTTAAAGTGTAAAGATTTTAAAAATATTGACATAGTTGCGGACCATACATTTTTTTCGAAGTTGAAATTGTTGCTTGATTTTTTCTCTTGAACTCATCCCAAATGTCAATCCAACATGTTCCCTAGACCAACATATCCTCTTTCTGACAGTCCTAGTAATACTTTACAGAGATTTCACCATCATGTCGACATTGGATGCTCAAGATTTTTACTTTCAAAGCCTTGTTTTATCACCAAACGAGATAAGAAAACAAAAATTTCTTCTTCGTTGTTGTCAAATTCTCTAGCGACTTCAGACAAATTTTTGTTTCAAAATTGGGTGAAAAGTATAAGTTTCAAATCATGCAGCTAGATTATTAGTAATGTTAATTTTTTTTAGTTTGTCAAAAACAATTTGTGAGTTATTAAATATATGATTACTTTCTAAAAGTTAAGTTGAAATTAGGTTGAGTTTACTATCTTACTCATCATATATAATAATTTATAGGCATACGAATGTGTTAAATTATCAATAATATTTTCCATCAGAAAAAATATTTCTATATGTTTATTTTAGTTTATAAATCTTAACGCATTATGTTAGTTTCTATCAGAATTTAAGAATAGTTAACAATTGAACGAATATTAATAGTTTAGGAAAGATACAATATTAATAGTTTATGAAAGATACAATATTAATAGTTTATAAACTATTATGTTATAAAATAGTGATGACTTCTACACCATTCTAAGAGTTTTGGCACAAGTTGTATTTATTTTACATAATGACTTTGTTGTAACTTGTAAGAGAGAATCACAAAAAATGTTGAATATAATGACAAATTCATCAATATATAAACATTTATTATGACTAAAATGAATGAAAAATAAATTTAGTTTTTATTAACCTACAAAATATTTAATAATACTTTCGAATTTCGATTCTACATAATTGTATTATTCGCTAGAAAACTTTGCAATCACAAAATTATTCATCAAACAATATATTCTACGTATACCTACAACGACGATAACTTGGATCAGCACCAATTATTTGACCAGTATGATTGAAATCACATGTCTCTTCAGTGTTTCCGTGGTTCTGGTAGTAATCATTCATCACAAATGATGCATCACTAGTAGGAGTATTTGGTTCATAGCAATCTCCACCTAGATTGATTTTTACATAGTCAACTTTTCCTATGCTACATGCCCAATCAATATTAGCTTGTAGTTGTAGTTGTGTATCTGACACACACCATTTTTTGGCCAAGACATGAAGGAGGTGGATTACAACGAGAGATAGAAGGACGATTAGTTTCAATTGCGGAAACATTTTGGTGTTTGCTTGTAAATGATAACTCAAACAATATTGCAATATATATATTTTATATATAATAAAAAAGTTTCCTTTTAAACATAAGCATCTAGAAGCTAACACATAACATCTCTCAAGTTGACATGTGTCCCCTTATATATATATATATATACTAGATTTTAACCCGCAGTGATTTATTTTTTTAAGTTAGTATATATAAAATTTTGCAAATTATATCTCTTTATAAAATATTTATATTTTATAGTTTACAATTGTTATTAAGTAACGGTATACCACGAGTCCACGGGACAATTGTTAATAAACTGATGATTTAACCTGTATTAAAGAGATATGTTAATGATATTTTAAAATTTTATAAATATTGATTCAAACCCGTCCGCCATATAAACACGTTCCGAAATATAACCCGTCCTGTAATTTCTCAACCCGTCCCGTGATTTGTTTTCTAAAAATAGTGATTTTAAGATTTAAGGATTATTTACTATATATAAAAGTTTACAAATTGTATCATTCTCTGAGACATTTATATTTTAATAAACTGAGGATTTAATCTGTATTAAAGCGGCATGTTAATGCTATTTTAAAATTTTATAAATATTGATTCAAATTCGTCCACCATATAACCCCGTTCCAAAATATATACCCGTCCTGTAATTTCTTAACCTGTTCCGTGATTTGTTTTATAAAAATAGTAATTTTAAAAATTTAACAATTATTTATTATATATAAAAATTTGCACATTGTATCATTCTCTAAGATATTTATATTTTATAGTTTACAATTGTTATTAAGTAACATTATACCACAGGACAATTTTTGGTTTTATACAATCTTTTCTAAATGAGACTGATTTGATATGTCTAATATTGGTGGTATTAAAAAAAATTAAGGATTTAATCCGTATTGAAGCGGCGGATTAATGATATTTTAATTTTTTATTATTGTTGATTTAAAAACCTGTCCGGCCATACCCGTTTCGCCAAAACACTCATTTATTTTATTAATGTTGATCTTATTTATGATATGATTCTGAATCATTGTCTAAATATTTTAGTCGATGTGGAACGTTGAACACACATTTTTCGTCAATTGGATAATATATGTCCGTTTTTAAAATTTCGAATTTCAGTATATGCAGAGAAAAGTTTTTTTTTTTTTACTTTATGTATTATATGATGATTCAAAACAGTTAAAACAAATTAAACAAAGATGATAGAAGAATCATAATTCTAAATTTTAATCAAATCTTCTAAATATCTAAATTATTAAATACGGAATATCCGGTGTATGAGTTGGATTAAATATAACCCGACCCAACAAAATTTTTATGACCAAAATTTATAAAAAGGTCGGATACCCATCGTATCCAAATGCATTTTGCTCCACCCACTAAAAATGTACTTTCAAAATACTAGTATAGATATAGTACTAAAGAAGGATTCCTCTAAAACATAAGCTAAGAAAAGGTGACACGTGTTGTCTCTCAAGCTAACATGTGTCCATTTTTATTTGGCAAATACATGTTCTTTATTTTTGAAATGAGATAAACCTTTTCTATTTTAGATTTAGTTATATTTATTTTAAAAGAAATAAAATTATCTTCCTCCTAAAAATATGAGCATTTTTATTTATCATCATTCTAAATATTTCTTAAGATCAAAATATATTAAAGATATATAAGATGTTTTTCATATTATTTTGGTGATATATGACATATCTCCCTATAATTCTATTTCAAGTTTTTGATTCGCTTGAAAATAATTATACAATGTCTAATTTTAAGAATTTACTTACCTTTCACCTTTTGTTATCAAATAAAGTTTATTTTCATGCATATTTGTACAAATGGATGTATATTTATTTTGGAATCCAAGCACACATTGAAAAACACCAGAAGCATATTTTCGGACATGTCCTCTGACAAAGAAAACAGTATCACAGTATCTCAAGGCACTTTGAAGCAGGTACGTGATGTCTACAATTTGGTTATTCTATAGATTTTGTGAAAAGTTTGGTAAATTGAGCACTGATATTTTTTCTTACAACTTTTCATAGGATATGAGCAAAGCAAGAACAGCAGAGAAGAAGAAAAGCACTACAGAGAAAATTGTGAGCTTAAGCGCTCGCCAACAACACTTTTCTGGGAGTCTAAAGGATGCTGCAAAAAGCCTTGGTGGTGAGACTTCCACAAATTTCTAGGCATAGATTTATTTTTGTTAGCACACAAACTATCTAAGCCTTGACTTGGACCAAGAAGCTAAATTTGTCGACAATGCCATTAAGTTAGAAGAGGATATTACCATGAACCAAGCAAGATCAGGTAAGAACCTCTCTATCCATAAACAATAGATGGAGCGATTAGAATCTTAAGACATTTTCAATTTTTGCAGGATCTTTCATGGAGGTTAATGTTAGTGGTCAGCCATGGGGTTGGATGGCCGAACAGTCTGGCTTGAATGGCAGTGAAGGAATAAAGGGCGTTTGCAACTTAAGCTCTCTGGAAATTTCAGATGGATGGATCCAACAATCCGATGCAGTGGCAGTATTGTTGAACCTAACCAATCCATGTCATGCAGCATATCAGATTCATCAAATGGCTCAGGTGCAGTATCTGGGCGAAGGCTCATCTACTTCCATGGAAGATTGAAACCAAATGAGAACCCACAACAATAATAGCGGCAAGAGTGGATCAACAACGCTGATCGTAAATGCCACTTATAGAGAAGACAATGCATGTTTCAAGTTCGAGCCATCGGTTGGGTGTCCTTAGCTCTATAAAGAAGTTGGGAAACATTTTAAACTTCAAGACGGATCGTTTCAACTGAAGTACTTGGATGATGAAGAAAAATGGGTGATGCTGGTTACAGATTATGATCTCCAAGAATGCTTGGAGATACTAAATGGTATGGGAAAACACTCAGTGAAGTTTCTGGTTCGTGATTTGCCTCCCCCTTTAAGTAATTCTGGTGGCAGCAATGGTTACCTTGGAACAGAACAGGCTTATGACATCTACACAGTTATGTATAAAAACAATTTTAGTATAGCGGAGTCGGTAGAAATGTATATGTTTTTTCGTTTTATATGAATCACAGAATAAAAGTTGGATGTAATATCTAGGTTGCTAATGTTGAACTCTGAAAACACCTGTTTACTCATCTTTCATATAAGAAAAGAGAACATTTTTAGTTCGTACGTAAGTCATGGCATAAGCTCTTTGACAACAGAAAAATAGATTACATCAGTGTTTTGTTGAGAAAATATTGTTTCCAGAACAGAGTAAAAACCAGACTAATAACAAATGAAATATTTCTTTATTGTTGACCGCAACCATATTGATGTTTTCATTGCATTAATTTTATCCAGTATACTAGATTTCAACCCGCGGTATAACGCAGGACGGTTTGTTTTTAAAATTAGTAATTTTTTAAATTTAATGGTTATATATTAAATATAAAAGTTTGTAAATTGTATCATTTTATAAGATATTTATATTTTATAATTTACAATTTTTATTAAGTAGTGGTATACCACGGGATAATTTTTGTTTTATATAATTTTATTTTAATCAAGATCATTCGATACGTCTAATACTGGTGGTGTTAAAAAAACTAATAAATAAATATTTAACCCGTATTGAAGCAGCAAATTAATAATATTTTAATTTTTTTGATTCAAACCCGTTCCGTCATATAACCATGTCCTGCAATATAACTGTCCTGTATCATTTTAACTCTTTATATATGTTCAAATATTCTTAATATTAGAAACTTTTTATTGATTTTAAGTATAGAAATTATAATATTTAAAACTTCTTAAAAACTCGTCACGACATATAACTCCGTCTCGCAATATAACCCGTCCCGTTTTATTGCAATATATGTTCAAATGTTCATAATATTATAAACTTTTTATTGATTTTAAATATATAAATTATATTATTTAAAACTTTTTAAAAATCTAAAATTTAATATTTCCGATAAAATTAAGCAGTTAAACTAAAAACTGAATTAAACAGTATACAAGCTTTTAAATTTAGATGTTTGTTAAGTTCAGCTTCCTATACATTCAGATTTGAATTTATTTTGATCTTATTTATAATATGATTCTGAATCTTTGTCTAAACATTTTAGCCAATATGGGACATTGATTGAATACACACTTTTTTTATCAATTGGGTAATATATGTCCGTCTTTAAAATTTTAAATCACAATATATGCAGAAAAAATAATTGAGACTTTTTAAACTTTATGTATTATATGATGATTCAAAATAGTCAAAAGAAAATCAAACAAAAATGATAGGAGAATCGTAATTTTAAATTTTAACCAAATCTTCTAAATATCTATACTTTTAGACATGGAATATCTGGTTCACAATTTCGGATATGTTTTGACTCGATACAAAAAAAAATATGGAATATTCGGTGTAAGATTTTTGAAGTAAATTTTATATCGGGTCAGGTAACCAAAAATCTCGGATAAATTTTTAACCCACCCGATATAAAATGTACTTCAAAAATACTAGTATAGATATCCCCTATATATTAACAGAGAAACATTTAAAAAAAAAAACCTTACCATCATGTGTTATTAACAAGATTGCCACGCTGATGTGTCGCTCTCACAATGATTTGGCTTCTATTTAGATAATTACCCAAGATTTATTAGACTATTTACAGAATTTGCCATTAGTCTCATACATCCATATATCCCATTAATAATTAAAGACATACACTTTTTGTTTATCTTATATTACTATATTTTTATATTTATATTTTTTTTATATACATTTATATAAATTTTCTTTAGCGGATGGGTAAACAATATTTTTATTTATATATATATTTATGTTTATATTTAAATGATAAAATATATACATTTGGTTCAAGAATCTCGAATTCAAAACTACAAAATCTTTACATCTTTCATAAATTTTTTACTTAAATAAATAAGATAATCTCCTTTCTATATATGTTACGAATACTTAAAATCCTATTTTTTTGGAGGAATTCTAACTTTTCGAAGAAAAACATTATAACCACATTTGTATATAAACCAAAATATGACCACATTATAACCATTTCGTAAATAATCCATTCATAATCTAAGAATCGTAGATTTGGAACACTACAAAATCTTAGCTTGGAAACTATCAAATCTCATCTTTGCTAAATTTTGGATTTCTTATACTTATTAAAAAAAAAAATTCTTTTTATACTACAAAATCTCGAAATCTTTAAAACATACGGAAAAACATATTGCCATAAATGGTAACATTTCGTCAATACTTTTTTATCACGTTGAAGCTTTATTCAAGGTTCAAATATTTCACGGGTAAAACATATTCTTATATGAAATAGTCCCAAATTTGAATAAAACAAAAAAAAATTGTAACATGTTTCGTTTTACACAAACGGGTCTTGGATCCCGGATAATAATTTTAATCATAATAATTTTAGTTGAATCACTTCATCCCGCACATCGTGCGGGTTGTTATCTAGTACATATAATATTACACATACAACTTCATATGCGATGGTGGGAAACGATTCGAAGTCAAATGAAAAGGTCAAAAATCAAACTAAAATTTTTGAAAATTCAATTTAATCCATTATTTGGCTGGTTTAGTTTTGGTATAGTTCGGTTTCATATCACAAAGCAAATCGGTTTGGTCCTAAAGATAAAGATAAATAGCACCAACACCAAGTGTTAAACACATAACAAGAAACCCAAAGTTAGCTAAACAGAGAAAATGGCAAAGGCAATAAAATCCGTTTCCATCTTTGTTTTCTTTTTCATCTTCTTCTTGGTTATCTCCGGTAAGCAAACTTACTCTGCGTTTCTTGAAATTATTTTTAGTAAATTAAAAAATCTCTGTGATCATAGCTAGCAAATTCATGAAATGTGATTCTATGTTTTCTTTTGTTTATGACAGTCATGCCGGAGATAGAAGCTCAAGGTAGCGAATGCTTGGAAGAATATGGCGGTGATGTTGGTTTCGGCTTTTGTGCCCCTCGGATATTTCCTACGATTTGTTATACAAGATGCCGTGAAATCAAGGGAGCTAAAGGTGGAAGGTGTCGTTGGGGAGAGGGCAGTAACGTTAAATGCTTATGCGACTCCTGTGATGATACTCCTCAATAAAATCTAAAGTAATCGCGACGCTAATAAATACACTATGGCTGCAGACGCAGACGCAGTCGCAGCCTCGTATGTTTGAATCTTTTGTTATGTACTTATGTTCATCCACAAGTTTTAGTTCTTTATGGTCTGTGTAATAAGTGGATATGAATAGTTTCAAGTGATATTACACTATGGCTGCAGACGCAGACGCAGACGCAGACGCAGACGCAGAAGCAGACGCAGCCTCCGTATGTTTGAATCTTTTGTTATGTTCATGCACAAGTTTTAGTTATGGTATGTGTAATAAGTGGATATGAATAGTTCAAGTGATATTACAATAATGAATGTAAAATGAAAATAAAGAAAAGTATGACTTTTGTTTCGGCGACTATATTTTGGTATACTTTGACTAAGAGAAAAATAAACGTGCGACTTTTGTTGCCTTTTTATTGTATTTTGGTATCCATATGTTCTTATGTGGATAGTGTGTTACTGTGTTCCAATTGTTTTGCGGCTAATCTACCCAGTCAAAGACGAATTCCGCACGTGACATGTGAACAAGAGACTTTGTAATAAAAAATAATTTTGAATTCAACAATGTGACATGGTAATCATATCGGAATCTTTGTTTTCTCTGTTTGAAGTCTCTGAAGTTCTCATTTTCTTCGTTGGTACGTTATAGGGGAAGCTGCAATGAATCATCATTAACAGACAGAGTTCTGATTGTCCATGGATATGTGAAATTATTTACTGTTAATGTTGTTAATTAGCAAAAGGTTAAAATAGTCAACCACAATACAAAAAGTGTTAGTGTCCTAATAGAAGTGTAAACATGTTATTCAACATCCACTAAATTTGACAAATAAAACAAAATTCGGATACCCAAAAATTAACCGGACCATCATATGTACTTAAAGTTCAATGTTTTTACACATTTTCTGAAATATATTTTAATAAACCTTGTACATCCTCTTTTAATATCATTTCTGTTACTTGGTTGCCTTGTGATGTCATCTCGATTACTCTGTCTCGAGCCTTCACTGCCTAAAACCCAGATCAAAGCAAGATTCAAAACTCTATCCAAACAAGAAGAGAGAATACAAAAAAAAAAAAAAAGACAAGTAAATGAGACAGCAAAAAAGAAGCAAAGATATACAAACCTCTTGTTCCCAATTGGTGAAGAAAGTGACAAGAGCAAGAACAATCGTTTGTAAAGTAGAGCCAATCAATATACCGATCCAAAGTCCTTTCCCTCTCAATTTCACAACGAAACACAAGATTGAACCTACCGGGATCCCGACCAGATAATATGATCCTATGTTTGCATAAGCTCCAATATGTTGCCACCCTGTTCCTCTAGCAACTCCTGAAGAAGCATGGATTTTAGGGTTTTTAAGAACAAATAAATTTAGCTCTCTTGGGGGTCAAGTAACAGCTGCAAAGGCTTCGGTCTGGACATTCGAATGTATACAGAGTTTTGATTTTGATGTGAATTGTTTACCTGAGAGTACGGCGAGAAAGCTGTCAACACCAATTGATTGGCAGAGAAAGGGTGTGATTTGAGTTACATAGTCAGCTACTTCACTCTCATTACTGAATATATAAGCCCAATTTCTTCGGTAGCAGTAGAGGGTGATGCTTACTATGGCTGCATCAATCATGCCAAGAAAAATCGCAGAATTAGCCGCGGCTCGAGCTGCCTTTGGATTTCCAGCTCCGAGATTGTTTGAGACGTGTGTGCTATTATAAGACAAAACCAATTGTTCAGAGAAATTTTCCGAGAACAAAAAATATATTGTTACGACTATTGGAAATCAATAAACCTCGCGGCTGCTCCTATTGCATTCACCAGAACGAAATGGAGAGACGACATTGTTAGGCTGTTCAAAGAATAAAGAGTGAAAGATCAAAAGCTTGTTTGAAAAAAATAAAAGGTTACGTTAGAATTTGTAGAAAGTGATATATGTACAATACCAAATAGACAGGACTGATGTTTCGAGCTTTGAGTTTGGTAAGAGTCCTGACATTAGTATAAGAAGCTCAAACGACCACCATTCCAGGCTTTACATACACCCAAAAAAACAGAACATATAGAGTTAAAGATCCATTGAAGACCAAAAATCAAGAAGCCCTAATGTTAGGGATCCATTGAAGATCACAACAAACAAACTTTAAAAATTCAGATGATTTTGTTACCAAGTCATCATCGCAGAGGGAATTGCGAGGGTAATGAACTGCTTCATGCTCAAAAAGATTTCTTGCACCCGAAGATTCCAGTTTTCGCGATACAGAGCAGAGTTTCTCATGAAAACCCAAAGCAAAACTACGTTGAGCCAATACGAAAAACCTATGGACAAAGCAGCGCCGACGATTCCAAATCTAAGTTTATAGACAAGAAGCCACGAAAAGGGAATGTGAAAACAGAGAGCTCCGAGAGAGCTCAAGAAGAGAGGAAGAACCAATCCTTGTGACTGGAAAAACCGAGTCATAGATTGAAGAACAGAGTATCCAAATAAAGCCGGTATGAGCCAGATAGAATATCTACAAGCTAACTGAGAAATGAGAGGATCTTGATGGAAAAGCTCCAAGAGTTTGTCCATAAAAACCCACAGAAGTGAGACTGGGAAACAGAACAAGAGAAGACATAGCATTGAGCCGTAAGTATATGCACTGACTTTCCTAAATTGATCTGCTCCAAAAGCTTGACCACACAGAGTCTCTAACGCACCTGCCAATCCAAACTAAAGATCTAAGTCAGCAGGGACGGTCCAATAAAAATAGTCTTCTTAAAAACAAAATGTGGACACTCCATAACTTTAAAAATGTGTAAATTTGTATTAAAATACTTTCTTACCAACACTTCTTTTTGTTAAAGAAAAAAAAAATGGTAGTACTAAAGATATATTCAGTAAAAAAAGAAAGTGAAAGTTGCATTTTAAAAATTAAAAAGTTTGGCGACCCTTTGGACAGGTCTTTAAGTCGAGAGAGATAAGAGAGAAGAAGAGGAGGAGGAGGAGAATTTTACGAGTAGGCTAAAGCCGGTGACATTGGTAAGAGAAGTGGCAATAGCAACGGCGGAGAGAGAAAGCTCGTCCAAGTGACCAGCCATAACAATGGAGATAACTTGAAGGAGGTACTGAGAAGCAGCCACAGCCACCATTGGAGCAGCCATGGAGCTTACCTTCTTCATCATCTCTGTTGACAAGTAATAACTCGTCTGATCTTCAGATTTCTCATTTCTATAATCTTCTCCTTCTTCATCCTCTTCTTTAGGCACCAACGAGAAGCCCTTTTCCATCTTTTTGATGAAATCTTTTTTCAAAGAATGGATCCAAAAAATGAAAAACTTTGGGAAAGATAAAGAACTCTTCGTTGAATTAGACCCAAAAAAAAAAAAAAAGAACTATTCCTTGACCTTGTGAAATGAATTAAACAATGACGTAAAGACGTGGTCTCAATAAAAGTTGAGTAGGTATGTGAACTTACCGGGGAAGTTAATACAAAACGTTGACTAATTGTCGAATAGATAAAAGAGAATTTATAGCATGCTGGTGGAACTGACATAAACTAATTGAAATTTCGGATAGAATGTATCTATGGCATATCTACATGGTAATTGGTAAGACATGAATATTGCAGAAAAATATGTAAAAACAATTGTTCGGTTTTCAGTGTTTACGGCCACAGTTGATTTTCTTTAAAGAAACAGCCAAAGTTATACTCCCTCCGTTTCAAAATATAAATCGTTTTAGGTAAAAACACGCAGATTAAGAAAATCTACTTTTTAAAAGTTCAATCAATCATAAAAGAGACTGCATAATATAAATAATCATAAAATATTAAAATAATATATAATTTGCATTTAAACTTGAAAACGACTTATATTGTGAAACAAAATACTTTATCCAAAACGCCTTATATTATGAAACGGAGAGAGTAGTAATTTTTTTGCTGATTGTATAACGTGGAACCCACTCAAAACAAAATCTGAATAATCTGCATAATATTAAACTACTCACTCTCAATTTCTCAACTTGTCTGCGTTCAACGAATCCAAAAGTCAAGGATGCTAATCAACATCTATTAAATTTGACAAATAAAAGAAATAATACCCAAAAAATAACCGGATCATCATATGTACTTAATTAAAGTTCAATGATTTTACAAAGTTTCTGAAATATCTTTTATTAAACCTTGTACATCCTCTTTTAATATGATTCTTGTGATGTCATCTCAAATTCTCGATTACTCTGTCTCTAGCCTTCGCTGCCTAAAACCCAAATCAAAACAAGATTCAAAACTCTAGCAAAACAGAAGGAAAAACAAAAATAGGCAAAGATATATATACATACCTCTTGTTCCCAGTTGGTGAAGAAAGTGACAAGAGCAAGAACAATCGTTTGTAAAGTAGAGCCAATTAATATACCGATCCAAAGTCCTTTCCCTCTCAGTTTCACAACAAAACACAAGATCGAACCTACCGGGATCCCGACCAGATAATACGATCCTATGTTTGCATAACCTCCAATATGTTGCCACCCTGTTCCTCTAGCAACTCCTGACGAAGCAAGAATTTTAGGGTTTTTTAGGAAAAGATAAATTTAGCTTTCTTGGGCGTCAAGTAACAGCTGCAAATGCTTCGGTCTATACATCATTATGTGAATTGTTTACCTGAGAATACGGCGAGAAAGCTGTCAACACCAATTGATAGGCAGAGAAAGGGTGTGATTTGAGTTACATAGTCAGCTACTTCACTCTCATTACTGAATATATAAGCCCATTTTCTTCGGTAGCCGTATAGGGTGATGCTTACTATGGCTGCATCAATCACGCTGAGAAAAATCGCAGAATTAGCAACGGCTCGAGCTGCCTTTGGATTTCCAGCTCCTAGCTTGTTTGAGACGTGTGTGCTATTATATGACAAAAACAATGGTTTATAGAAAATATTCATGAACAAAAAGATAAAATGTTTGAAAATTTGGAAATGTAGAAAACCTCGCGGCTGCTCCTATTGCATTCACAAGAACATAATGCAGAGACGACATTGTCAGGCTGTTGGAAGAATAAAGACTGAAAGGTCAAAAGCTTGTTTGAAAAAAAAAAGATTTATGTTAGAATTTGTAGAAACTAGAAAGTGATATATGTACAATACCAAATGGATAAAACCGATGTTTCGAGCTTTGAGTTTGGTAAGAGTCCTGACATTAGTATAAGAAGCTCAAATGACCACCATTCCAAGCTTTACATACACCCAAAAAAACAGAACATATAGAGTTAAAAATCCATTGAAGACCAAAGATCAAGAAGCCCTAATGTTAGGGATCAAAATAAACAAACTTAAAAGGTTAAGAGGATTTTGTTACCAAGTCATCATTGCAGAGGGAATTGCGAGGGTAAAGAACTGCTTCATGCTCAAAAAGATTTCTTGCGTCCGAAGATTCCAGTTTTCGCGATACAGAGCAGAGTTTCTCATGAAAACCCAAAGCAAACCTACGTTGAGCCAATACGAAAAACCTATGGACAAAGCAGCACCAACGATTCCGAATCTCAGTTTGTAGACAAGAAGCCAACAAAAGGGAATGTGAAAACAGAGAGCACCGAGAGAGCTCAAGAAGAGAGGAAGAACCAATCCTTGTGACTGGAAAAACCGAGTCATAGACTGAAGAACAGAGTAACCGAATAAAGCCGGTATAAGCCAGATCGAATATCTACAAGCTAATTGAGAGATGAGAGGATCTTGATGGAAAACCTCCAAGAGTTTGTCCATAAAAACCCATAAAAGTGAGATTGGGAAACAAAACAAGAGAAGGCATAGCATTGAGCTATAAGTGTATGCACCGATTTTCGTAAATTGCTCTGCTCCAAAAGCTTGACCACACAGTGTCTCTAACGCACCTGCCAATCCAAACTAAAGATCTAAGTCAGCACTTTGAAAATAATTTTTGAAAATGTGTAAATTTGTATTAAACTAAAGATCTAAACAACACTTTTTTAGTGAAAGAAACAAACAAAAATGGTAGTACTAAAGATATAATCACTAAAAAATAAGTGATGTTGCATTTTAAAAATTACAAAATTTGGCAACCCTAATTTTTTGCTTAGCATGCTTGTCCTTAGGACCGGTCTATAAGTCGAGAGAGATAAGAGAGAGGAGGAGAAGGAATTTACGAGGAGGCTGAAGCCAGTGACATTGGTAAGAGAAGTGGCGACAGCAACGGCGGAGAGAGAGAGCTCGTCCAAGTGACCAGCCATAACAATGGAGATAACTTGAAGGAGGTACTGAGAAGCAGCCACAGCCACCATTGGAGCAGCCATAAAGCTTACCTTCTTCATCATCTCTGTCTGGTCTTCAGATTTCTCATTATCTTCCTCATCTTTCGGCACCAACAAGAAACCATTTTCCATTGTTTTGATCAAAACTGTTTCTATAGAAGCGTTACAATCAATAAAAATGAATGGATCCAATATTGAAAAACTTGGGGAAAGATAAAGAACTCTTCGTTGACCTTGTGAAATAAATTAACAACAACGCAAACACGTGGTTTTCAATAAAGTAGAGTTAATACAACGCAAACAGGTGATGCGATCTTGCTGAGGAAGTTTTTACAAAACGTTGAATAGTTGTTGATGGAAGTGTGGAACTGACAGAAACTAATGATAAAAGGTCTAAATGGCAAGATATGAACATTGCAGAAAATAATTTTAGCTAGGGAAACTAAATTTTCTTATGTGAGAGGTTTTATAAATTGTTGAAAATATGTAAAAACAAATATTTGTTCGTTTTTCAGTGTTTCCCGCCACCTGTAGTTGATTTTCCTTTAAAGAAAATCAGCCAAACTCATACGCGTGTATCATTTTAAGTTCTGTTTAAGGTTTTTATACACAAATTAAGAAAATACATAAATTATGTTTAATTTTTTTTTTTACATAAAAATATTATTAAATAAAATAAATTCAACCAATAAAAAATATAGTATAAAATATGATATGTCACAAAAAATAAATACATTTAAATTACATAAAAAATTAAAATATCACTTAAAATGAAACAATTTTTTTGGTTAAAACATCACTTAAATATACAGAGGGAGTATTATACATAGGGAAAAAGACTAGAGTAATCCAAATTAAAGGTTTAACCGCCATACAAACAGAGAAATCACACCGACCCGCTCTCCAACTTTCGCCGCATGTCACATCAGCCACAACCGACGGACGAGCCAAGAGAAGATCCACCGTGAAACCTCCGGTATCCTCAACTAGACAAGGAATCAATTGGAGACTACTCACTCCGTCGAGGAATCGCCACAACAATATCGAGGAGCGGATATCCACAACCTTACTTTGTCAGAGAAGAAAAAGGCAAATCTAGCGGCTCCGATTGAAACTCCAATGCCGAGTTGAAGATCGAAAGGTGAAAGAAGAAACCCAATATCTACTTTTGTTTAGTATGATCTTAAATTTCATTCTATGAATTTTTTATCAGTATCCACCCAAAACAAATTGGATACAATCTATAAAAATTTATAAAGGTTTTATATGTTATATTTATCTCTATATATATTTGTATATATATATATATATATTACCAAAACAAAAAAGGATATCTGATTTTTTAAATTTTAAATTTTTTAATTTTCTTCGTTTCTTACGAATAACGTACTAAAAAAAATTATATATGTTCCATAAATTTATAAATATCCGGATTTTCTGAATCCGTTCAAAATGAATAGATTATTAACTTGAATATTACAGATATTTTACGCAAACCAATTTTGCATGTCTATTCATTGTCCAAAGATTTAGTTTATTGGTATTGATGTGTTTGGATTTTTTTTTTCTTTTTGTGTGTTAAATTTAACTTCTTTTGTTATATCCATGTGTTGTTCCTCCCGTGGAAAATGTTTCCACGTGTTGCCCGCTATTAAAATAATGAAATACTCACCATGACACTATCGAGCAATCTTACACAAATTTGCTCTTTGCCTTCTTCTTCTTTTTTTTTGTCTTTTGTTATTTCTCTCAAGATAACTACTCTTCATCATCACAATATGGTACATGCACAGTTGAATCTTATTCGGAAGATTGTAGGAATATTAGGAAACTTCATCTCTCTATGTTTGTTTCTGTCACCAACGCCAACGTTTGTACACATAGTGAAAAAAAAGTCAGTGGAAAAATACTCACCAATGCCATATTTAGCCACTCTCCTAAACTGTTTGGTTCGGGCTCTTTATGGACTTCCTATGGTACATCCTGATAGCACCTTGCTCGTTACAATCAGCGGTATAGGAATCGTTGTCGAAATCGTCTTCCTTACCATCTTTTTCGTTTTTTGTGATCGTCAACAACATCGGTTGGTAATATCCGCTGTTTTAACGGTTCAAGCTGTGTTTGTCGCTACCCTTGCGGTTTTGGTCTTAACTCTGGAACACACTACCGAACAACGGACAATAAGCGTTGGGATTGTATCTTGCGTTTTCAACGCTATGATGTATGCTTCTCCATTGTCCGTCATGAAAATGGTAATAAAAACAAAAAGTTTAGAGTTCATGCCGTTTTTGTTATCGGTAGTTGGTTTTCTAAATGCAGGTGTTTGGACAATTTATGGCTTTGTGCCTTTTGATCCATTTTTGGCTATACCAAATGGGATTGGGTGTGTGTTTGGACTAGTACAATTAATATTGTATGGTACCTACTATAAGTCCACTAAAGGGATAATGGAGGAAAGGAAGAAGCGACTCGGCTACGTTGGTGAAGTAGGGTTATGCATTGCGATCGCTCAAACGGAACCTGAGAACATCTAGGACTTCATGTTATTCACTGTTAGATTATCATACACATTTAGGACTTCTTTTTTTTTTAAGGACTGTAATATGCGAATAAGATGACAATTTTCGTTGTCCATTGATATTTAGAGAAGCCATGGACTATTTTAAAATATTGGTGTGTAATGTTACAATGTATAAGAAAACAAAAAGATTAGTTCTCTCTTTGGTTCATTTTGTTTTTGGAGGCCATTTCTTTTAGAGAAAGCCGTCGATGTTTCTTGAACAAAATTTCCCAAATAATTAGAAACAAATATTAGCTCGATTTCTCGAAAACCGAGCTAAGGATTAGAAACAAATGCAAACTTGGTTGTGATCACCTCTTTGGTCCAATTGGTGAATTCCATAACAAGCAATAGGATTAGGTCTTGTAGTGTTGGTCCTGAGACTAAACCAGCCCATAGTCCTTTCGGCCTTTCCCATTGACATTACTAGTCCAATAGGAATACCAATATAATTAGAAGTTATTTTCACATAAACTCCAATTTCCCGCACACCTGTTCCTCTCACAAATCACAATACCTAATATATATATTTTCACATAAACTCCAATTTTCGGCACACCTGTTCCTCTCACAATACCTAAAATATATATATACAAAACAATCGGTTTATTATCACGAAAATTAGAAACATGGCTCCTAAACCGGAGAAGATGGTTAAGAAAGGCTAACCGGATAGGAAGCTCTCCATGAGGATTGAAAATATTAATATCAAATATTCAGATTAAAAGAAGCAAATACAAAATGTAAAATTCAAAATGAATCTGGGTAAAGAAAATTTAGTCCCAAGCCCATCTAATGACCAAACCTAAGCCCACCCGTCCAAGCATCAAGAGAAGTAGCTCCTTCCCCTCCTTAAACAGATATGGTGAGACAAGGCCACAAGCCCTGGACATGAAACCTTCAGCTTTATATACTAGAAGATATTTTCTCCAACTTCCAATATGTATGATAATCCACTTTATCCATTTTGTATCTCTCATATACCCAACTTTGGATATTGATATGAGTCAAATTACCTAAAACCACTCTCTCAAATAAGAGATAATTGTAGTACTTTAGGGTTGAATTTCCACAAAGTTCTTTTGTTCACACAAAATATTTGATTTGAAATATAATCGAAAAACCATCAATCTTGAGTAGGCATATCAAGAGTCCAACATCAAAAGTGTGATGTAACCTAACGTAACATAAAAATGATATAGGCCAATATATTTATTGTTAGGAGTTCCGTGACAAGATCTCCAGAAAATCAATATATTGGTGCAAAACTCGACTTGAATATGGACTGATGCGCGGCTAGATTCATTTTTCTGTGTACCTCCTTGTAAAAATGATTTTGTATGTCATATATTTTGTTTCTTGGATTGATGTTGATGTATTTCGACAGAGTTACTTTCAATTTTTGTATGGTTTGAAATATAATCGAAAAACCATCACCTTGAGTATTAGAAATCCAACATTAAAAATGCGATGTAACCTAACCTAATATAAAAACGACATGGGTCAATCTATTTATTGTTAGAAGTTCCGTGACAAGACTCTTACGTCCATGAAATCAATATACTGATGCAAAACTGGACTTGAACATGGACTGATACGCGGTTGTATTCATTTCATTGTGTACCTCCTTGTATATCTGAAAATCAATATATTGATGCAAAACTGGATTTGAACATGGACTCATGTCCGGGTGGATTCATTTCACTGTGTACCTCCTTGTATATCTGATTTTGTTGCATGTTCATACATTTTAATTTGTTTCTTGGAATGATGTTGATGTTTCGAATTTCTTTACCTTCAATTGATTTATGATATGTAGTTGCTTCCACGTGTTTTCTGCCTACTCACCTTGACTCTCTTATGAGCATCTCACTTACCTCTTGTCGGAGAAAGTATTTCAAATTTGCTTTTTGACTTGTTTTATTCTTTGGTATATCCTTCCAAGATACTCTCTTTGGTGCATTATTTGTTTTTGGCCATTTCGTCAAGTTATATTATAGACTTTATAGTATAGAAGATTTGACGCTTGAACCAATCAACTTTGGTCACTCCTTTTTTTTTTAATTGAGATATATGTTTAAACTTTGTTACAATCAACTACATACCTCATTAAGTTTTAAACTTTGTTTAGGTCCCATGCATTTTAAACACTTCAATCATCCTATTATAAATCCCTTAAGGACTGAGTGAAGTAGGAACAAAAAAAAATCCATATAACCGTTGAAGATTCTTGCACAAACTCACAAACAACAAGCAATCAAAATCCCCAAAGTTTGTATTTATATTTTTCTTCAATTAAGCAATGAGTCATCTCTCCAAACCTTCTCATCACCTATTCTCTCCCTAGCCTTGATTGCCTGACAAAAAATGTAGAAACAAATATTAGCTCGATTTCTCGATAATCAAATGAAAGATTAAAAACACAGCGAGTTGCGCGGTTGCAATCACCTCTTTCCTCCAATTGGTAAATCCAATAACAAGAAATAAGATTAGTGTTTGTAGTGTTGATCCTGTGACTAAACCAGCCCAAAGTCCTTTCCCATTGAAGTGAAGATGAAAACACAATAGAAGTCCAACGGGAATACCAATGAGATAATAAGAGGTTATGTTTACATAGGCTCCAATTTTCTGCCACCCGGTTCCTCTCACAACCCCTAAACAAAACAAAACGTATATTCGGTTCACGATCACGAAAATGACCATGGTTCCTAAACCAGAGATGAGGGTTAAGAAAGGCTAACCGGAGAGGACGGTCAAGAAACTGTCCATGAGGATTGAGATACAAAGAATGGGAGTGATATCAGTCACATAACTAATTACTTCCTCCACATTGCTATATGCATAAGGCCACACACTGCGAGACAAGAAGAGACTAGAGCTCACAACAACTGACTCAACAGCTGCAATAATGATTGCAGCCGCAGCAGAATCACGCGCCCCTCGCGGATTCCCAGCTCCTAGCTCATTTGCCACATTGGTACTAACCAACCAAAAAAAAATGAAACATAAAGTCTTTGAAAATAAAATGATGTGAAAATTGCAATGTGAAAGTATATTCGGTCTAAAAAATGACACATAAGAGTATTTAAAGTAAAAGCAAACCTTGCTGCATCACCGATTCCATTTACCAGATTGTAGTGCAATGAAGATGTCGTGAGGCTGCTCAATCCAAAAAATCAAGGCTTAGAAAATGAAAGAAAATATAAGTATAACAGAGTATACTTTTTTGCGGTTCGGTTCGATACATTACCAAATCGAAATAACCGAAGTTTCGAGCTTTGAGTTGGGTAGAAGACCAGACAGCAAAGTAATCGCCTCGAAAGCTAACCACTCAAGGCTATTGAAGGAAGCAAGAGCAATAACAGAAAAGTGTTAATAGAATATTAGTGAATGGAAAAACAAAAATCCATTAGACCTTTTGATTTGTAACCAAAGATTTTAAACCGAAAGCCATACTAATCTCAAAAACATGCACAAAATCGATCTTTCGCCTATCGACAAAACGATGACCATTAGACTACCATCAATTGGTTAATCTATTGGGATTTTCAATAAAGTTTTACATACTTACCAACACATCATTGCAGAAGGAACCGCAAATTGAAAGAAGATATTTGTATGAACAAACACATCTTTCGACATATAAATCCGCGTTTCGACACAACGACTAGAGAGTTTCATATAAACCCAAAGGAAAACCGCGGTGAGCCAGTAAGAGATACCAATAGACGCAGCAGCTCCTTTGGCTCCAAAATCAAATTTATGAACCATTAGCCAACAGAGAGGAACATGGAAAGAAAGAGCAGCTAAAGAGCTCAAGACCATTGGATAGATCAAGCTTTGTGACTGAAAATATCGAACCAACGACTCGAGAACAGAGTAACCGAATAAAGCCGGTACAAGCCAGAGACAGTACACACCAGCTAACTCTGCTATTTGAGGATCTTGATGAAGCAAAAGCAAGATCTGGTTCATGAACATCCAAAGAATCGAAATCGGGACAGAGATAATCAAGAGGAAAACTATTGAAGTGAAAGTGTAAGAACCAAGCTTGTGATATTGTTTTGCTCCATATGCTTGACCACATAAAGTTTCTAATGAACCTGAAAGTCCAAACTATATAGTATACAAAAATAGTTAGAAACAAATTAATCAAAAGAAAAAAAAAGATTTATAGTTTTATATATTTGCTTACAAGAACACCAAAGCCGGTAACATTAGCAAAGGAGCTTCCGAGAGCTATTCCGGCGAGAGCGAGTTCACTCCGGTGACCAACGATCATTGTTGAAGTTGCTTGAAGAAGGAACTGAGACATGTTCACAGCGACCATTGGAGCAGCCATTGAAGCAACTTTCTTTATCTTCTCCCATCTTAGCTTTTCGTTCTCTTCTTCTTGTGACTGTTTGGTGTTCAATAGTAATGGAGTTTCGATACTCTTCTTCATTTTTTTTTTTCTGGTTAGAGAAAATGTTGGAAGTTGTGTCGTATTTATTTAGCTTTATGATTTTTGATATAAATGTGTATTTTTGATAAATAATATATGCGACGTCGCGACTCGAGGAAAAGAAAATAAACACGTTTCCGCGTATAAAAGCGAAAATCGTTTTCGACTTTTATCATCTCAGTGATTTAAGTCAAAAGATACAATTCAACACGTGTAAGAAGAAGATGCATCCTAACTAATAAGTGGTTACTATTTGTAGTTTGTACTTTGTATAAGATTTTAGTTGTGATTTTTTTTTATGCTCTAGAAATTGTACTCTATAAAGTTTTTTTTTTTTGGTTGTATAGCCTGAAAAAGAAAAGTAAAACATGAATGGTTCAGTTTTAAGGCTGAACCAATCAAATACAAAATTATGGTTAAAACTTAAAAATCATGTAGGTCTTGAGAAGAATGGTAACGAATGATTACAATATTATTAGATTAGCATATGATAGAATTGTCGGCACACAGAAAAACATTGCAGGGTAGATTCTATGTTTTATCTTATATAATATGACAAGGTTTTTCTGTAAGGAGCTCTATTATCACGACATTTGTCACTTTCTTCTTACGACATGTGGCACATATTTTTTTTTTATTATGACATTTAATAGGAAAAATTTTCTTTCATACCACTTCTTTAATATCCCTACATTTATATATATATATATATACACCAAGTAAAATATATAAAAAGTTTAAATGCAAAAATAATTAAAAATATGGGAATCATAGAATTTGTTCTTTCATACAATTTATTATCTACACTAAAATCTTAGAATTTTTTCTTTGATACAATTTATTATCTACAGTGTATATGTAAAGACCAACTTTATGCCATATTAGTGTAAATCATTTATATATTTTTTGGCTTCATATACCATATTTTCCTATAATTTTATATATTTGTTCCTTAGATTATTTTTTTGGCTTCATATATATATTTGTTTATATTTTATCATCATAATAATAATAAATAAAACATTAAATTATTTCACAATAATATATTCTATTCTATTCTTTTGGGATCGTCTAATAATAATTTCTATTATATCAATAGTCTAAAAAATAATTACTACAACAGCTCATCTATTTTAGAATTAGTTTATACTGCATAAGATATTCAAAATTTAAAGAACATGTGTAAGAAAAAAACTAATTCAAGAATTGAAATCTCATAAACAAGAAATTATTCAAAATATACCAAATAAGATAATGTTAATCACATAATCAATTATATATGTTTATTTAAATGCATGAAAGAAAATGTGTTTTGTTTAAACATTAATTCCTATTATTGGCATATTAATTCCTTAAAATGTAACCATAACTCCCATCATATTTGACCAAAAAGGCAAAAACACACAGAAAAAACTCCCATGACATTAATACACATGTAACTGCTAAGAAAGATTATTAAGTGTCCTTAGATTATTTTTGATATATCACTCAGAAAGAATACACAACTCACTTTAAATTACACCAAAAAAAAAGTTAGCCCAAAAATGACAAAGCTGTAACGTGTGATACTTAATTTTATGTCTAATTGAAAACTACAGTTAATATTCAATCAAATACCTTTCATTGTCGTTAGCATGTAGGTAGACTATACAAAGGTAAATGCTATTACTGTATAACACATTTAATTCTACAAATGTAACGTAGCTCATGATGCTAAAACTACAATTAATTTTATTCACATATATAATATTAAAAGCAATTTATTATTGTTTTGACAATATAATTTTTTTATAAATAGTACGACATGTTCAATACTAACCATCATATTTCAAGCCCCACAAATTTTGTAACATTTTTCTATTCACTTAATAGTTTCTAATCTTCTTTTCTTCTTTTTTGCGTATTCTTTTTTTTTGTCAGTTCTTTCTTATGTTATGTTTGTAGATCTGGATATTTTTTAATATTTTCGAAAGTCATATGTTAAGGTGGTGACTATCTTAAAGTCAGTTAAAATATTCGAGGTAAGATGTCATTATTTCCAGGTTTAGTTTGTGTTTGTTTATTTTTATATTGTTTCCAACGCACAAAAATTTGATTATCTATCTTTCGTTTATAGTTATTAATGAAAAATTTATTGCACAAAAAAAATGGGAATGAAAAGAGTCTAATTCAAAAATAGATAGTTTGACAATGGATATGAAGTATAGTTAAAAATAATATAGTTTTATTTTTTTTACAGTGTGACAATTATTGTATAGATGGGTGGTTCAAATTCTTGAGTCTATTCACGAACAACCCAACAATTGGTTTGGAGATCGTTCAAGAGAGAACGACATGGCATATAGTTTTTCAAACATAAATGTTTTTTTTTCAAACATAAATATTAATAGTATTAAAATTATATTTTTACAAAACTATCATTAAATTCTAATTGTATATTATCATATTTAATTCCTTAAAATATAACTGTAATTCTTATGCTATTTAATAAAATTGGCTTTATTTATCCCTAATCAAACAACAAATATAACCCATTTAATCATATACATTAATCCACCCTTTAATACTAAATTGTAACCTAAATAATATAAATTGTATGATATATTTCCTCCATTCAATGTGTGTAACTCCCATAATTATAATTAATAATTTATGCATTTTCTAATGTTACATTTAAATACTAATTTACTATCATGTATTTCATCAACATAAGATTAACACAATAACACCCTCTATTTTCATATATTTATATATGATTATGAATTGTGAGCTATTTAAATAGCTACTCAGTTTTTCATAATCACTTATTAGAATTCCGAATCTCATATAAATTTTTCGAAAAAGATATCCTACATGCTACACATATATAAAATAAATTACTATGAAAACATAGTCTACACATGTGCCAAATTTTATTTCTTCTTTCTTTAAGATAAGTTATTATGAATTTTTTATTTATTAATGTGGTATAAATTGCAGAAAATATATATTTAATAGTTTTAGCAGTTTCAATAATTACTACGAGATTATATATATAAAAACATATTTTACTATCTTTTTAAAGTTGAAATTAACATATATAAGATGTTCGATCTAATATATTTGTTTTTAGCAATATGTGCCATATTGTCTTATATTGTTTTATTTTTACACTTTAAAATAAATATTTAACATCATGTTATTAATAAACAGATTAATGCGTATATAGGGGTGTCAAAATGGGTAACCTAGCCCCTAACTCAACTCATTATCTACAGAGCCGTGCCAAGGTCAATGGTTGCCAGAGGCGGTCAAATGAAATTTGCCCCAATTCACAAAACAAAGATACTTCTACAAAGCTAGAGCTCTAAACTGTCTTTTTTTAGTTATTCACAAAAATACTTCAAAAATTGAATATATTTAAATTAATTTCAAAACATAATAACAATACAAATGTACTTTCCATATATTATTTTATGTAAACTTCGATCTGTATACAAAATAACTGAATGCATAACCCACGCATCGCGTGGGCAACTTTCTAGTTATTAATAAGATAGAGAGTGTAAAACTTATTTGAAAACTCATTTAGAAGAGATTATTTAAATGGAACTAGCTAGTACATAATGATCATCCGTTATTATATGATTATTCATAAAAAAATGAGATATACATTCTCAAGAATAAGGAATAAAATTCTCTCTTCGTATTGATTGCATTGGCTCCACTCGATAAACATTGGCCCATGATCAATATTTTTAATAAACTACTCTCTCTGTTTTTTTTTTTTTTAAGTTGAAATTTGTTTTGGTGAATAATAAATGGTATTTTTGTTTAAAAAATTTAAAATTTAATGATTTTTTAATTTATGTACAAAAACTTTAAACATCAAAGATTTTGAAGTAGAGGAAGTATTTAGTACCAATAATACCATATATAATTATTTGTGAAATACATTTATTATATATTAAAAACAAAACTGAAACAATATATTATATAGAATATATATTTGCTATCAATTACTACAATACAATTGCCTGGAGCTGCTGGGAGTCCAAATGAACCAAAACTCATGTTTCACTACTGACCGACATAAAAAAGAGAAGAAAGAAAAAAAGGAAAAGAATAATGATAAAGCATATCTTTCAACTTTAAATACATATCTAGATGAACCTTACCTAATCCACATCTCCATGTTAATTCATTGACACTAATCCATGATAATATAACATAAAAAGATACAAAATTACCCGAGCTAGGTATCCTTCAAAGCCGATTCACAACAAGTTGGGACGGCCATTCATCTAACCACTCCCCAAGTTCCTTTTGAGGTATACATCCAACTACTAGATTCCACTCAACTGATCACGTGACATATTATATGGAAGAAAATAAATGGTAGAAGACACAGAACACTCCCATTAACAAAAGTGTAAGAGCATACACAGCGCTATACTCATGAGATTACTTGTTAAACATTTTTTAATTATTAAACTGTAATGGAAGCGTCAGAAGAAAAAAGAGAGATAAAAAAAGAGATAGAGAGAGATAGAGAGAAGAAATTTTTTTTCTTTTTTATAATACCAACACTCGGGTGTTATCCTATATCCCACTTGCATATCTTCTCCAACTTTTTCAATATTTTTCGTTTTAATATTAGTCACACTCTTGTAAAGAGTGCACCAATGTGTATGCTCTAAGAAACAATCTCAGTACCATTCGAACGCAAGATGCCTATGATGGTAGCCTTCGCTATTGTTTTCAAATTAGTGAAAACTAAAATTTAAAATATATATTTTTATTTTATATAAATTATACTCTCTTTGACGTATTTATTATAAAACAGTTTTTTTGTTGAACATAATTTTACATTCATTCAACAAAAAAAAAATAGTCTAATAATTTTATTTATTAATAATTTGCAAGCTAAAGTTTTAGTTTTTAGAATCATTGTTAAGAAAATACTATCGAACTTTATTCTTCTTTTGTTTCACAATATATGATGTTTTAGAGAAAAATTTGTATTTCATCTTATATGATGTTTTCAATTATCAGTGCAAAATTAATTAACTTTTATTAGTTTTGACGATTTATATTCTGTAATTTTTTTATCTTTAGTTGAATCATGTGTATGTAGATATTAATAAATAATATTTTAATTTATAAATAAACAAAAAATAAAATATTTTTTAATCTATGTACAAAACCTTAAACATCATATATTTTGAAACAGAGTTAATATTATTCAACAACAACTTTTTATAAGATTTAAAATTAGTCTTAGTGGACCGCTAAGGTTAAGAATTAAGAATTTGTTGATATGTTTCTAAACAAATAAAGTTTTTGGTTTAGTATCAATAAATCCATCTCACGAGACCTTTTTACTATATATCAAAATAACTGAATTTCGTTAACAAAATAGATGTACGTTACTCGATTACTTAGCGGTGATACATTTCTGTTGAAAATATATATAATCCATAAAATGAGATTTTCAGCAGAGACTTAATTCTGTTAATTTATTCAGCTAATCAAATTCACGACGTGACTATTTTGGTAAAGTCTACTAAAGTTCACGATTAAAATGAAGAATCAACAAAAATTTACGATTTAATTTAAAAAATTGAATATATATTTTATCACATGCAAAGTTGATGATTTTTAAAAATTTTGCATAGTTAGGGATTTTTGTGACATTTGTTTCAATATATAACCTTAAAAGTGATAACCGAGAATATGTGTTAACTATCCGTGATAACCAATTGAGAGTACTACAGTCAAGAACTGCATTATACACACTGAATAATAGGAAGCCATTTGGTTACTTATCCTCGTCGAAGTTATCAAAAAATAAATTAAAAACAGAAGTTGTTGAAAAAAGCATAAATAATGGGTTCTGACATCCTTTGTTGGAAGAAATAATTAATAGTATACAGAGCTTTTTGATAGATTCAACTTTCTTTTTTCTACTCTATGTTAAACAAACTCTAATCACATGTACACGACTTCATATTTACGTTCACTTGATTAAAAAAAAAGAAGCAAAACCACATACTTCATGCATCTTGATTAATCCAACTATCTCTTTGTTTTTTTCTCTTTGACATGGAATAACTTTATGAATCTAATCAATGAAGAGATCCTATTGGTGAAGTTGATATCTATTTCAAAAGAGTTGTTTCGGCGAAGCATAGAAGTCATATCCCTCGGCCACACTATAAGCAATCTTTGCACACTAGTTAGTAGTTACTGGTGGTTGCATTCTTCAAACCAAATCAAAGGTATTGTCAAAACTTTATTTGATTGGTAACGTTGTACTATTGCGGTACACCATGTTATCTCATGTGTAATTGTTTAGTTTAGACTCCAAAGAAATAAATTTGCCCAAAAAAAAAAAAGACTCTAACGAAATAAAAAGATATTGCAATATAAAGGTTTGTATCGTCATTTGTCTTGCCAAGGTACTTTGAATCAGTTATGAGTTTGTCATATTTTCGAGTGACATTTGTGAATTTGCTATTTTCACTAAAATCTTATAGATTTGTTATTTTCTAAACTATAAAAATAAGTTTTAACATGTATTAATTTTACCCGTTATATTTGAGTTTAATCAGTTTTATTTGTTCTTAGCGTTTAGTATTTGTTATAAAATTTGTATTTTAGCAAGATAAAATCGTAAATTTGAATTTTTAAAATGTTCAAAAATGAAAAATCCGGAAAGTTTTAGAAAAAATGACAAAATCCATAAATAACATTCCAAAAAATGGCAAAATCTGTGTAATAATCCCAAATACTTATTAAAGTGTAAGTGATAGTTTAAAATTTACATATATATTGGCAGTAAGAGATAATAATAAAACAAAATAATACAATTAGGGCTTGACTGGTTTAAACGCAGCAGGTGCGGTTGCGTCTGCGGGAGTTTGCGGAAGCGGGCGGTTGCGGTTTCAAGCGTTGTGATGCATTTTGAATGACTGGTTAAGCGGTTGAAAATTGGTGCGTTTGCGGGAGTTTTATGACTGGTTAACCAGCGGATGCGACAACGGTTAAATCGAAAATGATCAAAAGAAATATAATTTATAATTATATAATAAAGTATAAAAACACCAAATATTTATATTATTATGATAAAATACAAAACAATTTATATATAATTAATAATAATAAAATATATAAAATTACTACATAATTAAAATAATATATTTCATAGTTAAGTGCTTATTACTTCATGCATTTGGTTCATAAAAAAACAGCATCAAGTAATATAACAAATTACAAAAAAAACAATATGACAAACTAAAAAAATAGATGTTTTGAATTCTTAGATCCTCTGGATTAATAATTTTATTACAATACTTTGTTTGTATTTTGTGCTTCTTGAGTTTAGATTGACGCCATAATTTTGGTAAATAGAAAAAAATTAGGGTGTTGAGAATTAACGTTAATATATATAGGGTTTGATAATTTTTTTTTTTAATTTTTTTTCAGCTTTTTTTTAAATTTATTTGTTATTTATGTATTTTTTTAATATATATATAGGATTTGAATTAAAAAAAAAAACAAATTTTGCCAACCGCTACCGCCCGCAACCGCAAACGCTTGCGGGAAGGAGCTTTTGAATTCAGCGGTTCGGAGCGGTCTAGAGGGGTTCGGAGCGGTATAAAACGTTTTTTATGATTGGTTTTAAACGCTAGCAACCGCAACCGCCCGCAAACGCAGCGTTTGCGGGTGGTAGCGGGAGAACCAATCAAGCCCTTAGAAGCAATAAAAGATGGCGGGACAGAAGAAAAGGGTGATGTAATTTTAAAGTATTCATTATTGATGCATTAATATTCAAATGGTTGACAAAAAAAAAAATTCAAATGATTGACATATGCTACTATTTCTCTAAATAAATAGTAGGAAATCAATAAAGTTGGAAAATGTATTACTATAGTATCGAAGTAACGCAAAACTCCAATAGTTTTTATGCGAAAATTCACAAAAACAAATACTTATAATTAACCAAGAATCGAACCGAATTTCTTTTAGGTTAATTTTGGTAACCCTGTAGAAATACTTTCGTTAATCAATAGCCGAAAATAACCGGCTCGATTCAGTTCCTTTAACCGAAGTTGCATGCCTAAATACATGGCCGCTTCAAACTATTCTCATTTTTCCGATTGATAGAGCCAACCTTGGTTTTTAATGCACGTTCATTTAATTGTCGAGACTTGACAGAGAAAACTTTCAACACACTGTCGGAAAACATTGAATTCTCGTCTTAACATCTAAAATCAGAGAAAATGTTTAGTACTATCTTTTTTTTTGGCTTCATACATTTATATATGGATAATATCGCCGCATCACTGCCTCAACTACTTACGCCAAGTGGCATAATTTTAGCCACCATTCAGTTTTTAGGGATCATCTGAGAAAGGTCGATTTGTGGTTGGCTAACTACTAAATCCTTTTTGTTTTGTTTAATACTTTTTTTTCTTCTAAATTCATAGTTTAACTCGTGTCTCTCATGGGTAGGTCGCGGTCTATGTCCAAACTCTGAGTTCCAAATGCTAAGATTAAGTAAATAGAATCATATAACCTTAAAACGACAAATATAGATTTTTTTAATAAGGCCATCTTTTGTGAAAATTTTGGTTACTAAAACGAATGTAGGGTCAAGGTAGTGAGGGATATTGGTTCATGTGTACCAGTTTGATTTTTATTCTACAAATTAGTGGGCCAATAAAATATTTATGGCTTTGTATGGATCACCAATAGGAGTGGAAATTGGCAAATTGCAGATATATTGTAAAACCCTATACAACAAGATCACTGCTTCTCAATGAATATTATTAATCACAATATGACAATGATCACCATTGATTAAGACACTTACGTGTATACCGCATAAGGAACCGTCTAGGTACAAAGGAAAAAAAAGGATCCATTCTTAACTTCAAATTAAGAATGATGTCTTAGAGAAAGAGAAAGTACATTAGTTGTTTTAGAAAGAAACAAAGTTGATACTGACTACAAAAACAGTCCATCTGACCTCAAAAGAGTGAATTTTTTGGTTTTTTTTTCCTATAAACTATATTAATTGAGAAAATTTGTTATTCTTGGTTCATGGAAAGAATGTTTAGTGTGAGGATGTAGTGCATTTATAACTAAACGTTAAATGAAATCAAGATCCGAGTGGAAATCGGAAATTGCAGATATAAACCCTATACTGTATAGGCTATAATACAACAAGCTGCTTCTCTATGAATAATAATCACAATATGAATATACGATCACCAATTCACCATGCATTGATTAAGACACTTACGTGTATATCACATATGGAACCGTCTAGGTACTTAAAGGGCAAAAAAGGATCCATTTTAAAATTCAAATAATGAATTGTCTCAGAAAAATTACAAAGTTGAACTGGTTAATGGTATTTGTTCTCCGTTTCACGTTTTGAACACGTATAATCTTTATCTACCAAAACTAGCTTTGTAACGTTTAATAATTATTTTACGAAAACATTCTCTATTTCAGTTTGTTGAGTTAATAATTATTTTGTTATTCCGTTAAGGTTCGGAGGAATTTGACTTCAACAGATGTTACACATGGCCGACATCAAAATATGGCTTCTCATTTCTTTGTAAGTTGATACTTTGTATTCTTTTGATTGGTAACTAATTTGAAGAAAGGTGTTACAAAACGCGATTCTAGAATCAAAGCCATATACCTCCACAAGTGATGATACTGTAGGAAAACAAAAAATTAAACATTATCTTCTCAAGTGAATCCCTCAGGACCCATTACTCTCCTCATTTTACCAGGAGGTGACAGTACGGCCGGGCTATTTGCGTGTTGGTTTTGCTCGGAGGCCTTTGGTTCGAGTGCGTCTCCTTTTGAAGCCGGAATCTGAAGCTTTCCTGGCTCAGTCGGTGATGGAGAAGACGAGAAATACCTGATAAAAAAAAGGATGAGAATCAGAGAGATGAAATGGAATTTTCGTCCCGTGAGTTTCTCTTTCAAGAGTTTACCTGTGGTCTAAAGCTTGCTGTATTGTGATCCTTTGTCGTGGGTCGTAGATGAACATTTTGGCTAGAAGATCCAAAGCGTCATCGCTTGCCATAGGGAAAATGGTACGTAATGGTGGAGCAGGTGTATAAGAGAACTCCATGTAGTCTGGGAGATAGATCATGTCAGACCATTGGGAAGGTACTGGAGTTCCAAAAGCTTGAAAGATCTTTCCAAGTTGATCAATCTCAGTCGAACCCTACAGAAACAAACGTAGTCAAGGTCACTTAAAGCTGTTCAGAGATCTAATCTATTGATGCAGAAACATAGGAAGAGGTTTTGACAATATCCTTGCAAAGTGATGTCTCTTCTTGGCTACGTAACTAAATGATCAAGAATATCAAGACAATCCTGAAGTACAGGACATGTTTTGAAAAACCTTTGGAAACATGTATCGTACGAGAAGTATAGAACATTACCGGTAGAAATGGTCGACGAAGTAATAGCTCAGCAAAGATACAACCTGCAGCCCAAACATCAACTCCTGCTCCATACTGTCGACTCCCAAATAACAACTCAGGCGCTCTGTACCATGTAGCAAATACCTGTGTGAATAAGTATTTTTAGATCCGAATTAACCTTAACGAGTTTTCCACAAGCAGATACATAAATATAACCAACACACCACAACCAATCAATCTCAAAATCAGGTAACTCGTAACTACCAATCTTCTACCTCACCAAAACCGAATAACATAGCAAGCATATGTCTGTCTCAATTCTTCAATCCACCAAAAAGGTTTCTACATAACCAATCAATTTCAGAATCTTCTAGAGTCAAAATATTAATATGACTGTAAACAACAACATGGTATCTAATGACTTCAAATCTCCCACCTCACCAAAATGGTATCTATCTAATGACTTTGCAATACACATAATTTCTTCTCAACAAGTCTGTATCAATTCTTCATCTCCAGCAGAAAAACTCCAATACATCATCAAAAACATTGTATCCAATGACTCGTCGAACCACCAACCTTTCACCTTCACTACAAATCCTAGACAAATCTATCTACCAATTTTACCAATCACAGGATACATACCTGATGAGTAAACCTCCGATTCGGACTCCCAAACAACCTCGCCAAACCAAAATCAGCTAACTTCAACAAACCATTCTCTCCAATCAACAAATTATTCGGCTTCATATCCCTACCAAACACAAACAACAAACAAACTCTCACACTCATTTATCAAAATCAAACCTTTATAAACCAAAACACAACTTGTTCAACATCTTTACCTGTGAAGAACCCATTTCTTATGACAATAACCTAAACCCTTCAAAGTCATCAACATATAAGACTTAATATCACCAGGTGATAAAAAGATATTACGATCACGAATCACTGCTTCTAAATCCGTTTGCATATACTCAAAAACTAAATGCAAACTTCCATTGTGAGGAAACGCATCAATGAGCTCAACAATGTGTGGATGATTCAGCTCTTTTAATAGCTTTATCTCTCTCAAAGCTGTGAAATTTATGCCTTCCTTTTCGTTTCCTAATCTTATCTTCTTCACTGCTACAGTTTTTCCAGTCTACGAGATTGAAAAATCGAAACTTTTTTAAAATCTGATGAAGATTGAAATCGAGAAGGGTTTTGATTTTGGGTTTTACCTTTGTGTCGGTGGCTTTGTAAACGACACCGTATGTTCCTTCTCCGAGGATTTGACGGCGGAGATAACGATCAACTGGTTGGTTTTCGTTGGATTTCGACATTGGGTTTTGATTTCTCCGGTGACGAAGACGAGGGCAAGTGACGAACTTTTAAGGAATTAGATTCTTTTGGTTTCAATTTTTTCCCATAATTTTTGGTATTTTATGAAACGAACTTATTATTTCAGAATTTATCAGAAACAACCCTACTATATCTAAAAAAATCTCTTTTCTTTTATCGTGCGGAACTCGATTGGAGCATGTTACCTAGGTCTATCAAATTGTCGATTTAGGATATTCGGAAACTTAAAAGTATTACCTAGTTTAAAATTCGGAAAAATTCCGGGAGCTAATTACTATCAAAACTATCAATGTTTTGTGTCAGGATCAACTTAACAAATGTTTATGAAACGAGCTTTTTATTTATGAATTTATCAGAAAATAGCTCTACTATGGTCATGTTTGTTTGCTAACCGCATCGACTGGCGGCTCACTAATTTTTTAGTGATTTTCCGCAATTAGTTGATTGGAGCATGTTACTTCGGTCTACCAATTTAGGATATTCGGGAACTCAAAACTATTACTCGAAAATACCCAGTAAAAGAAAGGATCATTCGAAAATTCTAGTAGCGAATCACTATCAAAATTCTCACTAATTTGCGTAAGGAACAATTTTCGAAACCTAAGAAATGAATCATTCAAACAGGAAATTATTTCAACAGATCGCGGGTTTGGGACATTACGGTTCAGAAAAACTGCCTCAAAATGGACCATCTTTGTTACCTTCAAACTTAATGTTGGCTTTGCTACGATTTAAATCTTTGCCCAAAAAAAAGAAAGCATGTCCACAATCACTTCCCTAAAGCATCTAAATCCACAAACAAGTACATCAAACTGGAGATCTTGCTTTTGAGATAGAGAAAAGCAAAAATGCAACATCTTTTGGTGACAAGGAGACATTAGTTCTGATCCACTTTTTTTTCAACTAGACTTGGGTTAAGGAAGAATCATGATTCTTGGTGTTCTGGATTTGCTGGCTGATCAGGCAAAACCTGAGCTTCACCATTGACATTAGGTTGTTGTTCATCAGATGCTTCGATAGGAGGAGCGGCAGTTGCGTCAGTCTGCTCTTCTTCTGGATGAAAATTTATAGGGAATTTAGTAACTCTCGGTTTGTCGGAAAGTATGTTCCTCTGGACTTTATCGATCAAAACCTTAGTTGGTGGCTCTTCCTTGAGTTGCTCATCCTCGTAGTCATTGTTCACGTAATATCCAACTCTAAAGAACTCTTGACCCATGTAAGAACATGTCAACAATAGCACAGTGACACCAATGATGTCTTCCTCTCGAATCTTTGATGGATCCGGAGGATCAGCCTGTAACAATAATAGAGAGTTAGACCAAGGCTTTTCTGGTACTTAGTAAACCACGATTGTAGCAAGGGAGTGCGTATGTTACCTGCAATACAAAGCGGTAGTTGCCAACATTAACAGGCCCTACAAGCACACTCTCAAGAAGTTGATCATAAGTCTCATCTTCTGCTGAGCCTACATAGATAAGTTTCCATTCCAAATCTGTACCAAAAGCAAAGCTGGGGTCAGTCGGAACAATCGTTTTCCATTATCTTTCTTACAAGAAAATGATCACAACTATCAAAGTAGATGGCTAGCTTCGATTGCATAAAGACAAGTAACAGAAACATATCTTCTCAAGATATAACAATTCCTAAGCAAATCCAAGAATCATGAATGCTGGAAAACTAATGCATCATTCTTTATCACAGTTTACAGAGCCAAACTTCAAATCAATTGCGAACAACCATACGAAAACACTAATTAAGGCAAAACATATCACCCTGCAAAACGGCCCAAAAGAGAACTTTCGACACACAAGAGAATAGCCTTGTCCAAATAACAATGTAACTCAAGAAGAACTTGTGCATAGATGAATCCAACTAAAACACAAGCAACCTTAAGATCTATCAGTATTCAAGAAATCCAAAGTTAAAGTCTTTAGCACATTCAAATTAGTCAAATTACTCCATTCAATCGTTAATTAACATCATGGCTCTAATACAGCAATTGGGTAAACAATATGTTCCAATTACAATCACTATCAACAAATTGGTGTCAAGAATCATAAGAGTCTGAAACAGGACCAAGCCATAAGAATCAACAGAGACTAAAACCTAAATAAACCGAGCAAAACATCAATAAAGTGGAGATTTTTACCGTCTTTGAGAGAATTCAAACACTCGTAAGAAATCTCGAACTGAAATGGGCTAACAAAAGGAGCAGGATTATCCAAGACATCGACGTTGGTGATATTGATTGCACTCATTCTCTTATCAACAACCAATTCGAAGAAAAACCCTAGATTTCAATAAACCCACATCCAAATTCGGGAGAGAGAGAGACCCATATAAAAAAGTTTCTCTCTTTTAACAATTCGAAAGGTGATAAAGTTGCGAGAAGCAAAAAGAAGGAAGAGCTAGGGTTTTTCGATTTTTTTTCCCCCAGGAGAGGATAAATCAACGGAGGAAGCTCAAGAGAAGACGAAGCGATTCGAGAAGATGAAATGTTTTTCAATTTTGGGGAAAGCTTCTTATAACCGGTTGCCGTGGGAATGGTGACCGGCTATTACCGGTTAAGTTTAATTGGCGGGAGGAGTACTTTAACTCATGAAATCTAGGTGGGAAAATTGCTAAAAATTGAAAATTTATATGTCCAACATTGCTAAAAAAAATGTATGATCCTATTAGTGACACAAAATGGATTCATAATTGCGTAAAAATGTATGATACGATTAGTAACACAACATTATTTCTTACAAGAAAACGGTATACATTAACGGAATTTTTGTATGAGAAATATAACGGTGGTATTTTTGTTATCGTTATTTTTTATCGTTTTTGTGATTGGTAATCATACTAATCGTATATTCATTACTATAAAAACAATAAGAGATTACCATATTATGTTACCAATGGAGACCATTTATGTTTACGACATCAAAAAAGAAAAAGTGATATATGGAGATTGGCTAAATATTTACATGGTTTTACGTAGAAATATTTATACATAAGTTTTCAAAGCGATTAAAAACCACAAAAACATTGGCAACTACTAGTCACAATATTTTGTTTTGAGTTAGGTTCCTATTTAAACACTCTTACAAAGTGCTTATTGCTTAATACCCAAAACGCCTAAACGAACCAAAAGCAGATAGGAAGCATGTTACTATTGAGAGGTGATGTTCATTTTTCTGGTTTGAGCATGAAACATCTCTGCGATATCTGCAGCAGTGCTGCATTCCTCCGGATTTCTATCTGTTACTTTACGAATAAATCTCGGAAACCTAACGGAGATGCCTCGGGATGGATGGACGAGACCTAAAGCGGCACTGTGAACAGGCGAGACCGTGAAATCCGCACCTCTGATTTCCCAAACCACCTCTGCTGAAAACCACATGTCAGGCGTTTCCCCTGTTCTGTAGTAAGGGGGCTTTTTCGCAAGGATCTTATCTCCTGAGTAGAGTTCTTTCATCTGCAAGATAAGCAAAGTATTGATGATCCTCGATACTAGAAAGTAGAATCACGCTTGAAATCGTTATAAATCAAAATTAGAAGTCGATATATAGACCAAACCGGACCTAATTTGAACCAAAATGTATTTATCCGATCTGTTTCATCATTTTATAACAAAGGTAAAAAACCCGAAAACCAAACCCCAATCACATACTGAATTACAAATGGGTTCTACTGGTTTAAGCTTCTATGAAAAAACTAACAAAACTGAAACCAAAAACTACCAAATCATAAACCAGATGTCACTCATTAGTCACAATGTTGGAATTCATAAAATTCATCATCAAAGTTTAGATGAATGGAGAAGCGCAAAAGTGAAGTTGAGGTTTTCACTACCTCGATGTAAAAAGCATCAGAAAAACCAGACATGACACGGCAGACACTCTGGAATTCTTCAGTCTCAGGGTTGAAGCAGGCCATAAGGAATGGACTATACCTACACACAAAAAACAGAAAAAAAATCAGAATTCATCAAAATGCATTTGCGAAATTACCAGTATACTTATGCTTAAAAATTGAGCTTCAAAGCTACAAGACCAATTCAAACATTTTTCTTTTTAGGAAAAATAGAAAGTTGGGAAATATGTTTTTACTACCATCCTGCTTTTCTCCCGTTGCCATGCCAAGCACCTATAGGAACTAAATCTAATGTGTCGCCCAATCCATCTACATAATCTCGCTTAACCTGAGCCAAAAAAAAAAAAGTACAATTTAATCCATTTCCAGCACATGATGTTTAGCAAGATAATTTACAGCAAAGAGACCTTGAGCCATGAATCAGAGCGCTTTGTGGGGCAGTATCCAGCATCAACATCTAAAGACTTGACCATGATTCCTTCACAAGATGACTGAAATGCTTCTTCAAGAAAAGCATTTATCGTACTTAGAGTGTCTTGATTATTCAGAGACGCTTCTTCTGCTCCCACCTATTAAAAAATGATCAGTTCAATGAAAATACCAAAACACTTAGTTACAGATGAAGCGGTGAATTACGTTCTATCCTATAACTTTTAGGTGAGAAGCTACCATAGGACTTACTGTTATTTCCTTAGCATATTCAAGATAACCTGGCCTAGTATCAGGGAAGACCTCCTTTAGACCTGAAAGTTCGAGCATAACCAAGTAAGATAAGAGTTGGCATATATGAACCTGGTAGAGAAAATGAAACGCATCAAGTTAAGGAAAGAAGAGAATGATGGGGAGTACGTCTTCGTCTCTCACGGAGGGGAATAGACAACAACCTGCATTGATAAGCTAAGTAAATTACAACTCAACATATAAGTTATTAGGATAAATGCAAATGAAAATAAAAATAGTGAGTAAAAGACTCATACTGTTCTCCATTGACGAACATAATATCAAATACGAAGACGCAAACTTCAACCTGCAGGAAGCCATTAGAAGAAAAGAAAAACATCTAGAAGACATATTGAAAAACTAAAAAAATGACAATGGACTAAGAATTTGTATTCAAAAGATACAATAGGACGAAAAGGAAAAACTTCATGAGAAAATCGTCAAACATACTAAAAAAACAGACAAACAAAAATCTCCTTTTTGCCTGGGACTAACATGTAAACCGACGTGGAACTTCCATACTAAAACCTAAAAACCCGTCCCCATGTCCAAGCAATTTTCAAAACAAGTGACATGTTTGTAACCGTCACTACAACAAAGAACAAGGGGTAAAAACATAATTAATAAAACAAATCTACTTGATAACTATTGAAATCTTTGACAGAAATGCTGATAATCATTTAGTTGTGATAAGGTTGTATAGATATTGTGTTCAATACCTTAATACTTTCTGTAGTTATCAAAGCATCTTTGCTCCCTCTCTCTCTTGTTGATAACTCTTGGAATGACATGAGTTTGTTTCCATTCATTCTATCAGTGGCGACCACCTATATAAAAAACCAAGTATGTTTATTTTGAAAACTGGCAAAACGTCCCTAGCCTCGTTTTCCTGTGCATGGTAGATGGGTTTGGATAGATAAAGATGCATAGAGTGAATTCTATGAAAATTCTTCTACCTCTGCGTCCAACATGAATGTCTCAGCGGCAGGGCAAGAAAACTGTTTTATGACATCAACCAGATCCGGAAATCTGGACGTTGTTTCGTCCCCATTCCGAGAAAAGATACGCACAGTACCATCAAGTAACTTATGGATCTGGGCGCGCTGGCCATCATACCTGGAAGTCATATATAGGCATAACAGCAAGGTGATTCAGGAAACACAGAAAAGTAGTGGAGATCATTAGAGTGCAAAGACAATTCATGGAACAATATCAACTCTATCGTAACATTTAATGGCATCTAACAGAATGCAAAGAAGATTCAAGGGCTGTGAGTTAAAAGACAGACATTCCGTTAATAATCAGAAAATTATCAGTTTTGAGTAGTAGTTTAAGAGAAGTTCTTGAGACAAACTTACTTGTATTCACAAGTAAAAGACTTGTCCTGGAAGAGGTTAAAAAATTCTTGAACCCCCTTAGCAATTCTGCAATAAAAATACAGTAATAAAGGCATGAGATCAACAGTTCTAATCGTTATCTTGCAAACAAAGATGTCGTGAAGATCTGCACAATTACTTTGCAAGCATGGGTTTTATAGGTATCCCTGGGACCATTGACAGAGTTGACATTGAAAACTCAATGTCTTTGTCCATGAGAGAAGGAACAACCACGTCCTGTTTGGAAACAAATAATGTATTGAAATTGATGTCTATATTTGAAAAGTTTCCGATACTGAGTATGACAGAGAACAAACAATTTGAAGGCTGTAAAGAGGTGGAATTCGACTTTTTCGTAAAAAATATTAATTAAGAAAAAATGGATTTCATGATTTTTTCACTAATACTTGATCAAGTCACCCTAAAATTGTTAGTCGCATAAAAAAAATCAATGCAAACAAATAAATTTTAAAAAATGTCATTTCGCGTGAAAAATGGCAAAGTAAAAAGAGCCGGGAAGGTAAAGGTTAACATTTAAAGCTCACCAGAGACGGAAGAATGTTGTAAGCCTCAACTACTGCAGCAGAAACACCCTGAAATTTTGAATTTCCCTCCAAACAACATAAGCGCTTGGATATAAACTTTTGAACACACTTGACTTGATAAGTGACAGGGAAAGAATTTTTCTGAAGAAAGATAATAAAATCAAACCTCGAGTTTCTCTCTGAAACAGCTTTCTGATGGTTTTTTGTTATGGCAATGCCAGAAAGAATTCATAACGATTGCTCGCCCAAGTGCAGGCAGAACAGTTCTCAACATAGCGCCAATCCTTAAATTACGGGCCTGAACAGGGACATCACTGCTTAGAACACGGAAGTTAAGAACAATATTATGGAAATAAATATTTTGGAGAAACTCTTACCAATGTTCTAACAAGAAATTTGATCTCTTTCTCTCTACAAGAGCGCATTAGCTTCACAATGAGATTTTTCTTTTGCCTAGTACTTCCAGTACCTGTCTGCACACTGAGGAAAACTGTTAGAAGCTTGTGGGAATGGCCTCATGTTAGTAAAAAATGAGAAAGCTTAAACGAATTACCAGACAGAAATTGCAGACGGTTCTGCTTAAGTACAAAATCTATCAGTAATATTTAGCATTTAAAGATAGCATAATAGTGTCAAAATTAACACAAGGTCATCTAGATCTGTCCCACTTACTTTCAAGAACCCGAATAGTTATCTGGAGACCACAGAAAACCATTTAATTTATTCCAGAAATCATTGTCTTAGGCATCCATAGTACTTATATCTATATATGCATGAAATAGATGTAGAAAGAAGGGAAGCCACCATCAAACCAGTATAAAATTCAGAAATAGAAATGCTGTTATATGTATAAACTTCTTTAACTCATATATCCATTATAGACTTATAGCAATCTCAGCAGAAAGATGGAACACGCACCTCTGAATATTTTCATCTTCAAAGAGACATAGTATCATCAGTTAATAGCTATTATGCTGTACGCATTACTAGTTAAGCTCTTTACCTTATCTTTCGTAGAGTTGAAAACACATCTCTAACTAGAAGTGGAGGTGGAGGAACCAGTAGCTTTTGCGTTTGTCGACATAGCTGAGCAACATCCCCTGAGAATTTTGATATTTAAAGCCCGTTTCAGCAGGGTGTACAGTAAGGATTAACAACCAAAAGTAAACTGTGATGAAATAGAATTGTCTTTACCAAGATCCCCCATGCTATTATACATATCTCTCACAGTAGACCGACTTATTCCACATGCTTCTTCCAATGCAGAAGAGATTAGACTTCCACCAATGTTAAGCTCCTGTCCAATTGAATACATGATCGGAAAAATCTTTAAGGTTATTTCTATAAAAAGAGAAGGAAGAAAAGATAAAACTTAAACTGACAATATTCTCATGGTCAGCGGCAATCTTATTTGTGCAAAGATAAACAGCGGGCAGAACATCTTCTGGAGAGAGAGCCAACAAGCTGATGGATGAGAATATACAGAAATCATCATTGATGCAGCTTAATCAACAGAGTGAACGGGAAACAAAGAGAATCGGCAACCTTCTAAACATGTTGCAAAGCATAGACATAGCTTTGATCTTGCCCTTTTCACCTTCAACGGAAGCAAATGTTCGGACAAGGTGGATATATGGAGCTGGTTTTCCCTCCTTCCAACAAGCTGCATTATACCAAACACAAAAATGCAAGTTGGCTGAAAATTCTTACAACACTACACTGCAAACAAAGTGTTTGCATACAAAGTCTCTCAAATTTAAGAAAAAAAATTGATATGGTTTAAAATTTATTAGACTGCTATTAATACACCAACCGTGCTCTTTAGGTTTATATTTCTCAGGAGGTAGAGATATATAATTTTTGTCCACAACTTCCTCTGCTGATGTTTGCACACATATGTTGACTGCATATCCTGATTTTTCTGACGCCTTTTTGCCCTCCTGAGAGGAGCATGCTTGTGGACATTGCGGAAACTGAATTGTTTTGCTAGAGAGTCCTCCCTCATCTGCATGCTCACCAGATATTTCACTGGGTTTGGTGTAATAGATGTTCAATGCCCTATTTATATCTCCTTTAGCCTCATCAATGATGGAAGCAGCATAATCTCTTAAAGATTCAGAACCATTAACTATATCAATAAATTGATCTGTCACTTCTTTGTATGCGTTTGTAGCATCATTGTGGACCATCTTTTTATCTGTATTACATTCTTCAGTCTCTGATCCAACACCAACAGAATTAGATCCACTATCCAAGACCTTATTGAAGAACTTAAAAATGGTTGGCTGCCTCGGACCAACTGGTCTTGATTTTGGATCTTTCTTGGCCTTCTTGTTTGATTTACTGCCCGAGCTTTTGCCTCTTTTCCCAGGAGAAATAGTACCCTTTGTTAAATTCATTTTTTTTGGTAATTCAAAACCTTTTTGAATTGCTTGAATATCTGGACAAGTGCTCTTTACAGGATTTGGTTGCAAGTCGGTTACATCGTCATCAAACAAAACAGGCTGATTTTCCAAGGAAAGCTTGGGAAGAGAGGATTGCTTGTAAAGCTCTGCCTCACATTCATAAAAGTTACTAACTATTTCCACGGGATTACCAGCATGCTTCTTAATCAGATCTAACATCTGCTCTTCCGTGACCCAAGCAGGCAAAGAATCACGTAGTTCTACCAGCAATCTTTCAGTCACAGAAGAATCACTACTTAGAGCTGTATCTTGCAATAAGGGTCCTCTAGTTGATGGAACATTATCTCCACCGTCTTCACATGCATTTTTATCTTCCCCTTCGTAAACCTCAGCCAAGCATGACACAACATCTACGTCATTTTTCTCATTCTTCTGGTAAGACTGGCGATAGAAACTCAATAAAAAATCTTTCTTGTTTGCCATTTCATCTACCAATCCAGAAAAATGTTTCTGCATCTTATTAACCTCCTTGCTATCAAGCTTCTCGATATCAACTCCAACTGTAGGAATAACTCTTTTAGGTTTCAAGAACTTTATGTACTCTCTAAGCTCATCATAGTTCGAATGCTCACTATATGGTACAAGATGAATCTCCATTGAATCTTTATACCTAACGGCAAACTTATTCCGCTTCACTTCATAAGTCCACCCTGTAGGCACAAAACCTACAACCTTATCATACCCTTTCTCAACCATAATCTCACTCATCTTCACAAAATTCGGCCGAAAATACGGCCAAGTCTCTCCCAACACATTCCACCCCACAACATGAACATCACTCTCATTCACATCCTCCGTAAACATTCCGCTCTCCCCACACCCCAAAATCCCCAAAATTGACATCTTCCTCGCATCCACAACGATTTTCCTCTTACATCTCCTAGCAATCTCAACCAAAATCTTCTCTTTACCAATAACATAAGTAGCAACAAGAAACAAAACCTTCTTCTTCGTCTCCACACACTCCTTACCAATCTTATCTATCACACTAACCACATAACCAACAGATTCCTCTTGCGTCGGAAAAACGAACTTAGGATTACAATAAGTAGTATCCAGAAAAACACCATCACATCCAATAAAACCACTAAGAAACGAATCAAATCTCATCTCATCACAGAATCTGAAATCTCCAGTATGAACATACCTCTCAAATCCACCGTTCTCTGATTTGACTTTAAACAAAAACTGTACCGCTCCTGGACAGTGATTTGCTTCAATCAACACAACTTCAGAGCCATCGATCATAACCATTTGGTTCATAGGTAAAGCGAAGACGAATTGTGAAGGAACTTGAAGGATTTCTTCGACGAGACGAGCGGTTTTGTGTGAGCAGAAGATAATTCCTTTAGACCAAGTAGAGGAGAGACCGGAATAGTGATCGGAGTGAAAATGTGAGAGGAAGAAAGCGACGGAGGTGGAGGAATGTTGTGGGAAGCGGAAGAGATCGACGATGAAGTTAGTTTTAGGGATTCGTTTTGATTGAGGGATTGAAAGAGATGAGAACGGTGGTTTCGGTGGGGGAGATTGTGAAGAGACGGAGGATATTGCTGATGAGTAGAGTTCTTTAGTGTTGAGGTTTAGGGTTTCTGTGTTCTCGCCATGTGAGAAGTTGCCGGAGATTGTGGCTCCGCTGGAATCGGTGGCCATGATGAGGAAGATGAAATTGGCGCCAAAATGTGACGGTTTAGGGATTGGATAGATTTTGCCTTCGTCTGGTTTTGGAGAAAACGGAAGCGATGTTCATCAGACTTGAGGAAACAATGGCTAGAAAGCCACTATGTGAGAAAAAAAATTCTAAAATGCAACCCATCTAGTTTCAATTTTCTGAAAAAATAAATTTAAATCAAATTAATATAAAAAGACAAAAAAAAAACCATTTCCTAATCTAATTATTACGTATCCTTACCCTTTCTTTTGCCAATCCAATAACATAACTAAACTTCTACTTCTTCTTTCACGCCTCCTCTTCTTTTTTTTCTCCTTCTTCTTTTACTTTTTCTGGATTTTTTAGATCTTTCATTCTAGATCTCTTTTTCTCCATCATCATCATCAATTAAACTCAAGATCTTTTCTTCTCCATGGATCTCTCTTTGCTCTTCTTTATGGATCGGATCTCTCTTCATGCTTCTTCTCCATGGATTTCTGAGATTCAAAAATCATGGATCTCTCTTCAAGCTTCTTCTCCATGGATTTCTCTTCGTGCTTTCGTCATTTGTAGTGCGCAATCGTTTGGTGAGAGAAGACGGTCCACAAACTTCGACGAGGAAGGGTGATGGTGAATCGGCGACGACGATAGTGAAGAAAGCAAGAAGAGACGAATTAGTGAGTGTGACGGCGCTAGGGTTTAGAATTACAAATTGCTTTGTTTCAGTAGAACCATTTGTACCAGTTGTCCATAACTATTTGTACCAGTTGTACCTATTTATATTTCAGTTATACCATTTGTACCAATTATACTATTATCTTTCATTTGTATCATTTGTACCAGTTCTCCTATTATCTCTCAGTTATACTATTTGTATCAATTGTCCTATAATCCCTCATCTGTACCAGTTGTACTATCATCTCTTAGTTGTACCGATCGTCTGTTATTTCATTAAGGGTAATTTGGGGATATCACATTTATAGTGGCATTCAGATCACAAAATGGCATGCCGGATTTATTTTCTCCATTAAGTGGCATACTAGCCTCGGACTCTTGAGATTATTAAAGCAACGGCCTAAGAGAAAGAAAAAATAAATTTAGCAAAAATACTCCAAAATATATCGAGACAGAGGCTAGAATGCCACTAAACAAAAAAAATGAATCAGGCATGCCATTTTAGAGTCTCTATGCCACTCTATATATGTAATATTCATTTTACCCGTAATGAATTATTCTTCCTTTAATTTTTAAAAAGCAAAAAAAAAAACTCAAAAAAAAAAACCTCTGAGCATGTGGGCCCAAAAAAAACGTTCAGCATTTGATTTTTATTTAATGTTGTACTTACTCAATATGTGGGCCCCACTAAAAAGTTTTTTTTTTGTTTTTTTTCTGGGCGGAATATACTCATAGTTGTCCAGTTGTACTATCGTAATCATAGTTGGACTTTCCATAATTTTTATAATTTGCAGTTGAATGAGACTGTAGATAATTAATTGCAAGTTGGACACATGATTTCTCTAATTTATTTTGCATTTCCAAAGTTTTCATAATGGAACATTGGTGAAAACTTGGTTTTCACCTTTTTTACTTCATATAAGGTGATCATATACTAAGTATTCCTTATATCATAAGGGGTGTTTTATGTGAAACAACATTTATTTCTTAGAAATTATTAAATTTTTATTGTATTGATCCAAAATAGTTTGTTTATATTTTGGAGAATGTAATATATAATTTTACGTTTAAATAAATTATCAATTCTGAAAAAACAAATTTAAACATTTTAGCGTTACTTAGTTGAACTAGTTGAACTAATTATATTAAATGTTACCACAAAAACCAAAAACAAACATTTGAACTAGTTGAACTACTTAAATTAAAATAGACCAAAAAAACAAACACATACATGTTTTTAATTTAATCCAATAAGTTGAACCAAGTTGAACTAGGTGAATAGTTCATACAAATTTGAGAAATGCAAATTCAAAACAGACAAATTAAATTCTCTAATTTGCAACCAATTTTCCAAGTTTATCCCAGGCGTAGCCTTGTTCTTCGTTCTATAGAGGCGTTTTTCTCCGGTTGATGGAAACCGCGTTTCTTGATTTCTTCCACTTTTTGGTGTGTAATCCGGTGGTTTAGTGATCTCTTCCTTATGTACGACATATATTGTTATGTAATATTCTAATGCCCAAATCATGTGTCCAACTACTAATTAATAATTTATATTATAGTCCAACTGCAAATACGGAAAAATTGGCAAAGTCCAACTATGAATATGAGAGTACAAATGAATAACTAGGTACAACTATGTTTTGTAACAAACAATTTTTTATGAATATCCCACTGTCTTTGGTCCACTTTACAGCACGTGTGATGATTTTAAATTAATAACCCGCTGCCAAAGGTCCATTTTTTTATTATTTTTCACGCCAGTCATATTTAAATTCATTTTAATATCAATTTTAATTAATTTTTTATTTTTTAGAAAACTCGAAAGGACCTTGTGGTTGTACCTAAATAAACCAGTTGTACCTATACGTAGTTGTACCTAAATATACCAGTTGTACCTGAATATATCAGTTGTACCTACACGTAGTTGTACCTAAATATTTTTTTTCACAAAAACATGAAGTCATATGTTCTTAAAATTGTTTTACACACATAGTTATATCTAATTTATGAGTTGCACCAAAAAACAATAAACTATCCGAACAATCAAATAGTGCAATTGCAACAAATAGTTCAAGTTATACTGAAATTGTTTCAGCTGTACCTAAGTGATCTAGTTGTACCTAAATGATCTAGTTGTACGTAATTCCTTTTCACCATATGATTCTATTATTTAGAACCAAACAAATCTCAGTCTTTCAGTCTCTGGTGCAACTCTTTAATCTTCTACTCATTTATATAGGTCCTAAGTAGATAAAATTTCTATGCTTCCTCAAAATTATTGCTTCAAAGTATATATACACGTTCTGTTTGTTAAAACATTTAAATATTCTCGTAGCTCAATGGTTGAGTGTCTTTTATTAGGGTAACAGGTCAGCAGTTCGAATCTTTGAAGATGCCATTTTTCCTTCTTATTTTCTGGTGAAACGACAAAACGACGTCGTTTTGATCCAACGGAGACTTGTAACGGATTGTTAACAGCGTCAGAGTCGTTCTAACGGGGACTTAACGCGATGCCTAATTTGGCCAGGTCAACGAAAACTTAGCTATTTTCAGATAGGTCAACAAAAACTTTGTGATTAAAGAGACATTTCGAGAGTTCATGCTTTAACCGTCCCAAATTTGAAAGTTGACGCATCTTTCCCTTTTATAATTAGGGATTTAGTGTTATTCACCCTTAGATTGGATCGGGTAATCCGTTTTATTGGATTTGGGTCGGATTGTTTTGGTTGGATCTGTAATTTCCAGTTTTCTTATAGGTTTTTTGGACATTTCTACCTTTTTTGATTTAAAAAAATGGTAAATAAAATTACAAATATGGCAGTGGCCTTCCAGCGTTTTTTTTTTCGAGAAAGTGGCTTTCTAGCCATTGTTTCAAATATATCTATCTATATATTTCTACTAAATCAACAGTCACTTTAACAAATACTAGATGAATATTCACGCTACGCGTGGGTTGTTGTTATAAAAGTTTTTTAGAAAATCATGTTTATTGTTCTTATTGTTAATTTATGTTCATTTTGTGTGTTATTATGTAGTTAATAAAATTAAATACATCCTATGTAGTTACAATTTTTATAATTAGATTCATTTTTGATTATTTATATACATAATTAAGATTATATATGATATATCTTGAATACATACAACAACAATATATGATATTTTGATATAATGGTATGTAATTATGTCACTTGTGTAATTTGATACTTGCCTAACTTGATTATGAACAAACAGTTCATTATTTTATGTACTATCATGATCTAGTACTTCATCCACATCGTGATAGGCTCATGATTTAATATTTGAATAACATAATATAAACAAGATAAGTATAACTAACTACTTATTTGCTTCAAGAGTTTTCATATGAAAAGAAGAAAAAGAAAGCAAAAAATTGAAGAGTTATTTAACTTAACACTATTATATCTCTGTCCTTACATATAGCCATATAAGAGAAGAGTGTCGTGTCTTGAATTTCTTGGTATGTCTAACGTTTCAAAAGTTCATTATTTGAAAAAACTTGCTTGTCAATATTATCAACAAACGTCATATATGAACCACCAAACGTAGTTGCGAAAAATGACTCAAAGAATTACTAAACTAATAAGAAATTAGGTAACAAATAGTTAAACTACAAAATAAGTAAATTTTCAGTTATTATCGAGTAATGATCATTGATAAAAAAAATTCCTAAAAGAAAAATTGTAGAATGAAAGTAATGCTTGATACATTAACATGTTTTTGTATATATTTTTTTTATTTTGAAAAAATTAATTAAGAGTAGAATGATGGAGGATTTAATGTAATGGAGGACTTTTGATTTTCCTCATTTCTTTTTGTGAAATTTTAATTTAAATAATATAAAATGACACATGTCATTTTTATGTGTGATGATGTGACACTCATATGGAGAGAGTTAGCCAACTTTTATATATATGATTGCAACACTCACATTTGATACATGGCAAAACTCTCAAATTTTGCTCTTTCACTTTCGTAATCCAATTCTATTATTTTTGAAAAAAAAATTGACTAAAAAAAACAATTACCACCTTCTTATGTTTTATGTTTACAACACCCACCTTTTTTTTAACACTCCTCATCATCTTCTCTCTCTTCCAATCTCAATAAATGTCTTTTGCACTTCTGGATAGTTGTGTCTTTTTATCGTAATTTCCGTTAAAATATTAACGGTTATTTTTTCAGTTGTGTTTTTATCGCAAATATTTGTTAAAATATTGACGGTTATTTTTTTTTTGTTGACGGTTATTTTTCGGTTGTCTTTTTATCGCAATTTTCCGTTAAAATATTGATGGTTATTTTTTATCGCAACTTTCCGTTAAAATATTGACGGTTACTTTTTTACGTTTGTGTCATTTTATCGCAATTTTCCGTTAAAGTATGGACATTTATTATCATATAATAATTTAATACATAAACATAATCAAATATATTTGTTGAAAATAAGTTCTGCCAACATTGCAGAGGTTCGTGACCTAGTAAATATTGAAAATTATTTTTCATTTTAGACTTTATTTTTAGATTAAATATATGTCACCTTTTCCAAAAAAAAAAAAAAAGAAAAAAAAAAGGGTGTTATTTCATTTTCCTAACAGATATAGATAAAAAAAAAGGATCACTTTTCACTTTTCTTATTAATTAATTAGATAAAGGCACAAATAGGCATGACCACGGTTACGCTTATTGCGGTTACAGTTTGTTAACCTCCGGTTACGGTTATAAAATTTCTCTAACCGTATCCTTAACCGTTATATATACGGTTAAAACGGTTACGGTTAAATACGGTTACGGTTACAACGGTTACGGTTAAATACGGTTACGGTTATTTAATTATTACGATACGTTTAATATCAAAGACAAAAATTTAGGTATTTTTAACCCTTAGAATAAAAAATTTAATGATGATATATCAAATAATATTTATTTTACAATATATAATATATGTGATTATGTACTTTAATATTTATAGTTAATTAGCTATTTTGTTCTGTTAAGTAAACCAACGAATAACTAAATCAATGGTAATAATTATAATGATTGAGTTATTGTTTTATTGACAATACGTATTCCAAACAATACTATAGAAAGGATGTTATGAGAAAAACGATTACAGGAGTAGAAATAATAACTTGTAAATTATTTATGATTTGATTTGCGAAAAATGAATAGTAAATTATGGAAAATGAGTAGTGGAGTGGTTTAAATTTAGTAGTGGGCATACTGAACCATTTAAGGCACTGTTTTAGTGAAATAATTATGTATTTTAGGTTTTAACTGCACGGTTAACTATGCGGTTAACCGCACAGTTAACTATGCGGTTAACCGCACGGTTAACCGTACGGTTAACTAACGGTTTTGATACGTTTACGGTTAATTAACGGTTACGGTTAGTATATTTTTTAACCGTAACTAATCTATCTTTACGGTTAACGGTTACGGTTACTAACCGTTTTATACGGTTACGGTTCGGTTACGGTTGAGAAACGGTCCGGTTACGGTCCGAAATACGGTTACGGTTAGTTTTGGTCATGCCTAGGCACAAACGCGAAATAATATAGATTCTCTGCTTACTTGATTGGGAGAGGAGCCACACGCGAAAGCCACCGAAGTCAGAGAAAGGTAATGGCGTCGGGGAAGCTTCCGCGGGAGTTGGAGGAAGAGATACTGTCTCGGCTCCCACCCCGATCTCTTGTTCGGTTCAGATCCGTATGTAAACACTGGAACGATCTTTTCAACGACAAGAGGTTCCACAACAACCACTTTGCTCGTGCTCGTCCCCAATTCATTTTCCTGACCGAATCTAAGATCAGTTACTCGATAGACATCGATCTCCGTGGAACAATAGAGGTACGTGAGCTTGTCTCTGATTTTACTTGTCAGGCTATGGATTTGATACATACCACCATCACCGCTTGCGATGGGTTATTGTTTCGTGACTTTTGGAAGCAAGGTGTTGCGGTTTGGAATCCGTGGTTGAGACAGGTTGGATGGATCGAGTACGAGGATAAAGGTTTCCATTTTTGCGGTGTAGGATACGATAGTTGTAAACCCGAAAAGAGTTACAAGATCTTGGGGTATTTTAATTGTCTCCGTAAAGTCAGCGACACTTACCATGTAAGTTACCGCAGAGTTGCGATTTACGAGTGTTCGTCTCATGCGTTGAAGTTCATTGATGCCCCTTTCACGCAGTGGCCCATCATGGCACCTTTGTCCTTGAACGGGAATCTCTATTGGCTTACTCATGAACCTGAGACTTATAAGTATTTCATCCGATGCTTTGATTTCTCCAAGGAGATATTCAAACCTTTTTGTCTCCTGCCCTGTCTAAAGAACCGTTCTCGAGATGAACTTGTCCTCGCGGTTTTTAAAAGAGATCGGTTTTCGTTGTTAAAGCAATGTAATGTAACAGGGAAGATTGATATTTGGGTAACGAAGAAGAAGATTGATGGAGAGGAAGTAGTGTGGATAAACTTGATGACTTTGCCAACAACTAACTTGCCTAAGTTGGTTAATAAGTTTTGTGGCATTAGTTACTTCATCTATGACAAGACCCTAATCATGTGTTGTGGCGACCACCAAACTGGAGCCGCTTGCATCTATTTTGTGAAGGGAGATATATTCAAGAAGATTCAAATAGATTCCGGTAGTGTTCGGTTTTCTCACTGTGTCTATCTTCCAAATTTGTTATCGGTTCCTTTATAATTCAGATCGCTACAAGTTTAAATTTTGGATTTTCTTGCTTTATTACAAATCTCAATTCGTTTCAAAAGTAAATTCTCTTCAGGGAACAGCTAATACAAAGGTTTTTCCTTCTTTGGAAGGTTAAAGTTTAAATTTCTTATTTGCTCTGTTTTCATGTGGACTGACTTGGAAATAAATATGAACCTTCTTGATTTTGTAAACCTTTTTAAGGTTGGGTTGCTAGTATAGCTTAATCTACATGCATCTTTTATCAATCCAAATATGATACAACTTAAAATAAATTACACTCTAAAAACGTATTTTAATATATATATTTGAAAAAGATTGATGACATTGTCAACAACCAACTTGCCTAAGCTAGTTAATAAGTATTGTGGCATTAGTTATTTCATCTTTGACAAGACCCTAATCATGTGTTGTGGCGAAGGCGAAACTGGAGCTGTTTGCATCTATATGGTAAGGGGAGGTATGTTCAAGAGGATTCAGATTGATTCATGGATTGTTCGGTTTTCTCACTGTCTATCTTCCAAATTTGATCTCAGTTCCTTAATAATTCATATTACATCAAGTTTAGATTTTGGATTTTTCGTGTTTTATTACAAATCTGAATTCAATAGTTGTGTCCTCACTTTTGATTCAGAAGCAATTTCTGCTCTCTTTGTTGTTGGAGCAGAGTATATGGAGCTTTTCCCTTCTTTGAAAGTTGATTTTGTTTAACTTTCTCATATGCTCTGTTTACATGTGGATTGATTTAGAAATAAACGATAATAGTACATGAGCCTTATTGAATTTTTGTTAATTCTTAATGTTGGGTTGATAGTATATAGTTTATCTATATATGCATCTTTTAACCAATCCAAATATGATAAAGGCCTACAACTTTAAAAAACGCTATTTTGGAAAAATTGGATTAAGGTGACTTGGGTTTAGACACATGCACACACAACATAAAGAGAACAAAAGGCAGACCACTATAGTGAGACAAACGTTCTTGAGCTTCTGGTTTAGACAAAGGCTTTGAATGGTTGTATAGTATGCTGCAGACCAGAGTAAAATCGGATCAGTATGCACTTAATTCACCATTCAGTATTCTGGACTAGTATGCACGGTTGCATACTAAAAATCTCCATACTAGTATGCACTTCAGCATACTTCTCCATACCATCATAAATTCACTGTTGGTCCGCAATTTTTTCATTCCACTTCCCAAAAGCTCCATACCAACATAAACTCCATACCATCATAAATTCACTGTTGGTCTATATTTTTGTCGTATTGTTTTCTCCTCTTTCTCAGTTCCTCTGGCCGCAAATATCGATTCACTGTCGCAAAATCGATTCACGAAGATTCATATTTCACATTCTCTTCAAGTTCTGATAGGCTTAAGTAAGGTTCAATCTATCTTTGTATGACTAATTTCTTCTTACACTTGTCTAAAATCCATCCTTATGATTCAAATTTGTGTGATTTTAAAGCTATGAATACTATGATATTTTTTTTAATAAATGTAGTATCTAATTCGACTATATTCACGTGTATGAAATTATTGCCAAGTATGATACATTAATTTTTTATAGTGCTTTAGTGAATCGTATCGGTTTATGTTTGCTGAAGTATTGATAAATTAGTTCTTCATATTTTTAGTGGTTCAATATATCTTCTCATCTAAAATTGTTCATTTATTTGTTTTTGCAGGGGCTTATTAGATCGTTTACCATGGATTACCCAAAGAGAAGTAGATCTTCTGATGACGATTCTCACGATTTCAAGAGACAAAGAATAGCTGATCCCGGTAGACCTAGCAAATCTTTAACGCTGGAGAATGGGCTCAAAGTCTTTGTATTTAGCGGCGGCGAAGACGTAGAAGTATCATCGGCTGCGATGACTGTTCGAGTCGGTTCCTTTGCAGATCCTCTCGAGATTCCAGGGCTCGATCATGTAATCGAACACATTCTTTTTCGCGGTTCTCAAAAATTCAGCAGCGTAAATGAGGTTAGTAAGTAAATTTATCTGTTGGTAATCTGTTCTCAATCTTGTTGTTTTTTCTAAATTCATTTCTCTTTGTATTGCAGCTACAAGATTATGTGGCTAAGTATGATGGCGGTACTAATGCCCATACTGAATTTGATCATACAACATTCAGCTTTGAAGTCGATCCAGAACACTTTCATGGTGCTCTTGATAGGTAGGTTTTTTTGTCAATTCTTTTCATTCAACCCTTCATGTAAGTATGTATATTTTCTCACCAGAAAAATTTGTGTGTCAGGTTTTCCCACCTTTTCATCAATCCTCTCATGGAAACAGAGAAGTTGGAACATGAGATCGATGCCATGGATTCTGGTACCAATACTCTACAAACCGTATTCAGTCAATTAATCCAAATGCGACGAATATGTCCGAGTTACATTCTTTATTTTTTGTTTTTGTTTTTGGCTTCAGAATTTCTCTTGATCAAGTACAGTGATGCTGATCGACTTGATCAAATCCTCGCTCACACATCTTATGAGGATCATCCCTTCAAATGTTTTTCTTGGGACAACAGAGATTCTCTCACCAAAGTTCCCCTTGATTCTCTCCAAAAATCAGCATTGGAGTTTTTCAATACACATCTTATGAGGATCATCCCTTCAAATGTTTTTCTTCAAATGTTTTTGTTTTTGTTTTTGTTTTTATATATTATTTTTAATTTTAGTAAAAAGATGGGTAAAACAATAAACAAGAGTTTATGAAGGCTAGTAGCAAAAGAATAGTAAGAAAGATGATTTTTTTTTCTGTGTCCAAATTAAGTGAAACAAGTCTCTCTTTATAGAGTATGAAAAATGATGAATTTTGGTATTAAAAAATTAAAATAATATTTTACATTTTATGATATATTTGATCTCAAATAATTGGGTTAGATAAGAAATATCTAAAATCTCAATATCCAATAAAAACAGAACATATGTCTATATGCAAATATTATCATATAAGTATAAAAATTATCCATTCGCTGACTGCCACGTGGCACTGTGAGACCCATCACTTTTTGTTTCAACGTTGTTGAATTCAACTATGTTCCACGTCATTTTTTTTTATTTTTATTCAACATATCATTGTAGTGATTCAATAGTTGAATAAGCAATCTCCTTCCTCCCCCCCCCCCCCCCCCCCATCTCAAAATTATCACATCTTCCAATGTAAAAGCAGATGCATTAACTTCTTTCTCTACTCTTTGATATATCACAAATTTATTTAGCCATGATATATATGTCAGTTTTAGAGTCTTTTTGAGTCTTTTCAGGTTTTTACACGTTCGAGACAAATTTGGAGATAAGGAACCATTCTAGAGCTAAACCGGAGATTAAGAGCTGAAGGAACGAATTCGGTATCAGAATAAGGCATGAGTGCCGACCGACACGCCCTGGTGTCGATCGACACCACACGAGGTCGAGCCCCATCAAAAGTCTCGACGGTTTAAGAGTTTTAAAGCCCGAAAAATCAACCTCAAAGACTTCTCTGTTTGCAACTTTAGTCCCTGCACGTTTTTTTGAGACATTATAAATAGTTTTTAGGGTTTTAATTATTCATTATCTTGCTTTTCGCTTTGTAATTCTCTGAGCTTGAACCCTTTGAAAGATAATTGGAGAGAGCTACTTTCAGAGTTTTCAAATCCATGTAGAGAGAAAATTTATTCTAAACTCTATTCTTCTTTTAATTTCTTATATTGCAATTTATTCAAACATGTTTTCTGTTTCTTTAATCATGTCTTAGTAATCTTCCTGGTAGGTTTAGGGATTCTCATTAGGGATTTAGATGAATTAGTAGATCGATTATCTGTTAGGACTAATCTTTAGAGTTCTTGACCTTAAATTGTTCTTAATGCTAGTTCTAGAGTAGCTAACTAGAACTTGATCATAGGATAATAGGTAGATTCGAGAGGTCATCTATTACTGGAACTATCTTAGGTGAACTGAAATTACTAGATACTTTCGAGAGGTGGTCTAGGAATATTTGTGAACATATCAAACATGTTATTAATGCTAGTCTAATTCTAGGAGTTTACATTTGAGAGGTGGAACTTCCTGAATCCTGATATTAGGTTTAGTTAGCCAATACATTCGAGAGGTGGTTGGCTATACATTAGTGATTTGAGTTCTAAAACGGTTCGATAAATAATCTTAATTAATTTGCATGATTTACTATTAGTTTAATTCCTGAGAATTTCCCTAAACCTGACGCTTTAATCTATTGATCTTTTACCTGATTTAATTGCTTGCGTTTATTTTAATTCTTATTATTTCATTTAGCATAATTTCAAAACTGTTAGCTTATTGTGTGAACAAGAGAAATTTGTGGAATTCGACCCTAAAGTACTGCAATTGATCTCTTATTTGAGAGAGTGGTCTTAGGAGTAATTTGACTCATATCACTCTTCTTCTCATAACCTTTAGATCCTCTGTTCTTTCTCATATATCTTGTACTACTATTATTATAAAAGTATGTTAAAAAACTAATCTTATTCTTTGTAATATATTACTAAAAAATGTCATTAGAAATATAATATCAAAGACCAAATTAGTTCAACTCATTAAGGATAAACAAGTCAATTAACACAAGTCAATTTAATTACTTTACAAAAACAAAAATTTATTATTAAATTTTTAAAAATGAATAACCAAAAATGAACATATAATATTGATATCTAGCTTACCATATATTTTTTTTATTAATCATTAAACTTCACCTATCATCTTTATCTGATTCTATTTTATGAAACAAATAAATAATTATATCATCCATATAGTAGAAAAATAGATTTTTTTCCGCATGTGCCATGATTATAATTTTTAAAAACAAATATAAAATGTTCATTTATGAAGAAAAAATTGTAACTGTCAAAAATTCAGACTTGAGTGATAAATATCTTTGAAACAGAAATATATTTAACAAAAATTTCGACTGAATAACGTGTCAGAATTTAAAAATTTATATTCAATTTCATAAGTCAATATACTTACTTGACAAAAACTAAAAATACATATATTAAAATTTTTAGCAAATGAATAATCAATCAAAATGAAAATATAAGATTTGATATCTAACTTACCATATTAATTTTTAATTAATCATTATACTTCACCTATCATCTTTATATGATTTTATTTTGTGAAACAAATAAAAAATCATATCATCCATATAGTAAAAAAAAAAGTAGATTTTTTTCGCATGTGCCATGATTTGAATTTTTAAAAATAAATATAAATTGTTCAATCTATGAAGAAAGAATTGTAACGAGTCAAAAATTCAGACTTAGGTGATATATATCTTTTAAACATAAATATAGTTAACAAAAACTTTGACTAACGGGTAGGAACTTAGATATTTATATTCGATTTTATACATTTATTTTGTTGAAATCTATAATTTTATATAATAAAAATGAAAATACATTATTAAATTTCAAAAAAATGAATAACCAATCAAAATGAACTTATATGATTGAAATCTAACTTACCATAATAATTTGTTGTTAATTATTATACTTCACCTATCATCTTTATATGATTCAATTTTTGTGAAACAGATAATAATCATATCATCCATATGATAAAAAAAGGTAGATTTGTTTTCCGCATGTGCCATGATTTGAATTTTTTAAAACGAATATAAATGGTTCAATCTATGAAAAAAAAATTATAACGGGTAAAAAATTTAGACTTGAGTAATACATATTTTTTAAATATTCAACAAAAATTTTGACTGAGTAATAGGTGGGAAATTAAATATTTATATTCAATTTAATACATTTTAAAAATATTTTAAATTGGAACATTTGAACTGTTTTTACAATTCTTCTTTAATCGTTCTGTTTTTATCAATCGAAAATTTAGTATTGTCATGTTCTCGTTCTTTGCAATCTGCATAGTGCATGGTTCATTGCATGTATTTTTAATTCTAGTTATTGCGAATTAAGATCCTTGATGCAAAATTTTGTTTTTTCTCAAATATTTTAAGTTTCTTTTAAAAAAGAGGTAATGCGTTTAGATGATATAAATCAAATTTACATAATTAAGTGCTTTAATGAAACAAATAATTAAAAAATACTCTCTTTGTTTGGAAAATAAAGCTTCGACACACTTTGCTTATCTTAGGTCTGTGATGGCTAAATTTCATAATGATAATCTAAAATATAACGACTTTGTTGTGATCAAACTTTGCACATTGATTCCAACAGAGGGAGATTCTGCAAAGACTCTTTTTGTAAGTATTCAATATTTCTTTTGAATCATGCTAGCTATTTAGTTATTAACAATCATTATATTCAGATGATCCCGGTAGACCTAGCAAATCTTTAACGCTGGAGAATGGGCTCAAAGTCTTTGTATTTAGCGGCGGCGAAGACGTAGAAGTATCATCGGCTGCGATGACTGTTCGAGTCGGTTCCTTTGCAGATCCTCTCGAGATTCCAGGGCTCGCGCATGTAATCGAACACATTCTTTTTCGCGGTTCTCAAAAATTCAGCAGCGTAAATGAGGTTAGTAAGTAAATTTATCTGTTGGTAATCTGTTCTCAATCTTGTTGTTTTTTCTAAATTCATTTCTCTTTGTATTGCAGCTACAAGATTATGTGGCTAAGTATGATGGCGGTACTAATGGCCATACTGAATTTGATCATACAACATTCAGCTTTGAAGTCGATCCAGAACACTTTCATGGTGCTCTTGATAGGTAGGTTTTTTTTGTCAATTCTATTCATTCAACCCTTCCTGTAAGTATGTATATTTTCTCACCAGAAAAATTTGTGTGTCAGGTTTTCCCACCTTTTCATCAATCCTCTCATGGAAACAGAGAAGTTGGAACATGAGATCGATGCCATGGATTCTGGTACCAATACTCTACAAACCGTATTCAGTCAATTAATCCAAATGCGACGAATATGTCCGAGTTACATTCTTTATTTTTTGTTTTTGTTTTTGGCTTCAGAATTTCTCTTGATCAAGTACAGTGATGTTGATCGACTTGATCAAATCCTCGCTCACACATCTTATGAGGATCATCCCTTCAAATGTTTTTCTTGGGGCAACAGAGATTCTCTCACCAAAGTTCCCCTTGATTCTCTCCAAAAATCAGCATTGGAGTTTTTCAATACACATCTTATGAGGATCATCCCTTCAAATGTTTTTCTTCAAATGTTTTTGTTTTTGTTTTTGTTTTTATATATTATTTTTAATTTTAGTAAAAAGATGGGTAAAACAATAAACAAGAGTTTATGAAGGCTAGTAGCAAAAGAATAGTAAGAAAGATGATTTTTTTTTCTGTGTCCAAATTAAGTGAAACAAGTCTCTCTTTATAGAGTATGAAAAATGATGAATTTTGGTATTAAAAAATTAAAATAATATTTTACATTTTATGATATATTTGATCTCAAATAATTGGGTTAGATAAGAAATATCTAAAATCTCAATATCCAATAAAAACAGAACATATGTCTATATGCAAATATTATCATATAAGTATAAAAATTATCCATTCGCTGACTGCCACGTGGCACTGTGAGACCCATCACTTTTTGTTTCAACGTTGTTGAATTCAACTATGTTCCACGTCATTTTTTTTTATTTTTATTCAACATATCATTGTAGTGATTCAATAGTTGAATAAGCAATCTCCTTCCTCCCCCCCCCCCCCCCCCCCCCCATCTCAAAATTATCACATCTTCCAATGTAAAAGCAGATGCATTAACTTCTTTCTCTACTCATTGATATATCACAGATTTATTTAGCCATGATATATATGTCAGTTTTAGAGTCTTTTTGTTATTTCTAGAGTCTTTTTGAGTCTTTTCAGGTTTTTACACGTTCGAGACAAATTTGGAGATAAGGAACCATTCTGGAGCTAAACCGGAGATTAAGAGCTGAAGGAACGAATTCGGTATCAGAATAAGGCATGAGTGCCGACCGACACGCCCTGGTGTCGATCGACAACACACGAGGTCGAGCCCCATCAAAAGTCTCGACGGTTTAAGAGTTTTAAAGCCCGAAAAATCAACCTCAAAGACTTCTCTGTTTGCAACTTTAGTCCCTGCACGTTTTTTTGAGACATTATAAATAGTTTTTAGGGTTTTAATTATTCATTATCTTGCTTTTCGCTTTGTAATTCTCTGAGCTTGAACCCTTTGAAAGATAATTGGAGAGAGCTACTTTCAGAGTTTTCAAATCCATGTAGAGAGAAAATTTATTCTAAACTCTATTCTTCTTTTAATTTCTTATATTGCAATTTATTCAAACATGTTTTCTGTTTCTTTAATCATGTCTTAGTAATCTTCCTGGTAGGTTTAGGGATTCTCATTAGGGATTTAGATGAATTAGTAGATCGATTATCTGTTAGGACTAATCTTTAGAGTTCTTGACCTTAAATTGTTCTTAATGCTAGTTCTAGAGTAGCTAACTAGAACTTGATCATAGGATAATAGGTAGATTCGAGAGGTCATCTATTACTGGAACTATCTTAGGTGAACTGAAATTACTAGATACTTTCGAGAGGTGGTCTAGGAATATTTGTGAACATATCAAACATGTTATTAATGCTAGTCTAATTCTAGGAGTTTACATTTGAGAGGTGGAACTTCCTGAATCCTGATATTAGGTTTAGTTAGCCAATACATTCGAGAGGTGGTTGGCTATACATTAGTGATTTGAGTTCTAAAACGGTTCGATAAATAATCTTAATTAATTTGCATGATTTACTATTAGTTTAATTCCTGAGAATTTCCCTAAACCTGACGCTTTAATCTATTGATCTTTTACCTGATTTAATTGCTTGCGTTTATTTTAATTCTTATTATTTCATTTAGCATAATTTCAAAACTGTTAGCTTATTGTGTGAACAAGAGAAATTTGTGGAATTCGACCCTAAAGTACTGCAATTGATCTCTTATTTGAGAGAGTGGTCTTAGGAGTAATTTGACTCATATCACTCTTCTTCTCATAACCTTTAGATCCTCTGTTCTTTCTCATATATCTTGTACTACTATTATTATAAAAGTATGTTAAAAAACTAATCTTATTCTTTGTAATATATTACTAAAAAATGTCATTAGAAATATAATATCAAAGACCAAATTAGTTCAACTCATTAAGGATAAACAAGTCAATTAACACAAGTCAATTTAATTACTTTACAAAAACAAAAATTTATTATTAAATTTTTAAAAATGAATAACCAAAAATGAACATATAATATTGATATCTAGCTTACCATATTTTTTTTTTATTAATCATTAAACTTCACCTATCATCTTTATCTGATTCTATTTTATGAAACAAATAAATAATTATATCATCCATATAGTAGAAAAAATAGATTTTTTTCCGCATGTGCCATGATTATAATTTTTAAAAACAAATATAAAATTTTCATTTATGAAGAAAAAATTGTAACTGTCAAAAATTCAGACTTGAGTGATAAATATCTTTGAAACAGAAATATATTTAACAAAAATTTCGACTGAATAACGTGTCAGAATTTAAAAATTTATATTCAATTTCATAAGTCAATATACTTACTTGACAAAAACTAAAAATACATATATTAAAATTTTTAGCAAATGAATAACCAATCAAAATGAAAATATAAGATTTGATATCTAACTTACCATATTAATTTTTAATTAATCATTATACTTCACCTATCATCTTTATATGATTTTATTTTGTGAAACAAATAAAAAATCATATCATCCATATAGTAAAAAAAAGTAGATTTTTTTCGCATGTGCCATGATTTGAATTTTAAAAAATAAATATAAATTGTTCAATCTATGAAGAAAGAATTATAACGAGTCAAAAATTCAGACTTAGGTGATATATATCTTTTAAACATAAATATAGTTAACAAAAACTTTGACTAACGGGTAGGAACTTAGATATTTATATTCGATTTTATACATTTATTTTGTTGAAATCTATAATTTTATATAATAAAAATGAAAATACATTATTAAATTTCAAAAAAATGAATAACCAATCAAAATGAACTTATATGATTGAAATCTAACTTACCATAATAATTTGTTGTTAATTATTATACTTCACCTATCATCTTTATATGATTCAATTTTTGTGAAACAGATAATAATCATATCATCCATATGATAAAAAATGTAGATTTGTTTTCCGCATGTGCCATGATTTGAATTTTTTAAAATGAATATAAATGGTTCAATCTATGAAAAAAAAATTATAACGGGTAAAAAATTTAGACTTGAGTAATACATATTTTTTAAATATTCAACAAAAATTTTGACTGAGTAATAGGTGGGAAATTAAATATTTATATTCAATTTAATACATTTTAAAAATATTTTAAATTGGAACATTTGAACTGTTTTTACAATTCTTCTTTAATCGTTCTGTTTTTATCAATCGAAAATTTAGTATTGTCATGTTCTCGTTCTTTGCAATCTGCATAGTGCATGGTTCATTGCATGTATTTTTAATTCTAGTTATTGCGAATTAAGATCCTTGATGCAAAATTTTGTTTTTTTCTCAAATATTTTAAGTTTCTTTTTAAAAAAGAGGTAATGCGTTTAGATGATATAAATCAAATTTACATAATTAAGTGCTTTAATGAAACAAATAATTAAAAAATACTCTCTTTGTTTGGAAAATAAAGCTTCGACACACTTTGCTTATCTTAGGTCTGTGATGGCTAAATTTCATAATGATAATCTAAAATATAACGACTTTGTTGTGATCAAACTTTGCACATTGATTCCAACAGAGGGAGATTCTGCAAAGACTCTTTTTGTAAGTATTCAATATTTCTTTTGAATCATGCTAGCTATTTAGTTATTAACAATCATTATATTCAGATGATGGGGCTGTCTATCCTGAGTGCCGAGTCTCGTGACCTCTACGGCGTGTTTCCCCATCAAAGAAAGCTAATGAATGTGAAGGATGTCAAGGAAGAGAAAATAACTAAAAGCAAGCAAATTCAATAGTTAAAGACAATTCTTGGACTAGAGTACGAAAATTCTTGGCAAATTCAATAGTTAAAGACAATGTGAAAGGATAGGAGTACGAAAATTTAAGATATGACCACCCTAATGTATCTACGAGTACTCCCCATATTTCACCTTCAAGTTCATTACATTACTCTCTCGTTTTAGTTTTAAAATATTTTTGTGAATTACTGAAAAAAGAAATATAATTCTCTTTTTCAAAATAGTATATAGTAGAAAATGTTTTAAATATAATTACCAACAACTTTTTTTTTATTAGACACATATTTTTTTTTTGTGATAATGAATCTATTATCAATTGTCTCCAAACAAAGATCAACCTCTACACTTCAATGATAAAAACATAACCTCCACACTTTAGTTTTTTTGGTTTAAGTGTTGAAGAAATAATTTTTATACATAAGTTTATATTAAATTATGAAAAATGAGTAGATAATTCCATGGAAGAACTTAAAACAAGGGAAATTTTGATAATATAGACCATACAATCCACATGAATTAGGAAATCAAGATTAAAACACAAAGCTTTGAGAATTCAAATTACCTAGTTCACTTTGAGAAGAATCAAGATGTGCTAAAATTTAACCACTTTCAACTAAGGCTACATCAAGAATGGGTAGATGGTAAGTGGACTAATATCTTTTAAGCTTTAATTTGCTTCTAAAATGATCAATTCATTTTATTACACCATTACACATAACATAATAGCGACTATACAACCTAGTAATTACATAAGATGGAAAAGATAAATCTCTTATTGTTTTTAGGAGTAAGAGGTTCTCGGTCCGTGGGCCTGTATATTTCCTATAACAAAATCCAAACCATGTAATTTAATGTTCTTTTGGAGAACCGACCGTTTTCCACACGGATCGAACCCGTGACCTCCAACATTTCTACATTTTTAGTTACTAAAGATTAACCACTAGACCAGTTTGTCATTGGTTTTTGGTTTCAATTTGAATGAACGAGGATGATTATTTAAGCTATTTTGATTGTATTGTGTTGGTATGCTTGAATCGGGTCAGCAAGTCAGATCACCTGTTGGTTACATGCTAGCAAGATATATCAGATGAGGGCCAAAGAATTTAGGGTGTTTATTATATGGACCACATATGCAGCTTAAGTTATCTTTTTGAAATTATATATGCATATCCAATCCGATTAGGGTTACTTAAGGTTTTCTGAGACACTCTATATTACATTTTTCAAAATAAGATTTGTCTCATTTATTTGTGGTCGTAGCCAACGACCCTGTAGGTGAACCACATAAACATGCCATGTGGACGATCATCCTCCACTCTGAGCTCAAGATTCTCATTTGGGATGCAATTAATGCCTCTAACGCTAGGTGATAGAGACTACAAGGAATATTATTTTGATGATAGAGCACTCAGAAGAATGACCCAATTTTTCTACGAGTTTGAAAATTTTTTTGTAATCATTTTCTTTCTCTTATGTTTCAAAGAAATCAAATTTTAAGACATACCACTTGGCTCGCCTACCTAAGTCCCATGTTAGATTTATTCAGGCCCGGCCATTGACACATTTTAGTGAAACATTTTTATTGGACCTCAAATTTTCGAGGCCTATTTTGTGAGGATTTTTTTTTTGTATGGCCCCATAATTAATAAATAGACTTCAAAATTAACAAAAGGCCCCATAATTAGCAAAAAGACCTCATAATTAGCAAAAAAAATTTTTTTTGCAGTTTTTACTTTTTTAAATAGGCCACAAATTTTTTTTCATATTCGCCCCCGGATTTTACCGGACCGGCCCTGGATTTATTGTCTTTTATTGGTTTTTCTATTCGGTGTGGTTTGCCAGACAACCTCCATTACCTCAAGCTTGTGTTATAAAACGATCGGTTGTCAACAAAAAAAGTAAAATTATATGATCTTAATATCTCTTACTTTTAACTGAGTTTCGAATACAAAAATTATAAGTGGCATTGGCTAACATTGAAAAAATCTTAGTAACATGTAGTTTTAATCTCGCATTTGGAGAAGAAATTCATATCAAATTATATAAAAATACTGATTTAAATTTTGGAAAACAAATAAAATTTCAATGTGTGCATATATATATGCGCAAGTACCCCTCGTCTCGGACCATCGCAACGAAAACTAATTTATTGAGATGGAAACTTGGAAGTAACATTAGGCTCATGTTGTTCATCCGTCCCTGAAATCATTAGGCAATTGATAGATCAAATCTTATTTAGTAGTTAAAAAGGGTTAGTGATCTTAAGTCTTTTAGGAAGCCTTAATTAAAACATGATAAACCATATATAAACATCTTAGTTCAGGTTGATTATCATATATCTTTTGTGTACGTTCTGTTTTTTAATTACTGAAAGACAAATATGTGCACTTGCAAGAATAGGTAGGGACTTATGAATTTAATTACTTGCATGACTTACCTTACCTCTGTTCATCAATTAAACCATATTTTCAGGCAACATAAAATATTTCACAACCCACAGAGAAACCGGATAAAACGCGGTGGATAAGATCGAGTTCCAAGTCCTCTTCAACGACTTTAGCCTCAACGATTTAAGCACTTGGATTAGCAAAATCGCGGTTCCTTCTTCGACATAAGAGTTTCCACATAGGAGTCATCAATTACGCGTTCCATTTCACCTCCAAAATCCCCAAAGGGATCAAAAACCGCGACTCTCCCATGTGGAACAGCAACATGCATTGCACTGGTTCAACCATGTGGTCAAGAAAGCGTATCTTGATCATGACTCACGGACGAAGAAGGAACCCGGAACTTCGCAAGATAGTATCTTCTGCCTGGAGGAAGTTCCTGGAAGAGAGTGTTGAAATCGTTGTTGCTAAAGTCTCTGAGGAGGCTGGAACTCGATTTTATCCACCGGGTTTTGGCCGGTTTCTCGAAGGTACTTGTCTCCCACAACATCTGTATGTTTTGTACCGCCAAAAGAAGTGTTAGGTCCACTAGTACCACCAAAATCCGCTACATTGAAGCGATTCGAAATCATCTCATCAAGGCTGAGCACCTATGTTGGTGCATGTAACTCTCAAGATCTTCTCCACCAATCATGACCTATGCTTGAGTAGTGGACATGATCTCTCTCTCTCCCTCTTTCTCTCTTTATTCTTCTCACTCTTCTTTTCTTGTTTGATACTTTAAATATTTTCTGAGAAATGTGATAATCCATGGACGCCTCTATGCTTATTTATACTAATTTTCCTTTGATGATTTGAAAACTTTTGATTTGAATTTGATAACAAGTATTCAATTCTATAAATCTTGCAACTCTTCCCGTTGAATTTATGTCCCGACGTGCCGTACGTGTAGGCTAAAATAGTTTTTCAACTTCAGAAAAGCTACATGTGATGTTCTCGGGACAGTACAACAAATGCCGTGTACGACAAAATGAGGTTTTATTCTCGTACATGGAGAATCAAACTAGTGGATACGCACGCATTGGCTGGTGGGATATTTATTTTTGTGTAGGCAATTATTGGTGTAGTGTCGTTGTCGTGGCCCGTCGGTCTCGGCTTGATTTGAAAAGGTCTTTTGTGAGGACATGATTCATGGGCTTGATATTGTTAATACGTACTAGTTGTTTACACCACACTACACGAGTACACGATTATAATTGATTATCTATTTGTTATTTATTATATATTAAATAATAATGAAATTAGAGTATAAATTTCTTCATTTTTTTATGTAAAGTGTATAATAATAAAAAAATCAAGTATAAGTTCAAATAAAAGAGGGTTATACTGTTTATATATTTTTTATAATTAGGCTTAACATATATTAGAGATATTGTATTGTTTTTTCTTGAGATTAATAACAGAATAAATAGTTGTACCCAAATTGTTTACTAACTTTTCATATGCTGCATCATTATCTTTCTCAATAACGACACTATGCGTCGTTGGTTATTATGCTTATAAATGGTGGTCTTTTTTCTCATTTTTTTTTAATTAATTGTGGTGAAAAAATTCACATGTTTGGAAAGGCTGATTTGTTTGGTAATGTTTGAGATGTAATTTTTTTTTTTCGGGTTAGTTTGCGAAACAGAAATCCGTCCTTCCATCTGAAGATGGTAACGTGATTTTTATGTTGCGATTTAAGATAGTTCATGTTTTGTATCTACCAAATATGGAATGCATCTTGATCTTGATATCTATGTCTCAGCTGGATAGTGTTCTAGTTTGTACTTTTTTGTTTGACACGGATTCGTGTGTCACAAGGTGATTTGCATGAGGGTAATATTTTATGCTAGATGTGTCGAGTGTGTACCTTGAATTCAATGAAGACAGGCGATTGTGGAGTTTTGTGGCATTGGAGGATGGGTCACCCCTCTCAGTAGATTATTAAGTAAATTGTTAGTAGTTGATATTGATAGTCATTTCAATCATTTTAATCATGTGTGTTTAAAGTGTCATTTTACATGCCATGTGATACGAATACTTCCTAATTTATGATTTAGGAAATAGTTTAGGATTTCCATTTTCTTATTTACTTTTCCTAGAGTCTTTTACGTTACGTTTATTATAAATAAGGGATAGGTTTTGTTTGTGAAACCTATCCAAGCAATTGAGAGCTTTGGAGGATTCTATCGGGTTAGGCCGAGGGAAGAGAACGTAGTTCTCTTTGGGGAGTTAGACTCTTGTTACTTTATTTTTCAATCTTTCTATTTTCATAATAAAGGTTTTGGTTTTGAATTAGATTCTATCTCTAACACCATGGTACATTTTAATCAACAAGTCTCTGTACTGATGAACCATTTTTCTGAGGAGTCAGTTTCTCATATTCCATAAATTTGAGAAGTCTACACACGAGGTGTCTTAAAATCTCTAGTCGAAGTTGACAACATTTTGATTTGGAAAAAAATATACAAAAATGGTAAATGTGAAATTGTGAAACTGAAATTATGTATAGGATCACTTATCCAAATGAAAATTAACATATGGAATAAACACCTTTTACGTTCCATATATATCATTTATCAACAACACTTGCATAGTTGCATGTGATAGTGGATAATACAAAGACGCTAAGAAAACATCAACAAGAAAAAGAAGACGACAAACCACTAGAGGAAAGAAGAGAAGCAACAATGAATGGACGCAACAAAGATTCAAAATATATTTGGATGATCTCATCAGTTCTTGCGAAGTACGATGAGGTATTGCATTGCGGGTTTGGCTTTCTGGAGGCGAGAAAATTCTTGGTGTGCCTTGGCCTCAACGAGCTCAAAGGCTTTCCTCATGGCTTCGGCTCCAAAATGTGAGGATATGATACCTCCAAAGGCAGACTTCAAGGAGACAGCCAAGATCTTGGGGTCAAGCGATTCCCCGTTTGGCTGAATGATATCCTCGAAAGCCTCAATTGTGAACTTCCCGTTCTCTTCTATGATTTGCCTCAACTCGTCTTCCTCGGCAATGTAGAGTGTGATATTGAAAGAGTCCACCTTGTCTTGCTCGATCACACCCTTTGTTAATATTAGAAAAAGATTAAAGAAGATAATGTTAGTTTTGTCATTGTATATAGTTTGTTAAAGATAAAAATATATATATACCTTCTGAGCAAGATCGTTTAAAGAAGCTCCGATTAAATCCAGCACTATTCCTCTATAAGTTTCCGACATCTTGATACCTTCTCTTAGACACGATCCTAGAAACAACATTAATCCCCCGGGCACGAGCTCTTCAGCTCGAGCATCCAATATATTCTTGGAGTCGAGCGAGTACTGATCAAAATACGCTTTCTTGACCTTGTTGTTGAAGCCAGTGCAATGTATGTCTATGTTCCACAGGGGAGAGTTGCGGTCGGAGATCCCTTTGGGGATTTTGGAGGTGAACTGAAAAGCGTAATTCATGACTCCTATGTGGATACTCTTCTTAGGAAGAACACGGTCGAAGAACGAACCGGGAATGCCAGCACTATAGTATCTCCTGCTCGAAGGAAGTCCCTGGAAGAGAGTGTTGAAATCGTTATTGCTTAAGTCGTTGAAGAGGACTTGGAACTCGATGTTATCCGCTGGGTTTTGTCCGGTTTCTCTAAGATACTTCTCTTCCACGGCATCTATTATGTTTTGGACTGCCATAAAAGTGTTAGGTCCACTCGCACAACCGAAATCCGCAACACTGAACCGACTCGAAATCAAATCGAGGCTGAGGTTTGCTGAGATCACCGCGTTTATTTTATCCTTCGCTGCTTTCAGCAAGTCTCTCTATAAAACCCCAATCAAAGAGAAGACTGTTAGTACATCTTAGGAATTCATATTCTAGCTAAGGATTCAAAAATCATTTATATATATAAACCTGATACGAAGAATGCTGCTTGTAACTCTCAGGACCTTCTCCTCCAACCATGACCCATTCTGGAGTAGGAGACATATTTCTCTCGCTTTCTTTTTTCTCACTTTTCTTTTCTTGTTTATTACTTTAACTTGTGATGAGAATTGTGAGAGTCTATGGACGCATATCTATGCTTATTTATACTAATTTTTCGTTTGAAAATTCTTCCCTTAAGTGCACTGTACCTTAAACTAGTTTTGTCAAGAAGTTAAAATGTCAGATATGTGAAACGATTAAAGCATTTACAAAGTTGGTGGTGCATAAGGGAGAACATAGTTTGATGTTTGAATATCATGGATGTCTCTGGTGGACTCTTTTATATTTGCTAATATAAAAGAGTCCACTAGGGAGAATATAGTTTGATGTCTGTCTTTCGTCTTCTTTATTTCTTTGGCTATGTCTTTTACATGTATTATTATTATTTGTCATTTTAAACTAATCAAATGTTTTAAAAGATAGAAACAAGTCTTTTTAAAAACTCTTCATGTTTTTCTCTTTCTTAAAAAAAAATTATTTCTGGTTTTTTTTTTATGAAAAGGATAAAGTTGAATGTTAAATTTTGTTTTAAAGATGAAAGATAAAACGGCACAGATGTATGTAATCTAACATTTGTCAAAATTGGAAGCTATTAAATATTAACAAATATATACTCAATTTCATAAAGTTGCGAAATATCTTTTATATTTGGAGAATAACTCTATTTTTGCTTCTTATTTCAAAGTTGGAGTATTAAAAGAGATAACTTTAATATTGTTATTCGGGAAAAATGTCAAAAAATTCGCGAACTTTTAAATTTGGGACGAAAAAAGCATGAACTTTCGAAATGTCATTTAAATCATGAAGTTTAGGTTGACTTTTTGACAAAATAGTGAAGTTTAGTTTGACTTAGCCATTTCGGGCATGCCGTTAAATTTCCGTTAACCAAACGATAACGGTGTTAAATTTCCGTTAGAACTCTCCGTTGAGTCCAAACAACGTCGTTTTGAAATTCTGAAACGACGTCGTTTCATTAGAAAATAAGATGGAAAAACTGCATCTCTCGGGAATCGAACAGCTGTCCTACTGGACTAATGAGAGGTGCTCAACCGTTGCGCTACGATAACATTTTGGTATTATACCAAACCGAACATATATATACTAACAAATAACTATGTACAATTAATTAAAACAATATACAATTTATTAACAATAACAAAACTAAAATATAAAATTTATACAATTCTTCTCACATAAATATAGGATTAAAGATTTATTAGTTTTGTTATTGTTAATAAATTGTATATTGTTTGAATTAATTGTATATAGTTATTTGTTAGTATATATATGTTCGGTTTGGTACAATACCAAAATGTTATCGTAGCGCAATGGTTGAGCACCTCTCATTAGTCCTGTAGGTCAGCTGTTCGATTCCCGATAGATGCAGTTTTTCCATCTTATTTTCTAATGAAACGACGTCGTTTTGACTCAACGGAGAAATCTAACGGAAATTTAGCACCGTTATCGTCTGGTTAACGGAAATTTAACGGCATGCCCGAAATGGCCAAGTCAAACTAAACTTCACTATTTTGTCAAAAAGTCAACCTAAACTTTATGATTTAAATGATATTTCGATAGTTCATGCTTTTTTCGTCCCAAATTTGAAAGTTCGCGAATTTTTCGACATTTTTCCCATTGTTATTCATATATTGATAGAACTCGTTTCACATCTACTATATATTAAAAGGGGAGATTTTTTAAGAATTAACATTTGATCTAATTTCATTGGAAATTTACTTGCATTGTCATTGGAGAATCTAGTAAAATCTAATGTTTGAAAAAATAGGGTAAAGGTACTTTTGGTAAACAACTTTATACTAGATTTCTACCATCCATGTTGCATAAACATAACTTTGGATTTATTTTAAGACATTAAATGGTTTTCACTTTATATAATAAACAGTCTAATACAGTAATAGTATACATGTAATAATAAAATTTCTTACATATGATAATAATTATCACAAGTATTTATAAATTTTTCAACAACTGTCGAGAAAATTAATTTACACTAACATTGTACCAATTGTTTTTAAATTTTTTTTGTTATCATCGCATATAACATGAGATATCATCTAGTGTATAGTTATTGAAGATAAAACTAAACTAAAAAGAATTTCTTCGAAGGAAAAAAATCATAAAGAAGAAGATCTTAAACTAAATGATACAGTATAGAATAGGATATCTCTAACGCATAAATTCTTATAATCAATTCTTCATATTTGTGAGGACTCTCAAACTATGAAAACGTTAAAATCGTATTTTTATTTTGATATGTCGATTTTTGGTAAAATATATATTAATTTTTCTGTTAAATTTTTTTATAAAGTATTAAGGTTAAGGATAATTAATCAAAATACCAAAACGTCAATTTAGAATAAACTCCAGATAGTACTATAGTAGTAGGACCTACGGTTTGAATTGGAGAGTCAACATGCTTTTCTAATTAGCCACCTCTCAGGACAATTCAGGTTTCCTTTAAATCGGCAATTAGTATTGTTATCCTAGATTTGTTTTGTAAATGTGAAAACTAATATCATCAATAAGCTTTAGTTCCAACCTTTGGAAACTTCCTTAGGAAAATAATTGTTTTAAAATCATTTAACTACTCCCGAGCTACATAAGTTTCATGATCATATCAAATTTCTCATAGACCGGCTACTACCTAACTACAGATAAAAACTTGAAAGTATTTTTTTTTTTTTTTATTGTCATTTGAAGTCAATTCGTGGCTAGATAAAATAAATAGGGAAAATTAGATTGGGTACCACTTTTTACACAAAAGTTATCACTTCTACCACATTTGAATCCCAATTATCATTCATACCACATTGTGTTTGTAAAATGACCATTTTACCCTCCAACTGGTGAGATAAGGAACTGCGATTGATGTGACCTTCCGAAATTTCTGCCTTCTTTTTTCTCTCTCCTGGTGCATTGGTAACCGTTTTCGTCCATTTGGCTGGTAAACAAAGTTGTCCCCGAGTAAATCCAGATCTTCGTCTTCGGCTCTCTGGCAGAATAAAATAAAGATCAAGTTGTCCCCGAGTTAATCCAGATATCTGGCTGGTAAAACCACATCATTTGGCGATGGATAATTAAGAGATGTTGTCCCCGAGTAAATTCAGATCTCTGCAGGCTGGTAAAACCATATCATCTGGGATTCATGATAATAGAGCAACCTGATGAAATCGGGGACAAGATCTAGACGCAAAAGAGAATTTTCAATCGGGGACAAGATCTGGAGACATCCATTTACTGTAGCTCCTTCCCCTGACACATTCCTGACGCAGGCAGAAGGGTAAAATCGTCCAACCTCTACCACACAAACACCAAAAGTGGTATGGATGCTAAATTGATTTGCAATGTGGTACATTTGCTAGAATTTTCTAAAATTGTTGCACATTTGGCAAAATTCCCAAATAAATATGTAATCAATATGTTGTGAATAGCTACAACAACGTGACGGAATTATCGGTAGCCGCGGACAATTCGAGGACTCCTAAGGAGAAGCCATGAGAAAAATCTTTAAAATCATCCAGATCAAAGCATAGGAAGAGTTTCCTCACATCTAGCTAGAATGCCAAACATAGAGTGCAATCTTTTTTTGTGATTCGCTTTTTATGAAATTCGCCGTTTTATATTCTTATCGTTGTAGTGATGATGTATTTTGTACTTCCCTCAATCATACAAATGGCTTATTGTTTTTTTTTCATAAATATACAAGCTGAATGATATATCATAAAAGTTATTTCATATGATAATTAATTTGCTGAAGTCAAAATAAGGGATTTATAAAACAAGTTGCTGACAAACCATATGACAATAAATGTCAATATATATATGCTTGGTTCTTCCTAGCAATATCGGGGTTGGTGCGTGCAATCTGAAGAGCTTAAGTTGAGTCAAAATATTACACAATCTAAGTTTGAACTTTGAAGCTTCAATAATGTACATGTAGTGGAAAGCATTCTTTCATGGATTCATTTGAGACTCAAACATGGAGCTAGAATTGATAGGGATATCATATTTTTCATAGTCTATAATGTTCCAAACCTTTGGGGTTTTGTTTGTTTGAATAATGAAAAATGAAAAGTAAAAATATCATTATCTTTCAACGTTAAAATTTGTTTTCTAAAATGTTTTGTCTTTCTATTTTCTTTTTCTTTAGAAATGATTTGGATTATATAGGCTCTATTTTAAGTATCTAGGTAAAGCATATTATTGGTTACGTAAGGTGAACTTCCAATCTTTTCTTAATTTGGACTCTTTGTAATCTCTTGATGCGGTCATCAAACCAAGCAACAACCATGGTGGAGACCGAGACCCATTTCACACTACCGGCTCAAGCATGCTTAGCTTATTCGAGAAGACCCATGAGCCTTGTTCAGACGAAATAAAGACCAAGATCAATTGTTCCATATTAATGACTATTTAAAATACGTTCTTAGCTCATCTAGAGCACACCTCGAAGTGGAATCAGCCTCAGAGGCGTTCACAAGAACAAAATATGAATTTCTTAATCCGGTTGAACCTGAATTTACCCTGCTTGGACCTACATGTACTATTTGGAGATTTCCGATCGAACCAGAAGAAATTAGGCAACAAATCGACCTCTTCTATAATCTTGATCCTTCAGAGAATCTCAGACATTTGTGATCAGCCATATAATTTATAAACAGACACAGAGACACTTGCATATATGTATAATATTAATCATAAAGCATAAACATAAATTGGTTCATTTGTGGGATTGTGGAGAATAAAAAGACGCTAAGAAAACATCAAAAACAACAAAAAGACGATAAAGCACTAGAGGAAAGAAGAGAAGCAACAATGAATGGAGGAAACAAAGATTCAAATTATATTTGGATAATCTCAGTTCTTACGAAGTACGATATATATGAGGTATTGCATTGCGGGTTTGGCTTTCTAGAGGCGAGTAAATTCTTTGAGATTTTTTGTTTACAATTAATTTTCTAACCGTTTTCAACTATAACTTAAGCACAAACTGAATAAATACCACTAAATATTGTTTAAGAAGAATATCTATCATTGACTTTTAAAAAAAAAATAATGATAGTAGAAAAAGAGACTCAAATGACCAAAAAGACGTCATTTGGTTAAAGATATCGTATCGTTTGAATCAACATAAATAAATCGTTTACTAACTCTATTTAGGTCAATGTAGTTTTAAGCTTGTTTCCATTAGTTTGGATGGTTTAACTGAATACTTTTAGCGTTGATGTTGAAAAAAATCACGGTATTTTTGTTGTAGTATAAAAACGTACGACACATTTGTTAAAGTTGAAATACACCATTTCTATGTAGTGAGCTGAAAGAGTAATATGCCAAAGACAAATACACCGATGTTCTTTGAGGGATGACCTATAGATAAGTACTCAGGTGCAAGTGGTCTACGGTTCTGACTCTGTGGACCGCAGTTTTCACGTGTGAGTTCATATGGTCTAGAAGCTTGGCTAACTCAAAATCTTTAACAAATGCTTGAAAGTCCTTATCCAATTAAATGTTAGCTACTTTCACAACTTGGTCTATGATTCCTCTAGTTGTCCAATCCCAACCACTATATTTTTTCTAATCGATGAGTCTAATGGTGATTTTCTTTGGATATTATCTATAAAACAAATTATGTGGTAGTGACATTATAAAATAATTATTTACGTCACTTATTAACTCTGTTGTAGTGGTATGCCAGAGCTAACTTTAGAATAAGAATTTTAGATGATATTAATTATTTATAAACTATAAGAGACTAGAGACTTTGAAATTTCTAAATTTCTTACACTAGAATCTTTAAATTAAGAAACTTTCAAACTTTTTTATATAATATAGTCAAAAACTTTCAATTTTTAAAAATATTTTAAAACTAATGATTTATATTCTCACGAGAAATATCATATAGCATCAGAAACAATCCAAAACTAAGGCTTCGTCTTGCTATTGTCCCTAAAAATACAGTAAATCCTTCAAAATCCATCTTTTCCATAAACTATATATATCCCCTGTGGTGGTTCTTTTTCAATAATTATGAGCATTCCAAATTAACCTTGATAAACTTCATACTGTATATAGGTTTCCGAAATTTAAAATAAGAAATTTAGAAATTATTAATCACTTATATTTAACATAATCACTTAATACATATCAAAATCTAATTGGTTATTTGACATGCATCACATGCAAGACCATAAGTTATAATACTGCATGTCATGCTTACGTTGAACGTATCCAAGTTACACTGACAAATCTCCTAAACCTATTAATACTTCATTTTCTATATGAAGGTTCGTTATTTGTGCGAATTTAGAATTACTTTTGCAGACTTAATTATATGATTATAAGGATTTAATTCTTAATCTTATATTTCAATTTGCAAACTTTGTTTATGTTTAAAAATTTTAGTGGATCATATAATTATTTAACACATTTCATAATCTATTTGATTATTTGACTCATGTCACCATACCGCGAGATATATAGTTTATGTTGAAGTTGAACACAATCAATTTTCTATAACAAAACTGTTTTCTTTTTCCCGGAATTTCCAGATATTTTATTGTCATTATATTGCTCTTTGAAGGACAAGGAATATTACTATAAATAAGCGTAGAGAAGTTCATGGATTATCAGTACTCTCATCACAAACCAAAGTATCAAACAAGAAAAGAATTGTGAGAAGAATAAAGAGAGATATCATGACTACTACTCCAGATTGGATCATGATTGGAGGAGAAGGTCCTGAGAGTTATAACCAACAATTGCTAGAAGTGGCAAAGGAAAAGATGACCGAGGCGATCTCAGTGAACCTCAGCCTCGATTTGATTTCCAACCGGTTCAGTATAGCAGACTTCGGTTGTGCGAGTGGAACTAACACTTTTGTGTCAGTCCAAAACATAATTGATGCGGTAGAAGAAAAATACCGTAGAGAAACCGGACAAAAACCGGCAAACAACATCGAGTTCCAAGTTCTCTTCAACGACTTTAGCGTCAACGATTTCAACACTCTCTTCCAAACACTTCCTCAAGGGAGAAGATACTATAGCGCTGGGGTTCCTGGTTCCTTTTTCGCCCGTGTTCTTCCTAAGGAGAGTTTCCACATCGGAGTCATGAGTTACACATTCCATTTAACCTCCAAATTAAAAATTCCCAAAGGGATCATGGACCGTGACTCTCCCTTGTGGAGCAAAGACATGCAGTGCACCGGGTTCAACCAAGCGGTAAAGAAATCATATCTTGATCAATACTCTATCGACACCAATAATCTATTGGATGCTAGAGCTGAAGAGCTCGTGCCCTGGGGATTGATGTTGCTTTTAAGATCGTGTCTTAGAGACGGAGTTAAGATGTCTGAGACCCCTAAAGGAAAAGTAATGGACTTGATCGGAGAATCGCTTAGTGATTTTGCTCAAAAAGTACATAATTTTAACTTAAATGATTACCTACAATTATAATACATAATTAAGTACTAACTAACATTTTCTTTTAATTGGTCTTTTATTTAAAATAGGGTTTTGTGCAAAAAAACCCTCGAAGTAGCCAATTTTTGCAAGAAAACCCTCCATCTCAAATAAATGCAAGTCAATACCGCCATCTCAAAAATCACCTGCAATATAGCCCTCGCGTGTATCGATGACGTGGCAGCCGTTAACTCCGTCAGTGGGTTTTGTGAAAAAAAACCCTCGAAGTAGCCAAATTGCAAAAAAACCCTTCATTAAACCAATTTTTGCAAAAAAAAACCCTTTCGGGTATTTTAAAATTCGGGTACGGGTTCGGGTTTACCTATAATACCCAAAAATAAAAATTGTTGTATGTAAATCTATCCACCCTATTGTTCGTACCGAAGTTGCAATAATAAATAAGTACGAGTTTTTGGGAGCGAACGGAGATATTTCTCTTATTAACGATAATCGTGCTTCTGTGATTACAGAGATGGAATTCGAGTGAACGAGAATACGAAATATACGCAAGAGTTAGCTATGATTTTTAGAGAAGTAATATATGTTTTGTCGAGGCTCTGAGCCTTACAGAAGGTGATTCCGTGCCGGGCACGTTTTTCGAGGCTCTGAGTCTTATAGAAGTTGATTTCGTGGCTTGCACGTTTTTCGAGGCTCTGAGCCTTACAAAATATTTTGTCTCTTTTGCGACGAATTTGGGCTTTTATAGAAGATTTTCTGGTTTTACAGAAAACTTATGTAAATTTTACAGAATTCTTCTGTTAAACCCTAGATTTTTCCTTCTCCTATAAATGGCTCCACCATGTCTTACTTTGCAGAACAAGATAAGTTGGACTCTTTCAAAATCTCATTTTACTTTGCAGAACAAAGCGAGATAAGGCAAATCATTGAGGAGAATGAGAAGCTCACAATCAAGGCTTTTGAGGATATCATTCACTCTAAAAATGATTTTCCTCTAGACCCCAAAATATTGGCCGTCTCTTACAAGGCTTTCTCTGGAGCTTTCATTTCTGCACATTTTGGAATAGAAACCATGGGGAAAGCCTTTGAGCTTGCTGAGGTCAAGGCACGCGAAGAGATTTCTCGCCTCTAGAATGCCAAACTCGGGATGTAGTACCTCATCGTGCTTCGAAAGAATTGATCCATTGTTGGATATGGGCTTCGTCCTCCTAATATTTGAGCCGGCCCATTTAGAAAACAATATCCTCTTTGAAACGTTGACCGGGAAGTCAACTCCGAACAGCCCACTATGAAGAACTCCAGGCCCATTGAGCGAACAACCTGTCAAAGAGTCGGCCCATCAGATAGCGAACGCCGCCAATACCGCACGTGCGACCTAATAATCCCATATCGATCCCGAAAAGGATCGAGGTGTCATATCACTGCTATAAAAACAAGTACCTGACGGCAAAGAAGGGACAACTTGGACTGGTGTGGGAATCAGGAATTATCCCGTTCTAACCCATAATTAACTAGGCTTGATACTTCAACTAGTTAGATCGTCCTATCATTGTATTTATCCGATCGGCATTTGAATCCCACATCACTGCTTTTTGTTTCGATCCCATATTTGTTCACGCTACGATCATCATTTTGAATGCAGGAGCTGTGAAGAACCTGGAGATGTGGTTGTGGACATTGATTCCCCTGCTGTGCGTTGGTTTCAGAATCGGCATGGTATACCCAAAACCCCTCAAGGGTTGAAGAGGATTTTGGTTGTTAGACGAAGCGGCGAGAAAGCCGATGTTTATTATGAAACAGAAGCTCCTAAACGAAAGAGACTAAAGTGTTTCAAGGACGTCGCTAAGTTTATTGAAGACAATGAACAATTCAACGACATGAAGATATAAGAGGTTTATTTTGCCGCACCCAAACGGATGAAGAAAAAAAGTCTAAGTAAGGATGTTGCAGTTGCTGATAAGTGATAACAAGACTTGACAAGATCACTAAGTTAAGGTTTATTATGTCTCTTTAGTTTCTTTCTACATATGTGATGAACAAAACTCAAGCACTAGGTTTATTATTATTATTATGAATTTTAAGGCTTAAAAAAAAAAAGGAGGAAGGAGGGGGGGGATGTAGGACCATTTTAATACCTTTCAAAGTTTTTTTCTGCTTCAACTAAGGAACCAGCTTCCTGTTAATAGAGTCTTGCTTTCAAAGACGGTCCCGATCTCGCGTAAAGTTCTCTGAAAGGTCCTGAAGGATCTTAGCGACGGGATTTACAAAAGAAAATAACCAAAACAAAGAAAACAATCAGCAACAAAAGAATTTCAAACGACTTCGAACGCGAAGCTAATCTACTGACTACTACCAGGATGAAGGTTCCATTCAGTCTTATAACTAATGGAAGGATTCTCTAAAACGTGTTCGTTAACCTTCACATAGAAGTATCAATCCATCCACTTATGAGTCTTGGAAGGACCATTATAAACGAATTTGGGAACAGCGTTCGCATAATACGTGTCAGGCAGGTCCAAAACCTTCGAGAAGGTACTCGCCTCCTCAAAGAAGTGAGCGGTTAGTTTTACTCCACACTGCTCGGCACGCATCTTCAAAGCAACCATATTCCTGATCGTCGCAGCTGTAAACTAGGAGAACGCCAATTGACGATTCCAGCAATATTGCATAAAGAAGGCCGGGAGAGGGAACCGAAGATTGAACATAGTAAAGTACACCTCATTCAAGCATATATAACCCTTGGGACATTTCTTAGAACGATCGGCCGGCCAGGAATGGCAAATTCAAGCTCGTGAGCAGGTCGACAAAAGTCAACCATGTCCTGAAGAATCTGAGGCGTGATCACAGTCTTGCTGACGTCGATAGGCCCGACTTCATCGTCTCCATCGGCGATCTCTACACGAGCAATCTCAATAGCTCCTTCCAAACCAGGCTCATCGTTGGCAGAAGAATTCGAATCAGAATCAGCGTCGTCCTCATCACAGAGATATAAAGAAGAGTGTCGACCAGATGACGAAGCAAAAGCATCCCCATGAGAGCGCGTCGAGTTCCTCCTAAGGCTAACCACGTTAGGATCAGACTTGCCTCATCAGAGGTTGATCCCCTCTCGTCCCAGGAGTATGGTGACCGGTCGGCATCAAATGACCTGTAACCGGAATGCCCTCTAAGAACTCCTCGCCCGAATTTGTCATAAACGATACAAATGAAAAGAAAGCATTAATAATACGACGAGGTGATATTACGACGAACGCTAGAAACTAAGAAGATGACGAGCTCTAAAAAGAGAACAAAATTAGATGCAAAAGAACGAGACGAGTACCTAATAATCTTGATGAATGATAATAAAATAGAAAAAGTGAGGAACTAAATTACTATTTATAGCCAAAAAGGGGAATAAATGCGAAACACGCCTACCAATAGGAACAGAGTGTACCTTTGCTCGTGGAACTCGGAAACTACGCCCGTGTGGAATAATCATGACCTTACAGCACAAACACCGAGGATTCTCACTAAAAATAAAAGAGGGTGGCGCCAATAAACCCTAAGAAACGAGACTCTTCCATCATCCTCGGCTAAAGCAACTCGTTCAAATGGACTGGAAGGCTAACTTTTGGATATGGGCTTCGCCCTCCTAACATCTGAGCTGGCCCATTAAAGAAACAATATCCTCCTTGAAACGTTGATCGGGCAGTCAACGCCGAACGGCCCACTCAGAAGAACTCCAGGCCCATTCAGCGAACAGCCTATCAAAGAGTCAGCCCGTCGGATAGCGAACGCCGCCAATACCGCACGTGCGACCTAATGATCCCACATCGATCCCGAAAAGGATCGAAGTGTCACATCACTGCTATAAAAGCAGGTACCTGACGGGAAAGAAGGGACAACTTAGACTAGTGTGGGAATCATGAATTATCCAGTTCTAACCCGTAATTAAGTAGGCTTGATACTTCAACTAGTTAGATCGTCCTATCATTGTATTTAGTCGATCGGCATTTGAATCTATTGATATTCTACTGATCCCCGGTTAAGTTCAATAAAAAATGTTTTTTGTTCCGATCCCATATTTGTTCTCTTCTAGGTTCGTGTTCATTGGATCATCATCCATGATCCAAATATGTTGTTAATTTATGTGTTTTCCTCAGTTGTTGCTTCTCTTCTTTCGCCAATCTCATGATACTTTGTCGTTTTTCATTTTTTTCTCTTGCTGGTTATGTCTTAACGTCTTTGTATTCTCCCCTATCTTTCAAATTAATAAAAGCTTCACTTCACACTTACACGTTTACGATGATTAAAGATCCCTAGAATCTGATTTTCATATCATTTCTACATTTTCTGTTCTTTTCTAAATTTTTATTTCTTAAAAAATATAATTTTAATGACCAAAACGACGTCGTTTTGTTAAGACAAAATGATAACTCGTCATTGAGCTTAATTATTAGCAATCGCCTAGCTCATTGTAATTGATTCATCAATTAATTAACTTACTGGTAATTTCTTTTTCAAAATACGTTTTCTTAATATATATATATAGGTTTTAAAATACTTAAATCTTCCTTTGAAATGACATTAGACGATCCACTATATTTGTTAGCTTTGTTTTGTCAGAATACATTTTCTTTACATGCTTTTCATTATAGGTATTTAAGTTTATGATTAGTGTACACAACACAAAATGACAAAAGGCCGTTTGTTGATCTCACTTATTTGGAAGGTTAACGTTGGTTAATAACTGACCTTATAATAATTAAGTCAGTTCTTGAAATGACGTAGTAACGTCCGACAAGAAACTTCACTTATTTAAAGAAATGACGTGAAACATAACAACACAATCTTAACGTCAGAATATATAAAAATAACGCCGGTAGAAACCAACTCATATATAAAATAATGAAAGCATTTTATATGCAATATATATAGCAAATTTGTAATAACTTCTTATTAACTCTAAACAAAAAATGAAATAAACTTAATAAAAAAACAACTTAAATCAGAAAGAAAAATGATCCAAATAAATTTATATTGCTTGAATATGTATAGTTTTACATAAAACATTTTCCCTTAAAAACATGTAAAGTTCTGAAATATAATTCACAGCATGCCTATTAAAAAAAAAAACAAAGAAGCTAAGTAAGCGATAAGGTCCATAACCGTTGATGCATACAAAGAATTCTATTGCAATCAGAATGTATCATGTAAACGTAAAAATGCGGTTAATAAAGTAGGGTCGTTCTATTACATCGGTTTAACGACGCTAAGTCACATCTTTTTATTTTTAAGTCACTTAAAGGGACAAATATCTTATAGTGGTATATATGCAATAGCCTACCTTAGAAAGTATTAATTATTTATAAGCGCAATTAGAGACTAGAGACTTTGAAATCAGAAATATCAAACTTTTTATGTGATAGAGTCAGACAGTCAAATGAGAAACTTTCAAAAGACAGTCAAATGAGAAACTTTCAAACTTTCAATCTTTTCAATTTTTAAATCTTTCAAAAATATCAAAATAATTACATTTTTATTATAAAGAGTTTTAAAAAACTTATATTCTTTTTAATGTAAAAACATTTTAAAAATTTAATTAAAAAATTAGGAAAAAAATACTACAATATACAAATGGTTTTTTAACAGGATATAAATATACACTTCAAATGATAATATATCCGGTGACAAATAAAAAGGGAATACAAATTCACTTAAATATTAGCTAATTATAAATCTTCGATAGAAACTTTAAAACGATGAAATAATAATAGAACCAAAAAAACTTTTAAAACATTTTATAAAAGAGAACAGAGGGAGTAAACCTAAATTAAACTTTTAACATTCATTATAGAGAAAAGATTATTAAATTAAATATCAAAAATTAATGATTAATATAATGAGTTGAAAATATTAAAAACAAGATCATGAAATATTTTACTAGAAATACATATATCATTAGACTTTTAATCAAAAGATAGTACTGTATTTAACTTTAACATTGATCCTATATTATATGGTTACAAGATGAGTGTGAATAGATTTTAATTTAAATAAGTGCACTTCCAACTTATCTTCAGAAATTATATATATCATTATTATGGATAAAAGACATCAGAGAATCTAAATTATTATGGATTTATAATATTATAATGTTGAATCATCATATATAGCTTTGGAGGTAAGTGAGAAAAATAAAGTGTCAATAGGCTGAAGATCTGAAAAGATAACTTTTGTTAAAGGATATGACCAATTTCTATGTAAATTGTTTTCTAATGGCTAATAGGTATGTGGTTTTATATATGATTTGCTCGTTGATACAATATAGCTTAAAAAAAAAAAAACCAATACCTCCCAAAACATTTGACTTTTTTGGAAGCTTATGAGAAAAGTTTGATACATAAAACATATATAATCTGAATGGTTTGAAATAAGAAGTTCTAAAGTATAAACTAAAAGAGATAGTAAAGAATCCTTGGTCATATGATTTAGGGATTACCCAATAAATCACATAACAAGTAAGAATTCTCTCTTGGGGTAACATGTTTTTAACCTTGAAAATCTTGTGAAATGACGATTCATGACATACTAAATTTATGGGGGAATTAAGTATGGGGCTGCAATTTAAATTTGATACTAAAAAATAAACTAATTAACGTTGGTCGTCGTGAAGATGATTGGAATGACGGCGTTATCAGAAGTGAAGGGAAAAAATTCGCATTTTTTGGTGATGGATGTGTTACATGTTGTGACGAATGATAACTCTTATTATTAGAGAATTCAATGTTAAAAGAATTTATTTTTATCTAAAATCATGTATGAGATATTAAACTAATGGTAAACAAGTTGTAGCATATTAGTGGTTCCCGTCTTTGAGGTGTGTAGTCTCCTTGTTACTCTAGGCTAGGACGATTCCCTTCAATTTAAAGTGTCTCAAGAAAACTATATTGCACCTTGCAGTTTAGTCACATTTAAACGCTTTCAATACAAAAAAAAAAAAAAAAAAAAAAAAAAAAAAAAAACCAAAATTGTTTTGGGTTTTGTGATAATAAAATAGAGTTTCGATTTAACTTAATTTAAAACCATTAATTATTGTATTTTCCATTTTGTATTGTTATAAATCGTACCGTTATAATAGTTGTGTGAGTAAAACCCGCACTGGTAAATCGGAGAATTAAGGATGACAAGATGAGATTCAAGAAAGCATATTTCTTTTATTGGTTAAAGAACAAACTCGATGATATTACAAGAGCTTTCTAACAAGCTAAAAGAACAAGTTAGACTTTTTCAACAAGTTAAGTGTCTCGGGTTCTTGAGGTATGTCTTTTCGATTCGCCAATATATCTTGCTATTTATATCGAAGGTACCTGGGTTTTCGGATACTTTATCTTTTTTTATTTTTCGGAGGAGAATCTTTTCAGATATTTAGATAGATTCGGGTTAATCTTTTCATATTCTTGTGCCAGTCGGTTTTGGAATTAATTCCGTTGAGCTAATCAGGCTTTGTGCCATAAAATCGTTCTCACGATTGGACCGAGTTCGCGAGCTATTTGGTTTATTTTTGGTTTAAATCGAGACAACCGGATGCTAAACCACTTCCAACAATAGTCTTGATGTCATCTATCCACCAATAAGATCTGCACATATATAAACAAACCATAAATAAATTAACAACTCAAATTTTATTTACTTCAAATTTTAACTGAAAAAGTTCACACAAAAATGATTAACACCTAAAAATAGTGCTTGTTGCAAATAGCTCGGTGGTAGCACTGAAGCATGGGCCAGTGAGCTTCTGTTTACGAACTCGATTGATCAAACACACTTTACAAACTGAACAAAAGATGTAAGCAAAAATAGATTTGTTCTCCACAATATAAAACACAACATCAACTTCCCTCCAAACTCTATCATGAATTGTCAAACATAAGACCAACTATATAATATTTAATTTAAAGTTGAATAACTATATAGTTAAAAAAATATATGTTACTGTTTATAGTCCAACTTTGAAATAAGAAGCAAGAGTATGTAATTATAATATTTCATCTGCATTTACATTATTAACTCACAAAAGTAGTTTTTAGACATGGAATAGTAAACTTTAATTTATAAAATCTTTTAAAAATACTACAAAATTATTATTCATCTAACATATAAACCAAAATTTATAAATAATATTTTTATTAAACTATTTTCAAATTCGGCCATCTCATATTCTTGGGCCGTCACCGAATCTCTCACCATCTCATATTTCGTGTTGATCTAGATAAAGAAATCTTCTTTGACGGCTATGATCTGGCCTGTTACATTGACAAATCTCCTAGAGTGTAAATATTCTACAAGTTAATATTTTGATAAATCAAAACCTTTATCCGGTTCTAAATTAAATTTTGAGTCAATTTATATATCACTAAATTAATAATTCTAAAACTTAATAAAATATTATAGTCTCTAGTTTATTAATGGGCTTTTATTAAGATTTTACTGAAACATTTTATACTTAATCTTATACTTAAATTTTCTAAACTTTATTTATGTTTTAAAATCATAGTGGTCAAAGAATTATTTTTAAATTTTACACCTGTCACAATGCCATAAGTTATAATTTGTCGTACATGAAACGTTATGTTGAAAGCATTCAACTTTATATCATAAAATAAGCTGCTTTTTTGGGACGAATTTCCACATGTCTCTATAAGCACAATGAATATTACTATAAATAGGCATAGAGAGGTCCATGGATTATCACTACTCTCATCATAAACCAAAGTATTAAACGAGAAAAGAAGTTTGAGAAAAAGAAGAAAGAGAGATATCATGACTACTACTCCAGATTGGATCATGATTGGAGGAGATGGTCCTGAGAGTTACAACCAACAGTCCTCGTATCAGGTTCATATATAAATGATTTGCATTAGTACTTAGCTAGGTTTTGAATTCCTATGATATATGTATTTAATAGTCTTCTCTTCTATTTACAGAGAGCGTTGCTGGAAGCTACAAAAGACAAGATGACCGAGGCGATTTCAGCCAATCTCGATCTAGACTTGATTTCGAATCGCTTCATTGTAGCGGATTTTGGTTGTGCGAGTGGACCTAACACTTTTGTGGCAGTTCAAAACATAATAGATGCGGTAGAAGAAAAGTACCGTAGAGAAACCGGACAAAACCCCGATGATAACATCGAGTTCCAAGTCCTCTTCAACGACTTCAGCCTCAACGATTTCAACACTCTCTTCCAGACACTTCCTCCAGGGAGAAAATACTTTAGCGCTGGGGTTCCTGGTTCCTTCTTCGAACGTGTTCTTCCGAAGGAGAGTTTCCACATCGGAGTCATGAGTTATGCATTCCATTTCACCTCCAAAATCCCCAAAGGAATCATGGACCGTGACTCTCCCTTGTGGAACAAAGACATGCAGTGCACCGGGTTCAACCCAGCTGTCAAGAAAGCATACCTTGATCAGTACTCCATCGACACCAAAATTCTTTTGGATGCTAGAGCTGAAGAGCTCGTACCCGGGGGATTGATGTTGCTTTTAGGATCTTGTCTAAGAGACGGAGTTAAGATGTCCGAGACACCTAAAGGAACTGTCATGGATTTTATTGGAGAATCACTTAGTGATCTTGCTCAACAGGTACATAATTTGATCTTTATAGTATTACCTACAATTTGCATAAGTACTAATTAAGTACTAATTGGGTTTGTATTTTTAAAGTATTACCTACAATTGCATAAGTATTAAGTACTAACTAACATTATCTCTTTTTGATTTAAAAAAGGGTGTCACCGAGCAAGAAAAGGTGGACACATTCAAAACCTCAATTTACTTTGCAGAGCAAGGCGAGATAAGGCAAATCATTGAAGAGAATGGGAAGTTCACAATCGAGCTTTTCGAGGATATTATTCACTCTAAGAATGAGTTTCCCCTAGACCCCAAGACATTGGCCATCTCTTTCAAGGCCTTCTATGGTGCTTTCATTTCCGCACATTTTGGAGTCGAAGTCATGAGGAAAGCCTTTGAACTTGTCGAAATCAAGGCACGCGAACAGATTTCTCGCCTCCATAATGCCAAAGCCGGAATGCAGTACCTCATTGTGCTTCGCAAGAACTAATCCGCGATCCAAATATATTGTTAATGTGATTTCCTCCATTGTTGCTTTCCTTCTTTCATCGATCTCATGGTGCTTTGTCGTCTTTTTTTTTTTTTTTTGAATGTATGCTTTGTCGTCTTTTTCTTCTTGCTGTTTTGTCTTAGTGTCTTTGTATGATATCCCCTATTATACAAACGAATAAAACTTCAATTTACGCATATACTAATAATAACGAGTGTTGTTGCTAAATGATATATATGGATCGTATAACGTTATCCCATATGTTCATTTTTTAGATTGGCCAATAATAGGCTCTAAATAAATAAAAATTCCAACTTCAACAGTTTAACAAACAGTTCTATTTTCTTGGGAAACGTATTTTCTTTGACTAACATTGAATTTCTTTGAGCCTATCAGATAAGAGTCCACAGTCAACACTAAAAGTCTAAAGGCATAAGACTTATACAATTGGTATACTTCATTTTTATTGGGTAATTGGCAAGAATAATAACTTTGAAAAACAATAGTTTAATGATTTTCTAGCACAATTTTAATGAATTTTCTAGTATAATTTTAATTATATTGTTATCTATATTTAAATATATTTATCTTGATTATAAAAAGAAATTTGATCAATTCTACCACTTTCCACCAAATTCTTTCCAATTCTACCACTTTTGCTTATTAATTTTCAAATCTACCACAATTGTGTGGTAGTGTGGTAGAAATTTTTTTTTTACAATAAATCAAGACATATGTTATAAAACATTGTTATAAAGAAACGTAACCTTCTAAATCATTTATTGAGATTTATATTATTACTAGAAAATATTATGGTGAAAAGAGGCGATCATACGTATAAAAATTAAACAAAAAGTTATATTGAGACGCAAAATCACTTGATCTTCTAGAAAACTTACATTCCCACTAATGTATACGAGCACCATGTAACTCTTCTCTGAAACTCCATCACATTTTCCCTCTCCTCTTCAAGAATGATAATTTTCAAGAGCGTTTGTTCGAGACAAAGTTTGTTTTGTCACCATAGCAGCGTCGTTGAGGATATTCATGTTTTTGAACCGATTGATGATAATCCTTATATTCTATATCACATTTTGCTTATATGGGTATGCTAAAGCCAACAACAACAACATATCACAGTTTCATTTTTGGTTATATAGAGCTCTCCCAAAGAAGTTGAGAAATTTCTTTCAAAACAAAATTTTTTTTAAAACATTTTTAAGGCGACACTCGTTTGAATGTTCTCTCTTTTAACTGTTTGGAGTGACCAAATTTATTTTTCATTCATGCTATCCATTGAAAAAGTAGGGTATGGTATGTCTTTGGCATCCATGTATCTAGAATCAAACGTAATCTAGGCGGTAAACCTTCAAAATATCGCTATGTTGTCTCCTCTCGTTCCAACTTCAACATATATAGAGATTGTCCTTTTCTCCATTGGCTCTAATAAACTCTATTGGAAGGAAGTAGGAATTCAAATTTTGGTGAAAGGGACGTACAACCAATTTCTTTTGTCGATCGTTGATGATTTACCATTTAGTTTTTGTGGGTATGCTCTTTTTCTATAAACAATATTTTCTTTTTACGTATCAGCAAAAAAAGATGTGAAAAGGTCAAATCAATATTTTTAAGTAGATGTTAAATGCATCCTTGCGTTTTAAGAAAATATCGCGTTAAAGTCTCATTAAACAGACAATTAAAACAATCGATGAAAGTATTTCTAAAAACAAAAGAATTTAGTATAGTTTATTGGTTAGTGGATTTTGATGATTTATATGTTATTGGGTCATTAATTTTGAAACACTTGTCAAAATCACCTATTATTCATCCAATGATTTCTAGGTAGCAGTTAAAATTGATGTTATTCCTTTCATGATTTATTAAATTTTTTTTAAGGCACAAGTTTATATTTTAAAGAATTTATAAGTGCAAAATACAGAGACGTAAATTTGAGGGTAAATTTTGTTATTTCAAAATGGAGATGTCTAATTTAAAAATTACTTTAAATTACCAATCTTCTATAAATTTATAAATCAATTAATTACTTAAAATTCTAAATCAATCCTATACTATTATTTGGGGAGTACACTTTATAAGATACCCTTAACTAACCTTCCCTTTTGTAAGAATTTACTTAAGAATGCCATTACAAAAATCTTCTTTTAGAACAAATTTCATTCAATTTATTAAGGATAAACAAGTAAAATACTAATTTATGTCATTTAATTAAATTATAAAACGAAAATCTGTTATTATTTTAAAAAAATAAAATTATTTTCCGTTTTCATATCTTAAAAAAAAAATTATCCATAATTGAGTATTATAGAAAAAATTCTATATTTATTCTAATATTGTATATAGGGACTGACAAAAAAATTAATATTTTTTCACTTACTATTATAATATATTAAAACTTAGTTCTAATATATATATTATATAAATTTTGTAATAAATAAAATTCAACCCGTACTAAGTACGGGTGATGATCTAGTTAAAATACATGAATCCACCATAAACCCGCTTTAAAACTCATAACATAATTAACGAACAAACGAGAAAATAACGGTTTTAATAATACGTTAGCCAATGAAACATAACAAAAACTAACGGATTTAATAAACTGTTAGCCAATCAAACTTACAAAAATTACGTTTGTGTTAAATACTTTTCCTAAAAACATTATTATATCAAATATGTATCTAATATTTATGTGTCAAAGTAATAAATAAAGAGAAGATTTGTTATATATACACAAGTGAAGGATTGTCACAACGACAATGCTATGATCTCCATCACATTTTCCCTCTCGTCTTTAAGAATGATATTTTTCAAGAGCATTTGTTCCAGACGAAGTTTGTTTTGTCATCATAGCATCGTCGTTGAGGCTATTCATGTTTTTGAACCGATTGATGATTATCTCGATATTGTATATCACACTATGCTAAAGCCAACAACAAAATCATATCACGTTTACATTTGGTTTTGTAGAGCTCTCCCAAAGCAGAGTTACTTAAATTTATAAACTTAAATTTCCAATCTTATATAAATTTATAAATCAATTAAAATATATGAAACCAATAAACCCGCTTTAAAATTCATAACATAACTAACGAACAATCGAGAAAATAACGGTTTTAATAATCCGTTAGCTAAAACATACCAAAAAATAACGGATTTAATAAACCGTTAGCCAATAAAACTTACCAAAATTATTTTTGTGTTAAATATTTCCTAAAAACATTATTATACAGTAAAACCTCTATAAATTAATAATGTTGGGACCATGAAATTTTATTAATTTAGAGAGGTATTAATTTATCGATAAATTAATAATTATTAATTTATAGAGAGATTTTACTAATTTTGTAATTTTTTAAAAAATTTCTATTAAAAAATAATTTTTTTCTTTATAAGAAATATCTTTTAAAAACTAATTACAAGTAGAGAAGCAATTATGAAGTTTAAAAAATAACAAAAACTTTTTTCGAATAATAGAGTCATATTTCATTAATTTTTTATGTATAATATTTTAAATATCTATTATAGTTATTCATATATGATATATGTCATATATATATATATATATTAAGTTAAATATACATATATATATATATATATATATATATATATTGATAAATTTATATAATTATTAATTTATAATATAGATGGGACCATATGTTTACATGAGATTTTCAAAAAAATTATTATCTTATTAATTTATCGATTTATGTCATATTTTACATTGGTCCCAACTCGGGACCGGAAGAATTTATTACTTTAGAGAGGTTATTAATTTATAGAGTATTAATTTATAGAGGTTTTACTGTATGTATCTAATATCTAGTAATATTTATGTCTCAAAGTAATAAATAAAGAGAAGATTTGTTATATATATACAAGAAGTGAAGGATTGTCACAAGTAGGGGTTTCATTTCATCTTCGACTGCGTCAAAAAAAACGAACCGTACTTTTTTTTTCTCTCTGTGGCGTTGAAGGAATCTGCGATGGCGGGAATCAGATTGCTACCGGAAGAACCTGAGACGACTCCTCAACAACAAGCCAGAGCCGCCGCCGCGACGGTGACAACGACGACGGATAGTTTGGCTTCCGATGACGATCGATCTATCGCGGCGGATTCTTGGTCGATCAAAAGCGAGTATGGAAGCACTCTCGATGACGATCAACGTCACGCCGATGCCGCTGAGGCTCTCTCCTCCGCTAACTTCCGTGTCTCTTCCGATTACAGGTTTCGTCTCTCTCTCTATCTCTGTCGTTGTATCTGTTTCTGCTAAAATGGGGGAAATTATATAGAGTTATGGATTAGATTGAGAAATTAGGGTTTTTTGTCGATGTTCTAAAATACGTTAGGCGCTTTATTGAGTAATTGAGGAATTGGATTGGTGTGTATAGTTCTGATAAGGAAGAGCCAGATGCTGATGGAGGAGGTCAATCAATGCTTGGTCTTCTAAGCTATTGGGACGCTGCGTATTCGGATGAGCTTACTAATTTCAGAGAGCATGGTCATGCTGGTGAAGTTTGGTAAACTTTCAGATCTCACTATTTGATCATGGAACTTGAGAGAGAAGATCATAGCTAGTGGAAGTTGATTAACTTGTTTGATTTATTTTTGTTGGTGATTTTAGGTTTGGAGATGATGTTATGGAGATTGTTACTTCTTGGACTAAAGACTTATGCATTGAGATTTCTCAGAAAAACATGTCTGTTTCTGACAACGATGTTACCACAGAGGTGAATGATCAGGCTGATAAGTATTTGTCTAGTTGGAATGTGCTTGATCTTGGTACTGGAAATGGCTTACTCCTTCATCAACTTGCTAAGGAAGGGTGAGTTTCTAAACATTTTCTCATGGTCTGGCCTTAAATGGTTAACTATGTTCAATCGAAGAAACTCTATGGGTACTATGCCATTTTTATTTTACATTAGATCGATTACCCCTAGGTGAGTCTGAGAAGTTTAGAATCATGTGGCATTTATAATAAACAAGCTATCATAATGTCTTCTTGTATTGCTTTGTCTGCTTCGGTGCTTCCTAGATCTTCTATTGACTTTCTTCTATATAGCGGATCCATTGTGGCTGTATATCATTAGCTTTTTTGGAATATGAGTCTCTACGGCCACATGAAACTATTACGACTATAGATTCTGAAGCTGTTTCACATGTAAAGCAACCATTGTTTGTCTCGATAAAGAAAAATTTCATAGAAGATAGTATAGAAATTCGGAAGTCAGCCTCTCTCAGAGGCTTAAGTTTCCCTATGCAGTGAAACAAAAATGTTGCTATATCTGTATAGTCTATACCTAAGGCATTTAACCCTCGAGCTTTTTTTTTGGTAATGTTATGGAAGCCCAAACTATCCTGAATGTGATATTATGGTTAAGCTTTATCGTTGATAAGTTATAGTTAAACAGAATATTTACACACCGGCCATCAGAATCTTATGTTTAGACTCTACTTTTGTTTGACATTATTATCTCACATCCTTGCACTTTTCTGGCTCAGGTTCACTGATTTAACCGGGACTGATTATAGTGAAGGTGCGGTAGAACTCGCTCAACATCTTTCCCAACGTGATGGCTTTCCTAATATCCGTTTCATGGTATGACTTTGTTTAGCTTTAATATAGAAAAGAATTACAGAACCCACGACAAGGAGTCTTCCTTCATAAAAGTCGAAATTCTATAATTAGCACAGTAATGCAGTATTTTTTTGTGTATATCTCTTCTTTCTTGAAACTGGTAACTGACCTTGATCAAGCAATGGGATATGTATGTTTGCAATTAACATATAGTAGCACAGGACACAAAAAACTTCTTTATGAACGAGTTGTGCTTACTTTAATGAGCATCACGAGAGATAAAAAAGTTTTGGGAAAAATAGATCTAAGGTGCTCTACGTTGTGGAACTAACGGCTTGCTCTCTTAGGTTGATGATATCCTTGACACAAAATTGGAACAGCAGTTCAAGCTGGTAATGGACAAAGGAACTTTAGATGCTATTGGTTTGCATCCTGATGGCCCTGTCAAAAGGTACCTCCTTAGATTGCTATCCTTTATAGTAAATTCCCGCATTTTCTTTCTGTTACCAAGCACATATTTAGGTTTGGATACCAATGACACTCCCATTTGTCTGTTTCAGAGTCATGTACTGGGATTCAGTGTCCAAGCTGGTTGCTCCTGGTGGAATATTGGTAAGAGCATCTCGACTCCTGAATAAGATTTAGTTAAAAGCGGCTAAAGCACATAAGTTTAAGCTGTTAGAAAGAAACTAAAGGCTATTTAAAGCTGAGGATAGGTGCGGATGCATCTTAATATAATTTGATATGCGCATTTTAGACTCTTGTTTCCCGTTCTGCTTGCCATAGAACACATTAAACAACTGCATCGATGTCTTATCTCAATTCTTTCTGCTTCTATCAAAGGTCATCACATCGTGTAACCACACAAAGGACGAACTGGTGGAAGAAGTAGAGAATTTCAACATCAGAAAATCCAACTTATGTAGAGGAGATGAATACGACGCTAACAATGCGCTTTCTTCGGGCTCTGAAGCTGCAAACAAAATTGATCAACCTCCGTTTGAGTATCTCAGCCACGTTAGGACATACCCGACGTTCATGTTTGGTGGGTCTGTAGGATCGCGTGTGGCAACGGTTGCTTTTCTGCGGAAGTGAGAACAAACCTGTTGATGGATTTGTTTAACATAATGCTTAGACCTTTTCTCATCTTTTATATGTTGGTGCCAAGCAAGACTGTTAATGTGCTTTTGGGAGCTCTTAATAACCTCTAAATTTCTTTTCAGAGAAAACTGACTTGGTCATTTATCAGTGTTTTTTGATGTTCAAGGAACCTAAAATCAAAGAAATTAATTCGAAAACTAAGGCCTTGAATGGTTGTGGTTTTTAAACTAGTTTTTGGTTTTTTCCCAATATCTATTTTGTAGCCATTCAAAATTTTGAAAATCAAAAACTAAAATGTCTATGTTTGCTTTTTTTTTTTTTTTTTTTTTTCCTGCAAACTGAATTGAATAATTAACCTGAATCGTTACAAAGCATGTTTCTGAGCCACAAAGGCTGATTCACCGAGTCAGAATAAAACTCTGTATTATTACAAGCAAAGGAGGTGAGACTATGTGCTATGCTATTACAGTGACGTCTTACAAAGGTGAATAAAACTGAAGAAAATCTTGATGACCAAAGATCGATATCAAGTAAAAGGTTTGCTATCTCACTATGTGGTGATAGTCCTGTGATTGCCTTGATAAGGATCTCGCAATCTCCTTCAAATTGAATCTTCGTGTACCCTCTAATCCAAGCTTGCTGCATAGCCACTAATAATGCCTTCGTTTCTGCTTCCAATGGAGAAGAAATATGCGCTAGTTTTGATGACCCCCATGCTTTAGCTTCTCCTTGATGATCTCGAATTATCCACCCTGCAGTACCCCGAGAAGAATTAATATCAACACCTGCATCAAAGTTACATTTAACGTAGGAAACGGGTGGTTTTGTCCAAGTGGTTTTCTGATTTTGAGGCTTCCTTGTTTCCGAAGGTAGTGTAGATCGTGATCCCAACCATTCTTCCACTTCGGCTTGTGCTTGTAAAACGATTCGTGTTGGGCTTTCTCTGAAGTTATTAAAGATCAATTTATTTCTAGCCTTCCAAAGTTTCCACATAAGCCAAAATGGAAGCAGTTTTTGAGTGTCAGGGAGATTTTGATTGCCATAAGACTCAACTATATGAGCTATATTTTCCTCTGAGTCATCTGAGAATTGATGTCCATTCAATACTGGAGAGTTAGAAAGGCGCCATGTTATATGTGCAAAATTGCAATTAAACAAGACATGGCTGATCGTCTCTACTTCAGATGGGCAACGCGGACAATGTGGATCAATTTTCATTCCTCTTGAAGTTAGTCTAGAACGAGTAGGTATAGCCCGTGATGTTATCCTCCATAGCATGTGCTTGATTTTCGGAATGATTGGAAGTTTCCAAATTTTATTTTTCAAGTCCACTGAACCGTGTGGAATGGCTGGTTTGGTTTGTGTATCCATAGGATCATGTGTAAGAAGCCAGTAACCCGAACGAACAGTATAGGCGCCAGAGGTAGTATAATGCCAGATTAGCCTATCAGGAGGCTCATTTCGTGAAAGATGTATGTTATAAATGGAGCTATGATCATTAGGATCATTGTTTTGGTATTACTTATGAGATTTTTATTTTATTTCTATGTAAACATTGGTTTTATTTACCAAACCTATGTTTATATGCAATATACCTATGTTTATTTTTTCCTGCATCTTTTTAATTTTTTTTATTATTCAAATTTTTATTTTCAATATTTTAGTAATTTTTAAACACCAATTAAAATATAAACTAAAAATTAAAATATATAACTTAAAAACGTTTAAAAATTAATATTATGTAGAAAAACTAAAAACTAAACAAATTACCATTCAAGATTTTGCAAAAACTAAAATCTACACCTAAAATCAAAAACCAAAAAAATCAAAAACCAAAAACCAAAATCCAAAAACTAGAATCTAAAAACCAACAAAAAAATACCAAACATTCAGGGCCTAAAAACCAAAATCCAAAATCCAAAAACCATATTAAAAACTACAAACATATTCATGGCCTAAGATTAGATTGATTCTTTTTTTTTTTGTTCAACATATTAGATTGATTCTAGTTACTTTTATTTATAGGCCGAAACATTAGATTTCATAATCTTAAGGGGTGTTCAATCCCAAAATCGGTTAAATAGTTTGGTTTATCGAATTTTAGTTTTTGAGTAATAATATCTAAAATAAAATATAATCTAATATGAATGGTTTGATACGTTTTTCTTTCGATTCAAATTTTATCCAAATATGTTCTTAATGGTTTTTTTCAAAGTTTTATATTAGTTTTTTTTTTGTACTTTGGTTTGAGATTGGTTATTTCGATTTGATTCAGATAAACTCGGATTAGTTTTTTTTCGGATCGAACACTCTTATATTTTCTTAATTATTAGATAACGAATTAAACAAGTTGAAGAATAAAATCCAAAATTATTCGAATTGGAACTTAGTACTTGAGTTCGATGTCTAAGATTGATACTTGTAAATCAATAAGAGAGTAGAAGAATCATACACGTTACATAAAAAAGGAAAAAAAAAAAATTGTACAATTTCATGGTCGTAAAACGACAGCGTTTTACACAGTTGCTTTGCTTCATCCTCTTTAGCAAAAAAATCTCAGAACTCAAAAAAAAAAACTTCCAAGACCAAAAAAAAAAAAACAATGGAGATGAGTTTGCGACTCGCTTCATCTTCAACCTCAAACCCAATTTGTCTATTAAATCCAGGAAAAAATCTTAATTTCCCAATCCGAAACCAGAGAATCCCTAAAACAGCGAAACCCTTTTGCGTTAGGTCTTCAATGAGCTCATCTAAACCCAGACAAACCTTATCTAGTAACTGGGATGTGTCTAGCTTCTCCGTTGATTCCGTTACTCAATCTCCTTCACGGCTTCCAAGTTTTGAAGAACTCGATACCACAAACATGTTGCTTCGTCAAAGAATCGTCTTTTTGGGTTCTCAGGTATCAAATTTCTCACCTTTTTTGTAATCCTTGTTATAGTGGAATTGGTTCTGTGTAGATAATCAAATTGGTGATATCACTATAAAATTGAATTTGTTGAGAGATTGATTTTATAAAAACATGAGCTTTTTCTTTCAAGTTGTGCTTTGTATCAGAGTTCTTGATTCTTAAAGCAAAATAGATTGTTTTGTGTTGATTAGAATGGTTGGTTAATGGAGCATTTGATGTAGATTAAGCTGTTTCTATTGTTTGATGAGAGTTAGAGAGAGTAGAGTTTCGGAGATTTTGTGTTACTTCGACTCAGCTTTCTTGAAGTTAATGTTTTGTGCTTATTGGAATGATTAATGGAGCATTTGATGTAGTTTAAGCTTGTTTCTAGTATTTTCCTTAACATGGAGATTTGATCAACTCGATAGATCAATTCGATATATTCTTGTTCTACCGTGAGTCTGTGACACAGCTTTCTTGAATTTGATATTCTTCAGGTGGATGATATGACAGCAGATTTGGTTATAAGTCAGCTTTTGTTACTAGATGCTGAGGACTCAGAGAGAGACATTACGTTGTTTATCAATTCGCCCGGTGGATCTATTACTGCTGGTATGTTCGTTGCCATCTCGACATGTTTAGTGTGGATATCGAGTTTTCAGTTTTTGTAATGGTTTGGCTTTTGTTTTTGTTCAGGGATGGGAATATATGATGCAATGAAACAATGTAAGGCGGATGTATCGACTGTTTGTTTAGGGCTAGCTGCATCTATGGGTGCGTTTCTCCTTGCTTCTGGTTCAAAAGGGAAACGGTATTGCATGCCTAACTCTAAAGTTATGATCCATCAGCCACTTGGTACCGCTGGAGGCAAAGTACGATACTTTGATTCTGTTTTATATGTCTTCTCTAATGGTTTTTACTCTTCTACTGAAAATGTGTTGGATAACACAATCCTTTGTATGTGTACTTTCAGGCAACGGAAATGAGTATACGCATAAGAGAAATGATGTACCACAAGATTAAACTAAACAAGATCTTCTCTAGAATCACCGGAAAGCCCGAATCAGAGGTAATTGCGTATCTTTTGGTAGTTTTCTTCGACTTGAGTCTTTTCCTTACACGTTTATGTTATCCTTCACAGATCGAAGGTGACACAGACCGTGATAATTTCTTGAATCCATGGGAAGCGAAAGAATATGGTTTGATCGATGCTGTAATCGATGATGGGAAACCAGGACTAATCGCTCCAATCGGAGATGGCACTCCTCCTCCGAAAACCAAAGTCTGGGATCTTTGGAAAGTTGAAGGAACCAAGAAAGACAACACTAACTTGCCATCCGAGCGCTCAATGACACAGAATGGTTATGCTGCCATTGAATAGAACTTGTGTTCCAGCGTTTACGCCTTTTATATGTAGCTACAACCATATATCGTTGCATTTCAAGTGTTTGTACCATTTCTGTGATAGATTTTTGGACTAATTTGAAGGCGAAAATAGATAATTTGTTGTAGCTACATCACAAATAAACTACAAAATCAAGCTATTTTTGCAAGCTACCAATTATGGTCAAGGTCGGCACTGAGCTAAAGTTGGTAAACCCCTTGCTTTAGGCGCCAAAAATTATATATAGTAGTAAAGGGCATCATTTTTACAAAATATTACGTAGTGCAGTGGTTAGCTCCTAGGTAGTTGTCCTTTTGGTGCAAGGTTCGAGTCCTAAATCTGTTGCTTTGTGACTTTATTAAATGTGTGGGCTTAAAAAATGCTTTGGGCAGCCAAATCTATTGGGCCGACCCTGATTATGGTTTTTGAACCTGGTTTGATTAATTTAATATCTATTAAATATTTCTATGTGAAAGAAATAATTTAAAGATAACACCAAAAAGTAACATTTGTTGATTTTTCTTTGTTACAATATGTAACTTGCATGTGAACTACTTTCATATACTTCTGTGATATGTTTTCATTTCACATTGTGAATTCTGTTTCATAACAAAGATATTATTTCATAAAAAAATATTGGAGATTCTATCGTAATTTTATTGGAAATTTATAAAAGTAAATTTGGATAATTTAAAAAATAGATAAAAATTATTAAATATTTAAAATTTCAAATTAATAAATTTACATAGAAAATGGTTTTCAGTTTGACATATGTCATAGTAATTTACTTTTCTCAATTATTATATACAGGACATAATTTTTTTTTAAAAAGAATTAAATTTGTAAATGAAGAATTGAGATTTGTTTTTTTTTACCAACTAAGGTTAAAAAAAAGTTATAAAACCCATTAGATCAGAAATCAGTGAAACAAAAAAGACACCCCAAAGATCATTTTCACTTGATATGGCGATACGTGGAGGAGACGACGGAGAAAGAGCCGGTGACGATCGTTCCCTCAAGAGAAAACGAATTCCTTCTCAAGTTGAAGAAAGCGAAGATGTTACTGCAACGAGAATGGCGACTATTGGTGGTAATGATTTCGAGGATGTGATCACAGAGGCACAATCGGGAACTCCAAAATCTTCTCAATCGTTGAAGCTACAGAGTTCAGATGTTCTTGATTGTCCTATTTGTTACGAGCCGCTCAAGAGACCAATCTATCAGGTTTCACTCCTTTGTTCTTTGATTCATAGTTTTTGTAGTGTTTTTTTTTTGTCGTCTATTACATCATCATTAGAGATATTTGATCTAGTCATATCACATTTGTGATGTTATTATCAAATTTGTGGATGCATGGCTTAATAGGATGATGGAATTGCAGAATAAGAACTTTAGAGCAACATTATCAATGGTCTCTTAAGGCAACTCTTAAGTTAAGAGATGTCTTATAACTAACAAAAGTATCTTAAAGTCTCTTAACTAAGAGACTTTTGTTAGTTATAAGACATATCTCTTAACTTAAGAGTTGTCTTAAGAGACCATCAATAAAGATGGTTGGTGTATGAATTTAGAGGTTTATAAGTTTTATTTGGCTACAAATTGTATTTTTGGGGTTGATGATTTTTGCAAACTCATGGTGTTTTGTTGCGTTTAGTGTAATAACGGGCATTTAGCTTGTTCATCGTGCTGCAAGAAAATGAACAAGAGATGCTCGTTCTGTCAATCGCCTATCGGGGATATACGATGCAGAGCAATGGAGAAGGTTATTGAATCGACTAAAGTTTCATGTCTATATGCGAAATACGGGTGTAAAGAAACCACCGTGTATGGAATTGAATCAACAAGCCATGAGAAGCTTTGTTTTTTCGCCCCATGTTCTTGCCCTGTACTATACTGCAACTATGTTGGCTCTTACACGGATCTCAAAAGCCATGCTCGTGCCATGCACTCTTGGGATCAGGATGATCTCATCATGTTTGTGTTTGATCGTCCTTTAATCTTTAGCATGGACCTTGGTAAGAAGAAGATGGTCGTTTTTCAGGAAAGGAAAGACGGTGATTTGATTGTTGTTCAGGCTTTCAAAGGACCCGAGGGCGTGTCAGTGACTGTGAGCTGTATTGCACCTATGGCTTCGGAAGTATGCAATCTCTCATGTAGTCTAGCCAAACTCAACCAGTACACTACACTAAGACTTGGATTAATGGTGAAGAAAATTCAGAAAGTGAGTGAGCAAATGGAATTTGAAGATGGTTTCATGTTCATTCCGTCTTATATGGTTAGTGGTGATCACTTGAAGATGCAGATTTGTATCGGCAGTGAGTATAAATATACTCACATCTAAGAATATGTGAAAAGTTCTCTTAAAATCTTTTTGCTACAATTATTTTTAAAGTTAGGTTGTTGGAGCATAAAAACCTTTCTCTAATGGTAAGCTTTTGGTTTCTCTTGTTTTCCTTAGCTGCTTCCGTTTTGTGAATCACATTGAGATCTATTTTGTTCATAGTAAAGATCTTGATGTTGGTTGTGTGTGTTATCTTGAAGTGTTTGGCTCGGTTTGGAAACATCTACTTTAAGGTCATGAATGCTTGCAAGTTTTTAAATGGTTTTTGGATTATAGTTTTTGGTTTATAGATTTTAGATTTTGGTTTATGATTTTGTATTAGAAAAAATGAAAAATGGAAAGAAAAAAGTCAAATCACGTTAAAAGTGAAAAACCCACAAAACCTAGATTTTAGATTTTCTTTGAAAATTGACAAAAATTATCAAAATCTAGATTCCCTATTTCTTAGGAAATCTTTTTTTCATAATCTTGATTGGCTATAAAGTGGATTTTTGTAAAAACTAAAATTAAGATTTCGCTTCCAATATTAACCGTATCGTAATCATCAAATAACCATAACCGTAATTAACCGCAACTATATATAGTGGTTAAGGTTACGGTTAAAGAAATTTATAACTATAATCGGTGGCCAATCAACCGTAACCGTAATAACCGTAATCGTCGTCATGTCTGGGGTCATACTCATTGGAACATAAACCAACTATAAATTGAAAACCGAAAATTTCGGTTTGGTTCGGTTTGGAACATCTACTCAGAAACCCAAAATTGAAAACAAAAGGTTATCTAAAAGTAGTATTTTACCAGCTAGGGTTGAAAAAACACCCCATTAGATCATCAGCAGTCCTAGTCAGTGAAAAACTCATCGGAGGAGATTTAGAGATGGCGATATCTGGAGAAGACGACGGACGTAGAGGAGCCTTCGACGATCGTCTCTCGAAGAGGCAACGACTTCCTCCTCTCGATGAATCTGAAGAGGAATTAGACGAAGACTTGTTCGAAGATTCAAGTACTTTAGACGGATACGAAGATGGAGAATTCGAAGAAGAAGAAGAAGAATTAGAAGAAGAAGAAGAAGAAGAAGAAGAAGAAGAAGAAGAAGAAGAAGATGTTACTGGAATGGCGACAATTGGTAACGATGTCGAAGATCTGGTAACGAATGAACAATCTGGAAGTCCTAAATCATCCCAATCGGTGAAGCTACAGAGCTCAGATGTTCTCGATTGTCCTACTTGTTGTGAGCCACTCAAGAGACCAATCTATCAGGTTTCTTCTTCTTCTTTGATTCACAATTTTGTTCATCATGTATCAAATTCGTGGATATGCATAGCTTATTAGGTTGATGGAATTGCAGAATAAGAACATTTAGGTCACATCTTCAATCTCTAATTGGTGTTTTAAGTTTCAATTAAGTGTATGACTCTCGAGTTTGGTTTGTTGTGTGTTCAGTGTAGTAATGGGCATCTATCTTGTTCGTCGTGCTGCAAAAAATTGAACAAGAGATGCTCGTTCTGTAGATGTAACATCGGGGATATACGATGCAGAGCAATGGAGAAGGTTATTGAATCATCTATAGTCCCTTGTCCAAATGCGAAATACGGGTGTAAAGAAACAACCACGTATTGTAATCAATCTAGCCATGAGAAGGTTTGTGTTTTCGCCCGTTGTTCTTGCCCTGTACCAAACTGCAATTACGTTGGGTCATACGCGAATCTCAAAAGACATGCTTGTAGTACTGCACACGCTTGGGATGAGGATGACTTCCTCATCCCGTTTGTGTTTGACTGTCCTACAATCTTTACCATGAACCTTGGTAGGAAGAAGATTGTTGTTTTTAAGGATGAGAAAGAGGGTGATTTGATTGTAGTTAAGGCTTTCAAGGGATCGGAAGGCGTGTATGTGACTGTAAACCGTATTGCACATATAGCTCCGGGAATACCGGAATTCTCATGTAGTTTGGCTAAACTCAACCAGTATAGCACAGTAAGGATTGGAACAATGGTGAAGAAAATTCAGAAAGTGAGAGAGCAAAGGCATCCTGAAGATGACGTGATGTGGATTCCGCCTAAAATGTTGAGCGGCGAGCACTGGAAGATGCAGATTTGCATTGGCTATGGGTATAAATATATTCACATTTGAGAAGATGTGAACTGTCCTCTCATCACTTTGCTCAATTTTTACAAGTTATTAGGTCGTTTGATCATAAGCCTTCTCTAACGTTGAGCTTTTGCTTCTTTTTCATGCACCACATTGAGATCTTGATGCTGGCATGTGTGTTCTTTTGTAGTGTTGATTGTTGGGAATTTGAATTTCAGATTATGTAAAAGTAAAACTCCTTAAACACTTTTCATCTGCCAATTGTTTTTTTTGGTGTACAATCGTAATGTTGAGTAAAAAAGTCAGAAGACCAATAGTAATGGGGTTTACTTATATCGTCCGGTTTTAGAACACATGACTTAAGTTACATATTGTATGTACTTACATTAATGAAACCTTTTGAAATGCTTCTTAAAATTGTAAAAATCAAAAGCTCGCTACATAAATCCATATACTCGATATCTAGAAATATTGTTGGCATTTCATTAAATTTATATATTTGAAAAATTGCTAAAGATATTTTACATTTTTACAAGAATTCCAAAAATTCAAAGTTAAATCAAGAAGTATACGAATTTTAAATCCTAAAATGATATATTCTAAAAATTACTTTTCAAATTTAGGAAAAATAATGCTCGTGACAACTTTATTGTGGTGGACTCCACCTTAGATTTATCCTCCTTTCACTAAAAATAACTTCAAATGTAAATCAATATATATTTGGGCGGAGTTTTATTCAAGGAATTCACTAGAAGAATAATTATTTTTTCCGGTTGTGATTAGTTAGAGGACATAAACGAGGTTTTTATTTGGGTGTAAGAATCACAACGATTAGAAATTGACATATCATCGGGTGTGAAATATTCCTATGTACTCAGACTGTACAAACAATTAACAATAGATTCACGATAACGATTAGCAAACACGATAAGTGGTAGCACACCACAATATGGAAACAAATCAATTATGTCAAACTTGGACTTGGTCTTGCGCATTACTCATTGAGTTATTTAGCAAAAGTTGTTAGTTGGTAAGTCCTCCATCTCTTGATCATATTGGTCCTCCACCTACTATATATTGGGTGTCCACCTTCCATTGATCCTCCATTTCCTTATGTTCATTCACCTTATGTGTCCATGTTAATTTTCCTTGCATTGCATTTTTAAAAAAATGTGTAGTTGAGAGACCATTGCGACGTCAAAATCTCCAAAGTCTTGTTTAACTGAGCTTTGGCCCACTATTTTCAAAAACCACCTATAAGAAAGAGAGCAGTGAAGTGCACTAATCAGTTGAGAGACCACTGGGACGTCAAAATCTCCAAGATCTTGTTTAACTCGGCTTTGGCCCGCTATCCACCTGCTCCTATTTTTTTTTATTTTAAAAGACATGCGGTTATAAGGTGAGGTTGCTGCGCTAAAACAAGATGTCACAAGAAAACTTGTGAAGTTCTAAAGACCAGTGCAACTCATCGTGTGGAAGAGGAGTATCTAGGGGTTTTTGGAATGAGATTTAATTAGTGGTAGTTCTTTTTTGTAATCTGTTATTTTGAATGCAAACATATTATTATTAGATATTGCATCAAAACACTTACTTTATTTATAAGTGTTCTATAAACTTCGTAAAATTTATTCTAAGTCAAAAGTTATTCAATTATCAGAGAAGTAAATATCGTGCAAAAATAAAAAAAAAATCTTTCATTTATTGTTGAAAGATTACCTCACTCTTGTATAAAATCTTAGCTATTACATGTTATTTTAAGAAAAAAGGATAACCTTAATGGTAAAAAATAAAGTTTATATTCTTAAATAGATTTCTTAATGGTAAAAACGTAAATAGATTTCTCAAAATATTTCACCCATTAGGTTCGAGCTATTTAAGGACTTTAAACTAATTTTATCTTAGGGAATGTTATTCAATCACGGAGTTAAAGTCAATTCTTTAAGGTTTAAATTTGCTTTTCTGATATTGTTTTTAAGAATCTGTTTGTGTGGATTTCAAAAATTATGTAGTATATCTTGGATTTTGATTCTAATAATTTACTCATGAAACTCCAAAGAAGTAGTTAATATACAAAGATTTTACAAGTCTTTTAGATTTGAATAACACTGAATTTTAATGAAGTATTTTAAATCTTATTTGAATAACACCTAACTTTAAAATCTACTAAACATGGTTTACAAATATAAGATCCAATACCACCAAATTTTAAAGCTAGATTTAGAGTCACTAGTTGAATAACTGGATTAGTGTTGGATTTCAATTCTATTAAAATCCATCATTGAATAACACCACCCTAATGTTGATTTGTTGAAGCATTCCAAGAGATTAAAACCTAATTCTTGCTTTGATTATGAAGATTTAATTTATTGATGTAGTGAAGATTTCTTTTTAATCTCTATCTTCTTTAGATTATTTAATCATGTATTTATTTATCCTTTTTGCTTTTGTTTTTATTTTGATCATGAGTAGTTTCATCTTTGGGTTATGGGTTTGGTAGATTAGGATAGAGTGATGATTGATTTGTGTTACTTAAGCGTAGAATCTTTCAGATTTCTTCATTTGAGATGAGTTTAATGCTAGTTTTGACTTATAAACAAAATTTACATCATGATCTCTTCCTGTCCACAAGGTATTTGTGAAAATGTCTAGATATTTCTCAAACAAGATTTTCTTCCTTAACCAAGTGATGTTAGGGTTAACCGAGATTAACCAAGGTGTTTTTCATTCATTCAAGCCCAAAGGAAGGGACAAAAGATACAAGTTCATCAACCACATGGTTGGAGACAATGAGAGAAAGGAAGCACAAGCTTACAAAGTAAATGGAATGATAGAGAGGGTATGCATCAAACTTGGATGACACTTCATAGAAACTCAGAAACAGAGGCTGCAAAGCAACATGCGACAAGCGAGTTCATGGTGTGTCAAAGACACTTCCTCGAAACTTTCGGGGAGGTTTAGTCACTTTCAAAAGAACTTGTGACATTGAGAATAAATCCTTAGCCTCAATGGTCGCCGGCACGAACCATGTCGAGTTACGAATCTTGGCTGGTTTCTCACCTTCAAAGAGGGAAACCATAGTTAGCTCGGTAATATATTAGATATGTTCGGTCAGTAGAAGTAGGTGTAGTTTAGTTTGTTTTGACCTGCCACTCACCATATATTAGGCGTTTAAAGATTCATCATCCACAGTAGAACTTGTCCATATAGATCTCCTAAAATGAAAATTAATTACAAAATTGTACTACAATACATATTATATGTGTAAAGCGGGTTTGAAGCAATTTATGTCGCGATCACAATGAGAACCCGAGAATTGATAAAGTGACATGTTCTTGAAGGTAATATATGAAAAATGTGTTCTTGTAGGAGTCGTTGACTGGTTCTTGAACCGCAAACCTCAAGAACACAATTATATACGGAATTGAGATCCGTTAAAAAAAAGAAAAATCCAAAAATTTAAACTTGTAGCGATATGAATTCTAAAGGAACCGAGATCAAATTTGGAAGATAAACACAGTGAGAAAACCGAATAATCCCTGAATCTATATGAATCTTCTTGAACATATCTCCCCTCAATATGTAGATGCAAGCCGCTCCAAGTTGACCGTCGCCACAACATATGATTAGGGTCTTGTCAAAGATGAAGTAACTAATGCCACAAATCTTATTAACTAACTTAGGCAAGTTAGTTCTTGGAAAAGTCATCAAGTTTATCCACACCACTTCCTCTCCATCAATATTCTTCTTCGTTACCCAAATATCAATCGTCCCTGTTACATAACATTGCTTTAACAACGAAAACCGATCTCCTTTATAAACCGCGAGGATAAGTCTATCCGAAGAACGGTTCTTCTGACACGGTAGGAGACAAAAGGGTTTGAATATTTCACTCGAGAAATCAAAGCTTCGGATGAAATGCTCACGAGTCTCGGGATTCTGAGTAAGCCAATAGAGATTCCCGTTCAAGGACAAAGGTACCATCATGGGCCACTGCTTGAAAGGGCCATCAATAAACTTCAATGCATGAGACAAACACTCGTAAATCGCAACCCTACGGTAACCTACCTCGTAAGTGTCACTGACTCTACGAAGACAATCAAAATACCCCAAGATCTTGTAACCCTTTTCGGGTATACTATTATCGTATCCTACACCGCAGAAATGAAAACCTTTATCCTCATACTCGAACCATCCAACCTGTTTCAACCACGGATTCCAAACCGCAACACCTTGCTTCCAAAAGTCACGAAACAAGAACTCATCGCAAGCCATGATGGTGGTATGCATCAAATCTATAGCATGACAAGGAAAATCAGCTGCTAGCTCACGTACCTCCATCGTTCCGCGAAGATCGATGTCTATAGAGTAAATCTTAGATTCGGTTATGAAAATAAACTGTGGACGGGCACGAACCAAGTGGTTGTTGAGGAACCACTTGTCGTTGAAAAGAGCGTTCCAACGTCTACATACGGTCTTGAACCGAATAAGAGATCGAGGTGGAAGCCGAGAGAGAATATCTTCTTCCAAATCACACGGTAGCTTCACTAGCAGCACCATTACATTTTCTGACTTAGCATTCGTGTCTGTGGCTCTAATAAATAAGAGATAAGAAAAACTATATGTTACCTGCTTTTTGTTGCCCGCAACTAATGTAAGCGTGACAGTTTTGTGATTTGGTCTTGATCCTGTCCAGGTACATTGTCAGTAGATGCATATGAATTTGGAATTATGGGAGACCCACTTTCAATAATTGTAAGGGTTATCATGTGGATGTAGGTCAGTCATGAAAATGAGTATTCAAAGCCATTTGGGAAAGAGTGATCACGTATATATTAACTCAATTATTTTTTAACCTTTGTTAATATTAAAACCAAAATTGAATTATTTTTTAACCTTTGTAACCTTATGTTCAATCTAGGTAAAAGTCACATAGACAACGTTTTTAATATCTACCACTAGACAGATTAAATACTACAATTATGAACATTTTTCATACTCACTAGCATATGTCTTTACTTATTGGATAGATTGTTACAAACAAGTTTCGTTTAATCTATGAATGAAGTGTCTTAGAAAAATGTTATTAACTCAATTATTATATATAGAAAAATAAATTTGGTACTACAATTAATTTATTATAGTTTTTCGACTATTTCAAATCGTAAAAATTTAAGAAACCAAGAAACTGGTTGACCCGGAAAAAAAAAACCAAGAGACTATAGCTAATAGGAACTGAGTGAGTTGAAAGAATTTTGGACCAACCTTGAGAAAGAAATAACATGTAGTTGTTTTGAAATAAGAACAAATAGTGGTATTTTTGAATAAAAACAAAACATAGTAGTGTTTTATAAATGCACAAATGGCTCCGGGAATACCCAACCTCTCATGTAGTCTGGCTGGCTATAACCAACCAGTATAGCACACTAAGTAGTCGATTGATGGTGAAAACAATTCAGATCAAGTGAGAGAGCAAAAACAGTATGGAGATGCCGCGTAATGTTGATTCCGTCTAATATGTTGTTGAGCAATGCACACTGGAAGATGCAAATTTGCATCGGCAAAACTCTAAATACTTCTTAGAAGTTAGGCCGTTGGATCATAAAACCTTGTTTAACTGTAAGCTTTTGGTTTTTTTTTTTACCTTTTAGCTGCTTCATTTTTATGACTAACATTGAGATCTATTACGCGCATTACATTATGTGAACTATTTTATCGTAAAGACAGTTTTCTGTTGCAGTAAATTTTCTTGTATATAAATAGTAGATTATAACTTTAGGACTTGGGAGTTATATGTTACAACTTATAACAAATGTGCTTAATATCCCATCTTATTTTATCCAAGTAGAACAAAGATAAAACAAAAATAAATAACCTTAAGCCATCATTTCTCTTAAATAGAGATCATATATTCAAGATCGAAGAAAATTAATAAGAATTTAAAACGGAATAATCCAAGTCATGCTGGAATTTATACTCGCATCGTCTCACATTTCCAAGCAACGTTCCCATCACATTTCCGGCCGCATCGGTTGTGAATTTCACCGGAATATCGGGACAATCCGCCATCAACAAACCATTTATATATCTAGCATCTGTTTTCACTGCATACATAATCTTGACCCGTAAATTCCAAATCATGTCGCCAATAAGTTTCGGCATCACCACTTTCTCAAAAACAAGATTTGTTTTGTCTCGGGGGACAAATTCTCCTAGATTTTCCCAAGATGAGGAGTTGGAGATAACTTGTTCGCCTCGGAGTAAACGAGAACTGAGTGTAAGTAGAGAGATTTTACAGCCGGTGACTGGACTCTTCGCGGCGAAACCGATCCTCCAATCGGCCGCGGAAATGTTTGCCTTTATGTCTACGTTTGTGACGGAGACAGAATTGGCAAAAAGCTCTATGTAACATTTTTCTTTGTTGTTGGAGAGATGTATTAAGATGAGCTTTAAAAAGATGAAGAAACCGGTAGTAGCAATGTACGAAAAGCAGCAATAAGCTGGAGTAATATTGAAGGGCTCGCTATCCATTATGGGAACAACATATATAGTTAAGATTGGTTCATATATATAGGTAGGGTTTTTGTCACTAAATAAATGAAAAGTTTCATTTTTATATTTAGCCTTTAATTCTTTCTGATATGAAATGTTTTGATTTGATCTATATTAATTATTAATTAGATGATATCCACACATAATTAATCCTATACTATTATTTGGGGAGTACACTTTATAAGATACCCTTAACTAACCTTCCCTTTTGTAAAAATTTACTTAAGAATGCCATTATAAAAATCTTCTTTTATAACAAATTTTATTCAATTTATTAAGGATAAACAAGTAAAATACTAATTTATGTCATTTAATTAATTTAATTAAATTATAAAACGAAAATCTGTTATTATTTTTTTTTTAAAATGACCAATCAAAATGAACATATAAGATTTGATATCTAACTTACCATATTAATTTGTTATTAATCATTAAACTTCACCTCTCATCTTAATATGATTATATTAATATGAAACAAATAAATCATCATATCATCTACATAATAAAAAAAAAGTAATTTTTTTTCTGCATATGCCAAGATTTGAATTTTTAAAAACGCATATAAATAGTTCAATCTATAAAGAAAACAATTAAACGGGTCAAAAATTCAGACTTGAGTAATATATTACACAAAAATAAAGTCAACAAAAATTTCGACTGAGCAACGGGTCAGAATTTGAATATTTATATTCGATTTCATACATTTATTTTTTTGAAATGTATAATTATATATACTACAATAAAAATTTAAATATTTTAATTTGCAACATTTAAAATAAGTTTTACTTTATATTTTTAGAGAATATCATCAATACTTAATAGTTCAAAAAGTTAAAAATTATAAATACTCTAATTTGATTATTTTTAAAGATATTTATAATAGGTAGCGGGTTAAATATAATATATTTTATGATAAAATGAGTTTTGGTCCTTATAACTATTTGAATAGTTATATTTAATTTCATATAATTTGTTTTTTGAAATTCATAATTTTATAAACTACAAAACAAATTTAAAGATTTTAATTTGGAATATTTAAAAATAGTGTTGAACATTTAAATATGGTTTGACACCTCTAAATATTTGAAAATTTGATTCCGCAAGCAATTTTAGAATTAACGAATAATAGATTGTGCACGCAATATTTTAAAATGAAATATTGAGATTCTAAAATAAAAATATAGACTCCACGCACGAGTTGATTTTGGTATTATTATATACTAAATATATGTTTATAACATATTCGATTATGCGAATAATTGGTAAATTCCGTAATTATAAATCTCAAACAAATTATGTAATTAGATTAGCTCAAACAAATCTCTATTTCAACAACCAAAGAATTATAAATTCAAAAAGAATTTTCTAAATTAATTCAAAATAATAGCTAATTTTCTTAATTAATTCAAAATAATCTATGTTTTATATGCGATTCATTTATGATATTTTAATTTTTGATCTAACTGAAATATATACAATCCTATTTTGTGGTTGTTAACATAAATTAACTCATTGTTCAAAAAATATTACTTTTTTAAAAATAAAATTATTTTCCGTTTTCATATCTTAAAAAAAAAATTATCCATAATTGAGTATTATAGAAAAAATTCTATATTTATTCTAATATTGTATATAGGGACTGACAAAAAAATTAATATTTTTTTACTTACTATTATAATATATATTATAACTTAGTTCTAATATATATATATATATTATATAAATTTTGTAATAAATAAAATTCAACCCGTACTTGAGTACGGGTGATGATCTAGTTTAAAAGCAAAACAGAAATTTTTGATTTTAAGGTTTAATTGTTAGTATAAATTAATTTTTTTACACTTGTTTAAAACTTTATAGATAGTTAGATACATGTTTATTATCACAAGCTAGATGTCTATCAGAACATTTTTTTATTATAATGTTAAAAATCTTTAATTTCTAAAAAGTTGTTGATACTATAAGTTTAAGATTTTTTGAAATACAATGTTATGTTTATCCAAAAAAATAGAATATGAAAATTTTAGTATAATTTTAGAATCATATTTTCAAAATTTTAAAATCATTTAATGTTAGTTAGATTTTAGTAATTAAAAAATAAACTTGTCACTTAAAAAAAAAGTTTAGAAGATGTTTCTAGAAAATATTTTGTTAACTAACTTTTAAAAATAGATTATGAGAAATTTTTTAAGTTTGGAAACTTGTTTAGAGTGAAATGTTTGTTTGCCAACATCAATTAGATAACTCTAAAGTCTAAACAGTGCTTGACACTTGTCAAAAATATTAATAAGTACAAACACTTTTACTACGTAACTTATTTTAATAAAACTAAATAAAGTTTCAAGATAATATCTTTTAGATCCTGTTTTAATCTAATATTATTAATTGAGGATTACTTTTCTAAACTTTAAAGAGTAGTTAGGAAATTGTTAAAAATTACATAAAATATCATTTATTTTGAGTCATTTCACAAAATTCATTAGGATACTTAAAAATAAATTTTTTTTTTGTTAAAGCTTAAAAATAAATTTGCAACTACCAATAGTTTGGTTACACATGGACAAGTCACCGTAGATGACATCGGAAATGGGGTCCCTAGAGTTCAAAAGGAAGCCTCCCCTAGTTGTTTCTTTTGCTCTTACCAACTGCGCTTGAAAGTTGTTTTAAACATATTATCAACTACGCCAACTATGGAAGCCATAACCACAAAAGGACTTGATACACAGTCTAAAAAGACATATGCTCAATGAAGGAGTAGGGACATCGAAGAGGAGAACAAACCAAGAGAAAAACATCCATCAATTCACACTTTTGACATTTAAACTCGGATTCCGACGAGGAAGAACAGGGAAACATCTTGTAATCGAGCCCGTGGCACATTTTGTCTCTCACGAACCCCTCTCGGTTGTTGCACAAGTGCAAGACGCTCATCCATGAACTTACCATACTTTGGCCCATATCGGCTAACCAGACTAGTTAGTCCTTTCGAAAGGATTCTTAGAGAAGGTTATGCCTTTCCCGGCATGTATCAAAATACTTTCAAAAGCAATATGACATAAAATTAAAGATGATATGCTTTCAAAATCTTACAATAATAGTATTTTTAATTGTGTTACAAGTAGTTTCTGTCATATATATATATATATATATATATATATATATATATGATTTTGAAAGATTTGATATTGTTTAATAAACAATAAATTAACATATTCGTAAATAGTATATTATCTATAAATATAAATTAATTACTCAGTTTTACAATAATTCTTTGGAACTTTTAAAGTCTTCAATTCTATGAAAGAAGAGTGACACTGAATCTTCTCAACGTTCTCATGGATTTGGGTTAGATTACGACACCTTATATCAATATGTCCAGCAATATCTCCGCGATAGCTATCATCCTTAGCCCTTAATTTGATATATAATTGTTCGTAAACGACATCGTTTGGATTATCCTCCACAACAAAATCAACTGAGAATACCGTTTGACTTGGAGAATAACTTTTGTGAGAAGTATTCAAAACGGCAGCGTTTAAGGAACCGAGCCTCACGGCAGTATCTCCTCCATAGTAGATAGAATAGCTGCAAGACCATAGACAAAAGAAACAATTTGCTTCAAGCATCAAATTAATATTATTATATATTACTCTTCATTTGGACCGGTCTAAAAATACCTGGAGCTAGGGTTTGTTACGAGAAAATCAACGTGCCACCTGGTGGTGGAGGGAGAGACCGCAATGGATTGGATGGTGAATTTGGCCTGATAGGGATCTTGGTTGATGAAGTACATGATTATTAAAGTGATTACGCTGAGGTACATGGGTGTTAACAAAGATGTACCTTCCCGGACAGTGGGTTTACGATCATTCGGAAAAGTAGCTATTGGTCGTGACCACCATCCACGACGAGGAGGAGTGGCTGAGGACGGTGGCATTGGATCTTTGATCATGGAGTAATAATCGTTGGTTTCTAAAACCATTTTTATGTTTAAGGTCATATGTTTTGAGAGGAAAGAAAGATTTTATAGAGAAGTATATGGTTGTTTACAAATTTACAATAATTTTGATTGATCTCAACTTTTTTTTTCCTTCTTTAAAATTAGCTATTTTGGGGTTATTATGTATTTACAAATACAATCAAGAATTGAATTATATGATAACAATTTCATTTTTCATATATTTAATTTCTTTAAGATAATCTCATCTAGGATTCAATCCCATATTGCATTTTTTATTTATTTTAATGCTTTGCTTCTTTTGGAAATCATATAGATTTCATTATATATATTTTTATAAAAGTGTTATAATAAGTCAAATAGCTAATGACACATGTGAAATATTTAAATTATATGCTTTCTAATTTAAAATTTTCACTTTTTTTGTTTTCTTTGTTACTTTTCAAATTTAAAATATGAATTTTTACAATTTGATAAAATCTAGCACAAACTAAATTATATTCTTTAAATCTTTTGAGAATCCTACTAATTATATTATTTGGGAAGCTTTTACCAATTCCAATACTTAAAATCTGAACTATGCATCCATTATAACACATCTCGTATTGAATTTTAATGTGTAATCCAATTTTAATGTGCTCAACACCATTTGGTATTTCGTTTAGTTCCTAACCTAAGTTAGGAAAATCAACTTATATACTCAAAGATCGTATTCGATTATAATTGATCTATTTTTTTTTAAAAGTAGTTGTTTATCATTTATGCATATGGATGATTTTGATGGTTACATAAGGATTTAGGATGATGCATTAGGAAGATCATATGTCGACTCTTAGGATAGAAGAAGCATAATGGATAATTTAATTTTTCCTATAACCTCCAAGATTGAGACCAGAATCCGTATAAGACCAAGACACAATGGGAATTATACATCCCAAAAGAGGCTTAATAAAACCAACTTTAAGTGCTAACTACTATCCCGCTGCTCGTTTTGTCTAACGGATGATTTTCCTTCTCTAGAAAACATATGAATTACTGCTTAGATTTGTATAATCTTGTACTATTTATTTCGATTTCAAATTTTAATCTTGAAATTAAATGCCACACTGAGTTGGTAATTTTGTTAAGTGTGAGTTCACAAGTTCCAACTAGATGAGTAGTTAAGATCATGTGCAGTGCAGAATTCTCACATAGGTTCTCACCAATAAAAAATTAAAAAGTAATAAAAAGTGGGAGAGAGAAACGAGAATCGATTCTCATCTGAAAACATTTGAGAACTCTTTGAGAGACTACTTTTACACTTGTCAGCATATAATTGGTTTTCAATTTTTTTATTATTTAAAATTAAAATAAATAACTAAATTAAATTATATGTATTAGAATAATATATTTGAGAGACTTTCAAAGTCTCTCTGCACTGCACATGCTCTAATGCATTGGTAAATTTCTTTTCTAGAGACTACTCGTTACAAATTTGGTAATATTCATTAGTAACTTTTGTGAGTTTGCATTTCAGTGTGATTGTTGCTCCTATTGCTATACTAAACTATGGAAAAAATGCCATGTCTGCACTTTGACCATTGGTAGCAACGAATGTCGAATAATGGAGAAAATTGCGGAAACTGGAAAGAGTCGCTGTCCTATGCCCAACATGGTTGCCCCAAGAAGTTCTGTAATAACAAAGAATTACTAGTCCATGAGAAGGAGTGTCGTTTTTCTCCGTGCTACTGTCATGCACCTAACTGCAACTACATGGGCGTGTACAAGGATCTCAATTGTCACTACTACGCTAATCACAAAGACACATGGAATCAATTCAGCTTTAGCAACTCCACGCGCGCAAGGCTAAGCATGAGTGAGAAAATTTTTGTCCTTCAAATAAATAAAGATGGTCCATTGGTTCTGGTCCAATATTTTAAGAAGCCACAAGGATTGTATGTGACTGTGAAATGTATAGCACCTTCTGCTCCAGGAGTTGGAGAGTTCTCCTATATATGATCTTTTCTGCTCGGCGGAAGGTAACACTTTGACGTTTGGATCGTGAAAGATGAATAGGATTCAGAAAGTGAGCTTCCAAACTCCGAAGAAGGACTTCATGTTAGTTCCTAACTACTTCATGAGTCAGTGCCCTACGTTGAAGATGGAAATTTGCATACGCAAGCTAATAAAAGATGAAGAAGAAGCTGATGAAGAAGATGTTGATGACGAAGAGTAATCAATAATCATCATATCATATCCATTGTTTTTCTGATGCCCTTGTAATACATTTCTGATGTTTTATTTTTCCTTTCTAAACGAATATTTTTCATGGCTCATTGTTTTACTTAATGCTAAACGAAAACATTTCATGATTTTTCTCCAACCATCACTATAGGACTATACTAGGCTGCATGTTTTATTTGGGAATGGTAATTCAATCATATCTTTATTCAATGTGAATTTTGTTTTCGTATTTATTGTGTAGTTAATTTAAAATATTTTGACGGATACAAAAAAAAGCGGAGTTATCCAATAATTCAAAACTCAAAATACTAAAAAAAAAAACACTCTCTCATGATTATAAAACTTGTATCAATCATAGACATGATTTGCTCAATCTTATATTCAACTCTATGTTGTTAATAAGAATCATCACATTCAACTTATATGGTATCAGAGCATCACGCTCCTAAAATCTAATATTTTCTCATTAGTCTTCATTTTTTTCTCTACCATATCGACCACACCAGACTACACTGTCAACATAGATGCCATCAATCTCAACACAAACAACATTCTTAATATTAACATGTCCAACATTTCAAAACTCACAAGCACCAACTCTTTGATGTGGAGTTTACAAGTCAATACTCTTCTTGACGGATATGGTCTTGCCGGCCATCTTGATGGATCAAGTGTGACTCCTCCGGCCACTTTCACTGTTTCACATGTTGTGTCTAAGAATCTCGAGACTTCCTCTGTTGGAAACGCCAATATAAGCTGATATATAGTGCCATCATCAGTGCAATATATTTCCACTCCTCTCCAACTGATGGTCTCCACTGCTCGCTTTTCAGATTTGGGAAAAAAATACTCTCACATAAGCTAAGCCGATTTAGTTAGTTCGCTTTGCTATTCGGTTCTCGAGTTTGGTGAGTAAGGGCATATTCGGAATATTATTTATGAATTGTCTCCAGCTCGCTCAATTCCAAATAGAAATAAATCTAATTTAGAATGAGATTTTGCTATATTTAATTGGTATAGACAAAATCAGGAAATACATAATTAATTTTACATTAAAAAGGAGAAACATAAGTAAATATAAAACTTTTCTTTTTATGAAAAGGAAACATATTAAAATAATAAAGAGACTAGATCTTCATATAAAAAATCTACCAGTAAATAAGTTAATGATAATAGCCTTAGAAATTTTTCATCCACAGAAAAATTGTGAAATCTAATCCAAACTTTAAAAAACGTTCAACGGGAAGTATAAGGAAAGTAGGGTTTAAGCATCTTTTTCTTCTATATCTCTATAAGTAGCGAAGTCTTAACACACGTCATCTCTTATCCTTCGATAGAGATGGTAAACGGCACGAACACTGAGCTATTCCTCTCTGGAGAAGCATCGAGCAGCCGCCCAACGAGGCAAAGAGTTCTCTCCATGGAGAATGATGGAGGAACGGCGAGTGGAAATGAAGTGGAACGATCAGTGACACTATTCGAGCTTGATCTTTTGGACTGTCCCATTTGCTGCAACAAACTTACGACTCCTATCTATCAGGTCTTTCTTCTTCCTTGTTTATAACTTTTTGTTCGGGAAAAACAATTAATTTCACTGACGAGTCCTATAGAAAGATGATTTTGTTGATATGAGACTTTAGATAACATCCAGTAGCTTGAAATTCATGTAGTGCAAATATTAAGTTTGTTTCATTTAGTGGAAAAGTCGGCTTTTACATACCCCAATATTTTGACTGTGTTGAATTCATACATTTAGGTTTCCCCTATGCTAATTTTGATAATTTTGAATTACAAACCCGAAGTCGACATTTTGTGCCAAATCGTGCAGTGATTCGTATAGGACACTTTTCCTTTTGGTCAAGAAAACATAATTTGATGATTTTTTTCGATTTCTCAAATTTAATCTTGATTGCCACATAGAGTTGATAAGGTGTTTTTCTTATTCTTTTTTTTTTTATTAGATAAGTTATTTTTTTTGTCAAAGACTTATTTGATAAGTTATACTAGACTAGTTGAAAATACATTTGCTACGTTTTTTTTTCTCTCTCTTTTGATGCCGTTAGTGATTTGCTTGATATCGATTATTTTGTCTGTAAAACTTTGATAATATTAACTACTAACTTTGTGGTTTTTAATCTCAGTGTGACAATGGACATATAGCATGTTCTTCTTGCTGTATTAAAGTGAAGCACAAATGCCCTTACTGCAGTTTGAGCATTGGTATCTACCGATCTAGAATAATGGAAAAAATTTTGGAAGCAGTCTTCATCAAATGCCCAAACGCCAAACATGGCTGCCCCGAGAAGATCCCATACAAAAAAGAATCAGAATCATCCCATGAGAGGGAATGCAGCTTCACTCTTTGCTACTGCCCTGAAACAAACTGCAACTACACCGGGGTGTATAAGGATCTCTACGGTCATTACCATGCTAACCACAAGACTGATTACACATTGTTCAAGTGTGGCCAGTACAATGACGCATGGGTACGCATCCATACAATGAAGATTTTTGACTTTGTAGTCCTTCAAGAATCTGAAGATGGTCCATTGGTTGTTATTCAATGTTTCAAGGAGTCAAATGGAGTGTGTGTGACTGTGAACTGTATAGCACCTTGTGCTCCAGGAGTTGGGGAATTCTCCTATCATCTCATCTACCGGAAGGGAAGTGACATTGTTAGTTTTGAATCCGAGGAGATGAATAAGATTCAAGAAGTGAGCTCCTACACTCCGTGGGATAAATACATGTTGATTCCTTACTGTTTACTAGACGAAGGCCCTATGTTGAAGATGAAAATTTGCATTCGCCGATTAGGAGAAGAAGTATAAGAAGATGATGGTGATGATGATGATGATGTGATGAAGAAGAGGAGTAATTATCATATCATAACTCTTGTAGTAGGTTATTTGGTTCATATATCAGTGGCCTAGTAATCTATTTCTGATGTTGTCGTTGTTTTAGTTGTTGTTGTTGTTGTAGCTGCTTTCATCTATGAACTCTAAACTCATATTTTAATGGCTTATCATTTTACTTAATGTTGTTTCTTTAAAGTTGTTTCTTTCTCTAACCATTGATTACACTTATACTTCTCTTAGATTTTAGTCCTCCACGATATTAGAGTTGCTCTCTTATTTTCTCAAGATGATAGAACTACCATGTATAGTCGGATTCTTTGGCTAAATTAGCCCTTCATTCCTTTGTTGACAATGTCCTTATAGGGTTTTGAAATAAATTAAGTTGCTGACCAACAAAATAGTTTTTTTTTTTTTTTTTTTGTAGTAAGAACACACAATTATTGTATTTTTGCAAACTATGCACAAATTAGTGGTATATATGTGAATTCCCGAAACATTTCCATATTATATAGTCTCTTGTTTTTGTTTTTTCGTCAACTAGTTTCTTGGTTTCTTAAAGTTTTGTGATTTGAAATTGTCAAAATAAATTATGAGAAAGAGAAACTAATTGTTGTACATAATTGATATTTCTATAAATTATGGAGTTGGTGGTAGGCTTTCTAACGACAGGGATTGGGGAGGCCCATCCGCTGTCCTTCCTGGTGCGTTTGTGCCATGGCTTTCTCGTAAAGGACTGGGTTGTCCGTATTTCACATGTGTATAGGAAAGCTAATCGCCTTGCGGATGGATTAGCTAACTATGCATTTTCGTTGCATTTGGGTTTTCATGCTTTAAATTTGGTTCCGGCGGAGGTTGCTCCAATTTTGCGGGAAGACGTTGATGGACCTTTTCATTCACGTTTAGTCCCTTTGTAGTTTCTTTTTGATTTCTGAATAATACTCCGGGAGATTTCTCCCGGTGACTCACCAAAAAAAAAAAAAAAATTGATATTTCTATAATGTTTGAATTGATAATATTTTGTCAGACACACTTGATTCAAAGATTATACGAAAATTGTTTGCAACGTCTATCCACTAAGTAATAAAAAGGCTAATGAGAAAAAATAAAAATAAAAATTGGCTCGTAAACATTGGCTTGAGGGTTGTATTTATATATAAGAACGAATTCAGTCTCAGATTTACCTGAAATGCCTTCAATTCACTCCATTCCGAGCTACTAAATATAATGGAAACTTCTACTTTGTCGAATTTAATTGGGTTAGAAGAATTATAAAGTAAATCATTAATTTTACAGAAAATTTAAAATCATTAATTAGAAAATAGATATTTATGGAACTATAAGAATTATAAACCAAACTCTTGCCTATGGTATCAAAATTTCTATTAGTTTTAGGAGTTTATAACTTCCTCTCGCCAATAGGAAAATTTTCTATAAATTTGATACGATAGGCGAGAGTTTCTTTTCCCATCGAATAGGCACAACCTGATTATTGAGACCATATATTTACAAAGACGATTTTTCGAACAATTATTATCTAATCCAGTTTGTTAATTCTTACATTTGTTCAAATTGAGACCGGCAAAATTAATTATTTATAAAAGTTTTACTATATTTATGTATATCTGTGGTTGAACATTGTATAATATTTCCAATAAATTTATTTTGTCAATTATCTATCAATGATGAAAAGTGTTATGTTTGGATATTTCCTTATTTTAGAACCGAACCAAAACAAGAAATTTACACAGGAAATTAAGCAGAAATTGGAAATACAATAAGAGGGAATTTGCGACAAGCTTCAATACCTGTAGACTCGGCTAAGTCAGGCTTATCCTCTCCCTGTGGTCCGGCCTTGACTCTCCAGTGAAATTGTTTCACGAGATTTGCCAATGTAACTTCAGCCATCACCATTCCAAATCCTATTCCAGGGCATATCCTTCTACCCGACCCAAATGGAATGTATTTGAAATCCTGTCCTTGAAAATCTAAAGGTGCATCTAAATGTCTCTCCGGGATAAATTCTTCTGCATCTAGTCCCCATGTTGCAGTGTCCCGTTGGATTGCCCAAGCATTAATGAATACCTATATAAATGGTTCAGATTTTTAGAAATGAGTTCATGATATATTGTTAGGATCCCACATTGGAAGTTTAAATAGACCAACACTAGTATATAAAATACAAGAGCCGATTCATTCATTACCGGGAAGACCATGAAATTTAACATATAAAGATATTACCTGTGTGCCTGCTGTTATGTCATATCCCATTAATTTGACATCTTCGCTTAATAGTCGTGGAACTAATATTGGAGCTGGGGGATGCAATCGTAGTACCTCCTTGATTACAGCTTTTAAGTAATTCATCTTCTCAAGTTCTTCCTCTTTTACGTATAAGTTACATATCGAACCCGAACGAATTTCATCTTGAAGTTTTTTCATACACTCTGGATGTCTCAGAAGCTCGGTCATCGTCCATTCTAGTAGTGTAGAAGTTGTTGCCGTTGACGCAAAAAACATATCCTGAAAATAAGAAGAAGAAAACCTTCATTTTGTTCCCATCACAACAAATATATTTGGCAGTCATTTTGTTTATGTGTTTATATATATAAGAGGAATGCCCTGTCTTACAAAGATTATGAGTTTTATGTCGCTTCTATCAAACATGAATCGTGCGGTGTTCTCTCTTTGGATTGTTAGCAATATATCAACAAAATCAGATCTCTCTTTCTCGGCATCTACATCATCATGTTCTTGCAACACTCTTTCCAGAAAATCATCAAACTTATTGGTTACTTCCTCCATTTTACGATCCAATCCTCGGATTTTATCTATCCATGCTAAACTTTGAATGTATTCCCCAACTGGAAGTTCTGCCATGACGTCCCCGAATCTCTTTTTTAAGGTCTTGATATCGATTGTGCCTTCATAGCCGCTATATTTTCTTCCGAAGGCAACTTTACTCATTACATCACTTGTAAGAGTAAGAAAGATTTTGCTTAAGTTAACTGATGAAAAAGAAGAACTTGCTTCTTCTAGCTTCTCCATCATTATCTTAATCTCTTCTTCTCTCCCTTTCTCAAACGACTGAACCTTTTTGTTGTTGAGGAGATGCACAATGCATAAACTCTGCACCACAAGAAGATTCAATCACTTTCTAAAATATTCAGCTATATATAACTAGTTTATAAGATTTTGATCAATGGATTAAATATATAGAGACAACGGCCTGATTGGTAATGGTTGTAGCTTTAACATTTTGGATGTACGATTTAGGCTGTAAATATTTTGGCTATAGATTTGGTACATGACTTTTTTACGAATGAAAGCTTGATTGGTAATTACGGCTGTGATTTTTAAAATAAGAATTTAATTGAGAATATTGAAGAAAAAAAAAACAAGGAAATCAAAACCTTAAGGTTCCTCCAATGTTCACCATGGGGGGAAAAAATCACATCTCTCCCACCATTTAAAATTCTATCGACCGCCCTTGTTATCGGACGGTTTGCAAACTTAAGATCGTGTGTTTTCATGACTTCATGAGCTGTGTCGGCAGAAGAGACTATGAGGACTGGGACGCGGCCAAAATGAAGGAGCATGAGTGGGCCATAGCGAAGGCTGAGGGAGTGAAAAGAGCGGTGAGGATAGAGGCTGAGCTGATGGAAGTTTCCGATCACGGGAAGTCGCCATGGAGACGGTGGTTGGTGAAGGTTGGTAGATCGTTTAAAAAGTCTTTTAAGGAAGAGAAGGGCTGAGAAGGTAATAAAACACATAGAGATTAAAATCATTTTCATTTCTTATCTATGTGATTTGAGCATTTGGTCTTCCTCTCTAGTCTCTACTATGTATTATATAAAGAGGATCTCATCTATGTGTTAGCATATATATATATATATATATATATATACTAGATGATTACGGGCGCTATGAGCCTAGACGATTAAATTAGTAAAACCCATCTCCATTGGTTATTTTTGATAGATGTCTAAAGATTTTTTTGTAATTAATTTTCATGTTGTTTAATTATGAGTGTTTTTAGAATGTACAAACATGTCTTTAAATGTCTATTTAGAGACATTTTTGCATACTTTAAACTTTAAAGACACTTATATTTAAATAACATTAAAATTAATTATAAAAATTCTTTAGATACCCACTAAAGAATGACCAATAGAAATCGTCTAAGTAAATCAATTTAGCTTGAAACAAGAAGTATTAACAAAATATAATAATCTACAATTTGCAAGAAAATATTTTCTATTCAAATAGTACAAATAAAAGGTTTCATTTTCCGAATTATTCTTAAAACTTTTTTTTAATTCTTCTCAAGTGGCAAAATAGATTCAACAGACTCTTTTTTTGGCTTCTCTCATCTCTCTCGTCTCCTCCAACTTGAGCTCAACAAACCAGTTGGTTGATTAGTCAACTTGAGCTTTCAAGAAAAAGAATTGTCTTTATTTGTGATATACATTATCACTTCGTATTAATATACTAAAAATAATACAACAATCTCTATACTCTCGTGGCCTTTGTCTTGTGCTCTACATAATAGAATATAATATTTCAAATGCTCGCGTATCGTGAGGTTGGACTAGTGAAATAAGCCAAAAAACATAGACATCTAAAAGATACGAATTCGATTTTTGTTGGGAGAGATAATTTATTATATGTTACCTGGTTTTAAAATATAACTTGCAGATTGTTTAAGAAAAAAAAAAGGTTTAAAACATTTTGGAAAATGTGGAAGTCATATAGTTCAGTGCTCAAGCATTTTAAAGTTTTTACATTGCGCATGAGGTTCGATTTTCAAGTAATACAGTGATTTTACAGATTAATAGTACAAAGTTTTTCGAGAATCTAGAATATCGCAAATATAACCGTTCGTCGTGGTATTTTGTGTTGCGGAAATAATATGTAGATCATGGAGATATCGTAAATGCAAAGTCCTTCATTGTAGATCCGACTGTTGGGAAAAAGATACGTCGTGGAATCATTATAATCGCATATGTTGCAAGTACTTGAATATTATCATAATGAATTAGCTCAAATCATATATATGAAAATTGGTTAACTCTCTCTAGTTAGAAATTGTTTGAAGCTCCATAATCTATTTCTTTATCATTCCTAATCAATTCCCTTTAACCCGAGAATTCACCTTTAGTTATAGCTTAGTAACTTGTTAATTCTCTTCTTTGTTTACTTTCGAAACTTGTTAGTCTTTTGATTATTTCTTTTTTTTTGCCTTGTTTTATATTGTTTTATTGTTTTTTAATTTGTTAGTCAAGTTTACAAAACCAAATCATCTTATTAGCCTAAATTAAGCTTTTGCGTGTATTCTTAGTGAGTTGATCAATTGCAAATTGTGGTTCGATATTTAATTGAGTAAAGTACTACATCAATGTATCTCTATTATGATTCTCGAGAAATAATTCATTCTAGTTTTTGTTTTTTATTTATTTTTAATTACATTGTTTAACACTTATTTACAATTACTCACCTTAAAAAAATTGTTATCTTTTAAATATTTTTAAGTAAACTTAAAATAAGTATCTTATATTTGCCTTAAAATAACCGTAAATTTCACTAATAGTCATTGTCATTAATCCTATATATATAATATAGTAAATAAAAACATGAAATAAATTATAATATCATAATATTTAATTTTTGTACTTTAGTAAATCAAAAAAATAATTAAAATTCCATTGATTTATGTTTATGCATAAGTTTATACAATTTAATACAGTTAAATTTAAATAAGTTAATTTATATATCAGTTTGATATACTTTTATAACTAATTAAATTGAAATTACTTAATTAATCAGTGAAAAAATGTCAATTATCATATAAACAATAATTAATGTGATTTAAATTCTTAATTAAATTAAATAAAACAATAAATGTAATATGCGTATGTTGCATATTGATGTGACACATGTCACTCTCTCCATTGCTGATGTGGCGGAAGGATGGAGAGAGTTGACCAACTTTCATATATATGATTAGGTCAAGAGTTGACTTTGTGTTGTATTCTGTCTTTGTATATAAAGCAACACCTCCATATATTATTAAATAAGAAAACTTTTATACGGTCAAGTTTGGTGGAAAGCTTAGTAGTAAAATAATTTCTCTCAATTTTATTGACATCGTATCAGAGCTTTGAACCTAATACAAGGATTTTGGTGATCGACCTTTTGTTTCTCCTCTTATCTTTCACTATGTTCGGATCTATGTTCCTTCTTCTCTGTTTGTGACCTAAACTCTATCGACAATCATCTCTTTCAATGACGAAAAACATCAATTTGCACTAATAGTGGATCGCTCTCTCAACACAATCAAAACCAAGTGTTGAGCTAACAAGCCGCACAATCTCTCCATACGACCTTAAGCTTTGTTGATAATCCCGGAACAATGATCTCAGACCATTACTATGCAGCCCTAATTATGATGGATTGTTTGCTAGTCTTCTTTTGGCTTTGAAAATGAGAAAAAAGTTTGGATTGATAGATGGCTCCATAGTGCAGTTAGATGAGAATTCCAAAGATCATGAAGATTGGTGCACTAACACTCACTGGTGGTATCTTGGATAAAATCTTACCATTGGCGAATCATTGTTCTCAAAAATGAAGAATTTCGAAAATGCTCATTTTCCAATATTATTTTTCAAAAATACATCTTTTTTTAAGCCTTATCAAAAATATCCCTGGAAATCTGAAATTTATCCAAATACATGTGCAACCAGGACCAGTTCTAAGTTTTTTTAGACCTAAAGCATTTTTTATATGTGGTCTTTCCAAAATGTATTAACAATAAATGTATAATATTAGCTAATCTATAGAACGTGAAAAGAAAAAAAAAACACAATCAGAATAATCTGAACGTGAAAGGAAACACTATAAGAACGTGAAAGGAAAAAGAAATTGTGGTTGTTTAAACACACGACCAAGGAATCATCTATAGTCTGCATAACCATTCCAGCTACCTAAAATTATTAAATATATTGTCCATATATTTCATATTTAAACTTTGGCTAAAGTATATGCTTATGGACGGGTCGGGTCTGTGTGCAACCTTATTAAAGAAGACATAAGCTATATTTATATGTGTGTAAAATCTTACAAAATTTATATATATATATATATATATCTTACAAATACCTTATAATTACATTGTAAAACTTTATAAATACTTTGTAAAACATTTTAAAATATCTTGTAAAACTTTATAAAATACCTTATAAACCTTATAAATATTTGGATCGAATCTCCAGGTAGTAGTTACCATCCAAAAGTACCTTATAAACATTCTGAAACTTTCTAAAATTTTCAGATTTGATGAGAGGTTTATGGACACCTAACAGGGGAGTTTTTGAATGTGAGACAACAGAGGAAACAATTTAACATGCTCTCTTTGAGTGTCCGCATTCTCGACAAATCTGGAAATCGTCTTCCATTCCTATAATTCTAGGAAAGTTTTTTTAAGTTCGGAATTTTCAAATCTAAATTATCTATTTTGGAGATTCATATCCCATTTAGTCAAATCACTGTTTTGTCTGGATTTTGTGGTTCATATGGTAAGATAGGAATAAAAGGTTTTCAAAGGACTACAATCTGCACCTTTAGATATTTTAAATCATGCATTGAGCGAACAATTAATATGGAAAGAGGCACATTTGGAACCGATTGAATCATGTATTAATAAGGAAATTGTGGATAATCCAACACATCCCTTAAGATGTTGGATTGATGGTTCTTGGAAATCTTCGGATCTAACTATGGACCTAGGATGGTGGTGTTTTCAAGGAAATGATCAAACGATACTTCTTGATGCGAAGTGTCTTCAGAGGAGTCCCTCCCCCTTCACTCGGAGATGGAAGCTTTAATTTAGGATATGAAGAATATCCTTTCAAGAAGGATTGACTGTCAGGCGTTTGAAACTGATTGTACCCAGTTAGTCTCGATGGTGCAGTCTCCTGAAGAATTGACCGCTTTCTCCATTCTACTACATGAGTTTGGATTGCTCCGTGTTTTATTTCTCTTCTTTTCAATTTCTTCTTTTTCACGTTTATGTAATTCTAAGGCGGATTGTTTGGCTTGATACTCTCGTTTACTGTTTTCTGAAGTCACGTTTGTAAACTCTTTCCCTCCAGATTGGGCAACCATGGGAAGAGGCACATGTGAAACCGATTGAATTAGGTGTTAATAAGGAAATTGTGGATAATCCAACACATCCCTTAAGATGTTGGATTGATGGTTCTTGGAAATCTTCGGATCTAACTATGCGCCTAGGATAGTGGTGTTTTCAAGGAAATGATCAAACGTTACTTCTTGATGCGAAGTGTCTTCGGAGGAGTCCCTCCTCCTTCACTCGGAGATGGAAGCTTTAATTTGGGATATGAAGAATATCCTTTCAAGAAGGATTGACTGTCAGGCGTTTGAAATTGATTGTACCGAGTTAGTCTCTATGGTGCAGTCTCCTGAAGAATTGACCACTTTCTCCAATCTACTACATGAGTTTGGATTGCTCCTTGTTTTATTTCTCTTTTTTTCGATTTCTTCTATTTCACGTTTATGTAATTCTAAGGCGGATTTTTTGGCTTGATACTCTCGTTTACTGTTTTCTAAAGTCACGTTTTTAAACTCTTTTCCTCCAGATTGGAAAACCAATCATGGAGTCATTTTTTAATTAATGTGTGGTTGATAAAAAAAAAATGGGAGGAGGGGGAGTGAATTTTTTAAAAGTGGCACACGAAAAAGAGCAGTTCTCAAATATTCAAAATAATCAAACACATAAATATCCTTATTATTCTAAAACCAATAACCAAACATATAAATACTATCTATGCTAACCAAAAGTAAAAATTTAGAATTTCATATATTTTAGCATATCTATAAAATATTATTTTGTATTAAATGCATTGAATTTTTTAATTGGTAGTCCAACAAAGATCAACATTTTAATTTTAGAATTTACTGTGGTTAATTAAATTATCTTTCTGCTAAAAAATTAATATAACTTAAGTATATACTTTTTGGTAAAATATTATATATAAAACATAAAGGCATATATTTTCTCTCTCTCTCTCTCTCTCTATATATATATATATACACGTAAATATGTGTTTATTAGTAAAATATTAATTCTTATAAGTAAAATATTAATTCTTATATATAACGTAAATATGCATTTATTAGTGAAATATTAATTCTTATAATAACGTAAATATGTGTTTATTGTATAATTTTATATATAAAGCTTTTAAATTATTCACCCACAACTATACATTCCATCAATACAACTCGAAGATCAATTGACTCAAAAACTAATCCAATTTGATTTGTGTTGTGTTTAAAACATATTATTAAACCAAACACAACTAGCTATTAGGGTCAGATCTGATATTTGATCCCATGCAAACGGCTGATTATAAGAACTAGACATGCATTGCTATTTTAAAAATCTAAAGTTGTGAGAAATTATAAAAAAAAAAAAGATAGAGAAAATTCTTAGTAATAAATAAACTATTCATAAAATTAAATAGCTTCTACTTAATATGTAACTAAATTATTTGGGGAGTAAGTGAGTTATCTTAGCTATATCATTAAAAAGTAGGTCATCCTATATAATTTTCACTAAATTAAATTAAGGAACAAACTAAAATGTACACGGTAGTAAAAGCCATGCAAAATACACGAAGACATAAATTGAAGCCACCGATAAGTTTTGTTGGATTTATTCTTGCAATAATTTTGATCTAAGTGCAAATGGATCATACTCATGGCATAACACCCCATAAATATTATTGGAAATTCAAAGGGGCATCAGCTCTACGAACAAAGAGGTGATATGGTCCTTGAATCTTCCTATGGGATTGGTGTGTCCATCACCATCGCGGTAGGTGACAGTCGTAATCTTTTCACAATTAATGGCTCGCTGGAGGATATGAATTGGCATTCTTTTGGCCATCTTCAAGAACTCTTCATTTATCACCTTCTTAGTCTCTCTAAGCATTTTATTAAACTCCCTCAATGTTTCCTCCTTGCTAACGTTGTGTTCCTTCATATAGTAGTTGACGATATTTACTTCATCCCCTCTACTCATGTCATCCTGTTCACACCACAATATATTAGCACTCTTGTACCATAAGATAATACTGTATATGGGTAGCACAAAAGACGAAGAACGAAAAGAAAAGTAGGTGTACCTCGAAGCCGGTCATGTCATTCAACAGACGGGCTTTTCTAGCCAGAGCTCGAACGAATTTTGGTCTGGATTTTAACCACTTATAAGCCAGTTCCATATCTATATGTCCCAAACCAAGAAAACTTAATAATAAAGTTACAAATATTGCGATCTGAGTTTCCTTAACCTCCATGGACTCGTCAAATGTAGGAACCGTGTTTGCCCGTTCCCAGTCGCCAACAGGAACATAAGATCTCATGAGAATCTTAAACTCCTGACACAGAAGTACAAACAAAATGTTAATCTTTATATATAAGTTTTTATGATTTGACCATATCATGTTAATTTTAATTTACCTCTTCGAGTACAGCTTGGACACTGTAGGATTCTTCATCTTCTTCGGACCTCTCCATGCTTTTAGACTCTCCGAAAATGTTCATTACAAATATGAAGATGGGTTTCATATAATCTGGTAGACTGTCCACCGAATCTGGAACCAATCTGGATCAAGTAATTTTATATTAAGCATTCATCGTTAAAGAGAAGGTAGCGTGTAATTTCATATAGAATATCTAACGTAAGTATACCTTTCCATGCACTCAACAAGAATTTTGATTTCAGGAAAAAAAGCAAATCTATCGCATGTGTCATCAACAAGGGTGTAGAGCATGAAAAACTTAGTCGCTATCTCTCACGTGAAAACTGTGGCTGGATCGCAAATGAATATAAATAACATTCCACCATTCTGTCTTTGAAGTAAGGTGGGAGCTTAGATGCTAAGTCCTGCTCCTTCCACCACCTGCACATAGTTATAAACATAGTTAGAGAACCGATATATATATATATTATTTATTTCGTAAGAGCTTTCATTCCCATAACTATAAACATATATACTTGGTAAGAGTTTTCAGCTCTTGAATCCAATGCAGCTGTAAGAATCTGAAATTTAGCTTTGACAACCGCAGTAAAATCTTGTCATGATCTTCTTCTTGCTCGTAAAATAAAATATATCCCTTTGCGAATAACATTTCGATATTATGATGCTGAGGAATGTAAAGAGAATTTTTTATAAGCCTCGAGATATGAGGTGGGATAGTCCCTCCTTCAGCTAACAACTCCAAGTGCCCCGATGTAAATCTCAATGCTTCATCCAAGATTTTCTCTGTCCGTGTCTCCAAATGCGCGGCTTCGTATAAGCTTAACATTCCTTTGGCATCCCCGACAAGACATTCCTTGAACATACCATCTTTCCGTCGAAATCTCTTGAACACATCTGTTATAATAAGTGGAGTATTTTGTTAATATATACATATGGAAAGGGAAACAAAACACTAGCTAGAGATCTCCTTCTTTACCACAAGACATATTGTAACCGTATGTCCTGAAAAGCCAAAAGATGGTGGAAACTGTGTACAAATCATCTTCACCGGACATTATTTCCTCTCTCGCTTCGAAACCATGCTTTAGATTCTCATTAATCTCGTCCACGAAATGACAGGCGAGACCAAGGCTCACCAGCAAATAGATAAAAATCATTCTCTTCTTAGTCTCATTGACGCCTTGGGAAGGCATGAGCATTCCCTTCACTTTTCGCTTTAGTTCATCGATCTCTCTCGCCAACGCACTGTAAAATCAAGATCTTGATTTGCATTACCATTAAAGAGCTATATTCACTTTTGTTATAGACTCACCAACAAGTCGATGGGAACAGTGAGGAAGTGATGACCCCATTCAGAAGGTGGCAGCTTCTTAAACGTACGTAAACTTACACCGTCACCACAAGCCTTTATAGTTGTCTTCACTAAACCAACAGTTTTCACAGGCTTGCTAGAAAATGACGTCAGCGGAAAGCGGGAGAGTTTAGTTTCCGGAAAGAAGCTGTTACGTAAGGGAAGAGAGACTTGAGTTTTATATTTTTGGCCAAACACAGTTATGGCTTCCATGATCATAGCCAATGGTATATATGAATTGCTTTTCTTCCAATCTTTAGCAGCTTTGTATTGAAAAATGTAGTTGGTTCTCAAACTTTGAGAAGCACTAGCTTTTAAACTCAAAGTGTCAATTGCCATGTGTTTACTGTGTTTTTAAATAAAAAAATTGTGTTTGACCCAAAAAAAAAAAAATGGGTAAAGGGATGTGATTGTTCGAGTAATTACCCGAAATATCTAACCGTTAGGCAGTATATTCGAGGTCCCACAAGGACCAAAGATATTCTAAGGATTTCCGAGACTTGTTCTTAGCTAAAGCGAAAGGTTGTTTTGTTTGGGTTTTCAGAATTATAAATAAAAAAGGCAAATAATTTAAACGATTAAACTTATAATTAAAGACATTGGGCGTTAGGATATTTCAGAGATCAATAAACAATGGAAACATGAGACAAGGAATTCAACAATTAAGCACCGTTCTTGAACATGAACACATTTAGACTAATTCTCTTTCAAGACATTAATCACTAAATTTGACTACTCGATTACTAAACTTTCGCATGCAATTTCCTAGTCAAATTCGTATTACCAAACAAGTTCATTAAGTTCACAATGCGTCCTAACGTCAACTTTCATTGGCTAAGCATACATTGCTCAATTCACATTGATTCAGGCATTCTATCGAACACTTTTGATGCATAGAAAAAACCTATAATCTACAACAGGGTGATCAATCATATTCTAGCTTTAAGAACATGTGAATCAAAGAACCTAGAGAATGAGAATTCCTAATAACAATCAATCTTTTAATCCATTAAATCTCCTAATTAGAACCCTAAAACCCAATTAAGAGACTACTCACACATTGCAAAAGAAACAACAAAAATAAATGTAAAGGAAAACATAGTTCAATTGAATAGAAATGAAATATGGTTTAGAAATTTTCTCCAAATTGTCAAGAAGGATGAATCTCTAATCCCCAAGTGTTGCTTACAGAAAAGAAGTCTTATAAAATTGCAGAAGAAAACGTAAATAAGAAAATTAGGTCTCTGGGTTTTTATACTCATGTACAGAAAAAGGAAGATAATTCCGGTTAAAGAAAACCGGCTCGGGTCGTCAAGGTCCGGATCGATCGATCCCATGGGTGGATCGATCGATCCACAAGCTCCTGGAATGATGGTCTCGGTCGTCGAAGGCCGGATCGATCGATCCCCTCCTGGGATCGATCAATCCCGAAGTTCCTGGAAAAGATCCAACTCGTCGTGTGAAACGGGATCGATCGATCCCGAAGCTCCTGCCTTCGGTTTTCGATTCTCGCGAGTGTTTCTGCTCCAAATGAACCCGGTAATGCTCGAAAACATCCACATCCTGCTTAAACACCTAAAACCTGCAAAAGACTCGAGACGCAACCTAAAAGACGTAAAAGACGGACTACGACGCGACAAATGACTCAAAACGCGGACTAAATCAAGACTCGAAACCGTCAAAAACGCAACACATCAGGATGATATCAACATACTACACAAATTCTTTCCACTCATTTTTTTTTTAAATAATTTATAAATAATTACATTATTAAGTTATCCAAACTTTCAAATCATATTCGTTCCACCCAAACTCCACCTATAATGTTTTCCTCTTAATTAATTTTACAAGAGAAACATTTGTTGGTAGGATTTTTGAAGTTGAAAGGGAAGATGCTTCAGAGAAAACTGATTCCAAAGTAAGCAATGGTTCTAAAAAACAAATAATATATACAAAATTATATGTGATTGGAAAATGACTCGATCACTCTGTTATGCACATCTTCATACCGACTAGTAGAGACGGAAACCTATGTTATGTATTTTCTATTTTTTTTGGATTATTTTGTATATATGGTCTTAATGGGTTTTCTCGAAAAAAATGTAGTTTTCAAACTCTAATCCCATTTTCTCCTAACATTAATTTATCTATAGCATTTTACTTTTACCGCTTCGAATACTGAACTACCAACATATATAGTTTATAACTCCTCGAATTGTCGATCTTTAAAATAGGTCTGGTCAGTTCACGGCTTCTAACGGGACATCTTTGGTCGTGAATTTTGACCTCACCATTTGTGTCTCACCATTTGTTTTACAAAGAAATCTTATTGGCTGATTTGATAAAAAAAAATTTAAAAAGAAATCATAATGCGTGCATGTGCAGGCATGTTTGGTGGGTATCCTCTGGTCAGAACTGAAATATTATTTTTGTTTCTCTTTTGAAACAAATTATAACTAAATATGTCTGACAACTAAGTATTATGATTCCTGACGACATCAATTAATATTAAAATATATTTTACCATAAACAAAACTGAGTGCTAGCTCATCGGGAATTTGACTAAATCTACCACATTTTGAAATGTGGCATTCCAAATCTATCACATTTGGGAAAAGCTTTCCAAATGTACCACATTTTGTTGCTACATGCCTAAAGCCGGACGAAATTGCCCTTGATGGAGAGAGAAGTGTGTCAGAGAAAATGACAACTTGGGACAAGAGGGAGCAGTCTGCATTTAATGTTGCACGTTTACAATTGCTCTCTTAATATATTAGACAATATTAAATTAAAATCGGGGACAAGTTCATATGGAATGAGTAATATAATTAGATCGGGGACAAGTTCAGATCGAATGAGTAGTATAATTATATCGGGGACAAGTTCATAGGAATGAGTAATATAATTAGATCGGGGACAAGTTCAGATCGAATGAGTAATAGAATTAGATCGGGGATAAGTTCATATCGAATAAGTAATAGAATTAGATCAAGGACAAGTTCATATCGAATGAGTAATAAAAGTAGATCATAGACAAATTCAGATCGAATGAGTAATATAATTATATCGGGGACAAGTTCATATGGAATGAGTAATATAATTAGATTGGGGACAAGTTCATATCGAATGAGTACCAGAATTAGATCGAGGACAAGTTCAGATCAAATGAGTAATAGAATTAGATCGAGGACAAGTTCATATGAGAAGAAACCCAGATCTAGATGTGTAGCCGATTTAACGTCGTGGACCAAAACTATATAATTGATAAACTATTTTCAAACCCAAATTTAGATTTTGAATGAGTAATATCGAATGAGTGAATTAGATCGATGATAAGTTCAGATCAAATGAGTAATAAAATTAGATCGGGGACAAGTTCATATGAGAAGAAACCCAGATCTAAATGTGTAGCCGATTTAATGTCGTGGACCAAAACTATATAACTAATAAACTATTTTCAAACCCAGATTTAGATTTTGTAGGAGAGAAAAAATCATGTGAAAAGAAAAAGAAGAATAAAACTTTATAGATATATATATGTATATATATCTATAAGTGAGAGAAAGAAAAAATAATGTGAGAGAGAAAAAGAGTGAGAGAAAGAAAAGAAAAAAATTTAAAAAATAAACATAAAGAGAAAGAGAAAGAGAGGGCAAAATAGTAACTTCCCATATCAAATGTGGTAGGATTGGAAAGGAAGTTGAAAATGTGGTAGATTTGGAAAGAATTGGGGAGAATGTGGTAGATTTCTTAGTTTTTCCTAGCTCTTAGGTGCAGTTATGTATTTTAAATTAGGAAAATGAGGTTTCCTATAAATCTAATGCTATACCTAATTTACGATTCATATGGCTTTTTAAAAAAAATCGACAAGTGAATGATTTATAAATTGTATATGCTTGTAATTCAGTATTAGATCAATTAATAGTAGATCAATTAATAGTAGGAGAAGATGGGATTATAGTTTGAAAACTACACATTTTTTTTTTTTAACTATTAGCTTTCTAAGAGAATTTACCAAATTATTATTATTAATGATTTATAATTACTTGAAAATTTAAATTAAATTTCAAAAGTTCAAGTGTTTTATTTTTAAAATAAAATTAAAATCAGAAATTACAGTTATGAACAGCTTGTTGTAAAGCAGTCGGATGTTTTTGATTCTCAAGCATACACGCCATCACATATATTAACGATTCTAGTTATGAATGCATAGGAGAAATTTTTTCTTCAAAGACTTCCAACACCCACCAAAAGTACTAAAATAAAACAAATATATACCAGTAATTAAACTTGTCAATTTCTTTCGAAAAACGATTAAAATAGCAATGATAGTCAATGCTTTTATTAGTAAGAGTTACCCCTAAATTGCCTAGAGGATTATCTTTCCACAAAATATCATGTGGTATGACTGATCTTTATACAAAAGACCATCTTGTTTTGTATCTTAATTATATATATCAAATAATCCAAAGAAAATAGAAAATAGTTAGGTTTTGGTCCCTACCAGTCATTGTGAATCGAGTCATTTAAACATTCATTCTACAATATGCCAAATCAATGATACCAATGGTATAGACCATTTGACGGTAAGTAATGTTGTGTCGATAAGTTTATGTCAAAAGCTGAGGAGAAGGAACAAAGATCCGAAAAGACTGAAAATCAGAAGAGACATAGAAGTTCAAGCATGAAAAACCTAGTATTATATTTAAAACTGTGATACCATATCAAAAACTTAGTTCATGTAAAGGTTTTCTTTCTTAATAAGATAAAGAGACGTTGCCTTATATACAAAGACAAAATATGGCATAAACTCAACTCTTGACCTACTTACAATAAAAAATAGTCTAACGTTTATATGTGATGGTCCGATAAAACCTAATATGAACGGGTGGGCGTACGGTTTTTCGGTTTGATTTCGGTTTGATTTTTTTTGTTATTTGGTTTTTTGGGTTTCTAGAAAGTGAAACCATATAGAAACCGTATGTTATTCGGTTTGGTTACGGTTCGATTTTTAGAGTTTTTTGGTTTTTTCGGTTTTATAAAAATTGAAACCATATAAAAACTTTATGTATCTCGGTTCGGTTTCGTTTCGGTTTGGTTCCGGGTTTTTTTGGTTATTCTATGTTTTTACAAAAAAAATATACAATTTGATGCATAATTATAAGTAATGTTGTGTCGATAAGTTTATGTCAAAAGCTGAGGAGAAGGAACAAAGATCCGAAAAGACTGAAAATCAGAAGAGACATAGAAGTTCAAGCATGAAAAACCTAGTATAATATTTAAAACTGTGAATACCATATCAAAAACTTAGGGGGCGTTATTGGTTCCTAATTTACATGGAATTTTGATGATTTTAATGAAATCATAGAAAGTAAACAAATGAAAGATTCTAAACTATTGTTAGAGAGTTTTTGAGAGTTTTCTATAATCTCGTTGATTAATATGTCATATAATCTTGTAAAGTTTCCCAAACAATCTCTCTATTTTGATGATACTTTTCATGACTTTGTTTTATGAAGAAAAGTGTAGAAAGTCATAAACCAATAACATAATAATTTAATTCATTAACAATCATATACTCTTTTGTTTTAATTGAATAACACAAAACTTTTAATGACTTTATAAAAGTATGAATCTAATAACTCCAGATTTATGAAGATTTTAGATTACTTTTTACAAATCTTAAACTAATAACACCGAACTTAAACAAACTTCTAAAAAATCTTGATTGAATAACAACAGATTCTACATAACATTTAAAGTCACTAAAACTCTATTTAAATCACAAACCAATAACATCCCCTTAGTTCATGTAAAGGTTTTCTTTCTTCATAAGATAAAAAGACGTTGCCTTATATACAAAGACAAAATATGGCATAAACTCAACTCTTGACCTACTGACAATAAAAATAGTCTAACGTTTATATGTGATGGTCCGATAAGACCTAATATGAACGGGTGGGCGTACGGTTTTTTGGTTTGGTTTCGGTTTGATTTTTTTTATTATTTGATTTTTTGGGTTTCTAGAAACCGAAATCATATAAAAACCGTATGTAATTCAGTTTGGTTACGGTTCGATTTTTACGGTTTGTCCATATATATTTTTTTGGTGAGATTGTTACTTTGGACAAAAAATACTATCCATGCATAGGTCCAAAATTTTAGTAGATATCATTTTTGGGAGACTCACAAAAATGCCCCTTTTTCAATACCCCTTTTCAAAAATGCCCCCTTTGGCTGTCCATTTTTAAAAATACCCCTTTTTATGTACAAAATGACTAAATTATCCTTCTTTTAATAAAAGATATCACAAATATATAAGGAAATATAACAAAATTAGGTCTACAAAATACAAAATATTTTTTGGCGGGAAAAGTGATCCCGCAATTTTTCCCGCCAAAACACTTGGAAAAACTTGTAAAACCTTTAAAATACCTTGTAAAATTTTTTCCCGCCAAAAATTTTTTTTTGCGGGAAAAGTGATTCCGCAATTTTTTTGGCGTTAAATTTTTGGCGGGAAAAATTTACAAGGTATTTTAAAGGTTTTTACAGGGTATTTATAAGGTTTTACAATGTATTTTAAAAAGTTTTACAACGTATTTATAAGGTATTTATAAGATATTATAAGATTTTACAAGCTATTTTATAAGGTTTTACAAGTTATAGGGTTTTACAAGTTTTTTATAAGGTTTTACAAGTTATAAATACCTTATAAAACCTTATAAGTACCTTGTAAAACCTTTTAAAATACATTGTAAAATCTTACAAAACACTTGTAAATACTCTGTAAAACCTTTAAAATACCTTGTAAATTTTTCCCGCCAAAAATTTTCCCGCCAAAAAAATTGCGGAATCACTTTTCCCGCAAAAAAAAATTTTTGGCGGGAAAAATTTTTACGGAAAAATTTTACAAGGTATTTTAAAGGTTTTTACAAGTGTTTTGGCGGGAAAATTGCGGGATCACTTTTCCCGCCAAAAAATATTTTGTATTTTATGGACCTAATTTTGTTTCAAATAAGGGTAAAATGGTCATTAAAAACTAAAAGAAGGCAAACTTAAAAATGGACTCTCAAAGGGGGCATTTTTGAAAAGGGGTATTGAAAAAGGAGCATTTTTAACAATTTCTCATCATTTTTTCCAATTTTCTCGTAATATAGGATCATCGCGAAAATTAATGCGATGAGAAATAAAATAAATTGAAAATATAAAATATTTGCAACGAAACTTAGAAAAAAGAATTTAACTCATTAGAGAAGCCCAAAAAATATCCGAAAGGGGTTAACAACATCGAAATGCACTTCAGCTGAATGACGTGGTATGTCTTAGAATAAGTCAAACTTGGTTGTATAAACATAAGATAAGATACTTTTTTTTTGCCTAAATAAGTGTGCTTCTTTTAAAAATTAAATGGCACAACCATTTAGGTTTGTGTATGGTAAAATAATGGAAGTGTTATAATTTGAGAAAAATATTGACAAGAACGTGAACTTTTGGGACGGAAAAAACATGATCTTTCGAAATGTTATTTAAATCATAAAGTTTAATTTAAATTTTTGTAAAAATTGTCAAGTTTCGTTGATTTGGCCGTTTCGAGCATAACATTAATGATGCCGACATCGACCTTACTTCCCAAACTGCTGACCTACATCTTGTACTATATCATGTGCTACATCCTGTACCAGAAATCCGAAAAGGTCCCATGACGCGTTCAAAGTCTAAACAACTCAAGAAAAGGTTCAATTTAGCTGTGCAAGACATTCTAAGCTCCTTAGAGCTGGAGGAAGTAAACTGGTCAGTAGCACCCCATACCGGATATGATCCAATAGCCGAGGAAGAGCTTGCTGAAACTTTTACCCAAATGAGTCTTGAACGAACTACTCCATAAGGTATGAAATCTTCTGTGACAGGTCCAGAAGCCCCTAGAAGCCAAGAGAAGACTTTGGAGCTGCAGGAGACGTACGAGACAAGCTTCACTTACGAGAGTGATCAAGAGAGTCAAAATCAAGACTTTCCTATTTTTAATTGGGCTTTGGCCCGCTATCCACGTGCTCCTATTTTTCTTATTTCAAATGACATGCGGTTAAGGTGAGGTTGATGCGCTAAAACAAGCTGGGTTTCATGTTTTTTTGGCATGTCACAAGAAAACTTGTGAAGTTCTAAAGACCAGTTTAACTCATCGTGTGGAAGAGGAGTATCTAGGGGTTTTTGGAATGAGATTTAATTAGTGGTAGTTCTTTTTTGTAATCTGTTATTTTTGAATGCAAACATATTATTATTAGATATTGCATCAAAACACTTACTTTATTTATAAGTGTTCTATAAACTTCGTAAAATTTATTCTAAGTCAAAAGTATATTCAATTATTAGAGAAGTAAATATCGTGCAAAAATAAAATAAAAAAGTCTTTCATTTATTGTTGAAAGATTACCTCATTCTTGTATAAAATCTTAGCTGTTACATTTCTTTTAAGAAAAAAGGTTAACATTAATGGTAAAAAATAAATTTTATATTCTTAAATAGATTTCTTAATGGTAAAAACGTAAATAGATTTCTCAAAAGTTCGAGCTATTTAAGGACTTTCTGATATTGTTTTAAAAAATCTGTTTGTGTGGATTTCAAAATCTCTGCAGTATATCTTGGATTTTGATTCTAATAATTTACTCATGAAACTCCAAAGAAGTTTCATTTCAAATGATTTAATATACAAAGATTTTACAAGTCTTTTAGATTTGAATAACACTGGATTTTAATGAAGTATTTTAAATCTTATTTGAATAACACCTAACTTTAAAATCTATTAAACATGATTTACAAATATAAGATCCAATAACACCAAATTTTAAAGCTAGATTTAGAGTCATTAGTTGAATAAACTGGATTAGTGTTGGATTTCAATTCTATTAAAATCCATCATTGAATAACACCACCTTAATGTTGATTTGTCGAAGCATTCCAAGAGATTTAAACCTAATTCTTGCTTTGATTATGAAGATTTAATTTATTGATGTAGTGAAGATTTCTTTTTAATCTCTATCTTCTTTAGATAATTTAATCATGTATTTATTTATCCTTTTTGCTTTTGTTTTTATTTTGATCATGAGTAGTTTCATCTTTGGGTTATGGGTTTGGTAGATTATGATAGAGTGATGATTGATTTGTGTTACTTAAGCGTAGAATCTTTCAGATTTCTTCGTTTAAGATGAGTTTAATGCTAGTTTTGACTTACGGGGTTTATGTAAAAGTTAGCCATATTGCACCTATGGCTCCACAAGTGCGCAAATTCTCTTGCAGCCTAGCCAAAGTAAAACAGCATAGCATATTAAGATGAATATACTCATATCTTATATAATATGAGAAGGTTTACTTCTAACTTTTCCTACCATTGCGACATTTGGCACTCTCTTTTGGTGACATGTGTCCTCCTTCATTTCATTAATGTTTGTTTTAATTTATTTAAAATCCTTAGTTTTGAAAGTTTGTACCTACAATTTAATTCCAAAAAGATATTTCTCTTATCCTATTGATACATTTGACATGTATTTAAATTGAAATTTGTATCTAATTTGTTTTGCCAAAATTATTATCTACTTACTCACCACTTATTCATCTGATTCAAAATTATGGATCGGTAAAATTTTAACTTCACAAAATATCAGTACATTTTTAAAACTTCTCATAATATTAGTACATTTGGCATCTTTTTTTAAATTTAATTGTTTTCCTCATTTTTCTATCTTACATAATATTTTCATATCTCCATAAAATACATTTCTAATCTTTTCTAATTTGTCTCTTTTTTTTCTTCTTTCCAATCTAACTTTTTTAAGAAAAACATTTATAACACCAATTTATTCTCACATGTTACAACTCCAAGCTGGAGTATTTCTTTACAATTTTATTACACAATACATTTAATGTATTTATATAGTATAATATAATTTACTGGAATTATTAAATTTAATATGTCATCCCATACAGTAAAACCTCTATAAATTAATACTCTATAAATTAATAACCTCTCTAAATTAATAAATTTTTTAGGTTCCGAGTTAGAACCAGTGTAAAATATGACATAAATCGATAAATTAATAAGATAATAATTTTTTTCCGAGTTGGTCCAAACATTATTAATTTATAGAGGTTTTACTGTATATTGTTTTATAAATGTCTCAGTGAATGAAATAACTTATGTAACAGTCAATGTAATTTTAATAAAGAAATATAGTAACATGCATTATATTAATGTTTGCGACGAGTTTTCTTCTCCAGTAACGCTTTTCATGTGGCTTCTATTACCGAAATATATTAGTGTTTTTTTTTGTTCTTGAATTAGTTACCTAAAGTAAAACTCACAAATGAACTTATTAAAACATATGTAACGTCAAATAACTCTAAATTGATGCATTAGGCTAACAGATAACCACAATAACTCCAATTAATTCAAAACATTAAATCTAATTAATTTTAGAGTGTAAATTAATACTCTAAATATTGACTCCAATTAATCTACTTCTATATATTACCCACATGTGAAGCTAAAAAACCGATTGTAGAGTTTTAGCTTTTTCCAGTCCATTCTTTTATTTTTTATTGACTTTTAGTTGCTTTCTCTTTATTTCAGGCTATCGTCCACAAAGTAAAAATATCTACAAAAGTTTTCTCATTTGGTATTCAAGTTATGTTTGTGATTTCATATGGTGTTCAAGTTAGGTTCACCAACACCATTAGTTCTACATAAAACTGTTCTATTTTTTTTTAAGTTCTATCTTTAATTGTTTCTCTATTTTTCAACTCACCAATAAGATTTATATACATACATTGAGAAAATTTATATCTATTGTTATGGTCAGTTAAAGTGTAATTATAAATTTAAGTATTTAGATAAATGGCATTACATTATATTTATTAAATTTTTTTACTCTTATGATCTATATGTATTCATAAATTTGAAAACCATAAGTTTGTTAAAAAAATTATGATATAAATTGAAAAACCATTTATGTAATTATTCTCAACATCACTTATCAAAAAGTTAAGAGTTTGTTTTCAAATTTATGAATACGTAAAGCTGTTTCAAGATGATTTTGTTCTTGAATACGTAAAACTCATGGGATCATGAGTCATTCTTTATTTGATAGTTTATGCCATTCTTTATTTCCTTTACATAATTACTCAACGTTTGAGAGGGATCGACGTTTGAGTTTCATATAGCTCGAGTAAATAGTTTTTTTTTTATTTTTAATATTGTATAACATTTGACTTGATTATGTTTTGAATTCAATTTTTTTTAGTCAATCATACAAATTAAGTAAGAAATAAAGATCATATGAAAGAATATAAAATTTGTATTTATTTTTATCAAAGTTTCCATAAAACCAACCCAATGAAATTCAACCAAAAATTTTAAAAAGTTCCACCAAAGGCTTTTTTTAATCTATCCTCATGGGATTTTTTGAAAAGAATTATGTTTGCTAAGGGTAATTGCATAGAATATCATAATTGACTAATTCAGTTAAAACCTAACATGCCATTAAAGTATTTAGATAAACGGCATTACATTATATTTATTAAATTTTTGTACTCTTATGACCTATATATATACAAAGTTTATAAAATGGCATTTTTTTTTCAAACAATTGAATTTATATATATTATATATATATATATATATCAAAACTGAACTAAATTTTTTTAATATAAACTTTCCAAGATAAATTTTTTATTATATCATCTGAAGTCATTTTCCTAAATTTAATATGATTATAATTAAGTGTAACATATATATTTGTTTTTTGTGCATAGGCTGATTCAATTTAACTTAGGTTTGGGCCATGTCCATTATAAGAGAAACCAGAGACTGTTTTGCCAATGAATCGGCATCTGAGTTCTGCAAACGGGGAATGAAACTAAACGAAATAACATCAAAGGTAGAAGATAAATTCAGGATATCGAAAAGAATCCCATGAAGCTCCTTGTGTTGAAGCTCCGATTTTAAAGCTTTGACTAGCTGTATTGAGTCGGAAGCGAGAGAGAGATGTGAAAAACCCAGATTAACATATATATAATATGTTTTTGCTCATTTGGACCACCTTGCCATTTTATTAAATTTAATCATTATCACAAATTATTTAAATTTTTCTTTAATTTTTTAACATATATAGATAAAATTTAGCAAAAAAAATAATAAATATGATTATGTTTTACCTTTGATCTCCTAATTTTATTATGGATTATATGGATATAATATCTAAAGCTTATTGTCGAGGGAAAGTCATGAGATCAGGAAGATCTACCTTCTGATGAGATCCAACGAGGGAAAACGGCCAATATCAACCCCAATTATCAACTCGAACCCACATACATTTCAAATAACAAACCTGAACTATGTAATCGTTAGCCAATTTTAACATATACCTGTTATTAAATAATGTAACAAACCTGAATTATTTAACCTTTAGCCAATTGAATAAAAATGATTCAGATACAAAAGAACAGATAATTACGACTTAACAATTCTAATCGACATTAACAAATACAAAAAAAAAAAATGTGTTGAAATTGGATAACAGTTAGATAGTTTAGGTTTGTTTTTAAAAAATTGTATGAGTTCGGGTTGATAAGTGTAGGGGGTCAGAGTTTGGGATGAAAAAAGCCGCATAGAAATAGTTGGAGTTGATTTTGGCCGTTTTTTCAATCCAAGGATCATGAATCAACAAACAAGAGACTGTACGATGAGGTATGATATATATATTTTCACAATAAAATATTTTATGTAAATTAAGAAAAAGTAGTGGTATATATTTATGTCATACCATCTTGAATAAAAAAGAGCATAATTTATTTTTTAGCAATTCACAGAAGTACTTCGAAAAGAAATATAAAAGTTAATATTTTAAAAATTTCTTTTCAAAAAACTATATTAATAATCGAACGTATTACTTTAATATAAATTTCATTATTATTCAGAATTAATACTAAATATATAACCCACGCATCGCGTGGGCAGCTTTCTAGTATGATATATGTTTGGTCAGTAGAAGTAGGTACTGGATTTAAAGTTTAGTTCTGGCGTTAAGTCGTTAATTTGATTTTGTAGTTTTTTTGCATTGATTTTGCAATTAGCAATTTTAGTTAATGGAATATAAATTTTCATCCGCTGGATGGTTGGACGATTGTCACAATTCTGCTAGTTTTCTATCAACATTTAATTTTTCTTAGTCATGACCTTTTTTAACAAGTTTAAGCTTCATAAGCCTATAGTAGTTTGATTCGGCTACATAATTGCTTATAGCACAAACTATAATAGTTTTATTTTGGCTATAGAATTTCAATGTTTTGGGTGAATGAGTTTGGTTTGGTTTGGGTAGCTAATTAACTGTTTGGTGTTATTGTGTGTTTTAGTGTAATTATAATGAGCATCTAGCTTGTTCCTTGTGTTGCAAGAAATTGGAGAGATGTTCTGAAGATTGAGCATCGAGGACATTCGATGCAGAGCCATGGAGAAGATCATTGAAGCAACCACGTAAAGGAATTGAATCATCAAGCCATGAGAAGATTTATGTTTTCGCCCGATGTTCCTGCCCCATACCAAACTACAACTACATTGGCTCTTACATGGATCTCTAAGTGAATACCATAAGCAACTTAAATCTGATTATAAACGGGTCACATTTAGGTTAGTATAGCTTAAGTTAGGAGATGGACAATTGCTATGTGACTTATGATGATGTTTCTAGCAAATACAGAAGGTGATGATGATGTTTCTAGCAATTGTTTCTAGGAGACAATTGCTATGACTTTGATATGTTTCTAGCAATTGTTTCTATGAGACAATTGCTATGACTTTGATGATGTTTTGTTTCTAGGAGACAATTACTATGACTTTGATGATGTTTCTAGCTAGTACCAAAGGTGAGGAGATATATTTTCTTAGATTTCTATATGTAATGAGACTAATGAATCAAAGAGTAAGAAGATGCAGATGAGAACATTTCAGCTAAGTTAAAAGGTTACAGAGTCATCTCCAAGAAAAAAAAAAACCTTCAAAAGATGACTTCAGGTTGATTCCATCTTATATGTTGAGTATTGGTGATCACTTGAAGATGCAGATGATTATATATTCATATATTAGATTTGTTGGGTCAGTAGAAGTAGGTGTAGTTTAGTTTGTTTTGACCTGCCACTCACCATATATTAGGCGTTTAAAGATTCATCATCCACAGTGGAACTTGTCCAAATAGATCTCCTAAAATGAAAATTAATTACAAAATTGTTCTACATATCCTATACTATTATTTGGGGAGTACAATTTATGGATTACCCTTAATTAACCTTCCTCTTTGTAAAAATTTACTTAAGAATGCCATTAGAAATAAAATTTTATAGATTAAATTAATTCAACTCATTAAGGATAAACAAGTCAAATACTATTTTATGTAATTTAATTAATTTAATTTAATTATAAAAACGAAAATCTATTATTAATTTTTTTTAAAAGAATGACCAATCAAAATGAACATATAAGATTTTATATCTAACTTACCATATTAATTTGTTATTAATCATTATACTTCACCTCTCATCTTTATATGATTCTATTTCTATAAATAAATAAATCATTATATCATCTATATAGCAAAAAAAAAAGTAAATTTTTTCCGCATATACCAAGATTTGAATTTTTAAAAACGAATATAAATTATTCAATGTATGAAAGAACAAATTTAACGGGTCAAAAATTCATATTTGAGTAATATATTCTTTTTTTTAATATCATCAATACTTAATAGATCAAAAATTTATGAAGTATAAATACTCTAATTTGATTTTTTGAAACAAATATTTATAATAGGCGGCGAGTTGAATATAATATATTATATGATGAAATGAGTTTTGATCCTTATAACTATTTGAATATTTATATTTAATTTCATATCATTTTCTTTAATTCATAATTTTACATAATACAATAAAAAATTTTAAAGATTTTAATTTGGAACATTTTAAAATAGTTTAATTTAATATATTAAAGAATATCATAAATATTTAATAGATTAAAAAGATAAAAAAATTATAAATACATTAATTTGATTTTCTAAAAAGATATGTTTAAAATATTTATAGTAGGCGGCGGGTTAAATGTAATGTATTATATGGTAGAAAGTTATGATCCTTATAACAGACGGCATTTTAAGATTTTATGATGAGATGAGTTAAATAAGGTTTGACACTTCTAAATATTTGAAAATTTGATTCTGCAAGCAATTTTGAAAATAATAAATAATAGATTGTGCCGCAATATTTTCATACGGATTGTAAACTGAAAATATAGAATCCACACACGGATTGAATTTGGTATTATTATATACCAAATATATGTTCATAACATATTTGATTATGTGAATAATTGGTAAATTCCGTAATTAGCTCAAACAAATCTCTATTTCAACAACCAATGAATCAGAATTTGAAAAAATAATTTTCTAAAGTAATTCAAAATAATAGCTAATTTTCTTAAGTAATTCAAAATAATCTACGTTTTAGATGCGATTCATTTATGATATTTTGATTTTTGATATAACTAAATTATATGCACTCTCATTTTGTGGTTGTTAACATAAATTAACTCATTGTTCAAACAATATTAATTTTTTTTAAAAATAATCTTATTTTCCGTTTTCATATCTTAAAAAAAATATCCATAATTGAATACTACAGAAAAAGGAAAATATATTCATTCTAATATTATATATAGAGACTGACAAAAAAATATTATTTTTTCACTTACTATTATAATATATCACAACTTTATTCTAAAACATAAAATTTATAAATTTTGTAATAAATGAAATTCAACCCGTACTGTAGTACGGGTGATGATCTAGTATATTTGTAAAGCGCGTTTGAAGCAATAAATATATGGAATTGAGATTCGTTAAAAAAACAAGAAAAATCCAAAATTTTAAACTTGTAGCGATATGAATTCTAAAGGAACCGAGATCAAATTTGGAAGATAGACACAGTGAGAAAACCGAACAATCCCTGAATCTATCTGAATCTTCTTGAACATATCTCCCCTCAAAATATAGATGCAAGCCGCTCCAATTTGACCGTCGCCACAACACATGATTAGGGTCTTCTCAAAGATGAAGTAACTAATGCCACAAATCTTATTAACTAACTTAGGCAAGTTAATTCTTGGAAAAGTCATCAAGTTTATCCACTCCACTTCCTCTCCATCAATCTTCATCTTCGTTACCCAAAGGTCTCGAACTCCCACAATTTGTAACAAAAAAAAAATTATTATTAGTTTTAAGCTTTTGACAACTAAGTTGAGCTTATTTTCGTTCCTACAATTATTGATTTTTGATTTTGAAGATTCAAAAAGCACCAAAGTTTTTCTCAAATTTTTTTTTTCGGAGTTGGGTAATTGGAATAAAATGCTATATACAAATAAGGTCGATTTTGTAGAAGGGCTATAAAAATTAAGTCAAAAGCTCCAAGATTCACATCACAAAGGTCAAGATTGACTTATGTCAAATAAATGATTCATACTATTTTACCAAGATAGCTTCGCATGATTTGGTTGAATTATTTTTTAACCTTTGTTAATATTAAAACCTTATGTTCAATCTAGGTAAAGATACATAGACAACGTTTTTAATATCCACCAATAGACAGACTAAATACTACAATTGTATGAACATTATTCATTCTCATTAGCATATTCCCAAGATGAGGAGTTGGAGATAACTTGGTCGCCTCGGAGTACACGAGAACTGAGTGTACGTAGAGAGATTTTACAGCCAGTGACTGGACTGTTCGCAGCGAAACCGATCCTCCAATATTCAGAGGCGGAAACGTTTGCCTTTACGTTTACGTTTGCGACGGAGACAGAATTGGTAAAAAGCTCTATGTAACACCTTTGTTTGTTGTTGATAAGACCTATTAAGATGAGCTTAAAACCAAAGAGGAAACCGGTAAAAATAATGTACGAAAAGCAGCAATAAGCTGGAGTAATATTGAAGGGCTCTCTAGCCATTATGGGAACATCATATATAGTTAAGATTGGTTCATATATATAGGTACGGTTTTGTCACTAAATAAATGAAAAGTTTCATTTTTATCTTTAGCCTTTAATTCTTTCTGATATGACATGTTTTGATTTGATATATATTAATTATTAATTAGATGATATCCACACATAATTAATATAAAAGCAAAACAGAAATTTTTGATATTAAAGTTTAAATGTTAGTATATTTTTTATCTTACATTTGTTTAAAACTTTATATATAGTTAGATACATTTATAATATCACAAGCTAGATGTCTATTAGAACGTTTTTTTAATTATAATGTTAAAAATCTTTAATTTCTTAAAAAGTTATTGATACTATAAGTTTAAGATTTTTTGAAATACTGTACAATGTTATGTTTATCCAAAAAAAATAGAATATGAAAATTTTCTTATTTTAGAAATATATTTTTCAAAATTTTAAAATCATTTAATGGTAATTAGATTTTAGTAATTTAAAAATAAACTTGTTACTTAAAAACATATTTAGAAGATGTTTCTAGAAAATATTTTGTTAATTAAATTAAAAAAAAAAAAGATTATAGTGAAACGTTTGTTTGCCAACATTTATTATATAACTCTCAACAGTGCTTGACACTTGTCAAAATATTAATAAGTACAAACACATTTTTTTTTTTTGGTAATGTCTCCTATGCTTTATTAATAAAAGAAAATAACTTACAAACGAATATTACGTGGGTACGCAGCCCCATTCATATCCTCTAACAAAACCGGCTTAACAACATCCGGGCAATTAATAAACGAATGAAAACCAAGCGATAAAGAGAACGCAGAGTTCGCTAATCCATCGGCAAGACGATTAGCTTCCCTATACACGTGAGAAATACGGATTATCCAGTCTCTCGATAAGAAGCCATAGCACAAACGTACTAGGAAAGACAACGGATGAGAATCACTAATCCCCGCTGTAAGAAAACCCACCACCAACTCCGAATCAATCTCCAACTCCAACAGAGTTATCTTACGCTCCCATGCAATGTAGAGACCATATCTCCCCATAATTCGGCTAACGGTGCGGTGCAGATTCCAACATTCAATGCAAAACCACCATACCAACCTCCATCTTCTCGCCGGAGAACTCCCCCTGCTGCGGCCAAGCCCGGATTGCCTCTCGACGCTCCGTCCGTATTTAGCTTAACCCAGCCCTCCACCGGCCTTTTCCACGAGATCATTTTTGCTACTCTCCCCGCAGCCCTTCCCTGACCACTCTCATTCTGGTTTGCTTTGACCACCTCGACGGCTAGATCTCCAATAAATTTCACCCTGTCTCGGCACTTCCCGTTTACACCAAAAACATTGCCACACCGCCATTTCCAACCCCACCATACCGCCATAGCAAACATAACAGCCCATGGACACCCATCAACTTCCTTGCTATCTCCCAGATTCTCAAACACCCACTCAAGCAATGATTGATGAAAGAAAGTACCTCGTTTTCGGGCCGGGAGTATTTTGATCCATATACCAAGCATTGATGGGCAATCACAAAGTATATGAATTATCGTCTCCTCCCCTCCTTTGCAGACCTGGCAGATTCCATTATCGCTCAGATGACGTCGATATCTCTCCATATTAGTCATTACAACTTGATTAACTCCTAGCCAGAGAAAAATTCTAACTCTCTCCGGAACCTTAATCTTCCATATCCGATCAAACATCATACTCTCGATCTGTCGTGGTGTGTTATCTTTCATGAGAAACTCATATGCATTTATTACAAACACATTTAGTACTTAACTTATTCTAATAAAGCTAAAAAAAGTTTTTTAAGATAATAGCTTTTAGATTAAAACATATCTAAATCTAATATATTAATTATAGATTACTTTTAAACTTTAAAGAGTAGTTAGAAAATTGTTAAGAATTACATGAAATATCATTTTTGAGCCATTTCAAATAATTCATTAGGATACTTGGGAATAAATTTGCAACTACCAATAGTTTGGTTACACATGGACAAGTCACCGTATATGACGTCGGAAATGGGGTCCCCAGATTTCAAAAGGAAGCTTCCCCTAGTTGTTTCTTTTGCTCCTACCAACTCCGCTTGAAAGTTGTTTTAAACATATTATCATATTATCAACTACATCAACTATGGAAGCCAAATCATAACCATGTCTCGGTCATAGCAGAAGAACAAGACGCTCATCCATGAATTTGCATACTCTGGCGTATATCGGCTAACCAGACTAGTTAGTCCTTTCAAAAGGATTCTTAGAGAGGGTTATGCCTTTGCCGACATATAACATTTCTTATATTAAACATTGGGAAGCTAGAATACCTCTCTTAGGATGATATTTAGAGGATCTAGATAGATGAAGTATATGTTCGTTCTTTAGTTGACGGGTCTTGCATCTTAGAGCTTCTTTATTGGTAATACCCAATATGGGTGTCTAAAACAATTTTTAGAATTAATTTTATTACTCCTTTTGTTTTAAAATATAGGATGTTTTGGCTAAAAGTACAAAGTTTAAGAAACTAATTATTTTTTTTGTTTTTATATTTTTAACATTAAAATCATAATTTAATATTTACTTAAAAGAATTTAGGCAATGGAAAAATTTACCGTAGAATATAAATAGTCACAAAATTGTATAAATTTAATTCTTACATGAAAACTTGAATGTTTTTGTTCAAAACATCTTATATTGTGAAACAAATTAAAATAACTAAGACATCTTATAATATGAAACAGAAGAAATATTAGTTTAATTGAGTGTCTAAAAGAGGGGGTATTAAGTGTCTATGTGAAGTAACTATAAAAGAGGATGAGTATCTACAGTTTTAATTTATTATTATTTTCTATTTTTTAAAAGATACCCATCTCTCCTCAATTCACCAATAGAAGTGGTTTTAGAGCATCTCCAATGGTTAGATACTCTAAGAGAGTATCTGCCCAGTATTATCATAGTATTTTAAATATAATTATATTAGTTAATTAAATTTTAAGTGAACAAACAATTTAAACCAATCATATTAATAAAAGTGACACAGAGAGGTTCTAAAGAAGAACCCAAAGGCTCTTAAATGAGAAATTGAGAACCCATACTTACTATCGTTCTTCTTCTTTTTTTGATTATTTTGTATTATTAAAATATTAAGAGACTCATTAAAACCACCGTTGGATATACTTTAATGCTCTCCATTAATTGCCAAGACACAAATTTTCTGCCGACGAACAAATTAAACTACGGCGGATCCAAAATCTCATCCGCACAATTGTAAGTAATTATTAATTTCTAAAAGATATTCAATTATCAAATGAAAAAAAAAACATGTAACATACAATTATATCATATTAATCACAATATTCGCTCGTACATTTTTGTTTGACTATTATTAATACATAAAAGAAACAAATACTACAACTAAATATTTTCAAAAACAAATATATATATATATATATATATATATATATATATATATATATATATATATATATATATATAACTCAATAATATGTTAAGAGTCACATGCCGGCTATGAATATGCGTGATGGTTCATAAACTAATTATAAAACTAACCAAAATAATGAAAAATCGTAGGAGTACAAAACCTAGTTTATAGGCGTCTAAATATTAAAGTTTATATATAGTTTAATCTGGTTTTTTAGTTGAATCGCATAACTGAACAAAATAATATAAATATTTAAATTTAACAAAAAATCAAAATATTTAGAACTGTTTTCAAAAATCATGATTTTGTGATGTCAATATTGCGGGTATTAACTTAGTTACTATATAAATTAGCTATCAACGGAAGCTAAGATCAAAAGTGAGTTAAAAGAAAATCGGAACTATACTTTTATCTTTTAAGGAAAATTCCATAAAATATACAACCTAATTATTACTTTCACTAAAATAGATGAATTTCTAATTACGTGCTTAATAAAATACATGAATTCATTTTTATCTTCCGTTATAATACATAAATTTTTAAATTATACCCATTTAACATACACGAGGTGACGAAAAGTAATATCTGTTATGTGTTTATTATTAAATATACTGAAAGTATTTTCAATTCCAAAAAATAAAAAAATTCCAAACATATTTTAAAATTCTTATAAAAAATAGAAGTTCTAAAAAAAAATTTATATTATTAAATTAAAATTATTGTAGGAACGTTACTTAGATGACAATGCTCTGTATGAATATAACAACATAATAAGTTATATTTAGTTGTGTTACAGGTAATTTCTGTCATATATGATATAACATATATATCTATGATTTTGAAAGATTTGATATTGTTTGACAAACAATAAATTAACATATTCGTAAATAATATATTATCTAAAAATATAAATTAATAAGTTTGACAATTTTTTTGAACATTTTTTAAAGTCTTCAATTTTGTGAAAGAAGAGTGACACTGAATCTTCTCAACGTTCTCATGGATTCGGGTTAGATTATGACACCTTATATCAACTTTCTCATGGATTCGGATTAGATTATGACACCTTATATCAATATGTCCAGCAATATCTCCGAGATCGGTCTTATGCTTAGCCCTTAATTTGATATCTAGTTGTTCGTAAACGACATCGTTTGGATTATCCTCCACAACAAAATCAACTGAGAATACCGTTTGATTTGGACAATTACTTTTGTGAGAAGTATTTAAAACGGCAGCGTTTAAGGAACCGAGCCTCACGGCAGTATCTCCTCCATAGTAGATAGAATACCTGCAAGACCATAGACAAAAGAAACCATTTGAAGCATCAAATTAATATTATTATATATTACTCTCCATTTGGACCGGTCCAAAAATACCTGGAGTTAGGGTTTGTGACGAGAAAATCAACGTGCCACGTGGCGGTGGAGGGAGAGACCGCAATGGATTGGATGTTGAATTTGGCCTGATAGGGAGCTTGGTTGATGAAGTACACGATTATTAAGGTGATTGCGCCGAGGTACATGGGTGTTAACAAAGCTATAATTTCCATGAGAGTGGGTTCACGATCTCTCGGAATAGTAATTATTGGTCGTGACCACCATCCACGACGAGGAGGAGGAGTGGCTGAGGACGGTGGCATTGGATCTCCGATCAAGGAGTAAGAAGAATCGTTGGTTTCGGAAGCCATTTTTGCGTTTGTTTTTTTTTTCTTTTTCTTTTGGAGTAAGGTCATATGTTTTGAGAGAAAGAAAGATTTTATAGAGACGTAAAGAGAAGTATGGTTTACAAATTTACAATAATTTTGATTGATCTCAACTTTTTGTTTTTTCCTTCTTTAAAATGATTATGTGTAGATATATAGGAAAACATTTTAGCTATTTTGGGGTTATTATGTATTTACAAATACAATCAAGAATTGAATTATATGATAACAACTTCATTTTTCTTATATTTAATTTCTTTAAAATAAACTCATCTAGGATTCACTCCCATATTGCATTTTTAATTTATGTCAATGCTTTGCTTCTTTTGGAAATCATACATATTTTAAGAAACGTGTTATAATAAGTCAAATAGCTAATGACACATGTCAAATATTTAAATTATATGTTTTCTAATTTTAAATTTTAAATTTTCACTTTTTTGGTTTTCTTTGTTAATTTTCAAATTTAAAATATGAATTTTTAAAATTTGATAAAATCTAGCACAAAATAAATTATATTCTTTCAATCTTTTGAGAATCCTACTAATATTATTTGGGAAGCTTTTACCCATTTCAATACTTAAAATCTGAATTATGCATCCATTTTTATACATCTCGTATCGAATTTGAATGTGTAATCGAATTTTAATGTGCTCAACACCAATTGTTATTTCGTTTAGTTTCTAACCTAAGTTACGAAAAATCAACATATATGCTCAAAGATTATTCGTAATAGATTATGATTGATCCAATTTTTTTTTTAAAGTTGCTGTTTATCATTTATGCATATGGATGATTTTCAGTAGATCGTTACATAAGGATTTAGGAAGATGCATTAGGAAGATCATATGTCGACTCGTAGGATAGTTCCAAGTTTGAGACCAAAATCCGTATAAGACCAAAACACAGTGGGAATTATACATCCCAAAAGAGGCTTAATAAAACCAACTTTAATTGCTAACTACTATCCCGCTGCTCGTTTTGTCTAACGGATGATTTTCCTTCTCTAGAAAACATATGAATTACTGCTTAGATTCGTATAATCTTGTATTTGTTTCGATTTCTCAAATTTTAATCTTGAAATTAAATGCCACATTGAGTTGGTTACTTTTGTTAATTATATTGTGAGGTTACAAGTTCCACTAGATGAGTATACATTTCTTTTCTAGAGAGACTACTCGTTACAACTTTGGTAATATTCATAACTAACTTTTGTTAGTTTTGCATTTCAGTGTAACTGTGGATATATATCTTGCTCTTTTTTTTGTACTAAACTAAGGAACAACAATCTAATAAAAGATGAAGAAAAAGCTGATGATGAAGATGTTGATGAAAAAGAGTAATCATATCCTTTGTAGGTCGTTTTTCTGAGGCTCTTCTAATACATTTCTGATGTCTTTTTGTTCCCTTCTAAACGAATATTTTCCATGGCTCATTGTTTTACTTAAAGCTAAACGAATACATTTCATGATTTTTCTCCAACCATCACTATACTAGGCTGCATGTTTATTTGGGAATGGTCATTCAATCATATTTTTATTCAACGGGAATTTGTGTAGTTAATTTAAAATATTTCGACGGATACAAAAAAAAAAATGGAGTTATCAATAATTTTAACTCAAAATACTAAAAAAAAAAAACACTGTCATGAATACAAAACTTGTATTCTCTATAAAGGATTAATCATAGACATGATTTCATCAATCGTATAGTCAAGTCTCTGTTATCAATTAATAAGAATCATCACACTAATCTTATATGGTATCAGAGCTTCACGCTCCTAAAACCTAAAGTTTTCTAATTAACGTCATTTTTTTCTCCAACACAACTGATGCCATCAATCTCAACAAAAACACCATTCTTAATATTGATGTGTCCAATGTTTCCAAACTCACAAGCACTAACTATTTGATTTGGAGTTTACGAGTCCATGCTCTTCTTGACGGAAATGGTTTCGCCGGCCATCTTGATGGATCAAATGTGACTCCATGGGCCATTGACACTGTTTCGGATGTTGTGTCTGACAATCTCGAGACTTCGTCCGTTGGAAACGCCAAGATAAGCTGATATATATAGTGCCTTCTTCGGTGCTATTTCAACTCCTCTCCAACCAATGGTCTCCACTGTTTTCTGATTTAATTTGGGAAAAAATTGCTCCCACATATGCTAAGTCGATTTAGTAAAGTTCGCTTTGCTATTCCGTTCTCGAGTTTGGTGTATAAGGGCGGTTTCGGAAAATTATTTATGAACTGTTTCCAACTCGCTCAATTCCAAATAGAAATAAATCTAATTTAGATTGATATTTTGCTATATTTTATTGGTATATAGACAAAATCAGGAAATACATAATTAAAAATAGGTAACAAAAGTAAATATTAAACTTTTCTTTTTTTTGTTAAAGGAAACATATTAAAATGAAGAGACTAGATTTTCATGTAAATAAGTTAATGATAGCCTTAGAAATTTGTCATCCACAGAAAAATTGTGAAATCTAATCCAAACTTTAAAAAACGTTCAACGGGAAGTATAAGGAAAGTAGGGTTTAAGCATCTTTTCTTCTGTATCTCTCTCTATAAGTAGCGAAGTCTTAACACACCTCATCTCTTATCCTTCGATAGACATGTTAAACGGCACGAACACCGAGCTATTCCTCTCTGGAGAAGCATCGAGCAGCCGCCCAAAGTGGCAAAGAGTTCTCTCCATGGAGAATGATGGAGGAACGGCGAGTGGAAATGAAGTGGCACGATCAGTGACACTGTTCGAGCTTGATCTTTTGGACTGTCCCATTTGCTGCAACAAACTGACGTCTCCTATCTATCAGGTCTCTCTTCTTCCTCGTTTATAACTTTTTATTCGGGAAAAACAATTAATTTCACTGACGAGTTCTATAAAGATGATTTTGTTGATATGAGACTTTAGATAACATCCATTAGCTTGAAATTCATGTAGTGCAAATATTAAGTTTGTTTCATTTAGTGGGAAAATCGGCTTTTACATACCTTTAACTTTTGATAATTTTGAATTACAAACCCGAAGTCGACATTTTGTGCCAAATCGTGCAGTGATTCGTATAGGACACTTTTCCTTTTGGTCAAGAAAACATAATTTGATGAATTTTTCGATTTCTCAAATTTAATCTTGATTGCCACATAGAGTTGATAAGGTGTTTTTCTTATTATTTGCTTTTTTATTAGATATTTATTTATTTGATAAGTTATACTAGACTAGTTGAAAATACATTTGCTACGTTTTTTTCTCTCTTTTGATGCCGTTAGTGATTTGCTTGATATCGATTATTTTCTCTTTAAAACTTTGATAATATTAACTACTAACTTTGTGGTTTTAAATCTCAGTGTGACAATGGACATATAGCATGTTCTTCTTGCTGTATTAAAGTGAAGCACAAATGCCCTTACTGCAGTTTGAGCATTGGTATCTACCGATCTAGAATAATGGAAAAAATTTTAGAAGCAGTCTTCATCAAATGCCCAAACGCCAAACATGGCTGCCCCGAGAAGATCCCATACAAAAAAGAATCAGAATCAGCCCATGAGAGGGAATGCAGCTTCACTCTTTGCTACTGCCCTGAAACAAACTGCAACTACACCGGGGTGTATAAGGATCTCTACGGTCATTACCATGCTAACCACAAGACTGATTACACATTGTTCAAGTGTGGCCAGTACAATGACGCATGGGTACGCATCCATACAATGAAGATTTTTGACTTTGTAGTCCTTCAAGAATCTGAAGATGGTCCATTGGTTGTTATTCAATGTTTCAAGGAGTCAAATGGAGTGTGTGTGACTGTGAACTGTATAGCACCTTGTGCTCCAGGAGTTGGGGAATTCTCCTATCATCTCATCTACCGGAAGGGAAGTGACATTGTTAGTTTTGAATCCGAGGAGATGAATAAGATTCAAGAAGTGAGCTCCTACACTCCGTGGGATAAATACATGTTGATTCCTTACTGTTTACTAGACGAAGGCCCTATGTTGAAGATGAAAATTTGCATTCGCCGATTAGGAGAAGAAGTATAAGAAGATGATGGTGATGATGATGATGATGTGATGAAGAAGAGGAGTAATTATCATATCATAACTCTTGTAGTAGGTTATTTGGTTCATATATCAGTGGCCTAGTAATCTATTTCTGATGTTGTCGTTGTTTTAGTTGTTGTTGTTGTTGTAGCTGCTTTCATCTATGAACTCTAAACTCATATTTTAATGGCTTATCATTTTACTTAATGTTGTTTCTTTAAAGTTGTTTCTTTCTCTAACCATTGATTACACTTATACTTCAATTAGAGTTGCTCTCTTATTTTCTCAAGATGATAGAACTACCATGTATAGTCGGATTGTTTGGCTAAATTAGCCCTTCATTCCTTTGTTGACAATGTCCTTATAGGGTTTTGAAATAAATTAAGTTGCTGACCTACAAAATAGTTTTTTTTTGTTTTTTTTGTAATAAGAACACACAATTATTGTATTTTTGCAAACTATGCAGAAATTAGTGGTATATATATGAATTCCCGAAACATTTCCATATTATATAGTCTCTTGTTTTTGTTTTTTCGTCAACTAGTTTCTTGGTTTCTTAAAGTTTTATGATTTGAAATTGTCAAAATAAATTATGAGAAAGAGAAACTAATTGTTGTACATAATTGATATTTCTATAATGTTTGAATTGATAACATTTTGTCAGACACACTTGATTCAAAGATTATACGAAAATTGTTTGCAACGTCTATCCACTAAGTAATAAAAAGGCTAATGAGAAAAAATAAAAATAAAATTTGGCTCGTAAACATAGGCTTGAGGGTTGTATTTATATATAAGAACGAATTCAGTCTCAGATTTACCTGAAATGCCTTCAATTCACTCCGATCCATTCCGAGCTACTAAATATAATGGAAACTTCTACTTTGTCGAATTTAATTGGGTTAGAAGAATTATAAAGTAAATCATTAATTTTACAGAAAATTTTAAATCATTAATTTTACAGAAAATTTAAAATCATTAATTAGAAAATAGATATTTATGGAACTATAAGAATTATAAACCAAACTCTTGCCTATGGTATCAAAATTTCTATTAGTTTTAGGAGTTTATAACTTCCTCTCGCCAATAGGAAAATTTTCTATAAATTTGATACGATAGGCGAGAGTTTCTTTTCCCATCGAATAGGCACAACCTGATTATTGAGACCATATATTTACAAAGACGATTTTTCGAACAATTATTATCTAATCCAGTTTGTTAATTCTTACATTTGTTCAAATTGAGACCGGCAAAATTAATTATTTATAAAAGTTTTACTATATTTATGTATATCTGTGGTTGAACATTGTATAATATTTCCAATAAATTTATTTTGTCAATTATCTATCAATGATGAAAAGTGTTATGTTTGGATATTTCCTTATTTTAGAACCGAACCAAAACAAGAAATTTACACAGGAAATTAAGCAGAAATTGGAAATACAATAAGAGGGAATTTGCGACAAGCTTCAATACCTGTAGACTCGGCTAAGTCAGGCTTATCCTCTCCCTGTGGTCCGGCCTTGACTCTCCAGTGAAATTGTTTCACGAGATTTGCCAATGTAACTTCAGCCATCACCATTCCAAATCCTATTCCAGGGCATATCCTTCTACCCGACCCAAATGGAATGTATTTGAAATCCTGTCCTTGAAAATCTAAAGGTGCATCTAAATGTCTCTCCGGGATAAATTCTTCTGCATCTAGTCCCCATGTTGCAGTGTCCCGTTGGATTGCCCAAGCATTAATGAATACCTATATAAATGGTTCAGATTTTTAGAAATGAGTTCATGATATATTGTTAGGATCCCACATTGGAAGTTTAAATAGACCAACACTAGTATATAAAATACAAGAGCCGATTCATTCATTACCGGGAAGACCATGAAATTTAACATATAAAGATATTACCTGTGTGCCTGCTGTTATGTCATATCCCATTAATTTGACATCTTCGCTTAATAGTCGTGGAACTAATATTGGAGCTGGGGGATGCAATCGTAGTACCTCCTTGATTACAGCTTTTAAGTAATTCATCTTCTCAAGTTCTTCCTCTTTTACGTATAAGTTACATATCGAACCCGAACGAATTTCATCTTGAAGTTTTTTCATACACTCTGGATGTCTCAGAAGCTCGGTCATCGTCCATTCTAGTAGTGTAGAAGTTGTTGCCGTTGACGCAAAAAACATATCCTGAAAATAAGAAGAAGAAAACCTTCATTTTGTTCCCATCACAACAAATATATTTGGCAGTCATTTTGTTTATGTGTTTATATATATAAGAGGAATGCCCTGTCTTACAAAGATTATGAGTTTTATGTCGCTTCTATCAAACATGAATCGTGCGGGGTTCTCTCTTTGGATTGTTAGCAATATATCAACAAAATCAGACCTCTCTTTCTCGGCATCTACATCATCATGTTCTTGCAACACTCTTTCCAGAAAATCATCAAACTTATTGGTTACTTCCTCCATTTTACGATCCAATCCTCGGATTTTATCTATCCATGCTAAACTTTGAATGTATTCCCCAACTGGAAGTTCTGCCATGACGTCCCCGAATCTCTTTTTTAAGGTCTTGATATCGATTGTGCCTTCATAGCCGCTATATTTTCTTCCGAAGGCAACTTTACTCATTACATCACTTGTAAGAGTAAGAAAGATTTTGCTTAAGTTAACTGATGAAAAAGAAGAACTTGCTTCTTCTAGCTTCTCCATCATTATCTTAATCTCTTCTTCTCTCCCTTTCTCAAACGACTGAACCTTTTTGTTGTTGAGGAGATGCACAATGCATAAACTCTGCACCACAAGAAGATTCAATCACTTTCTAAAATATTCAGCTATATATAACTAGTTTATAAGATTTTGATCAATGGATTAAATATATAAAGACAACGGCCTGACTGGTAATGGTTGCTTTAACATTTTGGATATACGATTTAGGCTGTAAATATTTTGGCTATAGATTTGGTATGTGACTTTTTATGAGTGAAAGCTTGATTGGTAATTACGGCTGTGATTTTTAAAATAAGAATTTAATTGAGAATATTGAAAAAAAAAAAAACAAGGAAATCAAAACCTTAAGGTTCCTCCAATGTTCACCATGGGGGGAAAAAATCACATCTCTCCCACCATTCAAAATTCTATCGACCGCCCTTGTTATCGGACGGTTTGCAAACTTAAGATCGTGTGTTTTCATGACTTCATGAGCTGTGTCGGCAGAAGAGACTATGAGGACTGGGACGCGGCCAAAATGAAGGAGCATGAGTGCGCCATAGCGAAGGCTGAGGGAGTGAAAAGAGCGGTGAGGATAGAGGCTGAGCTGATGGAAGTTTCCGATCACGGGAAGTCGCCATGGAGACGGTGGTTGGTGAAGGTTGGTAGATCGTTTAAAAAGTCTTTTAAGGAAGAGAATGGCTGAGAAGGTAATAAAACACATAGAGATTAAAATCATTTTCATTTCTTATCTATGTGATTTGAGCATTTGGTCTTCCTCTCTAGTCTCTACTATGTATTATATAAAGAGGATCTCATCTATGTGTTAGCATATATATATATACTAGATGATTACGGGCGCTATGAGCCTAGATGATTAAATTAGTAAAACCATCTCCATTGGTTATTTTTGATAGATGTCTAAAGATTTTTTTGTAATTAATTTTCATGTTGTTTAATTATGAGTGTTTTTAGAATGTACAAACATGTCTTTAAATGTCTATTTAGAGACATTTTTGCATACTTTAAACTTTAAAGACACTTATATTTAAATAACATTAAAATTAATTATAAAAATTCTTTAGATACCCACTAAAGAATGACCAATAGAAATCGTCTAAGTAAATCAATTTAGCTTGAAACAAGAAGTATTAACAAAATATAATAATCTACAATTTGCAAGAAAATATTTTCTATTCAAATAGTACAAATAAAAGGTTTCATTTTCCGAATTATTCTTAAAAACTTTTTTTTAATTCTTCTCAAGTGGCAAAATAGATTCAACAGACTTTTTTTTGGCTTCTCTCATCTCTCTCGTCTCCTCCAACTTGAGCTCAACAAACCAGTTGGTTGATTAGTCATTCTGGTTTGAAGCGGTGCTTTCAAGAAAAAGAATTGTCTTTATTTGTGATATACATTATCACTTCGTATTAATATACTAAAAATGATACAACAATCTCTATACTCTCGTGGCCTTTGTCTTGTGCTCTACATAATAGAATATAATATTTCAAATGCTCGCGTATCGTGAGGTTGGACTAGTGAAATAAGCCAAAAAACATAGACATCTAAATGATACGAGTTCGATTTTTGTTGGGAGAGATAATTTATTATATGTTACCTGGTTTTAAAATATAACTTGCAGATTGTTTAAGAAAAAAAAAGGTTTAAAACATTTTGGAAAATGTGGAAGTCATATAGTTCGGTGGTCAAGAATTTTAAAGTTTTTACATTGCGCATGAGGTTCGATTTTCAAGTAATACAGTGATTTTACAGATTAATAGTACAAAGGTTTTCGAGAATCTAGAATATCGCAAATATAACCGTTCGTCGTGGTATTTTGTGTTGCGGAAATAATATGTACATCATGGAGATATCGTAAATGCAAAGTCCTTCATTGTAGATCCGACTGTTGGGAAAAAGATACGTCATGGAATCATTATAATCGCATATGTTGCAAGTACTTGAAAATTATCATAATGAATTAGCTCAAATCATATATATGAAAATTGGTTAACTCTCTCTAGTTAGAAATTGTTTGAAGCTCCATAATCTATTTCTTTATCATTCCTAATCAATTCCCTTTAACCCGAGAATTCACCTTTAGTTATAGCTTAGTAACTTGTTAATTCTCTTCTTTGTTTACTTTCGAATCTTGTTAGTCTTTTGATTATTGCTTTTTTTGCCTTGTTTTATATTGTTTTATTGTTGTTTAATTTGTTAGTCAAGTTTACAAAACCAAATCATCTTATTAGCCTAAATTAAGCTTTTGCATGTATTCTTAGTGAGTTGATCAATTGCAAATTGTGGTTCGATATTTAATTGAGTAAAGTACTACATCAATGTATCTCTATTATGATTCTCGAGAAATAATTCATTCTAGTTTTTGTTTTTTTATTTATTTTTAAATACATTGTTTAACACTTATTTACAATTACTCACCTTAAAAAAAATTGTTATCTTTTAAATATTTTTAAGTAAACGTAAAATAAGTATCTTATATTTGCCTTAAAATAACCATAAATTTCACCAATAGTCATTGTCATTAATCCTATATATATATATATAATATAGTAAATAAAATCATGAAATAAATTATAATATCATATTATTTAATTTTTGTACTTTAGTAAATAAAAAAAATTATTAAAATTCCATTGATTTATGTTTATGCATAAGTTTATACAATTTAATACAGTTAAATTTAAATAAGTTAATTTATATATCAGTTTGATATGCTTTTATAACTAATTAAATTGAAATTACTTAATTAATCAGTGAAAAAATGTCAATTATCATATAAACAATAATTAATGTGATTTAAATTCTTAATTAAATTAAATAAAACAATAAATGTAATATGCGTATGTTGCATATTGATGTGACACATGTCACTCTCTCCATTGCTGATGTGGCGGAAGGATGAAGAGAGTTGACCAACTTTCATATATATGATTAGGTCAAGAGTTGACTTTGTGTTGTATTCTGTCTTTGTATATAAAGCAACACCTCCATATCTTATTAAATAAGAAAACTTTTATACGGTCAAGTTTGGTGGAAAGCTTAGTAGTAAAATAATTTCTCTCAATTTTATTGACATCGTATCAGAGCTTTGAACCTAATACAAGGATTTTGGTGATCGACCTTTTGTTTCTCCTCTTATCTTGCACTATGCTCGGATCTATGTTCCTTCTGCTCTGTTTGTGACCTAAACTCTATCGACAATCATCTCTTTCAATGACGAAAAACATCAATTTGCACTAATGGTGGATCGCACTCTCAACACAATCAAAACCAAGTGTTGAGCTAACAAGCCGCACAATCTCTCCATACGACCTTAAGCTTTGTTGATAATCCTGGAACAATGATCTCAGACCATTACTATGCAGCCCTAATTATGATGGATTGTTTGCTAGTCTTCTTTTGGCTTTGAAAATGAGAAAAAAGTTTGGATTGATAGATGGCTCCATAGTGCAGTCAGATGAGAATTCCAAAGATCATGAAGATTGGTGCACTAACACTCATTGGTGGTATCTTGGATTTAATCTTACCATTGACGAATCATTGTTCTCAAAAATGAAGAATTTCGAAAATGCTCATTTTCCAATATTATTTTTCAAAAATACCTCTTTTTTTAAGCCTTATCAAAAATATCCTTGGAAATCTGAAATTTATCCAAATACGTGTGCAACCAGGACCAGTTCTAAGTTTTTTTTAGACCTAAAGCATTTTTTATATGTGGTCTTTCCAAAATGTATTAACAATAAATGTATAATATTAGCTAATCTATAGAACGTGAAAAGAAAAAAAAAAACACAATCAGAATAATCTGAACGTGAAAGGAAACACTATAAGAACGTGAAAGGAAAAAGAAATTGTGGTAGTTTGAACAGACGACCAAGGAATCATCTATAGTCTGCATAACCATTCCAGCTACCTAAAATTATTAAATATATTGTCCATATATTTCATATTTAAACTTTGGCTAAAGTATATGCTTATGGACGGGTCGGGTCTGTGTGCAACCTTATTAAAGAAAACATAAGCTATATGTGTGTAAAATCTTACAAACATTATATATATATATATATATATATATATATATATATATATATATATATCTTACAAATACCTTATAATTACATTGTAAAACTTTATAAATACTTTGTAAAACATTTTAAAATACCTTGTAAAACTTTATAAAATACCTTATAAACCTTATAAATATTTGGATCGAATCTCCAGGTAGTAGTTACCATCCAAAAGTAGCTTGTAAACATTCTGAAACTTTCTAAAATTTTCAGATTTGATGAGAGGTTTATGGACACCTAACAGGGGAGTTTTTGAATGTGAGACAACAGAGGAAACAATTTAACATGCTCTCTTTGAGTGTCCGCATTCTCGACAAATCTGGAAATCGTCTTCAATTCCTATAATTCTAGGAAAGTTTCCTTTAAGTTCGGAATTTTCAAATCTAAATTATCTATTTTGGAGATTCATATCCCATTTAGTCAAATCACTGTTTTGTCTGGATTTTGTGGTTCATATGGTAAGATAGGAATAAAAGGTTTTCAAAGGACTACAATCTGCACCCTTAGATATTTTAAATCATGCATTGAGCGAACAATTAATATGGAAAGAGGCACATTTGGAACCGATTGAATCATGTGTTAATAAGGAAATTGTGGATAATCCAATACATCCCTTAAGATGTTGGATTGATGGTTCTTGGAAATCTTCGGATCTAACTATGGACCTAGGATGGTAGTGTTTTCAAGGAAATGATCAAACGATACTTCTTGATGCGAAGTGTCTTCGGAGGAGTCCCTCCCCCTTCACTCGGAGATGGAAGCTTTAATTTGGGATATGAAGAATATCCTTTCAAGAAGGATTGACTGTCAGGCGTTTGAAACTGATTGTACCGAGTTAGTCTCGATGCTGCAGTCTCCTGAAGAATTGACCGCTTTCTCCATTCTACTACATGAGTTTGGATTGCTCCGTGTTTTATTTCCCATCTTTTCGATTTCTTTTTTTTCACGTTTATGTAAAAGGCGGATTGTTTGGCTTGATACTCTCGTTTACTGTTTTCTGAAGTCACGTTTGTAAACTCTTTCCCTCCAAATTGGGCAACCAAACATGGGAAGAGGCACATGTGAAACCGATTGAATTAGGTGTTAATAAGGAAATTGTGGATAATCCAACACATCCCTTAAGATGTTGGATTGATGGTTCTTGGAAATCTTCGGATCTAACTATGCGCCTAGGATGGTGGTGTTTTCAAGGAAATGATCAAACGTTACTTCTTGATGCGAAGTGTCTTCGGAGGAGTCCCTCCCCCTTCACTCGGAGATGGAAGCTTTAATTTGGGATATGAAGAATATCCTTTCAAGAAGGATTGACTGTCAGGCGTTTGATATTGATTGTACCGAGTTAGTCTCTATGGTGCAGTCTCCTGAAGAATTGACCACTTTCTCCAATCTACTACATGAGTTTGGATTGCTCCTTGTTTTATTTCTCTTTTTTCGATTTCTTCTATTTCACGTTTATGTAATTCTAAGGCGGATTTTTTGGCTTGATACTCTCGTTTACTGTTTTCTAAAGTCACGTTTGTAAACTCTTTTCCTCCAGATTGGACAACCAATCATGGAGTCATTTTTTAATTAATGTGTGGTTGATAAAAAAAAAAAAAAGGGGAGGAGAGGGGGCGGAGGGAATTTTTTAAAAGTGGCACACGAAAAAGAGCAGTTCTCAAATATTCAAAATAATCAAACACATAAATATCCTTATTATTCTAAAACCAATAACCAAACATATAAATACTATCTATGCTAACCAAAAGTAAAAATTTAGAATTTCATATATTTTAGCATATCTATAAAATATTATTTTGTATTAAATGCATTTGAATTTTTTAATTGGTAGTCCAACAAAGATCAACATTTTAATTTTAGAATTTACTGTGGTTAATTAAATTATCTTTCTGCTAAAAAATTAATATAACTTAAGTATATACTTTTTGGTAAAATATTATATATAAAACAGAAAGGCATATATTTTTTTCTCTCTATATATATACACGTAAATATGTGTTTATTAGTAAAATATTAATTCTTATAAGTAAAATATTAATTCTTATATATAACGTAAATATGCATTTATTAGTGAAATATTAATTCTTATAATAACGTAAATATGTGTTTATTGTATAATTTTATATATAAAGCTTTTAAATTATTCACCCACAACTATACATTCCATCACCCACAACAAGTAATTTTATATTAAGCATTCATCGTAAAGAGAAGGTAGCGTGTAATTTCATATAGAATATCTAACGTAAGTATACCTTTCCATGCACTCAACAAGAATTTTGATTTCAGGAAAAAAAGCAAATCTATCGCATGTGTCATCAACAAGGGTGTAGAGCATGAAAAACTTAGTCGCTATAATTCTCTCACGTGAAAACTGTGGCTGGATTGCAAATGAATATAAATAACATTCCACCATTCTGTCTTTGAAGTAAGGTGGGAGCTTAGATGCTAAGTCCTGCTCCTTCAACCACCTGCACATAGTTATAAACATAGTTAGAGAACCAATATATATATATTATTTATTAAGAAATTTTCACGTTTATGTTGAAAAAAACATTTACTCTCACCGTTTGGCAAAGTGAGATTTGGTTCTCACGTTTTGACAGTTAAGGCTTTTTAGGACGAAAATGCCCCTAACGAGTGAACCAAACGGCACAGTTTCTTTGCGGTTTAGTTACTTTTGATTGGTTTTGCGGTTTGGTTTTGAAAAAAAAAAAAAAAAAAAAACTATCGAAGAAATCGAAGAAGAAGAACGAGAGAGAGACGGAGAGATTCGAGAGAGAAGTAGAAATCAGTTCAAAATATGCTAGATGTATAATATTTAGATGTATTAAGCATTCAAAACGTAAATCTAAAAAAATTAAGATTTCTGAGATAACTGTTAACAAGTGACTGCAAAATTAGGGTTACAGAGGTTGAAGACGATTGCAAAATTACAATTATACCTTTTATTAAATTTTTTATGTGTACGTATTTATAATTTACAGTGTACGTACATGTGGACATGTAAATATGTTAGATTATGTTTTATTGTAAAAACGGCATACACAATTATTTATTGAGTTTGTACATTAGAAATCTTTGGTTATTTCGTTTAGATGGGATATTTTTGGGGTTTTCCCCATAAAATCTATGCATATATAATAATTAACTAAAAATATATGGTCAATGTATAGTTGTTCCTCATAAAAATGTTATGTACGTACATGTATAATAATGTACGTATATCTTTGTTGATGAGTTAAAATTATTGAGATATATTTATTGATATAATAATAAACTAATATTCTACGATAGTCCTACTAGAGATGAAGACATTGTTATTTGCAAAAAATAAGTGTTTCTAAACATACTCACAACTTACAATGTCTCTCATGTCATACTAATTTATACTTTTGTTTCATCAAGTCGGACATTGACTAAATCATCGAATTCTTCCAAAAATGATGTCTTCCCTTTTGGTTATGACTCACAAATGGTTGAATGTCATAATTCTCTCCAAAATTATCGATGATTTTTCAATCTCGTACACATTCATTAGTATATGTACACGATTCTTTTAATTAACAGAATTTTCATATTAGCTCCACGGTAAGTAGAGTGTCACCAACATCTCTGACATGTCATATCCCATATTTCTCAACAAAAATTCAGTCCATCTATTGTAATGTAATCTTTGCTACTACCTTTACTATCGTTTTTAATCGTCATCTTCAACGCCCTCTTCGTCATCCCCAATCTCTTTCTGTTCATCCTCTTTATCGTCCTCGACTTCTTCTTCCTCATCTACTTCCTCATTGTTTTCATCTACATTTGGTACCTCACATATGATTTTTGTTGTGTTTTCATCTCTAACCCAAGGTTAGTTTCATCAACAAGGTCCCACATCATGTACATAATATTCACACTTTGCTTATTGGATTGAACAAAATGACACAAAAATGTTTACACTTAGATCCCTACTATGAATTTAAAAAAAATGTTCGCATTGGTGTTGTTTAGATGGGAACCTATCAACACAAGAGGATCAAGTACTTGGTATATTACAATAAAATTATATGTGGTTCTGTTGAAGAGAATTATGGTCCTTTTAGAAATTTTTGTAATGTTTGGTATCTACGATGGTGCATACGGCGAGTTAGCCAAATGTTATGTATTTAGTACGATATATATGATATTTTTTTGTTTTGATGTTGTTATTTCTATTTAATTGTTATTTTGAAATTTTTTAGTAAGCGTTATGTTATACGATATTATTTGTTGAGAATAGATAAGATTTTAAACTAAACACGTAGACGTACACGATAATATTGAGATACACGTACACGTGTACGACCTCTCCAAACAGTTACATCCTAAAAATGCCTAAATCACATAAGTCTTATACTATGTACGTACACAAAAATATTTATTGGAGCGTACATGGTACAACATGTGTTGTTCATACATGATTTGAATGTTATGTTTTTATGGTCAAAAAATATTTGAAACGTAAATATACAAATTATTTAGATATTTACGTACATATATACACTCCCACACACACGGTCACTTTCAGCATCGTCACCATCAGTCCTAGGGTCATTATTCCAGAGTGCCTTGACGGTTGTAATGAAAGACACAAACAAGTTGACACTAGGATCCCCACCACGAATCAAAAAGAACGTATCCAGGCTCATTTGATTGTCAATGTAGACAGGAGGGCGTTTACTTTCTATCATCACTTACATCTTTCCCGGCATCCAGTAACTAATTATGGGATTGCATTCGGTGGACTTCAAACTGAAAACCTCGCATAATGTACGTACAAATTCCTTGTACGTCATGTTTTCCTTAACACGTACACAGCGACCAAACATGCATTCCTCTGGTTCAAATTTCCATTCTTCTTCTTTGCATCTCCACTCACCCACCGTAGTAAATACGGGAATATCCATTACCCACCTGCATCATAAATTCAGCAGAACCCCATCAAATGCAACTGAAAACATGATTATATCTACAAAAAACAAAAAGAATTTCCAACTACACACTTATAAACATATATATCCTCATTTAGCATTTTCAATAAACCAAATTGGAAATAAAAATTTCTGGGTTTTTATATAAAAAACAATGTTGATTTCGAACACAATCAAGATCCTAGTGTGTTATAACAAAAAACTTCTTAACCAACTTCATTACTTACACGATCAATGCTTGTCTTGGCTCCAAACTTTGTAAATCAACAAGATCAAAACTTCTCCAGCATCACATTCGTTCAGACTAATTTGTTTGTTTGATGGTTCATGCTTATCTCTTACAATTATTCACACGTATAAACTAATATTACAACAAGTAATGATGAGTTTTGCATTAATTGTGACAAGAGTCATGTCTAAACTTTTTAGGCATTAAATACTGATGTCACTTTGTTTTTTAATGTTATTATTTCCCCTTTTCTCTGTACAGCCGCACAAAACATTAAAAAAACGAAATTATCTTAGCCTAACCGGAACAGTGTACCTAACTGAACCGCATAATTGAACCGTACACGGAACAGTACGTCGTTACGCTGGCAGGGGTAAAATGGTCAGATTTTGGCTAAATTGTCAAAACATGAAAACCAAATTCTCACTTTGCCAAACCATGAAAATAAAAGATGGTCTTATGCCCTGGCCTGCAATTTACCCTTATTTATTTCGTAAGAGCTTTCATTCCCATAACTATAAACATATATACTTGGTAAGAGTTTTCAGCTCTTGAATCCAATGCAGCTGTAAGAATCTGAAATTTAGCTTTGACAACCGCAGTAAAATCTTGTCATGATCTTCTTCTTGCTCGTAAAATAAAATGTATCCCTTTGCGAATAACATTTCGATATTATGATGCTGAGGAATGTAAAGAGAATTTTTTATAAGCCTCGAGATATGAGGTGGGATAGTCCCTCCTTCAGCTAACAACTCCAAGTGCCCCGATGTAAATCTCAATGCTTCATCCCAGATTTTCTCTGTCCGTGTCTCCAAATGCGCGGCTTCGTATAAGCTTAACATTCCTTTGGCATCCCCGACAAGACATTCCTTGAACATACCATCTTTCCGTCGAAATCTCTTGAACACATCTGTTATAATAAGTGGAGTATTTTGTTAATATATACATATGGAAAGGGAAACAAAACACTAGCTAGAGATCTCCTTCTTTACCACAAGACATAGTGTAACCGTATGTCCTGAAAAGCCAAAAGATGGTGGAAACTGTGTACAAATCATCTTCACCGGACATTATTTCCTCTCTCGCTTCGAAACCATGCTTTAGATTCTCATTAATCTCATCCACGAAATGACAGGCGAGACCAAGGCTCACCAGCAAATAGATAAAAATCATTCTCTTCTTAGTCTCATTGACGCCTTGGGAAGGCATGAGCATTCCCTTCACTTTTCGCTTTAGTTCATCGATCTCTCTCGACATCGCATTTATTTCCTACAAAAGATGGCGTAAAATCAAGATCTTGATTTGCATTACTATTAAAGAGCTATATTCACTTTTTTTTTTTTTTTTTGAGCAAAAAAAGAGCTATATTCACAAGCAACGATCTTCTCTATATATATATGTTATAGACTCACCAACAAGTCGATGGGAACAGTGAGGAAGTGATGACCCCATTCAGAAGGTGGCAGCTTCTTAAACGTACGTAAACTTACACCGTCACCACAAGCCTTTATCGTTGTCTTTGTTGAATTATTGAAAGAGAATGAAGAACAGAGACATTTGTCTCTTCTAGAAGACAATAACGACAATAGAAAATGTTTATGAAACTGAAACTTGTTGTTATTTACATGACGATACAATGCGTTTATATAGCAAACAAATAGACACAACAACACAAGTAGTCGTGTCTCTTCATACTTGTGTCTCTTTCTACTTGTGCCTCTTGACTGAAACAACACAAACTTGCAACCGTTATCTGAAAACTCAATTACCGACCAACACTCCCCCTTAATTGAGTTTCGGTCTTGCACTTAGCTTCCTTCTCAGTTTGTCACAACTTGACCTTGTTTACTTCTTCTTCCCTTGCAAGTAAAGCACTTGTGTTTTCTCCATCTCAATGGAAAAACTCTTATGCTTGATCTTAATATCCAGTATCCTTCTTCCTTGAGGATAGATGATGAGACACCTATTGTCTTCAAATAAGACTCAGTATCCATTGGATATCATTTGAGAAACACTCAACATATTTCTCGCTAAACCCGACACTAGAAACACCTTTTTGATGATCTTCTCTCCTTGGCTTGTCATCACTTGGATATTTCCCTTTTCCATATCTCATCATTCATGATGATGATATTTCTTCAACTTGCAGTTCTTCACCACGTGCCTTGGCTTGTTACACACAAAGAACCTTCTTGTTGCTACTTGTATTTGACGTTGCACACTTTTGAGATTTCTCTTTCCCACAACGCTTCTCCTTTGTCACCTTCAATTTTTTTTTTTTTTTTCACGTGAGCTTTGTCACGTCATCTCCGGTTGTTCTCACAACCTTTTTTCCACTCACTTTCTTTTAAATGAGATTTCTTCTGATTTCCTTTTGGTGTCCTCTTGATCACCAAATCTGTGCGTGAACTCCTCCACGTCTTCTTCGGTGTCTTCTTTTGATCACCATAACGTCTCCAAGACGTCTTGTGCGTGGATCTTCTTCACGTCGTCTTCGGTTTACTCTTCAACCGACTTATGCTCCATTTTTCTCCGAGGTAAGCATCCTCTTATGCTCCATTTTTTAATGAGGTAAGCATCCTCACACCCGTAGGCAAGCTAACATCCCTGTGTTGCTTTCTCCAACAATCACCTCAACGTGATCGTCACACGTACAAAAGTCACACCATTTCTCGGCCTTATTTTGACTTTTGTCGCCCCGTTTGTTTCTTCCTTTTGAAACAAACTTTTCTCCACGTCTTCGTGTTGTAGTTTTCTTCACAACTCAACACGACGTTTTGATAATAAGCCTTGCTCTGTTTGTTACAACAGGCGGCTTTCCCGTCTTGCGCTTCACCAAGACTTTGTTGAACAAAGTTTCAGAATTCTCCTCCCACAACTGCAAATCCACATCCGGTTGCTCCATTGCCTCTAGAGAAGATTTCCTATCTTCTTCATCGCTTTTGGAGCCTTCCTCTTGAAGGTACTTCATGTGAATGTGTTTGTGAAGGCTTATGGTACTCTCTCTTGTTACCACCTCTTCTTGTTCTTCCTTTTCTATTACGTCTTCTTCTTCTTCTTCTTCTTCTTTTTTCGGTTTCTAACCGAAAGATTTGTTGGCTCCATCTTTCTCTTCTTCTCGCAGCGGATTTCTTATTCTTAGGCTTCTCTTTGTGCTTTCCACTGGCCCTCGAATCAATAAAGCTCTGCTACCATGTTGAATTATTGAAAGAGAATGAAGAACAGAGACATTTGTCTCTTCTAGAAGACAATAACGACAATAGAAAATGTTTATGAAACTGAAACTTGTTGTTATTTACATGACGATACAATGCGTTTATATAGCAAACAAATAGACACAACAACACAAGTAGTCGTGTCTCTTCATACTTGTGTCTCTTTCTACTTGTGCCTCTTGACTGAAACAACACAAACTTGCAACCGTTATCTGAAAACTCAATTACCGACCAACAGTCTTCACTAAACCAACAGTTTTCACAGGCTTGCTAGAAAATGACGTCAGCGGAAAGCGGGAGAGTTTAGTTTCCGGAAAGAAGCTGTTACGTAAGGGAAGAGAGAGACTTGAGTTTTATATTTTTGGCCAAACACAGTTATGGCTTCCATGATCATGGCCAATGGTATATATGAATTGCTTTTCTTCCAATCTTTAGCAGCTTTGTATTGAAAAATGTAGTTGGTTCTCAAACTTTGAGAAGCACTAGCTTTTAAACTCAAAGTGTCAATTGCCATGTGTTTACTGTGTTTTTAAATAAAAAAATCGTGTTCGACCAAAAAAATTTAAATAATAGGTAAAAGGATGTGATTGTTCGAGTAATTACCCGAAATATCTAACCGTTAGGCAGTATATTCGAGGTCGATCCACAAGGACCAAAGATATTCTAAGGATTTCCGAGACTTGTTCTTAGCTAAAGCGAAAGGTTGTTTTGTTTGGGTTTTCAGAATTATAAATAAAAAAGGCAAATAATTTAAACGATTAAACTTATAATTAAAGACATTGGGCATTAGGGTATTTCAGAGATCAATAAACAATGGAAACATGAGACAAGGAATTCAACAATTAAGCACCGTTCTTGAACATGAACACATTTAGACTAATTCTCTTTCAAGACATTAATCACTAAATTTGACAACTCGATTACTAAACTTTTGCATGCAATTTCCTAGCCAAATTCGCATTACCAAACAAGTTCATTAAGTTCACAATGCGTCCTAACGTCAACTTTCATTGGCTAAGCATACATTGCTCAATTCACATTGATTCAGGCATTCTATCGAACACTTTTGATGCATAGAAAAAACCTATAATCTACAACAGGGTGGTCAATCATATTCTAGTTTTAAGAACATGTGAATCAAAGAACCTAGAGAATGAGAATTCCTAATAACAATCAATCTTTTAATCCATTAAATCTCCTAATTAGAACCCTAAAACCCAATTAAGAGACTACTCACACATTGCAAAAGAAACAACAAAAATAGATGTAAAGGAAAACATAGTTCAATTGAATAGAAATGAAATATGGTTTAGAAATCTTCTCCAAATTGTCAAGAAGGATGAATCTCTAATCCCCAAGTGTTGCTTACAAAAAAGAAGTCTTAGAAAATTGCAGAAGAAAACGTAAATAAGAAAATTAGGTCTCTGGGTTTTTATACCCATGTACAGAAAAAGGAAGATAATTCCGGTTAAAGAAAACCGGCTCGGTCGTCAAGGTCTTGATCGATCGATCCCATGGGTGGATCGATCGATCCACAAGCTCCTAGAATGATGGTCTCGGTCGTCGAAGGCCGGAACGATCGATCCCGAAGTTCCTGGAAAAGATCCAACTCGTCATGTGAAACGGGATCGATCGATCCCACTCCTGCCTTCGGTTTTCGATTCTCGCGAGTGTTTCTGCTCCAAATGAACCCGATAATGCTCGAAAACATCCACATCCTGCTTAAACACCTAAAACATGCAAAAGACTCGAGACGCAACCTAAAAGACGCAAAAGACAGACTACGACGCGACAAATGACTCAAAACGCAGACTAAATCAAGACTCGAAACCGTCAAAAACGCAACACATCAGGATGATATCAACATACTACACAAATTCTTTCCACTCATATTTTTAAAAAATAATTTATAAATAATTACATTATTAAGTTATCCAAACTTCCAAATCATATTCGTTCCACCCAAACTCCACCTATAATGTTTTCCTCTTAATTAATTTTACAAGAGAAACTATTTGTTGGTAGGATTTTTGAAGTTGAAAGGGAAGATGCTTCAGAGAAAACTGATTACAAAGTAAGCAATGGTTCTAAAAAACAAATAATATATACAAAGTTATATGTGATTGGAAAATGACTCGATCACTTTGTTATGCACATCTTCATACCGACTAGTAGAGACGGAAACCTATGTTATGTATTTTCTATTTTCTTTGGATTATTTTGTATATATGGTCTTAATGGGTTTTCTCGAAAAAAATGTAGTTTTCAAACTCTAATCCCATTTTCTCCTAACATTAATTTATATATAGCATTTTACTTTTACCGCTTCGAATACTGAACTACCAACATATATAGTTTATAACTCCTTCAATGGTCGATCTTTAAATAGGTCTCGTCAGTTCACGGCTTCTAACGGGACATCTTTGATCGTGAATTTTGACCTCACCATTTGTAGAAGAAGTGTGGGATTTAGTATTTGTGTCTCGCCTCTTTTTGTCAGAATAAAAGTCTAGGTTCATAATATTCGAGAGGTATTTCGGCTTCACTTGAAGGGGCTTTGTTAGCTGCTTTAAGAACCCAATTGTTCAAAGGTTTGGGGAGTTTTTTTATGACAAGTCTTGCTTCTCTAAATTTACGGTTAAGTTTTTTTTTTTTCTACGTTTTGTGGGTTATAAATTATAGATTATGCTTATAAGTTATATAAGTTATAGATCTAGATCTTCTTCCTTTCTCAAGAGACGATCCTTGAGTCTCTAGGTTTTGGATGTCTCTCACCGCCTCTGTGGCTCCTCTCTGGAGCATTATAAAGAGGGTCGCACGGCACTTTCATTCGGTTCCAACTTGTGGTAAAGGAGATTCTTGTATTGTAACCCGTTTGTGTGTTTTTCTTAATCTCAGATTTGATTTAATTTTCCAAAGTTTAGGTTTTGTAATTTTTTTTTTTGGTTTCTAGATTCTGATCCGGGAAGTATTATTTTTGTTTCTCTTTTGAAACAAATTATAACTAAATATGTCTGACAACTAAGTATTATGATTCCTGACGACATCAATTAATATTAAAATATATTTTACCATAAACAAAACTGAATGCTAGCTCCTAGGTGCAGTTATGTATTTTAAATTAGGAAAATGAGGTTTCCTATAAATCTAATGCTATACCTAATTTACGATTCATATGGCTTTTTTAAAAAAATCGATAAGTGAATGATTTATAAATTGTATATGCTTGTAATTCAGTATTAGATCAATTAATAGTAGATCAATTAATAGTAGGAGAAGATGGGATTAGAGTTTGAAAACTACACATTTTTTTTTATAACTATTAGCTTTCTAAGAGAATTTACCAAATTAATATTATTAATGATTTATAATTACTTGAAATTTTAAATTAAATTTCAAAAGTTCAAGTGTTTTATTTTTAAAATAAAATTAAAATCAGAAATTACAGTTATGAACAGCTTGTTGTAAAGCAGTCGGATGTTTTTGATTCTCAAGCATACACGCCATCACATATATTAACGATTCTAGTTACGAATGCATAGGAGAAATTTTTTTCTTCAAAGACTTCCAACACCCACCAAAAGTACTAAAATAAAACAAATATATACCAGTAATTAAACTTGTCAATTTCTTTCCAAAAACGATTAAAATAGCAATGATAATCAATGCTTTTATTAGTAAGAGTTACCCCTAGTGGTAAAGGGGTCACAGCTGTGACTTCCGCCACCAGGGTTCGAGGCACGGCCACTGGCAGGTTTACATAGGGGAATTGCCAGCCTCGTGGGATTAGTCCTTGGGCCTAGGAAGCCTTTGGGAGACCCGCGGTTATTCAAAAAAAAAAAAAAAAAAGAGTTACCCCTAAATTGCCTAGAGGATTATCTTTCCACAAAATATCATGTGGTATGACTGATCTTTATACAAAAGACCATCTTGTTTTGTATCTTAATTATATATATAAAATAATCCAAAGAAATAGAAAATAGTTAGGTTTTGGTCTCTACCAGTCATTGTGAATCGAGTCATTTAAACATTCATTCTCCAATATGCCAAATCAATGATACTAATGGTATAGACCATTTGACGGTAAGTAATGTTGTGTCGATAAGTTTATGTCAAAAGCTGAGGAGAAGGAACAAAGATCCGAAAAGACTGAAAATCAGAAGAAACATAGAAGTTCAAGCATGAAAAACCTAGTATTATATTTAAAACTGTGATACCATATCAAAAACTTAGTTCATGTAAAGGTTTTCTTTCTTAATAAGATAAAAAGACGTTGCCTTATATACAAAGCCAAAATATGGCATAAACTCAACTCTTGACCTACTTACAATAAAAATAGTCTAACGTTTATATGTGATGGTCCGATAAGACCTAATATGAACGGGTGGGCGTACGGTTTTTCGGTTTGGTTTCGGTTTGATTTTTTTTGTTATTTGATTTTTTGGGTTTCTAGAAACTGAAATCATATAAAAACCGTATGTAATTCGGTTTGGTTACGGTTCGATTTTTACGGTTTGTCCATATATATATTTTTTGGTGAGATTGTTACTTTGGACAAAAAATACTATCCTTACATAGGTCCAAAATTTTAGTAGATATCATTTTTTTCCAATTTTCTCGTAATATAGGATCATCGCGAAAATTAATGCGATGAGAAATAAAATAAATTGAAAATATAAAATATTTGCAACGAAACTTAGAAAAAATAATTTAACTCATTAGAGAAGCCCAAAAAATATCCGAAAGGGGTTAACAACATCGAAATGCACTTCAGCTGAATAACGTGGTATGTCTTAGAATAAGACAAACTTGGTTGTGTATAAACATAAGATAAGATACTTTTTTTTGCCTAAATAAGTGTGCTTCTTTTAAAAATTAAATGGCACAACCATTTAGGTTTGTGTATGGTAAAATAATGAACGTGTTATAATTTGAGAAAAATATTGACAAGAACGTGAACTTTTAAATTTGGGACGGAAAAAACATGAACTTTCAAAATGTTATTTAAATCATAAAGTTTAGTTTAAATTTTTGTAAAAATTGTCAAGTTTCGTTGACTTGGCCGTTTCGAGCATAACATTAATGATGCCGACATCGACCTTACTTCTCAAACTGCTGACCTACATCCTGTACTATATCCTGTGCTACATCCTGTACCAGAAATCCGAGAAGGTCTTATGACGCGTTCAAATTCTAAACAACTCAAGAAAAGGTTCAATTTAGCTGTGCAAGACATTCTAAGCTCCTTAGAGCTGGAGGAAGTAAACTGGTCCGTAGCACCCCATACCGGATATGATCCAATAGCCGAGGAAGAGCTTGCTGAAACTTTCACCCAAATGAGTCTTGAACGAACTACTCCCTAAGGTATGAAATCTTCTGTGACAGGTCCAGAAGCCCCTAGAAGCCAAAAGAAGACTTTGGAGCTGCAGGAGACGTACGAGACAAGCTTCACTTCCGAGAGTGATCAAGAGAGTCAAGATCAAGACTCTCCTATTTTTAATTGGGCTTTGGCCCGCTATCCACGTGCTCCTATTTTTCTTATTTCAAATGACATGTGGTTAAGGTGAGGTTGATGCGCTAAAACAAGCTGGGTTTCATGTTTATTTGGCATGTCACAAGAAAACTTGTGAAGTTCTAAAGACCAGTGCAACTCATCGTGTGGAAGAGGAGTATCTAGGGGTTTTTGGAATGAGATTTAATTAGTGGTAGTTCTTTTTTGTAATCTGTTATTTTTGAATGCAAACATATTATTATTAGATATTGAATTACCTCATTCTTGTATAAAATCTTAGCTGTTACATTTCTTTTAAGAAAAAAAGATAACATTAATGGTAAAAAATAAATTTTATATTCTTAAATAGATTTCTTAATGGTAAAAACGTAAATAGATTTCTCAAAAGTTCGAGCTATTTAAGGACTTTCTGATATTGTTTTTTAAAATCTGTTTGTGTGGATTTCAAAATCTCTGAAGTATATCTTGGATTTTGATTCTAATAATTTACTCATGAAACTCCAAAGAAATTTCATTTCAAATGATTTAATATACAAAGATTTTACAAGTCTTTTAAATTTGAATAACACTGGATTTTAATGAAGGATTTTAAATCTTATTTGAATAACACCTAACTTTAAAATCTATTAAACATGATTTACAAATATAAGATCCAATAACACCAAATTTTAAAGCTAGATTTAGAGTCATTAGTTGAATAATAGTGTTGGATTTCAATTCTATTAAAACCCATCATTGAATAACACCACCTTAATGTTGATTTGTCGAAGCATTCCAAGAGATTTAAACCTAATTCTTGCTTTGATTATGAAGATTTAATTTATTGATGTAGTGAAGATTTCTTTTTAATCTCTATCTTCTTTAGATAATTTAATCATGTATTTATTTATCCTTTTTGCTTTTGTTTTTATTTTGATCATGAATAGTTTCATCTTTGGGTTATGGGTTTGGTAGATTATGATAGAGTGATGATTGATTTGTGTTACTTAAGCGTAGAATCTTTCAGATTTCTTCGTTTGAGATGAGTTTAATGCTAGTTTTGACTTACGGGGTTTATGTGAAAGTTAGCCATATTGCACCTATGGCTCCACAAATGCGCAAATTCTCTTGCAGCCTAGCCAAAGTAAAACAGCATAGCATATTAAGACTGGGATTGCGGGTGAAGAATATTCAGAAAGTGAGAGAGAAAGAAGAGCAGCCTAAAGATGACTTCATGTTGATTCCATCCTATATGTTGAGTGGTGATCACATGAAGATGCAGATTTCCATCGCAGATAAAGATGAATATACTCATATATGATATATGTTTGGTCAGTAGAAGTAGGTACTTGATTTAAAGTTTAGTTCTGGCGTTAAGTCGTTAATTTGATTTTGTAGTTTTTTTGCATTGATTTTGCAATTAGCAATTTTAGTTAATGGAATATAAATTTCCATCCGCTGGATGGTTGGACGATTGTCACAATTCTGCTAGTTTTCTATCAACATTTAATTTTTCTTAGTGATGACCTTTTTTAACAAGTTTAAGCTTCATAAGCCTATAGTAGTGTGATTCGGCTACATAATTGCTTATAGCACAAACTATAATAGTTTTATTTTGGCTATAGAATTTCAATGTTTTGGGTGAATGAGTTTGCTTTGGTTTGGGTAGCTAATTAACTGTTTGGTGTTATTGTGTGTTTTAGTGTAATTATAATGAGCATCTAGCTTGTTCCTTGTGTTGCAAGAAATTGGAGAGATGTTCTGAAGATTGAGCATCGAGGACATTCGATGCAGAGCCATGGAGAAGATCATTGAAGCAACCACGTAAAGGAATTGAATCATCAAGCCATGAGAAGATTTATGTTTTCTCCCGATGTTCCTGCCCCATACCAAACTACAACTACATTGGCTCTTACATGGATCTCTAAGTGAATACCATAAGCAACTTAAATCTGATTATAAATGGGTCACATTTAGTTTAGTATAGCTTAAGTTAGGAGATGGACAATTGCTATGTAATGTGACTTATGATGATGTTTCTAGCAAATACAGAAGGTGATGATGATGTTTCTAGCAATTGTTTCTAGGAGACAATTGCTATGACTTTGATATGTTTCTAGCAATTGTTTCTATGAGACAATTGCTATGACTGATGATGTTTTGTTTCTAGGAGACAATTACTATGACTTTGATGATGTTTCTAGCTAGTACCAAAGGTGAGGAGACATATTTTCTTAGATTCTATATGTAATGAGACTAATGAATCAAAGAGTAAGAAGATGCAGATGAGAACATTTCAGCTAAGTTAAAAGGTTACAGAGTCATCTCCAAGAAAAAAAAACCTTCAAAAGATAACTTCAGGTTGATTCCATCTTATATGTTGAGTATTGGTGATCACTTGAAGATGCAGATGATTATATATTCATATATTAGATTTGTTGGGTCAGTAGAAGTAGGTGTAGTTTAGTTTGTTTTGACCTGCCACTCACCATATATTAGGCGTTTAAAGATTCATCATCCACAGTGGAACTTGTCCAAATAGATCTCCTAAAATGAAAATTAATTACAAAATTGTTCTACATATATATTTGTAAAGCGCGTTTGAAGCAATGAATATATGGAATTGAGATTCGTTAAAAAAACAAGAAAAATCCAAAATTTTAAACTTGCAGCGATATGAATTCTAAAGGAACCGAGATCAAATTTGGAAGATAGACACAGTGAGAAAACCGAACAATCCCTGAATCTATCTGAATCTTCTTGAACATATCTCCCCTCAAAATATAGATGCAAGCCGCTCCAATTTGACCGTCGCCACAACACATGATTAGGGTCTTCTCAAAGATGAAGTAACTAATGCCACAAATCTTATTAACTAACTTAGGCAAGTTAGTTCTTGGAAAAGTCATCAAGTTTATCCACTCCACTTCCTCTCCATCAATCTTCATCTTCGTTACCCAAAGGTCTCGAACTCCCACAATTTGTAACAAAAAAAAAATTATTATTAGTTTTAAGCTTTTGACAACTAAGTTGAGCTTATTTTCGTTCCTACAATTATTGATTTTTGATTTTGAAGATTCAAAAAGCACCAAAGTTTTTCTCAAATTTTTTTTTTCGGAGTTGGGTAATTGGAATAAAATGCTATATACAAATAAGGTCGATTTTGTAGAAGGGCTATAAAAATTAAGTCAAAAGCTCCAAGATTCACATCACAAAGGTCAAGATTGACTTATGTCAAATAAATGATTCATACTATTTTACCAAGATAGCTTCGCATGATTTGGTTGAATTATTTATTAACCTTTGTTAATATTAAAACCTTATGTTCAATCTAGGTAAAGATACATAGACAACGTTTTTAATATCCACCAATAGACAGACTAAATACTACAATTGTATGAACATTATTCATTCTCATTAGCATATGTCATTACTTATTGGATAGATGATGCAAACAAGTTTCGTTTAATCTATTATCTAGTGGCGCTTACTTAATTATTCTATTATAAAAATAATTAAGAAAGAAAAGATTTGTGAAAAAAAACAATTACAATCTTTGTCGTAAAAAAATACGAATGAACAATATAAACCACATGGTTTATTTTATACTTATACTAATAACAAATGTGCTTAATATCCCATCTTATTTTATCAAAGTAGAACAAAGATAAAACAAAAAAATAACCTTAAGCCATCATTTCTGTTAAATAGAGATCATATATTCAAGATCGAAGAAAATTAATAAGAATTTAAAACGGAATAATCCAAGTCATGCTGGAATTTATACTCGCATCGTCTCACATTTCCAAGCAACGTTCCCATCACCTTTCCGGCCGCATCGGTTGTGAATTTCACCGGAATATCGGGACAATCCGCCATCAGGAAACCATTTCTACCTCTAACATCTGTTTTCAGTGCATACATAATCTCAACCCGTAAATTCCAAATCATGTCGCCAATAACTTTCGGCATCACCACTTTCTCAAAAACAAGATATGTTTTGTCTCGGGGAACAAATTCTCCGAGATATTCCCAAGATGAGGAGTTGGAGATAACTTGGTCGCCTCGGAGTAAACGAGAACTGAGTGTACGTAGAGAGATTTTACAGCCCGTGACTGGACTCTTCGCTGCAAAACCGATCCTCCAATCAGAGGCGGAATAAACGTTTTCCTTTACGTCTACGTTTGTGACGGAGACAGAATTGGCAAAAAGCTCTATGTAACACCTTTGTTTGTTGTTGATAAGACCTATTAAGATGAGCTTAAAACCAAAGAGGAAACCGGTAAAAATAATGTACGAAAAGCAGCAATAAGCTGGAGTAATATTGAAGGGCTCTCTAGCCATTATGGGAACAACATATATAGTTAAGATTGGTTCATATATATAGGTACGGTTTTGTCACTAAATAAATGAAAAGTTTCATTTTTATATTTAGCCTTTAATTCTTTCTGATATGACATGTTTTGATTTGATATATATTAATTATTAATTAGATGATATCCACACATAATTAATATAAAAGCAAAACAGAAATTTTTGATATTAAAGTTTAAATGTTAGTATATTTTTTTTCTTACATTTGTTTAAAACTTTATAGATAGTTAGATACATTTTTAATATCACAAGCTAGATGTCTATTAGAACGTTTTTTTAATTATAATGTTAAAAATCTTTAATTTCTTAAAAAGTTATTGATACTATAAGTTTAAGATTTTTTGAAAAACAAAGTTATGTTTATCCAAAAAAAATAGAATATGAAAATTTTCTTATTTTAGAAATATATTTTTCAAAAATTTAAAATCATTTAATGGTAGTTAGATTTTAGTAATTTAAAAATAAACTTGTTACTTAAAAACTTATTTAGAAGATGTTTCTAGAAAATATTTTGTTAATTAAATTTTTAAAAAAGATTATGAGTATGTTTTTAAGTTAGGAAACTTGTTTACAGTGAAACGTTTGTTTGCCAACATTTATTATATAACTCTCAACAGTGCTTGACACTTGTCAAAATATTAGTAAGTACAAACCCTTTTTTTTTTTTGGTAATCGATAGGAGACATGCTTTATTAATAAAAGAAAATAATTTACAAACGAATATTACGTGGGTACGCAGCCCCATTCATATCCTCTAACAAAACCGGCTTAACAACATCCGGGCAATCAATAAACGAATGAAAACCAAGCGATAAAGAGAACGCATAGTTCGCTAATCCATCGGCAAGACGATTAGCTTCCCTATACACGTGAGAAATACGGACTATCCAGTCCCTCGATAAGATGTCATAGCACAAACGTACTAGGAAAGATAACGGGTGAGAATCACTAATCCCCGCTGTAAGAAAACCCACCACCAACTCCGAATCAATCTCCAACTCCAACAGAGTTATCTTACGCTCCCATGCAATGTAGAGACCATATCTCCCCATAATTCCGCTAACGGTGCGGTGCAGATTCCAACATTCAATGCAAAACCACCATACCAACCTCCATCTTCTCGCCGGAGAACTCCCCCTGTTGCGGCCAAACATTTTTTTAAAAAAACCTTACCATCATGTGTTATTAACAAGATTGCCACGCTGATGTGTCGCTCTCACAACGATTTGGTTTCTATTTAGATAATTATCCAAGATTTATTAGACTATTTACAGAATTTGCCATTAGTCTCATATATCCCATTAATAATTAAAAACATACACTTTTTGTTTATCTTATATTAATATATTTTTATATTTATATTTTTCTTTATATACATTTATATAATATTTTTATTTATATTTATATTTATATTTATATTTATGTTTATATTTAAATGATAAAATATATACATTTGGTTCAAGAATCTCAAATTCAAAACTACAAAATCTTTACATCTCATAAATTTTTTAGTTAAATAAATAAGATAATCTCCTTTCTATATATGTTACAAATACTTAAAATCCTATTTTTTGGAGGAGTACTAACTTTTCGAAGAAAAACATTATAACCACATTTATATATAAACCAAAATCTGGCCACATTATAACCATTTCGTAAATAATCAATTCATAATATAAGAATCTTAGATTTGGAACAATACAAAATCTTAGCTTGGAAACTATCTAATCATCTTTGCTAAATTTTGGATTTCTTATACTTATTAAAAAAATAAAAAATTCTTTTTATACTACAAAATCTCGAAATCTTTAAAACATACGGAAAGATATATTGCCATAAATGGTAACATTTCGTCAATACTTTTTTTATCACGTTGAAGCTTTATTCAAGGTTCAAATATTTCACGGGTAAAACATATTCTTATATGAAATAGTCCCAAATTTGAATAAAACAAAAAAAAAAATTGTAACATGTTTCGTTTTTCACAAACGGATCTTGGATCCCGGATAATAATTTTAATCATAATAATTTTACTTGAATCACTTCATCTCGCACATCGTGCGGGTTGTTATCTAGTTTATTATATAACTCTCAACAGTGCTTGACACTTGTCAAAATATTAGTAAGTACAAACACATTTATTTTTTTTTGGTAATGTCTCCTATGCTTTATTAATAAAAGAAAATAACTTACAAACGAATATTACGTGGGTACGCAGCCGCATTCATATCCTCTAACAAAACCGGCTTAACAACATCCGGGCAATTAATAAACGAATGAAAACCAAGCGATAAAGAGAACGCAGAGTTCGCTAATCCATCGGCAAGACGATTAGCTTCCCTATACACGTGAGAAATACGGATTATCCAGTCTCTCGATAAGAAGCCATAGCACAAACGTACTAGGAAAGACAACGGATGAGAATCACTAATCCCCGCTGTAAGAAAACCCACCACCAACTCCGAATCAATCTCCAACTCCAACAGAGTTATCTTACGCTCCCATGCAATGTAGAGACCATATCTCCCCATAATTCCGCTAACGGTGCGGTGCAGATTCCAACATTCAATGCAAAACCACCATACCAACCTCCATCTTCTCGCCGGAGAACTCCCCCTGCTGCGGCCAAGCCCGGATTGCCTCTCGACGCTCCGTCCGTATTTAGCTTAACCCAGCCCTCCACCGGCCTTTTCCACGAGATCATTTTTGCTACTCTCCCCGCAGCCCTTCCCTGACCACCCTCATTCTGGTTTGCTTTGACCACCTCGACGGCTAGATCTTTAATAAATTTCACCCTGTCTCGGCACTTCCCGTTTACACCAAAAACATTGCCACACCGCCATTTCCAACCCCACCATACCGCCATAGCAAACATAACAGCCCATGGACACCCATCAACTTCCTTGCTATCTCCCAGATTCTCAAACACCCACTCAAGCAATGATTGATGAAAGAAAGTACCTCGTTTTCGGGCCGGGAGTATTTTGATCCATATACCAAGCATTGATGGGCAATCACAAAGTATATGAATTATCGTCTCCTCCCCTCCTTTGCAGACCTGGCAGATCCCATTATCGCTCAGATGACGTCGATATCTCTCCATATTAGTCATTACAACTTGATTAACTCCTAGCCAGAGAAAAATTCTAACTCTCTCCGGGACCTTAATCTTCCATATCCGATCAAACATCATACTCTCGATCTGTCGTGGTGTGTTATCTTTCATGAGAAACTCATATGCATTTATTACAAACACATTTAGTACTTAACTTATTCTAATAAAACTAAAAAAAGTTTTTTAAGATAATAGCTTTTAGATTAAAACGGATCTAAATCTAATATATTAATTATAGATTACTTTTAAACTTTAAAGAGTAGTTAGAAAATTGTTAAGAATTACATGAAATATCATTTTTGAGCCATTTCAAATAATTCATTAGGATACTTGGGAATAAATTTGCAACTACCAATAGTTTGGTTACACATGGACAAGTCACCGTAGATGACGTCGGAAATGGGGTCCCCAGATTTCAAAAGGAAGCTTCCCCTAGTTGTTTCTTTTGCTCCTACCAACTCCGCTTGAAAGTTGTTTTACACATATTATCATATTATCAACTACATCAACTATGGAAGCCAAATCATAACCATGTCTCGGTCATAGCAAAAGAACAAGACGCTCATCCATGAATTTGCATACTCTGGCGTATATCGGCTAACCAGACTAGTTAGTCCTTTCAAAAGGATTCTTAGAGAGGGTTATGCCTTTGCCGACATATAACATTTCTTATATTAAACATTGGGAAGCTAGAATACCTCTCTTAGGATGATATTTAGAGGATCTAGATAGATGAAGTATATGTTCGTTCTTTAGTGGACGAGTCTTGCATCTTAGAGCTTCTTTATTGGTAATACCCAATATGGGTGTCTAAAACAATTTTTAGAATTAATTTTATTACTCCTTTTGTTTTAAAATATAGGATGTTTTGGCTAAAAGTACAAAGTTTAAGAAACTAATTATTTTTTTTGTTTTTATATTTTTAACATTAAAATCATAATTTAATATTTACTTAAAAGAATTTAGGCAATGGAAAAATTTACCGTAGAATATAAATAGTCACAAAATTGTATAAATTTAATTCTTACATGAAAACTTGAATGTTTTTGTTCAAAACATCTTATATTGTGAAACAAATTAAAATAACTAAGACATCTTATAATATGAAACAGAAGAAATATTAGTTTAATTGAGTGTCTAAAAGAGGGGGTATTAAGTGTCTATGTGAAGTAACTATAAAAGAGGAGGAGTATCTACAGTTTTAATTTATTATTATTTTCTATTTTTTAAAAGATACTCATCTCTCCTCAATTCACCAATAGAAGTGGTTTTAGAGCATCTCCAATGGTTAGATACTCTAAGAGAGTATCTGCCCAATATTATCATAGTATTTTAAATATAATTATATTAGTTAATTAAATTTTAAGTGAACAAACAATTTAAACCAATCATATTAATAAAAGTGACACAGAGAGTTTCTAAAGAAGAACCCAAAGGCTCTTAAATGAGAAATTGAGAACCCATACTTACTATCGTTCTTCTTCTTTTTTTGATTATTTTGTATTATTAAAATATTAAGAGACTCATTAAAACCACCGTTGGATATACTTTAATGCTCTCCATTAATTGCCAAGACACAAATTTTCTGCCGACGAACAAATTAAACTACGGCGGATCCAAAATCTCATCCGCACAATTGTAAGTAATTATTAATTTCTAAAAGATATTCAATTATCAAATGAAAAAAAAAAAACATGTAACATACAATTATATCATATTAATCACTATATTCGCTCGTACATTTTTGTTTGACTATTATTAAAATAAACATAAAAGAAACAAATACTACAACTAAATGTTTTCAAAAACAAATATATATATATATATATATATATATATATATATATATATATATATATCACTCAATAATATGTTAAGAGTCACATGCCGGCTATGAATATGCGTGATGGTTCATAAACTAATTATAAAACTAACCAAAATAATGAAAAATGGTAGGAGTACAAAACCTAGTTTATAGGCGTCTAAATATTAAAGTTTACATATAGTTTAATCTGGCTTTTTAGTTGAATCGCGTAACTGAACAAAATAATATAAATATTTAAATTTAACAAAAAATCAAAATATTTAGAACTGTTTTCAAAAATCATGATTTTGTGATGTCAATATTGCGGGTATTAACTTAGTTACTATATAAATTAGCTATCAACGGAAGCTAAGATCAAAAGTGAGTTAAAAGAAAATCGGAACTATACTTTTATCTTTTAAGGAAAATTCCATAAAATATACAACCTAATTATTACTTTCACTAAAATAGATGAATTTCTAATTACGTGCTTAATAAAATACATGAATTCATTTTTATCTTCCGTTATAATACATAAAATTTTAAATTATACCCATTTAACATACACGAGGTGACGAAAAGTAATATCTGTTACGTGTTTATTATTAAATATACTGAAAGTATTTTCAATTCCAAAAAATAAAAAAATTCCAAACATATTTTAAAATTCTTATAAAAAATAGAAGTTCTAAAAAAAAATTTATATTATTAAATTAAAATTATTGTAGGAACGTTACTTAGATGACAATGCTCTGTATGAATATAACAACATAATAAGTTATATTTAGTTGTGTTACATGTAATTTCTGTCATATATGATATAACATATATCTATGATTTTGAAAGATTTGATATTGTTTGACAAACAATAAATTAACATATTCGTAAATAATATATTATCTAAAAATATAAATTAATAAGTTTGACAATTTCTTTGAACTTTTTTTAAAGTCTTCAATTTTGTGAAAGAAGAGTGACACTGAATCTTCTCAACGTTCTCATGGATTAGGGTTAGATTATGACACCTTATATCAACGTTCTCATGGATTCGGATTAAATTATGACACATTATATCAATATGTCCAGCAATATCTCCGAGATCGGTCTTATGCTTAGCCCTTAATTTGATATCTAGTTGTTCGTAAACGACATCGTTTGGATTATCCTCCACAACAAAATCAACTGAGAATACCTTTTGATTTGGACAATTACTTTTTTGAGAAGTATTTAAAACGGCAGCGTTTAAGGAACTGAGCCTCACGGCAGTATCTCCTCCATAGTAGATAGAATACCTGCAAGACCATAGACAAAAGAAACCATTTGAAGCATCAAATTAATATTATTATATATTACTCTCCATTTGGACCGGTCCAAAAATACCTGGAGTTAGGGTTTGTGACGAGAAAATCAACGTGCCACGTGGCGGTGGAGGGAGAGACCGCAATGGATTGGATGTTGAATTTGGCCTGATAGGGAGCTTGGTTGATGAAGTACACGATTATTAAGGTGATTGCGCCGAGGTACATGGGTGTTAACAAAGCTATAATTTCCATGAGAGTGGGTTCACGATCTCTCGGAATAGTAATTATTGGTCGTGACCACCATCCACGACGAGGAGGAGGAGTGGCTGAGGACGGTGGCATTGGATCTCCGATCAAGGAGTAAGAAGAATCGTTGGTTTCGGAAGCCATTTTTACGTTTGTTTTTTTTTTCTTTTTCTTTTGGAGTAAGGTCATATGTTTTGAGAGAAAGAAATATTTTATAGAGACGTAAAGAGAAATATGGTTTACAAATTTACAATAATTTTGATTGATCTCAACTTTTTGTTTTCTTTCTTTAAAATGATTATGTGTAGATAGGATAGCTATTTTGGGGTTATTATGTATTTACAAATACAATCAAGAATTGAATAATATGATAACAACTTCATTTTTCTAATATTTAATTTCTTTAAGATAATCTCATCTAGGATTCTATCCCATATTGCATTTTTTATTTATTTTAATGCTTTGCTTCTTTTGGAAATCATACATATTTTTATAAAAGTGTTATAATAAGTCAAATAGCTAATGACACATGTCAAATGTTTAAATTATATGTTTTCTAATTTTAAATTTTAAATTGTCACTTATTTTTTGTTTTCTTTGTTATTTTTCAAATTTAAAATATGAATTTTTAAAATTTGATAAAATCTAGCACAAACTAAATTATATTCTTTAAATCTTTTGAGAATCCTACTAATATTATTTGGGAAGCTTTTACCCATTTCAATGCTTAAATCTGAATTATGCATCCATTTTAATACATCTCGTATCGAATTTGAATGTGTAATCGAATTTTAATGTGCTCAACACCATTTGTTATTTCGTTTAGTTTTCTAACCTAAGTTACAAAAAATCAACATATATGCTCAAAGATTATTCGTAATAGATTATGATTGATCCAATTTTTTTTTTTAAAGTTGCTGTTTATCATTTATGCATATGGATGATTTTCAGTAGATCGTTACATAAGGATTTAGGAAGATGCATTAGGAAGATCATATGTCGACTCTTAGGATAGTTCCAAGTTTGAGACCAAAATCCGTATAAGACCAAGACACAATGGGAATTATACGTCCCAAAAGAGGCTTTAATAAAACCAACTTTAAGTGGTAACTAGTATCCCGCTGCTCGTTTTGTCTAACGGATGATTTTCCTTCTCTAGAAAACATATGAATTACTGCTTAGATTTGTATAATCTTGTATTTGTTTCGATTTCTCAAATTTTAATCTTGAAATTAAATGCCACATTGAGTTGGTTACTTTTGTTAATTATATTGTGAGGTTACAAGTTCCACTAGATGAGTATACATTTATTTTCTAGAGAGACTACTCGTTACAACTTGGTAATATTCATAACTAACTTTTGTTAGTTTTGCATTTCAGTGTAACTGTGGATATATATCTTGCTCTTTTTTTTGTACTAAACTAAGGAACAACAATCTAATAAAAGATGAAGAAGAAGCTGATGATGAAGATGTTGATGAAAAAGAGTAATCATATCCTTTGTAGGTCGTTTTTCTGAGGCTCTTCTAATACATTTCTGATGTCTTTTTATTCCCTTTTAAACGAATATTTTCCATGGCTCATTGTTTTACTTAAAGCTAAACGAATACATTTCATGATTTTTCTCCAACCATCACTATACTAGGCTGCATGTTTATTTGGGAATGGTCATTCAATCATATTTTTATTCAACGGGAATTTGTGTAGTTAATTTAAAATATTTCGACGGATACAAAAAAAAAAAAAGAGTTATCCAATAATTTTAACTCAAATTAAAATACTAAAAAAAAACACTGTCATGAATACAAAACTTGTATTCTCTATAAAGGATTAATCATAGACATGATTTCATCAATCGTATAGTCAAGTCTCTGTTATCAATTAATAAGAATCATCACACTAATCTTATATGGTATCAGAGCTTCACGCTCCTAAAACCTAAAGTTTTCTAATTAACGTCATTTTTTTCTCCAACACAACTGATGCCATCAATCTCAACAAAAACACCATTCTTAATATTGATGTGTCCAATGTTTCCAAACTCACAAGCACTAACTATTTGATTTGGAGTTTACGAGTCCATGCTCTTCTTGACGGAAATGGTTTCGCCGGCCATCTTGATGGATCAAATGTGACTCCATGGGCCATTGACACTGTTTCGGATGTTGTGTCTGACAATCTCGAGACTTCGTCCGTTGGAAACGCCAAGATAAGCTGATATATATAGTGCCTTCTTCGGTGCTATTTCAACTCCTCTCCAACCAATGGTCTCCACTGTTTTCTGATTTAATTTGGGAAAAAATTGCTCCCACATATGCTAAGTCGATTTAGTAAAGTTCGCTTTGCTATTCCGTTCTCGAGTTTGGTGTATAAGGGCGGTTTCGGAAAATTATTTATGAACTGTTTCCAACTCGCTCAATTCCAAATAGAAATAAATCTAATTTAGATTGATATTTTGCTATATTTTATTGGTATATAGACAAAATCAGGAAATACATAATCAAAAATAGGAAACAAAAGTAAATATTAAACTTTTCTTTTTTTTTGTTAAAGGAAACATATTAAAATGAAGAGACTAGATTTTCATGTAAATAAGTTAATGATAGCCTTAGAAATTTGTCATCCACCGAAAAATTGTGAAATCTAATCCAAACTTTTAAAAACGTTCAACGGGAAGTATAAGGAAAGTAGGGTTTTAAGCATCTTTTCTTCTGTATCTCTATAAGTAGCGAAGTCTTAACACACCTCATCTCTTATCCTTCGATAGAGATGGTAAACGGCACGAACACCGAGCTATTCCTCTCTGGAGAAGCATCGAGCAGCCGCCCAAAGAGGCAAAGAGTTCTCTCCATGGAGAATGATGGAGGAACGGCGAGTGGAAATGAAGTGGCACGATCAGTGACACTGTTCGAGCTTGATCTTCTTGACTGTCCCATTTGCTGCAACAAACTGACGGCTCCTATCTATCAGGTCTCTCTTCTTCCTGGTTTAAAACTTTTTATTGATATGATTTTGTTGATATGAGACTTTAGATATATAACATCCATTAGCTTGAAATTCATGTAGTGAAAATATTAAGTTTGTTTCATTTAGTGGGAAAGTCGGCTTTTACATACCCCAATATTTTGACTATGTTGAATTCATACATTTAGGTTTCCCCTGTGCTAAAACATACTTTAACTTTTGATAATTTTGAATTACAAACCCGAAGTCGACATTTTGTGCCAAATCGTGCAGTGATTCGTATAGGACACTTTTCCTTTTGGTCAAGAAAACATAATTTGATGATTTTTTCGATTTCTCAAATTTAATCTTGATTGCCACATAGAGTTGATAAGGTGTTTTATTATTCTTTTTTTTTCTATTAGATATTTATTTATTTGATAGGTTTTGTTTTTTGATCAAAGACTTATTTACTAGACTAGTTGAAAATACATTTACTATGTTTTTTTTTTTTCTCTTTTGATGCCGTTAGTGATTTGCTTGATATCGATTATTTTCTCTTTAAAACTTCGATAATATTAACTACTAACTTTGTGGTTTTAAATCTCAGTGTGACAATGGACATATAGCATGTTCTTCTTGCTGTATTAAAGTGAAGCACAAATGCCCTTACTGCAGTTTGAGCATTGGTATCTACCGATCTAGAATAATGGAAAAAATTTTGGAAGCAGCCTTTGTCCAATGCCCAAACGCCAAACATGGCTGCACGGAGAAGATCCCATACAAAAAAGAATCAGAATCAGCCCATGAGAGGGAATGCAGCTTCACTCTTTGCTACTGCCCTGAAACAAACTGCAACTACACCGGGGTGTATAAGGATCTCTACGGTCATTACCATGCTAACCACAAGACTGATTACACATTGTTCAAGTGTGGCCAGTACAATGACGCATGGGTACTCATCAGCGACCAGGGGGTTTTCGACTTTTTGGTCCTTCAAGAATCTGAAGATGGTCCATTGGTTGTTGTTCAATGTTTCAAGGAGTCATATGGAATGTGTGTGACTGTGAACTGTATAGCACCTTGTGCTCCAGGAGTTGGGGAATTCTCCTATCAACTCATCTACCAGAAGGGAAGTGACTTTGTTACGTTTGAATCCGAGGAGATGAATAAGATTCAAGAAGTGACCTCCCAAACTCCATGGAATAAATACATGTTGATTCCTTACTATTTACTAGACGAAGGCCCTATGTTGAAGATGGAAATTTGCATTCGCCGATCAGGAGAAGAAGTATAAGAAGATGATGGTGATGGTGATGATGTGATGAAGAAGAGGTGTAATTATCATATCATCATATCTCTTGTAGTAGGTTATTAGGTTCATATATATGTGGCCTAGTAATGTATTTCTGATGTTTGTTTTGTTGTTGTTGTGGTTGTTGTTGTAGCTGCTTTCATCTATGAAAGCTAAACTTTCATCTTTCATTTTTTTTTTAATAAGAATGTTTTTTTTTTGTAATAATAATTCACTTTGATATTTAGTCCAACAAAAGATATTAGAATTGCTCTCTTAGTTTTTTCAATATTTAATTTTAATTTCTTGTTTGTTGATGATAGAACTACCATGTATAGTCGGATTCTTTGGCTAAATTAGCCCTTCATTTCTTTGTTAACAATGTCCTTACTTTGACCAACAAAAAAAAGTAGTTATTTTTTAATAAGAGGAAACAGTAATTGTATTTTTGCAAACTATGACAGATTAGTGTTATACTGTATTTATAAATTGATAGTGTGGTTTAATATTTAACAAACACATAGATTCCATATAATAACTAAAAACCGGAAAAATAAGTTGATAGATATGTGTTTTTTATGTTATTATTAGCATAGAGAAATAATGTGTGAAAAAGTTGGATATGAATTTGAAAAAATGATTGAATTTTCATCATGTACAAATTAAAATTTTGGGTGTTTTGTTTTTACAAAAAAAAATTAATTTAAGAAAGTAAAAAGTTTTCATATGAAGAAATAACTTAAATTTATGAAATTTATTTGATCGAAAATTTCATCATGATTAAGTGGATAATTTATTTAAATTAAAAGTCAAATATTAAGAAGATTAGAAGATTTGTTTTTTCTTCAACAAGAGGATTATAAAATATGGTTAATAATTAACTGGATGTATATAGCACAGAAATAATATAAATTAAGTAACACAATTATTTAAAAAAATCTTATAATATTTCCGAAAATATATATTATATTACTATATTTTAATTGTTTAACAGTCAACTTTTGTTAAATTGTTTTAATTAAAATCCAAAATATTAAAAGATAATCTTTATATAAAGATAATTTTGATGCATTAAAAATTTTTTTTGACGAAAATAAAAAGATAAGAGTAAGAAAAAATGTCCTCCACAGATTCTGAAATCTTTTACCTCTGAAAGAAAAACCTTCCGGCGGGAAAATAGAAAAGGGGATTAGGGTTTATACTCATCTGTTGACATACCAGCGAAGCGAATCCGATCGAAATCCGATAGCTATGGCCGGAGAAGCCTCGACTAGCCGCCGAAAGAGGCAACGAGTTCCCTCTATTGGCGAAAATGGTGGAGGAGATGCGGTGGCGCGATCTGGGACGTTGTTCGAGTTAGATCTTCTCGATTGTCCAATTTGTTGTCACGCTCTCACGATTCCTATCTTTCAGGTTTTGTTTCTTACCTCTTCCTACTTCACGCACTGTTCATTCTTCGGGTTTGATTCAGAGTTTTGAAAACTGTTGTGATTTAGGGTTTTTGGATGATTTTGGTGAAAACGTTGAGTATGTGTTAGAATTTTAGATTTACAGTGATTAGCTTAAGATTCATGCCTTAAAGATGTTTAATTTCATTATAGTTACTGAAATGTGGTTATCATGATTCGTAAAGAACACCTTTTTTTTTTCGATTTGATCGAATAGCGAACAGTGAACGAGTTCTGTGAATATATTGCTTGAAGAAACATAATGGATGGTTTTAGATTTGTATAAGCTTGTATTTGGTTCTAGTTTCAGTGATTTGTAATCCGTGTAACTAAGTTTTGTGAGTTTTGTGTCTCAGTGTGACAATGGACATATAGCTTGTTCTTCTTGCTGTACTAAACTGAGGAACAAATGCCCTTCCTGCGCTTTGCCGATTGGTAACTATAGATCTAGAATAATGGAGAGAGTTGTGGAAGCAGTCATTGTTCCATGCCCAAACGCGAAACATGGCTGCACAGAGAAGTTTTCTTATGGCAAAGAGTTGGTCCATGAGAAGGAATGCAGATTTGCTCTGTGCTATTGTCCTGCACCAAACTGCAACTACTCAGGTGTGTGCAAGGATCTCTATAGGCACTACAACGCTAACCACAGGGACACATGGAATGAATTTGGGTGTGGAAATTCCATTGGTGCATGGCTGCGCATCAGTGATAAGATTTTAGTCCTTCAGGAATATAGAGATGGTCCATTGGTTGCAGTTCAGTGTTTCAAGGAGCGAGAAGGAGTGTATGTGACTGTGAACTGTATAGCACCTTCTGCAGTAGGAGTTGGGGAGTTCTCCTATGAGCTCTCGTACAGAACGCCGATGGGAGGTAGGGACACTATGAGGTATAAATCGGAGAAGATGAATAGGATTCAAAAAGTGAGTTTCCAAATTCCGGAGAAGGGCTTCATGTTAGTTCCTCATTATTTCTTGGGTGATTGGTCTACGTTAAAGATGGAAATTTGCATATGCAAGCTAAAAAAAGAAGAACAACAAGACGAAGCTGATGACGAAGCTGATGAAGAAGAAGATGATGAAGAAGAAGAAGATGATGATGATGAAGAAGATGATGATGATGAAGAAGAGTAATAATCATCATATCATATCCATCGTAGGTCGTTTTGTTCGTAACTTCATCTACCCTTTTAATACATTTCTGATGTTTTTCTGCAGCTACTTTACTTTGTTATCTATGCACTCTAAACGAATAAGTTTCATTGCTCATTGTTTTACTTAATGCTGATTTTCCTCTAACCATCTGTTATACTTGCGTTTTTCTTTGAGCATCTTCTATGTTTTTGAATGTTGTGGCCATTGTTTGTTTGAATTATGTTCTATGTGGTGTTGTTGTTCTGGTTTTAGTGCTTCTGAAGGACAAGGTTTGATTCTTCTAACTTGTTTCTAGTAACATTCACAATTGGTGAGATCTTTCTCTAATACTATAAAATCAATTTGGAAAAGGCTTAGAATAATACCTTCCTGTATTACTTTCTTCACTTTCTTCATCACTTTGATATGCATTGATGTAAGAACAATTTCTTTTCTGAGAATTATACAGGGCTTTATCTGATTCCGCAACAATATTTACTCGGCTTTTAGAAACTTACTTGGTGTTGGAGGAGTTTTCCAGTAGATGGTTAGATGTTATACTCTGCATAATGTGATTTACTGATGATCCATAATTTGAGGATCACTCCAATCAGAATCGTCCACATCAGTTATGATAACTTGGTAAGACATTTGCTTAAAAAACGGGTGATGTTAGTAGAAACTTAGTAAAAAGCAATGTAATGTGTCATATGATTGTTCATTGTCAATGTCAAAAAAAAAAAAAAACAATTACGTTATTGATTGATTATAAAATAGAATGTGTTTGGCAATTAGATTAGACTAATTGGGATATGTAATATTAGAAAAAGAGTGTTTGACAAAAGAGAGTGTTTGCAGCATATGCCATTCAAACCCAATAACCCATTATTCTTACAACAAAATTTTGAATGTTAAAGATAGAATCTCAGCTATTAGTCTTGGCAGGAAAGCACCACAAACTGATTTGGATGTAACTAGGGATGTTAATGATGGGTAAAAGCCCAGTGGGTACCCGAAACCCGGTTATAATTTTAAGCCCGTTACCCTGAATTTTTACATTGAAATCACGCGGGTTTAAAATGGGCGGGTCTCGTTTATACCGGGCTTTACATGGGTTTTATTACCCTATCGGGTTTTGGGTACCCACGGGTTTTTTTCTGGTATTTCTATTACATATCAAGTAACCATTGATGAGTCTGGCCTTCTGGGTAAAGACATGGATATTATGCATCACGATTCTAATCAATACAGATATGATCATATACCGAAAGATTGGAAAGTTCACAAAGAACTTCAAAATAATCACTCTTCACAGAAAACAAAATGTTAATTAAAACGTTGGATAATTTTTTTTCAATGTATTTAAAAAAATAATAGTTTGCAAAAAAAGTTAAAACTAATGAGGGCTCATTATTTTTATTTTAATCATTTTTTAACCAGAAAATAAGTGACTTATTAAGTCTCCGGTTCAACTGATCTTGCAAGTGAATTTTTTTTGTTTTCATTTTTTGTTTGATAAAACAAATTGGCTAGCCAAAGCTTTTTCCTTGCTTGCAGCCCCCAAAATCTGAGAACCGGTTCTGGCTCTAATCAATGGTCCAACGAATATATATATGTACTAAATCCTCTTCCTCAGCCTTGCTAAAGTGCTCATGATGTTCTCGGTATGCATGTACTTTTATTTTTTTGAAGTTTAGTTGTGTGCTAGCTTAAACTGAAATAACGAAAAAAAAAAAAAAACTATTTGAGTTAAAAGAAGAAAAGCTAAGGTTATATAAGAGCATGTGTAAGGCAAGTCTCTCACCATAGTCTCTCAAGACTCTCAACTACAAAAATAATAATAAAATAACAAATATTATTATTTAATTATGTTAGTCTCTAAAAAAGTGGAGAGAGTTTCTCATATGAGAGATTATGAGAGATTCTTTCTACGTTTTTGAGAGACTCACCTAATTAAATAATATTATTTTTTATTTTATCATTATTTTTGTAGTTGAGAGATTTTGGTGAAAGACTTGCATTGCACATGGTCTAATATTAGAATTGAGGAAGTGGAGTCTTGGAAATATATTAGAAATTTTTGACAGGTACAATTATCAAATGTGGGAACCTTATCAAATATGGCCTGTAATGGTCCTATACTACCGCTTCCTTGGTCTATATCATATATATATAATAGCTCCAAGCCACACCTTTGTGCTTAAATTCGGGTTTGATGAAACCTCGGGACTCAGTTTGCATGTCAACGTGGAACTTGGAAAAGTGAAAAGATATGAGGTAAGACATGTAACAAATGCTCAGATGTTTTCGTACGTTTGCCATAAAATTGAATAATGTGTCGTTCATGCACAAGGAGGATCAATTAATGAACATAACTAACCTAGAGCCACACGTACGTGTTTTCCTTCTTTTCTTCTGCCTTTTCTGATTCAATCAGTTGACTAAGGATAATGACATGCACAATGGTAGTTAATTATATTGTATCACACATCTTATGAGTTGTAATATTGTCTACTTCAAACATTAGCCACCAAGTATAAACCGGGAAGTTTCTAGGGATGTATGTTTGCACTGATACGGCCGACAAAGCATTTTGAGATTTTGCACATGGATATTAAAGATCAAACTAAATCGAGTGGAGAATTCAAAAGAGACATCATGGAGATATTTATGTTGATAAGTAATTTATAGGTTCGAAGGGTAACTGGATGGAACTTAGGATAAGCTTTGATCATTGGTAAAATATGTAAATGAAGTGGTAACTACGTTATACCAGCGGAGGAATTGTTTTCAGAAAAATAAAACCTTAAAATGATATTCCAGTAGGTTACATTTCTTGTATATTACATCTTGAAGATATAGATTCAGTGTATCCAAATCTTTATTAAGGAAACAACAAAATTCAGTGCAAGATTTAGACCAAGATATTAGGGTTCAGGGAAGCAAAGGCGAGCAATTCTAGGTCCTGCTCAAAGGACGACATGTTCTCTTCAGGCAGTACTGTGACAAACGCTTCCTTGTCCGTCCTTGGAATCCATCAACATAGCCAAGTTGCCTAACACGGGGGCTACATTTCCGGCAACCCAAACCGGAGAACCCCATCCAAAGCTGGCCTCGTAAAGAGGTAGCTTGCACCAGCTACTCACCGTATAGGGTTCATGAGTCTCATAGCTCAACCGAGAATAGTTGGTGAGCATAAGATTTATAGTTTAGAACCGATCATGGAAGATGAGTCTGATGACCCACCCTCGTCTAGGATCATAGTTCGTAACTCCTCCCTCTTTTTTCGTAAGTCTCTAACGGCCTCTTCGATTTTAATTTCCCCTTCTCGACCAATACTCTGTTAGTGTTTTGAAGAACAAAACGAACTCTGTTCTAGCAAAGTATGAAGAACAGAATAAAAAACAGAGTATGGAAGAAAACTTGATCTTTATTGATAAGAGAAACAATGTGTTACACACGATCTCACAACTGTGTTATTGAGTTTGATTCTCTCTATTTATACAACACGAACCAACACGTTTGTTCATGTGTTAATCAAGAGACGCAACTTTACGAATGGACACGACTTATACATTCGTGACTCTTACATAAATAACTAACTTATACAAATATGACTTTAGTTTATACGAACTGATGAGAATTTGATTATAGTTCAACACTCCCCCTTAATCAAATCTCGGCTTCACTCCAAGCTTCTTCCTTAGATCTTCAAACCTTGTTCCACTTAAAGCCTTAGTGAATATGTCCGCGAGTTGATCTTCTCCTTTGCAATACTCTAGTTGAATGAGCCCTTTTTGTTCAGCTTCTCTTACATAGTGATACTTGATCTCTATGTGCTTTGTTCTTCTATGCTGCACCGGATTCTTTCCAATTGCTATTGCCGACTTGTTGTCACACAAGATGGGAACTCCCCCTTCAGTCTTGAGACCAAACTCCTTCAAGAGCCTTTGTAACCAAACAGCTTGGTTTGCTGCACCACATACGGCGATATACTCTGCTTCCGCCGTTGATAAAGCCACGGTTTGTTGCTTGTTTGACTGCCAACAAAACATACCCGATCCAAGAGTAAAGACATAACCTGATGTGCTTTTCATGTCCTTTGTAGAACCGCCCCAATCGCTGTCCGAGTAGCCAATCAGTCTTGGTGTCTCCACACTTGTAAAACTCATTCCAAAGTTTAACGTTCCTTTGACATATCGCAACACCCTTTTTGCTTCTTGGTAATGCTTCACTAGTGGTGATGACATGAACCTTGATAGATAAGAGCTTGCATACATCACGTCAGGTCTTGATGCACATAGGTACAAAAGTCCTCCAACAATGCTCCTATACTTAGTTTGATCACCATATTCTTTGTCATCATCCATCTTCTTTCCCGGTGGTACTAGTGGTGAGTTTACGCTCTTGCTTTCTCCCATTCCAAACTTGTCAATAAGTTTGTTTGCATATTTTTCTTGTGAAAGAAATATGCCTTGATCACCTTGAATTATTTCCATACCAAGAAAATAATTTAATAATCCGAGATCAGTCATCTCGAATTCTTTCTTCATGTTCTCCTTGAACGTGTTGATGAGGTGAATGTTGCTCCCTGTGATGATGAGGTCATCGACGTATAAGCTAACAATCAACACGTCTTCTCCTTGCTTCACGATGTATAAGGCCGCATCATTCATACTTCTCTCAAAACCGTTTTGAATGAAGTAAGAATCTATCCTTCCATACCAAGCCCTTGGCGCTTGCTTTAAACCATATAAAGCCTTGTATAGCCTTAACACCTTTTCTTCTTTGCCTTCAATCACAAACCCAGGTGGTTGTGTGACATAAACTTCTTCTTTTAGTTCTCCATTTAGAAAGGCTGATTTGACATCCATTTGATACAATCTCCATTTCATTTGAGCCGCATACGCAAGAATGGCTCTTATTGTATCATGTCTTGAAACCGGGGCAAACGTTTCAAGGTAATCAACTCCATATTCTTGAGAAAACCCTCTTGCTACTAGTCTTGCCTTGTGTTTGATCGGATTACCATTTGCATCCGTTTTGATCTTGTAGATCCACTTCACACTTATAACACGTTTGTTCTCCGGCTTGTCGACTAGTTTCCATGTCTTGTTTTTCTCAATCATGTTGATCTCTTCTTTCATGGCCTCTCTCCATTCTTTCTCAATACATGCTTCGTTGTAAGTTTGTGGTTCCTCATGCACTAGAAGACATTCTTCTACGACTTCAGCCGCTTCCTCAATGTCCACCCTTGGTGCTATTCTCATGATCTCTTGCATGGATTTGAGTTTCCTTGGAGCTTCGGATCTCTCTCCTTGTGTACTAACATGTATAGATCCAAATTTGGCCGTTAACATCTCCATATCTTCTTCGGATGTCTCCCTTTCATCACTTATATCCTCATAATGATGATCTTCTTGGACCAAAACGGAACTAGTGGTGTTTCCGTCTTGATTTTGTGATGTTTGTGGATCATTGATGGGAAGAACAAAGATCTTCTTTACTTCCTCTTGCTTGTTCCAATCCCACTTCTTGTTTTCATCAAACTCAACATCTCTTGATACTTCAACCTTCTCATTCTCCAAGATAAACACTCTATAGCCTTTTGACTGATTGCTATAGCCAATGAGGATTCCACGCTTTGCCTTAGCTTCTAGCTTTCTTCTCTTTTGATCCGCTATATGCACATAGCATATGCTCCCAAATATCCTCAAGTGTGACACATTTGGTTTGTGTCCACACCACTTCTCTATAGGCGTCATATCATCTTCAATAGCCTTTGATGGAAGGCGGTTTTGAATGTAAGCCGAGGTATACACCGCTTCTGCCCATAACTTAAACGGTAAACCTTGTTCAACAATCATTGATCTTGCCATCTCCATCAAGGATCTATTCTTCCTTTCTGCTACACCATTTTGTTGTGGTGAGTAAGGCAAAGTAACTTGCCTATTGATCCCTTCTTCTTCACAAAACTTGTTGAATTCTTGTGAAGTGAATTCACCACCACCGTCTGATCTTAACGTCTTGATAACGCAACCGGATTGCTTTTCTATCATGGCCTTGAACTTCTTGAACGTTAAGAATGTTTCTGATTTTTGTTTTAGGAAGTATACCCAACACATGTGAGTATAATCATCCAAAAACAACAGAAAGTAACGGCTTCCATCAAGTGATTGGTGTTGCATAGGTCCACATACATCCGTATGCACAATCTCAAGCTTCTCTTCTGTTTTTGTTTGAGATTCTTTTGGAAAGCTTTTTCTTGATTGCTTTCCAAGATTACACGCCTCACATACTTCTTTGTTGACTTTAAACTTTGGTAACCCCTTTACCAAGTCTTTGTCTTGCATTTGCTGCAAACGTTTGTTGCCTACATGACCAAGCCTTTTGTGCCATGTTTCCACTTTCTCTTGCTCACTTGCATTCATAGCTTCTTCTTGAACCGTTTTCATCTTGATTCTGAAACTTTTGTGAGTCATTGGGATCTCCATTATCCTCTTGCCTTTTGCATCAAGTATGATGCATTTCTTGTCTTCAAAACTCACTCGATAACCGCTTGAAATGATTTGAGGAACACTCAACAGATTTTTCTCCAAGCCGGGCACCAAGAACACGTTTCGAATGACCTTCTTGCCATTGTTTGTCATGATGGTAATATCTCCTTTACCGGCAGTCATGACTATTTCTCCATTACCGACTTTGATCGGAACTTTGACATTCTTGTCAATTTTAGAGAAGTATCCCTCCTCCTTAGTCATATGGTTAGTGCATCCACTGTCTACTAGCCAAACATCTTCTTTTGTTGTTGCTTCTTTGACTTCACTTGCACTAAACAACATGTGATCTTCATCACTTGAGTCTTCTTCTTTGAGCGACACTTGTTTGAGTAGTGGCCGATCCTACCACAATTGTAACACTTAATGTTACTCTTCTTATTCTTGCCTTGATCGTTCTCCTTCGGTTTCCTCCAACACTCTTCGTTGGTGTGGCTGCTTCTTTTGCAAAACTCACACCACCTCTTGCCTTGATTCTCACGGCTTCTAGTGTTGTCTTGTTTGGAACCGGTTTCTCTTGCTTTTGTGTGAGCATTGAATGCTCCCTCATTTGTGCTTTCATCTCTTGCAGATAGCCTTGCTTCATGTGCTTTCAAAATACCGATTAGCTCTGTCATTGTTAATGAATCCAAGTCGCGAGTTTGTTCCAAAACGCTGACAATGCTATCGAACTTGGCTGGGAGAGAAATGAGTATCTTCTGAACAACTTGAGAATTTGTTTTCTTTTCTCCATGATAAGTTAATTGATTTTCCAAGACAATTAACTTATCGGTGAATGATTTGATGTTTTCTCCATCATACATCTTCAGATTCTCGTACTCTCTACGCAACGCTTGAAGTTTGATCAACCGTACTTGCGAGGATCCTTCATATTCAGTTTTCAATGCCTCCCATGCCTCTTTAGAAGTTCATGCTGCTGCAATTCGTGAGAAGATTTGATCAGTTACGGCGGTTTGCAAGATTTGCAAAGCCATCGTATCACTAGCCATTGCCTCTTCTCTTTTTGCTTTTGCCGCCGCTGTCTCAGGAGTTTCTTCTCCTTGCGCTGGTTCGGCTGGCACTCCTTCTTCAATCACAGACCATAGTTTTCTGGTCTTAAGAATGGTTGTCATCTTAATGCTCCAGAAGTCGTACTTCTCCCCATCGAATATAGGGATCACTTGATGTGAAGAGCCTTGCATCGTTTCGGCTTATTTTGCGAAACGTATACGAAAAACTTTTTGCCTTTTTCTTGCTGTGATTGTTTGTGCTTTCTCTCTTTGTCCTCTCAATCGATAAGCTCTGATACCATGTTAGTGTTTTGAAGAACAAAACGAACTCTGTTCTAGCAAAGTATGAAGAACAGAATAAAAAACAGAGTATGGAAGAAAACTTGATCTTTATTGATAAGAGAAACAATGTGTTACACACGATCTCACAACTGTGTTATTGAGTTTGATTCTCTCTATTTATACAACACGAACCAACACGTTTGTTCATGTGTTAATCAAGAGACGCAACTTTACGAATGGACACGACTTATACATTCGTGACTCTTACATAAATAACTAACTTATACAAATATGACTTTAGTTTATACGAACTGATGAGAATTTGATTATAGTTCAACATACTCAAGGCCACAGAAGAGAACATGAGATTTCCGATCGATCAAGCTTTCTTGCAGAAGGGAAGGTATCTTGGAACGCAAGTTAGCGAGCTGGATCAGCACTTTGTGATCACAAGTGGTTTTCTTTGAGCATGCAGCTGCGACGAAGCATTTCCATAGAAGTGCAGTGACGCTCTCCACCCGCGTAGGTTGGTCTACTGTTTCTGCACTAGCGGCTTTGGTCCTGAGCTCTTCCACCTTAGAAGCTTTGAACACAAATCTCTTTGTAATGCTGATTCTCTTGCCGGCTTGTTCGTCCACAGGAAGCTTAAAAGCCTCATTGGCTGGTGGGTAAAAATTTGCTGCCACAAATTCTGGACTTACCTTCACAGCATCGTTCTCTCCTCGAGCCGTGGCGGCCCAAGACCGAATGAAAGTCGAGATGGAGGCTGCGTCCGCGATTTTGTGAAGCAAAGGCCATGTGGCAGCAGCCACGTATGGATTATCCACAACGTCTAGAGGAAGCAACCGTTGGAGGGCATCAAAATCAGGGCACTGGAGAAATTCTGTGAGAGGATAGTTATTGACACGAGCATCGACAAAGATAGCTCCTTCATCGGTACAATCTACGGTTACTCCGTTGATTCTTCCGGCAAGAGGGTAGAACTTTGTCAGGGTTTGAGACAGAGAAGTCTTGAGTTTGTGGGAAGTGTGTTCTTGAGAGATTAGATCATTTTTGGTGTACAAGAGAAAGGCTACTGTGTAAATGGGAGGAAGGAAGTGATCATAAATTGAGAGTTGGAGAGTTCGGAGATTATTTGGAGTTTTGGAAGATGGCTTTATGATTTCTTTACCAATGGTTTCAACCTTCATCGTCTCCATGGCTATATTTCTCTCCTCTTTAGACGGATATAAGTATTCCTTTTATAGTGGTAGAGAATGACTGTTTTTAGACTGTAAAAATTAGTAGTAAAATATGGAGATACATCAAATGTAACTCTCTAACTAAACAAATCTACAAAGTCAACACTTAACGCAAAAATTACTTGGGGGAGCTGTAGTGTAATCATGTTGGCGTTATCTCATTAATGTAACCATATTCGTTATAAGAAAATGATTTTCATTGATTAATATTAAGCACCACATGCATGCATTTTAACTGTCGTATGGCTTTCTCTGTATTTTTTGAAGATGAGATTGTTTCTTGACTTCCAAAATGGCCAGAATCCATTGTGGAAAAAGGCGTTGTGCCTTTGTTAAAACCTACATTTTCAAGATCTATGATACTTGAAATTGTATCCTCAATCTCATTACTTGGGTGATGTAAAACCAAAAGTGGAGTCTTAGAGAGCCTCCAAAATAATAATTGCAAATAGACATTCGAAGAACACATGACTAATCGTTTCATCAGAGAGAGACCATAACGTATGCATATAATATCTTGATTCATACCCCTAGTATTAAGCCGTGAAGTAGTGCTTAGAGAGCATCCCCATTGGTTGAGATAGTATAGTGTAATTCTATATTAAATTTTAATTTTAGAGTAAAAGTGAACCAATTAGAAGGATACATGTGTAAAAATTGAACCACATAACGTATGCTTTATGATTTCTTTACCGATGGTTTCAACCTTCATCGTATCTCCATCGATTTTTTCTCTGTTTCTAACTTTTTTTTTTCATGTTTTTTTTGTTTCTCTCTTATTTGGACGTAGGGTAGAGACGTTTTCCTTTGGTACAAGCACAAAAATTTTACATTATCTTTAGAAGATAGTTTAATTTGTTTTTTTTTTTTTTATAAACTCTATCGGCTGATCCGGTCAGCCCCGGTAGAAACGCACTGAAGTGCTTCAGAGTGGACTTCTCCCCGAATGACCACCACACTGTCTGTCCCGAGTTTGGAATGCTTTCCGAGTAATGCCAGGGGTAGCCAGATCGCCTGTTACTGACTACCAGGTAAACTGTTTGGGCCTTTGGCCCAAACCCAGACTTCCCACACATATGTGATTTTTGTTTACAGGGTGGATCGAACTTGGGTTAGTTCCTTCCAACCTATCCCCAGTTCTCCCTTACCACTAGACCACATATGTCTGGGCTAGTTTAATTTGTTTTGGTTAGGAAAGCGGAAAAATTGGAGTAATTGCACTAAATAATTTTATTTTCGAAATTTGAGGATATCATTTTCATTAAAAAAAAAGTTATTTGATATGGGATGTTCAAAACACACTTATGTTTACCAAAAAACCTCTCTTAATGTTCTTTTAGGGTATTTCTTTATTTTTATATCAATTTATTTTTTTATTTTTTTTGTAAAAGAAGAAACATAATTCTAAAATACTGTACCTATTTTTTTAATTAAAGAGTGTATATTTTGGATAGAATTTGATTTTTCTAATTATTAAAAAGTTTGGAAATATTTCAGTAAAAACATCTGAAGAAATTTTGTTATTTAAATATTAATATTTTATTAAAATATAAAGTTAAACTAAAAAATGTTAACTTACAATTTAGTCGATAACCCTAATATTTTGATCAAGATAACAAATCATAGAGAACTTCCATAAGCAAGCTTTTTTGGTCGTCTATTGAATCATTATTAGAGATATTTGATATAATCATATTATGATCATATTCCACTACATGCATTGTGATAGTGATGAACAGCTCCCTCAAACAATGATTCTACGGCGCAGCTCTCTCCGCAACACTCGAATCCACAACGGACGATTCAACATGTACGACATCTTCACAATATACATGCTCTTACAGCAACACACGAGAGTACAACAAACGGTTTTGTATGTGATATTGCTTTGCACCATTAATCTATAAGCGTTTTCTAAGAAACAAAATTTAGACGAATTGTAAGAATATCAATAAACTCCTGGTCAAACCACTAGACTAAGGAGATTTCCACAAGCAAAGTTCAAGTATGGAATTTAATGTTTGCTTCGACTCTTGAATTTTAATGTCTATGCCCAAACTTCTAATGAATTTCTAGTCTCAATAATGTACTGTTAGAATTTAATAAGTTGTTTCTGATTTTGTTCACCAAGACCATATCTAGATTTTGTGTCTTAAATATAGAACATAAGCAAAAATGATATAGAATGAGAAGCACAGAGAGTGAAGCAACCTCCAATAAATTTAGTCAGTGAGGTCTTTAAGAGCATCTCCAATGGTAGAACCCCTTATAGGGCCCTTACCAATATTTTTATTATAAATGTTGCATAATTCATAGTTAAGAATCCCATTAAGAAATTTTAATTTTTCCTCCTCCAGTGGTAGAAACTCACTAGGGGTTCTTAAGAATTTATTTTTTGAAAAATATTTTAGTTTAAGTATAATTTATTTTGTTAAAATTTATAAACATACTATATAGATATGCAAATCATTTGGAATGTTTTGGGACAAAATAAAGAAATACAAGAGATAGTAGTGTTTTGGGAGATGGAGAAAAAAGAAGAGATGGATAGAAGTCTTGGTTTTGTGATAGTTTGTGTGATATATAGCAAAATGTAGTATGAATGCCCAAATTATTTGATCGAGTATATATATATATATATATAATAAAACCAGACGTCTAAAACTTGGTAACCAATAAATCACTCAGCTTATTTTTTGGAATCGATAGAAATCTAGTTGAATAATGTCAACATAATGGAAAACTGGAAATAAGCTCACACATCACCCATCATAATAACAAAAGAAGAATAATAATCACAAGATGAGAGCATTTATATATAGAGAGACTGTTGAAGTCTTTTAAGGACATTTGAGTTTATTGCCATGTGTACGGGTATTGGCGTAGCAAGGACATGCTGCTGTGTTGCCGGAGGTTCCCGGCGGCACACACTGACACTTGGCTCAACAACTTACACAAGCTCTGTAACACACTTTCTTCCTCGATGTCTCTCTGCATCGTCTTCAAGCTCTTCATCTTCTGGCACACCACGGATATACAAAACATTGTTGCACTATTTACACAAAGTCAGCAAATTAGTTTCAAAGCAATTAAAAACCTGATTGTTAGTCAATGAATCCATAGCTAACAGAGACAAGATGATGAATGAGCGTCTAGCTAATGGCTAAGCCCAATTCTTAAGTTTTTTATCAACTAAAGAAACTTTACTGTGAATAATTTTGTTGGAAACATAAACTATCACATTCCAATGACTTTAACAATTAACAGTAATCAATTACATGACTATCAAATATCAAAAGAGAAAATTTCCAGTGAACAAAAAAAGTTTATAAAGTTTAGAAGGTACTTCTCGATGGTAACTACTATTTGGAGATTCAATCCAAGTATTTAGACGGTTTTCTTATATATTTTATAAAGTTTTATAAGGTATTTTAAAAGGTTTTAACAGGTATTTATAAAATTTTACAAGGTATTCGACTCATTTCTGGTTGTTTTGTTTATAAGCTACTCCCTCCGTATTTTAATAATTGTCGTTATAAGATTTTATTTTTTTTAAAATTAGATGTCGTTTTCAAATTTCAATGCAAAATTTCTTACTTTTTAATGTTTTATGACATCATAAAACATTAAAAAGTAAGAAATTTTGCATAGAAATTTGAAAACGACATCCAATTCAAAAAAATAAAAATTCTAAAACGACAATTATTAAAATACGGAGGGAGTATTTTATGATTTAATACATTTCATCAACAAAATAATTTTCTAATCATAATAGTTAATTATATGTAAATTCGAATATTAAGATTTAGTAAGTTTCCAAAATAAATCAAACTCAACAAAATTATATTGTCTGAGTGATTATACATCAAAATGTACTAATCTTAAGAAAATCAAATTTAAATATACAATTTACCCATGCTATAGTTTTAGATAATTTTGGAGTTATATATGAATTGATGTTGGAAGAGTTGTTAAATCTAACATATTTCGGGGAATTTGATATTTTCAAGTAACAAATAGTATTTGACAAAATTGCTAAATTTATTGAAATTTGAGTGGAATTTTTGTTCTCTGTAATACCATTTAGATCGAATAATACATAAAAATTTGCAAATAAAACATAGGAACTTCTCTTTTTTTGGTCGATAGAACTTTCTTTACTAAAATGAAGAAAATTACTCTCTTTGTATCAAAATGTTTGATTTTCTAAAGTTTTATTTTTGTATCAAAAAAATTGATTTTTGTATTATATTTAATATATATTTTTTTCAAAACCAATTAATCAATAAATGCTTTTACCTTTACAATGAGTTCATAATTAATTATAGGCATTTACAATGAGGAGGTAAACGTAAGTTTGTACTCCATATGTAGAGGAAATTTGAAAAGACGTCAAAAATTATACATTTAATATGTGGTGTAATTACAACTATTGGAAATAGATACTCGTACTCCTAAGACCATCTCCAATGTCCAACTCTATTTTTTCCTTTATTTTAGAGTTGACTCTATTTTAGAGGCATTTTGCTCCAATGTATGTCTCTAAAATAGATATTCCTCTAAAATAGAGAAAAATATAGAGTAATCTTCTTTTTTACTCTATATATAGAGTAATCTCTACATTTTTCCTCTATTTTAGAGCTAACTCTATTTTAAAGGCATACAATGGAGCAAAATCAACTATATTTCATCTAAAATAGAGTCATCTCTAAAATAGAGGAAAAAATGAAATTGGGCATTGGAGATGCTCTAACACTTGACTCATAACACAACAATAATTAATTGGAGAGAAAGTATAAAACATAATTTATTATTTTTTTAATTTTTGTAAAAATCGTTAAAAAATCAATCTTTTTTGATATAGAAGGATTATCATTATTATTATATAAGATACAAGTTAAAATATAATTTAATGTCCAAACTCTGGAAACGTTTGAAAAATTTCCGATAGCCATGGTGAAAGGCACTAACGCCGAGCAAGCCCTCGCCGGAGAAGCATCGTGTAGTCGCCAAAAGAAGCAACAAGTTCCCTCCATTGTTGAAGAAGAAGGCGAGAATGGTGTAGGAGATGTGGTGGCACGATCTGGAACGTTGTTCGAGCTAGATCTCCTCGATTGTCATGTTTGCTGTCACGCACTCACTAGTCCTATCTTTCAGGTTCTGGTTTTTACTTAGCAATTGCGTCCTCTTTGGGTTAATGATTTATAGGAAGAATCATTAACTAACTTTGTGGTTTTTGATCTCAGTGTGACAATGGACATATAGCTTGTTCTTCTTGTTGTACTGAACTGAGGAACAAATGCCCTGCCTGTACTTTGCCTATTGGTAAATATCGATGCAAAATAATGGAGAAAGTTGTGGAAGCAGTCATTGTCCCATGTCCAAATGGCTGCACTGATGATGATGAAGAAGAAGAAGGCGAGAATGGTGGAGGAACGAGGACTGGAGATGTGGTGAAATCAGCGGCAAGATCGGGAACGCTGTTAGATCTACATCTTCTCGATTGTCCTGTTTGCTCTAACGCACTCACGAGTTCTATCTTTCAGGTCTTATCTTCTTACTTCACCACTCTTCTCCTTATAATTGCATGATGATTTAAAATTTTGAAAATGATTGTGAGACTTTTAGGAAGATTTCATTTAGTAGCACATGCGTGAGACTTAGGTTGTGATTAACTAGAAATTCATGTTGTATAGATGCTAATTTCATTATAGTAATTGGGTGATTCAGAATTTCAAAATGAAGTATGTGTAAGAGGAAACCTAGCTTTTGTTGATCTTTTTGGATAACTTTGATTAGCTAGAAATGCATGTTGATTTCATTACAGTCACTGAAATGTGATTTACTAGTGTACCTATCACCGCTTTTTCGTTGTGAATATATTGCCTTAAGAAACATTATGGATCATTGTTCCTTCCTAGATAACATATGAATTAGTTTTAGATTTGTATTTGGTTCTAGTTTCATTGACTTGTAATTCGAGTAACTAACTTTGTGTGCTTTGCTTCTCAGTGTGACAATGGACATATAGCTTGCTCTTCTTGCTGTATTGAAATGAGGTACAAATGCCCTTTATGCACTTTTCCCATTGGTACCTACCGATGCAGAATAATGGAGAAAGTTGTCAAAGCGGTCATTGTCCCTTGCCCAAACGCCAAATATGGCTGCACCAAGACATTCTTTTATGGCAAAGAGTTAATCCATGAGAAGGAATGCCGTTTCGGTCTGTGCTACTGCCCTGCGTCAAACTGCAACTATAGCGGTGTGTACAAGGATCTCTACATTCACTTCAATGCTAACCACAGAAAAATGTCCAATAAATTTGTGTGTGGCCATTCCACCCGCGCATGGATGCTCATAAAAGATAAGATTTTAGTCCTTCAGGAATCTGCAGAACGTCCCTTGGTTGCGGTTCAGTGTTTCAAGGGGCCAGAAGGATTGTATGTGACTGTGAACTGTATAGCACCTTCTGCTCCAGGAGTTGGGGAATTCTCCTACGATCTTTCGTACACGATGCTGATGCTGACGGGAGGTAACACTATGACGTTTAAATCGCCGAAGATGAATAGGATTCAGAAAGTGAGCTTCCAAACTCCTGAGAAGGACTTCATGTTGGTCCCTTACTATTTCCAGGGTCAGAGGGTTACATTGAAGATGGATATTTGCATCCGCCCCTTGCAAAAGGATGAAAGAAGAAGCTAAGTAAGAGGAAGAAATTGAAAACTAAGAGGAATTATTATCAAATCACATATCAGTGGCCATTAATGTACTTCTGATGCTTTTGTAGCTACTTTTATCTATGCACTCTAAACGCTTACTTTTTAAGTTTAGATGGCTCATCATTTTACTTAATGCTGTTTTTTTGTGTTATCTCGGATTCAGATTCCTCTGCAGAAATTCTTATAAATACTAGCTAATTGCCCTAGTTATGTTCTGTTCCGGACTAAGGTTATATTGCTCCTGAAGGTTTAGGTTTGATTCTTCTAACTTATTTCTGGTGAATTCTAGAAGCAAAATGTATTAGAACATATAGTAAATATGAATCATAATCATAAAAGTTAATTTGTCACTGATCCTCATCTTCAAGAACAACCTCCTGTGATTTTGCCTTCTCTTCTTTGCCCCTGCTCTTCTTCATTCTCCAAAGTCCAAATGCTTCTCTGTTGGCATGATTTTCCAATGCCATCTCAGATCTCGTTGCCTGAAGATTCATATAATTCATCATTTACAAATAAAAAAATATAGTAATGTTGTAATTTTTTTTTCTTTCAAAATGTTATATACTCCCTCCGTATTTTAATAATTGTCGTTTTAGAATTTTTATTTTTTTGAATTAGATGTCGTTTTCAAATTTCAATGCAAAATTTCTTACTTTTTAATGTTTTATGATGTCATAAAACATTAAAAAGTAAGAAATTTTGCATAGAAATTTGAAAACGACATCCAATTCAAAAAAATAAAATTTCTAAAACGACAATTATTAAAATACGGAGGGAGTATAAATTAGGGCTATAAATTAAAGAAAGTTGGTAAATTCATGAATGTTATTTGATCGAAATGTCATCATTATTAAATGGATAATTTATTTTAAAAAAGAAGAATAAAATATACATTTTTATAATTAACTGATGGAATTTAGTACAAAAAATACTACTCCTATAAATTAAGGAAAACAGCAAGAAACAACAGTAATATATGGACAATGACTTATATCTTTTTCCCAAACAAATTTAATTATTAGTTCATTTCTTTATTTTTTTTTCACAAAATTGTAATCTTATTCATAACAACATGTGCTACAAACAGATTACAGCCCTAAAAGGCCCATACAGATATATTGCTTAAGGATGAAGAAAGTTTATCATTGTTCCCTCACCCAAAAAAACGTGTCAACAAGTGCTACACGTGTTGGATGAAAATTCTAAAAGCTTTCCGACATCAACCTCCGCCGTCTGAGATATCATTCCAGTGAAGAAAATCGTCGCCGATAACTGTAATTCGACCATTGATTATTCTGATTTTCACCAAAAACGAATCGAAACTCCAAACAATTGTAATCACGGATGAAAGGCATCTTAAATCGCGAAGGAAAATTCTTCTTTTCTTCAACTTTCTTTGCAAACTATCCCTGAAATTTCTGTAAACCGTATAGTATACCCAACAGAACGATCCGGAGAAAAGCCACCAACAAAAGTTATATGGATAAACAAATCAACTGTAGATCCAATGGTTATGAATTGATCTGATTCACCATAAGATGGTAAAGCTTCGCTTCAAATCTAACGAACATAAAAAAACTTGTATAAACATAGAAGAGAGGTGTGTCATCTCGCATGAAACTCTGTAAAAAACGGAGACGAAAGACAAATCCCCTTTATTGAAAGCAAATAAACAACACCTAACAAAGGTGACGGCAAGAACACGGCAACGGGAAAGCCATGTCGACGACAAGAACACGGCAACGGAGAAGCCATGTTGACGGGATCAAAGATAATAGTCTCTCTCTGAAAAATATTTGAGAGAGAAGAAAGAGAGAGACTTTTCGATCCTCTCTTTATCTTTTAGTTCATTTCTTTTAATTCTTTATCTCCAATGGTGAGAGTCCTCCATGGGCTCTCACCAATTGTTTAATATAAATTTTGTCAAAATTGTTAGATGAGAGCTTATGTTTTTTTCTTTTAGTTATTCATAGTCCAATGGTAGTTTATTTCTAAATTCTAATAGAGTTCTTAGAAAGAAAAAAAAATATAAAAATTATTATATTTCATAAAACTTAATAATTATTGCAATTCATAACATATTTAAACATACATTTATTTTCAAACATGTAAAAATAGATGTTCAAATAAAAAACTAGAATAACGATTACATTTTGGGAGATGGAGAAAAAGAAAATATGGAGAGAAGTCATTTTTTTGTGGTTGATGTAATTTTAGTTTTGTACTAGTTTGTGTGAGATATGAAGAAATCAGTCACATAAAAAGATGCTCTGTATATATACAAATAAAAATTTGGGTTACATTGACTCTTAAAATGACACACACTCTCAAAAGATAACATCAGAAAATGGTTTTATCCCATGTCACCTACTAGGTGACACCTAGCTTCTTTTTCTTCCTAATCGTACAACAATCCATTCTTTCCTTCAGTAAACCATCAAAACAAAACATAGTTTTTCTTTAATCATCTAATCAGTCCTTAATTGCAATATATAACCATCAACAACACAGCTCTTAAGTCATTATTTGCAGTATATAACCACTAAAGCACATATTTTTACTATCAGACCACTCCTTAATTGTAGTATTTAACAATTTAAAAGCACAGATTTAACTAACGATGTAAGAATAAACAGAGTTTAGAACATACCTCAGAGACTAAAGCTTGTTTTTCTTTCTTCAATTAAGGCATGTAAGAATAAACAGAGTTTAGAACATTGCCTCATTCAGGCATTTCAACAAACATGTTATGTGCAGCTACCAAAAGCTCACGTCAATAGCAAAATCAGCTCTTGGAAACCAAATGTGATTCAAATTACAACAATTTCAGACGCAAACTATACTAAACAACACAAAAGATCCCGAAATTTCCAGAAAAGCGAAGAACTTTTTTAAATAACCTTAAGCAATGGAGACTTCAGCACCAGCTACTTCAAGACAGAGATTTGGTGTCAAGCTTTAAGGCTTATATTTAGGTCATCATCCATTCATCAATGCTAAATATATTGTTATCAACAATGCTCCATTACGTTAAAGTAACATGAATAATCAATTTTTGAGTATGGTAATAGCAGAATCCATGTAGCTAGGTGTGATTAATCAAAAGGATTCTTTGTAACAGGAAGGATTCATTTGCAAGAAGCTATTACGATATAGTATAGTGTATACTTGTACATACATAGTTTTATACATGTAATCTTATTTAGTATATAAACTACCTTGTATACACATTTACACCTTAATGAGAAATAACAACTTTACCTTCTCTCTCTAAATCTAATATGGTATCAGAGCTTTCTCTCTCCTTCCGCATCACATTTCTCATTCGATTTCTTCGATTTTGAGCTTCGATCTTCATGATCTGAGCTGATTTTTCTTCAATCCGACCATCGATCGTCTCGGATTGCTTTTTATTTCGTTGGATTTGAGCTACTTTTGCTCCGTCTTCTTCGTTTTGTTCTCGCGATTTCGTTTTTTGTTGCTTCAATGGCGAATACTGTTGTTTCGTACGATAATCCGTACTATCTCACCAACAACGATCATTCTGGTTTGCTTTTAGTATCAGATCGTCTCACAGGTGCTGGCGATTTTGGATCGTGGCATCAGTCTATGCTCATGGCTTTGAATGGTCGTAACAAGCTGTGTTTTGTTGATGGAAGCCTCCCGAAACCCGATGATGGACATAGAGACGCAGCGACATGGTCCAGGGTTAACGATGTAGTACGATCTTGGCTCATAAACTCTGTTTCAAAGACCATTGGCCAAAGTGTTCTATACGTGAAGACTGCACATGGTATTTGGTCAAAATTGTTGCAGAGATTTAAACAAAACAACGTTCCTAGACTGTATCGTGTTGAACAAAAGCTCGCTAATCTACGTCAAGGATCATTAGACGTCAATACTTATTACACAAAACTGGTAACCATTTGGGAAGAAGTGAAGAGTGCACAAGATTTTCCCGTGTGTCAGTGTCATGGTTGTGATTGTGAACTTGAAAGAAAATGGATGGACCTATTTGAAAGAAACTTTGTGATTAAGTTTCTCTTTGGACTGAATGAATCTTATGATCATGTGAAAGAATCGATTATCATGCTTGATCCATTGCCTGATCTAGAGAAAACATTAAACATGGTTATTCAACATGAAGATCAGAAAGGTATTAAGCAGAATCCTCAATCAGGTGCTGTTGTTTTTCAGATGAGTTCACAGGATGTTCAATCTTCTGATGGATCTTTTCAAAATGGTCAAGTTTCTGATAATTACTCAAGTCAAAATGAAATTGTTGGAGCTGTCTCAGGAGGGTATAAACATAAGCAACGTCCGGTGTGTACTTACTGTGGTCTTCAGGGTCACATTGTTAACAAATGTTACAAGCTTCATGGCTATCCTCCTGGATACAAGCTTTCTAATCAGTCTTATGGTAGTCAGCAAAATCAGTTTGCTCCTACTCAATCTTATGGTGGACAACAATCTCAGTTTGTTCCCAGACAATTTCAAACTCGTCCTAATGTTCAGTTTCCTCAACAACAATTTGTTCCACAGCAGTATGGTCTACAGTCAAACATTCCTAATGCAAGAATGCAACAGAACAAAGGTCCAAGAGAGAATCTGGTTGGCAATGTAATCACCACTTCTCCTGCAGTTCAAGATCATTTTCATCAGGTTTCAAATGCTCTAGCTCAGCTTTCTTCAGAACAGATAGCACAACTGGCTTCTCAATTGAATACTAAGGCCACTTGTGAAATGCCGAGCATCTCTGAGCAACCTGGTGTCAATTATGCTTCTACTTCTGCAGGTAACTACATTTGCTCAACGCTTGAGGAACCTTGCCTTAATTTTACTGCTTGGATCATAGATTCTGGTGCGACTACGCATGTTTGTTGCAACTTGAGTCTGTTTGCTGACATTAATAGTATCTCAGAAACTACTGTTAAATTACCTAACAGTACTAAGATTGCCATAACTCAATCTGGTACTGTCAAGTTGTCAGATAAGCTTCTTCTCAAAAATGTGCTTTTCATTCCTTCTTTTCATTTAAATCTCATCAGTATAAGCTCTCTTCTTCAAGATTGTGCATATTCTGTTAATTTTTTCCCTTCCTTTTGCACAATTCAGGAGTTTACTCAGGGCTTGATGATTGGTAAAGGTCGTTTACAGAATAAACTCTATTTCTTGGATTCTGAGTCACAGTCATCACAGTCTCAAGCTTCTTCTCTCATTTGCAATCTCAATAATTCTGACTCCAGTTCTCTATGGCATTCAAGACTGGGTCATCCCTCTTTTTCAAAGATTCAAGCTCTTTCTGAAGATCTTTCTCTTTCCAAAACAAAGCTTAAAGATTGGTCTCATTGCAAGACTTGTCATCTAGCAAAACAGAGGCGTCTTTCTTTTCCTTCTCTTAATAATGTTTCAAAGAACCCTTTTGATCTTGTTCATTTGGATGTTTGGGGTCCTTTTTCTGTTGTCTCTACAGAGGGTTTTAGATACTTTCTAACTCTTGTAGATGATTGTAGTCGTGTTACATGGGTTTATCTTTTAAAATCAAAGAGTGATGTCTTGACTGTTTTTCCCAGCTTTCTTAATCTTGTTGAAACTCAATATTCACAAAAAGTCAAGGCTATTCGTTCAGATAATGCTCCAGAGCTTTCTTTTACTTCTCTTTTAGCCTCCAAAGGAATTTTCCATTATTTTTCATGTGTTGACACACCACAACAAAATTCTGTTGTTGAAAGAAAACATCAACACATTCTCAATGTGGCTAGAGCACTTCTTTTTCAATCAAATGTGCCTTTAGAGTATTGGAGTGACTGCATTAAAACTTCTGTATACCTTATAAACAGAACTCCATCTCCTTTGCTAAACAATAAAACTCCTTTTGAAATTTTGCTCAAAAAGAAACCACTCTATTCCAATCTTAAAGCCTTTGGCTGTCTTTGTTATGTGTCTACTTATCCTAAGGATAGACACAAGTTTACACCAAGGTCTGAAGCTTCGGTTTTTCTTGGTTATCCTTCGGGTTATAAAGGATACAAAGTCTTAAATCTTGAAACACATTCTATTTCCATTTCTCGCAATGTTATTTTTCATGAAGATATCTTCCCTTTTCAGTCTCTGGAGCTTTCATCAAACACTCTTGATCTTTTCTCTTCCAATATCCTTCCTCTTCCTATACCAGATACTTCTTCTATACATTCACCCATTCCTTTTCCCTCTGAAGTCTTATCTGATAACAGTAATTCATCAATAGATTCTGAGGTTACTATTTCTGTTAATGGAAACAGACCTAAGCGAAACACTCGTGTTCCATCGTATCTGAATGATTACCACTGTAACTTGGTCAATCACATATCAAATGACAGTGGTAATACCTCTCATCCTCTGCAATCTGTGTTGGATTATTCAAGACTGAATGATCATTATCAACAGTTCATATTGAATATCTCCTCTGAATCTGAGCCCAAGAATTTTCAAGAGGCTGTTAAATCAGAAAAATGGCATGCTCCTATGAATGAGGAACTTCAGACATGTGTTAATACTGGCACTTTCTCAGTTGTTTCTCTACCAGAAGGAAAACAACCGATTGGTTGTAGATGGGTTTATCGGATAAAACACAATGCAGATGGAACAGTTGATCGTTATAGAGCTCGCTTAGTAGCTAAAGGCTACACTCAACAAGAAGGTGTTGATTACATAGACACTTTTTCACCAGTAGCAAAGCTTGTCACAGTGAAATTGCTATTGGACTTGGCTGCTAAGCATGGTTGGTCTCTTACACAAATGGATGTAACCAATGCATTTTTACATGGAGATTTACATGGACTTGCCTCCTGGTTATACACCACCTAAGGGAGAAACTTTGCCACCTAATGCTGTTTGGAAGCTACATAAGTCCTTATATGGCCTGAAGCAAGCATCAAGACAATGGTACAAGAAATTTTCAGAAGTTTTGCTGCGAGACGGTTTTCTACAGTCAGAATCAGAACACACTCTGTTTGTTAAATACAATGATGGTATCTTCATTGCCCTACTGGTCTATGTTGATGACATTGTCATTGCTAGTAACAATGATGATGCTGTTTCCCAATTGAAAGCCACTCTTGCTGCAGCTTTTAAATTGAAGGATCTTGGTCAGGTCAAATATTTTCTTGGACTTGAGATAGCCAGAAATAAAGACGGCATCTCTCTTTGTCAGCGCAAATACACTTTGGATTTGTTGGAAAGTGTAGGTTTTCTTGGCTGTAAACCTGTTGCAACACCAATGGACTACACTGTTCACTTACATGCAGAGAGTGGGGATATTCTACCAGATGCAACAGTTTACAGAGCTTTAATAGGAAAACTTCTATATCTTACCATCACTAGAGCAGACATCACTTATGCAGTTCATAAATTGAGCCAATTCCTAGCTCAACCAAGAACTCACCATCTAGAAGCTGCTCATCGTGTGATCAGGTATTTGAAAGGAGATCCGGGTCGTGGATTGTTTTATTCTGCACATTCTGAGATTCGTTTACAAGCCTTCTCAGATGCAGACTGGGGTACATGTCAAGATACAAGACGATCTACGACGGGTTTCTGTGTTTTCCTTGGAGATTCATTGATTTCTTGGAAAGCAAAGAAGCAACAGACTGCCTCAAGAAGCAGTGCAGAGTCAGAATACAGAGCTTTGGCTGATACAACTTGTGAATTATTGTGGTTAAGTAAACTCTTGAAGGATCTTCATGTTCACATCAGTGGTCCTGCAACTATATACTGTGATAGTACTGCCGCAATTCACATTGCCTCCAATTCGGTTTTTCACGAGCGCACAAAACACATTGAGATTGATTGCCACATCGTTCGTGATAAACTGAGGGCTGGTTTTCTGAATCTCATGCATGTTACCACAGACAATCAGTTAGCTGACTTGTTTACCAAAGCTCTACCTCCCAAGACATTCAAGCTTCTCATGTCAAGATATGCATTTTCAAGTCTCTTTCTTCCCGCATGAAGAATTCGACTTGAGGGAGGGGTATTACGATATAGTATAGTGTATACTTGTACATACATAGTTTTATACATGTAATCTTATTTAGTATATAAACTACCTTGTATACACATTTACACCTTAATGAGAAATAACAACTTTACCTTCTCTCTCTAAATCTAATAGAAGCTCCCTAAACAAATCAGCTGCACAAGATCTTCCTGTTCTTGGCGAGATTTTAAGGATTCAAAACTTATTGGAGCATGCTCGATCAACTAATTTAGCCAGATGGTTAGCTAGATTTTCCAACTGATACGATGGCATTGTGACAAAAGCAGATCATGTAAACAACTAAATCAATCAAAGCTTAATCATCTTCCTATCTCACAACGCTTTGTTAAAATGGCATCTCTAGCTATATCTATTATTCCTCAAGTAGCAAACAAGAAACTTCAAAGTATAAACCCATCACAACTATCAACCTTAGGGTCTGCTATAACTAGTTTCACAGGTAATCAGAAACTAATCGTCTCCATCAGTCCAAAGCATAACACAATCAGAGACAAAACTTAAATTCTTTATACAGTCAGAGCTTGAGTTGTTTCAAATTCCAATCAAAAGAAGAAGCAATTGCTTCAATGATTCTGCTTATTGAATGCAAACAAATACGAAATTTAAAGATTGAGTAACCTGTTCCATAGCAGCCTGAGCGGCGGTCATGAGCTTAGTGGCGAGACTGAGCTATAATTTGCGAGAGTCGGGAAAAAATTTGCGAAGAAGGAGACGGACAGTCGGACACAGCGTGTTTGTTTTTTTTTGGGTCAAAAATCATCAGACAATGAAGGACACGTGTGCGGCTCTCTCTGGTTCTCAAAACACTCTCGAGAGAGCTGACTCTCTTGATAATTATGTATTTTGATTTATTTTAATTCAATTTAAAACAGAGAACCCCACCCTAAATCAACTAAAACCCTCCGTTGGAGATCATTTTTTAACAATCATTTTTTATGAATTTAACAATCATTTTTTATTTTTGTTTCAATTAAAATCCAAAATTTGACCAAAAGGAAAGAAATGTCCTTCATACAGATTCTAAAGTCTGACCCCAACAAACTCTGAAAACGTTCCGGCGGGAAAATAAAATAGGGAACTAGGGTTTACATAGTAGCGACTAGTGAAGCGATTCCGATTGAAATACTTAATACCTCCAGATTCCGATAGCTATGGCCGGAGAAGCTTCGAGCAGCCACCCAAAAAGGCAACGAGTTTCTTCCATTGTTGAAGAAGAAGGCGAAAATGGTGGAGGACATTCAGTGGCGCGATCTGGGACATTGTTCGAGCTAGATCTTCTCGATTGTCCCATTTGTTGTAACGCACTCACAATGCCTATCTTTCAGGTCTTCTCTTCTTACTTCATCACTACCACTGCTCATTCTTCATTGTTTTGAACGTTGTTGTGATTTAGGGTTTTGGGGAAAATGTTGCATTAGGAAGTTGTTGTTTACAGTGTCAGAGGGACTTTAGTTTTTGTTGATGACAGTGATTAGCTAAAAATTCATGCTTTAAAGATGTTAATTTCATTATAGTTATTCGATGATTCCGATTTTCGAAAACTTTTTGGTTGAATGATTTTGGGGGAAAATGTTTCATTAGGAAGATGATAATTGAAGTAAATGAAGTGTTTAGCCATTTACAAGGAAATGTATGAGAATCTTTTTAGTATTACTGGAGATCATTGTAATGTAGGTAACAATGATTCGTATGGAACACATTTTCGTTTTGATCGAATAGCAAACAGAGTTTGTGAATATATTGCTTGAAGAAACATAATGGATGATTGTTCGTTTCCAGATAACATATGAATGACCAATTTTAGATTTATATAAGCTTGTATTTGGTTCTAGTTTCAGTGACTTGTAATCTGATTAACTAAGTCTTGCGAGTTTTTTTTGTTTTAGTGTGACAATGGACATATAGCTTGTTCTTCTTGTTGTACTGAACTGAGGAACAAATGCCCTTCCTGCACTTTGCCTATTGGTAACTATCGGTCTAGAATAATGGAGAGAGTTGTTGTAGCAGTCATTGTCCCATGTCCCATTGTCGCCGAAGAAGCATCGAGTAGCCGCCGAAAGAGGCAACGAGTTCCCTCCATTGTTGAAGAAAAAGGCGAGAGTGATGGAAGAGATGTGGTTGTGCAATTTGGAACGTTGTTCCAGCTAGATCTTCTCGATTGTCCTGTTTGCAGTAACGCACTCACGATTCGTATCTTTCAGGTCTTGTTACTCTCTACTTCTTCTTGGTTGATTTTGAGTTTTAAAACTGTTGTGAATTTAGGATTACGCTGATTAGCTAGAAATTCATGCTTTACAAATGTAAATTGCATTAGAGTAATTAGATGATTCAGAACTTCAGAAACTTAGTGGTTGCATTAGGAAGATGATAATTGAAGGAAGTGAGAATTTAGGCATGTGGACATGTGTGAGAGTAAACCCAGCTTTTGTTGATCAAGGAAACATTTGAGAATCTTTTAGGATAAGTGGATAACTGTGATTAGCTATATGTTAATCTCATTACAGTGAGTCGTAAAGACCATTCTTTTCGATTTGATCAAACATAAAACGAGTCCTGTAAATATATATTGCTTGAAAAAACATAATGGATGATTGTCTTTCCCAGATAAGATATGTGATACTGCTAGTTACCGGTTTAGATTTGTATATGCTTGTATTTGGTTCTAGACTTCTAGTTTCGTTTACCTTGTAATCGAGTTACTAAGTTTGTGTGATTTGCTTCTCAGTGTGACAATGGACATGTAGCTTGCTCTTCTTGCTGTAGGAAACTGAGGCACAAATGCCCATCCTGCTCTTTGCCTATTGGTAACTACCGATCCAGAATAATGGAGAAAGTTGTCAAAGCAGTCATTGTCCCTTGCCCAAACGCCAAACATGGCTGCACCGAGACATTCTCTTATGGAAAAGAGTTAGTCCATGAGAAGAAATGCAGCTTTGCTCTGTGCTATTGTCCTGCACCAAAATGCAACTACAGCGGTGTGTACAAGGATCTCTACAGTCACTACGCTGCTAAGCACAAGGACACTTACCATCGTTTCAGGTATGGGTATTCCCATAATACATACCTGGACATCGAGAGGAAGATTTCGGTCCTTCAGGAATATGCAGATGGTCCATTGGTTGTGGTTCAGTGTTTTAAGGAGCCACAAGGATTGTTTGTGACTGCAAACTGTATAGCACCTTCTGCTCCAGGAGTTGGAAAGTTGTCCTATGATCTGTCCTATGATCTATCCTACTCGATGGGAGACGGTGCTATGACATTTACATGGTCGGAGATGAATAGGATACAGAAAGTAGGCTTCCAAACTCCAAAGAAGAAAGACATGTTAATTCCTGACTATCTCTTTAGTCGGGTGGCGTTGGTGAAGACTTTGCGTATTTGCATCCGCAGCCTAGAAGAAGAAAATGAAGAAGAGGAAGCTGAAGAAGAAGAAGATGAAGAGGAAGCTGAAGAAGAAGATGATGAAGACTAAGAGGAGGAATGATCATATCATTTCCGTTGTTGGTCGTTTTGTTTGTATAACCTTCTAATGCATTTCATATCACTCACCTGCCGAAATTCTCAGTCTCTCTTTTGTTGTCCTATTTACCTTAGTTATGCTTCTGAAGGACTAGGTTTGATTCTTCTAACTTTCTCTGATGAATCACATTTGGTGAGATCGTTTTTGCTAGTCTAAGAAATTTTTTTGTCAGGAATGATCCATATTGGCATAGATAATGATAAAATGGTATGATAACCTCTGTTAGTAAATATTTTGACCAAATTTATTACATTAAAAATCACATGATCGACATAAAAGGCTTGGTAGCTTTTGTTGTTTTAATCTGGAAAGGGTTCTAATTAAAAGAATGGATCTTCCGATGAAACTGGGTGAAACTCATTCAGCCAAAGTTGGTCATAATCCACCAAAAAGTCGTTAATATCACATTCTTGGTTCATGGTATGGTCTGTTGCGTTGTCGTCAATGGTAATTGCTTGATGATCAGTTGATGTATACCTAGGCAGAACCAATTCAGATGTAGCATGGCCAAATTGCATCATTTCAGAACCGTATGAATCATCATGAACCGCAAAAGTTTTACATGTATGTTGTCCCATATAAGTGGTTCTGTAAACTGGAGGACTGTCTTGGATCATCTGCACCTGCTTTGTAGCATTGCAGTTTTGGTCTTTTGCATAGGCACACCTATAGTAACACCTGTAAATATCACACTTGTATTTACATGTCTTTTATGAATAGAGAAGAACATTTACTCTGTTTTTCTTATGGATATACCATTGGCTCTGTTTTTGTAATCTACCTAATTAAACTAACCTTTGGTACAAAGAGGTTTTGATGGTTTTTTGTCCATATTTCCTCCAGGTGAAAGAAGTAGAAAACGCCCAAGTTTAGTGATAGGTAGAAAACGTCAACAACAATAAATAAATGGGTAAATTGCATGGCAGGGCATAAGACCATGTTTTAATTTCAGATTTTGGCAAAGTGAGAATTGGTTTTCAAGTTTTGACAATTTAGCCAAAATCTGACCATTTTACCCTTGCCAGCGTAACGATGTACTGTTCAACGTACGGTTCAGTTATGCGGTTCAGTTACGTACACTGTTCCGGTTAAACAATATATTTTCGTTTTTAATTGATTGTTGCGGTTGTACAGTGACAAATGGGGATTAATAACATTAAACAAACAATGAGACATCAGGATTTAATGCCCAAAAAGTTTAGACATGACTCATGTCACAATTAATGCAAAAGTCATCATTACTTTTTCTAATATTAGTTTATATGTGTGAATAGTTGTAAGAGATAAACATGATCCATCAAACAAACAAATTAGTCTGAACGAATGTGATGCTGGAGAAGTTTTGATCTTCTTGATTTACAAAGTTTGGAGCCAAGACAAGCATTGATCGTGTAAGTAATGAAATTGGTTAAGAAGTTTTTTGTTATAACACACTAGGGTCTTGATTGTGTTTCGAAATCAACATTGTTTTTATATAAAAACCCAGAATATTTTTATTTCTAATTTTTTTAGTTGAAAATGCTAAATGAGGATAGATTTATGTATATAAGTGTGTAGTTGGGAATTCTTTTTGTTTTTTGTAGATATAATCATGCTTTCATTTGCATTTAATGGGGTTCTGCTGAATTTATGATGCAGGTGGGTAATGGATATTCCCGTATTTACTATGGTGGGTGAGTGGAGATGCAAAGAAGAAGGATGGAAATTTGAACCATGGGAAGGCTGGTTTGGTCGTTGTGTACGTGTTAAGGAAAACATGACGTACACGGAATTTGTACGTACATTATGCGAGGTTTTCAGTTTGAAGTCCACCGAATGCAATCTAATAATTAGTTACTGGATGCCGGGAAAGATTTCAGTGATGATAGAAAGTAAACGCCCTCCTGTCTACATTGACAATCAAATGAGCCTGGATACCTTATTTTTGATTCGTGGTGGGGATCCTAGTGTCATCTTGTTTGTCTCTTTCATTACAACCGTCAAGGCACTCGGGAATACTGTCCCTAGGACCGATGGTGACGATGGTGAGAGTTACCGTGTGTGTGGGAGTGCAACGACACCAAATCCCATCGTAGCGGCTTCAAATGTAGATGGAAATAATGAGGCCGTAGTGAGCAAGACGACGTTGAAGACGATAAAACAGATGAGGATGAAGAAGAGGAGGAGGACAACGAAGATGGTGCTGGGTATGATGATTATCAGGGTGATGATAGATCTATGGGGGGAAGTACCCTCGATCCTACTGTAGACGGTAGTGAAGGCAGTGGCGAAGATTACAATTACAATAAGTGTAACGATTTAATTGTTGAAGAATATGGAATAGGGAATGTTGAGGAGGACGTCATTCTCACTCAACAGACGGTTCAACATTCAGAGGAATTCAGTCGTCTATTGGCAGAGTGTACGTACACAAGTCAGTATGTACCGTACACCAACCGTGACTCCAAGACGTACGTGTCAACATGGTTTGTACCAATGTACGTACACTACAGAATGTGTACAAGATACATGCTGCGAAAGTAACACGGATACCAATAATAATGGTATAGACTAAGTCACTAGGGATGATGTTATCGACCGTGGTATTGGAGCTTCCGCAAGTAGGACACTAAATGATAATCGGCTAGTTACCGTACACCAACCGTGACTCCAACACGTACGTGTCAACATGTTTTGTACCAATGTACGTATACTACAGAATGTGTACAAGATACAGACTGCGAAGGTAACACGGATACCAATAGTAATGGTATAGACGAAGTCACTGGGGATGATGTTATTGGACACTACAAGAAATTGAAGTATTGATAGCAGTATAATATAACGTTTAATGCATTTTTGCTATAGTTGACATACCCTTCAGTTTTAGATAGCGTTTGATAAAGTGTAAACGATTTGGTCAGATTTTAGTTTTGAAAACGCATTTTAGAAATATAGAACATATAGCACTGGTACATTTTAAAACGCTGTGAATTTTTATGCGGAAAAATAATTTTATTTGTCAACTAAATACTTAGTCAAAAAAGAAGCGGCTAACAAATTTTCATTCTCGCTCTCATTGTTTCACTCTCAAACTTTTTTTTTCACTATTTCTGTCCATCTTCGGATAATCATCGAAATCCTTTGCCCTTTCGTCACCAACTCACCAAATTCAGAACTATGCTTCTCCTCCGACGAAATCCTTAACTCAGATCCAGAACCAGATGAGTCATCTTCCTCTTCTCAACCCAAAAAAACCCTAGTTACACACATTCTTTGGGCAATTAGATTCTCAAATCATGTCGTTGCTCTCCCTTTCACTCTTCGTTGCGAAATAGAACCCTAGCTACCGTTGAAGCAATCGAGACATGAGCTCACATGGAAGAAGATCCGTCTTAGATTCAAACGAATCATTCGATTGTTTGATTGAATCGATTTAGCATCTCTTTTGTTGTTCAAATGATGTATGTGTTACAGATCTGTTGTTGCGAACTAGTAAGTCTAATGATTCTATTGATTTTGGTGAACCCTATGTTCGTAAAAGTATGTACCGGAGCTATGGAGGAAGACGATGTCTGATGTCATGAGATTCCTGCAGAGGGTGAGGTGTAGACAATTCGATTGGCCGTCTCGCCAGGCCTATAACTCAGAGTTGGTGTTTGCTTAACAATTTCTCCACTGCAATTTTTTTTGATAGGTTGAGAAATCGAGCATTTTGTTTCATTGCCATTGACGCATTGGTAAGCTTTTGCACTTCGTATTCGCTCTAAATTTGATTTGTTGAGTTCTAAGCCTTTCAGGTATCTTCTAGCTTTATAGATTCATGAATTGTTTCTTCCAGAGGTTGACTGGTTTTTCATGAATTGTTGAATCTAGCTTTATTCTATGATTACTATTGATAAAAAATATAGCAAGAAAAGGAATTATAGATTATCACGTATCATGCTTATAACCATAGAACAGTTGAGGTATGTGTACGCAAGCTAAGTTCCTCCTTTTTATTAATAGAAATTGATGAAACGTATCCAACATTTTTTCTTGCAGCGTCTTAAGATTGAAGTCTTTGGAGATGATGGTGCAACCTCCAAACTTTCAAAGAAGGACGAAATTGTTGTATGGCAACGGTTAATAGCTTGACAGGTGCAACCCTTAAACAGTCATTGATCTAATTTTCTCAGTCTTATGGAATTGTTGTATCTCTTTGTTGCAGAGGCAATTATATGAAGCTTTCTTAAACAGAGAGATTGTTCTATCAGCCTTTGATGGTTCGCCTCTAGCTAGCAGCTCTAACGGTAACTTGAAGCTCTCTTCTTGTTTTTCTATTTGTTTGTTTGATCAAGTATGTGTGTCCATGGGTTCTATTATCCAGTAAATTCGTTAAATAAGTGTAGACTTAGTTTTAGATCTTTATACAATTTACTTAGTTCTCTCTTTAGGATATATGTTACATGAGACAGTGGCTTCCTTTTCTCTCTAATTAGAATGATTTCCTTTTTGGTTTCAGATCTTAACTTGATAACCAACTATGCTTCTACTTCTCTTTATTGTTCTGATTAGAATGATCTCTTTTGATTCTGGTTGCACTTGATCAATTCGTAAATTTGTCTTTCAATTTGATTTGTTGAGCAGTGAGGTTATATCATTGGAAGGGCTTCAACAAGAACTTGAAGAATGTGAAAGTGATGAGGTAAGAACTTTAAGACCTTGAATTTAGATCCAAGGATATGATGTCCTCTCTATCTTGTTTGTGTGTTGATGATGAAGGAGAAGAAGTTTCAAAGATTAGAGGTTCAATTGTCCTGTCTCGAAGATGTTTGCTGATCCGGACACACCGGAAGTGGAAGAGATCGATCAAGATGGTCGTTTTTTAGTTAGACGGATTTTTTATCCCCTGTCTTATTATTATTTAATACTACAATTATATTAAGTATTCTTTATTAAACTACATAAAGTTGTTGTTATTTTCAAATTACTTCACTATGATTAATAAACTATTGGAAACCTGTACGTACATTTTTACGTATACTTCTATTATCTTGCCAGTGTTACTAGTATTTGCTAGGTGTACGTACAGTTATACGCCATTATTTTGGATGTGTACGTTTTACTAGTTTGATAGGCCATGTACGTAATATTTATCATTCGCTATGTACGTATTTCTTGTACGTACACCAGAGACAAAGTGTTTAATACTTGTGAAATATACTAAGTTCTCGTACTAGTTGAATCGGCTATGTACAAAACCAGTGTACGTACACAAAACCATACGTATTTTAAACTCGTTGTCTCCGTACACAAATTTTTTTTTTATTCATAATATGACTGCCCGAAAAAGGGAATACAATGCATAAAGACAAACAGAGTAGAGTAGATTGCGAGGAAACAAACTAAAGAGTAGAGCTGAAGCATACACATGAGGCAGAAAATATTACCCTTCATCCGTGATAGCAATGTCAAATCTAGTAGAAGATACACATCTCCCTCGCGTACCAATAGAACAAACACCCTCTACAGCATTGACCGTACGTGCAGTTGCCAACACAAGCCGGGGTGTGGACAAACCGCCACCCACGATGCCAGAGACGAGGTCCTTCGGTGTGAAGCTGGGATATGTGAATTCATGGCGACGAGGGAAAGTCGACGGTCACAGGGAGAGAGAAGAACCGTTTGCTTTAAGAAGAAAGAAGGACGAGAAGAGAATGTGATTCTGAATGTGAATCCGTCGGATCTTTGGATTCTGGTGTCGGAGCATGGGGAATAGATATTGTTGGTGTTACTTCCTCCGCCGTATCCGCCTATGGCTACGGTTTTGTGGAAACTGGTGATGGTTAGTGTCACGGCGGAGAAGACGAGGAGTGTTAGGGTTTTCGAAAGGAACATTTTTTTTTGAAATTGTTATGGAAATGGTTTGGGGAAGGAAGAGAGAGTGTGAAGCTAAGCTGCATGGAATCGGAAGCGGGTACGCGGAAGCGAAGCGTTTGGAAGCGCCGAAGCGAATTTTTTTAAAAAATTAAGAAGCGGGTACGTGTTGGAAGCGTGTAATATATATATATATATACCAAACATAAAATCATATTAGAAAATATTAGATTACAATCATGATAGAAAATAATATTAGAATAAATTAGTTGAAAACTAAATTTTAAAACCTTAAAATTGAAAGTAGAAGAGAAAGCTTGAAAGAGAGGAAAAGATTCAATATTTTTCCTTTACAAAATTGGATTACAAGCAGAGGTCTTTATAAAGAGAAGAGTTACAAAAAGCTAATGATGAATGTTCTAGTTGCATGAGATGCTGCTACTTCCAAGAACATCAAAGCGATTATGCACGCTTATGTTTGTTGGCGGCGATAGAAGCGGTAAGGGCGCGCGTGATTGTTGCAGAGTTGCAGAGTTGGGCTTCGTGGGCTTCTCTTTTCCTTTTGGGCCTGAATCTTCTTTTAGTTGTTTGATACACCCCCTCAAACTTGTGTTCGGCGGCAAGACGACACCAAGTTTGAACCGAAGATCGAAGAATGGTGCTTGAGGAAGAGACTTAGTGAAAATGTCAGCAAGTTGATGGGAGGCTGGAATGTGTTTGACAGTGAGAGCGCCTAAAGCCACTCTTTCACGGACATAATGGTAGTCCACCTGAAAGTGTTTGGAACGAGAGTGAAGAGCGGGATTAGCAGAGAGGTAGACGGCTGAGAGGTTGTCACAGTACATCTCAGGGATTTGATGTTGGGGAAGACCAATTTCTTGGAGCAAGGCTCCAATCCATGCAACTTCAGATGCTGCAAAAGACAATGTCCGGTATTCAGCTTCGGTGGAGGATTTGGAGACGGTGGGATGACGTTTAGCAGACCACGAGACAATGTTGGAGCCGAGGAATGTGCAGAAACCTCCGGTAGATCGTCGTGTGTCCTTGCAGCCAGCCCAATCACTATCACTGTAGCAACGAAGAACAGAATCTGTGTTTGAAGATAGATTAATGCCCATTGTCATTGTACCTTTAAGATACCGCAAGATTCTTTTGAGTAAATGAAAATCAGACATGGAAGGAGAGTGCATCTTTTGGCAAACAAAATTAACCGCGAACTGGATGTCAGGTCTGGTGAGAGTGAGATATTGGAGTTTGCCTGCCAAGCTTCTGAAATAGGTGGGTTCAGGAAAAGGTTCGTTGTTACCTGGTAACTGATCAAGCTGAAGAGGAAGAGGTGTCGGCATGGGTGAGCACTCTGACATGCCCGCATTGATCAATAAATCAGAAGCGTACTTTTCCTGACTAAGGAAAAGACCATCATTGTGTTAGTGCGCCTGAATCCCCAAGAAGTAATGCAAAGCTCCCATGTCCTTCATTCGAAATTCTGTACTGAGAGTGGTCAATAACTGTTGAAGGAGAGCAGCATTGTTACCAGTTAATATCATATCATCAACATAAAGCAACAAGAACATAACGTCGTTGTCCTTAAGATAAACAAAGAGAGAAGGATCCGAAAAGCTGCAGATAAATCCAAACTGCATAAGATAAGAGCTGAATTTGTCAAACCAAGCCCGAGGCGCTTGTTTTAAACCATAAATTGCTTTCTTGAGTTTGCAAACGTAGTCAGGTCGAGAGGGATCTTCAAAGCCGGGTGGTTGGGTCATAAACACAGTTTCTTTCAATTCCCCATGAAGAAAAGCATTTTTCACATCGAGTTGCTTAAGGGACCATTTGTTAATTGTAGCGACATGAAGAATAGATCGAACCGTGGCAGTTCTGACAACGGGGCTGTATGTCTCAACATAATCCACTCCTTCTTCTTGCTCATATCCCCTTGCAACAAGGCGAGCTTTCAATCGGTCTAAACTCCCATCAGAATTCAGTTTCGTTTTAAACACCCACTTACATCCAAGAGGACGATCAGCCATTTCCGGTGGGACTAAGTCCCATGTATTAGTTTCGTGCATCGTTTCCATTTCTTCTCCCATTGCGTTTGTCCAGCCTTCATCTTTGAGAGCAGCTTTGACGGATTTAGGCTCAGGATAGTTAGATTTGACAGAAAATAGAGCATACTTTGGATTAGGCTTGGTGATGCCTGCTTTAGCGCGAGTAATCATGGGATGAGAGGTATCTGTTGTAGTAGGAGGAGAGGAGACCGCAGATTGCAGAGGCGTAAAATCAGAATCGGTAAACAGAGAGTTGTCTGTGATTTGCGGAGTGACATCGTTGGTGACTGCCGGTTCAGAGTCAGGAGGGCAGTGATCGAGATCAGACGTTAAAATCTCAGGCTGAGTGGGAGTCGATGTAGACGTGATCGGACTAAAAGGAGCAGTATCATCTGAAAAGACCAAACCAGGAGTGGCAGTGTTTGGTGTGGAGCTGCTGGAGACATTTGGAAGAGGAAAAACAACATCTTCCACGCTCGGGGATGTGGATGGTGTTTCTGGTGAGGAATTCCAAGAACATCAAAGCGATTATGCACGCTTATGTTTGTTGGCGGCGATAGAAGCGGTAAGGGCGCGCGTGATTGTTGCAGAGTTGCAGAGTTGGGCTTCGTGGGCTTCTCTTTTCCTTTTGGGCCTGAATCTTCTTTTAGTTGTTTGATAAAAATTAGACATAAATAGCAAAGAAGAAATTCTATGGGGTTTTATAAAATTAGGCTTATATAACGTTACAATCGACAGTTATACCAAGTCTTGTTGTAGTGTAGTGGCATGGACAGTTTTAATATTCTCTCTGGTCAAGTGTTCGACCTTGGCATCTTCCAAAATTATTTTTTTTACTTAAAAGAAGAAAGGGTAAATGTGTAATTTCCTTGAGGAGTCATCTTCTTCCTCTAGAAGCCCTAATCGCCGTCTCTTCCCTCTGTATTTTTTTCCTTTTTTTTTTTTGAATATTGGTAAGGCAAGCAACGCTTCCAATCTATCCCCGACGCTTCCCACTCAGAATCTTACAATTCCAGCACGATTCCAAAAAACTCATTTAAGAAATCGCGATTCCAAGCCGATTCTGACTGATTCCGAGCGATTCTGCTCCCGTTTCCGATTCCGGAGCGGGAATCGACACTTCTCCGGCGATTCCTTGCAACGTAGGTGTGAAGTGAGTTTGTGGTTTCACGTTTTGGCTCATCAGACTTTTTCAAAGGGTTAATAGCAAGTAAACCGCAAAACCAATCAAAAATAACTAAACCGCAAAGAAACTGTTCCGTTTGGTTTAACTCATTAGGGGTATTTTCGTCCCAAAATGCCTTAAGTGTCAATTCATGAGAAAGAAATCTCATTTTGCCAAACTATGAGACTAAATTTTTTTTTTAACACAAACGTGAAAATTTCTTTAAATAAATCTTCTTCATGTTTTTTGTGTTCTTTCAAATAAAGTATGAGATTTACACACATGTTTGATGTTGACTAAAGAAAATAAAAATACATGTTTAATTTGCTTCTTTTACGTCATATTCTTCGTACGTCACATTGTATGTTATATTCTTCTTTTCCCAGCATGGTTTTTCACTCGAGGACAAAAGATGACCAAACCACCGAAAAAGGTAGGAAAATGAATCTTTTATGCAGATCTAACTGATAAATTTTAAAAGAGAAAAGATAAAATTCCAATTTCTCGTGCATGGGAAAAATAAGAAAAATGAAAAAGGCAGGATCTATTGCAATCAAAATATGGCCAATCAAGGGCAGTCAAAATTGTATAAATACTTTTAACTAATTTTTCTTTATAGATATTACGTATAAATGGTAACTGTTGAATCTTGCTGATTTGCTGATTTTATTTGTATTTTTTGTCGAATCTAGCTGAATAATTTAGAATTTAAATTGTAACCACTGTATCTGGCTGACTTTTTGAAATTAATTAAATATATAAAATTATGAAAATACTTCACTGAAAACATTTTTTGTCAACAATATTAATGAATTAAACAAATAAAAATAATCTTATTAAGATAAGAACGTAATTCAGAAAAAATAAAATTTAACTCATAAAAATTAAATTTTGGTAGAATCTTAAGTTAATATATTAAAATAGTTTTATCAAACAAAATTATGATATAACACCTTAAAATATTAAAATTAATATTTATATTTTACTTTTTTTAAATAACCCAAATTATTTATATTCTTTAGTTAATAAATTTATACTAATACCTTCTACTAGGAAATATCATAAAAAATAGGATTGTTCACTTGATAATTGTTTTCACGAACCTAACCAATTTCATCAATATTTATGTCTTTTATTTCGTAAGAAAATTTAAGTGATTCTTGATATATAATTATCATGCAAACTGATAAAAAATGTTTTGTGAAATTTTGATTTATAATATAAAAGTATTTATAATTTTATAAAAAACTTAATAATGATGAAAACATTACAAGTTTTAAAATATTATGTAACCAAGTGATGTGACTAAAATTCCACAACATTTCCTCAACAATTCTTCAAACTAGTGTCACCAATTAAATCTTTTCTTTTATTTTAAAAAAACCGCAAAAAATACATCATTAACAAAAATTCCTTTTACACCAAAAAAAGAGACATTTAAAGCAAAAGAAGGTAGACGCATATGAATCTAAATTACAAAACATGAGCTTGAATTCTCCACCATAATTACATAAAAAGCTTGATAGCTTTATTGTTTAAAACTGGAAAGGGTTCTAATTAAAAGCAACAATGTTGTTGTCAAATGAAAGGTCTCCCGATGAAAATGGGGGAATCTCATTCAGCCAAAGTTCGTCATAATCAACTAAAAAGTCGCTGATATGACATTCTTGGTTCGTGGTATGATCTGTGGCTTTGTCCTCAATGACAATTGCTTGTTGGTCAATTGTTGCCAGTTGAGGCGTAACCGATTCGGACACAACTTGGTCAAATTGTATCATTTCAGGACCGTATGTATCAGCCTGAACTGTAAAAGCTTTACATGTATGTTGTCCCAGATAAGTCGTTCTGTATACTGGAGGACTGTCTTGGATCATCTGCAGCCTCTTTGTAGCATTGCAGTTTCGGTCTTTTGCATAGGCACACCGATAGTATGACCTATAAATATAATACTTTAATTTGTCACTATATAGTTAATAAACACGGCTACTTGTATATATTTACATGTCTTTATAGAACAGAGAATCTGTTTTTTTTTTATGGACATGCCATTTGCTCTGTTTTTCTAACCAACCTAAATTAACTAACCTTTGGTGCGTAGAGGTTTTGATGGTCTTTTCTCCATATTTCCTCCAGGTGAAGCCGTCAGGGCGCGGAGTTTGGAAATCATCTCTATAATTCCCTAAACCTTTTATCCCGCAAATCTTCCTGTGATGTTGTAATAGAAACTCATGAACTTTGTTTATAACAAATTCACCGAGTGTTTAGCTTTTGTTTGGTAACTTACTTCTTTGATGATCTCCGCGGCACAAGACCTGCCATGTTTTGAGAAAAAGACTGATGGTCTGGTTGAGGATTAGGAGAATTCACAAAAGATAGAGCTACTGAGAAAGAATTAAGGATGGTGTTGATGAGCGGTTCTGTTGAAACCGAGCTTATTTCACGGTTGTCGAGAACCGTCTTGAGGATGTTAGCGCATCCTTGGCCATGAAGGAGTGCAGCCACAGCCTTGTGATCGATGTTGAAAAACATTTTTTGGTTTTAGGTTGAAGAATCTTGTTTGCTTCTTGATGCTATATATAGAAAAATTTTCTCTAGTGAACACCAATTTTTTAAGATTATAATGTGGAAACTTCTATCTTTGAAAGTTCTCTAACTCTTAAAGGTTTTTAAATCACCAAATACAATCTTAAACTTATTCAACAATTCTCTTTTTTTCTCCGGATACTTTCCCACTTAGGTCATGCATATAATATAATCTTTCACTTTCGGTATTCATAATTTTTTAATTGAAAGCTGTTCATTCTAATATAAATCCATGTTTTTAATTTCTTCCATAAATGTCTTATGTTGTTTTTTTAATGCCTTGACTTGACATGGGCCAAGCCGCCAAGATCAAGGGAAAGAGATAAGAGATAGAAAAAGACAAAGACACGTAGAGAGATGAGAGGGTCTAGTGTCAAAGTATAAAAACTACTAAACTAGAATTATCTTAATACAAACCAAATTATCCCTAACATATGAAGATAACACGAATGGATAATCCTACGTTTTGTCAGAAAAAAAGAGAGGATAATCCTGCATTTAATGATAATTCTGTTTGATACAAGTCTAATTAATTATTTCAAGTCTAACTAATTATTTCATACATGTTTATTTAACTACGACTTTTGACAAAAAGAAAATTATTTAGTTAATATTGTTAAGAATTTATTTGTTTAATTTTCTTTAAAAAAATTCACAAAATTTGATTGTTGTCATTTAAATTTTAAATTGTTCAGTCAGATTTTAAGTGAAATCATAAATTTAGTTTCATCATATTCAGCAATTTAGTAGAATTAAATTAAATTAAACAGTTACATACATACATTTTAGACCATGTTGACAAAGTCACATAATCACTCCATAACCAATGTTATTATTTTCGGGATATGTCTCTAAAAGAGCCATGATTTTTTATAATTAAACTAATCAAAGATTAATTAGATGGTTAGTGTCCTTTTGGGTAGGTCACGTGTAGCACCTATTATTGACTTTATTGTCAGAGCCAATCAAAAGTGGGAAAAAACTGTCATCTTCAATCAAATCAATAAAATGTTTTTTTTTGTTATTACTTGCTAACGAAAAAGAGAGAAGAGGGTAAAGTCACTATCCGTGACGGTCATTTTCATGTCATCTTTTCATAATTAACTAATCATAAGTTGATTATGATTAGTTTCCTTTATTTAGTATATGAAAAGATACTCACACCATTTTTGACTAATTTGTCGTGATAGTATATATCATCATATATATATATATATATATACCATTTTTACATATGTATTTTATATTATTTACAAATTAAATCAAAAAAATTTATTTAATAAAACGAATACGATATTTACTTGAAATCTTAAAACACATGTTATTGCTACAAAATTTATACTCTATATACTCTTTACTTCATGTTTTGATAAAATAGTAACATAATTACATAAAAGAATTTTTCACAAAATTTGGATTAATTAACCAAAACAATATAATAGTTAATTAAATTTGAAAAAAATAAAACACACTCAAATTCAGTGCCTTACAAGAATCCTCAAGAAACATTATGAGAAATTTTTGTATATTCAATTCTTGGTGAGCATTTTGGTGTAATTTCGGATTTGGTTTGGGTTCGGTTCGAATCGGTTTATTCGGGTCTCATAAAATTCTAACCAAACTCAACCAAATTTAGTTTGGTTTGGTTTGTGTTTGGGTCAGTTTATGTTCGGTTCAATTTGGTTTTAGTTAGGTTTGGTTTTAGTTCGGTTCAAAAAATCAATTAATGTAACAAAACAAAATTTTTTAGTTCATTTTCGTTTAAACTTTGAATTTGATAATTTATTAAAGTAAGCAACAAGTTCAAATTGTAAGATTAGATTGAATAATTCAAATAAATCATGAAAAGAATTACATATTTAGTTATTTATTATATTATTAATATAATTAGTTAATTAATTAATTAAACACTGTTTGGTTCGGTTTTAAACCAAACTGAACGGACCCATTTGGGTTAAGAAAAAACATAAACGAATGGGTTGAATCTAAGTTTGGGTTTGGTTTGGGTCGGTTTAAGTTTTGTTAATAAATGCTCAACAGTTGAACTGAACTTCACGCGACAACAGATAGAACGAAGTGACAGTTATTAAGTTTTAATTTAAATCTATAACAAAAACATATGGACGAAAATTATAAAATTTAAACCACTAACTTAATCGCGTAGATATCTATTGAAAAATATATCACTTATAGTTCGATATATGACTCTATGAAAGTATATGAACATCTATCTAAATTTATAAATACATATTAATGAATTAATATGTATATGAGAATTTTTGATGAAATTCGATTTTTTTTTCTCAAGAAAAAAGCATGCTTTGATGCTTCGATTGATTTCATGCATAGGCTATGCTCCATCGTCTTCTTCCTTTTCACTCTTAAATTTCTTGTTTTGATATTATATTTTATTTATCAAAATCCTGACTCATCTCCACAAATATCCTTAGATCTGCATCTATACTTTGTAGATCTATTTGTGAAGATCCAAAATATATTTTAGATCCTTATTTGTATCATGAAAGTTATCTTTTCCGATGAATAAACAATGACGGTGTGAATAATAAACACGACGATGTTTTTTTTATCGGTTTGAATGAATTAGAACAGAGTTGAGAGAGAGATGAACATGAGATCTGCATATATACTTTGTAGATCTATTTGTGAAGATCCAAAAAATATTTTAGATCCTTATTTGTATCGTGAAAGTTATCTTTTCCGATGAATAAACAATGGCTGTGTGAATAATAAATATGACGTTGTTTTTCTTATCGATTTGAATGAATTAGAACAGAGTTGAGAGAGAGATGAACATGAGAAAAAAATAGACCTTTAAATGTCAAACATATGTGCGTGGGTGGGGTTAAAATAGAAAAAAAAAAAGTGGGCTTATTATTTTCAATGTCTTAAACTATTTGACATAATACCAAAAATTTTATTAGTATAAAAAATAAAATCTAACGTTTCTCACCCAACTGTCTCAAAAGAAAAAGACAAAGACATGTATAGAGATGAGAGGGCTCATTATCGCAATAAATAAATACAAACTATAAAAACTAGAATTAATCTATTTTTACAATCTTTTGTTATTCAAAGTGCAAAGAGCAAAGTGCACTTTCTATAATTTCTTTTTTTTAGTGGAAACTGCAAAAGAATTGTGTCAAAAAGAAATATAATGAAAAAATTAGAAAGAGAAGAAAGAGAGAAAAAAATTCACAGCCTTTTTTTGTGTTGTGGAAATTTGGATACGTACAGCCAAAATTTTTTGATTTTGTTAATTGTTATATTTGTGCTGTAACCTGTAGCTTTTGTAATACTGTCTAAAGCAAGATCGGATGAGTCTTAACGCTGTAGACATATTTTGGGCTGTGGGAAGACTCTACAGCAACAACCAATAATTCATTTTAGTTATTTTTTTAAATCTCATGTTATTCGACTAATGATTTTTAATTAAATATCTTTCTAAATACTATGTTATTGAACATGAAATTTGTTTACAATCATTTAAAATCATTTACAATCTATTCTTATTCAATTAATCATTTATAAAAGTCATATTACAGAAACAAGAAATTAAAAAATCTGTCACAATCTCAAAATAAATGATATAAGGATAAGATAATAAACTGATTTGGTTATATTAACGTAAGTATTGTCATTACACTATTACACCAATCCTATAAGGATATATGTGTTAAAGCCTTACTATAAAAGATTTATTTTCCCAATCTATTGAAACACAGAAGCAATACTACAGAAATATAAATCTCATTCCTCTTCTTCACCAACACCATAAACAACTTCTAAGACAAGGTGAAGAAGATGAGTGACCTCCAAGCAAAAAAAGATGTGGCGGCTGTGGATAGACAGTCTTCCTCGTCGTCGATGGATCTTGATGGGCCATCTCCGCTGAGAAAGATGATATCGGTGGCTTCTATTGCCGCCGGTATTCAGTTTGGTTGGGCTCTTCAGCTATCTCTCCTAACTCCATACGTTCAGCTTCTCGGAGTCCCACATAAATGGTCATCTTTCATATGGCTCTGTGGTCCTATCTCCGGCCTGCTTGTCCAGCCATCCGTTGGTTACTTCAGCGACAGATGCAAGTCAAGATTCGGTCGTCGTCGTCCTTTCATCGCCACGGGTGCCTTGCTTGTCGCCCTTGCTGTTATACTAATCGGATTCGCGGCTGATTTCGGCCACACCATGGGAGACAAACTCGACGAAGCTGTCAAGATGCGAGCCGTTGGTTTCTTCGTTGTCGGTTTCTGGATCCTTGACGTGGCTAATAACACTCTTCAAGGACCTTGTCGCGCTTTTCTTGGTGATTTAGCAGCTGGAGACGCTAAGAAAACGCGAACAGCAAACGCAATTTTCTCTTTTTTCATGGCCGTTGGAAACGTTTTGGGATACGCTGCGGGATCGTATACTAACCTCCACAAGATCTTCCCTTTCACCGTAACTAAAGCATGCGACATCTATTGCGCAAATCTCAAGAGCTGTTCCATCACTCTATTTCTAGTCGTCACCATCATAGCTCTTTGGTACGTGGAAGACAAGCAATGGTCGCCAAAGGCAGACTCTGAGAACGATAAAACTCCGTTCTTCGGCGAGATCTTTGGAGCTTTCAAGGTGATGAAACGTCCAATGTGGATGCTACTAATCGTCACAGCCTTGAACTGGATCGCGTGGTTCCCTTTTCTTTTATACGATACAGATTGGGTGGGTCGTGAAGTGTACGGTGGAGACTCAAAAGGAGATGACAAAATGAAGAAACTATACAACCAAGGAATTCAAGTTGGTTCGTTGGGATTAATGCTTAACTCTATCGTTCTTGGATTCATGTCGCTCGGTATAGAAGGGATTAGTAGGAAGATGGGAGGAGCCAAAAGGCTTTGGGGAGCTGTGAATATCATCCTCGCAGTGTGTTTGGCGATGACGGTTTTGGTTACTAAAAAGGCGGAGGAGCACCGAAGGATCGCCGGTCCGATGGCCCTTCCTACGGATGGCATCAGAGCTGGAGCATTGACTCTCTTTGCTCTTCTTGGAATTCCTCTTGCTGTAAGTCCAACATGTCTTTTATCCAATTTTTGTTACTATTATTATCCATGGTTTATTATTTGTTAACATTAATAATCAAAAATTTTGGTATTTTTTTTATAGATTACATTCAGTATTCCGTTTGCACTAGCTTCCATAATCTCAAGCAGCTCCGGCGCCGGTCAAGGTATCTTAACCTCTCTTTTTTTCTTAATATTATTAAAACGTCTACTAACTTAATTAGATTGATTATTTGATATTTTTACAGAATTGGTTTTCACTCACCATAAAGAATTTGCCATAACTGTATAAATAAAAAAAACAGTAATAATTTTGTGTAACATAAATATTAAAGTATCAAATTAATATGGATGTGTTCTTTTTATTGTCATCTCTTCAGGATTATCTCTAGGAGTTTTAAATATGGCAATAGTGATACCACAAATGATTGTATCGTTTGGAGCTATTGCAGCGGCAATCAGCAGTGTTGTGGCATTTACTGTTTTGCCTTAATCTTTTCATTTTATTTGTTATATATACACAGTGGCGGAGCTAAAATTTTTGTTTATATATATATATAATTAATTTTTGTTAAATTGTTCTATATATATATAACTTAAATATTTCATTAACTAATATATATATATATATATATATATATATATATAACAAAAATATTTTTTTTCGATTTTAAAATTAAGAATACTAACATTCCTCCTTTATTAGTTCTATCAAGTTTTTTCTTATCATTGAAATATTTTTGTCAAAATATATAATTTAGATTGTGGAGATGGATTAGTTTGTTGTGTTTATCTTGTTCATAACCTTTAGAAAAAATATATTTTAAGAAAAATTGAAAAGAATGTAGGAAAATAAAGGAATTGTCTAAAAACAAGAAAAAAATTGATATCTAAATGACTATTACAAATCTTTTATTATAAAAAGAATTTATAGATTTTTAGCCAAACAAAAATGGAAAAGACATTAAGGTTAAGTGACAAAATAAATATGCATGGGGTCAAAAACAAGAATTGATTACATGACATAGGGGTCATTATTGTGAATACTTTAAACCAAAACATCTAATTCTTAGGAAACTTACCCTATAAGTAAAAAATATAAAAATGTTATGGGGTCAATTAAAAAATTACTAATTATATAAAATAATCTATTTTATTGGAAAACGGCATATTCTCCCACAAACTAAGTTGTTTTGGCTAATTCATCTCCGCAACTTTGTCGTGTGCCTAAACGCACATGAACTAATATAGAATTTGAATATCCTACATAAACAAAACAAATCCGGACTAACCCCACAAATTGCTAAACGATGTTAATATTCCATTAATGACCAGCTGACTAGGATGCCACATTATCAATCTTAACGTCTGCGTTTTGAGCAGATCTGTGGAATCCACACTCGAGATTTGTACTTAGGTTTTATGAGAAAAGAGGGCTAAATCTTTAATGAAAATTTGATAGCTGAATTGCTAAGAACGAATAAATTTTTTATGCTTAATGAGATGAATACAGACTAGATCTTGTCAATACAAGTGCGTAAAGTAGTTGTGAGTTTTTCAGTAGGTAGGTGATGCCTTTTCTAGGCTTTTTCTCGTCTTTATATAGGTACTCTTCCTACGTTATTCGGTCCGAAGTCAACGTTTACCTCTCCAACATCTCAGGTTCATCGCTTGACTTAGTCCTGATTCGCAGGCAGCTCCGTTTCTCTTCACTATGGGCTGATGAGCCTAATGAAGCTCCCACTTGTTATTTTCGTTGGTGGATTCGAAGCTGCTGAATCCAGATCCAACAAAACATGTTCATGCAAAAAATATAATCCGAAACATAACATCATATTATTCCAAAATGACATTATAATTCGAGAATTAATCAAAAATTACATCATAATCTGAGAATTAATCGAATGTTACATCATAATCCAAGTACACATCCGAAAATACATCCAAAATCCTAGAATTTATACCCTAAAACACCCTTAGTCCAAGCAACTGTCCATTCAATTTGTTTTTTCACATCCATCAATTTAGTCCGGATTTGTTTTGTTCATGTAGAAAATTCAAACTCTATGTTAGTTCATGTGGATTTAGGCACGAGATAAAAATATAGGGGTGAATTAGCCAAAGCAACTTAGTTTGTGGAGGAATAGGCCCTTTTCCCCTCAAAACGCAGTCGTTTAGATCGATGATGTGGCATCCCAGTCAGTTGTTCATTAATGGAACAATAACGGTGTTTAACGATTTGTGGTTTTAGTCCGGATTTGTTTTGGTTATGTAGGAAATTCAAATTCTATGTTAGTTCATGTGGGTTTAAGCATGAGACAAAGTTTAAGGGGGGAATAAGTCGTTTATCCAAAATCGTAAACCCTAAACTCCAAACCATTTACTATAAATCTATAATGAAATGGTCATTTTTGTAAAAATACTATAAAAATTTCCAACGATTTCAATAAATCTGCCATAGAAAAACTGCTATCAATTAACATAAATAAATCTGCCAAGGAAAAGTCTGCAGTCACTAAAAAGATTATTCTAGTAAGAACTAAGTCTATGATATGATCATGGGAAACAATAATGACAAGAAGAGAAAGCAATGCACAATACAATTGGACCAAGGGCAAAAGCACAATTTTAACAACTCAAAATGGACTTATTGAGCTAATTTATGAAGTTCTGGATATGGAGAACATTCAAAAATTCATCTATGTTGTTAACTATAAGTCCAGTCTATTTTGATGATGTTATAAGTCCAAGAAGAGCCCAAAATAATGACTTTATTTGCAGCCCAAAAGGAGTGACGAAAATGGAGTTCAAGAATCATATTTGAAGTGTCCCATTTGAAGTTCAAGAGTTTTTCAACTCTCTTTTTATTTTTAAGTTTTTAACAATAATTAATACTTGGCTTTGTTTCCAAGTTTTTTTTTTTTTTGTTTTAAATGGGAAAAAAAACTTGAGGTTTCTTAAAAACAGAAAAAAGAACCTGACTTTTTTTTTGGGTTATTAAATCCTGACCTTAAGAAATTGTGGGAAACGACTCCTGAGGTTAACAGATGCAAAAGACGTTAACAAGGCAAAACGTCACGTTTTTTTTTTTTTTTTTGATAAACCCTATCGGCTGATCCGGTCGGCCTCGGTAGGAACGCACCGAAGTGCTACAGGGTGGACTTCTCCCGATCCAGGTAGAATTGGGCCACCACACTGCCTGATCCGAGTTTGGAATGCCTTCCGACTAATGCCAGGGGGTAGTCAGGCCGCCTGCATTTCTGACTACCAGGTAAACCAATTGGGCCAAGGCCCAACTGACAGACTTCCCAAACAAATGTGTTTTTGTTTCCAGGGAGAATCGAACTCGGGTCTAGGAGTTTCACCCTTCACCAAAACTTCCTCTGCCACTAGACCACAGAGGCTTGGGCAACGTCACGTTTTGGTAAACAAGAAAACTACAGTGACAAAGAGAGCAACATATTCGACTTTCATGACTCATGAACAACAGATAAAACTTGCATCTAGAGGTGCTAGTGGAGATGAAACAAACGTAAAGCATGGTTCCTTACATACGCATATGTCTCTGGTGGTTCTAAAATTGCCTACTCATTTTCAGGTTCATCACTCATCATGCTTCAGCTAGTGTAATTAAAATCGGAATGAAATACCATATTAAGCAAAAGGACATAAACAATGAGATTGAAAAATGTCTAACTGAACAAAGGGACATAAACAATGAGACCCGACTCATCACCAAAATCACCACATAAGTGCATTGGAGAAGAATAATACTTTCTTTTTATTTTTGAAACCCTTTGAAAATGATTATCACTTTTTTCCTTTCGGAAACTTTTCGATTTCATCCAAGCGATCAACCCATGGTGCGTATATCCATGGTTAAGCTTATCAAGTGATTTCCACCATCACCATTTGTGGCGCCATTCACTGCCAAGATCTGTAGCTGGCGTTATAAGATAACTTTTCAACAAAAAGATAGAGGAGACAGAGACTTGAATAAACAAACTGGTCATATTGGCTATTGCTCATGGCTCGAGCAATTGGAATTGTCTATATAAGCGATGATGATAAAATGGTATGAAAAATATCTCTTATATATAAAGACCAATTAAATTGCATGGAAATTTACATGATAGACTTAAAATTGCATTGATGATACTACTTCACTTTGGTCATGAAATTTGAGTTATTTTTATCAAAACTCAAAGTGTGGAAATATTAGTGTCAAAACACCATGTATAGATATAACAATTATTTTTACCAACACCACTCTCACTTTATTCAACCCATTTTGTTTTGGATACCCTAGTAACCTTTAGTTTTAATGCATCCATTCAATAAATTTTAGTTATTTTTTAATATGTTATATTTGAATTTATTTTGTATATAATGTTTTACAAGTACACTCAGGGTTTAAATTAAATTTTTCTTAAGTCAAATAAATTTTAATGATATTTAAAATAAATATTTATATAATTAAACTGATAAATTGTGAAAGTATTTAGAAGGACAAATTATTTGGTGCACCTATTTTTATTTTAGGTTATCTTTTGAACTTAAGCCAAAGAAATATTTACTATAATATCAAAAATAAATAAATTTTTTAAATTGAAATTAAACTTGCATGTTGGAAAAAAAGGTATTTATAAATTTAACTATTATTGGTATGTAAAGAAAAAGTTATTTTTTTCCTCCTTTTATTCAATTAGTGTTAACCAGTTACATTCTAAATAGAAAAAAAAAGAAAAAAAGAATATAAATCCTTCATTCTTGGTTTTAGTCTAAAACAAAAACAAAAACAAAATATATAGCACAAAAATATATAGAATGGAGATATGTTTTAGCACGGTTGAATAGTCGGAGAATAAATTGAACATATTAAAACTGTGGGAGTATTATTTAGCCGATTTCCCAGGAAATAATTTCCCACAACCAAAATGGTAGAAAATTTCAGAACCGTTTCACATTACGTCACTTTCGTGAGTATCATTTGATTTTATATTTTATGTGCTGTTCACAGAAGACAGGCGGACCCAGGCCAAGGACCATCACACGACCGAAAAAGATAGAAAGATGAAATCGGAAAGTCGTCATTTTTGTTACAAATCTATTGCACATGTTATTATTTCGTGAATTCGTGATGTCTCTAAAAGAACCATTAAACTCACTCTGATATGTTCTTTTGTGTAGGCCCATGAAATGTTGCGCAACCTATATTTGACTTCTTGTTATATAGCCAAATTCAAGTGGATAAGATGTCGATCGTATGCACAAATAGTCGGGCTAGCTTTTTCATCTTCAAAATTATATTGTTTAGTAAGTTGGTAAATGTAAATGTATAACCAGATGCAGATAATTCACTGGAAAAATAGCGTGAAGTAATTCCAAATTTTATAGAATTAAGTGTTAATTGGTACAAATAAATAATTAAAAATTGTTTCGAATTTAAAAAAATGTATGGGTTTCGGCTAAAAACTTGTTTATTATGAAAAATAAAAAAATGTAAGTGTGAATGTAATTGAGCATTATAGCCAAAAAAATTTATTTTCCGGAATTCAAATTTTTTATTAGATTGTCTTGTCTTCAATTCAACTCGAGATCTCATCAAACATTAGCGACGAAAAATATGGTGTTAGTGGACCAGGTTTGAGGTTACTTTAATTTCCTGTTTCATTCATAAACGAATGATGCGATAAAAAAATTTAGTTTCTTGACATATAGATGACCATCAGAGGACCGATATAGACAAGAAAAGGTACATAGATGATAGGGTAAATCAAATCAACAAATGCAACATTACATATGTTCCCATTTTGTGATACCTCTAAAAGAGGCATGATCTTTTCATATACAATCTGATTGGGTCCCTTAAAAAGCTACGCAACCATATTTTGACTTGTTGTCGTAGGCAAATTGAAGTGGATAAGCCTTGATTTTATTTTATTTTCTGTAACTTTCGTTGTATTTAGTTCCTTGTTTACTTTAATTTACAACAAGGTTTTAGAATGGTAACCGTTGTAGAAGTCTTGAATTCTTGATACATATGATATATTCAAAGTTTTTATTTGGAAAAAGGTTTCATTTGATAAACGAATACAATATTCATTTAAAATCTTAAGATATTTGGAAATAAATTTTTATTTTATTTTTTTATTCTAATTATTTGTGGGAATTTTTTTAGAAAAAGTCTTAACTTTACATTTTCGGTGAAAACACCTTTAATTTTTATCTGGTGAAATAAATAACCAACTTCTATCGACTTCTCCAATACATCGTAAACTTTTGTTGACTTTGCCAATTTAGGGACAACATAAAGTGATGAAACGGAACAAACAAATCGTGTTTCGATTCTGTTAATGAGCTTTCATTTATAAGCAAAATGATGTTATATAAAATAGTACAAAGTCCCCAACCACATCGATTTATATTCCTCCAAAAGTTCCAAATAAAAATTCTAGATTTATTTTTATACTACGTTGTTTTGCTAATTAATGGAACCTTAATAATGAAAACATAACCCCGTTTATTGAGACTTTATGATGTGCCTAAATTAGTAAATTCAACAAGAATAGAAGATTTAATAATAAAAAATTAACAAGAAACTAGTTATTTATTTCACCAGATACAAAACTTGAGGGTTTTTTCTCAACGGAAATGCATTTGATACTTTTGTGATTTTTTCCCGATTATTTTCCCACTCTCAAAATTTTGAAAGATTCAAAATGATCCATGATTTTCCCAAATACAAACTATTTCTCTTCAAAAAGAAAAAAAACAAATACAAACGATTTCTAAGCAAAGGAATTGTGTCTCGACATGGAAAAGACCGTTTTAGATGGTTATCGACCAGAGATATCAATCCACTCGCCGTAAAATTGTAGTGAACCTATGAATGAATATTGGGTAGATAAATAAGTTTCTTCTCCAGCGATTTGTTAACAAATGTTTAATGCCTTTACTAATATTGATTGTATCAAAAATATTATTAATGAAACAAAATTTTGTAATAGTTAGTTAAATGTGAAAAATAAAACTCACTTAAACTCAATGATACATGCAAGAATCCTCGAGAAACGTTATCGATAAATTTTTGTCATATTCAAATCTTGGATTTTGATTGTTAATTTTTTTTTTTGTCATTTTTATCAAGATCCAAAAAAATAATTCTTGCATATGATGCTGTCTTACATAAGCTTTTTTTTATCAATATCAAGATGATGTAGAAGCTAAATCGATATTTATTGAAGAAAATGGAAAGATGCTACTAATATCATAATGAATACCATATCATCACAAATGTTTTCTATTACAATATATTAACCTTGTTACGTTGGCTTGAAAATGCTTAGAACAATAGCTTCTTGCAACAACAACAAAAAAAGGCGGTAAATATGAATCTAAAATACAAAACATGAGCCTGAAAAGAAGCGAAAAGTTGATCAATCTCCCCCATGGGAACATTAAAAAAAAAGTTGATAGATTTATTGTTCAAAAACTTGGAAAGGGTTCTAATCAAGATTAGCAATCTTGTCAAAAAACATCAGGTCTTCCGATGAAAATGCAGGAAATTGAGTAGCCCAAAATTGGTCATCATCCACCAAAAAATCATTAATATCACATTCTTGGTTCATGATATTGTTTGTGGCTTCGTCCTCCATGATAATTTCTTGTTCCTCAATTGTTGCGAGTTGAGGCATAACCGAGTTAGATACAACTTGGTCGAATTTTATCAGTTCAGAACCGTATGTATCATCATGAACTGCGAAAGCTTTACACACATGTTTTCCCACATAAGTGATTCTGTAAACTGGAGGACTGTCTTGGATCATCTGCACCCGCTTTTTAGCATTGCAGTTTTGGTCTTTTGCATAGGCACATATATAGTATGACCTGTAAGTACCAAACTTGAAGTTATCGCCACTTCAAATAAATAAAAGACAGCTACGCTATTTACGTCTTTCATAGAACAGAGGAAATTAGGTCTGGGTATTCGGATTTCGGATCGGATTTGGATCGGATTTTTTCGGATTCGGATAACTCAGATGGGGAGTTTATTATCTGTTCGAGTTTTAGGACTATTCGGTTCAGATTCGGTTCGGATGGTGTTGGATTCGGATCGGTTTTCGAAAACTAAAAATTTGTATAATTTTAATAAAAATTGGTTTAATTTCCTAAAATTTGGTTAAATTTTGCAATTTTTTATAATTATAACAAATATAACTAAAAAAGTTTGGATATTTTTGTTATTTAGTTGTTTCTGGGTATAAAATTATAACTAAATATAACTAATATTTTGGATGTAAAATTTTATTTCAGGTTAGCGGATATCCAATCGATTTTTGGTTCGGATCGAATTCGGTTCCGGTAATTCTGGTTTTGTGACTATTCGGTTCGGTTTCGGATCGGTTTTCGGATTTTGGGTTATATGCCGAGCCCTAGAGGAAACATTCACTTTGTTTTTGTAAGAACAGAGCAGTGGCTCTGTTTTACTAAGTACGTAATTAACTAACCTTTGGTACGGAGAGGTTTTGATGGTTTTTTGTCCATATTTCCTCCAGGTGAAGCCATCATCCCGTGGAGTCAGGGATTCGTCTCTGTAAAACACTAAACCTTCTGCTCCATAATTTTTTCTGCAGTGATGTATTAGAGCAATGATTAAAAATATAGAAGACATAATTGCATATTAATTCAAACATTATACCAGACATAAAGTAACATGAAAAAACAAATGCTACTTCACTTGATTTGAGTTCAAAACTCATGAACTTTGTATATAACATATGCAATGAGTATTTAGCTTTTTGTTGGTGACTTACTTCTTTGATGATCTCTGGGGAACATGACTTGTCATGTTTTGAAGAAATGACTCATTGTGTGGTACATGATTAGGAGAATCCACAAAAGAGAGAGCAAGTGAGAAAGAATTGAGAATGGTGTTGATGAGCTGCTCAGTTGAAACTGAGCTTGATTTGTTGTTTTGGAGGAGCGTCTTGAGACTGTTAGCGCATCCTTGGCCACGGAGGAGTGCTGCTACAGCCTTTTGATCGATGTTGGAGGACATTTTTTTTGTGTTTGAATTTGGTTAGTTTCATGAATGAGAGATGGTAAAGGCTTTAAAGGAATGAGAGATGGAGAGTTTCTAGAAGTTGGAGTTTTTAATCTTCTTCTTTTTGTTTAGTGGATATAAAGAAAGTCTACTAAACTTACTATGATACTATATTACTATCTATGTCTCTTTCAATAAAGTAAGCAGAGCCGTGTTCGTTGATCAATTTACAGAATATTAAAGAATTCATTTTTTTTTGTTATTAAATATTTAAGAATCATAACATATATATATATATATATATAGATATATATATAATTTATATTATTTTCAAAGTCTTTTTTCCTTTGCTTCCAAAGTTTTTGTTAAAAGTCCATACAACACGCCCACCAACGTTTAAAGTCTAACAACATGCATGTTTAACAAATATAATAGTTTAATTAACTAACGCAGAGCAAATCTTTGAAGGCTTAAAGGCAAAACTATTAGTATCATTTGGTTTGGTTACGATCAAAAGAATTACAACGTCATTACATGTATGTCACCGTGATGCGGAGAAAGTTTGTCATAAAGCACGTGAAGAAAGAAGGAGAGCACGTGTAAGAAACCAAACTCAAGTATTTGGACCAAGTCAATTTCTATTTCTTACAACAATATGCAAAGTTTTCGTCATCCAAATCAAGCACTCTGCCGACTTCGAATGTTCTCGATACCCACTTGCATACCACACTTCTTAACAGAAGTTTTGACTATTTGAGAGAGAAATTGAGGTTTAAAAACAAAAAAAATCCTTGTTGATGTATTTTTAATCAACACTTCTTTCATTTAATTTTCAAACTAGTTTTATCAATTAGTTATGAAGTTAAGTTGGCAAGTTTATACCTAAAACACTGGTATTTTAAAATTAGAGGAAAATTTTGTAGTAATTTTGCAAACAATGCACAAACTAGTGGTATTTTTGCAAAGTCTCCAACATCCTCTCGTTATTGCATATAGTCTATTAAAACATGAATCAATTACCGGATTGGGCTGTATTCCAACATAAATTATCAGATCCGGTTCATTTGTTCATACTTACTGGTTTAGGCATTTTTCCTTATATGGAAATATCTTTTTTATAATTACACCCAACGACGAGAAGATTTGACGACGTTACGGTCTGTGACAACGAGTCAACAACGATTTGTGAAGATGATGGTGGTGACGATGATGAAATTCGGAGAACAAAATTGTGAAAACGATGATAAATCCGGTGATCGAGATAGTGGTGACGATGAGAAGACGAGACGAAGAAGACGGCACTGGAAATTAGATGGTGGTGATGATGAGATCCGGTGACAACGGTGGTTTGCGCAGTGGTGAAAAGCAAGTAGAAGAATAAGATGATGGTAAGATGATGATAAGATCGAGAACATGCATGTAATTTACAAATTTGGTTTAGATTTGAAGTTGAATTGAAACTTTTGATTCAATTAATGTTTATGATTGGACCGCTTGGATTTACTAGATACTATCCCCTTAGGGTTTAGTTTCCTTTAAATCCATTGAATTCATCAAATCGAAGATGGTGTTATCGTCGACGGAAGAGAGATTTTGTATTTTGGAGGTGAAAAAGTTGGTGTTAAAAGTGACGGAAACAATATTGATGGAGCATACGGTTGTGAGAAGCAAGGATTAAGGCCGTGAAAGCGACTATTGTGGTTGCGAGAGGAAGCAAACGTTTTGGTCGGTGGAGGAAACGTGGTGGTGGTCGGGAAAAAAGAATGAGGGAGAAGATACAGATGATAGGGGTAAATGTGTAATTTCATTTAGTCAAGAAATGCCTCAAAACGAAGCCCATATATTTGTCCTTTATTTCAAATTTTTGGTCCAACAAATGCCCAACTCGTTAATAACCCCATTAAAACATTTCTATTAAAAATCTTTTATTGAGAGATTCTATAATGTAAAAATAAAAAATAATCAAAAAGTAAGAAAGAAAAGGGAGAGAGTCTCTCAAAAAGTAAGAAAGAAACTTTGAGAGATTCATGAAATGCTCATTAGGGCTCTCACCATTTTTTTAAGAATAAAATTTTTAAATTTATGAGATGAGAGCTTTTATTAAAAAATTTTAATTTTGCAAAGTCCAATGGTAGGCTCTTTTTGTGGGGTTCTCAGGAAAAAATTAAATTATTTCATAAAACTGAAAAATATTACAATTCATAACATATTAAACATACAATAATTTCATACATTTGAAAATAAATTTGAAAAAAAACGATTAGTTATTCTGTTGATTGTTGCGAAATTTTCTCCGTATATACTCAACCAAACCACTTTTCAATTGTTGATGCATAAAGAAGTGGATGCTCTTACCAATTACGATCCAAGTTGAATCGATTACTCTCCATCCATTGAATTTGGATCTCCAATTTGCAGTGATCTCTCTCATTCCCGATCGTGACATACGATGCATCATCATTCTCATTCCCGGCCTAACCACTCAATTCTTCCCTCAATCGTCGCCGTCTGCCTCAATCGCCGGAGAAAATCGAACGCCATCGCTGGCAAAGAAAGAGAGAGAAAGAGTCGGGTTTTTTTTTTGTTGCGTTTTTTTTTCTTGTTTTGTCTAAAAATCGACCAATGGTATGACGCTACGTCATCGTCTCTCTTGCATCTCAAAAACTCTCACAAGAGAGCTGTCTCTCTTCATATAACATGATTTTGATTTATTTTTGAAATTTTTTTTCATGAGAACTATATGAGAGAACCCAATATATGAACCGTTGGAGATGCTCTTAGACACTTATTTCTCATGTATTAGTTCAATTTTATTTTTATAACTAAAATTTACTAAAATGCTAATTTTTTTTTGTTTTAGAAACCCAAAGGATATCTCATGGATGAAGATGCTCTTAGTTTCTTAAAATTGTATTTTGACATTTATAAGAAAATTATAGTTACAAATTAACTTGTATATATACACTGAATATATATCAACTGAATTTAAAATATATCATTTTTGTAAACACACTCTGTTCAAAGATTAAACGTATACATTATTTTTATTATCTATCTAATATATAATATAAGTGCTAACGGGAAAGAAAAAAGTTAAGTTTTGCTCATGAACATCCGTTTTGTTATTCTGTTCTTGAGGTTGGTCGTTGATGTGTAAAGGCCAATTCAAGAAAAGTATCGCCTACTCACTTCATTCCAAAATAAGAAATTTAAATTTAATTTCTATTTTGTTGAATATTAGTGGTGTAGATAAATTAGGAAATACAACATTACTTTACACTAAATATTTAAAACATAATATATACTAGTGTAACAAACAACAAACTAAAATATTTGAAACTTATTAAAATGGAGAGAGAGTATAAATAAGGATATGACATAAAAAATGATCCATTGTTTTCTTTTTAATAATTAATTAATAGGTTCTCGGCTGAAAAATGATAGATTTTTTGTACTATTTTCGTCTCTTTCTTCATCCCACGAAGATCATGTATTGATGATGTAAGACAAGTTTCCATTTCCTGATAATTTAGCAGGATTAGTCACTCGGTTGAATAAACTGGTCATAATGGCATAGATAAAGTTCTTCCAGCTATTGCTCAAGCAATCGGAATTGTCCACAGAAGTGATGATGTTACAAAATAATTTGACCGAATATATTGCATTATATATTCATTAGTAATCGCATGATAGGCATAAATCAAATTAAAAATACTTTACTTTCCTCATGAAAATTTAACTTCTTTTTTTACCCAAAACATTGAAGTATTAGTGATAAACGAATCATTTGTTATCTATTAATCCACTCGTTTTATGAATCAACAATTAAGGGCACTCTCAAAAGTTATATAGATATTACTTTTTCCTTTCTTTATTTTCTGAATAAACGCAAAAGTACATGATAGATGAAACTTCTTTACACAAAAAGACACTGTAAATTTAAAGCATATGAATCTAAATTACGAAACATGAACCTGAAATTAAAAGAAGTGAAGAATCAATCAATCTCCACCATGAAAACATAAAAAGCTTGATAGATATGTTGTTCAAACGTGGATAGGGTTCTAATCAAAAGCAGCAATGTTATCCAAAAACATTGTGTCACCTGATGGAAATGGGGGAAATTGATTCGCCCAAAATTGGTCATAACCCACCAAATAATCATTAATATCGATATCACATTCTTGGTTCATGATATAGTCTGTGACTTTGTCCTCCATGGTAATTACTTGGTGGTCAATCGTTGTGAGCTGAGGCATAACCAATTCAGAAACAACTTGGTCGAACTGGATCATTTTGGAACTGTGTGTATCATCATGACCTACAGAAGCAGTACACACATGTTTTCCCATATACGTGGTTCTGTACACTGGAGGGTTGTCTTTGATCTTCTGCACCCGCTTTGTAGCATTGCAGTTTTGGTCTTTTGCATAGGTACACCGATAGTAACACCTGTAAATATGGCACTTTTATCTATCAACTTATATAATAAATAAATAAACGCTACTACACTATTTACATGTCCTGCATAGAACAAAGAAGAGAATTCACTTTCGTTTTTGTAAGAACAGAGCATTTGCTCTGTTTTTCTAGTTAACCTAATTGACTAACCTTTGGTGCGGTGAGGTTTTGATGGTTTTTTGTCCATATTTCCTCCAGGCAAAGCCATCATTGGGGCACGGAGTTGGGGAATCATCTCTGTAATTCACTAAACCTTGTGCTCCACAAAGTTTTCTGCGTTGTTGCACTATAGAAATTATCGAAAATATAGAAGACACTTGCATCTAAACTCGAAATTAAGTTATAGAAGATATGATAAAGTAAGATATAGAAACATGTGCTACTTCACTTGAATTTGAATTAAAAACTCTTGAAACTTTTCATAGAACATATGCAACTTGAGTTTAGATTTTTGTTGGTAACGTACTCCTTAGATGATCTCCGGGGCATAGGTCTTGCCATGTTTTGAGAAGAGGACTCATGGTATGGTGGAGGATTAGGAGAATCCACAAAAGACAGAGCAAGCGAGAAAGAATCGAGAATGGTGTTGATGAGTGGTTCTGTTGAAACTGAACTTATTTCGCCATTTTCGAGGAGAATCTTGAGGCTGTTAGCGCATCCTTGGCCATGGAGGAGTGCTTCTAAAGCCTTGTGATCAATGTTGGAAACCATTTCTTGTGTTTGAGGTATTTGGTTTGAGCTTTAATTTGTGCTTCAGTCTAGTTATGTATTTATAAGACAAAGATTCTTGTTCACATTAGATTTTCGGTCTTTTGTATTTGTCAACAAAATTAACATGTATTTTTTTGTTTTTTTGTTTGTTTACAGCCATGTATGTTTTTGTTTTATGCACTTAAAATAAAATAAAAATCAACCACTATTAGAAAGCCACACATGTACGATCGAAATGACGTATTCAATAATTTATTTTAGCATTTACCCGAAAGTGAGTCAAAGTATTTATTTTAATATTTTCATCACAACTACTTTTATTTGAAGTTTTCGTTGTCGAATGATCAAGATAAGCATTTTATCTTCAAACACACATAAACCACACTTGTACCGTAGTCCCGTTAACCCCCAAAGACTTTTTTTCTTTCTTTCTTTTTGTTAAAAGACATCGACATGTTGTTTAAGTCCTTGTCGACATTAAGTCATTTGATCTTCCTTTCCTTAAGTGCTGACGAAATAATTTGCTAAAAGAAAGGAAAAAAAAAACATATTAGAATCAATAAAAATAGCCTTGTTTGAAAAATCGCTAGGCGCTAGTCGGGCGCTAGGTATGGGCCTAGCGATTAATCGGAAAATCGGATTAAAATCGGGGATTAATCGGGGATTAATTTTAGAATTATTTTAATATTTTTAAAACATATTAATCAAATATTATTTTCAAAATTGCAGTAAACATATAAAACTGTATTTTTGAGATAAATTTTTATGATTTTTATTACAAATTTATGATTTTTATTAAAATTTGAACATAAGTTATTGTAAAACATCACAAACTCCCAATTTAAATGATTGAATAACAAAAATAAAAAGTTTTTTATACTTGCAATCTAAAAATAATCGAGATATGTAAAATTAGGCGGGGAGTAATCGGATTAGGCGGGAAGTAATCGGATTAGGCGGAGAGTAATCGGGTAACTGATTTTTTTAGGGGATTAGTCATTAATCGAGGCGGATAGGGTGGGCCTAGCGATTAAGCGGGGAGTAATCGGGCCTAGGCGGGGATTTTTAAAACAGCCCAAATGAAAAGCGTGACCAAATATTGACTTATCGTCACTCGTTAAAAGTGGATATAATAAAGAGAAATAGCCAAATGAAAAGCGTAATGTGATGATAACCGAAACTACAATTGTATAGCCAATGTGTGGTTGTATATGTGCCGTGTCTCACTCGTTAGAGAATATGCAATTGTTGTGTGTAAAGTTTTGTCCTAGTTAGTATTTCTTTTATGTTTTCAACCAACTAAAGTGTATCATTATTTGTTTTATGTTCGATGATTATTTCATTGTTTATCATAATTCATCAAATAGGTGGAGCTAATGAAGAAGAAAACCGTTATATTTTGCTCACAAAGATACCGTTTTGTTATTCCGTTCTCGAAAATTGGTATGTAAATGGAGATTCAAGAAAAGTATCATCTACTTACTTAATTAATTCCTAAATGATAACTTAGAAAATGCAGCATTACTTCTTCTTCTTTTTTTGGTTAAAAGACATCGACATGCATGTTTTAGTTCCTTGTCGACATTACGTCATTTGATGTTCCTTTTCTTTGGTACTGACGAAATAATTTGAAAGAAAGGAAAAAACATTACAATCATTAAAATTAGCCAAATGAAAAGTGTGACAAATTTGACTTATCCGTCACTCGTTATAGGCAATTAAAAGTGGACCGAATAAAACTAGCCAATATGAGTGTGTATATGTGCGTGACCGGCGCGTGGCGGCTTAGATAGCACTGGCGTCGGTCCCTCCGTCTGTTTTTCTTTATGTCTGCTTAGTCTTTTTCGGTTTTTGGAGTCTTGGTTGTTGTTGGCAAGGTGAAGAATTTTTGGATCTCAGATCTGAATGGGTCATGGATGTGTTCTTTGATTCGTCGATGGCTTTTGGTGTGGATGAAGTTCCTTTTCTCTAGTTTGAGAAATCCTGGATTTCTCCTTTGTCCTCTCAGATTTGGGTTTCGACGAAGGTTGTTATCGGCGGTTACAGCGGCGGATAATTTTTACTTGAGGTCTGGCTCTCTTCCTTTGGGTAGGGTTGCAACGGTACCCCTAGTGATTAGGCGTTAGTGGTTTGGTAATTGTTCTTTGCTCTTTCGTTAGCCTTGTTCTCTTCGATTCTCTTTTGGGTTCCCGTTTGTTTGCCTTCATTGTTGGTGGGTTGGTGGATGTGGTGGAATCAGTTCTATATTCAGTCTTTTGTGGTTAAGCATCTTGTTCTTTTGCCTAGTCTATGTCCTACCGCGTTCGCTTGTTGTTCGATCTTTTTCGTGCTCTTGCCGTTTCCACTCTTCGGTTCGATGCGGATTGTTTGGACTCAGTCCTTGTCTCTACGGTATAGACCTGATCGAGGTCTCTCTATTGCATTGGTATCTTTCTTGGCGTGAACAAATCGTGGTTGTTTCCTTTGCTTCGATTTCACCGTTTCCAGGAGTTGGGTGTGGTTTCTAGTCGTCTTCCCTTCTTGCTGGTAAAGATGCTTTAGTTCTCTTTATTTGTGAGGTAGTCTTCATTGTTAAAGGAAGAGTCGTTGTCCGGTGTCGTGGATTTTCTCGTCACCATCGGTCAGCCACTACGTCAAGCGTTTCCCGCTGTTTGGATTGATGGTAGGCAATTTGTGTGGTGCTAGATTCTGAGTTAGAGGTTTGATTTTTCCTTCATTGTGCTACCTTTGCCTTCTTTGTTTTGGCATAGTTATTCTTTCGTAGTGTTGTTGCTTATTTTCCGTCTCTTTGGGTTTAGTTTTGAGTTTAGTTTCCGGAGATGTCTCGTTTTCTTCCGGCTTGTGTCTCTGGGAACTTTTAGTTCGCCAACTTCGTTTTTCTCGTTTGGGCATTTGGTTTGTTGTAAGGTTTTATTTCAAATTTAATTAAAATTTCTAGACGACAAAAAAAAAAAAAAGAGTGTGTATATAATATGTGCCGTGTCTCACTCGTTAAGTCGTTATAGAATATAGCCATTAAGCCAATATTTTATGTCTAGTTAATGATTTTTGTTTCATATATTTTAATAATGCTTATTTATTGATTTTTTGTATTGTCTTTTTTCGACTCGCGTCGTGGACGTGCATGTCTCTATGCAATCGTTTATTCCTGGTTAGTTTTTTTTTTTTTTTTTTTTTTATGTTTTCAACTCACTAAATTCGATGCTTTCATTGTTTATCATAATTCATCAGAATAATCAGATAGGTGTCGAGCCGCTTAGACTTATTAGAGATACGATGACCAAAGGTTTTCTTTGCCTATTATTTTGGATTTCATAGAATTATTCTGCATTTTTTTAGAGATAGAGAGTAAAAATTGCAAAAATTAGCGACTTTGAGGTTTTTTGCACAAAACCCTTGAATAAACACAAGAATTTATACATAACAAAGTTTGAGGTTTTTATTTTATGGTAATAAAATAAAAAAAATTAAAACATAATGTGCTGAGCTATCTTAATTTAAACGATTGTTTAATTTTACGATTGTTTAATACACTAAAAATAATTTGAGTTATATATGTATGATGATCAGTTTGGTAACTGGTAAGAACTTGTGCGTAAAAACACTAAGTTCACGATCGTCAAATTAATGAATCTGGCTTTCACATGGATTCATCTAAATTATTTAATATTGTATCATAAAATGAATCATGCAACGTCGAAAAACAAATTATATTGTATTTTACGCAAATTTAGTTCGTTTATCAAAAAAAAAAAAAAAATTAGTTGTCCAAATCAACCGAGACTGCTAGATTGATAACATCCCTAACATTGATTTCACTTTAGTCAGATTTTCCTAACTCATTTCATTCAAAAATCTGACAGTAAAATCTTGAAGAATAAGTGAATTTTTTTTTTGTTAAAGGGGATAACTGATTTTTTAAGAAATTATCTTATAAGAAATAAATATTAATTTATCAGTTCATTGATATATCAGAAAATAATAAAATATCATAATCACAACATTTTTTATTTATCTTCACATTAATTTTACTTGAATCAGATTATTCCAACTCCAATGGCTACATCCGATATTATAGTGAATCTTATACAAGCAAGCGTATTACTTGATTGCTTCTACAAGCTATCAAGTTAAATGAAGGAACTTAGAAAGTTTTCATGTTTGAAATATGGTTTGTGGCACAAGTCACCTAAATTACTAGTTAACTAGATTTACTTTCATAAACTGTTTTCTTTTTGTAGTATTTTGTTGTATTACATTTTATAGCGTAGATGATTTTTGATTTGGATCTCAAATTTAAACCTATAACTTTTATTGTTTTATCATTTGTTTGTTTGCTTATATTTTGATTAAATTTTGTAAAACTGGTTTTTTCATATCTCTTATTTCAAATTGTTTAAAGTTTTAATGTATTGACAATTTGTGGTAGAAAACAAATTATTAGTAAATGCATTTACAAAAACTTAAATTTGGTATTCTGGAAAATATATGATATGATCATACTAGTCTAAAGTAATTGAACCGTGCTCTCAATCTCTTCACCTCTTTGTTTAGATCACTTCACACATGCGTGCTTACAATGGTACTGCGACTATGTCCAAGGCTTTTTCTTTGATCGTAGATATGTTAAAGCGATTTACTGTGGGAATTATGATATAGGTTTCTACGTGACGCGAAATATATCGGCCTAGAACTTCAAGGGAATACTACCTTGGTAGGCGTCTACAAAGGAATGTGCAGTAGAAATGTTAGCGCGCGTATTTCAGTACCTTGAACTGCGCTTAGCAGACTGGAGAGACATCCACGTAAAGCTAATATGCATAAGACCCTTGCAGAGGGTTTTGAACTAGGTGTCAACTTAGACTGCCGGTTGTGTATGGGTCAGGAGGTTCGTGCGGGTATAATCAAATACAGACGACAAGCGGATTCGTGTGATACTGCATAGACGAACCACATAGCCATTAGTTCAAGTAAAAAAGGTATAAACTATCACCTAATATCCGTGTTCAAAAAATCGCTAGGCGCTAGTCGGGCGGTGAGGGTGCGCCTAGCGCCTAGCAAGAAAATCGGGGATTACACGGGGATTAATCGGGGATTAGTTTTAGGGCTATTTAATATTTTAAAAACATATTAATCCATTATAATTAAGTAATTTATATAATATTGTTTTTAAAATTGTATTAAACACATGAAAACAAGATTTTAATTTCAAATTTATGATTTTTATACAAATTACGAACATAAGTAGGACGTTTTGAATTTTAGATGAAAAAAAAAAGTAAAAACAAAAAAAAAAAAAAAAAAATGGGCTAGGCGCCGTCTAGGCGGGCTAGGCGGCCGCCTAGGCGGTCCAGGCGGACAAAAATCGGATCTCCGATTTTTCTCACCGATTTGGACAAAATCGCCGCGGTGCTCCTCCGATCAGCGCCTAGGCGGCCGCCTAGGCGGCTAGGCGGCCGATTTTTAGAACAAGGCCTAATATCATCATCATCATCTGTTTGTTACCTTCCAATAAGAGAGAACTCACTTATAAAACTTTGTCTAAGACAAAAAAAAAAAAAAAAATCACTAAGAGATTAGTGATGTGTTTTGTTGTCATAATTAATCGATTTACTGTCATGTATCCTCCGTTTTAATTGTAATGAATTCATCGTTTTACATAGTACCAGTATAGTAATAAATCCAACATACAGACACAAACCATTACCTAAACACATGTAATAGCTAGCCTTTACAAAAGTTACAAAATCAACCAGACTCATGTAGAATTTTTCCAACAAAGGCACGTGCTCGGCACATGGCTACCAAAGGTCTAGCTCTAGGCATTGTGAGTCCTCCACCTTCAGTCATATCCACCTCTTCTTCTCCAATCCTCTCCCATTCAAAGCATTGAATCAAAGACCCGAGACTCAAGCTCACTAACCGTTGAGCCAGTCCGGACCCTGGACACGCTCTTCTTCCTAACCCGAACGCCAGTAGCTTATGAGTCTCTCCTTCTTTCTCGAACCTCTCTGGCTTGAAACTCGTGGGATCATTCCATAGCTTAGGATCTCTATGTATAGCCCAGACGTTCACCAATAACATAGTACCACGCGGCATATCGTAACCCCCTACTTTACAATCTTCTGATGCGACGTGCGGGACGGACAAGGGCCCTGCGGGGTACAAGCGCAACGTTTCAGAGACGATGTTCTGAAGATAAGGAAGATTTGGAACGTCTGATTCTTCCAAAAGCCTGTCTAAGCCAATTTTATCGTCGATTTCATCTCTCGCCTTTTTTAGTACTTCGGGATGGTTCAACAGGCTCGACAATGCCCATTCCAACGTTACCGCTGATGTATCTGTCCCCGCAAGTATAAGAGACTGCACATTGCACACATACACGAAATAAACCAAATGTTACCATTAACTTAAATCGACTTATGAACTTAAAACGCTCTTCACGGATTACTTACAAGCATAGTTCCTTTAATGGTGTGGTCTGTGTAGTACTCAGGTTGGGATTCTTGCAAAGAAAGCAAGTGATCAATCATCGTGTTCTCCTTCTTCTCCTTTGCCGCTCGTTTCTCATCAACCAATCCCTGGAAGAACACATCAAGCCTACCAGCAATCTTCTTTACCCGCCTCTCGAAACCTGTAATCCATCTCAAGACCGGTAAATGATCAGCCGCGTGTCCGGCACCAAAACAACTCATCGCCTCTGCGATAAGCTGCCGCACGCGTTTAGCCTCCGCATCATCCTCTGCACCATCTCCATAGTAACATTTTCCAGTCACCATTCTAATAATGTTGTTGAATGCTAAATTAGATAACATTGAATTCATCTCAACCTTTGCGAATTCCTGCAAATTTCAGTGTCACAATTCAGAAAACTTTAACCTAAACAGAGACTAAACAAGAGATTAATATCTTTAATATTCATCAAAATTTTGTAACTAAGATCTAAATTTCCTCTATTTAATTGGTAACAGATTCTGATTAAAATAGATTTTGCCAATAGCATAATTAATGATTAAGATCTAAAACTATCCTAAATTAGTAAGTAAATTAATAACCAAATTAGTGACTGTCTAAATATAGTAATTAAGCTCACATACGAGTGAAGAGTTCTGAGAGAGACGAACTATAAGTCGTCGGGCCTCGTCGCGGCGGATAGAGGAAAAGCTATTAAGCCGGTGACTGGAGAAAATCTCGACGGCGCCGATACGGCGGAGATTTCTCCAATGTTCACTATACGGAGCAGAGACCATAGATGAGTAATTGTACGAGATATGTTTAGAAGCAATTGATTTTGCACGATTCGCGAGAACGACGTCGTTTTTCGTGAAGCATTCTTCGACGATTGAGTGTGAAGAAACGACGAAAACGAGTTTGTTTCCGAGACGGAGGGAGAAGATCGGAGAGTTGTTTAAGGATTTGGAGATGGTGAGGAAGATACGGTGGAGCGGTGGTTTGAGAAGGCGGAGGTGGCCGATGATTGGAAGTGAGAACGGTGGAGATGGAGGGAGATTTGGTTTTGGTTTGAGTTTTTTGATGAGGAGAATTGTGAGAGTGAGGATGAGGATTAGGATTAGGATTGTGAGAATTAGGGTTTGAGATTCTTCTTCCATTGTTGCTGATTTGATTTTCTTCTTCACTGTGAATTTTGGGATTTTATAACAGAGAAGAAGATGTGGTTCAGAATCTGCTTGCACTATTGCATAAACGTGGATTTTGAAAACAGCACAATTTTGGAAACTCAATTATAGAAAGAGTTTAGCTCCAGTCACATGGGAATAATTACAAGCGTTAGTGAAGTTTAATTATTTTGGTACTTAATAATTATTTAAATTTTATCTTTAATCAATCTAGCTAGCAGAAAATCATATTTTCCGTAATAATTTGATTGGATTATTAAATTTTCCAAAAAAATATTTATTATATCAACATCTCTTTTTTTTTGGGTCCACTAGTCTAGCAGATTTTTTTTTCTTTCAATTTTTATGTGGAGGTAAAATCAGAATTTTGTTCTTAAGAGTCTACAAAATTAACATGCCATGCACTAAAAATATGAGTCATAAGGTACTACACATTTTATTTATTATTGACATGTTTATATATATATTTAAAAGAAAGAATTTGGAAATGAGTTCCATGACGATAACATTGTAAGCGCTATTAGAAAACTCCATTGTACATGTGTCAAATAAGCAAAACATGATTTTATGAATAAACCATAGTTATTTTTTTGAACTAATTTTGAACATATGACATATCAAAAGCTATAATAATTAAAAGTGTTTCAGCTATGTGTCATACCTTTCGATAGCGTAAGGTTTCTCGATGGCTCTAGAAGGTTTCACCATCTGAAAAAGGCTTGGGAGTGCTAGAACTTAAGTATGACTATATTAAGCTCTTCTAAGCCAGGTTAACTCATGTTGCCGAGAGAGATCCATGATATTGAGTCATTTATTAGTTTCAATCTTGTTTTGTCAAAACAGCAAATGTGGAAGTTGATTCATAATTCTTTTTTGATATATATTTTTTTTTATTTTTCAAACATCGATTAAGTAATCTATTTTACGTGGAACAAAAAAAGAAATTTTAGCTCAGTGAGACAAAGTCACATATGCCAATTTTATGGGATATTTCACGAAGGGCATAATCACATATGTCAATTAATCATTTTTGATATGTAATAATAAGTTGAATGCTACTCATCTATCTCACCAAAATGTTATTTTACAGTTCTCGCACATATTAAGAAAAGAGACTAGTGAAAATTCTTCTTTACACAATATTAATACACTAAATAAATTTATCTATTATATTATACTAGATTAGGACCCATCCGAAGGACGGGTTTAATTTTTTAATTAAATCGAATTTAAAAATAAATTAAATTAAATTATGTTTGGTTGTAAGTAGAAATTATCATTAAAATTAAAAAAATATATAAATTTTTATTTAGAGAAAAAGTTATTTATATATTCATTCTTCTGCTTTAATACATCAAATTGCATTTCTATACTTTAAATTTATTGTAACGTTCATTATAACAATTTAGTAACTTTCAATATCAAACACCAAACTTTTGTCAAATATTTATCATTATTATTATTGCCAAAACGTAGTTTTGCATTTTTGCCAAAAATAATTTAACAACTTTCTTAGAAAGTGTTTTAAATACAAACAACATGTTAAATCCTGATTATTTACATCAATTAACAAATTTACTATTTACTTTACTACTAAATATTTTTTTTTCATCTAATTATTTTTTAATGTTGAAGTATGTTCTTTACCACTGGTTTTAGTTATGTAAACATATAAATAGTTACTATCTATTTGTTTATATAGAGGTAAGTATTTAGAATCTTTTTTTCTTTGAGGATTAATAATTGATTGTGTAATTTCCTTAATTATCGTATTTTATTAATTAATTGTATAATTTTTAAAACCTCTTTTTAATTTTGAAGGCAAAAGTAATCCTTTTACTTTTAGAATATTAACTTCAAATTAGAATAAGTAAATAATTTTATAATTTTTTATTTTTATATAATAAGATACATATAGTTTCCTTATATTTTTTTTTACATTTTGTATGTAAGATATATAAGTATAGTTACTTTGTAGTGATATTTTTACATTTGTAAAATTGTTTAAATTTATAATTTCTTATAATTATTTTTTTATACTTTTAAAATTAATGAAAGGGAATTTTTATTTTACAAGTGTCAATATATGAGATCGATAAAGTTGACACGTGACACGATCCTATGAGTTACTAACTTTGAAAACTACACTTTATATAATAAGACTAGATATGTAGGTGCTTGATTTTGAGACATTAAATTTCGGGTGTCCACTGTAAGGCCACAATAGTGAAGGAACCCAGAGGTCGCTGCTTCCAAGATCAAACACCATCTTGAATGATTAGCCTAGGTCTCCCACATTAACTTCTCCGTAAAATATTACATCCCGGTAATTTCGTAGACCCACTGCTTTGATGATATCTACGTTAAATTGTTTTAGGGTGATACTTAGGTTAAACCCTTGTAACTTTGGAATAAACATAGATAGGAGAATAAAAAAAAAAAGAGATTGCATCTTTTAATCTTTTTATAGAAAAGGAAGACAAAATGTAATGAAATATAATGAGAGAAAAGTGTGATATATATAGATATCTATAACTGTTAATATACTTATATAAGATATAACTGTAAATTTTTAACGATAGTATTTGAATTTTACAATACAGTTTAACTATCTATTTTATCATAATAAACTTGATTATAATTCTACACACTTCATCTTAAGTGATAACAATTTTATATCAAAATAATATTTATATCAGACCAAATATATATCTTAGTTAATATTAAAAATAATTAACAATTAACAAAACATAATTAACAAAAAAACAGAAATCCACAAAAATATTTGGATAACAAACATTTTAAATATATATATTTTTTATTTATGGCGTAATCTCGTAAGTTAATTTTACCTCATGCAAAATAATTTTAAATGAATTAAAATTAAGAAATAAAATTATATTAACTTCTCATTAAGTAATTTAAAAGTCAATCCTATAAGCCATTTTTCCAAAAAAAAAATTGTGTTTTCACTTATGACTACATGCGTTAAAATTCTTATAATAAAACATAAGTATAAACTTGCGAAAACACATCAAATGATGCAAGCACATCCATCACATGATGCGTTAAAATTCTTAGAATAAAACATAAGTATTCAAAAAGTTATTATCATAAGCTCATTAATTTTTTTTTTTAATTTGTTTTTTATTTTAACGAATGAAAACACTATATTACAATGATAAATACAATTTTATCCAATTAAATTAATGTTAAATAAATTATATTTTTATTTTAAACTTCAGTGGGCTTTTTAATTATTTAATATCCATACTAAATGTTTTAAAAAAAATAATATATGCTAAATTTAATTGACCAATAACACATGTAAAAACAAATTTGTTAATTTTTCTTTTGGTTAAGAAAAAATATTTTTTTAGATATAGACATAAAAATTAGTATATATAAATTTGTCTTTTTTTTTAGTTTTTCTATTTCTTTAAGAAAAAAAAAGTTAACTCTTTTCTAACACATGTCAACATCTGATCAATAGACTTGACACGTGACACAATCTTATGAATTACTAACTTTGAAAACCATACTTTATATAATAAAATAAGATAAGATTAGTACTTTAAAGCAATAGGGTTAAAATTAGATTTTTATTTGAAATTTTACATTAGAAATATAAAATGAATTTTTTTGTAAAACACACATTAAATCTTAAAACGACACTATCTATGAAACTGAAAGAATATTAAACACACTTGAAATAAAGCGGAGGGAGCAACTATAATATAAAAGTAAACAATGATAAATAATTAATGTATTGTACATTTGTACTGTACATACACTGCATTATCATTAATAAACGAGTAAATTAATTCGTAATTTATTTAAAGATTAAAATGTTGTAACATTGCTTGGTAAAATAAAATATGAAAATTGCTATATACTTATCAATCTAAAATTCCTTGTAATACACATTAACCGAACCGAAAGGACTGAACCGGAACCAAAGCAAAAATAACTGAACCGAAATTTGAAAATATCCGAATAAATCCTATATTCTAGAACCGAAAGAACCGGAACCAAACCGAAATGTGATTGGCGAGTTCCCTTTTATTTTTGTTCTGATGTTTCCACCTCTACTTCCAATGTGATTGGAATTGACATAGACTTTGTAAATTATCTAATATGTTTAGCACATTATGTTAACAGTACAAATGCAGGCTGTTAAGCTCCGCCAAACACTTGATGATGAGTACCAACAAGCAAAGCCTAAATATTATGATGGTAGCATCATTTTCTGTTATAGCTTTTAGGTTGATAGAAAGTTATCTCATGAATCATCATAATACCCCCAATAATGTCATTGCACACACTTGAATTTTTAAATATATATATATATATCCTTACAAATTAGTAAAAACGTGGTCGTCACCAGACCATGTTAGTCACATTTAGTTGTGACTGACTATACTAGATTATGACCATGACCATGCTAGATTATGTAAATCACTTTTGTTCTTTGTATTTGACATTTTGTTAGTCTTACTGGTATCTGTTTCCGCTGGGGGTTGCTAATGTGTCGCAAGTTTTTATGATTAATACATTGGGTTTTGATAACAACCATGTGAAGAGGCAGATTGTGTAACATTTTTGTCAAACCTATGTTAATAGTCTTTTCAAGATAGTCTAATAATCTAATTCAATAGATAGAAAAATGCTAATATCTCTGATTGTTACCATTCTTTGGAAAGCGATGCTCATACCAAGAATCTGACTCATCAGTTTCTAGTGATCAAGGAATTTCTCTCAAAAGGCTAAGTAAATAAATGATACATTCACATGGTTATGTCAATCCTTCTCTCAAACAAACAAACAAGGAATGTTCGATACAATTAAGAAAAAAAAACCCAACTTATATGGTTAAGTAGAAATCCCATACTGATATTGCCATATGTATAATAAACTTGCAATGAATATTAACAAAAAAAAAAACTGCCATAGATTCAATGAGCTTACAATGAAAATTAACTAAAGATATATGTGTACCTACCGGTCATCACAATGATTAATCAATGTATTAAAATTTGTGATTGTTATAGGTTTAAGCTTTTTGAATTTGCATGTCATGTAGATTAATGACTATTAACCATTTTATCAACAAAAAAAAAGATTAGTGACTATTTGGCCTTTTGGAAGTTGCAAATGAGAAAAAGTTAATTTTAGACTCTACCTTGCTTTGCCCAAAAAAAAAAAAAAAAAAAAGCCTAGCCTCAATTACTAAATAATTCAATACTAAATTTAACTTAATTTATACATTTAAAAAAGTTTAAAGAAAATTAAAAATTGTAAACAAAATCTATGATTATTGGAATAATAAATATGTTGAATCTCAAAGGTAATTGCTAATACGCTAAGCGTTTTCTAAATTACATTAACTTGTCCTTCTCCCTAACTTGTCTCCGAAGTTGATTACCTTTGGTTTCATTGAATTGTAAATTTTCAACATTTAGATTGTTGTCTCTTGAATGATAATGGTACTGAAGAACCAAACTGGGACCAAGCTCGTTCGTAATTAGAATAGTGTTACTCGGACATGGGAACATGTCAAATGCTACATTCAATCCAAAACATGTCGCAGCAACAAACATAAAATTAGAAAACGATTCATTTTTGAGTAATATGAACTCCAATTTGAATCAAATGACATCAATAGTGCAGTATATATAGTTATTTGTGTGGTTAGTATTTTCTTATGGCCTTAATTAAAATTTGTTAAATTGAAACACAAACATGATAGTGTCAAAAAGTATGGTTGACCAATAAAATAAAACCAAATGAATTCAACCTTACAAAATTTAGGTGACACTACAAGAGATTTATTAGATAACGTTAGTTTAGTAACGACGGTTCAATAAACGACGTAAAGATATAAAGTGGGAAGGGATTTAGCGTCGGTTTAATAAACGACGTAATAAACGACGTAATAAACCGACGACAATTTATTAACTCATTTGCAGAGAAAGCTTCGTGTAAACATAAAAAATTAGGTTAATAAATCGAAATCTCAAAATTATGTTGAGAATCAAAATCTCTTCCCTTACACGAAGGTTCGTCGATTTTGGTAAAGCTTAAAGTGTGAGAAAGCTTCGTCGATTCTGGCAAACTTACATCGAATATTCACAGAGAAAGCTTCTCAAAGCCGGAGCTTCGTCGATTTTGATCCATGAATATTCACTGAGAAAGCTTCTCAAAGTCGGAATCGCAGAACTTAAATTAGTCACCAGAGGATTCCGTTTCCTGCTTCTCCGATTGTGTTGTGAATTGTTCATCTCTTGATTCGATTCAGCATTTGAGTTTTTTCTTCTCCATCTCCGGAAATTCGCGTCTTCAATAGCTCAACAAGGTTGGTACGCCATAGATTTCTTCGAATTTGTTGTGTTTATGAAGGATATAGTGGGTTTGGGGAAGAATTTTCAGCGGTGGTGAACCTCAAAATTTACAGAGAACTTTAGGTACTCTTCTTACTGAATCTAAGTTTCTTTCGATCTTGAAAACTATGGTGAATTGGTAACAAGAGAATTCATATGAATTTGTGGCTAGATTTGTTCTTTCAATCTAAATTTGAATTGAATGATCTGTAAAATGTTCTTGAGAATTGGGATGTGCATTTAGTTGATCCTTGTAGTTGGAGAATGGTCACTTGCAGTGATGGCTATGTCTCTGCACTATTTCTGAGACTGAGACTGTCTTGTTTTCTTAATGAAACAGGGGACTTCCTAGCCAATGCATGTCTGGTACATTGTCTCATAGAACCATAAACCTCACCTATCTACAAGTTATTATAGCCTTTGCTATGTTTGATTCTTGTTCTGCAATTTTTCTTCTTGCTGAGCTTAAGGTTTTGTGGTATAGGTTGTTGCAAAAAATGCAATCTTTGACCACTTCACTATACAATTGGAGTTGGAGAAGGTTCAGATGTCAATAACACTTGGAGAATACTAGAACTTGTATTACTTGTGATTTGCTGCTTCAGTTGCTCTCTCTCGATGTGGTGAGGAACTTCGTTTTGGTTTTGTTGTAAATGTAACTAAGCAGGCTAACATGGAAAAGTGCCTGGTAAGAATGATACACTACTTGGTACCATATGGTTTTGATGTCTCAGTGGTCAAGATATCTGATTTTGAACCAGATGTTCCATGTAGGGTAATTTTGAAGCTACTGTTACTACGTACAGAGAAGCTCCGAATAAAACGCTAGTTGGAAAAGAAAATTTAGAAACCACCGAACTGCTGTATGTTCATTTTTCTCGCCTCAAGTACATGGTAAGTAATGTGTCTTACTCGCAAAGGTTTTTATTTCAGTTATCTGTTAATAACATGCCAAGATTTAGAGCTATGGGAACTGTCTGGGTTACTTCCTTACCTTCAATGCATCACATTTTTAGAATTTGTTCATTATCTTATGGTTTTCTTCCATTTCGTAGATTACAAATAGTGCTTATGATGCAGTTCAGATTCTGATAGAAGGCAATGAGAAAGTTCATCACTGCAAACTACTTCTTGAGGTGTGTTAATTGGCTGGCAGTTTGAATCCCACATGGAAATCATGTTTTTCCACTGAATTTCTGTAAACATATGTTACTGTCTTTGATATGGAATCTTGAAGTTGGATACAGTACCTGTCACTGGTGAGGCTTTAATATGTTTTTTGGATTTTGAATTAAATTCTTTTACTGAATTGGAAGATTAAGAGTATGAATGACATAGTAAAAGACTCTGGATTTATTAGTATTATTACTCTTCTTTCCTCATAGTAATGAAGCTAGAGCAAGCTTATTTTTTTTTCCTATTTTGGAATGTCTGTTTAAGTACCAGTTAACTATTGTTTCAGGTGCCGTGTCATGGAAGTTGGGTCATTTGAAGATGAAGAAGTGGCAAAACTCATGAACGATTCGTTCGCTAGTATCAAGGTAAACACACTCTTAACATCATAGGAGCATTTGGTTATCTCGATCCCCAAATAATATGTTGTTCAGCTGGTAATGGAATTGGTTCAGCTGGTAATGGAATTGGTTAAGCTGTTAATTGTACCTGTAATAATATGTTTATCTTTTGTAAGACAGAGTTACAAAATTATATTATTTTGTGTATAAACAAATAAATTTAATAAATGGAATAATATGGATCAGCTTTTTAAATTATTAGTTGAATTATGTTTCTTATTATTTTTATTACATTTAATAAATAATTAATATAAATAGAAAATGATGCATACTTGCGTCGGTTGTATAATTGACACTAAGCTAAAATTTTAAGGTCAAACTAAAACCGATGCTAAATTCAAAACAAACCGACGTTATTCTTTTGACGCTAAACATGACGTCATTTATTTAAGTGAAGCCAAAAATGTTTGCGTCATGCAATGTTACGACGTTTAAGAAACTGACGTTAAAATGTTCACGTCTGTTTAACACCGACGTAAAGTATTGAAACAAACGACGTTAAAAGCCGTGTTTTTTGTAGTGTGATCCACAAACACCTTAACAAAAAAACCAAAAAGTTTAAGCTATAACAAAAATCTTGCAAGTGTTATGAATAATCATATATGTTAAACATATGCCCATTGGGTGCCAAAAAAAAAATGGATGCTCATTAGTAGATTATAGAATGTTCTAGATTACTTGCTATCTAACTTAAACCTTACTATTATATCCCTATATGTATCTTATACTTATGGAATACATCAATAACAGTCAAAGCCTCTTTATTCATAACACGTTATTAACATGAAACCCTAGCCGTCTGAGCTAAAAGAGATTTCTGTCGAAACCTCATCGACACCGTCTCCATTTTCCGGCAACGTCTCCACTTTCTAATATCATCTTCGATCAAAATCTATCATCAAAGATAAGTGCCACTAACCTGTCATATTATTTAGAATTGATCCATAAACTCATGACATAGTAAGAGACCGAAACAAATTGTATAGAGTTCAATCGTCACATACTATGACATATAATAGATCGACACATGCTTTAGTATTGAGATATGGTTTTGTTATTGTTTTACAATACACATATCTTCAATTTACCTATCACATGTTAATAAAACAAAGATCTGCCTTAATATATCAAATTGAACATTAGATTTGAGGGTCTATTTAGTTCTTTAAGATTCTCTAAACAAAGACTCCAAATCCAACATAAATATGGCAAAGAACCAACTATAATGCCAAATTGCCAATTAAATGGAATCAATAAACCAATCTTCCAAACTTCTTTTTCAACTCTCTAAATTCAGCTCTCTTCTTTTGGCTCCTTCACGAGTAAGTTCCATAAAGCAGTAGTTAAAACCGTTGATGTCATAAGAGAAGTGCTTAATACATTGTTAACCTGCAGATAAGAGAGAACACAATGGGTTACAAAAAGACAAATTTAGTGTTCACATGTTCATGTGACAAAATCAAGACTCAAGAGAGGAAAAGAAGCCGGTAAAAATGTCTTTTACCTCTACTTCGCCGATAGTGATCTCTTGCACGTCGACATCGTCTAAACCCACCTGAAGCTTCTTTAGATAGCCAATGGTCGAGCTTGAGCTCAGAGGTGTTATGATCAGATCATCTGATACTCTAAACTTCATGTTTCCTTTCACAAAACCCTCGCATGCATATACATGATTAGATTTAGCACATTGCTGGCATGGACGTTTCAGTTTCAGTTTTTCCAAGATCCATGGCTTAGTAAAAATAGATAGATCGAAAAACAGGTTACTCAGAGAGTAGTTGATATCGAGCAGCTTCTTCTTGCAGCAATAATACCATGGAAGTGTTGAATTGGACACTAGCTTTGAGTTTTTAGCAAAGCTCAACTCCTTGAAGCTTCTAAAAAGATTACCGATACATCCATGAACCGCATTATCACCAGAAGTTTCCAACACAAACTCCAAAGAAACAACAAGGAATTGAAAAAGAAGATTCACAAAATCTTCACAGCCCTCAAAATATATAACCTTCTTGTCCTGCTTTCGATAAACAACATTGAAGGTTAAAAGGTCTGATTTTGTCGCTTTACTATTTTCTTGCAAAGCAGGAGAAGTCAGTGTCTTATGGAGCTTGTTCATATTTCGCGAACGCGAGCTTTGTTTCCTAAGGAAAGCATCCGTCAAAGGAGTGTCAGACGTGAATACACAGTCCAACAAGGTGAGTACCTAATTATTGTTCAAATGCAGAGTCAAAATATGTATTGCAACATGAACAATGTAAAGCCTTAATGAAATCAAAGTAACATACCTCTTCAGAACCAATGACAAGAAGTGATTCACTCAACTTTTCGACATCCGCATAACCCTGATCTTTGATCACTTTAAGAAACACATGAGTAGAGTTATATTGCACTACCATATTATCAGTAATGATAAACGAAGGCTGGCCATAAAAATATAATCCATCAACGTTGTAGTCTACATCCTCGCGTTCCATCTCCGTCATTTCGCCACATGTACATTTTAGTCTATTCGAACTGCGCAAAGTGCCTTCTTTACAATTTGTGCATATAGAGAACTTGCAAGCCTCGGTGGTATCGTTGATGTTTAGCTTCAGCCTTGGGAATATATGATCGTTTAAACCTCTCGGATACAAAAGCATATGTTTACATGCTTTAGTGAGAAAGCTATCAATCTCCAAATCTAAAACACTTTGATAAATGTTGCTGAAACAACCCACTGAAGCTTGGTGAGATTGTTTCTTGACCAATCCTACGATTGTACCCATTTGGAGTTTAAGAAAACTAAAGAGAACATCAACAAAATCTTTACGTGCTTCCACCAAAACAATCTTGTTTTTCTCTTTATCAACTAGAATTTTCAGACTTATCTTTGACATTTGAGATATGAAAAAAAAAATACAAAACAAAAAATATAAGACAGACTCACACAAGAGAAAGAATCTTTGAACTATGTATTGTTTGGTTCATATATGCTAATTTATATTGAAAAAAATTCCAATTCCGAGAAGATAAAATATACCAAGTACCAAAATCTTTTTAATTATTACTCGTTCAATATTCCCATTGACGACCATTGTGAAAAGTGAAAACCAAAGAAGGAACATTCTCCATTAATGATCAGTCAAAACAAGTTATGAAAAATGCTAAACCGAATTAAATAAAATTCACTTCGATTTGGTGATGTTTGGTTTTTTCCGGTTCGGTTCGGCTATGAACGGTTCGAATCCATATTAAAATCAAATGATGTCATTAGCAAACTCTTCCTTCGAGTTATAATAATCTGAAACTGAGTTTAAATATTTCTCATTTTTCGAGTTTCTCGGTCTCTTCATTGGTTGTTTAACTTTGAATATTGGAACTCAAAATTTGAATATTTTTGTAATTTGATTCTTGTTAATGGGGAAGACTTATGGACACTGTGAAATTGATTTTGTTAGCCCTTTTGATTTGCAGCAAAATAAAGTGCAATATGGTGAAGATCTTTAGGAATTTTTTGTTGCTACCTAAACCGCTAATTCAGCTTTGTTCTAGATTTGCTTAAATATTCTTGACTTTGATTCTTGTTAATGGGAAACAAGATATTTATGTACATGGTGAATTTGGTTCTTATAAGGAACTTTGTTGCTAATAAACAGCTTTCTTAAACCCGCTATTTCAGCTTTACTCTAGTTATTTTTGGTTTAACTTTTTGTTCTTCAAATATTTATTTTGTTAACACCAAATTATATCCACATTCTTTGGTATATAATATGATTTTTGTAGATTAAACCATGTCACATTAGCATCAAAATACAAAATTTCTTTAGATTATGTTGATTAAAATGGTGTCAATCACAAGAAACCTATACTTTATAAATTTGATCAAGAAACTACTCAGAAGTGTTCTTAAAAATAACTTCGTTTTATGACCAAAATGAATAATGGACCTTACGTTAAAACCAGTTTAAAATCAAATCTATTAGAAACTGACTTCGTCTATGACGTGTATAATTCTAATTGGTTACGATACACAATGTTAAAATAGTCCCGATTATAGAGTAGAAAAGTCCTCACAAGAAGCTCTGACAAAATTTTCGTCCGGCTCCGTTTTTGCCGCAGCTTTCTCCGGCCGATGGCGTTCAGGTACGTTCTGGTTAGCTTAGTGATAGGATACGAATTGGGCCTTATTGGGCTTCTTAATGGGCTAATTGTTTAAGCCTGATATCTTAGTAATTGTCTTCTATCTAAAGAGATGTATTTTAGTAGGCAAACGTTTATCGAAATAGATCACTGATCACAAAAATGTTTATCTCTTCCTTCGTCTCCTCTCTTCTTCCTCTTTTCATCTGATTTCTATTTCTTCTTAACTCTAATCCTTCTCTGAATCTCACCTCCTTATGTTACTCACTTGATAAGCTATTTCTGTAGATTGTTAACGAACCCATTGGAGAATTCAACTATCTTGTGTTTGAGTTTCTGGATTTGTGTCTCAAGTCTCTTCTTAGATTTTGCTAGAATAATGAATAACTTTGTTACAGATTCCTTGAGTAGAAAAAAAAGATTTTAACTAAATTTCAGAAGATTAGTAATAAGTTGATGCATCTATCAACACCCAGATGTTGGAATTTCACAAAGAACTTGTAAAGCTACTAGTAGGCTTGTAGGCTTGTAGCTGTGTTTTTTTTAATAAGTAAACTAGACTCTCATTTTTATTAAAATCCTGGGCCGTCTTTAAAAGCCCAATAAAGGCCCAAACGTTCTCTATAAATGTATAATATTTCGACGTAAACGGCTAAACCCTTTTGCCTTCTCTGCTTTTTCATCCAAAGTCCAATTAGCCTCTCTCTCTCTCTCTCCTCGCCGGAGATCAGCTAGATTCCTCCGTCACCACCGCATCTCACCGGAGATTTTCCTTCCGTCATTCTGAAATAATTCAACTATTACACCAATTTTTACTCGGTAGATACTGTCGATGGCAACCATTGTAGCTGTAAGTCACAATTTTTTTTTTTTTGGACAAAACCCTGTTTCGTGACTGTTTTTGTTGATTGCTGTGACAGAATAAAGAATTTACGGGAAACCCAAGACGCCAACTCGCTAAGCTCTTTGAGGTGTCTCTTAAATTAACTGTTCCTGATGAACCTAATGTTGAGCCTTTGATCGAGCCTGGCAAATTCGGAGATTACCAATGGTGCTTCCTCTTTCACTTTAAGTACCAATTAAGTTGTTTTCTCTTTCCTCATATTGTTGTTGTTTGCAGTAACAATGCAATGGGACTATGGTCCATTATCAAAGGAAAGGGTACGCAGTTCAAGGGTCCTCCCGCTGTTGGACAGGTTGGTTGATTGGTTAGTTTGTTGGTTTGGTCTTTTAAATTTCGTGGCTTTTTGTGTGATGTATGTTGTGAAGCAGAATTGATATCTCTTTTAACTCGTATTCTGTTTCCTTTTTCACCTAGGCTCTTATTAAGAATCTCCCTAGTTCTGAGATGGTGGAATCATGCTCTATAGCTGGACCTGGATTTGTTAATGTTGTACTATCAGCTAAGTGGATAGCTAAGGTGATCATGTTGTATAGTCATTTTCTAGTTCTTTCGTATTAATAATTTTGTTTTTGTCATAATTGTTTTGTAATCTATCTACAGAGTATTGAAAATATGCTTGTTGATGGAATTGATACATGGGCGCCTACTCTTTCTGTTAAGAGAGCTGTAGTTGATTTTTCCTCTCCCAACATTGCTAAAGAAATGCATGTTGGTCATCTAAGATCAACTATTATCGGTGACACGCTTGCTCGTATGCTCGAGTACTCTAAGGTTGAAGTTTTACGCAGAAACCATGTTGGTGACTGGGGAACACAGGTAGCTAGCTACTTTTCTGCCCTTTATATGATTTCTTAACCTTGAAACCGAGGTTTTTTTTATATTGTATTCCCGAAATTTATCGAAGAAATAAAAGCTGCTTTTATTCTGCAGTTTGGCATGTTGATTGAGTTTCTCTTTGAGAAATTTCCTGATTCAGATAGTGTGACTGAGACAGCAATTGGAGATCTTCAGGTCAGCTGCCTTGCATCATATGGCTTCTCAAGCTTTACCAATATTGGCATAATATGCTTCATGTGAAAAACTATAGCAATATAGTTTCTAACTTTTGATGTCCTCTGATAGATGTTTTACAAGAAATCAAAATTGAGATTTGATTTGGATCCGGAGTTTAAGGAAAAGGCACAACAGGCTGTGGTCCGTCTACAGGTAAATAACAATTTTTATCCTCAATCACTGGTGCATTCTTCTGTTTCTCAGTGTCTCAATTTGCAGCTACCTTTAGTTGCAAAATCTAAATCACTCACTTGTCAAAAAAAATTCTTTGTTTTAGGGTGGAGATCCTGTTTACCGCAAGGCTTGGGCTAAGATTTGTGAAATCAGCCGAAATGAGTTTGCCAAGGTGTACCAACGCCTTCAAGTCGAGCTTGAAGAAAAGGTAAAGGAATAGTTGGGACCTATACTAAATTATAGAGACAGAATGGGAAAGAGATATACATGGATGTGTAATGGAAAATACATTGATTTATGACAGGGAGAAAGCTTTTACAACCCTTATATCGCTAACGTAATTGAGGAATTGAGCAGCAAGGGGTTAGTTGAAGAAAATGAAGGTGCTCGTGTGATATTCGTCGAAGGCTTTAACATCCCACTCATAGTTGTAAAGAGTAACGGTGGTTTTAACTATGCCTCTACCGATCTGACTGCTCTTTGGTGGGCTATCTTTATGTTAATCTGGACTTTAGTAGCAATGTTTGGAAAATACATCTCATATATTATTACTTCCGTATTGTCTGATGGTGCTAAAATCTTCCTGGCCCAGGTATCGGCTTAATGAAGAGAAAGCTGAGTGGATTATATATTTGACCGACCTTGGCCAGCAGCAGCACTTTCATATGTTCTTCAAAGTAGGTTTCATGAATATGTTTTTCACGTCTTGTGAATGTTGTCTTGATTGAAACTGTCAGTCGTAACTGTGGTTATCATGTAACTCTGAATCAGGCTGCCAGAAAAGCAGGCTGGCTTCCAGACGATGACAAAACTTACCCTAGAGTTAACCATGTTGGTTTTGGCCTTGTCCTTGGAGCTGATAACAAGCGATTTAGAACTCGGGCAAACGAGGTAGTCCGACTAGTTGATTTGCTAGATGAGGCCAAGGATCGCAGTAAAGCTGCCCTTATTGAGCGAGGTATCCAACTTTGTGTCAGCACTCTCTAAATTGCTGTACTATTCATTGTTCAGTCATTATATGGTCTTATTCATCCCGTATATGTTGTTTCTCTGTTTAGGTAAAGACAAAGAATGGACACCTGAGGAGCTGGACCAAATAGCTGAGGCAGTTGGATACGGTGCGCTGAAGTAAGTATTAATCTCTATTCTATTGCTGGTACTGGTGATAGTGAATTCTATTTAGTATCTTCTGGTTTTCGATGACTTTTGTAACCAAGGCTGCACAAATGTGATAAATGACTTGTGGTTTTGTTGAATTTGCTTTCAAGGTATGCTGACCTGAAGACCAACAGATTGACGGGTTATACTTTCAGCTTTGATCAAATGCTTAATGACAAGGTACTGGAATTTTGGAGCTAGTCTACATATTTGCATTATTGAGTCATCTACACATGCTTATTGAATATTTTGATCATGTAGGGAGATACAGCTGTTTACCTTCTTTACGCCCATGCTCGGATCTGCTCAATCATAAGAAAGTCTGGCAAAGACATAGATGAGCTAAAAAAGGTATTTTAGCAGCATGAACTCAAACACCTACAAAGTCTGTGTAATGTGCTAACACTTATTTTATTGCAGACAGGAAAGATAGCATTGGATCATGCAGCGGAACGGGCACTGGGGCTTCACCTGCTTCAATTTGCTGAGGTAAAAAAACACATGCTCATTAGATTTGTACTTTGATATTCTTGGTAACAAGAAGATGAACAAATGTTGTGTGAACAATTTGCTTGCAGACGGTTGAGGAAGCGTGCACCACATTGTTACCGAACGTGCTGTGCAAGTACCTTTACTACTTATCTGAGGAGTTCACCAAATTCTACTCCAATTGTCAGGTGAGCATTCCCAAAATTCTACTTGTCTATCTAAACCGTTGATTAGACTACTGTATAACCAAACAAACCTGCCATTGTTTTTCATCTTTCTCTTACAGGTGAATGGTTCCGCCGAGGAGACAAGCCGTCTCTTACTTTGCGAAGCAACGGCTATAGTGATGCGGAAATGCTTCTACCTTCTTGGAATCACCCCTGTTTACAAGCTTTGATCCATCAACATCACAATGAAACTACCCAAAAGGCAATAGGATTTTTTTCTGTTTCGACAAAATTTTTACTTGAATCTGTGGTTCAATATATGGTAATTCACTAATTTATTACTGAAAAAAATCCAATTCCGAGATGATTTTATCACCAAATTCCAAATCTATATATACATTTTTGGAGTACACTTAGCAAATAAATCCTAGAGTTGCTAAGTATTTACGAGTCTATGCCATTAGCATTTATTATTACTTTTATAAAATTTAAATAAAAGATATTAACCAAACAATATCTTGCCTAATTTGTTTCAAAAAATCTCTACACAATCTTTCCATATATCTTAAAAAACATTTATAGCAAATATTTATATTAACATTTTACATACCAATAAAAATACTAATTTATAATAATCAAAATATTCACATAGAAAAATCATATACAGATACATGAAAAAGAAATATATCTATCATCATTTAAGTCGTTGCTTTATTTAAATAAAAAAAAACACAAAAACTTGAAATCATATACTTTATAAGATAAATTTAAAATATATATTAGTAGTATAAATTTAAAATCGTTTAAAGAACGGTATACCACGTGTGAGATCCTAAAATTATTAAATTTTATAACAATACTAATTTATTTTCTTGGATTTTATAACACTAATAATTTAGCTAACGAGATAATATAGACGGGTTTATATGGGATGACGGGTTTGGATCGATATTAATAAAAAACGGTATATCACGGATGAAATACTAAAATTAACAATCAAAATACAATTATACAATCTTAAACACAAAACAAAAGAAACAATATTAACAAAACAAATCCAACTTAATTTAAAATTTTTAGTTATAAAAAAACTGACCCACAGTATACTGCAGAGTAAAATATTCAAAATTTTAAAATCCACCATACATCGTTACTTTAAAAAATATATGTTTTCGTATTTATATTTCAAAAATTGATAGATAGATATCTACATTTAAAAATACAAATTAATATGATATATCTTCAGTTAATCTTAAAAAAGTAACATTATATATTTTTTTTAAAATATAGCCCCGCGGTATACCGCGGGTTAAATTCTAGTTCTGTTTAATTACTCTTTCAAAAATTCCACTATTGTGAAATGTGAAAACCAAAGAAGGAACAATTGCTAAACCGAATTAAAAATTTAACTTCAATTTGGTTATGTTTGTTTCTTTCCGGTTCAATTCGGTTCTGACCGGTCCGAATCCAAATTGAAATCAGCAACATTATCATCTCCGTCTCGTCTCTGTTCCAAAATCCAAAGGAAGCTTCGAAACCATTGACGCAGCAACAATGATACTACGTCGTTTCATCTGCTACAACGCTTCTTCAACTGTTTCATCTATAGCTCCGTCTCCGAAGAAGAAGCCTCTCATCTTCTTAGGCTCTCCTCAGGTCAGAAAGATTTATCATCTTCGTCTGTAAAATAGCTATGGGTTTAGGGTTTAGCTTAATCTAATTCCTTTCTGCGAAATTAGGTCTCCGTGACTGTGCTTGAAGCTCTTTTCAATGCATCTGCTTCACCAAACTCTTCCTTCGAGGTATAATCTGAAACTGGCACTGTGAAATTGAGATTTTGAATATTGGAATGTTTTCTGATTTTGATTCTTGTTAATGTGAAATTTCATTGATTATGAACAAGATAAGAGAAATGTGGTGAAGATCTTTAGGAACTTTTGTTGTTACTTAAACCGGTTTTGAACCCGCTAATTCGGCTTTTGTTCTAGGTTGCAGGCATTGTTACACAGCCTCCATCAAGGAGAGATAGAGGCAGAAAAGTTTTGCCTTCTCCGGTAGCGCAGTACGCTCTGGATAAAGGCTTACCTTCTGATCTCATTTTCTCCCCTGAGAAGGCAGGAGATGTAAGGATTCTTGTTTGATTAATATCAAGCTCTTGCTTTTTGGAAAGATGTGATCTTTCGTTCTTTCTTGTGACAATGACATTGCATTTCTTCTATGCAGGAAGCGTTCTTATCGGCTTTACGAGAGTTGCAACCTGAGCTTTGTATTACAGCAGCTTATGGGAATATATTGCCTACTAAGTTCCTTAAAATTCCATTACATGGTTAGTAAAAGTTGATACTGAATGGAACATTCTAGATAGTCGATGGAAACGAATTTTGTTTGTTTATACTGCGAATGAGTCTTGTGTTTTGAGCCAATATTTAATGGTTTAGGGACAGTGAACATACACCCAAGTTTGTTGCCCCTGTACCGTGGTGCAGCTCCAGTTCAAAGAGCATTACAGGTGCAAATCAATCTTAACTCATTCCATTCTCCCTCTTATTGCTTAGCCTCTTACTTACTACATTGCTAAGACTCTTGACTCAAGTGTGCACAATAACACTTGGTGGCTACACTAGGATGGTGTCCCGGAAACAGGAGTATCATTAGCATTTACGGTGCGAAAGTTAGATGCAGGGCCAGTGATTGCCTCTAAGAGGTTCCAAGTGGATGATCTAATAAAGGTATTCACTTTATCCCCGACGTAGCTCATCATCTTTATTATATTCTCTGGATGTCAATGACCCCTCTGTTTGAATCATCTGCAGGCACCAGAACTGCTCTCGTTCCTATTTTCTGAAGGTAATATAATAAACGAGAGCAGTACCTGCTTATGCTTTTCAGTAAAAAATATGTGAGTAGTGTCTAAGCGAAAATAAACTTTGCAGGTTCAAAGCTTCTTATCCGTGAACTTCCGTCAATATTTGATGGGTCTGCAAAATCAAAAGCAGCTCCCCAAGATGATTCTAAAGCTACCTTAGCTCCAAAGGTATCTGTTGTGTGTCTTGTATCATTCAAAATATGGCACAAAAATTATAAGGCAATGCTGCTATATTGCTTCATGTATGAGATAACGTGATCTGATTCGAAATTTGGTTCTTATGTGACTGAAATGATTCAACTGATGCACAGATAGCTCCAGATGAGGCTTGGCTCTCTTTTGACAAGGAAGCTTTTGTTCTACATAACAAGGTAGAAGAACTCCTTCATTTCGTTCACTTGGTATATAATCCTAAACATAAAAAGTAAAACGGCTTTCCAGGTTCGTGCATTTGCAGGATGGCCGGGAACAAGAGCTAAAGTTGTAGTCCTCGATGACAAAAGCGGTCAGCAAAATGTGCTAGAGCTTAAAATCATGTCCACTCGAGTATGCAAAGATCTGGAAATCCAGGATGGTGGACAAGATTATGTAACTTTCAAGAAAGGTTCATTGGTGTTTCCCTGTGGAGGAGGTACTGCTTTAGAGGTAAAAGCTATAAACAAATCACTGCCACTATTCTCTAAATCAACCAAGTTACAAACTCACTGTGATACAAAAAAACACATGTTATAATGCGGTATTTTAAAAGCTAATATTTGGTGTTACTGATTCAGGTACTAGAAGTCCAGCTTCCTGGTAAAAAAGCTATCAACGCGGCCGCCTTTTGGAATGGCTTGAGAGGTCAAAAGCTGAAGAAGCTATGAAGACAGAGACTGAAACAAAATTAAGCTTTGGTCAAATCAGGTGTAGCCACTTTCAAATTGCTTTTGAATCACCAATTACTAATATACCAACATTCTTTGGGATAACATGATTTTCTAAAATTAAATAGAGCCGCATTAGCAGCAAAATGTAAAAATTGTTTGATCAAATGTAAAACTGCTTACAAGTGTTCTTATGCTCCAACCAGAGACACCAAACTTATGTTTATTAACTATGTAAAAACCGGTTCATATTGCCATTAACAATTCACTGTCCCATGCTAGTGGCAACGATATCTAAATGTAAGACCGTGAAAATAGCCTCGATTCTTAATGAAGAAACTAAATCCGCATTAGCATCATAGGCAAACATCTGTCATGCAAGCAAAAACTCCCTAAACCGTCAGATAAAATCACTGAAATTGCAGAACGAGATTTGATTTGCCGTTCTTTTTGTCGCCTGAACGCAAAAACCTTGCTTAAAACCTTAAAGATTGAGAGATGTTTCGAGCGGTGGGATCGACTCTGAAGAGAAACAAAGAAGTTTTCATTAATGGAATCGCTCAAGGATTCACTACTTCGTCTCATCGAGTTTTCACTTCTAACATTACAGCTGCTACTGTAACCTCTACTTCGTCTTCTTCTCTAGCTGCAAACTCCTATGGCTTGCGATCTCTTCTCAAGGTAGTTTCCCAAAGGTTGATACTTTTGATTAGGGTTTATGTTAAAGTTGAGATTTTTTATTCCTGTTAGTTGATTATGAGATTTCTCTCTTTGCTTAGATTCTAAGATTGGGTTTGATCAAGATTATGTTTTTGTGTAGGGTCAAAATGCTTCAATGTTTAGAAAGATGTCAACTGTAGTGTCGATTAGCTCAGAGAGTAAAGAGGGTTTGAAGCATCTTGTGACTGGAGGACCTCAAGCTCGTAAATGGGTTGGGATATGGCTTTTTGGTTCTGCTACTTGGGTTTTCAGCATGGTTGTTCTAGGCGGAGTAACTCGATTAACTCGATCTGGTTTATCGATGACTGATTGGAAATTTACTGGTGAATTCCCTCCGCTGTCAGATGAAGCATGGGTTTGCGAGTTTGAGAAATATATGCAGTCTCCTGAATATAAGCGGTTAGTTTTGCGATTTTGGTAGCGTTTTTTGTCTTTGGACGAACTCTTGATTTTGAAAATGCTGTTTGTGTTTTGGGAATTGGTGGTTCGCAGTGTGAACAAAGGGATGAATCTTGAAGATTTTAAGTTTATATATTGGATGGAGTATGCTCATCGAATGTGGGGAAGAGGATTGGGAATCATGTTTGCTTTGCCGTTTTCCTATTTTCTGCGGAAAGGGTATATTACTCTACGTCTTGGAGTTCAGCTCTCTGGTTTATTTGCGCTTGGTGCTGGACAAGGTCTCATTGGTTGGTGGATGGTTAAAAGTGGTTTAGAGGTAAAGATTAGGAACTGTTGTAGATTCTCTTATTAGATGTTATTATGTGCTGTGTAACCAGTAATCAGTTTGGTCCTGTAGGAGCCGCCATCTGAATATTCTCAACCGAGGGTAAGCCCGTACCGTCTTGCAGCTCATCTGACCTCAGCTTTTGCCATTTATTGTGGACTTTTCTGGACCGCTCTCTCTGTTGTTATGCCTGAACCACCAGCTGAGTCATTGGCTTGGGTTCGGGGAGCCGCTAAAGTGAAGAAGCTTGCATTACCAGTAAGCTTGATTGTTGGTATCACTGCAATTTCAGGAGCCTTTGTTGCTGGAAATGATGCTGTAAGTAAATTAACAAACTTGGATCTAAGCTTCTATTATATTAGTTACAGAAAGGAAGCTGAGTATTTTGATCTCTCCGCTTGTGAATTGTAGGGTCGTGCATTCAACACATTCCCGAAAATGGGCGATACATGGATCCCAGATAATATATTTGAGATGAAACCACTTTTACGCAACTTTTTCGAGAACACAGCAACTGTTCAGGTACACCATTGACACAAAGCTTTCTCAATTTGCGTCAATAGTTTTAAAGAGACTTAAACTTTACTTAAATTTCAGCTTGATCATCGCCTTCTTGCAACCACAACCCTAATCGCAATTGGAACAATGTGGTGGTTCACAAGGAAGCTAGACATACATCCAGCCGTTAAAGCTTTGATCGGAAGTACCGTCGGAATGACTGCTGTTCAGGTAAATCAATCAACATAAACTTTCATGGAAACTTAAAACTCCAAACCATTGATGGGGTTTTTTCGTTTTTTGCAGGTGACATTAGGTGTATCAACGCTTCTGAGTTATGTTCCGGTCTCACTAGGAAGCGCACACCAAGCAGGAGCTTTAACACTTCTCACTTTGATGCTACTTCTCAATCACACTCTTCGGAGGCCATCACCTTCTCTTCTCAAGTCTCTTCCACAAGTTGCTAAATCAAATTTTAGCTAAGCCCTCTTCACTAAAATCCTCCGTTTTTCATTATTTACTAAAGAAACTATTCTTTGGCTCACTATTATACTAGCAAGCTTTCATCGAGCCCTGCGTCAATGATGTTGTATTATCAGTCATGACTCCTAGAACTTGAGGATTTGTTGGTGTCTAATTGATGTTTCATTGACGAATAAAAAATAACTGGATCATTCTAGTTAGAGTCAAAATTTTCTTATACCAATTTGGTTCAATGCTAAATTTTTGTTCGGTTTTGGTTTAGATATGATTCGGTTATTTCAGTCCGGTTCAAATCCGTAAGTCTTGTGGATAATGTAAAGAGAGAGTTTTTGGCGTTTTGGGTATAGAAGACTATACACATGTCGGGTGGCTTATCGGCATCCACATGTCAGTAGCCCACCATCTTCCTTTCTATATAGCCAATGCTACAAAATTCTCTGTTAACTTCACACTACTACTATGGAGAATCATGGAGGAAGAAGAAGAGACATAGCCATAACCGATGGAGAAAGGAGGACTGGTTCTTCGATTGTGGCTGCAACCGTAGCAGCTGTAGCAGTGGTCGGGCCGCTTTTTGGTCTGATGAGTTTCAGCACTGTGGCGACGGTGACTCTGTTTCTGATCGCTTCTCCATTGCTGCTGATATTTGCTTCAGTTTTATGGTGATGGTAGCTGTTCTTGTGGCAGCAATGGTTGGTATTGGGGTAGCTGCAGCCATGTGGATGATGGGAATAGCTGCTTTGGTATGTTGTGGCCGAGAGATTGGTATTGAAACCGGAGTGGCTGGGAGGATGGTTGAGTCGGTGGTGAGAGAGTTAGGTTACGGTCGGAGTCGTTACTTGCGAGACAAATCAGAGGATGGTTATTCTTCTTCTCGGGCTTAGTTCAAAAACTTGGAAAATGCCTCTTTTTTACTCATGGGAAATTCAAGAAGATGGCGAGTAAAGAAAACACATAGATATCAGGGATGTTTCTTCTATGGCTGCGTCTCCGAAGAAGAAGTCTCTCATCTTCTTAGGCTCTCCTCAGGTTAAGAGGTACTTTTAACATCTTCATGGGTTTAGGGTTTTAGCCTAATCTAATTCCTTTTCCGTGAAATTAGGTTTCCGTGATTGTACTTGAAGCTCTTTTCAATGCATCTGCTGCACCAAACTCTTCCTGGTTTACAAGTTAACTCAGATTTGAAAAATAGTATCTGATTATGATGATCTTTAGGAACTTTTCTTGTTACTTAAACCGATTTTTAACCCGGCTAATTCGGCTTTGTTCTAGGTTAAAAACTGATATATATATATATATATATATCGCTCGCCTTAGGCGCAAGGCGATATTAGAGGGTCTTTACGCCTTAGGTCGCCTTTCGCATTTTAAAACACAGCAAGGTATAGAACTCTTCATTAAGTTCAATTAGTCTACAATCATATATATATATAAAGTAATACCGCTTTTTAGGTTCGTGCATTCGCAGGATGGCCAGGAACACACGCTAAATTTGTAGTCCTCGATGACAAAAGCAGTCAGGAAAAGGTGCTCGAGCTTAAAATCATCACCACTCGAGTATGTCAAGCTTTGGAAATCTGGGATGGTGAACAAGATTATGTAACTTTCAAGAAAGGTTCACTAATGTTTCCCTGCATACAGCTTTAGAGGTAATCAGTGACACTATTCTCTAAATCAACTAAGTTACAGACTCACTAACTATTGATACAAAAGGCAGATGTTATGATGTGGTAATCAGACAATAATCTATCATCTAAAAAGCTAAATTTGGTGTTGCGATTCAGGTACTAGAAGTCCGGCCTTCTGGTAAGAAAGCGATCAAGGCAGCCGCATTTTGGAATGGCTTGAGAGGTCAAAAGCTGAAGAAGCTATGAAGACAGAGACTGAAACAGAGATAAGCTTTGGTCAGGAAGTTAAAAGCATGCAAATTAGTCAAATCTGATGTAGCCACTTCTAAATTTGGTTTCAAATCTATTTTGTTATGACTAATATCCTCACATTCTTTGGTATAATCCAATTTTTTCCTCATTTTTTTCTCGAGGTAGAAGAATTTTAGTGTATGTAATCCAAATTTTGGTGAATTTATGTAATCGGTATGTTGGCATCTAAACGCAGAATTTAAAATTTCTTCAGAGATTTTGGTCAGATAGTGTCTGTAACAACTTACAAGGAACTTATATCCATAAAATTTGATCAAGAAAACTGCTCACAAGTGTTCTATGCACCAACCAGAAAGACCAAACTTATGTTTATTAACTGTGTAAAAAGGACATGTGCATAGTGCATTAACTACAAATCACTCTCCCATGCTAGTGGCAACGTTATCTATATGTAAGCGAGAATAACCTCAATTAATATATCAGTATCAGCATCATAAGCAAACGTTTGCGCCACTCCCAAAAATGTCGGATAAAATCAACGAATACCTGCATCGATCGATGTCTAAGTGGACATATCCATATATTCTCCATGACTTTCATCCAACATCTCAACCACAGGAGCATACTACATCATGTCAAATTAATGGGAGTCCATGAGCGAAAAATAAACAGAATGCAAAAGAAAGCTCAAGACAAAGCTGGAGGTGGATATATTTACCTCGTCATCTTCCTCAAAGTAAATCCCGTCACTAGCGCTCTTCTTCTGAAATTCCCATCCCAATCTGTTCTCAAGCAACTCTTTGAACTTCCTTATCTGCAAAAGACCGATGTTAAACGAATTTGCTGTAGAGAAACCTCATGAGACATGAGAATAAGGGTTGCAAATTACTGTTTATGTGGAATTTGTACATACCCAAGACAATAAATCTCCATCAACTACAGAAGTCTCTTCCACTAAAGCAAAAAAGTCCTGTTATCAAAGCAACGAAAGTTTGGCTCAAAATTTTTAGATCTCCCAAAACGAATTATACTCGCTCAGAGAAAGCATGTCGTCAGTAAGAGATTTACCTTGCAAAGCAAATGCAGAAAGCTATCGGAAGCTAGCCAAGAATCATCAAGAAGCGCATGAATGCCCATCTCAGGACCATTACTCTCTTTCTGTAGTCCATATTTTAGTTGATCGTAGATGACTTTAATAAACTGCAACAAATGCATCAAGGTAATAATACTATTTAGGAGGACACACAAAGATAGAGAAAGACGAGATAGTATAGATTTACATATCATCTTGATGCATTCTCTCAGATTACTACACTTTAAATGAAAATTGACTAAACTCACGTTTGTAAATAGTTGACTCCTTGTATGAAAGGGCTGCCAAAGGTCACAAAGAAATATATATGTCAAAAACCAAAGAGCCATGAAGCATAGGAAAGAAAGAGATATATTGTTGCATCAGAGCTTAAGAGAAAAATCAGAACTTCGCAGATACATGAGACAAGACATACCAAATAATTAAGGGGGGTGTACTTTCGCGTCTCATCACGTCAATTATATTAAAAGGAAGAAGGGATTTTGGTACAGAACATTACAATAACATAATGAGCTTCAAAATCACATACCGCGTCAATGCAGCCCAGTAGAAGACTAACTAAGGACTTCCACTGCATGAACGATTCAAGAGACTGCCCCATCTGCACAATAACATAACTTGATCTGAGAATGGAACAAATCTGAAGAAGTCCTATTTGTGACCACTGATCATACATATATGTGCATTATGTATGTATCAGCTTCTAAGAAGTATATATTACGGTAAGGCAGCACATACCAAAAATGCTACAAAGGAAAATTGTAGCTCCCCGAGAAGCAAGTCTTCCGAGTCTTTGTACTCCTTTGACAATAAGCTTTCTAGCAGTTGAGTCTATACAAAGAAAAAGAGGAAATGACATAATTTAGAATTCACAGGATTTTGGGAAAATGTAAAGAGGAAAAATCTGTTAAGAGGAGTTACCTTGTCAAGATTCATAGACGTCAGCTCTTGCCCAGACATTCCCTTGTGCTTTATAATCCGAGGAATAGTAGTGTAATAAAACCTATTCCCTTTGGGTTGCTCAGTAGATGATGCCGCAAACTTGCTTTTCTTCATCTGTGCATCAAGTGCTCTTTCCATTGCCGTTTTAGGTCCACCTTTTAGAATAGCAGATTCATAGGTGACTGTTATTTCTCCTCCAACCGGCTCTGCAAAATTGAACATAAAATTTTGAACAAGCCAAGCTTTACAGTGTTCACTACTCAAGTGAGGGAAAACATTAACAATGTGGTTAAAAAATCCACCAAATCTAAGGTTCACATACCAAACTTTTCAACAACATCCTTCGTAATATAGTTAGATAAGTGCTTCCATTCCCCATATTGACTTAAATTGTATGGGCCAAGATGTTTGTCAAACTCCAAAGACCTGACTGCTTGAGAATATCTCTCTTCCTGGCATCAAAGAGAGAAGAATGAAAATAAATAACTAGTGGGTACTGCAACATGATTTCATTATACTCCACTCCAGAAGGCATTCAACTAATATAAGCTTAACCGAAAAAAAGATGCAAATCGCTGACCAACATATAAGCAGCATTGAAAAAATTACAGAACTAGGTTTATTAGAAGGACAAACCTCTTCTTCAGATACTTTGGCTAACCACTCGTCTTGCTGATTCCATTTGCGTACAATAACCTTGTATAGTCAACAAAAGATAGTGAATATATATCTACGAACGGTTTATACAATTCCATGGAGCTACTTACAAGATATCAAATAGAAACAAGAACTTTACTAAATGACATTTAAGGAATTTGTTTTCTCTGTAATAGCAATCTACATAGATAACCACAAACACAAAATATTCAAAGTTGTTAAGAATAGACTGATTCCAAACCTGAGAAAGTCCAACATCAAGAAAGAAGCCAATGGTAGGTGAAAACTCTTTACCATCCCTGAAAAAAACACGAAAATCCGCATTATCAGCCAAAGCATATCGATAACCATGTTACGGTTTTTTTATGACTTAACCATACACTATCTACAACAGAACAAATAAACAAAAACCATTTAAAGACTTAAACCTGGTCGATGAACTATAGAATACAAAGTGGATTCCAGGAGGTATCATCTTAATCCCTTTGAAATCCGGTCCAACTGCGAAAATCTGTAACGAGAATTCACAACATTATTAACATATGCCAATGACAAATAGTGTTTCATTCTCCATGGCTTCATAAAGTTAGAAGATTTATATGTTTCACATTCATACATATATATCTACTATATTCATCACAATTCATCCCTAATAAAGAATCTTCAAAAGCTCAAAAAATCTCAAATTTTTAACTATATCTAACTCACAACAACTCACATACACTTTCTTCTAAAGATTCTATTAACTCACTTTCAAACTTGGAAGAAATAAAGTAACAAACTTTGAAACTTAGGAAAGTTCAAAAATCAATCAAATTCGATAAAAGCTTTAAACTTGGAAGAAGTAAACAAACCTGAGTGTCAATTCCAACAAGAGTATATTGAGGAACATCGAGAAAGAGAAGCGTAGCTCCATGCTTCACAAGCTCTAGTGCCTTCTCAGAATCCATAGCTTCTTCCTTCTTCCTTCTTCTTCGCCGTCGATCAATAATAAGAAAGCACATCAAATAGAAAGGCCCAATAAAGAAGCCCATTAACAAATTGGGCCTTTAAAACGTGGCCCAAAACGGGTGGTAACGCGCGATTCACGCGGTTTTACTTTTTCAACCGACATAAACATTTATATATATTCGTGCCTCTTCAGATTCATTCACTTTTGCAATCGTTTCAATTTCTAAAAATTCTCATCTCTCTCTCAACGCAATCACCAAATCCAAATTTAGGGTTTTTTTTTTTGTTTCTCATTCCTCGATCGTTGTTGAATCGCGAAGATGGCATCAAACGGATTCTTCTCTGCTCAAAGAAACAATCACCGGAACGCAAACGCTGGAACAACGTTGAAGAGACGAATCGACAACAATCGCGGTTACGGAAGCGGAATCGGAGATTTTCAAGAGGAACGCAACCGTTACGCGCCGCCGCAAAAACGTTTCAGACCGCAACCGCAGTTCCGATCTGGTCATATTCCTCTGTATCATCATCATGGTAGTAATAATAATAACATGTCTAGGGTTTCTTCTCAATCATATAACAATTACGGTGTTGATGTGATTGCTTCTAATTCAAGTTTTCCATTACGTAACAATGATTCTAACATCAACAACAATTATCAGAAACCCTTTGTTGTTGGTTATGGAAACCCTAATCCCCAAATTGTTCCTCTTCCATTACCTTATCGTAAGCTTGAAGATGATGTGTCTTTAGATTCGTTACCTGAATGGGTTCCGAATTCAAGAACCCTAACTCCTAATTTTGTACCAAACACTAATGTTCAAAATCCGATGAATCATTCGAATATGGTTTCAGTTGTGTCACAATCGATGTTTCATCATCAACCAATTGTTTTGAGCAAAGAATTGTCTGATTTACTTAGCGATCTTAGGAATGAGAAAGAGAAGGAAACTTCAGAAGCAAGTAAAAGTGATTCATTGCCTGTTGGGTTAAGTTTTGATAATCCATCGTCGCTTAATGTGCGACATGAATCTGTGATTAAGTCTCTGTATTCGGATATGCCGAGGCAATGTTCTTCGTGCGGGGTGAGATTCAAATGTCAAGAGGAACATAGTAAGCATATGGATTGGCATGTAAGGAAGAACAGGATGGCTAAAACCACTACGAGATTGGGTCAGCAACCGCAGAAATCGCGGGGATGGTTGGTGAGTGCATCTTTATGGCTTAGTGCAGCAACTGGAGGAGGGACAGTAGAAGGGGCTAAACCTTTTGGAGGAGAAACGCAGGGGAAGAAAGAAGAGGAGAAAGAACAACAACATGTAGTGCCTGCGGATGAAGATCAGAAGAATTGCGCGTTATGCGAAGAGCCGTTTGAAGAGTTCTTTAGCCATGAAGCTGATGATTGGATGTATAAAGATGCAGTCTACTTAACCAAGAATGGTCGTATAGTTCATGTTAAGTGTATGCCTGAGCCTCGACCAGCTAAGGATTTGAGAGAGCCGAGGGTAATGTCTGTTAAGGTTCCATCGGTTGCGAGTGCAATAGTCTGCTGATTGAGATTAGTATAGGCTTTATTTCTCTGTTTTAATCATTCGTTTATTAAGTAATGTACGTTACATGAATCAAGTTGTAACACAAATTCAGTTCTATATCTATGTTTTATTCGTTGTTTAGTATCGTAAAAACAACAAAAGAAAGATGTAACTATATTGTTAATTATAAAAGATTAACTAAATGCTTAGTTTTACACCTAATAACAGAGTCAAACGTGAAGGTCGTCTGCTTTTGATTCTCCTTAGGGTTTTGATAATTAACTTATATTAAACGGACAAGAGTAATTCTCACAAAATTGTTTTGATAATTAACTTATATTAAACTTTATAAAGCTTTTCAAAATCCTTTTTCAACCGTAATAGTTGTTGAGAAATCGTATAACAAACGAAGAAGACGATGATAATTCTGTTACAATTACAATGAACACTCTATTTGTATAGAGTGTTCCGGTTTAACCAGGGAAATCACACTTGATTCCCGGTTTACAGAAACCAGACTCTCTATACCAATAAACCGAAATAAGGAAACCTTGAAACCTAATCGTCCCAAGTGTAACTAGCTTTTCATAAATTCCTTTGTGTATCTCATTCTAACGAGATAACACATTCACAATCTATAAGCATGACGACAATTTCTGATCTTCCGGTGGCTTTGGTAGAGGAGATACTCTCTAGGGTTCCATTAATATCTCTGAGTGCGGTGCGATCTACTTGTAAAATGTGGAACGCTTTATCGAAAACTCATATTGTTGGCAAAACAAGGAAGCAGTTTCTAGGGTTCATGGTGATAGATTTTGGGCTTTATTCAATAAAGTTTGATCTCCAAGGACTCCATAACAAAGGCGACTTTGTTGAGCCATCTATAAAACGAGTAAGTATACTTGACCAAGTCGATATATTTAAAGTCTTTCATTGCGATGGCTTATTGTTATGTGTCATCAGAGATAACCAATGCCCTGTAGTGTGGAATCCTTATTTGGGGGAAACCAGGTGGATTCAACCCATTAACGATTATCAAAGATCTGACATGTTTGCTTTCGGATACGAGAACAACAACAAGAACCGTAACTACAAAATCTTGAGGTTCTTGGATGTTTTTGAGTACCGTAAACTTCTTGCCTATTTTGAAATCTACTATTTTAACACCATTGCATGGAGAGTTCTTGATGTCGATCCCGATTGTGATATAAAAAGCGGCGTATCTTTGAAGGGAAATACTTACTTTTTTGCTCGAGAAAAAGTACAAGGTTGGTCGTCATCAGCTCCAAATGTTGAAGTTTTTTTACTATGTTTTGATTTTACTGCTGAGAGATTTGGACCGCGCCTTCCTCTACCGTTTCACTCTTATGTTTCGCTTTCAGAACATGTGACTTTATCTTGTGTAAAAGATGAGCACCTCGCTGTCTTATATCGACGGTACAATGCAGTAATGGAGGTATATATTACAACTAAGATTGAGCCGAATGTGGTATCCTGGAGCAATTTCTTGAAAGTGGATCTCACTACTTTTCCAGACAAGTTTGATGCTGAGAGCTTCTTCATTGACGAGGAGAAAAAGTCGCTGTGGTTTTCGATTCACTCGGTTCTAGATGGATCCAGACTTCTTTCAACCGAACAGCTTACATCATTGGAGAAAGTGGATATTTCAAATCTGTGAAATTCGGAGATACTGGCTGGAAACATATCAAATCTGGAAGATATAATTACCCCGTTATGTTCTATTCTTATGTTCCAAGTTTAGTGAAACTACAAATCAACCAACGGGGCAAAAGGAAAGAAAGAGATTATTACGACCTTACTTGAACAGGATCTGTTCTATAGGCTCGTACCTCTGTTTCCTTGATTTCTAAGGAGACAGGCCCTTAACCATGGTTGATGAACCATGACCGTGCGATCAGAGCGTGATTAACGGCTACGATCGTCTTCGGACGCATCCGGTGCTGTAGAGGATCGTTACTCGGCTCGGTCTTCCTTGCCGGGGTGGTCGCACGGCGAACCATACTTAGGTTTACCCCTGGGGTGAACCTTTAAATTCACCCAACAGATTATAGCCAATCGTTTTGCCATGTCATTACTAATACTAGAGAATTAAAAAAAAAACACAATTAAAAAAAAAAAGGAAATCAGAAAATAGATTTAGGGTTTAGGGTTTAGGGTTTAGGGTTTAGATTTTATAATTAAAACGAAATTAGATGTCGGTTTGGGTTGCCAAATGAGTGGTTAAGGTTTAGATTTTATAATTAAAACGAAATTAGATATCGGTTTGGGTTGACAAATGAGTGGTTAGGGTTTAAATTTTACAATTAAAACGAAATTATATATCTGTTTAGGTTTGTGAAATATTTGTTATATAAACCCTAAACCCTAAACCCAAATCCTAAACCATAAACCCTAAACCCAGCGGTGAACAGATATATAATTTCGTTTTAATTGTAAAATTTAAACCCTAACCACTAATTTGTCAACCCAAACCGATATCTAATTTCGTTTTAATTATAAAATCTAAACCCTAACCACTCATTTGGCAACCCAAACCGACATCTAATTTCGTTTTAATTGTAAAAACTAAACCCTAAACCCTAAACCCTAAACCCTAAACCCTAACCGATATCTAATTTAGTTTTAATTATAAAATCTAAACCCTAACCACTCATTTGGCAACCCAAACAGACATCTAATTTCGTTTTAATTGTAAAATCTAAACCCTAAACCCTAAACCTTAAACCCTAAATCTATTTTGTGATTTCCTTTTTTTTTTAATTGTGTTTCTTTTTTTTTAATTCTCTAGTATTAATAATGACATGGCAAAACGATTGGCTATAATCTGTTGGGTGAATTTAAAGGTTCACCCCAGAGGTAAACCTAAGTATGGTTCGTCGCACGGCGGTCTGACAGGTAAAAAAAAAAAAAAAAGAAAAAAGAAAAAAAAAAGAAAAAAAGAAAGAAAGAGATTATTAAGTAGTTTCATTTGCAACACTTTTATTTGTTTGTATCATCTCCTTTTGATCAAGACTACTCGTAGTCAATTATTAACTTATGTTTTGCTATTTATCTCCTAATATATAAAGAAGTTAGCTTTTGCATGTTTTACCATAACTTTGAAGTTTCGTATTAGATCTTCTAGTTTTGTAACCAACACAAATGTTCAGGAACCTACGTTTACGAACCTTAGGCAATTGTTGTGGTAATCGATTTGTCATATTTACTCCGCGTTCTTAACAATGAAAAAGAGAAGCAAACTTCAGAAGCAAGTAACATTGACGAATCTCCGCTTGGACTAAACTTAGAAAATATGTTTTTGCTAAAAATCCGACACGAATCTGTGATTAAATTAATGTATTCTTATATGCGCAGGCAATGTTCGTTGTGTAGAGTTAGATTCAAATGTCAAGAAGATCATAGTAAACACATGGATTGGCATGTAAGGAAGAACCTAATAGCTAAAATGTCACTACAAAACTTGAGCCAGAAACCGCTAAAAATCGCGGGGTTGGTTTGTGGGCTTGTCTATATGGCTCAGTCATCAACAAGAGAAAGAAGATGAGGACCCAATAACCCACTTATGTTCTCTTCTTATGTTCCAAGTTTAGTGAAACTACAAATCAACCAACGGGGCAAAAGAAAAGAAAGAGATTATTAAGTAGTTTCATTTGCTACACATGATTTGTTTCTTGTATCATCTCCTTTTGATCAAGATTACTTAAAGAGTCAAATATTAACTTATGTCTTGCTATTTATCTAATATATAAAGAAGTCAGCTAGCTTTTGCATGTTTTACCCTATTAGATCTTCGAATTTTGTACCCAACACAAACGTTCAAGTACCTGCATTTACGAATTTTCGCAGTTCGATGTGTTTGAATCATTCGAACATGATTTCAATTGTGTCACAAGTTATACCTAAACCAATTGTTGTGGAAAAATATTTGTCAGAATTACTTAGTGTTCTTAATAATGAGAAAGAGAAGCAATCTCCTCTTGACTAAGCTTCGATAATTTGTCGTTGCTTAAAGTCTAACTGATAAGAAGAGAGTACACAAAACCTAATTCTTATCCCCAAGAACAGAGCATATAAAGCTCTAATCATCTCTCTTTACACAACAACTCTTCAAGCTTCTTCACACGTGACTCCAATCTCCCACTTCTATTCTTCACGTGCAAGCTCATTACACAACCTACTTCATGCCTTTCCTCCTCATGTTACATGCCTTAGAGATTAACATAGGCTTTATATCTCTGTTGCTAGCCATATAGCATTTTACTCTATAAACTACAATGAGATTTATGATGCATTTATCTAGTCTACTACATGAATGTAGAATTCACATTTTTCTTTAGAAAAAAAAGCATTTTCATTTTTTTGTAAGAAAATTTTGTAAAGCGTAAACGCAAAATCCTAGTGCCAATGGAATGTTCAATCGACACAAATTCTTTTTAGATGTCAAAGCATACCCAAACACAAACGCAAAGAAACAATCGACGCCTATATTCTGGTCAAGACTGCTCTCAAGGGCACCTAATGCTTCTTCCCACTCCTCAGGAGTGTTTGCACTTCCACGGAGAAATAAGGCGTAGGCTTGAAGGGCCTAAGGAAGCCCGTGAGCAAGTCTAGTGGCTCGGATTGAGATTTTTTCAAAACCATCAGGAGGAGTTCCTCCTCCAAAAGCAATATATGTTTAAACATCTGTAAGGCATCTTTCTCGTCCAAGCACTTAACTTGGTGAACAGTGTCCACTCCACAGCTGTTAAGCAATTCTCTGTCTCGAGTGGTTATGATGATTCGGCTCCCAGGACCAAACCAGCTAGTATCTTTTGCCAATGCATGTACATGTGCCACTTTATCCACACCATCAAGCATAAGAAGAACCTTTTGGTTCCCAAGTCTCGCCTTTATCTCCTCGCGTCCAGCTTCCACACTCCATAGCCTAATATCATCACGGAGGATACTATAGAGCAACTGCTTTTGTAAATGCATTAAATCATGGTCAAAGTCTTTGCAAATACTCTTAATGTTCTCTATGAAACAACGTGCTGGAAATTTAGGTGATAGCTGGTCATATAGACATTTAGCGATGGAGGGTTTTGCCAATGCCTCCCACTCCCAAGATTCCTATTATACTAACTTCATTGGATCCCAAAGTGTAAAGACACCTTGAAGTCGTTTTCTTAGTCTGCATTGTTCTGTTTTTCTGTTTTCATTTGATCGTTTCCATGTTTTGCGCTGTTTCCTATTGTTCTGGTTTTGCTACATTATCATATCGAATGCATTGAGACAATAAAAAAAAATGATGCAAAAATAATTTCAGTGGGTTTTTGTTTTCCATTTTTAGTCAAATTTTGTTCATAATAATTAGAGAGAATTTCTATATGAATTGGTCGCCTAGACACCAAAATCGAGGGATAGTTGCACAAGAATTTAGAACGTATCAAAAGAACTCCGGCTTAATCTTTCTTTCGTTCACACCCCCACAAGCTAATCAAGTGGCGGATTATTTAGCAAAATATGTCCCATTTTGTCACCACATTCAAAGTTCTTCATCTCTACTAGACCCGATAGCCTACCAACTCTTTGACGTGGTAATGCATTCCGGTTTGACAAAAAAAAACAACATAATCGTTGACATTTTTTTCGATCGATTTTTAGACTGATTTCTTGAAGATTCGGAGCACAGATACTTTGAAAAGAGTGACACTTACACAGCAAAAAACCTAGCGAAAGAATACAAATGTAAGAGACATTTCCAGTTAGCCTAACTTTTCGTTACATATGTTGAACTCAAAGATAAGGTTAGTTTTGTCATTTGAGTTTTGCCCACCAAGGGTTAGTAGATGTCGGATGCTTTGTTTGACCACTAGCATAGACACCAACACGGAACCGTGTATGATTTTTGCTTTTTACTTAGTCACGAGTTCTATATTGATCGTATAATTTCATACTTACCAAATTTTTATTTAATTAATTATGAACAATTAAGATTATTTTAATTAATCATTATGAAAATATTTTCACTTTTAAAAGTTTTTCATCGTTTTTGTACCATTGAACAACTTCAATTCGTTTGTATTCGCACAATATTGGACTTCAAAAGTAGATTTTGATACACGGAAACAATGATCTCATGCAGAATTTAGGACCCAAACTGGAATTTTTACATGTGCATTTGCATGTGATGTTTTCCTTCTACTTAGAACAGATTTTAAGAAAAGCATCATTGTCAGAGCCAATATATCAATTTGAAATACACATATATATGGTCTTGGGCTCGTGTCGCTCGCTTGTTCCAAGTTTCATATGGTACATTTGTTATTTTGTGATTAGTCGTATTTATATCTATTAGATTCTATGACTTGAATAACCGTTAATCCGAGATTTAGAGTGAGTCAATGATTGGTTTAATTTAGAACTGATTTAACTCATGTTAGGTGGGGATTGGAAACTGAAACAACCATATTTGTATGAATATAAATTTTCTTCATACAAATATACAATAGTTTGACTTAATTATATTTCTTACATATAATATGGCTTACATGAGTATATATAACAACATCAAACTTGGAAAAATACGTACAACCACAAATCACGCGCGGTAGTTACAGTCATTAAGATTTGAATAATTCAGACTAATTCTTTCCTCTTTGAAACACTAAACAAAAAAAAAAAGATTGTAATAAAATTAAAAGAAATGTAATGCGAATTTGCCATGGACCGACATATTAAACTTTATTCTTTTCAGACATTATGAATAATTTTTTTTTCAACGTTAACGACTTTAATTAAAATTAGAAGGAATCTCTGTAATATATCACAGCTTCACACACTCTAAAATTCAAAAAAATAATATTTTCAACCAAACCTCCTCAACATATATAAATAGTAACATAGCCACTTTATAAAACATTTTCACATTATCCAATCAAACAAACAAAAAGAAAAGCAAAGAAGAAAATGGGAAACAGCATTACTGTGAAGAGAAAAAGAGCTAAAGTAATGAAGATCGACGGCGAAACTTTCCGAATTAAAACTCCGGTGACGGCGAGGGAAGTCACGGCGGATTATCCCGGTTACGTTTTGCTAGATTCTCAAGCTGTGAAACACTTTGGAGTTCGCTCTAAACCGCTTGAACCGAACCAAATCTTGAAGCCGAAGAAAACTTATTTTCTCGTCGAGCTTCCTAAACTTCCGCCGGAGACGACTGCGTCGGATACGGACAATAAGCTTCCGTACCGGAGAGTTATGTCTGGAATCCACGTTGGCGCGAAGGAGCGGTTAGAAATGTTGATGTTGTCTCGGAGAACGGTTTCTGACGTCACGATTGGAAGATCTGACGGCGGAGATGGGTTTGGGCCTGGGCTTGGGCCTGGACATACGAGTGTGAGGTTGAGGTTGCCTCGTTCTCAGATTACGAAGCTTATGGAAGAGAATAATAATGATGCTTCAGCGATAGCTGAGAAGATTTTAGGTATCTACATGGAGAGGTCCGGTGAGCTTTGCGGCGGTAGAGGTGGTGGTGAAGGCCGCCGGAAACTTGGAAGTGGGGAGATTAAAGCGCGTGAGGTAATTCTTGTTTTTACCTTGAGTTTTGGTCAAACAATTGTACCGCGTTAATTTTTTTATTCACATAAAAATTTAGGCAGACAAATTCAACTTAATAGAATCTATATATATATATATATATATATATATGTTGTCTAAAAAATAGAATCTATATAAGTGATATAAGCAACGAGCATAAGATAATTTCAACTACTTTCTAGTCGATAAGTCAACCGGTTAAATCTAGAACTATGTTTTCAGATTCTGAGTTCGAACACCGGTTAAAAACCACAATTAGTATGTTCTACTTCTCAAGTTGAGTCTCGGTCCGAAACTTGTGAGATTATAAAAAATTATTAATAATAATTTTAGTGTCAACTATTATTTGAGGAATTTAAGTATTATATCCCGAAATTACGCAAATCGTTTAATTTGTTTATTGGAATAGAGAGAGTTCATAAATTGATGTAGAAGACAAGAAACAGAATTTAAATTTGTTAAGGCATTGCTTTGGCATTTGATTAGAGTTATATAATTATTATTGTAACCCACTAAGGCCACTAGGGTATATGTAACTTATCTATTTTTGTCATCTATCTACGTGAGTATGACGTAAGTAATATATTATATACAAACAATTTATATAAACACAATCTATGCATGATTTTTTTTTTTAATTCACATATGCATGTTAATATAGTCAAAATTTTATCTGAGCATGAGTAGACTTATAAATAGATTGACAAAGGAACTCGTAAATGGATTCACATACTCTTGAAATTGTGTATGTCTTAGTCTTAATCATATTACATTGTCGAGTAATATGCTTAGAAACACATAGTTATTAGTTCTTGTAATATCTCAGCAAAAAAAAAAAAAATTGATGAAATATCAAATCTTACCAATGACCATGATCAAGATCCTCTCGATCATCAAATGATTTGTCGGTTTGTTTGGTTAATCATATATTATAAATTAATAAATAATTAAGAGTCAAATAAGTAATTATATTAAATTAAACATGTGCAGAAGCAGGTGAGTTTTGCCGGAGAAGGTGGACGGGAGCTTCCTGTTCTATGGAGCAGAAGTGGAAAATAATCATCAATTAGACAAACTAATTCTCCTTTTCCATTTTTAGAATCCTTTTTTATTTATGTTCTTATATAAAGTTATTGTGGTAGGACTCCTATATTATGTGTATAAATATCTTTTATATAGCAACTAGAGATTATCTAGAATTGTTTGTTTTCCTTTACGTTAATTAGTCTTTTCATACTTTAACTTTAAGATATAAGAGCTAATGGACATGGTTGGGTGCCTACCCTACCCGTTACCAAATAATCAACGATCATTGTATATGGCTATTTGCAATCAACTTTTTAAGTATAAAAGTAATATTCCCAAAATGGTTGGATTTTGAAGAAGAAAAAACTAAAATGATATTGCCTTTATTAGCAACTTTTAAAAGTAAAAACTTTTGGGCAGTCCACTAAACGTGACTGGGTCTGCTGGTTATCCATTATGGCTGTGATTATTGATACAAACGGGTACAAGTTGTTTGATAGTAATATAGAAGTGAGAGAGGACGGTATAGTTAAAGAACAGAAAAGATGAAAACGTAGTTAAAAAGAGTAGTAGTAAGAATAGAGGGTGGTGGGTTTGAATGGTAACCCATTATCAAAGCGGTACAGAGTGTACAACTTTGACAGTTACGAATCACAAAAGTTTTATCAAAAGCGTTATTAAAAGTTTTAGTCTCACCTTTTTTGTACAGCTTTCTCGTACAGATCTTTCTTATAGTTTTGCACTATTCCGAAAAAACTTACAGCTCCAGCTAACAGCTAAAAAATTTGTACAACTTTGTGTTACCAATCGGACTCGGTATAGTTTAAGATGAGAAAAAAACTTATGTAGTTAAAAAAAAAGTAGTAGTAAAACATAATGGTACTATAAAAGATGACAATTTAATTATATCTCGATTAAAAAATGATAATATAGGATTCTTTTTAAAATAGAAAAATAATATAATTACAAATACTTATTCATTGATTGACATTAGAAAGAAAACTATCTATTCACTTACTTTTTGATATACAGTTAAACTCAAATTGTGAATTAGTAAAAAAAAAAATTACTCTCTTTTCCGCCATAGAATGATGAAACCGCCAATTACAATTTTTTTGTAGTCGGCGATAAAAAATACACCCATATGTAAAATAAGAACTCGACTTGTACAGTAAAGAACCATAAGAAACTATTCAAACTGCATCATCATAAAATTTGTGTCGAGTCAATCCATGATTTTGAACAATATATATATATATATATATATATATATATATATATATATATATATATATATATATTCAAGAATTTAAGCATCATGCATGACGTAGATATTCCTAACTCTTTAGCCAATAATTTGGCTAACAACACTTCAACACAACTACTGAACCTAACTAGTACAACCCCATTGTTTTCTTCTTAGTATGACTTTGTAGTGATTTTGTAAGTTCTGAACGAATTAGATCCTTGGTAATTGGGTTGGAGAGATGCAAGTAATACCCAAAAAGCCATAGACATCTACTAAAGCATTCCAAAACTATAATCATCTAACATTTTCGGGATAAAAGAAAATTATTTTTGTCTTTTATCTTTAAAATATTTTTGTTTGTATGTATCATTAACATATCAACTCTCTTAGCCTTTTTATGGGTGGAAAAGTCGATTTTCTCTTTCGCCATTTAAAAAGAGAGGAAAGATATGGTACATAGAGTGCTTTAGGTGCACCACTCTCCCACTAGATTTAGGCTAAGCAAAGCCTAATAATATTGACTTACACAAGCGCCATAATGTATATTTTTTTATACATATTTATTTACAAAACATTGAGTTAAATTTGATAGACAAACGAGTATATGAAAAAAATATTATGTCACGATGAACCATCGATACAAATTTCACCGTCCATACTGAGTTTTGAGCAATACGTGAAAACATTATGGTTGGGGCCTATCAAGTGGGCTTGATTGGGTTTATCATTATCCTCTTTAGTCTTTATCAAGATCAACTCATTGGTGGATGGGCTGGAATTTCTATGTGATTGGGTCCATGTTAGACAAGTTTCTTTTCATGATTATAGTGGACCATGTGGGAGAATCCAAAGTTAGTATGATTCAAGCTGAAATGACCTTATTCAAAATAAAGAAAATGAGAGTGATATGAAATAGCTTATTAAAGTTTTTATTAAATGCTATGAAAGAAAAAAAAAGGTAAAAGGAAACATTATTAGATTAAATATCTCTAATGATAATATAATAAGACGACAAAAAAAAAGTAAAAGGAAAGAAACGATTTCGATTGATATTTCATATGGATGACGAAAGAGAGTTGTTTTGAAATAACTCTCAAGGTTTTTAGTAAAGTTCTCACTATATGATTATATGTATGAATCAGTGGTGGACTCAGGATTTATATTTACCTGGTTCATAGATTTTTTTTTTAACATGTAGAAAAAGAAAAATTACACAAAAGCGTAAGAGGGTAAGATCGAACTTGTTTAAAGAGGGTGTCATTAATGTGGAATTTGCCAACTGTGCTAGTATCTCTTACAGAATTCTTATGCATTAAATTTTATTTGTAGATTTAAACTGGGTCAACAGACCCCCCTTTCTCCTTAGTGGATCCGCCACTGGTATGAATCATTATCTTGTTAAAACCTTAGTTATATGGGCTACTGGACTTCCGTGTGATGCTATTTTAGATTTTTTATGAATTTAGAGCATCCTCAATAGATATTAGATAACTCTTGATGAGTGTCTTGACTATAAATTAGTAATAAAATAAAAGACACCTACTTTTTGGGTGTTTAAAGTGTCTTCCTAAAAACACTCATCAAAAATTGTCTAATGAGGATCCATGATTGAGATCAGTTCGTGACTAATTCGAAAAAGGTTGCCTTCGCCTTGACAATGAACTTTAGAATCATGTAAATCTACCATATTTAACTACAGTGTATAGTAGGCTCGAGTATCGAATAATAGAAACAAAGAAAGCTTATCCAAAAATGATATTACAGTATGTTTTACGGGAATATTGCTGATTTGGGCATTTTGTGGACCAAAAATTTGAGAAATGGAACTATGTATTAGGCCTTATGGTTTTAGGCTTTTCTGGGCCAGAGAAAAAGACAGATTTGCCCCTCTATATGTATCTTTTTCTTCATTCTTCGGACGACAAACCCTCAGTTTTTTCTAAACCAAAAATTGCGATTCCTCTCCGTCAACATCATCTCCAATGAGTTCTATGGAATCAGTTAATTTCGTTTTTAATTAAGGAAGCTAAACCCTAAGGGATAATATCTACTAAACCCAAGGGCTTCAATTGAAAAGAAAGGGATCAACGGCCTGAGAAGGGAGTGGTGAGATTGCAGACCGAACACGATCACACGAACTTGAAAGTTCGAAATTCTCTGTCTCTCCTTCTCTGTCAATCTCCAAATCCCAATTAAAAAGGGGAAATTGAAAATTGAAGAGAAATTAAAAAATCACTTATTCAAAAGCTTTTCTTTATTTTGCTTCGGTTTCGGTTCGGTACATTCGGTTCGGTTTATTTGTCCAGGCGTAGGTAATTGATTCATGTTTTATTGATTGATATGGGCTATGACTGAGAAATTCCTTCCCAATAAAATGTCAGGGTCTCAGGGATTATTGGGCGTACTGTTTTGTTATTTTTCCTAGTGATTGATATTGGCCTAAAATTGAAAAGTGTGGTAAAAGGCCCAATAAACTTATTTGCATGATCTTCCTTCCATGATTTTATACTCAAACCGGCAGCCTTCACATCAATTTCAGATTGGAACCGTTAGTTTCAGATAGGGCTGTAAAAAGAAAATGAAGATTAATGATGTAAATCAAATCTTGACCTCTCGCGATAGGTTAGTCATTACTGGAGGAGATTAATGATGTAATAATAGTTAAGAATTACACATGGAAAATGAAAATGAAAATGAAACCAACACTAATATACAAGGGACATGAGACAATTTATTCATTATCAATTAGTTTATGAGTTAGACACCAATGATTCTTATAAAACAACTATGTTACTTTTACCTATGCATAGTTTTATATCATATGATTTGCACGTTTATATTGATAAGAAAAAATGATAAGAAACATTTAAAATCCATGCGAATGATTACAATATAATAAGGCTATAGTCATGTATTGAACATCAGTTATTCAAGCATTTAGATTTTTATATGAGTTAAATAACTTCTCATTTGCAGATCTCTATTTTCAGAACTACTAGTGGTAAATTTTCAGTATTTTTATAGAATTAGGGATCATTTGCATTTAATCTAGAGGTTAGACGTATATGAAAAGAAAAAGATTAAGTCTCTAAAAAGATAGAGGTTTGCTACTCGCATTCCATACCAATCCCATAAAAGAAGCTCAAGTCTCTTGGTTTATCTTCGGCATCTTACTCAAAATAAATGATTTTGTTCTACTGTCCATAAATTGTTAAACAGTTTTTTGAGTTCGAATAAATTTTGCATTCAATTAAAAAAAGAAGATTAGAAAAGTACTTAAAATTCGTAGTTAAAATTGCACATAATAATATACCTAATGCAGGGAAAGTACGCATTCAAAGTACTTCAAATTCTTAAGACACATGCTTAGATTTCAAATTAAGGACAAGTAAACAAATAAAATCTCTTCTAGAGATATTGTGCATGCATGTTTCACACCGTTATGTTGCTTTAAGTGTTTAAGTTTTTTTTTTTGTTTTCTCTCATAGATTATTGGTTAGTTCCACCTATCAAGGAAATCTCAATCTAATTCAATATTTAATTATTTCAATAGAAAAATGTACAAAATAATTGATTTTTATAAAGATGGTTCAGTCCTACAGAGTATATGTCTCTCTCTTTTTTAATCCAATGCCATTTTTGCAATGCCAAAACATCGTTTATTGTGATTACATGAATACAGTTAAGACAAAACATTAGTTACAGTTTCGTGTTCGTCTAAGTGTTGAATCCTTAATATTACACTTGTTAAGCTTGGAACAAATTTACACTGGATGCATAATGCATTTAGTTATTTTGTATAGAAACAAATCCTAATACATAAATAGCGAATATATTAAACGTTCTTACTAAAATATTTCTCTCTCAATTCAATCCTCAAATATATGAATTATTTTCCTTCTTATTAATTCGCATTTATGACTATATTTATATATCTTTGAAACGTAAAGTTCAATTACATGCTTAAGTGATTAAAAAAATAAGTATATATAAGTCAATTTTAGTGTGCTACTTTAATTTCATCTATATTCATAAAATCAATTTAATGAAGGTATGATGTATAATGGGTAGATGCATTTAAAGTGAAGTAAGTTGCAGAAAGTATGAAGTCCGGTTTATATGGGATCGTCCATGTGCACGTATATAGCCTCTTTTACTAACACATTCATACGAACTTGTACATGTTTATTTGTCTCCCTTTGACATTGATCTCTCACACTGATCGGGAATACATTTATATATAAATTATGTACATGGATATATATATATATGCATGGGAATCACGTAGTTCTTGTAATAAATACATTGAACTTGCGTAATGTATAGACTAAAATCCAGAGTCCACAAGAAAAGTATTTCTTTGTCCTATTCATCTCTACCAACGTCGCATTTTCGAATAGTTTCTACACTCTAGTATATATCATTAGACATTAGTTCATAAGCTTCTAAAGACTCTATAAAAAAAGTAGTTTACTAATAATATATGTATTTCTAGCCGCTAAACTCAAGATTAGGCCGTAGTTAGATATATACAAGTGCTTTTTTACAGTAGCATTGATAAACCAACAAACAAATTGTTGTATTTTAGAGTCCAAAAAATATACTTTAAAAAAGCTAACATGTAATTAGAAGTTATAACTCAACTATTGAACCGGGCCCATCATTTGTTTTTGTTTTCCTTACAGTTGAGCCGCCCTTAGTCGAACTAGTAAAGAAAATAAGGTTGAGAGAGATTTTGTTGGTCGGTCCACGCACAAGTGTTAAGCCAGAAAAGGACAAACCACATGTCTCTCATTCTTTCTAATATGAGTTTTGCTAGCCACGTTCTCTTATACCTACACCTAATTTTCGGCAATCTTGTTCAATTCATAGATATACAATTACTATGCATCTCGTCATTACCTTTTTTAGTTATGGAATGAGAAATATGGATTACATAATTAATTTGCGTTATTTTTTTTATTTGTTTTATAATTAGGAGATCCCCCAACCTAAACTAAAAGATCAAGAGATCACTGTAAGAAAACTAGGCGTTCTTATTTGAAGCATATTCAATAGCCCAACATGATTAAAAGATTCCAACTTTAGTCTTAAATCTACAAAGCAAATCTTCAACATACAAACCCTTAAAAAAAAAAAAAAAATTCTATAACTTTTTGACCCTTATTTTATTTATTAGTTTACGTATATAATGTTTTGTTTCACTATGATTAACAAAGAAAATGTCCAAATTCTCGCTTTTCCTTTGCTATGATTGATCTTTCCTTCTTTTATGTATACTAGCTAGTTTTCTATATGCCTATTTCTTGAAAGTACTAATTCAATTCAATTTTTGAGAAAGAAAATAAATATGTACAAATATATACAGACTTTTTTTTTTTTTTTGTTAAAGTACAAATATATACAGACTTCTATATATAATATTATACAATTCAAACATAAAATAGAAGCATAGAATGAGCCTATTTAGTGATTAGTTCATCTTTTTCAAATGCAGTAGTTTCTAAAGTTATGATGTAGGACATATAGCAGTAAATTCTTTTCCTTTATATATCATCAAGTTACATTAACATATATAAACTTATTTCAAATTGCATGCAAGTTTGTAAGAATAGAGATTTTCGATCACTGAGGGGCTCATTTTAGAAACCTAGCTACTTTTATATTAATGTGATTAACCAAGTAGTATATTTTCCAACATATTCTATTGGTAGAAAGAGTGGCTTAGAAAGGTCAACTTGAGTAACCAATGCGGGTTGTCTGAAATGATAAATACAAGTTGAACTATATTATAAACTTTAGTGAAAGTTTTCTTTAACCAAATTGCAATGAATCCGAATATCATTTTGGGATCACTAGATCGAATCTTTTGAACATAACTTATTTTGGTAGAATCAGAAATCATACAAGAAAGTTTCAATTTTTAAAGATGCAATTATGCGGAAACAGGTATTAGTAGAGAGAAGGAGAGAAATCTTTATAAAAGGAATCGGGAACTATAAATGATCTTAATGACAATAACTACAGAAAGAAATAAAAATATTTGGACCATTCACATTAATCGAGATTATTAACATACACTATGATTGTTATGTGATTAGCCATGTGTTATAACGATACTAATTATACATAATGGTCCCCTCTTGGAGTTTATTTAGAGATAGCAATACTCATCTAATTACTTTTATGCTTTCGATTAATGTGAGATGGTTGATCTAGATTGTATTCATTAAATGTGTGTGTGTGTTGCATAAAGATTAGTGTCCGAAAATAATTTTATATCCTCATATAACTATCAAGCTTAATAATCCACATCAAGCTGATAAGATAAAGTTTGTTTTTGATTTTTTTTTTCATATTACTAAAATAAACGAATTAGGAAGCCGAAACAAAGATAAGAATGACAAACAAGAACTACGATTAGAAAAAAAAAAAAAAACCTTTTATTTATCCAAACCTCACGTTGTATTAATCAAATCTTTGTGCACGTGGATCCTTCTGTATTATTAATCATAATTGTTCAATTCATTCAATAAACATACTTTATGATGACAAAATCCAGCCTGCCATTCTCTTAATGACACATTGTATGTGATTCGATATGTAGGATACGACTTGGGGAGGTACAGTTTTCAACTCCTTTCATATAAATAATAATGAGTATATTTTCTAGTTTTAAAATGTAGCATGTGCATTTTTATCTTAGTTTATTTTCCCTCCATGAACAATAATATTTATTTCTATTTTGTAATTATTTCTTATTAGTGTATTCATAGTAGAAATTGGATATTGAACTAAGAGTAATATAAATAGATATTTTTAAAATTTTGTTATGGAAATAGGGACTTTTTCATATTCAAAACAAATTTGAAACCCTAAAACAACTTTTTAAACCCAATAGATTTTTTTTTTCTTGCAAAATACTTAAATGCATTAAAATGATAAGAAGTCCTATTTTCATATATAGTAACTTTGAGGAAAAACAAATGTTCTTTATGTAATTAACTTAGAGAAAGGAAGAGAAAGGCTCGGTTAATTTTGTTGTCGTACTCATCGACGCCAAACATATATGTAATGAAGCTTCAGTTAATTTCAGTTATAAAACATTAAGACCCTTTTTCATTCGAACAAAATGTAACATTTGTCTCTAGTCAAACTAATCAATGGCTAATGAAATCATTCATGAGACAACTGTCATGACAACATAGCTTGTCATATTACATGACATATTGTCTAAAACTTCATTATACTTTTATAAAACGATCATATCGAGTAAAATACTTACTATAATGCAAATAATAATTATCGAGTAAACAATGTAAGTAAAACTGTATGCTGAAGTGGCTTGGCATTTATGACTATATTTGAAAAATAGCATATGAAATTACATGTTCTTAATTATGGAGACATCCAAATAATAAAGGAGGGAATTATTAACCATTATACAAGGAGGGTCATCAAAGGTATATCCTCAAACTTGATCAATTGATGACGTAGTTAGATTCTTAATGATAAAATTATTAGTTATATAAAAAATGATAGTTGATAATTTGGTTTTTGTAATCGTATAATTATGTATCAGTACGATATGAGGGCCAGAGTCAATAAGCTCAAGCTCTAGAAACTAAAAATTCTCACAAGAACCATCCTTTTTTAAAGAAACAAAAGTAGCTTACCATTAATGCATTTAAGTTAGGGCCAGAGTCAATAAGATCAAGCTCTAGAAACAAAAAGTCTAGCAGTTTTTTCGGTATCCACCTTCCACATTTGTGTTGTGACAGTGAAGATTGCAATTTTAAAATTGGTTAAACTATCCAGTAAGAACAAAAAAGATAAAAAAAAAATAGCTGAGTTTTTAATGTTAAAAATGAAAATAATACTAACAGATAAAGAAAAAATATAGATCATGTTTTTTCTTGAAACAAACATTGATCAGTTAAAAAATTTATATCTATATATAAGTAAATAATATTATTAAGAAAAATATAAACTGGTAATAATAATTACGTTTTGTATAGGATTCATTGTTTGAGCTTGTCCTTATTACAACTAATCCAAAATAAACTTTAGGGATGATTTGGATTATTTTTTGACTTTTTTAGTTGATGGTTTTTTATAGGTTTTATTTCTTTATTTATGATTCTTATAATTTCGGCACCAGTTACAATTAACAGTGAGTGATGGTAAGGAGGGCAATGCACAAAACTTCTTTTCAAAACCATCTTTTGAAGGTCAAATTTTTTCTTTTCTTGTGGATATATTTTGGTTAACCTAACTTAAAATAAATGATTTTTAGATAATACTAACATTTAAAAGGTAATCTAATTGAATTTTTCTGTTTCTACATACTCACCAGCAATATAGTACAATAAGAATAATATTTTACAAAAATTCTGAAAAAATAAATCGAATAGAACTTTTTTTTTTCATTTAAATTCATTCATTTCCCTACACAATGCCAGTCTAGTAAGATAAATATGGAATCATGTAATGGACTATAAAATAAATAAATTATTGAACTTCTAATAACTTCGTTTGTCTTATTGACTTGATGGAGCTCGTAAGTACATAAATACAAGTACAGCGCCTAAAGTGGGATTATCCATGTGGCTAATCATGTAGTTAATTAATTTAATAATGTTGGACTTACATTTAAATATCAGCTCAAATGTAAATAATTTAATCGAACACGTATCCCTAATCTTTCCCAAAGGACACATGCTGACCTCGGCTGCTAAATCGAGATCTTAGGTATGTCGTCCAATCAATTAATATACTTTTAAACTTAATTTGAAAATAATTTTCTACGATAAAGGTGCTGATGTGTATCAGTGTATGGTTATCCTATTAATTGATAAAAAAAAAGATATGCTATTCATCACTGATTTTGAGATTTCTCAACTTTTGGTTGAATAGTTATTTACTTGTTTACATTCATGTAAAAATGTTTATATTTTAGAAAATACATATTTCTAGTGTAGCAAAAGTATATCAAATAGGGTCCGATTGGTAACCAAAAGCTGTTAGCTGTTAGCTTTTCCGGAATAGTGCAAAGCTGTAAGAAAGAGCTGTACGAGAAAGCTGTACAAAAAAGTTGAGAGTAAAACTTTTTGTAACGCTTTTGGTAACGCTTTTGTAATTGGTAACTGTTAAAACTGTATACTTTGTAACGCTTTGTACTGCTTTGTAAAGTGGTTACCAATCAATGCCATAAAGTTTTAGCCATGCAAACTAGGTTTACATTAAAACCAATATAATCGTTTGTGTTTCATAACTTTGTGCTGTATTTTCTCTTTTAGGGTAATTTTCTTAAAGTTTTTTTTTTTTTTATGTTTTTCAAATGTTAGATTTTTTTCTGTTATTGAAAAGTTTGTGTTAATGTTTTCTAACATAGGTTATCTTTAATAATCCCCTACTATTACTATATGTAGTAACTAGTAAGTACATTAATTTATTGATATTTTATATTTGTGTTGTACATTTTACCATGCATATGTTTGATTATTCATGTTGAGGATGTGAAAATGTTTTGCACATAGAAACTCTTTGCCCCATAGCAATTATAAAATTGACACTTTATCAAAAAAAAAAAAAAAAGCTTTGCATTGCAATATAGGGAACCTATAATATATGTGACAAACTTTTGGCTAATTTAAAAGAAATAAGCATGTAGCTCTTTGAGAAAAAAAAAAAAAATTGAGAAAAAAAAAAAGCATGTAGGTCAAGAGCCTTACTAAAGCCAAAGATCAAATAGAATAGAAAGGTGACAAAAAAGATAGATTCTCTGAAACTGAAAGCTCAAGAAAGATACAAAAGTGGAGAATTTTATTACTCATTTCTTGGAGTTTAAATTCCATTACAAGATCTGTATTCCGTAGACTAAAACACACAAAATACAATTAAAAAAAAGAAAAAACAAAACATATTTATGTTTTTATTTTAGTACTTATTTACTAGTTAAAGATTCCCTCCCCGTGTGGACCCATATCAGGCTGATGATAATCGGTGAATTCAATGTCTCTTGTCTTCTCTTCGTTATAGATGCATTAAGAACTTCTTGATTTTCACATAATCTGAAGTTAAATAATCTTTGGATCATATTTTAAAATTTACGTGGGATTTATAATCGAGAGAATCATTGTTTTCCCCGATATTATTACAACGTACGTAATTAATGTTGAGTAACTGATTTATTAATTATTAAACCCTTCATTAATTGGTGATCAGATTCGAATTCCTGTCTCGTTGTGATGAGGAGAGAATGGCATCAATGGCATCTTTAACTTGAGAAATGTCTGGAGCTTTTCCTCCTTGGGCCGGCCAAAATTCATCGGTCGCAAGTACCTAACAAACATTAGCTTATATCAATATATGTTCCGTATAATTCACTAAATTATGGTAAATCAATCTTGAAAATTAATTTGAGGGATGTTTGTCATAATTAATATACCTTAACTTGTACTTGAAGAAACTTGACATAACTAATAGCCTTCTCAAGCATTGTCACCAAATCAACCTGTGAAACATAACAAATATTATTATCATATGAGAATAAATAATTTAATAAATATGTCATAAATAGTTATATGGATGTGTACCTTGGTACCATTGGGAACAAGTTCTTGCAAAATCTTGAGACGTTCACTTATCCTTTCTCTTCGATTCTATACAAAATAAAACAAATTCAAATACAGTATGAGTTAAGAAACTGAGTTTTATTTTACTGAATGCAATTTAATGTCAAGAAAGCAAACCTTGGCTGCTAGGCTTTGTGGATCTTTAGGTGAAGTTGTTGGCTTAATCTTGGCCTTCCCGTTCACGCCATTACTCGGTTTCTTGGATGGTTGAGTGCTCTCTCCCTATATATCCATAATTCAAATTGATCACATATATCAACGATCTTTCATCGATATCTTATATGAAAATATTCACAATTAAAAGTCTTTGACATTTGTAATTACCGTGTGAGAACGTTTGTTTCCAGCGGATTTAGGCGACATAGACTCGTGTCTAGAACCAGTGGTTACAACAGTTGAATCAGAATATAACCAATCTTTCTGGCCTTGGGGAGTTTCGGTGGATCTAGGGCTAATAATATCCATATGATGTTGATGATTCCAATTTGTGAAGCCATAGCTCATGTTATTTCCCTCCAAGAAGGTGAAGCCGCCGGCACCGCTACTACCACCACAGCTTATGGCTGGAGGAGGAAAGCTCTCGTGATGATCGAAGTTAAGAAATGATGATCCGTTGAAATCCATCAAAGAGTTATGAGGATCTTCACCGGATGGGTAAAACACAAACCCTTGATGTTGTTGATCGGAATTCATAGTGCTACTGCTCGAAGCCGAGCCTCCTCCTCCTCCACCGGCATAAGCTGCATCTGGCTGATCCAATCCCGGCGAAGAGAGATCTTCGGAAGAGGCGGAATTTTGTTTTGACAAGTAATTAGTCTCGTTGGGATGGTCATTAACGAGTGCCATTAGACACTAATAAGTTTGATGAGTGGTTTTGTTTAGGGTTTTTGTGTTTCTTCTTGATGAAAAGTGGCTTTAAGGTTGTCTATTGGAAAGCAAAGAGAGACAATGTTTTTGTGTAGTTATGTCATGATAAAGGTTTATATAAGTGGTTATGTCTAATATTTTATTTATGCTAGTGACGTATTCTTAAGATTTTATTTTGTTTTTTAATTTATTGAGTTTGATTGAAGTGATTAGAAAAAGAAGCTGGCATTAGATCAAACTCAATATTGATCGTCATTTTTTTAATCTTATCAGTTTGAAGCTTCGAAGTTATGAATGCATAGAATTCTAGCTAGACATATTTTATGTCCATTTTATTGAACTTGCAATATTGGACTAGCATCCCTAAAACGTATAGTTCCCTGGGTTACTAGAAGTGTTTGTTATTTTGTTGTCATTGTCTCAATCCTAGTAATGTTTTTAGTTTTTGTAAGGACTCTCACATTTCTCTGTTCTTTCAAGATGTTGACATCCATTTTACTCTTTTGACCAAAGAAAAAAAGAAAAGAAAAGACATCTATGTTACTCCAATGTTCAAGTATAACTCAAATTTTGTCCATCGACACTACATAACATTCTTAAGTCTTAAATGCGTGCTTTTTGTTTTTATTTTTTGTTATGATACTTGACGATAATGACAATCACTTTTCTACTAGATGAATAGTTCTAATATATACAAGTTTGTTATAATCATTCTAATATATTTGAAAACCTTACATGTTTTCTGATTATTGTTAGATTATCTGAAAAAAATAGCTAAAATGTTGTTATTCTAACTTTTAAATTTTACATATTTATGATACTTTCACATATTCTTACATTTCGTACTAACTGCAACTGGTTCCATTTTATGCTTCTATTCCACTGTTTTCTCATAGTTGAGTTTGATCCATTGTAATTATTTGAAATCTTATTCTCTACACAAGTTCTTAATCAAAAAAAGGGAAAAAGTTGTATGTTTAATATCATAAAATTTACTACATTTTAATCTAATCAATGAAAATATTCACATTTATTATTAGAAATCAATTATTTAAAATAGTACATATTTTTGTTCAATAATGTAAAAGAGTATTGAATTCAACATTTAGATTAATTGATTCTTGATTTCAGTTTGTTTTTCAAGTCAGTTTTCATTAGTTTTTTTTTTTAATATTTTAAATATGGTATTGTCTATGAACATAAATATCTATCTTTTAAAGTATTTTAATCAATTGGATCGAGTCCGCACCATACATAAATATACTCAAAACTTAAACCACTAAAATTGGTGAGAAATTTTTATTAATAAGTTTTTTTTTTAATTAAATAAGTTATTTTAATTGTATATAGTTTAAGTAACTAATTTGGCACTGTAAAAAACACATGATCAACACTGTAACTTTAGTAATTCATTTAAAAGCTTGGAATAGAAAAAATCTCGATGTTGGGGACTTATATGGATCTCAAATCATATACATCATTATCTTTTGGAGTGATAAAAAAAATGAATGAACGTAAATTAAAGTGTTGTATTACAATATTTATGAGTAATTCATCGGGATTGTTAGCTGGCAGTAAGGTGAAATTAATGGACTCAGACTTTATAACCCCAAAAATATTTATTAATTAAGAGATGCAAAAAACATAGAAGCAAAAGCATCGCCGTATCTTCCGCTAATCTACACGTCTTTTTGATTCCCATATATATGATCAATTCTAATATATCAATTCTTTCGATGATTCATTTTTCCTAAGAAGCTGCTTCTTACTTTCATTTCTCTAGCCGACACGTCGACTTAGTAATATACTCCATAAAATAGTTGTATACTTTTAGGCTAACTTGTTCTATTTTATTTTATCTTTGTTAAGTAATATCTTTGTAGATAATCTTTTTTTGAAGTTTTGGACATTCGGCCCATTCTTTGGGTTAGAGACCAAAACATTGTAAAACAGTTTTCTCCTTTGTTGTCATTAGAACTCGAAATTTGTCATGCTTTTTTTCTTTCAAAAATTCACCAAAATCTAGCGGTAAAGTTACTTACTGTAACTAGGTCTATTAAATTAATTTTTTATCATGGTTTAATTAGATTTATTAGTTTCAATTTTTCAAGCCATATATAAACTCAAACTAGTTTGATATTAGATGATATTAATTAGGGGTGGGCATTTAGGTTTAACTTTGGGTTCGGTTTGAGTTCGGTTCGGTTCGGTTTATTCGAATCTCATAAAACTCTAACCAAATTCAACCGAAGTTAGTTTGGTTTGGTTTGTGTTTGAGTCAGTTTATGTTCGGTTCGGTTTGGTTCCGTTTGGTTTTAGTTTGATTTGGTTTTAGTTCGGTTCAAAAAATTAATTAATATAACAAAACAAAACTCTTAAGTTCATTGTTGGGCAACCAACCAAGGAACTTTTTAATAAATGTGTGGTTGACAAAAAAAAAAAAACTCTTAAGTTCATTATCGTTTGAACATTGAATGATTTGTGTTTTGTACCATCCGTCTTTATTGAAATAACTTTTTTTTTTTATTTTGGGGATTTGTTTTTGACAAAAAAAAGTTTAGACGTCCTTAGACTGTATTTTAGTGTACGACTTCGCCTCGACGCATTAGGCGCAGTAGTCAGTCATAATAAGGATAAAATGTTTTCCTCTTGAAGAAGATAATGGGCCTACGATCTCCAATCCTCAGCACATGAATGGGTAAAGCGATGTGGAGGTCGAGAAGAGTTCAGTCGGGCGTGTATGATTGACGTGTGTTGTTGGCATGATTCACATTTTAATAAGTTTTTTGTTAAAATGATAAAAGAATATTGCAAGAAGTAAATCTTTTCTTCGGCCAACGAATTGTTTAATAGGATAGTTTATGATCCTTACATTGTAATGTAACGTACGGCACTCCATCAGTGGGTGCCCCAAAGCTAGTAGCCTAGTAGGCAAAATGTGCTATGAACTCATATTTTTTATGCATTTAGTTGGAGTTACTCGAAGTATTGTAACATATGATTTTCTTCTCGATGTGTTCTGTAAAAACAAGGACTTTGGCATACTAAAAAAACTAGTGAGATAAATGAATTATCATGGTCGTCTAATACCATAAATCTGCACCTACTAGATTATGATGGATTCATTATGAAACAATATATAATTGAAATCATGAAAGCCCATTGAAACCGTTCAACAAGTTGCATAAGACTAATATGTGTTTTGATATTAGGATTTATGCTATTATGATAGAGGGACTTTGTAAAGTCACAAATATAATGGAGGCATATACATTATTCTACAGTATACCTAAGGAAGAACTGAAGATTAACCTAAAAATTTATACTGTGATGATCTATATATGATAAATTGATGAGAGTGAAGAACACAAAAGTGTTTTAGGAAGAATTATAATAGACTCTCATAAGAATAATTGTACAAGATACATTCTCTTATATAGAGATGAGATTTCCTAATCTAAGATAAATATAAATGTAAATAATATATTTAGAGATAATGTTAAACTTCCTAAACTTAAGATAATATAACTTCTAGATCCTTCATGATTTCCATAATCTTGGGCGATCATCTCAACCGTCGATCTCCGGTTCTCCCAATACCCCCCGGCAAGCTCATACGTGGTAACACGTGTGAGATTGGACAAGTCTTCAGAATAGCGGCTTTATACCCGGCCGTCGGGTCATCATCGACGTTTATACCCGATCGTAGGGTTCAAAGCGGCTACAAAACCCAGCCGTTAGGTCATCGACGTTTATACCCGGTCGTAGGGTTCAAAGCGGCTACAAAACCCAGCCGTTAGGTCGCGATTGCGAGGTTCGGATGTAGCTCGCATGATTGCGAGATCGAGAAACAACTCACGAGGGCGAGAAGTTTAAACAAAGATGTTAAGGGGCGAGAAAACATCATCATCGCCGAAGATTGAACGAACCCATCAATAGGTCCATGTTCATAAACCAATGTCTTGGTCTTCAAGAAACTTACAACCTTGCTAGCCAAAATCAAAATCAATTTGCCAATCATTGGCTAAATCAATAAAATAAGCCACCAATAGTTGTTGATTAAGAAAAACACACTACACAATCACGTGCATGGTGCTCATCTTCTTCGCCGGACTATATCAACGTCACGGCAATCATCTTCTTCTTCTTTTTTTTTTTTTTTTTTTTTTTTTTTTTTTTTTTTTTTTTTGTAATAGTAAACATGATTTAGGAGAAGACTCGCCACTCATAATTGCAAGAGAAGAAATAAACCTCCAACGTGAAAGAAGAAACGATGGAGAAAGGTCAAAAATAAGAGGAGGAAATAATAGATAGAAAAACATAGATTTTTTTTTTTTTTTTTTTATAATGGCGGAAGCTAACGTAACGGAACCACAATCACAGGAAGGATCTTGGTTCTGATACCATGATAAATTGATGAGAGTGAAGAACACAAAAGTGTTTTAGGAAGAATTATAATAGACTCTCATAAGAATAATTGTACAAGATACATTCTCTTATATAGAGATGAGATTTCCTAATCTAAGATAAATATAAATGTAAATAATATATTTAGAGATAATGTTAAACTTCCTAAACTTAAGATAAGATAACTTCTAGATCCTTCATGATTTCCATAATCTTGGGCGATCATCTCAACCGTCGATCTCCGGTTCTCCCAATAATATAATCTGCACGAAATTATGATTTCTCAAGTGAAAATGATTATTACAAAACTTGTACCGGCCCAGTAATATTCGAGGCCCAATACAAAGAAAAAGTTGAAGCCTTTTAAAAAAATAAAAACTGCTAACTTTTATTTTTCTAGGTAATCGTGGGGCTTTAAAAAAAAATCATATACAATGAAACAAATTGTTTTTTTTTTTAAATGGGCCTAAATATATGTAAGTTACTCATAAAATGGGGCTTTTAAACTTATTTTTTCTATTAATTTTTGTTCTACAAAATGAGCTTCGTAAATTAGAGGCCTAATAATACCTATGTATCATAGAAATCTATCAAGGGCCCGACATACTTGTACGGACATGATGGTTATTATCTAGAAAGTCGTACAATTGTACTTATAACTCATGGATTTGAATCATTGAAAGGATTTGACCAAAAAAAAAAGAATCATAAAAAGGGTGAAATAGATGTAGCAATCAAAAATAAAAGTTTTCTGGACTTTATGCAAAAAAGGAAAATATCCTTTTATTCACTCCCTCTTTTTCTAACCGATCAAAAAAATTAACATAAGTCACTTTTGATCTTAGAGTTTATATGTTTTAAGCGAAAGGGGTTATAATTTAGATGTTACAATTATAAACAAAGTTATATATCAGTTTAGGTTTATAAGGAAGAGATAGAGTTTAATTTTACAACTAAACGAGGTTAAATGGTTGTTTGGGTTTATAAAGAAGAGTTTGGATTTAGATTTTATAATTAAACAAGATTATATGCCGGTTGGGTTTTTAAAGATTTTATATTTTACAATTAAACGAAGTTATATATCGGTTTGGGTTTATAAAGAAGAGTTCGGGTTTAAATTTTATATTTAAACGAGGTCATATGTCAGTTTGGGTTTATAAGAGACGGTTATGATTTAGAATTAAGAATTAAACAAAGTTATATGCATGTTTGAGTTTTTTTTAAGGAGGATTAGGGTTTAGATTTAATAATTAAACGAGATTATATGTCGGTTTGAGTTTAGGGTTTAGGTTAACGCAATGTAGGTCGGTGATATCCTGAGGAGAAAATGCCAACCACGAGACGGCGAGAAGATGTATGGCGTTAAAAAAAATTTAAAATTTTTTTTTTGTTTACTTTTAATTTTAATTTATTATTTATTTTTAAATGTAATATTACATGCATATTCTTATTGGCCAATTTTCGAGGAGGTGAATAAAGATGTGTTCACCCCTAGAAATGAATTCAAGACTTGTTCAATATGAAATATTCACACCAAATTAATGATCGAAATTAAAACATACACAAAACATTGGGAGAGAAATCAAACACGCATAACATATTGCATTTTCTGCGAATGTTTCTACGCGAATTCGTCTTCCATTTTTTCCTTCTTCCAATATAGTCTCAACATCTTAAGTTTTGTGACTTTGTCGTGACTTCTTTGACTCTAAGCACAAGGTTTTTTTAATTCATTTTAGTCGCGGTTGGACGGACTTGCCAATGGGCCAATGGCTCGATCTCCTTCTTCATTCTCGGTAATTTGCTACTTCACTTCTCTTTCTTTTTTCGTTTTCTTTTTGCTCTCTATGTCCTCTACGTGTTGACTACCTTTATTCCATTTTTTTCTCAAATTATCTCTCCAAATCTGATTTTAGTAGCCTGACTATGTACACATGGTCGTCTTTCATTGATCTCGATATATTTTCGGGTCCAAAAGTGTTACTACTAGACGATCCCTCAAACTCACCTATCATTATCTTAAAAACATAAGTTAATGGAAACAAGAGAATTTTACGAAACGCAAATGATCGTATCGAAGATTACGGCATTGTGGCACATATCAACTTTTCTATTCGGGGTTTAATCGTTTTTACTTCCTACATGGATGGTTTGTTTGAGAAGAGTAAAAAGCTCTACTTTTAAGTAGTGTAGATAATTAAAGCAGCTGGTCTTTCTAATCCATTTTTTTAGATAAATTATTCTGTACTTCAAAAAGTAAGAATTCTAAACTCTACTTCTATAAATCTTTTTCGTATCTTTCATTATCAATTCCTCTAAATATCTTAAGATATTACTATGATGTATAATAGCTATGAAGATCATTTAGTTACTCCTCACATCAATAGAGAAAATGAACCATTAGATGGAAACAGACATCAACATCTCCAATTTCTTTCACACAAAAGAAACCTATTTTGTGGTCGTGGGCTCTGGTCTTGTCCATCTTTGAGCAATTAAACAACAACTTTACCAACTAATCTTCTTATATTAAATATGAATTAATCGCTCTAACAATTTTCAAATAATTAATTATACCCAATTATATCATCCAACTGTTATCCTAACAATAATTCAAAAAATAATTAATTAATTCACAATTATTTCCCCCCTCCTCTGTTTTTTTTTTCTTGCTCAACAATACATTGACGGTTTCATTCATCATCCTCTTGAACATGTTATTTGAATTTAAAGTCCAAAAAAAAAAAAAATCTTCTTTTTCACATTTTCAAACAAAAAAAATGATAATTGTTCTTGTTACTTTCTCTCTGCCTTCTTTGTTTCTTTAGTTCCTAGAGAAAAGAATGAATTTTTATGTTCATCAGCGTAATACAAATACAAATTCTCATGACAATGATACTGAAATCAAAACCCATTTGAGAAAAATGATTCTTGATTTAGGTTTTGGTTGTTTCCTTCTTCCTCGTACCAGCTCCTGTGATGACAACAAAGCTTGGCTTTTGGCGGAGACAGAGCCGAAGTTTATAGACTCAGAACCACATTCGTTGCAGTCTTCATTTAGGTTTAGTCTTTGCTTGCAAGTGGAGCTGGAGAAGATGAAAAAGGAGCAACCTTCGTCGTCTTATCGGAATTTATCGGTGTCTGGAGGATCGGAGGCGGTTCTGCTTGTGAATCTGGAGAATGAGACAGGAGAATTGACGAATGAGATGAATTTTTCGAGAGGTCTTTCACTGGAGAAGAGTATTTCTCCGGTGGCTAATACTTTGGTCCGATTCAGTTACAGCGAACTCCTCTCCGCCACACGAAATTTCTCAAAACGTAAACCCTAAACCCTCAAAATGTCCATTTTTTAGTAATTTGATATGTTAGGTCTTTGAATCAAGTTAAAGTTGAGGACTCTGTTTCTTGTGTTGAAATTGGTTAGGTAGAGTGTTGGGAAGAGGAGCTTGTAGCTATGTGTTTAAGGGAAGAATCGGGATTTGGCGTAAAGCCGTAGCCATCAAAAGACTTGATAAAAAAGATAAAGAATCACCAAAGTCGTTTTGCAGAGAGTTGATGATTGCAAGCTCTCTTAAATGCCCTAACGTTGTGCCTCTGCTAGGGTTCTGTATTGATCCCGATCAAGGGCTTTTCTTGGTGTACAAGTATGTCTCTGGTGGCAGCCTCGAACGCTTTTTACATGGTAATTACTATATCTCCTCTCTTTCTTTATCATCAGATTGAAAGTTGTGCATTGTTGACGGGTTTTACTCGGCTTCGAATTAGATAAGAAGAAAAAGAAGGGTAGGAAGACCCCCTTGAATCTCCCTTGGTCTACAAGATACAAGGTTGCCTTGGGTATTGCAGATGCCATAGCCTATTTACATCATGGCACAGAGCAATGTGTTGTTCATAGAGACATCAAACCCTCAAATATTCTTCTTTCCTCAAACAAAATTCCAAAGGTAAAGAGACTTTGAACCATTGTTGGAGTTTATCACCATACGTGTGTTCTGTATTCATTGTTGGAGTCTTTCTTTCAGTTGTGTGATTTTGGGTTGGCGACTTGGACCGCTGCACCTTCGGTTCATTTCCTCTGTAAAACCGTGAAAGGAACTTTCGGGTATCTAACTTGAAAACCTTTTAATGCCATGATGTCATTACAATGGATCTAAAAGTGTGCACCATATTTGGAAATTTCTTGCAGTTATCTAGCTCCTGAGTATTTCCAACACGGCAAGATATCTGACAAGACCGATGTTTACGCATTTGGAGTCGTGTTGCTTGAGCTAATAACTGGTCGGAAGCCAATTGAAGCAAGAAGACCATCTGGTGAAGAAAATTTGGTAGTTTGGGTAAGTGTATGCGTCTTTCATTGATAATTAGTTAACTACTAGTAAACCAACCCATTGACTTTTGGTAGTTGTAGCACCTTAAATTCCACAAGCCTCTTTTTCTAAAAATGGGAAGGGAATTTCTAAGTTCCAACCAAGAAATGGACGCTTCTCCATATATCCATTCAAATTTGTGACTCACATACTAAATTCGGGTTTTGGTCAAGCTTGGTTGAGCAACAAATTCTGGTTTAATACAATTTAAGGCATTTAATTTGTCTAATAACCATTTGGACTTCATTTCTGCTTGCACCAATGGCTTGGTTTTATGCTTTTTTTGTGTGTAGGCAAAACCGTTGTTACATAGAGGGATTGAAGCTATAGAGGAGTTGCTTGATTCCAGGCTGAAATGTACAAGAAAGAATTCGGTTTCGATGGAGCGTATGATCCGAGCTGCAGCGGCCTGTGTGATCAATGAGGAGTCGCGAAGACCGGGGATGAAGGAGATACTTTCAATCCTAAAAGGCGGTGAAGGGATAGAACTAAGGGCGTTTTCAAGCCGAAAAAAATCAAATCTTCCGGGTATGATGGATTGTTATCCGCAGTTGCAGCGGACAAAATCTGAGATGAAGAGTCATCTTACGCTTGCGATGCTCGGAGTAACGGAATTTGAAGATGATGATCTTTTGTAAGGAATGTAACAGTCCGGAGAAATGGTATAAAACAATAAAAAGGTGGTAAGTGTAGATAATAGATATCAATGTAAATGTTTATTGAGATACCCGGTTAAGATTTTGTTTCCGGTTTGGGTATTGAGAGAGCCGATTCTTCTGGTTTGGTTCATAATCGTAAATAAAAAGAAAAATGTTTGCCAACTACTCGAAAGAGACGCCATCACATAGTCACACACGCAAACTTTAAAAATGTTTCGTTAGCTACACGAACTATTACCATCACATACGGACATCCACAAACAAAATAAGTCATATCGCAAACACCATAACTATCCTACTTCTGTGTTCCGGTTACCGGAATCCGGCGTTGACCGATGTTGACAAAAAAATATATTCAAAAAATAATTAAAAATATACAATTACTACACAATTTTACCAAAATCTAATATAACAAAATATACCTAAAATAAATATTTTTTGGTCAACGCCGGTCAACATCGGTCAATGCCAGTCAACGACCGAAATAGGATGGTTATGGACCTTATAGTATTTTGCAATATGACTTATGTTTGTCTGGAGATGTTTGTATGTCATAACAATACTTCTTGTAGCTAACGAGACATTTTAAAAGTCTGCATGGCTATGTGATAGCGTTTATTTCGTGTAGCTGCAAAACATTTTTCTTAAATAAAAGAAGAAAAATTGGATTTGTCATTTAGCAACAAAAATTTGGATTTGTCTTTATATTTACGTGACGGCATATCCCTTTATAATCACGACTTTACATATATAGTAGATAGCCATGAAATTGGAAATAACTTGTCTGATCAAACAACATTCACGGTCCAAAACCCACAAATTATATTTGCGAAATTATTCTCAAAATAAAAGATACATAAGCAAAGAAAGTTGCATAAGACTTGGCTAAAACAGAAAACGAGAAAAAGCAACACTTATTCTTTCTTTTTATTGACTAACAAACATTTGATATTTTGGGAATTTAATACTCGATTTGTCTTCTTCAAAGTTACTAACTCTTACGAGAAGTCAATTTTTTACATGAACATACGGGTTTTTGGGGGTTTTGGGGTGTCTACACAAGATCTCTGTTGCTCCGGCAACGTGATAAATACCACTTCCACACGATGACGACGATTGAGTGGATCCCCTAGAATGAATGGGAATGCGAACTGGAAATGCAAAATTGATACATAAGAATCGATATGTAAAAAAGACTAATAAAAGATGAGATCAAACAAAAAGTAATATCCATCGAAAACTATTTTAAAACGTGAACGATGAAGCTATAAAGTAAAAATATATACATTACTGTTGTACCATTGGTTTGGATTTCTGAAGTGAGTTGTTTTAATTCATATAATTTTTTTGGTTATCTTTTCATTAATTATAGTTTTGGAAAATTATATATATACATATTATTAATTTCATTTTAAATATTAAGATATGTAACTCTATTAAAACCATGTAATCTCAGGAGTTTCTCTTAATAAAATTACTAGATGGTAAAAAAACAATGCGTAGCTAATTTATCGGAATAAAGAGATAATATTACTAACCAACGTAATGGAGTCTAGCCCCCGAGACTGGATCATGAAAGGATGGAGATAGAAGTATAAGAAGCAAACTTAGGAGAAGGGAAGCTAATTGTGTTTTCTTCATTATTGCAATTGCTCAATTTCAATTTCACATTAGCCGGTTTTAGGTTGTACATATAGGAAATGTGAAGTTAAGAGTGAATAAAAATATTACTGCATAAATAAACAACAATGGTTTTTTTTTTTTTTTTGTTGTTGAATAACGCCGGTCTTCTAGAGTAGTTGTGACTTTCATATGAAAAGTTTTCTATGATAAGAGATTGGTAAGGTTGACTTGGAGTCAACTATCGCACTTGAATTTTACCGAAATTAGCAGAGCTGATTCAGAGAATGTAAATCTTGTTATTTAATTAATATCATATGGAAAGTGTCGCTGGCGACTGCTTTTAGGGGTAAAAAATAGAAGAAAAAAAGTTAATCATTTCTCTTAATTAATTTCGGTGACTGCTTTCCTTTTTTTGACGAAGACAAAAGTTCAGTCGCTGAAAATTCTAGCGATCGTCTTTCGGAATCAGCAACATCAAAAACAATTGCCGGAGACAGCTTTTTATTAATTCATCTCTGTTTTTTTACTTCCTTTGCCTTTTATTTGTTTGTCGCGAGAGTAGTCGCCAACAACTTGTTCCCGAACAGGGCCATACTCTTTGTTTTCTTACTTGTTTTGCTTTGATTCGACAAAGCGAAACTGATTAGTGATTATTACAAAGAATTTTACGTGATGTTTTTTTAAAAACTTGTATTTACACCTGACAGAATTCTATCTATGAAAGGGTGACATAGATGTAGCAATGAAACATCTATATCAGAATTTGTTTTGGATTTTATGCAGAAAATCACACCAACTTAATAATGAAAATGAAAACCTACACAAGAGATTGAGAGAGCAAGCAAACACGCATCGCATCTTTCATATTGTGCATATTTGCAGAGAGAACCATATGTTTATACAATCGTACCTTCTAAACAAATTGCTAGAACTTCTGACATAATAGTTTGGGTTTGTCTGAAAAACGTAAGAGGTTATTTCATCAACTTTCTTCTTCAAATCTTCAAGAACATGTTTCATACATGTTAATTGAGTTAGGTTGAGTTCTTTTGGAGATTTTTCCCACCACTTCTCAGCGTTCTTGTTTTCTCTTTCATTTTGGACTAACGAATGCTTGTTTCTTTGTTCTTTTTCCTTTTCGGCCATCACCTACAGAAAAATCGTATTTTAAACAATTAAAATCATGAATATGATTGTGTAAAGAAGAACCATGAATTAAACACAAATAGAAAACGAGACGATTTTTTCTAGTGTATCACTTATTAAAAATCTTTGGGTAGAATGTTAAAATCAAAGAGTTGTGCATCTTGGAAAGGAGTTTTACCATATATTTTTTCAAATCAAAAACAAATTTTGAAACAGTTATATAAGATTATATGTTGCCACCAATTGAGATTTACCTCAGTTAAGGAATCATTGAGCATTTGAATGTCGAGCTTTCTGTTGCTTTCAACAAGGTTTGTGTTGTTATCTCTTAGAACAGGTCCTGAAAAGTGTTCAAGTAAAACGTTAACATTTGGATGTCCAAACGTGTAAACTTTTTCACCTGGGAAAAACACGATGATCGCAATTTCTACATCACATAACGTGCAAAGTTCACTGGCTTTTATAAAAAGACAAGATCTTCTCTTTGAAAATGTAACTTGAAGGTTTGATTGATTTTTTATATTCTCTATCTCTATCTTTCTACGGCCAAGATTCTTTCTCACCATTTTCTAGATGTTTTCAACAAAGAAAAAGTGAATTGATTGTATTAGAGTATTAGAGATAATAAGCATTTGTATTTATAGATTAAATTTTACAAGTAAATATTTTAATTTTTAAAAGTAAATATCTTTTCCTATTTTGATTTACTAAAAATACAATTATAGATTACCATTCTTGGAGTATATAATGGTTTACACATTTTGTCGATAAAAGGTATATAATTATTATATTTTAGCTGTCATATAATCATATATTTATTATATATGTTGACAACCTGTCATCGTTTCAATAAATTTGGAGATTTTATTTTTATTACCAACTGTTAAATATAGGTATTATTTATTGGTTAAAGGATATGCACAAAAAATTGTAAGATTTTTAATGTGTTTATCTTTCACTACTTTTTCTATAGTCAAAATATCAATATCATTTTTTGACATTTTTTATTAATCAAACTAATAGAAATATGAAGTTTCTTATTTTTATTTATTTATTTTCAATGTTCAAAACTTTTATGAAATAATGCATAAATGTAATATCATGTCTAACTTATTTTTGGGTTTTTGTTTTTGTATAAATTGACATATTTTACTTTAGAACAATATGTTTTAATATTCGTAATATAATAGAAATTTAAGTTTGATCCCGACTTTAAAACAATTTCTTGCATATTAAATAATATGTATTTGATATTTTAACAATGATCGCCGACTTTTCAGGTTTTTATTTTGTAATAAAAACACATAAATTAGAAACCTTTCTAATACTGATCGCCTATTTTTCAATTCTTATTAAAATTTTGGATGTTATAAATTAGTTGTTTGGTACTTCATATGTCACTGCCGAATTTTCAACTTTATACTGTACTACTAAAACTACATAACTTAGAAAATTGTCTAATACTTACATTAGTTTGATCGCCGACTTTCAAAATTTTAATTGCATATTAAATAATATTTGAGCAATTATCCCTAACTTTTCAGTTTTTTTTTGTTTGATAAAAACTTAACAAATTAGATACTTGTTTAATATTGATCGCCGACTTTTCAAGTTTTTATTTTGGATGTTTAAAAGTATCAACTATCCATGTAAATTACTTGTCTCATACTTTATTTGTCATCGCCGCCTTTTCAACTTTTTTATTAGAATATCAAAAATATATAAATAAAAATGTTGTGTGATAATTTATTCTTGATCGCCGACTTTCAAAGTTTTTATTACATATTTAGTAAAAGTGTTTTGATGTTTTGAATGTGATCACCGACTTTTAAAATTTTATTGAGAGATAAAAATAAATAAAGTAGATAATTGTCGATATTGGTCGCTGAATTTTCAAGTTTTTATTGTTGGATGTTAAAATAATCAACCTAGCTATTTAAATTAGTTATCTGATTCTTTAGTTATCTAAACCCTAAAAATCACCACATGATCTTTTCTTGTTTTTTGTTCTCACTCATACAGTTCCGACAATCACTTTCCGAAAGGTCACCCATACTGAAACTTTTCCATCTGAAATACGCTTAACTGTGGAATTCTCTCATAACGTTTGACCGAAAAGATAAGTACAGTTTGATGATATAGGTGGCCAAATCAATTCTTTTAAATTGCCCTGCATGCACCAATATATTCTTGAAACTGGGGTGTTACAGATAACAATAAATAAAGTAGATACTTGTCGATATTGGTCGCCAAATATTCAATTTTTTTTATTGTTGGATGTTAGAATGATCAAACTATCCCCCACTATTATATGATAAATTTTGGCATTTTTCCGCCTTACCAAGATAGTTCTTTCTTTTTTACTCGATTATGGTATTCATTAGTCTTTTATTTGTGTGCCATTGATATTTTTATTCAAATTTGGTAAAAATACACACGCTAGCGAAAAAAAAAATTATTCCTAAAACTAAGCCATATGAAAATGTTGAAATTCTCAGAAAAAACCCTAAAATCTAGACAATTTTAGAAAAGACTAGAAACATTTAAATCATAATTGTTAAATCTAAAATTTTACCAATTAAATCTTAATCCTAGTCACTTATTCTTTTCTAAGATCGGAAATTGTCTTAATGTGGATGAAAATTAAAAACCTCACAGAAAATATTTGGTCATCACGTCTTTGCTTTGTATGTGATAGACTTTTGAACTTGAAACATATGCTTACTTACTTCGGTTTGATGGATTTCTCTTTTGAGTTTTTTGATCAACTAGTTGTTTTCGTCGACATTGTTAACGTCAAGATATACTCTACTAAAGTTTGATTGAGATAAAACAAAAAAACTAAGCAAATCCTGACCATATATGGTCTTGAACTCGAGTGGAGGAAACTAGAAAAGTCGCACAACCGCTTCACCTACCACCGTGGATGTAGAAAGTTGTAAATCGACTAGTTGAAAGCCAAGATATGTAAACAATGAAAGTTGGAAAAAGAACATCAACAAAACATTGGACCAAAACAGCGAACCACCACCACACAATCTTAGAAACGAAATATGTCAATTATAATCCAACCGAAATTGGAGTAATGAAAGCCTCAACTTTGTGGTTGAAATAACATATCTCTCTTCCTTTTTGATGAGTGTGCCTAGAATTTATGGTGTTTGTGATCTCCTTAATATAACAAGAAATTTAATCAAAAAGTAATAAATAGATATTGTATATTGTGTTATTAATTTTAGAAGTCATAAAATTATTAGACCCAATATTAGCCCAAGAAAAAGGTTATCGAAGCGGTCTTGACGTATATCATACCTAGTCATTGAACGGGAAGGATAAAATTCTCGCAAGTACAAGTAAACAAAGTACAGCATGACATCAAGTATATACTTGTTTCAAAAATAATTCCATATAATGATAAACATGTATGATCGTAGAAATGAAAACAATAGAAAACTTCATATAATAAATGGTTCGGTTCAACTTTCTTGAAATATATACTCAAAGAATAACGAAAAGAAACAATAAACCATTGACCCAATACTTCATTAAAAGTCTTACAACAGCAAGAACAAAAAAAAGAAGAAGAGAAATTAAGAAAATAACAAAAAAGACACAAGAAACTAATAGAGACTTTAAAAGTCACACAATGAGAGACGCAAACTAATAGTGACGAGGCCCATAGTAAGGATGAGCTTGTTTAAACACTTAGTTTTGCATTTGGTTATCATTGTATACGATTCATAACATCTAATCCAAACGGCATCGTTTGAAAAGGAGTAGGGATTCCGTTTTGATCAAAGCAATTATGGTTTGTGGAGATATTACCACCACTAACAGTCGCTAGAGAAGCAACATTGCTAGAACTTCCAACATAATAGTTTGGGTTTGTCTGAAAAACATAAGAGGTTATTTCATCAACTTTCTTCTTCAAATCTTCAAGAACATGTTTCATACATGTTAACTGAGTTAGGTTGAGTTCTTTTAGAGATTTTTCCCACCACTTCTCAGCGTTCTTGTTTTCTTTTTCATTTTGGATTAACGAATGCTTGTTCCTTTGTTCTTTTTCATTTTCGGCCATCACCTACAGAAAAATCGTATTTTAAACAATTAAAATCATGAATATGATTGTGTAAAGAAGAACCATGAATTAAACACAAATAGAAAACGAGACGATTTTTTCTAGTGTATCACTTATTAAAAATCTTTGGGTAGAATGTTAAAATCAAAGAGAAATTGTGTACATCTTGGAAAGGAGTTTTACCATATATTTTTTCAAATCAAAAACAAATTTTGAAACAGTTATATATTAATTATTATCAAAATTGAAAAAAAGATTATATGTTGCCACCAACTGAGATTTACCTCAGTTAAGGAATCATTCAGCATTTGAATGTAGAGCTTTTTATTGCTTTCAACAAGGTTTGTGTTGTTATCTCTTAGAACACGTCCTGAAAAGTGTTCAAGTAAAACGTTAACATTTGGATGTCCAAACGAGTAAACTTTTCCACCTGGGGAAAACACGATGATCGCAATTTTTGCATCACATAACGTGCAAAGTTCACTGGCTTTTTTAAAAAGACCAGATCTTCTCTTTGAAAATGTAACTTGAAGGTTTGATTGATTTTTTATTTTCTCTATCTCTATCTTTATACGGCCAAGATTCTTTCTCACCATTTTCTAGATGTTTTCAACAAAGAAAAAGTGAATTGATTGTATTAGATTTAGAGTATTAGAGATAATAAGCATTTGTATTTATAGATTAAATTTTACAAGTAAATATTTTAATTTTTAAAAGTAAATATCTTTTCCTATTTTGATTTACTAGAAATACAATTATAGATTACCATTCTTGAAGTATATAATGGTTTACACATTTTGTCGATAAAAGGTAGATAATTATTATATTTTAGCTGTCATATAATCATATATTTATTATATATGTTGACAACCTGTCATCATTTCAATAAATTTGGAGATTTTATTTTTATTACCAACTGTTAAATATAGGTAGTATTATTTATTGGCTAAAGGATATGCACAAAAAATTGTAAGATTTTTAATGTGTTTATCTTTCACTACTTTTTCTATAGTCAAAATATCAATATCATTTTTTGACATTTTTTATTAATTAAACTAATAGAAATATGAAGTTTCTTATTTTTATTTATTTATTTTCAATGTTCAAAACTTTTATGAAATAATGCATAAATATAATATCATGTCTAACTTATTTTTGGGTTTTTGTTTTTGTATAAATTGACATATTTTACTTTTGAAGAATATGTTTTAATATTCGTAATATAATAGAAATTTAAGTTTGATCCCGACTTTAAAACAATTTCTTGCATATTAAGTAATATGTATTTGATATTTTAACAATGATCGCCGGCTTTTCAAGTTTTTATTTTGTAATAAAAACACATAAATTAGAAACCTTTCTAATACTGATCGACTATTTTTCAATTCTTATTAAAATTTTGGATGTTATAAATTAGTTGTTTGGTACTTCATATGTCACTGCCGACTTTTCAACTTTATATTGTACTACTAAAACTACCTAACTTAGAAAATTGTCTAATACTTACATTAGTTTGATCGCCGACTTTCAAAAATTTAATTGCATATTAAATAATATTTGAGCTATGATCCCTACCTTTTCAGTTTTTTTTTTGATTGATAAAACTTAACAAATTAGATACTTGAATAATATTGATCGCCGACTTTTCAAGTTTTTATTTTGGATGTTTAAAAGTATCAACTATCCATGTAAATTTCTTGTCTCATACTTTATTTGTCATCGCCGCCTTTTCAACTTTTTTATTAGAATATCAAAAATATATAAATAAAAATGTTGTGTGATAATTTATTCTTGATCGCCGACTTTCAAAGTTTTTATTACATATTTAGTAATAGTGTTTTGATGTTTTGAATGTGATCGCCGACTTTTAAAATTTTATTGAGAGATAAAAATAAATAAAGTAGATAATTGTCGATATTGGTCGCTGAATTTTCAAGTTTTTATTGTTGGATGTTAAAATGATCAACCTAGCTATGTAAATTAGTTATCAGATACTTTAGTTATCTAAACCCTAAAAATCACCACATGATATTTTCCTGTTTTTTGTTCTCAGTCATACAGTTACGACAATCATTTTCCGAAAGGTCACGCATACTGAAACTTTTCCATCTGAAATACGCTTAACTGTGGAATTCTCTCATAACGTTTGACCGAAAAGATAAGTACAGTTTGATGATATAGGTGGCCAAATCAATTCTTTTAAACTGCCCTACATGCACCAATATATTCTTGAAACTGGGGTGTTACAAATAACAATAAATAAAGTAGATACTTGTCGATATTGGTCGCCAAATATTCAATTTTTTTATTGTTGGATGTTAAAATGATCATACTATCCCCCACTATTATATGATAAATTTTGGCATTTTTCCGCCTTACCAAGATAGTTCATTCTTTTTTACTCGATTATGGTATTCATTAGTCTTTTATTTGTGTGCCATTGATATTTTTATTCAAATTTGGTAAAAATACACACGCTAGCGAAAAAAAAAAATTATTCCTAAAATTAAGCCATATGAAAATGTTGAAATTCTCAGAAAAAAACCCTAAAATCTAGACAATTTTAGAAAAGACTAGAAACATTTAAATCATAATTGCTAAATCTAAAATTTTACCAATTAAATCTTAATCCTAGTCACTTATTCTTTTCTAAGATCGGAAATTGTCTTAATGTGGATGAAAATTAAAAACCTCACAGAAAATATTTGGTCATCACGTCTTTGCTTTGTATGTGATAGACTTTTGAACTTGAAACATATGCTTACTTACTTTGGTTTGATGGGTTTCTCTTTTGAGGTTTTTGATCAACCAGTTGTTTCCGTCGACATTGTTAACGTCGAGATATACTCTACTAAAGTTTGATTGAGATAAAACAAAAACTAAGCAAATCCTGACCATATATGGTCTTGAACTCGAGTGGAGGAAACTAGAAAAGTCGCACAACCGCTTCACCTACCACTGTGGATGTAGAAAGTTGTAAATCAACTGGTTGAAAGCCAAGATATGTAAACAGTGAAAGTTGGAAAAAGAACATCAACATAACATTGGACCAAAACAGCGAACCACCACCACACAATCTTAGAAACGAAATATGTCAATTATAATCCAACCGAAATTGGAGTAATGAAAGCCTCTACTTTGTGGTTGAAATACATATCTCTCTTCCTTTTTGATGAGTGTGCCTAGAATTTATGGTGTTTGTGATCTCCTTAATATAATCAGAAATTTAAATCAAAAAGTAATAAATAGATATTGTATATCGTGTTATTAATTTTAGAAGTCATAAAGTTATTAGACCCAATATTAGCCCAAGAAAAAAGTTATCGAAGCGGTCTTGAGGTATATCATACCTAGTCATTGAACGGGAAGGATAAAATTCTCGCAAGTACAAGTAAACAAAGTACAGTATGACATCAAGTATATACTTGTTTCAAAAATAATTCCATATAATGATAAACATGTATGATCGTAGAAATGAAAACAATAGAAAACTTCATATAATAAATGGTTCAACTTTCTTGAAATATATACTCAAAGAATAACGAAAAGAAACAATAAACCATCGACCCAATACTTCATTAAAAGCCTTACAACACCAAGAACGAAAAAAGAAGAAGAGAAATTAAGAAAATAACAAAAAAGACACAAGAAACTAATAGAGACTTTAAAAGTCACACAATCAGAGAGACAAACTAATAGTGACGAGGCCCATAGTGAGGATGAGCTTGTTTAAACTCTTAGTTTTGCATTTGGTTAGCATTGTACACAACTGGTGTACGATTCATTACATCTATACCAAACGGCAGCGTTTGAAAAGGAGTAGGGATTCCGTTTTGATCAAAGAAATTATGGTTTGCATGCGGAGATATTACCACCATTAGCAGTCGCTAGAGAAGCAACATTGCTAGAACTTCCGACATAATAGTTTGGGTTTGTCTGAAATACGTAAGAGGTTATTTCATCAACTTTCTTCTTCAAATCTTCAAGAACATGTTTCATACATGTTAACTGAGTTAGGTTGAGTTCTTTTAGAGATTTTTCCCACCACTTCTCAGCGTTCTTGTTTTCTTTTTCATTTTGGACTAACGAATGCTTGTTCCTTTGTTCTTTTTCATTTTCGGCCATCACCTACAGTAAAATCGTATTTTAAACAATTAAAATCATGAATATGAATGTGTAAAGAAGATCCATGAATTAAACACAAATAGAAAACGAGACGATTTTTTCTAGTGTATCACTTATTAAAAATCTTTGGGTAGAATGTTAAAATCAAAGAGAAATTGTGTACATCTTGGAAAGGAGTTTTACCATATATTTTTTCAAATCAAATTTTTTTTTTGAAACAGTTATATATTAATTATTATCAAAATTGAAAAAAAGATTATATGTTGCCACCAATTGAGATTTACCTCAGTTAAGGAATCATTGAGCATTTGAATGTAGAGCTTTCTGTTGCTTTCAACAAGGTTTGTGTTGTTATCTCTTAGAACACGTCCTGAAAAGTGTTCAAGTAAAACGTTAACATTTGGATGTCCAAACGAGTAAACTTTTCCACCTGGGGAAAACACGATGATCGCAATTTCTGCATCACATAACGTGCAAAATTCACTGGCTTTTTTAAAAAGACCAGATCTTCTCTTTGAAAATGTAACTTGAAGGTTTGATTGATTTTTTATTTTCTCTATCTCTATCTTTCTACGACCAAGATTCTTTCTCACCATTTTCTAGATGTTCTGAACAAAGAAAAAGTGAATTGATTGTATTAGAGTATTAGAGATAATATGCATTTGTATTTATAGATTAAATTTTACAAGTAAATATTTTAATTTTTAAAAGTAAATATCTTTTCCTATTTTGATTTACTAGAAATACAATTATAGATTACCATTCTTGGAGTATATAATGGTTTACACATTTTGCCAATAAAAGGTAGATAATTATTATATTTTAGCTGTCATATAATCATATATTTATCATATATGTTTACAACCTGTCATAGTTTCAATAAATTTGGAGATTTTATTTTTATTACCAACTTTTAAATATAGGTATTATTTATTGGTTAAAGGATATGCACAAAAAATTGTAAGATTTTTAATGTGTTTATCTTCCACTACTTTTTCTATAGTCATAATATCGATATCATTTTTTGACATTTTTTACTAATCAAACTAATAGAAATATGAAGTTTTTTAGTTTTATTTATTTATTTTCAATGTTCAAAACTTTTATGAAATAATGCATAAATGTAATATCATGTCTAACTTATTTTTGGGTTTTTTTTGTTGTATAAATTGACATATTTTAATCTGGAACAATATGTTTTAATATTCGTAATATAATAGAAATTTATGTTTGATCCCGACTTTAAAATATTTTCTTGCATATTAAGTAATATGTATTTGATATTTTAACTATGATCGCCGACTTTCCAAGTTTTTATTTTGTAATAAAAACACATAAATTAGAAACCTTTCTAATATTGATCGCCTATTTTTCAATTCTTGTTAAAAATTTTGGATGTTATAAATTAGTTGTCTGGTACTTCATATGTCACTGCCGACTTTTCAACTTTATATTGTACTACTAAAACTATCTAAATAAGAAAATTGTCTAATACATTAGTTTGATCGCCGACTTTCAGAATTTTAATTGCATATTAAATAATATTTGTTTGATATTTTTACTATGATCCCTAACTTTTCAAGTTTTTATTGTTTGATAAAAAATTAACAAATTAGATACTTGTCTAATATTGATTGCCGACTTTTCAAGGTTTTATTTTGGATGTTAAAAGTATCAACTATCCATGTAAATTACTTTTCTCATACTTTATTTATCATCGCCGCCTTTTCAACTTTTTATTAGAATATCAAAAATATCTAAATAAAAATGTTGTCTAATAATTTAGTTCTTGATCGTCGACTTTCAAAGTTTTTATTGCATATTAAGTAATAGTGGTTTGATGTTTGAATGTGATCGCCGACTTTTCAAATTTTTATTGAGAGATTAAAATCTATAAAGTAGATAATTGTCGATATTAGTCGCCGAATTTTCAATTTTTTATTGTTGGATGTTAATATGATCAACCTATCTAGGTAAATTAGTTATCTGATACTTTAGTTGTGATCGCCTCCTTTTCATAATTTTATCATAATTAAAAACATCTAAAGAAAAAAGTTTTTGAATACTTTTTTTATCGCCAATATTTTAAAGGTTGACATAACTCAAATATTTTAATTATAATTAGTGTTTTAATATCAAATTTCTTTTTTAGTTTTTTGAAGAAAAAGGTGAATTAATATTAGTGGATATAAAATTTACTTGTAATATTGATTTATATTTCAAAAAAATTATTTTTAAAAGTATATATTTATTCCTATTCAAAATTATTAAAAATCGAGCTATAAATTACCATTGGAAGAGTATTCGATATATTTTGTCAGTAACTTATGATTCATTATATTTTAATATTTTGTATCATCTATTTATTATTTATAACAAAAAAAGACACAAGAAACTAATAGAGACTTTAAAAGTCACACAATGAGAGACAAACTAATAGTGACGAGGCCCATTGTTAGGATGAGCTTGTTTAAACTCTTATTCTTGGATTTGGTTACAATTCATAACATCTAATCCAAACAACAACATTTGAATAGGAGTAGGCATTCCGTTTTGATCAAAGAAATCCTTGTTTGTTGAGATATTACCACCAGTAACAGTTGTTAGAGCAGCATCATTGCTAGAACTTTCGACATAGTAGTTTGGGCTAAAGAAATTGAGAGGCTATTTCATCAACTTCAAGAACATGTTTCATACACGTTAATTGAGTTAAGTTGAGTTCTTTTCGAGAGTTTCTCCACCACTTGTCAGCGTTCTTGTTTTCTCCTTCATTTTGGACTAACGAATGCAGCTTGTTCTTTTGTTCTTTTTCTTTTTCGGCCATCACCTACGATAAAATTATATTTAATACAATTAAACTCACGAATATGAATGTATAAAGAAAATCCACGGATATGTCTTAAACACAAATATACAACGAGACGATTTTTTCTAGTGTATGACTTATTAAATATATGTATGTAGAATGTTAATATCAAAGAGAAATTGTGTGTATATTTTGAAAAGAAGTTTTACTGTAACACCCCAACCGTCTTTACAAGTGAACACCTACATCCTCTCTTAGGCCCGTGGGCCGACCTCTGTCCGACGGTCGGTCTGCTACGTCCGGGAGACTTCAAAGACTTGTTCACCGATCCTACAAATCACCACATGATATTTCTCCGTGTTTTGTCCCCACTCGCACGATTCCGACTATCACTTTCTGGAAGGTCACCCATCTTGAAACTTTCTCAGCTCAAGTACACTTAACTGTAGAGTTCTCTCAGGACGTTTGACCGAAAAGATAAGTGCACTTCGGTGACATAGGTGGCCAAATCAATTCTTTTAAACCTCTCTGCATGCACCACCATATTCCTGAAACTGAGTTGTTACATTTACCATATATTTTTCAAATCAAAAACAAATTTTGAAACAGTTATATATATTTTTTTCCATTTCTTGCTGATTGTTCTATTCCCTCCTCAAATTCTATTTCTATTCCATTTCTTCTCAAATTCTTCTTGCAAATCTGATTTTAGTAGCATGACCGCCTTTCATTGGTTTTGATGGTTGGCTTTTTGTTATTGATTTTGGTAGAGAATCGTGGGATTTAAATAGGAGTGGAGACATAGATTTCTAGAGAGATATAGAGAAAGGGATGGTTTCGGTTTTTGGAAGGGTCTTGATTTTTTTTGATGTTTGTTATAGTTGTAGTTCCGTGTTTATAATTTTGGGCCATCTCTAACTTTACTGTTTTACCATATCTATGTGGGCTTTGAATTAAGGAGTACCAAGGCCCATTTACTTGTTTTTCTTTGAAATGTTTGTGTAACACCCAATCCCATGTGTTTGTTATTGGACAAAGCTGACGAACATATCAAGTGACGTAAGATCCACGTAAAGATTTGAAACCTATACACATGGTTTCATAGAAAAAAAAGATAAAAACATGGAAGCATAAGACGGTAACTAACTAAGTTTTCGGTCCATCTATTCAACAAAAAAAAATAATTGTGGGAACAAGATGAAGTGATGACAATTATGTTATGTTTCACAACAATTGAATTTAGAGCAACTAATTGCATTGATTGAGCCAATAGATTTTCCTTTAATCATTGGCATCCCCGAGTCGTTCTTATTTTAGTGATGGATATAGCTAGAATGGCATAAAATCAAGCATGAACTTTCTCACCCAACTTGCGACAACCCTTTCAGAGACCAGGTATCACCCCCTTATAGGGGCTAGTTTAGAAACTTAAAATAACACCGAACTTAAGCATTTCGTGTGGAATAATCTATCAGGGTGTTTGTCAACAAACCATACATTATTTTACCGGCACATCAGTAAAAAACAACATTGTCAGGGATGTGGTGTTGAGGAGGAAAAAATAAATCATCTTCTCTTTGAATCCCAGCTGGCTCTTTAAACTTGCGCTCTATCGCTGATTTCATCATCGACTTCCGTCTTCCCTAGTCAATCCCTCTGCTCTAACTTGGACTTTTTTTGGCAAACTAGCGAGATGATGAATGGAGAGGAACATATACACGTTTTCCCATGGATATTTTGGTATTTATGGAAGACCCAAAATATTTTTATTTTCGAGAATATTAGAGAGTCATCTCAAGAGACGTTAGATCATGCCACTTAGGAAGCGACAACATGGAGGCTGGTAATAGAACAAATGATACCCCTAAGGAACCAGTAGTGTCATACCATCGTACTACAACCACTAAAGCTACATTGACGGAATGTCAAATAGATGGCTCATGGCTAGCCTCTGATTCCCTGAGAGGACATGAGTGGATTGTAATGGAAGGTGATATATCTCTCCTTCTGGGATTGAGAACCTCCCGTCGTGGATTATCAGCTCTTCAACCAGAATTGGAACCCCTTCTCTAGGTCATGGAATGCCTCATCATGGCTTCTAAGATAAACATTGGCTTTGCCTTTGATTGTTCTGATATTGTTAGCTAAACTCGCGAATTCCTCGGAGTGACCTACGTTTGTAGTAGAGATTCAATATTTGAGCTTTTAAGGCTTTCTTTCCCCTTCTTCATGTTAGATATATCTCGCGTTACAATAATGTTCGTGCCGATTGCCTAGCCAAAAAAGTAAGAGCACGAAGTTTTCTACTTTCCTATGTAAGCACATCGGTGCCAGATTAGCTCTTTTTAGAAGATGACTTTCTACGAGGAGCGGATTTGGTGGTTTTAGAGCGCCATTGACGAATCAAAGGAAGCCATAACCGGAGAGGAACACAAACTGAGATTTCAATAAGATGTCATTTCTTTCTGTGAGTTTGACAGTCACATAATTTAAAATGTTTACTATAGATTGGGAATAGAAAGTTCTTTCTTTTGATAATGGATTCTCTCTTAACGGTTACACATGAGGCTGAGGCTCTTATTCATACACAAGCAACACTCTAATTCTCCTGACACATGTCGTCATCTGCTAGGAGGCTAAGAGCATCATAAATTATCTTATGAGTTCTCTTTCTTACGATTACATGAGACTGAGACTCTTATTTATACACAAACAAAACTCTAGTTCTCCTAGCACATATCGTTATCAGGTAGGAGGCAAAGAGCATCATAAATTATCTTATGAGTTCTCTTTCTTACGATTACATGAGACTGAGACTCTTATTTATACACAAACAAAACTCTAGTTCTCCTAGCACATATCGTTATCAGGTAGGAGGCAAAGAGCATCATAAATTATCTTATGAGCTCTCTTTTTTTCCTTGTATCTACATTAGATGCTTGGAATTTTTTGGCTGAATTTTTGACCAAATCATTGGGGTTTCTTTAGATGATTTATGTTCTTGTCTGATTCTAGATTCAAATGCAGGAGTTTTCATAAAGATGGTGAGTTTTTGTTCGTCATCTGTTTTCTTATTCAAATATATATCAAGAATTTGATCTCCTAGTTTTCTTTAAATGTTAAGTTCTTTTGCCCCATTGATCTCAAATGTGAAGATGATTCCAAGATTTTAAAACCTTCTCATCATTCAGCCCCTTAGCTAGAGTTACATAGGTTTTTGGGGAAACAATATAGGAGATCTTTAAAGCTCAGAGGTTTTCAAAAATAAATTTGGTGGCTGAAAGATTTGTGAAGGGAGATGATAGTTAAGGATGATTGTACGAGGTTTTCTTGGATTAGATATGTTTTGATTATAACTAATCTTTGCTCCATGACATTTGATCATAATTTTCTAGGCAGTGTAGTTAAAAAGTTTTTGGATCTAAAGTTACTAAATGGTTCTTGCGGCGGCAAATAAGGTGGAGAGTGAAATAACCCCAATACTCATCATAATCCTATTAATTACTTTGGTGTTGTATTGGGTATTAATTCTATATTTTTGAACTTGATGTGATTGGCACAGATTTTGTCTAGTGCTCTTGATTTATTTTTCGTATTTTAGAAGACAAAAATGTTAGAACTATTGATTATTTTTTCAATATGATTATATTATCTTTAATAAAACTAAAAAATTCCCATGCAAATTCTTTACCTAGTAATCAAAAATAACATAACAACGGATTTAAAGGAAAAACTTTTAATTATTACAAAGACCAGAAAACAAAAAAAAAGATCACTTGAAATTTTAACTTTTAAAATGAAAGACAATAAAAATGCAAATGATTCAATTCTTCAATCGGATAAGAATCCCCTTAGGACTTAGGATTATTGGTGATGTTAGGAGCACAAGCATCAGCAGCGGTGGTAGTTATTATAGCGAGACGATTAGTTTCGGATTGGTGGGTGCTGCCATCAATGGAAGGAATGTCCCCATCCTCTTCAACATTAAGATCTGGAACAACAAGAGGAGGTAAAGAAGAAGAAGACTCACCATTCTTCTTAAGGTTCTCAAACCTGTTAGTAACGCAATTGAGATAGTTATCAATAGTAGAACTCAAATCTTGAAGATCTTTTTCACCAAGTTGATGCACATCAATATCTCCTTCGAGACAACCCCACATAATTTCCCGAGTCTTCAAATCTCGGTTTTCATCACGCAATTTTTCCAATTGCGCTTGTTCACTTTCAATCCTCTGACGCAAAAAAGCATCTTGATCCATCATTTTTTTGTTCCGATCTTTCCTGGAAACCTCCATAAACTCCGACACTACTTCTTCAACACCTTCTCTTGACGGCCAAACCTCAGGGTTTGAGTTGTACGGACTGTGGATGACCGCACATGCTTTGACATCATAGAGAGTCACCAGTTCGGTGAATTTCTTCATCAACCTTGGCTTCCTTTTATTGAATGTTGTTTTCCTCGATGTTCCATTTTTGATGAGCGAAAGTTTTTTCTTCATGTTCATTATCTTTGTTATGTGTATTTGTTTTGTTGGTATGAAGATTGTTTATATAGTAAAAGAAAGGTGCTTTGACCCATTAGGATTTTTGTTATATTTTGGATAGTGTATCTGTTCCACTCTTACGTGTACGCATGTGATTGCGTATAAAACGATAATCTTTTTCATTTAGAGATAATATGTAATCTAATAAATATATTATACCTTTAGAGGACATGAAGACCAGAGATTGAGGAAACTAAAAGACATGAAGACTAATAAATTAAGGCAAATAAGACAATAATATGACTTATCTTTTTATTTAGACTTAAGAGGAAAAAATTACACTAAAGTTAATTTTTAATCTTTATGCAATCTATATATTTGTTGTTATTACTTTCATTAATACAAAGCAGTAAAATAGATTTCCATGAATGAGTAACAAGAAAAAGTTAGGTGACAGAAAGAAAGAAGGATTTCATAAAATAATAAAAAAAATATAGTCAATAAATTTTCACCATTTGAGTTGAAAAAGTTGAAAAAAAATATTCAACCCATTCAACCTAGGGCCTTAAAAAGTTGAAAACATGAATTAGGCCCTGTTCGTTTCTCGATTCAGATGGATCATCTGGATGGAGATGAAGAATGATGTTCGTTTTTAACAATTTAACAAAGCATTTGGATGAATCAGTTGGATGGATCATCTGAATGAGTTTGTAATTTTAGGCAAATTTGTCAAACTCATCTGGATGAACATGATTAGAGCATTTGGATGGAGATGATCCTGTCAAAAATAACAAATGACAAATATACCCTCATTTACAATCATATATCAAATAATGTTTATTTTTCATAGATTTCTCATTTTATATTCTAAAAATCACATCTTTGCACCAAACAAAATCTCTAAAATTCGTGAAATAAAGGATTATCATTTTCCGTCAAAATTATAAAATCGCGGAATTGTGTTTTTTCCGCCAAAAAGTGAAATCATGATTTTTGATAGAAAATTGTGGAATTCGTCAAAACCGCAAAATCATATTTTCCCGCCAAAACTGCAAAATCATATTTTCCTCTAAAAACGTAAAATCGTATTTTTCCACCAAAACTATAAAATTACGATTTTGGCGGGAAAATTACGGAATTTTGTTTTCCCGCCAAAACCGAAAAAGTCGGATAATTACATTTTTCACTAAAACCGTAAAATCATATTTTCCCGCCAAAAATATAAAATCACGATTTTGGCGGAAAAATTACGGAATTTAGTTTTCCCACCAAAACCGAAAAAATCGGAGAATTACATTTTCCACCAAAACCGTAAAATCATATTTTCCCGCCAAAACTATAAAATCACAATTTTGGCGGGAAAATTACGGAATTCTGTTTTCCGGCCAAAATCAAAAAAATTGAAGAATTGTGTTTTCTACTAAAACCGTAAAATCATATTTTCCCACCAAAAGTAAAAAACTTAATTTTCTTGTTAAAATCATATTTTCCCGACAAAACCGTACAATTAATTTTTATATGTTAAAATCATAGTTTGAAATTATTTATTTGTAAATACATTTTAGAACATAATTAAATTAATATAGCTGAGATTAAAATTAAAATATAATTAGATTAAAAGTATGAGTATTTTTATCATTTTCTTGTTAAAGTCATCTAGATAGAAATGAAGATTTATAAAAATTAAGCAAACAAACAAAAGTTCATTTAGATGCTCTATCTAAATGAACATCCGAAAATTGAAGCGAACAACATTTAGATGGAGCATTTGGATGGAACATTTAGATGAACCATCTGGATAGAAATGCCAGATGATCAAACGAACATGCCCCAAGTTATAAAGGAAAAGTGTTCAATTTATTCATCCACATTTTTGGAGATGATTCAACCAATTTTGTTCAACCTAATAATTCTGCATACTGACTTTGTAATTTCGATATGTTATCAATGAAATTATTTGCTGGAAAAAAATACTCTTTTCCCTCGCTAATCAAAAAAAAAGGAAAACCATTGCTTTTTTTTATATATATATATACCAAATCGACTGATCCGGTCAGCTCCGGGGGGAACACACCGAAGAGCTACACTGCCAAACCCCAAGTTTGGAATGCTTTCCGACTAATACCCGGAGGTATCCAGTTAGCCTAATCCCGGATACCATGTGAATTGTTTGGGCCAAAATCCAAGCACAGTCTTCCCACACAAATGTGATTTTTGTTTTCAGGGTGGATCAAACTTGTTTCTTCCAACCTTTTCCCAATTCTTTCTTACCACTAGACCACGGCCATGTGAGCATCATTGCTCATTTTTCATTTCAATCCTTCTTTGCGATGCATCACTTTGTTCGTGATTGATTTCGATCACTCATGTCTCAATTGCTTAAACTCTTTCACATTTATCTAGAAATCATATATTTCTAAGGTGATCCATTTTATTTCTTATATGTATGTGTTTCACAATCAAAGATTTTGATAACGATATCGACGTGTTCATAAATATAAGTTGTGAGCATTTTTCTCATGCATCGGGTTTTAGCTTTTTTTCATGATTTATATTTCTCCACCTATAAATAGATGCCTATGTTCATAGTAGAGATTCAACATTTTGAGCTTTTAAGGTCTTCTTTCCCCTCTTTTTATTTTAGATATACCTCGTGTTACAATAATGTTCGTGCCGATTGTCTAGCCAAAAAAATTAGAGCACAAAATTTTTTATTTTCCTATGTAAACACATTGGTGTCGGTTTTCCTTTAATGTATGGTCAGCTCTACATGACATCCTTATCCGCCTTTGTTTTCAAACTACCATCTATCTCCTTTGGAAGGAGAGAAACATGCAGATCCATCAAAGTGGTTACTCCACCATGCTTCAAATCATTAGACGAGCGGAAAAGTTTGTCCGAAATAGGATCAACTCCCTAGATTACATGACCCGACCAAAGCTTCGAGCTCTCCTACAACAATGGTTCGCCGTTTCGTCGTACGTACATGAAGTGGGATTTCTACTCTCTTATCTAGTGTCTCTTTACGTGTTTGTCATAGCAGAGCTGCTCTACTGCTCTGTGTTTGCTATTCTTTGACATGAAGGCAGAAGACAAAAAATATGTTCATTACAGAGATATGTAATTCTTTATCTGATAAATGGAATTTGGCTTACAGTTTGCGTTACTTTGGCTATTGTTCACTTCGATGCAAATCGAGAAATTACAAAGATCAAAAGATGGATTCAAGTGCTTGGCTCAACAATATTATCAAAGGCTTAAATCTCTACAGCTACTAGAATACAAACAAAGTTGAGTACATTATACAACAATTTTACAACAACAAAATGCAGACTTGTAAAATCTGCTGGCGTACAAAGTGTTTCTCATATTGGTGGTGTTATTGAATGTTAAACGACCGCTTTGAGCAGAGCCTCATGTACAGCTTCTTTGGTGGGAAGGGCTGGAATTGCGCCTCTCACTTTAACGGTTAAGGCCCCGCAAGCATTCGCAAACATAAGAGCCTCTCTGAGTCGCTCTTCGTCCTGAGTTAAAGAAGTCAGTTTTTTCAGCTATGTGTTTTTGTTGTCATGTGTATCGAAAAATGAAGATAACTTTGTTATGAACAAAATTATGAAACTACTAATCTTATTCTAATTGACCAAACTAGAGACAGCTTTACGAATCTAGCCCTCTCTAACTGCTCTCTAACCAACTCATCAATCTACGAACGGCTACATCTAGTATAAAATGACAAATGAAAACAGGTTACCTGAAGCAAGGAAAGATCATTGGCTAGTTGCGAAAGTATTCCCGCAACAAATGCATCGCCAGCACCTGTTGTGTCCACTACATCCACCTTCAATCCATGCACTCTCCCAGTAAAATCCTGTGAATTGGAAATGATTTTAAATGGTATGAACCGTACGATCTCACATTGCCGTAACAATATTTAAAAAAACCGCCATTAAACATGAGTATCAAGACTAAGGATATGTAGTTCTGATTACGATAATGCTTTGGAGAAGTGCGGAAAAATCAAAAGAAAAAGAGGGACTTTTCACACCTTGGTGTAGTACCGACAGCCTTCAGGGCCCTCAGTGACAAGGAGTAGTTTCAGCTTAGGATGGAACAACTTGCGGACAACATTATCATCATACGGATCTTCTCCTTTCGTTAAAAAGACGATCTCCTCTTCGCTTATCTTGAAAGTTTTTTATCAAAACAGAAACAACAAGTTTCAGTTGATAACAAAAGGGAAAGACAACATACACAACTGTAACCATACATATATAAAAAAAAACCTTTATGATATCAGCAGTCTCCCAAATGCTCAGAATCTCTTCCCTAGCATTGTCTGCAGAAGGCCACAACGGGAGCCTAAGGTTAGGATCATAGGAAAGAAGAACACCAGCCTCCTTAGCAGCCTTTGCTGCAGCTATATGAGCAGACTTGCACGGTTCTGTGATAAGACTTATCGAACCATAATGGAATATCTTCGCCTGCCACAAGGACAAAGGAAACTTCGTTAGACATGTGGTTTGCTACATGTTTTGCAGTGAAATTTTTTTTTGTAGTTTACCTTTTTGATCAAATCAAAATCAAGCTCAGACTCTTCTAACAACATATCAGCACTCGGGTTTCGATAAAACATAAACTCCCTTTCACCTTCACTAGTCAAAGTAACAAAAGCTAAAGCAGTTCTAGCTCCAGGATCAAACCTCATACCTTCATTGTTCACATTATTATCTTTCAAAATATTCGCAAGCATATAACCAAACTCATCTTCACCAACCTATACACAAAGAGAAACAGAGTTTTAAAATGTTACAAATCAAACAAGAACACACATTGTTTTTGCTTTACCTTTCCAATGAAAGCTGAAGAACCACCAAGACGAGCAATACCAACAGCTACATTAGCAGGTGCACCACCTGGAGCTTTTTTAAAAGCCGGTGCATCGGCTAATGAAAGTCCGCTAGTTGTCGGTACGAAATCGATTAACATTTCTCCAAAACAGACTATATAAGGAGACTCTTGTGTTGATGAACCATCACTAGACAATGCTCTTCCTTTAAAAACAAAACAGAACAAATCAAAATCACTTTCTCAACAAGTATTAAGATTCATAAGCAGTTTTGAGCCATCTGAGAGCAATTCTGCAATTTCAACATAGTATGAGAATTTGAGAAAACAGAACCAAAATGTGTTAAAACCTTTGAGATTAGATCTTGAATTTGAGAGTCTTGAAGAAGAAGAAGTAGCTTTGATGGAGATTCGGCGTTTTGAAGTGAATGAGTTTGGAGTTGATCGGAAAGTTGGACCGGAGAAGCAGAACGTACTAGTGGCTTGAAGAGCCATCGGCGGAAAACGCAGAGATTGAAAACCGCGTTTTGGAGACGCTACTTTTGTTTTTATGCTTGTGAGAGAGGAAGCTGAGAGAGCGACAGTGAGAACAAGCGGAGGAACCAAAGGAAATCTGAAAAGTCATTTTCAGTTTAAATGGAAGAAACGGATCAGAGTTTTTAATTATAGCGTAATGACAACTTTTAAAATTTGATTAGATTGTATAATTACTAATTAATCCCCATTTCTTTGTTTTTAAGCAAAAGGAAATTTTAGATAAATTACGAAAAAGAACTTTTAATTTTTTTTATATACTTGTAAATATCAAATATCATTAAAAATGAAAGTTTATGATTTACATTATATAATATCTATGGTATGAAATCACGAGAATATAAACCGTAAAATCATCTAATCCAAAGTTGCATTAAGTTATTGAAATGCTTCGTTTGCCTACGAGCATAGATAGATTTCCAGATTTCTGAGGTAATACGAGGTGATTGTGAAGGACATTGTTCCGCTGCTTCCATAGGTGAAACAATGTGGCTTGAGTGACTAGCTTTTTGAGCAGAGATGGAATTTTGCAATTAAAACACTCAATTAAAATGTTGGCTGGACTTATTATCGTGTCAATTTTCACAACTTTTTTAGATAATAAAGCTATTTTTCTATAAACAGTTTCACTTTAAACCAGAAAAATAATTATGGGTGTCTTGACAAAAAAAATTTGATTCATTCAACAAAATTTGTCTAGACACCCATTTGATTCAACATACCTTGTTCATTGTTAGTCTTAGCCACTGACTTCTCCATACTGTGTAGAGAAAATACGTTTTCAATACCAACATATATAAAGAAATAATCCAACATAAAGAGTCATAAGATAAACCATTAAAAAACCATTAGTTCAACCCTTTTTTTATATCTATACTAAGCAATGTCAATTTTTACAATTTTATTAGCTCTTAGGATAAAACTAAGTTTTAAGTTAACATTTTTTTAAACTCGAAAGTAAACATTTATTTATCAGGGATGTTCCAACGAAAATGATGTATGGATTAAAATATAGTAGTATTTTCGGAAAAGCAAAATTTAAGTGTGATATTTTGAAATTGGCATATCCTCTTATATATTGAAAAAAAGTTTTTGGTACTTATATGTCAAGCCCACAACTATTCTCATCTTTTTTATTTTTATTTATTTAATTCTACTATTTACCTTGCCAAATACTTTTAGGGGGGGTATTGGACGGATGAGTTTGATAGAATTTTATAGAATCTAAGATTCTAGTGTTATTCAAGTAGACGTTTCACAAATTCTTTTAAAGTCTTGTGTTATTTAACTTCCTCATTTCTTAATTCTATTAATTGCAAGTGTTATTCAATTTTTTGTAGTTTTTAATGTCCTCGATACTTGATAGGAATTTAATAGAAAAATTAGTGTAAAACGTGAACAACAAATTCTGAGGTTTTGAGTTGAGATTTGGATAGAACATATCCAGCCTCCTTCATCTAATAATATTTACTTTTTCTCTTTCATCGATTTGCTTCAATCATCGACAAAAGCTCAAATCTGAGGGAGAGTGTGTATTCATCTAACACATCCATAATCTGTGATTTCACGATCCGGCTAATTTCTCGTTGTCGGATCATCAATTCATCATCCATTAGATTATATATGAGGGGAGAGTGTGTGAATCGAGAGAGAAAGCGAAACAGAGAGGAAATGAATGGTGGTGATGACGTCATCGTTGATGTTACATAAGGGATCTCTCTTCCATTTCATGTAAACGTCAACGTATGTCGTTTATGGGTATAATCAGGGAGGGTGAAGGAGAAAGGCAGAGTTTTTAGGGTTTGGGCATAGTGGCTGATAGAAACCAGAAACAAAAATTCTAGTAATTCATTAATATCTTTTTACTTCTAATAATTCTAGTAATTCTATTAAAATACTGTAAGGTAAATTGTTAGAATTGAAAAGAAAGATTTGAAAATCTTTTACAATACTCGAAAATCTATAATTTATGTCTTCAATTCTATTCTATTAAATTCTCTCACCCAATACCCCCTCCTAAGTTTCATATACTACGTACTTATTCTTATTAACTAAACTTACTAAAACAAAATATCTCAAAATTTTAAATAAGGAAACTTCTACATAAAGATTTTTTATATTAAATGTATATTGTTTTTCAATTGAAAAATTAAACTATATGAACATATAGTGTATACATTTTAACACCGAGAAATTTTTTCATGTATTATAACAAATTAAATTGAAACCGCAAATCTATAAACCAAGTTTATGAATGCCTTAATACAACTTTATTTGTATAATATAAATCACTAAACTATTAAAAAATTAATTTGTAAATTTATTTACAGGAATAAAAAGTTTTGTTATTGTATGATATTCATATAGCATTATTTTAGTTTAAAGTATTTTCGCACATTTATAATTTTAATTTGATGTTTTGGAATTCAAAATAAAATCTTTGAGTTTTTCTTTGATTTTTCTATCATAAAATTAAATAACGTAAGAGTTATGCACATGTTCTCTACCTAGTTTTATTTAAAACCAGATTAAGATTAGTCCGATGGACGGGTTTTAAAATTTTAAATAAATTTAAATTTAACAAAAAAATATATAAAAAATTTGGTTGTAAGTAACTATATTTACGAAGTAAATAGATGATTTTTAGTTAGAAAAAAGAGTTATATATATATTATATATATTTTTTATTAATACACTAATTTGAAATTCTATATTTTAAATTTATTATAACATTTATTAAAATAATCTAGTAAAATTAAATTTTCAGTCACCAAACGTTTGTCAAATATTCATCGTTATTAGTAATGTCAATTCACAAAAAACATGGTTTCAAAATCTGGGCTAAAATATAATTTACAACTTCTTTGAAAAATGTTTTAGATTCAAACCACCGGTCAAACCTTCATCTTATTTACAACTATTTACAAATATAGGATCTACTTGAGTACTAAAAATGTGTTTTTGCACCCAATCATATTTTACTGTTGAAGTATTACCAGTTTACAATTTTAAATTCTAGAGATTGCTTAATTTAAATTTAGATAGTACCACCATTATATTAGTCAAAATAAAATTAATAAATTACTTAGGATATTGTGGCATGAGTAAAATATTTTTACATACTTAATTTCGGCCTTTTGTTTTTGGTAGGACTTAATTTCGGCCTTTAAACATAAGTAATATTTATCACTGTAATATATTGTTTTTATTTGTAAAATGAAATCATTAAATTTTTGAAAAAGTGACGTTTGTTATCCATCCACCCTTATTTTCCTCCCGTTAATATACTAGTAAATAGTAAATACATATTTACACAAACATTAATAATTCAAATTAGTTAAGAGAAATTGTTAAAAATGCCCCTTTTTCAATACCCCTTTTCAAAAATGCCCCCTTTGAGAGTCCATTTTTAAGTTTGCCCTCTTTTAATTTTTAATGACCATTTTACCCTTATTTGAAACAAAATTAGGTCCACAAAATACAAAATATTTTTTGGCGGGAAAAGTGATCCCGCAATTTTCCCGCCAAAACACTTGTAAAAACCTTTAGAATACCTTGTAAAATTTTCCCGTAAAAATTTTTCCCGCCAAATTTTTTTTTTTGCGGGAAAAGTGATTCCGCAATTTTTTTGGCGGGAAAAATTTACAAGGTATTTTAAAGGTTTTACAGAGTATTTACAAGTGTTTTGTAAGGTTTTACAATGTATTTTAAAAGGTTTTACAAGGTACTTATAAGGTTTTATAAGGTATTTATAACTTGTACAACCTTATAAAAAACTTGTAAAACCCTATAAAATAGCTTGTAAAATCTTATAATATCTTATAAATACCTTATAAATACGTTGTAAAACCTTTTAAAATACATTGTAAAACTTTATAAATACCCTGTAAAAAACCTTTAAAATACCTTGTAAATTTTTCCCGCCAAAAATTTTCCCGCCAAAAATTTAACGCAAAAAAAATTTTTGGCGGGAAAAAATTTTACGGGAAAATTTTACAAGGTATTTTAAAGGTTTTACAAGTGTTTTGGCGGGAAAAATTGCGGGATCACTTTTCCCGCCAAAAAATATTTTGTATTTTGTGGACCTAATTTTGTTATATTTCCTTATATATTTGTGATATCTTTTATTAAAAGAAGGGTAATTTAGTCATTTTGTACATAAAAAGGGGTATTTTTAAAAATGGACATCCAAAGGGGGCATTTTTGAAAAGGGGTATTGAAAAAGGGGCATTTTTGTGAGTCTCCCATTAGTTAATCTATTTTATTATTAACTATTAGTTAATCAAACATGAACGGAGGGTTTTAACCTATTTATTTTTATGAATAATCTTATTTATAATTAAATATTTATTTTATATTTTAAAAATTCATTGTTTAAATATTATATGGTGGATGTGTTTCATTTTATTATATGTTATAAATACAAGTTAGAAATCAGATCAGATTATTTTCTGAGTCACCAGATCTCTAGGTTGAATTGGTCCGATCATGTGATTGTGGGTGAATAGCTTAATAAGTTTTTTAAAAAATTTATATATGTATGCAAAATATAAGCATATATATATATATATCCATAATTTAAACATACGTATATACAACAATGATGTAAAAAAATGAATATTAGATGCAAGATAAATGTATGTGTAAAACATTATGAATATTATGCTTATAATAGTTATTTTTATGTTATAGTAGTATTGTGTTATTTGTAAATATTTTATGTAGAACAAAAAGGAATTTAGAAGAAAAGAAAGATGTAAGGGAGGATAGAGGAGAATGATTAATTATTTAATGAGCTTTGTGATGATTTTGGTGAATTTTATTGAATTATGAATTTTTTTATTAAAATTCTCATAAATTTCACCTAAACCATGTGATTTGGATCTTTGTATTTTTGAAATTCTCTGAAATCTCATCTAAAGTCATTCAGATCGGCTACTTTTTAATTTATGACATTTCTCTTTTTTTTTCTTATATTAGTACATCTTTGTATTATAAGCTAATTAAGCTTATATACACCTACCATTAGTATTTGATCTCAAATTCTTTCTGAATGCGTTCATTCTTTAAGCATACCTTGATAACTCCAGCCAAGAAGAAGAAGAACTGGATTCCATTTCTCCCTAAGAATTTAAGTTTCTATTCAATACCGAATGTGGAATATGTCTGCTTGAATTCAACAAAGACGACAAACCGTTAGTTGATTTTACATGCCATCACGCGTTCGACCTTGATTCTTTGATTAGATGGATTAGAGAATGCCCTATCTCCAGAATTAATTTCTAAAGTGGAGAACTAGATTGGAATAGTTGGGTTAATAATGTAATTTTTTAGGCCAACTATATGTTTATTTACTTTTACTTTTGAATAGGTTTTTAACTACAAAAATTGTTGATTCAAAAAATATATCGAATGAAAAATAAATAACATATCAATAACTGATGAGGTATTTATAAGAAAAATTTAAAAGAAAAAATTTACTCGATTGCAATGAGTCTATGACCAACAAATAAAGTTGAGAAATTTTTAGAAAATTAATTTCACATAATTATAAAACAAATTTTATATAGTAAAACTTATATAATTTAAAACTAAAAGTAGAAATAAAATAAATAATCTAAAAATACAGTTATTAAATTAAAAAAAAATTATCAACATAATGATATATATAAATTTTCAATAATTCAACGATAAATAAAAATTTAAACTCTAAAAATACTACAATTATAATTGACGATAAAAATTACAAAATTAAGTAAAAATATTACAAAAAAGGAAAAAACATATATTGATCTCACATATTTCTAGTTGAAACAATAGAAACTCAAATAGATGATGTGAACACTAATTTAAATGATCATCACAAATTTCTAACTGTAAAATAAATTGAAATAAATGATATAAAATTTTTAATTAAAATCATGACACATGGTAAAAACTTTGATAGATATACTTGAGTACTTGACACATGTCATGATCATATTAAGTTTTTAATTAAAGAAACCAAAACATATCATATTAATTATATAATAAGATATTTTTCCTTTTCTTAATAATTTTTTCTTGTTTTAATTCAAGTATATCCTTTTTAATTATACACTCTAATTAATTGACACATATCACGATCATTTTAAAATTACTAACTTTTAAAATCAAACAATATAATAAGATTTTATATTTTAATTATATTATTTTTCAATAGAATTAGGTTAATAGTTCACTATACTAACAAAAACAAATTTGATAAAAACAAACATTTACTTCTCTTTTTTTAAAAAAATTATTAACAATTTATTTTATTTTTATATTTAACAAATTTTTATTGATGCTTTAAATTTCTTTTTTGGTTGAATTACAAACTTTTCTATTCTTATCTTTGAATATATTAATAAATTCAGACTTGATCACATGAATTAGCAATTTTGAAAACCAAACTTTATGTAACAAATTTTGCTTTTTATTGTATTTTTTTAAGAAAATAGTACTTGTAATTATTTTAGTTATAGGATTTGTAATTTACTGTATCCAAGGGCCTTTGGGCTTCCTCTCAAAGCCCCACATCCACTAATCACATGATTAACTAAAAAACCCAACCAATTATTTTCCGTTTAAAATTTATTTCCTAATTTAATTCCGTTTTAACTTTTTCTCATTGTCGTATAATTGTTTTTGTCGGTTGCTAAAGATATTTTCACAGCTTCTGAAAAAAAAATTCATTTCGTCTCTGAAAGCGAAAAACCAAAGAAACGAGAAGAAGAAGAAGAAGCTATGGCGGATCAGCTAACTGATGAACAGATCTCTGAGTTTAAGGAAGCTTTCAGCCTCTTCGACAAAGATGGAGATGGTTAGTCTCTTATCTCATCTTCTTCTTTTAAATATCTCTTGATCGTTGTTAAAACCATTTCGGATCTCGTTTTTTTCGATTTCGTCAACGATCGGTCTCAGATTCGGAATTTTTATTAGTCTGATTCTATGATACGCTTTAGATTTGGTCTAGTCTCTGGTTTTTCTAGATTCGTTCTCTGATTCATGTGATTCGTGAGGTTTTGTTGCTTCGTTGTTGATTCAATCGATTGATTGTCTCTTTTCTCACTTCAGAGGAAAAAATAGTGAAAACTAGGTTAGAGAATCAAATTTGGGTGGTCAGTGGTCTTTGGGTGTATTTTGCATCTTTATAAGTTATTGTTTGTTGATGTTATACCAAAATGAACAAGTATTTGCATATAAATGTTACTTAGCTTTGTGCAGAAAATTATGTTTCACGATTCTCTATTCTGATTCTTATTCTTAATCGTCTCAAGTTGTCATTCTTCGGTAGTTTAAGGAGGTATATTGCTACGGATTTAAGTTCAAAGATACTGTTTAGTTTTAGCAGCTATCATGGTTTTTCCATAGTCAAAGATATTCAGTTTCTAGTGATTTTCTGACATCCGTTTAATGGTTTTTTTTTTTGGCGCAAAAACGTTTATCGCAATTCCTGGTTTTCATTCATGTTTCTTATGTATATCAATCTGATTTTTTCATGGAATCTACTTGCAAGGAGGTATGTTGCTGCATGTTTAAGTTCTCCGATAATGTTTAGTTTCGTAAGAGAAGCAAACAGTCATATGTGTTGTGTTATAGTACTTTAATTAGTTTTCTATAATGAAAGATTCTCAGATTCTAGTGCTTTTTTCTGGCATCCATTGATGGTTATGTGTTTGGTTGTTTCTTGGCTTTTGTAGCTCATAAAGTTTTGTTGGACACATTTATCACAAGACCTAGTTTATTCATGTTATCTTTTACTGATTGAACAGGTTGCATCACCACAAAGGAGCTGGGAACAGTGATGCGGTCACTAGGGCAGAACCCAACAGAAGCTGAGCTACAAGACATGATCAACGAGGTTGACGCTGATGGAAACGGCACCATTGACTTCCCTGAGTTCCTAAACCTAATGGCTAAGAAGATGAAGGACACAGACTCGGAGGAAGAGCTGAAAGAAGCCTTCAGGGTCTTCGACAAAGACCAGAACGGGTTCATATCCGCTGCAGAGCTGCGTCATGTGATGACAAATCTAGGTGAGAAACTGACTGATGAAGAGGTCGAGGAGATGATTCGTGAAGCAGATGTTGATGGAGATGGTCAGATAAACTACGAGGAGTTTGTCAAGATTATGATGGCTAAGTGATGATAAGAAGAAAATGAAGAATAAAAGTGGTGATGTGATGACCTTTTAGGCTTTTACTATCTACAAAAAAGATTCGACCTTTAGTGTCTTGGGTTTGATTTGAGGCCTAGTAGTTTCTTTAAGGTTTTAACAGACTGAATTTGTGACTATCTTTTTTTATTTTGTGGGTTTTTTTTTCTTGTTGGCATAATGGCATGTTTAGATTTTCATTTTGGTAACTACTGTGGTCGCAAAGCTTTTATTATGAAAAAAGTTACTTCACAAGCCCAAATAGACTCGATAGTTTGTTGTAGAGCTCAAACAAAATACAAACTCTTACATAGAGTGCGTACAAAAAGAGAAGTATCCTAAATAAGATGACGAATTGCGACTTCCATACGTATCGGGGACTCGGGAGTCGCTGTGATAGGCAGAGTTGAAGATGTTGATTTGGTAGTGATAGAGGGTGTAGTTTCAAGTCCCCTAAGTTAGAGAGGCTTAGGGGAAATAGCAAAGGGATCCGTTAAAAGAATGGATTGTTTTAAAATGGGGGTGGAAGAATTAGAGGTCTGAAATGAGAAAACATAATTGTGAGAATGAGTAGGGGTAGACGCTTGAACCACCTTAGCTTGACTAGGTAGGAATAGAGTTTGAAAATCTCATTGAAAAAACCTTAAACAAACTCTACTTAATCACACCTTTTATTTAGAAAAAAAAATTACAATTAAAATTTCACAACCAGGACTAAAAAAACTTACAAATTTTACAGCAAAAACTCAGAGGTAAAACCTCAACCAAATTAGACTCCAATCAGACCCTAGTTATTACAAATTTTTTAAACATCTCCTTTATTAATTTATTGAAAGATCACAAATATATCAATGAACATACAAAGAAAAGCTCTATAATCCATAAGTTAAACGAAAGAATCGAAAAATTAAAATTACACGTTGCTTTCTTTTTTAGGTAAGCCTTACATGTTAACAGATTTATCAATTTATTATTTTTCTTGATCGTCTTTGTCTTCCATCTAATTTGATATTCTTGTTTGGCTATCATCTCTTTTATGAAACTCCAATACATTTTTTGAAAATCAAAAGGTTACGATCTATCAATTACATTGCAAACCATACCAACATTTCCATCTCCCGCGACAGGCGATGGCATTGTTTTGGTTGTAAATACCACCCATGATAAATCCATGATCTCGATTCTCTTTTTGATGTTCTTCGACAACTAGAAATGCAAAGTACTTATGATTTGGTTCCATGGCGGTTTTTAAGGCGGTCGGCGTTAGAATTGACATATAATCGACAAAATATGCCGCAATAATTACGGCATAGCCATCAGAAATTGCATTTCGATAAGAGATCTCACACACCCAAAGGCTTATATTCACTTTTAAAAATTACAAAAGAGAAGAATAAATTTGAATTTAGAAATCCAAAACGGAAAAGTTCACTGATTTAGATTAAAACAGAAAGCAAAGAAACATGTATCGCTGACAAGTGCCGGCGGCCCTAAGACAATCGGAAAAGGTGGAGGCCAAGAAAGAAAATGGTTTATGTGTTCAATATGGTTACATACCTAATTAATTATCTTGTTTAACAGAATAAATGCGTTAATAATTTGTCATCCAACCGTCACTTACAAGAAGTGTCGAAAGAGACTTGGTATTATTTATGCATCCACACGCCAACATAGAGATTAGTCCACACATTCGACATAACATATTTTACGCGTGTCATGTGACTACTAATCAAACATCACATTGCTTTCTTAATATTTTGTTTGTTAAAAGTTATTTGTATTAATTATTTGCAAACTCTACTCACTTTTCAGATATGAAACCTTTAATTTCTAAATTTGCCAAGTAAATTATATCAATAATTACAACTTAAATGTATAATTTAACCGAAAAAAATCTAATCACTAGGCGCTAAGCGGGCGGTGACCTAGTGCCTAGCGCCTAGAACGCCTAATCGGGGCCTAGGCGGTTTTTAGGCGGTTTAGACGTTTATAACATAAAACATTATATATATGATATTATATATAAAAGCTATATAAAATATCTATATAAAACTAAAAATTATGAAAATATAAACAAAAACTAGATAAAACATCTATTTATATTTATATTAAACAATGTATGTATATTTATAACTATATATACATAAAAAAAACTTAATTAAAATTGAAAAAATACACTAAATAAAATCTATGTAATTTTAGGCGGTCAAGGCGGTTATCTAGACGTCGCATAAGAGCCTAGCGCCTAGTCGGGGCCTAGGCGACCGCCTAGACCGCTTTTTAGAACACTGCCTCTTAATCATCAAACAGTTATAATTTAACTTAAATCAAATCCAATTAAAATTATCAGTAGGAATTTGTGAAGTTTTCTAGTAGTCGAAGATTAGTAGTTACTCGCTATAATCATGTTAAAATAAATAACGGTAAACATAAAGAGATTTAAAATTATACAATAATTTTAGATCATGTTAAACCGGTTGAAACTAGTTATCCACTAAAATCCAAGTAAACTTAAAAGAGAGGAACCTTCTCCATTTTTGTATGAACATCATTTTGTCGAGTCGGATTAGACTCAAAAGTAGAGATCCGACCCGACGAGATAATGTTCATGAGAGAATGATGAGGGTTCCTCTCTTCTTTGATGTGCGTAGTCTTTTTTTTTTTTTTGGACGTTAGAGCAACAGCAATGGCAGACCTTAAAGGGTTCTAAGCCTAGTTTCTTAAAATTTTGAGCCCAAATATAACTCAAAACTGTTATTAAACCCAAGGAACGTTTCTTCTTTTAGAGTTTTTTGGCCTCTTAAGAAACGCTGACGTAGCACTGTTCTATTGGTTCCTAATCGGAGAAAACAAAAAAAAAATGCTTTCCCGATTCATTTGCTCGAGTCTCTCTCTCTATCACCTTGTTATCTCCTTCGGCGATTTTGGGAGAGATCTATAGCCATATGAGATAAAATCTCTACTTGCATCACCAATCGTTGTGGGTCAAATGACTTTCTGTGAAAAAGCTTTCAAGTGATGATTCCGATGGATAATTAGTGCGTACCGAGCACTAGCACGACCGGTTTAGTATTTTCCGCGAATTCGAGCATGAATGCTTCCTCTGGATTTCACCTAACTGTAATTCTCCGACTTCCATTACTGGACTCAAACATGAAGCTTCTTTGGCTGTTGATTGGTTTGTTGAAGAACAGTATGTATTGGAGAAAGGTCTTGCAAAGTGTTTTTGTTACTCCATTGTTCTTTTTGTTACTTCGTAGCGCTATTATACAAATGGTAGAGTATATAGATAAATTTTATAAACTTTGAGGAGGACGGTTTTAAGGATTTAAAGGAAGGAAATGGTTTTGCATTTGTGTTTTCATATGAACTGTTATGGCATATGTTTTTTTTAAGAAACCTACTTAAGGACTCACCATTGGACAAAGAAAAATTTAAGGATTCATCAAAAACTCTGAACTTTAAAATTGTTATAAAGTAAGATTAAAATATGTTTAAGGATCCTTTTAAGGATTCAACCATTGTTGTTGTTCTTAGAGCTTGGACTAGTGGGGATCCACATCCTTCTCTATTATGCAAACAATTGTCACCTCAACCAATGTGGTTCTGTTGTGGAAGCATTCACGTGTCTTTAATTAATATATTATTACTATATATTAAAAAGAAATAACTTTTTAAAACAAATATTTAACTTGATAATATTTATGTCATATACAATTATAAAATCTTTGTAAATTTTATTTTCTGCCTCAATTATTTAAGGGTCTGTAAAATAAATGACACGAATACAATATACTGTTTTCCTGGTTGTATTTTTCCTTATTTATTTCCGTCGCCTTTTTTTGTTTTCTTTTTTTCTCTTTCCATTTATGTAATAACCTCAAGATTTTGTATCCATATCTTATCTTTTTTAAATTTTTTTTTTTTTGTTAAAGGCTTTCATTAATAACAAAAAGAAAAGTATACAAGGAAGCAAGAAAGTACGAGCAGAACTAGTAACAAGTGCTAAAAGAAAGAAGGATTCAGAACAAAGAAACCTGAATAAAAAAGAGAAAAACAGATCCTAATTTCTGTCTTTTTCCAAAACCTTAGATGATCCAGCATTGAAGAATTGAGATCCCATGCTTAAAGCCCAGCTGATTCAATGCATTACACTTGTTTTCCAAAGTGGAAATAATGTGCTTTGCTACTATAACCGGAGAAAGAGAGAGACCATCATGGAAACGCCGATTTCTTTCCCGCCATAGTTCATAGATTGCTCCCTGCCAACCTTGAAGGAGAGCAAGTTTCTTGTACTTGGATCCTGAAATTGTTGATAGCCAAAAAAGGACATGATCCCATAAAATTGGAGGAGACGAGAACCCAAGCCTTTGAGTAATCAATCTCCAAACTTCAGCAGAGAATACACAGTCAAAAAACAGATGGTTCCGTGATTCCTGGGCCATACCACAAAGGAGACAATCCAACTCAACATCAAACCCCCAAGATGACAAACGATCAAGAGTAGGATTACGATTGAGCATAAACAGCCATGAGGAGATAGCATGTCTTGGAATGGCAGCCTTATGCCACAAAAGAGGAGCCCAAAAACGTTTTGGATTTGAAATCCGAATAGCATTCCACACAGCTTTTGAAGAGAAAGACTTGTAAGGAAGACCATCGATTGCCCAAATCGGAGTATCATTTGTTGATGACATGGTGATGGTAGATATGAAAGAGTGGAGAAGAACTTGTCGCTCTGTTCTAGCGCTAGGGAGAGACCAACCATTCGCAATTCGAAGTTCAGCTACAGTTGAAAACAAAGGGATCCCCAAACGAGTAGGGCCATCTGAACCAAGGAAATGATAAAGAGAGCCAAAGGGAGTCCATGGATCCCACCAGAAGAAGGTAGAATCACCATTTCCAATAGTGATGCTGAGAAATTTAAGAGCTTTGGGACGAAGCTTAAGTAGTTTTCTAAAAATCCAAGAGTAGACAACATTTTTCTCATTGAGCGCCCAAAGAGGAGCTGTAGACAAATACTTACTTCGTATCCATGCCACCCATAAAGAACCAGCTCTAAAAAACAACATCCAAAGAAGTTTCAAGCCACAAGTCTCGTTCCAACTACCAATGTGTTTCAATCCAAGTCCCCCTTCGGATTTAGGGAAACATACGTTATACCAGGACACTTTTGCACCTGCAGGTATATCCAACTTTCCACGCCAAAGAAAGGAGCTGCACAGCCCATTGATCTTCTTAATAACCTGCTTAGGAAGAAAGAAAGCACTAGTCCAAAAACCTATAATTCCCGAGATAACAGAGGAGATCAGAGTTAACCGTCCTGCCAAACTCAAAAACTTGTGAGTCCATGAGTTTAATTTCTTTCTGATTTGAGATAACAAGGGATCGCAATCTCTAACCAAAAGCTTTCGGGAACATAAAGGGAGACCCAAGTACCTAATTGGAAGAGAAGAGGGCTGCAAATTGAATATTTCCTTTAACCGACTCAAACTGCTCTCATTTAACCCATAACAAAACATAGAGGTCTTCTCAATATTCATTCCCAACCCGGACATATTCTCAAAATCTGCAAGAACTGACATAACTCCTCCCAAAGATTGCTCAGAACCCTCTAAGAAGATCAATAAATCATCGGCAAAACAAAGATGTGTAAGCCTAAGATCCTCACATCCAGGATGGTATTTGAAAGATCCATTTTCTGCTGCTTTATTCAACATAAGAGATAACACATTCATTACCATAACAAACAGAATTGGGGATAATGGGTCTCCCTGGCGTAAACCTGTCCTTCCTTTGAAAAAACCTGAGGTAACCCCATCGATACTAACACTAAAAGAAGGGGAGCAGACACATGCTTTAATCCAGTTAATAAAAACAAGAGGAACCTTATATGCTCGAAGAGAGCTGAGAAGAAAGTCCCATCTGACAGAATCAAAGGCTTTTGAGATGTCTACTTTGAGTGTAATTCTTGCCTTGCCTTTATCAATATGATAGCGTTGCACAACTTCTGAAGCTAACAACACATTCTCCAATAACAATCTATCCTTAACAAAGGCGGTTTGATTGGGAAGTATAAGGTTAGGGAGAAGAAGCTTTAACCTGTCTACTAAAAGGCGAGAATTGATCTTTTATGCCATCGTCCTTAAATTCGACATCTCTTGTCCTAATTCCAAAAAGACCAGGATCTGTAGAATTGAAGGATTTTCGGCCTATTTCTTATCTTTTTAAATTACTTAGATTTGTTTCCTTTGTTGGCTTCAGTTTTCCTAATATTTTTATTGGTTTGTTTTCAATGCTTTTGCAATTCTGTTCCTATATTTTCTATTCTGTAACAAGATTTTCTCATTTTATATGCATTGATAACAGAATATAGAAAATATACAACTTGTACAATTTTTAATTGACTTAATTGCTAGTCTGCTACTGATAAAAAATTAAAAAACTGATGACATATTATGAAGTATTTATAAATATTAAAACTATCATTTTTTTCCACAAAAATCAAAAATAATTAAAATAATATATAAATATTTAGCTAAAATATAGCTTTATTATTAAAACTAATTGTATTATACCCCCATTAAAATATTTTGCAAATCACCACATTTTAAAAAGCCAAAAAATACCCATCAAATTAAATATATGGAAAAATGGGTAGAAAAACCCTCACCTTTCCTAAAAACATATAAAAAATCCTCAATTTGAAAAGAATAAATCATAAATTAAATTTTTTTCGTTTATTTTTGTTTTAATATAACGATTTGTTTAAATTTAAGTTGAGTTTATTAATATTAGGGTTTATTTTACCACTTATAAAAAGGTGAGGGTTTAAAAACCCACAAAAAAAGTTGAGGGTTTTTAATATGTTTTTAAGAAATGTGAGAGTTTTTTTACCCATTTTTCCCAAATATATCAATAGATAGATTATAGATATCATATCCTACAGAAATAAATTAGTTTACATAAATGCCACGTAAAATTTAATAATAAAAGAAAATTTGCAAGAGAGTTTATACAAGTAAAGTATATTTAAAATCAGAATAATATAAAAACTTTTACTCACGCAATCTTTCACGCGTCTTTAAAACCGCGTTAAAACGTCACTTCACCATCAACCCTATTTATATCCAACCAACACATTCACTTCTCACAATTTCTTAAATCTTTTTTTTTCTCTCTAAACAACAATGTCAAAGAACGTTTCAAGAAACTGCTTAGGTTCAATGGAAGACATCAAGAAAGTTTTCCAACGATTTGACAAAAACAACGATGGAAAAATCTCTATTGATGAGCTTAAAGACGTGATAGGAGCTCTCTCTCCAAACGCTTCACAAGAAGAAACCAAGTCTATGATGAAAGAGTTTGATCTTGATGGTAATGGTTTCATTGATTTGGATGAGTTTGTTGCTTTGTTTCAAATCAATGATCATAGTACGGATAGTAATGAGATTAGAGATTTGAAAGAAGCTTTTGATTTGTATGATTTGGATCGTAATGGAAGAATCTCGGCTAATGAGTTACACTCGGTTATGAAGAATCTTGGTGAGAAGTGTTCGGTTCAAGATTGTCAAAGGATGATTAGTAAAGTTGATTCTGATGGTGATGGTTGTGTTGATTTTGAAGAGTTTAAGAAGATGATGATTAATGGTAATGCTTGAAGAAATCGATTTAGAATTTGGGAAGATTTAATCCTTTTTTCTTTGTAAATATTGTTTTTTTTTTCTTTTATGATTTGGTCAATCTAATCTTTGTTAGGATTTAGGTTAATTAGGAGTTTTTATTTTTTTTAGGTTTTATCGATTAATCTAGAAGAATCTCTATGTTGCTTCTTTAATGGCTCTGACCTAATGTTAGGGAATATTGTTGATGACCTAATTAATCGATTAATAATAATACAAAAAGTTGATTACCTTTTTAAGACATTTATTAATATGGTTGGTTTGGTTTGGTTTGATCATGTGCATCTTGTGTCGATGGTTACACTTAAAGAACATGATCCCATGTGATCTTAACCGTATCTCGCTGGTGCATTAATTTACATGTTATTACGATCCGATTATTGTGTGTTAGCAATTAATACACAAGTATAAAAAAGAAACTAGTGTTTAATATGTCATGATTATTTTTAAGATCTCCAAGATCTTTAGATTATCCATAGGGATATTTAACTTGACATTTAGAATATTTAATAGATTCTCAAATTAAAAGATATGTTTAAGATCTTTTTTGAGATCGGAGATATATATGCCTAATCTAAAAACTATCGAGAGAGATACTTGCCTAATCTTAATCAACTTGAGAATTAAAATTAAAACAAAAATGTTCTATATATGTTAATATGTAATGTATTAATGTTCTGATTTAGGGTTCTTTTTGTACTAGGCTGATAGGCTCGGCCTAGTCCGTTGACAGCTCGATCGGCCCGTCACAAGCCCGAATCCCCCAGAAAGTCAGTCAGGTTATTATTGGGCTTTTATGGGCTTTCATTAATATAATACTTTTAGGTCAATATTGAGAATTTGATAACCTTACGCCAACATTTTGAAATGCAAAACTTAATAACGAATTAACGATCTATAAAATACATCTAGAAATTAAGATTGAAGAACATACATAGAGCATCTAGAGAATATAACTGAATAAATCCTGTTATCCAAAACATGAATACACAATCAAGTCGTCATCATCAACTTTTTTTAACACCAACTTCTATAAATCTGCAAAAGTGAAAGATCATATGTTTATGAAAAACTCATGATCCAGTCATATAATTTCACAACATTAAATTATATGAACAACCAATTCATCACATTTCACAACATTAAATTATATGAACAACCAATTCATCACATTTCACAACATTAAATTATATGAACAACCAATTCATCACATCACCAGTCTCATCATATGCTAAAATCTCTTCCTAAGCTATTTGCTATTTTTGTCTTTAGTATCAAAATTACATCTTCAAACTCTGCATAAGTCATAACTATATATAATCTTATAAATTATCATAAAAATATTTTAGAGAAAATGAATACTTCATCTAATGATAAAATACAAAATAAATGTTACTTGATTTGGATAATAATAGAAAAATATTTTTGATATTGGATTTTATGGTGTATGGGAGAGTCTATTGATAAGGTGATGAGAGTTTAGGAATTGGAAGAAGTTATATTTACTCTCATAATGATAAAGGTTATGATACATATGTTTATATAGAGAGGAGAATGATAAACCTAATTAACCTAGTTTCCTAATATACACAAATACATAAATGCGATAATTATTAGAAATATATTCAAAGATATTCTAGATTATTCTATATCCTTTTTTTAGAGTCTTTCGTGTTACTAGATTATCGAGTTGACGTAGTTCGATCGCGTATTACTATTTTTTTGAACTTCTTATGATTTTAACATTGTAATATTTATCTAGTACAAAACCACTAGCGTATGAGTGGTCACACGGCTAAAAAGGTCTTAATTTCCATGCCATAAAACTCGGTAAAGTAACTCATTCTTTACCTATAGAGGAAGCGATGCACTTTAAAGGAACCCTAAGGGTAAGGATGATGGACGTGGCCTATTTACTAATCCGGCTTGGTTGGAATAAAATTAAGACCATCGATAAATGATCTAAAATGAAAAAAAAACAAACAAAAAAAGACATGATGGACCTGGCCTATTTACAAGCTCATCATAGGCCCATTTTTGGTAGAACAGTTCCATAGTTATCAATGATACACGTCCTGCTGTACGTTCTTCTATGTATTTTGTCTTTGTTTGCGACAGAATCTAATAGATATCTTACCTTGCATAAGCGAATAGAGAAAGAGAGACTGTTGACAAAAATAAAATATATGAGAGAGACTGAAAGAGACTGTGACAGAGATGTTTTGTGTCCACGGGAATGGATTGTGAGTGGAATGGTAATAATATGTAGACACTTCTTTAATTGTTTTTGTCTTGACATCGTCGATATTTTCAGTCTTAGCTTGGTTTTTTACTTCTATGTGTCACTCTCAATGTGTGTATTATTAAGTTACAACTTCCATAAAATATTTGTTTATCAAAAAAAGAGTTTTAATTATTTACCCATTTAAAGTTTTGAATATGTACTAAACGACCAAAATTTTGAGAAGTAATTTGCGAAACAACAACGTAAAAAACAGGAGTACTGTGGCTGCAAGTTGCAGAGTTTTAGGTTGAAAGTTGAAACTGGACAAAATACTTTCAGGCAAGATCTTTATCATTTGAATCTATAGGATTTAATTGGTACCATTTCCTATTTAATCATTTATTAAGGTTTTCAAAAGATGACAGTCAAAGGAGGTGATATGAGTTTGCGGTAAAAAAATGGTAAAAGTATATTTTTATGTTAGTTTATTTATAGTTTTTGTTTTTATTTTAAAGTGTTTACTAAAGTGTTACACAAATAATTGTTTAAATTTTAAAATCTCTCTTTTATATATCTTTTGCAAATTTTTTATATCAAATACTATTTAATTTACTGCATCTTTTCTATTCTTACCAAGCGGAATATAACTCAACCGCCAATTCTTACCATGTCATGACATTTTTTTATAACATGTTCAAAAGCTCACTCTCACATCTACTTTATAAAAAGAAAAAAAAATTGAGTAACATAACATGAGCGTTAATATATATCATCTATGATTAAACTCACCATATGTAGGTCAAAAGAGCAATGCTTTATAGATAGCATAATATTTTGTCAATTTTATACAATTGTTCACTGTGAAGCCAAGTGGTATATACTAGTACTTTTGTTGTATCATTATCATAGTTCAAATCCTTGTAATCTATTTTGTAAAAAGAAAAAGCAAACAACCATTTACCGTCGATATTTTTCTTTTATTGTAACAGTAAATTTTACAATACAACTTCCAAAGAGCAGTACGCTCGATGAGGAGAGAGTGCAATGGAAGGAGACATTGTGAGACATCAACTCCAACCACGCAACTCATCATTTGGATCGACAAAAAATTTGAAACCAACTCTCAACGATTCGGGCTATGGACGATAAGAGACCATGCTTCCAAGCTTGGTTTGCCTCTAGAATTTAAAATTTGTAATCTCTCAAGTTTATTTCTATCTCCAATTCTCAAATTATTCAGAAACATTTGCATTTGATGTAACAACCGTTATATAATTCAATATTACATTCAAAAACAGATATTTTACAATCTAAAAGTGATATTCAGTTTTTATGTATTTCAAACTATCTGGTGTTCAAAAAAAAAAAAAAAAAGTATTTTAAACAATCCAATAATAACCGTGGATAAAAAAATCAAATATGTAATAAGAAAATATTTACTATTCCTGTGTAATAGAATAACGCAGTTGATGATAAAGAATTAGTAAGGGCTTTTTGTGTAGAAAAAGAGAAAGGAACGTGCATGGTCATCGTCCACGAACAATTTTCCAAATGAGACAGAATTTCATAAAAGCGGTAAGGTGTCGAGTCGTCTTCATATAAAAGTTCATTTCACACTTTGGATTCATCCCACGAAGGTAATCATACACAATAATTGTTTATTCTTTCAAAATGATAGAACTTGATTATACTGTTATGGACTTTTTCCGACATTTATATGATAATACTAGAAAGAATAAACAATTTTCAGTACTTGATTGTTATTTTTAACGGTTTCTTATCCCATGTAAATTTTATTTTAAATGATATTTATTCAGCAAAATTAGGTTTTAAAATGTAAAAAAAATGAAAAATCGCATATTATCTGAAACCCATATTCACAACAAATTCTGATTCTGTTTTGAAAAATAAACTTGACTTAATGAAACGTACAATTGTTTTTCTAACCATTCTTTAGTGGTAAACTTTAACTTTGTATATATTTGCAAAGAATGAAATGTAATACCCCGGTTTCAGGAATATAGTGGTGCATGCATAGAGGTTTAAAAGAATTGATTTGGCCACCTATGTCACCAAAGTGCACTTATCTTTTCGGTCAACTGTCATGAGATAACTCAACAGTTAAGCGTGCTTCGGCTGGAGTAGTTTTAGGATGTGTGACTTTCCGGGAAGTGATTGTCGGAACTGTGTGAGTGAGGACAAAACACAGGGAAAGATCATGTGATGATTTGTATGGTTGGTAAACAAGTCTTTAAAACCTCTGTCACCAAAGTGCACTTATCTTTTCGGTCAACTGTCATGAGATAACTCAACAGTTAAGCGTGCTTCGGCTGGAGTAGTTTTAGGATGTGTGACTTTCCGGGAAGTGATTGTCGGAACTGTGTGAGTGAGGACAAAACACAGGGAAAGATCATGTGATGATTTGTATGGTTGGTAAACAAGTCTTTAAAACCTCACGGACGTAGCGGACCGGCCGTCGGATAGGGGTGGACCATGGACCCAAGAGAGGACGTGGGACCCACTGGTAGAGGCGGTCGGGACGTTACAGAATATATATCTTAAGGTATTTTCTTTTATAGCGTTCATGCAAAATATGACTGGTAGGTTCGTTATAGCTCTTTATAAAGTTGAATGGTAGATTTGTGTGCGTGGACCATTGTCCTCTTCTCTTCGAGTTAAAACTTTACGTAATTCAGTAATCAGGACTTACTAAATTCATTAATCAGGACTTACTTAGTTGTCAATTACGTATAACTCTTTCTTTGTGTAATTAATAAATAATCCACTTTTAATCAAATGTAAAGTCGTTTATTTACGTTGTTGCATATACGACATTGAACATGTTGGAATTGGTAGATTCATTCGTTACACATGTACGTGTGTAAACTTTCAATATAATAAAACACTAATCAATCATAAGTCCTTTCATGTTCTCGGGTTGGCCCATATTAGCAACCATGAGGTGTGCCGGTACAGACGTACGTATAAGAAACTGCATTATTATACACGAACATACTTAAACAAATCTAATCAATCTTTGCAATAGTTTTAAATAATACAATTTCAACGGTTACGGTTAGAACAACTTGGCAAGTCCAGCCAAAAAGATGTAGACGTTGCCGTATGTTATATCTCTATTGCTTCATTGATACATGCACAATACACAATACACAATACACAATACACGTATGCTACGGAGTTATATTGATACAGGACAACAACAATGGTCCAAAACTTGTAATAAGGACAAGAGGTTCTTTTAAGAGGAGCGATGAAGAAAGATAACAAAAATTTGGCGAAAGGTTCCATGCATCTTTTGCTTTTTTTGTCCCATGCAATTATAGTTCAACCCGAAGAAAATGGATATTAGTTGCCAAATTTTTGTTAACATGAAGTCCATAGCTTTTCTTTTAATAGTTTTACGTAAATAAAAAATTTGATTACTGATTAAATTACTAGCAAATATGTTGTAAATGAATTTGATACAAATTATTGACTAATACCAGCGAAAATAGTTTTGTAATAAGCTTTTTATGTAGAGAAAAATTGTATTACGTTGCAGAGTCAAAAAAAAAAATTTGTTAAAGGATGCAGTGTTAAAATTCCTCATGATATATGGTATAATATCTTTGAGAAAAATATATGTATCCTAATTATAATTTTATCTAAAAATAAATAAAAAGGTTTGTACTTTGTGCCTTTGTAGTTCGCAAAGTCAACTAGTTTTTTTTTTTCCTTTTTTTTTTAAAACTGCAACAAGTAAACTAATTTCACTCTTATGTTACCATATTTTTCCACAGAAGTTAGGAATCTAAACTGGAGTTATTTGCATGGAAAAATTACTTCACAAGTGATGAGAAAATGACATCAGCTGTTTTATATAGAGATATCAACACTTTTGCGCAAACATAATAGGATTTACTAAAAGAAAAGTCCTTGTCAGTTGTCACATAATTTGTTGAAAACAATTGGACTCGACACTTCTCTTTAAACAGCCAGAATCATCTATGAAGGTAGAAAATAAAATCTTATCAGTTTAATTAATTTTCAATGCAACTACACATACTTTTATTTGTGGCTAGTTTTTTTTCCTTGTTGATGTTAAACCGTGAAAGTTCCGTACCCAATTCTTATTGAAAGAATAACCCTGTCCCAAAAAAAAAGAGTGAACTGAGGACAAAAAAGAACCAACGCCTTTGTAGTATCACTAAAAATTTGGGATTTACAGAGGATTTTTTACCTCTAATGTTTGATAAGAAATAGAAGAAGAATAAAAAAGTATCAGAATGTCGAGAAACAACTCATACTTTGTTATGAACAAACCAAGATCCTTACACGTACAAGTTATACTGTCTCCATTTTTCGTAACCCTAGCTACTTGCTTCCATTATTGTTTCAACTTTCAAGTGAATAACAAAAATTGGTATATATATAACTATATTTGTAACTTATAAGTACAGAAAAACTAACTTTATTTAAATATTAGACCAAAAATATAAACTTGACCATACAATCTGCCTAGTTTGCCATAAGACATCTTTTCGTGTTCAAACTTTCTTCTGCTTCTGATATTCTTAATTGAATGATTTATATTGTAACAAACGTTGCCACCTTTGAATTTAATTTAGTATACTTCAATCAATAATTTTTTTCCCTTTGTAAATAATATTTATATACTAATATTTTTTTTGTTTCAAATTAAAAGTAAAAACAATACAAACTTTAAAGATGCCTAAAGTCATTTATTCATACACACTAAATACGGAAGCAAACCCACACACAAACTTAAACAAACGGTGAGAAACACTAGTCAAGTTCTACAGTCTCTCCATCAAACAGACTCCAAAGTTGCTCAAGGTCAAACCCCAAAGTGGCCCCCTGTTCAGTTGTCGTTTCTTCCGGAACTATGGCATCTGCTTCTTGGCTCTCCTCTAGTAAATTCTCCAACCACATATTATCTCCATTCATTAGATTATTAACAAAATCATCTTTCTCATCATCTTTGTTACATGTGATACTATTTTCACAAACATTATTGTTGTTGAGTCCAAGGCATGAAGGAATTAAATCAACTTCTGGCAGACCACTGAGATGGCTACAGCCATTGTTTACGGAGAAGGATCGAGGTTGAGGCTTAAAAACATTGATTTTTTGGCTACAGCCATTGTTTACGGAGAAGGATCGAGGTTGAGGCTTAAAAACATCGATTTTTTGGACCGGTGTTGTAGGAGGGGAAATGATGTTTTTCTTTTTCATTTTAGTCTTACAACATGGTTCATGTTTCTTACTCAGATGGGTGTTCCAGTAATTTTTGACATCATTAGCGGTCCGACCAGGCAATCGACCAGCAATCAGGGACCACCTAAACATTGTTAAACAATATACATATAAGTTATTAGTGTTGAACTTATGGCTCTCGAAATAATTAGTATCGAGTAAACAATACCTATTTCCGAGAAGCTTATGAAGGCGAAGAAGAAGATCAACTTCATCAGAGCTAAATCTTCCTCTCTTGATACTTGGCTTTAAATAGTTCAACCATCTTAGTCTACAACTCTTTCTGCACCGGTTTAGCCCTACGAAACCAATAATGGACATTAATAATACCAATTAAGAAAGCTTTAGTGTCTCCATCTATATTTTTTTTTATCTTTTATCTTGAAGAATCTAAGCACACCAATAGAAATAATTTACTGTTCCAACACGTTAGTACAGAAATTTTCAGTGAGATCACTCACTCACAAGGACAACCCAGTAAAAGAATTTAACGATTTTACAGAGGTTAGCATCTTCCTTGGTTGTGAAGAATAAGTTATATATATGCAACGTGAATAAAAATAGTATCTTATTTTGTATCTTTAGATTTATGTAAAATTATTCGTTTAGGTCCAACATAAAAATGAACAGCATAAATAATTTTAATGAATCACCATTTTTTTTTTTTTGTTTTACTCTACACTAGCATGAAACAATAATTTATTCATTAATTAAAACAATAAAAAAGTAAAATAATGATTTGTGTACCCGGATCTTATTTAATTTTACGAATCTTATATAGAAAGAAAGGAGAATATTCTTTGTGATGAATATTTTGTGTGTAAATAACATACCAGCTCTCAAAGGAACTTGGTGCCATTTGCCTTCACCATACTTATCAATACATTGCTTCAAGAGACTATCTTCTTCAGCAGTCCATGCACCTTTTCTTAACCCTTTCGACGAACCTTCCATGGAGCAAAGATAAATATAAAAGTATCTGAAAAAGTAGACTTTTAAGAAAAAGGTCGTGGAATGGGGATTGTGGCTTCCCAAATCTTCGGAGGACTTATTGACAATGTGAGCATTTGAGCGAATATATACACACGTGAAGGAGATAGAAAAATGACGTGCATGTTGGATATCCACATTTCATGTATTAGTGGTCGTGCTTAATTTGCTAAGTTATTGGTTGGTTACTGATTTGACTAGAGTCTAGAGATAAAGTTCATAGCACCTTTTTCCAGTACTTAAAACATATTTCTTAACAAAATTAGGAGAAAGGACGATTAATGATTGGTCGCAGATGGTTTACATGATTATAAGAGATAGTAATTTCATGCACATGAATGAAATAGAACATAATAGAGAAATAGGGTGGACGTATAACAAAAAGGGTTTGTTAGTAAAAGACGTAGTTTTAAGTTTGTTATTAGGAAAATGTGTATTTTTAAGTTCTAACTAGATTTTAACCCGCGGTACACCGCGAAATTATTTATTTTTTAAAGTTAGTATATATAAAATTTTATAAATTGTATATCCTTATTTTATAGTTTACAATTGTTATTAAGTAACGGTATACCACGAGTCCACGAGACAATTGTTAATAAACTGAGGATTTAACCCGTATTAAATCGGCATGTTAATGATATTTTAAAATTTTATAAATATTGATTCAAACTCTTCCGCCATATAAACCCGTTCCGAAATATAACTCATCCCGTAATTTCTTAACCCGTCCCGTGATTTATTTTCTAAAAGTAGTAATTTTAAAATTTAATCATTATTTATTATATATAAAAATTTACAAATTGTATCATTCCCTTAGACATTTATATTTTAATAAACTGAGGATTTAATCTGTATTAAAGCGGCATGTTAATGATATTTTAAAATTTTATAAATATTGATTCAAACTCGTCCACTATATAACCCCGTTCCGAAATATAACTCATCATATAATTTCTTAACCCGTCCCTTGATTTGTTTTTTAAAAGAAGTAATTTTAAAAATTTAACAATTATTTATTATATATAAAAGTTTGCAAATTGTATCATTCTCCAAGATATTTATATTTTATAGTTTACAATTGCTATTAAGTAACATTATACCACGGGACAATTTTGGGTTTTATACAATCTTTTCTAAGTGAGACTGATTTGATATGTTTAATATTGGTGATATTAAAAAACAATTAAGGATTTAATCCATATTGAAGCGGCAGATTAATGATATTTTAATTTATTAATTAATGTTAATTGAAAACCTGTCCCGCCAAACCCGTTCCGCCAAAAAATCCATTTATTTGATTAATGTTGATCTTATTTATGATATGATTCTGAATCATTGTCTAAATATTTTAGTCGATGTGGAACGTTAAACACACATTTTTCGTCAATTGGATAATATATGTCCGTTTTAAAAATTTCGAATCACAGTATATGCAGAAAAAATATTGATTTTTTTTTTTTACTTTATATATTATATGATGACTCAAAACAGTTAAAAAGAAATCAAACAAAGATGATAGGAGAATCATATTTCTAAATTTTAATCAAATATTCTAAATATCTAAATTATTAAATATGGAATATCCGGTGTATGAGTTAGGTTAAATATAACCCGACCAAACAAATTTTTTATGACTAAAATTTGTAAACGGATCGGATTGTATCCAAATGCATTTTGCCTCACCCGCTAAAAATGTACTTCAAAAATAGTAGTATAGATTGAATATTAGGTAATTTTGTAGTTAGTTTTGTAGGGTCTACAGACTACACTATATAAATGACGAAAAGTTCTTGTTTTTACTTTTTAGTGAATAGCCGTCTAGGCCGATTTTTTAATATTGGTTTTTATATATATTTTTGATGTGGGTTCTACACAAATAAGAACCAAAACACATTTTCTCTCTTTTAGTCATATTTTGATTTTGATTTATTATCGAGTAAATTTCTTTAATTATACATGATTTTTTTTGGAACAAATTATTTTTTTCTCTGATAAATTGGTTAACAACATATTTTATCACAATATTTTTTTTATTTAGTTAAAAACTTTATATTATAGTTTACTTTAAGTTTGTTACAAAATTAAAATTTAACATCTATGTATACCCTTAAGTTTTCCTAAATTTTAGTTTCGCAAATAAATTATTTTTAAATTTTACTTGCTTAACTACAAAAAAAAATTAACATGTGTACTTCGCGGGGTACAAGACTGTGTATCTTGTAGTGTATTCTACGGAGTACATGGTGGTGTGCTCTCTAGGGTATATGATGGTGTACTCTCTAGGGTACATGACAGTGTACTCCGCGAGGTACAAAAACGGTGTATGTAGTACGACACACGACGCTCTACTCCGTAAAGTACATGACAGTGTATTCCGCGGGATACATAAAGGTGTCCTCTGGGTACATGAGATTACACTTTGCAAGGTACATGATGGTGTACCCCTAGGTACATACCTGTGTACTTTGCATGCTACATGACTCTGCATGATAAATGACAGTGTACTCCCCTAGGTACATGATAGTGTACTTTCCTAGGTACATGATAGTGTACCCCGCGGGATACAAGATGATCTACCAATGTACTTCACATGGTACAGGATGATGTATTCTGTGCAATACATGACGGTGTACTCACCAGAGTATAGTACGGCGTACTCTGCGGAGTACATTACAATATACTACATAGGAGACATGATGGTCTACTTAACAAGATACACGGTGGTTTACTCCGCATGGAATACGACGTTCTACTCTGAAGGGTACAACACGGTGTGCTCTACATGATACATAAGGGTGTATTCCGCAGAATACAAGATGATGTACTAGGGCTCATGTAACAATGAGATAACCGGGGCAGTTTTCAATGGTTTAGGTGGAGTTTTCTTTGTTTACGGCTCTGGAGGAACAGGAAAAATATTTATTTGGAAGACACTATCTGCGGCTATTAGGTCTAGAGGTCTAATATGTCTTAATGTCGCCTCCAGTGGCATTGCTTCTTTGTTGTTGGAAGGAGGAAGAACAGTACATTCAAGGTTTTCTGTTTGCAAGATCAAAGCTAAATCAGATTTAGCAGATTTGATTAAAGAAGCATCTCTCATAATCTGGGATGAAGCGCCAATGATGAGCAAGTTTTGTTTCGAAGCTTTAGATAAAAGCTTCTGCGATATTATCAAACACGCAGAGAACAAGGTATTTGGTGGAAAGGTAGTTGTATTTGGAGGTGATTTTAGACAAGTACTTCCAGTAATTACTAATGCTGGTAGAGCAGAAATTGTTATGTCATCTCTAAATTCTTCATACCTTTGGGATCACTGCAAAGTTTTAAAGTTGACCAAGAACATGCGACTACTAAACAACAGTTTAAGTGCTCAGGAAGCTAAAGAAATCCAAGAATTCTCAGATTGGTTGTTGGCTGTTGGTGATGGTAGGATCAATGAGCCTAATGATGGTGAGGTGGTGATAGATATTCCTGAAGATTTGCTGATTACAGAAGCAGACAATCCAATAGAAGCAATTACTAGGGAAATTTATGGAGATCCAACTAAGCTTCATGAAATCCGTGATCCTAAATTCTTTCAAATGAGAGCTATTTTAGCACCAAAGAATGATGATGTCAACACAATCAATCAGTATATGCTTGAGCATTTGGATAGTGAGTATACTTTAACCCTTAACTATTTACTTGCTTATTATATAATCATTGCTAAGTTGCTACTGTAAACAACTAATCATATCCCTTTTTTTTCTACAGGTCCAGAAAGAATTTATCTATCTGCTGATAGTATAGATCCTTCAGATTCTGATGCTCTTAACAATCCTGTTATTACTCTAGATTTCTTAAACAGTATCAAGGTTTCAGGTTTGCCTAATCATGCTTTGCGTTTAAAGATTGGTGCTCCTGTTATGTTGCTTAGGAATTTAGATCCTAAAAGAGGCCTTTGCAACGGCACTAGACTTCAGATTACGCAGCTATGTAATCAGATTGTGGAAGCAAGAGTTATAACAGGAGACATGATTGGTGATATCATTTTTGTTCCTCTCATAAACATTACACCTTCAGACACCAAACTGCCATTCAAGATGCGTAGAAGATAGTTTCCACTATCTGTTGCATTTGCTATGACTATCAATAAGAGTCAGGGACAATCTCTTGAGCGAGTTGGACTTTACTTGCCTAAACCAGTCTTCTCTCATGGCCAACTATATGTTGCGTTGTCTAGAGTGACTTCTAAGAAAGGTTTGAGAATACTAATACTCAACAAAGAAGGTAAGCTTGAGAAGAAAACAACCAATGTTGTTTTCAAGGAAGTGTTCCAAAACATTGACTGACGCATCAGTACTTAGACTTTATCTACAACGAAAGCCTTGAAGGAGGTAAGTTTAGTTACCATTTCCTTTTTAAGATTTCAATTATGGTCTAAAAAAACACCACACACAATTTTAATGCATCAATCTTTGTTTTTTCTATTGCAGGAACCTGATTTCTAATCAACCAGACAGTTTCAACATCAAAGATGCAAGGAGATCGGCAATAAAATGTCTAACTTCATACTGAACTGTAGTAAAATTCATTTTCATACTCTAAGTTCTGCAATTTCCGTTTAAAATAAAACAGACAAAGTTGCTGTACCAACATGATTGGTTTCTTGAGACTAACCTTGTTTTCTTAGGTAGTTGATGAATTCTCCTCTTTCTATTTTTTGACTTCTGTGTCCATCTTCGTAAGACTTTGTGCTGGATTTTTGCTCAGTAAACTAGCATATTTCAAAGTGAACTTAATATCAATAGTTGGACAAACTTTTTAAGCTAATCTCAGAATTTCAGAAAACATGATACATGTTTCTATTTTTATAAATAGTAGATAAAAGAAAAAAGTTTGAGAATTTATTTTATTTACGTAATGAATGAAATTGATTGCATGACAAAGGGCTTGCTATAGTTTTTCAAATGGTTTTTAGTTTTAGTTTTTCCAAAATTTAGTTTATAACCAACCATTCAAGATTTTGAGAAAAGTGGATTCCCTAAGAAATAGGAAATCTAGATTCTAAGGGTTTTTATCAATTTGTTAACAAAATCCAAAATCCCATTTTAATGAGATTTTAAGATTTCTTCTACGAGATATTTTTTATAAAAAAATTTGCTTTGTTTTTTATTTTATTTTTCAAAAACCAAAAACTAAAATCTATAATCTAAAAACTAAAATCTATAATTTAAAAACCACTTTAAATCTTCTAAACATTTATGGCCACATTAAATTGCAGTTAGTATCGTAGACTTTAACAATAATTGAATTCAACTTGTAACTTAACCGGTGGAAAAAAACATCGACGGCTTTTAGAGAAAATGTTTGGAAATTCATACAAGTTGTATTATAACATGTCCAAATTCCATCGTAGCCATTAACGTACACCCCAATGAATTCTTAACCAAGAAATCTAGATTAGATCAATCATCTCATCCTATGAAATTCCTTGCGAATCCACTGACATTCTTAACCAAGAAATCTAGATTTGATCAATCTTCTCAACTGCCTAAATACCAAAGCATTTCTTGAGACACCATATCCAAAATCAAGCCAGCCTTGTAATGCTTCAGACCATAAGGTGGTTTTGTAACACCCTGGTTTCAGGAATATGGTGGTGCATGCGGAGAGGTTTAAAAGAATTGATTTGGCCACCTATATTACCAAAGTGCACTTATCTTTTCGGTCAACTGTCCAGAGAGAACTCCACAGTTAACCGTGCTTGAACTGAAGTAGTTTCAGGATGGGTGACCTTCCGGGAAGTGATTGTCGGAACTGTGTGAGTGAGGACAAAACACAGGAAAAGATCATGTGGTGATTTGTAGGGTCGGTAAACAAGCCTTTAAAGCCTCCCGGACGTAGCGGACCGACCGTCAGACAGGGGTGGGCCCATAGACCCGTGAGAGGATGTGGGGCCCACTGGTAGGGACGATCGGAGCGTTACAAGTGGTATCAGAGCCGAACCCAGACGACTGTGAAGTCAAGAGAGCTCACACCGTAGGGGGTGATGGTCTTGGTGCGCAACGAGGACGTTGCGATATGTTAGTAGGGGTGAATTGTAACACCCTGGTTTAAGGAATATGGTGGTGCATGCGGAGAGGTTTAAAAGAATTGATTTGGCCACCTATATCACCAAAGTGCACTTATCTTTTTGGTCAACTGTCCAGAGAGAACTCCACAGTTAAGCGTGCTTGAGCTGGAGTAGTTTCAGGATGGGTGACCTTCCGGGAAGTGATTGTCGGAACTGTGTGAGTGAGGACAAAACAAAGGGAAAAATCATGTGGTGATTCGTAGGGTCAGTAAACAAGTCTTTAAAGCCTCCCGGACGTAGCGGACCGGCCGTCAGACATGGGTGGGCCCATGGGCCCGAGAGAGGACGTGGGGTCCACTGGTAGGGACGGTCGGAGCGTTACAGGTTTCTCTTGAAATTTCTCAAATGCAAGTTCACATTTCAAACACCGAATCTGGAAAAAAAATCAGATTTTGATAATAATTCTAAAAATTTTCTTTTTAGATGAGTTTAGAGGAGAAAGAGTTGTTTTTTAAAATCCAATGGCGATGTAGTAAATAGTTAGAACAGTATGGGATAAATTGGACAACTAAAAAGTGAAATCTCCCCAAAACAAAACCCTAATTAAATCTACCCATTTTCTTAATAACAAACTAAAAAACAACCCTCCTACCATGAATTCCCATTTTAAAAATGTGGCATTTGTATATTCTCTTTTAGAAAATATTTTTTTCATAATATATAGAAAAGGGAAATATTACCATTTTCAAATAGTTTCATTAATAACGAGATTTAGCGAGTTAATGTTATAAAAAGAAAAAAAAATAAATGTTATGTGTTTTTTTTTCCAAAGAAAACACTATTTAAAAGTAAATCCTAAGCCTAATTTTGTAAAAGATGTGGCCTCTTAATTTTCAAAATTTTTATGGCTCAGGGCAAATGCCCTTTTTCTCCTTAAGTAAGCCTTGCTCTCTCCTTAAGTAAGCACGACTCTGAAAGTGGATGTTTATGTTTACGGTTTTGTGCAAAAAAAAATCTTTCAACTCGCCAATTTTTTGCAGCTTTACCCTCCAATTCTAAAAAATACAAATGAATCTATACAAAGTAAAAAATAATACGCAATATAAACCTTTTTCGCTACCGTCAAGTTTGTAAAATTTTGATGAATAATATGTCAAATCGAAGCTCTCATGACGAAAAGTTCAATTCTACCTTTTTTTGCACAAAATCCTATTATATAAAACATTTGACTACTAACCTGATCTTGTATTGTTCAATGGAACTTATGTGATATTTATTTAGTGCACATAATTAGTAGGCACCGAAAATGGATTAATATTGTAAAAAAATGGATTATCACCATGTGCTTGGAGTACTAGATCATGAGAGTACATAGAACAAGAAAATGTATTTATAATCAAGTTAGGCGAGTTCAATCAATAAAAATAACCTAATTACATATAATTGTATACAAATATCCTTTATTTTTGTTTCATGTATTGATGATGGTGAAAAAATATTAGGATCTTAGAAATATAAATAATCAGATTTATCCATGAAAATGTATAAATTGATATTTCGAGTCAAAAATAAATCTAATCATAAAAATTATAACTATATCAAATAGATTTAATTTTATTAACTACACAATAACAAATAAAAAAATAAACATAAATTAGCAACAAAAACAATCAACATAATTTTTTTTAATAATTTTCAAAACAAACCCACGCATAGCGTGGGTATTCATCTAGTAAAATAAAAATTTGCAACTTCCACAAAGTACTAATCAATGGAGCGGAGTTAAATAAAATTACAATTATCTCTTAGAAAACAATTTGCTAAAATGATGGTACTTGATTAAATTTATCATTTTATTTAATTATTTATTTAATTTTCTTTGGTTAAATAATCTCGGTGATTCCCATATTTATTTTATATGTTGATCAGAATAATTATTGACTTCACCCCAAAGGGTGATTCTTTTTATATAGTCACTTTTTCTAACCAATCAAAATCTATCATCAAAAAAAAAATTAAAATTCATTGAATTATAAATTTAATCGCTAATCACAATTTTACAAAACTAAAACAATCATATAAATACATTTAATTATAAAATCTAAACTCTAATCACTTCTTTATAAATCCAAACCGATATATAATCTCGTTTAAATGTAGAATCTAAACCTTAATCCTCTTTTATAAACTAAAACCGACATATAACTTTGTTTAGGGCTTGATTGGTTCTCCCGCTAGCACCCGCCTAGCGGTTGTTAGCGGTCGGTTGCTGTTGTTAGCGGTTGGTACCAATCACAGAAACCGCTCCACACCGCTTCGAACCGCTCGAAATCGCTGGATTTCAAAAGCTCCTTCCCGCAAGCGTTTGCGGTTGCGGGCGGTTGCGGTTGGTTTAAAAAAGGAAAGAAACTAAAAAAGAAAAATAAATAAATTAAAATATATATTATCATGTCTTATTTATATTCACGTTAATTCTAAAAAAATAATAATTATCTAACTTTAATTTTCTAATATTAATAATTATTTTTGTTTTCAATATAAAAATTTATTTGAATAATTATTTATGGTTTTTAATCATTAATTAATCATGTTTAAATTTTTTATACTTTTTATAATTATAGTTTCTTGTGTTTTATAATTTTTTTAAATCATGTATTAAATTTATTTTGGTGAACTTTGGTTTAACCGCTATCGTACCCGCTGATCAACCAGTCGTAAATCTCCCGCAAACGCACCCGTTTTCAACCGCTAAACCAGTCGGTCAAAACGCTAAATAACGCTTGAAACCGCAACCGCCCGCTTCCGCAAACTCCCACAACCGCAACCGCAACCGCTGCGTTTAAACCAGTCAAGCCCTTAGTTGTAAAATATTCTAACCGTCTCTTATAAACCTAAATCAACATATAACCTCGTTTAATGTAAAATATAGACCCCAACTCTTTTTTATAAATCCAAACTAACATCCAAAATAAATTTTATTTATTTTATTTACTTTTATTATGTGGTATATTCAGATTAGAAAAAGGGAGTTAATGGTTCATCCCCATAAGTAAACTAAAAATTTACTTATGTAAACTAAATTTACTTTTATTAATGGTTCATCCCCATAAGTAAACTAAAAAAAAAATTTACGCCAAATCCTTGATATTACGACCAATGTTGATTTTGGTATCAACGTCACGCTTGTCAGTCCTACCTTCATCCGATGGTCAACTTGTTTATTTAAGAAAGTTTACGACAAACAACGACGGAATATTTTTTGTGTTTAGTATCCTATACTAATATTTGGGAAGTACATCCTAAGGATCATAACTTAAATTTTGTAAGAAATTACAATATATGCCATTATATAATTCTAATCATAAAATTTATTCTATGTCACTAATATATATTAACGGGTCAACGAGTTTAAAGATATTAAAAGATTTTGTTTATATAATACATAATTAATATAATTCGAGAATATTATATACTAATCAATATTCGAGATTATATAATACATAAATATGTTATATAATACATAAAAATGTTATATAATACATAAAAGATTTTGTTTATATAATATATAAAAATTTTATATACTAATATACTAATATATTATTCGAAAATGTTATTGAAAATTGAAAATGTTATTCAAAATGTTATATAGTAATCCATTATTCGAACATCTTATAAAAAATATCATTGAAAATGTTAATGAAAATGATATATCATTGAAAACATTTTATATCAATCCAATTTATAAAAAATATAAAATGCTATTTTGAATTATAATACTCATATAGTTCGAAAATGTTATATAAATTGAAAATGTTATATAATTCTTCATTTTTTGAAAATGTTACTAAAAATTGAAAATGTGTCTACGTTCTTATATCTAAACAAAATTTATTTTCAACTACAATTCGTAATTTTTGACAATATTTTCAGTTTCCTAAACATCTGTTATCATCTTTGACAATATTTTTAGTTTCCTAAACATCTGTTATCATCAATTTCGTTGTTTTTGATTAAGCTAAACAATACAATATTTTCAGTTTCCTAAATCTTTGTTTCTGACTTCAGTTGATTATATTGTTTAGGTAGTATATTCATTTTTTAATTACGCGGGTCATTGGGTCATCAGACGGGTTTAATTATACTACCTAAACAATATAATCACATAATTTTGTAATTAATTAATTAGGGAGATTTCGTAAATAATAAAATCAATTCAAACTAATAAGGCAAATCCTATACTATTATTTGGGAAGTACATCCTATAAGTCGTAACGTTAATTTTGTAAGAAATTATAATATATGCCATTAGATATCTCTAATCATAATCATTTTAATTCCATTTCACTAACATTAACAAATTAATTAAAAAAACGGGTCAAATAACGAAAAACGGGTTTAAAGATCTAAAAGATATTAGGTTGTTATATTTTGTTAAGATATAAATTCATATTCAAGCAATTCGTAATCTTTGAGAATATATTCAGTTTCCTTAAAATCTTTGAGAATATATTCAGTTTCCTTAAAACCCTTTATAAAAAAAAATAAGTTATAATAGTTGTTATATTCTAGATCGTTTTTTGTTTAGTTTTACGTTTTTTGTTTAGCTTAATCACGCATCCATATAATCAGCTATTCAGTTTCCTTAAAATCTTTTCTAAAGATTGTCAAATCTCTCTGTTATATAATTTTGATCCTATATTCCAAATAATCTAGAATATACCTTTCTAAAATATTATCTAACTATTTTATGCTAATTAATATATTTCTGAATCTCCTAATTATCACAAACAATCTACAACTATAAATATCCATTTAGGTTTGACGTACCTTTCTCACAGAAATCATCTCAGCACCATTCTCATATCCTACAATTAAAAATACAGCAGAAATGGCTATGGTTAGTCCCTACACTCCTATTAACAATTTGAAGCCTGTCAAGACTTTTTGCTGTATTCAAGTTAGTATATTTCATTCGTGGATTCATTTAAAAGGTTCTGGCATGTCTTTGGAAATGATTTTGAAAGATGAGGCTGTAAGTACCATTGAAATTTTATACAATTCTCTTTGTAATATATGTGCCGTAAGTTTTAAGTCATCTTATTTTAATTACAGGGTAACAAAATTCAAGCAAACATCAAATAGGAACATATCAGCAAATTCCAAAGGTATGTTAAACAGTTTTTTTTTCTTTTTTTTTAAACCATGAAACTAGGCCCCACAAACCCAATATAATCCATTAAAAAACTTAGACCCAATACAACTATTTTTTTGTTTGTTCACAATCACACAATAAAATTATCAATTCCTAATTGAACCAAAGAAATTGTTAATCTCATATAAAAAAATACAAATCTAATGCTGCTAAATATATTAAATTCTAAAATATAATATTTTCTCCTTCTTTAGTCAAATAAAATATATAACATTATATCCAAATAGTAATAAATATAAAATATTATGATATATTCCCTTTTATATTATACTATTATACTAAATTATTCCTTATTTTTCGAACAAAATATACAATTTAATTCATGAAAAATATTAAATCCCGTGCTGTATAGCACGGGTCATGATCTAGTTCATATAAACAATATTGTACTAAACATCGCTGAAATGAGATTATCTTGTTAGGATTTGGATCATGAAGATATATACACACAAAATATAAATAGACACAAAATTATAGTAGTTTATCCTCCACATACAAGTTATGTCCAGTGGCATATTTAGAAAATTATTTTATTTTACCTGGACATATAAAATTGTATTATATATTAGAATTTGTGACACAAAGTGTATTATCATCTAACATTTTGGTGGTACAAGTAAATTTTATATAAATTGTGTATGAGGCACTTTCTCCACCTTCAACTAAGGTAGATCTGTCCCTGGTTATATATGTCTACTTTCCAGTGCTTTAGATTCCATTATGATAAAATAAATAAATAATTATTTACAATTGTTATATCTCTCTTAATTTTTTTTTTTTCTAAGAGGAGAGACTATCATCTTTTTTTCAGGAGAAAGTTCTAGTGCAGAAAAATAAAACATTGTTTTTGCAAAGAAAAGCAAATTATCGGGGATGGGCCTTTAGTCAAGTGGTTAAGTCCACTTGACTCCGCCTTCCCCACTAGAGTTCGACTCCACTAAGTCGCGTTACCCCGCGTAGTAGGGATTGGCTATGGATCGGGCCTTGTCGATCCAAAGATGTCAAAAAAAAAAAAAAAAAAAAAAAGCAAATTATCTAACCGTTTTTTAAAACCCTTACCATTTTTTAAAATTAGTTTCTACGGCTCCTACTTAGAGATTAATTACAATCATTGGTCTTCTTAAAATTAGGTCATCAGTTTTCTTATATTTTAGTGAGTGACATGTTCCCCAAAACAACTAAAATCAATCACCCTAGCTTACTTCTTGTTGGGATTAATATACTACATACTTGCTACTTGCTAGGTGTGGATCTGCCTCCTTATCCTAAACTATCACTGCAAGATACTGGACATATGGGTTCATCAGAACACCCACCTTTTTACACCTTTGAGTACACGAACATTGGTAACGCGAACACGATAAATAGTATTTCTTTGAGGATCAAAGGCCATGTTTTTAAATTTTGCCAAACCGTCTAACTAACACCAGTGGTGAGCAGGTCCCTTAGCAATGAGTTTCCCAAGAATACATTATAGATAAAACAGCTCAAGTGACAAAATAGTTCGTGCACGACATTTATACATTTTTGAATCGAACCCAATACACAAGTTTACGTTATATGCTCTAGAACTGAGACTGTTATACACACATGTCAAATATATGCTACTGTTGATAATAAATAGCTACATAAGACTTTAAAAATTCTATACGCTACATCCAAAATTCAGTGACTCACACTAAATATAATTTATATGATAAAAATTTTTTTTTTTTATATGATAAAATTATTTCTACTTAAGAATTTAAAATCAAATAAGATAATAATTTTAATCATAATCTATTCTTTATACTTTTTATCAATAATAATAAAATTTTGGTTAAATTTATCAATAATAACGTTTCTTTTCAACTTTTATTTACTTTAATTATCTAATATAAGCGCACCCAAAACGTTTAAAATATGTAATAAAAAATACTCTTGGGAAATAGAAAGGGTAAAAAGTAGGGATTATTACTGAATTGGGCATTTATTGGGCCAAAAATTTCAGATAAGAGATTATTTACCTGGGCTTCAGTTTTAGGTATTTCTGGGCTACACGAAATTACACATTTACCCTTGTGTTCTACATCTCTTCCTCCTCCTCTCCCCAAGCGCAACCCACCTTTCTTTCCCCAAACCACAACCCTTTTTTCTGACGACAACCATCATCTCTTTCCCCAACCACAACCCTCTTTTCAATTTATTAAGTGTTGAATAAAGAAAACTAAACCCTAGATAATATAGACTAGACCCAAGGGTAAATGCGTAACCGTCAGAGAGAGGTTTTCATGGCCGGAAATGCTATTTCTCCATTCATCTTTAATTCCAGCAATTCATCTTCATCTCCATCTTCTAAATTCTTTGGAGATCATTCTCTTTTGCCTAATTGAGTTGAAATTTGATTTAATTCAGAGTTTAGATTTTTGTTTTTTTAGTTAGGTTGCTGCAGTTTTGAAGGGTAAAATCGTCCTTCCATGACAAAAGTAATGCCTAAAACGTGAGTCCCGACGATCTGTCCCAAATCTATAATTTTTGCTGAAATAAAGCCCAATCCGGTAATTGATTCTAAAAAGTAAGATTATATAAAAAATTTCGGGGTAGAAAAAAAGAAAGAAAGAAACGTGCATGCCCATTGTCCACAAACAATTTTACAAATGAGACAGAAACTCATAAAAGCGGTAAGGTGTCAAGTCGGTTTCATAAAAAGTCCCCAGTTTGTGTCCAAAGCTTCCATTTTGGATTCATCCTATGAACCACGTACGAAGCTAATCATAGAAATTTACCGTAATTATCTTTTATAGACAGACATTTCTTTTCAACTGAACATCGTTGAAATATCAGATGAAAGAGACTGATAATTTAATATCCAGAGAATATTCCGAAAACAACATTTTATATGCTATTTTAATTATACAACTCTTATATGTTATATAAATCATTCTCTTTTTTTTTTATGATAGCACTTAAGCCAAAATTATTTGATTTTTCTCTGAAGTAAGCATCATTTGGTTGAGTAAAAAGTTTTATGTTTGTATGATTTGCTCGAAGAATTCTAAGTGATATTCACAAAATATTTATAATTTTGTTTAGAAAAAATAACGACTAAATGAATATACAATTGTCATTCATATTATATTTTGGACAATTCTCTAAAATTCAACATTTTTTTAAGTTTTTATTCCAAAAATACCATTAATATATTAGTTTTTTCTAATAATACAACAAATACAATATTAAAATGAATCAAAATATATTTTTAATGGTGAAAATATAAACTTTAAATTGAAAATAGGAAATCCAAATATATATTTTCAATTTTATTCATAATTTCTTTTAGGTGAACAAAATAATTTTATTAAAATATTTGTGGTATTATTGGGAAAATAAACTAATGACGGTACTTTTGGATTAAAAACTTACTAGTGTGGTATTTTGGAGTATTTTCATGTTTTTGTTTCTTGTTCAATTGTTATTTATTCTAACCGTTCTTCGGTCTGTAATGCCAAAGAATAAAAAATAGCTCTAATTTGTAGTTTTATAACATTTTATCTCTCGTGTATTTTTTTCATTAATATAATTATATTAGACTTGTATATCGTAATACTAGCTGAATAACGGAATACTTGAATTATGAAATAGCGGAATCAATCGGACGAAAACAATTTTAAATAGAACATATTTAATTTCAACTTGTATCTTTCTTGATTTCTTAATAAAATTTAAATGACCAAAAAAAAAGCTATATACCATTCAAGCATTCAAGCCCATTGTGGCATTGTTATATGACTGGTCGGTTAGGTTAGTAGTTGAATGGTAATCCTTGCGTTGCCCGTGAAATCTTTTCCTCCTGTATTCGAGTAAAAACTGCTTCGGCTACGTAAGTATTTCATTAAACTTAATTACTATGTACCAACTTAATATTTATGGTCCTTTTACGTCCTCCGGTTTTCCCCAATCAGCAAAACCCATGATTGTATACACGCCAAAAATTAAAATAATATTTTCGTCGGACAAAAAAAAAACATGAAAATAATATTCAGAAATATGGAGATATTTCTGAATATTTTTTTTTCAAAATTAATGCCACCAAATTAGGGTTTCTGATATGGTTTTGTTTTGTTTGGTTTGGAACCTTATTGTTTGTTTTTTTACACAAGTGTGTGACCTTTCAATATAAAACATTATTTAATCAGAAGTCCTAGGACACTAGTATTGTTTTATTATACATGCGCAATTGCGAATACTTACAAATGATACAATTTCAACGGTTGCCGTTAGAACAAGTTGGCATGTATTGCCAAAAAGATATATACATTGTCGTATCTTATATCTCTATTACTTCATTGATACATAATATATGTATGCCAGAGATTTAAATTGATACAAGACAACACCAACGGTCCAAAACTTACAATAACAACGGCTATAAATACTTTTAGGAGAAGCGATACAAAAATGATGAAAGTTTCCATGCATGTTTTGTTTTTGTCCCATACATTTCATTTTTTTTTAAATCTAAAACCATCTGTGGGTGTAACAATCAAATAACTCGTTCGCCGGACTTTATAATAGAATTAAAACGTGACACCGACTGGCGAAACGAGAGTTAAAAAATTATGCATGGAAATAATTCAAAAAGAAAGCGCGTGGACCATATGTTCTAAATATCTTACCATGGTAAACAACTAGGCATGGTTTGCATTTATAGTTTATCTCGAAGGAATTTGATATTAATTGCCAAAACATTTGTTTGTTTGTTTGTTTTTATACTTTTAATACATCTTTAGATCAATAAAGCTCAATCCATAATCAATTCTTACTGCACGGGGTAACGCGACTTAGTAGAATCGAATTCCGGTGGAGAAGATGAAGTCAAATGAACTTAATTACTTGACTAAAAACACATTCCTTGCCAAAACGTTTGTTATAACAGCCCATATATATCTTTTATTTAACTACCAGAAAATTAATGGGAGATTTTTATAAATATACTAAATATAATAAGAAATTTGAAAATTACACCAAATTTTATAGTAATTTGAAAACTACTCTTTTCTTGTTAAAAATTGACCATAATACCCTTTACAATAATTTAAGTATTATTTAAATATTAATTTAAATTCTAAAAATTAAATCTAAAACTAATTTTTAATGATATATTTAAAAATTTTAACTAAAAAACGTAATTATATGAAAAAATATTAAAAAAAGTATTTACAATGGTAACTTTAATCTTAATCTAAAATTTTGAATAAATAAAAATATAAAAAATTATTATTGATATATTTATATTCATAATTTATTTAAAAAAGAAGTAATTTAAATTTATATAATTTATAATATATAAAATAATAATTTAAATTTTTTCCTCCATATTTTTCTTTAGACTTATTTCATTTTATGTTGATTTATTAATAAAATCGATTTTTTAAACTAACGACTTATTTTTTACTTCTTTTAACTTAATTTTTTGCATCTTCGATTTTTTTAAAAACAGTCAACTTATGTTTTGGCTCATTGATTTATAACATAGTCGATTTTTTGAACTATTTCTTGATATTTTTGTTCATAGATTTATAACTTTTTTATGTCGACTTGTTTATTCATGATAGACTTACTTCATTTTACGTTGACTTATTATTAAGCTCGATTTTTGTAACTGACGACTTATATTTCATTTCCGTCGACTAAATTTATTTTCTATCGATTTTTTTTAAAACAGTCGACTTATATTTTTGTTGATTAGTTTTTTACATAGATGACTTTTTTAAACTGTTGACTTATTTATTGTTATTGTTGATTTTATAATTTTTTCCGTTGACTTATTTATTCTTGGAAGATTTATTATATTTTACGTTGATTTATTAATAAAGTAGACTTTTTGAACCGTGGACTTATATTTTATTTTTAATCGACTTAATTTTATTTTCTATCGACTTATATTAAAACAGTCGATTTATATTTTGGTTCATTGATATTTTACATTGTGGACTTTTTGAACTACTGATTTTTTAAAATAATTTAATTCAAAACGATTTAATTTAAATTATACAATTATATTTGTAAAAACTATGAAAGAAATATAATGTATTTAAATAAACAAAAATCTAGATAATATTTTATTTTGAACAGATCGACTTTTGAGTTTTTTTTTTTTGTTTTTTGGATATTATCTGATTTAAATATATCATTATCTAAAATTTGGATCAAAAATAATTAAAAACAAAATATCTATAACAAAAAAAACAAAAAATGTGGTAAACAAATTTTCGCTATAATATTTTGAGTATCTGTTTTTTTTTCTAAATATGAACAAGTTTAATTTTAATTTAAAAATAATATAGTTTATATAACTAATTAATCAATTTATTTTATTTTCTGATTTTTTAATTAGTGATTAAGGGCAAAAATGTCATTTTAGGAAAAAATAAAGGTATGTTTCAAATATTTTAAAATTATGGTGTAGCTTTCAAATTTCTATTAAAATACAAGGTACCCATTCAAATTATTTCAAAATTAAATTAAGAACCAGTTATGGATTTGCGATTTTTTAGGTGGTATTTGTGGATTTGCCATTTTTGTTAAAACTTTATGAATTTGCCCTTTCTTAGGTTATAAAAATATGGTTTAACATGCACTTTACCCGTTATGTTTGGATTTAGTCGGTTCTATTTGTTTTTATGGTTTAGTATTTGTTCTAAAGTATTTTAGCCAAAAAAAATCTTAAGTTTGAAATTTTAAATATTCAAAAATGGCAAATCCTTAAGATTTTAGAGAAAATGACAAAATCCATAAATGACACTCTAACAATGGCAAAATTCGTAATAATTCTTTATATTAATTTACAATAATTTCTTACAAAAAGAAATTATGGCAATTCTCAAAAATACCACACTTAGGTTTTGGTTTTCCAAAAATAACATAAAACTAAAATTAACTTTCAACCTCTAACACTAAACTGTAAATCCTATACCCTAAATATAAAATAGTCAATCCAAACCTAAAAATTTAAATTCTAAACTCTTGAAAATCAATTTTTGTGTTTGTGGTATGTTTGAAAAACTAAAATTTTTGGTAATATTTTTGGAACATTAAATTAATAGTGGTATTTTCGGTAACAAGACTTGAAAGTGCACTATTTTGAGGAATTTCTCAAAAAACTAGAAGCATATGTACGTATGAAATAAAATATCTTATAACGTAAGTCTTAACCGGCACGCTATAACCTATTTCTACAAAACTAGGGTTTTATTTCTATAGAATCTATTTCTATAAAAATTAAATAAATTCTTATATTAGGGTTATTTATCGATTATTTTTATAGAATCTATTTCTGTAAAAATTGAATAAATTCTTATCTTTCTTCATGCTGCTACTCTTCTTGGACAAGCTTGAATATGCTACCTGACTAGTTAGCTGCTATTGTTGTTGTCTTCAACAAGATTCTAATGGAGGAACTGACATATACGGTGTTACTATTATTATTGATATTTAATAAATCAATAAAATTAAAATTATATGAAACTAGAATTATTATTAATAATTTTCCCAAAGAACTGTAGTAAAAACTTAGTATAATTTTTATATCAGAATTCTTGGCATGTAATTGTTTCAACCCTTTTTTCTTTTATCGTATATATATTTAAATTTTTTTACATTATGTTATAATATTTTTCAATAAATGTTATAGCACCGAATATTAGTCACCGGGGCTTCCAATGTTGTGTTCAAACATGTTAAGAAATAATCTAAGCAAACAAAAAAAAAAGAAGACAGACGAAATGAAAACAGACATAATCCTTGACTAATACAAGTACCTATATAAACCTAGCTCTATTGTTTTAGAAAACAATGTGTACATTTTTGCGAAGCCAACTTGCTTCCATAATTGTATCAAGGGATTATTGTTGATTTTGCCATTTTTCATATAAATCTTTTGAAATTGCCATTTTTACTAAAATCTTACGGATATGTCATTTTCTAACACTTTAAAATGTACGTATTTCGGATTTTTTTTGTAAAAATACGTAGTTTATACAAAATACTAAACCCTAAGAACAACCACAACCGACTAAACCCAAACATAACGAATAAAACGCATGTTAAATCATATTTCCGTAGCCTGAAAAAGGGCAAAATCTATAAACTATTCAAAAAATGGCAAAATCCACAAATGCCATCCAAAAAAATGGCAAATCCATAATTGATTATTGTATCAATGTACCTAATTATAAGATTTAATTATATAAAGATATTAAAACAACAAAACCTATATTATTAGGATAAAATATAAAAAAGTTGAACATGATTAACAATGAAAACCATAAACAAAGTACCATATAATTATTTAAAAACAAATATATTTTATAGTGTAACACAAATAATTTTTCATATTGAGATATTAGTGTTAAAAAATAATTAGTGTTAGAAACTTAAAAGTGAATCTCTATAACAATTGATAATATATATTTTTAATTTGTGGTTTACATGATTTTTTTTTTGAGCCACCCACTACTGTGTACAACCGCAAAGGTTTGCGGGAAATAATTTTTGAAATCTTTTGACTCTGTGCTAGTCAAAACGGTAAAGAGCGATTTCTTTGATTAGCTTTAAACGCTAGCAAGTGCAATGCTTTTTTGCGGTTGGTTATAAATCCACTAATTGACAGATAATTCTTACTATTTAAGGTTTTAAGAAAGAAGAAATTGTTGAAATGATTACTAAACCAAGAAGAATAAACTCTTTAAATAATAAATCGTCCAGTTTTATTGAAGCTAAATATAATTGAGATTGTGAAAAAAATTGTAAGAGTATTATCTTTGAAAATTTGTGTAAAATTTTATAAACATAAGCATTAACAACGATAACCATCTAAAGTAAATCTTACACAAGTTATTTTAATTATTAATAAATCGACTTAGTAATGATCAACAATATATAGTTTTTTTTTTAAATAGATGTCGTATTCGTTTTTTTTTTTTTTGGCAAAATTTTGGGAAGTCGTATTCGTATATTAAATATTTCAACAAAATAATTTAGACTTCCAAATATTTGTTTTGATATTTTACTGTGAACCACACATACACATTTGTTTGCTTTGTACATGCCAAATATTGGCAATGAATGGAAAAAAAACAATCAGTGTAGATTTAAGACAAAGATGAAAAGTTTTTATTTTCATTATATTATTTATTTTAGTAGTTAACTTTAGGATATCTTTAGGGCTTTTGATATTTCTTAGGATTCTGAACTTTTTTATAAATAGCCTGCTTATGTTTAACGTATTAGGCAATTGTTATTGAATATGATACTGTTTATTAAAGTTAATTAAGAGTTATATTTTTTATAAAGAGATTTTGAAAGCACTGAAAAGAGTATTTTTAAACGCTAATTTTCCGGTAAAGAACCAACACATTTTTAGCTTTATCTTTAAAAACTTCCACTACCCCATAATTTTATCGCATAAAAGTTAAGCCATATGTCTAAAAGTATCGTGGTGAAAAAAGTTTTCAAGAGAAAAAAGATGGCGAGTGGCGGCGCTCCCGACTCTGGCGACCAGGACGCAACTATGTCGGACATTGGTGAGAAAGCTCCTCCACCGGGGGATCCTCCAGACACGTCAGCTTCGTGGGTGCAGAAAGTGACGGGTAGTTCAGGGGGTCGCCCGGTACCGGAGTTGTTGTTAGATGATGATTTTGTCTCGGAGAGGGTGAGTTTGGAGTTTCCAAACGGTGAGGATGGTGAGCCGGTCATTACGATTGGATCGGAGGTGTTGAACGCGATGAATGGATTGTGGAAGAGATGCATGATTGTGAAGGTTCTGGGAAGGAATGTTCCGCTCCCGGCGCTGAGTAGGAGATTACGGGAGATGTGGAAACCGACGGGCGCTATGTATGTAATGGATCTCCCAAGACAGTTCTTCATGATAAGATTTGATTCAGAAGAAGAGTACTTGACGGCTTTGACTGGAGGGCCATGGAGGGTATTCGGGAGTTACCTAATGGTGCAGGCGTGGTCACCGGAGTTTGATCCACTGCGAGATGAAATCGTGACAACACCGGTCTGGGTACGGTTGTCGAATATTCCAGTTAACTTTTACCACAAGTCAATTCTGTTGGGGATCGCTCGCGGATTGGGGAAGCCAATACGAGTTGATTTGACGACTTTGAACTTTGAGCGTGCAAGATTTGCAAGAGTATGTGTTGAAGTTAATTTGAAGAAGCCACTTAAGGGAACGGTTATGGTGAATGGCGAAAGGTACTATGTGGCCTATGAAGGGCTCACTAATATTTGTTCCCTATGTGGTCTCTATGGTCATCTGGTACACATGTGTCCGCGGAAGGAGGTGGGGAAAGAGTTGGTGGTAGTGGCAGAGCCAGTCTCGACGTCCGGTGTGTCTAGCGAACCAAAACAAAGTGATGATGGGTTTACGGTGGTGCGCAGGGGTGGAAGACGAGCGCCAGCACCGGAAAATCGAATGGTATTCACGGCGAAGAAACAGGGCACAAATTTGGAAAGGAATCTGAAGGATATCTCGGGAAATAACAATATTCAGAATATCCAACCGGTTAAGGTAACTAACCGATTTGGGAGTTTGGAGGATAATTCAGTATCCCGTGAGTCTAGGGAAGTTGTTAATTCTGGTGGTGCAAATAAGGAGAATGAGATTATGATAAATCCGCAAGGGAGAGAGAAGAGTGCGGATCAAGTTAAAGGCAAGGCTGTTGGTTCTTTTGAAAAAGGAAAGGGAGGGAATAATGATGGGGCTAAGGATAGACGACAATGGGCTCAAAAGGTGGTGGACATTAATGGGCCCAAAACGAAATATCATAAGCAAACCAGGCCTACGAGGGGGTTGATTTTCGGCCCGACAAAAGGTGGTAAGGATTTATCGGAGCCAGCCCATATGGAATTATCGGAGTCAGGCAAAAGATTGAGGATGGAACAGGGGAGTGTGGGTCGACCTGGGGGAGTATTTGTGAAGAATAACGAGGGTAATGTGGGAGGTGAAAGCTCCTCCACGAACGGACCGGTGGAGATGGGAGGGGTACAGTCAAGCCCGGAGGAGGAAATGAGGAATGGAGAAATAGTGTTGCACAGTGGGTCGCTCGGTGGAGGAGCGGTGTTACCAACTGCGTAATGTTTTCCCCCGGTATTTCTACGCCACGCAATAATAAGAATGATGAATTGCTTATTTTGGAATTGCCGGGGGGCGAATAAACCCAACTTTCGACGATCGATACGTTATATCTTGAAGAAAAATCACACTGACATCTTAGCCTTATTTGAGACTCACGCAGGAGGGGATAGGGCTAACCGTATTTGTCAAGGATTGGGGTTCGAGAACTCAGTTAGAGTGGACGCAAGCGGACAGAGTGGTGGGCTGTGGCTGTTATGGAGGACGAGTGTGGGCGAGGTGTTAATAGTGGAGTCAACGGACCAATTTATACATGCGAAGGTAGTAAATGGGCTGGAGACCATGCATGTTATTGCGGTTTACGCTGCTCCTTCGGTTAGTCGGAGAAGTGGATTATGGGGAAGGCTAAAAGAGGTTATACAGGGGATAGATGATCCATTAATTATTGGCGGGGACTTCAATACGATTTTACGATTGGATGAGAGAACAGGAGGCAATGGTCGGCTGTCTCCAGACTCTCTCGCTTTTGGAAATTGGATTAATGAGTCGCTACTCATCGATATGGGATTTCGGGGTAACAAGTTTACTTGGCGAAGAGGGAGAGCATATGATACTTATGTTGCCAAACGATTAGATCGTGTGATGTGCTGTGCTCAAACCCGACTAAGATGGCATGAGGCAGTTGTCACGCATCTACCAATCATGGCTTCGGACCACGCACCACTCTATGTGCAATTGAGTCCGGAGGTGAGAGGAAACCCGAGACGGAGGCCGTTCAGGTTCGAAGCGGCATGGTTGAAGCACTCCGGGTTCCATGAGCTGTTGTCTAACTCTTGGAGAAGCGAGTTAACAACACCAGAGGCACTTGAGGGGTTGCGGGAAACGTTGAAAAAATGGAATAAGGAAGTTTTTGGGGATGTCCAACAAAAAAAAGAGAAGCTGATCACGGAGATAAGAAAGGTACAAGATGCGTTGGACTTGCAACAATCAGATTTGTTGCTAAAGAGAGAGGAAGAATTAATCAAGGAGTTTGATTTGGTGCTGGAACAAGAGGAGACTATTTGGTTTCAAAAATCCCGGGAGAAGTGGATAGCTTTGGGAGATCGAAACACAACGTATTTCCATACCTCTACCATCATCCGGAGAAGAAGAAATCGAATTGAGATGCTGAAAGATGATGCAGGGCACTGGATATCTAATGCACAAGAACTGGAAACTCTAGCTATTGAGTATTATCGACGACTTTACTCATTAGAGGACGTGGAGCAAGAAGTAGTTGGGCTGCCACAGTTGGGGTTTGAGGTTATTACACGAGATGAGCTTATCAGTCTGAACAGACCGGTGACGGAGGAGGAGGTTGCTGTTTCAATACGGAGTATGGGAAAATTTAAGGCGCCTGGACCGGATGGCTATCAACCGGTTTTTTACCAAGAGTGTTGGGACGTTGTTGGTCCTTCGGTCTCCCGGTTTGCGATTCAGTTTTTTGAAACCGGAGTCTTACCGGCTGAGACAAATGATGCTCTATTGGTGTTGATTGGGAAGGTTGCAAAACCAGAGAATATTAAGCAATTTAGGCCTATTAGCCTATGTAATGTGCTCTTTAAAGCAATTACAAAAATAATGGTGATGCGCTTAAAGAAGGTGATACCGAAGTTGATTGGTCCGGCTCAAGCTAGTTTCATTCCGGGACGGTTGAGTACGGACAATATTGTTCTAGTGCAAGAGGCAGTCCACTCTATGAGAAGGAAAAAGGGGAGAAAGGGTTGGATGCTCCTTAAGCTTGACCTAGAGAAAGCCTATGATCGAATCCGGTGGGATTTCCTAGAAGACACACTTATGGCTGCCGGGCTACCGGATGTGTGGCGGCGATGGATTATGCAGTGTGTAACGGGACCATCTATGTCGGTGTTGTGGAATGGGGAGAGAACAGAACCGTTTAAACCGTTGAGAGGGCTACGACAAGGCGACCCGCTCTCACCGTATCTTTTTGTATTGTGTCTTGAGAGGCTGTGTCATTTGATAGAGTTATCAATAGCGTCTAAGGAGTGGAAGCCGATCAGTCTATCACAAGGAGGCCCGAAGCTATCACATGTTTGTTTCGCTGATGACTTAATATTGTTTGCTGAAGCATCAGTTAGTCAAGTACGGGTGATCAGGAAGGTATTGGAACGCTTTTGTTTAGCCTCGGGACAGAAGGTGAGCCTAGACAAGTCAAAGATATTTTTTTCAAGTAATGTCCATAGAGACTTAGCCAGTCAAATCAGTGCCGAAAGTGGGATAAAAGCTACTACTGACTTGGGGAAATACCTTGGGCTGCCGATTCTACACAAAAGGATTAACAAAGAAACTTTTGGAGAGGTTTTAGAGAGAGTGTCTTCACGGTTATCCGGTTGGAAAGGAAGATTTCTCAGTCTCGCAGGCCGTTTAACTCTCACGAAAGCGGTCTTGTCCTCTATCCCGGTACATTCTATGAGTACGATTTTGCTACCAAAGTCTACTCTTGCACAACTTGATAAAGTTTCTCGATCCTTTTTATGGGGAAGTACCACAGAAAAGAAGAAACAACATCTCTTAGCTTGGAAACGAGTATGCCGGCCAAAACATGAAGGGGGGCTTGGTATTCGTTCTTCAGCCTCAATGAATAAGGCTCTATTGGGAAAAATAGGATGGCGTCTTCTTCACGACAAATCTAGCCTCTGGGCACGAGTACTCCGGGCTAAGTATAAAGTTGGAGATACGCATGATGTAGGCTGGTTAACAGTCAAGAGTAATTGGTCTATGACTTGGAGGAGTGTGGGAGTTGGGCTAAGAGAAGTAGTCTTCCCAGGGCTTCGTTGGGTGTTGGGCAGTGGCAGAGAAATAAAATTTTGGGAGGATAAATGGCTGTCTAATACACCATTGTTGCAGGCCGTGCAAGGAAGTTTGCCTGCGGCTGCTAGGGGCCGTAAAGTAAGTGATTTGTGGCTTAATGGAGCTGGCTGGATACTCTCGCAGATTACACCGTATGTCTCCAATACTGTAAGACTGCAGCTAGCCGCGGTGGTAGTTGATAATGTGACAGGGGCGTCAGATAGATTGGCGTGGAGTGAGACACCGGATGGATCATTTACGGTGAAATCGGCTTATGGTCTACTTACCAGAGATGAGAAGCCGAAACAGAACATGGCTAAGTTTTATGACCAAATCTGGCGGGCAGTGGTACCGGAAAGAGTAAAGTTGTTCAGTTGGTTAGTGGCTCATCGGGTTATCATGACAAATAAGGAAAGGCATCGACGTCATCTCTCTGACACAGGTTTATGCCCAGTTTGTAGCAGCGGCGATGAAACTTTGCTTCATGTGCTCAGAGACTGCCCGTCAATATCGGGGATTTGGCACCGCATAGTCCCGCAATCTAAACAGCAAGCTTTCTTCGAGAGAACGTTGCTGGAATGGTTGTATCGGAACATGAGTGATAACGCGGAGAGGTATGAAGTTCCTTGGTCAACTCTGTTTTCTTCGATAATATGGTGGGCATGGAAATGGCGGTGTGGAGAGGTGTTTGGTGGGATGCAGAGATGTAGAGATCGGGTCAAATTTCTCAAGGACTGGGCTAAGGAGATATATATGGCTCACTCGATAGTAAATGGAAATTCCCACGGAGTCGCACGGGTAGAGAGGCTGGTCGCTTGGAAATTGCCTCGGGAGGGATGGGTGAAATTGAACACCGACGGTGCGTCTCATGGGAATCCCGGACTGGCAACAGCAGGAGGTGTGCTACGGGATATCGACGGACATTGGATTGGTGGTTTTGCGGTGAATGTCGGTTTTTGTTCAGCACCTTTGGCGGAGTTATGGGGAGTGTACTACGGGTTATATATTGCGTGGGAGAGAGGATTCACGCGGGTAGAACTTGAAGTGGACTCGGAGATTGTGGTGGGTTTTCTTACGACAGGGATTCGTGATTCGCATCCGCTGTCTTTCCTAGTACGCTTGTGCTATGGCTTTATCTCGAGGGACTGGATAGTCCGAATTGGTCACGTGTATAGGGAGGCGAACCGTCTAGCGGATGGGTTAGCTAACTATGCGTTTACTCTTCCTTTAGGATTTCATTCTTTTACTGTTATTCCCGATTTTGTTCGTTCTATTTGGTTAGAGGATATGAGTGGGTCTTCACGACCACGTAATGTACGGTTGTAAGGTTCTTTTATTTTAATAAATTGACGGGAGACTTAGTCTCCTGTTGCTTACCAAAAAAAAAAAAAGTATCGTGGTGACAAAAATTTGCACATATATGATGAATTTGACAAAATTGAGTTACACTGCGACGATCGAAAGTGGACTAGATCCTTTAAATCCATCATTATCTCTTTAGATATAATGGTTTATCTTTAATTAAATCACATATTGAACACTTAATTTCAAGTGAATTTGCCAATTGACAGTGGAGAATATTGAAATTAATAAACAAAAATGATGTGATATATTTCCACCAATAATATCAATTTTACTCATTCACTTAAGTGTTATAAAAAACGTGATTTTTTATTGTAACATATTTTTATTTATGTACCTCTGAAGCAGATTTTTTAGTACATAGTTTGTTTTGTGAACTCATATGACACTAACAAAACTAAACTCTAATCTCGAAATTTTAAACTATAATCTCTATTTTAGAAACTAAATATCTACGTAAATTATAATAACACGTTGTTGAAAATCACTTTTTCCAATGAAATAATTAAAAAACCTTTCAGTCACTTCTTACTTTCCATAAATGAAATATAACATACTAAAAATAACTAGTCTTGATTATAATCATTAACGATTTTGTATATTCGACACTGAACATGATGGAAATTTGGTAGATCCATTCACGTGTAAGTGTCACCTTTCAAATATAGAGCACTAATTTTAATCATGTCATTTTCCGTTGTCCGGTTGGCCCATATTATCAAAACTCATGAGAGTCGTGCACTATTTACGTAATAATACGAAAAACATTTCAAAATACCAAATTTTATTACCAAAAATATCATTATTAGTATGAGTATTGTATTATTAATTTATTATATACGCACATATTTACACAAATCTAATCAATCTCTGTTACTATCAATAAATAAAATACAATTTTAACGGTTACGATTAGAACAAGTTTGTCCGATCCAGTCAATATGATATAGACATTGCCGTATGTTACATCTCTATTGCTTCATTGATACACAATAAACGTATAGTTAAATTGATACATGACAACACTGATGGCCCCAAAACTTGTAAAAGTAAGTAACGATAAGAGTTTTTGTTGGTCCCATGCATTTGTAGTTCAACCCGAATAAGATGGATCTTACTTGCCAAAAAGATTGTTACAAATGTCCCTCGATTTTATTTTGATTATTTATGATTCTAAATTATTATTTTTTTTTGCGGTAATTACCTAATTTGTAAACAAAATCTTAATTTTTTTTTTGAATCAGCTCTCTATAGATTTTTGAATCATATATACTTTACACAATATTTCATAACTGGTAGTTTTATCCATCATGTATTATCGTTTGTCTCTCCATGTATCTCTATTTAGCTTAATTCTCTATAAGTTCTCTATAAGTTGGGGTTTCGTTTTTCTTTTTGGGAATATGTTTCCGGGGATATTTAGTTATTCTGCCGATATCTATAATTATTTCATTAATATATCATTCTTTGACTATATTAATAAAAACATATGACAACAAAAAAAGTTCTGTCAGGTATAATCTGGTTCTTAGATTGTTTTTTTTCTTCTTTTCTCTTTTAGGCTAAAGTGTGAATATATATACCAAAGGCTATTGTTACATCAGTTTGGCGAGCTAAGATTTTTTTCGGGCCCAAAAATTCTTTGAAAACAATAGGACTCAATACTTTCCCCGTAATATTTTATTACAAAAAAAAAAACATTTACTGAAAGTGAAAATGAAAATGTCACTTCAAGTACACATGCTTTTATTTATCCTTGGTTAGTTGGTTTGGTCAAATATATTTCAAAAAGTGTTGAGATTTACAGCGGAGGTTTTAGCTCTAGTGCTTGATTCTAAGTTGAGAATTTGTAGAGAAGGTATTAGACGAAGGATTTAAATGTCAAGAAGTTATTCTTACTTATTTACATTTACTTAACCTATTTTATTTGCTATTAATTTTATTTACTAAAATATATTTATATGAAATTTTAAATGTTGAATTGAACTGTTGCAACATTTGGTTTATTTGACGAATCATTTTAAATTTTGGTTTTGTTTTATGACATGTTGTAATCTTTAACTTATTTGACTAATGGTTGCAACAATTCGTATATTTACCAATGTTGCAACTTTTGTTATATTTGATATCAATGGTCGTGTCTCTCGGTTACTGTTCTTCATAATTTTTTTGAAAATTTTAATTACTAAAATATGTTTAAATGAATTCTCATTACCGTTTAATTCAACATAGTAACATTTGGTTTATTTGACGAACCAATGAAAATTTTGGCTTATTTGACTAACAAATAAACATTTTGTCTTATTTTACGAACCGTTGTAACCTTGGGCTTATTTGACGAACCGTTGTAACATTTGATGAACCGTTGTAACTTTTAGTTTATTTGATGAAGTATTACAACTTTTGGTATATTTGATGAATAGCTGCAATATTAGCCCTTTATAAAAGATTTTTGTGAGCATTAATTAAAGTTATATCTGTTCATTTAGAGTTGTATATTTTGATCATGTTTATTTTTGTTTTTTCATAACAAACTCTTCGTTCCAATAGTTGTGTTTTTTATAAACAATTTTGTTTATTTAAACTTTCATGTCTTTTTGACTCTATATATATATATATATATATATATATATATATTTTTTTTTTTTCTTTTTCTTAGAAAACTTATGTATATTTATTACTTATTTTTTGACACTTTTTCAAATAAAAGTTGTATTTTTTCGCTATCTAGCATTCATGTTTATACTTTGTTATCTATATCACTAGTTTTGTTTCCTAAATAGCTAGGTTATTTTTTAATTTTCGGGCATTTTTTCTCTTTAAAATATTAAAATAATGCTTATTTTATCATAATGTTTTGTTAAATATATTTATAATTGTTTAAGAAATTGAAAAATTGCTTCTACTCATTATAAATTTTTGTTTGATATTTTTTACTTATGATTGCATCGTTTCATCCAAATGTTTGTCTAATAATAACATAAATCTTAATAAATACTTCTGAGGGTTACGTCTCTTTATCATAATTTTTTTGTAAAAGATATTTTGATTATTATTAAAAAAATCCTATACTATTATTTGGGGAGTACAATTTATGGATTACCCTTAATTAACCTTCTCCTTTGTAAGAATTTACTTAATAATGCCATTAGAAATAAAATTTTATAGAGTAAATTAATTCAACTCATTAAGGTTAAACAAGTCAAATACTATTTTATGCAATTTAATTAATTTAATTTAATTATAAAAACGAAAATCTATTATTAATTTCTTTAAAAAGAATGACCAATCAAAATGAACATATAAGATTTGATATCTAACTTACCATATTAATTTGTTATTAATCATTATACTTCACCTCTCATCTTTATATGATTCTATTTCTATAAATAAATAAATCATTATATCATCTATATAATAAAAAAAAAAAGTAATTTTTTTTCCGCATATACCAAAATTTGAATTTTTAAAAACGAATATAAATTATTCAATGTATGAAAGAACAAATTTAACGGGTCAAAAATTCATATTTGAGTAATATATTCCTTTTTTTTAATATCATCAATACTTAATAGATCAAAAATTTATGAAGTATAAATACTCTAATTTGATTTTTTGAAACAAATATTTATAATAGGCGGCGGGTTGAATATAATATATTATATGATGAAATGAGTTATGATCCTTATAACTATTTGAATATTTATATTTAATTTCGTATAATTTTTTTAAAATTCATAATTTTACATAATACAATAAATTTTTTTAAAGATTTTAATTTGGAACATTTTAAAATAGTTTAATTTAATATATTAAAGAATATCATAAATATTTAATAGATTAAAAAGATAAAAAAAATTATAAATACAATAATTTGTTTTTCTAAAAAGATATGTTTAAAATATTTATAGTAGGCGGCGGGTTAAATGTAATGTATTATATGGTAGAAAATTATGATCCTTATAACAGACGGCATTTTAAGATTTTATGATGAGATGAGTTAAATAAAGTTTGACACTTCTAAATATTTGAAAATTTGATTCTGCAAGCAATTTTGAAAATAATAAATAATAGATTGTACCGCAATATTTTCATACGGATTGTAAAATGAAAATATAGACTCCACACACAGATTGAATTTGGTATTATTATATACCAAATATATGTTCATAACATATTTTATTATGTGAATAATTGGTAAATTCCGTAATTAGCTCAAACAAATATTTATTTCAACAACCAATGAATCAGAATTTGAAAAAATAATTTCCTAAATTAATTCAAAATAATAGCTAATTTTCTTAAGTAATTCAAAATAATCTACGTTTTAGATGCGATTCATTTATGATATTTTGATTTTTGATCTAACTAAATTATATGCACTCTCATTTTGTGGTTGTTAACATAAATTAACTCATTGTTCAATCAATATTAATTTTTTTTAATAATCTTATTTTCCGTTTTCATATCTTAAAAAAAAATATCCATAATTGAATACTATAGAAAAATGAAAATATATTCATTCTAATATTATACATAGGGACTGACAAAAAAATATTATTTTTTGCACTTACTATTATAATATATCACAACTTTATTCTAAAACATAAAATTTATAAATTTTGTAATAAATGAAATTCAACCCGTACTGTAGTACGGGTGATGATCTAGTTATTTTGTAAAGTTATTTCAATTCACTATACCTTTTGTTTGATATTTGTTTCTTTAGAGATTTTTGAAAAACATTTCCCCATGACATGGTGGGGGATCTTGAATCCTAATAATAATAATAATATTAATATTAATAATAACAATTATTATTATTATTTAAATAAATAAATAAATAAAGTTTTGGGGTTAAACTTTCTTTTACTTGTGATATTTATTTATTTATTTATTTATTATGTTTAAGTCATGTTGAGTTATAGTGTAACAAAAGCTGCCACCTTTATATAGGGTCCGATTGGTAACCAAAAGCTGTACAAATTTTTTAGCTGTTAGCTGGAGGTGTAAGCTTTACCGGAATAGTGCAAAGCTGTATGAAAAAGCTGTACGAGAAAGCTGTACAAAAAAGGTGAGAGTAAAACTTTTAGTAACGCTTTTGATAAACCTTTTGTGATTGGTAAAAATAAAAGCGGTACAACTTGTAATACTTTTATTTTGTTCACCAATCAAACCCATAAATTTATAGAGCATATACCACATGAGAAATTTCTGAAAAAATTTCTAATATTCCGAAACACAACTTTTTATTTTGCAAAACACAAACGCAGAAAAAAACAAACATACAGTCATAAACACTAATCAAGTTCAACAGTCTCTCCATCAAACAAGTTCCAAAGTTGTTCAACATCAAATGCCAAAGTGGCCCCGTTTTCTATTGTCGTTGCTTCTGGACCCAGTGCATCTGCCTCTTGGCTCTCTAATAAACTCTTCAACCACATATTGTCTTTATCCATTAGATTTTTATACACAGACTCATAATTCTTCTCATCTTCGCCACATATGATACTACTTTCACAAACATTATTGTTGTTGAGTCCAGAGCATGGAGGAATAACATCAACTTTTGGAAAGCCATTGAGATGGCTACATGCGTTTTTAACGGAGAAGGATCGAGGTCGAGGCTTGAAAACTTCGATTTTTTGGGCAGGTGTGGTAGGAGGGGAAGTAATGTTTTTCTTTTTCATTTTGGAACTACAACACAGTTCATGCCTCTTACTCAAATGGGTGTTCCAGTAATTCTTAACATCATTTGCGGTACGACCAGGCAATCGACCCGCGATCAAGGACCATCTAAGCATTGTGAAACAATATACATGTATAAGATAAGTTATTACTATTAGTATTGAAACTTATGGAACCTGAAATATAAAGAATCAAGTAAACAGTGTCTACCTATTTCCTAGAAGCTTATGGAGGCGAAGAAGAAGATCAACTTCATCAGTGCTAAATTTTTCTCTATTGATACTTGGCTTCAAATAGTTTAACCATCTTAGTCTACAACTCTTCCTGCATCGATTTAGCCCTACAAAACCAATAATTGACATTAATTTTCAAGAAGAATCTATGCGCACCAAAATATATATAATATAGTTTTCCCACACGTAAACTCGTTTTCGTACAGAAATTTCCACGGAGTTTATTTACTTAAATGCAATTAAGAAAAGAGTTTTTCGACTAGCAATATGTATAACTTTTTTTCTTTAATTTTAAATAATAATCTTCGTTCAGGTCCAACATAAATATGAACAGAATAAATAATTGTCATGAACAACCTTTAAAAGCATGAAAAAAAAAGAGTTGTTCAGTAAAATAAAAAGGAAAAAATGATATTATTTAATTTGCCGAGAGACAGAAGAATATTCGTAGTGATTATATATGTGTGTGTGTATAACATACCAGCTCTTAAAGGAACTTGGTGCCATTTGCCTTCACCATACTTATCAATACATTGCTTCAAGAGACTATCTTCTTCAGCAGTCCATGCACCTTTCGTCAACCCATTGGAAGTAGCCTCCATGGAACAAATATAGATATTGAAAGTATCTATCCAAATTATTTAAAACAATATATAGGAAAAGGGTCAAGGAAGAGGGTTTATATTGTGGCTTCACAAATCCATGCAGGAGTTGTAGAGAATGTGAGTGTCCGAGCAAAATTATATATACACGTGAGAAGAGCTTTGATGATATCCATATTTCATGTTTGAAGAGATAGGGAAGTGACGTGCATGTTTGATATCCACCTTTTATATTTTACATGTCGTGCATTATTTTCTAAGTAAAATTTTGGTTACTGATTAAGACTAGATAAAAGGCTCATGGCACCTAGCGACTAGGGAGTTTCTTCATCGTTTTTCAGTACATAAAAAAAAAATGTTTCTTAAAAAAATTAGGAGAAAGGAAGATTAATGATTGATGGCTGATGGTTTACATGATTACAAAAGAGAGAGCAATTTCATGCACAAGAAATAAAACAGAATAGAGAAATAAGTTTTCTCTTTCTTTTTCTTTCATTTTACAAACTTTTGGAGAGTTTTTCTTTACTGCAAATCTTACAAACCTTAAGATTGTTCACAAACTCATATTTCTCCTTATCTTTGTTACATGTGATACTATCATCATTGTTGCTTACTTTGCCAAAGCCAACTTCTGGCTGCCAGTTGAGCCAGCTGAAGTTGTTATAGGATTGAGTTAGAGGCTTTATAACATTGATTCTTTGGATTGGCGAGGTAGCTGAACAAGTATTTTCTCTCTTTCTTCTCTTACAACACGAGAAATGGGTGTTCCAGTAATTCTTGACATCATTAGCTGTCCGACCAGGCAATCTACCGGCAATCAATGACCACCTAAAGCATGCATTCGAACAATTTGTATTGGACCGTTACATTATGTAAATAATTTAGATTTGTGTCTAAGGAATATAAACCTGTTCCCTAGAAGCTTATGAAGGCGAAGGAGAAGATCAACTTCGTCTGAGCTAAAGTTTCCTCTTTTGATACTTGGCTGCAAGTAGTTCAACCATCTTAATCTACAACCCTTCCCGCATCGGTTTAACCCTACATAACCCTTTACTCTTATCACGACAAATCTTTGAACAGAAACATATAGATACGTGTATGTACACTGATTTTCTCTTTTTAGCTCAGTTACTAAAAGAAAAACAAACGAGAGGGTTTACCGACTACATATCTTTAGTGTTAGATACACTTTCTTATATAAGTTCACCATTTATGTTGACAACACAAAAAAATAAAATAAAACAATCATTGAGTATATATGGAAATAATGAATTTGCACCCACTTGTTAATTAATTTATTATTTTCAAACTGTAAGTTAATCGAAGAGAAATTAGAATATAAGTAGCTAATAAAACTATAGATAAATAATATATAACATATACCAGCTCTTAAAGGAACCTGGTGCCATTTGCCTTCTCCATACTTATCAATACATTTCCTCAAGAGACTATCTTCTTCAGCAGTCCATGTACCTTTTCTCAACACATTTGAGGAACCCTCCATGTCCCAAAGATAAATATTAGAAGAATCTAGTCAGGGTATATATTGTGGCTTCACAAATCTTTGGAGGATCTTTTAATAATGTGAGTATGTGAGCGAATATGTATATATATACACGTGAAGGGTATAAGGAAATGACGTGCATGTTTGATATCCACATTTCATGTTTTTGATGTCGTGTTTGCTAAGTTAGTTTGTTATGTTACTGCTACTGATTTGGACTAGAAAAGGGTTCATAGCACTTAGAGCATCTCCAATGGAGAGCTCTTTCCATGAGACTCTCTCAAATTTTTTATTATAAATTTCTTGAAAATATGAGATGAGAACTTTTAGTTTTTTTTTTTAGTTTTTCATAGTCCAATGGTAGGTTCTCTAGTGAGGTTCTCTTAGAAAAATTTTTTTATTAAAAAATATTCTTTCATAAAATTTAATTATTATTGCAATTCATAAAAATATTAAACATACATTATTTCAAACATTTATAAAAAGATGTGCAAAAACAACACCGGAATAACGATTAGTTGTACCGTTGAGTGTTGTGAAATTTTTGCGAAATTTTTGCTATATATTGTATCATATAGCATATTATCTGGATAAGCTTAGTTTACATGTCTTTCGTATAAAGTTTGTGTGTTGAAATATTTATATTATTCACTACACAATGAAACTTTCGATTATTTCCAAACCCAAAAAACAAAATCAAACAAACTGTAATATTCAGTATCCTATTGTCAAACGCGGATTTACATTTTTGGTGTTGTGGATTCATGTATCAGCCGCACCATTTGGATTCAAACATGAGTGTGAATTAGAGAAATCGAAAGGTTTTGTCATTGAAACATGGCCAATTGAATTTAAGTTATGGACATGTAACGAGCCAATCACTTTGACCTCACTGTAATAAAAGATGGGAGTCAGCGAGTAGCTGGTAGAGGACGCCAGTTATTGGCTTGGTGTATGACATAGAGCTGTCAAAATGGGCTGTCCACGTCCATTAGCCCGGTCCAATATTGACCATTTTAGTTATGGACAAATAATGTCCATGTCCATTATAGCCCATGTCCATTATAGCCCATGCCCATTATAGCCCATGTTTTAATGGGCTGTCCATTGGTGTCCATTGGTCACCACAAGAACAAATTATGAAAAACGCCAAAATCTGCAAAAATCTCAAATTCAATCCAAAAGTTTAAGACAAATATCCAAATAAACAACAAAGTATCACATCCAAAAGCAAATCAAAGCAACAAAGTATCAAATCCAAAAGCAAATCATAGCAATAAAGTATTCAAATGTGAACTTCTTCTTCACAAATGTCTTAAACTTCTTCTTCTCCTTCCTTCACACCTTTGTCTTCATCAAGGAACTCAATTGGAACACCTAAGTACAGCAGAAGAACAACTTTGCAATAAGATTCAAATTGATTCAAATATGACAAAAGAAAATAAGCACAAACACTTACTAATTTCTTCAAAGTCACGTAGCCAATTCCTTGCGCAAATCAGTGCTTGCACATTTGAAGGAAGAAGTGAACTCCTGTACTTATTTAAGACTCGGCTTCCTATGCTAAATGAAGATTCTGCAGCTACTGTTGTAATGGGGATGCTCAAGACATCACAGGCCATAGCAGACAATTCTTTGAACCGGTTTGCGTTGTCTCTCCAATAAGCTAATATATCCATGCTCTTAAAGGCCACCATATCCAAAACAGGTTCATCCAAATACTTGTCTAATGCGGACTTTCCATTAGCACCAGCCGTCTGAGAAATAAAAGCATAAAACCCCTGCATAGACAGACAATACACAGATCAATACATGAAAATGATGAGTTTTTATCCTTAAAAGACAGAATCACAGAGACTACAAACCTGCAGCAATCATACCAGAAACGGTTTCTGAGAAACCAATACACTTTGATGAAACTATACTTAAGAAACCATTTGACTATACTTAAAGACAGAATGAGTTAAAGACAGAGACTATACTTGCACAGTTTCTGAGAATCACAGAAACTTCTGACACATTATCCTTCACAGAGTTTTAAAACTTCTTACACAGAATCACAAAAAGCATTTGACTATACTTAAAGACAGAATGAGTTAAAGACAGAGACTGCAAGTATACACAGATTTTCTTAAAAGTATTTGACTATACTTAAAGACAGAATGAGTTAAAGACTGATAACTGAAACACAGACCATATCAAACACAGACCAGACCATATCATATAGACAAACACAGAGACTATAAAAGACAGAATCACAGAGACTTTGATACACATACTAATCAGACCATATCAGACATAATCACAGAAACTAAGTTAAAGAGTTAGATTCAGAGAAACTTACATCATATCCTGGAAGAATGTTTTGTCCCACTGTGGAGTCTGAAGTTCCAGCAGCAGCTTTCTTTGGGTTCTTTTTATAGACATCAAAAAGCTTCTTCAGCTTCTTATGCAAGTGATCAATCTTAGATTTAGAACTGGAAGCATCAAGTGTATTGAAGCAATACTCCAACATAGGGAACTTCAGTCTAGGATCAAACACTGCCGCAATGGCAAGGATATCACTATACTCACTCCAATATTTACCAAACTTCTCTTGCATACCAATCACCATGTCACGGATTACTTCATCATAGTGGTCTTCATGGCTTTTTAACCACATTTCAATCTGCCATACTTGCATGAAGTATAAATTCGCCGTTGGATAAGATGATCCAGAGATCAAATTCGTCATCTCTGCAAATGGGGTCAAGAACTCATGAATTAACTCAGCTCTCTCCCATTCTGTAGTGGATGGACAACTTTGATAACTTGCATCTACTTCAGAAAGATGCCGGAATGCTTCTTTGTAAATGATGGCTCTCTCTAACATTAGATGTGTAGAATTCCATCTTGTAGATACATCTAATAACAGCCCTGCTTTAGATTCAACTCCCACAGTATCAACACACGTTTGGAATGCTTGCTCTCTAGACTCACTCACTGTCACATACTTCACACTCTCACGGATTTTCTCCAAAGCTTCATCAATTACTTCAAGCCCCTTTTGCACAATCAAATTCAAAATATGAGCATTGCATCTTATATGCATGAATTCTCCATTGCATACCAAATGTTTTTTAAGCTGTCTCTTGAGGATTCCTTGCATGTTGTCATTGGAAGACGCATTGTCTACCGTAATGGTAAACAATCTCTTCTTTATCCCCCACTCTTTTAACAATGCTAACACCTTTGTAGCTATACCGGCTCCTGTGTGTGGAGGAGGGAAGGCACAGAAAGATAAGATCTTTGCCTTCAAGTTCCAGCTGCTATCTATGTAATGCGCTGTCAAACACATGTACCCTTCAATGGTAAGGGATCTCCAAAGATCAGTTGTCAAACACAATCTACCAGGAACCTCATCTAATTTCTTCCTAAGTTTCAGCTTCTCTTTCTCATAGATCTTCAGACAATCCGCAGCTGCGGTGTTTCTACTCCAAAACTCTATGCTAGAATTAGCATATTGAAATGCCTCTCTAATCCGTTGATACTCAACAAATGAGAAAGGCAAATCATGCTCAATTATTGCTAAACCTATCATTTCCCTAAACACCATCATATCTAGCTTTCTATTTCCAGTAGGTGTACTTCCAGGAGTCTGTGAACAGCCTCTCATGTGACGCAAGAGAGTATTTGTACCACTTCTACGCAGGTCTAAGCTATAGGTGTGGTTGCAATAGTTGCATCTCACATCACTTATAATCACACCATTTTTCTTACTAGATCCAATGATTCTAAAGGTTTTCCAGCACTGTGAACGCTTACGCCTACGTTTACCTTTCACCAAGTTCTCAGCTGTACTAGCAAGTGAATCTACTTCCTCTTGTTCTTCATTCTGATTCTCTTCATCCATATCCATCTCATCTCCAGTCATATAGTCATCGTCTAGGTTTAGAGTTTCTTCATTACCCATCTGAAAAAAGATCAAAAGCCATCAGACATCAGTCACAGAACAAGAATAGCTTTCAGTTTTACATCAGACACTTCAAACAGTAGACTATCACAGTCTGTAAACATCACAGAAACTATCAAAAACATACAAACCCAAAAACATAGACTATCACACTCAAAAGCACAGAAGTTCAAACTCAGAAACTTCAAAAATCTGAACAACAACTGAAGAAACTCGACACTTTCACATACAAAACAATCATAAAGAGAACAAGAATAGCTTTCAGTCACAGTCTATACATCACAGAAACTATCACAGTCTATACATCACAGAAACTATCACAGTCTATACATCACAGAAACTATCAAGACAGAGTCATAATCACTGAAGAAACTCGACACTTTCACATACAAAACTGTCAAAACAGACCCAAAAGAAGAATCATATTCCCCAAATGTGAATCGACCCACAAGTTCAAATCCAATTCACAGAACCCTAATGGTTCATACAAGACATCACAGGAACAATAGAGATTCTGTCATTCTATTTCACAGTTTCTGACATATACACTCAAACAAGCAGTAGACAAGCAGAAAGTTTTACATCAGACACTTCAATCAAATGGGTCTTTTCTCAAAATCTCAAAAACTCAAAAGGGTAGATTGATTCTCTCTCAAAACGAGTAAATGGGTCTCTCTGTTGAAAACCCTAAAACGCAAATGCTCAAATCAAAACCCCTAAAACGCAAATGCTCAAATCGAAAACCCTAAATCGTAAATGCTCAAATCGAAAACCTTGTTCTGAAATCTGACCTGAATCGAAAGAAGTGGCTGAGATTGATGCGATGAAGCCATGGAGACAAGCGTCAAGCTCTGTTGCGAAGAAATCGCCGGAGAAATCGCCGGAGAAGCTCTGATTTTCGATTTTAGAAAGTTTTGACGATTTTTCATTTTTTCCCCCAAATCATTTGACCTAACATTTTTTGTCTATTGGGCCGCCCAATTCCATTAGAGTCCAGTCCAATAAAGCCCATATCCATTATAGTCCAGTCCATTACTGGCCATGTCAAAACGGGCTTGTCCATGACCGGTCCATTAGGTGTTGGACACGGACAGCCCATGGGCGGCCCGCCCATTTTGACAGCTCTAGTATGACATGACCACGAGAAGTTGCAGAAAGCTGTTGGTGTATAACTTCCTTGACGTGAGCAGCAGCTACTTCGCCACCACGTTCAGCGAGTTCTAAGTAAAGTACTGATTTCAGCATTGCCCCTTCCTGCATCATCCCATTACATTCATTAGTTCCATGTCAAACTCTTCTCATAACCTAAAATCCAATCATTATATTTGATACAAACTTAACTGATTTTAGAAAGATGAAAAAGACAGAAACTGAACATTTCCACAAATGATCCCCGTCCCAAACATAGTATATCAGCTTGCACAATTATCTAAGAACATGTCCAAACATAGCATTATCAGTTTCCACAAATGAACTAAGCACATGACTAAACATAGCATTAACAGTTTCCACCAAGAGTGCAGCCATTAATATAAAGGACTACATACAACTTTCAATCTAGATTATGGTATCACCCCATGAAGACAATACAAATTCCAGAGACTACAAGCATAAAGAAATGTAACAGATATAAACACTAATAACAGACCATAATCGGTAGCTCCAAGAAGAAGCTCAAGTGGACGCTACCAGAGTGTGACAACACGACTAGTCATTGTTTGCTTTTGCTTTGGGTCATAAAACGTAGCCAACCCGAAATCAGCAATCTTTAGTATTCCATCATTATCTAGAGACTACACGAAACCCGCGAAGTAACCAAACCTTCAAGCTTAATAACATTAGGATGATTTATTCTATTAACCCTAATTTGTTTATCCGAAACTATGAAGACTAATCAAACATGCAATGACTCAATTAGTCTTCAATCATGCCAAAAAAACAAACACAAACGTCCAAATTGATTCAAATAACAATAATCGATGCTTAGAACTAAGAACCCTAATTTACAGAACATACACCTAATTTGAAAACAATCGAAGAACCCTAATTGACAACATCAAACTACAATATTTAATCATGAAAACCGAGGGAAAAGGACTAGATTCATACCATTAGAAACAAACGGGAGCTTCCTTCATCGATTACTCTCTGATTCCGAAGATATGGATCTCTGATTTGCTTAATCTTCCATCGCCGATGGTAAGCAGCGGCTCTGGGGATGACGAATCCGGCCGAACACACGCTCATACACCATTTTTATCTCTTAAATCTACCCTCAATCGCCGGAATCGTCGGACACAATCTCATAGAAGCCATCGCCGAGCTCTCGCCAAAGAAGAGAGAGAGAGAGAGAGTCGGGAAAATAAATTGAAGAAGAGTGAAACGCGAGACCCAATTTTTTTTTCCTTTTGTTAAAAATCGTCAGCCACTCAAACAGAGACATGTGTGCGTCTCTCTTGGGTTCCCAAAACCCTCTTCACAGAACCAGCTCTCTCCTCAATTGTATTTTCTGATTTAATTTTAATCAGTTTTAGAGAGTTTTAAGAAGAGAGCTCCCATTGGAGCTGCTCTTAGATGGTCTCTTTATTTCTGTTATTCCATGCATAAGAAATATAACATAATATATAAATAGGATGGATGTATAACAATAAGCTCTATTAGTGTAGTTCGGATATTATTATAGTTTGACAGATATTTGGAGGTTTTTCTTCACTGCAGATCTAAAAAAAAGGTTTTTCTTCACTGCAGATCTAAAAACCTTTGAATTTTATTATCCATAATTTAAAATCTTTGTCTAAATATGTTTTTAAAAATTATGCTAAAATATATTGTACGAAGTGACTATGATTTCTCTATAAAAAACGAAGGTAAAAAATAACTAGAAACCAGCTGAAATATAATAAGTAAGGAACAAAAGGAAACTTCAACAAATTAAAACATTTTAAAAAGAAAGAAGTAGTGGGTGTGAAATTAGAACTACAGCTTTGACTTTGTAAGAACATCTCCAACCAATCTCTACTTTTGGTTTTTAACTTTATTTTATAGTAAAATCTACTCAAACCCACTTTTATTTTCACCTCTAAAATATAGATTGCTATTTTTTGTGTAATATAAAGAGAAACTCTATTTTTTTCTTTTATAATAGTGTTAAGACTTTTTTATATTTGCAAAGTGGTCATTTAACTTTTTATTTTTATTTATAACTAAAATAAATAAAATTAATATTTTGAGTTGATTTTAGAGGATATGGTATATATATCTATTCTAAAATTTGAGACTACTATTTGCAAAAGATAAATTATATACTTATAAATATATAAACTATATATATTTTATGTTTCATTATTCCATAATAATTATTTTTGATATAATAAAAACTATTTACTTAATACTTTGGTAAATTTAGAAATAACAGAAGATTATGATATCCGATTCCAAGAGTTTCTAGGTCAATTTAGTAAAATCAAAGATAAAGAAACTCATTTTTCACTTTGAAATGCATTAATGGATCATCTTTGGGAAAAATACACTAATACCAATGGTTAACCAAAATATACTATGTTTTATTATTTTTATAGGGATAATCACATGTTTAACCCTCAAAGTGTCACTGGGTAACACTTTAAACCTCGAAAGAATTCTACTAATACTATAAACCAGCAAAATAATTTTACTAAGGGGGTGATTGGTAAAGACTTTGGGGACTTTAAAAATTTTTAAAAGTCTTTAAAGTCATTATTTTCCCAATCACACTTTATTGGCTTTAGTTAATTTAAAAGTCTTTAAAGCCAATTTTTTTTTTTTTACTCTTTAGATTCAGTTTTTTTCTAAAGTCACGTATTCTTGACTTTCAAAATAAAAATAATAAAAACCTATAGTATTTTTAATTTCTTCTTCCCCATGAGTATAAAAACTCTCATAAAATTCTCTAAATAATTAATTTCAAAAAAATTTCAGTTGATTTACAATGGAAATTTTTTTCTTATTTTATTAAGATCCATTTCTCCATATTTTCGATAGTTATTTAAAATCATAATTTCTACAGTCACATGTTTTACCAATCGGTTATAAAATTTTTAAAGTCAAAGTCCTAACAGCAAAAGTCTCTACAGCCAAAGTCTTTACAGTGAAAGTCTTTAAAGCCAAAAGTAACAGTCGTTACCAATCGGCTCCTAACACTTTAAACTCCAAATTAGGTTTCATGTTTGCACCGCCATAAAATATGATGGAATAATTAATTTATGTTAGTTTAATATAAATTTATTTAATTTAATTTAAATTTTAATTAATTATATTATTTATTATGATTTTACTATTATTAAGAAAAGTAAAACAAAAATAGATTCCTCCGATACGGAGAATGCTTCGCTTTCTGATTAAACTTCGACATTCTTTGGTTTCTATTATTCTATTTAAGCTTCTCTTGTACCTCATATTCTACATCATTTAGTTTCTATTATTATACTATAAACTTCTCTTGTATTTAAGTCTATAGTTTTAGAGGTTTAATTTTGGAATTTTATGGTCGAACGGTGAGTAAACAAAGAAGGTGAAAAAATTTTGGGTGGCTTTTTTTAGATTTTCATTAATTGTAATAAATAATAAAATTAATTTAAATTTAAATTAAATTAAATAAATATATATTAAACAATAGAAATTAAATTTTCGATCATTTTTTATGGCGGGACAAATAGAAAAGCAAGTTTAGAGGCTTAAAGTGTTAGTAAAATTATTTTGGTTGTTTATAGTGTTAGTGAAATTCTTTCGAGGTTTAAAGTGCTACCCAATAACACTTTGAAGGTTAAAAATGTGTTTTTCCCTATTTTTATATGATGTATTGTATTTTTTATAATAAATGTTTAATTTAAATAATATCATAATTTTATGAAAATTTTGTAAAAGTTAAAGTAAATGAGTTAATTTGCAACTTTTATAAATAAAAGATATTAATACTAAAATAGAAATAGAATCTATTTTGAATTTATTTTTTGGGAAATGTTTTTAATAATTTAAAGTAAAAACCAGTTTTATTATAGAAATTCTCTATATTAGAGACAAAAAAAAAAAAACATCGAAAATGGTCTAAGAAAGTGAGAAAATCATCGCTCCACTATACCATATTAGGTACGAACCCTTTAGAACGTAGCCCTCGTAATATTCTTACGAGGTTACGAGGCCTTCATAAAAATAATGCTCTCCCAACTTTATGCAAGGCCCACTTATGATGTTTATGTATCTTTAGGATGTCATATATATAGTTTTGGAGTCAATGTTGTATCTCAGATCAAGTGTGCTAAAAAATCAAATGGACACCCACTAAAGATTGTTTGGAAGTTGGAAAATGCAGAGACAAGATTGTCCAGTTGAAAGAGAAATTTTTATTCCCTAATTCTACCTAAAATGCAAGGCAAATATGTAGGAAAAAGGTACAAAAAGGTATTATGTACAAGAAACAATCATCACTTAATGAACTAAACGAATGATGATTATTTTTATATTTTTTTTCTAAAACGAACTAGAATGACAAGTTTGAGATAAACAAACCATGAACAAAGAAATTCAACAAACATGTAAAAGACTAACGAATTTAAAGATCCAACAAGGCACTATTAGAATGTCCCACATTGCTTGGGATTAAGATCTTTGGGTAGTATATAAAGGATGTGGCAACCCTTAACTCTTGAACTAGCTTTTGGGTTAAGTTAGGCCACATTCCTAATATGGTATCAGAGCCAGGTTGGCCCAACAAGCAAAGTCCCACAAAAATGGTTTCCCACCTATGTGGCCCATATAAGTGGCATGTCTTATTGTATTTCCGAGATGTTGGGCTTGGGCTGTTTCCCGTTGGACCGTTTCCCACCCACATCTCGAGGAGGCCTATTAGAATGTCCCACATTGCTTGGGATTAAGATCTTTGGGTAGTATATAAAAGATGTGGCAACCCTTAACTCTTGAGCTAGCTTTTGGGTTAAGTTAGGCCACATTCCTAATAGGCACGAGACAAGAAATGAAACTAAACGATTGATCAAGGATATTAAAAAAAAATGGTACAATGGGCAATTGGCAATTATATATTTAAAACCAATGGAAGGATTGGCATAAGATATGCAGTTACTTGAAATAAATTTTTATTTGAAGATTATTTGGATGATCTTCTCTAATGACGGATCGATTTAGGTTGCTTAAGTGAGAATATCATGTATCAAAAGGCGTAACTTTTGGGGCCCCGATCAGAAAGGAGCTTACCCTTGATATTTTCGTAGTCTTCTCAAGCTCTAACTTTTGATATCCTCATACCCTATGAGAAATTAATGTAATGGTCTAACCGCCACCGTTAGTAGTCTCCATGCTTTTTTCCGGTATGTGAATCCCATCCTTGTCCAACGGTCACAATGCTATTTTTGGAACCTCGAAAACCGTTAGTGGTCTCCATGTTTTTTGTTATTTTGTCCTCAATCACACTGTATTTCAGCTCAAACACGCATAAATTTGTACTTTTGTTACAATAACTAATGAAAAAGATAAGTACACTTTAGTGATATTGAAAATCAAATCAAATCTTTTTAGTGCTCCTCACGCATCACCATATTACAAAAAATCGTGGTATTATATCTAATGACATCAAATGAAATAAAGCTATTCATTTCTATTGATGAATTCAAGACAAAAAGGGCTTACCTTAACAAAAGGCTTCCGCAAGAAAATTTCCTTATGGTAATTGAATGTCTTGTCATGGGTGTACAAGTTTTAAACAAGAATCTAAATGATTATAATACGCAACAAGTACTTAAAGGCAACTATTTCCCGCCGAACTGAAATGTTTGTAAATTTTTGCCATTTTGCTTATTTTACTCAGATATGTGTGATGGATACATTACACCGAAACTTTATTCAACTACAAAATATCAAATAAATAGTAAACAATTTCTTGATAGAATTTTTTTTGGTTAAACAAAATTTCTTAGAATTTCTTAGAATAAAGAAAAAAAAAAAAATTCTTAGAATCACTGAACGGTCTGGGAGTCTGGTTAATACAAATGATGCCTACTAAGGAGTTTCCGGAAAAGAAAAAAAAATCCAGACCAAACCCCAGTGACAAAATGACCTCCTCACGGTTCTAACTATACATAGAGCAGAAACCATTGTATATACTAATATACACACACAACCCGAGCCTTCAAATATATGCTAAATATTGCTAATATTGGTAAATATATTGTTACATAAGTGTTTAAATACATACAAAATTCAGTGACTCTTACTAAATATATTTATACTTAAGATTTTGAAAGCAAATAAGATATACTTTTAACTAAGTATTGCTATTATATTTTATAATCCAACAATATCTAATATTTTGGTGTCCTAATAAAAATTTGAAATTCGTTTGTTAAGAATAACGTTTAAATCCAACTGATATGCATTTTAAAATATTTCGATTTTTAATAATACCCGAGTACATGTCTTATATGTGTATTAACAAAATATAAAATATTCTTTTGACTTAGAATATCGAAGTTGAAAATAAGTAAATAGTAACAATCTTTTAACAAATATATATTATTATTTTTACTTAACAGAAAAAAACAATTTTAAGTTGTTATTTTTTTGTTTGGAAGAAAAAGAGAAAGGAACGTGCATGCGTTTGTCCACAATCAATTTTCCAACGAGACAGAATCTCGTAAGGTGTCAAGTCATTTTCATAAAACAAGTTCCCAGTTTGCTTGTGTCCATTATATTTTTAATGTATTTTTTTTGTTTATGTAACTTATTTGTTCTATGACTGGTAGCTTATGACTGGTAAGTTGAATGGTAATTAGCGTTGAGCGTGGAACCTTTTTTTTTTTTTTTTTTTTTTTGTGCGTGGAACCTCGTCCTTCTCTTTTTGAGCAAAAGTTGCTTCTGGTACGTATTTCATTAAACTTACTGCATGTTATTTACTAAAAGGAGTACTAAGTTAATAAGTTATAAAATTTCAACGGTTATAGTTATGGACCAAGTTGGCATGTTCTGCCAAAAAGATATATATATTAAGAATAGAGTTTTCTGATTGTCTCCAATTTTTGCGAACCCCACTTTTCCATTGTTGTATCCTCTAGTAATTCTCTTTTTTTGTCAACATCCTCCAATAATTCATCTTTTAAAGAAAAAAAAAATGGTAGATCAAAAATAGTATACTTCCTTAGAGTGGAGAAAACAGTTTCGTGTACTACATTTATTTGTTTAAGGACCGGAAACTTTTATAGTCAACGTAATTAGGAAATTTTTCTCCCTAACGAATCCACAACTTGCTAACTCGCCAACCATACAAATCTTCCACCTTAAGACTTCTCTACTTGCAATAAGACATCTTCTTGGGTTCAAACTTTCTTCGGTTTGTGATTTTTTTAGAGAAATTACTCAAATAATTACCACACTTTTAAATTTGTTTTCCAAAAATACTACAATTAGTTTAATGTGTCAAAATACAACCAAAAGTTTTGGTTTTCCAAAAATACTACAAACACAAAAATTAATTTTCAAGGGTTGAAAATTAAAATTTCTAGATTCGGGTTGGCCATTTTAGATTTAGGGTATAAATTTATGTTTGAAGGTTGAAAGTAAAAAATTTAGTTTTATGATATTTTCGGAAAATCAAAACTTAAGTGTGTAATTTTGAGAATTTCCCTTTATTGAATGATTAACCCGAGTTAACTTATATTGTAACAAAAATCACCATTGATTTAAGTTTATACGGTATACTCTTTTTGTCTAAAACATTTGCATTAGACACTTAATGATAACTAACTATAACAAAAATACAAAAGAACTATTTTTGTTTAAAAAGAGTTTAAATATGTCGGTTATATAAATTGTTTAAATTTCCAAAAATAAAATAAAAACGTACTTTGATGTTACAACAATGAGACAACCGGGTATCATAAAGAAAAGGGTTAATGGGTGAACGAACTAACGTGTCAATAAGGACTAAAATTTTAATAAATTTTGGTTAACACCTTCTTCTTCTTCTACATCCATAAACACAGAAAAAAAAGTTTAAAACTCGAAATAAAAAACAGTTTCAAACATTACACTGTTTAAAAATATCACAAAGAATGTTGGAACTCTTCTTCATGATCATCTCAATCTTTATAGCTTTCATGGTGGTGAATGGTGTAAAACTGAAAAACTCTACACATAATTATTCTGGGAACGACGACAGCTCTAACATTTGGTTTGTATTTACGCCACGTTTATGCTAGTTGATGACTTTATTAAAGAAAAGTTTGCAAATTTTCGTATCTTTGTTGAACTTGCTATTTTGGCGGGTTATGGTTTCTTTGTTTTGAAGGAAATAGTAATAGTTGTTATAACTTTTTTCAGTGAAACTAACGTGCATGTTCATCGTCCACAAACAATTTTCCACATGTACATGAGACATAATCTCATAAAATCGATAAGATATGAAGTCTATTCTTTCAACATTTTCAAGAAAAAATAGTCATACACAATTATTGTTTTTTTTTTTTGATAAAGGTTTTAATTAATTATTGTTTTTCTTTTGAAGTGATAGGTATATATTTATCATACATTTCTAGAATTTTGCATACATTTCTTTTCAACCGAACATCATGGAAATAGCAGATGAACGAGACTGATATGATATCGGGGGAATTTGACATAAAATAAAAACTAATCACTTTTTATGCAGGCAATGTTTTATTGACATACAATTATATAAATTTTCTGAAGTAAGCATTAACTTTTGGTCTAGTTAGAAGTTTCACGTTGTAGTATTGTCCCAAAGAATGCTAAATTTATATTCACAAAGCAATGACTCCTTGCCGGTGGCTATGTTTGCCAAAACCCACGTGTTAATTGATACATGATAACCTATAATAATAATAATAACAACGACAAGAAGTTTAAAGAGTTTTTGTTTTTGTCCCATTATATACTGTGCGACCGACATGAACCCGAAGAAAATCGACATTATTTGCGTTAGAAAACTGTTAAAGAAATTCGAGGATCACATGGAAGTTTGATTGGTGATAACGAGAAATGTTGTTATAAAATGTAATAATTATAAATGAGTACCTCATCCAAATTCATGTATCGGGTACCAAGAACGTGTGGAGCGAGAGTAGTCCTCTTCTCGGTTTACGTTCGAAGCCACGTGTGGAATAGGTTCGCGGCACTAAGCTACCACTTCAAAAAACTGGAGTATCCACATTAGTGCGTTAGAGAAAATTATACCATTAATAATTTTTCCTTAGAAAATGTGCTCATCATATATTTTCACCAACCTTTCATGCATAAGGGTATTTTTCCTCCCGCTGCACGTATCATTTCTTATGTGTATCTCCCATTGGACTAATGTAGGAAACTACCACTTAAGGAAAACTTCTTTGGGTGTCGTCATGTGTTGGGCTGTGATAGATCAAATCCTAATAGATAAAATTTATTCCTAGATACTTTTCTCCATTCCCTTATTCATCTTGTCAGGATAAGAGAGTGAGACTAGCAAAATTGTTAGCTCAACGAGTGTGTTAGCAGTATGACGCAATTTATAAGAAGAAGTCTAGGGACATATCTAGTCATAGACAGAGAACGTATGATCTGATGAGTTAGAGAGAACAAATTATTGGAGAGTCTTGCACTGAGACGTGCCCGAGGGTGCGCCAGGAGGAACGTGATATACAAATCCTTTTGTAATTGTTAATACTTGCCACGAAAATTGAATTTGTAATTTTTTTTTATTAGGAAAGATAAGAGAGTTTTGAACATAAGATTAGAAAGTATTATGAAATCATTACTTTCTTATTTGATCTATTTATAAGAAGTTAATTTAACTTATTTTGATCGTTATTTTTTTCACGAGATTTATAGTTAGGTATGGACTAAGCACATTAACACATACCCAAACTTATAAAAAAAAGGAGAAAGAAGATAGAGTGCAAACCGAATGAAACCCTACAAAACCCTACAAATGCTGCCACCTTTAATTTAACTTTATACAGTATACATTTTAAAAAAGTGAATACAATTATTCAATGTAAAGATTATTTTTAAAAAACCATATATATATATATATATATATAATTTACAAAAAGAAACAGAAAAATTGAACTATTTTTTTTTTAATACCAAGAGGTTCTAGGCCAAACCGCATAATTCTCACAGGCCCAAAACCATAACATGTAATATTAGTTTCATCCCAATCGTCACATAAAAATAATTAAAAATGCCAGTAATTATTCGTTCAAATTCATAAAAGCAACCCTACACACAGGTGAGCAACACTAATTTAGTTCCACGGTCTCTTCATGAAACAAACCCCAAAGTTTCGAAACGTCAAACGCCGAGGTCTCTCCTTTTTCTGTTATCGTAGCTTCTGGACCGAATAAATCTGCCTCTTGACTCTCCTCCAGTAAACTCTCCCACCAAGTATTATCTCCATCCATTAGATTATTAATAAGCTTATCTTTTTGCTCATCTTTGTTACATGTGATACTCCTTTCACAAACATTATTGTTGTTGAGTCCAAACCATGAAGGAACTACGTCAACTTTTGGCAGTACATTGAGATCTCTGCAACTATTTTTATCGGAGAAGGATCGAGGTCGAGGCTTTAAAACATTGATTTTTTGGGCCGAAGTAGTAGGATGGGAAGTAATGTTTCTGTTTATCATCTTCGTCTTACAACATAGTTCATCATGCTTCTTACTCAAATGGGTGTTCCAGTAGTTCTTGATATCATTAGCAGTTCGACCAGGCAATCGACCAGCAATCAAGGACCATCTAAGCATTGTCAAACATATACATATGAGTTATTAATATTAAACTTATGGACCCGAAATAAAACGGTAGTGAGTAAAAAATACCTATTTCCTAGAAGCTTGTGCAGGCGAAGAAGAAGGTCTACTTCATCAGAGCAAAGTTTTCCTCTCTTAATACTTGGCTTCAAATAGTTCAACCATCTTAGTCTACAACTCTTTCGACACCGATTTAGCCCTATAAAACCAACAGTCGACATTGATTATCATATAGAATCTATGCACACTAATATAAATAATGTACTATTCACACACAAAAACACGTATTCGTGTAGACATTTCCCTTTGTTCAATCATTAAAATAAAAACGAATAGAAGAAGTTAACGACTTTACATAGGTTGGCGTCTGACTTTTGTTTCATGAAGAAACTATCACTATGCGTTTGTTAATTAACCTTTCGAATATTATGTAGATGGAAAGAAACTTTCTAGTGATTAATTATATATGTGTGAAATAAAATACCAGCTCTAAAAGGAACCTGGTACCATTTGCCTTCTCCATACTTATCAATGCACTGCCTCAAGAGACTATCTTCTTCAGCAGTCCATGTACCTTTTCTCAAACCTTTGAATGAATTTTCCATGGACCAAAGATAAATATTAAAATTGTCTCACAACGTATTTATTACTTTATAAGTGGCATGTGTGAACCCTTTACAAATTCTTGGAGGTCTTATAGAGGGAATGAGTGTATGAGCTAATGTATACATACATGTGACTGGCATGTTTGATATCCACATTTAAATCATGCTTAATTTGCTAAGTTTGTTACTTCTACTATTGATTTAGACTAGAGAAATGATTCACTACACCTAGCAGCTAGTGTCTTCATCCTTTTACCGTATTTAAAAATAAAAAAAAAAGATTAATAGGATGGATGATTAATGATTGGCTTGTATGATTTACAAGAGAGGTTAAATAAGCTCTATGCCTTTGGTGATCACTTTAGCCGTAAATCTCCTGTTTCTGGTTCGAGACATATTTTCAGAATGGCTTGAATTCTCTTTTTTTTTTTATATACTAATCTTTCTTCTTACAAATCATATTTCCATAGCTTTTAACTCTCTTACATTCGTCGTGTCCTAAATAGTCCGGCCGATTGTTTAGCATGTCTTGCTAGTGATTGAAAAGTCAATTTCTTTTTATAGGTCTTTAATTTATACTCCAGACAGACTTGAATGTTTGAACAGCGAATAATATAATTATATTGTTAAAAATAAATAAAAAGAGAAAAACCTTTGAAAAAATGCATCAGCCTTGTGGTGATCGGCCAGATCACGTAATGAGTATCATCATGGATAATGATTAATGAAGGGATCGTCGATTCCTCAAACCGGTATGGTGATTGGCGGATCATTTGGTCCATCCATGACTGATTACTTTGTTCCTAGGCTATTTTTGAAGTGATCAGTTGATCACTTGGTGGTGCCTTCGTCGATCATCGTGTAGCATAAGCGTAACAAAGTTCAGGCTCCTACAAGAAACAGACAACATACCGGTTTTATGTGGTGTTACTCTTTATGGGAAGCATCGTTGTAACAGTTTTATGTTCTAACTAATGAATCTAAAAAAAAAAAAACAAAGTTCAGGCTCGTTGATTTGAAAGAATGACCGAACGTCGAACAAACCTTAAGTATTCTTGAAAATATTTAAAAATTAAAATATTTAAGGAGATATGAAAATCAGTTTTGATAAAGTTATAATCAAAACGAATAGTACTTCTCATGCATTTTGGAAACTTTGTTTGCCTTGCAAGAGAAAGTTGGGCCACAAATTTCTGATAAGAAAATGGTCTTTATAACTAAGGCTTAGCAATACAAACCTACCTTACTACGTGAAAAAGAGAGAGAGAGTAAGGTTGTAGCTGTTTGCCACATTTTGGTGCACAAAAAGACGAGAGTGTATTGTAAGATCATCGTCTTTGTATAGATTACTGCTGCTATTTGAAGGTTTTCATAGAGTTAAAAATAATCGCATTCGAAGTTAAGAATTGTTCTTGGGATCGTGTAAATTCAGCAGAGTTTGCCGACATAGGCGCTTGCTGAACCTCGTTTGTGTCTTTTTTACACTTACAAAATAAACCACATATAATTTTTTTAATTTATTAATTTATTACTTGGCGATATCAGCCATGTATCCTGAGATGGAAGTGGTCTTAACATAAGTTTCTCAAATGAATTATCCCATGAGAGTTCAAGGGAAACTTTTTTTGTGGAAACTTGAGATGGACATAAGTAATGAAGTGTAAAGATTTCAATGATAGTGAAATGGATGCAACACTATCGTTAATTTATTTGTAGAGCACATATTGTAGCGTGCCGTATTGATAAGATTTCCTCATCCAAAAAGACATTTTTTAGTCTTTTCGAAAACCATTTGATGAAATATACTTCTCTATATTTTTATTTTTTTCTTGAATACCAGGAGATTTTGGGCCAAATTCCGTAATCTCCCCAGACTCGACAAAGACCTAGTTTGCATAGGCAGAACTCTAAAATCTTTGTTAGAGAAACGGTCGAGCTACTGCTTACGCTGAGCAACAAATGTAGGATGGGAACAAAAACATTTACGGTTTTATAGGAAACTTAAGAATATTAAATCTCTGGTCTTGAAATGCTCAATTTAAATCTCTGATCTTAAAATTTTTAATGAGCATTTCAATACTATTATGTAAGACCTCGAGTGAAACAACAGCAACAAAAAAACAAAAAAACAAAATAACTCAAACACAAGAAACAACATAACAACATAAGCCTGAATGAAATTTCAAGCTTGGCCTGGTACAAGATACAAAGCCCATTGGCAGTCGTTCTCTGCAAAAAAAAAGGCCATTTGGCCATCAAAGTAACTCATTAAAAGAAGAATTATACGAATATCATTTCCTTTTCTCTCAACTCTTAGTATCTTAAAAGCTTAATTTATTAGAGATCTGCTAAACTTTTCAAATGCTTTTATGCAAGGATCACAAAATATACGAATACTTCCAAGACAACATTTCTTTTAAAAGTGTAAAATCAAGCAGTGGTTGAGATTAATCTTGATTTCATCAAGTTAACAAGTACAAACCTCAAACTCTATAACTTACAATCTTTTATAATTGGGTAGTTTTATTGTTTTCACTTTAGGGCCAACACCACTCAAGACCGCCCCTGCAGAAATAGTTCAATTATTCTAAAACTCAACGATTGAAAAAGTATCTTAGAAAACCTACTGTGAATCTCTTTATCGAGCCCAAATTTTTGGCTGAGGTAAATTTTAGTGGCTGAATAGCCTTCTTAGTTTCATAGATTGACGAGAGAAGCGTTACAACCAAAGACAAAGTAACTTTTGTAAGCTCGTCATGAGCTTACAATAGCTATTTTATGTTCGTGACAAATCATTATTCGTACGAGTCAAAATATTGGTCGAGCCGAATGAAAGGCCGAACATGATGATGGGCTGATCCCGACAATGAGCCTAGCTAACCCAATTCTCTTTTATTAGGTCAAACTTGATTTGAGCCGGACTTTATGTTAAGGGGTGCAGGTCATGTCCAACCTATAGGGTTGAGCGAGCCGCCGAAATTGAATCCTTAAAGACTCCTATAATTTCTTCTTCTTTAACCATTTTTGTTAAGTCAGTTTTTAAGTAAAGACTGTGGCTTTGAATGGTAACCTATTTTAAAGCTGAACAGCTTTGTACAGTTTTGACAGTTACCAATCACAAAAACTTTATGAAAAGCGGTACACTATAACATAAACAGTTTTTTTTGGACAAAAACAAAAACAAATTAAAACGGTTACGGTTAAATACTGTTATGGTTAAATACGGTTACGATTAAATACGGTTACGATTAAATACGGTTATAACGGTTACGGTTAAATACGGTTATAACGGTTACGGTTACGGTTACAACGGTTACGGATAATTACGGTTATAGTTATTTGATGACTACAATACGGTTAATATCGGAGGCGAAATCTTACGAGTTACCTAACTTATTATAATACTTTTCATAAAATCAAAAAGTATGTTACAAAGCAAATTTTCTTCATTTCGAGCAAAATAACAGTATAACATATTTGTTTGAGAAAAAGACCATTTTTTATAACGTAGATTTTTTCATACGCAGTATCATTTACTTTTTTAAAAATCTTAATCTGAACATTTGATAATTGTTTTTGCATTATATGGAGTTACAATTATATTTTTAAAGTTTTAACTATGCGGTTAACCATATGGTTAAATAACGGTTTTCATATGTTTACCGTTAATTAACGGTTTCGACTAGACATGACCAAAAGCTAACCATAACCGTATTTTGGACCATAACCGGACCGTTTTTGTATAATTTTAATTTTTTCATAACCATTTAAATGTCATCACATAATTTTAAATTTTCATATATAATTATATATAAAAATACATTTCTATGTAATTTTTTTTTTCTAAACTCTTAATATTATTTATTATTTGTACCGCTATAATGTTTCCAAGCAGAGTAAATTTTAAAAATTTGTTCTGCTTTATTTTTTTTACAGCTTTAGTGTATTATTTTTTTGTACAACTTTGCACTATTCCCTAACAGCTAACAGCTCCAGCTAACCGCTCCAGCTAACAGCTAACAGCTTGTTACCAATCAGACCCTGTATATGGATTTCAAAAACTTTATTGAAAATGATGTCATCAATGGCAACACAGAATTTAATTGTTTACTTAATCAATGTGCAAAAACTTTAAACGTAATTCAAAATAATTGTAAAGAAAGGCATCGTAATTTTTAATTTTGCATCGTATTCCTTGACTGGTTTAAATTTTGTAGGTACAATTTCAGTTGCGGGAGTTTGCCGTTCTAAATGTTATTACGCGTTTTGAACGACTAGTTTATCTGCTAAAAACGGATGTATTTGCAAGAGTTTTATTATTGGTTGACCAGCAAAAGCGACATCGGTTAAAGCAAAATTTACAAAAATAAATATAATATATAATTATAAAAAGATATAAAAACACCAAGACTATATTATTATGATAAATATAAAAATAAATGAACATGATTAATAATGAAAACCATAAATAATGTGCAAGATACTTATTTTAAAACACATAAATTTTATAGTGAAATACAAATAATTATTCGTATTGGAAGATTTTTTTATTGAAAGATTAATTTAGAAAATAATTATTATTTAAGAATTAACATCAATATATAAGATTTGATAATATATATATTTTTTGAATCATCCGCCTGCAAACACTTACAAGAATATGTTTTTTTTTCTTTTTCTTTTTCGGGCACAACACTTATAAAAATATGTTATTAAAATATAACGGTTATGAATGGCTCAGAACAGCATAAAACAATTTCCGTGAATGGTTTTAAAACTAGCAACCACAACTTTTTTTGGTTGTGGGAAAACCAATCAATATCCATAAGTCTTAGTTTATTTATTTATTTATTTTTTTTTTTTTTTAATTTAATTTATTAATCCTAAATGGGCTTATGAAAGTTGGGCTAAACGACCAACCACGGTTACAAAATAGAAGAGGCCCAAAACGAAAACCAGCGAAAACAAGATCAGCTCCGTGCAGTACACCGGAAAACACGAACTTCGCCTTCTAGATCCGACGCTAGCAAGGACGGCTCCTTTGTGGCTACAACCTCGACATCAAGTTTTTGGCTTGAGCTAGCGAACCCCGCCGCAAACCATCGCTGAGAAAAAAGCCAAACCTGGAACATTCCTTTCGGAAAAGGGAAAACCGCCACAACCGGGCCCCAATACCTCATCTCCCCAACCTAGCAAGAAGAAGGAATCGAAACTCACCCTCACCTCCACCGATGCCCACCCTCAAACCTCCCCTAGAGCAAACCTTACTTCAGATCCGGCGAAGGAAAAACCAGCCACGGCGGCGGAAGAGAGTCGTTGGCTCAGACGAACCATCTTCCACCAAGATCCGGCCAAGGAACACCCGCAGCTCGCCATCTAGGATCCGGCCAAAGAACCACCGTTAATCCCTTCGCAAAGTGGTGAACCCACCGATCCATAGTCCGATTTCCGCCGCTCACCGGAGCTACAACTCACAAGCCGCCGAACCTAAAGAATCTATTCCAATCCGCCGGCGTCCTTTAACCAGCAGACACGGAGGAACATCATCTTATAGCTGCCGTGAGGAGAGCCACCGATTTGCATCGAAACCACAGATCCACCACACCACACACCACCGGAGAAGAGAGGCACCCACCACCGCTTCAGCCGCTACCCAACCTCCGTCGATGAAGCTCTTTAACAAAGGCGGCCGCGAGAAAACCCTAGATCTAGAAAAGGAAGTGAAGAAGAGAGAGAAGAGAGAGGAACGATTGTCCGATTTTTATCTTAGTTTATTTATTTTTAGCTTCTTCGTCAAGATGAATAACGACGGTGACTAAACTCAACGTGCTGGTGCGCTGGTGCGATGATCAAATCACATATGTGAAACTAAACGACACATCAAACAAGCCAATCTGATTAATAAATAATTGCATACATACCTTAAAGCATGAAAAATGATTGTGCACCCATTTGTTCACGAATTTTTTATTTTCAACTTGTTAGTTAATTTGGGTGAAATACGAATATAAGTGATATATATATATATATATATATATATATATATATATATATATATATATATATAATATACCAGCACGTAAAGGAACTAGATTCCATTTGCCTTCTCCATACGTATCAATGTATTTCCTCAAACGACTATCTTCTTCTGAAGTCCATGCACCTTTTGTCAAACCTTTGGACGAACCCTCCATGGACCAAAGAGAAATATTAAAATTATCTAACCAAATAATTATAGAAGTTAAAAATTATCAAAGAAAGGTATGTTGTGACTCATCGAATCCTTGTTATAGGCATATACATATATAGAGAGTAACCTCGCGAGGCAATGCATTGATAGGGAAGTGACGTGCATGTTTAATATCCACATTTCAATTTTTTCTTATGCCAAAATACATTTGGTTTGGATAATTAAGACTATCTTACAAATTTAGATGTATCGGTAATTACAAATATTTTGAAAAACCATTATTATTGAGTAAAAATAACTAATTCATTAAAAAGTTCACTGCAAAAAAAATATTCACTACAATGCAATCTTGGTTTGTTTGCAAGAGCTCTCTCGTGAAGCCACCACCCTCAAGTTTTGACCACTCTACTTTCTTTTTAATTTGTGCAATTTTATTTTCATTTTTTTAAGTAGAACTTTTTCTATGAGAAATATAAATTTAACATTTTAAAACAAAAAGAAATATCGATTTTATTTACTCTCTACATAGCAATATAGCATAAGTAGTATACTTTCCAACAAACTTCATGTAGTACAAAAATGGATCTAGTAAGCAACATCCTCAGCCTCTCCTATATACTTATATGGTCCGAGACATCGATCCACTCAAGCTGCAATTCGACCTCCCCCCGCTCAACGTTCTGGAGCCTAAGAAACATATTTTGGACAATCTTTCCTTTGTGCCACACAATCTTGCTCTCTTCTGACAAACAGTTCTGCCTGCTTGCCTGTATCTTCATTATGACGGTACCATCAGGGAGTCCTCCAAGCTGGTTTTGGATTCTGATGGCTTCAAGGAACGGATCAATGTGGAAAACCGCATCTCCCATCTTATCATCCCTTGAGAACCAGTCTCTATCGTACACCATCTATATTATCACAACAAAAACAAACACTCAGTTTCTTGTTATGTTGTTCTGTTTCAAACATTAAAAATCAAGAATCTACTAGGGTCTAGTTTATCGTGTTTAATACGATTTTAACTGAGAAAGCTAGAGCAAGTTGTTGTAGTGAAGAATCACTTACGATTTTGACAGGAAGAGTTGGATCAGTAACAGAAAGTGTCAAGTCTTCGTTCCATTCTGGATTTAAAGTCTTTTTCATCACACGGGTTCGTAACTTCTGCGCCAAAGAAGAGAAATAACTTTGTTCAGATTCATAACCATATCAAAAACTTGGTGAATTAATGCTTGTCTTTTAGCTCACTTTATTTTTTTTTATTGATAAATAAATTCCTAGGAAGTTCTTAGTATCCTAAAATTGAAAGTTTATAGTATGTGATTATAATTGACATGTTACAAATTCACAACTAACATTGTCCTACTAAGTTTCAGTTAAAGGACCCATTCAGCCAAAACTTTTGGATGAAAATCATCTAATTCTGTAAAAAAAAAAGACCATAATTATTTCATTCAATAAATACATCAGAATCTCTAAGAAGCAAAACCAGATTCATAACCAAAGATCCATTCATTAAAAAAAAATGGAGATATAGACTAGGGAAGATCAAGAAGCAATTAAACAATTACTTGAGAAACTCGATCAAAACTACTTTAACCAATAAAAAAACTCGATCAAAACTACTTTAACCAAAAAAAAAAAAAAAGCTCGATCAAGAACTCGAAAATGTAAGCGTAAATTGGAAGAAAAACGATGAAAATTTGGGTTACCTGTTTGCCCATACGGACAATGACATAAGGATCGCTGCTATGAGAATCTCTAATGGCAAGATTAACACCTCTAATCACATGAAGTCTTAGAAGACCTAACATATTCTCCATTTTCTCTCTTTCTTTAGATCAAAGGAATTTGCTTTCCGAGTAAACTTTTGGTCTTTTAAGTTTTTCTTCAAATGCAAAAAAAAAAAAAAAATAGATCAAAGAAAATTTGGTTTGTAGGAATTTTTTTTGTGATTAAGTGACATTTTAACCTCTGAAGTGTTAAGGACCTCAAAATTCAGTCAAAACAAAAGAGAAAAAGTCTCGTGTTTCTTTCCTAAATGACTCGTGTCGTGTTTAAGAAAATGTAAAATTATATTCCATTTCTAGATATTGCTTTCTTTAAATGGTCCGAAATAAGAGCCTAAAAAACTTAAATTTGCCAAAGTCAATATCATAGAAGGCGTTATATCTTTTTCCTACATTGACTTCATGTACTAGCAGCTTTTAATTACATAACGCGGATTCGACGCGTCATTAGTCTTTTTTTACGCGTCATTAGTTCATAAAAAGGTATTAAAATGATAAATTAAATTATCGTAAAAAAGTATTTAGATAATATTATAAGATTAGAGTAATGCCAAAAAAAAAACAGAATCAAATTCAATCAAATTTCTTTATTAAAGTAAATTGTATATTTGTATATATGTTATTCAATCAGAGATTTTTAAAAATTATTAGTTAATATTGTCTACTAAAAATCAATACTATTGAACTAAATACACCCTCGTAAAGAATTTACTTCTTCTTTTTTTTATTATTAACACAAAATGATCTGGAGGTATAGAGACATCCAGAACCGCTTTTGAATCCATATGTAAGAGAAAAACATCAATCGGCTTTTATTTCTTTGGTGCAAGATATACAACTAAAAAAAATAGAAAAAATTGTTCCTATGATTACTAAAATTATATTAAGAAATCTGAAAAAGAATGCTGTTGCAAAATATCTTTGGTCATCTTGATCGGCTCCATGTAATCTGTCTCAAAGAAGAGTAAGATCTATGTTACGTGCATAGTGATTGGACGAGTTTGAGATTAGTTACGTGCCTGAAATTTGGACGAGCATGAGATTGGTTTTAGCATTATTGATGAACAACAGTATATAGTCAAACAATCATCAATATCATCAATCAATTCTTATCAAGCATCACCATGTCTAACTTAAACAAACATATTTATTTTTAAGTGTTGTGAAGCGTAAGAACCAAAAAAACAATAGAGCGTACCCACATATCTCGCCTTACCTTTAATTTTTGGCTCAAAGCAGCTGGAAACGGTCAGAGCGGTTGGTAATTGACGTCTAGAAACTTGCAGCAAAAGAAACATGTGCATAACCAAACTTAGGGCTTCTTGAAAAATTACAAAACACAAAACCAAATCTGGAAACTTGTACGACAAGCAACAAGAAAGCTTCTGTTCCGATTCGATCGACACGACAACAACAACGGCGGAAACTACGAAAGTTAACAGCAGCCACGGTGATCGCTGCTCGATAGGGCTCTCGGGTCTTTGCTTTTTTTTTGCGGAAAACAAAAAAAAAAAAAAAAAAAAAAAAAAAAAAAAAAAAAAAAGGAGAGATATATACACACACGAGACACTCAGGGGTTTTAAGCGTTGGGTTAGGCCTCAAACTTCCCTTATTGGGCTTCATAATTTAATCAAACTTATTGGAAACATTTTAAACAAATCCGGAATGCATCATTCTCTATTCTCCTTAATTTCATTTATTAAAATAGAAGTAGGAGTAAAAAACTACTTTCGACGAGACAGAATTTTAAAATTTTTGTAGCGTCGAAGAACGATGCCCATCAAAATCTCGTTTCTAGGAACATATATGTTGAGAAAGTTTTTTTTTTTTTTTAATGGTTTTAATAGAAACTAACCATTTATAAAAAAAAATTGATGGAAACATATCATAATCGGAAGCCACATCAATTGTGTTGGCACTAGTGACGGTGACCTCCTCAATCTGAAAATATATTTCTTTTTTTTCATATAAAAAAGTCAAATATGAGTCGAAGACAAACAAAAAAAAGAAACGATTTTAAACCAAAGTTTCTTTTAAAATTAAGAATATACCCTAATCCAAATCGAAACCAAAACCGTACAAATTATCTATTATAAACTTGTATTTAGTTTAGATATAATTTGTGCGAATTGTGTTACTGTGTCACTATTTAAATTCAAATCCAGTATAATTTATATTTTGACAAAAAAAATTGAAATAATAATAGTAGCAGCCATATCTTCTATAGTTTTTGGTTACCAATAAGACTTTTAACTTTTAAATATTTTAAGTTCAACCACAATTTCTACAGTTAATTTTTTTACTGCTAAAATTTTACCGTAAAATCTTAAAACTACGGTCCTTACCAATCGGTAAATAAAAAATCGGTTATACTTAAAAAGTTATTAGAAAACAATATAAAGTATGTTATAAACAACAACTTCTATAAAGTTTTAGAACGAAACTTGTGAAAGCTTTTCAAAATTTGTTAAATTTTATCATTATTTATATTAGTTTCCCAAATTTTATATATGTATAAAAAACTAAACTTTCACAAGTTTCTAATAATTTCGATAATTTTATGTTTTGAACAATCTCTGCAGACAAAAACTTTTTTATCTTGTGAACAGTATAATCTGTCAATTCTTGCATATTTCCGTCCAAAATAATAAAATTGGTAGTTGTTAAATTGATTATAAAAAATGTTACCTACCAAATTGAAACCAACAAAAAAAAATTTAGTCTTATGTATTAACACTGGTTTTAGTGTTATTAGTCATACTTACTAATAGAGCGTTTATTTTTCTCAATTAGTCAAATCCTTAAGGCTTTAACAAATGTATCATTTTCTTCTCTTTATTTTTTTTTTTTACGAAATTCATTTTCTTAAAATGATGTTAACATGCTATAACAAGAACGCTCATGTATGATTTGGCGGTGGGTGATACTTATATCAACGTCAAAAAGAACACAAATACATTTTAAACACACCACTGTGCTCCTTAATTAGAGAGATAATGACCCTTTAACCAATCAAATTTAGCATTGTTCTCAAAGAACTTGATGACTTGTTCATCTCCTGAAACATTAATCCATATTTATCACCTTATATATATATATATATATATATATATATATATATATCATATTTTTGGTATTTTGTACGTACAACTACATTAATCTTCCTAAAGAAGATGAAATGTGAAATATACTCTTAGAAATCCATATTAATATTAATTGTTCACTAATTAATAGATCTTGTGTGAAGATCATGCACTAAGGATACACTGATCTGCTGACCCAAAAAAAAAGATATTATTGATCAAATTCACATCTTATACGGTCGAAATAAAAGATAGTAATTCCCATTTTATACCAATGTAGTTTTTTTTTTCTTTTCACCCAAATATAAGTAAAAATTACATGCTTTAAAACCATTTCCAATATATCAAAGTCATAACTAAATTAGAGTTTTTCGTAAATTAATTTTCTTGTTTAGTAGATCACTTATTGAAAATTACATCTCATTACTGATTGTGAAAATTACATCCCTTAAATATCTTTCGAATGAGGAACAAGTGACATGATTTCATTGACCTGACCTCAAAGAGACAATAGTCTATTTATGCGAGGTCAAAATCTCGTGACAATTGAACAAAATTTAGAATTCATAAAAATTTGGAAAACGTGGGACTTTTTTTTATAAGCAATGCATTAAGTATAACACATTTTCACTTTCCCATTATTTTATTTTATTCCACACGATTGATTCGCCACGCAGATGTAGCAATAAGCGGTCGCGTTTGCCATCCTAGCAACAAACAACCTTCGTTCTCTTCAACATTATACCCATCAGCTCCGGCATAAAGTGCCAACAACATGCTCGCTTGCTTATATGCATTCGAACCGATATTAACCGGATTAAATCCTCCCGAACCGAACCGGTTTCTCCAATGATTAAGCGTCTCGTGTCTCTCAACCCGGTCTTCCCCTTCGCATGCCACTAGGTTTAGTATCTGCCTTCCTAGGAATAATTCCGACATCACTCGGTCTTGGCTTGGCGGGCCCTCGAGCGAGTCGAAAAGGCTCGAGTAGTAATGTAGGGATTCCGTGAACCGGTCGAGAAAATTGGCGCCATTGTGGTTCGCTTCTTGCTCAACCACAGTCATGATGTTTGGTCGGATTGACTTAATCGTCGATAGAAACTTATCGATCGAACCAGGATGGGCTAAGAGGCGATGAAGCTCGAAAACCGAGTTAACCGCCACTGATTCTGAACCGGGTCTAATGTCTAGCATTTCCGGTTTAAGATCAGACAAATGAGTCAAAGCAATACTCTTAAACTCGAAATTGACACCAATAGTACTTGCAAGCTGACCAAGTTTCCAACCAACTTCTTGAATATCGGTTAACGAAGAACCGATCCCGGTTAACCGAAAATCCGGTGGACCATTAGGACGAAGAGCAAGAGCTTGAATCAAAGCCGGCCATTGTAAACCATGATTAAGCCCTAAATCAATAACATGAACCTTCTCAGCCATAGCAAAAGCCTCAAGTATCGCTTGATTCGCCGTAAAATGCGCAAACTTGAGATACGGACAAGACTCATAGAAATGAATCTGAAGAATGTCCGAAAACGACGACAAAGCCACGTCATCTCGAGGGTAAATCCGGTAAATCCTCCTCGCAAGCCCTTCAGCGAAATAAGTCGCGACCTTCCTCATAGCACCAGCTTGAGACGACGCGAGTAAACCCACGTGCTTCACGAGCGCGTCGGCTAACTTCAAATTGTTCTGTTGAACAGCTTCAGCACAAGCTAAAAGCGCGTGGACTAAACGCACTCCAGTTTCTTGAGAATCCAAAACCACCACAGAGCGCGTGGACGATAACTCCGATTCAATTCTCGTCCTCTTATTCCGACGAGTCACGTGCTCTTCACGTGGATACACTGCTGAGCCAGGAATAGCTCTAAGATCATACTCAGAGTCGGGTTTTTCTTGATTCCGGGTCGGGTCAAGATCCGACAGCATGCTTTCGACCCAACCAGAGAGATCAGAAGGATTGTAATGAACAGTTTCGTGAGAAAGATTCGAGATTCCATCACCAAGAACCATCTCTAACTGTTCAAGCTTGTGTGCCACGTCAGCCATGTCGGAAGATCGAACTTTGTAACCTAAAACCACCAAAAGCTCGTCAACTCCGGCAGCTTCTTCCTTAATCACCGTCGTCATTGATGAGCTCCCACCTTCTCCGGTGGAGGATTCACGGTGGTTGTGCTCTCTCTTCATTAAGAGTTCTTGAATAAATTTGTGGTTTAAAAAGATTTGCAAGATTTTGTAAGCTGAGAAGAAAGAGAAGAATATGAGAAGAGATTAGGAACACGGGAGTGTCATAATAATTGAAGAAGAAGAAAGAATAATAAAATTCTATTTTTAAATAATGATATGATTTTTTATTTTAATGTATGATTATTATTTTATAGAAAAATAAAAAAATATTTTGGGGTTTCGAGCAAGCTTTTAATTGGAGTATATGAAATTTAGTACCGGCAAGTTCTTAAAAGCAAGAGCAGAGCCGTGGTACAACCGCAATCTAAAGCATTTATAAAAGGAAATTTATTTACATATTTTATTTTCCTATTTATATAATATACTGTAAATAATAGATTCCTTTCTCTTCTTTTTCTTCGAATAATTTTTTTACTTTCAAAATATTCTTCTCGAGAAAATTCAGTTTGATTGATGTAAACCTGACAATCTGACATCATTATTTGAACGAGATATTCGAAATCTATAGTATATCACTATTATTTTGATTAGAAATTAAAACAACTAATTTTCGGGGTTTGATTATTTTGTGATTTGTGAGATTTCTATATCAATATTGAAAGTTGAATTGTAATTAAGCAGCTATGATTTGGAAGTTGTATTGTAGAGTTAAGAAACAATTTAGGTTAAAGAGTCCAATATCTAAAGCCAACCACCACCCTGTTTTTCAACTACAAAGACATCCATTTCATTTTATATTTTTGATGATTAGGAGATTTACCTTTTATGTGTTGTGTTGTGATTATTATTCAAACTTTTTTTTATCATCTTCATAAACTTTTTATCATCTTACATTACGTACATATAGAAATATATTTATAAACTACAAATATCAGGGAAATCTTTTTCAGAATTCTGTTTCTATGTTATCGGGTGAATAATCTTTTGGTAATATTATGAAACCTCTTTTTACCAATTCCACCATTTCATATAGAATAACGTTTAAAAGGTATTTTTTTGTTGCAAACAAATGTCATTGCACGTTTCACATTTCTAATGTAGAATTCCACACCATATTTCTAATACACATATTGAATTTATATCATCACCAGTTAATTAGTAGTATTATGATTGTGGTCATATTTGTATATGTTACTAACTTACTATATACTTATTAATTGACCAAAAATGTACGTAGTTTAATGGTTTGTACTAGTGCAGATGTGACACCGTCTAAGTTTAAACTCCTATGTATCTTACTCATACAAAAAAATTGTTAATCAAATAAAACATGTAATTTGGTCATTCTTGTAATTAAGCGTCATTGTGTTACCACACGAATTCAAATCAGCATATTAACAATATATGTTTCTTAATTTTGTTCGGATTGACACTCTTCCTCAAAAGAAATGAGTATTAAGTAAATATGAACATTAGAGATTGAAAAAACAAAGCAAAAGAAGCTATTAGTTGGATATTTGCTTATCTTTTTAGGTGCGAAAAAATAATTCTAACCAACATGCATGCAAAAATGTCGTTTGCAAAAAATAGTTGACTTAAGAATGTTGTCAAAAAAAATCCAGCAAGGATAGTTATATGATTCTATATTCCTAATAGCGATATTAGTATTATGTTTGTTTATGCATAAATTTGTTATGTTTTTATACGCTTGTTTTTAGACATATTTGAAAGAAAATCGATGGAGAATAAATACATAGAAATAAAAAAGATCAAAATCTTTCGAGACAACAGTGTGGTTACAGCACACATCCTAAAATCACTCTGAAATAACCATAATTAGATGTGGAGTTCTTTCGGCATGAGCTACAAGAAGATACAAACAATTTAAAAAAAAAATTAAGCTTCTCCACATACACAACTATTTTCAGGGTATTACAATCACCCATACATATAACGAAATATCCTCATTTCGAACAAATATTGTCCATATATCACTTCACACTCTTATGAGTTCAGCTCGGATATCATTTGTGAAGTCTTCGTCACAAAAGGGTCTAGCCGATCTAAATTTCACTACTATTTAAGCTAGTTTTAGGACTTCTAAAACAATGCTTTATTCTCTTTAAGTATGTTTTTTTTTTTTTTTTTGATAAACCTTATCGGCTGATCCGGTCGGCCTCGGTAGGAACGCACTGATGTGCTACAGAGTGGACTTCTCCCGATCCAGGTAGAATTGGGCCACCACACTGCCTGATCCGAGTTTGGAATGCCTTCCGACTAATGCCAGGGGTAGTCAGACCGCCTGCATTTCTGACTACCAGGTAAACCAATTGGGCCAAGACCCAACTGACAGACTTCCCAAACAAATGTGTTTTTGTTTCCAGGGAGAATCGAACTCGGGTTTGGGAGTTTCACCCTTCACCAAAGCTTCACTCTTTAAGTATGTTTCTAGATCTAAATACTTTTTCCAAACCTTTTTAATGAAGATCAACATCTTACCTTGTTGCAATAGTGAACAATTTTTCATCCCTCCATATTTGATCATTTGATTAAATTATGTTTTTCATTTCTCTTAATTTTTTATATTAATTATATGTCTTTAATTTGTGTGGATATTCTTTTTTTTTTTTTTGTGATTATGGGTTATGCTTGATTAGGTTATACTAGTGGTTAGATGTTGATGTCTAGGTCCAAATGTTGTTAGATTCTTTATTTTCTTTGCTATTATTGGTAGATTAGACTTGATCATTATGGCCTAGTTAGGAGACTTTTCCTCAAAACATGTATGTGAAAATCTCTAAACAAAACTTTCTTAATCATTTTTCTTTAGCCAATGAAAATTAAAATTAAGGTTCCTTTTGATTTTAGAGAATAGAGAGAATGTTAATTTGATAATTTTGATTTGAGTCCATGTGAAATTTCCTGTGAACGAATGCCTTTAATTCTTATCTGCAAACTATTTACTATAGTTGTTGCTTGCTTTCATTCACTTACATTTTACTTTTGTCTTAGTTTAGAAAACCACAAACAAAACAATCTTTCTTTTTAGTAAATATTTTCTCTCCCAAACTTTTTGTGTGATTTTTAGTTCTCAAGTATTCAATACCTCTTGTAGTGTAGTTTTCGGGTTAAAAATTCAGCTTTCACGTTTGATTTTTCTTATGGTTTCTACAAAAAAAAAATCAGATAATATGCATCAATTGCCGATGGGTGCTAATGTCCAAGTCTGACGGACATAAGAACATTTAAAAATCGCATAATTAATCGATTTTTCATCTGTTCCACATCTAAGACAAGTCGAAACCGTCATGAATTTCTCTTGTTTTTAACTAAAGGTTTACCACCAATAATTGTTTCGACACTTATCAAATGAAATGTTTTTATATTGACGGACACGTTATAAGTATTTTGGGTTTAAAACTTGACTTTTAAGTAAACATGTAACAAATGGTTTCATAAACAAGTGGCTAGAAACAATGCCAATATTTCAAACCATCTTGTTCTTAAATATTATCCGAACGAATTAGCTGGGATGATTAACAACCTAAAATATGTACGATAATAATATGGTTAATGTGGATTCCTAAGGGGTCATGTTCATTGTCAAGATTTTGACTTAAAATAGAAAAAGGCTAGACAATGTTAAAGTGAAGTAGCCGTTGTTGTACTAAGAAGGAATTAAAGTGGTTGGATTGTTATGGTGGGGCAAAAAAGAGGCCAATAATTTCATAGCCGATTTCGGAAAAAATTAATTCAATTGGTACCAAAGAAAATATAAATAGAAAAAAAAAAAATTACGAGCTTACCCTTAATCAAGGTCCACAATGACACAACACTTTCTTTTTGATGATTTTGGCCCTTCACATTCATACATATGACACCAATTCATGTTGGTGTGGGGACTTCTGTTTGCTGTATAATATGATCGAGCGTTCCATGTGACTCACGTTCCTTGTCGCTCTCATATTTTTGCCCCATCTCCGATCGATTATCATCAGTCACAAGCTTTTCAATATTTTGTTTCTCTAAAAGTAATCTTAAAAGCGTGTGGTCCCTATGTTTGTGAATTATTCATTTACTTGATGTGAATTAGAAGTTATAATTTTTTGGAATGCAATGAAAGTACCTAAGTTTTTTACTTTATTATCTTACGATTGTGTTTTCTTCTAACAAACAAGGTTTAATTTCCGGAGAATCTAATGAAAAGTGGCTAAAAATTTTCAAAGTTACTATAGGGTGTGATTGGTAGCCTCATACTGCTACGGTAAGGATGTATCGCTTCCGTTATAACCAATCACAAAAATAATACCAAAAACGAGATAAGAAGATTCTCAAATTTTTGTAGAGTTCTTTCTATCCGCTACTTTGCACCAACTTTAACTATGTACGTACCGCTAGCCGCTAGCTTTATCCACTAAAAATTGTATCCCATTTTATGTTACCAATCGAACTATAGTGAGAACTTTTTTTTTTGGTCTATTGACTGGCATTTTCGTAAAGTTATTGTGATGTTAGGGGACACGATAATTTCCCTATCTAATTAAGTCTATTCATCTATTACAAGAGAAAAGACAATCATGAAATAGACATTTTTTTGACAATATTAATCCATTTTTGGTGCCTCCTAATTATGTGCACTAAATAAATATCTAATGAGTTCCATTGAACAATACAAAATCAGGTTAGTAGTCAAATGTTTCATATAATAAACATAAACCTATCCACTCTTAAGAGGCATACTATTTAAAAGATCTTTATCAAAATTAGGCATACTATTTACTTTTAAATAGTGTTTTAAGACTGTTTTCTTCGAAAATAAACTCATAACATTTATAAATTTTTTTTCTTTTTATAACATTAACTCACTAAATCTCGTTTTTAAATAAAATATTTGAAAAAGGTAATATTTCTTTTTCTATATATTATGAAAAAAATCTTGTGTAAACAAATTATACAAAGCCACAATTTTAAAATTTGTGTTAAGCTTCTATTGACATTGGCACGACACTAACTCTCTGATACCTAAATTTGATTGTTTGCACAAAAATATTTGGCCAAAGAAAAACAAGGGTAGTGATTGGTAACCGCTTTACAAAGCGGTACAAAACTTTACAAAATATACAACTTTGACAGTTATCAATCACAAAAACATTATCAAAAGCGTTACAAACAGTTTTATTCTCAGATTTTTTTGTAGAGCTTTCTCGTACAGCTCTTTCATACAGCTTTACACTGTTCCGGTAAAGCTTACAGCTCCAGCTAATAGCTAAAAAATTTGTACAGCTTTTGGTTACCAATCAGACCCAAGATATCAGTGTGTCACCAAGAAAATATAGTTTATGAAGGTAATATTATAGTGAGTCTGTGAATGGTAAATCGCTTTTCACCGATAGAATTGAATATTCAACCAATCATGATACATAAGATTTATTAGGAGACCCTACATTTTTCAGAAAGCTCATCACGAAATTTTATAACCTACCATCACAATTCACAAGACCAAAATTATATTTTGTAGTAAACAAGTTGAGCCACTATATGTCTCCACCAATGACAGGACAATTGCAAGCAACCAATATTTGCATAGTACATGCATATATAGAGCTTTAGGTAATTAAAAGAGGAGCCCATCACATTTACTTCATTTTATTCAAGTTTTGATATGATAATAACTTAGCTTGTTGGTAATTAATAAGGGAATCTATCACATTTACTTCATTTTATCTAAGTTTCATTTGAAGAAGGTAATCTAATAGATTGGTATTTGGTGGACACAATAAATATATACAACACGATGATCGTTTTCTCTGCATGTGTTACACATGCATCGACGATGCATTAATAATTACATGTCACATTCTTTTCTCTAGTGTCTAATTACATGTTACATTCTTTTTGGGAAATAATAAATAAGAAAGTTAAATTCTAATTATCCTTCAAAAGCTAGTTAAGACAAAGATGCTATGTTATATTTTAAATGATTTATATTTTAACAGAACAAAAGAACGTTATTCAAATACTTCATTTTTCTTCGACATCAAATTTCAAAATAAATTAAAATGTTCGAGTAACAAATTATATTGTAGAGGTAATTGCCCGCATTACATGCAGATTTATTGTTTCCTCATAACTAACAAAAACCAGATTATTCTATACAAATTTAAGATGAAAATTAGCATGCTAAATTCATACCGGAAAGGTTCTAGTGCTGGTCAATAAATTTCATAGAAATTTCTCATCCATTTTCTTTCGCTTATTCATCGTTGTTACAAACACATGAGAAGCTAATTTGGAGTTAGAAAAACATCAATAGTTAGGGTTTGAAACTAATGTAAAGGAAGGCCGAACGCGTCGGGTAAAACGTGAAAATAACAGAGATTCTAGTTTTCTATGAATTTTGATATTTGTTTGGAATAGTAGAATGTACATGTGACAACTTTTGAGATGTTGATGTGGTAATGTATCATCCTAGAGAAACCACTTCTCTACCGTCACTATTTATACTAAACAAGACTAATAATTTCAAGAAATTGCTTCTTGATTTACTAATTTTCTGATATAAAATATTTATTTTTATGATTTTATTTCCACCGGCTTGTAAATCTACCAAAATATATTTAATCCACTAAAATTCCTTAGAAAACATGAATTAGTAAAAAAAATATCAAAACGTATTTTGCGACTTCTCTTTTTACCTTGCAAAAAAAAAAAAAAAAAAAAAAATGAGGCTTGGAACAATTAGGGAATAAAGAAGGAGAAACTTTAAGGACCATTAAAATTGTTGTCTAACCAAAACAAATATAACATGCCTTTTCATGTGACATATGGTGGTGGGGTTGCAACTTTGTATTCTCTAATAATAAGGAATCCGATACAACTTTCATATACATGCATGTGATATCTTACCTGATCAAATCTATCATCTATAATATTTTCTTTTTATATTTTCGTTTTCAATACATTATTAAACATATATATAACATTATTAAAATTAGATATTTTCGAACGTTTAAAGAAGTTGATAACTGAAATTTTCTATACACATGCAAAATTTTCGATTAACTTATTTATTTATACAAAGCAATGGTGGAATATTTCTCTTGCAGCAAATTAACAACAATATTGTTTTGGAGCCCTTTCTCATATGACTTTAACATTGTGAGATGAGTGACCAACATAAATAATAATAGCATAGATGTTGATCACCCTAAATTTATGTTAGTCTTTTTTTTTCTGTAGGTTTGTGTAGTATGATGAGCTCAATTTAGGACAAGCTATTGAAGATCTTTTTTAGTTATGAGTTTTAGTTTTGTATTAAGCACCAACGTTTCCTTTGGATAAGGCATCAACAAACCAAAACTGAAGGACCAAAACCTACAATAACTATATATATCACATTCAAGTCCAGTTCAAGCACGATAAACTGGAAGAACTGCAGCTTCAAGCACTTGTAATAGTGAGATTGATGATAAAATATATCTTAGAATCATGCTAAATAACTTAGCCTACCTAATAAAATCTACAAGACCTAGTTATTTACTAAGAATGTTTACAGAGGATATATAGTAGAGTTTTTTTCACTCGATAGTGTCTAGCAATATCCCAAAATCGTAATATTCGAAAATCCAAAAGAATCCAAACCCTTTTAAGTATAAAAAATGGAAGTCACTTAGAAAAATTTAGGAGACATTTTGAAAGAATTTACTACAAAGAATGAGAGAAGTTTTCCACCTCGAGTCATCTTCATATACACCCAATGTTTTTAAACCTGATCCAGACGGTGAACCGGACTACTTTCTGGGTCATCGGATTGTTGGGTCAACCGGGGCTGACCACGGGTTAACTGATTAAAATTTATTTTATATTTATAGAGATTATATAGTTTTTATAAAATAAAAATAAAAATAAGCATATTATATTTAATAAAATATAAAGTCTAACAATAATAATAAAGTGATTCAAATTTTTAAATCCAACTAAAAGTCTAAAACCGTAACAAATACTAAAATAGTAGGAGATCACCAGTGACAAAATTAAACTAATAAAACTTCGCAAATTCAAAACAACTAATCTTGGTTGTCTCTCTCACCATTCCATTTATTCTCCTCGGGCGGTATTGTGAATTTTTTTTTATAAAATCTAAAACATCAAATGAGTCTAATAGCTAAATTATTTTTTAAAAAAATAACTGAATAAAGTCTAAAACTTATTCCAAAATCAAATGATTTTTTTGAAATCCATACCCGGCTAGTTCGACGAGTTCACCGGATCGCGGGTTAATGACAGATTTTTATGGATTTTTCCGTTTTTGAAATTGCCTGGTATTAACACTAAACCTAAACCGGAGAAGCGTTCGGGTCGTGGGTTAAAACCGGTCGGATACAACTTTTCACGCCCAACGACTTTGAATAACAACTTTTAATTAGGATTTTAAAATTTATGATTGAAAAACAAATGATTTTTGTTTGGATTTCCAATTCCTTATAAATCCATAAACCAATAACCCCTCCTTGATTTCTACCATGATATCAACATTTTTTTAAAATATTACATCTATATATTTTTTCCATACAAATTTCTAAATATATATAATCAAGTATTGAATGAAGCTAGAGGGTGAACTGTGAAGCTTATGCTTCTGCAATTCCCTGTTTCGATCTCTTGTTCTATGGCTTTAGCTTTATTTTCCTCTGGTTTCTGTCTAATGGAAGTATAATAAATATGGTCGTTGGATCATTGACCCATGATACAAAATCAAGTTTTCCCAAGATGAAGCTACATGGAGATTAAAATCATTTTGAATCATCTGACTGAAATCATCTCATTATAAACTTTATCAGCATTCGTTTTATCGCCAATTTTCTGAAATGCCTTAATCAATGCCTCGTATATATCTGCATTAGGCTCTATCAACCTCCTCTTCATAATTCTCAAGTACTTTTCTCCGGCTTCAACTTTACCACAAGCGCAAAGTCCCACAATTAGTGATCTGAAAACCTCGAAACCAGGAGAGATCTTTCGGTATTCCATTTCGTAGAACAGCTTAAGCGCTTGATCGATACTGTTTCCTTCTACAAATCCTTGAATCAGATGAGAGAACGTATGTTCATCGGGCAGAAACCCTTTATCTATCGACTTGGTTAGGATTTCGTTCGCGCGATTCACGTTCTCAATCTCACTTAATCTCTTAACCATCTCATTAAAAACCGAACAACTAGGCATAAGCCCTCTCGCAACCATAATCTCGCAATACTCTAAACCTTTTTCTTCTCTCCCGAACCTCGCGCAACCCTCGATAAGAAAATTAAAAGTTTCTTCATACGGATTCACTCCAGAATCCTCCATCTCACTCATCAACCGCTCCGCTTCTTCAACATCACCTCTTTCACAACAAACTCTAACAAAAGCAGTATAAACAAACGCATTCGCACTAAAACCTCTCTTAACCATTTCATCAAACACATTCCGCGCACACTCCAAATCCCCTTCCATCGTTTTCGCATACACAACAATCGAATAACCAATCGTATCAACAACCATATTCTTCATCAACAACCTCTTCAACAAACTCATACTCTCCTCTACTCTCTTCTCTTCCAAAACCCGAAACACCAAACTCGTATTAACAATCACTGAAGGTAAACATCTCTTACCATAAATCCTATCTAACAAATCAACAACTTCTTTCAATCTCCCTTCTTTACACAACACTTCAATCATTATCCGAATCGTCGTCTCGTTAGGATAAATCCTCTTATCAATCGCACACTCGTAAATCCTCCACACAAGATCAATCCGATTCGATTTCGCAGCGAAATGAATCAACGTATTCAAAGTAATCACACTTAGACTAAATCCACAATCACACAATCTCTTAAAAACTTCAAATCCTAATTCCAAATACCTAATCTTAGCATAACATTGAACTAACAAATCAAACACTAAAGGAGTAGAAGAAGAATTCTCATAAGTATCTAACAACGAATCGACTAAATCGGAATATGAATTCAACAGAGACGATTCGATTAAAGCTCGAGCGTCGATAAGTAATCGAGCTTTGACAAGGATGTGAATCGTGACAGCGTAAGATCTGATTCCATGGCGGAGATTTCGAATGTGAGCTGACCAATGGAAGAAGGTTAAAGCTCGTTTCGCGGTTTCGGGGGATTTGAATCTGAGAAGGATTGTTTCGATGAGAGAATCTGATAAATCGATGGAGGAGAATTTGGTGGAGAGAGTTTCCCAGTTATCGTTGGATTGTAGGGATTTGGAGATGGAGTCGATGAGGATTTGTTGTTGTTTGTTTGGATTTGGATTAGTTTTGGAGGAGAAGAAGAAGGAGAAGAAGCCATGGATGAGTTTTGGAGATGGTTTTGATGGAGGAATGAAGTGACGCCATTGTTGTTGTTGTTCTACGAAGCGGCGCATGATTGTTCAAATTCGGAATCGTATATTATAATTCGTAGCTATCTATACGCAGATAATTAAATTTTAAATTTTTTCTCTTCAAAGATAGGGTTTTTTAAAAAAATATATATATAATTCGTCAATTTTACAATTTTATCTTCTATTCAAAAAAAACACAAATTAATATACCAATTAAAAATAATGTGCAATATAACTTTTATACAAATATTTTAAACGTCTTCGCAGTCATATATATCAGATTTTTAAAATTTTAAAGATGTTGAGGCTTCGATTTAACATATTATTTATCAAAATTTTATAAACTTGAAGGTAGCAAAAAAAAAAGTTATATTACGTATTATTTTTGATTATGTATGATTAATCTGTATTTTTTGGAGATAGAAAGGAAGAAAAAAGATTAACAATCTACCCAATTTTGTTTCGCAATTTTTTTAGATATAAAATTTAGAATAACACAAATTATAAAAATAAAATTATATTTTAATTTATATATATAAAAAATTGAACGTATTATACTTAGGGGTGTCAAAATGGGTCAAGATTCATGGGTCAACCCAACTCAACTCAACCCATGAACTCTAATGAGTTGAAAATTTTGACTCAAATGAGTTGATGGATCAAATGAGTTATTGAGTCAAATGGGTTGATGGATCAAATGAGTTGGGTTGTAATGGGTCAATGGTTTCAATGGTTTACCCATTTAATCCATCAATTTTTGTTAAATTGAATCAAACCAATTCAAATCTCTAAACCGATTTTAATTTGAGTCTAACTAAAACTTATAAACCGATTGAATATAGTCCTTAATTTTCCCGCCAAAAAAATTATAATTTTTAACCAAAAATGAAACTATGTAATTTTCCCGCCAAAAACGTAGATCCGTGATTTTCCCGACAATTTTTTTTTATAATTTTTAACCAAAAATGAGAATGTAAAGTTTTCCCGCCAAAAACGTAAATCCGTAATTTTCCCGCCAAAAACGTAAATCCGTGATTTTCCCGCCAAAATTTTTTATAATTTTTAACCAAAAATGAGAATGTAAAATTTTCCCGCCAAAAACGTAAATCCGTAATTTTCCCGCCAAAAACGTAAATCCGTGATTTCCCGCCAAAATTTTCCCGCCAAAAACGTAAATCCGTAATTTTCCCGCCAAAAACGTAAATCCGTGATTTTCCCGCCAAAATTTTATAATTTTTAACCAAAAACAAAAATGTGTAATTTTAATTATTAATTTATTTATTACATCAGTAGGTTAATGAGTCAACCCATTTAACCTTGTAACTCATCAAATTAAATGAGTTCATGGGTTGACTCAACTCATTTAGCCAAATGAGTTGAGTCAACCCATGAACTCATTTAACTCTAAACTCATTGGGTAATGAGTTGAGTTGAGTTGGGTTAACCATTTATTTAGTTTAATGTTATAATCTTTATCCTAACTTATCTAATCTAATTATTTCAGAATAAAATACTTTTACCGAAAAAAACCTAATATAAAGTCTATTGTGAGTAAAGCCTCCTTAGTTCATTGGTTGACCAAGAGTTAATTAATGTTTTTACATCAGGTATGAGATTTAAGTCCCATATATTGCGATTTATAAGCAAATTTGCAGATTAATGGAGACAAGTGTACATGAGATCTCTAACGATGAACAATTATGGTCGTTGTTCGCCAAGATTCTACGCAGAGAGGGAAGTGTCATCAAATCGTAGATCATTAAAGGTGTCTATCAAGAGCATGAAGAAAGAAATGTCGTCTGTCGTAAATCTAGTAAATATCGGAAGGAATTGTTAATTGTATAGTCGTCTTCGTAACTGTTCTCATAATTTGCAAAAAAAATAATAAATTCATATGTTAAAAAATAAAAAAAATCTTTTTGATTTTCTAAATCCATCTTTAATTCTTTTGGTATCCGGACTTAGGAATGTTTTTTTTTTTTTGGCATTTTTCTATTTATAATTGACGTTACAATACGGATCAAAAACTTTAATATCATACATGCACACAATAACTAATAAGCGTCCATAACTCGATCCAAATTCTTATAAGAATGTGACTATATATATAAGGATACAACATCAGTCAAACATTTAATATGAAATGGTATGATTATACCACCAACATCTTGTTCCTCTTTAACCGGAATCGCCACGGCACAAACCGGTCTAGAGTTTCTATTTTGTTATTCCCTTTGTGTTTTAAGATAATCATCCAAAACGCTCCCACAATCTCTGATATGTACACATAAAACCAGAGAACATCAGCTTCCGATGTTTTACGGGAGAAAAAGCCGGGAGCGGAATTACTCCTCTGGGGGCCGGGGCAATGCCTTTACATGCCCTCGTATAGAACCCGGCGTTCGAGAAGATCAGACAGAACATCTCTCATGTGGTCTAGGGATACAGGTTTGAGCAACACGCCGTCTAGACCGAAGCTCATGCATTTCTCTTTTGTGGATTTGTCGGTGTTACCACTGAGTGCCACCAGTAGTGGCCGCTGGTGGCGTTGTTTTGTGAATTTCTCATGTATACGTAGGGCGATTTGGTAGTTTTCAACCCCGGGCATGCACACGTCCATGAAGACTACTTTGTGCTCATGGGATACAACTCGGAGACATTCCTCGTTTGAACTTACTGTGGTCACTTCGCACCCAAGGTGTACAAGAAGTCCCTTTGTCACCATTCTACTTACCCTGCAACCAAAAAAATCAGCGGTTTCTCATAAGATTAAATTTACGGTTTTTTCTAAATGCCAATTTCTACATTTGCAAGAAGTAAGCGGAGATTTTTGCAAAGAGATAGGTGAGAGGTTTATACTAACCCGTTCTCGTCCATGACAAGAACTTTAAGTCCAGTGAAACTTGAATGTCGGGGAATGGCTGGAACTTTCGGTATGCCCGACTGTTTAGATTCGTTTGAACGCTCTGAAATCCCAAGTTTAACATCAAAGATAGCCGTGCATCCTTTTCCAAGACCATCGCTCTCAATCCAAATGTTACCCTCCATTAGATTCACAAACCTTGTCATATTAAACGCATATGAGCATTATCAATACCAGACAAGAAAATATAGAAAGAAAATAAACGTTTTTAAACAAGGCTTAAACCTTTTTGAGATGGCGAGGCCAAGCCCACTACCACCCGAGCTTCTCGTCGCTAAAGATTGTGTTTGAGCAAATTTAGTGAAAAGCTTTGGAATGTCTTGAGGATTTATTCCTGCTCCAGAGTCTTTTACCTATATTTGAATAATCATCAAAATTAAGACCTAAGAAACAAGTTCAGTTATGGTTTAAGATCCCAAGATACAAGCTCCTTGTGAAAGATACTAACCTTCACTCTCAAGTAAAAATGACTCCCAGTTGGCACGACAAAAAAGTCAGCAGCTCGAGTGTCTGACTTGGTGACAAGAGCGGCTACGGAGATGCTACCTTGTTTGGAGAATTTCACAGCATTACCAACTATATTCAAAATTATCTGCATTAGTCGTTTCTCATCCCCAACGACAAATTCTGGCAAATCTGGTGCAAGATTTAGTGTGATGGGTAATTTCTTAACAACCGCTATAGGCTTTATCAGATTGAGGACCTGCAACAAGATTCAGAACTATCAATCAAGTGCACATACAACTTTTAAAACATGAAGCTGTTCAAACAATGACACGCAAGAGGAAAGAAATGCTGTAAAGAAATACTGTTACCTCTCTAAATAATGTATGAAGGTTGAACGTTCCGAGTTCAAGTTGAAGACTTCCATCCTCTAACCTTGAAAGATCTAAGACATCGTTCATCAAAGTTGCCAAAAGGTTACTACTTTTAAGTATTGTTTCCACCATCAGCCTTTGTTCAGGGGTTAGTTCCGTTTCTTGGAGTAAGGAAGAGAGTGCAATGATCGCATGCATCGGAGTTCGCATCTCATGGTTCATAACTGCCAGGAAATCATTGCGGGCTCGGATTGCTGTTTCTGCTTCCCGTCTTGCTAGATCAAGAGCGACATTCTGCTCCATGAGAAGGTCCCTAGCTCGCATTGACTCTTCTAGGATTGCAGCATGTGAAAGAGCCACAGCCACCTAGAATAAGAGAAGAAAAGTTTTAGACAAGATCATAAACATAGCATAGAAGAGAAATTCTCAGGAAATGTCAAACCTGATCAGCGACGACTTCAACGAGTTCCAACTCATGGACATGCCATTGCCTCGCACTATCTGAAGGAAGCATCAAGACCATCAGAGCGTATCTCTTTGTTGAAAGCTCAGGCCAGTCATTAATCTGAAAATTAGAAAGGTGGAGAAGCGGAACCCTCACAGCGACCACCTCCCCAAGCATATATTTCCCAGAAACAGGTCTCAACCTAGCCACAGGGGAATTAGGAGATATTTTCACAGCCCTACTAGTACCAAACACTTGGTTGATCACCGGTAATTGAATGGGAACCGTATACTCCACGGGATGTTGGTGACGAAGTGTATAAGAAAGCTGTAGCTCTAACCCAGTCCTAGTAGGCATCCACAATGCACACTCCTCCAAAGCTAATGTCCTACCAAGCTCAACAAGTGTAGTCTTTAAAATAGTGTGTCTATCTAACGTGCTTCTAATCTCATGTGTCAACATTCTAACATGCCGTCCCGTTTCTTCCTGAGTTCGAATCAATCCCATTTCTCTATCAAGCTCCGCAGCCTTATTTTTCAAGAACAGCTCCCGAGTCTTAACACTCAACAAATCAGGAATAATATGAACAAGCATCAACGCAGTAGCACACGACACAACAGCAGTTAACACTTTCGCAGTAGTCATAACAAGCGCAACGGTTCTCGAATGCGTAGTGAAAGTCCATAAGTTAATAAGATGAGTCGCCCCACAAAGAACAATAAAAGCACCAAACTGAACAAGTACCCATCTATAAGGAAACACCGCGGATTTCTTCACAAAGTATATCAACTCAAGAGGAATAGAAAAATACGCAATCGCTATGAAGAAATCCGATATGTATTGATATTTCATTAACAATTCATCCGCCGGCCATTGCGGTTCAATACAATTGCAGACTTCCATTATGAATTACATACACACACCGACGAAATCGCTGCATAAATCATTAGGAACAAGAAAATCTGTGAGAATCGAATTCGATCACAACGATTACAAAAATTAGGTTCCATTTTCTCAGTCTCGAAAACAGAAAAATTCGAATCCGAATCTTCAAATTAACGGTTAATCATAGGTGAAAGTTCCTAATACTGTTGCATTACACTAGAACAAGAGCAATTAGGTTAATCAATCTCTATGATTTGAGATCGACAAGAACCAAAAAAAACTGTGGAAGTGAAGAATATAAATATACGAAGAACTTACAAAACAATCTGAGAAGAGAAGAGAAGAGAAGAAGGAGAAGCTTACTTGGGAAGAATTGATCGGAGGATTTGGGGATTTCGGACGCGGCGGAGAGCGACGGAGAAGGAGAAAAAGGAGCGTTGAAGATTTTTATCAAGTCAAAATCAAAAATGGTTGGGTTTAACACTTCTTCGTTCTAACTTTTTTTTTTTGACGTCATTTTTCTAACTTTTTTACTATTAATATTATCAGATGTTTTTCGGAAATTCATCTTTTTTTGGAAAAGATTTTGGAGTGGAGATTGATGGAGGAAAAAGCTTCAGCGAATAGAGGAGCTTCTCTCATTGCTCAGAGTATTGTTCGTGAGGATAGAATGCAGTCTTATGTGGCAGTTGGTCACCCTCGTTGGCTACAACACGTTTTTGAGGAGGAGAGAATTTCATCTTAATTGCTGGGTTGGTCCCTGTTTCTCTCTGGTTTCTGGTCTTTGTTGTAGGTCATTTTTTGGTGAATGGTATATCTTCTTCTTACCATTCTCGTCCACTATCCTGTTTTGTTTGTACACAGGTTGTGTGATGTCAGTTTGTATTTCCTATCAATATAATCAATCCATTCAGTGAAAAAAAAAAAATATATATAGCTGGGTGCATGAATTTGTTGTCGTTCCAATATCTTATGATACTTATATTTCCTCAATAGTATATTGTAGATAAAGAAATGGAACTAGAGATGGTAAGAAAAATATATATAATTAGGAAATATATCTCCATATCTATACTATTAATTGGGAATCACTAGATATTAAACAACCTTATGAAGGGTAAAGTATTACATAAGATGCCATTAGTTTTTAGTGTTTTTAAATAAATTCATTAAGGATATAATAGTAATCATAAAATTAATATATTTAAATAAAAAACAGTAAAATTCTTTTAATTAATTATTAGTTTCCAAAAAATTAAACCCACTTTCTCCTTCTTATTAATTATGGACGAAATTTTGACATTAATTTCTAAAAATTGTTAACCAATGAGAATTGAAAAAATAAGATTTGATATCCACTAAGATTTTCTCTAAACCAATCCTAATAGACTATTGTATATCAAAAATAAAAATAATATCATTTTAATTCAAAATTAAAAACACTATCGTTTGAAAAGATTTATCAATGGAGTATTTTAAGATTGAACTTGAAATTTTGTAAAACAATTAAATATATATATTTTAAGATGATCAGTTTTGTTATAATATTCTTACAATTTTAAAATATAAAACGAAATTTTATTTCACAATTTCTAAAAAACCATATTAGATATTAACAAATATTTATATTTACTACGAAATAAACTCAAATAATAATAAATTTAGAGAAATTATCATTATAGCCTTCATTTAGAGCAAGTTTCGAAAATATCTAAACAATAGATTGTACATATTAATTTTGAAATATTTTGTGTTTTATTTTGTCCTTTTCAACTGGATCTTCCTTAAATAAATCCCTAATATATTGCACACAGTTTTCGAAATTATGTAAAACTAATTCTATATTTTGCATTCAACACAAATTATGCAGCAATAGCAGCTCCCTTTTATATAGATGTATCTCAAATTTTTATTTTTAGTCCAAAAATCAAATTAATTATGATTAAACAATGAAAAGAAGAATATGCAAAATTTAGCTATGGAAAAAAACATCAATAAATTTGTTAAAATATTTGTAACTTTAACCGCATACATATTAATCTATAAAACTCACTTAAATTTTAGAAAATTTTGATTAGTTTAGAAAATAAAAACGTAACATTACTTAAATTTTGCAACTAAATAATATCTTAATTTTATCTAAAATATAATTTTGCACGTACGTGTAGGTCCGAATCTTAAAATATAACTATGCACTAACGCAACTGAATTTCGTTCATTACTCTAACTTTATAATATCTATATTATAACGAAGTTCACTAACATAACAAAATATTTTATCTTACAATCTATATAATAATTTCTAAGAAAAATATCTCTGCACGTACGTGTGGGTCTAGACCTAATACACTAAAATATATATCATAAAAACAACAAAATAATCTATATTGAATGAAAAATTGTAAAAAATATTTTTAAAATATGAAACCCCGCACGTATGTGCGGGTCATGAACTAGTTTTTGCTGTAAAAGAGGGGAAGAATAAAAAATAAAATTAGGTGTAATATTTTTCAAATGAAAATTAATATTATTCAGGTATCTAGGAGTAAAGTTTAGATTTCAAGGATATAATTTACACTATATATATATGGTTAAATTATAAAAAACAATTTTGACTATTTTTCAAAATTTAATATATAACTTAGGCTATTTTCATAATTCTTAGCATTTTTTTTTAAATATCTTAGATGTAATATTCATATACTACCATACTATACTATACAATTTCAAATATATTGTAATAGATAGGAAAATTTTCTAGTAAATGTGAAATTTTGCGTGACTAGTAAATCATCACAATTCTGAAATTAGGATGTTGGTGTAAGGCATTAAGCAAGAAAATAATCCAATATTCGATGATATAAAAATAACAGCAACCTGAATATCGTATAAATACAATGAATATATAGCTATGAAAGTTTGGAATTGATGTAGTTATTGGCTATGTGTCTTGTGCATGAAAGCAAAACACAAATCTATAAATTATGTTCTATAATAATAACTCATAAATTTTGAGAATAGCTAATGAAATGTGAATTCCATAACACTTACGTCTTCCCATAGAATGAACTGGTACTTCGTACCAGCGGCTGTGGTAGACCCGTTCAGGACAACGATTTAGTTAAAGATAAGGTACTACAGATTGAAAAAAAAATCTATCTACGGAAACCATGAGATCGTAAAAACCACCGGTGAATACTGGGCAATATGTGTACACTCTCCAGATCTCACATGATTACATTGGAATCAAAATTAATAATATTTTTTTATAAGATATTAAACTTTAAATTAAAACCGGAAAAGATCATATTATAATCAATTATGTAATTGCTTATATTTACATTGTCAATTTAAAAAAAAACTTAACTTCTTTTTATTGATAAAACATTTAATTTGATTTTTTTGTTAGTCAACGCCGATTAGTTTTGATTAACGCTTGATTCCAACGAATGGTACTAGATTAAGATGGTCGTGATGTTAACGATATATATTTCATTATAAAGTTAGTACATATAGACATACGATGTATTGAATTCATATTTTTGATTATATGTTTTTAAACCTGAAATGTATAGTTATGTGTTACGTATTATGTAATGTAGCTGGATATTTTTTTTTCTTTTCAAAATTTAACTATAAATCATCTTTAACAAAAAAAAAAAATATTAACTATAAATCATACCTGACCAAGCAAAAATTCATCGTTCTAAACTACGACCAAATTATCTAAACCAAAATATTATTATGAGAAGGGAAAGATTGGTGGTGCCCACTCTACTCTACAATGACCAGAGAATCGAAATAGATTTTATAGTTAAAGAAAACGTACGGCATGGTTGGCTCACACTGGTCCACAAGTAACTCTTGTGGTTACAATTTTCACTTCCAATCCCATAATTCTCCTTCCTTGTCTTCTTCTTTCTCCCTAAAATCCTAAATCCTTCTTTAGATTACTCTTCTTCTTCATTTCTTCCCACGAGGTTAGTCTCTCTTCTCTCTCTCGAGACTCTGTGTTCTTCACTGTTTCATCTCTCCAATTCTCATTTTTTCTTTGATGGGTTTGTCTTAAATATCAATAATTTGAGTTTGATTCAAGTGGGTAATCTCTAATATATGAGAAAAATTGTATCTTTATGTCTTCCTAGAATCGAATTGATTTCAAAGCTCCTTAATTTGTGTCTCTTACTTTATAAGTTAATGTGAATCAATTTTGATTTTTTTATAGGGTTTATCTCAATGGCTCTTAACGTGAGCAAGATTGTTCCTAAGAGTCCAATTTTAGCAAAGAGTGTTAATGCCTCAAGATCTCAAAGAGTTTTGTTAGCGTTTGTTCATCATCCTTTAGCTGCTAAAAAGGGTTCATCTGTTGAAGAGTTAAAGCAAGGTCTTTGTTGTATAAAGACTGTCACTTTTGTTAGTTCTCGAAGATCTTCTACATTATGCTTTGTTGGAAAATCCCAAGACACAGAAACTAAGTAAGCCATTTTGGTTTCAAAACTGGTCAGGTTTTGTTTCATACTTATTTATAAGTTTCTTGGTGATGTGTTAGTTCTCAAGTTGTACAAAAAGAAGGTGAGAAGCAAGTGATGCCGAGGAGGAAAAGTAACTCAAGCCAATTTTTGGTTGAATATGTGTCTAATGATGCTAAGTTTGTGAATGAAAGGGCTCGTAATGATCTTGTTCTTCTATCTCGGTATTTTTCGTATATCCAACGGTTATATCATCTAGAAATTATGCATTACTGAAGGTCCCTTATGTGTTGAGATTTGTGTTTTGCAGAGGTATTATGAGACTTGATGCTCGTGCACGCCAGGATGTTGCCATTCTTGGATCCGGGTTCCTTAAACTTGATGGTAAGATTTGTTTCTCTTTCACACTAATATATAAATCTTTTACTGCTTCCTAACCCTGTCTTGTGTGTTTATCATGTAGCTCGGGCAAGAGAAGATACAGAGAAAATAGATCGTGATGTCAAGAGAAAGGCCGAGCGCCTTCATCATATTGCTACTGTATGCTAATCCTTTCATTTATTTATCCACATTTATTAACCTTTCTTCTGGCTATGTTTTTTCTTAGTTTTCTTATTTGGTTTATGTTCATAGATATTAAAAAACATAGCGGAGTCTAAGTTGAAAAATGCTGCTGATAAGCATTGGAGTGATGGCGCTTTAGAGGTATGCCCATCTGCCTCATTCTTTGTTTACTTGTGGAAAGTTATGTGTGACCGTAAAGTATAATCCACTATCCGAGATTGACATGATAAAAAGTAACTACTCAATGTACATATATTATTCGCTAGAATTGGTAGTTGAGAGACTATTGCTCTGATTTTCCAGGCTGATTTAAGGCGAGCAGATTTCCGTGCTAAACAACGGGCCATGGAAGACGCATTAATGGCTTTAGAGGTAAAACCAAAGTCTGATATGTTACAGTATTGGTGTTTTGGTTCATCTTCCCTTATGCTAACACTTCCTCTGTCCTGTTTTGGTGCAGTTCATTAAGAACATCCACGACATGATGGTGAACAAAATGGTTGACAGCTTGTAAGAAGCATATGTCCTTGATACTTCCTTTTTTTCTTTCTTGTTGTTTCTTGATATCAAGATCTGAATTTAAAATTGTTATCTTAAGGACATCTGAAACCGGTACCACGGATCGCATATCGCTTGAGAAGAATGGAATAGCTCTCGGGTTTTTCCCTGGGGAAGTTTCATCTGATCGCATATCTGCTATTGAGGTCTGATTCACCAGGAAACCGCTATGTGTTCTTAAGTATTCTTCTCTCTGATGTTTCCTTTTTGATGTTGAAACAGGAAGCTTACAAGAGTATGGCATCAGCGCTCTCAGAAGCCGATGGAATTGACTACACTGACCCCGAAGAGGTATGGTCCATAATCGACGATACCAAAATCTTTTTGTTACATTTATTCATAAGTGATCATATCATTTTGGTTTTAACAGCTTGAGTTGTTAGTCACAACTCTGATTGACCTTGATGCAATGGATGGTAAAAGTAGTGCATCTCTCTTGGCTGAATGCTCAATCTCTCCAGATGTCAATACAAGGTAAACACCGGAATTCTATTATGTCCCTTAACTACTTTCTTCGATGAGTTCTTCTCTTAACATTCTTTTACCCTTCTGGAATTATGAATAGTGTGTAGATTATAATTATATATGCTAGAGTAAGTCGAGGCCAACACTTAACTACTTTCTTCGACGAGTCCTTCGGAATTATGAATAGTGTTTAGATTATAATTATATAAGGGAACAGTTGATACAGAAAAGTTATGCGAGAGTAAGTTGAGGCCAACACTTAATAGACAGTAGATGTTTTGCATTAATAAAGTGATTCATATTACCGACACAGTTTCTTTATTCACGATCATCGAATATTTCATTGTTTGGTCCTTCTCTGATTTGAAATCCCTTGGTTTTTTTCTGGTCTTGTTGTAGAAAAGCGTTGGCTAATGCCTTAGCAGCTGCACCGTCAATGTGGACACTAGGAAATGCAGGCATGGGAGCATTACAGGTAAAAGATAAAATGCAAATCTTGATGACAATTCTTGCAAAGTGATGGACTTTAGATAAGATATTAAAGTACCAATCGAATGACCCTTTTTGCAGAGACTCGCTGAAGACAGTAACCCGGCGATTGCAGCGGCCGCTTCGAGAGCGATCAATGCGCTGAAGAAGCAATGGGAGGTAGAGGAAGGAGACTCACTTAGGTTTATGATGAACTTCGAGACGCCGAATGATGATGATGATGTAGACAGTGACCTTGATGAGATCTGAAAATGATTTTTCATGTAAACGAAGATGAAGTTTGTAGATAATTTTCAGTGAACTGTAGTGTTACAGAGACGAAAGTAGGTGACTTCGTTGGGGTCATGTAATGTAATTAATTAAAAGAGGCCGATTTAGTATTTTGTTGTTGGGATTATTCATATATAAACTATTATGTGTTTTGTTATACCTCCACATGATAATAAGAACGCTAATTCTTAAACACTTAAACCATCTCTAATGTAATAGAGTAGAGATTTTTTCCAATGTTTCACTTTATTGTTTACTGTAAAATAGAATAGTTTAGAGTGGAATATAGAGTAGGGTCGGAGAAAATAGTACTCTATAATAGAGTTTTCAGCAAAACATAGAATGAGGTTGAAGATGCTCTTATCAATTGTATTTTGCTTCATCCTCGCTTTTAGTTGAATGTAAGTGAATTTTGTAAAAAATATTGTAAAGCTCTAAATGGTAACACACAAAAATGATTCATAAATAGATCAGATAATAGTCATCAAAAAGATATTTAGGATATCAAAATACAAAAATTACATCGGAAGTGTATTCTTTTTAAAATAGGGTCAGATAAAATTGGTAAAGTATAGATCATTCGGATATGTAAAAACACTATCCGAATTGGTAAGGACCATACTTATATTCGGATATTTCAAGTAACTCGAAATTATTTTGGATATTTTGAATAAAAATTTTAAAAAAATTCGCATCTAACTTTTAGATAATTTAGGTAGTTTTATTACTTTAAGAATACACATCATTAAATTTAGTTTGGTTCGGCTTTAGAAAATCTGGTAAATTTATTTTATTAAAAGAGTTAATAATAAAATTTTATTTTTTAAAGTTTTTGTATGGAAACATTTAGTCCAAGTTTGTTTAATAAACAAAAGTAGATGTTAAAGAAAAATTTATATTTAATAAAATTATGGGCAATTCTCTAAAATACCACATTTTAAAGAAAAATAGCATTACTAGTTTTTTTTCCAATAATATCATAAAATTCAATATAAAAATAAATCAAATATCTTTTTAATGGTAAAATATAAAATCTAAATTGGAAATAGCAAATCCAGATGCAGTTTTCTAATTTTATTTGTAATTTCTTTTTGTTGAACAAATATTTGTGATATTATTGAAAACAATAAAATTAAATAGTGATGGAACTTTTTTATAAAAAAAACTTAATAATATGGTATTTTAGGGTATTTCTCTAAAATTATTAAATAGACTAATTTCCCACTAAAATCCAGATTCTGAGATATTTTAAAAAGCTAACGGCGTTTTGTTTCTCCGTTATCTTTCTTAGAAGCCGTTAAAGCGGAACTGTTAGGTTTAGGGTTAATAGTTATCGTTTCATTTTCACCAACTCTTTGCCGCTTTCATCGCAATTTTGAAGGTACATGGACGAAGACGGAGAGAAACGTGTTCCTACCAAACGATCATGTTCTCCTGAATCTTCCGACAAAAGATCTGGTGATGAAGTTGATTGGGTAAGAGATTTGCCCGAATCTTTGCTTTCTCATGTTCTCCTGAATCTTCCGACAAAAGATGTGGTTAAGACTAGTGTCTTATCCAGCAAATGGAGAAATCTCTGGAGGTATGTTCCTGGTTTGGATTTAGATCATCGTGATTTCACGGAATTCAATGATCTTGTGAGTTTTATCGATAGCTTTCTGAGTTTCAACCGTGACTCAAGCTTAAACAAGTTTAAGCTAAGAATTTATATGGATAATGATCGGGATGAGGAGACTAATAATGCTCATATGGCGCGGTGGATCAACGCTGTTGTTACGCAGAACGTTCAGCATCTCGATCTTACATGGGCTCCAGTGGAGGTACCTCCAATACTTTATATGTGTAAGAGCTTGGTCTCTTTAAAGCTTTGTGTCGTAGTCTTGCCAAATCTTGAGTGTATGTCTTTACCGCATGTCAAAGTTCTCGATCTAGAATGGGTTATGTATGCAAATGAGTTGGCTTTGGAAATGCTTATCTCAGGCTGCTCAGTTCTCGAAAGCTTAAGTTTCTGCAAATGTCCAATTGACAATGTAGAAGTTTTTCGTGTGAGGTCTCAGTCTCTATTGAGCTTCAACTATTACGGCCCCAGTTGCCATGAGCTTCATTATAAAGATCTAATAGTTGATATTGATGCTCCCAAGCTTGAGGATCTCAAGCTCTCTCATGATACAACTGCAAGTTTCATTATAAAGAATTCGAGTTCGCTTGTAAAGGCGGATATCAATGTTGAGTTTAACTTTTGTGTGGGAAAAAAGTTTGATCCGAAGAATCTGCCAAAGAGAAAAATGATTGGTAATTTTCTTGCCAGGATCTCTAGTGTCAAAAAACTTAGCATCGCTCCATGTACTCTTGAGGTAACGTATATATGTTGAATTCGCTATTTTATTGTTTTACTTTATCTTGTATAAGTTTATCCTGATATTTTTTCTTGTTTATGTTGTTGTAGATCATTTATGATTACTCAAGATGTGAACCAGTGCGCTTATTTCGTAACCTATCTTCCTTGAGTGTTGACTTCTATGACGGCAGATGGGAAATATTGCCATTCTTTCTTGAGTGCTGCCCGAGTATAAAATCTCTTGTCGTGGTAAGGATTGTTTACTTGAAACTTATGTACTTCCTTTGGTATAACCGTATAATAATGCAAATGGGGAAAGTATCATAATTAATGACTCAAACATTTGTTACTTTCACATGGTTATTATATCAGGACTCTACTTTTTATCCAAAGGAGAGAACTATTATTTTACCTCGACCTCGGCGTCTCCTATCATGTCTCGAGTATGTTAAGATACAATCGTCATTAGACAGGATGGAGATGAAATTAGTGAGTTACTTACTTGAGAACTCACCAATCCTCAAGAAAGTCACTCTATCTTTGGAAGGTTGTTCTAGAAAGGAATCTGTCATCCTCAGAGAACTCCTTACCATTCCAAGGCGCTCTAGCTCATGCCAAGTTGTCGTCCTCTGATCCTCGTTGACCGAACATATAAGGTTGTCTTTCTGTACTTTTATTAATGTGAACTCTGTGGTTTCCTTGTCTATTATGGTGACTTTGTTGTGTTGTAGATCTGTAAGAAGATCATATGTTTGTCTTAAATGTTTCAATTGAACAAAAAATGTAATAAGGTTCATGTAAGACCTAAGTATTAAAGTTTCCAGAAACTCTTTATTTATGGAACTATGTGCTTTCTTCGTAATTGTGGTTACTTTGATGTCTTGTAAATCGTAAGAAGATCTTATGTTTGGCCTAAATGTGTATTGTTACTTCTTTTGACTCAAAGAGATGTTCAGACGTTGAGTAGAAAAATATATAATGTAGAACAAAATGAAAAAATAAAACACAAGATGCTTCACTTTAACCAAAAATGGTATAAGATCTGTGTAAGCCCGAAGGATATCTATCTCCTGGAAACTAAACTATACACTCCTGGAAAATTAAGGTTGATCTCTATATGTTTAAGAGCTTTTAAGACATGCATGTCTAGGCTCTAATGAGCTTTATAAACCAAAGAAACCTAGCTCGCGCTTGCTTTTTCCTTTTCGAAGGTTTCAAAATATAGATAGATGACAGTAACTGCAAGAAGGAATCCAGTGTCTGACCCAATAGCTCCTTTTAAATCAGCCAAGACAGTTAATGAACCGATGCATAGACCGCCGAAAGCTGCAGCCGTTGGAATTCGGTACCTTTTGAAGGTTAGACAATATCGTTTAAAAAGTGTCTCTGAATTTATATTAACAGATTTACCACCTTTTCATTATCATATGTGCAGATGTTGTTTATGAAGTAAGAATAATGGTTCAAGAGTCCAATCCCAATGTAGAAGATATTTTCTGCAAACAAGATTATTCTAAGGCTTATGACTTATGTTAGCAGAATTACTCTACCTTTTCCGAATGAATAATTGTAGAGAAAATCAAAATTCGGTTGGAAATATTCAATGTTTCACTGTTTTTTAATACATGAAAGTGTGAGGATAGTTTCTCAAAAGAGTCAACGAGATAATTTAAAACCATTTTGACAAAAGAATTCTTTATGCTTAAGTCTCTAGTGTCATAATAGAAGTTTTCTATTTACTCATGCCAATCATTTTTAAATATGCTAAATATATCTTATTATATAAAGTATGGTTTTCAAAGTTAATAACTCAGGAGATCGTGACACGTGTCAAATTTTTCTATCTGAGATTTTGACATGTGTCAAATAAATTTTTCTTTTTAAAGAGAAAGAAAAAGTAAAAATTTAATTATAAGGAAATTGTACATATATTTCCATAAGAGTTTTGCCATCTAGCAAACAAAATATTTGTTTTTAGAAAACTAATTATAAGGAAATTGTACATATATTTCCATAAGAGTTGTTGCCATCTAACAAACAAAATTTTTAATTTTTGTTTTTAAAAGATAATTATAACAAAACTATATATTTACATAGTTTTAAAAATATAAAAAGATTATAATAAGAAAACTATATTTATAATTAATAAGGAAATTATATGTATATTTTCCATAAAAAATCGAAATTATAAAATTATGGTAAACGTTTATTTATAAGTTACTACATGTACAAGAAAAAGATTTTAAAATTAAAAAAATTTAAGAAAATTACACAATCAATTATTAATCCTATAAGAAAAAAAATTGTAAATAGTCACCAAACAAATATATTGTCTCATATTTTCTCATCAAGCAAACTAATTTCTTAACGATATAATATCATATCAATTATAAAAAAAATATTTTGAATCACGATGTTTTCCTAAAAATAGCATGTGATATTCAAATCTAATAAATATATGGCAATTGAGGCAAATTAATAATGATGAACAACGATAGACATAGACTAGAGTTATTGTCAGAGAGGCTTGGTCCAATGTCGGAGGAGATAAAGAAGGTGGAGTAATAAGAAAATTTGGGAAAAGAGGATAAGAGATTGTAACAGTGGTGTTGGTGTTGATGATGGTGGTTTAAGCTAGGTGGTGGTAGCGGCGGTAAATATTGATGAAGGTGTGAGTCGGAATTAGCGAGATTCGGTATTGTTGGTGGTGCTGATTGTGATCGTAGTGAGATTTAGTTGTGGTGGTGGGTCAGATAGTGAGACTCGGTGGTGATGTCCGACAAATGCAAGAAATGTAGATAGGGGAAAAAGTAAATAAAGATATGGTGGTGAAGAAATCCGACGAGAGGGAGAGAAGGAGAAAGAAAGAGGAGTTCGAACAAAAATAAGAGAAATCTAATGAGAGAAACATAGAGATTTGAGAATTAGAAAGAAGAGGAAACAAAGAAATTAATAATATGAGCCAAAAAATGACAAAAGCCATGTCACAAATAGATAATGTTTTGTATGATGTTTTCTTTTTAATTTTTTTTTTCAGTTTTAAGTTATTTAGTGTATATTCTCTAATTCCTTATAAGGTTTTCTCTTTATGTTGAGGATATTTCATATTATCAAGTAAAGTTACATGACATGGATATAGACGGTCTCATATTTTCTTTTCTTTTATTGTCACAATTTTATTATGACGTCAAACTTTTCTAAACAAAATCATATATTTACGTATCTCATACTATATGTTTATGTATTATACATATATCGTTCATATATTTACGTAACTATATAATTTTATCTTTTTTTATTGTCATAGTTTTGTTTTCATCTTGCCCATATTGAAATTATAAGATGTAAGACACTCTTCCGCTGGATATAAATAACTTATTAAAATTCAATAATACAACATATGAATATTTATGACTTCATAACTTATAATAAGCAAAGAATTATATAATTTTATAAATAGACCAACATTTATATTAGATGATTTAATAATTAGTATAACATAATTACAAATAGTATTTTATATTGTGCATTATGCTAATAAATTTATATTTGGAAATAGTTATGCTGCATTTTCTAAAATATATATGTTTATAGAATTTTAGTTAACCTTACAAAAATAATGTTAAAAATGATAATCTCGATCGGCAACCCGTGCAACGCACGGGTCCATATCTAGTATATATATATATATATATATATATATAGTAACAGATATATATTGCATTAAGTAGCAAAATAAGCGCCAGTGGCCCGTTGCAAAACTGTAAACACAAAAAGTGGAAACTATTACATATGATCTTACTACTACATATGCCAATATGCTATTTTCTCAAAGTATAATAATTTCTAATGTGGAAAGTGGAAACTATTACATGTTAACAATACAGGTGATGATCTGATGCTTCGAGCACACCTTCAAAGTTACGAGAATATAAGAGCATATACAAATTTCCTAGATTTGGCAACATGTTTAATCTGTATTAATATTAACTGTTAATAGAAATTGTATAGACAGTTCCCAGGTGGAGGTACTGGGTTCGACGCCCGTTGCCCGTTGAGAGGAATCTCTTCTCCAAAGGAGATGAATTTAATCTGGTGTGGGTTCCAGATATTCCAAAAAAAAAAAAAAAAATTGTATAGACAGTTTACACCAAACTTCGCCTACATAGAATTACTCACATCAAAAAAAAAAATTAATATGACATCAATAAATTCCTTGTGAACCGGATATATTTAAATTAACACTAATTTACGAATCACTTTTTTTTCTTCTCAAAAGTAAACATTCAAACCTTTTTTTTTTTGTATCGACTAAACCAAAACATAACGTGACATCTCTCTTTATATAGTTGAAGGGTAATGTTATATAGAAACTTAATATAGAATACTCATTTTTCTTGTTCCATGTTGAATTTGTTAGGAGACAAACCAACGTCCCACATCGTAAGGTTAGAAAAGAATTGTCTAATATATTAGTCAAGTCCAACTCAATTAGTATGAAGATTTTTGGAAAGGAACCTAAAAACAAATCCGTGCGGGCTTGACCACTAATTAGTATCAGAGCCTAGGTAAAAAAAAGTGGACTTAAGGGAGTGGGTGTGGATTGCATGCTCGGTGTGGGAGGAGCCCTCAATGTGACACGATTAGAAGGGTACCTCAAAGAGTCCTCTCGAATAAGAGGTGCCGGTGTCAGTGTGCCGGTGTCAGGGTGCCAAGGTTTCGCTAGAGGGGAGACCAAAGTTTCGTGGTCCTTGTATGAGGGAAAGATTGTTGGGAGGCAAACCAATGTCATACATTAGAAGATTAGAAAATAACTGTGTAATATATGTCAAGTCCAACTCTAATTAGTATGAGATTTTTGGGAAAAGAGCCCAAAAACGAATTCATGCGGGCTTGCCCACTTGGGCCCAAAGCGGATAATATCATACAAATAAAGGAGTTGGATTGGGCTTTGAGAGCCCAACAAAACTGAATTTATTTAGAATAAATAATTTTTTCCATATCAATTGATGAATAAATATATTTGTTTCTGATAAAACATAAGATACTTGCGAATACATGAATCCAATAAAAAGATATTTAGGATATCAAATTAAAAAATTTACATCCAAATTATGCTTTTTAAATCGGTCAGCTAAAATTGGTAAGGTATAAATGATTGTCAGCCAAAACACTATCCAAATTTATTCCGGTATTTCAAATAACTAAAAATTATTGTGGATATTTTTAATAAATATTACAAATGCTTTGGATCTTTAGAGAAGATTTTAGATAATTTAGTTTAGGCAATTCTATTACTTTAAGAACTAGATTTTAACCCGCGGTACACCGCGGGATGATTTATTTTTAAAGTTAGTATAAGAATATTTTGTAAATTGTATCTTCTTATAAAATATTTATTTATATTATAGTTTACAATTGTTATTAAGTAACGATATACCACGAGTCCACGAGACAATTGTTAATAAACTGAGGATTTAACCCGTATTAAAACGGCATGTTAATGATATTTATAAATATTGATTCAAATTTGTCCGCCATATAAACCCGTTCCAAAATATAACTCGTTCCGTAATTTCTTAACCCGTCCCGTGATTTATTTTTATTTTAAATTTTAATGATTATTTATTATATATAAAAGCTTACAAATCATATCATTCTCTAAGACATTTATATTTTAGTAAACTAAAGATTTAATCTGTATTAAAGCGGCATGTTAACGATATTTTAAAATTTTATAAATACTAATTCAAACTCGTCCACCATATAACTTAGTTCCGAAATATAACCCGTCCTGTAACTTCTTAACCCGTCCCATGATTTGTTTTCTAAAAGTAGTAGTTTTAAAAATTTAACGATTATTTATTATATATAAAAGTTTGCAAATTTTATAATTTTTTAAGATATTTATATTTTATAGTTTACAATTGTTATTAAGTAACATTATACCACGGGACAATTTTTGGTTTTATACAATCTTTTCTAAATGAGACTGATTTAATATGTTTAATATTGGTGGTATTAAAAAAAATTAAGGATTTAATCCGTATTGAAGCGGCGGATTAATGATATTTTAATCTTTTTATTATTGTTGATTCAAAAACCCGTTCCGTCAAACCCGTCCCGCCAAAAAACTCATTTATTTTATTAGTGTTGATCTTATTTATGATATGATTTTGAATCATTGTCTAAATATTTTAATCGATGTAGAACGTTGAACACACATTTTCGTCAATTGGATAATATATGTCCGTTTTTAAAATTTCGAATCACAGTATATATGCAGAAAAAAAATTGATTTTTTTTTTTACTTATGTATTATATGATGATTCAAAACAGTTAAAAACAAATCAAACAAAGATGATAGGAGAATCATAATTCTAAATCTTAATCAAATCTTCTAAATATCTAAATTATTAAATATAGAATATCCGGTGTATGAGTTGGGTTTTATTAACCCGATCCAAGTATTTTTTTGTGAAGGAATTTAAAAAACGGGTCGGATATCCGATTAACCCAGAAACATTTTTACCCACCCGTCACCAAAGTGTTGCAAAAATACTAGTATAGATACACGTCATTAAAAAACATTAGTATTGTTCGGTTTTAGAAAATCTTTAAATATTTTTTTTTAATAAATAAACAACTAATAATGAAACTTTATTTTTTAAAAAAATTTAGTTTCGTTCAGTTTTAAAAAGTCCGAAAATAATTTTATATTTGTTTTAATAAATAAACAGTTAATAATGAAATATAATTATTTATGTTTTTGTGTGATTAAATTTTGTTCCACATTTATTTAATAAACAAAAGCAGATGTTTAGAGAAAAAAATATTTTAAAAATTTATGAAATATACTAGTTTCATATAAAAATCCATTTTCCAGAATCTGAGATAATTTAAAACGTTAACGGCCGTTTGTTACTCCGTTATCTCTTACGAAGCCGTTAAAGTGGTACTTAGGTTTAGGTTTAATAGTTATCGTTTCACTTTCACCTTCTCTTTGCCGCTTCTTCGCTATTGTGATGGTACATGGATCAAAACGGAGAGAAACGTGTCCGTGCCAAACAATCGGATGGTGAAGTTGATTGGCTCAGAGATTTGCCAGAATCTTTGCTTTGTCATGTTCTCTTGAATCTCCCGACAAAAGATGTGGTTAAGACTAGTGTCTTATCCAGCAAATGGAGAAATCTCTGGAGGTTAGTACCTGGATTAGAATTAGACTCTCGTGATTTCACGGAGAACAATAATGTTTTGAGTTTTATCGATAGGTTCATGAGATTTCATAGTGACTCGTGGTTAAGAAAGTTTAGGTTAAGATTCTATTGCGATCTTAATGGGGATGATGTGACTGAAACGGCTCATATGGCGCGGTGGATCAACGCTTTAGTTATACGGAGAGTTCAGTATATCGATCTTACGTGGGGTGCAGTAGAGATACCTCCAATACTGTACATGTGTAAGAGTTTGGTGTCTTTAAAGCTTTGTGGTGTAGTCTTACCAAAGCTTGAATTTGTTACTTTACCATGTGTCAAAGTGATCGTTCTAAAATGGGTTAAGTTTGCCAATGATTTGGCTTTGGAAATGCTTATCTCAGGCTGCATAGTTCTCGGAAGCTTAACTTTATGCAGAAGTCACAATGACAATGTAAAAGTTTTACGTTTGAGGTCTCAGTCTCTATTGAGCTTCAACTATAACGGCTCGGGTCTTCATGATGATCCAGTAGTTTCAATTGATGCTCCTAAGCTTGAGGATCTCAAGCTCTCTCATCATTTAAGTGCTTGTTTCATAACAAATAAGTTGAGTTCCCTTGTAGAGGCGGATATCAATATTGAGTTTAACTTTGGTTTGGGAAAGAAGTTTGATCCGAATGATCAGTCAAAGAGAGAAATGATTCGTAATTTTCTTGCCGGGATCTCTAGTGTCAAAAATCTGTTCATCGCTCCATGTACTCTTGAGGTAACATATGTTGAGTTTGCCATTTTACTATTTAAGTTTATCCTATAAGTTAATTCTGATACTTTTATTGTTTTTGTTGTTGTTGTAGGTCATTTATGAGTACTCAAGATGTGAACCACTACCCTTATTCTGTAACCTATCTTACTTAAGTGTTGACTTCTACAACCACAGATGGGAATTATTGCCAATCTTTCTCGAGAGCTGCCCGAATCTAAAATCCCTTGTTGTGGTTAGGATCGTTTACTTAAAACTTATGTACTTTCTTTGGTATAAATGCAAATGGGGAAGTATCATAATGACTCAAACATTTTGTTACTTGCACATGGTTGTAATTTCAGGGATCCACTACATCTCCAAAGAAGAGAACTAGTATTTTATGTGGACCTCGGTATCTCCTATCATCTCTTGAGTATGTGAAGATAGAATCGCCATTGAAAGGGGATGCGATGGAGATGAGATTAGTGAGTTACTTACTTGGGAACTCTCCAATCCTCAAGAAACTCACTGTATATTGGGATGATTCTTCTAGAAAGGAAGCAGAATATGAACTCCTTACCATTCAAAAACGCTCTAGCTCATGCCAAATTTTCGTCTTCTGATCCTTGTTGACGAACATAAAAGGTTCTCCTTCTGTACTTTTATTTATGTGAACTCTGTGTTTTCCTTCTTCATTGTGGTGACTTTGTTGTGTTGTAGACCGTAAGAAGATCATATTTATGTTTGGCTTAAATGTTTCAATTGAACCAAAAATATAATGTGTAAGACCTAAGGATTAAAGTTTCCAGAAACTCTTTATTGATGTGAACTATGTGCTTTTTTCTTCATTGTGGTGACATTTATATCTTGTAGTTGTATATCGTAACAAGATATTATGTCTGGCCTAAATGTGTAATGTTACTTCTTTTGACTGAAAGACATGTTTTTGCTAAACAATGTTTAGAAAAATATATAATGGATTATACAAAAAGGAAATATCAATTGGGTGCGCAAGCACAGAGCCTACAAACACTAGCTATCCGATCACCACTCATACGCCGAACCTTCAATTGACCAAAAAATATCAATCGTTCTTCGACTCCTCCGAAATATTCGACTGAGAAGAAAGAAAACGGACGAATCCAAGCCAAAGTCGTACAAGGGCGAAAAACCGTCGGGACAGCCTAGGCGGATCCATGCTTTTGCACGCCCATCCAACCTAGGCTGCGAATATCGTAGCCGCAGTGCGGAGGTTACACACAAAGCCGGGAGCTTCATGGTACTACGCGGTCCAAAGACTGACTTCCATAAATCATACTCTATAAATCATATTACCAGAGACTGGCATAACTTTTTCTGCTAACTATTAATGAGGTTACTATCATCCTTTTAGATGTTTTTGTTTTGCTGATGTGGATACATCGAGAGACTTTAATGAGTTCCTTTTATTAGTAACTAGATCGAAACCCGCGCTACGCTGCGGGATACTTTTTAAAATGTTTTTTTTTTCTTAATATAAATATAATTTAATAATTAAATCATATTATTTGTAATAACAATGAAATTAAACATAGTAAATGTATTAACATGACTTATCATTTAAGAATGTGGTTTATAAACTCACTTATCAAAAAGTTAATAGCGTATATTTTCAATGAGATAATTCTCTTATGATGCAAAGTAAATATCGACGAAGAAAGATAAGGATTGCAAATTTTATAATTAAACTGATAAAGAAAACTATATCAAAGTCATTTAAATACGTAAAGCAGATACTTCCTAGCGATTTGATTACTTTACTTTCATTATTACCAAAGTGAATATGTTTCAAGCATCGTTACGTTGAAAGTTACTTTTTCTAGCTCAACTCAAATTATACCAATTATGCAACACTATAATTGTCTTAGTCCAATTTAAGCAGACGATCATAAAATCTTGTTTACCTCCCAAGATGTAAGAGATTATAGAGAATGGCCGGAGCCTTGGAATGCCAACTTTCTCCTTGTCTTTCTCTGAGTAGAGTAGATCAGCATTTGAGTTAGCGTGAGAACACTTTCAAAACCAACTTAATGCAAAACCAGCTTCTAACGAATGATCCTCCATACAAATATTACTGGTCCCATATCTTGAGAGCAACACTAAACCGGCAAGAGCGTTTTGCTAGATTATGTTCTCTTTGTATGTCGAGTTCAAGTAAATATGCTGCTTGAATTAAGCATGCCATTATTGTTTTCATGTAGTTGGGAGCCTTCATATATATATAAAAAATCAACCCAAAGGTTAAAACTTGTTAAGACTAATTACTAATTAGCATTTCATATTAAATAGAACAAAAACAAAAGTATTTTTTTTCTCTCACGTTACACAATTAGCTTCATAAACATATAAGGTTAATTAAGCATAATGCTTTGCAAAGTTTGGCTTGTTCAATGGTTTCTAAATGGTTCTTAAACAAGGAAGAATTGAAATGCAATCATTAGAGCAAGAATGAGAAGACATAATAAGGCTAAGTAGAGCATGATGTTAGAAGCAAGAATATAACATGACCCAACTTAGAACCATAGGGATTCTCGATTTTTTTTAAAACATAACTTTCTCTTAAAAACAACATGAAATGTCGGAGATTACAAATAAAAGGAAAAGATCTCTATAATTAAGATGAATGACTAAAACAACAGATCAAACTTGACCAAAAATTCAATTTTGTCGATCCTTTTAGATCCAAAGAATAAAATCAGGGTTTTGCTGCAATATTGTTCTAGATATTCAAGTTAATGATAATAGTTAAATTTAACGTAATTAACATCAATTATTTGTTATACACATAAGATTAAAATTATTTGTTCACTAATTTAAATTCGACTTAATTAAACTTGGACTTTTCTGTCGGATTATAAAAAAAATGGATTTAACTTTGGATGTTTTTTATCGAATAATTTCTTTTTGTGTTTTACAAAGTCATCTTCTGCTTTTTGCGCACAAGGCAGAGAGCTACCGAACTGAACAGTCAGGTTAATGGGTTCGCCGGATGCAACATCGCGGCCTTTATCGCCGCCAAATTTCTTCATAGCACCGTAACCTCAATCTCTTCCTCCATCATTCCTCTCTTCCCTCCCAAAACTGAGCAGTCTTGTCACTTGTGTATGCCTCCCACTTAGATTCTCAGTACCAGACAATGTCTTTCGAATCGATGGTGAAGAGCACATCATCCACGTCCTCCTCCATCCTTAACTCAACGGTTAGGATTTCATCTGTCAGCTCCGAAGGGAAACACGGTGGACCTGCTTTCGTCGGTCAGGTCTTTAGTATGTGTGACCTTACTGGGACTGGTTTAATGGCTATTTCTACGCACTTCGATATTACTTACATCTCCAAGAGGTTTATTATTATTCTTCTTCATTTATTTTTCATTCTCGAGATATGAGAATCAAATATCTCAAGAATTGATGCAGCTAATAAATCTAGAAGTGATGACATAAAAATGCAGGACCAAACAACCAAATCATGAATATATAATCTATGGCAACTTCCAAAATATATACCATTGATAAAAATATAAAGCTCAATTCTCACTATACATATAGAACATAACTTTAAACTTTGATATTCTTGAATCACTAAGATACACGTTACCATATTTTTCTTGCCTCTTCAAAAGCCACGCAGAACTATCAGAAAAAAAGAGATGCAAAATATTAAGCTACAATAAGGAAGAACCTAATCACATAAGTATGCCTTTGTAAGAAACCATCCCATCATCGTCATCAAATAAAAAGAAGTTTTCTTCTCTGGATTTAGGTAAATTTTAGATTCACGTTTATTTGGTGTACACGGTTTAAATAATGATTACCTGGCTGTATCTCATCAACCTTAACCTTTGCTTTCATTAGAACCTAACAACGAATTTATTTACCAAGAAGATTAGTTATTTGGAAGTAACGTAATTGAAAAATCTGAGAAACAAGTGCAAATAGACACACAAAAAGGGCAGTTAAATAGATGCGAAAATTACATCTATTTGAGCTCACACCAAGAGAAAAGAGAGGGATTTAATGCCTTTAAGGATTTCTTCAAACCTATGTTTCCAGGTCTCTCGAGTTCATAAGTAATAGACCTGTTGATGCCACCTGCAATTAAATTCATTACCAAGAAGTACCAAGACATAGTTACAGTATCTTTCAATGAGAACGAAGGAAGACAACAGCTGAGGTATACTAAATCGCAAAGTTAGTTACAGTATCTTTCCATGAATGATGAATCTAAACCAACCAAGTTTGGTTCATGAAAACGAAATTGACAAATTGAGGTATATTAATCAAAATTGATTTCGTCAAAAGACGGCTAACCTTAGATAAAGAGAGGAGAGGAACGCATATCCTATCAACGACGAGAGAAACAGCCGGTGATTCGCAACAGGAGAATTAGATTTTGGTTTAGAAAGAGGAAAACGAAGAAGAGGAAGATGAATGATGGAGCTTGTTGGAGATGGGTTCCTTGAAGCTTGAAGGATCGGTGATTTTTCCGGTATTTATTGAAACTCCGTCCGATGACAAATCGAGTCTTCTATGTTCGGCGACGACATAATTTTCTATTTGTTTTTTTAGTTATTTTCTTTGTTTTTTTTAATAATAAATAAACAAATAAAATGTGAGAGAAAGAGAGTGATGTGGCGTGATAGAAGATTATTATTGGACAACATAGCTGAGCTGTATTATTTAAAATGTTTTGATTGGTGTTTGTTTTTAATGATGTGTCACACTCAGAAAAGCTGAAAAAGCTGATGTGTCAGATCAGGAGAGAAACCTAGTGTTTTTATTGTATTGATAGATACTCTTTTATCTAATAATTATTGTTACATTTACTAGAAGTTTATTCATTAGTAAAGTAGATGTTACAAAAATAATATGTTTAATAAAATAATTAAATATACTAATTTTCCATTAAAATCAATCTTTAAATTAAAATCAGAATCTGAGATATTTTATAAAGTTAAGGGCGTTTGTTTTTTCTATCATCTTTATAAGAAGCCGTTAAAGTGGTACTTAGGTTTAGGTTCAATAGTTATCGTTTCATTTTTTCCTTACTCTTTGCCGCTTTCTTCGCAATTTCGAAGTTACATGGATGAAGACGGAGAGAAACGTGTCCTTGCCAAACAATCATGTTCTCCTGAATCTTCCGACAAAAGATCTGGTGATGAAGTTGACTGGGTAAGAGATTTGCCAGAATCTTTGCTTTTTCATGTTCTCCTGAATCTTCGGACAAAAGATGTGGTTAAGAGTAGTGTCTTATCCAGCAATTGGAGAAATCTCTGGAGGTATGTTCCTGGTTTGGAATTGGATTGTCGTGATTTCACGGAACTCAATGCTCTTGTGAGTTTTATAGATAGCTTCCTAAGTTTCAACCATGAGTCCTCTTTAAAAAAGTTTAAATTAAGATTATCTTGCTATCTTGATGGGGATGATGAGGAGGCTGATAATGCTCATATGGATCGGTGGATCAACGCTATTGTTAAGCGGAACGTTCAGTATCTCGATCTTACGTGGGATGCAGTGGAGATACCTCCAATACTGTACAAGTGTAAGAGCTTGGTCTCTTTAAAGCTTTGTGTCGTAGTCTTGCCAAATCTTGAGTTTGTTTCTTTACCGCTTGTCAAAGTTCTCGTTCTACAATGGGTTATGTTTGCAAATGATTTGGCTTTGGAAAAGCTTATCTCAGGCTGCCTAGTTCTCGAAAGCTTAACGTTATGCAAAAATCCAATGGACAACGTAAAAGTTTTACGTGTGAGCTCTCAGTCTCTATTGAGCTTCAACTATTACGGCCCCGGTGACAATGATCGTCATGATAAAGATCTAGTAGTTGAAATTGATGCTCCCAAGCTCGAGAATTTCAAGCTCTCTCATCAATTAACTGCAAGTTTCATAATAAAGAATTCGAGTTCCCTTGTAGAGGCGGATATCTATATTGAGTTTAACTTTTGTCGGGGAAAAAAGTTTGATCCTAATGATCTGCCAAAGAGAGAAATTATTCGTAATTTTTTTGCCGGGATCTCTAGTGTTAAAAATCTGATCATCTCTGCATTTACTCTTGAGGTAACGTATGTTGAATCACGCAATTTTAAGGTATAACTTTATTTTATAAATTTGTCCTGAAACTTTTTTTTTGGTGGTTGTTGTAGGTCATTTATGAGTACTTAAGATGTGAGCCAGTTCCCTTATTTCGTAACCTATCTTCCTTGAGTGTTGACTACTATGACGACAGATGGGAAATATTGCCATTCTTTCTTGAGAGCTGCCCAAATCTAAAATCTCTTGTCGTGGTAAGGATTATTTACTTAAAACTCATGTACTTTCTTTGGTATAATAATGCAAATGAGGAAAGTATCATAATTACTCAAACTTGTTTCGTTGACTTGGTTGTAATATATCAGGAATCTAGTCATTATCCAAAGGAGAGAACTAGTATCGTATCTCGACCTGGGTGTCTCCTATCATCTCTCGAGTATGTTAAGATAGAATCGTCATTAGACAGGATGGAGATGAAATTAGTGAGTTACTTGCTTGAGAACTCACCAATCCTCAAGAAAGTAACTCTATGTTTTGATGGTTGTTCCAGAAAGGAATCTGTCATCCTCAGAGAGCTCCTTACCATTCCAAGACGCTCTAGCTCTTGCCAAGTAATTGTTCTCTGATCCTCGTTGACGAACATACAAGGTGGTCTTTCTGTACTTTTATTAATGTGAACTGTGGTTTCCTTCTCTATTATGGTGACTTTATTGTGTTGTAGATCATAAGAAGATCATATGTTTGTCTTAAATGTTTCAATTGAACCAAAAATGTAATAAGGTTCATGTAAGACATAAGGATTAAAGTTTCCAGAAACTCTTTATTTATGGAACTATGTACTTTCTTCTTAATTTTGGTTAATTCGACGATGTCTTGTAAATCGTAAGAAGATCTTATATTTGGCCTAAATGTGTATTGTTACTTCTTTTGACTCGAAGACATGTTTTTGCTCAACAATAATTCAGTTCAGAAGTTGAGTAGAAAAATATAAACTGTAGAACAAAAAAAAAACACACACACAAGATGCTTCAGTTTAACCAAAAATGGTATAACATCTGTGTAAGACCGTAGGATTAAAGTTTCTAAACACAAAAAAATTTCATGCCAACCATTTTTAAATATGCTCAAAATTGATTTACAGTAACAGATATATGTTAAATCAAGTAGCAAAATAAGCGTCAGTGGCCCAATGCAAAACTATGAACACAAAATGATGTTATTTATAAAAAAGGTTTCTTACTACTACAAATGCTAATATGCTATTTAAATATTATCAATGTATAATTATTTATAATGTGATTACTGATAGTCTGATCCTAATAAGTGGAAAGTGGAAACTATTACATGTTAACAATACAGCTGATGAGCTGATGTTTCAAGACGTTAAACCAAGAACACCTTCAATGTCAAAAGTAAATACGAGAATATAAGTGCATAAATAATACGAAATTTATTGGATCTTTATAGAAATATTAGTTTGAGAGATAATTCATAATTCTAACAATTTTTAGGAAAGTCAGGTAGCAATTTTACCTAAGATTATATGTAGTTAAAAAATAGGTTGGCTCTGTTTTAGAAAATCTGTAAACAATTTCTTAAATCTTGTTAATAAATAAATAGTTAATAATGAAAATTTCTTGTTTATGTTTTTGTATGATAACATTTTTTCCAAGTTTTTTTTTCGGCAACTCAATTACATTGATACCGTGAAGAGTTTATTAAAAAAAAAGAACTAATACAAACAACCGTTATACATAAATACAAGAAATTGAAACAATATCGATGAAGAAGAAGAATATAACATTGCTATCCTTTCGGAGGTCTTACATGCTAACAGAAAAAAAATATGTTATGTCCCACTTTCACATAATTTTGGTTGCTATCAAACTATAGCTAATACTCCAAAATTCCTTTGGCATTACTTTAACTAGTAAATGTAAATTCAATGTTGTTGAACATGATTCCGAATCTTGTCTCTTTAATGAAACCAATATACTTGGTGCTTCCGATGGAAATCCTCCATATTCCTTTAAAAGTCTTTGTAGTTTTCTTATGCATTGATGCCATAAGAAATGTCCCAATGCCACCCGAATGTGATTAAAGTGTAAAAGATGTTGAATTCCACCATTTGAAGCGATGGGTTTAGCAAATATTGAGACCCATTTAAAGGAAATCCCATCATCTTCTTTTCCACCAAGCTCTATAACAAGAGCCACTTTCAAATTATTCACTTCTTCAATCTGTGACAACTTGTTCCTATGCGTATACTCTCCTTTTTTGTTAATCCTTCAATCTTGAACCAACTGAAGACGCCGTCACTGTTCCGAGACCCTAGTCAGATTTTGGTCGGAAGAAAGGATTAAAAATAGTGGTGATAGCGAAGAGTTGTGTTTTTCTTTTATATATACAAAATTTATTTCTCCGTTAACAGCGTTATGTTTCTCCGTTATATTTATCTGAAGCCGTTAAAGTGGTACTGTTAGGTTTAGGTTTAATAGTTATCGTTTCATTTTTACTTACTCGTGCCGCTTTCTTCGTAATTTTGAAGGTACATGGATGAAGACAGAGATAAACATGTTCGTACCAAACGATCTGGTGATGAAGACGGAGATAAACGTGTTTGTACCAAAAGATCTGGTGATGAAGTTGATTGGGTAAGAGATTTGCCAGAAGCTTTGCTTTGTCATGTTCTCTTGAATCTTCCGACAAAAGATGTGGTTAAGAATTCTGTCTTATCCACCAAATGGAGAAATCTCTGGAGGTATGTTCCTGGTTTGGAATTGGATGGTATTGATTTCACCGACTACAATACTTTTGTGAGTTTTGTCGATAAGTTTCTGAGTTTCAACATGGAGTCGTGCCTAAATAAGTTTAGGTTAAGTTTTTATTGCGTTCGTGATGGGGATGAGGAGACTGATAATGCTCATATGGCGCGGTGGATCAACAATTTCGTTAAACGGAAAGTTCAGCATCTCGATCTTGCGTGGGGTGGAGTGGAGATACCTCCGATACTGTACAAGTGTGAGAGCTTGGTCTCTTTAAAGCTTTGTTGTGTAATCTTGCCAAATCCTGAGTTTGTATCGTTACCGTCAGTCAAAGTTATGGTTCTAGATTTGGTTAAGTTTGCAAATGATTTGGCTTTGGAAATGCTTATCTCAGGCTGCCTAGTTCTCGAAAGCTTAACTTTATGCAGAAGTCACAATGACAATGTAAAAGTTTTACGTGTGAGCTCTCAGTCTCTATTGAGTTTCACCTATTACGGCCCCAATACCATGGGTCCTGAAAATGATGAACTAGTAGTGGAAATTGATGCTCCTAAGCTTGAGTATCTCAAGCTCTCTCATCGTTTAACTGCAAGTTTCATAATCAAGAATCTGAGTTCTCTTGTAGAGGCATATATCGATATAGAGTTTAACTATTGTTTCGGAAAGAAGTTTGATCCGAAGAATCTACCAAAGAGAGAAATGATTCGTAATTTTCTTGCCGGGATCTCTGGTGTCCAAAAGATGACCATCGCTGCATGTACTCTTGAGGTAACGTTTGTTAAATTTGCTATTTTAATGTTTAACTTTATCCGATCCTAATACTTTTCTTGTTTATGTTGTTGTAGATCATTTATGATTTCTCAAGATGTGAACCACTGCCCTTATTTCGTAACCTATCTTCCTTGAGTGTTGAATTCTACATCCACAAATGGGAAATATTGCCGCTTTTTCTTGAGAGCTGCCCGAATCTAAAATCTCTTGCCGTGGTTAGGATTGTTTACTTAAAACTTATGTACTTTCTTTAGTATAATGCAAATGGGGAAAATATCTTAATTACTCAAACTTGTTACGTTTCTTTCATTTGGTTGTCATTTCAGGGATCTAATACATCTCGAAGGGAGGGAACTAGTATTATATCTGCACCTCGGTGTCTCCTATCATCTCTCGAGTATGTTAAGATAGAAACGCCATTGAGAGGGGAGGCCTTGGAGATGAAACTAGTGAGCTACTTACTTGAGAACTCGCCAATCCTCAAGACACTCACTCTATCTTTGGATGATTATTCTAGAAAGAAAGTAGAATGTGAACTCCTTACCATTCCAAGACGCTCTAGCTCATGCCAATTTATCGTCCTCTGATCCTCGTTGACGAACATACAAGGTTGTCTTTCTGTACTTCTATTAATATAATAAACTCTGTGTTTTCCTCTTCATTGTGGTGACTTTGTTGTGTTGTAGATCGTAAGAAGATCATATGTTTGTTTTAAGTGTTTCAATTGAACCAAAAATGTAATAAGGTTCGTGTAAGACCCAAGGATTAAAGTTTCCAGAAACTCTTTATTAATGTGAACACCATGTGCTTTTTTATTCATTGTGGTTACTCTGATGTCTTCTAGATCGTAAGGAGATCTTATGTTTGTCCCAAATGTGTAATGTTACTTCTTTTGACTCAAGGACATGTTTTTGCTCAACTATAATTCAGAAGTTGAGTAGAAAAATATATAATTAATGGATTACAAAAAGGAAAAACAAAACACAAGATGCTTCAGTTTAACCAAGGATTAACGTTTCTACTTTCTAGCTATCACATCTATACTATTTTGAGGAATGGTCATTCCAAATTTCAAATGGAGTGTCATTAAGAATACTATGATCTAACCAAATTTTGGCAACTTTTAAAATATATTACGAAAGTTTTTGGATCTTTTATAGACATATTCATTGGAGAAACTATCGATAATTTCGGTAATTTAAAAAGTTTTAGATAATTTTGTTAGTGTTACTACACTACATTAAGAATATATGTCGTTAATTTTTTTTTTTGGTTCGAGTTTAGCAAATTTGTACATTAAAAAGAAAAATTTAATGATGATATTTTTTTAATAAAATACCATTTTATAAATAACCGGATTTTTATAAATAACCGGATTACAAACTGCAACAAGTATAGCCATACAAAAGGAGACATCTCAATCAAACTTACCATTTCTACTATTGAAAGGGCTCAAACCAAGACAAGTAAGACTCGGAAGAACAAGAAAAACGCCTTTGATCTCTTGAGACCTGCATCTAATGGTGTTTTTAATGTCGAGAATTAGCGCTGAAGGAGGCTGGGAGCTTTGAGAGTGAAGTTGACAGTTTCTTTCCTTCCATATGGAGTACAAGGAAGTTTGAAAGGCCAAATTAATTATAAGTGATACATTCTTGTTTAGACACGGGTCTTTGATCCATCTAATACCATCTTCAAATAAAAGTGGTTGAGAAAGACTGGCTTTAGATGCAAAGAAAGACCAAACCTCATGCGAAAATGAGCGATCAAAGAATAAATGCTGAGCTAATTCGTCAGGAGAGCTATATTGAGTCCCCACCTTAATAATCTGTCACGAGTATGAATCCTTCCCTTAAATCCTGCCAAGTTTCAGAGGTAGAGAATTTGAAATTGGTTTGTCTCTTATTGTTTACACTCTTACTGATGAAATTTAATTGTTTATATTGTTATATGATAATTATTGTTACATTTGTTAGAAACTTTTATTCAATATATAAAGCAAATGTACAAAAATATTTAGGTTTAATAAAATTATTAAATACTAGTATTAAGTCCGAACTACATACGGGTCAAAATAATTTCATAAATATTTTTTTTTCTTTTGAAAACGTCACTATGGTTACTGTTTAGTAATAAACAACTTCTCAACATTGATCAACCTTATAACTTGAATCATACAAAAATTATATCATACCAAATATTAATGGTCTTTTAATTTCACAAGAATCCACATTAACCTACATACTAGTAAATCACCTCAACACTTTTCAGAATGCCATTTAGATGTTTGGATGTTCGTTTTTTATTGTACATGGCGAGACGCTACTACTATTCTTAAGCGTCAGGATCTAATAGGCATTCTGGAGATTCAATGGCCTAGTAAACATGTTTAGGAACTTGAAGATGGAGATCTTGGGCATTAAGATTCCTTTATGACAGAGTTATTGTACGCCGGTGTTTCAATTATCACTTTCTTCAATATAGCCATCAGAATAATCTACAAAATAGATGTTTAAAACAGATAGAAGGAAATCAGAAGGAAATATAGTTCAAGAAATTTGTATGGTTTAATTTCGTGAAGGAAGTTGTAAATGTAGTGTTGCTTATAAAAAAAAATCTATTAATATTTTTAGATATATGACATATGTTTGGAGTAGATAGTCACTTTTACCACGGTCGGCAATCTTATTGTTCTCTTTCTTGTGCTTTATAAGATAAAGAATTTTGAAAATAATTTGGTTTTGGTGATATGTCAAATTTTTATTGGTGCAATGACTTATCCTTTATAAGATAAAAGGATAAGATAAAGGATACTAATTTCCCATTAAAATCAATCTTTAATTTTAAATCAGAATCTGAGATATTTTAAAAAGTTAACGGCGTTTGTTTTTCTGGCATCTTTATACTAAGCCGTTAAAGTGGTACTGTTAGGTTTAGGGTTAATAGTTATCGTTTCATTTTCACCTACTCTTTGCCGCTTTGTTCGCAATTTTGAAGGTACATGGACGAAGACGGAGAGAAACGTGTTCGTACCAAACGATTATGTTCTCCTGAATCTTCTGACAAAAGATCTGGTGATGAAGTTGATTGGGTAAGAGATTTACCAGAATCTTTGCTTTCTCATGTTCTCCTGAATCTTCCGACAAAAGATGTGGTTAAGACTAGTGTCTTATCCAGCAAATGGAGATATGTCTGGAGGTACGTTCCTAGTTTGGAATTGGATTGTCGTGATTTCACGGAACCCAATGCTCTTGTGAGTTTTATCGATAGCTTTTTGAGTTTCAACCATGAGTCGTGTCTTACAAAGGTTAAGTTAAGAATCTATTGCAATATTGATGGGGAGACTTATAATGTTCATATGGCGCGGTGGATAACCGTTATTGTTAATCGGAAAGTTCAGCATCTCGATGTTGCGTGGCCTGTAGTTGAGATACCTCGAACACTTTACAAGTGTGAGAGCTTGGTGTCTTTAAAGCTCTCTGAAGTAACCTTGCCAAAGACCGACTTTGTGTCTCTACCGTCTGTCAAAGTTATGGTTCTAAATTGGGTTGAGTTTTACAATGATTTGTCTTTGGAAATGCTTATCTCAGGCTGCTCAGTTCTCGAAAGCTTAACGTTGTGCAGAAGGTCCGGTGACAATGTAGAAGTTTTACGTGTGAGCTCTCAATCTCTATTGAGCTTCAACTATTACGGCTCTAGTAATAAGTCTTTTCGTCATGATCTAGTAGTTGTAATTGATGCTCCGAAGCTTGAGAATCTCATGCTCTCTCATCAATTAACTGCAAGTTTCATAATAAAGAATCTGAGTTCCCTTGTAGAGGCGGATATCGATATTGAGTTTGACTTTTGTCGGAAAAAGTTTGATCCGAATGATCTGTCGAAGAGAGAAATGATTCGTAATTTTTTTGTGGGGATATCTGGTGTCAAAAATATGACCATTGCTGCATGTACTCTTGAGGTAAATGTTTGTTGAATTCGCTATTTTAATGTTTAACTTTATTTTTGTATAAGTATATCCTGATACTTTTCTTGTTTTTGTTGTTGTTGTAGGTCATTTATGATTACTCAAGATGTGAACCACTTCCCTTATTTCCTAACTTATCTTTCTTGAGTATTGACTTCTATGACCGCAGATGGGAAATATTGCCAATCTTTCTGGAGAGCTGCCCGAATCTAAAATCTCTTGTCGTGGTAAGGATTGTTTACTTAAAACTTATCTACTTTCTTTGGTATATGCAAATAGGGAAAGTAACATAATTACTCAAACTTGTTTCGTTCACTTGGTTGTAATATCAGGAATCTACTTATTTTCCAAGGAAGAGAACTAGTATTTTCTCTCAACCTCGGCGTCTCCTATCATCTCTCGAGTATGTTAAGATAGATTTTTCATTGGACAAGAGAAATATGAAATTAGTGAGTTACTTACTTGAGAACTCACCAATCCTCAAGAAACTCACTCTATCTTTGGATACTTGTTCTATAAATAAATCTAACATCATTCTCAAAGAACTCGTTCGAACTCCAAGAAGCTCTACCTCATGCCAAGTTATCTTTCTCTGATCCTCGTTGACGAACATACAAGGTTGTGTTTCTGTACTTTTATTAATGTGAACTCTGTGGTTTCCTTCTTTATTATGGTGACTTTGTTGTGTTGTAGATCTGTAAGATGATCATATGTTTGTTTTAAATGTTTCAGTTGAACCAAAAATGTAATAAGGTTCGTGTAAGACCTAAGGATTAAAGTTTCCAGAAACTCTTTATTTATGGAACTATGTGCTTTCTTCTTAATTGTGGTTACTTTGATGTCTTGTAAATCGTAAGAAGATCTGATGTTTGTCTTAAATGTTCGTGTAAGACCTAAGGATTAAAGTTTCCAGAAACTCTTTATTCATGGAACTATGTGCTTTCTTCTTAATTGTGGTTACTTTGATGTCTTGTAAATCGTAAGAAGATTTTATATTTGGCCTAAATGCGTAAATGGTTTTTGACTGAAAGACATGTTATTGCTCAATAATAATTCAGACGTTGAGTAGAAAAATAATGGATTACAAAAAGGAAAAATAAAACACAAGATGCTTCAAACTTAACCAAAAATGGTATTACATCTGTGTAAGACACTAAGACCCAAGGATTAAAGTTTCTCTAGGCTCTAATGAATTTTACAAACCGAAGAAAATTAGATCGCTTTCTTTTTCCCTTTCAAAGGTTTCAAAATATTGATAGATAATAGTAACTGCAAGAATGAATCTAGTGTCTGACCCAATAGCTCTTCTTAAATCAGCCAAGACAGTTAGTGCACCAATGCATATGTGACCAGGTCCTTTTGAAGGTTAGTCTCTAGGTGACCAGACAAAAGCTTCCAAGCGTCTCTTATCTGCAAAATCTATTTCTTTCTATGTATAAATTTAGTTACATTGATTGCGTTCTAACTTCTAACCCTTCCACTTCTATCATTTTCATTTCCTTAGCGCAATATATAAGAAACGACGAGAAAACAAGGAGAAAGACGTGACGGAATTGATGAAAGTCGACGATGGTGCTATGGAACAGTTAAGGTGGTCATAGCCAAATATTGTTTCCACATCTGATCTGATTGATCAAGTCAGTACTACTACAATATTTTTAGTGATTCAATATACTTTGAGCTTCTAATATGAGTTTTTTATCAGTCCATTCTTTCTGGAATTCTTTATCAATTATTAGATTACTTTTAAATCTAACTTTTAGTCATTCCAAATCCTCATATTTGCCATCTGCTCCTCACTTTTCTCATGATTTTTTTATATATCACCAATATTTTTCCAATCTCTTAAACCATCTGTTTCCAGTAAACTCAATTGACCATAACATTGAAATAACTTACAGCAAAAACAATATACTTTATCCACATGCTTTGGGTAAACCAACCACTTTCTATCATCAGTTTCTTCATTACACAACTTTCTAAAATAATACTCCCTCTGTCCCATTTTATAAGATGTTTTGTGTAAAAGCACAAAGATTAAGAAATAGTTAATGCTTACCTTTTTATAAAAATTCAGCCAATAGAAAAAAAGACTGCAGAATTTAAATGGTCATAACATACTAAATAAATATAAATTATGCATAGAAAACTGGAAAAATCTTATAAAATGGAACAAGAAAAAAATGCTAAAACATCCTATAATTTGGGACAGAGGGAGTATTTATATGCAAAGTGCCTTTTAGTTATATAATCAAAATAGAAAACACAACATTCATATCTCTTTTGGGTCATTTTTCAATCAATAAATCTCTTGTTTTATTGTCAAGATTATTCCAATTCCTAGGATCATAAATATCAAAAGGAGGAAGTTCATCATCAACATTCACATTTTCCGTATTAGACGGATTTGACACGTTCTCATGAGACTCATTCAGATTATCATCTAAATTTTCACTTGAATGATCATGAGGATTCACACTCTAGGTTCTACACTAGGACTCGCACTAGCTGCATGTGTTTTTTTAACAAACTTATCCTGTTTGAAATTCTATAAATTGTTCTTGTTCTTTTCTCACTTTCTTTTGTCATTTCTATACAACACCATGATTAAATACAAAAGGATCAATGTCACCTGAGAATTGTCAAATGTACGTAAGAGAAAAAAACTTGAAAGCAATACAACCACGTCCTCGAATAGTCACTGCTTCCATGATGAATCCACCACATAAATCCAAAAACATTAGTCTAAATGTAAAAATTAAATAATTGAAACAATGAATACAAACTAACCAAGTAAATTCTAAAATTAATGGATAATAGATGTAGCTATAATTAGACTTTTGTTATTTTAAAACTGTTCTAGCAATTGTTAAGCAAAAGAACTTGTGCAGATAAAGAAAGATCATGGTTAAGGGAAATTTACCTCAAATGTCAAAACGAAACTGCAACTTGCAAAGAGATAAATTGATGAATATAAAGAAGATGATTAGGTTGTTTTGTGATTCGTGAGAGAGCTTGTGATTTTGATCATGATCGGAGTGAGTTTCAAAAACTAAAAGGAGGACAATGAAGAGTCGACGGTTTGATTTCTTTAAATTAGTTAACTAGGTTCATTGTTTTATGGCCCTTTTATGTTAAGTTAATTTTTTTGGGGACCTTTTATCTTATACACTTTCATGATAAATGGCCATGTTTAAAAAAAATACTTCAGCTCCTACAACAAAAAACAAATAATTTTGGAACCTCTAATTTTTGGACCTCAGGCAAATGCCCGTGCGACGGGGCTGAGGTGGTCGAAACCAGGACAGGCCCTTGGCAAAGTCCAGTGAAACAATTGCTTTGGCCCCCAAAATTTTTCCGATCTTAAATGTTTTGTCATGTGTTTCCACATTTCTTTGTATGGTTATGGTTTTAGGTTCTTACACGGAACTAAACCATACCTATCTTTTTACCGATATTTTTTGTACATATTTTTTTTTGTTTATTAATAAATTTAACATTTCAAAAAAAAATATTAGATAAAAGAACCCTGAGCAACTTCATTATGTAAAAAAAAAAGAAAAATCATGTATCAGCGCAGTGGAGTTAGGTCTGATGGATTATATTTAAAAACCTAAAACTAATTTACCTAATTTAAAAATTAACAATTGTTAAATACATACGTACCAAGCGTAGCCCGGAATAACTCTGAGCATTTTTATATATGTTAAAAATTTATTTACAGATAGATGGTGCTGTACCATTGGTGCATCAAGTAGCAAAGTAAGCGTCAGTGCAAAACTATGAACGAAAAAGATGGTATGTTTGAAAATGGTTTCTAGCTACTACATATTCTATTTAAATATTATCAAAGTATAATAATTTATACTGTGATTACTGATCAATGATCATAATGCGTGGAAGGTGGAACTTATTATATTGTTAACAATATTATCGAAGTACAATAATGTGACTACTGATGCATCGTGTCATCGTGACGTACGTAAAACAAGAACACCTTCAAAGTCAAATACCAGAGAAAGATTTGTCGCTACATGTGTTCTTTAATGAAATATGGAAGCTTCATTATTTTGGAGTTTAACAACGACTTATTCAGTCACATTTTTATAATTTGTTGCTCGATCGTGGGACACGCTGAATTTATTTTTATTTTTACCAAAAGGTTTTATATTGAATTGGAAGTTTCATTTACTAGATCACTGAACTAACCAAGGATAAGTAATTGAACATGGCCAAGATTAGTAAAAGATTGACCAGTTGAGTTATTAGTCTCAATCTTATTTTCATCTCCCTAACATGGTAGTCCTCATCAGAGTCAAAGAGTTGTATATTTGAGCATTTTGAGGAATGGTCTCTCGTTGAGTTGTTTGAAATAAAACAAGAATCGATTCTATCACCAATAGACCAAGAAAAATATTTGGTGAATAAACAGTACCCTAAATTAGGCTACTAAAATGTGACCAATTGTTTGTCGAACCGGATACCTAGTAACTTTTTTTTTTTTTTTTTTTTTTTTTTTTTTTTTGATAAACCCTATCGGCTATCCGGTCGGTCCCGGTAGGAACACACCGAGGTGCTACATAGTGGACTGGTCCACCGTGTTAACGGCTAGGCCCTTCGGGCTACCACTCTGCCTATCCCGAGTTTGGAATGTCTTCCGACTAAGTGCCAGGAGTAGTCAGGCCGCCTGCATTTCTGACTACCAGGTAAACCAATTGGACCAAAACCCAACTGACAGACTTCCCACAATAATGTTGATAACAGCAGGAGGGAGGAACCGAACCAAGGAGAGGAGGGAGTTGCACCCAACCACCCTGGGCCCGCCAAACCACCAGCCCACCATCATGTGGGTTATACCTAGTAACTTGTTTGCTAACCATAAGTTATTTTGCTTAGGTTTTACGGTTCATAAGTTACCAATGTATCTATATGACTATATATATATGTTCAAGATTTTGAAAAACTATAAATAACTCAATGATAAATATAGTCATGCAATGAATCATCCTATTTAAATACTTATATAATGGTATAAATAGTTTAGTTTTAGTCACGCGAGATCTCTCATTGAATGAATCATCCTATTTAAATACTGTAGTAGTTAAGAGGAAATCAATAATGAAAGACTATAGTATTATTAACGTAACGTCAATTAATAACCATGTACGTAGTAACAAAGATAAGATCGAAAACAAGATCTGGATGACTAGATCTATATAGTAAAATAAAGTAGAAATGAACAACAAGGCCTGGTTGTGGTATATTTAAAAAGAGGACATTAAGTTAATATAGTCTTTCATTATTGATTTCCACTAACATATAAAATTTTAGTTTATAGTTTAGACACGTGGGTTATATATTGAATAACAAAAAAATAATGCAACGATATAGATCATGGAATGAGTCCTCCTATTTAAATAATTGTACTATATCATAGTGGGATAAGTAAATGCAAGTCAATAACAAATTAATAACTTAACGTTGATAAAAAAGATACGATCCAAAACTCGATCTGGATCTATACAATACAAAATTTTTTTAAAAAGAAATATAATAAGGTTTAATCTTTGATTAGCTACTGTGAACTACAAAACGATTTATATGGGATTAAAAATGGTTGATTTTAAAAAAAAAAAAAAAAAACTGAAAGAGTTGAATGAACATTTATTAATCTTTTACCACTTGAACTGAATAAGTTGGAAAAATAATTTAATTGATTCAACTAAAAAGAGTAGAAAAATGAACAAATCATAAAGGAAATATTTTTTTTTTTTTTTTTTTTTTTTTTTTTTTTTTTTTTTTTTTTAAAGGAAATATATAAGGGTCAATTTTAAATTCATTCATCTACTAATTTACAGAGAAATGAGTTGAATGATATTATTCGAATATAGAAAATTGAGCCTTATATTTTTTCTTGGAATGAATTTAAAATTTTATTCATCAAAAAAAAATCTTTATTATACATCAAGTCATCTTATGAGAGAATTTTTAGGGTTCTATTGTTTTACAATCTAAAGTCGAGAAGGATACCAAAGTATGAGGAGATCATTGTAGACTTATCCTAGCCAGTTAAAATTGAGCCATATTATTTTGAGCAACAAAAGATTGAAAACTTTATTTTTTGGACACATACACTATTTGTTTAAAGACACGTTTTATATTATATATCCCACGCATAATACAATATGTTTCAAAGAAAGCAAGAACACAATGATCGAGATTATGCAATGAATCATCCTATATAAAAATAATTTTACTAAACAATTATAGTTTATAGTCACTCATTACCAAACAATCAAAATCTCTATATAAAGAACTCCGTTTAGATGTAAACAAATCATCACAAACTTGTTCTCTTCAAGAATACAAGAAACCAAAATGGCATTGCAAAAGTTTCCTCTCATGGGGCTGCTTTTGCTCCTAACCATCGTCGTCTCTTCGACAACAGCCGTCGATGATCCTGTTTGCCCGACTACGTCCAAACTAAGCCGAGCAAGTTTCCCTAACGGTTTTTTGTTTGGCACGGCTACTGCTGCGTTTCAGGTACAACATATTTACTAAATCATAGCTCAAAAAAAGAAAAAATTAGTGTCGTTATTGTTTAGCCATCTAAATATGCTTTTTGATAAAAAAAGTTTTCATGCTCGAAATATGTTATAAACTATCAATTGAGATCATTGGTGCGTGTGAATATTTCCTCAACTCATCAGCTATTTTCGTTATGTCATTAGGTTGAAGGTGCAATTAACGAAACATGTCGTGGACCGGCTCTATGGGATATCTTCTGTAAGAGAAATCCAGGTGAGTGTGTACTCCTATAATCTATATTCTCTCTATACAATATGTTTAGATACCTATATTCATTCACTCTTTACTTTTAAATTATAGAGAGATGTAGTGGCCATAACGCCGATGTGGCCGTTGATTTCTTCCATCGTTATAAGGTATATATTAATATAAATTTAAGACAAATATAACTTATATTCTATAGATTAATTAGTCCATTTTGTACGAGATGTTATTGAAAATCTGTCTCGTCTTAAAAATGTTTGTAGGAAGATATTCAACTAATGAAGAATCTAAACACAGACGCATTCAGACTCTCAATCGCATGGTCAAGAATATTTCCTCGTGAGTATATATATGTGCTAAAGATCTCTAGTTTAATTTATAATCGGAATTTGGTGGATTTAGATTTATGTGATTGTTGAAATATCAATAACTAATGAAACAAACTAATGTTTTATTAGATGGGAGAAAGGAGAAGGGAGTGAGTCAATCTGGTGTGCAATTCTACCACGATGTCATCGATGAGCTCCTAAAAAATGGTTAGTATACATATAAACTAATTACTTATCAAAAAAAGAAGCAAAAAGGTATCATTATTTAACATTTCTTTCTATTTTACATTGTAACCAGGCATACTTCCCTCCGTGACTGTTTTTCATTGGGACACTCCACAAGATTTAGAAGACGAATATGGCGGTTTCTTAAGCGAAAACATTGTGTATGTTTTTGTAAATTAAAAGAAATACGTTAAGTTTCTTGGACAGTCCAAATAGAATTTATTAACTTAATATCCTTTTTTTTTGCAAAAATACAGGAAAGATTTCCGGGAATATGCAGATTTTGTTTTCACAGAATACGGTGGAAAAGTGAAAAACTGGATCACTTTCAACGAGCCATGGGTTTTCGCTCATGCAGGTTACGATGTAGGCAAGAAGGCACCAGGACGTTGTTCTCGTTACCTTAAAGGTTGTGAAGACCGAGATGGACGATCCGGTTATGAGGCTTATCTAGTCAGTCACAACCTCCTCAACGCTCACGCAGAAGCTGTTGAAGTTTTCCGCCAAAAGGTAAGTTACATTGGATATCAGGCCCGGCTCAAAAATATTTTGGACCTTGCCCATTTAAATTTGTTTTTGAAAATGTTCCATAATATAAAATTTTAGTGCCTTATTTGCAGTATATTTAAAATTTGGGACACTTAAAAACACATTAAAAAAAAACTAAAAAAAAACTGTAAGACCGAGTCCTATAGCACTGTCAGCACTACCTCTAAGCCGGGCCCGTTAGATATATATTAAAATTAATTATTAGCTTTCGAATCTGAAAAAAGTTTGTTTTGTGTTATGTTTATGGATATAGGTTATAGGTGGGAAAATCGGAATCGCACATAGTCCGGCTTGGTTCGAACCACATGATCTTAAAGATTCAAATGACGCTCCAACTGTCGGCCGTGTACTTGACTTTATGTTGGGATGGTAAGTATATATATATATTGTTAGACAATGAGTTCTCGTATAGTATAATTTCATTAATTTAATTAATGGAGTTCTGATTATGATTTGTAGGCATCTAGACCCAACTACTTTTGGAGATTATCCACAAATCATGAAAGACCTTCTTGGCCACAGATTGCCTAAATTTACGAATGCGCAAAAAGCAAAATTGAAAGATTCGACCGATTTCGTAGGGCTTAACTACTATACTTCAACATTTTCAAACCATAATGAGAAGCCAAATCCGTCTACACCAAGTTGGAAGCAAGATTCTCTTGTTGCCTGGGAACGTAAGTGTTTTTTTTTCCTTACATGAAACCAAACCAAGAAACTAAAAGAAAAAAATGTGTGTTCCTCTTTTGAAATTCCTAATTAATACTAATTGATATATATACATTTTCACTTTTAATTTTTCAGCTAAGAATGCCGATCACAGCGCCATTGGTAGCCAGGTAAGCGTCTAATACTTTAATTAAACTAGTCCTAGTTTGAGATTGTTGTAACAACTAAACATTAATATACATTTCTCCATTGTTTTATTTCAGCCTCTTACTGCTGCATTGCCCGTCTACGCTAAAGGTTTTAGAAGTCTTTTAAAGTACATCAAAGATAAATACGCAAACCCGGAAATTATGATCATGGAAAATGGTAACTCGAGATTTATTGTTATATTTGTGTGTTGATTTTGGTTTAGAGTAATATATATTGATCTTAATGTTGTTTTACTAGGATATGGAGATAAACTTAGGGACAAAGATTCGGTTGAGGTTGGTACTGCTGATTATAACAGGAAATACTATCTTCAGAGGCATCTTCTGGCTATGAACGAGGCTATTTGGTAAGCCTTTTATTATTTGTTATTTGATAGAGTAACAATTCTATTAATGAATGATCTAATTAAGAACATTTGTGTATGCGCAGCATCGATAAGGTGAGAGTTACGGGATACTTTGTATGGTCATTGTTGGATAACTTTGAATGGCAAGATGGTTACAATAACAGATTCGGACTCTATTACGTCGATTTCAAAAATAACCTCACACGTTATGAGAAAGAATCGGCCAAGTATTACAAAGATTTCCTAGCTCAAGGTGTTCGTCCATCCGCGATCAAGAGGGATGAGCTTTAAGTTATATTTTGAGGATTTTGTTTTATGTTCAATGTTTCTTTCCTATGTTTTAGTTTGTGATTGACCATGATTCATGAAGATCTTGGTTAATAATAATAAAAGTGTTTTGTTTTTCTTCAGTCTCTCTAGCTTATTTGACAAGATCAAGTAGTGTTTTCAATTCTGGCCAAATTAAACGTTTATTCTTTCTTTCCGTCAAACAAAAATATATATAGAAACAGAATCTATTGTCATACGAGCTCGTGTGCCGAGAACTCCTCTAAAGATGTAAACTCCATCACACTCCTTACCGGCACTAACCAACATCTTCATAGTACGGTTTTCAAAAACTCATTAACCTTCGAATAAAAGTAAATAGAACCGTTACCAACTTTCAAGAGTTTTGAAACCGAGAGATTAAAGAACACTAGAAATCAGGTGAGAACTACACTCATTATTTGGGAAATTCAAATTCTGTGTCGTATGTGTTTGATAATAAAATCCTCAAATTATGTCTTACAATTAATTTATCAAAAACGATTTATTCTCAAAAATAAAAACCAAAATATTATGTAAAAATTGATTTTCGAGAATTTTTTTTTGGAAAAACAAAAAATTCAAGTACCAGAATTTTGAAAGGACAACTCATTTTCATAATGTTTCAGTGATAGCTCAATTTGTTTATTAAATTGAGAATTCTTATGTTATAAATTGCATATTAATGGTAATATAGAAAAACAGCCAAAATCAACCCAAACTATTTACAAGCGGCCTTTTTCAATCCGAACTCAAACCTCCTGTATTTATCAACCCAAACTTCAAAAAAATTCAAATTACAAACACACTCTGTAACTATTAGCCAATTTTAACATCTTTCTTGACAGCGACAAGAGACCGTTAATTTATGCTGAGTCAGCGACACCTTGGCGATCACGTGGCATCTGGGCGGGACAAAACGACGGCGTTTAACAATTGTTGGTTCTTTGTTTAAATAACAAATACTAAACTACGCCGTTTAGAATTCGGGTTGAATAAAAGTTGCCTGCAAATAGAATATGTTGATTTTGGCTGTTTTCCTGACCGTAGTAATATCAAACTTCGATTAGAATAAAAAAAAATTCTGGGGCATTTTTGATATTTTAGAAAAGTATAGTCCTTATCTTATAAACTATTTTTAACTAAAACGCGGAAACGCATTAGCTGGCAATCTTTCCTTTTGTTCTTTTTTGGTAATTGTCTAATTTTGATAACAGACGCAAAACGCCCCCTAAATCGAGTAAATTTACAAAATTACCCCGCTGACCTAGACGTATAAATAAAATCCTTTTCCTCTCCATTAACCCGTAAAAATTCACAAGCTATTTTTCCCCTTTCATCATCAAATTTCTCAAAGAAAGAAAAAATCCCCAAAAGCTTTCCTGAAAAACCCTAAACGCCGATCTCTCCATCTTCTCCGATCTGCCTTGTTTCCTAAATCTGGTAAAGTTTCGATTCCTGATTCATCTTCTTTAGATGATTTCGCGTATAATTTTTCCGATTGATTTCAATTATTTTTTCACTTTTTCGATTACGAATCTAGATCTAGAGCTTTGAGCCATGTTTCTGAGATGCAATTACAAGTTTCCGTCAATTTTCTTGTGGTATCGTTTATGAGAATCGTGTTCTAGGTTTTAGGAATTTGTTGATTCATATGTTCCGATAATAGGATTGTTGAATTCGAGCAGTGGATATGATTCATCGTGTAATCTTATAATTCACCGGTGAGGTTCTTGTTTTTGTGTAATTGAGGCTAATTGAATCTAGATCTAGAGCTTTGAGCCATGTTTCTGAGATGCGATATGAGTCTTTGTCAATTTCCTTGTGGTGATTTCTTGTTTTCTCGGTATCGTTTATGAGAATCGTGTTCTAGGTTTTAGAAATTTGTTGATTCATATGTTCCAAAAATCGGATCTGTTGAATTCGAGCAGTGGATATTATTCACCTTCTTGGATATTGTGTAATTGAGGCTAATTGTTATTGTATTTACCCTAATTCGTTCAGGTATCTGAATAGCCAAGTTTGATTTTATTGGAGTGAAGATGTCAGACGCTTTGAATATGACTCTTGATGAAATTGTCAAGAAGAGTAAGAGTGCAAGGTCTGCAGCTGCAAGATCTAATGGAAGTAAAGGAGTTTCGCGTCGTGGACGTGGACGTGGTGGACCTAATGGTGTTGTAGGAGCTGGAAGAGGAGCTGGACCTGTTCGTAGAGGTCCTCTTGCTGTTAATGCTCGGCCATCATCCTTTTCGATAAACAAGGCAAGCTCATAATCTGGGATGTTCTATGTGTTTCTGTGCCACCAAATACCGAAGCGTTTCGGAATCATGCTAAAACTTAAAGATTGATGCACTCGTACACATTTTTTTAGCACTCAAAAACTTCGTCTGGATTCTGGAAGGATACTGTATCATTCCTGAAACACAGATTACAAGGATCTTCTAACATCTTGTAGTTTATGGAGACGGTTTCTCTTAGAAAAGCCTCTTAGACCTGCAATTTTGGTGTACTTAGTGTTAAATTCTGGGGACTTCAACAGGCATGCATAGATGCGGAGAGGTTTTTATGATAGTGTCACTCAGTCTACTTTTACTAAAGAGCTCCAGTTAGCTAAGTAGTCCACATAGGGTTATATGGTGTTGTTCTTTTAGATCAACACAGGGGAAAAGGCCTGCCAGTCTTGTGGTCTTTAGGAGGGGATTTCAGAAATTTCACTTAACAGTAAATATGATCTATGATGGCTTATCCCTTTTCGTAAGGGTATTTGCACCATGCATGAAGTTCATGATTGGCCTCTTGCTACATCTGGAATTTCTTCGGAGTTTGATGGCAGACTCAGTTTTTTGTTTCCTTGCTACAAGTACTATGTGTTTGGCATCAGAGGCTGACTGATAGCATCTGTATGATTCATATGAAGTTGGGGTCAAAATTGCATGTTTCCGCGCATTTCATTTGGTTTCTCCTTCAATGGTTCTTTACTACTACGTCCTGGAGCTCTTTACCTTGACTGGTTTAGTACTTTCAGGCAAATGGGTGGTTTCTCATCTTAAAAGAAATTTGTTGATTAATGTGTGGCTTCAAGATTCTACAGACCCTTTTAGCTGACTTGATCTGTTCTACTGGATTAGCTTGCCCGCAGGAAGAGGAGCTTGCCATGGCAGAATCAGAATGATTTGATTGAAGAAAGCCTGAGAGCTGTTGGGGTATCAAGAGTGGAAGTCGGAACCACGGTTTATATTACCAACCTTGATCAGGGAGTGACAAATGAAGATATAAGGGTATAGCCTGTCATCTAAGTTCCAGTGCTTTGTTGTTTTGGTTCTATGAGGAAGGTCATTAAAATAGTTTGTACTACTATGGAATCTAGGAACTCTATGCTGAGATTGGAGAGCTGAAAAGATATGCAATTCACTATGACAAAAATGGGCGTCCAAGTGTAAGTTCTTTTTGTTTTTTTTGCTCTGGTTTATTCGTTCTTTAAAGCGAGGCTATAATATTTGATTTCTGATGTTATTGCGTCATACAGGGCTCGGCTGAAGTTGTGTATATGAGAAAAAGTGATGCATTACAAGCTATGAGGAAATACAACAATGTACTCTTGGATGGAAGGCCTATGAGACTGGAGATTCTTGGCGGAAGTGCTGAGGCTGCTCCTGTCGCAGCTCGTGTTAATGTGACTGGATTGAATGGAAGGATGAAGAGGAGTGTTTTCATTGGGTATGTTGCCATCTCTTGGTCTGTTTTTTACAAGAGAATAGTTTCGAATTTATGTACTGAAGTGGATATATCACTGATTCTTGCAGACAAGGCGTTAGAGGTGGGAGAGTAGGAAGAGGAAGAGGTTCAGGTCTGTCTGGGAGACACCTTCCAATGTAAGTGTTAAAGAGTCTGAGCTCGCATTTATATGAGAGTGGTTCATGCATCGGTTTAATCATCTGATCATATCATATTGTTTGTGTGGCAGCCAACAAAACCAACAAGGAGTTGTGAGAGGTGGTCGAGGCGGGTTCCGTGGTAGAGGCCGAGGTAATGGTGGTGGCAGAGGGAATAAAAGCGGCCGAGGTGGAAAGAAACCGGTGGAGAAGTCTGCTGCAGACCTGGACAAAGATCTAGAAAGCTATCATGCTGAAGCTATGAACATCTCTTAAGCAGAAACAAGACTTCGCATCTTGTCATGTACTCTGTGTTCTTTTATTCTTAAGTCTCTGACCTCAGATGTGCCAAAGTCTGGTTTGGTTTGATTTCGTTTAGAGTGGCTCTACTTTGCTTTTGTTTTCCTCTTTTGCTGCTTCACGTTTACAGTCACTTTGGTTATTGAAGTTAAAAAGAGATTTAGTTTGTAAATGAGAAAGCTTTTATTGTTAGTATATTTGATACGAAATAATCTGTTAGTCAATTGTTAATTGTATTAGTTTAGAGTTATAATATGTTGCCGAGCTTACAGAAAATTTTTTACTCCAAATTCGTGTTAACTAATCTAGTAATGTTGCACACTTAGTCTTGTACAACTAATTTCACGTTTTTAGACGATACTAAGATTATGATAGATCAAAAACGAACAATGGGGAAAAAAGGACCATTAGAATGTTATCTTGGTTTTTGTTGTGTACAAAAATCGAATCCAACACAATCGGTCTGAAATCTAACTCCAATCCCACCTAAGAAAGTTAAAAAAATCTTCTCGAAACAAAAAACATTCCTAAGTTCGAAAGATTTTTCACAAGATATTAGCAACATTCAAAATCATTACTGTCAGAATGCTCCATATACCCCGACTGTAATACAAATCACTCTGTATTCCAGACGAGGTCGTTGAATTTGCTGATGGCGCTGTTATGTTCACAGACGTCCCGTTTCTACCATTACCGCGACTGCAATCGAGGAAAAACACAACGATTAAAAATTGCTACTTGTGAAGATTCTACAATATGAGTGTTCCATCTGGATTAACTGATCTGAAACTGAAAAAAAATCAAAATCCTAACACGATTTACGTGAGGTCGTTCTTTTTAATCCGAAAAACCAAAAGCTATATCTTAAGTAGACATGAAACCATAATAAACAAGATTAAAAACTTGGTACTTCCATGAATATGAATGTGCAATTCGTATAAACCGACTTGCTTTGAGATTTAAACATATGATTGATAAAATTCCAACCAGAACCGAAAATAAACCGTACCAAATCGATCCATTTCCTAACCAAAACCAGGATTGAACATATCTACCAAAAAAAAAGGGAATAAGGAAACATAATAATATACCTTCCAGCAAACACACATGTACCATGACCTGCATTGAAACCACCAAGCAAGAAAAATTAGCTTTTTTGACAAAAAAATAGTAATACACAATGTAATGTAATAATCAAATTCAGCTTGTTGTTTCTTACTTGGATCTGTGGTGGTGATACTAGCAACTCCATTGAAGTTGCAAGCATCAGGATCATTCCCAGTCTGATGATAATAAGTATCAAACGCGTAGTTCGCATGCGCAATCACATTATCCGGTTCATAACAAGTCTCTCCTTGCTTAATAGGCGAGCAATCGATCTTCCCGGGGCCACAAGCCCAATCAAGAGCAGCTTGAAGCATCTTTGGATCAGCACCTTCTCTTGCAGTACAGTAAGTCTGGTTCGTGGTATCATTAGCTAGAACCGAGCCAGAGTTAGTCAAACGAAGTACGTAAACCGGTTCACCATTTGCATTAAACAAACCCCAATTCTTCTCTGATAAAGATCCTGCTTTTGTATCTTCGTTGTAGAGCTCGTAAATGTAAGTACTTACAGCGATTCCCGGGCGTTTAGGAGTTCCCGTCTTGTTGAGAACATGTCTTATGAGGTTGCTGTTGTAAGTGTTGGCGTTATCTAGTGTAGCATCAGGCTCATTGGTTTCGCCTTTCGAAGGCCAGCCTGATTCAGTTACCAAAACCGGAATGTTCGTGAAGTTCAAATAAGCCATTGCGAAATACGTTGCATCAACCATAGCATCAAAGGCGTTTGAGTAGCGAACAAGTGTGTTGGCATCAACAGCTTCTTTGTTTGGAGGAATCGGTTTGAAGAGCGCGTAGTCTAGAGGAATCACGCCGTTTGATTGCATATAGTCATAGTAAGGATACACATTCATCATCAGGTATGAGTTTGTAGACTGCAAGAAGCTTAGTAACGGGACTATAACCGAATTCAAGGAGCGGTTAAAGAAAGCTTGTGACGGAGGAAAAGGGTCAAGAATCAAGGAAGTGGATAAAGGAGTAGAAACTTTGATCAACCGATCAAGATTCGACGAAAGTAAAGCAGCATGAACATTCTTTATAGCACTGACTAGAACAGGTGCTGCATTAGAGAGACTAGTCAAAACCTCAGAGCCAACAGAAATTGCGGTTATAGTCGTTGCAGGGTAATGCGCAATGACATTACGTTTAACCCAATTCGCCGCGGTTGAATTGGATTGACCAATACCAAGAAGCTGATCATTAGGAATTGAGATTATAACTTTGATTCCAGTGTTTGCTAAAGCAATCAACATCCCGGGATCAGCATCGTATAAACGGATATGTCGAATTTGTTGAGCTTTTAGTAAAGCAACAACTTGTGTTGGATGTGGCATATCCGAAAGATCGGTCCCTATGTTAACTCCAATATATGAACCTACAAAATTTTGATTCCAACAAAACCATTAGCATCAACATAACATTTAAACATAAAGATTTATACTTTCTCTTGGTACATCAAAATCCTAAAACTCCAAGATTTGGATTCATATACTTTACTAAAAAAAACACTGTTCTCTGGTCAAATTATTAGTCTTGTAATAAATATTTGGGGACAATAAAATTCACCATTCTTGTTACTTAGTGAGCATTTAAAAACAAGCCCACCTGCCAAACACACATACTGACATTTATTATCATAACCTACCACTCTCTCAAACACAATGACTCAAATCAAACACACATAAATCCAAATAATACATTCAAAAATATTGTCTTTAAGCTTTCAAGTGTTCTTAAATTACATTAATCACTGACAGTGTTATTACTACCTCAAAAATGGAACATTTATGTTTCTAGAAGAACAGTAACACATGCAAAAATTAAAGCTTTCAAATTTGGGTTTAAAGATTGAATCTGGAACTCAAAGCCTAAGATTGAATCTTGATATAAGAACTCACCTTCATCAGCTGGAGGAGAAGGAGAAGCTGAAGCAAGAACTAAAAGAGAAAGAGAAAGGAGAAGAAGAGGAGCCATGGAAAGAGAGAGACTTTTTGGAGAATCTAAGATAAACCCAAAGAGAGGAGAAACAGAGGAAGGGCAAAAGAATGAGTTTTGAGTCTAAAAATGTTAACTTTGTGAAGAATAAACAAAAACCCACAAAGAAAGGAATGAGAGAAATTGCGTGGGTTAGAGAAAATAGGGTAAAGCTTCTGAGAGAAAAGGACATTGAGAAAAAGTTGTTGATTATATCGAAAGAGAGAGATATTGGTAACGGTGGAATGGACGGCTGAGATTTGATCTTGAGATTTCAAATAGTCAAAATGAAATCTAACGGTCTTGTTACACAGTCAGAGAGTGGTACTGTAGGAAAGAAAAGCCTAGAACTTTGGGTCTTAATTAGCTTTTTTTTGTTAATCACTAATATTAATATTCTTTATGATTAATTTTGAGTAGATTAGTGTGAAACATAGTACTGAATATTATGTAAATATAAAATGTACTCGATAAACTGTATTTTGGTATATGATAAAATGTATTCTATATTTGTATATATTTTGGTGTTTTTTTGTTTTGGGTATAGTAAATGTGAGTTTTAAAGAGCACAACTTTTGGTGTAAGAACAAGTTGTGCATTGGACAGCAAAATAAGTTGGTAACTACGAAATAGCCGTTGCCACTCTTTTGTTTGTTTCCCTCTATTTCTCTCAGTCTTCATTAGATTTGCTCCTTTTTTACCTTACTTTTATGATTTTATCTTAAATTATCTATTTATAAGTTGATTCGTTTTCTTTTTGTTTCTTATTTTTTATAATTGTTACCCATACTAGTAGTAACTTTCAATTACTACATAGTCTTATAATACTTGCTTTTTTTTCTTAATAGATTTATAAAATATTTGAATATTTAAATCATTAATAATTTTTGTTCTTCTATAAATCGTGAATTAATTTGACTATTAAAGATTTTATATATTATTTTGTTTCCAACATTTATTAATTTATTTGAAACATATTTTCGGGAATAACTGGATGGTTGAATTTGTTCATTGTGGAAATATGTTGTGTATGTTGGCACTTTGATGAGCATGGACAAGCAATTTAGCCGTTTGAGACAAACCTAACTCGGCCTACAAAATTTTGTTAAATCTGTATATTGATATTTATAAATTTATGCTTATATCACTTTTTGCGGATGGTTGCGGGAGAACCAATCAAGTTCTAAGAAGAAATTAGGGGATTGTTGGTTAAGGGATATATATTATATATATATATATATATATATATATTACTTTTTTGCTAAATATAGATGATTATTAATAAATGTATTGTGAGGATTTTAATAGAACGTTTGTTGTTTTTGACCTTTAAATGATAACAAGGATCTCGGTTATGGACATTAATTCAATAAACTTTTAGATTCATTCTGGAAGGACTAAAGAATATACTGGGAAAAGAGATTGGAATAGCATATTGAAAAATGTGTGAAGACAATGTCCGCGACACAAGTGACAAGCCATGCCCATGCACAAAAGTATCTTGCAAGGCAAAACTTGGAGAGTAAGGCCAGGGCCGGTCCGGTAAAATTCGGGGCCAAATATGAATTTTTTTTTTAGAGTTTTTTAAAAGTAAAAACTGCTAATTTTTTTTTTTTTTTGCTAATTATGGAGTATTTATAATTTTTATTTAACAATTTTTCTTAATTTTTGGACATTGTTTTCTAAATTATAGGACTTTTTTGCTAATTATGAGGTCTTTTATTAATTATAGGGTATTTTTGTTTATTTTGAGACCTATTTTACTAATTTTGAGGCCTATTTTACTAATTATGGGGCTTTAAAAAAAATATTTACAAAAATGGGGCTCAAAAATATGAGGCCCAATACACGTATCCTACAAATTGGTAAGAACACATAATAAATCTAGGAATTTCCAATGCTTCATGAAAAAAAAGTATTTGTTCTCATGAAACAGAGACTACCTCGAAAATTAGTTCATGGATTGCCTCCACTTCGGTAAATACGAAACCTCTTGACCACTAGAAAAGTGACTGGATTGACTCGCAGTTTGAGAGAAGTTAGAGAAGAGCATACCCCTCCCTATCCCTAAGTGAAAGTATATATTCTATTTTCGGCAAAGGCACTCTCAAGAAAAGACGTGAAATCTAGTTGAGTTGTCTTATCTATCACTAACTCAAAATATTGTAAGAAGAAGAAGAATCTTACGCCCCAAATTCCCGAGACTGTTTGTTAGGTAGCTTAGCGAGATAGGGAGCAGCTATGGAACAAGGGAACTTGAAGCGAAATTGAGACTCTAAACCCTAAATTGAAGCGAAATCAAAAGAAGAATTGAGACACAACAAAGCGAAATTGAGACTCTAAACCCTTGAATAAAGTGAAATCAAAGGAAAAATTGAGACATAACAAAGCTATAACGAGTACGATAAAGAATCCATGCTTCACATTTCTAAGAAACCACAAAATTAGTTGAAACAGAGATCAGGACTAAGAGGTTAGACTTTGAACTTAATCGTATTCAGGTCAAATGAACTTAAACATCTACTATACAAATGAACTTAAACTTCTACATCACACTACATATTGAAAGAAGCTTCATCAAACCACAATAATGCTAGTGGTTCCCTCCATCTCTTGCTCCTTCCATCTCTTTAGATATTCTGATATAATTGTGTAGTCCCTGTCGTTGTCTTCTTCGATTTCACTGGGCTTCCACTGTCTAGTGTCAGTGAGTGAGGTAAGTGTCGAAACAACATACATCATCTCTGGTCTCTGTGTGAGTTCCTTGGCGCAGTAGTGAATGGCCAGTTTCGCTACGTCGTCGATGATTCTGCAGTTCTCTATATTATTATGTTTTGCTTATGTTTTGGCTTATATTTTGCTTATCGTTTGCTCATTTTAATCAATATTTTCAAAACCATCATTAGTTATTTGATTTCCATTTTGTATATAAATTTTGCATACAAAGGGAGATGACCATTTCCTCTAAACTTATCAAGAAAAACAAAAAACAATCTTAACCTAAAAAGAGTTACAGAGCTAATAATGTCCGCACAAAAAATTCAATTTGCCTTTCTGCTCTTAACTATTTGTCTTCTTTCTTCTCAACTAATTGCTAAACCAATTGGTAACATTTTCTTCCTCTGTTGAAAAAACCTATAAGAAATAATGCTACTTAAATTGAGTTAATTCATATTCTTTGTTTTAAGTTTTTAAATATTTTTTTCCAGGGAAATGTCACTACAAAGGTCCTTGTAAAACCGATAATGACTGCAAAATATTATGCACAGGTCCAGATGAAGATCCTACATTTCTAATGTGCATTAAGAACCCTTCAATTAATAACAAATGTTGTTGTGTACCACCTATCAACTAAAGAAAAATAGTTTTGTTTTACAATTATACATCCCTAGATTTGTATCATCATCTATCATAAGATTCAAAACTAATATGCGGATCATTTTTTTTGTAAAAGTATGATGTAGGTCATTATATATAAAAAAAAACGAAAGAAAGAAGAAGACTAACATCCTAATGGAAGCTTAATCAAATATATAAGATATTCAGAAAAATCTACTTGATTTACTGAAATACGTGTTCTGCGATATTGAGATTGATTTTGAGGATTCTATAGTCAGAAAATTATGATACAGTTGTGGTTTTTGTCAGCAAAACCAAAATGTTGACGCCTTACCACATTTTATTTGGTGGGACATGAATTTCCATTCATGAGTAAATGAAAGATGAACCAGATGATATAGATATACTCAAAGAAACACTGAGCATCCATGACATAACTCTGGGGGATGTCGGAAAATGTAATCGTTTCTGGATTCAGTTTGGAGTCTATCAGCCATATTTTGTTGACCAAATTACCACTACCAGGACAACCTCGAGCTTGTAATTAAAAACCACAATTTTCATTGAAAATAATGATAATACATAGTAGTTGTTCATACTAACTAAATGATCAATGATCATATTATACATTGTGAAAGAAACATTTATTTTGTTGGGACCAAAATGCCATTTCAACATTTAGTCAACTATTTGACATTTCAATGAATCTTTAGTCTTGCTACCTTTTCCTTTCTTATAACCTTTTGAATCTTCAAATTTCTCATTTTTTCTATACTTAGAGCTCTTGAGTAATAAGCTCTCATCATTGTTCCCCTCTAGTGATCCTTCTGATATACCAACGCTTATCTCGTCATGATCGATATCCTCTCTTATATAAGGTCTTTCGGAATCTTCGGATCGATCAAAACAATGATGACTCGATCCTTCCACGTATTCAATCCAATCAAGATAATCTTTTTTTGAAGCAAAGTCAGAAGGACTTTTAGTTGATTTTTCTGATTGATCTATTTGATCGCTTGTTTTAGTACTATTGTCTTCACGCTCATAATTAAGACCCTTTTTGCTAGAACCTTCGAGTTCGTCCACACGATTACGAGTACCATTCCTAATGGACCCTTCCATACGATCACGACCCCTAATCAAATCTTCAAGATGATCCATATGACTATTTTTAACCGAGCCTACAAGCTGATCCGTACCATCACGATTCGTGTTTCTAACCGAGTCTTCATCAAGCTGGTCCTTGCGATCACGGCCACCATTCCTAACCGAACGTTCAAACATATGGGATTGATCGTGATCGTCCATGTGAATTTTCTTTTTATTTGCCTTATCTTTTAGCATTAGCTTACGATGCATGGACTCCATAATCTTTGTAACCTTAGGAGTCTCCTTTGTTTCATTACTTTCCGCATTATCCGGCGAATGAGATTCCCGGAAAGGCTCTCCACCGTCTTCCTCTGACTTCATGGACCCGTCTTGGCGGAGCTTTTTTTGCTTGTGGAGCTTCACATATTTCATCGATAGTTTTTTGGTAATTTTCTTCATTTTCACCTTTTCTCTTTTGATCTCAACAAGTACTATAAAGACTTGTAAGATTTGTATTTTCAACTACTTGAAAACTTTTGTTTCCGAGAACTTATAGGCTAATGAAAAATATAGGAAAAATGAAGAAAAAGTTATTTATAAAGATAATGAACACCCAAAAGAAGTAATTCGTTTTGTTTATTTGCTGTAATTTAAAATATTGTTAATCATAAAACGCGGTTTTAACTTCTAAACAACACACTTTATAACCATCAAGGCAAAATTTAACATGAATTTAAGACAACAACAAAACTCTGTCCTACGTGCCAATTTTACCAGAATTTGAAGATTTTCTTGGCGACCAAATTTTAGCAATTAAGATAAATTAATCCTACTTTTAATATATATTTTTGGATTAACTAACTAGATCTTTTGAGTTTTAGTAGTTTCTTCTATTTTTAAAGAGTTAGAAATTTGTTAACATAATTTATGAATTCATATATGGTATGTATAAATCATTCTACAATATAATATGTATAATCTGATCCGACTACAGACTACTTCAGTACTTCAACATAGAAAGTAGAAAATCAACTATTTTATTTCTATTAGATAGACTATTAAAATTGGAATATATAAAATAAAGCGTTATTTTAAAAAAAAAATGTATCAATTAAAAAATACATTAGTCATCTCTAGGTAGGAGTACTTTTTGAGAGTTGTGAGAACTAAAATATATATTCGCACGAAATGACTAACGTTCCCAACTTCATCCATCAATATGTCCACAAGAACTGCAAAATGCCTATAAGTGAAAATTAAAAAACATTAGAAACGTGACAAAAACAAATGTTGATATATAACTAACCGAATTCTTATTCGTAAATGCTCATTGGTACAAGTAGTTTCAGACATTAGGAACAAAGACAAGTGGATATTTAATTTCACTAATTAATTAAGGACTTGAGCCAAGAACTCATTGCGACGTGAGTGGTCCATAATTTTTCTCATTTACTATGAGAAAGAAAGAAAAAAATTTGACTAAAAAAAAAAAAAGAAAAAAAGGATTTTGTCACAAGGATGCGAGAGAAGCCTGCGGAAGAGGATCAGGAAATGGACGGTCATGATTGTTCGGTCGATGAGTTTGCCGGAACAACCGTCCCGAACTACCGGAATCCTCCGTTTAGACCGGAAGTTTCACCTTCTCGGCTATTAACAGGTCGGTTCTTGAATCTTGATTAAATTTTGATATATCCGTCAAGACTTAATTTGTAGCTTTAGCATGTTCAAGAATCAAGATCGTCGAAAAACTTCAAACGCAGTTAGTCGAACTTACTATAATTGTATTTTCATCTCTAACCGAAAATAGTATAATTGCTATTTTCATCTCTAACCGGTATAGTAATGAATTTCTTACGTTGTAATCCATTTTAGTCCCGGGAAGACACTTAACTAGGTTTAACTAACCATACTTGGATATGCTAGCTTGTAAATTTTTATGGTATAAATAAATCTGAAAATGAATCAAGTAGTTTCTCTTCTTTTGTTTTGCAGAGAATGTGAGGAATGGATATTCCAAGTATTTACCTCTATCACAAGCAATAAGCCATGGAAACTTGGAGAGTGTAAGAGACTTCCTAGACAACAATCCAGACGCTTTGACTTCATGGATAGACACCCTAGAGACACCATTGCTCAAAGCTTGTAGTTGTGGACAACTAGAAATCGTCAAGGAGCTATTACAACGAATGACATCTGAACAAATGTTGATACCAACGGAAATGGAATCCCATTCCCCCCTCACACCTCTTTTAATCGCTGCTATGACCGGGAATTTGGGTATTGCAGAGGCCTTAGTCGAAAAATGCCCTAAGTTAACTGAGATTCCAAGCCGATTAGGGCGTGTTATACCCGTTATTAGGGCTGCTAATGCAGGACACAAGGAAATGACTCGCTTTCTTTATTATAGAACCTCTCTTTCCTTTTTACTCTCGGGTAAAGGATTTTGGGCTATCAATCTCTCTCACTATGCCATATTCAATGGAATTCTCGGTATGTTTCTTGGTCTTCAAGCTATTAAATCTTAAATGCCAAGATATCTCTATAATTCATTCTCTTATAATTGTTAGATATTGCCTCACACATCTTTGAAGTCCGTCCACGTCTGGTGGTGACTCAACATCGACGTCTAGAATCAACACCGCTAGGTCTTTTGGCATCAAAGCCTGACTTATTTGGAAGCGGCTACAATCTTTCATTTTGGCAAGGCCTGATCTACTCATGTACGTATACTTATGTATACTTATGTATACAATCATATGTGCACATAAATACTGTATGTGTACATATTTTTAAGCCATATATAATTTCCCACTTTTGCCTTGATGCAGGTATAGAAGTAAACCTACCAACTGATCCAAAGACTTCACTTTCAAACCCACATCTAAGTATGTCTATCTTCATTTTAACTATTTTTTATACATAACTACAAATTAAATATAACCAACGTGGTGTTGTCCCAGTGGTAAATTGAACATGGTGTGGACTCCGCCTCTAGGAGACGTAGGACCCTAGGGCTTGAACTTCCAGATATTCAAAAAAAAAAACTACAAATATAGTGGCTTTATTAAACATCATTTTGGAAATTGTAAATTCAACACAAATAAAAAGAAAAAGTAGGTGTGTACACATTTCTTGAAGCCTTCTAATTGTTTCTCTCAATTTGTACGTACTCAGGTTTACTTTCCAAGATAATTCACAGCCTTCCCAAATGGTTTGGTAAGTTTAGTCATTAGGATATACAAAATTTATAAAAGTATCATAATTTTATAAAATATTTAGAATTTTCATATAAAAAATTGTTTTTCCCACTAGATTACGGATATAGAAGATAGATAACATTTTCTTATACCATATGTTTGTTTGATATAGGAATCGAAGGGATATATGAACAAAAGGAAAATCATTGTTATGCTCAAAGCTTTCTACAAGGAATGTTCAGAGAAGTCTCCATTATGGACAAAGATGATAGTTGGACTAATGCAGTCCACGAAGCAATTATACGAGCCGTGAGTCACGGAAACAAGTTGTTTATTGTCGAGATGATCAAATCAAACCCTGAACTTCTCATGACCAATTATGGCGAATCTAAGAGAAACATCTTCCAACTCGCTGTTGAGTTTAGGAAAGAGAAGATATTTGATCTCATCTATGGCTTGGATGATAGGAAGAACATGTTGATATCATGGTACGATCATAAATGCAATTGGATTCTTCATATTGCCGGAGAGATATCCCCGCTTGATGAACTCTCTAAAGTCGCGGGTCCTGCTCTTCAAATGCAAAGAGAACTCCAATGGTTCAAGGTAATTTTTTTTTTGGAAGTCACCAAAAATTATTCAAAAATATATATATTTTTATTCAAAATATTCAAATATACTGATCACGAGGGCCGGTCTGTATATTTAGGAAGCATAAAGAAAATTAGCAAAAATTGTTACCTTTGTTAAAAATTTTTTTTGAATTTTTAGTATTTAATATATATCCAATTTGATATAAAAAGATTTAACAAGTTTCCTTACGATTGAAGACACCTGCGTAATTTACATGGGAACACTAGATTTCTTGTATTAAAACTAAAATAACAAAACAATACTTGTCTTTTTTTGTGAGTGCAGGAAATAGAGAGCATGGTACCAGATAATGAATTGGCTAGGAAAAACAAAAATGGCCAAATGCCGCGTGAAATATTTGAAAACTCTCATAGAGAGATGCGAGTCGAAGGGGAGAAGTGGATGAAAGAGACTGCGGCTGCAAATAGCTTTGTCGCGGCTCTCATTGCAACAGTCACCTTCCAAGCCATCTTCACTGTTCCCGGAGGCACCAATGACACCTCCGGAGACCCTCTCCATATCCGAGAAGACCGTTTTATGGTTTTTATTATCGCAGATACCCTCTCTTTTTTTGCATCTTGCACTTCTGTTCTCATATTCCTCAGCATTCTCACTGCTCGATACTCTTTCGATGATTTCCTTATGTCATTGCCCAAAAGGTTGATATGGGGTTTATGCACTCTTTTCATCTCTACTGCAGCCTTGTTAGTAGCATTCACAACTGCACTTTTCACGTCGCTATACAGTATGCCATTGCTTGTAATCCCGGCTATGCCACTCACTTTCCTCCCAGCTGTACTCTTTCTGCTATTGCAATTTCCTCTTCTCAAGACGATGATCTCTTCCACATATGGAAAAGGACTCTTCAATCGTGACACCACACGTTGGTTCTAAACCAATATTGTTTAATATGGTAATTAATACCTCTTTAATGACTATACATGTATACGTCTTATATAGTTGTATGTAATACATGTGTTTTATCGATTTTGAGTCATTGTTTTCTTTCTTATATGATATCTTTTATTAAGTCAAAGTATCTTTTTAGATTCTTTTAGTCTTTTATCGAGTTTCTACAGTTTTTTAGGTTCTTTAGAGGAAAACAAACTGTTTTGAGATATAAACACATATTTGGAGATGCAAATTTGTTTAGATGTGTCAGACGTTTATGAATATTTGACACAAGCTTGATAACTATGTTAGCTTTCATTTCCAATTAATTGTAAGGAAATGTAACTGTGCATTCAAGAATTATACCCGATTTAGTGAAGACATGTAATTCTGATAAGCAATTGAAGCAGTTGCAGAGTTTGGTACCAGAGAGTTTGTGGACCGATTGATCTCCTTCCTTGACAGACGAAAATCAGTTCTAGACACTACTTCATCGATCGCTCCACCTTGGGATCGATCGGTCCCTTCCCTGACATATTTTTGGCCCAGATTTGACCTGATTCACTCCAGATATGGCCCGGCGAGTCACCTATTGTTTTAAGACCCTAAGCTCGACTTTTTACAGATTATCTTTGATATTTTTCAGTTCTAAACTTTGTTCTTTGGTTTGTAAGAAACTTTTGGCAAAGTAATCCATCATCTTGACACTTGGAGAAGATTTCTAAACCTTTTCTTGTTATTTCTACAATTTCATCATGTTTTCTTCATTGATTTTTGTTACTCATTTGTGAATAGTTCGGGTTTAGGGTTCTAAGTAGGAGATTCAATGGTTTGATGATTTGATTGTCATTAGGTGTTTTCTATCATTGGGTTTCTTTGATTCACATGTTCTTAATGCTAGAATATGATTGATCACCATATTTTAGATTATATACAGGTTCTTTTATGCATCAAAGTGTTGGATAGAATGCTTGAATGAATGTGGATTGAGAAATGTATTTCTAGCCAACGAACGTTGATGTTGGAACGCATTGTGAACCAAATGAACTTGTTTGATAATGTGATTTTGACTAGGAAGTTACAAATGAAATTTTAGTAATCGCGTAGTCAAATTTAGTGACTAATGTCTTGAAAGAGAGTTAGTCTAATCTTTTGTTCATGGACGAGAACGATTCTTTATTGTTGAATTCCTTGTTTCTTATATTCTTGTAATCATTGATCTCTGAAATACCCTATGACCCAATGCTATTTATTATATAATTTCAATCGTTATGTCTTTCGTATTTTTATTTACAAACATAAAACCAAACAATCTTCCCGCTTTAGGTCCCGAGTCTCAGAAATTCTTAGTGTTCATTGGTTCTTGTGGATAAACCATGTATATACTACCTTGTGGTTAAGTGTATCGGGTAATTACTCGAACAATCATTATGCCATATGTATTAGTTTGGTTCACCATATTTTACTTCTACAGTAATATACATTCCAATATATATTTGCAATTTGTGTTGGGCTTTTTTACAATCAAGCAAATAACTTTGTTGTGGCTCTCATTGCAACATTCACTTTCCAAGCCATCTTACCATCTCCATATATATATCCTAGATAACCGTTTTTGGGTTTTAATTACCAAGGATACCCTCTCTTTTTTTGCTTATTGTACTTATGTTCCCTTATTTCTCAGCATTCCCATTGCTCGATACTCTTTCGATGATTGCCTTATGTCATAGCCCAAAAAGTTGATATGGGGCTAATGCACTATTTTCATCTCTATTATGGTCTTGTTAATAGCATTCACAACCGCGCTTTTCCCGTCCTATGCAGTATGCCATTGCTTGTAACTCCGGCTCTGCTGCTCGCTTTTCTCCCAACATACTCTTTCTGCTATTGTAATTTCATCTTCTCAAGACGATAATCTCTTCCGATCCATATATATATATGGTAAAAGGACTCTTTAATCGTGACACCACACGTTTGATCTAATCCAATATTTTTTTATATTGTACTACTTTCCTAGTGAGATATATATCTTGTAAAATTTAAATGAAAAAATAAAGCAAAATATATTAATTAAATACCAATATTTTATGAAAAAATCAATATAAATACCAAACGAAAATCCCAAAAAAACACGATAAAAATGAAATTTAAACCAGATTTGATTAGCGTTAAGCCATTAGCACCAATTAGAAGCTCTTAATATCCCTCAAAATAAAACAAGCTTTACAAATACAGTTTCTCTGGAAATGGAAAAGCGATCAAACTAAACCATCTACGTATATGGCTACATCAAGACGAGTCTGTATCTTCCCGAGGAAAACAGTATTAAGCAAAATCAATCACAACTGAATCTTCTAAGTATCACTACGTATATGGCTACATCTATTAAATAATGAAAAATGCCATAAATTAATGATTGACATATAAAGCAATTGCAACTATGTTTTGTAGTTTTTAGTGCCTTTTGCAGGAGGTGAACGGCTGGGTTTTACTGTGATCTTCTTTCCCTTGTGTATGTGAATCTTTCCACCTTCTTCATCGACTTGTAACACATCAAAAACTGATTATAATTATTTTCTTAACTAAACATTACAATGTTTGGACTTATGCATGAATTAAACTATATATAGAAACTTACTAATTTTCCGGTTTCTAGAAAATGGAGTGATGGTCGAATTGGAAGATGTGATGCATAAAAGTAGAAGCGTAGCTATTAGAATGAACATAAAACTCATTTTTCTTTGCTTTTTCTCTTCTGTCTAATGTCTATGATCAGAATAAAGAGAATACAAATTTGTTGTTCTTTTCAAGTATGAATAAATAGACAATATTTTATAAACTTTTTTTTTTTTTGTTATTCTATAGGCAGAGATTATATATATAGTCGGTCTCACCATTGTTGTTGATATGTCATATGTATAAGTCAATGCATGGAATGCGCGGGTAGACTTTTTAGTCATGTACTTTTTTCCTTATATTTCCATGGGTTTGAAAAATTCAATGTTAATCATCAATTTGGGAAAGAAAGTATTTGAAAAATTCTCATTGTCGTATCACTCAATACGCAATTTTAATTTATTCCTAGTATATCAGACATAAATGAAACAACATCTTAACAAATATTTATTATCAAAAAAACAAAAAACTTAACAAATAATCAGAATTAAATCACATGGTAAGATCACAACATGTCAAATGCATCCAAATATCAGGTATAGAAATACTGCCGTTCAAATAATTGAGCTCATCTATGCGTAGGTTAAAGGAAAACCAGAAAGCCCTAATGCAATTTATTTGTTGTAGCGCGTTTGGAAATTGTCAAAATAGTAGCATGAAATTGTTTTCCATCAGAACCCTTAACCACGTACATACTTGACTTTGGTCCATGCAACACGTTATCAGTTTGTAAATACATATTTATTTTTATAAAGAATAAGTTTTTGAATGTTGTTGGATCATGACTAAATTGACATTGTTTAAAAATCAATAGCGCATGGAAAGGAAACAAAAAAACTCATACACATTTGAAGACTATATACTAATATTGGTATGGTACATTACTTACTATTTTCTTTTCATGATCAAAAAGAGCTTTATGACTATAAATCTGTTTTATAAAAAAAAAATTATGTATAACTAGGATTCCAGACCCCCGCGATATTGCGGATGGAAATATTTCAATTTAATTATATTGTAACAATTTTGATTTTTTTAAAATAATAAATCAATATGTTTACGAAAATTATGATAAAAAAAACCCTCACAAGCATTTATTAAGTATATTACTATTATAAAAACATTAATTTGTACCTAAAAAACTATTCCCAAGCGCAAAAAGCATCAAATAAACCATATGTTACAACGGTTTGATAAATAAGCCAAAATATTCATTGGTTCGTCAAATAAATCAAATGCTACTATGTTAAATTAAACTGTAAAAACAATTCATTTAAATATATTTTAGTAATTAAATATTTTAAAAAAATTGACGACCTTTAACCGAGAGACGCGACCGTAGATATCAAATATACCAAAAGTTGCAACGGTTAATCAAATATACCACTGGTTGCAATGGTTCATCAAATATACTAAAGATTACAATGGTTCGGAAAACAAAACCAAAAGTTGCAATGATTCGTCAAATAAACCAAAATATTACAACAGTTCAATTAAACGGTTACAATCTCATTTAAATACATTTTAATAATTAAAAATTAAAAATAATAATTTATGAAAAGTTATACTGACAGTAGATGATTAAATGTAATAACGATTTATAAAAATATACTCAAAGTTGCAATTTTTCTTGAAATACGCTAAATGTTGCAATGGTTCAACTAAACAGTTGCAACCGTTTTACGAAAAGTTACAATAAAAAGATGCAACCGTAAAAAATATTTACTCAGATAGCAACTTTCTCAAAAAACAAAACGTAAAATAAAATTTTTAGTGTAAAAAAATAAACGAAATGTTGCGATATACCAAAAGTTTTAACGGTTCATCAAATTCGTCAAATAAACGAAGTATTACAACGGTTCGTAAAACAAAACCAAAAGTTACAATGATTGGCCAGATTAAACCAAATGATTCAACGGTTCCATTAAACGATTACAATCTCATTTAAATACATTTTGGTAATTAAAAATTAAAAATATTAATTTATGAAAGTTATACCGAGAGACGCGACGGTATATAATTAGATGTTATAGCGATTTATAAAATAAACCAAATGTTGCAATTTTTCGTGAAATAAACTAAATATATAAATCAAAGGTTGCAATTGTTCGTGAAATAAACTAAATATATAAATACATTTTGGTAATTAAAAATTAAAAATATTAATTTATGAAAAGTTATACCGAGAGACGCGACGATATATAATTAGATGTTATAGCGATTTATAAAATAAACCAAATGTTGCAATTTTTTTTGTGAAATAAACTAAATATATAAATCAAAGGTTGCAATCGTTTTTGAAATAAACTAAATATATAAATAAAAGGTTGCAATTGTTTGTGATATATACTAAATATATAAATTAAAGGTTGCAATTGTTAGTGAAATAAACTAAATATTGCAATCATTCGAATAAGAGGTTACAACTATTTATCAAGAGTTACAATAAAAAATTGCAACCGAAGAAGACAGTCGGATTGCAATTTTCTAAAAAACATAACCGTAAAATATATATTTTAGTTTAAAACTTTTTTAACGAAAAAATGCAATTAAAATACACAACCGTTCAAATGTGTAAAAGGCATTTCTTGAAATTGCTATTATATATAGATTTCAACATATTAAAATTAAGATTTTTCAAAAACATATATTTAGTTTGATAATATTTACATTACATGCCATTATGACATCTTTCAAAATCCTATACTGTATTCTATAAAAAGGTGGATTTAGTAATTTAAAGTTCTCTCATTTGGATTAAAAAAAAAGTGTTTGGTTTGATTTGGTTAAAATATTTGAATACCTAACATATTTCCATTAATACTCTTAATTCATTGTTGCAGTAAATTGAGTTATTTTGTTGTTGCATTAAACTGAGGTGATTTAGATTTGGTCAATTCAAAATTTTCAACTGAGGTGTTTTAGTAATCGAGTTTTTTTTCGTCATCGTCGTTTCTGGATATACGAGGATCTATATTTGCATGTCTTGGATCCATCTTGCCAGTTTGGAAACCTAGGATCTCCTAGCTAGCTGTGAAGTAGTTTTTTATTCACTATAAGAGAATTAGCTTATCATTATCTATACTTTTCGACTTACAGTTCTTTTTATGCGTTCCAGAAGTTTGGTTGTTTTATACCTGAATTCTGCTTTCTTGATTTAAGGTTTTATAGATTGCCTTTGTTTTTGTTTACGGGTCATTTCTCTTTTGGTTAGAAAATGTCTTTTCCTTTCTTAGGATTTAATCTTCAAAGAAATTTTGTTTTCTGTTGGCTCACTTTCGAAGATTTTAGTTCCGTTAGTTTTATATTGTTTTATTGAAAATAGGTAAAAAAATTTGAGAGGAAAAAATAATGATAGAAATAATTTTTAAAATGAATAAGCAATTTTCAAAATAAAGGGTTCGAATGGTTGTGGCGGTTAGGACAGACAAATTCGTTTGCGGTTTAAACCCCTATATGTTTACCAATCATAAACTATATTCTATAGTAGCACGAATTAAAAAAAGTAGAACAAGTCTGCGGCGGACTATATACATACTACTTTTACGTAAAGATAAATTTGGTCTACGGTGTTTTGTTGTCCACTCCAAAATAGAGTGGTTTAGTCTGTTAACGGTTTGGTCTGCTTTGCCTATATCATCTATTCGAAACCAAATTTTTAAAAAGACCAAAAAGAATTAAAAACAAAAAAAAGATCATGTGTATGAGCTGCGGAAGAGAATCTTAAAATAATAGTACAAAATACAATCATTGGATGCTTAAAGACTTGTTCCAAAGCCGTATCGGCGTATCCTATCAAAAAAAACTTAAACGCATCAATTTTATCAACTATCATCACTGCAACTCTCTCTCTTTCAAGCCTTGTCTGTAGTTGAATCGAAAGCTATGTCTCAGGTATCGATTCTCTTCTTTGAATTCCCAATTTTTGGATCTGGGTCATTCTAAAGATTGTTCCTTTATCGCAATTTCGGGATCTAGGTCTGATCTTCCTTCTCCTTCTCCATTCCCTCGATCTAGATATGATGTAACAATTGATCTGTGATTGTATCAATCTGTTGACTCCAGTTTCAATCTTTGTATATCGAAAAACATTGAAAAGACTAGACTTTGACACTTTGATTAGGCAATTGGTTTAAAAGCATATTCAGACAGGATCATGACCATAGATCTTGAATCTGAAAAAGGGTTTAGTATCTTGTGTTTGGTTTCAGATGATTCTGAGTTATTTAGTTAGTGTTTCAAATGGTAGATCACTTTTGTTAAGCTGAATCTGATTCTTTAGCAATTTGAGTCTGTTTAAAGCAATCTTAGCTAATACTATTGTCTTGTTCGTTTGATCTAAGTGGTTTAGTTCTGTTTTTTTTTTCGGTCTAGACCGTTGTTCTTAGAGTGGCGATGACTTGCGAAGGATGTGTTGGAGCTGTGAAAAGAGTTCTTGGGAAAATGGAAGGTTAGTTTTTTTTTTCTTTGGGCTATTGATGTTATGGTCTGTCTCAAAATGTTTCAAACCAATTGTTTCCTCATCCCATTTGGCGTATCGTAAAGTCGTAAACATGTAGATTCCGCGAAAAAGATTGTCGATATCGCGGAATCTGCAATGTTTTCAGTCTTTTTAAACTTCTTTTGCTTCAATTTCAAAAGCATGGACACTATATCTATACTCGGTTTTTGGTTTCAGGTGTGGAGTCATTTGATGTGGATATAAAGGAGCAGAAAGTGACGGTGAAAGGTAACGTGCAGCCAGACGCGGTTTTACAGACGGTGACAAAAACCGGAAAGAAAACGGCTTTCTGGGAAACCGAGGGTGAAACTGCCAAGGCTTAAGGAGAAGCAAAGCAGAGCATTTTATGTGATTCTCTGTTTTAATAAAATCAATGTGGAATCGTTTTATTCTTCTTCTGTTGCTTGTGACTTGTGGCTGAGTGTATGGAACTATAGAAGATACAACACACTTTTGAGTGAATAAATATGCACTCAGGCTTTGTCGGGTCGGATAAAGCACGAGCCGATAACTAAAAAGGATGCAGTTTTTATTTCATGGTTGCAAAATCAGGCCATCTTCTGGACTATGGTGATTATGCACCTATTGTCTAATGTAGCTGCAAGAGGTTTCACTTGGAATGTCAGAAACAAACTTAGAAGAATTCTTACAGTATGAAAGCATCTCAGTTCCTTTACAAAGCCATAATAGATGATTAATCCAATTAGGCTTATGGCAACCTTTTCCTTGGGCTTGCTAAATTGTGTTTTCACAAGCTAGAGACTTAGAGGATGAGATGACCAAAGACCAAAGTCAAAACAATTCATGTTGTTTGGAAGAGTTTTAAGACGAGATTGATCCCATCATTATTTTCATTAGCTAATGAATCTTCCTATTCACTACAACTCTACAACATATGACAAATCCTTAGATGCAGTTGAATCTTCCTCAGAAGAACCAGGCTCTGAAAAGTTTGATGTTTTAAGAGAAAGTAAAGCTTTTTTTTTTTTAGATAGCCATGAGTAGAGCTGATTCGGGATTTTACCGCTAAATAATTTCTTTAGAGTGAGTGTAGCCGTCGAGTAAGCCAGTTACTCACCAAATTTTTTTTACGACATTTTTTTTTTGGTAGGAATTTTTTTTACGACATTGCATCCATATTTTTGCAACCACTGGAAATGGTGTCATGCTTTAAACCATTAAATTAGATATCAAATTCTGAGGATCATAACACAATTTTTCTTTATAAAGAGACCGCATTTGAGGTTAATTCATTGACCAATGATGACACATTTCCACGCAAACTTAGTCTTAATTAAACCTATATATGAGACTGAAAAATTAATTTAAATATATCAATTTCTATTCGTTTGTATGTACTATAATCACAATTCATACACTAACGTTTTAACTAGGATACAGATTATATGAACTAAATTATACTTTGATATGAAACTTTTTGTGACATATAATATGTTATTCTCATTTCCTCAATAATATTTTTGTTTAAGAGAATATATATAGTTTAGAAAGCATATTCAAGGAATGGTGAGAGGATATCATGTGTCACGATAAAAGATATTGGATGGGCCATTATGGAAAACATTATCATCATTATCTGCCTGCCCCATCCAGTTATGTATCTCCACCTGTCTCCACTTCCTTAATTATTCACATGTACAACTTAATTACGAACCTAAGTACACATAAACACCATTGGTTCATATACCATATTAGATCATGCCAAATTAACAATATTACTTTTTCAATATGTAAATATTTCTTTATGATCTTCTATGACGAAGTTCAAACCATACAAATTAATTTTTTTGGAGAATAAACTCTTTCCAACACAGATCGATTCCGTGATCTCTAAAGTTCATATGTTTTAGGTAAATTATGAATTTAACAAGTAGACCAATTCATCATTCGTTTATTTATACTTTTGTATATATTACAATTAGTGTTTGTTTTCCAATATTATATAATTTACTTACAAAACAATGTCAAATTTCTAAAGTGACTCAAATGTGGTGTTAACACGTTTGGATTTTCTTTTTCAAAGTTTTATTATACAAGTACAGACTTTCAGTTTATCATGCTATTTCATTGCAAGGCATATAGTGGACAATATACATCGACCTTTAATTTTCTGACAAAACAAAAATACATCGACCTTTTAATCTGATACTATTTCTTTGCATTGTAAACCGTGAACCGACCTTAACACTAAGAAGCAGTTCTTATCTTGTTTGCTATAGTTCGGCGAACAGTGAAGCATGCACCGACCATGACAATATAAGAGTATAGGGCCCTGTCTTTTATTGTTTTTTTTGTTTTTTCATTTTTTTTTTTTGCCAATTAGAGGAAAGAACACTAACAAAAAAGTTTGGAAGTAACATTTTGACAAGAACCCCTAAGTGTGGTTAAAAGCGTGCTAAAGTGCTACCGTCCGAGTTCGAAAACTAGGTGTTACATTTTAGAGAGGAGGATTTACGCTTGTAGATCCGTAACAAATATTATCAAAATTTTGTTACTCGACTCAAAATAATGACATGCCAAACGTTTGAAAATTTCTTTGTTACAAAAAAAACTTTTAGACAAAGACCTTTACATCGACATGCACTGTTGTTTATAATTCGGTGGAGAAAGGAAAGTACCTTTAATGGTACATTTGCAATTATGTATTTCTATATGAATCAATTACGGATTTGCCATTTTTTTAGTGACATTTGTTGATTATGCCATTTTTTTTTTTGAATAGTTTGTAGATTTTGCCATTTTTTAGACAACAAAAATTTGATTTAATTTAACATGCGTTTTATCCATTATGTTTGGGTTTAGTCGGTTCCATTAGTTCTTACTTCTTAGGGTTTAGTATTTGGTATAAGGTACGTATTTTTGCAAAAAAATTCGTAAATACGTACATTCTAAATATTAAAAAATGGCTTTTCCGTAAGATTTTAGTAAAAATAGCATTTTCGAAAAACTTTCTAAAAAATGGCATTTTGAACAAGAATCCCTTTCTATATACATAAACATTTCTATCATTCTATGACTTGTCTCCCTTTTTTGTTACATTAGACCATCTCCAATGGTTGGCTCTATTTCTTACTCTAAATTTAGAGTTCTCTATAATTAGAGCAGAGATTTGCTCTAATAATATTCTATAAATAACATAATTCATTAATTCCACTCACAACATCCAACCATTCCACTATTTTCTGTACATATATTCACCTTCTCTTTTTTTTTTTAACTAGAATGCCTCGTTCTACTGGATATTCTAAAGAAGAAGATAAGTTTTTATGTCAAGTTTATATAGAAATTTCTCAAGATCCAATCACCGGTGTTTACCAATCATCCGACCATTTTTGGGATCGTGTGACAGAATCTTTCAAAAATGGAAAAAATCCAACTTGGAGTGAACGTTCAAAAAAATCTCTCCAGTGTCGATTACAAACTATTGAGAAAGCTATAAGAAAACTACATGCATCCATTAAACAATGTGATAATCGACGTTCAGGTGCTGCGTCAAGTGATGATATAGTGAGTATTCTCTATATTTTTATGATTTTCTGATTATTTATTTATTTATATATATTTCTAAATTGTATGTAGTTCAATCAAGCGAAAGAAATGCTAATGCAAGATAAAAATTTCAAATCTGGTTGGAAATTTGATCATGTATGGAACATTATTAAAAACTTTGATAAGTTTAAAGATGGTGCTACTCCGGCTAGAAAAGTCTCAAATCTATGCAGTTTCGGGTGTACATCTTCAGAATCAAAAGATCCTACCTCCGATTTTGTTTCACAAGCGTCTCCAGGTTTAGCTTCATATTCTCTTAACTTAGATGAAGAAGATGACATTATTGGCATATCTCCATCTGAACGACCAATTGGAGTGAAAAAATCAAAATTGAAAAGAAAAAATGATGATCAAACATCAGATGTTATCAAGACTTTGGAAGAAGGGAATAAACAACTCGTGAAACAATTAAAGAAGACAAGTGAACAAAGACAACAATATTTGGAGATGCAAAGTAAGATTTTAGCATTGAAAGAACTAAAAGAAGAAAACAAAGTTCTATACCGAGACTTAAATTCCATAGAAGATCCAGCTCTCCGTGCATATCTTCGATCTGAACAAGCAAAAATATTAAGGAAAAGACTTGATCAACAAGCTTAGTCGGCATCTAATTCATTTGGTCAATATTTTGATAATCTTAGTAGATCTTGAAGCGACCTACCGGATTATCAAATCACTAGTTTATGGTGTGTTAAGTTTTTTTACGGCAAATTTAAACTTGTTTATGTACTTTTAGTTTATCATAGGTGATGGCATTATTTGCTTATTTAATATATGTTACTGTTATATTTTTAAATTTCAAATAATTTAGTAACTATGATTTTTAATATATATATTTATGTATGTATATAATTTTGTTTAGGTATAAAATAATACTATATTAAAATTAACAGAGTACTTTGTAAATAAAAAGTTGTGCTCCAAAAATAGAGATATTAATAGTGTTGCTCTAATCTCTATTTTTAGAGCAAAATATAAAGTACCATTGCAATAATTTTACACTAAATATAGAGATTAGCGCAAGATATAGAGCAGAGGGAGATGTTCTTAGTTCAAGTTTTTGCATTGATTAATTTAAAGAGTTATTTTCGTTAAAAATGACTAGTACTAATCATATTTATTAAAGAACTGAAGATAAACCGACACATCATAGAATATTCACGATGAGAAATTCAATATATTAAAATAAAGCCGTGCCAACAATTGATTGATCGCTAGAATATTCACGATGAGAAATTTTGATGTTCCAGTTCTTTTTAATAAAATAAATTTCTAAAGTATAATGGTCACGAATGCAAAACATGATGAATGAAAATTTTTATAATTGAGAGTTATTCGATAAAATAAGACAATGATTTGTAAGCTTGCTACGGTATGAGAGTTGTTACTAATTTACTATTAACTGACGAAACGATTATATATAGTAATTTGAGAATTGTTAAATTTAATAATAGCAATGAAGACGAATAACAAGGAAAGTAAATTCTAAGTAATCACGAAGGCTAATTGACAAATTCTCGGCTGTAATAATAACTATCACAAGCAAGTTTTACCTATTAGCGTTTGCTTATTCAACTCACCAAATTTTATTAAATCAAATATCAAATTCTATGAATGTGATTGGTAACATTTTGTCACACGATCAAAAATACATTGATAACTATATTTCTAACATTTATCGTTTATTTTACGAATCGTTTCTATAAATTTTTAAAATATATTTTTTGTTGAAATATATGAAAAAAAAAAGAACTAAGAGAAGAATGAGAGTCCTCTCGTTTCATGATTAACTTATGAGCACTCTCAGACCACACAAACACAAACTCCTAAGTAGCTTATTCTACCAACCACTCACTTTTGATTTTATTTTATTTAGACCTTTTTCTTTTTCCAATTATAAGTGAACAATTGCATCACTTAACATATTGCTGTTAATTCTCTCCACCAATTAGGTTTCAACATTCTCAAAGCTCATTTTTAGTGACTTTCTATCATACTAATCAAGTATCAAATATCATCCACTAAACTAAAAGGATCTACCAAATCACATTCAAAACTAAAAAAAAAAGTCCTATCCACAATAATACATATCACTATAAACTAGTTTTGACTGTTTTTAGGATGACGCGGTTCCAATAGGACAAAGGTGCTTGATAGAAAAGGAAATATATTTCTAAAAATCACATCAAGTTTGACCTAACAAAAAAACACACTATCTTTGATGATATTACTCTAAGATAATCAAATTATTAGATCAGCATGACGCCGAGACTGAGTAATACAGCCAAATGATGTAGACATGTGTATTTTCTGTCATGACATTTAATTCAGAAATTCGATGTTGATAAAGGCTTTTATGGTTTTCTATCATTCCGTATTCATAATGAGACATCCACTCATAATCCTTATAAACATTCGATATGTCTAGTTTATTCTGACAAATTCTTTATAACACTGTCTATATCTACAATAATAAATATGGTGAGTTTGATCGATCACATAGCTTTTTTTTTTTTAATACCAGGAGGTTCTGGACCAAAGCCCCTAATTTCCCCAGACCTGAAACCACAACATCTAATATTAGTTTCGTCCCAAGCGTCACTCGAACCGGCGACCTCTAAGCTTCTCCTAATCTTTACCAGTTGAACTAACCTTTTAAATCAGATTTTTGGATATTGGGGGAGATTATGGACCAAAACCTTCATAGTTTATCAAAAAAAAATTATATATATATAGTTTTTTTGTGATCTAAAACATAACATAATATCATGTAAAATGATGTGTTTAATTTCTCCCGTTAGCAAAAAAAAAATTATGTAAATTAATGTAATATTTACTTTTTTAACATGTGAAATTCATGTTATTTGATAAATGTATCCATTTATTTACTATATTGACATCCATAATTTTTTTGTAAATAAACGACATTATATGGTTCTTAATTCATATACTATAGTAAATAAACTGAAGGTTTTACTTAAGCTTAATATATAATTCACAGCTAATTGTTTTGTTTAAAGTTTTGTTTTGTTGTTGAAAGTTTTGCTTAAAGTTATGTTTTAAAATAAAACTTTTATGTATAAACCAAAATCCTCTTCCCTAAACTTAAACTACATTAGTTTGTATAAAAATAAAATAAAATCATTTATGGTTGAGAGTACTTTCTTGATCTTCAGTTGCAATATGGAAATTGAAAGAGAAAGGCTTGCATTTCTCTCTTATTCTTAATAAGCTTATACAGTATATGTAACTTTACATTATTATGACTATGTGACTAGATAAGTAGATATGTCTATAGTTCTTAATTAGTTAATTATATATGTGCCTATCTCTATAGTTCTTATTTCGTATCTTAACCATGAGTTCGATCGTTCTGTTATTTATATATAACTAGATAAAAACCCGCACTATGTGCGGAATGAAACGATTCAAGTAAAATTATAATAGGTAAAATTATTAATGAGATCCAAGATACGTTTGTATAAAACGAAACATATAGTAAAGTTTTTTGTTCTATTCAAATTTGCAAATATTTTGTATAAGAATTTGTTTTCACCCGTAAAATATTTGAACGTGGTAAAAAACTTCTATGTGGAGAAAGTATTGATGAAATATTATCATTCATGGCACATATATCTTTTTGTGTTTTTAATAATTAAATATATTTTATGTTTTGACTACATTCACAAAACATCAAAACTAAAATGCCTCATTATATGATTACATGTAGACTCTTGAAAAAAAAAGCCTTAATATTGATCAACTAAATAAAACTAAAAGATCGAGCGAGTAACATGGGTTCCATTAATTTCACAATATCATTCTTACATTTTCTACATCCTTAAAGTTTTAAAATCAATATTTCATTTAAAGTATCTCCAAAATTTATTCTTTTATATTTATATTTTCTAAATCATAATTTTTTAATATTTATATATCTTTTGAAGGATTTTTTTTTTGAATAAGTCAACTAATATATCTCAATATTCTTTTGTTAGGTGCATGGTAAAATTATATAAGTCCATATATGAAAGTTTTGAGGTAATTATAAATTCGGTTATTAACTTATAGTTAGCAAGTACCATAATCGGTGGAAGAATTTGAATTACCAATCAATTATCAAATATTGTTAGATTCCATATTTTAGATATTTTGTGGATTTTAATCTTTTTAAATTGATTCATCCTTTTAAATGCAACGTGTATATATGATATAAACATGTATAGTTGTAAAGTTAATCAATACAAAAAATGTTAGGTGCTTCGTCTTCTAAAGATTAGTAACTCTTAATTGCAAATATTCAATATAATTTCGTTTTAATTAATTGGTTGAAATAAGAACATGTTAAGTGCCCACGTTAAGTGCATTTCATAATTTTAATTTTTGATTAGTGAATGAGTAAAATAAGTGTTATTAATACCAATGGCAAATTGATGTAAATATTCTAGTATAGGATGGAAAATTAATTAAATGACTTGAGGAGCTCTGTAACCGCGACACGTCAGCATGGCATTTTCGTTAATCACACGTAAAAGTAAGGTTATTTTTTAATAATGCTTCTCAATTAATATATAAGGGATGTTGAAAGGCAAAAAGACTGTGCAATCAGAGTTGAGCATTGGGCTCATGTTCATCACTAACGACTTCCAATTATAGTTCTAACTTCTAAAGTAAAACAAACCACATTACAAAACATTACACAAACCTTTAAATCATGACTCATAAACACTGATTTGGGCTTTGTAAACAGATTCTTCAGTGGGTTCCCGATTTGGTGTGATAATCGTACTGTTATGGTGATCACTGGTCTGTTTTCTTTTGCATCCTTGTAGTTGATTCCAAATACAAGTCAACATATTTTTAAGAGGGAGAAATTCTATGTAAGCATTGGATTTATAATAAAATTAGACAGGATTTATAGTAAAATTAGATATTGTTTGAACTTTATATGGAATCAATTGAGACATTATTTTAGATTTAACGCACTTCATTTTAATTACGGTTTTAAAATGTATTTATTGTAATTAATCTGGTCATGAATGCATTATAGCACCTAGCTAAACAAACTTAACAATAGAAACGTCCAACATAACGTATTAAATGTCAATGTAATTCATTTAGTGGTATAAATGTAACATAAACAAATGAAACGTCCAAAAAATTAGATTTTATTTATGTAAGCACTATTTACACTAATAGTATGAAAATTTAAATGTAAATCAAATATTAAATAATATATTTAATGGGAGTGCTAAATGGCCCAAAAGAAAAAGAAAAAGAGTAAAAGCCTTTTTTATATGAAGAACATTAAAACCCAGAAAAAGACAAGTTCACGAAACATAAAAAGAAAAAGAAATTTTATATGAAGAACATTAAAACCCAGAAAAAGACAAGTTCACGAAACATAAAACTTAAAATATATTATAGTTGAAAAAGAGGACTAAAGTGAAAAAAATCTAAGGGACTGAAGGCTAGAATATTATGAGTATATGTTGAAAGGCAAAAAGACTGTGCAATCAGAGTTGAGCATTGGGCTCATGTTCATCACTAACGATTTCCAATTATAGTTCTAACTTCTAAAGTAAAACAAACCACATTACAAAACATTACACAAACCTTTAAATCATGACTCATAAACACTGATTTGGGCTTTGTAAACAGATTCTTCAGTGGGTTCCCGATTTGGTGTGATAATCGTACTGTTATGGTGATCACTGGTCTGTTTTCTTTTGCATCCTTGTAGTTGATTCCAAATACAAGTCAACATATTTTTAAGAGGGAGAAATTCTATGTAAGCATTGGATTTATAATAAAATTAGACAGGATTTATAGTAAAATTAGATTTTTTTTTTTTTTGGTAGGCTATAGTAAAATTAGATATTGTTTGAACTTTATATGGAATCAATTGAGACATTATTTTAGATTTAACGCACTTCATTTTAATTACGGTTTTAAAATGTATTTATTGTAATTAATCTGGTCATGAATGCATTATAGCACCTAGCTAAACAAACTTAACAATAGAAACGTCCAACATAACGTATAAAATGTCAATGTAATTCATTTAGTGGTATAAATGTAACATAAACAAACGAAACGTCCAAAAAATTAGATTTTATTTATGTAAGCACTATTTACACTAATAGTATGAAAATTTAAATGTAAATCAAATATTAAATAATATATTTAATGGGAGTGCTAAATGGCCCAAAAGAAAAAGAAAAAGAGTAAAAGCCTTTTTTATATATATGATTTTTGAATAATCATAATCTTCTTTTAGTTTGTTTCATTTTAATAAATGTGTATTAAAAAAGTACACAAGATATAGTTTAGTAGTTAGATTTAGCATATGTCTACCCGAAAAATAAAACATAGAGTAAAACTACTAAAAATGAAACAATATTTTAGACAAAAGAAAAAGAGTAAAACCCTCTCCTTTTTGAATAATCAAAATATTGTTTGTAATTATTTTTATATTAATAAATGTGTATTAAAAAAATACACGTGAGATATGAATTTAGTACTCATATTTAGTATATGTTTACCCAAAAAAAGAAAACATAGAGTGAAACTACTAAATAAAAAAATTGTTTAAACAATTTAGAGCTTTAGATTAGCATTAATGTTTCCATTTTTTTTCGTTTTTTAAATTAAATGAATGAATTTAATGCATAAAAATTAGAAAAGAAAATTGACACATGTCGAAAAAATAGAGTGCCAAATGGCAATTTCTCAGAGCTTGTCTAAAAAAAACCTTGTCATATTATATAAGATAGCTCATACAAATGTCGAACTTAATCTAATTTCGACTTTTCTTGGAACACCATGTACAAAAGTTCCATCATTTTCATTTGAATAATAAAATGTGCATGCGTATAAATTTCTAAAGAATCGCTTATGGTCATCGCTTATGTCCAATGTCAAAACTGAGGACCAAACACAAAGACGTATAAAGAAACGTATATGAATTTTGGTTGAAGTCATTGTTACTCGTATTCTACGGTTTTAGATTACAAGCGAAAACAACATTTAGATTTCTTTAATAAAAAAAAAAACATTTAGATTTTTCTAAGTGAAGACAAAGGAAAAGATGTATATGAGCTACCTTACAAATGCTTAAATAACCTTTCATCAATCATATTCATTTTCTTAAAACATATATGCATTATTTTATCATTCTAAATATTTCTTAGGCGATATCAAAATCACAAAGGAGACAACCCAAAAGAAATAAAACTTACAAAATATAATCTATGGTGGAGTTTTACAATTACTGGTTTATATAGATAAACATTTCACAAATGACATTTCTACTATGCAAGGTATTATATTATTAAAAAAAAAAAAAGGTATTATATTATTGTTATCATTCTCAAAAGATTGACACATAATTTGGTAAGAGAAGTAGTGTATTTTTTTGCTTCGCGCGTAAATAACTAGAGAGAAAGAACACACACTAATAGAAAACTAATCTTTTCTGTTAAAACAAATTATATATTTTGAATTCTTGTCTGAAATATGATGTGTTTATCTTAATATTTAAAGCAAAACATAATGTGAATTAATTTTAGAGGAAAAATTTCGTCATATAATTTAATTCCTAGTTTAATCCCTCACTATCTTTCCCAAAGCCAAAGTTCAGGTTTTGGTACAAATTATTGATAACGTTAAAAACAAAAATTTATACGAAACAAATATGACTGATTGACCCGGTGTGGTTACAGTTTAAACATAAAGCGACCAATTACATATAATATATAATATATATTTTTCTTGTCAAAAATAATATATAATTTATATTAAGAAATTGAAAAATAGGATTATAATAAAAATTTGAAAATTAAGTTGACATCTTACTCAAGAACCACAATTTGGGGGCACTGTAATCTTCAAGACTTTCATGGAAGTCATAGTCTAAGCAGATCGTTACACCTCATCTCTCTCACCTAAATCTAATTATGTGGACCTCATCTTTTTTTTATTTAATTGTGAAAATTTCAAAAGATGAATATATACATGCAAATCACCACATAGACCCTTTTTTTTATGTTACATAATGTTCGAAATCATCTTTTAATAGATAGATCAATTTGAAGTTTTCCTATATAGAATATGTTTAACTATTGAGGCATTTTACAACTTTAAAAATAAATTGTATAATGGTAATAATATTTACTATTAATTAATTACTTTTTTTGTTAAAGAATTTATGAAAGACATATGCCTCAAAAGGAAACTAAAAGAGTATTATTTTTATTTACATGCGGTGATAGTAAGCCTGAACACGTGGAATTATGGAACCCAAAATACAAAGCAGCAGAAAGAAATGGACACAAGACACATTTCTCTCTTAACTCTTTTTGTCTGTACAAATAAATATACTTTACTTTTCTAAATTTCTCTCAAGTAAAACGTTCTTTCAAATCCCCAAAAAATAAGAGTAAAGAAGATTATTTAGGTTTTTCTGTCCCCCATAGTTTCCAATTTTTACAAAAGAAACCATATACTTTAGAATGAATTCAAAACAACCCAAAAGTGGAAGAACTCTCATCATTTAGCAGCAAATCCAAACTGCTAAAGTCATCAATATCCCACAGGCTCATCATATTGTTCTCTATAATGTTGCCCACACCATTATTATTATCATTACTACTATTACCATAATCGGACCACTCGAAATCCGGAAACTGCAAATCCTTCAAGAAACTCGAATCATTAGAAGAATTCGAAGACGTAGACGTGGATGAAGACATTGTTGAGTTGCTGCAAATAAGCTCTAAAGACTCTGGATCAATCAGAGGGACATCTTCAACACCATACTCAAGATTTATCGCCATGAATTGATCATCATCTAAAGACTCTCCAAGTCTTGACATGTTCTTGATGTTGTTCTCTAAAGGCTGCTCCATTGTTTCTTGTAAAGGCATTAGATTTTTCTGCAGCTTCTTTAAGGGTTCTTCGTCTTCTTGTTCGACGATAGAGAGTGGTTTATGAGTGAGAGGATCAATCCCCATTTTCCTTAACTTCTTCTTGATATGAGTGTTCCAATGATTCTTGATTTCGTTGTCTGTTCTTCCTGGTAAATGAGAAGCTATCTTTGACCACCTTCACATACAAAAACAAAACCTCAAAAACAGAGCATATCGAAACTTAAAGCTCAAGTAAGAAAAGTTTGTTAACCTATTTCCGAGCTGGGAATGGAGATCAATGACCATCTTCTCCTCATAATCAGAGAGAAGACCTCTCTTAAGGTCTGGTCTAAGATAGTTAGTCCAACGAAGTCTACAACTCTTGCCACACCTAAGAAGACCAGCAAGCTTAGGAACAGCTCTCCAACAACATTGTCCATTGGTAAGGATGAAGTTTATAAGCTTCCTGTCTTCTTCTGCAGTCCATGGTCCTTTCTTCAACCCTACTTTGTCACAGCATGGTTGTCTTCCCATTTCTCTCTCTCTCTCTCCCTCTCTTTCTCTCTGAATTGTTTTTATGACAATACTCTGTTTTTAGGGTATCTATCTCTCTGTCTTTGTCCTGAGAGAGTAAATGTTATTGCAAGTTGAAGAGAGAGTTGGGTATGCTTGGCAACCACCTTTATATATGCATACTGATATATGTATGTGTGTATGTGTCTATAGGTTATCTATAAAGAGAGCAAAAAGAATGTAAGGATAAAGTTTGAGCACTAAGATTTTATAATTCAACCTTTTCATATCTGGTTCACACACAGGTGGTCCATTTTCCTTTTTTTGGCCATGTTTTTATATTTAAATCCATGGATATGATAATAAAGCTTCATTTCTTTATTATTTTCTTGTTATCTTAAATTTATATATTGTATTGTGTGTGTGCATAAATATATGTGTTCAATACCTTAAAATGTTAAATACTATATTGTAGCTTTAAGAGTTTATGGTTAAGTTTATTTGACAAAAGAAAACATTTTATTATTTTGAAATGTTAAAATGGTTTTTGTTGGGAGTGATTTTCTAGCCACCAATACAAACACCACACATAGACTAAGTCTCCTAGATCTTCCCGTAATATTTGTCTTATATACCAATCACATTGTTTCATTCTGACTAGAGCATGAGATTGCTCTCAGGAGGATAAATCTGTTTTCATTTTAAAACTGAAAAAGGATCACAAATTTTTTTTGATGAATTGATGAAATCCATATGTATTATAGCATAACTCAATTTTTTATTATATTTCATTGTCATACAATGGTAGAGTTCTTTTTTAGAAAAACAACAAAATTTATGTTTAGTTTTATATTAGTTAAATATTATTTTTAAATTAAGTATAATCTATATTGTTAACAAAATAAAATTTATTTACAATATCACATATTTAATAATTTTTGTTAAACTTTTTTTCTTATTTCATTTCACTTTGGTTTTCCAAATCAGCAATCGTTTTTTAAAATATTTTTTTACTAAAATTTAAATATAAAACGTGCGAATCTAAACACACTTTAAAGATCCATCTGAAATAATAGCCCACAACTTATGAATATATTCTAATAGTTCTGTTAACTACATTTAAACATTGTAATATACATGTCTACATAATATTTATAAATGTATATTTAGTAGAGTGATGTTCCATTTAATCAAAAAAAACATAAATATATATATATATATATATATATATATATATATGTATACCTAATTTTAAAGGTACATGTAGTCGTGTAAAATTAGATTGTATATACACGAATGTAATTCATAATGTAAAATTATGTGATATATTTCGAACACCTAGACTATATAATATTATCATAGATCGCCGTCAATATTATTTTGAAAATTGAGTTAGAATACTATAAAAATATAGAATAGAATATTTCAGTTCAATTAATTCATGCTAGTTTAGTAGTTAAAAGATAAAAATAATTTTTTTTTAATTCATAGAAATTAACATACTATGAGTCGAAAATATATATATATATATATATATATATATATATATATAGAACATAAATACTATAAATAGTAAATATATCCAACTTCTATGTATTTCGGAAATTAGTCTACTCTTTCGTTGAGAATCTCTATTGAGAATCCATTAGTTATATAAAATTGATCTAATTTCTACATGAGCTAGAGAGAGGAGAAAATAATATTAGCAAGATTACAAATTTACAATCCTTTTTCCAATAAACAAATGATGCAAAGTTTTTTTTTTTTTCTTAAGAAAAGTTACAAAGTTCTTATTATTTATAATCATTAATACTAAATTTTTATGTCAAAGTGGTGCATTATGTAGTTCTAATAAAGTTAGCTCGTTGGCAAAACAAAACTAAGTAGCTCATGCTGGACTACTAGCCAAACGACACTTGGAATGTGTAGAAGAGAGGAGTGGACGCGAAACGTTTTTGTCGGAAAGGGCCACTTCGTCCGCTTTTCTTTGCTTCTGTTTAAAGTCTGAGATTCTCTCTCGTGCGTCTGTAAAAGACCAAAAGAACAAAAGCCAAAAACCCAACCAAACTCTGGTAAGCCAGTGGCTCCCATTTGAAGTACTGTGGAGTTTTCTTGTAAATTTAGATAATAGATCGATTTAGATAATCTACTTCAATTTATGTCTCATTAATAATTATTGATGCCGTTAGCTGCAGTTTGTGCACTGTAGTACTTCACAATCAGTAACTTTGGAAATACCTATGCTAAAAGGACGCAAAACAACTCAAAGAATGTAGATGTAACAAAAAATAAAGCTGCTAATGTTATCGAACAATGATATAATTAAAGAATTAGAAAGGCCAAAATTAACATATGTGACATTTATTTTAAATATATTCACTTAAAATACATGTGACATACATCAATTTGGCCCTTCAAACCATTTGATTATAACATTATTTGATAATATTTGCAACTTTATTCTTTGCCATGTCTGCATACTTTGAGTTCTTTATGTGTTTTTATGTGCATACATATTTCAAATCTACCCGCTGTGCAGTACTACCGTACACAAGCTACCGCTCAAGAAAAATATGCATTTGAAAAACACACAGAAGCTTAATCTAAATGAAACAATTTTAACAAAAATATTTGGGAACTCAAAGATAGAGAAAGTAAAAGTTGGAATGGTGAGAACTTTAGTTGTTTTCTATCATCTTAAATAATCGGTGAAAAAGTCAAAAGAAAGGAAAGAAATATAGACGGTAACATTTATAATTTGTAGAAACATTTATTATTTTTGTAAATAATCAAAATTTTAAATTATCTTACCATAATATTATATCAGTCAAATAAAATATTTCTTATTTTTTCCATTTTACAATTCTATTGTATAAGTTTTCAGTCAAGCATATTATTATGTTTGACTAAAAATTTACACCATAAATAGTAAAACGAGAGAGATAATAAATCTTCTAGTTGACTAGTATAATATTATGGTAAAATAAGTCAGATCTTATATACACTTTTGGTTTTGGGAAAACAATGTAAAAATTCATAATTAGTAATATGAAATTACAAAAATTAATTGAAGAACAACTAGAGTTGGGTACGGGCTGGACCGTATGCTTTGAAATTTCAAAAAATTAAATTTGAACACCCAAGATATTACTAGGGTATCAAGATCTCAGACACGTAGAAATTGGCATAAATTATTAAAATAATATTATTAACTAAAGCTCATTTTGTAAAATAAGTTTCATTTAATTTTTTCACTTTATTTTAAAAACAACTATTAGGGTTATTCTACAAATAACACACATTTTTTCTAAGACACATGAAACAGTTTTTAATAGTGATATTTATCATACATATATTTTAATAAAGTTATATTTGAAAGTAGATCTTATTCTAATCTGGATATCCTAATCTTAAAATTAAATTTTTTTAGATCCATACAGAGAACTTGCATATGGAGAAATTTATTTTCTTTTATTTTTTCATATACTCTACCTTTCAGATTGGATTGGACGGGGTATGAAACAGATTATTCTCCCACTTTAAAGATATATATATATATATATATATATTATTTATAGATTAAAATTTTTTATAAAAAATGATAGACAAAAAAATCAAACAATAGAAAAAAAAACAAAGGAACAAACAAACAAATTAACAAGACATAAGGGAGAGATAACCAGAAAATATTTATTGATAAAAACAACCAAAATTTTATGAAAATATTTGAAAACTTAAAATGAAATCAAATGAATGTGAAAAACATAAACATTGTTTTATTAGCACATACTTTTCACAAATAGTTTAATCGAATTTGAATTCTCTTCGTTGATACAGTCAAAATTTCACACGAACTTTCTTAAGATATGTTTCAGAATGTTTGTTTAAAGAGAATCGGTGGATACATACACTAAAGCTAATGAGTTTGATATTTTAATAGAACAAAAATTTAACATAAGTAACAAAACGATCAATACGACGTCGTTTGACATATTCTCAATCTTAATGCCGTCTAAGTTAACATTTTGGTGATGTAATATCTAACCTAAAATGTTATGTATTTCTACTTCTATCTAACTTAAATAGCAATAACGGTTCATATACTATTATCGCTATTAAATAAAATTATAAGTATTTTTGTTGTGAGCATGAAAAATCTAGAGATCATTTATTTTTTGCATGCCCTTCACATACATTACTTGGTTAAACCTTAATGTCAACCTTCTTCCCTATGCTGCAAGTCCAGATTGAACAGACTTGATCACCCACCTCATCTCTACCAGTTATAATTATTTAGACTTCATCCTTATTCTTGTGTGTCTCCAACCACCATATATCATATTTGGAGAGAAAGAGACTCAAGATGTCATCACCAAGGACAGATGAGTACGGCCCAAATCACTTGCTACATTGACAAGGCTATATGAAACATGATAGTATAATGTCCTTAGATTACAAGACTCCTCATAAGTTTAAAGGGCTCATTCGTCGTTGGTTTGAAGTGAGATTAATATGATGTGCTTGAACTATAGTTTTTTCTAAACTTTATTTCTTTTATTTCATTATTTTCACTTGTATATGAACTTCTTTCTGTTTTTGAGGTAAATTTGATATTTCAACAAAAAAAAGATGAGTAAGAAAAAAAAAAAGTAAGATATGTATCAGAAGTAATCACAACAAAAACTTATATAACATAGAATCCATGTAAGAAAAATCTAATAATACACCTATACATTTTTTTCTTCAAATCTTATGCATATATAGTCGGAGTTACAAGGATCTTTACACTAAAAGTACCTACTTTGAAAATCGAAAATTGATATCCATTCTTAAATGTTTTCCTTCTCTATTCTTTGATTTTGTTCTGTTTGGAATTTTATTTATTGTAAAATCTAAGAAAATGTATGTTAAAATTCGTTGTGTCACTTAGGTCAAATTTTTGTTCTATTATAAGGTCAAACTCATCAACTTTAGTGTGTGTCTCCGCCGATTATCTTAAGTCTCACCAACACAAGACACTCTACACAAAGTAGTAAGACAGTTAGGGAAATTAGTCAGTTTTTTAACTTCAATGCCGAAAACATTCCATGGTTTTGGATTCTTTTTTTTTTTTTTTTTTTTGAATGAATGTTAAATTTTATTCATCAAAAAAACCTTTGTTACAACATGTGTGGCTTAGCTGAAAAAAAATATAGAGTTTATGATGTATACATTAAATTCGAGAAGAGAACCAAAGCATGAGGAGGTCCTCATATTTTCCTGTCCCCATGTTTCGAAGATTGCTTATGCGATTGCGGATTGTTTTATCCATGAACTTGTGAAGGTGAGTGGCTGGTGAAGGGTTTTCGCCGTGTCTACGGTTATTCCTTCCTCTCCATATCGAATGAACTGAAACTTGAAGAGTGTATCTTAAGAGCATAAGGGGTTGTTGAGCTAGCGTTGTACCTGAGATGAGGGCTTGAATTTGTGCCCAGTCCGAGGTGTAGCAATTGTTTAGTAGACCTTTGGTGAGTTTCTCCCAAACTTGTTCAGTATAGGGACAGCGAAAGAAGATGTGGTTCCTTGTCTCCAGCAGTCCTCCACACAAAATGCAAGAGGTGTTGACTCGGGTATTCCATTTCTCCATTCGGTCTCCCATTGAAAGCCTATTGTGCATAGCAAGCCAAGTGATAAAAGCAAATTTTGGTGTGGCTTGGGAGAACCACACTCCGTTTGCCCAAGCACATGTTGGTCTTCCAATTCTGAGGAGTTTCCATGTCTCACGAGTTGAGAACCGAGCTTTGAAACCTGTTTTACATTTCCACAAGTTCACATCATCAACTCCTTGCTTCCTACTTGTTTTCAGTTCAACAATCTCTGCTTCAATTTTTTTTAGGATCTCCACGCGATGTCTTCTGCTCCGGTGAGTGGTTAAGACGTCTTCAACCGTTGTGTGCTTCACAATCCCAAAATCTATGCAGCCTCTACCTCCAAGAACGTCTGCTAGCTTCCCCAGGCCGGACCATTGGTCATACCAGAATGAAGTGTTCTTTCCACTTTGTATTTTCATCATATGAAACTCTTTAGCCGTCTCTCTTAACTTGAGTAACTTTCTCATCATGGTTTTAGATTCATCTACAACGTACAACGTCTTTCGACAGTGGCTAATCTCTCACTTCATGACACGCTCGTTGATGTGGTTCTGACTTATCTTTGGCCTCCATGTGACAATTTGTCTCACAACTTTTGCCTCTCAGAGATCTCATGGTGTTACCGTCGGATTATCCTGTCTATCGTTATAATACTTTTTCAAATGTTTTTAGCTATTCTGTAATAAAACTTTGAGTTTGCTAAACTCTCAAGTCTTGTAATCATTTGATCTTTTATACGAAGTTTTTTTTTTTTTTGTGAAAGATCGAAATAAATTGATTATCATTTGAACACTTACAAAAAAATTCACCTTTTCCGTTTATAATAATAATCAAAAGCTTGAAAACGTTTTGATATATGTGGAAACCAAATTATCTGATTTATCCGACGAAAAATCTCAAAGATGAAGAATGAATTTCATTACGAAATAAAACAAACTATAGTTACACGTAAAAAATGATCAAACATAATTTCTCAAGATCTTTGTTCTCACGGAAACAGGAGTAGAGACGTTATGAACTCCATCAGTCCAACACAAGCTCCCAAAATAATAATCAGTGTTCACTCTATGACTCGTTTTCACTCTCACACTAAACGTAATCTTCGTTATGTTGGAACCAAACACAAGAGTCTTCGGATTCACATCAAGCTCGATACCAAAAGGAGACTCAATCACGGGTCTGTAGACTGAACTGGCCGGTCCAACATTTGTTACAGTTCTAGTCACAGTGACCTCCTCAGTGAGACTTGGGATTGTGATTGATGGCAAGTTGAAGTCGAGCATCGATGGCTTTGGCAAAGTGCATTTGTATGTTTTACCAAGTAGTTTAGAAATGGATGCATCGTCGTATTCCGCAGAACAAAGGTAATGAAGATAGTCATCGATACCCATGTCGTAGATGAGGCCCGGGTCTGTTACTTTCTCCGGGTTGATCAAACCACCTCCATAGTCAAATGGGTCAGCAAGTTTACGCGTTGATCCCTCTGAAAATATTGGCTCTCCAGATGGATCGGTCTTCCATGCTGCATTTCGATTACAGGAAACATAGAAAGTAAAGATGTTTAGAGCCTCTTTTAAACAAAAAAATTGAAACATAATTTTTGAAAATAAGAGATATGTTTGATTAAAAACCTAGCCCGAATCAAAACCGTACCAAAATGTATTATGCAGTTTCGATTTTGTAACAATTTTTCGAAAGCCGAATAACCTCAGCTGAAGCCGGATTCATACCAAACTGATTCATAATAGATTCTATTCTATTGACTCCTATAATTTTATTTCTTTCTAAAACCGCAATTATATAACTCGAACTCAAATTGATTTAAAATCCGGATTACACACTCTTTATTTTGGCCTTTTGGGTATATAGTTTTAAAAGTAAGAACCTGTTGTGACAAGAGCGGATCGGATTGCAGCTGGAGACCAGTCAGGGCGGGTTTGTCTTAGTAATCCAACAATTCCCGACACAACAGGAGTCGCCATTGATGTTCCCGACATGAACTTATACACACCAGTTACTGCAGAAAGAACATTAACACCCGGTGCTGCTATGTCTGGCTGCATTATTATATAACAAAGTCCCAAATTTCATCAACACTTGGATCAATGTGTTTGGAAAAAAAACAACAACAACAGGAAAAAGAAAAAAAGAAAAGAAGTTAATTACTAAACAAACCTTAAGAATTGCTGGTGAAACTGAATTAGGTCCTCTACAAGAGAACCGAGGCACTCTAGATGCAATAGGCCGGCCAATGAGTGTCTTGGAAGGGCTTATTTTTGCTCTAGGCACACTACAGAATCAAAATGTGTTAGGACAAAAAAAAAGCTATGATGATGATAAAGAAAGTTGGTGAAGATTCATTACCCTGTAGTCTGGATATAGTATAAGATATCAGTTCCATATTCGTAATCTACCACGGCGCACGGAACATGGACGTCACTGCAAACCGTAGGATCAATTACAGATTGTGCATAGATTATACCAGCACATCCAGCTCTTACTATACTATTCGCCTTTCTTATTGCCTGATCGGTTGGCGTAAACGCTAGCACAATGCTCCCTTGAGTTTGCCCCTGTTCGATAGAGGCGCTCATCATTTCATCTGATAATATAAGATCAGTAAATCCAGCTTCTGGGAATGTGTTTAAACCTTCACCCTGAAAACAGTCAAAGAGAACAAAGAATCACATTCTAGCCGGAACTTTTTGGTTAACCATAAAAAAAAAAAGAATCAAAAGGTTTGATCATACGAGAATAGTTAGATTGTTTCCAAGAGTGATTGGTATAGGGAAAGAACGGTCGAGGGAAGTAGCGGCGACGGTTATGATCCATGGAGCAACATTATCAATGGTTTGAGCGTTAGGACCCTCGTTTCCAGCAGAAGCAACAACGGGAATGCCTTTCATCACGGCTTGGAAAGAACCGAATGCAATATCGCTTTCATCAATATCAAAACTTGCAGGGGCGTCAGTACCAATTGAAATGGATATAACATCAACTCCATCGCGTATACTATGATCAATTGCTTTGAGCATATCAGAAGTTATACATCCAACTCTCTTCCAACATGTCTTGTACATAGCTATACGTGCATGAGGAGCAGCGCCTCTAGCGATTCCTCCAGCTAGTCCTTTGTAGTTTGCAGTAGCCACAAAAGAACCAGCAGCAATTGCAGCCACATGTGTCCCATGGCCTTCAATATCTCTAGGGGACTTAGACTCATCTTCTGAAGCAAAATCATATTGCCCATCCGTGATATCAAGAAGACCTTCAGTGAAGAACTCTGCCCCTATAAGTTTTTTGTTGCAATGTTTATTGGCGTCAAATCCATCTCCAGACACACATTTTCCTTTCCAACGCTTCGGGATCGGTCCTAGACCTGTGTCGTTAAATGACTGTGACTCTGGCCATATCCCTGAGTCTATGACCCCAATAATAGCTTCACTTCCCATCTTGGTTTCATATAGAAGACCTTTTGGAGAAGTATGCGAAAGTCCCAAGTAATCAAATGTCCTTGTTGTTTTCAACCTCATTACTCGACTTGGTACAACACAAAGAACCTCGGGATGCGCTGATACGATACAAATCAGGCCGTGATTTCATAATGTCTTATGCGTTTAAATGAACAGAAAGAAAATTGAACTACCTGAAAGGTTCTTTGCTTGAGAGGCGGTAAGTTTCGCTGCAAAGCCGGAAAAACCGTGCTTGTAATTGTATACTAAAGAATTCCTTGCAGCTTCTTTGCTATGTCACAAAATATCAAAGAAGAAAATGAATATACCCTCAAAAGGATTCTCAATATTTCACTATAGCATCGATCAATATTTGTACCTTCCAAGAAGTGGTTCAAGAATTTGGTAATGTGACTTAGTAACCAGCTCAGGGGTATCATGTTGCTTTGCTCCCAAGTGTACAATGTGAATCTGAAGTCGATTATCGAAAAACGAAAATATACTTCATATGCCACTTATAGCATTATTACTCAAAAGATGGAGAACGCAACATACCTTGTTCAATCCATTTTGTTGTGCCGCAGAGATAAACAAACCGTTCAGGATTAACACGAGACCGATGACCAGAGAACTTGTATCTGCAATCAGAAAAGAATTGTCCATTTTTCTTGAACAATGATTTTTCTGATTGCATAACAAGTTGCTTGGACATGTTTTTCTTTTGTTCCATATATAACAAACAATGATACTATGAAACTACTTAACTTCTTATCAAAAAAAAAACTAATTAACTAGATTCTAAAAATACCATAGACGGTTATATAATAAACAAATTGCCATCAAAAAATATCTGAAATATCATATAGTTACATTGACTTACTCTAAGCTTAATTTGGATTTTGTTTTGGCATTGCACCTAATTAGTTTGCCAGAAGATTAACAGTTATTAGTAAATTTTATTGATTATTTACAAAATTATACAGTATTTTTACCTGTAAATTTGAATCTGATCAGATAACACTAGCACAAACTATTAGAATAATTTTCTAATGTTTTCTTGAATACCTATAACAAACTTATAGTTCGGGAACTTTACTCCTCAAGGTAGTTTTTGTAATTAAAATTTCTTAAACTTTATATTATTACAAACTACAATGTAATTAACCTTAATATGTTAACCTAAACAATATGCTCAAGTTCATTTATCGTAGCATGGTTTTGACAGGTAATGAAAAAAACAGTTTTAAGTTTTGACTCGTGTTAATTAATTCTACACCAATAATTATACAAAAAGAAACAAATCCGTTTTAGTTCTAAACCATAAACCAGACTATTCCCAATTTAACAAAATTAGCTTGGTGTCATGTCCTATCTTCGTTGTACGCTAAAAAAAACTCCCAACATTCGTAACCAAATCTTTCATCAATTTAAATACGAGATGACTTGAACACAATCATTATGCTTCTGGGATGCAATCAGAGAGGACATTGTTGAGGAGGTTCAAGAATTTTTAAAAATTATAATCTTGGAAGATTCTTCTAGGAAAAGAATCTACCTCAACAACAACTCCTTAAATCCCAGACAAAACATGGAGTTGTCTTCTCTGATTGCTTCAAATAATAAGAAGCATTTTGTAGTTGTGTTCATAGGTTTAGTATTAATCTTCAACATAGCCTTAATTACTGCTGCCAATGAGGAAAGCCAGGTTCGTTATAAATGGTCAAATTTCGCTCTTTTTGTTCTGCGAAAATGCGAAGAATTTCGCTATTTTAATTTCTTGATGATGTTATATTTAGATTTACACGGTGCATTTGGGTGAGAGGCAACATGATGATCCTAATCTTGTAACTGAATCACATCATGATATTCTCGGACCGCTTCTTGGAAGGTAATGATTGATGAGCTTCGGTATATGCTTTACAAAGATAATCGATGTTGCGGCAAAAATAATTGGAATTTATATGTTTTGACTGATAATGCAGCAAAGAAGCTTCCCGTGAGTCTATGATTTATAGTTACAGACATGGTTTCTCAGGCTTTGCAGCGAAACTCACATCATCTCAAGCAAGGGAACTTTCAGGTAAATTTGAAACGTTTTTCTTGAGAAGACTTGTCGAACAAGAATTAGGTCAAACTCAGAAGTAAAAAAAGAGAAACTATCTAATACTCAACTTCTATTTTGGATTTGTAATAGAGCATCCGGATGTTGTTCACGTAACGAGAAGTAAGAATATGAAACTAAAAACAACAAGGGTTAATGATTACTTGGGACTCACTCCAACTGCTCCAACCGGTCTCCTCCATGAAACCGATATGGGAAGTGAAGCAATTGTAGGAGTTCTGGACTCAGGAATATGGCCAGACTCCAAGTCATTCAACGACAACGGTATTGGACCAATCCCGGCACGTTGGAAAGGACAATGTGTTTCAGGAGAAGCGTTCAACGCATCGAGCTGTAACCGAAAGTTGATCGGAGCAACGTACTACTCAAAGGGTCTCATGAATAAGTATAACGGAGCGTTCAACGCGGTAGAGAAAGGTGAGGTCATGTCCCCTCTAGACAAAATTGGACACGGAACCCACTGTGCATCGACAGCCGTGGGTTCTTTCGTCCCAGACGCAAACGTGCATGGTCTAGCTCAAGGAACCGCTAGAGGAAGTGCACCGCGGGGCCGTATAGCCTCTTACAAAGTGTGTTGGAACAACGAGGAGTGTTTCACACCGGATATTGTAAAGGCCATAGACCATGCCATCCGTGATGGTGTCGATGTACTATCGCTCTCGCTCGGATCTGAAGTACCAGTTGAATTCGAGGTTGATAGGAGTGATTTCGCTATTGCTGCTTTCCACGCTGTTATAAAGGGAATTCCCGTAGTATGTGCTGGAGGGAATGATGGTCCTGAAAAACAAACCATCTCTAATGTTGCTCCGTGGCTCATAACCGTCGCGGCTACGACCATGGACAGAGAATTCTTCACGCCCATCACTCTTGGAAACAATATAACCTTACTCGTACGTATTTGGTTGCTTGTATCACAAGTAACTGTGACAGTTCATTTAACTCTTTTGTTGTGGGATGTTATTCTCAGGGTCAAGAAGGTGTATACACAGGAAAAGAAGTTGGATTCACAGATCTTCTTTACTTCGAGGACCTGACAAAAGAGGATATGCAAGCCGGTAAAGCTAATGGAAAAATCTTGTTTTTCTTCCAAACAGCCAAATTTCAAGACGATTTTATAGAATATGCGCAATCAAATGGCGCTGCTGGCGTCATTCTCGCTATGCAGCCATCAGATAGTATCGATCCAGGCAGCGGTGATATCGCGTATGCCTATGTAGACTACGAAATTGGGATGGACGTTATATTGTACATCCAAACCACCAAGTAAGCTCATCCTCCTTCACATTTATCTCGAAAAATCTAACTATGAACTTTTTTGATGTAATGAATAAAAATTTCCTTGAATGATTTCCGCAGATCGCCAGTAGCTAAGATCAGTCCCACCAAGACTTTCGTTGGCCGACCTTTAGCGACCAAGGTTGCTAGATTTTCCTCTAGAGGTCCCAATTCACTATCTCCTGCCATTCTCAAGGTGGGATACTTTTTGCTCTCTTACTTTCAAATTGTCTAGCACTTTCAGAATTTTCCTTTTTTTTTTAATTTTTTTTTTAATTTTTTAAGTACAGCCGGATATAGCAGCACCAGGTGCAGGTATACTCGCAGCCGTACCATCAGGGGCAGGATACGAATTAATGTCAGGAACATCGATGTCTACACCTGTAGTGTCAGGAATAGTTGCACTTATTAGACAAAAACGCCCCGACTGGTCTCCTGCCGCAATCCGATCCGCTCTCGTCACAACCGGTAAATATGCATACTTTTATTCACACAAAAATATTTGTCTCTTGCTCCACAAGGAACACCCGAGAATGACAGTTTAACCATTGCAGCGTTGCAAACCGACCCATCGGGAGAGCCTATTGCAGCCGAGGGTTCCCCGCGCAAACTTGCCGACCCATTTGACTATGGAGGCGGCCTAGTAAACCCCGCCAAAGTAGCGGACCCGGGACTTGTCTATGACATGGGCCACGATGATTATGTTCATTACTTGTGCTCCGCAGGCTACGACAATACATCCATCTCGAAACTACTTGGAAAAATCTACACTTGCCCTTCCCCAATTCCATCAATGCTTGATGTCAACTTGCCTTCCATCACAATCCCATACCTTAGTGAAGAGATCACAATAACAAGAACCGTGACCAATGTTGGACCGGTAGGTTCGGTTTACAAAGCTGTGATCCAACCGCCTCAAGGTATTAACCTACAGGTGAGTCCTGAGACTCTTGAATTCGGTTCCAACACTAACAAGATTACCTTCACGGTGAAAGTCTCCACGACTCATAGAGCGAATACTGATTATCTCTTTGGGAGCTTAACTTGGACCGACAATAAAGGCCACAATGTAAGAATCCCTCTTTCTGTGAGAACAAGAGTTTTAAACTTCAAGATCTAACAAAATTATTAACATTATTGTATAATATTTTTTATTGTACTTCAAAAGTGTATTATAATTTGTTTTCTTTCTGAGGCAATGTAAATGTGATAAGAAAGCCTTTTTTTATCACTGTGTTTGTATTTCGCGCTTTCATTTTATTTACCCTCTACACTCATGATTTACCAAAGAAAAGATAAATAAAATTATAATACTTATCAAAAGAGTAAATTTACAATTTGACCTAGGTCTAAAACGTAAACTTGCTATAGCCGCATATTCGAATATTCTACTGTGAGGAAATATTACAATTTACTAAGATACGATACGGGTCTCCAAATCTGGTTTGCGGCAAGAAGCTAATTTTATACACAAAGTCTGTTGAAGTTATGTATTAAGCTTTCTCAAATACACGTTATACTCGATCTAGAAGCGATTTTTTTTTTTTGAATTTAATTCATTACATTCAGAAAAAAAAAATTGCAGGAATTTTTTTACCAAGAAGTCATTTCCATATTAGTCAAGCGTTTAGGCGGCGAAATTAGGATATCCGTTGCTAAATGTAGGAGGGAAAAAACAAAAGCCAAAATGTAAAATGGGAAATGAAGAAAGAATAGAATACTTGAAGATGAGATGTAAAATGTGAGGAAAAAAAGTGAAATAACAACAACCGTCCAATGAGCCTATGCTAATAATAGGCAAATTTTATTGTTTCATCTTTTCTCTATGTCCACCAAAATTACATAAATTGACTCAATGCTCACTCGGTGTACACACATAACACATACATATATTCGGATTTAAAGTTGATTTTAATCTTTTTGAGATCAAAACGGACGTAAAAGTAGATTTTGAGGGGTTCTTGATCGATTGAGTAACAGAACCAATAAAAACAAGAATTTAGTTAAAAGATAAAAAAATATATCTATTATAATACAAGGAAAAACGTCACCATCGATTGTATTCTGAGTTATTCAAACGTGTAATATTGGACATTTTATATAGTTTGGCTATGTGATGAATTCTAAACAAATTAATTTGGTTAAATATATGTTTATATTCTTTTATAAATTACTTGCATTAGAACTATAAAATAATCATTGAGAGAAATCTATGATATTGAACACTATCTTCTAATAAAAGTTTCTATTAAAAACATAGGTGATACCTAAAAATAATCTCTTTCCAATGGATAATTACTTAATTTAGAACTAATCACTCTTACATATAAAGAAGTCACAATAAAGGAAGAAGAGTACTTCTAAAAGTGATTCGCATCTGATTCTACCAAAGCAAACGACTGGTTTTGTTTCTATACAAAAGCAATCTTATAATTTATACATGTTACTTTTTATTTTAAGATAAATTTTTTTGAAGAAAAATATGCATCATGCAATAAAACAGGAACCATTTGTTTGTTACCTTTTTATTATACCCTCATATTTCGTACCACTTCTTATATATGCATTGTTGGATTATGAATTTATGATAATTATTCAAATTTTCTCTTTTTGTTACAGTAGCTCTCAAAATACTCTATTTAGAGTTTGAAAATGTTTTTCTAACCATCGGTTGTTGTATGTGGAAATCCAACAGGATTTGATTAGTTCACCTCTGACAAGAGTTTAAAGTATTTTTGAGTTTAAATTTAAGCTCGATTTCGTTTTTAATTTAAAACTGCACGCATTCATATAACCATTTACGTAACGAGTTGCGTAATCATTTGGTGTATATTATTGACGAGGATATAAAACACTGAAACGAAAGTAACCTGAATTAAATTATTGTTAAAAAATTAATCAACTTATAATAACAAATTACCTATTTTATCAACATATATATGGTGGACTTGGATGCATGTTCGTTGTCAAACTTAATACTATAAATTGTATAATTACTATTTTTTTTTTTTTTTTTTTTTTTTTTTTTTTTTTTTTTTTTTTTTTTTGTTAAACCCGGGGGTATCCCGGGCCACTGAGTAAACCTCAGAGCCCAGACTAATCCCCATCGGGTGGGCGTGACCCATGGGTAGGCTCGCGCACCGGGTATGCAAATGGATCTAAGACATAATCCATACCCATGTGGCCAAGGGGAATTGAATCCGGGTGCCTTATTGGAATTACCTCCTCAAACACCACTAGGCCAAGACCACTTGGTTAATAATTATATAATTACTATTGTTGATTGTTTTATTTAAGCTAACAACGACTTTGTCAAATAATGACACTGATACATTATGTAAGAATCTTATAAAAAATTTTACATTATGTAAGAAAATAGATATAGTATATTTATATTTATGGTTTTATTTTGTCAACATCACAAATATATTTAAAAAGATACTGTATTTTTTATTATAGTAGATAAAAATATCCACAACATCGATCAAAAAGTTGAACTCTAGTAGAACGGGCTAAAAAATTCATTCAAAGTTTAAAATTTCATCTTATCAAAGAACTAGAAAATGAAAAGAACCTTTTTTGTTTTGTTACACGGAGTTTAAATATTTTGACAGGTTATTTGGTCCATTCTACTAGATTTAGAATGATTGATTCGTCTTTTCTAATCAATTTTTTTTCTGGTTTGGATTACTTTTTCTGGTGTTAATTAATTTAAAGTAAGGTTAACAAAAAATTATCCAAAACTCCCTACCAAAAAAAAAAAAATTATCCAAAACTAAATTGAAGTCTTAAATTAATATATGTCTACTGAATTATGGTAAATAAAGTTACGGGATAAATAATATTTAAGATACCATAGAATCATGTAGTTATTATAAATTGATCACTCATTTTTCAGAGGTAGATGTTTGTGCACATATTTCTTTTTTTCAAGTAATAGTAAACTTATGGGATAATCCAAAATAAATTCTACATAAAAGAACAAGGTTTAGTAATATCACTCGCTTAAACCAATATCGAACAACCATCAAGCAAATTTATACATAAACAAATGTTAACTTAACTTTTTTAGAAATGTTCTACCAAACCATGTGAGGCTATACGTTTTGGCAGGGTTATTTATAAAAATAGCATCTATATATAAATACTTTTATGTGATGGGGCTATAAATTCGGAAATTGGTACCATTTTTTATAAGCTTCCAAAAAGAATATGACATTTACGATCATCTCCGGTTTCCCTTCTCCGCATTTCTCACTTTAGCATTTAAGTTTCGTACGACGTCTATTTTCATAACTTTGAATAAAAGTTATTAAACTTGGCCAAAAAGATTTATATGCTTTTAGATTTCCTTAAACATGTATAATTGATGAAATGTAGGTTTCTTGATATTAAGCTGATCATAACCTCGTTTGCCTTCATATATATCCTTGATATATAATTGAAATTTTGAGTTTTCTTTTTAGATTTGAAAATAAAAAATTTATAAATTTGTATAAGTGATTAGAATAAGTATACTGTACCAGTGTACTTAAGGGCAAATTTAAGCCTTAACCTCTATGATTAATTAGAGTGACAATGGCTTAAGTCTCTTCCAAAAGGCAAAGTTGACTAACATTTGTCCCTTAATCTCCTGCTTGCGTATGTAAGAGGAAACCAATTATGGATCTAAGAGTTATATACTAGTATTATAAAAAATTCTAGTAAAAAAAGATATAAAAATCCATAATAAAATGGTTGTAAATACATTGTCGGCTTTGAATTTTTTACTTTGCATACATATAACAAAAAATGATAATAGTTGTCTATTTGTAAACTGCAAATTTGTAGGCATAGTCATAGATGAGGGGGCTCGATCGCGAGAGGACATAAAATGTGACGTCCATGGAACCACTAGATATGCAGATTTGACTTTAAAATATTCTAATTAAGTTAGTTGAGATTCAGATTCTAATTCAATTATTGGAGCGATATTAACTTTATTTAATGTGCCGAAAATTATGTACTAATTCAACAATGCCATTAGTCAGCTTAGGGACTTAACCACGTCATTGTACAAAAAAAAATCAGCAACTTTTAATTAATTAATGATATGTTCATAGGGCCTACCAAAAAAAATAATGATATGTTCTAGGTGAAATATTCAGTATTTCGTAATGTAATTCTTATTTGCGTCTATCTATCATTGTTATATTGTATACGAATCAAACTTAAAACTATGAATATCTTAAATTTTTAATAGATTAAAACGGAAATTAAGTCGAATTGAGTTTGAGTCGGATATAGGATATGCAAATAATATGTTAATCCTTAATCATCACATTAGTGAACTAATATGCTGTAATTGATGATTTGTATTGTATTTGTCGTGGACGTAGTATATAAGTTATACCTACAACTAGATTTTACCCCGCGGTACACCGCGGGTCGATTTTTTTATAACTAAAAAATTATTTAGCAAAATTTTAAGTTGTATTTGTTTTGTTAATATTGTTAATTTTGTTTAGTGTTTCTGATTTTATAATTAAATTTTGATTTTTAATTCTAGGATTTCATCCATAGTATATTGTTTAATATTAATATAGATCCAAACTCGTTGCACCATATAACCCCGTCCCGTAAAATTAAACATCATTTGTTATTTTTTTTTGAATAATATTTTTATCCACTAAGGGTCGCAGGTTCATGCGGATAAGCCCGTAGAGAGTTGCGGGTTTGCGGGTCGATCCGCCAAAAGAGAAGCTATCTTTTGAAACCTTTTGTTTTATTTAGAGGTTATGAGAAAATATCCCTAAAAACTAATTTTCATTATATGAAAAAAAAAAAGAAGTAGAAGAAATTGTAGTATCAACATTCCCGATTTTTACATCACTCGTTACTATTAATTTTTTTTTTTGCAGATAAAAATCAGAACTTAACTAAGTCGAGATTTTTAAAAAGATTGTGTAGAGATTTTTGGTAAATTGTTGAGAACATATTTGATTTCAAAATCTTTACTTAAATAGATAAGGAAAGATTTTGTAGAGACTTTTGCTAAATATATGAGAAATGAATTTCATTTAAAAATCTTTACTTAAATAAAACAAATCTAAATAATTAATGCTAATGGCATGCCATTGTAAATACTTCTCAACTTCAGGATTTATTTGCTAATTGTGATCCAAAAATGTATATATAGATTATGTACCGCTAGTTTCTTTACCACTATCATTTTGAAACTGGAAAAGGGCGGTAAAGTTATATTTGATATGATTTATTTATAAATATAATTGTAAAGTTTTTATTAAATTGTAAATGACTAAATAATAGTATAAATTTATATTATTTCTCTTAATGATTTTTTTATTTGCTTGCATTAAATTTAAACTTGGCAAGAAGGCCTTAATGATTATTGTTTTTTTTTTTTTTTCGTCATCTCTTGCCACATTTTGTTATTGTTTCTAATATGACACCATTGCTTATCATTACTTTACAATGGTAAATTATATTACCAATTTCTATAAACAAATCGTATCTATATATTTATATATAAACATTATTTGCAGTTGAAAATGAACACATTTTGCGTCGACATCTACACTTCTTAAAGTGTCGACATCAACACTGCAAGTTGCTGATGCAATAATAAACTGAACTGTTTGAATTGTACAAGTAAGTTAAATCTTTTTCTTTTCATTGGTCCGTGTAGCTTTCGAGCTTCGAAGATTCTTTCTCTTATCAATTTTTTCTCTTACTTTTACCTCTTTCTCAATTCCATAAAATCCTACGGCTTTGAATGATAACCTATTATCAAAGCGGTAGAGCATGTACATCTTTAACAGTTAACAATCACAAAAGCTTTATCAAAAGCATTACTAACAGTTTTACTCTCAGTTTTTTTACACTATTCCGGTAAAACTTACAGCTCTAGCTAACAGCTAAAAAATTTGTATAACTTTTGGTTACCAATCAGACCCTACATAAAAACATTTATGTTTGTTTTATTTCTTTGTTCTCACTTGAGTTTCTTAATTAACTGTTTGACAAAAAGAAAAAGAAGAGTTTCTTAATTAACTGAATCAATTATGGATTTGCCATTTTTTTGGATGGCATTTGTGGATTTTGCCCTTTTTTGAATAGTTTATGGATTTTGCCCTTTTTCAGGCTACGGAAATATGATTTAACATGCGTTTTATTCGTTATGTTTGGGTTTAGTCGGTTGTGGTTGTTCTTAGGGTTTAGTATTTTGTATAAACTACGTATTTTTACCAAAAAAAATCCGAAATACGTATATTTTTAAGTGTTAGAAAATGGCATATCCGTAAGATTTTAGTAAAAATGGCAATTTCAAAAGATTTCTATGAAAAATGGCAAAATCAACAATAATCCCTAATTAACTAGGTTAAAAACTAAAAACACAGTTAATTAAGTGGAAGTCTATTTATGTAGCATTTAGCAATGAAGGCAGAGTAAATATTTTGTTATTATAGTTTTACTGTTTATTAACATTTAACGGGTGATTTGTTTTGTAAAATATAACTTCTTTATGTATACTTGTAATTTAATCTTAAACCATTATCATTAGACGTCCACATAAGTAAAAAAAAGTTACGAAAAAAATAATAATTCATAAGATAATGATGCATCATATTATAAAACTGCTTTCTTACATTTATGATTTAAAAAAAAAATTAGTGCCTCCAGTAAAATATATTGATGGATCCGCCACTGGCCATTTGGTTGGTAATGTGAAGGTCCAAATTATACGTACGAACAGAAATCAAAGCATATCTGCTTTTGTTTTTTCAATTCTTCATCGAAAATAAATAAATAGAATTAAGTCACATGCATTTGAATAAACTAAGAATTAACTACGAGTACAAAAGTGTCAATGAAAAAAGTTTAATTAGAGAACACTTTAAAATTTAAATATTAGTACTATATAAGTAATCTTTTTTTTTCCGAAAAGGAGGCATACATTAAACATGCGTATTGATTATTTGTTATTTTTCAATTCTCTTTTTATATGTGTTCGTGGGTGCAATTATGGATGTCGCTGCTAACGTTGTGTAGTTAAAAGTTTTATTAAAAAAAAGCTGCGTAGTTAAAATTAAATGGCCAATGTAGTTGTTGTGGTTCCAAATCAATTTGATTGATATCAGTTTTTTTTTTTGCCGACTTCCCCTGGAGTTATTGTTGTTGTATGGAAACGAAAACGGAAACGCGGAAGCAAAATGTTATGGAAACGGAAAACGATTTTTTTCTAAAATGAAAGATTGGAAACGTTTTGTAAACGTATACATATACATATATATATATATATATATATATATATATATATATATATATAACACTAACATAAAACTATATTATAGATAAAATGGTTTAAACAATACAAGTCCAAAATATCAATATTAAATAGGTTAACTAAAATACTAAAAGATGAAGATTAAAAGGTTCAAGTTCAAATATTTAATTTATACTAGCATTTTCATTTTCATTTTCATTAGTTTCATCAAAGATCATATAAAACTCAGAGTCTTCCAAAATTAGTTATATGTATTATAAATCTTACTATTTCTAATTTTTATTTATTAAGTTTCCAAATTCAATAAAAAGGATTTGTCGCGTTTCCAATGTGTTTCCAAACATAGATTTTTAGGAAACGCGTTTCCGTGACGTTTTTCGTGTTTCTGAAGAGTTTCTGTTTTTGAAACATTTCGGAAACAAGAAACGGACCTTTGAGAGAGTTTCCATGCAACATAGTACTAATATGATGTGTCACATAATGTTCTTAAAAGATAAATATGTATTATGTTATTAGCGTTAACATAATTACGTATAATCCTACATAAATCTTACCGTAGAGAAAAATTATATATAATATTATAACGTATTGGGAGTTTGAAACCAAAATATTAAAAAAAAATTATATCTCCAAAAATATGAGTTTTAACTATCAATATTTTATTTTTAGTTAAATATATTGAAAATATGCTTATGTAAGTATTTCCGGTACCAAATCTAGTCGGATAACTTATATTTATCATTTTTCTGAAACATGCATATTTATCCAAATACTTTTTTCTAATTAAGTTTGATATGAATACTGAAAATCTTTTTTTTTTAATAACTCAGGTGGCAAATAATGCTACTCAAATTTAGGCGACGGAAATTTTTCTTCCTTTGCCACTAGACCAAGACGACATGGGAGATCCGAAAATTTAGAATTTGCCCAGCTCGCTACCCAAAATTTTAGTAGGTGAGCTACATTTCTACACAAATTTTCTAGTATCACATATTCTGATATTCATCATGTCAAATATCAAATAGTTTATATATATCTCTTCCAAAAACAACAGCCCAAAAGAATCGAATCTCTTTTGTCCCTCTTCGAATTTTGTATTCATTATTTTATAATAATTTGGGTAGATTCGACCAAAAAGACAAAAAGTGTGTAGATGATTCACAATTGGGTAAGGCTTGCATTAGAGGAAGCGGTTACTTAGGGGATGGAGAGTAGGTCCGATGCGTCCTCAAGCCGTACAATCGTCTACCAACTTATCTTTTAACCGGTTTAGCCGGTTCGATTGGGACAACAACCTATGCACATGTTTTGCTTTTATTTATTCTTTCGCTATCACTCATGGATAAAGAAATATTCGTGTTTTGTTTGAATTGAAACATCTAAACGACGTCCTTTTTTATGGTCTGCCCATTTCTTTTTCAGTAATTGGACCTAATATCAATGGAGAAGATAATGTAATTAAGATACTTTTTTGAACGATTCGGACAATTTATGATAAATCATAGTTATTAAATAGGGAAATTCAATACAAATATATAAATTTTTTGTATACTCCGAAAAAATTCACGAAATTTATTTTTATTTATTTTAATACTCAAAATCTAAGATGTATACCCAATAATATAATAACAAAAGAAAATGAGTTAGGAAAAACATATATATGTTTTAGTAACTCTTTTTCTTTTGTTATTATATTGTTATATATATCTATATATATATATATATATGTGTGTTTAAGCTTTAATTAATTTTTGGATGACAAAAATATTTATATGTATATATATATATATGTGTGTGTGTGTGGTGATAGCTGTTTGTCCAAAAAAAATAGTGATAGCTTATTTGGTTTTAAAAAAAACATTTGGCAGACAAAACTGGCTTATGTTTTAGTAACTGGTCCGGAGGACAAGCAAGTAAAACAATCGTTTAGAACCTCACATTGTCATACACTATTTTTTGGGAGAATTCTTTTTTTATAATTAACAAAAGACCTAATTTTTTAGTTATTATGCGTAGGACATCAAAAAAATTTGGAAACTTTGGACCAACACTGCCAATTTGTTACTATCTATTGTGGTGTTATTGAATCCAATAAATTTCAACTTTTATTCAGTTTAATCACACTTATTCCACGTATTTTATTAGATTAATTTGTTACCATCCATTCTCTTATTATTCAAAGTTCAAACCTTCCCTTATATGCTAACCATTCAAACTTAATTTCCAATGTTAACATTGTAAAGTAGTAAATGGTAAATAACAATAACTCCAAAATACCTACCCTTACAAATTAAAAATTCAACTCCTACATAAATTATCTACCTACTAGAATTTTAATATATAAAATCTGAGAATAAGTCAACAATCAAATTAATGACTAAAGATTACCAAAACTAAATTATTTCATTAGTTAAAAAAAAAACTACTTTATTATATTTTATTTAATATTATAATGTTTGCAAAAAACAGAGTATCCTCACGTCACCTTCTCTCTGTATCCTCATTGTACTATAAGTACTACCACAACCACGAACTCCAAAACATCATCTCATAAACCAAAAACACACAATCTCAAAAGATTTGAGTATTTCTCATTACAAAGATTCAATCTTCTTGTTCCTTTTTGCAACCATGAGTCTTCTTGCAGATCTTGTTAACCTTGACCTCTCAGACAACAGTGAAAAGATCATCGCTGAATACATATGGTTCGTCTTCTTCCTCTGCTTTTAACCATTTGGGTTTCTCTAGATTTTCTTGTTCTTACCGGAAAACAAGAGCATGAGTCAAAGATTTTGAATCTTAAAGTCAATCTTTGTCTTTGTCCCAATGGTTTTTTAGCTTTTTGTAATTACATCTCTAATTTGGTCTTTATTCAAATAGGGTTGGTGGTTCTGGTATGGACATGAGAAGCAAAGCCAGGGTAATTTAATCTTTCTTTAACTATAGTTATTCGATCGAAAAATCGTAATTTTCTCGGAAAGATTTGATTAGATTGAATTACTGAGTCTCTGTTTTTTTTTTTTACATAGACTCTATCAGGACCAGTGACCGATCCATCGAAGCTTCCGAAATGGAATTATGATGGTTCAAGCACTGGTCAAGCTCCTGGTCAAGATAGTGAAGTGATCTTATAGTAAGTCTCTTCAAGATTTTCTTTAAAGACTCTTCTCTTTCGCTTTTTTCGATTCGTCTTAATAATCGTTTGTTATTGTTTCTTAGCCCTCAAGCGATTTTCAAAGATCCGTTCCGTAGAGGCAACAACATTCTTGTGAGTGTAAAGATTTTTTTTCCTTTTTCTTGCATATGTTCTGTTTTTAGCAGTTAAAGATTAACGACTTTTATCGGTTTGATTAGGTTATGTGTGATGCTTACACTCCTGCGGGCGAGCCAATCCCTACGAATAAGCGACATGCTGCAGCTGAGATCTTTGCTAACCCTGATGTTGTAGCTGAAGTGCCATGGTTAATCCAAATTCCCCTGTTTTTGTTTTGTATCTTTTTTGGTTTCTTGCGGGGGTCGTAAATCGGTGACTATTTCCGGTTAATTAGGTACGGAATCGAACAAGAATACACTTTGCTGCAGAAGGATGTGAACTGGCCTCTTGGATGGCCCATTGGTGGCTACCCTGGCCCTCAGGTACATTCCGTTTTCGTGGGTTTTTATCGTTTGTTTACCGTTCTTCTTTGATTCTCTGTTCTCACCGTCTGAATTATCTCTTGCAGGGACCATACTACTGCAGTATTGGAGCTGACAAATCTTTTGGAAGAGACATTGTTGATGCTCACTACAAGGCTTGTTTGTATGCTGGAATCAACATCAGTGGGATCAACGGAGAAGTCATGCCGGGTCAGGTAAAATTAACAACCAATAAAGTTTACAAGATCACCTATGAACCAAATGTTTCAAACTTTTTGATTAACTAAATCATATTTGTTGAGACAGTGGGAGTTCCAAGTCGGCCCATCGGTCGGTATCTCAGCTTCTGATGAAGTGTGGATCGCTCGTTACATTTTGGAGGTATAATTTAAACCATCCACTTTTAATTTTTGTTGATCTAAAGAATATAAACTTAAAACATAAGTTTTGGTGTTTTCAAAAACAGAGGATCACAGAGATTGCTGGTGTGGTTGTATCTTTTGACCCGAAACCGATTCCGGGTGACTGGAATGGAGCTGGTGCTCACACCAATTACAGGTAAAAGATCAATAATCTTTTTGCTTGTTAGAGCATTAAAATGTCTGTGAAAATATTCAAAAATATGGTCAACGGTTTTTTCCAGTACTAAATCGATGAGGGAAGAAGGAGGATACGAGATAATCAAGAAAGCGATCGAGAAGCTCGGACTAAGACACAAGGAACACATTTCCGCTTACGGTGAAGGAAACGAGCGCCGTCTCACAGGACACCATGAAACCGCTGACATTAACACTTTCCTTTGGGTAAAGTTATTAGAACATTTCTCTATTTGTAAAGTGTTTGATAACATTTTCTGACCTTTGTGTTTAAATATTCTTTTAAAAGGGTGTTGCGAACCGTGGAGCATCGATCCGAGTAGGACGTGATACCGAGAAAGAAGGGAAAGGATACTTTGAGGATAGGAGGCCAGCTTCAAACATGGACCCTTACATTGTTACTTCCATGATTGCAGAGACTACACTCCTCTGGAACCCTTGAAAGGATGATCCATAAATCTTGAAGTTGCTTCTGATTGGGTTTCTTGGAAGTTCCAAGTTTGTCTTTTCTACAGTTTATTAAGCAAAATTGTACCGGTTGATATTGCCGGAGTTTGTGATTTGGGGCCTTTCGTTTTCTTCTTTATAATCTTTTGGGTTTTGGGTTCTGTGGTTAGAGCAAATTCGGTTTGCTTTGTTTGTTTGACCTTTATTGAACCTTTGGTATTTGTACTAATAATACAATCTGAAAAGGCCTCTTCATGTTTCAATGTTAGAGACTAAAGATCTCAGAAATTAACAGTCCAATATTATATATAAAATTACAATTTCGATAAAGTTCTTATCGCGGCCCGAAAACCGTAAGCCAAATCAGCCTGGCTTTGGCTGGTCGATTGGCTAATGATCTTTTATTTTTCATTTTGTAGCACCAATGCTGGTCTATGACCCGCAAGATTGTTGCGTACTCATCATCGGCATTTTGAAACTCTTGGCTTGCAAATCAAACCACCAATGTGGGATGCTTATCACTAGACCGAACAAAGCTATGACTACCTCTCCGGAATTTTATTCCCACCCACCTTGATAACAAAGTGGATCTCAACGTGCACTACTAATTTACTAATTAAACACCATCAAGCTAATGAATAATGGGTTCAAGTGGGCTTTAATATCTAATTGATTACACAAATTTTAAGTCAAGCCTGGTTAGGTTGAGTCGGTGTTATATTTGTATAAATTGGCCTAACACTTATTATACTCGAACTTCTTCAAAACGGTACCAATCAAGCCCATTATCTCCTTTTACTGAAGCAATATCTCTCTATCTTTTTGTCACGTGGGTGCAAGTGATTTTGATCCATAATGGGCTGGTGAGAAATCTCAACTTCTTTCTATCCAAAATAGATCAGTGTAACATACTCATATATATCACTTGTATATGAATGTGTGTTTGAAATAGTCGGTTATATATATTTTTTTTTTTTTGCTAAGAATGTAAATATTCATTAAAAATAAAATGTTTAGGTTTACAATCATAGATTTTAAACCTAAAAATTTTGGTCCCATGGCAAAAAAAGATAAAAACATGGAAGCAAAAACAATCAGTCCATCGACTCAACGTAAGCCGTGAAGCAAACGGTGTCAGATGAAGTGATACACGATTCTGAAGTTCCTCCGGAATGAGCTACAGAAGACGAAAGACGGTAATGAAAATTGAAAAGATTGCAAAAACGAAAGCCAAAGTAGTGGAAGCCTTTCACTGGAGGCCCATGGACTGAGCTGTCAACGGCGAAACCATGAGTGATCTCAGGATGGAGCCACACGAACCAAAGTACACGATTAGCACTAGCTCCCTCTACCAAGTACAACCTCGTAGTCGGCTAGCACAGAGCGAAAATATTACAATACGAAATAGCACCAAACGACCCAATGATCTTACTAGCTCCTCCATAACCTAGGGAAAACGAGACGACAAACTAAACGCAATCCAAACCAAGGGCTTAAGTCTCGTAGACAACATATAAGGATCCCAACAAAATCCTTGAAAAGACAAAGCAAACGATACGAGAATCGACCGGAGACAATTGCAATTGGAGACGAAAGCAAGACCACCACCGGCAGCCACTACTTCCCCAAGCAACTCCGCTAAGGCTGCTACAAAAGAGCAACAGACTTTGACGACAACTAAAGCCTTACACCACCGAGAACGCAATTACCTCGCAAAGCATTAAAAGCCGAAGAAGATCAGCCACACAATAACCCCAGACTAGTCCTCAAGTCCTCGCTGCCATTGGGTGACATCATGACGACCTCAGATTTGATGCCTCGCCAAACCACCATACCGCGCCTCGAGAAAGAGAAGGTCAATTCTAGATCCGTCGACAAAGAACCAGACCAAGCCCTTTCCATGGCGAGGAAGAAGAAATCGAGCCAATCACCACATGCTGCTTCACCAAACTCCCCAAACCGAGATTTCCGGTGAGAAGCGGACACCAACCCAAAACCAAAGAGGCGAGAATCTGAAATCAGATGACACAGAACCATCCGAAATACAAATTAGCCGGAGCTAACCACCGTGAAGGAAGTCCGGAGCCCCTCCGCTGTCTCCACATAGCCACAACCACAAACCAAACTCTCAGATCTAACACGCACAGAGGGACGACCACTAAAAGCAACCATCTGAATGCCATCGAAACGAGGTGACCTCGAGCCACAATTCGAAGCAACAACAAGCCGCCGTGTCTCTCCTAGCCACTACGCGAAGCCTGAGCTTTGATTTACCACCACCTGGAGTAGGGGTGGGCACGAAGCGGATATCCGGGATTTTGGTAGTATTTGTTATTCGATTTGCTTCGTCCGAATAATTGGTTTTCCGATTCGTATTTGCTTCGTAAATAACCGAATATTCGGCTGTCCGAATATCCGTTAAAATCTGAACTATTTGCCGGATATTCGATTTGCTCAGTATATATCAAAAAACAATTACAAAATTTTTTAAAAAAACATAAAAATGAGAAATTTATAACAAAATAAGTAATATTTCATTGAAAAAAATATTTCTTCTTTAATTGTTAAAACTAATAGTAACGTAATTAATTTGATGAACATAAATTTATAAAACTTACATATAAAAATAGTAAAATTATTAATATATATCTATAATTATCTATATACATATACATATGTTCATGTATACCGGATTGGAGCGGATATCCGCCTATTTAAATTTTAGTATTTGTTATTTGCTTCGTTTTTAACGAATATCAATTTTTAGTATTTGATTTACCTCGTAAAACTCCGGATATTCGGATTTTTCGAATCGAATAGAACCGAAAAACGGATCGAAGCGAACCTAACGAATATTTTGCCCAGCCCTAACCTGGAGGACGAGAAGGTAAGGATACGGCGAGCCATCACCCACCACGAACGGAAACAACGGACAGAGGAGAAAGACCAGAAGAAAAACAAAAAGGCAAAGCCCTCTCCGACGCCGGAAAAGCACGCCGGAGAGGCAGAGGAAAGCAGATCTAGGGTTTGGTAGTTGACTGGGTTTGAGAGAGAAGTCGCCCGCGCGTGGAACTTACGCACTCGACTTCTGGTTAAGTTTTCAGTCGTCGGTTATATTGTCTATAAAAAAAAAAGTAATGCTTTTTTTTTGCAATTGTTCTTATTTTCTTGCTTTTTTTTTTTCTGCCCTAAATCATTTCGTATCTCAAACAAGTCAGAGGAAGTCAATGAGAGGCATATATCACCACCACTTTGTGTTATCATAGTAACTGCAACTACTTTCCTGACCAACCTAGGGATGTGGAGGTGAATGGGGATGGGAATGTGGATGAATTCATCCGCAGATTACCGAACTTTTATATGGACAGAAATAATTCCTAGACTGATACAACAACATTCATCTCCACAATAAGCCACGTTGACATAAATGAATATAATTGGATAGTCATCGTCATCGAGACCAAAAGATTATACTTTAAGGTGGAGAAGATAGTGCGTGGTTACTTCTTCCACATAGTATATTAAGACAGAACCTTTTCAAAATGAATTTTTTTTTTTTTATCCTCCGGATTTATTATTTATTGCAAATTATGAGAACTGTTACATAGACGATTCTACAACGGACAATTCCTTCCGACCCTTATTAGATCCACGACAGACGACACCTTCTTCACCTTCTTCTTCATGCTCTCCTTCACCTCATTCTTTATGCTCTTGATGGACACTTCTCTATCTGCGTAGAATCCTGGCGAACGGCTATAATTGTACATCGCTGGAGATCTCTTGCACACTTGCCTCCAATAATCTGCAAATTTATTAATAAATCGCAGTATCTGGGATACGAACCCCAGACCTCTGGGTGTAGAAGCATTAATTAATCCTTGATCAACTAATGGGCCAATGGGGCTTCCACTTTCAAAATGAATTAAAATAGGAAAAATTGAATCTTGTATTTCCCTTCTAATTGTAATTTTTTTCTGTCACAACCATATTTTCGTAGTCCTGTCCATAACAAGAACTTGTATTTCCATATTTATTGGGATATTAATGCACGAAATAAGTATACGTATACGGGACCGCTAAGTGATACGTAGGATATGCACTATGCAATTCCAAATCCAACTAACACAAAATAAAAATAACATTTTTTCTATAGAATTATTTAGATTGCCGTATCCATTGGTGGACCATAAAGTAAGACCAACACACCTACTTTCTTTCAATTTTATTTACTATATCCTTTAATACAAAATAAATATATTCATCAATCATTTTGCTTAGCCTTTCCCTTCGTCACTATTAACGTTTATCTCTCAAATTTCATTTACTCTATTTCCCACAATGCTCCCATTTGCCAACTACTACATTTCTTCACCATCTATCTCCGAGAAGAACATTAGCAACAACAACGTAAACAAGAGGAGGAAGAAGAAACGGGCCATGACGGTTTATGGTGGTGGAGGAGGAGGAGATGATTTAGCGGTGGTGAAGGCGGCGGCGTGGGCTTGGTACCTAAGGAAAGAAGGCAAACCGATTATGAGAGAGTTTGATCTAACGAGAGCATCAAGAACACCGCGACCTTCACGGTACAAGATCGAAGCAACGAAGAACATGATCCTCTCTGAGAATAGGCTTTTGGCTGAGAATAGGGTTTCTACTAAGTCTCCACTTTGGTACACGAATTACCCTTTTCGTGGGGATCAAGAAACGCAGTACTCTCGTCTTCTTGACACTTACGAGATCAAGAACATCTCCAAGAGGCTTAACATTGATGATACTAGTTTCTCCGCAAGTTTAAGCAGTGTTTTGAGGCACAACGGCAATGATCATCATAATCATAATCATAATGATGATTATGGTTTTGATGATCATGGTTTGTTGCAGAAGAGAAATGGTAAAGATAATAATAATACTACTACTAGAAGTAGAACAAACAATGACAAGAGTTATAATGGTGGCTTCATGAAAAAAGTGAGCAAGAGAAGTTTGTGGAAGGGAATGATTGTGATGGGTCCAGGGTCGACGGTTTGTGGGAGAAGTGATGACGTGGCTTCGCAGGCCGGCAGAAGAACGGTAAAGGTTGCGGCGGCGGCAGAGGCTCTGGTCAGGTCGGCGGCAAGTGGCAAGACTCAAAGTGGTCGTCGCTAACTTTAGTGGTTCTTGGGTTGTTGAGCTTTGAAGACTTTTTAGGCTGGAAGGGACTTTTTCTTTTGAACAATTTTTTTGTTTTGTTTTATTTAATTGTACATTTCTTAATTTCAGTTTCTGATTTTCACTAGCTGTGTATTTTTAACACGTTTGAGTAAATATTTACATCTTAAGGAAAATAGTGACAAAAGTAAAAAATTTAATTTGTTCTTTGCTCAGTTGTAGTTATATATTTAGTTATTTACTGACAATTTTGATGAACCCGATCGAACAAAATTGAACCATTACCCAATGCATATCCGGTTTAAAATCATTGGTTTTCACTAGTTTCAAAAATTTAAAAGAAATGTTTAATGTACCTCTAATTGATACCCCTTATGTTTCATTATATATATATATATATATATATATATATATATGAAATTTTAAAGATTTATTTGTTTTATTATATAGGATATTTTACAAATTTCAATGCAACTTTTAAATATATTTGATTAAAAGTTTATATTAATTATAAATATTTAAAATTTATTTGGGTAACTAAATTAATTGTATAATTAAACGAATAAAATCTTAATATATTAATGTTTAGATACCCAAATAAATTTTAAATATTTAAAATGCTTTTAGTATCCAAATAGTAACCATGTAGCATAATTTGTGTATGCGTTTGCCGTTTTCCTAGGCACAGATCTGACTGCATGTGTTAAATATTATCCAACGGAACAAGTCAATAAACTCAATTAACTTTATAGCGATGAGAACTCTAGTTTAATATACACATGGTGGGTTTCAGTTTTAAGTTTTGTATTTTACGAACATGCTCGCAATACTCTACTATTTTAATAATCCAATTCGATTCGTGTTATGAAGTTAATGAGCAATTAGTGACCCCAGTTTAAAATAATTTTGGAGCCCACTAAGAAATCAATCAAACACACATTAAAGAGAAAGAATAAAATAACGAATAAAGCCCAATTCATTTGGAATTTGGGCCACATGGTAAGACTGAAACTAAATTTTAGGCTTTGTAGTGCAAAATGATTGGAAAATGTATTTTTATACTGTAAAGTGTGATTTCTTACGTAAAGAGTTAATTTATATCAAACTCTAAAAAAATTTGAATTTTATATCCGAATTTTATATTTAGTGTCTAATTTAGAATTGTAATTAATGGGTGTTAGTCAACCATTACGGTTGCTGAGTCAATTGACAAGTGTTTGATTTTATGGTTTAAAACGATATCGTTTTAAGCGTTAGAATTAAAATCTTTTAAAAAATTTCAAAAATCAGGTCTCGAACCCACAACATTTCACTCATTTACGCAGTCCATTACCATTTGATCGACAACTATCGTGAAACATCGTGGGTTCGAGATCTGATTATTGCTAAATCATATATATGAAAGTTGGCCAACTCTCTCCATATGAGTGCCACATCATCACACAAGAAAATGACATGTGTCATTCTAAAATATTTAATTAAGAAAATTAACAAAATTAAATAACTAAAAATAAAAGCTCTTCATTGCATTTAATCCTCCATCAATCATACACTTAACTCATTTCTTCAAAATAAAATAAAAGTACAAAATTATGTTACTAAATTAAGCATTAATTTCATTCTACTCTTCTTATTTTATTAATTTGTTTATCAAAGGTCATTACTCGGCAATGATTAAAAATTTATTTGTGTTGTAGTTTAGTTGTTTACTATCTAACCTCTTATTAGTTTAGTAATTTTACTTTTAGTCTTTTCTCATTATTACGTTTTGTGATTCATATACGATTTATCATTAGGACCTTCTCTCTTTTCATTTTTGTATCTTATGGTAAGTTGGTAATATTAACCTGCAAGTGTTTCCAAGTAATGAGTCTTTCAGACGTTAGATATACCAAGAAATTCAAAACACGACCATTTATTTTATATGGCTATATGCAATAGTACATAGAACAATGAATTGTTTAATTATAATCAAGTTAGCCAAGTTTCAAACCACTTGACACAAGTAACATAATTACATATCATTATATCAAAATATCATATATTGTTATTGTATGTATTCATGATAGTGAAAAAATATTAGGATCTTACATATATAAATAATCAAATTTATACATAAAAATATATAAATTGATATTTGAGTCAAAAATGAATCTAATCATAAAAATAATAATAACATAAGATGGATCTAATTTTATAAACTACACAATAGCAAACAAAAAAGTAAACATAAATTAGCAATAAGAACAATTAACATAATATGTTTTTAATAATTTTCAAAATAAAACCACGCATAGCGTGGTTATTCATCTAGTTTTGATAAAACTTCAACTCCAACGCTTAAAATAACATCGTTTAAGTCACGTCATCAAATACGTGTCATCTGATTCAGCAACCGTAACAGTTGACTATCATCTGTTAATTATGATTTCGAATTAGACACTAAATATAAAGTTTAGGTATGAAATTCAAATTCTTTGGGGATTTGGGTATAAATTAACCATACATGTTTGTTCAGGTATGAAAATACACTTTGCAGTTTGTACATGTATGAAAATACATTTTTCCGCAAAATGATCCGCATGGCTTAAATAAAACGGATTCACCTAAAATTATAATATGTTGTTTTTAAGACTGAAAAATAGTAATCATTCGTCTCTTTTTAGTTTAGAAATAATTATAAACTAAAAGGCGCTAATACCAGTCAAATCGTGTTGTGTTACCAATACTTGACTAGAACATGGTTACATAAATAGTCTTAACTTGAAAAGTCAGAAAACATATATATCAGATTAGAATAAGAAACTGCATCAAATCACATTAGACGGCTGAGTTGTTGACATAAGGTGACATGGCAGAGTTGGAGCACTGGATGTGACGAGCCAAGAATCTTTGATGACTTGGCATGGAGATCAGAGACTAAATTTGTTGAGAAGATTTATAAATATTTTTCTTACCAAATAAGAAAAAGGGATAAAATTGAAAAACAAAGAAGATCCCAAGCATTGTTTCTTGGAGATCCTAGGTTTAGGGTTCTGGAGTATAGTATAATATTCTAGAGGTTGGCCATGAGCCGTTTACGCATTCTAGATATTGTCATATGGTTGTAAACTTCGAAGCCACAAAAAGAACTTAGAAGATGAGTGTTGTTTTAATTCTCTTGATCTTTATGGGTGAGTGATAAAAAAAGAAGCAGAGAGAATCATGTTTTAGATTTGTTCTTAGTCGGATTTGATTATTCGGGGTAGAACAGATCAAGTAACTGCCGAAATAAAAAGATCCTTGTAAAAGATCGTTTATCAATTAAAACATGTAACAATTGTTTGATTTGGTGTATCGGAAACCTATGTTTACCTCTATACCAAAAAAATATTTTCATCAGAGAACATTGTTCTGGTAACTTGAAGTATACAAGTTACCATTTACAGATGCGAGTTTGACAAAGAAACAATGTTGAGATTGATATTTTAGATTGTAATGACCGCATTATGGATTATAAGTTTATCAATTGTCTAATTTAGTTCTTTGAAAATAACTATTAGGACATAACAATTGTTGCTATAAGCGGTACAAAAAAAGTTCAAAGTACAAGTGATTTGTAGAGTGTACTTGTAAACTACATTTTTTGAAGATGAAATTATTTATATATATAGATTTGTTCACTCTGATAAAAATAAAATTTGATCTCCACCAAATAGGGAAAATATATATAAATTTCTTTTATTTTTTTGCCATTTAGGATAAAACAATTGTAATTAGAAGCGGTATACAAAATTTTGAAGTAAATGTGATTTATAGAGTGTATTTTTAAACTACAAATTTTTAAGTTGATATTATTTATATAAATAGATTTGTTCACTTGTAAAAAACATTTCGAACTCCACCAAATACATATGTAAATATATATATAGAAGAAAATCTAGGAATATACATATGTACAATTCTCAAACATAGAGATATGGGACTGAAACGCAGCCATATAATTTCTAGATATACAGAATCCGTGTATAAGGTGAATTTCAATCCTTATTACTATTTATTTCCAGAGTTTAAAAATAAATATCAAAGTTGAAGCTATTGTTTTTTGATTCTATAGGCTCTTGAGATACTTGGAGAACAAGTTAAGATTTCTGAGACTATGGTTGTCTAACAAATTTTTATTTTCCGGATGAGGATGAGAACTAGCAAGCAGTTTCACCAAAAAAAATTAAACTCTTTAATAGTTGAGGTGTTTAATTCCTCCAAGAGTTTTATTTCTTATTTCTTCAATGTTATTGCAATTGACTGGTTCATTTGTTTGACTGAAAGCCTTAAGGAATCCAATGACTGTTAACATTGATGAGATCTATGCTGCCAAGATCTTGGAAGTAGACTCGCACAAATCTTGCGTTGTTTGTAGTATGCTCTTGAAAAGTAATGATGTTGGTTCCACCATTAGTCGAGTGAAAAATGCGAAGGTGATATATCTTTGTTTATGCTTTTGATTGAATATATGAGAAGCTTGTCTAAACAAATACATTTTCTTATGCTAGGTTGATGTTGTCCCTGATCTCGTTTATATTTTGCTGAGTAGGTGATGAGCTGATGAGCTAAAAAAAGCTTAGGCTTCTTTATGAATAAAGCATACGCGTTTTCACCTTTTTGCATCTAGATTTGTTACTATCATTTTAAAATGTGGCTGAATTTTATGGTGATTTTTAGCTGAATCTAGCTGAATAACCGAATGTATAAATGGTAACAGCTTAATCTGGCTGAATTTTTTAAAAATAAATTGTTAATTAAAATTTCTCCACTTTTCCACAAGAATTCAGCTATATACAAGTTACCATTTACAGATGTGAGTTTGACAAAAACAAAACTGTTGAGATTGATATTTAGATTGTAATGACCGCATTATGGATGATAAGTATACCAATTGTCTAAATTAATTCTTCGAAGATAACTACTAGGATATAACAATTGTAATTAGAAGCAGCACAAAAATTTTTTAAAGTAAAAGTGATTTGTAGAGTGTACTTTTAAACTACATTTTTTTAAGATGATATTATTTATATAAATAGATTTGTTCATTCTGTAAAAATAATTCAAACTCCACCACATAGGTACTGTATATATATAGAAATGTCATTTATAAGAAAGAAAATTTAGGTTTGTTGTGGCTTCACTAGTGCATCAATATTCCTATTCTTTTTCAACCCTTCTCAGCTTCTCCATCTTATGACTGAGTACCAACCACACTTTATGTCTGCCATAGAATTATTGATGATCGTAAGATGGAAACTGAACCCATCTTGGTCGGTCCAAAGTTGAAATAATGTTATTAACAATTAAAATTAGTCGAAGTAAAAGAATGAAATAATGAAAGAAGTAAAGAACCTTCTTCTTTGCACTATACATTTCTCACTTCAATTGAAATAATGATGGTTCATTGCGTCAATCGAGTCAAACTACAATACTTTCCGCTATTAGAATCATCATTTTCTCGTTTTCGTTTCTCCAATTTATTATTTCACAACTGTTAAGTCTTATTATTATTTTTTATTTTTACAAAAACTGGTTGTAATACATATCAAGACAAAAAAAATATATATATCGTAATAAAGTTTTCTTCACCTTCATTAAATTTGCATAAGGACTTTGGAGAGATAGTTTTACTAAATTATTTTCACAATTCAACGAATAAAGCTAACAGTCGTGTATCACACAGTAGAAATGTATTAGAACATTACTAATCACTCGTATGCAATAATTAAAGTTCTTAACACATATATAATTTTGGGGAATTTCAAAAATCTCTTTTCTAATACTACCATTTTTAAAAAAGGTCTCTTCTCTAAAACTTTCTCAAAATGCTTCTAAAAATTTGAGATGTACTCAAATACGTGTGTAACCTTATTAAAGATTTAAAACATATACAAACTACATTTATATGTATATAAAATCTTATAAATATTTAATAAATATCTTATAAAACCTTGTAAAACCTTATAAATATTTTGTAAAACCTTTTAATATACCTTATAAATACTTGGATCGAGTTTCCATGTATTAGTTACCATTCATAAGTACATTATAAATCTTATAAAATTTTACAAACTTTTCAGATTTAATGAGGTGTTTTTGAAAATAAACACTTAAAACATGCATTTTTGAAAAGACACACCAAAGAAGACATTTTTCAAAAATTCCCTATAATTTTTTGGATGGTACTTGGTAATTTAAAATATATATCTTAGACTTATAATTTGCTTGACAATGACTTTACCGCATTCTAATCTTCTGGTGGATCATGAGGTACAAAATCCATGAACAAACCCATGATAATTTTATGATGCATAAAATAATTTAATTTAATTATGGAATTTCAAAACTAAACTACAATTATAATTCAACCAAAAAACTTAACTACAATGATGGAAACAGAAATGGGAAAGAAGAAAGGAACGTCATTGTCGGGAATAAAGAGAATAATAAAAGGAAAGAAAAGGATGAGTTAAGGGGGAAGAGTACTAAGCTGTCGGCTACTTGACCCAAATCCTATCTCAAAGTTAAGGCTGACCAGCTCATCTTTGGCCCCTACTTCACACTTCCCTACATTTTCAAAGTTTAAAGCTTGTTATTTATCATATTTTTGTTTTTGTTTTTGATCAAATATCTCATGTGTTGCAATGGTCATAGTGTTTTGTCTTGGGGTACATAGAAATCCTAACTGTATTATGGCTTGATACTTGTGTTATAACTCAAAATTATATATTTGTATTGGTTTTGACGGCGCGTATGCTTAATTCTCTAAATTTGAGGTATTTATGGTATTTTTATTATTATTATCGGAAACTCATTTGGAAAAAAAAGAAAAAAGAGATTTCAAGAGTTTGTATATATGTATTTAAAAATAATTTAACAAATACTGTGGTTGCTTAAAAAAAAATTGATGGTACAAAAAATAGATGATACATGTCTTGTGACATATTATTGTTTTTTATTTGGTTCATGTGTTTTTGTGGGTTATTCATTGCATCTTTCTCCTTTCACTCAATTTTTAAAATATGTTTTTGGTTTATAACATATCTTTTATGTCGTGGTGTGATCCTTATTTCGGTCTGATTTCGGTTTGTCTTACTAATAATTAGTAAATATCACATACTCAATAAAATATATAGCCATCCCTGTTTGTCCTCTTTTCTTTGAACTTACTTTCGATTTCTGTAATCAAGGATTATGTTGCAAGCAAGTTATATAATATACACACCAATATTTTACACTAATCAAATCGTGTTCCTCTATATTTTAGTTAAATATACGTTAATGATAATAATTGTAACCACTAGCCTTGACTAGTTGGTGACTAAAAGTTATAATGTGGATTGTGATGGGAGACTAGTTACACAAAGAACATCCGTGAGAGTTCTGAAACCGTATACATGTCTAGATTAAAAAAAAAAACTTAATAAAGTAAACACAGTTTATAAATTTATTTAATATATAAATGTGGCCGAAATCATGACGGTCAAGACCTCGTATTTTCTTTCTTTTCTTTGCGTTTGAGAGAATGTGGCGAAGAATTGCTGTGATCGATGAATATTTCATTTAAAAAAAAAGCAATGTTGCCGAAATATACCACTTTTCTACACTTTTATCATTGTGGATTTTAAACTTCTAAATGTGAGTATATGAATGACAGAAAAAAACAATCAAAAAGTTATGGAGTAGATAGACTTATGGAAACATTAGGAAATGATATTAAATATAATTAAGTAAAGAAATAACATATTCCCATCATTTCAAGAAAATTGATTTATTTATGCTATTCACTAATTTTCTATGATATTTTCATAGTTAGACTACGTGTTTAGTAGCTAACTATCCATTTATTATATTAGTTTGGTTTCATTATTTGTGGCCACATCTTAGACAATCGGCTTAAAGTAGATCTAATTTTTAGATTAATATACTAATAGTACTAGTACCATCAAAACAACACCGAACAAAAACACTTGACAAATTCTCAAATCTAAATCTCATATCTCTCTTCATCCACAAGTCTTTCAACACGAGTCAACAAGCCATAGTGACACATATAAAGATATTTTTATGTAACAAGTTAATAAGAACCATATAATATACAAACGGTACAACAATAAAAATCTACGTGAACACTTTTAATTATTTTGTAGGACATATTGTTCAGAGCCTCATTCAAAACTGATATTAACTATGTACCGAGTCCACCATAAGACCCTGCTCGTAACCGTAGCTGATCATAACCCATTTCCTCACAGTACTCTGCTACAATCAGCTCTAGCGAAACCAACTCTTCTATTGGTCACATCAAACTCAACCCAAAGATTTTGTTGATGAACGTTCCCGATTATATTACTAGCTGCTCCAAGCATACTCGACCGTCCGATTCCAACACAGTGAATCCCACCTCCTACGTTGACCAAAACCCTCTCTTTAGGAACAAGTATCTCAACTCCTCTAGTGAACTGAAACACAAGATCTCCTATCAACCGTTGGATCATTGCCACGTTTCCATCGAAACACATGTCAGCTGTTCCACCGTACACGTAACCTTTCTTTAATCTTCGTCCTACACGTGTCACTATCTCTTCTCTCACTTTATCATAAGCTGCGTCTACTAAATGAGTAAACTCGGATCCTGAATCAACCATTGTTTGACCCGACCCACCTGCATCTGGTCTAAAAACCGAACCGGAAATGTTAAGCTTCTTTAAACCAAATCTAATGCCAATCATCGGTACAGTGTAAGCCAGAGGATCAAGATTCGGCATTCGTTGACTTTCAGGAAAAGTCAACAAAGAAACGTATTTGAATCCTTTAGAATTCGGGTTATCTCCGAGGTAAAACGAACCGGTTGGTGTAAAACCGGGCCGGTTTGATTTAGGAGGGATACAATAAGAGAACTTCGAAATCTTAGCTTGAGAAACAAAAGAGAGACGACCACGATTCATTCCCAAAATACCCCTATCATCAGAAGACTCAGTAGCGCAACCAAGAATCAAAGGAGGGGTAATTTCGGTATTTGAGAAAGTGATTTTTTCTTTGACGAGATTACCCTCAGCGAAAGTTCCATCAGCGTAGAAGTAAGAGTAATGACATAACCGGTTCGAGTCACAAGAAGTAGGAAGGGTAAAATCGGGAATTCTAGGTTTACAAAGAGGATGAGAGCAAGGTAAAGTAGAGAAAGAAGAAGAAAGAGATGGATCAAATGATGTTTTAGGTTTTGGAGGAAGCTTTTTACGATGACATTGAATCCAAGAAAGTTGGCTTCCAGTATCAAGAACCATTTGTTGAGCTTGTGGTGGTGTTCCTATGGGGAGTGAGATGATTAAAGCCATTGAGTATTTGAATCTTGATCGGAAGTTGTATGGTGGAGACGACGGAGATGGGTTTTTCCGGGAGAGGAGAGAGTTGGTGAAGCGGTGAGAGTTTGTGGTTGAGGAGATAGGGAGAGATGTGAGTGGGAGGTGGAGGGAGAGTGAGGTTGAGAGAGATACATAGTTGAGGAAGAAGAAGAAGAAGAAGAGTGGTTTTGGAATGGGAGACATTTTTTTGGAAGTGAGAGAGATGATGGAAAGTAATGGAAGGTGACTGTAATATATATACACTTAACACACACGTTTTCTTACTTAATTTTCAGGTTTATTTAAAGTTTTTTTTTTGGGTATTATTATTTTTGTGTTTAAGGTTGAAAGTAATTTACAGTAATTTTTTAGGAGTTGAAAAAAAAATGAAATATAAGAAAAGTGATGCATTTTTTAAGGGGACGAAGTACAATTTTTTCATCTAAATTAACATTTTTAAAAAATAGGAAAATATATTAATTATGGAGATATATAGAGTTTCTTACAATATGTGTAATGTGTTTAAATGAAACTTTCTTGAACGTGAAGGTAATAACTACTGTAATAACTAGTATAAATTAGTACTAGGAAGGAAATTGTCACAACATTTAAGTAGTATTTTCTTGAAAGTAATTTAACGCTCAAATAACAATTTTGACCAAATGATTTTGTTGGCAACTACAAAAACATTTTTAATTAATGGCTATAAAAAATCGATTACAAGAGTTTCAACAAATAAAATTACGTACACCTCATATACAGCTTGCGGACTTAAGAAAACTATCTCATACGCAACTAGTGGAATTTTTTTCTTATATATATATAACAAGTCAAGACATAGTGTTTTTTTTTTTTTTGCCTTCCTTGAATCTGAAGTTCCCACATGTTTTTATACCAGTTATACCTTCTTCTTATTTTTAGGCAATTACCAGTTATACCTTTTGCTAGAGATTTGCCTACAAAATATCTATTTGTAGCAATTTGATTATACTTTGGTTTAATTGACATGGTGGCAAATCGGCGACTGTGGACAACGGATGCGACGATGGTTAGACATCGTAAATTTCTTTTGTTTACAAGAAAGTTTTAAGTCTTTTCTTCGGCCTAAGACAACAAGTCTTTGGTAATAAATCCGATTTATTAGTAAAAAATAACAATAATAATTGAAGTTCCGATTTAAAAGTATATTTTATAATAAAATAATAATTATAGTTCCGATTTTGTATAGCAAATCCGACAAATTTTTTTCACAAATTCACAATAGGTTTGCTAGGGAATTAAATGCACTACGAATTATGTGATTGTGTTGAACATTTTTTGTAATTAATATAGTTGAATAATAAGTCGCACTTCTTCGTTTTATATTATTTTTAGTAGTTGGATTATGTTAGGTAAGTACTTTAACATGAAAAGAAATATTGTTTCTACAATATTCAATTAGGTTTAAATATGATTATTGTTGCAAGAAAAATACTCTGCTAGTTTGTCATGAGTGGCAAATCTTTAGCCAATACCTTAGGACAAGTTTAGCATTACATGATTCGTCTAAATTAAGCTATATATTATACTAGATGATTTTACAAAATTATGTTATACATGACTTTGAGTGATTCATTTTAAAATATAGTTACAATTTAGACTAAACAATTAGTTTATGAAATTATTATTTTTCTTTAATTCAAGAAAAGGTAATTTCTAATACAAGGGCACATTTTGTGGAAATGGGAAAGATGACAAACGATAGTGAGGCGAAAGCAATATGAAATATGGAACACGGTTTCTCTTAAATTTGAGATAATGATTTATTTCATATCTTGTTTTTTTCTTATTAGCTTTTTCTTTTAGAGTTATGATAATATTTGTGTAACACTTTATTATTTCTAAATTTGGGTGGTTACAACTTTCTGTGATGTCTTATTTTAATTGATTAGTTTACCGGAAAGAATTTTCCACTTAAATTGAGAACCGAGCAAAGGTGCCACCACTAGCTTTGCTTTGAAGAACTGAAACCAATAACGCGTTGACGTGAGCTTTTGTTTGTAATTACACAAAACGATAGATTTGATCCAATTATATGTCTATTGAATCTTGTGAAAGTATTTATTTCTTTGTCAAATTAAATGAAACTCAAAATAGTATTGATAACTATAGGAATTTAATTTCCGTAGGACCATGTCTACGTTCATGAATCTCATCAACGGTTGTATCTCACAACATATTTAAAACTATTCAAAATCCTTAACAAAAACAATTTTGATTTTAAATCGTAATATTTTTTTTACTAGTTTTAATCGAAATTTATTTATAAAAATCAATCATGTAAGAATATTTATGCTTTTGCTTTAGGATATGAAAATACTTCTCGTAATTTGTTTACCATCAAATCTTAAGAATTGATTCTCACAATTCCAATTTTTTTTTTTGTTTTATTTGGAAGCTTTAAATGGAGAATGATTTATGGATAAAACACGGCAACATCATTTTACACCGAATGGAGAGCTGTAGAGAAAGCGAGTATAGTTTCAATTTGCAAATAAAATTTGGAATATATAATGTAACATCAACTTACTTTAGAGCTCAAATTTCGATGACACTTCAAACAAAATAAAACTATATAATATAAGAAATAAATACGACAAATCATATGTCAAAGGACAAATAAGAAAAGAGCTAGATAGTCCCATGCTTCTACAGTTCTAGTCCACTTGTCTTGTGAGATGTGGTAACGGGACCAGACTATGTTATCATTAGACATCAAGTTATGATATGTTAACTCCATTAATTATAGTCACGATCAAGATAAGCTCAAATGATATATCTCTTTATAACATTATTGTTTCAATATTGATATTCTATTTATTTTCTCAACAATAAAATACTGTTATGTACATTTATGTGACTAAAGATAAGCTAAAATATTGAAACATAAAAAAAAAAGGCAATACAAAAGAACTTGGTAGTCTTTGTTATGTGTTTTTCTTTGAGTCTATAGGCATTTAGGAATGAATTTGATATATCTTGGTGTTGTGTTCACATTTATTCAGAAGGAACCATTTGGGTATCAAATGAGGATGAACGATCATGAGACGAGAGATTTTTCGCTGCTAAAATCAAACTCAAACTTGGATACAAAATAGAAAAATAAGTTTAATTTTTATTTGTAAGTGGTGTACGGTTTATAAAACTAGCAAATCAATACTTTAAAAACACTAAGGATCTCTTTAGGTCTAACATCTCAACATTTTGGGATATTCTCAGCATGACATATCATTAAAATCGTTATCCAATGAAAATATTTCGATTAATACAACTTAAAATTTTTGGCTAATAATAATTCTTCTGTTCTATATCATTTTTTTTTTGTTAAGGCTTATCTCACTATTGTGGGCTTATTGTTTGAAAAAAGTAGGCTTATTAAAAACTGTAGCCAATCAGCATTTCAATATTTAATAGCAAGTTCACTCTATAGTTTCAATATTTAATTGTAGGCTACATGAACGTCTAATGTTAAATTTTCAATAATTAAACATAAACAAAAGTAAATATTGAGACGAAGAAGAAAAACTAAAAAGAGTGTTCTATGTACTCAAATGAATAAATTAAGTGGTTTAACTTAAACTTCTCCTTATCCACTCTAACAAACTCCAACCATCTAAGTAACTTAGCCATTAATCTAAGATTCTTGAAGTTAATAGTGAAAAATATTTACATATATTAGAATATAAAGACAAATCTAACATTTCTTAAGTTAAAAATATACTAAAAACACAAAAATAAAATTAAACATATACAAAAAATGACTATACGGTATATTTTTTTTGTAAAAGTAAAATATAAAAAAGTATTTATTAATGTCTACATATATAATATAATATAATAAAAACTATTAAAATACGAACAAAGGTAAAATACCAAATCTGAGAAACATTTTAAATTTTAACCATTTATACTTTATTTTCAAACAAAATTAATTTACAAAAACTACCCAACGGCATAAACCACTTGATGCATTTACCTCATGAATGTTGTTCACTAAGAACTTATTCAAAAATGAAAAAAAATATAAAAAAAAAAAGTATGCGGTGTAGCGTTGGTTTGGACCTTCTATTCGTTCTCTAAATTAGAGGGATTGGGACTCATATGAGAACCTTGAAAGCTTGGTGTCATCTCCACAGCAGAGGAGCTTGGCTTTTTAGTGTCCTAGGCTGCATTCTTGTCTCTAATGGCTTTACTTGTAGCCATGGTAGTGATCCCAGATGACTTAGCTATTCTGACATTTCATGCACTTTTTCATGTTTATTGATATTAGGTAGTTGCCGTATGCTATACGTTAATAACTAAAAAGGTTGCAATTTCATTATGCTCACATATCTTTTATCTATTTTATCCATGTTACATAATGTGTTAAAACGCTTTCTATAGTTTTGATCAATTACAAAAAAAAATGGCTTGGGAAGCCTCTTTATTTAAAATTTAATGACATGTATAAATTTCTTTATCTACCTATTTGCAAAACCACCTAATTATCATGCTATGCGGTATTTGATAAGTGTAACCCACAAACATGAAAATGCTTAATGGACAAAATACCCATAGTTTAGGTACATGAGTGATGTTTGGGTAAGAATTATATTGCAAAACAAATTAAAGTTAAAATGAAACAAAAAGTAACAATTTATTTTGAATCATGTCTATTTCTTAAGTACACAAAAAAGGGTTAGTAATGAGAGACATATATATATATGCAGCTATCTCCTCAATAAAAAAACATAACTAGAAGAAGCGCATCAAGCCACCCACTGTTCCTGTTGGAATTGTGAATATGGTATTATACTCGGGAGAACTTTATACGATTATTGTCTCAGCATGCTTGAGTTTAAACCTAATTTGTCATTACAGGTACCATATTTGGTAGTTAAGAACAAGGGAGATCACAAATCTTTGAATGTAGGTGCTATGCTCTTGATCACTGAAACAAAAGCCCCATTGGGTCGTGTGGATGGGTACTTCTTTGGATCTGTAACGAATCCTCACTATATTGTGAGATTGGCGGATTCAGAGATGTAAGTCCCTCAAGGTATAAGTCTCTCGTTCATCGAGGAATTTACACAACATATTGAGGAAGATGATATGTAGAAGAGATTTCATTATCCAACCGGATATGAGTATGAGTTAATTGAAGAAGAAGGTGAGTGCGGCCCAACGGAAGTTTTGGGAAGGACTTCATATCATCCTAGTACTTCATAATTTTTTGTAAAACGGAGCACTCAATCAATATTATTCTCAAACAAAAAATGAGTATTTTTACATGTGAGCTACGAAATGAACCGTCAAAATACATGAAATTTCTACATTAAATTTAACTTTCTACCTTGTTTTATATCTTAGGATAATTTATGTTCCAAAATTGTTCGAAAGAAATTCATGAACCAACAATAAAGAGGTATACTTTTTTTTGATAATATTGTTTTCATCACAAGTCTATTTTGTTTACTTTAACGATATTAATATGTTGTATATTTTCTTTGCATCGTGTGATACCATACAAAAGGCATCAAATGATTTGGGATCGAATTAGTTTAGGTCCATTACAATGTTATGTCTGACTCATTTGTTTTCCAACTCCCTCGAACATTTAATATGAAGATGAAGATATTGTTGATTAAAGATATCGTTGACCTCATGACTAGCATGATCATGATAATATTATGAAAAATTACACTGATTCTGGATTGTCTTTCTCATGGCAATAGTCCAATGCTACATCTAATCAAGGTAACTCCGATTACAATTTTTTTGGAGCAAACACCGCACAAATGTTCAATAGTTTGATGATTCATCTAATGGATATCAAGGACAAACTCATTACAGTAAAACCTCTATAAATTAATACTCGATAAATTAATAACCTCTATAAATTAATAAATTCTTCCGGTCCCGAGTTGGGACTTGTGTAAAAATGACATAAATCGATAAATTAATAAGATAATAATTTTTTTGAAAATCCTATGTAAACATATGGTCCCATCAATTTCATAAATTAATAATTGAATAAACTTATCAATATATATATGACTTAATATATATATATATATATATATATATATATATGATATTAATTTATATATTTCATATATGAATTACTCTGATACATTGATATTATTATATGTAAAATTTTTAATGAAATATGATTCTACTATTTTTTTGTTTTTCTTAAATTTGTATTAATTCTTGGTAGAGTTCATTTCTAATATCTTGACTTGATCGAAAAGAGTTTGTGTTCTTTTCTAAACTTAATAATTTTTTTTCTACTTGTAATTGGTTTAAAAATATATTTCTTATAAGGATAAAACTTGTTTTCAGATAGAAATTTTTTTAAAATTTACAAAATGAGTAAAATCTCTCTATAAATTAATAATTATTAATTTATCGATAAATTAATACCTCTATAAATTAATAGAATTTCTCGGTCCCAACATTATTAATTTATAGAGGTTTTACTGTATATGGATGGCCAATATATCCGTAATATATTAGCCACATAGTTTTTTAAAACACTATGTGGTTATGGTACATACAATTGTTAATCTAATGCTAGCAATTAGCTATAAGCCAAAAATTAGTTTCCAGGCTATATGTTGCTAATACGGATATTTTTCATCACTTCACAAACATCACTCCAATTTGCGTTGTATATGTTCTTACCTCAACAATTACCGGGTTTCATGAAATGCGTCGATAGCCTTTATCTTTTGTGAGATAGGTCATCTTTGGAATTAGATCTATTATGGTATTACCATGGTGCATGTGTTGTGGTCTATGAAGATCTATGGCGTATTATAAAAACCTAATAAAACTCTTTAGATATCATTAATATAGGCAGCGTTGTTGGGGGAAATTTGACAAACAATAACCAAAAATTGACTCGAGCCAAAAAAAATTGACGCGAGGGAAACAGAAAAAAATTAGGGTTACGGCCTTACGGGAAAAAGAATAAAACTAGACACACGTCCCATGATTGAACTTGAGTAGTGTCTCTAGTGAAATGTTTAAACTGCCACTATACCACGGTGAAATTTGTTTTTTTAGCTTTAGCACGAAATATGTTTTGGCTCATTTGATGAATCCTAGTATCGTTACTTTGACGCCATGAATGTGACTAATTTAACATATTCTAATATTTATCTCATAAGAAATTTGTTCTTTAAAATTAAAAAGTAAAAAATATATCAAATTATAATATATATATAATTTTTTTTTTCTTACCATCTCTTTCTAGCATCATATACAAGATGGAAACAATATATATCTAGTCTCTCAGCTATACTAAGATTCAAAAATTTATTTTTCGAAAGGATTTAAAAGCTTATATTGAGAACGTATTTATTTTCGAATCTAACTGTTTATTATAAACATTTGCATAACATACTTGAATGTAATTCTATATTGCAAAAAAGACAAACAAAAATAAAGAATTTGACCAAAAGAAAAAAGAAGATGCGACATATTTACATGTGGATTAAGGAGACTTCAATACTTGGTGTCGGATTTTTTTAATGAAGGCATACTTTTCTTCTTGCTCCAAGGAGAAAATTTCACAAAATATGAATCCAAAATTATTTTTCATTGATGCAAAAGCATATTCATTCAAAAGAAAAATTGTAGTCTTTGGCACCTAGTCTCATATATAATATATCGATCTAAAGATTATATTATATAAACTGATGTTTTTTAGATATGAAGCAAACAAGAAAACCAAGGATATTAAGAAATACTTATCATCAGGAGCTAATTGAGTTTAACACAATTGAGTTGCCTAAAGTGTTTCTGAGCTGCTCGATTTTCCGCAACCGCCTTGTCGACGGCTTCTTTGCCTTGTTCGTCTGAAAAGATCGTAAAAAGATGAACAAGAGTGTCCATGATGCAACCAAGAAGAGGAATACTTGATGAGCAATTTGAGTTAACTCGAGGAGAAGGATCATCCATATGCTCTTGAAAGGTTGTAAGAGAGGATGAATAAAAGTAAAAATAAAAAGAGATAGTGGTGTATTTATCTAAATCCTAATGCAAAGAGTGACTAGATGTCCACATACTTTTTGACGATTTAAAAAAGTAAGTTGATCTCAAAGAATAAAATGCCTTAAGCTTTTTCATTCTTTCTAGGTGGAAACTTCAAACAAATAATTCATCATCCACTTATTATTTTTAGAATATAGAAAGAAAAAAAAAAAAACTGAACTAGTTAGGCAACAATTGCTTTTTTCAATTTTTGTGTCTAGCTTTTATCTTCAGCATTATACTATACAGTATACAAGATAATGGTTTATTGTTGAATTAATGGTTTTATGTGCCTTAGTTGATTAAAATTTATTCAAAAAAATAGATATATAGATAATTGATAAATTTTCAATCTTCTGTAAAGAAGAAATCCAAATTTTTGATTAAATATACTATAAACTTTATCAATGAGAAAGAAAAAAATAAAATAATAGTGCTGTTAAAAAGTGGTATCAAAATGGTTGTATTTTTGAAAATTTCTCATTAAATAATATTTAAAATTTCCAGCACCATACAAAAAACAAATTTATTAATTATTATTTTTATTAACGTCAACACATTTATTAATATACGAAAACACCACACTAACATCTAAGTTCTTTCAATAATCTACTTAACATTTTTGAAGTACAAATTTGCTCCTCTAATCGGGTCGAGTTTTTTCCTGATTTTGACCCGGAAATCTTCAATCGGATCTTTCCTTAAATTATGGCAAAATTTTAAAAACCCAAATACCTAATAAAATCTAAATTATATATATTTTCTCAACTAATTACTATATCTAAACTCTTTATTTATGGTATATTCTTTACAATTTTTATAGATTAGGAAATCAAATATGATAATTTAATGCTAATATAACAAATTTGAGCTAATTTTCTAAAACCTCTCTACCTAATTTAAACATAAATATATGATTCTCATTTTACTTTTATTTGATCTTATATTTATATTATTTTGAATTATTATAAAATATATATAGTTAATAAATTTTAGTTTTTTTTTAAATATTTTATGATTCAAATTTTTTAAAACAGACATATATTACTAAGAAAAAAAGTATGTGTGTAATCTATATTAACATTTTTTTAAGAGCAAGTTGCACATTTAATCAAGTCATTTTTTTTATTCTGACCCGAAGTTGAGTCATTCAGATCTTTTCTTAATTTCTACAATGATCTAAAACGGGACAATATACCACGGGTGAGATCATAAAATTAACAAATCAAAATACAATTATTTAGTATTTTAAGATACAATTATAAATTGTTTTTACGGGTTGGTCCAAAAACACATACTAATTTAAAAATATATATATTATGAAAACCATTTGAAAGTAAACTTTTAAATTGACTCGAATTATATATCTTTCAAAAAAGTTATTAAAAAATAACAAAATGATGTTTAATTCCACAAGACAGGAGTATATGGTGGGACAGGTTTGGGTCGATATTAATACGGGACAATATACCACGGGTGAAATCCTAAAATTAACAAATCAAAATTTAATTATACAATCTTAAATAGTAAACAAAACAAATACAAATTAAATTTTTTATTTTTTATATACAACGCATGTGGCCCGCGATGTACAACAAAAACTATTATACATAACAAATTCATCAATTTATAAAAAAATAAAAAAAGCAAATAATTAACCCGCGGTATACCGCAGGTCATATCCTAGTTTAAGCTTAAAACCAATGACATATTAAAGTTTCGGAAAATCACCAAAGATATCTCCATATAATACAAATAAAATTCGAATACTTCGTTGACAAGAATTAAAAAAAAAGGAATTTTTAAAATAGAAAGCTTTATAAACTATGATATAACTCATATAAGTAAAATAAAATGAATAAATAATACTAAAAATAATAAATTAAACACTAAGCACCAAAATGATCTGTTGACCAACGGTTTGACTAACAAACTTCAGTTACAAAGATAAACGGCAACGATCTACAACCGTCAGATCAATAAACTCAATCTACAACCGTCAGATCTAAATGGCAATCACGTAAATAATAGTCAACCTCAAGGGTACTTCTAAAACTACACAAATCGCGTTTTGTTTCAAATCGAGCGGGTAAAATTTCCACAGAGCTTCTTCTTCTTCTTCGTCTTCACCGATGCTCAACTCTCTAAAACCCTAAGTCTCAGAATCAAAATCGAACTCAATCATCACTCAAAAATGCCAATCCCAATCTTCGAAACTTGCCGTAAGAGAAAACGAAAGCCGAGAGTTTACAATCTTCAACGATTCGGAGAAGATGGGTTTCCGATACACCGGAACGGAACTTTCCGACATCAAATTAGGGTTTTTTTACGAGATTGTGCCGAGGTTGAAGATTATGATCTCCGTGGTATGCCTGTTTGGTGTACTCTCTTTAGCCATGAGACGAAGAGTTCTCTGGTTCCACTTTACATCGTTGAAGAAAATGTGATTCACTCATCAGAACCATACTGCGATCACTGTCGATGCACAGGTTCGATTCCGTTCTGGGTTAAATCGATTTTGTAGATCGTGTTAATGAATTTCGTGTTTGATGAGAGATTTGAAGAATTGGGTTTTTTGTGTACATGAATTTGTTTCGATTAGGGTTTACAATTTTGTTGTTGAATTGATGATTATGTATCTGAAGTTGTGGAATTTTGGATTCGTTTGGTGAAAGTTTTTAACTTTGTTTTTTTTTTGTGTTGTTTAGGTTGGAGTAATCACTTTGTGTCCAAGAGAAAATATCACTTCATTATTCCGAATGATTCTGAGTGGAGTTTGCCATTAGAAGAGGATGCTTTTGATTTTCAAACTCATGCTTTACATGGTTTGATACATTGTAATGGTTTTGGACATTTGGTATGTGTCAATGGTATGGAAGGAGGTTCAAAGTACTTATGCGGAAGAGAGATTGTGGAATTTTGGGATCGGATTTGTAATAGTCTTGGAGCAAGGTAATGGAGATAACATTTATCTGTCCTGTTTGCGTTTGTTGGATTTTGCTTGGAGATTTATGGAATGTGTTCTTGTTGTAGGATGATTACGGTTGAAGATTTGGCTAAGAAGAGGTCTTTGGAATTGAGGTTGTTGTATGGTGTTGCTTATGGTCACTCTTGGTTTGGTAGATGGGGATATAAGTTTTGTCGTGGGAGTTATGGTGTGAGTAAGAGTGATTATGAGAATGCTATTGAGCTTCTAGGCTCACTTGAGCTTGATCGGATTGAGTGTGATATCAGTGAGCTTGGACAGTCTAAGGTGATCAAACAGGTTATTCGATATTATAGAGAAATGAGTGAAGGCCATTTGAAGACAGTGAGAGATCTTTTGCGGTTCATGCTCATTATTAAGTCTCATGCTTCTCCTCAAAAGCTTCTTCCTGCGACTCCTTCTCTCTTGACTGATTCTCCACATCAGAAAAGGTCAAATAGGTTGCTTTTGAAGAAAAGCGATGTTGCGGATAATGACAAGTCTCCGAAATATAGGAACTATAGTACTGTCGCTGCAAATTTGGGTAGTAGATGGCCTGTGAGGAGACTAATATTTGCAGCTGAAGTGATAGTAGATTCACTGAAAGAGATGAAAGCATTGAAGCCGAATGGTATGACTCGACAAGATGTTAGGGATTCAGCTAGATTGCATATTGGAGATACTGGTCTGCTGGATTACGTGCTGAAGTCGATGAACAATGTGGTCGTTGGGGATGTTTTGGTTCGACGTTATGTTGATCCCATGACACGTATTCTGCACTATACAATCCAGGAGCTTGATGATGCGATGAAAGCTGTAGAATCGAAGAAAGAAGAAGCTGTGGTGCTAGAGGAGATTACTCCTTTGAGGATTTTTACTCCATTGAAAGCTGGAGCTGATGTTTATGGAGATTTGTTGTTACTATACACAAATGTGCTGTTGAACTATCCAGAATCTGAGCTAGTGAGATCTGCAACTCAAGCAATCTTAGACAGCAAGCACTTCGTTAAGGAGTGGCCTTTATGGGACGACAACAATGACAAAGTATTACAATTTGTTTGCCGTATCAATCCAAGTTTGATTGATATGAGATCAGAACAGATCACAGAGCTGCCTCCAGGTGAATTAGTTACAGTGCCATTACAAGCCACAGTCTTTGATCTAAAGCAAGCCATTGAAGACACTTTCAGAGATACTTACTGCATCTTGTCAAATTTTGTGGTGAATGAGATTGAAGAGGTTAAAGAAGATATGAGTTTGACCGAGTCTTGTTCTGCTTTAACAGTTAGAGGTCATGGGATTGATTTGGAATCAAAACTCAAGTGTCAAGGTGGATGTGATACATGGATGGTGAAATGTATTTGCAGGGCTAGAGATGATGATGGCGAGAGAATGATATCGTGTGATGTCTGCGAAGTATGGCAACATACACGATGTTGCGGTATCGATGATTCAGATACTTTGCCTCCACTTTTTGTTTGCTCGAATTGCTGTGAAGAATTTGCAGAGCAACAGAGGAAAGTGTTGCAGCCCAAATATGAGTTTCCGAGTTCAGAGAACATGTTTCTGATCGAATCTGCAGATGCTTTCTTTGGAGATCAGAGATGTCTTGGTATGATTTTCCCTGAAGAAAACTATCTCTTGTAAAAGTCAGTTTAGGATCAATACATTGTAGATAATCAATTCTTTTGTTAATGAAACAAAATTGTATATGTGAGTTTGGCTTTGTGGTTTACAAGTTGGTTAAGAGACTCTGTTACAAAGGGAGGGTTCTAAAAACAGAGAAAATCCATATCAAACCGCCGGTCCAATCCGGTTTTGTGGTGTTTCCTCTATACAAAATGTATCAAAATGGTTTCTTAACATGTTTAAACTCAATAGAAGAAGAATCAGAACGATCAACAAAACCATTCATCTTCATAACTTTATTCATCATCTTCAACAACTCAGTAACTTTCTCCTTTGTTCCTTCACCACATCCAACTTGTAACATCACAACAAGCTTCTTAAACGCACCTAATCTCAACGCTTCTTCAACTTCATACCCATCTCCACTTTTACAAATCTTCCACATCACAGAAACCAAATCTTTCTTCTCAGAAATCTTCAAAATCTTCTTCACTAAAATCGGTATCACCAACTCGTTTCTTCTCAATTCTCTCTTCCTTCTTTAGTTTCACAAATAGTGTTTATTACCATTAACGCTTTTTCACAAACGCTGTTTTCAGAATCCACTAACATCTCCACTGTTGTATTCACAAGATCCAAATCAAGAAACCTTGTTACGGTTTCTTGATTTGTCAAGATCATGTGGTGGATTGATGTTAATGAGTAGACGCATGTAGTATCGCGATTAAGCGATTTCAAGAACGCTTCTTCGACGCCATTGATCTTTGTTAACGCGTGAACGTGAGCTACGTTAAGCTCAAGAAGCTCTTTTATCACAAACGCTGCGTTTTGATCTCCGTTTCTCAAAAGTTCCACTAAACGATTAAACGACGACTTAGTGGTGAGTTTGGATTGACCTTCTGAACCAATGGGAAGCATCCACGTCAGCACAGACACAATCTCTTCCAATAATAATGACGCGTTTGCGTTTTCGGAAAACGCGTCGAAGCAAACACAAAGAACCAATCCGGCGCCGTTTTCCTTAACGCATTTTCTGTTCCTCTCGCTCTCTTTTCCCAACATCTTCAACTTCCTAACCATCTCGCTGCACGCGGCGTAGTCTCCACGCCGCGTAGCAGCAGATAACCTCCCACAAATCTCAGAGACTTGATGACTCGTCACGGGTACACGTGGCGTCGGGATTCTCTCAATCCCGCCGCCTAGTGATGACCCACACCAACCTTGAATCATTCTCCGAATCGTATGATTCGGAATCTGCTCCAAACTTGTCAAAACCGTGTTAGTAACGGGACAAGTTTGGTACCCGGACTCGAACCACTTCTCAATGTTTTCGCGGTCGTAAGTGATCCCCGAAGCAATAATCACCGGATCTTTCATTAGCTCGTAAGATATCGGACATTGAAACTGCGACGGGACCGTTATCTCCACTTCCTCCGAGCAACTTGTCACCGGAATTGTCTCCTTCTTGCTTCCACGACGTCTCACTCTCAATGAAAGTCCCATTATTTGACCGTCTCTTGCTAACGAAGAATAAGTGGGTATGACATTTATATATGTATGTATGAATGTATAAAATTTTTAGGGATAATAAATGTTTTATATTTAAATTAGTCGTTATCATACGCTTCTTGAACGCGAGTGGGTCAAAGTTAAGTTTTAGGTAAAAGAAAAAAAAAATCACGGGAAAAATGAATTTTGAATAATGGAGAAGGTTTATGTCATATTATTCGCTAGCTGTTAAAGAATCGTAAAAATTGACCGTTGAATGTTTGAATTTAATGATATTGACAACTAATGCAGAAATAGGAAAATATAAAAGTTCTTAAAACCTATTCTTGGGTTGGCTTTTTTTTTTCTTTTGGTTTTGAGGATTGATTTTCTATTTTTTTTTTTAATTGTAAACATCTTAAGCGTTTTTGGTATATTTTGATAAAATTATTATTTCTGGAAAATAAAAGAAATTAGTACAATACGTATAGGTTTATAAAAAATTAATTCTTACAAACCAAAGTTAAACCGAATTGAAATTTGATTTGGTTCGGTTCGGTCACTATTGGAAGCCGTAGTGAGAATTAGGGCGGGGCAAATTAATCGAACCGGAACCGAAGCAAAAAAAGAACCAAAGCAAAAAAGAACCGAACCAAACCGAACTGAAAATTTAAAAATAACCGAAAGGATATTAAATTCTAAAATCGAAAGAACCGAAACGGAATCAGTACCAAACCGAAAATTTGAAAATAACCAAAAATACCCGAAATACAATTATATATCCAAAAATATTAGTTATTTATAGACCAAATAATTAAAAATATATAGAAATAGTAAAGTTACTCAAAAATAATCGAAAGATATCCAAAAATATCCACAAATAACCGAAATATCCAAAGCAAAATACCGAGTGGATATTAAATTTTAAAACCAAAAGAACCGGAACTGAACCGAAACCGACCCGAAATTTTAAAATATCCTAATGGATACTAAACTCTAAAACCGAAAAAACCGAAACCGAATGGAACCGAACCGATAATCGATTGAATAACCGAACGCCGAGGACTAGTGAGAATCCATACAATAGACAATATGTTTGTCTTATCAAAAAATATTTAATATAGAAAAATGAAGAATAATGTGAAATCGGCTAGAGATTGACTAAGTCAGTGGTCAAGAGTCGGTGCATGAAAACGCTACCATGCGCATATGGACATTACGTAACGTTCTTACCTGTTTGATAATTCGCTTGAGATTTTATTAGTCTGTCCATATTTCTTCAACTACATATAATCTTCTTTAAAAAAAGAGAAAATAATGTTAGTAAGAAACACGGCAACACCTATCTCCAACTCATAATTTGAACTATCCCGATATTGTGTTTTCCAGCTAACTTTTTGTTCGACCAACATCTCGACCAAAATATATTTACACAAACTGCTTCATTTGTAGGGCTTAATTGTTGGAGAGTTGGGCTTCATATTTGTAAACTCTTTTAGTGGATTTAGTGGGTTTAAGACTTTGACATACTTCGAGAGACTTCACCCTTGGAATCTCTTGTTTAAACACGATTTGCTACCATCGATAATCAGATCCACAAATTTTTTTCACACAAATTATTGGGCTTTCTAAGCCCATTTCAACTCCTCCGTTAGTATGATATTATCCGCTTTGAACCTACATGTTCAAGCCCGCACGGATTTGTTATTGGGCTCCTTCCCAAAAAGCCTCATACTAATTGGAGTTGGACTTTACTTATATATTAGAAACTTCTTTTCTAAACTTCCGATGTGGGACGTTGGTTTGTACCCAACACAAATAACATGTTTACTTTTAAAAAAAGTTATTAAGTTATCCTTGTTTTTTTTTTTATATAGCACCATATTGAATAAAACAAATGCTATTTGTTTAAATCATGTTCAAAATCTTTGATAATGTGAAGGTAAAACTGTAATCAGCCTTTCAAAAAAAAAAGTTGTAATAAACGAAAAATGTTATTACGTATAAAAATTAAAACAATGCCACTAAGATTATTTAGATAATCAATAGAAAAAACAAGGTTAAGTTAGTGAAGAAACAAGTGTTAGATAAACATGTGACTTGTGAGTGCTGATTTTGGTCAAAAATAAGGTTAACCCGACCAAAACTAGCACTTACTTGTTGATAAATGTAGCTAACCATTACTTGTGTCTCTTCAAAGCTTTTGTATCTTGGTATATAGTGTGAAGAAACAAGTGTTAGATTGGTAAATGGGTTGAACTGACTTTAGATTAAATTGCAGATTGTAAACGGTTGTAGCAAACCAATGAAACCATTATTCGGTAGATGTCTCATGGTAAATTGTTTCCATTGGTGTAAAGAAATTGTGTCTCCTTCTAACCCTTGAAGCATATATATAATCAAGGTATTTCAATGTTAAATCATTGAGAAAAGATGATGCGCTTGTGCCTTCTATGAGCATCTCTCAAAAACCAAGTTTAAAACTCTGTTACTGGATTCGAGTAACGTAGAGCAGGCCCGTGGCTATGTAGAGAAAATAGAAACATTGGCCTACGGCCCTTTCAAAAAAAAATTATTAACCCTTTGAACTTTTGTTTTTATAATAATTGCAAACATAGTGGTTTAATGCTTTTGTTTTTTAACACAAGGTTTTGAAAACAAAGATAAAGAAAACGAGACTACGTATTGAGTTATTGATTATGAGTTATAATTTGCAAACTAAATTATAACTTGTAAAAGAGTTAGTATATCTTATGATGATTAGTATTTTATAAACGTTATTTTATATGTATCCAAGTAGAGTTTGGTCTTGGGACAAATCCCAAATCCTTCCAAAAGAAATGTTGTATATGCACCCGTAGATCGATTTCCCATTTGTAAAGGGACTATTCTTCAAAGGAGAGCTATTAACCCTCTTTAGTCTCACAGATTATTAAAAATTATCTATATTTTATATGAGTTGATGTTTTTTTTAACACCGCCTCTGGACCTCTGGTCTCTGTAAGACTGTAACCCTGGGCACGGCTCTGCGTAGGAGTGCGTAAACTTCAAATCTATATACTTCTCTTGGTTAAGACTGGTGATACAAACTTGTTCACCATTAGAATATCCATAATCATCTTTTCCGATAAATTGCATGTATAGTTCAAAAAAAGGAAATGTTATTTACTTCAAAATAAAATTCTAGTAAACGAAAATGTTATTTACCTCAAAAAAAAGGAGACCAAAATTATTTAGATAATTAATAGAAAAAATAAGGTTAAGTTAGTGCATGTACCTAAAAAAAATGAAATTGATCCTATATTTTATTTTTATGTAAAAAAAGGTTAAAGTTAATTGAAATAAAAATTCTGAGATATCATATACTTTTGCCCAAAAAAATAAAAAGATATCATATAAGAGAATTTGTTATTTGTTTACTACTATACTTTGTCTCAATAGAATTTTGTACTATCTTGTACAACGAATTAATGATTACCTGTTTAGTAGTACTGTGTATAGTGTGAACATTAAGCATCTATCAATATCGATTACCTTTGGTTTTTCTTTTGGGCCATAGTACTAATAAACGTGTTAAATGAATAAAGATCTCAGTGTCTTTTTCCAAATTCCAGAGCATAATCTTGGTTTGGTCTAAATTTTCTTCGATTATGAAAGAAAAATCATATAAATAAGAAATAATGTCTCTTTTTTCTTATGAGACACAAAAGTACAAATGTTAGAAAAAGTATTACTATCTCTCTGTTCTCTGGGCTGTATTGAATTGTACTTATTTAAATACAACTTTCAATTGATGATAAGAGTAACGATAGTTCAAGGTTTTTGTATTTAAAAAAAAAAATGAGCCTAACAAAACAAAAAAATAATCCTTAAATATAACGGAATTATTATAGTCCTGAACAAAAACTTTGTTTATTTCTTTGAATTTGTTGAACTGTTACCAAACGTTGTCTTATTGATTTTTAATTTCTAAAAATACACTGTCCTTTTCTTATTTTCATGTAACCAAAATATAAGTTTGAAATATTTGAATATTAGCCACAATCTGAAACTTAAATTTCCTTATCTTACTTTGGATGCTTATTACAACGTTCAACACTCTACCTACATATACCATGATAAAAAAGTTGTGAATTTGTGTCACCAGATACTAACTTAATCCAATATTGATATCTATTAATATTAAGTACTAACTATTAAGGACTTGATTGGTTCTCCCGCTATTACCCGCCTAGCGGTTGTTAGCGGTTGATTGCGGTTGATAGCGGTTGGTACTAATCATAGAAACCGCTATATACCACTTCAGACCGTTCAAAATCACAAAAATATTTTGGTTGAGATCAAGTAGATGTCAATTTATAAAGATATTAAAAAAATGAAGATCCAAACAAAAGAGACAGCCATGTGAAGATGGATCCAATGCCAACCTCTCTACCTCACTGTCATTTACCATTTCCAAACAAACTTTAAGTACACACGTCAACTTTTCTAAATCAACAAAACAAAAAAAATATAACACTCAACATCAAATACTATATTAAGAAAACCCAAATTACGCCCTAAATGTTACTTGCATCACAAGAAACATGAAAGAATTGTGAGGGAATAAGAGGAGAGGAAACACAAATATACAAAAGGAGAAAATCAAATCTGGGTTTTGAGGAATCTCATTCATCGTCCATCTACTGAAGTGAATGACTCTGCGAATCCGTATGGTCTAGTGGGAATACTCATCTGCGTGTTGTCCAAGCTAGGTAAAAGTGATGAAGTCGAAGATTCGAGATCACTTCTTCCTTCATAAGCTTGCCATTTCTTAAGTGCTTGAGGCAAAGACATGTCGAGATCGATACCGTATATGTCTTCTGGATTCTGATCTGATGGTTTCCATGACTCGACAAGCGAGGACAAAATGTTGACTGCGTGTCCCATGTCTGGTCTCTGGTAAGGCTCACGGGCACAGCAATGGCCTGCTAGTTCAGCAACAGTGTGAACGCTGGCTAGGGTTTCTTCGTCTAGGTCTATTGTCGGGTCGATTGCTTTCTTGAATGATGATTCTTTGTTGATGTACATCCGTTTGAACCAAGAGACTAAGTGAATGCTCTCTTCTGGTTGCGATTCGTCTAGAGATTTTCTTCCTGTTATGAGTTCCATTAGAATCACCCCGAAGCTGTACACATCGACCTTCGTTGTCACTCGACCCGTCACTGCAACAAACAAGATCACAATCATAATCAAGAAACAATCTTACACAAACTGAATCATTAAAACGGATGGACTAACAAACTAACCTGCATACTCGGGCGCCAAGTAACCGAATGTTCCTGCAATTCTGGTTTCAATCGATCCTTTCCCTTCAGGAGCGAGACGAACGAGTCCAAAGTCTGCAACTTTCGCCCGCATATCATCGCCAAGAAGAATGTTGGAAGGCTTAAGATCCCTGTGAATGAAGCTCTGGTGAGCTAATCCATGGAGATACTCCACACCTCTAGCAACATCCAAGGCTAAAGTCAATCTCTGTTTCCACAACAGAGGCTTAAGTCCTTCCTCTGACCACTCAAACAAATGCCTACTCAATGTCCCTTGAGGCATATACTCATACACAAGTAGCTTCTCGTTCCCGTCCAAACAATAACCGAGAAGCGTAACCAAATGGCGATGCCTAACCTTTGTTAAAACCGCAATCTCTGACTTGAATTCCGCGAATCCTTTACCAACAATCACACCATTCTCCATTCTCTTAACCGCGATCTTGGTTCCATCGTGCAATTCGCCTTTATACACAACCCCGAAACCTCCTGATCCCAAAATGTTATCTGAACTGAAGTTGTTAGTCACAGAACGAAGCACTTGGATTGAGATCAGCATGTTTCCTGCTTCCACCATTTGGATATTATCTCCTACCTCGCTCGTACCAGGAAGCGTGTAGGTATCACTTATGCCTCCAACGCTTACACTTGAACCCGCAACTGTGATTTTAACGCTTTCACTGTCAGATCCCGAATGTCGCGGATGCACCACTACTGCATTTGAGCTCTCACCTCTTGTGTTAAACTTTTGCCTCTTTTTGTACCAGCAGAAAACTAATAAACCAATCAACAAGATTGATAATAGACCTCCAAGAACTGAACCAACAATGATTCCTATAAAAGTCGAAGACTTCATTCCTCTCCTGTCCTTATCACCATTGATTCCTGACCCCGAACCACCTGAAGGCGAAGAAGAACCGGGAGAAGGCAAAGAGCTTTTATCCTTTCCAATGTCAGGATTACCATTAGTACTCACAACCACATTGCTTCTAAAACCCGGGACCTTCCCGAAAAGCTTGTTACTCGAAACATCGAGTGTTTTGAGATTAGGTAACGTTGTAAGCTCTTGAGGAATGGTACCCGTAAGATTGTTGATACCAAGAACGATTCTTTGAAGCGATTTAATGGATCCAAACTCGGGAGAAATCGTCCCGGTTAGACCCATTTTCTCAAGATTAATAACAGTAATGTTCCCATTGCTACAAACTATCCCAATCCAATTCGTGCAAGGATCATTTCCTTTCCAACTCTCAGCGAGCCGCTGCGGATAATCAAATGAACTAGCTATCAAAAGTAAAGACTTCACTCTAGAATCACACTCACCAGGACTAGACAAGCAAAAGCTATTCGAATCTTTATCCAAATCAACCGAAACCGAGCTCTTAAACACAGGAACTGGTCCTTGAAGATGATTATTCGTCAAGTTTACAACTTTAAGCGACTCAAGACTTAACAAAGACGCAGGAACCGGACCCGTGAATGCGTTATCCCTCAAACTCAAGCTCTCAAGCTCCTTAAGACCCGAAAAGTCCGGTAAAGGACCCGAAAACGCGTTGGAATGAAGCCAAACCTCCTTCAAACCAGTCATATTCTGAAGAACATTAATCTCACCAGTTAGTTTCTGACCATTGAGCCACAATGACTGAACCTGCGAGCCAGCTAAGCTCAAAGGCAACTCTCCTTCTAAGTTATTGAAAGCCAAATGCAAAATCGACAACCCCGGAAACTCATCCGGTCCGAAAAAACCGGGTAATTTACCGGAAACATTAGCCGAATTCGCCGAGAAATTCTGAAGAGCAGAAGCATTTCTCAAACTCTCTGGAATCTCCCAACCCTTAAAAGGATTATTATCAATTTCTACAGATTGTAACGAAGTTAAACCTTCAAAGACATCACTAGGGATTGACTCAAAGTTGTTATTACTTAACATCAAGACTTGTAATGAAGCTAAACCACTTAAAGAAGGAACAGGACCAGAGATGTTGTTCCATTGAAGCTCAAGTCTTTCAAGCTCTGATAAGTTACGTAGATCAGGAGAAAGTGTACCTTGAAGACCCGAATGCCCGATTTGGATCCGGGTCACACGTTTTGTTCCAGTACAAACGATGTGAGTCCATTTACACGGGTCTGGGTCAGACCAACCGAAAGAACTTGGTGGGTTTAAGCTTTTCTTGAGTGATAGCATCGCTGAGAGATCTCCATCAGAGTCAGCTTTGGAGAAATCAAGAAGTAGAAGGAGAAAGGTTAACGAAAACATGAGAAAGGTTCTTCTTTTCTTCATAGCTTGAAGAAACAGAGGAGGGTGAAGAAACAGAGAGATAGAGAGAGAAGTGTGAATAAAGTTTGAAGCTTTGAGGAAATGGGAAGATGGGCCAGTGAGAGAGAAGGAAGAAGAAGAAGAAGAAGAAGATGAAACTAAGAAGCAGAAGCCAAGGAGACTGCACATGGGATGTCTGTCCCACTAAGCCAATGACAGTTTGGTAACAGATTAGATACATTTATTTTTTTATTTATTTTTTGGAGTTTTTGAGTTTATTAATTTTAATTTTATCATAGGATTGAGATAACGTTTATTTGAAAAATATTAATAAAGGTTATTGTTGATATATTGAGTACGTAGTGTGAGTTGGATTTTTTTTTTTTTTTTTTTTTGTGAGTTGGATTTTGTCAAATGCATCACACAAATGGAATGGTGAACTAAAAAAGCAAAAAGTATAATTTGCTCCCAAAAAAAAGCAATAAATATCTAAAGTTTTGCTTTTTCATATTGGTAAAAGTTGTATTGTTTAGTTTTAGACTAGTTGTTATTTTGTTATAAATTAAATTGCAAAAAATATCTCAGTTTTTTTGCAAAAAATATCTCAGTTTTGCTTCTTTTTTTGTATCTTAGTAAATGATATATATACTAGGATTTAACCCGCGATACACCGCGGGGCAAAATTATATTATATGTATTATATATATATATATATAAATTGTTTAGTTTTTACAAGTTGTTAAATAATCAAATGAGAGGAGGTAATTTGCAGAAAAAACATGGTGAAATTTTTCGTAAGTAAGTTGTGTTTTTTAGTATCCGTGATTTTCAAAATAAAGTTTATCGGATAAAATAACATGACATAGTTTGAATTTATAAACAAAATTTACATTACTTTTATGTTAAGTCAAAATTTATAATCCACACCATTTTTAAAACTACACATAGAAAATAAATTACCGTATAAAAAAATTGCAGTTCACTAATTTAGTATACATATAAAAAAAAAACACAAATCATGGTTATTTAGTGGTATTTTTTATATGAAATTAAGTAAAAGTTGTTGTAACTTGTAAGTCTCAATTTGGACTTTAATCAAGAAATTCAATTACCTAAAGTAGTAGAATCCTTGTGCCAGTTAAACCGTCTGGACCTTTTGTTTCCGAGTAAGTAAATGAGTTAATGACTTGAAAGTTGAAAAGACAGCATACAAAAAATTAATTTTAGGTGAAAGAGATTTTTATTCTATATTCGGTAGTTCACCAAAATAATAACTAAACAATTTAATTGGTTGTATTTTAAAGATCACACATCGAGGGTTCTAGGCTGTCAATGGCATAAGAGTGCAAAAGTTGTGAAAAAGATTGGCAAATGATTCGTAGATAACACACAAAAAAGCATAAAAAATATTACTATAATATGTAGATTATTATAAAAAGTATACAGGTGTTAAAACAAAATTTCATAAAGAAGTCTCGAGTCTCCTCGACTAAACGATCCGCAACAAAGATATACAAACAAATAATAATAATTATTATATAATATAATATGAATATTTTTGTATATTTAGAAAGCCTTTTTCAAAAAAAAAAAAAAAATTGTATATATAATATGAAATATATGTGGATACAATTAATATGCAAATTTATACAAATTTGATGTGTCTGTTTTTAGCAAAATGCTACATGTATCTTTCGTTGCTGTCTCATGAATCATGATGATTTAAAGTCCTTTTATCTTTTTATTTTTAGTTTCTTACTATTATATTATTATTACTTTCTATGGGAGAAAAAAAATGTTTTTGTATGTGTATAAGAAAAAACCAGGTGAAGCTGATTCCCCATGCACATGGCTCTCTGCAAGATCTACAAGAAATAAAAACTTTATAATTTCTAACTTCTAATTATATAATTTTTCATTTTAATAGAACAAAATGCCTTTTTTTTTAAGGTTGGATAATAATTGTGTTTGTAATATTTTAGGGAATGATGATGAATATGGTAGTGAGTGAGACCTGTCAAAAATACTAAATGAATTCAACTTTTTCAAATCAGTGCAAGACATTATTTTATTACTTTATTGAAAACCAAAATATGTTACTTGTTGGGTGTTAAAAGAGTATATCACGTAGCATTCATACCAAGATAATGTATAACTGCAAGGTCTATGGCAAACGTTTATAATGAATGGATGTCACAAACAATACAAAGAAAAAAAACAGGTTAGTCGTAAGGAAGAATTTTCTAGCAATTTTCTCGCTAATAGCATGTAACATAATAGCATGTAACAAGAGATTTATGTTAGAAACCATTATGTTGCAAATAATTTGTCGCAAGTTCAGATCTATCGCAAAAATATTTTCGTAAATATACGATGGTATTGTGAGTAAGAAAACCATTGAAAGATTTCCGTCGCAAACTCATAGCAAGATTTGCGAGAATGTTGCAAAAATGCTACGAATTTGCGATAGAGCGGTTAAACGTGTTTCGTAAATCCGAAGCAAATATACTACAACTAGTGGTTATTTTTGATCCAAAGTGCTTGTTCACAACAATGGTTATCATGCTAGTCTTACCTAACAACCATCTCATATCTTTAATGTATCGAGGATAAGAAAAGCTCACTTGTTTTATTTTCGATGCTGAAACAAAATGTTTTGAATTTGCCAAACTTTCTGCTTGCATTGAATTTTTTTTTGAGACTTTCTAGTGATTTTGAAATTTTATGAGGGAGTTGGTAGGAATTTCGATGAAAAGAGCTATACCATCCAAACAACTTTCATATAAAATGCGGTTACCAAAGTTTCTTTCCAAATTTTGCTATGGAGTTTGTCTTTGCAAACCCATTGCAAATATGTGATGAAAGTGCAAAAAAAGTTGATCTCTTCACTCATTTCTTACAAAATCTCGGAAAATTTTCGATAGATTTGTAAGAACCATTTTATTCACAAATTTACAATATATTTTCAAGAAAACTAACATTTGTAGCAGGTTGCTTGCAAATCTATCGCAAATTATTTCACTCGAGAATTGACTGTTTTTTTCTATAAAATAAAATAAAAGTGTAATTATTTTCAATGAAATTAATTTTTGTTACGAATATACCACATTTCAATGCCAAAAACTACGGTAATTGTTTTTTTTTTTTTTTTTTTTTTTGAACACTAACTACGGTAATTGTTATTCTATATAATTTGCATAATAAACCATCTTTATTTATATTAATGAAAACCCATTAACTCACTAAATATATTTTAAACAAACATAAAAAGCAGCTTCACCAGAAAAAGAAACAAAAACCTAAATGAAACACTAAAAATCTTCAATCACAGCTTTGTGAAGGTAGAATCATCATCTTATGGAAGCCATTGTTTCAGAAATTCGAATAGATCTCCTGTCTTTAAACATGATCGCAGAAGTAAAAGCTCTTTGTTAAGGAAGGGAAGAAGTTTGCCACACAATTTCTTGATGAATAGATATGCATAGTATTACTATAACGAAGATTTGGGAGATCATTAGAGGCATTTTTTTTCCTTAAAGTTTTTTTTTTTTTTTTCGGCAAACTGTAATTTATTCAAATAATAGATTCTTTACAAATCAAACGTTTTAGCCACATCGGCTTGTGAACAGAGTTCTATCCTTAAAGTTTTAAAGTTAGAAAACTACATTTGACTCTTTTTCCTTAATATTTATAAATTTTATATTCTTACTAGTGTTTATTTATTCTTTAGCAAAAATAGAACAAATTTTGTTTTTTTTTTGTTTATCTAGTGATTAATATTATCAACATTCTTTTTATTAAGTATACAATTTGAATCAATTTTGGTTTTCTTAATATGTTATTGAATAATATTTTGGTAAGCTCTTTTTTCATATTATTTTGGTAAGCTCATGAAATCTATTAAAGTGCTAAACATAGACAAATATGAAAGAGAGTATACTATATCATTGAACCAAATGGGTATTAATCAATCAAACAGAAAAAACAAACAATTAGGAAATACATTGTTTTTATTAATATTAATAATTAGATTTCTGTTCATATGGTGTCATTAATTTTCCTTATTTTTCTGAATTCTTTTGAACTAATAGCATGAAAAAATCACTAAAAATGAGAAACTAAATAAATGTCCCAAACTCACAAGGAAAATAACATTAAGAAGAAGTCAAACAAAAATAGGAACTAAATTAATTAAGTCCCAAAACAATTTTTTTGTTTGTTAAGAAGTACAAATAAATTAAGAAAAACTTCAAAAATGATAATGTATTAACTTTTTTTTTTGGACAAAAAATGTCAAAATGAGATTGTATTACCATGCATGAAATATTTTGGGAAAACTTGTGTCTTTTTTTTTTTGTTTCTTAAGTTTTTGTTTTGGTAAATAGCAAGTACATAACAAATTAGCTCTCCGAATTGGATTATGATCACAAATCTAATACATATCTAATAGACTCTCTTTTTTTGTTGACAGCACATATCTCTAATATACTCATTGGTATATATTATTTATATTTGATTAGCTTCCCTTAATTAGCATAAAAAATTCCACTATAAAAAGGGAAAAAGAGGAGCTAAGAGTAACCCAACCAAAAAAAACTTTACAAAGAGATCGAAAAAAATTAGAGGGAGAGAAAAAAAAAGATGCAAATGTTGAAAGGTGGTGTGGTGTTAATCATAACTCTAATCTTGTTGCTACTGACGTCGTCAATGACTGCTATTCGTGAAGACCCAACTTCGATTGGAGTCATGAGAAAGGTCCCAAAAGGTCCCGATCCTATACATAATCCTCCTCATCATTCACTAAAAAATCGTCATTTAATTGGAGACATACATCAAACGGACTTGGAGTTCATAGAAAACTCCCAAGTAGTTTTTAATAATACTATTATAATGATTAGAGATAATTAACATGTATTGTTTTACAGAATAAGTGTAATTCTGTTTTAATAAAACTAGATTTATATTTTTAATCATCCACTTGCCCATATTTTTTATAATGAAAAAATGAGTTTGGCTTTGACAAAAAAAAATGAAAAATGAGTTTGGAATGGTTAAGGTGGACATAGATCATATAATTTGGAATTTCATGATATCTAGATCCACTCGAATCTCATTAACATGTAATATCGAAGGCTTTGGTTTCGGACCAGTGGAAGTTATGGGCCAGCTTATAACATTCTTTGTTAGACAGGGAAACAACAAAGAAATTGATTTTGACATTATAAACTATAAATTTCAAATGCTTTTGCATTATAACATGTAAGCTTTTTGATAGGGTTCAAATTAACTCCTAAAGCCTACTCTCTCAAATAAGAGATCTATTGCAGTACTTAAGGGTCGAATTCCACAAAGTTCTTTTGTTCACACAGTAAATTATAAGTCTCGAAATTAGGCTAAATAAAATAATTAAAATTAAAATAAAACAATAGCAAGCAATGATTTCAGGTGAAAAGTTCAATAGATTAAAGCGTCAAGTTTAGGGAAATTCTCAGGAAATAAACTAATAGTAAATCTAGCAAATTAATTAGGATTATTTAACGAACCGTTCTAGAACTCAAAACACTAATGACTAGCTAAACACCTCTCGATGCGCTAACTAACAAGTCTAATATCAGTAATTCCACCTCTCGATGCGAATTCCTAGATCTAGACTAGCATTAAATTCAGGTTTGATATGTTCACAAATTCTCCTAGACCAACTCTCGATGCATCTAGAAATATTTGCTCATCTAAGGTAGTTCCAGTAACAGGTGCCCTCTCGGATCAAATACCTATTATCCTATGATCAAGTTCTAGTTAGCTACTCTAGAACTAGCATTAAGAACAACCTAGATGAAGAACTCTATGGATTAATCCTAACAGGTGTCGATTTACTAGTTCATCTAAATCCCTAATGAGAATCCCTAAACCTAACAAGAAGACTACTCAGACATGATTAATGAAACAGAAAACATGTTTGAATTAGATTGCAAATAAGAATTAAAAGAAGAAAAGAGTTTAGAATAAATCTTCTCTCTAACAGGGTATTGAAATCTCTGAAAGTAGCTATCTCCAATTATCTTTCAAAGGGTTCAAGCTCAGAGAATTACAAAAGCCAAAGACAAGATTGCAGGGTTCCAGGGTTCCAGGGTTCCAGGGTAAAGAAACAGAAAAACCCTAAAAACTATTTATAAAGTCTCCAAAAACGTGCAGGGACTAAAATTGCAAATAGAGAAGTCTTCTGGGTAATTTATGCGGGCTTTAAAACTCTAAACCGTCGAGACTTCTTGCTGGGCCGTGTTTGAGTGTCGAGCGACACCAAGGGTGTCGGTCGACACTCATGCCTTGGTTCGAACCGAATTCGTCTCTTCAGCTCCAAATCTTCGGTTTAGCTCCAGAATGATTCCTTTTCTCCAATTTCGTCCCGAACGTGTAAAAACCTGAAAAGACTCAAAAATACACTAGAAACAACAAAAAACTCTAAAACTGACACGTAAATTACGGTTAAAAACCGGTAAAATCCATGATATATCACTTTTCTCCAATTACATAAAAATGGAACTCAGATAAATGTATGTATATGCAAACAAGACAAGGAGGCACAAAAAAACCCCATGCTAATAGAGTAATGGGCCATTAGATAAAAGACGAATTCAATTATGCAATCAGAAATGAAGTTAATTTTTTTTTTTATTAAAGTCGTAATTCTTTTCTTACAAACACACTTTGGATTAGAAGACTGGTGGTTTCTTTACAAAATGAAGCGTGGGATGATACAAATGGCATATTTGATCACCTCAATTTCGTAGCCTTTGATAGGAATATAGGATCCGTTGCATAAGTAATTAATAGGCAAAAAATATTTTTGTAGCTACATAAGCTATACGAGTTTTCAGATCCTTCTTAAGACTAGGAAATAGTATAGTAGTATATTATTGAAACAAATGGTTATAATTAGTCAAACCAGAAAAAAATAGGAAATACATTACTATATTAGTATAAAATAGTATAAATATCTGTTCATTTGGTGTCACTAAATTTCCTAGCTAAGTTTATTTTTGACAACTTATATTTTTTAATAGCATAAAATTCATTTTCAAAAGAGCAAAACTAAATAAATGTCCTAAGTTACAAGAAGAATAACCTTTGAATAACCTTAGGAAGTAAAAAAATTGGAACTAAATTTAAGTCCGCAACACAATTTGTTTTGGTCAAATAGATAAATAAAAACTTCAAAAAATAAGATTTTGTTACCATGAAATATTTCGGGAAAACATGTTTTTTTTATTAAGAGTTATTTTCTGTTGTTGAATAACTTGTGTTCGTATAAAAGTGTCACGTACATATCTTCTAATATACTCAATTGCATTTGACATTTGATTAGCTTCCCTTAATTAGTATTAACAAATTCCACTATAAAAAGAAAAAGGAGGAACCAAGAGTAGTCAACTAAAAAAAAGTTTACAAAGAAATCAAAAAGAAAAAAAAAGAGAGGAATAATGCAAGTGTTCCTAATGATGTCGTCAATGGCTGCTATTCGTGAAGACCCATCTTTGATTGGAGTCGAGAGAAAGATCCCAACAGGTCCTGATCCTATACATAATCCTCCTCATAAACCTCCTCAGCCTTCACCAAAACATCATCATTGGATCGGAGTCGAGGAAAAAAATATCGAACGGCCTTGGATTTATGTGGATTATGATTCTCCTCATTAACATAAACCTATACATAATTCTCCTCAGCCATCACCGTTATTTAGTCATTTGATCGGAGTCTAGAAAAAAAATAGTGAACGGTCTTGGAATTCATAGAAAACCCCATAGGGGTTTTTTATACTACTTCTATTATGATAAGCGAGAATTAACATGTTAATGTTTTATAGAATAAATGTATTTCTGTTTTAAGAAAACAAGATTTACAGTTTTAATCATCCACCAGCAAATATTGTCTTAGAAAGAAAATCTGAGTTTGGAATGGTAAAATATTCCATTAGATTGCGTATATACATTACAACAAACATACATGAAACTTCACTTTTGAGTCTGTTAATGACCGACGTTAACACGTTTATTTTTTGGATATACTTCTGTACATAATTCTCTTCATTATCCTCCTCACCCTTCACTAAAACATCATTATTTGATGACTAATGAAGAGCATTATGTACATAACTTCTTTAATCTCCTAATGATAGTAAAGACCAAACCTATGAGTCGACTAGAACGACTAAAAGACCAAAAAATCATTAGGAGATTAAACACGGAAGATAAAGAAGAAAACCCTTTTGACCAAAAAAAAAAAAAAAAAAAAGAAGAAAACCCAAAATCGCTTAAAACATAAATATATTGATATACTAGATATGATAACATAGCAGAATAGAGTTTTCATCATTCAACAAATAATATCACACGATTCAATTTCATAACTTACAAAAGCCACACACATGGTTTTTATTATATTTTACAAATCCAGACATTAATTCATAAACTTGAGATTTGATGCGAAGATGAATCGATAAGAATTAATTTATAAATTAATATCTAGAGCTCATCTTTGACATGGTCTTCGTCTATCGATGCAAAGGGATTACGAAATTTATATTTGATTGGATACCAGGCGTCCATTGCAATACCGCATAGCCCTTCATGATCTTTGATTCCACGCTCCATCCTTATGTAGCCTGCTTCTCCCCATCCGACTCCGTATGAGTTTTTCACAATCCAAAACTTGGTTTGGTTTGAGTCAGACCCATATCCGACCACAGTCATGGCGTGGCTTAAATTTTTTCCGCATGTCCCGTTATATACTCCCTAAAAGTGAATAAAAATGTGCCGGGTAAGAGTTGCAAGGTATGAACAATGTTATAGCAAATATCAAATAGTGTTTAGTATGGTTTATAATTTTAATTTAACAATATTCAATTTAGGAGGTTTTAATTAATTTATTTAGATAATATTAATTGTTCTTACCCCAGTATATGTCATGAAGTCTGGGTTGTCAGCATCAATTGCGACAGATACAGGTTGGTTCGCAACAGCCTTCAGAAGCGCATCTTCGTTTTTGGGAACTTCCTCATACCAATCAATCGTTGCATCACTTTTCTGGACAAATAAACATTTCCGATCAGTCAAAGATATGCAGTACAACTACAAATAGAACATCGTGTAATAGAGTCATAATCTATGATATGTGGACAACTCAAATAAATGTTTATTTAAGTGAAGAACCTTTGGTGTCTGGCAATTTTCATCTAGACCTTTGTAGGGATAGTTTTGCTCAGTGGTGATTCCACCGTTCCTCGTGATAAAATCGAATGCCCTGTCCATGAAACCGCCCTCACAACCATTTTTTTTATTAGTTACACAGTCTACTAGTTCTTGTGCGGACAGCGGGATGATGGGCGTTTTCGTTTTGATCTGACTGATTCCCTCTACGGCTGCAACCGAAGAGAATGCCCAACAACTACCTAGAGAATAGAGATGCTCCCGTCGTTTTAAATAATAAGTAATTTAAATAAAAGAACATATTGATGGGGTGAAATCAACAAATTAAACTTAAACACTATTAACAGTACTCTAACTTATTCAGCGTACTATTCAATGTTTTATAGATTTTTTTTTTTGATGTTGTTGTTGCCTTCTAAGCTCTATGTAAATTGGAAGACTTAAAAGCATGATTGACACATTTGTTGCAGTAACTAAGCAGTTTCTAAAGTGTATGATGTGATGAAAAAAATCAAACAAGCTATTAATTTTAGTGATTAATTTTTCTAATGCATTATATATAGAATAATTATATAAATATGTCAAATTTTATTAAAAGAAAAAAAAATTAAGCAGCAAAGCGAACCTTTTGATGCTTTCTAATCAGTAATCATATAGAAATAAATATATAAAGTTTTTTTTTAGAGGTTAATAATATAAGAAAGACCCGTATATATATAAAATGAACATTTGCAATTTCCAAATGTTCTTCTCTATATTTGAAATAAAAAACTGATTGGATAATTAAAAGTTTAAAACCTAATCAAATATTTTGCCATCACATTCTTATTAAACCGAAACGTTAACCCACCTGATTGTGTTTACCTTAAACGGAAATTATATATCTTAGTTCTTATTCTAGTACAATAGTATTTTTTTTTTTTTTGTTAAATCAATAGTATTATTTCAAGCAAACGAAAGTACAGCACTTGTTAAATCGATAGAGAACAATTCAAAGGTTTTTTTTTTTGATGTATTCCCCCGTCAAAATATTTTTTTTTCTTCCGTTTTAAAAATAAATAAAAGCTTTCCAAAAAGAAACTCTTAGACTTACAACATTCCTTTTGATCCTTGACTGGAGAAACGGCGCCTTCCTCTCTCCAATCAAACGAGTCGGAGAGTTGAGTCACGTTCTCATACATAAACCGTCCCGATGCATTTGGAGACGCTTCCTTATCATAGCCGGAATTACAATTAGCGTAGATGTTTGAAAACTCTTTGAATGTCATGTCGGCGAACTTGTTAAGTTTAAGGTTGTAAGGTATATTCTTGGTCTCGTGGACAAACATCACAGTATCTTTGAAAACGTTGAACCTCTCCCCCCTCTCAATACTACCAGGGATCCTTTCAACTGAGTAGTGTTTCATCCACCTCTCATAGAGCTGATCCAAGCTCGCCTCGCTCTGCAATTCCCTTTCTTCAAAGTCGAATCCCCGAACATATTGGAGAATGAAAAATATAGAGAAAATGATCAAGAAAACATTATCCATTTTCTGATTGTTTGATTATGCTATTATAAGATTTGAAGGTGATATTTTCAAACTAGATGGTGTTGGATATATATAGGCCGTGGTTGTTATCTAAGGTATTTAGAAAAGAAAAAATATATAACTTCAAATTGTAAACTTACAAAAATGTAGGTCAAACCCACAAATTATATTTTAACCCGTAATATAACTCCTCGCTAACACCATTTCTGAGTTATGATCAATTATATATTAAATCAAAGTTTTCACAACGACGAGTCTAAATCCACTCTTAATGTGATTGTTCCGCACATCATTTTATTTTTCATCATTATTATATTTCATTTGTACCCGAGTTCTAAAACTATTAAAAGAATATTGCGGTTTTGTAATTTACAGAATCGAAAATTTTCAACCACTCTTTAAAAACCTCGCTTTAGAGAAGGACCGGGTCACTTACACGGTGTAAGCTCTAATTTATTGTCTTTTTTTTTTTAACGTCTGTTATTAATAAGAACCAATAGGAGTTTGAGACAAAGCAACACATAAACAATTAAAACAGAGACAAACCAAGAAAAACAGAGCAAGATAAAATGACACTCGAGCCTGATTTGAAACCTCTTCAACCTCGTCGTCGTTCTTCCTCAATGCGATTATGGAGCCACGCCGGTCCTCCTCTTGCTATGTAAGAGTTAAAGCGTCCTTCACGAACAACACTAGAAGCGATATCGCGAGCAAGAGCATTAGCCTTTGGTGACGAAAGTCTGAAACATATAGATTGCATCCCCTGCATCACCTGCAAAATTTTGTCAGTGAGGGAACTGTACTTTGGCCAGGCTAGTGGTTGTGTAATCGCTTGGATCGCCGCGTTACAATCAGACCAAATTTCACACGAATAGAGGTGAACATTGTGGAGGCTCTGTAAACACCATAAAATACACCGCAACTCCGCCGCAATTCTATTCACCATTGGAATGAAAGCCTCTCGCGCATGTAGAATCACTTCACCATTATGATCCCGTAACAACCAAGCTCCACCATAGTGTACAGTGTTTTTTACCCAGAAAGCATGTAGGTTACACTTTAATTGGCCCACAGCCGGCTTAACCCATCGTGTCGCCAAAACAGGACCCCGTCGCTGCAACCTCAAAATTTCTTGATCATTTAGAGCTTGCTGCTTCAGCCATTCATCTGATGCCTCCAAAGCTGTGACTAACACGAAGTTAGGGTCATTGGCTTTACCAGCATATAAAGTTGAGTTTCTGGCTTTCCATATCTCCCAAAGCAACCAAGGAAGCGCAGCTCTAGTTGTGGACGGAAGATCTGCTCGCTCCATTAAACTTAAAACATGTAGAATGTTCACTGTAATGGAGACTCCAAATCCTTGATCTGGATGTGGCAGCGTCGTTAAGTGCCAAACCGCTGCAGCTAGAGGACACTTGAAAAGCACATGGGTTATCGTTTCTTCTTCTACACGACATAGTGGACACATAGTATTCACTGCTAAGCCATGAGCCTGTAAACAATCCGCAACAGCTAAGGCACCAGATAAAGCTCGCCAAAGGAACATTTTAATTTTAGGAGCTGTCTGTAACTTCCAAATCCTCTCCTTGACTTTGTTAATAGTTTTAGTGTCCTCCGTGATTCCTTCCCTTGCAGTGACCTCATGATTGACCAACCAATGACCACTCTTCACAGAGTAATGACCCTCTTTAGTATACGCCCATACATGTCTATCTGGCTTAAGCGGTGCCGGTGGAAAGGACCGTATGTGAGTAACATCCTCCGGTGGAAAGAGCTCTGTTAATCGCGGAACATTCCACTCACCCTGTGGCGTAATCAAGCTGGAAACTCTGAGACTTATATCCATTAGCGAGTCTTTATTGATTGGTCGCCTTGGAGTACCATCAAAGAGCCACTTATCCACCCATACATAAGTAGACTGGCCATTGCCAATTGTTTTCATAAGACCTCTCTCAAGTAACTCCTTGCCAAACATGATACTCCTCCATGCATAAGATGGCCGATTGCCCACAGTTGCCTCTAAGAATGATTTATTCGCATAATATCTAGCCTTATACACTCTGGCTAATAAGGAAGTAGGCACATCAAGCAACCGCCAAGCCTGTTTAGCAAGCAAAGCTTGATTAAACCGGCCAATGTCCCGAAATCCTAGACCACCTTGCTCCTTGGATTTACATATCTTTTCCCAGGAAACCCAATGCATTTTATGCTTCTCCTCACTTTCATTCCACCAAAAATTAGACATGGCACTTGTGATTTTTTGGCATTGGTGTTTGGTCAAACGGAAACAAGACATGGCATAAACCGGTAAAGCCAAGGCCACCGACTTAATCAGGACCTCCTTACCACCTAAAGACAGAGTTTTCTCATACCACCCGGTCAGTCTTGACTTCAAACGATCTGTAATGAACCCCAAGAGCTCTCTCTTCGAACCACTAAAACATTCCGGCAGCCCTAGGTACTTACCAGTCCCTCCTTCTTGCTCAATACCAGAATAAAGGCCAATTAATCGCCGCATGTAAGGATCCAGCTTCTTCCCAAAGGTGATTGCTGATTTCTGAAAATTAATTTCCTGTCCTGAGGCCTTCCCATACAATTGTAAACACTGGAGAAAGGCGTTGCATTCCTTAAAAGTAGCTTGACAAAGAAACAGGCTATCGTCAGCAAAGAGTAGGTGTTGGATCGACGGGCAATCTGGCTTTAGTTTCAGCCCGGTTAGACGTCCATCTTGTTCCGCCTTGTTCATGATGTGGACTAATGCTTCCGCACAAAGAATAAAAAGGAATGGTGATAACGGATCACCCTGACGAATTCCCCGTTCTGGTTTAATATATCCATAGGATGCGCCATTGACTATAACAGAGTAACTTACCGTGCGCACACAGCTCATTATCCATTGCACCCATCGAATATCAAAACCCAACTTAATGAGAAGCTCTTCCAAAAAATTCCACTCAACCCGGTCGTACGCTTTAGACATGTCAGTTTTAATGGCTATGAAATCTTCATTGCAGTTTGGATTAGTTTGCAACGCGTGAACCATTTCATGAGCCAATAAGATGTTATCCGAAATCAACCTACCTGACACGAAAGCTCCTTGTGTATCAGAAACAATATCGGGCAGAAATTTCTTTAATCTGGCACATAGGATCTTGGAAACAATTTTATAAATCACCGAGCATAAACTGATGGGACGTAGGTCCGTCATTTTCGACGGATTTGGCTTCTTTGGGAGTAAACAAATCTGTGTAAAATTCCACTCGGCGGGAAGAACACCAGATTCAAAAAATTGTTGAACCTCTGTAATGACTTGTGATCCAACAATATCCCAATAAGCTTGATAAAAATGACCCGACATTCCATCAGCTCCTGGAGTACTATCGCCCCGAATACTAAACGCAGCCACTTTAATTTCTTCACTTGTGACCGGTTGCGTTAGCTTGTTATTCATTGCTTCTGTAACTCTCGGCGCCATCCCTTCTAAAGCTTCAGATATCCCCTCATGTGTAGAGCTTGAAAAGATTTTCCGGAAGTATGCAACAGCAATTTCCCCTTTGGAACCTTCTGCAAACTGTTCCAAATTATTATCATCAAAAAGAGATAATATTCTGTTTTGAACCCTCCGACGCTGTACACTTCCATGGAAGAACTTAGTGTTTCTATCACCTTCTTTGAGCCATCTTTCACGACTTTTTTGTTTCCAATATAACTCTTCCTCTCTATAAGCTTCCGCCAACTCCCACTTAAGCATTTGTAGCAAGCTACGGCTTGGTTGTGTGTTTCATACCTTCCTCATCTAACCTTTGACGCAGCTGGTCAATTCTTTTTTTGGAATTTTGGTTGGAAACTCTCTTCCATCGAGCAATCGATTTGCGGCAATTTGCTAATCTATGCATCAATGCTCGATAACCCGCCGCGTCATCTTTACACCAACCTTCTTTAACGATCTCCAAAAACTCTGGTTTTGAAGTCCAGCGCTTGTCAAACAAAAATCTTCCTCGACGAGACATATTTTCATTGACAAAACGAACAAAAACCGGACGATGATCAGATCCAATGCGTTCCAAGTATTCCGCTTGAGCTCGTGGGAATAAATGAAACCAGGCTTCATTGCCAAGAGCTCTATCGAGACGGCATTGAATCCAAAGATTATTGCGATCACCGGCCCATGAAAACCTGTTTCCAATACTCGGGACCTCCCGTAGACGGCAATCACTTATCATATTCCTAAATGGAAAAAAAGTGAATTCCGCCCGTGCTGGTCCACCAAGTTTTTCTGAATTGTCAACTATCTCATTAAGATCTCCCAAAACTAGCCAAGGATCATCTCGTGAATTGCCAATGTCAACCAAATTATCCCATACAACTTGTCTAAATTGAGTAACAGGATCTCCATAGACACACGAGATAAAAAATAAAAGAGATCCAAGCTTTACTTTGACATCAATAATTCTATGATCCGAATACAACACTTCCACTTCGTAAGCACCCTTCCAAAACAGGGCTAATCCACCACTTAAACCGATTGGATCGACGATATGTGACTTATCATAACCCATCCAACGTTGAACCTTCAAAACGTGACTACTGGAGTTTTTCGTCTCCATGAGGAACAAGAAATCCGGGAAATGTTCACGACGCATTTCCTTTAACGTGGGAATTGTCAAAGTGCCCCCCAATCCTTGACAATTCCAGCTCATAAAGCTCATATTTGAGTCGGCGGTTCCTCAATCGGAACCACCTTCTCGACATCGCGTTTAGCGATTTTTGAAACCACCAGTCCTTCCTCACTAGCTTTACGTTTTGATAAAACACCATCTTCACCTGATTTCTCCTGTAATGTCCCATGCGGACCATCTCCTTCCTTTCTCGCTTTCACCTGCAACGCTTGAGCTTTCCTCCTCCACTGGTTGGGACGATTGCGCTTTTTTGTGGCTTTTGACTTGATTCCGGATGAGCCAGTGACAAAACCAGCCTGAGGCGCCGTAGAACTAGCCGTGTGCTCATAAGCAGTACCATAAGCCGCAGAAGACACTTGTTGCAGTTGTCCAGTAGAGGGAACCAGCGCTAATCCGTTATCTCCAGTTTCTCGTGACGAAACAGAATGTTCAAAATCCATGACCAGGCCCTTACCTTTGTTCTCATCAGTTATGAATTGCACAGGAGGTTCAAGCCGCAATAGTGTTTTCTGACCCTGCGGATCTTTTTCCAAGTCCCAAAATGACTTGCGAACTCTCACTATACGAATCTTCTTTTCCTGCGGGTCGACAACAGAGAGATATTGCCTCATCTCATCTAGGACTTCTTTAGCTATCTTTGGCCTTCCGGATATCGGGTCGATCCCCACATCATCATTAGTAAGGACCCCAAATAAAGGATCATCCTTACTGATCTTTGGAATTAGCCGATGTGGAACAGTGCCTGCTACCTTAGTTCCTCCCGTAGCAATATTTTGCCGGTTTGAGGGATTAAAGGGGCATCTCTCCTTATCGTGAGTGAGGCGTTGACACTGGTAGCAACGTTTACGAATCCGCTCATACTCAATACCAATAGAAACCACCTCGCCAGTTGGTAGTTCAACATCTCTTGCATTCTTTAATGGTTTGTTAACATCAAAAAGTACACGAACACGGACAAAGCCTCTGCTCTGGGGTTTCAGAGGATCAAAAGCGACATGTGTGACTTGTCCAATATGCCCTGCAATCTCTGTAATGGTGTCCCGTGTGTTGTAGTTGACCGGAATATGTCTCAAGCGAATCCACAAGGGCAGTACTTTAAGGTAATCAGCAGGCGGAGTTTCAACCCATCGCTCAAGAGTCATACTCCAATCATTATAGGTCCATGCTCCCGCTTCCAAAACAGTCAAAAGATCTGACTCGGAGTCAAAGATGAACTGAAACTGATCGTTGGGCAAAGCAATTCCTCGGGATCTGTTAGCAACCCTCCAAAGTCGTGGCATCTCATGAATCATGTCCGACATCTTCTGGTTCTCCGGACACAGCAATCGACCGATTATGCTACAACCATTCCTTTCAACCGAACTATACTTAGGAAGATTCCTAAGCACAATGGGTTTATCATCTTCAAGTGACATCTCCTGCAAAGCCTTGTCGAGTGCGTATTCCATTCAGTTGTAGCAAGAACAGAACGCAGCAAAAACAGAGTAACGTCGTTGAAACTTGTGTTCTTCAAATAACCTAGAAAAAGCTTGGCGGCGGCTGAAAACTAGGTTAAACTTGTCGTCAGATCTTCCAATATTACCAAAACTTGCACAAAAACAGAAAAGATTTGATCAAATCCGGTGAAAAATGGAAATATTCCCGGTGTACTCAAGCTTCCTCAAAAGAGTTGAAACCCTCTAAATGAGAAAGAGACTCCTAAGCCCACTCCGTGGGATTCCCTCTCATCGTATTCAGTGAAATTTACTCTAATTTATTGTCTTTACTTCTAATATTGACATTATATATTTAATACAAATCAGTAGTACTTGTCCAATTAATAACATAGATATAAGGGAATTACATTTTATTTAATTCTCGCCAAAATTAAAAGAATTAACAGTAGATGGCGACTGGCAAGTAAAATAGAATTCCATGACAAGCGTAGTTTAACTGGTCTTCAGAATCATCAATCACATCAAAACGTCGTCACACACATATATATCAACTTCGAATTTCTCTATCAATTCCATACCCTATCTTTATCCATGAGGTTCCAACACTTGAACCATACTAGAAGCAAATCAAAATCGGTTCGGGTTTACTTTAGTTCTTATTCGGTTCGAGTAATAAATTTTGGAACCGAATAGGGATCGAATTGTTTCGGGTATTTTTGGAACCGAAAAAACAATGGAATCATAATACAAAATTCAAATGCAATTATGCAAGTATGCAATGCAACATAAAATATTAGTCATTATACAATTACAAATCCAAAAAAAAAATAGTTGAAAACTTGAAAATATTGGATCAAAAGACGCATGAAGTTTTAAAGATTGGATCAAAAAACTCAAAAACACCACAAAACCTGAAATAAAATGCACAACAAGACTTTAATTCAATAAAATAAAATGAAATTTGAATCACAAAGAATCGAACTGGAAAAAACAAATACATAAATAGATCATCTAGAGTCCAGCACTCCAGCTCCTTAACAAACCGTGAGTAAGCTTAATTCCCTTTGCTCCCAAACTCAAACTCTAAACAAATCAAAACAAACCATAGTTAGACTACACTGATTTACGAGTATTCAGACCCACACAGCTATGGTCTAGTGGTGGTTGAGAATTCGAGAAGATTGAAAGGAACTAACCCAGGTTCGATCTAACCTGGAAAGAAAATAAAACACATTTGTGTGGAAAGTCTAAGCTTGGGCCAAAAAAACCCAAGCAGTTTACCTGGTAGTTCAGTAACAGGCGATCTGGCTACCCCCAAAAATTAGTCGAAACACATTCCAAACTCGGGACAGACAGTGTGGTGGTCCTTCGGGGATAAGTCCACTACGAAGTACTTAGGTGTGTTTCTACCGGGGCTGACCGGATCAGCCGATAGAGTTTATACAAAAAAAAGTATTCAAGAAAATTGACAAGAGATATTACCTTTCTCAAGCTTGTCTTGATCTTCAATATCAGCAATCATTTGTGCCAAGTTTTCCATTCCTCTTTCACCTAAGTGATGGTCAGACTTAATCTATTGTTTGGTGCACATGAGAACCTCAATCATATAATGAGTGAGATAACTTCTTTGTGGGCTTACAATACATCCACTTGTACTGAAACAAGCCTCTGATGCGACAGAAGAAACTTGCATTGCCAAAAGATCTCTAGCTAGTTCAGATAAAACTAGAATTTTTGGAGTATTGACCCTCCACCATGACAATACATCATAATTTGTTTTCAAGTTGTTGGCCTTTGGATTTTCAACATTCTCACTCAAGTAGATACTCAACTCATTACTTGTATCATCACATCCTTCTTCATTGACCAGCTGACTGTAAACAACATCCATTGTTTCATATGCACCGACAATAACTTTATCTACAATCTCATCCGCATCATGATTTTTGTTAACTGACCCAACCTGAGATGCTGACCATTTCTTAGCTGAAAATCTCTCAGTTCTACTCTTGTAAGTAAGATTATACTCATCAAATAAGTTCTCCATCACATCTAAGACTGTCTTCAAGAGCTCTTTAGACTTTGAACAACCTTTACCATAAAGTATTTCAAAACAGAGTGTTGCAAACTTCATCATCTTCCTTGGATAAAAAACACTTGCAATTATCAATAATTTGTTGATATTCTCAAGTCCATCCCAATACTTTGAAAATTTATCCTTCATAGATGTAGCTTTTGTTTTCATCTCCTCATCAGAATTCTAGAAACATGCTAATCAAATTCCTTTCAATAAAGATAATCTCATTGTAGCATCTATGAAAGCACACACTATTAGATGCTAAGACAACTAATGTAGAGTTGTAGAATATTACTAGAAACTCAGCCAAACATTGTACCTTATCCCAATCAGCCTTCAAAGGGGGTCCTAACCTTTACTTCCCATTCTCTAGTTCAAAAAAATAGTCATTATAAAAGCTTGTCCTCAGCTTCCAACTCAAAAGCTAGCCTAAACTTAATTGCTCTATTCAACATGAGAAAGGTAGACTTCCATCTAGTCTCGCAATCTAAATATAAACTACCTCTACTCATGTTACTTGATTCAAGACGTTGCTCAAATGAATTTAGCCGATGACAAGAAGATCTCACATACACTACTCCATTCCGAATAGCAGATACACTATGATTCACTTCATGTAAACCATCCTTCATAATAAGATTCAGTATGTGAGCATAACAACGCATGTGCAAACAATCACCACCTAAAACCATTGATTCTCTTCCCTTTAACAAGAATGCTTCCTTAAAGTTCTTGAGAGCCGATGTATTGGCAGTTGCGTTGTCAACAGTTATGGTGAAGATCTTTTCTATCCTTCATTCATTCAGACAATCCAACAGAACATCTGCGATTGTTGCTCCTTTAATTATGATCCAATACATGTTTGAATCCAGAATAAAGTTTCTCAACTTCCAAGTCACATCAATGAACTGAGCAGTAATGACCAGATAAGTTGAACTTGTCGTTGGAGAAATCCAAATGTTTGTGGTGAGAGAAACACCTGCTGAGACTGTCTTTGCTGCCATGCCTTGTATTTTTTGTAAGGGGTCTTAAGATGTTTCTTTAAATTTGAAGTTCCAGATGTTGAAGCACAACTCTTCGCTTTCAGACATTAATGACACATACATTTACTCGGTTTATCCACTAATCTGGTGAAATGATTCCATACCTTAGACCTTGTCTTCAAGTTCTTCGCAGTCGCTTGGGAAGTAGCTCCACTTGTTTCCTCATATTGTTTCCTTTTGCCCCCACAAGTAATCAACTAGGACCATTATCATTGATGCCATAAACTTCTATTTCCTCTTATTCAAAAACGATATCATTGTTTCTCGACAAGAAAAAGGAGCCATCTTCTACAAATTAAACATGTAAACAAATGAAAATTAGGGTTTGAGTTATATGAAATCGACGATATCAAAAGAAATGAAATTAGGGTTTAAGTTATATGAAATCGACGAAATCAGAAATCAATAAATCATAATCGATTCTAATGTTAGATGAAATAAAAGAAATGGTTGCTTTTGTTAGATGAAATTGAAATTGAAATGTAAAGCTGACTTTTGCAAATTGAAAAATCGATTGAAGATGAAATAGAAATCTTACCACGAGTTATCTTCTATCTTCTGCTGCAGAGAAACTGACACAACACAAAAGGCTTTGTCTTCGATTTGCAATGGTTCGAAAGATAAAGTTTTTGTCTGTGTCTCCGTCTTTGAGAAAAAGAGAACAAACGAGGGTTTCTTTTTAGGTTTCAGCGCAAAGAGACAAAGAGATTAAAAGGCTAAGAGAGATAGATGGTGGGATGTTGGGCTTGGGTAGTTAGGATTAGGCCTAGATGGGCTTGGGTAGTTAGTATTAGGCCTAGATGGGCTTGGGTAGTTAGTATTAGGCCTAGATGGGTTTGGGTTATAGAAATATACGCTAATGGGCTATATTTTCGAGTACCCGAATGAATATCAACTCCTACCCGAACTGAACTGATACCCATGGATCTTTGTATCAAGATCCAATCGATATTTTCACTAGAACCAGAACCGTACCGAACCTATCAATTTCGGTTTGGTTCTATTTGGTTCCATATTTGTGCCCAGGACTACTTGAACCCATTGGTATTGATAGTTTATTCTTTTATTTTCAACTGATATGCTCAAACATGAGCCGATCCATTGATCATAATATAGTTCTCGGTAACGCTATGATTTCCATTATCTGTAGACCTTCATGCCTTCTCTTTATTTGTGCACTTCCACCATTCTACGACAGCCATTACGCTACTTATTAAAGCTTGAAAGATCATTTTACTGATCTTAGATATTATCACATTTTCTCGTGCTTTGTCATCACTCATATGGTATAAGAAATCATATCTTGGTAGTTAACCCATTCTAAAATCACTCAAATTCAGAAACATTAGTTTTAGAGTTCTATCATGATGATTGACAAAAAGATAAATGCATTTTGTAAGCGCTCCTCATTCACAACTCAATCTCTTGAACCACTTGTAATGCCACTATAGCCACCTTCCATGGGCTACCATACCCTCTCTCGGTCCGTGGGCCCACCCTCAACCGACGAGTAGTGCGTTACTTTCGAAGATTCGAATTATTAGTTTAATGACCGTACAAATCACTACAAAAGTTTCATGTTTTATCCTTAGTCGTACGGTACGAAAATCACTTTTCAATATGTCACCCATTTTAAAATTACTCCAGCTCCAATGCGTTTCACTAAAGAATTCTGCCAAATTATTAAATAACAAAATTAAGTGCAATTTTTTTTTTGTCAACAACTTTTAATTAAAATCCAAAAGAACCATTCCTGAGGAATGTTGTTTACATAAGTAATATGATGCGGTTCGGTACGAACTTTTCGTGCCAAATTATCCGCTTTTACATTTGCACTTCGAGATATTAAAGATAAAGAGAAGCTTGAGAATTTCTCCTTGTCGTTCTTAAAATCTTCCAAATACACTGAGAAGGCCGGCCATTCGGTTGGGAAAGACACTATCTTCACCAGGTCTGAACAGTCTGAAAAGAAAGCTACATCTTGGTTGTCGGCTCCAATCATACACTTCATCGCCCAGAGAAGAGCTTCCACTTTGGTATGTAGAGGTGAGAGACTTCTTCGGATATTGGCAGCTCCCATAGTTGGCGTCTCTCCATTTGACGATGTACAGAACCATCATGTTCCTGAAAACTTATCAGTCCCTTTCCAGGATCCATCCACGAAATAACGATATCCTGAGTAGATATTATCATGGAAAATTAAGTGCAATTTAGTGATATGAATAATCAAATCAATTTATAAAACTCTCCATGTGTTCTACAAAACAAATTTAGCACTAAAACATTGGAAAATCTTGAAGTTAGGTCGGCAAAATGGTTAAAAATTGGAGAAGAGGAGAATGGACTTAAAACACACAAGAAAATTCTCCAATTTATAACCGTTTGCCGACCTAACTTCAAGATTTTCTACCCCTTTTCACAATTTTAAAGCATGGTCTTCTTTTTCTCAGTTCCTAGAGATTTTTTATTCCAACTTTCAAATTGATCAAATTTCCATTGACAATAGACAAATTATAAACTTTTGAATTGATCAACATAATCCCAAGCATTTTTAGGTATTGCATGTTAAATCCTCGTTCTCAAAATCTGAATCGTTATGATTCCCTCGAAATCCAAAGTACAAAACGCATTTAACCCAAGTTAACTATTATACTTTTGATCAGTGTTGATGCACGAATCACAAAAGTACGAAAATTGAGATCTCTAGGAAAGAAAAAAGATTCTCTTATTATCAGTGAGCCGAGACTTTAACAAAGCGACGAGCTACAGAGGGTGATCTCGTCGAGGTAAGTAAAGATGGACTAAAAAGAAAACGAGATGCGTGCTGTGTTGATGGACGATATCGAAGGCTTCTTGCGATCCTCTGGTCTTCAAAACAGAGGGAATAGTGTCAGCGTACGATGCAGATCCCCTTTCGATAATTGCTATTTTCGTATTTATAGGGAATAGTGTCAGTCGTTAACCTGTTATGACACTTTTACCATTCGACCTAATGATGTCCCGCGTCCACTCAATCGCTTCATGGGCCGTTGGGTCTTTCTTGGGCCATTGTTTCTTGGGCTGGATTTTGTATGGGCTTTATTCTAACCCTTATTGAAATGGGCTTGAATAGTTGGGTTTGGCACATAACAATTATCCCCCAATCTTAGTTTCAAAACGTAATTTCGAACTGGGATTCCTACTTGGTTCAGCAGCTGGGGAAGACGAGGAGTTGCGCGTGACTTGGACGCAAGCGATGAATTCAAGCAACAGGAATCGAGGCGTCGAGCGTGGTGCAAGTGTTGGAGTCGAATCGTTGCAGCTCGTCGATTACGTAATGATTGCTTCTCGGTAAACACCCCTTTTTCCTTTCTATAAATACACCTCTCCCGTTTCACATTTGTTCATTCCATCCTCTACGTTCAAGGTATATTTTTTTGCTCTCTCTCGTTTCGTAAGTCTTTCCTTGGGTCGTCTTCTAGATAAGTACCAAGTCGTTGAGTATGAGCTCTCGAAACTCAATTTTCGACTGTCGCCATGATCGGACTCCCGAAGATTCACCGACCGACTCGCTGGCCATTGATCTCTTCCGAACCGATTCCCTTGACGATGAACGCCAATCCTCGGGCTTGTCCTCGAGCTCGTTTGATGACTTGATTGGCTCTTTTTCTGCGCCAGCCGAGTTTCGACACCAAGAAAGTTTATTGGAGCAGGATGCCGCTGCTCCAAGTTCGGCCGCACTGTTTTTTCCAATCATGTGGTTGAGGGATTAGGAGATCGACGATCTCAGGGCCGTCGATGATTATGCGTCTGTGGAAGAGGGTTTTGTTGTGCCGGGACCAGCTTCGGATGTAGCCGACTTCCTAGGTCCTACCAAGACGACAGCCGATATGTTGGCGTATGCGCTTGACTTCTCTCATGCTCTGCCGAGCCTGGAGAGGTTTACTCAGACAAGATCCGAGCATCCCTGGACGACTCCGAAAGAGTACTTTTGTGTGTATGAGAAATTTTTTACAAAGTGTGAGCTCTTTTTTCTTCTCCCAGGATTCCTTCTCACACTTTGTAAAAAATTTCTTGTCGGGATATGGCCATCTTGCAGTTTACTCCAACGGCTATTTCTAACGTCGTGGGGCATCGGAGATTGGCGGATTGGTGTGAGGTTAAGGTCGGTGCAATTTATTTTGAGGAGACGACCCGCCTCTCCAGGGTCGGCGATCACAAACCCGACACGTTCTACATCCAATCCTGTACTACACCTCGGTTGGTGATAGATGCCAAGGGGAAGACGTACAATATAATGCTCCGACCGCCATCTCTTTTAGTGGGCCCCACGTCCTTTCTCGGCTCGTGGACCCGCCATCTTCCGACGGCTAGTCGCTATGTTTAGAAGGCGTTAAAGACTTGCTACAAATCACCACATGAACTTTTTATGTGTTTTGTCCTCACTCACACAGTTTCGACAATCATTTCTCGGAAGGTCACCCATCATGAAATTGCTCCAGCTCAAGCACCCTTAACTGTGGAGTTCTCTCAGGACAGTTGACCGAAAAGATAAGTGCACTTTGGTGACATAGGTGGCCAAATCAATTTTTTTAAACCTCTCTGCATACACTACCATATTCCTAAAACCGGAGTGTTACAAATATATGTTCAGTTATTAGACATTCCAAGTTTTCCACCAACTGATTCCAACACGAAATCTGAGCCAACTAGTCAAACCTTTCAGCTATAACAGATAACATGTGGAACAACCTAAATGTACTAGAAAAAAGACTTTGGCTTTTTGCCGTGAGTTAATTAGCTGGGAGACCATATATCCAAGTGAAATAAAATTTTTGGTATTATGGTCACATGCCTGAGACAACAATAATTTTCGCCCATCTTTATCCCCAAACTAACCCTATATATATGATGTCTTGTTTTCATTTTAATTTATGATTTTTGGATCTCTATTTTTTCTTATTTCTCTCTCTCTCTCTCTCTCTCTCTCTCTCTCTCTCTCTCTCTCTCTCTCTCTCTCTCTCTCTCTCTCTCTCTCTCTCTCTCTCTCTCTCTCTCTCTCTCTCTCTCTCTCTCTCTCTCTCTCTCTCTCTCTCTCTTTCAGCTCTGTTCTAATTCATTCAAACCGAGCAGGAAAACAACGTCGTAGTTACTATTCACACTGCCGTATCAGAAAATTATATAGTAAATTTATTCGTCGGAAGAAACAACTTTCACATTACAAATAAAGATCTACAACAATGTTGAGATCTCCACATATAGATCTACAAAGCATAGCAATATCCCTTTGGAGATGGACGATAAAAGCCTCATGTGTTCCTTTGGGATAAACATGTCAATTAATAGTTATCTATAAATTTAAATACATGTTCATACATTTTCATAGAATTATAACTCGAACTATTTCGTGCTTAATTTATTAATAGATATCTACGCAATTAAATTAATGGTATAAAATTTTTAATTTCTGCCCATACGTTTTTGTTATATATCCAAATTAAAGTCGGTCGCATTTAATAACCGTCATCTCCTCCTACCAGTTGCCTAGTAAAAGTCAATTTAACTATTGAACATTTATTAAATGTCAATTTTTTTTCTTCTCCTCCATGCGCAGTAACAATACATGCATAAGTTTTTTTGTAATAACTCACAAAACGAAACTCTTTTTAACGTTTTTTTGGACGTGGTCGGGGACAAACATCCTAATACTTATTTCCTAATTTCCTTTCCTATTTTTCTTTCGGCGCTAATTCACCCTTTTGCCATTTTAAAAAAAAAATAGAAATAAGATATAACAAAATTCTATAATTATCTAAAAATACAAAATCATCAGTAACAAAAATCATTGATGGGACTATCTATTGACAAAGAGTTATAAAGAAAAAAAATATTATTTTATTATTTTATCAAATTATGTTAATTATTACACTTGTCTAACTCAAAACCTTAAAAAATGATTAATTTAGGGTTATTTTATTTTAACAAATATTAGTTTATTAGGGTTTTCGTATATATCTTTAAAAGATGCCGTGAAGAATATCTTGTATATAAAATTGACTTTTAAGTTATATAAGTTGCACAATCTAATCATATACCATAGGATTGGAAGCGAGAGACTTTTCTGCGCCATGTTTGCTACTATTTAAAACAAAAAGAATAATAAAATGGCCACAAACTAAAAAGATAATAAACGTAGTTAGTTTGTACGGCATAGTTTCTGAGAAAACTTCAATCATATTGTGTTCAGAACGATTAGAATATGTCAAAATAAACAAAACTAGGATTCTTTATTATGTTTTTGGCTGGTGGGAGGAGTCAGGAGCATCTATAAAGTAAATTCATGCTTCTTGTTATTAATGGATTAAGTCTTCTCTCAAAATATCTCTTGTTTACTTATTTCTTAACAATGAGTTCTCCACCCAATAAATCTGCAGATGGACCAGGTATGTACGGTGTGGTTAGTATTTTCATGAATTAACAGATTTAATTTGTCTTGGGGTTATATGGATGTAATTACTAATCTATGTTTGTTTCTTTTATTTTTTATGACGATGGTTTGATACATTAATTATTATAATCTTGTATGAACGAGTTTATAGGATATTAATGTAAATTGTTTATATATATGCAGGTGATGATGCAAAGAAGCCTAGGTCCGAAGACAAGCGAGAAGGTGATGGGTACGGGCGCAGAAAGGTAAATAATTCATTCATATAATTTTCAAGATACGGAAGAAATGTGAACATGTTTTTTTTTTTTCCCTTCATCAGTGGACGGCTCCCAAAGACGAAAAACCAAACACAGAAGAGAAACCAGAGACCAAAGAAGACCCAAAAAAAGAAGAAACGTCAAAGAATGGAAAGTGAAAAAGTCATAAAATGAAGATGATGTGTGCGTTGTACACTGTTAGTCTGAATAAATGCTGCTACTTTTGTTTGAATAAAATGCATCTAATTTAAATATATCTGATACTATGTACTAATATGGTCTGATTTTACACGGTAAACTAGATCATAACCTGTACTAAAGTACGAGCTGAATTTCATTTATTACAAAATTTATATATTAGAATTATAATATTATAATCTTGTATGAACGAGTTTATAGGATATTAATGTAAATTGTTTATATATATGCAGGTGATGATGCAAAGAAGCCTAGGTCCGAAGACAAGCGAGAAGGTGATGGGTACGGGCGCAGAAAGGTAAATAATTCATTCATATAATTTTCAAGATACGGAAGAAATGTGAACATGTTTTTTTTTTTCCCTTCATCAGTGGACGGCTCCCAAAGACGAAAAACCAAACACAGAAGAGAAACCAGAGACCAAAGAAGACCCAAAAAAAGAAGAAACGTCAAAGAATGGAAAGTGAAAAAGTCATAAAATGAAGATGATGTGTGCGTTGTACACTGTTAGTCTGAATAAATGCTGCTACTTTTGTTTGAATAAAATGCATCTAATTTAAATATATCTGATACTATGTACTAATATGGTCTGATTTTACACGGTAAACTAGATCATAACCTGTACTAAAGTACGAGCTGAATTTCATTTATTACAAAATTTATATATTAGAATTATAATATTATAATCTTGTATGAACGAGTTTATAGGATATTAATGTAAATTGTTTATATACACTACAAGAAAACAGGCGATTACCGACTACAGCAGCCGACTATTCACGTAGTCGCCAATTTTAGCGACTATCTTGCTTCTTTTTTACGACTATTAAACGACTACAGCAAAGTAGTCGTAATTTAGTCGCCAAATAGCGACAAAAACCGGTTGTCAGTAATGTAGTCGGTATATGGCGACTATTTACCGACTAATAAGTTGAATATATATCTTAGTCGTATATTAGTCGCTATTTTGGCGACTATTGTCTGACAACGTCTGTTAGTCGCTATTTTGGCGACTAATTTACGACTCATTCGGCGTGTCGTAAATTAGTCGCCAAATAGTCGCCAAGTAGTCGTATTTTACAGTTAAAAAAACACGTTTTTTTCGTTTGTGGTAGGTGTACCGGTTTTTTGGCGACTACAGATTTTAGTCGCCGTTTAGTCGCCTAAAATTGTCTATATAAAGAAAACAGCACTCAATCTCTTCACTCATCTCCTCTCGACTTCACATAAGAAAAAAAAAAAAAACAAATTCGAAAAAAAAAACGAATTTGGAATAAACACTTTTCAAAAAATTAGTTTCTTTATATTTTATTGGTAATGGCGGGAAATTACAATTATGGCGGTAATGGTGGTTATCGGGAGTGGATGTACAAGCGGTTCGACGAAGTGACGGGAAATTTGTCAGCAGAGTACGTAGCCGGTGTGCAAGAATTCATGACGTTTGCTAATAGCCAGCCTATAGTACAGAGTAACCGCGGTAAATTTCACTGCCCTTGTAGTGTGTGCAAGAATGAAAAACATATGGTTTCGGGTAGAAGAGTTAGTAGTCATTTGTTTAGTCAAGGATTTATGCCAGATTATTATGTTTGGTATAGACATGGGGAAGAACTCAATATGGATATAGGTTCGAGTTACACTGATAGGACATATCTAAGTGAGAATCATGAAGAGGTGGGTTATGTTGTAGAAGATCCTTATGTGGATATGGTGAACGATGCATTTCGTTATAACGTGGGGTTTGATGATAACTATCAACAGGATGGTAGTTATCAGAATGTCGAAGAACCAGTACGTAACCATTCAAATAAATTCTACGACTTGTTAGAAGGTGCACAAAATCCATTATACGATGGTTGTCGTGAAGGTCAATCGCAGTTATCGTTAGCTGCTCGACTCATGCAAAATAAGGCGGAGTATAATATGAGTGAGAAGTTAGTGGATTCGGTTTGCCAAATGTTTACAGATTTTCTACCAGAAGGAAACCAAGCAACGAGTTCACATTACCAGACCGAGAAATTGATGCGCAATTTAGGCCTTCCGTATCATACGATTGATGTTTGTGTCAACAATTGTATGCTTTTTTGGAAAGAAGACGAAAAGGAAGATCAATGTCGGTTTTGTGGTTCACAAAGATGGAAGCCTAAGGACGATCGTCGAAGAACGAAAGTACCATATAGTCGTATGTGGTATCTACCTATTGGTGACCGATTGAAGAGAATGTATCAGAGCCACAAGACAGCAGCTGCAATGCGGTGGCATGCCGAGCACCAATCAAAAGAAGGAGAAATGTCTCATCCTTCAGATGCGGCGGAGTGGAGGTATTTCCAAGCACAAAATCCCCAGTTTGCCGAAGAACCCCGTAACGTTTATCTTGGATTATGTACCGATGGGTTCAATCCATTTGGCATGTCTCGTAATCATTCGTTGTGGCCTGTGATCCTGACTCCATATAATTTACCCCCCGGTATGTGCATGAATACAGAGTACTTGTTTCTTACAGTTCTGAATTCTGGGCCAAATCATCCGCGAGGTAGTCTCGATGTCTTCCTCCAACCTCTTATTGAAGAGTTAAAAGAGTTGTGGTCTACTGGAGTCGATGCATACGATGTGTCATTGAATCAAAATTTCAATCTAAAAGCAGTACTGATGTGGACGATAAGTGACTTTCCGGCGTATAGCATGTTATCAGAATGGACCACCCACGGTAAACTCTCTTGTCCAATATGCATGGAAAGTACAAAGTCTTTTTACTTACCTAATGGAAGGAAGACATGTTGGTTTGATTGTCACCGAAGATTTCTTCCTCATGGTCATCCATTACGGAGGAACAAAAAAGACTTTCTGAGGGGAAAAGATGCTTCTAAAGAGTATCCACCTGATTCTTTAACCGGTGAGCAAGTTTATTATGAGCGGTTGGTAGGTGTAAATCCGCCTCGAACGAAAGACGTTGGTGGTAACGGTCATGAAAAGAAGATGGCAGGCTATGGAAAGGAACATAATTGGCACAAAGAAAGCATATTATGGGAGTTGCCTTACTGGAAAGACCTCAATCTTCGACATAATATTGATGTGATGCATACAGAGAAGAATTTTTTGGACAATATCATGAATACTCTTATTGGTGTGAAGGGTAAATCAAAAGACAACATCATGTCAAGATTGGATGTGGAAAAATTTTGTTCTCGGCCAGAGTTACATATTGATAGAAAGGGCAAAGCTCCATTCCCAGCATACACATTGACTAACGAAGCGAAAAAGAGTTTATTGGAATGTGTGAAAAACGCAGTTAAATTCCCGGATGGTTATTCGTCAGATTTGGCTACTTGTGTTGATATGGAGAATGGTAAGTTTTCAGGCATGAAGAGTCATGATTGCCATGTTTTTATGGAGCGACTACTTCCATTTATCTTTGCTGAACTCCTTGACCGGAACGTCCACCTTGCGTTATCAGGTATTACTAATTTTATATTATTTGTGACTACTTCCATTTACCTAACACGTGCATCGTCTAATGATGTAAATATATAAATTTTAGGTATTGGAGCATTTTTTCGGGACTTATGTTTGAGAACTTTGCATAAAAGTCGAGTCCAAATTCTAAAACAGAACATAGTCTTAATCTTATGCAACTTGGAGAAGATATTTCCGCCATCATTTTTTGATGTGATGGAACACCTGCCTATACATCTCCCATACGAAGCTGAGTTGGGCGGCCCAGTCCAATATAGGTGGATGTATCCCTTTGAGAGGTTTTTCAAAAAGCTGAAAGGAAAAGCAAAGAACAAAAGATATGCGGCAGGATCAATTGTAGAATCATATATCAATGACGAGATCGCTTATTTTTCAGAGCACTACTTTGCCGATCATATACAAACAAAATCAAGGTAAATGAATGCATATATATATATCTCTATTTTAATGTGAACTATGATTATATAACTCATTTATTTGAACCAGGTTAACAAGATTCGATGAAGGTGAAGTCCCTGTATATCATGTCCCTGGAGTACCTGAGATATTTATGCAAGTCGGACGTCCAAGTGGGGAAATGAAAGAAGTATGGCTTTCAGAGAAAGACTACGAAAGCGCACATGCATATGTTATTCGTAATTGTGACTATTTTAAACCAATTGAGAGGTATAAAACATATCTCCATTATCATTCTTTAATTTACAATATCGAAATATATATGATTATTCATATATTTTCTTGTTTTGTGTATATATAGTATGTTCGAGGATTTTCTTTCTGCAAAATATCCAGATTTGACAGAAAAAGAACTCTATGCGAAAAGAGCTGAAGAATATCATTTATGGGTTAAAGACTATGTATGTCTACATAATTTTCATTAGTTCTCCAGTGATCATTAATTGACCTCAATCTTTCTAAATGTGACTATTGATGGTTGTTCATATATGTAGGTTACATATTGGAACGCTAGTTCTCCGTTTCCTACTTGGGTTCAAGAGATTGTCCACGGACCTTTGAACAAGGTTAAAACTTGGCCAATGTATTTTACAAGAGGCTATTTGTTTCATACGCAGAATCACGGTGCTGGACGAAAGACATGTAACTATGGGGTATGTGTTAAAGGTGAAAATTACGCGGATTCATCAGATGAAGCGGATTTCTACGGGACCTTAAATGATATCATGGAACTCGAGTATGAGGGAATGGTCAATTTGAGGATCACACTTTTTAAGTGTAATTGGTATGACCCTAAACTCGGTAGAGGCACTCGGCGTAGCAATTCTGGCATTGTGGACGTTCTAGCATCGAGGAAATACAATAAGTACGAGCCATTTATTCTAGGTACGTACAATTGTATAAATTCAATTTTAAGATCACACTTTTGATGGATATATATGCCACTTATGCGAGTCTTTTGCAGCCTCTCAAGCAGATCAAGTTTGTTATATTCCATATCCATATACGAAGAAACCAAGGAACATTTGGCTCAACGTTCTAAAAGTAAATCCGAGGGGAAACATTTCAGGAGAATATGCCACTGATCCGACTCTTTTGCAAACAGAAAATGATGATGCTGTTTTGATGACTACAATTGAAGATGTGTTGCTTGACAATCCAGTAGTGGGATTAAACCCAATAAACCTCGATTACGATGTCGGAGATGCAGATCCAGAAGATGAATTTCGATGTAATTTATCATCTTCTGACGATGAAGAACAAGAAGACGAAGAACCGTAATAATTATTTGTGTTACATATATATATATATAAGTCAAAAAACTTGAAATCATAATATGTTTAATTATGTTAAATAAATGAACTATGTACTATATTGTTTAATTAGTGTTGAATTTTTATTTTAAACTAAATTTTATGTTCAATGTTATAAAAATTGTAGAAAGAAAACAAATTTTAATTGGGCCAGAAATAGGCCCATGCCCAATTGGCCGTGGTTATGTTTGCGAGATTTCTAGAAAACCTAAACACTTCTCGAATCCCCTATCTTCTTCATCTCAAACCCTAGCCGATCTTCTCTCTCAGTTTCTTCTATTTCCTCTTCCTCGCAAACCCTAGAAGCTCCAATCTCTCGCGCTTTAGTCGATTCCTCTTCCTCGCAAACCCTAGATTTCAAATCTCCTTCTTTTCTTCGATTTCCCAACAAAGATCTCTCAGTCTCTCTGTGAAACGATGGCTGGAAGAGGAAGAGGAAGGAAGAGACATAACACTCCAAACATCGCTCAGAGAGCCGCCGGAAGTCCTGGTGGACGACCTAATACTCTACCGGCGCAGTACAACTTCACGCCGGCGGTCCAACATCCTCCTCAGCTGCAAACGCCTGAAGTACAACCTCCTGTTTTGCCAGTACAGTCGAGGACAGCCCATCTTCGGAACTATCCACCGCCGCAACAACTTTTCCAGCACTCTTTCACTCCACAACGTGAACCTCAAGTAGGAAGGACGCCTTCAGAAGAAGTACTCCAGAACAATCAACAGCCACCAGCCACTTCTCAGCAGGCTGCTCCGATTCTTGAGCAGGAGGCTCCGCCTTCTCCGCCCCATAACTCTCAGACTCACAGTCAGCCATCGTCTCAAGGCAACAACTTCGAGGAGTTTCCTCCGGTGTTGCCGGAACTCCAGGAAGACTCACTGCAGGCTCTCAACGACCTACTTGCGGTGCCTGGCAGGGAGAAGCACACCACCGTCCTCAATCCCGAGCCCATAGACAAAACTTCATGGTATGATCTTATTGCTTGTGTTGTTTGTTGTAACGAGTTATGGTTTAAAGGTGTCAAGAGTGTTTCTTGTCTTCTGCGTACTGTAGTGATGTCTCTGTTTTGCTTTGAATCACTTAATTGTTTCTTTATTAAGTGTCTCCGACTGTTTATTCTTTCATGTGTATCTGTGCTGACTTGTAGACTAATGGTGTGACTGTGCTGACTTGTAGACTAATGGTGTGACTGTGTTGTAAGAGTTGTGGTCTGATGGCTTATGAGTTTTGTTGAACTAAGAGTCTGAATTATGACTTGTGCTTTTCTTATGCGTATTGTAATTGTTTCTCTTTTTTGCCTTTGTATTATCTGCTTGTTGATTTATAATTGCATCTCACTGTTTGTTTTTCTTGTGTATCGAGGTTTACCCGAGACACGGGATCGAGACTTGTTCGGAAGATAACCAAGGTTTTTACAAACAAATTTGATGGTCCATTCTACAGCTGGACATGTGTGCCTCGTGATAAACAAGAGAGATACTTCCTCGAGTTTGCGGTAAAGTTTGCTGTCCTATAGTTCTTCAATATGTTTGCTTGTCCTCTGTTCACTAATAACAGTAGCTTTTTTTTTTGTAGAAAACCCACACCTGGGATCCTTTGATAACAGGGACTGTCCAATATTATTTTGAGTACATCTGTGGAAAGCGGATGAAAGACATGGTTAGTGGTGTTAGGACTAGTCGAGAGAAACCTACTTGGATAGGAACGACCCTCTGGAAAACAATGACTGATTTCTGGGACACTGAGGAAGCACAGGCAAAGAGTCGCACCTACTCCAAGGTCCGTTTGTCTGACCGTAACGGTCTCGGTCCCCACAAACACTTCTCAGGGCCTAAGTCATTTCAGCAAGTTGAAGCTGAAATGGTGAGTCTACTTTCTGTCTTTGCCACTTTTTATTCTGACCTATCACTTCTTATTAACCCTTGTTTACTTGGTTATATTGCAGGAAGAGGAATTGGGAAGACCGGTCAGTTTTGGTGAAGTTTTCATCAAGACACATACGAGGCCTGATGGTACCTTTGTTGATCTGAAGGCGGAGAAGATTGCAAGGACATACGAGAAGAATGTGCAAGAGAGGTTGTCTGAGCTCGAGGCAGCTAGTTCTGCTGTTTCAGATGGAGCTTCACGGCCACGGGAGCTCACAGCTGAAGAATGTACACTAATATTTCTGCAGGTGACGTTTTATTTTTCCCAATACACATTTATAGTCTTGGAGTTCAATTTTTCATGTGCTAATCTCTGGTTTTATCTTAATTTGCAGTCCACTGACAGGGATTCAAGAGGTAATCCTTATGGAGTAGGAAGCCTCAAGGATTCTATTGTCAATGGCAAGCGAAAGCATCCAGGTGACTCCTCTTCCTTTCGGAGCCTGCAAGAACAATTGAAGGAAGCACAACAAAAGATAGAAGAGCAGGCTGCGCGTGAAGCTCAGCAGAAGGACAAGCTCGACAACTTCTCCATGGTGGAGAAGTATTTGCGCCAAACTGATCCTCAGTTCCTGAATTGGATCGCAAATCATTCAGCTCAAGAGACTGCCACAGCCCCTCTCTCAACCTCTCAATCTCAAAATAATCAAGCTACATCTCCATCACCATCTGGTGAATAGGTTTCTGTTTCTGTCTCTTCCCCCAAGAACTTGGTTTAACTTTTTAGATTCTGTAGACTTGAACATGTGTTTTGTTTGGTTTTAAGTTTGGTATGAACATGTTTGGTTTGAAGTCAGACTTGTTGTATAAGTACTGTTCTTTTGGTATTATATTATATATGTACTGTTCTTTTGGTATTTGGATTTGTTTTTGGTTTTGGTTTTGTTTATTAGAATTACAATTAGGAACAAAACATTTTACAAATGGGTTTTTTTTTTTCGTAATTACACAGTAGTCGCCAAATAGTCGTTTCATGTAGTCGCCAAATCGTCGCCAATAAGTCACCAATCATAACGACTAATGACATTCGCAATCGCTTCATAGTCGGTAAAAATAGTCGCTTATTAGTCACTAATTTTTAACGACTATTTACCGACTACACGAAATGACACTGGCCTAAAGCATATTAATCGGAAAAACGTCGTATATTAGTCGCTAAAAGTTACGACTACGTGACGACTATGTTACGATTACTACAGTTAATAGTCGTTATTTAGTCGTATAATTACATTTAGCGACTAATTGCCGACTAATCAAGTAGTCGTTAATGAGCTGTTTTCTTGTAGTGATATATGCAGGTGATGATGCAAAGAAGCCTAGGTCCGAAGACAAGCGAGAAGGTGATGGGTACGGGCGCAGAAAGGTAAATAATTCATTCATATAATTTTCAAGATACGGAAGAAATGTGAACATGTTTTTTTTTTTTCCCTTCATCAGTGGACGGCTCCCAAAGACGAAAAACCAAACACAGAAGAGAAACCAGAGACCAAAGAAGACCCAAAAAAAGAAGAAACGTCAAAGAATGGAAAGTGAAAAATTCATAAAATGAAGATGATGTGTGCGTTGTACACTGTTAGTCTGAATAAATGCTGCTACTTTTGTTTGAATAAAATGCATCTAATTTAAATATATCTGATACTATGTACTAATATAATAAATATATTTTTTATATAATACTCAATTGTGGATAATTTTCTTAAGATATGAAAATGGAAAAAATCTAATTTTAAAATTTTTTATATTGTTTGAACAATGAGTTAATTTATGTTAACAACCAGCACAAAATAAGATTACATATAATTCAGTTAGATCAAAAACCAAAATATCATATGAATCGCATCTAAAACGTAGATTATTTTGAATTAATTGAGAAAGCTAGCAATTATTTTGAATTAATTTAAGAATTTTCTTTTTCAATTTGTAATCTTTAGTTGTTAAAATAGAGATTTGTTTGAGCTAATTACAGAATTTAATAATTATTCGCATAAACGAATATATTATAAACATATTTTTAGTATATAATAATATCAAATTCAACCCGTGAATGGAGTCTATATTTTCATACTTGAAGAAGAGCTTCGAGAATTCCAGGACCAAATACCGGAGAAAGTTTGCCAAACTCACACAATTATATCCATATTCAGATTTATACAGTATAACCTCTATAAATTAATACTCGATAAATTAATACTTCGATAAATCAATATATTTCTTCGGTCCCAAATTTGGTTTTCAAGATAATTAGTATATCCATAAATTAATATAAAATATCATAGTCCCAACTGTATTAATTTATAGAGATTTTACAGTAATTAATCAAAGTTAACTATAATAATTTCACAATGAATAGCAACATTTGAAAATAAAAACTATGTATCTTTCTTTTTTTTTGAATTTAAAACTACGTATCTTTCAATATTTTAGTACTCCATTTTAACATTATATATATACTAGATGATGTGTCCACGCCTTGCAAACCTCGTCATGTGAATATAATCAACAAACATATCAAACAAACCTAAAGGCAATTCATTTAATTTAGACACAATTCATCAAAGAGGTGATGAACACTAAACTTTTATAATTGACATTTTTGACAATCCTTAATGACCAAAGACAATAAATGTTTATTTATTAACAATCCGATCAAAACCATTGGACTACTAAAGATCAAAAAAAAAAAAAAAAAGAGACATTGTGAAAACAAAACAATATATATATATATATATATATATATAAATTCATGAAGACCGCAATTATGTAAGATTTTTACTTTTAAATAAAGTATGGGTTAGCAATTTTATCAGCTTACCTTACTTAATATGTTGACCCATATGAGCAACTATTGTATCCGACATGATTTAAGGTCTTATTGAATCACAAAGCAAACGAATGTAAACCATGTTCCGGTTATTTTTCTAACTATTAATCAATCATTAAATTTATATAATAATAAGGGTATCCTAATAATAATAATTCCAATAAATGGTTTGTGTATTTGTGAACAGTTATGTCTTTTTATCGGAACATGTTTTTAATTAAAAAATATATTTTACCGCTGTGTTTTTTCCGAAAGTTGCAATCCAAATAAATGCCTTCCATGGTTGCGTCTTCTGAACGTAACTTTTCAATTTTTTGTTTATTTGGTAAACCATTGCAACTTTTAGTTATTTTATAAATCTTTATAACATTTAGTTATCTACAGTCGAATCTTTTAGTGTAGTTTTTATAAATTATTTTATTAATTATTAAAATATATTAAAATAAAAAAATCTATCTTTTCAGTGAATTCTCTAGGATTTACAATCTTTAAGATTTAAATTTTGAATTATTTTAAAAAATTCATTTGTGTGGATTTAAAAGCTCTCGAGTATTTGTTGGATTTTAATTAAAATAATTTACACATAAAAATCTATGAGATTTCATTTCTATGAGATTTCATTTCAAATAATTTAGATATACAAAAATTTTACAAGTTATTTCATTTTGAATAAAACTGAATTTTAGAAGAAAAAATTTAATTTTAGTTGAATAACACGAGATTTTAAAACATGATGTAGAATCACTAGTATGGATTGAGGCAAAGTCCCTTAAATAATAGAGGCTATTGTACCCTCTCATTTTTTTTTATATATGACAATTTGCACCATTATATTCATAGAATAAGATCTTGAAATTTTCATAGTTACAACTTACAAGACTCTTTCTGCTTTTATATTTATAGTAATACAAATCATAATAAGTTTGGAACCTGTAAGAGACTGAAAGCCTCATTCCAAAGTTCGATCACAACAGTAAGTTCTTGATCTTCTTCCTCGTTCCATTGCTCAATTAAAACAGTTAATTGATATCTATCTATCTATCGGAATAAATATATTACATGACCTAATGAAACTGAGAATTACAAAAAAATTCAAATGGAGTTACAACAAATTATCTTCTCTATGATCTGACGATTCTTCTATCTTTAGTTATAGACGTTATTGTTGAACTATACTAAATATCTATATGGAAAAAAAAAACATGTTGCAGAGATACTAAAGGTCTTCATATATCTATCGAAGATGGGATCTAAAGAATGTTGCATTTACAAAGTGCCAAGCCAATTGCGTGAAGTGAAACCGGCTGCCTATACACCTCGGATACTCCTCATCGGCCCGCTTCATCATTTTGCCAAACCAAAAGTATTTGAGCGCGACATTGAAGCAAATAGTCTTATGGAGGATCTTAAAAATGGCAATTCAAGGTACATAAATGTATACCCATGGGCCATGGCTGTATTGTTTTTGTTTTTGGATATTGTTTTGTGTTTATAAATTAAAAATTAAACTAATGCGTGTTGATAAATACACTTGAGTCAAGTTATGCAAATATACAAAATATACGACGCAAAACAGCTATTTTGTAGTTATATGATATTTACAAACTGTATTAAAATATACCACATTATAATTTTGAATCATTTTATATAACTACAAAATATATTCACGCAACATACCCTCTCTTTTTTGCCAACTCACAAAAGATACCTTTCATCTCAATATTTAATTCGCTTTATCTCTTACTTTTTATTTTTTTAAAATAAATTTTACTCTTAGTTTTCTACCACTGCTTTGCTAGAAAAATATTTCATGTGTATTAAAAATCCAACCTTATGAAATGCCTCCAACAAAAGTGTTCTTGACTGGTTCTCGATTTTTAATTTACTTTTGTTAAGAAGACTAGCAGCATTATGTAACACATATAATAATTCTCGATTCGTCTAGTTATTATAAATATTAGGTTATATAAAACTAAAACAACAAACCTAACTTCCTAGTACATGTCAAAGACTATACATTTCGTACACATACATATTAAACTATGATTAACGCTTCAAATAGAGAGAACATGTCGTGGTGCATATAAATTAAATTAAACGAATCATGCGGATCATGATCAAACGTATCAAGTTGAAAAAGTGCGAATTAAATTGATCAGACAGTTTTTTTTTTTTTTTTGGTAAGGAATTAATTTATGTTTAATTGGAAAAGAAACTTAAAAAGCGGTTTTAAATAGTAAAAACATTTCTTGGAGGAAAACTTTTAAATTATTTTCTAGATAATGTTATAATATGTTGCTATGATTGTACTTTAAAATTCACAAAAGTATTTACTTTATAATTTATAGTTATAACTTTGTGATATTTATCACAAAAATTGATGGATCATGTATCTTTATTCATATGTAAATCCATATAGATTGCTTGTGTAATAAAAGGACCTACTACAATCACTATCACTTGGGCGTTCGGTTCCGGGTAGATCCATTCGATATCATGTATTTTGGGTAGATGAGTTTAAGATCTATTCGGGTATTTTAAAATTTCGTTCGTTTCGGTTCTTGCTACTCAAAATATTAGAAATTATTTTTTAAAAATGGTTAAATTTGAATAAATTTGGTTAAATTTTTACGTATATAACTAAGAACTTTCGAATATTTTGGTTATTTCTTTTTTTATCAACCACATATTTATTAAAAAATAACTCCTTGATTGGTTGCCCAATTAGGAGGAGATGAGTTTACAAAAGTAATTTTAAAAAATAAGAAATATTTTGATTATTTCAATCTAAAAATAATATATATTTTCTGGTTTATAATTCAAATTTTGGATAATTGGGTTATAGAAAGTCTTAATATAATTACTATTTTGCATATATAATTATAGTTAGGGTATTTGGGTACCCATTCGGTTCTCGGTTCGAGTTCGATTTCGGTCCTTCAGATTAAATCAGATATAGGAGTCCGGATCAGTTCGAATATTTTGTCAGTTTCGGTTCGGTTCAATTCCTCTTATTTGTTTCGGTTTCTGCTCTGTTTTTTTTTTTTTTTTTTTTTTTGCCGAGGCCAAATCCAAACTGTCACTAATTCAGAGTTTTAAATAATTTGGTTAAATTCGCACAAAAAAATAATAATAATAATAATAATAATTTGGTTAATTTTCTGAAATTTTAAAAACAAACGTAAATCTCACTATTTAAATCAACTCATACATATTTAAAACAAAAACTCTAAACATAATATAATAATATACCATGAAAATTTATGGCCACTCTTTTCGGGTAATTGAACGCTGCAAATGTTTTTGTGTTTCATGACCAAAAACAAGAATCTGCAGTTTAATCGCACTTTGACCACATCTTTCTTTTTTAATGAACAGTGAAAACCATACTTCATTCTTCCATTCAAAGCATAAGTTTATGTACATTCACTAGTTTATACCAAAAAAAAAAAAAAATTGTATTTCATTCTGAATGTCAAAAACGTGATTTTTGCCTAAATTACTTAATAAACTAGAATTTAACCCGCGGTACACCGCGGGGCTATATTTTTTTAAAAAAATGTATTGTTATTTTTTAAAAGATTAATTGAAGATATATCATATTAGTTTGTATTTTAAAATGTATATATCTATCTATGTATTATTTAGTGTATGAATACTATTGTTTAGGTTTCAATTTTTGAAGTATAGATACGAAAACATAAATTTTTTTAAGTAACGATGTATGGTCAATTTTAAAATTTTGAATATTTTACTCCGCGGTATACGGTGGGTCGATTTTTTTATAACTAAAATTTTTAAATTTTAAGTTGTATTTGTTTTGTTAATATTGTATGTTTTGTTTTGTGTTTAAGGTTGTATAATTGTATTTTGATTGTTAATTTTAGGATTTCATCCGTGATATACCGTTCTTTATTAATATCGAGCCAAACCCGTCATCCCATATAAACCCGTCTATATTATCCCGTTGGCTAAATTATTAGTGTTATAAAATCCAAGAAAATAAATTATTATTGTTATAAAATCCAATAATTTTAGGATCTCACCCGTGGTATACCGTTCCTTGAATGATTTTAAATTTATACTACTAATATATATATTTTAAATTTATTATATAAATTATATGATTTTTCTATGTGAATATTTTGATTATTAGAAATTAGTAGTTTTATTGTTATGCAAAATGTTAATATAAATATTTGCTATAAATTGGTTTTATGCATATTTTGTGGAGTAAAATTCACGGAATTGTTTTTTGAATATATATGGAAAGATTGTGTAGAGATTTTTAGAAACAAATTAGGTAAGATATCGTTTGGTTAATATCTTTATTTAAATTTTGTAAAACTAAATAATAAATGCCAATGGCATGGACTCGTAAATAAGGTGAAACTCTAGGATTTATTTGCTAAGTGTACTCCAAAAATGTATATATAGATAATAACAATAGAAACTTGGTATAGCTAAAATATACAGTAAGTCTATATTAATAGCATTCGATTTCAATAAGTAGATATCTCAAAAACGGTTACTAGATATCTAGATAGTCTGTACATGTGATTAAAATGTAGATCGATTTATTAGGTCTCTAGAGTATCTGATGATGGAGGAACAAAAGAAGAGGTACATGAACGATTTCAACGAAAGATTCCATGTTGAGGAAATGATGAAGGGAATCATAGAAGATTCCTTAAATGATATTCGTGCAAGCTATGCGGTATCAACCGAATGGATATCACCTGCTGACTTCAAAGAGCTAATCCTTCTCGATTCAGTTTTCATCTTGGAGCTCTGTCTCAGACATAAAGAAAAAAGAGAGAACACAAACAAGTCAGCCGGGAATAGTAAAGGGAAAGGAAAAGAAGAAGAAGAGGCAAAAGAAGAAGAAGCAATTGCACCAAAAAATAAAAAGAAGATATTGCACCAACAAAAAGAAAAAGAAGAAATTGCACCAAAAAATGAAATTGAAGAAATTGAAGAAGAAGAAGAAATGGCACCCAAAAAAGAAAAAGAAGAAATTGCACCAAAAAATGAAATTGAAGAAATTAAAGAAGAAGAAAAAATTGCACCCAAAAAAGAAAAAGAAGAGTGTTCCCATCCTGACCTTACTGTGGACAACCCTTTTTACACTTCAATGGTGATCGTAGATCTCATCTTGCTCGAGAATCAACTTCCCTACTTCATTTTGGAGAAGTTGTTTGAGTGCATTCGTTCTACATTGGAGGATAAAGCTACACTCTATAAACTAATCCTGAATTTGTTTTCCCTTAATGATGATAAGCATGGCAGTAATAACAGGTTCAACCATCTTACAGACATGTACCGGTGTGTTTATGAAAAATCACTTGGTAACAATCCAAGGGGCTCAAAAAGGGTAACAGAAGATATGTATAACGTGGATAGACTATCCCGCTCTGGAGTGAAGTTCAACAAAGTGGAGGGTGAATACTCAATAGCTGTTTCGTTTAACAAAGGTGTTTTAAGTATGCCATGTTTCCCTGCGGATGAGTCTTCTGATGTCATTCTAAGAAATGTCATTGCATATGAGCAGTGCCATGATCCGAGAAATGCCTTTACTTCTGAGTACATAGATCTTATGAATTTCCTCGTTACCACCAACAAAGATGTTGAGATACTCACTACTTCAGGTAAAAACATTATAAAACACCATTTCTTGTATGTATATTTGATGAATGTTAATAAACATGTATTGCTTGAACAAAGGGGCTATATCTAATGATATTGGGCGACCAAGCTTGGTGGTGGAAATGATAAACAAGTTAGGCGAAGGGGTGTTGACACCAATAGACACCGTTTATCACGACACAGTCAGGGAACTCAACACTCATTGCAACTCTTGTGGAAATAATTGTTGTGCCACTCTCAAGAGAGTCTACTTCAGCGACTTGTGGACTGGAACAGCTACAGCAGTAGCCGGATTGCTCTTGCTTTTGACTTTGGCTGCTACTATAGCTTCTATATATCAAGCTGTCAAGGCCAAATAATTACATGGTTGTTTATCTTAAAACTTGTTTCCAACTACTTTTTTGTATTTGCCAAATAATTTGGTGGTGATATTGTTCATTTCGGTCGATATTGAGTTTGGGTTTCTGATTGTATCTATATATCTATCTATATGATTATTCTAATTCGTGATTATACGTAACTAAACTTATGAGTCTATTTATGTGTAATATATATAAGCTAATATGGATGATTTGGTATCATTTCGGTTTCATTCGTATTCGAGTTTTGATAAAAATATATACTTTTAGACTTTTAGTATATGAATGATTTAGGTTTGGGTCAAATTAGATTGGATTGGTGAAGGCTCTACTCGTTTCTCACGTGTTTTGGTTTAGCTATCTAAGAATGTATAACAATTACCTGCATAGATTCGTTTCTAATAAAGACTTCTGTTGAGAAGACTACCTCCAATGCTTCTACATATCTGAATTGTTTTGGTGTCATTTTAATTCTTTTCAATTTGATTAAATAGGTGTAGATTCTCATGCAAAAAAAAAATCAGATCTCAAAACAATGTTTATTAGGTCTATGCAATGTTAAAAAAATCGTTAGGCGGCACCTAGGCGTTCCATAGGGCCCTAGCACCTAGATCGATTAATCGGAGATTAAACGGAGTTTAGGCGTTAGCACTTTAATGACTTACTAGGATCAGACCCGCCGTACATCGCGGGAGAATATTATTTTTATATGTAGTATTATGATGTTAATTTTAATATTGTATGTTTTTAGTAGAGCAAATTGTGTAGAGTATTTATAAATTTTCATAGTGAATAGTAGAGAGAAAAATTATAAATTGTTTATAGTTAACATCTCTCATATTAATTATGATTTTGCCGCAAATTGGAATTTTGAAATCTTGGTTTGAATGTTTTAGGAGTAAGGAAAATATTGTGTTTATAGGAAAACATATAATTAAGCCCGAGTTTGTATTAAACAGATATCAAAACAAATAAAGAATAAACAAAAAAAAGTAAAATCGTAGAAACATTACATCATTAATAGATTATAGAGAATAAGCAATGAAAAATAAAAATTAGAATGCTCGAAAACTGAAGTATAGATGCTAAAAGAAGTTTGTGTGGATGAATGAAAAATGATTTGTCGAATAGTAAAGCCTATATTTATAGTGTTTAATATTAGGTTGCTTTGTTAGGGTTTTAAGAAAGCATATTCTAAAAGTAATTAGCGTAGATATGCTATAGTTAATCACATCAAAAGATTTAAACGAAATTAATATTTTATTTTTTTGTCAACCACACATTAACTAATAAGAAATTTCTTGATTGGTTGCCCAATTAGGAGGAGAAGAGTCTACAAAAGAAACATCATAAAATAAAAGTTTAGAAGAGCGTGCTAAGCAGTCTGCTTTAACATTACATAAACGAGAAATAAGAGTAAGCGAGAAGATAGGGAAATAAGCACGGAGAAAACCAAACCCATCTAGCAGATTGGAGAAAGCAGGCCATTCATCAGATGTGAAGATCTTATAGCATATTTGTTTTGCATTTTTGCGATTTTTATAATTTTTCAGTAAACCAACTTTATTACTTTCCATAATTAAAGATCGTAGAGAATATTAAATGGTTAATATGAAAATTAGAACATTCTATATATCTTAAGCGATATACTTTCCCTGAATAACGACACATACTTCGGAATTGTATTTGTTGATTTAATATTCGATTATAATTTGAATATTTTACGTAGAAGTTACCATATAAGTCGGGTTAGGTTTCATTTTTCTTATTAATTTTTCTACCAAAATAGCGAAATATCCGTATGGCTTTAATTTCGGGTCAATATGTGTTAATTTTTTAATTTAACCCGATCCAATTCAAATTAAAATCAAAATAAAATATCCAATTGCCATAATTATGGGTAATTGTTCCTCAATTTTATAATTTAACCCGACCCGAATTCGATTGTACTTCTCTTTAAATAGTATAGAGATTTTTAAGTATTTTCATAATTTTATAACAAAACATTAGTTATAAAATATGGAATGATTTGAATTTATTATATATATTCACACCTAATTTATATTAAAACTAAAATAGTTTAGTCTCAATAACTAAAAGTTTGAGAATAGTTGATTTATAATTTACAATTTTAGAAATCAAGTATTTTTATTTTTTTTTTGCTTTTTTTTTTTCACTTATTCAAAACGATATCATATTTAAAAAAATAACTAGATCATGACCCGTGCTGTATACAGCACGGGATTTAATATTTTTCATGAATTAAATTGTATATTTTGTTCGAAGAAATAAGAAATAATATAGTATAATAGTATAATATAAAAAGGATTATATCATAATATTTTATATTTATTACTATTTGGATATAATGTTATATATTTTATTTGACTAAAGAATGAGAGAATATTGTATTTTAGAATTTAATATATTTAGCAGCATTAGATTTGTATTTTTTTATATGAGATTAACCATTTCTTTGGTTCAATTAGGTATTGATAATTTTATTGTGTGATTGTGAACAAACAAAAAATAGTTGTATTGGGTCTAAGTTTTTTAATGGATTATATTGGGTTTGTGGGGCCCAGTTTCATGGTTTAAAAAAAAAAAAAAACGGTTTAACATACCTTTGAAATTTGTTTATGTGTTTCTTTTTGATGTCTGCTTGAATTTTGTTACCCTGTAATTAAAATCAGATGACTTAAAACTTACGGCACATATATTACAAAGAGAATTGTATAAAATTTCAATGGTACTTACAGTCTCCTCTGTCAAAATCATTTCCAAAGACATGCTTTTGTAAAATGAATCCACGAATGAAGTATACTAACTTGAATACACCAAAAAGTCTTGACAGGCTTCAAGTTGTTAATAGGAGTGTAGCGACTAACCATAGCCATTTCTGCTGTATTTTTAATTGTAGGATATGAGAATGGTGCTGAGATGATTTCTGTGAGAAATGTACGTCAAACCTAAATGGATATTTATAGTTGTAGATTATTTGTGATAATTAGGAGATTCAGAAATATATTAATTAGCATAAAATAGTTTGATAATATTTTAGAAAGGTATATTCTAGATTATTTGGAATATAGGATCAAAATTATATAACAGAGATATTTGACAATCTTTAGAAAAGATTTTAAGGAAACTGAATAGCTGATTATATTGATGCGTGATTAAGCCAAAACAAAAAACGTAAAACTAAACAAAAAAACGATCTAGAATATAACAACTATTATAACTTATTTTTTTTTATAAAGGTTTTTAAGGAAACTGAATATATTCTCAAAGATTTTAGGAAAACTGAATATATTCTCAAAGATTACGAATTGCTTGAATACGAATTTATATCTAAACAAAATATAACAACCTAATATCTTTAAGATCTTTAAACCCGTGTTTCGTTATTTGACCAGTTTTTTAATTAATTTGTTAATGTTAGTGAGATGGAATTAAAATGATTATGATTAGAGATCTCTAATGGCATATATTATTATTTCTTACAAAATTAACGTTACGACTTATAGGATGTACTTCCCAAATAATAGTATAGGATATAACATTTTGGATAACATTTTCAATAACATTTTCGAACTATATGAGTATTATAATTCAAAATAGCATTTTTTATAAATTGGATTGATATAAAATGTTTTCAATGATATATCATTTTCATTAACATTTTCAATAACATTTTTTAATAACATGTTCGAATAATGGATTACTATATAACATTTTGAATAACATTTTCAATAACATTTCCGAATAATATATTAGTATATTAGTATAGGATTTTTGCTAATTGTGTTACATTTTCGAATTGATTAGTATATAACATTCTCGAATTATATTAATTATGTATTATATAAACAAAATCTTTTAATATCTTTAAACCCATTTGACCCGTTGATCCGTTAATATATATTAGTGAAATGGAATAAAATGATTATAATTAGAGATCTCTAATGGCATATATTGTAATTTCTTACAAAATCTAAGTTATGACTCTTAGGATGTACTTCCCAAATATTAGTATAGGATTCATGTACTATACCGGCCAATTTGACCAATTAATACCGATTTTGAACGCCTAAACCGGTAAATTGATTTGGAGAGTCTGAAGGTGCATGAGCGCCTAATCGCCGCCCAGACTGATTTTTTGAACATTGGGTCTATTGATGCACGAATCACACAAGTATGAAATGGAATCTCTAGGGAAGTAAGAAGAATCTCTTTTTTAAACGACACAAGTAGATCAGAATGATGAACAATGGTGGTAAAAATCTTGACCAGATCTATTGGAATAATTGAATCAAGCCACAGAGGTTTGAGGTATCAGTCATATGCCCCTAAAGCATCCCTGAACGTGTCTAAGACTGTCCACTTTATGAAGAGTACAACTTACATGAAGAAGAAGCTCAAAAAGTGAAAACAGTTGAGCAGAAATAGCAACATGGAAAGACGAATCAAGAAGCACCGCAGAATGCGTCTGTACAACACAGGAAATCTGAACCCAGAAAGATGTGGACAAGGTCCAAGAGAGGTCGAAGAGTGTTTGATTGGTTTCACTGTAGAAAATTAGGTCATATCAGAAGCTTTGGTTACAAGTTCTAAGATAAGATCAAGCAACTGTGGGAGGCACGAAAATGCTTTATTGAACCTTCTAAGTTCTGCAGAGTCTGAGTGGCCAAGAGAGATTTGTACAACAAAATCAAGAGCATGATGAAGAAAAGTACAACATAGCAGTTGATGAATCTGAGGAGATCAACCTGACCTATAACGTGACATTGTACAACTTGACGAGTCTGGTGAAGATGAGAGCGTCATAGCAAAGGTGGCTTACACATCTACAGACGGATCTGCTAGCAATCCGTGGTACTTTAACAGTTGTTGTTCAAGACACATGACATGTAACCCGAATGTACTGTCAACCTACATTGAAGAGGCTAGTGGTAAAGTAACATTTGGAGATAGTGATAAAAGACGTATCAAAGGTAAAGGAAACATTCATTGTGATGACCAACCACCATTGGTAAATGTGTATTATGTTGATGGGTTAAAGGCTAATATGATCAGCATAAGTCAGCTTTGTGATGATGGACTCAAAGTAATCTTCAAAATAATCTGAAGCAGTAGAAAGCTTTAAGATTCTTGCCCTACAGCTTCAGAATGAAAAGGGAATGATCATTCAGATAAGAAGTAATCAAGGACGAGAATTCCAGAATGAGATATTTGAAAAGTGGTGTCAAACGCAGGGAATCAGATATCAATATTCAGCACCCAGAACACCTCAGCAAAATGGAGTTGCTGAACGGAAAAACAGAACACTACAGAAATGGAGTTGTTGGGGAAGCAGCTTCTTGGCTTAAGAAATTGATTCCAAGATCTTTGACAACTTGGCAGAAGACAAAGATGGCTTTTCTGAATAATTTCAGCAGGAGACAAAGTCAGCAAGGATCTTAGAGATATCCTCTCTTGGAAGGATTTAGAGCAACCTTACGACTACTTGCCATACTATTTTGATGGAAAGTGAAGATGAGTTCGTGGAAAGTGAAGATGAGTTCGTGGAAGTTGAAGAGAGCGATATTGATTTTGTGGTTGCAGTCTTGCAGAGGCAGTGTCGACCGACACCAGTACAGAAATTCGAGATATCAAGCTGTGACGAAGCAAAATCGACCTGACTCGACAATGATTTACAAGATCACACAATACACAGTCTTAGTGTCGACCGATACCACCGTTTTTATGTTTCCCCACTAAATTTTATTACATTATTGCAATTTTTAAATAGTGCTACATACAATGTATTGATGACAAAAAAAAAAATTAATACCACTTTTAAAAACTAAAAATAATTAAAAAACATTTCTTAATACTATTAATTATATGATAATAATTAGCTGGTATTTGTTGGCCAATAACAAATTAGATTATTAATTTTATTTTAAGAAAAAATGTTATGGCCAAATAGAAAAAGAGTGAGTTTTTTTTAATAATATCAATACAATAATAACACCATGTTTCTCTCATAAATTGACACATCAGCTTTTTCAGCTATTCTTAGCGTGACCCATCATTAAAAACTTTTGTCCAATCACAAAACCAACTAACACAAACTTGTCACAGCAGTTGAGGGCAAAACCGTATTTTTATACCATAATACCAAATAAATGTGGTAGGAATAGAAATGAATTATCAAATGTGATGGAAATGAAAAATTTTTGGTGGGAAGTAGTAAAATTGACAAAATTCCCTTTCTTTTAAAAGTACCACAATTTAAAATATTATATTATATTATATTATATTATATATATATATTATATTTTAATATCTCTTTTTTTAACAGCTTTAAGTATCTTTTCTTACACTTCTACTTGATTTCTCCACTAAAATATATTTTCTTTTTATGTTCCCCCAAATTTATTACATTATTGCAATTTAATGTAATTTTGTAACGGTTTTACAATAATACTCCCTCTGTTTCACAAAAATTGTCATTCTAGAGTTTTATTTTTGTTTTACAAATAGTGTCATTCTACATTTTTAATGTGACTTTTACATAAAATTTCCAGATTTACCCTTAATTTAAATCTACTTCTCATTGAATTTAAATCATTAATCACTTATTAAATAGGGGCATACATGTATAATTCAAAGTTTTCTTAATTTGTGTGAAATGTATCAAAATGACACTCTTTGTGAAACGGAGGAAGTATTGTGCTACATACAGTATAATGCATCATTGACTTAATCCCTTTTAAAAACTAAAATGAATTAAAAAAACAAACTAAACAGAACTAAAAAAATTTACTTGGTACTATCAACTATATGATAATAACTAGCTCGTATTTGTTCGCTAGTAACAAATTAGATTATTAATTTTATTTTTAAAAGAAATGTTATGGCCAAATACAAAAAGACTAACTTCATTTTTTCTTTTAAAAGTACCACATTTACAAGATTACATGAACTATCTTAGTCAAAAAATTTCTGTGTATTTAAAACTTTAGAATTTGGGTAGTATATTTAGAAAAAAAATATATAAATTTGGATGTTGAAAATTTTCTCAATAAAGTTTTATCTATTACTTAAAAATGGATAGTTGAAAATATGGTACATTTGTTGAACCAATTAATATTTAAAAAATCTCAAAAAATGAAACTCAAATAATATTAGTGACTAAAATATAAATGAAACCAAAGATGTGACTCTATGCTTACAAAAGCACTTTTGATTAGAAGCAAGGCTGGTCATGAGCCCAACAAGTTTAAATCATCTCATATGAAAATAGATCCCCCAAACAAAATTTTATTGCATAATTAGGTCCTCAATTTTTTCAATCTTTAAAATGTGCTCTCATTTTTTAAAACCTATCTTAAAAGCCTAAAGAAATTATTTGATCCTTTAGCCCCTTATATTTCATGGCCGACTCTGATTAGAACACTAGTGGCCACATGGTTTCGTTACAAAATTAAGCGTTGGTTGATACAAAATGGTATAGTCGACCACCTCAATTTTGCAATCCTTTTAGAAAAGTTTCCTCAATCTGCCATAATTAGATTTTTTATCCTCTCTTTTTTGTCCTTTTATTTTTTTTATGAATAGCTTTTCATGAATATTTAGTTATTGTAAGAAATTTTATGCACTAAAATATCTATATAAAACGTATTATCCCATGTACGACATAGATAAATAGTCTAAGTACATATTTTGTCATGGGGTACTGATGTATTACTTTACGCCTTTACGGGGTTTGAGTTAGCTCCACTTTTACAGTTCATTTCTCCCAAGTGCATGCATTAGTTCGGTCAGACAAAAATGAGAGTATCCACATGGAAAATTATGGAAATCAGTAACTAAAAAGATAACACAAATATTTAAGATTAAGCCTAATCCAAGATAAACTTTATTCCTTTGTCATGTAATATAATCATAGGTAGAGAAAGAGCCATCACCCATGTGCTTAGCCTTCTGATAACCTACTTATTAGGTGTTTAAGCCTACGTAGTTTTTTTCTGTTATTCTTAATCTTTAAATTTCTAATCGCATCCCATGATCATTTGTTTAATTTAAATATACAAAATTCATTAATAACGCTTAAGAACTCATCACGCAATTCTTGATGCATTAAATATACTCGTTTTCATAAGAGATTTTCGTTCATGAAGTATATTAATGTCCAACTCTAACTCATCATCTATCTCGGTAGGGATATCATGTTCATTTCCTTGCATAAGATCACACATCGTTATAATATGATTACGATTATAATTATCACCTAATTTTTGTCTTTTCTGAATCATAAAACCTCTTAATTAGCTATTCAGGCATTGTGTAAATAAAACATCATATGCTTTTTTTAAAGACCTTAATTAGGTTTATAATTATCTTTTTCATATTAGCGGCATTACAAAACATTTATTTATTATCACCGTTCCAAAATAGCTTGTAATTATCCTTACATACATACATCATTCTTCTTTAGTTCTTTTGATAGAGAAACAATCGTTGAAATTCAGAAATATTGCTGACAGTGCAATAGCATTGAGTCCCACGGTAATTTTTTTTTAGCTTTTTATAACAATTTAAGGATTCTAAATTTTAGAAATTTTGCAAATAAGACCGTAAATTTTTATATCATGAACATTTTTTAAAAAATATATATATTAACTCGGCACAAGATCCAAAATATTTTTGAGCCGGTCCTGCTTTTAAGTTCATGAAGCGTGAAAGGAAGAGAATCCAAAAAAATCCTTCCATGCACCTTTGTGATGCGGTTACTTTGTCACCTCCAATAGCTTAACTATGTATTTGCATCGTCACGGCATGATTTTTTGTATGGGTTGCGATGTTCCATTTCTAGAAATACATTACGTACCATTTGATGCATATATTATCCAAAATTTAATCAACGTAGAAGAGAATATATATATATTGTCTCCATAATCCGGTTCCACCGTTGTATGACTTGATGATGTTTTGGCACATTCGTAGACCGTAGTATTGTTCTCTATGACACATATTTATTCGTAATAAGTACTACATGAGCCCCTAGATATATTTATCTTTCCATGGTAGTTGCCTCCAAACGTTTTTTTCTTACTTTTGCATCTCATACATGGACACGTAAAAAACCTCTGCTCTATATAAGAATTGTGACTTTGTGTAAACTCGTAAACGAGCTCACGGCATCTACTAACCCATCTGATATACCAGATCTCGACAGCTAGATCTAATCTTTTATACATCCATTATCTCCCATAAACAATATTATTCAAAAGAAAACGTTACTCGAACCATTTGAGTTTAAAATATCTATTTCCTTATTCAAAAGAATCCAAATAAACGAAGATATATAGTCAAATCGTAACTAACTATGTAGAGAAAAATAGTTTCATGGCTAAACTTGCATGAATGAACAACAAGACATTACATGTAGTCATGTAGAAGAATAGCCACATATAGGTGGTACCAAATTTGTTGTTAGTTATCAATATGGAATGCTAACGGATTACTTGTGTGACCGACGATTTTAGGTATAGAATGGATATGGAATGGATATGTTTTTGTGGCCATGCCTATGACTATGTCGCGGTTTTTCAAAACTTCTTCCCCTGCAACATTTGATATTCCCTCAGTCGCCTTATTTTTCTTCTAGCTAGTTGGTTCTTGATATATCACGGATTTTACCGATTTTAGCCGTGATATATGTATTGTTTTTAGAGTCTTTTTGTTGTTTCTAGTGTCTTTTTGAGTCTTTTCAGGTTTTTAAACGTTCGAGACAAAATTGGAGAAAATGAATCATTCTGGAGATAAACCGAGGATTTGGAGCTGAGGAGACGAATCCGGTTCGAACCAAGGCATGAGTGTCGACCGACACCCTTGGTGTCGCTCGACACCAAACACGGCCCAGCAAGAAATCTCGACGGTTTAGAGTTTTAAAGCCTGCAGAATTTACCCAGAAGAATTCCTTATTTGCAACTTTAGTCCCTGCACGTTTTGGAGACTTTATAAATAGTTTTTAGGGTTTTTCTGTTTCTTTACCCTGCAATTCTGCATCTTGTCTTTGGCTTTTGTAATTCTCTTAGCTTGAACCCTTTGGAATATAATTGGAGAGAGCTACTTTCAGAGATTTCAATACCCTGTTAGAGAGAAGATTTATTCTAAACTCTTTTCTTCTTTTGATTTCTTATTCTGCAATTTATTCAACATGTTTTCTGTTTCATTAATCATGTCTGAGTAATCTCCCTGTTAGGTTTAGTGATTCTCATTAGGGATTTAGATGAACTAGTAAATCGATTTCGGGTTAGGATTAATCTATAGAGTTCTTCATCTAGGTTGTTCTTAATGCTAGTTCTAGAGTAGCTAACTAGAACTTGATCATAGGATAATAGGTATTTGATCCGAGAGGGCATCTGTTACTGGAACTACCTTAGATGAGCAAATATTTCTAGATGCATCGAGAGTTGGTCTAGGAGAATTTGTGAACATATCAAACTTGAGTTTAATGCTAGTCTAGATCTAGGAATTCGCATCGAGAGGTGGAGTTACTGATATTAGATTAGTTAGTTAGCGCATCGAGAGGTGGTTAGCTATTCATTAGTGTTTTGAGTTCTAGAACGGTTCGTTAAATAATCCTAATTAATTTGCTAGATTTACTATTAGTTTATTTTCTGAGAATTTCCCTGAACCTGACGCTTTAATCTATTGATCTTTTCACCTCATAATATTGTTTGCTACGGTTTTATTTTAATTCTAATTATTTTATTTAGCATAATTTCGAGACTTATAACTTATTGTGTGAACAAAAGAACTTTGCGGAATTCGACCTTTATGTGCTGCAATTGATCTCTTATTTGAGAGAGTAGGCTTTAGGATTCAATTTGACCTGTATCAGTTCTAATATCAGGTATCAAAGCATTTGTTCACAGTGAAAGTTCACGACTCTTCACCAGATAGATTTCTAAACTAGAGTAAATCCCTGTTCTAAAAATCCCCGCCTAGCCCGATTATTCCCCGCTTAATCGCTAGGCCCACCGTATCCGCCTCGATTAATGACTAATCCCCTAAAGAAATCAGTTACCGATTACTCTCCGCCTAATCCGATTACTTCCCGCCTAATCCGATTACTCTCCGCCTAATCTTACATATCCCGATTATTTTTAGATTACAAGTATAAAAAAACTTTTTATTTTTGTTATTCAATCATTTAAATTGGGAGTTTGTGATGTTTTACAATAACTTATGTTCAAATTTTAATAAAAATCATAAAAATTTGTCTCAAAAATACAGTTTTATGTGTTTACTACAATTTTGAAAACAATATTAGACTAATATGTTTTAAAAATATTAAAATAACCCTAAAACTAATCCCCGATTAATCCCCGATTTTAATCCGATTTCCCGATTTTCCGATTAATCGCTAGGCCCATACCGATCGCCCGACTAGCACCTAGCGATTTTTCAAATAAGGGAGTAAATACACATGCACTTTTTGTTTGGTTCGGTCTTTGGATTACGAAACATAAAGATTATAGGGTTTTCAACTTTCGACTTCATAAACAGTAGACAACCAAGAATGACACATCATCTACTTCTCTTTTGTTTTGTGGCTCACAAACACATCATTTATCACTAATTTCCACGTTTTGACTATAATTTCTAGTTCCTTTTATATAGAAATCTTCTATATATGTTTGTTAATATATATTCACATGTTATATTTGGTTCATTAATTATATGTATAATCCATTAAATCTATAATTCTCCGTCTAAACATCATCAATCATCATATATATGAAAGGAGGTTATCTCTCTCCATCCTTCCGCCACGTCAGCATTTTAGGCTATTCTGGAGCTGACACATCAGCTTTCTATCTTCCAATCAAAACATTTCAAAAATATGATTCAGTTTTTATTTTTTACACATCATCTTTTAATTAGAATTGTCAAATGGGAAAAACACAATAGCCCATGAGGGATTGGCCATATGGATTTGAAAATCTATTTCACAAGTTAATAATATATTTATTATTTAATTATATATTATTTAATTTTACATATTGATTTCTACTAAAACTAACTTATTTTGTTATTTTATGTTTTTTTCAATGAAATTATTTTATTGGTTTAATATACTCTAAAGTTTTTTTCGCTAATTTTTGTAATCTTAACTCAAAATATAAGTGGATAATTGTATAGTGGATTAGCTAATGGTTTGAGTAAGTTTTTCTCTTAATTTTTTTATTTATATATGACACTGAGGGTGGAGAGTACGTAAGGTCATCAAATTTTTGAGGTTCTATAATCCCAACATTACCATCTATAAAATTGGTTTAGGACAAAAATTGTTTACGGATTGTGTGAGTGATGCATTGTTGAGTATGTTGGTTGAAAATGTATTTTAATACTAAGAGTAGTTGTTCATTGCATGAGTAAATGCTTAGATAATTAAAAATTATATTTATCAAAATATAACATCAAGTAAATCAAAATAAAAAAAAACGGAAAAATCTGCGGCATAAAGCGGGTGATCAATTAACAACAAGAACAATCAAAATAATTTGTTATTAACAACTTTTAAAACAAACCCACGCGTAGCGTGGGTATTTATCTAGTATATATAAAAGTTGGCCAACTCTCTCCATATGAGTGCCACATCATCACATAAGAAAATGACATGTATCATTCTACATTATTTAAATAAAAAAATTTAGTAAAATTAATTGAGAGAAAATCAAAAGTCTTTTGTTGTGTTAAATTCTCCATTAATCTCACTCTTAATTGATTTTTTTAAAAACTAAAAAATAAAGTAAAAGATCATACTAATGTATTAAGCACTACTTTCATTCTACTCTTCTTATATTATTAAAAATTTTTATCGATGGTCATTACTCGATAATGGCTAAAAAATTACTTGTGTTGTAGTTTATATATTTGCTACCTAACTTCATGTTACGTTTTGTGAATATGACATTTTCTCTTTTTATTTTTGTGCGTTATGATAAGTTGGTAACGTTGACATACAATTTTTTCACTTAATGGTCCTTTGAGACGTTAGACATCCTAAAAAATTTAAAACACGAGACTCTCTCCTATATGGTTGTATGCAAGGAGAGAGATCTAAAGTGTTGACTTAAAGTACTAGAATATCATGATGTTGTTGGCGTACTAGATGACGAGAGAGTACATAGAACAAAGAATTGTTTGTTTAGAATTAAGTTAGGCAAGTTTCAAATCACATAAGTAACATAATTACATACCATTGTATTAATATATCATATATTATTGTTGGATATATTCATGATAATGAAATATTAAGATCGTATGTATATAAATAATCAGGTTTATACATAAAAAACGTAGAATTAATATTTCAGTCAAAGATGAATCTAATCATAAAAATTATAATTATAGAAAATAGATATGACTTATTAATTACATAATAACACACACAAACATAACATAAAATGCAACAAAAACCATAATCATATTTTCCAACAATTTTCAAATCAAAAACCCACGAGTAGCGTGGGTATTCATCTAGTTTTAATTAAAACATTATATGGCGTCTAGCGCTTAAACGACCACCTAAACCACTTTCTTGAACACTGATTTTAGTAAAAGGTTTATGATTCTCAAAAATCCTTTTAAATTTTTGCTCACATTTACTTAGGAGGTAACTCGTTGATTGTTGCATGATAAGTGAAATCGAACCGATAATGTTTATTGATAATTTAATATAGAATAGCTTCAATGGTACTACCAGTATGCAACTTTTATCGGATGTCGTTTATGGCTCTAAAAAATTTACTACACATACCAAGAATCACATGCAATAAAGAGACAGCTATTTGAAGCTGCATGGGCTATACTATTATTATTCTATCATAGTCGGCAAAGCTTTTGAGCAGACACTACCACCTGAAACTTGAGTATGTAAGAAAAAAATCTTCCTATACAAAAACCAAATCTTCAAAGTTCCGTTTCACGTCTTGTCATCTTTTTCAAAAGAGATTTTTGATAAAACTATACCTTTGATGTATAATTATATTACTACTAGGCTTGTGATATAAAACTTTTTTAAGCTAAGTGGAAGATGAAAACACTTTGTGGAAAAAGGAACTGGAGACGAATGAGAAAAATAAACAATTAAAGGAAAAAAGTATCAATAATGCAAAATAAAATAGTGAACGTTTTAGTAAAGGGAACAAGCATGTGGCTATAGATTTTGTTAATCTGCACAAAAGTTAAGAATGCACATTAAAACTTAATAAAAAATGAAAGTATCAAACTCATACAGAAAAAATCAAAATACATGTGTAGACAAACAGAAAAACAAAATTTTCAGGGCTTAGAAAACAAAGAAAACTACATACAAATTCCAAAATATGTCAATGTACATAAAGATTTGATGATCTACTTTATTTTGCAAATAATGTATCCCCACACTTCTTTTAAAATTCTTAATTTTAATTCAGAAAAATAAATCTTTACGGAATATATAATGTTACGAAAAAAAATATTTTTTTAAAGAAAAAACTTACATAAACAGAGCTAAATATCATAAAAATTTTGATACGAGGAACCAAATGCTATGAATTGTTAATAGCATAATTACTATAACCTCATGAGTATGAATCAACAATTGTGAATTATGAATTTTTCTCTTCGTACAAATTATACGAAAATAATTGAAAGACACATGTCAATCTATTAGTTACCAATTGATTTTGTGAATTGGAAACTTGATATCCGAAAATAAAGTATTTTTGTATAGTAACAACTATAGAAAAAAAACTATTAAACAGGTTGTGTTTGGACGTAAAAGCGAAGAAACGGCGGATGTCAATTATACACATAATGTGGAAAGAGATTCGAATTATGTGATTAGACATGAAAAAGTATTTTTTGGTGATAAGAAAAAATAAAGAGAAGAGAGAAAAGAACAAACAAAACAAATAAAGAAGCAAAGGTCCAATGGGTGAGGAGAGGCTACCAAGGCACATCAAAGGTCAAGATAAGTAGTTTTAAAGAATCTAAAGTGTTCTCAAACTTCAAAACTTTAAACACTAAAAATATAAATATAATTAAATTATAAAAGAAAAATTTTCAGATGTCCTCCCCATGCACTGAGGAGCTACTTCACTTTTTTTTTCTCTTTAAAGAGAAATAAAAAAAATTAAATGAAAAACACAATAACATAAAGAATCTTTGTATGGGATGCTGCCACCATTTATAGTTCTTCAATTTTGTACGTCAAAATACATATATGTTAGTTGCTTGAATAAAGTTTTTCTTTTTGCTGGATCAAATAAAACTTTAAATTTTAAATAGAAATGTATTGTCTATTATTATTATTATTATCTTCTATTATTTCTATTCTTGTATCAATGTTGAAATCATTACTAAACGAGAGAAAAAGTGAGAAATTTCTAAATACATTGGTATCAAAACACTTTTCTGAATAACTTTTTTTTGTAAGGTTTAAATAATTTCTATTTTAAGTGGAAATTTTAAGGGATTATTGTCCAAAATGCCATTTATTGGTCCAAATATTGTGGATATGCCATTTCTCGAATTGGCTTGTAGATTTGCCATTTTTAGTGAGTTGCAAAGACGGTATTACCCTTAAGGTGATGGGCTGTAGGTGTGAATTCAAACGTTTTCCGGGAAATATGTTGATGAGAAGAAGTTCAACTACTAGCAACATGAAACACATATATGATCTCATACGTAACATCAAATGCTTCTTTAACACTGGAATCGAGCTGAATACAAAACTAAACCCTAAGTTTACAAGGAGGAACCCAATGGGTGAGATATAAATCGCAAGCTGATGTAAATCGCAAGAGGGTTAGTGAATGTAGCTCCTACTCTTCTCTTCGGCATTTCATCAAATAGGTTGTGTGCGTTTATACAAGAAGCCTTCTAACTAAATTATTTCCAAAAAAAAATGGGGCCATTATACAAGAAGCTTTCTAACGCTGAATTGATAAAGTATACGTTGAAATTCTATAAACTAATGTAGAATAAGAGTTGTGTTCATCGACCAAATCGGACAAGTAAGATTCAATTACAAAAGCCCATAAGAACATGGCCGAAGTCAAGCTAATGGAAACCTTTCACTTCAAAACAAAATCAAAGTTTTGTCGTTAATAATAGCAGAGAACGAATAAAAAGTCTGTAGAATTGGAGAAGAGGAGAGTCAAACTTATGAAGCAGAAGCTCAGGAGAAATGTGAATCGGCGAAGTAACTCACGAAGAATTGATCGAGAGATCAACTAGAGATGATTGTTCCATAGTGTATCCATTGGAATGGATCAGAATCAGATCGATGGCGATCGGATCGTGAGGATGATGGTGAATAGATTTTGTTTTTCTAATTAATTATAATAATTTTAGTATTTTTTTCCTCGTAACAAAGGAAGGCTAAAATCGTCTTCTCGCATGGAAGACAAATGGCAAATCAAACAAACTGTTGAAAGAAGGATAAAAGCAACAAATGCCACTCAAATAAAGGATATAATCTGTAATTAATTCAAATTTTAATGTCTATCATGTTCTATTATAATTACTTCACCAACTAGGGCTTCATTGATGTAACTAGCAACTTGTCATAGAACATATATTATTGTGCTATGGATAAGAAGAACTGTATATCTTATATCAATATATTTATATACATCAAAGAAAGTAAACATACAACTATTTCTTAGAATCCAAAGTATTGTGCTATAATCTTAAAATTTACATCCTTATGGTATAAAATGTCGATTTACATGATTTACAAAAGACATATACTCCCTCTGTATCAAAAAGATTGATTTTATAGAGTTTTCACACCAATTAAGAGAAACATTTAATGTTTATTTATAAATGCACTATTTATTCATACTAAACAATTTCTCATAGCTATTAACCAATAGTAATTCATCAAATTTTAAAATTTTCAATTAATGATTCTTGGAATTCACAATTTATTAACATTAATTGATAAAAATTTACAGAAAATCAATCTTTTTGATACAAAAATAAAACCTCAAAAAATCATTCTTTATGATACAGAGGAGTATTTGTTTCCAAATATTTCTTTAGAAAATATTTTACTTATTGAAAGATTCATCTCAGAGTTGAGAGGATATCAAAGTTTGAGCTTTTTTTATAACGATTTTTTTTTTTTATAACGATTTAATTCATGGTTGGTTACTGTGAAGGTTTTAAATGATACAATACATGATCTCTTACATAACATGATTTATAAATTAATGTAGATTTCAACTTGGAATTCTATAGACTCGATACAATGATCTAAAGTAACTCCATCATTTTTCATCCATAATTGATTTGAAAAAAGATATCATCTTAGCAAATCAAATCATGATGCATGGAAATGGCGAATAACATGCCCACTTCCAACACCAAACATAGAATTTTATCCTTTCAAACTTCTAACAAAGAATAGTTGACTTGTTAAAAACGGAATCTAAACCCTACTTCTACTATACTCCAAAACCTTCGATTCTCTATTTTTAGAAATTTCACATGATCAGATGAGCAATTAATAAAAATTGATATATTATTACATTCGTGTAAAAGAGGGAATAGAATATAAGTGTATTGGACAAGAACATACGTAAGTGGAGAGACTGAAGAAAGAAACAATGGAACTAGTTGTTGTGGTCCTACATGGATATGCTTTCTGTGTAGTGATGATCTTTACTTCAACTTTGGACTCTTATCTCAGACTTAAGAACTGCTCCTGATCTCACCTCTCACATCAGTGTCCCGTAAAATATACATGGGTCCAAAACTTCTACTGCGCATTTGAAAGAGATATTTTTTACTACATTATATTATTTTGTAAATTGTAAATTTAAACGTGGAAGAAAGTATGGTCCTAGCTTATATCAGTAAAAACCCCTCTTCTAAAAATCGGCCGCCTAGGCGCTGATCGGGTGGGGACCGCGGCGATTTTGTCCAAATCGGTAAAAAAATCGGTGATCCGATTTTTGTCCGTCTAGCCCGCCTAGACGGCGCCTAGCCCAATTTTTTTTTTTTTTTTGATCTAAAATTTAAAACATCCCACTTATGTTCATAATTTGTATAAAAATCATTAGTTTGACCTTAAATTCTTGTTTTCATGTGTTTAATGCAATTTTAAAAACAAGATTATATAAAGTTCTTATTTATAATAGATTAATATGTTTTTAAAATATTAAATAGCCTTAAAACTAGTCCCCGATTAATCCCCGTTTAATCTCCGATTTTCTTGCTAGGCGCTAGGCCTACCCTCACCGCCCGACTAGCGCCTAGCGATTTTTTAAATAAGGATAAAAACCAAGAAAGAAAATTAAAATCAGACTAGCAATAAATTGAGAAAATTGTGCCCGATGACAAAAAAAAAAGTAGTTGTGACAATTAAGCAACATATGTTTCGCTTAATTTGGATAATTTTCGAAGATTTTGGCTTCGATTGGAGACAAAAAAAATTGTACCGCAGGGCGCGGTTCCAATAAAAACAAAAAAATGTATATATATACATAAATCTATTTTTATTTAACTATTACGATATAAAATTTATTAACTTTCATTTGTATAGATTTATTTTTTATTTAATTATTACGATTTGAAATTTATTAACGAAAAGTTAAACTTTTTATTTTGGATTTATTTCTTATTAGAGGTCCATATTAAAATAACTTGTTGTGGAATAACAGTTAGATAAAAGAGAAAATTAAAATAAAATATATATAACTGGAGCAGTTACTTTACTATAATAATAATAAATCGAATAGTATGCTCCAAGCTTATCTATGTTCCTCGTCAGCTCCAAAATCCCATCGATAATGGCCAACCATTTTATAGCAAACAAAACAAAAGAAACCCCAAACCTAGAGAAACGTAAAATATTTAAAAATTTATGGTCGACATTCTTTGATTATGGTCTACGTAGAATGTACTCTCGTAAGTGTAACTTTAACTAAACTTAGACATTTTTTCTATATTGGTTACTTAGACCATAGACGTTCATATGCTTAACAATTATGGTCTACATTCTTTGATTTTTCAAAAATTAAAATCAATAATGATTTGTATTAGCTAATTAGTTGATTAGACATCTAGTATAGTTAATCATCGGTTATGCTCTCAGTATCACATAATCAGCTATACGTCGAGATCCACTAAGCAACTAGACGTTTGACTAATTGGTTAAACTCGTATAATCGGTTAACCTAACATCTTCTAATGCATAGGAATTTCTTTGTTTCTTTTTCATAAATAATACCGGTTCTTTTTTTTAAAAGGATTGTTATTCTTTTTTTTTTATGAAACTGATAATTTTCATTAAGTTTAAGTCTCAAACAAAATCTAAGAAAAAATTACAGACATCCGAAAAAAGAAATACAAGATAATAATGTAAGAAGTGCAATAAATTCACCAAGAGAAGGTAAACTAAGGGTAGATTTGAGATACACTTCAACAAATAAAACCAAAGTAGATCGAAAAACAATGATCCCAAGAGCTTCATGTGAAACTGCATCCACTGCAATCCAAAGGGCTCCAAACTTTGCAACAAAAGCAAAGGAAACTATCGACCAGGAGGAAGATCCTTGCAATACCGAAGACGTTTGATCATCCAAACTACTCAAATCAAGAGAGGATGTTGGGAAGAAAAGCTGGCAATGAGTGCCAAGATGAGTAGACTCAGCCCTAACGAGACATTACTTCCCAAATTGCATATACAAAAATATAGACGTGAATGCTAATGATCGGGACAAATCCCTTAGCATTATACAATATTAGAACTTGTCTAACAAGGACCTCAATACAAGGTAAACCGGCGCAACGATTAAGGTGATCCGAGAAATTCAAAACTCCATCCGAAATAACGTCAAAATCAATGACAAATTTCCATATGAAAAGATTACAAGAATCAAACTTCCATCGAACATAGCTAGTTAAGTCTTTATCTAAATCAGATATAAAATACCAACTAAGCTTAGTAAATGGAGGCCAAAGGAGCATCAAGGAGTCAGAAGCAAACCTTAATGAGATACACTCGAATTGGATCTGACAACAAAGCATGCACATAAGAGTAGTCCATCGCATATCAACGCCAAGAAATTCACTGGAAAATGATTCAATGCAAGGATGGAGAGGACCCGAAGAAAGTGCCATCAGAGATACCATCGGAGATCCCAGATCCAAAATCTGAGCAAGTGTCAAAATGGTGAAGGGAGTGAGGAGATCGAAGAAGAGAGGCCAAAAGCTTTGGGAGAGACTCGCAAACGGAGAGTCAGGTGGATCCGGAGGCTAGCTGTGGCGGATCCGGTGGTGGAGGAGGCTTCGAAGGAAGCAACAGACCGTGGGAGGCGAATAGTACCGTTAGAGGAGGAGGAGAGGAGCTCCGAGCAACCACCGAAAGAGATCTGAAACCTTCAAACTCGGGCAGAGAAGACGTAGATGTCGACGTGAAGAAAGTAAAAAAAAAAAAGGAAACGCCGAAATTTACCGGTAAAAAACCACCGCAGATATCTTTGAGAACCGTGAAGAGGATACGCCAGAAGAGAGTCCTTGCTCAGGAGAACATACCGCAGAGAAGTCGCCAGAGGAGAATCGCCATCTTGAAGAAGTAAAGGCCAGTCGGCGCCTCGTGAAACGTGCCTGAGAGAATTAGGGTGAACACCATGTTTCTGTTCAAAGGATTGCTATTCAATCATGAATTTAAAACATTTAAATCAAATTCCAATTCGTTGTTATTCAATCTATTCTAGTATTTTTGAAGTACATTTTTAGCGGGTGGGGCAAAATGCATTTGGATACAATGGGTATCCGACCCGTTTACAAATTTTGGTCATGAAAAGTTTGCTGGGTCGGGTTATATTTAACCCAACTCATACACCGGATATTCCATATTTAATAATTTAGATATTTAGAAGATTTGATTAAGATTTAGAATTATGATTCTCCTCTCATCTTTGTTTGATTTGTTTTTAACTGTTTTGAATCATCATATAATATACTCCCTCCATTTCATGATATAAGACGTTTTAGATTAAGGTTTTTGTTTCACAATATAAGTCGTTTTCGAGTTTCTATGCAAATTATATATTACTTTAATATTTTATGATTATTTATATTATGCAGTATTTTTTATGATTGGCTTAACTTTTAAAAAGTAGATCTTCTAAATCGGCGGATTTTTCCTTAAAACGACTTATTTTTTGAAACAGATGAAGTACAAAGTAAAAAAGATCAATTTTTTTTCTGCATATACCGTGATTCGAAGTTTAAAAAACGGACATATATTATCCAATTGACGAAAAATGTGTGTTCCACGTTCAACATCGAGTAAAATATTTAGACAATGATTCAGAATCATAAATAAGATCAACGGTAATAAAATAAATAGATTTTTTGGCGGGGCGGATTTGGCGGGACAGGTTTTTGAATCAACAATAATAAAAAATTAAAATATCATTAATCCGCCACTTCAATACGGATTAAATTCTTAATTTTTTTTTTAATACCACTAATATTAGGCATATCAAAGCAGTCTCATTTAGAAAAGAGTGTATAAAACCAAAAATTGTTCCATGGTATAATGTTACTTAATAACAATTGTAAACTATAAAATAGTATAAATGTCATAGAGAATGATATAATTTGCAAACTTTTATATATAATAAATAATTGTTAAAATTTTAAAATTACTACTTTTAGAAAACAAATCACGGGACAAGTTAAGAAATTACCGGATGGGTTATATTTCGGAACGGATTTATATGGCGGACGGGTTTGAATCAATATTTATAAAATTTTGAAATATCATTAACATGCCGCTTTAATACAAGTTAAATCCTTAGTTTATTAGCAATTGTCCTGTGAACTCGTGGTATACCGTTACTTAATAACAATTCTAAACTATAAAATAAGGAGATACAATTTGCAAAGTTTTATATATACTAATTTTAAAAAATAAATCATCCCGCGGTGTACCTGGGCTTAAAATCTAGTTAATGATTATAAATGAAGCTGTAAAATCAAGTGTTATTGGATTGTATATTTGTAAATCATGATTAATAGATCCTAAAATTTGATGTTATATATATATATTTTTTGTGTGTGTATTATATATACTTGAATAACACTTTCTAATTAAAACTAATTTATAATTAATATCCTATCAAATGTTAAGAATCCATAATAAATTTTAACAACTTCTACATGGTAAACGTGGATGTCGAAATTTATTTGTGAAGGATTTATTGTTTTTTCCTCCCAAATTTAATTCTGTTAGCTTTGAAAATTACCAAAAATTTTGGGCATTTTTACAATTCAAAAGCTCAAAATTTTTATGTACTCCTTTAATTTGTGATGAATTGATAGATAATAAATCATTTATATTGGATTTGAAATTTACTCACATTTTACCATTTTTGTAATGAGAAACTCCAAATTTTCGGTTTGCCGTAATCCTTTTGAGCACAATACCAACTTTTGATAATATTTGTGATAAATGCATATATTACAAATCATTTCTCTTAGATTTGAACTCAGATCCAATAATACTAAAAGCAACTCATCTAACTGGTTCAATTGGCCATCACCTTTAACAGAATTTTAATTAATAGAGTAATTCTTATGGACCCTGAGTATGAAACCAATTAGACCATCACACATATATTAATATATATATATATATATATATACATATATATAGATATATATATATATATATTTTAAATAAATAAAATTATCCGAAGAAAATAATTAAAAAAAAAAAACTGTGGTCTGACTTAAGTGTGAGACGTCCCACCATTGTCCCCTCCACTCCCACTCACAGCAACCTTAGCTTTTCCCATAATAAAACATCATCTTACACTATACACAATCCACTCTCTCCTCTTTTGTGCTCCCAAACCAAACATATCACTCACTTCTCTCTCTCATATCTCTCACTTCTTCTCTTTCTTTCTAAGTCCCCAAAAATGACCTCGATATCGATGGACTCAAATCTGTTCATAACTCCTAGTTCTTCTCTCAAATTCCAAACCTTTGTCTCCTCATCATCATCCTAACTAAGGTATGAATATTCATCATCTTCTTCCTTGGTTTTCTTTGGACATCTAATACTTTCATTTTCTATGTTCTTGAATTGATAATTCTGTCTCAAGATTCAAGTTTTGATGATTGATCAACAATTATTAGCATGGTTATAGAACTTTTATATTAGGTATGAGTGGGTCACATATTTTATTGCCATTTATGTGTCAGCAACTTAAGTTTCAACTTCTTTTTTTTCCTCTTTTTCGTTTTACTCAAAAACATTGGATACCCTAAAAATTATAATGATAAATATATTTTCTTGGAGGAGATAATTATTTAATTTATGGATCTGCTTCGTAAGTATATTGATTTTGCTGTCGGTGATCTTTTCGCTATATATGTTTGTCTGTTTTTTGTTTGTTCCTTTGTGTGTATGTGTTTTATTTGTCGGGTTTTTTGTTTGTTTGTGGCTTTGTGTATATTTCTGTTTTTTTTTTCTTTGTAGGGTTCTCATTGTTAATGGAAGCAAAATCAATTAAATGAAGTAAAATGTTTGTGAATTGTGATATAATTTTTTTTGTGTTATTTCTGCCTTAATATCATAATTTGAAGTTAAATTCAATTAAAATTGAACTTAGTTGGTAGATGATAAAAGGAACTAGAAATTATTTGGAAATCAATTTAGTTTAGTGAGAAATGGAACAATTTAATTAGTTAGAGTTGACTGGTTGATGGATGGATGTGTCAGTACTAAATTTGGCACTTCTGATGTTGTCTACTCATTGACTCGTTAGGACCATTTATGGTCACACCAATGTTTCCTCCACTATCTTTTTTCTGAAATAATAATTATTTTTGTTAGAATATTTTCTATGCATTATCGACTTTGTTTGGTCAGAAACAATCCAATTTCTTTAAATTATTCCTTTTCTATATACTTCTCATAGATATGGTTATACAAATAATGATCTAAATAATTCTAACATTCTCTTCAATAAAAAATCATTGCAGAAAAAGAAAAAACAACGTTAAGTTTCTGCCAGAAATCATGAGACCAATATTAGACCTCGAAGTTGAAGCTTCATCGGACAGTAGCAGCAGCCAAGTGGCCTCAAACTTGTCTCCGGTTGGAGAACATTACAAACCAATCTCGCTGAATCTTAGCCTCTCTTTCAATAACAACAACAACAACAACCTTGATCTTGAATCATCGTCTTTGACGTTGCCACTTTCGAGCACTAGCGAGAGTAGCAACCCGGAACAGCAGCAACAACAACAACTCTCTGTATCGAAGCGAGTCTTTTCTTGTAACTACTGCCAAAGGAAGTTCTATAGCTCTCAAGCCCTTGGTGGTCACCAAAATGCTCATAAACGAGAGAGAACACTCGCCAAACGCGCTATGCGTATGGGTCTCGCTGGGGTCTTCCCCGGTAGAGGATCCAATAGCAACTACGCGGCTGCTGCCACAGCAGCCGCACTCTCGTGTTTGCCACTTCATGGAAGCGGAAACGGTAATATGACATCGTTCAGGACTTTGGGAATTCGGGCACATGCCTCGTCCCACGACGTCGGCATGACAAGGCAGACACCAGAAACGATTATTAGAAACATTGCCAGGTTCAACCAGGGATATTTCGGTAATTGTATACCTTTCTACGTTGAGGACGACGAGGCCGAGATGCTCTGGCCAGGGAGTTTCAGGCAAGCGACGGAGGCGGTTGTGGTTGAAGCGGGTAATGATAATTTAGGTGAAAGAAAAATGGATTTCTTGGATGTCAAGCAAGCGATGGATATGGAGAGTTCTCTTCCAGATCTAACCTTGAAGCTATGAGCTTTCTTTATTTGTTTTTACTTTTTTTTTTGAATGTGGATTCTTAATTTGGTTGCATCAGCTTCATAACTCTATTATGTACAGTGAGAGTTTCACAAACCATTTCTGATATGTTATCATTATATGGTCACTATCGATTGATCGACCAAAAGTTAATTCTAGTGTTTGCTTATGTATAAGCCAAAGGGATATGTATAATGGTATTAACGTTATATTTAGGAGTGATTTAGCTTTGCTTAAAAGTGTTAAGACATTAAGAGCCTTTTGGGAGTGATCTAGCTGCGTTAAATATCTTCAAAAGCCTTTTGGTTGTGGTATATACAACAATGTTTAAGAAAGTGTTAAGACATTAAGCGGACGGATTCAACACTTACCGTTTTAAACGCGAAATGGATCCTAGTCGATTTTAGTTGGATTAAGCGTTTATGTGACACCCAAAACATTCTTTAATTGCAAAAACCATCCACTAACATTGAAAATGAACTCCTATCTTACCAAGTATATTAGAAGTGGCAGAATGTGGTCACATATTGTTGATATTTTTTCTTTAACAAATTTTAAGCGAAAAGTTTATACAAAATGTTATGCAGATATAAATTTAAACAATATCATTCTTCTGATGACACCCTAGCCACTTAATGTATTATTTGCATCCAAAAATGAATTTCATTAAAAATCTTCTCGAGTTCTTAATAAGCTAAACCAATTCTTGGCAACTATTTTTAAACCAAATATGACAGTTTAAACAAATTGCCTCTCTCTTTTTTTTTTTTCCCTTTTTGAAATTGTAATTGTTTCGGAGAATTTTTTCCGTTTCGTTCAAAGATCTTAGTTTGATTAATCGAGTATGGTAGGAACAAACAAAGACCGAAATCTTGAATTCATGAACAAGATTTAGGTTGCTTCTTCTTCTTGGGATTTTGCTAAGATTCTCTCTAATAAGTTTTTTTTCTCCGTTTGCCCCATTCTCGGATTCCTCTCACACAGGTGCAAGTAAATAAAACGACTTACGTTCTTCGGCAAACATATTTATAATGCAACATTTTCCCCCAAAATCAGCCATATACATAACCCATATGGTATATAACTTAATATGGTATTACAATTAATATTTTACATGTTATAAAATTATAAAACATACAATTTTCAAGAAATCAACCGACTATATATATAAAATCAAAAACAAACATATCTCATATTTGAATACAGCCATCTTCATCGCCATATCAATTTGTATCTTCATGTGATTACCACTCAACTTATACGACGGAATCAACATGAATGTATCTTTAGGCTGTTCTTCTCGTTCACTCGATTTCTGAATATTCTTCATCCGCAGTCCAGTCTTAGTGTGCTATACTGTTTGAGTTTGGCTAGATTGCAAGAGAATTTGAGCACTTGCGGAGCAATATATATACAATAAACCTCGACCTATCGATGAAACGTTGAACTACATTTATATCACTATCTTTCTCTTCTTGAAAATTGACCACCTTATCATCACATATACTAGAACGGTCGAAAACTAACAAAAATAGAAACAATGAGGCATTGGCATGAATACATGGCATTATCTTAACAAACATGCAAATGATACAAATCAATAACCGAGAATGATGTGAGTAGAGAGTGAAGGCGTAACATTGAGATAAGAACCTACCTCAGGCAATAGTAGTATAGTACCCAGGAGAGGTACCTTTCTAAATTACAAACAGAATACAAAAGCAAACTTTGTGAACTTTATGGGTTCAGTTCATCATCCAACCCATAATTCAATCTTTTATTGGCTGTATTATATGACCATATTAACCGTGACAATCCCACCCATCGTATCTTTTACACCGGATTACATATTTCCATTAGCCAAGCTAAACATGGACTATGGGTTAAAATGTCCATGCAAAAAATATGATTGGAGAGAATATCGAGTTATTATGGTTCTATAATTGTCAAGTCTAGACTATAGGTTGCCCTATGAATTGAACGGAAAGCACACCATGTGTAACTGAGTAGTTTACAAAAACTTTCTTATATTTTTATTTATAACTTACAAAGAGAGTTATTGAGGTAACTTGGGAAGCAAGACAGCGGACCAAACCCGTGAAGCCCGTAAAGCCGAAGTCAAAGAATATTCTAGATATCCTATTGTGATAAGGATTAAGAGATTTGGAATATTTACTTATTCATGTTTATCTATTTCCTATTCTAATTAGGTTAAACATAAGTTAGCCTCTCTATATATTGTGTATTAATTCTATTGAGATCAATAACATATAATAAAGAGTTTTCCCCCAAATCATTCTCTAGTTTCTACATGGTATCAGAGCAGTCGATCCTTGTGGATCAAAGTTAAAACGCTTCCGCATTAGACACTTTGTGATCTCATCTTCAAAAGAGATCATGGAGAAACTCACTGGAGGTGACGACGTTGAAGACGGCGAGGAAGCCGATGAAGATGATGAAAACGTGGGGTTAGGTGTTTAAACATATTTATTAATTAAAAAAAAAAAAATCGTTGGTGTTTTTAGTTAGTTTACGTTTTGCTTTTATGGTTTTCAAGTTTATTTAGTTTATTTGGGGTTTCTCTTTTAAATGAGTTTCTTTTATTTGTTACAAGAGGCATAATTATTGGGAGAGTTTTCTTCTACAAAATTTATGATTATAATTTTTTGGGTTTTCACAGGTTAGGTTTTTGGGATATGATTCTTAAGTTTTAGAATTTCTCAAGTTTGTTAAGTATTTTGAGTTTGGTAATAGTTTTACCATTACGGAGGAGTTTGGTTATAGTTTAACCATTAGTATAGTTTATTGGAACGCTCATGTTTTTAGGTCATGTTTAGTCCGAGTTATGGACCATCCAAGATAAGGATGATTGTTTGTGGAGCAGCATAATTTGCGTCCACGGGATGTATTCCCTTTTTACCAAGACCGAAGACGAGCTGAAGTTCCACCCCTATTTTCAAGATTGAAGTTTTTACCCTGAGGCGTTTGTTGACATGATTTGTCCGTCCTCAACATATTGTCCACGACATACGTGTTCCGCTTTGTGATTGCAAAGTTTGCGTTTTGCGTACCACGTTTGTCGTGCGGGGAAGTATTGAGGTAACTTGGGAAGCAAGACAGCGGACCAAACCCGTGAAGCCCGTAAAGCCGAAGTCAAAGAATATTCTAGATATCCTATTGTGATAAGGATTAAGAGATTTGGAATATTTACTTATTCATGTTTATCTATTTCCTATTCTAATTAGGTTAAACATAAGTTAGCCTCTCTATATATTGTGTATTAATTCTATTGAGATCAATAACATATAATAAAGAGTTTTCCCCCAAATCATTCTCTAGTTTCTACAAGAGTCAAAGCTTAAACAATATCGAGACAAAAAAAATTACCTCAAATTATAGTACAAAATTTGGGAATTTCTCGTTTAGCTCATAGGTCAACCCATAGTCCATGTTTAACTCGGCTAGGAAAGATGTTCTTTAGCGTAAAAAGCATGACACGAGAGAACGCCAAATTATTATAATTATATAATATAGCCCCACAATATAGTTATTCATGAACAACAAATTGGCTATATTATATGACCATAACAGTTTGATGCTCCCCCACTTCATGCTTTTTGCACTGAAGAACAATTAACCATTAGCCGAGCTGCTAAGCCTGGACTATGGGTTGGCAGATAAAAGAGAGTCAAAGCGTAACAATATCAAGATGAGAAATTACCTCAACATATAGCACCCATGTGAGGTATCATGGTAATATACAAATAAAGAGACAAAACAAATTTGGTAAACTACTTGGTTACATTTGTCGAATTTCCTATCCAATTCATTTGCTAATCCACAGTCCATGTTTAGCTCAACTAGTGGAGAGATGTTCTTTCGCGTAAAAAGTTTGACACGAGGGAACATCAAGTAATCATAGTAATACAATATAACCCCATAATATAGTTAAGCATAAAACATGGGGGTGCATGGCTGTATTGTATGACCATAACCGATTTGATGTTTCCCCGCGTCATGCTTTTTGCACCGGAGAACATCTCTCATTAGCTAAGGTAAACAAAGAATATGGGTTAGCCGATAAATTGAACTAGAAATTTGCGACTGTAAATTAAATGAGTAGTTTACACAAAAAAAAAATTTATTTTTATTTCTCTCTTTCAAAATAGATCTCCTGAGTACTATAGCTTGAGGTAATTTTCTCATTAAAAAGTTGTTACGTTTTTTTTTTTCATTGAATTTTCGGTTTTTGTCTGTATCATATGGATGTTTACATGATTGCTTGTTTCATACAACTATATGTCCATCGGCACATTGAGATGTAAAACCAACATTGTTATTTATTATCTAACATAGAAAATGCAAAAGTACTACTCTAGTAGAACTTATCAACTTAAATGAAATATCAAAAAAAACAAAATACCTTATCAACTCAATATTACACTTTAAAAATTTAAAAAGACATGAATGAAACTAACATAATGATATCATGTAACTCTGTGAATATATAAGGCAAGCGATTGGCTTTTCTTAAAAAAATTCATTAACTATTATAATTATTCATTCACAATCTATTCTCATTTCAAATATACTGATCAAAAAAATTTCCAAAATCAAAATATTTCGAGCGAAATACCGTTATAATTATTTTGTTACGACATGAATTTAAGTTTAAGATAAACACATGTAAGCACCTAACCACAAAGATAAATTAAATTTTTTTGAACTTTCGTATATAGAGAGTACTTTTTGTTGGCATTAACAAATAGGACTCGACAAAATATCCGAGATCTCCGAAAATTAAAGTATCTAGAGCTTCCGGATCAGGATTCTAGGTATTGTGAGTTAAGGTGTGAATACCCATATCCTAGGTATAAAGTTTTTGAATTTTTAGAGTGAACAAAATTAGTAAAAATCAATATAAATCTTATTGTGATAGTTTATATTTAATTTTTTTTCAACCACACATTGATTAAAAAATCACTCCACGATTGGTTGCCTAATCTGGAGGAAAAGTGTTTACAAATGAAATTTTAGAAAATAAATTTCTAAAGTTTTTATTTTGTGAAATTTTATTTGTTAACAATTTTCTTTCATATTAGGCAACCAATCATGAAGTGACTTTATAATTAATTTTTTTAAAAACAAATATTATTATTTTTATCTATTTTTGATATATCTAGATCCAATCCAGATACATAAAAAAATTGGGGGATCCAGAGTAGTTGTTTCTGAGATCCAGATCCAGATATTCCTAAATTTCTAAATTTTAAAAATCATTTAAAAAAACGTTCATATTCTCTATTTTTTGTTGTCTTTTACATCATGGATTATCTGAAATTTTTATTCGCCTCGATTTATCCAAGCTGTTTTCATATTTTACGATACATACAATTAGTGTTTTTTTTTTCAAGTTGGTTCGTGTGTAAAACCTATTCTACTAATTAAAATAGAATGCAATCATCAATTCAGACATCAGTTTTATGTTAGAAGGGAAACGATTTAGATCCAAAAACTTCCAGATAATTTATTGAAAACATACTAGAAAAATAGAGAGAAACCTTGTATGACGATTTCGCAACGCGATCAGAATGAATGGCAAGAGATCCCATGTTGGTTGTTGATAGATTTTCGAAGAAGAGAAAAGGTATCTGCAAATACATTAATGAAGTAACTAACATATGGAAGACATAATATATATCGATAATATCATGTTAATAATTATGTCAATAAGCCAAAAGGATAAAATTCAAAAGAAAAGGTATCAGCTTCCATACAGTCTTCTGTCGTTTAGACAACATATATGTCTTGACAGCACCATGTGGACATACTCGTTAGGATCTATAAGGATCTGTTTGCCATTTTTGGATCTGATTATAGTGTTGCAGTCATGACTTTGATAGATGCTGAAATGGAGAAGTTTTGACAGAGAGAGAGAGAGGGAGAGAAGAGACTGATTTTGATTTGTACACTAAGAGGATGATAAGGATGTGAATACATGAGAAAGAGAGATAAGAGGTATATATATAGAAAACAAAAATATGTGGGTGGCGTTTGTTATTGTAATGAAACCCTAATTGAAAGTTTTCTTTTATTTTCTTAGTTTTAATTTTCATTTAAATAATTAATTTATATTTATTTACTATGAAATTTGATATATAAAAAATAGAAAGAAATCAACAATTTAATGCATTCCTTATAATGTACCAAATAAAGTATTTTCTGGTCAAAATAAAAAGAAATAAATTTGCACAATTTTGGAAAGATATATGAATAACAAAAGCACGACATGTGTAAGTTAATCGGGATTTATAACTTATTTACTGATATCTTAGGGTTTTTAGTTATATATTCACACAATTTTTAATGAAAAGAAAACCTAGAAAAACGAGTATTTGCCTCATAAATTCTTCTCTATTTTATGCTTTATTTCATTCCATTTGACTCCAAAATCACAACATAATCATTCCAACTTGAAGATTATAAGTCTTGCTCTGTTTTAATGATATGATATGCGATGATAAAGATGTTTATCTCCTCAAATATTAATGATTTTTTTTATTAAAAAAGAATGTGTAGTTCATTTGTTTATAATGTTTTTATAAGAGGGTGAGAATCTGTATAATAATCCACGAATAAAAATTACTCATTTCAAATTCAATGCACAAAACTATAAAATCAATTTACATGAAAATTCAGTAACCCCATTACCTTACAGAGTCTCAACGACCTTAACTCGATTTACTTCTACTGACCTATCATATATAAGATTTGAGGATATATAGTCATCTTCATCGACATTGCGAATCTCTCAACTTATATACTATATACATGGAATCAATATCAAGTCCTCTTCAGGCTGCTCTTTTTGCTCTCTCACTCTGAATATTCTTCAACCTCATTCCCACTCTTAGTGTGCAAGAGAGTTTGAGAGTTTGAGCACTTGCGGAGCCATATGTGCAATACACCAGTGTGATCCAACGTTGAACTACATTTAGATAACCCTATTTCGCTTCTCTAAAAATGACAATCTTATGATCACAGATTATAGAACGGTCGAACACAAATCATGAAGTACATAACATCTTCCACTTATAAAAGTTAGTTAGTTACGATAACATGTATATGTTTTAATGACACGAACATAATCATCACAATCTAATTAGCAAAAGATCTCAACAAGTTTTACAGATGAACCACTTCACAACCAATATCAACATATTTCTTCACAACATCAACGACCAACTGCGTCTTCTTACTAATCTCCGGCCACCTTGCAATTGTTTATGTTCCCATAGACTATTACTATTTCAACTTATGCTATAGTAAAGACAATGGTAAGAATTTGATGAGATAGCTATATAGAAAAAATAGCAAAACAAAACTATGGCCTATGCTTAATTTTTGAATTAGGGACCCTAATAACATGTAAAAAAATTCAAAATTGTTTTGGACCTTTACACACATTATTTTTTAAGGTAATTTAACAAAGTCTGAGTGGAAATGCACTCCTCACACATGCATATATACGACATTTGCTAAGACATAGCATTTGCACTCAGACTTTATTAAATTACCGAATTTATTAATGTATTTAAAGGTCCAAACAAAATTTTTAAAGTTTTTTACATGTAATTAGGGTCCATATTTCAAAAATTAAACATGAACCACAATTTTTTTTGCTATTTTTAGCCGGCCCTATAAAGACAGTGATAAGAACCTGAGATATCTAAGTCAGTCGTCGAAAGTTGATAAAGGAAAGAGCAATGAACGATAGATTGGCAATGCGGTTGCGGTTGAACAGAACTGAAGGGAGGCAGTGTCGGACAAGATGGCCCCAACCAAGTTTGTGGAGACATAGGAGGGAAGAGCTCTAATAGATATCAACATTTGGTAAGACATAGCCCATAGAACTGCACCTATAGGCTACCACCCTTTGCTTCTTTCGTCAGTCTTTCCAATACTTGCTCTGGTACCAAGTTTACATATTTACTCTTTATATCTTATATGTAACTTTAGTTTCTATATTGTATTAAGTTTCAAATGTTTTATCTTTTTTGTTATACAAAAATATGTTACTCATTTTATCTTTGTTAAACTTATGTTACTCATTTTCAATGTAAAATGTATTTCCTGATAGATCTATTCTAATTAAATTCAATAGAACAAATAAATTTATTTTAGTTCATAATTGAGTGATTTAAAAACTATTCATAAATAATTTCTCGAAGACATCACATACTAACCTCGAGAACAGATTAGCAAAGGGAACTTGGTAAAAAAAAATCTTTACATGCATAAAATTATAATATACAACTTCAAGAAAGCAAGAGACTTTATAATTAAAAAAACTAAGATATCTCAGATTTGAGTATAGCCATCTTCATCGCTAATATCAAACTGTACTTTCATATGATCATATGATAACATGAGCATGATGCCATCTTCAGGCTGCTCTTCTCTTTCACTCACTTTCTGAATAATAAGAAAGTCAAATTGTGACAATATCGAGATGAGAAATTACATCAATATATAGCACCTATGAGCTATCAATGTAAGCTACAAAAAAAGATAAAAAGGAAACTTCATAACTACTTAGTTACATATCTCGAATTTTCCATTCAGTTCATCTGCCAACCCATAGTCGTCCATGCTTAGCTCAACTAGTAGAGAGATGTTCTTTAGCGTAAAAAATATGAGACGAATGAAGATCAAATATTATAGTTATATAATATAGCCCCATTATATATTTAAGCATAAAATATGGGTTGGCTATATTATCTGACCATAAGAATTTGATGTTTCATATTTCATGCTTTTTGCACCAGAGAACATCTCTTCGTTAGCCGAGCTAAACCAAAACTAGGGGTTGGCTCATGACCAGAATGGAATATTCGCCATCTGTAATTGAGTAGTTTACAAAATTTATTTTCTATTTTTCTTTGTAACCTACAAAATAGATCTCATAGAGGTACTATAGCTTGAGGTAATTTTCTAATTTCAAAATGGTTACATTTAAATATTCTTATCATATAATTCTCAGTTATTGTATGTATCCTATGGATGTTTGGATCTATGAATAAATTGTTGTATGTTTCATACAACTAAATGTCCATTAGCATATTGGGATATAAAAACCATAGAATTAGTTATTATCTAACGTAGAAACTGCAAAACTTATCAACTTAAATGAAATATCCAAAAACAAAAATACCTTATCAGGAATCGAAACAAATACATGAATGAAACTAACATATGTAAGGTATGACACTTATATATATAACAAGATCATGTAACTATGTGAATAAGGCAAGAGATTGTTCTTTTTAAAAAAGATTTTTATTAACTATTATAATAATGCATTCACAATCTACCTTTACATATATTGATCCAAAAAATTCAAAAATCAAATTTTTTTGTGAGAAATACCATTATAATTATTTTTACTATGGTCGGAATTTAAGATAAACCCATATAAATACCTAACCACGAAGATGAATTAACATGTTTGTAGATAGAACTTTTTGTTGGCATTAGTAAGTAGGACAAAACGAAAAGTCTGAGATCCGATGTGATCCGAAAAATAGAGTATCTAGAGCTACTAGATCTGAATCTAGGTATTGTGTCTTAAATGTCATAATACCTATATCCGATTCAGATTAAATTTTTAAAAAAATATATCACAAAAATAATTATATTTTTACAAATTACTGAATTTTTAGAATGAACATATAAATCTGTAAAATATTTTTGAACAATCTATTTGACTTTTTCTTATAATATTTTATATTTTAAAATAGATGTTTAAGATATTAATATTTTATCTATTTTTGGTGGATCCGGGGTCGGGATACACATTGATATTGGGAAATCCGGATTCTACTAAGTGTTTCAGAAATACCAGGATCCGGATATCCCAAAAAATTCCTAAATTATATATATCATAAAAAAAAAGTTTATAAAGTCCATTTTTTTGAATTTATAAAAATTCGATTTTTTTGTTGTCTTTTACAGCATGGATCGTCTTAGATTTTTGTTTGCCTCGAGATATACAAGGTTTTCATATTTTATGATACATACAAATAGTGTTAACGCGTTTAAGTTGGTCCATGTTTAAAATTTTCTACGAATCAAAATGTAATGCAATCACCAATTCAATCATCAGTTTTAAGTTTATAGGGACATGGTGTAGATCCAAAAAGTTTCTGTAATTAATTGAAAAAATACTGAAAAATAGAGAGAAACCTTGGATATCGATTGCGCAATGCGATTAGAATGAGCGGAAGAGATCCCATGTTGGTTATGATAGCTTTTCGCATATGGAAGAAGAGAAAAAGGTACCTGCAACAAATACATTAATGAAACTAACATATGTAAGGCATACTATATATCAATAATATCATGTAACTATGTGAATAAGGCAAAAGATTAAAATTCATCAACAAAAAAAAAGGTACTTACATAACTATGTGAATAAGACATACTATATAACAATAATATCATCGTTTGGACAAAACATCTCGTTAGGATCATGAATTCATGACCAACACATCATTTCGGAGTTTACTGATCCGAATCCGGTCGAGCGAATATATGTGGATCCATGTGCTTTTTGGATCCGATGATAGTGATGCATTCTTGACTTGGATAGATGATGAAATGGAAAAGTTTAGAGAGAGTGAGAAGAGACTAGTACTGATTTTGAGATGTACACTAAGAGAGATAAGACAAGGATGTGAATATGTGAGAGAGATGATGAGGTTAACCTAATTAGTTTGTCTTTTTTATTTTTCATTTTCATTAAAATAATTAATTAATTTTTTATTGACTATAACATTTTATATAAATAAATAGAAAGAAATCCATAATTTAATGCATTCCTTATAGGGAAAATGTTTGTCAGCTACACGAAAGACGCCATCACATAGTCACACATGCAGACTTTAAAAATGTTTCGTTAGCTACACGACGTATTGACATTACATACGGACATCCCTGAACTAACATAAGTCATGTTGCAAACACCATAACCATCAAATTCCAGTGATTTGGTTGCTGGAATCCGGCATTGACCGGCGTTGACCGATGTTGACCGGCGTTGACCAAAAATAATTTTTTTAAAATTTTTTTTGATAAAAACAATTTCAACAATTATTACATAATTTTACTTAAAAATATAACAAAATATACCAAAGTTAAATATAACAAAATATACCACAAAAAAAATACAACAAAATTTTGGTATATATTTTTGTAATATAACTAAATATACCACAAAATAGTCCATAAATTTTATTTTGTCTTATATTTATTTATAAAATTTTGGTAATATAACAAAATACACTTTTTTTTTAAAAATCATTTTTTGTGGTATTGAACGTCGAACAACCGAAAAGAAAAAAAATATTATTTTGTGGTAAAAAATGATTTTGAAAAAGAAAATGTAAATTTTGCTATATTACCAAAATTTGATTAACAAAATATACATTTTTCAATTACATATTATATATTTATATTTGGTCTATACTTTCAATTACATATTATATATTTATATCAAAGATAGATTTTGTTTTTTAAAAGAAAACCGACCATTGAATTTATAAAAAAAAATTATTGCTAAAAAGAAAAGGTATATTTTGTTATATGACCAAAATTTTATAAGATAATATAGCACAAAAATATACATTTTTCTTTTGGCAATCATTTTTTTACCAAAAAATAATATTTTTCTTCTCGGTTGTTCGTCGTTGAATACCACAAAAAATAAATTCCAAAAGAAAAATGTATATTTTGTTAATAAAATTGTGGTATATTTAGTTATATTACAAAAATATATACCAAAATTTTGTTGTATTTTTTTTTTGTGGTATATTTTGTTATATTTAACTTTGGTATATTTTGTTATATTTTAAAGTAAAATTATGTAATAATTGTTTTAATTTTTTTATCAAAAAAAATTAAAAAAAAAATTATTTTTTTGAAAATATTTTTGGTCAACGCCGGTCAACATCGGTCAACGCCGGTCAATGCCGGATTCCGGCAACCAAATCACTGGAATTGGATGGTTATGGTGTTTGCAACATGACTTATGTTAGTTCAGGGATGTCCGTATGTAATGTCAATACTTCGTGTAGCTAACGAAACATTTTTAAAGTCTGCATGTGTGACTATGTGATGGCGTCTCTTTCGTGTAGCTGGCAAACATTTTCCCTTCCTTATAATGTACAAATAAAATATGCTTTCTGGTCAAACTAAAAAGAAATAAATTTGCAAAATTTTGGAAACAATATAATTAACAAAATTGAGACATGTGTAAGTCTATCTATTAGAATTTCGACTCATGTTAAATTTTTTAATTTTATTATTTTTATAAAACAGAAAGTATTTTTATATTTTCTAGTTAGCTTTATCGAATTATGGAGCTTCTTTGTTGTACATGGAGTACCAAATAAAAAATATGGAAGTACATATCATCTTCGACTTATAAAAGTTAGTTACCAGAACATGTGTATGTATCAATAACACTAATATAAATATCAAAATCTAATTAGCAGAAGATCTCTTCAAGTTTTATAGATGAACCACTTCACAACCAATATCGACAGATTTCTTCACAGCATCAACCACCAACTGCGTCTTCTTACTAATCTCGGCCCACCTACGATCAGCCTCTAAATCGCCCCGCTTGATTCCTTCGACAAGCCGCGTGAACTCTCTTAGCATCATTGCCTCTTGAGTCTCCGCAGTTCCGCCACAATCCACTGTAACTTTCTCCGGTGTCACGTTCCAACCAATGTGCATGTCCACAAACTTCGCACCACTTGTGTATTCGAACCAAGCTGTATCCTCCTTGTAGGGTATCACATAGTCATTCATTTGAATCGACCCTTTTGATCCTGAACATTCATTTTGATATTTGGTGTTAATACAAAAGATCACTTATATTTTACATAGACATAAGTTTTTACTAATGTTTTGGGATTTCATTTCTTAGGAAATTTAAATAATGTAGCACTAAATCTTCTATAGATTGTTTTATATGATTTTTGGACATTTAAAAGAATAAGAGGAACCATTTTAACCAAATAACTAATTTTTTGAATTGGATTTTGGAATTCGGTTCGATTCGATTCGGCTCGGCTTGATTATATTCCCCTAGACTATTACTATTTCTATTTCAACTTATGGTACAATAAAGACAATTGAAAGAACCTGAGATAGCTAAGTCGGTCGAAAGTTGAGAGAGGAAAGAGCAATGGACAATTGCGGTTGCGGTTGCAGTTGAACCGAACTCAAGAGAGGCAGTGCAGGACAAGATAGTGCCAACCGAGTTTGTGGAGACAGAGGAGGGAAGAGCCCTGACCGATATCGGCATTTGGTAAGACATAGCCCATAAAGCTGCACCTATAGGGTACCACCCAAGCTCTCCTATAGCTCCGGCTAAACCCATAGCTTCTTTAGTCAGTCTTTCTAATACTTGCTCCGGTACCGGAGTAGTCATCGTGCTATACATCTGCAACGCATGTGTCAAAGAATTTGATACTTTAGGGGTAGTGATTAGTGAAACATTTTAGATTAGACTCAATCCTCAAACGTATACTCATGAAATAGATTAATGTAACTTACACAAAACCTATCGTTATCATAGTCGAAACAACATCTAACACGTTGAATCATATTGATCTTATCACTTATGATAATCATATATCAATCTTCCTTTTTCATGTCCACAAAAATCCATAATCTTAATTATGCATACATAAGTATAACTTGTTTTGGTTAACCATTGCGATATCATTGAAACCATATATCGGTTAGGATATCATTGAAACCATATATAATTTTATCGAATTTGGTTAACCTAACCGATATAATTTTATCGTGTTTATTAGTTTATCGAGTATTAATGTAGAGATGTTTTAATCTATAACTTGTTTTCTAATCCCGCATTTGAGGGTCATAATCTAGTTCTAGTACAATTGAAAGGTTATATTAGTCGTTCTAACTTATATATGGGGCAATAAATAAAGTAAAAGATTCTATGGACCAATTTGCAATATTTAATAAAATGGTAAAGCGCTTACGTGGCGAACATCTCCAAGCAATCCAGAATCAAACATCGTATCTCTAATCTTAACCGTCCGTTGATGATGCAACCAAATCGTACCGTCCATAAACTGAACACCGTTAGATTCACACGCCTCCACAATCTTCTCCAGCTCCGTCGAGTCTTGAGCCGGTGGTTTCTCAACAAGAACATGCTTCTTCTTCTCCGCCGAGGTCACCGCCCATTTCCCTCGTTGCGTCACCGGCATGGTCAAGTAAACGGCGTCAACGTTTTCATCGTTTAGTAGTTCTTCGTAGCTTCCGTATATTGTGACGGTTTCCGGCGATAAATTGTTGGCGGCGGCGAAGGTTTTAGCTGTTTCGAGTGATGGATCGCTGATGGCGATAATGACGGCGTTTGAGGATTGTGTTACTGTTCTGACGAACTTTGAAGCGAATCTGATGCATCCAAGAAGACCAAAACGCACCGTTTTAGTGTCACTCATTGTTGTGTGTTTTTTTTTTTTTAGGTTTGTGACAAATCTGTTTACTTCTTCATCTTTAGGAGCTGTGTTCTAATGAAAGTGATGAGATATGATTGTTTTCCACGTGGCGAATCCTGAGCCTTAAGAGTTTTGAGATTATCTTCTTCAATTTATTTTCTTGAATCTACGTGGCAAATTTTCATTTTTATAACGATTTTTATTAACTAAAAAATGCAATATTTGTTGAACTAAAGACTTGAGTTACTTCAAACATGCAAACTAAAACACATCAATCCAAACACACATGCATGAGTAGAAATACATCGATGAGTTATATAATGTTAAAGCCTCGAAATAACGTGTTCGACACTGCGTTGATGAACTTTCTTGAAACCAGCATCGTCCTCCTTGACTACCAAGGCCTTAGCGATGTCTCGCAACTTAGACTTGAGGATCTTTCCATTACTATTCTTTGGCAGCTCTTGAAAGAACACCACCTTCTTCGGACACATAAAATGCGGCATATTCTCACGGCAATACTTAATGAGATCTCCTTCATTGGTCACCAATTCCTCTTCACCTTTCTTTAGAACAACAAACGCACACGGGGTTTCACCCCATAGTGGATGAGGCATGGCCACAACCGCGGCCTCAAGAACTTGCTGATGCATGTAAAGAACTTTCTCGACCTCAATACTGCTGATGTTCTCACCTCCCGAGATGATGATGTCTTTGGATCTATCTTTGATCTCTACATATCCATCAGGATGAATCACACCTATGTCTCCCGTGTTGAGCCATCCGTGTTTAAAGGCTTCAGATGTTGCTTTAGGGTTCTTTAGATACCCTTTCATAAGAATGCTTCCTTTAATGACAATTTCTCCCATTGTCTTACTGTCGCGCGGGACACTCTCTAGAGTTTTCGTGTTCTTCACGTCAACGTCAGCTAGGGTTAGGTTCCTTACACCTTGCCTTTGTTGTAGTTGCATCTGTTGATGCTCTGGTAGTCTATTTAGGATTGTCATAATAAACTTTGTTATTTTCAAGATGATTATGTATATAAAAGATTGTAGTATATTATGTAAAATCATAATGGTTAAATTACTTGTTCCACTCCTCTTGCCATTCACAAAAGAGAACCGGGCCGGTGGCCTCTGTAAGACCATAGCCATGCATCACTTGAAACCCTAGCTGCTCAACTTTCTTTATAAGGACGGCCGGGGGCGAAGAACCTCCGGTCAACACCTGAACCGGCGGGGACTTGTGTGACTGGTTGGTTCGATCTCCTTCAAGGAGAAACCTAAAGACCGTAGGAACACATGACATATGTGTCACGCCATGCAATTCTATGTTCTTATAGATCTCTGGGGCAGTCACATGTCTGATGCATACATTAGTACCGCCACGTGCAGCGACAGACCAGGGGAGCGTCCATCCATTGCAATGAAACATAGGCAGTGTCCAGAGGTAGACCGGGAAAATCCCCATTTGCCAGCCAATAATCATGCTCAAAGCGCTCAAGTAGGCTCCTCGGTGGCTAACCACCACACCTTTTGGGTCGGCAGTGGTACCGGACGTGTAGTTCAATGAGATAGGGTCATGCTCGTTGTGGACAAGGAACATATTTGCGGACAAGGAGGGCGTAGTTTCTCCTTTTCGGATGAGACCCTCGTAATCCAAACCCTTGGAAGAAGGATTTGTAGTGGAATCAATCTCGTTAATTAATATGATCCGCGGATGAGATTGTGACTCGTCAGTGGGTAGGAGACGTAGGACTTCTTGGATCAAAGGAGCAAACTCGTGGTCCACAAATAAGATCTTTGGCTCGGCGTGGCTGAGGATGATGGCTATGGCTTTGGCGTCAAGACGGGTGTTAATAGGGTTAAGTACGGCTCCGGTCATGGGAACGCTAAAATGCATCTCGTACATGGCAGGTACGTTTGGGGCCAAAATCGAGACCTATACAAAGATTTATTACATATATATAAGATGAATAAATCATTTCGGTAAAAATTACATCCTAAAGAAAAGTAAGGATATATAGTACAAGATATGATAGGCATCACTAAATATAAAACTAAAACAAGAAAAAAGAGAAGTCATGTGTTTCATATGTAGATCATGACACCATTATATCGTGAGAATGAGTTTTAAGGAAAAGGCATATAATGATTAGTCACATATATATATGAGAAGGAAAATGGAAAATTCTTACGACGTCGTTTCGGGTGATGTTAAGAGAGAGGAGAGAAGCGGCGAGACGACAGCAACGGTCATAGGTCTGAGGCCAAGTGAACCGAGTTTTTCCATAGATTATGGAAGTTCGATTGGGATAACACTCGGAAGCTCTCTTCAAGAACGTTATGGGCGTTAGAGGAACGTTGTTTGCTTCACATAACACCAGATTATCCATCTTGTATGTGTGGGAATAAGGATATGCAAATTCATATCATATATAGAAAATTTTGAGGCCTCAAAACATATGAGTGAGAGGGATAGATAATAATATGGATTGCATGCTGGCAATGCCTAAAGTTTTGAAAGCTGTCATAGAAAAAATCTCTCACACAAGTCACAATCTCACTTTCTTTTTGAGTTTATAACAGAGACATGATATTAGACGAACCACCTTTAAGAGGATTAAAAGCTATATATTGTAAAAGTAGTAGATGATATATTTGCATGCCAAACAAGATAATGCGATAATACTAAATTCGTTTATTTTAAAAAGTTCGGCTAGCTAAAATTATGTTTAAATTTTTAAGGAAAGCCATGCAAAACAGTCTTTGACAAAGACACGAGTTTGTGGTATTAACGGTTCTGATACATTAGGCACGAGATGTCGTTCAAATGGTATACTGACCATTCATATTCACTGTTGTTTTCATTGTCCACATGCGTTTGTAATCAAATAAAAACAAAATGGATCGGTCTCGACAGATTTTCAGTTGCGACCTAAAACTTTGGTTTCTATTTTCATCACCAACTTTGATGTATTGATATGCATGAAAGAGGAAGAAAAACACAATCAAAATCGATGAAAACCACAGGATATCATATATCTCACCTTCATTCTCTTCTTAAGCTAAATATGTTAATATTATTTTTAATCATTGAGTTTAGATATGGTAGAAATAGATTTGAATATCAAAGAAATTTATGTTGATGTTTTCAAGAAGGTTAAGGTGTTAAATAGATTTTAATTTTTCAAATTAAATGCAAAAACTTACATACATCAAAAATTTATTAAGCTATATAGTTTAGATTGTTTAAATAAATGTTTTTACTGACATTTAATTTCAAAAAATAGTTAACCAATTTTTACAAATATAAAAATGTGTTTGATCAAAAGAATGTATGTTTTAAGTATATGAAACTTTTATATATGTTATATTTAGAAACAAAAAAAATTAAAAGATGGAAGAGATGAGAGGTAAAAGAGGGAAATGCAAAGATGATGGGGAAAGAAATGTATATTATAAAAGTTCTAAAAATCACTAAGTAACTGTAAATTTGCTACTAGGTGTGTTATATTATTATAAAAGTTTTGTATAAGGTCAAAAAATGAACTACCTCTTCCTAAAAAAAGAAACTTTGCAACAAAACGTATATAATGAGGATGATTGGCATGAGCTACGTACACCAGCATCATCATTTCTCTCTATAGCACTAAAGCCGAGCCAATCAAGATTTGATTTCATTTTTGAAACATACAACTTTCACAGCAAATTTTAGATTTTATGGCTGTAGAAAGGAAATTATATTTCCCTTTATATATAGGAAAAAAATATATTATACAGTATTTCTAATACATATGATATATAAATACACACTCAACTATAATATAATATATATATCTTATTATATAAAGTATGGTTTTCAAAGTTAATAACTCGCATGATCGTGACACGTGTCAAGTCTATCGATCAGATGTTGACATGTGGCAAAAAATATTTAACTTTTTTTATTAACGAAATAGGAAAACTAAAAAAAAAAAAATATTTACATATACTAATTTATATATCCAATTTTCAAAATTTGTTAACTTAATTTTTCTTAACCAAAAAGGAAAACTAATTAACAATTTCTCTTTACATGTGTTATTGGTCAATTAGATTTGGTATGTGTTAATTATTTTTATTAAATCATTTAGTATGGATATTAACAAATAAACAATAACCTTTGAAGTTTTAAATAACAATATAAGTTATTTAACATTCATTTAATTGGATAAAATTGTATTTATCATCATTATATAGTGTTTTTATTCGTCAAATGAAAACACAAAACTTTTACAAAAAATAATGAACATATAAGAACGAACGAATATTTGAATATTTGATAAGAAAATTAGAGTATGAGTGGTTAACATCACATGAGTATATTCAAAGTATAAATCCGGCCATATCACAATCAAGACATCAAAGAAACCCTCCGGCGCAAACATACTGGGAACAACCTCTAGCTGGCTGGATGAAGTGTAATTTTGATGGTTCATATCCGTACAACAATCAACCATCAAAAGCAGGATGGATTATCCGTGATGAAAAAGGCACTTTCAAGGACGCAAAACAAACAACATGAGAGGTTCTTTCAAGTGTATTAGAGTGTAAATTCCAAACCATGATTATGGTGATGCAACATGCATGGGTGTCAAGGACACCGCAAAGTGATCTTTGAAGGAGATTCCAAATCAATCGTAGAACAAATGCAAGGCATGCAAAAGCATCAATTTTGGATGTTATAAATGGGTACGTGAAGCTTGTCAACGGCTGAGAAGATTTGAGGAAGTGCAATTCAAATGGACAGCTATAACGAATAACACCCTTCATTTTATTTCTGAAGCTCTACATTCTAATCATGTAGAATCTTCATAAATAAAGCACATGTTACAAAAAAAAAGTACGATGGTGGAAAGACGTGAAATAATTTAATTAACAAAATATGTAGATTTGGAATTCGAGATATATTGTTTTCAAATATAAACGAGTTTTTTTTTTCTTTTCTTGATAAATTGTGGGAGTTCCGGAATTTCAAAACATATTCCATCACTAAATAATTACACCACTAATTTCAGAAATTCATCTGAATACAAAAACAACTTTTGAAAAATCCTGCATGTAACTCAAATTTACCAAAATATATAAATTCAAGAATCTTATCCCATATTCAATCCGTTGCTAAATATATTAAAAAAGTTCACACATTCTAATTTTAATCACCATAATTTATAACACAACTTTTATTTTTTTCTCTTAAAAATAAAACACGTAAATTTAGAACGTGTGGGTTCTTGAACCGTTACACACTATTTCGGTTATATTATGACACCTAGCTTAAACCGTTATAATTTTGGCCAAAAACAAAAAAGAAGAAGCTTAAACCGTTGTAAAATAGATAACCTTATGCTATGAGACATTTATACATGATAATTAACTTTTTCAACAAAATTATTATTACTTTCGATTCTATTTTGGTTTTCACCAATAGAAATAAAGAAACAAATTCTTTTTTATTTATTTATATCCTGCAAAAGAAAATAAAATAATTATTAACAAAAAATCTTGAGCCAAAATTTCATTCCAAATCTCTCCAGTCTTCAATCTTCTGTATGGGCAATTTCGTCATTTAAAATGAATAAGCAAGAATCATACTCTTTCCATAGGGGCAATTTCGTCATTTACAATTGAATAAGCAAGCTAACCAAATCGTATATATTAAAAAGATTCGTCTAATCACTCTGTTACAATTCTGTTTATCATTTATCTCTTTCTCTCTAACACCAACAAAGATTTTCTCTCATTCTCTCGGAAAAAAGATCCACGAAAATGACATCTCCTCATGACGACGAAGCTTCTTCATCAAACCCTCCTCCACCACTAACCGCATCACGTATCTACATCGGAAACCAAGCAAAAGAGATTCTCGCAACACGTAACATCACCGGAATCACAAAACTCGTCACTAACCTCTGTTACGGTAAAGAAACAGAGCAATCTTCAAAGCTTCTCTACGAAACCTTCTCAAAACATTTCCCAAACATTTTAGTCTCAAAACTCCTCCAAATCTACAGTTTCGGTACCGATATAACCCCGAAGATTCGATCTTTTTCACTCTGTCTTCTCGATTCACTTCTCATGGATATCGATGATTTACGCGGTGGTTTGAAGAAAGAGTCTTTGAATGATATCAAGAACCATGTAAGTTCTTGCCTTCTCACGCAAGAAAGTTCTGATGAAGACTTTAAACTTCTCTCAAGAATCGTATCTCGTGTCTGTGTTGATGTTTTCATTGCAAGCAAGCCTTGGTACGAGCTCTGTTCTTATATTGTTTCACTAGATGGGAATAAAAAAGCTTTGTTGTTGTTTAGTGAACTACCAACGCTTCTTGATGAAGAGTTCTTGTTGCCGTTGTTGGAGAATGGTTTTGGTTTAAAGATTGTTAATGTGTTGTTGATGAATCAAGATTATGATGAAGAAGAATGGTGTTTAGGTTTAGAAGCTGGGTTTAGTTTGATACTTCAGCTTGTGAATTTGAACAAGAAGAGTTTGGTTTGGGATTTGGTTTACGTGATTGTGAAATCGGTTTGGGAGATGGTTAATGTGAAGAGAAGAGAGATTGTTGTGCGTAAAGGGTTTGTTAGAGTTGCGAAGAAAGTTAGAAGAGAAGCTTTGAGGTTTCGTGAGCATGAGTATGAAGTTGTGTCACGTTTAGGTTTGATGATACAGAGGATTAATGGACTTGGTGAAGTTACGATGATGATGGTGATGATGATTCATGAAGTTCTTGAGAGGTATTACATGGGAGGTCAAGTGTTGAATCATGGTTTGCTTAATCAGTTTTTGTAATTGGTTTTTAGTGACAAGTCTTGATTTTGTTGAAGAGATTTTACAAATAGGTTCCTTCTTTGTGTCTATTCATGTGTTGTTATGGATTCATTTTGTGACGCTTATGTTTCCAGTCAATATCATAAATCTGTTTTTTTTTTCAACTTATCGTCGTATATAAATCTATGAACAACATTGAGACAAAATACTTTCATTGAAAATCGATCACAATTTGTGATGGAAACTGGAGTTTACAACACTAAAAACAACGAAAAGAATATAGAAGGATGTATATGAAAGCATATTTAAAAATGTCAAGACTATAAATCAATGAAAATACTCTTCTTTTATGAAAAACCAATGTTGGTAACAAATTTCAAGATATATCCTTTACTATACCAAACATAAAACTACTCATTTGCTAAAAACCATTCAAATACTAACTATCGTAATACTACTAATGATATACTGAATCAAGATAGGGTCCTATAACTTCTTTGCTTCCAGCATTGTTGTGTTGTGTATCCTACATGAGTGCATGTACTATAAAACTAGGAGGATAACGAAAGCAGAAATGCAAAATTTATCAGGAAAGAAATACAAAAAGCCTTGAATCTTTGCCCGCTGACTGTTCAATTTCTCAATAATATTTTAGATTCAAAATTTTAGTCTAAAATGGTGCTTGTTATCTATTATTGTTTTTTTTTGGGTAGCCAGAGGAGAAAACTGTCGAAATCATCGGCCCAAACAATTTGCCAGATGCCTTTATCAACCTAAATTGTGGCATTATACATTTATGAATCTGAACTAATAAATTTTCGAAATTACCGACTTAAACCACATAATCGTTTATTGACTTTCACGGTGTTAGTAAACGGTGTTACGTGCGTGAGTCAGACAATACCCGGACGACACTGTGACAACTTAAAGTTGTTGTTAACCTTCAGTGTTAGTAAGCCCTAAACGGCGTTGAGTCCTAAGTCATAGTGTTCGCCACAGTGTCGTCTAACTTAACATCATTTAACGGTTTACAAACACCGTAAAGGTTATATGATTAAAGTGGATAACTTAAAAAATTTGTTGGCTCAGGTCATGATTGCATGATACCACAGTTTGAATTGAAAAAAACATCCGATAAATTGGCGGTTTTTGCGCAGCTAGAATCTTTTGGGAAAAATGTTATTTAAATCATCAGTTTACCATTTTCGTTTGTTTAAAGCATGAACTATGGACCTGGTGATTTAAATCCTCAATTTATGTGAACTTGGTGATTTAAATCCTCAATTTTATGTTGATTTTCAATATAATCACGAATTCTCATTGACTAAGCCAATTGAGGCACATCGTTAACTGGCTAAACGGAGCAATCAGACGAAGAGGAAGATGGAAACCATGTTGGTGTACAAGAAAAATTATTTGATGGCTTCGAAGTGCCAGTTATGCTATGATATCGTCTTATTGATCCGATTAGCCATTTAGCAATGTGCCTCAATTGGCTTTGTCAATGAAAACTCATGATTAAAATGAAAATCAACATAAAATTAAGGATTAAAATCACCAGGTCTAGAGTTCATGATTTAAACCAACGAAAATGATAAACTGATGATTTAAATGACATTTTCCCGAATCTTTATATAGTTTTTTTACATTTTTTATATAAAAAATCTCATAAATTTTTCATAATTTTTTTTAAAAATACATATTTTAAACTACTACGATACATAGTAAGTTACGCCTTATTACAAATGATCAATAATAAAAAAATGGGATTCAAACTAATAGTAATTGAAAAAAAAAACGATTCATCCTTAGTTCCTTCTAACCGAAGATTCTTTTTGCGGTTTGCCACGCTTGGTAGGCAAGTTCATATATTTGACCCTAACAAATATTCCAAAACATAAACTTGTTAGCGGTCAGATGATTTGCTTAACACATCATCAAATAAAGATGGTAAAAATCAAGACCGCTCAAATAGAAGACTTACCAGTTCAATATCTAGATCATCACCAATTTCCTCGCCAAGATCTGCTAGAATCTTAGTTAGATCACCACTAGGAGGCTCACCAGTTTCCTTGCCATTTTCTAGAACAGAGCAGTGGAATAAGTACCAAAATAGAGCTTGGCTTTTCTCAGATAAACTCTTACAGAGATATCCTATTACACAAAGATTGCATTCATCATCACTCCTTCCCCGAATCCCTAATCCTACACCATGCAAATTTAATGGAAGCTTGCCAATAATTCTAATAATCTTTTCACACTCAAGAAGTGTTATAATAGATCCATCAGGTGGAGAGGTTTGTCTAAAAGCATATAGACAAAAGATCTTTAGAGCATCTTCTTGTGATGGAAAACCCACATGGTATATATCACTGATACCATGGTGCAGCAAAATATCTTTGTTTTCAGTGATCACTATGATTCTACTTCCAGGACCAAACCATTCGATATTAGCCAAAACCTCTAGTTGCTGTACCTCCTTCACGTCATCAAGAATGATAAGAACCCTCTGGTCGTGTAGCCTTTCGCGTATCGCACCTAAATGACGTATCCTAATGTCCTTTAGGTTCAAAACTTGCGAAAGAAGCTGCTCTTGTAAACTCAATTTCGAACGATACTCTAGAGCACTATTGGCTTTGCTTTCTATAAGGTTTTCCATATAACAACTAAGATGAAAACTGCTTGAGAGTCGGCTATGTAAGGCTCTGGCAATGGTACTCTTACCAATGCCTGCAGGACCGGAGATTCCAACCATCTTAACTTTATCATAGTCTAGATATAGCAAAGACTCAATTTCCGTCAAATGAGCTTTTAGTCCCACAATGTCATCAAAATCCTTTGACTGTGTAGCTAACAGTTTATCTGAGACATCAGTTGCAATCTTCTCGATCATTTTCGCTTCGTCGTCCCTAAGAAACAGTTATGAGAAAAGAAACTCCATAAATATATCATTCCTCTATTCACCAACTATTTGATCGATAACATGTTACTTTCCATCAACTTTGGGTGTTAAATCGATACAATTTAAAAGTTTGTGTAAGTAAAAGTGAAGAAAAAATTTAATTCATGTATTTTCTTGGGTACCTACCCAAAAGTTTGGAAATCGATAAACTGTTGGTGTATTTTTATGAAATTTTCATGTAGTTTCAGACTTTTATTTAGGGGTAAGGTTAAAAAATCGTAAACCAAAAAACGAACCAAACTGAAATAAAAGATTTGATTTGGTTATGATTTAGCTTTAAAAGTCATTTGTTATTTTTATTATGTTTTCGGTTTAGATTTCGTTTGGTCAAAAAACGTAAAAGCATATGTCTTTTTTGGTTTTTGATTAAAATTAAGGATAGTTATGTATAGTTAAATCGTCCAGTTTTTATTGTGATTAATAATAGTATAATTAATTTTTTTTCTTTATTAGGCTTATAATTATTGATCTTTGAGTAATTTATAATTATTGATATATTATATTTTATTCTACCTTTACTTTTATTTATGCATCAAACTTATATATTTTTTTTTGTAAAAACATGGAATAATTCTATAAAAATCGGAACCAAACCGAAACCGAAACCAAATCCTTATTTAATTTTTATAAAACCGAAAAATCATAAAAACCAAACCGTAACCAAACCAAATTACATACGGTTTATATATGGTTTCAGTTTTTGTAAAACCATAAAACTAAACCGAAAGACCGCAAAGCCCACCCCTACATCTATCTCCAATATGCATAATTCATTCAACAAGAAATTCTAATACCCGTTCATAAAAAACATTCCCTTAATGATTTCAATTCTATTCTATCAGAAGAAAGATAAACTGTAATTTAATGAAAAAACAAACCAGTCTTGGACGTGTTCTCCGGCTATGTTGCCCACATAGTTCAAAGCATGGGTCCATTTTATCATCTCCTCCTTTGTTTTACGAGCACAAGTTTCTTTGAAAGCGATCCCAAATTCTCCGGTTTGTTTCCGCACATCAGATGGATTTACTCCGTGGAAGATTGTCATCACTATCTGTCCTGCGTTGTCTTTGCAGTTCAAAATCTCCAATAGCTCATCAAGACACCAGCTCGATGAAGCATAGTTCTTAGAGAGTACGACGATGGAGATCCTCGATTCTCTAATCGCCTGTGTGAGAGCAGGGGCGATGGTTTGGCTCTCTCGATCCTTTCATCATTGAACATTGTAATTCCATTGGAGGTAAACTGTTTTCGCAAATGACTAAGAAATGTTTTGCGGACATCTGGTCCATGGAAGCTCGCGAAAGTATTGTATCTCCAGATGCAAGAAGAAGAAAAAGAAGCATCCATGAGTGGTTCAAAATCACAGATTTAAAGAGATGTGTTTGTTCTTTTTTTTTGAACAACAAGAGATGTGTTTGTTTATTAAGCCTTTAGTTTTATGGAACCTTTTATAGAGAAATTGACAAAGCTTATGGTGAGGGAATGTAATGAGAAGTTTCTTTGCAAGTAAACAAAATTTCAAACGAGTGAACTTATTATTACGAACAAAATTAGAGAAGAAGAAAGAACAAACGAAATAAGAAAAGTCACAATTGGTTGATTGGTTCACGTGACTTAGCTTCTTTTTGCAAAACGAGTGAACTTATTATTACGTCGTTTGTTTCAATACTTCACGTCCGTGTTAAACAGACGTGAACATTTTAACGTCAGTTTCTTAAACGTCGTAACATCGCATGACGCAAACATTTTTGGCTTCACTTAAATAAATGACGTCATGTTTAGCGTCAAAAGAATAACGTCGGTTTGTTTTGAATTTAGCATCGGTTTTATAGTTTGACCTTAAAACTTTAGCTTATGGGAATTTTGCAAATCTATAATATATAGGGTCAAATTGTAAATTATATAATTAAAAGGTATTAGTATATAAAATAGAAATAGAATATTTCTAAGAATATTATCTTTTAGAGTAGAAAATAGAGATATACATTGGAGAGAAACCCTCCTCTAAAATAGAGATACTCTATTTTAGAGTAAAATATAGAGCTTTACATTGGAGATGGTCTTAGGGTCAATTATACAAGTTACAACCAACGCAAGTATGCATTATTTTCAATTTATATTAATTATTTATTAAAAGTAATAAAAATAATAAGAAACGAAATTCAACTAATAATTTCAAAAGCTGATCCATATTATTCCATTTATCAAATTTATATGTTTATACACAAAATAATATAATTTTGTAACTCTATCTTACAAAAGATAAACATATTAATAGAGAAGATAAATGAACAAACGAAATAAGAAAAGTCATAATTGGTTCACTAGACTACCTCTTTATCCCAAACGCGTAATGGAAAAAGACAGAAAAATTATAATTTTTTTTTTGGACATATAAAGACCTATATAAAGTTTTTATAGAATAAAATTCTGAAAACTAGTTTTTTTTTGTATATACTTTTTGCAAACGTAAAAATATGTAAATTAAATTTGATGGATATTTCGAATAGCAGAATATAATAGAATCATGTTTTCGAAACATGAATAAGTGGTGTACCATTCATCCTTTAGGTTGAGAGAAGAAGTTTCCAAGAAATAAAATATCATTCATCTCTTAGATAGAGAGAAGACCATTTACAACCAATGTCAAAGGTGAGTTGATATCAAAAGAAAAAATGAAGAAGAAAACAAAAAAATTAATGATCCTTTTTTTCTAATTTGAAAAACCTTTAGATGACCAAAATATTTCTTATATGCATGTATGTGTGGATGTAAATTTTCAACAAAACATGAATATGAACCTAATGGATTCTTTATCGGATTATTGTTGATTTTGCCATTTTAGCACCCAAATCTTAGATTTGGCATTTTGGATGGTTTCAAATATTTTAGATTTGCTTATGTTTTGCTACTCAAAAAACTAAAGATTTGAGAATTTTGAATATTAGACAATACATACTTAATTACAATACTATACCCTCAAAAAATAGAATCCAATAAACCCAAACATAATGTGTAAAACCGTGTGTTTTACTTTTAGATATTAGAAAATGACAAATTTAAAATATTTAGGAAAAATGATAAAAACTATAAATACCACAAAAAAGTTCTTATCTAATAAATTAGTAATTAATTCATTCTTAAATTATTTAGTATATTTTAAATAAACCATATTGCTTTCTTGTAATTCGGTTGTGATCGGTTCTGTTTGAATTTACGGTTTCGAACATCCCTAATTAGAGATTTAAAAGAATTTTTTATTCATATATGGTTTATCGCACTATTATTTTAGTTACCAAAAAAAAAATCTACTATTTTAGTTTGACAAAAATAGAAAACAATACAGTATCTATTTAGCTTCATTTCCCATTTTTTTCTCATCTAGAGGTAAATTAAATTCTCTTACAATTTAGTCTTTTGGTTAATCCAACTTTTTTTTACTAGAAAAGAATTGTCAACTCTTTTTCAATGGTCACACTCACACACAAAAAAAAAAAAAAAAAGTCTTCGTGCAGAAACTACATTAGCTCTTTCTCAAATCTTCTAGAATCATCTTCAATTCTCTCAATCTTCTTCATCAGTCCATCACCAACACAACTTCAAAACACTCACTCACAAACAAAAAATCAAAACCCTAAAAATCAACAATGTTCGGAGTCGTCTTCCCCAATCGAAGTTTCCCACTCGACATCTCAACCTTCACTCAAATCGACACATTTCACTGGGTTCTCGACATGAACCACTTCGTCGGTAAGTACCCATCTCCCAAAAACCAAACTTTTCAAAACCCTAATTCTCAAAATCAAAAACCCTAATCGAAAAATCCAATCTTTTTTTTTCTTACAGGTGAAGCATATGATCAAATCTCAGAGATGTGTATCTTCTTATTAAACAATTTCAATCTTCCACCAGATAAAGCTTTAGCTGTTTATCTCCAATCTCCAGGATCAGCTTTTGTCTTCTGTGGTGCTGTTACTTTAGCTAGACCATCAGCTGTGTTGTCACTTCAATGGCCTGAAGCTGGTAGTGCTGCTCAGATGCAACTCACGGCGGGTGATTCGAGTTCTTTATCGGCGAAAATCGGTGTTTCGGTTGAGGATATAACGGCGTTGAGGTCGTTGGATGTTGTGGCGGAGAGGAGGATTGAGAAATTAGCTATGAAAGTTGGAGAGAATTTGTTTAACTTTATGCAGTCTTTTTGTGGTGTTGATGGAAGTAAATTGGTTGTTCCTATGGATATTTTGGATCGTTGGTTTAAGAAGTTTCAGGAGAAAGCTAAACGTGATCCTGATTTCCTCAAAAGCTTTGCTTTGTAAGGTTAGAGTTTAATTGGGAAGTTAGCTTTCACTGTATTACAATGGCGGTTGGTTTTTGTAACATTTGATTTTGTGGTTCTATATAATGAATTGAAGAAGACATTGTAGTTTTACTTAGTTTGTTAATGTTCATTAACTACTCATCATACTCTGCTTTTAAGCAGTTTAAAGTTTATATCTTGTTGATTTGAGGTAGATGAGAGGTGGAGTTTAATCTGTCTTGTGTTGAGAAATGAATCTTGGTTCCTAGTTTTTGATTAGCTCACTTCACTATATTGTGTGGTTTAATCAATTTGATCTTGGGTTCTATATGATGAATTGGAGAAGAGATTGTAGTTTTACTTAGTTTGCCAATGAGAATATGTGAGGGATATGTTTATCTTGGTGTCAGTGTTCTTCTTGCTTACATATGAATCACAGTTTTAGTAAGTGGATACTGTTTCGTATCTATTCATGTTCATAAGCTCAAACTCTGCTCTTAGAAAGTGAAAGTGATGAACTTTATCTTGTTGTTTTGAGGTAGATGAAAGGGTTAAGATTAAAACAAGCTTGTGTTTCACATCTGTTCATGTTTATATGATGAATCTAAGATGAGATTGTAGTTTACTTAGTTTGCCAGTGAGAAAATGTGAGAGATATGCATATTTGCTTTCAATTGCAACTCAACAGAGGAAGGTATGACCTTTTTTGGTCTGATTATGAAAACTTGTAGTGAGAACTTGATGAGTAGTAAAAATATGAATCACAGTTTCTGTATGTGGTCACTGGTCAGAGGATGGTATAACAGTTTCAATGTTCTTCTTGCTTACATTATGAATCATAGTTTCAGTGAGTGGATGCTGTTTCAGATTCTGGTCATGTTCATATGTTCAATCAAACTCTGCTTTTAAGCAATTTATAGTGTTGAACTTTATATCTTGTTGAATTGAGGTCAATGAAAGGTGAAGACTTAATTCCGAGTTTTGAGAAGTTTCACTTTACAACAGTGTGTTCTGTGTGGTTTTACCCATTTGATCTTGGGTACTATATGATATATTGAAGAAGAGATTGTAGTTTACTATAATTTGATCTTGGGTTCTATATTTGTTTTCAATGTTCTTCGGTATTTTTGTTAAATGGTTAATCTATTGCAACTGGTACAGAGGATGGTTTAACCTTTTTGTTTAATTACAAAAAATTTCGTGAGAACTTTATGAATATTGAATAGTAACAAAATATGAATAACAGTTTCAGTAAGTGGATGCTGTTTCAGATCTGGTCATGTTAATTAGCTCAATCAAACTCTGCTCTTTGCAATTTGAAGTATTGAACTTTATCTTGTTGCCTTAAGGTAGATAAATGGTGAAGAATAACCTAGCTTGTATTTGAGGATAGTATCTTGATCTTCTTTGTCCTTTTATTTGATCTTGTTCGGTTTTTCGAAGCTGTAAACATGAACCGGGACAATGCAAAACCTATAGCCGGATTTTCTGAAACTGGCTGTTCGGCCATATTGTGCATTTTTCAACATCTATATGTTACCCGTTGTTCAACATTTACGACGAAAAAAGTTGGATTTGCGTTGATTTTAGCTACTCACAGTATAAGCTCTGATTCTTGATCTAATTTCAATTTGCTTGATTAATGAAATACTTCTTTTGCAAGCCTCACATATTGATATAGTTTATTGTAAAGATGATTATCAAAAAATTAAGAGAGAGCTTACCTTTAGTAGAACATAAGCATAAGAAACTAGAAAAGTTGTTTATATCAATATGTGAAGAACAAAAAACCTAATCAGAAAGTAAAAAAAAAAAGTTTACAAAAGAAAATGTCACTTCTTCCAACTAATATTTAAAATGTGTCACAACTTTCTTACAAATTTTAAATCTACTTTTAATATTCTTGTATATTTTATTAAATAACTAGATAAGGCCCGCCTAAATAGGCGGGTATAATATATAAATATAAAGTGTTATCAATTATATTTGAATTTTAATTAATATAGTAATCCATTCACTTTCCCTAATATTTAATAATTTAGTATTTTTTGTTTTAAACAAAAATTAAATCTTACACATTCTATTTTTCTATCCATTTTAATTATTTATTTCATCGTAATAAACTGAATTTTAATTCTGCACATTCTTTCGCATTGATGATATTTTAATCCTAAATAGTAACCGACACACTTTTTATATATTTAATTTAGTATCTTTTTTTTTTAAAACGAAATTTTAATCTTACACATTCCATTTTTCAATATATTTTAAATAAGGCCCGCCTAACTAGGCGGGTATAATATATAAATATAAAGTGTTATCAATTATATTTGAATTTTAATTAATATAGTAATCCATTCACTTTCCCTAATATTTAATAATTTAGTACTTTTTGTTTTAAACAAAAATTAAATCTTACACATTCTATTTTTCTATACATTTTAATTATTTATTTCATCGTAATAAACTGAATTTTAATTCTACACATTCTTTCGCATTGATGATATTTAAATCCTAAATAGTAACCGACACACTTTTTATATATTTAATTTAGTATCTTTTTTTTTAAAACAAAATTTTAATCTTACACATTCCATTTTACAATATAATTTAACTATTTATAACATCACAATAAACTTGATTTTAAGTCTTCATAATTCATCTTAATGGATAAACTGTTAATAATAATTTTGTATCAAAATCGTATATATATCATATCAAATCTATATCTTAGTTAATATTAAAAATTTAAATATATTAACAAATAACAAAACATTTAATAAAAAATAGAAATCCACAAAAGTTATGGAAAACAAACATTGTTAAAATATAGTTTTCTATATAACGTAATCTCATAAGTTAGTTTTACCTCATGGCAAACTAATTTTAAATGAGTTAAAATTAATAAATAAATCATTAAAAATATATATATTAACATTTTCATTAAGTAGTCAAAAATTCAATCATATAAGCCATTTTCCCAAATAGTTTTAGTTTATAATTATGATTAGATGCACTAAAATTGTTAATATAAAATTAAGTATAACCACACTAATTTTCTTATCAAATATTCAAATATTTGTTCGTTTTTATAAGCTCATTATTTTTTGTCAAAATTTTGTGTTTTCATTTGACGAATAAAAACACTATATTACGATGATAAATACAATTTTATCTAATTAAATTAATGTTAAATAACTTATATTGTTATTTAAAACTTCAACCATTATTGTTTATTTGTTAATATCCATACTAAATGATTTTATAGAAAACAATTAACACATGTCAAATCTAATTGACCAATAACACATGTGAAGAGAAATTGTTAGTTTTCCTTTTTGGCTAAGAAAAATAAAGTTAACAAATTTTAAAAATTAGATATATAAATTAGTATATGTAAATATTCTTTTTTTTTAGTTTTCCTATTTCGTTAATGAAGAAAGTTATACTACATGGTCTATACTTTTCTTTTGTTTTCCTTAATAAATTGGAAAAGGCTTTAGAAAAAGGCATAAATCTAACGAAAACGGAAACAAACACCCCAAAAATAAATAAATAAACCCTAAATCCACAAAAAAAAAAACAACTTCACAAAGGCATTTAAATCCCTTTAACCTCTGTAGCCAAAACCACAACACATCGGAGATTCCAATCCAACCAAAACGCTTCATCTTCTTCCGATTTCTCTTCCTCTACGAAAAACCCTTTTGGATTCAGACTTTTCTGGGTATGTTTTCTTATTAAAGGTTTCTCCTTTCTTAGTTAAATTCGCTCCTAGATCTTAAATTTCGATTGATCGTAGGTGGGTTTCTATAGAATTGCTCCAATTTATGATTTTGAATTGGTTTCTTAATGTTGTGTTCTCGAATTCATGGTTAAAGTTTCGAGCTTTATCATCAAAAATTCTCTTTGTGTAGATTACTATGACCAATTTGTTACCTTTACTCTGCTCTGTGCTTGCATGATGATGTTCAAAAGTTGAATCCTTTTTCATCGAAACAAGAACTTCTTAAGGCTTTCGTTAGTCTTCACTCATCAATTTGGAATTTAACCATGTTGATTGATTTCGATTGACGGATTCATATAGCTATTGCAATTCCATAGGATTGGATTATTTGTAATGTACTCTGGATAGTTTTATGTGTTTAAGATCCTTGAATTTTGGTGGAGTGTTTTTGTTTGGTATCTTTAAGAGTTCATGGAACTTGTGTTAGTTTAGATAGCTGACATGCTTGTAATAGTTTTAATTGATATAATGTATCTTGATTTTTGTAAGCATTAGATTTACCTGTTCGTCGTAGATGTGAACTCCGAGTTGGACTGTTAGTATCAGTATCCTCTGGCTATGATAAGAAGTTGATGCTAGTAGAAGCTTAATGAGAATTGTTAAAGCATGTTTACACGTTTTATTTTGAATATATTATTCGGATAATCAGAGTGAGGATGCTATTTAAATGTCAATATGGTTTTATGCATGTTATAAAACGTACCAGGATATAGAAGTGTTTTAGATGTAAGCATCACCACTGAGACCATTTATGAGCGGGGTGATCCGTGTATTTGATTATATGGATTGAGCAGTACTGTAGTTTGATTCAGTAAGCGTGATTTTGATGCTTAAGCGTTTGGCAGGTTTACCAGTTGGACTCAGATAGCAGCTTATATTTGAACCCGATAATTTGCAGCAAATATGGATGACTGGGGTAAGACATTTGCTTTAAGTGTCCTCTCTTAGATTCTCTATTTGTATCTAAATATAGTCCTCTTATTTGTTTATTTATAGTATTGGTTAGATATGCAAGCAATTTTGGATTATTTGCTAATTTGATGGGTTTCATATTTCAAAATCGAATCACTTGCATGTGTGTAGTCTTATAGTTTATTATTTTCGGATTTCAGAGGACGAGCAAATTGCACCACTTCCAGCAAAAGTTGAGCTTAAAAGTAACTGGGATGATGAGGATGTTGATGAGAATGAAATTAAGGAGTCATGGGAGGATGATGATGAAGAACCTGCTCAGGTATATCTTAATTTTTACTCTCTGGAATTATTTCCGTATTGTCTACTACGTATAATTTGGTTTGAGATTCAACGGGAACATTTATGTTTTGTCTGCTTTGCCTTGTTGTGTTTCTGTAGCAGCCTGTTGTAAAGCCTGCTCCAGAGAAGGCTCCTAAGAAAGCAGCCCCCAAAACTGTTGAAAAGAAGGGTAAAGCAATCGAAGTTCCTAAAGAAGAACCTCTAGATCCTATAGCTGAGAAACTTCGCCAGCAGAGGTACAGTTTATAAATAATACTTCCCTTTAATCTTTTGTACTTTGTGTCTTTGTTGGAAGCAAAAAACATATCATTTAGATAGAAAGCTGTGAAGGTCTATGTGATCTTATATGTTATATTCTTTCTATCACAGGCTTGTTGAGGAAGCCGACTACCGGTCAACTGCTGAGCTCTTTGGAGTGAAGGATGATGAAAAAAACCTTGATATGTTTATCCCTAAGTCTGAAAGCGATTTTTTGGAATATGCTGAAATGATTTCTCATAGGATTAAACCATATGAGGTATGCTGTATTCTGTCTTACATACCTTGATTATCATTTGCTAGAACGGAAGCTCATGGCGTGTGAAAAGTCATATTTGGTTTCTGTTGCAGAAAAGTTATCACTATATTGCGCTGCTCAAAACAATCATGAGACTTTCACTGACCAACATGAAAGCAGCAGATGTTAAGGATGTTGCTTCGTCCATTACAACGATAGCAAATGAAAAACTAAAGGCGGAGAAAGAAGCTGCTGCAGGCAAAAAGAAGGGTATGTGCACTCACAATCACTTTCTAAATTCTGTCCTGAGTTTCGTTCATGCCTCTGGGCTCTGGCTACAGCGGTTTATCTTTAGCTTTTAGTTTTGTGAATTCGTTATTCTGAATCCGTATTTCATGACCAATTGCATTGCTTCATCAGGTGGGAAAAAGAAACAACTTATTGTAGATAAGCCCGATGACGATCTAGTGGCTGGTCCTTATGATGCCATGGATGACTTCGACTTCATGTAGATTAAAGAGCTTTTTCAGCAAATGCAAATTGGATTGTCCAGCGTATATTTTATCATTTATCACTCATAAGAAGCGAATTTTCTTAATTTTAGTTCGAATAGAGCAAGAAGAAGCCAAATTTCTTGTTGTGGAAATATATAGTTGGAACATTGAAAAAGCTTTTGTTTTGGTTCGGTCTAGAGATTCTCTGGAGTCATGATTTTGGTTCTTTTTGGTGGTTGAAAATTCTTTACTTAAATTGTCCGTATAAATTTATAATTGACATTGATGTGAAGAGGATATGATAAATCTTTTGGGGATTCAATTTCTTATAGCCATGGATGCTTTTTAGGTTGTCCAATCTTTAAAGAATCCCTATTGAGTAAGAGAGAAAATGTTGGTTCGATCAAGCACACGTAGTACTAGTATCGAGCGAAGGATGACCCCCCCATAGTAAGAGCATCCCTATGGTCTTGGTTCACCATTAGACCGCGAGATTAGATAAATACAATCCCATGTAAAAGGTCAAGCTGACATGCAGTGTGGTCATGTTTGCCGGCGAAACTGCAGTGCCTTCAATCCAAGAAGATGAGCAAATTGCACCACTTCCAGCAAAAGTTGAACTTAAAAATAACTGTGATGACGAAGATGTGAATGGGAATGACATTAAGTTTATATTTATATTGAAAGAAAAGATACGAGAATTTGACTAAGTTTTAGAATAAAAGCCAAAACAATAAGTTGCAAAGCATTCCACAAACGTTTGCAGAATATTACAAAAAGACTACAGAAGTCCTTAAGCTTGAGAGAGTTATTATATTCTTATCTCTTACCCGACTGCATAAAAAGTCTTCTGTTTACTTTCCAACACAGTCACTGGCTGCTGCTGCAACTGTATCAACCAATTTGATCCTCTTCGTTGGTGGTTCAACTTCAGACACAGTCTGAGTTCCTTCTTCTTCTTCCTCAGACTCAGCGTTGTTTCCTCCAGAAGACTCTGCAGTGTCTTTGCTTGATTCAGCCTCTTCCTCTTTCTTCTTCAGATTTTCGATAACTTCCATCATTTCTCTATTCACCTATTTTATTAAGCATTGATTTATGTTAGCCAAAGTTATTACAACAAAATTGGTAAAAACTAGAATTTAAGAAAGAGAGTGGTTTTTGTTTTTTACCTGCGGGTTTTGAAGAAAGTCGGAGAGGTCGGTAGTGCAGCACGGACAGGTCATTATGTTCTTCTTTGCACGTAGTGTGCGCCCGCCTCTACTTCTCTCTCTCACTTGAGAGATACCAGCAAATTTAGCTTCCAGGCATGCTTTACAGAAGTTGTGACCACAAGGCGTGGTCACTGGAAGACTCAGCACTTTCTTACAGATTTGGCAACCGAATTCTGTGTCAAATAAAACCCAAATAACAGTTATGTATTGTGCTAGATACAATATTCAATAATAACACGAGTGGTAATCGATGTTTACCTTTCAGAAGTCTGTTATTTCCGTTTTTTGCTTTCCTAATGATCTTCCTCTCCTCAGGATCCAAAGCAGCAACAGCCTTTCTGCTAACAGGTGGAGACTTCATCCATTTCCAACGACCCTCAGCTTCCTAATCAAGGAAAATGTATTCGCAGGCACAGGGAAAAAGGTTACAAATCATGAACTAACCGAAGAATGCTCAAACAAAAGAAAGGCTGTACTAACATCAAAATCCCATGATGGACTCTCCTTTCTCACAAACAGGTCAGTAGCTTTCTTAAGCTCTGGAATATTAGGCAAAGGTCTTGGACGATCGCCATGCTCATCACTGCAGTATATAATTCAAAATCTCATGAGCCATCAAATAGCAAATACAGAAATAGGGCACCTTCCGGGGAAAAAAAAGAAGAAGATCAAACCTGGTCCATGGAGCTGGCTCATTGTCACATCTAACAAACAGGTAACGACAGACCTTATAAGAACCCTACAGAAAACAGAAGAGTGTACTTCAGTAATAAAACAATCCAGCTCTGCATAAAAAGAACAATATAGGAATGTTAGCTATATATTCAACCTGTATTCCAACATTGCTCCAACACTTCTCGATTCTGTAGACCCCATCGTATCTCACTCCTTCCTTAGGGGCATATGCAGAACGCTTCTCCTTGTGAGACCTGAAGAGTCAGGATAACTTTCTGCTCAGAGTATATCGATGAATAAAGATAATCTATTCTTATTCAATAACGAAAGCATCCCATTCACATAAAGTTGAGAGTCTGGAGAAAAGCTAACCTGACAACTCGGACAGGATAGCCCATTTTGCAACTAAGTCTTAGAGCTTCATTCATTTTTGCAAACGACTGGTCAGAAGACTGTATCTTGTTAGTTCTTTTGTTTCCTCCGAGATCCCTTCCACCACTGCAACACACATTCACACATTACTTCTATAAGAAAAGACACAAGCGACAAATATACAGGCATCAAAGTGTTATAGGAGTAATGTAAAAATCAAACCTTCCTGTGTAGAGAAACCATTCACCATGATCCTCATCATCCTCATAACCTCCAGAGAGCGCCACAGACTGAGCTCCAACAGCTGATTGCCCCGCAATGCCAGCAATATGCGGGAAATGAGCTCCCCACTGCCTACATTCTTGCCTGTCCTCCCAAGATTCTCCAACCAAAACACCTTGGTTCCTAGTGGGATCATTTTCAGCTGGTATGGGACCAAAATGATCACCAGGTATTGTGACATAAATCCTTCCGCTAGCAGCATTAGCTTTCCCAGTCTTTTTAGCCCGGTCGGTAGTAAAGGCTTTCTCAGGACGATCTTGGTTGCGGATAATATGATGAACTTTGGCCGCAGTTGCCTCAACAGAACATTTGGTAACATTTGCTAAACGAATAGCAGAGACTAGAGCTAAGTTGATGCGAGGATTTTGCGCCACATTTTTCGGAATTTTGCTTCGGCATGTCATACAAGTTAGCTTCCCTTGACCTACCCATTTCTCGAAACATCTCAAGCAGAAGTTGTGCCCACACGGTGTCTACAAACACAAGTACAACACATCCATTAGTGTGCTACTTAAATACACTAATCAATCATCATTCTACTAATTACAATCCCAAGCATAAGACTGATTGCAGATAACAAGATTCAATACATCCATTGGTGTGGTAACGATTCTACTACTGTTATGTGTACTAATCACAAGATTTTAACAAGTCATTAACACAAATAAAGTAGCGATTCTACTAATCACACAGCTTACCAAGATTCAACACAATCACAAGCATAAGACTGATTGCAAAGAAGCCATTAGTTTGGTACTTCAATATTAATCATCATTATCAACAACAAACACATAAATTAGCGATTCTACTACTGTTATCTGTACTAATCACAAGATCCAACAAGTCATTAACAGAAACCACAAGCATAAATTAGCGATTCTAGTACTGTTATTAACACTAATCACAAGATTTAACAAGTCATTAACACAAATCACAAGCACATAATCTATTGATTTGAAGAATCGATGAAAACGAACGAACCGTGATAGGTCTTTCTGGCAATTGAATGCAAATAGAACAAAAGATTTCTAACTTCTTTTTGTCTTCTTCATCGAGACGATCGTCACCATCACCACTCATCAGTTTCTGCCTCCTTTTGGCTTTCTCAGCTTCCGTCAAAGTCACATCAGCCTGAATCGCACGGATCGCTGCCACGAGAACTGAACCGGATGATTCAAATCCAGCGTTTCCGGTAACCGGAGCGGCGGAGGGAACGACATCGCCGGAACAATCGGGACACTGCCACTCTCCAGTGGAAGAAGAGAGTGATTCAGGAAGAAGACACGACACGTGCCAAGGCGTGACGCACGTGCCACACGTGAGTGTCTCTTCTGACGGAGGTTTCACCTTGCACCGCATACATACACCGTCTCCGTCGCAAGGAAACTGAACTTCAGGCGCCATTGTTGAAACGAGTGAGAGAAAATGGAGTTTTTGAGATTTGTGAGAGAATTGGGGGAATAAGTAGAGGAAGGGGAAAAATGAAGAGGCGGGTTTTGAAATATTTTGGGGAAGAAGAAAAGAGAGCGTCTTTAAAATTTTCAAAACGAATTAAAAAGAAAAAACTCTAAAAATGAAAAAAATCTCACAGTTTCGATAAGATCGTGACAGAATGGTAATTAATTGTTTTATTTTCCTTAATTGTTTTGGGTCAATATTTTATTATTTATTCTGGTCTTTTTTTCTGAAATTTTTTATTGAAAGTTGTAAATGATAAAGATGTGATCTAACAAAAAAAAAAAAAATATGAAATTACTAGTAGGGGTGAGATGTAAAAAAAGAAGAAGCTAGTAGTCGTGGTTTAGTGGAAAATAACTGTTTCTCAAATTGAAATTATATTTGTAAATGTTTTTTTTTTTAATTTATAAAAGTAAAAACTAATATGTATTTTGTTTCTTGAGCTTCAATAACTTGTATGAAATAAGTAATATAGTATGTTGTCAATTATATAAAAGAAAAAAGTGATTAATTTTATGACAATAGTTATATCGCACGTGTATGTATTAAATAAGCAAGAGCCGGTTTTCTAGTGAAAAATGACTATATATAAAAAATAGTTATATGGCAATAGTTATAACTTATATCGCACATGTTAGTTAATAGTAAATTTACCTAATAGCGAAAATTAATTATATATAAAAATTTAATTCTATATATAATTACTAATTAGTTTAGTTATCAAATTTAAAAGAACAGGTTTTATGGCAATAATTATATCGCACGTGTTGGTCAATAGTCAGTATACCTAATATACATGTATGGACATTATGGTATTAGTTATGGATTGATGTTTGATGAAGTCAATAAATTTGAATGTATGAGCAAAACATCTACTCAAGGTTTGAATCTTTATGGGCTTGGATTAAAGAAAAATGGATTTTAATTGAAGTATTTTTAGCCTAACAACAGCAAGAAAATAGAGAATTTTAGTGTACAATTAAGATAGCATTTATTTAAGTGAGTTTCTCTCTCTTCCATGCAGTTTAGAGTTTGAATTTCAATTCCCAAGTTGTGATGCATGTTAGGCTACTTTTGTGAACGTTTTATGTTTTTTTTCTCTATATAATGAGGCTCATTTAATGAATAAAAACAATTTAAGAATTAAGTAAAAATTAGAGAGATTTTCTATATTAATATGTGATATCTTGATATCTTTGGAATTTCATTTCATTGTGTGTGATTCCTTTGAACTAAACTTGTCAAGCAGTCAAAAGTCTTTTCATAGCTTTTATGATGCTATCGATCCACCCATCTATTCATCTTTATCGCATTTATTGAAAGTAACTTCAGTCTAGCAATTGATTCTCTATCAACTTTATCTTCTATCCACTTGAATCTGTTGAAAGTGACCTCAGTCCATCAATAACTTAACCATCAACCAACCTTAGGATAATAAGATCTAAACACTCTTAGTTCCTGCATTAATGTTACATATTGATAGAACATTTATACTTAAGATACATCAATTTTTAGATGTTTATGTTGGAGATAAATTTACTTTATCAAATGCTTGTTAATTATAGTGTGACATATGGACTTTGAATCTAAAATAACACATTTAGAAAATTAATTAAAACAATACGCTGTCAAATCATATTCAAAACAATTGTTAATTTTTTTAGCAAGAGCAAAAATTGTAATAAATATAAGTCTATACCATACATGTTAATTAGTGATCATATTATAGTACTTTGTATATTGATAGTACTAGTGGTGGTGGTTTAGTGGAAAATAACAGTTTCTCAAATTTGAATTATATTTGTAGTTGATTTTTTTCTTTTCTTTTTGTTAACAATACATTAAAATTAGTTTCTTTAATTAACAAATGTATACATTTAAAAATAATATGTTTTTTGACTTTTTGAACTTCAATAATTATTAAAAATAGTTAATAATACGCCGTCAAATCATATTAAAAAAAAAGTAATTAATTTTATGGCAATAATTATATCACACGTGTTGGTCAACCGTTGTTTTACTTAACAAAAATTTATAGTACTAGTTATGGATATATGTTATATAATGACAAATATGTAATGTTTATATAGCGAATCTATAAGTAAATTTATATAAACATTTATCTGTATATAGCGAATCTATAAGTAAATTTTTCAGATAAAATTGACGATTGACTAACACATATGATATAATAATTTAATTTTTTTAATATCACCATAAAATCAATTAATTTTAAATATAATTTGACGACGTACTATTAACTATTTCATAGTATAAATTATTTGAAGTTTAAGTAGCAAAATACATTTGTTTTAAAACGTATAATACATTTATAAATTTCAACAAAACAATTGCAAATATAATACAAAATTAATATGCAGCTATTTTCACAAAAATCACCACCTCAAGTTTAATAATTTATCTTAGTTTTTGTTTTTTTCTTAAATCACGTCTTTATCATTTACATATAAATTAATAAATATGACAAAGATGGTAAATAAAAAATGTTGACCCAAAAGTAACTTTTAAGGAAAACTAGGGCGAAACCCGCGCTACGCTGCGGGTATTTTTTTGAATGTAGTTTTTTTAATTGATATGTATCTTATGCATCAAATATTAACTGAATTTTCATATCAGTATGTTTTTTATTACTTTTTTCATAAAACTATTGTATAAGATTAATCTTTAACAATAATGATTGAAACGAAAGTAGAGTTTCTATGTCTATGAATACAATTGCTTTAGTAGCATTTTATATAAGTAATTGGTGGATTTAGGTTGATGAACTAATCCCAAGTCCAATTTTATAATATCAAGTCAGTAATAATCCAAAGCACCTTTTCGTCAAACCCACAATCTGTAAAACGGTTAGCACGATACTGATTTGGATTTAATTTAATTTAAGTCTCTTGGTTTAGTTGGTTTAGAGGGTCGGTTCCATAATTAAGAAAAGTAGCGTTGGAAAACCAAATTTTCTTTCATGGTCTACTATTACCAAACTGCCGCACGAATGATCGTTTCGTCGGAGATCTACTCACACGTCTGCTACCACCACCGCTATAGTGAATATGCTTGATTGATTCATTTAGAGGAGAGATTTACAACTTATATAGGCTGTACACAAGGGTTTAACTACTAAGTAATTACAATTAAATCCTTAATCTCTATTACTCCTTACACACCCCCTCAAGATGGAGCCAAGGCTTTGACTCCAATCTTGCTATTGAGTTCTTGAAACCGTGCTCGAGGTAGCGGCTTAGTCAGCGCATCCGCCAATTGATCTTTGGTGGAGACATGTGAGACTCTTAGCGCACCGGATTGGATATTCCCGCGAACAAAATGATAGTCAAGAGCTACGTGTTTCATCCGCGAGTGAAATATTGGATTGGCACAAAGATAGGTTGCTCCCATATTGTCACAATAGATCACCGGTGACGTAGGCAAGCAAACTCCCATCTCAGTTAATAGTGAACAGATCCAACGTAGTTCAGATGCGGCGTTTGCAACAGCACGATATTCAGCTTCCGTAGAAGAGCGAGAGACACTCCTTTGTTTCTTTGAAGACCAAGCAATTGGACTGCCTCCAAAGTACACAATGTATGCATTTGTAGACAAGTAATCATCGTTATCACGGGCCCAATCGGCACCATTTCCTCTTTCTCTGCTTCCCGATCAATAACTCTTCTTATTATCCCTTTCTCTGCTCGGAGTTCGTCTTCTCTGTTCTCTAGGCGAAACCATTCAGTTTCTCGACTCCACGGTGATGATTCCGGTGAGTCTGCATCTCCGCCTCTTCCTCCTCTGCATCTCCGCTATCTCGTTCTGGTCTAAATCAAAGATTTTTTATCTGATTTCGATTTCTCAGCCACTGGAGAATCTTTATCTGATTCATTCTCATTTTCAAGATTTTGGTGTGATATGTTTGTGAAGCAATGTACAATAGTTAATCCAAAGTATTAGATATGATGTGATTTGGTTAAACATTGCTATGGTATGTTACCATTGAGGTTCTTTGAGGGAGAATAATCGTACAAATGGTTTTTCTAAAATCTGATACTCATTTCCGTATGAAGTTCGGAGACTGATTGCTAATAAACTCAAATAAGTTTCACTTTGGAAAAAAACATTTATAAGTGGTCTATATATGTATTAGTATTACTACAATGCAAACAAATGAACAATCGAAAGAAAATAACTAAAACTCATTATAACTATTCCCAAAAAAAAAAAAAAGCTCTTAAAATCTAAATTCAACCATGAAGCAACTTACAACTACTCACTTCCAAGGAAGAAGATTTTACTACTTAATATTGGCATCGTAAGGTCAAACCATCCACTCATATTAAAATGCCCTATCCATAAAAAGGAATCTAATTCCCACCTAACAAAGTGATATAAGATCAATCGATCCCTGATTCAAGCAACATGTCAGAAGTTACACTAAAAAAAATATCAGGCACACAGAGTTGTGTTTAGATAAAACAAACCCAAATCCTCTCCTGAAGCAACGCTTCCAAACTTAACATCATGTCACCCATAGTAACGATATCAAAACAAGCTAAAGAACCCAAATTTAAGCACAAAAAGTAATTTCAATGAATAACTCAATTTCTTCTATATACTTTACTCATACAATCACACAAACTTCAAATTACAAGTCCGTTAATTTACACTAAAATTCTCGTTTCTTCTCAAATTAGAAGACAGCCAAAATCATAAACCAAAATCAAATGTTAGATATAAGACTTTGCGCCACGAGATTTCAGGAGCTTGTAATAACCAGCATGATGACCTAAATCCGCCGAGACCTCGAGGTGTGGTGAGAGAAATCGCAATTGAGCTTCCAAAAAGCTATTGATAGCTACAGTTGAAATCCGATGATTCATCGATTAGAACGCCAAACCCAGAAGCCTATTTTAACAAAACAAAGAGAAACCATGTTTGGGGTTTGTGGTTATTAACCAAATATTTAAAAAGCCCAAAAATTAAAAAGATCAATATGGGCATTTAAAAAGCCCAAGATGATGTTATGAGAAAATGAGGTGGAACATAGGAGGATTTTTAGTGGACGAAAATGTTGAGCTGTATTAATGTTATAATTTGATTGGACAATTTTTTTAATGATGTGTCAGGCTGAGAACAACTGAAAAAACTGAGGTGTCAGACCTGGAGAGACTCTTAGTAGTTTTATTGTATTGATTAAATATATTAGTTGCCATTCTGTCACAATCCCAATTCTTATCGCTTTGTGAGATTTTTTTCTTTTTTAGATTTTTTGTAATTCATTTTGAAATTTTTTAAAGACACTCTTCGTCTTCCCAAAATTTCAAAACCCGCCTCTTCACTCTTCGCCTTCCTCTTCTTATTTGCCCCAATTCTCTCACAAATCTCGAAAACACCATTTTCTCTCACTCATTTCAACAATGGCGCCTGAAGTTCAGTTTCCTTGCGACGGAGACGGTGTATGTATGCGGTGCAAGGTGAAACCTCCGTCAGAAGAGACTCTCACGTGTGGCACGTGCGTCACTCCTTGGCACGTGTCATGTCTCCTTCCTGAATCACTCTCTTCTTCCACTGGAGAGTGGCAGTGTCCCGATTGCTCCGGCGATGTCGTTCCCTCCGCCGCTCCGGTTACCGGAAACGCTGGATTTGAATCATCCGGTTCAGTTCTGGTAGCAGCGATCCGTGCGATTCAGGCTGATGTGACTTTGACGGAAGCTGAGAAAGCTAAAAGGAGGCAGAAACTGATGAGTGGTGGTGGTGACGATCGTCTCGATGAAGAAGACAAAAAGAAGTTAGAAATCTTTTGTTCTATTTGTATTCAATTGCCAGAAAGACCTATCACGGTTCGTTCGTTTCCATTGATTCTTCAAATCAATAGATTATGTGCTTGTGATTTGTGTTAATGACTTGTTAAATCTTGTGATTAGTGTTAATAACAGTAGTAGAATTGCTAATTTATGCTTGTGGTTTGTGTTAATGACTTGTGATTAGTACACATAACACTAGTAGAATCGCTAATTTATGTGTTTGTTGTTGATAAGGATGATTAATATTTGAAGTACCACACTAATGGCGTATTTACAACCAGTCTGATGCTTGTGATTGTGTTAATGCCTTGTTGAACAGTAGAAGAATTGTTAGTTTATTTGTGTTCTGGACAATGCTATTTAGTGTATTTAAGTAGCACACTAATGGATGTATTGTACTTTTTTTTGTAGACACCGTGTGGGCACAACTTCTGCTTGAGATGTTTCGAGAAATGGGTTGGTCAAGGGAAGCTAACTTGTATGACATGCCGAACCAAAATTCCGAAAAATGTTGCGCGAAATCCTCGCATCAACTTAGCTCTAGTCTCTGCTATTCGTTTAGCAAATGTTACCAAATGTTCTGTTGAGGCAACTGCGGCCAAGGTTCATCATATTATCCGCAACCAAGACCGTCCTGAGAAAGCCTTTACTACCGACCGGGCTAAAAAGACTGGGAAAGCTAATGCTGCTAGCGGAAGGATTTATGTCACAATACCTGGTGATCATTTTGGTCCCATACCAGCTGAAAATGATCCCACTAGAAATAAAGGTGTTTTGGTTGGAGAATCTTGGGAGGACAGGCAAGAATGTAGGCAGTGGGGAGCTCATTTTCCGCATGTTGCTGGCATTGCCGGGCAATCAGCGGTTGGAGCTCAGTCTGTGGCGCTCTCTGGAGGTTATGATGATGATGAGGATCATGGTGAATGGTTTCTCTACACAGGAAGGTTTGATTTTTACATTTCTCCTATAACACTTTGATGCCTGTATATTTGTGGCTTGTGTCTTTTCTTATAGAAGTAATGTGTGAATGTGTGTTGCAGTGGTGGAAGGGATCTCGGAGGAAACAAAAGAACAAACAAGATTCAGTCTTCTGACCAGTCGTTTGCAAAAATGAATGAAGCTCTAAGACTTAGTTGCAAAATGGGCTATCCTGTCCGAGTTGTCAGGTTAGCTTTTCTGCAGACTCTCAACTTTATGTGAATGGGATGCTTTCTTTATTGAATAAGAATACATTATCTTTATTCATCGATATACTCTGAGCAGAAAGTTATCCTGACTCTTTAGGTCTCACAAGGAGAAGCGTTCTGCATATGCCCCTAAGGAAGGAGTGAGATATGATGGGGTCTACAGAATCGAGAAGTGTTGGAGCAATGTTGGAATACAGGTTGAATATATAGCTAACATTCCTATATTGTTCTTTTTATGCAGAGATGGATTGTTTTATTACTGAAGTACACTCTTCTGTTTTCTGTAGGGTTCTTATAAGGTCTGTCGTTACCTGTTTGTTAGATGTGACAATGAGCCAGCTCCATGGACCAGGTTTGATCTTCTTCTTTTTTTTTCCCCGGAAGGTGCCTTATTTCTGTATTTGCTATTTGATGGCTCATGAGATTTTGAATTATATACTGCAGTGATGAGCATGGCGATCGTCCAAGACCTTTGCCTAATATTCCAGAGCTTAAGAAAGCTACTGACCTGTTTGTGAGAAAGGAGAGTCCATCATGGGATTTTGATGTTAGTACAGCCTTTCTTTTGTTTGAGCATTCTTCGGTTAGTTCATGATTTGTAACCTTTTTCCCTGTGCCTGCGAATACATTTTCCTTGATTAGGAAGCTGAGGGTCGTTGGAAATGGATGAAGTCTCCACCTGTTAGCAGAAAGGCTGTTGCTGCTTTGGATCCTGAGGAGAGGAAGATCATTAGGAAAGCAAAAAACGGAAATAACAGACTTCTGAAAGGTAAACATCGATTACCACTCGTGTTATTATTGAATATTGTATCTAGCACAATACATAACTGTTATTTGGGTTTTATTTGACACAGAATTCGGTTGCCAAATCTGTAAGAAAGTGTTGAGTCTTCCAGTGACGACGCCTTGTGCTCACAACTTCTGCAAAGCATGCCTGGAAGCTAAATTTTCTGGGATCTCTCAAGTGAGAGAGAGAAGCAGAGGCGGGCGTACACTACGTGCAAAGAAGAACATAATGACCTGTCCGTGCTGCACTACCGATCTCTCCGACTTTCTCCAAAACCCGCAGGTAAAAAAACCAAAACCATCTCTCCATCTTAAATTCTAGTTTTACCAATTTTGTTGTAATAACTTTGGCTAAAATAAATAAATGCTATAAAATAGGTGAATAGAGAAATGATGGAAGTGATCGAGAAGTTGAAGAAGCAAGAGGAAGAGGCTGAATCTAGCAAAGACACTGCAGAGTCTTCTGGAGGAAACAACACCGAGTCTGAAGAAGAAGAAACTCAGACTGTGTCTGAAGTTGAACCACCAACGAAGAGGATCAAATTGGTTGATACAGTTCCAGCAGCAGCCAGTGACTGTGTTGGAAAGTAAAGGGAAGACTTATTTATGCAATCTTTTAAGAGATAAAAATATAATAACTCTCTGAAGTTTAAGGACTTCTTTAGTCTTTTTGTAATATTTCGCAAACGTTTGTGGTGTGCTTTGCAACTTATTGTTTCAGTCTTTATTCTAAAACTTAATTCTAAACTTCTCCTATCTTTTTTCATAAAATACAATTAGAAGTTAATCCGTGATTTTTTTTTCTGGTGCTTAATAGTTTAGAAATATATTTTAGTGTACTTGTATACTAATTTAGGCTATTTAGTATCCTATATAATTAACACCAGCATCGACTCTTATGATATTTTATATACCTCACTTGATGTGTGCAGGTAAGTTAATGACAAAAACATTTTTTTTTAATGTTAGTCATGTTATTTCGAAATGAGGACATGGATTGAGTTACCGTAGACATGTACTAAGGTGTAAGAATGTGCATACCAGTTCTGGAGGGGCTTGCGGGAGTTGCGTGCCATGGACATTTACTACAAATCTGTTTGGTTGATACAACAAGCTTCTTTCTTAATCTTCATTTCTCACTTTAAAACGAATTTTCCAAAGATCAAAGATCACAACTGTTTCTACAATAAGGGGATGGGCTTATCAGTGTGAGGCAAAAGAAAAAAAATTGATAACAAATAGAATCGCTACAAAAATTTATAACATCAATCAATTTAGTAATTTACTAAATTAGGACTCGTGTAGATATAGTGATATACTAATTTAAATAATGAAAAACTCTTAAAATTTAATTGCATAAATATCTTATAGAACTTATTAATCAAATAATTAGATGTTTTCTGTTTAAAAACTTTTTTATGGTAAGCTGTAAGAATAATTAAGACATTAGGTTACATTAGAATTTATTTAATAAGTTTGAAAAGTATGGCCATAATTTCGATTTAAAAAAAAAAAAAAAAAGATATTCAGCTACACGAAGTATAACCGAATACATTGTTTCACTTCACATGTCAAGTTTAGAAATGTACAACCAACTACATAAACTAGATGTATTGCATGCCCACATATACCAACTATATGAAGACATGTGGTCAACATCACGAATATCTTATTTCGGTACACCAATCGTCAAAATCAGGCGTTGACCAGCATTGACCAACCAAAATATTCAAGAAAAAATTATTTTTATTTATTTTAATATTTTAAAAAATTATTCTACTGAATCTTTTATGGTAATATATAATTAAAAATGAAAACACTTTCTATATTCAACATAAAGATATTTTGTATATATATCTAGTACATTGATTATTATAATTAGTTAGTTTTATCAATTTCAAAACTAAAATAAAAGTAAAATACAAATAATTAAGAGAATTAATTATTTTTACTTTGTCAATAAAAAACATTAACTTCTTATTTTACAAATGTTTTTGCTAAAATCAATATCGTTAGATTTTCTATTTTTTATATATTAAAAGAAACAAAATCTTTTAAATATTTATATTATTAAACATTAGATTCATATTTTTAGTTTTATAATTAATGTTAAAATCGTGTTATTGTGTTTGGTTATATGTATAGTAGAGAAAATAATTGTAAAATTGTCTAGATACATATTTCTTTGTAATATTTTATCAATGTTTTCATCCCCACCCGGACCATATGCAGGCTACTTTGATGAAGATTTAGTTTAGTGTTTTCCTTTTGCTTTTCTTTTTTCTTTTTTTTTTAATTACTCTTTTAAATTTTGCATATAGTTTTTCCTATGTATAATGCCGCCTCCTCTAGGACTCTTATGGATAGAGAGTTCGTCCTTTTATTGTTCATCAAGTCTCAACGTCAGAAATCAAACTCTCAAAATTTGCAAAAGATTAGTAGATCATGACCAAAGATGCAAAAAATATTAGTCCTAAAACTCTATTTCATTCAAGGAATTATTGCATCTTTAGGCACTTTCCTCAACTTATTTGTGCCTTTAGGCACTTTAAAAAGAGTAGGCACTTTGTCTATGCGAATTGACATCACTACCCTCTAAGACTCTAACTATCTCTCTCGTTAGCAACATCTCTTCGTCATCTCTCTTATTTTAGAATACTAAAACACTGTTGGCCTCTCTTCTTCATATCTCTTTCCAGAATAAAAATCAAAATTTTTAGGGCAATCTCAATATTCAAAATCAAAATCTTTGAGAATAATCTCTCTTCTTATCCTTTTACCTCAAAGAAAACATCGAAATCTTAGAGAAGAAGAAAAGAAAAGAAGAGAAATGACAGAGAAGAAAGAGATGGAGGTGGTGAAAGGGCTCGACTTGGAGAGTGGGTAGTTGGTACGAGATTGCTTCTTTCCCTCAAGGTTTCAGCCAAAGAACGTTGTCGACACTCGCGCCACCTACACCCTTAACGTGCCGACGGTACGGTGCACGTCTTGAGTGAAACGTGGAGCAACGGGACGAGGGGGTTTATCGAAGGCAGCGCTTATAAGGCCGATCCTAAAAGCGACGAAGCCAAGCTCATAGTCAAGTTCTACGTTCCTCCTTTCCTCCCAATCATTCCCGTCACGGGAGACTACTGGGTGCTCTACATCGATCCTGACTACCAGCACGCTCTCATCGGCCAGCCTTCCAGGAGTTATCTCTGGGTTGGTACCTTTTCATTCTTGTCTCTATTTTCGATTGATTTGATTTCCTGAGAGTAATCCATTCTAATTCATTCTAAATTGGTGGTTTCAGATTTAAGTTTGAAAGAGAAGAAGAAACTTGGGTTGTGGGTTTTTCACTTTTTATGGTATGTGTTTTCTCAATTTATGAGCAATTGATCCATCTTTTAAGCAATCGATCGAAGCGTTGCTTTTTTCCCCGACGATCCCAGCCGTGGTAACTCTGTAATAATTTTTTTATTGTCGAATTTTATAAAAATTTGGGAGTTTTACTTACTAATTCTACTAGAAAAGAGATGAATAATTTCAGGTTGCAAACAGAGACGTATCTCCGCCATCTTTTGAATTTGTTTTTGTCCTTTTGATCTGATGTGAAAGTAGAATAAGGTTGTCGCCAGCAAAATTCAAAGGTGAAAACAGAATAACAAGGTTCGTTTCTTAAATTTATGAACGATTGATCTATCTTACGAATATGATTTAGTTTTGTCAGAATGTGTAAAGATCTGATTTATATCTAAAAAATTGTGTTTAGACTCGAAGTTTATCAACATGTGTTTCTTGTTCAATTCATGATGACCAATTGGTTGAGACGAGTAGGATGTGTTTGGTTTATCAACATTCATTTTTACTCAATGTTGATACATCGAACGTTGATGGATGTGTTTGGTAAATCTCCATTGGTGGATAAGGATGTATTTGTAGCTCTTGTCTGCTTTTTTTATTGGTGATGGCACATTATGGATGACACATCATGGATTCTGCATTATGGATTGTTATGGTGAGATTTTTGAATCTTTTGGTCTTACAGGTTAAGAGTAAAAGGTGAAGAATTGGAAAAGCTGGTCTAGGATCCCAAAAACAAGCTATATGCGGTTGTTTTGCTACGATGTTGTGGCTGTGAAGCGGTGGTTACAGAACGGTTACTTCAAAGCGGTGGCTACGACCATGTTAGTTACCTAGATGACCATGTGGACTTGACTGGTTGGACACTCATTAATGGATAATTGTGTATTTGATTTGCTGTGAATGTGTTTTACCTCTTGGTAAAATTATCAATCTGTAAAATTATCATTTTTTTTATGGTTATAATATATTTTATAGTTTTGAATTTTTGTTTACGGTTTAAAATCTAAAGTTTGGTTGAACACATGTACAAAGCAAAGTCGTCCATCTCAATTGGAACATCTACATCAATTGGTAGGGTTTAGTAGTTTTCTATATTTTAAAGAAGTTAAATATCGGTTTGGGTTTAGTAGATATGGATATGGTCTAGTTTTCTATATTTTAAAGAAGTCAAATATCGCTTAGACAAACATCAATGGGCAACGCTGTCTTTGTTTATTGTTAATGTGTTTTATAGCTGGATAAACATATTTTACGAATAGGATATGGATCCATTTTATAATGATGGCAGTGTCCATACACAAGTGAATATTGGTTAAAGAAAAATGGACGGTATTCTTTTAATTGACGATTATCGTTCATATATAAATTTGTGTATTGATATGAAAGGACTATGTGAGCTACTAGATGACCATGTGGACATGACTGCTTGGGCACTCATCAGTGGACAGTTATGTCTTTAATTTTATGAGAATGTGTTTTATCGTTTGGTAAAATTATCACTTTTTTAATAGTTACGATATATATATGGTTTTGAGTATTGGTTTACGGTTTAAAATCTAGTTTATGTTTAAAAATTATGATTTTAGGATATAAGGCTGTGTGTATTAATTATGGTTTTGAGTATTGATTTTAGGTGTTAGATGTTTAGGGGGTTTAGATTTAAACAATCGGAGTTTAAATATTCAAGTCGATATAGCCAAAGTATATTGCCGTTATGGATAAGCTTTTAAATTTCAATTGAAAAAAACAACTATTATAAACAATATAAACGGGAAGGATTGTATTACTGAACATTACGTACCTTTCATTAATAGATATTCTTTCTTACAATCACCTTATTGAAAGGTTAACAATATTGAAATGGTTTATTGAAAGATAAAGGGTATTAGTTACCTATATTGAAACATGCTGAAAATAAGTTTTGGTTTTTCAATATAGAAAACATGATAAAAATAAGTTTTGTCCAACGCATACTATCCACGAGCAACTGGGATATAGAGTCACCTTTAAATGTGATGTATTATTTAGTTACGATTTAGGGTATAGGGTTAAGATTTTGTTGCTTGGGTTAACAAAGTATGGTCTAGAGTATACTTATCTATATTGAAACATGAATTAAGATAAAGTTGGGAAATAGGGTATAGGGTTAAGATTTTGTTGCTTGGGTTTACTAAGTATTATCTAGGGTATAGTTATCTACATTGAAAAAAGAATTAAAACATAGTACAGTTTTATTAGTTAAGTAGTAGTTATGGTTATTGCTTGGGTTTACTAAGTATTATCTAGGGTATAGTTATCTACATTGAAAAAAGAATTAAAACAAAGTACAGTTTTATTAGTTAAGTAGTAGTTATGGTTATTGATTGGGTTTACTAAGTATTATCTAGGGTATAGTTATCTACATTGAAAAAAGAATTAAAACAAAGTACAGTTTTATTAGTTAAGTAGTAGTTATAGTTATTGCTTGGGTTTACTAAGTATTATCTAGGGTATAGTTATCTACATTGAAAAAAGAATTAAAACAAAGTACAGTTTTATTAGTTAAGTAGTAGTTATGGTTATTGCTTGGGTTTACTAAGTATTATCTAGTGTATAGTTATCTACATTGAAAAAAGAATTAAAACAAAGTACAGTTTTATTAGTTAAGTAGTAGTTATGGTTATTGCTTGGGTTTACTAAGTATTATCTAGTGTATAGTTATCTACATTGAAAAAAGAATTAAAACAAAGTACATTTTTATTAGTTAAGTAGTATCCATGTACAAGTGAACCAATGGTCAAAAGACAAATGGACACCCTAAACATCTAGAGTTTAGTGTTATATATTTAAAAGGAGTTAAATATCGGTTTGGGTTTATATTGTTAACGAAGTTAGATATCCGTTTGGTTTACTAGGTAGGGATAGGGTTTAGTGTTATATATTTAAAAGAAGTTAAATATCGGTTTGGGTTTAGTAGGTAGGGAGTAGGGTTTAGTGTTATATATTTAAAAGGAGTTAAATATCGGTTTGGGTTTATATTGTTAACGAAGTTAGATATCCGTTTGGTTTACTAGGTAGGGATAGGGTTTAGTGTTATATATTTAAAAGAAGTTAAATATCGGTTTGGGTTTAGTAGGTAGGGGGTAGGGTTTAGTGTTATATATTAAAAATAAGTTAAATATCGGTTTGGATTTAGTAGATAGGGAGTAGGGTTTAGTGTTATATATTTTAAAAAAAAGTTAAATATCGGTTTGGGTTTAGCAGGTAGGGGTAGGATTTAGTGTTTTAACCTTTAAACCGAACTTTCATCTCATTTTAGGTTTATATTGTTGTTGTGACTGAGACACTAAAGATGGTGGATAGGATTTAGTGTTTAACCTTATTCCACAATAATTCCTAAAGTCATATGAACATAACCATAGGAATGATCCTATATTTTACATCTCTTAAATTAAAATGGTTTAGCTCCACAAACAGAGACACGATGGCGAACATATCTAAACATTGTTCACCAAAATGAAATACAAGAACACCTTATAAGTTGGCGAACATATCTTCGAAGGGTAATGGACGGATTCCTATGGTTGACAATACGCAAGTACGCGTTCATATATGACATTTAGGAGTGGAGGTGTATCCATGTAACATCGAACAAATGGATATAGTGTAAGAAATGACGGTGTATCCATCTAGCGGCGACCAAATGGATATGCATTTTAGTGTTTTTTCGTAAACCTATCTTGACATACAAAAGCCACCTTACCTACTATGTACTTAAGCAGACGATCTAATAGATCGGTGTCGCCGATTAGCTTCCTCCGTTTTTGACCTCAACTCTGACCTAAGTATCAAGTATGTAAAAGAAGTTATATATCGTTCCGTGTTACATATGACCATACACTTATCCAATCCAAACCAATATCTCAAGATTCTTATCAAAGGACATCATTCTCCACCGTAAGATCAAATTCACCTTAGTAGGTAGAGAGTAGGGTTTAGCGTTATATATTTAAAAGAAGCTAAATATCGGTTTGGGTTTAGTAGGTAGTTAGTAGGGTTTAATATTATATATTTAGAAGAAGTTAAATATTGGTTTGGGTTTAGTAGGTAGGGAGTAGGGTTTAGTGTTATATATATAAAAAATATAAAAATCGGGTTGGGGTTAGTAGATAGAAAGTAGGGTTTAGTGTTATATATTTTTAAAAAAAAATATCGGGTTGAGTTTAATAGGTAGGGAGTAAGGTTTAGAGTATCTAGTGTATGGTTAAAGTTGTGATTCTTGCATCACCAATGACACTCTTTTTGACTCAAATACACATGAATCATTTGTGTTCAAGTGTTTGTCATGTTTCACCATAACTCCACATGGTCAAGTTTAAGTGAACAAGTTATCATGATAAAGTTGGTTTAAAAACAAAGCATAAGGGTAAGTAAAAGAATGTTGATTTTGACCAAAGAGATATTGTGTGGATAATCCATCTTAAATATATTGTCATGGATCGTCGTCTATACCGTAAAATATATTTGTTCACCGCTAAATGGTCGTGTGAATATAGTGTTCATTTTTTTAATATAATCATATGTTCACCAAAAACAAATACAAGCACATTTCATAAGTTGGCGAACATATTTTTGAAGGAGAATGGACAGATTTCTATGGTTGACAATCCGCAAGTACGTCTTCATATATGACATTTAGAAGTGGAGGTGTATCAATTCATATATGACGTTTAGGAGTGGAGGTGTATCCATGTAACATCGAACAAATGAATATAGTGTAAGAAATGGGATAAGAAATTGATGAAATATCCATGTAGCGGCAAATAAATGGATATGCATTTTGTGTTTTTTCGTAAACCTATCTTGAAATCCAGGAGCCATCTTACCTACCATATGCTTAAGCAGACGATCAAATGGATAACAGAAGGAAAACATTCACAAGATTCCTACCAAGTGCAGCATCGATCCCACCATCATCACCCTCGTCTAAATTGGAACCGTTGCCATTGGTCCTTTCAATTACGTAATCACCAAACACCACTGTTTTTTCTCTCCACTTCGACACTTTCTTTCTCTCTCTTGGTACGTAAGGGGGTAGGGTTTATTGAGAAGCCTAATAAACAAAGTGAAATCCATCAGATAGAATCAACTAGTAGAGAAATTGAGCTACTTGGAAGTTAATTCACTCAAATCAAGCTTTTGAACTTCAAATCTAAGTTCATTGATTGATTTGGACATAAGTAATTGAATCTTGCTATCAAGATACTGAAAAAATCTAAATTCCCAGCAAAAGAAACTGAAACGAAACAAAAGACATATCCTTTGAGACATAACATCAAACACTTGCAAGACAAAGAATTAAACATCAAAGAGAGACATCAAAGAGTGATGCTAACTAATTTTTTGTTGATCTCAGAGAGGAACGGAGCTAAGGATTTACCGGAGGTGGTGGAGTTCATCAACGAAGTCGTCATTCTCTCACAAATCAACCATAGGAACTCCATCATTCATCAACGAAGTCGTCATTCATCAACGAAGTCGTCACGGCGGCCACCGCAGCCTCACAGGCCGGAGCTTCAAAAAAAGCTCATAAACATCAACCAATCTTCTTGCAAAACCACCACATACCCACCCTTATGAGTCAAATCATTCTCTGTCTACCCAAATGACATCCAAACATTTTTAATTCAAAAACAAAGGCAATAAATTCAACAGAACTAACAAAGAATAAATCTAAATTGAAGGGTAAAATTAAGAACCCATCAAATTAAGGGAAGAGGGAGTTCTGTAGAGGAGAGTAAGGATCTCCTTCTTCGTCTCGTAAAAGAGAAATCGATGATGTTAGTTTTTATTTTGACACAATCGATGATGGTAGTTGGAGAAAGAGAAATCGATTAGCTGAGACTTTTTTCTAACTAATATTTCTAATCAAACGAGAGAGGAGAGAAAGTGTATAACATGTCTTTAGTTAAATTAGGGGCAATAGCGTCATTTTTGTCTCCAAAAAGAAGGAGAAGTGCCTCTTGTTTTGAAAGTGTCTAAAGTGTAAGAACTTTGGCTAAAAGTGCCTTAACATGTAAATCACCCTTCATTCAATCCACTCGTACGTAACACCAATATATAAAGACCTAAACACTACCCAAACCAAAAACCAAAACCAGAACCAAAACCAAAACCAAAACCAAAACATTCCCCTAGAATTTGTTTACTTGGGCAGGAAGCAACCAAACTCAATGGCGCTGATTAAGCCAATCTTCGTCACCATTATCAATCTCTCCAACATATTCATGCATCTTCTTCTTCACAACCTTCTTAATCCTCTCCAACACATTCTTCGCTGTCTTCTCAGTGATAATGGCATCAATCCTCCGAATTAAACCCAAAACGAATCTAAACTCAGTAGAACAATACCACCATAACTGTTCCATTATAGCGACTTCAACATCCCTAAGAGTTTTCAAAAGAAACCCTAATTCCATTCTTCTGTTCACCGATTTCAACATCTCATTAGCAAGTTTCTCCACCAAAGCAACACGTGTCGTCTCCAACAAGTGAACCGCCGCACAAAAACCACCCACAAACGCTAAACCCCACTGGCTCGAACTCTCTTCCTCGTTGTCACCTAAACGTTTCAAGATCGCTGGAAGAAGATTCTCCATGAGAGGAATCAGAAACTCTTCTTCATCCAAAGGCATCGACAAGCTCTTGAACACGAAAACCGCTTTCGCAAACTCTGGTTCCGCTTTAGACGAGATAAACTCACACAGGCCATGCCACGTTTTTTCTTGAATGTTGAATATCTCGAAAGCGACACGGTTCACGAGCATGGAAAGAATCTTGAAACTGGTTTCCGATATAACTTGTTCTTCAAGGCAAGATATGAGTAAAGTCGAGAATACGTGAGCCACTTCAAAATCCATAGAAGCTTCTTCTATGATGAAGATAAGGTAGAGAAACCTCATCGCACTCTCTCTAATCTCGTAAGAGACACGTGGCTCTTTCGAGGCGTAGACACGCATGAGCTTGACGGAGAAGCATCCCGGGTAATTGGCAACGCAAAAACGGAAGAACTTGATATCTTCTTGATTCTTCCGTTGCTTTGTGAGGGCGGTGATGAACTCCACCGTCGGTTTGATGTGGGGATTCGCAAGAAGCTTGAAGGCGGCTTTGTTGAACTCTTCGGAGGTTGGTTGCTTCGTCGGCATCTTTCGCTTATCCATGGGAAGGTAACAGAAAGTCCCGGGGAGATATATATATATAGAGACTAAAACGGTTAAAGTATATTAGGTTTATTAAAAAAAAAAAAAGGTTTGTTAATATCTTTTTGAAATGTTATATAGATGGGATAATGATGATGAGTTTGATTCCAAAAAAAAAAGGAAAGGTATGAAAATATTGTTAATTTCCGAAAATAAAATTTGTCGGTTTGATTTTGTGTAGTCCACTATAGATAACCTTCTTTATTCTAGGCCGGTTAACCATTCGGTTTCGGTTCGGTTGTGTTTGGTTTCGGTTAGTTTGGATATGGTAATATATTAACCATCCGGATATTTTAGGAATTTCGGTTCGGTTCGGTTCGGTTACCTTTCGGTTCGGTTCGGTTTGGATATTTAAATAGATAACCGTAAGTCCGTAACTAACCAAACTTTTATCACGTTTGGTTTGGTTCGGGTTTTTACCCAAAATAACCGAAATTTACCGAATATAACCGAAACTAACCGAAAAAATACAAAAAGAAAATACAAAAAAGAAAAATATTAGAAAGAAAATTAAAATTTGATTCAATTTTGTAAAAGAGTATTTAACTTTGACAAATATAACAAACAATATTTGGATATTTTGATTATTTAAAGTATTTGATTGTTTTGATTCTAAAAATGATTAATTTTTTGAGTTTATATTTATAGTTTTGGATATTATCTTTAGGTATCTTATAGGTTTTTGGATATTTCGGTTAACCGTTTGGTTATCGGTTCGGTTCGGTTTGGTTTCGGTTAGTTTGGATAGGGAATTTTACTAACCATTCGGTTATTTTAAAAACTTCGGTTCGGATATGGTTCGGTTTTTTTCGGTTCGGTTCGGTCGGTTATTTGGTTAGCGGTTTTTTTGCCCAGGCCTAGTTTATTCAATTGTTTATTATTAAACGATTCTTTTTCTTTTTTGGATAATATTAGTAAACAATTTTTCAAAGTTCGACGTAATTAATCATAAATTGTAGAAACATTTAATTGGCAACTAAAATTTTTAAAAAATCGTTCAATTATAAAATATCTAGTACTACTAATGCCACTATAAAATTTTTGAAACTTTTCTGTTCTTCATTTTATCCAAAAAAAAAAAGCTTATCTTTCTTAATTAAATTTTTTTTTTATCGTCTGCTACAATACAGGTAATCTAGGTATATTACACGTTCGGATCTTTTACGTAGCACCGTAGTTTTTTTTTTAACTGAACACTATTCTATAACTGTCCAAGAAGAAACCTGGAAGAAACTGTATCGTCTAGCTTTTAGGTTTTTTTTTAGTTTGTATAATAGTATGTAAAAGGGCCCATAAATTAAAAGCCTTTTTAAAATAAGTTTTATTGTAGTCCACAAAATTAAAGGCTTTGTAAAATAATTTGTATGAAAAATAACAAATTTCTATCTAAAAAGCCCTTAAAATTTGAGGCCCGAATCTATGGTTTTAGTGGCTTATCTTCTGGGCCGGACCTGATTCTATTGTTTGTTTAATTTAGACCATTTATGGATGAACTAATTACGAAACCCATGCTACTTCCGATGAAGAGTTTGTTTTTTCAGTGCTTTTAGGCAGAACCGTTCCTGAGAAAATTGGGACCATATACAAAATAAAAAATGGAGCCCTATAATATAACCCGTGTTCAAAAAATCGCTAGGCGCTAGTCGGGCGGTGAGGGTGCGCCTAGCGCCTAGCAAGAAAATCGGAGATTACACGGGGATTAATCGGGGATTAGTTTTAGGGCTATTTAATGTTTTAAAAATATATTAATCCATTATAAATAAGAAATTTATATAATCTTGTTTTTAAAATTGCATTAAACACATGAAAACAAGAATTTAAGGTCAAATTTATGATTTTTATAAAAAATTATGAATATAAGTGAGACGTTTTGAATTTTAGATCCAAAAAAAGAAAAAAAAAATGTAAAAAAAAAAAAAAAAAATTGGGCTAGGCGCCGTCTAGGCGGGCTAGGCGGACGCCTAGGCGGTCTAGGCGGCCAAAAATCGGATCACCGATTTTTTTTACCGATTTGGACAAAATCGCCGCGGTCCCCACCCGATCAGCGCCTAGGCGGCTAGGCGGCCGATTTTTAGAACAAGGAATATAACTATATACTTAATATTTAGTATTATTATGTAATTTATATATTGATTTAATTTATTTTAGTACACTAAATGCATAAAAAATTAAAGTTTTTTCATTTTTTTATAGAATCCAAATTAAAAGAAATTAATTTTTAATTTTCTTATAATCATATTTGCTTAAATATATACTATATTTATTTTTCATTTTATATTTATATTAAAAAAATATAAGATGGGGCCCCACAAAATTAGGGGTCCATACAATTGCTTCACTTGGCTCCATTCAGGGCCGGCCTTGCCTTTAGGGTGTTGCATCTACTTTGGCCAGTCCGTCTAGTTTGAATTTTAACGTTTGTTTGGCCAGCAGAAGGTCGTAATTAAGATGCTGATAACATAGACGTAAGGTTAATATATGGTTGCCTTTGGGTGATATGAGACAATGGTCCACAGAAGTGACCTTGAAGCCTGGTTTCCAAGAGTTATATTATACAAGATTGACCTTTAGGACTAGTCGTATACTGACTGTTCCGAAGGCCAAGGATCTCATCATCTCCGCGCCCATCTTTGAGAGCATTTTCGCCGTTATGAAGCACATGTCTCTTTCTTGTTGGTGAGAGGAAAACCAACCTCAAGAAACTTGACTTACTTAAAGACTAATTGTTCTACAATTAATGTCAAGCTTTACAATTCTATGCTTGCAACAATTCCAACAAAACATATGTTCCCCAAATTCAACAAGTAGAAGGATGGGAAATCCAACCCGAAAAGTTATACTAGTTTTGCGTATAACATATGTTGGTATGTAGATTAAAAATGCGGGACGGGTTTTCAATTTTGTTTTCAATTCAGTGAAAGTAAATATAATTTATGTTAAAAAGTCAGTTTATATTCAAAATTCTTCTCATTCATTTAAAACATTGAAATGATTCAAGTATCTAAAGGAATAAGAAGAATTTTGTATAACTAAGAAATTATTATACACAAAAGAAAGAAGTGTAGGCGTGGGGTTTGACCCTCTTGATTGGCTAAAAGAGATACGTATGAATACTATGGTGTATCAAATTTTTAAGTTGGACATTTGTAAAAGCCCAAGTAGAGTCTATAGCCTTTAATTGGCCCAGCTTCGTTTAGGGGTTCTTTGTCTTTATGAATCGCCACACGCAAGAAATTGGAAAAGGGTTTCTCAAGTCCCTTGTTTCAACTTGAAACGATGACGATGACGATGTCGATATCAAATCTTCCAAGAGATTTGGTAGAGGAGATTATCTCTAGGGTTCCTTTGAAATTTATGAGATCAGTACGATTAACTTGCAAAAAGTGGAACACTTTGTTCAAAAGCCGGAGCTTTACGACGATGCACATTGGCAAAGAAGAAGCAACAGCAAGGGAATTAGGGCAGACTCGGATGATCGTGATGATGGATTACAATGTTTATTTAATGGGCATGGTCCTCGATGAAAATCCTTCCAAAGAGTTTCTAGGTAAACTTACTTGCCTAGATGATACAAAACAAGTCAAGATATCTCAAGTCTTTTATTGTGAGGGTTTATTGTTATGCATCTTGAAAGACGATGATACTAAGATTGTGGTTTGGAATCCGTATTTGGGGCAAACAAGATGGATCCAAACCAGAATGTGTTACGGCGCTAGTGGATGGAAAGGACGAAAGAAGTACGCTCTCGGATACGAAAATAATAGTGAAAACAGATCTTGTTGTAGCCCCAAAATCTTGAGGGTTATAGATAACTTCAACCTTTTCACCAAAAACACCATTTTAGTATATGAAATCTATGATTTTGATTCTGATTTATGGACTACTCTTGATGTCTCTCCACAATGGTGTATAATGTCTCAACGAGGCCTTTCTCTCAAGGGAAACACTTATTGGGGTGCTATAGAACGGCATGCACACGGACCCATTGATCATATAATCTGTTTTGATTTTACAAGAGAGAGATTTGGACCGCTTCTGCCTCTGCCATTTAGTGCTTGGGGTGCACAGTTTGCGTCACTATCTTTGGTTAGAGAAGAGAATATCACTGCTTTATTTCAGAACAGCGAAACATATAAGTTTGAGATATGGATTACAACTAAGATTGAGGCCAACAATATGACATGGAGCAATTTCTTCACAATGGATACATCATACCTTAACCAACTGCTTTTATATAAGACTTTCTTCATTGACGAGGAGAAGAAAGTTGCTGTGGTTTTTGAAAAAGAAGAAAAAACAATGTGCGACACTATTAATATCATTGGAGAGGATGGATGCTTAATGAAATTGGAGCTTGGAGAACCCGCAGACAAAAACTGTTGGCCACTTGTGTGCCCTTATGTTCCAAGTGTAGTGCAAATCAAGCTACCTAAATGAGGCAAAAGGAAAGAACAAAGAGATTAGGATAGGCTTTGATAAACGAATCAATCAAGATGAGGTGGCAACAAAGTCTAGTTTATATGTTCTTTGTTTTCTTTTAACAATGTTAATTTGTTTCTTCCCATCTATTATTCAAAGTCTAGTTTATATGTCCTTTGTTTTATTTAGACAATGTGATCTTTCATCATCTTCTTCATTCTTGTCATTATCGCTGCTTTGTCACAGTTGCATTAACGTACTTCCCTTAACTGTCGTTTGAAGACCATGTATGGTGGTGGAGATTGTTCGTCTGTGGTGAATCAAATAGATCCGTGGACCGACTAATCGGGGTTACATGGTTTGCATCTCCTATGTTTTCTTCCTCATGCTTGGAACCATTTGATTTGGTTCTTCTCTTCTCTATAAAATGTGAATAAGCAGTGATTATTGTTCTTTAACCTCTCACTACTCAATTTATCAACAGATTTGATATGACTAGTATTTGTTTTCATTTATGTATATGATTTTTTTAATTTGTGTTTGTAAAGAAATATTATCCTTGTAGTCTGATAAATATTTTTTTACTATAGAAAGTTAGATGTTGCTTAATTTTGTGGTTTTTACCATGTTTCCAAAACATTCTTGGTCCTCCAGCCTTGTTGTCTACTTTTGAACAAGCTTTAGAGAGTTTTCACGAAGAAAATTATTCTGGCCATGATACTGTCTCCGGAACAGTACTTTACTCACTTATAGATAAGATAATGATAAGTTTGTTAATCAATGTACTAGCAGAATAAAATATATTTTTCTGTTTAATCAAATTATTTGTAAATTTTAATCTTCTAGTAGTTGCAAAAAAAAGTATTAAAATCTTGTTTGTTTTTAAAAAATAAATATATAATTGTCGGTTTGATTTTATGTAGTACATGTAGGTAACGTTCTTTAGTCCATAGTTTAGTAAACGATCTTTTTTTTGGTTTAAATGTTAAGAAACAAAGAAATGTATATGGTAAACGATCTTTCAAAGTTCTTAACTGATAAATCATAAATCCTATACTTTTAATTGACAACTAAAAATTAAAAGAAACTTTCAATTATAAATATCTACTACCAGTAATGCGCTATAATACATTTGAAACTTTTATGTTCTTTATTTTCTTAAAAGAAAGCTTATCTATTCTTTGTATAATTAGTTTTTTTTTTTTGGCATTACAATAAGAGTAGTTTAGGTATATTACACGTTCGGATCTCTTGCGTAGCCACCTTATGTTTTTTCTTTTTATGTTGCATCCTACTTTGGGCAGTCCGTCTAGCTTTAATTTAACGTTTGTTTGGCCGGTAAAATGCTGATAACATAGACGTTAAGAATTAATATATGATTGCTCTTGGGTGATTTGAGACGATGGTCTACGGAAATTTGCCTGGTTTCCAAAAAGCCTGGGTGATTTGAGACGTATGCTATAGATGGGTACACTAGTTTTGGAGATAAATAGTAGGAAAAAGCGGAAAATTTCTATCAGTTGGAACCCAAAGTTCCAAAGGTTACAAGGAAGAGTTAGACTGTCATAAAGACGAGTTAGCTAATAAAAACAAGTAAATAATTCTGTACGTTTCATGAGTCGAAAGTTGAGGAAGCGATTGTCCCCTATTTATTTAGTTAGGGTTTCTTCTTTGCTCTCGGATTCCATATAATTTACTTTCTTTCTCGCCGATTTTGCTTTTATCTCTTCTAGGTCGGCAGTAGTGATGTTGGTCGAGTTTCATGGGCTTGATTGGCGAACAATCGGACTAATTTTGATTCGGGCCAGACTTAAGTGAGGGTGCTCAGCCCATCTCCAACACCTCCCACTAAGCCTGGGCTTTCGGTTATCCGTTCGGTTATCGGTTGGGTCCATTCGGTTTCGGTTCTAAAATTTAGTATTCATTCGGATATTTTGAAATTTCGGTTCGGTTTCGGTTCTTTCGGCTTTAAAATTTAGTATCCATTCGGTTATTTTGCGTAGGATATTTTCGGATATTTCGATTGTTTTTGAGTATTTTCGGATATTTTTCGAGATTTTTTGGTTATTTTCGAGTATTTTTACTATTTTTATATATTTTTCAAGTATTTTTGATTATTTGGTCTATAAATAACTAATTGTTTTGAAAATATAATTGTACTAGATAACTTACCCGCACTATGTGCGGGATGAAATGACAATTAAAGAAGTGCATTGGAGTTTTAGTTACAAAAGTTATTGTAGTATTATCCGGAATACAAAATCTGTTAGTGTATTATGAAACATGTTTAAAAAAAGTTTTATGTTTCAATCATCGATTTTTCGTATCGGAAAATCGATTATTGGAATACAAACACAAATACATCTTTGTAAAAAAGTTGATGAAGATTTAAAAAATTTAGATTGCTCGAAAACTAAGAAGATGTGTGCTCGGTAGGCATGACCAAAAGCTAACCGTAACCGTATTTCGGACCGTAACCGGACCGTTTCTCAACCGTAACCAAACCGTAACCGTATAAAACGGTTAATAACCGTAACCGTTAACCGTAAAAATAGATTAATTACGGTTAAAAAATATTTTAACCGTAACCGTTAATTAACCGTAAACGTATCAAAACCGTTAATTAACCGTACGGTTAACCGCACGGTTAACCGTATAATTAACCGTGTAGTTAAAACTTAAAATACATAATTATGTCACTAAAACAGTGCCTTAAATGGTTCAATATGCCCACTACTAAATTTAAACCACTCCACTCGTCCACTACTCATTTTCCACAAATCAAATCATAAATAATTTACAAGTTATTATTCCTACTCCTGTAATCATTTCTTAATTCTCATAACATCCTTTCTATAGTATTGTTTGGAATACGTATTGTCAATAAAATAATAACTCAATCCTTATAATTATTACCATTGATTTAGTTATTCGTTGGTTTACTTAACAGAACAAAATAGCTAATTAACTATAAATATTAAAGTACATAATCACATATATTATATATTATAAAATAAATATTATTTGATATATCATCATTAAAATATTTATTCTAAAGGTGAAAATACCTAAGATTTTGTCTTTGATATTAACCGTATCGTAATAATTAAATAACCGTAACCGTATTTAACCGTAACCATTGTAACCGTAACCGTATTTAACCGTAACCGTTTTAACCGTATATATAACGGTTAAGGTTACGGTTAGAGAAATTTTATAACCGTAACCGGAGGTTAACAAACCGTAACCGCAATAACCGTAACCGTGGTCATGCCTAGTGCTCGGTAAATTTGAGAGGATGAAGATGATATCATAGAATATATATATTTTGTAAGGTTTCTGTTTAATTTTTAAAAATTTGGATTGCCTTTAAAATATGAAAATTAATTTATTGTTGTTATTCTGATAGATTTAGATATGGTTTAGGTATGAGAATTAATTTATAAATGTAGTTTGGATTTATGAACGTAGCAAAATTTATACTTATAAAAGTTAAAAAAATATATTCTAATATATTAATATACATGAATTATACGCTTACATGTTTGAGTTGTTATATATATATATATATATATGTTAGTCTCGATTTAAAAATATAGATCTTAGATCAATCTAATATATATATGTACTACATGAATCCTTTATGTATAGATAGAGATATGATGTTTGTATTACTGATGTTTAATTTTAATTAATAAAATAATTAGAATATCATGGCACATTTGTAATTAATCTAGTAATATTTGGGTAATTAATTGTTTAAACCATAAATCTCTGTGAACACGACACGTCAGCGTGGCAATCTTGTAAATCACACGGAGGGGCAAGGTTTTTTATTAATAATGCTTCTCAATTAATATATAAGGGATTTCGGGTATTTCGGTTATCCAAAATATTTCGGTTCGATACCGATTCAATTACGATTATTTCGATTATAAAATTTAGTATCCATTCAGTTATTTTCAAATTTTCGGTTCGTTTTTCTTGTTCCATTTCGATTCGGTACATTCGGTTCGGTTTATTTGCTCAAGCCTACCTCTTACTACTCACTTTTTCAACAGATTTGAGAAGACATTTCTTTTTTTTTTTTCATTTATGTTTGGTTATTTTAATGGGAGATATTAAGAAATAGCCAAATAAAACACTCAAATTAACAAAATAGCAGAGAGAAAGTTTTTTGTTGGAAAATAGCCATGGACCCACCTTGTCGGATGATGTGAAATACCAAAACTATCCTTCGTTTGTTGCAAGATCAACGATCTGTGAGACAGTTTCGTGAGATTTTTCAAAATAGCATGTAACATTTAAATTTCGCATGTTATATTTAACTAAAAGACATGATATTTTAAAAAACATAGTGAATTTTTAAGAAAAAACATTGACATGGAAAATTTAATCTGAATAGTAACTTTTTAAAAAGAAATCACATGTAATCTTAAAACAAATCGTGTATTACTAAAAAATAATCATCTTTTTAAAAAAGAAATCACATGTGATCTTAATAAAACACGTGTTTTATTACAAAATAACATGATAAAGACAGATATTCACATGTAATCTTAATAAAACATGTGTATTACTATAAAATAACATGATAAAGACAGATATTCACATGTCATCTTAATAAAACACGTGTATTATTACAAAATAACATGATAAAGACAGATATTACACTGAATATAATGTTTTTTTCCGAGAAATACTATGTGTTCTTTATAAATAACATGTAGTACGAGAAAAATACATGATAAAAAGAGATATATTATGCTATCACATGTAATTCGAAAAAAAAGCGTGTTACAAAGGACATATACGTAATTACACAGCTGTTCCGACATGTTAGAGACAGGGTACTGTAGCTCGTGGTTAGTTTGTGAATTCTTTTTGAATCCAAGGTTAGTTTCTATAAATTCTCTATTTTAATTCTATAAAAAAAATTATTTGGTTTTAGTCGTAGATCCCACTTATAGATACTAAAAAATAATTTAGTATTCATTTTTTCTCAGTCTCAGCTCTCAAGTCCAAACACTCTCATTTTTCTCCTTTCTTCAAATCCACAGAGATCTCTCCTCATTCATGGCTCCAATTGCTGTCGGCGATGTTGTACCAGACGGAACCATCTCATTCTTCGATGAAAATGATCAACTTCAGACCGCCTCCGTTCACTCTCTCGCCGCCGGTAAGAAAGTCATTCTCTTTGGTGTCCCTGGTGCTTTCACTCCCACATGCAGGTACAAAGTTTCAAACTTTTTTCAGATTTATCGTTTTGATTCTAAGCTGATAAATCTCTAGATTTGATTTGAGAATTGTGTTTTCTTCTTGTGAGGTTAGCATGAAGCATGTGTCTGGTTTCATTGAGAAAGCAGAGGAACTAAAATCAAATGATGTTGATGATATCATTTGCTTTAGTGGTGAGTATGAATGATTTGTTGAGTTTGTGTATACTTCTGAAATTGATCAAAATGTTTAGTTGTATTGATTTGACGCCATCGTTTACATCGATTGGTTGCAGTGAATGACCCATTTGTGATGAAGGCATGGGGAAAGATATACGCTGAGAACAAGCATGTGAAGTTTGTAGCTGATGGGTCTGGAGAATACATGAACCTTCTCGGACTTGAGCTTGACCTCAAAGACAAGGGCCTTGGTGTTAGGTCAAGGAGATTTGCTCTGTTACTCGATAACCTCAAGGTTATTGTAGCCAATGTTGAGTCTGGTGGTGGTCAAGGTCCCTTGTTTCAACTTGAAACGATGTCGATGACGATGTCAAATCTTCCCAAGGATTTGGTAGAGGAGATTGTCTCTAGGGTTCCTTTGAAATTTATGAGATCAGTACGATTAACTTGCAAAAAGTGGAACACTTTGTTCAAAAGCCGTAGCTTTATGAAGATGCACATTGACAAAGAAGAAGCAGCAGCAAGGGAATTAGGGGAGAATCGGATGATCGTTATGATGGATTACTATGTTTATTTAATGGGCATCGTCGTCGGTGAAACTCCATCCACAAAGACTCTAGGTAAACTTACTTGCCTAGACGATTCAGAACAAATCAAGATATCTGAAGTCTTTCATTGTGAGGGTTTATTGTTATGCATCTTGAAAGACGATAATACTAAGATTGTGGTTTGGAATCCGTATTTGGGGCAAACAAGATGGATCCAAACCAGAAAGTATTACCGCGCTGGTGGCTGGAAAGGACGAGATATTTACACGTACGCTCTCGGATACGAAAATAATAGCGAAAACAGATCTTGTCGCAGCCCCAAAATCTTGAGGTTTATAGATGATTTCAAACTTCGGCCCGAGAATCCTGCTTTACGGTATGAAATCTACGATTTTGTTTCTGATTTATGGACCACTCTTGATGTCTCTCCACACTGGCGTATAATGTCTCAGCGTGGCCTTTCTCTCAAGGGAAACACTTACTGGGGTGCTGTAGAACGGAATGATTATGCACCTATTAGTCATATAATCTGTTTTGATTTTACAAGAGAGAGATTTGGACCGCTTCTGCCTCTGCCATTTAGTGCTTGGGGTGCAGAGTTTGCGTCACTATCTTCGGTTAGAGAAGAGAAGATTGCTGCTTTATTTCAGACAAGCGAAACATTTAAGTTTGAGATATGGATTACAACTAAGATTGAGGCTGAAAATGTGTCGTGGAGCAGATTCTTCACAATGGATATATCATACCTTGACAGTAAGCTCTCATATAAGAGTTTCTTCATTGACGAGGAGAAGAAAGCTGCTGTGGTTTTTGAAAAAGAAGGAAAAAATAGATGCCACCTCACTCATGACACTATTAATATCATTGGAGAGGATGGATGCTTAATGAAATTGGAGCTTGGAGAACCCACAGACAAAAACTGTTGGCCACTTGTGTGCTCTTATGTTCCAAGTGTAGTGCAAATCAAGCTACATAAAGGAGGCAAAAGGAAAGAACAAAGCGATTAGGAAAGGAGAAAACGAGAGTTTTATTTTCAATTTACTAAGTCTAGTTTATATGTCCTTGGTTTTCTTTTAGCAACATTAATTTGTTTCTTCCCATCTATCTTATATAATATGACAAGGTTTTTCTGTAAGGAGCTCTATTATCACGACATTTGTCACTTTCTTCTTACGACATGTGGCACATATTTTTTTTGAAATTATGACATTTAATAGGAAAAAATTCCTTTCATACCACTTCTTTAATATCCCTACATTTATATATATATACACCAATTAAAATATATAAAAAGTTTAAATGCAAAAATAATTAAAAATATTGGAATCATAGAATTTGTTCTTTCATACAATTTATTATCTACACTAAAATCTTAGAATTTTTTCTTTGATACAATTTATTATCTACAGTGTATATGTAAAGACCAACTTTATGCCATATTAGTGTAAATCATTTATATATTTTTTGGCTTCATATACCATATTTTCCTATAATTTTATATATTTGTTCCTTAGATTATTTTTTTGGCTTCATATATATTTGTTTATATTTTATCATCATAATAATAATAAATAAAACATTAAATTATTTCACAATAATATATTCTATTCTATTCTTTTGGGATCGTCTAATAATAATTTCTATTATATCAATGGTCTAAAAAATAATTACTACAACAGCTAATCTATTTTAGAATTAGTTTATACTGCATAAGATATTCAAAATTTAAAGAACATGTGTAAGAAAAAAACTAATTCAAGAATTGAAATCTCATAAACAAGAAATTATTCAAAATATACCAAATAATTGATTATGTGATATAAGAAAAGGTTTTTCTGTAAGGAGCTCTATTATCACGACATTTGTCACTTTCTTCTTACGACATGTGGCACATATTTTTTTTGAAATTATGACATTTAATAGGAAAAATTTTCTTTCATACCACTTCTTTAATATCCCTACATTTATATATATATACACCAATTAAAATATATAAAAAGTTTAAATGCAAAAATAATTAAAAATATTGGAATCATAGAATTTGTTCTTTCATACAATTTATTATCTACAATAAAATCTTAGAATTTTTTCTTTGATACAATTTATTATCTACAGTGTATATGTAAAGACCAACTTTATGCCATATTAGTGTAAATCATTTATATATTTTTTGGCTTCATATACCATATTTTCCTATAATTTTATATATTTGTTCCTTAGATTATTTTTTTGGCTTCATATATATTTGTTTATATTTTATCATCATAATAATAATAAATAAAACATTAAATTATTTCACAATAATATATTCTATTCTATTCTTTTGGGATCGTCTAATAATAATTTCTATTATATCAATGGTCTAAAAAATAATTACTACAACAGCTAATCTATTTTAGAATTAGTTTATAATGCATAAGATATTCAAAATTTAAAGAACATGTGTAAGAAAAAAACTAATTCAAGAATTGAAATCTCATAAACAAGAAATTATTCAAAATATACCAAATAAGATAATGTTAATCACATAATCAATTATATATGTTTATTTAAATGCATGAAAGAAAATGTGTTTTGTTTAAACATTAATTTCTATTATTGGCATATTAATTCCTTAAAATGTAACCATAACTCCCATCATATTTGACCAAAAAGGCAAAAACACACAGAAAAAACTCCCATGACATTAATACACATGTAACTGCTAAGAAAGATTATTAAGTGTCCTTAGATTATTTTTGATATATCACTCAGAAAGAATACACAACTCACTTTAAATTACACCAAAAAAAAAGTTAGCCCAAAAATGACAAAGCTGGAACGTGTGATACTTAATTTTATGTCTAATTGAAAACTACAGTTAATATTCAATCAAACACCTTTCATTGTCGTTAGCATGTAGGTAGACTACATACAAAGGTAAATGCTATTACTGTATAACACATTTAATTCTACAAATGTAACGTAGCTCATGATGCTAAAACTACAATTAATTTTATTCACATATATAATATTAAAAGCAATTTATTATTGTTTTGACAATATAATTTTTTTATAAATAGTACGACATGTTCAATACTAACCATCATATTTCAAGCCCCACAAATTTTGTAACATTTTTCTATTCACTTAATAGTTTCTAATCCTTCTTTTTTGCGTATTCTTTTTTTTTTGTCAGTTCTTTCTTATGTTATGTTTGTAGATCTGGATATTTTTTAATATTTTCGAAAGTCATATGTTAAGGTGGTGACTATCTTAAAGTCAGTTAAAATATTCGAGGTAAGATGTCATTCTTTCCAGGTTTAGTTTGTGTTTGTTTATTTTTTTATTGTTTCCAACGCTCAAAAATTTGATTATCTATCTTTCGTTTATAGTTATTAATGAAAAATTTATTGCACAAAAAAAAATGGGAATGAAAAGAGTCTAATTCAAAAATAGATAGTTTGACAATGGATATGAAGTATAGTTAAAAATAATATAGTTTTATTTTTTTTACAGTGTGACAATTATTGTATAGATGGGTGGTTCAAATTCTTGAGTCTATTCACGAACAACCCTACCCAACAATTGGTTTGGAGATCGTTCAAGAGAGAACGACATGGCATATAGTTTTTCAAACATAAATGTTTTTTTTTCAAACATAAATATTAATAGTATTAAAATTATATTTTTACAAAACTATCATTAAATTCTAATTCTATATTATCATATTTAATTCCTTAAAATATAACTGTAATTCTTATGCTATTTAATAAAATTGGCTTTATTTATCCCTAATCAAACAACAAATATAACCCATTTAATCATATACATTATTCCACCCTTTAATACTAAATTGTAACCTAAATAATATAAATTGTATGATATATTTTCTCCATTCAATGCATGTAACTCCCATAATTATAATTAATAATTTATGCATTTTCTAATGTTACATTTAAATACTAATTTACTATCATGTATTTCATCAACATAAGATTAACACAATAACACCCTCTATTTTCATATATTTATATATGATTATGAATTGTGAGCTATTTAAATAGCTACTCAGTTTTTCATAATCACTTATTAGAATTCCGAATCTCATATAAATTTTTCGAAAAAGATATCCTACATGCTACACATATATAAAATAAATTACTATGAAAACATAGTCTACACATGTGCCAAATTTTATTTCTTCTTTCTTTAAGATAAGTTATTATGAATTTTTTTATTTATTAATGTGGTATAAATTGCAGAAAATATATATTTAATAGTTTTAGCAGTTTCAATAATTACTACGAGATTATATATATAAAAACATATTTTACTATCTTTTTAAAGTTGAAATTAACATATATAAGATGTTCGATCTAATATATTTGTTTTCAGCAATATGTGCCATATTGTCTTATATTGTTTTATTTTTGCACTTTAAAATAAATATTTAACATCATGTTATTAATAAACAGATTAATGCGTATATAGGGGTGTCAAAATGGGTAACCTAGCCCCTAACTCAACTCATTATCTACAGAGCCGTGCCAAGGTCAATGGTTGCCAGAGGCGGTCAAATGAAATTTGCCCCAATTCACAAAACAAAGATACTTCTACAAAGCTAGAGCTCTAAACTGTCTTTTTTTCCCATGTAAGCAAATCAGTTCCTGATTGGCTCTCCCTATCGGATAGTCTCTTTCCGACAACTTAATAGAAATGGTGTTCGAGGAAAAAAAAAAAAAGATGCTTCTACAAAGATAAATTGCCATATGATGAAATTACGTCAAAACCAAAACATAAAATTAGTTCTAAAACGTAATTCTTCTCCCTTTCTCTCCAACAAAATTATTAGCCAAACATTCATAGTCAATTTCCCTAACCAATTCTCTTTCGATAGATAAGATCGCCAAGTCACTCAATCGTTTTTCATGATTATTAAGTAATATATTATAGTTTTAGTTATAAGATGTATTGTATTATTATCAAAATTTGAAATACTATGAAACATCTAATATATTTTTATATACAATACAATTTCTATAATGCATAACTTGATAATCATTAACCTAAATTTATAATACTTTGTTCTGTTTAGTTTCCTAATTCTTTTAATATTTTTCTACTTTAATTTTATTTTTCTTATTACTTAGATAAATGCAAGTGATCTTTCAATATTGGGCATATTAAACTAAAGGTATCTTGTAGAAAAATATGCTTCTAAGTTTTTTTCAAAAATTTGAGGACGTAGGCGAAGGTTTCTTTGTTATACCTTGAGGCACGGCTCTGATTATCTAATGAGTTTACAGTTAAATGAGTTAATAGTTGACCCATTAAAATAATAAATTAATTAATAATCAATATAAAAACAACAATATTCATCATCATTTGGTGGGAAAATCACGGATTTACATTTTTAGCAAAAACGTTACAAGTTTAGGTTTTTGGCGGGAAATTTGCGGATTCACAATTTTTTGTCGCTGAGATTTGCGGATTCACACTCCGAGTATACATTGTATAAATTATCTTTTAATGATATTTAACTTGCCTACATTTTAAATAATTACTCCAACATTTCGTATATTTAAAATCAATTTACATGCACCAAAACATGGTCAAAGAAACCTTATGATCTAATGTTCACTTTAATAAAAAGATAATGCAACATATAAAAAAGATTGAGAATTGAAAGATATGAAGGAGAAAATAGATATAAACTATCTTGAAAACTAATTTATATTCGAGTATATTATATATAAGCCAATATAAGGTAAGAAGAGAATAGATGTTGGGAGACGATGAGTGAATCATAGAAGATAAAAAAAAAAGTTGTAATAAAAAATGTGAGAAATGTTTTACTACTTTGAAAGATAATGCACATGAGTAAAGTAAAATCTTTAAAAATTCAAATGATTCTATTTATATTTAAAAGAAAAAAAATTGTATTGAATCACCTATATTTTCTATATATCTATTGGTTTATGTATGTTTCAATAAAAATAGTTTAAATAATTAATTTGTACCACAGTTCCTGATTAACATTATATTATTAATTAATTAAATATGAAAAAACTCAATAATTTATTTTAATTTTCAAAAGGATATTTTGTTAATAGAAATTAAATTAGTCAAATATGACATAAAATACTAAATCGTTGAGACATAGCGACAAGAAAAACTTGATCTAAGTTTACATGATATATGAAATTTAGCCGTTTTATATTTTCTATTTTTTTGGTTATTGTAAAATACACTTTCAGAAATTAAAAGATAACAATTAAATATGTAGGCTTCTTAAATAAACATATATAATTTATTATAATAACATAAGAATATATCTATTCAATTTATGTTATCATATTTTTTTTGGCTATAAGTAAAACAAAACCAAAATCAAAATTCAAAATCTTTCAGAGACAAATTCTGAGACACTTAACCTACTTTTTATTTTCTTCTTTATGGTGCTTTTCAACTTGCCTCCATGAACTTTTTTGTTTTACACGTGTTATAATGTGTTAAAAGAACCAATCCTTTCACATTATATAATTTTGTTTAGATATAAAATAATGACATATTAAAATTGAAGGATCAGACTACTTTGTAAATAGAAGGTTATATAACGGATATATTTTTCTATTATATTTTAACAGTATATATAGATTTAAATTAGGAAAACAATACAATTTGAATTTGATGATGTTTGAACTTTGATCTCCTAAGTGCAGTTGCTAAGTTTTGGTGGAGTTCTAATGGCGAGTCGAAAGAAATGCACTGGATGGCATGGAATAAGCTGTGTAGTAGTAAATCGGAAGGTGGTGTAGGATTTTGGAATGTAGATGATTTTAACTCGGCGTTACTAACAAAACAATTATGGCGTTTGATTACGGTTCCTGATTCACTTTTTGCAAAGGTTTTTAAAGGACGGTATTTTTGGAAATCCAATCCATTGGATAATATAAAATCATACTCTCTTTCTTATGGTTGGAGAAGTATATTGTCAGTTAGATCTCTGGTTATTAATAGAGTCGGTTCTGGGGCGTCCATCTCAGTTTGGGAGGATCCATAGATACCAGCTCAATTCCCGAGACCAGCAAAAAGTAATGGTTCAATTATTAACTCATCTTTGAAAGTTAATAGCCTTGTCGACACCCGGTCAAATTTTTGGAACATGGATCTCTTGAGGGAGCTCTTTGATCCTGAAGATGTCGCGCTGATTAGTGTCTTGCCTTTGGGTACGTCAACCAAAGAGGATACCCTTGGTTGGCATTACACTAAATCTGTAAAATATACGGTTAAATCTGGTTACCATACGACTCGGATAGAGGATTTGGATGTCTGTTCATAATCTTTTGGCCCGAATATAAAACCTCTAAAAGCATATGCTTGGAAGGTGCAGTGTCCACCTAAGCTACGGTATTTTTTGTGGCTAATTTTATCAGGTTGTGTACTGGTTACGGAGAATCTGCGAAAGAGAAGTATAAATTGTGATACCGGATGTGTTAAATGTGGTACCATAGAGGAAACAGTTAACCATACACTTTTTGAATGCCATCCAGCGAGACAAATTTGGGCTCTTTCTCAAATTCCTTCGGTCCCGGGGATTTTCTCTGCGGCTTCTATTTACAAGAACTTGGATCACCTATTTTGGAGAATACCTTCAAAGGTAGAATCATCTTCTTATCTATGGATAATTTGGTACATTTGGAAAGCAAGGAATGAAAAGATCTTTGACAATGTGGATAAAGATCCATTAGAGGTCTTACATTTAGCGGAGAAAGAGGCGCAATCGTGGCAGCTAGCTCAAAATGAGCTTCATACTTATAACCATGGTTTTTTAGATAATGAAAATCGAAACCGAGTGAGGGAAATATCACTGTTTATTCAGGATATCGTTGTTTCATAGATGGATCATGGAAAGGAACCGATACTTTTTCAGGAACAGGATGATATTGTACATCATCAAATGGAGAGATGTCAACCATGGGAGTTGCCAATATCCGTAGAAGTCTATCTCCTCTACATACATAAGTCGAAGCTCTTCTTTGGGCGATGAAGTATATGATTGGTGCTGACAACCAAGATGTAGCTTTCTTTAAAGACTGTTCAGATTTGGTGAAGATGGTGTCTTTTCCAACCGAATGGCGGCTTTTTCAGTGTATCTGGAGGACTTTCAGAGTGACAGGAAAGAATTTTCAACCTTTTCTCTATCTTTAATTCCTCATAGCTCAAATGTAAAAGCAGATAAATTGGCTCGACAAGTTCGTACCGAACCGCTTCATATCACATATCTAAACAACATTTCCAGGAATGGTTCTTTTGAGCTTTAATTTAAGCTGTTGACAAAAAAAATGGTAAATAATATCAAAATTTCATATGTTTTAAGTGCTTGCATGGAATTTATCTACTAATTTTTCAACATTTAATATAAAACTTATGTAGAAAAAAATATATCAACAACACTTAATCCAAACAAACTAAGTGTGTAGGTTATTATTTTTATTAATGAACACTAGAATTTGATCTATTATTTCGAGACAATTGGTAATAGATGTATTATCACAAAAAAAAATTGTGGTATATATTAATTTTTTTTTTATTATATAATGTTTTAAAGATAAAAGAATAAATTATATTTTATTAGTTATTCACAAAAATACTTCAAAAATTGAATATATTTAAATTATTATCAAAACATAATAACAATACAAATGTACTTTCCATATATTATTTTATGTAAACTTCGATCTGTATACAAAATAACTGAATGCATAACCCACGCATCGCGTGGGCAACTTTCTAGTTATTCAATACGACGAACAAGATTTTAGGATTTTTGGTTTTTAATTTTTACGAAAGGGCAGGGTGATCAAGATTTAAGAACAAATTATACACAACCTGTAGCATTCTCTGCATCCTTCTGGTCATTTTCACTTTCCAACTATCATTTGAAGACCATATGGTGGTGGAGATTGTTCCTCTGTGGTGGATCAACTGGATTGCTAATGTGCGCTTTTTGCTTGTACTACTGGTATGCGTGGACCGACTAATCGGGGTAAATGCAAGTCTCGTTCTTTTTTGGATACATGGCTTCCATCTCCCATATATGGAGTCTTCCTCATGCTTGGAACCATTTGATTTGGTTCTTCTCTTCTCCATAAACTGTGAATAAGCAGTGATTATTATTCTTTACCCTCCCACTACTCAATTTCTCAACATATTCGATATGACTAATTATTGTTTTCATTTCTGTATGATTATTTTAAAATGTTTTTATAAAGAAACGGTTTGCTTATAGAATTTTTTTTACTATAGAAAGTTAGATGTTGCTTAATTTTGTGGTTTTTGCCATGATTACCAAAACATTCTTGGTCCTCTAGCCTTGTTGACTACTTTTGAACAAAGCTTCAGTGAGTTTTCAGGAAGAAAATTATCCTGGTCATGATATTGTTTCCGGAACACTTTACCCGAGCTATGAATCAAAGGAAGAAACCAAACGGTCCAAACCTAAACTATTAGAGAATTTGAGTTAAGTTCGCTCTCCAACGGTCTAGGCATCTACCGTACTTACCGAAAATTCATTATTGACAACGTTTTGCAAAAGAAAACATACCCTAGTCTAAAACACGATTTAAATTCAAAATTAACATAAGCCAACTTCGTAACTAATGCCTAACCCCTTAATCAATATATATATATAAAAAAAAGATAATGCCTAACCCGAAAGATAAACCCAAAGTGAAACTCTTACTCGAAATCTAAACAATAACACTATTGTATATCGAAATCCTTTGTTTGAAACTAAAGCTTTAAACCTTGAAATCTAAACCATGACCTTAGCTTGGCTTTTCAGAAACATGAAAGTATAATATGGGTTGGCTATGTATTAGTTAAGTAAATAGACTAAATAGTCTAAAGTATCAATTTGTTACTGCGAGCCTGCGAACACGAATCCAAAGATAAATATATTGAATTTAAAAGTCTTCCAGAAGAAGTTAATATAAGAAAGCTACGTCCCAACTACTTCATTATTAAAAATGGTCTCCATTATTGTTATGAAAGTCGTGTTCACACTCTCATTTCCTTTCGCGATATAAAATAAAGTTATCTATAAAATAATATGACTTGATCACTTGAACGTAGCTTTGCTTGACTTGTAGTGTGACCCCTTTCTCAAAATTTAGCAAATCGATTATATTACCTGCACAAAATACATGTGTGCAATGAGTTCACAGATCAGATCAAAAGTTACATGCGAAAGTTAATATCTACAATAATTTATGGAGAAATTCAATGAACATTATTCAATCGCAAAAGAAAATACGATTGTAACTTGTATAGATAAAATAACATACAATTCTAAAAGGTTAGTCTTGTTGGAGTCTAAGTATAATATTGTGTCTTACAGATCCATAAATTCAAGAAAAATTTACAGTGTGTGCTACTCTTTAGTGAACAAATGAATATGTTGATTTATAATGGATCATTCATTCATCTTGTCTCGCTGTCCTTGGAGATGTGTCAGGTCTATGGATCATTCCATACTGATGTATTAAACTCCAATCTAATTTAGTAATTTTAACCTGCATAGCATGGGATACCACATTTCATGGTGATAATATTCATCATTTGGGATATTATTTAAGATATAAGAAAATTAACATTATTTAAGATATGACGGTAAAAGAGGGTATACTTGTCAGTGGTTTTTTTTTATTGAACCATTTCCATCCATATGATCCAATCAAATTCATCCAAATGAGTTTGAAAAATTTGTCTAACTTTACAAACTCATTCAGATGATTCATCCAATGATTCATCCAAATGCTCTGTCATATTGTCAAAAACAAACATCATTTTTCATCTCCATCTAGATGGATAGAAACAAAGAGGACCTCACATCCATGTAGTATCTCCCTATTAATTTTTTGACTACCAGTGAGTTCGGAAACTGCAACAATCTCCATAACTGGTTGGTTAGCAACGCCGAGTTGAAATCCTTTAGATTATTTTGTTGTTTTCTCGAGAGTAAATTTAAAAAACACTTTAGTGTTTAGATTTACAAAAATATTATTTCGTTTTTTATTTCAAAAAATAAAGCGCTATTCGTAATTACTATGTTTTAAAATATGGAAAAAATAGTTTTTCCTAAAATTTGAGTTGTTTGAGTAAGCACAAGTTAAATACTTTTAATTTTATTTGATGTAGCTTCTCTTAATTTTTTTTTGTATGAAGTTAAATATTCATAAAACTTTTCGTTTGTATGTACATACTTTATTATTGGGTTGTACTAAATATCTAACAAAACATGATGCAGAATCTTGCATAGAGTACCGATCGGATGAGCTGTCCTAGTTTTTTTATTTTTCTTCCGATGTATATATATATATATATATATATTAATACTTTTGAAATCTATTTTTATAACTACAAGTTGTACCATTTTATTCATTGACTTAAATGATCATTATCCTCCTTCATTTTTTATTAATACTAAAAGACCCTTCTCTTTTTTATAACTTACAAGTTGTATCATTTTATTCATTTACTTATATGATCATCTTCTTCTCTGTCAAATTCTGTAAGCAAGAAAGATCGTTAAGGGGTTAAGGAGAGACTTGAATCGTCGTTCCATAGCTAATCCATATTTTATGTGAAATAACTAGAATAACTCTGCTGATACCGGATCCCGCACCATGAATCCATCTGACGCATCGGAGGCCCATCTTTACAAAGTCCGAGAAGATCCATCTTGCACAACGGAGGTGATCAAATCTAAACATTAGTTTGTATTTTAATTCATGATTTAATAGTCATGGTCAAATGAGTAAACTTGTCATTCAAGTTTATAAATTGATTATGAAAGTTATTTTGTGAGTTAATTCTGAAATTTATGGCCAAGAAAAGACATCTAAGAGGAATAAAGAACTTAGAACACCGTCAATAGGGGTTTCTAAACATGATTCTTAATAAATAATGAAATATATATATTATTTAAATATTAGATGGATATCTTCAATTTGGAGAAACTTAGTCCAATTGTTTCTTAACTAAGTTTCTCTAAATTTAAGATACCCCAAATTAAAAAATATTATTTATCTATACTTACATTTTGATTTTATTTAAGAAACTCATGTTTAGAAATCCCCATTGAGAGTACTCTTATAAAAGACATGTGAAGACTCCAAGAAAAGGGGACTCCATCTTTTACTTCACCACCATTTTAGACACAAACAACGTTATTTCCAAAATTATATTGAAAACTATTTCTTCGCTTTATGTAATCAAACTTATATATATATATATAAAATAAATGAATATATATAGTTTATCTCTTTATTTTATTTATCAATTATTTAACAAATTTTGTGCTTCTCTCATGAAAGTTTTGTCCCATCTTTTTACATTGTGAATCGAATTAATTATTTACACATTAAACTCGACTAATATATATGGACTAAAACAAATTTACACTGATAACTATATTGTACCAAAAAATTACCGAATTTATATTATCTATATATTACTATACATCAAATCTTAGCCTACTAAATTTCATACTTCAAAATAAAAGTAAATATAAATGTTAATATTTTTAAAAATATTACAACCAAAAAAATATTAATAATTGATATTATTTCACCAATTGATCACTCTGTCCTGGCAGGGGTTAATAGCTACTAATATATAGTAGTACTACCATATCGTTCATTCCAAAGAAACAAACGTTTCATTTTCTTCAATAGAAAAAAGTATAGAGATGAAGAAAGCAGAGCTAATATTCGTTCCTCTGCATGGGACCGGTCACCTTTTGTCGACGATCGAGTTCGGAAAGCGTCTACTCAATCTAGACCGTCGGATTTCCATGATTACAATCCTTTCCATGAATTTCCCTTACGTTCCTCATGCCGACGCTTCTCTTGCTTCGCTCACAGCCTCCGAGCCTGGAATCCGACTCATCAGTCTTCCGGATCCACATCCGACCAAGCTTCTCGATACGTCATCCGATACTTACATACTCGATTTCGTCGATCAAAACATACCTTGTTTCAGAAAAACGATCCAAGATTTGGTCTCATCATCACCTTCTGGAGGTAGACATGTCGCCGGCTTGATTCTTGATTTCTTCTTCGTTGGTTTGATCGATATTGGCCGTGAGGTAAACCTTCCTTCGTATATCTTCATGACTTCCAACTTCGGTTTCTTAGGAGTTCTACAGTATCTCCCGGAACGACATTGCTCCGGCGAGGAAGAGTTAGAGATTCCGACGTTCGTGAACCGTGTTCCCGCCAAGGTTCTGCCGCCTGGTGTGGACAAAATTGGGGAGCGATTACGTGAAGCCAAGGGTATTTTAGTCAATTCGTTTACCGAAGTCGAGCCTTATGCTGCTGAACATTTTTCTCGAGGACGAGATTACCCTCACGTGTATCCTGTTGGGCCGGTTCTCAAATTAACGGGCCGTACAAATCCGGGTCTAGCTACCGAAGAGATGATGAAATGGCTTGACGAGCAAACAGACTCGTCGGTTTTGTTCCTGTGTTTCGGGAGCATGGGAGTCTTTCCTGCACCTCAGATTACAGAGATTGCTCACGCGCTCGAGCTCATCGGGTGTAGATTCATCTGGGCGATCCGTGCGAGTATGGCGGGAGATGGCGATCCTCACGAGCCGCTTCCAGAAGGATTCGTCGATCGAACAATGGGCCGTGGAATTGTGTGTAGTTGGGCTCCACAAGTGGATATCTTGGCCCACAAGGCAACAGGTGGATTCGTTTCTCATTGTGGATGGAATTCTGTACAAGAGAGTCTATGGTACGGCGTACCAATTGCCACGTGGCCGATGTATGCGGAGCAACAGCTGAACGCATTTGAGTTGGTGAAGGAGCTGGACTTAGCCGTGGAGATAAGACTTGACTACGTGGCAGACGGTGATAGGGTTACTTTGGAGATCGTGTCAGCCGATGAAATAGCCACAGCCGTCCGATCATTGATGGATAGTGATAACCCTGTGAGAAAGAAGGTTAAAGAGATATCACAAGTGGCGAGGAAAGCTGTTGGTCATGGTGGTTCTTCTATGGTGGCTACAGCAACTTTTATCAGAGATATTCTTGGGGATCACTTTTGATCATTTTCTTTGGGAGCAAAATAATTATGTAATTTGTAATAAATAAACAAATGTTATCCCTAATTATATATAAAAAATTTCTTTGAGACGTCACACTAATGAAGTTATATTTAAGAGATTCAGAATTAGGTGGTGGGCAGTTCGATTACTGTCCGAGACAAAGCTTACATGATGCCAAGAAAGAATTTCCCGGGTTGGGACTTAAGTAGTCAAAATCTCATGTTGGTTAAGGCTACGGTTAGAGATTGGACCGATGGTGAAGCTACGTTCAAGGAAACCGTAGTATACTAATTTTCCTCATTTTTGAGTTCAATAAACCTGAGGATTCAGTTGCCAAAATTGACCATTAATAGCGGACTCAAATGATGCATTTGAAAAAGGACCATTTATCTACTAAAAAATGGCACCACAGTTAATGTTTTTGGTCATATTGTTTCAAAGTTGTGGCTATTTTTTTGGGTTTGAATTTTAGTTCAAACCACATAAAGTTTAGACTTCTTTAAGGAACTACAAAAAAAATACATACTTTCCAGTCCAGAACTACACTAGCTTGAAAATCAATCCGCAACCACTTGGTGTTTAGATTTTAGCGGTTTTTGTTCAATCTAGTCTAAAACGCTATTTAAATTCAAAATTAAACTAAGCCAACTTAACTAATGCCTAACCCGAAAGATAAACCCGAAGTGAAACTCTGACCTGAAATCTAAACAATAACACAAAATTGAAATCCTTTGTTTGAAACAAAAGCTTTTAAGCTCGAAATTTAAACCATGACCTGAAAGCTTGGCTTTTGAGAAACATGAAATTGTAATTTTGGTTGGTTATCTATTATAGTAGTATGACCTGGCGACACAAAAGATGGATGATGGGTGTTTTTCTTATAACTAGCCAACGTTATTAATTTGATGCTGTGAGCCTGCGAGCACGAATCCAAAGATAAATTATTGAATTTAAAAGTCCAGAAGAAGTTAAGAACGACGTCCCAACTACTTCATTTACTTTTACAAAACTAAAAAAAAAAAAAAAAACTACTTCATTATTGTCTAAGATCATCTCCAATGTATTTCCCTATTTTCACCTCCATCTCTATAATAGATGTGAGTTTCCTCTATTTTTACTCCAATGTATTTCTTTATTTTGTTCTCTAAAAAATTAACTCTATTTATAGAAGAAAAAATAGAGGTCCTCTATATATAGAAGAAAAAATAGAGATCTCTATTTTAAAGGTGAGAATAGAAGTGGGTTGGAGTAGATTTACCTCTAAAATAGAGTTTAAAAGCAAATATAGAGGTAGGTTGGAGATTTACCTCTAATTAGCTAATGAACAAAATTATTAAATATAGTCACCATTAATATCCATTATTTTCATGAAAGTCGTGTTCGCATTCTCATTTCCTTTCGCAACATCCCTTATATATTAATAGAGAAGCACTTTAAAAATAAACCTTATCTTGACGTGTTATTAACTAAACTGCCATGCTGACATGTCGCTCTCAGAGTGAATTTTCACTCATTTAAATTATTACCCAAATTTTACTAGACTATTTACAGATTTTGCCATTAGTCTTAATACATACATATATCATACAAATAACAAAAAAACGAAATTATAATTAAAAAGCAAATAATTAGGCAACTGATATCATATTTATATTTAACAACAAATCACGGGATCTTTGTTTATTTATATTAATAATCTATTTTCAATAATTAAAAAGGAAAAAAAATTGTGTTTATCTTATATTAATAAATTTTTATATTTATATTTTTTTTTATATACATTTATATAAATCTTCTCTAGCCGATGGGCAAAAAATCTTTTTATATATATATATATATATATATATGCTTATATTTAAATGATAAAAGATATACATTTTGTTCAAGAATCTCGAATTCAAAACTACAAAATCTCTAAATCTTTCATAAAATTTTATATCTATTGTACTTAAATAAATAAGATAATCTCTTTTCTATACATGTTACGGATACTTAAAATCCGATTTTTTTGGAGTGGTTCTAACTTTTCGAAGAAAAACATTATAACCACATTTATATATAAACCAAAATCTGGCCACATTATAACCTCTTTTTTTTGTCAAACGGTCACATTATAACCATTTCGTAAATAATCCATTCATGATATAAGAATCTTATATTTGGAACACTACAAAATCTTAACTCGGAAACTATCAAATATCATCTTTGCTAAATTTTTGGATTTCTTATACTTAAATAATAATAAAAAAATTATTTTTATACTACAAAATCTCGAAATCTTTAAAACATACGGAAAGACATATTGCCATAAATGGTAACATTTCGTCAATAATTTCTTTATCACGTTGAAGCTTTATTCAAGGTTCAAATATTCCACGGGTAAAACGTATTCTTATATATACATAGTGCGGGTTGTTATCTAGTAAAATAGTAAAGGAGAATGACTTGAACGTACCTTTGCTTGACTTGTACATATGTGACCCCTTTCTCAATATAGTCTACCTAAACAATTTCCAACAAAATTTAGCAAATCGATTATTACCTGCACAAAAGTCACATGCGAAAGTTAATAACTATAAAATTTTATGGAGAAATTCAATTAACATTATTCAATCGCAAAAGAAAATACGATTGTAACTTGTATAGATAAAAGAACATACAATTCTAAAAGGTTAGTCTTGCTGGCGTTTAAGTACAATATTGTGCCTTATAGATCCATAAATTCAATAAAAATTTACAGTGTGCTACTCTTTAGTAAACGAATGAATATGTTGACTACTAGTGAGTTCGGAAACTGCAACAATCTCCATAACCATTGGGTTAGCAAGGCCGAGTTGACATTAATTTCGATTGTTTTTTTTTTTTTTTTCTCAGAGAGTAAATTTAAAAAACACATTAGTGTTTAGATTTACACAAATATTATTTTGTTTTTTTTTTTCTTTCAAAAAGAGGTAAAAATGATTGTTTCCTAAAATATGAGTTGTTTGAGTAAGCACAAGTTGTCTGACGGAAAGAACTTTTAATTTTATTTGATGTAGCTTCTCTTGTATGAAGTTAAATATTCATAAACTTTTAATCGACTCTTCAACTTCTCGTTTGTATGTACATACTTTATTATTGGGTTGACAAAATATCTAACAAAACATGATGCAGAACCTTGCATAGAGTACCGATCGGATGAGCTGTCCTAGTTTTTTATTTTTCTTCCAAAGTATATATAAACTAGATTTTAACCCGCGGTACACCGCGGGACTATATTTTCCTAAAAAAAAAATCAAAATGTAATTTGTTTGATAGATTATTTTGATTGTTAATTTTAGGATTTCACCCGTAGTATACTATTTTTTATAAATATCAACCCAAACCCGTCTTATCATATTACCCGTCCCGTGAAATTAAACATCATATATGGAAACAATTTTTGGAAATCGTTTAGTTTTAAAAAATATGCAATAATATATATATATATATATATTTCTTGTTATCGAATGAGAGGATATTATGTGTAAGAAATGTAGAAAATAAGAGTTTAATACTTTTATTATGGATTTGCAAGAAAAATCTTTTATTTCTGTACATATTATTCGTTTATTAATAATAAAAGAAAACAAATATTTTAAATTAGATATTAACTAAAATAAACGCATCTTAATTACTTATTAAGTAACAAACAATAAATTTCACCAAAAATAGGTAATAACCTATAGATTCTAAACGCAGTAATTAAAGAATAAGATATTAAAAAAGGAATATAAAATAAGATATAAGAATCTTAAAATAATTGAATATCTAAATAATTTAATTGTTAGTGTCGATTTTAATGTCTTCCTTAATGGAAATTTTTTTTTTACAGAGAAATATTTCTTAAAGTTTATCACATTAATGACTCAGAAAATTAAGGAAGATCTGATTTTATGATTGTCGAAATCGTGTTGGTAATATCTTTAATTAATTTTTTCAAATTTAAATAATTAATGACAATGGCATTCATCCGTAAATAAGGTGGAACTCTAGGATTTATTTGCTAAATGTACTCCAAAAATGTATATATAGATATTAATACTTTTGAAATCTATTTTTATAACTACAAGTTGTACCATTTTATTCATTGACTTAAATGATCATTATCCTCCTTCATTTTTTATTAATACTAAAAGACCCTTCTCTTTTTTATAACTTACAAGTTGTATCATTTTATTCATTTACTTATATGATCATCTTCTTCTCTGTCAAATTCTGTAAGCAAGAAAGATCGTTAAGGGGTTAAGGAGAGACTTGAATCGTCGTTCCATAGCTCATCCATATTACCAGTAAGCTTTCTTCCTTAGAATCATGTCTTTGATTAGAATACAACCCATCTCGCTTTACAAAGAGAACTAAGATTATATTATTGTCGACTGTTCAACTTCTCGTTTGTTTGTACTAATTGTCTAACAAAACTTGATTCAGAAAAAAGGTCTTTCACTTATCGAAGATGGGATCCAATGAACCTTGCATTTATAGAGTACCAAGTCATATACGTGATGTGAAACCTCAAGCCTATACACCTCGTATGGTCGTCATTGGCCCACTTCATCGTTATCCCAAATTAACTACCATAGACGGGGCTGAAACTAGTAGCCATCCATGGTACGTGAAACACAAAATATATATTTAATATCTTCTATTATTAAAGAATTATATATTAATTTAATTTATTTAGTCGATAAAATGCATTAAAAACTGAAGTTTTATCTTATACTTTATAGAATCCACATAAAAAAAATTATTTTTTATTCTAATCATATTTGTTTAAATATACGATATATATTTTCATGCATATTTACCCCAAAAAAATAATTAATGGATGTTTATTAGGCATATAAAAGAAGAATATAGTATGATGGAAGCCAGAAAAAAGGTGTACTTCAAAACTTTTTCAACATTAGTCCGTAAAGATGCTATTGTGGAAATGAGGAAAATCATACAAGGCGAGGAAACAAAAATTCGGGATAGCTATGAAGAATCGACTGAATGGATACCATCCGAATACTTCGTGGACCTTATCCTTCATGATGCTGTGTTCATTATGCAGTTCCTTCTTACTACGCGAGTTGGACGTTCATATGACGAGATTATGGACCAAGAGTCAATGGTTAGAAATGATTTAATCTTGCTCGAGAATCAACTTCCCTTTTTCATCTTGGATCGCTTGTTCAGTTCCGATAGATATTTCATGTCCGATATGATGAGATTGCATAGATGTCCCACCATTAAAGATTTCATCTTAAATGCTTTTGGCCTAATAATCGAAGAAAATCCAAACTTCAAGCATTTCACAGACATGTTTCGGTACGTTTATGAAAAATCGCTAGACGACATTCCAGTATATATGGAAAGAACTCCCTGGAGATGGCCACATAACATAGAGTTGATGAACGCGGATAATCTATCAAAGGCAGGAGTGAAATTCAAGGTAAAGTTTTATCTTTTCAAGTTTTCTATAAGACTACTTTGTTTAAGGTCATTGTTTGCTTTTGATTGGCATGCATATTGTACATACTCAGTACTCTATAACTTTAGAAACGTAATTGGGTTTCTATAAACGACGTCGTTTTGAAATACTTTCTACCATAGTAGTCTCAATTCCTTTCTTCTTTTTTTTTTTCAGTCATCAGGTCTTTTGAATGTATACAACCCTGTTGCCGTACCCAGGTTTACACGGATGACGCCTCCTACGCCTAATGAACTCAAAGACATAAAAAGGTATATAACATCAATTAAATAGTGTCACTAGAAATTCGACGTAAAAAATTTAAATTATTAATAATAAATGATACAATATATAATCTGACATAAATTATTATACGTCAGTTTATTATCAATTAGTCATATTAATATATTTTATATAATAATTCATTTTTGAAATATTCATGGGGGAATTTCAAAAATACTTTTTTCCAATACCATTTTTCAAAAATACACAATCTCTAAAACTTTATCAAAATGTCCATAAAAATATGAGATTTATCCAAATACGTGTGTAACCTTATTAAAACATCCACAAACTATTTATGTGTAAAATTTTATAAATACTTTATTAATACGGTATACATACTTTATAAATACCTTGTAAAAGTTTATAAATACCTTGGAAAACTTTATAAAACCTTTTAAAATACTTAATAAAACCATATAAATATTTGGATCGAGTCTCCAAGTAAAAGTTACCATCTAGAAGTAACTTATAAACCCTATAAAATGTTATAAACTTGATACAATTGAATCAACTGATTAAATTGATACAATTTTTTTGCATCCTTATTTTCATAATCACTTAAATAAATGAAGTAAAACTTGTTTGCTTCAATTATAGTTAGTACATGCAAATAAAATCATCAAAATTAATGACTTTATATATCTGTTGTGCCTCGTACAGAGCGATGTTTGGGGTGTTTTCGTTGCATGTGGAGTTTAAGAAAGGTAGATTAACGATGCCGAGTTTTCGTGCTAATGAATGGTTTGATATGGTTCTAAGAAATGTAATAGCATTTGAGCAGTGCCATGTTTCCCTAACACCCTTTACTACCAACTACATACATTTCTTAAACTTCCTAATTACTTCCGATAGAGACGTCGAGGTACTCAGCGAAGAAGGTACAAACATCACAAAATTACTACATTTAACTCTTAATTGATATGGATACCAACAATAAATGTGTGTGCTTCTTGAACACAGGGGTGGTAACAAACAATTTGGGACGGGTGAGCTTGGTGGTGGACATGGTGAACAACTTACAGGTTGGTGTGAAAGTAGGGACCAACTCCCAATACTTCTACATGGCCAAGGATCTTAGAGCTCACTGTAAATCTCGAAGAAAGAGGTGTTGGGCGACTCTCAGAAAAGTCTACTTTAGCGACTTATGGACCGGAACAGCAACTTTAGCCGCAGCGTTTCTCTTGCTTTTGACTCTGGTCGGAACGGTTGCTTCTGTCATCCAAGCTTACGAAAGCTTCAAGTAACTACATATGCTTTATCGTCCAAAACTTATTTCCAAGTTTTCCTTTAAGCTTATTCATGTACTTTGGTCACTGGTTGTTCATTTCTCAAAAAGATTGTGTTTTTAACACGGGACAAGACTACGAAATTTATATATTATTCCTCTCGGCCAAAAGTCTATGGATTATTTCCATGCCACGAACCACAAAGACTAGGTGCCCAAACCCGGAAATATATTACTCTATGTATACTTCTTCGCACCAAAACTAGAAGCAGAGCCAAAAAGTAATAATGAAAAATTAACGTTGTTGAAGACTAGAACAAGAATGGTGAAGGCCAAAACAGACCAAATGCTACCACTAGACTACAGAACAATTACAAATTTGAAGGCTAAAAACTTTATATACATTATCGACCGCAAGCATGGACTTGCCCATCTTGTACTCGTCACCGGCTCTAACTAGAAAGGTGACACAAAAACTAACTAAGGATATTGTTAACAAACTTTTAGGCTTTTACTCTTTCACTAAGTTTTTTAAGCACCGGCTTGAGCATCAGAATGCTTTCTTTGGAACAAGCCCGACAGAATAGGGTAGGGCAGGAATGCAATGGCTTATAGCTCACATCCATTATAAAAAATTACATAGAAGAAAGACCCATAATTTTTGAAAAAAAAGTTTAGAAAATTATTAATAAAGGCCTTAATTTCATTAAAAATATATTAGAAAAGCCCAAATAATTTTTTTTAAATGAATTTTTTTTTTACAAAAAGCCCAAATTTACAAAAACTGTTAAAACTGCTTAAAATTTACTTGTAAAAGATTTCAAAAAATGCACAAAATAATTTTCCGATAACAAAAGTCCAAATTTTTTTTGGCCTTAAGGCTCTAATATACTTTGAGTCGGGAATGCTTCGGAAGACACTACATTAATGGCTAAGTCTAGACACAAAGTAGTGGATGCTAATTAAAAGTGGTATTGTTAGTCAATTAACAGTCACAAACGTTCGGAGGCCAATTATTAACGTTCAGAAGCATCAATGAGCGTTTGGGCAGAACCTATGGTACAGAACGGGTCACATCACGAGTTTGTGTCCACAAAATGATATTGGGATTATGTAGAACAAATCTCAGATTTTATTGTGAAATAAAAGCTTTTGTTGTCTCTAACCAAAGAATTGAACAAGATCATATTTTGTGCATCTTGCGTATTACTATATATTCTTTACTACACAAATACATATAGAAAATAGTACGAAAATGTATGCAAAAGTATAAAAAGAAAATAATATAATATTAGCTTTGTAGCAAGAATTCGGTGTACTTCCTTATGCCTTGAGGGATATATATATATATATATATATATAATAATTTACATTAATTTGATAATTAATGTATAATTATTATTAAATGTTTCCGATTTGATTCTTCAATCAATGCCATAACGTCTTTGTTTGAATCCTTTTGAACCCTTCATGGACCTTCGAGTGCTTGCCCCACTACCCGACCTCGAACTGTCCCTTCTCTTCGGCATGCCGTCCGAGCTATTCAGTTTGTTTCGACCTTAATTGGAGACTTCGGTTCGAGTGCACATCTTGTTAACTACCGTTTGGTTGACTCATTATTCACGTGGTAATCTTCGGATGGATCCAAACGTAGAGTTCGGAATCTGACACTAACAACTACCATCAAAACCATAAACACTTATAATCATTTTTGCCACTTAGCCATCGCTCTTGTCAAAAAAACTATACCACATACCATCATCTTCATCATTGTCGCCTCCATATCTTTTTCCCGACCACCGTCCACTTCTCGAGAGATGTGCAATGAAAAGAGAGAAAAGAAAATGAGAGATTAAAATTAAAGAAAAAAAGATACGGAGAGAATAAAGTAACTTCATCAACTCTATTGCTAAAGAAACAGTGGTCAATTTGCCTACCTAATTTTTCAATCCTCTATGATCATATATTGTTATTAATTTAATGTAAAATTTGCCTACCTAATTTTTCAATCCTCTATGATCATATATTGTTATTACCCAAAATTAAAAAAAAAAAAGACATTCTAGAAATTTTCATAAAATTTGAAAAAGCCGTTGTGAATCAGCTGTTAAAAAATGAATATTAGAAATTATTAAGGTTTTCTAAAAAAAATTGTTGTATTTTTAGAAAATAAAGTTTATTTTTTGGGTATTGTTTTAGATTTTGCATCTAATAAAATCATTATTTTAGAAATAATCATTTTTATCCATTTTATCTCATTCCTGGAAACGCTGATATAATTGTCCGAAAGCCCTAAAAATCTCAGTCTCGCTCTCAAGTCCAAACACTTTCATTTTTCTCCTTTTTTCAAATCCACAGAGATCTCTCCTCACCTCATGGCTCCAATTACCGTCGGTGATGTTGTACCAGACGGAACCATCTCCTTCTTCGATGAGAATGATCAACTTCAGACCGTCTCCGTTCACTCTCTCGCCGCCGGTAAAAAAGTCATTCTCTTTGGTGTTCCTGGTGCTTTCACTCCCACTTGCAGGTACAAAGTTTCAACCTTTTTCATCATCTCTCACTTAATTCTCAAATTTGCATTCAAAGTTTTGATCTTTTTTTCTTCTTCTCAATTCAGATTAGGTTTTTTTTCTTTTCAGATTTAGCCTTTGAATTAGTTTTATAAGATGTGGGTTTTGATGCTAAGCTGATGAATCTGTAGATTTGATTTGAGAATTGTGTTTTTGGTTTTTGTGAGGTTAGCATGAAGCATGTTCCTGGGTTCATTGAGAAAGCAGAGGAGCTGAAGTCAAAGGGTGTTGATGACATCATTTGCTTTAGTGGTGAGTATGAATTGATATGTTTTTGATCTCTATGATGAGTTTGTGTATACTTCTGAAACCTCTATGATATGATATGTTCTTAACTGTTGTTAGTCAAGGGTCTTTAGAGATTCCGAGGCCTGTTGCCGAGTATATGGACTCGCGGTAGCCGTATTATTAGATTCATATGGTAGTTGGTGTCCCTAATAGTAAATTGTAGAGTATTACAATTAGATTAGTTATTATATTTGGCTGAGGCTGCTTGTTGTGCAAATGTTTTGGCAGATTTTTATTTATGCTGCTTGGTTTTATAGTATTTACGCCATCATTTGGATCGATTGTTGCAGTGAACTATGGTTTGATGTCAGGTCTGTTCTTCGGTATAATCTTACTGATTTCTGACCTCTATGTGTTTGTGTCTACTTCTGAAATCTGATCGCTTGCTAGTCAAACATGTGAAAGCTCAAGGCTAATGGTAGTTGGTGTCCTTAGTAAGAGATTGTAAAAAAAATGCAGCATATTGGTTTTTGTATTTGGCGATGTGAAATGTTTGGTAGACTGATTCAAATGGTTTTATACTATTGACGTGTTATCACTTGGTTCGATTGTTGCAGTGAACGATCCGTTTGTGATGAAAGCATGGGGAAAGACATACCCAGAGAACAAACATGTGAAGTTTGTAGCTGATGGGTCTGGAGAATACACACACCTTCTCGGACTTGAGCTTGACCTCAAGGACAAGGGTCTTGGTGTTAGGTCAAGGAGATTTGCTCTGTTGCTTGATAACCTCAAGGTGACTGTAGCCAATGTCGAATCTGGTGGTGAGTTCACGGTTTCCAGCGCCGATGATATCCTCAAGGCTCTCTAAGAAACGTACCACTCGTTTGTTGTCTTGTGTATGTAAACCGCTGTATGTGAAGTAGAGGATTCTATTATCTATAGCCTGATTTCAGACAACAAGCAGGCATAATAAAGCGGTGTCATTGTGACTTTGTTGGCATAATATAGTATTTGGTTTTGGTGTTTTTCTTTGCGTTGATTTATATGAAAGATATGAGTAACAAACGACACTTATTTTAGAACAAAATTTGAATTTTACAATGACACTTAATATGTAACGGAGAAAGGGAGTTTATTAAGAATTTTTTTTAAAAAAAAAACTCAATTTTAAGTGTCATATTTCCAAAATATGTGTACATGTTCTTTTATTTTTTTTCGGTTATTAGGGAGGGTTTCCTAAATAAGATTGTTGTATTTTTGGAAAACAAAGTTTATTTTTGGATATTGGTTCTAATATTTTACATCTATTTTTTTTTCTTAAATTATAATTTTAGAAAATCCATTATATTTTTATGGTCAAACTAAATTAAGAATTCTATTAATGATATATTTCATTCCGTAAAACACTATAAATTGTCCTAAGGCCTAAATTCATTTTCCATCTCAAGTCAAACAAAACTCTTCTATTTTCCTTTGTCTTCAAAATCCACAGAGATCTCTTCATGGCTCCAATTACTGTCGGCGATGTTGTACCAAACGGAACTATCTCTTTCTTCGATGAAAATGATCAGCTTCAAACTGTCTCCGTTCACTCTATCGCCGCCGGTAAAAAGGTCATTCTCTTTGGTGTTCCTGGTGCTTTCACTCCCACATGCAGGTAAGAAAAGTTTCAAACTGAAGTGGGTTTGATTCTAAGCTGATGGATCCTTAGATTTTTATTTGAGAATTGTGTTTATGGTTTTTGTGAGGTTAGTATGAGCCATGTACCTGGATTCATTGGGAAAGCAGAGGAGTTGAAGTCAAAGGGTATTGATGAGATCGTTTGCTTTAGTGGTACGTATGAAATTGATATGTTTTTGGTCTTTGCTCTGTTTTGGCCTCTTTGAGTTTGTGTACAGTAGACTTAGGCCGTGATTTACATCTGTTGTTGCAGTGAATGATCCATTTGTGATGAAGGCATGGGGAAAAACATACACAGAGAACAAGCATGTGAAGTTTGTAGCAGATGGGTCAGGAGAATACACACATCTTCTTGGACTTGAGCTTGACCTTAAGGACAAGGGTCTTGGTATTAGGTCAAGGAGATTCGCTTTGTTGCTCGATAACCTTAAGGTGACTGTAGCCAATGTCGAATCTGGTGGCGAGTTCACGGTTTCCAGCGCAGAAGATATCCTCAAGGCTCTCTAAGAAACTTTATTTTTCGCTTGTTGTGTTGTGAATCTAAACTGCTGTATGTGAAGAAGAGAATTATATAGCTTGATTTCAATCAACAAGCAAGTGTTTGACTTGCTTGGCATAATAAAGTATTTGGTTTTGGTATTTTTCTTTGTGTTTATTTATGAAAGATACGAGTAATTCAAGTGATGATGCATACCAAATCTTTTCATTGTTGTTCTGGACTATGGTAGGCACTAGGCCTCGTCATAAAAACCAAAACCGAAGCAAACCGAGAAGAGGGTTTCGGTTAGGTTTCGGATACCACTATCCGAATGGATCTCACACTATCCACTGGATATCGGTTCGGTTTGGTTATTTTCCGATATTGCGATATCCATAGGTACCCGAATGGAACCGAAGTATTTGACCAACCCTTTACAAGCCTACAACGTAACTAAGCCCAATAAATTTTGGCCCAACCTATAACCCAATTTATTTTAAGATTTCACAAAACATTTTAAGAAATTTCACAAAAGCTATAAATAATAGTTCAGTAACAATGGCTTAAAATGAGTTTCAAGCTTATAGAATCCATAGTAACTGGCTCAAATAGATATTCCAACACATAAACGCCAAGTCCTCACAAGAATGAAGAACCTCTTTATTCACACACAAACACAACACACTTGCTCAGCACACACCATTCATCTTCTTCCTATCCTTCACAAACTTCCTCCATCCAACAATAACTTCCATCAGAACCTCCTTCTCCATTTTCTTCTCCTTAACATTGTCTGCAATCCCTTCTATTCCCATCTTCTTAGATATCTTGGAAGGCAAGGTATCTAGCTCGTGAAGCACCTTCACAATATCGACTACAAGTCTTTCCGCAAGTGTTCTTGAGAAATCTTCCCTGATGACAACACGTAGAACCGTGATGTGTTGCGCATCCGCAGGCATAGTGTAAGCCGGGACGATCCATCCAAAACGGCGTAGCATCTCAGAGATCTCGAACTCGTTGTGGAAACTATGGTCCTTGAGAGAGAAGGCTACGACTGGCACTCCTTGGTCCTTGGAAACTATGTTGAAACGCTCTGTTTTCTCTATCCCTTCTTTGAGAATCACCATGTTCTCTATGCAATTCTCCATCACATTCTTGTACCCCTATTCAAATCAAAAGAGTCATGAAGAAATGATTTACTTACTATTAATGTTTCTGTTATTCAAATCAATTTTTTTTTGTAAATTCTCCATTGAAAATGTAAAAAAAAACATGTTTGATATGAATAGACTCACCTCGAACCCAAGACGAATGAGTTGATAGTATTGAGCAATAATTTGGCTCGATCCTACAAAACCATGCAAAAATGTTCATAACACTATATAACCATCCATCACAATTCAACTAGATAATTATGAATCATATAAACATACCCTTGGAGAAATTGAGAGTGAAAGTGGGTTGATCAGAACCAAGATAGTTAATATGAAAGATAAGCTCTTCAGGCAAATCCTCTGATGCCCTCCACACGACCCAACCAATACCAGCATAGACAAGTCCATACTTGTGACCACTCACGTTGATGCTCTTAACCAAAGGAAGTCTAAAGTCCCATTCCAATTCAGGATAGATAAATGGAGCTATGAACCCTCCACTTGCTGCATCTACATGGATTGGTGTGTTCCAACCAGTCTCCTCATTTTTCTTGACCAGCAAGTCATTGAGACGCTTCACGTCTTCGAACTCACCATTGAGTGTGGAACCAAGAATGGCCGCGACACATATTGTGTTCTCGTCCACCATTTCTGCTGCTTTGTCTGGATCCATCACGTAGTAACCTTCACTTAACTTTACCTCTTTTAGCTCCACCTCGAAGTACCGAGCGAATTTCTCCCAGCACACCTGAAGTAGGACCCTCTTTGTGAGTTACTATGTTTAATATACACAAATTTATTTTCTAAAATGAGGGTGTTTCATTTTGATAAAACCGAACCAATCCTATTCGAACGAAACACAAAAAATTCAATCCAAAAATAGAACTTGTACAATTGTATTTTACTTTTCTAATAGCCGAAAAGCTAAAATCGATTTCAAACAAAAACCGAAAAGATAACAAAAATAGAAACCAGAATTTAATTTTTTTTGAAAATTATAGTTTATTTGATTGGAAACCGAATCTGAAACAAAACCAAACCATGAAAAAAAAACCGATACTAGAAGTTCGTCAAAAAAAAAAAAACCGATACTAGATTCGATTTTAAGACCTAAAGTCCAAAAAAAAAAACTGTTCCAAATTCTTATCCATTTTGGAAATTTCATACAAATGGATTAAACAAAAATATATACAATAGAAGTCAATTTATACGAGTGGACAAATGATTTTAAAAACCAAAACAAAGTAATATATAACCAAAAAAATATGTCTTGGAATATTTTTCTAGATATATTAAGTATTATTCTAACTAAACCCTCTCTTTATATATTACTAGGTAAAAACCCATGTCATGCAGGAGTAATCTTATGCTATTTAATTTTATGATAGAACAATTTATAAATAAAACTCAAAGTTTTAATCATTGAATCCGAGATGTCAAAACCAAATTTTATAGATGCGCTAAAATATTTTAAATTAATTATATAGGATGCTTTTCACCATTGTACTATGAAGATGTAAAAAATACTTACTTGAACATTGGCTCCGGTGACAATGTTGGGTTTGTCATAGGGTTTACCCTCAGCCTTGCGTCTGTTTTGCCATTTTCTTTTGAAGGCCAATCCGGCTAACATGATGGCTTCTGAAGAACCAACTGTCCCTACTCCCACCGCAGTCTCGGATTCCTTGAGTGGCGCATTGAACAGTCGAGCTATAATGTTTACACATCGGTTCTGTTTTTCAAAAAAAAATCAAAATCATGAACTATGAGTAGGATTTTAATTGTAGCCAACAACAGTAACAACAGTAGCTAGTAGTCGTTTCTTCACTTTAAATTCTGATTTTTTTTTTTTTGTTTACAAGATTGATATAAGTTTTATGACAAAAGAAATTCGATGTACAAATGAAAGAATCCTTTTCTCTTATTCTTTCTTGTGTCAATCTTTCACTCTCTACTAACTCAGTTTGTTCTTCATTTTTGGTGAATTACATTAAATTATTAACAACACAAATTTTATTAATCCATGAATTGTGAACCTAATAAAACATAACAATAGAAAACAAATAACATCTGTTGACATTTAATTATTATCAGAAAATCTTAAACGAGTAAATTAGTGAATCCACCAAATTCAATGATTTATTAAGCAAAATATCTCTAGACTTTTTATCAAATAAAACGGTAATTGATTTTGGTAAATTAAAAGATATTATAGTATTGCTAATGCGCTATATATATATAAACAATATGACAGCATAATAATGGCGATAAAGTATAAGGTATCAAAGGCACACAGTGATGCGATCACATAACCATTTATGAACAAACAAGTACCAACTTCTTAATGGTGAATTTTTCAAAGTTTCATATGATAGAATCAATGTGACAATTGACCTATCAACCACGAGATTTTAATGGTGGGTGGGCTCCTCCTAGGTTTCATCACAAGTCACAACTGTTTGTATTCTCTGCATAAATTTATTTACTTTTATCTTCTTTTTTCTAACTTATAATTTATTTTTAATGCATGGTTTTCTTTTGTCAAACATAAATTGAAACGTTTACCACGCGGTGTCCGTGAAAACCTTCCCTCAATCTATTAGTTCACTTTTCAACTTCAATATATAGATATATATACAGATAATCAAATGGTACCACCTAGTGGAAAAAAGTTGAGTGGACCAATCAAAACCATTTTTTTTTAATGATTAAGAAATTCTGGATCTAGGTTCGTATATTCTCTCAGGCCAAGAACCATAACATTTTTTGTAGTTTCTTGAAATTTTTAACCAGTTGAACTATTGACACTTGGTCAAAACCAAAATTTGTTTGTGGTGATATGTGGAGAAAAGAGAAGTTGCCGACAAAACTGTAATTTTTATCCTTCGGCAATTCAATCATTCTGCTTTACCATCTTTTTCTCCCATACTTTTGATCCTCAAAGATTTAGGTGTTTTCTACTTTAATTATTCTACTTGATTGATTCATTTCTGATGAATAAAAACCAGATGAATATACCGATTGGTTTATCGATAACCGAATGTGATATTTTTCTAAGTTCAAATCAAGTGGGCCACTAGTATGGATGACAATTTAACATTAGTCAATACCAATTATTTATGATCAAGAGAACAACTTACAAAACGAGTAAGTCCACTAGTCTAAAAGCATGGATATGTCGGCCAATAAAAGCTAGAAACGTATGGGTCATATTTCTAAAAAAAAAAAAGAAACGTATGGGTCACTTCTGATAAATGAAAGCTAGAAACGTATGGGTCATAGTACTAAAAATAATGATAACTTGTCTTCTTCTATATTGTTTTAGACAAAAACAAATGTACGACTAATACTAAACAATGAATATGATTATATGAGTTTATCAAACAGCTTTATTCAACTTCCACACCCTCTCTAATCTCTAATCCAAATTTTATACATTTTCGTTATCCATTTAAAAAAAATTAAACTAAAATGAAACGAATCATATTTTCTAATGAAACCATTACGCAATTGTAAGTTTGTAACCATTCCAAGACAAATTAGATCTACCACCATTACTTAGATTATATTATGAATATAGTAATTAGGAAATATAAAACATCGAAAGATGGAGGTACCTGAAACTCAGTTGTGACAGGGTACTCATCCATATCAACGTAGTTCTTGTTGATAGAGTCCATGATGAGTTTGTCACACTCTGGCTCCATCCATGTAGTCACAAATGAAGCTAGGTTAAGCCTCGGGTTACCATCAAGCATCAGCTCATCTTTTATGATCTGAAACGCAGCGTCTTTCGGTATCGAATTCTCACCAATCTCATACCTTTTTCAATCAATTCAGAAAATAAAACATCAATATTAAGAAGAAAAGTATTGAAAATGTTTTCCATAATCATTTAGTTTACTTACTTGGGAAGTGTAGTCCGAACATAGCGAGATCCGAACATGGTGCAGACAGATTCATCATTCGTTGCGGTTTTTGTCAAAACCATCTTTGTTTCTTTTTAGTGAGAGAGGATCTGAGGAAGAAGAAGAACACAAAGAGATGAAGAGATGAAGAGACGAGGCTACGTTTATATTGACCCTACATATTTGCTGTCTTTTCCTTTATATGGAGTATATCATTATTATTTTATTTTTGTGAGTTTTATATTAAGTCGACGATATTCGCATCTAAAAAATATCACAACAGATCGTAAAGATATTTAGACGTATGTGCCATTTTTTTTTGTTAAAAAAGAAAAGAAAAAAATGATACGCATGAAATAATTACTTTCTAGGAATTGTTTTTTTTTTTTATGTTACTATTAGAGTAGGTTTGGTAATGTAATTTAATTACCAAATTTTATCACACTACCCATAACTTTTTATTTTTACGTCACAGTATTGTTTAAGTAATCAATTTTTTATATTTAAATAAAAATCATAACACCTAAAAAGGTAAATTAATTGTATAAAAATAAAATGATGCATTAATATTTATAATAGAGAATCTTTTATTTTAATAATAATTTACTGCTTTGACTAAAATTATAATCCACATTTTAATTGAAATTATTTTATTGATATTAAGTTTCATCGAGATAAAACTAAATGGAACAAAATCAATAAAGTCTATATATATAATGCAGTTAAACTTCTATAAATTAATACTCGATAAAGTAATAACCTCTATAAAATAATAAATTCTTCCGGTCCCGAGTTGAGACAAGTGTAAAATACGATATAAATCGATAAAATAATGAGATAATATTTTTTTGAAAACCTTATATAAATATATGATCACATCAATATCATAAATTAATAATTATTAATTAATTTATCGATAAATAAATACTTGCATAAATTAATAGAATTTCACGGTCCCAATATTATTAATTTATAGAGGTTGTACTGTAGTCGGATTTGAAAATTGAATAGCGTTCGCTACTAGGACATATCACTGTTACAATTCACCAAAGTTATTTAAAGAAAAAAAAACATTGGCTTACTATATGAGAAAAGTGCTCTAAGTTTTTTTTTTGTCAACCGCATATTAATTAAAAATTAATTTCATGATTAGTTATTCAATCTAGAGAAAAAGAGTTTACATAAATAACTTCAGAAAATAAAGTGTAGAGAATCGAACTAAATAATCCGTTTTTAAATTACAGAAACAAGAAATAGAAGAAAGAGAAAAAAAAATAAAGGAATCACGAAGTAATCCAAATTCATCTAGCAAATTGGAGAAAGCGGGCCATTCTTCAGGGGAGTATACCATTGAAGCTAACTTTATACAATCAGTTTTAAACGCATGACAATCAATCTTTCTTGAAAAGACATTATTCATCGCTCAAATTAAAGCTTTCAACTATGAATAAAGGGGGGAGGGACACCTCCGAAGGCACTTCACACTAAGAAGTATTGTTTGATCATTTTCTTGGAAACACCACCATCCTACGCTCATAGTTGGATCGATAGATTTCCATGATCCATCAAACCAGCATCTTAGAGTTTGAGTTGGACTATCCAAAATTTCCCTGAAAACATTAGATTCAATCGGGTCCAATTGAGCTTCTTCCTATATTAATTGTTCATTCAAAGCGTGATTTAAAATATATGTATATTCGGATTGTAATCCCTTAAAAAAAATTTTGTTCCTATATTTCCATCTGAACCACAAAATCCAAATGGTCTAAATTATATTGATAATAAAAATATTTTTTTATTTTATTCAGTACTTTAAATAACGCTTGTCTGCAACCATATGTGCGCTTTCATGCCCACTATTGGCATAAGTTTTTTTATTTACAACTCACATGTTGCCAAATATTCGTAGGTGAAACTGTAATACGTTATATTTTTTTATAAGCAAAATTTTCACGACTTCTGTAACTTATAGCACCTCCATCAATGGTATGGTAGAGGGGTTCTCAAAAATTATTAAAGTATAAATATTAATATAAATATTGAATAGGCTCTTTACATGTAAGAAACCCATCTAATAGTTTTTCAAAATTTCTCATTTGAAAAACTATTAAATAGGTTCTCACATTTAAAAAACTCTATTTAATATTTATATAAATATTTTTAATTTAATAATTTTTGAGAAACCTTCCGTCATACCATTGATGGAGATGCTCTTATATAATCTAATGAGCTATGATGTGAATAGTAGCATAAATTACAATTGATTTATTTTTTTCTTTTTTGAAAGAATTTTAAATTTATTCAACCCAAGAAAAAATCAGTTTTACATTTTATGCAGCCTTCTATTGAAAAAATTGTTTGAAAGAACTTTGAGAAGATAGAGAGAAAAGTGTAAGTTCCTATATGGAATAATGCTCAAAATATGGTCTCTTGCATCAAACCAAATGCGGAGTCCATCTTCAAACTTGGATGAGACTCGTTTCTTAATTGTGGTTAATCTGTCGCGGACTTGATGATCAATAAACTTAATGAGTTTGTCCGTATAATTAGGCTGCTCGCCATATCGCCTCTAATTCTTTTCTCTCCATCATGTCCCTTGTTGTCAAACGATTATGAACAGCGAGCCAAGATAATTTTTAAAAAATCCTATTGTGTTAATTGTGTTCCAATATTCTAGGAAAATTGTAGTCTCTTTTCTTCTTTGGAAAACAAAAAGAACATAAAATCCTTGTAAGGTTAAATGATCTCTACATGCATAGTAAACTTCTTGATCAACTACGCTTAGATGTAATATTTATTAAAATAAAAACATTTACGTAGATATTGAAATCACCTCCATAGCAATTGCAACCGCAACACCACTGAGAACATATCCAATAATTCCACGTTACCACCTCTTATACATTATCTTCGTATCTTATTTTTTGAAGAGAAAAGAAATACTAATCACTTTACACATAGTCTCCAGAATTAATGATAAAAACGAGATACCAGACAAAGACATGTAACATAGTTTCATTATCATTTGTGCTTTGTGTCTCGTTTTCTGTTATCATTGTTTGGAACTTATGTGTAAGATGATGCTTGTATTTATTTTTTGCCAAAATATAGAGTACGAGGAGAAGGCTGAAGAGGTAGCAACGCTGAATGATTGGAAATGTCCTAAGTGAATATACAATTACAGATTTAAATGATATGAACCTACAGAACTTAAGAGATCAAAATATTTGAAAACATTAAACATGATTAAATTGATGAAATTTGTTCTAAAGTTCTTTTGATGAATACATACCTTTGCCCTTCTTTTTTTAACATATTTTGAGATCCATTCTGATGTGACTCAAATTTTAGACAAAGTCTCATCTAATATATAACCAAAGGTTTTAGAAATTATATTTTAGAAAAGTTGGAAATTTGTTTTTAGCGAATCCACAGTTTAATATAGAATCAAACTTTACCTAAAGAAATGAATTTTCTGAAAACGACTCATTTTAAACAAATGACATAGTATATAAGTAAATAAAGAAATTTGGAAAGAACTTTATAAAAAGAAAACTTAATTTTTATTCCTCAAAGAAGACAAAAATATAGTACTGTATATGTAACTAGTCAAAGAAAATCTGAAATAAAAGGAAATAATTATATATGTTTGACCAAAATGAATAAAATAATAAAAAATCATATATAAAATAGAAATATATTTTACAATCCAGAAATAGAAGATGAGAGATTAGTGGATATCTCCTCACAACTTTTAGTTCCCTAAGGGATATTACCTCTCTGCTTTTCGAATATTTGCTATTAATGCTTCCGTCAAATAATAAATAGATAAGATGATAATGAATAATGAGTGAATTTGTGCAGAGACGTAAATCTAATAAATAATTAAGAAACCGGTATAAGTCACGAGCGTTGGAGACAACATTGAAAAAAAGGTTGGAATAGGGCTGGTAGTTGATAATAATTACAAGAATACCAGGTCGGGCTTTCGACGTGCGCGTGGGGGAGGATAATGTGGCTTTATGAATGAACGTTCTGACACAAATTAAATGAGAAGTGATGTTAATAAATGCAACAGATCTTAATTCGAACTAACTCAAATTTGAATATAGACAACTATCGTAGTTGCATGGACACTCAATAAATAGTTATTTTGAAAATTTTAAATAACTAACCTAATTGCATGGACACCCAATAAATATTTTACACGATTTTAACATTTGTACATAGATAAACACATACATAGATCTGCATGTATACTTTGTAGATCTATTTGTGAAGATCCAAAAAATGTTTTAAGTCCTTATTTGTATCGTGAAAGTTATCTTCTCCGATGAATAAACAATGGCGGTGTGAATTGTAAACAAGACGATGTTTTTCTTATCGGTGCCCACCAAAAAAAATGTTTTTCTTATCGGTTGAATAAATTAGAACCAAATGAAAAGAGAGATGAACATGAGATATGCATCTATATTTTGTAGATCTATTTGTGAAGATCCAAAAAATGTTTTAGACTCTTAATTGTATCAGAAAAATTATCTTTTCCGATGAATAAACAATGGCGGTGTAAATAATAAACACAACACTGCTTTTCTTATCGGTTTTAATGAATTAGAGCAGAGTTGAGAGAGATGAACATGAGAAAAAAAATGGGAAATGGGCCAATTTCCCGGAGAAGACAAGCTTCGAGTAGACATCGAGCAATTTCCCAAAACACGGCCGAATCAATTCAAGCTCCGTCGGTTGTAAAGTCTTTAGGACAACTTTAATCGTGTGTAGCTTGAAGTACTGGTTAACACGCTCACACACATGTTTTTCACGATCGGCGAATAACCTATCAGGAAGATCTAGATCCCACATGTTCCTGAAGAAAAAAAGAGAAGATTTTCATCAGTTATTAGACCACCTGGAAAAAGTATGAACATGCAAACACGAAATTATAGATCTATGTTGATTTGTGAATATCTAAACCAGATCTAAAAAAATAGGTAAATAAACTAAGTGGGTCTGGGAATAGGAATGACTAATATAGATAGTTAGGATTTTGTTGCAAACGACGGAGAAATAGTAGATTCAAAACCAACGCCGGTGACTAGAAACACAAAAAAAACATAAATCGACCAAAGATTTCATTGAATAAGTACAAGATCTGGGAAGAAGAAACGGCAAATTTAGATAGGGTTTTTTTGACAACGACGGAGAAACATAAGCTTTAAAACCAACGATGGGACAGAGAAAAAAAACAAAAAAAAATTAGAAAATAAAACATCGTCAGTTAATGGACCAACAATAGATTTAATAGATATGCAAGCAAAAAGGTAAAGATCTATGTAGATGTATAAATAACCAAACCAGATCTAAGAAAATCGGTGAATAAGCAAAACGACAGAGAAACAGTGGCGTCGAAACCAACGACGGCGAAAGAGCAAACAAACGTTAAAATCCGACCAAATCGGCGAAAAACACGGAGAAGTGCAGGGAAACTCCGGTAAAAATGAAACCGAACAAAAACAAGATATACAAAGAGAAATACTCTCCATACCCTAGCAGAAGAAAAAAAACCTTGCAGAAATTGAGTAATAGAACCAACTGCGAGAAGAAACAAAACCGGAGAAAACAAACAGGGACTGAAACGAGAGAGAAAAATGCTTGACTTAGGGTTATGAGAGCGAAAAGTCAGGATGTAGCAGAAGAGAGAGGATGGACAGACTTTGGTTGAAGAAAGAGGAGCGCGTAAGGTTACAATGGGAAGAAAGAGTGGCTAAGTATTATCGTTGTCTTGGGTATAATGAGCCGACACCGAAAATTTTATTAATGTCCAACAGTAACGTCTCCTACCCAATTATCTCATGAATAATCATGTTGAAGTCTTCCATTTGGAAATATGTTTCCTAGAGCGGCCATTAATTAGTACTTTATACCGAACTGATTTTACACACTAAACTATTCATATTATCTATTGTTCGCAAAACTAATTTTCCTAAAAAGATATGATGTTCAAAGACTATTCTATCATATCATACGCTTTACTTATATCTGATTTGATAGCCATGAATTTACATATGTGTGATTTATTTTTACGTAAACCGTGAAATATCTCCTCGGCTATAAGAATTATCAGAAATTAGTTGAGCTGGCTCAAAGGCTTATTGAGTTTAGATTAACCTTGGTAAATTATTCTTTAGTCTTTGACAGCGAACTTTATTGAGTTTACATTTAATTCACTAAAAATGAAAATAATAAGAATACATTATTTGTTGATACAAATATGAATACATTATTTGAGTCCAGCAAGCCCAACAAAACAGGTGGTTGTGGGTAAATAAAAAAGTTGAATTCGTCGCAGAGCAAGTATAGGCCGAAGAGATACGTATATTTGATGTATCCAATTGTTAAGCTGGACATTAGTAAAAGCCCAACTAGATTTTTGAACCCTTTAACTGGCCGAACTTAATTTAGGGTTTCTTATCTTCATTTATAAGTCGCAAGGAACTGTACAAGGGTTTCTCAAGTTGAAACAATGACAATAACGATGTCAAATCTTCCAACGGATTTGGTAGAGGAGATTATCTCTAGGGTTCCTTTGAAATCTATGAGATCAGTGAGATTAACTTGCAAAAAGTGGAACGATTTGTTCAAAAGCCGGAGCTTTACGAAGATGCACATTAGCAAACAAGAACAAGCAGCTAGGGAATTAGGTCAAACTCGGATGATCATGATGATGGATTACAATGTTTATTTAATGGACATCGTCCTCAATGAAAATCCATCCACAGAGTCTCTAGGTAAACTTACTTGCCTAGACGATTCAGAACAAGTCAAGATTTATCAAGTATTTCATTGTGAGGGTTTATTGTTATGCATCTTGAAAGACGATGATACTAAGGTTGTTGTTTGGAATCCGTATTTGGGGCAAATGAGATGGATCCAAACTAGAAAGTATAACCACGCTAGTGGAGGGAAAGGACGAGATTTTTACATGTACGTACGCTCTTGGATACGAAAATAATAGCGAAAGCAGAACTCGTCGTAAACCCAAAATCTTGAGGTTTATAGATGATTTCAATCGTTACCCGAAGAACCCTGCTTTACGGTATGAAATATACGATTTTGATTCTGATTTATGGACTACTCTTGATGTCTTTCCACACTGTCGTATATTGTCCCACCATGGCATTTCTCTCAAGGGAAACACTTACTGGGGTGTTGTAGAACGGAACGCAAAGGCACACATTAAACATATAATCTGTTTTGATTTTACAAGTGAAAGATTTGGACCGTTTCTGCCTCTTCCTCTGCCGTTTTGGGATTGGAAGGCACAATGTGTTTCTCTATCTTCAGTTAGAGACGAGAAGATCGCGGCTTTCTTTCAAGAAAGGGGAACATATAAAGTTGAGATATGGATTACGACTAAGATTGAGGCCGAAAATGTCTCGTGGAGCAATTTCTTCACAACGAATATGCCATCATGTATTGGCTATAGGCTTAAGAGTTTCTTGATTGACGAGGAGAAACAAGTTGCTGTTGTTTTTGACAAAGAAGGAAAAAATCTATGCGATACTGTTCATATCATTGGAGAGGCTGGATGCTTGAGGAAAGTGGAGCTTGGAGAACCCGCAGAAAAAAAGTGTTTGCCACTTGTGTGCTCTTATGTTCCAAGTATAGTGCAAATCAAGCTACATAAAGGAGGCAAAAGGAAAGAACAAAGCGATTAGGAAAGGCATCAATATGATCAAAACATGTTAGACATATAAACGAATTACGAAGCAAGAGGAGGTGGCAAAAGGAGAATACGAATTAAACCAAAAAAAAAAGGAGAATACGAGAGTTGATTAGTCTCAATTTACAAAGTTTAAGGTTTTTTTCCTAGTCAGAATATGTCGTACATCTCAAATAAGTATTTGTTGTTTTCCTAGTTAGATTTTCACTAATAAAAAGTTTCTGCAGCCAGAGAAAGTGTTAGTGCTTATATTTCCTCAAAGTGCTTTGCTAATGAAATTTATTCTTTTGTGGTTGAGCCGGAAAACAAGTGTTTCTGGTAATTTTCATAGTCGATAATTTTTTTTGTAGGATTACCCTTCATGTGAACAAGACTTTAGTTTTTTTCTTTCTTACCAAACCGCTGGGTGATATCCATTAAAATGATTAGTTTGGTTTGAAATATCACATCCCCTTGGAATCTTGGTGATGAACTTATCTTCATAAATGGTGATGATGGTTTTTTCCAACCTCAGGAAATGAGTTGGTGAGTCAGAGATTTTATGCTGAGACACATTGTAAGAACCAACCCTACTTATATTATTCTCCTTTGTGGTCAGAAACCGGAGGTGGTTAATGCAAGTCGCTTGTAAAGATAATGTGTACTTGTCTCATACTCTACATTTGATGGGATTGTGTTGCGGCTTCTGACTACGGGTATGTGGTTTATCCGATACGTTTATTGTCTTAAATGTAATTTTTAGTGGTTATCTTTCTCCTCCTAAATATATTTTTTTAAAAAATATAAGGAGTTTACATACATTAACGAAGCGAAAAAAAAGAAAGAGATATTTCTAAAAACTAAGCCGGCGAAAAATGTTGAAATCTCTAGAGACAACAACATAACAAAAATAGTTAAAGTCAAAATTTTACCCATTAAATTTTAGTCATATTCATATGTTCTTCCCCAAGATTATAAATTTCTTTATCTCGATGGAAATTCCAAAAACCTCGCCGAAAACATCTTGTCTTTATGTCCTCGATTTACTAGACTTCTAAAACTAAAACATATGCGTTTTTACTCCAGTCTGATGGGTATCTCTCTTGATGTTTTGAAACCATCTGTCATCCATTGACGTCAGTAACGTAGAGATATACTCAAATAAGGTTCGACTAGAGAGAAATTAACAACAATTAAATATCGACCAGATATGATCGTGAACTCGTTGAAACTAGAAAAGTTTGCATAACTGCTTCGTATGCCTCCGCAAATGTGGAAAGTTGTAGATCGACCTGTTGAAAGCATTGAGAAAAAATCATCAAAGCAAAGAAAAAGAAACTGCGGCAAAAACTCAGTATAAAATAGCGGACTATCAAAACACAACAAAAAGAGGTCTTCACGAGACGAGTTTAGATTTAAAATTTTTATCACCTCACCGCAAGATGGGTTTAGGTTTTAAAATTTTTTCTTGCAAAAAGGCAAGTTTTGGATATATCATGACACTACAAATTGTGGGTTCATTGGGTTAGGGGTCTTGAGAGAGTTCTTAAAATACATACATCTTTCTATATATACAATATAAAATTTGCAAATATTTAATAGTATCTAAATTAGTTAACATTATTTTTCTTTAAGAATATATGTAATTCTATTTTGGAATATTGAGATTATTATTATTCAAAATAATATATATGCACTCATCTTATAATGTTATATTAAAACTGATTTTTTAGAATGTTCGCGATTGTAATTCAAATGTAACAAGTGCAAATATATTATTTATGTTCAAGAAAGCGTTAGGCGCTAAGCTAGCGGTAGAGCCATTGCCTAGCGTCTATAACGTATAAGCTGGTCTAGGCGATTTTAAGCAGTGTAAGCTATAAACCAAACACTATAGATATGATATTATACATAAAAATTAAATAAATTTATCGATTAGAAAAATAAAATAATAAATGGTAAAAGAAAAATTAGACCAAAAATTATTTAATTTATATCAAATAATATATCAAAATTTATTACTATGTATATGAAAATAAAACTTAGTTGAAAATAAAAAAAATACATTAAAACGAAACTTATGCAATTTTAGGCGGTCAAATCGGTTGTCTAGACGTTGTCTAAACGCCTAGCGCTTAGTCGGGGACGTGGCTTAGACGACCGCCTACACCACTCTATAGAACACTAATTTAGTCTAACTAACCTTACGAAACAGATTGTTTTGGTTAAACGAGTTGCAGAGATTTTTAAGTATGGGAGCAGAAAACTAATTAACTATGTAATATGAAGCATATGATCAGTGGCGGATCCAGAACAAAATTTTGGGTGGGGCACAAATTTTTTTATATAATTTTTATTTTAAATATTTAATATTTATATATTATTAAAAATATATATATATTAATAAAAAATAAAACAATGTAGAAAAAAATTAAAATTGACATTTAAATCAAAAAGGTCAACCAAAAAAACAAATTAAAAATAATATTATTTGAAAAACTAATAGAAAATATAAGAAAGAAAGAACCATTGAACAGGTATGAAGAGTTGGGTGAATTAATATACATGACACAACCAAATTGCCAAGTAATGTTTTAATGTTATTAACTACATGCGCAAATTTATAAATCAGTGTGGGGCACGTGCCCCACCACCTCTTCACCTAGATCCGCCCCTGCATATGATATAGCCTATAGGAATATGAGTATAATAAGAAATATATTAACTAAAACTAAATGTACTGAAAAATATAATTACTATTTTGAACAAATATATATATATATATATATATATATATATATATGTTACAAGTTACAACACAACATTTTATAATAAATAATAAAGAGTTGAATATCTCTAAAATCATTCACAACGTGACAAAATCAAAGTAATGGAATAGTGGATGCTATTATTACTTTCTTCTAACTAGTATAGTACATCATAGATTGTAAATAGATTGTTAATTAGCCAGGTGGTTGGGAGACAAATTTATATAATGCATCAATAAAAGAAACTTGTCTAGATAACAAACTGCCTATGCGTTCCGTTCACGACTAATATGTCCCAAAGTGTTAATCAGATTTGTGAGTTCCAGATTGTCAGTTTGTCACCATCATACCAGATTGTCTCTACTTGATTGGCTAAGAGAGATACGTATACTATACTTGGTGGAGGTGGAGAATGGGCCTGTGTATCAGATTGTTAAGTAGAAAAGCCCGACTAGAATCTGAAGCCTTTTAATTGGCCCAGCTTCATTTAGGGTTTCTTGGTCTTCAATTGTTCTAATTCTAAACCTTATGAGTCGCAAGGAATGGGAAAAGGGTTTCTCAACGTCCCTTGAATCAATGACGATGACGATGTCGATGTCAAATCTTCCAACGGATTTGGAAGAGGAGATTATCTCTAGGGTTCCTTTGAAATTTATGAGATCAGTAAGATTAACTTGTAAAAGGTGGAACGATTTGTTCAAAAGCCGGAGCTTTACGAAGATGCACATAGGCAAAGAAGAAGCAGCGGAAAGGGAACTAGGGCAGAAGCGGATGATCGTGATGAAGGATTACAATGTTTATTTAATGGGCATGGTCCTCGATGAAAATCCATCCAAAAAGTTTCTAGGTAAGCTTACTTGCCTAGACGATTCAGAACAAGTAAAGATATATCAAGTCTTTCATTGTGAGGGTTTATTGTTATGCATCTTGAAAGAAGATGATACTAAGATTGTCGTTTGGAATCCATATTTGGGGCACACAAGATGGATTCAAACCAGAAAGTATCACCGCGATATTGGATGGAAAGGACGAGATTTTTACAAGTATGCTCTCGGATACAAAAATAATAACGAAAGCAAATCTTGTCGTAGCCCCAAAATCTTGAGGTTTATAGATGATTTCAATCTTTACCCCAACAGCCCCGCTTTACGATATGAAATCTACGATTTTGATTCTGATTTATGGACTACTCTTGATGTCTCTCCACATTGGCGTATACTGACCCACCATGGCATTTCTCTCAAGGGAAACCATTACTGGGGCGCTGTAGAACGGAACAACACATACTCACACAATATTGAACATATAATTCGTTTTGATTTTACAAACGAGAGATTTGGACCGCTATTGCCTCTACCATTTAGGGCTTGGAATGCACACTTTGCTTCACTATCTTCGGTTAGAGAAGAGAAGATCGCGGCTTTATTTCACACAAGGCTAGCATATAAAGTTGAGATATGGATTACAACTAAGATTGAGGACGATAATGTGTTGTGGAGCAATTTTTTCACAATGAATATGCCATCATACCTTGGCGAGTGGCTTTCATATAAGAGTTACTTCATTGACGAGGAGAATAAAGTAGCTGTGGTTTTTGATAAAGAACGAAAAACTAGATGCAATACTATTAATATCATTGGAGAGGCTGGATGCTTGATGCAATCGGAGCTTGGAGAAACCGCAGACAGAAACTGTTGGCCACTTGTGTGCTCTTATGTTCCAAGTATAGTGCAAATCAGGCAACATAAAGGAGCCAAAATGAATTTGACCAAAACAGAAAAACAAAAAAGAGGAGCCAAAAGGAAAAGATAATAAAGCGATGAGTCTCAAAACGAAGCAAGCAAGAAGATCGGAGGTGGCAAAATGAGAAAACGAGAGTTGATTAGTCTCAATTTACAAAATCTAGTTTTTATATGTCTTTCATTTACCCTTTGTTTTATTTTAGCAATACAGTTTGTTTCTTCCCATCTTTACAATCCAATGTGAACAAAACTACAGTTTTTCTTAAAAGCTTTTACCAAACCGTTGGGTGATCCATTAAATGATTAGTTTGGTTTGAAATATCACATCTCTCTTGGTGAACTTATTTTCATAAATGGTCTTGATATCGTTTTTTCCAACCTCAGGTAATGATTTGGTGAGTCGGGAGATTTTATTCTACCCAATGTATATTATTCTCCTTTGTGGTCAGAACCCAGAGGTGGTTAATCCAAGTCGCAAGTAGAGAATATGTATACTTGTCTCAATGTCTCATACTATACAACATAGTGTAGTTTGAAACCTTTTGTTCTATGTTTTATTTAGCATATGTTTAAACAATTTATTTTGTTTTAAACTTTTGTTTTAAAATTAAGTTGTGTTTAATGAATACTAGTGGTTTTATTGGCTCATTATACATAGACTCACCTTACGCCTCAGCTCATGAATGTTCGATGAAACCTCACCGGAATTCTTCTCTCGTCGACCGGATCCTTTTTTCCCAATTTCTTCATGAAACCTCGCTACTGATTACCCTTAATTGCACTGATTTGACTTTTACAGATTTCGTCGGAAGAAATGTGCCGGCTCAATACTTTGATGGGCCCTAGGGCAAAAAAAAATTTGGGCCCTTAGAATTTTTTTTTTTTAGTGTTTTTGTGTTATAAAATTTTTTTTTTATGATATTTTTAATAAAAATTTAATTATTAAAACTTAAAAACAGTAAATAAAATTTTTTTGATCCCTTGTAAATTTTATTTTTATGTTGTAATCTATTTTTTTAATACTTTTGTAAAAATATTTTAAAAAATGGGTTCCTTAATTATTAGAACACGGGATTGGGTCCCTGGCCTACGTTCCAAGGGAAGAAAATCAAGCACTCCATGGAACAAGAATCTATCTAAAACTCTCGGAATGAATCCTTCCGATGTATGGAAAAAGAAAGGCCAAAAAAGAGGTAATATCAATTGCCCAAAAAAAGTATCGTGTTCTTGTTTTCTCTGCAGCTATTTTACTTGCTCTGTTTTCTAAAGCTTTGACTACAATCATCGCTATCATATCATATTATCAATACCGTAACTGCAGTATCTAACTGTAACCGCTTTAATCGGAGCGGAACCGTATTGAACCATAGGTTAAGGTTAAACAAAATAAACATAAAACCGTGGTCATGTCTACTTGACTGGCTAAACAAAATATACGTATACTACTTGGTGTATCAAATTGCAAAATTGGACATTAGTAAAAAGCCCGACTAGATTCTGAAGCCTTGAATTGGCCCAGTTTCATTTAGGGTTTCTTGGTCTACAATTGTTTTAAACCTTATGTGTCGCAAGGAATGGGAAAAGGGTTTCTCAAATTCTCAACGTCCCTTGTTTCAACTTAAAACAATGACAGTGACGATGACGATGTCAAATCTTCCAACGGATTTGGAAGAGGAGATTGTCTCCAGGGTTCCCTGGAAATTTATGAGATCAGTAAGATTAACTTGCAAAAAGTGGAACGCTTTGTTCAAAAGCCGGAGCTTTACGAAGATGCACATTGGCAAAGAAGAAGCAGCAGCAAGGGAACTAGGGCAAACTCGGATGATCGTAATGATTGATTACAATGTTTATTTAATGGGCATTGTCGTCAATGAAAATCCATCCACAGAGTCTCTAGGTAAACTTACTTGCCTTCAAGATTCAGAACAAGTCAAGATATATCAAGTATTTCATTGCAAAGGTTTATTGTTATGCATCTTGAAAGACGATGACACTAAGATTGTGGTTTGGAATCCGTATCTGGGGCAAACAAGATGGATCCAAACCAGAAAGTATTACCGTGATATTGAATGGAAAGGACGAGATTTTTACAAGTACGCTCTAGGATATGAAAATAATAGCGAAAACAAATCTTGTCGTAGTCCCAAAATCTTGAGGTTTATAGATGATTTCAAACGTTACCCCAACAACCCCGCTTTACGATATGAAATCTACGATTTTGATTCTGATTTATGGACTACTCTTGATGTCTCTCCATACTGGCGTATAATGTCCTACCAGGGCATTTCTGTCAAGGGAAACACTTACTGGGGCGTTGTAGAACGGAACGCAAATACACACATTGAACATATAATGTGTTTTGATTTTACAAGTGAGAGATTTGGACCGCTTCTCCCTCTGCCGTTTAAGGCTCAAGGTGCTCAGTTTGCGTTACTATCTTCGGTTAGAGATGAGAAGATCGCGGCTTTATTTCAAACACGCCTAACATATAAGGTGAAGATATGGATTACGACTAAGATTGATGCCAAAAATGTGTCATGGAGCAATTTCTTTACAGTGAAGATGACATACCTTGACCGGAGGCTTTCATTTAAGAGTTTCTTCATCGAAGAGGAGAAGAAAGTTGTTGTGGTTTTTAATAAACCAAAAACTCTATGTGACACTATTAAAATAATTGGAGAGGCTGGATGCTTGAGCGAATTGGAGCTTGGAGAACCCGCCAACAAAAATTGTTGGCCAGTTGGGTGCTCTTATGTTCCAAGTATAGTGAAAATCAAGCAACATAGAGAAGATAAAAGGAAAAGAACAAATTAAAGTGATTAGGAAAGGCATCGATATGATCAAAACATGTTAGACATGAAAAACGAACGAAGCAAGAGGATGTGGCAAAAGGAGAAAACGAGAGTTGATTAGTCTCAATTTACAAAGGCTTTGAATGGTTGTATAGTATGCAGCAAAGCGGACTAAAATCAGATCAGTCTGCACTTAATTCACCATTCACTATTCCGGACTAGTATGCACTGTTGCATATTGAAAATCTCCATACTAGTATGCACTTCAGCATACTTCTCCATACCATCATAAATTCACTGTTGGTACGCATTTTTTCAATCCACTCCCCAAAAGCTCCATACCAACATAAACTCCATACCAACATATAATTGTTTGCTCCATACTATAGTCCGACTTTCTGCATACTAAAATATTGGTATGCATTGTCCGGTCCGCACCGTACCTACCAACCATTCAAGACCAAAGACTAGTTTTATTATATGTCTGTCGTTTACCTTTTTTTCTTGTAGCAATATTAATTTGTCTCTTCGATTCTTCCCATCTATTGTTCAATATGAATAAGGTTTTATGTTTTTTAATTTTTACAAAACCACTAGGTAAACCAACCTCAGGAAATGATTTGGTGAGTCGGGTAATAATCCTACTTATATTCTCCTTTGTGGTCAGGTTGTTAATGCAAGTCGTAAACATAGAATATAGGTTGCAAGTGACACAAAAGCCTGGCTCAACTTTATAACCATCCCCACCTCTCTTGGAATTGAATATTTGTATTTTGAAACTTTTTTTTGGTTATTTTACTAGTAAAATCTGTTTATCAGTTCAAATTGTTTACTTATTAAAAACTTAATAGTAGGACTTGCATAGAATATGGATGAGATACCAAACTGCACTAAAAGAGCAAAACCATGACTATGAGTATGAAAGTTATAGGACTACAAACTCTAGAAAATACTCGATTTGGTGTCTTAAGAATGTAAACAACTTTGAGCCATATCCATTTTTCTACTAATTAATTACATAGAGAATACTCGTAGCAACATAGAAGAGAAACCAAACAGAACTAAAAATGACCACATATAATTAATTAATTACATAATGTTTTGGAGTTGCTTAAGGACACGGGTTACTAGGCTGCAAGCCCATCCTATGGATCCAAGCAACAACCTTGTTCCTGATTTTGGTGCTTTGTTAGCTGATGCTGAACCTTATCGAACGGTTGGTTAGAAAGCTTATATATCTTACTATCACTTGTCATGACATATATTTTGGTGTGAACAAGCTTTGTCATTTCTCCTAAGCACCTACATAGCCTCATCTTCAAGCTATTCATAAAGTTCCATTAGCTTAATGGGACTATAGGGCAAAAAATATTTTCAGGTAAAAGCTTTATGTGATTCGACTAGGTACATGTGTCAGGTAAAACTTAAAAAGCTTTATATGATTCAGATAGTCGAAGGTAAACTACGCTTAAATGGAAAAACATGTACGTAGACACCTCCATTGCAATTGCCACACCAGTGAGAACAAATCCAATAATTCTACGTTACGACCTCTTATGCATTATCTTCGTATCTTATGTTTTGAATAGAAAACAAAATACTAAATCACTTTACACAATCTCAAAAAATTAATGATAAAAAACGAGATACCAAAGGTGACAACTGACATGTTTGATAATTGTGTCACATATCTTTATTATCATTTGTGCTTTGGTGTCTCGATCGTCCCTTTTATCATTGTTGGTGATTATGTGTAAAATGATGTTTATATTTATTTCTGCCAAAAAATAGAGTACGAGGAGACGGCTGAAGAGGTAGCAACGTTGAATGATTGGAAATGCCCGAAGTGAATATTCAATTACAAACTTAGATGATATGAATAAATCCACTATTTTCTAGTTGATTTTGAATTGCAAACCTACAAATCTTAAGAGATCAAAATACTTTAAAACATTAAACATGATTAAATTGATGAAATTTGTTCTCAAGTTCTTTTGTTGAAGACATACCTTGGCTACTGTTAAACATACAATTAGGGATATCCTTAGAGATTATAGTTCTAAAAAATCAAGCAAACAAATTTATTAAATTTTAATATTTATAAGTAACTCTAAAGACCGCATTTTTCAAATTGCTTTAAGCCTCTAGATACTTAGGGACCGACCATGCTGATTATGAACAACACTGATTAGAACATATTTTACTCTGCTATCAAAATAATCAATCAGTTCCAACACATGAGAGAATACAAAAGACATGCTATCATACAATATATTCTCAGAAAATATTTATTCAACTGAAAGAGAAAACCAAACCTTGCTACGTACTTGGAGCACAACCGTGATATTGAATACGTGCAAAGGTAGAACGATCTTTACTTTTTGTTTTGTTTAGGAGTATATTCTTACTCTTCGGTTCTTCTATTTTTTTTCTTCTGGTTTATCATCCGATGGTTTTTCGACTTCTTTCTTATCCTCTTTTCTCATCCATTTTTTCATTTCGCATTATCATCCATCTTTGCAGCGATTTTGAACCTCGAACATAATGTATTTGGGCAACACATACACCAAACATGCATGTACTGAGTTTCTATAGATATATCCATATCCGTTGCTCATTTTGCAAATAGCCACAACATAATAACCAACAAAAATAGATTGTCGTGACTTGAGATCATAGCTATTTTATTACAATTCTTGCTTGCTCAACACATATCTCTTAATTGAAGCCAATTTTTCATCCATTTTTGAAACAAGTACTTTGGCCTTTGTTTGGGATATGAGGTTCTTGGGGTTTCTTTTTCGTACAAAAGTTCCGATGTTTGGAGTTGGAAAGTGATCAAGGAAGACTAATTTGTCTCTCTTGTGAATGAAATTGTTAAAATGATGTGATTCGTAACCCATATTGGTATTTTACTATAGTGATAGTTTATTCTTTGAAAAAAAAAACGTTTTGAATTTTGGATATTGGATCATGTCGTAGTTTGTATTTATTACTCCGCTAATCAAATTAGACGTTTTCATTTAGTGAGTTCACAAACTCGTACATGAAAGAATAAAATATATGCGGAGGTGGTACTAGACGTTCTCAGTGACTCGCGGAGGTGAAACTAGGGCGTTTTCGGTGACTCGCGGAGGTTGTTCTAGTGGTAGTAGAACTTTTAGCTACTAAATCCAAGGTAGAGGTGATGACTGGAGTTTATCAACAGTTCATTGTAGATATCCGAACCAAACTTGTTAGCCGTAGAAATAATGATAATGTTTGTTTTCGACACTTTTCTCAAAGAAGATACGAGAACCATGTTCAAGCTCTATGTTCTGACGTGAATCACTTTATCATTTTGTCACACATAACCAAAGTTGCTATTGTTGTTACTCCTTCTACCCCTCCCAAGTCCTAAAAAAAAAGATTTTAGGACTTTTATTAGTAATGAATAAAATAATGTGTGTCTACTTTTGACTTTTGTTAGTATTAATTGTACTTGTTAAATGAATCATTTTGCATGGAGACCAAAGAAAAAAGAAACAACGTACACCTAAACAACTTCGTTACTAGAGATGAACATTTAAACCAAACTGAACCGTAATAACTGAACTCAAACCGACCCAAACCAAACCTAAGCTTAGATTCAATAATTCGGTTATGTTTCTTTCTCAACCCAAATGAGTCAGAAAACTGAACCGAACCGATAACCTAATATATTTATTTAATTAAATAATTAATTATATTAATGATATTGTATATAAGTATATAACTAAATATGTAATTTTTTCATGGTTTATTTGAATTATTCAATTTAAACTTACAACTTCAACGTGTTGCTTACTTTAATATATTATCAAATTCAAAGTTCAAATGACAATGAACTAAAGAATTTTGTTTTGTTACATTAATTAATTTTTTGAACTGAACTAAAACCAAACAAAACCGAACCAAACATAAACTGATCCAAACACAAACCAAAATAAACTAATCTCGGTTGAGTTTGGTTAGATTTATGAGACCTGATTAAACCAAACGGAACCGAATCTAAACCGAACCAAAAGTTAAACCGAAATGTCCACCCTATCCGTTACCGGTTACTCCATCAAAATCACATGGATTAGTCTAACCGGGTCGTGACTCATTACATTGTCCATTGATCCGATCCGACCCGACTTGCAAGTAGTTAGAAAATGTGTAGCTTCTTCGTCTTCTTCTCCGTTACTACGAAAAAAAAAACCCAAAACCCAAAAAATCAACAAAAATGGAGATTCTCCGCAAATTCAAATTTCCCGGGAGATCCAAGTCTCCGATCTTTGCTTTCACAGTCACCGGCCTAGCTCTAACTGCCGTCACTAGCAGCGCCACCGCCGTGTCTATCTTCCGAGACTCTCCTTCCAATAAAATCGCGACGGCTGTTGAAGGCGTCGTCCGTTCTTCTCGCGCTATCTACTCCGTTCGTATCTTCCTTATCTCTATCGGTTTCATCATTTCCTCTTTCCAATTCATTCATTGGATCTCTTGTTGTCTACTTGTAGATCACTCTCACCGTCGCCGATTACAAGTATAGCTTGCGTAGATTACCAGCAGATTCCGATGAGTACCTTCAGAGATTAACAGAGGTATAATAATACTGATTTGAACTTATTGGTGGTCAAATTCTTTATTTTCTCACATTCGTGTTAAGTTTTGGTTTAAGGAATTGTAGTTATCATATAGTTGGTATATGTGGGCATGCAATACATTTATTTCGCGTAGTTGGTTGTACATTTCTAAACTTGGCATGTGTAGTCATGTATTCCGTTATACTTCGTGTAGCTGAGTATCTTTTTTCCTATTAATATCTCTAGGAGTTTGTTTATCTACCAGAGTTAGGCTCATTTTGCTTGTAGTTTGCATTACATTATGATCGCATTAATTTCGTGATCGGGGAAGGCAAGTTATTAGAGTAGTGATATGATTGATTGTTGCAGTATACTTCACTAGTTGTATATTACTATGTCTCTATATGGTAACATTCAGTCATTTTGATTGTGTAGGTTCATTCACGGTCTGCTAAACGAATTCTTAAGCTGTGTGAAAGTAATAAAGGTTTTTATGTGAAAGCTGGTCAGTTTGTGGCTACGTTGAAGCTGGTTCCGAAAGAGTACTCTTTGGCTCTTTCGTCGTTGCAGGACAAGGTAAGAATACTGTTATAGTTAAGTCCTTAAACATTTGTTTTCTTTGTTACAGTCTGAAGAAAGGATTCTAATTGTTTGTTTTGTTTCTAATTTGTTTTATCTTGTAAAATCTTTGTAGGCAGTTCCTTGTAATTTTCAAGAAATAAAACATGTCCTGACAAGTAATTTGGGTCAAAATTTAACAGAGATGTAAGTCTTTTAGAGTTATTCCAAAACCATCTGTGTATTAAGTTAAATGTCAGATTTTGTTTCTTGACTTGTGTTTTTGCAAGAGGTTTTAACATTGCTATTAGTTAAAATGTCAGATTTTTATCTTTTGATGAGGAACCAATTGCGGCAGCATCTATTGCTCAAGTGCATCATGCTGTATTGAAGAATCACCAGGAAGTAGCAGTAAAGGTTAACTCCTCATAACGATAACTGTTTTAATTTTCTATGTTCTTTCTGCAACAACTTGAAGAATCACCATGTTTTCATCATTCATTTGGGATACTTGAAAGATTCGTCTTTGAATATTTTCTTTCTCTTTTACTGTGAATCTTATTTACCATTCGTCATTTATGATGCTGCTTTTTTAAGACGTAACTGGGGCATACCTTGGTCCTCTTGATAATATTAAGTCACCAGATTCTCAATTTTTATGGATTTCTATTTTGGTGTTAATATAGGTGCAATACCCTGGATTGAAGCAGAACATGAAGTTGGATACAATGATCATGTCGTTCCTGTCAAAATCAGTGGCGAAGGTGCATGTATTTTCTTGTTGCCTTATATCTATACAAGAACATGAAGTTAGATTGAAACAAAATATGTTTTCGTACAAGCTGTTCATAAAATATGAAAGACGTCATATAACTAACTGATCTAGGATACTGGAATTTGATGGGAATAGGATATTTTGATGATAACATATTTGAGGTTTTAGATTTGAAGTTCGGAAAATATTTCCAGTGTGCTGCATTAGTTTATGCTGCCTTGCGAAAAGCTTGGGCATGGTCAGATTACGAGGACTTTGTTATTTTACTTCCTTCTAATTTCATTAGTTTTGCCGGTGATTGTGACATAAGCTTGTGTTGTTGTGGAAGGTGTTAATTGAGATTGATGATGCAATAACATGAACTGTCTGTGCATCTCTGATTCATATATTTATAGGCTGCATATCATATGCAGGCGCCTATTGTTTCTTAGAGTTCTTTCTTCCTTTTCCACTTCGCAGATATTTCCAGAATACAGATTTGATTGGCTAGTTTATGAATTCGTAAAGTCAATTTCCCAGGAACTTGGTCAGTAAACTAAAACTTCAGAACCAAGCACTGCATTGTGCACATGTGTTTGTGTTTTATTCTTCAAATGTTGAAAATGTCAATATCAGTGAGGCCTATATGTACACAATACGTGTTGTAGAATATTTATTACATTCTTTCTCTAGAGTTTTGTATAGTGAATCTGATGATTTCATCTCTGCTTTAATTTTCTTGTCCACAGATTTTATACAGGAGGCAAAAAATTCAGAGAGAATTGCCAAAAACTTTAAACATAACAAAATGATTACAATTCCTACGGTGTTTTGGGTATGACTTGAGAATTTTCATAACTATACCAGTATCATTGATTGCATGGTCTTTGATTTTGATGTCAATTTTTTTTTGCCCATAGTCTTAGTAGTTCGTACATGTTGAATCGGCATTTTGTTTTCTTAATATTGTCATCCATATTAATATTCAGGAGTTCACAACCACTCAAGTCCTGACAATGCAGTTTTGCAAGGGTTTCAAGGTAATGATGTTCAACACAGTTAATCAATTATACAGTTTATCTGTTATCCTAGATCTGAATTATGTTAAGAATGAAGTCTGAAGCAATCTCAAACAATTTAATTCCTTAAAAGTAGTTAGAAATGAGATTGGTGTTTAAAGTTTTATAGCTAAAAGGCTGAAATATGGAAAAATCATGTAAATTTCTTAAAAGGACTACAGTGTTGGAGAAAGAATGTTGGAATTTGGTTATAACGCCTAGAAAGCACTTGATCATTTCAGATAGTTAACTTGTCTAGTAATAAAAAATTAGTATCTCATGAAGTTCTATGCAATAAATAGTTGATGTACATTATCTGTGATTAATTTAAAACGCAATATATTTTGATTTTCCCTTTGCTATAGATTTGAATCTGGGATAAATTTTTCAAACCAGATACCTCTTTGAGTTTCATTTGTGGTTTACTTATGTAACTTAACATTATATTTTATATCCTTAGAGATCCTCATGCAGCTTATCGTGTGTATTGTAATTCTTGTACGTTCAACCAACTCAAATTTCCTTAGGTTTCAGGTTGACGATGTGGAATCCCTCAAAAGCACTAATGTAAGTCCAGAAAAGGTTGGTAACGACTTCTTATGCATAAGTTAAGAAATACAGCTTTGGCCTGTGGCAAGCATTTGACCTGTCAAATATACGCTTCTGATTTATTTACTGAAGCATGAAAGTTTTTTCCCATATTACCATAGGTTGCTAAAGTGTTGGTTGAAGTGTTTGCTGAAATGATATTTGTTCACGGATTCATACATGGTGATCCGCATCCTGGAAATATACTAGTTTCTCCTGGAGGCCAGAATGGTTTCTCGCTAGGTACCTTTTGTGTTCGTAATTCTATTATGCCCTCTCACTATTTCCAGATTCTAATCATAGAACTTTTAATCTTCTTCAAAATTACTACTGGATGGAAAGTTTTGCTAGACCATGGGAACTGTAAAACATTGGATGAAGCATTTAGGCGGGACTTTTGTCGGTTGTGGGAGGCTTTGATTCTTCTAGACTCAAACAAGATACAAGAATTAGGTAAACAGTTTGGAGTTGGAAAATATGCCAAATTCTTCCCCGTCATTTTCACCGGAAGAACTAGTGACAGGTATATATGCGCTCTTTCTCTCCAGCATTGTTTTGTAGTAAAACTGAAATAGTAGACTAGACTTTGTTGATCCTGAAGATAAAGTATGATAATAAGACCGTAGAGACAACGATGCATACTTTGGGTGCCGTTTACATTTTTACATGCAAAAGGACTTATTCTTGTTCCTGCCTCTTCTTGGTAATAGCAAATCAGGACTGGGAAAAGGAATGTCTATACAAGAGAGGCAAAAACTGAAACAAGAGCTCAAGCTTCTGAGATTGGAAGATGTTACAACTTTCATGGGGTCTCTTCCACCTGACTTTCTAACTGTACTGCGAACAGAGTACAATCCTCGATCCTCGGTTATTTAGAAATTGAATCTGGAAATAATTTTATTTATGACCTCCTTGTTTTGATTGATCTCAGTGGACTCATACGTTCAATCACTCTGAAGTTAGGTGCTCCACAACGGGTGAGACTACTCGCTTATGCGAAATATGCGGTATACGGGCTTGGCTACAAACCAACTTCTGAATCAGGTTACTTTGTTTGAGAATTTCAACTTATCTATTCAATTTTATCAAGGATGAAGCTATAGATTTTGGTTTTGCTCTATCCAGATTTTGTTGAGAAGTCAATAATCTCCAGATCGGTAATGTTAATGAGTTACCTTCGGTTACGTTTTATTCTAGGTAAGAAACTACTATCCAAATGATCAAATTATACTCAAAACTCTTGTGTGTAAATTTCAAACTATTTTTTTTTTGGTATCAGAATTGATGGAACTCTTTCAAGGAATGAAGAAGCTAAAACATACCATCTACGGTTTCTATGGGCAACTCGTTGGCAGTATCACAAATAGTGTAAAGCGAATTATATGCAGCATATGAAATTATTATTATGATGTAGAAATTGGTTCAAAAGTGTCTTTGAAATATTATTTATCTGGACGGATATAAGCGAATCGACTCTTTGGCATTTGATGTTGTCACAGATAATCAGAACTAGGAAGTTAGGAACCCATATAATTTGTGGGTTTGGTATTTTAATTTATCCCTAAATTTGTCCCACATGAATTATTAACATGTTCCCAAGATCCAAGTATAATGAATACATAGAAAATATCTTTGAAGATGGAGGAAATGAAATGATCGAGTTAGATTTGAGGAAGACGTGAAAGGCTGAAACCAATGACTCTCTGTGCAACGAACTTTAATCAAAGAAAATCCAAGAACCGACCTGACCACATCGGTTACTCTTGGTTTAAACCGAGAATTGAAGAATAAATAACTCTAGTTGCATTGGAACTTGGAAGGTTTTCAGAAGGTAATAAATATCAAATTAAAATTTATTTTTCATATATGAAATTGTAGAGCTTTAAATTTTATTTTATTCAAAGATTCATTTCCATATATACTTTATTATTTTGTTGACTAACTAATGTAAATCTTTTTCTTTTTCTAAAAGAGTTAAATTGGACAAGAATTAATTTTGATAGAAGTCCTAGAACTTAATCTATTTGAAATTACGTTTCTATATTTATTAAATTTATGTATTTACTTATATTTTCTTTATTTATTATCTTAATATTTCAAAAACAATCGAAATTTAAATCTTAATTTTACAAAATTTTCTCTTTCTACCGGGTTTTGTAACTATTTTGTATTTTATTATTTTAATTGAAAATATTTTATTTCCTTTAGATTAAATTACTTCTGAACTTTTTTTTAAAATGAAATATTATAAATAACCAAAAATTCTTAGAATTTATTTATTGAAAAATATTATCATTTTTCACATTTTTTCTTGACTACCGAAATCATGTCATATGTTTTCTTCCAAGAAAGTTAAAGTTGATATATATATATATATATATATATATATATATATATAATGTTTTGTTAAAAGTATATTTTATTATTTATTGTTTAGTACCTTTTTGTTTAAGTAAAAAATCTTTTATTGCTTCTTAGTAAAAACAAATTCTGAATTTCCTTTTAGAAAATGTTTCCCAAATTATTTTATTCCAATTATGTTAAACTGGATTTACTTGAGAATTATTTTCTGTATTTACTTCCAAAAAAAGAGTTATGTTGTGGACTAATTTTTATTTTTTTCGTTTTATATATACTCTCAACACGTTGGGTGTAGTATTTTTCATAACCAAACTAACTAAGATCCATGAGTAAAGTGATATTTTCTCCTTCTCGTTTCTTCTCTTTATCGAATCCTCAATCAATTGAGAGGAAGAATGTGAGGGAAATCAAACTCACTAGATATCTCAACAAATTGTTAAGTGAATATAAGTATGTAATTATCTCCTTTTGTATATAAATATTTTTTTCAATTTTATATATTGATATTGGGTGGGTGTGAATCTTTACAAATAAAGATTTGCGTTTGAATTGATTTTCTTTTGCATCGTTGGTGCTTGGGAGTTCCTCGCATTGCTCTTAATTTCCATAAAAAATGAGCATACAATTTTTTTTAAAAAATATTCAAATATTTACTAACCATAACTATACTTGGATTTAGGGATTTGTAAAAAGAGGCAAAGGATCTCATGTAACTTTCAGATTTTGAGCTATGACTCTAAGGTATGTACTTTATCACTTTAATTTGCTATTTTATTGATGCTTGATTAAATTTTAAATACCTTTGTAATTAAAGAAGTAAGTTCTGCTTTTGTTTTTTTATATATGATTTCGTTAGGTTGTGAAATTGAAAGCATGATTTAACATTTTTTTAGTTGTTTGATTTCTTTCTCTATGAGAAATTAAAACATAATCCATCTATATATAATATATAGTTTTCTTAAAATTTTCTATTGTAATATTGGGTGCGTAAATTTATATAAAAAAAAAATTTGTTAGTGATTTGATTTTATTATACCATACTTTTGGCATCGCCGCTATTGGGTTCCTCCCATCGTTCATATTACAAAATAATATAATAAGATATATTTATTAAATTAAAAATAAAATTAAAAAACACTTCGATGAAAACAAAATTATCTTTTCTTATTACCGTGATTCTTCTTTTCATTATTAACCAGGCGATTAAAAGTTTCATTTTAATGAGCAATCTGTAAATCCTACTTTTGGCGTGGTTGAAATCATAGAGAATTTAAAATAAATATAAGTTTTTTACTAAAAATTTATTCACTACAAATGTATTTGGATTTAGGGATTTGGAAGTGTAACAGGTGAATCACAGATAAGTTTCAGATTTCAGAGTACAACGCAAAATTAGGTAAATACTTTTTTGCATTATTTATTTTTTTGTTGGTGTGATTAACCGTCATAAAAATTTGTAAATAAATCAATTGTGATATAGTATTTATATCCGATTTTGCTATGTTGAGTGAAATTTTTAAAAAGCATATTTTGATATTTTTTGATGATTTGTTTTACAATATAATTAAAATTTGATTTTTGATTGGTTTTCTAATTTAGAGGATAAATATGTACGTCCAAAAAATTAGATTTATATATCCAAGCTGTGTGATTCCAAGGGTTTGTATATCAAGAAGGTAAAAAAAATTTCAATTTATTTTATCTAAATTTCATATAAAACCTCTGCTAAGAAAAATTGTTCTAGAAATTTATCGTCTTTAGGGATATCTAATATGAAAGGTAAAGTATATATATAAAATTTTCATTTTATTAAGCTTTAAATACTAGTTCTCTATATGAATCCAAAAGTTTTAATTTTAAGGTTAGTAAATCTAAATCTGACTTTAATCATACCACAACAGCATCATAAGATGAAGATAAAGTACCAAACAATCCTACAAAAGCAATGTTGTCTTGAACATGTAAGAAAGGTTGGTGGTTACCTGGTTGGATCTCAACAGAAACCATCCGAGAAACTGAAGGTTGATCTATCCTTGCCCGTTTAGTTTTACGACAACTTCCACTAATTGGTACATTCCTTAAAGCCCCACCATCAGTCCAATATCTACGATAGTCCTTGCAGAAGTAGCACGGTTGAGTCTCACTGTAGTTGTTGTAGTAACAAAACAGTGTTGTTAGAATCACATTTTGACAACACTAAGTTTTGTTATTACATAAACTACTGTGAGACTTACATGTGCCACTTGTGCAAGAACTGTCGCAGATACTGAACTCATGGTGGAGTTTTAAGGAACGTTCTAATTGGTGGAAGTTGTCGTAAACCAAGCGGACAAGAGTAGACCAACCTTTGGTTTCTCGGATGGTTTATGTTGAGATCTAACTAGGTAACCATCAACCTTAGCTTTCTTATATGTTTAAGATAACATCAAGTTTATAGGATCGTTTGGTGCTTTAGTTTGAAGGTTAGTAAAGTTAAATCTTAGATACTTTGTGGTATTTTAGAAAAAATGTGTAGTATTTTTTTTAGAATAACCATAAATATTTATTTTTTTTGTAAAATGGTAAATAATTTTTTTTAAAAATGAAAGTCATTTTAGAATATATTTTTTTGAAATTTATATTATTATTTAACTATTTAAACTATTTTCTAATATTATAATACTCAGATAAAAATATTTACTATTAGTTTCATTAAAATACTATATAATAGTAATACTAGAAAAATTAACCGGCCCAAAAGTACGGAAATAGAACCAAACCAAAAATTTAAAATACTCTAATGGATCCTACACTTTAGAACGAAAGAACCAAAACATAATCGGTACCGAACTGAAAACACCCGAAATACGGAAGGACACACACAAATATTAGTTATTTTTAGACACACTATTCGAAATACCTAAAATATCAAAAAAAAATACTCAGAAAAATATCCAAAATACCAGAACATACCAAAAAATACTAAACCCAAAAATACCCAAAAAAGTGAAGGGATCTGAAAGTGCAGAACTGAAAAAACCGGACCGAACCGAATAAAACCAAACTCGGAACTGACCCAAATAGCCAACCCCACCTACCAGATAAGAGATTGAGGAAATGAGACATTCAAATTTTACCAAATTTCTTCAGTTTCTTAAGCTTTGATGCTGAGTCTTGCTTTGAGCTCATCAACGACTACATCGATGAAATTCTCTGTGTTCATGTAAGTGTGAAAGCTTGGAAACCCGATAACAAACAAACGTAAATCTTAGTAATCTTGATGAGAACATGGACTTAAAGGCAATAATTGAAATTGTTGAAATATACCATGAGCCGTGAATGATGAGTGCAATATCTTTGGTCATTTTCCCTGACTCCACTGTCCCAACACAAGCGGCTTCAAGCTTTTCGGTGAACTTCAAAAGTTGTGTTGTCATCTAACCTAACCCTATTTTGAAGCCATGTACACATAAGAATTATTCTAGCGTCACACGTGTATTAATCAATGTGTTAGGATCATTATTTAATTACTCAAAACTTATGTGATCACTTTGGCATAAAGTAATTATATGGTTCATAAGTGTTATAGAAAATTAATGTGTGAATACACCTATTAATTCCTAATTCGATGAGGGGCCGAATTATGAATTATCTCTATATAAATAGAGAGGTATGGTCCTCAAGAAAAACCCAACCAAAATTAAAGAAACTAATTGCATTCCATCATCAAATACCTAAAGCTATTTAGGATTTGCTTTGTAAGGCTTAATCCCAAATTCAAAACCTAAGCTATGGATTCATCAGGTACGTTTCCTCTTATGTTACTAATCATCAGAAACTATCATGGATTTATGGTTTATGGAATTATAAAAATCTTTCAATTGGAAGTAGAGCTCCATGTTTAGTTTCTTTTTGATAATCAGTTTAATAAGTAATAAATTTAGATTAATTTGTTGAAAATTTTATATTATAAAGTCTGTTTTTCCTGAAAGGTTCAGGTTTATATAAAGTATTATAGAATATATGGATTAAGTTTTGATGTTATGTCTTAAGGATATGCATGTTTAGATCTAGTGCAGTAATTATTCTAATGAAAACAAACATTTGTAGATCTTAGATCTGAAACTAAGATCTTTAGATTCTCCTTATACTGTTATAATTTTTGAAATTCTGGAAATTTTTCGAAAACTTTTGAACATAATTTTTGGATCTGATCGGCCTCGGTGACTGGTTTCATAAAATTCTTAGATATTTATATGTAAATAATGTCACTTAGAAGAGTCGAACCCTACACGGGCATACGTTATCGAATCTTTTCCTTTCTTTTTCAACCAAATCATTTCCTTCCTTCTACAATCATTTTGCGAGATATGATTTTCTTGCACAAAGAGCCCAGGCTACTAGATATATATATATATATATATATATATCTTGAATGCATGTTTAAAATTAATATTTAAATTTTGATTGTATAAGTTTAATATTTAAAGTAGATTTATTGAAGCAAGACGTTTACCAAAGTGACCTCTCTTGTGGATATTTTTCTATGGAAAGTATAGTGTATGTATATTCATGCGAATATTAAGTCGACCCGAATGTAAGTTTATATTTGGCCGAATCGCATGCATAACTGTAATGATAATCATGTGATAATTATTGCAAATAAACATATGAATGATACATTAATATCCAAGGATATTTTTTTCATTTATCATATATTATTGTGAGTGTTTGATCGTTACAACGAGAGTATCGCTAGCTGTTAATATCGCTAGATATTGATGTTGCACTTGATATCTTGAGATGGGTTGTATAGTCTTTTATAATTTCTTATTAATTTACTTCAGTTAAGTAGTGAGTAACTAAAAACTTTTTCTCTCTTTTACGAAAATTTGCTAAAGTATCTCCAAATTAAAGTTTAGTTCCAACTCTTATTAAGTCCAACAATGTAGTATGGAAAACAAAAATTAAGATTTTTCTAGAATAAAGCTGCTAAAGGTCCACACTAAAAGGAGCAAACTAAGCTTGTTGATATATGCTTCTTTTATAAGGAAAATGGATATCTAAAGAAAGAGGGCCAAAAGTGCAACATCTTGTGTGGATATATAGGCACAAACCTCTATATGATCTGTATTGAGGTTCATTTAGCTGAAATACCTAGAAACACTTGGTGATTAGACTAAGAATAACAAGTGACGCCGATGTTTCACTGGATTGATGACTAAGTTACCGAAAATAACCTAATGATGAAAAACGCATTCATGTTGGTAATAGAATTCGGGTACACTTGGAGGCAATTGCCTCATTTAGACTATTATTCAATGCTGGTCGTTTTTAGGATTTGAAAGACACTTTTTTGTACCATCATTCAGACGGACTTTTTTTTTTTTTTTTAGATAGATATAGTAATTCATGTCTAAGTGAGATCGGAAAAGCTACTTTATCTTTAAACTCAGTTTTGGTTGGGACTGGTAGGTTTTTGGACAATCACAGTGTTTATATGCTTGACACTGTAGTGTCTCATGATGAGAGCTTAAGCGTTGAATCAAAGGGTACTACAGAGATTGAGAATGCAAGTTCAGGAACTTTATAGCACAAACGCTAGGTCACATCTTAAGAAATTGAGTTGAGCGACATGTGTCATTTGGTATATTGAGTTATGTTGTGTATATTTTGATTATTGTGTAAATTGTATTAAAATGAAAACATATTAAACATAAGAAATCAAAATTTTGTGTTAATTGCATTATACATAAGAGATTAGGTGCATATAGAGCTACAAAATTGAGTTGATATATACGGATATTTCTAGACGCTTCCCTACAATATCTTGGAATGGTCAACAATACTTCATATCATTTATCGACAAGTACTCTCGATATTTTGTTTCTTATTAATGAAAAGTCAAGAGTCTTTAGACGTGTTTAAAAAATTTTAAGGCTGAGGTTGAGAACCAACTAGACTAAAGGATAAAGTCTGTCAAATCTGATCATGGAGGTAAATATTACGTTGGAATGATGGTTCAGGGTTAACAACGTCCAAGAATATTTTCTAAAGACCTGGAGGAGAGTGAAATTGTCATATATTCTATAATGCATGGTTTTCCTACCATGAATGACATGTCAGAATGGAAAGACACAACCACACTCTTAAGAACATGTTAAGGAATATGAATTGTTATTCTACCTTACCTTAATCACTCTAGGGAGAGACACTAGAGATTGCAGCTTACATTCTTATTTTGACTGATTTTAGGGCTATAAATTTTTATGATCTTCCACTGAAAAAATCATTTAAGACGAGAACATATACGATCTTTAAGGATGTTTAATTTGGAGAAAAAATGTAAGAGACATCATATTTGATAAAGAATCGGTATAATGTCTTAAAAACGATTCGTAAAGTTGCTTCGGATAAAGCTAATTTCGAACCTCAAATTGATACTAAATTTTTTCCCTAGTTACATATAAAAATGATATTGATCATAAGGTTAAATTCAAAATCCTCAAGAACAAGGGCATGTACGATCCACTAGAGAAAAGAGAAACGCTATTTTGGATAATTACGTAGTGTTTTCTATGGAACATGAGAAAAATCAAACTAAGAATGATGATATCCTATAACTTCAGCCAGACAATAAGTAGTTCCATTTCTGAAAAGTGGATTAATGGTATGTAAAAAGAGTATAAGTCGATACTAGACAATAAGATTTAGGATCTTCTCTCATTACCAAAATTGGAAAAGAAACAACCATTGGTTGCAAATGGATATTTAATACTAAGAGGGAGTCAAGTGGTAATATGGAAAGATTTAAGGCTCGTCTAGTGACTAAAGGTTATACTAATAAGGAAGTGATTGTGTAAAAAACAAAAAATTCTTCCGTTTCAAAAAGATTCTTTTGGTCAACCCATCTATGGGATAAAAACAGAGATTTCTCGTCAATGGTACCATAAGTTTCATAAGGTAATCATCTCATTTGGTTTTAAGGTGAATTTTGTTGAAGATTGTGTGTATCACAAGTTTAGTGGGAGTGAATGTATTATGTTAGTTTTGTATGTAGATGACATATTGTTGGCCACTAGCAATATAGGCATTATGTTGCATGAGACAAAGAGATTTCTTAAGAAAACTTTGAGTTAAAAGATCTTAGTGAACAATCTTCTAAATTCAAAATCAAGACTCACAAAGATTAAAATCGAGGGATTCTACGAATATCACAAAAAGGTATATCGATAATGTATTTGAGAGATTTGGCATGCATGATTAGAAATCAGACAATACACTAGTTACTAAAGGAGACAAAATTTGTCTTATTCTCTACCCTAAGAAAAATTTAGAGATTCGGAAAAATGCAGAAGATTCCTTATAGGTGTGTAGGAGAGAATCTCAACTACGCTCAAGTCAGTACGGATATGGATATATCGTACATTGTTGGAGTTTTGGGCAGATACTTACGTAATCCAGGTTTAGACCATTGGAAAGCAGCCACAAGGGTCATTAGGTACCTGGAAAGAAAAAAAGACGATATGCTCACTTATCAGAGTTCAGATAATTCAGAGACAATTGGGTAATATGATTCTAATTTTGCTAGATGTCAAAATAGTAGAGAATCTACATCATGTTTTGTTTTTGGCTGAAAATTCCCTAAAGAATTGAAAGACCACTAAAGATATATTGTGACAATATGTGAACTGTTTTTTTTTTGCTCCATTAACAACTGGAGCTACCTTAAGTCTAATCATATTGATATTAAGTTAAAGGCACTAGATAGATTTCCAACAAAGTACATAGTGTAGATCCTCTTACAAAAAGAATTGTACCCTATGTTTTTCATGAGCATACTGCTCGAAAGGGTATTTTGGTGTTTGAAGATCACTTGGATTAGTGGGAGTTTATCATTTGGTTTTGGGTTCTATGTTTGGGTTGTGTTTAGGCACATTTTCTGATCATAAATAAAGTTTATAGTTTTCGTTTACACTATGTCTAATAAAGTTAAAGGATCTCAATAAAGTAAGACCAATTGAAACTTGACATGTGTTGATCACTTTTCATGTGATTTTCATGCGGGAGATTGTTAGAATTATTTGGGGCATTATTTAATTAGTCAAAACTTATGTGATCACTCTTGTATAAAGTACATGACATGTGGTATAAGTATTATGAAAAATTAATGTGGGGATACACTTTGTAATTCTTAATTTGAAGAAGGGACAAAATAGGATTTATCTCTATCTAAATAGAGTCCCCAAATCAAACATAACCGGAAATAAATAAACTTTATGCATTCCATCACCATAGACCTAAAGCTATTTAGGGTTTGCTTTGGAAGACATATTCCCAAATTCAGAGCCTTAGCTATAGATTCATCATATATTCTTCTGCTTACACTATTAATCATCATAAACTAGCATGGATTTATGGTTTATCGAATTCTAAAATATCTTTCGGTTCATTCATTCGCTTATGTAATCATCTTCTTTCTAATGAAACATTATCACAGATGTTTTATTTTTGTTACATGTGTGCAAGTTCACGAGTCCAAGCAAAAATGGAGGTTATGCTGGTTGTGCTTGTCTCACCACCTTTTTGATATCTTGAAGTGACGGGTGACAGTGCAATGGGTCACTTCAGCTTCAATCATCTTTACATCCAGGTAGACCCTAATGAAAATACACAAGAATTGTAAAAACGGAAACATTGAATCATGTAACAGCCTAACAAAAGATTTTGTCATAGAATAGAAGAGAACTTGTGAGGCTGTTACATTCTAAAACACATTAGTAGAACCAAGCTAACGAGAAACATAAGAAAACACATGTGAATCCAAGAACATAATGTGTAAGACATACATAAGCACTTATGGGGAAATTCATTCACTAAAACACAAACCTTGTGCCAAGAAATCATTTTGGACATCACCATCATAGTTTTTGCATGTCCACACATATAGCTTCCCGCGCTCTTAAGAGAATAGACCACCATATCATCAATGAGATGTTGTTTAAACCTACCCAATTTAACCATTTAGGTTATTGTCAGTAAAAGGTAACATAAAGGACCATGTTATTCCAAGGATGAAAAACCAAACATGTGCTTAGTTGATTTTTATTTGTGGTTTACTCATACATTTAACATAATAATTTATATCTTTAGAGATCTTCATGCAGTTTCTTGTTTGTACTATGATTCTTGTATGTTCAACCAACTCAAATTTCAGGTTGACGATGTGAAATCTCTCAAACACACTAGTATAAGTCCAGAAAAAACGGTTTGTGACTTCTTATTTTTTTGCTGAAGCAGTAAATTTTTTCCCATAGTACTATAGTGCTAAAGTACATACATGGTGATCCCATGATGGATTCAACTCGACCTCTCACTGGTTCCAGATTCTCATTATAGAACGTTTAATCTTACTCTTCAAATTTTACGGTCGGATCAAAAGTTTTGCTAAATGATTGGATGAAGGATTTAGACAGGACTTTTGTGAGTTTTTGGTGACGGAATCAAAAAATATTTTTATTTATGACCTATATTGTTTTGATCGATATCAGATGAGTCATACATTTACACTATGAAGTTAGGTGCTCCACAACAGGTGCGACTACACTCCTACGCGGTATACCGGCTTGGATACAAACTAACTTCTGAACCAGATAACTTTCTTAAGAATTACAATTTAAAGTTTGATCGTGGATAATTTATAAGCAAGATTTTACTTATGTATTTAATTTTTTCAAGGATAAAGCTATAGATTTTGGTTTTGATCTTTCCAAATTTTGTTAAGAAGTAGATAGTATCTAGATCTGTATTGTTTATTAGCTACCGTCAGTTACATCTTATTCTGGGTAAAAAACTATTGTCTTACCGATCAAATTATAAAAAAAAACTAGTGTATAAATATAAGATTATCTTTTGGTTTCAAAATTTATACAACTCTTTCAAGGAGTGAAGAAGCTAAAATATACCATCTATGGTTTATATGGAAAACTCTTCAAGAGTATCACAAATAGTGTAAAGCGAGTTACATATAGAATATGAAAATATTATGATGTAGCAAAAGTATCGCATATATAAGTAAAATCGATTATTTAGCATTTGATGTTGTCACAGATAATCATAACTAGAAAATCATAAACCCATACAATTTGTTTGTTTGCTATTTTCTTTTATCCCTAAATTTTCTCCGCATGAATTATAAACATGTTCTCAGGATCCATGTTTAATTAATACGTAGAAAGATATCCTTGAAGATGGAGGAAATGAAATAATTGAATTAGATTTGACGAAGACTTAAAAGGCTAAAACCAAAAACTCTCTCGGTACAGCGAACTTTAATAAAAGATAAGCTACCATATCGGTACTCTTGGTTTATACCGACTCTTGAAAACCAAATAACCGTCGTTGTATTGGAAGGTTTTCAGAAAGTAACAAATGTCAATATTAAATTTATTATTAACATATATGAAATTGCAAAACTTTAAATTTGAAAGATTTATTTCCAGATATACTTTATTGTTTTCTTGACTAACTAATGAAATCTTTTTCGTTTTCTAAAAGAGTTAAATAGAAGAGAACTAATTTTTATATAATTTAATATATTTAAAATTACCTTTCTCTATATATGAAATTGTATCTCCTTATACTTACTTTAGATTTTTCTGACTATATACATTCTAATATTATTAAAAATTATTGAAATTAAATCTTAATTTGACATAATTGTCTCTTTCTACTAGGTTTTGTAATTATTGTTTATTTTTTTATTATTTTTATATTCCATTTCCTTTAGATTAAATTATTTTTGAACTGTTTTATAATATTATAAAAATATTCTTAGAATTTGTTAATTGAAAAATATTTTAATCTTTCACATTTTATCTTGACTACTAAAAGCATGTCACCATTTGTTTTCTTCTAAGAAAGTTAAAGTTGATATATATTTAATTTAATTTTTTTAATACTATATTTTATTATTTATTTTTATTAACTTTTCATTTTAAGTAAGAAATATTTGTTGACTAAGAATCATTTTCTGTATTTATTTCCAAAGGAAGAGTTATTTTTTTTGTTGACTAATTTTATTTTGTTTTTTGTTCTATATATGTTCTCAACATGTTAGATGCAGTATTTTTCAAAATCCAACTAACTAAGATCCATGAGTAAGTGTATTTTTTCCTTCTCATTCTCGAATCCATAATAATTAAGAGGAAGAAGGCGAGGCAAACCAATCTCACTAGATCTCTGAACAAATTGTCAAGTGAATATAAGTATGTGATTATTTCCTTATATATATTTCAGTTTTAGATCTTGATATTGGGTATGTGAATCTTTACGAATAAATATTTGGGATTGATTTGATTTTTGCATCGTTGGTGCTTGGGAGTTCCTCGTATTGTTCATATAATACAATTATAAAGATATATATAACATGATAATTATAAAGTTATTTTATAGATGTATTAGTTTAGTTTTTCATAAAAATAAGTATTTTTCTCATTCCCTGAATTCTTATCTTAGGCGGGATAAAAATCATAAAGCATTGAAATATTTATTCACCACAACTATACTTGGATTTAGGGATTTGCAAGAGGAACAGAAGGATCACATATTACTTTTGAGCATATGATTCTAAGGTAATTACTTTATCACTTTAATTTGCTAGTTTATTGATCCTTGATTATAGCTTAAATACCTTTGTAAAGAAGTAAATTCTAATTTAGTTTTTATATATGATTTTGTTAGGTTCTGTGAAATTTAAATGTATGATTTAACATTTTTGAGTAATTTGCTTGAATTGTTGTTAGTAATTTGATTTGGTGCGAAAATCTAAAACAAATTTTAACGGGTGCATGAATCTAAAACAAATTTTATTTGTTAGTGAATTGATTTGGTGCATGAATCTAAAACAAATTTATTTTTTAGTGATTTGATTTTATTATACCTTATGTTTGGCATTGTTGTTGGGTTCTTCCCATAGTTCTCATTACTGCAATATAATACGATATACGTACTAAATTAAAAAAAAAAAAACTGCAAAAAAATTAGACGATAAAAGTTTCATGATGAGCAATATGTCATTCTTGTCTTTGGCAGGATTGGAATCATAGAGCATTTAAAAAAGGTATAAGTTTTTCACTACTAATTTATTCATCACAAACATATTTGGATTTAGGGATTTGGAAGTGTAACAGACGAATCACAAATAAGTTTCAGAGTTCAGAGTACAACTCTAAATAAGGTAAATACTATTACGCTTTATTTTCTTTGTTTTATTGATGTCAGATTAACATTCAAATATCTAAGTAAATAAGTCAATCATGATATAGTTTTTGTTTTTTTATCTGATGTTGCTTGTTGAGTGAAAAAAAAAACATAGTTTCACATATTTTTGTTTGACTTTTTATTTTATTTACATAATAATTAAAATCTAACTCTTTGATTGGTTGCCCAATCTGGAAGATAAAAGTTTACGTATCAAAAATTAGATTTATAGATTTAAGCTAAACAACTGGCTTGAGAATTAATTAAGTAAAAAGCTGGAAACAAAAAAAGACAAAGAAAGTATACTAAACACCTTCAAATCTATACTTAGAAGAAATATAATTTTGATTGGTCATATTAAATACTCCATCTCCGAGTAAAAGGAGAGAGGCTTCTTCTTTTGTTTTCCACGTCAGAGCATTGTGTTCCTCCTTCAAGCAAATATATCTTAAACCTGACGTAAGGTTAAAAGTTTTCTATGAACCATCAACTATGCATCTTACTAATCGATTAGTCCTTCCAATGTCTCTTTTCATTCAAACAAATATAATTAACTTAAAACGGTTTTGAAAACCAAATTTGACGTCTTTAGTCTAAAAGCATTATGTCATAAGGTAAATTTTAGCCTCATGTGCTAAATAATCCGTGAAATATAAGATAAAGAGAAGAGAAAAAAAATTTGATCATTAATTCTCATAAACTCATCCAAATGCGTCGAGAAAGCAAGCCAATCTGTCAGTGTCGATGTCATTGCTTCAACTTAGAAGAATCAGTTCCAAATGCCACTGTCATATGCCGGTTCACGATCATGCAGATTATGTGGTCTAGATAGGTGCTTCAATTTCTAAGTAAAAGAGGAAGAGGTTTCTTTGTACACTACGAGCTGCTATTCTAACCCATTCGACCTTATCCCAAAAGAAAAACCAACCACACTATGAAAGTATCTCATTCTTTTTCCATGAAATATCAGTGTAGCATCGAAAGCCAGTAAAACATGGAGTTACGGAAGCTGGTGAGGATTCATATTGCTCCTCGGAAGTGTCGTTAAGCTAATTCTTATGGTTGAGCTTTGTTAATAGCTATCTTAATAATCTCTTTCGGATATCTATCTATATACTTAAAATCCTTATCAATATGAGTTTTTCTTATATAAATACTCCAAGGAAAAGTAATATCCTCACAAAACTCTGGTAATCGCCAAAATAAGTAAATCTAAAATAGTATAACTATTGGTTGTAGAAAACACTCTCAGAGCCAAAGGTATCTGTAACATGTCCCATGTTAGTAATATTGTTGGACATTCATTGAGTGCATGATTGGTTGTTTTTTTATCTACCCCACACTATATACATTGAGCCCATTGAACATAACCACAGACATCTATATTTCTCATTTTCAAAGTAAACGATGAAAAAATTGTTTAAACTTTCCACATAAATTATCCCATTTTTAAAATGCTCTTTTATTTCCACGAAACGTAAACGAGGTCTGGATTGTGAACAAAATTGAGCAGTCCAGTATTTACTCGTTTTGGTGTAATGTGAATTTAATGTATTCCTCTTAAGTACGTTTGTAAACATAAATACTTCGAGTAATTGGGATATTTTCAGCATCCATTAGAGCATTAAAAATCTTTAAATGCCATCTTTAGTCCTTGGATTTACTAATTGGTTGACCTTTAAGTAAAGATGAAAAAGTATGTCCCTTACATTTTTCTGGTCTCGGCTTTTCATTAGGTAGCCATGAATCGTTCTAAACCATTAACGAGTAGAGGGCTAGAAAAAGATTGGATCATAACAAGGATGAGCTCTCAATTAAGGGACTCGATTGAGGAACAACTTGAACCAACTATCTTGGTTATTCCTTCTTTAAACAGAGGTCTACCTAATATAGTACTTCTCCATCTATATAAATGAAAGTTATTTTTTTCTTGGTTGGGTTGGATTTCCACCATGGCGATTTTCTGATTTCGATTATCTTTTTAGTGCTTAATTGTCTAGAAAATCTATTCTACAATACAGACAAACTAAAGAATTGTAAAAAATTATATAACCAAATCCATACATATAATTCAAAAATGGTACCGATATAGGAATTAGGAATGGGAAATGCAGAATAGAAACAAATCTCTTCTCTGAATTCTGAAAATACTATATAGTACAACGATTGGATGTCATTCCAAATCTAAAGATTGAAAGATTCTTCATGCGTATAATTGAATGAGAGTAGTGTTAAGAAGAGACTCTTATCACGTCTTCTTTTTCTTAGTCGACTAAAACCCCATTAGTTAAACAATTAATTTACGCAATAATAGACAAAGAGAAGTTACGAAATTGACCAAACCAATTTTTCAATTGTAGTCCCCAAGTTTTTTTAGATTTCTTATGACTTATCCACTATGTATATATATATATATATAGTAGAGAGATTTCTCTCAAACTTCCAATGTAGGACAAATCCACTTTGCCTATACGTGTCACTTTCAAGCAAGAAACTTTGGACAAGTATTTCTCATCCAAACAAACTCAAATTTTGACTAATGAGTACATTAAATTATAGTGCTCGCGGCAAAGCGATCTCATAATTCAAGAATTCTGATAAAATATTTTACAAAAAAAATACTCTAATAATGTGTCGGCGCAAACATATCTTAAAATTGGGTTTCAACATGTTGAGCCCTATGTCAATTGTATAATTGTCACATAATTTAAACTATCTCGAGCTCTTTTTGTTTGATTCCATTCTCTATGAAAAATAAATATCATGTCTATGATTCTGAAAATCTTAATATTTGGATTATCCTCAAAAAAAAAAAGAAAAAAATCAACTAACCATATAACAGAAAAATTGCTATGAACTCAAAATTAACAGATGTGATTATTTTCAATACCAGGTTTTCCATCCTCTAATTACTTAAGTTATTAGGCCCCTCAAGGGTTTGGTGACTAATGATAACAAACTTGCTTTAGTTTTATATAGTTTTTACTGTATTATTATTCTAAGTAGGAGATTTGCTGTCCCGAGAAGTAATATGGATGGGATTTAAAACTTGGGTTTTTACAATAACGCTTTCCAATAAAAAAATATTAAATATTATTCATTAAAAAAACTAAAAAGGATAAAGTATCTTCATAACCTATATTATATAAATTTACTAGGGTTAGGCATTAGTACCCGCTACTCGTCCTCAATCCATTACATGAATTGTAGTTATCTCTAAAAATAAAGTATGTGTAGTTTTGGTTTGAGTAAAAAGCATCATAATTCTAGTATTCACGGATAATGTCGGATATCGGATATCAATTTTTAAACTATTTGTCACGTACATGCATTAGTACATAACCCATATATCGCTCTAAAATATATATATATCAAAAAAGATTAGATTGGGAGGAGATGAGAGATGAATTAATCTTGGAAGAAATCAGAATCGATCAGAAGTTTCTATTATTTTCTCACTTATCATAATCTTGTGATGCTTTTCAATGGAAGTCGCACCAACATTTCAAATGTCATTTTTGGAATACTTATTTATGCAAACATACAACACATAACTAATTTAATTAAATATTTATATCTAGAGCTTTTCATTTCATTGGTTATGTGTTATTTGTTTGCATAAATAAATATTTCGGAAATGACATTTAAAGTGCTGGTACGACTTTCTTTAAAAAACATTAACAAGATTCATATTAGTGAAAAAAGAATGAAAACTTTTTATCCATTTTGATTTCTTCCGATATTACTTCATGTCTCTTAACTCTTCATGAGTCAACATAATTTGTTATAACTGATGGAAGTATTACATCCTTCTCTATTATCAATTCAATAATTTGAAGCATAATTTTTAGAATTAGTTAACAGAAGTGATGATAATTTTTTGTTATCATTAAATAAATGATGTAAGATGATATTGTGTTTACTAACTCCTTCTATATCTATCTTGGGATAATAAGAGAACATTCATTAGTAAACACAACCAAAATTTTATAAAAATATTTAAAAATATTTGAAATTTTAAAATATGATTAAATGTAAAAAAATGTACATGTTGTTTTATTAACACAAACCTTTTGAAAATATTTTAGTTGAATGTTTGTTCATTCCGAACTTCAATCTTATTTTAAAATTTCAAATATTTTTAAACATTCCGAACTTCATTGATGCAAACAAAATTTCATACAAAATACCTTACGATATGTTTCGGAATGTTTGTTCTAAGAGATTCGGCGGATATAAACACATAAATAATTTTTATAAATTAGATCATTTAATAGAACCAAAAATTTAACTCAAATGATAAAACTATCAAACCATGTCAACGATGCATATAAAAAGTATGTCGTTATGATTTTTTTTTTAATATGACTTTGTGTGAAATATTTTTTGTAGTTATGTCATCTAGCTAAGGTAAATTTTTTGTTCTGTTAAAGGATCTAACTCATAAATTTTGAGTGTGTGTTTATATTTGACAAATCTCTTAGAACAAATATTATGAGATATATATTAAGAAATTTAGTGTAAAATTTAGTTCGCATTTATGAAGAGACTTCAAATTTGATTAAAATATTTATGAAATGTATGTTCTAGTAAAACAACGTTTACGATTTCTATATTCAATTTCATTTTAAGTTGTCATACACTTACATAAAAGTATTGGTTGTTTTTATCAATAAATATTTTCTTATGCTCTCATAATTTCTCGTTGTTTGTTTGTTTATGTTCTGATTAGTGATTTTTTGGATCAAAAGGTAAGAAAATTCAAGTTTGGTATAGAAAAATCATCTAAATTTTATATAAAACATCTTCTAAGAAAAAATGTTTTATAAATTTATCATCTTTAGGAATGAGACAATAATCTAATATTCTGTCCAATATAATCTGAAAGGTAAAGTATATAAAGTTTTCGTTTTATTAAGCTTAACATACAAGTTTCCAATATGAATCCCAAAGTTTTTAATTTTAATGTTAACATATCTAGATCTCACTTTGATCTACTTCTTCGTATAATTTTCTTAAAGTATAAGCGTGATACATATATTTATTTAAGATATTTTGTTGTAAGTTAGAAAAGAAAAAAAAGGTGTCATATTTTTTAGAATAAGCACAAAATTTTATAGTTTTAAAATTGGTAAATTGAGTAAATTAAAAAAAAAAAACAAAAGAAAATGAAAGTAATTTTATAGAAATTTGTTTTTTTTGGGATTTCTATTATTATTTTAACCATGATGTTTTCAATCATGTAGTTAAAATCAATTCTTTAAGGTTTAGATTTGAAATTTGACATTACTTTTAAGAGTCTATATTTGTGAATTTTAAGATCTTTGCAATATATCTTGAATTTTGATTGTAATTATTTACTTATGAAACTTTAAAGAGAATCATTTCAAATAGCTTAATATAAAAAGATTTTAAAATTCTTTTATTTTTGAATAACACTGGATTTTAATGAAGTATTTAAAATCTTAGTTGAATAACACTAAACTTTAAAATCTATTAAGCATGATTTACAAATGTAAGATCTAATAACACAATATTTCAAATCATGATTTTAGAATTATTAATTCAATAACAGTAGAGTAGTGTTGAATTTCAATTCTATCAAAATCTATGATTGGACAATACCCATAATGAACCATGCTTTCAAATCTGGTGTTATTGGATGTTATAGATTTTAAAATTTGGTGTTATTCGATTAACATTTTAAATTTTTTATTAAATCCAATGTTATTCAAAACTAAAAGACTTTTTAAATTTTTGTATATTAAGTCATTTGAAATAAAATCTCGTGGGAGTTTCATTAATAAATTACTAGAATCCAAAATCCAAGTAAATAAAATCTTTGCAACGATGAATGATTAAGTATTGACAAAACAAAAAAATGTGTCAATCAAATCGTGTCAGAGACAAAGTTACAATACGTACCCTTTCTCCCAAAAAGCTTTCTATCAGAAACTACAGTTTCCGAAAAATACTCCTATCTTCTTTCTGTCTAAATAAATGAAGCAATCTCAATCGGCAAAACGGTCTATCACTCTACGTTCGCTCTTTCGTCTCTGTCCTTCCTAGGTGGTATCAAAGCTAACACTCTCGCCCGTCGCATTCGCAAACATCACAGGATACAGAGATGAGTGAGAATGCGATGATGAAGGAAATTACTTGTGGTCGGAGATGAAGAGAAGAGAAGGGTGGTAATGGAGAATAGGGGACTAAATTACAAGTCTGAAAAGTGTTACTTGTTTCTTACTAGCCCAGTTTAAACGAAAAGGTTGCTCAGAATTTGGCATAGTCGTTCCATTAAACTCCTGCAAAACCTTATCAGCTACATCATGGGAATCAAACTCCACAAATCCATATCCTTCTGATAGACCATTGTGCTTATTACGAATCACCTTCAGCGAAACAATCTGTATCTGTATTAAACATAAAGTACACACACCTTTAGACCAAATTCACAAGAAACAGAGATAAAACAGAGTCATCGAGTTACATAGATAAAAAAAAGCAAACTTTATATGATAAATGCTGAAAAGGGCATCTTTTTAAAGTCAAAAGCATTAAAAGTCAACGAAAACAGAATCAAGAAAGAGTTAATACACAATCTAAGACCATCGGCAAATGTGTTTGTGTGGGTGTAAGTATTTTTTTAGTATTATAATTTAAAGCAAAAGAGAAAAGAGAAAGAAAGAGATAGAGAGAAAAAGTGTTACACCCGAGTGTAAACTTACACCCGGGTGTGAAGAGAGAAACAATTTTTTCGTTTTTTTAATACCTACACCCCAAAACTCATACCCACCTGCTTGCCCCACTGCCCATGCTCTAAGACACTAATCAAGAGATACATAGCAATAATGACAGAGAGAGAGAAACAAAACCTCGTCGCCGGAAGCAAAAGCAGAATTAAGATAAGCCTCATCCATCCAATGATGCAAATCACCAACCCAAATGGTTTTATTCTCACGAGATTGATGGTGAAGGTGGTGGTGATTCGGATATTGATGAGAAGGTGAGAACGGCAGCGGTGGCGGCGGAGTCGGAGATGTTTTTGGTTGATTCTCCTCTTCTTCAACCGGCTGTTGCGGCGGCGGAGGAGGAGGTGGTGGTTGATTGTCGACGACCAACGGCTGAGAATCCGAGGATTTGGATTGGGATTGAATCTTGACGTCTGCCATTAAATTTTGCGGCTATGAAGTGATTGTGATGCGATGTGAGATTTAGGGTTAGTATCGGTTTCGGACCAAACAGGGGAAGTTTTGAGAGTTGAGTTTATATTGTGGTAACTGGCAAATACGGGTCCGGTTTATGGGTGTTTCTAGGTTTAAACTTTAAAGTCATCCTAGTTTAGTGAAAACCGTTGGATTGTACGGAGAGATAGAGAGAGTTAGATCTTAACCGTCGGTTTTTTTCTTTGTTCGTTATGTTGCTATTATGAGTTAGATTCTGTCGCATGATGTTTTATTTAACATTTTAGTTTTAAGAAAGCTATATGCTATTATTAATGGTTTAAGTTTGCTATCTATAATTATTTCTTTGTGTTTTTTAATTTTCTTTTAGTAATAGTCCATATATATTTTACTCATATCCTTCTTGGATTTTTTTTTTTTGAACACCATCCTTCTTGTAACTTACTTTCCAATTGCTTATTGTAAATTTTTAAAATCTATTTAGTGTTTTACACCGCAAATACGAATTGAGATAACTTGTCAAATATAGTAAAATATTAGCGAGGACGTAGAGACTATCCTGGAAACAAATTACCAATCTCTAAACTTAAAAGTCGAAAATCATATGCTACTAATACTAATTATATGTGAGAAACTTTTTTCAAATAATTATATATTATAATTTGAATCCTCAAAAAAACACTAATGATTCTGATTATTTGTTTAGCCAGTAAAACATAGGACATCAATCTTGATAGTCTGTATAATTTCTACGATTGTAACCTTAAGTATTTTTGTTGGTTACTTCCATAGTTTACTTTTCCATCAGATTCATCACGCCCACTTGTTCTTGCTGTATATATGCTTGGACCTTACCTATTATTACTGTTGCATAGTAAAATTGCTCAGGGTCTCTTTATTCAAGTTTAACTTCGAGGAAAAAAAAATACCACTAAATAATTTGGGGTTTACATTTTAAATTAAAATATTAGAATTTGGAGAAACAGTATAACTCTAAGTAACTATGATTCCTTAAGGTTTTGGCCGTGGCTAAATAGCACCGGAGAATAGTCATTTACGCATTACATCATCATCACCACAACCATTATTTCTCTTTGCTTCGATCACCACCGCCGGTACTATTATTGACTTTCAACCTAACACTAAAAGCATACATAATTTTGCCTGAGAAACAACTCATATTAGAAACTCAAATAATAATGAAAAGCATTATAATTTATAAATGTAGAAGTGATTATAAGAGTGGATATTGCTTAAGATTGAGGAAATTTGTGAAAGAAAAAGAATTTTTTTTTTGTCAAAAGTAGGATCTGTTGGTCTTAAAAAATAAATATGTTGGTTGTTTTCTATATAAAAAGGATGTAAAATGTAACTTTACTTTTCTTTTAGTAAATACAAAGTGATTTACAACGGATAGTCCGGATTTCGCATGTGTATAGGGAGTCCAATCGTCTTGCGGATGGATTGGCGAACTATGTGTTTTCTCTTCCTTTAAGTTTTCATAAGTTTGTTGTTGTTCGGCCTGGTATGGCGTCAATTTCTTTTGAGGACATTAGTGGGTCTTCACGACCACGTTCGGTTAGGATGTAATTTTAATTTTGTTATGAATAAATGGGAGTGACAATGTCTCCCCTCCTCTTACCAAAAAAAAAAAAAGTGATTTACAACAGATGAGCAAATAGAGAAAGCTCGGACCTTACTTTCTTTTTCTTGCATAGCTGATAAGTTAAAAGCATATGAATTTGACTTCGCGCGCAATCATAATTAGTTCCCCTGCATTACCATCATTGAAGAATTTAGGTTCCCCTGTTTTATTTTATTTCCGAAATATTTTACTTCTTTTCTATGTTGAATAAGATAAGCACATATACTGTATTTGTTGAGTGGTGGGAGTTAATAATTATGTTTAGGGAGAAAACTAACCTTGTCAAAAACTACGTAGGGACTGAGCTTCATTGGAGGCTTATCAACTATAGATAGCATCATCTTCGTACATTCAAGTCAAGAACACATGAAAACCATTATATGCATGTCAGGTAATCAACAAATATTTCCCTTACGAAAGATGCATTAGCAGATATAACATAATATAGCATATAATGTTGTTATTTTAAAACTAAGTACACATTCTTAAGAAAAATCTAGAAACCTTTTTTTAATGGAAAGGCTGAAGACATCAAAATATGAGTAGCTTCGAGAATTACCTCTAAATACTGAATCAACATAGCAAATAATTTTGTAAGATATATGAGAGATCTCCCATAACTATATAACAATAATAAAGTGGGATCGGTACAAGGAACCCTAGAAATAAAACCTTTTGGAAGTCTTTTTCACTTTCACCGTATCCTCTTCTTCTTTTGTCTTCTCCTCGTCTAGCCGTGCCTATGGGTAAGAAAAAAGGCATTTGCCTCAGGTATTCAAAATATAATGATTGTTTAGGGCCTCGAATTCTTGAAAATGGTGCGTATCAGAATGGTTTTGAGGAACCCTGTTATCCTGAGTAACCAGGGTTCGATCCCTCTCCCCTGTTTCTTCCATTTAATTTTTTTTATTCCACTTTTAAGTGACTTTATTCACTTTCTTCCTTTTAAAACAGTTGGAACCTTCAAAATATTTATTAACTTAACATATATATACTAATTCATCTTTATAGTAGTTTTGTTTGTGAATTATGATGATACAAAAATAAATTAAAATCTTTAGAAACATATCTTTGAGATCGTATCCAATTGGAAAAAAAAACATAAAATTATGAGAACTTGGTGATTGGTGAAAGAGTTTATTAAAAACAAAGGACGAAAAATTATGTCTTAGTTTGATTATTAATGCTTTGTTTTCAATGATTTATATAGTTTCGAAATGCTTTTATTTTCAAAAAAATTATGGGAAGGCCTCAAATTTTAACTTTGCCTTAAGCCCCGATAAGTCTGGGCACGGCACGGTATAAACCCCACACTTCATCTTTGATACTATTGATTTAAAAACCCTAATTTACAGGAAAAGTTGCATAGGGAATACTAACTTTGACGCAAACACAACCAAAAATAGCACCACTACAGAATATGGGGACAAACCTGATTGAAGCTAGATGTTATTAGCAAGAAGAAAGAAGAGACGTTTATGTGAGAGATCACGGAAGAGGATAAATAATTGACTTTTAGGTAGAACGTATGAAGAATTTTAATGGAAAACAAAATCTAGCGTTACAAAGACAATGGGAGAGGGATCGTCGTTGTAAATAAGTTTGTTTACAGAAGGGTTATTACATTTAATTTGTTTAACTCTAAATTTATTGGATAATGAGTTGAGTTAAGTTGGGTTAACCATTTTGACACCCCTAGGTATTCCACGTGGCTTTTGTTGAATAATTACTTTTTATTAGTAAGAGATTTTCTTTTCATTGTAACTGTTCAAGTTTTTTGGTCTAATAAAAAAAGAAGTCGAGCATGGCTTGGTACCTGTGTATTCTGGTAAAACCTACGTGGATTTTTAACCTAAAAGACCCTAATATTAATTTCATGAATAGATAAAGAAAAAAAAAAAGGATGTGATAACCAATCAATCAAACATAAAATTCGAGATCTGAATAAAAATGGAAAAATGTCGCAATATTTTGGAAATATTATAAGAGAGGAAACAAATCGTTCTCAACATTCCTCTCCACCAAAGTTACATTTTTTATTCCTCCTGATCCCAACCAACCCCACCAACCAGATAAGAGACTCAGACGTTCGAATTTTACCAAATTTCTTCAGTTTCTTAAGCTTGGAGTCTTGCTTTGAGCTCAGCAGCGACAGCATCGATGAACTCCTCTGTGTTCAGGTAAGTGTCCCTCGAAAGCCTGAAAAATCCGACAGCAAACAAACTAAATCTAAGTGATATTGATGCGAACATGAACTTAGGCAGTAAAAGTAGAAATTGTAGAACTATACTTTGAGCCGTGAATGATGAGTGCAAGATCTTTGGTCATTTTCCCTGACTCCACTGTCCCAACACAAGCGGCTTCGAGCTTCTCAGTGAAATCCAAGAGTTTTGCGTTGTCATCTAACTTAGCCCTGTTTTGAAGACATGTACATTCATTCGCTTATGTAACCAACTTCCTTCTAATGAATATTAATATGGATGTTTTATTTTTGTTACCTGTGTGCAAGTCCACGAGTCCAAGCAAAAATGGAGGCTATGCTGTTTGTGCTGGTCTCACCACCTTTCTGATGAACCCTGAAGTGACGGGTGACAGTTCCATGGGCGGCTTCAGCTTCAATCGTCTTTCCATCTGGGCAGACCTAATGAAAATACACAACAGTTGTAAAAGCAGAAACTTAGAATCATGTAACAGCCTAGCAGAAGATTGTGTGACAATATAGCTAGGAACTTGTGAGAATTATACCAGAACAGATGTCATCAATCCAAGTGACCCGAATCCTAAAACACATTATAAGAAACAATCAGTTAACAAGAAACATAATGACTCACATATGAACATAGCACCATAATGTGTAAGATAGACATAAGTACTTAACGGCATATTCATTTACGATTACACTAACCTTGTGCCAAGAAATCACTTTGGACATCACCATCATAGTTTTTGCATGCCCACACATAGCCTCCCTCACTCTTAAGAGCGTAGGCCACCATATCATCAATGAGACGGTGTTCATACCTACCCAATTTAATCATTTAGATTCTTATCAGTAAAAGGTAATATCAGGGACCATGATATTCCAAAAATGAAAAAACAAAGAGACAGCTCACCAGATTCCAGCAGCCTCATACTTTGACTTCCAGCTGGCTTCATAGACTTCTTGGAAGATGTCTTTGAATCTTAATAGGAAAACAAAAAAGTAACCAACATCAAACTTCAAAGACAAAACTATATTATTAACCATGAGCAAAAGGACTATATGATAAAATGTAATGAAAACTAACTGTCACATACCTGCCATCGTATTTCTTAAGAATGGTATTCTTTGTGCTAAGATAAAGTGGCCACTTTTTCTCATAAGCAGTGTTCATCGATGCATCAGCAAAAGCACGGATGGACTGCATTATAAGAGAATAATATAACTCATCTTGGAAGACAATCTCCAAAAGAACAAGTAATTTGGACTGTAGTTGGAAGAGGTAAGCATAACTATACCTCATCAGTGTTGTACATTGCCATAGCAACACCACCTTCACCAGTAAATGTAAAGACTTCGGTTTCAGTTTTTCCATCTTTTCCCTCTGAAAATCAAAGACATTCAGATATTATTAATACCTAATGAAATATGGAAAAAGAAAAGAAAAAACATTTCAAAATTATGCAATGCCAACTTTCAATGACAAGACTAATGGAAGGTAGTAAGGTTACCAAAGGTCATGGTCAGTTTTCCTGGTCCCATGATTACAGCATCAGTGGCACGATACTGATCACCAAAAGCATGCCTACCAATGCAAATCGGCTTTGTCCAGCCTGGAGAAAACAAGACATATTCTCAGAACCCTTTGAAATAAAATTGTTAATGCAACTAGGCCATCGTCAATAATTACCTGGGACAAGCTTGGGAACATTTTTGCAGATAATTGGTTCTCTAAATACAGTTCCTGTGAGAAACAAACACAGTATATAAGTCAACAGAGAATGACACTGGATATGCTTAAAACATACGATTGTGTATAATTTACCATTCAGGATATTCCTGATGGTCCCATTTGGACTTCTCCACATCTGCTTCAAGCCAAATTCCGTGACACGGCCTTCATCTGCAATGAGAAAAGTTCAACACTCAGTAAAACAAAAACACAGGTAAAAAATGTTCAACTGCAAAATATCTATCAAGACAAACCTGGAGTGATGGTGGCACACTTGATCGCCACATTGTACCTAAAACAAAAAAATTAACATAATAATTCACACCAAGTATAACAGAGATGCAACATCATTCCAGTATATTTCAAGCTCAAACACACATACTTCTTAGTGGCTTCAGCACTTTCAACAGTAACTTTGTCATCCGTAGCATCACGATGAGGAAGACCAAGATCAAAGTACTTGATATCCAACTCCACAAAAGGGGTAATAAGCTGCAAAAATTCAACCAGAAAAAATTCAAAATACGCGTAAACACGAACCACACACATTAAAATGCATCAAAACAAGTTAGCTTAATACCTTATCCTTGATAGACTTCCAGATAACCCTAGTCATTTCATCACCTACATTACACAAGCCAACGAAGCATAAAACGTAAGTAATCAACACCAAATATCGAAACTATTTCGCCGATTCACATTTGTCAAACATATAATGAAATCCACACTGAAAACGAGTCCAGATTGTTCATTAGATAAACTTAATTCAATCAATCTCATGAACAGAGCTTGACGTTTTATCGATCTATAACGTAATCACAAACCAAAACCAAATCAATCAACGAGTTTACACATACGTAGATTCCAGAGATCAGATCAGAAACGAACAACGAAACTTCGATAAAATCTAGGCAAGCGAAGGTAAACAATACGTTTCATTTTCGTATTCAATCAACGAAGAGATCTGACTATAGAAAGCGATACAGAGGAGAAGGAGAAGGAAGATCTCACCATCCATTTCGACGATGGGATTTGCCACCTTGATCTTCTCAAACGCCATGGTTTTTTTTCTTTCGGTTTTTGTAAGAGTGACGGAATTAATCGATCGGATTGGATATTCCGATCGTCGGAGATCTAGAAACGAGAGAAGATCAAGCCGGAGAAGAAGATCGTCGAAGGAGGAGCTGGTGGTGAGTGATGTGAAGTAGGTGAAATAGCTTGTGGACGGGTCTTGAGGTTGTATTTATGCTATTTAAAATTTGGATTATGTTATTTTGACCCCGTTATTATTATCTGTTTGATTTTGGTCCCTACTTTGATTTTTCGTTGTATAGCCGCCACTTATTGTATAAAAGGGTCCCAGTATCAAAAATTCAAATGTCATATTCTAAGTTTTAACCTCATCCATTACTGTTTATAAAACAAAGTTTTGAAATATAATTATAAGCTTTACCTTTTTTTTGATGTAAAATTTTACCTAAAATTATAAAATTAATTGTTTTGTTGGTGTGAATTTAAAATGTTGGAGAAGAAGAATTAGAGAATATATTTATATCATTGCTGTCACATTATATTTTCTTTATCAATCAAAATCAAAACAAGAAAATAATCTTTAATATGTATTTGGTATCAAAATTATTTAGAAACAAATATTTCTTACATTAGCATTTTTATTATATTAATTTATACTAGAAGATTTTCTAAGTTTTTCGCATTTAGAAAATGATTAAAAACATTTGACTGAAATAAAATTAGAGCGTTTATTTTTGTATTTATTACCATTATTGATTAGTTGGATCAGAACACAGAAAAGTGGTCACTTCACATGCACTTTAGGGTGGGGATGGTCCACTAGAAATATTGTAATATCCCAATTTCTCTCTTCCGTAAAAGATGCTGACCACCTAACCAGATCCACTTTGTTCAATTTTTTTTTTTTCGCAACACAAGTTCACAAGTTGTTATATTACCCCGTAAAATATGTTTGTATATATATACTATATTATATGCAATTTTTTGATGCGAATGATATTTTATATTAAAATATTACTACTATATATTACATGAGAATTTTTTAATTTCCCATAAAAAATGACATCATATGTCAATAAAATTTAGACATGAAACATAAAACATATGTAGTTAATTAATGTCATTAGTAATCAATATAGTAAAATTATACAAACTGTTTTTTACTGATATAGTACAATTGTACAAACTAAGTTACAACTTTTTTTTTTTGATAACTAAGTACAAATCCACACTGTATATTATCGACAAAACAAAATGAATTACTCTCACGCCATGTCATACTCACACTATGTCGGACAATCAGAGCCGGCCCTAGCCACAAGCATGTGAAGCATCTGCTTGTGGCCTTCAGAATATATAGTTGTAACTCGGCCCCAATTTACGAAAACTTTATTAGTTCAGGTGGTAATAGCTGAGAGATTAAATCCCTAGCATCACGGGTTCGACTCACACTTCCTTCCTTTTTTCTCGTTTGTTAATTTTTTTTTCAAAAATGAATTTTTACAGGCCCAAAAAAAACATGTGGGCTTGTGGCCCCAAAACTTATAGCGCCGGCTCTGCGGACAATGTTTTCTTTAAAACCGCTCTAACATTAACACGTTTGTTATCTCTAATATTTCAGTATATAGATGATCTCCGCTCGCATGTTGGGCAGTGATTGGGTCGAAGAAGGGCAATTTTGATATGGGGATATGTTTTTTATTTTTATTTTTTTAAATGTTTTTCATTCTTAACTTCCGAAAAAAAAAAGAAAGAAGAAGATAAAATAAAAATGGAATGTAGGAGTCTTGGAGTGTCGTCCTTTTCCTCTTGCAGATCATGTAGATTATTTTCTACGGTTATCAAAGAAAAGACTCTTCAAGAGAGGAACAGTCATCTAAAACCTTAGCATTCCCAAAACTTTATCCGATCCAAACCATTTATTTTGTTTCTATCCAAACCATTTTGATGTGGACGTTTCAGGTTTCATTGAGACACAAATATATAAATATATGATTCCTCAAAGTTGATAATAAACCTCTTTGTATGATCTTGTGTTTATTAGTGCCGCATTAGCAATTTAATTTAGAGACAAATATTGTATGTATAACTTGAGGTCGATAGCAAGACTCGAAAATACTTAAGGGTAATTTAAGAGATCACATGGGCATTCCGCTCTCTCCATATGAAATGAATTGAAACTTGGAAAACGTAATGAATCAAGAACAGAAACGTTTGTCCAGTAGAGGTGTTCGAGAGTAGCAAGATTAAGCTATTCCATCTATTAGAGTGTATATAGTTGGTTTAGTTATGGTTTAGATTGGTTAGTATAGTTGGTTTAGTTTACTTTGTATTTAAGCTTGTTTTGTATCACCATTTACACTTAATGAAGATTATCACAAATATCTGAAATGGTATCAGAGCTTTCATCGTCTTCTTCATTCAAATTCTTCCGCTGAAAATTTTCTGAGATTCGTCCATTTTTTTTCGATTGATTCGATTCAATCGTTTTGGTTTCGGAATCTCTGCTCGATTCCGCTTCGTTTGATTGCTCAATCTCTGTGATCGAAGCTCGAATCAAGTTTTTCATTTTTTTTTCGTTTCCATAAGAATCGATCTTCGATTTCTTCTTTTTTCAGCTTGGTATCTTCAATTCCGAGTTGTTTCTTCTACGACGAAGTTGTATATGCTTCGATTTTCGTCATCCCCGATCAAATCCGATTAGATTGATCGGTTTTCATTCTCGGATTGGTTGAGTTTTCCGATCTGCGATTTCTTCTTCTTCTTTTTCATCTTTTTATTCTCCTTCAAATTGAGCTTCAATTGCTCTGTATACGACCGATTCTTCGTATCGTGTTCGTTTTCTTCCTCAAGAATTCTCTGATTCATTCTCCAATCGATTAGCTATCGATTACGCTTTGTTATAATCGGACGCGACTTTTCTCGGTCTGGATGTCCTCCAGCTTCTTCTTCCGATCGATACTTCTATTTCGATCGCGTTTCTTCAATCGTTTCATTATTTGATTCGATTTCTTCTTTGGTTTTGAGCTCATTAACAGTTTCACGGTGCAAACTCATTAATTTGGTATGGATTCTGCATTCTCACTCTCTGTATAAAGATTGTGGAACCTTCATAGTTGATGATGATATTTTCGTATGGAGAATTTGGGAATGTAGCTTTGTTGTTGAAGAGATGAACTCTTGGTTAGATAGTTTTACTCAGAATCTGGCGCTTAAGATTGATGGAAATTGGTTAGGATTCAGGTTTGATGATCATGATTTGAGTCTCTCTTCAAGACTATGCACCATTGATAACACGTTTCTGGTTTATGCTCTTCGTAAACGTAGAAGATTCAGTTCCTTTTTCAAGGATTCATTTGGTCCTATTTTCACCTCTGAGTTTGTGAGATTGCTTCAAGACTTATTGTGTGTTCATTTAGTTGGTTTATGGAGATTAAAAGATGAGTTTCAAAGGCCTAATGAAGAGTTTATCAAGATGGAAACCGCATCTGATCAGTGTTGTTTCTTGTCCTTGTTGCTTTCATGGCTGGATTTTATTGAAAACCATTATTCATCAGGGTGTGTCACAAGTCAGGGGGAGCTATGGTCAAGCAGATTCACTAATATGGCTGCTTTGATTAATGGAATTGATAGTGGCTTCAATACTCCAAAGATCATGCCTTCTTCTTTTATTTCTACTGAAGAAGTTGGGGAACAAGTTCAAGGTCTTCTTCTGGTTACTGTTGGCACTGCACTTCAACGGTTCTTACCTCTTTCTTGCTGCCAATTCTACATTGGGAACTTGTTTAATTTTGAGGCAATGCCATTGCCATACCTCTTATCTTCAGTTCTGCAATCACAATTACAACCTGCGCTTGGTGAACAAGTTGGTGCAGGAGATAAAGATGACTTGGACAGGATGAGACACTTCTTTGCTTATCCAGTTCTTTTACAAAAACAGAGCCGAGATTGTTGGTTTAGTGAGTTTCCTTATGGCTCTTCTACTCGTCCACCAGACACTTGCTATGCTTTCGGTTCACAAGCATCTCCCAAGATTATCAAAGCACAAGGAAGGATCAAGAGCACATGGATACATTCGAAATGTTTTATTGACTTGGTGCTACTCAACAATCCTCGAAGTCACTCCCTGCATACACATGGTTCTTGTTCTTTAAGTCCAAGATGGAATACTTCCACCTTGCTTAATGGTGATGGTAGCTTACTAGCTTTATTGGACAAGAGCGCCTCAAGAACAAGACCACCAGAAGGTCATTATGTTTTCAGTTTCAAGCCATGTATATTCATGTCCATTGATGCTGCTCTCACTTAGAAAGTTGTGGAGGACACATATTCATGGAGTTTTCAAGTCCAAGATGAAAGTGCCTTTCATCTTGAGGGGGAGTATTAGAGTGTATATAGTTGGTTTAGTTATGGTTTAGATTGGTTAGTATAGTTGGTTTAGTTTACTTTGTATTTAAGCTTGTTTTGTATCACCATTTACACTTAATGAAGATTATCACAAATATCTGAAACCATCTAGTAGTGAAATGAATTTTCAGTAGCTCTTTTGCTAATTTCCCCCATACCTCAGACGTATAGCCACATGAGAAAAAAAAACATATGGTTTATTGACTCCATTTGATCCCCACAAAAAATGTAAGCTGTGTTAGTCAATTATGTATCGTTAACCATGCATGCAAGCAGATAGTAATTTGGAGTAGAGTGTGTGAACCAAATCCCTTTGTGCCAATCAACTTAAGGTGTTGCTTCTCTTGTGAGCAACCAAGTGTTCTTTGATTTGGACTCTTGCTTAAATCGTTTCTCTTTAAAACGCAAAAGATATATGTCATCTACAACTACTGAATTCACTCTCTGTTTTTCTATCAACTCCTCGATCAGAGGCAAAGTCTCATTTCTATGTCGTCTTCTTCCTTAATTCTGATCAAGGAGTTGATAGAAAAACAGAGAGTGAATTATGCCAATGGTCAGTACTTTAAGATTTTACCCTACATCTGTGACTGTGAGCCCATGGTGGTAAGTTTTTCGAATTGACCAAAAAGATTGCTTTCGGATTAGGTAGTTTTTAATCCATTGTACCCAAAGCGACGGCTTGAAGTATCATTTTGTTGAGGTTTTCTTTTAGAAAGATTGATATTATCTATAAAAAAATAGATATTTATATTCCTGATAATTATACTGTTATTAACGGTTTTAAATGGCGATAATGCATTGCTGACTGCTAGTTAAAAGTAGCCCTCGCACAAATTTAACGATTTGAAAGGTTTTTTTTTTGTTTTTAAAAGAAAATATATTTTTTCCATAAAACACCTCAAACTTGTTAAGAATCTCGAAAAATTGAAGATATTAGTTAGAAAACTATAACAAGCTAGAGGTTTTATGGTATTTTCCCTTATAAAAAAAGTATTTTATGGTTCCAAATTGGAGACTAGAAAAATTAGAGGTTTTAATTGAAAAAATGGAAAAAGTTGGAGGTTTTCTATACTATTTTACCTAAGAAAAAAAAACTAAATTATAAAACCTTACATATATTAATATATTTTAATATACGTTTTATCTGATAAAAACAAATAATTGGAAATTATAACAATTGGAATCTGCAAAACGATTTCATATTTTACTATGTAGAAAATAATAAAATAATAAATATGATCTCACCAATGTTCAAAATTAATAAGACAACAAAACCAATACATTTATTATAAAACTAGATCATCATCCGTACTACAGTACGTGTTAAATTTTATTTATTAAAAAATTTATATATTATATATTTTAGAAGAAAGTTGTGATATATTATAATAGTAATTGAAAAAATATAATAAGATTTTTGTCAGTCCCTATATATAATATTAGAATGAATATATATATGTTTTTTTAATTATACTTAATTACGGATATATTTTTTTAAGATATTAAAACGGAAAATAAAATTATTTTAATAAATTAATATGGTCTGAACAATGAGTTAATTTATATTAACAACCACAAAATGAAATTGCATATAATTCAGTTAGATCAAAAATCAAAATATTATAAATGAATCGCTTCTAAAACGTAGATTATTTTTAATTAATTAAGAAAGTTAGCTATTATTTTGAATTAATTTAGGAAATTCTTTTTTCAATTTCTAATTATTTGGTTGTTGAAATAGAGATCATTTGTTTGAGGTAACTACGGAATTTACCAATTTTTCGTCTAATCGAATATGTTATGAATATATATTTAGTATATAATATACCAAATTCAACCCGTGCGTGGAGTCTATATTTTTATTTTAGAATCCTAATAAAAATATTGCGTGCACTATCTATTATTCGTTATTTCCAAAATTGCTTGCACAATCAAATTTTCAAATATTTTGTGGTGTCAACCTTATTTAATCTATCTGATCATATAATCTTAACATGCCGTCTATTATAAGGATCATAATTTTATATCATATAATATATTACATTTAACCCTCCGCCTACTATAACTATTTTAAATATATCTTTTTAGAAAATCAAATTAAAGTATTTATAATTTTTTTTCTCTTTTTAATCTATTAAATATTTATGATATTCATTAAAATATTAAATTAAACTATTTTTAAATGTTCCAAATTAAAATCCTTAAAAATATTTCTTGTAGTATATAAAATTATGAATTTCAAAAAAGAATTATATGAAATTTAATAGAAATATTCAAACAGTTATAAGGATCATAACTCATTTGTTAATAATCAGGAATTTCGAAACCCTAGGCGTCATAGTCGATTTCGAAGTTCTCCGGCCAAACCTGCTTATCTCTCAGGAATTTCGAAACCCTAGGCGTCGTAGTCGATTTCGAGATTCTCCGGCCAAGCCTGCTTATCTCTCAGAAGATTCATCTTGAACGATGAAGAAGCCTACGAACAAGCAGGCTAAGGCTTTAACATTGGTCTTTTGGGACATCATTAACTCTCCGGTCCCAGATGGTTGTGACCCTCGTGTGGTCCGTCCGAGTATTAAACGGCTTTTGGAGAAGGAAGGCTACTGTGGTCCTCTCACCGTCACTGCTGTTGGCAAACTAGCGGACGTCCCTCCTGACACCCTGAGAGCACTCTATTCCAGTGGAATCCATCTTATCATCTCCCCCTTCGGCGGTTTCTATGACATTGACGGTTTAATTAAGATGGATACACCATCTAATATTATGGTCATATCCAATGAGACAGCCAGCCCTGGTTTATTTAAGTTTCTAAAATCGACTGGCTACAACCCTCTCAAGCCGTTTCCATATGGTTCCCTTGACACCTTAATTATGCAAGATTCACTGGTACTTGAGGACGAAACAGAGGATTCTGCCTTGTGGCATTGCTTTGTATGCTGCCTTGATCCTCCTGCCCACGGCTTTGAAAATTTCATCACACATCTATCAACGGGAGATCATAAAGTGATGCTGAGTGTACCTAGGAATACTGTGCCTCGTCCGCCAGTTGATCTCTCCAGGTTGCATGTGACTGCTTATCTGATGGAGAGCGATATGATGAGTCGCGATCAGCCGTGGACGGACGAGCGGCCTCCACTTCCTACAGATTTATCAACAAGACTCGCTAAATTGAAAGACTTGGAGGCTGTAAAGTACGAGGGTGAGTCGTTTGTCTATTGGGACATCAAGTTGTGTCCGCTTCCCCCCTACTGTGATGCTAGTCTGGTCGGTCCGCGCATCAAACTCTTCCTGAAGAATGAAGGCTTCTCTGGTCCTCTCACCATCATTGCCATTGGCGTACTAACCGACGTCCCTATTGACATCCTGCAAAAAGTCTATTCCAGTGGCATCGCACTTCGTATCGTCCCCAACTGTCCTTCAGCCATCCGGAGCCTCATTGGTAATTGGGTTTTTAGAAATGGACCTCGACGTAATATAATGGTCATATCCAAGGACGAATTCTTCACTAATCATTGTGGCGTGCTACATTCGTCACAATATTGCAACTTTAAGCTGTTTGATTCTCTTCCTATGGCAGACTCTGGAGAGTGCAGAAAAAAGTGTGTATCTCCCTTCTGGTTTTGCTCAGTATGCAACTTCCGTAATTTTCCTTGCCAAGACATTGATAGTTTCACAAACCACCTCTTTGGTAAATACCATCAACGAAAGTTGTTTGACCTGTTGAGAAGTGGAGATGGCTTGGATGCACCAGTACGTGAGCCTCTTGAGGAAAACCTAAAGGCTGTAACAGCGGTCTACTGGGATATCAAGACGCGCCCGGTTCCACCTGGCTGTGATCCTCATCGTGTCGGTCCGTGTATTAAACGGTTTTTGGAGAATAAAGGCTACTCTGGTCCTCTCACCATCACTGCCATGGGCGCACTAGAAGACGTCCCTAATGACATCCTGAGAGGAATCTATTCCAGTGGAATCTCTCTTAATTGTATCCCCTACGGGTTTTCAATCTCTCTGGAACGTCATATTGATGAGTTCATGGATTGGAATCCACCTCCAGGTAATATAATGGTGATATCCGCTTCTAATGGTGTTCGCCGGCTACTACAGTCGAAGGGATACAACATTGTTGAGCCGGTTCCATGTGAGAGCTTTTTTCTGGCAGATTCAGAGGCACTTGAGGATGATAAGTGCGGTGAAACGATTGAATACTTGCACTTGTATTGCTGGGTATGCTGCCGTTATGTTGACAACTTAAAAAATTTCACCACTCATCTTGCTAGTAACCGACATCAACGCAAGTTATTGCACTGGTCCCGGTCATGCCCACTCCTTCCCATTTTGACAAAGGAGACTGATAGCGTCAAGGAAATTGCCGCCGAAGCCAAAACAGCGCTAGATGAGAAAATTGCCGCCGAAGCGCTAGAGGTGATGGCTTCGAGTGTCGGAGATGAAGAAGAATGTTGGAGAAGCTTTAAGCGAGAAGGGGGTTCCGTACCCTAAAACCGGTTATTACAGACCGGTTGAACAACAAGCAATAAATTTATGAAGAAACCGTATTTTTATTAATTAATGTTGTTTAATGAGAAGATTAGGAAAATGGGTTATGATCTTTTGTGGTGAATCCCATCTTATTCCGTTACCATTTGTGTAATAATCGTTGATCTTATCATTAATCGTTGTCCCATTAATGAAGATTTGCTATGACTCAAAGTCAATACTTTTAATAAATTTCAATTGGTATAAAAATTATTTTGACGAAAAAAAAAAACTCATTTGTTAATAGAATATATTATATTTCACCCACTGCCTATTATAAATATTTATTTTAAAAAAGTCAAATTAGAGTATTTATTGATGATATTCTTTAAATATTGATGATATTCTTGAAAAATATCAAGTAAAACTAATTTTATATGTTGCAAATTAAAATATTTAAAAATCTTATTGTAGTATATAAAATAATACATTTCAAAAAATAAATGTATGAAATTGAATATAAATATTCAAATTCTGACCCGTTACTCAGTCAAAATTTTTGTTGAACTTATTTTTGGTTAAAAGAAATATATTACTCAAATGTGAATCTTTGACCCGTTAAATTTTTTTCTTCATAGATTTAACAATTTATATTCGTTTTAAAAAATTCAAATCTTGGCATATGCAGAAAAAATTTACTTTTTTTTGTTATATGGATAATATGATGATTTATTTGTTTCATAAAAATAGAATCATATAAAGATGAGAGGTGAAGTATAATGATTAATAACAAATTAATAGGGTAAGTTGGATATCAAATCTTATATGTTCATTTTGATTGGTCATTCTTTTTTTTAAGTTAATAATATATTTTCGTTTTTAATAATTAAATTAATTAAATTGCATAAATTAGTATTTGACTTGTTTATCCTTAATGAGCTGAATTAATTTACTCTTTAAATTTTTATCTCTAATGGCATTCTAATGTAATAACTTACAAAGGAGAAGTTTATTAAAGGGTAATTATAAATTGTACTCCCCAAATAATAGTATAGGATATAAATATAAGGAAATTAATTGAAATATTTTTTGTTTCATGTGTAACAAACAACAAAACGTACTTTTTCTACATAAGTTTTCTATAGTTAAGAGTATTTGTGTTTCTCTTCTTTACATATTTGTTAGTGAATCTTGTGTCTTTATTAGTTTCGGCTTTCAAGGAAAGTTCAAATCCTAATTGGCTAATCGTAAGTGTATATATATCGGCCAGTGACTCTAAGTAATAACCAAAAAAAAAATCTTCTACAAAGTAACAAAAAAATATATCATATAATGGATATCACCAAAAAATGCTTGTCGTATTTCTTCTCACTATGTTTTTTGTCACATCATCGGTTCATTGTTCTGATAGAACTCTTGGTACAGTCTTATTATACTCTCAATTTTGTTTTAGTTTGGACATATTTTTATCCTTTATATATGATTATAAAGATTTGTTTAATGATTATTATTAAATAAATGTTGGAATCAAGCAAGATTGGAAAAAATGTTTCAGCCCAGCCCCATGTCAAAAAGCAGGGACGCAAGGCTGCATGGAGTTTTGTAGAAATATAAGCTTTTTATTATTTGGTGAATGTACTACTAATCCTGATCAATGTTGTTGTGTGCAGGGGCGGACCCAGAATTTTTTTTAACCCAGGTCATAATAAGAAAGAAAGGTAAAAAATATAACCAAAGATGTCAAACTGGGAATCGAACTAGTGTTTGGGGGTAATTTCTTTATGTAATTCTTTACAGAAAAATATTTATATCATTATTTTACCAGGTCAGTTGACCTTCCTCTCTTCTTAGTGGATCCACCCCTGGTTGTGTGACTAAGACAAAATAATCTAATTAAAGATTGATATTTTTTTTAAAATTGAGATATTTTCTAATCCTGATAATTATACTGTTATTAGCCTCAGAGGTTAATATTACAATCAACAAATCCGAAGAAGCATTAAGTTAAAACCCCAAAAAAAAATGTAGTAAGCTACTTCTTCAATCATCTTATACATAGCTTATTGGTTCGGCTCTTAAAATATTTTGAGCCCAAAGATGTGGCCCACTCTATATATCTGGTCAGCAAAAACGATGTTGGAATTTAGAAGACAAGCCTTCTAAATTTTGGTAAAGATCTGAATCCATCCGAGTCCCGAGAGCATTTGGGAAAATGGGTCCATAAAAGTCCATTAACAAAAACCTAATATTGCATGTTTTGCAGAACCCCTATCTTCACTTGCTTGCTGATATATAAAATAAAATCCCAAATATGTATCGCAATTGTCAAAACTGGTTTTGGTTTAATTGGTCGATACATTTCAAAATCTTCCAAAGATTCTCGGTTCGGTCACTAACTAGACTTCTTAGCATACTCTCCAAGGAATTTTGAAGCTTGGCCCATAATTTTTTTCATGCAAGGTTCTTTTCTATTTTCGATCTTCATTGTGTAAGTTCGGTTCTAATCATTTAGTAACCTAAACGACATGTGGGCCGTATTGGTTATAAGGTAAACGTTTGGATCCATTAACTTAAAAATTGGTTCAGAAAATTAGATGAATATGACATTTCAATAAATCCCGAACAGAAAACTATACATAAAGTTTTGGATTCATTAGGGGAATTATAAATCCCGACATCTCGTATTTTCACATCCTCGGATAATATAACACCTAACAAAGAACATGGCCTTGTGACTTGTGTATATGTTTTGTAGTCGAAAGGGAACACTATATGAACAATGCATACCCTACTTTTGCCCATCTTTATACACAAAATCCTCTCCCACGTATAATTTAGCGGTCACATAAATGATTTTATCTAATTTATTGTAAGGGTCCTACTAAAACTAGTAAGCCCCGATCGCGATCAAGTGAATCTTTAACTATTACAAGGTCATTCATTTGACATTTGTGACACTATATAGATGCTTTGATTCTCACTGTCACCTGTTATACTTACAATTCAAAGTGGTTGACTGTTACGTCTACATTGAAATATTGTTGGAACTTAAAAGAGATATTAAATTTGGAAATTTGGGTGGCCAAAACATTTATGTTTTTTTAGTTTTAAAAAGAACAGCTGTTTGTAAACACTACAAAGGTCGGTGAGAAATATATTTTTAAATATTAAAAACAAAATTGTGAAGAAAATACCTCTACAAGTACTTTTCAGTGCAAATATATGATACAAGTGCAGTGTAAGTTTCATATTTACGTTAATATTTTTAGTATTCAAAAGTATTTTCTATCTAAAAATATGTCATAGTCAACATAACATAACTCACTACACTGCATGTCCTCGTCCAGAAACATTTTGTATTTAATTAGTTCTCTTTAATATCTGTAGGACTTGCTTTAGTTTACAAGTAAATTTAGTGTAGTGACTTGTGTTAATTAGTACCATATTATCAGCATGGTAGCGAGATCCATCATTGAGTTTACGTATTTGATTACTAAAGATACAATTGTTTCACAAATTTTTTAAGCAATGTATCATAATGAGATCTGGTTTCGACTTTCGATACTTCTAAGTTACTTATAGCCATATCTATGCCCATAAAATTGGATTTATTTATGATTTATTCAGCTATTATAAATGCCACATGGACATGGATGATGAAAACAAGACATTGTGGTATGACCTAATTGACAAACATAAAGAGACATGGTAGAAAGCACTTAATTATCTGACTTGTCTCCGATTAGTTAAATACAAAGTCGCATATAAGCAAAAAATGGGATTTGATTTCATTCCAATGTATTTTTATAGTTGAATTTTTGTTATTTTATATATTTATGTACGGGTTACTTTGTTCAATAGCAAATTGAAATGACAAAAAAAAATTCAAGATTATTGAACAACTACCACAATAGCAATAAGCGCTTTCAGGTTTTTACAAGCTAGAATATAGTCTGGTAAGGATGTAAATTTCTGTATTTTCTATTTTTTTTTGTGGAAAACTACTTTTGTATTTTCTCTTCCTCCATTATTTATAGAGGAATATGGAGAAATGACAATATTTTAGTGAAATAATTTTTATATAACTATATCATATTTTATTAATTTTTTAAAATAGACATAACTATCCATAGTGATCTCACAAGCATAATTAAATATGCAATGTCATCATTTATTTTTGTCATTCTCTTTTATTTCTAAGTGAAGTTAATATTATTTCCCTTTCATTTTTTTTCTTTCTATCTATTTAACGAAATTGATTTAAATTAACTTGCGTTCTACTGAAAATGTTATAGTTTTTTTTTTCCGCATATATCTTGATTGATATTCTTAAAAACAAAAATTATTCAATAAATATATATGTGATGTTGATGTTGAATGAGAACGTATTATTCTATGTAGAGTACTACACATTATGTAAATACACCATTTTTGGGTTTAAAATTTAGTTTAAAATTATCAGGGATTAGAGTTTTGCTTGTAGGATTTAGAGTCTAGGTTTTGAAATTTTGAGTTTCAGCAGAATATACACTATCATTTATCTAGAGTCGATACTTCAACCTATTGAACTATACAAATCTTTTGAGGAAAGTAGGCAATATCTCGAAATCGAATCTTGATAAGGGGGAAAAAGACTAATATACGGTGTTAAGGTCTCCAATCCGGCATAGCACTAGAGCATAAGGTCTATAATCTTTTGGTTAGTAAATAAGTATTACCCGTATATTGATGAGACTAAAAGACAGCATAGGCAACACGAGACTCTCGTCTAGATTACTATGAAAATATGTAATCTTATTAAAACCCTAATCACCCAAATAAAAAGACGGAAAGCAAATAGATCAAGTTCCAAAGCAACTTCATAAAGCCTTAAAAGAAGCCGAAGTAGGATAATCAAGCATGGCATGTGGCCTAAAATCATAGGGTTTGGTATTAACCCTCCCAAATGTATTTAAATCTCAACTATAATATATATGAAATACTATCTATATGATTTATCAACAAAACTATAAGTTTACAATCATGAATGTTATCACCACAATAATTGATGCTCAATTACAGAAATGACAAACGCAAATGTTTTTTTTTCTATATAATAATTGGGACCCAAGAAACTGAATATAACGAATCAAATCTTATGCCCACTAACCAATCAAATCTTCTGCAAATACTATCGTGATTTTCTATCTAAACCAATCAATCAACAAATCTAACAATTTTTATTGGTTTAGCTTTTTTTTATTTTTATATTTGTGTTCGAGACAAAAACAGATACATAGCATTGGATGTAATGTATGTACTCTTTCTAAGTTCTTGATCTCTTCTGGATCTTCTCATTCCTTTTTTATAATCAACTCTGATTGATCTAAATCCGGACAAAGCAAATGATATCCAGTTGCTATGTAAGTATTAATAACCGATATTCCATTGGCCAACATGAGAACATTTAATTATGAGGAATATACAAAATACCACAAAACAAAACATAAAAATTATTATGAAGACTTAAAACGGTTTTATGAAGGTGTTTGGCAAAATTTAAAAAAACTTCATAAACCACACTTTAGTAAAGGAAAAATGTGGTAATTTTAGAATGCCAATATAATTTTTTTTTTTTTTATGTAATCAAGATCCTTCGATCGATAATCTCTTTGGGTCAGAGACCTAAACATTCTATATTATTCATCTCATGTCACCCGGTAACTATAATTTTTTTTTTTTGCTTTTGCTCATTTGATCACTTTTTAAAGTTGTTTACATACATGAACGGCTCACGTTTTCATGGAATAACTAGGATTCAAAACACCAAACTATATTAGTAAATGTCTTTTAGCATATCCAAGTACGTGCAGACAGACATCGATCTATACTAAACATGTTTATATATAGAAGTGTGTGTGTGTGTGTGTTCGAGGATGCATGGGCATGTGTGTTCGTCCTATGCACGTATGTACGTACGTTCCATGCTCGGTTCAATGTATGAGGTCGTTTCCAAGAAACTATCAAGTTTAGTTAGTGCGATGGGTCCATGTGCTTAAACTAACTTATATCAATAAATAATTTATTAACTAGAGACATACTTTTAAGAAAACGTATAATCGAACTTATTTTAAAAAATGTTTAGAAGAACTGAAAACGACACATTTTAGAAGACAGAAAAACATCAAATAACAAATCGATAACCAGCTATCCTTTTTGCAAAGTAGATATAATATCACAGAGCCCCTTGCTCTTTTGGAATCCTATCTTTGTTGATTTCAAGTAAAATTTCAAGTAAAACTCTTTAACATTGTAAATTATATATACCTTATTCGGTCCATGCCATCGAAATCCGACCTTTACTTTATATAAACCGCAAACACATGATATATGCTATCAAGGCCATCATTCTTGCGCATTAGTTCTGATGGAACTGAAACTCGATTATACGAATGTTAATTTTGGATATCCCGAAGCAAAAAATTTTCTTACAATATTGTTAATTCGATATAATGAAAGCCAATGCTTTTAAAAAATATTAATTAATATTTTTCTCCTATTATATGGTCTTATTGTTATCCGTTTGTCTTGGATACTCTACATCCCATGATTTGGTGAAAAGATATATTTGTGAGCTTCCTTTTAACTTGTAATTGACATTATTTTTAAATATGTTATAAGACAGAAAACAAACATCAAATAACAAAGGAGAAATAGCTAATCCTTTGCAAAGTAGCTAGATATATAATCAATGGGCCCCTTGCTCTTTTGGAATCCCATCTTTGGACTATCTTTGGGAATTTTGGTGAACTGAATCAAACTATATTGAAAAGAAGATATCTCTAATTGGTAGCTTCTAATAAAAGGCCTTAGAGAATGTCTATAAGAAATCGATTTGGTAAAGTTAATATGTAATTGATACATATAAAAGCCAGTGGACGTATATCTAGCAACGTCAATAAGAAATCGATTTTCTTTTTTTTTTCAATGTTATTTAAATGACAAACTAAAGGCAGTGGTAGCTCCTGTTTTTTCCCAAACATTAGATACTCATACGATTCGATCATTGACTATTTTGCGTAGGTTAACTAGATTTGTTTATATGGTACAAAACTGACCACCTAATCTCTATCTTTTTAATACATTAGAGGATCTCTTTTGTGACCAAGAAATTCTTGCGGCACATGTGTTCTTTGAGTCAGGGTTGATAAAAAATTCATACTTTATGCAAGTAGCCTCCTCCCACTGTCAGAACTAAAACTCGGGATTTGGTACAACATCCCCTTCAAATAAAATTGTCGCTAAAAGCCTAAAACAAATTAGATATATAAAAAAATGCTCTCACTAAAAACATCTATACGCATAACTCACACTTATATAAAAAAAAAATACTTATGCAAAACACATTATTTTATATGATGACCCGTTACTAATATAGATTCTACACGGTTATTTTTATAACAAATACTATGGCCTTAAATGGTAACATAAGAAAAACATTCAGCCGGATTCAGCTAGATTCAGCAATTCCGCAGTCACCATTTGCATAAAATTAAATTCAGCTGAATTCAGCCAGATTCAACAGTTTTTTCAGCACCAACAGATACGTAGATACGTTTATATCTGGTAAAAATTTGGATAATAACGAACACATAAGTCGAATTAAAATATTTTGGATATCAAAAATTACACATCAAATTTATATTTTTAAAATAAGTCAGATTATACACATACGATATATAAATAATTCAGATACATAATATATCACTACCACAATATACAAGAGACGAATTCATATTCGGATAACTATAGATATTTTTGGATAATTTTAATAATTTTTAGATAATTTAAAATTTTGTAAAAACAACATAAAATAAACAATTAGATAATCTATATTAAATTACCATGTTAATTTCTTAAATTAAATTATCAATATTGCTTTACAAAGCTTTTCATTAATTATCTATATATTTCATAGTTTAAAAATTAAATATGGAAGAATAACTAAATTAATTAGTATAACAGTTAATTAGATCATTAGATAATTTTATCTATTTTATTTTGATATTTTTTTAATTATTTTATTAATATTCATAATTATTTGACGATATTTTTCAGTTAAAGTCTTTATTATTTTGATAGATTCTACCAAAAATCACAAAAACATTCAGCTAGATTCAGCGGTTACCATTTGGAAATGTAAAAATTCAGCTAGATTCAGCTAAAAATCACTAAAAATTCAGCCAAATTCAGCAATTCAGCCGGATTCAGCTAGATTCCTCGGTTACCATTTAGACCCTATACTTTTTCGATAATACGCTATTTTACATAATATCACACTATATTATAAGTGATATATATGTCATATCTAATTAGTAATTACTGATTTCACAAACGTTATCTTCGTCCAAAACCAAACTATTATTAAGTTAGAAATACAATCATGCAAGAATTTGTCGACAATAAAAACCATTCATGATGCATTGAATAAAATATAATATCAAGATTATTTCCATCCTTGAAACATCTCATATTAAGAGTTTGCTTTTTGACACTAGCTGAAATCATGAATACGTCAAAAAATTTCACTTTCATTCGAAATTTTTCGGCCCACACGAAATCACAAAGTTACAACTTTACTTTTTTGCTAAAAATCTAACATATCTTATATCTTATATGAGAAGGTTTTCTTCCAACTTTTCCTATCATTGCGACATTTGGCACTCTCTTTTGGTGACATGTGTCCTCTTTCAATGCATCAATGTTTAATTTATTTAAAATCTTTAGTTTTGAAAGTTTGTGCCTACAATTTAATTCCAAAAAATATATTTCTCTTATCCTATTGGTACATTTGACATGTATTTAAATTGAAATTGTATCTAATTTGTTTTACCAAAATTATTATCTACTTAAAATCACCACTTATCCTATTGGTACAATAGTACATTTTTAAAACTTCTCATAATATTTGTACATTTGGCATCTATTTTTAAATTTAATTCCTCATTTTTCTATCTTACATAATATTTTAATATCTCCATAAAATACATTTCTAATCTTTTCTAATTTGTCTTTTTTTTTCTTCTTTCCAATTTCACTTTTTTTTGTTTTAATTTTTATAACACCAATTTATTTTCAAAATCACCACTTATCCTATTGGTACAATAGTACATTTTTAAGACTTCTCATAATATCAGTACATTTGGCATCTATTTTTAAATTTAATTTTTTATTTGTCTTTTTTTTTCTTCTTTCCAATTTCACTTTTTTTTTGTTTTAATTTTTATAACACCAATTTATTCTCAAAATCAACACTTATCATATTGGTACAATAGTACATTTTTAAGACTTCTCATAATATCAGTACATTTGGCATCTATTTTTAAATTTAATTTTTTTCCTCATTTTTCTATCTTACATAATATTTTAATATCTCCATAAAATACATTTCTAATCTTTTCTAATTTGTCCTTTTTTTTTTCTTCTTTCCAATTTCACTTTTTTTTTTGTTTTAATTTTTATAACACCAATTTATTCTCACATGTTACAACTCCAAGTTGGAGTATTTTTTTTTTTTTCCAGCAAAAACAAACTTTCATTGATTTAAAAGAGTTATTACAAAGACAGTTACAGAATTACTAGAACACAATTATTACATACGCAAATGTATGTGCCATACACTGAGAAAAATACAGCAGAAGGGAGATTGACGATGCTTTCCGAAGAGTAGTCTTACTCGCTAACCGATCATAAGATCCGTTATTGTCCAACTTCATATTTGATTTCTCTCTGTTACGATTAGCATGCAACAACTTGTGGCTGAACTTTCTTTTTGCAAATCGTAGCTTTAAACCCGATGTGTCCATAAATAACTCTGAAATGTAATTGGAGTATTTATTTACAATTTTTATTACACAATACATTTAATGTATTTATATAGTATAATATAATTTACAGTAATTATTAAATTTAATATGTCATCCCATATATTGTTTTATAAATGTCTCAGTAAATGAAATTCTAACTTATGTAACAGTCAATGTAATTTTAATAAAGAAATATAGTAACATGCATTATATTAATGTATTGCTCCATGTGTTACGCCTTTTCTCAAAATAAATGTTTGTGAAGAGTTTTCTTCTCCAGTAACGCTTTTCATGTGGCTTCTAATACCGAAATATATTAGTGTTTTTTTTTTGTTCTAGAATTAGTTACCCAAAGTAAAACCCACAAATGAACTTATTAAAACATATGTAACGTCAAACAACTCTAAATTGATGCATTAGGCTGACAGATAACCACAATAACTCCAATTAATTAAAAACATTAAATCCAATTAATTCTTGTATATATTACCCACATGTGAAGCTAAAAAAACTCTTGTAGAGTTTTTCTTTTTCCAGTCCGTTCTTTTATTTTTATTGACTTTTAGTTGCTTTCTCTTTATTTCAGGCTATCATCCACATAATAAAAATATCTACAAAAGTTTTCTCATTTGGTGTTCAAGTTAATTAGGTTTGTGATTTCATATGGTGTTCAAGTTAGATTCACCAACACCATTAGTTCTACATAAAAGTGTTCTATTTTTAAGTTCTATTTTTAATTGTTTCTCTATTTTTCAACTCACCAATAAGATTTATATACATACATTGAGAAATTTATATCTATTATTATGGTCAGTTAAAGTGTAATTATAAATTTAAGTATTTAGATAAATGGCAGTACATTATATTTATTAAATTTTTTTACTCTTATGATCTATATGTATTCATAAATTTGAAAACTATAAGTTTGTTAAAAAAGTTATGATATAAATTGAAAAACCATTTATGTAATTATTCTCAACATCACTTATCAAAAAGTTAAGAGTTTGTTTTTTTTTTTTTTTTAATACGTAAAGTTGTTTCAAGATGATTTTGTTCTTGAATACGTAAAACTAATGGGACCATGAGTCAAAAAAAAAAATCAAATAGTTAATGCCATTCTTTATTTCTTTTACATAATTACTCTACGTTTCAGAGGGATCGACGTTTGAGTTTCGTATATCTCGAGTAAATAGTTTTCTGATTTTTAATATTGTATAACATTTGACTTGATTATGTTTTGAATTCAATTTTTTTTAGTTAATCATACAAATTAAGTAAGAAATAAAGATCATATGAAAAAATATAAAATTTGTATTTATTTTTATCAAAGTTTCCATAAAACCAACCCAATGAAATTCAACCAAAAATTTTAAAAAGTTCCACCAAAGGTTTTTTTTTTTATCTATCATCATGGGATTTTTGAAAAGAATTATGTTTGATAAGGGTAATTGCATAGAATATCATAATTAACATATTCAGTTAAAATCTAACATGTCATTAAAGTATTTAGGTAAACGGCATTACATTATATTTATTAAAGTTTTGTTCTCTTATGACCTATATATATATTAAAACTGAACTAAATTTTTCTAATATAAACTTTCAAAAATAAAAATTTTATTATATCATCTGAAATCATTTTCCTAAATTAAATATGATTATAATTAAGTCTAACATATATATTTTTTTTTTGTGCAAAGGCTGATTCAATTTAACTTAGGTTTGGGCCAGGTCCATTACAAGAGAAACCAGAGAATGTTTGGCCAATGAATCGGCATCAGAGTTCTGCAAACGGGGAATGAAACTAAACAAAATAACATCAAAGGTATAAGATAAATTCAGGATATCGAAGAGAATCCCATGAAGCTCCGATTTTAAAGCTTTGACTAGCTGTGCTAAGTCAGAAGCGAGAAAGAGATGTGAAAAACCCAGATTAACATATATAAAATATGTTTTTGCTCATTTGGACCACCTTGCTATTTTATTAAATTTAATCATTATCACAAATTATTTAAATTTCTCTTTAATTTTTAACATATATAGATAAAACTAAGCAAAAAAATTAATAAATATGAATATATTTTACCTTTGATATCCTAATTTTATTATGGATTATATGGATATAATATGTAAAGCTTATTGTCGAGGGAAAGTCATGAGATTGGGAAGATCTACCTTCTGATGAGATCCAAGGAGGGAAAACGGCCGATATCAACCCCAATTATCAACTCGAACCCACATAAATTTTAAATAACAAACCTGAACTATGTAATCGTTAGCCAATTCTAACATATACCTGTTATTAAATAATGTAACAAACCTGAATTAATTAACCTTTAGCCAATTGAATAAAATGAATGATTCAGATACCAAAGAACAGATAATTACGACTTTACAATTCTAATCGACATTAACAAATACAAAAAAAAAAACTATGTTGAAATTGGATAACAGTCAGATAGTTTAGGTTTGTTTTTTAAAAATAGTCTGAGTTCGGGTTGATAAGTGTTGGGGGCAGAGTTTGGGTTGAAAAAAGCTGCAGAAAAATAGTTGGAGTTGATTTTGGCCGTTTTTCCGATCCAAGGATCGTGAATCAACAAACAAGAGACTCTATGATGAGGTATGATATATATATTTCCAGAATCAAATATTTTATGTAAATTAAGAAAAAGTAGTGGCGTATATTTATGTCATACCACCATGAATAAAAAAAGAACAAAATTTATTTTTGAGCAATTCACAAAAGTACTTCGAAAAGGAATATAAAAGTTAATATTTTAAAAAATTCTTTTCAAAAAACTATATTAATAATCGAACATATTACTTTAATACAAAATTTATTTTTTATTCAGAATTAATATTAAATATGTAACCCACGCATCGCGTGGGCAGCTTTCTAGTGCAATATACGTTAGAGTTTATATGTGTTTGCTTGGTTTCTTACAAAAGAGGTTGACAATGTTGGGTTTGTGTCCTACTCTTGTCTTGATGCCAGTTGTCTAAATGGAAAAATAACAAAAGTAAAAAATAAAGAAATAGGAAAAGGACAAAAAATAGAGAAGCAACCAGTAAGAAACTAATAATTGCGAAAAAAAAAGAAAATAAAAAAGAGAAACTAATAATTGAAGAAGAAAAAGAGTAATAATTATGAAAATATTGAAAGTAACCCATGTGGTGTTTTTGCACACGTGCAACTCTCTCACTCTCTTATTTTGTCTTAATGAGTTAAAATTAGTTTTAAGTATGTACAGTATATAACTAACTAATGACTCACTATTTAAATACTTATACATCACCAAACACATACAATTTTTAAGACTTGAATTCAGATAGATACACATCGACAATCATTAATGCAAATCACTATAACACAATACATATATGGTTCAACTTCTGCATATATTTATGTTAAATATTTTCTTATTTAGATACTTTTAAAAATATTAGATACTTTTTAAATATGTATCTCCAAAAATTATACTGACAATATATTTGACTATCTTAAATAAAAATATATACAAAGCCTGCAAAAAAAAAATTGTCTAAATTTTTGACTGCAAATTATGGTCTTATTGTGTACTTAATTACATTTTTATTCACATTAGCATATTTATTTTTAAAATATAGAATAGTTAGTACATGTCGCTGGAAGAAATATAGGATAGTAAACAAAAATGATGTGATTATAAATCTTTATAAGTTTGAAAGCTTAATCAGCTTTAAAGTATAATAATCTTTAAACAATATTCTTTTTTTGGGCAAATCACAAAAAATCACTATATTTTTACAAAAATATATATGTATGAACCTAATGAAACAAAAATAACTATTTTCATTATAATAAAATTAAAGAAATTCGATACTTTTCAATTTACATTACTCTCATAATCTTTTTGAACTCGTGAATTAATTGTGTTTAAATTTAATCGTTATTAAGATATCTCACATTTAAAATTTCGTACCAAAAAAACATCAAACAACATAAATTTAGCAAACTCGGTGGCATAAACGTTGGGAGAAGAATCTTCAAATTTTTGGTTATTTATGGAAACAAAAGTATTAAATTACGATTATACTACTACACTGTTTTAGCTTCAAAAAAAAAATCAAGATTATTATAAGAACATAAATACGAGAGAGAGTACACAATTTGTTTCACATTTTTTCTAAATTCCAAACAAATTATTTATAGAGACACCAATCTTCTTCTTTTTCTTCTTCTCTGACAAAGTTATGGGCGAACAACAAATCTCAGCTACAGTGCCTCGTGATAGAACTGATGAACAGGTTTTGATTAATGCCACTCAAATTTTTTGTTTCTCCTCTGCTTTCTCTGTTTACAGATTCTTGTTTCACACTCTGTTTTGCTCTGTTTTTGGTTATAAAAAATCAAGAAATTGATACATTTCTTGAAATTTTCCAGTTTTAACCTCGACAGAGATTACTGTTCACTGTCTGTGTAACTGTGTTCATTTCATTACCACTTCTCTCACCTTCAAACATTGTTGTGTGTTTTGTTCTTTTCCTCAAATGAAATCTCTGTTCTCAGGTTTCTTGAACAGATTAGAATCACTCTGTTCATAGTTGGTTTAAAATGGTTTAGAGATCTGTTACAGAATTTAAGATCTTTCTGGGTTTTGAGATGATTATTGATCGTCTTTTGTTGTAGGCAATCTTGGCTTTGAAGAAAGGTGCTCAGCTTCTGAAATGTCGAAGAAGAGGAAACCCAAAGTTTTGTCCTTTCAAACTCTCAATGGTAAGTTTCTTTTGATCTTTCAATCATTCAGCATTAAAGGGTTTTGGTAAAGTTGTGTTCTTTTGGTCTTTTGAAGGATGAGAAGTACTTGATTTGGTACTCAGGAGAAGAAGAGAGACAATTGAGATTGAGTTCGGTTATAACGATTGTTCGAGGACAAATCACGGTATGTAGATGAAACTTTTTGTTATCTAAATAGTTTCCAGATTGAAGAAGTGGATGATGAAATGTTTTTCATTTTGTTCATAGCCAAACTTTCAGAAACAAGCGCAATCGGATCGAAAGGAACAGTCTTTTTCACTCATTTATGCAAATGGAGAACATACTCTTGATCTTGTAAGTTTTGGTATTATGTTTAACAAATTCAGTTTCAAGATTAGGACTTCTTATGAATGTTTTGTTGGTTATGTAGATATGCAAGGATAAAACACAAGCAGACTCATGGTTTAAAGGTCTTAGAGCTGTGATAACAAAGCACCATAACATTAGGAACTCTGCGAATCTTCGGACTAGTAGAGGAGCTCAAAGTTGCATCAATAGTCCTGCGGGTTTTATGCGCAGGAAACAGAATCTTGGACTTCTTGAAGAGACTCCTGACTTCACTCAGGTAAACTAAAAAACTCTTAACCATTTATATTGTTTTCGATTTCTTGATGTATCTTGTTATGTTCTTGAAGATACGAAGTTTATGTGGAAGTCCATCGACGTTACTTGAAGAGCGGTGTTTGTCGAACGGGTTGTCATGTTCTTCAGACAGTTTTGCTGAATCTGATGCTTTGGGTCCAGTTTCTTCTTACTATGAAACAGATTATGATTTCAGGAACTCGGATTGTGACCGTACAGGTTCAGAACTTTGCAGGTTTTCATCACAAAGATTTGCTGCTTCTCCTCCTCCTTCTATCATTACTCAGCCGATTACAAGATCCAATGTCCTCAAGGATATAATGATATGGGGAGCTATAACGGGTCTTATCGATGGATCAAAGAATCAGAACGATGCGTTATCTCCTAAGCTTTTAGAATCTGCCACAATGTTTGATGTACAGAGTATATCTTTAGGTGCAAAACACGCCGCGCTGGTTACTAGACAAGGTGAAGTGTTTTGTTGGGGAAATGGAAACAGTGGTAAGCTTGGACTTAAAGTTAACATCGACATCGACCATCCGAAACGCGTTGAATCACTGGAGGATGTTGCGGTTCGATCAGTGGCTTGTAGTGATCATCAAACATGTGCTGTCACGGAATCCGGAGAGCTGTATTTATGGGGAATCGACGGTGGAACCATTGAACAATCAGGAAGCCAATTCTTGACTCGAAAAATATCCGATGTTCTTGGCGGATCTCTGAGTGTTTTTAGTGTTGCTTGTGGCGCGTGGCATACGGCAATTGTGACTAGTTCTGGTCAGCTTTTCACATATGGTAGTGGAACGTTTGGAGTTCTTGGACATGGGAGCCTTGAGAGTGTTACAAAGCCGAAAGAAGTGGAGTCTTTGAGACGAATGAAGGTAATATCCGTCTCTTGTGGACCGTGGCACACAGCTGCTATAGTGGAAACCGCGATCGACCGGAAATTTTACAATGCCAAGAGTTGCGGAAAGCTGTTTACTTGGGGAGATGGCGATAAAGGACGGTTAGGACATGCGGATAGCAAGAGAAAGCTCGTGCCAACATGTGTTACCGAGCTCATTGATCATGATTTCATAAAAGTCTCTTGTGGATGGACTTTAACTGTTGCACTCAGCGTTTCAGGAACGGTTTATACAATGGGAAGCTCGATCCACGGGCAGTTGGGATGTCCGCGGGCAAAGGATAAGTCGATAAATGTTGTGTTAGGCAATCTAACACGACAATTTGTCAAGGATATTGCTTCGGGTTCACATCACGTAGCCGTGCTAACTTCATTTGGAAATGTTTATACTTGGGGAAAAGGCACGAATGGACAACTCGGATTAGGCGATGTTAGAGATAGAAACTCGCCGGTTCTCGTTGAGCCTTTAGGTGATAGGTTGGTAGAAAGTATAGCTTGCGGGTTGAATTTGACGGCTGCGATCTGTTTGCACAAAGAGATCTCTTTGACTGATCAAACCGCTTGCAGTTCTTGCAAATCAGCTTTTGGATTCACTAGGAAAAAGCATAACTGTTACAACTGTGGTCTCTTGTTCTGCAATGCATGTAGCAGCAAGAAAGCGGTAAATGCTTCGTTAGCGCCAAACAAAAGCAAGCTTTCTCGGGTTTGCGATTCTTGCTTTGATCATCTATGGAGTATAACCGAGTTTTCAAGAAATGTTAAGACAGAGAATCACACTCCGAGGATGCAGCTGGCTACAAGAAGGGTATCTGAGGATTGGAAGGAAAGCGAAGCAGAGAATCAGATTCAGAATCTTCCACAAGCTAATCGATCTTCGGATGGACAGCCTCGATGGGGACAAGTCTCTGTTCCTTCTCTGTTTCATTTCGATAAATTTTCGGCAAGTTCTCCTATTAATCTATCAGTCTCGGCGAGGCGACCATCTTCTACGAAGATTTCAACCTCGTCTGAGTCGAATAAGATCTTAATCGAAGAAATTGAAAGACTAAAAGCCGAGGTAAACTACTTTTTTGCTTTCTTACATGTAACAATATCAACACATTAGACACTAAAGATTATATTTATATAAACATGTAGATAAGAAATCTCCAGAAGCAGTGTGAACTTGGCAATGAGAAGATGGAAGAATGCCAACAAGAACTCGACAAGACATGGGAAGTAGCTAAAGAAGAAGCCGAGAAGTCGAAAGCTGCTAAAGAGATAATAAAAGCCTTGGCATCAAAGGTAAAGATACATAGTTATTTTAATCTTTCTGTTTTTGGTTTATTATGTGACCGACATTTTCGCGGTATCTTTGCTTGCAGCTTCAAACGAATAAGGAGAAACCGAGTAATCCTCTTAAGACCGGCGTTGCGTGCAATCCTTCTCAAGTCTCACCAATCTTTGATGATTCAATGTCCATTCCATATCTCACACCAATCACCACAGCTCGTTCCCACCCCGAAAACAAACAAATTGTAGAGAAATGTGTCACGAAATCCTCGAACCGTGACAGCAACATTAAGCTATTAGTAGATGCATCGCCTGCCATCACAAGAACAGGGTATCTCCAAAACGAAACACAAGACTCAACAGCAGAACAAGTTGAGCAATACGAGCCCGGTGTATATATAACTTTCACGGCCTTGCCTTGCGGTCAGAAGACGCTTAAACGCGTACGGTTTAGGTAAAAATGCTAAGTGTTTTTAAGTGTTTATGCGATTTGAAGTAAGCTTAAGTGTTGATGTGATTTGTTTCTTACTTTGGTTGCAGTCGAAAGAGGTTTTCAGAGAAGGAAGCACAAAGATGGTGGGAAGAGAAACAGGTTTTGGTCTATAACAAGTATGATGCTGAAGCATGAAACTAACTTTGAGTGTAATTCTTGAATGTATTTTAATTCATTTTGATGCTTGTTAGTGATTATATCTAATGCAGAAAATTTTCTTTATTTAAGAAAATATGGAAAAAAATATACTGGAAATAAAATTTTAATAAATATGATATTAATAAAAATATTTTGATGATCAACTAGGAAATATATGTGAGTGAAGAAAAATGTTGTGATTTTGAGCAATGAACCATACTTGCATAGTAATGTGAAGGAAATCATATAAGTAGAATATACCTAACATGTTAACTTCAAAGTGCCATTGGTTTGATTTTACCATTGGACCACCATACAATTTTGACAAAGTGATTTCGGCTAATTTTCCGACGAATTTATCCGATGAATTCTATCATCAGAATAACCGGATTTTGAAGTTGTTGGATATTTTTTTTAATGAGCACTATGAGATAATGTATTTATAAGGTAGAAACTAAAATCGTTTAATAAAAAAAAAGAATAGAAATAAAATTATGTATAATCAAGTCAATTCATCCCATATGTACATAATATATTATGATGATGAAACTTTCATTCCATATTCAAAACGTAATATAATTAGCTAAACCACACGTGGGTTAATATAATTTTTTTTTTGTTTAGTTCAAAGGATAAAGGTTCAAACTTAAACACAAGGATAACACACATAGGAAAGTTCAAACAATAAGCAAAAAAACTAACATAAAGCCATAACACACATAGTGGTAGGAAGGAAACACAAAACGTGATGCTATCTTCACTTGATGACTTTGAGAGGGAATATCCGAAGAGGCCACACACCACGACGTAGACTGCAACAAATTCAATGTTCAGACCTCTAATGAGTAGTCAGAGCAGTATCATGCCACAAGCAAGAGACACACAATCAACCCTTTTCCATTAATATAATCAAGATTGATCTAGCTTTATTAGCTTTATTAATATAATCAAGATTGATCTAGCTTTATTAGCAACCAGTAAACAAGGATCTTAAACAATCTACCTAAACTTCATAATCCAACATCTAAATAATCCTAATCTACCAAAATATTAGGAGTTTTTGTCACAGACAAGCATAATAGATGGTAATTCATTCAAATTATTTGCTATTTGTATTCCCTTTAAATAATACGTACAATTCTCAATGGAGACAATATATATTATTAGTTTTTATTTCATGTTTCCCAAATTTGTACAAGTTTTTCACTCCTAAAATTATTTGATTTAGTTTGAGTTTTCATTTTATTTATGAGATAACCAATAATTACCTACTCCACTTTTGTTAAATTTGATGGTAAAAAATGATTAATAAATCATCTCTTACTAATAAAAGAAGCTCATTGAGGCTTCTCAATTTGTCCACATCAATTTTTTTAAAATGTTCTCTCCAAATGACATGTCAGCAATCTATTCAATTATAAAAAACATATTAAAAGAAATTTTGTCTAAAAAAACGTTACCGAGGCCAAAAAAAATAAGAATGTTGATTATTTTCCTCCAAAGACAAAATCACTTTAAATTCTAAAAATAAATGTTGATTTTTCTTGAATTCCAATTAAAATGATTTAAATTAAAAAAATAAAATAAAATAAAATTATTTTAAAGAAACGTATTATTTTATAATTTATTTTCGAGAGAGCAAAGTCCAATTTTTAATGAGAGTTTTATAAATTTTAGGTCATATAATTTTTTATATGACCTAAAAAAGTTCAAAATTTTAGTTTTGGTAAGTATATTTAATGGTAAAATGTGTTTGGTTTTTAGCTTTAGAATGATAAGTATAAGGATAGTAGAATTAAAAGTGTTGGCAAAGAGAATAGTAGTATTTCTTTTTTAAAATAGTTGAGAAAAATGTGGAATTACCACATAAACACTAAAAACTCGTTTTAATATATAAGGGATTAGCATCTATACATAAGTGAACAATATGCTACCAATCCAATAATACAAAATTAGCATCTACACCATATTTTATGCCTAAAGAAATTTTATAAATTACATACACATTAAGTTTAATACGTTTACTGCACATATTCCCAACTAATCAAACGAGCTCAAAAAAGTATTCGAAACAAATATGTGAAAAACAAAACCTAAAAGAAAATGAATAAAAAAAATTAGTGAAAAAAATCCAAAGTTTATCTTCGGTTAGTAAAAACTATTTCTATTACATTTTTCTTTAATAAAGAATAATTCAATTTGATTTCAAATATCGCAAATAGATAGTATGTAAAAACATAAGCAACTCAAACTAATTTATATTTAGACATAGAAAATTCTAAAAAAAAAACTAAAATCAATAAAAAAACACAAATAAAATTTTAATATATCAATAGTTAGAAATATACGAGGCATAGCCTAGATTTCCTCTAGTTCATCATAAAAAAAGAAAAAAAATTCAAAATAAGAGATTGAAGAAAATTGTTATGAGTCAAAAATTTATAAAAGTAAATAATTTTGACTTTACCTTTACATAAATAGAATAGAGTAAAAAATAATCATCATGAGATTACGAAACGAATATAAATTAAATATGGGAAGCATTTAAACCGTTCTTGAACTCAAAACAAGATTGTAGAGTTATCATAATTTCATACTATCTATGCAATGAAATTCCTAACAACCAAATTGTCGTTTATTTAATATAAATTTAAGCAAATATTATGTTTAAGTTTGAAATGTTCACAAAAATCTTAATGACAAATTTTTGTGGCTAAGGAAGTAATGCCCACCTAAAATAGGTCAATTGATTTAATAACACTTTTGGTGCCACGATAAATCGATTGGGGCTATGATCAAACTGGCTTAATTCAGTTAAAGCAATGAAGTACAATTTTAAATGAAGAACTATTAGATCAACCTTATAAGAAACCTAATATAAATCTTCATAATTATCCCTTTAGAAAACCCAAAACTCAATATCTACTCAAACATGAATAGAGAAAACATGATATAGAAGTAGAATAAGAACTCATATATAATTGCAAAGAGAATAACAAAGGTTTGACAAAAACTCTTTTACAAAGCCTAAAAACTAGAACAACCTTAAACTATAAAAATCGCATAAAACTCATCTTTGGAGATGAAAGGAGTATTATACACAAAGGGAAAAAGCCCTAAAATCTAAAAAAAAAAAAATTGTTCTCAAACGCCAACTGATCGGTTACAATGTGTACTGATTGGTTACATTGGTCTTTTGTACCGATTGGTTACTAAAGTGTACCGATCAGTCATCGTCTTTTTTTTCTTTCTTCACTTGATGCTGTTTTGATCCATTTTTACTCCCAAACTCTTTTTTTTTTTTTTTTGGCAAGTGTAAAAACCTAAAAATAAACAAAGCACGAAAATTATATTATTTTTACTAAAAGAACTCAAAAATCGGTGTTAAAAGGACTTTATTACTAATAAAAATATGAGTTAACATTTCATAAATTTTCTTTCTATTCTGCAAGTTAGTATTACCCCATGTTAAAAAAATCGCTAGGCGCTAGTCGGGCGCTCGGGTCGGGCCTAGCCCCTAGCGAAGAAATCGGAGATTAATCGAGGATTAATCGGGGATTAGTTTTAGGGCTTTTTGTTTAAAACAATATATAAACTATAGTTTTGCCAAAGTTACAAAGTTATATCCGTGGTCTAGTGGTTTCTGACGAGGCGTTTACTTCTTGTCACGGGTTCAATACCCGACCAACACACCATTTTTTTCATTTTTTTTTAAAAGAGGGTAAAACGGTAATTTCTTGTATCATCTTCTTTAAGAGATTCGACTGTGAAACCCTAATCTACGGCGGCCATGAATGCTTTTTAACAAAATCAATCATTTTAATGTGTTTTTGTTGTCTTTTAGAGCAAAAACTTATAGATCTAACACATCCTAACTTAATCCAAACTTATAAAAGAAAAAAAACAGAATTTTTCTTAACAAATCCGATTATTTAACCGATTATACAAAAATCCCGGCGGTAAGGTGCCGCCGAGCGACTAGCCGCCGTGGAATCGGCCGATTTGGCCGAGTTTTTGAACGGGGGTATTACCACATGAAACTATTTGATTTAGGTGAAGTTTCAATTCATCTATAGGATATCCGTTTTTACTAGCAACATTGGTTATTGAATGTCTTTGGTACTGAAAATAAAATCGATCATTCTCTATGCATAAACGCGTTACGCATCTATATGAAAAAAAAAGAAACACGTACTTAGATATATATGAACGTGATTTTTCCAATATTACATGATACAGAAAAAGCTTAATTAGAACGTTACTGAGAATCAAATTTACACGGAAATATATAAACACAATAAAGTAAAAAGAAAAGTTAAAGTGGAAAAATATGTTGTGGGGTTTGCAATTGGCAACCGACCCTAAATGCTTTTTCCAGCTTCTTTTACATAATTTTAATCTCTTTTTGTCTTTCTTACAATTCCATCAATGATCGATCGAATTCAAACCCTTATGTTACACTTCTTTCTTATATAACTGTCTCTTTATATTCCCACTCCTTCTTCTTCTTCCTCTCCTCTTTTTCTCTCTCAAGTTCTCTATATGTTCATATATATATTTGTCTCTTCCATCGTTTGGTTCTAGCTAAAAGTGTGTTTATAAGTTCTTGAATTCCTTATAGGAAGTGGATATGGCTCCTGTTTCAATGCCTCCTGGTTTCCGGTTTCATCCAACAGACGAAGAGCTTGTCATATACTACCTCAAGCGAAAGATTAATGGTCGGACGATCGAGTTAGAGATAATTCCGGAGATTGATCTTTACAAATGCGAACCTTGGGATTTACCTGGTATATATCTCTCTTTTCTTTATTTATTATTCTCATAAAATAAAAATCCATCATTTCTCTTGTCGTGCAAAGTATTTACCGTAAACGAAGGTATAAAGTTATGATTCTGGATTGTTTTGTACATCAACATGTTGTGTCTCATGTTAAAGAAAAATTTAAATGAGACAATATAGCAACTGATAAGACTCTATCGGGTTCTTTTTTAATATGTCATAATCATTTGATTGATATGCTTATTGTAAGATCAAATTAGGATAACGAATTATAGATTCATTTTCCAAAAACTACATAATGTGAAACTTCTTTTTGAAAGGGTAACCCTAGAGAGAATAGACAGTTGATGTTCTTTCTTTTTCAAAGATTTTTAATTTGTTCCTTTTTTTCTCTAATACTATATATAATTAATATTTTATTTTAGCATTTTTTACGTACCAAGTTATGTATCTCTAGTACACGCATCGAACTTTGCATCGAACGTGAATGCTTTATCAACTGAATAATAATAATATAGAACGATCCCAACTTTATCTTAGAATAAAATTTATATGGACCCACCCTCATCTTTATTCTTTAAAAGGATTGTAATAAAACCGAGAGATGCGGTGGTGACTAGTGAGTGAGACAAATTCTGAAGACCGAGTCAAAAAAGGTAAGAAGATAGAAAAAAAAAGTAACTCATAATTTCACATGTGCTTTAGGGTTTGGAAGCTTCTCATTCACCTTCATCTTTTTGTTTTATACATAAAACAATGTTCTCTTTCTTTGTCGTTCTTTTAATCACTTGGATTCTCATGTCATGTTATGGCATCTTTAAGTAATGTGTACACATTAAGATTGCGATAAATCTAATTTCATTGTTCTCTTAATTATATTATCCTGGTTTGCTATTATTGCAGGGAAGTCCTTGCTGCCAAGTAAAGACCTAGAATGGTTTTTTTTCAGTCCTCGAGACCGGAAATATCCAAACGGATCAAGAACAAACCGGGCGACAAAAGCCGGATATTGGAAAGCCACCGGGAAAGATCGTAAAGTGACTTCACATTCGCGGATGGTTGGAACAAAGAAAACGTTAGTTTATTACAGAGGAAGAGCGCCGCATGGCTCTCGTACCGATTGGGTCATGCATGAGTACCGTCTTGAAGAACAAGAATGTGACTCTAAATCTGGCATACAGGTAAGCAAATTTTACAATGATTATAAAATTTTAAGATTCTTAATTTTATATAAACCAATGTATACACATTTCAGGATGCCTATGCACTTTGTCGAGTATTTAAGAAGAGTGCTTTAGCCAACAAGATAGAAGAACAACACCATGGTACGAAGAAGAATAAAGCAACGACCAATAGTGAACAATCTACTTCTAGTACTTGTTTGTATTCTGATGGAATGTATGAAAACCTTGAAAACTCGGGGTATCCGGTCTCACCCGATACAGGAGGCTTAACTCAACTTGGTAATAATTCGTCGTCAGATATGGAAACGATGGAGAACAAATGGAGTCAGTTTATGTCGCATGACACGTCCTTCAACTTCCCACCTCACTCTCAATATGGAACAATCTCATATCCACCCTCGAAGGTAAATTTAAACAATCTCAAAGAAATACATAATCAAAAGTGGTGAAAATGTAATATTTTGTTTTCAAACTAATCTCTTATTCATTGAATTCTCCTCACATAATAGGTTGATATAGCGTTAGAGTGTGCAAGACTACAAAATCGTATGTTGCCACCGGTTCCACCACTTTACGTAGAAGGTCTCACACACAGTGAATATTTGGGAAACAACGTAGCTAACGATACAGATGAAATGTTGAGCAAGATTATAGCATTGGCTCAAGCCTCCCATGAGCCACGAAACAGTCTAGACTCGTGGGACGGCGGTTCTGCTTCCGGGAACTTCCATGGAGACTTTAACTATTCCGGAGAAAAAGTCTCATTCATAGAGGCAAACGCGAAGGCTGTAGATATGCAAGAACATTATGGGAGTTTTAAGGAAGAAAGACTTGTTGAAAACTTGAGATGGGTAGGAGTATCAAGCAAGGAACTAGAAAAGGTAGTGATACTTTACAATGTTTCAGTTCAAAGTATTTTTGGTGTTAATATATACAAGTAGTGTTATGAAATATTAAGTTTATGGTTGATCTTGTACTTTAAATTTCAGAGCTTCGTTGAAGAACACTCAACGGTAGTTCCTGTAGAAGATATTTGGAGCTATCATAGAGATAATCAAGAACAAGAACATCAAGATCAAGGTAGCTTTCGCTTCTAGATTTCCACATTTGTATTTTTTTCTTGACATATCAAGGATTTGATTTTCTCTTTTTAGTTTTAATTGTATCTTTTTTTTTTGTTGAAGATGGTATGGACGTTAACAACAACAATGGAGATGTGGATGATGCTTTCACACTTGAGTTCTCGGAAAACGATCATAACGAGAATATTTTGGACAAGAACGATCATGACACAACGAGTTCCTCATGTTTTGAGGTGGTAAAAAAAGTTGAGGTTAGCCATGGATTGTTTGTCACAACTCGTCAGGTAACCAATACATTCTTCCAAAAGATCGTACCTTCGCAAACCGTTATAGTTTATATAAATCCAACGGGCGCCAATGAATGTTGTCATAATATGACATCAAAAGAGGAGGTTCGTGTCCGTAAAAAGATCAATCCGCGACTCAATGGAGTAGGCTCAACATTTCTTGTACCATGGAGAAAATTTATGTACGTAATTGGCTTCATTCCTATGCTTCTATTGATGCGTTATGTTCATCAAGGAGGTAACTCTAACAAAAACAGAAGCAGTGAAGGTTACTCGAGGCAGCCTAAGAAAGGAGATTGTAACAATCGGGGCACAATACTCATGATGGAAAATGCTGTAGTGAGAAGAAAAATTTGGAAGAAAAAGAAAGAGAAAAACATGGTTGATGAACAAGGTTTTCGGTTTCAAGATAGTTTGGTGTTGAAGAAGTTGGGGCTTTCTCTTGCTATCATCTTAGCTGTTTCTACTATATGTCTTATTTGAATATTGAAGTTCAATATATCATATATATGGCTTTTCACTTTTTTCTATTGTACTCCCATTTGCATGCCTAGGTCGTATTTCCTCTCTTTTGCTTTTTCCATTTCACTAAAGTCTAAACCAAACTAAATTATTCGTATTATATTTGGTTCTTTTCTGTTTCTGTATTAAGTGATATGACCTCTCCGCGGGTTGAACGATCAATCTTTTTTTATGGTTTGTTTTTATGTAAGCAAGCACGCACGTAAATCTATAGTGTATTTTTAGTATTTATTCACTATAGATATGTGAGTAAGTTTATAGTTTATTTTAATTTTTCTGTTAATTTGTTTATTACCACTATTGTTGTTTCATGTTTTGCAATTTATTTTACAAAAAAAAAATGTTTTGCAATGTATAGATCATCAAAATTTACTATAGCTATTTTGTTCTTGACAAATAATATTTAAGAATAACCTATATGGTTCAAACTCTCGGTTTCACAACTAAAAGAATGTGAATGGAAGATGACGAGAGAGAACAAAAAACCTCACGTTACGAAAGAAATCGTCTAGGTGCGTCACATAAGCTGGCCAATCTTATCGAGCCAAGATTAGCTTTACTAGTTCTGAATAATTTGTATGGAAGGCGATTGAGACATCAATATCCTCTAAAACTGAGTGAAGAGGATAGAAGCTTCATCGCTAGCATTTAACTCCTAATGAAGATCCAGCTCCGGCCCAAGAAAATTAAAGGTCCTAGGGCAAAATTTTTATTTTTCAAAAAACATTTGAACCCTTGTTAATATTTATTTTTCAAAAATGGGCCATATTTCTTTAACTTTTAATAACAAAAACGAAAACAACTCTTAAATATAATATTTTTGGGCCATTTCTGAATTTTTTTTTTTAAATAAAAATGGGCCCTTTGTAGTTAAGAATTTTTTGAAAATGGACTTGGGTCCCTGGCAGTTGCCCCTCTGCCCTACCCCTTTGGGCCGGGCCTGTGAAGATCCTTCCTATACATGAAAATCATATATGAATCCTTCCAATACTCGTACTCCCTCGACACTCTATTGATACCGGGAAATTTATGATTGATAAAATGATAATTTTGCTGCCCAAAAGGGATTAAAAACAAGTTGAATTTGATTGAATTCAATGATTCTTGTTGGAAAATAATCTAAAAGTAGTGAGAATTTCAATGGTATTTCTCAAAAGTACACATAGATTGTCCACCGCTTGAGATCAGAGCCATCGTTTGTTGCTCCTAGAAGAAGAGGGAAACAATTGCGGTCGAGTAATAGTTTTAGGGAGCCATTTCCGATCAAACCTGAAGAAGATTATAGCCAAACCTGAACAAGTAAGGTCTGATTGAAGGTGGTTCTAGACAGAAGAAATGTTAGGAAGTTGTCTGAGCTGTCAACATTGTAAGTTGTAATAACACCCCCAAACCTAGGCCATCTCTTTTTCTTTTTCTTTTTGGTAAAGGAAACCAAGCCCATTAAGAGCCCAATCTTATATCAACGAGAATGTGTGTACATATGTTTACCGTTTACGTCTCGTCGTTCACAAATCACAACATTAACATGTTCTAATCTTAAACCTTGAGAAAAAGGAAGCAAATCTCGATTCTAAGCTACCATCATCCACCATATATTAGATCGGAGCTGCCGTTTATGGTCGTGGTTGTGTCTTCAATCGAGAGTAAGTGGAGAAAAAGAGTTGATAGTTACGGATCATTAGTAAAGAAACCTAACATTCTTTAGTTCTTTTCTCATGTTAGTCTCTATTGTTGTCATGAATATTAGTGGCTCACAATTCAAACTATTTGTGTTTTTGAGTGAAAAAATAAAAAGAGAGATCAGTTCAAGTGGAAGCTTTGGTGAGCAGCTTCTCGTTAGATTTGAAAGGAATCATATCACAATTTTTTGCGTCGTTGGATAGATCGTGATGCAGGGAAAAAGCATCAACTGATGGTTTGTTGATACGAGGTATAGTGTATATGAAATTCAGGTTATAAAATGGCCAAAAGTCACTATTTTGCAGATTCAAGTAAGGCTTTCGGAGAAGCGATTCCACGCACACCTAAGCAATTTAGGACAAATCGACTATGGTTATTGACATAGGAAGTGTAAGGGAAGCTACCCGAACCTTCAGTGTCACCGGAAAAGGTAAAACCTAGCCACCTCGTTGATTGCTTGTTGTGCAAGAACCATATGAATCTTTTAATTAAATCCAGAAGCCCTAATATGCTTTTTTTCTTATGCTCCAAGTTTCAGATTGTCATATTAGGGTTTCAGGAGTTGACATAATCAAATGATTCTTGCACAACAAGCAATCAACGTGGTGGCTAGGTTTTCCGGTAACGCTAAAGGTTCTAGCAGCTTCCATGACACCTCCTCTATCAATAACCACCACCGATTTGTCCTGAATTGCTAAGGTGTGACCGAAATCTCTTCTTCAAAAACCTTACTTGAATCTGCAATTTTTTTATCAGATACTTGTAAAAACTGGGTTCTGAAAATAGTGACTTTTGGCCAATTAGTAACTTAGATTCCAGATGCACTATTATATATATACCTCGTATCAACAAACCGTCAGTTGTCGCTTCTTTCTTGCAGCAAGATCTATCCATTGACGCAAAAATCATGATCTGATTCCTTCAGATCTGACGGGACATTGCTCACCAAAACCACTACTTGAACCAATCTCTCACTTTTTTTCACTCAAAAAACCAACAATAGTTTGAATTCTGAGCCAATAATATTCATGAAAACAATAGAGAATAATATGAGAAGAAAAACTAAAGAATGTTAGGTTTTCTTACCCAACGAATCGGTGACGAACGGTGACGATTAACTCTTTTTCTCCACTCGAAGACACAACCACGACCACAAACGGCAGCTTCGATCTCAACTACAGTGGATGATGGTGGCTTGGAATCGAGATTTTCTTCTGTTTTTTCAAGGTTAAAGATTGGAACGTGTTAATGTTGTGAACGTCAGCGGTGACAACAACGAGACGTAAACATATATACACACATTTCAACCCTCATTGATATAAGAGTAGGCCCTTAATGGGGTTGGTTTCCTTTACCAAAAAAAAAAAAAAGTAGATGACCTAGGTTTGGGGTGTTTCAAACATTACCGAAATAGGTAAACTCTCGTCGCCACATCGTTTGGTTGTCTTGCAAGAATCAATTTTACCGATCAAAATCCAAAATTTATAATATCTTTTTCGAAAAGTATCTTTTTTTTTGTTGGAAGTTACCGGAACCTAGTTTTACCAACCACCTATCAAACTTTATAGCTACCGTTTTCGGCCAAGTTAAGATGCGACTGAAATCTATAGAGACACATAGACATAGTTTCACCTTTTTATTTCTATTCTTAAGAAATCATTCGTATGGAGTTAGAATTATTCATTGCCAATTTGTTAGGTTGATAAAAATTAAATGTTTAAAACGTAATGATTTTTGCGGTGTAATGTTATGAGATATGCATGCTGTTTTGTTTGATGTCAACATGCATATCTCATAACATAATTAGCATCGATACGTTTCAACAATCAATTTTTAATATCTTAATCATGAGAATTGAATAAATCTAATTCTATATGAATGAATTTCTGAGTTTCCAAAGATCATGCTTTCAAGCTTAACTTGAAAGAAAACAACTGCTAAAAAGTGTGATAAAAGGTTGGTACTACAACTAGGATTTGGTAACTTCCAGCATAAGAACCGGTTCAAAAGCAGATTAGGTTTGCTAGATTCTTTTTTATAGATATTGTTGATTCTTGCATGGCAATCAAACTATGTGGTAGCTAAGGTTTACCTTTAGCGGTGATGCTGACAACTCTGGTGGCTTCTTTAACATTTCCTCTGTTGGGAAACACCTCCCATCTGCAAGTATGACTACTACTCTTTCAAAAACTACAACTCGAATGCAAATTCAATCTGAAAATTCAGAATTTTCTGCAATGAAATTAGCGACCAACTTACTAGAGAATTTAAAATGGAGTTTACCTCTGTTTAATGAGCCATATGTATCTATGAGTATCTGACCAGAAATTGATTGAGAAAACACTTACCAGAAACTGTTGCCTTCCCCTTATTCACTAGGATCAGATCGGATCACAACAACAACAAACGGCGTCGAACTCAACCACGGTAGAAAATGGTGGCTGAGGATCGAGATTTGCGGCTCCTATAGGGTTAAAGATGGAGATGCGTTGGTGACTTATGAGGTTTTAAGTAGGAGATATAAATATGTGCCGATTATACACGAGCAACACACAACAACAGGAGGGTACTTGGGCCTTAATGGGCCGGATTAGGAAGTACAAAGTCGATCGAAAGTTTAGGTTAGTTAAAAAAGTGTTCCGTTGAGAAAATGGATCCACCAATATCATGTGTTTTGGTGAGATTATGCCTGACAAATAAACCGAACCGAATAAGAAGCAAAAAGAGCCAAACATAACCAAACCAAAAATTTGAAAATAACCGAATGGATACTAAATTTTATAACCGAATTAACTGTAACCAAATCGGTACCGAACCGAAATATTTCGGGTAACCAAAAATACCCGAAATACAATTATATTTTCAAAAATATTAGTTATTTATAGACCAAATAATCAAAAATACTTAGTAAAAATACTCGAAAATAATCGAAAAATATCCGAAAAACACCCAAAATAACTGAAATATCCGAAAATATCCAAAGCAAAAGAACCGAATGAATACTAAATTTTAAAACCGAAAGAACCAGAACCGAACCGAACCGAAATTTTAAAATACCCGAATGGATACTAAATTTAAGAACCAAAAGAACCGAAACCGAATGGAACCGAACCGATAACCGATCGAATAACAGAACGCCATGTAACTTATTATGGCTTTGACAGTATCCCTATTTTAAACATAACCCCCATTTAACCCGAGGAAGGGTCAATTGGTTCACTCAGCTCTGACGTGGTCACCCGAGTTGTTACAAAAATACAACTCCCGTATGGCCATATCCTTTAAAATTCAGTAATATTGATGATACCTTTGGTATATTTCATTAACAATGATATAATACTCTTGCAATAACCATAATTATGCATTATCTTTTACGATCTCACAAAGCTTGGAATCGAGATTGTGGTAGTGGGGATGGGATGCACGTGGTGATACGTAATGGGTGTAGACAGAAAATCACAAGAAAGCGAAAGTGCTAACTATTGAATCACAAAGTGACAAATCAAATAATAGTCGCGTGCTCTCTTCACGGGTCACCTCCTCTATTGTTCTCACATTCAATCAAAACCTCACTTTCCAAATTATATATATACATATATATATATTTTTATATTTTGTTGTGGTAAGAAATTATTTGTTTGTGTTATAGTTTTTACATGACCACAACAAGATTAAACAGCATTCAAATCGATTTTTAAATTTCTTTAACCGAACTAACTACAAATATATACATTTATTTTTTGTAAGGCGAAAATATATTCTACATTTATGAGAAATAAAAAAGGCCGAAAAATAGCTTTACTTTAAGGTAAATCTGATTATCTTTTTACCAAGAGATTTAAAAAAAAAAAAAAGACACAAGCCCCTTAGTAAGTAGAAGAGAAATAGTTAAGCAAAAAAAAAAAAAAAGTAGAAGAGAGAACCTTTGGTTTGGATTTCTAAACCGTTTTAGTTAATTATAATTTTTAAAAAATAGAACAATTATAATTGGGACATTTTATTCCTTATATTTTTTTCATTAACTTGTATAGTATGATAGTAGAAGGAGAGATGAAAATGAAGTAAAAAAAAAGTTAGTAAAATATTTTTTCTTTTCTATCTTAACAATTTCTCGTTTTATATATGCTAATGGGGCTAATGAATCAATGGTCTTTCACATGATTTTGCAACCTTGACACAGGTTTAAAAATGTTTGAACTTCCATAGGAGAGATATGGGGCTAATGAATCAATGGTACATATAGCCATTAAACTAAAGATGAATACAAACATGCATTCATATGTATGAAGAATGTAATATTGTACTGATGTATATATGGTTTCATATACATTTACTCTAAAGTAAGGAAGTCCAGTGAGGCAAATATTCCATCTGAATTCCACAATTGTTTAAAAATCAAACTAGAAACAAAAAGTACATTCCAACAGAATTTCTAGCATATAGAAAAAGATTTATTTTTGCCAAAAGAAAACAACAATAATAAAATATTTCTCTCTATCACTCTCCACTCTATCTCTCTCTGGAAAACCCACAGATATTTGTAGTGTGAATTCAAGAAGAGCCAATCTATATTCCAAAAGGATTTAGTTGATTTTGTCTTCTTTCTTCATCACCATTAACAGTGATAATGTCTTCATTGCCTTATAGTTCTTGGCCTCTGATACTGTTGTTAGCATTATGGTGCATGGTAGCTAGAGAATCAAACGGAGCTTCCAACAATGTAAAAGTTGGAAGCATTTCAAAGGTGGAAGATGCTGAGAATTTCCATATCTATTATGGACAGACTTTTAAAGTCATCAAGAATGCCATTGATGGCAAGAGCTATCTCCTTATTCAGGTTCTTGCTTATCTCATTAACTTGTGACTCTTCTATTTGTTTCCAAAATGTATGGTCTGTGTCTGAAAATATTAGGGAATAATGTAGAACACTTCTAGAATGGCGGTCCGGACAAAGTATTGTACTTCCAGGATAAAGTCTTATGTGATTCCACTTCTAAATTACTCATTAGACACTCAATCTTCTCAAGGTATGCTCTGTTTTTCCCCTGTTTCATTCTTCTGTTTAAAGCTATTCTGTTGTTTTAGATCTCTATGTTTTCTCTAATTCAGGAGGCGTTCCGGTTTCTTTCTTCGAGGTAAACATTCTTTCTTGATGATTTAAAGATTTGGTTTCATGTCAAATCAACGGTTAGCATCTCAAGAAACATAAGCTCTATACTTTTGTTGGCACTAGCCAAACAATTCTATAGAAGACTAAGATTACACTTTGGAATGGACAAAAAAAAATGGATTTAGTTTTGATTATATGCAGCTACTTGGATTACTCGGAAGCTTGAAGGGAATAACATCGGATGCGGTAGCTTCACCGTGTCTTCTGAAACTGTGTGAGGCAGGGGAAGTAGTTAAGCTTGACAAAGGTGACCAACAAGGGCAGGTACTATCTCAATTCGCGGCGCATTTCATCAGCGACACGGATCAACCTCAGACTTGCAATTTTGCAAACTTTTTTCCACTTAGTGAAGGCACACCTCTTCAGGTGCCAATTATTATCTTTGCATAGATCTAAACCTAACCAAAAGTGATAAACTTTGCACATTTTGATATGAGGTTTTGCTGGTTTTGTAATCTTGAATAAGCGAGCGGAGTGGATCAAATTCCTTGGAGCTTTTACCAATCTTGAAACTAAAGCCAATCAAGTCTATGACGCGGTTAGTGACTATTCATGCTTCTCTTTGCAAAATCTGACGACATAGCCTATTTTTGCTGTTTATAAAGTATGTTATGGAACCTTGTAGGTTAAAGCAAGCTATACTTGCTTGTCTCAAATGGCTGCCAACAAGACAAAATCCTTCAAGCCTATTGTAGCCTGGATGGGATATGATCAAAATGTTGAAATCTTTCTTCTTTTTCTCAAACTATTTTAACATTTTTGTTTCTTATGATTCAAAGATGAATGTGTATGTATGATTTCAAACTCATTGTGTATAATTTTATTTTCAAGGGATGCATGTGGAGTTTTACTAAGGATTCACACAAGCTCAAGGTACGCGTTTCAACTTCACACTTTCAATTATTCCCTTAAATGTTTGGAAACATCTTTGGAACTGAATATGACGAACACAAACACAACAGTTTGTAGAAGATGCGGGTGGTGAAAATATTGACAAGTCTATAAACAAGGTCTCTTACAATGTCTCTGATCCTGATGATTTGGAAGCACTCCATGCCATTTTATGTGTAAGGGGGATCATACTTGTTCTGCTTTCATTTTTCTGATGACCAAAATAAACTTATTTGCTTAGGCTCAAAACGTCGATTTAACAGACTGTAGATGCGGTGATCGATGAAACGCTATCGTCTGACCCTCTAAATTACACACAGACGACGTTCTTGGGGAACATAAACGTGGATGATAACACTTGTTTTGCGTTTCTTGCAAATCAAAGCATCTGGAGATATGACAAACGGGTCAGAAATGGAACAACTCTTGGTAAGAAAGTTTTAAAACATTGTTTATTTTTATGTTGATTTCCACTAAAAACCTTGTCTTGATATTTGTGAACGAGTAGACTGGTACGACGGAGCAATCTCGCAACCAAATCTTGTACTGGCTGACATTGTTGAAGCCTTGTTTCCAACGGGAAACTATACAACTTCGTACTTCAGAAACATTGCTAAGGTAACAGTCTAATATTTTGACATTCTAAAATTTAAACTCGTCATTGTGAATTTGTTTTTATAAACTCTATCCATCCTATATGGTTGTCCGAACCACTCGCTGAAGTATAAGGAATTGCTGACTAAAGAAAAACCTAATATGCTAATAAGGGATGTGATGGTGAGCCGCAAATTTGTAGCCGGCCTATAGTCTCGTACGGGTCGGCCGGTGGACTAGACGGGTCCAGTCCGTTCAGATAGTTAGTCTATCATGGGCCATGGCAAGCCCGTCATTTTCATTTGCAGTTTTAGCGCTTGACTCATTACAAACCAAGCTCGATTGGCCGATCACATATTCCATAAAGTTTAATTTGAATTCAAGAGTATGTCACTTTCATTGATTTAAGTAGCATATTTTTTAACCTTATAATTAAACATGGCAGGGTGAAGGAGTCATAAACATTAGTCCGGATATGTGTGATAGAGACGCATCATTGCCGTTAGTTCCTATAATTCCAGCTTGTGGATGATGTTCATATAATTCCCCGTGAAACGTCGAACGTATTATTTGACAATGATAGCTGTTAGAGATTTTGATCTTGTCCAAGATTATTGAGGAATTATGAAGGGAAGACGAACAATAATAATCAACTATGTTTATTTTCTTAGCTCATATTTACTTTCTTGTGTAATCAGTAATCACATATGTAATATCTTATATTTTGCGGAAATAACATACAAGTGAGTATTTTTATAAAAGAGGGAATTAAAAAAACATACAAGTGAGTACAAGAGTAAAAAGAAGGGCTTTAGACTCAATCTCGGCGTCAAGCCAACTAAGGCATGGACCTAAACATTGATAGCACACAAAAAAAAAAAAAAGGAAACTTAGGCATGGACATTGGTTAGTTCGAGTTGACTATGAAAACGCAATATTGCATCTTCAGACTAGTTACGGTTCGTTGGTTTCTTCGGATTGCATAAATTCCACCGAGTTAAACCAAATAAGACTATGGTTATCGGTTCCGTTATGGCAAACTTTGGTTTAGTTATTAAAGATCAGCCATTGATCCCAAAACAGGATCCGTCTTCGCCGGAAGAGCTATCCGAAAGGTATGAAGTTTATTTCAACCATGAAGTTCTCGAGCTTATTTACTAGAACAATGAAAAAAATACACACACACTTAATTAGCCCTTTTATTGCACGACTTAATTAGCCCTTTTATTGCACGACTATACTTTAATTTCTCATTGAAAAAGTTTGGATCCACAATTCATAATGATTGTTCAAGGGATCTAGATCCTTTAAATTTTGAAGATTTCTCCTTCAAAGATAAGAAACTTATCAAATTAATAATAAGCTGCCTGATAACAATCACTATTTTATTTAACTAGATCTTCACTCTTCAACGACCAAAAATGCCAAAAAAAAAAGAAAAGAAAAAAAGAGAGGCTTGAATTAATGAGTATGAAATTTGAGTTGAATGGTGATTCTCTAGTGATTTTCTGGTCAAGAGAGGTGGATGGGGACCTGGCGACTAAAAATTAGGTTTAGACCTGGCGACTTGACTTGAGCCGGTTCAGATTTGGCAGATATTATACTCAACAAAAGTGATTAGTCGATCACTTTAATTATTCTCAAGTGAGTCAAGTGGTATATCAGTTGATTCAGAGGTCAAGTAGACATCAGCCTTCACTGGTCGATTCTTCAAAAAATGATCGGTCGATCAGTGGAAAATGTTTATCTTGATCTTCTCTTGGGTTAGTCTTTAAGATGTTCAGTCAGTCACCTCGTTTCTTACCTAATTCTCGTTGCACTTCATCTACGCATCATAATATCATAACTTCATTACTTTAATCTTTACCTTTTGAACTAGTGGTCGAAATTACTTGAAACACCGGAAAATCTTTTTTGGTTGAAAAACCACCGACTAGTTGAAACTCAACTTCGTACTAGCTGTCCAAATTTCAATGGCAAGAAAGATTCCATTTCACAAGATCTTTTAGATGCTTTTGTATGATCATATATCATTATTTTGCTTTACTTGGATTTATTGAGTAAAATAAGGCTCAACCTTGTCAGTCAGTAGTACAGATATAACGTGGTTCGTGGATATAACGTGGTTCCAATTCTGTTGAAACCTGACCAGGAAAAGGACCCTTGCAATAATTTCCTTTCAATAATTGCCACAATTGAGCGACGGATTATTTTATTTGTATTTCCAATTTTAGCCACTTTTAAAATATACTAAAAATGACTTGTTGACTCTCATAATTTTCTATATATATAGTATACTTTTACATATCCCTTTTCCCTCACATAAACATTCATCAAACACAAAGAAGAAGTAGAAGAAGAAGAAGAAAAGAAGAAGATGAATAATTTGGAGTTATGTGAAGCAAACAACGTTCCTCTAACGCCCATACTGTTCTTGAAGAGAGCTTCGGAGTCTTATCCCAATCGAACTTCGATAATCTACGGACAAACTCGTTTCACTTGGCCTCAGACCTATGACCGTTGCTGTCGTCTGGCCGCTTCTCTCCTATCTCTTAACATCGCCAAGAACGATGTGGTATGTCACACTATCTCTCTGTCTCACTATCATTGTCCCTATTTTTCGCTAAACAATATTAGATTTTTCAGAAATATTACTCTGTTTTGTCTAGGGTGTGTGAGTGTAAGTAATGTGCATAAATATTTAGACATATGATTATAAATGTGTGTTTAGGTATCTGTTGTTGCTCCAAACACACCGGCCATGTATGAAATGCACTTTGCCGTTCCCATGGCTGGAGCTGTACTTAACCCTATCAACACTCGTTTGGACGCAACATCCATTGCGGCAATCCTCCGCCACGCCAAGCCCAAGATCTTATTCATAGACCGCAGTTTTGAGCTCTTGGCTCGAGAAATCCTCCATCTACTATCATGTGACGACTCACAGCTAAACTTGCTGGTTGTATTCATTGAGGATAACAAGTTCCCTAAAAGGGTTTCGTCTGAGGAGTTAGACTACGAGTGTCTCATCCAGAGGGGAGAGCCTACACCCTCCTTGGTGGCACGTATGTTCCGTATTCAAGACGAGCATGATCCAATCTCCTTAAACTACACATCGGGTACCACGGCCAACCCAAAAGGTGTTGTGATTAGCCACCGAGGAGCTTATTTGTGCACATTAAGCGCGATTATTGGTTGGGAAATGGGGACCTGTCCTGTCTACCTTTGGACTCTACCTATGTTTCATTGCAATGGATGGACATTTACATGGGCTACCGCGGCGCGAGGGGGTACAAGTGTGTGTATGAGGCACGTGACTGCCCCAGAGATCTATAAAAACATAAAAATGCATAGCGTGACGCATATGTGTTGTGTTCCTACGGTTTTCAACATTCTTCTGAAAGGGAATCCGCTTTACCTATCACATAGGTCTAGGCCAGTCCATGTGTTGACCGGAGGTTCACCACCGCCGGCTACTCTTGTTAAGAAAGTTCAGCTGTTGGGGTTTCAAGTTATGCATGCCTATGGGCTGACCGAGGCCACTGGTCCGGTTCTCTTTTGTGAATGGCAAGACGAGTGGAACAGGTAATAATTAATCATGTGTGCAAATTTTGACTTATATATACATTAAATTTCACGTTTCATTATCGTTTTCCGAAAATTAAAAGTTCTTTTATCAATATTATTAAGATTCTATTTCAATATTAAAAAACAAGTTTCAATTTTCGTTATCATTTACCAACAATTAAAAGTTCTTTTATCAATATGACATTCCTATTACTCAATTGAAACAGATTACCAGAGAATCAACAGATGGAGTTGAAAGCAAGGCAAGGGCTAAGCATCTTAGGACTAGCTGAAGTTGACGTGAAAAACAAGGAAACGCAAGAGAGTGTTCCGCGCGATGGGAAGACAATGGGAGAAATCGTCTTGAAAGGAAGCAGCATAATGAAAGGATATCTAAAAAATCACAAAGCTACATTTGAAGCGTTTAAACACGGATGGTTCAACACAGGAGACGTAGGTGTGATTCATCCTGATGGGCACATAGAGATCAAAGATCGATCCAAAGACATAATCATATCGGGAGGCGAAAACATCAGCAGTGTTGAAGTTGAGAATGTTCTTTATAAGTACCCAAAAGTCCTTGAGGCTGCCGTCGTGGCCATGCCTCACCCTACGTGGGGTGAAACCCCGTGTGCATTTGTTGTTGTAGAAAAGAGTGAGACTAATAATGAAGATCAGGTGGATACATTTGTGACCAGAGAGAGAGATTTGATTGAGTATTGCCGTGAGAATCTGCCACATTTTATGTGTCCAAGAAAGGTGGTGTTTTTGGAAGAACTGCCTAAAAATGGAAATGGAAAGATCCTTAAGCCTAAGCTAAGAGACATTGCTAAAGGTTTGGTTGCTGAGGATGAGGTCAATGTTAGATCTAAAATAGTTCAACAGCGTGAAGATAAACTTCGGGTTGATCACTTTACTTCGCGACTTTGAACTTATGCTTCTCCTACTTATATATATATATATGGTTGTCTATTAAGTAATGAAAAAAATGTGTTTCTCCATTGATGGACAGTCAAACATTGACCGAAAGTTATCAATTGTTACCATCTTTTTATCAACCACACATTTAAAGCAAAAATGTCGTTTGGTTACCAAATCTGGGGATAAAAGTTTACAAATAAACTTAAAACATTTCATAATTCTAGCACGAGGAGCAAAACAATCGACCCAAGTGTTTGTAACGAGGAATCTATATAATAATAAAAATATTCATTTTTTTTTTAACGTCTTTCATTAGAAAAATCAAGAATAAAGTTCACAAAAAAACAGAGTGCTAGTAAAACAGAGCAAAACAATAGAGGCCAAAACAGAGCAAAACTAGGAGCTAGTATCAACGACACTGTCTACGTTCTTCCTCGATCCGTTCATGTAGCCAAGCTGGTTCCCCCTGACGCAAGATACGAGTTGAATCTTCCTTCTCGTGTAACACTGCAAGCAATATCCCTAGCCAATGTATTGGCTTTCGGTGAAGAGATCTTGAATTTCACATACCGCATCACCTGTATTCATTTGTTTACAATTGCGTTTCGTAAAATATATGTATAATTTGTTTTAATTACAAAAATAAGAAAAATACTTTTTTGGTTGGGTCTCTTTATCTTAAAATTTCGTAAATTATATTTCTAAATCTACTTATCATAAATTTTTGTAAATAAAAATTTTAAATAAGATAAAGAAACACAACCGAAAAAAAGAGTTTAGTGTAAATTTTTAGTGATGTTAAAAAAATGTAAAGTTATGATAAGATTTCGGTTGCATCTACACTAAATAAATAAGAATATTGTAAAGTTATTGTTTTAAGATAAGATTTTAGTGTAAAGTTATTGTTTTGTTTGAAAGTACATTTTCGGTTACGTTACACTAAACAAAAAAATGTAAATTTATTAAGATTTTAGTGTAAAGTTATGATAAGTAGATTTAAATTGGAGCGGTTATTGGTTCATGGATTTATAAGGAATTGAAAATCCAAACAAAAATCATTTGTTATTCAATCATTGATTTTAAAATCCTAATTAGAATCATGTGTTATTGGTTCTATGATTTATAAATACTAGTTAAAATCCTATGTTATTGGTTTCGTTTATTTGTTTTTGGATTTGAGAATCCAAATTATGTTTTAAATGGATTTGAATGGATTTGAAAGAGAAAAATAGAAGGATTCAAATCCATGGGTACACATGTTATTTCAAAATCCATATGTCTTGATTTCATAATTAATAAAGATTTTCAAATTCTACATAGATTTACAAATCAATAAACCAATAACATTAATTTACGAAAATTATGATAAATAGATTTATAAATATAAAGAGAGGCAACTGATAGGTAGATTTTTTATAAATTAAAAATAGAAAAATAGAAAGAAGAAGATTCCTAATTTGAATATGTAGATTTATCAAACCAAAGTAGATTTTTAACATACGTTAACAAAGTGCAAAAAAAAAAACATACGTTAACCAAATTAGGAATCTTCTTCTTTCTATTTTTCTCGAGGTTATGGAAATTAGAGTTACATAAATGATTATCAAATATGTAACTCTAATTTCCATAACCTCGAGAAAAATAGAAAGAAGAGGATTCCTAATTTGGTTAACGTATGTTTTTTTTTTCACCTTGTTAACGTATGTTAAAAATCTACTTTGGTTTGATAAATCTTCATTTATTGTTGTGTCATTTCACCGTAATTTTTGTTTTATTCGTGTTTTTCATCCATGTATCACTTTGATCTTTTCCGGTGGCTTTCTTATAATGTCCCGGTCTAAAAACTTTGAAGCCTTAAATTTTTTTTTTAGAGTTTTCGTTAAATTAACACTAATAAAATTAAAATACCGGATATTGAATTTACACTAAAAGCAACTTTTTTTCTTTAACATCACTAAAAATCAACATTTATAGCCCTTAGATGCACTATAAATCAGTTTGCGGTTTTATTTTTTCTAATTTTTCACATAAAAAAAGAGATTTTTTTATCATCGTACAAAGAGAAATCAAGTCTATATGCTAGAAAAGATATGGTACTTCTCATCATCTTAAACAAAAGTTTTAGGTCCCAACTGATCTGTCGAGAACGATCCAATTTCGCTTCTTTAATTACAATCGCATGTGAACAATAAAAAAAAAATTGTGAATATGAATGGCCAAAGTACCATTTGACCGACATTTCGTGCCTAATGTTTTCTAACATGCACTTGTGTTCTTGTCAAAAACGGTATACTGTAGTATGTCTTTTCCTTTTGACATTTATTCATAAATAAAAGGCCAAACTTTAAAACTAATTAAGCGAATTAAGAACAAACAATCCAAAACCAAATGGGATAAATGAACCGAGTCAATTCAATTATTTTTCCCTATAACTCACATCTTTACACAAACCATGAACTGATTTTTTTTTTTTTTTTTTTGAATCAAATGTTAAATTAAATTCAAAAGAAAAAATGTCTTTTTTACAACAAGTGCAACTTTAGCTTAAACGTGAGCTGAAAGGAGAATAAGATTGAATTATGATAGGTTTAACTTCTAGCTTGGAACCAGACCTGGAGGCCATTGTCGAAACGTTTATCCCCTATTTTCCGAATTGAGGATAATCTATTTCGCACTTGCCTGTCAATCCATTTGATTAAGAGAGGAGCTGGGTTCGGTGTTTCACCATGTTTTCTTCCGTTTCTTTCCCGCCAGATGGTGTAGAGGGTGGCTTGAAAGACATAGCGAGCTACAAAGCTCTCTGTTCGTTCGCGCCAACCTGCCGAGATAGTGTTAAGGAGAGAGTGCCAGTCATAAGAGAATCGAGATTTGTAGAGTTTTCGTGTTAGAGCTTCCCAGATTGGAGAGATGAAACCACACGCAAAAAATAAATGATCACGGGTTTCTGTAACAGTGTTGCAGAAACAACAAGTCGCCGACGCACCTCTGTTCCATTGAAGCATTCTGTCTCCGGTGGAGAGACGATTCCAAGCAGCCAGCCAAACACAGAAAGAGAACTTTGGCGTTCCATAGGTAAACCAAACTCCTTTGTGCCAACTGACCTTGGTTACCGCAGTGCGAGTCATGTGCCATGTGTCTTTTGTTGAAAAGCTAGCTTTGTATACATCATTTTTACCTCTCCATAGAACTGTGTCCTCTTTATCATTTCTGTTCTGTTTTTTAGTTTCCAACTCTTCTTCCATTTGATTTAGCAGACCGGACCGATGTCGACGACGGCGTCGACCCTCCCAAGCTTCAGCCACTGTCTTATTTCTGCTTATACACATATCAATCATACCTCTTTCTCCCACTACTCCCAGCAGCCGGCCCATGCTTGACCAGTCTTCAAACCAAAATGATGTACTTAAGCCATTGTCCACTTCCACCTTACAGAAATTTGTTGCCAATGCTCTGAATTTTAGTAATTTCTTCCACATCCAAGAGCCCATTGTTGTGTTCTCCTTAGCAGACCAGTATGTTTCTTTCTTTAGCAAATACTTCTCTATCCATTTGACCCATAGTGAATTCCCGTGCGAGACGATTTTCCATATAAGCTTTAGGCAGCATACATCATTTGCTTCCTTTAAAGATCTTAATCCAAGCCCCCCCTCTGTTTTGGGCTTACATATATCATTCCAGGCTACTTTGGCTTTACGTGAGTTCAGTTCTGTCCCAGACCAGAGAAAAGATGAGCAAAGTTTTTCAATTTCCCGTATGCACTCTCTTGGTAGTCGAAAAGCGGATAACCAAAAATTGCATAAACTCCAAATGACTGAGCTGATCAAGTTGAGACGCCCTGCATACGACAGATACCGTGCTGTCCAAGAGCTGATTTTCTTTTTAATTTGCTCTATAAGAGGGCTGTAATCTGCAGCGGAGAGACGTTTTGTGAGTAAGGGAAGGCCTGTTGGAATTGTGAGCCTTTGATTAAACCTACAAAGAGAAAAGCTTAAGTGAGAAGAAGATGAAGAAAAGAAAAGATGCACGAAGAAGAAGAAGAAGAAGAAGATGGTGTCGTGAGAGGAGTCAACGACAAGGAGAAGTCAACAAAAGAAGGAAGTTGGGCTTTGTGTTTTATGGGCCATCGGATTGCTTAAGACCCAATAAGGAAGAAGAAAAATGGTGTGTCGTTAATCTATGTTTAGCTAGGTCTTGAGTAGAGTTGCAAGTTGTTGTTAAAGTTGTGTCAAGTGTGCAAGTATGTTTAGAGTCCCAATATGTAGTAGAGTGGCTTGTGTAAGAAGAGTCTAGAGTCTAGAGTTAATCATGTGTTTATGAACATGCTTGTGTGTGTAAGTGTGTAATAGAAGTAGTATAAGTAAGTGTGTTTGTGTCTTGTAAAATATCTAAGAAAATTATCAATGTAGACATTAAATTCTTAAACGTGTTCTTGTATTTTATGTTTAAACATGAACTAAAACAAAGAGTTATGAGAGAAACAGAGTTATGAGAGATTGTGAGATTTGAGAAAGGGAGTGATTTCAACATGGTATCAGAGCTATAGCTTTCCTTGGAGCCTGTTCAAGGAGAAGATGTCTATCTACGAAGAAAGACTGAAGAGAAGAAGAAAGTGATGATGCAACCCGAGAAGTTGCTAAAGGTGAGACGGCATAGAAGCCGTGAAGAAGAAAAGAGTGAAGAGGGAGCAAACCTGAGAAGGTGAAGCTCTACCACGGTTCTGGTCTGAGACGGTGTCACTGAGAAGACGCCGAGACTGATTCAACTGTACCAGAGCTGAAAAGAAAAGAAGAAGTAGAGCAAAGCCGAAATCTGCACGTCGGAGAAGAATAGAAGGAAAGAGGGGTGGTGACGAGAGAGATCACCATCATACCTTCACAAACGCTTCACCAACCGTAACCTCAGAGGAGGCGGGCTTCAGGTGCATCCATGGAGACGAGGAGATCTTCTGGAGAAAAGCAATGAAGACAGCGGAGTGAAGATGGTGCTGTTGAAGGAGAGTTCTGTTCTTGTTCGATGCGTCTTGGTGAAGCTTGAAGGATTCGAGGAGCCAAACAATCTAAGGCAAATAAGCTAAAGTAAGACTCATGGAGAAACCTAAGAGACTACGGTAAGAAAAGCCGGGTGATGGTGCCAGAGTCAATAGTCCAAGGCTAATGCTAAGGTGATGGTTCGGAGAATCGGAGGTGATGGTTTTTTGTTAAGAGTCTGGTGAGATTATTTGTGGTCTATTGGTTGGCCTTGTGTTGTGTCTTGTTGTTGTCCTCATGGTTAAGGCTTGAAGAACCGGGTTTGTACCGGGTAGTGAGATTGAGGATGTTGATGTCTGTACCAACATCTTAAAAGAGATTCGCAGAGAGGTGAATCAATGATCTGATGACGTGATGAGAGTTCACCGTGAAGAAATTTGATGAAACGTGAGGGGAGCTCACGAAGAAAGGGGAGCTCACGAAGAAGATGACTTGAGGTGACATCGATGAAGGCTTGCGGGAACAAGAAAACCCAAGAGCTGAAGTGTTTCCTGCAAGGAAGAAATTTAGTAAGGATTTGATCAAAGAGAAACAGAGGAGATTGCGAAGAAAACCAGCCAAGCGTTGGCAAAAATATTCGCACAAAGTGATGATGGATCCCTGGAGATTCCGTTTAAGAGGGAAATGATGAAGAACTTCACAAAATCGAAGATAAGCGATGCGTGAAGGTTCTGGTTAAGAGGGAGATCGATGGAACAAACTTACATGTGAGGTTTGTTAATGCGAAAGGAATTCGCAGAGAAATTGAAGAAGCATTGGGGTTGAAATCTATAAATTAAAATTAGGGTTTAATCAAAGTCTCAAGAGGGAGTGTTGGAATTGTGAGCCTTTGATTAAACCTACAAAGAGAAAAGCTTAAGTGAGAAGAAGATGAAGAAAAGAAAAGATGCACGAAGAAGAAGAAGAAGAAGAAGATGGTGTTGGAGAAAATGTCTGGGGAGTCCCCTTTTGGCAAAACAAAACCTCATATCTCCCCCTTATAAACAGAAATTATTATTGATTTAATTTTAATTCGAAAAGTGTTGGTTTTACCAGTATACCCCAACCGAAATCCAATATTTACAGTGAAAACCCGGATCTATTCGAACCCAGACCCGACCCATCTCTCCCAACCGGATACCCTAATTCCTTTATTCTCTGTTTGAAACGGAACGCGAAAATCTTCTCAATTTTCTCTCTCAAAATCAAAATCAAAATCTCTCCCTAGAATTTCTCCACTCTTCCTCTTATTCTCCTTCTTCTAAAGCAACTTCAGATTTTCTTGGGAGATATCGATTTCGAAAGCAACTTCAGATTTCTCATTTTCGAGTCCTTTGTTTCGTTTTCTCGTTTCCGACAATGCCTCCAAAGAAAATTGGGTTAAAGAGGAAGAGAGGAGTACCAACGACGGAGCAGCAGCCATCCTCGACCTTAATTCCGGTTTTAGAGCCAGCGGAAGAAGAGAATGAGGAAGAAGAGAGTGAAAAAGAAGAGAATGAGGAAGAAGAAGAGTATACCAGTATTATTTATTGGTATAACTGGTAGAACAGTATACCAATATTATTTATTGGTATAACTGGTAGAACTGGGAATACTATTTGTTTGAATTCTGGGTATAACTGGTAATACTAGGGCATTACTATATGTTTGATTTCTGGGTAATACTGGTATTACTAGGGTATAACTATGTGTTTGAATTCTGGGTAAAACTGGTATTACTAGGGTAGAACTATGTGTATAGTTTCAGGGTAATACTGGTAATACTGGTAATACTATTCGCAGAATAATGATATATGAATGAATGTCTATTCTGTTGCAGGAGATCGACGAGGAAACAGAAGCAATACCACCGCTGAGTATGTATTTCCCGCCTTCGGAATATGTGAAGAAAATCAAGCTATCAACTCGGTGCTATATTCACGAAGTGTTGACTACATTCGATACGTTGGAGCCTCTGATGAGCAAGTCTGAGAGGGCATATTTTGAGAATCATCCGAGTTTCCAACACGTCTTACACATGCCAAGAAATCCAAACCACCGAGTTATGGGAATGTGGATGCTCCTTCTTCACACGGCGCGCATTGAAAGGAAGAAAGAAGTGTGGTTCATCGTCAATGGTGTTCCAATCCGATATGGTATATCGGAACATGCATTGATATCGGGCTTCAATTGCAAGAACTATGCAGTTGGGTATAAAAATGTGGGAAGAACCAACTCGGAAACTATTACTACAAATGTAGCAGAACTAGTAAAACCAGTATTACTGACAGAGTTTTTGTATTGTTTTGACAGGATAAAATGAGGGAGAACGTGATCATATATTTCAAATGCCAATGTCGCATGTATAGCTTGATGATGAAGACATCATGGGAAAAGATAACTCTCTCCATGTTAGAAGCTTACCCAAAATTGGTCTTCTACTTCTTATCTAGCATTGTTATTGGGCACACAAAGATTGGAGAAGATGCTACGTCCATGGAGTCATATTTTCTGAGAGCGTTGTATGATATGAACTATTTTGGGCTATAATGTTTCTAATCTGTGTTCATTGTTTACATCCCACATGAAATTGATAGTATCATGGTAGTTGGAGGTGAAGAAGAATATACCTTCTTTACTATATCTTTGTCTTATAGTTGTTGTTTAGATTTGTACAATTGGTAATACTAGGTAAAACTATGTTGGTTTTGTTTTTTTTATTTATACTACTGGTACTACTAGGTAAAACTATGTGCACCGTCAAATTTACACATGTGTGAGTCAAATTTACACATGTGCGCCGTCAAATTTGGGAGAAAACAAAAAAAAATGGAAAATTTTCAATTTTGGGACACGTGGGGCCCGTCTTATTCACGTGTGCGCCGTCATTTGTACACGTGGCGCCGTCATTTGTACACATGGCGCCGTCAAATATACACAGTTTTTCCAAGTTTAAAAGTTGTACTCGCTTACACACAGTTGAACTTTTGGGGTTTTTCTGTATAATTAGTTATTCTTGGATTAATATTAATTTTTATTAGTTGTACACATAATTTTATGTATATGTGGTAAATTCCAAACATATTCATTCAATAATATTTGTAAAATGTTGATTTTTCAGACTTTCGACATTCACCATGGATATTCAAAAGAAAGACATCTTAAAAGTATAAGAACTTTCATGTAGAAAGTTCAAATGTGTAAGATTTTTGAAAATTTTATTTACCAAATTGTGATTACAAACCACTAATTTGATTATGTAACACTAAGTTGTCTATTTCATTACAAGAAGCATTATGATATAATTTTGAATTTATGAAGATTTACCAAATTTTGTAATGTTTCTAATCTTTGTTCATTGTTTACATCCCACATGAAATTGATAGTATCATGGTAGCTGGAGGTGAAGAAGAATATACCTTCTTCACTATATCTTTGTCTTATAGTTGTTGTTTAGATTTGTACAATTGGTAATACTAGGTAAAACTATGTGCACCGTCAAATTTACACATGTGCAAGTCAAATTTACACATGTGCACCGTCAAATTTGGGGGAAAACCCAAAAAAATGGGAGAATTTCAATTTTGGAGCACGTGGGCCCCATCTTATCCACGTGTGCACCGTTTTTTTCCATCGAATTTTCCGGCGAGGAGAGCTCGAGCTCGAGCTGAGAGGAGCGTTCTCACGTTTTTTTTTTTTTCCTGTTTTTGATTTTTTTTTTCCATTTCAGAAAATAATTAATTAAAATGAATAAAAGAGAAAGGGCAAAATCGTCAAGTCACATTTCATTAATTGAGAAGGGGATATGTAGACAAAAAAGGGATATAAGAGGTTAGAGTTATACAAAAGGGGACTCATGAGACATTTTCTCGATGGTGTCGTGAGAGGAGTCAACGACAAGGAGAAGTCAACAAAAGAAGGAAGTTGGGCTTTGTGTTTTATGGGCCATCGGATTGCTTAAGACCCAATAAGGAAGAAGAAAAATGGTGTGTCGTTAATCTATGTTTAGCTAGGTCTTGAGTAGAGTTGCAAGTTGTTGTTAAAGTTGTGTCAAGTGTGCAAGTATGTTTAGAGTCCCAATATGTAGTAGAGTGGCTTGTGTAAGAAGAGTCTAGAGTCTAGAGTTAATCATGTGTTTATGAACATGCTTGTGTGTGTAAGTGTGTAATAGAAGTAGTATAAGTAAGTGTGTTTGTGTCTTGTAAAATATCTAAGAAAATTATCAATGTAGACATTAAATTCTTAAACGTGTTCTTGTATTTTATGTTTAAACATGAACTAAAACAAAGAGTTATGAGAGAAACAGAGTTATGAGAGATTGTGAGATTTGAGAAAGGGAGTGATTTCAACAAGGCCTAAGTATCGTACTGGGAGACTACCAACCTCAAAGTGAAACTGGTCTTGAATATCTAGGTGAGATGTATTTAGTTGTCCTGCCATGTAGATGGTTGACTTCTCCATACTAATTCTCAAACCAGATTTTTTGGCAAACTCATCAAAAACCTGTACTATCCCTTCTATGGATCTTACTTTACCATCTGAAAGTACCATGATATCATCCGCGAAGCTAAGATGTGTTAGACCAAGATGCTTACATTTTGGATGGAAACCGAACTGTCTAGCCGCAGCAGCTTTATCCAACATTCGAGAAAGAACATCCATGCTTATGACAAAAAGATAAGGGGAGAGTGAACAACCTTGTCGCAAACCTCTAGAACTCTGAAAATAGCCTGCTAGTTCCCCATTTACTTGAACCGAAAATGAGGCTGAAGTGATACAAAGCATAATCCAGTGCACAAACTCTTGAGGGAAATTCATTGCAGAAAGAACATTTTTTAGAAAAGACCATTGAACAGAATCAAAAGCTTTTGAGATGTCTATTTTTATGGCACAACGACCCGAAATTGAGTCGAAACCACAAATACTAGTAGATACATGAACTGATTTTAAAAGATGATACCATAGCATTAGTACTAGTAGAAACCACAAATGTACAAATCTACACGTCTTTGTCAATTTAGAATTGTAGATACAACAAATGTCGATTCAAAATCAGTCAAACTCGGTTCTTTTAAGTATTTTTTCTCTCTTGACGCTAGTCCGTTACAGTTCATAAAGACTTAGCTTTAGGCCACAAATTAAGTAGTACTGTACATAAAATATATGTTTTTTTTTCTTATTCCCGTTAATCTCATGCTTTATTATCCCTTTTTTCTCCTCTTTTCATCGAAGTTATTTTTTATTATGTTATGAGTTTTTTTCAAATATACATTTTTAATTGAATTTTCAGCTAAAAACTAAACATATGAAATACATAAGCTTGTTAATTAGGATTTTTATATACTAACTAATATTATTACCTAGGCAGATTCAGTATATATAATGTCCTCCAAGTCAAATCTTAACATGTGGAGTAATCGCAATTTCTCGCTTGGCAGGGAAAAAACTATATAATTTACTACTTATAAATAACAAAATTCGCCTTTTCGAATATAGCTTCCACACTTCTAGTCCACATAAAGGTGGTTCCTCTAGTAACATGTTTTTGATTATAGACTCAAAAGGAAAGTGGGATCGTGAGATGTTTTCTATGACAGATTCCAAAAGTTTAGGTATGACCAGCATGCAATGAAATCCATTTATTATTCTTCGAATATTACTTTTATTATGTAACAATTATGTTTTGAGGCCTCTCACGATCTTTCTATATATAATATGGATGTATTCCCATATCTTTACTCCTTTACACACACATACAATATGGATAATTTGGAGTTATGTGAAGCAAACAACGTTCCTCTAACGCCCATAACGTTCTTGAAGAGAGCTTCCGAGTGTTATCCGAATCGAACTTCGATAATCTACGAACAAACTCGTTTCACTTGGCCTCAGACCTATGATCGTTGCTGTCGTCTCGCTGCTTTTCTACTCTCTCTTAACATCACCCGCAACGACGTCGTAAGAACCTCATGACTTTTCTTTTTTCTTGTTTTATGTTTAGTGATGCCTATCATATTGCTTGTACCATCTATATATACATTTCTTTTGGATGGTATTATGGTAATCTTAACCAAACTGAATCATTCATTTTATATCTAACGTGTGTATTAAATCTGTGTTTAGGTTTCGATTTTGGCTCCAAACGTACCGGCCATGTATGAGATGCATTTTGCCGTTCCCATGACCGGAGCCGTACTTAATCCTATTAACACGCGTCTTGACGCCAAAACCATAGCTGTCATCCTCCGCCACGCCCAGCCAAAGTGTTTATTCGTGGACTACACGTTTGCTCCTTTGATCCAAGAAGTCCTTCGTCTCTTACCCTTTGACAGTTCAAAACTTCACCCGCTTATCATATCCATCAACGAGATTGATTCCAATACAAAGCCTTCCTCCATGGAGTTAGACTACGAAGGTCTCATCCGTAAAGGAGATCCTATGCTGTCCTCGTCCGCAAGTTTGTTCCGTGTCCGCAACGAGCATGACCCTATTTCTTTGAACTACACTTCTGGCACCACATCCGAACCAAAAGGTGTGGTGATTAGCCACCGCGGAGCCTACTTGACAGCTTTGAGCTCGATTATTGGCTGGGAAATGGGGATATGCCCCGTCTACCTTTGGACCCTTCCAATGTTTCATGCCAATGGGTGGACACACACATGGTCAGTGGCTGCACGTGGTGGCACCAATGTATGCATCAGAAATGTGACGGCCATTGAGATCTATAAGAACATAGAATTGCATGGTGTGACCCACATGTCTTGTGTTCCTACGGTCTTTAGAATTCTCCTCGAAGGACGTCGAACAGAAAAGTTACAAAGGTCCACGCCTGTTCAAGTACTAACTGGTGGTTCATCCCCGCCAATTGCGCTTGTTGAGAAGGTTGAGGCGTTGGGGTTTCAGGTGATGCACGCTTATGGACTTACTGAGGCTTCGGGTGCAGCACTCTATTGTGAGTGGCAGGACGAGTGGAACATGTAATAAACACCATTATGAGTTTACATAATTTACTACAATCTTATTTATACAACGATTAATCTAAAAATCCTCTACAGGCTACCAAAGCAACAACAGATGAAGCTGAAAGCAAGGCAAGGGGTAAGGAACATAACCCTAGATGAAGTTGACGTGAAGAATACGAAAACTCAGGAGAGTGTCCCACGCGACGGGACGACAATGGGAGAAATTGTCATCAAAGGAAATATTGTAATGAAAGGGTATCTAAAGAACCCTAAAGCAACATCTGAAGTGTTTAAACATGGATGGCTTAACACTGGAGACATAGGTGTGATTCACCCTGATGGGCACGTAGAGATCAAAGACCGATCCAAAGACATTATCATCTCGGGAGGTGAGAACATAAGTAGTATTGAGGTCGAGAGAGTTCTTTACAAGCACCAGAAAGTGCTGGAGGCCGCGGTTGTGGCCATGCCTCACCCTTTGTGGGGTGAAACCCCGTGTGCCTTTGTTGTACTAAACCACGGTGAAACTAATCAAGAAGATCGTGAAAAGGAATTTGTGACGAAAGAAGAAGATTTGATTAAGTATTGCCGTGAGAATATGCCGCATTTTATGTGTCCAAGGAAGGTGGTGTTCTTGGAAGAACTGCCAAAGAATGGAAACGGAAAGATACTTAAGCCAAATCTGAGAGATATCGCTAAAGGTTTGGTTGACGATGAGGACGAGACCCGTTCCAAAGAAGTTCAAGGACGCAGTGTTAATCACGTTAGTTCCAGGCTTTAAGGTTACGTATATATGATTATGCATCAATGTGGTTGAATTGGTATTTTTCTAAGTTTGTGTGGTATTAATCATTAAATCTACTCTAAATAAAAGGAAGTATGTATAACTCTTTATAACATGATATTATATTACATCCAATAACATTTTGAAATAGTGAGAAGAAGAAGATATGCAGATACAAACATGTAAAGACAAATCATGGAAAGTTTTTCATTTTTGTTTTTTAAATCTACATTACTGAGTTCAATCAGTACATGCTCAAACACATGGATTTAACAAAAAAAAAAAATGCAATTTGACATGAAGACTCTTTGGGATTGAGATGAACATTTACATCAAAGTATGCAAATTCAGCTGACGGTATTCAGGAAAAAAAAAAGCATCACATAAAATGTTTTTTACCACGGTTTCTGACATTAACTTACTCAAAAAAATCAAAATATCAATTCATAAAAAAATAAAGAAAAAAAACCACCAGTTTATTTATTTATTTTATTTCCAGTTCAATACGATAAAAAGCACAAAAAGGTCAACAATATTCATGAAAATGTATAACTCTAATATTTATGTCGTTTCAATAGGTTACATTTTTGGTTTTCAATTATATATTAATTTTTTTTGGGGTTAATTGTCTGATTTTGAAGATGAATGTATATATAAAAAGAAAAAAAAAAAAAACTGAAATCTAACGATTTGAACTAAAAAGTTGTGTTAGTTTTCAAAAAATTAGAGGATGATAGATACTATTAGAAAGAGACTTTGGAGCCGACCATTCTCCATATAATTATGGGAGTATAATCAAAACACGTTATTTTATAGAAGTAAATTTGATATAATTATTTAGAATGTATGAACTAGGCCAATTATTTAATTTGGTCTGGATGATCGGGCCAGCCTTGCACAATTACCCATCTTTGTTTTCTATTCACAAGTAGACAAAAGCGGGATAGTGAAATAGACGTCCAAACGCGTTTTTGTAGAAAAACGCAAAGTCATCGAACCAAAAGTTGACTTAATTTGTTTTCTTTTTCTCCAATAATTTTTTTTTTTAAAAGACAAAGACTAGCTCCAATATAAATACCTCACTAAACTGGTCAACATGTGAGAAATGAGCAATGATAATGAAGAAAAAAACTCAAGCTTATCTTCTTCTAAGTTTAGTTCATATACTTCTATGTCTATCCTTTCAGATTCGTGCCATTGAGGCTATACGCCCTCTCCTAGGTCAGTACGTTCTTACTCCCAATTTTTATGTCATATGATAACTAAGACTATGTCTGGTTTTTAGAATAGATTTTTAAACCCAACAATATTATTACCTCTATTCACAATTTACTTGAACTATTTTTTTTTTTTTTTGGAGTTTGCAGCTGATCCACCAAGTCAAATTCTAAATCCACCACCACCCTCGCCCGTATGGCCCTCTCCACCATGTGGATCTAATATCGGGAGTCAAGTTACTGCAATAGGAGAGAAGTCTTGTAGACAAATTCCAAGGCCTCCTAAAACCAAAAAGAAGAAAACTCCAAAGCCTCTTAAAACCAAAAAGAACAAAATTTCAAGGCCTCCTGCAGCAATTCCGTGATCTCCAAACAAGGGTTTGCAGCAAAGACGTTAACAGATACAACTATGATCCATTTTGGAGTACACTTATCCTTTGAAAATTCATGAAGCATTTTAGTGGATTGTACAATATTTTGTGTTCGCCTCGTTCTTCAATAAATATATTATCTTAATTTTACTATCATTTTTATGTTGATTTAATGCTCAAAACTGATGAAACTGGACCATCTCATCTTTGACACTAGGTTGTTTAGCTGCGATATTCGCGGCTTATTGCATAATTCTTATGTTTTGTGTAAACAATAAAAAAAATTTTAGAACAGATAAAAATAAGACAAAATTACATATTATTTAATATTTTCAATAAAAACATTGGTATCACATATATTTTACATTTTTAACAACAATCGTAAACGATAACTTTTATCTTTTTCTCTCTTTTTCATATTTCATACAATTTAAGTTATAGTAATAGGTTTTTATATTTTTTTCTACTAATTCGGATTACCGACTATATAACTTTTTTTGGTAAATTTGTTTTCCTGGAAAAATAATAATTTTAACTACAACCTTTAAAATATATATATATATATATATATATACTGATATTTATAAAATTATATGCTAGATCACAAAACTAAAAATAATTACTATGATTATATTAAAACAAACATAAGAAAAAGAGGTTTCTTCATACACAATTTATTTCATTAAAAGGTCACATAATTTTAGAAAATATATACATGAATATGTAAAGACATAATCATAACTCATAGTAGAGAATAAGAATGCTATCATTTCAAAGATAACTTTAAAATAATTTCCATAATTTTGTTTCAATATAAGTATAATTAGAAAAAATTTAAAATGTTCTTACGATTTAATATCTTGCATTTGGTCATATTTTAATAAATACATGTTATATATTACAAAATTAATTGTTGATAACTCACAGATAATTTGTTTGTTTGTTGATATAAACTCTCACATAATAGTTCAAATTCATATTATTTTGTAAGAGACAAGCTAAATTTATTTTCATATAAAATTATATGAACTTCAATCTACACATGGATAGAAGTATATTTTTCAATGTATTTTTTTTTGTAATTCCACTCATCAATTAAAATTCTAGTGCTAGATTTCATACTAATGGTTTCATATTTATAGGATTTAATAAAATGTTTTTTTTTTCAATTATATATATATATATATATATATATATATATATATATATATATTCATATTTCACTCCATTTTAAGTATGAGTGTTAGGTTTCATTTTGTACAACAATGTTCCTTAAGTTTTAATGGAATCTTCTTATGACAAAAAAAGGTTTCATTCTAATGATTTTATTCTAATATTCTACTAACTAAATATAATTTTCATGATACATATGATTTCATATATTTTTTTAATCTTAAGGACAAATTTGTTTAATAAAGTGTTTTTTTTTTGTTTTTGAAAAACACTCAAGACTCAAATTTTAAATAAAATAAACATTATAATAATCTTAATATAATTATCCATTGCATCACAAAAACTACATATAGTTATACATACATTAAAAATGAATTACAAAAATTTATACGAGATAAAAAAAAGGTAAAAAATGAATACTTGATAAATGTATTAGAATAATTTATTTAATTATATATTGCATAACTAAAAATAATATATGAATATGTTAGAAAATAATCAAATATCTAAAATAAATAACAGAGATGGATCTTTTCAACTTCATTCCATTGTCGTGCGATAATTAGAATTGATATTTTTAACTTTTCATCACTAATAAACCTGAAATTTTTGCTGTACCCATGAAATTGTTTATTTTACATATGTTAATTCAAAATTAAAAATATGGAAATTGAAGAAGAAATATGTATAATCTAGTATGGTGTTAAATAAAAAAGAATCAAATTCTTACAATCATGTTTTCATTGATTTCAACCTATATAACAAAAAAAATAGATACATGAATATAGTAGAAGAGGATGGGAGAATGATTAATTATAACTTATAAGATGATAATTTAAAATAGACAATGAAGATGAATCTTTAAAAAAATTAAAAAAACTAATGTAAATATTAAAATTTAGAATTAAGCTTTTATAATGATATTTAATTTGAGTTTTTTAACTCATACAACAACAACCACAACCAAAATCAAAACACACAAACAATCTATACTATATAAAAGTCGAGGCTATAAGCTCCTTAGGCCGTCCACCTAGGATTTTAAACAACCAGTCGTAAATAGCCACTTCGTTGGTTAACATTTTTATAGACCACGTTAATTAACATTTTTTAAAATTTTCTATATTAAAATATTATTAACAAAAAGAAAAAAGATAGGCCGTCCACCTAGGATTTTAAACAACCAATCGTAAATAGCTACTTCGTTGGTTAACATTTTTATAGACCACGTTAATTAACATTTTAAAAAACTTTCTATATTAAAATATTGTTAACAAAAAGAAAAAAGAAAATAAAATATATGGAAATAAAATAAATATAACCTTAAAAAATATGGAATGGTAATCTTAAGCTCAATCCCATAAAATATATATTTTTAAATCTATACTATATAAAAGTCGAGGCTATAAGTTTCTGAGGCTGTCCACGTGGGATTTTAACATTCTTACAATCTATTGTTAGATATTTATTAAACTTGCTCTAAACGAAGGTTATAATGATAATTACTTTAAATTTATTATTATTTGAGTTTATTTCACCATAAATATAAATAGTTGTTAATATCTAATATCGTATGTTAGAAATTTTGAAATAAAATTTTGTTTTATATTCTAAAATTTGTGAAAATATTATAACAAAACTGAATCTTAAAATATTTGTATTTAATTTTCTTACGAAATTTTAAATTTAATCTTAAAGTCCTCCATTGATAAATCTTTTAAACGATAGTGTTTTTAATTTTGAATTAAAATGATATTATTTTTTTTTTATTTTTGATATAGAATAGTCTATTATGATTGGTTTAGATAAAATCTTAGTTGGATATCAAATCTTTGTTTCTCAATTTTTATTGGTTAACAATTTTTTAGAAATTAATTTCAAATTTTCGTTTATAATTAATAAGAGAGAGAAAATTAGTTTATTTTTTTGGAAATTAATAATTATTTAAAAGAATTAAACTATTTTTTATTTAAATATATTAATTTTGTGATTACTATTGTACCCTTAATGAAGTTATTTAAAAATACTAAAAATCAATGGCATTTTTTGTAATATTTTACTCTTTATAAGGTTATTTAATATTTAGTGATTCCCAATTAATAATATAGATTGTCTAGGGAAACCGTCATCTGTAATTTTACATTTTTAAGTTAGAAATTTTCCAAATAAAAATATATTCGCTGCATAATAATATTGAAATCTATGCTTTACATTTTTCTTATTTCTATATTTTGTTATTTCAAAAGTTCACATTTTTTTTCTTTCCATATATTTTTTTTCCTTTTTATTAATATTTAATTATAGAAAATCTTAGAATTTAAAAAGGTTAATTAACATGGTATATAAAAATGTTAACCGACGAAGTGGCTATTCGCGGTTGGTCGTTTTAAATCCCACGTGGACAGCTTTAGAAGCTTATAGCTTATTTCAAAAATTCACATTTTTCTTCTTTCCATATATTGTTTGTTTTTTTTTAAATTAATATTTAAGTATAGAAAATATTAGAATTTAAAAATGTTAAGTGTGTAAAAATGTAAACTGATGAAGTGTCTAATCCCGATTGGTCGTTTAAAATCCCACGTGGACGGCCTCAGGAGCTTATAGCCTCGACTTTTATATGCTAACATTCTCCTTCGTCTTCATATATGTTAGCAACTGTTTTGAGAAGCATTGATTAATGTTCGTTGCATCACCATAACTACTTATCCTTTTCTCAATGCTTGGGATACATATCATCAAAACCACATTGTTTTCTAGGGGTTGATCTTATCGACATTCAATCTCTTGAGCTTTTTTAGCAGATTAGGCCATTGTTGCTTTTGCTTGTAGTAACAGGTATCAATTTGTCACAGACTGTTCAACCTCCAGAAGGTACTTGCTTCTAGAAAACAAAAATCGTAACGTAAAAAATCAAAGCCGCATAATAGTAAATTCGTTTGAAACTAAATACTAAATTACTAATTGTGTGGTCGAGGTTCAGTATTTATAGTTTAATGTCTAGGGTAAACCGTCATAATTACCTTCTGTAATTTTACATTTTTTAATTTTTTTGTAATTTTCTATAAAATATCTTTGAATGATTAACATATGGATGATTTAACATTTTATTTTTTTGGGAATTTAACATATATTGTTTCCGTTTTTTAAGTCAAGAAAATTTCCATTAGAGAATTGAAGTGTTATTGACATGGTGTTAAGAATTCACCATAGCTTGACTTTTTTGTTTCCGTTTTTATTAGTAAGATTTTAATGGTGTTAATTGTTAATTGTTAATTTTTAATGTGATGTATAAAAATGTTAACAGAATAAGTGTCTAATCCCGATTGGTGGTTTTAAATAATTCTTTTATTAGTATTATTTTAATAAAAGATTATAAATATGTTAATTAGTGAGATGGCAAACCCCGATTGGTGGTTTAAAATCCTAGGTGGACGGCCTTAGAATGTTAATTAGCAAAGATTATAATTATGAGAGCTAGCATGAGCACTTTGAACTTCAATATTAGGCAATTTCATTAAGGGTATGCAAAAGGGTTATTAATTGTGTTGCCTATTTTGGCGATGATTTTTCTTTTGAGTTTTTGGCAGATATCGATTTTTCTTTTTTTTCTTTTTATTAAATTACCTTTAGAATTTATGTTAAACATCGACGTGGACCAATAACATCGCGTTTTTAAAATTCCATGTGGACGGTCTCAAAAGCTTTTAAAATCCAATTGGTCCCATAAAACGCTTTTGGGTTTTTCTTTTTATATAGGGGGTTTGATCGTTCTTATTCTTCCTTGTTTTTCTTAGATTTTCTCTAGGACTTATTATTTTCTGTTTTTTAATATTCATCTATGTACAATATACTTATAAGATTAAATAGAGATTCAAAACTATTATGCGACCAATTGCCTTTATTTTAAAAGAACATATTTTTTTATTCTTTAATATTAAATAATTTTTTAGTTTACTATCTGGAAAATATGAATGTCTGAAAAACAAAATAACTTTTTTAATTATTCATTATTAAAAAAATAAGGAATATTTCCTTATATAATAAATTCAAGTCGAAGTTATAAGCTTCTGAAGCAGTCCCCAAAATTTAAAAGACTAATCGGGATTAGTCATCTCGGTAATTAGCAATTTCTGATTCCAATAATTTTCTATATTAAGATACTTATAAAAAAGAAAAAACAATACATATATATATATATATATATATATGGAAACAAGAAAAATGTAAATTTAAAAAAAAACATATGGGGTTAATTGGTTCATTGGTTGACTAAGGGTTAATTAATGCTTCTATACCAAGAGGTCTGGGGTTCGAGTCCCAGCAACTGCGATTTATTAATAAATTTGCAGATTAATGGAGGCAAGTGCGCATGAGATCTCCAGCGATGTACAATTCTAGCCTTTCGCCAGGATTCTATGCAGAGAGAGAAGTGTCGTCAGGTCGTGGATCATTGAAGGTGTCCGTCAAGAGCATGAAGAAAGAAGTGTCGTCCGTCGTGGATCTAATAAGGGAGGGAAGGAATTGTCCATTGTAGAATCGTCTATGTAACAGTTCTCATAAATAAATAATAAATCCATACGTTAAAAAAAAAACATATGGGAAAACAAAAATGTAAAATTTTGTTATTAGAATATATAAATTTATATCAATAGAAAATTAAGATACTTATAAAAAAGAAAAAAAAAACAATATCTATGGAAACGAAAAAATGTAAACTTCACCAAATTTGCCAATATCCCTTCTGAATCACAATTAGGGGTCGACATTTTATTTTGATGTCGAGTTAAATTTGATTCGGTTATTATTTCGATTTAATAAAACATCCAGTCTCTAATCAAACTCATTTTGGTTCATTTTAATTTGGTTTGGCTTGATTCGGTTTGTTATTTAATATAAATTATTTATAAAATTGAAAGAATGGCAATAAATTAAAGCAAAAAAATAGAAATTTTATAATTGGTAGAAAAAAACTTTTAATAGAATAATCAATCGAGAAGTATGTGAAAAAATAAAATAAAAAAGTATACAATATATACATGTAACATGTATAAGTTTATTCATTTGTTTTTTTTCGTTTAAATGTTGATTGGTAATTTTTAATGTTTCAAGTTTGATGTTCGGATATTAGATCAATATAATTACTAAAGTTTTGAAGTCTTTTTTATATATACTTGAGTAAAATATGACACATAATATTTGTAATATGTTTTATACCAACTTTTCTCCTATAAGCTTTTTTTTATTAAAAAAAATTTAACCAACATAAATTATACTAAAAATATAAATAAAACAACATTTATGCTAAAACGAATTTAAAAAATGAAACATTATTATAATTAATTGATTACTAATCCCAAAAATATATTTAAACAATCAATAAAAGTAAACCCCCGCATAGCGGGGGTTATAACCTAGTCTATACTATATAAAAGTCGAGGCTATAAGCTCCTTAGGCCGTCCACCTAGGATTTTAAACAACCAGTCGTAAATAGCCACTTCGTTGGTTAACATTTTTATAGACCACGTTAATTAACATTTTTTAAAATTTTCTATATTAAAATATTATTAACAAAAAGAAAAAAGATAGGCCGTCCACCTAGGATTTTAAACAACCAATCGTAAATAGCTACTTCGTTGGTTAACATTTTTATAGACCACGTTAATTAACATTTTTAAAAACTTTCTATATTAAAATATTGTTAACAAAAAGAAAAAAGAAAATAAAATATATGGAAATAAAATAAATATAACCTTAAAAAATATGGAATGGTAATCTTAAGCTCAATCCCATAAAATATATATTTTTAAAATGGTAATTTTGTTAGTGTGTTTCCGTTTCTCTTGGATAACGGTTTGGTTTTGATGAATAGCCACTCCAAAGCTCCGGTTAATTTGAGTCTCATGCGAGATTATCTCACGAGATTATATATGTTAATATGATCCTGAGAATATATGTTAAATTCCCAAAACAATTATATGTTAAATCATCCATATATGTTGATCATTCAAAGATATTTTATAGAAGATATCAAAAACCTGAAAATATGTTAATCTTGGTTTTAGTTTAAATGAAAGGAAAAATCCTATTAAAAATGAGGAAAAATAGAACTAAAACACAAAGAAAAATAAGTTAATGATAATTCAAGAAACTTTTAGTCCACAATTTCTATTCATCGGTAAAAAGAAAAATAGAAAAGTTTCTAAATTTTAAAATTAGTGGTTTATGTATAAATAGTAATCTAAAACTCATGATGGAACATAGAAAATTCAAATAACGATTTAGTTCATTGAGAGATATCAAAAGAGCTCATTAATTAAGATGGCACATGCAACTTCTTCTCCTTCGGCTCAACTACTTCCCTCTCCTTAGTTTTCGATGAGTTGGCAAAAGGATTTCAATTACTTCTATATTAAGATACTCCGCTTAACTACTTCCCTCCTAGGGTATGCTGCATGAGCGTTTCATTGAGGCATTGTTCCATGGTCGATCTTCATTAATGCAGACAAATAATGGTTATTGGAGTGACTCTAAGAGAACAGTTTGATAAAATATGATTATGAAAGTTATACCGAATTAGTTGCATCATGATGGTAACTGGTAACACCACATGTTAGTCATCTTCTACAGACATGGAATGAATATCTTTGTCAAGGAATTTTGCCATTGGATATAATTTCCACTAAATTTTGATAATTCGAAAAGAAAATAATAAAACATAGCAAATTCATCACCTTTAGATTTTCAATTTCTAAAAGTATCTTTCTCTAAACCAATAGTAAAGCGTTTGTAAGAATATTCTTATATTTACCTTTTTGATTATATCAAAATACTCTTACATAAATGAGAGAATCCTAAAATCATCTTCAATTTACGTCAAAACCAAAATGGTGTTGTGGTTAGAGATGGTCTAATAAAAAATATATTTTTCTACACTTTTGTTTCAATTAGTAAGCAAAATTTTAAATATATGAAAATACAACTCTTTTTTTTCTATCAACTAGGTTATTAAAACGGCGATCATGATTAACCATCACGATTAACCATTTTTAAGGAAAAAAATATAAAATCTAACTATTGTAAATAAATTATATTCATTTTTTAAAAAAGACGGTTTTTACTTATATATAAAACTAATACAATTTTATTTTCTGCCAAGCCTCTGATATGATTGAAATTCTATGTTTTTGCATTAAAAACAGAAAAGTTTCTAGGCTTTTAAAATGGCAATGACTAAATTTGCCAATATCCCCACTTAATCACAATTAGGAGTCGGCATTTTGGTTTGATTTCGAGTTAAATTTGATTCGGTTATTTCTATCTTAAAACACATTAAATCTTAAACCAAACTCACTTCGCTTTAGTTCAATTTGGTTTGGCTTAGATTTGTTGGGCTTGATAAAGGTTGTTCTTTAAAAGAAATTATTTTTAAAATTGAAAGAATGGCAGCAAGAAAAACAAAAAAATTTATCTCTGGGATAAAAATAATAATCATATTAGTCTCACTGAATAGAATAATTAATCCAGATGTAGGTAAATAAATTTCAAAAAAAGTATACAAGCAAGAGGCACGTCATAATCTAGGTTTGATATTCAAATATTAAAATTATTTTAATCACAAATTTTTTAAAGTCTTTTTTATATAATTGAGCAGAAATGAGTGAGTGAATTAATTGGTAAAATAGGAAACATAAATCAATGGTTAAGTTGTACATGCATTATCTAGATTTCTGATAATATTACATTATCGAAACAAACCAAAAAACTAATATTTCTTCTCTTAATTGTGAAATAAATATGTTTACTTTCAGAATCGTATTATAACTGTTACAATGATTTCTTATGATGTGAAAAAAGTTTGTCGATTGTTGTAGTTTAAAATCTTACAAATTTATTTTCTAAGTTGGGAGAGATGGAGAAACCCTAAGTTCTTAAAAAATTTTGAACAAAAGAAAGAACATATTATCACTTTGTGCCACCTAAACAAAAGCTTTTGTTAGAAAATATATTAGAAAGATTTTCTTTTGTACGATAATATAATAAAAAAAAATGTAAAAAAAGCATGTTGATGTTTGTTTTAAAAATCTTAAAAATTTATTTTCCAAGTTGGTAAAATTGAGGAAAGCTAAGTTTGTTTTAAAATATGAATAAAAGAAATAAAATCTTATCACTTTGTGCCACCTAAACAAAAGATTTGTTTTTAAAAACATATTGATTACTGTGTAAAATATAATTGCAAATAAAATCAAAACGTTTTTCGGGCAAACACCAAATAAATGAAATATAATATTTTAGTAACTATCATTAGTGGTTATATAATTTTCATCAAAATATATAAAATAAATACACACGTAGTAGATATGTTAAAATATATTACTCTAATATTGTTTGATAAATAACAAAACAGTTTACTAATAGATAAGAGAAACTCAAGTAAGCCCAAACGTGTACATCTTTTGGTAATTTATTTTCTAATATTTTGTCAAAATATTTTTATAATTGCTTCACTAATAGAAAAATCATTTATACTATAAAACAAGACAGAGCAATGACACATTTTATTTTTAATACATTTCATACCAAAATTTTTCTTATAAACTTTACCTTTCTTATTAAAACAGATTTTATACAACATAAATAATACTAAAATAGAAATAAAATAAAATACATTTATTTGAAAAACAATTAAAAAATAATTTTAGTAATTTTGCATTACTAATGTCAATGTGTAACTACTTACATGATTGTTAAGCCCAAAATTATGTTTAACCAATCGCTAAATATAAACCCCCGCGTAGCGGGGGTTAATAACCTAGTCTATTTAAATAAAGTAAAAAAACAATGTATATGTACTGAAAAAAATGTAAAATTTTTAAAAACAACATATGGAAATAAGAAGATAATAAAAATAAATTTTTCTAATTTTCAAATGCCAGAATATCTAGATTTTAAACGATCTAATTACTAAAATTTAAAATTTTTTTTTTTATATGCTTGAGTAGAAATGAGTGAGTGGATTAATTGGTAAAATATATAAAAAAAATCATTATACTATTTTTGCATTACTATTGTTAATGTATACCTTCACCATAAAAAGTTTTTAATGTATAGCTACTTAAATGATTACTAAGTCCAAAAATATTCTAACATAATCTATAAAAATAAAGTAAAAAAACAATGTATATGTAATGAAAAAAAATATAAAATTTTTAAAAACAACATATGGAAATAAGAAGATAATAAAAATAAATTTTTCTAATTTTCAAATGACAGAATATCTAGATTTTAAACGATCTAATTACTAAAATTTTGAAATCTTTTTTTTTATATGCTTGAGTAGAAATGAGTGAGTGGATTAATTGGTAAAATAGAAAACAAAAATCAATGGTAAAAATAATATTTTTGGCAAACATCAAATAGTCATTAGTGGTATACAATTTTCATCAAAATATATAAAATAAAGGGAGACTCACAAAAATGCCCCTTTTCAAAAATGCCCCCTTTGGCTGTTTATTTTTAAAAATACCCTTTTTTATGTACAAAATGACTAAATTACCCTTCTTTTAATAAAAGATATCACAAATATATAAGGAATTATAACAAAATTAGGTCCACAAAATACAAAATATTTTTTGGCGGGAAAAGTGATCCCGCAATTTTTCCCGCCAAAACACTTGTAAAAACTTGTAAAACCTTTAAAATACCTTGTAAAATTTTCCCGTAAAATTTTTTCCCGCCAAAATATTTTTCCGCCAAAAAAAACTTTTTGCGGGAAAAGTTATTCCGCAATTTTTTTGGCGTTAAATTTTTGGCGGGAAAAATTTACAAGGTATTTTAAAGGTTTTTTACAGGGTATTTATAAGGTTTTACAATGTATTTTAAAAGGTTTTACAACGTATTTATAAGGTATTTATAAGATATTATAAGATTTTACAAGCTATTTTATAAGGTTTTACAAGTTATAAGGTTTTACAAGTTTTTTATAAGGTTTTACAAGTTATAAATACCTTATAAAACCTTATAAGTACCTTGTAAAACCTTTTAAAATACATTGTAAAACCTTACAAAACACTTGTAAATACTCTGTAAAACCTTTAAAATACCTTGTAAATTTTTCCCGCCAAAAAAATTTCGCCAAAAAAATTGCGGAATCACTTTTCCCGCAAAAAAATTTTTTGGCGGGAAAATTGTTTGGCGGAAAAAAGTTTTACGGGAAAATTTTAAAAGGTATTTTAAAGGTTTTACAAGTGTTTTGGCGGGAAAATTGCGGGATCACTTTTCCCGCCAAAAAATACTTTGTATTTTGTGGACCTAATTTTGTTTCAAATAAGGGTAAAATGGTCATTAAAAATTAAAAGAGGGCAAACTTAAAAATGGACTTTCAAAGGGCGCATTTTTGAAAAGGGGTATTGAAAAAGGGCATTTTTAACAATTTCTCTAAAATAAATGCACACATAATAGATATGTTAAATATAGTACTCTAAAATTATTTGATTAATAACAAGAAAAATTAATAATAGATAAGAGAAACAAAAGTATGCCCAAACGTGTACATATTTTAGTAGGTTAATTTTTAATATTCTATCAAAATATCGTTATAATTGCTTTATTAATAGCAAAATCTTTTATAATATAAAACAAGTGAGAGAAATGACATCTTTTATTTCTAATACATTTAATACCAAATTTTATCCTATAAATTCTTCCTCTCTTATTAAAACAAATTTTTAAACAACATAAATAATACTAAGAATATAAATAAAAAAACATTTATGTTAAAAAATAAAAATAAAAACATTATAATATTTTTGCATTACTAATATCAATGTGTGGCTACTTAAATAATTACTAAGCGCACAAAATATGTTAAAACAATTGATAAATATAAACCCCCGCGTAGCGGGGGTTAATAACCTAGTAATAAAAAAAAAAGATTTGAGATATAGTGGAAGAGGATGAGAGAATGAAAGAATGAGAAAATGAGAAAATGATTATTTATAGGATGAGAAGTGATATGAGTTACAATTTAAAAAATGAATATGGGGGTTACAATTCTAATTGATCGTGTGTTGAATAAAATTAATTAGAAAAATATAGTAAATGCACAATATTATATAATTTCAGTTTTATATTGAAGTGTGAGTTAAATGTGTACATTAAAATTTTTTTATTTGTGGTTTAATTGAAAATATTTTTTTTTAAATTACATTGTCAAGTAGACTAATAAGAAGAGAGTGAAGACTTACTTTTATATATATGATTGATATCAAATCATATATATAAAAGTAATGTTTCACTCTCTCCTTATTGGTCCACTTGGCAATGTAATTTTTTTTAAAATTATTTTCAAATAAATCACAAATAAAACAAATTTAATTATATACATTTAAATCACACTTTAATATAAAACTGAAATCATATAAATTATGCATTAACTATATTTTTCCACTTAATTTTATACAACACACAAACAATTAGAATTGTAACTCTCATATTTATTTTTTAAATTGTAACTTTTATCACTTCTCATCCTATAAATACTCATTTTCTCATTCTCTCATCATCTACCAGACTACCACTATATCTCAAATCTTTTTTTTCATTATTGTTTTGTGTGTTTTTATTCTGGTTATGTTTTTTGTTGTATGAGTTAAAAAAAAAACTCGAATTAAATATCATTGTAAAAACTTAATTCTAAATTTTAATATTTAGATTAGTTTTTAATTTTTTTTATATATTCATCTCCATTGTCTATTTTAGATTATCATCTTATAAGTAATCATTTTTTTTCATCCTCTTCTACTATACTCATGTATCTATTTTTGTTGGTTATATGGGTTGAAATCAATGAAACATCATTGTTAGAATTTGATTATATTTTCTTTTTTAATTTTTTTGTTCCTAACACCATACTAGATTATACATATTTATTCTTTAATTTTCATATTTTTAATTTTGAATTAACATATGTAAAATAATAGTTTTAATGGCTATAGCAAAACTTTCAGATTTATTGGTGATTAAAAGTTAAAAATACCAATTTTAATCATCGCACAACAAGGAAATGAAGTTGAAAAGATCCATCACCACTATTTACTTTGGATATTTGATTATGTTCTAACATATTCATATATATTTTTAGTTATGCAATATATAATGAAATAAATTGTTCTAATACATTTATCAAATTTTAGTTGCTTACATCTTTTTTATCTCGAATAAATTTTTGTAATTCGTTTTCATTATATGTATAATTATATTTAATTTTTGTTATCCAATATATAATTATATTAGAATTATTATAATGTTTAATTTATTTAAAATTTGAGGCTTAAGTCTTTTCATTGGGGATTAGCAAAAATGCCCCTTTTTCTATATCCCTTTTCAAAAATACCCCCTATAGCTGTCCATTTTTAAAATTACTCATTTTTATGTACAAAATAACTAAATTACCCTTTTTAATAAAAAATATAACAAATATAGAAGGAAAACACAAGAATGTGCACACATCATTATTACAAATTTGATTTTGTAAAAACTTGTAAAACCTTTAAAATACCTTGTAAAATTTTCCCGCAAAAAAAATTTTTATGCGGAAAAAGTGATTCCGCAATTTTTTTGGCGGGAAAAAATTTTGGCGGGATAATTGCGGGATCACTTTTCCCGCCAAAAATTTGCCGGATCACTTTTCCCGCCAATTTTTTTAAAAAATTTTGTGGACCTAATTTTGTTTCAAATAAGGGTAAAATGGTCATTAAAAATTAAAAGAGGGCAAACTTAAAAATGGACTCTCAAAAAGGGTATTTTTGAAAAGGGGTATCTCAAAAGGGGCATTTTTAACAATTTCCTCTTTTTCATTTATGTCACCAAAGTGCACTTATCATTTCGGTCAAACGTCCTGATAGAATTTCACAGTTAAGCTTGCTTGAGCTGAGAAAATTTAAGGATGGGAGACATATTGGGAATTGATTATCGGTACCGTACGAGTGAGAATAAAACACGGGGAAAGATCACGAAGTGATTTGTGGGATCGGTAAACAAGTCTTTTGAGCTTCTTGGATGTAGGAGATCGGCTTTCTGACATGGGTTGTTGACCCACGGACCAAGAGAGGACGTGGGATCCATTAAGGGTAGTGGTTGAGACGTTACAAATTAACATGGAATGGAAAAGATATGATGAATGTTACAGATAGTTAAGAATGATCTTACAAAATATTCTCTTATTAATTTCATGGTTACATTTAAAAGTGGTCTCATGTTTATGAAAGTTATGAATTGTTTTGGTGAACATATAAATGATGTATTGATGATGGAAAAGGTTACTAATGAAGTGTGTCATCAAAATGTTTTTTAAACAATCACTGATAATGCAATAAATTGTGAGGCTGACTTGAGAGATTATTGAGAGTGTATTTTCACATCTTTTGGAGACCATTTGTAATTCATACTTTTAACCTTGCCTTGAAGAACATTTGTTTAGCAAAAATGTCGTAACGAATGACGAAATATATAAGGAATGTAAACAGATAACATAAATTCATGGAGAGATCTTGGCAATCAAACATTTCATCATGAACCATACCATACGACTAGCAATTTTTAACATGTTCTCTCTTTTTAAATTGCTTTCAATTGTTGATACTAGTTTAACCTTCCCGTGTCATCCTCTTTATAACAAAACCATTCCTCACTTATAATTACGGCTTGAATAACCTTTTTTGGTTAGCTTGATACTCTTTAAAATCAGAATGATTGGTAGTCTCATGTTATGATTCATGATAAAATGTTTGATTTTCAAGACATCTCCTTGATTTTTTTGTTATTTACTTACACTCCTCATGTTTCCTCATTCACTTTCACGTTCTTTGCTACACAATTGTTCTTCAATACAAGATTAAGAGTGTGAACCACACATGATATATAATAGATGTGAAAAAAACATATTCTCAATAAACTCTTCAACCACTTTACAATTTATTACATATATGCACCACATTTTAATGAAAACCTCATTTATAACTTCTTTCATCAAATCAAATTAACAATTAATAATTTATTTTTTAACAAAACAATGCACAGCCTTCACAAACATAAGACCATTTCCGAAAGTAGTCATGAAATTAATCAAAGGTTTTTTGGTTTGAGCACGTCAACCATCTGTCACATTTGGCACTCATTTTTCCTTCCATGTTAATTTAAGCAATTGTAATAATCTCTCAACATGGTTATTTTTAATGTAGCTAGTAACGTGGTTTAGAGTTTATTATAGCCACACGTACATACCCTTCAATCTTGTTACTAGTAACAAAATTATAAGACCAATGATAATATAGATTTCTATTTTCTAGCAAGATTAAATGGCAAACCTCCAACATAAACATTCTAGCAATTCTTGCTTTTGTGACCCTACTTGTTTTCCTACAAACAATAATAATAAAATTTTGTTTTCCAAACAAATGTGCTCTTACTCTATAATAAGAGCCACTTCGAACCTCATTACAAATATTACACCGAAAACTTCAATTTTCACATGTTGCTCAATGTTTTCTAAGTTAGTCACATATTACTTCTCCATTTTTGATTTGACGAATTAGTAGATCAACTACTAATATCATTCTTTTATATTTTATGAAGCCACAATTTCGTATATTGCATCATACATGTAAAGGAATTGAAAAAAATAAATAAACAGATAATAAACGACAATCAAAAAAATCAGAGAGATAAGCATACCCTGCTACGAAGTGGTGAATGACGACGTGAGATGCTACACAAAAACTGAATCGAATAGAGTTGAAGTGGTAGCTTGTGGAAGAAGATAGATCCGTAGAGAAAATGAAGAGTTCGTGACTTGTGATTTTTTGGTTTCGAGAGAGGTGAGGAGGCGGAGACTAGAGAGAGACATGAGAATAAAAAGCCTAATATATATATCATTGACGATTGAGAGACATGTGAGGAAAAAAAACCCTAATATAAATCATTGACTATTTATTTTTTTACCTTTCCTTTTCCTTTTTCCTTGTTTTGGAAAAAATATAGTAAATGTCTCGGAAACACGTTTATATATATGGGTACACCATTTTTCTCTCGAAATGTCTCGGAAACGTTCCAATATCATAACTATCTCGTCCCCATCAACGGTGAGTCGTCCTGCTTGTTTCAAACGTCTTGGGGACGTATAGTTTCCTTCATATAACCATGGTTTTCATATCTTTCTTGTCCGTCAAGTTTATATATCGGCCAAATGGATTTAAGTGTTACGTTTACTATAAGAATCTTGAGGAAATTGGAAAGGAAAGGGACATAGATGTGTTTCCCTTTCGGTGTTTTCTTTCTTCCAATTCTTATACATATTCTTCATCCATTACAATCTTCATTAAAACAGTCTCAATCCCAATATCGACTTCCAAAAAAGATTCATCCAGATCCTCGAAACTGCTTTTCTCAGCTTGCAAACCAGCTAACTAAAGCTTCTTCTATGGGTACCAGTCAATATGCTCTTGTACCACAGGTTACAGATTTGAGCCATTCGATTCCATCTGGCTAACCAAGACAGTACTGTCCAAGACTAATGTGTCCTTCTTTTAGACCATAGATCTCATATAAGATACCCATACACCAATACCCAGGTTAAACAAATGTGTTATATGAGCTGCAGTATCGCGTCATAGTTATTTATGAAAAAAGAAAGATTTATCGAACAAAAATATAAGCAATAATTGTACTAGACTGGTAAAACATGTTTAGGTCATTTGAATTATAAACAGTTTATATAACCCATCAAGAGATATATCATAGAAAAAGAAAAAAAAAAACATGACTTCACATTCAGAATTGGTGAATGTTTCTTTATTTGTTCAGATTGAGGAAAAAAAAATTGGAACCCTGCTTTTGTCTTTCAAGTAGATGTAATTGAATCAAATCACATCCTGGAGATTTGGAGAGGCACAGTAGCGGTTTCGAGAATGTCACTGTTCCTCATCAGAGAAACAAGTTTGAGTTTCTCCCAAGCCCCGAGTCGTTCAAAGATATACCTTTGACAATTCTGCGAGGCTGTGACTCCTGCTAAGAAGGCTCCGTGAGCGGATCCTTGATGCTCCACATTCACAGCTTCACCTCCGAAGAATATATTATCTACAGGCTCTCCTAGCCTCGGGTACAGATCTTCCGGCATCCCTACTACGTCATACGCATAACACCCTAATGTGTTTGGATCTGTTCCCCACCTTGTCACTAGATATTGAGCCTGTTTTTGTTCCAAACCAAAAAACATCTTTAAGTATTCTGAACATATATGATTGACATTGTGCAATAAGATGATAACCATGAATGTTTACCGGGTCTGGAGCGTCGGGAAACATTTTCTTAAGTTGCAGCATCACGAAATTTGCTGTAGCTTCATCAGATAGCTTTTCGAGGTCTTGTGCTAGATTCCCTGCAGCCATATAAACAAGCACCGGATGGCCTGTTGCTTTGTGAAGATTCAGAAAATAGCCACATGCGTAAGAAGTCGGCGCCACCATCCCGAGGAACTCCACATTGGGCCAAAACGCTCTGTCAAATCTCAGGGCAATCTTATTCTCATTGCCTACACCAAGACCCGATATCGCAGAGGTTTTCCATTGTGGGAGCTCTGGCTCAAATTGAATTAGATTTGCCTTGAGGACACCGATTGGAACCGTAATTATAACAGCATCAGCAACAAAATTGGTTCCACCTTCAACAGCGACTATCACCTTGTTATTAGATGTTCTTACAACTTTAGTAACCCTGCGTGAATCAATCCAATCATTTAGTAAGATAGCTAAATGATATGTATAAGTCCTTATCAAAGGTTGATTGAAAATTTACCTATGGCTCAAGCGAATATCAAGATCTTTTGCAATAGTTCTGATCACTGGCTCGTAACCCTGCACCATTAAACCATGACCACCAGAAAGGCATTCATCCTGCACAACAAATAACTACTTTGAGCTTTCCAGGTTTCCTTTAAACCCGTTTTGATTCTGCTAATAAAACACGAAGGTATTCGTTTACTTGCCTGATCCCAACATTTTAGTGATATCAAATTCGCATCTACTGCAAACCATGCCTCCATCCTACATAAGTACCACTGCAAAACTTCGTACGCTATACCTTGTAGCCTAGATAATACAAGAAAATAACAGAGGTTTTTAGTAGATATATAAATTTAAGAAGTAAAATTGTTACTCTTAACACAATGTGACTGCAATTGGTACCTTAGTTCTGGATTTCTATCCAAGACAATAGATATTCCTTGAAGAACAGACATGTCATCTGTAGTTTCATCCCTTATTTTCTCCGTCTGAAATTAATAAGTAAGCAAGCTGGAGTCAACTTCTCTTGTGACAAAGGATAGTAATTAGAAAAAAATAACCTAAAAAAAGCAAAATTCACCTCTTCGAGAATTCTCTTGAATGCATCTCCAACTTCAGTGACCAACTGCGGCGGAATTTTATTCCCACGCATGTCAAAAAGTCCATAACTGAAAAAGGAAGCCAAATTAATCTTGACAGGCTATAAAATTTCTCTATGACTCTTCCCTTCTTGATCAAGCACCTTCGGAATTGAATTTTGATACAATAATCTAACTTATTGAAGTAGACAACTAGTGAGAATGAACCATATCAAACAATTATCTAATTTATCTACTACGTACTTTCTTCCACGCTTAGAAGAATGAACCACATGCAACCATAAGATCTAAGGGATATGGGTGTCAATCTTAGCACATACAACCATAATAAACTGATAAAATTTACACAACTATAAAGGCAAGAAAGGGTTACCTCTCCAGATCATGATCATACAAGATGGAATCATCCCCGCTAGTTCGGTATAAAGTCAGCCCTAGACGGCGTATAATGGGAGCCAAGGGATTCTCATCAGAGACTCCATGTAACCTACACCACATTTGAGAAACAGGATCAGAAATTCAAAAACGTACACATCTCATCTGCATTCTTCTTACGAAAACTTTCAATTCGACATCCGAATCTCCAATAAACAAAAACTACCAATGTTGCCTACTTCTCCAATCATCCAAACAAGAATAACAATCAAAAGAGATATAAACAAAACTAACCATGAAGCTCCCATATCAACAGGACAGCCAAACGAATAATCGGTATGGATACGACCACCAATCCTATCGCGTGATTCAAGAACAGTCACCTACACAACAAACAAACAACCAACAATATAGATCATCATAAAAGAGAATGTATAACAAACCTCAAACTTTCAAGATTACAATATCAATTACCTTAAAAGAAGCTTCAGAGAGATTCCTAGCAGCAGCAAGACCTGATATACCACTACCAATCACAATAACAGATGGCTGCACATTGTTCTGCTTCTGCATAATCTCAGAGATTGTGCCTAATTCAAATTTCAAAACATATTAGATTCACATAATCCTCAATTCATACAAAAATTTCAAGATCTCATACAAAATTAGAATCAGATTCCTCTATCATGCAACATTGTTCAAGATCTATTACCTTCAGGAAGATTATCTGGAAACGAATTCTTCTTCTTATCCATTGAAGATTTTTTTTGTTGGTAAAGAAACAGAGAGAAAAAAAAATCCGAAATACGAATTTCAAATCAATTAAACGATCGAATTTGGAGAGATCGGAGAAGGATTCAACGAAGAAGCTTATCGGAAAAACGATTAATCGAATTATTCAATGGCGAGGATTCAAAAACGAATAAAACTTTGAGATTAGAAATTGAAAGACGATTAGATATAACGGCTTCGTTCGCGGCGGAGATCTTACAATTCCGTGATCGGAGCATTTTCTTTTTTTTGTTCAATTACGTTTTTTTTTTGTTGTCACAGAGTTTTAGAAGAAGACGAGAAACATGAGAGAAAAAAAGCTGACAACGAAGAAGAAGAAGAAGGGTTTGTTTGTTTACCAAAAAAACACAAAGCAAATAGGCTTTTTATAGTGGGAATCGATATTAAAATGACAGTTTTGCCCCTATGTGTTGAGATTTTTTTCGTTAGGAACTGAAATGACGTTTTTAACCCTTTGTCTCTATTTTTTTTTGTTTTTATTATGTGGTCAACAAACATGTTCTTTCTTTTTTAGATTCTTATTTAATGGAATTTTTTTTAATTGTGTGATTAATATAGTAAACAGCTCATGACATTAATTATTTGATGTTGATGTTGATGGTTTGTCTATTATATGAATAGATTTATTTATATGGGTCGTTTGATCCTCTACGTAATAGTTGAAAGATTTTTCCAGATCTTGATATGTCATGATTCATATTTGTTATTATTTTTATTTTTTTTGGTTGAAGAAAATAAATCATAAACTAATTCACTTATTAACTACAAATATAAATAAACTAATTTAAATTTAACTATAATAAATTTTATAAAAATAGATATGTAAACATAAAATCAATGAAATTTTAATTTAATTTTATAAACATTAAAAATTATGATATTATATTGTATATATATGTAGAATGGGTTACAATCAATATTAATTGAATTTATGATTTATTTTAAGGAAAATATATGATACAAAATGAACATTAGTTTTCTGTTTATTTAAAAATATTTTAAAGATAACGACATAATACTTCTTATTTTTGTTTTTAGATAAATAACTGTAAATCGAGTTAAATAATATAACAAAAATAAATAAATTTGGTTAGAATTGTTTACTCTATATAAGAAACATTGACATGTGTCTACTCATTAATTGCATATATAAATGGACTAATTTAAATACAGTTATATTCAATTTTTATAAAAGTATGCATAAGCATAAAATGAATAAAATTTTAATTTAATCTGAGATTTTAATAAAATAATATGATATTGTACTGTATATATATACGATTAGTTTCAACAAATATTAATTGACATTGTCAATAATAACCGTCTGCTCATTTAATGATATTGTAAAAATAACGAAGTAATTTTTTTGAAATAAGTAATCGTAAATAATGTAACTAAAAAATATAGGATAAATTGTTTACTTGAAAATTAGAGAAATACATCAAATATGTAGATACAAAGAAATGTCAAAAAGCTTACTTTATCAAATTTTCAATCGATGTAAACTGTTAAACAACAAATCATAGATGTAGAAACTCGTACATATGTGTTGGTGTAGTTTACATTAGTGTAGCTTATCTAAACTTATACGTCATTTATAAGGTGTTGAGTTTGATTTTAAAAATATAGTTAAGGTGTAATCTCATTGTTTTGAAAAAATAGAATTGGTTCCACTTGCGTAGAAGCTATTGGCAAAAACTTAACCTTTTCTTTCAGTAATTGTATTTAATTTAGAGTATTTTAGATCTTATTATACTCAATTATATGTAAACGAAATCGTATTCAATTTTTTTATTAATTTGGAAGAAGCATGTGGACATATGGGGTTCAATAATGCACTTGGTGACGGCGATAAAGTTATAATTACGTTATTAATAGCACACGGGTTTGTTGTTTTGAAAGAATGAAGTGGTCAGGTCTTAATTAAGGTCCTTAATATCTCAAACTTTGGCCGCCACTCAAATGCGATTTAAAAGAAACAGAAACATATGGTAAACTAATCTGACCAACTAAGAAAATACAGTTAAAGGTTTTACACCAATATACAATGTTTGACACTTTTAGTAACCATTATGCGTTAACTTGATGTAAAAGAATGATAGAATGTAATCTGTTATTTTTTTTTTTTTTTTTTTTTTTGATAAACCCTATCGGCTATCCGGTCGGCCCCGGTAGGAACGCACCGAGGTGCTACATAGTGGACTTGTCCACCGTGTTAACGGCTAGGCCCTTCGGGCTACCACTCTGCCTATCCCGAGTTTGGAATGCCTTCCGACTAAGTGCCAGGGGGTAGTCAGGCCGCCTGCATTTCTGACTACCAGGTAAACCAATTGGGCCAAAGCCCAACTGACAGACTTCCCACATAATGTTGATAACAGCAAGAGGAGGAATCGAAACCGGAGGGGAGGGACTTTCACCCAAACACCCCTGGCCCACCAACCACTCGCCCACCACCACATGGGCGTAATCTGTTATTTTTGTTAAAAATTAATTTTCATGATCCTTTATTGGTCAGTTATTTTCGATAAACTTTTAACCAAAACGCATTTGCGACCACTGATTTTCGACAACTTCATTTTGGTCAAGATTCGATAACAATAGCCATTTTACATGAAAAATCTGATTCGAGAAAAAAAAAACTACCGTTTTGCATGGCATGTTAAATTTACTATACCAAATAAATTTGTATGAAAAAAAAAATCATCCTAATTATATAAGAATCATAATCTACTTCAATCATTCCCAATTGATTATGAATACTCTATAATTCTTCTTATTCATAATGTTGAAAAAATGTAACAATCATTTGGTGATGGTAGGGATCAAGTTGTCTACAAGAGAATCTGTCATATAGTGTTGTGTGGTGAAAAGAGACAACATAGTGGACCTAAGTGGGGCAAGCACAAGTGGCTTGGGTCTCTTTATTTGCAACTTAAAATTAATCTTTAATTTCTACCAATAGATTCCCTTCAATGCGATCAAATCCTTTTGCGCTTGTCCTCAAAAATAAATCCTTCAAGGACAAAAAGGCAATGAAAATCCATGGATAGTGATATTTGATTTTGTAGGGGTCACAAAATAGCTTAAATTTAAAAAAAGAAGAAGCTTAAAGTAGTTATCATGAGTCAAATAGTAATAATATATACACGCATATAGTGTAATTTTTATATACACCATTGATATAATTCTTATAGTTTAGAATTATTTATATATATTGATAGATTTTTTTTTTTTGTCAACTGGAATTCATATATTGATCTTTTGAAAGAACTCAAAACACCGTACAAATACCCAAACCAGGAAGTAAGAAACCAAAAGACTTCCATCTAAACCTAAGCCATTTATATGAACATGGCCTTTACAAAAGAATGACACTCCAAAAACAGAGTCATTAGAAGCGATCACACAGAGGATACAACTCTCTCACTGGCAAAGACATCCTCTAACCAAAAAGGATGACTAGAGGCAACATAAGAGCGAACTCTATATCCACCAGAGACACTTTGCGCGATGAGATGAGCTCCTCTATTCGCTTTCCTGCACACAACCGTTAATTTCCAAACCTGTAACCCTTCCAAAACCTTCAACAACTCAAAAGCTTCCCATCTGAAGGAAGGCCAAGCTTTTGGTCGCAAGACACAACCCACCAAAGTAGAATCCTCAATTTCCAGAATGACCTTGGAAATACCATGACTCACAAGACTCTCCACAGCCCATAAAACGCCTTGGAAGGACGCAGCTTCCTTATCTCTGATATTAGGAATAGCATTCCTGCTATGAAGCAAGACAGTACCTTGATCATTCCTCAAGACCCATGAGCAGCCTAATAAAGGGGTCCTTTTGGACCAGTCAATACCAACGTTGCATTTAAGCCACTCAGAAGGAGGAGGGACCCAAGTAGGAGAGGCCACCCCATCAATCAAAACATTAGCTGAAACCAACCCAATAGGCCTGTTGGCTACTTGCTCCTCCTCCTCCGGATCAAGACTTTGAGCGGCAAACCATTCTTGAGTATCATCGTCAATCTTCTCAATAGTCTCTGTTGCTAAAAATAGCTTGCCTTCAAAGAAAAAGGAATTTCTGTTCTTCCAAATTCTCCACAGAATCCATGGGAACTTTTTCCTCAAATGCGCTGGCCAATTCTTGTTATCTCTATTAACCAAAAGATGATGCAGATTGGAGAAGATAGAACCCTTATCAAACCCATCCTCAGGTGAAGGATAGTCTGACAAGGCCCAAATTTGCCTGGCCGCCGGACAAGAGAACAAAACATGATTGATGGATTCCCCTGTCTCACCACAACAATGACAGATATCACACAATTTCATACCTCTTTGGTTAAGCCTATCAGACACTGGAAGAGCCCCACTCAAAACTTTCCACAGAAAAACTTTGATCTTTGGATCTGTTTGGAGTTTCCAAGCCTGTGACTTTAGGTCATTAATCGATGGCAAGAAGGAAGCATTCAACATGATCTCTGAATCTTTAGATTGACAAGCGAGCCAATAGGCAGATTTCACAGTGAAATCCCCACTTCTGTTGTGCCTCCAAATCCAGAAATCCTCTTGAGAGATCAAAGGTTTCTTTTTTCTAATCTTTATGATATCCCCTGGATAAAAAAGCTCCTCTAGCTTTAATAAATCCCAATCTCTGTTTCTGAAGTCAATGAGATCAGCCACTCTCATATCAATATTTATCAGGGGATTTTTGATCCATGGCATCCTCACTGAACCATCCTCTATCCAAGGATCCATCCAAACTCGAAGCGAGTTCCCATTTCCAACACGTTTCAAAAGGCCTTTGATAAGCAAATCCCTGCCATGTAAGATACTTCTCCAACCGAAAGAAGGCCTACTTCCTAGACCAGCTTCAAGAAAGTCACAGAAGGGATAATACCTATCCTTCATTATCGATGCAAAAAGGCACTCAGGATACTGAATAAGGCGCCAGGCCTGCTTGGCCAGAAGGGCTTGATTAAAGAGCTGAACATCTCTAAAACCCAGGCCACCAAGATCCTTTGACAGGCACATCTTCTCCCAACTGACCCAGTGAATCTTGTTAGCATGCTCACATGAACTCCACCAGAAAGAAGCCATAGCACTAGAAAGATTCTCACATGAAGTCTTTGGTAATTTGAAACAAGACATGGCAAAAACGGGCATAGCCATAGCAACAGACTTAAGGAGAACTTCCTTACCACCTTGGGAGAGATTCTTTGTATGCCACCCGGAGAGCTTGGAATTGAGCCTATCTTTAATGTAGTTCAACAGGTCAATTTTAGAACCTGAGAAACATTCTGGTAGCCCAAGATAGGTACCAGCCCCTCCCTCTTTGCAAATTTGCAGCCTGTCTTTTATCAACCCTTTGGAGACCTCATCCACTTTGGAACCAAACGTGATAGATGACTTAGAGGGGTTGACAACTTGACCAGTAGCGGCTCCATAGGCATTTAAAATGTCTCTCAAGACCAAACACTCCTCCTCGATGGCCTTACAGATAAACAAACTGTCATCTGCAAACAAAAGATGATGAATCATTGGCCCCTCAGCTTGAAATTGTATACCAGTTAACTTTCCAGCCTGTTGTGCCTTGTTTAATAAGTGAGTTAGACCTTCAGTACACAATACAAACAAAAATGGAGATAAAGGGTCTCCTTGGCGCAGACCTCTCTCAGGTACTATCAAACCAAAAGGCTGATCATTAATAAGAACCGAGTATGTGACCGAAGATACACAAAACAGAATCCAGTCAACCCATTTCCCATGGAACCCCAGCGCCAGAAGAAGAGCTCTTAAGTAACACCATTCAACTCTGTCAAAGGCCTTTGACATATCAGATTTCACAGCCATGTAATCAGAAGAAAAAGAAGCCTTGGTGTTGAGACAATGAATCATTTCATGCGCTACCAAAATATTATCAGTTATCAATCTATCAGTAACGAAGGCTGATTGATAATCTGAAACAATGACGGGTAGAAAAGGTTGGAGACGCCTAACCAGAACTTTGGAGATCACCTTGTAGAGAACAGAACATAAACTTATTGGTCTTAGATCAGTCATGAGAGAAGGATGATGGATCTTTGGCAACAAGCAAAGATGAGTGTAATTCCATTCTCTTGGAAAAATCCCAGACTCAAAAAATAGCTTAACCTCACTAACCACCTGCTCTCCTACAATATCCCAGTACTGTTGGAAGAACAAACCAGACATCCCATCAGGACCAGGAGCACTGGAAGGCTTGATAGAGAAAACAGCATCTTTGATTTCTTGAGTCGAAACAGGTGCAATCAAGTCCACATTCATCTCAGCATTCACTTTAGGCGGCAGATCAGAGAACCAAGAATCAAAGCCAGGCGGATTTGATGATTTGAATAAGGAAGAGAAATAAGCGGAGGCTACCTCTCCTTTAGCTGCCTCTGACTTTTGCTCATTCCCATTGACATCCAGCAATAACTCAATTCTTTTTCTGGTTCTATTGTCCTTGACTGAAGAATGAAAATACTTGGTGTTTCTATTTCCACTCTTCATCCATTTAGCCCTACTTTTTTGGTGCCAGTAAACTTCTTCCTCCTTGTAGGCAGAAACTAAATCTCTTTTCAGCTCCCACACCAATTGAAACCTGGGAAAAGAAGAAGATTGCTCCCTCTCCAAAGCCTGTTCTATCAAGGTGATTTTGTCTTTTGAATTCAGATTGTTGGACTTCTTCCAAAGACTCAAAGATTTCCTACAAGATCTCAACCTCTCAGAAACACTTGAAATCCCAGAACCAGAAGGTGCGGACCACGCTCCAGCAATAGCTTCCACAACCAAAGGCTTATTCAGCATCCTCTTGTCAAAACGGAACTGTCCTCTATATGTGTCTTGAGAATCTATCAATTTAATCATCACAGGCCTGTGATCCGACCCTCTAACATCCATGAACGTCTGATTGGAGGCAGGAAAATGTTTGAACCACTCTTTGTTCCCAAATGCTCTATCAAGCCTGCTTTGAACCCATAGGTCATATCTCCTTCCAGCCCATGTAAACTTGTTACCATGACTAGACATTTCCACCATTTCACAAGCCTGCAGCATCTCAGCAAAAGGTTTAAAAACATTCTCACTCCTCCTTGGTCCACCTAACTTTTCACCATTATGTAGAATGTCGTTGAAGTCACCAACCATACACCACTCTTCCTTCCTTCCAACTCCAATTCTACTCAATCTTTCCCAGTTCTCTTTCCTTGGTTTGAAAACTGGATCACCATAAATACAAGACAGAAAAAAGGAAATAGATCCAAACTGTACATGCATATCCATCAGATTCTTGTCAATATACTTTAGATCAACCATAACCCCACTTTTAAGGAACAGTGCAAGGCCACCACTCTTTCCCACAGGCTCCACTGTGATGACCCTTTCATACCCTAACCATACTTGCAAATCTACTAGAACATCTCTACTGTGCATAGTTTCCATCAAGAACAACATCTCTGGGAAATGTTTTTTACGCATTTCTTTGAGACGAGGAATTACCAATTCATGAGACCGTCCCAATCCTTGGCAATTCCAGCTCACAATGCTCATTAAACATTGGGCGATCCCTCAATTGGGATCACCTCTTTTGGTTTGGGTTTAGAGAGTTTTGATGGGCAGACCAACTCTTCAACAGCCTTTCTTTTAACTTGCTGACCTATCTCAAAACCCATCTTCAAGGTAGGTACAACCGTCTCTTCAACAGAAACTTGAGACTTCTTTCCCTCCTTCCTATGAACCAAAAAACCAGAGCACAGCCCTTCCTCTATGTTCACTGCTTCTTTTGGAACCATAGAAGCCGCCTGTTTGAGCTTTCTAGTGATTTTACTTGGCCTTTTTCTTGGTTTGGTTATCTTTTGAATATTCCCGGAAGAACTAGTTGCAAGGCAACCTGTTCTGTACACCGTAGAAATATCCTGAGAAGACTGGCCCAAGCATAGAAAATCATTAGAAACAGGGACCCCCAAAGAGAGATCACCAACAGCTGGAATCAAAGAGTTAGACGAAAGAAATAGGCTGCTAGACGGAGTTTGAGAGTAAGACTGCGAGGGAGACTGGTCCTTGTAGCTGAAAACAATTCCTTTAGGTTTGCTCAAGGTAGTAGAAACCACTGGAGGAGACTCTAACTGCAGAAAGGACTTGGCCATTAAGGGATCACTCTCAACTTCTCGAACCGATTTCTTTATCCTTTCAATCCTGATCAGCTTTTCATCCGCATTAGAAACATTCACATACTGCCGCATCCCTTCTAACACCTCTGGGGCAATTCTCTGTCTTCCTGTAGTTGGATTGAGACCAACTTGATGCTCTTCCAGAATCCCAAAGAGCAAATCAGTTTGCTTGAGGAAAGGAGCTTTAGGCACCGGAGCTCGGGAATGACCTTTACCTTTAACAACCGCTTCTTTGTTCTTCAGGAACAGCGGGCAAGAATCCCTTTCATGAGTCAGTCGTTGGCATTCGTAACATCTCTTCTGGATTCTCTCGTACTCAAAATGGACCGAAGTAGTACCTCCTTGAGGCAGATTGACGACCTTAGCTCTGCGAAGAGGCCTTGAGATATCGAAGAGAACCAGAACCCTAACAAAGGGTAAAATCTGAGGCTTATCTGGGTCGAATTCCACCACTTTTACTTGTCCTATGAGATCAGCAAGAGAAGAGATAGCTTTGGCTGTGTAAAAATTGATGGGTAACTTCCAGATTTGGATCCAAATGGGAAGAAATTGCAGATAATTATCCGGTGGATGCTCCACCCATCGTTCAACAGCAAGAGCCCATTCGTTGTAAGTATGGACCCCTTTCTCTAAGACTTCTTCCAAATCAAACTCAGAATTGAATATGAACTGAAATTTTTCCGAAGAGAGAGCAATACCACGCACCCGACCGATCTTCTGCATATATATTGATAGATAGATCGCTATGTAATGAGAAAACTTAATTAACCTCCCTAAGATAGCATTATGTATTCTGAAACTTTTTAAACGTGTTTGCCTGTTTGGATGAGTTTACTTTCATCAACTATTACGTAACGATTTGAATTTTTTTCTGTAACATGTTATTTGTCATCTAATTTACTAAATAAAAGTTATATTTTAGAACATCAGATTTAGAGTTTAGTTTTATAAAAAATTATTTGATAAATGAAATGTGTTCACATAAAAATAGATAATATATAATGATTAAAAACCACTCAATCTAAAAAAAAAAAATTGTATAATGCAAATGTTCATATTAATTTTTACCAACCAACTAATCAATTTCTCATAATAAGTATAGTTATCAAGTGATTCACTCTTTTAGTAAATTTTGAGCATAATATGTCGAGTGGAAATGGATCATGTTCACGTTGCTTTTTTGATAATATTAGGAATGTGGCCTAACTTAACCCAAAAGCTAGCTCAAGAGTTAAGGATTGCCACATCCTTTATATACTACCGAAAGATCTTAATCCCAAGCAATGTGGGACATTCTAATAGATAATAATAAAAAAAAAATATGGATGTTCACGTTTTTTTTTTGGTAAAATGGATGTTCACGTTGTTGCATTGTGTAGTTAGTTATAACTTATGCGGTTATACCTAATTAAAGGTTTATAGCTAAATAATTTTTTTTGGGGTCAAATTCTTTTAATGTTCTTCGTGGTTACGTAGGTGTCTCATTTTGTCGGTTTCTCGTCACGGTTATGTAGAACATTAAAAGCAACTTGAACATCCATTTCCACGTGGTTATGTAGGTATTGTAGCTAATCTTTGTTTTTTTTGGGTCAATACATTATAATTCCGTCATATATCATATATTATTGTCGGTTTCTCGTCACGTTTTGCGCCTATGGAACTCAAACAGCCTATAAAAAGGCTTAATCATATTCAGCAAATAGTTAGTGTCATATACAATCAACCCATGTTCTAAAAATCGGCCGCCTAGGCGCTGATCGGGTGGGGACCGCGGCGATTTTGTCCAAATCGGTAAATAAAATCGGTGATCCGATTTTTGTCCGCCTAGCCCGCCTAGACGGCGCCTAACCCATTTTTTTTTTTTTTTTAACATTTTTTTTCTTTTTTTGGATCTAAAATTTAAAACGTCCCACTATGTTCATAAAAAATCATAAGTTTGACCTTAAATTCTTGTTTTTATGTGTTTAATGCAATTTTAAAAACAAGATTATATAAATTTCTTATTTATAATAGATTAATATGTTTTTAAAATATTAAATAGCCTTAAAACTACTCCCCGATTAATCCCCGTTTAATCTCCGATTTTCTTGCTATTTTTTAAACAAGGAATCAACGTACCACGTAGAGTCGTAACGTGTTGTCTCAGTACCTATAATTAACTTATATTTAAATTATTGTCTCAGTACCTATAATTAACTTATATTTAAATTACAACTCAAACAGTGGACGTGCCGGAGTGGTTATCGGGCATGACTAGAAATCATGTGGGCTTTGCCCGCGCAGGTTCGAATCCTGCCGTTCACGGTTTTTGTTTATTTTTTCAGCTTTTTTGTAACAACTAACAAGCCAAGATAACGTGTCGTATGAGTTTTGATCACTGAGTTAGATAAAAGGCGGATCTTAAGAACACCAAAAGATTCAAAACCCAAAAGAAGAGCCAAGATTACATCTTTTGTTATAGATATCTCATAAGCTATCGTCGACGACTGTCCTCATAATTTAAAACTTTATTAACGCATAGGGATGTGTAATTCAGCTGTTCTATATAAAGCCATGATTCATTACTACTTTAAAAAGTGACAAACATTACACAAGTTTTGTGGACAGCTTACAAGATTTGGTTCCATATTCGACTGAGCAAACCCAGTGATTATTAATTCAGAAACGAGTGGATCAAGCACGGATAAGAGTGACGCCAAACGAGATGGTACAGATCATCAGACCTATCAGTCCCAAGAAACCGTATTTCCTGCAACATTATAGAATATAAAGATTATCAACCATAAATTTGACTCAGATGAATAACTGGAATCAAGTCGAAGTAGATCCAAAATGAGGAAATTTTGAAATGAATTGAGGATGGGAAAAGTTGCGGTGCGGAAACACGAAGAAATTGACGCTCTGATACCATAATCGAAGAACTCAGTTTAGGAAAATCTTCACTTACAACCTTATGTACAAGTCTAAACTCTATTACTCTGACTAACTTAGCTGAATAAATCAATAATGATAATGAACTCTGATAAGAGGATAAAAGAACAAACCCGATAGTGAGACGCTTCATGGGATCTCCAGTAGCGTAACCTTTGAAGTAGAAGTAACGGGTAACGCTGTAAAGCAATCCAAGGCCAGTACTGATGCAAGGATGCTTCATCCCACCAAGGATCATCAATATGAAATACATTGGCATATACTCTAAAGAGTTTTGATGTCCTCTCTGTAACCACAAAATTATCACACCTCAAAACAAGTAGTAGAAGAAGAAGACCGAATCACACAAGAAGAGTTTTAAGTAGATTTCAACCTGAACACAGTTGAAGAGCTTAGCATCTTTGTTTTCTGATTCTATAGCATATAGAGTTGGATACGGCACGTTGTACCTGCATCAGTATTGATCATAATGATCAATCATTAGATTAGAATCCTGCTAAGTTCAACATGATTCTCAAATGAAATCAAACTGATGATAACATAAAAACAATTTTTATAAGAAAACTTATTTGAGTGAGACCAAAACTCTGCTATCATTTGATAAAATTGTAGTTTTAGGTAACATCAATATACTGATTTCAATCAATTTTCCGCACAATTCGAAAGAAAACAAGAGCAAATAGACGATCTAGCTCATAGTAATCAATCAATAGAAAGAGTTGTTTTAAATTGAAGATGAATAAACAACATATCAGAATCCTGCTAAGTTCAACATACTACTTCCCAGCTTAAAATCGAACAGATGAGAACATAAAACCAATGAATCAGACTACAAAATCCAAAACTTGTCAACCTAAAATCGAATTTTAATTATTTTTCCGCACAATTGGAAAGAAAGCAAGAGCAAAGAGATGATCTAGCTCACAGTAATCAATCAACATGAAGGTTTCCAAATTGAAGATGAACAAACACAACAGATTCATAATCCTGTCAAACAATACATGCTTCCCAAATGAAATCGAACCGATGAGAACATCAAAACAAGGGATCAAACTACAGAATCCAGATTACAAGAAAACTTAGGATGAAACTGGATAGAGTAACACCAAAACTCTGCAAACATTTAAAAAAATTTCTAGCTTTTAGGTCACATCAATCTACAGATTTCTGCGCAAATCGAAAGAAATCAAGAGGAAAGGGGACGATCTATCTCGGTCTTGATTCGATTTTAAATCAAACTGATGAGAACATAATAACAAGTGAGATCAAAACTCTGCTAACATTTGATAAAATTCTAGTTTCAGGTAACATCCTTATACTGATTTCAGACAATTTTCCGCACAATTCGAAAGAAAACAAGAGCGTAGAGACGATCTAGGTCAAAGTAATCAATCAACAGAAAGAGTTATTCAAATTGAAGATGAACAAACACAACAGATCAGAATCCTGCTAAGTTCGTAACAGATGAGAACATCAAAACAATGAATCCAATTTACAAGAAAACTAAGGACGAAGTTGAATACAGTGATTTCAATCAAATTCCCGCACAATTCGATTCAAATCAAGAGCTAAGGGAACGATCTATCATCGTCCTCGATTCGATTTAAATGGCGAATTCAAGTCGTAACGATCTAAGAGATTGATGAAACCTTTTACGAGCTCCGCCGACTTGAAAACCCATCCAGAGGTTGAGGACACAGTAGAAGACGAGGACGAGAACGACATATCCGTACTCGTTTGGTAGAAATTCAGTAATCGCCGCCATTGATGATGATTTTGAGCTTGGGAGCTTCTGATTTTTTGTAGTTACTACTTACTACTGGCTTAACTCGCAAGAGATCGTTACAACATATATATAAAATGGTTATTTTGAGTCGGTAGATTTATTTTATTTTCTTTTTAAATGAAATTTTATTAAAAGAGGATTAAAAATGAGAAATGAAACTTCCTTATTCGTTGAATATTCTATGTGAAAAGCCGCCATGATTGATTTTAGTGAATTAGACTATTACTATTATCGTAGACGTATAGAGAAGACTTTCGGGTGTGCATGGAGAAAAGTAAAGAGTTAGTAGTTACCCATTTTTTTTTTTTTTTTTTTTTTGGCATTTGTGATCAACATTATAAGATATCTCAGGATAAGAGATCAATCACTCGAAACCTTTTATCAAATTTAGATAAAAAAAAATGTCTAATCCCCAATAAAAGAGCTTGTGTTTGTTTTGAACTTGTTCGAGTTGGAGTTTCTAATAGAGCTGAGATTTTTAGATGATAAGATTGAGCAAGGTATCACACGCTTTAGATGGGCCAAGTTCCCGCAAACCATATTGGTCTCACTCTCCAGCGTTTTTGACGTTTAATAGATCTTCACTGACTCGGAACCGCTATGGGAACTGCACCGAATCAGGCTAGATCTGCTGTCCAGCCATTTTCAACATATGCATACAACCTCTCCCAGAGCCGTGCCTATGAGGAAAAAAAAAAGGCAATTGTCCTAGGCCCCTCAATATTAAGCAAATTTTAGGGCCCCCAAGTTTTAAATAATTATTTGATATATTAGTAAAATACATATTTTTAGTGCTATTTTTCTTAATTTTGAAATTTTGTTAAATACTGTATATTAAAAGTATTGATATTGGTATTTCTCTTCATTATTTCATAATATAATATTTTGAATTTTAGTATTTTCATAAATAAAAATACTCCATCCATTTTAAAATGTAAGACATTTTGAGGTATTATTTTTGTTTCAAAATGTAAGACGTTTTCAAGTTTCCATGCAAACTATTAATTTAATATTTTCTGATTATTTATATTATTTAGTCTCATTCATGATTGGTTGAACTTTTTAAAAGTAGATATTTTTTAATTTGCGTGCTTTTTACTAAAACGTCTTATATTTTGAAACGGAGAAAATATTAATTAGAAAATAGATTATGAAAATAGTGTAAAATTATACATTCATAGTAAATAGTACAAAATGTTATATTCATAGATTAAAAAATAATTTTAATTATATTTATTTTATTAAAAAATAAAAAATGTCTAAATGTAATAATAAATTATAACAAATTTTAATACAAAAATGTATTAAACGTTTTTTTTTTTGCCTTAGGCCACCAAAACTCTTGGCACGGTCAAGAGACATCTCTTCTATTGGGTCGGTCCAGATTATTTTGTTGCCTTAAGCAAAAAAACATTTGACCAACTAACAAAAACTATTAAAAATAAAATAACAAGTTTTAATAAAATTTGGGATCAAAATCCTGATCTAAACAGTAAAATTTTTCACTGAGCACTAAATCATAATAACATTTTTGAAAATTATGTCCCTAAAACTACTTGATACTTATAATCATTTGCTGTTTAAAGTTGGGTATCTACATGCGGTGAGACTTTTTGTCACTATTTACACAGTGCAACAACATATAAAGTTACATCACTACCCTTCTCTCTATTTTTTCTTTTTTTTGTTACTCTTTCATCTCTCTTCTCTTTCGTTTATTCTTTCATGTCTTCTTCCTCTTCTATTTTTTTTTTTCATTAATGAGATTCTCAAATTATCATAGAATTTTTGGAACAAACATGTGTGTTTGAAAAATTACATCGTCAATTTGATTTTATGTTGGAGAAAGACAATCGGTAGTGGTGGTTCTTATTTCGATTACGTGTCGGCTACCGCGGTGGTGATTGTAAATGGTGCTCATTACTATTTAAAATAATTGGATTCTTAACAATGGTGGAGATGGTATTTACGATGATAGTGGTGATAATTATATTATCGGTGGTGGTGAGTTTGGGCAAAAAAGAGGTTCCGTGAATGGAATCATGGATTCAGATGGCGTCGGAGAGATGCGGCAATCTAAAGGATTTTATAGTGATAGCGTCGGAGAAGATGCGAGAGCTAAAAAGTTTTATAAGCACCACCGTCTTCTCCGTCTATCTTGTCGGTGAGCAGATCTAAAACAAAACATATTATATTTCATCGTTAGTTATTTTCATTGTTATCACGTTAACTTCGTTATCAATTATTATTGATGAATATTATGTGTAAGTTACATGTTAATATAAATATTATCCACATATCGACTATCTTACCGTGTTCATACAACTGTTATTCGGAAATTTAATATGTATCACGTGTTAACGTGATAAGTAATCTCTTATAATAATCGTCTTATCATAATCATTATTGTTATCACTATAATTATAAGTAATCTCTTATAATAATTTTTATTAAAAATAATAGTAAAAAAATTCGTAATATTAAATTGATATTTTTTTATTAATTTATATGATATTAAATGGTTTAACACGATAAATAGAGAAATTCTTCAAAATAGCACTAAAACAAGTTTTATGGACAATTATAGCACACACTCTCATAAACTTCCAAAAATAGCACTAGTTGATTAACTATTAAGTTTTTGTTCTAAAATTATTATCATTAGTTTATTTTTTCCAATAATATCACAATTTTTATATAAAAACTATTCAACCAAAATAAATTAGAAATAAATTTAAAATATTATATTTGGGTTCTTTATTTACAATTTAGGGTATATATTTCTACCATTTAAAAGAGATATTGATTCATTTTAATATTGAATTTGTGTTATTATGTTTGGGTTAATTATTTCCAATTTAGGGTATATATTTCCACCATTTAAAAGAGATTTTGATTCATTTTAATATTAGTTTGTGGGATTATATTTGGGTTCCCTATTTCCAATTTAGGGTATATATTTCCACTATTTAAAAGAAATTTTGATTCAATTTAATATTAGGTTAGTGTTTGCTCTTATTTTCTATTTTAATTAAGGTTTAGGGTGCTATTTGTGGAATTTTAGAAATGTTGTGCTAATTTTGGAAAAAAAAACTTTTTTGGGGCTATTTTTGTCAATTGCCCCGATAAATATACATTTAACAAATAATATATGAATTTATCGAGATATTATACTAGTTAACATGTTAATCAAATAGTTATCTGAATCTATCGCGCTACTATACTAGTTAACATGTTAATCAAATAGTTATCCATACAAATTTTAAAATATTTTGTATAATCCGGTGGTGAATAGTGTTCCCGAATTTAAATGAATAGTTTTGTGAGAAGGTTGATGAACAGTATCACGTGTACAGTATCTCGTATTGAACAGTGTTTTGAGAGTGGCATATTGTGTAAATTAAACAAAATAAGAAAGACATGTATGGTTTAAATTTTTTTTCTCTTTCCTACTTACCTAATTCTCATATTTGTATTACCAAATCTTACATTATCTACTCCTCTATGGTTTTACATTTATATGACCTTTTAAAGTTTTGTTTTATGGACTTTCGGCTCAACTTCTACACATCTATACTAGTATTTTTGCAACACTTTGGTGACGGGTGGGTAAAAATGCTTCTGGGTTAATCGGATATCCGACCCGTTTTTTAAATTCCTTCACAAAAAATTTGTTGGGTCGGGTTATATTTAACCCAACTCATACACCGGATATTCCATATTTAATAATTTAGATATTTAGAAGATTTGATTAAGATTTAGAATTATGATTCTCATATCATCTTTGTTTTATTTGTTTTTAACTGTTTTGAATCATCATACAATACATAAAGTAAAAAAAAAATCAATTTTTTTTCTGCATATATTGTGATTCGAAATTTTAAAAACGGACATATATTATCTAATTGACGAAAATGTGTGTTCAACGTTCTACATCGATTAAAATATTTAGACAATGATTCAAAATCATATCATAAATAAGATCAACATTAATAAAATAAATGAGTTTTTTGGCGGGACAGGTTTGGCGGGATGGGTTTTTGAATCAACAATAATAAAAATATTAAAATATTATTAATCCGCCGCTTCAATACGGATTAAATCCTTAATTTTTTTTAATCCCACCAATATTAGACATATTAAATGAATCTCATTTAGAAAAGATTGTATAAAACTAAAAATTGTCCCGTGGTATAATGTTACTTAATAACAATTGTAAACTATAAAATATAGATATCTTAGAAAATGATACAATTTGCAAACTTTTATATATAATAAATAATCGTTAAATTTTAAAAATTACTATTTTTAGAAAACAAATCACGGGACGAGTTAAGAAGTTACATGACGGGTTATATTCTGGAACGAAGTTATATGGTGGACGAGTTTGAATCAATATTTATAAAATTTTAAAATATCATTAACATGTCGCTTTAATACAGATTAAATCTTCAGTTTATTAAAATATAAATGACTTAGAGAATGATATGATTTTTAAACTTTTATATATAATAAATAATTATTAAATTTTATAATAAAAACAAATCACGGGACGGGTTAAGAAACTACGGAACGGGTTATATTTCGGAACGGGTTTATATGGCGGACGAATTTGAATCAATATTTATAAATATCATTAACATGCCGCTTTAATACGGGTTAAATCATCAGTTTATTAACAATTGTCTCGTGGACTCATGGTATACCGTTACTTAATAACAATTGTAAACTATAATATAAATAAATATTTTATAAGGAGATACAATTTACAAAATATTTTTATACTAACATTAAAAATAAATCATCCCGCGGTGTACCGCGGGTTAAAATCTAGTATGTAATATATGTATAGTCTACAATGCGGTGGATCTTCTGTCAAAGGGTTATTGAGATCTCTTTTTCTTTGGATGTCTAATTGGTCTTCCGCTTCTCTCCAGCCTCACCGACTCATATTACGGCGAAAAGAAAATGTTATACCTTTCATGTCTTGTGATATTTATTTCAATGTTTCTAACGGTGCTTTCCCCTACGTTTGGATTTACGATGTCCTCTAGTTCATGAACGGAATTGATCAGTCACAATGGTGAGTGGGTATCATGAGTTTCTCTCGTTGCTCGCCATGACGTACATTAACCGTGATATGTACATATTTTTATGGTCACAAAATTTCTGGTGATGATAAAAAAAAAAAAAAAAAAAACAATAGGGCAATAATTGGTAACCACTTTTTTTTTTTAAATGAGCATGAATGTCTTGTTCCTCAAATCTTTTTACCATTTACAAGATTTTTTTTAAAACAATTTCAGATATGTGGGTGGGTCTTATATTTTTTCTCTTCATTGTAGAAGAACAAAAATTAAAATTCGTTTATTATTATTAAATAGATATAAAATGGCATTTGTGATAATATTTGCATTTCTATATGTATATACTTTTCGTATTTTTATTCTATATTATATAAAATGCAATTTTATCAAAATTTTCACTTCAAATGAATATTATGACTTTATGTTAAGTTAATATTAATCTTCAATAAAAATAAATATGTTTTCAAGTGAAATTTATATTATTATCATAAAATATTTGAGTTTCTCGTACAATTTTATTTTAAATTTATATAAAATGTTAATTTTTAAATTACATTTATTGACTAAATTTACTAAATGAACTTTGTTTTAAAATTAATATATATATATATATATATATATATATATATATATATATATATAAAAGTTTTGGTTTACCATTTATTCTAACTGTTAGTTGAGTTCCTCATCTACATATGTTCCTCATTTTGGTCATTTTTCTTCTTCTTTTTGTTACTTTTCATTCAATTGTTTTTTTTATTATTGTTCTTTTTTATGATCACCAATAAGAACTTACCAATGGAAAACAAAGAACAAATAGGAAATGACTGATCAGTGTGGTGTAGGGTTGAGAATTGAACAAACGGTAATGGTAAATGGTAGTCAAAAATTTGAATAAATATCTTTAAAAGATATTAACATAAAGGTTAATTAAAAAAAAACTTTTAATGATATTAAATTTCATTTAAAATTTAAAATTTTGTGTAAGTTTAAAATAAAAAATTATAGTATAAGTTTAAATACTTTATTAAGAATATATTCGTATTTTTTTATTTTTATTAAAGTATCGGTACTAACTTAAAATAAAGTCGTAAAATTCATTTAAAGTGAAAAGTTTAATGAATATATATATATATAATATGTTTCTCCCTACAAGCTTTGAAGCTAAAACTAGTGCAAGATTCAGTTTTGATCGTGAGGCAATAAAAAAAAAACTTAAGAACAGGTTCAACATCAATCTATATTGGATAGCAAGAACCAAAACTAATCGTTAAAGCAGATTTGACCAAATAGCTTTTGATACCTCATCCTTGAGCCTCGTTCTTTGATCACATCTGAATCACAAAGGAAGCCATCAAATAGCTGATCAGTGGCGGAGCTAGGAATTTTTGTTATAGGGGTCAAAAAAAATTTTAATACAAAATAATATATATTATATAAAAAAAGATATTTTAGATTTATCTAAAAATAATTGATATATAAAAAAAACAATGAATAATTTATCAAAAAATCAACCAAAATTGATATTTAAGAGTTTTTTAGTTGCGCTCCTCAACGATTAACAAATAGAGAAGAAAAATTAGATTTTGCGGGTGTTTTTATAATTAAATATAATATTAGATCATTAGCTGGATTTGTTTTTAATTAAGTCAAGGATTTTCTAATATATCACGATCTAAGATTGAAAAAAAAATAAGGAAGAAGAAGCTAAAACACTACAAACAAATGTTAAAATATAAGATTAGTTTATATTAATGGGCTTAATTATAGTATATTTACTTAAATAAATTTTATTGGGCTTAATATTATTTATAAGTACAATATAATTATTGGGCTTAGATATTTTAATCTTGTAACATAAAATTTTACAGGGGTCAAAACTCTTATGAGATTGGGGTCAATTTAATATATGTAGTAAAGTTTCAGCTAATTTTTATAATTCCACCAGGGTCAATTGACCCTTATGACTGTGCACTGCCTCCGCCTCTGTAGCTGATCATATTCAAACACCCAATTTCTCAATTTTAAATTTTAATTTGGAACATTTCAAACAAACCATAACTTGAAAAAGACAACAAAGTTTCAAACTTTCTATATATACAATCAAACCCAAATCCGCTATTAAGGCCAAAGATTCCACAATTTCGTTCCATTACAGTAATTGATGGAACAGAAACAAGAACTTACTGAAATTTGCTTCGATGTCCTCGAAAGAGAGAGAGATGTGTTCTTCCCAATCAATCGAAATTTTTGGAGAAACCAAGTGTGAAATTAGTAATAGAGAAACGTAGGAAGAGGAAGATGGAAATCGGAAGAAGAAATTGAAAGTAATTTAGGGTTCTAATGGAAGATTATAAACACTTGAGCTTCCATAGATTTGGCTGCTGAGAGGTCCCAATTACAAACATATAACACAAAACTGAAGTAAGAACCCAGAAGCTATCTCGATTTTGTTTACCAAAATTTCAGTGAGAGAATCACAGAATTGAAGTATAACACATAAGAGATTCGTGTAGAAAGCTTCATACTTTGGAATTGCAGACAGAGATTAAGGGTATGACTGTTAGCATCTTATAGAAGAAAACTAAACAAAAGAATTATAATTCTTCTATTTTCTTCTAAAAGTTAACCAGTCAAATAAAAGTTGGAAGAATTGTTTTCTTCCCAATTCATCTCAAAAGTAACATAAAAATGGTTAAAACTTCCTACTACAATTATATGGTTGAAATAATTCTTCTACAATTTGATTTTCTTTTCTTCTCTTTTCCTCCAGCTTTTTTCTTCTCTATTCTTCTAAATTATACCAGTCAGAGCCTAAGCCAAACCCTTCACCCAACAGAGATTTCGCAATCGGAGAAAATCAGAAAGAGAGAGAGAGGAGGAGGAAGAGAGAGAAACATATGATATTTTTTTCCCTTTCATAAACAAAACCTTCGACCAACCACAACGCGACACGACACAGACTCTTATGGGCTCTTTAACCTCTCAATCAAGACTCGCTTCTTCTGTTATTTACCCATTTTGATCCAATAAAACTTAAGAGCCCATGATGAGAAACTCAGTTGGAGCTCCTCATTAGCAAATTAGCAAAATTTTTGCAAATTAAAGTTTTTTGCCAAAAAAAAACTTTTTTTGAGAACAAAAAATTAAAGTGGTGGGTCCAGAACGTAAAAACACTTTCTCTCTCTTCCCTCTATAGATTTTTCAGAGAGAGAAAGCGGTGAGTAAAACTATCCGGCAACGACGGCTTCAATTAGCGTCTGTTTGGCCGGCTACCTGCCCGGAAGCATCTGCTTACCGATGCAGAGTTGTCCGGTTTTCTGTCCGGCACCGTTTTCGTCTCTATGGCGGCGTGTGGCTGGCTTTCTGTCCGACATCGGTGGTGTTGTTCACACCGTTGGTCGGTTCGCCGTCCGGTAACAATCCGGTCTATGTCACGGTTTCTTTTGTACCGTGTTTTCTTTTGCTTTCAAATAATTTCGCAAAAGTGAGGGTTATCTTTAGATGACTCTTCTCGTTTGTGATTTTGCTTTAGTTTTGTTTTGTTGGTGGTTTACAAAAATCAGAGTAGTTTGTCTCTAAGGTTGTTCAAAAGAAGATTTATAATTCCTTTGCAAATTAAAATTGCCTTGTAGCAGCTATTCACATAATCGAAACTTCGATTGTTAGCAATCATCCGTGGTTATCATATATTCATTCTCTTTTACCCGATATTGCCGAATCTCAATTTTCATTGAGGATTTTGGCAATCGGTGAGTTTGATGTATTGGACATCCACTTCTAACTGAATCTGCAGTTTCTTGGTGGAAAAATGATGAATCGATGATCGAGTGTTTTCCGGCATCGGTTTGTTTCACCGGAATCGAAGTTAGGCGGCTAAGGTCGATGGAATAACGCATCATCCACCTCCTGCAACGCATGTCTGTGTGACGTCCCCTTGTGTGACACGTGTATGTGGGGAGATAAGCTTCTTTTTCTTGGAGGTTTAAACGATAGGGCTCTTTATGGGCTTCATATGATTGTAAACCCATTATGTAATCTTTGTTGCTGTATGGTTTTATGAATAATAATAAAATTCAGAGAAAAAAAAAAAGTGGTGGGTCCAGAGATTACTAGAGAGAAATATATTTTCTTTCCTTCTACCCGTCAGACCCTACATTTTCCAATACAAAAATTAAAGGAAAAAAAAAGATTAAGAAATTGGAAACAAATAAATTTATATAGAATGTACTGAAGAGTCTATACATGTCATCCTATACTAATATTTGGGAAGTACATCCTAAGGATCATAACTTAGATTTTGTAAGAAATTACAATATATGCCATTAGAGAATTCTAATCATAAAATTTTATTCCATATCACTAATATATATAAACGGGTCAACGGGTTTAAAGATATTAAAAGATTTTGTTTATATAATACATATAATTCGGAAAAAAAATTCTTCAAACGATTACACAATTAATATAATTCGAAAATATTATATACTAATCAATTCGAAAATGTAACACAATTAGTAAAAATGTTATATACTAATATATTATTCGAAAATGTGATCGAAAATGTTATTGAAAATGTTATATAGTATTCCATTATTCGAACATGTTATCAAAAATGTTATTGAAAATGTTAATGAAAATGATATATTATTGTAAGAAATTACAATATATGCTATTAGAGATCTCTAATTATAATTATTTTAATTCCATATCACTAATATTAACCAATTTATTAAAAAACGGATCAATAGATCAAACGGGTATAAAGATAATAAAAATATTACCTAATATTTAGGAGGCCAATCACAAATCTAACAAACACGGGTCATTGGGTCATAAGACGGGGATAAGATTATATTACCTAAACAATATAATCACATAATTAGTATAATCCGATTAAAATTAAAAATCAATCGAAAATCAAATTTTTATGGCAACCAATATATCGTCCGAATTTTATGGTAACTTCTTAAGTTACAACAAATACAATTACAAACAAAATTATACATTAATTGCGATTAAGAATCAAAGATGCTATATATGATGTTTAACTATGGAAACTAATAACGTTAATTTACACAAATTAAAAAATCTTTCCAAAACGATAAAAACAATTCAATTCCGATTTTTGTGCTAACTAATTAGTTCTTTCTTAATTCTTATAAAGATACGAAATCCCACATTTATGGAGATATTCTATAGAATATTTTACGTTTGTTAAAAATTCCATAAAATCTTTGCATTTCTATATCCCACAATTTTAGAAATTAAAATATTAAATTCTTTTTTTTTAGGTTAAAGCTAACGACGGTACTCTACAATTCTCCTCTATATAAACCGATCAAGTTACTCTTTTATCACCATCAACAAACGTTTTAGTTTTTTTTCTTTTTCTTTTTGTCGATCTAATGCTAAAGCATTGACTGTTATATTGTTTCTAAAACTTATCATATGATGATATCTTAACTGTTTTGTTGGTTTTGTATATAGGGATCTGTTGCTAATGAGTATGTCTTGAGTCAATCGTCCAACAACAAAGCCGAGATTGACTATTTCATATTGATTTGACGTCATGATCAAAGCCAAGAAACCTCTTGAGACATAAACAAATTCTCTTGCGTTGCTCATATTTTTACTTTAGCAATCTAAGATGTTGTCTAGAAGTGTTATATATTTATTTTTCAACGAATTATATAAATGTTTGTCTAATCAAATTTTGGTTTTTTTTTTGTTGTTCATTAAAAATAACATAAGTATATTAACGTGATAAATATAAATTCAGGCTTTTAAATTTTGATCGTAAAATAACTCTGAAGTACCAAATTCGAATTATGTTATATAATTTAATATACACAATCGTGATATGCAATATAACTATTTTTTTTTTTCGAATGTGGATACTTAAAATATATAATCCTGATTTGCTCTATCTAACAGTGATTTGCTGTTACCTCAATATATACCAGCAAGATTGGATTAATTAGTAGGTAATAAAAAAATAATCAAGTAATCTATACTACTAAAAGAGAATACAAAACTAGCTCTTTCAAATTATAAGATGTTTTAGAGATTTTTTTGTTTCAAAATATAAGAAGTTTTATAATTTTCAATGCACATATTAAATGTAATTAACATTTCTGACTATTTATATTCTGCAGTCTCTCTTATAATTGGTTGATTTTTTAAAAATGAAATATTAAATGATAGTATCATTTAAAAAAGATTATGGTTAAATTTATTAAAAAAAACAGGTTGGTGCAAAATTGACCCAGTTTCAATAAACTTTGACCCAAACATTTAATCCCACATATATTCAGTCAAAAAATCTGATACAAATATTTTAAGATTCAGTTTGTTATAATATTTTCACAAATTTTGAAATATAAAATGAAATTTTATTTCATAATTTCTAAAAAACGATATTAGATATTAACAAATATTTATATTTACTATGAATTAAACTTAAATAATAATAAATTTAAAGTAATTATCATTATGACCTTCGTTTAGAGGAGGTTTCGGAAATATCTAAACAATAGATTGTACATATTAATTTCGAAATATTTTGTGTTTTAATTTTTCCTTTTCAACCGAATGTTCCTTAAATAAATCTCTATTATATTGCACACAATTTTTGAAATAATATAAATTAATTATATATTTTGCATTCAAAACAAATTATGCAGCAATAGTAGATCTCTTTTATAGATGTATCTCAAATTTTTATTTTTACTCCAAAAATCGAATTAATTATGATTAAACAATGAAAATAAGAATATAAAAAATTTAGCTGATGAAAAAAACATTAAAAAATTTGTTAAAATATATTTGCAACTTTAATATCATCTATATTATTAATTGGGAATCACTCAAAACTAACAAACCTTATTTTGGTAGATTAATTACAATGAATGCCATTAGAATTATTGAATTTAAAAAACAAAAGAAAAAAATTCGAAATATATATATATTTTGTTGAGCATTTTTATTTTGGTCAAAAATATATATTCAAAAAGTATATATATTTATTTTGTTGGAGCATTAACAATATATATATTCAAAAAGATTTTTTCTGTCTTTTCTATCTAAAACTCAAACAAACTAAATTTACTGTTATGATTTAATAAGGTTTCCATAAAAATTGACAATAACAAATTCGAAATAATAAAAATAGAAAATACAAATTTTTACGATTAAATCAAATCTTAAATTAGTTTACGAAATCATATCACAACAATTATTATACTTGCCAAATATAACTCTAATTATAGATTTTTTTTAAAAATCAAGCATATAACTCAAATCTATATTTAATAATTAATACTTTGATTCGCAAACATATTGTTAAGATTATAATAGTGTGTTAACCCTAAATATTGAAACTTACTTTTTGAACGGGATGGGATGAGAATTCTTAAAAAAATATCGTATAAAAAATTACAATTAAAATAAAACATTGCTTGCAATCATATATTTAAAATGTTTCTTTCAATTTATCTAGCATAGCATGTGCCAAATAAAAGATTTTGGAACGGGTAAAGTTTATTTCGTGATGTAAATTAAAATTTGGGTATTTTCTAAAACATAATAGTGAAATATTGAGAATATAAAGAAAATACGGATAACTTCAACTAATTATGTAAAAATTAAATACCTAAACGAAAATACATAAAATACGAGTATTCCATCCGAATCCTAGACCTACACGATATACAATCACAAACGAGTAAATTAACGCTTATGTGATTAAATGTGTGTGGTAGATATGTGACCATACGGATTTTCTGCCTCGAAATTGATATGTCTATTTTCTCTCTCTTTTTAATTATGTAATTGTCTTTACTGTAACTAAAAACAAATCCGATTAATTATTTTATCTAAACCAAATTGAAACTAAACCGAATACCAAACTGATATGAAGTAGGATAATGAATGTTATACCAAATAAATACATCTACAAATATAACTCCGCACGAACGTGCAGGTCCGAATCTAGTTCTAATCAATCACGTCAACATCATTAGGAATTTCCGACAAGTGATGTGTGTAAAGGTCTTGCTGACAATAAAGTTGACTTTTTTTTTTTTGGTAGAACAACAATAAAGTTGACTTTAAATGCTGAGTAATTATATTTAATATTTACGAGACGATTTAAAGAGATGACAAAAAAAAAAAGAGACACTTCATAAAGAGCTTAATTAGTTAATGGGTCGAAACAAAGATGAATAAAGTTGTAAGAGCAACGTCATAGGTGATACTTAAAAGTATTATCATTAAAAAAAGAAACGCGTGGATTGTTGTTTTGAAAATTGTTAAAAATAAATTATACTCTTCTTTCTTGCTAATTTATGTAGTTATAATTTTTATGGTTAGATTTATTTTTGACTCGAAATATCAATTATACATTTTACATATATAAATCTATTTATCTATATACATAATATTCTAATTTTTTTGTACTATCATAAATACATACAACAAAAATATATGATATATTGATACAATGGTATGTAATTATGTTATATAGTTTGAAACTTGCCTAACTTGATTATAAACAAACAATTTCTTGTTCTATGTACTCACTCGTGAACTATTACTCCAACCACGCACATCATAATAGGCTCATGATTAGATACTACTGAAGTGACATAATTTGAACAACATATGTAAAACTAACTATTCATTTGCTCTAAGAGTTTTCATATGAAAAGAGGAAAAAAAGAAAGCAAAATATTGTAGAGTCATTTAAGTCAACATTTTTAGATCTCTATCCTTGTATTTGCATATATCTGAGAGAATTGTCGTGTCTTGAATTCTTTGGTATGTCTAACGTCTCAAAAGTCTATTACTTGAATAAACTTGCATGTCATTGTCAATGTTACCAACTTACCAGAAGATAAAAAAATGAAAATAAAAAAGATTATATGATCGTATATGAATCACAAAACATAATAATAAGAAAAGTTTCGAAGTAAAATACTAAACTAAGAAGAGATTAGGTAGCAAACATTTAAATTGTAAATTTTGTCATTATCGAATAATGACTATTGATAAAAAAAATAGTAAAATAAAGAGCGTATAATAAAAATAGTAGTTGAAACATTAGCAAGATTTTTTACTTTTTAATTTTATTTTATCTGAAGAAATCAATTAAAAGTGTTATTGATGGAGGGTTTAATACAATTGAGGACTTTTGATTTTTTTTTTCACTTAATTTTGTTAATTTTATTTATTTAATTAATGCAAAATGACACATGTCATTTTTTTGTGTGATGATGTGTCACTCATATGGACGGAGTTGGCCAACTTTCATATATATGATTTTTTTAGTATTATTTATAATGTTTGTTTAATGTTTTTTTTTCTCCTGTTTTTGACAAACGCGACCAATCAGAAGATGTCACATCAGATGATACTGGTATCAAAAGTATCACTGGGCTGATACTGATCAGGCCCATTCTAATTGTTTTGTCCATATAAAAATAATTTCTGGGCTTGTGATACTCTAAAAATATCACACATGTACATGGTCTTAATTGTACTTTAAATGCTGAGTAATTGAGTCCGATTGGTAACCAAAAGCTGTACAAGTTTTTTAGCTGTTAGCTGGAGCTCTTAGCTTTACCGGAATAGTGCAAAACTGTATGAAAGAGCTGTACGAGAAAGCTATAAAAAAAGCTGAGAGTAAAACTTTTAGTAACGCTTTCGATAAAGTTTTTGTGATTGGTAAAAATAAAAGCGGTACAACTTGTAATACTTTTATTGTGTTCACCAATCAAACCCATTATATTTAATATTTTCGAGACGATTGAAAGAGATGACAAAAAAAAATAAAAGAGACACTTCATAAAGAGCTTATAATTAGTTAATGGGTCGAAACAAAGCTGAATAAAGTTGTAAGCATTGTACTATCTGTTTTTAGAAAAATTTTAATTCAAAATTAATGTTTTTTTCAAGATTTCTATCACATCTCACGAATTTAGAACCGAAAATTTCGTAAGATTTTCTCAATTTATTGATTTACTATAGGCATACCGCATATACAGTATATTAGGCTAGTAAATATGAATTTGGAGGTTGTTATATAAATTTAGAAAGAAAAATCTCAAAGAATAACTACACAAGGATATTGACATAATTCGTTGCCAAAAAAAGGAGGATACTAACAATTTAACATAAATCGAGATTATCAAAATAAAAAAACATAAATTGAGTTGACGTAAACCTAGTCAGAAATAATAAAAGTTATACTCTGTTTGAAATTTTTTAAAGTAAAAGTATTGAGTTTTTAGTATTGGTCCTTTCCTAGGAGGAAAAAGAAAAAGAAAAAGAACATGTCTTTTAGACTTCAACACTCCAAACCTTTGGTCTTCTTCCTCACTAAGTATTTCTTTATCTTCTCATTCTAAAAAGCTAGGCATGTGAACAAAAAAGTTGAGAGGTCTTGAGATTTGCAGAAACAGAGTTTTTAAAGATGCAGCAATTATGGGTAGCAAAAGAAAACAAGAAGAAAGAGAGAATCGTCAAAGGAAGCGATCTACTCGATGTTGTCTTCTCGTGGTCTGTTCTTGATGTACTAAACTCAAATCTTTACAAGGGAAAGGTTTTGTATTCTTCTGACTCTTGTCTTTACTTAGAAACATAATTTATTTTGGTTGCGTTATAGATTTTGTGTTCTTGGTTATTAGGTAGAGAAGATTCCTAACACATTCCCATCAACCAGAGAGTATTTGGAGTCATTTGTTAATCCACTGATCGAGGAGACACATGCTGCTTTGTTGTCAAGTATGGAAACGTTACGCCGTGCACCGGCTTTCAAATTTCGGGAAATCAAGCCAGCCAAAGATTTTAAAGCTCCCAAGAATCTCTATTATGAGGTTACTTTGGAGATAGTGCTTGATAATACCACTAATGGAGCTAGAAAGCAGTTAGAGGTCAATGATCTTATTGTTGTGACAGATAAGAGGCCTATTCGAATCGATGATTTGAGATGTTCCAATGAGCCTTACTTGCTGGCTCTTGTTTGCCATGTGGATGAAGATTTTCCACATTTGATAACTATTACGGCTTCAAAACCAATCATTTATTTTGAGGACGTCTACACGAAAACGAAAAAGAAAGGAGAAGTTGTGAGGAAACACCTAAGCCTCTATGGGGTTTATTTGATCAACATGATGACCAATATTCGTATTTGGACCGCGTTGCATCCAAATCCAGAAGGAGGAAACTTGAACCTTATTTCAAGAGTACTTCAAAGCAACAATGAGGTAAATAAGTTAAGTTTTGTGTTGCACAAAAAAAAAGATATGTTTTTGAAACAGAATCAAAATTGTGTTTTGAAATCTTCTTCTTGTGTAGGTTGATGGAGGAAGTTGTGTTGCCTGTAAAGAAAACAGTGAGAGTGTAGTGTCACATCACTTAGCGCTAATGCTACGTTCATTTAAACTGAATTTATCTCAAGAAGAAGCGATTTTGCACTGTCTAGAAGCTAGAAGTTGCTACCATTGCAACACTATCAAACTTATATGGGGACCACCGGGCACGGGGAAGACGAAAACAACGAGTGTTCTGCTTTTGAACCTTCTGAAAATGCGATGTAGAACATTGACTTGTGCTCCAACTAACATAGCTATTTTGGAAGTTTGTTCAAGGCTTGTGAATTTAGTCTCTGATTCATTGAGGTTTTATGGATATGGTCTTGGAGATATAGTGTTGTTTGGAAATAAAGAAAGGATGAAGATCAAAGAACGGGAGGATCTTTTCGATGTCTTCCTTGATCGCCGAGTTGAGAAGCTTGAAAATTGTTTTCTGGCAGTGACTGGATGGAGAGCAAATGTAAACCTCCTGATCTGTTTGCTCAGTGATCCCAATGAAGTGTATAAGCAGTACTTGGTCAACAAGGAATGTCAGGAGAAAGACAACAAATATTGCGTAAATGAAACCCGTCTCTCGTTTGCGGAATTTATACAAGAGAGGTTTAACATACTAAGAAATGAGCTGCAGAATCAGTTTCCAACTTTGTGCCTGCATTTACCAACTGCTCTACTCTCCTTTCGAGTGGCTGAGAAAATGTATCAAGCTAACGATCTTCTCAGAGGATTCGCAATTTCAGATGTCATGGTTAGTGGTAAGTCTTGTCATGGAAGACTGAAAGAAAATGGCAGATTTGAGATTGATACAAGAAAGCAAGACTGTGTGAAGATGTTAACATCAATTTGTGAAAGTATCGAACTTCCGGATTTCTTAGGAAAGTTTACTCTCAAAAGACTCTGCTTAGAACACGCATATCTGCTTTTTTGCACAGCATCAAGCTCTGCTAAGTTACACATGAGTAGTCCAATACAGCTTCTTGTGATTGATGAAGCTGCTCAGTTAAAAGAATGCGAATCAGCGATACCTTTGCAGCTTCCGGGACTTCAACACGCAATTTTGATCGGTGATGAGAAGCAATTGCCTGCAATGATTCAAAGCAAGGTTAGTTTTGTTACTAATTGTTATACATATTCACTTTCTTCTCTTTGCTTACTAAACCAGTTATGTGCAGATTGCTTCAGAGGCTGATCTTGGGAGGAGTTTGTTTGAAAGATTGGTGTTGTTGGGGCATAATAAACAATTGCTGAACATGCAATACCGAATGCATCCGTCGATTAGTATTTTCCCGAACAGAGAGTTTTACGATATGAAGATTTTGGATGCTCCTTCTGTGAGACTGAGAAGTTATGAGAAAAAGTTTCTTCCTGAGAAAATGTATGGACCTTACTCTTTCATCAACATAGCATATGGAAGAGAACAGTTTGGAGAAGGATATAGTTCGAAAAACGTAGTGGAGGTCTCTGTTGTGGCTGAGATAGTGTCAAAGCTTTATTCAGGTAAACAAATTTTGATTCATATCAGTCTTATAAGTAGAGTTTGATGTTGATTCTTGTTTTGTTATGTAATCTTTAGTATCAAGAAAGACGGGAAGATCGATCAGCGTAGGTGTTATTTCACCTTACAAAGCTCAAGTGTTTGCAATCCAAGAAAGGATAGGCGAAAAGTATAATACCGAAGGGACATTCACAGTGAGTGTTAGGTCCGTAGATGGGTTTCAAGGCGGCGAAGAAGATATCATTATAATCTCAACTGTCAGGTCTAACGGTAAAGGAGCAATCGGTTTTTTATCTAACCAACAACGAACTAATGTAGCACTCACTCGCGCGAGGTATCTAAACACTTTCTCATTCTTTGATTTAGCCATTCATGTGAAACTGTTTTGTTCTGTTCTTGGGTCATTTACTCTTTGTGTTTGTAGGTATTGCTTATGGATTCTTGGAAACGAGGCGACTTTAACGAACAATAAATCAGTGTGGAGACAATTAGTAGATGATGCGAAAGCACGAAACTGTTTCCATGATGCAGAAGAAGATGAATCATTAGCTCAGTGTATTGAAAGATCAACAACAGCTCTTGATGATCTTAATAAGCTTCAAAACAAGAAGCTTATTTCCTTTGAAAATTCGATATGGAAGGTTTGGCTTAGCAATGAGTTCTTGAAATCTCTGGAAACCTTCGTAGACTCGGAAATTAACAAAAGGGTTATGAGTTTTCTGGAGAAGTTATCTAATGGGAAAGAGCTGCTTCAACAAGAGGATGAGATTGAGAGTGAGTATCTGTTGAGACAAGAGGAGATTGATGATGGCTTAAGCCTTATTTGGGCAATAGACATTTTCAAGAAAAATAATCATCATATCCAAGTTTTGAAGATCTGGCAGGTTTTGCCATCTTCTGATGTTTCTCGCGCCACGGAACATCTAGAGAAACATTACAAGCGATACACGAAAGTCAAGATAAAACGGTGTCGATACATATGCTCTCAAGGGTGAGTTAGTTGAATTTTATGGCGTTAATTAGACTGAAACATGAGACATTTATGTTTTTATGTTTTCATATTGATGCAGAGATTTAGTTGTACCAATGCGATGGCCGGTTGATTCCAATTCTTGCTTAAAGAAGGACATTGTAAACGACGTTTCAAGATCATTTGCATTGCTAAGTGTTGTGGAGGAAGAAACTGTGACTCCCGAACCAATCAAGTAAAGCTTCTTTGATAAGTCTTTGTGATTTCAGGAGTTTCATATAAAAGCAGTTTCCAATTATATTCTCTGTTTATTTGTTTTGTAGGAAACAAGTGAAGCTAAAGAAAGTGTGGAAGATTAGAAGAAAGGTTCAACTTTCAACATCTAACTCCAAAGATCCTAAGTGAATTTTGACTGTTTCTTTCTTAAAAGCAGACAATTTGGTATTCCTTTTGGTCTTTTAAAACAATGTATGTCTGCTTCTTTTGCGTTCTGTTGTGACTTTTTTCTTTCTCCATTATCTTTGCCATTTGTGTCAGAAATACTTCAAGTTAACTATGATTATCGATCACGTGATTCATCTTAGATCATAATTTTTTTCTCCACTATAAATCTTAGGCCTGGGCGTTCGGATATTCGGGTTGGGTTCAGGTCGGGTTTTTCGGGTTCGGATTTAGAAAACTAAGTCCCGTTCGAGTATTTTAAAACTTCGGGTTCGGGTCAGGTTCGGATCAGATATTTCGGGTTCGGATTCGGGTTTACCCAAAGTATCCAAATATTAGAAATTTTGTATCCGATTCTATACAAAGTATTGAAAAAACCCAAAATCTATAAAACGCAAGTATTTTATACCCGAATCTAGCCCAAATTAGCTAAAACACACGAAAATATTTTAACATCTGAATAATTTAGGCAGTTAGGTTACTACAAGTATAAATATTACTAATAAATTATAACTATGTACTTATATTTTGGGTATGTTCGGATACTTGTTCGGGTTGGGTTTCGGGTCGGGTTCGGGTTCGGGTTTTCGGGTTGTGAAGTTTAGAACCCGTTCGGGTATTTTAAAACTTCGGGTTCGGTTTTTTTGGGTCGGGTTCGGTTCGGTTCTTCGGGTTCGGGTATTATGCGCAGGCCTAATAAATCTTATGCTATTGCATTAAAGAGATTTTGTAAGGAGTCTCAAGCTTGGTATCATGCTTCTTCATCTGAATTCTCCATAAATTGTATGGATTACGCATTTAGCGAATGGTTGTTTGTACTTCTTAAATCACTATACCCTCTTTGGGATTTTTCCTTTACGTATACAACGAAGTTGATTACAACTTTTGGATAAGTTCCATGGTGGCTCAAGAAACTTGTTAAACAAGGTATCAGTGACTGATGCAAAGTATCAGCCCGAGTGTGGAGACCTCATTGCCCTGTCAAATGAAACCTCTGCTGCTTCTTGCCCATGTATTCTCTGTTGACCGGGACATACTTCTCTTGGTTTTGTCGCCTTGATCGATATCTCCTGACAAAGGTGGAAACTTGACCCTCATCAAGACTGTTCTTCAGGGAAAAATTGTAAGTAGTTTGATGGTTTGGCTCTGTATATACGATGTCTTTAATTTATATTGTAGGCTTCAATAATATGTAGATAACTTTTATTTCAGGAAACAGAAGAAAGAGTATCTTTTCTGTCTCTGGGAAATGATGTTGTTGTTCTTGACCATGTATTGACCGTGTTCCTCAAAATTGAATCAGTCTCAAGAAGATGCGATTTTCAGCTGCATTGCTTCAAGAAATAACATGCTCAAAAGTATTGTAGTAAAACTGATTTGGGGTCCTCCTGGTACTGGAAAAACAAAGAGTGTAGCAATGCTTCTCTGCGCTTCTAGAGTTAAAATGCAAAACATTAGTGTGCCTTGATGAACACGGCAGTTGTGGAACTGGCGATAATTAGGCTGCTGAGTTTAGTTCTTGATTCTTCATAGCATCTTGCTCAAGGAAACATGGGTTTCTCTCAAAACGACAATGACCTTCCCTGTGCAAACACAGACACTAAGTTTGGCTGCTGGGTATCTCTTTGCCCAAAGCGATAATTAGGCTGCTGGGTTTCTCTCAAAGCGACAATGAGCAAACATGGCACTTACACGAGCTACGTACTTGCTTAGTAATAAATTATTGTTATCATTGTTAAGAGAGATGGATTAAAGATATGATTAATTTGGTTTTAATAAAGTATGCTGCAGCCATAGTTTTTTTTTTTTTTTCCAATGTTCTTTTCATGCAAGATTATGAAGATGATCGAAAGTCTTAAGTAAAAGTTAGAGCTTACTGATCGAGAACTAATCTTGTTGTCGGTGCTTGTGCTTATAAAGACTCAGTCATAGCATTGTGGGTATGAAAATGAGGAACTCAATGTTTGATACCAATTTGTTAGATATATAATAGTCATTATGCTGAAGAACATACAAAAGATCCTCACGATCAGGCTGACATATGTAAGCAATCTTTTGTATATTCATCTACTAGTTTTAGAGAATTTCTCTCGCTAATGCCTCCTTTAATTTATAGGAGACTAGAATATATCAAAATGCATATTGCTATTGTCTAACATATATGCTTTGGTCTTCATCTAAATGGTTGTTTCAATAATTCTAAACAAACAAACAAATACTGCGAATCATGTAGTGAATCTTCGTCTAAATTACATTACATAGAGCAAGTTATCCAACCATTAAAAAAAGAAAGTTATCCAACCATGCATGTAGTAAAAATTTGCTATTAAGATTTACATATATTATAATATGCATATAAACAGATTGGGTCGGGAAATTACAAATTACCGAGCGTCAATGACTGAGAGAGTGATTTGGTTCACTGAACATTCATCGTCGCACTGTGTACTTGAAGAAGAGTCAGCCTCAAGAGGTCTTTTCCCAATGCAAAAACCAGGACGTTTAGGCTGAGTAATAGCCGTAGTTTCGCTTCCAAGCATCACCATTACCGAGGACATCTCTGGTCTGTCTTCGGCTCGTTCTTGAACACACAAGAGACCAATTTGTATACACCTTAAGATTTGTGTCCGGAACGTTGATGATGAAGAATCTATGTTGATCCGATCTACAATCTCTAGCCCTTTTCCTTCCGTCCAATGCCTCCACACCTGTGCATAAAGGATGTAATGTTTCCTTAGTATTATAATCAGATTATGAGTTCAAAACAATATCGAATTCAAGCGGTTCTTAGCTTACAAAACTGAGGAGATTAAGATCATGGTTCGAGTTGTAAAATCCTTTATTTCTTTTGCCACTTATAATCTCCAGAAGCAAGACCCCAAAGCTGAAAACATCCGACTTCATCGAGAATATCCCGTCCATTGCATATTCTGGAGACATGTAGCCGCTACATAACGAAGAATTAACTCATATGTTATGATGTTTTAAAAAAAAATTGGATTTGATTAAAAGGCCCTTTATTTGTTGTTGGAGAATGATTGCTTACTAAGTTCCGACCACCCTCCTTGTATTAGCTTCTGTCTCCTCCCGTCCGAAGATCCTAGCCATCCCGAAATCCGAGATCTTCGGAGTCATATTTTTATCAAGCAATACGTTACTTGCTTTCAAGTCTCTATGGATAATTCTACACCGTGAATCTTGGTGAAGATATAGAAGTCCTCTAGCAATTCCATTGATAATATCAAATCTCTTTTGCCAATTTAAGTTAGAGCGTCGTGTTTTATCTACAAATCAAACACAACCAACAACGTGTTAAATTTTTCCCAAAGATGTTCAATTATTAGAACATAAGCTGTTTTGAGTCACTAACCAAAGAGATGAGAGTCAAGGCTTAGATTCTCCAAGTACTCATAGATCAACATCTTCTCACCCTTCTCGACACAACAACCAAGAAGCCGGACAAGGTTTATGTGCTGAAGCTTTGCAATTAATCTAACCTCGTTCATGAACTCATCGGTCCCTTGTGAAGACATTTTCGATAGTCTCTTTACCGCGATATCTTTTCCATCAAGTAACCTTCCCTGTTACCACACATTTGATCACACATTTGATTATACAATGAAATCTTGTGCAGTGATAGATTTTCAATAAGTTTTGGATTACTTTTACCTTGTAAACAATACCGAAACCACCTTGTCCAAGCTTGTTGTCGTTAGAAAAATTGTTTGTTGCCATGGCTAGAGCTTTCAACTCCATCATTGGGAGCTCTAGATACTCTGTTTTATTTTCTTTGGATTTGTAAATCCTGCTTGATATTACCACTTCGTTCATTAGCGAATCTTGGCTTCTCACTTGATCAACTGTTTCATTCAGACACATAAAAAGAAAAACAACTAAGACATTTGATTAACAAAAATTTAAGTAAAAAATAAAGGAAGTTAAAGCTATTGATTTACCAATAGGTGTTTGAATTGCTATTGATGGCTTCGGCTTCCTTTTCCAAAAATGGAAGATGATGAAACTTAAAAGAAGCAAAATGCTCACTCCAATACTCGAACCTACGATTTTTTCATTTCTGATTCTCTTGTCCTCTGCAATAAAGATGATAGCACAAACAAAATAATTTTCTTCTACTCCAAAGTAAACTTTGTTGTACTTACGTACTTTTGATCAAATATTATACGATAACACAAACAAAATAATTAAACCTAAACATTTTCGGTATTGGATCTAGCTTAAGCCATACTAATCATTTTCTATATAAGTTTTTCTCGATATTCAACTATTTTATCCTAGTATTTAGTATCTCTTCAAATAATAAACCTAAAAAACAAGACCAAGCTTCAACAATATACTTTGTGGACCATATACTCTTTAGATTCATAAATTGGGAGTTTAAATTGCGCTTGGAAAGTAACAATATTACATGATTTAGTCAGCAGCTTGACAAGACGGACCTTGGTTTAGAACCTCTTAGTCAACAAAAAAAATAAAATAAAAATACTTTAATTAAATGCAAAGGAGATAAAACTAACCGAGATCAGCAGCGGCTATTCTAACGTAAAGATCCTGACCTCCCTGAGCATAATTTCGAATATCCAACAGCTCTCCGGTCCAAATCACACAACCTGACCCGCCATTCCGAATATCCGTATTAGCAAACGCCGTACAATTACAATCTTTTAGACACCTCTCTTCACATTCTTTCAACCCAATTCCTTTGTCCACAATTGTCGTCGTAGTATCTGGCAGTCTCATCTTCTTCAACCGCACAAACCCATCTCTACCATCACAACTCAGATTCGTCTTCCTCACGCAACCAACAGAATCATCTCTCAAAGCCACTTGATCATTCATTGGCTCAAACCCTTTGATACAATTACAAACCGGTGAACTGTTCGCATCGCAATAACCGTAGTTCCCACACTCTTTGTAGTTATCACATAGGTCCTTTGGTGAGTACCATAACTGTTTCCAACTCTGTGCTGCCTCCATCCAAGTTAATCGTTGTAATAATCCCGTGGAGCTTAGGCTTAATATCGAGTAAATGTTGGTTTTGTTGACTCGGTATGTGTAAGCCACTTCTTGATTACTCATAGTAAAATTGTTAACTATGTAATCAAGTGCCTTCGTCCCTGGTACGCTGCTAAAACGATTTCCGATCCATGGACCGCTCCGGTATGTTATGGACTCTCTATTGCATACGTAAAACTCAGGGAAACCGCTGGTTCGGAGTTTAATCGAGAAATCGCCGCTTGATGGATCATCTGTGGTTTTCCAAGATCTCAATAATTTGCTATATCCGGTTTTGTTATCCCATCCCAATTTCATCTCCGATAGTAAAGTATCAGTCGGAAAATCGAAACTCTGCCACAAAAACCCACTTGTATCGTTATTTTTGGAGTCTCTAAGCACGAAGTTACCGTTATCAAGAAGCTCTGCAACAACTGGTGATCTCACATCTCCTCCGGTTATATTCGTCGACCAAACTGGTCCATCGGATTGATCGAAAATGACGAGGTTATTGCCGGATATTTTGAGAGTTCCGTTGGAACTAGAGAGAGGATTGTCTCTGTTTGCAACCCATACGTAGGTTCTTATAGGGATTATCTTGAACCATATCCCGAGATACCAACGCGAACTTGAGGCGGGATTGAAGAAACCGAGCTCGAAGATTTGATTAGGGGATATAATGGTTTTGTTGCTTGAGATAGTGAGAGATTCTGTGGCAGAAAAAGTGTTTGCAAAAACAGAGAAAGCAAGAAACAGAATTAAGATGATGAAGATGTAAGAATGGTGGTAGTTTTGTACACTTCTCATCATATCTCTCTAGGACACTTTCTTGTGTTCTGTTTTATTTTTCTTCTTGAGGAAATTGTATGTACATATATTGAGAATTTTTATCTTTGACTAAATCAGACAATGTGTTGTATTAAATGTGTGAACGTTATTTTACACGATTTCTCTCTATATTATTGTTGATAATATTTCATTTTCGACTTTATTTTCCGGGTCTTCTTGTTCGTATTTGAAATATCTATAGACTAGATGTCACTATAGTGTTGACCTAGAAAATAAAAAGAAATAAAATTCGTTACATTCACAATTATTTATCAGTGTGTTTTTGTAATTTCGTAGTTACTCACCTTTCTTCGTTTACTCCAAAAATAATATCGTCAACCCTTTGTGTGTGTGTGTGTGTACGAGAATTATATAAAAATTTTATATTGCTGGCGACATGCTAAATGGTATATGGAAGAGAATACTTCTTCACCGATGAATTCAAAAAAGGATGATTTCGATTTGTTTCATAAAGTCCTCTGTGGTAATTGCCATAAATTAAGTTCTACGTTCGCTTCCTACAACTTTTCTTAAGCAAACATTGCCTCAGGCACAACAGCAAATATTAATTGCGTTTTGGTCTCACACCAAGTTTGCTCCTGCTTTCTTCAACTCTTGGAGTAACAACTCCAAATCTTTCATTTTGAATTCTATCTTCATATTTTCCTTCATTTTTGGTCTTCGTCTAAATGGTTGTTTTAATAGTTCTCGCTATAAATCCAAATCATGCGAAACATGTTGTGAATCTTTGTCTAAATTAAATTAGATATATAGAGCAAGTTATCTAATCATGAAGTAGATTTTTTTTTAATTAGACTTACATATAAAATAAGGGAAAAATCTCATAAAAATCTTCAACTTTGCATTTCCGTTGAAAAGAAAAAAAACCTCAACTTTGCATCAGGTAAAATTAATAACCAACTTCTTATTAACTTATACAATAAATAAACTGAAAATTACCTAGTTTGACTCAAATTTAGAGAAAAATAACTAGATTAACACCCAAATATTGTGGTTTACTAGAATAACACAAATTTTGTGTTAAAAGACCAAATACCCATTTTATTTTCAGTTCTATTAAAATAAAATAATTAAATTAAATAGAAAATTAAAAAATACAAAAAAAAATTATAAAACCAAAAAAAAAACGAAAATTGAAAAAAAAAACGAAAAAATACAAAATGAAAAAAAATATATAAATTAAAAAAAAATTAAAAAAATAAAAAATCAAAAAAACAACTACCCATTTTATTTTCAATTCAATTAAAATAAAATAATTAACATATAATAACTAAATTAAATAAAAAATTAGAAAAAAAAATTACAAAACGACAAAAAATATAAATGAAAAACAAAATACAAAACAAAAAAAAATAAAAACAAAAAAAAATTTAAAACAAAAAAATAAATTAAAAAACGAAAAAATATCTTTATCATATATTAACAACGAGACAGCCACACATGAGCCATCTATTATAAATAAGTCTGTCGTGATAAGAATATGTCTCTCATTACCTTATTGTGCAGATTAAAATTTTATTTTCAAAAAAGTCTGTCGTGTTTAAAAAGTATGTCATGTAGTCCATCATGAAAAGTCTGTCATCAAATATGTATAAAAAATCTGTCATAATATGAATTAAAATTAAAATCTGTCATTGCGTAAAACATATCTGCCATCACTATATGAAGTCATTCCAGCAATTTCTTTTTTCATCACTAAATCTGTCGTAATGTGACAGTTTTTTTTGAACTAATCCTAAATCTGTCGTAATGTAAATAAAATCTGTCATCACATAAATATTTCATTTGCGATTGTATGTCAATCTAGCATTTTTTTTTTTTGTATGACAAATCTGCTATCACTTGACAGTTTTTTTTGTTTAAAAAATAAAAACTGTCATAACATTAAAAAAATCTGTTATCACTACTAAGTCATTCTAGTAATTATATTCCCAAAAACAAATCTGTCACTTGATGACAGATATTTTTATGAAAATTAAAAGTCTGAGGCCACTAGGAACATAAATCTGCCACTAATTTTAATAAATCTGTCAAAGTGATGAAAGTCTGTGGTGTCATCAAAAAAATAAGTCTGTAGTAGGGTAAAAAACTACAACAAAATAAATATCTGTCACAACCTGTTAAATTAAGTCTGTTAGAAATAAAAAATCTGTCACATAAAATCTGTCGTTGATAAATAAGTCTGCCATTTAAAATAAACTAGGGGAGGTCCCCGCGCCCGGCGCGGGGTTGTATGTTGATTAAGACCAGAATTACTAATCAATATTTAGGGTTATCAAGTTAGGGATATTTATTGATTTAGTTTTGTCAAGAGTCTAATTTTTATAACGACATTAATATAGAATTATGGTAAAACGCTATAACTTTTGATATATATTATTAGTAATCAACAATTAATAGTATTTTTTAATCACAAACAATTTATTAGTGTTTATATCTTGATATATATAATAGAATTAAATATAAAAAATCTATATATTTAAACCAACAATATATTACTCCCTCTGTTTCATTATATTAGATGTTTTATGGATTTTATTTTGTTTCATATTATAAGATGTTTTACAAGTTTCAATGTTAATTTAAATGCATTTGACCATTTATGACTATTTATATTTTGCAGTCATTATTATGATTGGGTTTTTTTTTTTTTAACTAAATATAAATGATGTTTTTAAAAGAAAATAAAAGATCTAAATATGTGTGCATTTACCTTAAACCTCTTATATTTTGAAACAGAGGGAGTATTAAATTAAAGATTGTAGTCATAGATATGGAGACTAAACATCGATAATATTTACGATCTTGTAAAATTAAATATTATGTTAACTTGCAAATTCCTTCAATTTTTACAAAACATTGAAGTTTAAAGATTATGTTCATTTGGAAACTCCTTCCATTATCCCAAAGATATTGATGTCAAAACTCTTACGTTAATTTTGATATCACGCTCTTCTTCTCCAGATTATTTTAATAATTGTCCACTCGTCAAAGACTGTCTTCTTGGGGGCAAATTCAATTTGATGAGTGTTGTCTTTGCACTATTGCAACAAAGTCTCGGGATCACCTCCTGCTCCTCTGTGAGCTCTTCCGAGGTGTGGAATTTGGTTTTCCCTAGGCATTCTCCTCGACAAGGTTGTTTTGCTCTTGGACTGAGCTACTTTCTTGGACCTGACGCTCTTCTTCTCATGAGACATGTAAATAATTGTCCACTCGTCAAAGACTCGGTTCTTGGGGACAAATTCAATTCGATGAGCGTTGTCTTTGCACTTTTGCAACGGAGTCTCGTGATCACCTCCTGCTCCTCTGTGAACTCTTCCGAGGTGTGGAATTTTGTTTTCTCTAGGCATTCTCCTCGACAAAGGTTGTTTTGCCTTTGGACTGAGCTACTTTCTTGGATCCGACGCTCTTTCTCTCATGAGATTTAAATAATTGCCCACTTGTCAAAGACTCGCTTCTTGGGGACAAATTCAATTCGATGAGCGTTGTCTTTGCACTTTTGCAACGAAATCTCGGGATCAACTCCTGCTCCTTTGTGAGCTCTTCCCAAGTGTGAAATTTGATTTTCTCTAGGCTTTACTGAGTCTCGGGATCACCTCCTGCTTCTTTGTGAGCTCTTCCTAGGTATGGAATTTGGTTATCTCTAGGCTTTGTCCTCGATAAAGGTTGTTTTGCTCTGAAGATGAGCTACTTTCTTGGACCCGACGCTCTTCCTCTCAAGAGTCACTTAAATAATTGCCCACTTGTCAAAGGCTGGCTTTTGATGGCAAGTGTTGTCTTTGCACTTTTTCAACAGAGTATCGGGATCACCTCATGCTCTTCTGTGAGCTCTTTCCAGGTGTGGAATTTAGTTTTCGCTAGGCTTTATCCTCAACAAAGGTTGTTTTGCTCTTGGGTTGAGATACTTTCTTGGACCCGACGCTCTTTCTCTCCAGAGTTACTTAAATAATTGCCGACTCGTTAAAGACTGGCTTCTTGGAGACCAATTCAATCTGATGAGTGTTGTCTTTGCACTTTTGCAACGGAGTCTCGGAATCACCTCCTGCTTGTCTGTGAGCTCTTCCCAAGTGTGGAATTTAGTTTTCTCTAGGCTTTGTCCTCGACAAAGGTTATTTTGCTCTTGGGCTGTCCTACTTTCTTGGACCCGACACTCTTCCTCTTTAGAGTCACTTAAATAATTGCACACTCATCAAAGACTGGCTTCTTGAGGGCAAGTGTTGAATTTGCACTTTTGCAACGGAGTCTCGGTATCACCTCTTGATCCTCTGAGCTTTTCCCAGATGTGGAATTTGTTTTTTTCTAGGCTTAATCCTCGATAAAGGTTGTTTTGCTCTTGGACTGAGCTACTTTCTTAGACCGGACGCTCTTCCTCTTCTGAGACACTTAAATAAATCTCCACTCGTCAAAGTCTGGCTTTTTGGGGACAAATTCAATCTGATGGGTGTTATCTTTGCACTTTTGCAACGGAGTCTCAAGATCACCTCCTGCTCCTTTTCTGAGATAAGCTTAATAACTCATAAAATTTTCCGTGATATCCTTAGCACAAAACGACTCCGCATTCATGCAACTTTCGTCACACATACAGTTTAGCATCATTCGGATGCAATTTCACACAGTAGTAGCCATGAAACCATCTGAAACAATATCATAGAAACGTGATCTACTAATAATATTTAGAAATTATATATACATGAAAAGACAACAATATTCGAATACCTCGAGTGACTTCTAATCTAGCGAATCTCATTATAAATATGGTGATATTATCACGCGGTTTATTTACTCCATTCTCTCAAAAATTTACGACAATATCCACCATGTAGTAGACATTGTAGACATAAATTTATTATAAAAATAAGTTTTTAGGATAATACCCAAATTAAACTATAACAAATCTAATTTTGATTAAATAAATAACTTACAATTCATCTTCTAATTCCACATAAACTTGATCCCACACTTTATTTATTGGTTCTCCGTCTTCAATATTGCCAACACTCACGACACAACCAATCAACTATAATTATTTAAATTAATAGATCAAACCATAACAATGCAAAGAATAGAATATCCAAGCAAAATAAACATACCTAAAACTAAATATCAATTTTCCTAAAAGATGCGAACGCGAAGTAATCATCTATACCCAATGAAGGTATATGTGAAACAAAGGTCGATAAATTCCAATGAATTTTAAAGTCATGAAAAATAGGCCTAAGAGAACCGATAACATGATATAAATCAAAATCTATAAGTGTTATCCATCCAGGACAGGCCCTGAGATTTGAAGGGCCAAATACTCAAAAAAAGAAAAAGTTTTAGGTTAGTTAGAAAGAATTTAAAATTTAGGGCCAATTATCGTAAAAATAAATAAAATTGGGTTCGTTCTGTATATAATTTTTGTTGAAGAATTTCAGAAAAAAAATTTGGGCCACAGCAAAAGTTTCTTGTTGCTGTCTCCAGGGCCGGCCATGTATCCATCGTCCTTGGACAAACCTGAATTCACGACGACGTTAATATTCTCTATCGATTATAGTATGTATCTTGTGACTCTAACATGTGACTCTAACAAACAAAATAAAATTGTTAAAGGTATAGAAATCTTTCAGCAAACAATTAATTTTATTAGAAGAACCAAATATTTGTATAACCTCTGTATCTACCAGTATGAGTTGGAACGTATCGTCAAAGATCGAAGAACACTTAAATCTACTAAGTATCTTTACTCTGATTTTAAAAGGGAGCACCGAAGGGTGTAGATCTGACACGCATGCTACAATCAAATATGTCTTATTATATCACGCATGATACGATCAAATCTTTCAAAGCATTACTTGCTCATCATCGGGATTTCGTCCCATATTATGAGTCTAGCTAATCTAATCAAATATACAAGATGAGAATATCTCTTTATCGAGTAGGTAGTAGTGGATTCATTAGGGTTAAGTGGTATACCAAACCTCGAATGTATTGTCGGTCACCCGGGTAACAACAATGAAGCAATACTGCTAGACACAACGCTAAGGACTATCATACCTCTATATCAAAGAGCGGCGTACAAAATTGACCAGAGAACGAAAGAATTTTTTTTCAAGTACCTCCAAATCCGTTTATAAAAGAAGACACACCCTTTATCCTAAAAAACAACATTCATTATCTCGCAAATTTTTCAAACCATTGCTCTTCTAGTGTCAATAATTTTTCAATCAGTTCTCGCAACAATTGTAGTAACTCTTGTACCAAGTCCAGATTTTGATTATCAATGAAATATTTTGATGAATTTGCTGCTAACTCAACAAGTATTGTTAAGAGATTCTGTTTGCTATGTCCAAAGTCTGATTGTACCGGATAAACCTACTAAATCATATCTCAGAACTATTACACAAAGTAAATACTGTTAGTGACTCAAATGAAAAAATCATTGTCCTTTACTGGAACAATTAGACTTTCTTTAATAGGACCGTCTAAAAATAATTGCCCGAGTTTTCATTAAGGCTACAAATGAAAACCTAAAAAAAAACTAAGATATTTAATAATTCAGCAAAATTATCTACCACGGTATTAACTTCGCTTAATCTTTGCTTTATTGTGTTCAAGATTTTCGATTGAATCATCGGCAGTAGGAGTTGATATAACTCTACACCAATATTTATTGAAATAGAAGTTAAATGGCAATCGACAATTTAATTGCTCATGTGCACAATGCATCTTACTGTCAATCTATGTTAGAGATGTTCTCTTATCAGTAGGATTGAATGGAAGAAAGTGAACCTCTTGAACGCCAGCTCATGCTTATAAAAAGCAATATTGATGAAACTTTAGACTAATAATGTAGTTCTCTAGCAAATTAAATAAATCTTTAATGTGGGAAGACCATAATAATACCATTTAGGGTCAGCAAGCATCCCAACTATAGCAGGATCTATGTCATCTTGGTTTTTCAGTCTAGAGGCATGAGCTACCATTAGAACTAAACATATATACAAAAATAAACGTAACTTGCACTAATTCAAAAAACAGTCATCGAGATCCCAGATAATGGAAAGATTCATTTATATGATCAAAGTCGCATTACCTCGAAGAGTGTTGTTGGTAAGTTTAATAAATGTCAGTTAGCACAGAAAGCAATCACAAGAGCCAAAGGAGACGGGATTCTTGCGGCTGAGATACAATATTTGCTATTAGCTTGTTTCCTTTGGCTCATGCAGTTTCGTTTGTACTTGTTATTGTTTCAACTGATTGAGTCGCTTGTTCTAGATGATAACCGCTTGTTTAAAATTAAGTAAATTGTGTTAAATATTTTATTAAACAACAATTTTTGGTGAACAAAAAATATTGTTGACTTTTAAAATATACTTATTATCATTAAAAAATAATTTGGTGGTCCACAATAACATAAAATAAATTAGCGGTCCTAAGTGGTTGTTTAGCCTACTTTATTTTCAATTGAAATAAAAGCACAATTCAAATATATTTGAAGTAGCAAACAAAGAAATAGGATATATTCAGAAGACTCTCCTATCTATATATTGAATTTATACACAAATTATTTGATATGAACCTCATCACCCTCTCTGCTACATTCACAGAATAGAAAGTAGATGGTATGTGTTGAGACAGACATCACATATTACTTGACACAGAGTTAACAAAATAACATATTCTCACCTTTTATATATATTTAGACAAAATTAAAGTTGATGGTTTCAAGCTCTTATGATTCAAGGACATGAGTCTAAGAGAAATATGGATAAGCGGGTTATGGAGAAGCTAAGAATGTGAAGACTCAAGATTAGCAAGCAACAAGTTAAAGGTTCATACTTTCTTCACAGAAATATTATTTTTGTAGTCTAGTGTAATTATTTCTTTAGTATAGTGTAATTATTTCTTTAGTATTATAGTGTAATTATATTTGATCCCAAACAAATCTTCCTTACATAGTCATAACGTATTAACTTTCTTAGATTTTGCTTGACCTTTTTTTCCGGGCAGTATATATATCACTTATTTTTCGGAAAGTATATAAATTAGAATATCAATAACTTTGTGGGATATATGTAAATTTTGTTGCGAATATGTAAACATTATCGTATAAAAGTAAAAATGCTATAATTTAATAAAATTACAGAGAAAGTTATATATTAACAATATAATCATAACATGTATATAACAATTTGTGATAGTAGATATTATAATCGAACCTATATTTTGTCTTGTTAGTCTAAATTTCAGAATACATAAAATAATCATTTATGCAAGCCTAAAATAATTGTAATACTTAGGGTATGGAACTTTGTATAATGATTCCATAAGCTACGGAAATCTGAAGTCGTGTAGCTTTTACACAGTTTACCAATAAGCACAAACAGTCCATAATATATATTTAATTAACAAACCGTGTAGTTTGGGCATCATGAGTTTTAAGATTCCAAACGTATTATTATTACCGATTGTTAATCCTTGCTCCGGTGGTTATAAACGTATTATTATTGTTATTTATAATAAAACATGAAATTATTGTGTATAATAATATTGAAAACATAAAAGTATTGTGTACGTTCAGCAGGAAAAAAAAAAGAGCTTTGAGTTTATACACTCTCAATTAATTATAGTCTAATAAAGATATTATTCGACAACACGGTCTCTAGACGGTGTCAATAAAAACATAACACAATACCATAATAATTTCAAACAAAAGATAAATAAAAAGTCTATTTATTATAGCCATCCCTCAGACGTCGATCTCTCCGGCAACTTCCCGTTCAAGCCTGTAAAATAAAACACACGTCCCATTTTTTTGTAGGAATGCTTATTTTTTATGGACAATGGTTGTGATAATATTTCAAATAAATATCTTACATCTGAATTTGTTGGACTTCTGGAATGTTTGGATTTGGATTGGATGCACTGTCGCAATAGGGCCATTGGTGCAGATCCTGACATTTTTTGGACCGTCAAAATAACGATCAATCTTCCACCATCTCAGGATGACGACAAGAGGTAACTCCGCACCTAACTGTCGATAATTTCGATCAAAATCCACAGCTTCTCTTTTCATGGCCAAACCATCTAACACGCGATTCCTAAACCAAAAAATAAAGACCCCAATCAAAATAATCCAATAATTATTTAGGAAAATCAAAAAGATCAAAGATACATTCTGTCTTTGATTTTAAAAGAAATCCTGAACCCAACGATATCAAGGGGATTGTTTGCAACATTTGGAAAAAAAAAAAGATCTAACTTTAGGACAAAATAATCATTAGATTTTACCTGTTAAGACGGACGTATCTGCGAAATCATCAATGATAGAAGAAAACGCAGTGAAATTGATTTGCGGGAGCGCGGAACAAAGAAAGATCTATTGACAACAGTGTTCTTCTCAAAGTAAATCTTGTAAGGGTGAGGAGTCGCCTTCACAAGAGAACTGTTCACACCAACAACAAATTTCATAATCGTGTACCACTGACTCTCTTTCATGAACTCAGAGTAATGACATGCGAGTTTCCAATCCACGACGCCTCAATCGTTACACCCTACATACAATTACCGTTTAAACTATATATATATTTACATGCATAAATAGTGCATATGAGACCGGAAAAATATAAAGAGTTTAGTACGAAAGTACGAACTCAAAACAGGAACTCACGTTGTACACGCTCGGAAAACCGACTATATATGGCTAATGGTAATAAATTATCCAGGTGACATGCTATTAGAATCTGAAAACACACATTAATATTTTGTATAACCAATAAACGCTAATAAAGAACAGAAATTTTGAATTACAACGAAAAGATATATTTACATGCATAAATAGTGCCTATGAGACCGGAAAAAGATAAAGAGATTAGTACAAAAGTACGAACTCAAAACAAGAACTCACGTTGTACACGCTCGTAAAACCGACTATATATGGCTAATGGTAATAAATTATCCAGGTGACATGCTATTAGAATCTGAAAACACACATTATTGTTTTGTATAACCAATAAACGCTAATAAAGAACAGAAATTTTAAATTACAACGAAAAGACTATAACATAAATTAGCATCAGAAATTAACAAAACTGTATATTACGATATACATAGAAAGTAAATATGGATAATTTAACAGTGTACCAACTAAAAAAAAAAACACAAACGATCATATTATATTATTGGAATATAAACGAATAAAAAGTATAGGGATAACAGTAAACCATTAGCTAACATTAATATGACAAGCACTAATTATTTATGATTGATGATGAAGCCAACCCGATATGTATGAACACGGCTGGATTACTATCATCCTTCATAAAAGAATTTAAAATTATAAGCAATAATCTGTCTGAATAATCATAATCATAATCATCGATAATATAGATGTAGATATTCGTACTAATAAGCCAATATAAATGTAATCGTTTGGTAGAGAATGGCTCCACCGACGTGATCTGTGATCAAACAAAAGAAAAAAACACCATCAGTAATCGGTATATGGATATAGCACAACGAACGATAATAAATAACAGAAATCTAAATTTAATAACACGTCAATAGAAAACATCAACAAGCAAAAAAAAAAACAAGGGTTAGTTATGTCATGGAAGCGGACACATGCAATGTATTTATAGTGGATGGAGGTCGACTTAAACCTAGGGTTTTGCTCTGTCGGCGTAAGTAATAAAATCAGAGATAAGGAAGAGTTTAATTAGGACCGTATCATTAGCAATGGAAAATCAATAATAATATAAATAAATAAATTGGATAGTTAACTGTTTAGAATATTAGTTTAACATGTACTCAATAGAATAAAGGAATATTAACATTTAACGATCTCGTTATTATCGTATACAAACTCGATATTATCTCACATTAGTTAGTTTAAAAAAAGTAACAATACTATAACTCTCATATTTTTGGAATATATTTATAATTTATAATAACATATATAATTATAGTTACCATACGATATATTTATATGAGCTTTAGTTTAATTATGTTTATAGTAAATAATAAATAATAAATAGGATATAAACTAATTTTAATATATTAGTAAGATTTAATTAGTAATAATTAAAACCAATAATCGTATGCAAACCCTAGCAATGCTATTATTTGGCTATGCAAACCCTAGCAACATACATTATCTTTGAAATTCAAGATCATCGACGAAAAGCTCTCTAGATCATAGTAAAATTATGGTTTGTTGAGATGGAAAAAAAAAGATATCAAGTCTGCACTCGACACTACGTTGATTTAAACAAAAGGTAGTACTCATACCCACTAAATATGAATCTTTTGCCGTCGAAAGGTATATGTTTTATTCTAGGTTATCAAGTCAAGTAGATGGTCATGATGCTAACATGCGATGGTGGTAACAGGATACAAAAATTAAGATCACAAACTGGTAAGTAAACGATATGTAGGAATGTCTAGAGATTTATTTGATGTTAGGGTATCAGGTTCTTCAAGTAAACGGATGTTCTTGGTGGGACGATAAACCGGCATAAAAAGGTACGTTATTTGCATTCGATCCCATTTTTTTGTTTGTTTGTATTATTTGGTGTTTATAAATATTGATAAAACTAATTAATAATTTTGCGTATTAATATATATATATATATATATATATATATGTATCGAATATCGAATATTTATATTTTTATTTTAGGGTCAGATATGTATTTTAACATTAATTAATATTCGAATTAATTAAATAAAGGGTATTTAAGTAATCACGTAAAATTAAGGGCTCAACATGAGCCGTGAGTCCGACACGTCAGCAAAAACACTTCTCAAATATTGTTATTTATAGATCTGTCATAACGAATGCAGCAGACTTTTAAAAAACCAAAAAAAAATCCTATATTTTTTTGCCACGTTTTTCGAAAAATTTTAAGGGCAAAATTGACTTTTTTTTTTTCCTAACAAAAAGAGCAAGGGTATTATCGTCATGAAAATAACCAGTCTAACCCCCATATTTTATGAGACATTCTAGTAATTAAACTCTGGTTGACTTTGCCTATTTAAGCACAACAATAAATCATGAAACATAACAAATTAACATACATTTTTTCCCTATTTATTTCACCAGATGCGAAGTTGAGGCTTCTCAAAATTTTACGAAAATTTGCCATAGAGATTTTTTTTTTGGTAGGGAATTTGCCATAGAGATTTGCAAATAAAAGAATATGCATATAAACAGATTGGGTAGGTAACTTTCAAATTACCGAGCGTCAATGACTGAGACAGTGATTTGATTCACTGTACATTCATCGCCACGTTGTGTACTTAACGAAGAATCAGCCTCAAGAGGACTTCTCCCAATACAAAAACCAGGACGTTTAGGCTGAGTAATAGCGGTGGTTTCGCTTCCAAGCATCACCATTACCGAGGACATCACTGGCCTGTCTTCGGCACGTTCTTGAACACACAAGAGACCAATTTGTATACATCTTAAGATTTCATGTGTCCGCAACGTTGATGACGAAGAATCTATGTTGATCGGATCTACAATCTCTAGCCCTTTTCCTTCCTTCCAATGCCTCCACACCTGTGCATAAAGGATGTAATCTTTCTTTAGTCTTATAATATAATCAGATTATGATTGCAAAACAATATCAAATTCAAGAGGTTCTTAGCTTACAAAACTGAGGAGATTAAGATCACGGTTTGAGTTGTAGAATCCTTTATTTCTTTTGCCACTTATAATCTCCAGAAGCAAGACCCCAAAGCTAAAAACATCCGACTTCATCGAGAATATCCCGTCCATTGCATATTCTGGAGACATGTAGCCGCTACATAACGAAGAATAAACTCATGTTATGAGGTATTTTTTTCAAATTTGGATTTGAGATAAATACTCTTAATTTTTTTTTTGGAGAATGGTTGCGTACTAAGTTCCAACCACCCTCCTTGTATTAGCTTCTGTCTCCTCCCGTCCAAAGATCCTAGCCATCCCAAAATCCGAGATCTTCGGAGTCATATTTTTATCAAGCAATACGTTACTTGCTTTCAAGTCTCTATGAATAATCCTACACCGTGAATCTTGGTGAAGATATAGAAGTCCTCTAGCAATTCCATTGATAATATCAAATCTCTTTTGCCAATTTAAGTTAGAGCGTCGGGTTTTGTCTACAAATCGAACACAACCAATAACGTGTGAACTTATTCCCAAAGATGATAAATTATTAGAGCATATATAAGCTGTTTTAAGTCACTAACCAAAGAGATGAGAATCAAGGCTTAGATTCTCCAAGAACTCGTAGATCAACATCTTCTCACCCTTATCGACGCAACAACCAAGAAGCCGGACAAGGTTTATGTGCTGAAGCTTTGCAATTAATCTAACCTCGTTCATGAACTCATCGGTCCCTTGTGAAGACATTTTCGATAGTCTCTTTACCGCGATTTCTTTTCCATCAAGTAACCTTCCCTACACACATTTGATTATACAATGAAACCTTGTGCAGTGATAGATTTTCAATAAGTGTTAAATCACTTTTACCTTGTAAACAATACCGAAACCACCTTGTCCAAGCGTGTTGTCCTTAGAAAAATTGTTTGTTGCCATGGCTAGAGCTTCCCACTCAATCAATGGAAGGTCTAGGTACTCTGTTTTGTTTTCTTCGGATTTGTAACTCCTGCTTGATACTATTACTTCGTTCATTAGAGAATCTTGGCTTCTCACTTGATCAACTGTTTCATTCAGACACGAAAAAAAAACTTTCAAGACATTTGATTATCAAAAATTAAAGTAAAAAGTAAAGGAAATGAAAGCTATATATTGATTTACCAATAGGTGTTTGAATTGCTATAGATCGTTTCTGCTTCCTTTTCCAAAAATGGAATATGATGAAACTTATAAGAAGCAAAATGCTCATTCCGATACTCGAACCTATCATTTTTTCATTTTTGATTCTCTTGTCCCCTGCGATAAAAACGAGCATATATATTTCATTCCAAATAATCGAACCTACCAAGTGTCAATATATAGCTCAATTGGTAAATGCATATTGTCAACAAAAAAGACAAAAAACCATTTGAATAAATGCAAAGGAGAAAGAACTAACCGAGATCAGCAGCGGCTAGTCTAACGTAAAGATCCTGACCTCCCTCAGCTCGGGTATCCAAAATCTCTCCGGTCCAAATCACACAACCGGACCCACCATTGCGAATATCCGCATTAGCGAACGCTGTGCAATTACAATCTTTTAGACACCTCTCTTTACATACTTTCAACCCAATTTCTCTGTCCACAATTGTGGCTGTAGTATCCGGCAATTTCATTCTCTTCAACCGCGCAAACCCATCTCTACCTTCACAGCTCAGCCTCGTCTTCCTCATGCAACCAGCGGAACCATCTCAAGTCCCACGCTTGCTCATTCATTGGCTTAAACCCTTTGATACAATTACAATTCGGTATAGTGTTCGAATCGCAATAACCGTAATTCCCACACACTTTGTAGTTATCGCATAGGTCCTTTGGTGTGTACCATAATTATTTCCAACTCTGTGCTGCCTCCATCCAAGTCAATCGTTGTAAAAATCCCGCGGAGTTTAGGCTTAATATCGAGTAAATGTTGGGTTTGTTGATTCTGTATGAGTAAGTCACTTCCTCCTTACTTTTTGTGAAATTGTAAACTATGTAACCAACTTGGTTCGTCCCTGCTACGCTGCTAAACCCTATTCCGTTCCATGGACCGCTCCGGTACCGTATCGACTCTTTGTTGCATATGTAAAACTCAGGGAACTCGCTAGTTTCGAGTTTAGTCGAAAAATCACCGCTTGATGGATCTTCCGTGGTTTTCCAGGATCTCAAGATTCTGTTGAATCCATTTTTGTGATCCCATCCCAATTTCATCTCCTCAAGTAAAGTATCTGTCGGAAAATCGAAACTCTGCCATAAAAGTCTATTGTTGGAGTCTCTAAGCAAGAAATTACCGTTATCGAGAAGCTCCGCAACCACTGGTGACCTCACATCTCCTCCGGTTATATTGGTCGACCAAACAGGTCTATCGGATTGATCAAAAATGACGAGGTTATTTTCGGATATTTTGAGAGTTCCGTTGGAATTAGAGAGAGGATTGTCTCTGTTAGCAACCCATACGTAGGTTCGTATAGAGATTATCTTGTACCAAATCCCGAGATACCAACGTGAACTTGATGCGAGATTGAAGAAACCGAGCTCGAAGATTTGACTAGGAGATATAATGGTTTTGTTGCTTGAGATAGTGAGAGATTCTGTGGCTGAAAAAGTGTTTGTAGAAACAGAATTAAAGTGAATAATATGAAGTAAGAATGGTGATAGTTTGGTACACTTCTCATCTTTCTTCTCTAGGACAGTTTCTTGTGTTCTGTTTTATTTCTTCTTGAGGAAATTTTATGTACATATATTTGAGATTTTTTTAGCTTGGAGATTCGGACATGTTTTGTCTTAAATGTGTGACGTTATTTACACGATTTCTCTCTATATTATTGTTGATACTATTTAATTTCGGCTATATTTTTGTGGTGTTATCTTGTTCGCATTTGAAATATCTATTGACTATGTCACTATAGACTTGACCTAGCAAATGAAAAGAAAATAAGTCGTTAAATAGACAATTACTTATCAGTGTGTTTTTGTACTTTTCTTCGTTTACCCAAAAAACATCTCGTCAACCCTCCTTGTTTGTGTGTGTTTGTGTAGGCCAGGCCTATGTGTGTGTTAACTGTCTACGAGAGTTATATAAAGCGTAGGTGTGATTTTTCGTAATAAATTTGCGATTTGGCAAAAAAACACAATTCTTTAATTTTGGCAGAAAATGTATTTTGCGGTTTTTGTGGGAAATATGATTTTGCAATTTGGCGGAAAAAAAGAAATTCTTCGATTTTGGAAAAAAAATGTGTGTTTCCGGTTTTGGCGAAAAAATATGATTTCGCGGTTTTGGTTAGAAAATTCGATTTTGCGGTTTAGGCGGGAAAACATGATTTTCAGTTTTGGTGGGAAAGATGATGTAGTTTTCTTGTATATAGTTGTGTTCATGTATTATCTAGATCCCTCGGACAGTCATGTTGGTCATGGTCCTATTTGGACAAAGTTCTCTTTAGGCTTTGACCATGAATGTCTAAAAAACGTAAATGTCCATTTGAATCTGGATAGTTCATTTAGTCGTCAAGGTGCCGTTAAGAAAGAAAAAAAAACAAATAGGGCAAAATGGAAAGAAAACAAAAAAGCACTTTTACGTAACAAAAAAGCTTCAACAATATACATTATCAAGAAAGAAAATCACCATGTACAAGTTTTAAAGACCATCTTCTGATGTTTCTCCTGCCAAGAAGATCTAAAATAACATTATAAGAGATAAGTTAGTTGAATTTTCTGGCGTTAACTAGGCTTAAAATTAAACATGTGAAATAATATGCTTTAGTTTTTGGTTTATGTATTGACGCATATATTTAGTTGTTACCAAATCAAGCCTAATTGTTACTGCCTCAACAGGCTTTTTGCTAAACCGTAAGCTTAGTGGTCAGCTCCTTGTGAAGTATATTTTGGTTTGCCTCTTGTTTGTCACCCAAAATCTCCAAGACCAGGATTTTATATATACCTTTGTTTGATTAAATTCAGCTACATATATTCTCTTAGACTTCAACACATCTATCTTTTAAATCAAATAGGTATGAAACCTAGTGAGATTGCCATAAGACATGTTGTTTTAGCATGTAATCTCTTTTCTTCACTTTAAATCCTTGAGAAGAAACCAGATATAAACTAAGAAAAGATCTGAGTACATGGATAATTGTTCTCAAACATCACAAAATGTGCCATAGAATGAAAACTTTGAAAATCTTTGAGCCAAAAAGGGTTTTCTCCGCAAAGAAAAGAAAAAAAGACACCACGAGAGCTTAGAAAAAAAGAGAGTTTAAGCAACAATGTTTAGGAAATTGCGAGAGCTTAGGATAATAGAAGAATAACTAGTCGAAGAAACAACTTCAAATTCAATCTCTATACTCAACGTGCCTTCCTTGTCCAAATAAGACTCCCGAAGCTTAGCCATTGATGACATAATCTGATCATGGCCGGTACCTGAGTTTGATTCATCATGCCAGCAAATAACTACAACAAAAAGTCAAAAACCATAATATCAATAAGCATGTATATTATGTAAATCTCAGTCTCTAAAGATAGTTTCATATATCTCAAAACAATATTCTCATTATTGGTGTTGTCCTAAAAAATATATAAATAAAAGGTAGTAATAGATTCACATACATTTCTCTGTGGCGTGATTGGATCCACGCGGGTCTAGAACTCGGAGTTTACCACGGGTGTAAATTCTCTCATCCGCCATTAATCTTTCATTGTCTTCTAGATGTAAAAAGATGGAGATCCATTTTCCGTCTGATGTAGAGAAGCACTTGGGATACAACTTTAACACCCTAGAGAACAAATATTATCCATTTCTTAGCAATTATACAACTAATGGATATGGACATGTAACTATATAGAAAATACTAACCATTTTCTTCCTCCCATTGGAAAGCTATTGGATATGTAAAGATTCTCTCTCAGCATCAAGAAATTCTTAACATTCCAGGAGAACTTGGGGTTATAGAGTTTCTCATCAAAAGAAACGACTTCCCACTTGTTAAAAGGTGGAGCAACCATCACATCAACACCAAATTCACATTGTTCTCCCTCGAAGATAATTCCATTTTTTGGGTCATTGAAAGTTCCAAGTGAAAGCACTTGTGGTAATCCCCACACCGTTCTTAATGCATTGAACCGCTTTACTTCAACATCTAGATATGTTTATGTATAAACATATTACTGAATAATGATTAAAGTGTGTATAAATATAGAAAAAGAGAGATATAAGGCTATGTGCGTACAAACCTTGGATAGTAAAGTATTTGTTTGCTTTCTTGTTATAGGCGAAGAACACAAGATAGGCAAAGACCTCACTTGGTAGTGTGGACATGACTCATGAGGCTTGTGTTGTCAAATTCCACATACATTGAAATAAATCCATTTCCATTGTCCTTTTCATTTCCTTTTGGGTATATAACCAATCTCCTACATATTTTTTAGTTGGAAAAATAAGTTACAAAAGAATAACTTTTCTTAAACTGAAGAAGAAAACATAATTATATACTTGTAATTTGTTAATGTAACAAATATCACGTACCAGTTGTATCCACCGGACAAGAAACGACGGGATTTGTATATATCGCTATTAAGCTTTGAGAGTGTGTTGATCTTGAGAGAGTAAGAAGAAGGAGGATGCTCTCTCCAGATCTCCACATTTGTAGAATATTCTGCACATGAACCCATTCTAAACACAACAATGACCGTACTTCATACAAAACTATGTAACAAAAATTGTTAACACTAGAGAGCTTGAAGATTGCTAATAATATTAGAAGAAAGAGATATTATGAGAAATAATTTTTATGAGAAACGAGGTGTTTTGGAAATAGTAGTGAAGGAAGGTGAAGCAATCTCTTAAAGCAAGGTCATTGGCAAATGAAGAGTCGTGCATGCAGAAAAAGTTCACACCATCTATTTAATCAAGGGTGTTAAATGCCGCCACAACACCACCTGATTTTTCCTTCGGCTAAATGGGCCTTGATGGCCTCGATTTACAACTAATAAAATCCAATAACATCAACAAGACTAATCTAATTCGAAATTATGAAAAATATTGTTTTCTAAGTCAAAATCATCATCCGTTGGAGAGATGAATCTTCTATATGACGAAGAAGAATGAAACGATGCTGAAATTGAACTAGGTGAACGGAAGATAAAAGCAAATTGACTTTTTTGTTTGATTATATATATATATATATATATATATATATATATGTGTGTGTGTTAGATTGTACAACGAAAATTGTGATAGCATAATTGGTATTGAGCTTGCTCATTGATGGTGGAGGTTATGGGTTTGAATCCTCTTACGGTTTTTTTTTTTTAAATTTAAATGAAATGACGCCTACGTGGTATTCTAAGTTAACAGAATACTAACACCGTTTTTCAATTTGATGGTTTTGACCGGATTTGGAATGTTCGTGTAAAAAATTCAAAATTTAGTTAAGTTCGCGTAATTATAAGCATGGCTCAAAGTTATGTGTATAAATCCGATTAAGTAACTAAGTTTGTGGGGGAACTGACTGATTTTCCGCATAAAAGCAGTTTGTTCTAAAAAACGGTTTATGCGGTCGCCTAGGCGTTAGGCCCTCAGGCGACGCCTAAATAACCGTTTCGACCACCTAAAATCACATATGCCTCATTTTAGTATATTTTTCAAATTTTCAACTAATTTTTATCTCCATATAGATAGTTATCAATGTTCATATATTGTTCGATCTAAGTTAAGTAAATGATTTGTCTATTATTTGTTTACAATTTAATATTTTTCTATCAAATACTTTTTATGTATAATATCATAGTTATAATGTTTTATGTTATAAATGCCTAAACCACTTAAACCGCTTAAATCACCTAGGCCCAGACTAAGCGTTCTAGGCGCTAGGTACTAGGTCACCGCTTGCATAGCGTTTTCTTGAACATTGCATAAAAGATAGTATTTGAAATGTTTTTAAAATGGAGAATTCTTTCTGAAGTTAAAGGTAAAGAGAGAAAAAAAAAGAGAGAGAGTATTTATCCTTCTATGAACCAAACAAAAAAAACTTATTTGTAGTGAAGCTTTCCAGGGATGGGTAATGATCATGAAGAAGAGAACTTAAAACATCCAATTTGTCCTAAGCCAAAAAAAACTTTTATTTGCCCAAAGGCCCTAGTTGTTTTTGGGCTGCGACTGCTTGTAACTAAACAAAAAAAATCAAGAACGACCCAAAGGTTTGTTTGTTAAATTTCCCATTATGATCCATCCCCACCAGCAATAGAAGTGAAATTTACTTTTTGTCTGTCATGCTTTATATCATAAGTACATGTAACAATTTCCCTCAAAAAATTGCACATAAACTGTGTAGAGTATGGGGAAAAAGTATGTATAGAATAGCATCCGAAAACAAAGATATAGATCACACATTAACGTGCCGCTGGAGCCATTTCAGTGTTGAAGCTTATGTTCTGATCCACAGACTTCATTGAGTTTGCATCTTGGCTCCTTATTTTTCTGATGTATTCAGAAATTTCCAAACACTCATTTAGCTCATGAACAACCCGGGACATGTTTGGTCTCTCTGCGGATGAAATGTGAACACATGACATTGCTAATTCAAGAGCTTTCCAAGCAGAGGTTGTGTCATAATCTTGATGGAGATTGGGATCCATAATAATTTCGATATCACAATTTGCAAGCATAGCCTTGGCCCATTCTACTATATACGCCTTTTCTCGAGATTGGTCAATCACAAGTTGGCCACTCATGATTTCTAATAACACAATCCCGAAGCTATAGACATCGCTCTTCTCTGTTAACCAAGATGTTTGGTAGTATCTGCAAGAAAACCACTCTTAAGATGATTCTTTTCTTAAACCAACCCATGAAAAAAGACTTGTTTTAAAATTGTACTTACTCGGGATCAAGATATCCAGGAGTTCCAGCAACAACTGTGGATACATGCGTTTCATTTCCTCCGAAGGATCTTGAGAGTCCAAAATCAGCTAGTTTGGCTTCAAATTGTTTACCCAACAATATATTTGTACTTTTGATATCTCTATGAACCATGGGGGGTTTGCACCCAATATGCAAATATTCAATCCCTTGTCAAAATAAAATTCACATATTAACAAAATGCCTTGAGCAAAAGAATATAATAATAGGAATTCTCACAATTTTTACAAACCTAGTGCCGACTCAGAAGCTATTTTAAGTCTACTTGACCAGCTCAAAACAGAGCCAGAACGTTTTCCTGCAAAAATCCACCAAATGGTAAAAACTTCTTGGGACATCAAAAAGCCTAATTAGGCTTCAGAGAAGTATATAAAAATATAGTGGTAATATGTACCCGAGAGGTGTTCTTTTAAGTCCCCATTTACCATGAGCTCGTAGATGAGAGCCAAGTCATCTCCTTCATCACAATATCCAATTAAGCTTACTAAATTTACATGGTGAACTCTTAGAAGTAGTTCAACCTAACATAAATAAATTCAAATGGTTATGTTTATATAATGGGCTCATCATCTAAATAATGATAATGTTTAGTGTAAGATTTTGGCATAAGTACCTCTGCTTTGAATTCCTTATAGCCTTGTGATGAAGAATGAGATAGAACTTTTACAGCTACTTGTTCACTATTTAGTAGACCATGACATACAACACCAAATCCTCCTTTGCCCAAAACTACTTGAAAGTTATTAGTCATTTCCTTGACTTCTGAATAAGTAAATCTTTTATTTTTTAATTCGAGCGACGGGCGTATAACTGCATAGGGGAAGTTAACCGAGTTCCATTTGAATTCATGCTTTTGTTAGGAGCTTATATTTCTATCTTTTTATTTTCTCTTGTAAGTACCTTTCCCAGCTGATTGCTTTCTCCTTCTTACAAGGACGATGAGAACTAACCCGATTATGATAATGGCCACTGAAGAAACTGACGCAACAACTAGCACAACAGGGAATTTTGTACCACATGCCACACATAGCTTTGTATTTCCTTCAAGGCTATAGAAGAAAATGTTTATAAATACATCAAATAGAAAACCAGAATGGATAGTGTCATAGAAGGATCATCTAAAGTAAATCTTACACTAGCTTTAGCCCTTCCTTTTTTCTATCAAGAAGGGCGCGAGGAACAGAACCACTTAGATTGTTTCCACTTAAGTTTCTGTGGGTGTGAAAGATACATTAACAAAAAAAAGAAAAAAAAAGATGGAAGGTATTAAGTATTTATTTTTTCACATTATACAACTTACATGACCAACAACGATTTCATCTTGGCTAGAAATTCAGGCACATCTCCAGTTAAATTGTTTTTTGACAAGTCCCTAGAATTTGTTAAGACAAAAATGCAAACTAAAATTTTATATGTTCGGAGAATAAATCGAATAAATCCGTCAATCTATCCAAACATGGCAATACTTACAATTCTTGAAGCTGAGATAGATTTTGTATGCTAGGGGGTACAATTCCAGTTAATCCACTTGAAGACAAATCTCTGTTTAAATGATGAGTTACCTATTAAATCATATATATTCAAGGGCTTAAGTTTTGATACCAGACTGAGTAATCTTACAATGCTATGATTCTTGGTGGTGTGGACATGTCGATAACACTACAACTTAAACCAATCCACATGAATTGTTTAGGGACACATGGATCACCCTGCCAACTGATTCTATTCAAACCGCTTGTAGATTGGATATTCCTAATAGCAATGACTGAAACCAAGGAAACAAAATACCAAAAATTAATGTATGTGTAAATCCAAAATAAGTCTTATATGCATAAAATTACATGGTTGTATACCATCATTTTGATTTGTTTCTGGTTGTGGAAAGTCAATGACCCTGAAAATCTCAAAAGCATTCATTAATGGTGGAAGAGTCGACCTTGAGGTTCTTGAGAGCTCCACACGACATACCCCTCCCTCGCATTTTTGCGGTACAGTGTTGTTGAAAGTCTTTACTTCAAACCTTTTAGGACGGTAAGGCTCAAAATGAACTTTACCATTCAGCACAATTTCGAACTCCCTTATTTCATTGGATCGAACTTGTTGAATGTCGGCCACATATATGTAACAATAAGTTTGATCATCAGAGATGTCCAAACTCCAAGTAATAGTCATTTTCTCACTTGCATTAGTGGGTATGGCTGCGGTCTTAAATGCATCTAGTGGCGGGTCATAGCCATCAGAAGAATCACTTACATTCAAGGTTGTGTTTATTTGCGTCCATTCCTGCTCGAAGTAAGGAAACCAAATACGATCACGGACATCTTTTGGATAACTGCCAAAATTTAAGAACAATAAGCCCAAAATTATAAAATCATATGGTAGCCTGGTGAAGTTGTCATACCGTAAACTTTCATTTGAATTGGTGAAGTAGAGGCGGTCTAATCTTTTCAAGGAGCCGGTTCGAGCAATATAAGTATTATATTGCAAAGGTCTTAATTCTATTGCTGATATCATTGGTGTACTTGTCCCTGTCTTGACGAGACATATCTCTATAATGTTAGACCTTGTTATGTGAATGATCTCCTCAAGAGCACCTATACCTGATATTTGCACATCTACGGTTGTCCAAATATTAGGACCGAGATAGAGGTCAAATCTTGGAGAAGTATTAAGACCGTCGTAGTTTCCATATAGAAACACAGTCCTGATTAAATACTTAGTGTCTTGCTTGACACTCAGACTATAGCAGTTTCGTATTCCATCTGGAAAGTATCTCAAAACTGTATATGGTTTAATAAAGTGTTTCTCCAAGTACTTTTCCACTTTACCAGTTTTTCCTCCGCGGGTGAAATTAGCATCAGATATATATGTTAGAGTAGTAACTGAATCGTTATAAGGCGACTCATTTAAAGGTAATCCACAATCCAAACTGATGAATCCTAATATGACCAAAAAAGAGGTATTTTCATTTTAGAAAGTTATATACGTCAAGGTTTTAAGAAAGATTAAAGGCTTAATACATGAACAAAACATATAAGAAAAGGAGAAAGGTAACAAGATTATACCTTGTTGATAATTTTGAGATTCGACAAGATTTAAGATGGAGAAAGTTGCACATACAGCAAGCAAAATCTTGTTGCGAGTCTCCATTCTTGACTACTCCTCGGTTTAACGACCATACCAAAACTTAGCAACTACTTAAGTTTTCAAACATTATGTACACTTATGAAAACGTCATACTTAAAAAGACAAAACTGTAATTACTTTTTAAATACAAATTGATGAAGATGGAACGAGTAATCTATTGGAAGTCAAACTCTGTTGGTGAAAGAATATATTTTTCGATCGATCTACCACTACCTAACCCTTTTTGAAATTGAGCAATAATTTTAAATAGTATTTCCTCCGTTTTAAATGAGTGTCGTTTAAATTTTTTTCACGCTTATTAAAAAAATATTTAATTTTTCTGTTTTACTCCTAATGAATGTATTGTTTTATGTGATATTATCAATTAATCATCTAAGAGAGTAGGGATAAAATTGAAAGATCTATCAAAAATATGCTTTGAAAACCTAAAACGATAACTAATTTGAAACAAAATTTAACTTCTAAAACGACAACTAATTTAAAACGAAAGGAGTACTATATATATAAGATATTGTGTCAATCCTCATGGCCAATTAGTTTTGAGTTCAAAGCTCATAATTTAATATGGTATTGGTTTCGAGCTTCAAAACCCATAATTTAATAATAATGTTAGAACTTATGTATAAAGCTGGACATTAATTTGTAAACGCAAAGTTAAATAGATGATCAACTTATTTTTTAAAACTAATCTTATATATCTAATTTCGACCCGTTATTGTAATTGACCATGCTTGTTGTTATAAAAAATTACTTGATGCATTGTTCTCAAATCGGAACACGACAGCAAAATCATATCGCACGTCAGTTGATATTGAATTTCATATTTTTTCGTTTTGAAAAGAAAAATTTCTAACTTCAAGACTTCCAGCATTTGAATTAGAAAAAATTATACTAATATTAATCTTAATCTTCGTTTTCTTAGTCATTAAGTTGACTTTACCAAAACACTTTTAAGTGTTCATCATAAGGTTACTAATTTAAATAGATTATTTATTTATACATACATAGATAAATAACTTGACAATGATGCTGAAGCCTCTTAACCAATGGTTTAATGAGTTCTTCATTTGAGATTCAATTTCCAAAGAATGCCTTTTTTTTTTTGCAAACTAATGAATGGAAAACTTATTGGAGTTTCCGAATATTGCAGGTAAAGTCGTCCATCGTGGTCTCGCATGTTAGAGTAAAATTTTCTATCGTAAGTGTAATATAGGTAGATTCATCAATCGGAGATCTATATGCTACGGGGCAAGCTACATGTTGGAGAGCTATTCATCATAATCACAAATGCTAAAAGTAGTTAGATTCGATCGATTAATTATTGTTTGTATTATGACTAGATCAAATATCTTTGATGATGCTGTAATAGACGATCAAATATTTTTTATAATAGTCATTTTAGTGATGATTTACGCGTTTTTTGATAACTAAGAGCATCTCCAACGGTGGCTCTTAATAGGTTTCAGAAAAATTAAATAACAAAAAGTAATTGAAAAAGTAAGAGAGAGAGGAAAGAAAAAGAAGGAACGGCTCTAAAAAGAGAACTTGTAGTGCTTGTGTTTAACTGTGTAAAGAAGCCCACATAAGATGTGGTATCATGCAATTGGTCCATTGTTTATAATTAAGATTATAAATAAATAATTAAATTATATTTAAATGATTTAATTAATACAGATAAGAACTGGAAGAGAGATTTAGCGTTGGAGGTGCTCTAAGAAAGTAAGAAGATTAGCCAGTTTTACTAATTCATAGATCGTACCTAAAATTTTGATAATTATAAAGTAGCTTTCTAAGGGTTCACGAAAGTTATAAAACATTTTGTAGTTTTTTGTAATACTGGATTCTATATGTTTAGAACGGATCGCTAAATAGTGTTGAAATGGATCATATATAAATAAAACGTGAGTTGTTCATGTTTCGACCCAATATTATATGAGTTTTAACTTAAGTGATGACAAGAAGACAAGTCGTGTCTAGTGTATCACCATGAGAAATCAAAGAAATTTAATTCTCTACCTTCTCTCTAAAATATCTTCTTTTTCCAATTTAAATATAATTGCATAGACTCTTACTCATGTTTAGCTATGGCCTAGATAGGCTACATTGCGAAAGCGTGTACACCGGTTAAATTTGGAAAGTAAATTACTTTACAAAGTAGACCCGTAACTAAACAAAAAATTCAAGAAAGCCCCAAAAGTTTACCTTTTTACTAAATTAATTACTTCTTCTCCTTTCCCTCCAATTCCTTACTCATCCATGTCCTTCTAAAAGAAACCTCTGTTTCTGTCTCCGAAAACCAAACCCTTCTTCGTCTCGGAGTAATCAAACTCTAACAACAAACTCGAAGTCTAAGTAAGCGGCTAAATTTCTTCGCATCATCTTCAAATTTCATTGCCAATGTAGAATTTAGGGTTTTTCATTTCCAATCACAAAAACCTAAAACGATGTTTCCCCATAAAGAACAAGGAAGAAAAAACCTTACTTTACCTTTCAATGATCAATAGTTCTCATAAAAATCGTTCCTTTTACTTTGGTTCTCATAAAAATCGTTCCTTTTACTTCGTTGTTCAGTCAAAACTCTTTCTTTGTTTAAAGTTCGAATCTTTGAGTGTTCACTCGTTTAATGGGTTTTGTTTCTTTAATTTTTCAGAATAAGAAATCGAGTTTGGTAATCTAAATGCCGAGAATGCGTATTGAAGGAAGAGATTTGGTTGATCTTGTACTCTCGTGGTCTCTTCAAGAAGTACTCAATGTTGATCTTTATAAAGGACAGGTTCTGTTTTATGTTACTTTCTTGTGTTCTTTGTTCATTCAAGTAAAGAGAAGGTTTTTCGAGAGTAATTTTTGTGTATTTGTTTGCTTATAATAGGTGGGGAAGATTCCTATGGAGTTTGAATCAACCGGAGACTACTTCAAGTCGTTTATTCCACCTCTTATCGAAGAAACACATGCCGCTTTATCGTCGAGTATGAGGACATTGTGGCAAGCACCTGTGGTTGAAATAAGCTACATTATGCAAACTGCAGAATTTAAGCTTCCTAATGACTTGTTCTATAAAGTGCGTTTGAGTGGAATGAGTGATAATGTTAGTGATGAGGCTAGTACGAAGTTGATGCCTAGAGATCTTATCGCGCTAACAGATCAAAGGCCAAACCATGTTGATGGCTTCAATATTTTGAGTGAACCTTATATAGTTGCTCTAGTGTGTAAGGCAGATCCTGAGAGGCCTAATGATGTCACTATCTTGGCTTCAAAACCCCTTTTCGTTGAGGATGGACGGAGGAAGAAGAATGAGAAGAAAGAACGCCTTTTCGGTATTCATCTTGTCAATTTAACCACTAATATCCGTATTTGGAATGCATTGCGTCCTGGTGTAGAAGGTGTGAACTTGAATCTTATCTCAAGAGTCCTTCAAAGAAACAGTGAGGTAAAACGATATTGATAAACTCTTTAATAACTTTCGATGTTTGTGTAATCATATCATTTTTTGGCTTCTGCTTGTATAGGATGAAGGATTTTGCATTCACTGTCTACAAGAAGGAAGTGATGGTCTTGCTCCTCGTCAGTTTCTGAAGCTGAACCCTTCACAGGAAGATGCAATACTGAATTGTTTGGATGTTAGAAGATGCTACCATGCGAATACCATCAAACTTATTTGGGGACCACCAGGAACAGGGAAGACAAAGACAACAAGTGTGTTGTTGTTCACACTAATGAATGCAAAATGTAGAACCTTGACATGTGGTCCGACGAATGTTTCTGTTCTTGAAGTGGCGTCAAGAGTTGTGAAACTAGTCTCTGGATCATTGAAGATTGGTAACTATGGTCTTGGAGATGTGGTTTTGTTGGGGAATGAGGAGAGGATGAAGATCAAAGATAGGAGAGATCTTGTTAACTTCTTCATTGATGAACGCGTTGATAAGCTTTACCCATGTTTTATGCCTTTTTACGGGTGGAAAGCTACAATTGAGGCGATGATACGTTTACTTGAGGACCCGAAAGGGCAGTATAATCAATACTTGGAAGATCTGGACCGGGTTAACAATGTGAAAAGAAAAGACACTGGTTCAGTCTTCAAACGCAAAGGAAATGAGCAAAACGTAAACATAGTGGAAAAAGTATCTGACTTTCAGGAGAAAGATAAACGTCCTCAATCATTTCAGGATTATCTACCAAAGAGATTCAGTGAACTTAGGAAAGATCTGGACCTTCTTTTCTCTAGTTTATGCACACATTTGCCTACTGCTTTGCTGTCATCTCAAGCCGCAACACGTATGTATGAAGCTATTGACCTTCTCAGAGATGCTACAATTTTAGCTATACCAGATGGTGTGACTAGTGAAGGAGTAAAGTCGGTCCTCATTACTAATGGAGAAGGAAGTGACAGATTCAGCAAACATGTGACAGTAGAGGATGATTATCTAAAGCTGTTAAGATCTATCCCTGAGATTTTCCCACTTCCAGCTGTAAGTGATAGGCATCTTATTAAAGAGCTTTGTTTGGGGCATGCTTGCCTGCTTTTCTCCACAGCATCATGCTCTGCGAGGTTATATACCGGAACACCGATACAGCTTCTTGTGATCGACGAAGCTGCTCAGTTAAAAGAATGTGAATCAGCCATTCCTCTGCAGCTTCCAGGAATCCGGCATTCAATTTTGATTGGGGATGAGAGGCAACTTCCTTCAATGGTCGAAAGCCAGGTATGCGCCTCTGTGTCCTCGCAACTCACTTTACCCTCTCCTTAACTAACTTTTATTTAAAACTATACAGATTGCTTTAGAGGCAGGATTTGGGAGAAGTCTCTTTGAAAGACTGGCCCTTCTTGGACATAAGAAATACATGCTAAACATCCAGTACCGGATGCATCGCTCGATAAGTATCTTCCCAAACAAAGAGTTCTACGGAATGAAGATTCTAGATGCTCCAACGGTCAAGCAAAGAAACTACACGAAGCAATATCTTCCTGGAGAAATGTATGGACCCTACTCTTTCATCAACATAGCATATGGCCGAGAAGAATATGGGGATGGAGAAGGACGTAGTCTGAAAAACAATGTTGAGGTTGCTGTGGTAGCGGATATAATAGCCAACCTTCTCCAAGGTGATCTTTGATTTTATACTGTTGGTAAAGAAGTCTATGAAAAACTTTGTCTCTCTCTGGTTTTGGTACAATGAAGCAGGCTTTTTTGTTTATTAAATGCAGTTTCAGAGAAAACAAAAACACGCATAAACGTTGGTGTTATTTCCCCTTACAAGGCTCAAGTATTTGCAATCCAAGAAAAAATTCAAGAAACATGTAGAGGTGATGCAGGAGGACTCTTCTCCCTGAGGATTCGGACAGTGGATGGGTTTCAAGGTGGCGAAGAGGATATTATAATAGTTTCAACTGTTAGGTCGAACGGTGTTGGAAGGGTTGGATTCCTTGGAAACCGCCGAAGAACAAATGTATTACTCACTCGAGCAAGGTATTTTAGGCATATCTCGTTTCTTTGGTTACTGCAAATGAATGTGTCTTTCAGTTCTTATTTTTTGTTTTCTATAGGTTCTGCTTATGGATACTTGGAAATGAGGCAACTTTGATGAATAGCAAGTCTGTGTGGAGGAATCTGATACAAGACGCAAAGGAACGTGGCTGTTTCCATAGTGCTGGAGAAGACGAGTCATTAGCTCAGGCTATTGCTAGTACGAATATCGAGTTTAGGCCACTGAACAATTCAAAATGGAAGGTAATGACTTCGCTTTGCTTTCTTTTAGTTTATTCTCTTTCTCTGAGACTTGGCTTTGTGCATGTGAAACAGGTTTGCTTCAGCGACGACTTCAAGAAATCTGTGGGAGAAATTAAGAACCCGGAGATTTATAGGAAGATTAAGAATTTCTTAGAAAGGATGTCACAGGGTTGGCTTCGTGAAGAAGAGCCGGAAAGAGACAATCTGGTTTCTTCCTCTCAGCTGTTAAAACAAAGCAAGATCGATGATGTTCTTAGGCTCATTTGGGCTGTAGACATTCTTAAGGAAGACTTTCACTATGTTCAAGTTCTGAAGATTTGGGATGTTGTACCATCGTCTAATGCTCCTAAAGCTGTAAAACGTCTAGACTTAAATCATACAAAAGACGAGATAGAGAAATGCAGAGCCAGATGTATCAGAGGGTGAGTGAGATAATATCTTACTTGTTTTAATAAGTAAACGCATTACTCATCTGACTTTTCACACTGATGCAGGGAAATAGTTGTACCCTTAAGATGGTCTGTTGAGTCTACAAATGGCATACCTGAAAATAGCTCGGTGGCTTGTTCAAGCGACGTTATGGAGACGTTTGGATCACTCAACCTTGCGGGAGAAATGTTGTCTTCAGTACCATCCAAGTAAGTTAATACTTGTTTAAGATATTTCAAGCTCATTGAGCAAGATCAAACTCTCATCGATTCTTTTTGTATGCAAACATCACAAATGGGCTGTGTAGTGACTCTGTGGAACCGTTGGATGTTGAGAACGAAGAGCAGGATTTCGAAGTAGACCGATTAGGGGATCTTTTTGACTCCAAACTTACTCTATGACATGGTTTCCTCCTATGAGGAACAAATCTACGTTAGTGTTTTTGTACAAATTCTTTTTGTTGTAAATTAGAAATTGTGTTTCCACTATGTACTTGCTTTAAGGTCCCAACAGAGATATACTCAGAAAGCAAAATCTGAAAAGTTTGAATCAATAGTTTCTTCTTCTACTATCGTTTACAATAAACTTAAAAGTCAATATGTAAAACATGGAAGTAGTAAACAATAAACATAACATTTTTGTTACTCCCACAACACAAAACAATAAAATAGTCAAGTTGATAAAATTTATGCTGAAAAGTTATTTTAGTTGATAAATGACGTTTTATTTCTAATAATTATAACACGATGGTAAGAAATAGGGGAATCAAATTTTGAAAATCGTAAAAAAGTGAAACTTTTATTATTAACAATATTTTTAACATTAAATGGTAAACAAAAAAAAAAATCATGTTTTCAAAACATGAAAAAGTGATGTGTCATCATTCATCACAATTAAAAATCATGATATACATGAATGGCATAAAATGGAATAGAATATAATAGAGTAAATTTAAATATTACTGATGTTTTTCAGCAAATTAGTTTCAATTTACTCATTTTCATTAAAGGAATGAGTGGATATTGTTTATATTTATTTCTTTAATAGATTAAATCACAACCATGCATTTGGAGCATTTTCAAATTAACAAAAATCTTATGCATTCATAGGCTCATAGAAACATGGAAGCCATTAATGATAAAATCAAATAGAATATGCATGAATGAAATGTAATTATTATTATTCTTCAGCAATTTAGGAGTAATATTTTGCATTTATTAGTTTAAATATATTCATTTTCAGTTTATGGAATAAGTCAATTTTTTTATTATATTTTATTTCTTTAAAATGTTTAACCACAACCATTTAGAGCCGTAATTGGGATTCGAAATCTTCTTAGGTTCTTTTCAAATTCCAAACGTTCACAATATATTATGTCACTCGCACACAACCAAAGTAGCGAAAACAGAGTGAGACAGAACAATGGTTGATTGGTCTAACTTACTGGAGGATCTCCTCTACTTGATCGCCGGTCGATTGTTCTCCGTCATTGAACTCAAACGTTTCCGTAGCATCTGCCGTTCTTGGCGCTCCTCCGTTCCCGGCGCCAGCAACAACATTCCTTTCCGGAGCCGTCCTCTAATCCACCTCAATCCTAACCCAAAAAAACCTCTCATCAACAGACGCCAACGCGGCGAGTTTCTCTCACGCTCTGCCTTCTTCCGCGTCACTCTCTCCTCCTCTCCGAGCCAAGGCTGGCTGATCAAATCCGATGTGGACATCAACTCCGGGAAATTCCATCTCCTAGAACCGCTCTCTCGTCTCCCGCTGCGACATTCGTGTGCTAGCGTCGATCTTTTAGAGTTCACTATCACCGAGATTCGAGAAGCTTATGAGGTTCACGACTGGCGCACGAGGAGAGAAACAAGACCTAGATTCAAAAGAGTGGTTCTTGTCAAAGACAAGGAAGGAGATAATCGGGTTCTCGGAATTCGCTGCACCGGGAAGATGAAGTACTGGAAGATAAAAACATGGAAAACAAAAAAAAAGAGTTATGAATTCTCCGACATTATAGTTCACAAAGGACGGCTAACATACGCCTTGGATTCAATAGGAATTGTTTACTGGATTCGTTCTGATCTTAAAGTCATTAGGTTTGGGCCTCCGGTCGGTGATAACATCACAAATGGCTGTTCCGGAGAGAGGAGCCTTGTGGAATGTTCTGGAGAGCTTTACATTGTTGACCGCCTTGAAGAGAATTCTCGAAAGAGAAAAGCTGACACTGTGTATGCCTATGCGAAAACGGTTTGTTTCAAGGTTTATAAGTTTGATGATGAACAAGGAAAAATGATTGAGGTTAAGTCCTTGGGCGACAAGGCATTTGTGATGGCTACCGATACTTGTTTCTCGGTTTTGGCTCATGAGTTTTATGGTTGTCTTCAAAACTCTATTTACTTCACCGAGGATAAAGAGATTAAGGTGTTCAAGCTAGATAATGGTAATGGAAGTAGTATCGAGACAATGTCGAAATTTCCTCAGAGTTGTTTCCAAATGTTTGTTCCTAGCTTTCTCTGAATCTTGTTTAGGTCAGTTCTCCTTTCTTTGTAATTTAGAGTACCAATCACCTTAATAAAATACCTTGCCTTTCTCTTCATTTTCTGTATGACAATGATGCAACATGTTTCTGTTAAATACAACTGAAATATTGGCAGTTTTCGGTATCATGATGAAGCATTGAGATGTTATTTAATTAGGGTTTCATCTTTCAACCCTAGTTTTTTTTTTATTCTTCTCCTCCGCTGTAAAAGTGTAAGTCCTTCAGTGAGAACAAGTTGCTTACAACACAAGCCAACCATGTCCCAAGGCAATCAACGATGTTCTAATTCAATGAAAAGAGGAGAAAAATTGGTGATGATGATGATTGTAATGATGATATAATGATAGTGTAGATGATATAAAGACTACGATGAAGTTATAAAATTATTTAATTTCTTAAAATAACTAAAAATGCCTGTTATATATAAAAAGTAATCAGTAAAAATCTAATTGAAAAGTTCTGTTTATTGACTACTCTTCTTTACGCTAAGAACTATTCTTATCGAATTGGGGACAGAAGAAACCAAACGGACTATAACTCGACCAAATTGCAGATTCTAGTGATTTTGATATTATAGCAAACAAAACATATATATTATATTCGCAATTAATTAAAAATAATAAAATTAAATTAAAAAATTAGTTTATGTTTTGTTAATTTAGTTATTTTTGTTACAAGATTTTTTTTTAGTTTTATTGTTTAATAATTATATATATATATATATATATATAATAAAAATAATTTTTTGATATACGTTCTGTTTGCTATAATAATAAAAATGTTATCATAGCTCATCGGGTGAGAGTCTGCTAAGAGTACAAAAGGCCAGCAAACTTTCGTTTGGCTTAGTGCTTTTTTTTCATTTTTTTTAATTTTTTATGAAACATCGTTGTTTTCAAAACGATAGCATTTTGGGTCAACGGATATTGCCATCGGAAATTAACCTTGTGATTGTCTTGTTAACGAAAACTTAAGGACATGCATGAAATGACCAACTCAACAAAATTTGACTATTTTATCAAAAATTCAAACCAAACTTTGGGATTAAAACATTTCGAAAGCTCGTCCCAAATTTGAAAGTTCATGGTTTTCTCGACATTTTCCCATTAATTTATCAATAATTAAGTTGACTAATTTCGTAATAAAAATAAGATTTTTAGTTATAATTAATAATATTTCTAGAATAAGTGACAAGTAAGAAATCAATTATCATGTTTAAAACAACCAAAGTAGCGAAATGGTAGATTGGTCTAACTTACCGGAGGAGCTCTTCCACTTGATCGTTGCCCGATTGTTCTCCGTTTGTGAAACTCAAATGATTCAGTAGTATCTGCACGTCTTGGCGCTCCTCTGTTTCCGGTGTGAACAAGAACAATCCGTTCCCGAGCCGCCCTCTCATCCACTTTAATCCCATCGCCCCTAGCGAGACCATACTACATGACCATGTCGTCGTGTAGTAGGGTCTCGGTAAGGGTCATGTGATTGAAGTGGATGAGAAGACGGCTCGGAAAAGGAATGTTCTTGTTCACGTTGGAAACAGAGGAACGCCAAGATGGGTAGATGCTACTGAAACGTTTAAGTTCGACGGCGGACGGTGATCAATTGGAGGAGCTCCTCCGATAAGTTAGACCAATCTTCCATTTCTCTGTTTTGCTACTTTGGTTGTTTGTGAGTCACATATAATATATATATACGACGTTTGTACTGTCAAAAGAAACCTAATAATTTCAAATGGTTGTGTTTGTAACTTTTTAAGAAATAAAAAAAATATAAACAAAATCCACCCATTCCATAAATGAAAATGAATACATTGAATCTAAATGAAATATATCAGTGCTAAATTGCTAAAGAATATTAATTCATATTGTATGCGATTATATACCAGAAATGGTTTTCATGGTTTATCATTTGTCGTATAAATGAATTATTTGCCTGGACTTGAAATTTGTAGGATTAGTACATACTCTGTCCATTTTTAGAAAAAAAAGATTTTGGGTTGACTTCCCTAAACTACACCAAAACTGGACCCCATATAGTGTTTGTACTTACAAATTTAGAGGTTTTATTTAATTATGTTTCATGGTTGGTTATATTTTCTAAATAAACAAAAACAAAAGCCCAAAATCAACTTTTAAAAAACATTAGTAAACTTTATCAAAATATTACAAATTTATAAAACATTATCAAAATTAATCAAATCCGATAGTCATTAGGCACAAATTCTGTCTTAACAAATCGCGTTTTTTTTATGTAGGGGTGTCAAAATGGGTCAAGATTCATGGGTCAACTCAACCCATTAACCATAATGAGTTGAAATTTTTGACTCAAATTAGTTGATGGATCAAATGAGTTATTGGGTCAAATGGGTAGATCGATGAAATGATTTGGGTTGTAATGGGTCAATGTCTTCAATGGTTTACCCATTTAATCAATCATTTAAAAAAAAAAAAATTGAATCAAACCAATTCAAATCTCTAAATCGATATCAATTTGAGTCTAACCAAAATAACTAAACTAATTGAATATAATCCTTAATTTTCCGCCAAAAACTGTGAATACACAATTTTTCCGCCAAAAATAAAAATTCATGATTTTTCCACAAAAACGTAAATCCGCAATATTCCCGTAAAAAAGATTCATAATTTTTAACCAAAAACGAGAATATGCGATTTTCCCGCCAAAAACGTAAATCCGCAATTTTTCTGCCAAAAACGTAAATCCGTAATTTTTATGCGATAAGAGATCCCAAGTTTGACTAAGAAAAGAAAATGAATTGTAATATGATTGGTTTAATTAGAGTTCTAGAAAATGTTTAGTACCAAAACTGATATATTCATAATTAAGTATTAAAATTTCTTCTTAATATTGGTGAAAACTGATATATTCATAATCTATTCTATTAAAAGGGCAACACAAAAGTGAAGATGTCAAAAATAAATTTCATATTTACAATGAAATGCATTACTATAGAGGGTGTATCCAAACAACCAAACACACTTAAAATATTTTAATCATTACTTTTAAAAATAAAAGAAATTCATATAATATGAGATTGAGTTAAATCCGTAACAGAAAATCTTATAGAATATTCTGATTTTTGATCAGAAAAAGAAACCTAACTAATTTGATTCAACAGAAAATGCTACAACGATCTCTTATTTGAGAGAGTGGTCTTTAGGCAATTTGACCCAAGTCATTCCACATTATATAATAAGTTGTTGCAACAAAAGCTAGACAATATCATTACTCCAGTGAGCCAGAACTTTCTAAGTTATTGTAGAAGATATATAGTGACAATAAGCCAAGCAAAAAATACACTATGGATAAGAAAGTTTCATGAATCAAATCAAAGACTATTGAAGAAATCCTAAAGTCAAAATTGGTCTAGATCATAGTATTTCCCATCTTGCTAGACTCATATGGCTTTAGTGAATGGAGAAAAAAAAGTTGCTATTGCACATAATACTCCAAAACGTTTTTAAATTTAAACTAAATAACTGATGAGATTTAAAAAAAAAACAAACAAAAAGAACATAATAAAACTCAGATATATTCTAACAATCACCTAAATCACACAAAATCTTTAAATTCCTAATCCAATCTATACTAAGTCACTTCCTTTCCATGATCCATCCACGAAGCAAATATATCCGAAGTAGGTAGTATCATATGAGATATCCTTCACTTGAGATCGATTGTCCAAATCCAATGAACCATGGTTTTCAGTATGAAGCTCTGCTTGAGCTAACTGCCACGATTGTGCCTCTTTTCCGCTAAACATAATACCAAAGAATTCATATATATGACGATGAATCGACCTCTGAAGGTAATCTCCAGAATAAGTGATCCAAATTCGCATAAATAGAAGCCGAGGGAAAATTTCCTGGAACCATAGGAACCTTCGAAAGTGCCCAAATTTGTCGCGCCGGATGGTATTAAAAGAGTGTATGGTTAATTGTTTCCTCTAACGCGTCACATCTGCCTCATCTTGTGTCACAATTTATACCTCTTTTCTGCAGATTTTCTGTGACCGACATACAACCTGATAATATTTTCCACAAAAAAATGACGTAACTTGGGCGGATATTGCTCTTTCCAAGTATGTTTTTTTAGTGAATTAATATCTGGGTAATAAATGACAAATTGGCATTCGAATTTTCTAACCGCACCGTATGATATCCAGATTTAACTGTATATTTTCCTAGAGCATCCTCCTTGGTTGGCGCACCCAAAGGAAAGACACTTATCGGCGGGAACATCTTCAGCATCAAAGAGATCTTTCAAGAGATCAATATTCCAAAATTTTGACCGGCTGTCTATACGATTTTTGACTTTTAAAGATGAGTCAATAATTGAACCATTACTTATTGATGGTCTCGGGAATTGAGGTGGAATCTACGGTTCTCCCAAACTGAGATTGACGTCCTAGAACCGAATCTTTTAATAAGTCCTTTTAAACAGAGATCTAGAGGGTTGAATTTTCGAAAACACCGTCCATTTGAAAACTTTCGCAAAAAGTGAGTCTGGAACGTACTCAAAAGCCATAATTGTTTTGCTAATAATGCCGAATTAAAATCATCTACACTCCAAAATCCTAGCTCACCTTCCGATTTGCTACTCCACAATCTATTCCAAGTCATCATGTGCATACCTCTCGATTCACCATTTGAACTCCACCAGAATTTAGCAACCGCAGTTGTAAGTTTAGAAGTTATTATTTTTGGTAGTCCGAAGCAAGACATAACATAAGTTGGTAATGCCGCAGCGATCGATTTAATCATCACTTCTTTCCTGTCTTTGGATAAGAATTTGGCCGACCATCCATTTATTCTAACAAAAGAGAATATCTTTGTCTTCGATCTAGCTAGACTCTCCTGGTAAACCAAGATATATAAGAGCCCATACGGCCAAGGTTATTAATACCCAAGGTTTCTTTTATTTCCGCCTGTATAGAATCATCTATTTTATGGCCAAACTGAATTGATGATTTTGAAAACTCAATATGTTGCCCCGAAACCGTTTCATATTGATTTAAAATTCCCAAAATTACCTCGCATTGTTGTTTTGCATTGTCCTTTGTTGGCTTTGCAAAAGAACAAACTATCAACAAATAAAAGATGAGATACCGAAGGACTTGTTGTTGCTGCTTTTATACCAGTGTGGATGATATAAAGACAATGATGAAGTTATAAGATTACTTAATTTCTTAATAACTAAAATTACCGTTTATGAAAACCAATTAGTAAAAATCTAAAATGAAAAGTTCTGTTTATTGACTACTCTTCTTTACGCTAACAACTATTCTTAGCGAATTGGGGGGATCAAGAAACCAACAGGACGATAACTCAGATGATCAAATTGCAGATTCTAGTGATTTTGATATCATAGCAAACAGACGTAATTAATTAAAATTTTAAAAATAAGCAAATTAAATAAAATAAAATGATTTTCTGTTTTGTTATTTTAGTTATTTTTTAAAGACTTATATATATATACCAACGTTTTGTTTGCTATAAAATCAAAATGTAGTCTACCTTTTTTCGGTGATTTTGAGTAAAGGGGAAGAGATGGTAACTTCAGCATTTCTATCTTTGCCCAAATGGGTATATCACAGTGTTTTCACACCTAATCCAGACTGGTCGGGCCGGACGGGGTCCGACTGGTTAACCCGCGACCTGGACACTTTTCTAGTTTGGATTTACTGCTAAGACCCGGTAATTTCAAAATCAAGAAAACCCATAAAAACCCGCCACTAATTCGCGATCCGGTGATCCGGTTGAACCAGCCAGGTATGAGCTTTAAAAACTCATTTTATTTTGGATAAAATATTGAGTTTTAGACTCTATTCAGTTATTTTTAGATTTTTTTAGTTCGTCGTTGAAGAAGAAGAAACAGGTGAACTTGAATATGATGAATTAGAAAATGTTCTTGCTATGGAATATCTGAGAGATCGTGGAGACACAAATCCTGAAAAGTCGAATGGTATCTTAAATTGTTGATTAAACTTTTCGAATTTGTTTTCAAATATATATATATATATATATATATATAATACATTGACTAAACTATGCGTTCTTGTTGTTTTAGATTTCTATGAAGACTGCACAATGCCGCTTGCAGAGAATGATTGGAATAGTGAGAGAGACAAACGAGATTATTTGTTTTGAATTCTCGATGTTTTATTAATTTATTTCCGTCATTGGCGATCTCCTACTATTTGAGTATTTGTTATGGTTTTTGACTTTTAATTGGATTTAAAAATTTAGTCACGTTATTATTATTGTTAGACTTCATATTTTGTTAAATATGGTATGATTATTTTTATTTTTATATTTAATAAAATTAGGTAATCTCTATAAATATTGAAGACATTAACCCGATGACCCAAAACATAGTCCGGTTCACTGTCCGGGTCGGATTTAAAAACATTGGTTTATTTGATATGATTGTAACTTTGGCTTTTCTCAATATCGTAGTCACTATCATTACAACCACAGAATATTGAAATCCACCAAAATTAATTGAAATCCCTAATCCAGTACACCTGTAAATCAAGTCAACTTTGGAGAAAAAAAAATACTCTCAATAGAATAAGAAATAAATGAAACGTAATTATTAATATTCTCCAGTAATATCGCAGTAATAAGAGAAAAAAAAAAAACACAACCATTTGGAGCCAACGTGTCTGATAAGGTTTCCTTTAAAAGTACAAACGTTCCCAATTTATTATTTGACTCGCAAACAACCAAATTTACGAAGCAAAGAAAAGAGATAAATGGTTAATTGGTTTAACTTACCAGACGAGCTCCTCCACTTGATCGCTGCCCGATTGTTCTCCGTCATGGAACTCAAACGTTTCAGTAGTATATGCAAATCTTGGCGCTCCTCTATTTCCAGCGTGAATAAGAACAATCCGTTCCCGTGTGGCCCTCTCATCCACTTCAATCCCATCGCCCCTAGCGAGACCATACTACACGACCATGTCTACCGCTGCGACCCCGGCACGTTCCTCTCACGCGCCACCTTCTTCTGAGTCACTCTTTCCTCCCTGCCGAGCAAGGGCTGGCTGATCAAATCCGACATGGACATCTCCTTGATCCTTTCTCGCGCCTTCCCATGAAACATTCGTGCAAGAAGGCGGAATGTGAGAAGAATGCGCCGGGCTCGAAGCTGTAGAAATCATCGTGTAGTAGGGTCTCTCTAGGGGAGATGGGATTGAAGTGGATGAGAGGGTGGCTCGGGAAAGGAATGTTCTTGTTTACGTCAGAAATAGAGGAGCGTCAAGATATGCAGATGCTACTGAAACGTTTGAGTTTGACGAAGGAGAACAATCGGACGGCGATCAACTGGAGGAGCTCCTTTGGTAAGTTAGACCAATCTTCTTTTTCTCTCTTTTATCTGTTTTGCTACTTTGGTTGTTTGTGAGTCACATATATATATATATATATGGCGTTTGTGCTTTAGAAAGAAACCTAATAATTGCAAATGGCTGTGTTGGTATAACTCTTTAAGAAATAAGAAAATATAAAAACAAAATCCACCAATTCCCATAAATGAAAATGAATACATTGACTAAATGCAAGATATTAGTGCTAAATTGCTAAAGAATATTAATTCATATTCTATGCGATTATATACCATAGATGGTTTTCATGGTTCATCATTTGTCGTATAAATGCATGTATTTGCCTGGACTTAAATTTGTAGGATTACTACATACTCTCTCCATTTCTAGAAAAATAAGATTTTGGGTTGACTGCCCTAAACTGTGACCCCATATAGTGTTTGTACTTACAAATTTAGAGGTTTTAGACAAATTTTATTTAATTATAAGTTTCATTTGATTAGATTTTCTAAATAAACAAAAACAAAAGCCCAAAATCAACTTTTTAAAAATATCAAAATATTACAAACTTATAAAACATTAGTAAACATTATTTAAAATATAACAAACTTATAAAACATTATCAAAATTAATCAAATCCGATAGTAATAGGCACAAATTCTGTTTTAAAATCCCAAACCGTGTTTTGTTTTATGCGATAAGGGATCCCAAGTTTGACCCATCGACCTGAGAAAATAAAATGAACTGTAAACTTTACAAAATACTGATTAAAATAATTGATTTTCATGATTGCTTTAATTAGAGTTCTAGAAACATTTTAGTACCAAAACTGATATATTCATAATTAAATATTCAATTAGTTTTTTTTTAGTATGGGGTAGAGCCGTGACCACATTTATGTATAATTTTTGAGGCCACATTAATCAATTATCTTCTGTTAGTTGGCCAAATTGTCACTTTAAAAGTTATTTTATCAAGGTTTTATCCATAATCTATATAATAATAATAATTCCAATAAATGTTTGTTGCAGTTGTGTATTTTTTATCGCAACTTTTCGTTAATTTTAAAAAATATATTTTACGGTTGTATTTTTTAGAAATTTTTAATCCGAACAAATGTCATTTGCATCTTTTATCGTAACTATTCATAATGGTTAAAACCGTTTAGTTAAACCATTGCAACATTTAGTTTATTTAACGAACAAATGCAACTTTTGGTTTATTTTATAAATCATTTTAACATTGATGTTTTTTAAAACAAAAAGTATATTTTACGATTGTGTTTTTTAGAAACTTGCAATCAGAATAATTATATTTACAGTTGCGTCTTTTTATCGTAAGCCTTCATAAATGGTTGCAACGATTTAGTTGAACCATTGCAAAGTTAAGTTTATTTCACGAACAAATGCAAGTTTTGGTAAATTATTATTTTTGATTTATTACTAAAATGTTTTTGTTCAACTACAAAAATGTATTTATATGAAATTGTAACCATTTAATTGAACTTTTGCAACATTTGGTTTATTTGACGAATTATTGCAATTTTTGGTTTTGTTTTGTGAATCTTAAAAAAGTTGTGTAAATTTATTATTACTTTTTGTTTGATACTTTTTTCATATAAAATTGCATTGTTTTTTGCTATCTAGAATACATGTATATACTTTGTTGTAAAGGGCTTGATTGGTTCTCCCGCTAGCACCCTCCTAGCGGTTGCTAGCGGTCGGTTGCGGTTGTTAGCGGTTGGTACCAATCATAGAAACCGCTCCGTACCGCTTTGAACCGCTCGAAATCGCTGAATTTCAAAAGCTCTTTCCCGCAAGCGTTTGCGGTTGCGGGCAGTAGCGGTTGGATTTTAAAAAAAAAAAAAAAAAATCAAACGTTTACTTATAATTATTATAATATATATTAATCCTATATATATCTTTCATATGTGTATCACGTTCTCATCAGAAACCCTAATAATATTCTGAAACCCTATTCTCTCAATGTCTTCCACCCAAACTGATGAAAATCAATAACCAAAAGTAAGTATCATATATCCTTTTATTCATTCATCACCTCATGTGTAACTTTTTGAATATTTTTCATGGCATCGTTTTTTTTTCTTTTCATTACGTATTGCTTTGCTTTTTGATTGAATATATGTTTCGATTTGTTTTCTCGAATAGAAACTCACTTGCTTTTTGATTGAATTCAACGTTATTTACAGTTTGTCCGTTTACTTGATGCAATTTTTGATGTTAAACCAGATGCATAAAGTACTATCTTGTTACAAATTTTTTTATTTTTGAATAATTATTTAGTACTTTATTTATGGTTTTAATTATTAAGCATGTTCAATTTTTCTAGGTGCTTTTTTTTTTTTTGTAATATTTTTTATTCATTTTGGTCATTTTTTATTTAACTGCTACCGCACCCGCTGGTTTACCAGTCATAAAACTCCCGCAAACGCATCCATTTTCAAACGCTAAACCAGTCGTTCAAAACGCTTGATAATGCTTGAAGCCGCAACCGCCCGCTTCCGCAAACTCCCGCAACCGCAACCGCAACCACTGCGTTTAAACCAGTCAGGCCCTAATTATACTGTTAAAATTTGTGACTAGTTTGCTACAAGAAAATAGTCAAAGTTGAGTTTGGGACTTATTTGTAACAATTTTGTTGACGATTGCTATGACATTTTATTTACGACAATTTTATAGGCGCAATTTTTTTTAAAAAAAATATAAATTTGTAGGAAAATAATATCTACAACAAAAATATGTATATAACTACAAATATTTTTGTAACTCTACAAACCAAAAACTTAACACCTTCTCTGTTTGGCAAAGTAGGTTCTGAAATGACCGAATACCTCTAATGAGTTATACGATTTACATGTACGTAGACATACACCATATAACCCCAATATAGAGAATATAACATTTAATACATCTGGGGTACGTACTATAAAATATACGTACATAAATCCAACTAAAAACCTAAAGCAAATAACTTGATTAACGTCTAATATATTATATAGGAAGATACATACTATGACATATGGTGCACGTACATGTTAAGTATAAACGTGAACTATGAACAAGTTTGTGTAAATTTCTCTTAAAACATTACACCCGCTATCTCGATTGGGGATCTCTCTCATTCATTGTATTTCCATCACCAAGCTCTTCGCTTTATCTTCGGGCTTCTCATGGTGGAGCATAGGAAGATGAATGTTGATGTTCCTCATTATATAATAAGTTGTTGCAACAAAAGCTAGTCAATATCATTACTCCAGTGTGCTAGAACTTTCCAGGTTATTGTATAAGATGTATAGTGACAATAAACAAAGCGAAAAATACACTACGAATAAGAAAGTTTCATGAAATTTGTGTGAAAAGTCTGGGTTTGGGCTAAAAAGCCCAAGCAGTTTACCTAATAGTTCAGTAACAGGCGATTTGACTACCCCTGGCATTAGTCGGAAAGCATTCCAAACTCGGGACAAACAGTGTGGTGGTCCTTCGGAGAGTAGTCCACTCTGAAGCACTTCGGTGTGTTTCTACCGGGGCTGACCGGATCAGCCGATAGGGTTTATCAAAAAAAAAAAAAAAAATCATGAATCAAATCAAAGACTATTGAAGAATCCTAAAGTCAAAAATATTATTATTTTCAAAAATAGATAATATTATTTTCCATCTTGCTAGACTCATATTGCTTTAGTGAATGGAGAAAAGAAAGCTGCTAGTGCACATACTACTCCAAAACTTTTTAAAATTTAAACTAAACAACTAATGAGATTAAAAAAAATAATACAAAAAGAACCTAATAAATCTCAGATATATCCTAAAAATCACCTAATTCACACAATATCTTTAAATCTCTATTCCAAAAAAAACTGTAAATCAATTTTATGATAAGAAATTATTTATTAGTGCTTCAAAAATAGTCATACTACAAAAAAAAAGTTTATAAGTACAAACACAAAAAAGTTTAGGGAAGTCAACCAAAAATCTTTTTTTTTCTAGAAATGGAGAGTATTTTGTAATGCTACAAATGGCAAAAACATGTATCTATCCCACAAATGATTAACCTTAAAACCATTAATGGTATAAAATCTCATAGAATCTGAATTAATTATTCTTTAGCAATTTAGCACTAATTTGTTTCATTTAGATTCAATGTATTCATTTTGATTTATGAGAATAAGTGGATTTTGTGCATATATTTTCTTATTTCTTTAAAAGTTAAAAATTATTAGGTTTCTTTTGAAAGTATTATATAATATTATGTGACTCACACACAATTCACAAACAACCAAAAGTAACGAAACAAATAGAGAAATGGTTGATTGCGATTGGTCTAACTTACCGGAGGAGCTCCTCCACTTCATCGCCGACAGATTGTTCTCCGTCGTCGAGCTCAAACGTTTCAGTAGCATCTGCAAACCTTGGCGCTCTTCTGTTTCCGACGTCAGCAGGAGCAATCCTTTCCCGAGCCGCCCTCTAATCCACTTCAATCCCATCCCCCCTAGCGAAACCCTACAAGACGACGATGATTCCGACAACTTCGAGCCCGGCGCATTCCTCTCACGCGCCGCTTTCTTCAGAGTCACTCTCTCCTCCTCCTCCAGCAAGGGATGGATGATCAAATCCGATGTGGACATCAACTCCGGGAGATTCCGTCTCCTCAACCCTCTCTCACGTTTTCCGTTACGCAACTCTACCGAGAGTATCAATCTTTTGGAGTTCACTGTCTCCGAGATTCGAGAAGCGTACGCGGTTCTTGATCATGCCAATGGTAGATTTGCAACTCCGGAATTCGAAAAAAGTGCTCTTGTCAAAGTTAAGGAAGGAGAAGATCATCATCATGGAGTTCTTGGAATTGGTTGTGACGGAAATATCAACTATTGGGATGGAAATGTCTTGAAGGAACTCGAACAAATGGGTGATCACTTCTCCGACATTATAGTTCACAAAGGAGTGACTTACGTCTTGGATTCAAGGGGCATTGTTTGGTGTATTAATTCCGATCTTGAAATCTCTAGGTACGAAACATCACTCGATGAAAGCATAACTAATGGCTGTTGGGAAGACTTGAGATTTGTGGAATGCTGTGAAGAGCTTTACATTGTCGACCGCCTTTCCGAAGAGATTCCCCTAAAGAGAAATGCTGTGGACTTATTTCACTACTCAAGAACGGTTGGTTTCAAAGTTTACAAGATGGATGAGGAATTAGCAAAATGGATAGAAGTTACGACGTTGAGAGACAATGCATTTGTGATGGCTACCGATACTTGTTTCTCGGTTTTGGCTCATGAGTTTTACGGATGCCTCCCAAACTCTATTTACTTCACCGAGAATAGATGGCCTATGGTGTTCGAGCTCAAAAATGGTAATGGAAGTATTATCACAAGAAAATCGGAATCTTCGAAGAGTTCTTTCGAAATGTTTTTTCCTAGCTTTCTTTGAATCTTGTTTAGGTCAAAGCTACTTTATTTATAATTAAGAGTACCAATCATCTCTCATAAAAAGCTTACTTTTCACCTCTAATAAAAAGCATAGTTTTCATCTTTATTTGTATGTTTATTGTAAGAATAATGAAGCATTTGTTAGTTTATAATAGAGTTTCTGTTTTATGTTATACTAGTATTCCCACCCGTAGTACGGGATAAATAAATTGATTAACACAATATATAATTTATTATGTAGAATAATTTTACCACACAATTTTTTATAGAAAAAAATATTTGTTTCCTGAGCAATATTGAAAGTTAATCTGATAAATAAGTTTATTTTCTCAAAAGTAAATTTGATAAATAAATACTATACAAAAACACCATTAACCATTTATTTTCTCTCTTCACATAAAGATATCCAAGGAACAAAGTCTGTTACCATTTGAGTATGAGTGTCCTTGAATAGTGCCTGCTTCTACAACCGAAATGTGCATGGCTTTTTATAGATTTCCAGATTTCATGACATAAACAACTTGCAGATGAAGCATCATTATGGAAGAACTTCTTTCACACTCATGAAATTTTTCGATGGATGCATTGCATCCTTAAAACTTTGTTACAATAAATGCATCCTTAGAACCACATGGTGGTGGGCGAGTGGTTCTCGTTTGGTGGGAAGGATCGCCCTGTTGGTCTAGGCCAGGGATCGATCCTCCCCAGATGCAGTTTCGCTCTCTCACTCCTGTGGCCACCTGGGAATTTACCTGCGGACTTGCTCAGGCGCCCCAGACCACCAGTTTATCAGGGGGCCCTTAAGTGGAGGCTTAAAAATCCCTGTGACGCGGGCTTAGGCCCAGTGGGCTAGTCAGATCACTGTGTGGTCTGGATACTGGGTTATCAAAAAAATAAATGCATCCTTAAATTGAACGTTGTTTTGAAAATTTAGAAAAAAATCTTGGACATTAATTAACTTCTTGAGTTGAACTATATCCTTAATCCATCTTCATATTTGCGGGGATCAAGGAGACGAATAGAGGAGACTTTGTTACGTATCCAGAGATCCAGAAATTTGATTAATTGATCTGCAGCACTTGGGGGATCTCCATGTCGGCCCTTGTTCCGTTCCAACCAAATTGAATGGACAGTTGCTTCGAACAAAACAACACTCATTTCATGATTTTCCATCATTAATTGAAATAAATACAGCAACACATATATACTTCCAATTCTAGAGAGCTTATTTCCCATGCTCGTAACTCTCTCTACCAGTGGCGGACCCAGCAAAATAATTAAGTGGGTGCAAAATGCTGCAAGGTGGAATCGAAGTTGTGAGTTTGGACATTTAATGGGTGCATTCTAAACCACTTTGCCACATTAATCTCTTTGCATAGTTAAATTATTTTAGTTATTTAAAAGTTAGTGGGTGCAGGTGCCCCCACAATCTATAACGTAGATCCGCCCCTGCTCTCTACCCGAACAACCTAAAACCCTATTGATCAACAATCCATCTTATCGACTTCAGCATGACTTCCCGTTGGATATGAAAACAAGTTTGCTTCAACGACGAGTTCAAGAAATGTGTGGGAGAAATCAAGAAACCAGAGATTTACATGAAAATAAAGAGTCACTTAGGGTTTTGTTTTTTGTTTAAGATTTACTTAGAGGGTTGGCTTTATGAACAAGGAAATCGGGGTTGTTTCTGATAAATCAAAGCAAGATCGATGACGTTCTATAGCTGATTTGGGCTGTAGACATTTTTAAGGAAGACTTTCAACATCATCTAGTTGCTCTTTAAGCATGTAAAACGTCTAGACTTAAACCATATGATTCTTAACGTTAACTAACTTAAACATTAAAGAGAGATCCCCAATAGATAGATATAAAAGCTAAAAGCTAAATCTTAGCCTTAGTTAATTTAGATATATAAAAAGCTATATTTGATACTCACACAACTCGGAAACATTATATAGTTTTGAAGAGTTTGATTTTTTTTTCCTCTTCCAAATCACATGTTTTGAACTAATGATTCTTAAATGTACATATAGCTAAATTTTATGTTATTGAACATGGAATTTACTCAAAGTAATTTAAATAATTTTACATCACCCGTTATTCAATCAATAATTAATGAAAAATAATAATATCAAATATGATGTATTTAAAGGTTAACCATTATTTAGGCAAAAAAAAAACTCTTAAAAAGATTTTAAGAGACTTTTTAGATACAACCACTTTTTAGTTTTACTCAGTTTGGAAAAGTACGTATACGTATAATTTTTAGACAATATACCATACATTGTTTACCGTACATATATATTATATATATATATATATATATTTGAATACCAAGAGGTTCTGGACCAAATCCCGTAATCCCCTCAGGCCCGAAATCATAGCATGTAATATTAGTCTCGTCCCAAACGTCACTCCAACCAGCGACCTCTAAGGTTCGTCTAGGATCTTTATCAGTTGAACTAATGACACTTGGTTGTTTACGGTACATTATGTATGTATGTTGTCACACTTTCTATCTTTTGCTACAATAAAAACATAGTTTTTGGTTTTTATAGCTTCGGCTTTTGCCACAAACATATATAGTTTGTAACAATAGTTTATAACAATTAACTGTGGCAAGTAGATACAAACTAGTGACGGAGAAATATAAAAAAAAAATACATTGTAACAAACTTAGAAGGACCTGTAGTAAATAATGACTACGTAAATATAAATATTTCTTCTAGCACATTGCTACTCCCTCTTTTCCTTATTAATGTATTTTCTAGAAAACAATTTGTTGCAGAAAGATACATTTTAAGGTTCTATGCATTTTTTATTAGTTACTAATGATTAAATGTAGATTTCAAGATAATATTGAGTACTATTGGTTTAACGTTCTGAAAAACTTTTAATCACAAAAAATGATGTATTTATTATCAATTTTTATTATGTTTTTTAATATGAGTAAAAAACCTTGAAAAGATGTTAATAAGGAATAGCAGAAGAACTAAAAAAGTAAATAGTAAAAAGATATTTGTATCAAAAATTTCCTCACAATATATCTTGTAACAAATTTGTAATAATGAGTTGCTAATATTTCTCACAAATTAGGCTATAGGAACTATATTCATTTTAATGATTATTTTCTTTTGTTACTAGTTTTTATTGTAGCAATAAGATACAAAGTGTGACAAATGTTGTTGTAACAAAAAATGGTTACAAATATTTTTCGCAACATTAAACTTTTTGACTCTAAACAATGTGAAATGTCAAGTCTGCAGTTTGCACTAGTTTCCAATCAAACTTAGATATTAATAAACAATTTCTGTTTCAATGTTTGTAGCAAGATATTTCAATCAGTAAGAGACCTCAAGGAAAATGCTCATTTAATTCCTCAAGTAGTTTTAATTGACAGATTAATTCATCAACTATCATGTGCGCATATTAATTCACCAAGTTTACGTTGATTACGCAATTTAAACTTTAAAAAAATCAGCGTTAAATTTTTTTAAAAGTATAAGTTAACGTTGATTAATTTTTTTAAACCCAATTTTGCGTAATCGAAGCAATTTTGACGGATCAATTTAATTAATTACAAACATGAAAGTTAAGAAATTAAATGAGCATTGTCCGAGAGACCTCATAGTCAGTTAATCCTAACCATATGTGTTCACTTTATAATCAGCATATGTGATTTAAGTTATCCTTATTTTGGTACTAAATGTTTTTTTTATTTATTTTGTGGAGACAAAGAGATGGAATTGAGTATTCCATGCAATGTGTATTGAGAGAGACCCGTCGTAGAGGTGACGGGACTTATGTAGATGGAAAGGCATAGTCAATTGATGAAGAAATCAAAGACAAAACGAAGCCATCTCTCAAGCTTCCGATGGCAAAACCAATGAATGCTCAATGTCACACGGCTTGACGAGGACTAAAGATACTTAAAGGTATCACTTTCTTGTCTTTCTTAGACTTCATGTTATAAACTGTAACATCCCAACCGCCATTTAATTGGGTCCTACGTTCTCTCTCCGCCTATAGATCCGTCCGAGCCCGACGGCTAATCCGCTACGTTCGGGAGGTTTTAAAGATTTGTTTACCAACCTAACAAATCACCACATGATGCTTCTCCATGTTTTGTTCTCACTTACACGGTTCTGATAATCATTTTTCGAAAGGTCAACTATTCTGAAATTGCTCCAGCGCAAGCACGCAGAACCGTGGACTTCTCTCATGACGTTTGATTGAAAAGATAAGCGCACTTTGGTGATATCGGTGGTCAAATCAATTCTTTTAAACTTCTTTATATGCACCACCATATTTCTTGAAACTAGGATGTTACATAATCGTTCAAGGATTCTGCTTTCATGTGTACTTTGGAATGAATTTAAGTAGATACTTATTCTTATAATGGAATTAACTTAGGTAGATATTTAGTATGAGAATCATTTGTTTTTAAAATTTGAAAATCTTTGGCCCGTATATTATATCTCAGTCAGTTAAGTTTATGAATACATATTGTAATTAAATGAAAATTTATGAAAATGTATTATAACTTGTCTGTTTTTTGCAGTACGTAACAGCCAGGAGCGGACCCACGTTGGGGGAAAGGGTCATCTCGCTTCAACAACTACGTTGACAATTCAACCAAAGTTGAAGCTGGTCTACATGGTAATCCATCAGAACCGGTGACTAAAATCACGTCCATCATTCTGAAACCAAACGAAGTATCCAATGGGAACAACTAGGAAGATTATAACGATGATAAGGACAATACAAACAAACTTGTAGGAAAATGATATTTGTGACAAATATAAGTATATAGCTACAAATATGTTTTGTAAATATGTTTTGGCAAAGTAGGTTCTGAAATGACATAATACCTCTAATGAGTTATACGATTTGCATGTACATACATGGTATATATATATATTATGTAGACGTACACCATATAACCTAAACATAGAAATATAACATTTAATACATGTGGTATACGTTTTATAACATCTGATATACATAGAGCCAACTAAAAATCTAAAACAAATAACTTGATTAACGTCTAATATATAGGAACTACGTTACTTTGACATATGGTGCACGTACATCCATATTAAATTTAAACGTAAACTATGACTAAGTTTGTGTAAGACTACATTAGTATAACATGTACACAAAATTGCTAAGACCCTAGATTTTTGTTTCTAAACATCCCTTTGCTTTATCTTTCGGTTTGCGCACGGTAGAGCAGAGGAAAATGGAGGGAGCTCCTGCAACTCAATTACTCAAGTTAGATTTTACGATTGACAATGGTTGTTCCACATTCTATATATGTTAGTCCAGTGAGCAAGAACTTTTCAAGTTATTGTATAGGATAGTGACAATAAGCAAAGAGATGTAAATACATCAGGAATAAGAAAGTTTCATGAATCAGATGAGTCTAAGCTGAGTCTAGATCATATTATTTTCCATCTTGCTGGACTCAGATGGCTCTTATGAATGGAGAACAAAAAGCTGCTATGGCACATAATACTCCAAAACTTTCTTAAACCACTAATGAGATTTTTTAAAAAAAACAAAAAAACCTAGAAATCTCTGAAATATCCTAATAATCACCTAAATCACACAAAAATCTTTAAATCCTAATCCAATATAACCCATAAATCAAGTCAATTCTGGTAATAAATTATTTATTAATAATTCAAAATATTCATACTACAACAAAGTTTGTAAGTACATACACTGTTTTGGTGTAGTTTAGGGAAGTCAACCCAAAATCTTATATATATAAATGGAGAGAGTATTTAGTCATGCTACAAATTTCAGGTCAATGAACCATAAAAACCATTAATAGTATAAAATCGAATAGAATATGACTGAATATTCTTTAGCAATTTAGCACCAATAATTTGCATTTAGTTTCATTGTATTCATTTTCATTTATGGGAATGATTGAATTTTGTTTTATATTTTATTATTTATTTCTTTAAAAGTTAAAAACACAACCATTTGGAGCCTAAAATGTTAGGAGTTTTAGGTTTCTGTTGAACGTAGTATATATATATTATGTGACTCACAAGTCATAAACAACCAAAGTAGCGAAACAGATAAAGAGAGAAATGGTAGATTGGTCTAACTTACCAGAGGAGCTCCTCCCCTTGATCGCCGCCCGATTGTTCTCGGTGGTCGAACTCAAACGATTCAGTAGTATCTGCAAATCTTGGCAATACTCTGTTTCGGGCGTGAACAAGAACTATCCTTTCCCGAGACGGCCTATCATCCACTTTAATCCCATCGCCCCTAGCGAGACCATACTACACAACCATGTCTACCGCTGCGACCCCGGCGCATTCCTCTCACGCGCCGCCTTCTTCCAAGTCACTCTTTCCTCCTCTCCGACTAAGGGCTGGATGATCAAATCCGATGTGGACATCAACTCCGGCAAATTCCGTCTCCTCAACCCTCTCTCACGTTTTCCATTGCGCCATTCTTCCGAGGGCCTCAATCTTTTGGAGTTCACTGTCTCCGAGATTCGAGAAGCCTACGCGGTTCTTCAAGATGCCAAGGGAAGAATAACAACTCCCGGATTCCAAAAAAGTGTTCTTGTCAAAGTCAAGAAAGGAGAAGATCATCATCATGGAGTTCTCGGAATCGGTAGGGAAGGACATATCAACTACTGGGATGGAAATGTCTTGAAGGAACTCAAAGAAATGGGTGATCACTTCTCCGACATTATAGTTCACAAAGGAATAACTTACGTCTTGGATTCAAAGGGCATTGTTTGGTGTATTAATTCAGATCTTGAAATCTCTAGGTACGTAGCTTCACTCAATGAAAACATCACTATTAATGGCTGTTGGGTACACTTGAGATTTGTGGAATGTTGTGGAGAGCTTTACGCTGTCGAACGCATCCCCAAAGAGAATCCCCGGAAGAGAAAATGGAATTTATTTCAGTATTCTAAAACGGCCGGTTTCAAGGTTTACAAGATGGATGTGGATTTAGGAAAATGGATAGAAGTGAAGACCTTGGGTGACAATGCATTTGTTATGGCTACCGATACTTGTTTCTCGGTTTTGTCTCATGAGTTTTACGGATGCCTCCCAAACTCTATTTACTTCATTGAGGATTTACGGCCTAAGGTGTTCCAGCTAGACAATGGTAATGGAAGTAGTGTCACCAGCAAGTCGGAATCTTCCGAGAGTTCTTTCCAAATGTTTTTTCCTAGCTTTCTTTGAATCTTGTTTAGGTCAAAGCTATTTTCGTTATAATTAAGAGTACCAATCATCTCTAATAAAAAGCTTACTTTTCATCTTTATAAAGAAAGCAATGCAACATGTTTATGTTAAGAACAACGTAACTAAAATATCTTAAGCACAGTACTTCTGCCATAGCTTCACATATAGATATGAACGACGAGTATGAACGAAGAGTGCCTACTTACACAACAACGGAAATGTGGAAGAACTTCTTTCACACACATGAAACTTTTCGGTGGAAATCAATAAACAGAAAATTTTCATTTCATTATTTTCCATTAATCAAAATACTTCCAATTCTAGAGAGCTTGTAACTCTCTATACCTGAACCAACCAAAACCCTATTGATCAACATTAATCCATCTTTTATCGACTTCTTTGAGGCTTCCCTTTGGATGTGATCATTTGAACAAGTTTGCTTCAGCGACAATTTTAAAAAACATGTGGGAGAAATCAAGAGAGATTTACATGAAAAATAATTTGGTTTCTTCCTCTTAGCTGATAAAACAAAGCAAGGTCGGTTGACGTTCTATAGCTGATTTTGGACATTCTTAAGGAAAACTTTCAAGATGTTGTGCCATACATCTAATGCTCTTAAAGCGGTAAAACGTCTAGACTTAAACCATATATATAATTCTTAACATTAACTAATTAATCATTAACGAGAGATCCCCAATTAATCGGTATAAAAGCTAAAAGTTAATTAAATCCTCTATATAAAAGCTAAAAGCTAACCTAGTCTTAACTTAATTAACTAAGATATAAAAAGCTAAAAAGTCAATATTTAACAACATGCTAAACATCACATTTTTGATACTCACAACTCAGGAAACATTTTGGAGTTTGAAAGAGTTTGATTTTTTTTTTCCAAATCACATGTTTTGAACTAGTGATGTTCAAATTTTATTTCCAAATTTTTATTATTGAACATCGAATTTACTCAAAGTAATTTACAATAATTTACATCACCCGTTATTCTATCAATAATTTATAAGAAATATATCATATTTAGAAGTTAACAATTAATTTTGGTTAAACTCTTAAAAAGATTTTAAGAGACTTTAGATACGTTTTTAAATTTTTAGTTGAAATTATGGATCACAAAACTCACAATTAAGACATAAAACTTGGAGAGATATCAATAATATATAATTGTTTCTCATTAAAATTAAATGAGATATAAAAAAAAATTGTTGACATTTTTGGATCGACAAGGTCCGATTCATAGAAAATTCTTATTATGCGAGGTAATACGACTTAGGAAAATCGAACTCCGGTGGAAAAGATGGAGTCAAATGGATTTAACCACTTGACTAACGACACATCAAAAAAAAACCGCTTTTGAGTTTTTATTACTCAATTTGGCAAAGTCATAACAAGTGCCTACTGCCTACTCCAATCCATTTGGCAAAGTAGGTTATGAAATTACCAAATATACCTTTGATGAAATATAGGATTTACATGTACCTACATGGTACTACATATATAGTCTCACATACGTGTTAAATTATAACGTTAACATAGCTACGTCTTATGCCGGGACACATTGCTTAGACCCTATATTCTTATTTCTAAATATCCTTGTACTTTATCTTCCCGTTTGCTCATGGTGGAGCAAAGGAAGATGAATGGGGCTGCTGCAACTCAAATTAGTTTTTGCTATTGACAATGGCAATGGCTATTCCACAATATATATTAAACTGTCAATATCATTACTCCAACCATCCAGAACTTTCCAAGTTACTGTAAAGAGATGTTTATACACCAATGAGTAAGAAAGTTTCATGAATCAAATCAAAAATATTGAAAAAATCCTTTAGTCGAAGATGGGCCTAGATCCTGTTATTTCAATTCACTAGATCATGCGGCTTTAGTGAATTGAGACCAAAAAGCTATGTTAACTTATCGCAAATAATATTCCAAAAGAAATTTTCATTGTACAAAAGGTTTTTTGGTTGAATACAATTTTACATTCAATTCAAAAAAAAAAAAAAAAAAAAAACAAAAGAAATTTTCTTTTTCAAAAAAAAAACCTAATAAATCTCTTAAATATATGTGGAAGCCCCCTTGGCCCATTGGTTGACCAAGGGTTAATTAATGCTTCTACACCCAGAGGCCTAAGCCCATAAATTATCAATTCTGGTAAAAAATTATTTATACTGCAAATGATATGGAATCCATTAATGGTATAAAATCGAATACAATATGGAATGAATGGAACGTAATCCTTACTATTCTCCATCAATTTAGCAGTAATATTTGGCATTTATAGTTTCAATTCATTCATTTTCATTTTAGGGAATGAGTGAAATTTGTTTATATATTTTTTATTTCTTTAAAAACTAAAACGTTTAAACACAACCATTTGGAGCCATAAGTCTTGTGATTCAAAATCTTATTAGGGTTTTTTTGAAAGTCCAAACGTTCCCCATATATATTATGTGACTCACACACAAACAACCAAAGAAGCCAAAACAGAGAGAAATGGTTGATTGTGATTGGTCTAACTTACCGGAGGAGCTCCTCCGCTTGATCGCCATCCGGTTATTCTCCGTCGTCGAACTCAAACGTTTCCGAAGCATCTGCACATCTTGGCGCTCATCCATTTCGGGCACCGACGAAAATAATCCTTACCCGATCCGCGGTCTCATCCACTTCGATCCTTGCTTGAACACTAAAGGTAGCAATCAAGTCTACACCAGTTTCCGCTTCGTGATCCTCTCACGCGCCGCCTTCTTCCGCGTCACTCCCTCCTCCTCCTCGAGCAAGGGATGGCTGATAAAATCCGACAACACGAAGATTAACACCGGGAAATTCCGTCTCCTCGACCCTTTCTCGCGCCTCGCTCTGCCACATTCTTGCGAGAGCCTCGATCTATTGGAGTTCACTGTCTCGGAGATTCAAGAAACTTATGCGGTTCTTGAAAAATCCAGGGGAAGGACAGCTCGTGAATTCAAGAAAGTTGTTCTTGTAAAAGTCGAGGAAAGAGAACATAAGATTCTTGGAATCAGCAGCGACAAGAATATCAAGTCCTGGACTGGAATAGATTGGAGCAGACTCAAAGAGGCTGATCATCAATTCTCTGATATTATAATCCACAAAGGGAGAACTTACGCCTTGGATTTAAAAGGCGTTGTTTGTTTGATTAGTTCATCTCTTAAAATCATCGAATTCGGACCTTTATTCGATGAAACCATCACAAATGGTTGTTTCATAGAGAAGAGCTTAGTGGAATGTTGTGGAGAGCTTTACATTATCGAGCGCCTCTTTGAAGAGAATTCCCGAAAGCGAAAAGCTGATTCCTCGGATGGTAATGGAAAGAGGAAAACGGTCGGTTTCAAGGTTTACAAGATGGATGAGGAATTAGCGAAATGGAAAGAAGTTAAGTCATTGGGAGACAATGCGTTTGTGATGGCTACCGATACTTGTTTCTCGGTTTTGGCTCATGAGTTTTACGGATGCCTTCAAAACTCTATTTACTTCACGGACAATGAGGAAAAAGTGGAGAAAGTGATTAAGGTGTTCAAGCTAGACAATGGTAATGGTAGTATCGAGACAATGTCAGAACCTTGCCAGAGTTGTTTCCAAATGTTTGTTCCTAGCTTTCTCTGAATCTTGTTTAGGTCAAAGATACTTTGTTTTTTCTATTAAGAGTACCAAACAATCATCTTCAATAAAACCATAATTTTCATCTTCATTTTCAATATAGACAGTGATTTCTTGTATTTTTACCTTCGAACTTAATCTATGACATGTTTAAAATTCGAAAAAACTTACCTTTTGTCCATTTAGGATTTTTTTTTAAGTACATTTGAGCAGGCTATGTAAGTCTCATTGATTCTTTTGTATGATATCATCGTAAATGGGTGTCTAGCGACTCTCGCGAACCTCGGGAAGATAAAAAAGAAGAGCCAACATGTTCTTGCCTCTGAACTTGATCTAAGACATGGTTTCATTTCCTCCAATGAGGACTAAATCTACCTTAATGTCTTTGTCATGTACGTTTTAAAGATTTCATCTGTGCAAATTCCTGCTTAGAGGTCCCAACAGACACTTACTTAGAAAGTGGTATATAGAATGCAAATTCTGTATCAGTTTTGAATCAAATTAGTATGTGTTTATATGGCTACATTAGTGTCAGGTTAAGTTCAAGTTGTTTGGCTCGTTCTTCAACTTTGGTTCTCTTTCAAACATGGTTCGGACATTGAAGAAGTACTAAAAGTAAGAAGAGAAGAAAAGAGCAGTTGTAAGCATAAAACCAAATAATTCATTCAATCTTCTTTTTACATATTTGAGTAGAAAGAAATAACAACCAATTTAAGATAGAGGAGGACCTAAAAAGCCAATTAAAACTAGACATAAACGTAGAAAATTAAAAACCAAACTCTAAAAAACCAAATTAAAAAAAAAAAAAGAGAACTAAGAAGCGTTTAAGAGGGAATCAACCTTCAAGTTGGCCGCGGTGGACAAGAACTTCATGCAAATAGGAGGCTTAACACCAGCCAAGGCAAGTATAGAGCTTGGTAACGTCCAAATACCTTCACCGCAGATCAAACCCGAAGCAACGGCCGAAGAGTACGCATCGGCCTTTGGTTTATTCAGCTTCCTCCAGATGAACAATATGAGACTTCCCACACACATATCGATTGTGAAGTAACCTCCTATGTAGAATGGTATAGCCATAGCCATCGGGAGGGGGATAAACCGAGCCCACTTTGGCCCCACGGCATCCCTTACACCGTTGACGATCACTGCTGCTGCGAAGAATATGTAGCAGAGCATGAGACAGTGTTTGGGCAAAGCAGAGAATCCTTCTACTCCGAGTATCGACATGTTTCTGTAGACTAAGGCGTAGGGAGCAGGATAGGCGGTCCCGGTTTGGCCAAAGTCGGGGAAAGCTTTGTAGAATAGCCAGAAGACGCAAGGAGAGATCACACAGCCCATGGCGGTTCCAATCGCTTGGCTCAAGAACATTGATCTCGGTGAGGCTAATGTCATGTAACCTGTTTTGAAATCTTGCATAAGATCAGAAGCTGTTGAGACAATGTTCATCATGACACCACAAGCTGCAAGTCCAGCTAAGACGCCTCCATTGGCTGCACCAGCCCAGGCTCCGATGGTGAAAATTGCGAGTTTTCCATAAGTGGAAGCTAAGGACCAGTCAGTGAGTCCGCAACCGTAGGCGTTGCAAAAGGCTAAGACAGGGGCGATTATGTACATGGTCAAAATGTGGTACCATTTGAGCTGATGGAAGATGTGTGGAACGGTGATGATTGAGACTATAGCCATGACTACGTAACCAGTTACAGCAAACCATGATGGGATTCTGTCTTTGAGGAAAAGCTCTGTTCTTCTTTTGTCGTCGTAAGAAATGGTTACAGTGGCTGGTGATGAACGGTCGTTGACAGGAAGAACATCTTTGTTCTTGAATTGCTTGTATAGACCGAAGACAGTGCGGCCTAAAACTTTGATGAAGTTGTAGAGACCATCACCGAGGATCATAGCTATGGCTATAAACACCTGAGAGCATCAAACACAATTCAAGATTGTAAATCTTTATCAAATGAAATAAAGGAAGGAATAGATACATAGAGAGAGAGAGAGAGACAGTACCTTGTAGCCTTGAAGACCATGGAGACTGCTTGAACTAAGATCAGCAGAATACCATTTGCCTTTTTGGGCACCAATGAGAGGCCACATAACACCCCATGAGAGAATTGATCCGATGAGAAGAGATACATTGATAAGATAAGGGCAAATCATTCCAACACCAACATATGTAGCAGAGAAATCAAAGTAGAACTTGTTTTCATAGGCTTTGAGACCAAATGTAGGGAAGTTAGCGAAACCACAATCGTCACCAGAAGTAAAGAACCATTGAAAGAAACCCCACAAGAAACTGAATGAAAAGAACTTCCCCAATGCTCTGACTTGCTTCCTGTGTTATACATTGAGACGAAAGGGATCAATATTCAGACCAGACACAAGAAAGATTCAGGGCATGATGAAGATTCTTACTTTGCGAGTTTGGCACCTTGAGGTGTGTGGAAGCTGTTAATGAGATGGGCAGTGGCAGTACCACTAGGATATGTCAATTTGAAGTCGACAATCATGATCTTTCGAAGAGGAACCACAGAGAAAAGACCAAGAAAGCTAACAACAAAGAGAAATCCAATCATCCAACCCAAATGAGGATTCTTTATGTTCATTGGAGTATTAGCTTCCGCAGATTGTTTAGCAACAATATCACTCATTCCAAACAGATAACTACCAAACCCACCTGTTCAAATTCAAACACAATCATTAAGCCAACCGAATGGATCTTCATCAATTATAAACAAATTATTAACATATTGGAAACAAATTGCATTCATATACTAAAACTAGTTATGGTTATGCAACACAAAACATTATTAAGCTAGGTATTGAATATTGGGAACATGTTAGATATGAATTGATTCATTTAATTTAATTAAAAACAAAACCAAAAATCTAATCATAACAAAAAAAAAAAAAAATTAGGTCATGTGCCAATTCTAGGTTCCCATTTGACACACATGGTGGGCATAACAAGTCAACTCTTATTAAATAATTTAAAGTCAGATCTCTAAGTGAACGAATCACGTGAGAGAGTCAAAAATAGTGGTTTCCTTGATAATGTAATCTCCATGCATTAAGTATAGTATTGTGTTCACATGAGTGGTGATGTCTGTATCAGTCTCGAAAACAGGTCAAATATTAAATTTTCCAAGCAAGACAATAAGTTTATTTAAAGTTACGAAAATTAGCAATTATTCTCTAAAAATATTGTGATTTCTCACTTTATTTATTATCAAAAGAATTACCAAATTCTATCCATGCAAGTGAAAACTCAAAAGATAGTGGAATTAATTAATTATTTTATAGTATATATGTAAATCTCTAAACTTATAAACTAATTTTAGTTTACTATAAATAAAAAAATTAAACTTCCTAGTTAAGTGCCGTAATCCTATGCTAAAACATCATTGACTTAGACCTAAATACGAATCTCACGCGTCATGTTCTCTATCAACTTGCCGTGAAAATATGGGTTCTTATGATATCACAAAAAAAGTCATACACATTGCTCTCGGATATGAATCTCACGTCACTAATCAACTTGATTTTGACATTTTTTATTCACAACATCTAATTCAAAAAAACTAGGAAATTATAAAGCTATTTTATATAAAATAATCAAAAAGGATCGTGTGATTTTTGTTTCCTTTGTTTTACATTTATTTTTGTCTAATATAAATTTAGTTTCATAGTCTAACTAAAATGTTTGCAAAAAATTTAGATAATTTTATGCAATTTTATATTGGATAGTTATGTTAATTCTATGCATATTTCAACCTAACAATTTTTTTTTAACATCTATCAACCTAATAATTATTTCTCTGTTTCTCTGTAACCTATATATCCTTCTTCTTTTTTTTTACTTTTTTCGTTTAATTAAAATTTAGTTTTATTAGCTGAGGATAAGAAGCTAGGAAGATATAAAGTTAAAACGCAAAAAGAATGCATAAAATTAAGTAATATAAGAAAATAAAAATAAAAATAAGCAAAATTAGATAATTTTATGAAATTTCTAGTATTGAATAATTATGTTATTCTATGCATATATCAACCTAATATTTAATTATATGAATTTTATACCGGATAAATTACATTAATTCTATAAATATAACAACTTAATAACTACAACGCGTTTTTAATTTAAGATAATTCTGTTAATTCTCTGAATATATAATCAATCTAACGATAGAAACAGCTAACCAAATCTAACCCGTGATAATCATTAGATTAAATCTATTAATTTGTTTAATCACAAACCGTTAAAAAGAATATACTACTAGATTACAAAATATATATTTTTTATTTTTATAAAGCGATAAACTCAAAATATATACTCTGTCCTTTTCCATAGAAAGGACCCAGCAAAAAGTTTTAGCCGTAAATGGAAACAAAATTAAAGACGGCGTCTAATTCCATCTACGCTTTCACATCAATTAAAAAAAACTTCAAAACTACTTTTTTTTGTTAAAAGTATTAAAAAAAAAAATCACTGATTCATCAAAAACACAAAAAAAAAAAAAAAAAATCAATTTCACTGATTCATCAATGGATTTGAGAGAGAAAAAAAAAACGTACCGCTAAAAGCGATGCCGGAGGAAGCGACGACACAAGTCTGAATAACGGTGTTTTCTTGACGAGTAAACGGTTGTTTAAGAAAACCAGCTTTATTAAGAATCTTAGTCCAACTTTTAACAAAGAAGAAACCAAGTAAACCGGCGGAGATATTAAGCGACGGAATAATCCCAGTCGTTAGATTCAGTTTCATCACCACAAACGTGAACAGAATCGCGAGTATAAAACTCACGATTAGAGCTCTAAACGTGAGCTGTTTTTGCCACGGTGGTGGGATTTCGTGACTCGCTTCGAAGATTCTTTCGACGGAGATTTCTTCTTCTCCTTCGTTGGATTTAGATCCATTGAGATCGTCGTCTTTTTTGGATCGTTGTTCTACTTCCATGGCTTGTTGATTGAATGAATCAGATCTGAATTGTGTGAGGGGAGAGAGATTTTATAGAGGAGAGAATCTGAAGAGAAGAGAGCGGCGAGAGAAGAGGAATAAAAAGCTGGCGATTTTCTTATAACTGAATGATTCTATTGTTACTATATTTATAAGTCAAATTTGTGTGTGTGTGTTTTTTTTTTTAATTAATCTACGTGTACGTGGACTATGTTGTGGTGTGTGTACACACAGTGTAAATCCGATTTTTTTTTTTTTTAGAGTTAATTAAATTGATACATAAATGGATTTTTGGAGTAATCTTTTATTATGAAAAATGTCGTTTGAAAATTTGATTTCAAACTAATATCGTTTTAAATTTTAAAGGCATGTCAAAAACATATAGGCCGTGTTCTTTTGTGAATCGCTGTGACTAATACTAACGACCAAAAATATAAAGGAAAAAACAAAGAAAAGAGGTGAGAGAAGTAAAAGACTCGCTGCGACAGATCTGAATCGAGAGAAAAATGAGAAACTTGAATCGTTAGAATTTCTGGCATCTTCAAATATCATTGAATTACAATCGCTGCGATAGAGATGAAAGAAAGGAAAAGGGGAGGTGAAAGAGAGGTGAAAGCTTTTTTTTTAATCACTCTTACCTTTCGCTACGTCTCTTCACCGAACAACCTAATAATTGTTCATATATAGTGAGTTATACTTTTAATTTTGGAGGAGTAACCAACAGTTTTTATGAGTTAAGGATAAAATTACAAAAAATATCACTTTTGCAACAAATAATATATTATATGTATTTTTCTTCTTAGAATATTATATGAGTGTAGGATATTATCATTACAAATGTCTTTAAATATGAAAAATGTACGATATTATCGAGCATAATGGTTACATTCTACATAAACTATCACGAAATCATATGCACATTTACTCAAATAAACTGCATTTGTTATCTAAGTTTTGCATTTACTCAGGCCAAGCTATTTAAATTATCAGATTTCTTTTCTTTCCTTTGCAAAGATTATTATACAATATCTAATTACCAAATATATGGACAACAAAGAAGAAAATAGTAAAACATTTAAAGTAGTGGAAACAGAAAACATGTCTGAAAAAATCCAGTGATTATATTGCATGTTATGAAACCATTGTTCTTGATGCATGACCATATACGAAATGTATCTATGATCTCACTTGAACTCTAGCTTCTCTCTTATTCTTCTTTCATTTCTCTTTCCATATCTTCAAAACCATGCATATCGCCTTCTCTTCCCTATTCCATTTAACAATTTGCATATGGGAGATACAAAATCTTTAAGTTTAATGTTAATTGTCATTGAAAGAGAGAGAGAGAAACTCAATAAGTTATCAAGAAAATTTGAATCCTTTATATACTGCCATTAAAAAAAAACAATTGTCTTATTTTTTACATGTTTTGTTTAATAAGAAAAAAAGAATACACTATATGTGCTACATTCTTATAGTTATAGTATAATAATTTTAGATCTTTTTCTATTTATAATTATTAGTTGTTAATAGAATATATTGCGTGTTACTTTTTTGTATATCAATTAAGATTGAAGTATTTGGTTTATTATTTTCTAACCAAATCCGTTCTTTTCCCTCAAGAACTTATTGATTTTCTCTCTTTCTATAGAAATTGACAGTAAAATTTTGTTGTATCTCCCACATACATATTATAGATTGAACGGAGAAGAGGAAACCATATGGTATTGAAGAATGGGAAAGAAGAGTGGAAAACAAAAACACGGAGAAAACTTAAAATTCGAGTGAATCAAGAGATACATTTGGTACCTGGTCTGCAACAAGAACAATTTTGATATTTTATAAAATACAATATGATCATTAACCTGATTCGGATAGGTTTTGTTGCTCCATGTTTTAAATGTGTTTTGCTGTTTTCTTTATGATTGTTTAGTTAAAATAATACTCTGAAAAAAGAAATAGAAATCATTTTAATAGCGGAGATTTTAAAAGACGGGGTGATTTCCATTGTGAGTAGTTTCATCAAGATAAATTTAAAATATACCGAGAAAATAAGAACTCACAATCAAGGCTCTAAACATAAGCTAGCTGGTTTTTGCCATGGCGAATGAACCTTATGGCTCGCCTCGAAGATCCATCCCTTGCCGTGGCATTGAGATCATCGTGTTCTTCCTACATCGCTCCATAACCGCTGCTAAATTGGATCTATGCTAGCTCTTTGTTTCCTAAAGATGAGAGATTTATTTTCAATAAAGAAAAAATATGAACAAAATAAATAAAAATTGGAATATTTGAAAGTGTCATATTGTGATTCTATTGTATGTGAGAGAGAACGAATCTGTTTCACATTATATACTAGATAGATTTTTTTTTTAGATTATCTAATGATAGTAATCTACACGTATTAGGTAAAAAATCTTGGCTAATAATATTGACTAATAAATATAAAATGTGAAAGTTTCACTAAAAACATATACTAAATTATAATTGGAAACATATTTACACTCTCTCACTCACAAAATAAATACAATATGTTTCACATAATATATTTATTATATGTAATTTAGTCAAACTTTCACATTTTATATTTATTGGTCAATATTATTAGCCAAGATTTCTTACCTATTACGTGTAGATTATTATAGCTAGAGAATCTAAATGAAAAATCTATTTAGTAATGTGAAACAGATTCACTCTCTCTCTCTCTCTCTCACACACATAAAATAGAATCACAACACGGAACTTTTGAATATTCCAATTTTTATTGATTTAGTTCAGATTTTCTCTTTATTTAAAATAAACATCTCTTCTCTTGAAAATAGATCTAGATTTATGGATCGATCCATATTATTAACTTTATGGATTTTGGAATCAGGTCAATTCTGACGGATCGTAGATTGCATTGAATATTTGATATTATATATATATATATATATATTATTTGTATTTTCTTGAAAATATTTGAAATCTCTAATTTGATGGGATAAATTCCTCACACTTTCTTATAGAACATAATCGGCATATGCACAATTCTTTTGTTCAAAAATTGTAGCTGAAATGAGAATAAAATAAAATTTTATGAGATTTAATCGAACATTTGAAAACTATGAAATCGAATGAACATACACATTGTGAATATTTGATCGAGTTTGAGATCTCCTCGTCCATATAATCAATATCTCTCACAACATTTAATGAAACATAAACATCTTGTTTGAGATTTTTTTTCTTCTAAAATATGTGTTTGCAATGAAAATTGAAATAAGAAATTTTGAGATTTATTCAAATATTTGGGTAACTCTTATGCAGTCTAATGAACATACCTTTTGTAAATTCTTAGCAGAATTTTTGATCTCCTATTTGAAGTAGTCTGCTCTCACAGAATATAATCTGCACATGAATGTTTGTTCTAAATTTCTGGGAGGAAGTGAAAAGGAACAGAACATGGGATTTATTCATATATTTGAAAACATTGACATAAAAATGAATGAGCATACCTTTTGCTAAATGTTTAAGAGAATTCGATATTTTATGTGATATAATCAAAATCTCACAAAAAATGGTTTATAGAAATTTATCGCCTTATTGTAAGAAAAAAATTTGTTCGTAGGCGGCGGCTGAAATGAAAATGAAAAATAATTTTTTAGATTTTGAAAAATTTATATAGAGTTAAGCTTAACCTAGATGACTAACAAATTAAAACGCATTGAATAACGTCGTATAGACTATTTGATATATTGAAGCTAATAACAGGCTCAATCGTTATTAAAACATTAGGCCTTATAATGTTCTATAAAAGCTCAAATTTTATAGGAATGTTTTTATTAATTCTACGATTTTATAAAATTTGGACTCTTAAGTAAGGAAATTTTGCAAACAAATTATGGACCATATGTATTTGTACGTTAGGCACATTCGATGGTTAAAAAGCCCATAAATATATAGTGTTCAATTTTCAGCATAAATAAATTTTCAAACAAAGAAATGTATAAAATCACGTTTTGATTATTTAGGGTAGATGTTTACTTAATGAGTGTGGATCATCATGATTCTATATACTATGAATCTAATTTGGATAGAAAGGATCTATAATTTAATTTTTGTTTATATTAGATAGTTTAACAAAAATGAGAGCAAATTTTAAGATTTTAGAAAATTAGGGATCTATTTTGTAATAAACACTTTTTTGGGTTTTTTATACATGTGATAGATAAAACCTTTTAAACATCTTAGGCCCAACTTTCACCTTGCTCGATTAGTATTTAGCTTTGAATGCATCATTAACTTGCTTAGAATAACTAAAAATTTTAAGCAATGATTATATGTGAGGTGGGTTCCGACTATTCACATGATACACAAAATATTTGTGGTATTAGAACTTGTATAACTTGGACAAAATCGATATCAATTAACAATTAACCACACCAAAAAATTAGGTAAATAGAGAAATAAATCTATTGTTTGCTAATGTGAGTATGTCTATGTGAGGAATAATGAAATCTAGACTTAATGCATTTTAGATAATCCATGGTAATGCCTATAGTTGAGGATTTAAATTTCTAATAAAATAGTAAAGGATTTAATTAGCCCAAATAAATAGTTGAGGATTTAAATCAAATAAAATTTAAAAGGGACCTATATGATCAAATACAAAACTAGAGGGGTACTTTTCATAATAACATGAAACTTCAAAAAGATCTTCTTAATCTTCTTCGTTCACCGAATCTTCTTAGGTTAGGTTTGTCTTCAAAATCAGAAGTCGAAGAAAAAGACAAAGACGATAACAATGGCGTCATCATCATCACCATCCTCTTACCTCCGATTTGCGATCGCCGTCATAGCTCTTCTCTCAATCACCACCATCTCCGTCGCACGTCCTTGCAAAACCTTCCTCATCTCCTCATATTCCCTCTCAATAACCCCAGAAAACCCTAACCTCGAATCCGATTTCACCTCCACTCGATTCGTCACCGTTTTCACAATCCGTCGTCTCAATCCTCACCACATCGTTCCTTTCTTCGTCAATCGTCGTCACGAGACGCCACAGATCCAATCGGATCGTTCTCTCCCTTTGATCTCTGAGAATATCAATTCGTTTAGAGATCGAACGAGAGATATTCTAAGCGTCGTCGTCGCTCTGTTGTTCGGTGTTGGTTGTGGTGCTTTAACCGCTGCTACTATGTATCTTGTTTGGGCTCTTGTTGTGAATCGTCAGAGCTATGATTTTGATGAAGAAGATGATTATGAGAATGATGAATCTGATGCTGCTAGCTTGAAGAAATTGGGTTATGTTAAGATTCCAGCTCCAGCTCCGGTGAAGGAATCTGCTTGATTTGAGGTTGTGAATTCTCAGATTCTGCTTAATCATCTCATCATGATTTACGTTGTTATATGTTGTCTATGTTGCATCTACTTGATGGATTTATCTAAACCTAATATACTTAAGTATCATTGCTTTATGATTTGTAGTGGATGTTTGTTATATAAGTGTGATTATGAATGTTCGTTTTTATATGTTTATGGATGTATTCACTATTGTTGACACCAATGTGATTAGTTTATGAGCTTAATGGTTTAATCGTAGACGGAATCGAGGTCGATAAGCGGTGTTTCTGACTTGCGAGAACCTAAACTTGGTTGCAGGATTGTGTGGTTTAATAGCTTTCAAGCATTGTAAACTCCAGGGAGTGGTCTAGTTTTTGTTCTGTTTCTTGTTATCTTACGAACTAGCTAGTAGCGAGACCGATTAAGTAGGTTGCAGGATACGTGGATGATTCTCAATGATTACGATCTCTTGATTGCATAGCTTTCAAAGCATTGGGAGTGTTTAGTTTCTATTGCTTATGGTCATCTTTGTGTATGAATATAGCTTAAAGCTTGATGTTTAAAAATGCAGAGGAACAATGAGGTTCCTTATTTTTCTTTCTGGATCGATCCTTTGAACTTTTGGTTCTTCGTTTTGCTCTAGTCTAGCAGTGATTTGCCTAGTAACAATCTTTTGTTATCTTCTGTTTGTTTCTTCTAGTCCCTTGCTGTATATAAATTTGATTTGAGGTTGTTTCATGCATGTCAAATCTAGTCCCTATTGTTCTTGGTATAGATTTTCTTTATGTCAACACAAAAGCTTCAAGTTTTGCTTTCAAAATATACTCTTTTCTTATTTTTTCATAAAAGCTATTGACATCATTTGATTATGTGAACAAAGTTAGATTTACTTATTAGTCCCCTATCAATTCATTCGAATGTGTTGTGTGGCATCATACCTTAAAAGAAGAGTCATGATAACAATGAGTTAAACTAATAAACAAGGATGTTACGTTTAAGACTATGGGTCAATACAGAGCCTGGAAGATTCCAACACCCAACTTGCAAATGATACATTCATACAAATCGTCCAAATGAGAGAAGTAGAAGAAACATGTAGAAGAGATAATTTGGTTTGCCTAGAAATGGTACAGGTTCTGTGGGAAGGATCCGTTGCTGCCTTCGCCAGGCTCACCCATTTTCTGCACATCTTCCGGCGATAGTATCTTTATGTACCAAATGCTATTCACAAATGACCTGCAAATTTCACCAAATCAGTTACAGTTTTTTGTAATTCCAAATCTTATCTGCGATTAGAAAATAGTGTACTAACTACCAAAGATTGTCGCCGAGAAGAAGAATATCATCCTCCTTGTACTTGTCCACGAATACAAGCTGCAGCCTGATCTAAAGGCGTCTTCCAACAACCCTTTGATATCAAACATTTTACCCAACGCTTCTCTCAGCTCATGATAGCTGCTGAACTGAGAGATGTCGAGTGAATGAAGCAGTTTCCGTCACTGTCTAAGCTTTCGAAGAGAACGAGAGAGATAGGTAAGAGAGAGACAAAGAGATTTCACGTTTTATAAGGGACCCGGGTCAACCCGACTGGAGCCGGGTGAGAAGAGAAGAGTGTAGAGGGGACCTATTGACCACAATTATGGTGTTAGAGTCAGTACTGTACCAAGTCACCTCCTTATCTTCTTCACCTCCCTGGCTCCCTCTAATATTATTGTTTCCTTAATACAACATCTATTCATATTTTGTTAGTTGTTTGGCCCATAAAGCCCATTTGCAAATCTTGTTTGCATGTAGAGTCAAAACATGTAGTTCTATTAGTATGCGTAAAAAAACAGAAAGAAATTTATGTTGATTTTGATGAAAGCAAATTGTTTAACACTAGAGAAAACTTGTATTGATTAATAGAGAGACGAGAAGAGATTTTCCCAATCACACAATTTTTTATAGTGTTGATGTAGTTTTATTTTTTTGTGTAAATAAGTCTCAAATGTTTCTGTATCCTAGTCACACGAAGAACTAAATGTAGGGGTCATCTAACACCACTTGAATTTATCTTGAATTAGGTTCGATTCGTTTGCAATTCGCCTTAGTTAGATATTTGATATGTGTTAAGTGATTATTTTAACACATTTCATTGGTCTTTCTAATGTATATTATTGAGTCTTTTAATCAAGAACATATAGTTCTCTATGTGTTTTAGTATTTTTAGGTTTCTAGACCTGCTGGAATCAAAATAGGTATTTTGGGAGAGAAATGATGCAAAATGAATCAATTGAAAAAAAGAGGAGTTTCTAGTTGATTATAGATGCAGAGCTGCAGAGAAGCGCCAGAAATTTGGCTTCCGATGGAGGACTATCCACCAATAGATCTTCCTCATTTTTGGGCTCAATATAGATACGGATGTTAGCTTTCATCTTCAAGTGTGGTCGAGGAAATCCAACGGTCCGATCAGAAGTTATGACGACTCTACCGATCGGTGACAGCCTAGAACCGATCGGTGCCGAAGGCCCATTAACAACCGATCGGTTGGGCCCATAAACGATCGGTGGGCTGTCATTAAACCATTTGTTTTCTACTTTAGGGCACGTCTCTCTTCTATATAAATACCCCATGTATTTTAGCCGCTGAGGCATGTAATTTACTACGATTTTCTAAATCTAAATAGTTTTATTTTTTTCTTTATCTTTTCTTTATTGTTTTTTTTTTTTGATCAAAATCTTTTCTTTATTGTTTATGCTTTAGAATTCAGATCTCTTTGGTAGATCTCCTTTAGTACTCACGATCCCTACTCTACAATGATCATATGTACCTTGGTCATGTGTGAGTAGTCTTATCATGGAGTACTACCGATCAGTAAGGCATGATCCCATTCCCACCAATCGGTACTGTTCGATTTCGTCAACGGTTGGGAATCCCCATAGAGATCCAAGTATTTTACTGGCCTAAAGTATAGGTTCTCAGTCATGTTTTCTATTTGTTCCCCGCCTTTCGATTATTTTTATCGCCTTAGCCTGAATCTACAGTATTCTCTTATTGCCCACAATCTTGTTTAGCATAGCCATGGTATTGGACGAGGTGGATCTATCTAAAGAAAGGTAAAACATTTTTACGAGCCATACCCAGTGCAGTTATTAGTTTTGTAGAATTTATTAGATTCTGTTCTAAAATGCGTGATTAGGTTTTCTTTCATAAGAATCGAGCATTGTCGAAACTGATGGAAGCACGAAATCCCATCATAGAATTATCACTTAGCCATAGGATAATTAACGATAGAAATCTGATTTCAGGATCACTTAGAATCTTAACATATCATACACGTCTAAAATACACTCTCATGAGTTCTCTAATATTCAATTTCTTATATTATATTATATTATTTATTTTTATTATGTATTTTATTTTATTTTTGCAAAACCGTCTTGAGTTCTTGTAATTCTTTTTTTATCCTAACTTAGTTTAAGTGTTTGCAAGTTTTTGTGTGTGTTTTTTGGTCCTTGTGGATTCTATCCCTAAATACTACTGCGATTGCCTGTGTACTTGCAGTCTATATTACGGGTAAAATTTTATAGGTAATTTTACACGTGACAGTATGTTTGTTGTCTTGTGATTAGTCTAGGAGAAGAAAAATTCCCTACACGGAGGCTTGTTTCACTTAGGGATCGTTCAGATTCTAAAGGAGAACACATCATTATAGGATTGACGCCCATAGGAACCTTGCGTTGGTCCACTATATTTTCTTAACTACCAAGAAAAACCAAGAAGAGGAAGAACTTGATGATTATGTAAACGACCCAGACTACACACCCTATGATGCTTCAGGTATGGTTCCTTGTTAATGAATGAATAAATAGTGCTTTTTGTGCTTTTCTTGGGCGAGAAGACTCTATGACATTCTGAACTTTTCTTAGGTTTTGAAGATAATGACCAAATTAATGGTTTTGAGTTTGTTTAGATACAGAGCAAGCCTAATCTTTTGATTAAAAACTATTTCTAAAGAAATTTAAAACTTCTAAAAAGAAAAAAAATTTAATACATACATATAGAAAACTAAAATGTATATGAAAATATATATCATTTCTTTTTTAGTATTTTAGTTAATTCTGATAAATAAAAAAAGAAATTTATTTTTGGATCCTCCAATGAACATATGATGATATGAAGACTTTGCATATCACCATCAGTTTGTTCATTAATTAATATTTGATGAAAACACTCGATTAACAACAAATATCACTACACTAAAACTCAGTAATTATTTGTACGTACATACACAAAATTTGTATCAAATAGATTCGATAGAAACTACTACATTTTTTTTTTTTGTGCACAGAAACAACTACTGTTTATTTAGTCATATCCTAATTTATAACATCATAGTTGTTTGAAGAGATTCTTTTGATAACCTAACAAAACCATCAAACATGCAAATAGCCGTTGAAACTCTAAAACCTTATTAAAAGAATTTTGCTTTGAAAAAGGGAAAAAAGGTCAGATATACTAAGACATTGACTGCAGTGTATAACGGCTCCAATTTCAAAATTACTATCTTTACTAAAATAAATTAATTTCAGTTTGACCCCAATCTTCTTAAAATCTTTCAATCTCACCCCACTTTTATAATTTGAGAAAGTAAAGGACCAAATTCGAATATTTTCTGAAATAAAAGGACTTATGTCTGTCACAAATCGCATTACCAAACAAAAAAGTAATATTCTCAAAAATTTTTGAAGTTTTGAATCTTTTTGTCTTTTTGCACAAAAACATTCCCCTAAAAACTCTCTGGTTCTTGACTCACTTCTACTTCAAAATCTCTCTGTTCCTCCAAATTCTTTAGCACAAAATGGGTTGCTGTCTCAGCAAGAAACCTTCTCCTTCTCCTCTTCCCTCTAATGTCAGTTCTTGTTCTGTTAAACCCTCAGATCCCATCAAACCAGTGATTAAGCTTTTGGAAGAAGAAGCAAAACCCAAATCTGAGAAACTGAATCAAGAAGAAGTGATAAAACACAGAAGAAGTCATGAAGAGAGATCCAAGAAGACAGAATCAGATAAAGATTCTTCAGTTTCTTCTCCGGTGGCTGAGAAATCGAATTCTACACCGGTTGTGAGAATCTCGAGCTGTACTAAAGAAGAAGTTGATGCTATATTGATACAATGTGGGAAGCTAAGTAGAAGCAACTCTGCTGCTAAAACAAGAAGATACTCTGGTTCTAAGAGAAGTTTTGATTTTGACCAGAACGAGAGAATCCGCGGCGGCGATGCGGAGGAGGAAGACGGAATGCAGCGGAATCGTCACCGTGGAGTAGAGAGAGTTAATGGTTCGCCACGAGAACGGAGAAGACGAACTCCAAGTAGAGAAAGGGAAGATTTAAAGAGTTATCGATCGGGAAGCAGAGAAAGAGGAAACAACGGCGGTGGTGGTGGTAGGCGAGTGAGTAGATCTCCGGCGAAACGATCAGAGGTTCCAAACGCTAATTCGTGTGGCAGTTCGGTTAATTCGAGCAATAATAGACCGGGAAAGTTTGTTACGATTCCGGCAACGGATAAGAGTAACAATGTAGAGCCGTTGGTGAAACGGATTACGGTTAAGAGAAACATCGGAGACGCTTGTAGAATCGCAGCATCTCCAAGATCAAAGTCTTCGGCAAGAGCGGGGAATAATGTTCCCTCGCTAAGCCGGAGTAATTCAAGAAAGGCGGAACAATCACCGTATAGAAGAAATCCATTGGGAGAGATTGATCAAAACTCGTCGAAAATTGGATCTTGTAACACCAAGAAGATGATAGAATCTGTGAAACCTAATTCAAGAACAAGTAGAGGTCCAAGCCCGAGTCGTGCCGCAGTTGTAGAACTTACGAAACCTCCTCAAGATGTATTAAGCAGAAGCAGATCGTTAAGGAAATCGCGAGATTTCGATTTGGTATCAAACGAAGATAACAATTACACTGCATTGTTGTTGAAAGATATTCAGAATTTTCATGGGAAGAGTGTCGATGATAACGCGATTTCGCTGCCATTATGTGTGACTAAAGCTTGTTCCATTGTTGAAGCAGTGGCTGATCTTAACTCTATGACCAACAACACTTGTTTGAGCTCTGATTCGAGCCGGTTTCGGTTCACATCGACTGCGAAGAAAGCGGATCTTATGGAACCAAGTTTTGAGAAGTATGTGACTGTGAAGAGAGGTGGTTCGTTGGAAGAATCATCTGGTAGCAACAATGTTACATGACTAGAGATTTACTTCGAGCAATAACACAAACTCGTGTTGTTGCGGTTTAATAAGGAGAATTTGTTGTTTTGCTTGTCTATTGTTATTGTTGTTTCGAAAGTTGGTTTATTTTGTATTCACTTTGTCAATTTCAATGAATCTTCTTCTCTTCTTCACTTGGTCGTAGGCACGGGTATAAAACCCGAAAACTGAACCGGAATCAGACCGAAAAATCCGTTCTAAAACTAAACGAATATTTATAAAACCCAAACGCATTTTAAAATAGGTCTACCGGAATTATCCGAACCAAACCTAAACCGAACAATATATCTAAATAACGGCAAATCCGTAGTTGTATTTGTCAAAATTATACAATTTTTGCAAAATTGAACCAATTTTTATTAAAATTGAACAAATTTTTTGTTTTTTGTTTTTTTTTTTCCAAAAACCGAAACCGAATAGTCATACAACCCGAATGGATACTAAACTTTCCTACCCAAATCCTAAAAACCCCAACCGAATCCAATCGAAAACCCGAATGGTGTCTTAAACGGTTCGGTTCAGGTCAATTTTTTTGGAATTTCGGTTTGGGAAAAATTTGTCGAATTAAACCGGATTAAATGTCGGTTCGGTTTGAGTGTTCTTAAGGTGAATCTAACCTACGCAACTAAGCCAAACACACGCCGGAGAGTTTTCTGAGAACAGTGAGGAAAAGGTTTTTTAGGGTTTTTACCAATCAGAATCTCCGTAAAGGAACGAGTTTTAGATTCGGAAGCAGCAAAGGTTTGAGCTTTTTCTCTCTTTCGTCTTCCTCATACGTTTCTTCTGAATACCCTTGAAACCCTCCGATGTGAAATTCATAGGAACCTAAACCAATTTTACATTTGGTTCTTTTCTGATTTGGGTCGAATTACGTTGAAATTAAGTTTTGTTTCTTGTAATTCTGGGTTTATGTTAATTTTGGTGAAATCTCTCATCGAGAGAGATACAAAATCTGTTGATTTTTGTTGTTATCAATAATGCACACCAAGTGTTTGATGAAATTCCTAGTCTAATATTTTTTAGTAATTTCAGGTCATATAGTTCTTTGGACTGCTAACATGGCAACAAATACTGGACTTGAGGATCTTGTCAATCGTAAGTTAGTCTTTTTTTGCCATTAAGCAGGATTCAGAATTGATTTGTTGATGTTCTGTCACATGAATTGTCTAAAAATCTTATCTTTTGACTGTGGTTGCAGAGATTATTTCGGTGATTACAAATGATGGACGCAACATTGTGGTATGTTATACTCTCTTGTGTGTTATTTGGTTTAGAACTCCTTATGTTAAAGAATGTATATTAGTAAAGAGAACATTGTCGATTTTTTTATATTTTTTTTCAGGGAGTTCTTAAAGGTTTTGACCAAGCTACAAATATAATCCTTGATGAATCTCATGAACGCGTGTTTTCCACTAAGGTTAGCCTTCTGATTTTTGTTTTTAAGTAATTCATCTGAACTTTTCGATGTTACCAAATTGAATGGGTGCAAATACATTTTTGTTCAAGTAAATTAGCCAGTGTATGACCTGAAAACCTTGTTGGTTTGTATCCATGAATGGCGATGATGTAGTAGAGTTCTCAATGTCTCCATATAAAACGAGGAAAATAGATGTACTAGCTCAGTAGGATGCTAGTTTAACTTTGGTTTATTGTCAAAGCTTCTTTATTCGTCTGGTGTTGGTCATTAAATTGGTAGTACATTCTTGCTAGTAATGTACATTGCTTGATTTAGTTGTGTAGTGCCATCTTTTCAATGAGGAACAAACACAGTCAGATATTTAAGATAGGCCTTGTCTCTACTTTGTTTGGTGAGAGAATAGTGAATAAAGAAATAATTGGCCTCTGAATGGAAGTATTTAAATCAGATAGTGTGGATACCATTACATATATGGCGATGGAGCTTACACGGTAACAGATTTAGTGTTGATATTCTTCAAATGTTATAACTGAATGAAAAATATTGTGAGTTCACTTGTCAAAAGCTTTAGCTAGTGCTAGGTGAGTCAAATATATATTGGCAGTGTGTATACATGATCACCTTTTGTTTTCACAAGAAGCTTAAAGGTTTGATTCATGTCTGTTTTCTTGTTTGCGCTAAGAGTATGTCAGGTCATGTTGATACTTCATTAGACCAATGTTATTGGAGGTTTTTGGTGTGAAGGCAGCAGAATTCTGTTAAAATGATGGATATTGGAATTAGGATTGAGACCTCTTACTGTCTTCATCTTTTCAGGAAGGAGTACAACAACATGTGTTGGGTTTGTACATTATCAGAGGCGACAACATGTAAATCTTATCCTCCAGCATCAGTGATTTTCTAACACTGCAATTGTTTTGTTTTTTTTTGTTTTATTAAAAGTTTTGTGTCATCTTTGATCAGAGGTGTTATCGGGGAGCTGGACGAGGAGCTTGATGCTGGTCTGGATTTGTCAAAGCTGAGAGCTCATCCGTTGAAACCCGTCGTTCATTGATTGAAAATAGTTATGGTGAGAAAGCCTAATTCTCATTCAAAGCCTTAAAAACAAAGAGAAAATTTCATTGTAAACAATTTGGATAGTTTGTTTTGATGTCTGGACATGTCTTGTTTGTGTATCCTAAGGACAAAAGCTATATGATATTTATATCTTAACGTTTTTGGTCTGAAAGATCGTCGTTGACTTTTTTTAAGTTTCTCTTTAAGTTTCTGTAGGTTGTATCAAAATAAAATCCAGTTCTTTGATTACAAAAGAAACTTTTATTATTTACCAAATTTATTATACATTCAAATTGCAATTATAAAAAAAAGAAAACGAGGAACTAGTTTCTGGTCGCTCACAAATCACAATGTTGTTGCAATTTCATCTAGAAGGATAAAATATCCATCATCAAATCTATCAACATCAACAAATGGCCGTATTTTAAACTTAGAAGCATCATACATTTTGGGAGATTGACACAAATAGCCCCAAAAAAGTTATTTTTTCCAAAAATAGCACCTCATTTGAAAAGTTCCACAAATAGCACCATAAACTTCAATTAAACCTAAAGAAAATATAAGATAGAAAATAAAAAAGAGAGCAAACACTAATCTAATATTAAATTGAATCAAAATTATTTTTAAATAGTAGAAATATATACCCTAATTTGGAAATAGGGAACCCAAATATAATACCACAAACTAATATTAAAATAAAAATCTCTTTTAAATGGTGAAAATATATACCCTAAATTGGAAATAGAGAACCCAAATATAATACCATAAACTAATATTAAAATGAATCAAAATCTCTTTTAAATGGTGGAAATATATACCCTAAATTGGAAATAGAAAACCCAAATATAATATTTTAAATTTATTTCTAATTTATTTTGTTGAATAGCTTTTATATAAAAGTTGTGGTATTATTGAAAAACAAAGCTAGTGATAAAAATTTTAGAACAAAAACACTAATAGTAAGTTAAGTAGTGCTATTTTTGGAAGTTTATGGAGTGTGTGCTATTATTGTCAATAAAACTTGTTTTAGGACCATTTTTAGGAATTTCTCATACATTTTCTATAAGACAACAATATAAATATTAACTTAAGATGTCATTCTCCCATAGTCCCATCATACAAGTCGTTGGTTTTGGTAATAACTCGTCAAAAGAAAAAACTTATGATTTTCCTTGGAGTCTTGGGTCTTCTTTTACTATTCCAATGTAGTGTTTTTCATATTAAAGTGTTATCAGAAGGTTTTGATATTTAATTCTTTTCTTTTTTGGTATGATGATTTTTAATTCCTAAATGATAATAAAGATTCTGACAAAACATAGGTGCAATCTAGTTGGTTTTTAAATGAAGAACAAAAGAATAGTGTTCTAGAAATTTTCGTTGATAACGATTGATAGTAAACAGAAACACTCAAAATAAATTAATAATCATTGGGGCCTGAGGGATATCGAATGGAATTTTATTTGCAATAATATTAATAAAACAAAAACAAAATTCAGTGGCATGTTAACAAAAAAAAAAAAAATAAAAAATAAACATGACGAAATGCATGAGAACACTACTGCATAAGTCTTAAGGGATTAGGTCAACAAAAGTAGATCTTCATCAAATGTATTTTGACTTTCTAATGTATCTACGAATCAAACTATATACATCTAATTTTAAAAAAACGCTATTTTCTCAAAGACAATTTGATGGTTAAATATGTGAAATTTTATTTTGTAGATTTAAGTAACAATCAAATATGAAAAAAAAATATTCGAGAAAATAGAGAGTAAGAGTTAACATGCATGAAAGAGCAAAAGAGTAAAGAGAAATTATATGAAATAAGAAGAAAGAAATAGCAATTGGAAAATATCTCAAGTGGATTTTCCATCTATATTGCAAGTTCACATACATGAATTACATAAAAAATCTTTGATACCTACCTACTAATGAATTTTTTTATTTGATGGGTTCAAATTCAATTTCCATAAAAGACCGCTACCTAAACACACAAGCAAATTCAGATTACACGTGTGACATGTTGTATGGAAACGAATGTACTCGTTTTTCATTATCTTTATTCCTCAAATAATTAAACAAAATAGGTTATATATAATAAGTCTCTATACGTTGAAAAGTTCTTCCTTATTGACTTTAAAAACTCCACAAGGTCCCTACTTATATTAATTTCCCAAGCGCCTAAGTAAAATCTACAAACAAAGCTTCTTCTTTTTTGGTGTCATCAAGATTCTCCAAAAATGTCTCAACACCAAAAAATCTATCCAGTCCACGATCCAGAAGCCCCAACGGCACGTCCAACGGCTCCTTTGGTTCCTCGTGGTTCCTCAAGATCAGAACATGGAGACCCATCCAAAGTCCCTTTGAACCAACGGCCACAACGGTTCGTACCGTTGGCTCCTCCAAAGAAGAGAAGAAGTTGTTGTTGCAGATGCGTGTGTTACACGTTCTGCTTCCTCTTGCTTCTTGTTGTTGCAGTAGGCGCATCGATTGGTATACTATACCTTGTCTTTAAACCGAAGTTACCGGATTACTCTATTGACCGGTTACAGCTAACCCGGTTTGCATTGAACCAAGACTCGAGTTTGACTACGGCTTTTAACGTGACCATAACCGCTAAGAATCCGAACGAGAAGATTGGAATTTACTATGAAGATGGGAGCAAGATTACTGTGTGGTACATGGAACATCAACTAAGCAATGGTAAGTCACTTTTGGTTTACTCCGATTTGCTTTCTTTTGGTTTCTAAACGTAGGATAGTTTCAAAATCTTAAATCCAAACCGGTTTATTTGGTTGACTCCGGTTATTTTCCTTTGGTTTGGTTCCTATAGGAAGGCTTTAAAACTCTATTCAAGGATTTTCGGTTTATGAATAATAATATCAAAAATAAATTTTATATATTATGGATGGTTTACTTTGGTTCAGATTTGGTTTCATTTTAGATTAGGATTTAGTCAAATATATTTTTATTCATTTTCAAACAAAATTAGGTATATGTAGTTTTTTTGTTGGGTTCATATTCAATATTTCGGATTGAAAAGAGTTAATTCATTTAAATCATATAAATATTATTGTTTTTTCAAATCAATTATTTTGGGTAGAGTTGGATCATACCGATTTATCCGGATTGAACACCCAAAATTAAACGAATTTATTTCTGTTGTCTGGTTTCTTGTTTGATTATAATTGGTTTACAGCTTACCAAACCGGGTCTTCTTATAGATTAAACTTCACTGAACTTTTGTGATTTTTTTTTGAATAGGGTCGTTGCCAAAATTTTACCAAGGCCATGAAAATACGACAGTGATATATGTAGACATGACTGGTCAAACACAAAATGCATTGAGTTTAAGGACGACATTAGAAGAGCAACAACAAAGAACCGGCAATATACCATTGAGAATTAGAGTTAACCAACCGGTTCGGGTTAAATTCGGGAAGTTGAAGCTCTTCGAGGTGAGATTCTTGGTCAGATGTGGTGTATTTGTTGATAGTTTGGCTACAAATAATGTTATTAAGATTCAGAGTAGTAGTTGCAAATTTCGACTTAGGTTATAAATCTGTTTTTTTATTTATAAATTGATATCGACATATAGAGGGAATTTTGTCAGATATAGTACATAGTTCTCCTCTAAACTACATTATTGTGTCTCATACCTTTGTTGTATAATAAAATTACTGATTTTTGTTACAAATAAAGTTGCTTCGTAGATGTTGATATATTTACTTTAATTCCTTATTATTGTGGAGTTGGACTCGGATTTTATACCAATCATCCATAATTTTATACCATGGTCCATCTTGATAGTTTCAATCATTTCATTATTTATAAATAACATGTAACTACAATACTTCATTCATTATTCAATCCATCCACATAAGTCGCTAGGCGATAGCCTTTTGTTTTGTATTTCATTGATTTTTTTTTTAGCACTGTTTGGTGTGAAATACTTGCTCTAAATTTCAATATGCAGCAAAAAATGTGGAAATCCATTGATACAAACTACATAAAGCAGTTAAATAAACAAACAGAACATGTCAAAGCCAAGAGAAGAAATGTGTCTTTGATTTACAAAGTTTATTTAGTAGATACCAAGTCTTGAAAGAAACAAGTCGAAATAAAATTCCAATAGGATAACAAAAACCTTTTTCAGACGAAGAACAAATGGTTCTCAATATATGTGTGCTGCTTGAATATAGCTTCATCCACCACAGACATAGACGAGTCTATATGTAGATTCTAATTTAGGTGTTCTACTTAGATATGTATTATAAATAAATAATTGATCTAAACACATACTAGCTCAGAGATGTTAGATTCTTCTACTATTATTCTACCGTCTGTTTAGGATATAATTAAATTTAATATATCATCTATTTTTAATGATGATTTGACTAATAATATTCTTTTACGTTGTTGGTCTAGCGTGTATCTATTTATATATAGATGTAATAAACAATCCGTTTCCATCTTAACGGTTTTTTTCTAATATGTCGCAAATTCAAAATTAATTTTGTGTAACTTCTAATTTCTCTATAAATATATATCATATCACATAAAACATATAAAACAAAAATGTGGATAATTTCCAACTTCCAAATATTCATCATATCTCTCAATATAGATCTCATAAATATGATTACATTATTGACAAAAATGATTAAAACTATAAATCATATATACTCGGAGATAGATTTCATATTTAATAGAGCAAGGAAGATATTTAGAATGTTAAAAATTTGTCTAAATCTTAACGGATTTTTCTAATATGTCGCAAATTCAAAATTAATTTTTGTATAACTTCTAACTTCTAAATATATATATCAGATAAAAAAAAATGTGGATAATTTTCAACTTCCAAAATCATCATATCTCTCTATATACATCTCATAAATATGATTACATTATGGAAAAAATGATTAAAACTGTAAATCATATATACTCAGGGATATATTTTATATTTAAAAGAGAAGGAAAGATATTTAGAAATGTTAACAATCCGACTAAATCTTAACTGTTTTTTCTAATATGTCGCAATTCAAAATTAATTTTTGTATAACATATGATATCTAAATATATACACATATCATATCACATAAAATATATAAAACAAAAATGTGGATAATTTCTAACTTCCAAATATTCATCATATCTCTCTATATAGATCTCATAAATATGATTACATTATTGACAAAAATGATTAAAACAATAAATCATATATACTTGGGGAAATATTTCATATTTAATAGAGAAATGAAGATATTTAGAATGTTAACAATCCGTCTAAATCTTAACGGTTTTTACTATGATTTACATTATGGTTCATAATGTCCGTGTGCAGGTTGAAAATAGCTTCATCCACCACAGACGTACACGAGTATATATGAAAATTTATGTGTTCTGCTTAGATAAGCATTATAAATAAATAATTGATCTAAACACATACTGACTCAGAGATGTTAGATTTTTCTACTCTTATTCCATCATCTGTTTAGAATATAACTAAATTTCATATATCATCTATTCTTATGGACGATTTGACTAATAATGTTCTTTTACATTGTTGGTTTAGCGAGAATCTATTTATATATAGATGTTATAAACAATCCATCTACATCTTAACGGTTTTTTCTAATACATCGCAAATTCAAAATTAATTTTTGTAATACTTCTAAATATATATATATATATATATATATATATATCATATCACGTAAAACATATAAAACAAAAATGTGGATAATTTCCAACTTCCAAATATTCATCATATATATATATATATATATATATATATATATATATATATATATCTATATAGATCTCATAAATATGATTACATTATTGACAAAAATGATTAAAACTGTCGAGTTTCTTCATGTGCCTAAAAGATTTTAGAAGCAACCACGACAAAAGCTGCCTCTTGTTCTTCCTCAAAGCCTTGAAGATCACCAAAACACTCTTGTTTCTAGTTTTGCTTTGTTTGATTCATAAAGGAGAAGTCTTTGTATTCGATATTGTAGAAGTAATCTCTAAATAACTATTTGTTGTTAATCTTTTTATACATATGAGTTTTCTAAACCTTATTCTCATGATTCTGTTAAACATTGAGTAGTTTACTTATTGGGTTTAAAGGGTAAATCAAAGGGGAGCAATGATCGATTAGTTTAAGTTGCGATTTATAATGTTTAATTTGTTTACAACGTTCATTTGTTCTGAGCTTAATCCTAATGCATGTAGTTAGCGTCATAAACTAACTTTGATCACATGTAGGTAAACTTCTTTACCCGAGAGTTTATTTATTAGAATCAAGGACTTGGATGAGTATCGTGTTATAACATGCACAAGTTGAGTTATAGAACTTTATGGAAATTATCAAACTTGCTTATATTGCTAAGATATATGTGTTGTTGCATGCATTATTTGAGTAGTAGAGTATATAGACTTTAGAAAATTGACTCTATGATTTATAGATTAATTGTTCATCCGTGCTTCGTAGTCTAGGATTTAGAAGTGAACATACATTCACCTTAGATTTCTCTTATTGATTTACCTTACGATTTATTTGCTTCATTTGTTTATGTCTGTGACACCAAAACAAAACCCCTTTCATATTATCTTTCTAGCTTTAGTGTATTCTGAAGGATTCGTAGAACAACAACCTCTCTCTTTGAGATTCGACCTTTTAACAGTATAACCAGTTAACTGTGCACTTGTAGTTGTCTTGTCTATTTGAGGTAAAATATTGACAAATATCAAATGGATGGATCTAAGAACGCCACTCAAGAGTGTGAAAATTCTTGTGGTGGGTTCAAGAGAGACATTGACTCACCATATATTCAAGCAAAATCATGTTACAAAATGAAAACAAATAAAGGTTTTATATGTACTAATATTTTTAAAAATTATTAACCAATATTTAATAAAATTTTACTAAAATGCAAAATAAAAAAATATCATAAATTTTTATACTTGAATAAAATTAAAAAAATTTAAAAAATAATATCATAATTAAAATTTTTTATTTAATCTATAATTATCCAACCAATAAAATCAATAAATCCCTAAACCAAACAATTAATATCTACAATTCCAAATCCTAAAATCTAAAATTCCAAATCCTGTAATTCTAAAATCACAATCTATATTCAAAAATCACAATTACAACATCTAACAATAATATTTACAATTCCAAAACTGTGTAATGCAGAAGCTAGCGAAAATTGTTGAAATGATGAAATTAACCTTGACCACATGTTTGGAACCAACGCCGATAAAGGCCTCTTTTCTTTTGTTACTTCTGGTACTAGATTGACAATTTCGATTATGAACTGATATCTTAATGAAAAAGTAAGGTATGCGAGACATAATGATGCACGAGCTGATGTCGTCTATCATCATTTCATTCTTTTCATATACGATAAATCGACACTTGAACAACAAAAAAGAAAGAGATAAATAAGACTATTTGGTGAGATTGGATATGGATAACTCAAGAGACTATCTCAATGATCCAAACATATAGAGAGACCTTTGCTGCTACGTAACAATCATGACTACACCTCCATCATATAAATAACCGACTTTTCAGTCAAATCGAGTTTGTGTACCATGATTTAAAACTCTTAGTTCTATAGAACAACTATATGGATAATTCCTTAGTTCTCTACAGAATAGACATGAACTAACGTTCTCTAACCAATAACAAATTCTTGTAGAGCAAACAAATAAATATAAAGTCATTTCTTAAAAACAAAAACATTAGCATATATAAAAAGTTGTCTTGTTATTATTCAAAACATTTATTCAATAAAAATAGATATAAAATAAGCTTTATATATATTAAAAAGACACAACAACCATTGACTAATGAATTAGTCGTATGGCTTAGGTCATAAGCCGCAAACTACTAATTGCATAAAGTTAAATAAATTCAGAAAAAAGAATAGAAAATTATGATCTACTCCAACGATATTTGGGTCCTGCCGGATTATTGTAATCATTAGTAAACAATATCACACTCCTTCTGAAAAACCATGCACGTAGTTGATCACATTGAGGAGCAAGTGTATTTTGACTGTATACTGGAATCTCCCTATAAAACCGCATGTGAGGTGGTCCGTGTTTAAAAAGACAATTCCATTTTGTTATATTGAATCCTTCATCCTTGAGTGTAATGATTCTAGTAGCGTTGTAGTCTAGGTATAGGACTCCTAAATCTATTTTCTTGGAACGACAATGATATTGGAGAATTTCACCAGGACCGAGTCGGTTCCTAATTACTATCTTGTTTTCTTTACAAGCTTCATTTACTCCATAATAAGTAGCCGTAACTAACATGAAAAATATTAAACGATTCATTTTTGTATCTAAAAGTAATTATTGGAGTAATAAAGGCATCAATTTGTAGTATTTATAATTTATTTGTGACGCTTATTTAGTAACTAATCTTTTTATAGTATTAATCAAATTTAGACACAAACACGAATGTTGGCCAAAAGAAAAATAGACACAAACATGAAAAAATTAGACCTCTGGTTAGAAGAGATTTTAGTGTCGAAATCTATGGTTGACCAATAAGAAGAAACTAAAGAATTAATTTTAAACATTACATTTGACCACAAAACCCAAATTAAACCATATCAAAAGTTTAAGATATAACAAATGTCTTGTAAATTTATTATTTTAACATTATTCTGAATACATGGTGTGTGATAAGAAATATTTTATTTTGATTTAAAGACAAAAGAGGTGTAACATATATAAATTTACATATAGCAAAAAAGTAATAAAACATTTGGGAATTTTATCTTAAATGAATAGTAAATTAAAAAGAAAAATTTGTTAATTATTTCAAGGTTAAAAGGATGATTTTCAAATATTTTAAACGTTACGAAGCTTTTACTGGTTTTAAGGTATAATGCACGAAAAGACTACAAAAACTCGTTTTGGGACAGTTTCAGAGCCTCCGAAGTTTAACATCTGTTGAAGGCCTTCCCAAAAGTCTAATCAAGATATCTTGGATGCTTTGGAAAACTAGAAGAGTCACGATCTGCAACGAAGTAAAATCACACTCATACGATCAACTCGTGATGTTAAGTGCTCGATTGAAGAGAGTTATGTCTTGTACCGATCACAAAGCGTGTGATCATGCTGATGCTACTCTTGGGACCGGTCATGACCAACGTGACCAGGCTCAGCTCACTCTTGGGACCCATTACGGACAACGTAAAAGCCTTCAATAGACTTCTTGCATCAAAAGACATAAATACCCGTTCATAACCTAAAAAGGATGAGTCTTAGAGTTTCTTCATGTGCCTAAAAGATTTTAGAAGCAACCACGACAAAAGCTGCCTCTTGTTCTTCCTCAAAGCCTTGAAGATCACCAAAACACTCTTGTTTCTAGTTTTGCTTTGTTTGATTCATAAAGAAGAAGTCTTTGTATTCGATATTGCAGAAGTAATCTCTAAATAACTATTTGTTGTTAATCTTTTTATACATATGAGTTTTCTAAACCTTATTCTCATGCTTCTGTCAAACATTGAGTAGTTTACTTATTGGGTTTAAAGGGTAAATCAAAGGGGAGCAATGATCGATTAGTTTAAGTTGCGATTTATAGTGTTTAATTTGTTTACAACGTTCATTTGTTCTGAGCTTAATCCTAATGTATGTAGTTAGCGTCATAAACTAACTTTGATTACATGTAGGTAAAATTCTTTACCCGAGAGTTTATATACTAGAATCAAGGACTTGGATGAGTATCGTGTTATAACATGCACAAGTTGAGTTATAGAACTTTATGGAAAAGAATCGAACTTGCTTATATTGCTAAGATATATGTGTTGTTGCATGCATTATTTGAGTAGTAGAGTATATAGACTTTAGAAAATTGACTCTATGATTTATAGATTAATTGTTCATCCGTGCTTCGTAGTCTAGGATTTAGAAGTGAACATACATTCACCTTAGATTTCTCTTATTGATTTACCTTACGATTTATTTGCTTCATTTGTTTATGTCTGTGACACCAAAACAAAACCCCTTTCATATTATCTTTCTAGCTTTAGTGTATTCTGAAGGATTCGTAGAACAACAACCTCTCTCTTTAAGATTCGATCTTTAAACAGTATAACCAGTTAACTGTGCACTTGTAGTTGTCTTGTCTACTTGAGGTAAAATATTGACAAATATCAAATGGATGGATCTAAGAACGCCACTCAAGAGTGTCAAAATTCTTGTGGTGGGTTCAAGAGAGACATTGACTCACCATATATTCAAGCAAAATAATGTTACAAAATGAAAACAAATAAAGGTTTTATATGTACTAATATTTTTAAAAATTATTAACCAATATTTAATAAAATTTTACTAAAATGCAAAATAAAAAAAATATCATTGACAACAAAACACCTTATGAAAAGTTAACATCTAAGATCCCAGAATATCATGCTCTTAAAGCTTTTGGTTGTCTATGCTACTGTTCTACATCCACTAAGTCTAGAAATAAGTTTGAACTTAGAGCTAAAGCCTGTATTTTCTTAGGATATCCATCAGGTTATAAGGGTTACAAGCTACTAGATATAGAGACATACTCAGTTTCAATTTCTAGACATGTTATATTCTATGAGGATATTTTTCCTTTTGCATCATCTACTATCCCGGATGATACAAAACATTTCTTTCCTCATATTTCTCTCCCTGCACCAAACACTGATGGACATTTGCCTCTAGTGCAACCATCTTCTGATGCTCCTCACAATATTGATGAGTCATCTTCTTTGATTTCTGTTCCTTCTGAACTTAAATCTACTAGGCAGAACTGCCTTCCCATTTGCAGGACTTTCATTGCTATAATAGTACTCCTACTAATACTAATCTCCCTATAAAGACTTCTTCTTATCCATTAGCAAATTATATATCTTATACTTCCTTATCTGAGCCTTTCAATGCCTTCATAAATATCATCACAAATACTACTATACCGCGAAAATATTCAGAGGCTAGGCTGGACAGGGAAGTGAATGATGCTATGAGAAAGGAAATTGGAGCTTTTGTGAGAACTGAAACCTGGAGTGTTTGTGATTTACCTCCTGGTAAGGTAGCTATTAGCTGCAAATGGGTTTTCACCATTAAATACCATGCTGATGGAAGCATAGAAAGATTTAAGGCGCGTTTGGTGGCAAAAGGGTATACTCAGCAAGAGGGAATAGATTTCATTGACACTTTTTCTCCAGTAGCTAAGATGGCTACTGTGAAACTCATTCTTTCTCTCGCACCAAAAATGCTTTGGTCCTTACATCAAATGGATATCTCAAATGCATTTTTAAACGGTGACCTTGTTGAGGAAATATACATGCAATTGCCTCCTGGTTATGCTGAAATACAAGGAGAAGATGTTCCTCCTGGTGCAGTATGTCGTCTACATAAATCGATTTATGGTCTTAAGCAAGCCTCTCGTCAATGGTTTATCAAGTTTTCAACAACCTTGGTGAGTTTTGGTTTTGCTAAATGTCATGGAGAGCATACTCTTTTTGTGGAAGAATCTGCAGGCAACTTCTTGGTGGTGATTGTTTATGTCGATGACATACTTATTGCCAGCACTAATGATTCTGCAGTTGCTGAATTGAAAGTTCAACTTAGCTCTGCATTTCAATTGAGAGATCTTGGTCCTCCTCAGTTTTTTCTTGGCATTGAGATTGCAAGAACTTCTGAAGGAATCTCTCTTTGTTAGAGAAAATATGTTCTGGATTTGTTGGCTGCTACTGGTTTTTCTTATTGCAAACCTTCCTCAATACCTATGGGGCCTAACCAGAAACTTTCTCAAGATAGTGGTGTTCTTATTCCTGATTCAAAACAGTATCGTCGTCTCCTTGGCAAACTTCAATATTTGTGTCTTACCAGACCATATATAACCTTTGTAGTATCTAAACTTGCACAATATTCAGCTGCTCCAAGAGATATTCACCTTCAGGCTCTTCACAAAATTTTAAGATACTTGAAGGGAACCATTGGTCAAGGCTTATTCTATGGTGTTGATGCTAATTTTACTCTGCGTGGGTTCTCAGATTCTGACTGGGGCACTTGTCCAGATTCTCGGCGATGTGTTACTGGTTTTGCTATTTTTCTTGGTAACTCTTTGGTTTCTTGGCGTTCTAAGAAGCAGGATGTGGTTTCTATGAGTTCAGCAGAAGCTGAGTACAGAGCCATGAGTGTTGCAACTAAGGAAATCATTTGGCTGGGATACATACTTACAGCTCTTAAGGTTCCTTTCACTCCTCCTGCATATATGTACTGTGATAATGCTGCTGCATTACATATTGCTAGCAATTCTGTTTTCCATGAGAGGACAAAACATTTTGAATTCGATTGTCACAAAGTCAGAGAAGCCATTGAAGCTGGTGTTCTCAAGACCATGTTTGTCAGAACTGATAACCAGTTGGCTGACATACTAACTAAACCTCTATATCCGGGTCTTTTCAAAGCAAACAATAGCAAGCTTGGAGTTCTTAACATCTATGAAGCTCAAGCTTGAGGGGGGCTATCAGATTGTACATATAATCCGGTTTATTCTCTTTGGTTAAGTTAAGATAGAGATTGTATACGATTTAGTTGGTAGAGTGTATAGAGTATAAATACATACTTGTAACTAACTTTTACATTTTGAGAAATATAATTCATTTCACAAGATTCTCTTTGTTCTCAAACTCTAATAAACAAACATCATAAAAAGCTTTACAAATTTTGTTTTAATTTCAACATTTATTAGGACATTCCTATTATCGTATTTTGAAATTAATTTTTCAATAAATAATGTTAAAAGAATCATAAATGACTTTATCTAGGCTACAATCTTTTTCAGATATTTGGATAGGTAATCAATACATAGATTTCCTGAACGCTATCGGTGTGTATAGAGTGTACAATTTGTATTGTGTGGTTCGTATAATTATTTTTTTTAGTAAAAAAATCATTGTTAGCGAATTTGATTTTTTTTTTAAAGTTACTTTGGAAAATTAGTAATGAATTAGAGCCATACTTAATTTGGTTTGCTTTCTCCTACTTAAGTTGATTTCAGTTTTTTTTTTTTAATTCCGTTAGTAAAAATTAATCTAAGACCAATTAAGCTTGCATAAAGAAATGGGGTTTTGTTTTTTTTTTTTTTTTTTAAAATTTGAGAAATGGTTTTATTACATGAGAGAAATGGTTTTATTACATGAGAGATTCTGTTTTTTTTTTTTGGAAATCTAGGCAATACTTGGTTTCATTGCCCTCTCATGTTGACAATACTGTGTGTCTTGGCCTCTCAAAGTGTGTTGACACACTTACCCTTGAGGTGGCCCAATGATAAAAGTATGATTTTACGTTTCCTTTCAAACCCCGCTACGTAATCGTCATGTTTACGGAACTCACGTTATGTAGAGTATAAAATATTCTAGAAGTCGTAGGAAAACATTTTTTATAGGTTCCATGAATCTTTAGGAAGATACAATATAATTTTCACAATTTTGAGACCGTCAATATATAAATTTACAAAAAATTCATACTGTAATCGGTTAATTCCAAATTCCCGCGAATCACGTATATCTTCCATTCTTACACAACTTGAAGTATTGATTACTTCTGTCAGTGGACGGCCTCATCTCTCAATTCTCATCGTTATGTATTTGTCGATCCCAAATTTTTTACACATATGAATTCACAATTTTTCGGAACCTAGCATAACGTTTTGACAATATGTTTACCATAAATTTGGTTTTCTTATCTAGTTGCGTCATTGCGTGTACTAAAGCTGCTTTGTCACAATCCAGATTTAAATACACTAAAACACGTGTGTGAGTTGACAAAATCATATTACAAACTCTCTTACAAGTTATATATATTACCTGTTTAAATTAACACAATGCAACAATGTGTTTTTTCTTATATAAACAACTAACCATCTTAAATAAATATACGTGACGTGACCATTCGACGAGAGAACACTATAGTATAAAGAGAGTACCTCACTCCAATCATGCACCTCTAAACCGTAGAACAAACATCTTTGAAATAGTTGAAAGAAAGACAGAATTTGATATGGTAGAGGTTTATGAGTTATTGACGGTAGTAGTTTCACTCATAGTGGTGAAGCTATTTTATTGGATATATCAGTCGAGGAATCCGAAAAGTAACGAAAAACTACCTCCAGGGTCGATGGGTTTTCCGATCTTTGGAGAGACTTTTGAGTTCATGAAGCCTCATGACGCATTTCAATTTCCAACATTCATCAAGGAGAGAATCATCAGGTGCATTTGCTAATTTTCTCTATAGCATGCATTAATTTCCCATGCACAATTAGATCTAATTTAACGGTGTCTTTACTTCGTGTGTTTTTTCTCTAGACATGGACCACTTTTTCGGACAAGTTTATTTGGAGCCAAAGTTATAATCTCGACGGATATTGAATTAAATATGGAGATAGCAAAGAAAAACCATGTTCCTAGTCTCACGAAGAGCATAGCACAACTATTTGGGGAAAACAACTTGTTTTTTCAGAGCAAGGAGTCCCATAAACATGTCCGAAACTTGACATTCCAGTTGTTAGGTTCACAAGGTTTGAAATTGAGGGTGATGCAAGACATCGATCTCTTGACTCGCATACACATGGACGAAAGAGCTAGGAAAGGTTGTCTCGATGTTAAGGAAATATCAAGCAAGGTAAGAAAAAATTAGCCATCTCGTATAGTTTGTGTCTCTTTGGAAATATTACAATCTCGAATTAATGTATATACGTATACTCAAACGTTACAGATTTTAATTGAATGCCTTGCAAAGAAAGTTACCGGGGACATGGAACCAGAGACCGCGAAAGAACTCGCACTCTGTTGGAGGTGTTTTCCGAGTGGCTGGTTTAGATTTCCTCTTAACCTTCCTGGGACAGGTGTCTATAAAATGATGAAGGTAGGTGTTTTGATTAACCTTAATAGTAGTTTTGTATGCATAGGTTTTTTTCTACAAAATTAACGATCTAAGCCGTGAGGGTGATGTTTCGTTGTAGGCAAGAAAGAGGATGTTGAAGTTACTAAAGGAGACAGTATTGAAGAAGAGAGCATCAGGAGAGGAATTTGGGGAGTTCTTCAAGATAATCTTTGGAGGAGCGGAAACAATGAGCATAGACAATGCGATAGAGTACATATACACCTTATTTCTGCTTGCTAACGAAACAACACCACGGATTCTTGCGGCTACAATAAAGCTCATAAGTGACAACCCTAAAGTCATGCAAGAGCTGCAAAGAGAGCATGCTGGAATTGTCCGGGGTAAGACTGAGAAGGAGACCAGCCTAACATGGGAAGAGTACAAAGCTATGACCTTTACCCAAATGGTGAGTGTATAATATTTTTTGTTGTACACCGCGAATCACATGCGTTGTAACTATTTAACTACGTATTTCAAGGTGTCTCGAAGTTGTCTTTAATTAAGGACATAAATTTCGATGAAATCTCAACGTTTAATCTTGTTTTAGGTGATCAATGAGTCGCTTAGGATCACAAGCACGGCGCCAACAGTATTTAGAATAATTGATCATGAATTCCAAGTTGGTTCTTATAAAATTCCAGCTGGTTGGATTTTCATGGGCTATCCTAACGATCATTTCAATCCAAAAAATTACGATGACCCTTTAGTATTCAATCCATGGCGTTGGGAGGTGAATTTAATATGATCTTTAATCTTATACTTATTTAATATATTACTCCAAATTAGTAAACAAATTTATAGAAATTTTTTGAACTAAATTTTTAGGGAAAGGACTTGGGTGCGATCGTCTCTCGTACTTACATTCCTTTTGGTGCTGGCTCTAGACTATGTGTAGGAGCTGAGTTTGCTAAGCTGCAAATGGCTATTTTTATCCATCATCTGTCTAGATACAGGTTCATTTTTATTACCTAATGACTGTGATTAGATTTTATTTTTGCTTGCACCTTGTAGCCAAAGTTTTTACTTACATGTAATATATTATATACCTATGGTTTGAAGATGGTCAATGAAGACAGGAACCACAATACTTCGAAACTTTGTACTCATGTTTCCAAGTGGATGTGAGGTTCAATTCTTAGAAGACACTGAAGTGGTTAACTCGGCTGGTTCGAATCCGGATTAATTGTTGCGATGGGTGAAAACCATCTTGTTCTTGTACGAGACAGTGGTTTGGGTTTATATTTCTGTTAAATAAATAAAGTAAGAAAGGTACAATAAGACGACGAGTGTGCAAGATGTCTTCCTTTTCACCATTGGAATTACAAGATGGTAACATGTTGTCGTTGTTGTAATTCACATATATATAGATAGGCCATGCTCTTTTCCGAGTCGTTGACTCATTTGAGCGATGGCAAAAATCAGTCTTTCTTCTTCATAATTTTTAGTTTTTGTAAGCAATATTAAAACCAGCTAATCTGACGAGATAATTTTTAAAGGTTGCTGGCGTCATGCGAATCGCTAAAAAAAACAGCGATAGATTAGTGTTCCTTAAAGCTCTGATGATTATATGTCAAAAGTGGTGTGGAAAGCATGTTATGTTTAAGTCGCTCAAATGAATCACTGCGATTCGGAAAAGAACAGGGCCATTGTTATTACCTGAGTTAATATTCGTAGTGAAACCCAATCCTATTGCCGGGTTTGTGTTGTGTTTCTGAACATTGAAAAAACCCAATAAAAATGGAAAAAAATGTCAAAAAAATCACGAACTTTCAAATTTGGTTGAAAAAAGCGCCAAATTTTCTTTGGACGCTCTAAATCACTAACTTTTGTTGAATTTATTTTATTTTAATCATAAACTTTTATTGACTGAGCCAATTTAAACACGTTTGAAATGTTTTAACGGAACATATTAACGGACTAAGTCTCCGATAATAATCAATATTGAGTTTTTCGGTAGTTCAGTTATGGAGATAAGTAACGGAGATTTAACTTCGTTAATTTGTTTCGTCAAAACATTTCATGACGGATCTAAATTAGTTTGGTTAACAAAAATTTGTGATTAAAATCGAAAAGTCAATAAAAATGTGTGATTAAAATAAAAATTTTATTGATCATTGTAACTTGTGTTATAAGATATTAGTATTTAATATATTGGGATAGTGTTATATTTATATTATTATAATATTACATATAAAGTTATTTAATTTTTTTGTCATTTAACATTACCGCCGCTATTATCACTTTTAACATTCGTAGTGTTTCTTACCACCAGAAAGGTCATTACCAAATTTTACCAATTTAATTCATATTTTTTTTATATATTGTTATAGACAAAATTTAAAAAAGAAAATAATTTAAGAAGATTATTCACTTATTCATTTTTATTTATTTTTAAGGACAAAATTTTTAATAAAATAATTAGACCAATATAGTTTACGACTAAACCCACACAACGAATGGATCAGTTTGTAGTAGAACTAAATCAAGCTATTATTGCTTAACTCTTTGACTCAATCTATCTTTACTCTGATTTTTGTTCATTGACTCACTTTTTTCCACTCAGAAAAGATGTCACTATTTTTCCTATTTTCTTTTTGATTTTTTACATTTTAGTTATCGAAAGAACCGACTGTTGTGCTTTTCAATGCATACGATTTTTATACTCTACTCTACTATAAGTAAATGCATTTCGATCAAAAAGATAAAAAAAAATAATGGAATTAGAAAAAATTAGGCTATCATTGCTTGACTCCTTGATAGAATAATATTTTATGTTTTACAAGAATCTCGATTTATTTATATTTCTTACTGTTTGGACGTTTTGTTTTCAAAGAATTGCTAAAGTTTTTTTTTTTTTAGTTGCCCCATGATGATGATGAAGACATTACATCGATCGAGAAAGCTTACCATGGTTACGATCTTTTGCCGAGTTTAAGAGTGTTGACCTCTTTGAAATTCGAAACATCATATAATAGAGAGTCTCTGCTATTTAGGAAAATTGTTGGTATAATGTTCATCATCGAAGGGAATGGATTTCGCACGAAACTTGTTGACTTCATAGGAATATGAGACCTCGATCGTCTATTTCACAATGGTACTTTCTAGGATATTTTCAGAACTCGATCGTCTCTATGTCTTAGTCTCTATTTGTCTTAGTTTGTTTTTTTCTATCTTGTCTGTCTTTAAACTTCATTTCTCGTAATGAAAGTTAAGAAATACTAGTAGTCTAATACTACTATCATTATAAATGGAACAAGTTTGTCAACGTTTTAGTTTTATTCAATTAATTAACATCATTTGAGAGAAAGGGAAAATAAATTATGTTGGGATAATAGATGGCACCAAAACATACCTGGCCATGAACATCACCATAGACCGTGATATGTACGTACACTGATGTCAACGAGAAAAGACAGTGCACACATGATTCTCCTTGTTTGTAAGATGATTTGATAAGCAAACCTACAAAACAAAGTATATAATTAATAATCACCACATTGTTAATAACGTTTAAAACCACCTAGTAAAAAGCACCATGATTCTAGTCTTCTATGGTGCTTGAATTTATTTATCATACATTGCACAAAAACAAAGCTAACTTCCTCGTCTTGAACTTCAATGTCAGTTTTATCAAAATCAACCTGCTTCTCGAATAGTTTGGAAAGTAAAATATAATTATGTTTTATCAAAATCTTTAAATTCGGTACTAAAGAAAATCCAATTGTTTATTCTGTCGGTCAAAAAATCAAATTTTTATAATAGTTCTCCAAGAAAAAAGAAGCGAGTTTCAGAAATGGAACTTTACAACGACCCAACAACCCGTGCAAAACAGTTTGGTGCGTCGTCCAGTTATATTGCCGATGCCGCATACTCGTTACAGGAAAAGACCACTGCAAATGTGGCATTTGTGGCCATCTCGGAGACCGATAGAGTGGTCTCGCATGCTACTCCTCCCGGGTAAGTTCATGATATGTAATCGTAAACCTATCTGCAAATATATAAATTAACTCAAGATTTTGTGTGTGTGTGTACAGTATGGTCAACACCTTAGGTCGACATGGATATGCTCGAAGGGAGCCAGTGAGCAGATACAGAGTTGCAGAAAAAGATCTTGATCTCACAGAGCAGGGTGTAAATGAATTGATGTTGTTGGAGCAGCAGGCCCAGAAGGCTATTGTAACTATCGTGGAGGAGCAGGTCCGACACCATGAAGACTAAAATCACGCGCTTAGCATGGCTTGTTGTATAATTTTTTTTGGATTATTATTTCTAAGATTAGTAGTGGTGGAAGTTACATTTAGAAAATTAATGCATTTAAGGAGTAAAATGTTTTGTAGAATTAGTAGGAAAATCATTCATATTATAAATGATGATCAATATGATTTAAATCAAGTAGTAAATTTATTTTAGTTGGGTTACATGATGTTTTCAAATGATTTAGTTTTAGTTATTAACTTTGATTTTACAGTTTTTTTTGGATAAAACGTAAATGTATTTATTACTATGATATTCAAATTTACAATTTTGTTTGTTCATATAAAATCGCACATAAAGTATTTAATAGTTAAAATTTTAATCAATTTGAAAGTGACAAACTAAATCTGTTTTCTACAAAATTATATGAACTACAATTTAAAGCTTTAAAAATAATCTTCAAAGAGATTTTTTCTATTCCACTCAATTAATATTCTAGAGCTAGGTTTCATTATAAGGATTTCATCTTTGTAGGATTTACATTGCTAGGTTGGATTATCTATCTTTTTAAGTAAATTATTTTTTTCTAGAAAACAATTTGAAACCACAAACCTTGAATAAAATACCTTATATGATTATCTCTTAGATCACAAAAAATAAATGTAATGATGAGTATACTAAATACGTTACAAAAAAAATATTTGAGATATGAAAGAAGTCATTTTTAGAAAGGAAAAATTAAAACCAAAAACCTTGAATAAATTAAGACATTATAATGATCTTTATACTCCATCCATTATTTAAAAAGATGTTTTAAGCTTTTGTTTTTGTTCATATATAGATGATGTTTTAGAAATCTATGTAAAAATTAGCATCAATTGACTGTTTTGCCCTTATATTATTGAGACAATTTTCAGCCAAAAGCTCTAAACTCAAAGTGTTCTACGAGATATACATGCATCCAAGCAATTATCATTTAATACATTCAGTAACTCAATTAATTACTCCACCATTGTCCATTATAAATCTTCACCACCATCGTAAAGTGAATGTAACGATTGATATTTTTTCCCTTCCACCAAAAGTTTTTCTTATTTTTTTCTTTAAAATTCATGAATTTTCTTGAGAAGGGGATGAAGGAGGAAATGGATGTGAAAAAGATTCAATAATTTCATGTTAACAATTCCAAGGTTAAACATGATTTTGATTTGAATAAGCTTTCCGACGCAAGCGAAGATATATATATGGTTGGAATTGTTCAACCAATTCATATAGATTATTTCAACATGAAACATGAATACAATTTGGACAAACATCCAAACACGAAAAATGAAGTAGATGAGGTGGGATCTGTTCAACCAACTGGTAATGTCAAACATACATTTGATTTGAATAAGCTTCCCGACGACGACGACAATGAAGAACGCTACCTAAACAAAGACGTTAAAGAATTTGTAAAAGATATGCTTAAAATATTGCTTTCCAAGTATTTTGAGAAAATGAATTAAAATTTTATTTTTATGAACTTTAAGATAAACTTCATCTTGAATTATCTCTTAAAAATATTTTTGTAGATATCAGACGTACTAGTTCATGATTGTAGTTGGATAATTTTGTTTCAAAATTAAAAATGAAGTGACTCGAATGTTTTTGCTTGATCTTTCCTGCTGTTGTCGTTATCGAAGTATCGTTAGTCAAATGACTACAATAAAATAAACACAATAATAATTCGGAATTTTAAAACATGAATTGTTTTAAAACAATAAACCCCCAAGAAAACCGAACAAATAAAAAGCACACTCGAACAATGAGTTCAACAATTTCAAAACATAAATTTGCTTCATGATTTAATCCGCCGATGCTAGTGTGTTCATTACGTCTTGGACAAGTGAAAATCACAACTTATCTGAAGCGGAAGACGATCCTCTCTATCAAATGTAGTTTTTTTTTTCAATTGTGGGATTTTATATTTGTTTGAACCTCATTTTTCATGATCTTCTTCATGCATGATTGAAGGGTTAAAAAAAATATAATTTTCCTTTTGTGTGGGGTATTATCCAAATGATTCTTCCACGGCATGAACAAGCTCTTCCACAGTTTGGAACACTTCTTATCTTGTAGTGATTGAATGGCGTTAAAAAATCCAAGATCTAAAATATTTAGATCCGGTGAATTTGGTGGCTGACACATCAAACGAATATCAAAACCATTTTTAGAAACAACTTCTTGAAACTCTTTATCACCACATTGAACATGTGTCCTTGCATTGTCTTGTTGGATGAAAATAGGTTTTCCCCGATCTTCTATTGGCCATCTTTCATGGATTCTTGGAATGATTTTTCCAATCAAACATGATTTTATATCCTCTCTTTTCACAGAAGTTAATGCTTTCATCTCTAAAGTTCCAGCATCTCTACGTTTGCTTCGTCTCGTAGCAAGTTCCACAATAACAAACGAAAACACTCCAATTTTTTACAGAAAATAGCTCATTTCCTTCTTCACTAAATTTCGGCCTAGCCATCGCGGCTAAAAACATCACCTTGCCAATATAATTCCTACTTTGACATGTACGATGTGGCACTTCTTCATCAGGAAGTAAATAATATTTCTGTGCTTTCTTCGTCATATAAAACCGTTTTTCGTCAATATGCACAATATTGTACATATCAAGAAATTTTGGTTCATGAGTCAAAGTATCTTTTTACAACATAGAGAAGCAAAAGTTTAGTCTTCCTTTCATATTCTCATCATTTAGACTTGGTTTGATAGCATTATTATGGTGTCAAATCGTACCTTCTTTAAGGCGCTTATGTAAGGACGAAACACCAATACCTAAACCCATTGATAGCGATCGAAGTGTCGTTCTCATGTGGAATGAAATATCTTTAATTTGATCCAAATCAAGTGAGATTCTCTTGGGATAACAACGTCCTGTTTTTTTGTGGGAAACATTGACTTCTCCACTATTAGAAGTTTCTTTTGCTTGTTTCCAAATCCGTTGCACCGTTTGAATATATACCAAAAATAAATCAGAAACTTCTCGTGTAGTTTTTTTCTCTAACTTCCCATCATGACTTCTCTCAAGTAAAGCAAATATATATCCCATATTTTCTTGTTCGAGATATTTTTCTATCCATGTGGAATCTCTAGTTGACCATCTATCTCCGTATATTAACATAAGTAATAAAACAATTTAGCAAAATCAACCATCTTCAACATAGCAACGACAAAAGTTTTAAAATATTAAATAATTGACAAATACTCCTAAGCTATGGCCAAAGATATTGAAAAAAAAACAGTATTTGTTGACTTGTTATTGTTGTAATACAACTATACGTAAAAACTTTAAACAAAAAAAAAACATAAAATAATCAAAATCAACAAAAATTAACTAAAGAAAAACTTAGACATGTGTATAGAAATATCACAAATACAAATGGAAAACAAAAACAATATCATTTGTAATGGTGAGAACTATTGACAAAATACTCGTCAGAAAGACACAGAGTATTACAGCTTCCTAATAATTATGAGAAACTGATTATTTTATTAAGAAAGAATGAAGAAAAAAAATTCAGACCATGGATCTTTTTCAGCAACAAATTCGTTGCACTCCGAAGGATTATATATTAACGACTGCAACATTATCATCTTCATTATTGAGTATTTCTTCGTTCGTTAGAGTTTGATTTAGATCAAACAAAAACTCTCTTTCTTCGTCTATGAATGGAAGATTCAAATCAAAATTAGAATTCATTAATGAAATTGTGATCTTTTTTTTTTATTCATTTGCTTGTGTTGTGTCGATATATATTAGCATCATGAGTTTTCAGTTTCGCTCCAATATAATTTTTAAATTTTGGTAGAAAATTCGGTTTGGTTGATTTGGCTCCAAAGTTCAAATTTTTTAACAATGTTACTCCCTCCGTGTGTTAATGACAAACAAAGAATTTGACTAAGAAAAATAAATTGACCCTTTATATCTGCATGTGAAATTGTGGCCTTATTAATGATTAGGAATAACATCTCATGGGATCAAAAACTCTTGACTAAATAGTAATATGCTGACATTTTCTTAATTAATTGTGAGAAAGTTAGAATAGGTATTATACAAACTTTCTTAATTACTCTGCATTAGTCTAAAGCATCACTTATTAAAGAATAGAAGGAATTTAATTAATAAGATGAGAAGTGATGGAAGTTCTATTCATATACATAATTAATTATGGGAGTTACAATTATAATAATTGTGTGTTTGAATGTCATTGAATGGATGAAAAAAAATTAATACATAATATTTATGATTTCAATTATAACTTGGTATTAAAGTGTGGATTTATTTATTTATTTATTTTTTTCTTTTTTGTCAACAGCTTAAATTAAAGCTCAAAAGAGCCATTCCTTGGGAATGTTGTTTACATATGTGATATGAAGCGGTTCGGTACGAACTTGTCGAGCCAATTTATCCGCTTTTACATTTGCGCTACGAGGAATTAAAGATAAAAAAAAGCTTGAAAATTCTTCCCTATCACTCTGAAAGTCCTCCAGATACACTGAAAAAGCCGGCCATTCGGTTGGAGAAGACACCATCTTCACCAAATCTGAACAGTCTGTAATGAAAGCTACATCTTGGTTGTCAGCACCAATCATACACTTCATCGCCCAAAGAAGAGCTTCGACTTCTGTATGTAGAGGAGATAGACTTCTACGGATGTTGGCAGCTCCCATGGTTGGCATCTCTCCATTTGATGATGAACAATACCATCCTGTTCCTGAAAAAGTATCGGTTCCTTTCCATGATCCATCTATGAAACAACGATATCCTAGATAATTAGACTCCAGTGAGATTTCCCTCACTCGGTTTCGATTTTCATTATCTAAAAAACCATGGTTATCAGTATGAAGCTCATTTTGAGCTAGCTGCCATGATTGCGCCTCTTTCTCCGCCAAACGTAAGACCTCTAATGGATCTTTATCCACATTTTCAAAAATCTTTTCATTCCTTGCTTTCCAGATGTACCAAAGTATCCATGGAAAAGAGGATGAATCTATCTCTGAAGGTATTCTCCAAAATAGGTGATCCAAGTTCTCGTAAATAGAAGTCGTAGGGAAAATCCCCGGGACTGAAGGAATTTGAGAAAGAGCCCAAATTTGTCTCGCTGGATGGCATTCAAAAAGTGTATGGTTAACTGTTTCCTCTGTGGCGCCACATTTAACACATCCGGTATCACATTTTATACCTCTCTGTCGCAGATTCTCCGTAACCGGTACACAACCTGATAAAATTTGCCACAAAAAATGTCGTAACTTAGGTGGACACTGCACCTTCCAAGCATATGCTTTTAGAGGTTTTATATCCGGGCCAAATGATTTTGAACTGGCATCCAAATGCTCTATCCGAGTCGTATGGTAACCAGATTTAACCGTATATTTTCCAGATTTAGTGTAATGCCAACCAAGGGTATCCTCTTTAGTTGACGCACCCAAAGGCAAGGCACTAATCAGCGCGACATCTTCTGGATCAAAGAGCTCCCTCAAGAGATCCATGTTCCAAAAATTTGACCGGCTGTCGACAAGGCTACTAACTTTCAAAGATGGGTCAATAATTGAACCATTACTTTTTGCTGGTCTCGGGAATTGAGCTGGTATCCATGGATCCTCCCATACTGAGATGGACGCCCCAGAACCAACTCTTTTAATAAGTCCTTTAATAACCAGAGATCTAGCTGACAATATACTTCTCCAACCATAAGAAGGAGAGTATGATTTTATATTATCCAATGGATTGGATTTCCGAAAATACCGTCCTTTAAAAACTTTTGCAAAAAGTGAATCAGGAACCGTAATCAAACGCCATAATTGTTTCGCTAATAACGCCGAATTAAAATCATCTACATTCCGAAATCCTACACCACCTTCCGATTTACTACTACATAACTTATTCCAAGCCATCCAGTGCATTCCTCTCGACTCGCCGTTAGAACTCCACCAAAACTTAGCAACCGCACTTGTAAGTTTAGAAGTAATTGTTTTTGGTAACCTAAAGCAAGACATAACATATGTTGGCAGTGCCGCAGCTACCGATTTAATCATAACTTCTTTCCCACCTTTTGATAAAAATTTGGCTGACCAACCATTTATTCTAGCCTGAAGTCTGTCTCTGACAAAAGAGAAGATCTTTGTCTTCGATCCACCAAGACTTTCAGGTAAACCAAGATAAGATCACATACCTCCAAGATTATGAATTCCCAGAACCGCTTTTATTTCTTCCTTCATAGAAACATCCACCTTATGGCCAAACTGAATCGAAGATTTTGAAAAATTAATTTGTTGTCCCGAAACCGCTTCATATTGCTTGAGAATCCCCAAAATTACTCCGCATTGTTCTTTATTGGCTTTGCAAAAGAACAAACTATCATCAGCAAATAAGAGATGAGATACCGAAGGGCTAGCTGTGGATACTCTAATACCAGTAATTAATTTTTCTTGTTCCGCTTTCCTTATATTCGCAATAAGCACCTCCGTACAGAGAATAAACAAGTAAGGAGATAAAGGATCCCCTTGTCTTAATCCCCTTTCCGGAATAATTAGTCCTCGAGGTTGTCCATTAAGAAGAACTCTATATTGGACTGTAGTGATACACCACATCATCCACGAAATCCACTTTTCGCAGAATCCCATCTTCCTCAATAATTCTTCGATAAACTTCCATTCAACCCGATCGTAAGCCTTGCTCATATCCGTTTTAATAGCCATAAATTTTTCTTTACAAGACTGGTTAGTTCGCAGACCATGAAACATCTCCTGAGCTATAAGAATATTATCCGAGATTAGTCGCCCTTCTACAAAAGCCGATTGGGTTTCCGAAATAAGTTTTGGTAGTACCGTCTTAAGTCTTTGGCAAAGAATTTTTGAAATAACTTTATAACCAACATTGCAGAGACTGATGGGCCGTAATTCCGTCATCCGAGTTGGTCGCTCCGTTTTTGGAATAAGACATATATTAGTCGTGTTTAACCGCTTATCGAAAACTCCATCTTGTAGTGTGGATTTATATATGATTAAATGTGTTGTATGTGTGGTTTAATTGCAACTAAATTCTTTTTTTTTTTTTTCGGAAAATGAAATGTCAAATAGACCGATAAGGAGAGAGTGAAACCTTACTTTTATATATAGAGATAAAATTTTAAAGAGTAAATTAATTCATCTTATTAAAAATAATAAAAGTCAAATACTAATTCATACAATTTATTTAATTTAATTTAATTATAAAAACGAAAATATATTATTAATTAGAAAAATGACCATCATTATTAAGTCAAATACTAGCTCCAGATTTCTTCAGTTCATCAACAAGATATCATACAGTCCAAACATTCAGAAAAAGCTCAAGAAAATATATAGTAATTCGTTGGAGAGCCAAATTAAACTGGTTGGTTTCTTAATTTCTTTTTTTTTTTTTTTTTTTCAGTTATCAAGCACAAATCTAATGAAGCTAAACAAGAAAGCAACGTTTGCTCTTATATCTTTAGCTAGTTACAAAACCAGCAACTCATATAGCTTAACCCCGTTTATACTTTATGGTTGTAAAATAAATAAACGGACATGGGCATTAAATATTTCAAAGCTACATATATGCTAGAGCCTTATAATTGACCGGTGAGTCATGGACTCGTCAAAGCTACATGCGAGAAGAATAAGGATTATAAGCAAATATAATGTGGAGATGTATAGTACGTATAGTCAAAGGTGAGGTCATAATCTGATAAACACGCAATGATGCATTAGATAAAAACTTGGTGAGTAAGGATATTGATGAGAGGAAATGTCTATATAAGAACGCATATAACACACATCACTCTTTCATAACGCATATATACAAAGATTTCTTCTACCACTTTCTCTCACTCACATTAATCTTAAATTCTCTCTCTCTCTCTCTCTCTCTCTCTCTCTCTCTCTCTCTCTCTCTCTCTCTCTCTCTCTCTCTCTCTCTCTCTCTCTCTCTCTCTCTCTCTCTCTCTCTCTCTCTCTCTCTCTCTCTCTCTCTCTCTCTCTCTCTCTCTCTCTCTCTCTCTCTCTCTCTCTCTCTCTCTCTCTCTCTCTCTCTCTCTCTCTCTCTCTCTCTCTCTCTCTCTCTCTCTCTCTCCTCTCTCTCTTTCTCTTGCCGGAAGAGAACTTTCATGTTACAAAAATAAGGATCTACAACAATGTTTGGATCTCCACATATACATCTACAAAGCGTAGCAATATCTCTATGGAGATGGATGATACAAGCCTCATGTGATCTTTTTGGATAAACATGTCAATTAATAGTTATCTATAAATTTAGCTACATATCCATACACTTTTATAGAGTTATAAGTCGAATTGTGTTGTGCTAAATTTATTAATTATCTACGCAATTAAGTTAGTGGTTTAAAATTTTTAATTTCCGTCCATACGTTTTTGTTATAGATCCAAATTAAAGTCGGTCGCATTTAATAACCATCACTTCGTCCTTTCGATTGCCAATTAAAAGTCAATTCAATTGTTAAACATTTATTAAATGTCAGATTTTTTTTCCCCTTCCCCACGCGCAGTAGCAATACATGCATAGGTTTTTTTGTAATAACTCACCAAACCAAACCCTTTTTCAACGTTTTTTTTAGATGTTGTCAAGGACAAACATCCCTAATACTTATTTCATAATTTCCATTCCCATTTTTCCTTCTGCGCTGATTCACCATTAAATGATATTCAATCCGTACTGTAGTACGGATCATGATCTAGTAAATTATACTCCCTCTGTTTTAAATTAATTTTAGTTTTAGAAGTTAAATTTTGTTTTAAATTAGTTGACATGTTAGGTTTTCAATGCATATTTTTGATAGATTTTCCAATTTCAATGCAGATTTTTTATAGGTTTTCATTGATGATATCACATAAAATAATACATTAATTAGGGGTAAAACAAACAATTGAATGTTTTCTTAATAAGCGTGAAAAAATATTAAACAACAACTAATTTAAAACGGAGAGAGTATATTAAAATATATATTTTTCTCGTCTGATATATGTGATAATATTTAGGTTGTGATTGGGAGCATTAAAATCACGGATTTCAATAATTATTTTTGAAAACCGCACCTCCATCACCAATCAGCATTTAATATTACAGATTTGCGTTTTTAGGCTTGAATGATGACACATAAGAGTGCGGATTTCAAGTGTGTTTTTTGAAAAACTCTTTTATGTCACCAATCACAAATTTTATTTGCAATTTGCGTTTTTCTAAAAAAAAAAAAAAAAAAAACTGTTGCGTTTTTAAAATAAAGGTATTAACCAAAGGACCGTAATTTTTTTCTAACTTTTAATTATCCAGCGGTCAATCTTAGGCCCTGAATGGTGACTCAAAAAGAGGTACGGTTTTCAATCATTTATTAAAAAACGCAGTTATATCACCAATCAACCATGTTTCTCGAAATTTGCTTTAAAAAACAAAAAATTGCAGTTTGTCCAGAAGATTAAATGTTGGACCGCGTTTCAGGTCATTATCCAGTGATTTTCTTCGAAAAACGCAACTAGATAATGTTTTTTTTTTAATTTTGATTTTTAATAATAAATCTACTTTATATATTTATATATATGGTATATCACCAAAATGATACTATACAATACTAAAGAAAAAAATCCTTCTGCCCACCAAAATCATACTACAAATTTACAGTTCCATCATACCACTCCTCTTTATTATTTGTTCTTATCAACTCTCCTCCATAGCTATTTGCTCAAGTTCGGGCATTCTATCATACTCCAGCTTTGTCAAATTATATAATTTTCTCTTTAGTTCTCATTTTCTTTTCAGGTAATAATTATTTTCTCATTTAATATATTTATCTAATAATTTAATATAAAGAATACATTTGATAGATGATTTGGGGGATTCTAAATTATTTGTTAGAAATGCAAACAATATCATTCTTCTCCTTTTCATGTTAAATATATATTTTTTTAAGAATTGTTTTTAAAAATCCTTATTTTTATTAAAGTTTTGAAAACTAGCCTTTGTTACAATTTTTTTAAACCTAGCTCTTTTTTTGTGAAAAACAATTATATCGTATTATCATTATTGGTAAATTATTATATTTGTAATTTATTTGTTATTATTGGTAAATAAATATTGAAAACATGTAATATTTTGGTGTATTAAATTTTGTTAAAACATGTGCTAAAAAAAAATCTTTCTTACGTTAATGTTTTTTTATAATTTTTAAAAAACATAAATATCCATTAACCAATTTAGTTTGTACTTCAAAAATTGTATTTTAAAAATAAAAGAAAATATAGTTAATAGCTTATCAAAATTACTTTTTAAAAACTATAAAATAACTGTTGGATTTTAATGATTGTAGATATGTCATCTAATCGTCGACGGAACACAAATCCTTCCACAAGAACAGGTTCAACTCATCCCAACGAAATATCAACTCCTCCTACAGAAACAACAGCAGTGCGGTTAAATTTACTTTTACTTCTATTTTTTTGTAAATAAAAATCTTTATTAAATTTCACATAATAAGTCACATTGTTGTATTTACGAAATTTGTAGAACAAAGACAAGTACAAATGGTCGTACATTCAAGAAAAAACATTAATTCAATTGTTCGACGAAGCAATTGTCATGAATAATTACACTCTTAAGCATCCTCCTACCATCGGTAGAGAGTATATGGTTGAAAAGTTCAATCAAGCGTTCCAAATGAATATAAATTATGGTTTCTTCAAAAAAAAGCTTGATGAATTCAAAAAATGTTACAAGAGGTGGAAGTTTCTTATGCATAAAATTGACATCACGGTTGATCCTGATACATCTATGATATATGCACCTGACACATGGTGGAAAGAACAAGAGCTTGTAAGTACACATAATTATTCTACTCATCAAAATATGTTTCAAAATTTTGGTATTAAGAATCTAATTGATTTAAAATTTTTAGGGATGCAAATTAACAAAAAGCTTGAACCGACGGCCGCCTGAGTTTTGGGTTGTAATGCAACGATATTTCGTATTATATGATGTTCAATCACAATCTCAACATTCTGCTCGCCAAAGAAGAGAACAATTGATCAACGAGCATCCAATTGATGAAGAGAGCCAAGATGACTCAGACGCTGATAGTGGTGATGGGCCCCAAACACAAGTTCCTGAAACGCAAGAAGAAGAAGATGTGTATCGTGTTACCATTGATGATGATAAAACGTTCTAAAATTCCGCTCCTAGAAACCAACAGCAAAGTAGGCTAAATTTGTAGTCAACCGCTAGACGTGGGAATAGTTCACAAAGATGTGGGAGAAGCGCAAGAGTATCTATTGGAAGTGGTTCATAAGAAAATCGTAGGTGACAATCATTTGAGACAACAATACAAGATACCATCGCTGGCTACAGAGATTTCCAACGATAAAGTTTTCAACAACTTCGTCCTGGTGATTTTGACCAAGATGATTATGATGAATTTAAAAAGGTGGAAATGATATTCATTGCGCTAGGCCTTCCCAAGCATACAATATTTTATTGGGCATGCATTAATGTACTTAAGGAACTAGTATTTTGGCTTAAGTATTTCATTGGCATATCAGGAAGCACTCACGAGGATAAGCTACAACTGTTAGAAGTTATGACTGGTGTCTCACAAAACAACCAAGATGTGCCAAAACAGTTAGGTCCAGGCCATTCATTTGGGAGTTCGAATTCAGGAGGTCATTCATTTGGAAGTCCATCTTCTGTGGGTAATAATTTAGAAGGACGAAACTCACCCGGTTGTTTGGGTCCCGTTTATCCACAGTGGGGCACACCACCAAATGCTTTATAGTGGAGAATACCACCAAATGCTCCACAGTGGAGAACACCACCAAATTCTCGACAGTGGGGTACACCACCAAACTTTCAACAAGGCGGTTCATCTGGAACGACTCCAGCAAATGTCCAATATAGATTTTCACTTGGTGGTCGGGGAGATCATCCGGTCTCGGTTTTACAAATTATTTTGAAACTGGACAAATGCCTCAAACACCTAGACCTGGAGGTCTCTTCAAAATTTGGGGAACCCCGCAAGAACCAAATACAAGTCATCAAAGTGATGTAGGAGATAAAGATTAGTTTGTGATGATTGTTTTTTATCAATCTCGCTTATGTTTTGAAATGAATAATGTTTTTTTAGTTTATTTTGTATTGTATCTAATGTGTTATTGTAAAATAATCCATGTTTAATGATATATCGTTTGTATTTAATTTCAGGTATTTCGTATATGTCAGTTACGATCACGAGGCTTTAATTATCTAAGTTACAAAGAGAAAATTGAACTGTAGAATTTGGAAATGAACAATTTGAGGAGTTAGTAATTCAACCAACTTTGACTTACTATGATCTATATTTTCAAAGAGCACCAGTCCAAACAAATGAAAGTTTGGGATGGAGGAATATTTGGCGTCGACTACAACAAGATGATGCGGCTTGTCTTCAGTTATTACGGATGTCACTTCCATGTTTCACAACATTGTGTAATATGTTGGAAACAAATTATGGTTTACAACCAACATTAAATATAAGTGTTGAAGAAAGTGTGGCTATGTTTCTATGGATATGTGGGCACAATGAACTTCAAAGATATGTTGGTTTAAGATTTGGCAGAAATCAAGAAACTGTGCAGAGAAAATTTAGAGAATTTCTTACGGCAACTGAATTATTGGCATGTGATTATATTAGAACTCTAACAAGACAAGAACTTTATCGAATCCATGATAAACTTCAGGTAGACCGAAGATATTGGCCATATTTTAGTGGATTCGTTGGAGCTATGGATGGAACTCATGTTTGCGTAAAAGTAAAGCCTGAGTTACATGGAATATATTGGAATCGACATGACAATATGTGATTTAAATATGTTATTCACATATATTTGGAATAGAGCACCAGAATCATGCCATGATACAGCTGTATTGCATATGGCACAACAAGGTGATTCTAAGTTTCCCTTGCCTCCGTCAGATAAGTATTATCGCATTGATTCTGGCTATCCAAACAAACAAGGATTTTGGCTCCTTATAGATCATTACGAATCCGAGTAGTGAGATATCATATGTCTCAATTCTATTTTGGTCCTCCTCCAAGGAATAAACATGGACTGTTCAACCAGTGTCACACATCTTTACGTTCTCACACATCTTTACGTTCTGTTATCGAGAGAAATTTTGGAGTTTGGAAGAAAAAATGGAGGGTTTTTTTTTTCTGATTTTCCAAGATATAATGTTCACGTTCAAAAAAGAGTGGTAATGACTACGGTTGGATTACATAATTTCATCAAAAATTCAAATTTCTCAGATGCAGATTTCGCAGATGTAATGAGAGAAACAAATATAGATAGCAGAGATTTTGAGTATGATCTAGATGACATGGATGCAGCAGAGTTGTTAGATGGAGAACATATGATGCAAATAAGAGACAATATTGCAAATATGTTGTGGGAAAATCAAAATTCTCGATAATATTTTTTTTTAAGTATTTTACTTTTTTTGATTAACCTCTTTAATTAATTTAACAATATGTATGTCAAAATTTTAAACGTTTAGTTTCGATAAATTTGGATATTTAATGTTCATAAGTATATAAAAATATTTATTTATTAACACTAACCAAAAATAATATATAGTTTTACTAATTATTAATATAATAATATTTTCTAATATATCCTTATCTAGTAATTCACAACTCAGTTCACTATTAACTGCAGCTCTCTCCTTCTGACACCTGTCTTAAGTCTCAAATTCTCTACTTTTACTTCTCAACTACTTATTTCTCTCGCTTCTTTTTTACCTTTATTAATTTCTTACCAATTAAAATTATTTAAAAAACAAAAACAAATTTACGAAAAGGTTTTTTTTTGTTTTAAACAACTGCTGCCCCTCTTCTCCCACTATCTGGGTATCAAGCTCCACTTCTCGACAATGGAATAACAAAGCTATCAGATCTCTTACTTTTCTGATTTCTATTCCCTCTAACTCTAATCGGGTAAACTGTTTTTAATTTCTTAGATATTCTAATTTTAGGGTTTCAGCAATAGCATTTCTCTTCTAATTCCAACTGATACTTCTATTGCAAATCTCTCAATTTACAAATTTTGTGTTCGAATTTATCAAATTTGGTTTAGTTTGTTCTTCACACGCCTTACCGAGACCCATCATATTTTCTATTTAAAACTTTGTTCTTATTCTTCATAATTTTTAATTTACATTTGATTTTGGATTTGCATGTTTATATTGCAAACTTCATTCTCGAGATATGTCACTTGAAATTACACCTATTTCCCAATTAACTCTAGCATGAGGATTTGTTCATGAATCTAGAAGCCATTGTAAGAGATAGAAGATGAAGCTGTAAAAATGAGATCGAACTTCTTCTTCCACAGAGGTTTTATAGGGTTTATGACGGAAGGAAGAGAGAGGAAGAAGCCGGAAAATAAATATCGCGGTTTTCTTTTTGGTTTGGGAAATTTTCAGGTAATTGATGGTCTTTTATGGGCTTTAGGCCCATAACGAAAAGGTTATGTCATCTAAACTCGCTTAATGGGTTTGCTTTGATCTCTAACTAAATTTTACGTGAATTTGCTGAAAAATAATTATTGTAACACTCTCGCAAGTTTCTATTTTTTCGTTTTTTTTTTTTGATAAACGATATTCTAATTGAAAACATGATAACTAAAAAGTCTAAAATGTTATATAGCCAATAATGACCCAATAGCTAAGATGCCCAAACACATTAAAAGGAGTACCAATTTTGAATCAGAAATAGTCCAACAATGGTTTATAAATAAAATTAAACGTTGGCACAATCTAAAGAGACACAAAGAACCATTTATAGCAAAAGAATTGATATTCTTTTGAATCTTTTCCAAACTGTTAAAAAATTACTATTTTATATTAAGGCCGTGCGTTGCATGGCCAGTACACTAGTTTATTATAATATGTAATCCGCATCTTTTTTTTTTTTTTTTTACCATTCACACATTTTATTGTGTACCGCAAATACTTTTTTTACCAATCAAACATTATTTTTTACCCCTAATTCTATAAAAACCGCACTTATCCCGCAAAAAAATTTCTCCCGTATATACTGCAATTGAACCGTACCGCACTATAAAACCGCTTTTTCCACACAACCAAATACGCTGTTACCAATCGGACCCTTAAATTCCGCACTGGATATAACAGATATTAATTTTTTTTATTTAATTTTTCTTTTAACTCAAAACTTCATTTTCATTAAAGTAATGTAACAATAAAGTTAGTGAACAAAACACCAGATATACAAACAGGGACAAAGTTATGATAAGTAAATTCAGATACTTCATATATTTGCTTCTTAGCTAGAAAGTTTGCAGGCTTATTTGTTGTTCGTTGGGTCCAAGTAAAGTCAGTTGCCTCAAATCTTCTTTCCTATTCCTCAATCTTAATAATCTTTTTGTTTATTTAATTTATGATTAATAAAAGAGTTTAGTAACTACCAAAAAAACATGTTTTCTAATTTAAGATGTTGATAAATCCTAAAAATGATTTACTTTTTAAGAGTGTCTTTTTGATAAATAATTTAACTCACTTCATTATTTTTTCACAAGTTATAAAATAGTCAGTTTTAGATGAAAAAATTAAATTAAATTAACTCTAGTAAATAATTTAAATTTACAAATATATTAATATTTGTTTATAAATTATATATTTGTGATTGTAAACATAAATATTAACTGTACTTTTTTAAAATTATATATGTATCCCGTAAATTATATTTTCACCAATCAAACATTATTACGTACCGCTTATTTTTTAAGAACTGCACTTGTCCCGCAAATACATTTCTCATGCATGTACCGCAGTTAGACCATACCGCACTTATAAACCACTTTTTCGCACAACCAAATACGTTGTCACCATTCGGACCCTTAGAAAAAAATACATTGCGGTTTTCGAAAAAGAGTAAAAACATATAGACCGCTTTTTAATTTAGAACACCTCTTTTATCCTGCGGTCCAACCAAATCCGCATGGAATATCCATATATTTTTTCTATTTTATTTTTTAATTATTAAAAATAATAATATACGTTGTTATACATGTCTAAAAATTTCTTTCACTCCATCGTAACCCCTTTCTCTCTCTCTCTCTCGCTCTTTTATTCTCTTTTTTTACCGCATCTTTCCTCTCCACAAATTTCAGGTAATGTCTTTGTAATTTGTTCTATAATCACATTTTACCATGGGCGTGAGTGTAATTGTGAAATATTTTTTCATAATTTTGTCTCAATAATATTAGCTTGCTATAATTTATTATATTAGCCAATAACAGTTTTTTTTACTATATTGTGCTTTTTTATGATTGAAACTTTTAAAAGATTTAGCAATAATTATATAAAAAATAAACTTTATTTTAGATCAATTTAGATATTTAAGATTCATAAATCTATGATAATGTTTCTTCATTTCTACGAAAAAAACTAATTGACAATTATTAATATATTTATTTATAACATATTTATCTATAATCAGTAATACGTACAACTTGTTGCTCTTTTACCATTCAAACATTTTATTGTGTACCGCAAATAGTTTTTTTACCAATCAAACTTTATTTTGTATTAACCGCATTTGTCCCACAAATACGTTTCTCCCGTATATACCGCAGTTAAACCGTACCGCACTATAATAATGCTTTTCCCACACAACCAAAAGCGTTGTTACCATTCAGACCCTTAGGTAGTGAGTGGTGACACAAAAAAAGCGGTTTTCAAGACTCTTTTATCAAAAACGCAATGACTTTACCAATCATAAATTTTTATGGAAATTTGCGTTTTTGAAAAAAAAAAAAAAACAATTTGCGGATTTGTTCAACAGATTAAAGGGTGGACCGCATTTCCAGTTTGTACCCAGTGGATTTTTTGAAAAACGCTAACAGATAATAGATGGAAGTAAAAACATGTAATATTTAATTATTAAAAATAGCCTATATATATGTCATATTTTCTATCTAGCTAAACATACTAAAGATTTCTTTCCTTCCATCCATCGTGACCTCTCTCACTTTTTTTTTTTTTTTTTTTGACAGCATCTTTCCTTTCCTAATATTTCAGGTAATATTGTATTTATTTTATAATTTTTTCATAATCACATCAAAAACCAAGGACGTGAATGTAAATGTGAATTATTTTTTCATAATTTTTTCTCAATAATATTAACTTACTTATATTCTATTATCTATTATAATAATAATTTTTAAACTTCATGAAACTAAAAATAGACTAATATTACATGTTTTTACTTAAAAATGTTTCAATACTTACAAATATAGTATGGTCATTGTTAAATATATATTGAACAACAAGTAAATATATATATTTAAAAATTTTACTAAAAAAATTGAAATAATTATATCTAATTTATTTATAAAATTGCAGAGTAATCGTTGGATTTTATTTAATGTAGATATGTCTTCCAGCCGAACAGGTTCAACTCATCCAATCGAAATTTTAACTGCTCCTACTGAAACAACAATACAGATCCAAGATGATTACGATGAATTTAAAAAAGCGGAAGAGATATTCATTGCGCTAGACCTTCCTAAACATACTAGATTTTACTGGGCATGCATAAGTACACTTAAGGAGCAAGCATTATGGCGTAAGTATTTCATTGACATAGCTGAAAGCACCGATGAAGATAAGCTACAACTATTAGAAACTACTAGGGTAAAAACACGCGCTCCGCTGCGGGATATCTTTTATAAATTATTTTTGTTACTAATGACTTTTGCTTAAACTAAGATTATGTAGTACAAAGTTCACAATGAAATTTGTATTTTTTGGTTTAGACAATGAAAGTTGTCTTCCTTCTTTTGTAATACAAACAAAAGAGTATCCAAACTTGAATTTAAACAATACACAAATACGAAACTTGAATTTAATATAAATATGATTTGTAAAACTTAAATAAAATTTTAGAATTTGATGGTTGATAGATCATTTTCACCACTTCATCTCATTTAAAAACTTTATTTTGAATTTCAAATCAAATAAAACAAATTAATACACAGATATGAGAAGGTGACCGTGACACATTACTTAAGAAATCAATGCACAAAATTCTTCTTCTCTTCGTCTACCGGCCGTGGATTCATTAACTTCAACATCTTTAGAAAATTGCTCCACCTTCATCTTTAATCAACATTAACTAAATTGACCAAACGAACAATAGTGTATATATATGTACGGAAGAAGTGTATAAGCAGAGGTAGGTGAGAAATTCCGACAAGTTTTCGGTAGATCCCATGGTACTTGCACAATCTCTCCTTCATTCTTTAGATAGATACAAATACAATTGTGGATGTATTAATATTATACAATTGTCCAACCATCTCAAGAGATTCAATATGCATTACACGCTTGATACTTGATTGATTTAACTATTCCTAAGACCAATAGAATATATTACGTAAAGATCATCTATGGTCTCACAAGTCACAATACATGCATTCAAACTTTGGGGTGGACAACAATAGTTCCAGACCTAAATTATGACATTTAGGCAAAGTGAAATACACGGGAAACCTGAAGTGTAAGTAAATAAAACATTAATAATTCTAGAATCATTAATCTATATCTATGTCCACATGAAATATTTTAACAACCATATTTTCCATTAAACGACTGCAAACACTGATAAAGTATAGGTAGCACTCCAATATATAAAGTACGCAGCTGTTATTTGCTAATTAAATGATTGATTTCGAGCAATTGTGTACTTTTGAAGTCTTCTTTACACGAGTCTCAACAATAAGTACTACCAATTCAAAACTTCCATAACTAAAATAAGTTGTATAAACCTACCATAACTCCCTGTCGATGAAATGCCTACAACACTACCAACAATGACAAGGAAAGAAAGATCTAGATGGTAATGAAAGCAAAAAACAATGTTGGGGAAGGACACTATTTTTTTTTTTAGTAAAAGGGAAGGACACTATTTGAATCATGTTTGGAAAACAAGATGGTACTCCTAGTACTCTTTAAATCTTAATCAATAACAAATTTTGTCGGTGATTTTTCTGGTAGTTTACGGTGGTTATTAGAGCTCCTTCCGATGGCAAATCGATTCGACAACAAACCTTGTCGGCGAAGGCAAAACAAAAAAATAATCTTCGTCTCTCCACGTTTTCAAAGCAAACAGCGAAGGCACTTTCTTTAAAGAGGTAAACGGCGAGCACCGGCGGTTGGGGTAGGAGTAGCGGCTGAAGGAGTGGAGGAAGAGTGGTGCTGAGAGTGACGAGGAGATGAAGGATGGTGGATCTTGATGTTAGGGAGCTGAGGATAATCAGATTATGGATTCATGATCTCTTTTTCTTCTTCTTCTCTGCTTGATTCAACAGATTTATAGAAACTTTTATTTTTTTTCCGATCGAGAGGAAGATGATGACGAAGAAGAAGAGACAGTCGTGTTTTGTCAATTTTAATTAGTCTCTCCATGTTTTCAACACTACTTTATCAAGTGGGCTTATACTTTTGGGCTTTGTTATTTTATTTTTTTCGTCATACTTTTGGGCTTTATTATTATTTTTTTTTTTTTTTTTGTGTGTTTTTAATAATATGAAACAACAGAAAAAGGGGAGAGAAAGAGTGACGTGGCAGAATAGAAGATTATTATTGGCAAATAAAGTTGGGCTGTATTATTTAAAATCTTTTGATTAGAGTTTCTTTTTAATGATGTGTCATAACCAGGAAAGCTGAAAATGCTGATGTGTTAGATTAGGAGAGAATCCAATTGTTATTATTGTATTAATCCTATTGTTATTTTGAAATTTTTTATTTAATATAACTAAATAAAATTTTATAATTTAATGTTTTATTTGTATTTAAATTGTAATTATTTTTACTTCTAGGGATTAGTTTTTTATTTATGTAATTAGACTTTGTAATTATAATTATAGTCTCTATTCCCAACATTAATATCTAATGAAAAGATGATGTTTAGGGAAAAAACCCGAAAAAACCGCCATCTATTTTTTTTTTGGCCGTTTAATACGCGTGTTATTAAAGTTGGAATAAAAATACCTCATTTAGTTTCGGTTGCCTTTTAAAACCTTCATTTTAAAAAATTGGTAAAATCGTACCTCCGAGTTAACGACCGTTAACTTTGCTAACGGAAGCACTAACTGCGGTTAAAACTTAACCCATGATATTTAAGAGTATATACAATCTCTTTTGACAACTTTACGAATAGATTGATCTGGTCAGGTGGTTTAGTGCGGGAAAGCTGTCTAATTGAACCCGGGTTCGAGTCCCCCTTTTGTTTTTAGACGTTTTTTTAATTTTTTCTTTAATTTTTTTTTTCTTCAACTTTTTTGCTCGCTGAGATGCGAAGGTTGTGCAGCCTAGATCTACTGATTTCTCAATTGTGAAGATTGGAAGATCCTAATCCGAGATTTTCTCAATTCAATCTCCGACGCGAAGCAACTTCTCCCTCCGTCAGTGAATGGTGGCGCACAGCTTCTCTTTACGCAGATCAAACCGAATCCATGTGTTGATCGATTGTTGTAGAAGAAGATGAAGAAGGCTCTGCAGATTTCGATGGGTGGGAGATTTTGTTGTAGAAGAAGATGAGGAAGACACAGAAGAAGGAGAAAAAAAAAAAAAAAAACGTCAAAAGAAGGATGGGGTATTCGAACCCATGTTTAATTGGACAGTGTACAAGCATTTAACCACCTGACTAAGTCAATCTATTCGTAAAGTTAGAAAATAGATTGTATATAGATACTCTGAAACACCATGGGTCAAGTTTTAACCGCAGTTAGTGCTTCCGTTAGGAACAGAGGTACGATTTTACCAATTTTTTAAAAATGAAGGTTTTAAAAGGCAACCGAAACTAAATGAGGTATTTTTATTCCAACTTTAATAACACGCGTATTAAACGGCCAAAACAAAAATAGATGGCGGTTTTTTCGGGTTTTTTCCCGTTTCAAAAGTAAAATTCTAGTATATTTTTCAGTTAATAATTTATTTTCGTAGCAAAGATTATTTTTTGAATTTTTTATTTAGTGATTTGCTATAATTAAATAAAATTTTTGAACTTAATGGTTTACCTTTATACCACTCGGAACCAACTAAATAACTTTATTTTTTAAAAAACTATCTTTATTTTCAATGTCAGTTTTCAAAAATGTCACATTTTAAAACCTTATAAAAAATGCTCCAAACAATATGAAATTTACCCAAATACATATGTAACATTATTAAAACATATACAAACTATCTTTATATGTATCTAAAATCTTATAAATACCGTATAAAACCTTTAAAAACCTTTAAAATGTCTTGTAAAACATTAAAAACACCTTATAAAACCTTATAAATACTTGGATCGAGTTTCAAGTAGTAGTTACCATCCATAAATACCTTATAAACCTGATAAAACTTTATAAATTTTTCATATCTAGAAAAGAGCATTTTTGAAAATGGACATCTAAAAAGAGTATTTTTGAAAAATGGCACACCAAAAAAGAGATTTTTAACAATTTCCCTTAAAAAAATATCATTACCATGTGCACTCTAAATATAATAAATTTTATATAATTTAAATCTTATTAATTATTTTATATCTTTTGCAACTTTAAAGAATTAATAATTAGAATTTTCAAAAATCGTATTAGCTAGAGATACTGAATTAATTACCATGTTCAGTTTTGTTCCGTACTTATATTTTGATTAGATATCAATTCTAATGATGTGTTACTCTGAGAATAGCCTAAAAAGCTAATGTATAAACACCATCAATTTTTTTTAATATTATCCTTTTTATAATAAAAATTTTATATTATCACATATTTTACATATTATTTTTACAAAAATATATAAACTATTTAATTATATATATGATATATTTATTTTTATTATATATATGCAGTCCGCGGGGCAATCCGCCAATCTCCGGCATAACCTGCTAAACCCCGTAATCCGAGTGGGATTGCCCGCAAAGTCTACTTTTTAACGGATTTAATATTTTGTGTTCATACCTGGACCGCACTGGGCTAAGCCCACGATTTTAGGGCCATTTTGATATTTCTATGAGAGATGATGATGTGGAAAAAGAAAGGTTCTTATTGGATATTAAAAATGAGTTGTATTATTTAGAATGTTTTCATTGGTTATTCATTTTAAATGAGGTGTCAACTCCACGAAGCTTAAAAAAGCTGAGGTGTCAACCTCTGGAGAGTTTCAAGGGTTTTTATTGTATTGATAACTGGTGTTTTACGGAACAACGAATATATGCCAGAACAATTAGGTTCAAACCAATAATAGTATTTTTTTTTATAGTGTTGTGCTTTTTATGATTGAAAATTTAAAAACTTTTAGCAATAATCGGTAATGCGTACCGCTTGTTAGTTTTTTTTTATCATTCAAATATTTTATTGTGTACCGCAAATAGTTTTTTCATCAATCAAACTTTATTTCGTACCGCTTATTTTATACTAACCGCACTTGTCCCGCAAATACGTTTCTCCCGCACGTACCGCAGTTGAACCGTACCGCACTATAAAACCGTTTTTCCCGCACAACCAAATACACTGTTACCATTCGGACCCTTAGTAGAGTATCATTTTTCATACACGACATCATACCTAGTCTTGACCTTGTTTTAGTTGGAGAACAAACATGTCCAAAATCTTGCTTTGGCTGAAGTACAAATTAGTGACCAAAACGACGTTGTTCTTGCTTTGGTTTTGGGGTAAAAGAGAGGTGTTTGATAATAAATGGGCCTTTCGGCTTTTTAACGGCCCATATTTGATCACATTTTAGCGATAAAGCCGTAACCTTTTCTTCATCTTCGTTCCTTGAGATTTCGCTTCAGAGAGAGAGAGAAGTCGAAGCTTCACGATCGTATAATCATGGCGACGGCTTCAGGTACCCATTTCCTTCAATTTTTCTTCTAATTCACTTGAATCAGTTTCTCGATTTGGCTTTTAATTTCCCTTTTTGTGGTCAAGAATCTCGATTTCGAATCCTACTTTCGTAATTTTTGTCATGAATTTTAGGTTCTTACTGTTTTTGAAGTTGTCTTATCATTGATTCTCTCTGTTTTGTTTTTTGACTTGATCCAATTTGTTAGACTTACGATTCTGTTTCAAATTTTGTTATTCTTATTGATTTGGTGCTTTGTGTGATTGGTTGTGATTGATTCCTTCAATTTCTCTTCAAGAATCTCTGTTCTGATTTCTACTTTCGTAATCATGAAGATAGGGTTCTTACTGTTTTGGCTATTGGGGGTTGTCGTATCATTTGTTCTCTCTGGTTTTGGTTTTTTTAGGTCCAAAAAATTGTGATTCTTAAGAGTCTTATTATTTAAAGTTTCTGTTTTTATTGATTTGGTTCTTTGTTAGCGATTATTTTTCTTAAAGTTGTATCCTTTATCTTTCTGACATGTTTTTGGGCGTTTTTACAGTTGCTTTTAAGTCTAGGGAAGATCATAGGAAGCAAATCGAATTAGAGGAAGCTCGTAAAGCCGGGCTTGCTCCAGCTGAGGTTGATGAGGATGGAAAGGAAATCAATCCTCATATCCCGCAGTATATGTCATCTGCTCCTTGGTATCTTAATTCTGAAAAACCGGTAAGCTAAGTCTTTTTTTGGTTCATTTGTTTCTCTGAATCTTCTTGTTTGAACATGCACACTGAATACTCTTTTTTATTGGTTGGTTTTGACAGAGTTTGAAGCATCAAAGGAAATGGAAGAGTGATCCTAATTACACTAAGTCATGGTATGACAGAGGTGCAAAGATCTTTCAAGCTGAAAAATACCGCAAGGGAGCGTGTCAAAAGTATGTCCTTCCCCTTTTTTTTTTCCGTCTGTTTCTTTGCTTTCAGATGTTTGTTTTACTATGCAGTCCCTTGAATGTTTGTTTATTTTAGAGAACCTTGGCTATATTGAAAGTAGGAGAGCGTTTTTCTTTAGTTCCATTCTCTAACTTGGGCTGTCTTCTTTTTGAAGCTGTGGTGCAATGACGCATAATGCGAAAGCTTGTATGGATAGGCCTCGTAAGGTTGGGGCACAGTACACAAACAAGAACATTGCACCTGATGAGAAAATTGAGAGTTTTGAGCTTGACTACGATGGCAAGAGAGACCGATGGAATGGTTATGATCCTTCAACTTACCATCGTGTTATAGATCTTTATGAAGCAAAAGAGGATGCTCGAAAGAAGTACTTGAAGGAGCAGCAACTTAAGAAACTAGAGGAGAAGAACAATAATGAAAAAGGTGATGATGCAACCAGTGATGGGGAAGAAGAAGAAGATGACTTAAGGGTTGATGAAGCTAAGGTTGATGAGAGCAGGCAGATGGATTTTGCAAAGGTCGAAAAGCGTGTTCGAACAACTGGTGGTGGTAGCACAGGAACTGTAAGGTATGGACTACTCATGATTCTTCATCTACAAAATATCTTGTCTCTCATCACATTTTGGCTGGATGCTTTAATTTGATGCACTAATGGTGCAATCTTCTCTTAATTTCAGGAATCTGCGTATCAGAGAAGACACTGCAAAATACCTGTTGAACCTCGATGTCAACTCAGCTCATTATGACCCTAAAACTCGTTCTATGCGTGAAGACCCGCTTCCAGATGCAGATCCAAATGACAAGTTTTATCTGGTTAGTTGATGATCATCATGGATCATGTGGTTGTATTATATATTTTGATGATATAAAATACCAACCATCTGTTTTACTTGTATCATCTATGCAGGGAGATAATCAATATAGAAACAGTGGCCAAGCTTTGGAGTTCAAACAGCTAAACATCCATTCGTGGGAAGCATTTGACAAGGGACAGGACATGCATATGCAAGCGGCTCCCTCTCAAGCTGAATTGCTCTATAAGAGCTTTCAGGTTGCAAAGGAGAAACTGAAATCTCAGACAAAGGACACAATCATGGACAAGTACGGGAATGCAGCTACAGAAGATGAAATTCCAATGGAGCTTTTGCTTGGGCAAAGCGAAAGACAAGTTGAGTATGATCGAGCAGGGAGGATTATAAAGGGGCAGGTACGGTTTGTAATGGTTTTCTTCAATTACCTGTTGCATTCTTATTGTGATATGAACAGCTTATGATAAGTTTACTTAGTTTGTGTGGATCTGTTTCATTCTTAACGTGTTTGTTGTGTACAGGAGGTGATATTGCCAAAGAGTAAATATGAAGAAGATGTTCATGCTAACAATCACACTAGTGTGTGGGGATCATATTGGAAAGATCATCAATGGGGATATAAATGTTGCCAGCAGATCATTCGCAATAGTTACTGCACAGGTTCTGCTGGAATTGAAGCTGCAGAGGCTGCCCTTGATCTGATGAAGGCTAATATTGCTCGCAAAGAAGCATCTGAAGGTCTGTGTAAACTCAATTCCTTATGTATTTTTGGTTGCATTGAATGGAAAAATTGCTCCTGCGGAATGACTTATGAACGAATTTCTGCATATGTAATGTTGTTTTACGCCACTCAACATTGGTTTTGTATTTTGGTGATCAGAGAGCCCAAAGAAGGTTGAAGAGAAGAGAATGGCCTCATGGGGAACTGATATTCCTGAAGATTTGGAATTGAACGAGGAGGCTCTTGCTAATGCTCTTAAAAAGGTAAAGAGTCTCATTCATTCTCTTGCAAAGACGTTTCTTTGTCCTGCAGATTTATCTTAAGCACTTGTGTTTTTTGTTGTGCAGGAGGATCTCAGTAGAAGGGAAGAGAAAGATGAGAGGAAACGCAAATACAATGTCAAATATAACAACGATGTAATGATCATTTAAACCAATTTTAACACTCTAATAACTTGGAAGCATATTCTTGATTTAGTGGAGATTAATCAAAATCTCATATTTCATCGCAGGTGACTCCGGAAGAGATGGAAGCTTACAGAATGAAGAGAGTTCACCACGAGGATCCAATGAAAGATTTCCTGGGCTGAGAGAAGTTAGCTTCATTCCCTTTTACCATGTAACCTGAAGACAAATCCTTATTATGTTTCATGTAGTAGTGTTGTTGTTAGTATTTTGACATTGAAGCTTTTCAGAACTTGGCTACTAGTACTAGTACTATAAGCTTTGTTACTGTCCTAAAAGAAGGCTTCATGGCCAACACTGTCTCTTGTTAACTGAACTTTATCTGCTTCGCTTTCACCACTTTGATCATATCTGTAGTTACTGCACTCAAGTTGTGTTTTGTTCAGCAGCGGTTTTGACAGCCACAAAGCCCTGGCCCCTGTGGAGTTACAAGAACTTGACTTTGTCCCAATTGCGCATTGAACATGGACTGACCTCTGTTGTCCACCAATCGTACCCTGGCTTGACCGCCTGTGGCGTATAGCACCGTTCACATGTTTGTGGTCTATTGTGGAAATGGTATATCAAAATTTTGAAAACGTAGAAAACTAATAGTAAAATTTAGGGTCGAGTATGTTAGCCAAACCAAATTTTTTACTAAGTTGTGTATATGAACCATTGAACCAAAGCTAAACTATGGATCAACTTATATGGAAATATTGTTTATTTTAATATATGAAAAAAAGGTCCAACGATAAGATTACGAACCAGAGTCCAGACTAAACCCGGAAAAGCAACACGGCAAAGCGACTATTTAAAAGAGAAGGAGAAAATAAAATCTGGCTAAGTTAAACCCTAATTCCCAAATCGGATTCACGAAAGCGATCTCCAAATCTCTCTCATTCGGTTCGAAGAAGCTTCAAAGGCGATTCCTTTCCTTTAGCTAACTAGTAAGTTCATCTTTCTCCTTAAATTTCCCTCTGAACTTGGTCTGGGCTTCTACTCTTTTTGGTGTATCGTTGCGTGATCGCTTCGTGATTTTCAGGTAATTTCGTCATGTCTTGGTGCACGATTGAGTCGGATCCTGGTACGTTGGTCTCTTCTTAGTGTTTTATTTCTCTTAACTGGGTTTGGGTTTACTTTCAAATTGATTCTCACTGCATCGAACTTGAAATCGATGCTTTAGATGTTAAACCCTAGTTTTATCTACTGGAAATTTAGTTTGTTGATGAAAAGTTGTGAAATTTATGCTCCTGGTGCTGGTGATGTGAGTAGGTGTGTGGGAATATCTCAAGTGGTCTCTGTGTGTGGGTTTGGTACTATTTTAAACATGGAAGATTATCTCAAAGTTCTGGAGGGTTAAGGTTATTTTAGCTGCAACTGTTGAGGAGTTCATAGTAACCTGTAGATTCATATCCGGCTTGAATGATATTTGAGTTTGTATAGTAAAAAAGTGTTGGTATTTTGTGTACATCTGTTAAAGGGTTTTCTGCAAACTTGAACTGTCTTTAGTCTGTTTCTATTGATATTCTGTGGTGGAGTCTTGTTTGTCGCTCATGATGGGAACATCTTTATATGCATGATTTGTCACATTGTATCCCGATCTCTGTGTTTTGCTTATGTTTATATGTATGTGTGCAAGGGCAGGTGTCTTTACAGAGCTTATTCAACAAATGCAAGTCAAAGGAGTGCAGGTAATAAAATACTCTTATAGTGTATACAATTTAACTTTTATTTCTTGAGATAGAGAACAATACATAATCTTGCATGATACATGTGCTTGGAGATAAATTATTCATTATGTGTGGAAACTTTATCAAGTCATGTCTGTCTCTTAAGAATCTAAGGAATAAACATATAGGAATGGTGATGAAATGAATGTTGCGCAAAGAAGTTGTGCTTCTTGCTGTAAGTTGCTCTTTATGTTGTAGCCAAAAAAATCGGAACTTTCTTAATATTTTTCTTACTCATGTCCTTTAATTACCCTTTCAATTAAGTGTCTGTGTTGATTCATGCCTTGTTATGTCCTATATTGATACCTTTAGTCGTCCCTTTTTGATGTCCAAATCCGTTCTTCAACAGATGAAATTGGCTATTGCAACTATTTCTAGCATCAGTTTCCACCACTTGGATATCCCTATTGATTTTGACTCTTTTTCCTGTAGGTTGAAGAATTGTATTCCCTGGATCTTGATTCTCTTAATAACCTCAGGTGAATAGTTGCATCCAAAATTATTTAGCCCCTTGTAAAGTTTCTGTACTCGTTTTCTGGTATGGAACATAGATGATATTCTTTTGAGCCAGACCCCAAAGTCTTTGAGTTAGATTTTTTACTTGTATGTTATATATGTGCCCTTCTTGATTAATGCTTGTCAACCATGTGGCTTCCTTGTAGACCCGTATACGGTCTGATCTTTCTTTTCAAATGGCAAGTTGGGGAAAAAGATGAGCGTCCAACGATCCAAGATCAAGTTTCGAACTTATTTTTCGCAAATCAGGTTTGTGTCGATAACATAAGCATAAGATTTTGATTAATAGTATTGTCTTTTCATTCGTTTTCTCAAAATTCCAATTTTATAGGTCATTAACAATGCTTGTGCAACCCAAGCGATCCTGGCTATCCTCTTGAACTCTCCAGAGGTTGACATCGGGCCTGAACTATCGGCGCTGAAAGAATTCACCAAGAACTTTCCATCTGACCTTAAGGGTTTGGCTATCAATAACAGTGAGGCAATCCGGGCTGCTCACAACAGTTTCGCAAGGCCTGAGCCATTTGTCCCAGAGGAACAGAAAGCTGCTACAAAAGACGATGACGTATACCATTTCATAAGCTACATACCTGTGGATGGAGTCTTGTACGAGCTTGATGGGCTCAAGGAAGGACCTATCAGTCTTGGTCCATGCCCCGGAGACCAAACTGGCATCGAGTGGCTGAAAATGGTTCAACCAGTGATCCAAGAAAGGATTGAGAGGTACTCACAGAGCGAGATTAGGTTCAATCTTTTGGCTGTCATTAAAAACAGGAAGGATATCTACACAGCAGAACTCAAGGAGCTTCAAAGGCAGAGGGAGCAGCTGTTGCAGCAGGCTAATACTTGTGTGGACAAAAGCGAAGCAGAAGCAGTTAATGCGTTGATTGAGGAGGTAGGCAGTGGGATCGAGGCTGTGAGTGATAAGATTGTAATGGAGGAAGAGAAGTTCATGAAATGGAGAACAGAGAACATTAGGAGGAAGCATAACTACATTCCGTTTTTGTTCAACTTCCTCAAACTTCTTGCAGAGAAGAAACAGTTGAAACCTCTGATTGAGAAGGCCAAGAAACAGAAAACAGAAAGCTCCACTTGAGAATGTAGACACTTCTCTATGTCTCAAGAACTTGTTTTGTCTTCTCTCACCAAATCAATACACTCTCTCTTCCTTTTAAGTCTTTTGTATTCTAATTTTGGTTACACGACTAATAGATTCTCTAGATTAAGTTGAATGATTTTGTTAGTCTGGTTTTACATCCAAATTTCTCTTGCTGGTTGGTTTTAAGGTGTCAATGCAAACTAACCCGTCCCATTTAGCCTGCTCTGCGGCGATCCTGGTATACTTCCGGGTTATTGCAGGTCAGCCCGCAGTCCTAAATATGATAACCCTAGGTTAGGACATTAATCGCTGGCTATAGTTCGTGAATAAATTGGCTATTTTCACCATGTAAATGTAGAACTTGGGCATAGGTCCAGACCCAATTTGTCCCATGTATTGGGACGGGCCTAGGCATAGTCAGAACCTCTGTCTTGTCCAAGCGATGGAGGCATGTACGGTCCGAAACAGCTTTTCTTTCCATTGATTGCCGTAGTGCAGACGCTAACTCGATAAACAAAACCCTAGATAACTATTCAGCTCCCAAAATCATGAGTTTCCATCTCTGTATCAGCAGCAAGGCACACGAGATTGATAGCTTGATCGATTTTGCCAGGTCTCGCAACATGGAGAAGCTGTCTCTTGAATTTCTTGATTACGATTTTTTTTTTATTACTTGTACCCAAAGCAACTCTTGGTCGACCCCGAAACTACTGATATCTTTCTTGGACATTCTTATGGATCTTGTCCTTGAGTTCTTGCAAACTCTCTGATAAATCATTTGCTCAGATTCTTTCTTGTTCTCCACTGCTCGAGAGCTTGACATTGCATCACTGTCATAAACTTTAGCGTCTTGATCTGACCTAGTTGCTGCGGTTAAAGAGATTGGATATAGATAATCCGGGATAAAGCAGATTTTGGCACGCACCACGTATCCATTGTTTGAGACTTAAACACTCTACGTTACAGTACAGATCTATGTATGAACGAAACATTTTATGTTTTACAGGCTTTTCCATATCAAAAGCTACTTGCATCTGCAAGGCTTGGATCAAGATTATTGCTTGAAACTGGATGATTTGGTCTTCCCGACTTCGTTTGAGCCGAAACTCATGACTTCGTTCATGGAATTTCTATTCGAAAACACTGGAGACAATGGTTTATACAGTTGGGAGGTTACCGCAATACAACCGGATTCGAATTTCTGATTGAGACTGTTCTCTAATATTTTCTTACAAAACAAAAACGATTGTTATCTATTATCATAGACTCAACTATATAGTGTGTTTAGTCTTTAAATGCTGTAGAATATTTTGTCTTAATCATATCTAGAAGCTCTCTTTGAAATGAAATGATTTCTTTTTCGAATTCGTAGTTGAATTTTTCAGTTCACGACTTCCACTGTTTTATCCACGATCATATTCACAATCGACATCTTCGCAAGTAAATGGTTCTTTTTCAAAAAAAATTCATTTTGGTTTTCTATATAAGATTAGAGGAATATATTTTTTTATATAAAGTTTAGTTTTCAAAATTAGTACTCATACAATCGTGACATGTGTCAAGTCTATCTATCAAATTTTGACACATTTAAAACAGAACATTTTATAAAAAATTATACAACAAATCCTAAAAGTAAAAGGATAACAATTAATTTTTTTTTAAATGTATATAAAAAGTAAGATATTATAGTAAATTACTAACCCTAAAAACGAAACAAAAAATTATAATTACAGTTCTTTGAAAATATATATTTTGAAAAAAATATGTACATAAGAGAAACTAATTAAAGCAGTTAATCACTTAATCTTATTATATAAGAGAAAAAAAGTTAGTAATTAACATGATCATTGTTATATATGTTATTAAAATGAGTTAAATATACTCTTGGATTAAACACGGACATAAGCTCACTCAAATACGATCGTATCCTTATTACGACAAATCAAGTATTTATTATCTAATGAACTCCAGGATGTTGATGGCTTTCATATCAAATGTTTGTTAATAAACCTATACATAAGTTTTCACGTAGGGAACATATGAGAAGACCGCTTGCATTGTAGCATACATTGAGAAAGCCTGAGTTTCTAACAATTGCCAGTCTTCTTGGTGGCACAACAGATTCAAGTGGCGAGAAGATTCAGAACAAATTTTTAAATATTATAACTTTTAAGTAGAAAATATTATATTCACGTGAAACAAAGGAAGTAATTAATTTTTCTACAATTTTTTCTTTTCCACCCAACTTATTCAAAATGTTTCATACAACTCATCTTCTCATTTGATTAACTTTCCAAACTATAGTCTATATTACCCAATGTGCAGTTTTTGAATATTTCAAACTAATTTTCTTTTATATCTCAACTTTATTGATTGGTCACAGAATCACTGCAATGGAGTAGTTTCTATTTATTTTAACTTTTTATAAATACATCATCAATTATTGCTATGTGATATAGTTTTCATCCAAAATATTTTATGAGTCCATAATTTTGTTGATTAAATAAACTATGCAAAAGTGAAAGTAAAAAGACGTATAGTTAGGCTTAAAGAAAAAGATATATAGTTGGGTGAATGAGTTCATAAAGACATTTTCTATAGGTGGTGGTAAAGAACATATTTCAACAGTAAAATATTATTGGATTTAAAAACATATTTTTTTTGTAAAGTAGATAGTAGATTTATAATGGATGTAAATAAGAAGATTGTTTGATTGTTGGTTTGCATGTAAAACATTTTTTGAAGAAGTTGTGTAATCATATTTTAGACGAGATTGCGAAACTACGTTTTTGAGATTTGGGAATAATAATAATGATGAATATTTGGCAAATGTTTTGGTGATTAATAAGTTAACTTTACTAGATTATTGTAATAAATCTTACAATAAATTAAAAATATATAAATACAACTTGGTTTATTACGGCAAAAATGAATATATAAATAACTCTTTACTCTAACTAAAAAATTATCTATATACTTCCTAAAAATTGTTTCTACTTACAACCAAATTTTAGATTTATCTTTTGTCAAAAATTTGAAATGGCTACTTTAACTACTCAATATCAAGTGGATATTAGATTCCAAATAAGAACAAAATCCATACCTGATTAAGAACCTCACAATCTATTTTAGATGCAATAAATGTGATAGCAAGACCCTTTCTACTTAACCTGCCAACTCTGGCATCCTAAACATTACACAATGCAAAACATGTAACGTTACAAAAGTCATTTCAGTGTGAAGTCAATTATGTAATTTCGGGATCTAAATATGAATATTTACCCTATGAATATATCTATCAACAAAATCTGACATGTCGTAATGTATAACAACGTTGATCCGCTCAAGATCACTATCAATCCCTTCCATATCAGTCAACCACAAGGACTCTTTTGTTGTCTTTCTGCACTCCATTGTAGTGAACTATATCATAGAGTAAGAGCATCTTCTTGTGGAATCTTAGAATGAAACAGATAACTTATTTGCTAGTGTCATCTCAGAATGAAGGCAAGCTGCTGAAATTTCCATTCAACCAACAACCTCTCCAATTCCTTAGCTTTACCCATGCTCTTGACATAGATTACAGCTTGATTGAATTCTAAACACTCGACAACATCTGATAACTTCCGTTTCTTCTGTACTTCCTCTATTTGTATATAGTATTATATGAGAAGTAATAAGAAGTATTAGAGAATACCTTAATTAAATATAGAAGTAAACTTCACAAAAATTAAAATTCATGCACAAACGTTATTATAGTTGATGCTTGTACAATAGGTAAATCCTCTTTTTTTCCTATTTGTTCCAGTTTCGTCACCATCTCCCGAAGCGAAATAAGGTCTGCCTCTTTTCAGCCTAGAGCATGAAACTTTTGTACGTTCAACTTATGCCCTCAAATGTTTTGAGCTCATTTTTCACATTAGCATGCAGATCCGTGGACATCTAGAATAAAACAGGAACCATAACTTAAAAAAGATTAACATACCAACTTACACAATCAACTATAGAGTTGTCAATAATATAGCTTATTTGAAAGATATATACCTTTGTTCCATGTTAAATCGTTGAACTATAGTTTTTAATACTTGTAGTGCTTAATTCGGCAATATTGTCTCTAGAGAGGGGGGAAATTACCTTCAGCCAAAGGTAAAAAATAATCCAATTAATAAAATCAAAGAACCAATGCGTAAAAGATAATTACAAAATAAAAGGATCACAAGAACACTAATCGCAAATGCTAAAAGTTCTCCATTCCATAATGTCATTAACCCCAACAAACAAAGACCAAAATCACAAAAAAAAACTAGGGCAAAATCAGAAGCAAACATACCGACTTGAATTTCATAACATACCAACCATCATCGACTTTAATTTTATTGAATAAATCAAATTTTTGATACTACGATGAAAGAAACGGCTTTGATTGATGATCAATGAATCACAAAACGCTAATTTCAAACCCTAATCATTCATAAACCCTAACAAAGACAAATCATCAAAATCATTAAAAACTCTCAAGTTAACTACATCCATGGGAAAAATCAAAACGAGAAGAGAAAGAGTAATCGAAAACATACACATATCTGCAGCGAAACCCATCGTTTTTTTTCAGGAGGAGCATTATTGAATGTTATCTCGGGGGCAAGTTCTAAACAATATGTGTTATCCATGAAGGCGGAAGAAAAGTGACGGAAGCGAAAGATCCGTGCTTTTGATTTGTCAATGATCTCTCAGATAAGATTGTATCCTTATTACGACGGATCAAGTATTTCTTGTTTAATGAAATCCAGGATGTTGATGGCTTTCATATTAAATGTTTGTTAATAAACCTTTTACATAAATTTTCACAGAGGGAACATATGAGAAGACCGCTTGCATTGTAGCATGCATTGAGAAATCCTGAGTTTTTAACATTTGCTAGTCTCCTTGGTGGCACAACAGATTCAAGTGTCAGCAAATTGAGAACAAAATTTTAAATTTTAAAGTAGAAACTCTTATATTCAAGTGAAACAAAGGAAATATTTGACTTTTGCACAATTTTTTCTTTTCCATCCGACTTATTCAAAACGTTTCATACAACTCATCTTCTCATCCGATTAACTGTTCAAACTATAGTCTATATCAAATTAGATTAGGACCCGTTTTTGATTATTTCAAACTAATTTTATTTTATTTCTCAACTTTATTGATTGGTCGTAGATTCACTGCAATGGAGTAGTTTCTATTTGTTTTAACTTTATAAATGCATCATCAATTATTGTTATATGATATAGTTTTCATTCAAAATATTTAATGAGTCGACAATTTTGTTGGTTAAAATACTATGCTAAAGTGAAAGTAAAGAGACGTATATATATATATATAACTGGCTGAATGTGTTCATAAAGACATTTTCTATAGGTGGTGGTAAAGAACAAATTTCAACAATAAAATATTATTAGGTGTAAAACATATTTTTATTTGTAAAGTAGATATTAGATTTATAAATAGATGTAAATAAGATGACGGTTTGACTATTGGTTTGCATGTAAATCATTTTCTCAAAAAGTTGTGAAATCATAGTTTAGACGCGAGATTGCAAAACTACATTTTCTTTAGATTTGGCAATAATAATAATGATGAATATTTGGCAAATATTTTGGTGATTGATAAGTTAAATTTACTAGCTTATTGTATTAAATCTTACAATAAATTCAAAATATAAAAATACAAATTAGTTTATTAAGACAAAAACGAATATATAAATAACTCTTTACTCTAACTAAAAAAATCTCTATACTTCTTAAAAATTGTTTCTACTTACAACCAAATTTCAAAATATTTTTTGTTAAATTTAATTTAATTTTTAAAAAACGCATATTTGGTCTTCATAGTATATACGAAAATAACAAGTTTCAAGAAAACGGTAAAATGAATGGTGTAGTTGTCCAAAACATTCAAAAATAACAACCAAATATTTTGTTTACTAGTCTAAATCCATTTTCTTAAATACGACACAACATCGTCCATGAGCAAGCCCGGCCCGCCACCAATTTCTAAGAAACATGGGTATTGGGCCTCCAAAAATTTTAAACTTTATAATATCAAAATTAGGCCTCAAAAATCTTTGTTATTGCAAATAATAGGCCTCATTTTTTTTGAAATTTTCAGATTTAGTCTCAATTGTTAAATTTATCTATTTATTTTTGCAAAAATAGGCTCCAATTTCTTAAAATTTTAAGATTTAATCTCAAGTTTTAATTTCTTCTATAAAACCCATCAAAAAAAAATTTTGTTTTGTATTGAGCCTCATAGTTCACACCCGGTACTGTCCATAAGTGCAAATGCTCTAAATAAAAATACAAATATCATTTGAATTGGCAAGGAAAAGAATAAAAAATCAAATAACTGATCTTCAATTTTAATCCGACTACTAAGATCGAAGGTCCTTAGACATGGCCGATGGTATTCCATAACGTTTTAAAATCTTAGCAGTGGCGTTTTTCGCATAATTTTGGTTGAGGGTGATAGCAAAAGCACCTTCCAAGTCCAACCTCAAATCTTCGCTGCAGCATCCTTCTATGAGCTGACATAGATGTTTCAGATTCTCTACTTGAACTCCATTCACTTTCTTCACCTGTGTCAACAACAAAAAACCATCTCAAGAGTTGATTTAGAACTCATGGACTCATGACACATATTTTCATCCATACACATGATTTGAGGCCACAATTGACTTACCTGCAAATCTGTTAAATTGGCGTATCCTACACTGACGTCCGCTTCTAACACCTGCTCCAAATAACATTTTAAACGTATAATATTACCAAATAAAATTTTTAACGTATACTATCGCAACTCGCAACGAGATTTTATAGTAAATTTTTTTTTTTTTAATTTATATACCTGAGAAAGTATGACGGTCTGTTCACCGGGTTTTTTGGGCATATGTTTCAATGCACAATCGCACATATTATAAGAACAATCGAGGTATGGTTTAGTGAGAGGCAAGAAGACAAACCCCGCGAATATGTAATAACTTGGAAGCTTATCAAATTGATATACTGGTAGTAGCGATTCCACCTACATATATAGATATATATAACACAAAATGTTAGCTAGCGACTTCTTCAATTAAAGACATATAGTCGAAAAATCACAAATATTTGATGATAACAATAATTGACGTTAAGTAACTTACGGGTGTTATATTGATATTGAATTCATGTTTTTTTCCCTCTCTTAAGACTTTGAGTAACGTTTTTTCACCTGGTTTCTTCATAGAAACCAAATGACTGAAATTTATACGTTCCTTCTTCCGAAAAATAACTGTAGGTAGCATAAACACGGAGATTAGTCACATACGAATCCATATTGAACAAAGTTATATATACTAGTGTTACCTGTCTCATCGTTTTCTATAGGAACACCATCAATTGCGAGAAGAATGTCATCCTTTTTCAGAATATTGTAAGCACTCGACGACCGATTTATTTTTCTTATTCGAATCCCTGTCATTTTAGGGCCCATCTTAAAGTGGTTACGGAAATGAGTATTCTCCATATGCTGACATGATATACCTAGTGAACAAAACCCAACGAATTGACCGTTTTCTTCAACACTAGTTAAGAAATGGTTAACTACTGGAGTTGGGATTATGTAGCTGCATTCCAAAAAAAAAGTTCTAATTAAAAACTTAGTGCAATCAAAGGGAATGACTATGATAGAGGATTTAGTTTTTTTTAACTAACCCTGTATTTTGTGAGCGTGAAAGACCTTGAAATGCTACACCAATGACTTTGTTATCCATGATTACTGGACCACCGCTGTTTCCAGGATTAATAGCCGCATCTATCTGTGTTGTCAGTAGCTTAGATTGGCTGTGACTATACTTTGTAACTTCAACTCTAGAGACAACACCTTTGGTAATGGAAATGTTGTCACCACCTGCATAATTAGGCTCATAACATAAATCAATACTCATTTAAACGAGTTTCGGCAAAACTTTTGACCTATATAATTCTAGTAGCTATTTCTCTTTTAGATAAGACACCATTTTTTTTTTTCTCTCAAGGCAATGCACATTTTCCAACTGTTTATTAATTCTTGTTTCCGTATCTATCATTACTTTCGTATATTTATAGGATAATCTAAGTTATACCTTGAGGATATCCAACAACAGACACAGTTTCGTACAGAGAGGGTACGTCTCCGAGGTCCAAAGGCTTCATATCCTTCCAAAACTTTTTGCTATTGATTACCAAAATCGCTAAATCACATTCATGCCCCATTGCTTGAACTTTTGCTGTGTACTTTGTTGGTGAACCATGCTTTCTAACTTGCACGAATGTGTGATCAGCCACTACATGAGCATTCGTAAGAATCTTATTTCCCGTGATTACAAATCCTACATCATGTACAAGCCAACATATAAGCCAAACCATACAAAAGAAAATAGAAAAGAAAAATGTACGTAAAATCCAAACTAAGTTATAACCAATAGCACACGCATCCGTCAGTTCTTAAAATAGTGAATACGTAAGCGTTATTACTTACTATGAATATTTGGAAAATATAGAAAAAGAATTCGCTTTTTACTAATTGGTTTTGAGTTGGAAACCTATGAAACTTAACAATAGATTTTTGGATTACCTGAACCAGTCGATCTGTGTGGCAGCCTTTTCTGCCATGGTTGTAACACACTAGATTTGGTGGAGCGGCAAAAGACTTTCACAACCGAGTTCAGCGCCAAATCAGTAACAGAATACTTTGAACAAAAACTGCGAAAGGACCCAGGTATTCCCGGTGTTACCGTTCCTGGAAAATTGCTCAGGTTACTAGAGCAACGAATAATAAGACAACGAACAGACCCGAAAGACATTTAAACTTATGGATCTTCCCACGATTAATTAGATTTTTTTTTTCTGTTCTGCTGACTGTAATAGAGAGAGTAAGCGAGCTCTTGATGCGCTGCTAATTAAACTGTTTATATACAAAACTTTTGTTTCGAATTCTTACTATTTCTTCTTTTGTCAAACTTCCATTTAAAACTCTTTCTTCGTTTCTTTTTTAAATGAACTTCTAAACTTTCACAAGATTCCCTTTTCTCGTGTGTCTCGAATTTCTTTTTTTTTTTTTTTTTTTTCTTTTGTCAAATTTATAAATTTCCTTAAATCATTCTTGGATGGTGATGTCTAGGCCTGGGCATTCGGGTACCCGTTCGGGTTCGGTTCTTTTTTTTCGGGTATCGGGTCTATTCGGATAGGGGGACAAGACCCATTCGGGTATTCTAAAAATTCGGTTCGGGTTCGGTTCGGGTTCGGGTCGGTTCGGGTATTTTAATAAAAAAGCAAAATACCCGAAAATAACCAAAAATACCCGAAATATTTTCGGGTTCGGGTCGGGTTCGGGTTTTTAACTCATATATACCCAAAACTAACCGAAATACCCGATTTCTCGAAAATACATTGGTTACTCTTTACCCAAATATAACCAAAAATATCTAAAATACCTAATATATTCGGATTTATGATTGTAATTTTAGGTATTTCGGGTATTATAAATATAAATATAACTAATATTTTTAGGTGTATATTTGTATTCGGGTACATTCGGGTATTGGATTCGGTTCGGGTTCGGTTCGGGTTTTTTTCGGGTAGGAGGTTAGGACCCATTCGGATATTTTTAAAAATCGGGTTCGGGTTCGGTTCGGGTATTGTTCGGGTTTTTCGGTTCGGGTATTCGGTTCCGGGTTCCGGGTATTCGGTTCCGGGTTCTGGGTATTATTCATTCAAGAATCATAACTATATTATTCATACTCGAATATTTTATTATATAAAGTATGGTTTTCAAAGTCAATAACTCATAAGATCGTGACATGTGGCAATTTTATCGATTTCTGATTTTGACATGTGTAAAACGAAAATTTTCTTTTATTAATTTTAAAACTATAAAAAGATAATTGTAAGAAATTATAAATTTTAAAAAGTAAAAAGATAATTATAAGGAAACTAAACAATTTTAAAAATGTAATTAAGATAAATATTATAAAAATGTATCTTATTGAATAGAAATATGTAAAACAATAATTTTATTTTATTACAATAACTCATAAGATCGTGACATGTGGCAATTTTATCGATTTCTGATTTTGACATGTGTAAAACGAAAATTTTCTTTTATTAATTTTAAAACTATAAAAAGATAATTGTAAGAAATTATAAATTTTAAAAAGTAAAAAGATAACTATAAGGAAACTAAACAATTTTAAAAATGTAATTAAGATAAATATTATAATAATGTATCTTATTGAATAGAAATATGTAAAACAATAATTTTATTTTATTAATTTTAAAATATAAAAAGATAATTGTCAAAAAAAAAAATTAAAAGTAAAAAGATCATTATAAGGAAATTAACAATTTCAAAAAGATAATTATTCTACATACTCACTTCTATATAAACAAACTAGCTAAGGACCCATCCGACGTTTTAAGTAGAAATTATCTTTCAAAAATAAGAAAAAAAATATTTACTTTCACTGTTGCATTGTTTCTTTAACTACTAAAATTATTGATTCAAAAAACATTTTGAAAGAAAAATTTATTCCACAGCAATAACTTACGGTATACTTTTTAATAACGGGGATATGTTGAAATTGGCTAAAAGTCACATAGTTCAGAGTTTGTTATTTAAATATTGTGTGAGTTCGGGTTGATAAGTGCAGGGTATCAGAGTTTGGGTTGAAAAAAACTGCATGAAAATAGTTGGGATCGATTAAAATATATATATGAATCTTATATAATTCAAATATGAACATATAAATTTAAATAAACAGTTTAAAATAATATAACTAAATTTAAAATATCAAAAACAAAGAAGAAGCATATATGGTTCTCACTTATTCAAGACTTTCAAATAATCAATACAAAACTTTATTTAAAATCATCACCTATTTCTAATTAGAAAATAAAATTGATATAAATATTGTAAATTTGTAGTTTAAATCATGACACACGTCGCTATCTAAAATCATTAGAACTATGATATATAATAAATCTTATATAATTCAAACTGAAAGTAGAAACCAAAATAAATAATTTAAAGACACAATATTTAAACTAAAAAAATAAAAAAAATTATCTTTTAAGAAAGATAATTTTAAAAAGTATATAAGATCATTAACTTACATATAAATAAACAACCATTCATTAACTTATCTAGATATAGATTTGATATGATTTTATATACATATTATTTTGATATAATTGTTTTAGCATTTATTCATTAAGATGAAGTGTGTAGAATCAAAATCGAGTTTGTCATTATTAAATAATAGTTAAATTGTATATTAATGTAAATGGAGTGTGTAAGATTTGAATTTTTTCCAATAAAAGTACTAAATTAAATATAGAAACAGTGTAGAATTCAAATATCATCGATAGGGGTGTCAAGTTGGTTAAACCAAACCAAACCAACCCATATCCATATTGATTTAGTGTTTAATGGTTAATGAATCAATCCAATTCATTTAGCAAATGGTTTGGATTAACCCATAACTCATTTAAATGAATGGATTAATGGATTTAATGAGTTGATCCATAACATAGTTTTTTTATAATTTAAATCCTAATTAATTGATAATTAGTAACTATCATGTTACCACCACCATGATCATCATCACTCCATCATCATCTTCATCACTCCATTGTCATCAATTCACCACCACCATCATCATCATCATCACCATCACCATCACCATCACCGTCATCGTCATCGTCATCGTCGTCGTCATCGTCGTCGTCATCGTCGTCGTCGTCGTCGTCGTCGTCGTCGCCGCCGTCGATGGATTTGCCGGTGAAACCATAAGATTGAGAGAGATCGACAGTGAGAGATTTGACGCCGAGAGAGATCGATGGTTAAGCGATTTAAGAAAATTATGTTTATTTCGGTTTACTTAAATCGGTTTAGTTATTCAATTCGGTTATATTTGGTTTACATATTTGATTTCAATTATTTGATTTTTATTGGTTTGGTTATGGATAACCCATTAATCCATTTTAAACCAAACCATTTCAATCCAACTCATTAAACTCATTAAACCATTTAATCCATTAATCCATTAATATCCAAATTTTCAACTCATTAGATTCATGAGTTGGATTGGTTTGGATTGATCCATCAATTTTAAACCATTTTGACACCTCTAATCATCGATAAGATGGAGTGTGTAGAATTAAAATGCAGTTTTTAATTATAAAATAAATAGTTAAAGTGTATGATTGAAATATGATTGAAATAAATAGTTAAAGTGTATGCAATGTGTAAGATTGAAATTTTGTTTGAAACAAAATATTAAATTAAATAATAAGAAAAATATAGATTACTATTTAGAATTTAAATATTATCGATACGAAATTATATTTATTTTTTACGCCCGCCTAAAAATAGGCGGGCCTTATCTAGTTAAATTATAAAAGCAAGCAACGCGTTCTCTCTCTCTCTCTCAATTTTCATCGTCAAAGCAAACCTATAGCTTCTGGATCTTCCTCGTAAGTTTATCTTTTGTTTAGTTCAAAATTTGTTATCTTTCTGAATTGTACTCTCTCCTTCTTCGATCTTTGATTCTGGGGTTCGTCGTAAAGATTTGAACTTTGGCTTCTATGGTTTGATTAAGGTCGATAGGAGGAACTTAATAATCGAGTTTTAGTGTGTGTAGGTCTATTAAATTATGGGTAGAGATATGATAAGCAATTTGCCAGATGAGATACTTGGCAAAATCCTGTCTTTACTTCCGACAAAAGTGGCTGCTTCGACATTGGTTCTGTCCAAGAGGTGGAGAAGGAATCTGCTGGTTCTTGTAGACACCCTTTGTTTTGATGACACGATGGTTTTGTATCCCAACGAAGAAGAAGAAGCACTTGGTTCACATTGCTTCTTTGAATTCGTAGAGAAAACACTTGCTCTGGTAACCAATTCTCGAATCAAGAAGTTTTCTCTCTGTCTGTGTCGTCAACGTCAACTATATGGCTCTTCCGATGAATACTATCGTTGTGTCAACCGTTGGATATCGACTGCAATGGAACACCCTTTATTGGAACTACACTTGGACTCACCTACCCATTTTTCTTTTGTTACTATAGAAACTAAGTTGTTCACGAGTAACACACTCGTTAAGCTCACATTATCTGGTGAATACGACCTTGAAGCCGAGAGTGTGTTTTTCCCATCCCTCAAATCACTTTCTCTCTTATCAGTTCTATTTGATCATTGCAACTATGCTCGCCTCATCTATGGCTGCCCTGTCCTGGAGGATTTATACATACGTGACGGTGATTTTTCCCACCTGACGGCAGGTTGTGGTACGGAAGTCCGAAGTGCATCCATCAAGCGACTTGTCATTGTTACCAATCTTCCCGACGATATTGACGCTCACCACCGAATAGTTTTTTTCGAAACACCAAGTCTTGTGTACCTTGACTATTCTAGTTATGTCTCCACCCAGTATGAGGTTCCTGGTTTGGATTCGCTTGTCGAAGCCAGGCTGAATCTCAGGTTATGGATGTCAACAAAGAGATATGATTATGATTCTGAGTGTGATTTTGTTTATGATTATGATTTTGATTATGCTAATGCTCATGCTCATGCTCATGCTCATGCTCATGCTCATGCTCATGCTCATGCTCATGCTCATGCTCATGCTCATGCTGATGCTGATGCTGATGCTGACGCTGACGCTGACGCTGACGCTGACGCTGACGCTGACGCTGACGCTGACGCTGACGCTGACGCTGACGCTGACGCTGACGCTGACGCTGAAGCTGACGCTGATGCTGACGCTGAAGCTGATGCTGAAGCTGACGATGACGATGATGATCATGATTATGATTATGAAGTACAACGGACTATATTTGGTGATGTTACAGAATTAGTTGCGGGTATACGCAATATTTCGACCCTTCACCTGTCTCCCGATTCCCTTGAGGTCAGCTTTTGCTATTGAATTGTGGAGGACTATAATCAATCTACTGTATCTCACTTATATTTTATGTTTTTGGTTGTGATCATAGGCGTTTCATTTCTGCTGTGAATCCATGCATGTGTTCAACAACCTCATTAATTTATCTATTGAGAGTAACAAGAAGAAAGGATGGCAAGTAATGCCACTTCTGCTCAAGAGTTGTCCAAATCTACACGCTTTAGCCATCAAGGTATATCAATTTCGTACTGTTGTGATTCTTAATTATTTCTTCTTAGCATTATTATATTACATGTCAAAAAATTGGTGTCTGCTTTCCAGGGTCTTGTTCACAGAGTATCAAAAAAATGCGGAGATGCATGCCCTTGCATCCCTAAGTACCCGTTGCAAAAAAAGAAGAGAACGATTGTGAAGAAGGACGAATGTTGTTTATCGACATGTCAAGTGAAGGTGCTAGAGATTTCAGAGTATGGAGGTTCTGTTCAAGAGCGGAGACTAATGAGACATTTCTTGGGCAAGTTGGGATGTCTTAAAACTGTGAAATTTGGTCTTGAAGCAGACAACAACAACAGTCAGTTCGTGCGATCTAATGTAATGGCTCTCCCCAAACTTTCATCAAAGTGCAACATCCAATTCATCTGACCTTTTCTTTCCTTATCTTTTTTTTTTTTTGGGCAGATTTCTTTCCTTATCTTTCTCATAACGTTGGTTACAATCTGTTTCTGAAACTAGAAGAATCACATTTTCCTGTGGTGTTGTAAACTAGAGGAATCACATTTTCCTGTGATGTTGTAAACTAGATACATAAAATAGTTATGCGTTTTTTTCTTTTTCATGTCATGTTATAAACTAGAGGAATCACATTTTCTTCTTTCTGACGACATGAATCTTCTGAATCCGGTTCATGCGCTAGTCATATAAAACATGAATCATGAATCTGTGACTATAGACAGAGACAAAAAAAATGATGAATCTGTCCTGTCATGTCAATTTCTGAAATCAGCAAGGTTTATTAAGCTGAGAGTAACTACATAATCTAAACAGAGAAGAGTTGTGACAGTGAACAGATCAACTCTTTTCTTTTTCAGTCTGTCCCTTAACGTTTCTCGATGTTTGCCTTACGAGTTAGCTCCTCAACTAAGGCGTGTAACCGTTTTACCAGTGCAGGAAGCTTTCGAACTGCATCTACGCCTTTATGGCTACTGCATATCTTCTTCAGAACATCTGATGCAATGAAATATGCTTCTTCTTTGTTCCTGAAAAGGAGAACAAAGCAACGCAAAGGTGAGAATAGATGAAACTTTAATCTTGAAGAGAAGACTTGAGAACTAAATGAAGACCTGAGTAGTTCCCAGAAGATTGTCTGAATGGAACCTTTTGTGTCGATTAGCTCATCTGCCATTTGTGGATAACGGAGAAGAGTAGACATGGAACTTGATTACCTCGTTGGAAATATGTGGTGCATTTGCTAGACAAGGAGCCTTGCAGAGTATGGCTACTAGCTTTTCCAACAGAAATTTGGTTTTGGTTGGCCATGTCCTGCCACCAGGCTTTGATTGCCTTGAGGTTTTGCAATCTAATTCCTCATGTTTTGGCAATATTCCTTATGAAAGAAAGAAGAAACGGAAGGTTAATTTTCAGCAACAAAAGAATGGTCCAAGAGCTCATACGCGGACGCGGTGGCCCTATCTGCAGGCTGCCACGCAAAGCACTGCATCAAGAACTCTGTGGCCACCGGAGAGATATCCTCATATAGCCTCCGCGTGTAAGATTTTCTCATTTCAAGAAGGATACCCCCCAACATCTCAAGAACAGAACGCTCTTTGGATAAGCCGAAACCAGCAAGTTTTAGTTCCCGCGGCTATCAAAGAGTGTTTGAAGAGAAGAAGAGTACATTGTGCCGAACCCTAATGTTGAGCTTCTATGGCTCTTTTAAAGAGAACTTATTTAAGAGTGAAGAGTCAATTTGACATCCAAAATTTGGGCTTCCCGAAGCCACATCACTTTCTCTACAATAACAGTTATATAATCCTCTATTATTGGATTTGGTAATAACAAAAAAAAGTTTAGAAAATCAAACACTTAAAATTAAACTTGTAATTATTAATTTCCTCTAAAATGTGACAATCCTTGAAAGGGTAAAGCTGCATCAGAAGCTGACCCACTGCCCAAATTAATGTTTCTTTCTCTATCGAGGAACTTTGCGGCGCCTATTCAACTGTCTAGGCTGAAGGTCCTTGGACATGGCCGAGGGTATTTCGAGTTTCTTCAAGATCTTAGAAGTGGCTTTTTTCGCAGATTTATAATTGAGGACGATAATATTATCTTGTTCCAAGTCCATCAACAAATTTTCTGTGCAGCATTCCTCTATGAGCTTATATAGATGTTTGAGATTATGCACTTGCACTCCATTCACTTTCTTCACCTGTTTCCATCATAATAAAACAAACTTTACAGTGTGAAATTTATGTTCTCTTTTTGTAATTTCTGTTTTAAAAAAAAAAATAGTGTGAAATTAACTAAGTGTAGGCAATAAATATATTACCTGCAAATCTTCAAAAATGTTGTATCCTGTATTGATGTCATTCTCTAGAATCTGTATCATGAAACAAAACTTTAACTCTCGAAATTAAGGCGCCTAATGGAGATGTGCGGTTCAATTGGGAATAAAGTGTGGTGCGGTTTTAATAGTAAACAAAATATATACATACACATATGTGTAGATATTTTCGTTACTATTAGAACCACACCCGTCTTCATTCGGAACCTAATTATCACGTTTGGAAAGTGTTAAAAAAAAAAGCACCAACCTGAGAAATTATTACGATTTGTTCACCGGCTTTTTTGGGCATCTTCTTTAGAGCATATTTGGAAATAGAAGCATCATCAATGTATGGTTTAGTTAGAGGTACAAATACAAGACCCCCGAATATATAATAACTTGGAGGCTTGTCAAATTGATGCATTGGAACTAGCCGTGGCACCTGCATGCGTACAATAGATAACCATAAAAATCGTTTACATGATTCTCTGTTCTAACAAAACGTGAACCAGTCCAACAGGTAAAGTAGAAACAAAGATGCAGTTTTTATTTATTTGCGAAGGACGACTTACGGGTTTTAGACTAATATTAAACTCATACTCTTTTCCGTCTCTTAAGACTTTAAGTAACGCTTTTTCACATGGTTTCTTCATAGAAACCAAATGCTTGAAAGTTATTCGTTCCTTGTTACGAAAAGGGACTGTACACAAAGGAAAGATTTAGTAAAAGTGTGACAATGGGAAAAATTATATATAGTGACAATTACCTGTACTATCGTTTCCTATAGGAACACCATCAATCGAGAGAATGGCATCATTTTTTTTCAGAACTTTGTGAGCATCCGAAAGCGGGTTTATTTTTTTTATAAGAATCCCTGTCATGTCGTCGCTCATTTTGAAATGGTTACGGAGTTGATCATTCTCCATATTCTGATATGATAGATTTATTGAGCAGAAACTAACATGTTGACCACTTTCTTCAACAGCATTTAGAAAATGCCTAATGACCGGAGTTGGAATTATGTAGCTGCAAATAAATAGAAAAGTAAAATATATTAGCTTATATATCATGTCCACATATATAGACTTTCATATCAATATAGATATTTCAATCTGAATTCTGCCACCAAACGTATTCAGGATTTATAATTTAACTTACCCTATACTATCGGAACAACCTAGAGTTTCGAATGCTACACCAGCCACTTTGTTTCCCATGATTACCGGACCGCCACTATTTCCTTCATTGATAGCTGCATCTATTTGTATTGCCAGTAGTTCAGTGGCGCTGTGACTGTATTCTAAGAGTTCAACTCTCGACACAACACCTTTCGTAACGGATATGGTATCACCACCTGCATGATAGAAATTGTTGTCACAACCTATATGCTCATATTCTTATGATTTCTACGTAATGCAAAATAGCATTCCTTTTCCAAGACGATTCATACTTGAAAAATTGAAAGTGTATGTATGGATTTTAAAGAAGTATCTATGTAGGAAACATAGCCTCTTGGTTTGTTATTCACAAATCTATATTTATAGTTATTTAACAAGTAATTTGTTTGGGTGGTCATATGAGAATTAAAATTTACCTTTTGGATAGCCAACAACGTAGACCTTTTCTTGCAGAGAGGGTATGTCCCCGAGTTCCAAGGGGTTCATCCCCTCCCAAAAGTTTTCGCTATCGATATCCAAGATGGCCAAATCACATTCATGCCCGATTGCTCGAACTTTTGCTTTGTACTTCGTGGGTGAACCATGTTTTCTGACTTTAACAGATGTGTGATTAGCCACTACATGAGCATTCGTAAGAATCTTCCTTCCCGCGATAACAAATCCTACAACAAATTTCACGGTATGTATTTAACCACAACAAACATATACTACTAGCCAAATTTAATCAACTAACGTAACTTATGTAAGTTATGAAAACATTAATCACTACCTGAGCCGGTAGATTCATCCTGCATACAAAACTGCCATGGTTGAAAAGTTCTATGCTTGTTAGAGACAGTGAACACCTTCACTACTGAGTTAAGAGCCAAATCAATAGCAGATACTTTTTTCCCTTGCGGAAGCGTATTCTTCCAATGTTCCGCAGCAAACAATGGTGCGTATACTGACTTCTCCGATGAAAAGCAGCGAATATTGGAAGTATTGAAACGAAGGAGTCCAGGAACGAGAGTGCTCGAGTCGATGTAGAACCGGGACACGGTACAAACAGAGCGGAACAAGGACATTCTCTGAGCAGTTGATACTTGGTAGCAAATTACAACTAAGCTTTAAAGCGATAAGAGTAGTTTAATTAGCTCTAAACCAATCGGTAGCAATATATTTAGTGCATGGGAAAATTTAGCTAAGCAGAATTTTTCTTTCTTATCTTTATGGATTTTAATTTGTTTGATAGTTAGTTTTACGATGATAATCTCTAATAAGTAAATTATATCTTAATTGTTTCAGTGTATATCACTTTAATTAAATATTTTCTAATATCTGATAATATTCTAATTAAAATAAGATTTAAATCAGGTTCACATTCTTAATTAACAGAAACCAAAAATCACGTTCTTCTTAATTAAAAACATACGCGTATAGAAGGCGTCCTAAGTATCTAATTCTTCTTTTAATTAAAGTGATCGACTTATTATTTTATTTTTAAATCAATTACATATTGGTTTTCTGTTTCTCTGAATATGAATGTATTTTATTTTATTACACTCATGTGTCCATTATTTTTCTTAACCAAAAGTTTTGAGTTTTTATTTTTTTAATTGCTTTTTATAACTCTCCAATCAAATTATTTTACTTTCTACTATTTTTACTACTATAATAAGTGTCTTAAAAAGCGTGTCCGTCCTGGTCATCCAAAAAATAAAATAAAAATTCTATTTTTTTTAAGTTTTGATGAGTTATGCGTTATTCTAAGCTAGATAATTCATGAAAAAGAAAAATACAGATAAATAAATATCCTCTTTGTTTATGTAACTTTGTTAAGATTTCAGAAAATTATACATATCAATTGGATTCATCTAAGGATGTTCAATCTGGATAAACCAATATGAATTTGAACCGAAATACTCAGTCTAAAAACTGAACCATATCTTACTATGGGTTGAATCGATTCATTTTTTCTATATCCAAAGAACAAAGCCGAAAAAAGAAAAAATTTAATATAAAATCGAGGTTTTTCTGTAAATAAGTATCTATTTGACTTAAAACCAGAATTTTAACCGAACTGTACCAAACCATCTCAATTAGCTTTTCATTTGGCTACCATTATTTAGTGAACCGTAAAAGCCGGAAAAAAAAAACTCAACCGTATCTGAACCAAAACCTGGATTGAATACCCCTAGAATCATCTATTCAGACATTATTCTATTATTCTCAAAAAATAATATTAAAATATCAAAATCATGTATTTCAAAGACATAAATTTACGAAATATTTTATGCTGAAACCACTAAAGTTAGTATTTGTTGATTTGAATGTTAATATATACTGTACAATCTGATTTTTTCTTTTTCAAAAACAAATCAAAAATCATAATCGTTTATTTTTCATTGTTTTGCTCATAATCATGTCCATGAAAATGGAGAATAATCAAATAAAAGAACTAAATGTCGGTTCAACACCGGTCAACGCTGGATTCCAATGAATGGTGTACTAGAATAAAATGGTCGTGATGTTAACTATATGTTGTCATATACTTGTGGGCATGCGATATATTTATTTCGTGTAATCGGCTATACATTTCTAAACTTGGAATGTGTAACCATGTATTCTATTATACGTCGTGTAGACGAGTATCTTGTCCCAAATTTAAATGCACTAGGTGAATACCCATGCTACATGTGGGCTGTTGTTTTGAAAATTGTTAAAAATAAGTTCTACTAACCGTTCTTTGTTGCTAATTTATATAATTACAATTTTGATGGTTGGATTCATTTTTGACTTGAAATATCAATTATACATTTTTAATATATAAATCTAATTATCTATATAACTAAGATTCTAATTTTTTCACTATCATAAATACATACAACAACAATATATGCTCTATTGATACAATGGTATATAATTCTCTTTTATATATTAAAAGAGGGGTTTTTTGTGCATATGTGTCAAATCCACAATTATTCTCATCTTTTTTATTTTTCATTTTTTTATCTTGACAAACAATTTTAATTCCATACACTATTTACTCTTATTAACTAAACTTAGCAAAATTAAATATCTCGAACTTTCAAAAAGAAAACTTCTATATAAATTTTTTTTATATTAAGACATTATGTTTTTTAATTTAAAACATAAATAATGTAAACATATAGTACATGCATTTTGTCACCAACAAATTTTTTATATATTATTTTTAAAAAATTGAAACTGCGAATCTATGAGTCTAAATTTATGAATGACGGAAATGCAACTTTATTTGTATGATATAAATCATGAAAATATTTAAAATTTAATTTGTAGTTTTATTTATCGACTAAAAAATTGTGTTATTACATGTTATTTAGATATGCTTATTTTAATCTAAAATCTTTAACGCGTTTACAAAAATTAGATTAGAGATCTCAGGATTCAATATAAAACTTTGAGTTTTTTTTTTAAATCCTTCTATTATAAAGTGTTACTTATATAGTTTGAAACTTGTCAAACTTGTTTATAAACAAACAATTCTTTGTTCTATGTAATCTCTTGTGATCTGGTACTCCAACCACACACATCATAATATGCTCATGATTAGATAGTAAATTGACATATTTTGAACAATCTATGTATAACTAACTATTCATTTTCTTCGAGAGTTTTCATATGAAAGAAATAAAGAAAGCAAAAAATCGAAGAGTCATTTAGGTCAACATTTTTAGATCTCTCTCCTTGTATTTGCATATATAGGAGAGAATTATCGTATTTTGAATCTTTTAATATGTTTAACGTCTCAAAAGGTCCATGAAAAAACTTGCATATCATTGTGAATGTTACCAACTTAACTACCAAAGGGACAAAAATGAAAAGAAAGAATGGCAAATAAAATATTCAAGATAAAATACTAAACTAAGAAGAGATAGGTAGCAAACAGCTAAACTGTAAACTTTGTCATTATTGAGTAATGACCATTGATAAATAATAATAAGAAATAGTGTTTGATATATTAACATGATTTTTTGCTTTTTTCTTTTATTTTGAAGAAATCAATTCAAAGTGGTCTTGATGGAGAATTTAATACAATTGAGGATTTTTGATTTTTCACTTAATTATGTTAATTGTTTTATTTAATTAATGGAAAATGACATGTGTGTCATTTTCTTATGTAATGATGTGACATTCATATGGAGAGAGTTAGTCAACTTTCATATATATGATTTGATATATTGTGACCATTTCTTCTTTTTGTATATTTTTATGATTCGTTGAACTATTTTTAAATTAACTTTTAAATGGTTCTTATAAAGAAAAAATATAAATTTCTAAAAATTTTACACATTCAAAATAATCAATTATTATATAATCTTATTTTTATAACAAATATTTCTAATTTGTTTACTTTTTGTTAAATCAATTTTTTGTAGAATTAGAAAAAATTAATATTTGTAGATACTCTTAAAATAAAATTGTTTTATGATAATAAGATTGGACCTATCTAAATAAATGACACATGTCAAAAGAAAAGTAAGTACGTGTAAGCTTCTCAAAACTTGTGTTTATAAGAACCTTTAATATATTATATTATATAAGAATTATTAACTATATACTGATGTTTAGAGATTTAATATTAATTTAGTTAATATTTATTTCCCTTAAATGCAAATTAATATATGTTAGCATGTATTTCTCATTACAAATCAAGAAAAGCATGTGAGATATTTTCCTATAATAAGAGAAATTACATATGAGTGTATCCATCAAACAATTGATAATAAGTAAGCTAATTAAAGTCTTAGAATTCTAAACATTAATTTGAATTTAAAGACAACAAAGCTAATAACAGTATAAATAATGACCTAGTCATGTTTGTTTTAAATCTCAAACGTACTCGTAGTCCCTCAATATGTTGTTCCAATTTCTTCAAACATTGGCTCGGTTCTGCAGCTTCTTGCTCATTTCGGTTATTGGATCCCGTTTTTCTCCTTTGTTTCTTCTTGGTTACGTTAAATTGCAAGACGAAAATCAGCACAACAGCGAGTCAACAACACTTGCATCAAGGACCGACACAAAACAACCGAATGCGGCTGAAAACGTGACATCTTCTTCTATTGATTTTGCTGTAAATTCAGTTGTGAAGGTCTTCACTGTCTCTAGCGTGCCTAGCATTCTACAACCTTGGCGGAATTGGCAGCAAGAAGAAACGAGCGGCTCTGGTATTAATGTTTAATCCATATTCTTACCTACTCTTTTAAGAGTCGCGTAAGTATTTTCCTAACTGACTTGGAACTGATGTAGGATTTGTAATCTCGGGAAAGAAGATTCTTACGAACGCTCATGTAGTTGCTGATCACATATTTTTGCAAGTTAGAAAACATGGCTCACCCACAAAATACAAAGCAGAAGTTCGAGCGGTTGGACATGAATGTGATTTGGCCATTTTGGAGATCGATAATGAAGAGTTTTGGGAGGATATGAACCCTTTGGAACTCGGAGAGATACCCTCTCTGGATGAATCTGTGGCTGTTTTAGGCTACCCTCATGGTATTTCTTGAAAATGCTTCAAATAATAAACGGGTTGAATAAATAGGTTAAAAGTTTTGGGTACAAAAATAGGTTAAAACTTGCATGGACTAATTGATATTCGGAATGTGAAAGGACGAATGCATGTGGATATTGATGATAACTACTCTCTCCGTTCTTATATAAATGATGTTTTAAGCTTATATTTTTGTTCTTAAATAGATGATTTTTTCAGTTTTCAATGCAATATTAATTAGTTTTTATTGGTTTTGATGATTTATATTATGCAGATTATTTTTCTATTAGTTGATTAGATAATAAATGATGTTTTGTTTAAAAATAAATGATTTCTTAATTTGGATGTATTCTCCTAAAACATCATCTATAAAAGAACGGAGGAAGTATTAATAATGACTTATGTTATGCAGGTGGTGACAGCCTTTCTATTACTAAAGGTTATGTTTCTAGAGTTGAATATACACAATATGCTCACGGAGGCACTACACTACTCGCTATACAAACAGATGCGGCTATAAACTCTGGAAATAGTGGTGGTCCAGCAATCATAGGAAATAAAACGGCAGGTGTAGCTTTTCAAAAATGTACATCTTCAGATAATATAGGGTAAGTTTAAACCACAAATCTTGGATAATTTATCTGCTTAAATTTGCAATATTAGTTTCAAAATTGTTATTTAATATATTTTGTGATTTAACTTCACCTGTAGATACATAATCCCGACTCCAGTAATAACACATTTTTTAACTGCGGTTGAAGAAAATGGACAATATGGTGGTTTCTGCACGCTAGACCTTTCTTATCAACTTATGGAGAATTCTCAACTCCGTAATCACTTTAAGATGGGTCCTGAAATGACAGGGATTCTTATAAACGAAATAAACCCGCTGTCGGATGCTTACAAAAGGTTAAGAAAAGATGACATCATTCTCGCAATTGATGATGTTCTTATAGGAAATGATGCGAAAGGTAATCGTACGTTTATATATGTTATACTCCATTGTTAAAGTTTCTCCATGTGTGATGGATTATTGACATAATTTTTGCTGCATTTAGTTGCTTTTCGGAACAAGGAACGAATCAATTTCAATCACTTTGTTTCGATGAAGAAATTAAATGAAACAGTCTTACTTAAAGTTTTGAGAGAGGGGATAGAGCATGATTTTCACATCAGTTTAAAACCCGTAAGTCTTTTTTTTATTGACATATTTATTATAATAATTTGATATATCTCGTTTAATTGTTGATTCACAATTTTTTCAAAATAACATCAAAACTGATCACTTTGGTGCGTTTCTACTAGGGCTGGCCAGATCAGCCGATAGAGTTTATCAAAAAAAAAAAACATCAAAACTCTTTTTATGGTGAATCCAGGTGCCACCGCTGGTTCCAGTGCATCAGTATGATAAGCTTCCAAGTTATTACATATTCGCAGGCTTTGTTTTTGTACCTCTCACACAGCCATACATTGACAGTACTCTGATTTGCAATTGTGCAAATAAAAATATGCCTGAAAAGGCTGGTGAACAGCTTGTCATAATTTCTCAGGTTTGTTATTTGAACTACTTAGGTAAAAATATTTGAATGTTTGGTTGTCATGAAGGCATTAGACTTACTGGATTTGTTTTCTTGGTGTAGGTGTTAGCTGATGACATCAATGCAGGATACACTGATTTCAATGATTTAAAGGTAATGCATTTCATTGAACAACTCTTCACTAGAGGCTGCCCAAAAGCACCATGAGTTCTCTTAGAGAATAGAATCGGGAACCAAAATTAAAACCCAAAACACTCTTTATTTAAACTGAATATAAGGATATATAAGAGTATAAAATTCCCCGAATAGAACTATGTTCTCTTCCCTCGGCCTAACCTGGTCGAAACCTCGAAAGCACTCTCTAGCTTGGATGAGTCTCACAAAGAAACCTCATGCTTACTTATAATAAAACGTGAAAAAACTCTATGAGAAAAATAAATATGAAAATGTAAATCCTAAATAATTTCCTAAATCAAGAAATAGGAAGTATTCGTATCAAAGTTTATTCCAGCTTGATTATAAAGTATTATGACCGAAAATGATAACAAAAGAGAATCATAGTTTCGCACTCGTGAGTGTCTCGAGAAATAGGTCTATAATTTACTAAAATGACTACATGCATACAATTCTTGTAGCTGAAAAAATTATATTTATGGTGAATTCAGGTAATAAAAGTGAATGGAGTTCAAGTGGAAAATCTAAAACATCTATCTGAATTGGTAGAGAAATGCTGCACCGAGGATTTAAGACTGGACTTAGAAAACGAGAAGGTTATGGTCCTAAACTATGAAAATGCTAAAGAAGCTACTTCTTTGATCTTAAAACTTCATAGAATACCGTCGGCCATCTCCAAAGACCTTCAAAGTGAAAAGGTTCCTACCAATGCGTTGATATCCTCTGAAGCATGACTTGTTTAAACATACTAGTTTCAAAGAGAACATTTAGATAATGGCTACTAGCTCTAAGATATTGGGAACTTCATTATGTGTTTTTGAAGTGAAATCATATAAAATCCTACCGTTTTACTCTACAGTCGAAATGAGATTACGAAACTTAACAGTGAAAAAACTCACTACACCATTTTGCATTAAAAAAAAATTCACAATTCTGTAATAAATCTTGATTGCAAAATTTACGACATTTACAATTTTGGCACAAACTCATGATTATGCTATCCCGACCACATTATCTCTATTAGATGTTAAGTTCTATGGACTTCCAACTCAAAACCAATTGGCAATGAGTGGAGTGGCCCATATCCCTTTATATATTACTTAGGATCCCTTCCAACTTCCGATGTGGGACATTATGTCCTAATACGCCCCCTCGAGATGATGGCTCTTTGGCCATTAATCTCGGAATATTCGGGTTTAGATCGACGGCATCAATTTTGGGCCTTGTCGATGATTGGACCATCTTTGGGTCGGATCGGGTTGGACATGTGTGGATCGGGCTCTGATACCATGTTAAGTTCTATGGACTTCCAACTTAAAACCAATTGGCAATGAGTGGAGTGGCCCATATCCCTTTATATATTACTTAGGATCCCTTCCAACTTCCGATGTGGGACATTATGTCCTAATATTAGATTCATATACAAGAAGTGTAATAATGAGATGTGATTTTGATGAAGAGACTCGTTTTCATGGGGCTTGAATGGTATGTGACTTTTTTTTACGTTTTGAAAAAGTGATTTCGTCGAATACATATCACTTACATAAACTTATAGGGAATGATAAAACGTGAAAATAACATGATTTTCAATTTATCCCGCTAACTAAGCTAAAGAAACTTCGTTCATCTACTAAACTAGAAAGTTGCCCACGCGATGCGTGGGTTATGCATTCAGTTATTTTGTATACAGATCGAAGTTTACATAAAATAATATATGGAAAGTACATTTGTATTGTTATTATGTTTTGAAAATAATTTAAATATATTCAATTTTTGAAGTATTAATAAAATATAATTTATTCTTTTATCTTTAAAACATTATATAATAAAAAAAATTTAATATATACCACAATTTTTTTTTGTGATAATACATCTATTACCAATTGTCTCGAAATAATAGATCAAATTCTAGTGTTCATTAATAAAAATAATAACCTACACACTTAGTTTGTTTGGATTAAGTGTTGTTGATATATTTTTTTCTACATAAGTTTTATATTAAATGTTGAAAAATTAGTAGATAAATTCCATGCAAGCACTTAAAACATATGAAATTTTGATATTATTTACCATTTTTTTTGTCAACAGCTTAAATTAAAGCTCAAAATAACCATTCATGGGAATGTTGTTTAAATATGTGATATGAAGCGGTTCGGTACGAACTTGTCGAGCCAATTTATCTGCTTTTACATTTGAGCTATGAGGAATTAAAGATAGAGAAAAGGTTGAAAATTCTTTCCTGTCACTCTGAAAGTCCTCCAGATACACTGAAAAAGCCGCCATTCGGTTGGAAAAGACACCATCTTCACCAAATCTGAACAGTCTGTAAAGAAAGCTACATCTTGGTTGTCAGCACCAATCATATACTTCATCGCCCAAAGAAGAGCTTCGACTTCTGTATGTAGAGGAGATAGACTTCTACGGATATTGGCAACTCCCATGGTTGACATCTCTCCATTTGATGATGTACAATACCATCCTGTTCCTGAAAAAGTATCGTTCCTTTCCATGATCCATCTATGAAACAACGATATCCTGAATAAACAGTGATATTTCCCTCACTCGGTTTCGATTTTCATTATCTAAAAAACCATGGTTATAAGTATGAAGCTCATTTTGAGCTAGCTGCCACGATTGCGCCTCTTTCTCCGCTAAATGTAAGACCTCTAATGGATCTTTATCCACATTGTCAAAGATCTTTTCATTCCTTGCTTTCTAAATGTACCAAATTATCCATGGATAAGAAGATGATTCTACCTCTGAAGGTATTCTCCAAAATAGGTGATCCAAGTTCTCGTAAATAGAAGCCGCAGAGAAAATCCCCGGGACCGAAGGAATTTGAGAAAGAGCCCAAATTTGTCTCGCTGGATGGCATTCAAAAAGTGTATGGTTAACTGTTTCCTCTATGGTACCACATTTAACACATCCGGTATCACAATTTATACTTCTCTTTCGCAGATTCTCCGTAACCAGTACACAACCTGATAAAATTAGCCACAAAAAATACCGTAGCTTAGGTGGACACTGCACCTTCCAAGCATATGCTTTTAGAGGTTTTATATTCGGGCCAAAAGATTATGAACAGACATCCAAATCCTCTATCCGAGTCGTATGGTAACCAGATTTAACCGTATATTTTACAGATTTAGTGTAATGCCAACCAAGGGTATCCTCTTTGGTTGACGCACCCAAAGGCAAGACACTAATCAGCGCGACATCTTCAGGATCAAAGAGCTCCCTCAAGAGATCCATGTTCCAAAAATTTGACCGGGTGTCGACAAGGCTATTAACTTTCAAAGATGGGTTAATAATTGAACCATTACTTTTTGCTGGTCTCGGGAATTGAGCTGGTATCTATGGATCCTCCCAAACTGAGATGGACGCCCCAGAACCGACTCTATTAATAACCAGAAATCTAACTGACAATATACTTCTCCAACCATAAGAAAGAGAGTATGATTTTATATTATCCAATGGATTGGATTTCCAAAAATACCGTCCTTTAAAAACCTTTGCAAAAAGTGAATCAGGAACCGTAATCAAACGCCATAATTGTTTTGTTAGTAACGCCGAGTTAAAATCATCTACATTCCGAAATCCTACACCACCTTCCGATTTACTACACAGCTTATTCCAAGCCATCCAGTGCATTTCTTTCGACTCGCCATTAGAACTCCACTAAAACTTAGCAACCGCACTTAGGAGATCAAAGTTCAAACATCATCAAATTGTATTGTTTTCCTAATTTAAATCTATATATACTGTTAAAATATAATAGAAAAATATATCCGTTATATAACCTTCTATTTACAAAGTAGTATGATCCTTCAATTTTAATATGTCATTATTTTATATCTAAACAAAATTATATAATGTGAAAGGATTGGTTCTTTTAACACATTATAACACGTGTAAAACAAAAAAGTTCATGAAGGCAAGTTGAAAAGCACCATAAAGAAGAAAATAAAAAGTAGGTTAAGTGTCTCAGAATTTGTCTCTGAAAGATTTTGAATTTTGATTTTGGTTTTGTTTTACTTATAGCCAAAAAAAATATGATAACATAAATTGAATAGATATATTCTTATGTTATTATAATAAATTATATGTGTTTATTTAAGAAACCTACATATTTTATTGTTATCTTTTAATTTCTGAAAGTGTATTTTACAATAACCAAAAAAATAGAAAATATAAAACGGCTAAATTTCATATATCATGTAAACTTAGATCAAGTTTTTCTTGTCGCTATGTCTCAACGATTTAGTATTTTATGTCATATTTGACTAATTTAATTTCTATTAACAAAATATCCTTTTGAAAATTAAAATAAATTATTGAGTTTTTTCATATTTAATTAATTAATAATATAATGTTAATCAGGAACTGTGGTACAAATTAATTATTTAAACTATTTTTTATTGAAACATACATAAACCAATAGATATATAGAAAATATAGGTGATTCAATACAATTTTTTTTTTCTTTTAAATATAAATATAATCATTTGAATTTTTAAAGATTTTACTTTACTCATGTGCATTATCTTTCAAAGTAGTAAAACATTTCTCACATTTTTTATTACAACTTTTTTTTTTTATCTTCTATGATTCACTCATCGTCTCCCAACATCTATTCTCTTTTTACCTTATATTGGCTTATATATAATATACTCGAATATAAATTAGTTTTTAAGATAGTTTATATCTATTTTCTCCTTCATATCTTTCAATTCTCAATCTTTTTTATATGTTGCATTATCTTTTTATTAAAGTGAACATTAGATCATAAGGTTTCTTTGACCATGTTTTGGTGCATGTAAATTGATTTTAAATATACGAAATGTTGGAGTAATTATTTAAAATGTAGGCAAGTTAAATATCATTAAAAGATAATTTATACAATGTATACTCGGAGTGTGAATCCGCAAATCTCAGCGACAAAAAATTGTGAATCCGCAAATTTCCCGCCAAAAACATAAACTTGTAACTTTTTTGCTAAAAATGTAAATCCGTGATTTTCCAACCAAATGATGATGAATATTGTTGTTTTTATATTGATTATTAATTAATTTATTATTTTAATGGGTCAACTATTAACTCATTTAACTGTAAACTCATTAGATAATCAGAGCCGTGCCTCAAGGTATAACAAAGAAACCTTCGCCTACGTCCTCAAATTTTTGAAAAAAACTTAGAAGCATATTTTTCTACAAGATACCTTTAGTTTAATATGCCCAATATTGAAAGATCACTTGCATTTATCTAAGTAATAAGAAAATAAAATTAAAGTAGAAAAATATTAAAAGAATTAGGAAACTAAACAGAACAAAGTATTATAAATTTAGGTTAATGATTATCAAGTTATGCATTATAGAAATTGTATTGTATATAAAAATATATTAGATGTTTCATAGTATTTCAAATTTTGATAATAATACAATACATCTTATAACTAAAACTATAATGTATTACTTAATAATCATGAAAAACGATTGAGTGACTTGGCGATCTTATCTATCGAAAGAGAATTGGTTAGGGAAATTGACTATGAATGTTTGGCTAATAATTTTGTTGGAGAGAAAGGGAGAAGAATTACGTTTTAGAACTAATTTTATGTTTTGGTTTTGACGTAATTTCATCATATGGCAATTTATCTTTGTAGAAGCATCTTTTTTTTCTTTTCCTCGAACACCATTTCTATTAAGTTGTCGGAAAGAGACTATCCGATAGGGAGAGCCAATCAGGAACCGATTTGCTTACATGGGAAAAAAGACAGTTTAGAGCTCTAGCTTTGTAGAAGTATCTTTGTTTTGTGAATTGGGGCAAATTTCATTTGACCGCCTCTGGCAACCATTGACCTTGAGTTAGGGGCTAGGTTACCCATTTTGACACCCCTATATACGCATTAATCTGTTTATTAATAACATGATGTTAAATATTTATTTTAAAGTGCAAAAATAAAGCAATATAAGACAATATGGCACATATTGCTAAAAACAAATATATTAGAACATCTTATATATGTTAATTTCAACTTTAAAAAGATAGTAAAATATGTTTTTATATATATAATCTCATAGTAATTATTGAAACTGCTAAAACTATTAAATATATATTTTCTGCAATTTATACCACATTAATAAATAAAAAAATCATAATAACTTATCTTAAAGAAAGAAGAAATAAAATTTGGCACATGTGTAGACTATGTTTTCATAGTAATTTATTTTATATATGTGTAGCATGTAGGATATCTTTTTAGAAAAATTTATATGAGATTCGGAATTCTAATAAGTGATTATGAAAAACTGAGTAGCTATTTAAATAGCTCACAATTCATAATCATATATAAATATATGAAAATAGAGGGTGTTATTGTGTTAATCTTATGTTGATGAAATACATGATAGTAAATTAGTATTTAAATGTAACATTAGAAAATGCATAAATTATTAATTATAATTATGGGAGTTACATGCATTGAATGGAGAAAATATATCATACAATTTATATTATTTAGGTTACAATTTAGTATTAAAGGGTGGATTAATGTATATGATTAAATGGGTTATATTTGTTGTTTGATTAGGGATAAATAAAGCCATTTTTATTAAATAGCATAAGAATTACAGTTATATTTTAAGGAATTAAATATGATAATATACAATTAGAATTTAATGATAGTTTTGTAAAAATATAATTTTAATACTATTAATATTTATGTTTGAAAAAAAACATTTATGTTTGAAAAACTATATGCCATGTCGTTTTCTCTTGAACGATCTCCAAACCAATTGTTGGGTTGGGTTGTTCGTGAATAGACTCAAGAATTTGAACCACCCATCTATACAATAATTGTCACACTGTAAAAAAAATAAAACTATATTATTTTTAACTATACTTCATATCCATTGTCAAACTATCTATTTTTGAATTAGACTCTTTTCATTCCCATTTTTTTTGTGCAATAAATTTTTCATTAATAACTATAAACGAAAGATAGATAATCAAATTTTTGTGCGTTGGAAACAATATAAAAATAAACAAACACAAACTAAACCTGGAAAGAATGACATCTTACCTCGAATATTTTAACTGACTTTAAGATAGTCACCACCTTAACATATGACTTTCAAAAATATTAAAAAATATCCAGATCTACAAACATAACATAAGAAAGAACTGACAAAAAAAAAGAATACGCAAAAAAGAAGAAAAGAAGATTAGAAACTATTAAGTGAATAGAAAAATGTTACAAAATTTGTGGGGCTTGAAATATGATGGTTAGTATTGAACATGTCGTACTATTTATAAAAAAATTATATTGTCAAAACAATAATAAATTGCTTTTAATATTATATATGTGAATAAAATTAATTGTAGTTTTAGCATCATGAGCTACGTTACATTTGTAGAATTAAATGTGTTATACAGAATACAGTAATAGCATTTACCTGTATGTAGTCTACCTACATGCTAACGACAATGAAAGGTATTTGATTGAATATTAACTGTAGTTTTCAATTAGACATAAAATTAAGTATCACACGTTACAGCTTTGTCATTTTTGGGCTAACTTTTTTTTGGTGTAATTTAAAGTGAGTTGTGTATTCTTTCCGAGTGATATATCAAAAATAATCTAAGGACACTTAATAATCTTTCTTAGCAGTTACATGTGTATTAATGTCATGGGAGTTTTTTTCTGTGTGTTTTTGCCTTTTTGGTCAAAAATGATGGGAGTTATGGTTACATTTTAAGGAATTAATATGCCAATAATAGGAATTAATATTTAAACAAAACACATTTTCTTTCATGCATTTAAATAAACATATATAATTGATTATGTGATTAACATTATCTTATTTGGTATATTTTGAATAATTTCTTGTTTATGAGATTTCAATTATTGAATTAGTTTTTTTCTTACACATGTTCTTTAAATTTTGAATATCTTATGCAGTATAAACTAATTCTAAAATAGATTAGCTGTTGTAGTAATTATTTTTTAGACCATTGATATAATAGAAATTATTATTAGACGATCCCAAAAGAATAGAATAGAATATATTATTGTGAAATAATTTAATGTTTTATTTATTATTATTATGATGATAAAATATAAACAAATATATATGAAGCCAAAAAAATAATCTAAGGAACAAATATATAAAATTATAGGAAAATATGGTATATGAAGCCAAAAAATATATAAATTATTTACACTAATATGGCATAAAGTTGGTCTTTACATATACACTGTAGATAATAAATTGTATCAAAGAAAAAATTCTAAGATTTTAGTGTAGATAATAAATTGTATGAAAGAACAAATTCTATGATTCCAATATTTTTAATTATTTTTGCATTTAAACTTTTTATATATTTTAATTGGTGTATATATATATATATATATAAATGTAGGGATATTAAAGAAGTGGTATGAAAGAAAATTTTTCCTATTAAATGTCATAATTAAAAAAAATATGTGCCACATGTCGTAAGAAGAAAGTGACAAATGTCGTGATAATAGAGCTCCTTACAGAAAAACCTTGTCATATTATATAAGATAGTAAATTTTTGGTGTTTAAAAGTATATATATTATTTTTATTCAGCTTAAGAGTGTGGTCTTTCTATTGATTCTGCTGTTTTATAATTCAGTTATAATGCTCGGATATTAATATGATATACCAGTTAAATCAATTTTACATATATATTGATAATTAGAAGGTTCTGGATCAAGACTCATACATCTCCTTAGGTCCGTTAATAATTTATCCGTACTAATTGCCTCTTGATCATCTGACTTATATTACTACGTAAAATGGCCAAATCAATTAATGATAAGGTTGTAATGAATGACTATCATTAAGAATTGTTGAGAATGAATTCTTATTACTCCTCTTTATTTCTTACGTTGAAAGCTTGGATTATAAAATCAAGGCTTCATCTTCCCATTTTTGCTCACTGAAAGATCGATTATAAATACAACAATCTCCTTTTTCTTCTTTTCAGTTTTCTCTAGTTATCGAGTCTGAAAGTACACACATGACTAGGATTCGCTAGACTTCTGTTTTGAAGTGTTGCAAATCAAAAGATGGTACGGTTGTAACTTGGGATTATGATTGCATCAAACCATCACACTATGGGTAGTTAAAGAATTAAGGAAAGAGTGTCTCGCCTCCGCACAAACCAATCTTTGTTTATCAAATATTGGTATCGGGTTGTTGTATCTTAATCATGCTTCTCATCATCATCTATTATAATTATTCAATTTTGCCACATCGTAGAAAACATGGTCTTACAGAAATGAGAATCTAGACTAACAAAATATATGGAAGTTACTGAAATAGGATACCAATAGAAGCCACAAATCATCAATTTACTCTGTTTTTTTTAAGTTAAAATAAGATATAATTAGAAAAAGCAGAACTTTTTGTTTTTAAAATATTTAGAACTTATGTTTTTGAAAATTTTGAAATTATTTTAAAAAAGGTTTTCATTATAAACTTTTTTAATATATTTACACTATATAGATTTCGGCATTTGGATGCTCTTCTACATTTAATTCGCTTTTTCGTTGTTGTTTTACCTTGTAGTGGTGTTTTGATGTTAAGGTTTATGATCTGTTTTCAGTTGTACTCTAGCTTTCGGGTTTAGTTTTGTTTTAGTGTCCACGAAAATATCTTTGTTTTTCCGGCTTTTGGTTTCGAGGGATGTCGTCTTTCAACTTGTTTGGTTTTGTTTTCGAAAGCATGTGGATCCTTGCTGGCTTTGTGTCTTTAATAAAATCTTTTAGGGGAAAAAATGCAAATATTAATTTTTGTTAAGATTTACACGTCAATGGACATTACGTACATTATGTTAACTTGAGGTTGTTGATTGGGTGAAAAGTTTTGGCAGTTTTTTTTTTTTTTTGGCAGTAATTCATCACCGTTATAGAAAAACTGTATATTAACTTTTATGTCCCAGTCCCATAAATCATAAGGAAGTTCATAGCTTTTCATTTGGAAACAAAACATATCTCATACAGAGTGCATCATTAATTAGGAAGTTATGGTTTTGGAATTTGAAAATTTTACATTTAAGAAACAGAAACAATGCACATCTTATATATAACGAATTTAGTTCTTTCCTTTTTTTGGTAAATTATGTAATATGTATATATATATATCACAACCTATTGGTGTAAGTTAAACTACTCTTACCGTGTCAACTATAAACTGCACCAATGTCATTCCGCTGTGTTCGTGCCGTGTCCCGGTTTCGCAGCTTATCGAGAGCTTATCGAGCGCTCCTCTTCCTGGACTCCTTATTCGCGGCAATGCAGCCCCGAAGACAGCAATTTTCGCCAGTCCATCTTCTAATAATATCCGTTTCTTTTCTTCTGATACTGCACCAATGGATTTTGAAGAGAATAAGTCGAAGTCGGTGCTTAAGAACTTCCCGGTCTTTAGCATCTTTCAAGATTGGAAGAATAAGATTCTGCCGGTGAAAGAAGTTTCTAGTGATGATGGTGTAGAAAAGATCATGACTACTTCTGCCATTGATTTGGCCCTCAACTCGGTGGTGAAGGTGTTCACCGTCTCTAGCAAGCATAGACTTTTTCAACCTTGGCAGATTAGTATTCAGAGTGAATCCACCGGCTCTGGTATTGATAATTTTATTCATATGTTAATTAATTTAGATAAGTATACTAGGAATTATTATTTTTTCAATAAAAGAGTAGGAATTTTTGGTTTGGCTCACATACTTAGCTTGGAATGGTTGTAGGTTTTGTAATCTCAGGAAAGAGGATTCTTACGAATGCTCATGTAGTGGCTGATCAAACATCTGTTAAAGTCCGAAAGCATGGTTCACCCAGAAAGTACAAAGCAAAAGTTCGAGCAATCGGGCATGAATGTGATTTGGCCATCTTGGATATCGATAGCGAAGAGTTTTGGGAGGGAATGAACCCCTTGGAACTCAGGGACATACCCTCCCTGCAAGAAAAGGTCTACGTTGTTGGCTATCCAAAAGGTAAATTTTAATTCTCATATGAACACCCAAACAAATTACTTGATAAACAACGATAAATATAGATTTGTGAATAACAAACCAAGAGGCTATTTTTTGTATATATAAACTTCTTTGAAAATCCATACACTTTCAAGTATTGAATCGTCTTGAGAAAAGGAATGCTATTTTGCATTGCGTAGAAATCATAAGAATATGTGCATATAGGTTGTGACAACAATTTCTATCATGCAGGTGGTGATACCATATCCGTTACGAAAGGTGTTGTGTCAAGAGTTGAACTCTTAGAATACAGTCACAGCGCCACTGAACTACTGGCAATACAAATAGATGCAGCTATAAATGATGGAAATAGTGGTGGTCCGGTAATCATGGGCAACAAAGTGGCTGGTGTAGCATTTGAAAGTCTATGTTGTTCCGATAGTATAGGGTAAGTTAAATTCAAATTGAAATATCTATATTGATATGAAAGTCTATCTCTGTGGACATGATATATAACCTTATATTTTATTTTTCTATTCATCTGCAGCTACATAATTCCCACTCCGGTCATTAGGCATTTTTTAGATGCTGTTGAAGAAAGTAGTCAACATGTTAGTTTCTGCTCAATAAATCTATCATATCAGAATATGGAGAATGATCAACTCCGTAACCATTTCAAAATGAGCGACGACATGACAGGGATTCTTGTAAAAAACATAGACCCGCTTTCGGATGCTCACAAAGTTCTGAAAAAAAATGATGTCATTCTCGCGATTGATGGTGTTCCTATAGGAAATGATAGTACAGGTAATTGTCGCTATATATATAATTTTCCCCGTTTTATTCACACCTTTACTAAATCTTTCCTTTGTGTACAGTCCCTTTTCGTAACAAGGAACGAATAACTTTCAAGCATTTGGTTTCTATGAAGAAACCATGTGAAAGAGCGTTACTCAAAGTCTTAAGAGAGGGAAAAGAGTATGAGTTTAATATTAGTTTAAAACCCGTAAGTCGTCCTTCGCAAATAAATTAAACTGCATCTTTGCTTCTACTTTACTGGTTCACGTTTTGTTAGAACAAAGAATCATGTGAACGATTTTTATGTTTATCTATTAATTGTACGCATGCAGGTGCCACCGCTAGTTCCAATGCATCAATTTGACAAGCCTCCAAGTTATTATATATTCGGGGGTCTTGTTTTTGTACCTCTAACTCAACCATACATTGATCGTTCTTGTATTTGCGAATGTTGTGTTGAAAAGATGCCTACAAAAGACGGTGAACAAATTGTAATAATTTCTCAGGTTCGTAATTTTTTCCCCCGCATTCATTTTTAAACGTGATAATTTTGAGAGCTCAAGTTTTGTTTCCTGGTACAGATTTTAGAGGATGATATCACTTCAGGACTCAGTGTTTTCCACTTTTAAAACGTGAAAATTAATTTATCGAGTTTATTAAAATTTTATCCTGATACAGATTCTAGAAGATGACATCAATACAGGATACAACATTTTTGAAGATTTGCAGGTAATGTATTTATTGCCTACACTTAGTTTCACTCTATTTTTATTTTTTTTCTTAAACAGAATTTACAAAAAGAGAATATAAATTTCACACTGTAAAGTTTATTTTATTAATGACGGAAACAGGTGAAGAAAGTGAATGGAGTACAAGTGCATAATCTCAAACATCTATATAAGCTCATAGAGGAATGCTGCACAGAAAATTTGTTGATGGACTTGGAACAAGATAATGTTCTCGCCCTCGATTATAAATCTGCGAAAAAAGCCACTTCTAAAATCTTGAAAAAACTCGAAATACCCTCGGCCATGTCCAAGGACCTCCAGCCTAGACAGTTGAATAGGCGCCGCAAAGTTCCTCGATAGAGAAAGAAACATTAATTTGGCCAATGAGTTAGCTTCTGATGCAGCTTTACCCTTTCAAGGATTGTCACATTTTAAAGGAAATTAATAATTTATTTTTGGTCAACCTAGGAAATTAATAATTACAAGTTTAATTTTAGGTGTTTGATTTTCTAAACTTTTTTTTTGTTATAACCAAATCCAATAATAGAGGATTATATAACTGTTATTGTAGAGAAAGTGATGTGGCTTCGGGAAGCCCAAATTTTGGATGTCAAACTGACTCTTCACTCTTAAATAAGTTCTCTTTAAAAGAGCCTTAGAAGCTCAACATTAGGGTTCGGCACAATGTACTCGTCTTCCCTTCAAACACTCTTTGATAGCCGTGGGAACTAAAACTTGCTGGTTTCGGCTTATCCAAAGAGCGTTCTGTTCTTGAGATGTTGGGGGGTATCCTTCTTGAAATGGGAAAATCTTACACGTGGAGGCTATATGAGGAAATCTCTCCGGTGGCCACAGAGTTCTTGATGCAGTGCTTTGCGTGGCAGCCTGCAGATAGGGCCACCGTGTATGAGCTCTTGGACCATTCTTTTGTTGCGGAAAAGCTTATGTTTCTTCTTTCTTTCATAAGGAATATTGCCAAAACATGAGGAATTAGATTGCAAAACCTCAAGGCTTGGACTAGTGAGAAGGAAAGTGAAACATCTTCTGGTGACGGCTCTATGAGTGAAAAATTTTTATGTTTCGGTTGAGTTTACGTGTTTACTTGTTTTGCAAGAAAACTAATTAATGTGACTGTACCTCGAAGTTAGTATATATGGGGGTCTTGTTTTTGTACCTCTAACTCAACCATACATTGATCGTTCTTGTATTTGCGAATGTTGTGTTAAAAAGATGCGCACAAAAGCCGGTGAACAAATTGTAATAATTTCTCAGGTTCGTATTGTTTTCCCGCATTCATTTTTAAACGTGATAATTTTGAGAGCTAAATTTTTGTTTCCTGGTACAGATTTTAGAGGATGATATCACTTCAGGACTTAGTGTTTTTGAAGATTTACAGGTAATGTATTTATTTCTTACTCTTAGTTTCTCACTCGAGTTACTGGAAAAGTCTTTTCCCTAAATACATATTTATGGTGGATATAGGTGAAGGAAGTGAATGGAGTGGAAGTGGATAATTTGAAGCATCTATGTCAGCTTATAGAGGAATGTTCCACCGAGTATTTGAAGTTTGACTTGGAAGACGATAATTTTTTTTTCCTAGAACATAAATCTGCCAAAAAAGTCACTTGTAAGATCCTGAAAAGTCTCAAAATACCATCGGCCATGTCTGAGGACCTTCAACCTAGACAACGGAATAACCGCCGCAAAGTTCCTCGGCAGAGCAAAAAACATTGAGTCAGCTTCCGCTACAGCTTGATCATAGGATTTAAAGGCAATTACTTAACTAAATTTAATTTTGTTGTTTGATTTTTCTTTTTTTGCTGTTACCAGTTCAAATGACTTATTTTATGTACTCGAGATGAAGTGATAAAAGGGTTAGGGAAGCCCAAATTTTGAGTGTTAAACTGACTGTGCACTTAATTAGGATCCGATTGGTAAACATTAGAGTAACTAGGTGAATACCTGCGCTACGCCGCGGGCATTTGCGTATTTGTGTTTATTTCTATTGATTTAGTGGCACGTTTTGATAGCTAATTTCTACGTGTTCTTATATCATATACAATAATTGGATTAATGATCATTCACAAGAGAATAAAAGTTTCCATTGGTTCAGTCTCCTTCTTCTCTATCCTTTTGTGTATGTAAGTTATGTTAGAGTTTTATCATCAACAGTGATATTTGGCCTACAAGCTTTTCCAATTTCATTTTATTGTAAGAACTAGATATTGATTCTGTCTTTTTCCTCTATGCATGTCGTGTTCTTTTTCTAGGAAAAACTGGTGAAAATACTCAGTAGTCAAAAAGAGTTAGAGCTCTGAGCTGAACCTCCTTTCCATGAGGACGCTTTGTCTTATGCATATATAGAATGTGATTATTATTGGCTTACAGAATATGAAACCAACTCGATGTTCGAAAAAAAAATATATGGTCTACCAACCTTGTCGAATCCACTCTCTTGGAAAACAAAGCTTGATTCATATTATGTTTCCCGATTCTTTTCTTGATAGGCTAATGAAAGAAAACCGGACTAACATATATTGGACATCATATATATTATTGTTATATGATTCAACAATTAGATCTCTGATCTCTCACCTTGCTTTAATAGAGAGAGTGGCGTGTCGTACTTCCTTAGTGTTATCTCTTGATGGTCTCATTTCTATAAACCACATCATTATGAGAAAAGGTTGTGTGATAAGTAGAATATGGACCACTAAACGAAAGGTCATAAAAGGACAAAACCTAATAGAGCGTATATACGATTCCAACCTAGCATATTATTTAAATTCACACACAAACAAACTATCAATCAATTTGCATGGTTAGCTCAAACAAAGATTGAGAGATTAAAGAAAGACAAATAATGAATGAATTACATCAAGAAAAGCAACATGTATGAAACTCCCAAACGTTAAACTGCGGCTGTGTAAATCACCGTTGATCCAATCAAATCCACCAGAGTTACCGTTGCTCCGTAGTGTAAGAATTTGCATGCGTTCTTTCCTCAACAACCAATTCAAAATTCGGGATCTTTTTTCAAAATCGAAATTAGGGATTTTTGTTGTTGTTGTTACAAGGAGATGAGGAGGGATTTTCATGGAGCATACGATACGGCCAGCGGGCCAGGTTCGATGAGATCGAGTTTAAGACCATTGGTTACGAATCGTTTGAGGAATATGTGTGGTAAATTCGCAAATTTTGATTCCTTTGCCTTTTCTTCTTCATCACTTTCAAGATATAGTACCTTGAAACCTATGATCCATTCTTTTCTTTTCTTTCCTTTTTTTTGGTATTATGCGTTTTTTTTTTAATACATCCCAATTTTATCATATGAACATATTTTTAAGGGCTCATAAAAAAAAGAAAATCGCTGCTAGAGAAAGTAAAAGGATTTGGTTACAGAATTGAGAGTGAGATTGAATGAAAGATTTATTTAACTTTTGTGGAATCAAAAAAAGAGAATAAACAACAAAAAATGGAGACGAAAGACTCTTCATTTTACTTTGATCTTTAAAAATAAAATCATGTTAAACAGATGGAGAGAGTTGACATCCTTTCATATATAGTATGATTTAGAGTAATTGAGAGGAAATGAATTGGGAAAAAATGAAAAGTGATAGTTAGAATAAACGAGAATAACAGTAAATAATTTTTTTTTTCATTTGATTAGTAGTTAATGAGAATAAGTAGGACTAATTGGGAGCAATTAGAAGGATTGACTAGAATATATTCTTTTATTGATCAAAAGGAAAATTATAAATTATGTTAAACAAAAATAAATAGATTACATTAAAAAAAATATATTTATATATGTTTCGTTGTAATAAACAAAATTTCAAGCTATAGTCTAATGACGATGTTTGAGATCTACGTTGGTTTACCAATCATAAATATTCAGCAATTTGATCGCATACTATACGCATATATATATATATATATATATATATATATATATATATATATATATATATATATATATTATTGCCTCTATTTCTTCTTCAACTTCGACACCATCATTATCTTTTTGCTCATCATTCTCAATATGTTGTGTTTGTACGTATTACATTATTTTCGATATCGATGTTGTCAAAGTCCAAATCTTGAATATTGTGTTGACGAATAAAATTATGCATATCCATTGTGGTGAATATTATGTAGAGATGTCATATCTAGGAAATTCATTAAGGACTTTCCATTTCTTTTTTCATACGCCAAATGTTCAAATGTTCGTTCAAAGACAGAACGTTTGGAAGCATGCCACCTATTGTAAATTTCTTTACTATCTCGAAGAGGTCCATTGTTTAAAAACTCCTCGAGATTATATCTTGTGTCTCCCCTATGTTCCCTTCGATATGGAGCTAAGTACTCATGCCAATTAGAATATCCAAAATTTACAATATAATACTTACTTTCTCGAGGTACAAGAAACATTGGATCATCTCGCGGTTGCTAATACTCTTGCATCATTGGTAGATCCTGCCATTCTGACAAAGGAATATGTGAAGAGCATATCAAATCGCATATAGCCAAAACATTGAGACTCTCAATTCTTATTTTGTTTATAAAACGAAGTGTTTCTTGACCTGATGTCACCATTACCGGAACATGCGTTCCATCAAGTGCAACAACAAATCTATTAAAATAAGGCCAATATCTTGTATCTCCTTGCAAACGGTTGGAGATACTTGTAACTTTTTGGGTTTTTCGTGGTTGTATATACTCCACATCCAATTGTTCCATTACTTTAAGAACATCGTGAAACTTTCGCCAAATAATTTCTTGTGAATGGCCAAACCTTAATATAATATCACGTTGCGTATCATTTTGGGCACAAATGATTAAAATATTGTGACACTTTCATCAAAGATTATATATATGTGTCTTGATTTTTCTAACTCATATTTCCCATGTAGTAAACATTTCTATATTACACCAGCCACACTCTTCGAAAAAACGATGATGAAACGCATGTTTTTAGTTTTTACCATTCACCATGAATTATGATGGACAAGCATTTCTTCATATAAATTATCAGAAAAATAACGTGGAATATTTTTTTGTTCAATATATACCTTGATAAAAGCAGTTCAAAGACACTGCGTACTGTACCATATATATGTTACTATTCACGTAACTAATAAGTAGTATAAGTGTACTTGTTAAAAAAAATATAAGATATTTTTGTATTGTTATTGAAAAACGTGCAAAAAAACAAAATTAAATTAAACCATTAGGCGTTTTTTGACATGCTCCATTTTTTAAGGCTCCGAATGAAGAAAACGTATCGGGTGGAGAAGATCAAACGGATCAGGCGTATAAAGCAGAACAAAAGTGGATCAAGCAGATCTAGCGGTACAAATACGGATCAAGCGACTCAAACGCTTTAAAAATATGTTGAATGGTGAAAGCAGATCAGACGGCATAGATGAAATATTTATAATATAAAAAACCTTAATATTTTTACATAAATTATACATACTAAAAATAATTATATTAATTTTAATTATTATTTTACATCCTTTTAACATGTAATTTTTTTAGTTAAGCGTAAAAATATATCAATATTATTTACTGTTTGATAAAAATTTTAAATTGCATAAAATGTTAAATATAACATATAAATTATATATATATATATATATATATATATATATATATATATAATTATGTCGTTTTAAATTTTCTAAAAGTAATAATTTTAGTAAATGACCTCAAATATATATTTTGGATTTATGTATCCATTAGAGTAAATGGACATGTTGGAATATATCAAACATGTATTAGTGTAAAGAATATAGATATAAAATATAAAATTTGGATTAAGTACATAAATATTTTTATTAGGAAAATGATTACAAATAAAAAACTGAAAAGTAGAGCAACTGCAAAACACAACACAAAGGTTGTGAATGGGAAGTGGAATAAAGACGGTTCATCAGCAGGCCGGGTTCATCCGCATATGTGTCTCCCATTCATCATTTTTAGTAACTGTAATTTATTCAACTAATTAAAATAGTAAAATATTTATTGAACCGCCTGTATTTATAGTTTGTGAAGAAAACTACTAAAAGTGGATGAAACGTGATCCACTTCATATTAGGAGCAATCTAGATATTCTCAAGTGCGCTTCTTTTTTCTTTTTTTTTTAATTATTCATACAAATATTATAACAATAATATAAATAATCATTTATCTATTGATAAAATTTTATTTCAAAAATGACAATAAGATTTTAAACTAAAAATATTACTTAGGTCTGGACAAAATATCCGGACCTGAACCGAACTGATCCAAAAATGAGAATCGAATCAAACCCAAAACCGATAAAATATACAAACGGATCCTAAACTTATATATCCGAATAACTGGAACCGAACTGGATCCAAACCAAAAATCGAAAGAGTACACAAAATATCTAAAATATAATTATATATCTAAAATATTAATTATATTTAGATTTTATATAATCCAAAATTGTAAGTGTAATGTATTTAACTAATTAGGATACCATCCACTCCATATTATGTATAAATAGTTGATGTAAAATATATTTTTCTAAATTAATGTTTTTTGCAATATAAATATTTCATCTGCACCGCCTGATCCGCTTTTACCACTCAACACATATTTTAAAGCGTTCGAACCGCTTGATCCGCACTTGTACCACAAAATCTGCTTGATCCGCTTTTGTTCTGCTTGGTACGTCTGATACGCTTGATCCGCTCCGCCAGATACACTTTCTCCACTCTAGTAAACAGATCCAAATATCTCTTCAAAACTCTCTTCCGCTTTGACTGTAGCTCTGATAACTATTATTTTTTTATTTAAATTTCAAAATATCTATTTGCTTTAAAAATTAACGTGAATGGTGACATAGAAAGTGGTATGTCCGCTCAGAGCCGGCGCAGGAATTGTAAGGGCCACAAGCCCAAAAAAATTTAAGGCCAGTTTTCGTTATAAAAAAAAGCAACAGATGGGGTCGAACCGAAGATCTCTTATTAAATTCTATAGTCTCTTACCACTGGACTAATAAGACTTTCACGGAATAAAAGGGCCTATAAAATATATATTCATTTGGGGCTGCAAGCACATGCTTCTTCAGCCTGTGCTTAGGGCCGGCTCTGTGTTCGCTCCATCTTTGAACCGTGGTTGAACCATGATTCTATTCACAGCCTAAGGCTTTGAATGTTGCGTGAGATATTTAGCAGTTCAAGTTGTGGGACAGATGAACTGTTTTTGACTTACCAATCATCAAAAAAAATTAAAAACTGGTCTGACTGCATACAGATAATTTTGTTTTTTTTTTGTGATAAAAGCAGGCCAAATGAGACAGTTCTCTCCCATACGCTAGTGAAAGTGATCCAACGGCAGCCCATATTTTTTTAATAAATAAAAAACAAAAATTAAATTAAATATTATCATTTTTCTTCTATAAAAGCACAAAAACTCTTTTGTACTTCATACATTACACTCACACTACAAAAAAAGTGACTATCTTGCTCTCCCTCTTGATTTTTTTATGTTGCTTGTTTTGTTTTTTAGAATGTAACTTTTTTTAATACAAAAACGAGAAATAAATATTATACCATTTATTTATATATGTGTAGTATAAATTTATCTTTTATAATTATTATGATTGTATAGTTTATATTTCTATCCTAATTTTCCCTTCAAGGTTTTATAATATATAAACTAAATAAATTAGTAAATCAACTTGATGTATGTTATTTTATTATAATCAATTTTTAAATTTTATTTAAATAAAAAAAAAATTCTTATAATTTTAAATGTTTGTGTATTAATAATCAAATTGATAAAACAATTAATCTAAAAAATATTTCTTATATGACAGTGTCTTACCAACCGGTTCAAGTGGAAATAATGTAATATCCCCAATTTCTTAAATTGGTAGTTGGACAATTTGTTAAAAGAAGACAAAGCCCATTAAGACCCAATATTTCTATTTGTTAAAAATGAAGGGTTTGTCATGTGTGTATTGTTTGTTTTACATAAACGTATATATACATAAACGTGTATATCGTGGATGAGCCGCCATAGCAAAACGTGAACTCAAACCCTAAATAAGAGCATCGCTTTGATCCTTGTGTCACGACCATCATCATTCATGTTCTTGTTGTTCTTACCTTTCATTCACGAGAAGATTGAGATCGAATCGATTTGGTTGTGTTGAATCATCGTTGTCGTGGTCGTGTGCGCGTTGTTGTCAGACTGGTAGGGAGTAGAAAGAAATTGAATCTATGAAAAGGAGCAGATCTTGAAAGAGAAGAAGAAATTAAAGAAGAAGAGAAGGATGGGAAGAGATCGGTGGTGACGGAGAAAATGGAAGCGGAGATGGAGGAGACGTCACGGACCTTAATCGTTCATCACCGGAACCAATGGCTATGGAGTCAAGACCATTTCACAGTGATGGTGAGGCAGTGGTGAGCCTTATTGTATTAGATCGGAGATGGTTGCGCTGAGATCAGTTGAGGAAGAAGAAGAAGAAATGGAAGAAGATGAAGGAAAAAGGGCAATTCAAGTTGGGGTTTTGTGAGGCTTCTATCTGTCAAACCAGTGAGAGTCAGACCACAAATAAGATGTCTCTGGAAAGTTAGCATCGCCATAAATCCACAGAAACTGACAGAATTTGAATCAGAGTTAAACTCAAGAAGTTATGCACGTTTCTTTCTGGACAAGTAACAGCAAAGTCTGTCAAATCCAGAAAAACCCTAAAAGACTGTCTGAGATGGCTTGTTGACGGCAACGTTTGGAGCTTGTATCGATGTCCGATCTGGCTGAAAATTGGTGGAGTTCTTCATGATACTACAGGCTACATATTCAACGGTGGGATTACATTTATAACGGTTATTTCGGGATTTATGCGTATATTTCTGGGACCGATTGTTATAGGGTAATATTGTGGCGAGTTTGTATTGTTGGTTGGGTAAACGAGCTCGGTTTGAGCTGAAACTTTGCAGGAGCTTTCATGACTCATGGAGTAAGGTCTTGGTTTATGGAGAACCATAGTGGAGCTAAATATCATGTGGTTGCAGCTAAGATATTAAGTTTGTCTAAAGGAGAAAGGAGACGAGAGATGTTCTTCATCTTCAACTAGGCTAAGATGAGGGTGGTATTTGCGGATATGCAGTAACCTCTTTCCTTATATACTCTTCGATAGTTGCTGAGTATAGGCTCGAGAATTGTCTTTGTTGATTTATGTGAATTTGTGTGTATCATAAAGTTAGGTTGTTAGTAACAAATATGTGAAATGCATTCGTGACATGATTTGATATCATGCTTAACATGTATTAAATTACCATAAATTATTATAAGAGAAAACTAAAGAGTATGAGAAAGATACTTGAGGATGATGGACTGTAATGGAGCCGACGGGTTCATTACAGGTCATTAACCGCTGAAGAGCAATAAGGGGAAGGATCGAGCTATGGGCCGTGGTCTTCCATAAATAGGCTTGAGTAGCCAAGGTTAATAGGCTTGAGTAGCCAAAGTTAATATTGGCCTTAGTAGCCATAAGTTAAAATATTTAAAACTAAAAATGAAAGTAAAATATCTTGTTGTGAGAAAGGTCAATGCTTGTTTGCTTGATTGATAGGCATTCTGAATCTATGCTAATTAATGGTTGTTGTTTATGTTTGGAACATGATTACTGTATGTCCAGTGGGCAGAGTTGATCTCCTCACTGAGTAAACTTGTTTTACTCACCCCTTTTTTCCCTTTTTCTCCAGGCTAGTAAGTTCAAAAGTTGCGGTTTGAAGTTTGTTCGTTGGTGAATTTTTAAGAAAGAAAAGTTTTGGCAAGACCAGATGAATAACATACAGTTCCATCCTTTGTGGCGGGACGGGTGTTACAAATACCAATATTGAAAATCAAAGAGAGCTTTATCTACAGGTATACATTAATTTTGTTTTATCCTAATTTTGTTTTGATGTTTATGTTAAATTTATTGATGTCATTAGTTATGAATATTTATTATTTTTTCTTGCAATAATGTAGATTAAAATTTTGTTTATATGAAGTAGAATCGTAGGGAACATATTAGCCAAACAATATAGATATATATTTTCTTAATCATTTATAGATTCTTGTATCAATCTATTTTTTCAAATATTCATTTTTAAATTTCTAATTTACTACTACATCTTTACTTTGCAATATTCTAGTAAAAGAAGTTTGTTGGTTTAAAGTAATTAAATTTATATTGCTTCTTATAAGTTTATTTAGTAGTTGATTCCGGGTATCCAAATAAACAAGATTTTTTGGCACCTTATAGATCTTCGCGGAACGGAGTTGTTAGGTATCACATGTCACAGTTCTACAATGCTCCTCCTCCTAGAAATAAACAGGAGTTGTTTAATCGATGTCATGCATCTCTACGTTCTGTTATTGAAAGGACATTTGGAGTTTGGAAGATTCTTTGTGAATTTTCCAGATATGATATTGATGTTCAAAAAAGAGTGGTAACGGCTACAATGGGACTACATAATTTTATGAGAATTTTGAATTATTTTGACGAGGATTTTGTTGAAGTAATGGGAGATACAAATATCAACAACGTAAATTCTGAGAATGATCTAGATGACATGGAGAGAGGTTGTATACCTGATGGAAATCATATAGCAAATATAAGAAAAAAATATTACTGATATGTTATGGCCCATTAAATTAAATTTATGGGACAATCAAAATACTTTTCATTAAATTTATGAGAAATTGTTAAAAATGCCCCTTTTTCAATACCCCTTTTCAAAAATGCCCCCTTTGAAAGTCCATTTTTAAGTTTGCCCTCTTTTATTTTTTAATGACCATTTTACCCTTATTTGAAACAAAATTAGGTCCACAAAATACAAAATATTTTTTGGCGGGAAAAGTGATCCCGCAATTTTCCCGCCAAAACACTTGTAAAAAACCTTTAAAATACCTTGTAAAATTTTCCCGTAAAAATTTTTCCCGCCAAAAAATTTTCCCGCCAAAAAATTTTTTTTGCGGGAAAAGTGATTCCGCAATTTTTATGGCGAAATTTTTTTGGCGGGAAAATTTTTGGCGGGAAAAAATTACAAGGTTTTTTAAAGGTTTTACAGAGTATTTACAAGTGTTTTGTAAGGTTTTACAATGTATTTTAAAAGGTTTTACAAGGTACTTATAAGGTTTTATAAGGTATTTATAACTTGTAAAACTTTATAAAAAACTTGTAAAACCTTATAACTTGTAAAACCTTATAAAATTGCTTGTAAAATCTTATAATATCTTATAAATACCTTATAAATACGTTGTAAAACCTTTTAAAATACATTGTAAAACCTTATAAATACCTTGTAAAAAACCTTTAAAATACCTTGTAAATTTTTCCCGCCAAAAATTTTCCCGCCAAAAATTTAACGCCAAAAAAATTGCGGAATCACTTTTCCCGCAAAAAAAAATTTTTGGCGGGAAAATTTTTTGGCGGGAAAAAATTTTACGGGAAAATTTTACAAGGTATTTTAAAGGTTTTTATAAGTTTTTACAAGTGTTTTGGCGGGAAAAATTGCGGGATCACTTTTCCCGCCAAAAAATATTTTGTATTTTGTGGACCTAATTTTGTTATATTTCCTTATATATTTGTGATATATTTTATTAAAAGAAGGGTAATTTAGTCATTTTGTACATAAAAAGGGGTATTTTTAAAAATGGACAGCCAAATGGGGCATTTTTGAAAAGGGGTATTGAAAAAGGGGCATTTTTGTGAGTCTCCCAACTTTTTACTGTATATGCCAAATTATATTGCCAGCCAAAAAACTTTGTAAACTTTCTAAATTAGCGTTTTACTAAAAAGAAGGGCTCACATATTGAAAACCCGGGAAAAATGATCGTAACGTGCTAATTATTTCTATTAATTTTATTGGTATCGCGAGGTTCCCGCGGCATCGCGAGGTTCATAACCTAGTAATTACTAATAATCTTATAAATTAATAGATTTTGATGGTCTCAATATTATTAATTTATAAACTTTTTACTGTATATGCCAAATTATATTGCCAGCCAAAAAACTTTGTAAACTTTCTAAATTAGCGTTTTACTAAAAAGAAGGGCTCACATATTGAAAACCCGGGAAAAATGATCGTAACGTGCTAATTATTTCTATTAATTTTATTGGTATCGCGAGGTTCCCGCGGCATCGCGAGGTTCATAACCTAGTAATTACTAATAATCTTATAAATTAATAGATTTTGATGGTCTCAATATTATTAATTTATAAACTTTTTAGAGAAATTGTTAAAAATGCCCCTTTTTCAATACCCCTTTTCAAAAATGCCCCCTTTGAGAGTCCATTTTTAAGTTTGCCCTCTTTTAATTTTTAATGACCATTTTACCCTTATTTGAAACAAAATTAGGTCCACAAAATACAAAATATTTTTTGGCGGGAAAAGTGATCCCGCAATTTTCCCGCCAAAACACTTGTAAAAAACCTTTAAAATACCTTGTAAAATTTTCCCGTAAAATTTTTCCCGCCAAAAAATTTTCCCGCCAAAAAATTTTTTTTGCGGGAAAAGTGATTCCGCAATTTTTTTTTTTGGCGGGAAAATTTTTGGCGGGAAAAATTTACAAGGTATTTTAAAGGTTTTTTACAAGTGTTTTGTAAGGTTTTACAATGTATTTTAAAAGGTTTTACAAGGTACTTATTAGGTTTTATAAGGTATTTATAACTTGTAAAACCTTATAAAAAACTTGTAAAACCTTATAACTTGTAAAAACCTTATAAAATAGCTTGTAAAATCTTATAATATCTTGTAAATACGTTGTAAAACCTTTTAAAATACATTGTAAAACCTTATAAATACCTTGTAAAAAACCTTTAAAATACCTTGTAAATTTTTGGCGGGAAAATTTTTCCCGCCAAAAATTTAACGCCAAAAAAATTGCGGAATCACTTTTCCCGCAAAAAAATTTTTTGGCGGGAAAATTTTTTGGCGAGAAAAATTTTACGGGAAAATTTTACAAGGTATTTTAAAGGTTTTTTACAAGGTTTTACAAGTGTTTTGGCGGGAAAAATTGCGAGATCAATTTTCCCGCCAAAAAATATTTTGTATTTTGTAGACCTAATTTTGTTATATTTCCTTATATATTTGTGATATATTTTATTAAAAGAAGGGTAATTTAGTCATTTTGTACATAAAAAGGGGTATTTTTAAAAATGGACAGCCAAAGGGGGCATTTTTGAAAAGGGGTATTGAAAGAGGGGCATTTTTGTGAGTCTCCCCTAATTTAATTTGTTTTTGCTTATGTGTTGTCTTCTTTTTTCACTCTTAAGTGTTATATTTGGATATTTTATGTATAATATTTTAAAATTATTTAATAGATTAATATATTTTAGTTTTATTTGATTTTATTTATACATATCATAATATATTATAAAATTATATAGAATAAAATCAACAAGAAACTAATATAATTTGTATTATAATAATATTAGTATTAAAAATAAAATTGTATTTTATATATGTGTTTTTAATAAAGTTTATAAAAATATGTAGTTTCTAATAATTTTTTAATTATTTTATGTACTATTTATTATTTAATAATTTGATCTGCACATGTTGAACCGCTTTCACCATTCGAACTCATATTTGAACTGCTTGATCTGCATGATCTGCACTTGTCTTACATGATCTGCATGTCCTGCACTTGTCCGGCATATTCTGCATGATCTACATGATCTGCAACGCTTGAACTGCTTTTACCATTCAAAACCTAAATGTTTCACACACCTATAGAATCATCTGTAGGTGGTTCAGAGTATTTTATTATTATTTACTTGTATAAGCATAAAATATTACTTAAAACTTAACTTAACACGTTCATATGACTATATACATTTTTTTTATTAAATATAAGCTTCATAATTGGTCGTTATTGACGCAAATAAATTGCATTGTTTGTTGATTGTAATTTAATTGCATAATGTTGTTGGTAGCAAGCATCTTAGGTTGTTGTGTATTGATTGTTGATTGTTTGTGTTAGTCTTTCTTATGCTAGGTTAATGTTGAGTGATTGCTTGCTAGTATAGATGTTATGAGTATTTTTCTTAGTTAGTTATACTTGTAATATGGTTGAGTCGTTAGTCATTTTTATGACTATAGCATGGCGACTCCGAGATTTTCCCAAGGGCTTAGAGTGTATCGCTACCCTCGAGCTGCCTGATGAAGTAGTAATAATTATGTTGTTAAAGGATTTAGGTCTCTTATTAACGGTTTGGGAAAGGAATGTGATATTTTTAGCCTTTGTGGCTAAGGGTCGGAAAAACATTGCCTAGTGAGAAATCTGTATTGCATAATTTTAAAGACCTTAAGTTAAATTTATAGTATCGTATGAAAGTAAGTTGTAAGTTCTGTTGCATGTACTCCGTAATGAGTACTTGTAGACCTGAGATAATTTCCCGCTATCCGCGGATATCCGGATCCGGATCCGGGATACGCTTCGAAAAAACGGATATCCGGCCATGACGGATCTGGATACGGATAAAGAATTTTTGGATCCGGCGAATCCTGATCCGGATCCGGATAATAATAATTTTTGTGGGCGGATATCCGGATCCGGGTACATACCATTGTAATTTTATATTAATATTGTTATGTCTTCAATTGAGCCCACATTTAAAGTCCACAGTTAAGTCTCATAACATGAATGGGGGTTTGTTAAGCCACGTTAAAAGCCCACATCATTTATTAGCTCCATGACTCCATCTAGGGTTTGTCTCTTTCGATTCAGAAGAATGGCGGACGCATCTCTTCTTCTTACAATCACAACTGAGACTCATTTCTTCCCTCTAGAATCACAATCCGCAAAGGAAATCGCCCTCTCTATATCTCCTCATCTCCAATTTCAATCTAAAACTTTGAAAACTCGTTTTTTGTGGATGGGATTTTTCTTTTTTTTACTACTCTTCTATTCTCGGTCGTGTCACCAAATTTTCATCTGCAGATTATATAAAACCTCTGTAAATCATGTGAATTCATGTTTTTCTAAAGATCTATAACAATTTACGGAACGGATCCGGATATCCGCCGGATATCCAATTTTTTCCTGTTATCCGTAATCCGGATATCCGGATTACACGAATACGGATCCGGATACTATATGTGAGGATCCGTTAGATACGGATCCGGATCCGGATAGCCCGATTTTCCCGGATATCCGTTCTGTTAACAGGCCTACTTGTAGCTTCTTTAAGCGTTGTTGTTGTGTTTCTCTTATATAATTATTGTGCATTGATTGCCTGCTTTTATTTTCGAAAAACGGTTTTGGGTATTTTTGTCGGGTCGTTAGTCAGGCTCACTGAATAATCTATAATTACTCATGATGCTACTTTTTATGCAGGGTACCCTAGTAAGTCCCTTAGCCGATGCGGTGATCCTACGAAGGTCAGAATAGATGACTTATAACGTTTTGCTAAAACTCGATAAATTTTATTATGTATAGGTTTCTAAATGGGATCGGAAAGTATACATGTTTTGGTAACGATTTTCGTACGATACTATACTAAGTAAAGAAGCGGTTTCTAAAATCCGAAAGAGTCCGAATGATATATGAGTCCCATCCAGACTGATACAACGCATGATCGTGGTATGGGTTGAAAAGCCTTAGGCCATGTTCGGGAGGTAGATACTCGCGGTCGGTCGACTTTGGCGAACAGATTCGTTCTGATGACCTTTGTTGACTGATTATGGGTTTCATACGTGACACCCCTATTTCCTTTTTAGTTTTAGGACGCTCCGGGGGTGTTACACCTCTATGAGATGACTGCGAGCACATACGTATGGAATCCACAAAAGATTATTGGAAATCCAAAAATTTCTAGAGATTTGTTCTCAAATTTGGTAAGATCAATGTGTTTTAGTATATCCTTTGATCAAATCACCCAAATTTTCTTAATTTTACATGTTTGTAGGAGACTAATCCAAATTTCCTCGATTTCAAGTTTTATTCTGTAAAAAAACTAAGATGCGACGCAAGACAAAGATGCGGAAGAAGGTTTAGCTAACAAAAGGAAAGCTGTAGAGGAGTCTGAAGTTTCATCAAAAATCGCTAGGCGTACTGAAGAAGAGGTGGTTCCGAATGAGGAACCGCCGAAGCAAATATGAGCTTAATGAGCTGGAACTGTCAAGGATTGGGGGGCACCTTGACAGTTCCTACTTTGAGGGGAATGCGTCGTGAACATTTCCCGGATTTCTTGTTCCTCATGGAGACGAAAAACTCCAGTAGTCACGTATCAAAGGTGCAGCAGTGGATGGGATATGATCATGCTCATATCGTCGATCCGATAGGTTTAAGTGGAGGTTTAGCGCTTTTTTGGAAGACATCGTACGAAGTGGAAGTGATCAGTTTGGATCAAAGAATAATAGACATCAAAGTTAAACTTGGATCATTGTCTTTCTTTATTTCATGCGTTTATGGTGATCCGGTTAGTCAATTAAGACAAGTTGTATGGGACAGGTTAATTGATATTGGATTTAATAGAGATGAATCATGGCTTGTTCTTGGAGACCTTAATGAAATGAGAGATAACTCTGAGAAACTTGGAGGACCAGCACGGGCGGAATCATCATTTTTTCCTTTCCGGAATATGATTAATGATTGTCGTCTACGGGAGGTCTCGAGTATTGGAAACAAGTTTTCATGGGCTGGCGAAAGAAATAATATGTGGATACAATGCTGCCTTGATAGAGCCTTATGAAACACGGCGTGGTATCAATTATTTCCTAGAGTACAAGCAGAATATCTTGAGCGGATTGGATCAGACCATCGTCCTTTGCTAACAAGATTTTCTAATGGAAATGTATCAAGGTCGGGCAGATTTATGTTTAACAAGCGATGGATGACTAAGCCAGAATTTGCAGAAGTTGTTAAGGTGGGCTGGTCTAAGGGAGATGGAACAGGGCAGCTCTCGCTTATGAGTAGAATTGCGGATTGTCGAAGATCGATATCAACGTGGAAAAAAGAAACAAACCAAAACTCGGGTGAACGAATCACAATTCTACGAGATAAGCTCGAGGACGAGAGTGCCAAAACCTGTCCGGATTTTGCATACATGCGAACTCTACGGTGGGACTTGGCTGAAGCTTATCGAGAGGAGGAACTTTTTTGGAAACAAAAAAGCCGAGAACAGTGGTTAAGAGAAGGCGATCAAAATACGCGATTTTTTCATGGTAGTGTACAACGCAGAAGAGCACAAAATCGCATCCTCTCCTTGTTAGATAAACATGGAGTAGAACAGTTTGCGGAGGGATCAAAAGGTGAAATTGCTATAGAGTACTTCCGGGATTTGTTTAAGAGTGCACAGCCGGCGACAATTTCTGAAGCTTTGGAGGGTATGGTACCCAGGGTTACTAATCAAATGAATGCGGTACTAACTCGACAAGTTACAAGTGAGGAAATCAAATCAGCGGTCTTTAGTATCAAAGGAGACAGTACACCAGGCGCTGATGGTATGTCAGGCCATTTCTATCAAAGGTATTGGGACATTGTAGGACCGCAAGTGGTAACTGAAGTCCAACAATTTTTTCAGTGTGGATCCTTTCCAGCGGAATGGAACTTCACACAGATTTGTTTGATCCCAAAAATACCGAATCCTTCAAGAGTGACGGATCTACGACCTATCAGCTTGTGTTCAGTCATATATAAGATTGTCTCTAAGGTATTATGCGCTAGATTAAAATGCTTCCTCCCGGATATTGTCTCGGATACGCAAGGTGCGTTTGTCTCAGGAAGGTTGATCTCCGATAATATACTACTTGCCCATGAAATGGTCCATGCGTTACGAACAAACTCGTCTTGTGATGAAGACTTTATTGCCATAAAGACGGATATGTCGAAAGCGCATGATAGGGTAGAGTGGAACTTCTTGGAAGAGTTGTTGATTCGCTTGGGTTTTGATATTAAATGGGTTCAATGGGTAATGTGGTGTGTGCGGTCTGTATCATATTCCGTTCTAATCAATGGTTCCTCACATGGTTTCATTAAACCGGAAAGAGGGATTCGTCAAGGAGACCCGCTATCACCATTTCTTTTCATCCTTTGTGCAGAAGCCTTAGTTCATATTATGAACAAAGCGGAGATGGAAGGAAGGCTCACCGGCATGCGACTTACACCATCTTGCCCGTCGGTCCAACATCTTTTATTCGCGGATGATAGCTTCTTCTTGTCCAACAATTGTATTCATCTCTATGGAGCAGCCTCCGGACAAGAAATTAATTTTAAGAAGTCAGCCATCACCTTTGGAAAGAAACTGGATCCGAATATGAGGCGACTCATAAGCCTATTCACGGGTATTGACCAAGAAGGTGGCTTAGGGAAGTATCTTGGGTTACCGGAATGTTTTAGTGGTTCGAAGCGAGAGATACTAGGCTTCATTGCTGACAAATTAAACTCACGGCTTAGTGGATGGTACGAGAAGACTCTATCTTTGGGGGGAAAAGAAGTTCTTCTTAAATCAGTGGCGATGGCACTACCGGTCTATGCGATGTCTTGCTTTCGTCTCACGCAACATCAGTGCAAAAAGATAACAAGCGCAATGACGAATTTCTGGTGGAATGCATGTGAGGATAAGAACAAGATGCATTGGGTCTCGTGGGAGAAAATCTGTAAAGCGAAAAAAGATGGAGGGCTAGGGTTTCGAGATATTGGAAGGTTTAACCAAGCATTATTGGCAAAACAAGCGTGGAGGCTACTTGATTCACCTTCATCTTTGCTATCTCGGGTCTATAAGGCGAAGTACTTTGCAGTAAAACCATTTCTTCAAGCAAAAGTGGGTTACCGGCCATCATACGCGTGGAGAAGCATTTTATTTGGCCGGGAACTGCTGGAACGTGGTCTCATGAAGACCATTGGGAATGGTCAAGACACAAGTATCTGGGCTGATAAATGGATTCATGACGATTATCCAAGAAGACCTATCAATAGAGAGCTTTTTATGGATTTAAATCTGCGAGTTTCCTCCTTAATAACAACACAAGGAGACTGGAATATCTCAAGGTTACAACAACTCTTTCCTCCAGAGGACGTGACACATATTTGCTCCTTTCCGCCAGCAGTTAATCTCCAAGACAGGTTTGTCTGGGCTTATACTAAGGATGGCAAATATTCTGTTAAAAGTGGAAACTGGGTGCTTAACAGAGAGGTAGCTGCGATGGAGATAATACCTGAGAACATTCAAGCTGTGAATTCGATCAAAGAGAAGGTTTGGGAGTTAGCCACTGCCCCAAAAATAAAATTATTCATTTGGAGAGCTTTGTCAGGAGCATTGGCGGTGGCGGAATGCCCAAGACGTCACGGGCTGCATACTAATCCACTATGTCAGTTGTGTAGAGTTGGGGAAGAAACAATTTCACATGTGCTATTTGAGTGTACTTTAGCAGTCCAGGTTTGGAATCTAACGAGCTTACCATCAAGGGCTCAAGGAATCTCAGCCTCGGTGGTGGATAATCTTCAACACATTCTGAATTTAATGAAAGATGAAGGTATCTCTTCCCAGATTAGAAATGCAATTCCGTGGATCTTATGGGAAATATGGAAAGCACGAAACTCGTCACTGTATGCGGGAAAACAGAGTGATGGCAACTTTCTTTTAGCTTCTGCTCTTGAAGATGCAGGAGAGTGGCTACAACAACATCACAACTTAGTACAGGAGCAGCGTGCAGAGACTAGGCGATGCTCGGGATCTATACCAAGATGGATTAAGCCGGCTGTTGGAGTGGTTAAATGTAATGTCCATGCGTCATGGGTTAATGGCAATGCTTTTTGTGGTGGAGCATGGATTCTGCGGAATCATTCTGGTGATGTTCTGTTTCATGCCCGAGACGTTTTCACTCCGATGTTCAATCGTATTGCAGCGGAGCTTAAGTGTATCCTTTGGACTTTGCAAAGTCTACATGAGCTACGATTTCACGGTTGTGAGTTATGGTCAGATTGTTCAGCGGCAATTTTGGCTTTACAAAAACCGAATGATTGGCCAAAATATAGGTCTCAATTGCTTAAAATTACACAAGTGATCCGGGTGATGCGGGAGGTAAAGTTTATACTCTCTTCACCGAAAGCCAATTCATTGGCTAGGGAGATCGCTTGTAGTGTGACGAGAGACGGGAGGTTACGGTCCTATCTTGCGCTTGGAGGACCATCATGGTTGCAGGATCGTATTGAGAGAGATAGAGTACGTGGCGGATGAGGTAGCGGCTCTGCAAATTTGGCCTCGTCGGCCCCTGTTTTTTCATTTTCTCTGCTTTGATTTCTGTTCTGTTATTGCTCTGTTTTTTTCCTCCAATTGTTACTACTGTTACCTTTCGTAGTTTGCAATATTAATTTGATCAGCGACAAAAAAAAAAAAAAAACTAAGAACTTTCCTTGATCGGTAACACTTAAGATATCAAATCCAGAATCCAGTGTTACCATTGCGTTTGTTTAGAGAAGGGGTCAAGCAAATCTCCTCTCTCTCCCTCTCATCGCCCCAAATCTCTTCATATCTCTCTCTCTGCCACGTGAATCTCTCCTTATCCTTGATAACATAGTATTTTCGCCCTTTTTAACTATAGTTTTCTAATGTTTTAAATTAGTGTTTATCACATTTTATCTTCTTTAGAGTAGTTTTTATAGTTTTTCTTAGGCCAAGGAGTCTTTCCAGGTTTCAAGGAAGAAAGAGGATAAATGAAGGAAAATGAACATTCAAGACAGTTTCGGACCATTGGAACTTTGGCCGCCGTTGAAGACGTTATCAGCACCAAATTTTGCATTTTTGGAGTCTATGAAAAGCTGAAATAGTTAAGACTCGCCTCGAAGTGGAATTATCCCATTCGATCTGCCAAATCTTTTTTACACTCGATTGAAGAGAGCCATGTAGCCGCATCCGAAGAGAAGCCAACCGTGGTCACTTTCAGTGGATTTTCCGGTGAAGACGTTCATTGCATGCCTTACACGTACGGTAGTGTATTTGAATGTCAAAAACGAAGTTTGTTTCATTGAGAAATGGATGTCCGAAGTGGGTAGCTTGTAAAGTTTGGAATTTTGACTTAGAGTCAAATGGCCTACTTTGGAAGTTAAAGGAGAAACCCAATTACACATGAGGTGTATTTGGGATTTGATAAATGGGAAATGGGCTTATAAGCCATAAGATTATCCTTATTTTCCTAAGTTTTTTTATTTAATTTGTTAATTAAATCAATAAATATCTCCTTTAATATTAGGTTTTGTAACAACAATCTCAATCAACGACAATTAAGGTGGATTAATTCTTTTGACTTTGAAATTGAGAATCAATTCTCGTAAGTGTCATATACTCCTCTTAATTGTGTGTACGTTGAGATTTTGGGTATAAAACGATGGTCATTGTTTCTCATTTAGTTGTTCATTCACCAACATAACAATCTCTTTTCTCTTCTTCTCTTCTGTAGTTTGAGTCTGAGAGTACAACACAAGGCTAGCGTTCGATTAGCTTTTGATTTAAGTGTTGCAAATCAAAAGAAGAAACAGTTTTATCATGGGAGTCTAACTGTCATCAAACCGTCGCACTACGGGGCGGATTTTTAGTTAAGGAGAAAGATCATCAAAGTTCTCGACTTTGTTTACCGCCGTCATTCTTCGTTCCTCAATTATTCTTTTGGTATTGTTGTATTTCATTACTTGTTCTATGTTAGTTGCTTTACAAATATTAGATTGTACTTTTGTTGAAATATTCAGGTCCTACATTTCTAAGTTGTTTTATCATTTCATATAATATGGTATTTTTATACATGATGTATTTTTGTCTAGAACGTTGTATTTTTCAATGTTTCTTTTAAATAATACAATTTTTTTTTTTTATATAATACAATTTTTTACTAAAATCACAAGGATCTTTTCTCTCAATCACTATGATAACATGTAATTCTTTGAATAATTATAATTCATGTTATTTTTATATTTGATATGTATGTTTTCCTAAAACATTGTAATTTTTCAGTAGAACAATATTTCTTTAAGGAGCTAAATTCAAGCTGTTAACCAAAAAAAAAAACAATATTTCTTTAAGATACTGTGTTTTTTTTTTAATAATTCATCTTCTTTACTAAATTTACACTCAAGTTTCAGATTCGTAATTCATGTTTATTCTACATGCATATTTGTACAATTACATGTAATCCATAAAATAACATGGATGTGGTCTTCTTATCTGCGTTACAGCCCATTTACCATAGTGACAAGGCAATCTTTCAATTGCCACATGGTCTTTGTATTCGCTCAAACATTCATAAATTTTTTTGGCATCTTAAAATTGCATGTGTTTTATGAACATTACGATTCAATCATTACTTATACATTACTTAAGACATCAACAGAATATAGTTTTGTCATTTTGCCCCTGAAAAAAACGTTAGTTACCTACACATGGCTAGTTTCTTTAAATTGTTTGGCTATTTTGTAATATTATCGTATTTTATATTATCACATCAACTATAATATGGGAAAAATGTTTACAAAAGCATAAATTTTCAAATTTAGGACGTTTTAATTCTTAACTTTAAAAATGTCGATTAAATCATTACATTTTTGTTGACTTCATTAAGAAATGATGAAATTTTGTTGATTTGGCCCTTTAAGGCATGTTGTTAAGTAGATAAAGAGAATTCGTTAAAAATGTTAACTGTCCGTTAAAACATCTATTTGTCTACTTCACGAAATGCCTCAATGGCCAAGTTAACAAAAGTTCATTATTTATTTAAAAAGTCAACAAAAATTTAATGATCTAATCGATATTTTTAAAGTTGGAGATTTAAATGTCACAAATTTGAAAGGTCATGGTTTTTTTTTATATTTTCCCCATTTATATATCGAAAATGTAGCACCCAAAAAAAAAAGGATGAGTGCAAAGTTGTGCAGTTAGGCTCTGAGACATGGACATATTAAATCTAGTCTATGTGAAGAATAGAAAGAACAGTAAAGACATAAATAATTTGGTTTTGTGTAAATCAAAACTCCCATTCGATAGTCAGGTTTAAACGATTTTATTTTACCAATTGAACTTCATACATACATTAACTTAAATCCTTACAAACATAACTGGACGTATTTATATAGTTAACTGAATTTTTTCATAAGTAGCATCTGAATACCCGGGTAAACAATTTTTTAAAATTGGAACTTTAGAATAAACATTCTAATTACAAAACATAACTTACACACATTTGATCTTCACATAGACAAAAGGAACTATAAGAAATCAAAAATTGAATGTGCATTGCGTCAGCGGTACAATTACATTACGAAGGAAAGGAGAGAGAGTAAAACAGTGGCGATGCATTTAAGACAAAGAGCATCATTGCGAAAGTACGTCATCATTGTCATCCTAACCTCTGTCTTTTATATATTAAGTTTTTTTTTTATAATTTTGTAGTAAATAAAAATTATTAAACATGAAAAATAAATAAATTTGACTACGTCTTTCAAATCAGTAGCATCTGATAATTCTGTGCGTGATGTGATATGAGCGAAAAGCAAAGCAGCTTCTCTGCTGTGTTCTTTCTTCATTATTGATCTCTCTCCATCTTAACTTTTAATTTAGTGCCACAACACACATTTATCAAAAAAACAATTTTGCATAATTATATAATTCTTTAAATGTATGTGTGTATATATATATACATTTTTTTAATATATAATCTTATATCAATATAATATTTGTTTAAAAATATTGCAAAGAAATTATAAGTACTTTGACAAAAAAAAATATAAAATCAGAAAATTAGAAGTATTATTCTTTTTTGTCCCAACAATAATTGCAAAATTCAAAATTCAAAGAAGAAAAAATTGAGAACATCGATGGAGAAATAAAAAGCAAGAGAAGGTAATAAATGAGAGATGATGATCTCTCCATCTCAAATGACATATCCTTAGCCATGAAAATATATTTAAAAAAAGAAAAACTGGTAAATTTTTTATGTATTACAAAAAGGATATTAAATAATAAATGGAATAGGCTCATATCTCAACCACCACTATTCATTTGCCTTTTTGTCGCTATTTTTGTCCTTTTCTATTTCGTCTCTTTGGCTTTCTTCTTTTGGGAAACCCTTCTTGCTTAACAGTCTCCTCTCTTCTCCTAACTATTTTAGAGCTTTTGCATTTATTCATTCTCTCTCTTTCTCACTCTTATCAAAACTAACTCATTCATTGCTTTATACACTCGTGTAATATACTCATTATATTCATTCATATTCCGACGCCAAAAATCACACCAAGATTTCCTCAACTATTTTTTTTTGCCGAGTTAAAGTGATGATACCAAGGGAGGCTTTTTCGGTCTCGTTAGGCCAACTAATCAAAATATCACGGTTTTACTTAGTAACTCTTTCTCTTAAGCCTTGCCAATGCTCTTTAATTAGCTCACTCTATGTAAAATTTTACATGTATTTATGGAATAGATTTAAGTTTAACCATTACCAAAAATTAACCGGGGAATGGGAGTGATAAAATTGTGTTTCATAAGATTCTTAGGTGAATAAGTTATAGAGTCAATTACGAAAACACCACTTTTTTTGTTGGCATTGTAAGATTAGGCACTTCCATGTAGTTCTTACGAAATTCGATACTTTTATTCTTTCATTTTTTCCTTATTCATTTCTTTAGTTTTTTAATGAAAATTTAAAATAGACGAATTAAAGACGACGCGGGCTTATAGATTGGAGCGATGATGATGAGCTCCGGCGATAACAACGGCTTGTGGGGGTGGTGACAGTAACTCAAATCTCCAGCTGAAACAAGACGGAAGAGGACTTCTTGTACATTAGACTGTAGTTATCTTACAACAAAAGAAAACTATAATCCAAACAGAATTGAAATGACATAATAATAATAAACATGAATAATTAATTTTGGACTAAGCCACATTTGAAACATGTGGCCTATAAGTTTGCAGGCCAAATCCTAATACTCTTTCCGAAAAAAATCTCATTCCAAAAAATGAGTCACAAAGGCTAGCATTGTTTGCTGTAAATTTTGGACTCCTAAACCCAAAGTATATATGCAGCATGAAATGTACTATATATATATGTATATTTGAATAAATATTTCAATTGTTTTCTGAAAGCACTGCACCCAATTTTGTATTATTCCAAATTTTAAATAATAGTATATACATAAGAAACATGTCCCATGGATGAACATTGTCTCTCATATTATGTGGGGGTCGCTTTGTTTGTTGAGACAGAAAATAGAGAGGGAGTAGAAAAAAACAGCTTTTAAGATAATGTATTAAAAAGCAAACAGTTTATAATGAATTGAGAAGATCACAAAAGAAGGTTTTGGATGGATTCATAAAGTAAAATTTCCCACGAACTTAGTACCTGTTTCTGCCATCACACTATTAGATAAGTACACTTCTCACACCTTTTCCCTATTTTATATACCAACTTCAGTTTTCATTAGCAAAATGTAAATGTGGGAATTCCGTAAATGTGTATTCCATAATATCATTTTTGTTCAGATTAAGTATCGTTTTAGAATATATTTTTCCAAATTAAATATCATTTTAAAATGAGCAACTTTGGAGAAGATTTTCTAAATTTGAAAACAAAAATTATTTTTGTGATATTTGTGAGAATTGCCCATTAATTTTCAAACAAAATTCCATTTTTAACCTTATTATATCATGGAAAATATCAAAAAAAAATCACCTTTGACAAATGGTTGAAAAATATCAACTCCAATGAAAGCAATCCCCAATTTTTATTATTCTTTTTTATCTTTAATCACCAACTTTTGTTAACTGAACCAAACTAGTCTTATCATTAAGTAGCTTAAGGGAACTTTAAATCTCTGATTAAAATATTGTAGGGTCAAGTTAGATATCTTTAGAAATGGTTTAAGAAACCAATAATTAAATTATGTAAAAACCATTTAAAATTTTGCATAATATAAAGTACATATAAGTTATCTGCCTCATCTAAATTACATATTACACACAGATTCAGTCAATTTTTTTAGTTCTTCACCTTGTTAATATCATACTAACTATCAACAATCTAAAATTGTGTGCACCGATCAAAGTATGATCCAGTTACTTATTCGTTAATTTCAACTTTCAACATTCAATTTGTTTTAAAAGCATTATTTTAATGGTTATCATTTATATTACATCTATGTTTTATACTCACAAATATTTGTTATTATGAATAAATGGTTTAAATATAATATTTCACTAAATTTTTAAATAGATATAGTATTTAATTAGAATGAGATTATGTGTACAATAACCATTTGAAAGAAAAAAAAAATTCTAATAGTTTTGTAAACTTTTGTAAGAACTAATATGTAATTTTTGTTTCAAAAAAAGTTTTGTTAATATTGTTTTTATAAAATTTGCTCTAATTAAGGTGTTAACTAATTAATATCCGGTTGGATTCTGATGTCAATGGACTGTTTTTTTGGTAAACCTTTTTGGCAGTGAAAAAGATTTTTTTTTAAAAGCTTAGTTTTATTGTATTTATTTATAGTGTATTAAAGTAAACAATAGATGATGCAACCGTGCGGGCGACAGATGCAAAGCGAGCAAACTATATTGACAATCCTTTACTTTAGGGTTTCTTCAGAAGTACTCTAAAAATTTGGGGGATTTTGGTCAACACTGGGAATTGTGTCGATACTTCTCATTAAATATTTTTAATTAATGAATGTAGATCAATTAAAAGTGTAAATATAGATACTATAATCATCATTGTTATGTATCTTAAATGCGATTGACTAGTTGACAAAAATAATGCAATTGAATTGACTAGATACAGTTGCATTGTAAAACGCAATGAAAAAAAAAAACGCGTCTTTAACTAAACAAGTTTCCTTCTTTTAAAAGCAATCAGAGAAAATAAAGAAACTATTTTTATATAGGCATGACCACGGTTACGGTTAGTACGGTTACGGTTAATTAACCACTGGTTACGGTTATAATTTTTGTTTAACCGTAACTTTAACCACTATATATACGGTTTAAACAGTTATGGTTAAATACGATTACGGTTACAACGGTTACGGTTAAACACGGTTATGGTTATTTGATGATTACAATACGGTTAATTAATATCGGACGCAAAATCATACGAGTTACTTGACTTTTTATACTACTTTTAATAAAATAAAAAATTATTATAAACCAAATTTTCTTCATTTTAAACAATATAGCATTACAACTTATTTATTTGAGAAAAATACCATTTTTTCTAACGTATATTTTTCATATGCAGTATCATTTACTTTTTTTTGAAAATCTTTATCTGAATATTCGATATTGGTTGTTGTACTATACATAGTTAAAATTATATTTTTAAAGTTTTAACTATGCAGTTAATAGTGCGATTAACCGTACGGTTAAATAACAGTTTTGATATATTTATGGTTAATTAACGGTTACAGTTAGTATATTTTTTTTAACCGTAACTAATCTATTTTTACGGTTCTGTTTACGGTTGAGAAACAGTCCGGTTATGGTTAGCTTTTGGTCATGCCTATGTTTAAACTTTTTTTTTGTTTTTTAATTTTCTTATGAGTTCATTTTTAAAAACATGTGTAGCCACCCAAAGTATGCTAAAAATCATTATTTATTCATTATCTTCTAAAAGTCCTCTTTTGGATACATACATATATTTTTGATATATTCAGAATTTTTGTAAATTTTTTGAAAATTTTGTTTTTTAAAATAAAATAAGAATTTGTATCATAAAACATACATTATTTAATTATTAAAGGAATTAAAGTTGACATATCTTTTTGTTAGAATTCTTTTAACAAATTTATGCTTGTAGGTTTTGTGAATGTTCATATTTGTTTGCATATAGAGTAGTAATAGCAGTAGTAGTATAATTGAGATGTTGCATATTACTATAACCAAATAGTAAAATAAGGAACAAAAAAAATATCAAACAAGAAAAAAACAAAAAACAACTAAATTAGTTGATGTGACAATTAGTATTTACAACAACAATAAATAGAGTCATCATAAATAGATGAAGGAGACTTATAATCAGAGAGAAAAGCCTAGAAAGAGCTAGTAGGTATAATTCGCCCGGAGATAAGATGTTTCATGTTCATGTTATATTCCGTTAAGCCTCTTCTTACATCAAATCTTATCCTTGACGCTGACAGTGTTCCACATCAAACTTCTTTTCTAGCAAATATCATTTTATATACAACATATTTCATGTCAATTTTTGAATATTTTCCTTTTATATTTAAATTTAAAATCTGAACTACAAAACTCATTAACTTTCAAAAAATACTATAAAAATTAATAATTTTTTAAATAAATACTTTAGAAGTCTAGCATTTACCCTTTATTAAAATCACCTCAATATTAACTTAAATTATTAGGTCTATATTTTTGCTGGATATAAGTATGATGATCCTATTAGAATCGACATATCTGGAATTACTATACTATACTTTATAATGCAACTATGTGATATAATCATATAAATTAAGAGAACAAGTCCATAAAATTTGAAAGAAATACAAAAGTGACTATCATCATATATCTAAGTAATAATAATAATAAAACTGAAATTAATGTCATCAAGAGAGACGTACCATACGTTTAAAATATTTTGGTTTTCCACATCAAATATTTTTTTTTAATTGTAATTTCATCATCACCAAGGCATCGACGACGATGAACCACCAAAACCCTAAAATCTCAAGACGGATCAACAGTACGGCGGCCGTCATCACCAGCGGCGGCTCTCGGCTGCTGAAACTGAGTGATCTGTCCAATGGCCAGAATCCCACCGTCGTAGTTGTTACCGGCCGGAACATCCAAGCCACCAAACATTTGTTCTCTAGGAAAAAACTGATGGTGGTGATAGTGGTGGTCTCTCACGGTGGCGGTGGCTGTTCCATCGGCTGCTCCGGCGAGTAAGTTGATGCCTAGACTCTGATGAGTGGCGGCGAGGATACCGAGGCTTTGGTACTTAGAGAGCTCAGATTTAGCACAGCTGAGATCTATCTGAAGCTGACGAAGCTGATGTTGGAGAAGAGAGATGACTCCGACGCAACCGTAGACAGGGTCACGGAGACGCATGTCGGCTTCATAGGCCAAAGAGTTCACTGCATCTTCACGTTGTGAAGGATGAAGCTCGTTGAGGAGCTTTGTGACGTTACTTGCTCCAAACACTTTGTGAACGTTTGCGAATTTTTGTGGCTGGTCCGGTGGGAAATAGGGCGCGAATACACATTCCGGTTGACATTTTCGCCGGAGAAATTTGCAAGCGGCGCATGGTGAGTTTGTTGAAGAAGATGCCATTTTATTGACTTGAAAATGGAGTTTTTCAATCTTTTCTTTTTTCTCTCTCCCTACACAAAGCCGCCATTGAATTTAGGGTTTTTGAATTTAGTTTTTGGAGGTAGAAGTCATAAGGAAGAAAAAAAGATATTATGAAATCAATTGTGATTTTGGAGATATTATATTATCTGTTATTGTAATCAAATATGAAAATAAGTGAGAAAAATAAAGAAAGAAATAATGTTGAGAAGTTGGTCAATCTTTATTGTTGATAACAAAAAAAAAAATTTGTTCAATCTATAGAATAAGAAAGTTTTACCTGCGAGTAAATTAAAGAAGCCTTTCTTTGAATAATGGTTTCTCTTTCTCAGAGGGGAAATAAAAGAAGATCCTCTCTGCTTTCTTTAAGCTGCTATTTGGGGTTGCATACAAAAAGCTGTAAAATAAGAGGAACTTTGCAATTAGTAGTATTAAAGATATTTGGTGAGCTCTATATATGCACATACACAATAGACACACACATGGAGTTGTATATATGTATGCTTATATATAATTAATTATATGCACTGATCCAACCTTCTTGTCAACTGTTGAAAGCAAATAGAGGAAAAAATGAGTAACATGAAGGTGCTTTTCTAAAGTCAAACATAAAGGTATGCATCCAAATATAATATATGCTTTGAAGATATAAAAGATCATTTCAGACCTAGAAATATGTGAAGCTATATGATATATAGAGGATACTTGTAGCTATATCATTGCTAGTCAAATTTTGGTAACTAGACCTAAGAGTCTAGAGACAACCTGAGAGATTTTAAATCTTTTTTAAAAGCAACAAATTAAAGAGAGATGGAAATTTGTACCGTATAGTTGGAATGCGTAGGATGGATTAACGAAATATAAGGAATAAAACAGATGGGATCAATGGTGTTCTTTGTGTTGCTTATAGGTAGGTATGAGAGAGGGAAGAAGAAGAGAGAAGAGAAGGAAGAAGATGTAATTAATTACTAAAAAGCAAAAGATTGGATCTCGTGAAGAAAAGACTTTTGGGTTTTGAGGCTATCGATGGGCAAAGCTCATCTTGTGCTAAAAATTTCATATTATATTATTTTATAAGGAAATGAGCTCATAAATATGATAAGACTAGTACTAATTAATGTTATTTATTTTTTAATTTATCTACTAAATAACCATAGAGTATAAACATACCTTCAATAGTAGTAGGATTTGGTACTATAGGGAATTGATTTCCATGTGAAGAAGTTGAGAGTTTCTAAAGAGAAGAAGAGGGGATCTTGGGATGAACCCTTGGACCCTAGCATAGACTCTAACAACAATAATAACAATAAATGTATAGTTATTAGTATTAAATTTCAAAATAAAAAGTATATAGAAAGAAAAAAAAAAGGAAATAAATGTGAAAAGGAGAGATGGGAAATGAGAGATGGGGTCTGACTCTGACTCTCCTGATGGATCTTGGGATGAAGAATTTTGCTCTTTATATTCTTATTCTTTTTGTCTAGGGATTTACATACAGTAACCAAGCATTTTGTTATTACTATTATTATACTCTCTACTAGTAATTCGCATTATATTATATGATACGGTTTGACAAAAGCCAAAATATAAATACAGTAGAAAAGTTTGATAATGAAGTTACCGTCCTAAAAGTTTCTTCGGTCAAACCCATTTTTTCATGTTTCTTTATACAAAAATCCATAAGAATCTACTGCCACTTTCTTTCTTCTCTTCTCTCTCTTTCTCTAATTACAATATTATTATAATATTATATTAGGATCATGCAAGTGTCTTTATTTTTGACTCGCTAGTTTTACGCAAAGTAAGAGTTGAAAAAAAATAGAAAAGAAAATAAGTGAAAGAAAAGAGGAAGGCATAGAAAGATGATGAGTTTAGGATCAGTACTCCCTAAGGTGTAGGGAGATAGAAAGAGAAAATCGCCCAGATGCAGAGGCTAAGGAAACGGAGAGAAAGAACAACTTTTATGGTGTGTCGATATATAGAGATAGAGAGAGAGAGTGAGAGAGTGATCACGGACTCTGTCTTTCTTCTCTATATATATCTATATACTTCTTGATATATACTCTTTCCTCTACGAGAAAATTAGGACATAGACCATGAAACTTGTCTACAAATTTGTCCTTGGAGTTTAGAAGATTAACCCAATGTTAGTAACCTTTAAAGATTAGGTTCTAGTAGCACATAAGGTTAAGTTACTAGAACATCCGTTATAGTATTTTGTTATGCAGTTTAGTTTTGTATTTCCAAATCTAAAGGAATATAAAAACATTAATCAAAGTTTTTGTATAGAACCGTTGAGTTTGGGTTAGGGACAGAGGCACTGTTTCTGAGATGCTTTAGGTTTTTAGACATTTTGGTGTTAATAATTGAAGTTACATTCTCAAGACACAAGACTATGCATATAGTTCTGCATTTTGGTGCATATCTTAAAATTGATGGCTACCTGTTTTAGTTGGTTTCTGTAGAAAATGCAAATATTTATATAACAACAATAGTATATTTACTTATTCAAGCTCATTTTACATTCTAAATTAATATGGTTTCTACTAGCAATTACTGTACTTTTTTTTTATAAATCTGAATCCTCAACCAATAGAGCCAAATTAAACCAATACAACGACTACAATAAATGTGTACTTTTACCTTATGTACTAGCACAAGTATTCTAAAAAAATTGGGCTAAGCTATTGTCAAAACTTTTAAACTCTCTTTTTTCACTACTCGTTCTTTTTAGGTAAAGAATAAGCTAAGCAAAAGTTATATGCAGCTTAAACACTCGATTAAGTAAATTTAGTTGGTCTCTACGATTAGGTCATCACTTTTTACGTACGACCTAACCTAACGAAGAAGCGTGCAAAGAGAAAAAAAAATGGTTATGATCATTGAACATTTAACACATTAGTCAAAATGGAGAGAGAACATGAATGAGAAATGAATAGAAGCAAGTGGGTCGTGGTTGCATATTGCATTGTTGTAATTACTGTTGGAGCAGAGTCTGCAACACTATTTACTCGTACCCATTTTCAAACGACAACCATTCCTTTTTATTTAAATATATATATTTATTACTTTTGAAATAAAACTATTCATGTCTTCATGTTCTTTGTCTTCTTCCTTCGTTTATAACAATGGGTCCAAAAATCATAGAATTCACACCATATGGATGGTAACACTCCTCCTCTCCAATTAATATTCATAATAAGTATGTTTGGCTTATATCGTTTTCATTATTTTCTATTATTTATATACATACATATTACATTGCGTCTTCTTCTAAAACTAGCTAGCTTGGATTTAAATTACAATGTTTTCCACATTTCGGGCCCTACTTACAAGCTTTTTAATACAGTATATAATTATATGTTTACGAATAAGTATAATCATCTCCAGTTTTGAAAATGTTACCTGAACATTCAAGTATCAGAAAGTAAGACTAAAATAGTAAAACCAAATACTTCTAAGAATAGTTACACTAGAACAGTTAATGGAGCTATCCGCTTTTGAATAGTCTTGCGATTGAACATCCTTTAGATAATTCATAGTGAAATGAAAAAAAAAAAGATTAAAATAGTTTATTTCATAAACGAAGTATTTGAAGCAAAACATTATTTTAAACTTTTATAGAATTCTGACTTTGAAAAAAAAATATCTACACTAACTGATAGTGAGTAAATGATCACATCCTTTATAGATATTTTACGGTTCTTCATTCGAATGTGAGATTTAAAATACATTTTTCTTGGGATAATGGTTTGTTTAGCAATTCATCTTGATATAATGCTTTTTTAAATCAATTTCAAATCATATTGATCAGACCAATTTCAAATCGGATCAGTTTTCGTTTGAATTAGACCGGCGTATATTTGGACTTAAAAACCATGTTAATTTTTTTTTGTGTAAGTTTTAACGAAAAGCCAAGAGATTGACCCATATTGTTTTCTTTTGAAAAGGAATAACTTAAAGGAACAGGCCTATTCATCTATAAATTAACATTGGATACATTAATAATTATTATAAATTAATAAATTTTTCCGCTCTTAAATTGGGTCAGTGTAATTTTTAACACAGTTAGATAAAATAATAAGATAATAATTTCTTTGAAAATCCTATATAAATATATGCTCTCATCAATATCATAAATTAATAGTTTTATAATTTTTTTTAATTAATTTATATATAAAATCTTTAGTGAAATATGATTCTATAGTATTATTTTTTTTCTTAAATTTACATAAATTTTTGGTAGAGTTTATTTCTAATATTTTTACTTCATTGAAAACTTTTTGTATTGTTTTCTTGACATATTTATTGTTTTTTTACTTGTAATTGATTCTACAAAGATATTATTTTTTATGAATGTAAAATTTATTCACAAAAAAAACTGTTTACAATAAATGCGTCATGAAAACTGATAGTGAATATTGTAAGTGCGGATGAGGTACGATAAATTGTAGAAAGTAAACGAGACAAGAAATTTGTTAACGAGGTTCGGTTTTTCCTACTCCCCGGGACCAAGTCCAGATTCGATTTCACTAGAACAAGAAAGCAAATTACAACCAATTCGCAAACGCGTAAAACAAGCCCAACCCTCTTGATTTACCGCTCCCTTCTATAACGTGAAACCTTAAGGATAATCTCTACCCTTAACTAAACTCCTCTTGAGTCTAGATTTAATCAGGATAACCTAACCCTGAGCTAAACTCCCCTTGAGCCTAGACTTCAAAACAAAACCACTTGATCACACAAGCACAAACCGCAAAACTAAGTTGCACACAACCTCACCGAAAGCTCTCAAAGATTTCTTCTTTATGCCTCAGCTCTCTTGCTTCACAAAGACGTCCTCCACTCCTCCTTATATAGCCAAAACGATTTTCTAATCACCATAGGAGAAGATTTCCAATTTCCATAAGAAAAAGTAAATTTCCTTTTATACTTTTCCTTTTTCTCATCAAACTCCACTTTCATCAAGTCTTCCAAATCTTTTTAAGTCCTTTTTCCTTTGTGATTCATCCTCTAAACACGCTCCAAACATATCTTCTCAAACCTTCTAGAAACCGACACTCACACAAAAACAGTCGCATCTTGACTTACTTCTTGAATCATTCAGAAACTCCATCAGACAAAATCTTGTATTACTTTTTGACTCATTCAACAACTTCATCAGACTGCAGCTACATCTTCATTCTCCCCCTTTTTGACTATGTTTGTGAACTCAACAGTTCTAACTCCAAAACAACATCACGAAACACATCAACATTCTCCCCCTGAATGAGTCACAACATGGTCAAAACTACTTAGAAAATTCTCCCCGTTTTGCAATACGAGGTTGATAGCCTAGTACACCACCTCCATAGAAATCATCTTTCCTAACCCAAATCTTCCTGCGCCTTAAGCCTTCATGACTGGATTCTCGAATGAATCTGAAACAATTCCTCTTAATATGCCCTTGAACTCCACAATGATAACATGTAGGACCATGAAATCTCTTATCATAAGCATTCTCCATTCGATTTCTCTCCCTCAACAATCTGAAACACCTTGGCCTAATATGCCCAACAACACCACAATGATGGCAAACAGGTCGAAAAACTTGTCGAGGTGCACTCTGCAGTTCTTTAACTTTTCCTGAATCAGACTCTGTATCAGTTCTCGTATCAGATACAGTCTTTGCATTAATTGCAGTCCCTGCTGCAGTTTCTGTGTCAGTTCCTGAAGCAGACGTGATTTTACCACCATAAACGAACACCGGATCCGATTTGGAAAGACTTCCTTTAAATCCTAGGCCACACTTATCTATTTTGCCTATATTCAGAATATGATCCAACTTCTTTGTGCCATTATTAAGCATCCTCAAATTCTTTTGAGTTTCTTCAAGTTGTACTTTAGCTTGTGATGCTTCTTCTTCTTTTTCTGCAGCATATTTTTGTGCTTCAATGACTTTGGCCTCTAACTTAAGTTTCTCCTTAGTTAACACTGAATTCTCCTCAACCATTTTAAGCCAATGCTCATATAAAGCTCTGTAATTCTCAGCAAATTCTTCATCATCAATACTCTCTGCATCACTCTCGCATTCATCGTTTTCACTTTTAAGTGCAGGTCCTGTTGGAGACACTGATGCAGACCCTGTTGCAGATGCTAAAGCAGACCCTGTTGCAGATGCTGAAGCAGACCTTGTTGCAGACGCTGATGCAGAGACTGACGCAGAATCTGTATCTGAACTAGGATCGAAAGTTGTAAAAGCCACAAAATTCTTCAGATCTTCTTCTTCCTCATCTGAATCAGTTTCAGAATCACTAGTGACAACATTCATGGCCTTCTTCTTATGCTTTTGTAGATTGGCGCATTCCGAACGAACATGTCCATATCCTTTGCATTCAAAACATTGCACATTCTTTGATGAACTTCTCAACTCTTCATCAATTCTATCCTTCCTCTCTTTTCCCTTTCGTTTCAGATATTTAGTAAACTGTCTTGACAACATAGCCATTGAATCTTCAGTTGATGATCCCTTAAGAGCAACTCCAATATCAACTTCCTTCTTCACTTCATCTACCTTTTTCATCTTTCCCTTAGTTTCATATGCTTTGCTTAACTCAAAAGCTTGAAGAATCCCAACAAACTCATCAAAAGCCATCTCATCTAGATTATGAGCTTCTTCAACTGCAGAAATCTTTGACTCAAATTTTGCAGGCAATGATCTCTTCAACTTCTTCACTAGCTTTTTGTCCTTGTAGACCTTTCCAAGAGCAAACGATTCATTAGATATGTCACATAACTTTGCACTAAAATCAGCCACAGTTTCCTCTTCTTCCATCCTTAGATTCTCAAATTGCGAAGCCAACATATCCAATTTCGTTCTCTTAACGCTTGTAGTACCCTCAAACATATTCTCCAATGTCTTCCATGCTTTTTGAGCTGATGCACATTGAGAAATCAACTTAAAGCGGCTTGAATCAATAGCATTGTAAATCGCAGTCTTAGCCTTAGAATTGCAACTTGATAGCTTTTTCTCTGCAGCAGTCCACTTATCTCTTGGCTTGAGACTTACAACTCCATCATCATCCGTAACTTTAGGAGCCTCCCAACCAAGTTCAATTGAATTCCAACAATCTTCATCAAGATTACTAATAAAAGCTTGCATACGAACCTTCCAATATCCATAATTCGCTGAATCAAGAAGTGGTGGTCTTGTCATAGACGTACCTTCCTTGTATGACTCCATCTCACACGATTCTCAGCTCTGTCTTACTTTCTGAACGATCTCCTGAACAATCTCCTGAACCTCACCCTGATCTACCCGAAACAAGACTAAATCTCTATCGAGAACCCGCTCTGATACCAATTGTAAGTGCGGATGAGGTACGATAAATTGTAGAAAGTAAACGAGACAAGAAATTTGTTAACGAGGTTCGGTTTTTCCTACTCCCCGGGACCAAGTCCAGATTCGATTTCACTAGAACAAGAAAGCAAATTACAACCAATTCGCAAACGCGTAAAACAAGCCCAACCCTCTTGATTTACCGCTCCCTTCTATAACGTGAAACCTTAAGGATAATCTCTACCCTTAACTAAACTCCTCTTGAGTCTAGATTTAATCAGGATAACCTAACCCTGAGCTAAACTCCCCTTGAGCCTAGACTTCAAAACAAAACCACTTGATCACACAAGCACAAACCGCAAAACTAAGTTGCACACAACCTCACCGAAAGCTCTCAAAGATTTCTTCTTTATGCCTCAGCTCTCTTGCTTCACAAAGACGTCCTCCACTCCTCCTTATATAGCCAAAACGATTTTCTAATCACCATAGGAGAAGATTTCCAATTTCCATAAGAAAAAGTAAATTTCCTTTTATACTTTTCCTTTTTCTCATCAAACTCCACTTTCATCAAGTCTTCCAAATCTCTTTAAGTCCTTTTTCCTTTGTGATTCATCCTCTAAACACGCTCCAAACATATCTTCTCAAACCTTCTAGAAACCGACACTCACACAAAAACAGTCGCATCTTGACTTACTTCTTGAATCATTCAGAAACTCCATCAGACAAAATCTTGTATTACTTTTTGACTCATTCAACAACTTCATCAGACTGCAGCTACATCTTCAAATATAAATATTTTGAAAGAATACAAAGTATATACAAAAATAGACTAACGACTATGGGTTTGAAACCAGAATCGTAGACCGCCTTCATACTCGGAGGAGCCTGACATTGCCATTGTGCTAAAGTCGATTGCGAACACTCTCTATGACGTCGACCATTACATTCACGCCATATATTATGGATAGTGATCATAAAAACATACCTCAAGAAGAAAGAGTGAAGTCGTGAAGAGTTTGATGTCGTGAGAAGGGGAAGTAGAGATTCCCAAGTTGTCATGAACGTGTGAATGTTACGGAAAATTTTAGAAAGATATTGATCATAACAAAAAATATTTTAAATTTAAAAATTAGCCAAATTTTTTCTATAAATTAATAATTATTAATACTGAGATAAATTAATAGGTTTTGATGGTCTCAATATTACTAATTTATAAATTTTTACTCTATATGCCAAATTGCCAGACAAAGAACTTTGTAAACTTTCTAAATTAGCGTTTTACCAAAAAGAAGGGTTCACATATCGAAGAGATCGATCTTAACATTATTAATTTTATTGGTATCTGCCTATTTTAATTTTGTTTGTTTGTAATTTTTTTTTTATTTAAATAAATCGGGGAGGCATTTGCCTCCCTCTCACTCACCAAAAAGAATGTGGAATAGAGTAACACATTCTAATTAGACGTGGCTTATTTTCTCTCTTCATGGAATAAAAGTCATACGACAGTTTTTTGTTTCAAACACAAATGAATCAACCCCAAAATTACAGTTTTCAAAATACTATTACCAGGTTCTTATGGCAAGAAAATGAAATTAAATTGAATTTTTGTTACATGAAGAAAACAGAACACGTGAGGAAAACAGAAATTGCATTACCTCGCAGAAAGAAAAGAAAGGCAATTTTCTGAACTGTAAAATATTTGAACAAAAGAAGTTTGGAAAGAGAGGCCCAAGCCCAATTAATAAATAGTGAACATAGTTAAAGAAAAGCCCAATAGATATAGCTCATTTTAGTTTTTTTCATACGCTTCACAACATCTCGCGAAAACCAATTTTTTTTTTTGTTAAACCTCGCGAAAACCAATTTACCGGCGCTTGTCAACAACATTAGCTATCGTGTACCACAAAATCATATACACAAATTCTCATATTTAGAGATCATAGCTATGTGAGCTATATATTTTCTGCCGCAAGTTGCACAACCTAAGCATATTCGATTATAACTGCATATGTGAAAATGAGTGAAAATATAGAGGATCTAGAAAGATGGAAAGGATTAAAAAGATATTTTACATATTTCTTTAATTTTGTACGTCTATACTATATATAAGTCGAGGCTAAGCTTTTGAGGTCGTCCACGTAAAATTTTAAATGACCAATCATGGTTAGCTATCTCAATAATAACATTTTAAAGATTTAGTAATTTTCTATATGAAGATTTCGTAAAAAGAAAAAAAACAACATATAGAAATATTTAAAAATATGGAAAAATATTCTTGGTAATTATTTAGTATTATCTTCTTCAATTAGTAATCTTGCGAATTTTTATTATTATTATATAAAACTGATTAGATGATAAATTTGAGCATGGTAATACTATATCGATACATGGCAGGTCTTTATTTTAGTATTATTCATATGTAACATCTTTGTAGTATCGCCTTGCATTTATAGGTTTAGATTGATATCAAAACTGTCCAAAAGTAATCAATTTGTGGCCATTATATAAAATCCATTTGGACAACCTTACTCAACATTTCAATACTGATAATATACAAAACCATTATTCTTTTATCTTATTCAGAAAAAAGAAACAATATGAAGCTATTCATTCTCGCCGTGGTGACTATTTTGACCATCTCAAGAGTATTTGACAAAGCACCAGCCACCACCGAAGCAAAAAAGTCGAAGAAGATGGACGGTCATGAGCATTCCAATGACAATTTGGTTCCCACTTTTCCAGGGTACACACTTGGTGTACTTAAAGATGATTTCATAGAAGCAAAAAGGTTAAAGAAAATTGATGATGAAAATAGTCTAAACAACATATTTACAAATGATTTTGTGCATATTAATCTAGGAGATAGTCCCGGTATGGGGCATCTAGGAGTTATAAACAACAGATTTACAAATGATTTTGCGCCTACTAATCCAGGAGATAGTCTCGGTATTGGGCATCCAGGAGTTGTAAACAACAAATTTATAAATGATTTCGCGCCTACTAATCCAGGAAATAGTCCAGGTATTGGGCATCCAGGAGTTGTAAATATTCAAAGATTTAAACATGACTAAAGGAAGCATGAAGACTACAGAAAACTAGTGATCCAGATCATTTCAAAACCGGTTCAACGAATGATTTCACACCTACTAATCCCGGAGATAGTCCAGGTATAGGGCATATATAAGAAAATATTTTCTAATATCCATTACAAAAATAATGTAAAACAAAAAAATCCAAATAAAGATATATGAAATTAAATTTATGACATTTATAAAATTAGAATTCTGGTCGTCTTCAAATTACAAAAAACTAAAATAACCTTTAAAATATTATTTCCCATATTCGAAAAAGTAAAGAAATGTATATAGTGTCTCTAGAGTTCCAAATAAAATTTTCATTTTCTCTGACTAAATTAAACAAAATTAATTGATAACTTATGAATGATTTTTATTTATTCTTTATTTTAATAAAAAGTAGTGGAAAATAAAAATTGGTCTACACATTGCAATTTTATTATTTATTCTTTATTTTAATAAAAAGTAGTGGGAAATAAAAATTGGTCTATACATCGCAATTTTATTTAATAATTTTTCAATGCAATAAATTTGCTTAGCTAACACCTCATAATTGCTTTTTCCTTAGTGATTGCTATTTCCATGTTCTGAAAATATCTTGTAAATTTGTTTTTCCTAATTATCAAAATAAACTTTTTACACACGTCTTCTGAAAACATATTAGTGAAGATCTACTGCTCCATCAATCTCCAGATTATGTATCTTTGGCATAAAACCAAATAAACACAATCTGACATACTTAGGTATGTCTATTTCACGACACGTAACCCCCGCCTCGATCTCATCCCAAATTTTCAAAAAAATTTGGAAAAGAGAACTACAATTACTTGTTTGGGTGCATGTAATACATTTAAACTGACAAGGAAAATGATTGGAAAATGGGTTTTAGATACCTTATCTCTTGGGTATTTGTTTTTAACGCTCATAAGTTTTATAAAAAGCTAAAGTCATTTTGTAAGTTAAAAAAAAAACTTGGAATGTGTGGTCATGTGTTATGCTATACGTCGAGTAGCTGACAATCTTTTACTCATTTCAAAATGTCAAAACTTACTGAAATCAAGTGTTTGAATCTAGTCCAATTGGGTTGAAGCTTGTTAAACACACAATACTTTAACTCAAGTGTTTACAACTTCGCCGATGTTCTCTTTCTCGCAGATGACGACGATATTGGGTTCGATTGGTAACATCGTTTAAACAAGTCACTGCTGGTCTAAAAGAAAATGAAGATTTTGATCTTCATGGAGAATTCAAGCTAGGGATCTCTTATGGATTTAAGATGAGGAAGTATTGCAGCTTGTTGGACCAGGCTAACTTGGTAATGATATGATCATATGAAACCTCTCTTTATAACAATGTATTCATCAAAGTTATTGCCAACGAAGCAGTATAGATGAGGAAGAAGACTAGAAGAAATAGAGGTCGAAGATGAAGAAAAGTGAGGAAGATTTTCACTAATAAGATCACCTTTGTGGCAGTCATCGTCACATTTTCTAGGTTCGTAAAATCTCGTGAGTATTTAAAATACTCAAGAAAGGACTAGTCGCTAAGCACGGGTGACCCAATGCCTAGCGTCTAAAACGCCTAATCAGAGTCTAGGCGATTTTAGGCGGTTTATGCGTTTACAACAAAGAACATTATAGAAAAAAATTATACAAAACTATATATTAGAAAAATAAAAATATTAAAAAGTAATTAAAAATTAGACAAAAACATTTCTTTAATTCATATTAAAAAATATATGAACATTTATAACCATTTATATGAAAGTAAAACATATAAATTTTAATATATGTAGTTGGAAATTGAAAAATGCACTAAAACGATTGCTATTTTAGGCGGTCGAAACTGTTATCTATGCGTCACCTGAGCGCCTAGCGTCTAGGCGGGCCTAGGCAACAAGCTAGAACGCTTTTTAGAATATTGGTATTTGATAATAAAATCTTATATAGCTTATAAATAATTTAAATTAATGCAATTAAATTTAGTTTAAATTCAGTAAACTCTGTTTAAAATTCCGATAAAATATTGTTAGGTTATAAATATATACGTTGAGCAGAGCAGGCCATAGTATCATGTTAGGAAAGCATGTGCCCGAGATATAGTTATTAATTTAACGGTCCAGTTTTTATCAAATATATCTTACATCTTTAATAGTAAAGTGTTGGGTGAAGGAATGTGCGGTAGTGGTTCGACTCTCCACAGTTACAGAATTGCATAGTCATTTTTGTATTGATTGGCTTTTTTTTTTTTTTATTGTGGCCTTCAAAATCTTAGAGCCGGCTTTGACGTTGAGACAAATATAATTAGACTACAAAAACGCTTGTATAATAATAAAAGTCTTATTTCATTCATTATCAAGAAGTTGAAGATCTACCAAGTGTCGTTAGCTCAACTGGTAAAGACTCTAGGCAAAGCTTAGAGGTCGCCGGTTCGAGTGACGCTTGTGACTAAACTAATATTACATGCTGTGGTTTCAGCTCTGAGGGATAACGGGCTTTGGCCCAAAACAACCTGATATTCAAAAAAAAAAAAAAAAAAGTTGAAGATCAACAAATACTACAAAATTCATCTTTTAAAATATGATAAAAAAAGCTCTAATTATCAAATAGCCAATTACTAAAAGGAGTATCAACTCCTATGATGTATTGCAACAACATTGTGGGTTGTCTTCACCTTTTATTTGATAATCAAAATATCCATATGCATATTGTTGACTTGTACACTCATCGTCACATTGTTTATTACCGTAAGATATCTCACATGGCCCAATGCAATGTTGTTCTTGCTCGGTTGCTGCAAATATAGAATCCAAATTAATATATATATATATATATATATATATATATATATATATATATATATATATATACATATAAATGGCTATTACCAATTCTATATTTTATGACAAAAAATGTTCAAACATTGCTCTTCAAATGATCAAAGATAAATAAACAATAACATATACCTGGTTTGGCCATAATGTTGTAGTTAGAAAAAGAAATTATCAATATTCCTACAAAGAAAATAGTCACATATGTTTTTCTGATATCCATTATATTTCTTCGCTATGAATTCTATTGAGCAAAATAGATTTTTATTGTTTTTTATTTATATGATATTCTTGTGGAGTAAAATTTCAGTTTTCACCCTATACTTCAGTTTTTTTTTTCTATCACAAATAAAATCTTATCTAATAAAGTAAGGTTTCTTTGAAGATAAAGCTCAAACAATCTGACATGTGACATTTTTCCTTTTGACATGTGTGTTTTCTTTTAAACTGGAATACATACATAATTATCTATTTTTTTAATTATATTATTATATAATAACTTTTTAGGTTTGGAAGCTAATATCAAATTTAGTATATTATTGCATTAATAAGGGGTCCTTGATAAATATATGGTAGGATATGAAATAATATATATTTTACTTTGTGTTACAAGTTCTATGTTTTTGCATCTATATCTTTTAAAATTTCCTGTTGTGCATTCAAAATCAAATCAAACTTTTTTTCCTTTCGATTATTCTGTCATTTAAATTTTCTCAAAAAAAAGTGTCTCATTGCTTTCAAAATAAAGGAAAATGATAGCTACTTCTAGCTTCAACCATATAATGTCTTTCTAAAATCAAGACATCAACTTCTTGTCTTAATCCCATCTTCAAGTTTATTCTTTTAATTCTTTCACTTCACCAAAATCTCAAAAATAAAATATAAGAATATCCCTTTTTTTTCTTCGTCTAAAGCTTCCTCCATGTCCTCGTAACATCGTGACCTCGTTGTCACTCACCATATTCCACCTAAATCCATCGCAACACAAAAGCTACGGCCACGAGATATACTAAGATATGGTTTAGCTACCACTGAGTTAGCACTAGCCTCAGCTCCAACAAGTATGATAACCTCTCTCCCTGCAAATACATTTAATTTCAATCACCGTCAATTTAAAACTATTCTTCGTAAAGATATACCACTCCACCGCCTCGCTATCAAGCTTTGTCGTAATCACCATCGCTTAATCATCACGATACCGCTCTCCACACAATCAAACCCTAGAAAAACACTTTCAAAAGATAACAACGGTAAAAGCTTAAAATCTAACAGGCCCACCAAGTCAATAAATATAATGGACTCATATTTGAAAGTGAATCTCTAGAGGCCCAATCCAAATCAATCTCTAATTGAATATTTCATCATTTCTTCATCCCCATCTTGTATTGAACTAAAAAAAGCGTATAAAGGATCTAGAACGATCCAGAAAATCATAAAGATATTTGTTAATCCTTCAACTGTGAGAGGATGAAGGAGGTTGGCCATTATGGTAGCTATCGGGGAAAACTGACCAAGAAGTGGTTAGTACTAGTTCATTTCTTTTTGTTATTTTGAATGGAATTAAAATTATATCCATAAAAAATGTTGATTTACAATGAATGCATCATAGAGGGTTGAAGTTATGGAGAGATTCGTTGCCTATTACAATGCCAAGCCGAAATTAGATGTTGAGTTTGGAACCACAATCGATGTAACACCCCGGTTTCAGGAATATGGTGGTGTATGCAGAGAGGTTTAAAAGAATTGATTTGACCACTTATGTCACCAAAGAGCACTTATCTTTTCGGTCAAACATCCCAAGAAAACTCTAGAGTTAAGCGCTCTTGAGGTGGAGCAAATTCAGTATGGGTGATCTTCCGGGAATTGATTGTCGAAACCATATAAGTGAGGACAAAACACGGGAAAAGATCATGTGGTGATTTATATGGTCGGTAAACAAGTCTTTCGTAGATCATGTGAGGACAAAACATGGGAAAAGATCATGTGGTGATTTATATGGTCGGTAAACAAATTTCCATTCTTTCGTAGTAACAAAATAGCAACAAGTATCTTCCGTTTGGTTGTAAGATATTGCTGTGCACCACTATATATATTTGTGACAAATTACCACAATTTTGATACAAAATATCCGTTTTTTACGTAGAGAATTAGCAACAGAGAATTTGGTAGCAAAATGATTGACATAGTCACCAACTAGTTTGTCGTAAAGCATCTATCTACTAGGAGACATTAGCTTCATAAACTTGATAGAAAATTGCTTCGTATAGTCACAAAGTTTCAAATATTTGCTACGACTAGCTATGATATAGAATTAGTTCTACTTCAGAAAGTTTCAAATTATTTGTGACAAAATACCTAAATTTTTGAAAATACTACTCTTCTTGGTGCCAATTTATTACAAAAGGCAAATTATATAAATCTTGTACCAAATATTTGATACCAAAATTAGCAGATTTTTTTCATATTAATATCATACATTGTTTCAAACATTCAACCCAAAAGCAAACATTCAGTAGAGTTTTAAAAGCTTCTGAACACATTCAATAGAGAGTTTGATTAGCTTTCTTTAAGCTAAATAAGTCTTAATTAATAAGAGAGAAAGGAGGTCTAAAATCAGAGAATTTTCATCACGACAGGGAACCAATATTTTCCTCATCATCATTGTCATCTTACTGGTTGATCTCATTGGAGAATTGGTTAGGGACTTCTTTGATTACTTCAGCCAATGGTTCCTCTGGATTACTATGAAGATCAACTCCAGCTTCGATAGAATTGTCAACATTGTTGTTGAAGCAAGATGGCCCTGATACAAAAACTTATGTGTCTTATGTGGGATATGCATAGCGGAAGTTGGTATGTGCTCCTTCCGGCATATACTGCTTCATGTACTCGACTAGAGTAGCCTGCTATTGCGGCAAGGTAGAAAATTGTCGTTCTAAGGAAAATTTGACTATTACACCAACATAGCTTTCTCCTCGCTCATAAATAGAATGATGTTCTCCAAGTCCAAAGATCTTTCAATTCTTAGCTGATATGTACTGTAAAAATTAGACAACTTAGAATACATTTTCATAAACTTTCATTTAATTACAATATGTATTCATAAACTTAACTAATTGAGATATAATATAAGAGCCAAAGACAATAGGTTTTGAAAACAAATGATTCCCATACTAAGTATCTACCTAAGTTCATTCAAAGCACACAAAAAAACATAACCCTTGAACGTTTATACAAACCATATAACATGGAGTCTAAGGAAGACAATAAACTAATACCTTTTAAGTACATTTCATCATCATCAAGTTGTGTGACCTATGAGCATTCACTAGTTACCCCATCAGAAGCTTAAGAGATGACGTCGATCTGCTTTTGAATTTCTACATTAATTTATTGTGCCCTTCTATCCACATAAATTCCATCACTTTCTCAATACACGTAGCATGGAATGCTCAATTCATTATCTTTGTCTCTACAAAATAAAATATAAAAAAATCTATTGCTAAAATAAGAATAACTCAAATCTTATATGCTTATAATAAAGTGCACACATATGGTTAGGATTAAATTACTATGAGGTCTTGTACTTGATTGAGAGATCTTGCTACACACATTGAAATAAAAATTATTTATTAATTTCTCGGTTTGCCACCAAAAATCTGTATCAATAAATGTGGTTGGACATTATTGCAAAATGCAGACTTGACCTTTCACAATGTTTATAGTCAAATGTTTTAGTGTTGCGACAAATATTTGTAGCAATTATTTTTTGCTACAACAACAGTTGTTTTGCTATAATAAAAACTAGTAAGAAAAAGATTTAAATATATATATATATAGCCTAATTTGGGAGAAACATTAGCAACGCATTATTACGAGATATTTCTTGTTAAATTTTGATACAAATATCTTGTCACTATTTAGTATTTAGTAGTAATGTGCTACAAGAAATATTTGTATTTAAGCAGTCAATATTTACTACAGATACTTACAAGTTTAATATCTTTCAGTCACTAATTTCTTTGTACTTATAACAACTAATTGTTATACAAATTATATTTATGACAAAAGCAGAAGCTATATAAACCAAGGACTATGTTTTTATTGTAGCAGAATGGTATAAGATTTGAATCAAACCAAACTTATGATCACACGATGATCAAGGTCTACGGCTTAAATGGAGGGGATGAAGGTAGAAATGAACTCCGACGGATGGTGATTGATCTGTGTGCGGGAATACCTTGTTGACTTCTTGGGGGACTCCACGCACTAGAAGAACAAGACTCGTTTGAACCTTAGGTAAGGGAAAACCACATACAATACCCTTAGAACAACAAGACAAACCAAATGAACAAAGACACTCTTTGCACTAAAACTCTCGGATTTATTGATAAATTGATTCGTGATGTTTACAATTGTGAAAGTGAGCTTATAGAGAGCGGCCCTATACACGTTTTAACATATATAATTACAATAAATATTAAATCAATCAAAGTCTTGATTGATATTGCATTTATTTCTTGATTTTGGACCAAATGAGGAAAATATGAATGTTCCTTGTATCATAGACAGTTTGGGCATGAAGTTCTGCACTCTTGGAAGCTTCTTGAAGGTCTACAAGACGTGTCCACCAAGTTTTTGAAAGAGCCTTTGGAAATGTATGACATTTGGTTCCAAATAAGACAATTCGAGTCTTACATGAATTGTCTTGATTTGATGTGGTTTGATGCAGCTAAAAACGTGTGTAAGAAGCTCTTAATAACATAGAGGATCTCCAAGTTGTATGTCCACATCACAAAAAATACATACGTTGTTTAAAAAATTATACGTATACATTTCAAAACTGTGTAATAAAAACTCAGAAGTGGTTAACATTACTTTTAATTATATTGAAATCCCTCCGAAATTCATGTCTAAAGTGTGACTTTTGTGATCCCTACTAAAAGTTGTATCTAAAATTCTCTTAATTGTTTTTAAGAGTTTTTGTTTTTAAATAATGGTTAACCTTTGAATAACAACATCTTATTTGAAAGATGGAAAAAGCCCTACACATTTCGGTTGTGGAAGCAGGAACTCTTCAAGGACACTCATAGTCTCATATTCAAATGGTAAAGTATTATATGAGGTAATGTTCATTAAATATCTTTATGTGAAGCTATGGTAGTATTAATTAAGACATATCTATGCTTCATCATTTTGCATTGCTTTGTCTATAAAGATGAAAAGTAAGCTTTTTATTAGAGATGATTGGTACTCTTAATTGTAAAGATAGTAGCTTTGACCTAAACAAGATTCAAAGAAAGCTAGGAAAAAACATTTGGAAAGAACTCTCGGAAGATTCCGACTTGCTAGTGATACTACTTCCATTACCATTATCTAGCTGGAACACCTTAGGCCATAATTCCTCAATGAAGTAAATAGAGTTTGGGAGGCATCCGTAAAACTCATGAGCCAAAACCGAGAAACAAGTATCGGTAGCCATAACAAATGCATTGTCACCCAAGGTCTTCACTTCTATCCATTTTCCTAATTCCTCATCCATCTTGTAAACCTTGAAACCGGCCGTTTTAGAATAGTGAAATAAATTCGATTTTCTCTTTCGGGGATTCTCTTTGGGGATGCGTTCTACAGCATAAAGCTCTCCACAACATTCCACAAATCTCAAGTGTACCCAACAGCCATTAGTTATGTTTTCATTGAGTGAAGTTACGTACCTAGAGATTTCAAGATCTGAATTAATACACCAAACAATGCCCTTTGAATCCAAGACGTAAGTTACTCCTTTGTGAACTATAATGTCGGAGAAGTGATCACCCATTTCTTTGAGTTCCTTCAAGACATTTCCATCCCAGTAGTTGATATGTCCTTCCCTACCAATTCCGAGAACTCCATGATGATGATCTTCTCCTTCCTTGACTTTGACAAGAACACTTTTTTGGAATCCGGGAGTTGTTATCCTTCCCTTGGCATCTTGAAGAACTGCGTAGGCTTCTCGAATCTCGGAGATAGTGAACTCCAAAAGATTGAGGCCCTCGGAAAAATGGCGCAATGGAAAACGTGAGAGAGGGTTGAGGAAACGGAATCTACCGGAGTTGATGTCCACATCGGATTTGATCATCCAGCCCTTGGTCGGAGAGGAGGAAAGAGTGACTCGGAAGAAGGCGGCGCGTGAGAGGAATGCGCCGGGGTCGCAGCGGTAGACATGGTCGTGTAGTATGGTCTCGCTAGGGGCGATGGGATTAAAGTGGATGACAGGCCGTCTCGGGAAAGGATAGTTTTTGTTCACGCCGGAAACAGATGAGCGCCATGATGAGCAGATACTGCTGAACCGTTTGAGTTCCACGACCGAGAACAATCGGGCAGCGATCAAGTGGAGGAGCTCCTCCGGTAAGTTAAACCAATCTACCATTTCTCTCTTTATCTATTTCGCTACTTTGGTTGTTTATGACTTGTGAGTCACATAATATATATATATATATATATATATATATATATATATATATATATATATATATATATATATACTACGTTTGTACGTTCAATAGAAACCTAAAACTCGTAACATTTTAGGCTCCAAATGGTTGTGTTTTTAACTTTTAAAGAAACAATAAAACAAAGAGTTGCGTTATGGAGAGGTATCAATTATGTCAAACTCTTTCTCTTGTCTTAGTGATAAGGGAGAGAAAGGGGAGGATATTGATGCAAAAGAGGCAGAAATAAGTGACTTGGTGAAAGAAAAGGTTAGCGAGGAAGTAACACAGCTGGAAGAAACAACTCAAAGTACAACTGCAGTGGGAAACCATAGTGAAAAGAAAGGAGTGGGTGTGACACTGCGAGAGTCGCTCCCTAGAGCTTCTAAAGATGGTCACAAATTTCTCTCCACAAATGCAACGCAGAATGCTAGGATTCCAAATCCAAGTAATATGCGAACACGTCCAACTCCAAAAGATCATTAATGTCTGGATTTTTCTGGAACATTAGGGGCTTTAATAAAAAAAGTAAGCATAGAGTGGTAAGAGATTGGATGAAGCAGGGAAAATTTGACTTTGGTTGTTTGATAGAAACAAAAGTAAAAGAAGGAAGAGCTGAACGGATAGTTAATTCAGTGTTTAAAGACTGGTCTTTACTCTCAAATTATGAAGATCATCGATTAGGCAGGCTATGGCTAGTGTGGAGGAATAATGTAAGGGTCACTCCGCTTTATAAGACCTCACAGCTCATCACTTGCTCAATATACATAGAAGGAAGAAAAGAAGAATTCTTTGTCTCTTTCATTTATGCCTCAAACTTTGCTGCTGAAAGGAAAACTCTTTGGAATGACTTACGATACCACCATGAATCTCCTCTGTTTCAAGATAAAGCTTGGCTTATATGTGGAGATTTTAATGAGATATTGGAGGGGGATGATCATTCTCTGTATGATTCTTCACCATTTATACCACCAGGGATGCGGGATTTTCAGGACCTAGTGAGACACTGTGAACTTACTGATTTGAGTTATCAAGGCCAGAGATTCACATGGTGTAATAAAAGACATGAGGGAGTAATATGTAAAAAGTTGGACAGAGTTTTAGTGAGCAGGAAATGGACGCAGCAGTACGGGCAATCGTTTTCAGTTTTTGAACCAGGAGGCTGCTCAGACCACTTGAGATGTAGATTTTATATATCTGAAGAGGCGAAGAGGGTAAAACGACCATTTAAGTTTCTGAATACAGTGACGACAGATGCTGGATACCACAAAGAACTAGAGGAGAGCTGGAAACTATCCCCTCCACTCTTCCACTCCACGTCCGCAATTCATAGGCTATCTAAGAAATTGAAAGGGCTGAAACCACAACTAAGGAGGATGGGAAAACAGGTTGTTGGTGCCATATCAATTCGGACTAAGGAAGCTTACAAGACACTTTGTGACTTGCAGGAAGCGACAATGTCTGCTCCATCAACGCAAACTGTTAATGCGGAGGCTGATGCATATGAAAAGTGGAAGAGACTGTCGGAAATTGAGGAGGGTTATTTGAAACAAAAGGCAAAGCTCCATTGGATGAACACGGGTGACCAGAATAATAAAGCCTTCTACGCAGCAGCAAAAGTCCGGGAAATTAGAAACAATATACGAGAGATTCAGTGTGAAGATGGAACAATTGCAGGGACTCAAGATAGCATTAAGGCTGAGGCAGAGAGATACTTCAAGGATTTTCTATCCCTGAAACCTGCAGCTTATACGGAATGGTCAAGGGAGGAGCTTGAAAACATTCTGAATTTTAAATGTGATGAAGACGACAAGCAAATGCTCACAAATGATGTGTCGGAGGAGGAAGTAAGGAAAGTTCTGTTTGCAATGCCAGCAAATAAGTCCCCAGGACCAGACGGGTTCACATGTGAATTTTTCAAGGCATCGTGGTCGATAGTGGGCAAAGACTTTGTGGTAGCGATCCAATCTTTTTTCAGGACAGGATTTTTACCAAAGGGAGTAAACTCAACTATCTTGGCTTTGATACCAAAAAAGAAAGAAGCAAAAGTTATGAGAGACTATAGGCCGATATCTTGCTGCAACGTACTATACAAGGTAATCTCAAAGATCCTTGCGAACCGGCTTAAAACCATTCTCCCGAAATTTATATCTCCAAATCAATCAGCCTTCATAAAAGACAGATTGTTAATGGAAAATCTTCTGCTCGCTACAGAAATTATCAAAGATTATCACAAAGACTCTGTCTCACCTCGTTGTGCAATGAAAATAGACATATCCAAAGCATTCGACTCAGTTCAGTGGGGGTTTTTACTCAACACACTGCGAGCCCTCGGATTTCCAGAGCAATACGTCCTTTGGATACAGACTTGCGTCACCTCAGCCTCTTTTTCGGTGCAAGTAAATGGAGAACTTGCAGGGTATTTTAATAGCGAAAGAGGACTGCGACAAGGTTGCTCGCTCAGTCCCTATCTATTCGTCATCTGCATGAATGTATTATCTCGCAAGCTAGACAAGGCTGCAAGTGACAGAAAAATTGGCTTTCACCCGAACTGTAAGCAAATGAAGCTCACTCATCTATGTTTTGCAGACGATTTGATGGTTTTTGTCGATGGAAACAAAAAATCAATTGAAGGTGCTCTAGCGGTTTTTGAAGACTTCGCAGCCCACTCCGGTCTAAAAATTAGTCTTGAGAAATCCACATTATACATGGCCGGTGTAGCTACAATCAACAAGGAGGAAATTCTGCATCAATTCCCATTCGAACAGGGCTCACTACCGGTTCGTTACCTTGGACTGCCTCTATTAACGAGGAAGATGACAGCGTCGGACTACTTACCTCTGTTGGAGAAAATAAGGTCACAAATAAGCTCATGGACTGCTCGAACTCTCTCCTTTGCGGGACGGCTCCAGTTGATCAGCTCTGTGATTTTTAGTCTAACAAATTTTTGGATTGCAGCCTTTAGACTTCCAAAAGCTTGCATCAATGAGATAGATAAGATGTGTTCTGCTTTTTTATGGTCTGGCCCCTCCCTGAACCCAAAGAAAGCAAAAGTAGCATGGTCGGAAGTGTGTACTCCCAAAAGTGAAGGAGGCTTGGGGCTACGCTCAATACAAGAGGCAAACAAGGTGTGTATTTTAAAACTGATCTGGAGACTCTTGTCGGCTACAGGCTCTTTATGGGTGGACTGGATTAAAAGACATCTTCTAAGAAGGGGTTCATTTTGGGCTGTGAAGGAAAACACATCTTGTGGATCATGGATTTGGCGAAAAATTCTGAAATATCGAGTAGTAGCGAAACAGTTCTATCGGATAGAAGTAAAGAATGGTGAACAAACTTCTTTTTGGTTTGATCCATGGAGCACGTTGGGCTGTCTGCATGAAAAACTAGGAGATCGAGGCTGCATTGACATGGGCATTCCGATATCAAGCACTCTTGCTGACGTGATGAACAGAACTAAGAAGAGAAAGCATCGACAAAGACTACTAAATCTTATTGAAGAGGAAGTGAGGAAACAGAAACAAAGCAGGACAGAAACTGAATATGACATTGTCTTATGGAAAGGAAAAAATGATTGCTACCGCAAGAAATTTGTATCGAGGGAGACATGGTCACAAATCCGAATATCTAAACCTCTGATGCAAGGGTACCAAGATATTTGGTTTTCAAATGCTACTCCAAAATATGCTTTCTTCACATGGTTGGTCGCGAAAAACAGAATCGCTACAGGGGATAGAATGATCAAATGGAATCAGAATGTGGATGCGAGCTGCGTCTTCTGCAAAGATCCTAGAGAAACAAGAGACCATCTGTTTTTTAGCTGCCCTTACTCGAGAACGGTGTGGAAGGAGCTGGTCAGTGGACTTCTATTGAACAACTTCACCGAAAAATGGCTGGAAATCATGACAATGCTTGCGAAGAAGGACCTTGACAAGACGAAGGGTTTCATAGTCAGGTATGTGTTTCAGAACACCATCCACTCCATTTGGCGAGAAAGAAACGACAGGAGGCATGGCGAACAACCTTCACCGACAGAGAAGATAGTGAAGTTGATAGACAAGAACCTTAGAAACCGTTTGAGCACAATAAGGAGAGGAGGAGATGAAGGATACGCGGGTGGACTTCAAATGTGGTTTGCATCAAGACAACATTAGGAATAAAAGCACTAAATAGTTGTTTTTAAAAAAGTTTGCAGTCATATGTAAAAACGTTTATTTTCTTTTGAATATAATTTAACATTAGATTCAAAAAAAAAAAACAATAAAATAAAATAAAAAATTCAATCATTCCCATAAATGAAAATGAATACATTGAAACTAAATGCAAAATATTAGTGCTAAATTGCTAAAGAATATTCAGTCATATTCTATTCGATTTTATACTATTAATGGTTTTTATGGTTCATCGACCTGAAATTTGTAGCATGACTAAATACTCTCTCCATTTATATATATAAAAGATTTTGGGTTGACTTCCCTAAACTACACCAAAACAGTGTTTTTACTTACAAACTTTGTTGTAGTATGAATATTTTGAATTATTAATAAATAATTTATTACCAGTATTGACTTGATTTATGGGTTATATTGGATTAGGATTTGAATATTTTTGTGTGATTTAGGTGATTATTAGGATATTTCAGAGATTTCTTAGGTTTTTTGTAATTTTTTTTTTAAATCTCATTAGTGGTTTGGTTTAAATTTAAGAAACTTTAAATTTTAGACTCATCTTCAACTAAAGGAGTTCTTCAATAGTCTTGATCTGATTCATGAAACTTTCTTATTCCTGATGTGTATATATATATCTCTTTGCTTATTGTCACTATCCTATACAATAACTTGAAAAGTTCTTGCACACTGGAGTAACATATATAGAATGTGGAACAACCATTGTCACTGACTCATTGTCAATCGTAAAATCTAACTTGAGTTGCAGTAGTCCTCTGCTTTACCATGCGCAAACCGAAAGATAAAGCAAAGGGAAATTTAGAAACAAAAATCTAGGGTCTGAGCAATTTTGTGCCGACATAGGAAATAGCATAACTACATGGAGAAACATTTTTCGGAAAGATAATTAAAGTCACTCCATTTCTAACTTTAGAATTTCTAATTTATTTGTTTACAGTGATTTTAAATACATAAATATCCTTCAAAGAGCCATACGATATTTTTTTACATATGTAAACAATATTCCGCAGAATTGACTTTTTTGAGCTAAATCAATTAAAGCCGTTGACAAAAAAAATCTATATTGTATTTATATAAATTTTTAAATATTTATTTATTGGGTTGGTTATAATGTTAACCACCCGATATGATTGATATTAATATTGTTTAAACATGATATATATTAGGTACTAGCCCGTGCTATAACACGAGATAATATATTTTTGAATTAACGTTAATTAATAAATAAAAGATATACGGTTGTAGTATTTTAATTGATATTAAAATGCGTATTTAGTTTTATAATATGAATAAGAAATAAAATTTGAAATTTGGGATGAATGATATACAAGGCAGGATAAATTAAAATATGTTATTAAATTTGATTATTAAACTTACGGTTCATGAAAATTTTCGGATCCAACAACGGGCCAAGGATGGTGGTGTTTTCAAAGAAATGATCAAACAGTATTTCTCGGTGTAAAGTTTCTTCGGAGGTGTCCGTCTGCCTCTTCACTCGAAAATGGAAGGTTTAATTTTGACTTTGAAGAATATTCCTTCAAGAAAGATTGACTGTTAGGCATTTGAACTAAATTGTACAGAACTAGTCTCGTGGTGCAATTTCATGAAGAATGGTTCGATATCTCTAATCTAATAGATGATTTTGGATTGCTCCGTCTTTTTTCCCCTCTTTTTGATTTTTTATATATCTCGTATATGTAACTCTAAGGAGGATTGTTTAGCTTGATACTCTAGATTATTATTTTTTGAAGTCAACTTTGTAAACTCTTTTCTTCCAAATTGGGTAACCAAAGAGTTAGTTTTTAACTAATATGTGATTGTTAAAAAAAAAAACTTCCGGTGGTAGAGATGTGTCCAAAACAGTAAATCTGAATCAACTTGAACAGAACTGATTTGAGTTTTATGCTGTAACCATGTCATTTACCAAAACATATGTTTAAAATCAATGATCAATTATCATCAAGCATAGAATTACTTAGATTATTCTAATTTTACCAATCGAAATACTACCATAACTTTAAACTTATTGAAAAATCTGGTGAATAGACTACTCGACGACTACATTAATTTTGGAGATTAGTCGCAATTAAAATTTTGATTACCCATGAATAGTACTAGTAAGCAAGCAGTTGCATTTCCATTTTTTGTTAAATTTTTTGCATTACCTTGATTTAAAGAAGTTTAACGTGTTCAGAACAAAAAATTAGACCAAATTATAGGATATATATAAGGAAAAAACTAGATTGACCTAAATACCTTTTTGTTGCTTTGTTAGGAATTAAAAAAAAAAACTCAAAAATACCATGAAAAAAATTTCCATTGTGGGAAAAATACCTAAAATGATAAAAGCTACTTGTCACAGATTTATATTTTAACAAAAGACTTATTTATCTACAACAGATTTTCTTCGCCATAATTTTTTGTCCCACCGACTTATTTAAATATAGTTACGACATAGTTTAATTTGTAGCAGATTTATATTTTTGACAGAATTATTTTATGATGACACGATAGATATTCATAATTTTGACAGATTTATTATAATGTGTGGCAGATTTATTTTTTTAGTAGCGCCACACTTATTATTTTTGACATAAATCTGCCATACAGTAACAAATTTGTCTAAAAATCTGTCATATAGCGATAACAGATCTGTGGGGGATGTGCCTTTAGTCAAGTGGTTAAATTCATTTGACTCCGCCTTTCTCACCGGAGTTCGACTCCAGTAAGTCGTGTTACCCTGCGTAGTAGGGATTGGCTATGGATCGGGCCTTGTCGATCCAAAGATGTCAAAAAAAAAAAAGTGATAACAGATCTGTTTTAGGTAATGACAGATTTTTTTAATATTCACAAAAATTTGGCATTTAATAAGAGAATTTTTGTTTTTTTAAAATTTGCTAGATTGACCTATATACGGCACATACTCCATATGTTTTATGTTAAGACATATTTAATTGACTTCCTGACAGATTTAGTTAAGGTCACCAAGACTCTAGCTTTTGATAGCAGATTAGATAATGAAAGAGGAAACTACTCTAGTGAACTTTACAATGACAACAGACTTGTTTAATGTTACAACAGACTTGTATTTTGAATCCAACGATGATGGATCTCTCTTTGCCACTGACTGATTTTTAAAGTATAAGTTTTTGTCAATGGTTACAAAATTTGTTTTCTTATTGAAGCTTCATTATCAGTTTACGAAAGGCTTAATCTTAGGTTATGACATATTTGTTTCACGAAATCTGGGTTAAACTTATTACGACAGACTTATCTATTTTTTTTATTAGTTTATTCAATAAAAAATAAATAGAAATGGCAAAAATGGGTTTTTGTTTTTTTAACTTAAATATTGGGTCATTCTAGTTTTCATCTACATTTCTATATTTCTTCTCAAAATAAAAAAACTAATCATCCAAAGCTCCTTAGCAATGCATCCCAGGAATGTATGGGGCGGGTCGCTGGACGCCGTAGACAACGACAGTGTCGCGGCAGAGGAGGAAGAGCGACGGAGGAGCATGACTGAGTGGGACAGAGGAGCTATTGATCACTCACAGGAGCTCTTCTTCTTAGGGTTGTAGTGATCTTGGTTCTTCATATTATCTAACTTTTAATCTTTTTTAAAAAAAATTCTAAATGGCACATTATAAATACAGATTTTAAAAAAAGCTCAGTAAACCTTCAGCAATTTTTAGGTGCTATTTGAGTAAACCTCCTTAAGAAAATGCTATCTCAGTAATTGGGGCATTTAGCTCAATAACCAATTTAGATAAAAGAATTAAGAATATAGCACCATAATTCAAATAACTAAGAAACTAACATAAAGGGTGGGTAAAATTACATTTTTAGTGTTCATTTAGAGGAGGAGAGGAAGAGAAGCGCTAACACACGTGGTGAGTTGGCATGAGAGAGAAATTCAATTTATTTATTTTATTCATTATTTTCTTTTCACCCCTTCTAAAATTTAACTCATATTTATGTTTATAGATATTAATTTAAGTTCATGATTCTTTAAAAATAAAAAACTAGATTTTTTTCTGTATATAACATGATTTGAATTTTTAAAATTAGATACAAACTTATGAAGAAATTAAAAAAGTATTCTAAATTCAATATTTTTGATTAAAAGGATCACATAATATGAAATAGAAAATAGTATAGAATGAAATGACTCATGAACCTTAGAAATTTTGTGTTAAATGGATAACATAAAAAAGTACTATACCTTATAACATACAACATAAAAAACCCAAACGATCATGTTAAACGCACGAAAAAAAAGAATGATATACTTTAAAAGATACTCAACATTTTTAGTTAAACACAAGCCAAATAAAGAAAGATATACCCTAAAAGATACAACATAAGGAACCCAAACTACCGAGTTAAACGCACACTAAAATTAGATTATACAAATGCATAAATGAAATAATATAGAATTAAATGAAATAGTATGGAATGAAGCATGGTGGTGGTGGCGAAAGTAACGATATAGTGGTGGTTACAATGATCGTGGTAGTTAAGACGTGGTGATATTGATGGTGGTGGGGTTACAGTGATCGTAATGGTTATGGTTGCGGTGGTGGTGGTGGGATAATAGTGTTGGTTGCGGTGGTCGTGGTGGGATAATAGTGTTGGTTGCGGTAATAATGACGATAACCGTGAGAGATAAAACATAAACGACTCAAACAACCGAACTAAACGCACGTTGAAAAAAAAACAGTAAACCCTAGGAGATACAACATTGGCAACCCAAGCAACCGAGGTAAACAGTGGCGGTGATATTGACAGTGTTAACGGTGATGGTGGTGGTGACGATAGTGGTGGTGGTGGTGTCGATGATGGTTGTGGTGGCACTAATGGTAACGATGATGAAGGTGGTAGTGTTCTCGATGTTGGTGGTGGCGGTGACAGTAATAATGGTGACGTGGTGGTGGAGGTGATGCCTAAATAATATATGTGATAGGTATATTGTGGGTTTCATATAATTGTATCTTATATAATAGGGAGAATTTCACTCTGGCATACTTTTGTTGAGTTTCATATCAAAATAGACACTTTCTGAGTTTTTCATCTTTTTTACACTGTACAATTCTAATCAATACGAAAATGCCCCTGAATTATATAAGGCTTGTGTTATGAATCATCTTGTGAGAGTAATCGTTGCAAACACTCTTCTCCTCTTTACAGACTTGTTTTTCAATTTTTTTTTTTCTTTTTTTTTTCTTTCATTCTCTTTTTGTTATCACTTTAGTTACTTAATATCACATCTATTAATTTTTTCCTTTATATAATAAACTAAGATTTAATTTTTCCTACATTTTAAGATCCATTGTTGATATATTTTAAGTGAATTATTATATTACATGTTATCCATTTCCGGTTGAACATTTGTTTATTATTAAATGGATGTTCAAGTACTACACCAACATTTGTAATTTCTGACCATCCAAACATATCCATTAAACTACTGATTTAACCATTTGATTGATTTTTAAAGAGTAAATGACACTTTAACATAATAAACCCTAAGCCCTAAACTCTATACCACAAACCCTAAATACTAAACCTTAAACACTAAACTTTTAACCTCTAAACCCAATACCCAAAATTATTAAACCCAATACCGATATGTTTAACATGTTTAAATGTATAGCACTAAACCCTAACACATACCTTATAAATCCAAACCTATATGTAAATTTGTTTAAATCAAAATCTAACCTTTCGGATTTAACAATATTACATAATCAAGATTGGACCTTTAGTTAGTACAAAATTTATGTCGATTCGTCGGCTTCCATTAGAGAAAAAAAAAAGTAAATCAAAATTGGAACACATGAAAGGTATTATCGGTATCCATGTGAACGTGACCATATACATTGACATCTTTTAATTTCTCGGCGTCCATTAGGATATGACCATTAAGAGACAAAATCAAGAAAATAATATAATTGTTAAGTTCAAACTAAAAACCTATCAAGAACATTTGTTTGTTATAATATGGATGTCAACAGATACTTGAACAAATATACTACACCAATATTTTTCACTATCGATCATCTAAACATATTCGCTAAACTCTTATCACAAAAATGAATAAAGATAATGTTTTTCGATAGATTATACATCCGTCAAACTCTGGACAAGTCTCTTGTTCATATTTTACTATTAGGTATGTTTTTTTTGTTTATCCGACCATCCAATACTAAACATATCATTAACATTAATATATCTCAAACATTTATATAAAATGCCCACGAACATTTGAACATATGAACTCTGTTTTTGTAAACAACCACACACGCAAACACATCCAAACAGACAATATCTACAGATACTTGAACAAATATACTACACCAACATTTCTAACTACCGATCATTTTATGTTGACCATATAGTTAGAGTTGTATGGATCAATTATCGTTTTCTATTTAATTAGTTGTTTTATATCAATACACAAGTTTATACATGAATGATAATCATCAATTAAAAGCACAACGTCCATTTTTCATTGACCAATATTCACTTGTGTATGGACATTACCATCATTATAGATATGGTAATTTTGCATTATGTTCAAGAAATAAACCCTAAACAGTAATCCACTAAACCCCAAACCATCATATTTTACTATTATACATGTTTTTTAAAGTTTATCTAACCATCCAACACTGAATACATGGTTAAAATTAATATCTCTCAAGCATTTCTATACAATATTTGCGAACATTTGAACATATGAACTCTATTTTGGAACAAATGATGTCCACATATAACTGACCATCAAGCCCTTATTTTATTTACATTACCCCTAACCCATATTGGTTCCTACACCCAAACAGATATGTTACTTCGTCCGACCATATGGAAAACATCGTTTGGACATGATTTTATGGGCAAAAATGATAAGTTTGAAGTTAGGTTTGCAAGCTTAATAAAAACTATGAAGAAACCTGTCATTTGGTGGTTACGAGTTCCTACGTGAAGATCCCTAAGCAGATGCTATCGGGGTACTAATTGATTCAAATTAATCAAAATTCATATTCCTCCACAGTACACATTATTTACTTGTGGTTGAACATTTGTTCACTATGAAGAGGATGATAAATTGCATGGATAGAGGAGGGTGGAAAACGATAAAATGCAAGAATCTTTAGTTATCAAAACTGTAAATCTTAAATATATATCAATATATCATAACTCCTTCATTATTAAACCCAATACCGATATGTTTAACATGTTTAAATGTATAGCACTAAACCCTAACACATACCTTATAAATCCAAACCTATATGTAAATTTGTTTAAATCAAAATCTAACCTTTCGGATTTAACAATATTACATAATCAAGATCGGACCTTTAGTTAGTACAAAATTTATGTCGATTCGTCGGCTTCCATTAGAGAAAAAAAAAGTAAATCAAAATTGGAACACATGAAAGGTATTATCGGTATCCATGTGAACGTGACCATATACATTGACATCTTTTAATTTCTCGGCGTCCATTAGGATATGACCATTAAGAGACTAAATCAAGAAAATAATATAATTGTTAAGTTCAAACTAAAAACCTATTATCTATATGGACTGGACCTTTACTTCGAACAAAATTTATGTTTATTCATCGGTTTTAAAATAACGATTTTACCATTTGATTGATCTTTCATATACAATCACCACAAAGCTTTGTCTTTGTATCTAATTAAGTTTTCTAGATATCTAAAAGAGAAAAAGTACATGAAAATTTCAGAACAAGTACATGTAGTTAATGATAGTTTGTGTGGAAAATAATATGTCCACTTAAACTTGACCATGAAAACTATATATGGTGTAATATATAACATGTTTTATAATTTTGGACATTAAAATTTAAAAATCACGACACAAACGTCTAATCTTTTAGCCATATGTTTCTTTATATCTATCCATTTGTTCATATCCATTTAATAAAATTGACTCCAATTCATTTAGCCATCCATTTGTTCATATCCATTACAAGATAGATTCAAACAACCATATATACCACATTACCCCAAAGGGATTTGACCATTTAATATTAACAAGATCTTGAAGCCATGTTCGATCACATGTAAGAAGAAATCAAACAAATATCGAAACTTAATCATCAACACACTAGTTCCAATCATCATAGCGATCTAAATTCTTCGTCTACGACGAAGTCTTCATGTGTTTCCGTAAAAGAACCAGACAAATCGAAAAGAGCACATAGATTTGGAATCCGGAGGAGAAACACTATCAATCTTCAGCTTCAACGGCAAAGTCCGATACTAAGAAATCATCAAAACAATAGGAAAATTTGATCCAAAACACATAATCGGAACCGGATGACACATGAAAATCTACAAAGCAAAGCTTCCAAACGTAACCATGGCGGTTAAAAAGCTAAACGAAACAACAAACTCATCGATCTCAAATTCATTGACAAAACAAGAGTTCCTAAACAAAATCAGATCATTAATCGAGATCCATACCCTGAGAAACTATTGACAATCAAGTTAATGAATCCAAGTCTCCAACCGAGTCGGGACTCGCTATCTCATTGCTCACAGCTTCAACCACCGATTTTACGTAATCGTCGCCGACTCGTTCCTTAGCTTGTCTCACGAGCATCGTCGCGTAGTTTAATCCTCTCTCCGTCAAGTCTTTCACGGTGGTTTGAGCACATCCGACGACGAATGCGTTCCCGTAGAATCCACTGGGTAGACTCAGTTTGACTCGGTCTCTAATGTTGATGCTAAACAAAAGCTTAAGGATCTGGTTCGATGGCAAGTTCAGTGATCTCGCCCAGCTCCGCCATACATGTGCAGAGAGTACCTCGAATGATGTGTGTTTAGAATTGCACTCACCGAGTCGACTCGCGAGCTTCTTTAGCTAGTTAAGTTTCTGTCTCTCGAAGACAACTGATGTAGGAACGAGTCGCTCGACGTTGAATCGGTTAATGAATCCGCATAGATCGGGGACTCGGTTAAACTCAGGATGGCTCAATGAGTCACGAGTCGGAGACGGCATAAGCAATTGACGATCCCAGAGGTGTTTCCTCCTTAACTCGGTTTAACGCCCAGGAGCCATAGGCGAGACCTCTATAAACCCTAATTTTGAACGCGAAATAGGAACATCCAACGGAATTACGTAATCCAATCCAACCCAGAGACCCAATTAAAATTGAAATCGGAGGTAAAGCTCGATGATTTCAAACTATGATTTCAAAATTGAAATCGGAGGATTGGAAGAATCGCAGCCCCAAGTGTAGAAGATTGCGACGAAGAGGGGCAAAGAGAGAGACTTTCAGAGAGAGAGAGAGAAGGGTCGAGAGAAAGTGAAGCTTTTTTTTGTTGTTGTTGTTGTCTGAGGAAGAAGAAGATGAGTCGATGAGTTTCGTGTAGGGTGAAAGGGGAATCGATGAGTTGAGGGTGTTTATGTAATAACACCCAAACTTAAACAGTTAAAAGACAAAAGTGTGTTATATTGAAAGAGAAGGTGAGAAAGTATGCCATTGTGATATTAACTTTTATATAATATGAGAAGGTTTTCTTCTAACTTTACCTACCATTGCGACATTTGGCACTCTCTTTTGGTGACATGTGTCCTCTTTCATTTCATTAATGTTTGTTTTAATTTATTTAAAATCCTTAGCTTTGAAAGTTTGTGCCTACAATTTAATTCCAAAAAAGACATTTCTCTTATCCTATTGATACATTTGACATGTATTTAAATTGAAATTTGTATCTAATTTGTTTTGCCAAAATTATTATCTACTTAAAATCACCACTTATTCATCTAGATTCAAAATTATGGATCAGTAAAATTTTAACTTCACAAAATATTAGTACATTTTTTAAACTTCTCATAATATTAGTACATTTGGCATCTATTTTTAAATTTAATTGTTTTCCTCACTTTTCTATCTTACATAATATTTTAATATCTCCATAAAATACATTTCTAATCTTTTCTAATTTGTCTCTGTTTTTTTTTCTTCTTTCCAATCTAACTTTTTTTATTTAAAATATATCTTTTTTTTTCTTCTTTCCAAATGTGAAGCTAAAAAAACTATTGTAGAGTTTTTGCTTTTTCCAGTCCGTTCTTTTATTTTTATTGACTTTTAGTGGCTTTCTCTTTATTTCAGGCTATCGTCCATATAGTAAAAATATCTACAAAAGTTTTCTCATTTGGTGTTCAAGTTAGGTTTGTGATTTCATATGTTGTTCAAGTTAGGTTCACCAACACCATTAATTCTACATAAAAGTGTTCTATTTTTTTTTAAAGTCCTATTTTTAATTGTTCTCTATTTTTCAACTCACCAATAAGATTTGTATACATACATTGAGAAAATTTATATCTATTATTATGGTCAGTTAAAGTGTAATTATAAATTTAAGTATTTAGATAAATGATATTACATTATATTTATTAAAAAATTTCACTCTTATGATCTATATGTATTCATAAATTTGAAAACCATAAGTTTGTTAAAAAATTTATGATATAAATTGAAAAACCATTTATGTAATTATTCTCAACATCACTTATCAAAAAGTTAAGAGTTTGTTTTCAAATTTATGAATATGTAAAGCTGTTTCAAGATGATTTTGTTCTTGAATACGTAAAACTCATGGGATCATGAGTCAAAAAAAAAATCAGATAGTTTATGCCATTCTTTATTTCTTTTACATAATTACTCAACGTTTGAGAGAGATCGACGTTTGAGTTTCATATATCTCGAGTAAATAGTTTTTTGATTTTTAATATTGTATAACATTTGACTTGATTATGTTCAATTTTTTTTTAGTTTATCATACAAATTAAGTAAGAAATAAAGATCATATGAAAGAATATAAAATTTGTATTTATTTTTATCAAAGTTTCCATAAAACCAACCCAATGAAATTCAACCAAAAAATTTAAAAAGTTCCACCACAGGTTTTTTTTTTAATATATCCTCATGGGATTTTTGCTAAGGGTATTTGCAAAGAATATCATAATTGACTAATTCAGTTAAAACCTAACATGCCATTAAAGTATTTAGATAAACGGCATTACATTATATTTATTAAATTTTTGTACTCTTATGACCTATATATATATATACAAATTTTATAAAATGGCATATTTATTTTGTTTTTAAACAATTGAATTTATATATATATTAAAACTGAACAAAATTTTATAATATAAACTTTCAAAAATAAATTTTTTATTATATCATCTGAAGTCATTTTCCTAAATTAAATATGATTATAATTAAGTGTAACATATATATTTGTTTTTTGCGCAAAGGCCGATTCAATTTAACTTAGGTTTGAGCTAGACCCATTACAAGAGAAACCAGAGACTGTTTTGCCAATGAATCGGCATCTGAGTTCTGCAAACGGGGAATAAAACTAAACGAAATAACATCAAAGGTAGAAGATAAATTCAGGATATCGAAGAGAATCCTATGAAGCTCCTTGTGTTGAAGCTCCGATTTTAAAGCTTTGACTAGCTGTTCTGAGTCGGAAGCGAGAGAGAGATGTGAAATACCCAAATTAACATATATATAATATGTTTTTGCTCATTTGGACCACCTTGCTATTTTATTAAATTTAATCATTATCACAAATTATTTAAATTTTTCTTAAATTTTTAACATATATAGATAAAATTTAGCAAAAAACCTTATTTTATATGTTTTTGCTCATTATAGATTTTTAACTTTTGATCTCCTAATTTTATTATGGATTATATGGATATAATATCTAAACCTTATTGTCGAGGGAAAGTCATGAGATCGGGAAGATCTACTTTCTGATGAGATCCAACGAGGGAAAACGGCCAATATCAACCCCAATTATCAACTCGAAACCACATAAATGTCAAATAACAAACTTGAACTATGTAATCGTTAGCCAATTTTAACATATACATGTTATTAAATAATGTAACAAACCTGAATTATTTAACCTTTAGCCAATTGATTAAAAGGAATGATTCAGATACAAAAAAGAACATATAATTACGACTTAACAATTCTAATCGACATTAACAAATACAAAAAGAAAAACTGTGTTGAAATTGGATAACAGTTAGATAGCTTAGGTTTGTTTTTTTTAAATTGTATGAGTTCGGGTTGATAGTTCCGAGTGTCAAAGTTTGGGATGAAAAAAGCCGCATAGAAATAGTTGGAGTTGATTTTGGCCGTTTTCCCGATCCAAGGATCATGAAGCAGCAAACAAGAGACTCTACGATGAGGTATGATATATATATTTTTACAATAAAATATTTTATATAAATAAAGAAAAAGTAGTGGTATATATTTATGTCATACTATCTTGAATAAAAAAAAAAACAGAATTTATTTTTTAGCAATTCACAAAAGTACTTCGAAAAAGAACATAAAAGTTAATATTTTAAAAAATTCTTTTCAAAAAACTATATTAATAATTGAATGTATTACTTTAGTACAAATTTCATTATTATCCAAAATTAATATTAAATATTTAACCCACGCATCGCGTGGGCAGCTTTCTAGTTATATATATTATATATTTTGTTACGGTAATAGAATAGAAAGAGAGAAGAGAGGCAAGGATTAAAAAAATAAAAAAAAAGAAGAAGAAAAGACAAAAATAAACTGTGTACCATGGCAACATGGGCAAACATGTCATTATTATAGATTACACATAGAATATTGTAGTCTTATGGTTAGAATAGTTAGTCAGTTAATTAAAGTTTTTTTTTTGGTTATACACTCAAATTTCCCGTAATTTAACCTACTTTTAGGTGCTATTTGAAGTAATTTTCTCTTCAGCAAATTATTCTATTATATACGTTCTCAAGAAAAGATCGTTTCTAGGTAAAAAGGTCGTCAAAGTCAAAATGAACGCATCATACGAATAAAACTTCTTGCTTTGATTAAAAGTTTATTCGAAACACTTAGTCAATTTCGTTTTATAAAAAAAAAAACACTTAGTCAATTACAACACCATGTAACACACCAGAATGAGTGCAAATCAAAGCATAAATAATAAATAAGGTTGCGTGGTTGAGCAATTCCAATTTAGGGTATCGATAGTTGATGTTTACATGGATATAAAATAGCAATTCCTCTTTGATTCTTTGTCCTAAATTCCTAATCTTTATATATAGCTTGGTTCTGAGATAATATAGGTTCTTATAACAAAAAATACAAAGTTCAGACAAAAAAAAAACCTAAATATGGGTCATTCCAAATCCATATGCATGGTCATTTCTTCTTTCTTCTTTTTCGGTTTCCTTGCGGGAAACGCCAAGAACCCGATCTTAGTCAATGAAAATTGTTCAAATGCAAGAAACTTCACGAAAGATAGCAAATATGAATTCAATCTAAATGATATGCTCACAAAACTATCTGTCTCCTCAAACTCATCCACTGCCTCTGGTTTCTACACGGCTACATCAGGAGTCGCTCCCAACATCGTGGAAGGCATGTTACTCTGCCTAGGTGATGTCTCTGTTGAAGATTGTAGAGACTGTGTCATTACCGCTTCCAAGGCTATCATTAAAACTTGCAGTGTACAAAAAACAGCAATTACGTGGTACGATAACTGCATGCTGCGTTACTCTGATGTCAAAATCATTGGTAAAATGGAGACAGTTCCCGCGTACATGAGCGCGGGAACTATAACCGATCACGATTTGTATGTAAAGTCTATTAACTTGATGAAAAAGTTAATAGACAAGGTAAATCAGTCAGCGCAACTTTATGCAGATGAGGAAGTAGATGGTGGCATAAAGTTGGGAAAGATTCATGGGATGGTACAGTGCATAATAGGCATAAACGCTACCGATTGTGTTACTTGCTTGAACACTTTGATGGGAAAAGTTTACAAAGAAAACAAAGACAAGGTGTGGTGGCAAATGTATGGTCCGAGCTGTATGTTGAGGTATAAAGCATCAGGTGTCACGCCCGCACCCACACCCACACCCGTACCCCATAGTACGTTTTTTTTTTTTTTTGGTTTTAAAGTTAAGACCCATAGTGTCATTTAAATCATCAGTTGTCTATTTTCGTTGATCTAAAGCATGAATTATGTACCTGGTGATTATAATGTTCAATTTTATGTTGACTTTCAATTTAATCACGAATTTTCGTTGACAAAAGCAAATTGAGGCACAAAATCGAAATCGAAAGAAGAAATCTTAAGAAACTAAGATTAAATCAGGATTTGAGAAGAAATCGAGAGGATTAGAAAAAAAATCGAGAGAATTTTTAATTTTAAAGTTCTAATTTTGATATCAATTTTCTTGTTTCGATTACGATTTTGTGCCTCAATTGGCTTTGTCAACGAAAATTCATGATTAAATTGAAGATCAACATAAAATTGAGCATTTTAATCACCAGGTACAGAGTTCATGCTTTAAATCAACGAAAATAGACAACCGATGATTTAAATGACATTGTTCCCGTTGAGTATTTCTGACTTATCGAAAGAAGGGACAAGATAATTGAACTAAAGCTGGTTTTACAGAACCAAAGAAATTTGATGTCAAGACCATCTTGGGGGTAGTTGCAGCAGCAGCTGTTGCATTTCTGGTTATCTTTTGTTGTACATCTTCATCTGGTCGACGAATATTAAGAAACGGTAGATTCGGTTTTCATAATTTCTGATTTGTTTTCTTCTCTACTTAACTTCATTTTTGGGTTTATAAACTTATAAATGCGTTAAAATAATACAGTGTTAGCTTTTCCGAAGAATAAGAAAAGAAAGAATAAGGTACTGGATCTCGATGGAGTGATGATCAATGCAGAGAGTGATGAGAGTCAGCATATGCGCATGAGTCTAGATACTATTGTAGATGCAACTAATGGCTTCTCAGATGATAACAAATTAGGAGAAGGAGGTTTTGGTCCTGTCTACAAGGTAAGCCTATACAAACTAATTAAGAGTTATTGGTTTACATAACTTTGATCAAGTCCTTTCAAAATATGATTTTTTCACGTTTGAGTAGAAGTTTCAAGTATTAAACTAGTAATTTATTGATTTTCGAAGTACGAGAACTAGAATATTAAGTTTGATAATCTCTAAATCAACCAAATTTTCTTAGACTGGTAAAAATCATTACCTACGAGTGACTACGACACCAAAGAATATAAGGAGGGGTTATTGGTTTATGGATTTATAAGGAATTAGAAATCCAAACAAAAATCATTTGTTATTCAATCATTGATTTTAAAATTCTAATTAAAATCATGTGTTATTGGTTCTATGAATTATAAATACTAGTTGAAATCCTTTGTTATTCGTTTAATCATTTGTTTTTTGATTTGAGAATCCAAATTATGTTTTAAATGGATTTGAATGGAATTGAATGAGAAAAATAGAAGTATTCAAATCCATGGGTAAACACATGTTATTTCAAAATCTATATATCTTGATTTCATAATTAATAGAGATTTTTAAATTCTATATGGATTTACAAAATAATAAACCAATAACACCCCCTAAAACTTTTTCTAACACTTTATTAAATCACAAAGCTATTTAAGTAACCCTAAAAAAACTCTTAACATAACTCCAAAAAAAATCATAATTGGAATATGATAATTTCTAAAAATAAGTATAGAAATTAATAATAAATCTTTATTACATCACTAGCTGGCCAAATCTCATTTAATTTTTTGACCGGATCTAAATACCATATGAGTTTGTTTCATTATAAAATCATATAAAAATTCTTGTGCTCATTGTCAATCAAGTGAATGGCTATTGAATTTTGATAAGTTTGTTTATGTCTGTTTTTAAAAAAAAATCATTAATTAATCACTCAAACTTCTTTTCAAAATGGGGTTTTTATAAGAATATGTATTTACTTTACTACTCTTTCGATGCAAAAATGAAAAAGTTTAATATATTTGAGTTTTGGAACTTTGATCCGAAAACAAAACCCAAAACCTCAAAACATATCTGAAAACAACAACCATTAACAATGGGGCAGGGCCTAATTTCATCTAGGTAATTTGATTCCAGTTTAGAACTTGGAACGCTTCTTATTCAGAGTTGATGCGGGTTTCCCACTAGCTAGTATGGTAGTGTTGGACTTAGTCCCTCTGCCCTAGATGTTTTATATGGTATATATGCTTGTGTTCAATGAACTTGCATACCCGTAAAACTTGTCGGGTTCGCTCGGATTACCCATGACAAAAAGCAATAAAACTATTCAAGATCATTGCTTTTGTAGATGAGTCTAACTCCAAGAGTTAAGTTTCTTCTTATTTATGCAAGGGCCATGGATAATATGTTCCCCTTGACCTCTAAATTCAAAGTTTTTCCTGCCATAAATCTGATTTTTCTAGGGAAAGCTTCCTAATGGGGAAGATGTTGCGATCAAGAGACTCTCAAAAAAGTCGAGTCAGGGTCTTATAGAGTTCAAGAATGAAGTGAGTTTGATAATTAAACTTCAGCATCGAAACTTGGTAAGACTTTTAGGGTACTGCTTCGAGGAAGATGAGAAGATTCTTATATATGAGTACATGTCTAACAAGAGCCTTGATGTTTTTCTATATGGTAAAGTATATTTTAATATTGACGTTTATATGAATTAGTCATTTCTCTACACTAATACTAGTTATGAAGCTTAAATATGATTCGCACTGTTTTTTTCTTATGTGAGCAGACCCTCTTAAAAGTAAAGAATTGGATTGGGAAAAGCGCATGAATATTATTTATGGGATGACAAGAGGACTGCAATATTTACACAAGGATTCGCGTCTCAAGATCATTCATCGTGATCTCAAGCCGGGTAATATACTTTTAGATTGTGAGATGAACCCCAAGATCTCGGATTTCGGGACTGCTAGGATTTTTGGACGCCAACAGAAAGAAGAAAACACAGACAAGATAGTTGGCACAATGTAAGTCAGGACGATCATTTAGATAGATAATATATGGAATTTTATCTCAAACTAACCATCAATTAAAATATCGTCCACAATCTAATATTTAAACATTTGTAAATTGACAAATTTTTAGCGGCTATATGTCTCCGGAATATGCATTAGGCGGGAAAATTTCAGAAAAATCCGATATTTATAGCTTTGGAGTGTTGTTGCTGGAAATCATATCGGGCAAAAAGGCAAACCGGCTGGTATCTCATAACAATCAATATCTTAGCCTTATTGATTATGTAAGTTCAATCTTATATATATATTACTCAATGCATGTTATGATATACATAGTTTGTAGTAATCAACTTGATTTAGTTTTAACACTATATGTTGTGTTCTTGGTCTTCAGGCATGGGAATCATGGTGTGAGACAAAAGGATTGAATATGATCAGCGATGAAGAAGCAATGCTCGACAGTTCATTTTCGCCGGCAGAAGTGGTAAAATGTGTTAATATCGCTCTTCTTTGTCTTCAATATCAACCAAAGGAGCGACCCACCATTTCACAGATAGCTGATATGCTAAGAAGCAACAATGACGGCCTCTCACATCCCAAGAAGCCAAGTTTCGTGATACAAAACATGTTAAATTTGGATCAGCACTCCGAATATGAAATCAGCCAAACAACAATAGAAGCAAGAACATAATTAAAAAAAAATGGAAACAAGATGTTATGAATATATAATTGTGAGTGTTGGATTAATGTTTCATTTAATCATTAAAACAAAGTTGTAAGTAGTGTGGGATCTGCATATAATGGCCATGTTCGTTTGTACATTTGGATGCATCATCCAGATGATCCATTACATGATCCATCGAGATGATGCATTTGGATGTTGTTCGTTTTTGAATTTGGTAGTGTATCTCGATGGACCGTGAAGCTTTGTTCGTTTGATTACTTGTTTCTAAGATTAAACTATGAATTCATCAAACAAAGTAACCACTTCCAAGCAAAACCAAGAACAAATTCATTTTCTTATTGCAATTTACACGTTATTCTCTCTTTTTTTTTTTTTTGATAACTCGAGTAATCTGTTTCAACATACACCATAAACTCCGAGCCAGTACGCGGGCATTTTTCTTCCTAGCTGGTTCTCGGATCAACATGCCATGAGTCCGACTAATCTTGGGGCCATGGAGAGCGATGTGAAAACCTATGACACCCACACATTTGTGGAGTAGTTTCTAGGATAGATCGAATTTGGGGTAGCTCATTAATTATAAGTTTATAACCTCCCCTTGTCTCACTAGAACTAGACCACTAGTGTGGGCAACTCTTTATTTTTATTTTTGTACATGAGTTTAATTATAATTTGAGAATTAAGATGTTGTTGGAGGACTTTTTGGATGTTGAAAACTTCTTTAGTGCATATGCATTGACTGGATTTTATTGATTTTGGTAAGGGGAAAATCAAACAACACTTTTATTGATTTATTAAAATTTTCTTAGGAAACAAGGTATACCCAAACGCAGAGTGTCTTGCGTTACAAGGAAAGTAGTATTTGATCTAATAATTAATTAATATAACATACATCCTTAACGCGTAGTGCAATGTATGGTTTTCCGGGGAAAAGGATCAGAAAACAATGGTGGACGAGGCCATTGATGGCGTGGCAACAATCCTTGTCCAAACCTTTGAAATCTCCTTTAGTGGCAGCTTTCACAGCATCGACACAACCTTTGGTATCGGCGCTTGAGCTTCGGATTAATGATGACAAAGCAACGCCATGATCAGAGATAAAAAGAAGAACATCACTGTGACGATCTGTTTTGTTCCCATTTTTGTTTTCTTGAATTGGACAGGTTTTTTTTTTTTTAGATCTTGTAGTTGTAGTGTGTCTGAGAAGTGGAAAAAGGTGTGATAGGGTTCTTATAGAAAATGGACTTGGACTAAATATGAGAATTTTGGTTAGTCATTTAATTGTTACAATAGAATAACAAACATTTGGTAAGCATATTTACTGTTTTCAATACAAAAATATTTTAGTAATAAATTAAAATTTTCTTTACAGAATTTTTAGAAATTTTATAAATTGAAGTTGACTTTCAAAAATTTATATTAAAAAAATTAATGAAAATAGTAGAGAGAGAAAAAGAATGGTTGTAGTAGAATTGGGTTTTGGAAATTTTGAAACACTTTAGAAGGAAATTCCAAAAAAAAGATATATCGAGACGTTGTAGAGGTGGTGGGAACCACAGCTGGATCTGGTTAGTTATGTCATTGTTGTGGCAAGTCTCTATAGTGATGGAGGAGAAACGCCGGAACAGATCAGAAATGAAGGAGAAAAGAAAAGGAAAGAAGAAAGACGAGAAAGAAGCAAATTAAGACAAATCCAAGATTGGGTTTTGTAAAGCTCATTTCCGTCGAATAAGAGAGAATCAGTTGAAGTGTAAGGTGTCTCTGGAAAACTCACGTTGTCAAGAATCCATAACAGGTGACGAAGATTGAATCGAGGTTATATTCGAGAAGTTATGCACGTTTCTTCCTAGACAAGTAACTGCAGAATCTGGTCAAATCTGGAATCCTAGAAAACAGTTTCGTATTGGCTTCTTCAAAGCAACGTTTGGAGGTCTGAAACTATTCCGATCGCGATGAAACTTTGTGGACTTGTTCATGATACTACTGGCTATATAATCAACAGTGGGATTGCAATTGTAACGTTTGAGACCTTTCATGACTCATGGAGTAATGTCTTAGTTGATGGAGAACCAAAGTGGAGCTAAAGAGCATGTTGTTGCAGATAAGATACTACAAGAAAACATGGTTTTTAAGACTACAGCTATTTAGTCGCCAAAATTTGCGATATTAAACGACTTTTTGGCGACCACAAAAATTTAGTCGTAAATCAATCGCTTTCTTGCGACCAAAGAAAGTAGTCGGTAAACTAGTCGTTAATTAGCGACTACTTTATGTCTATATTACACACGGGAAAAATTAGTCGCAAAATAGTCCGCTAATTTGGCGACTATTACACGATTACAAACCCATTTACTTTCTTTGTTTCATCTTCACTCTCTGTTTCTTCTCGTAGAGTCTCTTTAGCTTTAAAGTTAACAACAACTTGTCAGATTTGAATTAACAACAACTTGTCAGATTTGATAATCTTTAATTCTGTATGGATTCCTTATGTTTACTTCATGAATCATTGATTGGGTATTGCAAAACTTGGCTAAAGTGAAGAACTCTAGTTTGTAGAATCACAAAAGACTTGTGATTTCTTTGGTTCTGTTACTGTTCTTTTCGAAATGAGAGGAATTGTTTTGATTAGATCAAGGCTATCAATCTTTAGGGCTCATGTATTCAATTGTTTAAGATCTAGTAATGTTTTTCCTAGTTTGAGAAATACATGTATTGTTCGACTGTATTTGGAAGCTCCCATAGCTTGTGTGCTTCCTTTAAGTTTGTGTTCTATGTTCTCTACTTCCATAGCTCATTCAGAGCAAGTGGGGTTTACTAGGATCAGACCCGGCCCGCGACCCATTCCCATGATACATGGGTATTGGGCCTCAAAAAGTTTGAAGATTTTTAGTAATAAAATTAGGCCCCAAAATGTTTTTGTTATTGCATAAGTAGGCCTCAGTTTTTTTAAAGTTTTAGATTTCATCTTAAATTTTAAATTTTATCTATTTATTATTGCAAAAATAGGCCTCATTTTTCTGAAGTTTTAAGAGTTGATCTCAAATTTTAACTTTTATCGATAAAACCCAAAAAAAAATTTGTTTTGTATTGGGCCTCATATTTATCTGGGTCGGCACTGACTAGGATGAACAATGAGAAGGATGATGAAAGTGAAGTGAGGAAGAGATTGACCTCGATCTTGGTTTTACTATAAGCGATGAAGTTGTTTCAGAAAATGTTGGGACGATTGTGAAGATACATATTTATTTACAGCGAACAAAAAAGTAATAATGCTACATACAATCTATTTAATTAGCACGTAGCACGCGTTTTGGCTTTCACTATCATTACGTGAGTAATAAACGTAACCAACTAACCATGTCATTTACCAAAACATTAGTATTTTTCTTATTCAAGTACCAAAACATTAATCCTACTGTTAAGTTAAGCAGTCGCATTTCCTTGATTTTCAAAGAACTATAACATTTTGTAGAATAAAAAACTAGACCAAATTATAAGACATATATTTTACATATTCGATTCAATTTATAATCTCATACTAGATTTTAACCCGCGGTGTACCGCGGGATAATTTATTTTTAAAGTTAGTATAAAAATATTTTGTAAATTGTATCTTCTCATAAAATATTTATTTATATTATAATTTGAAATTATTTGAAAGAAGTTTTTCAAAATGATCGAATAATAAATATAAAAAATTTCTATTCTAATTCTACTAGAATATAGACACCTTTTCCCATTTCCTAAAACCCAATATTGGTCAACTCACTCTTTAATAAAATCCCTCTCACCCATCATAAACCAAATTAAATAGACTTCTTTTTTTTCATAGAAAAAAAAAAGAACTCTCTGAATCCTTTCTATATTTCTTCTCCAAAAAAAACTAATCATCGAAGCTCTTTAGCAATGCATCCCGGGAATGTATGGGGCGGGTCGCTGGACGCCGTAGACAGCGACCGTATCGCGGCAGAGGAGGAAGAACGGCTGAGGAAAACGACGGAGTGGGAAAGAGGAGCTATTCATTCACAGAGAAGTGAATTAGACGAAACGCAACAAGGCTGGTTACTTGCACCGCAAGATAGTTGGAGGAAGAAGAAGAAGAAATATGTTAACCTAGGTTGTGTTTCCGTGAGCCGCACGGTTTGCTTGTGGACCGTTGGAACTATTGCCGTTTTGTTTCTCGTCGTTGCTCTTCCGATCATTATTGTTAAGTCGTTGCCTCGTCATAAGTCTACTCCTCCTCCTCCTGATAATTACACTCTTGCCCTTCACAAAGCTCTTCAGTTTTTCGATGCCCAAAAATGTAAGTCTTCCTTATTATTCTTTTTTCTTTTCTTGCCAACTAATTTTCTTCTTTTATATCTTTATATTTTGTGCATAGTATAATGATGATAGTTACACCTTTTAAAAGATTTAACAATAAACTTAAGAATAACAAGAAAAAAATTAGATTTAAAAAAAAAAGATGACTAGAGATTCGGAGTTATCAATTCTATAGAAAAAATTTATTTAAAAAATCGCTAGACCCGATTTTACATTAGAAGACTTAAGTATAAAAGTTGATGACTTAACAAAGAGAATTTTTAAAAATTTGTGGAAAATGTGAATATTGGTAAATATAAGAAAATAAAAAAAGTGGAACGATTGCTGATGTAGTTTTCTAATTAACTGATTAAGAAGTCATTTCATTGTGACTTGTGAGGCAAATTTGAATAATTCCGCGTTCACAAGCGCAATAACTTTATTAGTATTGGAAAACGTTTAATGATTCAAAAATAAACATTCTTTAGGTGGTATAGACTTCAAGAATAACACGTAAGTGTTGACATTCCAATAAAATACCAAAATTAATTTCAAGCACGTATATCCGACTAACTTGCAACCTCGCATTTTCTCATTTTTTTCTTGTGAGCTGGCTTTTGGTAATGCTCACAAATTCATTTGGCTTTCCAAGAACTAACGCGGTTTTGATATTAGAGAAGAATACATATATAGTTTCATAACAAACCAAAATATATAAGCCTTTTTACATTAAAAAAAAAAAAAAAACCAAAATTTATAAACTTAATTTCTATGAATCTGGTTAGTGTAAGGGCTCGTTCGAAATTGTGTTTTTCTACATTATATATATTCAAATTTTTCTGATATTTATATCTATACAAAATTATAAAATAACTTTAAAATAAAATATTTATTGATATATATGCATATGCATTTTTGTGTTATTTAAAATTGAAAATGACAAAATAATTCTTGACAGTTTTAATTTTGATTTTCTTAAGAAATAAATAGAAGAAATATGGAATCGGTTTTTAGAAACAAACTCAAACCATATTTTCATATCAACCGATCATACAAATGAAGTAGAGTTAAAACAAACACACTTAACGAACACCAATATGTTGAGCCACAGATTCATATTTGACCTAACAAAATATTCAAGAATTCGGTCGTCTAAGCATTAAAGGAATTAGTGGATTAAAAATGTGTGAAATATTGATGATTATGGAAAAATAAGAATGGTGAAAAAAAAAAAGAATGGTGAAATAATGAAAATGTGATATTGTAGCGGGTAAACTGCCGAATAAGAATAAGGTTTCATGGAGGGGAGATTCGGGGCTGAGGGATGGGAAACCGGACGTGGTTGGAGGATTGGTCGGAGGATACTACGACGGAGGAAGTAACATCAAATTTCATTTTCCGATGGCATTCTCAATGACAATGCTAAGTTGGAGTCTCATTGAGTATAGCCACAAATATAAAGCCATCGATGAGTATGATCACATGAGAGATGTTCTCAAATGGGGAACTGATTATCTTCTTCTCACTTTCAATAATTCTGCTACTCGCCTTGATCATATCTACACTCAGGTTTCAATAATTCTCAAATGCTATATGAGAAAACTATGTTTCAATAGTTTCTTGTTGCACAAGAAACCTAAACCTTAACCTTTTTGATGAAACCCCCTATTTCTATGGCTTCTAGGTTGGTGGAGGACTAAGAGATTCAGAATCACCAGATGATATCTACTGTTGGCAAAAACCAGAAGACATGTCGTACGACCGCCCTGTCCTCTCCTCCACTTCCGCTGCCGACCTGGGCGCAGAAGTTGCTGCCGCCTTAGCTGCTGCCTCAATCGTATTCACTGACAAACCGGACTACGCCAAAAAGCTCAAAAAGGGCGCAGAAACTCTATATCCATTCTTTAGAACCAAGTACAGACGCAAGCGCTATTCGGATGGACAACCAATGGCTCAAGCTTTCTACAACTCAACCAGTATGTTCGATGAGTTCATGTGGGCCGGTGCATGGCTTTACTACGCCACTGGAAACAAGACTTACATACAATACGCCACTACGCCGAGTGTACCTCAAACGGCTAAAGCTTTTGCTAATCGACCAGATTTAATGGTACCGAGCTGGAATAACAAATTACCTGGAGCAATGTTGTTGATGACTCGGTATAGATTGTTCTTGAACCCTGGTTTTCCTTACGAGAACATGCTCAATAGATACCATAACGCTACTGGTGTTACCATGTGTGCTTATCTCAAGCAGTACAATGTCTTTAACCGGACTTCAGGTGATTAATATACTCTGATTTACTCTGTTTTCGTTTGTGTGCTGTCTTGAAAAAGACTTGAACCGTTTTTTTTTTGGACAAAATTTCCAGGAGGGCTTATGCAACTCAACATGGGGAAACCAAGACCACTAGAATATGTTGCTCATGCTTCCTTCTTAGCTTCCTTGTTCGCGGATTATCTTAATTCAACTGGAGTTCCTGGATGGTATTGTGGACCTACATTTGTGGAGAACCATGTTCTCAAGGATTTTGCTCAGTCTCAGGTAAGAATAAAGGCTTATTCGATATACAGATTCAGGGTCTAGGTTTTTAGAAACTCGCGTGTCGTAGAGTAGTATTGAGTCTAGGACTAAGGGCATAAATTCGCTACAACCACATTTTCGATTTCGATATGGGCTATTTGAGTTTGTCTTGAGTGCTTTACGAGTGGTTGGCTTGCGGGAAACTCCTTACCAATGGGCTTTCTCATCCTACAATTTTAGAAATCTGACTAATTTAGGACAAATTATGATTATGAATTGATAATGTTATATGTTTTATCAGATTGATTACATTCTTGGAGACAACCCTTTAAAAATGAGCTATGTGGTTGGATTTGGCAAGAAGTTTCCAAGACGTGTTCACCACCGTGGAGCCACGATCCCAAACGACAAGAAGAGAAGAAGCTGTAGAGAAGGATTGAAGTATAGAGACACAAAGAATCCAAACCCAAACAACATCACAGGAGCTATGGTTGGTGGACCAAATAGATTCGATGAGTTCCATGACTTGCGAAACAATTATAACGCGAGCGAGCCTACTCTCTCTGGTAATGCAGGCCTTGTGGCTGCTCTCATTTCACTAACCAGCAGTGGTCGCCAACTAATCGATAAGAACACGATGTTCAATAGTGTTCCTCCTCTTTACACTCCGACTCCACCACCTCCTAAAGCTTGGAAGCCTTGAAAAATATTTCATCAACGTCACTGAATTCAAATTATATATGTTATATTCAAACTTTTTTTTTTATCACTTGGTTACATAACTATAATAATTTTATTGTAACGTCCTTTATATATATAAACAAAATCAAATTAATGCAGTCTTTTTCTTGAAAAAATACTATTATTCATGACTAGAAAAAAACAATCTTTAATAAAGATAAAATTTGAATTCATTAGTCATTCTCCTAGTAACTATTAAACGAATATGATTTAGTCATTGACGACTACGAAACATACAAGTTTAATTTAGTTGTTTACGACTGCAAAACGAGCATGATTTAGTCGTTGGCGACATTGATAGCTATAGGAACCAGTGATATAGTTTTGTTCATTTCGTAGTCGCTAGCCACTTATTTTTGTTTGTTTGTCGCTAGTTTTGAGACAGTTTTGGCGGGTAACTAGCTACTAAAATTTTGATGGCTGAAATTTTAGTGTTTTAAATTTTGAACCAACGATCATTCGCTGGTCTGTCGTTAGCGACAACAAACCGAACATGATTTAGTCATTGGCGACTGTAAAACGAACATAACCATTCTCTTTCTCCGTATCGATGGTGTTCTCTCTCTTTTCATCTTAAGTTTCTCTCTGGCTTTGAATGGTTGTATAGTATGCTCAAGACCGGATTAAAATCGGATCAGTCTGCATTTAATTCACCATTCACTATTCCGGACTAGTATGCACTATTGCATAATAACAATCTCCATACTAGTATGCACTTGAGCATACTTCTCCATACCATCATAAATTTACTGTTGGTCCGCATTTTTTCATTCCAATCCGCCAAAAGCTCCATACCAACATACAATTGTTTGCTCCATACTACAGTCCGACATTTTGTAAACTAAAATATTGGTATGCATTCTCCAGTCTGCATCATATGGACTAACCATTCAAAGCCTCTATCGTTTAGATACCAAATATTATGAATGTTGTAATTTAAGTGCAAGCTATGTATTCTTATTCAAGCCAGAAATTGGTACGGCCTTTAACATGAATGTTGCAACAATTACTTCCATATAGGAACAAATAATTCTACCACTGAAATCAACCAAGAAAACAAACTCAAAGTATCCCATAATTGTAGGGATTCATATTAACCTGAATTGACCAAGGTGTTGCTGACTGTAATATATTCTAAAATGCTAATCTTTTCGAATCACTGAGCGAGACAAGAACCTGGTTCCAAAGGCACGACTCGTCCGCCACCAACCAAAGGTGCAGCTGCAACACCTCGTCGATTTAATAGGCATCTGAAGTGAGCCAACCTCGTCGTTACCTTGTTGGGATTTTTAGCCAACTTTGCATAGGGTGTCCACAACCGCTCTTCCCAAACACAAAATATATTTCTAATGTTTAGCAATTAGTATAAAGTATGTTTTAAACTTATAAACTATTTTGCAAGAGTTGGAAATATTTATGTACCTGCAGCTGCGGCAGCACGAGGCCAAATGGTTTGTTCAATGTCAGAAGCATCAATATGTTCACCCCACATACAAACCTCACCACCAAGTACTAGACTTTGTTGCTTTTTATCCGTTATGTTTTGAAGTGGCTCGTTTGCGTAAAAGCCTTGCCAAGGTGCGTCTATATGATCCAAATACCAATATTCTTGGTTACTAACTATACATCTTAAACCGGACGCCGTCACATTCTCAACAAGTCCTGTATTAAGCCTGATTCATCAAAGCAAAATGTTATAATAAATTCAACGTTGAGTCACAATTTGTACTTCTTTTCTACGTACGGATGCAATTACCAGTTGTGAACCACGGTTTTCGAGTTTAATTTGCTTCCAAAATTGATGAAGGTTTCTTCCCTACGGTATAACATTAGAGAAAAACGTAGTAAGTCTTCATAGGAAAATTTTGATTACTTATCGTTTTCGTTTTATAATGAAAGTGATTTAATTACCAGTTGATAATTTCATATCCGTGAGACAAAGCGATTTTTTGCGCCCGCAACACGAAATATTGATAGGCTTCTGCTTCACTCATCCGATGTTTTTTAAGCCTTCAGGTTAGAAAGTTTGAGTAAAATGAGGTAAAATGTTTTCAAGAACTATACAAGTGTGACTATCATTACCATTGGGCTATTCGCGGCGTTGCAGACCAACAAGCTGTAACGAAGTACATGTAATCAAAACCAACACTATAGATGGAAAATATGATAAAAAGAGAAGATTTTCATTACTTGTATTTACTTCGTCACCTCCCAAGTGGACAAACTTAAACTTAAAGATCTTGCTGAAATCTGAATAAAATTAAAATATTTCCATAAGAAGTTAGGAAACATTTGGTGATGCATATATTAAGAAAAGTGTTTTAAAGTTTTTTACCAGAAAGAATGCCATCAATGACCTTGAATGTAAAGTCACTGCTCACGTCAAGTGGTTCTTGACAATTCTTGGAGGGCCACAAGGCAGGATATCCTTTTCCCCTTTATTTGTAACAATGAATATTATTATAGTCGAAAATGCGAAATATATAAGAGAAGATGAAAAAAATTTGATGATGAAAAATTTACCATGAGAGAGCATGTCCTGGAACATCAATCTCAGCCAAGACATGGATCCCTCGTCGCTGAGCATAACTATATATACACATACATAAGTGGTTAACATCAATCATATTTTGTTAAAATAAGGACTTATCCGCATATTCAAATCCTATGACTTCTTAGTATGATTCATGTATTTGCATGAATATTAAGTTCTAGACATACTTGACAATTTCAGCAGCGTCTTCGAAGGTGTATCGCTGAGAGGAAGAGTAAGCGCCATTCCATAGCTTTGGATAAGAAGGTATCTCTAAAGGAAATGATTGTGTATCCACAATGTGCCAATGTAACACATTCTGCAATCAACCAACCAAAGTATTTCAATCTTGGTCATTTATAAAATGAGATTTTATCAACGAAACCAAATTGAATCATCATAAGAGCTTACAAGTTTGGCATATGTCATGGAATCAATCACGTTCTTTATAACAGGAAGTGGCAAATAATGTCGGGATGTATCTGTGTAGTAACAACAAATCATATCATATAATATAAGTTATGTGTGTTAGTAAGTAATTAGAGAAGAAGTTAAATATAATCGCTTACCGATTAAAAGGCCACGGTAAGAGAATCTAGGCTGGTCTGTGATACTCCATGGAGTCATTAGAATCTCTATAACCTTTTTCTTCAAATTAAAATGGCATAACTGGCTAAATGTCTGCATTATAATTTCATTTTCTTAAATAACTTGACATCTTTATTTAGTTATAATCATAAATTAATTAGTTAGGAAAAATGATAAACACAAACCTGTAGACCATGCAACGCACCGTAAACGCTCTTTGCCTACAAGGTAACACAAATATCAAAGGATATATATGATTGTATTATTAATTCATGTAATATATGATTAAACACGAGGGGCCAACACTAGTGGAATCACACTTATCTTTCACAATTTTGTACGTTTTGTCTAGAATGAAAGCACTGAGAAATAATAATTGGCATAATAAGTAGCTAACGACTTGTGCTTATGCGTTTGTATTCTTCTTATAGAGGAAAAAAACAAAATAAGACCATACTAATCCCATTATGTTTAATACAGTTCACGTGGAGGACACCATTCCATGTCCCTACCTATGTTACATGGGTCTCTATAGTGGGTGAAAAAAAAGATATCTACATTTAAAAGGAAGCTGCAAAAGTACTAGATCATAAAAACACAACACAATAGAAGTGTTTACTTTTTTTCTGAAACATGTATTTTACGGTGAAAAATTGATTGCATGTCGAACTCAACTATAAAAGAAAACGGGACGAATGAAAAAAAATTGTATATTTTCAAAGTTAGGTTCTTTTATGGTTATAAAGCTGAATTTACATTTAAAATTTTATGGATATAAGTAGTTAGAGAAAGTGACAAAAGCTGGGGTTAGGTGGTGTGGTACCAACTAACCTCAAGTTGTGCATAAGACGGCTTCTCTGGAGATGGAACCACTAATTTGTACGACTCGTCTGCTCCATATTCCAACTGCAACACAAAAACTACACAAATTTTAACGACTTTTGTTGGGTTTTTAATACAAACAATAACTTCTTTATTATTCAATCATCTTTTTTTTTTTTACTGGTGCGTTTCCCATTTTAAATATATTGAAATTTACGTCAATTAGTAATTTTTTTTTGTTAAAAGTCAATTAGTAATGTTCAGATGATTAATTTCATAACAAGAAGTCAAGAACATGATAATGTATATAAAATTAAAACCTAGAGATTCAGTATATTGATAATCAATCGAAAAAAATGAGATATAAGATTAGGCTATGATGTATATATTTTAGTATGAAAATGTAGATATTATCATCTTTTCTTAATAATATATGGTTGTACAGTTATTAAACTTTCATATCTTTATAAATAGATAACTATTTTTATTTAAGATCAGAATCTAGAGTAATCTTCCAGACTTGCACCAGCTAAATTATATGGTGGTCAAAAGAATTGATAAAAATATAATTGATACGTATCTTCAACCAATATGAACATTTCATTACTACCACTTGACTATTGATAATTTTATAGATTTTTGATATTGATTAAAATGTGGATCTCGGAATGAAAATTCTCAATGATTTTGTTTTTCAAAAAAAAAAATACTCTCAATGATTTTAAAACATAATTTTTTTATTCTATTAAATGATCTTATTGAAGATAACGAGGATGTCCGTGAGTTGGTGGTCCACACAAGCAAGTCGCCAGACACCAATCAACAAAGCCAAGCAACCAAAAAAATAAATAAATAAGAAGTTGGATAATCGATACATCTACGCACAAAATCAAATATTTATGGAGTTTTCCAATAAGTTTATTTTTATAGAAATCTCACGGAAAACGTTGCGTAAACTAAGATCCAATTTGTAATTCTATACGCTAAAATAAATCAAGAAGGATAAAATTCTTTTATGGAGAGTTGACAAAAGAAAATTAGTTATAAATGAAGACAAAAAAAGACCAGATATACCCAATGTTTGAATGGTAAACATGTTAGAGGAAAACAATTGGAGGAAAAAAGAAAAAAAAAAGAAAAAAAAAAAACAGAGGAATGTTTTACTCCAAAATAAACGAATTAAAGGAGGCATTGAGCTATTTCTTTCTCGTTTTCGCCTTTTTAATTTTGTACTTACAAATTATTAAACATTAGTTAATTCTTATGATTTAAGAAAAAATACACCGATTATATATGTTCAATATCTTTTAATTTTAGTATGAATTTAAAAAAAATGAACAGAACCAAAATCAAAATGCAGTAAATAATGAAAACTTTAACTTAATAAAATTGACAATTATTTTTTTAATCATTCTTTTAATTGAGTTTCTAAAATTTCTATACTAAAATAAATAAAAACTCACTTGAGTTGAACCAAATAGATACAGAAATAAACGTGAGTTCAATTTTCATGTTGAGATATGATCAAAATTAATAAAGAAATAAATATTTTGAAAATATCAAAGTATTTCTTAAAATATTTTTTTAAAGGAAATATAGAAATATTCTTTCTTTCTTTTTTCCATACAAAAAAAGATATAAATGGACTAGTAGATAGAAGAGAAATTGCACCCTATAACCTAAAAAAACAACAAAATTAAATATCTAACCTCTAACCCCCCTATTCACTCTCTTTCTCTTCCTATCTCTCTCTAACTTCTTTCTAAAAAACTAATTTTTCTTTTTTTTTGGGTTATTCACCTAAATCACCCTAGATAGAAAGTGTTTTAGGAAAAAGAAAAGAAAAGGAAAAAAAATGATGCAACATTTGTGAAAATGACATATCTAAAAAAAGAGGATACAATCTAAAACCAATAAAGACAATTGATTTGTCTTTGATTGTGGTAATAATGAGATGATTGCAACTAATAATGACATTAAATGTAAATTAAACTTTTTTCATGAATCATCTTCTCTAACTTCAACAACTTGAAGAAATATCATTAAAAAAGTGTTGTTGTAGATTTGATAACTAAAACTAACCTCATCGGTGGAGGAAGAGATGATGACGTGGAGTCCCTGAAGCAAAGCAGATCCACCGGAGCCTGAAGAATTCCGGTCACCGGAGATGACGTGGCTCAGCCTCACAATACTAAGCATTCTATCAAATCCTTCTTTCAAAATGCCTGAGGTGTCTCCATATTTGGTTCCCTCCGTAACAAGCTTGAAATCTCCACTTAGATACATTCTCCGGCCACCGTGGCTAACTTGTGCCGGTAACGGCCAAATCCTTAACCTCTCGATGTCATCAAAGGCGGAGATTGTTCCGGCGATGAATAGCATAAACAACGGCAATACGCCGGCGAACTTTGCTCCTCTACCTCTCATTTTTTTTTCTTCTAAGTAACAAGGAAATAGCAAAAAACGAAAAATAGTAAAAATGTTTTTAATCAAAGAAAAAAATGTAGCAAAAATGGAGGAGAGTCTTATAGAAGTCTCTCTCTTTATATATAGTACTAGCATTATGGCCCCTGCTATGCAGGAACAACATAAATGTCAATTTACATCATATTTCAAAATATTTTGGAAAAATCAAACATATGTTTTTTTTTTTAATGGAAGTGCATTGAATCCATTAGCTACATAATGATTAATATAAAAAGTTATCTATATATATGTTAATTACTTTCGTTATAGTGGTTTCATCACTTAAATAGGAGAGGATTTGGAAAAAAGGATAACTTTGAGATCATGGGGGAAGTAGTGGTTGCTAAAAAAGTGGTAATATTATTTATTTTTTTGTCAAATTTTTTCCCAAGAATAGTAGAATTGGATTACGTGAAAGTGAAAGAGCAAAATTTGAGAGTTTTGCCATATGTCAAAAGGAGAGTGTTGCAGTTTTTATTAAAGTGACTGTTGATTTAGTATAAATAGATAGGCAAGCATGTAACACTATTATATTCACACGTTAGACAAGCCTCTGAATTGGCGCATTTTTTTGAGTAATAAATGTTTTTATATAAATATTTTAATTTGTACCATAGTTGTCAGCATTAACCTATTCGATTAATCCATGTTGATGAAAGAATTATAGACAACAGTAAATTACATATTAAAAAAAAATGATAAATGGAGGAAAAAAAATCCAATTAATATAATCTTTCATCTATTAATATAAACCAATTAATATAATCTTATATGTATGTGAGACCTACATACATAGAGCTAAATAAATTGTACTAATTTTAGATTTTAGATACATGTAGGAAAATTGTGAATAATTGAGGCTGTTTTGTATTTTCTCTATTGTTCGTGATTTTGGTAAGAATTTGGTCAATTGCAGGTAATATTGTGGATGTGCCTTTTATTAGTTTGGTCAACTGGGGACTATGTTACTTAATACTATATTACTATTACAATAAATTTTATTCATTTTAATTAAAAAATCAAAATAATTTGATACTTATTAATTTCTATTCTGCAATGTTACGTTTTGTATATGTTTTAATTGATAAAATAATAATTATATAATAATAATACAGTAATAGAACATAGAAACCAATCATTTCCAAGATCTCTTAATTTAGAAAAACATGAGTTTTATAAAATTTCAATTCGGATGATGACACATTGGCAATACAATTTATGTTAATTATTAATTTTTTAGATTAATCAATTCTTAGAAAATACTGTTTATATTACATATTTTTGTTTTAGATTAACCGAATATAATTTTAGCACTATTGTATATGTAATTTATATTATCCAAATAGTTTAGTGATTAGGAGGTTTTCTATCAATTAATATTTCATCTAAGTCCAAAAACCACAATCTAATGGTTATCGTTTATAGCACTTAAGGGTCGAATCCACGGGGAACTAGAGATCTAAGACACTAAGAATACACAAAATTTCTTAATCTAAGCAAATATAGGATTGGTTTTAAACTAACAACCTAAGTGAAATGAAAACAAAAGGAACTAAAATACAAATGAAATAAACAATCCAAAAGCAATTGACAAAGCTAAACAAGTGTCTAAGCTAAGCAATAACCCATAAACATAAAGCAATAGCAAATTAAATGAGAAAGATGCAATTTATAAAAGTCAACAAAAAGTCAACGAAAGTCAACAAAAAGTCAAAGACGAAAATGCTAAATGAATAAGCCTTTGGGTAAGGTTATTGACTTGGGTGGTCAAAGGATAATCTATGATGCTAATACAATAAATCATTTGCTAATCCTTAGGTCTAAGATCACTAATTTAAGTTAGTCCACTTCCATGGTAATAACTCTACACTAATCAAGCAATTAACATCAATTTCTATTGGCAATCACAAGACTAATATGCATTAATTTCAAGTCTAACTAACCACCTAGCACCCTAATCATCAATTTCCATTGGCTAGGAATGCTAAGCACTCACTAAGTTTTTTCGGGAATTTCATTGAACACCTTCCGGGCATGAAACTTTCTAGGATCTAGACTAGCTTAATCAAGACTAATCTAGCACTAAGAGCACCTAGAGAGTAAGGATATATTAAGACTAAGTCCTAAGCATCACAAATCATCACCTAATCACCCTAATCTACTTAACCCAAAAGCTCTAAGAAGACTACTCACTTAAAGCCATGAAAATCCAATGAGTTGAGATTAATCCTTGAAGATTCATGTTAGAAGAAGAGTATAAGAGATAAATAGAAGTTGAATCTAAAGAAATACTTATATAAAAGCAAGAATCACAAAGGTTTAAAGTTGATTACAAAGAAAAATTAAGAAAGCTAGGCTTAGGTAGCATGATCAATCTAGAAATTAGGTTTAGACATATTTATAGAGAAAGAAAACAAACCGGGTCAACCCGGAACAAACCGGGTTTTGATCCGGTTGTAATTTGGATCTTGACTGCTTAAATAACTCGTAGCAAGGAGCAGACGGCCATATGGTTGCCTGATATAAATTCTGGAAATGTATCCATCTTCAGGGGAATCTGTAGCAAGCAAGATACCCTGATACAATTGGTCGCTATGGCTCTTTTTTCTTCCTTTGGTCTTTCTTTACTTCTTCAATTTCCTTGGTCTTTTCTGCTCTTCTCTCTTGATCAATTCTTGGGGTTTTATGGTCCAAAACTCCTCTTTTAGCTTCATTCTTCATACCTCTATTCCAAACACCTAAAAACAAAGAACTTGATGCAAATGCAATCTAAACAACCTAAATGACATGAAAATGCAAGGCTAAAAAACCGTTAAAATCATAAGATATCATTTAGCATTATGCCATTATCACTTAACGTAACACTGGGTTGAACATGAGGATGTTTCGTCTTGACTTTGTGCTAGTCCAAGGAATTGATACACCTGTTAGCTGTTAATCTAAAAAAATAATAAGTAACATAAACAGTATTGCCAATGTGGATCCGCTCTCTATGGACCCAAAATAACCAAATACCTGCTTTCCGATTCTTTCTGGTTTTTCTAACCAAGTCTTTTGGTCAGTTTTATTGACTTGAGCAGAGAGTCCTTCTATTAGTATTTACCTAACCTTCAAGCGTTAGCTGTACTATGTAAAAGATTTTTTATCATCTTGGACAATCGTATCCGCCATTCGATGCAAGTTAGTGGCGACAAATCCAGCAGTTTGGCGATGCTTCCTATCGGGTTCAGGTTGGCATAGGATACCGCCAGACTAGATTAGAGGTTCTCGCAGCTCGTCGTGTCAGATCTAAAGCTTTGGGTTGCAACGGAAGTGGGACGGCGGATCAATGGGTTTTCACTGTTAGTTAGGCGATTAGCGATATATATGGATCTGTGATGGTTGGGTTCAGATCTCGGTGGTTAGGGTTCGTGGTGAACAACATGGCCGGCCCATCACTGTGGGCTGTCTAAAGCAAAAAAAAAAAAAAATTGCTGCCCAAAAAAAAACACAATTATGCAAACTTGGAACTTGAACCAGCGACATGAAGAGTTACACAACCCAGTTTAGCCGCTACCTTACAAGTAACTTTAGAAATTTTGATGCCCTCAAAAGTATTTATATATTTTGATGCCTAAAGCTCTTGTTTGTTGGACTTTAGCTATGGGTCGGGCCTGTGAGCCAACAACCTTTTCCGCTGTCGACACCAACGTTTGCTTGACCGAATTGAAGCTGGGTTGTTCTTGGAAGGGGTCCGGTGGCTCACGTTGAAGAATGAGGGTTCGTCGCTGCATTCTCTCTCTTTGCTAGTTTGAGGATTAGAGAGTTTAGGCTAGTTTTCTTAGGGTTGATCTATGGTGAAGAAGTGTTGAGGGTTAGTCTTACTATTAGCTTGGCGACGCGGTAAAATTTTATTGCTCTTGTTAGAAATGTTAAAACGGGCTACCCAGCCTGTTTAGGCCCGAACCCGTTTAGGCCCATGCCCGAACCCGTTTAGACCCATGCCCGTTTAACTAAATATTTTGAAGCCCGTTTAGTCCCCTACCGTTTAAGCCTGCCAAATTTCTAAAAACCCGTTTAGGCCCGTCTGACTTTTACCTGTTTTTGGTTTTTTTGAGATTTAATCTGGTTTTAAAATTGATAAACTAATATGTGAAACATTTGAGAAGTGGTTAAGTCCAAAACATACAGGAATACATCTCTAAAACATTAAACAAATTATATATCAAAATAAAAAACATGAAACAAGTGTTCATAAAACACCATACGTTCATAACACAAAAGTCACATACGTCGTTCATAACCACAATGTGTAAGATCGAACCACAATGCATTATTTCAGCGAATGCTTGAATCTCTTGATCTTGAGCCCTCTACTCGTGAAGTACTCCCCGAATTTCTACCATCTCCATTACCAATTTCATTGACTTCAATGGTACGTACAATTTAAATATTTCATAATTTAGTTAAAAATTCACTTAATTATTATGTAACTAGTTAAAAAAAGTATTACCTTCATAATCTGCAAATCCGCATAGCCAATTACGAGTGCAAAGTAGAGCTCGTACATTCCTCAGAAGTCAGAAGTAGTCGGTTTCTATATGGAGTCAACACTCGAGATCCAATACTGAACGCATATTTCGAAGCTACTGTAGTGATAGGGATACTTAGCACTTCTCGTACCATAGATGCTAAATCACTAAGTCTATGTTGATTTTCTTTCCAATAGCTCAAAAAATCCAAATCTAGAAAAGACTTCATCTCTAATCTTGGCTCATCTAAATAAACATCCAAGTGTGTCTTTTTGTTTCTCACACCAACTATGATGCTTTTTTGAAGCTCAAAAAGATCTTGAAGACTCACATCAAGTTAGTAATAACAAAATCCTGATTATAAAACTATAGAATAGTAAAGAGAGTACTTATGTTATCAAAATCATCATCAAGTGGAGACTCGGAAACTAACTCATGTGGAGTTGGAGTTGCTGAAGTACCTGAAGAACTTTTCCACGACTTAGCCTGATAATCTTTGTAGTGTTGAACCAAATTCTCTCTAAACTCTTCTTTTTTCAACTTATAAGTTGATGGATCAACTTTTCCATAAGCCATTTCAAGCATCTCCAGTTTCATCCTAGGATCAAAAATTGCTCCCATAGCCAAAATGAGGCTATAATCGGTCCAATACTTAAAAAATTTTATTTGCATCTTTTTAGCCATTCTTTCCACAGCTTCATCATCACAAGAAGCAAATTTCTTCAACAAATGCTCAATTCTCCATACTTGTGTGAAATACACACTAGAAGTGGGATACTTAGATCCTGAAAAACGTGTAGTATTGACACTGAAAGGCTTCAATAATTCACATATTTTTTCTCTCCGGTTCCAATCATCTTCAGAAGGTAATGTCTTGTAATTAGTGTCATACCAGCATGCTAACAAATGCTTTCCTAAATTTCAAAGCCCTGGCAAGCATTTCATATGTAGAGTTCCATCGAGTAGGAATATCAAGTGATAAGCCAGCTCCATTCTTAATTCCTACTCTCTCTACACAAGCTGCAAAAGCTTCTTTCCTCTGTGGAGATGCTTTAACATATCTAACACTTTCCCTGATGTTATGCAAAACATCTTTCGCTAGTTCTAAAGCGACTTTCACAATGAGATTCAGAATATGAGCAGAACATCTTACACGCAAGAACTTCCCATCACATAATAGACCACTACGAAACATTTGCATATTATCATTGTTCTTTGCATTTTTTGTTAGTAATAGAAAATACCTTTTTTTCTAATCCCAATTTTCTCAGACATTCAAGAACCTTGTAAGAAATTTCTTCACCCGTGTGAGGAGACTTCAATTCACAGAAAGCTAGAATCTTACTGTTTAAGTTCCAACTCTCATCAATGAAGTGCGCAGTCAGACAAATATAACTCATGGTGGTAGCTCGAGCTGTCCATAAATTTGACGTGAAACATATACGACCGCGATGATTTGAGAGTACTTCTTTGAGCTTAACCTTTTCAATCTCATATCGCTTATACAAATCAGCTCCAACGGTCTGTCTACAAATAGGTTGGACATTCGGATTAAGATACTTGTCTCTTGTCCTGACCTTTTCATACTCGACATAGCGAAATGGCAAATTATGGTAAATTATGATTTCACTAGTCATCTCATGGTCTTTCTTATGATCATATGCATGCCTATATTCCTTCCTAAGTATCTTTGGACACTTCTCCAAATGGCGCTTCAAGTGCATTGTTCCATGTGTTTTAGTATTGATCACTAACTTTGCACCACAGTGGATGCACTTGCCTCTTTCTTTGCCATCTTTTTCTGTTCCAACTAATACAAAATCATTCCAAATACTTGAAGTCAATTTTCTCTTTCGTGGAGGTTTTGTTGCTTGAGTGTTACTTTGCTCTGGTTCTTCTAATTCTATTTCTGCCACATCCTCCTCATTCTGAATATCCTCCTCATTCTGAGCATCTTCCTCATTCATATCAATGAATTTACTTTGAGCATTGAGCAATGCTATTGTTTGTTGAGACTCAAAAATCCATCCTGCAAATCAATGCACACAAACTTTAGTTTCCAATAAACAACAGAGACTACAGTAGCCACAATAGCATTGATCTCAGTTAAATACAAAAAAATTAAATGACAAATTGATGGAATTATTTAGAAGAATGTGATTCATTAACATCTAGTGTCATAATTTTGTATCTAAAACACTAAGGGGGTGTTATTCATTCATGGAGTTAAAGTCAATTCTTAAAGGTTTAGATTTGATTTCTGATATTGTTTTTAACAATCTGTTTGTGTGGAGTTCAAAATCTCTGCAGTATATCTAGTATTATGATTCTAATAATTTACTCATGAAATCCAAAGATGTTTCATTTCAAATGATTTGATATACAAAGATTTTACAAGTCTTTTAGTTTTGAATAACACTGGATTTTAATGAAGCATTTTAAATCTTAGTTGAATAACACCAAACTTTAAAATCTATTAGAGTTTGATTTAGAATCATTAGGTTAATAACACTGGATTAGTGTTGGATTTCAATTCTATTAAAATCCATCATTGAATAACACCACCTAACTATGTTAGTAATGAAACATTTATATGTTTAAAAAATGTGAAACTAATATTGAAAAATTTAATTTATTATAAAACGTTTAATATTATGTAAATTTTCTTATTTAAAATTAAAATTCTAAATTTCTTTTTAAATTTTTTTGTACTACGTAACCATTTGATTTGCACCATTTTATGCGTTTTCACCATTCAAACAAATATTTTGGGCTGCATTATTTGTAATTAAGCTACATGTTCTGTTTCATCCGTATTTAATTTGTTTTGCTTGTTCTGTATGACTTACATGATCAGCATTATCTATCCGCTTTTTGTGACTAAATGATGCCCAATGTTTTATGAACATAATTATGCTTATTTATTATTTTCACTATACTTATTTTTCAAGCTTAATCTTGAGATCTAAATCATTGTCGTTTTTAAGTTGCGTTCATTTATGTTACAATTTTGCTTATGTTTGTACTTTTTCATTATCATAAATTTCGTTATTTTTTCTTATGTTGGTTGTAAACTCTAACTTTCTCGACTTGTGTTTGTCTATGATATCTCTGTTATTTATAGAAGAATGCATATAGTATGCAAAGTAAAAAGAACCACACTTTTTTCTCCACACATAAGTTTTAAATGAGGTTACAGAAAAAATGCGATCTGTATGTAGGATGACAAAAATTTATATTACATTGCCATTTGACAATGAACAATGAATAATTGACAATTAACACTGAAAAATGAACATACTTTTACTTTAATTAAAATTTCAATCAATAAAAAAATGGTAATATCTGTTTGATTTTAGAAAAATATCAAAATGATGTGTTCATTCTGTTTTTCTATATATTTACTTAATCTAAAAGAAATATTTATGGTTAAGTAATAGAAAAACTAGTCTCATTTGAGTTAGTAATAGTTCGTTGTGAGTTTGTGTATTAAGATTATCCAAACCAGACTTGTTACCCAATTCGTCTAGTAATTTATTAGGTATACATTGTATAATACTTTTAATATCATGAATTACACAATTCTAACCATTATTTGCTATTATCCGTTTTAATACTCAACTTGGTTACTGTAATACTAAAAATATACCTTAACTCTAATCCGATATAATGAAAAACTAGTATAGTATTATCTGGTATAATATTTTATCTAAAGTTTTTGTTCGAAATTTTTTTATATTATTTTTAAAATTTCAATCATTTGTATCGTACCACTTATTTTTACTTTTTTTATTATTCAAACATACATTTTATACTTCATGATATGTTTGATTTGTACATGTTATGCTCGATCTGTCTCGTCAACACTTGTTCCACATTATATGTTTGACATATACTGTAATCTGCTTTTTCCATTCAAACTTAGTATTTATAAATAGAAGTAAAATTTTTATTTTTAAAAAAAAAAACGATGTACCGCATGTTGATCAAAATAACAAAGAACTTATACTATTTATGAATGCAAGTGATATAAAAAAAAAACAGTATAGACCACATTTAACAATATGATCAAATTAATATGATGTGTATAACACATAACTTTTAGTTTTTTTTTTTTTTAATTTAGTTCTTTTACAAAAAGAACTAGTTGTAGGAATTAATTTTATAGATTTAATTCTATTAAGAAAAGTTTGTGTGGTGATTTATAGTATTCAAATTATTTTACATATTACCTGCGAAATTGTTCAAGTTAGATGTGACTCTCACAATTTTAACAACACACTTCCATTCTTTTATTTATCTTCCGGTGTTAGAATTGTTTCTACACTTTAGTTATGTTTAAGAATTCGAAGTGCTTAATATTGTGTATGGTTCCACCAACATCCAACATCGAGTATTATAATTGGATTGCTTGTTTATTGAAATTGTAGGTCCAGTTTTAAATGCGCTTATACTTCCTCAATCAAGGGCTACTCATTTATGATTCAAGAAAGTCCTTTAAGCTTTCATATAGCACAAATTTTCACTTAATATAATATTTCAACGACGAGATGACTATTCACTACTTTTGTGTTGTGTTTTAACACAAAAGTCGTGAATTATTTATTGTAAGACAGTCTATTGAATGAAGAAAACAGATTTGGGATGCACCCTTTAACTGGAGATCATCTCAAATCCATGGCTACTTTGGATTTGTTGTTCTAACAAAAGCCACAAAAGCAACTAACACAAACGTGTGACTAGTCAAACAAATCTATTGACTAATGAACGCGGTGAGTCGGGGATTTACATGCCCACTAGAGCCATGGCTTCAAGGTACATGGTGACCTACCAAAGATTGAAATCTATGTGGTTCTACGTACACATATGTTTTCAAACCACTATTTATTGGAAAGAGTAAGAACTAAAATATATATGGTAAAACACACGAGGATGAGAGCTATCATGCATTCCATGAGCTAGCATGATAAAGATATGTGTTCGCTCCAAGGTTTTGCAGATACTTGCGCCGAAAGCAAGATTTTATAAGGACCGTAAGTATAGAAAATATTAAAATCAGTATTATCACATTGTGGATATGTAGTGATGGTATGAAACGTCTACAACAGTTAAAAAATATATTTATAAATTAATAATTCTAAATCAAATGTTATAATGCTTTTTAAATTACAAATATATAAAATAATAAATTATATATTAATTTAGAAGACAAATTTTGTTGTTGTTGTATATATTAACATTTAAATCATTATTTTGTATATGTAGTACACAAGAATATTCGTGACGAGTTCAAACCAAAACATGAACTTTTTATTAAAAAGAATTTTATTTGTATTTATGGTGGGTCAAAAATTGTTTTTGTTTTGTTAAGAGCTTGTGTTAGAGTTCTTAAATTTGTCATTGTCCAATTGTAGAACCCGTTCTTTAAAAAAAGATTATTTTAATAATTTTAAATTATAAACACTTTTTAGTTTATAAAACTTAATAATTATTGTAATTCATAAAATTTTAAACATACATGACATAAAAGCATATAAAAATAGATATGCAAATAAAAAACCTTAATAAAGATTAGTTGTAATCTTGATCTGTGCCAAATTTTTGCCATATACGCTCAACCAAATCAGCTTTCAATTCTTGATGCATATCTCGATCACGAACTCGAGTTCGAATGCCCATCATATTTACGAGATTTGAAGGCATATCTGTAGAATAGGTTTAATCCACTCGCGAAGTTCCGGTTGTTTCCGCTTGTGCAATTTCGGATACATCAAACTGAGTTTACATATTTTGTTTGTCTTCTACTATCATATTGTAAAGTATTATACATACTGGCATAATCTTTCCTATTTTTACCTTATCACAAATAAGAGCTTGATTTTTTACAATTGCAAATCGAGCTTGCAAAACTCCAAAAGCATGCTCGACATCTTTACGGCAAGCTTCTTGATTTGTAGCAATTAAAGATGCTTTCGGACCTACTGGAATTGAAATAGATTGGATAAATGTAGTTTTTGGATAAATTCCATCAGTGAGACAGTAAGCCAAATGATATTCGTTCTCGTTGACTAAGTAATTCACTTTTGGAGGTCGACTATTGGTGAGCGATCAAGAATATTGATATCGTTTAAGGTATATGAAGGTCCAAAAACGTGTGCCATATCCAAAGATCTTGGGAAGGTACAACCTCTAAAATGTATATTTCCCTTTCCAAGCGGTGGGGCAATTCTTCCACTCCCAATGCAAACAACTGATACTTATTATCATCTCAAAAAATCCATGTAGATCTCCAATATGTCTCTTCTAATGTGGGTCTTCTTAGGTACTCATCTCTGAACAAATATATGATTCCTTCAACAAAATGTTCCAAGCATGAAATCGCAGGGCTTTCAGCAATCTAGAGGTATTCGTCAACCGCATCAGCCGCACATCCATATGCAATCATATGAATTGCTGCTATAGACTTTTGAAGTGCAGAGAGACCGAACCTTCCAGTAGCATCTCTTCTTTATTCAAAGAATAGAACTTCATAGAGAGTCGATCAACAATACGCATGAACAAGGGCTTGTTCAATTCAAAAAGGGCGTCAAAATGTATAAGGAGGGAATGTTGTATTTTCTCTGAAATAATTGTTCCATAACTGGATATTTCCTTGTTCGCGATCTCTTTCAATATATGCTCATTTTTTCTTTGATTTGGTTGTTTTTTGACGATCACCACAAGAAACGAATGCTTGATCGAAAACTTGATCAAAATTTTCATCCAACGTTTCGTCGAAATTATTTCGGGAAGAAGATGTCATTTTCTTAAACAATGCAACCACTAATTTTTGATTAAGTAGAAAAAGGGAATTTTTGTGTGATAGTTTGTGAGAAAAAGTAGCAAAAGAAGAATGTGGTAATTTAAGTGTCATACATTGTGACTTATATAGCAACGGAAAATATGTGTGGTCCAATGGTTGTGGTGTAGAAACAACACAAAATTATGTGGTCTCGGTATAAGAAAGGAAAAGTAGATGCTATCCAAAATATTTGTGGTCTGAAAATGAACCATGTGAACTTGTCCTCTTCTTCAACTTGCCATCTTTTTGTCCTCTTCTTCAACTTGCAATCTTCTTGTCATCTTCTTCAACTTGCCATCTTTTGTTATCTTCTTGTCCCGTGAACTTGTCCTTTAGCTTTTACTGGAGACCTACACAAAATCACATCAAGATGTGAGACATAGAACAAAACAGTCGCACATCAATATATGAAACAGAGATGACTTTAAAATGATCATTGATACAGAACATAAACTCGATTAATAAAGAACATCACTAAACAAGCAAGAACAGAAACTCAAAAACACACAATTGATCTTTTCAAAGATCAGAAACTGCCGACTACAATTAAACTCATAAAGAGCTTTTGACACAGTACAACTAGATCACTTAACATGTCATTAATTTCAAAACTAATTAGCTTTAGTAATTAGCTTGTTTTTCAAAGTTGTTTCTATTTCACTAAGAGGCTCTGTTTTTGCTAGAAGACTGTCAAGCAATTTGGGCTTGTTCAACTTCTCTTTCAAAGCAAAATCATGTTGCTTAATCTTCCACATGCTTTGGAACTCAGACAGAGACTTCCCTTCTCCTTCCACAATGGCTGAATTAGTGGCATTCCTTTTACCTTTGGCCTTTGAAGCCTTCACACCAAGATGACAAGCTTGTGCTACATCCGATCCTCTCCATGACTTAGTGGGTTTGAGCTTGAAGAATGTGCATAACCCTCCTCACACTTTCTTCTTTTTGCCATTCTAGTGTCTTTAGTATTTTGTGTAGATGGACACCACTTCTAATCATGTCTTAACTCTTTCCAAGCATGCTCCAAACTGAACTTCTTCTTGTAATCATTTGCGTATATTTACATGCTAGATTCATCACATCATTATTATTCTGCCCACTAGACATATGAGTTGTTGCAGTCTCATGGCATCCGACAAACTTGCAAAAAATGTCATTAATCTTTCCCCACCTTTGCTTACCGTGACTTGGCTCATTTGCATATATTTACATGCTAGCTTCATCACATCATTATTATTCTACCCACTAGACATATGAGTTGTTGCAGTCTCATGGCATCCGACAAACTTGCAAACAATGTCATTAATCTTTTTCCACCTTTGCTTACCGTGACTTGGCTCCCTCTTTTTCAAACAAGCAACCTTCAGACTTGATGCAAAATAGGCCGTAATGCATTTCCAGAATGCATCCGCTTTTTGCTCATTCCCAACTATGAGATCCTTTATTGTGTTTAGCCACGCATAGATTAGCACCATATCTTCTTTCGGTGTCCAGTTGGTCCTCTTCTTTTTGTTTTCGGTTACCAATTGTGGTTTCACCTTGACTTGGAGAATCAGACCATTGGGTGCTAAAGAGAGAGACTTCTGATTCACTAACTTTAATACTTAAAACTTGGTGAAACACTGCCATAAGGACTGGAATGAACGATGTGGATTTCTTGTTGACTGGTTAAAAGGTCCATGAAGCCTGAAGAGGTAGTATATGGATTCATAGAAGGAGAATGAATGCTTTAAAAGAAGAAAAATGAAAATAATGAAGGGAAATGGGGTGTGTTAAGATGCGGTTGTATAAGGTTAGGTTTAAGTTTTAGTTTGTGTTAGGTTATACTTGTTTAAAGTTCTGGTTTGTGTTGTTAGCATTCAATGGCAAAACTAAATTCTTTACCTAATTAAAATCAACCAAGCATTGAACACATATATCATAAACACTAAGCAGTCAATAAGTATGATGTAGACATTCCTAATCAACATCTCAATCATAAAATAGATACAAATCAATCAATACAAGACATATCTAAGCATTTATCACAAAACAAACATAAATCAATCAATACAAGACTAAGGGGGTGTTATTGGTTTGTGATTTAAATAGAGTTTTAATGACTTTAATTGTTATGTAGAATCTGTTGTTATTCGATCAAGATTTTGTTAAACTCTCTTAAAATTTGGTGTTATTAGTTTGTGACTTGTAAAAAATCATTTAAAATCCTAATGAATATGGTGTTATTGGATTAAGAGTTTTATAAAGTCATTAAAAATTTTGTGTTATTCAACTAAAACAAAACAATCTATGATTGTTAATGACTTTAATTATTGTGTTATTGGTGTATGATTTTGTACACTTTTCTTTACAAAATAAAGTCATGGAAAGTATGATTGAAATATTGAGATTGTTTGGGAGACTTTACAAGATTATAGAAAACTAATCAACAAGACTATTGAAAACTCTCTAACAATTCTTCTAAATCTTTCACTTTTTCACTTTCTATGATTTTATTAGAGTCATCAAAACTCCATTTCAATCACAAACCAATAACACCCACTAAGTCTTAACTAATCTATATCAAAAAAATTCAAGACAATACATGAAATTTTTTTATCTCTAGTCACTTAATACATAGATTACAGAAATTATTCTTTATCTTGGATGTAAAATACGATGTCATACCCCGTATTCATGTCTCTAGCATAATGATCATCACCGAAACGTGATTTTATACATGGCTACTACTAACCAAAGGCGTTTGAGAAACACATCGTTTCAATCGGCAACCGCTCGACAATGCTCATAATTATAATTTTAAAATCTCTCACCTATGCTGCATGTCATTAGATATAAGATATATATTATATATATATATATATATATATATATATATATATATATATATATTGCCATCACTTCCAATATAAATCAGAATCCATATTAAAAATCCAAGTGAAAAAAATAGATATTGATCATGCTATTCTTTTCATAATTTCAGTTTTTTTATTTTATTGCAATGTAGTAAGTATACTCACCAAAACATTATAATATTTTTGTACATGTATTGGACATATTATAATCTCATAAATTTAAAGTAATGAAAGAAGATTCTTACAACTGTTTCTCGTCCATACACAATTTTCTCATGCTAAGAATCTTAACACGACACTAAAAACAAAATAACACAAATCACAAACAACTAGAATTTAAAGCACATAAATCTAGAAGTTTACTTGTGATCGGCCTCGTACTCGACCCATCCACCTCTCCGATAGAGTACATCCGTGGTGCCGTTGCGATCTGCCTCTCCGTCGGTATCGCCGTTGCCGTTGCCACCACTGCCACCTCTCTCTGCTGCAACTTAAGAGACTTGGGCTTGATATGTCCCGCCTCCTTGCAGTGAAAGCACACTCGAGTATCTGTACCACTCCTACGAGGACAGCTCGCCACCCTATGGTCCTTGCTTCCGCACCCGAAGCATCCCTAACCATCCTGGCTAGCCCTCTGAGTCTCGTCATACTTACGCTTCTGTCCCTGCACCGGCTTACCGCTTTTATTGGAACTGGACTGCTGATGAGGCTTCTTTGCCTGAAGAGTTGGGCTGGTCACCACCGCCTCATCCTTCAGACCCTCCTCCAACAACGCAGCCGTCTCGACCAACTCCACCACTGTACCGAACAGTCTCACAAGACAACGGTTCCTCAACTCAGCCCGAAGACCTCTCAAAAATCTCCGCACTCATGCCTGCTCACCCTCCATAGCTCGAGCAGCATACACACTAAGACGGTTAAACTCTGCCTCATACTCACGAACCGTCTGGCTCCCCTGAGACAACTCCAAAAATTGCCCCTCTAACTGGTCTAACATCTTTGGAGGAAAGTACTTGGCGTTAAACTCCGCCATAAAGTCCACCCAGCTCATCCCCGCTTGAGCCCTCCTATCCGCAACACCCCTCCACCAGAGATGTGCATCTGCCTGCAGATAGTGGACTGCAAGATCAACCTGGTATCCCTCTGAACACCTCATCTAACAGAAATTCCGCTCCATCCGCATCCTCCACTCATCCGCCGCTTTAGGTTTGGCACCACCCGAAAAAAACTCTGTGCCAATCCTCTGCATCTGCTCCATCATCTTGATGTAAGATGGGAGCGCCTCTGCAACCGCAATCCTCGGCTGTACCTCAGCCACTAGTGGTACTCCCGGAGCTTGTGCTGGTACCCTCTCCGGTAGCCTCTCTAACAGCCTCATCAACAAGTCCGCAATGCGGTCATCTCGAGCCTGAGCAACGCCCACTGGAACTCCATCCACAACGGCACCCCCACCGGCCAAACCCTCAGGCTCCTCCTGATCCGTCTGCAGACTCCCGACCAGCTCAACCGTAACACTCTGTGCCACACTCTCATCCGCTACCGGAGCCCCGACGCCCTGACCACGACCACGGCCACGTCTACGACCACGACCGCGACCTCTAGCTCCGACATCTATCTGCACTTTTACAAGCAGACACTAAGTACACGAAGACATCGGACCAAAAATACAAAATAACTTACCGTGGAATCTCATTGAAGGCTCGAAGAGGATGATTCTAAGACTCCATGCTCACTCAAATTGACTAACTACTCATAATCAATTTTTTCAGAACAAACAAAAAACAGTTTAACAACACGCTTTAAGCATCACGAAAATTCAATTAGTCCTAATTAAATTCCCTAAACCGTCCTAGGAGCGTAAACGTTCTGATACCAATTGAAACAATCCGAACCTTTTTTTATTAATTAATTAACTAATATCCGCATAAATATTAATTAATTTTCTCTAATTTAAAAATTATACCAAAACCAACACAAATCAAATCAAAAATCCAAATTCCATCATACTAAAAATAATAAACTAACATCAACAAGACCCTAGATCATCCTCCTCTCTTTTTTTTTATTTGCACCTCACGAGACAGAAGAAGAGGAGGCTGGTGTCGTGATATAAAAAAAAATAGGGTTCCTTTGTTTAATTTGATTAAACCATGATTTTACTAAACCAAATTAATTAAATCCCTCTTAGGTTTAATTAATAACTCGACCAACTTAGTAAACCATTTAGAATTGAACCGCCTTCACTTCAATTCCCGATATAAACACAACTATTTCATTCTTTTTGGAACACGGGTGTTATAAATGACAATCGGGCCGTTTTATCTTATGTAATAAGTCGACTACAAAACAAAATGGTAAGACGAGTGTAGTTAAATTGGACAAAAAAAAATGGCTACCATTTTTACTGTTTTGGGTTATGACTTTTTTTTTTTTTTTAACAGCGTTTTGGGTTATGACTTATGAGTGGATTTACTAATTAACTAATTTCTCCCAGCCAATTTGCTTTTTTTTTTTTTTTTAGAAAAAAAAAATAACAATAAACCAGAGAGAAGTTCGTAGCAACTAGCCCTGAGACGGATCCGGATATCCGGCAAAATTGGGTGTATCCGGATCCGGATCCGGATCCGCCGGATCTACAGTTTTATTATCCGGATCCGGATCCGGATGAACCGGATATCCGGATCACGGATACCCGTTAAAAAACCCGGATATCCGCGGATATCCGGATCCGAATAAAACCTTTTTTTTTTTTTTCGTGAGCCCATTTTTTTCTTGACACGCTCTCCTTCAATACTTTACCCAGGTAGAGCACCAAACGCAAATAACCAAATCACAGGAGCGTTGAATTCCTATACCAATAAAAAACTTTGAATCATCGAAACTAAGAAAAACCATTCAAGATCTGTTACTTTTTCATTGTTTGATTCACCAAATCCGCCGGCGATTCACCGAAAACAACAAATCCACGACGAAAAGATGGGATGAAAATTAGAGAGCCAACAACTACAACAAATGATTTATGGATTGGGGGATCGAAACTAGAAATTAAAAGATGTAAATTCTGCAATTTTTGGATCTAGGTTTTGTGGTGAGGTGAAGAGATAATGTTGGAGGTTGACAGGTCTCGTGGGGAAGAGAGAGTTGGAGAGATATTTTAGTAAATTATTGGGTTTGGGCTTTATATCATTTGGGCTTTAGAATAAAATGAGTTTCAAATTTGACTAACTATAATGGGCCCAACTATAAACATTTAATAGTACCGGATCCGGATATCCGGTTCTAAAATTTTGAAGTATCCGGATCCGGATCCGGATCCGCCCGGATCCATAAAATCATTATCCGGATCCGGATCCGCCCACCCCGGATATCCTGTTTTTCGGAGCGGATCCCGGATCGGATCCCGATCCCGGATAATAAGTCCCAGGCCTAGTAGCAACACGTTTCAAGCATTTTTGCTTCTTGGAAAATATCTTTTTGGCTAATACCGAAAAAACTCGTCGTCTCTCTCTCGAGTCTCTCTGCTCCAAGTAAAACTTCAAGTCCATACTCATGGAAGATCGTCAAAACGATCAAAACGATGACGTTTTCTCCTTCTTCTCTCCTCCTTACGAATCTACTTTCTCCGCCGCGACTCCATCCACGCTTTTCAACCGTTCAGCTTACTCCTCCTCATCTTCCTCCGGCGACGATGAATCTCAGCCTTCCGTCGATGACAGCAACAAACGAATCGATTACATGATCCAATTTCTAGACCGGAGACTAAGCGAAGACGGTAATCACGACGGGATCGGTGATGGAAACGGCCCCGATTCGCTACCGGAATTTGTTGGTAAGTGTGGTGAATCTGGGATCTTCAAAGTTCCGATTAGGTCAGCCGTTCATCCGAATCGACCACCGAGTCTTGATGTGAGACCTCATCCGTTGAGAGAAACTCAAATTGGGAGGTTTTTGAGGACGATGACGAGTACTGAGAGACAATTATGGACTGGTGGTGAGGATGGTGCGTTGAGAGTTTGGGAGTTTAGTGAATTGTATGGAAGTGGGAGGGGATTAGAGGTAGAGGATACGGCGCCGTATAAGGAGAGTTTAGGGAATGAGATTGGGTCTGCTGTTGTTTGTATGATTGGTGATGAAGGTAGTAGAGTTGTTTGGAGTGGGCATAGAGATGGGAGGATTAGGTGTTGGAGATTGAGAGATGATCATGGTATTGAAGAAGCTTTGTCGTGGCAAGCTCATCGTGGTCCGGTTCTCTCCATTGCCATTTCGGCTTATGGTGAGTGTTGTTCTATTGTAAGTTTCTAATTTCCTTGTTTATGCTGTTTGGGAATAGAGTTCTTGTTAGCTCGTGTAGCTTTTTAAGATGAAAGATGGAGGATTTCGAATGTTGACATCGAGTTTCTTGTTGTGGAAATTGGGTTTGAGGACCAAAATTAGTAGTCTTGATGATATTTGGTTGGCCTGAATCAGATTGTTATGCTGGCTAACACATATAAAGTATAAACAGCTTATGTAGTCTACAAAACTATCCGTCTTGTAATTGTGTTGTTGAGTTAGCGTTTCACTGTCTTCATTAGTGTGTGATCGAAGTTGGTTCAATTTGTGCAATGTCAAAATGTAAATATATGATGGCACCCTTGCGGAAAATTGAATTGTGTTTAACCTTCTCTCATAACACAACTTTTGATGTCCATTGTGTAGGAGATATATGGTCAGGGTCTGAGGGAGGCGCTCTTAAAGTTTGGCCCTGGGACGCTCTTGGGAAGTCTCTCTCTTTGAAGATGGAAGAAAGGCACATGGCTGCGTTATCTGTAGAGAGATCGTATATTGACCCTAGGAACATGGTTTCGGCCAATGGATTTGCTAATACATTAACGTCAGATGTGACATTCCTTGTATCTGATCATACAAGTGCAAGAGTCTGGAGTGCTAGTCCCCTAACGTTTGCTTTATGGTAAAATTGAGACTCATTATTTCTGCTTTTCTTATGCATCATCCTTTCTGATTCCGATTGATCATCCAGCACTACTGCAATAAACTTAATGGGGATTATATACTTTTTTCTACAATATCTCTTGTCACTTGGCTCTGTAGTTCTTCAATTGCTAGCAGGAACCATTAAGGTCACTTGTATAGCTCACTAATTTTTATTTTATGTTTCTTAAATTCATGGCAGGGATGCTCGCACTAGGGATTTGATCAAAGTATTCAATATTGATGGGCAGCTCGAGAATCGAACTGAAAATTCTGTGTATCCTGATTTTGGGAGTGAGGAAGAGGGCAAGATGAAAATAACTGCTTCAAAGAAGGAGAAAGCTCAATCTTCTCTTGGTTTCTTTCAGCGGTCTCGTAATGCTCTTATGGGAGCAGCTGATGCTGTTCGTCGTGCTGCAACGAAAGGGGGGTTTTGTGATGATAGTAGGAAAACTGAGGCTATTGTTATATCAGTTGATGGACTTATTTGGACAGGAAGTTCAAATGGCGTACTTATGCGATGGGATGGAAATGGTAATTGCTTGCAAGAGTTCTCATACCAGTCCTCTGGTATTCTATGCATGTTCACTTTTTGTTCTCGACTGTGGGTTGGTTATTCCAACGGCACTGTTCAGGTATTGGACCTTGAGGGAAAGCTTCTTGGTGGATGGGTAGCTCATAGTGGACCTGTAATAAAAATGGCTATCGGGGCTGGTTATTTATTTACCCTTGCAAATCATGGTGGTATTCGTGGATGGAATGTTACTTCTCCTGGGCCCCTTGACAATGTACTGCGGGCCGAGTTGGCTGGGAAAGAATTTTTATATTCAAGGATAGAGAATCTGAAAATACTAGCTGGTACATGGAATGTTGGAGAGGGCAGAGCGTCAACCGACTCACTTGTATCTTGGCTTGGTTGTACTGCAACTGGAGTTGAGATCGTAGTTGTTGGACTGCAAGAAGTTGAAATGGGAGCAGGAGTTCTTGCAATGTCCGCAGCAAAAGAAACAGTAAGCTTTCTTTTACCTACTATTAAGCGGCACAGATGTATAACTTTAGGCGTATGCCACTCTCCTGGTCACTACCGATGCTATTTAAGTTCAACACATTCACACACACACACACACTCACATACACGTCCGTTTTAGGGGGCTAAGTGTTATAAGTAATCTATGAGTGTATCTGGGAATTACGCTTCTTGTTCACTTTGTTTCCCTGAATGCAGGTGGGACTTGAGGGTAGTCCCCTTGGTCAGTGGTGGCTGGATATGATTGGGAAAACTTTGGATGAGGGTTCATCGTTTGTTCGTGTGGGCTCTAGGCAACTGGCAGGGTTGCTCATTTGTGTATGGTTAGTATTTTGTTTTGATGTAACTTTTTTCTGTTCATTTATTGCAAGCGTCAGTTACTTTTCATATTGTGACAATTCATCTTTGTTGTTGAAGTATACTCCACGTTATTTGTGCTCATTTGGATCGCTTAACTTTCAGATGTCAAATGTTCTCTCTTTTTTTTCTTTTTGATAAAAAAATGTTCTCTTTCAGTCCTGCTTTGAATAATCTCCACATAGGAATAACTTGTTAGTATGAATTTTATTTTTATTTTTTTATATTCAGATTTCTTTAATTGTGATTTCATATTTTCAAAAAATTTGAATCTAAAGCTATGGAAGGAGAGTAATGATTTTGGTGTTACTTATCATGTATGCTTTCCCCTGGGGAATTTGTTTTCCCAATTTCTTTTGTTAGTAGTGGATGAACTTGACACATTAAAGTCTTATAGAGTAAATGTGTTATTTATTTCAGGGTTAGACATGACCTTAAACCTTACGTGGGAGATGTTGACGCCGCTGCGGTTCCTTGTGGTTTTGGACGAGCAATTGGTAATAAGGTATAGGCCATATTAGGAAAAGTTGCTCACAAATATTATCAACAATAAAAAAAAAGATGTAAAACAAAAGTGACAAATATTTTCTCAAATATTAGCTGATGTTTACGTTATTGGTTCTTTTCCCTTTTCCCTTTTTGTCTTCTTATCTCTATTCTGATGGAACGGTTGTTTGTCTCATTAGGGTGCTGTAGGTGTGCGACTCAGAATGTATGATCGAGTACTGTGCTTTGTAAATTGTCATTTTGCTGCACATCTAGATGCTGTTAACAGGCGAAATGCTGACTTTGACCATGTTTATCGAACAATGACCTTCTCACGGCAGTCTAGTTCACTCAATGCGGGAGTTGGTATGCTGCGTAATTTATTTCTATCGTGCTGTGTTACCTGCTCAGCTTATTACTTTTTGCGTATTCGTTGGTCACTCTTGTTATTGGTCTCCTCCATTGCAGCTGGAGCGTCATTTGGTGTTTCAGTGCCTCGTGGTGGCAATGTATGTATATCTTTTGATTATAGTTGCTATCATTTTATTTTAGAGAATGCAGTGTAATTTTAAAAAAGGTCTAAGAGCTATCAATTTACAGGCTACGGGTGTCAACATAGTTGAAGCAAGGCCTGAATTATCGGAGGCAGACATGGTCATATTTCTTGGAGATTTTAATTACCGTTTGGATGATATAACTTATGATGAAACAAGGGATTTCATTTCTCAAAGATGTTTTGATTGGCTAAGAGAAAAAGATCAGCTACACGCTGAAATGGAAGCTGGGAATGTTTTTCAAGGGATGCGTGAAGCAATTATCAGGTTCCCTCCAACATACAAGTTTGAAAGGCACCAAGCTGGTCTAGCAGGTTAGTGACTTGGTTCCACTTTTTAGCTTCTGGTAGTTTTTAAATTAATACCATTTCCCTGGAGAATAATAGTTTAAGCTGCTGTTCCGAACCTCTCCAAAAAATAGAGAGTAAAATTGACAGCATTATGAATTGTGAATGTCCAACTGTCCAAGTTTTTTCTGCTAGGAAGGTAGCTCAAAACCTTAAGGTCATATAATTTCAAAAGTTATGAATGTGGATATATCTAAGTACTTACAGAGAAATACTACAAATAATATAAAGTTAGCCTTGCATCTACCTAAGAGCGAGCAGCCGAGAATATGTTCACACTATTTCTTTCATCTGATGGGAGCCAAGTTTCTGCTGGCTTCTGTGTGTGGGGGTTCTTGCCAAGTTTCTGATCATATCCCTATATTCAGGGCTTTTGGGATTTAAGGGCATTGACTTACTGAAACCGTATTTGACAGTTGAAGCTGTGTTTCTGCAGGATATGATTCCGGAGAAAAGAAGCGGATTCCTGCCTGGTGTGACAGGATTCTATATCGCGATAACAAGAAACATTTGGGAGCTGAGTGCAATTTGGATTGTCCAGTGGTGTCTTCTATATCACAGTAAGTTTCCTGTCACTATAGAAAGCATACTGGAGACAGGCTTACGTTACTAGTCCATACGTTTTATTAGATCAAGACAGTAATAGATTTTGAAGATTGTGTCATTCCTCAACTTATTCATGGGGATTGGCTTCTTAAACTAATTTCCTATAACAACAAAACATCAGCCTCCTGTTTACTTTTCAACTCCTTCGGTTCTGGTACTTCGATTGCAATATTCACCAATCATTCACATGTTCTCTATGGGGCTTAGTCTTGATGACTCCTGATAGAAACATTTGTAACTTACACTTTTTCTTTGTGGCATTAAATTGGTTTAGAGAATAGGAAACTGTGTCCGCATTTCTGGGTTTTAAAAGTGTGTTACAGGCTAGATATGACTTATATCCTACATGAGTCTCTAGAACCAAGAAACATGGCATTTTTTAGATGTTCTTTCTTATCAGTTTCAATGCTTCTTTGTGCGGACATTTAGGTTACTCTATAATTTCAGAGACTTGGGTATAGAGTCTGTGAAATGCATATTTTTGTAAATCATACTTTTCTGTGACCCTTATAACATATATGATTATTATTCTTTAACTGACAAAGGATTAAAACTTACAATTCTCGTTTTTATTTTGTAAGGTATGATGCCTGCATGGATGTGACAGACAGTGACCACAAGCCCGTCCGCTGTGTATTTAGTGTCAAGATTGCCCGGGTCGATGAGTCTGTCAGGAGACAAGAATTCGGGAACATCATAAACTCGAATAAGAAAATCAAAGTTTTGCTTGGAGAGTTAAGCAAGGTTCCAGAAACAATTGTCAGCACCAATAATATTATTCTCCAAAATCAGGATTCAACTATTCTACGTATCACAAATAAGAGTGAGAAGAACATCGCTTTCTTCAAAATAATTTGTGAAGGTCAATCTAACATCGAGGAGGACGGTCAGGCACATGATCACCGAGCAAGAGGCTCTTTTGGGTTTCCCCAGTGGCTGGAGGTTAGTTGTTCTTTCATGCTTGCAGTTTGGCTTTTCATTAAAGTCTTACTGTTCTGTTTCCTAAAATACAACACATAACTAGCATGTCCTAGACACTTAAATCATGTCGCGTGTCTTGAGAATTTCTTTGGAATCAATTTCACTAAACACTCTTATATCTGTAAACAGGTGTCTCCAGGAACTGGCACAATCAAACCAAACCAAATAGCCGAGGTATCAGTTCATCTCGAAGACTTCCCAACAGTAGAAGAGTTTGTAGACGGTGTTGCACAGAATTCTTGGTGTGAAGACACAAGAGACGAGGAAGTCATATTGGTCCTTGTGGTTCACGGAAGATTCTCGACTGAGACAAGAAAGCATAGAATCCGTGTGCGTCACTGCCCTCGTGGTGGACCTGCAAAGAACCATTTCAATGATAGACCCAAAACCTCGGTACAAATAAACGCTCTTCTTCGCTCCGATTATCATCAGCTAAGCAATACTCTTGATGTGGTTGAGCAGCTAAAGAACTTGCACAGTCCATAGATCCATTTTTAAGTGTACAGTGAGACGAACAGAAGGAGAAAGCAACCTCTTTGACGTGTTAAGTAATTGTAACTCGTTTTTGTGTGTTTAATGGGAAAATTTGTGTGGAAAAAAAAAGAAGAAGATTAGCTTCTTACGTTTTTTGTTAAAGAGGCTAATTACGTTGCTTATGCAGGGAATATGTTCTACAAGTGTTATTTTGTTTTAATTCTCCGTATGAGTAATGTGTAACATTATTGTAACTAATGATCATTCTGATACTTTATGTACTTATAAACGAAGCTCTTTTGAATTGGTATTTAACTGTAGTGCTTTGTGTTTTCTTAGTTTTGTCATTTGTGATTGTGTAAAACTATAGAAGCAATAATGAGTTACCACAATTATCACTTAAATTTATTTAATTATTATAATCTTAATGTGTGCACACATAACTTGATTAGTTTAACATATATCAAGTTGAGATAGAATTCATTGAAAAGCAATGTGATGCCTTAACTTTCAACTAAGCATGTACGATAGATCTCTTAAAGTAAGGCTTAAATAAAGAACATAAAACGAAAAAAAGCCCATACAATACATATACTACAAGTACAATGATAAGTTTAAAACAAATGATCGTTTAACTTCTTAACATTTGCAATTCTTATGAAATTAATTCAAATATTTACTCCATCAATCAGCATGCATATGGTTTAAAGCTTTAATAATCTTGAGATTACGTCAAAGCAGGATGTAAAAGCCTGTTAATACGATACCGTTTTAGTGGTACAACTTGTTTTGTGTGTACTGTTAATGCACATATTATTTGTATCTTTCTAAGAGATTAAAGATACAAATAATAACATAATAAGTTCAAATCAGCGACAACCAAAACACAGGAGTTTCAGGTTCTTAACAAATTGATTGTTTCTCAGATTTGTTATCTTTCTAAGAGATAAAAGATACCAATAATAATAAACCATAATAACAAAGTGACATCATCTGCTTATTGGGCATTAGCTGCTTCTTGGACATCAGCTGTTTCGGAAAGATCAAGGAGGTATGATACCCGAGCTTGATAGTCAACATTATTTGCAGAAAGACCACGTAGATTGCCTGACCACGTAGACAACATTATTCCCGTATTAAACTCCAATTGAGGCATTAAGTTGTTAATCACAGAACTAGTATCCAAGTGCCTCTGAATTCTCTTTTCAACTTCATTTAAATCACCCAAACCAGGGACACCATTACTTTCGAGATACTTCACAAACACTCTAACCAAGCTAAAAAAAGAAAATGGATTTATTAGAAACTCTAATGTAAAAAAAAGTCTCAAATCTTGTAAAAACCTAAATTTATCTATGGAACTCTGGTAATAGATCTCAATCATTTATGAAAATTAGGTTTTAACGTAGGTTATACATCTCAATCATCTATGAAACTTAGGTTCGCAGGCTAAATACAGCCAATAAACGGTGCTATACAACTCAATACAGCGCTATGCGGCTTAATACGGCCTATACGGCTTAATACAGCCACTTATACGGTGCCATTAATATAAATACGGTTGTCATTATGTTTTCATTTTTTTTTAGAGTTTGAGTTTAACATGAGATTCCTTTTATTTCTTTTGACAATTGTTTTTTTTTTAAGAATATTTTCACTGAGACATTTGTTTTTAGTGATATTATATATAGATATATATATTTGTAATATATTTATATATTATATATATATAATATATAATTACATATGTATTTTTATTAAAATATATTCACCGTATACAGTTAGGCGCTATACGGTGATCCACCGCCCGACTACCGCCTAGCGTATTTTAGAAAACTGAATTTAACTAATGGTGAAAAGGGTCGACTTTCTAAACCACAAGAAGACTTTTGTAGTCCCTTACCAATAGAATAATGAGAGTTTTATGTTAATTAAGGGACGATAAAAGATATAAGTACATATTTATGGGTCGCAAGCACATATACTTTAGTGATGCTCGATGTAAATCTATATATAATAGCAATCTCAATAAATGCATTTTGCACTTCTGAACGATTGTGTCTTTTTATCGCAACTTTTCATTAATTTTTTTTTTACTAAAATATATATTTTACAATTATGTTTTTTTTTTTAATATAAATTGCATTCTGAATGTCTTCTATGTTACGTCTTTTTATTGTAACTCTTGATAAACATCTGAAACCGTTTATTCAAATCATTGCAATATTTAGTTTATTTTACGAACAATTGCAACATTTGGTTTATATATTTAGTTTATTTAACGAACAATTGCAATTTTGGTTAATTTTATAAATAGCTATAACATTTAATTATCTACCGCAGCGTCTCTCAGTATAACGGTTCATAATTTTTTTTTTACATAAAATATATTTAATTGAGATTATAACCGTTTAATTGAACCGTTGCAACATTTGGTTTATTTGACGAATCATTGCAACTTTTGGTTTTGTTTTATGAACCCTTGTAATCTTTAGTTTATTTGACGAACTTGACAAACCGTTGCAGCTTTTGGTATATCGCTATATATATTTTTTTTTTTAACTAAAAAATATATTTTACGTTATGCTTTTTGAAAAAATTGCAATCCGAGTAAATGTTTTACACGGTTGCATCTTTTTATTGTAACTCTTCATAAAACAGCTGCAACCCGTTTATTTAATCCATTGCAACATTTAGTTTATTTCACGAACAATAGCAACTTTAAGTTTATTTTTATAAATCTTTATAACATTTAATTATCTACCGTCGGTGTAACTTTCCATAAAATTTTAATTCTTAATTTTTAATTACTAAAATATATTAATATGAGATTGTAACTATTTAGTTGAACTTGCAACATTTGGATTATTTGACGAATTATTGCAATTTTTGGTTTGTTTTACGAACCATTGTAATCTTTAGTATATTTGATGAATCATTGCAAATTGGTATATTTGACGAACCATTGCAGCTTTTGGTATATTTGATCATCGGTTACGAGAATTGGCGTTCTACTATATAGGGAAAATCACATTTTAAACCCTCAAAGTGTAACTGGGTAGCACTTCAAACCTCGAAAGAATTCTACTAATACTATAAACCACCAAAATTGTTTTACTAACACTATAAACCTCCAAACTAACTTTTATGTTTGCAAAGCCATAAAAGATAATGTAACAATCAATTTATGTTTGTTTAATATATATTTATTTAATTTAATTTAAATTTTAATTAATTTAATTATTTATTACAATTAATAAAAATCTATTAAAAAAAACTTTATTTTTTCCGTTTACTCATTGTCCGACCATGAAATTTCTTGATAAAATGTGGAATCTTTTAAACTGATCCATAAGCGTTTTCGCTCTCTCCATTGGATAAATTAGAATCTTATAATACCAATTGAATAAAATGATGGTAAACATATATAATAAAATGAATAAAAATATGAAAAATTGTGGTCGGACGGTGAATAGTCGAAGATGATGATTTTTTTTTTTACTTTTTTTTTTATTTATTGTCAAAATTGTAACAAATAATAAAATTAATTAAAATTTAAATTAAATTAAATACATATATATTAAACAAACATAAATTGATTGTTCCATCATCTCAATAAATGCCTTTTGCGTTTGTGAACGGTTGTGTCTTTTAATCAAAAATTTTGTTAAATTTTTAAAAACTAAAATTTATATTTTATAGTTATTTTTTGTTTTACAAATTGCATTCTGAATATCTTCTAATTTTTATTGTAACTCTTCATACACAGTTGAAACCGCTTATTCAAATCATTGCAATATTTAGTTTATTTTACAAACATTTGCTACTTTTTGTTTTATATATTTAGTTTATTTCACGAACAATTGTAATCTTTCGTTTTATTTTATAAATTACATTTAGTTTTTAATTTTTCATAAATTATTATTTTAATTTTTTAATTTTCAATTTTCAAAATGTATTTAAATGAGATTGTAACCGTTTAATTGAACCGTTGTAATATTTGGATTATCTGACGAATCCTTGCAATTTTTAGTTTTGTTTTACGAACCATTGTAATTTTTAGTATATTTGATGAATCATTGCAACATTTGGTAAATTTGACGAACCGTTGCAAGTTTTGGTATATTTGATATCTATAATCGTGTCTCTCGGTTAAAGTTCGTCATATTTTTTTAAAAAATATTGAATTATTAATATATATTTAAATGAATTGTTGCTACCGTTTAATTTAACATAGTAGTTTTTGGTTTATTTAACGAATCAATGAACATTTTGGTTTATTTATTAAACCGTTGTAACTTTTGGTTTATTATTTGATGTTTATTGCACTTGGGAATAGTTTTTAGGAACAAATTAATGTTTTCTAATATTAATATACTTAATAAATGCTTGTGAGGTTATCTTTATCATAATTTTCATAGAATCTATATTGATTGGATATTAAAAACAAAAAAAGTTATTACAATTCATTATGAATTTTTGTTTGATATTTGTTTAAACGATTTTTATAATATATTCTCTTGCGACATCGCGGGGGTCCTTAATCCTAGGATAGTTAAAAGAAAAAAAATCAAAAACTTCTCACAAAACAAGAAAAAGTAATATATATATATATATATATATATATAATTGAATAGGAAATATTTTTACGTAAATGTAAAAAATAGTCAAATTTGCTAAATCACGATTATACCAATAAGAACAGAATTATTTTCCGCTTCTACTATAATTTTAATTTTTAAGACGAACAAAAACTACGCAAATAATAATTATAAATTTTGTTTAGAACGTTTCATAATATATAGATCACATAAAATAACATAATTTAGAAATATTTTGACAAAAAAAACATAGTATAGAAAGCAATAACATTAAAATATGTTGTTTGGCTATCAATAAATGAGGTGATAGTTGGATTGATTAATCGAAAATATGGAGTTCCAAGACCATATATTTTGTAATAACTAAATATAATTATACTCAGAAATGGATTTTTTTTATTAACATAGCCTAGAAAATGAAAAATAATAATAATTAGTAACTGTCTCATAGAATGCCTAAAAATTAACTGAATAGTATACAACATTAAATAACCATGGGATCGAAATTAAGATTGTTCGTGGATATATAGTAGGGTGAATATCACTCTAGCATACTTTTCGTGATTTTCATATCAAAAAGACACTTTTCGAGTTTTTCAACTTAATTCCACTTTTCAACATTATTTAATACCAAAATGCCCCTGAATTATATTCATGTGCAAAGGAAAAAAGTTGAGATACAAACTTCTTCATCTTTTCTTCTCCTTCCACGTCAATTCTTTTTCTCTCATTCTCTTTTTTTTTTTTTTTTTTTTTTTCTTTTTTCTCTCTCTCATTTTTTTTTATTATCATTTTAGTTACTTAATATGACATATATTGTCTATTTTTTATATATAATCAATTAAGATTTATTTTTTTCTACATTTTAAGATCCATTGTTGCTATATTTTAAGTGAATAATTATATTACATATTATCCATTTCCAATTGAACATTTGTTTATCATTAAATGGGTATTCAAAGGTACTAGAACAAACATACTACACCAAAATTTATAACTACTGATCATCCAAATATATCCGTTAAACTTTGACCACATGAACGAATAAAGATAAGGTTTTTCGGTTCCGCCAAACTCTGATCAAGTGTTTGTTGTAACAACACCAATCACTGCTCCGAGTTCAGATCCGAGTGATGTGTATGTAACTTCGTTTAAATGAATAACACTAAACCCTAACCTCTACCTTATAAACCTAAACCGATATGCTATTTTTAAAAAATTTATAACACTAAATCCTAACTCCTACCTTATAAACAAAAAACCGATATGCAAGTTCTTTTAAATATATAAAAATATATCATATTCCCGACCTTATAAACCCAAATCGATATGTAAGTTTGTTTAAATGTATAAAATTATACCCTAACTCCTACTTATCAACCCAAACAGATATATAAGTTCGTTTAGATGTATAAAAATATACCATGATAAACTACTGACCATCCAAATATCTCTTTCAAACTCTGACGATATGGATGTATATAAAAAACGTGTCAATACAAACTCTGATAAAGTGTCAAGCAAGGGAATTCGTCCATTAGCGTTCGAACATATATTTGGTGTTTTAAAGAACTTTTGACTATATACCTGACAGTTCCAATTGTCATTCATCTACGTTCATCCGTTTTAAAACATATTTTGTTTCTAAGTGAATACAAACTACTGACCATCCAAACATATCTGTCAAACCCTATCTTAAATGCGAAACAGAATGGTAACAATATTTCCAAGGTTATTGGTTGTGTCCCAGTGGACGCCGAAAAATTAACATATTTTATATATATGGTCACGTTCACATGGATACTGGAAATGCAAAATTGATTCAAGATTAAAAACTAATTAATAAAAGACATTAACTTTCTCATATAAAAGAGATGGACATAAGAAAAAACCTTACAAAATCAGACAAAAAGGAGTCTTACTATTACTACGTTTTGTAGTTCTTCCAAGCCCAAAACCAATGTTGGATGAGATGAGAACATCGGATTAAGAGAATTTTAGGATAAGCCTTTACGAACGAACACAAACAAAATTGTGTGCTTAATGTTCCGACGCAAACACAATTCCTCAAAGATTTATTGTTTTGATAACAAAAGATTCGTGCATTTCATCGATTCCACCACCCCTTATCCATGCAATTTATCATCCCTTCATAGTGAACAAATGTTCAATCACATAAAAATAATGTGTAATGTGGAGGAATATGGATTTTGATTAATTTGAATCAAGTAGTACCCGATAGCATCTGCTTCCCAGGGACTTCACGTAGCAATTCGGAACCACCAAATGACAAGTTTCGTTATAATTTTGATTAAGCTCGCAAGCTTAACTTCAAACTTATCATTTTTGTCCATAAAACCATGTCCAAACGATGTATTCCATATGATCGGACGAGTTGTTTCACCATAATGGCTTCCGTCTCTTAGTTCTCAACTCAAGAAAAAAAGGATATATAATTGTCGAACTAAAGCACTGCTTACCAAGGAAGTAGTTGAAACCGCCCACTACAGGAAATGTGGGTATTGATAGCACTAAAAGATAGCGTTTTTAATGTCTCTGCTATGTTTGACTTATTCGATAGCATTTTGTGAATTGTAAACGCTATAAATGATTGAAGCGGGATAAATGAAATTCACGCGGCCAAGTTTCGGGTTACTAAAGTGTAATTCCCGCTATTGAAAGTGTTAAGAGGGAAAAATGAGAAATTTGGCTAAGGCAAAATAAATTAAAACAAGAAAATCACTTTTTCATTTTTTTTCCTAAGGCAAAAATCACTTTGTCTCTCTCGATTTCTCTCGATTTGTCACAGTCAACAACAGGGATCTTAACTTCGGTCAACGCCGCAGATGATGGGTCCAGTAGTTTTGGAAAAACCAACCTGACCGGAGTTAGAATTTATCCGACATTGAGTCGGCGATGATTCTCATCGATCGGAGTTGTGTCCCCAATTCGCGGAGATGCCCAATCTTCCTTTAGTCGCAGGTAAAGCCTCCATTTTTGGGTTTTGTGTCTGTTTCTTAGAGTAACACACATCCTCTGGAATTGTTTGTGGTCACTTAATGTAAATCTAGCAATCTAATTGTGCTCTTGACCCCTTGAATTGCTGCAGTTCTTTCGTTTGCTCTCAGAATCTTGGTTTGAGCGGTGGAATCAGTGGTTTCAGTGCACCTGAAGCTCTGCCAAATGTTTGTGAAAATGCCACTCCTTCTTCCATCAAATCTTTCAACCAGGTGAGATTTTGATTTTAATCCCTTGTTTCTAGGTCTTTGATAAATCTACTAGTTAATATCTGTATCTGTTTTTTTTTTTCTGACTTATAGATTGACTCACTTGCTTCATGCTGACTAAACATGTTTGGTCTTATATGTTCTTTAAATTTCATTTGTATGGCTTGGATTTGAGTGACATTGTATTACGTATTACTTGATTGGATTTTAAAGAATTTTAGTTTGTTGAGCTTCCAATGGCTTTGAAGATAGATATCTAGATATTGAGATTACTATGTTCTCATAATGTGTTTGATCTGTTCTATTTTTTTTTCTCTCAGTTGATTGAGACTTTGATTGATCGGGTTGATCTATCTGAAGCTGAGGCTGAATCATCTCTCGAGTTTTTGCTGAACGAGGCAAACGAGGCACTAATTAGTGCCTTTCTGGTTCTCCTGAGAGCTAAAGGAGAGACATACGAAGAAGTAAGTCAAGCTAGGCGTATACAAAAAACATACATAATTCTAAATTATAGCACTTCACTAAGTAAAGCACTTCACTAAGTAAACAAACGATGTTGGGTAGATTGTGGGGTTGGCTAGGGCAATGATGAAGCATGCCAGGAAAGTGGAAGGATTAGTCGATGCTGTGGACATAGTTGGAACAGGTGGTGATGGAGCAAACACAGTCAATATATCAACTGGATCTTCAATACTTGCTGCAGCTTGTGGTGCAAAAGTAGCAAAGGTAATAGAGGATTAAGCTACAGATTAATGGAGAAAAGAAGCTGACTTTCAATGAGTTTTTGAAAGACCCATCTGGCATGGAGGCTGTGATCAACGCTAAGGCTTTGCAGAGTTATCATTTAGTTGAAGATACTGATGATACTTACAGCAGGTTCTTTCTTTAACCCTCTAGTTCAATGTTCATAAGACAAAATTTTCATACTTGTCTTGCATAAAGGTCGTTTGCATATGTTTTAGGATCTGTATTGCTTTGATTGTCATCTGTAGCTTCTTAGTTTGCTCAGTAGCTGCAGAAATTTTGATGTCCTAGAACTGTTAATAGATATTATTTGCTCCACTTATTTATTTCGGATTTATCTTTGCTTGTTCTCTAATTTGGCTAAATTGATGATTGATTCACATATATCTTTTTGCGAATAGTGATACTGTCTCAATACGATCCCTTTATATGCTTAAGTGTATGTACAAGCATGAACTAAGATCTGAAGATAAAAAGAATCTGAGAAGTCTAATTGACAAACAACAACTTTGCCAATTTTTAAGCTGTATAATATGTGAGATTCTCCAATTTGAATGTCCTCTGCAGGAGGAAGTAGTTTTGGTTGTCCAGAGAATGCTGCAGCTTCTATAATTAGGTAAATACACATAGGTTCTGTTCACATGTTTCATTATGTGCATATGAATATGTTTAGATATAGCTCAGTAGTAATAATCAGGTAATAAATTGATTAGATATAGCTCAGTAGTAATAATAAATTGAATGTGTGCTCTAAGTATCATAGTTCGTGGTTTCAGATCATGTGTGCACAGAGACATTAAGTCTAGCAACATTCTGATTGATGACAAATTCAATTCTAAAATTTCTGAGTAATATGTGTCAGTGCACTGAGTAATGCCTATCATTTGGCACCAAACTCTTCTAACCTTCGTGCAACTGTAAGGAAGAAAGAGTCATTCAGCTTCTTTTGCCTAGCAAAATCACTATCTTTGTGTTGAATCCTCTATTTTTGTTGCAGGTACAAGCATGAACTAAGATCCTGAGTTTTACAGCTTTTATGCTCCAAGTATATATGAAAATGTTCATGTTGCAGAGGTTTGAACAAAAATTTCAAGATTCTGAGTCATTACCACTTGTTCCCACCACCAAAACGTTTCTCAGGTAAACTCTATCACTATTACATTTCCTATCAAAAAATTTCGAAAAAGTGTTAAGGTCATTTTCTTGTTTTGTGTTTCAGGCGATTCATTCAAGCAGCACAAGCGTCTCACAAGGTGGTTCCCGATATGGAGATGGAGTTTCTAGCAAATCAAGTTATAAACGTGTTTATTTAACATTTGTAAACTTCAATTGACATTTTGTAATTGTCGTTTCATGCATTTGATTTCAATTTCTCTAGTTCTGTATATAGCTTGGATGTGTATAAGAAACTTATTAGATTATGTAATATTAGTATTGTGAAATTAGATTATGGTAATGGTACATTGTGTAATATTATGGTATATATTGGTACATTTTGTAATATTATGATAAAAAAATTAAATTCCTAAATTAAGTCTATAAACCCTAAATTAAAGTTAAAATCCTAATTAAATTAAATCTTTAAAATCCTAATTAAATTAAATCTTTAAACCTTAAATTAAAGTTAAAATCCTAATTAAATTAAATCTCTAACCCTAAACCCTAAACCCTAAATTAAAGTTAAAATCCTAATTAAATTAAATCTTTAAAATCCTAATTAAATTAAATCTTTAAACCTTAAATTAAAGTTAAAATCCTAATTAAATTAAATCTCTAACCCTAAACCCTAAACCCTAAACCCTAAACCCTAAATTAAAGTTAAAATCCTAATTAAATTAAATCTTTAAACCCTAAATTAAAGTTAAAATCCTAAATTAAAATCCAAAAACTATCTAACTTGAGTAAAAAAATCTAAACCCCAAAGTTTAAACCCTAAACCCTAAACTATGCCCTAGTGTTTATGAACATATAAGTTAGATAGTTGGAATACTAATTTATATTAATTGTTCTTAATTTTAAAATTTTATACTTATAAGAAAAAATATTCTAAAAATTGAAATACTTATATTGAATTTTTAAAGAAATAATTTCTATTTTTTTCATTAATAAACAATTTTATATGATAATTTTCTGATTTTTTCATTATTAGCCAATGAGAACTCACCTCCCACATTGTGGGACGAATCCTACACCGTTAGATCGCGCCGACTTTGATCTGAGCCGTCCTTTCTTATTGTTAACGTGATTAATATACACCGTTGATCTGTCTCGCTGATTTGATCTGAGCCGTTCATGTTCTTAGCCAATAAGGAGTAACTATCGAGATTGCACTCTGGGCTTATTCTCCACCGTTGATGAATTTAATCCGACGGCTAAACGTTTCTCCTTCTTTTCTTTTTTTTTGGTTAAAACTTCTTTTCCTTTTGGCTTTCTCTTCCTTAGTACGATCTGTTCTTAGATCTTACATCTTATGGGATAGGTTAAAACTTTCAGTCTTCTTCTTCTTCGTTGAGATAGGTGAGCTCATCGACCAACAATGGCTTCCTCTGCAACAGCCCCAAATTCGCTATCTTTCTTCTCCTCTTCTCTCTTTTTATCTTCCTCTCACCAAATCCCTAAAACCTACATTTCCGTTTCAAAATTCGGCTCCGGCAAAGCATCGAAACCGCTCTCTGTTGCATCTCAGCTAGCGACTCTTCCAATCATCTCATTCGAGGGAGAGAAGGTCGGGGAGACTTATCTGGACCTCAAAACGGCGCCGGAAGATACCACGCGTGCCGTTGTTCAAGGCAGATTTCAATCGTGTATTTGGGTTTACGGGTCCAGTCATCTCTGTGACGGATATCACAAGGAGGAGATTAGATAAAAAGTCAGATTTATGTTCCTGAATTTGTAGACGAAGGCGAAGAAGATCTTGGCAATTTTAAGGAACCTACGACTGATTTTAATGACAAAGTAGGGAAGAAGAGACAGAGGAAGAAAGATGAGTCTGGTCTTGAGAAGACGAAGAAGAAGAAGAAGAGAAGAAGCAAGATTCTATTGAAAATTCCAGCAGAGGTTCAGGAGAAGTGGGATTCAATTACAAACAACGAGAACTCCAAGGTTTGTTTCTTTGTTTGTTGTCTAAAACTTGTTGAGTTTTTATAGGAATTTGCTAATGAGTAAATCTGTTTTACAGGTTATGCGAGATGGAATGATTGTGCAGTCAGGAAGATACGACGAATTAGTGAGCTCCGAGTTAGATTTTGGGGAACTGGTAGCAGCGCACGAGACATCAATGGAGCAAGTTGAAGCTGGGTCGGCATCAGCCACTGCAGCAAATGTGCCAATGGCATCACCAAGAACACAGAGAACTATTTCAATAGAGTCTCCGCGTCTACCACCAACACCAAAATCTCCCAAAATACATAGAACTACTTCAATGGAGTCTCCAAGAATACTTAGAACTACTTCAATGGATTCTCCTCGTTTAGGTGAGCTAAATGATGAAAGCATCAAATAGTTTCTCGGCTCCAACATCCCAGAAGATGGATCAAGACTGATCAAAGAAGTCGATGATTTGGATGATGAAGCTTTTGATGATGATATTGTTTATGTTAGGGATGATTGTGAAGGTTTGTTAGTGGTAGATTGATAGGTATGTTTGTGGTTTTTGTAAACAATGAAATTTGAAATGGGTTACTAAACATTTTAATATTTATATATTTTGTATTAATTTTAATGGTATTTTTTTTTTACAAATATTCGAAATTAATTTTTTTTACAAATATTATATTGAAATTAAAAAATAATTCGTAATTATTTATTATTTTGAATAATTTAAAAACAAACTAATAACACAAAACATTTGCTATCTTTGCTATAGGTAAAATCTAATTAACGAGTTTTAATAACATCTTTATCACGCTATTATAAACATTAACAATTGCACAGAAGACAACGCTATCGTTGTATACTTAACTATTGCACAACGCAAAACCACTATCAAAAGTGTCCGACTTTCTATAACGGGCGATGTTAGAGCGCTTAAGGAAACGCTATGGTAGATGAATAATTGCGTTTTTCGGCCGCTATTAATACCCACATTTCCTGTAGTGGCCACAAGAATTGGTTTCTCGGGTTAACTACCTTATCAATCCAAAACACTAAACCCTAAAACCCTAAACCCTACACCCTAAACCCTAAACATTAAACCCTAAACCCAAAACCCTAAAATTTAACCTCTAAACCCTAAACAATAAACCCTAAACCCTAAACCCTATATTTTAATCTCTAAATCAAAAACCCTCTATCGGTGACTTTTAAAGTGGTGTTGTCGATATGGTCATCATGTGATCCATGCCAAGTAGTCGTTTCATATTGATACATATATCGTTAACTGTTACACTAAAACACTAAACCCAATCTATTGTTCGAATCCATTTGGTTATGGTATAAAATAACAATATCACTTTTTTAAGCCGGTGTGAGTTACTAGTTGACCACATGAAAAATGTATTATCAATATCCATGTGGACGTGACCATATACATTGACATCTTTTAATTATCGGCGTCCATTAGGATATGACCATAAACAGTGATCAGAATATAAGTAACCACACCCCTATATGATTGACCAAAGATCTGATATACAAGTAGAAGAATCATAAGCTCAATACCCTTCACAAAGTGACTAGGGGAATAGAACCTATAGTTCTCAGCAAATTTCGCATGGAAGACCACAAACCCGCGCCCAGTTCCTCTATACTCTACGCCTCCATGAAACAATGTCCTTCCGTAGTAATGTGTTTTTGTCCCGAGCTGAAACGTGAAAAAGACGGAAGCAAAAAACATTTCGTATTCTGAAATCTCTGTTCTAATTTCTCTCTGAGGTAATTCGTCGAACACATGAGGACCAAACAACCATACCTAAATGGCGCTTCCTACGGACCATCAATTCCACCGCCGGCTAAAGCTCACCGTAGCTACGACTCACCTGGATTCGGATGCTGTTGCTTCAGCTGCCTCAGAAGCTGTCTCCGCTGCATCTTAAGCCTGATCTGCAACATCCTCGTAGCTATAGCCGTAATCCTCGCAATCACCGGTTTCATTCTCTGGCTAAGCTTCCGTCCAAACGCCGTCAAATTCTACGTCGCCGACGCTAATCTAAACGGATTCAGCTTCGATTCAAACAACAACAGCAATCTCCATTACAGTCTTGATCTCAATTTCACAATTCGTAACCCTAATCAACGAGTCGGAGTTTACTACGATGAGATCTCGGTGAGTGGCTATTACGGTGATCAGAGATTCGGATCTGTGAACGTTTCGTCGTTTTATCAAGGACATAAGAATACGACGGTGATTTTAACAAAAATTGAAGGACAGAATCTGGTGGTGCTCGGCGAGGGAGCGAGAACAGATCTGAAGGAGGATGAGAAATCTGGGATTTATCGGATTGATGCGAAATTGCGGCTAAGTGTTAGGTTTAAGTTTTGGGTGATTAGGTGAAACGTGAAAAAGACGGAAGCAAGTTGTAACCATCTGGATCTCTTGAAATAGACTTCTTGAGAGTTAAAAGATCAAACCCTTCACCGTTTAGAGCATTCAATTCGCCATTGAAGTTCCAGATAAGAAGAAACAGGAATAAAAGAGATCCCACCGACATTTCGGAGGAATATAACACTACAAGAAAGTAGCAGGATTTGGACAAGAATTTGCTTTTGGTAAGGGAGAAATCAAAAATGAGAACAGTTTGGGGAGATTGATGAGAGAATTAGAGAGAGAAGTGAGAGAGAGTGTGAAAACATGAAAAAGGGACTGTGAGAGACATTGATATTCGTGAATGGTAACGAATTTTTTTAATTCTTTGAACAAAAAAAAGGGTATTTAAGACTTTATCACAGAGAGAAAACAGTTAAAAGATGAAAGTGTGTTATAGTGAAAGAGAAGTTGAGAAAGTATGCCAAAGTGATATTATTCCTATATAGTAATATAGTACATACTAAAATTACAAAAGAATATGGACAACTTACACGCTTTAAAGGTTAAATTTCTAAACATGTAGAGATTTTGGAGAGATCGTGGCGACAAACTCTATCGCGTAATTTCATCCGCAACAAGGAGTTCTTCTTTCACTGATGTGTAACTCAAGCAGTATAAACGATGTAACTCCAGACTGTATCTGTTGAAAGTGAATGATTTGGGTTTCAAAATCTAGTGCACACTTGTTCTACAAGATTTGCCCCATATTGCGTCATAGTATAGAAAAAAGTAAGATATGCATCAGAAGTTGTAACAACAAAAACTTATGCAACACATATTGTTTCTTTGTGAATATGTTAAAACATAGAATCTATGTAAAAAAAAAACTAATAATAGACCTATAAACACTTTTCTCCAAATCTTATGCATAGTCGAAGTTACAAGGAGCTTTACACTAAAGTACCTATACTTTCAAAATTGAAACTTGATATCAATTCTAAAATGTTCTTTTCTTGTCTTCTTTGGTTTGATTTGGTATTTTATTTATTGTAGAAGCTAGGAAATGGTATAATGGGGTTTATGGATGGACTAATTCCTAGTTGAATTAGAGATATATAACATTTTGTAAGTTAGATATTACATCACCAAAACTAGCTTAGACGACATAAAAATTGAGAATATGTCGTCATATAAAGTTTATATATATATATATATATATATATATATGTATATATATATATATTGTGATATGTTTTGATCGTTTCACTTAGGTTTATTTTTTGTTATTAAAAGATCAAACTCATCAAATTTATTGTGTTTATCCGCCGATTCTCTTAGAACAAACATTTCGAAACATAACATAAGAAAGTTTGTGCGAAATTTCAATTGTGTCAATGAAGAGAATTTAAATTCGATTAAACTATTTGTGAAAGGTATGTGCTAATAATACAACATTTTTTATACATTCATTTGATTTCATTATAAGTTTTTAGATCTTTTCATAAAATTTTTGTTGTTTTTATCAATGAATATTCTTATTATCTCTTAATTACTTCTTGTTAATTTGTTTGTTTGTTTTCTTTTCTTTTGTTTGATTGTTTGATGTCTATGTTTTGTTTAATCATTTTTTCTATAAAACTTTTTCGAAGAAAAATTTTTAATCTATAAATCTATCATCTTTAGGGGTGGGAGAAGAATACGTTTGATACCTTGTCCAATCCAATCCGAAAGGTAGAAGTAGATGAAGGTTTTTTATTAGAAAAATAGATTTCTCCGTATACAAGTTCTCTGTATGGATCCAAAAAAAAATTAAGATTAGGATATCGAAATTTGATTTAGATCTACTTCCAAATATAATTTTATTAAAATATATGTATGATAAATGTAAATATTAAAAATATTTTTCAATGTCTTAGAAAATATGTGTGGATTTATTTAGAATAACTTAATAAATTTTTTTAAACAAATTAAAATTTAAATGAAATTTATTTTACAATTTCTTTTTGTAATTAATATTATTATTTTAATTATTTATGCCAATTTCTACATATATGAGATCTTGATACTCCGTACCCAATCTGGTTGTTCTTCAAAATTATTTTATATAATTACAAAGTATTACTAGTTATGAAGTTTTAAATGGTTTGACCAAAAAAATGTTTTCATAGAAATAAGCATAATTTCTCCATATTTAAAAGATTTATTTTAATTTATTCCACTACCATATTATACTAGTCAAAAGATTCTTTATTAGTCAAAAGATTTTTTTTCAAATTATTATTTCTCTCATTTTACCATTTATTCTACAAATTTTCAGTCAAACATAATAATATTCTTGCCTAGAAACTTATACAATAGAATGGTAAAATGGAAAAAAATATTAAATTTTTTTATCTGACTAGTACAATATTATGGTTAAATAAATCAAACAAATATTTAAAATGAATGTTTATACAAATTATAAATATTACCAATTTATATTTTTGTTTCCTTCTTTGACTTTTTCACCGATTATTTAAGACGGAAAAAACCACTAAATTCCTCACCATTCCAACTTTTGCTTTCTCTATCTTTTTTTGAGTTCCCAAATTTTCCTCCTAAATTGTTATATTACTCTAGATTGAGTTTCTGTGTTTTTCTCAAATGTTTATTCTCCTTGAGCGATAGCTTCTGCGCGGTAGTACTTCGCAATGCGTAATTTTGAAAATATGTATGCATATAAAAACACGTAAAGAACTCATAGAATGCGGGTATTGCCAAGAATAGAGTTGCAAATATTGTCAAACAATATTATTATCAAAGGATTGGAAGGGCCAATCTGATATATGTTACATGTATTTTAAACAATTATATTTAAAATACATGTTACATATGTTAATTTTGACCTTTCAAACTCGTTGATTATATCAGTGTTCGACAAGATTAGCTAGCTGCTATATTTTTTTGTTATATACATATTCTTTGAGTTGCATTTATATGCATACATATTTCAAAAGTTACCGGTTGTGAAGTACTACAGTGCACAAGCTCTCGCTCAACGATTTAAAACTTTGTTTGCTCACCTTGTTGGTAGAGGCATCCAAGAATTATTGATTAGACAGAAACTGAAGAAACTTGTGAGAATTTAAGATTTTGTTTTGAACGTTATCTTATCAAATTACTAAGGAGCGTATAATGAAATTTACGATTATATTCGTTTACCTACTAAAAAGTTGGAAATGTAAGAAAATAATAGATGAATCTTTATAATCGATATTATTATTTTTATTAATTTTAGCAAAGTTTTACGAATCGATCCGAGTAGTTTTTTTTTTATAGTAATTTAAATATCAAACATTTCATAGTAAAAGCAAGTCATTCTAAATCACCCATCCTCTCTAAGCCTCTAATTGATCCCACTCGTAGAAGGAAGTCATTCTAAATCGTCTTATACATAATTCAAGTCATCCAAGATAACCTGTTACTTTTATTTATAAAAAATTCAAACCCAATCCATTTTGAAAACGTTCGACCCGATTCGTTTTATTTTTACTTACACTCGTTTTAAATAATATTATTAGAAAAACAAATAATATTTTTAGAAAAACATATGAAAACAGAGAAAATAATTTATTTTGATTTTCTTTTATATTATCAGTTTTTGTTACTAATATTTTGTTTTGATTCAATATTATGATTATTTTTTTGAAATATTACCATAACCATTTTTTTCTAAACGTGTCTTAGGCCACCACACGTCTAAAGCACGGCACTAACATGGATATATATAAATATAATATTATATATATATATATATTATTAAAAATAGGAGACACAACGGAGTTTGCGACATATTAGTTACTCAACTTAATAAAAAAGAGAGTATGATTTTTCAACGTTGCGTACGGAGGCTCCAACATTACTTGGAAACCAAGCAACTCGTTTTCAAATACCGTAGAGAAATCAATGGCGCCGCGCGCCGTTTGCTTCATACTTTGATTCTTAAACCACAAAGAAACCCTCATCACTTTATCCAAGACCTAACAAACTTATATATACACATGTGCACACTTCAATCTTTCATCGAAAAATACAATAATCTTAAACTTTAAATCCTTCCAATTAAAAAAAAACACAAAATGGCATTGTTTCTAAGCCTTGTTCAGGTCTTTAGCATCGTTATAACAATCATTATGTCACACTTTAGTCAGTTTGACGCAAGAACAAGTCTTAACGTTCTGAGTTTTGGCGCAAAACCAAATGGCATGGTAGACTCAGTAAAAGCCTTTTCGGATGCATGGGATGCTGCTTGTGGAGTGGCAGATTCAGTCGTGATTTACGTACCGAAAGGAAGGTATTTGGTTAGTGGGGAGGTTCGGTTCGAAGGAGAAAGTTGTAGAAGCAGTGAGATAACCCTAAGGATTGATGGGACTTTAATTGGTCCTCAAGATTACAAGTTGCTTGGGAAAAAAGAAAACTGGTTTAGTTTTAGTGGTGTTCACAATGTTACGGTTCTTGGAGGTTCTTTTGATGCTAAGGGATCAACCTTGTGGAGTTGCAAGGCCAATAATGGTTACAATTGCCCTGAAGGTGCAACGGTATGTGTAAGTCTTAAATTATCAATTTATGCATGTCCTTTTTTTTGTTTGTTTTTTGGTCAACAACATATGCATTATCAAAATTTTAAATTTTAAATAAGAACGTAATAATACATTATATTTTACTTTGCAAATAATACTCTATTATAAATGTATGAAACACACAAGAACACAATAGCAAATAAACAATCAAAATTTAACATTGGTTATTATATAAAATGTAGACATTGAGATTCATGGACTCATACAACGTGAAGATCAAAGGAGTATTATCATTGAATAGCCAATTATTCCACATAGCAATAAACCGTTGCAGAAACATAAAGATTGAAGATGTCCGAATCATAGCACCAGATGAGAGTCCTAACACAGATGGCATTCACATTCAATTATCTACCGATATCGAAGTCCGAAATGCTTCCATCAAAACCGGAGACGATTGTATTTCGATCGGACCAGGTACAAAGAACCTTATGGTTGATGGGATCACTTGCGGTCCTGGACATGGGATTAGCATTGGGAGCTTAGCAAAGTCCACAGAAGAGCAAGGCGTGGAAAATGTGACTGTGAAGAGGGCTGTGTTTGTACGGACGGACAATGGACTAAGGATAAAGTCGTGGCCACGACATAGCAACGGGTTCGTGGAGAGGGTTCGGTTCTTAGGGGCTCTTATGGTTAATGTCTCATATCCTATCCTCATTGATCAGAACTATTGCCCTGGCGATTCTTCTTGCCCTTCTCAGGTCCGTTTCATATACCTTTATCTTGTTTTTTTTTTTTTTAATGTTACTCTTTACTCAAATAATTACTTTAAAATCTAACCAAATATTTGACTCAACTATTTGTAAGAAATAATGAGTTTGATTGGTTTACCTCAACAATATACCACATATATATGATTGTTACCAATCACAAAAGCGAAAAAATTGGCGGTTACAAAAATTTAATTATATATGAAATTATGAATTTTCAGGAGTCGGGAATCAAAATAAACGATGTAATATACAGTGGAATCATGGGAACGTCGGCCACAAAGGTTGTCATAAAGATGGATTGCAGTGAGCAAGTCCCATGCACTGGTATTCGAATGCAGGCAATTAATCTAACTTATTATGGTGAAGCAGCAGAGACTTCTTGCACAAATGTTTCTGGTAAGCAACTTGGTTTGGTTACACCTAGTGGATGTCTCTGAAATCTATACGTTTGTTCAGACCAAGATTTGTAGAATAAAACATGACACTGGTAAGTTGTACATAATATATATGTATATTTATCAAAACCCATAATTATTATTATAGACTCTGTAACCATTGTAAATGATTATTTGTATTAAACATATGGTAGTATCTACTAATCTGTAATTAAATAAAAGAGGAACTCAATCGTTTTTACGCAAAGGAAACATTGATGCAATGCACATATTACAAACTTAGACATTCTTAAAGGAGACAAAGAACAATTAAAAACATATATAGTAGTAGTGCTTCATAAGCAAAAGTTTGACAAAAAGAATCAACAATACAACATATATAGTAGTAAAGGATAAGCAGGATGGGTGACCTTGCGGGATGTGATTGTCGGAACTGTGTGAGTGACGACAAAAACAGAGGTAAAGATAATGTGGTTATTTGTAGGGTCGGTAAACAAGTCTATAAAGCCTTACCGAGATCGCCCAAGTTCTCATTAGACGACGGTAGTGTTGGAATTGTGAATCCTAGATCAAATCCAGTAAGAAGAAAAGCGTCATGAGAAGAAGAAGATGAAGAAGAAAGAAGAAGAGAAGAAGTGTTGTAAATCACTCAATCTTGTAAGTTGTTTCTTTCTTTCTCTCTTCTTTTGCATATAACGTTTTCTCTTAAAACATTCTCATTTTCATTAAAGTTCTTAATCTTATAAGACACATACTTATAGAACATACATCACACACTTGCACTCTACTACTAGTACCTTAGGCCACACCCCTAGACGTAGAACTCACATTAGCCACCTTCCTAGCAGCCACTCTACTTTAATTGGGACTCTAACTCCTTGTTTTACTCCTTTTAGACACTTAACATCAACCTTAGCCTAAGACATAATCATAATTAACTAGTTGGGCCTTATAATCCATTGGCCAATTACCACAAAACAAAACATAACAAAACAAGACCAACTCCCTTTAGTTGACTTCTAATTCTCTCTTTGACTTTACCTTCTTCTTCTCCGATCTCTTCTTCGTCGACTTCTTCCTCTCCTTAGTTCTTCAGCTTCTCTTCAATCACCTTCTTCTCATTCTTGTTATCTCTTCCTTTTGCAGAGACAATCAAAAGATCAATTCTCAACAAGAATAAGTTGTCGTGACCAAAGGAGGAAGAAGAGTCAACGACACAGAAAAAAGCAAAGTCAAAATAAAAAAAGTGATGGGCTTCGTGTTTTATTGTAATGGGCTGCAGATAAAACAGGCCCAAGTAAAGAAATGTTTTGTGTAGTTAGAGTATAACTAAGTGTTATGTTGTAAGTCTAGAGGAGTGATGTTAATTGTTGTTAGAGTCTCAATGAGTAGTGTGGGCAATGGCGGACCAAGGAATTTTTTTTACCCAGGTCATTAAAATATGAAAGGGAAAAAATTAAACCAAATATGTCAAAACGGTGACTTGAACTCGAGGTTGGGGAGGTCATGGACACACATATACCAACTCAGCTGCTGATTTTTAATTGGTTTCTTACACATACAAAAACCTTATATCATTATTTTACCAGGTCAGTTGACCTCCCTCTTCTCTAAGTGGGTCCGCCCCTGAGTGTGGCTACACACAAGTAGTGAGGCCTGTGTAAGAGTACCTAGAACCTAGAAGTATGGTCTAGTGTAAGAGATGATTAGGTAGTGTGTACTAAGTAGTGAATCTACTATAAGTATGTGTTTGTGTCTTGTAAGGAATCCATGCAAGATTATTAACAATGTAGTTTCATTTGCTGCTGTAAAAGGATGCTTCAATCCCACAAAATGGCCATACTTTCTCAATCGATTAATAATCACCAGAATGGAATTCACACCTTGAGATGCTGGTAAGCCTCCACAAAATCCATACTCTTTACGAATTAGGATCTTTTACAAATATTGTTAATTAATACCCAATATTTTAATACCCAATGTTATTAGATCCAATAATCTAAAAGACGTCGTTCAATGTTTGTTATTCATCTAGGTTAAGCTTCAGGGTTCTATATAAATTTGTTCACCTTGGTTATTTTATTTTCAGTTAATTTAGAAGACGAATATTTCAAATGGATCAATTGTATTTGATGCAGCGTAAGCTACACTTGATGGGCCTTATCCGATGTTTGCTTGCCATCAAAGTTGGTGTTGGTTTTATTTTGCAATTTTTGTTTCGATTAGGATAATCTTTCATTTAGTTTGACTTTATATTCTACCCTTAGGATTAAGTTTTGTGAGTCTTTACACATCTCTATAAATAGAGGTTGTGATCACCTATGTACTCCATCTTTGATTTGATAATAAGAAAACCCAAAAAACAGGCAATTTAAATTGCCCAAAAGATCTTGCCATGTAGGACCTGAGAGGAGGACTCTCGACTCTATCTCCTTCAAACTCCGTTCGTTAAATCCACCGGTTACTCACGCCTCTGTTTTGTGCTTTCCAAAACAGAGCCATCGTCTTCAGTCTCGTTCCTCTGTTTTGTCATGTCAAAACCGAGCTCTTGATATCATGTCCTCTCTTCGTTTCCGCCCCGCATCAGTATTTTATAACTATTCTTGTGTGATTTTGATATCATCGGAAAAAAGAAAACCCGAATTCGATTAACCATTCACAATAGGTATGCTCATTTGATTTTGTACCAAATTTGTGATGTGGTTGTTGTTGTTGTTGTTATCAATTCTCTAGTTTTTTTTTTTTAATGTTTATTGATCGAAAAGGAGATATCAAATTCAGTTAACCTTTAACAAAAGGAATGTTTATTCGATTTCATTTTAAGTTTTTAAATATGATCATGTTCATGTTATCAATTCTCTGATAATCTAATCTCTCTCTTTTTTTTTTTACATCGAAGAAGAGATTACAAACATAACTAGCCAAAGGTATATGAATTCGATTTCATGTCAAGTTTTCAAATACTTGAATGCTATTCGTCTGCTCTTGTAATCAGTTTTCTGATTATCTATATTTTTCATTATTTGTATGTTCTTTTGCAGTTTATTTGTATTGTTTATTGTTTGGGGTTTAGATTCATGATTTCTTATATTACAAAAGTAAAAGAATGGGTTTGTTAGAAAACCTATTTAAATTTCATATGAAACTTTGTCAAATAATATATATATATATATATATCATCTCATTTAGTATTAGAATGAGTTTTTAAGGTTTCTCAAAACGTGTCATCTGTACCATGGTTTTATTGCAGAATTCTTTGATTCAGAATAGAAATAAAGAAGCATATCTCTCAATTCAAATATTTGGCGTGAAATTAGTTTTCAAATGTCTTTCATGCTTTTACTTCTTTTCCTTTTCGGATTTAATATTATAAATGTATTTTTGAATTTATATCAAGTGGTTGTTCTCTCAATTACTCTATATGAATTTTAGATTGATTTCTTTGTATCAAAATATTAGAAAAGCTCTGTGTATTAAAAAAATGTATATGACATTTGTATTACATAAAGAAGAGTTATTAAATGCGACTAAAGAATCCATAAAAACAATATTAGGAATATGTTTCTTGTTTTAGTTTTTTTTTTATTTATTAAAAAAATTCAATTGTTTTCATCATTGAGTTTTCTTTGACCATTGTGTGTTTTGTTATCATTTTAGTTTTTAGATATTTATACTAATCATTGCTTGATAATCAGGTATACATATTCCATATACAAATCACAAATCTTTGCATGGAGTATCTAGAAAACTGTATGAATCAAATTCATATAAAAAGGATATGTAACTCGTGTTCTTTGTCATTTTTAACTCTTTTTACATTCGAATTAAACACTTATAACGCAAGAGGATTTAGGATTTACGATATCATGTACATTTAGATTATAAGTATGTACTACACTCCCAATTACATTCCAAATACATTAGTAACTTTTAAGTTCAGATGATTGGTGAAATACAAATGTATTATTAAATGAATAAAAAAGTGAATGAGGAAGTGCAACACTTTAGCAAACGTTTTACTAAACATCAACAATTTAGAATATGTAGATAACAGAAGGTTAGTAATGTTCACTTATAATTTTGTTTTATGATATTGGATAAAGTTTGTTTTATGATATTAGATAAATTTTGTTGTATCTTTTGATAACCTTACCTCAACTACTATGTGTTTTAAAACTCACTATAATATATTAAATGTTATATCAGCAAAACTAATCAACATTGAAGACTCCCACATTAAAAAAAAAACTAAAAAAAAAATTATTTACGTTATTTCATCTATATCCTTATAATTAGTTCAACCAAAATCTAAACTAGTAACATGTAATTACATCAATAAGAAGATCAATTAGCAAATTTCTCAAATAATTATTTATGAGAATGACTTATCTTAGGCCTAACAAAATATCCGGATACAAAAATTTGAACAAGAAACGAATCAAATTGAATAAGGCAGTTCGGGTCGGTTTAAGATCCACTCAAATACTCGAATGGATCGGCTAATATCCGAGAGCTAATCGAGTACCCGAATATGCATGAATCCTAACTAAAGCCAATATCCCTCTAACCTATATTATCCGGTTTAATTAGATATTTTTGGTATTTTGGATAATTGAAGTACATCTGAGCACACATTAACCAATTTGAACCCTACCTGAAAATTAAATTTCAAGTATCTTTTTTCCTATTCTATCTTTCTTATTCGATTAAATACATGTTTTTTTGGGCATTATGGTATTTTGGATAATTTAGGTAGATTTGGATAAAAAGTACTCAAACCAAATAATATCCGAAAAATATCAGTTTTAGGCTGGTTCTCCAATAAGTTATCCAAACCGACCTGAATACAAAGAGTACTAGAGCAAACCCAAACCAAAGTTTTAAAATATCTGAATGGTACATCAACTAGTATAAAATATTTGAAACCCAAAATACTTGATCCAAAAGTGAAACGAGTGACCATATGCCTTGGCCTAAATTATCTATCAGAAAAAATATATTTTCCTACCTCGACTTTGTTCTCACGCTTAACTACGATTCAATTTTCACAAGGATGTAGATCATCACATTTTCCTTGATTCAACCAAACATAGTCTTTGATTTGATAACATAACTACATAATATATTTACTAAAAATATGTTACTTTTTAATGTACTATTAACTTTTTTTTAATATATATTCATATCCTTTTTATATTTTCTCCTTAATATTTCTTTTCCATCATCTCTAATTTTTTTTTGTATGAACTTTTTTTTCATTTTTATTTTAATAGTTGGTAGTTTACTTTCTTAGATTCAAGATTACTCAAAATAAAAATCAAAAATTCATGTGAAAGAAAGGAGAGAAAAATAAGTTTTTTACGGTGCTTACTTTTATTCATGAAAACAGTGCAAAACAAATCATATACGTGAAAGTTGGCCAACTCTCTTCATATGAGTGTCACATTATCACTCCAACATCTACCACGTGTCCATTAAATAATTAATGTAGAGCTATTATTAGTTATCTATTTTTAGTTGTACCAATACTAATTTTATTTTTATTATATGTTTTTCCAATAAAATTATTTTATGATTATTTCATACTCGTTTGAGATTTCTTCCCTAATGTTTTGTAGTTTTAACTTAAAATATGAGTAGATATTAATATTGTGAGTTACCTAATGGTTTGAGTAGGTTATTCTCATTAATATCTATCTAAAATAATATTACCGAGGGTGAGAAGTACACTAGAGGAGATCCATCATTAACTTCTTGAGGTTTATATAATCCCAATGTTACTATCTATAAATTTGGTTTACGACACAAATTATTTCAAGATTGTTTGAAAGATACATTGGTTAGATTCTTGAGAAGGTTGCTAGAAAAAGTACTTTTACAATAAAAGTAGTTGATGATTATATGACTGAATGATTAGAAAATTAAGAATTATATTTATTAAATCATAATATTATATCAAACAAAACAACAAATCCAAAAAAAACACATTAGGTATCACGGGTGATAACCTAAAAGTATTTGAAAGAGAATGAGATATAGTGAGTTAGAGAAAAAAATTAGAGAGAGAGCTAGAAAAAAAGATTGTTAGAGAGAAACATATCTAATTAATGGAAGTGCAAAAGGGCAAAACAAATAAAAATAAAAATAAAATATAGAAGAAAACTATCCACATGATATTTCCATTAACTAATAAAATTTTGACAAGTGTATTATGCATTTATGGCTTTCGATTTCTCGACTTTAGGTGGATAGTTTTCTTCTATTTTCTATTTTTGTTTTTGTTTTCTCCCCTCTGCATTTTCATTAGTTAGATATGTTCTTCGACTTCATGTGGATAGTTTTCCTTCATTTTTTTTTTATTTTTTTTCCTTCTACATTTTCATTAACCAAATAAAATTTTGACAGGTGCATGAGATCGGAACAAAACAAAAAATAAAATAAAATTAGGCAAGAATTTGAAACACATTTTTAAATAAAATAATGAAGGATAAACGAAAGGGACCATAAATTCATAAAGATAGATAGATGGAGATAGATAATTCAAAGTCTTAATGATTAGTATATACCCTAAACATTAGATGCCACCAACGAGTCTCACAACAAACTGCTGGCTCGAGCCTTCATTGTCGAAATAGTCTCCAAAAGTTGCATCATTGTCGATCAACATCTTGCCTCCAAAATAAATCTTTGTTCTTCAATTGAGATTTCCTCATTGGCTTCAACAAGAGATTTCAAGATCTTGATTTTGGTCTTGTCGTCTGTGACTTTGATATTCACGGTTTTGCCTTCCACACCCTTCACGAAGATTTGCATGGCCAAGAAAACAATAATCAAATATCATGTATAATGTCAAAACACATAAGCTAAGAAAGTAAGATATAAATATATATATATATATATATATATATATATATGTTTTACGTATTGAGAAATTGAAAAACATTTGCAAGAGAATTTAGGAAGTTTTGAATATATAGTCTTTGAAAGAGAGCTAGAGAAAAGATAGTTATAGATGAGCATTTCTAATTAATTGAAATGCAGACATGCAAAAAACTAAAAATCATATATATGAAAGTTGGCCAACTCTATCTATATGAGGGACACTTCATCACTCTGTAAACTGCCATGTGTCATCATCATTAATTTACTAAATTATTATCTTTTCATTAAATTATTTTACTAAATTTATTAAATTATTCATTAAATTCTTTAAAGATTTAAGAGGTTACAAGTTTGAGATAGAATGTTAAAGATACCATTACATTTTCTTTGTTAGAGCACCAACGATAGTTCTTCACATTACATGCTTATGTTAAATTATATTTTTTGTGGTTCTTTATTAAAAAAAATATATATATATATTGGTCAGAGCTTGATTGTTAAGTAGAAAAAGTGATGGAATGAACTAGAAAATTTGCCATATAACCAAAGTAAGCTATACAAGTTCATCACCTTGATAATACTCATATCTTGTACTTTTAAAGTGGAAGAAATAAAAGAGTTTTTAAATTTCTATCATTTCAAAGCTATAAACATAAAGCAAAACAAAACAATACATATAAAAAATTTAACTAAAAAAACTTAAATTCTTTGTTTCACATTATATAAATAATATAATCGATAATATTTAATATAAAATAATATATATATATATATATATATATATATATATATATATATAATATCTTTAAAGTTTGTAAACACACATACATCCGCACGTATTTACCTAGTTAGTACTAAATCATAGTATTTTTTTTATTTGACAAAAATCATAGTATTTATAAATACATTGTTGAATTCTTTAATAATCTTTTGAAGGCATTCTAGATTTTTTTTATCTTTTTGGAGCGTATTTAGTTTCATGTACTTCCAACTCAAAACTAGTTGACAATGAGTGGTTTGGCCCAAATCCTTTATATACCACTTAAATCACTTTACCGATTTCCAATGTGAGATCTTTCTCTACACGGTTCTCGCGATAATTACTCTTCTAATCATTAATCTCGACAGAATCCATCACATCCACTACAGATAATGTTCATCTAGTTATCTTTTGAGATACCAATTAGTGTGGGTGATCATGCCATTTTTCTGGGTCGGATGAGGCATTATGTGTTCGTGTTCTGATACCATATTAAGTTTCATGAGTTTCGAATTCAAAATCAATTGATTGAAGTAACAAATTGAAGGGTGGGATCTTATTATATATTCGCCGATTGATATCCTACCCTTCAATTTATTATTTCAACGTTTACATTTGTCATGATGTAGCATCATTATTAATGTTCACTTTGTCAATGATTTATCGTCACTTCATCCTTATCGTTATTTCATCTTTCACATATAACTCTGCAACGAACCGTTAAATTTTTCATCGAACTGTTGATTCACAAGCTTGACGTACCATAAACCTCTCCACTAAAAGTCAGGTCAATCGGATAAGATTTGGACCTCCAAACGCTGTCCTAAAGAAGCCATTTCGGACTACGTCTTAAGATTTCTGGGTTTTCGACAGATTCTGCAATTACTTGTCCAAGAAGCAACACACAACTTTCAGAACCGACGTTAGCTCTGGTGTCGACAAGCCTCCAAAGTTGCCTTCTCCACACTCTTTTATTTCCTTCATCTTCTTCCTATTTGAACAGATTGTAGCGGATGCAAAGATAAATAAGTCATCAATTGGTCAAAGTTAAGATAAAACACTTTTTTAAAAAGGTAAAGCTCATTCAAATTTTAATAAAAAAATTCAAATAGGGATAAGAAAAAGCTAAATATTTGGAAATACGTGAAAAATATAATTAGAAACAAAAGAATAGAAAAATAAAAAAGCGATCATTTCTGATTTTGTTTTCATGGGTCATCTAATTTTGTTTACCATTGGGTTGTAAAAATTTTAAACTGAAAACCCACATATATGCGGATCCTAATATAGTTAATTTATTGAAGTTTTATTGTAGTCAATATTTCGGTGATATATTTATTATAGAATATTTGATGATTCTTAACATTTAAATAATTTTTGAAAAGAAAAAAAAATCCTTCACATAGGGCTGGACAATATATATGATAGCTACCAAAAGAACAATTCATATTTGTATAATTTAATGAAAGAAAGACTAAACTTAGATACTCGAAAAAATAAAATGTATATTGAATTAAATGCTTTAAATTTTTTTCATCTAAATCTTTTCAATATATAACACGATTGTGAAATACAAGGGTTGGGATACATTTGTAAAATACAAATGAGATATTCTCGGAAACTAAACCCAAACGAGAGAGACATAAACCATAAAATTACCGACTACAGATGTAAAGGGAACCACATACCTATTAGTCCCAACTAAGCCCAACATGAGAACAACTAGATAATTGGATAGAGAAACCTGATAAAGAATTTGACGAAGAAAGATGAACGCACTTGCTCAACTCCTTCAGTCCAAGATCACACATCTAAGAGAATCTTGCTAAGGGTGAAACGAAGACGACAACCTAATCAGGTGGGTGAACCGAACCATCCGCATTTTGTAAGATGAGAAAACCGATCAAAAACTCAGCTCGGAGCCTAAAGACACCATGGAAGGACAAACTGGGACGAAACACCAACAAATATTAAAACAGAAGTCCACAAAACAAATTCAACCGAGCAATCAAAAAAAAAAAAAAAAAAAAAAAAAAAAAAAGACCGAGCAATCAACCACGTCAAAGAAAAGGAAGCCACAAAACACCTAAATCCGGATTGCAAGACAAGGCTGTAGATTAGGTTACCTCCAAATCCATAGCAACACCAACGATTAAATCACCCTAACAACTAAAAACGAGCCAAGATATAGCAAAAAGCTAAAAACCTAGGTGAAACTTGAGCAGAGAGGAAATTACCCAAACAAAGGCAAGCACGCCTAAGCCAAAGACGAAACCACAGCCGAGAAACCAAAGATCGTGACATACATTTATATCCATATTAATTATCTAAAATAAATAAATAAATATATATATATTATTATTATTATTATTATTATTAGAGACGTTTAGCTGAGAGTGAAAAATGGGACAAATAATTAGGCGAGAGACAATCAGTTTATGTGTTGAGGAAGGACCAAATAAACATTCAACAATGGCACATAAAGTTTGATTATATTACAAAAAAACCAATAGGATGTGCGTGGGTTGATTTGTGGACTTAAAGAAGAGTATATTAAATGTGATTGACTTCTTAGGCATAAACATTTAATGCTGCCATATAAAATTACTAGAGGTAAAATAGAAAACACATCGATAATTATAATATTAATCATTGGGTTTATGTGTACATGTAAATACATATACATAAAGCGTTATTAACAATTATTTACATATAAACACGTAAATATAGCGTTATTAACATTTTTATAGATGTAAACATATTATTACATACATATATTACATGATACATAGGGTGTTATTAACATTTGTATTGATGTAAATACATATATAGAACTCTATTAACATATATATACACGTAAAATATATATATAAAGAGTTATTAACCCAACATATTCGTTATATTTAGAACGTTATTAACATATGTTTACATGTAAATATATATAGAGCGTTATTAACATTTTTACACATACAAACACAATTGTATACACTATACAAACATATAATACAACCAAATTAGTGATATAGACATCTAATATATAGAATACATATCTATGTTACAATAATTTAACCAAATACCGATATATAAAGTCCACCATAATAAGCGGGTTACCGCTGTTAAACCACCACTTTAGATCCGTCGTTGAACCACCACTTCAGATCTGTCGTTGAATCCCCGCCGATTGTCAACAAAGTTTCGCCACAACACCACCGTAAGCACATTGCCATTGTTGATCCATCGAAGATTATCACCGGATCTCATATAAATATGCTTTTGACGAAAAAAACAAATGAAGAAGAAGAATCAACCACAAAAAAGCTATCAACGTTAAAAAATGGAAGAAGAAAGAGAGAGAAATGAGATTTATGGAGTTGAGAGAGAGAGATGAAATTGAAGAGATAAGAGAGTGAGGTTATTTTTGGAAGAATCATGGGCGAAATATTTATGTTGTTTGGACTTGAAATGATTTGTAAAAAATTTAATTTAGATAAAAAGTTCTACTTTACACCTAATTATCTCTTATTATTATTGGTAAATTGGACATTAAATGACTTCAACGAAAACTAAAACTAATTAAACCAACGCGTCACACAAACGAGAAACACTCGTCTTACCAAACTCTATCCTACACAACCAAAACCATCTCTTTGCAACAAAATTGCTACTCTCATATTCTTCTTCTCCATCACAGATTTAGCACAAATGGAAGAAGTTGCAGTAGTCGAGAACAAGAAAGTGATACTAAAGAATTATGTAGATGGCATTCCTAAAGAAACAGACATGGAAGTGAAACTCGGAGAAACAATTGAGCTTAGAGCACCAAAAGGGTCTTCTTGTTTCCTCGTCAAAAATCTATACTTGTCTTGTGATCCTTACATGAGAGGTCGTATGCGTGACTTTCACGGTTCCTATCTCCCACCTTTTGTTCCTGGCCAAGTATATATTATACCCACATTTTCAAGTTTTCAGCTTTTGTGTTTTTTTGTCAATTGGGTCTGTGATTGGTGTTTTGGGTATCGTTTTTTTGCTCATTGGAGCTCAAATTTTGAAGAGAGATAGGTAAGTAGAGTGTTTGTGTGATAGAGAGATTTTGCACACCAAGTGTTCGACGTTTTGACGGAACTTGTGAATGTATATAGAAATGCTGCGAAAGTCTTCAAATTTGTCTTGTTTATTGGTGAATTGTTCATAATTGAAGAGAGAGAGAGAGAGAGAGAGAGATGTGTAAATGCTGTATACGTGTGGTAGAGAGATCATCCACACCAAGTGTTCGATGTTTTGACGAATGTATATATCATACGCTGAGGAATCTTGAGATTTGTTTTGTTTTGTTGGTGAATTTGTTCATAGGCTTGAATTTTCTTGCTATATACTGATATTTTGGTAATCTTGATGCAGCGTATCGAAGGGTTTGGTTTAGCAAGAGTGATAGATTCTGATGACGATAATTATAAGCCCGGCGACATAATCGGCGGGATTATAGGTTGGGAAGAATACAGTTTGCTTCGTAGTTCAGATAACCTGCAGTTGAGAAAGATTCAGTTAGACGACGACATTCCGCTTTCTTATCATCTCGGACTTCTTGGTATGACCCGTCTTTTGTTGAGCATAAGAGGAAGGAATCAATCATTTGTTTGATCTAAAGATTCTGAATTTACTTTGTTTTACAGGGATGGCTGGATTTACAGCATATGCAGGGTTTTATGAGATATGTTGTCCTAAGAAAGGGGACAGTGTTTTTGTATCTGCAGCATCTGGAGCAGTTGGACAACTTGTTGGTCAGCTTGCTAAGTTACACGGCTGCTATGTTGTTGGGAGCGCCGGTAGTAAGCAAAAGGTTAGTCTCGAAACTAATTTTAGCAACTCTTGTTACTGACTTGTCGTTGGGAAGTAACTTTTTGTGGACATATTTTAGGTTGATCTCCTTAAAAACGAGCTTGGGTTTGATGAAGCCTTTAACTACAAGGAAGAGGCTGATCTTGATGCTGCCTTGAAGAGGTAAATATATTGCAAGATTCAACCTAAAGAATCACTTACCTTAATAGCTTTACTAGCTCGTTCTCTTGCATACCGTCAATGTTTTGTGGAACCGGAAACCTGTTTGATTCATTGAAAGTTCCCTTATGGAGAGTAATGCTTGTGTCTAGGGATTTAGAAGTTCCATAAGGAACTTGAATTTCACTATCATTGCAACGATAGTTAGACATCTTATCAACACTGTGTCATTCTAGTTAGAAACAAAAACAGCCACAATCACAACATAAAACTTCCATAGAGGTACTAGTAAGATACTCTGATTGTCACACTTAAACTGATTTCTTGTGGCTAGCTCTATGAAATGAGATAGGTATAATGTGACTCTGTACAAAAATATGAAGCTGAACTGTTATCAATATCTTTACTAAAACAGGTACTTCCCTGAGGGGATCGATATTTACTTCGACAATGTGGGAGGATCCATGCTTGATGCAGCGCTCCTCAACATGAAGGTCCATGGAAGAATCGCGCTCTGTGGAATGGTGTCTTTGCAAAGCCTCTCAACCTCATCACAAGGAATCAACAACCTATACAACGCTATCCCCAAACGCGTAAGACTAGAAGGGTTCTTGCAGAGTGATTACCTCAATATCTTCCCACAGTTTCTTGAAAATATCATGAGATATTACAAGGAAGGCAAGATTGTATACATCGAAGACATGTCTGAAGGCCTCGAGCTCGCTCCCGCTGCACTTGTTGGGTTGTTTTCCGGGAAAAATATTGGTAAACAGGTTGTTCGGGTTGCTAAAGAGTAATTGTTTCTGAAAGTATATTACAAGTGGTTTCAGAACAGACATTGTATGAATAAAGCCGCATTCACAAACCTGTAATTCTTTAAAAAGTTATTAGGTTATTTAACAAACTCAATTCATAGCAGGAAATATTACATTCAACATTCTTTTAAGTTTATAACTGTAAATTAGGGAGATCCACTGCCAAAGCTACACTGAAGCTTATGGATAATGATCATTTTACTTATAGAAGCCTGAGAAGTTTTGCAATTTGGTGAAGAGTCGAGATTCCCACAAGGCACGTGATATCTCTCGCCGTGTCTGATAGAGATGCAAGGCTAGTACAAGAGCATGAGAAACTCCAACAATGACGAACAAACCGCCCAATTCATGGATGGTGAGGCGGTTAAATGCATCGTCGATTTCAGACCAATCAGTGTATGGATTTACAAAGGAATCCATCTTTTGAAACCATCTTTTCTCCATATCTTTCAACATTCGTGATGACCTTAGCTTCGCGATTTCTCTTGACACGTTAGGAGCCAAACCCGAGCCTTTCTGGAACATCTGAAATAAAAAAAGAACCAGTTAGTAAGGAACCAATAGGGAGAAAAAAATAGGATTTTGAGGAGAGGCCCATACAAACCCAAAGCCATTGCTAGTAGTGTCTCTACCTAGCATCTCGAAGACACCCGGATAATGTCCAAGAAAGACATTGAGATACGGTATTTCACTAACAAAATGAGAGATAGTTCCATCCCGCAAAGCTTGAACATAGTCGTCAAAGGTATTGGGAGTACTATTGGTTGAAAGCATTCTATATTGTGAAGGGTTTCTAAGCACCTCACTAAATTGTATGCGAGAAATGGTTTTGGTCGATGTCAAATTTGCACTGTAACTTGAAGTCAATATCAACACAACAAACACCCAAACTATGACTACGAATTTTGATGACATTTTTTGCAGTTTCTCCCCTGCCAAAGAATAATACCTCATACTTCAACAGAAGAGTAAGCTAAGGGGATAATTTAAAGGCTAATAGTAATACACTTACTATGAGCAAACACAATGGTGGAAAACCCAAACCAAAGCATCATACCAAGCTGCTGCCCCCAGGAGCCCTGGAATTCAGGATTAACCGCTCGTTCAACCAACCAAACAACAAAGCCAGTCAAGATAAAGAAAGCTCCAGTTGCTAGCCACAAGGATTTGTCAAGAGGTTCAAAGAACGTCCACATGCTCTCTTTCTTTTTCTTTACCGTCAGGACTCCAACACCCATCTCAGTGTAAGGCAAGGTAAAATCAACATACAAAGATCTGTTGTAAGTGATGGTGATGTCACCAACAGCTGCATCATATTTGTCTCTCTATAATGCAAACAAAAACAAACCTTAGTTAGAAACATCATTTGAATGGTAAGGTCATTAAGACCACACTTCCAAGATATGAATATGCACCTGAGTAAATAATTCATTAGCAAGATCATCATAGTTAGAAGATCTATTATAAGGTATAAATTCCAGCTCGTAGTCAAAAGGAGCAATGGAAGCCTTGAAAACCTCTATGCAGAATCCACTGACAATATTAAGACCTGTTTCAGGATCAGGACGCACCGCCACCAGATGTGGGAAGTTATTTCTTGAGGTAACCAAGACTCTGAGCAACTTCCTTTCACCGTTCTCTTCCAATAACCGATGTCTCGGGATTCTACCAGACCCGCCAGGCCAGCTAATGGTTTCAAGTTCATTGATAGAAGAAACCATGACGTGTCTTCTTCCACAGAAATTATAACAACTCCATAATCCTATTCTGCTAACCCCTGTTCCTACCATATTCACAATCTCAAAAGTTCCTAAGAGATATTTGTTGCCAACGATTTGCATGTCACCATGACTCAAACCCTTAAATCCACTTTGTTTAATCGTCTCAAGAAGATTTGATTCATTAGAGGCTCTTAGCCATATATTCTCTACGGCAGTTGCTAGAATACAAGCAATATCATGTGCCCATACACTGATCACAACACTAAAATGCTCTGTTTCTATCTGCGCTGTGTCATCATCAACCATTACTTTTCGCAATCTTGAAGTAAAATTCATTACTTGTTCTGATACTGGAATGTATGATCTGAAACCAATGACCCTTTGCATTGACCTAACTGCAAAACCATCTGAGTAATGAAAATAATTCATGGTTCTTGCGGTGAGTATCCAAACATATCCTTCTTCCATCATTCCTAATTTCTCCGCACATTGGAAGAGACGAGAAACAAGAATCTCCGACATATGTACAACGAAAACGGCTGCTCTAGCGGACTTGAGCTTCCGTAGCTGATAGACCATGTAATCTTCTTCTGATGAAAATTCTGAGAAAGAAGTAGTACGGTCGATTTGGACTCCACCATCTTGGAAATGATCCACCAATATTTGCAAACCTTCTCTCCAATCATCAACATCCTCATATATAACCACAACCGACTTCAAATTCAATTCTTGTATGAGACTCGTAATCCCCTTAGACTCTGATGTAATATCGTACGTCCATTGAATAAAATGATTGTATTTGTTCAAAGACAAAGTGTTTGGCACCAAAGTAGATATCACAGGAACTTTAGCTTTCTCGCTAATCGCGGCTAATAGCTTTGCTTCCTGTAATGATTCTGCACCAACAATGGCTTTCACTTTTCCCGTTTGGAGAAGATCACTAGCTGTGTCATTCAGTAAAGTTAGGAATGACTCTGTTAAGTTTCACGGGTTTCCAACTTTGAACAATTAAACCATCGGTTTGGGCCGCACAACTATTTGTAGTTAGAAATGTGTTTTCTTTTTTCTGTTTACAGAACATTTAACCGATTGCCGAATTAGGATTGGTTCAAATTTGGATATAAATTATCGGGAAAAATGTCGAAAAAAGTGTGAACTTTCAAATTTGGGACGAAAAAATCACTTTCGAAATGTCATTTAAATCATAAAGTTTAGTTCGACTTTTCGATAAAAAAAAAATGAAGTTTCGTTGACTTGGCTATTTCGGACATGCCGTTAAATTTCTGTTAACTAGACGACCACGAATCTGGATATCCAAGATTTTCTTTAGGGTTTTTAGATCCCGAGCTGGATCCGACTTTTAATTATCAGGATCCTGCTCTGGGCCTTCCGGATATCTAGACTTGGATATCCGCTCAAACATCAAGACAGATCCATAAATTGTAATTTAAAAATAATTTCTTATATAATATAATTTTGGGAAATTGTTAATAATGCCACTTTTTCAATGCCACTTTTCAAAAATACCCCTTTTTTAAAACCTTATAAAAAATGCTCTTAAAAATATAAGATTTACCCAAATATGTATGTAATATTATTAAAACATACACAAACTACATTTCTATGTATCTAAAATCTTATAAATACTTTATAAATACCTTATAAATGCATTTTAAATACCTTTAAAAACCTTTAAAATATCTTGTAAAACCTTTGAAAAACCTTAAAAATCATTTAAAATAACTTGTAAAACCTTTAAAAACACCTTATAAAACCTTATAAATACTTGGATCGAGTATTCAAGTAGTAGTTACAATCCATAAGTACCTTATAAACCTAATAAAACTTTATAAAAATTTCAGATTTAAAAAGGGGATTTTTGAAAATGGACATCTAAAAGGGGCATTTTTGAAAAGGGGCATGAGAAAAGGGGTATTTTTGCTAATCCCCCTATAATTTTGGTAAATATTCTTTTATATAAGAACCACACCAAAATTCTTTTAAAAACAAGCAATAAAGAAAATGAAACGCACCGGCAGCGAGAGCAAGCAAAGGGTCTCCTCGGGAGTCTCTAGCCAAAACAGAGACTCTGGTTCGATAACTGTTGTTTACAAGATAGAAATCTGACAGCGCTAAGGAAATAGAAGTTTGGAGAATTTTTCCTTGTATAGAACCCAAGTCCACCACCAATCCAACTCTAACCTCTTCGAAAACGATGTTGTTTGAATCAGCTACTACTCCGGAAAAGAGGAGAGCAAGAATGGAAAGAGAAACCAGAATCTCCATTAACGTCTTGAATAGCTGTTGTTCCCGCCGCCACGTTGTGCCTTGTGAAAATGGTGTTTCTATAAATGTAATGGACTATACGGTTATTAATATATATTTGTCATAATCATTTCAAGTCAATTTGACAGATTATTAGTTATGAGTTAGTCAAAGTCAAAAACGTGCTCGTTCTTCGAAATTAACCTAGGCTTAGAGTCTCATCAAAAGATGATTGACAAACAAGTACGAAACCAATTTTCAGCCATCAGATCAAGCGGGGATAGGAGATACGAAAAAGGACTTCAACTTTGGTTCGCTTCGAGAAGCCAACTCTAGAACTCAAACGTTCATTTTTCTTTTGAATATAATTTAACATTACATTAAAAAAAAAATAGAGTCTCATCACAGAGGAACGAACTTTCAAACACGATTCAAGAGAAATGAAAACAGAAATTACAGTAGAAGAATAGAAGAAGTTACGACTAATAATTGGACTTTGCTAATGATTAGTCGAGTTGAGTGCTAATCACGCAAAGAATATGACCATTGTGGCTTCCAACGCCATAATTTACTCCAATGCTAAAAATCAGAGAAAAAAGATTCTACGGTCAAATTTTTTTATTTCAAATTTCATATATCAAAAACTGACATTACTAAGATTTTTATTACTACATTAATTGTAGAAATGTCATTTAATCATTCAAATAATAAAAATTAGCAAAAGGTTACAACTTATAACCCCCAAGTCTTTTTGACTTCTTCTTCTTCTTCTTCTTCTTCTTCTTCTTCTTCACTCTTTCCCTATCTCTCACAACCAGCTTCCTCTATCGTTTTCTAAAAGTAAGATATATATCATTTTTTTCGTTAAACATATTCTATTTTTTTGTTTGTGATAACCAATATTACAAATATTGGCAAAGCTTGGGATAAACATATTCTTATGATAGGTTATCAATTAATTTTCTTCTATAGATATATATTTTTATAGATTTTATGTAGTTGTGTGTCGATCACCTTAACCTTCTTATAAGAACGGTGTATTAATATGTAAGTAACAATATTTTCACAAACGAATATAAAGTTCATTGATCCTATTATTGATTGAGTGGTTTATTTTCAATAAAGGAAAAAAATATAATATTTACGTCCATGACAAATGGTGGCGGTAACAACGGTGGTGGTGGAAACACCGGAGTAGGAAACCGAACGGAGGAGTTACAACCCCATCCGGTGAAAGAACAACTCCCCGAAATTCAATACTGCGTCAACAGTCCTCCTCCTTGGTGTATGTTTTTTCTTCAATACAATTTTAGTTGTTTTATAATTTATTTAAGTTATATCTAATCTTTGTGTGTGTGTGTGTGTGTGTGTGTGTGTGTTAATGTATATTTTGGTGTTTGCAGTTGAAGCGGTAGTGTTGGGTTTCCAGCATTATTTGTTGAGTCTTGGCATCACAGTTCTCATTCCAAGTCTATTAGTTCCACTCATGGGAGGTGGTGATGTAAGTATATGGATATATGTTTTTCAAATAACTTTTAGATTGTTAACAAATTTTGTAAATTATAAACATATCTTACATAATTATCAACATATCTCACCACACCAAAATATGATCTTCTAGATTTTGATTTTAAAATCATGATTTTTTTATTATTTTTAAATATTATTTCAGTTTTGTTTTGGAGTTAGTAGTTAATAAACTAATTTTTAAAATTTGGGTTATCATACTTTTTCGTCTAGACAAACAAATTTGCTATTTTATTTAACATCTCATAATTACATATACTAGTAATAATATAACACATTATTTCTTAGATTGAATTTTTCTCATTATGATATAAGCTAATAACAATAAATTTAAATAAAATATCAAGAGATTAGATAAATGACACTAATTTTTCTTAAACATTTTAATTTTCTATACATCAGTTTTGATTTTCTTTTCTATATATTGTTTCAACATTTTCAGGCAGAAAAAGTTAAAGTAATACAAACATTACTATTTGTGTCTGGATTAACAACATTGTTCCAGTCTTTCTTTGGAACTCGATTGCCTGTGATAGCTGCTGCTTCTTATGCCTATATCTTACCTATCACTTCTATCATCTATTCGACCCGATTCACTTACTACACTGATCCTTTTGAAGTAAGTCTTAACATCAGTATTATCATTAATTTTACAAACTATATTGTACTAATAGTAAATTGTTTGATAACATAATTAATCAGAGGTTCGTGAGAACAATGAGAAGCATACAAGGAGCTCTGATTATAACCGGATGTTTCCAAGTTCTTGTCTGTTTTTTAGGCGTATGGAGAAATATTGTTAGGTAAATTACTTCATATTATTTTTTCCAAAGGAGACATACCTTATTATGTATCTAACATTAAACATGAATGTATTTTTTCTTTATGCTCATTAGATTTCTAAGCCCACTCTCCATTGCTCCTTTGGCAACATTTACCGGATTGGGACTCTACCACATTGGTTTCCCTTTGGTATGTGTATATACACTAATTAATATTGGCCATTAACAATGATAATGTTTTATTTACCATTGAATATATAATTATATAGATTTATAATATGATGTAAAAATCTTTTATTTTTTAGTTAGCAAGATGCATTGAAGTGGGACTTCCCGGGTTGATCCTACTCGTGTTTATCACTCAGGTAAAGATCTAACCGTCGTTTCTTAGCTTTCTTTTGTTTCAAATCCATACACATGATTATAGAAAATAAAATATATAGATCATCAAAAAAAAAAAAAAAATTAGCCAACGCGAATTACATGTCACTTTTTAATTTATAATTTACATCAAATATTTTTGTTATGAGTATTTTTGTTTTGTGCTTGGCTTTGGCATTTTTTGTTGGGTGCAGTACTTACCGCGTTTTCTGAAAATGAAGAAAGGCGCGATGATTTGGGATGGAAACAGATGTGACCGTTATGGGATGATGTTATGCATTCCAGTGGTATGGTTGTTCGCTCAGCTACTCACATCGAGTGGTGTTTATGATCACAAACCTCAGACTACTCAAATCAGTTGTCGTACAGATCGTACTGGTCTCATCACCAACACTCCTTGGTCAGTTCTTCTATTTGAGATGTTCATTTTTTTCCGTGTAGAGATTTCACTATTTTGATATTCAAATTTTATATTTATTTTTATGTGAATAATAGGATATACATACCATATCCTTTTCAATGGGGAAGCCCAACTTTCGACATCACTGATTCTTTTGCGATGATGGCTGCGTCTTTCGTCACTCTCTTTGAGGTTAAACTTTATTCTTGTACATGAAATTGATATTAAAAATCATGGAAAATAATATTTAGCTTTCTATGATTCAATATAAAGAGTGATAAGTTTTATGTACTATTGTAGTCGACTGGTTTGTTCTATGCATCCGCAAGATATGGAAGCGCGACGCCAATTCCACCATCAATTGTTAGTCGTGGTACTGGCTGGCTGGTTAGTCTAACAACAATTTAATCGTCACATAAAACATATTTTTGACCGTTTATTGACAATTTATTTCATCATCTATATGAACATTTAAATAAATATCTTGTAGGGAGTTGGAGTATTACTCAATGGCATGCTTGGAGGCATCACAGGGATCACAGCATCAACGTAACGAAACTCATCTCTAAATTACAAATTTTTAATTTTTCCGAGCATTTATCTTTAGTTTCTCTTATATGAATTCTAGTATATAAAGGCTAATGATATAGTTTTGATATGAGTGTAACTTAATATTCAGAGAAAATGTTGGACTTTTGGCAATGACTAAGATTGGGAGTCGAAGAGTGATACAAATATCAGCTGCATCCATGCTTTTTTTCTCCATTTTTGGTATTTTTTTCTTCCTATTTATAATGTATAAATGATTTTGTTGAATATCTTACTTATTTATTTTGATCAAAATGCAGGAAAATTTGGAGCTTTTTTCGCGTCCATACCATTACCAATCATGGCATCTCTCTATTGCATCGTCTTGTGTTTTGTGTGTAAGTCTCTTCATCACATCACACTTGTAATTTCCATAAGTGTAAGATTACATTTTCTATAAATATATGTTTAATACTTTTTTACTAAAAATAAAACCAAATTCAATATATTGCAGCTTCGGCGGGACTTAGCTTTTTACAATTCTGCAACCTCAATAGCTTCAACACCAAATTCATTTTGGGATTTTCTTTTTTCATGGCTATTTCAATCCCGCAATATTTCAGAGAATACTACAATGGAGGTTGGCGGTCTGATCATCGCTCAAATTGGGTAAATACATCTTCTTATATACTTTTAGACACATTGTTAAATCGCAAACATTTTTTTGCAACTTATCGAATTGAGAATTCCTTTCATGTGAATGCACAAACCAGTTGGAAGATGTGATAAGAGTGATACTCATGTCGCATACAACGGTTGCGGCAATAATTGCGATAGTGCTTGATTGCACATTGTGTCGTGAAAGCGATGAAGCCAAGAAAGATTGCGGACTCAAATGGTGGGATAAGTTTCGACTATATAATCTTGACGTGCGAAATGATGAGTTTTACGGTCTACCTTTCGGCCTCAACAAATTCTTCCCTTCTCATTGAAACTTTCAAAAAAAAGTTTCTTCTATTCTTTTGTCTTTTTAATAATTTAGTTCTTTTTCCTTTATGTCTACCTAGAAGTTAAGATTGCTGTTGTATTTTTATACATTTGATTTATCTGGTGCATATATATCTCTATCTTTTTTATGAGCTTTTTAGTAGTTTGTTCCACTAATTATTGCTAAACAATGTTCCAAAAGTTGTTTATAATGCTAACTAGAAATCTGAATATTGCATGAAGCTTAAATTGTAGGGTTGATTAGCGCAAAAACAAAAATGGAGCATCAAATTAGGGATTCGACAAAAAGCGATTTTGTCTCAGACGAAAAAAATGAGTGTTACCAATGGCCCTTAGCTTCAAAAGATTTAAAAAAATACTAGTTGTTTACACAGCTATGCGTGTGGGATAGCGCCCTTGACTTTTCTGGCAAAAAGGAATGAAGCGTTAATACATAAGCTTAATCGTGATCTACTATAATATTTGGAGATCTAAACACATATTTACTCAGAAAAGTGTAGATTTAAGTAGATCTGTGGAGGTAGAAAACGAAAATTAGTTAGGATAGCGAAAAAAACAAAAAATAAGGTTGAGACTATACTATCGTGAAAGTGATGGTATCACCTCTACTTCATGAGAAACAAAATCATTTTTTTTGAAATCTTAATCCATGAAAAGGGAAAAAAACTTGACGACTAAAAACTTTGAGAAAGAAAATCCGAAACTTAAGCATTTCAATACATTTGTAATCGTAACCATTAAAACATTGTCATAGTCATTTAAAACACAATGATCTTAATCTCAAACTAAAGCAACCATTGATGAGTTCTTCTAATGAGAGAATGGAAACACATACATGTCTAAGCATTTGGTTTTCATTTTGAAAAGTTGAGAGTTTTTCTTCCAAGTTCATAGTTTCTTTACGGGAAAAATGTCGAAAAATTCGCGAACTTTCAAATTTGGGACGAAAAAAGCATGAACTTTCGAAATGTCATTTAAATCATCAAGTTTAGGTTGACTTTTTGACAAAATAGTGAAGTTTAGTTTGACTTGGCCATTTCGGGCATGCCGTTAAATTTCCGTTAAGCAGACGATCACGGTGTTAAATTTCTGTTAGAACTCTCCGTTGAGTCTAAACGACGTCGTTTCATTAGAAAATAAGATGGAAAAACTGCATCTGTTGAGAATCGAACATCTGACCTACTGGACTAATGATAGGTGCTCAACCGTTGCGCTACAATAACATTTTGGTATTATACCAAACCGAACATATATATACTAACAAATAACTATGTACAATTAATTAAAACTATATACAATTTATTAACAATAACAAAACTAAAAAAAATAACCAAACATATACAAATATTAAATATACTTCCATAAATATATATTTTGAAATTTTTAAATATTTATACAATCCTTCTCACATAAATATAAAATTTATACAATCTTTTTAATCCTATAATTTATACAATCTTTATTCCGATAATTTATACAATCTTTAATCCTATATTTATGTGAGAAGAATTGTATAAATTTTATGTCATATATTTAATTTTCTATATTCTATAAGTTTCATTTTTGTTTTTTCTAATTCAGGAAAAAATAATTTTCCAAATAAAGAAGAAATCTTTATATATAAAATTAAATATTTAAAATTTCAAAATATATATTTATATTAAGTATATTTAATATTTGTATATGTTTGGTAATTGTTTTTTAGTTTTGTTATTGTTAAAAAATTGTATATAGTTTTAATTAATCGTACATAGTTATTTGTTAGGTTATATATGTTCGGTTTGGTGCAATACCAAAATGTTATCGTAGCGTAATGGTTGAGTGTATCTCATTAGTCTAGTAGGTCACTTGTTCGATTCTCCTTGAATGCAGTTTTTCATCTTATTTTCTAATGAAACGACGTCGTTTCAGAGTTTCAAAACGACTTCGTTTAGACTCAACGGAGAGTTCTAACGGAAATTTAACACCGTGATCGTCTGGTTAACGGAAATTTAACGGCATGCCCGAAATGGCTAAGTCAAACTAAACTTCACTATTTTGTCAAAAAGTCAACCTAAAGTTTATGATTTAAATGACATTTCGAAAGTTCATGCTTTTTTCGTCCCAAATTTGAAAGTTCGCGAATTTTTCGACATTTTTCCCGTTTCTTTACTCTTTCTTCTACAAATCATTCAGAGAAGGCTTTTTCCTCTCTCTTCCTTGTTGAGCTAAAACTATGTTTCTCAACAATCTACAAGGAAACAAAAAAAACCAAACTAGCCTCGTCACATCTAAATCTACTCCCATACTTAAAAAGGTAAAATAGTCATAAAATACATAACCTCTTAAGTTTCTTGTTCATTCGATCGATCCTAATCAAAGATCTGATGCGATTTTATTATTATTATTATTATTATATTTTAAAATAATTTTATTTTGTTAGTCCACCCAAAAACTTTTTTCATCTGTGAGTACAATAATTTTTTTAGTCGACAACGAAAAAGTAAACGGTAAAACTTATTCAAAAAACAGAAATATCAAAGTAAATGGTAATAGTTCTACAGTAGATGGTCCGAAGTATTTGTATATCCGGACCTGACCCGATTTGACCCGACCCGAAACAAAACGGTCAAAATCAGCATAAACACGTTGAATCCTTCTTCTTCTTCTTCTCGGGCTCAGTGACGACGACGATTCGATTGACGCTCTCTTTTCTCGAAGTATTTTGGATTGTGTTCCACGTTTTGATCGATCCTTTTCCTCTGTCTCTTTTGTAGATGTAAGTCGTCTCCATTTTCATCATCCGAATTTCAGTCTCTGGTTTTTTGGTATCATCTCAATTTCGTCGCAATCAATCTTAATCGTGATTCACAGATTCAGTGAATCGACTGCGAATTTTGCAATTTAGGTTAGAAATTATATGTAGGACTTTTCTGGCTTGAGAGCTTAGTGATGTTATTAGTCATGGTTTTTTTTTGGCTTTTGTGAATGATCTATCACATTTTCGTGCGGTTTTCATCTGTTTAGGAGTATATATCTTGCTAATCTCAGATTAGAGGATCAATCTATTGACGTATCTTTTATACAATCATTGTGCAGATTGGTATAGAATTCGGCTTTACTGGTATGTAGCTGGTACATACTGTATATAGCTACACATTTACTACAATATGGCTTCAAGAGCGCTTCTTCGAAGGAGAAGTTATGACGTCGTCAAATCTCTAAGTGAACATTTGCCTACAATTCCATGTCTTTCAAGTATTGAGCGGCAAGGACAGCGGGGATATGAGAACATTACTTCAGGATATGTATCTGGAAAACGTGATTTTAAAGATGTCAAGAATAAAGAGTCGACCGGGTTATTGGAGGGGTTCTATAGAAGTAGATTACTTCAGTCTCCAAATTTTAGTAATGGAGTTGGAAGATTAGAATTCCCTTATCCTTTGGGATATAGATTGGTTCGACAATATATGTACTCGTCTTTGGCAACGGCTAACAAGCCTGACCATGATAAAAAGGGAGAAAAGGTTACTTTACAAACCAAAGAAGCTTCTCCTGAGGAGTGTGATGAAGCTGTTGAGGGATTGAGTTTGGCTAAGGCTAAAGCTAAAGCCATGAAATTGGAAGAATCCCAGAAATCTGATATATCCATTATGCAACGTGTGCGGTCGTTTCTTCTGGGAATAGGTCCTGCTTTGAGAGCTATTGCATCGATGAGCAGGTTAGGCTGCAGTTTTTTTCTGTTCTAGCTTTGATTTGATGCCATATATTGTATGTAACATATGATCTGTTTCTGCAGGGAAGATTGGGCTAAGAAGCTTCTCCACTGGAAAGATGAATTTAAATCTACTCTGCAACACTACTGGCTGGGGACAAAGTTGCTCTGGGCTGATGTCAGGATCAGTGTAAGGCTGCTTGTTAAACTTGCTAATGGAAAAGGTCTCTCTAGGAGGGAACGACAACAACTCACTCGAACAACTGCCGACATTTTTAGATTAGTCCCGGTTGCAGTTTTCATTATTGTTCCATTCATGGAGTTCTTGCTACCGGTATTTCTTAAGCTGTTCCCAAACATGTTGCCGTCAACTTTCCAGGACAAGATGAAAGAAGAGGTACTGTTAAACCCTATTTTATTGCTTCTCTATTCCTTATTCTTACTGGTATTGCAGGTTCATTTGTTTAAAAAAGTAGTTGTGAGATGTTTCTAGTTATTCTTTTTTGCTGACTGGGGTACTGGAACTTTTTGCATGACTATTTGACACCAAGCACGAGAGACATTATGAGCTATCTTTCCACATTTTCATCTTTATTTTGCCTCTTCCATTCTCAAAATAATGTCCAATAATACAATGCCTCTTTAAATTCTTATGAAATGAGAACTATCATTGATATTACCGTCTTTTTATGTACTACTAGACTCGAGGTTCAGAAGGAACATAGACCAAATTACAACAATATAGTGTTGCCAGTTACTTCTTTGGAGACTAACCTAGGACAGTCAAGAATCATTTCTATCTATGTAATGAATTTATATTCATCATGAGATAACAAAGTTTACCTTTCTTCTCAGCTTCTGGCAAAATAGTGCTGAACATATACAATTTGTTTGTTTTATATTCTCTTTTGATGTGGTAGTAGAAGATCTTTTATGAACATTAATGTAGGGTTGACATCAGTGTTCTGAAAGTCGAAGCCCCACGTTTGATGTAGATGTTAAGCCTTTGACCTATTTTTGCTGTTAGAAATGAAAATGTTTAAATCAGGGCTGACATCTGGATACTAGAATTAGTTTTGTTTGAAACTGATTTAGACGGTAAATATTTATTGAGGCTCCTTAATCTTAATGGTTTGCTATAGCAAGAGCAGAGAAAATAAGCCACAGTTTTTCAGTCTTCCAAGTGATATTCTTTCGTTTTATCAATCCAAGTGACACTTATTAATGCTAAAGACTCAAATCGTACTGATTTTATACTAATTTGAGTTACATTGATCTGGGAAGTATAAATTGGTTTGATATTTCATTCTCTCGCTCACTCTTGTCTGTTTCTCAAGTATGAAGCTAAAATTCACGTTTCTTTTGCAGGAGGCTCTAAAAAGAAGGTTGAATGCAAGAATGGAGTATGCTAAGTTTCTCCAAGATACTGTTAAAGAAATGGCAAAGGAAGTCCAAACCTCTCGCAGTGGGGAGATAAAAAAGACTGCAGAAGATCTTGATGGATTTATGAACAAGGTTCGCTTTCCTTGTTATTTTACTCAATTGGCGTCCTTCTATAATCTTCAAGATGGACTGATAATGTCGTTATCAAATTTATAGGTCAGAAGAGGAGTTGGTGTTTCAAATGATGAAATTTTGGGCTTTGCAAAGCTCTTCAATGATGAGCTTACATTGGATAACATTAACAGGTTACGCATTAGTCAAAACTGTATATATTGGTAACGCGATATTGTTCTTGTCCTGGCTTGTTTTGTTTATCTTAGCTTCCTAATTGCAGGTCTCGATTGGTAAATATGTGCAAATACATGGGTATTAGCCCATTTGGAACTGATGCATATTTGCGTTATATGCTTCGGAAAAGATTACAGGAGTAAGTTCAACATTGCTCACATTGCCATTTTTCTTGTCTCGAATGGCTGACATCAAGTCCTACTACTGTTTTCTCTTTATTTGATGGCATCGTTAAAGTTCTGCGGGCATCTCTACAAGACATGCATTTCAGTTTATACATACATCTAACTTTTTTTCTTCCTTCTCACATAATCATTGGGAAATGCCATTCCTTGGACTTCGTAGGATTAAAAAGGATGATAAGTTGATCAAGGCTGAAGGTGTGGAGTCTCTCTCAGAAGCTGAACTTCGCCAAGCTTGCAGAGAGAGAGGAATGCTTCAATTGGGTTCAGTTGAAGAAATGAGAGAGCAGGTTATTGCTTGTTTATAAATATATTGGTGTATGTATTTCTAGAAGTTTAACTAGAGATATAGGTGATTTCTGATCTGCATATCTCTCATTACAGCTAATTGACTGGCTGGATTTATCTCTTAACCATTCGGTACCATCATCCCTCTTAATTCTTTCTAGGTAAGCTTCTCTTGCAACTCAATCAATATACTATATATACGAAGAATTAAGAATGACATTGCCACATTTTTCTTCCTGTGAACGTATTGACAGGTCATTTTCAATGGCTGGGAAACTCAAGCCAGAAGAGGCTGTTCAAGCTACTCTCTCCTCTCTGCCAGATGAGGTTGTGGACACTGTTGGGGTTACAGCTCTTTCATCAGAAGATTCTGTATCAGAAAGAAAGAGGAAGTTAGAATACCTAGAAATGCAAGAAGAATTAATCAAGGTTTGTCTCTTTGTTTTCCTACCATTCTGTATCAGAAAGGAAGAGGATTGTGGAACTATGTTTCTCATTTCCGCGTATCGTGGAGCTTGAAATTCCCTTGTATGCATGAATTTTTACTGAGACTGTATCAGGAAACTATTTTCTGACTTCTGATTCATTGAATGTAGGAGGAGGAGGAAGAAGAAGAGGAGGAAATGGCAAAGATGAAAGAGTCTGCTTCAAGCCAAAAAGATGTAGCTTTGGATGAGATGATGGCATCTACAGCTAAAGATGCTAATGAGCAAGCGAAAGCGAAAACTCTTGAGAAACATGAGCAGCTCTGTGAGCTCAGCCGTGCATTGGCTGTTTTGGCTTCCGCATCTGTAAGGAGACTTAACCACACTCTCATTTATTTTACCTATAAAAGTTTTAAGAGTGTGCAATCTGGTTAATTATTCTCGTTTCTTTTGACTTTGACTCCAGTCTGTTAGTATGGAGCGTGAAGAGTTCCTGAAACTAGTTAAAAAAGAGGTAAATCCGCTATAGTTTCTATCTTGCTTTCTTGGATTTTTCTGAATAACCTTGTCTTCTTTATGTGCAGGTAGATCTATACAACAGCATGGTAGAGAAAGGTGGCACAGATGATGAGGAAGAGGCTAGGAAAGCTTATTTAGCTGCTCGAGAAGATAGTGACCGAAGTGCTCAGAAAGCTATTGCTGATAAAACTTCTTCTGCACTGTTAGATAGGGTAACAACAATTTTATATAGTTTTCTTCAGTCACAAACTCTCTAGTCTTTTTAATCTATAACTCCGTTATTTATCTTCTATCGTTAGGTGGAATCAATGCTCCAGAAACTCGAAAAGGAAATTGATGATGTCGATAACAAGATTGGCAACCGCTGGCGACTCCTGGACAGGTCTGTGTAAACATCCTTTATATTCTTTCTCGCCTTGTAATGATTTGACAATCAATCAAATCCATTTTGTTTGTACAGAGATTATGATGGAAAGGTAAGCCCAGATGAGGTTGCATCGGCTGCGATGTACTTGAAGGACACATTGGGCAAAGAGGGTATCCAAGAGCTTATCCAAAACCTTTCTAAAGATAAAGGTCAAAACTCTATATTCTAAATCTTCCATTGCCTCTACTTGATTTTTCAATTTTCTGACGGAAGTTTTCTTTGTTATTAGATGGCAAAATACTGGTGGAAGATTTAGTGAAGTTAGCGAGTGAGATTGAAGATGCCGAAGCTGACGAGACAGACGAGCCTACTACCAAGTCTTGAGATAGTCATGGTTCATGTTTCTGTTTACACTGGTAAAGTAAAGAGAAGAAAATTCATATTCAGAGGAAATCTATCATAATAAGTTTCTCAACACTTTTTTTTTTGTTTTCCACATTACTGGTTTATTCAAGAAGCTTTATCTCGGATAAATTTACAAATTTACAAATTTACAAATAAATTGAGCTTTATCCAGTGTTCTAAAAAGCGGTCTAGGCGGTCGCCTAAGCCCCGACTAGGCGCTAAGCTCTCATGCGACGCCTAGATAACCGCCTTGACCGCCTAAAATTACATAGATTTTGTATAATGTATTTTTTTTCAATTTCAATTAGAGTTTTATTTATATATATAGTTATAAATATTCATATATTGTTTAATATAAATATAAATAAGTGTTTTGTTTAGTTTTGGCTTATAATTTCATAATTTTTAGTTTTATATAGATATTTTATATAACTTTTACATATAGTATTATACTTATAATATTTTACGTTATAAACGTCTAAACCGCCTAAAAATCGCCTAGGCCCCGATTAGGCGTTTTAGGCGCTAGGCACTGGATCACCGCCCGCTTGGCGCCTAGCGCTTTCTTGAACATTGGCTTTATCTAGTAAGCTTTATATGATAAATTTACAAATTTCAGAATAAGACAAATTATATTCAAATTCTCTCATCTTTGAAATGTAAAAGGCTGGTAAACCTAAAATTGTATTTTCCGGTCCAAAAACAAACGTGACAAATTAAAATACATATCTTTATTTTTTTTTTTTTAAGCAGGACAAGAAATGCATTATAACGTGATTCATACATGTTCTTCGAACAATAAAAGCAGTAGCACAAAAGGTAGAGTTTGAGATCAAAATATGAAGATTCAAACATGTTTTTCGAACAATAAAAACAGTAGCACAAAAGGTAGGGTTTGAGATCAAAATATGAAGATTCAAACATGTTTTTCGAACAATAAAAACAGTAGCACAAAAGGTAGGGTTTGAGATCAAAATGTCTCTCACTCGATTTTCCTCCTCTTCACCTCGAGAGCAGAAGATGAAGACGAAGCTCCCTCTTGAGTTGAAGTGACAGCACCCTGTTGGTTGGAGGAAATGGTAGTGTATCGATGAGGCTGGTACTTGTAAGCCCACAAAATTTTCAGCTTGTGACCCTTGATCTCAACCCAAGTTTTGAGATCTTCCATGCATTTCTCTGCTGCCTCTCGGGTTCCATATGTGATAAACGCAGCGCCATTATACTCTTGCACCATTCTGATAGATTCGATATCTCCATAAGCGCTGAGACAGTCTCGCAGGTCCTCCTCAACGAGTGTCGTCCTGCTCAGTCGCTTGACGTAAAGCATCTTCACGGTGGGATCCTCTGGTGGACATGCAGGCATGTTACCGTTTTTCATCATGAACGCAACTAGTTCTGGATTGTCTGAAATATTCCGATACAAGGGCTTCATTGGCTTGCCATGAAGGAATGGACATCGGTCACCTCTTTTGCAATGGCCAAGACGAGAGTACTGATCACACATGAGTCGTTGGCACGCTAGGCGCTGCATATCTCCCATCTTTCTGCGTTTGCCTTCCAACATCTCCAACTTTCTGTTATTTTCGAACCTCTCCCAATTTTTGTTAAAGTCTCCCATCCTCTCTAGAAATTGTTTACTCGCGAATGGCTGCAAATCTCCCATCTTTCTGCGTTTGCCTTCCAACCTCTCCTCCAAATTTTTGTTTTTTTCAAACCTCTTCAAATTTTTGTGAAGGTCTCCTCCCAAAATTTTGTTATCTTCCATCCTCTCTAGAAATTGTTTACTCTGCAATACATATCTTTATTTATATTACAGTTTTACACATAATCACTTTTACTACTATCCTAATCATTTGATCAGTCACAAAGAGAGAGAGAGAGAGAGAGAAATGTGTTCACTAGAGAAACGTGACCGTCTTTTTATACTAAAACTCACCGGCGACGGCGAACACCGTCTAAACCCAACCTTACTCGACTCTCTCCGCTCCACCATCAACAAAATCCGATCAGATCCATCATCTTCACGATCAGTCCTAATCACAACATCTGATGGTAAATTCTTCTCCAACGGCTACGATCTTGCTTTAGCCGAGTCAAATCCTTCTCTCTCTGTTGTAATGGACGCCAAACTCAGATCCTTAATCGCTGATCTAATCTCTCTTCCTATGCCAACAATCGCCGCCGTCACTGGTCACGCCTCCGCCGCGGGATGTATTTTAGCGATGAGTCATGATTATGTGTTGATGCGTCGTGATAGAGGTTTTTTGTATATGAGTGAATTGGATATTGAGTTAAAAGTTCCGGCGTGGTTTATGGCTTTGATTAGGGTTAAGATTGGTTCTCCGGCGGCGAGGAGGGATGTTATGTTGACGGCGGCGAAAGTGACGGCGGAGATGGGTGTAGAGATGGGGATTGTTGATTCGGCTTATGATAGTGCAGCGGAGACGGTTGAAGCCGCCGTTAGGTTAGGTGAGGAGATTGTTATGAGAGGTGGTGATGGACACGTGTATGGTAAGATGAGACAGACTCTTTTAAGAGAGGTTCTTGTCCATACGATTGGTTTAGATGAGAGTGCTTCGAGTGCTTCGAGTGGGGTGCGTAACACTGGATCTAAACTTTAGAACATGTTTGTACTTTGGATGCCATAAATACACTTTTGTACGAGATTGACTTTTACAACTTTGTTGTAACAAAAATAGCTTAAAATCGCCATCTTTTACGTTATTATTAGTAATGTGAAATTTGCTACGTATTTGACTATTTACAATATATATATATATATATATATATATATATATATATATATATATATATATCTTATATATTTAAAGAGGAGTACATTTGAAAAAGTGTATCTTATATATTAAAAGAGGAATACATTTGAAAAAATTTATAAAATTATTTGTTTAATTACTTAAATTGCCACTCAATTACTGTTTTTAGAAAAAAAATTTTGAAATTAATAAAGGTAATATAGTATTGATGAAAAGTCCAATTGGATCATTCAATTAAAGTATACAAAATCCGTCTGCGTTTAATTTAATTTTAATTTTAATTAATACATTTTATTTAGGTAAATATTAGATTTTTCTCTCTCATATGATTTCCTTTTTGATAATTCTGATCTCATCTTTGTTTGTTCATATTTTTAAAATATTTCAACCAATATATAGCTCATATGATAAATAAAGATCTAGAATTTTTTTCGCACTTGTTGTGATTTGAATTTTAAAAAACGGACATAATTTACCTAATCAATGAAATTTGTATCTAATGCGACATAAACCTCAAATATTAATTTAAGTTTTGAAATTTTAAAACTTATCTGTATTTTTACGCTTTTTAACAAACAATTATTATTTATATCTTCGAAGAAAATTTCTGTCTACTAAATTAGTTTAAATCATATTTTAAATAATTAAAACAAAATTAGTACCAAACATTTATATATTTTCAACAATAGAATATTTGAATTTAATAAAAGATATTTAAGTGTTTGCAAATCATATGATAGAGCGGGTTAGAGTATACATAAATATGATTTATATAGTTTTTTAAGGATTGCTCTACTAAAACGCGCAAAATATTTTAGTAGGAAAGTTAAATGAGAGGTGTTATACTAATTCTAATCCGTCCATCGTATTAAGTTTTTATAATATAAACTAAAAAATATTATCAAAATATACATTGTATATAATAATTACAAATACTAATTTATAATAATCAAATTTTATATATTAAAAACTTATTTGTACATACAACAAACAACAACTATCTTTCTATTCATGTAACAATTTATTATAAAAACACTACAAATAAAAATTATATAGTATTAATAATAAATATATAAAATACTAAAATATAACATTTATATGCAAAAAAAAAAAAAAAAAAACAAAATTGTCCCGCGGTGTACCGGGTTAAAATCCTAGTATATATATATATATGGAGCTGCATATTTCATCAGTTTACAGTACATTCAAACCAAATCAGAAAACCACACTTTATTTTTTTAACATAGACCCCAAATTCGAAAAACTTCACTCATTAGACACATAAAAACGTGAACTATCTTATGGAGACTGAGTAGAAAGAGGAACATACTTTGGAGGACGTTGCATGGTCGAGGACTCTTCGTCCAGGATGCTGGGGAAGCTCAGCATGATTTTGACTTTGGGGTCGACACGATTGGTCTTCCCGTTGCTGCGACATCAAGTTCAAAAGCTCTTTTAGCCGATGCTATGTTAAAATTTAGCCATGGGCTTTCGGTTTAGTCGGGATAATCGGTTTTTTTGTTTTTTTTTGGATTTTTAAAATTCTGCCGAACTGAACCGAATAAAAATTCGGTTCGCTTCGGTTATAAGGTTCAAAATCAATTCCGAATTAAACCGTAATTTTTTCTATTTCGGTTTCGGTTTTCTCGGGTTCAACCGAATGCCGAGAGCTATTAAAATTACATATCCTGATGAGTGCTTTATTTGGTTAGGTGCACAAATCGAATAAAAGCTTGGACACCGGATGAATATGAAGTAATCAGCTTCCAAAAATACTTACTAATTTGTTGATGTACGACCTCAAACAATTATTTTCTCTAGAAATGACGAAGTCTTTTAATTACGTGAACGAGCTGATATTACAATCTTAAGGGTTACAAAAAACTATGTTAGGATAATCTCATAAAATACGCACTTAAACTAAAAGACTAAAATTGCCGAGCCGATTCGAAAGTCAACGATTGTCCTTTTTGTACGTATTACTTTTTTGCGGAAAATCCGGATCCCCTGTCATGTCACTGTTCCTTCCCTTTTTATAGGAGGAATATCGGTGAAGTAGTTTCCCTTTTTACTCCTTTCGTCATTATTTGTCAGAGATGGGCTGGGATTTCTTATGAATCCTGATTCGAATTGGGCTTTTAATAATATTGGGCTTTTCCCATGCCCAACTCCATTAGTCTTGAAGCGTAATGGGCTTAGGATGTTGCATTTTCGGCCTGATTTTGAATTCTGACGCGTGGCTGCTTTAGATTGTTGAACTCGGTTGGTGATTTAGATAAACAAAGCGTCGCGAAAGTTGGAACGTTTTTCTTTCTTGACATGCACAACCCGAATAATGATGACTTCTCAATTCCGACGCCCTTATCTTCTATAAATATTTATCTCGCGCTGCTCATTCCTCGCTTCTTCTTCTGAGCCCAAAGGTAACTTCTCTTCTTCTCGTTTTTTCCGATCTACTTTTCTGGTTGTAATTTCTTGTATTATAGATAGTTTTATGCGCTGGGAAATGTCTTCCAATAATGCTTCGTCTGGTTCGGTTGAGTGTCATCATCGAGTCGTACACCTAGTAGCTCGGCGAGCCCGACCACATATCGATTTCATCCTGATTTGCTAAGAGATCATTAAACTTCTTCCTCTTCGTCTTCTGACACGTCGTCTTCTTTGACCTCCTCTTCTAGCTCATTAGAGGCGGAGTTGTCGATCAGAGAGTCGCAATCCCAATCTGACGGAGTCGAGCTCAATCCATTGACCGAATTTGTAATTCCTCAGCTGATCGATGCAGATATAGAAGGGAGTGCTGAGATGCCCAATCCGAGCTCGGCTTCTGCGGTCAATCGGTCTCGCAACCCGACTCAAGGGGCTAAGGATTTCTTTAGACCGTCGGCGTCAACCCTGGAGAGAATTGACGAAATCCGCTTTTATTGCGAAGTGCCGAATGTGATAGTATTTCGAGTGCGAAAGCCTCACGAACGACCATGGTCTCCTCCTGCCGGGTTCACTTGTCTTTATGAATCATAATTTACGGAGTGCGTTCTTTTCTTTCTAATCCCTCAGTTTATTTCAATTTATTGTGCGAATAAAGAATGGCAATTTCTCAGCTCACTCCCGCGGCGATCCGTAACGCGATAGGTTTGCTCAAGTTGGCGTCTCAGCTCAACATTCCAATCGACATCGACTTCTACAAGGAGCTTACCCGTTTATATAAGATAAGGGAGAACCCGCTCTTTGTTATGTAAACTCGAAAACTCATAAAATCGTTACTAGGGCAAAGAGCAAGACGAACAAATAGGAGCATAAATATTTTTATGTCGAATTGAACGAGCTCGTTGTTGAAGATACTCAAGTGGCGCACTTTTCCGTGTGGAACGTGTCGCCCGGTAGTTTTAGTTCGGCTTTCCAGCATTCTTCGTATATTCCACTTTCATTTTCTAACTCGTCTTTTCTCTTTGCAGCATATATTCCAAGGTTTTCCGCGTATCTAGACAGATTCTTTGATCGAGTGCGGAGAATCAAGGAATTAGGTGCGTACAAGTGGCCTACCGAAGCGGAGAAGAAGATTTGAAAGACTGTGAAACGAGCACGAAAAGGTAACGCATCTTTTTGGAACATTTTTTTATATGCCTTTCTTTTTAAACTTCTTTCATCGCCACTATTCCTTATTTAACCCGACAACAATCAAAGAAGATGGGAAGAACGAGGAGGAATGTCCCATATTACCCTGCCTCATTGAAGAAGTCCGTTCGGGTTCTGAGAAGAGCCGAGGAGGAACAAGCCAATTTTAACCGGGCTACGGCACTGAGTCTGGAGACGGTAAGGAGGGGTTCGACTTTCGTCGGTAGTGGATCTGGTTCAGGATCCATTCGTCCTTTGCCAAGAGAAGACATTGCCGCTGCCAAAAAGCTGCTAATAAGGTAGTTCCTGCTACTGAAGGGACTCTTGCGGGTGCAAATACTTCGGCTCTGGCGGTAATTCCTAGCACGTCTACTTTTGGGAAGAGGACAACTGGTTCTGAGCTTGCCGGGGATAACTCTAAATGTTCCTGCCCGGAAGATAACCGCTTCTCACTTCGTTATACTAAGAAGAACATCCGTTTGCCGAACAATCTTAAGGGATGTGCGAAAAATTTCACGAGATAAGGAACGGCCAGTCTCCTTTTCCCAAGGTTGAAAATCTTAAAGAAAGTGTTGCGTATATCGATGTAGCTCACAAGATGATTAGGGTTCGGTTTTAGGTTGTCTCTTCTTTTAGTAGGAGTTCCTTCGTAGCTGATTTATTATTATTATTATTATTTTTTTTTTGCTTCAGGCGATTGGTAGTGTTAACAAGCTCACACATTTGTATGAGCGAATGATCCATAATCAGGGGAGGGTAGACGATCCGGACGTCCGAGCTGCTCTGGAAGCTGAGAAGAAACGAGCTAATGATTTCCATAAGAAATTGCTCGAGGAACAAAGTGCAACTGAGCATCTTCGAAAGAAGGTGGAATTGCTCACTGCTTGGCAAGATGAGTTGATGGGGAAATTGGATCAGGCCGTGGTTGAGATAAGTGAAGCTGAGGGACGCATGGTGGCCACTAAAGCTCAGTGGGCGAAGGATAGGGACGGACAAGTGAGGTGTGCGCGTTCGAAGGCTTACCGGGATTCAATCAATTATTATCAAGGTCGTCTTGACATTCTCAAGAGCTACTTCATCTGTAATGAAGCTGTCCTAGAACCACTTCTTCTTCATACTCAATCGAACTGGACGGTTAAGTGCCTCGAGACTTTAATAGAGGAAAATGTCATCACTGTTCCAGATGGAGTGATGGCTAAATAAAAAGCCGACCGTGATGGGCATAAGGCTTTGTCTGATGCTGTCAAGGCAGCGATCGAAGCTCTACCGGACGACAATTTTTTTATGCCCTTTCAGCTTTTGAAGTCGAACAAGTTCCTGAGGAGGCCTCACCTGAGGAAGATATTTCCGATCCGCCCGAGGATGTTCCTTCAGTCCGACAAAATGAGGAACCCGACCTGAACAATCAAACTGATGCCGACGTTCCTTCCAACGCCCTAGATCTCGAGATGCCTCCCCAAGACTCCCCTCCAGAATCCTTATTTAAATAATGTTGTTGTTGTTGTTTTCTTTTATCTCTTTTTTATGTAGCAGTTTCCCTGTTTCTTTTAATATGTAGACTATTTTGTTTATGCGAAGTGTGTTCGGCTTTGATACATTTTTAGGGACAATATTTTCTTTTACTGGCTTACCCTGTAATGCCAATCTATTGTAATTTTTGCGAGTTTGTACTCGTCTTATCCTGACACAAAGAATTTTCTAGACTTGTTGCCAGGATTTTTGAAGATGAATTCGAATTATTTGGAAAATAAGGTGTGATACAAGTTGATCGGCTTATCCTGTAGTATTCTCGGTATGATGGGTTTGCGAGACGGGCTCGGCTTATTTAATCCATCTTTTTCTGAGAAATGCGAGTCTAGAACTCGACCTTTTTAAGTTCAAAAACAATGCTTAAGATCTGATGCCGGGTCAGGACAATGATTTAGTTCGGACGTATTGGTGAAAACAAAAATTTTATTTATGATAATAGCTGCACCTTGTTAGAAAAGGATGCTTACTGTGGGATCAAGCCAGTCGTAGTTCGGTTTTTACAACGTAGTATGCTAGGTTATGCCGAGTCGCTTTTTTCTTTTTTTGGCACCCACCGTGGGGCTCGAACCCACGACCCACAAGCTTCCAAAAAATACTTACTAATTAGTTTGCGGCTTGTAGCCTCGATGACCCCAACTTGAGAGGAAAGAGCGAAAATCATAACGAGAAGAGATAACATAAGAGCAACCTTCAAGCACATTTTTGTTATCGTCGTGGTATGATAATCATCTAAAGTGTTTCATGAGCAACATTTATAGAGCAAATGCCAATTTAATTATGTTGTCTTGCTAGTAGCATTTTTTTCAAAATAACCTTTAGTAAATTAGCAATAACAGAACGCGGTTTCCAGGCACGTTATCTACAAGAGTCATTTTTTATTATTAGTAAACTAGGTGGTGTCCCGTGCGTTGCACGGATTTGTTTGTTTAGATATTCTTTTATAAATTACATTTGTTTACAAATATATAATTAAACATTATGTAGATAAAATATATATTTTATAGTTTTAATATTCTACAATTACAAAAATACAATCATAAACAAAATATTCTATCACAATTAATTTAATATTAATGTTTTTAGAAATTACTATTAAAAATGAATTGTTATTAATTATTTAAATTATGTCAACCAAACAAAATGAAACCAATTATATTATTTAAAAATTGTTAAACTATGAGAACTATCATAAAAATTATAAATCAACCAACTATAATTTCAAAGGATAACAAATTGATACTGTCATAGAAGAAAACAATAGTAATTTGTAAACTAAATCGATATCCGCCTTTGATTTATGTTTTTGATGGTCTTCATTAGCTTTACCTTCATTGATATTGTTCTATTTGATTTCTCTTTTCTCATTCTTGTCATATTTGTGGGCATAGTAAAAGATATTTTGAGGCATATGGTGGTAAAAGACACGATGTATAACAAATATTTTCAAAAATAAATCATTTGGTTATATAGATACATAATCATAAGGGATATATAATTATTATTATTATTATTATTATTATTATTTTTTTTTTTTTTTTACAACTTGCCGTCAAAAAAAAAAAAAAAAAGAGAATACAATAAGCATATTATGATTAAATTGTATTTAGAGAAAAATAAGTGAAACTAATTGCCCTTCATTTGAGGCTTATGTTGCTTAGAATATATAAGCATACTAAACCTTCTTTGTTTTCTTCTCGTTTTTAGTCTTTTTGATTTTCTTCTTAAGAGCATAATCATTAATTTTGTTTTAAGTCAATTAATAAAAATAAAAAAACTGATTTTTAGGGTGAAAAAAACGAACTGTAGTGCAACTTTTCTCACTGCAAAAATTTTAAGATTCTATACTTGATTTTTTTGAATAACATCCAAATTTAGATGTAGTGAAAATAGCATCAACGATTGACTTTGAGTTGTATGTCCCTCCTCTTCACAACTTCTTACAAAAGTGATAGAAAAAATTGAAAATAGTTTATTAATTATATAAGACTTGAAATACAATGGTTAGTGCAAAGTGTACCTTACGACTTATAGAAAATTATAATTTCATTTTTAGGAGATGCTAAAAAATTTAGTTACATTTGGACCAAAACGAAAATAAAATTTAAAAAAAGAACACGTGACTAAGATTCAACTAAAATATCTTAGGAACATTGAAAAAATTGAATGATCCTCACAAAAGCTATGAGACTTATAGATTTAAAATTACATGGATGGTTTTATAGTATTTGTAGAACAAACATAATATAAACATAAGAAATATAAAATAGAATCCTAAAAGTATAAATTACCTCTTTAAACAAACTCTTTCCACTATATTACCCTACTATATTTAGAAGTTTTTACACATGATATGATGGAAGAGGGATAATAGTTATATATATATATTAAAAAAGAAATAGTGGAAGAAGTTACAATTGTGAGGGGAGTTACAATTTGGTCTAATTAATTGTCATGGTCTATACAATTGCAATTGTGTTTATTGTGGTGTTTAATTTTCTATTCAATTGTGTAGTTAATATGAGGAGAGTTACATTTTTAAAATAAATGTTGAAAACATGTAACAACTTGGTCTAATTAAGAATTGTGGTGTATAATTTAAATTTTAAAATTTATAGTATATTATATATCTATTTATTTAGAAAATATTAATATCCATGATCTATTATAATTCAAATATGTAAATGAATACTATAAAAAGCACAAAGTAAGACAAACTATTACTCCCTCTGTCCCATTTTATTAGATGTTAGGACTAAAAGCACAGAGATTAAGAAACAGTAAATGTTCTCTCATTTATGAAAATTCAACCAATAGAAGAAGATACTGCATAATTAAAATAATTAAAAACTATTAAATTAATATAAATCATGCATTGAAAGTAGAGAAAATCTTATATAATGGAACAAATGAAAAAGCCTAAAACATCTTATATATTGGGACAGAGGGAGTATAATTTAAGTGATGCATTATAATTTAAATACATGTATTCTAATGTTTTGTTTTTTATGACGTGATTTTGCTGTAAATATTTTATAATTTTCTTTTATTCTAAAAGATGAACTATTCTAATTTGATGTTTTTAGTTGAAATAATGAGAAAAATATAATTTGAAGTTTTTATTTGAAATGATAAAAAATCATGGAGGGTGCCACGTGTCGGCTTTTGGTGAGTTGTTCAAGTGGAACCTTACTTTATTATATAAGACCATAAGTATCGCAGCAACACAAGTAGTGTTCTTAGGCATTAAAAATTTGAAAAAATTCAAACAGTAGAAGACGAACCTGAATTGCGATCTTCTGCAAGATCTGTTCTAATACAAGTTATGAGCCACGTGTCTGAAAAGTATTGGTTCCATAATTTCCTCTCTTCCTCCTTTTTTTTTTCTCTCTTCCTTCTTTTTTTTTTTCTTCTTTTTCTTCTCTCTCTTAATAAATTCATTCAGTTACTAAAGCAATATTTATTATTAAAATAATATTAACATCTGTATTGAGAGTTATGCCGATACATATGCTCTAAGATGATTAGAAGTTTGAATTTCTTAGTAAACTTAAATATACGACCTTTGTTCTAAAAACAACATATGACTTCTTTGCCATTACATATTACTCGAAAATAACAGTTATGACTAACTAATTGACTGATTACATTGATAATTGACTAAACTTATTGGCATAACTTCAACTGATTCATTTCATTTTTCATAAGCTTACATCGTCCGCTATACTCTATATTATATTGTTGCAAAGAATAATATTTCATGCAAAAGTTCGGTTTTCGATTTGATTCCAGTTTTTCAAATAGAGAAATATTGGACTTATACGAGTATTTTTAAAAGTCGGATTCGATTCGGTTCGAGTATTTTTTCTGGGTATTTCGGTTCGAATATTCGGTTCCGGTTTATTTGCCCAGGCATACGCTTGATGAAAAGAAAAATGAAATATGGTGAAGATGTTGAGAATGTTGATGAAAGTAAGATGTTAGTTGCGGAGGAGAGTTTTAGAATTGATTCTTTCATTAACATAATGGATCATATTATAATGTCCCTTGAGGTAAGATTCAAACAATTCCAGTGTTATGAGAAAATTTGTGGATTTTTTGTTTGGTGTAAGAAAATTAAAACTAGCAAAATATGATGAGTTGATGACAATGTGTATGCAGCTTGAAGCTTCTCTGAAGCATGATGTGCATTTAGATGTAGATGGAAAATTTATGTTTATGGAGCAGAAACTTCTAAGACATGTGTTGGCAAAAGAAATTACAAAGCTGGTCGAAGTGTTAGAACTTTTGAAAAGAATAGATGGTAGTCATCCAAAAACATGGATCGTTTTTCAAAATTGAAGCTCAGAAAAATTATCGACGTTCAACTATGTTTCATGAGCGATTGAATGGTTTGGCGATGATATATATAGAACAAGATATGGTTGAGAAACTCGATTGGTGCAAAAAAATAAATGAAGTTGATGGATGAATTTGCACCAATAGAGCTCTCATTAGAATGGAAGAAATGAGAGCTATCTCTTTCTTCTCTCTCTAATATTTTTTTCAGAGCGAGAGATGCTCTTATCTCTTATCGATATCCAACATGTTTGGTCGGCTTTTGTGCCCGGACGAGTTCCGGTGTCGCCGTCAGTTTAGTCGTCAACACGACTTTTTTGTTGTAGTGTTCTTGCCGTCAACGTGGCTTCCCATTGCCTTGTTCTTTTGTTTTTCTAAAGGCTCGATATTGAAGATTTCAGGGTTGCATGATTGTTAGATTGGGAGAGTTTTCTCTTCACCAGATCTATTCTCTTTATACCTTGATGTGCGTCGCTGTTGAGGTTTTTGGCTCCGGTGTGTTTTTCAGCGATGTGTGGTGTGGTTTTCTCCTCCCAAATAGATGCGTTGGATCCACCAGTTTCAAGACAGTTTATGTCTCTGATTAAAATCTCTTTTCCTATGCAAATTTTGATTGCTTTTTGCTGCTTTGCAAAATTCAGAGATTCAATTGGATAAGGCATGTGGAGATTACTCGATTATTATTATTTCTTTACTCGATTTCGCTAAATCCCTTGTTTATTTAGCAATTGGATGAAATTAGTAGATTGAATTTTGTTTTGTAACCCGTTTGTTGCCAACTTGCCATAATCGATGAGAAAAGAAAAGAAGATTCATTGTTCGGTTTTTACTCCGGCGTCATTTTCCGATGCCCAAGGTTTAGAGTCTGCTGCAGCGGAGGTTGAGGAAGAAACATGTATCCTCTGCTCATCCTTATTATTTTAAGGCGTCATGGTTTTCTTATTGGGTATTTCGTTCGGGCTTCATTGTAAGATAAGACTATCTCCAGCAGCAAGATTTTAAAGAATATCTTAGATATTAAAAAAAAAAAAAAAGGGAGGAGAGAGACACACAAAAGTTCTTAAACAAAAACTTTAACAACCTGATAAGAAATTGTATCTACACATGTCATTTTCTCATTAATTAACTTTTTATCTAAAATTAAAATTTAAATATATAATAAATGTTTATTTTAAATACTTTTTTTCTTTTAAATTAATTATATTAAATCCCAAAAGTGGGCTTTGGCTTACGCGCCAATACAGATACACGATCACAAAACAGGAAAGGCCCAAATCGAAGCCCACCGGAAAGGAGATCTCAAAACGGGTAGTACACCGGAAAAACGAATCTCATCCATTAAATCTAACGCTAACAAGGACGATTCCTTTGCAACCATGCTCTCTACACCAAGCTCTTGCCGGAGTTAGCGGTTCTGCCTCAAACCGGCGCCGAGAGACAAGTCGAACCTAGAACAATCCTCTCGGAAAGGGGAGATCCGCCACAACCGAGACCCCTCCCCTCAACTCCCCTACCTAGCAAGAAGAGAGAACGCAAACACTAACCCTCCCTCCGGTGATGCTCCCTCTAACCTCGCCCGAGATCTAGCCATCCTCAAACCGGTCAGGCGAATACTAAACATGACCGCTGATAAGGTCATTGGCTCAGACAAACCCTCACCAGCCGAACTCCGTGCTTAGCCATCCCCGATCCAGAAGATCCGCCGTTAATCGCCACGACAAGCAGTGAACCCCACTGAGCCGTTTCTCAACTTCCAACCGCAATGATGAAAAAGACAAGTCGAGCCACGAGATAGATCCGCGATTCTTGTCTATTCGTCCGGCGTCTTCGACCAGATCTTAAATCGACTGGAACCCATCTCTAAACCGCTAGTAAGCCGTCGCTGAGTTACATCGAGAGACGGCTCATCCACACCACAACACTGTCGGAAAGGAGGAAAATCTCACTCACGATTCACTGTGTTGACCCTTCGCCGGCGATGAAGATCAAAAGGTAAAAAGAAAAAAAGGAAAACACTAGATCTAGATTTTGTGTTGCAGGAGAAAGAAGAGAGAGAAATAGATAGGAACGATTGTCCTCTTTTATTTTAAATATTAATACTTTATTATTTAAGAAACCCAATGTGTATCTCCACCGATAAAGATACTCAATGAAGCTATCTTTTTTATGATCATGTGCATTTGGGCTTTGTGTAATGTATTATATCAATTAAGTTAAGATGATAAAAAAAAAAAAATTGTAGAAATGAAAGCAAATATTATTTTTATCTTTCGCGATGAAGAAAACTGATGTTTCTGTCTTTTTTTCTTGTTAATGTTTTTTTCTGTTCAACTATTGTAAATAAATTAAGTTTTATGTCATTTTGTCATGCGTAAAAAAAAAAAGTACACATATTTTGTCAAAATCAACTAGAAATGTGGGTTATATGGAGTTGCAATTATTTGATAAATTGACAGTACACACTAATTCACATATTCGAACGAGAAACCAAATCATATAACCAAACACTTTATTTGTTTTACATAAACTCGAAATTACGAATTCTTCTTCACATAAACTGTCTTATGGGTCTTATGGAGAGTTGTAAGAAGCTGGAGCAGTTCTCGGAGGACGTTTACAAGGTCCACGATTCTTCTTCCACGATGCATGGGAAGCTCCATGATATGTTGCGTTTTTAGTGTCTTTTGTCCCGGTTTTTAGAGTCATTTTGGTTAGTTCGTAGTGTCAAGTCCCGGTTTTTGTGTCTTTTTGGTCGCGTCTTGAGTCTTGTACAGGTTACAGGTGGTCATTGCGGAATCGGAGAGTTTCGAGCTTGGTTCGGGTCAAGAACGCGCGAAAGAAGGAGAAGCAAGAGGGGACCGATCGATCCAAGGTGTGGACCGATCGGTCCATTGATCAACGATTGCAAAAACAAGACAGTACGCAGGGATCGATCGATCCGCCCAATGGATCGATTGATCCAGGAGCTCGACAGGAGCAAAAACTGGTCAGAAGGAAGGGACCGATCGGTCCATCCATCAGACCGATCGGTCCAATTGTTAGTCGGGTTAAATTTTGATTTTTTTATTATTTTATTTTTACATTTTCCCTAAGGGTATAAATACCCAAAAACCTAATTAGCAGAGGACGTTCTATTTTCTGAGTTTTTCTGAGTGCTTTGGACCTTCTGTAAGCAACTCATTTTGGGATTAGAGATTCATCCTCTTTGACACTTTGGAGAAGATTTCTAAACCCTCTCTTTTATTTATTCAATTGATTCATGTCTTCTTTCATATCTCTTTGTGTTGTTTATTTTAATATGTCTGAGTAATCCACCAATTGGGTTTTAGGGTTCCAAGTAGGGGATTTAATGGATTGATGGAATAATTGTTAATTGGGATTCTAATCTGTTAGGTTCTTTGATTCACATGTTCTTAATGCTAGAATTGGATTGATCACCCTGTTTTAGATTATAGGTTTTTCTATGCATCAAAAGTGTTCGATAGAATGCCTGAAAGAATGTGAATTGAGCATTGTATTTCTAGCCAACTACAGTTGACGTTAGGACGCATTGTGAACTTAATGAACTTGCTTGATAATGCGAATTTGATTAGGAAGATGCAAACGACAGTTTAGCAAATGAATAATCATATTTACTCGAAGCCTTGCCGGGAAATTACAATATCTGATGATTACTCGACCCGATATTCAGTTCGCAGTCAATTTCATCTGTCAACGAATGCACTCTCCCACCGAATCAGACTTTGGTTTGCTAAAACTGACTCTGCGATACCTCCGCGACACCACTAATATGGGTCTTCACTTCACCAAGCACAGTGCTCTGAATTTGGTCTCCTACAGTGATAGTGATTGGGCCGGTTGTCAGGACACACGAAGATCAACAACAGGCTTTTGTGCTCTCCTTGGATCCAACATTATCTCCTGGTCAGCCAAAAGACAAACGACAGTCTCTCGATCCTCTACAGAGGCTGAATACAGAGCACTTGCCGCCACAGCCTCTGAACTAACCTGGATTTCTGCAGTTCTTCGTGACGTCGGTATCCCTCAACCACAGCCTGCTCTCCTTCGCTGTGATAATTTGTCTGCCGTCCATTTATCGGCCAATCCAGTTTTGCATAAAAGTCCAAATATGTAGAAGGGGACTGTCACTTTGTTCGAGAGCGAGTGGCTCTTGGTGTCCTTGAAATACAACACGTTCCTGCTGCCTTCCAACTTGCCGACATCTTTACAAAATCTCTCCCTCGCCGGTCCTTCCAGTCCTTGCGCTCCAAACTGAATGTTGGGCCTTCTCCCATCATCAGTTTGCGGGGGGATGAAAGTAAGAACAACATCGTGGGACCAGAATTCAATTAAAGACCAAGGAGTATGGGAGAAGTACGTAGACCTGAATTAAATTAAAGACCAAGGAGTATGGGAGATAAAGGAGACCACTACCCAACAACAGTTAGCTTCCCGAAGATGAGCAACATGTTTGGTTCCCTCTCATCTTTAGAGAAGTAGCTCAATGTTTGACACTTGTAATTAGATCTTAGCTCTGAGGATTAGTTCCCTAAGGAGTATAAAAAGGATCTCTATGTAATGTGAGAAAGCGTGGGGAATATTGATATTCAGTTCAAAACTCTTTTCTTAGTTTATCTTCATGGTATCAGAGCTAATCTAAAACCTTCACAGGTGCTGTCATGGCTGAGGCTCTCGATCCTTACCCCTTTCCTTCAAGTCTTTATGTTTCTAGTTCTGTTACTCTAAAGCTCAATGATAGCAACTATCTTCTTTGGAAAACCCAGTTTGAGTCTCTTCTCCGGAGCCAAAAACTTCTTGGGTTTGTCACTGGTCAAATCGGTCCACCGGAGGCTACTGTTACAGTCACGGTCAATGGTGCAGTCGTCACAACTCCGAATCCAGACTTTGAAGCATGGACTTGTACTGATCAACTCATAAAGTCGTGGATTTTTGGCACTCTTACAGAAGAAGTGCTTGGTTATGTTCATGGTTTAGCCACATCTCAAGAAGTGTGGTTGTCTCTTGCCGATAACTTCAACCAAAGCTTCATTGCTAGAGAATTTGATCTCCGTCGTAGGCTTCAGTTGTTGACTAACCGAGGTAAAGATTTTCTGGTTTACTGTCAAAAGTTTCGCGCTATCTGTGATCAACTGAGTTCCATTGGAAAGCCAGTCGAAGAATCCATGAAAATCTTTACTTTTCTCAATGGTCTGGGTCGGGAATACGATCCAATCACTCATGTTGGATCCACTGTGCTCACCACAGCTGCATGTAGTATTCCTCTATGCGATGTTCTTGTTTGTCCATCAATGCAGAAATCCTTATTGTCAGTCTCTAAGCTTTGTGAGGATTATCCTTGTGGAGTCTTCTTTGATGCTAATGCTGTCTATATAATTGATCTCAATACTCAGAAGGTGGTGACAAAGGGACCACGTCGTGAGGGTCTCTATGTGTTGCAGAACTCAGAATTTATGGCTTTCTACTCCAACCGACAGTGTGCTGCTAGTGATATCATATGGCATCAACGGCTCGGTCACACCAACTTTCAAGTTCTGCAACTTCTTAAATCCAGCAAGGCAATCTCTATCAATAAGACCAGCACTTCTCTCGTTTGTGAACCTTGCCAAATGGGAAAGAGTTCTCAACTTTCTTTTTCATATTCTGAATCTATTGTAACGGAACCCCTTGAACAAATCAATTGTGATCTTTGGGGTCCTTCTCCAGTTGTTTCTGTTCAAAGCTTTAAATATTATGTGGTTTTTGTGGATCAGTTTTCTCGATATTCATGAATATTCCTCTAAAGCTTAAGTCTGATTTTTATGGTGTGTTTATTGCATTCCAAAAGCAAGTTGAGAACCAGTTTAACAGAAAGATTAAATATTTCACAGTGATGGTGGGGGAGAGTTTATGAGTACAACTTTCCGAAAACATCTGACAGATAATGGTATTCATCATCTCCTGTCCTGTCCAGCGACTCCACAACAGAACGGGATTGCAGAGCGTAAACATCGACATCTAACTGAACTCGGTCTCGCCATGCTCTTCCACAGTAAAATGCCATTAAAATACTGGGTAGAAGCGTTTTACTCGGCAAACTTCATCTCCAATCTGTTACCATCCGCTTCTTTGCAACAGAAAAGTCCATTTGAGGTGTTGTTTACCAAATCACCAGACTATACATTTTTGAGGGTGTTTGGATCAGCATGTTATCCCTGTCTACGACCATTTACTCAACACAAATTTGATCCTCGCTCTCTTCAATGTGTGTTCTTGGGATACCATGCTCAGTATAAAGGCTATAGATGCCTTTACCCTCCAACTGGTCGTGTATATGTGTGTCGTCATGTGATCTTTGATGAACTGTGTTTTCCTTTTAATGACAGATACAAGCATTTAGCTCATCAACACAAGACTGTTCTGCTTCAAGCCTGGCAATCCGCTGAAACTCAGGCTCCAGTTCTTCAACGGTTGCCAACTCTTCCATCCCAGGTTGTTCATTATCCTCAAGATCTCTTGATCGTAACAAATTCCCCTGGTTCTACCTGTTTATCATCAACTAGGCAACCTGTTGAAACTGAATCAGACATCACCAGCATCACTGTTTCAGAACCAGAAGAACAAGAAGACCACACGGTTAATCGACATCCAATGACTACAAGATCAAAGACTGGCATCCGGAAACCAAATCCACGGTATGCTCTTGTTGCAAGCAAGACTATTCCTCCTTTACCTCAGACTGTTGCAAACGCCTTGGCTCATCCGGGTTGGTATCAAGCTATGATCGAAGAACTAGATTCTATCTATCAAAATCATACATGGTCACTCACTCCTGCAACAGCTGAGATGAATACTTTAGGGTGTCGTTGAGTATTCACAGTTAAGCTAAACGCTGATTGTTCTCTCAACAAACTCAAAGCAAGGCTTGTTGCTAAAGGTTTTAAACAAGAAGAAGGAGTGGATTTTATCAAAACATACAGCCCTGTGGTCCGAACTTTAACCATTCGGATTGTTCTAGCTGTAGCAACATCACTAGATTGGAATATTACTCAACTTGACGTGAAGAACGCATTTCTTCATGGTGATCTCCATGAACCTGTTTATATGGTTCAACCACCAGGATTTGAAGATCATACCATTCCCCATCATGTCTGCTCTCTCAAAAAGGCTCTATACGGTCTTAAACAGGCTCCAAGAGCTTGGTTTGACAAATTTAGCCATTTTTTGATTGAGTATGGTTTTGTTTGCAGTAAAGCTGATCCTTCTCTCTTTGTTTATCATCACAATGGCGACACTTTGGTGCTGCTGCTATATGTCGACGATATTTTGCTTACTGGTTCCAGTCCAGAACTCTTCAAGTCTCTAATTGCTGAACTCAGTACACGCTTCGCCATGAAAGATTTGGGAACCCTTCACTACTTCCTTGGCTTGCAAGCACAATCTCACCCTAATGGTTTGTTTCTTGGTCAGACACAGTATGTTGAAGACATTCTTCACCATGCCATCCTTTTACGGTACTAATTACTCGATACAACTAACCATTAGGTAGTATATACGAGGTCGAACCACAAGGACCAATGGTTATACTAAATACTTACGGGATTCATTCTTAGCTAAAGCTTTGGGGTTTGGTTTCGTTTTGTAACTCACAAACATGAAAGCAAAATAAAACGATAACGAGATAAGCAATTTAAAAGCATTGTGCAATAAGGTTTTTCGGGGAATTTTGAACTAACGAAAAACTAAAATGAATTATGTTTAACAACTTAAGGAACCGTTCTAGAACATGAACGCAAGGTGGATTAGCCCACTGTCGTGGCACTAACCCCTAAACTCGGTTATTCGAAAACTAAACTGTCGTTTGAATCCTAACCGAATTAGCATTAACAATCAAGTTCATTGAGTTCACAATACTTCCTAACATCAACTGTCGTTGGCTAGGAGCATATTGCTCATAAACACAAGGATCAAAGAACTTCAACTTCACTTTTGGTGCATGAAGTTCTCTAGGATCAAGACATGGATAGCTAAGCCAAACCAAGCATTAGAAACATATGAAATGAAAAACCTAGACATATGAAAGCTATAAACATTCAAACTAACCATCAATCCTAAATTCCCCTTTAGAACCCTAAAACCCAATATATGTCTACTCACACATAACTAAATCAAAATCTAAAACCATAGAAGCATTCATAATGAAAAGATAAAGAGAAAGAGGTAAAGATAAGAAAAACTTCTCCAATAAACAAGATTGTGTTCTTGGTGTTCTTGAGTGTTCTTGAGAGGAAGAACTAGAGAGAGAGAGATGAAAAACAAGCTAAAAACGTGATAATGGGATCCCTCCAACACTTAGAGTAGTTTAGGATATTAATACACACTTTTTGCACAAAAATATCAAAGAAAAACAATGTTTCTGGCCGTCACAAGGGTGGATCGATTGATCTGGTTTTGGTTTGGTCGATCTTTGGCTCAGCCGGAATCATTTGGAAATTTGCTAATAGACGTGGATCGATCGATCTATATGTGCATCGATCGATCCATATACCTCATATCTGTATCAGCTTCAACGGCTCGCCAGAATGACCTGTCTTCACTCAATCGAGTGTATCTCTTGAATGCACCGTTGGATTGTCTTCAAATCACTTACAAATGAACGCTAACATCTGTAGCTAGATTGTGTCCAAATCATAGGAAGATCCAACGGTGGAAAGTCCTTCATCTGTTGACAAACTTCTGACGCCTCTTCACGATCCTGCATCTCCAAATATGTATTTTTGGCCAAAACAACTCCTTTTATTCCAAAGCATTTTAAAACTTGTACAAACTCAAAACACAACCAAAAAGACACAAAGACGAACAAAAACAAGACTTAACAAAATAAAAACGGAATGAAAACAATATACAAAAACGTGTTAAAACACAACATATCACCAACATGACCAATTGCAATCCGGTACACACTCCTTTGCCATTGAGACTTGATCATGTTTTCCGAGACAAACAGTTGTTCTCTGAACCAAGTTACTTTCGAAGCCTTGCCGGGAAATTACAATATCTGACGATTACTCGACCCGATATTCAGTTCGCAGTCAATTTCATCTGTCAACAAATGCACTCTCCCACCGAATCAGACTTTGGTTTGCTAAAACGGACTCTGCGATACCTCCGCGGCACCACTAATATGGGTCTTCACTTCACCAAGCACAGTGCTCTGAATTTGGTCTCCTACAGTGATAGTGATTGGGCCGGTTGTCAGGACACACGAAGATCAACAACAGGCTTTTGTGCTCTCCTTGGATCCAACATTATCTCCTGGTCAGCCAAAAGACAAACGACAGTCTCTCGATCCTCTACAGAGGCTGAATACAGAGCACTTGCCGCCACAGCCTCTGAACTAACCTGGATTTCTGCAGTTCTTCGTGACGTCGGTATCCCTCAACCACAGCCTGCTCTCCTTCGCTGTGATAATTTGTCTGCCGTCCATTTATCGGCCAATCCAGTTTTGCATAACAAGTCCAAATATGTAGAAGTGGACTGTCACTTTGTTCGAGAGCGAGCGGCTCTTGGTGTCCTTGAAATACAACACGTTCCTGCTGCCTTCCAACTTGCCGACATCTTTACAAAATCTCTCCCTCGCCGGTCCTTCCAGTCCTTGCGCTCCAAACTGAATGTTGGGCCTTCTCCCATCATCAGTTTGCGGGGGGATGAAAGTAAGAACAACATCGTGGGACCAGAATTCAATTAAAGACCAAGGAGTATGGGAGAAGTACGTAGACCAGAATTAAATTAAAGACCAAGGAGTATGGGAGATAAGGAGACCACTACCCAACAACAGTTAGCTTCCCGAAGATGAGCAACACGTTTGGTTCCCTCTCATCTTTAGAGAAGTAGCTCAATGTTTGACACTTGTAATTAGATCTTAGCTCTGAGGATTAGTTCCCTAAGGAGTATAAAAAGGATCTCTATGTAATGTGAGAAAGCGTGGGGAATATTGATATTCAGTTCAAAACTCTTTTCTTAGTTTATCTTCATCTTCAGCAACAAAACAAAACAAACACAAACACAAACACATTTGAGAGCTTCAAAGTTCAAACTTCTTCTGAATAAAACCTCAGCAACAAAACAAACACAAACACAATTGAATAAGATACGTCTTCTAATTTGAGAATATTAAAGAGTGAAGGTGAGATTGGTTCCGATGAAGACCTTGAATGCACATGGCGTTAAGAATCTCTCTTCACATTTTTTCATTGGTTTATATATTATTTTAATAAGAATCTTTCTCCACAGATCTTAATATTTAATGTTTAGATATCCAAAGGAAGTTCTAGACCATGGGATATGTTCTTGGTATAATTAAAAACAAAATGTGAAATTTGCTACATATTTTGTCAAAATCAACTAGAAATGTGGGTTATATGGAGTTGCAATTATTTGATAAATTGACAGTACACACTAATTCACATATTCGAACGAGAAACCAAATCATATAACCAAACACTTTATTTGTTTTACATAAACTCGAAATTACGAATTCTTTTTCACATAAACTGTCTTATGGGTCTTATGGAGAGTTGTAAGAAGCTGGAGCAGTTCTCGGAGGACGTTTACAAGGTCCACGATTCTTCTTCCACGATGCATGGGAAGCTCCATGATATGTTGCGTTTTTAGTGTCTTTTGTCCCGGTTTTTAGAGTCATTTTGGTTAGTTCGTAGTGTCAAGTCCCGGTTTTTGTGTCTTTTTGGTCGCGTCTTGAGTCTTGTACAGGTTACAGGTGGTCATTGCGGAATCGGAGAGTTTCGAGCTTGGTTCGGGTCAAGAACGCGCGAAAGAAGGAGAAGCAAGAGGGGACCGATCGATCCAAGGTGTGGACCGATCGGTCCATTGATCAACGATTGCAAAAACAAGACAGTACGCAGGGATCGATCGATCCACCCAATGGATCGATCGATCCAGGAGCTCGACGGGAGCAAAAACTGGTCAGAAGGAAGGGACCGATCGGTCCATCCATCAGACCGATCGGTCCAATTGTTAGTCGGGTTAAATTTTGATTTTTTTATTATTTTATTTTTACATTTTCCCTAAGGGTATAAATACCCAAAAACCTAATTAGCAGAGGACGTTCTATTTTCTGAGTTTTTCTGAGTGCTTTGGACCTTCTGTAAGCAACTCATTTTGGGATTAGAGATTCATCCTCTTTGACACTTTGGAGAAGATTTCTAAACCCTCTCTTTTATTTATTCAATTGATTCATGTCTTCTTTCATATCTCTTTGTGTTGTTTATTTTAATATGTCTGAGTAATCCACCAATTGGGTTTTAGGGTTCCAAGTAGGGGATTTAATGGATTGATGGAATAATTGTTAATTGGGATTCTAATCTGTTAGGTTCTTTGATTCACATGTTCTTAATGCTAGAATTGGATTGATCACCCTGTTTTAGATTATAGGTTTTTCTATGCATCAAAAGTGTTCGATAGAATGCATGAAAGAATGTGAATTGAGCATTGTATTTCTAGCCAACGACAGTTGACGTTAGGACGCATTGTGAACTTAATGAACTTGCTTGATAATGCGAATTTGATTAGGAAGATGCAAACGACAGTTTAGCAAATGAATAATCATATTTAGTGACTAATATCTCGAAAGAGAATTAGTTTAACTTCGTGTTCATGTTCAAGAACGGTTCTTAATTATTGAATTCCTGTTTTGATATTTCCATTAATTGTTGATCTCTGAAATACCCTATAGCCCAATGTTTTTAATTCATAAGTTAATCGTTAATCTTTATTGCATTTTTATTTTCAAGTCTGAAAACCAAACAAACATTCGTCGTTCTAGCTATTTACAAGTCTCGCAAATCTCTAGTGTACCATTGGTCCTTGTGGTTCGACCCCGTATATACTACCTTGCGGTTAAGTGTATCGGGTAATTACTCGTTCAGTCACTCCACATGATCTAGATGCCGGAGTCCACACGATGGGCCTTCCGTTTGCTGCCACATCAAGTTCACAAATCGAATAGGTGCAAAATCTTTTTGTTTTCATTACTATATTTAGCTTATGCAACCAAATGATTGAGGTGATCAAATTTTAAGGATAAGTAACTTACCAAGTTTGCGGCGTGTAGCCTCGACGACTCTAACTTGAGAGGAAAGACTCAAAACAAGAATAAGAAGAGATAAGAGAAGAGCAACCATATGTATTGATGTCTTCGAACCCTTTTTTTTTTTTTTCGTCACGGTTTGATTTGATCTGATCTGATCTATATTGACCAACACTTATAGAGCTATTTACATCACTTTCAAGAAAACCATATGTTCATTAAAAATAACATAACGCGGTTTCTACGTACGTTATCTATAAGATTCTTTTAAATAATAATATGATTAGTTGATTACACGTTTGATTCCTCAGAAAATATAAAAAATATGCTAATCTATTATAAAAACAACATACGACTTCCTTGCCATTATCTGTTACTCGATTATATAACAGTCATGACCAAGCGACGGGTAAGTATGAATACGTATTTTTTTTCAATGATTGACTTGACTTTGAAACCTTAATATTAGTCTCACTATCCACGATCATAGAATATGTCAGCATAATTACTAATTTATATTTACCTTGGCTATCTCATCTTACCTTACCTTGACCCTATCGCAAATGATATATCTTAAATTATAATAATCGAGTTATCTAGCTACTACATCCACGAGTGGTGGTTCTATCAACACTACAATCACGATGTACATTTTTATCGTAGTTCACAAAATGGTGACAGAAGGTTCAACATATAGTACGTTTGGAATATGCAATAAATTCGCATCCATACACTTAGAAGTTAGTTGGAAGTCAAATCCAAAAACATTCAACAGCCTCTACTACTCTTGTCAAGCTCATTGACAAAAACATTGGAAATCAAGGCGACAATACTTTGGCCGATGGTCTTGCCCTTTGGTTTGACACTTGACCATTCTAGCAACCTAACAACATTCTAATCGGTTTTGTTTCTTCAAAATTTTACTTAAAGTCAAGTTTATTGTAACATTCTTTGTAAAACAGTTTTTTAGTTTGAATAAATTTTACATTCACTTCAAAAAAAATCAAAACATGATGTAAAAACGCTAGAGCATTACTCAACCACAATATCAAACGGATAAATCCCACAACTAGTTCAGTTAGGATCCAAAATATTTTCCATTCTTGTCTGCATCATTTGTTTTGTTAATTAACTCTTTAGGTTTCATAGTATTATATTTATGTTTGTTATAGTTTTATGGTCTTAGGTTTTGTTTTGTTTGGTTTGATAAATACTGAAATGTCATATTAGAAAAAATATAAGATATATTTCAAATTCTTAAAAGAAACAGTATACCTTTCAAATTTCAAAAAGTATTTTAGGGTATTCTATCAAATAAACTCTTTTCAAATTATTGTTGTATAAAAGGAAATTGTTTCATAAAGATAGATATTTTTGTTTTCTATGCAAAATTTATATAATATTTACTATATATATATTCTCTATATTAATTAAATTTTAAATAAATAAAACAATCAAAGGTATATTAAGTTTTGTAATTAATTAGTTTCTTAACATGCATGCAAATCCTTAAGGAAGGCTTATCAAGATGATAATGGATAATAAATATCAACCCAACCTATAGATAAATCTTATTTCGTTTATTAGCTCATAATACGTGACAGAGTTATTACAGAAAACAAACACTTTATTATTGCATAGAACTTCAAAGTTCTGACACAGAGACTCAAAGACACAGAAGCACGTAGTTAAGGAGATTGGTCAGAAGCAGGAATATAATTCCCTGGAGGAAGTCTGCATGGTCGGGGTCTCCTCCAAGTCGAAGTGAATACTGCTGGAGAAGTTCCACATGACCTTGAAGGTGGTGTGTACACGATAGGCGTTCCCGAAAACCCCCATGCTGCCATATTTAGTTCAAACTAAATTAAGAGATTTTTTATTTACTTTGGTGGAAAACTCGATATCAAGCTCGTACTTTTCACAAGTTTTACTGACAAATTGTTGATGTAAAGATGAATATGTCTTTTATTCAATCAAAGGTAAATTTGCATATTTTTATTACAGAATTAGGTCTAGTGACTTGTATATATATGTAACCACTTGATATGTTAAATTAATAACAGAAACGAACTCTTTATTTATAAGATTCAAGTGGCTACATAAGTATACAAGTCACTAGACCTAATTATGGATATGAAATATTCATTAATACAATGTGTATCTTTTGTAAATACACTTACAAAGTTTGCGACCTGTAGATTCCACGACTTCAAGTTGAGATGAAAGAGTGAAAAGTATAAGAAGCAGTGGTAACACAAGTGCAGCAATATTTGGAGACTTCGAACCCATTTCCTCCTTAATCGTGGTTTTTGTCATCGCAAGTCTTGTGATATATATAGAAGACGCCGAACCTCATATATTATTTCCAAAGTTTCACTAGTGAACGCGGTTTCTACTAGTCTAAAATAATATTTCAGTGGAGTTGACTTGTAGTGTACGATGACTTTAAAAGAAGAAAATAACAACGACTCGTACACCTTATTTTCAGTGTCACTATATTTGAGATCGTTGGATTCTAGATGAAACGACTGATGAGATGAAATGACTGATGAATTTGACTTATGTACACAAAATAAATAACAAAGACTGGCACCATACCACTATCAATGATCGTTGAATTGGTCATGATGCTTTTACTTCGGTTGCTTAGTGTGAATATATCATATTGCATGGAGTTTTTCCTTACTAGGTGATTGATTATCTGCACATTGCAAATGAGGTTGAAACTATTAGTTGCTTAATTTTGTATAACATATTCAGCTCTAGTACTAGAAAATCATAATTAATTATTTAAGATTTGAATTTAAGAGTGTTTTGTTTCTTTTCTTGGAAAAAGCCAAATACGACATCTTTTGCCATTTCATTTTTTTTTTTTTTTTTTTGCCATTTCATATTAATTGAGAAGAATATATATTCAATATGAACTGACTAATAGTGGGCGTGACTTTTGTGCATAATACATAACAACGGCTTATATACATTATTTTCAGTGTCAACTAGCTACGTACGTACATATGAGATCGTTGGGGTTCTACGTGATCATTGCCACTATCTATGATCGTTGAATTGGTCCATTTATAATAAGAAACCTTCGCTTGCTTGCTGTGATTTGAGCATATTGCACAGTAACACTTTGTCATCATTTACCTTTTGGTTAATAGGTGATACTTTTTGGTATTTGCTTATTAGGTGAATGATATCAGTATATTGACAATGAGGTTTACACTTATAGTGTGTTTAATTTTGTATATACTTTTACCTCCGAGTAGTATTAAATCATAAATAACTGTTTTTACTACGATTACAGTTCTTCGGTTCGGTTAGTACGGTTCTTCGGTTAATTTAATTTTTGAAAATGTTACTGTAAATAACCAAAAATTTAAATGGTTCGGTTCAGTGCGGTTATAGCTAATTTTGGTTATTTTGAATTTTGCCAAAGTTGAACCGAAATACAATGAAAAATCGGAAAAATTCAGACATTTTTAGTTCGGTAATTTGGATAAGTTCGGTTAATTTAGTTTTTCCTTTAAGTAAAATTGATTATTATTTCATGTGAATTTTGTACATGCTTTGTAATTGTATATTGGAGGCAATCTACAAAGAAGTAAATTCGATGTTATCCTTCGGTGGAAATTTTTTTTGTCGTGGAGTGAGATGTAACTTTCGAAAAAAATAACAAGTTTTCAGAAATAACAACATTTTTTAAAGAAACTAGGTCAAAACCCGCGCTATGCCGCTGGATTTTTTTAAAAAAATATTAATTTAATATGAATATGATTTGATATAACTAAATAAAATTTTATAATTCAATGTTTTATCTTTACTTAATTGTAATAGTTTTTATTTCTGGGAATTAGTTTTTTATTTATGTAATTAGATTTTATAATTATAATTATAGTCTCTATTGCCAACGTTAATATCTAATGAAAAATTGATATTTCAAAAGTAAAATTCTAGTATATTTTTCAGTTAATAATTTATTTTCGTAGCAAGGGGTAATTTTTGAATTTTTTATTTAGAGATTTGATATAATTAAATAAAATTTTAGAACTTGATGGTTTACCTTTATACTATTCGGAACCAAACTAAATAACTTTAAAAAAAAACTATCTTTATTTTCTTAAAAAATATAATTACCATATGCACTCTAAATATAGTAAATTTTATATAACTTAAACCTTACGACCAGGTATCTAGCAATGCAAATGCGGAATGGTACAACTCCAGCATTAGTTGACCCAAACCAAGTACTAACAGAATATATATACATAATATACTCGATAGGGATGCTGGCCCCTAACGAGGTGATAAGGAAGTACGATCCACGGCATTAAACGACCCCAATACCACTAACAGAATATCAGAATACAGAATACATCTGTTGGCGATGCCGGCCGCCACAGATTGCTCAATAGAGCTAACTAAATCAGAATAGCATGCTGATACCGGTCTTAACAGAATACTTATTTTCTCATCAGAATCATATTCAGAATATTATATCAAAACAAATAAATGATTTTCAGAATTCAAACCAATCAAATAATTCAATTATTCTTTCTATCTTATTCCTAAAATATTATACAAATGTATAATAACTAATAAGGGAGTTAGAACTCACCTGCAAAAGATTTTCAGATCGAACGAGTAGTAAACTGAAATTCTACGCACATCCCAAATCACCAATTAAATCCCCTAAATTCAACCGATGATCCGAAAATTATGATCAATATATCAAAAGAAAGATATTAATGAGTGTGTGTAATCTGAATCTGAAATCGGTTTAACCAAAACCGGATTAAAAACAGCCGAACCGGTCAAAATTGATGTAGGTTAAATCTGAAAACACAACCAAATCAAAACTTGTTTTAGGCGTATAATAATCATACCCATATCAGTGCAGAACCGGTCTCAGAATACCAAGAACCGGTGCATAACAGTCCCGATTTGGTGAAGAAACTATGAGATCGAAAAGTTTACCTTTCAAATTCCGATCAACTCCGACTTCCGTTCGACGAGCGGTTAGTGGCGTTGAAATCTTAAAGAAACTAGATTTTCAACAAGCTATAGATCAAATCCTAAAACAAAATCCACCATTAAAGAGCTTGAAGCTTACTTCCATGGAAGAAAATTGAAGAAAGAAGAAGATATGACTTACCAAACACTCAAAATAGACTAGAGAATCAGATTCTAGACGGCTGGGGCTTCGAAACGGATGTAAATACGACGTACTAGGGTTAAGAGACGAAGACGTGAGGTGGCAAACAAGATCTTGCGATTTTGAAGGACATGATCTCGAGTGGATTCAAATTTTTCCGATTTTGCAGTTTAGTCCCTGAACTTTTCTCTACTTACAGATTTTGCGCTTACGTTTTTAAACGATCAGAAAACCTCCTGAAATCAGACAGATTCAAAACTTTTCAATTTGATCAAATAAACCCAAAATCTGATTTTCTTTGTCTTCTAATTTTGGGTGTTATATGTAGAATTTAAACAATTCCATTTGCTAGCATCTATATTAGCATATTCCATAACGATTATCTAGATCTTACTAAAACATTTTGCGTAATGATGATAATTTGGAGATATTGTTTACTTGCTCAGCAAGATTTTCGGAAAAGACTAATAGAAAACCCTACCGTTTTCTTAAACCACTATAAATACTTCACACATGCAGATACTTTGATCACCAAAACCGCAAAGCACTTCTTCTATAACAACGTTAAACAACTCTAATGGCTACTTATTTTTCTTTTTTACATTAAAGTGTTACGATCCATGCTTCTGTTAAAATATTTAACCCACGGACAATTTTATTATCATGGTCAACTGTATGTTGCCTTATAAAGGTTTCTGTCGTTTTCGCCGAGCAAGTCTTCATTTTATATTGTTCTTCTAAATTTCTCTATCATCTCTACGATTCAACAGATTTGAATGATTGGAGATGGACATGCCGAATCGGATCTCATTGTTTGGCTTGGATCTGACGTTCTCGAACATGTAATTCGCAAATTTCAACCTCTCTTCCTTAATTGCATAAATCTTCATGTGTAATCGCTTGAGCAAATCTCATAAAGAGTAAGAGAATGGAAAGGGATCGAAAATAAACACGAAAGTGTTTTTTTCGTTTATGTTGTCTCAAGTAAAGCAGATGAAAACCCCATTTTTGTGCCCTCTATTTAAGATATAATATTTCCTTTTGACAATTATAGTAATTTTTAACTTCAAATTGGAAACTAATTATATTCCTATATTAATGGGATTTACAATATATTTATAATATTCTAAAAAAATGCTTATCCAACAAGATACTTTTTAAAAAATTTCCTAATTAAATCTAACAAATCTATATTTTTAAACATATATTGTACATATTTAACAAAACTTTTAAATCCAGAAATTACCTTAATGTATTCTAAATATATTTAAGTAATTGTTAAACAAATTATATATCCTAAAATAAATTGACAAATAATTTGATATAAAATTTAACAATAAAAATAAAATATCCGAAATTCTTCAACAATAAATTTGGAGTAAGATATTGAATTTTTTAAAAAGATTTGGTAACACAATTAAAATCTCAAAAAAAAAGAAAAGATTATGCGAAAACATCTTTCCGTAAAATCCTAACAATCCTAATTAATGCTTAAAATTTACAAAATCAATATTTTTTTATTTCTGTACATATTTTTGTAATCACTAAAATCGTTAACATAAATATTTTGTAATTGGTTCTTTCCCTAAATATTTTGTAATTAGTTATTTCCTTAAAAAAATTTCCCAGCGTAATTGGTTCTTTCAGATCTTTGATTAACATAAATAGTTTGTGATCCACAATTAACTCATAAAAATCTTTGATTTAAATAACTAAAATAGAAATTAATATATGTTATAAATATTCCATATATATTATTTCGTTTATTTAGATAAGAAATAAATAGTTGAAGTTACTCTTATATTTCAAAAAAAAAATCTAAAAAATAAATAAATAAATACACAATCATAGATATATATATATATATATATATATATATATATATAATATACATAAATAATCCCGAAAATATCTCATTGATATGTAATTTATTACCAAATTTAAATAAATTTGATTCCCAAGATGCAATATCTTTTTAGTAAAGAAAAAATCTTTTAAAAAATCTTTTACTTTCGTTTTAAAGATTATACAACTAGATTCAAAAAAGAATCTTATCTAATTTTTTCATGTTGCAGTTTGCGATTTTGATAACTTTGAAAAAACTATGGAAATCATCAACAGCGTATCCTATAAACTAAATATACATATGATTTTTGAAAAATATTAATAGTTATAATTCTTTTCATTAGATATATGATTTTTTTTTTTAATTTCCAGTTTTTTATTTTCAAAGTTATTCATGTTTCTTCTCTATATTCTTAATGTTTATAAATGGTTTTTTTGTAGACTAACATGTTTTCTCTTTTCCTTCGATTTCAGAAAGATGGTTTTTAAATATATGAGATTCTTATTCTTATTTTTAGTATTCTAATGACATTTAATATTTTGTGATATGTACTTTAAAAAAACTATGTGTGTGAGTTTCCGATTGGTAAGTGTAATTTTCTAAAATTTTAAAACAATTTTAATAATTATTTTTATAAGATTATTTTTTGTTACTAAATCTCATCATATATTTTTCACTGTTCTTCTAAATTTCTCTATCACCTCTACGACTCAACAGATTTGAATGATTGGAGGTGGACATGCCGAATCGGATCCCATTGTTTGGCTTGGATCTGACGTTCTGGAACATGTAATTCGCAAATTTCAACCTCTCTTCCTTAATTGCATAAATCTTCATGTGTAATCGCTTGAGAAAATCTCATAAAGAGTAAGAGAATGGAAAGGGATCGAAAATGAACACGAAAGTGTTTTTTTCGTTTATGTTGTCTCAAGTAAAGCAGATGAAAACCCCATTTTTGTGCCCTCTATTTAAGATATAATATTTCTTTTTGACAATTGTAGTAATTTTATTTGTCTCTTAGGGCATGATTGGTTGGGCTTTAAATCATTCTTACATCCTTAATTTTTCTTAAACCCTTAAATATATGCCAATCGTGTTGTAGTCTTTTTCTAAAGGTACAGCTCATATTGTCAATCATGTTGTAGCTTTTGTTTTTAAGCTAAAGCCTTTTTTCTTTCCTTTTTTGTTTTTTTAAGTTGTATTAGGATAAATTCTCAGAATCCTATTTTTTTTGCTTTAGACGGGCTGTAGATAAATATGTAAACTGTTAATTATTTTGCACAAAAAATGTTAAGTTGTAGAAAACTGGTAATTATCAAACACAAAAAAATGATAAGTTGTAGAAAACTGATAATTATCAAACACGAAAAAAAGAAATTCGAGATGAGCTTGCAATGAATTTATGGAATACTCATAGGTAAAATTATTATTTATTTTATTTATAATCATAGGCTTTTATGTTTTACTATGAGTTTTTATAAGTATTTACTTTTTATTTAATTTTTCATTTGATATTATTATTTATTTATTTAAATTATTAATACAAGATATTTTATTAACTGTAATACAAAACAGAAAAAAAAAATCTTTTTATTACACCATATTATACTACAAATAAATATCTACAACCAAAAACTTACAGATATAACAAAACAGAGACGGGCAAGGAATCGGATTACGGGGTTGCATGATGCAAACGGGATTTGGTCTGCGGAAGATAAAGATATTCAAAATATAGCGGTCTCTTATTTTAAGGATTTGTTTACTACAACCAAGCCTGAGGATTTTGAGGAGTCTTTGGCTGAAATACAAAGTCTGATTACAGATCAGGTTAATAATTTTCTAACGGCACCTGCTACGGAGAGTGAGGTGAGAACAGCTCTGTTTATGATGCATCCGGAAAAATCGCCAGGACCCGATGGCATGACAGCTTTATTTTTCCAAAAGGCTTGGATTACAATTAAATCAGATCTTCTTGTTCTCGTTAATTCTTTTTTAGAGGATGGAATTTTTGATAAACGGTTAAATACGACAAATATTTGTCTGATTCCAAAAACGGAAAGACCGACACGGATGACGGAATTACGGCCTATTAGTCTATGCAATGTGGGCTATAAAATTATATCGAAGATTCTTTGTCAAAGACTTAAAACGGTTTTACCAAAACTGATTTCGGAAACACAATCGGCTTTTGTCGAAGGACGATTGATTTCGGATAATATACTTATTGCACAAGAGATGTTTCATGGGTTGAGAACTAACCCGAGATGTAAAGGAAAATTCATGGCCATTAAAACTGATATGAGTAAAGCTTATGACAGAGTGGAATGGATTTTCGTTGAGAAGGTTCTAAGAAAATTAGGTTTCTGTGAGAAATGGATTACCTGGATAATGTGGTGCATTACAACAGTTCAATATAGAGTGCTCCTTAATGGGCAACCTAGAGGATTAATTGTACCAGAAAGGGGATTACGACAAGGAGACCCGCTTTCTCCTTATTTATTCATCCTTTGTATAGAGGTACTAATTGCGAATATTCGGAAAGCAGAAAGGGAAAAACTAATTACGGGTATTAAGATAGCAAATGCAAGCCCTTCGGTTTCACATCTGTTATTTGCGGATGATAGCTTATTCTTTTGTAAGGCAAATAAGGATCAGTGTGAGGTAATTTTGGGGATTTTAAAGAAGTATGAAGCGGTCTCCGGACAGCAGATTAATTTTTTAAAATCTTCGATTCAGTTTGGACATAAGGTAGATGAGGATATCAAGGAGGAAATTAAATCTACCTTGGGAATCACTAATATCGGTGGGATGGGTTCTTATCTTGGTCTGCCAGAGAGTTTGGGTGGATCTAAAACAAAACTTTTCTCTTTTGTCAGAGATAGATTGCAAACAAGAATTAACGGATGGTCGGCAAAATTTTTATCGAAAGGTGGGAAAGAAGTGATGATTAAATCGGTAGCTGCAGCATTACCAACTTATGTTATGTCGTGCTTCAGACTACCGAAAACAATCACTTCTAAACTTACTAGTGCGGTTGCTAAATTTTGGTGGAGTTCAAATGGAGATTCCAGAGGTATGCACTGGATGGCTTGGAACAAGTTGTGCAATAGTAAATCGGAAGGAGGATTAGGCTTTCGGCATGTAGACGATTTTAATTCAGCCCTATTAGCTAAACAGTTATGGCGGTTGATTACGGTTCCAGATTCCCTTTTTGCAAAGGTGTTTAAAGGGCGGTATTTTCGGAAATCCAATCCCTTGGAAAATATTAAATCATACTCCCCATCATATGGATGGCGCAGTATCTGTTCAGCTAGATCTCTGGTTAATAAAGGACTTATTAAAAGGGTCGGATCGGGGAAATCCATCTCAGTTTGGGAAGATCCCTGGATTCCAGCTCAATTCCCGAGACCAGCAAAGAGTAATGGTTCACTTGTTGACCCATTGTTAAAAGTAAATAATCTTATAGATAGTCGGTCGAATTTTTGGAATATTGCTCTCCTAGAGGAGATCTTTGATCCAGAAGATATCGCCATCATAAGTGCCCTACCTGTGGGTACGCCAACTAAGGAGGATACACTGGGTTGGCATTTTACAAGATCCGGAAAATATACAGTCAAATCGGGATATCATACCGCACGGTTAGGAAATTTGGAGATAAATCTTTCATTGATTGGTCCAGACATAAAACCGTTAAAAGCACATTCTTGGCAAGTGCATTGTCCACCTAAGATACGTCATTTCTTATGGCAAATTTTAACGGGTTGTGTACCAGTCACGGAAAATTTACGGAAAAGAGGAATTGATTGTGATACAGGTTGTGCTAGATGTGGCGAACCAGTGGAAACAATCAATCATACACTCTTTCAGTGCCACCCGGCTCGACAGGTTTGGGCACTCTCTCAGATTCCTACAGCAATGGGAATTTTTCCAACGGAGTCTATTTTTGCGAATTTGGACCATTTATTTTGGAGAATACCTACGGAATTTGACTCTTCAGCCTTTCCATGGATTATCTGGTATATATGGACAGCAAGGAATGAAAAAATATTTGAAAATATTGATCAAGATCCGTTAGAGGTATTACGGTTAGCGGAAAAAGAAGCACAATTGTGGCAGTCTGCCCAAATTGAGCTTCATCATGAAACTCATGGTACTGTGGAATTGGTTAATCGGTCTCGAGTGGGGAATACTGCACTTGAATCAATTTATTCAGGATACCGTTGCTTTGTGGATGGATCGTGGAAAGAAAGTGATAAGTTCTCCGGTACAGGATGGTTCTGTACATCATCAAACGGAGAGCCGCCAACCATGGGAGCTGCAAATCTCCGTCGAAGTTTATCTCCATTACATACCGAGTTCGAGGCCCTGCTCTGGGCGATGAAGTGTATGATAGGTGCAGATAATCAAGAGGTAGAGTTCCTTACAGACTGTTCTGATCTGGTTAAGATGGTGTCTTCTCCAACCGAATGGCCGGCGTTTTCAGTGTACTTGGAGGAATTTCATAGCGACAAGGAAGAATTCTCATCCTTCTCTTTATCTTTAATTTCTCGTAATGCTAATGTAAAAGCGGATCATCTGGCACGAAAAGTTCGTACAGAACCGCTTCATATCACATTTGTAAACAACATTCCACAGGAATGGCTCTTTTGAGCTCTAATTAATTTCAGATGACAAAAAAAAAAAAAAAAAAAACTTACAGATATAGCAAAAATTCTACAGCAACAAATGATACAGCTACAGCCAACACAGCTACCACTACAGCGAAAACAGCTACAGCTACAGCCAACACAGGTACGGCAAAAATTCTACAGCTCCAGCCGAACCAATCACCCACTTAATTTATTTCTATCTTTTATTATCTGTTCACATTAATAACAAAAATAAAACAATATCTTGCGTTATTAATAAATTTATACCAACGGTGACTTTCTTTATTTGGTTAGTACTATATAGTAACCAAAATTTAAATATTAGGATTGAAAATTAAGTATATAAGCATTGAATTTTAATTTTATAACACAAAATTGAGTAATGCAATTTTGAGTGTACGTGGGATAGTAACTTTAATAACATGTACTTTAGTCATATAGATAGTTTTGCATATTATACCTAAATAATAATACATTATACATTTAATATACACATACCTATGGTTATTTTTAATTAGATTATAATAAATTCAATAACCAATAGTTTTATTTATTACAAATAGATTGACTACATTAAACTGTGACATCCTTATTAAAAAATCATACAAACTTAATCGATGTTTATACTACAAAATCATAAACTCTTAAAATAATTCCGGATCTGAATAGTTTATTCTTTATCTAAACAAAAAACTAATCGGTTTTTAGTGTTTGATTAGATTTAAAAAAAAAATGAGAACTGATTTGTCTTATGATCTCATATTTAATTTGCACTCCAAATATTTTAATACAACTGCATTACATGTAAATGAGTTTCATTTTTATGTCTTTAATCAAAAAAATATTTCTTCTTTAATAGTATAGATAATAATAATATGGCCCAATGATATGAAGAAAAATTTGAAAACCTGTATAGATTGAAGTGACTATTGAAGGAGAAGACGATGAGATTAATTACGTCATATACTTGGAATTTCAAAGACGATGAGATTAACAATTCATAGAAGAAACAAAGCGTATATTCAGTGTATATTAATAGTAACCAATTACGTACGTAGCTATCTTTTTGCATATTATAACCCTCTTTCTTTACAACTATAATATTATATTAATTATATCACCTGTACCATATATATAATATATTTAACCTTCATTAAGAGTATATTTGTATTTTTTTTATGCTTCTTCTTGCTCCTTTGATTTCTTCCTTATTGCTTCATACGCTTCTTCTTCTTTCTTTCGTTTCTTCCTTTCCTTTGCGTCAGCAAACGCCTTAAGTGTTTCATCTAGGTCATCTTTTGAGCGTATAAAATCTTCGTGTACACGAAGATCCAGTAACATAATATCACGACGAAAATTCGGATCTGTGACCTTCAGAGCACTTACCCTCACCATGACGTATTTAGTTTTGTTCATAATGGCCTCCGTCTTTGGAATGAACGGATCGGTGATGTCTCTGAACGCTTCAGTCGCGTCCGTGATAATTTGTTGCAATGAGCGGGCGTTACTATTCGCAGTTACGGCCTTGAATTTTACACCTTCAATCAGGGATTGCATCTTGAATCTTGTGGGAGAAAAAGTTATAGAAATATTAACAGATAAAAATCAAACGTGTTTTCGTTGTTTGTTTAGTTTAGCTCCTCTAGTTGCCACTATTTATTGGAAAATGTTATAAATCTATACGTCAATAATAAATCATTCATCAAACTCATTAATAACAAAAAAACCAAAACAGAAAATGCAATGTACACGTCATTCTTCTTTTTTCTCCTCTTAGAGCTTTTATTACTTTTCTTGTTTGAGTAATTTTCCTCTAATTGCCCTAAAACTTTGTGGACAAGCCAAACCAAAAAAAAACCCTAAAATTGCAAATGGAAATTAAGACTTGAAGAATATTCTTATATTCAATGTGTTTAAAACAAGTTTATCCTTGTCATATTTATTTATATTGAATCAAAGTAGGTAAGATTGTAAGGTTTTTGATTCATTGGTACAAACAAAATTAGAAAAACACCCATCATCAGAATACATATACAATACAAGAACATAATTAAGGACTTATTGGGGAAAAAAGAAAAAAAAAAAAAAAAAAACTACATTTATTATTAGACGAAATTACAATGGGTTTTCTATTTTTATTTTTCATTTTTATGATGCAAACTTTTTGTCTACCCAGTTTCTTGAAATCTTTTGATATGTTGTTAAATCATTATATTTTGAATATTCTCATGCTTAAAAAAAATATATGAAACCTGAATTTAATTACTACTTCACAAAAAGTACCACATGATTAGAGAGAGTTTTTTTACGTAACTCAAACAAATAGTCTCGGCCGGTGTCATTTACGAGGGTGGTCTCATCCAGTCTGGGTCATGAACGTTTTTTTGATAAAAAAAAACAAATAAATTCTCAACAATGTGTTGCTTCTTTAGTTACAATCTATAAATAATAATTGTATATTCCATATTTGATAGTAACCAAATTACATTACATAGTTTTTTTTTTGCATTTTCATTACATTTATATATAATATTTTTACCACAATATCCATATATATATATATATATATATATATATTTTACCACAATATCCATATATATATATATATATATATATATATATATATTAAACTTTATCTATGTATTACCCTTTTTTCTTAATCTTATCACATACTTCTTTTTTTTTTTAATTATTTCCCGAATATCGGACGGTTTGTTTTGGGCGGGGCCGTGGTCAATTGATAGTGGTGGCGGAGGTGGTCTCGGACAATTGGGGAGGTGGTGGCGGTATCGGTCTCGGAGGGTAAATGCTTCCCCATTGCGTGGTGGCGGCGGTGGTCTCGGACAAATAAGGAGGTGGTGGCGGTGGTGGTGGTATCGGTCTCGGAGGGTAAATGCTTCCCCATTGCGTGGTGGCGGCGGTGGTCTCGGACCCTTGGGGAGGTGGTGGCGGGGGTGGTGGTATCGGTCGTTGTGGAGGGTACAGACTTCCCCATTTTGCAACCCGGTCTTTTGCTACTTCCGTCCCATCTACGGCTAAGGCTACGTAATAAAAAAGGAAAGGATATGATTAATACGTAAATATCATAAACACAAATTAAGTGGTTAAGAAGTGAGGTAGCGAGCAGAGCACCTTCACGTTTGTCTCTCTTTCCACACGTCACTATGACCCATTGCGTGGTGGCGGCGGTGGTCTTGGACCCTTGGGGAGGTGGTGGCGGGGGTGGGGGTATCGGTCGCTGTGGAGGGTACAGACTTCCCCATTTTGCAACCCGGTCTTTTGCTACTTCCGTCTCATCTGCGGCTAATGCTACGTAATAAAAAAAGGAAAGGATATGATTAATACGTAAATATCATAAAAACAAAATGGTTAAGAAGTGAGGTAGCGCGCAGAGCACCTTCAGGTTTGTCTCTCTTTCCACACGTCACTATGACCCATTGCGTGGTGGCGGCGGTGGTCTTGGACCCTTGGGGAGGTGGTGGCGGGGGTGGGGGTATCGGTCGCTGTGGAGGGTACAGACTTCCCCATTTTGCAACCCGGTCTTTTGCTACTTCCGTCCCATCTGCGGCTAATGCTACGTTATAAAAAAAGGAAAGGATATGATTAATACGTAAATATCATAAACACAAATTAAGTGGTTAAGAAGTGAGGTAGCGAGCAGAGCACCTTCAGGTTTGTCTCTCTTTCCACACGTCACTATGACCCATTGCGTGGTGGCGGCGGTGGTCTTGGACCCTTGGGGAGGTGGTGGCGGGGGTGGGGGTATCGGTCGCTGTGGAGGGTACAGACTTCCCCATTTTCCAACCCGGTCTTTTGCTACTTCCGTCCCATCTGCGGCTAATGCTACGTAATAAAAAAAGGAAAGGATATGATTAATACGTAAATATCATAAAAACAAAATGGTTAAGAAGTGAGGTAGCGCGCAGAGCACCTTCAGGTTTGTCTCTCTTTCCACACGTCACTATTACCCATTGCGTGGTGGCGGCAGTGGTCTTGGACCCTTGGGGAGGTGGTGGCGGGGGAGGTGGTATCGGTCTCTTCGGAGGGTACAGACTTCCCCGTTGTGTCGTGAGCATGGTGTGCATGATGGTAAGCATGGTGTGCATGGTGTGCATGGTGGTGGTAAGCATGGTGTGCATGATGTTTTGTTTGAGATTTTGTGTGCTTGCTTTGAGATTTATGTTTTTGATTTGGTTCACTAAAATTTAGTTCTCTTACCAGCGGACTTTTAAAATCCATTATCCTGGAGTCAATAATGGTTGTGCATTGTACAACACAATGTTTGGTTGGTTTTTGACTAATGAAAATTTGTAGATTGTTCCAAAAAAAAAAAAAAAATTGTAGATATTTTATTTTTCCAATAATTTTTAAACGGCTTTGTTATCATGTGAACGTACGTATTGTTTTTTCGAAGTGCTCCTTGTTTTATCCACCAAGAATGATATTCCAATAATTTCATCTCAACCAAATAGGGAAAATATTTTTAGTAACTTGTTTTCCTTTACTTGCTATTTTAGTGTAAGAATTTTCTAAACACTAAAACTGTAATGCATTTTCATTTTTTTTCAAATTTTTGTTTATAAGCTTCAAATTAAAAATATTAATGACTTTTATAATGTCATCATCTTTTTGAAACTCCAATCTATTGTATGTATTTGCAAATAAATATAAAATCACACATATTCGAAAGAATTTTGTACAAAAGTTGCATATCCTTCAACTAAAGTTACTTATCCTCGCTCTTTAAAAAGAGCGTTTGGTCTATTGACACTTATTTTTTACTTAGCTCCAAAGCTTTGATGATTTATCATTATTTGGTCAAATTTTGTTTGTAGATGTTCTCATGTTATTTTTATACATATATTTATTTTATTTTGGCTTTGTACTCATTTTGAATATGCCAGACTTCGTAAAATCTAATATGTTAAAACTTATTTTCTTAATAAATCTAATACTACGTCTATTACTCTTAAGTGCTGTACTATGTAGATTAAAATCTATTTACTGTTGCATTTTGTATGATATATTTCTATAGATCTATAATTTAATATACATTCAAATTTTATTTTCCGTAATAATTCTCTTATTTTAACTATTTATATCATTATATCAATTAAAATTTTCTTACTTTCGGAACTTTTGAACATATTCCAAAATTTCATGTATGAAGTGTTTTTATTTTATTATTACTAGTTAAATATATTATATTCTTTTACTTATCGTATCATTTAAATATTTTCTTACATCCCTTTGCAATTAGAAAATTTGTGATTTAGAATTGGCCTCAAGCCACATTATGTTTTTCATTTTAATTACATTTTATTTTTAAAATATTTAATCTGTTAACAAAATTTTATATGGCTTTGTATCTATTCATATTCATAATGACAAAAATATGTATAAAATAGGAACATTTTAAGTTAAGTGTAATGTAGGTTTTTATCTATACATGGATGGATATTTCATAATACGAAAAAACTCTAGCATGTTTTGCATAATATAGTAAATTTTGAATGACTAAATGTAAAAGTAATCTAATTAGAAGTGCATTTACGTATATCAATTAGAATTCAACACTGACGTTTTCTTTGATTCGTATAAATTATATTGTTAATTAAAAGTAACAATAAATATAAATAAACATGATTTAAATAGACATTAAATTTGAAATTTAATGTAAACTTGTTAAAGTTTGATTAGGTAGTCACCATAAGAAGAGATAAAATTGTCATATTATATATTTATTTATATATATATATATATATATATATTTATATATATTATCTCTATTAATTAAAATAGTATTCGCAGATGATATGAGTGTTTTTATCATTTTTGTCTTAGATTTTTAATCTTATGAATCAATTCTCTCAGGTGCACTTTAATGTCATTAGTATCTACATATTGTTGCTTTGAAAGCCAATTCAAGGGAGATATCAAGCAGAACAATTTGAAATGTAGACATGTAGACATATAGGATGCAAATTCGAAAGAAAATATTGGAAATTGCTGGTTGTTAGCCAATCAGCAAAAGTGTCTAACAATTTTTGTTTTAAAAAATACATATTTCAAGACGGATAATGCATAACCGCATTTTTATATAGTATCAATGTTTTACTTAGCGATCCAAGTGGGTAATAACTAAATTTTTTTTAATTTAGTAAAATCGCTATATATAGGTGTAACCTATCTCTCCAAAAATCACATTTGCAAAAGCAAAAGAAAATATTTCCTAAACTATCTCCTCTCTAAATATTTATGGCATTTAATCTTTTAACGACACACCATGGTGTCCATATACAGTAAAACCTCTATACATTAATATTCAATAAATTAATAAACCTCCATTAACAAAATTCGATAAAATAATAATTTTTTTAGGATTTCTATGTAAATATATGGTCCCATTAATAACATAAATTAATATATTAATATATATATATATATATATAAGGAAAAATATTAAATATTGTTGAATTTTTGTTAGAACTAATCACTAATTTTTATTATATAAAAATATTATATTGTTGACAAAAAAAAATATTATGTTGTGTTTTTTAATTATCTTATTGTAGTATCGTTTTTAAATTTATCAGAAAAATAGCCAAAATTTTCTGTACATTTTCAAATTCTAAATTTGCATCGTTTTTATTTCGATAGTCGTATATGATGTTCAAATATAACAAGTAAGGTCACTAATCATAAATTCAAATTTATGTATATAGTTTGTATAAATGAATTCTATCTCACATTTAGGTGCACTGACTATAGTATTAAATTGCATTTAAGTCCCATAAAGTTTTTACGGTGTTTTAGGTATATTTTATATCGTTTTATGTGTTTTTTGTAAACTAAGCGGAGACAAGAACATGTTTATGAAGTTTTAAGGATGAATTAGGAAGATATGTGCCATAATTTAAAAAAAAAACAACTATACAATTTTTGATGTCATAATTGAAGTATCACACTTTTGCACAAAAATACGAAATAAAATTTTGATGCCAAGAAAGCGGAATCATAACTTGGCACCAAAATTTAATTTTTGGAATTTAACTCCAAGTGTGTAACAAATTTAATAAAGGCTGGCTACGGGTACCGAGCGAGATTATAGGTCAAATGTCTTGAATCCTGCGGTTTAACAAAAAAAAAAGGGAATATGTAGTAAATAACCTTTGACTAAAAAGTATTTAAGAAAATAACTCTTGGCAACACTGACCTGTTAGACGTATACATGAAATGACCATTTAACCTTAGTTCATATTTCTAGCGTTCGTTATTTTTTTTGCAACATGTTATTTTTCTGTATTCCATGTTATTCATTCTGATTTCTCATTTTCTCATTTTTCATATGACGGATCTTTCTCTCTTTTTTCGTCAAACATTACCACCACCATTTAAACTGCATAACCACTACTGCTTCCTTTGAAAGCACCATCACCTCTTCTGTAATCACCTCTCTAATGATAACCATCACCACCGTATGCATCAGATATGTAATTCTCGTTATACCTTTTAATTGGATCCATCATTTCGTCATTTTCTTTTAAAACATGCAACTCTTTCATATTTCATGTTATTTATAACGATCACTTGTTATATCATGTTTTTTACAAAATCATATGATTTTTAACAACTACTCTACACAACAATCAACAACTTTATACCTAATCCACGTTTTTTCATGCTATTGTTACATAAAATTGCATGTAATTTGTACATGATTCATGTTATTTTTAAAAATCACCCTATCACCACTTCCGTAACCATCTCAGATTTCGTATTATTATTATTATTATTTATTTATTGTGTTTTTTCTAAATTACAATACGCTAATACATCTTTGTTTTTATTTGAGGACCATTTTGGATTTTCACAATAAAAGAGAAACGTTATTTTACTAATTTTTCTGACATATGGTTATTTACTTAATAACTTTTTAGTCAAACGTTAGTTTCTAATATAACCAAAAAAAAAAACAGTTAATTGTTTAAAAGCTTTTGTTCATAAAATTACTTTTAAATATAAATATAAATAAATTTACTCTGATCACAATTTTTTTTTTCTTTTTAACTAGTCACACCCTTGAATCCATTTTAGAATAAGTTGCATATAATTAGAAATATCTAAACAAGCCTGAATCTATATATACATTTTTAAACTATATTTTGTAGAAAAATATTTGTTATGATATTACATGGAATGGCATCATTTTTAAGGCAAAAAATTAACTCATTAAAAGTATTTATGTAATCTATATTATTACTTATATATATGTATCCAAACAACCTATAATTAATTATCTACTATCCACATATCCAAACACAATTAAAATATTTAACATTAATTATAAAATCTGATTAATAATATAGAATCTCCTATCATCTTTGTTTGATTTTTTTTAATTGGTATGATTCATTATCTATATATACTTTTTTGAAGTACATTTTTGAAACACCCTTTGTTTTTAAAGTTATTTACATAGAATGTCATTGTTTTAAAGAAAAAATTAAGAAGCTCATTAAGGGTAATTTAGGAAAACAAAATACTTAAATACATGTATCCAAACAACTTTTACAACTAACTAGGTTTAAAACCCGCGCTACGCTGCGGGCTAATTTTTTTTTAACTGTGTTTGAATTCCAGTTTAGATAAAAAAAATTCTTAAAAAACTAATTTTATATATTCTAGAGTCATGCTTCATTACACATGCTTCTTTTGAAAAAAATTAAGAGGGTTAGTGGCTTTATTGCAATGCTTATAAGGAACCGTTTTAGTAGCGTTTTTTCGTTAATATATATGTTTAAAATACATAGAAAAAAGAATCTCTGTAAAAAAATCGATTTTGAAATGATTTTGGGGGTGGCTAATCGCATATAAGTGAAGTGAGTTTGAAGGAGTATGTGAGAGCTGGATATGTTTATAAATTAATTTTGTTTTATTATAATAATACAAAGATTTTGTTTTATTATAATAATACAAAGATTTTGTTTTATTATAAATATATAGGAATTTAAAAAGATTTTAAAATTAATATTTTACTTTTGCTCAGATTTTATAGTTTTTATTGTCATACATTTTGTATTTCAATATTATAAGGTAATCACTTAAACCGTATGAAAAAGATGATTCTTCCTTCATGTGTGTATTTTTTTTCCTTTTTCTAACTCTTGTAGAGTTTACTAAAAGAGATAAAACAAATTAAAATGAAAAGCTTATTAAAGCTTTATTTAGTGACAAGAACTAAAAGAAAGAAAAGATCTTTAGATTGTCACCAAGATTAGTAATACTTTGATTCAATCATAAAATGGGGAAGAATGAGAGTTGCCTCTTTGACAACACTTTAGGTTAGTCTCACTGTTCTTATTAAATGACTATATATAAGAAACTACTTGCTTTGATAACCTAATTACATAGAGTAATAGACTTCTCAGAAGATATACTATTCTTTGAGCTTCTTGTGACCTTTAATTAATTAATATTGTCCCGCCGCAAACTTGGCGTGGGTGAAAGCAACACGACAAATTTGAACTTCAAATGAAGATGACTTTGGCGTGAGGATGCATCGTTGAAGCAAGGTCATTGTGATGTGAATGAGTGGCTCTATTCACCACGAAGAACAAATATGACTGTGAGATCTGTTCAGGCCTATATTTGGGGAGTATCACATGGCTCCCTTAGAGGTAATCTTGTACTTGGAGAGCTTAGTCTACCTCTCCTAAAAGTTTCTGTAACCTCTTTGTCTCATTAAAATTTTGGGTTTACTCACCCACTTAACTCCTCTAATTTGTCTCATGACGAAGAAAAATTATCTTCCAACAACTACTTAAAACATACTTGCTACATGTACTTCTCATCCATTAGCCAAACAAAATCTAATAATTGAATAAAAGCACAATTAGATCTGGTTTAATAATCAAACGAACTCATAATTTAATAACACCTCAATTTTATTGACGATCACATGGTATAGGTTCAATAACCTCAATTCCATCTCCACGAACCCAATAATTAATAATAATAAACTAAGCAGCCACTACGACGAACACCACAAATCAACACTCGACAATTAAGTTCGGTTAATGGAATCAGTTACACGCCCCGTAAGATCTCTTGGTTTAGGCTTAATCTTATCTTCCACTTGAGTGTGAAATCAATGGCATAAACAGTCACTTCATTTTGTTTTTTTGTATGTCCAAGTAATTCAACTTTGTCTTTGTAGCAACTTAATTACATGGAAATTCTTAAAAGTCTACTCTTTAAGTCGTACTCTTGGCTGATACTACCTTGAGTTCGAAGCATTCCACTACCACGAATAACTCAATTTTCTTCGAAGTATGTCTCCTCTTACTCACATTTCAAAATCTTGTGTGCGCTCATCAAAACCAGAAAATTACAGCCATAAACCCATCTTTATCAAACCCAAGACAGTCCTACTTCATTCTAGTTTCAAGAGTTCAATCCTATACTCTTAACCAGCCAGTAAAACCACCACGACAACCAGCATGATTCCAAGCCAAATATTCTAAACCGTTTGTTCCTCTTTCTCAAGCTATCACAAATCAATGACATTTGTTCTGTCTTAGAAAAATATGCAGACTCAATATCTGATTCGTTTTGCTCGATCTTCTCCTCAAAAGCCTCTGTACTTGATTCTCTAATGATGAAATGTTGATTTCAACTCTGGAATTTCGTCGATCACTTGGTGTGCATTACAGAACAGATCGAAATATAACACATAACTAATCTCACACCCAGCTACATACAGAGGCCAAGTATAACAATCTCATACATAAGCTAATCACCAAAATCAGCAACATAGAGGACAAGAATTTGCAAATTACAATTTCAGAAACTTCACAGCCAAATATAACGCACATAGCTAATCTCACATGAAACCAAAATACACCAATCATCAAAGCTAAATTTTCAGATCTAACAAACTATTCAGAGATTTTAGAATTATGCTTCATTAATCTTAAAGAGATGAGAGTTTGTCTCTTAAATACAAACAACTAAACCAAGTCCAAAATAGAAAACTGGTACAAGATAATAAACCGAGTAAACCAATACATATACTCTAATACTCCCCCTCAAGATGAGGAGTACAGGTGATGTAATCCCATCTTGGACAGTAGATATTTGAACTGGATCGCCGTGAGTGGTTTGGTAAGCAAGTCGGCGAGCTGGTGTTCAGAGTTCACATGAAGTGTTTTGAGAAAACCAGAAGCTACCCTTTCTCGGACCACATGCATGTCACGCTGAACATGTTTGGTGCGCTCATGATAGACCGAGTTCTTAGCAATCTGTATAGCAGCTTCATTGTCACAATATAAGACAATAGTATCTACCAATGGTACATGTAAATCTTCAAGCAAAGAATTGATCCAAATCAATTCACAAGTCGCATTAGCCATACTTCTGTACTCTGCTTCACAAGAGCTTCTGCTGACGATGTCTTGTTTCTTGGATTTCCATGAAATCAAAGAATCTCCAAGAAAAATACAGAAGCCAGAAATGGAGCGGCTTGTTTCTGGACAATTACTCCAATCTGCATCAGCAAAACCTCGCAGAGAAAGAGAAGAAGTAGCTGAATAAAAGACTCCCTGTCCTGGATCATTCTTTAAGTATCTGAGTATGCGATGTGCAGCAACAAGATGTGGCTCTCTAGGAGCATGAAGATATTGACTGAGCTTGTTGACTGCAAAACATATATCAGGACGAGTGACTGTAAGGTAGACCAATTTTCCAATAAGCTTCCTGTAATGAGACGGATCAGAGAGTAAGAGACCAGTCTCATCATTCAACTTAAGACCAAGCTCCATTGGTGTAGGAACTGGTTTACAGCCTAGGAATCCAAATTCTTCAAGTAACTCCAGAGTGTACTTTCTCTGTGAAACAGAGATGCCTTCTGTTGCTCTAGCAACTTCCAAACCCAAAAAATACCGCAACTTACCAAGATCCTTGATCTTGAACTCTTTTGCCAACAAACTTTTAATCTCTGAAATTGCAGTATCCTTGTTGCTTACTAGCATTATATCATCAACATAAACAAGGAGGGCCAAGAAAGATTCAGAAGTGCATCTCACAAACAAAGTGGGATCAAAGAATGACTGAATAAAGCCATGTTGAAGGAGAACAGATGAGAACTTATGGAACCATTGCCGCGAAGCCTGTTTGAGACCATAAAGTGATTTAATGAGACGACAAACAGGTCTTGGTGGCAATTGCTCCCCCTGTCTAGGAGAATATCCTTGAGGTAAAGACATGTAAATTTCTTCATCTAAGTCTCCATGGAGGAAGGCATTAGTAACATCCATCTGCTCAATAATCCAATTATGAATTGCAGAAAGAGCCAGCATTAGTCTAACTGTTGTAAGCTTAGCAACTGGACTAAAAGTATCAATGTAGTCAATGCCTTCTTGTTGTGTATATCCCTTAGCAACCAAACGAGCTTTATACCTCTCTATGGTGCCATCTGATTTATACTTGATCTTGTAAACCCACTTGCAGCCAATAGCATGCTTCCCATCAGGTAGAGAACAAATTTCCCAAGTGGAAGTACTCACAAGAGCATCTAACTCCACGTTCATCGCATCAAGCCATTTTTGCAACAACACTGCCTCTTTAAAGGTAGTAGGTTCTTTCTCAGCAATTATGGCAAAACAGAACAGACGATACTCATGAGAGAGTTTATCGTAGGACAAATAAGCAGAGAGAGGGTGAGCAGTACCATGAAGAGAAGATGAAGGCTCTTTTAGGATATTAGAGCAATGGTACTGTGAAAGATAACTAGGAGCTCGAGTCTCTCTGCGTGGCCTAAGTGTGTTTTCCATGTCATTCCTAGACTGATCATTATTTGTGTTTGATGGAGCGAGGGATCGTGAGTGTGTGTGTGCTGGAACAGTACTAGACTCAGTGACAGGAACAACTTCAGGAATTGAAACATTGAAATCATCAAAAAATTCAAATCTGTTTTGGTTTTGTTTTTCAAAGGCAGGTAAAACTGAATCATCAAAGAAAGAAATACTTTGTTTTGCAGAATTCTCAATAAATGGGAAAATAGATTCATGAAAAATGACATTACGAGTGATTGAAATAGTATTGAATTCAAGATCTAAAATTTTGTAGCCTTTGAAACCATGTTCATATCCAAGAAAAACACATTCTCTAGCCCTTTCAGTAAATTTATGACGATCATGCTGCAATGTAGATGCATAACAAAGACAACCAAACACTCTTAAAAATGTGTAATCAGGAAGTTTCTTATAAAGAACCTCATAAGGACTTCTATCTTGTAAAACTGGTGATGGTGTTCTATTAATGAGAAATGCAGCAGTGGAAACACATTCTGGCCAATATGAAAGAGGAACATTTGATTGAAAATACAAAGATCTAGCCACATTTAGAAGATGCTGATGTTTTCGTTCTACAACTGAATTTTGTTGAGGTGTATATGCACATGAATGATAATGAAAGATGCCAAGAGAAGCTAATAATTCTTTAAATTGTAATTCAGGAGCATTATCAGAACGAATGCTTTTAATTTTTGCATCAAATTGTGTTTGAACAAGTTTTATGAAATCTGGAAAAACTTTAGATACATCACTTTTTAAACGCAGAAAATAAATCCAAGTCATGCGAGTGCAATCATCAACAATAGTAAGGAAATATCTATAGCCTTGGACAGAAGTAACATGAAATGGACCCCAAACATCAATATGAATCAAAGAGAAAGGTTCATCAGAAATCTTATTATTTGAAACAAAAGGTAATCGTTTTTGTTTTGACATATGACAAACTTTACAATGAAAATCTGATAATTTTTGAGGAATATGTAAATTGCAAGACATAGACTGAACCCTTGACATAGAGGGGTGACCAAGACGCTGATGCCAAAGCTCAGGAGAAACAGCAATGCAAGATGCAACATGAAGTTGTGTATCAGGTGGAGGTTGTTGACTTAAGAGATAAAGATCATTGGACTGATCTCCTCTACCAATCATCCATGCCTGAGTATGATCCTGAATGAAACAAGAATCATGAAAGAAATGAACTGAAAGATTTTTATTTGTTTTTGTTAAAGAACTAACACTAATAAGATTGAAATGAAAAGAAGGGACATAAAAAACAGGATGAAGAATGAGCTTATCACTAAGTATGACTGTTCCAGCAGTGTGAATGGGAATAGTGGTTTTGTTTGGTAGTGTAATAGTGGTATGATCAACATGGTAGACATTAGAAAACATACTCAAGTCACAACAGATATGACAACTAGCTCCAGTATCAAGAATCCAGGTATTTTGTGGAATAATAAGGCCTGGTTCGAAAGCAGAAATATAGTGAGAAGGCATGAGTGACATACCTTGTGCTGAGATAGAACCAAGATGTTGCGAGACAGGCTGTGCTTGAATAACTTGATACGGAGAACCTTGAAGTTGTCTGTTCAACTGAGTAACCATTTGAGTAACCTGTTCACCACTGTGAGAACTACTACCAACAACAAAACCTTGTCCAGAATTCACCATATTAATTGAATGATTCACTTGTGAGGATTCTCCAGGAAGAACAGAACCAGAAGATTGAGTAGCAGATAAACCAGAACCACTAGCAACAGAAGCCTGAACCGGAGTAATTGACGAACTCCCATTGTAAGTCTGATTAAGAGGGACATATGGAGTGCCATAGTATGTCTGACCAACAGGAGCATATGAATTACCATTGTAAGTGAGGAATTGGTTCTGTGGAATCTGTGATTGAATTTGTGGAGCTTGATCTGCAGGAGAATACATCATCTGGTCTGGAAGTTGTGAATAAACCATGTGAACACCATGCTGTGGTTTGAATTTTCCTGGAGGCTGCTGTGTACCAGAGATAGGAGGAAGCTTGTAACCAGGCGGATAGCCATGGAGCTTGTAACATCTAGCCACTGTATGACCCAGAAGACCACAGTGTGTGCAGAGAGGACGGGGTTTCCCTTGCTGGTGAAAATTCTTGGGTTTCTGATAGGCCATGGAAGCTTGAAAAACAGGTGTCTCTGGTACAGGCATTGAATTGAATCCTCTTTGTTGTTCATCTTGAGAGATGAAGTTGTAAATCTTTGTAAATTCTGGAAGTGGATCCATCATAAGGATCTGACGGCGAGCCTGAGTAAAAGACTCATTGAGACGCATCAGAAATCTAACAATATTGCGCTTCTCATAAAGCTGAATCCATCGATCATTACAGCCACAAGTGCAATTGCCACAAGTACATGAAGGTAACTCTTCAAAATTCTTCAACTCTTCCCATAGAGTGGTTAAACGAGTATAATAAGCACTGAGATCCAACGATCCTTGGTGTAAACGATCTAGTTGATCTTGAACACTATAGATCTTAGACAAGTTACTCTGCCTAAATCTACCTTCAAGATTCAACCACAAGAGATGCGCATCATCAAAATAAACTGTTCCAGATCCTAATTCCTTCGAGACAGAGTTCGTAATCCAGGTACATACCATATCATTGCATCGAGTCCACGATCCGTAATCATTGTGACTCTCCGGAGGTTTAACGACAGTGCCATAGATGAATCCGAGCTTATTCTTCGCGTTGAGAGCTTTGATGATAGAACGACGCCAAGTGTGATAGTTGGATTCACCGATAAGCTTGTCGAGAACGAGATTAACACCGGAATTGTCAGCCGCGTGAAGATATAGAGGATTTGAGTAAATATCGGTGCTCGGAGGAGCTGGATTCGTCATTGAGAAGGAAAACGGAGCCGGAGAAAGAAGAAATACGATCGGAATGTAACGCGATCGGAGAAATTTTCCGATCAATCGAAAGAGAATGAATCGGAGATCAAGAATTTGAAAGAAACGAAGAAATCAAACGAAGAAACGAAGAAAAATTTAGCTGCGGAAGAAGATGAATGAAGCTGGGGAAAAGCTCTGATACCATTTCAGATCTAACAAACTATTCAGAGATTTTAGAATTATGCTTCATTAATCTTAAAGAGATGAGAGTTTGTCTCTTAAATACAAACAACTAAACCAAGTCCATAATAGAAAACTGGTACAAGATAATAAACCGAGTAAACCAATACATATACTCTAATATAAATCTCTCTGTCACAAACTAATTATATCAAAATTCTTAATATATCAAATTCTCACAAACACAATAAAAATTCGAAGAAAAAAAAAAGAATTAAGCCAATCACAGCTCCTAAACTTCACCGTAGCTATAATCGACAAAGGTCAAAGACTCATTATCAGCTAAATCACAAAACATAAACCATTGATCAGATCAATCAAATGATAAGTATCCTAAGTAAATCGTGTGCCAGTTCTTAGAACCAAACAACAAATCGAAACAAAAGGCGAGAAACAGAGAGAGAATGACGTGGAAGGAGAATTGATATTAGTGGATAACAAAATTGAGCTGTATTAATGTTATAATTTTATTGGACAAATTTTTTAATGATGTGTCAAGCTGAGAACAGCTGAAAAAGCTGATGTGTCAATTCAGGAGAGAACCCTAGTGTTATTATTGTATTGATTCTCTACTATCCATATAACCAAACACAAATAAAATATTTTATTTAATTACAAATATTAATAGTATAGATATTTAAAAGATTTTGTTAAGATTTAAAATTATGATTCCCCTATCATCTTTGTTTGATATATTTTTTGACTTGCTTTGTATCATCATATAATACATAAAATAAATAAATTTCTAGATTTTTTTCTGCATTTATCGTGATTTAAATTTTAAAAAACGAACATGTATTACTCAAACAATGAAGAAAAATTGTGTGTTCAACGTCCCACATCGGATAAAATATTTAGACATAATTCAAACTCATATTATAAATAAGACCAAAATGAATATGAACCTTAACTTAACAAGCATCCATATTTAAAAGTTTATATCTTATTTAACCCGGTCTTTTAGTCAAACCGTTTAATTATACCAGAAATAATAAATTTTTAACATTTAAAAATATCACAGGACGGTTTATATAGCGGGACGGGTTTTGATTGACATTAATATAAATTTAAAATATTATTGACTCGATGATACAATACGGGTAAACCATCATTTCATTATTTTGTTAACACTATCAATAAAATATTAGATATATCAAATTAAATTGATATTAAATTATGATTATGTGAAAATAAATTGTCCCGCGGTATACCGCGGGTTAAAAACTAATATAATACATAAACTTCTCATAAAAAATGAAAAAATAAATAAATAAATAAATAAACTTCTCATAAAAATTTCCATCCTCGATCACCAATCGGCCCATAATCACTAATCTACATTTGATCATTCACAGAGAGAGACAGAGACATGTGTTCACTAGAGAAACGTGGTCGACTTTTCATACTAAAACTCACCGGCGACGGCGAACACCGTCTCAACCCAACCTTACTCGACTCTCTCCGCTCCACCATCAACCAAATCCGATCAGATCAATCATCATCACAATCAGTACTCATCACAACATCAGATGGTAAGTTCTTCTCCAATGGCTACGATCTCGCTTTAGCCGAAACAAATCCATCTCTCTCTGTTCTCATGGACTCAAAACTCAGATCCTTAGTCGCCGATCTCATCTCTCTTCCTATGCCAACCATCGCCGCCGTCACTGGTCACGCCTCCGCCGCGGGATGCATTTTAGCGATGAGTCATGATTATGTATTGATGCGTCGTGATAGAGGTTTTTTGTATATGAGTGAATTGGATATTGAGTTAAAAGTTCCGGCGTGGTTTATGGCTTTGATTAGGGTTAAGATTGGTTCTCCGGCGGCGAGGAGGGATGTTATGTTGACGGCGGCGAAAGTGACGGCGGAGATGGGTGTAGAGATGGGGATTGTTGATTCGGCTTATGATAGTGCGGTGGAGACGGTTGAAGCCGCCGTTAGATTGGGAGAGGAGATTATTAGGCGTGGTGGTGATGGGCACGTGTACGGTAAGATGAGAGAGACTCTTTTAAGAGAGGTTCTTGTCCATACTATTGGTGAAGATGAGAGTGGTTCAAGTGTGGTGCGTAACACTAGATCTAAACTTTAGGACATGTTTGTGCTTTTAAGACTTTTTGTACGAGATTGACTTTTTCAACTTGTAATAATAATAAGGGTTGTTAGCAATAAAATCCCTCAACTAAAGATGAATCGTAAAAAAAACTCTTTAACTATATATTTAGTGCAAAAATCCCTCAATTTTAAATATGTTCATGAAAATTCTCCTTAGTTTCCATTATTGTAAAAATTGGACGGATTACAGTTAATTTGAAACTGAAAAACGATATTTTTTTTTTCGTCGAAAATGAGAATTATATTAATGAATAAGAAAAATCATCATACAATTGTTCAGATAACCACCTTGGTGGATTACAACTTTCAGAGAAAAAACATCGAACAGGAACACTATGCTTTGCCAACAAATGAGCCGCATTATTACAAGAACGTTTAGTAAATACAAACTGTAAAGAATGAAATTTAGCTGCCCATAACAAAATGTCTTGATAGAAACTGAAAAACGATATATATACACTTAAACAACATGAATTGTAAACAAAAACAACAAAATCTTCTTCTATCTGATTGTAAATCCTCAAACCTAAGCTCTAAAGTTTTCAAAGTGAAAAATCTAAATTGATGAACCATAATTTATCATAGTAAGATTCTCTGAAGTGTGTGAGATGTAGAAGTCGATTAGGAGAGATTCTGAAAAATGTTACGTTTTAATTTGAACTGTAGTCCGTCCAATTTTTACGATACTGTAGACAGAGACGAATTTACATGAACATATTCAAAGTTGAGGGGTTTTTCACTAAATATATAATTGAGGGGTTTTCTTATTATTTATCTTTAGTTGAGGGGTTTTATTACTAAAAACCCTAATAATAATAGGCAGAGTTTTCACGCCCGATCCGAACCGTCCAGTCCAACCGGTTAACTCGTAATCCGGACATTTCTCTGGTTTGGATTTTTTTTTAATATTCGTTTATTTCAAAACCGAAAAAATTCACAAAAATCTGTCATTAACCCACGACCCGGTGAACCGATTGAACCGGCAAGACTTGGGTTTAACAAAATTCATCGATTTTTGTTTTTTTTGGTATAAAATATAAGGCTTTTTAGATTTTTAGTGTATTCATTATTCAATTATTTTAAAAACTTTTTCAGTTCTTCAATTTTTTCTCAAACGGTTTTCGTTGGATTTAAAAATTAAATCAATTTATTATTATTGTTAGACTTTATATTTGGTTAAACATGGTATAATTATTTTTATTTTTATATTTATAAACTATATAATCTATATAAATAGTAAATATATTAAATTAATTTGAATCAATTGACCTATGATCAAATCCGGTTGATCCAGTGACCCGCTGATCCAGAAGATAGTCCGATTCACCGTTCGGGTTGGATTTATAAAAATTAATAATAGGTTTTAAAAGCGCCATGTTTATGAAATTTGGTACCTAAGATGGGCCGGCCCATTTGCGTGTCCATGGGCTTTAACAATATCATATATATAAAATACGTAAAATCCAACCTAGTCCTTGTAAGATTTGTTTTCTAGCTTTTAGGGTTTGGTTTCAGAGGCACGAACGAAGATCAAATCAAGAGGTTAGGATCTGGATTTTGATCATATGTTTTCTTTCGATTTTATATGATTTGAGAATGATTGTTTTGTGTCTCAAAGTAATTGTGTTTTGTTGGTTATAACTAAAATGTTGGAGTTTTGGATTTAGGGTCGATATAGGAAGTTTTGAAAGGGATGGATGGTAGAAGTAATGGAGATCATCTAGGATATATTTTCCGCAGTCAATTGCATGAGATGTTGGATGATCCTTCAACGGATTCAATAGTTTCATGGAGCGAGAGCGGCAAGAGTTTCATCGTTTGGATGATGAGAAGTTTTGCAGTGCTGTTCTTCTGAGAGATGACTTTAAACGCTTGGGCTTTAGAAAAGTTGAAAAATCTGAAAAATTGGAATATGCATGCGATTATTTTGTGAGACCTCAGCGTGAGCTTAAACCGCCTCCCCCTATTTGTGGGTTATCGCCGGGAACACTCAGACAGCATGAGATCTGCAAGGGTTTGGTGGAGACAGATAGTGTTCTTTTAAGTAGCCTTTCTTGCTATAGAGAAAAGGCTGCGATTGTGAATCAACGCCGCAATGTCGTGTATAAAGCAATGCCAAGACGAAGATCTTGCCTTGTCATCCCACAATTGTATGAGATGGTGGATGATCCTTCAACTGATTCAATTATCTCGTGGAGTGGGAGCGGCGAGAGTTTCATCGTTCGGAATGAACCTGAGTTCCTTAGAGATGTTCTTCCGACACACTTAGGCTTACGATACAAAGAGATGATGACATCCTTCACCCGCTGGCTTGATGTCCTAGGCTATAGGAAAGTTGAAGAATCAGATGAGCAATGGGAATATGCAGGCGATTGTTTTGTGAAATGAGCATTTGCATCTTTTAACTCATTCGTTGTTGATCTTAAGAAAATGAGCATTGCGATCTCTGTAAGTACACAAAATGTTGCACAAGGATAAATTCGAATTAACCCCGAGAGATATCTGGATACAATAGCTAGCTCAAAAGTAGGTAAGGCGACATAGACATCCTAACACACGTCAATTCTACTACACTCAAACTACTAATGTTGTCATTACAGACAAGCAAAAGAAAAAGAAACAAAACTACTTACGTGGTCTTCATCGTCATATCTAAGTCCCCTCTGCAAAAGCCCTCTCTTCAAGTGTAGTCTTGACTTTGTGAACGAACCCATAGACTTCTTCCAAGTCGACCATACTCAACTTGCCAAGTTCATAGTCAAGCATCCGCATCAAGCAGTCATTCAGTAAATCAATCAAGTGGACATCATCGTTGGTTTGCTGATGCACCAAAGACATCACAGTACCTTGCTCCAGTAAATTCATGTGATCAATCTATCCAAAGTAGAGCTACTAGTAGTCCAAAGAAGAAGCTCCAAGTCAGCTGTTTTCTGAGCCTTGATCTCATCTAACACCAAAGCATCAAGTATTTTTATCACTCCCGAGAGAAATCTATCGACAAAAAAACGAGCATTATGTTCATAAGCCGACAGTTTGCTCAGCTCAACTCCATTGAGATGTTTTTTCATGAAATCGAAATCATAATTTATTACAGTGAGTAATTGGAACACGTGGCCCATATTTTCCCGCCAAAATATCATACCGTATAATGACGTTTTCCCGCCAAAATCGTAAATCCGCGTTTTTCCGCCAAAATTGCATAACTATGTTATAGGAGACGTGGTTTTACGTTTTGTTTTAAATATTTAAATCAAAAATTGAATTTAAGTAGAATATTAGTTTTAAATATATTTAATATTTTGCTCTTTTATTTTAGTTATTAAGATATTAACATTTTTAATAAAAATAACTAATATAAAATGAAACATAAATGGGCTTAAATAGGTACCCATTTATTTGTGTGAAACCCCATTTAATAAATGAGTTTAATTGGGGTAACCCATTAAACCCCATTTAATATTTTTTCCTAAATGGGTTTAAATGGGTTAATTTTTTTTTGTACATACCCATTTATTAAATGGGGGTTCCATGCTTAAGTTAACATCCCTACACGTGGGAGATCAATGGAACTGCAATCTGCACTTCAGGGAGTTCCACGACCAAGAAAGGGGGTGGTGGTGGATTTTGATCTCTTAGAAGACCCAGAAACGAAAGCAAATCCTTAGTTTCGTCCACAATATGTTGCACAACAACAAGAATGTGTTTCATGGCGGCAGAGGAGCTCTCTGGATCTCGCTGAGAATGAGATTAATTTCGCTTAATTTACAAACGGCAAAACAAAAATGCCTAAAACAAGCGAATAAAGATGATAACCAATGAAGCAAACCTGGAGATAGCTGTTGATATGACTTCTCATAACATCTAATTCAACATTCCTCATATACCAAAGACGACGACCTCCGTCTCCTCCACGATCCATCTTCTTCTTCGCTAACCTAAAAGAGATTAAGAGAATCGGGGATTAAGTACACAAAATTTGCACAAAAATAAATCAAATGAACTCTGAGCAAATAGATTTTGTGAGAGAGATCTGGATACTATAACTCAAAAGTAGGTAATAAAACATAGAAATTCTAACACATATCAGATTCTAGAACTTCTACTACACTCTACTACTAATGTCATTACATAACCACAAAAAAAAAAAAACAAGCAATAATAATGGTTCTTTTTCGTCTTTGTAGGTTACTTGATGACGTTTTACCATGATAATAGTCTCAATAAATTTGTTAGCGTTACTAGTTTCTTTTTACTCATTTATTTAAAAAAAAAAATTCATAGGCTTACATCATCTGGTATTATTTTATTCAAATCTGTCTACCGCAAAGAATAATCTTTCATGCAAATTTATCAACAATTCCACTTATGATTCAACGACATACATTGCAACACATGGATTACATACATTTTATTTGATGAATGTAAAATTAATTAAACCAAAATACATTGTTTATAGTAAATGCATTTTTTAGTAGAGTTTTTATAAGAAACCATAAAAATAGTTGAATCAAAACCGAGCTTTTGGTTGGAAGTCTCTAAATACTTGCCATACATCTCCAGGCAAACCATATTTGCAACCCATCTTTAAATTTGGAGTCAGCTTGTTGCCTTAAGGAGCATAGTCGATTACGGGCCAGCCGGTTTATGAATTTAATGAGCTTTATGTCACCATGCCTTCGACAGTTCCGTTCCGTAGTGAGACAGTTATGAGTTTTAACGTATGGATTTATGAGTTATGACTGGCGGTTTTATTAACCATTATGGACAGTTCTACCATAATACACAGTAGAATTATGACATATTGTTTAACATGCATAGTACACATTGGAATATGTGATAAGTTTGCATTCTAGACCTCATGGCTGATGCTAAAACTTCAACCAACCACTGTAGCAAAAGGGTTTCACAACTATTTTAGTTAGGATCCAAAATATTTTGTTTTGGTTTAAAATCAGACATATAATTTTTTTTTTTTTTTTTTTGAATTATTTGAAAGAGCAAGTGTCTTTAGACATTACTCAAGCATGCATGAGAAATGGAGGAATCTACAAAGAGTAAAAGGGTGCATCGTGCACGTACACATGAGCTGACCTTGAAATTTCGAGGCTCAAGACTAAACATATATCTTTTCAAGTTTTTTTAGATAGTTATAAGAAAAAAAGTCACATTTTAAACCTTCAAAAATTGGGAGCTATTTGTATAGCATATAAATATTTTACTCATGGGCCTAAATATTTTGGAGACTCTAGTTCCATTTCGCTTGACCTAGAGTCGGCCTTGCACCACGTACACGGCTTTGGTTTTTTGTATATGAGTGAGCATGACACTCAGCTAAACGTTTATGGATATATCTTGGATGAAATTGATTCATCTCTTGCGAGAAGGTATGTGATGTACGCTGGATTAGGGTTCAGATATGGGATTCGTTGGCTCCGCTCACGGCAGTATGGAGGACATTGTGTAGGATAAACCAAACTAAGATAGATTTATGCTAAAAAAAAAGAAAAGGAATAAAAAAGATAGATTTGTGCTCAAATGAGTTTATTAACATAGAATCTAAAACTGAAAATAAGATAGTTCATTGAGTTATATTATGTGCAATTAAGTAAAGGAAAAAGAAAGTCTTTAACTAAGAGAATCACTAAGCTATAATAATTCTTAGAATGAGCTATAAAATGATAAAGAATAGAGTTTCTCTAAATGGCAAGTCTAGAAATTAGAGACATTGATATTCATTACATATTTTATATAGTAAACAATTTTGTTTGAGAACCCTAATTACATGGACTAGTCATGAGCTTGTTTCTTTCGTAGTGTTGGACTTGTTGGTTTTACATTGTTTTAAGGATGTTCTAGTAGATGTCTGCTGAAGCCGCGGTTAGGTTAGGTGAGGAGCCGAGGAACACATGTACGGTATGATGAGAAAAACTCTTCTAAGAGAGGTTCATCTCCTTACGATTGGTTTAGATGAGATCCCTTCGAGTAGGGTGCGAAACACTGGATCCGAATTGTAGAATATTGTTTTTTCTTTCTTTAAACCATATATTTGTATTAGGGATTATGATAAAAAAAAAAAAAAAAATCAGGTTCCAAGTCAAATTTGCTACTTATGATGCGATGCCACATGTTTATACTTAGGATTCCATAGTTTAGACTTTGTACCACATTGACTTTTGCAATGTTTTACGTTTTTTACGTTATTAGTAATAGAATATTTTTTGGTAAAAGAATTGTGAAATTTGCTACATATATATTTGAGTATCTACGCAATCGAAAAAGGTTATATGGAGTTGCATACTTCATCAATTAACCGTACACATTATTTCACACATTCGGATGAGAAACCAAATCAGAAAACCAGACACTTTTATTTGTTTCACACCAACCAGAGATTCCGAAAAAAAAGAAAAACGAAAACTGTGTTTTATGGTCTTATGGAGAGTTGTAAGTAGCAGGAGCTGTTCTCGGAGGACGTTTGCAAGGTCCGTGATTCTTCTTCCATGATGCATGGGAAGCTCCACATGATCTAGAAGCGGGAGTCCATACGATGGGCCTTCCGTTTGCTGCGACATAAATCGCGCAAATAGAGTAGGTGAAAAAAATCAGTAAGTGCAGTTTTTATTCCAGTCTTTCCGAATATAATTTTTTGTTTTAGTGATCAAATTATAAGAGTCTAAGGATAAGTACTTACCAAGTTTGCGGCTTTTAGCCTCGATGACTTTAACTTGAGAGGAAAGAGTGAAAATCAGAATGAGAAGAGAAAAGAGAAGAGCAACCAAATGTGATGATGTCTTTGAACCCATTTTGTTTTCTCGTCAGGATTTGATTTGATCTGATCTGATCTCTATTGACCAACATATATAGACCAAGGCCTATTTAATTATGTTTCTTTTTGCTATTACAAAAAAACCCATATATTAAGAAGATAACGCGGTTTCTACGTACGTTATCTATAAGATTCTTTTAAATAATCATATGATTACACGTTTGATTGCTCCAGAAGATTTAATTTTTTTTTTATTATAAATCTATTAGAAAAGCAACATACGACTTTCTTGCCATTATCTATTACTCGAATATAACAACAGTCATGACCAAGCGACTGAAGTGTGAATACATTATTTTCATATGCTTGACCTGACTTTAGTACCTTAATATTAGTCTCACTATCCACGATCATAGTATGTGTCAGCATTACTAAAAAAAAAAATTCTTTTTCTTTGTGCACAACAACTAATTTCTTTTTACTTTCACTATCTCAGTTCTTTTTCTAAGTCTAACCCTCACACTAAATGCTTTTGATTTGATCCTACTGCAAATGACAGATTTTCCATATAAACTTAACGAATTATCTAACCACGATATAACATACTGTATATAAATAAATACTTGCTAAATAAATATATTTATTCGGTCTCAACAAGTTTTTCGAACTAACTAGTTAATATATCAATAAATTCATCTCTATGAATTATAAAAATAGCATACCACATCCAACACATATTATTACAAACGACTTCACTTGCACATATATGTTCAAGATTGGCGATTCTATTAATACTACAGTCACGACAGACATTTTATTCGTAGCACACAAAATGGTTTCAGAATGTTCTACATATAATACGTCGGAATATGTGATAAGGTTGCATCCATATATATACTTAAATCTAATACATTTCCTAGAAGTCAAATCCAAAATCTGATGTAAAAACGCTAGAGGCTTAACCAACCACTGATCAAAAGGATTCAACAACTATTTCAATATTAGGATCAATATATAATATTATGTGTAGTTTTAATCAAACACACAATAGTTTTTGTTTACATCATTTGAAAGGAGTACATGTTTTTAGATGTGTAAACCAAATCTTAAAACCACATACACTTTATTATTGCATAGAACTTGAAAACTCTTACACAAAGACACAGACGCACATAGTTAAGGAGATTGGTCAGAAGCAGGAATATAACTTCCTGGAGGAAGCCTGCATGGTCGGGGTCTCCTCCACTTCGAAGTGAATACTGCTGGAGAAGTTCCACATGACCTTGAAGGTGGTGTGTACACGATAGGCGTTCCCGAAAACCCCCACGCTGACATATTAAAGTTCAAACTAAAATAAGAGAGATATTTGATTTACTTTGAAGGAAATATCGATTTCGAACTCGTTCTTTTCACAACTTTACTTAGAAATTGTTGATGTAATGTAAGGATGAATTTATATCTTGCCATACACTCTTTCCATTTTCTCATTAAAAATGATATACACAAGAAAACATATATAAAAGATATAGGGCAAGACATAAAGTGTATTTGTTGTAAAGAAACTTACAAAGTTTGCGGCCTTTACATTCCACGACTTCAAGCTGAGAGGAAAGAGTGAAGAGTATAAGAAGCAGTGGTAACACAAGTGCAGAAATATTTGGAGACTTCGAACCCATTTCTCTTTCGTTGCGTGTTTTTTTTTCATCGCAAGTTTGTGATATATATAGAAGGCATAACCTCATATTTTTGGTTTCCCTATTTAGTTTTCTTGTTAGCCAGCTTTATTTCAAAGTTTCACTTGTGAACGCGGTTTCTATATGACCCTACAAGCCTACAATATTCCTTCTTGTTGTTGATTTACAATTTTGAATTTTAAGTGATAAGTCTTTTTCCGTTGTTTTGGAACAATTCAAATACAATTCAAATATTGAATTTGCCCACACAGGTGTGATCCAGTGGTAGTTGAGAATTAAGGAAAGGTTGGAAGGAACTAAACCAGGTTCGATCCACGCTGGAAACAAAAAACACATTTGTGTGGGAAGTCTGAGCTTGGACCAAAAGGCCCAAACAGTTTACCTTGTAGTCCAGTAACAGGCGATCTGCCTACCCCCTGACATTAGTCGGAAAACATTCCAAACTCGGGACAGACAGTGTGGTGGCCCTTCGAGGAGTAGTCCACTCTGAAGCACTTCGGTGCGTTTCTACCGGAACTGACCGGATCAGCCGGTAGGGTTTATCAAAAAAAAAAACGACTTCCTTGCCATTTCATATTAGTCGAAAAGAATATATTAAGTGGAGTTGACTATTAGTGTACGTTGACTTAAAAAGAAGAAAGTAACAACGACTTGAAACTTTATTTTCAGTGTCATTTGAGATTGTTTGATTTAAGATGAACCGCAGATGACTTTGACTTATGTTGAAAGCAAATAACAAAGACTCGATCGCACTTTGCCACTATCAATGATCGTTGAATTGGTCATAAAGCTTTTTCTGTTTTTCTTTATAACTTCGCTTCTTACTGAGTTACTGTGAATATAGCATATTCCGAGTGAGGTTTTAGACTTAAGTGCTTAATTTTGTATTAGTATAGAATCATATTAAAAAATTTCTCTATTACTGTTGAGCTGCCTAATAGTTTACGATGTCCAATATACGACTTCCTTGCCATTTCATTTTAATATGAGAATTATACGTCCAAAGACCAACTTTCTTATAAAAAGAAACATGAAGGCCCAAAATTTTAAAATAACAATTTTCTTATTAAAAAAAACTCAAATTTTTGAAAAAAATAGTGTCACTCTATATTTATCCAAAATTTTTTTTTTGGTACCCTAATTTTAGTGTCACTATATATGACCTTGTTGGATTCTAGATGAACGGACTGATGACTTTAACTTATGCCGTAAAAAACAACAAAGAGTCGCAATGTACCACTATCAATGATCGTTGAATTCATCATGATATTTATTTATTTATTATATATCTTCATTGCTTACTGTAAATAGAGGTTGCATGGAGTTTTTGCTTATACGTACTAGATGATTTTTTGGGGGTATTGATTATACTAGGTGATTATTATTTGCATATTGCACAATGAGAATTTTAGTGCACTGTGCCAGTACTATCAAAATGCTCAAAAGGTAAGCCCAGTCTATCCATTGAAGTTCAAACAAGTCTGAAAATTATTCTAACGTGGGATAAAACTCATGGTCATGGACGTCCGTAGCAAAAGCCATCATAGAAACTAAATCCAAACAATGTGTTATAACTTAAAACTCCCGTTCTTTTCTAGCATGGCATATTTGTCCCTAGCAGGTGTTTATCACGACATCAAGTTCTGGGCTTCCAAATTTGAGAAAGTTCGCTTTGTTCATACCAATCGTTGTCATAACAAAGTTGCTCATTCTTTAGCTCATTTTGGTTGCATACCCTGTATATTGTATGCTGATAGTTCAGATCCCCCTCCTTGGATTGTAAACCTCTTGTACAATGACTTGTTTGATCAATAATAAAGTTATTTAGACGGAAAAAAAAAAAGTTTCCTCTCTTATATTACAATATTAGAGTTTGTATGTTTTTTCCATATTTTAGTATGCAGCTCGTTAACTCTTTCAAATTATAAAACTCAATAGAAACATTCTTCGAGATGAAAAACAACTCTAGTTTCTAAAGACTAGATTTCAATTAACAAGTTTACAGAACTGCCAACTACAATTCTGAAAAGAAAAAATTAATTCGATAATTGGCTCTCATATGCATGAACTTCACAAGAAAAAGCGACCATAAGCTGGCGAGTTTATATAATGATAATGAATAATATTAATTGACCATCATATAAGTATTAGTTCCTTCATTTATTCATAGTAGGTGATGATAACATTCCTCTACACTTGAGACACAAAACTAAAACAAAAAACAACATACACTTTAAAATTCTAACACAGAGTAACTCAAACTCAAAGTATTATGGAGATTGATCAGAAACAGGGATATTAGTTCCTGGAGGACGACTACGTCTGCATGGTTGGCCTGTCGTCCACTTGGAAGAAGAAAATACTGATGCTGGAGAACCTCCACATGAATTTGAGTGTGGAGTCCACACGATAGGATTTCCCCAAAATGCTGCAGTATTCACATTAAACTAATTTAATGAGATTTTTGATTTCAAGTTCGTTAGTTTTTCACAAACTTATAGTACTAAATGTACATATTTGTTATAAAGTCACGTACCAAGTTTACGCCCTGTAGATTCCACGACTTCGACTTGAGAGGAAAGAGTGAAAAGTATAAGAAGTAGAGGTAACACAAGTGCAACAATATTTGCTGACTTCAAACCCATTTTCTCCTTCGTTTCGGTTTTGGTCATCGCAAGTCTTGTCATAAATATATAGAAGACGCTTAACCTCATACTTTTTGGTTGTTTCTATTTGATTCTTTCAAAGCCAGCATTATTTCTAAACTGTTGAACGCGGTTTCAACATTAGCCACAAGATTCATTGTTGACAAACGAATGGCTTAAATTTTAATTTTAAGAGATAAGTGTTTTTGTCCCTTCTTTTGGATAATGCCAAATACGACTTATTTTCATTTCATATTAGTCGGCAATAAGAGTGAAGCGGAGCTGACATCTTAGTTTTGGTGCCACTATCTATGATCGTTGAATTGGTCATCATGCTTGCTTTTTTTTCTGTAACTTGGTTTGCCACATGAACATATGAGTTTGCTTATTATGTGACATATTTGGTATTTATTGCCTACTAGGTGATTGACTAACTCAATATTGAGAATGAGTTGTAGAAAGAAGAAGTGTTTAGGTTTAGATGAATGCGTTCTTTCTTATTCATTAACCAACGATTACATCACATATATATACTCGAGAACTCTAGGTTAAACTAGACTTGGAGATCAAGCTATAAGATTTCCTAATCTCAACAATGTATATCTTCTAAGATATTATTAACATAAAGATATATTCCCCAATACTCCCCCTCAAGTTGGAGCATGAAGATCACAAATGCCCAACTTGGAAGATAAGCCTTCAAACGGTACACGACCCAAAGCTTTAGTTAACAAATCCGCGAGTTGATCATGAGTACGAACATGAACCATTGTGAGTGTCCCGTCTTGTACAGCATCACGGACCGCGTGACAATCTCGCTCAATATGTTTAGTCCTTTCATGGAAAACGGGATTAGAAGAAATGTGAATTGCAGCCTTACTATCACAAAATAGTTGAATGGGCTGCGACTGTGGATATCCCAAATCCTCAAGAAGTTGCTTCAACCACCGAACCTCATTCAACGCATTTCGCATGGAGCGGTACTCCGCTTCGGCCGACGAATGAGACACAACCTGTTGCTTCTTCGTCTTCCAAGATATCGGAGACCCTCCCAAAAACATTACATAGCCACTTAACGAACGACGCGAAGTAGAACATGAACTAAAATCAGAATCACAATATGCAGTTAAAGTCAGGTCAGGCTCGGAGGTGAGTAATACACCACGACCCGGAGAACCCTTCAAATATCGCACAACACGGAGCGCCGCATCCCAATGATCAACACGGGGTTTTTGCATGAACATAGACAAAATGTGAACAGAGTAGCAAAGTTCTGGTCGGGTAGTAAGGAGATATATAAGACGACCAACTAACCGTCGGTACTCTTCAGGACGAGGAAGAAACGCACTCTCATTGGAAATCAATTTATGATTTTGTTCAATAGGAGTTGCTGCTGGTTTAGAGTCAATAAGACCAGCCTCTTTAACTATATCAAGAGCATATTTTCTTTGAGAAAGATATATACCTTCTGAGCTTCTTGCAATCTCAATGCCTAAAAAATATTTTGCTTTTCCCAAATCTTTCATGTGAAAACACCTCCCCAAATACTCTTTAAAACTTTGAAGCATACGCGGATGATTACCACAAATCAACAAATCATCGACATATATAAGAACACGAAGCTCCACCCCAGCCCGTGAAAGAGTGAAGAGCGAGTAATCCGAGTAAGACTGAACAAATCCAAACTTTGTCAAAGCTGAAGAGAGTTTCGCAAACCAACACCTAGGAGCCTGCTTAAGCCCATATAGCGACTTGTGTAAACGGCATACCTTGTTAGGATCGGAGTGACGGAAACCAACCGGCAATTTCATGTAGACTTCTTCTTCTAAGTCGCCATGGAGAAAAGCGTTATGGACGTCCATTTGATGTACCTCCCACTTCTCGGCCGCAACAATTTTTAACAAACTACGAACTGTTTTCATCATGACCACAGGAGCAAATGTCTCGTTATAATCTTCACCTTCGACTTGACGATTGCCACAAGCAACTAACCGGGCTTTATAACGTTCAACCGAACCGTCCGCATTGAGCTTGATTTTGTAAACCCATTTGTTGTTAATAGCTTCTTTTCCAGGAGGGAGATCAACAACACTCCATGTACCACTATCTTCAAGAGCACCAACCTCTGTTCCCATAGCATTTGTCCAACGAGGATCAAGTATGGCTTGCTTATAGGATGTTGGTTCAACACCATCAAGAACGGCTGCTAAGAAAGCTTTATGGCGGGAAGAAAACATATCATCAGAAATATAACTCGTGAGAGGGTATGGTGTGGTACCTTGGACCGAAAACGAGGAGGCTGGATCGGAGACGGAAGAAGCATGATGGGGGTCTTGATCACAACGAGCAGCGTGAGTCACAAAATCCTTTAGACGAACCGATGGGAACTTTTGACGCTTCCCTTGTCCCATTTCAACTTGTTCTGTTTCTTGGTTACTAACACTTTGCGACGACAACTCCGGTGAGAAAACTGCGGAAGTTGGCCCAGATTTACCCGATGAAGCAGGAGATTCCGGAGTTATAGTTGCAACACATTCATCTTGAGACTCACTCCCCCTTACATCAAAAACTGGTGACAAATCAATGATCCAATCCTCATCAACATTTTCATGGAGCACCGGCTGTTCTTCTATGTTTTTGTTGAAAGGGAAAACATTTTCTTGAAACACCACATCCCGTGAGACTAAAAATTCATTTGTCTCCATATCATAGACTTTCCAGCCTTTCTTACCAAACGGGTACCCCACAAAAATACAATGACGACTCCTTTCTCCAAATTTATCTTTGTCTCTTGAACGCCTATGAGTGTAACATGATGAACCAAAGACTTTCAACTGATCATATGATGGTTTCTCGCCAAAGAGAAGCTCATATGGTGTCTTGCCATTAAGAACCTTGGACGGAGTCCTATTAATAAGATATGCAGCGGTCAAGATAGCTTCACCCCAAAATGTAACCGGAAGATTGGCTTGAAAAAGAAGAGATCGGGCCACATTTAAAATATGGCGATGTTTCCTTTCGACACGCCCATTTTGTTGAGGAGTGTCAACACAAGAGGTTTGGTGAACGATGCCATTGTCTTTAAAATACTGAGATAGACACATAAACTCCGTACCATTGTCACTACGAACCATACGGACGGATTTACTAAACTGTTTTTCGGTATAGGCACAAAAATTTTGTAGAACACGTCGTACTTCTGATTTTTCTAGTAGAAGATATGTCCATACCGCTCTAGAAAAATCGTCCACAATTGTCAAAAAATACACAGCTCCACAAGAAGCTGAAACTCGATAAGGACCCCATACGTCCACATGAATAAGTGAAAAACAATCCATAGCTTTATTTGAACTTTCAGAAAAAACTTCTCTTGTTTGCTTAGCCCGAAAACAAACGTCACAAGGACTTGGACTAGCTAATTTATTTTTAGATATCATAGGTAAAGACGAAAACACTGAATAAGCAGGATGTCCTAGCCTACGATGCCACAAAGTCGAATCGCACTGCACCTCAACTTTGTTACCCCGTACTGCTGCCACATCCGTTAAATAGTAAACCCCATCACGCTCTGTCCCGGCTCCAATCTGCGTCCTCGAAAAACGGTCCTGCAAAACGCACAATGTATCAGTGAACAACGCAACACATTGAATCTGTTTAAGCAGCTTGGAGACAGATAAAAGAGTGCAATTAAGGTCGGGAACATATAACACATCACGTAGAGTTATACGATCTGAAATATGAAAAACACCAATACATTCCGAAAGTGTTTTACTCCCATCCGCAAAGCCCACCGAGCAAGCAGAAATTGGAGTAATATTCACTAACAATGAGAGATTTCCTGTCATGTGGTGAGAAGCTCCCGTATCGAGAATCATCTCCTCAGTAATCTTACCAGAAACCATCTTACCAGAAAGCTTGTCAGAGTTGCCATTAGATTTCTCTTGAGCCATCTGACTTATGACCTTCCATTGATCAGAAGTAAACGACGGAAAGGCAGAGGCATGAGGGCTGGTGGCGTGAGCCACTGTCGCAAAACCACGACCACGACCCGACGGACCAGAACTCGATCCACGACCGCGACTTGACCCGCGACCACCACCAGATTTGTTCCGATCATTCCACCACTCCGGATAGCCAACAATTTGCCAACAAAACTCTTTTTCGTGTCCTGTCCTGCCACAGTTTGAACATACCAACGCAGGACGTCCCGAGCCACGACCACCACTTGGAGAAAAACGCGTTGCAAAGCCAGAGACATCACCAGCCACAAGAGAAGAGTCAGGACCCGGCTCACGACGAGTGACAAAACCGATAGCATCTTGCTGTTGTTCCTTCTTCTTCGAAGCGACAAGTCTCTGTTCTTCCCGAATCACCTTTGCATAAGCTTGTGCGAGATCAGGCATAGGGTCAGCATCTGTGATTGCACAAATCACATTACCAAAACGGGACTCATCAAGACCCATTACAAACTGATGAACCTTCTCATCCTCTCTCTCTTTTGCAAACTTCTCACTAGCACCACAAGTGCAAACCGGGAGAGGACGATAAGTGTAGAGCTCATCCCACAAAACCACCAAACGTCCGTAATAATCAATCACGGATTGGCCATCTTGACGACACGCCGCAAGCTGACACACGATTTGATGCGTACGCACCTTGTTCCCAACCGAGAACCTCTTCTTCAAGTTATCCCACAACTCAGCTGCCTCGGAAATAAAAGACACCGTGGATCGAACCCTTGGAATTATTGAAGTCCTCAACCATCCAACAACCATTGAGTTCACACTGGTCCACGCTTCCATCTCTGTACCTGCAGCCGTGGGCTTCTTGATCGAACCATCAATAAACCCCAACTTCCTCTTAGCTTTAAGAGCGTTGAGCATCTCCGTAGCCCATTCTGCATAATTTTCTCCAGTTAATTGAACGGAGGAAATCATGGAGCCAGGGTTATCACCGGAGAACAGTGAATACGGCGTCACCTTGGTGCTGTCAATCACCTTAGGAACCAACGCTAGTTCTTCTTCAGCCATCGAAACAGATCTTAATCAAAGATCAAACAAAGAAACAGGGAGAAAAAAAAACGAAACAGAGACTTTTGAAAAAAAACAAAAGAACGATGAATCAGAATCGTTGCTCTGATACCATGTAGAAAGAAGAAGTGTTTAGGTTTAGATGAATGCGTTCTTTCTTATTCATTAACCAACGATTACATCACATATATATACTCGAGAACTCTAGGTTAAACTAGACTTGGAGATCAAGCTATAAGATTTCCTAATCTCAACAATGTATATCTTCTAAGATATTATTAACATAAAGATATATTCCCCAATATGAGTTTTAGAGTTTTAGTGTTCAATAAATTTTGTATAAATATGTAGGCTCAATCAACATGTTATAAATCGTTTTTCAAATAAAATTTTGATCTACAATTTACATAATCTCATAGACAAATAATCTTCACAAACTTCACTTCTATAGATACTTATTTTCCAAAATAATGACAAAAATTTTAAAATTAAGAAGATATTAAGAGAAGTCATAGTAATTAATAATAATAAAAATTATTAAGAGAAGTCAAAGTAAATAATTGTCTAAGAATTGTTTTACAAAATAATTCTTTTTATTTTATCGAAGGAGATCAGTTTGTGTTAAATAAAAACTGCTTTTGTAAAGTTCAGACTGAAATGTTTTCACTTGCAGTTTTGTGCATATTCCGTTATAATTAAACATGAAAGAGTACCATTGTTTAACATTGTTTATATGTCAGATAAAACATATATAAAAGTTGCAGCACAAAAATAGAATTTAGATATATATTTTTTGTTTTGGTAAAAGATATCAGATATCTTATTTGTTATTTTTCTCCTTTTTTTACTTAATTCCCTTTCAAGACTCTATAGTAAAATTTCTTGAAGAGCGTTGACGTGGAGGTGGACATGGACGTGGACGTGGGCATGGTCGTCTTCCATGGCCTCCACATGTACAAGATGGAGTTGTTGCAGATAGCTCTCTACTAGCTTTTACTAACGAAGAATGAAGAAAATTTTATGTTAGAAATGATGAATTAGATCAATTAATTCTGGAGAAGATTCTAATACCAATCATATATATATATGATTTAAAATTGTATCAATATGTTAGTACCCAGATTTAAATATTTTTTACTAACTCTATTATCGAATATCTAAAATAATTGATCCTTTCCTAGTTTAAAGATACCAGAACTTGAAGATTTCTTCAAGATACTCAACATCTGCTTGAGCTATAGAGCAACATAGAAACAAGAGAATAAAAACAGATCTATGAAGACACTGACCTACTCTCCGGTGAGTGATCTCAAACCCTCCAATTTCAGAGAAGAGACAAAGAAGTAGAAGAAATAATAGAAGAAGAGCACTGGTTGACCTTTTCAAATTCATTTTTTTTTTTTTTGCTGCTAAAGAGTTTTCATATTTATAGAATTTTTTGTTTTTGGATGACACAACACAACATGCTTTACGCCCAACAATAGATGGATGTATAAATAAAAGACAGCAAAAAATAGACTGAAAATAGGTGATGGCTAAGTCGTCTCCGATATTCATCCAATGAGACGACTTAGCCATCACCTATTGTCGTCCAGAACCGTACGCTTAAGTCCCACCGCCACCATGTCACGATTCTTCAAGAAACTGTCGACGCTACCAAGCCACGATACAACATTGAGGAAGATCACGCCGGAAAACCATAGAGAACCCAAACCGCCGTCTTCAAACAATTTGTCGCCTCAAAGATGGATCTCCAGCCGCTACGAGCAGAAAGATAGGTCTCGTCGCCATCAACGCAACACACACAAGGGATGAGCACAATCTGAAGCCGCCGATGGATTCCATATAAAACTCCCAATTCGACTTCACCGGAGCAAGGGCTGACAACATATCCGGCGAGATGAAACAGAAAGGAGCCCTCTACGGTTGTCCACGAGGAGCTTTGTGAACTGGAGAGACTTATCGAAAGTTCTTTGGATTTGACGCCTTCGGGCAAGACGAAAGAGAAATAATCCACGCATTTTGCTCGCTCGCGCTAGCTTCTTTAAGATCCTTATATCCGTGACACCACTCTCCCGACAACCCCGGAAAATGGACATGCCATGTGTACCTCCCATTAAATCTTCACCAATACCAGCTACCTTGATACATAACTCCTTGGAAAACATACCTACATCCAATTTTGGGATGCATGAGTAAACGATTTTACTCAGTAGAATTATCCTATATGCGCACATGACCTAAACATTCATTTAGTCCCAATGTCCCTTCCCACAAGTCCAAGAACAGACAACTACATGCAAATAAAGAATCTAACAACCTAACGATATCAATGCATTACATTCAATTAACAAACAACCTAATGATGTCTACATACTCAATTATTCTTGTTGTGTAACACTCAACTCAGGTCAAGCGACCCGTTGGTCCTTGCCACTTACTCAAGCCCCGTCGACCCACCCCATTCTAAACAGTCATCATGCTTCAATCAATCAATCTCAACAACCATGCCTCGACATCTGACAACCTAAGCAGCAATCAATCTAGATATCTACACCCAACCTTAGTGTTCCATTCACGAGTTCCAGAACTATGCAGAGGGTCCACAGGCGGGGAAGGCAGCTTCACGTTCCTCTCCATGGCTTGATCAATCTCCTCTTCTCAACCATCCAGTAATCCATCTTGCAGATCTAAGTCACAGAAGAACTAGGGTTTTAGAGATCTAGGGTTTCAGGAAACTTAGGATTTAGATCTACAGTAAAACCTCTATAAATTAATACTCTATAAATTAATAACCTCTCTAAATTAATAAATTTTTCCGGTCCCAAGTTGGGACCAGTGTAAAATATGACATAAATCGATAAATTAATAAGATAATAATTTTTTTGAAAATCTTATGTAAACATATGGTCCCATCTATATCATAAATTAATAATTGTATTAACTTATCAATATATATATACTTATATATATATTATATAAATTTATATATGTTATATATGAATTACTATGATATATATTTAATATATTATATGTAAAAAATCTAATGAAATATGACTCTATTATTCGAAAAAAGTTTGTGTTGTTTTTTAAACTTAATAATTGTTTCACTATTTGTAATTAGTATTTAAGTAATATTGTTTATAAAGAAAAAATTTATTTTTAGATAGAAATTTTTTTAAAAAATTAGTAAAATCTCTCTATAAATTAATAATTATTAATTTATCGATAAATTAATACCTCTCTAAATTGATAAAATTTTCTGGTCCCAACATTATTAATTTATAGAGGTTTTACTGTAGATTAGGATGAGAAATTGTTAAAAATGCACCTTTTTCAATACCCCTTTTCAAAAATGCCCCCTTTGAGAGTCCATTTTTAAGTTTGCCCTCTTTTATTTTTTAATGACCATTTTACCCTTATTTGAAACAAAATTAGGTCCACAAAATACAAAATATTTTTTGGCGGGAAAAGTGATCCCGCAATTTTCCCGCCAAAACACTTGTAAAAAACCTTTAAAATACCTTGTAAAATTTTCCCGTAAAAATTTTTCCCGCCAAAAAATTTTCCCGCCAAAAAAATTTTTTTGCGGGAAAAGTGATTCCGCAATTTTTTTGGCGGGAAAATTTTTGGCGGGAAAAATTTACAAGGTTTTTTAAAGGTTTTACAGAGTATTTACAAGTGTTTTGTAAGGTTTTACAATGTATTTTAAAAGGTTTTACAAGGTACTTATAAGGTTTTATAAGGTATTTATAACTTGTAAAACCTTATAAAAACTTGTAAAACCTTATAACTTGTAAAACCTTATAAAATTGCTTGTAAAATCTTATAATATCTTATAAATACCTTATAAATACGTTGTAAAACCTTTTAAAATACATTGTAAAACCTTATAAATACCCTGTAAAAAACCTTTAAAATACCTTGTAAATTTTTCCCGCCAAAAATTTTCCCGCCAAAAATTTAACGCCAAAAAAATTGCGGAATCACTTTTCCCGCAAAAAAAAATTTTTGGCGGGAAAATTTTTTGGCGGGAAAATATTTTACGGGAAAATTTTACAAGGTATTTTAAAGGTTTTTATAAGTTTTTACAAGTGTTTTGGCGGGAAAAATTGCGGGATCACTTTTCCCGCCAAAAAATATTTTGTATTTTGTGGACCTAATTTTGTTATATTTCCTTATATATTTGTGATATATTTTATTAAAAGAAGGGTAATTTAGTCATTTTGTACATAAAAAGGGGTATTTTTAAAAATAGACAGCCAAAGGGGGCATTTTTGAAAAGGGATATTGAAAAAGGGGCATTTTTGTGAGTCTCCCGATTAGGATTACCTTTTTCTCACAACAGAAGGCTTGGATCTAACTTTTGTCACACACAAACACTCACGGCGGCTAGAGGAAGAGGCTTACCACACAACGTTGCATCGTCTAGACTCATACCAAAAAAAAAACGTTGCATCTAGATAGGAATATACCACTAAGCCTTCAAAGTTTTCTAATTTAAACCTCTAACCTTTCGTGTTTTATGTTTAAAACTCCAACTAAATTATTTTTTAGAACAAACTTTGGAATATAAAAAAAAAGTGTGAATTATAGGATTTCCGTTAGCTTCAAATCCATTTTTTTTTTCTATTGTTTGTTTGTTTTTGCTAGTAACGCTTTATTAAACGCATCTATAGCCGAAAAATCCAAGTCCCCATCAGCCTTCCAACACATTTTGTTTCACGCCATCCGATGAAAGCCTTTTGTTGACAATTAGAACTTGATACTAATGTTTTTGAAATTATAATTAAACATGACAACACACATACGTAGATAATGTTGTAACGACTGATTTTATCCCTCTCTGACTACATGTGGAAAAAAAATTAGTCGTAAGCTGGCCACTTTTATATCATGATAAATTGATAATCACATAAATAATTGACCATCGACCCAAAAGTTTTAGTTCCTTCATTAGTTCATAGTATGTGACAAACATTGGTTTACACTTGAGACAAGAAACTAAAACAGAAAACCAAAGACACTTTATTATAGGAGGATGTAACTTAAAAATCCTGATACAAAAGACACACAAACTCGAAGTATTAGGTGAGTATTAAGGAGATTGAGAAACAGGGATATTAGTTCCGGGAGGACGAGTACGTCTGCAAGGTCGGCTTGGCATCCACTCGGAAGCCATTGTTGCTGCCGGAGAACCTCCACATGAACTTGAGGGTGGGGTAAATATGATAGGTGCTCCGTTAAACCCCCACGCTGCAATTTTAGAGAGATGATTGATTTACATAGGTGGATATAAAAGAATTTAAATTCATAATTTTTAGAAAGTTTTACTTGCAAACTTTTAATACCGTATATGCTTATGTTTTTGTAAGTTGTAACAAAACTTACAAAGTTTGCGGCCTGTAGACTCCACAACTTCAACTTGAGAGGAAATAGTGAAAAGTATAAGAAGCATTGGTAACACAAATGCAGCGATATTTGGTGACTTCAAACCCATTTTTTTCTTCGTCATGTTTTTGGTCATCGCAATTCACAAGTCTTGTGATAAATCTATATATAATAGCAATCTAATAAATACCATTGGCACATCTGAACGGTTGCGTCTTTTTATCGCAACCTTTAGTTTAAATCGGTTACTTTTAACGGTTATTTTGGTTGCGTCTTTTTATCGCAATTTTCGTTTTAATCGGTTATTTTTTTACGGTTATGTCGTTTCTAATAAATACCATTTGCACATCTGAACGGTTGCGTCTTTTCATCTAAACTTTCTGTTAAAATATTGACGGTTATCTTTTCGGTTGTTTTTATCGCAACTCTTTGTTAAAATATTGACGGTTATTTTTTTTTGTTGAAGGTTATTTTTCGGTTGTGTCTTTTTATCGTAACTTTCCGTTAAAATATTGGCGGTTACTTTTTCGTTTGTGTCTTTTTATCGCAACTTTCCGTTAAAATATTGACGGTTATTTTTCTCGGTTATGTCTTTTTATCGTAACTTTCCTTTACAATATTGACGGTTATTTTTCTCGGTTGTGTCTTTTTATAGCAACTTTCCGCTAAAATATTGACGGTAATTTTTCTCGGTTGTGTCTTTTTATCGTAACTTTCCGTTAAAATATTGGCGGTTACTTTTTTTGTTTGTGTCTTTTTATCGCAACTTTCCGTTAAAATATTGACGGTTATTTTTTCTCGGTTGTGTCTTTTTATCACAACTTTCCGTTAAAATATTGACGGTTATTTTTCTCGGTTATGTCTTTTTATCGTAACTTTCCGTTAAAATATTGACAGTTATTTTTTCAGTTTTGTCTTTTTATCATAACTTTCCGTTAAAATATTGGAGGTTACTTTTTTCGTTTGTGTCTTTTTATCGCAATTTTCTGTTAAAATATTGACGGTTATTTTTACTCGGTTGTGTCTTTTTATCACAACTTTCCGTTAAAATATTGAGGGTTATTTTTTCGGTTGTGTGTTTTTATCGCAACTCTTCGTTAAAATATTGATGATTACTTTTTTGTTGACGGTTATTCTTTCGGTTGTGTATTTTTTATTGCAACTTTCCGTTAAAATATTGACGGTTACTTTTTATGTTTGTGTTTTTTATCGCAATTTCCCTTTAAAATATTGACTATATAATAGCAATCTAATAAATACCATTGGCACATCTGAACGGTTGCGTCTTTTTATCGCAACCTTTAGTTTAAATCGGTTACTTTTAACGGTTATTTTGGTTGCGTCTTTTTATCGCAATTTTCGTTTTAATCGGTTATTTTTTTACGGTTATGTCGTTTCTAATAAATACCATTTGCACATCTGAACGGTTGCGTCTTTTCATCTAAACTTTCTGTTAAAATATTGACGGTTATCTTTTCGGTTGTTTTTATCGCAACTCTTTGTTAAAATATTGACGGTTATTTTTTTTTGTTGAAGGTTATTTTTCGGTTGTGTCTTTTTATCGTAACTTTCCGTTAAAATATTGGCGGTTACTTTTTCGTTTGTGTCTTTTTATCGCAACTTTCCGTTAAAATATTGACGGTTATTTTTCTCGGTTATGTCTTTTTATCGTAACTTTCCTTTACAATATTGACGGTTATTTTTCTCGGTTGTGTCTTTTTATAGCAACTTTCCGCTAAAATATTGACGGTAATTTTTCTCGGTTGTGTCTTTTTATCGTAACTTTCCGTTAAAATATTGGCGGTTACTTTTTTTGTTTGTGTCTTTTTATCGCAACTTTCCGTTAAAATATTGACGGTTATTTTTTCTCGGTTGTGTCTTTTTATCACAACTTTCCGTTAAAATATTGACGGTTATTTTTCTCGGTTATGTCTTTTTATCGTAACTTTCCGTTAAAATATTGACAGTTATTTTTTCAGTTTTGTCTTTTTATCATAACTTTCCGTTAAAATATTGGAGGTTACTTTTTTCGTTTGTGTCTTTTTATCGCAATTTTCTGTTAAAATATTGACGGTTATTTTTACTCGGTTGTGTCTTTTTATCACAACTTTCCGTTAAAATATTGAGGGTTATTTTTTCGGTTGTGTGTTTTTATCGCAACTCTTCGTTAAAATATTGATGATTACTTTTTTGTTGACGGTTATTCTTTCGGTTGTGTATTTTTTATTGCAACTTTCCGTTAAAATATTGACGGTTACTTTTTATGTTTGTGTTTTTTATCGCAATTTCCCTTTAAAATATTGACGGTTATTTTTTTTCGGTTGTGTCTTTTTGATCTCAACTCTTCGTTAAAATAATTACGGTTACTTTTTTTTTTACGGTTATTTTTCGGTTGTGTCTTTTTATCGTAACTTTCCGTTAAAATATTGACGGTTACTTTTTTTGGTTGTGTCTTTCTATCGCAACTTTCCGTTAAAATATTAACGGTTATTTTTTTCGGTTGTGTCTTTTAATCGCAACTTTCCGTTAAAATATTGACGGTTACTTTTTACGTGTGTGTCTTTTTATCGCAACTTTCTGTTAAAATATTGACGGTTATTTTTTATCGGTTGTGTCTTTTTGATTGCAACTCTTCGTTTAAATAATTAAGATTACGTTTTTCGTTGACGATTATTTTTTCGGTTGTGTCTTTTTATCGTCACTTTTCGATAAATATTGATGGTTACATTTTTCGGTTGTATCTTTCTATCGCAACTTTCCGTTAAAATATTGACGGTTATTTTTTTTCGGTGGTGTTTTTTTATCGCACTTTCCGGTTAAATATTGACGGTTATTTTTTCTCGGTCGTATACTTTTATCGCAACACTTCGTTAAAATATTGACGGTTACCTTTTTTCGGTGACGGTTATTTTTTTGGTTGGGTGTTTTTATCGCAACTTTCCGTTAAAATATTGACGGTAACTTTTTTCGTTTGTGTCTTTTTTATCCAACTTTCTGTTAAAATATTGACGGTTATTTTTTCTAAGTTGTATTTTTTTATCGCATCTTTTCGTTATAATATTGACGGTTATTTTTTTAGACAGTTCTATTTGTTCAATTTATAGTCATATTTTTTTTTTCAGTTTACGGTTGTGTCTTTATAGTTGCATCTATTCATTTAAAGTTACGTCTCTTCACTATATTTCATTGCATTTTTTCGTCACAACTTTTTGTATGAATAGTTGTATATTTAAATGTTCGTGACTTTTGAACTCTATATATTTGTCCTTCTTCCTAAGTAGTTCCAAAATTTTTGTTTTTTAACATAGATTATTTGTTTCATGATGAATCCAAAAAAAAATCTGTAAAATGGTTCCAAATTATTTATTCTCTAAACTATTTCTAAACATACATCATTTTAATATTAAAAAAATTCTTCTCATTTTGATTTAGCCAAAGGTTTTTGGAATGATTATAAAAATAGAGAAGTTTTAATCAACTTTAAAGATAGAATTCTAATGAAGATACCAATAATTGTTTTCTTAGAATTGGACGGATTATACAGTAAAAAATTTTATTTAACTATTTTATATGGTAACAATGATGCTTTCTATTTTAATGCAATATATATGATTATATACAACGAAATATTGATGCTGAGTTAGAACTATTACAAAGTCCGAATATGAGAAGACATCTTCATGTGACGCTTGTGATTGGGCGCTTTAAATGTGGTAAGCGTCAAATAAATCGTTTGAAATGGTATAGTAATCAAGAAATCATCTCCATTTTTAGGAAAAAAATCAATTATTCCAATTCGTCACATGAATATTCAAGGAATAAGTTTTTTTACTCAGTTAATTTATCAATACAAATAGAAATTTATGAGATCTTGTAAATTTTTTTTTTTTTTAATCTTGTAAATGTTTATTTGTTTGTTATAGATGTAATTTACGTCATCAAATTTTATATTTTCTCTAATATATATAATAGAATAAATATTAATTTTATATTTAAAGAACAGTGGACAAACAAAAAACACCAATTCTCGGGCGAAGTTCTTAGTCACCCACAAGTCGTGCTGAGTACCGACTCCTTCCGAATTTTTGGGTTTTGAACTGCTACAATTTCTCATCTCAATATTATACCTCTTCGTTATGTATTTGTCACTTATAAATAATTTTACATTCATAAAAATTGTTTCAGTCTGAAGTTTCTTTTGTAGACACTACTCCTCCTAATTGGGCAACCAATCTAGGAGTTACTTATTAATAAATGTCTGGTTGACAAAAAAAAAAAAAAAATTTGTTTCAAAAGTGTTTTTAATCATAATTCTTATTTCTTACATTTTTATTCATAAGTTGTTATAACTTTAAGACATAGTTAATTTTATGTAATAATTCAAATTTTTGAATATATTATCATAATAATTTAATACATAAATACAATCAATTATATTTGTTGAAAATGAGTTCCCCCGCGACATCGCGGGGGTTCATAAGTCATAACCTAGTATATATAAAAGAAGCGTAACCTCATATTTGTTTGCTTTTGCTATTTAACTTTATTTGCAAATTTTCACTAGTGAACGCGGTTTCTACATTAGCCTACAAGACTAGATAAACGAATGGCTAGAAATATTTGAATTTAGAAGATAAGTAGGAAGGAATATTCAATATGAGTTGACTAATATTGTCCGTTGACTTATGTGTCACTATATATGAGATCGTTGGATTTTATAAACAAATGCTACTATCAAGGATTGTTGAATTGGTCAAAAAATTTGTTCCTTTTATATAGCACGGACTTTTTGCTTGCTACGTAGGTGACAATATGTTTGTTATTTCTTGTAGGTGATTGATTATCTGCAAACTGAGAATGAGATTTCCTAGTGTTTAATTTTTTATATACAGTATTTTATAATCATATTATCTAATCGAGTGAAAACGAAGAGGCCCTAGCTAGGGGTATAGCAAATTTCTGGTACTTCAAATACGAACAAGATTGTCAGCATAACAATTATTACAAAGTGAAGTTGAACGAATACTGAAAAGAAGAGAAGACAGGGTACAAAAACCAAATGAAACTCCAAGCAAAAGCCGGTCAACTCTCGGGGTTCTAAATCCACACAATATGTTACAAATTGTTTATCAAATAAAATTATATATCATTTTCACTCAAATATATCAGTTTTGTATGTTATTACTGAAACTATTCACTAATATATATATTTTTTTTTTTGTCAAAGACTTGTTTCATTCATAGCAACGGAACAAGGCTCAAAACAGCCACAAATACAAAGTTAATATGGCTTGAAGAAAAGCAGAAACAGCATAAGAGGGTACAAACAAAAGCTACACAAAGATAGCTAGAAGAATTCAACAAAGGATCCATGAGAGCTTGGGGGCCAAAACTCGAAAGCGAAATGGCACAAGTGATAACACGGTTTGTTGAAAAATCGTCCACGTGCAGAGCGTTAGACGATACAATGGTCACGGTCAAGAGACTAAGTGACGTTGAGAAAGGTTCCATGGCCGAGATACTCGCCGGCACGAGAAGAGCTAAATGAATTAGTTCATCGGCAAGGAGAAGGGTGACTACGGTGCTATAGTCGGGTGAGGTTGGAGATAACGGAATGAGGAAGCTTCGGTAACCACCGCTCATTGGAGACGGGATCATAATGCCGTTCTTCCTCAATCGTCGATTTGCGTAGAAGGAGACCTTAAGGTTGATAGTTAGTGCTTCGTTGAACTTCAAATCCAAAAAGAATAGGGTAGAAGGATTGAAGAAGCTCCGGTAATCACCGTTCATTGGAAACGAGATCATAATGCCGGTCTTCTTCAATCTTAGCCATTTGAGATGGTGATTAGCACCATTGTTGTCTCTATTGAGCAGGGGCTTTGATGATAGGTCGGGATCGCCCATGGAAGTTGCATCAACTCTTTGTGAGGGCATGATCCGAGCTGTTGCGGTAATGGGGATTGTGGGGTGCTTAAAATCGATTAACGGCTTAAGGTAAAAAACCCGAGAACATTGCCGAATCAAGATCAATAAGCATAAATGTTCAGGAGGCACGGCCATAAGTAAGGTTGACGACAGAGTTTTAAAATGACAAACATAGAACCAAATCATTGAAATTGCTTCACATCTCCGGTGGAGTCCTTGGCCACACAGATCCGAGAAAACACACAACAAATGAATTGGACTAGGTGAAAGAAATGAGAGAACAGACCTGGGCCAATCATTTAATAGAGCTGGGCCAATGCTTTTGGGAATGGGCCTAGGATTGGGTAATGGGCTCAAATAAGTATAGTGGCCCACTAAGAAAAACCCTAGCAAAGCATCACTTGGACAGAGGATGGTGATGGTACGGCGGATCTGAAACGGCGGATAGAAAGGGTGATAAGAGCTAGTCGACGCCGGTGGGAATGAGCTCGTCGTAGAGCAGAGACCCATAGATTTCAGGCCGGAGGTAAGGATGGTGTTGTCTGTAGAGATCGAAGCGGTTTTAGATCGGAAGAGTTGGGGTTGTTCTGTTGGTGGAAGCTTCAACATAAGAGATTTGAACAGAGGCTGAATCGGAGGGAGGGTCGCCGGGGATCTCCTAAGCCCTCTGACAATGAACATTGAGCGGCCGATGAAGCTTGTCGAGTGAAGGATTGGTCGGAATGATTGAGATAAAAGCCAAAACAAAAATAAAGAGGTAAAGGGGAAGCAAAAGAAGTGAAGCGAAAGAGAGAAATCCCGACGCCGGCGAGCAGAAGCTTCACCGGCGCCGGAGGACGATGTTAATGTGAGCTCCTCGATGTTAGTGCCTGGGAGAGTTTTGGTGTTTTATTATTTATCGGTCGGTAAGAGAACGATAGATATTACACTATTCACTAATATATATTATTTAAAAGTCAAGCAGTCTAATTTTATATTTCTTATTCTTAATTCATCTAGCATAACTTACAAACAATAATCTCATAGAGAAATAGTGTTCACAAACTTCACTTCTCTGTAGATTGTTCTTTTCATATTTGGATCATCTAGCGCAAGTGGTGATATCACCTCTCTAGATTTTTAAACACGAAAATTCGAGTCTATCTCCCCTGAGAAAAAGATATATAGAGGAAAAGTCTAGCTAGTCGTATAAATAAAAATAGTTGACCAAAAAAAAAAATCTTTTATAAATAAAAATATTATTAAAACTACGAATAAGTCATGAAAAGTTACAGAAAGTATTCTAAGGAAATATTTACAAAACTAGGACTCAGGACCCCCCGCGAGTCGCGGGGGAATATATTTCAAAAATCATTTAAAAAAATATCAAACGAAAAAATCATAATGAATTGTAATAATTTTGATTTTTTTAGTAACAAATCAATATATATTTTACAAAAATTATGATAAAGAAAATCCTCACAAGCATTTATTAAGTATATTAATATTAGAAAAACAATAATTTGTAACTAAAAAACTATTCTCAAGTGCAAAAAGCATAAACTAATAAACCAAATATTAGAATGGTTTGATAAATAAGCCAAAACGTTCAACGTCAAATAAACCAAATGCTATTGTGTTAAATTAAACGGTAACAACAATTCATTTAAATATATTTTAGTATTTAAATATTTTTTAAAAATATGACGAACTTATCCGAGAAACGCAACCGTAGATATTAAATATTCCAAAAACTGCAACGGTTCGTCAATTATACCAAATGTTGCAATAGTTCATCAAATATACTAAAGATAACAATGGTTCGTAACACAAAACCAAAAATTGCAATAATTCGTCAAATAATCCAAATGTTAAAACAGTTCAATTAAATAGTTACAATCTCATTTAAATACATTTTAGTAATTAAAAATTAAGAATTAAAATAATAATTTATGAAAAGTTACACCGAGAGACGCGGCGGTAGATAATTAAATGTTATAGCTATTTATAAAATAACCCAAAAATTGCAATTGTTCGTGAAATAAACTAAATATATAAACCAAAGGTTGCAATTGTTCGTAAAATAAACTAAATATTGCAATGATTCGAATAAGCGGTTTCAACTGTTTATGAAGAGTTACAATAAAAAACGCAACCGTAGAAAACATTCAGAATGCAATTTATATAAAAAAAACATAACCGTAAAATATATATTTTAATTAATAAAAACATTAACGAAAAGTTGCGATAAAAAGACGCAACCGTTCAGATGTGCAAATGATATTTATTAGATTGCTATTATATATAGATTAGTTCTTCTTTCTTAACCGGAAGAGAAACCAGTCTGTGTTTTTTTATTAAAAAAAGAAAAAAAAAAACTAGTCCAAGTTAAAAGAATTACTGATTTTGTAAAGTCCCAACTAAGATATTCTTGCTTGCAGGTTTGGCCATGTCTCGTTGTAAACATATAAGAGTACCATTTTTTTGGATTAAAACTTTGTTTATGTCTAACAAAATGTAAATAAAAGATGCAGCACAAAAATAGAATATTTATATTCTTATTTCCTTCTTCTTCAAGGGTCGGTAGTATATCTTCTTAAAAAGCCTGGACGTGGCCGTGGCCGTGGCCGTGGACGTGGACATGGCCATTTATGGCTTTCTTTCTTAGCTTAAAGAATTGGAGAAGAAAGGATAAAATTGGCTCAAAATTAAATGTACAGATTATTGTTGGACTTTCATATGGGACATTGTTAAGAATGAACGTTAAATAAAAGATTTTTTTATTGTGCTTGTAATTTTTTTTTTCGTTTTTCTGTGGTCTTAAATAAAGGAGATGAGATCCAAGCTTAGTTCAATAACCGAAAAAAAAAAATCCAAAATGGAGGATATGATTTGATATATTGAAAGAAAAATCAGAAAAGAAGCACAACATCCCTCACAAGTATGTATTTTAGTATAAAGCAAGAACCAAGGAAACAAAACAAATAAATACCAATATGATCCTAAGAGCTTTCACCTTCAAGGCTGAAATTGGAGACCATTTTACGCTTATTTTTTCTCTTTTGCAATATGTTCTGATATTTTTGCTGGAACCATACTCCAGACTAGGGTATTAATCTCTAACATTGGATTTCACTTGATCGATAAATAAATGTATCATGAATTGGATTTTGTCCCTCAGATACATTGAAGATCCTCGACGCAAGGGCTTGCTTTGGTGTTGGTTTGAGAAATTAATTTGTTAAACGTTTATTGATCTCTTTTAGTGAATTCAGATTCTTTCCAACTTTCAAAGTATCTTATAATGTAAATACTTTTACTGTTTATTTTGAGTAATAAATTTTAGATTTTGAGGCGGATGCTTGTGGTCATGAGATTGGAGTTGTCTTGATGCAAAATGGCCAACCTTTCACTATTATTCACCTTTACAAAATAAAAGTTCTATGATATAATATAAAAAACACTAAACATGTGCTGTAAGAAAGTACATTAAAGCATTTGATTAGTATTACAATAGAATGACCTATCATAGCATATCAAAAAACGCTGCTGTATTGGAGAAAGAGAGGAAATGGTATCATACTTTTGGTTGTTATAGCGTTTATGGAAACCCTATTAAACATGTATAAATAATATTTATTGTGAGAAAACAAAAGCTAACGAAAAAAATAACCATTGTAAATTATCCGTATTGTTGCCTTCATTTTATTGGAGTTTAATTTCTTTTCTGTAATAATCTTTATGATAAAAATAATTTTATATCTAAGAAACTATAAATTAAAATTCTAAGCACAAAAATAGAATTCCAGTATCTTATTTTCTTCTTCTTCTTTACTTTCTGTTCAAGAGTCTAGCGGGCACGTGAAGGTGGACAAGGACGTGGACGTTTACATGGACGTTGACGATGATCTGGTTTTCCAGGACTAAGTCCTTGGCTTCCGCATGAACAAGATGCAGCAGCTAACTCTCTAATAGGTTCTCCCACTAAGGATCAATGCAAACTTTATGTCAGGAATGATGAATAAGATCAATCTGACAATCTTAAATCTTAAAATTAAACATTAACCAGAACAAATCTTAACATTAAACCAAAAAAAAGATCAATCTTAATACAATATACTATATAGGGGTAACAAAATTATTTTCGAGAAGATTAAATCCTACGATTTGTTATGCTGTAATCATGCTCTATAAAGTAATACATATAACACTACTAAAAAGGAGGTCAATTGCATAAAAAAAGTTAAAGAGAAATGGTCTCTAATAGCACATAATCATGTTTTATAGACACAATTATCACCCAAAACTTAAACTTCCACAAATTGGAATTTTTTTGTAACATCTCCTTTATTAGGTGTCAAAACGACCAATGTATTATTAACATCAACTTAAACTTCCACAAATGGCACTATTATTAGGTATTAGTAATTATTTCTCTACAATTTATTATATTCCCGCCAAGATTTATTTTTTCCGAGAAAAAATCTCCGCAACATGCAAAAGTTTCCCGTCAATATTTTTCCGCAAAAAAAAAATTTTCCGTCAAAATTTTCCCACAAAACAAAATCCAAAAAATTCAAGAAGGTTCACAAAATTCAGGAAGGAATCCTTGAACTTCCGAAAGGATTCTATGAAATTAAGGAAGGATCCTATAAAATTTCGGAAGTAATCCTTTCAGAACTTCAAGGAATCTTTCTTGAATTTTGTGAAATCCTTCCTAAATTTCGTAAAATCCTTCCTGAATTTCTTGAATATTGTGGAATCCTTCAATAAATCATTCCTGGAGTTCAAGGAATCCTAATATCGTCAAAAAGTTTGGCAGGACTATTTTGCACATTGCAAAAAAATTTTGGCGGGAAAATTTCACAATTTATTTATTATTTTATTCAAATTAACTATTTACATTTAAGGTTTAATTAAAGATTAGGATACTATTTGTGGAACTTTGTAAACATATTTTAGTGCTAGCTTTGTCAATTGCCCAAAATTAAATAATACTAATTTGAATTACTTATTTACAATCGATACGAAAAATATAATTTAACATCAACTGCAATAATCTATGTCATATTGATGTGTGTGGCATCAGTTTATTAAAATTGATACAAATCTATATCCATTTCACAATACTAATACAAATATTTGAATTACGGAAACTAGCTCAGTTAGAATATGGGAAGAAGCTCAGTTAGAACCGATCGAAACTAGCTCTATTACGGAAACTTTGGAAAGCCCAGTTCAGACAATAAGATGTCGGATTGATGGCTCTTGGAAAAATTCGGATCCAACTATGGGTATAGGATGGTGGTGTTTTCAAGGAACTGAACAAAAGATACAGCTCGGTGCAAAGTGCCTGCGGAGATGTCCCTCCCCCCTTAACTCGGAGATGGAAGATTTAATTTGGGCTATGAAGAATATTCTTTAAAAAAGGATCGATTGTCTGGCGTTTGAAACAGATTGTTCGGAGTTAGTCTCGATGATACAGTCATCTGATGACTGGCCCGCTTTCTCCAATCTTCTAGATGAGTTTGGTTTAATCCGCGCCTATTTCCCTATCTTCTCGTTTTCTCTTATTTCTCGTTTATGTAATGTTAAAGCGGACTTTTTAGCCCGCTTTTCTAAATTTTTATTCTCTGAAATTTTTTTTGTAGACTCTTTTCCTCCTAATTGGGCAACCAATGTAGGAGTTATTTATTAATTAATGTGTGGTTGACAAAAAAGAAAAATACAAATATTTGAATTAACATTATTTAGAAAGTGATACAAAATTTAAAACAATAACATCCTATGCTAATTTAAGATTAAACATCAGTTGTAAAAATTTATGTAATTGTTTCTTTAATTTCTCTACGTCCCAAATTATTTCCAGTGAAAATGACGTTTCATAATTTTTTTATATATAGTGATCTTACTTTTTGATGTGTCAAAAAGGTGTAAAGCTTAATAAGCAACTATTATCAAAAATAAATTTAATCGTTTGCTTAAATACTATTTGATAAAAATAAATAATTTTGTTTCTTAAAAATAATATAATATTATTTTATTAATTTTACCGGCAATTATGTATAGTTAATATAAACATTGAACATCTCTTATTATAACCGTTGCAAATATTAATGTCTTTTTAATAAACTGATGTAAAACTAACATCATGTTTTTTTTTAAGTGATGCATATTAACATCGATTACAATAATCGATGCAAACAATTCTTTAAACCGATGCAAATAATTTGCATCACTACTTCAAGAGTCACTTATATAAGTGATGTAAAACTCTTTTGCACGAGTTATAATTGATGACTATGCAAATATGCAAAATAAGCAATGAAAAACACCATTTTACTTGTAGTGATAGTTTGTGTCACAGTCATTATCCAAATTCAGACATGCATATTTCAAGTTATTTACAAAAGAATACATATTTTTAACAATTTTATCATCGAATCGAAGTTACAATACAATAGTTTTCTCTTTTCTTAGGTATGAATAGAAAATAATACTTCTAATAATGGATTAATATATAAAAAAATTACAAACAGTGCATGATTTTTTTTCTAACTTTTGTAATTGTAGTAATATATTTAAAACGAAACTGTTCATATTAATGATAAATTACTAAAAAAAAGTTTGAACCTCATCATAGATCGTTTTGTAGCATCATAGAACAATCAAAGAATTTTTTCATAATTTAATGAAAATGAATGCAACCACAATATCATTTACCAGAAAAGTGGCAAAATTAAGATTTATATTTATATTCTACATTCATTTTTTTTAAATAGATTTGCGAATTTTTTAAATTACATTTTTCTTGATTTATTGTACAAAAACAATTGTATAAACATTAAAGAGAAAATATATGATAAAAGTAGAAAAATTTGGTAGTTTTAAACTGACGCGTAATTATAGAATAATTTTAAGATAATATGTTCTAAAATCAGTTTAGATAACTTTCTTAGTTTCATAGTCTAATATCTATAATAATTGATCCTTTGCTAGTATAAAAGGACCACGTATGACTTGAAGGAGTCTTTTTATATATATATATATATATATATATTGATCATCTTTTACAAGAACAAGCAAATTCAGTGAAATATAAAACAAGAGAATAAAAACATATATAAGAAGGCACTGACCTAGTTTCCGGGGAGTGGTCTCACTCCCTCCAATTTCAGAAAAGAGACAAAGAAGTAGAAGAAACAAAGATAGAAGAAGAGCATTGCTTGACATTTTCAAACCCATTATTCTTCTATAGAGATATAAGGCGATTTTTATTTTCTTAGCAATAATACTGGACTGGTTTATATAGAAGCTATTGAAAATTAAATTCTTATAATATTCAAATTATGACTTTCCTTGCATTCAATTTCTTGGTCATTGTATAAATTATTGTATATATATAGAGTAATGAATACGGGACATATCGACATCGATAGTTTATGGACGAGGAGAGTTCCTATCATCAAAGACTAATTCAGATCAAGAGCCACTATCTTGTTTAATACAACGCTAAGAATGAACATTGAAACAAAAGTTTGGCTTTCGTGGGATTAGCTTGTAAATTTTATAATTTATTAATAAGCTATTTCCATCTAAACTGCCACTTCACCATCAATATTTGTGTTTTCTTACATATCATATATTGACTTTTAAAATTTAAAATTTATTTGCTAGTTTATTTTGGTCAATATGCCACTATTCTGTCTAATCAATTAAAGAATCTGTATTTAGGTCAAAAATTTTAGTCGAATTTTCAAAGGAGATTTTGTAGAATATCCTAGTAGTTTCTTTATATTTTGAAACATAAGTCAAGTTTTCAAAACGTTGAAAATTGACATTTTTTTATTGAATAAGAAGACAATAATATAATAGGCTATTTTCTGATTTTCTTCTTTGGCAATACGTTTGAAGTAAGATTAGTGATCTTAAGGTTTGTACCAAAATTTTACATTAATATTTTCTTTTTTGAGTTTGTTCTTGAATCAATAATCACGAAGATGATGGCGAATGATTATTTAAAAACAGTCGTATTTCTTCTAAAACTCTTCGAAAATATCGATAATTTCCGAGGATATTTCCGACATAAATAAATAACTCGGAAATTTTCCGATAAGTTAGTTTTTTTTAGGAAAATCTTTCAAAAATTTCAGAGGAATTTTTTCATCCGAAATTTCAGAGGGATTTTTTTCATCAGAAATTCCATAGGAATTCGTCCTGCTTTTTTCTATTGTAATTTTAATTAGGAAGGAGTTGAGTTACCTAATTAATACTTAATTTACCAAGCAGCTTAATTACGACAATTAGGATGAAACACTAAAGTTAGATATATATATATATATATATATTATTTTTTGAGTAAATGTGAAATTAATATAAAAAAAACTGAAGAAATATGTACAAATTAAACGTTTTTAGTGAGATAGAAAGAAAAGCAAAATCAGAGCCAAAAGGCTCAATACAAAACCTAACAACAAGAAACAAACGACAAAGTGGTGTAGCTGAGCCCATCGCTGAGCCAAACTACCTAACTTCCCATCCTTGAGGATAGTTGAAGGATGTGAGATGGCACGAGATGATTTTGATGATGCTTTGTGCCAAGTTTTGGGCCGAGTGTTGCTTCTGGTTGTGTCACGTCAATTAGGTTCTCGCCATGGTAGACAGAGCCGGCCAAGAGTACAAGCCAGCCAAGCTGGTGCTTGCGGCCGTCAAATGAACATATATTAAATCGGCCCTTTTTTCCCGTGAAAAGCCATTAGTTCTGCTGGAAATGTACTAGTAGTTTCGGCAAATGGTTGATGGTTCGAGCCCTGGCAGATGACAATTTTTTTTTTCTTTTTTTCCAAGGGAAATTCAGCTAAAAAAAAAATTTCTGCTTGTAGCCACCAAAACTTTAGGGACGGCTCTGATGGTAGATCACCGCTTGAAAGCTGAGATGAAGGAGAGTAGAATCATTGAGGTTATGCCTACTCGAGATTAGAGCTTGGAGTGTGCGGTTCCAGTCCGGAGTAATCCTTTTTTGAGGAGAGGCTGGGACACATCAATCCATAGCGTGAAGGAGAAAGAACAAGCGAAAAAATGTGATCCTTTGTCTCGTTTGGTTCGCCGCAGAATACATGTACACTAAAGTTTTATATTATGAAAGAGGTTGAAAGCTTATAAGAGCTGACAAATCAAATTTAATTAGTTTAGAACATTTGAGTATGCCTCATTAAGAAATAATCTCAGTTATTTAATATTTATTGTACGCTGATGTTTTGTTACCTTTTCTTAAGTTTACTTTTTTTAATTAAAATAAAGGCTTAGTAATGTTCATGTGAAATTTATTGATATTTTTCCAAAACGATGAAAGTCAAAATCTACAGATATCGATACTTCAGTGATCATCTGTAGACCAAAATCTAGCATAGATTACAGTCGGGACCTTCCCCAAGAGGAGAAGATGACAACAGTAAACGTTGTAAAATCGCCCTTACAGTCGCCTACCTTATCTTTTTCGAAGTTTTATTACTTTTCTGTAATAAACATTAAAGAATACCATGTTTATGATAAACATTGTTTAATTTTATCAAACAAACTATTGTATATACAAAAAAAAATTATAATTCTAATATCTTTCCTTTTTTTTTTCTTTACTACTTTTTCAAGGGTTTGTAGTAGATCTTCTTGAAGGTGGGCAAGGACGTGGACGTGGGCATGGATCTCCTTTTCCACCACTCTGTCCTTTGCCTCCGCATGAACAAGATGGAGCTACAGTTAGCTTTCTAATAGGTACTTCTCCTAAGGATCAATACGGAATTTAGATTAGAAATGAGAGAATAAGATCAACATTAATACAATATGGGAGTAAGAAAATAACGTAGAAATTATGGAGAAGAATCTAATTAACTAATCTTGTGATTACTTTTTGTGTGAAAAAACAATTATATCATTATCATGCTTTGTAGTTTACAGGTTTGTGTTATTGTCATCACTATCAAAATTCAAACATATATATTATATGTTAATGGCAAAAGAGCCAGTTATTTATAATTTCTAGTAAAATTTATCATCAAATCATATATATATAGTGACAGAGTTTTCTCTGCTCTTATGTCCACCTACAAAAAAAGTAAACACATTAAAAAAAAATTAAAATGCTCATTTAATTCATATTTATTGTTATTTTTACCAATATAAATTTTAAAAACAATATGGAAATTTATATTTCAATTGAATAACAATACTAAAAATGACATAATTTTTTTTTGGACGATTAAAAAAATTGTTAGTGTTATATATGAACGAAAATGATATTTTAAACAAAGGATTAATAGATAAACTAATCATTTGTGGTAACAAAAATGATTTTATGTAAAATAACGCTCCAAGTTGTCATTTCTTACAATTTTACCATTTATCTCCGAAAATTAAAAGGTCAGTCCTGTGAAATCAAATATGAAATATAATTCGACATCACCACTGTAAAATTTGTGTAGTGATGATAAATAATATATCAAATCGAATCCTTCACGACAAAGAGTCAAAGTCTACTTTTAAAATTTTTAAAATATAATTTACGTGACTGTTAAAACTCTTCCAATAAGATATACATGAGGGTTAGATGATAAGTGGTAAGTATCTATTTTAGTTAAATTTGCTAATTGATTTTACCATATATAATACTATATATACATAAGTTTTTATTAGTGCAATATATAATACGGTAATAAAGCAAAACAACAAAACATTATTCGTGTAAACTCGATATATGCTGATGTATTTGATAACATTTTAGATCGCAGTTATGTTTGGTTATTTGGTTATATTCAGTACTCAGAGATGCAACATGAGGAAGTACATGTTTCTCTAAAACCGTTCTACAATACCAAGAAAAGATAAAGGATATTAAAACATAGACAAAATGTTTATATATTGTTGTTTGTAAATATTAACGCTTTTTGTTTTATCAAAGTCAATATATTCTCTAACAATTTTACTCCTTCCATTTCAGTTTAAGTGTCATCTAAAGCTTTTTTACACAACAGTTTTTTTTTTTTTTCAGTTTTACTCCTTAAAAGTAAACTATATAAAAAAAATTTCATTGCCACTACATTAAAACAATAGAACTAAAACTGAAATATTTATCAAAGATCTGGATTGAAAATAAAAAAGAAAACTTATAAAAACAATTTAGGCCGCAAAACAACACTTAAACAGAAACAAATGGAGTATGTTTACCAAACAATGAGCAGGAGAGTTGTAAATGAATAACATTGATACTAAATCAAAACCTTTGAATTCGCACATGGTTTATATTAATTAGATAAAATAAGTCAAATATACACAACTAATTTCAAATATTTATAATACAAATAGAAATAATAATATCATAGATATAAACCATAACATGATAAATATGTTATAGCTTATAAAGCACTACAAAAAAAAACAAAAAAATTATCAAAAATATTATAACCAAGTTAACTTAATGGTTTTAAAAAGTATTTATAAATTTTGTTTTAAATTTATTGAATATATAACTTTGATTTAGTCAAAAAGAATAATATATATTTCAATACTCTTTCTAATTTTTTAATTATAATAGTATACTAAAAAATTAATCTACTAATATTAATGATAAATTACCCAAGTGTCAATAGCTCAACAAATAAAATATCTCATACAAAACCTAAAAATCTTTGGTTCGAGTGGCACTTGAAAGAGAACTATATTAAATGCTCTCATCTCTCACGTGAGAGGATTTACACGCCTATGCCCATAACCTCATAGTTATTAGAAAATAATGAAAAAGTACTCAAAAGGTTCTAATTTCATTGAAGAGCATTTTGAAGCATCATAGAACAACTTTATAATTGAATGAAAATGAATGCAAACCACATATATCATTTACATGCAACTATGACTGACAAATTAAGATTTACATTTATATTCTACATTAATTTGTTTAAATATATGTGAATTTTTTTAATTTCATTTTTCTTGATTATTGATTGTACAAAAAAATAAATAAACTTAAGTTTCTATTTGGCTGATATAATTCTATAGAAGAGAAAATTGTATTTTAAAAGTATATAAAATTGATACTTTTAAATTGACGCATAATTGTCGAATAACTTTAATACAATTATCTCTATACAGTAAAACCTCTATAAATTAATAATGTTGGGACCATGATAATTTATTAATTTATAGTGATATTAATTTATCTATAAATTAATAATTATTAATTTATAGTGTAAATTAATATTTATTAATTTATAGAGAGATTTTTTAAAAATTTTAAAAACTTGTTTAAAAAATATGAGAGAAAATACTTTTATCTGAATAAAAGTAATGCTTTGGATGTTATAACTTTGGTAGTTTTAGACTTAAATATTTAATATTTAGAAGAAAGACAATTTTTTAAAAACAATAACAACCAAGATTATAGATAAATTCACATATACAAAAAATATGTAACATAATGACTTCAACTGTTGTATTTGAACGGTCTATACGATTATTCAAATAAAAATTATACTTATTTCAATTTTGAAAACTTACATAAGGTAGCTATTTTTTGAATAGAAATTTATTTTTAAAAACTACTAAAAATATATTATCTTTATATATATATATATATATATATATATATGTAAATTCACATGATTATTAATTTATGATATTATTGGGACCATATTTTTACATAGAGATTTGAAAAAAATTATTATCTTATTATCTTATCAAATTTTGTTTAATTTTTACACTGGCCCGACTTGGGACCGGCAAAATTTATTATTTTATCGTGTTTATTAATTTATCGAGTATTAATTTATAGAGGTTTAACTGTAATTGGTTTACATTAATTTCGTACATCTATTGTATCCTATACTATTATTTGGGGAGTACACTTTATAAAATACCCTTAACTAACCTTCTCTTTTGTAAGAATTTACTTAAGAATGCCATTACAAAAATCTTTTTTTACAACAAATTTTATTCAATTTATTAAGGATAAACAAGTAAAATACTAATTTATGTCATTTAATTAATTTAATTAAATTATAAAACAAAAATTTGTTATCATTATTTTTTTAAAAATGACCAATCAAAATGAACATATAAGATTTGATATCTAACTTACCATATTAATTTGTTATTAATCATTCAACTTCACCTCTCATCTTAATATGATTATATTTATATGAAACAAATAAATCATCATATCATCTACATAATAAAAAAAAGTAATTTTTTTTCTGCATATGCCAAGATTTGAATTTTTAAAAACGCATATAAATTGTTCAATCTATAAAGGAAACAATTAAACGGGTCAAAAATTCAGACTTGAGTAATATATTTCTTTTACACAAAAATAAAGTCAACAAAAATTCCGACTGAGCAGCGGGTCAGAATTTGAATATTTATATTCGATTTCATATATTTATTTTTTTGAAATGTATAATTTTATGTACTACAATAAAAAATTTAAATATTTTAATTTGGAAAATTTAAAATAAGTTTTACTTGATATTTTTAGAGAATATCATCAATACATAATAGTTCAAAAAGTTAAAAATTATAAATACTCTAATTTGATTATTTTTAAAAATATTTATAATAGGTAGCGGGTTAAATATAATATATTATATGATGAAATGAGTTTTGATCCTTATAACTATTTGAATAGTTATATTTAATTTCATATAATTTGTTTTTTGAAATTCATAATTTTGTAAACTACAAAAAAAATTAAAGATTTTAATATGGAATATTTAAAAATAGTGTAGAACATTTAAATATGGTTTGACACCTCTAAATATTTGAAAATTTGATTCCGCAAGCAATTTTAGAATTAACGAATAATAGATTGTGCACGCAATATTTTAAAATGAAATATTGAGATTGTAAAATAAAAATATAGACTTCACGCACGGATTGATTTTGGTATTATTATATACTAAATATATGTTTATAACATATTCGATTATGCGAATAATTGGTAAATTCCGTAATTATAAATCTCAAACAAATTCTGTAATTAGATTAGCTCAAACAAATCTCTATTTCAACAACCAAAGAATTATAAATTGAAAAAGAATTTTCTAAATTAATTCAAAATAATAGCTAATTTTCTTAATTAATTCAAAATAATCTATGTTTTATATGCGATTCATTTATGATATTTTAATTTTTGATCTAACTGAAATATATGCAATCCTATTTTGTGGTTGTTAACATAAATTAAATCATTGTTCAAAAAATATTACTTTTCAAAAAAAAAAAATTATTTTCCGTTTTCATATCTTAAAAAAAAATTATCCATAATTGAGTATTATAGAAAAAATTCTATATTTATTCTAATATTGTATATAGGGACTGACAAAAAAATTAATATTTTTTCACTTACTATTATAATATATTAAAACTTAGTTCTAATATATATATTATATAAATTTTGTAATAAATAAAATTTAACCCGTATTTTTAGTACGGATGATGATCTAGTATATAGATAATAACTGATCATTTGCTATTATAAAGGGTCCACGTACGACATGAAGGGATCATCTTCTTTACAGGTGAAAACGAATTCAGTGAAAACTTGAGCTATAGTGATATATAAAACAAGAGAATAGAAATAGAAACATATATAAGAGGCACTGACCTAATCTCCGGTGACTGGTCTCTCTCCCTCCAGTTTCTGAAAAGAGACAGAGAAGTAAAAGGAACAAAGATAGAAGAAGAGTATTGCTTGGCATTTTCAAACCCATTCTTCTTCTATATATCATGTAACTTTGCATGTATATAGAGGCGATTTATGTTTTCTTAGAAGTAGTACTAGATCGGTTTATATATAGAGGCTATTGGGCAAAAGATAGACTTATTATAATAATAATCCAATTATGACTTTCTCTGCATGCAATTTCTTGGTACGTTGTATAAATTATACTGAGTATTATATGGGGACAGGTCGACATCGTTAGTTTATGGACGAGGAGTGTTTCCACCGTCAATGTTATTATATATGAATCAAAAGAAACGACTAATTCAACTCAAGAGTTAATATCTTATTTAATACTCCCTCCGTATTTTAATAATTGTCGTTTTAGAATTTTTATTTTTTTGAATTAGATGTCGTTTTCAAATTTCAATGCAAAATTTCTTACTTTTTAATGTTTTATGATGTCATAAAATACGGAGGGAGTACAACGCTAAGAATGAACGTAATTTACATCTGAAAACATAAAAACAAAAGTTTTGCTTCCGTGGGCTTGTAAATTTTTGTAGTTTACTAAAAAGGCAACTAAAATTACTTTTTACGGGTCAGAAATAAATATATAATAATAATTTAGTTATTTCCATCTAAACTGCCACTTCACACTAGATTTCCTTTTTCCAAACATATTCATTAGAAAACTATTCTTTAATTGGTGGCCTAATTAGGAGGATATATAATATATAAGTAGCTATAAAGGATATATCAGGAAAAAAGAAATCGACAAGACCTGGCTAAACAGTTGTCCAGTAGATAACAACTATGGGAAATTTTAAAAAATTAGAACGGAGCAAACCAACTCATCTAGTAGAATGGAGAAAACATGCTAGTTTTCAAAAAACTATACCATTGAGAATAACTGCACAATTTGTTTCGAAATTCTGGCCGTCTATCATTCTTGAAAGGATATTAAATTGTATCCTATATTGAATTATAAATTTAAAATTCATTTGCTATTGATTTTGGCCAATATGCCATTATTGTATCTAATCAATTTAAGTATCTGTCATATTCAGGTCAAATTATTTTTCAAACAAAAGAAAATATATAGGTCAAATGGTTTTAGTTGAATTTTTAAGGGAGATTTTGTAAAATAACCTAGTAATTTCTTATATTTTTAAAAACAATTCATGTTTTCAAAACTTTGAAAATTGACTTTTTATTATAGAAAAAAAAAAGACAATAACGCGATCATTTTCTTTCATTTTCAAGTAGTAATATCTTTTCATCTCTGATGCAGCGAGATATTTGGAAATATTCCAAATATCTATTATTTATCATATTTTAATTAATTAATAATTATTGTTCTAGAATATTCTATGATTTAGGGTTTCGAGCTTTTATTATAAATAGCTGTCTTAGGCTTCTTGTATTATTCGGTTGTTTTTGATTAATAAATTAAAGAGCTTTTGATAAGCACTGAGAAGAGTATTCTCAAACGAAGTCTTTGAAGTCTTTGTTTATCGTGAATCCATTGATCTCCGATAACATTAGAATTCCGAGCTACGATTGTCCTGCTTGAGATCCATTGATACTCAAGATTACTTTCGTAATCTATCCCTAGAAGCTTCCGCTACGTCAGTTGGTATCAGAGACAGTCCTTTGATTTCTTAATCAAAGCTCGATTCTGTTTGTCATGAGGTATGGTAGCATCTATCCTATCACAGGCGAAAGTCTGTTTGTTGAGAGAAAAGAAAACCATGAGATCTACAGAGAAATCTATGGTGATCCCATCTATGATATCTACGAAGATGATATCATAGTTATTGATTTTGTTTTCCCTGAAGATGCTTTCGAGAATCTGACTCGTGCAAAATCCGGGCGAAATCAAATCTGTGCAAAATTAGGGTTTCCTGCAGAAATCATGAAAAATCAGACTTGTGCAAAATTCGTGTTTTCTGCAGAAGATATGGAAAGTCTGATCTGTGCAAATTTCGTGCAATATCCGACTGGTGCAATAATTGGAAAAGAAAAAATTTGTGCAAATTTCGGGTCAGATCCGGTTCGTGCAAATTTCGGGCAGAATCAAAAGTTGGAGATAAAGACGGATCTTCGAAGATCTCCTATGCTGAAAACCCTGCTGAAGATTCGAGGACGAATCTTTCTTGGTCGGCGGGAGCTGATGCAGCGCAGAAACAAGATTCGAGGACGAATCTTTTCTTGGCCGGCGAGACCTGATGCAGCGAGATATTTGGAAATATTCTAAATATCTATTATTTATCATATTTTAATTAATTAATAATTATTGTTCTAGAATATTCTATGATTTAGGGTTTCGAGCTTTTATTATAAATAGCTGTCTTAGGCTTCTTGTATTATTCGGTTGTTTTTTATTAATAAATTAAAGAGCTTTTGATAAGCACTGAGAAGAGTATTCTCAAACGAAGTCTTTGAAGTCTTTGTTTATCGTGAATCCATTGATCTCCGATAACATTAGAATTCCGAGCTACGATTGTCCTGCTTGAGATCCATTGATACTCAAGATTACTTTCGTAATCTATCCCTAGAAGCTTCCGCTACGTCAGTTGGTGATGCAGCGAGATATTTTGAAATATTCCAAATATCTATTTCTATTATCTTTTAATTTATTAATTATAATTATTCTAGAATATTCTATGGATTTTAGGGTTTTATGCTTTTATTATAAATAACCTTCTTATGTCTCCTATTGTATTAAGTTATTGATGAATTGATTAATCGAAAGATTTAAAGAGGTTTTTATAAACCACTGTGAAGAGTATTCACAACCCTAAGAGCTTTTGCGAAAGCCCTGAGAGGAGGACTCTCAAACCCTAGTTTCCGGGTATTCTCAGAATCAACGGATCTAGTTTTATCCCTAGAAGCTTCCGCTTCATCAATCTCTGATATTTTTCTTTGGCAATACGTTTTCATTTTTAAGTAGTGCATGATTTTATGGTTTGTATCGAAATGTTATAGTAGTATTTTCTTTCCTGAGTTTGTTCATGAATTAATACTAACGAAGATGATGACTGTGACTTGCTACATGTACTTCCCTTTCGGCCTTTCCCACCGAATCAAGTTTAAGGCTTGCTACATGTACTTCCCATCTAATACTCATCACTACCAACTATTTTGATACACAATTCTTTAGAAATCTTATTTACATTTAATTTTGAGATGTGTGAGTTTACTCAGTAGAATGATTATATCCGTCTACATAACCCTAAACATTCATTAGTCCCAGTGTTCCTTCCCATAAATCCAAAAAAAAGACCAGCTACATGCAACATATATAGAATCTAACAACCTAGCAATATCATACATGACCTTAACAATCAAACAATCATCATCATAACATGCATTCATACTTCAATCAATCAATTATCAACAACCATGCCCCAACATCTACCAACCTAGGTAACATGCAATCTAGCTATCTACACACTTTCTTAGTGTTCCGATACACTTAGCTCTAAAAGCATGTAGAGAGTACACATATCACATCCTTCTTCAGATCTGGAATGAACATGGTATCTAGATCCTCATCAACAGGGATCGTATCGGATCCTGGTCTCCTCAGGTATAGGGATCGGCTTATGTACTTCCCAAACACACATCTTGAACTTCACACGTTTTGACAACTAGGGTTTCAGAGATGTAAGATTTAGGAACTTTAGGGTTTAGATCTAGATTAGGGATCCATCTCTCAGACACTAGAAGCTTGGATCTCTATATCTCCTCACACACACACTGGCAGCGAAGCAAGAAAGAAGCGGAGAAAGTGAACGACGACTGATCGGAGACGAGCGGCTAGGGCTCACAAGTCTGGACCCGGCGGATGCTTGGGACGCACACGAGCAACTCGGGCTCGCGGGAGAAAAGGCGGATTGGCTCGAGATTGAAGAAGAAGAAGAAGAGAACTTCTTCCTCATAACACGCTTCTAAAGATTACCTCATATCACCCTTCTAAAGGTGACTTCTAAGAGGAAGTCCAACAGAACAATTGTCAACGAGAAGGTTTAATTAGTACACCATCATCAAGGTTGTCAAGAAGAAGGTTAGCAAGCAATTATCTAAGCTTTCGCTCTTTGAGGATGCATGCAGTCAAGTCAATCCAATCCCGAAAGATATCAAAAACCAATTTGGACAAGGTCTACCAATTAGTAAGTAAATGTTTTCTATCTTGGTGAGTTAACTAGTTTCTAACTATTAATTCTCACTATTATAACTTTTTGTAAAGAGTGTTTTAGTGAATAAGGCCGTCGGTATGACTTAGAATTCATTCCGAGGGCGGTGCCACCTCATCCTCGTTCACTCCGAGTTCCATGATTGCAACGTTTCGGGGAAAATTCATCTGACAAGAAAAGCTTCAAGCAATGAAGCATCTCGTAAAGCAATAAGGTGATGACGGAAGTGAAGGAGGATAATGATGTTCAATATAAAGATTTTGGGGTAATGTTTTGTCCAAACAAAAAAATTGAGGCTATTTACGAATTTTTCTTCATATTGCAGATGCTAGACTAGTAGATTTAGATATTTGGTTATTATGTATGTTACTTTTCTAATGTCCAGTTATCATTTTTGTATGATTTTAATCATTTAAATATAATATGTAACTTTTCAATTCATTATTTATATTTTGTTAATTAATTTTCATATTTTATTTTCATTACGTAATTCAAATTGTATCATTGGATTAAATAGCCCTTGTGTGGAGAATACTCTTGCTGGAGGAGAGGTCAAGTTTTATGGAACTCAGAGACACTATAGAGCATTAAGAGAATTGGGGCATTAAGTAGCTTAGGCCATCTGCATCGGTGGATCACCCCCCCTGATCTAAGCAATATTTTAATCCAAAAAAATGGGCTAATGGGCTTAAGATCAGGAACTGGGCTCTAGACCTGGATCTGTTTTTGTGGGTGTTGCGGGGTGACGTGGCATTTGGGCATTGGTTGGAATATTTGGGGTGCGTTTTCTTCTCTTCTCTCTCTTCTCTCTCTCTTATATTATTTTAACATTATATTTTCTCTAAGAATACCCTCACATGATCCCCCATTGATGATGCCCTTACGAGGGAGTCACTTGCAAACGGGTTGTTAGGAACCGTTTTAGCATAATGGCACTTTTGTCTTCTAATACTAAACAAAGCTTCATCTCCTTCGTGGTTATATATATATATATTTTTTTTTTCATCTCCTTCGTGGTTATATATATTGAAATTCATCAGTGTTGTTTTTTGTAAGCTCTTGTACTTTGATAAATATATTATGGGAATGTTGTCTCCTCAAAGACGTAGATCACAAGAAAAAGTAGTTATATTGGTATTCATTGTATTTTTTTCTAATTTCCAGATTACTTTTTTTTTCTCCCTTCTTTATTCCGCAAAACAAAATTGATATGAAAAGAAAGCGTGTTGAATTTTACTCTAGTTCGTGATCAATTCAAATTCCAAATACTCCAACTAATATATGTTAGACCACGATTTCTACGATGTGGCAAAACTGAATAATTGTAATAGATGATGATAAAAACCATAGTAAAAATACAACAACCGATATCAATATTTGATAAACAAATAACGGTTTGTATGGAGGCGAGACAGTCTTTTCTTAATTTTTTAATTATCCATAATGTGACGGTTTGATGCAATCAAAATCCCAGAATACAACTGCACCATCTTCTGATTTGCAACACTCACAATCAGAAGGCTAACGAACTCCAGTAATGTATATACTCTCAGACTCGATAACTAGAGAAAAGATGAAGAAAGAGATTGTGATCTTTTTGATCCATCATATGAATGAGACCCAAGACTCCCTTCATAGTCTACAAAAGATTTGGGGACTAGGTCAAGACATTTAATGTCTTGCATGGAGAGAGGAAATCTTAGCTTCCACCATTAATCTTATGATCAATGCTCATAGGTTACACATTTCTACTTCCTCCGTTTAACAAAGAGTGTCATTTTGACACATTTCACACAAATTAAGAAAACCTTGAATTATACATGTATGCCCCCATTTAATAAGTGATTAATGATTTAAATTTAAAGAGAAGTAGCTTTAGGTTAAGGGTAAATCAGGAAATTTTGTGTAAAATTCACATTGAAAATATAGAATGACACTCTTTGTGAAACAAAAATAAAAATCTAAAATGACACTCTTTGTGAAAAAGAGGGGATAATTGATTTTTTCATTAACACAAATGTTACAAAATCAAATGTGTTTGTGAAACAGAAGACAATTGTGTTTGACTAACACAAGTCAAAACCCCGTGTCTCAAATCCAAATCCAGCCCATGTGTACTTGGGTTTCTCCTCTAACATCCAAAATAATCACTTTGACCTTTAATCAAAATCTTAAGCTTGTCAAGCTAGTTATTTGTGACCTCCATTTCTCATTCAAACGAACTTCAATTTTGAAAATTACCTGAAAAAGTAGTCCGACGCAACTAATCAAAATAAGTTCTAACAATATATACAATAAGGCCTAATAAACTCAAATAAACATAAAAATCAAACATCGCGAAGAAAATCCAAGATAATAATCTATATATAATAGCAATCTAATAAATACCATTTGCACATCTGAACGGTTGCGTCTTTTTATCGCAACTTTTCGTTAATGTTTTTATTAATTAAAATATATATTTTACGGTTATGTTTTTTTTATATATTGCATTCTGAATGTTTTCTACGGTTGCGTTTTTTATTGTAACTCTTCATAAACAGTTGAAATCGCTTATTCGAATCATTGCAATATTTAGTTTATTTTACGAACAATTGCAACCTTTGGTTTATATATTTAGTTTATTTCACGAACAATTGTAATTTTTGGTTTATTTTATAAATAGCTATAACATTTAATTATCTACCGCCGCGTCTCTCAGTGTAACTTTTCATAAATTATTATTTTAATTCTTAATTTTTAATTACTAAAATGTATTTAAATGAGATTGTAACTATTTAATTGAACTGTTTCAACATTTGGATTATTTGACGAATTATTGCAACTTTTGGTTTTGAGTTACGAACCACTGTTATCTTTAGTATATTTGATGAACTATTGCAACATTTGGTATAATTGACGAACCGTTGCAGCTTTTGGAATATTTGATATCTACGGTTGCGTTTCTCGGATAAGTTCGTCATATTTTGAAAAAATATTTAAATACTAAAATATATTTAAATGAATTGTTGTTACCGTTTAATTTAACACAATAGCATTTGGTTTATTTGACGTTGAACGTTTTGGCTTATTTATCAAACCATTGTAATATTTGATTTATTAGTTGATGCTTTTTGCACTTGGAAATAGTTTTTTAGTTACAAATTATTGTTTTTCTAATATTAATATACTTAATAAATGCTTGTGAGAGTTTTTTTTTATCATAATTTTTGTAAAATATATATTGATTTGTTATTAAAAAAATTCAAAATTATTACAATTCATTTTGATTTTTCGTTTGATATTTTTTAAAATGATTTTTGAACGGTCAGTTTTTACTATAATTTTGTATTGAGTGGCAAGCTGGCAGTGGCATATGACTGATTCAAATTCTAAATATAACGAGAAGTCGTCTTTGCCGGAGGTTAAATCCATGGTCAGTGCAAATTTGCTACAGAAGGAAGGAAATTGAATCAAGGTGGATGGTTTATAAGTCTGATTCAATTTCAGGTAGGTCTCGTCGGTCTGATTGGATCAATAAGAGTTGACCAAGTGGTTATTTCCGGTTTTGGAGATTGTTGATTAAACCGAGAAATGTGATAAAGTCAAGAGAAACCTTAAATTGCAAGAGGAGGCGGATGGAAGAAGAGACTAGGTATAGCATGTGCCCCACTCTAAATTTTTAATTTTCATGAATAACTAGTGTAAAAATTATTTAAATGCCCTATAATTTAACTATTAGTTATAACAATGTCCTATACTAAATATAGTTCTAAATCCGCCCCTGGCTGGAGGGTCTTATGTTTTATACAGAGATACATCATACATGATACTCCCTCCGTATTTTAATAAGTGTCGTTTTAGAATTTTTACTTTTTTGAATTGGATGTCGTTTTCAAATTTCTATGCAAAATTTATTACTTTTTGAAAACGACATCTAATTTTTAAAAAAAGAAAATCCTAAAACGACACTTATTAAAATACTACGGGAGTATAAGTTTCTTCTTCATTAACTTCATAATCACTTTCATATTTCTTTGTTCTTGTATCGAGTGAGAGAGAGCAAAGAGAACCACCATTGTTGACTATTGTAAGGTCGGATTTGAGCTGATTCCTTCTTATTCTAGTGAATTTGCTGGATTGATTCGGCCTCGGATGTAGGCGTGATCACAATGATCTCGCTGAACCGGGTTAACAAATTGAGTTTCGGGTTCTTTATTGTTTCTTGTTTAATCGTGTTCTTGAGCTGAGGTTCTAAATCGATTTGTGAGATCTGAGCAAACAATCAGAGAAAATCGAATATATTAAAGATAGGATTTACAACATTCATCTTAAGAATTTTTCATCACTAGTTAATCACAATGCAAAAATTAAAGTAGGTAGCTAGTAGGCCCGGACCAAATGGAGTTGGCAGAGGGACACTGGCCGAGGGGACCATGGATTTTTGTTAAGAAAATTAATGAAAAAGGCCCATATTTGAAAACAAATTGTAAATAGACATGAAATTTTCCAATAACTAGGCACAAAATTTTCAAAATTATATTCTTTTATATAAAAAAGGCCGGTATATTTTTTTGAAAATTTAAAATAAGACCAAACTTATTTACAAAATAGTCCCGATTTAAACCAAAAATTCAAAAAAATCCAAAAAAGTTTTTTTTGGCCAAATGTCCAAATATATTTAGAGCCGGGGCTGATAGCTAGGTTATGGTTTTACGTGAATTAACGCACAAAAAGTGTTAGATAAATTGTGAAAAATAACATAGATGAGCAAAATGTCTCTAAAAGGGCTTATATATTTCTAAGACAGTTTGTAAACATATTAACTCGATCAATTATGCAGGTTATCTATTAGAACTAAAACGTACAACGGTTTAGTTTCTTGATTTTTAGATCTTGTCGTTGATATCATTAATTATAGTTAATCAATCATATTTAGTTGTTAGGGTTCTAGATCGATTATTCGAAAATTTTCCTATATAGTTTATCCGCTTTAGACAATTTATGATAACCCAGAGATTTTTTGGTGTCTAATGCTTTTATTCATTATTACAGTTTTTTTTTTTTTAAATTTATCATTCATTTAATTTTTGTTCAACATAAACAACAAAACAAAAATCTGTATTTTCCGTTTAACCTTAACTCAAAGTTTGAAGGATATATATATATATATATATATATATATATATATATGTGTGTGTGGATTTGTAGTATAGTACTATTTGGAACTGTTGTGCAAAAAAAAAAAAAAAAAAAAAAAAAAAGAAACTGTTGTGCACCTGTAGCGACTTTTTAAAAACTCATATTTGGCAAGATGAAAATAGGATTTTAGAAGTTTTCGGATGTAGCTCTGGAATTTGTGATTCTGATTTGAAGCTAGGATATTCAGATTCGACCTGATTTATTTTCATAATTCTGATTTTTCATTAGTGATACGATTAGCTTACGTACAAGCTCTCGTATCAAAAGATTTAGTTCTCTCCGGTGAATATTTACAAAGTCCTAAATCGTAGTATAGTTTACAAAATAGTATCGACCTAAATACGAATCATACGATTACTGTTTCACCATGCTATGAAACCAAACCAAGACACATGTCACATATCATCGGGTAAACTTTATTCAAATAACATATGAATCAAGGGTTTCACTGGTAACGTAACATGAACGAGTGGTTTTTTTTTTTTTTTTTTTTTTCTTTCTTATTTAAGGGTTTATTGTGGATGTTCAAGCAAGACGTGGACACGGTCTCTTCCTCCACCCTCGAGAAGATGATCCTCCTCCTCGTGTTTTACCTCGGCATGTTTTAGATGGTGGAGTGCCAATTTTTGCTTTCTCTATATTAAGTTTGAACACAAGTGTATACATAAATGAAGCTAAGAGAATATTAAAAGAAGATTTAGAAATCAATTACTCACCTAATTTTCGGCTAGTAGCCTCAATGACTTCAATTTCAGATGAGAAGCAAAGAAGAAACAGAGATAGAAGAAGAGCAATACTCAAGATTTTCGAACCCATTCTTCTTCGTCTTCTCTATCAAGTTGCATGTGTACCTAGTCTAACGTACCATATATATTATATATACATAGAGTCGTAGACAAGTCATTTTCTTCCTCGCAATAATATTGGAGTATTTTTATGTTCATGCAATTTTTTATTGCCGAGTCTATATTTAACAAATGAAGGTAAGTTTGAATGACAACCTCTCGCTTATAAGACATTAAAGTCATATCTTATTTATTAAGAAATTATCAATCCATGCAATTTTTTGGAGTAAAATTAATTTAGAGTCAACAATATGATTTAAACTATTTTTTTTAATTTTGACGAAAAATGTATGTTTCTTGTTTGTTTACTGTTGCGTGTACATAGTACGTTGCCTCTAATAGTTAGTTTGACTAATTCAACTATTAAACTAAAACATTAACTTATATCAAACCGTACAATCATTTCACACAAGTCATAATTATTAACTCATAAAAGATGGCCTCATATAATAGGTAAACTAACACTCCTAAAACGGAGTATAGATGATCCACATAAAACCACTAATATTGTGTGTTTATCTTTTTTCTTTTATGAAACTTTAATTTACAAATATAAAACTGAAAACAACAAGAAATATTCGAAACATTTTTAAAAAATTTTAAACTCTTTAAACAAGTTAGGATGGAAATGTGGCCTTAACCAAATAAACTTCTCCGAAGAGATAAATCTACCGTCACTCTACGATAATTATGAAAAGGAGCTCATCGATCAGAGTACTATTATATCCTTACATAGCTTGGTTTGTTTATCTAGGAGTGCATTCTTTTTAAATGGGTAACAAAATTTGAACCACACACTTGGCCCATTAGACAAGAACATATCACATCACGAAAAGCAAATGGCTTCAACATCATTGAAGGCGGTATAGAGATCTCCAAACATACATCAGCCCAAAATTGTTTGAATTTGGAGAACTTTTTCCTCATAAAACCCTTATATAGAGGTGACTTTTAGGATGTAATTCCAACAGTACTATCTTCGACAAGAAGATTTAGTAGACCATCTTCGAGATTGTCTTATTGTCTAGAAGAAGGTTGGCAAGCAGTTATCTTAGGTTTTCCTCTCTAATGCGCGGTGCATGCATTCTCCATCTAGTCCCGGGAGGTGTCAAAAACTGATTTGGAGAAGCTCTACCAATCAGTAAGTACATTTTCTCTATCTATGTAAGTAACTAGCTAGTTTTAATTATTAGTTTTCAATATTATAATGTTTTTGTAAAGAAGAAGGACGTCGACACGGCTTAGACTTCATTCCAGAGGGCTGTGTAACATCATTCTCTTATACTCCTGCAAGCTCCATGACTCAAGAATTGCTTCAAGCGACGAAGGATCTCGTGAAGCAATGAGAAGATGACGCATATGAAGGAAGAGGATGACAGTCGATCTAAAGATTTCGAGGTTATTTAAAAATTCTTCTTCAGCTTGCGAATGCTAGACTAGTAGATTTAGATTTCTGTTTATTATGTGTGTACTATTCTATTGTTCCATATATCGTTTTTGTACGATTTTAATCATTTAAATATTATATGTAATTTTTTAATTCATTATTTAAATTTTGTTACTGAATTTTCATATTTTTCATTACGTAATTCAGATTATATCATGGAGTTAAATAGCCCTTGTGTGGGCAATATTCTTGCTGGTGGAGAGGTTCAAGCTTTAGTCAAATAGAACTTCAAGAAAATATGGACCATTAAGAGGATTAATACATTAAGTAGATTACGAGGGAGTCACTCACTCACTTGCAAACGGGTTGTTAGCGAACCGTTTGAGAATAATGGCACCTTTGTCTTCTAATATATTATGTAGTTCGGTATTAAACAAAGCTTCTTTGTTAGCTCTTGTAATTTGGTGAATATCAATAGCTTGAGGGAGTGTTTGTTTTCTCGAAGACGTAGATCCTCAGAAAATGTAAGTTATATTGGTATAATTCATTGTACTTTTGAATTTGGGAAAAATGTCGAAAAAAACTCGAATTTTCAACTTTGGAACGAAAAAAAACATGAACTTTCAAAATGCCACAAAAATCGTAAAGTTTAGTTTGACTTTTTGATAAAATGGTCAAGTTTCGTTGATTTGGTCATTTTGGGCATACCGTTAAGTTTTTGTTAAACAGACATTCACGGAGTTAACAATCCGTTAGAAGTCTTCGTTGGGTCAAAACGACATCGTTACAATTGATAGAACACGTCGTTTTGATCAAACGGAGACTTCTAACGGATAGTTAACCCCATGAACGTCTGTTTAACGGAAATCTAACGGCATGCCCGAAATGACCAAGTCAACAGAACTTGACCATTTTATGAAAAAATCAAACTAATTATTACGGTTTTTATGGCATTTCGAAAGTTCATTCTTTTTTGGTCCCAAATTTAAAAGTTTGCGCTTTTTTCGATATTTTTCTCTTATTAATTTCCAGATTACTTTTTTTTCCTTCATTATTCTGCGAAAAATCAGAGTGACAAAGAGGGGAAGAAGGACTTTTTCATACCTCAATTCAATAGGTATGTTCAATTCATACCTTAACTATACTTTTGTGTAGATACATACCCAAACTAAGCAAAAATTAAAATTCAATACCTAATCTTTTTGTTTCGTGCAAAAACATGCATATCACGAGATGTGGTTAACATTATGTCTATTGTAACTTACGTAGATGCTGATGTCATTATTCATTAACTATACCGTTTGAATCTGAATAAAAACACTTAAAATTTGAGACAAAACGACGTTTCCAACATTTCTCCTTCTTCTTCCTCTCGACTGGAATCACAATCTGCAGATTTATAGAAATCTAGGGTTCTACAATTACATCATGAATTTGTTCAGGTTGGAATTTCAACTGTTCAAATTCTGAATCTATTAAACTAACTACAATTTAGAAACTTTAAGAAAATTAAAATGCTAATATGAACAAGCTGATGATGCCATTAAAGAATCTTGGACTTTAGAAAATCCTCAAATAGTGATTCCGATAGAGAGAAAAACGAAGAAGAAATAAATAAATGGTGGCACATAGTAAATTTGAATTTTCCCTTAGTTGAGATATGTATCTGTACACAGATATAGTTAATATATGAATTGAACATACCTATTAAGTTAAGGTATGAAAAAGTAGTCTTTCCGACAAAGAGGCATGTTGAACTTTACTTTACTTCGTGATCAATTCAAATTCCGTATAAGTCTAACATATAGAATAATTGGTTGGTGACTGATTAATAAAATCACATAAACATAAAATTCAAAAATTGAGAAGATCCAAAATATATAATAATTATTTATAGTAACGACCAGTTTTTTTAATATATTTTTGTATTGATGGCAAGCTGGACAGTGTGGTTGATGACTGATTCAAATTCTAAAAGGAACTTTCTCAAATATTCGAGGAAAACAAAAAAAACACTGATAGATACATACTATACTTAACATCATATATCCCTTAGAAATTATTTCACATGCAACTATGCAAGACTACAATAATGGACAAGGACAACAACTTGCATATTCCATCCACACTTTCGTTTTTATGTACAAGATAATATATTTTTAAAAACTTTTAAGGACAAGATACAAGAGATTATTTGGACATAAAATTTAAAGTTACCACTTTTTTCTTTCGTTTATTAGGACTTTGCTACGGACCTTGACCTCTACGTGAATCTGAAGGTGGTGCATGGATTCGTGACATAACCGGGGTACGAACCATTTGACCTTGTCCCGCGACTAGAAGAAGAAAGAAAAGAACCCAAAATAAAAGAAGAGCAATGAATGATGTCATCGCAAACACTATTATATTGCATTCATAACGTAGACTAGTTAATGATATATATATATTAAAAGTATAGAGAGGAGAAAGATAGAAAGCGAAGACTTTTTAAAGTCTTTTATGTCTCCGAAATTGCCAAGTATAAACACATTACTTCCTATTTAAATTGGGTTAACATGCAAGATCTACAATTGAGAATAAGACAGCATGTAAATACTACAATTACGAGGTAAATTATCAACCATGGCTAATGTTTAAAAACGTGTTTTCCCTTCAACCATTTAATTTTATGTCATTTTTTTCTATCAAACTACCTTTAATAGTTTTAATGACTTTTGGCGGTCTTCTGTTTACTTTTTAAGTCTTGATAGACTTTGTATTCGTACTTCCTTTAGATCCATTCGATTTGTCCAAAATATACGAATATATGTCATGATTTACAACAAAGTAAATAGTAAAATATGTTTATCCATTTAAAGCGAAGCAAATTATGGATGCCAATTTTAGAAAGGCTGGATACCAGATTACCAGCTTTAGTATGTAGTTTGCATATATACATACTTATGTTTCTTTAGCCTTTTAATAAAATGAAAGTATTAAAGAAAATAACTGATTACTAATTAAAGATTTATTTCTAATTGATAAATTAGTCGCTAAATATTAGGAGTGAAATGCGACTTTTTGGGAAAAACGGTCTATTTTCCCCCGAGAAGTATCGCATCATAACAGATAGAGCCCAATCTTTGACCCCGGTCCCAATATCTCTGAAATGGAAGTTCTATTCCTACTTCCCCCAAATCGAAAGTTCAACACCTAAATGTCCCTGAATCGAAAGTTCGAGAGCTAATACCACACAGAGTTTGGTTTAATCGGTTTACTGTATTCAAAAACGATTACCGAACCAACTAAACCTTATTATAACCCGATTAAACCAGAGTTCTGCCCAATTACGACCCGATTTATCCTTTAAAACCGAAATCCCCATCAATGCTCCAACAATCTCGATCCTTTGGTTTCTCCGCCTTGACTCCTCCTCCTCCGTCGTCGTTCTCGTCGTTACCTGTGCAATCCCGGTGGATGATTGTGCAATTGGAGTAATCAGGAGTCGAAAACGGAATCGATTGGAGATTAGTGGTTGATGAGAACATCCTCGGCAAAGAATTGAAGTAGCGATCGATGTGAGAACTTGCGGCGAGGCCGATAATGATTCCGGCCATGAATATTAGCAAAAACGACAGCGTTTGAGCCAGCTTTAGTAACCCTATGTGTTTTTCTCCTTCCTCTTTCCCTCCTCTCGCCATTGTTTGAGAAACTCAAACTTGTCTGCCTAACAACACAACACAGTGATCTCTGTTCCCCAAAAATAAAGTTTCAGGGAAACATTCTTATGATTCAAAAAGAATCTGATTGTTTCAAGAAATAATCCATTTCATTCAATCTCCTCGAGAAATTTTCTAAATTTGTAACATAGAATCAAATCCACAATTTTTGAAAAAGAACAAAAAAGGTAACTGGAAAAATGGGAATTAGATCTCTGGAAATCTTCGTAGAAAGTGAGAAACGACGACTGAAACAGATCAGAAACTGAATTTGATGCAGAGAGGAAGAAGAAGAAGAAGAAGAAACATAAACAAATCTGGTATTTTGTTTCTTCTAGTTGAAATCTGTGTGTGGTTGATTTCTTCTAGTTGAATTAATTGGAGTTTATGCTTAATTTATTTAGATTAATTGAGTTTTTAAACTCCACGTCGAAAAACATTGAGGATTCGTTCATCTTTTCCCTTAATCACAATTCCCTTAATCACAATTCGTTCATCTTTTAAAACTCCACGTCGAAACACAGAGAAGAGTTACATCTTTTCCTTTAATCACAATTAGTTCACAGAGAAGAGTTACTCCTAAATATTGAGGATTTCAAAATTTAGGGTTCTAAGTTTGGGGATTTTGGATTTTGAAAACGATTATGGGAAATTTGTATTCGAGACTGGGTCGGGTTTCAGGATATAATCGGATATTTAATCGGTTTGGTTTTGGGATTACATGGTTTGGTCTCGGGTTTACAACTAAAACCGACGATACCCATATTCGGGGACATTTAGGTGTTGAACTTTCGATTCGGGGGGAAATAGGAATATAAATTCCATTTCAGAGACATTGAGACCGGGGTCAAAGATTGGGCTCTATCTGTTATGATGCGATACTTCTCGGGGGGAAATAGACCGTTTTTCCGACTTTTTGGCAACTGAATGTTGCCTAAATTACAATAATCGTTAATCCGTCTACAATTTGAGACTGATAAAAATAATCTTAGTATAGTCGCCAAATTAGGCGACTAACTAGCTACGAACTCTTTTGTCAGCAAGCTAGCTACTGATTAGCTACGATTTAGCGACTATATTTTTCTTATTGGGCAATTTAATTGGACTCGATCCAGTAACAATTGCCCGTTGGCCCAGCTATATATACTCTATCCCTAACCCAAGAAACCCTAATTCCTCATTTTTCTCGAACCCTAATCCCGAATTCGATTTCTCTCCCTAAGAACCCTAACCCTAATTCGATTTCTCTCTCAATCCTTCATCAAATCGATTCAATTCCTCTCTCAATTCTCTCAATCCTTCATCCTACAAACCTTAATCTCTCTCAACTCCGATTCTCTCGCAATCTCTCTCAATCGCTCTGATTCTCTTTTTTTCTCTTCGATTCTCTTTCATTTCTCTCAATCTTCATCAATCTCTCCGATGGCTCCTCGTGTTCATGGTGGAAAAGGAAGGGGAAGAGGAAGAGGAAGGGGACAGAAGTCTCCGGCAAAGCGACCCACTATCCCAAGTCGACCCACTTTTTCCGGTGTGTCGAATCGAAGACCTATAAGCTTTTCCTCACAGTAAGACTTCACGCCGGCAAACCCTCAAGCTCCAATTCTAGAGTATGAGCAAAATCCTAGTCACAGAGATTATCCACCTCCTCAGCAGCATCCGGATCTCCTCACGCATCTGGATCTCCTTGAGACTCTGGATCGACTCCATTTCGATCATCCAGATCGACTCAAGTCAAAGGCTCTGTCTCCTCTGTTCATCAGTTAGCCTCCGGATCTCCTCACGCAGTTCAGTTTCCAGCGCCGGTTCAGTCTCCAAGGCCGATTCAGTCTCCAACCGTGAATCAACAACGACCACCTCTTCAGGTATCAAGAGCCTTTGTGTCGCATCACAGTTCTCAAGCTCAAAACGAACACGATGAAGAATATGAAGAAGCTAAAGTTGAAGCTAAATCGGAGGAAGATGGTTTGAGGGAACTATGCGAGAAGATAATGAAAGCAATCCTCTCTAGCTTCGGAGGCGATCTTCATCACAAATATTAGGAATCTGAGTTTGGAAATTATCATGGCTACTTCAAGATCAACAAGTACACAATCCCTTCAGAACAAGAAGATGATCACCACAACGACAATGATCAAGATTTGATCGAAGGGCTAGGAACGCACACTGACATGAGTTGCATCACGATCGTTGATCAAGATGACATCGGAGGTCTTCAAGTCAGAACCAGAGATGGGATTGGTCTGATGGATATTAATCCTAAAGACGAAGCTCTTGTCGTCAATGTCGGAGATCTATTGCATGCATGGACCAATGGACGGTTGAGATCGTCTCAACATAGAGTTGTCTTGAAATGACGTGGTTTCGTTGGTAATAGATTCTCACTTGCCTTTTTTTGGTGTTTCGACGATGGAAAAGTCGTATTTGCCCCTAATAAAGTGGTGGGAGGTTGTGAGGATATGATGATATTTCGGTCATTTAAATGTGGGGATTATTTGAGGATTAGAGAAAAGTTCGAGAAGGTTGGGGACACGGTTAAAGACTTTGCATGAATTGAAGACTGTTGTTAATTAACTTTTCCCTAAAGTGAAATAATATTAAAGTAAAACCCAAAAATTGAGTAAATTTGTGGGCAATTCTCATAAATACTTTTTTTTTAATCTCATAAATACTTCTAAAATGAGTTTTGTGCTAAAAAAGAAAATCACTAATTTTTTTTCTTTCTCAAAAATATTACTAAAATATATTAGGTCTGACTCGTAAAAAACATGAGAAGAAATGAGTAAAATTCTAAAGAAGAAATAGAGAGAAGAAAACTTTATTTCGAAGAGGGATAAAATTTTCTGTTTTACTATGTTTTTGACTTTTTAGTAAAATAGTAATTATTCACGTTTTTTTTTTACTGGTGCATACATAGGGGTTGTTCGTTTGGCAACATGCGACTGCGATTATGACTGAAAATTGTTCGTTTAGCAGTCGCAGAAACCTGCGACTAAACGATGCGATCAATTGTTGCGATCTGCGACTGAAATTTTTGATCGCAGGGTAAATTGGCGATGTGATTGGAAAAGTTGCGACTAAAAGCGTAAAATGGCGAAAAATGCCCTTATGTTTTGTAAATAATTACTCCTCCATCACAGATTCGTCGTCGGAGGCGAAAGAGAAACTTTCTCCGATTCGTCACAGTACAAACTCCACCGGAACTTCCTCTTTCTTTGCCGGAATCATCACTCCAAGCCGAAGATCCACCACCGGAAACCTCTACTCCTCCAGCCAAAGTCGAAGTAATTTCTCTAATTTTCCCTTTTGCAATATCAAAATTGATTTCTAAGGTTTTGCTTTCTGGGCTTTTCTCTCTAATCTCTATTGTGGGTTCTTTGAGTTTTGGCTTATGGCTGATTCTTTGTTAAATTTCAGAAGAATGAGATTCAGAGTTTAAACTCGGAACACACCGACAACTCCAAGCTAGTTCCTACTCATATCTTAATAAGCCCTTCTTCTTTCCAAGGTTTTGATTTCTTACATTTTGAACTTGGTTCTTCATGTTCTGCATCAAATCGTTGCTCTTTGAGCTTGGTTTTGGGTTTTCTGGGTTTGTGAGCAAAATTGGCTTAGTTCATCTTTAGTTTAGAATAGTATAGAGATTAGTATAGATATGAAGGAAGAAGATACATCGTTAGTTTAGAATAGTATAGAGATTAGTATAGATATGAAGGAAGAAGATATATCTTTAGTTTAGAATAGTATAGAGATTAGTATAGATATGAAGGAAGAAGATACATCGTTAGTTTAGAATAGTATAGAGATTAGTATAGATATCAAGGAATATCTGTGTAAAATATAGTTCATCGTTAGTATAGAAATGAGATTAGTATCATGAACGTTAGTATAGATATGAGATGGATTAGGATCCTGAACGTTAGTATAGATATTCTTTAATCATGTGATATGTTTGGTTTCTCTCTGCAAATATTCAAGCAGATATCTGTGTCTTCTTTTGTAAGTTTTTTTTTTTTTGGTAACAATTCTTTTGCAAGTTCCTGTGTCCTCTTTTACTCTAATTAGCAAAGTTACTCCATGTGATAGCTTAGTTTCAGAGACTCTCATTTGAATGCTCTTTTTCTTCTGTGTTATTCTTCTTTTTGGCATTGTTATTCTTTTTATGAGTGAACTCTATTCTTCTTCTGTGGTTTGGCCTGAATCTAATAATTATCTCGTTTGGTACTTTGATGAGAATTGGAAAATTTTGAAGTCTTTGTTCAGTTTAGTATTTCACTTAGTCCATTGATAATAATTGGAACTTATTACTTGACACTTCTGGTTTATTCATGTGATTGATTTGGTTTTTTTTGTTTCAGATTCTAAAGAACGAAGTCCATCTTCTATATCAGGAGACCAATCAGAGTATGATTTTCTCATTTCTCTTTCTTTTCTCTACTCTCTGTTCAGATGTGTTTTGCTGTGATGGGTTCTCTTCTCCAATTTTAATTCCTTGGTTTCAACAGTTCTTTACTTCTATTCAGTTACATGCTATAATTTCTCTGCTTAATTTAGCACTTGCATGTTGTAATTGTGGTCGTATTGCAGCTCTTGTGGTTAAATAATGTAAAGTTTCTAGCTTTCTTTATAGTACTCATTGTGGAGGTTGATCTCAAGAATGATTCAGCTTCTATTTAACTTAAAACTCTTTTAGTGTAGCATCTAAGAAGTTTCTGTTTTCTCTTTCAGACTGTGGATAATGACCTTGCTCTAAAAATTTACTTCAAAGCTAGAGCTACTTCAGACTGTGGAGTTTGACAAAGTTAGAGCTACTTCAGCAGGTAAATAATTAAGCTAGAGCTACTCTCTTTTTGACATCTACATTAAGTTTGTCTTGAAGTTCTTTCATATATTATGATGATTGTTAATTAGCTTCTGTCTTGAAGTTTGTCTTTGAGCCTCTGTGTCACCCGTATTAGCGATTGATTCGAGAGATCTGCAAAAATTTGTTGATTTCAGGCTTTGAGGCTCTTCTACTAGGTTGCTGAATTCTCGATATTGAATCCATCATGGAAGAGGACGATAGTTACGTTGAGTATGTTTCAGTGGCGGAGCGGAGAGCGATGGAAGCGCAGAAGATACTTCAACGGAAGGGAAAAGCTTTGGAATTGGAGGAAGAAGCTGACAAGGAAAAGCTCGCTGAAGCTAAACCTAGTTTACTCGTTCAAGCAACTCAGCTCAAGCGAGATGTTCCTCAAGTTAGTGCTACTGAGCAAATCATCTTACAAGAGAAAGAGATGATGGAGCATTTATCTGATAAGAAGACGCTTATGTCTGTTCGTGAATTGGCCAAAGGTATCACTTATACAGAGCCTCTCTTAACTGGGTGGAAACCTCCTTTGCATATTAGGAAGATGTCGAATAAGCAGAGAGATTTTATTAGGAAGCAATGGCATATTATTGTTAATGGTGATGATATTCCTCCTCCTATCAAGAACTTTAAGGATATGAAGTTTCCTAGACCTGTTCTTGATACCCTTAAGGAGAAAGGAATTGTGCAGCCTACTCCTATTCAAGTTCAGGGTCTTCCTGTGATTTTGGCTGGGAGGGATATGATTGGGATTGCGTTTACTGGTTCTGGAAAGACTTTGGTTTTCGTGCTTCCCATGATCATGATTGCTCTCCAGGAAGAGATGATGATGCCTATTGCTGCGGGAGAAGGTCCTATTGGGCTTATTGTTTGCCCTTCTAGAGAGCTTGCTAGGCAGACTTATGAAGTGGTTGAGCAGTTTGTGGCTCCTTTGGTCGAGGCTGGATACCCGCCATTGAGGTCGTTGCTATGTATTGGTGGAATTGATATGAGATCCCAGTTGGAGGTTGTCAAGAGAGGTGTCCACATCGTTGTTGCAACCCCTGGGAGGTTAAAGGATATGCTCGCCAAGAAAAAGATGAGCTTAGATGCTTGCAGGTATGACTCTAGTTCGTCTTCTTTGGTTCTTTTCAATATGATTAATCAACCTGATTGTAATATATGTTTGCGTCTTCTCTCTGTGCTGCCTTGTTTGATCTTATATTCTCGTTTTCTGACCTTTTGCACTTGGCTAGATTCTTGTGGATATCTGTTTCTTTTTGGTTTATTGTGCCTGGGAAACGGGAGAGATCAATAGAATTGTCTAGGGTCTGTTTGCAGCTTAGAGCTTCTTTGCTCTATATGTTCTCTATTGTGTGATTCGATAGGGTTTTTTCTCTCATGAATAAATTTTCCGCACTCGTGTTCCTTTCTGAATGCATCTTTCTTGTCTTTGGAGTCTTGAGGCTGTGCCATTTAATTTCAAAATCTTGAGAATGTTCGATGGCAATAATATTTACCTTCCTTTTTTTCCTTATTATAGGTACCTGACACTAGATGAGGCAGATAGGTTGGTTGATTTGGGTTTCGAAGATGACATAAGGGAAGTCTTTGACCACTTTAAGTCTCAACGTCAAACACTTTTGTTTTCTGCCACAATGCCCACAAAGATTCAAATCTTTGCCAGAAGTGCTCTGGTGAAACCTGTGACTGTTAATGTAGGAAGAGCTGGAGCTGCGAATCTCGATGTGATCCAGGAGGTAGAATACGTCAAACAAGAAGCAAAGATTGTTTACCTCCTCGAGTGTCTACAGAAAACCTCTCCACCGGTTTTAATATTCTGTGAGAACAAAGCTGATGTTGATGATATTCACGAGTACTTGTTACTGAAAGGAGTGGAAGCAGTGGCCATCCATGGAGGGAAAGATCAAGAAGACAGAGAGTACGCAATCTCTTCGTTTAAAGCTGGGAAAAAAGATGTGTTGGTCGCAACTGATGTTGCTTCAAAGGGTCTAGATTTCCCTGATATACAACACGTAATCAACTACGACATGCCAGCAGAGATTGAGAACTATGTGCATAGGATAGGACGAACAGGTCGGTGTGGGAAAACTGGGATAGCAACTACATTTATAAACAAGAATCAAAGCGAAACGACGCTGCTCGATTTGAAACACTTGTTGCAAGAAGCTAAACAGAGGATTCCACCTGTCCTTGCTGAGCTGAATGATCCAATGGAAGAAGCAGAGACCATTGCGAATGCAAGTGGTGTCAAGGGTTGTGCGTATTGTGGTGGTCTTGGACATCGTATTCGAGACTGTCCAAAACTTGAGCACCAGAAGAGTGTGGCCATATCTAACTCTAGAAAAGACTATTTTGGCTCTGGTGGCTATAGAGGAGAAATATAATCTTGTATTCCAATCTTGTTTTGATCCCTTTGCAAGTTATTTCATCCTTGCTGTTACCCTGTGATGTTTATGTTCTATCTTGCCTTAAACTAAATTCTGACTCTATATATTTCTTAGTTAATATATATGGTCGGATTCTTGAACTAAACTAAAGTTGCAAGATCTCGTTTATCATATGATATTGCCGAAGACATAAACGTCTCTATCCAATTCTACCATAAAATATCCATACAACATTTTATTATTTATCACCTAGATATTCTTGTTTTAATTTATACATGAAACTCGTAAGAAAATATTGAACAGATTTATTCGATCTAGTTGTTGTATAGGACGATAATCCTATTAGGAGAAATCTTGTTAGCTCAGACAAAGGCTCCCGATTGCCAATTTGTAAACATCCTCCATACGAATAGGCTCCCGACTGCCAACATCCCTAGTTACCAAAATGGTTAACGTAAGCAATCCGGTAATCAATATGCAACACTCTTGAGACAGTTTACTCTAATTCTTCTATGCTCAACTTATCACAAAGCTTTCTACCAAAAGTATGCCGACGCACGCATGTCATCATTTAGACAGATATAGATCAAGCTTGAAAACAAGAACAATGTTATTAAAGTTAAAATCTGGATCACTAGCCAGAAATCACACCTGCCACATGGAAGCTTGAAAGATATTATTATATCAGTAATACAAGTCTGAATCAAAGTGGAGAATAACCATCAAGTATCAGTGGTAAATATGTCCAATGTAGTTCAACATACCCCTGTTGCCTTCAGGTTCCTGCGAGAACTGATGAATTCCCTATGCACACAAGAGACAAGATAAACGAAAGAGATGACCTCAAGAGTAAGAGGGTCATATCTTGCATCACAAAGGACTACAATACCACCAAAAGTTTTTTAGTCCCAAATTGAAACAGTACATAAGAAATTGTGAGAGCTGAAGCAGACTAGGCTTAACACACTGATCAACGGTAAATATGAGTATTATGAAATGAAACAAGAACCCCAGACATGAATATAGTCCTACAAAAGAGCAGCAATTATTATCAGTAACATTAATAAAATTCTTATGGCCTTTCTGATTGTCTGAACCGGGAGCTTCCAGCCTGAATCTCTGCATATTTCACAACAGCATAGCAAGGGTTAAGATGTGAGTCCCAAACTTCCAACAAGAAAGATGTAAGAAATCAGGGTACAAGACCTCCAAGAAACATCACACCTGAAAAAATTAACAATATCAACAAAACAAAAATTCGTGTTAAGAGCCGTATATAATAACAAACTTTTGGAATCTATGCTAGTGGCAGTTTAGATGTTGTCAGATGGAAAAACTTAGAAGTGAAAACAAATGCTTTCCATGTGGGACAGAAAACACAGTATTAGTTTACTGAACAAAACATAGAGCAAAAAGGGTAACTGACAAAATTCGAACATCCAACTCCCAGATTCTATGTTTCAGAATCGAATACCAGGACATGTGCTCCTTTAGCTGCGGCATGCTCACAAACACATCAGTGACCAAATTATGAGCTAGAGCAGTTAGTTATCATGTGATAAAACTAGGAACAGATAAATTACATAAGCAGGAAGGCTTTCAAGAACAAAATAATGGACAAAATGGTAGTATCACGCAACACGATATTGCAGGACTTGGTTCATCCTGCAACTGATGATGTTGCAAAAATGATGTTAAAAGAAAAAAGCAATTTGAAAACGTTGGAAAAGTTGAGGAAGTAAAGTTTTACCACTTGATTCGATTTCACTTGATTCGATTTCAAATTTTAATTTCAAAACCTGTATGGAGAACAAACAATAACATCAAATGAGGACATTTTACCTCTCCACTACGGAGTTTCTCATCAGAACACACATGCTACTTCATCTCAGCCATGAACTTCTCATACTCAGAATCTCCAACACCGGATGGATTCTCTGCAGGTGGCTGTACTGGAGGTTTGGGAGCCCAGGGTACGTTCCCCATGCTCTGTGAATAGCCAACAGTGGGCGGCATAGGAGGATTAGGTGCCCAAGATGCATTACCAAGACCTTGTGAGTGATCAGGTGTTGAGACAGGAGGATTGTTGGCCCATGGCATGTTACCCATGTTTTGGGAATGATCAGTAGACGAGGCCGGTGCTGGAGGTGGTGGAGGGGGAACAGCATTGTAGTAAGACGTATAACTCATATATGGAGGCTGTCCAGGCATAGCCGTGACTGAGCTACCATAGACATTTGGTGGTACAGACGTAGCAGCACCACTGTCAGCTTGTACTCCTGGTGGGAAGCTTTGCTGGGGTTCACTAGAAGAGGGGTTTTGAGTAGTGCCAGGTGGAGGTGCTTGTGTCACATGAGGTGGTGGTGGTGGGTATTGCATTCCATAAGGAGACATATGTTGACCATGGACAGGATGGTAAGAACCAGGAGGAGGAGGGGGAGTAGCATATGGAGAATAGGAGGGAACAGGAGGACCCCAAGGAACTGGAGCTGTTGAATAACCTACAGGAGGATTTGGCAGTTGACCACCAGTTGCATACTGTTGAGAAGGATAGGCACCAGGAGGCTGGTTTGAGGGAGGAAAACCTTGAGTTGGTGCTGGAGGTCCTGGAGGTGCAGTAGGCGGTGGCAATTTACCTGCAATCCTGACAGCGAGAGTTCGGCCTTCGAACCGATAGCCATTCATTGCCTGAACAGCAGTATTAGCCATCTGCACATCAGCGTACTTCACGAAACCATAGCCTTTGCTCAGCCCAGTCACACGGTCCTTGATTACCTTTGCCATCACAATTTCACCAAAGGATGAAAAAAGATTAATCAAACCATCGTCCTCAAGCATCGGAGGTAAGAACCCAATGTACAGATTTGTTTCGTCATATTCTTTGGAGGGGGGTTTGGTCGGAGTTGACCCTAAGCCAGGATGCGCACTTGCACCATTCCCTGCATTATTAGCCCATGGAGGATTACTTCCCGAACTTCCCGGACCAAGAGCCAGGGTAGCACTCTGTTTGAGAGAAGATTCAGGTACAGTTCCTCCCAACTCTGCTAAGAAGTTCTGATATTCATCATCCATTTTCTTCCCAGTAGTACCCTTCACCGGGCAATCAATAGTAGGGTGTCCACCATCACCACAAATCTTGCAAAGAACATCACTCTTAAAGGTATTGGTACGAGAAGGACATGCATACTGTCTATGTCCTGGCTCACCACACAGTCTACAGAATTCTTCATCCCTTATTGTTCCATTCAAGGTAGCAAGTTCCCTGAGCTGTTGCCTCTTGTGCTCGTTCAAGACTTCGTCAACAGGTTGCAAAAGCTTCTCAACCATACCAGCAGCAGCTTCAAGAGCATCCTGAGTGTCAGCCTCAACTAAAACATGCAAGTCTTCATTCTCAGAAGGGTCATATTTCAAATCCTTTTTCTGCTGATGCCTACCTTCTTTTACAGATCCTTTACCCCTAATAACAATTTTAGCACCCGTCTCCCTCTCCATCCTCTTCTGAGTATTACCTCTGGGGCCAATAATGAGACCAATAAAATTGTAACCAGGAAAGTCCTTCATTGGAATGAAAAGCTTCTTGTGGAGCTTAGGAGGCCTATAATCTGCTGGAGGTTTAAAAGCCGGATTCTTTTTGATAATCTGAGCAATGATTTCTTGTCTTTCTCTATTCAACCTCTCCCTTGCTCTATACTCTCTAGTGTTAATCCTAATTCCCATATTATCATACACAGGCTCTGGTGAAGGAGACCTCTGTCCTTCCGGTCTATCATCCAAAGGCATACCAGACTGCAACATCCTACTAATCTCAAGTAACCTACTATTCAAAGCCTGAATCTCAGGATCGAACTCAATACCTCCAGTGAAATCCTTCATGAAATCAGGTAACTGAATCTGCGGCTTGGGCTCATCATCTGCCCATCGCGACTTACGCTTCCTAGTTCCAGTACCCGACTCAGAAGGCGGAGGATCCCACCGGCTCCGACGCTTCCTCCTGCTCGTAGTTTCTTCCTCTCCACCAGACTGATCCTTATCGTTCTCCGATAGCAAAGGACGCAAGAACTCAGGCTTTGCTGATGAACCATTAGTATCAGGTGTAGGAGTAGAAGAACCGTTTAAAGCCACAGAATCCGAATTCTGAGCAGTGTCTCCGTTGGAGGAAGGAGGAGGTTGATCTAGGGTTTGCGAATTGGGATTGGAATTGTTCAATTCGACGGACTCCATAGCGAAATTGTTGAGAGTTGAGTCAAACGATGATGAAGAACAAGAAGATTGGAAACTAGAAGAAGAAGACGAAGTGGTCGTAAGAGAGAAGACGAGAGAAGACGTGAGAAGAAGAAGAAGAAACGTCAACAAGAGAAGTGGGTTTTTGTGGTTTGTCTTATTGGGCTGATGAAATTAGTATAGGCCCAAAAAGTGGTGAAGTATGTTTCCTTGTGGCCCAAAGTAGAATTAGCTTATGTGTTTTATTCTAGCTAAAGTACTTAAGCTAGAGTAGTTGGGGTTGTTAAGTGGCTAAGGTAAGGTTTTTTTTTTTTTTTTTTTTTTTTTTTTTTTTAGATAAATGTCTAGAGGTAAGGTCAATAGTGACCAAGGTAAGGTTGTGTAAGGTTGCTTGTAATACTAAGTCTAGAGGTAAGGTCAATAGTGACCAAGTTTAGAGTCTAAGAGAGTGGTTGTAGTGAGTAGAAGAAATCTCTATAAGTTGTATTGTGTAAATGTTGGATGAAATGAATGAAAGTATGAAAGTTTAAGAGAAAAACAAAACAAACCTGTGATTTTAAGCAGAAAAACTACAGAAATCAAGAATTAGGGTTTCAGATCTAGGAGAAGAATTAGAGTTCATTGCTTTCAACATTATAGTGTGAAATCAAGGTGGGTTGGTGGATATTTTTAACTATAAAACTATATTGAATTTTTTTGGCAGAAAAGGCACCATTCTTCGTAATTCTCAAAATAGCTTTGCTCCTTTTGTCTCCTCTCTTCTTCGGACAAGTAGAAGCAATATCGACCAAACAACCAAAGCATTGGAAGCTCGGTAATGGAGAAGTTCTCTAGGGTTTATTGGGTCTATCCGATGATATTTGATGCTTAAAGTAAACCAAAAATTGATGCCCCAAATTTTCTTTTTCGCATAATAAAATAACATGAAACCTAATTTGTTTATAAGAGTTGAACCGAAAAAATTATTAACAAGCAAAAAACCTCTAAACTTGATATTGGGAAATGATAGAGATTGATAAACTTGATAAGAAAGAAAAGAGAAATAGAAGAAGACATATATGAGTAAATAACAGAGATTGAAGTTAGAAAAAAAAAAACTATTGTCAAAGATTAAGGTGGAGAAGAAGCTGAAATGATAGAGTTTTGATGGTGATGGAGAACTACGACGTATACAAATCGTCACCCCTAGAGAAAATTAGGTTTCTGAAGTTAAATTATTTAGTAAATAATTGTATTTCTATTTAATCTAACAAAAAAAAACCTGGAGGTAATCGAACCTTGATTTATAGTTATAGCGCATGTTGCTTAACTACTACACTAAGGAACATTCATTGAAGTGATGACCCTAAAATCGTAAATAAAAATTGGTGCCAGAAGTCCTTGCTTGTTGGGTTCCTGCTTTGGGCCGGGCCTAGGTCTAGTTTTGCAATAAGGTGCCTATTGTAGATCAGAGCTCAAAGGAATTCGTTGTTGCGACTCTAGTAGAGCTTTTTTACGGGAAATAAGGTGCACTCACTTGTGAAGGTGAACATTTTTATTTAGGAATATATGAGGAAATGGCAACAGCTGTAATGAGGCTTTAGTTTGTCAATCAAAATTATTCGTCTACTTGACTTTCTCTAGCATGACTTGTTTGCCAAGCCTTCGTGTAATTTCCTTTGATCTTTCTCTATAAAAGTCAACTTTCTTTTTATATCAAATATAAAAAAAAAGTACGTACGGAATCAAGAAATTTAACATTTTCAGTATCTTTATCTTTATTTATGTTTATATATACCTTACATCTCAAATTATATATTACAATAGGAATCATCTAACATAAATAGATATTGAAGCAATAAAAAGAGTAACAAAGAGGAAAATATAATCAATTAAATAGAACTCTCATGATGGTGAAAGTATAGTTTTTGTAACTAGAACTAGAAAATAAACTACAAAAAATTAATAATAAGTTATCTTGAAACGGGAGAGAAGAAATCGCGCGCGTGGATCTCACTCTCGGCGATTTTTCTCTCTCAATTTTTCTTCCTCTTCTGATCACAATCCCTTGCGCCGGTGGTCGGGTTCTCCGTCGATTCCGGCGACGATGAGGACCCCAAGGCTCATGGTTCTTCATCCGTAACCTGCTGCATCTCTCTGTCAAAGCAATCTGACCAGAATCAAGGGAGAAGTGGAGGGGAGAAGCTTCTGCCCGACACCGACGGTAAGAGCTCTACCGGCGGTGTAGCGATGCAGAGTGGAAGACGGAGATCTGCGGTGAGGAACGAGAGAGACAAACAGTTAGATCTTGGGACCGGAGATTTTGGAGGTTTCACGGGATCTTAGTCGATGGGGGAGGTAGGCTCCGATCCAGCGAAGCTAAGCCACCGTCGTCGGTCTCTTTTTCTACTCCCTACTGTTCCTCTTTCTCACGTCCGAGCAAGGATCTCCTCGACAAAGACGAAATCGTATCTCTTCCTCCTTCTCAATACTTCTCTACGGTGGCGGGATGGAAACGGATCTTGGATCACCATCTCGTTCGGCTTGCGTCGTCCAGGCTCACCGGAGGTTGTGTTCCGGCGAGAATCTGCAGATTTGGACGGCGGCTCCGATCATGTTCTTTGATAGGAGATTAGGGTTTCAACACATGCCCGGTTTAGTTCGGTTTGTGAACCCGAGCCGGTTTTCGGTTTTTGATTATTTTGTTAGTGGATTGATGTTTGTGGGTTGGGCCTTTGGGATTTAGAGTGAGCCTATATCCGGAAATAGCCCATTGGGCACTTATTTATAACAATTGAATACCTTTTAACAAAAAAAAAAAAATAAACTACAAAAATTTCAGAGACCTTAAACCACAGCTGTCGTGGTTACTTATATCAATGTATCATGTATGTGTCCATAAACTATCTGACTGGCTTATGTTTTGGAAATCTCGATAAGTTACGCGTGAGGGCAAGTATGACATTTTTGAATATTGTGTGCGAGAGTTCATTGCTTTCAACATTATAGTGTGAAATCAAGTTGGGTAGGTGGATATTTTTAACTATAAAACTATATTGAATAAGTTAGAAAATTATAAGCTTTTTGGACAGCAAGATATACAATGACAAGAAAGGCACCATTCTTCGTAATTCTCATCGTAGCTTTGCTCCTTTTGTCTCCTCTCTTCTTCGGACAAGTAGAAGCAATATCGACCAAACAACCAAAGCATCGGAAGCTCGGTAAGTCAAATCCGGAACCAATAAATAACATCGACTAAGTATGTTAAGCGATTTTTTAGGTTTAGGTAGATCATACAATCGGATGAGAGCCTAGAGCCTAGTTCTTTTCTTTTGTATGCAAGACTCATAACTCTTTTGTGCTTTGCTTTAATTTCTCTAAAACATTAATTAGGGAATAGAGAAGGAGATGAAAATAGGAGTAATGAAATTGTTGTCCAAATGAAAGCAAGAGTGAAGCGAAGCAAGTCAAAAAGGGGACCCCAAAAAAAGGAACCTTATAAGAAGCCACCTTGTAGTCCCCCAACTCATCCAGCATAAGACATCATCATTAGCCTATTGTTTCCTCTCTTTTTAGAAATGCTTGTTTAATCAAACAACCCCCAAAAATAAACTGGAAAATCTTCTTCTTTATGTTTTTTTAATTTCTATGTAAATATGTCTATTCTTACTTTTGTATTCCTTTAACGTAGCCATCACAAGTTTGATCTTTCGGCAGATTAGCATAAGCATCAGAGACACTCTTCTAGCTAGACGGTATCGCAAAGGTTGTACAGACATCTGCTCTCTTAATTGTTTTCGCACGCTTAATAAACTCATGTTTCTTTGTACTAGTTCTCTAAGTTGCTTTAAACTTTTTTGGCCATAGAAGCTCCTGCCCCCAACCTATTGTAAATAACTTTGTTCCAATTTTGGTTATAGAATTCACACTGTATCAAAAAAAATATATTAAAAAATGATATACAAGGTAACAAGGTGTTGTTAGGGGTAATGATTTATCATTTAGGTATATGATTCATGTCCAAAGACTTATCGCATGGACTTGACCTTCATCTTCTCGGTTCAAAGACTTACCAGTTCAAAGACTTATCGTTTCTTCAAAGACTTATCGTTTCTTGTTAAAAGGTCAAGTCCCGGAAAAAAAAAACACACAAAAAAAGGTCAAGTCCATGTGCCATTAATCATGGTTTTTCGTTCCCTATTAGTATGTTTTTTCGGCACATTAAACCCAAAAAAAAGATCAAGTCCATGTGCCATTAACTATGGTTTAGTATGTTTTCTGTAGGCCCATTAAGCCCAATGTTTTTCGAACCGTCACATGGACATGGCACATTAGGCAACACCACGTCGGCACAGTTGACGGTCATATTGACGGCATCACGGCTCGTTTCTCCGATGACTATTTCGAACCGTTGTAACACGATTATCAATTTCTGGTACAGTAATATATAGTCACAGGCTCCGGATGTTGGTGTTGGTATCGGCCGTTATGCCTAACGTAAATGATGGCTTAAACATCCTTAACTACAAATGAAGTACGAAAACCTAGTTTAGTTAAACAATTAACGATGGTTCGAAACAATTACTCCTTAGAGTTCAAATATTCAACGAAAGAAAACATTGAAAGACTTTTTTCCCTTTCTTTTTTTCGGGTTAGAAGATAGACTTTATGTATTATGATCACATAACCCTTAGAAAGTAGTTAACATGGAAGGCTAAAACAATGAACAACGTAACTCGTACCAGCATAATATATATTTCCTTAAAAATAAATAGTAGACATTATTTGGACATGCAACTTTAAGTTACTACTCATCTCTTCTCCTTCATTTATTAGCCAGACTTTGCTACGGACCTTGACCTCTACGTGAATTTGAAGGTAATGCGCCGATTCGTGACGTAACCGGGGATTGGAACGATTCACCTTGTCCCCTGATTAGAAGAAGAAAAAGAAGAATCGAAAATAGTAGAAGAGCAACGTGTGAAGTCATTGTAACCATTATTGTATTGCCATCACAACATACATCAATTAATGATATATATAATAAAGGTAGTGACTAGCAATGGCGGACCCAGAAAAAATATTTACCCGGGTCATTTAAATATAAAACTATATTATTTAGTATATGGCATAATAATATTATTCAAGTACAATGAATCTGGAAAAAATATTGTGGTTTTCACTACTTTTCGACCAACAAAAAGCTATATAAAACAAAAGAAAGGAGATAAATTTATCAAAAAGTGTCAAACTGGGGAATCGAACATGGGTAATGGGGTGTCAATAAGCATAAAATTACCAAAACTGCTGCTTGCTTTTTAAGAACTCTAATACATAAACACAAATATAATTATTTTACCCAGGTCACTTGACCCTCCTTTCCCCTGAATGGGTCCGCCCCTGGTGACTAGTGATACCAAAAAAAAAGACAAAAGAGAAGACTTTTGAAAGTCTCAATGTCTCACACTTGCCAAGTAGATACACTACTTGTCTACTTGGCAAATTGTATTGGCTAACTAGATCTATAACAGAGACATGGTGGGTGGTAATGGCTAGTTCAGAAAGTGTTTTCTCGTCAACCTTCTAATTTCATTTGATTTCATTCTAAGAAATTACCTTTAGCCTTTAGTACCCTTTGGCGGTTTATATGGATATACTTGATCGCATCCTCATTGTCCTCTCTGGAAGAGAATCTTATAACAACAAGCCAAACAATAGCAATCCCAACTTGTAAAGCAGTTTATTTTATAGCCCTTGACAAGTTGACTTCATAGAAACGATGTGATGTTTTAATCCAACCCCATATCACTATTCATATTTATACCTGTAATTTTGTAAGGCCTAATGTAAGAGGTTATAGTTGTTTTTAGTGCCTTATTGATTCTCCTGATATAAATACCAAATAAGAAATTCAATAACTTATGACTAAATATGCAACATGACTATCTCTCAAATACTTAAGTAACTTGGAATCATTGTTAGAACCACCTAGACCGAAAAAAAAATCAGGTCAAATTACCTTAGCTAGTCACAGTTATTGGAGTTTACCAAAAGAGAGTTGAGCTGAATAATGGTTTGTTCCATTTCTCTTGATGTCAAATCTTAGATAGTAAGTCCATTTGAGCTAGGAACCTTTCTTGCATCAGTGGATAGTTGAGAAAGATATAAAGTATTAAGCCTGCAAAACTAAACAGAAAAAATGGTAACCTCAAATGTGAGACTTTGTTAGATTTTAGCAAACAGAGATAAGCTACTGGGTGATTACTAGTTACCACCTCAATTTCTCTTGCTGGTCCCTTGTAAGAGAAGTGGATATGAGAACTATATCTAATGTGGAAGAAGGATTCAATTAAAAATGACTTCATTTAAATGTAGATTTTTGGTATCGAATTTTCTAATAGAAGTCAAATATTTGTGTAGGCTATCAAGAACCAAAAATGCAGTTCAAGTTAGTTGGATTTAGACGTTCTAGTTCCTTTTTATTAAAATTTAAAAGTTTATTTGGATCAATACAAGCATATTTGGCAATTGTAATCAAATTAAAATATGTTCGCTATTTCGTGGTTTTTATTAAAAAGAAATAAGTATGGACGGATTTGAAGATGAATTTCAAAACCTCTGAAGATCCATAATTACTTCATTAGTTTTTTTTTTTTTGGTAAACATAAGGAATTCCATCTTATTTGGAGCTTGTTAGACTTAATGTCTCCTATAGTAGCATCCTTGCATCTCATCTTCCCCGGTAATCTTTAGCCATTCAAGAAACTCCACGAAAAACATGAGGTACAGGGGCGGATCTACATATGGTAAGTAGGGGGCAGTTGTCACCCATAAATTTTCTAATTTCCTTATAGATTTCTAAGAAGTTAATAGATTGCCCCTTTGAAGGTTATGATGTGCTAGTTTGTGACGTGCATAAATTGAAGCAACCAACCAGATGGAATCTGTAATACCCCACACGAAGTCGATATGATGTGCTAGTCAATACTCGTTTAAAGTATCGCATTAGCCTTTGGTTTCTACTTAGTATTCAAAATTAAATTAACAACTGTAAATAGATGAACTTTTAAGAAATCCGTTACTAATTGGAAAATAATGAAAACCGAAGCAATCATTTTAAACCTTAAGTATAACTTAAAAGAGGTTCTTTTCACAAAGCAACTCCCAAATCTTCTAGCTGACGGGTTAGCTAATTATGTTTTTTCCTTGTCTATTGGTTTTCATTCTTGTATTGTTGTTCCGGATGTTGTTGATTCGTTACTTAGCGACGACGTTATTGGGTCTGCGCGCCCAAGACGAGTATGCTCGTAGTTTTAATTTTCTTTTTATTTTAATAAATGGGAGCTAGACTCCCTTTTCATACCAAAAAAGAAAGCAACTCCCAAATCTAGATTGGGAAAAATGTCAAAAAAGTCATGAACTTTCAAATTTGGGACGATTTAATCTTGGACTACGATGAAGACATTTAAATCATAAAGTTTTTGTTGACTTTACAATTAATTAGCGAAGTTTGTTTGACTCGCCGTTTTAAACACATCGATTTCATTTTCTAACCCTAGAATCCCAATCTCTCTCTCTCGCTTCCCTCTGTTGAAATTCCGACTGATGATGGCTAAAACTCGTGGGGGAAGAGAAGAATTCCGGTTCGGCGGTCACCGCGACTGAGTCAAGCAGCAGCCACGGAAGCTCAGCTTCGCTTCTGTAGGATTTGGTCCGAAATTTTCCGTAGGATTTGGACCGAAATTTTCCGCGGCTGCTGCTTGACTCAGTCGCGGTGACCGCCGAACCGGAATTCTTCTCTTCCCCCACGAGTTTTAGCCATCATCAGTCGGAATTTCAACAGAGGGAAGCGAGAGAGAGATTGGGATTCTAGGGTTAGAAAATGAAATCGATGTGTCTAAAACGGCGAGTCAAACAAACTTCGCTAATTAATTGTAAAGTCAACAAAAACTTTATGATTTAAATGTCTTCATCGTAGTCCAAGATTAAATCGTCCCAAATTTGAAAGTTCATGATTTTTTTGACATTTTTCCCAATCTAGATTCATGACGCGACTAAACTTCATCAATACTCACACAGATCAATAGATTTAGATCACCTGGAAGAAAACACTAAGCCATGAGTTTTCCAACAACACCTCAACAAATCACATATAGAGTATCTTTCTCTAAAACAAGAATAGAGTATTTGCTGCATATGCATGATTTTGTTTGTGTACCATGCTGTATATTTTTCCATGTGAATATCTAATTTAGTGAAGGAATTTATATTTCCATTATACAAACGTTTGATCTATTATCTTGGGGTTATATATTATTATTTGGCATATTATATAATAATATATTCATGTAAAAACTGTCAAATCTTTTAATGTTTCATTTTAAAATACCCTGTTTTATATATATATATATATATCTTATATAATATGACAAGGTTTTTCTGTAAGGAGCCCTATTATCACGACATTTGTCACTTTCTTCTTACGACATGTGGCACATATTTTTTTTATTATGACATTTAATAGGAAAAATTTTCTTTCATACCACTTCTTTAATATCCCTACATTTATATATATATATACACCAATTAAAATATATAAAAAGTTTAAATGCAAAAATAATTAAAAATATTGGAATCATAGAATTTGTTCTTTCATACAATTTATTATCTACACTAAAATCTTAGAATTTTTTCTTTGATACAATTTATTATCTACAGTGTATATGTAAAGACCAACTTTATGCCATATTAGTGTAAATCATTTATATATTTTTTGGCTTCATATACCATATTTTCCTATAATTTTATATATTTGTTCCTTAGATTATTTTTTTGGCTTCATATATATTTGTTTATATTTTATCATCATAATAATAATAAATAAAACATTAAATTATTTCACAATAATATATTCTATTCTATTCTTTTGGGATCGTCTAATAATAATTTCTATTATATCAATGGTCTAAAAAATAATTACTACAACAGCTAATCTATTTTAGAATTAGTTTATACTGCATAAGATATTCAAAATTTAAAGAACATGTGTAAGAAAAAAACTAATTCAAGAATTGAAATCTCATAAACAAGAAATTATTCAAAATATACCAAATAAGATAATGTTAATCACATAATCAATTATATATGTTTATTTAAATGCATGAAAGAAAATGTGTTTTGTTTAAACATTAATTCCTATTATTGGCATATTAATTCTTTAAAATGTAACCATAACTCCCATCATATTTGACCAAAAAGGCAAAAACACACAGAAAAAACTCCCATGACATTAATACACATGTAACTGCTAAGAAAGATTATTAAGTGTCCTTAGATTATTTTTGATATATCACTCAGAAATAATACACAACTCACTTTAAATTACACCAAAAAAAAAGTTAGCCCAAAAATGACAAAGCTGTAACGTGTGATACTTAATTTTATGTCTAATTGAAAACTACAGTTAATATTCAATCAAATACCTTTCATTGTCGTTAGCATGTAGGTAGACTACATACAAAGGTAAATGCTATTACTGTATAACACATTTAATTCTACAAATGTAACGTAGCTCATGATGCTAAAACTACAATTAATTTTATTCACATATATAATATTTAAAGCAATTTATTATTGTTTTGACAATATAATTTTTTATAAATAGTACGACATGTTCAATACTAACCATCACATTTCAAGCCCCACAAATTTTGTAACATTTTTCTATTCACTTAATAGTTTCTAATCTTCTTTTCTTCTTTTTTGCGTATTCTTTTTTTTGGTCAGTTCTTTCTTATGTTATGTTTGTAGATCTGGATATTTTTTAATATTTTCGAAAGTCATATGTTAAGGTGGTGACTATCTTAAAGTCAGTTAAAATATTCGAGGTAAGATGTCATTCTTTCTAGGTTTAGTTTGTGTTTGTTTATTTTTATATTGTTTCCAACGCACAAAAATTTGATTATCTATCTTTCGTTTATAGTTATTAATGAAAAATTTATTGCACAAAAAAAAATGGGAATGAAAAGAGTCTAATTCAAAAATAGATAGTTTGACAATGGATATGAAGTATAGTTAAAAATAATATAGTTTTATTTTTTTTACAGTGTGACAATTATTGTATAGATGGGTGGTTCAAATTCTTGAGTCTATTCACGAACAACCCAAACCAACAATTGGTTTGGAGATCGTTCAAGAGAGAACGACATGGCATATAGTTTTTCAAACATAAATGTTTTTTTTTCAAACATAAATATTAATAGTATTAAAATTATATTTTTACAAAACTATCATTAAATTCTAATTGTATATTATCATATTTAATTCCTTAAAATAAAACTGTAATTCTTATGCTATTTAATAAAATTGGCTTTATTTATCCCTAATCAAACAACAAATATAACCCATTTAATCATATACATTAATCCACCCTTTAATACTAAATTGTAACCTAAATAATATAAATTGTATGATATATTTTCTCCATTCAATACATGTAACTCCCATAATTATAATTAATAATTTATGCATTTTCTAATGTTACATTTAAATACTAATTTACTATCATGTATTTCATCAACATAAGATTAACACAATAACACCCTCTATTTTCATATATTTATATATGATTATGAATTGTGAGCTATTTAAATAGCTACTCAGTTTTTCATAATCACTTATTAGAATTCCGAATCTCATATAAATTTTTCGAAAAAGATATCCTACATGCTACACATATATAAAATAAATTACTATGAAAACATAGTCTACACATGTGCCAAATTTTATTTCTTCTTTCTTTAAGATAAGTTATTATGAATTTTTTATTTATTAATGTGGTATAAATTGCAGAAAATATATATTTAATAGTTTTAGCAGTTTCAATAATTACTACGAGATTATATATATAAAAACATATTTATTATCTTTTTAAAGTTGAAATTAACATATATAAGATGTTCGATCTAATATATTTGTTTTTAGCAATATGTGCCATATTGTCTTATATTGTTTTATTTTTGCACTTTAAAATAAATATTTAACATCATGTTATTAATAAACAGATTAATGCGTATATAGGGGTGTCAAAATGGGTAACCTAGCCCCTAACTCAACTCATTATCTACAGAGCCGTGCCAAGGTCAATGGTTGCCAGAGGCGGTCAAATGAAATTTGCCCCAATTCACAAAACAAAGATACTTCTACAAAGCTAGAGCTCTAAACTGTCTTTTTTTCCCATGTAAGCAAATCGGTTCCTGATTGGCTCTCCCTATCGGATAGTCTCTTTCCGACAACTTAATAGAAATGGTGTTCGAGGAAAAAAAAAAGATGCTTCTACAAAGATAAATTGCCATATGATGAAATTACGTCAAAACCAAAACATAAAATTAGTTCTAAAACGTAATTCTTCTCCCTTTCTCTCCAACAAAATTATTAGCCAAACATTCATAGTCAATTTCCCTAACCAATTCTCTTTCGATAGATAAGATCGCCAAGTCACTCAATCATTTTTCATGATTATTAAGTAATACATTATAGTTTTAGTTATAAGATGTATTGTATTATTATCAAAATTTGAAATACTATGAAACATCTAATATATTTTTATATACAATACAATTTCTATAATGCATAACTTGATAATCATTAACCTAAATTTATAATACTTTGTTCTGTTTAGTTTCCTAATTCTTTTAATATTTTTCTACTTTAATTTTATTTTTCTTATTACTTAGATAAATGCAAGTGATCTTTCAATATTGGGCATATTAAACTAAAGGTATCTTGTAGAAAAATATGCTTCTAAGTTTTTTTCAAAAATTTGAGGACGTAGGCGAAGGTTTCTTTGTTATACCTTGAGGCACGGCTCTGATTATCTAATGAGTTTACAGTTAAATGAGTTAATAGTTGACCCATTAAAATAATAAATTAATTAATAATGAATATAAAAACAACAATATTCATCATCATTTGGTGGGAAAATCACGGATTTACATTTTTAGCAAAAACGTTACAAGTTTAGGTTTTTGGCGGGAAATTTGCGGATTCACAATTTTTTTTCGCTGAAATTTGCGGATTCACACTCCGAGTATACATTTTATAAATTATTTTTTAATGATATTTAACTTGCCTACATTTTAAATAATTACTCCAACATTTCGTATATTTAAAATCAATTTACATGCACCAAAACATGGTCAAAGAAACCTTATGATCTAATGTTCATTTTAATAAAAAGATAATGCAACATATAAAAAAGATTGAGAATTGAAAGATATGAAGAAGAAAATAGATATAAACTATCTTGAAAACTAATTTATATTCGAGTATATTATATATAAGCCAATATAAGGTAAGAAGAGAATAGATGTTGGTAGACGATGAGTGAATCATAGAAGATAAAAAAAAAAGTTGTAATAAAAAATGTGAGAAATGTTTTACTACTTTGAAAGATAATGCACATGAGTAAAGTAAAATCTTTAAAAATTCAAATGATTATATTTATATTTAAAAGAAAAAAAAATTGTATTGAATCACCTATATTTTCTATATATCTATTGGTTTATGTATGTTTCAATAAAAAATAGTTTAAATAATTTATTTGTACCACAGTTCCTGATTAACATTATATTATTAATTAATTAAATATGAAAAAACTCAATAATTTATTTTAATTTTCAAAAGGATATTTTGTTAATAGAAATTAAATTAGTCAAATATGACATAAAATACTAAATCGTTGAGACATAGCGACAAGAAAAACTTGATCTAAGTTTACATGATATATGAAATTTAGCCGTTTTATATTTTCTATTTTTTTGGTTATTGTAAAATACACTTTCAGAAATTAAAAGATAACAATAAAATATGTAGGCTTCTTAAATAAACATATATAATTTATTATAATAACATAAGAATATATCTATTCAATTTATGTTATCATATTTTTTTTGGCTATAAGTAAAACAAAACCAAAATCAAAATTCAAAATCTTTCAGAGACAAATTCTGAGACACTTAACCTACTTTTTATTTTCTTCTTTATGGTGCTTTTCAACTTGCCTCCATGAACTTTTTTGTTTTACACGTGTTATAATGTGTTAAAAGAACCAATCCTTTCACACTATATAATTTTGTTTAGATATAAAATAATGACATATTAAAATTGAAGGATCAGACTACTTTGTAAATAGAAGGTTATATAACGGATATATTTTTCTATTATATTTTAACAGTATATATATATATAGATTTAAATTAGGAAAACAATACAATTTGATGATGTTTGAACTTTGATCTCCTAAGTGCGGTTGCTAAGTTTTGGTGGAGTTCTAATGGCGAGTCGAAAGAAATGCACTGGATGGCTTGGAATAAGCTGTGTAGTAGTAAATCGGAAGGTGGTGTAGGATTTCGGAATGTAGATGATTTTAACTCGGCGTTACTAACAAAACAATTATGGCGTTTGATTACGGTTCCTGATTCACTTTTTGCAAAGGTTTTTAAAGGACGGTATTTTTGGAAATCCAATCCATTGGATAATATAAAATCATACTCTCTTTCTTATGGTTGGAGAAGTATATTGTCAGTTAGATCTCTGGTTATTAATAGAGTCGGTTCTGGGGCGTCCATCTCAGTTTGGGAGGATCCATAGATACCAGCTCAATTCCCGAGACCAGCAAAAAGTAATGGTTCAATTATTAACCCATCTTTGAAAGTTAATAGCCTTGTCGACACCCGGTCAAATTTTTGGAACATGGATCTCTTGAGGGAGCACTTTGATCCTGAAGATGTCGCGCTGATTAGTGTCTTGCCTTTGGGTGCGTAAACCAAAGAGGATACCCTTGGTTGGCATTACACTAAATCTGTAAAATATACGGTTAAATCTGGTTACCATACGACTCGGATAGAGGATTTGGATGTCTGTTCATAATCTTTTGGCCCGAATATAAAACCTCTAAAAGCATATGCTTGGAAGGTGCAGTGTCCACCTAAGCTACGGTATTTTTTGTGGCTAATTTTATCAGGTTGTGTACTGGTTACGGAGAATCTGCGAAAGAGAAGTATAAATTATGATACCGGATGTGTTAAATGTGGTACCATAGAGGAAACAGTTAACCATACACTTTTTGAATGCCATCCAGCGAGACAAATTTGGGCTCTTTCTCAAATTCCTTCGGTCCCGGGGATTTTCTCTGCGGCTTCTATTTACGAGAACTTGGATCACCTATTTTGGAGAATACCTTCAGAGGTAGAATCATCTTCTTATCTATGGATAATTTGGTACATTTGGAAAGCAAGGAATGAAAAGATCTTTGACAATGTGGATAAAGATCCATTAGAGGTCTTACATTTAGCGGAGAAAGAGGCGCAATCGTGGCAGCTAGCTCAAAATGAGCTTCATACTTATAACCATGGTTTTTTAGATAATGAAAATCGAAACCGAGTGAGGGAAATATCTTATTCAGGATATCGTTGTTTCATAGATGGATCATGGAAAGGAACCGATACTTTTTCAGGAACAGGATGATATTGTACATCATCAAATGGAGAGATGTCAACCATGGGAGTTGCCAATATCCGTAGAAGTCTATCTCCTCTACATACAGAAGTCGAAGCTCTTCTTTGGGCGATGAAGTATATGATTGGTGTTGACAACCAATATGTAGCTTTCTTTACAGACTGTTCAGATTTGGTGAAGATGGTGTCTTTTCCAACCGAATGACAGCTTTTTCAGTGTATCTGGAGGACTTTCAGAGTGACAAGAAAGAATTTTCAACCTTTTCTCTATCTTTAATTCCTCATAGCTCAAATGTAAAAGCAGATAAATTGGTTCCTTTGAGCTTTAATTTAAGCTGTTGACAAAAAAAATGGTAAATAATATCAAAATTTCATATGTTTTAAGTGCTTGCATGGAATTTATCTACTAATTTTTTAACATTTAATATAAAACTTATGTAGAAAAAAATATATCAACAACACTTAATCCAAACAAACTAAGTGTGTAGGTTATAATTTTTATTAATGAACACTAGAATTTGATCTATTATTTCGAGACAATTGGTAATAGATGTATTATCACAAAAAAAATTGTGGTATATATTAAATTTTTTTTATTATATAATGTTTTTAAAACATAATAACAATACAAATGTACTTTCCATATATTATTTTATGTAAACTTCGATCTGTATACAAAATAACTGAATGCATAACCCACGCATCGCGTGGGCAACTTTCTAGTATATATATATATTTACCTAATTTTTTACTTGTACAATTTTGTATACTCCGACAATTGACATTTACCTAAATAAATTTGTATTTCCTGGTTCCTACCATTTACCTAATTCACTCGTACAAAGATACTCAATGGTAAAACTTATGAGATAATGTAGATAGATAGATTATTATCTCCAGTAAAAACCATCAGCCATTTCATTCATATTAATTATAACGTAAGATATAAGATTTAATTAAGTTTAGTAAACGCTGGGTCTGATTGGTAACCAAAAGCTGTACAAATTTTTTAGCTGTAAGCTTTACCGGAATAGTGCAAAGCTGTATGAAAGAACTGTACGAGAAAACTGTACAAAAAAGCTGAGAGTAAAACTGTTTGTAACGTTTTTGATAAAGTTTTTGTGATTGGTACCTGTCAAAACTGTATGTTTTATAAAATTTTGTACAGCTTTGTAAAGTTGTTACCAATCAAACCCGCTATTTATTTAATAAAACAAAAGGTTCAGGCGAGATGTGACATTGATATCTAATCTTGCAAATCAGATTCCCAGGCCAACTTCTACAACACTTCTCTTTTCGAATGTTCAGAATATAGTGTCCCATCTTAATGTATTAATCACTTCTAATGAGTCCTAAGAACATCTATATTGTCTTTCTCTCCCATTTGTCGGACCAAAATATGAATGATCACCGCTTTGCCCAATTCTTTCTAGTAAAAATGTTATGGTAGTGACATGGTAATGGTCATGGTCTATTCAAAGCTCTAAAAAGTGTTAGATTCAAATCAAGTGATCAGATAACAGATAAACGTCTCAGTCGTTTAGTTGTTTAGTTTCCGTCTTGGTGCCATTTAGTATGGTTTCTCTTATTTTATATAATTATAAAATGTTTCGTTTATTTTTCTCTATTTTCACGTTTTAGGATTGGTAACCGTGAATCTTTAACTTTTTGGTTTTAATTTTTTTTTTAATACTGGATTTTTACTGTCTTATGAATGTACTTCTCATTTTTAATGTATTAGGTGGTAGGAATTAGTCTCGCTAATGATGAATCAATGCGTGATACGTAGATGCACAACTAAATAATGCATGTCGATTTTAAAGATATACGGATCTATATAATTTGTTGAAATCAACATAATTACTTGACACATGTTGCAAATTTTCTAAAGAATTTTTATCAAAAAAATTAAAATTCTAAAGAATAAAATCAATGGCATGACAAAGGAGAACCCTTAATCAAATACTACTAGTACTAGTAAGTCAAAATATGTGCGGTCCACCGCCGACAGAATAGTAATGCCAAAAAAAATTAATTTGTTTACTAGGTTTATATAGTAAGATGATTATAGAATCGTATTAGTTAAGGGCTTGATTGGTTCTCCCGCTAGCACCCTCCTAGCGGTTGCTAGCGGTCGGTTGCGGTTGTTAGCGGTTGGTACCAATCATAGAAACCGCTCCGTCCCGCTTCGAACCGCTCGAAATCGCTGAATTTCAAAAGCTCCTTCCCGCAAGCGTTTGCGGTTGCGGGCGGTTGCGGGCGGTAGCGGTTGGATTTAAAAAAAAAAAAAAAAAAAAAAAAAAAAAAAAAAAGAAAAAAAGAAAATCAAACATTTACTTATAATTATTATAATATATATTAATCCTATATATATCTTTCATCTTTGTATCACTTTGTATCACGTTCTCATCAGAAACCCTAATAATATTCTAAAACTCTATTCTCTCAATGTCTTCCACCCAAACTGATGAAAATCAATAACCAAATGTAAGTATCATATATCCTTTTATTCATTCATCACCTCATGTGTAACTTTTTGAATATTTTTCATGGAATCGTTTTTTTTATTTTTATTACGTATTGCTTTGCTTTTTGATTGAATATATGTTTCGATTTGTTTTCTCGAATAGAAACTCACTTGCTTTTTGATTGAATTCAACGTTATTTACAGTTTGTCCCATTACTTAATGCAATTTTTTATGTTAAACCAGATGCATAAAGTACTATCTTGTTACAAAATTTCTTTATTTTTGAATAATTATTTAGTACTTTATTTATGGTTTTAATTATTAAGCATGTTCAAATTTTTCTAATATTATCATAATAATATATTGGTGTTTTTATTTCTTTTTTTTTGTAATATTTTTTATTTATTTTGGTCATTTTTTTATTTAACTGCTATCGCACCCGCTGGTTTACCAGTCATAAAACTCCCGCAAACGCACTCATTTTCAAACGCTAAACCAGTCGTTCAAAACGCTTGATAACGCTTAAAGCCGCAACCGCCCGCTTCCGCAAACTCCCGCAACCGCAACCGCAACCGCTGCGTTTAAACCAGTCAGGCCCTAATTTATTTACGATGATTTTTACTGCTGAACCTTTCTATTTACACAATTTTCTCCTATAAGGTTATTGTATATAAAAAAAAACTAATGATAGTATTATTATTTAACTTTTCGTTTAAAATATATAGGTATATTAGATCATTCAACATATTAGAAGTCACAGCTTACTATGTCAATTGGAAAAAACAACTTGCTCCCCTTTTTTGGGCTTAAGACTCTCTTTCTGAACCAGTGTCTTCCATTAGGTTAGAAAGAGCTTTGACCAGATTAAAACACTATCTCTTTCGACTTTTTCATCCTGTTTTGCCTTTGTGTAGCCGTTTTTGCTCTGTTTCTCTTAAGTCTTGAAATTTCGAGGTGATTTTCTTCCGAATTGTTGCGTGTTGCTTCTGTTCTTGTTCGTGGCGTCTTCCCGAGCTGCTTGTGTTTGAAAGATCTGGGTTCGTTTCAATCTGAGTTTCGCTAAGTCTTTATAGTTCGATTTGAGTTTCTTCCGTTATTTCGTGAGCTCTTGGTGTTCTGGCTCACGGCGTCTTCCTGAGCTGTCGGCTGGTGTTTTGTTTCTGAGCTCTCCGCCGTCGGAAAGTTCTGTTCTGAAGCTTTTCGTTTTTCAGATTCAAAGTTTGTGTTTGGTTTAAGTTTGCTTGTAGCTATGTCTTCTGCCATGGACAAAGCGCTGATGGCGATGTCTTTAGAAGAGGAGGATGTTCCGTTTAATATGCCCGACCTTCCTTGCTTCTCTTCCTGCAAAGAAAATGTTTTGAGTTTAGTTGGTCGGACTCTAAACCCCGATTGTCAACCGATGAAGAACTTGGTGCGTGATCTTCCCCGAAAATGGCAAAAGTTGGGAAGGGTTAGGGGTGTGGCTCTTTCCAAGGAGAAATTCCAATTCTTCTTCAATTCGGAGCATGATTTAGAAGAGGTCTTAGAGAAAGGGATCCATACTTTCAACGAATGGTCACTGGTGGTGGATAGGTGGTATGAAAATCCACCAGATGATTACTTACAGTTCACTCCGCTTTGGATTCGTATTTGGAATCTGCCAATCAATTACTATACTGAAAAAGCGATCACGGCTTTGGGAGATCAGATTGGGAGGGTTGTTGAGGTTGCTTTTGACACTACAAAATCCCAGATTGAAGATTATGTGAGGGTTAAGGTGATTTTTGACGTGTCTAGGCCGCTGCGTAGATCAAAGATAGTCAATCTCCCCAAAGGTGGTACTGCTAATGTGTTTTTTGAATATGAAAGAGTTCAAAAAAGGTGTTACGAGTGTCAGAGAATGACGCACGAGAAAGACTTCTGTCCTGTTCTTATAAAGAGAAGACAGGACTCCTCTGATGCTAGAAGAGCTGGTGTGCCAGTTGCAAAGCCAAAGAAAATTCCGGTGCTTAATGATTCTGACCCATTGTTTGGGATTTTGAAAGAAGATCAAGTTGGTATTGATCCAGTTACTGGTAGACATAGAATTGCAAAAGAGGTTCTCGATGGTATGAGGCAGTATATGCGTGTTTCAAGCGAAGAAGAAAGATTGCTTAGAGCTGATAAGGTTAGACTCTCTGTTAGAGATGTTGAAAAAGATCCTTTGGCTGCAAAGTCTATTCTGAGGTTGGAGCCTATTCCCATTTTCCATCAAGATTTAAATAAAAGCAAAGGTGTAGTGTTTGATTATGTTTCTCCTGCTGGTTCTTCTGAGCTTGGTACCGTTGCGGCTAAGGATGCTTTGGCAACTGTTGGGGCTAGCAGTTCTAGAGATGATAGCTTATGGAGCTTGGGCCACGTTTCTTCTTCTTCTTTGGAGGGATCAGGTTGCTTTTTAGCTCTTTCTCAGCCATTTCAAAACAATTCAACGGTGTATGGATCTAATCCTTTTGAGGTAGGATCTTCCGGGATTGTTTTGAAAAAGGCAAAGAACAAGCCAAGGAATCGTCCAACAAAATTTGTCAGAAAGCTGAAACCATTGGGAGCTGAGAGGGGTCAAAAAGATAAAAGAAAAGCAGTTGATGTGGGTACAAGCACTGTAAAATCGACAAAGCTTAACCCACAAGAGGTGAACCCAAAGGGGGGTTTGCCTAACGCCCAATGAGCATAATCAGCTGGAATTGTCAAGGACTGGGACGGTCTCATGAATTGACAATTCCTCGTCTCAAGGAGTTGCGTAAAAAACACTTCCCTGAGATGTTGTTCTTGATGGAAACGATGCACAAGAGAAATGTTTTAGTTGATCTTCAAGTTTGGTTAGGTTATGATCAAGTTTTTACTGTGGACCCGATTGGAAGATGTGGAGGGCTTGCAGTTTTTTGGAAGGATAGTGTAAAGGTGGACTTTAAGTTTTTTGATAAAAATTTGTTGGATGCTCAAGTCCAGTTTGGAGCTGCCAATTTTTTTGTGTCTTGTGTTTATGGAGATCCTGATAGAAGCAAAAGGTCTGTGGTTTGGGAAAGGATATCCAGAATTGGTATTGGAAGAAGAGATAGATGGTGCGTTTTGGGTGATTTCAACGAGTTAATGCACAATGGTGAAAAACTGGGAGGGCCTAGAAGATCAGACAATGATTCCAAAGACTTCAACGAGATGATCAGAGCTTGTGGGCTGACCGAAATGACTGGTAATGGTAACAAGTTCACTTGGGCTGGTAGGAGAGGTGACCACTGGGTTCAGTGCAGACTGGACAGAGCTTTTGGGAATGATGATTGGTTTAAGACTTTCCCGGTTTCAAACCAAACTTTTTTGGACATGAGAGGATCTGATCACAGACCCGTCCTTGTCAAGCTGATGTCTTCTCAAGACTCTTACAGAGGGCAGTTTCGGTTTGATAAGAGATTTTTGCACAAGGCTGAGGTGAGAGAAGCTATTGCTAAGGCTTGGATTCCTAGATATTCTGGTTTTAATCTTTCTGTTGCAGAGAGACTTAGAGTTTGCAGAAAAGCTTTAAGTTCTTGGAAGAAAAAGAACTCTTTGAATTCACAGGACAAGATTCAGCAATTAGAAGTGGCTTTAGAGAAAGAACAATCTGATTGCTGGCCAAATCTGCAGAAACTGTTTCATTTAAAACGTGATCTGGCAAAAGCTTATAGAGAGGAGGAGTCCTATTGGAAACAAAAGAGCAGGCAGAAATGGTTAAGGAGTGGAAACCGCAATTCTAAATACTTCCATGCTGCGGTGAAGGATAATAGACAAAGGAAGCGGATTGAAAGACTGAAGGATGTTAATGGCAATATGCAGAAATCTGAGGCAGCAAAAGGGGAAGTCGCTGCGGCCTATTTTCAGTCCCTCTTTACTTCTTCTAATCCTTCTAGCTTCCACGATTGGTTTGCTGGTATGTGCCCTCGTGTTACTGATCACATGAATGCTGAGCTGATTAAAAAGGTTAGTGCAGAGGAAATCAAAGAGGCGACTTTCTCTATTAAACCTTCTGCTGCCCCAGGTCCTGATGGGATGTCAGCAATGTTTTTTCAGTACTACTGGAGTATTGTAGGTCCTCAAGTTATTGCTGAGGTTCAAAAGTTTTTTGTTGATGGTGTTCTTCCTGCTGAATGGAATTATACGCATCTGTGCCTTATTCCGAAGACCCATCATCCTACAGAAATGGCTAACTTAAGACCAATCAGTTTGTGTTCGGTCCTTTACAAAATCATTTCCAAGATTATTGTGAAGAGAGTTCAGCCCTTTTTGCCTTTAATTGTGTCTGATACACAATCAGCCTTTGTATCCGAAAGACTTATCACAGACAACATCTTAGTGGCTCATGAATTGGTCCATAGCCTGAGGGTTCACCCTGTGATTTCAGCTGAGTTTATGGCGGTTAAGTCGGACATGTCAAAAGCATATGACCGAGTGGAATGGAGCTACCTTAGGTCCCTACTCATTGCTTTGGGTTTTGACATCAAATGGGTTTCTTGGATCATGACTTGTGTCTCAACAGTGAAGTATTCGGTGCTTATTAATGATAATCCTTTTGGTATGATTATTCCTCAAAGAGGATTGAGACAAGGCGACCCGTTGTCACCCTTTCTTTTTGTTCTCTGCACTGAAGGTTTGACACATTTATTGAACAAAGCTCAAAGTGACAAGAGGTTAGAAGGTATCCAATTCAGTCCTGACGGCCCTGCAGTCCACCACCTGCTGTTTGCGGACGACTCTCTCTTCCTCTGCAAAGCATCTTTAGATCAGTGTCTTGTCCTCAAGAACATTTTATGTACTTATGGCAAGGCGACTGGGCAGACCATAAACCTAAGTAAGTCTTCTATTACTTTTGGAGCAAAGGTAGTTGATGTGAATAAAGTGTGTATTCAAAATTGCTTGGGAATCTCTGCTGAGGGTGGGGCTGGGACATATTTAGGGCTGCCTGAGTGTTTCAGTGGTTCAAAGGTTGACATGCTGGATTATTTAAAGGATAGACTTAAGTCCAAGCTTTCAGGATGGTTCTCAAGATGTCTATCCCAAGGTGGAAAAGAAGTGTTATTAAAATCAGTGGCTTTAGCAATGCCGGTTTTTGCTATGTCTTGTTTTAAGCTTCCTAAAACGACTTGTGAAAATTTGGAAAGTGCAATGGCTTCTTTTTGGTGGAATTCTGAGGAACATTCTAGTAAGATTCATTGGCAAAGCTGGGAAAGATTGTGTCTTTCAAAAGATCTTGGTGGATTGGGGTTTAAAAACATTCAAACCTTCAATCAAGCCTTACTCGCCAAACAAGCATGGAGGTTGTTGCAGTCACCATTTTGTCTCCTCTCTAGACTCATGAAGAGCAGGTATTTTGTTGAGTCTGAATTTCTTGATGCTGCTATTTCCCAACGGCCTTCTTTCGCATGGAGAAGTATTTTGTTTGGTCGTGATCTCTTGGTGAAAGGTTTGTGCAAAAGAGTGGGAAATGGTGCTTCTATGTTTGTGTGGACTGACCTGTGGCTTGAGGATGATGGCATGCGGGCTCCTTTGAGGAAAAATCCTTTTTTCAATGTTGGTTTAAAGGTTTGTGACCTAATTGATCCAAGCAAAGGGTTCTGGGATTCTGATATTCTTGATGAGCATTTTTTTCCGCAGGACATCTCTTTAATTAAAGCTATCAAACCAGTTTTTGCTGAGGAGGATTTTTATGTTTGGAAGTATAACAAAAGTGGCGATTTTTCTGTTAAATCGGCTTATTGGCTAGCTGACCAAGAAAGGAGTGTTCATTTGATTAAAGAAGCTTCTGTTTGTCCTTCCACGCTTGACCTGAAAAAAGAAGTGTGGAATTTGCAAACTGATCCAAAAATAAAGATTTTCCTTTGGAAAGTGCTTAGTGGAGCATTGCCTGTGGCTCAAGCACTGAACAACAGAGGAATGAGTGTAGAAGATACCTGTCAGGTCTGTGGTGTGGAGGGTGACTCAATTAATCACTCTCTGTTTTTGTGTTCTCAATCTCGACAGGTTTGGGCTCTTTCAGATTTCCCCTCTCCACACCTTGGTTTCTCTGGTGGTTCAGTATTCTCCAATATCTTTCACTTGCTGAGCAACAAAAATAACAAGGATTGGCCTATTGAGTTGAGATTAAGTTTTCCTTGGATTATTTGGAGGATATGGAAAAATAGGAACTGTTTCATTTATGAAGGGAGGAATTACACAGCCCTGGAATCGGTTGAAAAAATCAGAGCTGATGTTGCTGAATGGTTTGAAGCCCAATGTGTTGACACCGATGGTGTTTCTGTGCTTAATCATTCTGTTCTTAGGGCTGCTCAGAGAAGTGATCTGGTGACAGTGAAAGTTTGGGAAAAACCACCGTGTAATTGGTTCAAATGCAATGTTGGTTCTGCTTGGTCCAAAAGAAATCAGATTGCAGGGGGTGCTTGGGTTTTAAGAGATGAGTTGGGAGTGGTGCTTTTTCATAGCCGTAGGGCTTTCTCTGGTATTAGAAGTGCTGAGGATGCAAAGTTAAGAGTTCTGTTGTGGGCAATTGAAAGCATGGCCAGTCACAAAGTGGTGAGAGTGGTTTTTGCTTGTCAAGAGAAATGCTTGGTGGAGTCAGTTCTTAGGCTGATGGCCTGGCCTTCTTTTAAAGCTCAAGCGGGAGCTTTAAAGAGTTTTTTGCGTTCCATTCCGGAGTGGAAGTTGTTTCTGGAAACAAAGGCTACAAACAGGGGAGCAAATCTTATTGCTCAAAGTGTGACAGGAGATCTGAGGTTGCAATCTTATGTTGCTTTGGGTCCTCCAGTTTGGCTTTCTAGTGTTTTTGAATCTGAAAGGATTTGCCTTACTGTTTGTTAATGCAGGTTCTTCCGTGGTTTCTATTTCTTTTGTGAACTGCATTTTTTGTATAGAACCCCATGTGTTGGTATTGGTGGTTTAGTATAGGTTGTGTTGGCCTGGGAGTTTTTGTTCTCCTCTTGGTTCTAGTTCCTCGTGTCTGTATCTGTTGGTTGCCATTTTATGGTCTTTTCAATATATTTCTACCAGACGACCAAAAAAAAAAAGATCATTCAACATATTATTATGTGTGTAGTGTTATTGATGTGTAACCATTTAGATTAAAACTCGCATGTTATGAAAAAACAAAAGACAAATAATTTCACATATTTTATTATTTCATATTTTGAGATTAATCTGAAATATTGGTAAGACAAAATGTATGGAATATAACTTATTCGAAAACATGTTTATCCATATTGACTAATTGATATATCACACCAATTTTGAAGTCTACCAAGCGCGTAAAGAAAAAAAGAACCTTGCGAAGATGATAGCCTATAATGGGAGGCGTTAGACAAACTTTCCGAGGGTAAGGTATTTAAGGCATTACTACATCTTCGTAATTAAATGTGTGGGTTTCGATAGTGTGTAAAAAGAAGAATAGTTTTGACACACCGATTACACACATGACTTCTGCGAAAAAGTAACATATGGACACCAAATGTGGTTAGTTTAACCGGTAAAGATCCTAAGCAAAGCTTAGAGGTCGCCAGTTCGAGTAACACTTGGAACGAAACTAATAATACATGATATAGTTTCGGGCCTAGGGGATTACGGGCTTTGACCGAGAACCTCCTCGTACTAAAAAAAAAGTAACATATGGACATTCTTTTTTTTTATATATGTGGATGTCGGATTCGCACACTTGAATATTTGTTTAACTAGTGGGAATGATTATTCTTGAGGACAAAAATATGATGAAAAAGCTATGAATTGCAATAGGAATGACTAAAGTGTATTTGCTAGAAAAATTGCGTATGCTTTACATGGCTATTAGCCCTCTTGTTTATATTGACAAACGACATTTAACTCTCAATTAAACATAATTATTCTCTCTTAAATGTGTCCGTTTTGGTCTTCGAGTTTTAATGCTCAACGTTTGAATTTGAATTGATTCCGATCTTCATGGGCTTCGCCTTTTGGCCCAATTCACCCGTTCTAACTTTGACTTCGATTCCGAGTTATATCCCGAGGTGTGACCACTCCGGGCTCTCTTTATGGTGACGCCCACTTCGATTATACCCTGTAAACCATGGGCCTAATGGGCCTTATCCTCTGTGGGCCTTCATCCTGATTACGTGGCGATCTTTGGTTGGTCCCGGTCTACTGATGCGGGATCCGACACCAACAATTAGCCCCCCAAGTCTTTCGAAGTGCTTATTTCAATTCGGAAGACTTTAAACGTTTTAATGACCAAAGATTGCGCTTGTGGGATCTTCTGATTTTCCCGCCAAGATCTTGTCAGTCCTTAAATTTCGGTATTACCCATATTCGATCGCGTGACATCTGTCACCATCATGACCGTATCTTGATTATTTACTATTAAAACGGGGAAAAACCTTTCCACTTCCCCCACGACTACCGAGGCGGTTCCATCATTACCACTTAGTTTGCGTGAGGTAACCTTTCTTTTCATCTTTATCTTTTGGTAAAAATTTTCTTTGTTTTTCCCTGCCAAGTCTTTCTGTCTCTTTCACCAAACTTTTTCTTCTGGAACTTGAGTTTTCCCATTTCCTTCGATGTCTTCCGATTCCGACAGACCTGAGTCCCCGTCTTACGACGGGAGACGTTCTAGCCTTGACGATTGCACCCGTCCTAACGATATTGCCGGTCCTCACTACAGATCTACTTGTACCATTCAATCCCTTCAACGATTGAAAGAACTCTGCCGACTTCCACCTGACGTGATGGCGGAATCGAAGTTGGCCGATCCTACGGAGTCCCCGGAGGACCACCGTGATGGTTACTTTTGCGTTTATGAAATTTACTTCAAGGGCTGTGGATTGACCTTCCCTCTTCCCGAAGCCTTAGTTCGGTACCTGGCGGCCCTTGAGATCGCTTGGCCTCAGCTATCCCCCAATCTCCTCCGAACCATCCTTGGAATCATAACCGTTGCGGCGGAAGCTGGCTACATTATTGGGGTTCCCGAGCTAAATGAACTTCTAAGTGTGAGAAGTTCGTCGAAGAAGGCAGGGTACTTTTCGGCGTATCCGAACGCTAATAGGAACATCATCTCGCACCTCCCGAACAAGGATGAAAACTGGCACCATCCTTGGTTTCTGATTAAGAAAACCCCTGCTTCGATTGGAAGTCTCTCCGATGTTCTTCCATCGAAGTGGTCTGCAAAGCCTGGTAGAAAATAGGTCACAGACACTTTCTCAATCACCCTGTTATTTTGCTAATCAAACTTGTTGTTTCATTTTTGCAGCCTTCATTGCTCTAATTCTCCCAACTGAGGAATTCGTCAATTTCTTCAAGACAATCCTTAGAGGGGAAACCCTTTGGAATTCCTTTACTCTCGATCGGTTCATTGAAGCTAATCGAAAACTCAGGATGAGTCCGCCCAATCACCTTCATCGACTTCCGCCTCCTCCTTCAATTCAGGGATTATCAGCTCGGGCCCTTGCTGCCCAGCGTAAGAAGCTCTCCAAGCCGATAGCAGAGGCTTGTGACGAAAACAAAGCGTTTCTTGCGGCCGCCATTGATAAGAATGACTATTGCAGGACTTTACTGGTTGACGACAACAGTACGGAGGGGACTAGATCTGTCATTGCTTATAGATCAACACCTCGTCGTGAACGTCGTAATGATCGTTCTCCTCGGAGAGACCGATCTCCTCGTCGTGACTCTCCTCGACCTTCCCGAGATGACTTTAGCAGCGCACCACTTAAGGATTTAATTCGTAAGAAAAGAGACAAGTCATCTCGCAGTGACTCTTCTCCGCATAGGGAGAAATCGAGGGCCCGGACTGATCGCTCACCCCGATCATCTCCTCCGTCTAGATCAATGGGTCCTCCTCCTCCTGTTGACATGTCTTCCTTTCCCAAACATGATGGCGAGAAGACTACTCGGAACGTATCTCCTCAGAAAGAAAGTTCTGAATCTCAAGATGCTCCCCCGAAGTCAAAACCTGCTCTTGTCCCACAGATCAAATCGCTTACAGGTAATGGTTTAGGCAACCTTAAGGGTTTTCACCTCATCCTGACTCAAAATATTACAACTTCCCTCCTTCTTCCTTCACAGTTATGGAGAAAGAAGGTAGCGTCTTTCGGTGCTTTAAGACCCGGTCGGGTCTAATTCTGCCGGAGTTCGACAAGTGGCGTCCTGCAATTCGCGAACGCTATTTGCTTCACGCGCATCACTCATCTCGGGTTAGTTTTACTTCATTCATCCTTTGTGTTAGCCTTCCAACTGACTCATCATCTCGAATTTATACAAAATGCCAGGCGAATAGCGAACTCAACGACATGGTTGAACACTATGAAGGACTGTTACTTAGCCAGCAACAAGAAATTGAGTCGTGGAGAAGCAAGTCTACTACCCTTGAGACCGACCTTCACTCATCTTCGGGTTCTAAGCAACAGCTAGAAGATCAAGTAGGTAGCCTCACATCTGAGCTTGAGAAGATAAAGGGGGAGCTGAAGGACCAGTACGACCAGAATTACCAACTACAGAACGAGCTTTCTGGTGTTCAGGGTAGACTCCATGAGTCCGAATCATCCGCCGATACCCTGAACGACCAACTCATTGAACTTCACACGAAGTACAATGCGATTACCAAGTTGCGTGACTCCGAATTGGCTAGGTCGGCGTCAAAGGCCAGAAAAGAGGTAAAGGGACGAGGGATGGAGTTGATTCAAGGAGCCATCCGTTTTATTCAAACTGAGAAGGTTAAGTCGGATCTGGAGTCAGACATCAAAGAGCACGAGAGCAACCTAATCCTGCTGGATCAAATCCACGATGACGATTTCTCCGAAGTGAATGAGAGATCCGAGCTGTCGTCTAGCTTATCTGAAAAGAAAAATCGTCTGGCAGCTCTTCCCGCTTCGTCCTTCAACCCTCAGGATTTTGCGGAGTTTTTCACTGAATCTCCTCCCCTAAGTGAATCAGGGTTAGACTGGGCAGGTAAACGCTAGTTCTTGATGCTTACTTCCTTCTTCTTGCCTTTTGTTTGACCCGAACCGTCTTTTATAGGTCCAAGTGAGACGGAGGGCGTCGTCTTATCCGAAGTCCCTGCTGCACCGAAGGTCATCCCAGGAGATGTTTGTACCGCAGTGAATGAACAAGGAACTTCCCCTGAACAAGTCCCGGCCAAGGAAGCGGATGGAAACCCGACAACCGAAATGGAGGTCGAAGTGTCTGTTGATCCGTAGTGGCTGCGTCCACTCCGAATTGGGGCTTGTCCCATCATTATATTTTTTTTTGAGACTTAAATCTTTATGTTTTTACTTTTGCCTTAGGAGGCTTTATTATCAGTTTCTTTTTGAACAAGATATTTGCCTGAGGAGGCTTTTAAACCTTTTTCCCTTAAGGTTATGATCCCGAGGGGGTCTGGTTAAAATTATATGCGGGTTTGCAAAGTCCGCTTTTAACACTTCTTGGCCTTGTGGCTATGTCATTTGAGAATTTTAGGCTGATCAGGCCCTTCTCTTGGAATGCGAGATCTGGGCTCGGCTTATCGCGAGTTCCCCACTTCGGGTTTAGTCAACTCGGCGAATTTGTTGGGCTTGGGCCTTAAGAACTTTTATGCTTAATGGGCCTCTTGTCTTAAATGCGACGGTTGATTTTTCCCTTCCTTGGAAATAGGGAAAGTCGCACGCCTTTAAGGCAATAACTGCTTTTCTTTATTTCCAAAAACAGTTTAAACCACTCGGGCACACTACCATCATTAAATTACGGTTTCGAGATAAACCCTAGACCTATTATAAGTAGAGGCAAGTTTACCTCTAAATTTTTCCAAGGAACTCCAAAATTCTCTCGATAATTTTTATAACAATGGAAAACGCAACTGTGGTCCCCACCGATCCTGGCAGTCCTCTGTTCCTGTCCGGCGATGGCTTCGAACCGGCCGGCGTTCTCTTTCCTCATGCTGTGTTCCACTTCCCTTCGAGGGAAAAGAAAGAGGCTTACGACTTCATGGACAAGGTCAAAATTCGACTCTCTTGACCAAAACCTTATGCCTTTCACTTTAATTTATTCTTTTTGGTGACAGGTTGTCGACAAACATCGCCGTTTGTGCGACGAGAGGCAGCGGCTGGGCCTTAACAGGCAAACACTCGAGGCTCGCATTGCTCGAGTGGAGAGGAAGGTGAGACCCTTGGAGAGTGACCCCTTTCAATGGGAGTGGAGGAACTTCGACTCTATCGCAGAGATCCCGAGGATGCTCCGGATGTACCTCCGTGCTAAGGGTCAAGTTCAGGGACCGGTGAATGCCCCAGTTTACACCGCTCCTCTTGATAGTGAAGAGGAAGACGAGGAAAATGACGACAATCCTTGGAAACGTGTCCGGAATGATCCCGAGGTCAACTCCAAAAACAAGGCGTCCACCTCGGACACTAAACCGGCGATGAAGGAGCCTGTTCCTGAGCCCCTTCCATAAATGTTCCTAAACTCTGTTTTCCTTATTTTTTTTGTTTTGAACTCGTAATGGGCCTTGGCCCCTTTATTTATGGAAACATTTTGATTCTCATATCATTCTTGGAGATACGTCTTTTAATGCAGGATCGGGTTGAGAGCATAAATCTCTCCGCGAATCACTCAATTCCTAGGATAGAGTCCGCAGCTTGCTAGGGATACGACATCCCTATAAATTACAGCTTCAACTTCTCCTCACTCCTCACCATTCTTCTTACTTCTGCAGATATGGACTTTAACCTTCGATGTTCAGAGTCTATGCCGGACTTCTCCAGGATCGGAGCGATAGATGAAGATGTTCCAGATGTTCCAAGTAGACGACCTTCTCCACTTCGCGGCTTCTTCAGATCTCAGATCCGAGCTCCATGCGCTTTGATCAAGGACCTCCCAATCAGGGACCAAGGAACAGCGATGGCATTCATAGAGGCGCTTGCGCTTCAACACCGGAAGCTTACGCTGGAAAAGAAGAGACTTCGAAAAAGGATTAACCGAATGCAACGCAGGCTTACTACGGTGTCAAGAGATCTTCACATCCTTGGCTCCCATCCCGGAGAGTGGATTGAGCTCGGAATTTCCGATTTTGCTCGTATCCCGGATTGTATGATGCCAGTTCTGGACCTCGCAGGTCAAGGGGTTCAGGTGTTCTGCTCTCCGGGAGGGTTTTCCTAGCCCGAAGTGTGCGAAGATTGATACTTTGTCTTGTTTGTTTGAATAAATGTTTTACTTTCGATTTCTTGTATGTTCGCACAGCCGAACTTCTTCATCTTGTATGTTCGCATAGTCGAACTCTTTTCCTAAGAAATAAAACAAATTTTTATTATTAGTAGCTGAACTCTTTTTCGAGCTGCCTACGTACCCATTTCGGGATCAAGCCACACCGTAGTTCATGTACATAACAAAATGCGTATTAAACATAAAACTTCTTTAGATTGATCACGTTCCAAGGTCGCTGGACTGGACTGCCTTCTAAGTCTTTCAACCTATAAACACCATTTCGGACCACCTCGGTAACAATATAAGGTCCTTCCCAATTAATGCCGAGTTTGCCCGCGCCTTCTTCTTTTTTATTATCAAAAACTCGCCTTAGCACATAATCGCCTACAAAGAATGGTCTGCTTTTGACTTTGGAATTGTAGTATCGAGCTGCTGCTTGCTGGTAATTTTGTATCCGAATTAAGGCTTGATCTCGTCTTTCATTAATGGTATTCAGCGAGTCATCGAGCATTGCTGAATTCTCCTGTTCGTTCGATGGTGCTTCTGTTCGGCGAAGACCGGGCACATTGAGTTCAGCCGGTACTACTGCTTCCATGCCATAAACTAGGGAAAACGGAGTCTCTCCGGTAGGTCGCCTAGGGGTTGTTCGATAAGCCCATAGGACGGGCTGGAGTTCATCATACCATCCTCCTTTTAAGTGACTCAAGCGTTTTTTGAGATTGCTCAAAATTGTTTTGTTCGCAGCTTCAGCTTGGCCATTTCCTTGTGGATACCGTGGAGTGGAATAACTGACCTTGATCCCCCATTCTGAGCAAAAGGCTTCGAATTCGTGCGAAATGAACTGTGGCCCATTATCAGTAACTATCTCGTATGGAACCCCATGTCGGCATATGATATTCTTCCAAATGAAAGTATTCACCGCCGAATCTTTGATGCTAGCATATGCTTCAGCTTCGATCCACTTTGAAAAATAATCCGTTAAGACCAATAGGTATTGTGCTCCTCGAGTTGATCTATGCAATGGTCCGATGATATCCATCGACCACCTCATAAACGGGTACGGGGCAGAAATGGAGGAGAATAACTCCGAAGGTTGATGGATCATCGGTGCATGGAGTTGACAACGTTTGCACCTTTGAGCGAACTTGACACAATCCGTGATCATAGTGGGCCAATAATAGCCCATCCTTTTTATTTTAAAAGCCATGGCCCTTCCAAACGCATGACTCCCACATAGACCTTCGTGTACTTCTCTTACGACGATTTCGACTTCGGGTCCAAAGATGCACAATAGGTAGGGATCGCTAACACCTCGCTTATATAATGTATCTTTTGATAGACAAAATCCCGCGCTAATGATTCTCATTTTTCTGGCTTGCCACTTGTTTTTCGGGAGCTCGCCTGTCATGATGTAGTGCTTTATTGGCTCCCTCCAATCAGCCCCCCAATCTTTAGCCGGAATTTGGTCAATCTCATGAAATACTCGCGGTTCCGGTTCGGGATGTTCGTTTGGTTCAAGGTCCGGTTCGGGATGGTCGTCCTCGATTACCGGTTCCGACTCTATAATAGTTTCTGGAAGTACATCTGGCTCCTTGTTGTGCTTTTTCGATTTCCTCCGTTTAACAGGTGGCAGCTCGACTTCTGGCTCGCCACGTTCACGCGCTGCTGCTCGAGATCTTGTAACAGCGAGGACTTCTTTGTCAATTTTAATGCTTCGCTCTGCGATACATTCAACCGGAATGATTCTTTTTAGTTCAGGATCTGATGTTGACGCTAATGCGGCAAGTGCATCCGCGGTTGTATTTTCTCCTCGAGGTATGCGAATTAGTTCGAATTTCTTGAAGTCTTTGGAAAGACCCTTTACTACTTCGAGGTATGCTTCCATTCTTATGTCTTTCGCTTCATAATCGCCATTGAACTGATTGACTACCAACTGTGAATCACAATAAGCAACCACTTCTTCGGCTCCAACCCCTTGTGCCAGTCGAAGTCCAGCAATTAGTGCCTCATATTCTGCTTCATTGTTAGAAGCATTAAACAATAAACGGAATGATTGTTCAAGAATTTCCGATGTTGGAGATTCCAACTTGATTCCTACTCCAGATCCTTGTTTTGATGAAGATCCATCTACATACAGTTTCCAAGTCTGACTCTCTGGTTGCTCCGATGTACCCAGCACTGGTAGTTCGGTTAGGAAATCTGCCAAAACTTGAGCCTTCATGCTGACCCTGCTTTTATACTCTATATCATATTCACTTAATTCCACTGCCCACTTCGCCAATCGTCCGGATTGATTTGGACTATGAAGTATTGTTCGGAGTGGCTGGTTGGTTAATACTTCGATTGGATGAGATTGGAAGTATGGGCGTAGCTTCCGGGCTGAAGTTACTACTGCAAGTGCGAGTTTTTCCATCATTGTGTATCTTGTTTCTGGATCTGTCATTGACTTACTTATGTAGTAAATCGGCTTTTGCTCTCCGCGGTCCTCCCGGACCAAGACTCCACTAACTGCATGTTTTGACACTGAAACGTACAAATAGAGCTTTTCGTCCACTTCGGGTTTAGACAATACTGGTGGAGTAGTGAGGTATGCTTTAAGTTGTCCGAAAGCTTCTTCACACTTCTCATCCCAAAGGAAACCTTTATTTCCCTTAAGAATTTGATAAAAAGGTAAAGACTTGTCCGTTGATCTTGAAATAAATCGGTTTAACGCTGCAATTCGACCAGTCAGACGCTGTACTTCCTTGAAGTTCTTCGGGGATGGCATGTTTAGAAAAGCATTAATTTGGTTTGGATTAGCTTCGATTCCTCTTTTTGTCACGATATAACCAAGGAACTCTCCGGATGGAATTCCGAAAGTGCACTTCGCCGGGTTCAGCTTCATTTGATATTGGTTGAGAATTTCGAAACACTCTTCCAAATGCTTAATGTGATCCTCTTTTTTCAAGGACTTAACCAACATATCGTCTATGTAGACTTCCATTGTCTTCCCGAGATGCTCATGGAACATTTTATTGACCAATCGTTGATAAGTTGCACCTGCGTTTTTTAAACCAAAAGGCATTACTTTATAACAATAAGTACCTCTGTCCGTGATGAATGATGTCTTTTCTTGGTCCTCGGGATCCATCATTATTTGATTATAACCCGAGAAGGCATCCATGAAAGTTAATAATTCATTCCCAGCGGTAGATTCCACGAGCCGGTCTATATGTGGGAGCGGAAAACTATCTTTCGGACATGCTTTATTGAGATCGGTGAAGTCGATACACACCCTGTCTTTTCCATTTTTCTTTTTGACCACGACAGTGTTTGCTACCCACTCCGGGTATTGTACTTCCCTTATAGAACCTATTTTTAATAGTTTGTCCACTTCATCATTTACTGCCTTTGCTCGCTCTACTCCGAGTTTTCTTCTCTTTTGTTTCACAGGCTTAAAACTTGGATCCACGTTCAATTTGTGGCAGATTATGCTTGGATCTATGCCAGGCATATCGGCCGCTGACCATGCAAATGACGTCTTGTTTTTCCTTAGAAGTTCAATCAAAGCTTCTTTTATTTCGCCGGTCAAAGTGACTCCAATTCGGACTTTTCGATCTGGTTTGTCTTCTTCCAATACTACTTCGATTACCACATCATCTTCTTTTTGCCCACTAGGAAATCTTGGAATTTCCTTCTTCGCAGGTTTCGTTAATTGCTATTGGATCTTTAGTCGATGACTGGTCAGATAACACGTTCGTGAAGCTTCTTGACTTCCTCGAATTGTTTCCACTCCACTAGGAGTTGGAAATTTGATGCATTGATGATACGTCGAGGGAACTGCCTTCATTTGATAAATCCATGGAGTCCCAAGGATGATGTTGTAGGCTGCCGGTTTATCAAAAACAACAAAATCTACTATCTTTGACACGTTTTTGGCAAGAATTGGTAGCTTGATCGTCCCGAGAGACATGGCCGATTCGCTTGTGAATGCCACCAAAGGAGACGGCGGTCCTACTATATCTGCCCGACTGATTCCCATCCTTTCCAGGGTACCTAAAAAGATTAAGTCGACCGAACTGCCCGTATCAATGAGAATTCTCGAAACTTCGAAGTTGGCAACGTCTAAGGTAATGACTAGGGCGTCATCATGAGGCCTTTCGAGGTGACATGTTTCTTCTTCGTCAAATGATATTGACGCGCCTTGAAAGTCCATTTCTTCGCCTAAATTCGCTTTAAATAAAACGTTTCGCCTATGCTTCTTTATGGCATTGATCGTATCCCGACAAAGCTTGGAACCTCCAATGATCACATTGATTTTTCCCTTCGAACTTCTAGGTTCTTCTTCGTTGGATTGCCTAGGTCTTTTTAAATTCTGATCTTTAGGGGTATCCTTTGCCTCGTGATATTCTTTCACGAAATCTTCTATCTTGAATTTAGAAAGATCTCCACTGGCCCACAGCTCTGCGAGGTGCTTTTTGAGGACACTACAGTCTTTGGTTAAGTGTCCGGTTACCTTATGGATGTCACAATACAAACTTTCGTCACGGACCCAAGTGTTCGACCTTCCTTTTCCTTGAAATTGTTTCCCGACGGTATTGTTGAGGGGTTGCGATCCGAACTTTTTAGGTCCTTGGTTCTCTCTGGGCTCAAATTTTTTGGTAGGGAAAGTGACCGCTGGTTTTGCTTGTTTGTTCCTTTTCGCAAAACTCTCTTTTTCGTCTTCTACTTCCATCCAGTTATTTGCACGGAAAAGTGCGTCTTGAATTGTGTCCGGTTTGTGAAGTATTAGATCTTCTTTGAACCTCGAGTCATGCCATAAACCTTTTCGTAGGGCAGATAAAGCTGACTGCTGCGAGATTCTTGGGAGTTTTGATAGTACCCCTTTGAACTTGGTGATGAAAGTTCTAAGTGACTCGTTTGGCCCTTGTGTTAGATTCCAAAGGTCAGCATCCGAAACGCTTTTATCCATGAGGATAGAATATTGTTTCAGGAATACAGCCGATAACTCGTCGAAGTTATTGATTGAGCCTGGTTCTAGCTGAGTGAACCACATTAGTGCTTGACCGCAAAGATTTTCCGAAAAGAGTTTGCAGTATCCTGCATCTTCATCAGCTTCATCCAATTCGACTCTTCCAGCGGCAATCAGAAAAGCTACGAGATAGCTCTTTGGGTCTTCTAATCCACTGTACGGATCCAGTTTGAGTTTCCGAGAATCCTTGATTCTCAAATTTGCAATTCGTGGAATGAAAGGAGTTCGCCTAGCTTCCTCGATGACTCGGTTGATGTCCGGCTCCGAACTGGTGGCCTGGTGGAACTTTGACTTCATTTCTTTTAGTTCCTGGCTAACCTTCCTCATGGTTTCGAGCTGATCGAAGCTCTCTTGATCATACTGATCTACAAGCTGATCTTCATCTCCGAGCTGCGTCTCTTCTTCCACATCCGGTTGAATTGTTGGGTTAGAAGTTGTTTGTTCGTTGGTTTCATTTCGTGCACGGGAGTTCGGCGTACTGAACATGCTTCTTCGGACTCCCACAGTGTTTCCTGCACCTAGAGAACGAACACGAGATTGAATAGTATTGACGCTTTGACCAAGAGATACCTGGGTTGTTTTAAGCGTGTCCACAGCTTTTTCCACATCCGAGAATTTTTGCGACATTTCTGACATGGTTTGCTGCATGGCCTTAAGAGTTTCAGCTACTGACGAATCAGGGATGCTTGCTCCAGACATTGCTGCTTATCTCGGAATGAGAGAAATCTGACAACTCAAGAATCTTCTAATCCCCACAGGCGGCGCCAAAATGTGGATGTCTGATTCGCACACTTGAATATTTGTTTAACTAGTGGGAATGATTATTCTTGAGGACAAAAATATGATGAAAAAGCTATGAATTGCAATAGGAATGACTAAAGTGTATTTGCTAGAAAAATTGCGTATGCTTTACATGGCTATTAGCCCTCTTGTTTATATTGACAAACGACATTTAACTCTCAATTAAACATAATTATTCTCTCTTAAATGTGTCCGTTTTGGTCTTCGAGTTTTAATGCTCAACGTTTGAATTTGAATTGATTCCGATCTTCATGGGCTTCGCCTTTTGGCCCAATTCACCCGTTCTAACTTTGACTTCGATTCCGAGTTATATCCCGAGGTGTGACCACTCCGGGCTCTCTTTATGGTGACGCCCACTTCGATTATACCCTGTAAACCATGGGCCTAATGGGCCTTATCCTCTGTGGGCCTTCATCCTGATTACGTGGCGATCTTTGGTTGGTCCCGGTCTACTGATGCGGGATCCGACACCAACAATATATAACTCAGGGTAAATCTTAGACCTATGGAGGGATCCACACTAAACTCTGGGAAGGTGCAGTCCATGGATAGACCCTCTCCGAATTATTCAAATGGACCGTAAGCATGGGCCCATATCAATGTGGATGTCCAGGTGTGTTGGAGTTTTGCGCAGCAGGTGGATCGAACTTGGAACGTGTTGGCGTCCCAAGCCCGTCCCCTTACCACTAGACCACAAAACCCCGGACCATATGGACATTCTTAACACCATATCTCTCGAATATCTAGTATTCCAACTTAGAAACAAAACATATTCCTATAAATATCATCCTAAATACCAGTTGAAAATGATATGACGACTCTCATTTCTTAAGTTTTTTCACTAAGATTATGGAGAGAGAATATATACTCAAATATCTAAAAGTCTTAAACTAAGAACATCCACACATTCTGATGTGCTTCCTTTTTTTTTCTTACGAGAACTCAATCTGACTTTAGAGTCAGAGGATCCTCATAATATATTATTGGTCCTCAGAGCAACCTTGATCGTTTCATGGTGCAAGCCGAGAGATTTCACATATAAGCTTTGACAAAAGGTTTGCACGAATAGTGATTTATATGACTTTATAAGAATATGTTGACTAAAAACATATCACGAAAGTACAACATATATATATATATATATAAAGCAGCTTAAACATTGGTAAAAGAAAAATAATCATCAAAATATTACACAAGTAAAAAGAAATATCAAATATATATATATATATAAAGTCGAGAAAACAGATCACTCCTTAAAAGTTGTTACCACTTTCACTAACTCTAAACAATTTGTCTAAAGAAATAACCAATTCTATTGTAGAACAATGTCATCCATCGCGAGATCAAAGGTTCATGTTCTCCATGAAGAGGAGATAGACTTTTGTTGTTGTTCCTTGGAATCCATTAAAGTAAGCTTCCCATTCTAATTCTCCAACATAAACCTAATCCTTAGAACGAACTATCCCTCTTCAATGGTTTATAAATATGAAAAACAGGCCCATGTGTCTTCCGAGGTGATTTGATGATTAATTTCTCTTTTGCTTCACCTCCTAGTTGGCATTATTTCCATACTAAAACTTTACATGCATGCTGCATGCATTAAAAAATATGGTCGTTTTCGATTCAACCTATTATAAAATTGTTTCATATTAAGTTTTTTTTTTTTTTTTTTTTTTGATAAACCCTATCGGCTGATCCGGTCGGCCTCGGTAGGAACGCACCGAGGTGCTACAGAGTGGACTTCTCCCGATCCAGGTAGAATTGGGCCACCACACTGCCTGATCCGAGTTTGGAATGCTTTCCGACTAATGTCAGGGGTAGTCAGGCCGCCTGCATTTCTGACTACCAGGTAAACCAACTGGGCCTAGGCCCAACTGACAGACTTCCCAAACAAATGTGTTTTTGTTTCCAGGGAGAATCGAACTCGGGTCTGAGAGTTTCACCCTTCACCAAAGCTTCCTCTGCCACTAGACCACAGATGGAGTTTTCAATAATAAAAAAAAAAAATTAAAGTATTTATGAATAGAGATTAATTTTCTTCTCTCATTATAGAGACTAAAGTAATTACCTATCCGACCCCAAAACAAATCATCTAAGTAGGTGAGCATAGATATCGACGAGTATACATAAAACCTATGGAATAGCTTATAACATATAAAATGTAATTAAATGAATGAAAAATATTGTCAATTAAAAATGTTTTACTAAAAAATTATTCAAATGAATAAATACATGGAAATGAATTTATGTACACATTACAACTACAACCAAGAAAATAAACAAACGTGATGATATTTTTGGTCAACGAAAATATATAACGAATTTTCGAGCATATTATTAAACTAGCTGTCAAACATAAAATATCATCGATAGACCAATAGTCAACAAAAAAAAAATCATGGACCTACTAACAAAAGTAGTCGAGGCGTTACATTCTCCACTATTCAAATCTGAAAATAACAAATATCTTTGTGGACATCATTACACTTGGTTTGACAAGACTGTCCGTATGATGGAGTAAAACTGAAAATAAATGGACCAATTGTTTTTTTTGGTTACTGACATGTTATATTCATAGTACTGTCACATTGCAAATGATCAAGTCCCAAGAGGTGCATGTACACGTGCACCAATGGAACAACAATAAATCTTTCTTTATGACAATATTCTCTTATCTATCTTTTCCTAAACATCATGCTACCTCTCCTTTTTGTTTTTTTCTTTTGTTGAAAAATCTTCTATTGCTTTTTATCTCTAAATAACTTTGCTTTATAAAACTAGACAACTTTTAGTTTTTGGGACGTAAAGTATTAACCTTGTGCTATTTCTGTTTTAGATAAGCATGAGTGTTTACGAGCATAAGATTCTTGTAACCTTCTTGTATGGCTGATGTTTTCTTCTAACCTTTTTAAATAATTAAACACATTCGACTTTTAGCCATTTAATTCTTTCTCTTTCATTCTATATCAACATAAAAAGTTTGTATTGTTGCAACTTGCAAATATAACCGTTGCAAATATTACAGTCATTTTGATAAATTGATGCAAATACTAAAAATCACTTACATTAACTAATGCAAAACGAACATCAATTTTTTTGCAACTAATGCATATTAATATCGATTATTGTAATCGATGCAAATTATTAGCATCATCACTTCCAGAGTCACTTATATAAGTGATGTAAAACTCATTTGCTTTAGTTTTAACCAGGACCGAGTTAAACATTACTTAGACCCAGTATTATCATGTAAAAAAACCTAAACATATACTATTAAAAAAAATTAACATGTAAAAAAAAAAAAATTTGACCCTTAGACCATGTGTCCTAGCACCCTCAGCACATGTATTAAGCCGACACTGTTTATAACTGATGCAAATATACAAAATAAGCGATGTAAAAACATCCTATATAGCAAGAGTTGTCTAGTATCAATTATTTCTTCTGAATGATCACCTATTGTTTATAAATTTTCACATTCGGGTATCAGTTATTTCTTGTATCGTGATTATGTAAAAATTTATACTACTTCCTACGTTTTAGTTTAACTGTCGTTTTAGGACCTAAAATTTGTTTAAAAATAATTATCGTTTCTAGGTTCAATGCAAATGTTTAATAAAAGTTCCTACCAACAAAAAAAAATGTTTAATAAAAGTTACAGTTTTATCTCTATTGTTTTAATACATTAACCAATGAAAAAAATTATAAAATATATTAATAAAGGGTCTAACATAAAATTTAAGTGTTTTCCTAATTTGTGTGAACAATCTTAAACGATACTTATAATGAAATTTAGGGACTAATCAATAAAAATATGTCATAAAAAGAAAATCAAATGGGTTTGAGACGGCTTCAGTGTCATCGTTGATCAGCTTGGAGAAGACCGCCGTTGAATGATGCCATATATAAAATGCTCATGTTGTTCCTCAACATTTATCCAAAAAGAAAGAAAGAAAAAAGACGTTTTTCTACTGTGGGAACAAGATCTCATGTCGAAGTCCATTAGTAATTTTCAAGATTTATAATTAACCACTTCATTTGTTATATACCTTTGCAAGGATTGAATCATTTTGTTTGATTCTAGGATTCAATCTCGCACAGATGTATGTGTTTCTTCATACGTGAGCGCATAAACTTGAAAATTTATATTTGCCTCCTTTTCTAGCTTATGCATGTATTTAATGTAAAGTCGGTTAATCGATATAATGACATGGATATTAGTAGCTACATAAAAAAAAAGTTTATTATATATGGAACTCAAAAGTAAAACAGCAGATTCGTCCTACTGCCTGTTTTTTTTTTGCATCAAAAAGAAATGAAAATACACGTAAAAGTATAAAGATAACACTTCATTTCATGTAGATTAATAGTATTAAATATCGCATCACACACCATATAAGTAAAAACACTCTCATTTTCCTCCCCCTCTCATTTATTACACACTTATGTTAAACTACTATAGGCATCATCACCGTTGGTTACTCGTATCATAAAATGGTTATTAAAATACTATAGATGCATAAATCTCATCAGAGTATCCAATATGATCAATTGATTATAAACGAAGAAGCCATCTAAATTCTTCTTCCTCCGCAGCCACTCTCCCTCTGACAGTTATAGAAAACCGCGGCCACGGGAAGGCCGAGATTGTAGATCTCAGCAAACTCGCGAGTGTTGAAGTTCTGGCGCCACCCTGGTGCATACACTGTTTGCCTTCCAAGCTGTCGAAACAATATCAACACGATACGATGAATTCCCGCAGTGGGACTTGGATTTTCGTAACACACAATCTCATTGCCTGAAAAATAAAAACAAATCATCAAACACATGTAATCTTCTACTTAATCAAGTTTTTCATATAACTCTTTCCTATATTTCTAACACCTAGCGATCTAATCTAAGAGTAAAACTCACCAAAGGTTGTTCCAGTTGTAGCAGGGATATCAGTCACCAACCTGTAATGAGAGTACCCATACACATTTTTAAGCTATGGCACCACCACATTATTGAAATGCTACTTAAACTTTATTTTCATACAAAAAATAATAGAAATGTAACTAATAGATTATTAGTGCAAGTGACTAGCAAAACATGCAATAACATTCAAGTGCATGATATATAAAAAATTAAAAAGTGATATAACAGGAAACCTAGTCCTGCTCACTTCAAGTCACAATGATGATGTCATTAGGCTATTTCAAGGTGAATGATATTCCGTACAAAGACCACTTTAAAGTGAAAAAAAAAAAAACAAATCTTAGTACAAGTCATGTCCTATACTTCTATAGAATCTATGTGTGGTTCAGTAAAATACACATGCATACAAATATATACACATCTAAAATTCGTGGAAAAAATAGCCTTGGTGTTGGCTTTTTTTGGGAGACAAAATGATACATCGCTCTCTCGAAGTTGATTTTATATCTCTCCTTCTATTAAATGTAAAATGATACTTTTGTGTTATAAGTGATCTACTAAATTTCAAAGTCTCCAATACATATCCAATTTCCATGTGTGGTTGAGTGTGTATATATATCTATCTAATTCGAGCAACATGTTAAAGCGAATTAAAGAGTTGAATTAGTGAACAAACCAATGGAGATATTCTCGGAGGTGAGGGTTGCTAGGACTAGGAACATCTGGATCCACCATAACCTTCATTAAACAAATAAGACAAAGAAGATAAGAAGATAAGATTATCATTCTCAGAAAAATCAAGAAAGCAAAAGGTCCTTTGATTTTCTATTTTTTTTTCACTTTTTTTTTTAAGTTTGGAAAATGAGATAACAGAAGAAAGAAAACTATGAATAGAAAAAAGGTAGTAGCTACATGTCTATATATAGAAGAGAGTATCTTAAAGGCTGGCCTTGAATATCCTCATTAAACAGTCTTCAAATATTCCCCAACAGAGACTCATCAATATATATATTTGTTTAAATGAACATCAATTTTCTATATCTTTGCAGATTCGAAGATATTTTAATTATGGTTTTTTAAAAAGTATCGCGGAAATTTTTTTAAAAAAAAAACCATACAAACAAACAAATGCAAATTAAATTATTAGGAGAGGAACAAAAGAAAAATCTTAAAGATTCTTATCCGAGAAAAAAAACAATTATGCAAGAAGTTGGTGGAAAAACATTTGGAATTTAGATATGAGGTCAAGAAAGAATAGAATTGTTTATGGTCGATTATAAATTTATATACTTAAATAATTGGGAACTGGATGGAATATCTAATTAGGGTAATCATGGGAAAAACAATAAATATTAATTTTTGATTAGGGTAATCATAAAGTAAAACCAAATAAATCATAAAAAACAGAGAAAAGGCTTTGTGGGGCATTTTTAACCAAGGTCTCTGCATGCCCAAGAAATATTTTCAATATAACCCAAAAAGGAAAAAAATATCTATTTTCGGAAAGAAGTTTTACGAAGCACTGAAGAAATAAAAGAAGAAAAGAGACAAAAGAGAGTTTAAGGGAAAGAACCAAAGTGTAGAAGTTCCTGAGGTCTTCTCCACCAATCTCAACTCTTGGCTTGTTCTGAACTTGAGAAGGCCTTAGATCCAAACCATTAGTCACATCTCTTTGGCCATAAGTAACCCTTAGAGAGATCGATTTATTAAACGGATCAAGAATGTCTCCAACAACTCTGCTTACTATAAGAGGGTCTCTTATATTTATAGACATCTTTGATCTTAAACAAACAGGTGGTTTCTCTGTGTTGTTTGTTTCTGTTTTACTTGTTTTTGTTTCTGCTTCTTCGTATCATAGGCATGAACCCTCTACACATATTTATACTGTTTCGGATTTGCATTAACTCGGGTCGGTGAAATCATAACCACAATCTTTTTCTTGTCTAGTGATGTACTAGCATCTAAAACTGATTCTACGTACGTACATCACACATTGTCGTCTTATTTCATATTTTTCTTTCTTTTTATTTTCTGTTTGTGGTATTCCAAACCCACCACACTATATAATAAACTGATAATATTCCAAATTATATCTCCCACTTGGTAGCCAATAATATTTGATTTATTTCCTTTAACCAGATACCTCTCTCGAACAAATCGTGTTTACTTTTCATACAAAGATATTATTATCATAATGACTAATTATGAGTAATCTGTATTCTCATATATTAAATTTACCATATAATAACACAATTTTTATCAAAAGAAAAATATTATTGATTAAAATAAAAAGAAAATAGGGTATCGCTACGTTTATATTGTTTTGATATTTTTGTTATGCACCGCCATACTGTATATTACAAGTACATTCATTCAGTGGGCGACATGTTCTTTTAATTGTGAAACCAAAACCGTTATATTCAACGGTATGAGCCTATAATGCTACACTTTTGATATTTCGATCATCAATATATGTGGGGTTAACCATTTTCTGATAACCGGTAGCCCTCTTCGAAAAAGTTAAAAGATATATGTAGATCACTATGACATTTTATCTTGTTTTTATATACAATCACTTGCACAATATTTAAATATTTTAAATAAATCCCTCATCATAAAATTGCTCGAATTCAAATACGTAATTATACAAGATACAGTAAAACCTCTATAAATTAATAATGTTGGGACCAGGAAATTTTATTAATTTAGAGAGGTATTAATTTATCGATAAATTAATAATTATTAATTTATAGAGAGATTTTACTAATTTTGTAATTTCTTAAAACAATTCTATCAAAAATAAATTTTTCTTTATATGCAATATTTTTTAAAAACTAATTACAAGTAGAGAAGCGATTATTAAGATTTAAAAAACAACACAAACTTTTTTCGAATGATAGAGTCATATTTTATTAAATTTTTTACATAGAATATTTAAAATATATATCATAGTAATTCATATATGACATATATAAATTTATATCATACATATATATACATATTAAGTTAAATATACATACATATATATATATTAATAAGTTTATACAATTATTAATTTATGATATAGATGGGACCATATATTTACATGAGATTTTCAAAAAAATTATTATCTTATTAATTTATCGATTTATGTCATATTTTACACTGGTCCCAACTCGGGACTGGAAGAATTTATTAATTTAGAGAGGTTATTAATTTATAGAGTATTAATTTATGGAGGTTTTACTGTATCTGCAACAAAATAATGTATATAATCAAATTAATTTTTTTTTATTTCTTTTTCATAAACGGCCGTATACGAAAAGGTGGGTTTTATAAATTGAGGTAGTATCCATTTGTCTCCATTCTTAAATTTCAAACCTTGTGTATGTGAACTGAATCGATTTGTCTCCAAGCCGTTTTGTGAATTACCGTTTCAGTTGGTTACATGTTTAGGCGAACTTGTGTTGGTGCTCTTCAATTCTCTTTTGGGTCTTTGTCTTTGTGCCTTCATCGTTGGTTTCTTTGGTGCTGTTCTCGAATTGGCTCTGTATTCAGTCTTTTGTGGTCTAGTTTCTTGATCTCTTGCCTATTCTCTGCCCTGCTGAGTATGCTTGTTTTCGATCCGGTTCGCGTTCTTATCCTCTACAGTTTTCGGTTTGATCCGGATTGTTTGGGCTCGGTCCTTTTCTCTACGGTCAAGACTTGATCGAGGTCTCTCTATTGCATTGGTATCTTTCTAGGCGTAATCATTTTGTGGTTATTAAGCTTGCCTCGAATTCGCCGTTTCCAGGAGTTGTGTTTGGGTTCTTGTTCTCTACTTGCTGGTAAAGATGTTTTAGTTCTCTATAATTTGTGAGGTAGTCTTCATTGTTATAGGAGGAGCCGCTATCCGGTGTCGTGGATTTTCTCGTCTCCATCGGTTAGCCACTACTTCAAGCTTTTCTCTTTGTTGGTTTGATGGTAGGCAAGGTGTGATGTGCTAGATTCTGAGTTAGAGTTGTATTTCATGTTCTTTGTGCTTCGTTGCCTTCTTTGTTTTGGCATTGTTTGTTCATTAGTAGTGTTGATGTTTGAATCCCATGTTTTTGGGCTTAGTTTCCGATGATATCTTGTTATCGGTCGGCTTAGTTTCCGGGGATGTGTTGTTTCCGCCGGCTTAGTTTTCGGGATTATGTTTTTGATCGCCGACTTTGTAACTTGGTTCCTCTTTTATAAAAATTCTACCAGACGAAAAAATAAAAAAATAAATAAATGGAGGTAGTATCTATTGTCTTGAAACAATTATATCATATGGCAATCTATCCTTGCGACCAATAGATATAATATTAACTATTTAAATTTAAAGCAAATGATTACTTTTTAAAATTAGATATTAATTTGTTTGTAAAAATGTTAACCATCCATTTGCACGACCTGGATAATTGGTATATATATGCGTCTATAAATGGGTACATTCTATTTTAGACATTATATTGCATCAACATATATAGATGTAAGTACCATTACCACTAATTAGAGCATTTCTGAAATTCAAAGATGAGACTTATAATCATAGCCTAACAACTGTAGGAATTTTTTGTTTCTTCTTTTAATTGGTAATTAAATAATTAAACGATAGGTTATACTGTCTAAACTAGAAAATGAATGAATTATTCAGTGATGTATTTATATTGAACTTTATTATTTCAGACTTCGGCCACTACTGTTCTACACGTTCATAGGTTAACTTCGTTTCTCTTTTTTCACTTCTTTTTGTTAATTTAGGAAATCTTAGGTTGAAATCCAAACTAATTACGAACAACCATCGACAATCAAAATCGCAATGAAAAAACTCGAAATCTGCTATGCACCTTTTAATCACTAGACAGCTACCATTTATTTAGTTTCTACTAATTTTAGTTACACATAATTTTTTTTAGTTACATATAAATTTGCGGCATGCGTTTTTAAATATGGGACAAGAGTAGAGGTGTCAAGCGGACCGGTAACCCGCGGGCTAGAACCTAATAGTCTCACGGCAGGGAGTAGGCCTGGGCATAAAATCCGAAATCCGAAAACCGATCCGAAAAATCCGGCTCCGAATCCGAACCGAATAGTCACAAAATCCGAACGGATAATGAATTCTCCTATCCGAGTTATCCGAACCAAACCCGATCCGAACCGAAAACCGAAAAGATATCCGAAAACCGAAAATAAAATTATATATAAAAAAATATTAGTTATATTTAGCTATAATTTTATAACAAATAACAAAAATATCCTAAATAACCTAGATATCGGAAAGTTTTTAGTTATATTTGTTAAAATTATACATATTTTTGGAAAACTTAACCAAATTTTTGTAAGATTAAACTATTTTTTATTTACATTGAACATTTTTTTAGTTTCTTTTTACTCGAAAAACAATCCAAAACCGATCCGAAACCGATCCGAATCCGACACTATCCGAACCGAACCCGATCCGAATAGTCTTAAAATCTGAACGGATAATAAAATAGACTCACAAAAATGCCCCTTTTTCAATACCCCTTTTCAAAAATGCCCCATTTGGCTGTCCATTTTTAAAAATACCCCTTTTTATGTACAAAATGACTAAATTACCCTTCTTTTAATAAAAGATATCACAAATATATAAGAAAATATAACAAAATTAGGTCCACAAAATACAAAATATTTTTTGGCGGGAAAAGTGATCCCGCAATTTTTCCCGCCAAAACACTTGTAAAAACTTGTAAAACCTTTAAAATACCTTGTAAAATTTTCCCGTAAAATTTTTTCCCGCCAAAAAAACATTTTTGCGGGAAAAGTGATTCCGCAATTTTTTTGGCGTTAAATTATATACTAATGTGTTAAAAAAATTTCGCCAAAAAAATTGCGGAATCACTTTTCCCGCAAAAAAAAATTTTTGGCGGGAAAAATTTTTACGGGAAAATTTTACAAGGTATTTTAAAGGTTTTTACAAGTGTTTTGGCGGGAAAATTACGGGATCACTTTTCTCGCCAAAAAATATTTTGTATTTTGTGGACCTAATTTTGTTTCAAATAAGGGTAAAATGGTCATTAAAAATTAAAAGAGGGCAAACTTAAAAATGGACTCTCAAAGGGGGCATTTTTGAAAAGGGGTATTGAAAAAGGGGCATTTTTAACAATTTCTCTTCATAAAATCTCCTACCCGAATTATCCGAATCCGAATAAATCCGAACCGAATCCGATCCGAAATCCGAATGTCCAGGCCTAGCAGGGAGGTATGGACACAAATATAAAACCCGTTAAAAATGGACTTCGCGGATAGGCCCAGACGGATAAACCCGTTAAATATATTAGTAATATTAAAAGTTATTTTAAATTTATAAATTATAAAATTTAAATTTTTAAGAATAAATTTATTTTTATTATTTTTAAAATATAAAATTTAAACCCACGGGACGAGCCTGGACATAACTGTTTCATCTGCAGTCTTAGCAGACTGATCTGCCGCAGTCTAGAAGAAAATAATGCCGGTCGTAGGCCAGACCGTTTGACACCTCTGGACACGAAAGCTCAATACTATAAGAATTGACATAATACAATACCATGCCTGTAATGCTGTAAATTTTGTCATTCAATTCTTGTTAATTTTCATTAGAAACAAAAAAGGTGATGTGGACAAAAATAGGTGGCAGTCGCAGACAAGATTAATTGTTCGCTAAAATGAGATAGATGGATTGTCCGCCACTTGTATATCATTTTACTTTTGATTTCATAGTATATAATATATATTCATTTTGCATTTCTTTTTAGTTTTTAAGAGACTTACGTTACAAACTAGTTTTCTTTCTGTTTTCAGCAACTTTTTTTAACTTTTAACTAATTTATTTCTATTATAGATCTTTTACGTACTTATCTGCCACTTGTCTTTTGCTTATTAATAATAAAATATTTATAGACTTATAGTATATTGTAACTTGTAAGATATAGTAAGCATTGACATGCAAAAAGAAAATAGAGAAAATATCTCTCTTCATCTTTCGAAAAAGTATTGTTTAAAAATATCAGGTAGCAACCTTTAGAGAACAGATTTTATATCTACTAATAACAACATTGAAATTAATATCATTGTAACGTGATGTTCCTAAACATTACATGTTCAATATTATTTTCTTCAAATAACTTTATCAACTCCACAAGACCACAAATAGCATCTTTGAAAAACATTAGTGTATTTTGATAGATATTAAGTTCTTACCACCATATTTCGAATAATGTTCGCAACTTGTTACTAATATAGACAAAGGCACCGATTAATTGAACATGTCTGTCGTTTAAGTAAATTTCTTCCATTGGATTTTCGCATTTTCCTTATGAAGCAACACATTGTGCATCACAGAACATATTCTAAGTTGCCTATTCAAAAAGTTGTAATTAACCAAATTAATTGTACTCTACATTTATTAAAGTTAATTAGATACATGCACATGTTACAGCTCAAAAAGCTTTGAGAAGGGTTCCACGATGAAACTTTTGGCAAAGTAAATTTATTTAAATAGAAGAGAATATTAACTTATGATTTGACCAAATAAATAATAATTATGAAACAGCATTTTTATTATAAAAAGAATATACATCATGGCTTAAACAAAAGCCTGGTTTTGTCGACATTAATAGGTAGAATAACATTATCTCAACACTATGAAGAGATTTTTTGAAATTAATAGTTAGAAGAAGAAATCATTTTCTTAAGAGGCATGTGGAGAAATATCCCAAATAAAAAAAAGATAGGAAGAGACTTTATTAAGGGCGGCGTGTGGTCAACCCATTCTTTACTTTTGAGTTAAGTAAAACTTTATTAAAACTCCAAAAAAAACTTTAGCATGATTATTGGTAGTATCTTAGAAATATCTCTTAGCAATATTTAAGTAATATATGTGTAAAAGTGATTGTTAAGAGATAGTATTTTTGAGTTAAGATTTTGGTGTGATTAATGGTAGGCTCTTAACATGTGGTTCTTAGAAAAAAAAAAATTAACATAAAAATAAAATTTATAATTATAGAAAATTTAATAATAGTTGCAAATTAAAAAAATTAAAACATACATGAGATACAATTTATAACATAAATAACAGAAAGCATAAATGTTTTAAACTTAATTTCTGAAATATTTTGTCCATATATGCTCTTAGCCCTTGTTTAAAAAATCGCTAGGCGCTAGTCGGACGTTCGGTATGGGCCTGGCGATTAATCAAAAAATCGGATTAAAATCGGGGATTAGTTTTATGGTTTTTTTATATTTTTCTCGCATTAAACACATAAAACTATATTTTGAGATATATTTTTATGAGTTTTATTACAAATTTATGATTGTTATTAAAATTCGAACATAAGTTATTGTAAAACATCACAAACTCCCAATTTCAATGATTGAATAACAAAAATATAAGTGTTTTTATACTTGAAATCTAAAAATAATCGGGATATGTAAAATTAGGCGGGGAGTAATCGGATTAGGCGGGGAGTAATCGGATTAGGCGAGAAGTAATCGGATTAGACGGAGAGTAATCGGGTAACTGATTTTTTTAGGGGATTAGTCATTAATCGAGGTGGATAGGGTGGACCTAGCGATTAAGCGGGGAGTAATCAGGATAGGCGGAGATTTTTAGAACATGACTCTTAGCTAAGGAACGTTCCTTAGCTAAGGAACGTTTCTTAACATTAAAGTACAAAGTTGATTAAATTATGTTGCATTAAATGTTAAGAAAAGCTTAAGATTTCTGTAAGAGCTTGCCTTTAATCATGCTCTTAGTACAAAGATTGTTGTGAGTTCTTCTGAAGATGTTATATAGTACAAGTTTTGTATTACATAAACGTCATCGCTTCATCTTGTTCCCACAACTTCTTTGCTTGGTTGAATAGATGGACCGAAAACTTGGTTTAATTATCGTCTTATGCTTTCATGTTTTTTTTTTGTCATGAAACCATGTGTATAGATTCCAAATTTTTGGATTGTAACCTAAAATTTTTTCATTATCCATAAAATATTTACAATTTAGAAAAAAAAAAAAAAAAAGCTAATGTATAAACGATACGTCAACTATTTTGTGCAAATTGACTACGCAAAATAATATGTGGGGGATTAGCTACCAATATGTTCTTTATATATATACATCGAGAAAATTGAATATGTGTGAAGCTAAGAACTTACAATTATCTAACTATATAACTGTATAAGACTATAACTAACATATATAAATGTTTGTTACGAATAGTCACATGTAGAAGGAGCTAAAAGATAGTGAACCCCCACAATCTTTTTTATTAAAAGTGACCCTCAAAATCATCATAGCAACTGAATAAATTCGGTTCATGCGAACTCATAGAATATTATAAGTTTTTTTTTTTTTTTTGAGTCTCACGTTTTTGTCGTACTCTCTTTTTTTTAAAAAAATTCCTATTTGTTCAGTCGTCTTGTTCGCTTTTCGGCTCTCGTGTTTGTGTGTGTGATTGTATCTTTTTTGAAGTTGGTGGCTATAAATTATCAACAGTTCCTGAACTTGGGCCTCAACTTTTTCTTTTCTCCTCTATTTCCTATGTGGATCTAGTCAATATCCTTTTCTAAAAGGATTATTTTTTAAATAACCAATTTGTTTTAAGACAAACTAGGAAAATAATTAGTAGCAGATCTATAAATAAATTTTACCAGGGTCAATATTTTTCTTATAAAATCATTTTTATAAGCACATGGAAAAAGGTATATAAAATGTTGTTGTTTTCAAAATTCTTTAAGTATATATGACAAAAACATGTATTTAAGTTGAAATGGGAAAAAGTGTATTAAATGTGTGCTAATGTTTGCTCGAACCTGACTTGGATGTGTCAACTATTTAGGAAATACAAACTGTGTTGTTGGAACTTTTATAATTTACACGCATAAAAGCATATTTATTTATTTTACCCGGGTCAGATGACCCACTCCAATTGTTAGTGAGTCTATCCCTGAAAACAACTACGATGAGACAACCATAAATAACTAGTATTATTTTGTGTATAATTAAAATATGAATAAAATAATATTATACAATTTAGCATATAATCGGAAAGATATATAATATCATATTTATTTAAAAAAAAATCAAATCCATGTTATTTTCTAAAAAGCTCATACATTAATGAAACGATTTTTCCATTTATTTTTATTACAAACAAAATGGTAGTATTTTGGGTTTTCTAGATAATATTTTATGGGGACAGACAGAAAGAAATAAGAATAAGACGAAAAGGGAATCATGTGGAGGAGAAATTAAAAAAATAAATTTTAAAAATAGTTGGAAATAGGAAGTAATGTAAAAAAACGAATATAAAAATAGGAAGTAATGTAAAATAAAGAATATAAAAATAGAAAGAAACGCAACCAACCAACTAAACTTTGCACTCATCCAATCCTTTATGGAATCTTCTTCTATTGTTGGCCAAGATGTCTCACTTCACTATCATCAACGTATCTATCTTCATACTTTCTCAATAATGTGAAAGATCTCATTATCTTTAACAAAAAAAAAAAGATCTCATTATTCTTGATAAACTTTCAATTCATCATCTCTTCTTTGGACTTTCTTATAAAAATTAAACATAAATTCAATCGAACTGATTCCGATTGTTTTTGTTATTGTTGTGGATTGTCATCATTTTGTATATCGAATCATCGATGATCATATAAACAGAATAAAATCATTGACTGTTACTAAGGCCCTGTTCGTTTGCCTGTCGCTGAATCCAGCGACAGTATGTGTTGTTCGTTTGCCTGTCGCTGGCGGCTGTCGCTGTGTTGTTCGTTTGACAGTCGCTCTAAACAGTCGCTATATTTTAAAATTTTAAAATTAATTTGATTTATTTGAATTTAATATATTTTAATTTAATAAGATTAATTTTAACTTAATTATATTTTATTTTAATTTAATAAGATTTATTTTAATTTAGATTATATTTAATTTGATTTATTTGAATCTAATTCAGTTTAATTTAATTAACTAAGTTTAGTTTTGATTATATTTATTTAGTTTAGTTTAATTTAATTTAATTTATTTTGATTATTTTTTTAATTTATATTTTTTTATCGCTAAGTTGTTCATTTGCATGTCGCTGGATTCAGCGACTGATCGCTGAAACCAGTGACTGGTCGGTAAAAATTTCAGCGACTGAAAATTGCGGTCGCTGGTCGATGGCGGCTGTCGCTGCGATTGGTCGTTGAACCAGCGACAGGCAAACGAACAACTTTTGGTCGTTGTAGCTGGTTTCAGTCGCCAGCGACAGGCAAACGAACAGGGCCTAAGACTACTTCACAAACCGTAGAACAAGGTCTAAGTGTAGAATTTTGTGATTATATGAATGTAATTTGAAGAGAGGTTAATAACAATGAGAATAAAATAAATTTTATTTTTTTTCAATGAATGTTCGAAGAAATTACGGAATTTTTATTTATAATTTTTTTGAACCCAAAATCAGATAAATTTATATTAATTTTTAACCATAGAAAAAAAATTATTATGTTAGAACAATGTCTTATATTGGAAAATGGAAGTGGAGATGAATGTTAAGTATATAAGGTAGTAAGGTACACAAGCCTTTTGAGTTCACGTTGGTAACATGAAAACTTGTGACTTTAAATAACTCTTTACTTTTTTTTTTTTTTTTTTTTTTTTTTTTTTTTTTTTTTTTGATATACCCGATCGGCTGATCCGGTCAGCCCTGGGGGAACGCACCGAAGTGCTACCATGTGGACTCACTACCACCCCGAAGGATGGGCTACCACACTGCCTAACCCAAGTTTGGAATGCTTTCCGACTAATGCCCGGGGGTAGCTGGATCGCCTGTTACCAGACTACCAGGTAAACATTATATATAGGATTAAAACGCATTATTTAGTATCATGCAAATGGCATATCAAAAGGGGACGTCAGAAGCATGACGAGAGATGCTTGAGCCGTGAGGGTTGCCTCGTGGGAATGAATACAAAAAGCTCACACGTAAAATTAGCATTTTTAATGGCCACCAAATCTTATCACCCTTTTTGGATTATTTTTTCAAAATTACTTTTGAAAATAAATTAAAAGTTCTTTATCTTATTCCTATGACTGAAAACTGAATAAAACGTCAATTCATTGGTTTTTCCTATTTTTAAAAATATATAAAATCATCTCTCTATTTTTTTTGTTTTGTTATTTCATTTGGTACAATGCAGCAAACAAAAAACACAAGCCATTTAATTTCTCACTTTATTTGTTTTTGATTATTGCAAGTTTGCAACCAATATATATCTCTTTATTTACAAATAAAAGAATGTGGAAGTATTTCTTTTATAAAGTTTTTTTCTTTGATATAAAGAGAATGTGGAGGTGTTGTCACTAAAAATAAAGAGTGAATCCGTTGTAGGCTTGAAGCTATATAATTTGGTCAAAATGTAATATATGACACCAATATAGAATAAAAGAATGTCGAGGTATTGTCACTAAAAATAATAATTAAAGAGTGAATTTATTGTAGCTAGTCAAATGTGTAATATATGACACCAATATAGAATTCAACAAATAGAGTGAATTAACATTTTGTGGAATTATACATATGACTATTATAATCATTAACCATGTTCTTTCTCTTTTCTGTGGTCAAGAATATTTGTTGCCTCCTCTCGTATTGTTTCGGCTTTGATCTCTTCAAAACTGATTTACCTTGCAATCCATAAGAGAAAAACTTAGAATGTTTCGCATTTGTTTAAATTTTCATAATTAAATTTGAGAAAATATGAAATTTTACACTCAAGATTATCCAACACAATTACAACACATAGCTGCATAAGCTAGTTTAGGTGTATTCAAACATTTTTTTTAATTTCAAATATTCATATTGTTATGGCTTAAGTACATTTTTTAATATAGTATATGAATGTTTGAATTATTAACTTATATAAACTTTTCGGGTGTGTATTTTAAATTAGTAAAATTCTAGTCTCTATTTACATGTCATTTCAATTGTCTCCAACTATCATAGGCTTTAAAATAAATAAAATCAGGCTCAAATATCAAATGGTTTTACTCTTTATTAAAATTTAGTGGCTCCAAAACTACTTAATCTTAAAAAATCACCACGACTAGATGGACTTGCAACAAGTGTCTACAAATCAGTTTGAAAGTCACTAGATCTATTAATAAATTCTACCAATCTGCTTTCACGCCAACCTCCACTAATATTACTATATTTACTCTCGTTCCAAAGAAATTTAGAATTTCAAAAATAGAGGACTACTAGCCAATCTATTGCCTCAACACTACCTACAAAGTTTTTTTTCCAAACTTTTTGTGTTAAGGCTCGAACCAATCATTCTTTCTCTGATTTTTTTTGAGGAAACTGGATTCGCGTTGTTACTGAAAAATACTATTCATTTGCATTTTAATATTTATATGTACAAACATGTTTTTTAAATTTTAGAGTAAATTTTAGAATGAATATATAAAAGTATTTTGTCAGATATTGAGCTCAATAGATGCTTTTACCTTAGTAAAGACTCTTTTGTCAATAAACGATTGAATCTTTGGTTGTTTACACTATTCTGAATTCACTTCGTTGGTATTTCTTTCTGAATTGAACAACATATGCTTGCATTCTTTTAAATACGATTTTGTAAAAAAGTTTTTTATTGAGACGACTGATTCAAAAGCTTAAATTTCGTAATAATAGTTAAAATTAACCCATTAACAAATTTGAGCCAACATTAACTCATTAACTAGTTTTACCGACCTCTCTATTTCTTTGTTAGAAGTGTTTTTGTTTGTTTTTTTTTTTTTCATTTTTCAAACAATGTTCCATTCATACTAAAGATTGATTAAACTAGTTTAATATTGGTTATTAACTTTGCTCTTGTATTTAAGATTTCTCTTTTATCTCAGTTACAATTATCAAACAAAATTCACAAATGTTGAAAATAGAGATGATGAAGTTTGTTATACATAAATCTTATAAAACTCTAAAGCAAGCAAGACTGAATAGTAAGATGTTCACTTTCTCCAACTAGACCATTGGCATTTGGTTTTAAATTTTATTTTTACGAAACTGTAATATTTATATGTAATTAACTCACATTTAAAATAATGTGCAACTACACTTTTAAATTCATCTATCATTTTTACTCAATAACCTGAAAAACTTCACCTCTCACTAAAATAGTACATTAATTTTTGAAAACTATATTGAACATATCTTAAACTCCACATTCAAGCACACACACACATATATAACATTTATCTTTGATTAACTAACTCACATTTAAAATTATCTGTAAGTATACATTTGAAATCATTTATAACTTCTATTCAATAATTAGAAAAACTTCACTCCTCCACTAAAATAAATTAAAATTTTCAAAAAATTATATTGACCAAAATTTAAACTCCACATTTAAACTCAATTGTAACTTCAACCAGTAATTAATCATTTGTAACTCTTACTAAATAATTTGGGAGGTGTATTAATTCAACCATAGATTTACATACATGAAAAGAGAGGCCCAGTTTGAACAAAAAAGAGAGGCCCAAATTTCCGTCTTGATGGGCTGGAAATACACAAAAGAAGGCCCATATAAAGATGTGCTTCCTAATCTCCAAAATAAACTGGCGCCAATGTGTCATTTGGAGGCAAATCCATCCGTCAATTCCTTGGCGGGAAAATCAACGACGCCTTCTTTTTTAGTGAATCCTCCATTTTTTTTTTTTTTTCAAACCTATCATCTTCCCACTCCCTTCTTCTTCATCTTCTCAAAAACCTAAGAACTCAGAGAAAATTCGGTAAAATCCAAAATCACTAAAGGAACAACAAATCTGAAATCTCCACTCTCGCTTTCGATTTTTCAGATTCTAGATCTTGTTTCAATTTTCCTTGGGTTTATAGATTCCCTAATTTTTCTAGGTTTTTTTTTTATGCGATGGAAGAAGTTTCGACGGTGAATGAAATTGAAAATCGGAAGACGATGATTGAGCCGAAGAAGCCGAGTAAGCGGAAGAGAGAACCCGCGGCGGTTGAGAATCTAACTTCTGATGAGAAAGAAGCTCAGATCTCGTCGTTGAATTTAGAGATGAAAGGGCTTTTCGCGTATTTTCGAGAAGTTATGGATCAGAGTAAGAGAACAGATCTGTTTTCTAGGTTTAGTGAATGTTCGTCTGTGAATTCAATGGTGGCTTTGTTGATGGAGGAGATGAGTTTGCCATTGTCGAAGCTTGTTGATGAGATTTACTTGAAATTGAAGGAGAAGACTGAAAGTGTTACTATTGTAGCTGTGAAGAGTGCTATTGTTTCTGTAGGTCAGAGAGTGAGTTATGGTGTGCTTAATGCAGATGCTGATGTTTTGGAGGATGATTCTGAATCTTGTCTTTGGTGCTGGGAGGTAATTTATTATTCAATTGGTATTGTTTCTTGCTTCTGTGGTGGTTTTTGGATCTTTGAATCTTGCTAGAAATGGTAATTTTGGTGTGGTTTATATTCTTGGTGATATCATTTAATGCTTGAGATGTAATGTTTATTTGGTGTTATAGACGAGAGATCTGAAAATGTTGCCGAATTCTATCCGTGGAGTGTTAAAAATTCGCCGGACTTGTAGGAAAAAGATTCATGAAAGGATTACAGCAGTTTCTGGTAAATGTTGCTTTCTATTAATGATTATGAAAGTGATGTGAGGGGGCTAATGCTTATGTTGTATTTCAGCAATGTTAGCTGCATTACAAAGAGAAGACACTGAAAAGTCGGGGAGATCTGATTTGAGCAAAGCGTCTGAGAAGCTTGGTAAAATATTAAGTGAGGTGGATATTCGATCATTCATGGATAACATGATGCAGAAAAACAGCACAGAGATGTAAGCATTTTCAGTTATGTAATTGGTTTATATTTTTCTCTTGTTTTTTTATTCTTACTCAGTTATTGTGTTTGGTCATTAAGGGCTGAGAAAGACTCAAAGAGAGAAGAGAAGCTGCTTCTTAAACAGTTGGAGAAAAGTAGATGTGAAGCTGAGAAGGAAAAGAAGAGAATGGAACGTCAAGTATTGAAAGAAAGATTGCAACAAGTAAGCTGATATTTTCCTTCATTGTCTTCTGGAATTCTTTTCTGGTGCTGTTTATTCTCTTTTGGTCATTTTGGATGTGTTATTTGATTTCAAATTCTGATTTCTGACTGAGCAATTGTTCGCTGTTGTCAGGAAAAGGAGCTGAAGCTACTGCAGAAAGCAATTATTGATGAAAATAATAAAGAAAAGGAAGAGACTGAGTCAAGAAAACGGATAAAGAAACAGCAAGATGAGTCGGAGAAGGAGCAGAAGCGTAGAGAAAAGGAACAAGCCGAGCTAAAGAAGCAACTTCAAGTACAGAAACAAGCTTCAATCATGGAGCGGTTTCTTAAAAAAAGTAAAGACAGTTCAGTGACCCAACCCAAACTTCCTTCCAGTGAAGTAACTGCTCTAGAGCCGTCATGTACAAAACATGATAATGAAAGTGGAACAGTTATTCAGGCCATCGACAACGCCTTTTCAACAACTTGTGAAGCTACAGTTGATGATATTCGCAGGTATGACTTTGGTTTTCCTTGTTGACTGATTCTTTGAGGTGTCACTTTGGGTATTGTGATCTGAGTTGTATTTCTTTGTAGGGAACACTTTGCTTCCTGGCGTCAGTTGGGTCGTTCGCTCTTGAGTTCGAAAAAGCATTGGGGGATGCGTAGGCAGCCTAAGAGTGAACTGTTTCCAAAACTAAAACTAGCTACATCTGATGGTGAACCTAACATGGAGAAGCAAGGGGATGGACGTGAAGAGAAAAACTTTGATGGTGTAACTTGCATTAGGCAGTGTGAGTCTTCCTCATCTGATCGTAAGAAGTCCAGGAGGGCCAAGCAGTTGCTACAATTTGATAAAAGCTGCAGACCAGGCTTTTATGGTATCTGGCCTAGCCAAAGGTTAGTACTTATATATGAAAACTTTCATTTCAGCAGTAAGCTAATATAATATAGATTATTAGTTAGCCAAAAATAAATATCTGTGAAGCCTTGACTTATTTACAAGCTTTCCCCTGGGGTTGTTTGGTACTACTTTTTCATCTTAGCTTTGTTTTACAAAAGTTATGAAGTTTTTCTCAGCTGCCTATGTGACTACTTTTTCATGGTGTTTAATAAAGCATACGATAAATGACCTCTGAAGTAAAGATACTCCTACGCTAGTTTACCCTGTGCTGATCCATCGTCTATGTTGGATCTGTGGTTATTATCATCTTATGCATTTCAATTTGGATTGAACAATCATTGTAGTGAACCTGTAATGTAGAGAACGTTCTCAGTGATTCTGCTACAACAACACCATTTCTTATTTTGATATGCATCTGGCCGTCCAATTTAAAGGAGAAGATAGTTTACACTCTCTAAGTTTGCTTAAAATGGTACTGTTAGGTTTAGAGATCCTAACCTCTGTAACTTAATGAGGGATCTTCTGTTTGACATTTGCAGTCAAGTTGTAAAGCCACGTCGTCCTCTGCAAAAGGATCCAGAATTGGATTATGAAGTTGATAGTGATGAAGAATGGGAAGAGGTAGTTTTATTGAATTAGTACATGCTTTTGGAAATTGTAACTTTACAACCCAAAAACTTGACAAGAGATAACTGGGTACTAAAGATACTTGTTTACAGGAAGAAGCTGGTGAAAGCCTTTCAGATTGTGAGAAAGATGAAGACGACAGTTTGGAAGAAGGATGTTCAAAGGCTGATGATGAAGATGATAGTGAAGATGACTTTATGGTTCCTGATGGATATCTATCAGAAGATGAGGTAACAAAGCAGTTTTTAATTAACTCGTCATAGATTATTCTAAATCTAGGTTGCAGTCTAGGAATAGATAAAGCCAAATTTGCGTTTCTTTGGAGTATCCAAACTAGGTTGCGTTTCTTTGGAGTATCCAAACTATTGATCAAGTTACAATTTGAATTCCTCATTTATAACGAATGTAAAGTTTCTTGAAAAAGATTTTGTGATTTTTCGTTTCAGGGGGTCCAAGTGGACAGAATGGACATTGATCCGTCTGAACAGGATGCAAGTACGCCATCATCTAAGCAAGATCAAGAAAATCAAGAGTTTTGCGTATTACTCCAACAACAAAAACATCTGCAAAGTTTAACTGACCACGCTCTCAAGAAAACGCAGCCACTGATCATATGTAACCTAACGCATGAGAAGGTCCCTCTCTTAGCTGCTAAAGATCTAGAAGGGACACAAAAAGTGGAACAAATATGTCTACGAGCTCTCATGGTGCGACCATTCCCTTGGTCTTCTCTCATTGAGATATCGATCAATGACATTCAAGATGAGGATCAAGAAACCAGCAAGTCTTCTTGTAGCCAGAGCACTCCTCCATCTAATTCAAAAGCAAAATCCATACCCGACTCAGATTTGCTTACAGTTGTAAGTGGATCTCTCAAAACAAATAACATTTTTTATATATTGCTACTTAGCTCTAACAAGAATTTGGCGTCCAGGTATCAACTATTCAATCATGCTCTCAAGGTATCAATAGAGTAGTTGAAACATTGCAGCAGAAGTTCCCTGATGTTCCAAAGACCAAGCTTAGACAAAAAGTGCGTGAAATATCAGATTTCGAGGATAGTCGTTGGCAGGTTAGTTAATACTTCGATCTTCTCTTTTGAGATTTAGCCTTGAAACAGAGATGCTTATCAACGTCCCTGCGATCCTTTGTTCTATTGAACAGGTAAAGAAAGAAGTATTAACAAAGCTTGGATTATCACCATCACCAGATAAAGGCGGTAAGAGACCAAAAACGATATCTACATTCTTCTCAAAACGCTGTTTGCCTCCATCCACAAAGCCACAACCTACAGTTGAAGACGCAGCAGAGAGATTGGAAAATGAAAATGCTTAAAGTCTCATTACTGTTTCATCTTTTTTTTTTTTTTTGGTTACATCCCTCAACTTATCCTTTTTGTTTACTTCTTGTGGATATGTATAATGCATAATATCGGTAAAATGTTTGAGATGAGGGAATGATAAAATGGTTTAAGAATCAACATGAAATAGTGAAATGTTTTGTTCAGTTAAAAAGTAAACTAAAAATCTTTTAATACTTGGGAATAAGCCCTAAACCTTTTTTTAGGGTTTAATATAATACGACGTCGTTTAAACGGATTAGCTCCTAGCTCTTTTGTCGTTTTCACCATTCTTCTTCCTCGCGGTCTCTCACCCTCCATGGCTCCATCGCTTCTTCTTCGCAAGTCTCAGCGTCAGCTTTAATCTCTTCTTCGAAGTTGTGAGGTTAGTTCTTCTCTCAGCTTCTGTTACTTACATTTTGAGAATGTCGTATTTGAGAATCTGGGAAAGTTTTTGATGAATCATAAGTTCATATGATTATGGAGCTTTACGTGCTCTGCTATAATATTTTGCACGGTGCAGTCACCAATCCAGCAACCATGGGAAACTCTAGAATTCAAGTTAACAAAGCTCACAAGACTAGATTTACCTCCAAATCTTCTCGTAATCTCCACAGAACTTCCCTCCAAGGTAAACTCTTTAAGCCTTAAACAGTTCCTCTGTTTCCCATCTTCAGATTCTGAAATCTCCCGACCGTTTTATTGAACCAGATAGTTGCCGGATTGGGAAATCAGACAGTAATAACTATGTTAAAGGTGCTAAAGCTGCTCGTCTTCAGCGTGGCAAGATGGTAAAGTTCTCCTTCTACAGAGTTATCAAGATTTTGAATTTGTGTTTTTATTGATTTTTGTTTAATGTTAGCTTCGAGAGCAGAAAAGGGCAACAGTTTTGAAGGAGAAGAGAGCATCAGGAGGATTAAACAGTGCTCCTCGTGTTATCGTGAGTTTACATTGTTACTTGTTTCATGTGTGTTTTGTTGCAATCATCACCCTTATGTTTTGTATTTGCTAATGATGATAGGTTTTGTTTCCTCTCTCTGTTTCTGTGGAATTGGATTCACTTAATGAAAATATCTTAAAGCTATTATCTTCTGATGGTTCTGGAGTCGTTTCTTCTTCCACAGTTGCATCTTCTGAGTATAAGCTTAAAGCAACTGTATGTCTATTCCCTTATGATATATGGTGGAACTAAGATTAATTGATAAGTCGAATCCTTAGTGTGATCGATGTTGTGAATTTATTATAGGTGTTAAAGGCGCCTCACGGGGATCTTTTGACATGCATGGAAATGGCCAAGGCATGTGAATTATTGTTTACTTTTGTTGGTTCTTTCAGTGAGCAGAGTTTGTAACAGTTGTTAACTGATTTATTTCTTACTGGTTAATAAATAGGTTGCTGATTTGATGGCTTTTGTTGCATCTGCAAGCTCTCCATGGGAAGAGAATAAATCTAACTATATAGATTCATTTGGAAATCAGTGTCTTTCTGTGTTTAGATCAATTGGTCTACCAAGCACCACTTTATTGATTCGTGTAAGTTTCTTGCTTGTCTATATATTTTTTAAATGTTGTTCTTGAAGTTGAGCTTCTCAAGTTCGTTTTGTATGATTGTAGGATTTACCGAGTGAATTAAAAAAGAAAAATGAGCTGAAGAAGATATGTGCCTCTCAACTTGCTTCTGAATTTCCTGAGGATTGTAAGTTTTATCCAGCAGATACCAGAGATGAGTTGCATAAGGTACATTTTCTTATCTTAGTAAGCCGTTTTCAATAGATCTAAGGTCCTTAATTAGTCATGTTTAGTCTAGATGATGTAAATCCATGCTTCTGGGAATGTTTGCAGTTTATGTGGTTATTCAAGGCACAAAGGCTTACTGTACCTCATTGGCGGAGTCAAAGAACATATGTTGTGGCTCAGAAGGTACTTGGTAACATCTAATTTTGACTGAGAAAAAAGGTTTTGTAAAAAAGTATAATAACTCCATAATTTTGAGTGGTGCATTTAGGTTGGGATGCTGGTGGATGATGAAAGCTCAGGAAAGTGCACTCTACTTCTCTCTGGTTACTTGCGTGCTCGCAAACTGTCTATAAATCAGCTGGTAATCAAGCCTTTCTCTCTCTGTCATGACTTATGTTGTACCCATGTCCGATCCTCTAAATTTTTTTTTTTTTCCTTAAAATTAGGTCCATGTTTCTGGCGTTGGTGATTTTCAGTTCTCAAAAATTGAAGTGCTAAACGACCCATTTCCTTTGAATGAAAGGAAAAATCAGAATTCCATGGAATTAGATGCTTTACATGATGAAGAGGTATATATGTGATATCTTCATTCACTGATCGACAAACTTTTACTATATAAGAGTTACATTGGGTTGAATGCTTGCACAACATCTTTCAAAGAAAAAAAAACTTTTACTTTTATGGTTGTTGGAATTCAGTCATGATATCATATTCTGATTAATTGCTTCCTTAAGAAATAAGATGTTATTGTCTTTTCATGATGTTATTTTCACGGCCTTCTTCTATTTGGCAGTTCACTTAATTCTTTTTTACATGTGTTTGATTTGACCAGGTATTGAAGTCTCTGGTTTCTGATCCTATAAAACAAGAGCCTTTAGTAGTTGAAAACACTCCAGATCCTTTAGCAGGGGAACAGGTAAGTCCAATTTGTTCTTTCACTGAAGAAGGGGAAAATTGACTTGTGTAGTTATCTGTTCTGCGAAGTCACTAGTTGTGTAATGCTTCATTGTGTAGACATGGCCAACAGAGGAAGAAATGGCTGAGGCTGACAAAAATCAGAAACAGGGAAAGTTAAAGAAGAAGACTTTGCCGAGAGGGACTTCAGAATATCAGGTTTCTGGATGGTTTTTAACCTGATGTTCTTACCCTATTTTTCTCTCTGGTGCAATTGTTTATTATTTGGTTTCCAGGCTGCTTGGATTGTGGATGACACAGATGAAGAAGATTCTGATATTGGTGATTCTGATGATAACGGTATGGTATTGGATAGAGAAGAGGATGCCAATGAGGAAAGAAAGTATGACCAAGAATTTGAGGATGACGAAAAATCACTGAACGTGCGGGATTTTGATAGTGGAACTCAGAATGACTCCGAGATGATGGTAAGTGTTTGTCTACTTTTTCTGTCACTTGCGAAAATAGTACCTGTAGTTTCACTGTATTTTTATTATGGTTGAGTATCTTGGTAAAGTTACAAGCCAATCTGCTCGTTGTTATTGTTCAGGATGATGAAGACTTGACAGATGAACAAATTAAGGATGAAATAAAGAAAATCAAAGAGGCACATGCTGATGACGAGGGTTGGTGTTTATTTCTTTTGTGGAGTTATTTTCAGTATAAGTTATCGTGTGTCTGTGTATATGTACACATATTCATTTGAGTCCTTAAAGTGTCTGAATCTCTCAAGTTCTCATTGATTTTGTCTTCCCTGTATTTTCTCATTATAAGAAGTGAAGTAAGGTTTTCTGTTATGTTTTGCCAGAATTTCCAGATGAAGTAGAGACTCCCATTGATGTTCCTGCAAGAAGACGTTTCGCTAAGTACAGGGGTCTTAAATCCTTCCGAACCTCCTCGTGGGATCCAAATGTAGTAACACTGATCTTGATGTTGATTAGTTTTTTGCCTGTAAAGTGTTGTTACTAATTTTTATTATTTGTTTGCAAATGCAGGAGTCTCTACCTCAGGACTATGCCAGAATTTTTGCTTTTGATAACGTTGCCCGGACTCAAAAGCTTGTGCTCAAACAAGCCCTGAAGATGGAAGAAGAAGACAGAGATGATTGTGTACAGACCGGGTCATATGTCCGACTGCATATTAAGGAAGTGCCTCTTGGTGCTGCCTCTAAACTATCCTCCCTTGTGAACACAAAACCCATTATAGGATTTGGGCTTTTACAACATGAATCCAAGATGTCAGTTCTGCATTTTAGGTAATCACTCTTTAGATTTCTATTTGTTGAGACCTTCTGTGCTCAGCTATATTTTCATCGCGTTTGTTTATTCTTTTGCAGTGTAAAGAAGTATGATGGTTACGAAGCTCCTATTAAAACGAAAGAAGAACTTATGTTCCATGTTGGTTTCCGTCAAATCATTGCAAGGTCGCAAAATTATCTGCTTTATCTACTGCAGTATTTTTTCCTGTCTGCAATCTTTATTAATATTTGTTTGGGTGGAATTTCCAGGCCGGTATTTTCAACCGACAATTTCAGCTCAGACAAGCACAAGATGGAGAGATTCTTGCATTCAGGGAGTTTCTCGTTGGCTTCAATATACGGCCCAATATCTTTCCCACCCCTTCCTTTGGTAGCTCTAAAGATATCTGAAGGGTCAGATCCTGCCATTGCTGCCCTTGGTTCCTTGAAAAGCATTGAACCCAACAAAATAATTTTAAAGAAAATAATATTAACTGGGTAATGTTATTACCTTTCTTCTTTCACAGTACAATTGCATACACAATATTGTAATTCTAAGCTGTTTTAAATGTGGTTTGGTTCAGGTATCCTCAGAGAGTATCAAAAATGAAAGCATCAGTCAGATATATGTTCCACAACCCAGAAGACGTGAAATGGTTCAAGGTAAGAAGGAAAAGTAGAATCGATGGATTGAGAGTTTATGTTTATTTCATAATATTAACCTCAAGCTTTGGAATGGAACAATGTTTGTTTGTGCAGCCTGTAGAAGTGTGGTCAAAATGTGGTCGTCGTGGTCGTGTGAAGGAGCCAGTGGGCACACATGGTAAGGCATTATTATTATTCAATAAAGATTGAAAAAGTTGAAGTTGGTATCTAGAATTATACATGTGGACTATGCAGGGGCGATGAAATGCATATTCAATGGAGTGGTGCAGCAACATGACATTGTGTGCATGAACTTATACAAACGCGCTTACCCTAAGTGGCCTGAGCGTCTGTACCCGCAGCTTCTCTGATTCCTCCATTTATAGAATGAAGTTGATTATGTTCAAGTTTCTTAGAACTCACATTCTAGTTTGGCAACTTATGTAGGTGGTTTAGTGGAAACTCCTACACAGTTTTGTCCTTAATGGGAATTATATCATATAAACCCAAAATTCACAACGATCTAAATTTATCAGAAAAAATGAAAAGCAAAGAGGCAAATGCGATGTCATAGTAGTTAGTCAGGGGGTTGGTCAGGCTCAGGAGGCGTAGATGGCTGGTCTCGGACAAAATCAAGTCAACAGCGCACAAGCCTCACTTTGACTTGAGAGATGGCATGAATAGCGAGGTTACTTGGTGATCCGAAGAAGCAAGAGAAGTCTACTCTTGAAAAAAGGCCACACAAACAACAACATTCTCCAGGATTAATCCATTCCCCCAGATAAACTAAAGCTGAAGATCGGAAAAGCCGGGATTCTACTACCTAATCACTAACCAAAACCAGCCAAGCTCAAAACAAACAACAGAGCTCGATTCACTCTAGGAAGAGGCAACGAGACATGGAGCCAAACAACTCAGCTTCACAGGGCGGGAGCAAAGACACAAAACGAAGACGAGTGACAGGCAAAGGATGAAGGAGAGCAGAAGCTTACCAACCTATAAAATTATGACCAATAATATATCTATATATTTCCATTTCGAAATCACCCTTAATTCTTTGGAGATTAGATATTGTACAATATCTTTTGTGTGTTTCATTACATAGTTTTAGTACTTCAAAAGAAAATAGAAGAAAGATACATATGTCTTGAACTTTCAAATTTCAACCGTATTATCCATATAATGTGAAGTAAAATAAGGCAATAGTAATGCAAAGTGAAGCCATCAAATCAACAGAGAGTGTCTTCAAACCAATGCTGAAACTTTGTCATCTCCTTAGAAGGTAAAGCAGCCAAGACATAGACACCTTTACTATCTCCATCGATGTCCGGAAACAGCAAAACTATGTCTTTCCGATGATAGACAACGGGACAGCTATACTTAGGCTTGCCCCAAGGATACTCAACCTCTGCGAAACCGAGTTTCCACCACGAAGAAACCAAAACTTCTCCATGTGGAAACCCTTTGTATAACTCTCCCCAATCTATAGCAGACCGCGCATACTCATCCGTTATCCTATTTGCCCCTTCACCTACTATTTCCACAATTCTCCCAAACGGCTCTTCAAGCAATGCCTTGCATTTCGCCTTTGCGTAAGCAGTTAAAACCGCGTTTCCAGTGTAGGACGGTGGAAGCTCAGGATTCAGCCTCCCTCTAATGTCCACCGCGTAAAGAATCGTTGATTCTCTTTCAAGATTTGTTTCTTCTCCTTCCTCTGCTGCTACAGAGAGTGCCTTGCACCTCCAGACCAAAGCGGTTACAACGTTGAAACCCGTCACGCGAACATAACCACTACTAGTCTCCGAGGCTCTCTCCTTGAGCTTCTTGATTTGCTCAGAGGATAGCTTGAAGATTTTGAAGTCTAAGTGCTGTGAAGTGGCTTCGAAGACTGTTGTTGTCTCACAGTCTTGGAACTTGACAAGCTCGTGGTGTGGGAATGTTACACTTGGTGGGTTACGAGCTTTGAGAAGAGTACGGTCGTTGCATGGAGGTGTTGATAAGGGCTTCTCATGAAGTAGAGAGGCTAAGTTTTCGAGGAATGTTTTGAAACTAAGCCCATCGAACGTTGTATGGTTTGTTGAGATTCCCATTGCAAATCCATCGCACTTGAATGATGTTACCTGCCCAAATTTTCATTTTTAAGTACATACATGCATCTCCATGACATGATAAACTCAACTACAAGGACCAAACATAGATTTTTTTTTTCAAGGTATACTATTTTAAATCACTTATACGTACATTATGGGTATATATATATATTTTTGTTAAATATTATGATTTATGTGTATTTTTTTGGTTTGGTTAAATTTCAATGTAAAGTTTATTTACTGTTTAAAAAAGAAAAAAATTTAATTTTGAAAACTAATGTTGAAAAAAAATTATTTTTTAAAACTTGCAAGTTTGGCAAAATTATTTATATACTGTACATAGTATATTTACATACTATGACGCATCTAATTAAAAGATGTTGACAATACTATAGTTACTACCTTATCCTAGTTACTACCTATATGTTCATTATATGCATGGTTTATATAATTTTCTTTAGAAAGTGATGATTACATTATTTGGCAGTATATATCAAACAGAGTTATGTCACATTAATTTAGATTGCTTTAAGTTTGGTAGGACTCAATAAATGAGCAACAAAAATAACCAGCGTTTTAATTTCACGCGGAACAAGTAGATTTATGTTACAATCATATATTATAAAGTTTAATTAATACTATACGAAGTAACAAATAACTAGATTCAAATTTTGATGTCAAGAAAAAAAAAAAACTCTAGATTCAATTATTTATTTTGAAATGATGAACATTTTTCACTTGCTTCTATAGTTTGATAATTTGACAATGCTAATGTGTAAATTCAAAATGTATGTCTAGTTTTTATATAAATAAAAGAGTAATAAATAACAAGCAAATGTAGATTATGTGTCAGTATTGTACATTGGAAGAATTTCAAACTTTTTTGGCATATTACATGTCCACAGGCGAAACTGGAACAGATATATGTCCGAGTATATATATTTATATATATATATGTCACACATGTAACTACATGTTTCTTTTTTTTTTTTTTTTTTTTTTTTTTTTTTTTTGTAACTACATGTTTCGTTATACTTGACATATATGATGTATATATAGTCTTCATAGGGTGGGTGATTTACTTAAAAGATTTCTTAAGAATGTTTTACTTGAGTCAATATCCCAAATATTTATGTTTTCGTTTATGGTTTGTTACAAACAAATAGAAATAAAACTCCATACTGTCGAGACTTGACCTAAGTTCTGTATTTCATAGATGATTTAAGTAATTGAATTAAGAATCAAAATTTTACTATTATTATTTATTTATAATTCTTTTCTTAGCTAGTTATCTTATATTTATTTATTGAAAATTTTCTACTATAAAACATAAGATTTGTAGAGTTATACCTTGACATACATGGTGCAACTTTCTTAAACATTTATATTTTGAATACGGAGGATCTCACAACAAAACTCCGAATTAATCCTTGTACTCTATAGAAGAATAGACAATTATATTGGAAATTGTAGTAGAAAAACTCAAATTCTAACCTATACCCACATGGTCCTCGACCAACGACCTATTACCTATATGAACTGGATTTATATAAATATCATGAAAGTACTTAGATCCTTGAGATCCCTAGCTCCATCAAGGTTACAAAATAGCTAAAAGTTTACAAAATTTATTGATTCTAAGAAAGCTTATTTGTGTTTATACACTCAAAACTTTTGTCTTTTTTTCTTCCCTATTAAAAGAAAATTGTGATGTTGACAACAAGCAAAGAGAAAAAAAGAAAAAGAAAAAGAAACTTGTGATTTGTTAATTAGATTTATGATCAATTTGGAACAAAAAATTAGAAAGCAAAGGTTGTTTACCTGAAAGGCGAACAAGGGTTGATCATCTTTGGGCAAACTTGGAAGCTGACTTGTAACCAACTGAGCAAAAGCTGGATTTGGATAAACCAAATCTCCAAGTTCCTCCAACGTGTACTCACTCGCCGCCGTCACAAAGCCAGCTCCGGCGCCATTACAGTCAACATCCAGTCGTCCAGAGCTAGGATCCACCCGGAGTCTCCCGGCCAAGAACTCATAAGCGTCCATAGCTCTTACCAACGCCTTTCTCAGCTTCTCCGACACCATCTCCGGAGGAAAATCTTTGTTAGGTCGGAAGAAATGAACTGTTTGGACGTCAAAGTTGAGTATTTGGTCGACGTTGGACAAGAACATGGATTTTCTATCACTGGTTTCATCAGATGGGAAAATGAGTGATGATTCTTTGATAGTAACCTTGAGATCTTGAAGAAGCAATGGTGGAGATTCTTGGTACGAAGAACCCATTTTGCAACACTTTCTCTCTCTCTTTCTCTCTAATTTAATTATGTTTTGAGTGAAGTTTGTGATTTGGGTTTGAGACTTAATCTATATTATATAGACTAACACATAGTGAAAGACGTTTTTTTTTATCTTGGCTTTATGATTATTTGTGTGTAAATTATATAGTATGAAATAATCCATGGAGAGTAATATTGATCCCACAATAAATGTGACTTTAATTAAAAACAAAAAAAGATTTGGTACGGACTATGAAGTTTCGTGCTACTACGTCGACGTCGTTTTTATCCAGTCACATGAAAACGTTCTTTCTTTAAAGGCAAAAATTGTCACTGTTGTATTATTGTGTTGTGTTTATAGATTTGGGAAAAATGATGGGCTGCTTTGGTGGGTGTGAGTAGGGTTGGTGATTTATGTTAAGGATATTTGATAGGACAAGTTTGATATGTCGGTGTTAGCTACATAATATGCATGTGATCAACCTTTTTGAGTTGATTGATATTTGCCAAACAAATTTGTGGTTTGTGGAAGAATACGATTCTTTACCCATTTGCAGTATCTCATTACGGTTACAGTCTACAATTTGTCTTTATCCTTTAGTTGCTAACCTTTTATTGCCATATCAAAAAGCATGAAACTCAAACTAAATACTGTAAGAAAGCAGGTAATTACATTTACATATTACCGAATCCATCAGTAATCACAAATATCGATGATCTGTTGACAAAAAAAGTATTTCAGTATATGATCGTTGGCTATATTATTAGAAATGTTCCACATCAAAAGTTGACAAGTTTTTTTGGGCAACATATCCACTTTTAAACTAGTTTTTAGGTGTGGATTAGACTCACATTTACTAATATAGTATTAGAGCTATCAGAGCCGTACAAGCGTGCCAAGCCCATGCTTGTAGTTTTAAGTAGAATAACTAAAATTTGTGAAACTTTCAGTAGTAGATTGGTCATTGCATCGGTGTAGACCCAAAAGGTTAAGGGATCAAACTCTTCTCCCTTCATTTCTCTTGTAATTTTTGTTTTTATCTTAGTACATGTAATCATTATAGAAGAAGGATCAAGACACTACAACAAATATCAACATTGATAGCACACGAGTATAGCGTTTTTTCCGTTCCTGCTATGGTAGATTTTTTTTTTTTTGGGTTTCTTTATAATAGCGGTGTATAAACGCTATGAAAGAAATTTAATGAGCGGGAATCTAAAATGACTTAATCCGCCAACACTTAGCAAAAAAAACCCTTTAGCGCCTCAGATCTAATTTCATTTCCCCCTTCAGTCAAAACACTTAACCAAAAACAAAACCCTTTCTCTCGAAATTTTTTCCGACAAAACTCATTCTGATATCTCAGATTTAGCTCAACTCTCAAATACTCTATCCTCTGCGGCGTATTAAGGTCGGATTTGATATCTCAGAGTTCTCCTCCGTAGCCACATTCTCCTTCGCAGCGGCCGTCAGCTAGCTAAAATCGAGGCATGCATGTCTTTCTTCGTTGCTATTACTTCCATTTCTATTGATTTTTTGGTGAAGATTGTCTCTAATTTTAACCTAGTTCAGTAGATTGGTACAAAAAATCGGATTTTTTTAAACATTTTCAAATTAGGGTTCTTCGATTAGTTTGAAATTAGGGTAAAGCGAAAACTTCTGCGATTTTGATGTCTGTTACTCATTTTAATCCACATTCTCTTCACATAGATCTTGTTTTTGCGATTTATATTTCTCCTACTTGATTTGTTGTTAGATTTTTTTTTCAAGCTTATACTGATTCTGCTTTTTTGATTCTGCTTTTTTTTGGCGAGTGTTGGTGATTGAAATCTTGGAGAACTGAAGCTTTACCTTTGTTGTACTCAGACGACAGGTTAGTCCTTGAATGTATGAATGTTTTGGTTTTGATAAATTTGCTGTGATTCTTTGATTGTATATGTTATGAATATTTTGGTTTTGATAAATTTGCTGTGACTGTTGTGGTTTTGTTGAAGTTGCTGTGACTGTTGTCAATTTGTTAAAGTTGTTGTCACTATTCTTGTTTTGTTAATTTGTTTGTTTCTGAGATAGTGTAAGTTGCTTAATGCTTAGTATGTCTTTAGCATTTTGTTCAGTTTATATTGTGTCTTCATGATAAGTTGTCTGATCATGATAAGTTCTCTTATCATGAGATTTTTCTCTGTGACTATTGTTGATTATGGTTTCAATTTCTGTTAATAAGGTTTTATTTAAGCTTATAACATATAATGTTGGACAAGGCATGGGTGCATCTATGCAGGTAAGGAATAAAATTATTTAGATAGGTTTGCTTTAAAATGGGGTTTAGATACTTTAAGAGATGAAATTTTTTTTTTTCTACTTTACTTCTTCATTGAAGAGCTGATCCTGGTTATGAGAGAGGTGCTCGGAGATTTGTCATTGATGTGGCTGCGGCTTTAGGAGATATAGATAAGATAATATGTCCATGCAAAGACTGTCGTAATGTATACCGCCAGTCAAGTAGTGATGTGGTGGTTCATCTTGTAACAAGAGGGATGGATGAGGCTTACAAGCTGCAAAGTGATTGGTACCATCATGGAGACTCAGTTGCTGATGGAGAATGTGAAAGGGAAGTAAATCATTGGAATGAGGAAATTCTTGAGTTATACAGAGCTGCTGAATACCATGACCAAGAGTTGGCTAGTAATGGTGAGCTAGGTGACAATCCAGTGGCTGACTTAAGTGAGATTGCAGAGGTTGAGGACAAGAGAGAAGATGAGTTCCTAGCTAAGCTAGCAGATGCAGAAACCCCTTTATATCCTGATTGTATTAACCACAGCAAGCTGTCGGCTATTGTGTCTCTCTTTAGGATTAAGACCAAGAATGGATGGTCTGACAAGAGCTTTGATGAGCTTCTTGAGCTTGTTGGAAGTGATGCTCCAACAACCACAACAAATCCAGAAGAAGATCACCTCTGTCAACTTTTAGGACCCGACAATCCTGGTAGGCTGCGGGCAATGGGTAGAGGCATGAGTAAGACCAAATTAGCTTGTTTCCAAGTGAAGACCAAGGTTATGACTGGCATGGAAGAGAAGCAGGTTCAGTTACTGAAGAAGGTGAATGAATTGGAGGAGGAACTTAGCAAAATGAAGAAGCAGGTTAACTACTTACACAATTAATGATCCAAGCAGCTAAGATTATATATATATATATATGAGAACTGACATTATTCTTTTATGTTATAGAGACAAGAACCAGAAATAGGTGAAAACTCAGCTGCCAGAGTAAGTAATTTATATCAGATCCATGAATCCTTCTTACTATTGTTATTTCTGACTTAAATTTCTATTTTGTAGAGTGTAAACAAAAGATCACACCCTAAGTGTGTATTGGTTGATTGGTCTGGTAGTGATGAAAACATTGGTGAGGGGCGTATTCTATCTTCTGATCCTGATGACTTAGTGAATGACTGTCGTCTAGGCCCTACAGATCTTAAAGTGTTGGTTGAAACTGCTACTAAAGCAGATGCATTCCTCTGGAGACCAGCAACTAAGATGTTTACTATTCAGGAAGCTGTTGGACAGATTATTGCATGGCCAGCCTCTAAGTGTGTTCTTTTGGACAAAGAGCTCCAAATAGAAGACATTGCGCCTTTGGTAAACTTTATATTGATGCACTATATTACTGAGCCTGTTTATGAGTTGGTATTTGATGAGTTATTTTCAAAATGTTTTTGACAGGGCCTAAGAGCAAACTCTATGAATAAATGTAAACTGCTGGATTTGTCTAATGATGATGTGATTGTTGCTGAGGGTCGTTGGCAGACACAAGAAGAAACTGCATTGGTTAATGGACTACCTCTTGGACCAAAGGCAGTAAAAGTATTTGTGGATTCAGTGCTTCAACCAGAAACATTCATATGGAGGCCTACAATTGATATGGCATACCTTGAGGACTGTTTGATGGCTTTTGTTTCATGGCCTGTCAATAAAGTTAGCTTTGAGACTCAGTCTCCTAGACAGCATTCTGCATCAACTGATATACCTTCAGGATCTAAATCTGCAGTTGGGACAAAATCTGCGGAGACAAGTGATAAACCAGCGTCTAATGCCTCTAAATCTTCAGGGTCAGGTTCTGAATCTCCTATTGAGACTGAAACACGCCCAAGCTCTCCAGTAAGGAAAACTATACCAGATTCACAGTCTCCTATCCGGAAATCACAGGTATTTCTATTTTATTTTGGTCTGATTACTTCTGTCAATATTCTGACCTTTTGTTTTATGTTGTAAACATGGCAGCGTATCATGCAAAATGGTTCAAAGGAGAATAAGAGATGCAAGTTGATGGACATTACCGGAAAGTGTCGAGTAGTTGCTGAAGGACGATGGGCAACAAATGATCCAAACCAGAAGGTTCACTTTGTTCCTTTGGGTTCTAATGCTGTTAAAGTGTGGGTAGATATTGTCAAAGTTAGCGATGCAGAAGTTTGGAGGAAATCAGATGAAATAGAGATTATGGAAGATGCCCTTGGGACAGTTATTGCATGGCCTGAGGACAAAGTGATCATGGCCTGAGGTTTGGTTTGTGAAACTTCTTTGGAAAACTTGTTTTCAGACTTTTAGTTGGTTGGTTTTGGATCTTAAGGAGAGAATTGACAGGATCTTTGGAAAACTTGTTAGCTTGTTATGTGAAACATGTCTTGTGAATTGTATCTTGGATTTGAAGTTATTAATGATGTATTTGGGGATTTTAAAACAGGTGTGTCATAAAAAAAAAGAAATCAGTGACATGAAAACAAATATAATAGCATTTAAAAACCTGCTACGAAATCTATTGGTTTTCAAAATGTAAGATTTAAAAAATGCTATGTTAGAGTCATCTACTGTAGCGCAATATATGAGTAATTACTAATTTTTTATCTTATATATAAACGCTATAAGATAATATCTCATAGCATAAATATTTCTTATAAAAAACATAAACTAAACTAAAATATCCCTATCATAGCATGGATAATGAGTAATTGCAAAATTTCAAACAAATAAATACGCTTGAACACACAGCGTTTCCCTAATGCTATAATAGAAGTATTTAACATAGCATCTGTATCTGACGCTATCTTATGTGGGGTACTTACGATAACAGGGGCATAAAATAGCGTTTATAAAAATGCTATTAATGACATAACATAGCGTTTCTCTCGTGATAAGAATGTAGATTTTTCTTGTAGTGAGACTTAAGAAAGAACTACCAAAAGGTTTAATAATTTTAAAGCAAATAATCTAAAGAAGAAAAAAAGAAGAATAATACACCTTAATAAAATATAAAAAATCATATAAGAAAGTATGTTCTACGGCTACAGAAATAAAGGGTATATATAGGCTTTGGAACACAACCTTAAAATTAAGAAAAAAAAGAAGATTTACAAAATCCCAACCGATCGGTTATGTATCCCAACCGATCGGTGGGTGGCGCCTTTCTGTACCGATCGGTTTGATTTTATAACCAATATGTCCTCTTAATGGATCATCTCTTCTCTTGACGCGTTTTGGTCCATTTCTTTCTCTTAAAAACCCATTTCCAATCCGCAGGTCCAGAAACCTGGAAACATTAAAAAAAATCAAAAACGACATGTTCTCGACTAAAAGACTCGATAAAATAAATATAATATATATATATATATATATATATATAATGTGTGAGAAATATCACTTAACACTTACTCAATAAATACAAGATTTGCGTCAAGGATCAATGTCACTTTGAGATGACTATACAACTTTGATGACATTGTGGGATAATTTGGAAAGTACAAATGAACCTGATGATCCATGTATTTGTGATAAGACTGCTCGTCAGAAGGCATAGCAAGCTAAGATAGTTAAGTTTTTTAATGGACTTAATGATTCTTATGCCATTATTTGGAGACAAATCATGAAGAAGGTTTTCCCTACATAGCTGAAGTCTACAACATTCTTGACTTAGATGATAGTCAAAGAGGCTTCTCTAATGTAGTTGATCCACATGTTGCGTTCCAAGGCTTTAAAGTTATTCCCTCTTCTGGACATGATCCAACTGTTTGTTATGTTCATACTAGACCAAACAAAGGAAAGCCTATTTTTTCCTTTTGTAATAGGGTTAGTCATATAATAGAAAGATGCTAAAAGGAGCATGGCTTCCCTCCTCGCTTCACTCCAAAGTCAAAGGTATTTGATAAATTAATTCAACCACGTCTTGTAGCTGCTCACATTATTTTGGCTTCTTTTCCATCTAATATTGCACCTAACAATCTAGAGAGTATGATTGACAATCTTAGCAAAGATCAATTACAACAATTCATAACTCTATTTAGCTCTCAGCTACATACTCAACCAATTTCTAATTCTAACGAGGTTAACAAATCCAAGATTGATAACACTGGTATTTCATTTTTTCTTGCTACATACTATAGATTCTAGAGCAACTCATCATGTATCACATGATAAAAACCAATACGTGGGTGATAGATTCTAGAGCAACTCATCATGTATCACATGATAAAAACCTATTCTTAATCTTTGATAATACTATTGTGAAATTTGTGAATTTGCCAACAAGTTTAACTGTTAAAATCAATGGTTTGGGAACAATTATGATCAACATTCACATTTTTCTCAAGAATGTGTTGTTTATTCCAGAATTCTGACTGAACCTTATCAGTATCAATTCCTTAACTACTGATCTTGGTTTCAGAGCCTTTTCTCGGATACTGATTTTGAATCCTTGAAAACCAAGAACCTCGGATCTAACCCAAAATAATTTATATCAATCGACTTTTTGGATTATATTTTCAGTGTCATCTCAGTCGTGATCTTCCTCAGTATTTGCTCCTATTCTTTCTCACAGTTATTTGTAATCAACGATCTACTGTTCATTCGCAAGATTAAAAATATTTTGATTTTGAGTTTTTCCAAAAAAAATTTATAAGGATTTATTTGTGGATATGCAAGTTATTTGCGCTCTAGTGGATAGTTATCCATCCATGTTGATGAGTTTTCTCATCAGAATTATTATGTTGATTTAAGATAGGATGGACATTTTGTAAATTGATTTGAAATGGATTGTTTTGTTAATCCCTTTTGCTAACAATTCAAAATTTCGATCTTACCACATATTTTACGACTTGAAAATACTCAACAATTAGCTTCACTGCTTGTTTCTATCGTGGATATACAAATCATTGGGTTCCTTTATGAAAACTTCTCAATCAAATATCTTTAAAATCCTTGAAAGGCAGCCGAGTCTTGAAAAGTTTGTAGGACATTTTCTTTTCATTGAGGTAAATTCATCAAACAAATTTGGAGTTTATGTTTACTTATCGACCTTCAACATGTGTGTAGCAATCTAACTTTTCTTATTGGAATTATCTATTATTTGAGCTCCATTTATAAACAAATTAACACTAATTCCTACTCTCCAACATCTAAAGAGTATTTCACTCGACTTGAAGTTTATGAAAGGAAATGAGTTTACTATTGTTTTCTAACTTATTGTTAGTACTCTGAATCTGAACGAGCTTTTCTTACGGTATAGTTTTGATCCTCTGTCTTTTTGCATGTTTCTATCTTCTTACAAATGTCAAAACAAGACAATAAAAATATGTTATTGCCAGATTTTTTGGGCGATTTAATATTACATCAAATGAATTCATTTGTGCAAGTGACATTCACAAATTCAAAATTAGGATTGATGATCTAATTATCAGAAAAATTGATGTCAATATTAAATTATTCGAGTAAAAATGATGTGTATTTAAAAGTTTAGAGCTTAGAATTCTTATGCTTATGTGGCAAGCCCAAAAACTTTCTTACTTTTTATTTTTATCTTGGGTTTTGTGCAAAAAAATCTTTTAACTCGCTCATTTTTTCAACTTTATCTTTTATCTCCGGAAAATACAGATTAATCATACGAAGTCCAAAATAATACGCAATGTAACCCTTATTCGTTATCGTCAAGTTCGTAAAAATTTGACAAATATATCAAATCGAAACCCTCGCAATGAAGAGTTCAACTATGCTTTTAGAATTTTAAAAATCTAATGTATGTGACCGGAAAAACGTTTACAATATACGTATAATGGTTATATTGCGTATTATTTTGGACTTTGTAGGATTAATTTGTATTTTTCGGAGATATAGAGTAAAGTTGCAAAAATGGGCGAGTTAGAGGGATTTTTTGTACAAAAGCCATTTACATTTAATTCTGCTATATCTATTGCCAAACGCTTATAATTCTATATCCTTATATATATATAATATTCTTAACCAACTACCAAACACATTTTAAAAATCGATAAACTTTCCAAAAATAATATTTTGAATCTCTATAATATTATTTGAGCAATGTTTTGTTAGCAAAATAACCAACAATCATATGGTATATTACAAAAATTACTATTGAAAATAATAATATTGAAGGGCAAATAAAATTTTTGCTAGCAGGAAAAAATTGTAAAAGTCACAGACAAAACGCGCGGATCTTTTTAGTTTTATATGGGTCGGATTTGACCCGACATATAAAGGAACGCGGATCCACAAATAAATACTAGATTGATTGGGCCCAAGTCTAAATTTTCTTATTGGCCCATTCGTTAATTTGGATAATTGCGGCAATGTTGACGGCATGATAAACTTGCAATGTTAAAAACGCAGTCGTAGACCCACAGTATATGCCCTCTCTAATATCCCAAAGCTCATTATAAACAACTAAACTAGCAGTTACTGGGCCAGAACAGAGTTCATGGAAAGCCTCCTCAAGAGAATTTAAAGTTACTGGGCCTGAACAGATTTCATGGAAAGCCTCCTCAAGAGAATTTAAAACTCTGATATACGTAACACTAGGCACTAAAACCCATGATACCTTGAAAAAAGACACAATCATAAATCTGGCATATTATCTTCATTAAACACATTTAGGGCTACACCCTCCTGCGAAATGTGTATCAAAACCTGATAAACCTGATAACCATGACACATGTGATATCTGGACCTTTGTAATCCGTTTTCGATTCGAAGTAGTATTTGTACGGTTTAACTGCGGTACGTGCGGGAGAAACGTATTTGCAGGACAAGTGCGATTTTGATAGAATAAGCGGTGCAAAATAATGTTTGATTAGTGAAAAACTATTTTGCGGAATCCATATATACATATATATGTTTAAAGTATAGTTAATATTTACTCTTACAATCACAAACACATTATAAATATAATAATTCAAATATTAATTAATATTTTCTAATATTTTGAGTCACCAAAATAATTTATATTTTTTTAAATAAAAATATTATTCAATAAAATTAATGCATACAAGTTTATTTAAGAATTTCAATATATATATATATGTGTGTGTGTGTGTGTGTGTGTGTGAGAGCTAAAACGTATAAATTTACTTATATGACTATATATAGATATATATTTTTGAAGTTCAAATATGAAATAAATCCTCGAGTTGACACTTATTTACAAGAGAATGCCATTGTCATAATTGTTTATCTATTAACTAATATTACAAAATATTTTCTAAAAAATCTTAGAAACCATGGCTTCCAAATATGGTAACAAATTGATTTTGTTTCTAAATTCGATTAATTGCTAATTTTCTTAAAACATCTCTACCTAATTTAAACATTAATATATGATTCTTCTTTCACTTTTATATGATCTTATAGTAATTTATTTTGAATTTATTTAAAATACATACAATTAATTAAAAAATAGGTTTTTTTCTGCATATAATTTGATTCATATTTAAAAAAACGGACATATATTACTCAATCGATGAAGAAAAAATATGTGTACAATGTCCCACATTGTTTAAATAATTGGGCAATGGTTCAGAGTCATACTATAAAAAGGACCAAAATGATTCTGAATACAAAACGAAGTTATACGGTGGGACGTCTGTGATTCTGAATATAATTTTTAATAAATTATAAATTATTAAATAAAATACAATTTGCCCCGCGGTATACCGTGGTCCGCGGGTTAAATCCTAGTATATACACATATATACTAGGATTTAACCCGCGGACCACGGTATACCGCGGGAAAAATTGTATTTTATTTAATAATTTAATATAATAATTGAGTCATTCTTGGTTAAAATTAAAAAAAATAGTTTACATATATATAAAACAATTATTTGAAAAAATTAACAGATTAAGCGACTTTAAAATAAATATTTAACTCTAAATCGGTTTAACTAACTATATATTATAAATTTTTTATGAATTATGTATATTATTCTATTTGTATAAATATCTATTCAAAAGAAAATAATAAAAATAACATTATGTACAAATAGGAGAGAGTGAGAGATAGTGAATGAGACTGTGTGAGAGAGTTTTTTTTTGTTGTAAGTGTATATCTGGTGCAATTTTCGTTGGACCTCTTAGTAAAAACTGTTTTAGATTTTAAAGACGGTTCATAGCTTTAGCTGTTGAATAATTACGCGATTTGTACTTTTTCAATTATTTTACAAAAACACCAATTTATAAATAGTAAGCTGAATGGAGAGTAAAGATGTGTTACTCCAAAAACGCTTGGAAACCGCACCACAAACAGGTCTCCACTCAAGGCCTTAAAATAATAAATTATATGTAATATTTGTACCATCTTTCTCATATAAATATCACGTATTGTAACAACACAATCATAATTTTTTCCTATAATTTTATTAAAATGATTTTTTATATTATATAATATATTTATTATATATATATATATTATAAAAGCTATAAAATTTTTCACCAAAAATCACATACTCGAACCAATATATCTCGGAGATTTATGACTCCAACAATAATATATATGACTAGATTTTATCCCGTGGTACACCGCATATCGATTTTTTATAGCTAAAATTTTGAAATTTGTTTTGTTTAGTGTTTAAGATTGTATAATTGTATTTTGATTGTTAGTTCTAGGATATCATCCATAGTATACCATTTAGTATACCATTTGGGTATTAATATCGATCCAAACCCGATCCACCATATAACCTTGTCCCGTAAAATTAAATATAATTTTGTTAATTTTTTTTTTAATAATATTTTATTTAAAAGACACATAATTTGAGTCAATCTAAAAGTTTGCTTTAAATGGTTCAATTGGTACAGAGTTCAAATATTATTAATATTATAAATTTTTTATAGAATTTAAATATTATAAATATTTAAATATTATAAAATATTTTAAACGTTTTAAAAAGTTTAAATATTTATAATATTTTAAATTGTTATAAATTGTTAGAAAGTTCAATTATTTATAAGATTTGAAACTTCATAAACGTTTTAATATTATATATATTAAAAATGTTTTATAAGTTTAACTTTTTAAAGTTTAAATAATTATAATAGTTAACTTTCAACAAAGTTTAAATATTTATAATATTTTGAAACTTTTCAAAAGTTTCAATTATTTAAAATAAAGAACCGGAGTAAACTGGATAACACTTTTAATTTTGTACGCCCGATAAATCAAACTTCCTGCTCATTCATATTATGAATCATTTTAGTCATTTTGATAGTATGACTCTGAACCAATGTTCTATTTCTTAAGCAATGTTGGACATTGTACACATATTTTTTTTTCATCGATTGAGTAATATCTGTCCATTTTTAAAATTTTGATTCACATCATATGCAGAAAAAATCTAATATTTTATTAACTATATATATTTTATATAAATATAAAATTATATATATGAAACTTGGCCAATTCTCTCCATATGAGTGCCACATCATCTTACAAGAACATAACATGTGTTTTAAATAAAAACTTAGCCAAATTAAATGAGAAAAAATTAAAAGTTCTTTATTGCATTAAATCCTCCATCAATTCTTCTCTTAAGTGATTTATTCAAATTTTTTTTAAAAAAAATATGTTAATAAAAAGCACTACATTCATTCCCGGGAGAGTAATAAATGACAACGTCATGATAGCTCACGAGATCATGCATTCATTGAAAGTCCGGAAGCGAGTGTCGAAAACATACATGGCGGTTAAAACAGATGTAAGTAAAGCCTACGACAGAGTCGAATGGAACTTTTTAGAAACAACTCTGCGACTATTTGGCTTCTGTGAAACTTGGATAAGCTGGATAATGGCCACCGTTCGGACAGTAAACTACTATGTTTTAATTAATGGCGTGCCACATGGAAATATAAAACCGGAACGAGGAATACGACAAGGTGATCCTTTATCTCCATATCTTTTTATCCTATGTGCCGATGTGTTAAGTCACCTCATAAAATCAAAAGCATCAGATGGCGATATACGTGGTGTTCGAATTGGAAACGGAGTCCCACCTATAACACATTTGCAATTTGCAGACGATTCTCTAGTTTTTGCCAAGCAAATCAACGAAATTGTCAAGCTTTGAAAGATGTTTTTGATGTTTACGAATACTACTCAGGCCAAAAAATAAATATGACCAAATCATTAATAACCTTTGGTTCTAGAGTATATGGTTCTACTCAATCTCGTCTAAAGAATATTCTTGGAATTTCAAATCACGGGGGAGGAGGAAAATATCTTGGTTTACTTGAACAATTTGGTCGAAAAAAAAAAGAAATGTTCGACTACATTATAGAACGGGTGAAGCGACGTACCTCCACATGGAGTGCAAAATTTTTATCACCAGCCGGAAAAGAAATCATGTTAAAATCCGTAGCTCTAGCAATGCCAATATATGCAATGTCTTGCTTTAAATTACCCAAAGGTGTAACTTCGGAGATAGAAACTCTACTCATGAACTTCTGGTGGGAAAAAGGCTCTAAGCAACGAGGTATTCCTTGGATAGCATGGAAGAGATTGCAATATTCAAAAAAAGAAGGGGGATTAGGATTCCGTGATCTCGAAAAGTTTAATCATGCACTCTTTGCAAAACAAGCATGGCGACTAATACAATTTCCAAACTCGCTTTTTTGCTCGAATTATGAAAGCTAGATACTACAAGGATTGTTCAATTCTTGATGCACAAGAACGCAGTTATCAGTCCTACGGCTGGTCATCTTTATTAACAGGGCTTAAACTACTTAAGAAAGGGACCCGTTTCAATGTTGGAAATGGAGAAACAATTCGTATGGGTATAGACAACACAGTAGCTTCCCATCCGCCTCGTCCCCTAAGCACAAGTATCATTACCAAAGAACTTCTGCTAAGCGAGCTTATTACGAGTATTGGCCATCATCGATTCTGGAACCATGAAAGGATAGTAAACTTAATCAACCCGATGGACCATGACTATTTCAATACCACTCATCTGACGCGGAATCCAGGCCCTGACAAATTAATATGGCATTACAATACCTCCGGAGAATATACTGTTAGGTCTGGATACTGGCTGCTAACTCACGATCCGGGTGAGGCACATAATTTACCTCCTATTCCTCATGGCTCGGTTGAACTAAAAAACAGAATCTGGAAACTTCCTATCATTCCAAAGATCAAACACTTCCTATGGCGGACTCTCTCTCGAGCGCTAGCAACCAAGACAAGGCTGAACACAAGAGGAATGCATATCAACTCATTATGCTCACAATGTAAATCAGAGCAAGAATCAATTAACCATGTCCTTTTCAAGTGTCCCTTTGCGATCACTATTTGGCGACTATCAAATTCACCGGCTTTACAAAATGGTCATTTCTCTGATGACGTCGAAGACAATGTACAATGTGTACTAAACTTAAGCCAGCATTCCGGGATCTCTGATCAACATAAACTCCTCCCTTTGTGGCTCCTTTGGCGTATCTGACAGGCGAGAAACAATTTTGTATTTAATAAGATCCGGGAAAGTCCATCTAAAATAGTCCTAAAGGCCAAGGCGGAAACAAACAACTGGTTACATATAAACTCAACTCGAAATAACAAAGCGTCGCAAGCAAGTAATCGTCCTGCAAAGAAAAATAAATGGTTGCCTCCGGAGAAGAATTTGGTTAAGTGTAACTTTGATGCGAGTTTCCAAATACAAAATCTGCAAGCAACTGGCGGTTGGATTATCAGAGATCAACTGGGAACACCTACACATTGGGGATCATCAAATCTAAACCATGCGGCAACCCCTCTTGAAGCGGAAACAAAAGCTCTCCTCGCAGCAGTTCAACAAGTCTGGATACGTGGATATAAATCGGTGTGTTTTGAAGGCGATTGTGAAGTTCTGATTAAGGTCATTAATGGAGAATCGAAGAATCAAGCCATTGATAATTTGGTCACAGATATTCGGCTATGGGCGTCCAACTTTGATTTAGTCTGTTTTTGTTTTACTAGGAGAGATTGTAACAGAGCAGCTCATTGTCTTGCAGCATATAATTGTCCTTCTGGTTTCTATTCTGATTCTGTAAACATGCCAAGTTGGCTCAAAGAACACATGTGTACTGATTTTTCATGTTAATATAATCTATTTTGACGGAAAAAAAAAAACACTACATTCATTATACTCTTATTTTACTAATTTTTTTTTAATCAATGGTCACCACTCGATAATGACTGAAACTTTATTTTTGTTGTAATTTAGTTGTTTGCTACCTAAACTCTTATTAGTTTAGTAATTTTACCTCGAGTCTTTCTCATTATTACGTTTTGTTGTTCATATATGACTTATCATATGACTTTCTCTTTTTTTATTTGTATGTCTTACGATAAGTTGGTAACATTGACATGAAATTTTTTTCAAGTGATGGGCCTTTGAGACGTTAGACATACCAAAGAATTCAAGACACGACTTTTCTTTTATATGACTATATGCAATGGTAGAAGATTTAAAATTGTTGACTTAAATAACATTTTAGTTTTTGCTTTCTTTCTCTTAATTTCATATGAACACTCTTAAAATCTTGTTTAATTTATGTCTATCCAATATCTAATAATGAGTCTATCATGATGGGTTTGGAGTACTAGATCAGGAGAGTACACTGAACAATAAATTGTATTTATAATCAAGTTAGGCGAGTTTCACATCATACAAATAACATAATTACATATAATTGTATAAAAATATTCTATATTGTTTGTATATATTCATGATGGTGAAAAAAAATTAGGATCTTAGAAATATAAATAATCAGATTTATACAAAAATGTATAAATCTATATTTCAAGTAAAAAATGAATCTAATCATAAAAATTGTAACTACATAAGATGAATTTAATTTTATCAACTACACGATAACAAATAAAAAAGTAAACAAAAATTAGCAACAAGAACAATCAACAGAATGAGGAAAAAAAGAACAATCAAAATAATCTGTTCTTAACAATTTTTAAAAGAAACCCACGCGTAACGTGGATATTCGTCTAGGTGAATACCCACGCTACGCGTGGGTTGTTGTTTAGAAAATTATTAAAAATAAATTATACTTTTCTTTGTTGCTAATTTATGTAGTTATAATTTTTATGGTTAGATTCATTTTTGATTCGAAATATCAATTATACATTATATATATAAATTAATTATCTATATACCTAAGATTCTAATTTTTTGTACTATCATAAATACATACAACAACAATATATGATATATTGATACAATGGTATGTAATTATGTTACTTATATAGTTTAAAACTTGCTTAACTTGATTATAAACAAACAGTTCCTTCTTTTATGTGATAAGGTGATGAGAGTTTAGGAATTGGAAGAAGTTATATTTACTCTCATAAGACTAACGATTAGGATTACATAGGTTTATATATTAAAGAGATTTCTTAAACTAGATGAATACAAATATGTAAAATATCTTATATCATAACTATACAATATTTGATAATATATTGTGGATCTTCTAGATCCTTCCATATCCTTCTATACGCCCCCTCAATCTCAAGGGGATAATGGAGAAACAACGGAATTAGCGGCTTGAGATTGATTTGACTTGAAGAAACGTTGCACATACATGTAAGCTCTTGAAACCGTTGACGATGAGCTGAGACCAATAGAGCTAGTGATGGGTAGTGGCAAGATCAAAGATCTTGTGTTGGTGACATCGTGAGATGGCTCAACTATGGGCCAGCGGAACCGACGATTGAAAGTGATAGGTGACGTGCAGATCAAGGCGGTGCTGATCTGAGGAAGAAGGAAGAGATGATGGCACTCTCTTTTTTTCTTTTTTTTTTTTTTTTTTTTTTTTTTTTTTTTTTGGTGGATTGAGATGAGCGGAGAAATAAATAGAGTATAGGTTGAAAAATCATTGAAACGGGTAAGAAGCTCATGGCTTGATAAAAAACGTGAAAACCCAGAATTTTTTTATTTTTATTTTTATTTTCAAATTGAAAAAAAAAAATTAAAAGAAAAACTTGGTTGATTTTATAAGCACTTTGGCTTTGATTCAGAGGCTAATAATAAGCGTGAATGATGAAAGCTTTTAGGCTTAGATTCAGAGGACTATGATAATAGACTTGAATAAAGAGAAGCTCGATGGCTTGGAAGCACTTGGCTTAGCAAAAAAAATAAAAATAGAAATAAGAAGCTCCTTGGCTTAGAAAAAAAAAACAAAAAATGAGTTTGATCGTTAGATCGAAACTCGAGCATAACCTGCTCTGATACCATGATAAGGTGATGAGAGTTTAGGAATTGGAAGAAGTTATATTTACTCTCATAAGACTAACGATTAGGATTACATAGGTTTATATATTAAAGAGATTTCCTAAACTAGATGAATACAAATATGTAAAATATCTTATATCATAACTATATAATATTTGATAATATATTGTGGATCTTCTAGATCCTTCCATATCCTTCTATATTATGTACTCACTCGTGATCTATTACTCCAACCACGCACATTATAATAGGCTCATGATTAGATACTACTGAATTGACATAATTTGAACAACATATGTAAAACTAACTATTCATTTGCTCCAAGAGTTTTCTTATGAAAAGAAAAAAAGAAAGCAAAAACTTGAAGAGTCATTTAAGTCAGCATTTTCAGATCTCTTTCCTTGTATTTGCATATATTTGAGAGAATTGTCGTGTCTTGAATTTTTTGGTTTATTTAAAGTCTCAAAAGTCTATTACTTGGAAAAACTTAGGTAGAGAGGTTTTATGAAATTAGCAATTAATTGAATGTAGAGTCCTTTATGTTAGCGCTGGTATTATGGGTCGGATTTTTGTTTAGGTAAACCGTTTGATTCAGATCGCTGTGTCTGACATATTTCTGATTTGGGCTTCGTCCCTTTTGTAACCATGTAAACTGTTCACGCCCATGGGCTAAAACCCAATTTCTCGGAAGTTTAATAGATTGGTTGTTTCAAAAAAAAAAAGATTAACTGAATGTAGTTAAGGAAATATAAGATTTAAGAGAGAATTAATGATTTAAATCGTCTTGCTAATATCTTCAATTCAACTTTGCAAATCATAAGAATTTAAGACAATGTCTCGTAAATAAATGCCAACTTCAGGATTTACTTCAAAAAAACCTGCAATCTATATATATATAATTCCAAGTTGTGTTTAAGACATTATGAAACCAAATACAACTACTATGTAATCTTCAAACATAGTACCTAATAAAATTATTTATATAATTAAATAGCATAGAATTTGCCACGCGTTTGGCACGGATTTTATCTTAGTTTTTTTATGATATTTATGAAATTAAAAATGATACTATAATACCTTATCTATACTAGTATTTTTTAAAGATGTGCTTGGATTCGAGTTAAAACATATCCGAAATTATGAACCGGATATCTATACTGATTCTCGTAAATATCTATGGTATAATCCTTGCATCTATAAAATAAAAAATATCCATATCATATTCCATATTTAATTTTGAAGATTTGGTTAAAATTTAAAATTATTTTCGTATAAAATAAATTAAAATAACACAGAACGAGTTATTTTGTGGGACGGGGTTATATGGCGGGACGAGTTTGAATTAACATTAATAAAAATTTAAAATATCATTAACATGCCGCTTCAATACGGGTAAAATCCTCATTTTATTATTTTTAACTCCACCAATATTAGACATATCAAATCAGTCTAATTTAGATAAGATTGTATAAAACAAAAATTGTCCCGTTGTATATCGTTACTTAATGACAACTGTGATCTATAAAATATAAATGTTTTATAAAATGACACAATTAACAAACTTTTATATATAATACATAACCCTTAAAATTTTAAAAATCACTACTTTTATTAAAAAAAATGATTAAAATCTAATTTCAAAAGCATAACACCTATAAATTTTGTTAATTAAGCTTGGAAATCAATCCTTCTAAGACATTATATCCACTTCTCATTTACTTTGGTGCTTTCATCGAGATGTATCATGTATGTATGTGTTTTAACAACACAATATGACTTGCTAGAAGCTCTATGAGAGCTTTTCCTATCCATTTTTTGGTTTTTTATTTGTTAATTTTTTAAATTTTATGATATTATATGTGGATGTTTTCTTACCTATTAAAATGACATCAATTGACAAAAAAATAAATAAAGAGTTCATCAAAAAAAGATTGTTTTCAATGAGGAATAATTTTTATTTGTGATGGTATATAAGTGTTTACTACACACAATACAAATATTTCTCTCAACCTTTATTAAAACAAATTGCTTACTGTTTATAAAAAAAGACTACCATTGCTCAAATTCTACATTGGTATAAATGTTATTTAAATATTTTCCACTCTAATTATAAGATAAGTTGAATAAATTTTTTTTTTGTTTGAGTTTACTTTTTACTCTTTACATCGCTGTAAAACTTGTCTTACAAAAGAGTAGGAGTAGCCCTGGGCATAAAAACCGAACCCGAAAAACCGAACCGAACCGAACCGAAAATATCCGAAATTTTCGGTTTCGGATATTGCTAAATAACCGAATGGTTCTCATCTCAACTATCCATGGATATCGGTTATTAACCGAACCGAACCGATATCCATGGATATCCATATTAAACCATACACATTTGACTAAAGAGGCCTACACCTAAACCCATTAAACCCAAACCCATTTCCCTTATCCCCTAAACTCATTAAGCCCAAATCCTTTTTGCATTATACCCTTTTTGAAGTTTGAACTTTGTTATTTTGTTGCGGATTTGGATTTTGGAACTCTAGAGTATTGTTAGTTTGTTATGGATCTCTCTAGACTGAGCTTTGTAGACTCCTTTTTTAGATTTGCAACTTGAATTATTGCATTTTGAAGTTTTTGGTTCATATTTGCATACATTATTAGTATGACAATATGTTTTTATTCGGGTAATGGTTCGGTTCTTTGGATAGTTCGGTTATTTGGTGGGTAAATAACCGAACCGAACCGAACCGAACAATACCCGAAGGTATTTCGGTTATCTTATGGTTCTCTTCTCAAGTATCCAAACCGAACCGAACCGAAAGCTAACCGAACCAAACCGAACCGAAAACAGTTGGGTTCCCTTATGGATCCAAAATGCCTAGAACCGAATAACCGAATAACCGAATAACCGAACCGAACAACCGAACGCCCAGGGCTAAGTAGGAGTAAAAATTTGTTTCAGGAAATATAATTAAAATAAAAAATTTTATTTCTAAAACGCAGAGAAAAAAAAAGAAATTGAAGCAAATCTCAGTATAAACTTGAATTCTCATCGCCCTTCACCGTTTTCTTCTTCGTTTTCTTCTTCGTTTTCAGAATTTTGTTGCCTTTCGCTTCTGAAAAATCCACACTGGTAAGCTTCTTCCTTTACCAAACCCATTTCTCTTCTCTAGCTCCTTCTGGGTTCGCTTTTCGAAGAACCCTAGAAATCGCGAGAATCTGCTTCCCCCTTTTTTCTTCGCAAAATCAGAAATCATAATCACAATCTCTTCGTTTTTGCAGTTTTCAGGGCTTGTTTCTGCGTTATCGTACTTCTAATTTGTTGAGATAAATATGGCGAGGAACGCAATCTCTGACGATGAAGGTACCTAAATCGCTTCGTCGCAAACCCTAATTTTTTATGTGTGAAACGCCGTAATAATTCTAGGGTTTTGTTTATTTTCTTCTGATTTGTCTAAAAAATTGAATTTTTTGTTTCCTTTGCGTAGAGGATCATGAGCTTGAGGATGAGGACGGAGAGCCAGTTCGTGGAGATCCAGTTGAGCACGACGACAACGATGATGAAGAAGATGATGATGACGGTACAAGTTTTTTCCTTGGTTTTTGACTTCTCCGAGTGAGAAATGTGTCGTCTTTGTTTCTTTTCATTTTGAGATTTCCTCAGTTTCAATTTGCTTACCATCCTAAATCTGAAAGCTTTAGAGTCTGATTGCATTGAAGGAAAATAGTGGTATGGTTTGGTTAAGTACAGAGGTGCATGCAGTTCTTTGTCTTAAAAACGATTCATTTGGAGAAATTATGTTGCACGTGCTCCATTAGAAGATGCAGTGTCTGGATTTGGCAACACAAAAAACAGTTAGGAAATCAGTGTTGGATGGGTCAAAAGAAACAAAGTGAATGCATAGATGTGTGTGTTCTTAGATGTTTATTTATCTGCTGCAAAATCTCTCCTTTTACCACTATTGGTTTCTATATTCTCTGTTTCATATGGTTGCTTGATTTAATCCTTTTTAGACTTCATGGTTTCTGTATATTAAGTTTTGAGCTTCACACATTTCTCTCACCTTGGGTTTGAGTCGGTAGGGTTTTTTGCACTTAGATTCAGGCTATTTTTGTTCCATGATGTGCAATCCGTATATCTGTTTTGTAGTTGGGAATGAGTATGAGAATGATGGGTTCATAGTGAATGATGAAGAAGAAGAAGAAGAAGAAGATGAAGAGGACGAAGAAAGGAAAGATAGCGATGAGGAGAGGCAGAAAAAGAAGAAGAAACGAAGGAAAAAGTGAATATTATATATCCCTACTCGTTCTCTTAAATTTGATCCTTTTCTAACATATGAAAAAACTTAATGTTAGTGTCGACATGCATGATACACTTGAATAAATGTGTCCTTAATTCTCAGCATTCTTGATTTGTGATTTTCATATGCATTGTTTGTGATTAGTATATAAGTTACCATTAAACGAACTATAGCAGGTCTGTTCTCTTTCTGATTAACCTTCCATGTATGATGATTTTAATAGGGACGAAGATCTTGATGAAGATGATTATCTGCTTCTCCAAGATAACAACGTCAAATTCGAAAAGGTTAGTCACGTTTGTGTATAACTATATCAGGATTTTGTACATTACAATAAAAATATATGTGCAGTACTAATACATTTTGACTTTTTTCTTGAACCATGACAGAGGAAGTATAAGCGGTTGAAGAAAGCTCAAAGGGAAAGGGACAATGGTCCAGGGGAATCATCCGATGATGAGTTTGATGGGAGAGGTGGAGCTAAAAGAAGTGCTGAGGATAAGATCAAAGACAGGCTTTTTGATGATGTTGATGTTGATGGTAGGTTCTCTTGTGCCTTCTGATACTCTTATGTTTACTGTTGGCACATAGTTGACTATGTACATTTTGTGTCTAGTAGATCCACCTGATGATGTAGGTGATGAGGAAGACTTAGTTGTGGAAGAAGATGTAGTTGGGAGCGAGGACGAAATGGCAGATTTTATTGTAGATGAAGATGATGGGCTTGGTGCTCCTAAGAGGTATTTTTTTTCTCTGTTGTTTATCTCTTTTGTGCTTTTAACATATCTCTTATGTCATGTACATTTTCTGATTCTAGTCAACTTAATTTTTCAGGGGGCACTCGAAAAAAAAGAAATTTAGGCAGGGATCAGATATTAATGCTATGCGAGACGCTAATGAAATATTTGGTGATGTTGACGAATTATTGACAATTCGCAAAAAGGGTTTGGCATCTAATGAAAGGATGGAAAGAAGGCTCGAAGATGAGTTTGAACCAACTGTTCTTTCTGAGAAATATATGACAGGGAAAGATGATGAAATTCGCCAGCTTGATATTCCTGAGAGAATGCAGGTACATTATCTTCTTTAGTTTTCTCTATGCTTACTTGTGGTCTATGTTTTATTTGGCGTTCAAGGATAGATGTAAAGATATCTTGTAAACTTTGACAGATATCTGAAGAAAGTACCGGAAGCCCTCCTGTAGATGAAATTAGCATTGAAGAAGAAAGCAATTGGATATATGCTCAACTTGCTTCTCTACTTAAAGAATCTGATGGAACTTTTGATGGGCGGGGTTTCTCGGTTAATAAGGATGACATCGCAAAATTTTTGGAGCTACATCATGTGCAGAAATTAGAGGTTTTGGATTCATTCTTTCGTTGGATTTTTCCTTGATTCATTGATTAGCTTGCTAATGTTTTCTGTTTCGTCTAGATACCCTTTATAGCTATGTACCGAAAGGAGCAATGCCGGAGCTTGTTGGACACTGGTGATGTTGATGGCGCCAATCAAGACAAGAAACCTGAGACCAAGTGGCATAAGGTAAGCAATTTTCTTGGAGAAACAAGTCAACAACAAGTACTCAGGTTGACATTTATTGTCAGAGGAAATTTGGTGGATTAATGTAAACTATTTGCCAATGTAGGTCTTCTGGATGATTCATGACTTGGATAAGAAGTGGCTCCTTCTTCGAAAAAGGAAAATGGCGTTGCATGGTTACTATACAAAACGTTACGAAGAAGAGTCTAGGAGGGTCTATGATGAAACTAGACTTAACCTAAACCAGTATCTTTTCGAATCAGTCATTAAGTCTCTTAAAGTTGCAGAAACAGAAAGAGAAGTTGATGATGTAGATTCCAAGTTCAACTTGCATTTCCCTCCCGGTGAAATTGGTGTTGATGAAGGGCAGTATAAGAGGCCGAAAAGGAAATCACAATATAGCATCTGCAGTAAAGCGGGGCTCTGGGAGGTTGCAAACAAATTTGGGTATAGTGCTGAGCAATTGGGACTTGCATTGTCCTTAGAAAAACTGGTCAGTATGCTTTTATATTGTTTGATCCGCATGTTGTACTGGAATGGCAGTTCTGACGCTAATTGAGTTGCAGGTTGATGAACTTGAGGACGCAAAGGAAACACCAGAGGAGATGGCTCAGAACTTTGTGTGCGCAATGTTTGAAAATCCTCAGGCCGTTCTGAAGGGTGCACGGCATATGGTATACTCTGCAATAAAACTATTTTATGAACTGTTTAGCTGGGTTTAATATTAGAAGAACTTCCCTAATCATTAACGCGGAGATATCCGATTTTTCCTTGTTAGGCTGCAGTTGAGATAAGTTGTGAGCCATCAGTCAAAAAGTATGTCCGTGGCATTTATATGGAGAATGCAGTGGTCTCAACAAGTCCAACAGCAGATGGAAATACAGTAATAGATTCGTTCCATCAGTTTTCTGGCATTAAGTGGTTACGTGAAAAGCCATTGAGCAAGTTTGAGGGTGCACAATGGCTTCTCATTCAGAAGGCAGAAGAGGAGAAACTTCTTCAAGTAACCTTCAAGCTACCTGAGAATTACATGAATAGGCTAATTAGTGACTGCAATGAACACTATCTAAGTGTTGGTGTTAGTAAGTATGCTCAACTCTGGAATGAGCAAAGAAAGTTGATACTGGAGGATGCACTTCATGCTTTTCTTTTGCCATCAATGGAGAAAGAAGCAAGATCCTTGCTAACTAGCAGAGCGAAGAGTCGGTTGCTTTCAGAGTATGGACAGGCTTTGTGGAATAAGGTGTCTGCAGGGCCATATCAAAAGAAAGAAATGGACATGAATTCAGATGAGGAAGCTGCACCGAGGGTCATGGCATGTTGTTGGGGACCTGGAAAGCCACCAAATACATTTGTGATGCTGGACTCATCAGGCGAGGTGCTTGACGTGCTTTATGCTGGATCCCTCACATCGCGATCTCAAAATGTCAACGACCAGCAACGTAAAAAGAGTGACCAGGATCGTGTTTTAAAGTTTATGATGGACCATCAACCGCATGTTGTGGCTTTAGGAGCTGTCAATTTGTCTTGTACTCGTCTGAAGGATGATATTTATGAGGTAAGGATTCATGTACCATAATGGCACTATGTTCGTTTACTCATGCTAATGCAATCTACATGTTCCATGTTTGGTCTTGAGATAAAGGACTTATATTCATATGGTTCTGGATAACTGTGATCACTTGTTTACTTAATTAGTTTCTCAGTGTCTACTCTGTAGAGGCCTGAATTTTGTGTGTTTATCATCAGTACTTTCAAACTCGCTATACCTTTTTAGACTTCGACTGCTTTACATAAAATGATGATGTATTATATCTGATTAAATAAGCTTGATTTTCTGCTTTTGTTTCACTTTGTGAAAATTTTATGGCTGTGTTTCAATTTTCATTACTACTCTCTTGGATAGTAAAATTTTGTTATGTTTTATTCTATATATCAGGTCATATTCCAGATGGTGGAGGAAAAACCTAGAGATGTCGGACATGGGATGGATGATTTAAGCATTGTTTATGTGGATGAATCGCTTCCTAGGCTATATGAAAATTCTCGAATCTCGGGTGAACAGCTACCTCAGCAGTCAGGGATCGTGAAACGTGCAGTTGCTCTTGGACGCTATCTCCAGAATCCACTAGCGATGGTGGCAACTTTATGCGGTCCAGGTCGGGAAATTTTGTCTTGGAAGCTTCATCCGTTGGAGAATTTTCTTCAGCTAGACGAGAAGTATGGAATCGTTGAGCAGGTTATGGTTGACATTACAAACCAGGTTGGAATCGATATTAACTTGGCAGCTAGCCATGAGTGGTTCTTTTCTCCTTTACAGTTCATATCTGGACTTGGGCCTCGGAAAGCTGCATCCTTGCAGAGGTCGCTTGTAAGAGCTGGTTCAATATTTGTCCGCAAGGACCTAATAATGCATGGACTTGGTAAAAAGGTTTTTGTAAATGCAGCCGGTTTCTTGCGCATCCGCAGAAGTGGGCTGGCTGCTAGTAGCAGTCAATTTATCGACTTATTGGATGACACCAGAATCCATCCCGAGTCATATAGTCTTGCGCAAGAATTGGCGAAAGATATATTTGATGAGGATGTCAGAGGTGATTCAAATGATGATGAGGATGCGATAGAAATGGCTATTGAGCATGTGAGAGATCGGCCAGCTTCTTTGAGAAAAGTTGTCCTTGATGAATATCTTGCCAGCAAGAAACGGGAGAATAAGAAGGAAACTTATAGCAATATCATAAGAGAATTAAGCTGTGGTTTCCAGGATTGGCGGATACCATTTAAAGAGCCAAGTCCAGATGAAGAATTTTACATGATTTCAGGTGAAACTGAGGACACCATAGCTGAGGGCAGAATTGTCCAGGCCAGTGTTCGGAGATTGCAGAATGGAAGAGCCATATGTGTATTAGATTCTGGGTTAACTGGGATGCTTATGAAGGAAGATTTCTCAGATGATGGGAGAGATATTGTTGACTTGGCGGACCAACTGAAAGAAGGCGATATCCTAACATGCAAGATCAAATCGATTCAAAAGCAGAGGTATCAAGTGTTCCTTATTTGCAAAGAAAGTGAAATGAGAAACAACAGACACCAGCATAACCAGAATGTGGATGCTTATTACCATGAGGATAGAAACAGTCTCCAGCTTGTAAAAGAGAAAGCTCGAAAGGAAAAAGAGCTGGTGAGGAAGCATTTTAAGTCTCGGATGATTGTCCATCCCCGCTTTCAGAATATCACAGCTGACCAAGCAACAGAGGTATGTCAGATATTTACTCTTCGTTTGGTACTTATATTGAGTCTTGAATGCATTTTTTATATATTTAAAGAAATCTCTGAGTTTCCTTGTTGGTGCTATGTACAGTATTTGTCTGACAAAGACTTTGGAGAAAGCATTGTTCGTCCAAGTTCTCGAGGACTCAACTTTTTAACTTTGACGCTCAAGATTTATGATGGAGTTTACGCTCACAAGGAGATAGCTGAAGGTGGGAAAGAAAACAAGGACATCACAAGCCTACAGTGTATTGGGAAGACCCTGACAATTGGAGAGGACACCTTCGAGGATCTAGATGAGGTATATTTATGTAATTGTGTTATCAATGAACACATTTAGTTGATTCTTGAACATCCGTCAGCTTTTTAACATTCCTCCGACTTTTGTAAGCTTTTTTGGATCTAATTTGGTGCGTCTATAAATGATGTTAACCACACCATCTCATAACTGCAGGTCATGGATCGATATGTTGATCCTTTGGTATCTCATCTTAAGACCATGCTCAACTATCGGAAATTCCGAAAGGGGTCCAAATCAGAAGTAGATGATCTTCTTAGGATCGAGAAGGGAGAAAATCCTTCAAGAATAGTTTACTGTTTTGGGATTTCACATGAACATCCAGGCACTTTTATTCTGTCTTACATAAGGAGCACAAACCCACATCATGAGTATATAGGTTTATATCCCAAGGGATTTAAGTTCAGGAAAAGGATGTTTGAGGACATTGATAGGCTTGTGGCATACTTCCAGAGGCATATTGATGACCCATTGCAAGAATCGGTGCCATCGCTCAGGTCTATTGCTGCCAAGGTACCGATGAGAAGCCCAGCAGACCATGGCTCGTCTGGAGGAAGTGATTGGGGTAGTTCTCAGAATGAAGGAGGGTGGAAAGGAGGCTCAGGTAATGCATTTCAAAGTTGGTTTTTAACTTGCATAGAAAGGCTTGTGTGGTCATTGTTCTAGTTCTCGGGATTATGTTTTAATTTAAGTTCTGGTAATCTGGATTTTAGATGCAGAGAAGCATTTATATATTAACATTATTTATGTTGTCTCCTTGACTATACTTCTGGACGTCCACTCTTAAGTAACTGTGCAAATGTATTGTAGGGAGGGGTGGTGAGTACAGAAATGGTGGTGGACGTGATGGACATCCAAGTGGAGCGCCTAGGCCATATGGTGGCCGTGGACGTGGTCGAGGCAGAGGACGGAGGGATGATATGAATAGTGATAGACAAGATGGTAATGGAGATTGGGGTAATAATGATACTGGAACTGGAGATGGAGGTTGGGGAAATAGTGGTGTCGGTGCTTGGGGAAGCGAGTCTGCTGGTAAAAAGAGTGGTGGTGCAGGGAGCTGGGGTGGTGGGTCTGGCGGTGGCGGTGGTGGTAGCGGAGGTTGGGAAAACGATTCTGGCGGTAAGAAAAGCGGTGAGGATGGCGGTTTTGGAGGTGGTTCTGGCGGTGGCAGTGGCGGAAGCGGTTGGGGAAACGAATCTGGTGGTAAAAAGAGCAGTGCAGATGGCGGTTGGGGAAACGAGTCTGGTGGTAAAAAGAGCGGTGCAGATGGCGGTTGGGGAAACGAGTCTGGTGGTAAAAAGAGCGATGGAGAGGGTGGTTGGGGGAATGAACCCAGCAGCCGGAAGAGCGATGGCGGCGGTAGTGGATGGTGAAGAAAACACAGCCGCGGCTACAAATGTTGGTTGGGTAATTAAATTGCAAAGGCAAAGGCAGGACATAATAATAAACACATTAGTAGTAAATTAGCTTTCTCCCTAAATGCCTTTTTCTTTTATTTTGATGCTCTGCTTTTTTTTGTTTTAACCTGTCGGTATCAGTATCGGTTTATGTCTTGTCCCTAAATTCCCAAAAAAAACCTAATGTATTTTTTATTTGGACGTTTAATACCCAATTGTTTTCGGTTGGAAGAAAAATACACATACTAATAAAACTGTGCGATTTAATATCCAAACAATTAAATGTTGTTATTTTCATACTCACGAACTCACAACAAAAAAATATTCCAATTTTACCCTTACCATCTCAATTAATTATTAACTTTTAAATAACGTGGTAATAAAAATTAATTTTGTTAATATTTTATTTTATGTTGCCTTAAAAAATAAATTTTAAATTTATATAATTATTTTATTTTAAAATTAAACATAAAAATTAGTAGAAAATCAAAAATATTAAAAATAGTCATTTGTACAATCTTATTCCGTCTTTGCAAAGTCAAAGAGACGTTTCCTCTTCGATTCTAATTTTTTCGATTAATATCTACGAGAATTACCGGTAAACAATCTCCATCGTCCTCTTTTGCAACCATCAAATTCGATAACCGTTCACAATCTCCTTTTAATCCTATCCAAAATCTTCATCGCCAATAAAACTAATTTGATTTGATTCGTCGTGATGCATATGATATCAACGAGCATCAATATGAACTTTTTCTTCGTTGTGAGAAACTCTCTATTCGAATATATATCCTTCACGAATGAAACTATTTTCGACAAAATCTCAATCTGAATCTCATCGTCTCTCTCAAGATTTATCAATTCATAAAAATGGCTAATTTTTTTTTTTACTTTTTCTAAATTTTTTGCTAATTAATTTTATTTTTAATTTTTAAAAATTAAATATTTGTAAAATAAACTACAAATTATTTTGAATTTTTTTTTGAATTTTTTTGGGATAACAAAGAAATGAAATATTAATAAAATTGATTTTTATTTAAATAAAAAACTATTGTCACATAATCTAAAAGTTAATAATTAATTGAGATAGTAAGGGTAAAACTGGAATTTTATTTTTGTTGTGAGATCGTGAGTATGAAAATAACAACATTTAATTGTTTGGATATTAAATCGCACAGTTTTATTAATATGTGTATTTTTCTTCCAACCAAAAACAATTGGGTATTAAACGTCAAAATAAAAAATAATTGAGGTTTTTTTTGGGAATTTTCCCCTTTTTACGTTCAAGGAAAGTCTTTTTAAGTCGATGCTTATATAATTTTAAAATCTCGTTTTCTTTCTAATTAACTAGAAAAAAAAAAAAATGTACCCTCTGTAATTTCTCAAGCCTTACACTATGACTATGTTACTTTTAACCATATAATCAACTAGATTTTAAACTGTGGGACTATGTTATTTATATTTTATAGTTTACAATTGTTATTAAGTAACGGTATACTACGAGTTTACGGGACAATTGTTAATAAACTGAGGATTTAACTCGTATTAAAGCGGCATGTTAATGATATTTAAAAAATTTTCTAAATATTGATTCAAACTCGTCCGCCATATAAATCCGTTCTGAAATATAACCCGTCCTAGAATTTCTTGACCGTCCCGTGATTTGTTTTCTAAAAATAGTGATTTGAAAATTTAATGATAATTTATTATACATAAAAGGTTACAAATTGTATCATTCTCTAAGACATTTATACTTTACTAAACTGAGGATTTAATCTGTATAAAAGCGGCATGTTAATGATGTTTTAAAATTTTATAAATATTGATTCAAACTCGTCCACCATATAACCCCGTTCCGAAATATAACCCGTCTAGTGATTTCTTAACCCGTCTCGTGATTTGTTTTCTAAAAGTAGTAATTTTATACTACGGGACAATTTTTGGTTTTATACAATCTTTTCTAAATGAGACTGATTTGATATGTCTAATATTGGTGGTATTAAAATAAAATAAAGATTTAATCCGTATTGAAGCGGCGGATTATTATTGTTGATTCAAAAACATGTCCCGCCAAACCCGTCCCGCCAAAAAATCCATTTATTTTATTGGTGTTGATCTTATTTATGATATGATTCTGAATCATTGTCTAAATATTTTAGTCGATGTGGATAGTTGAACACACATTTTTCGTCAATTGGATAATATATGTCCGTTTTATAAATTTTGAATCACAGTATATGCAGAAAAAATTGACTTTTTTTTTACTTAGTGTATTATATGATGATTCAAAACAGTTGAAAACAAATCAAACAAAGATGATAGGATAATCATAATTATAAATCTTAATAAAATCTTCTAAATATCTAAATTATTAAACATGGAATATCCGGTGTATGAGTTAGGTAAAATATAACCCGACTCAACAAACTTTTTATTACCAAAATTTGTAAACGAGTCGAATATCCATTGTATCCAAATGCATTCTTGTCCCGCTAAAATGTACTTCAAAAATACTAGTATAGATAAAGTAGAATTAAAAAAAAAAAATTTATTAGGTGTTGCCATTTACACATTATAGCATGAATTCATACATGAAAATTAGAAACTAAACCTTAAAGGCAAACAAAATTTATGTATCTCTCGTTTTTTAGTTTTGATGGAATCTTTTCATTGAACACCATTGCAGTTTTGCTTGAATCTCTCTCTTAACTCAAGGAATATGGTCACCTTTTTTCGTATACTTGCTCTTGCGATTGTCTTTACTCTTTAGCCTTCCTCTTACCCTTCATCTTTTTCTTATCCCGAATTATCCGATCTTTACCTAACTCTTTCTATTAGAATATTCCACATTGTTTAGGACAAAGATCTTTGGGTAATATATAAAGAATGTGGCAACCCTTAACTCTTAAGCTACCTTTTGGGTTAAGTTAGGCCACATTCCTAACTCTTTTCAATTTTGGGTTCAAAACTTCTCGTAGTAACCCCGTTCTGTTATGTTTTGGGGAATATTTCGCATAATATATCTAGTTTTTTAAATTTTCCATTCTCGATTATATGTAGATATCCGAAATGGACATGTCCACCCTATAAATATCCTTAATATTGTACCATTGGATAACAACAACATTATTGACTTCCTCACCAAAAATTTGAAAATATTTCTTCTAATCGTGCCTTGTGACAAAATTGGAAGGACACTATTTATTCCAATTAGAAATTAATTTATGATTTAAGAATGGGATTTAGTGGCTAAGCTTAATTTACCATTTTGCCATTATTCCTTTTTCGATTAAAACGTTTTCCCTTCCAAACGTCTTTACGAGAGAGAGAGAGAGAGAGAGTATCTAAAATTTAAGCTTGTGTTTGAAATCGAATCGAGAAGAAAAAAAAAATCTCAATGGATGCTGATGACGATTTCTACAGCGGCACCGAAAACTACTCCGATTACGCCGACTCCGACGAAGATGACGCCGACGCCGATTACGAGTTCGTTGAAGACGCCGCTGATGATTCCGATGACCTTATCTTCCGCCGCCGCCAGGTTTCTCCTCTTCCATCTTTCTGGATCTAATTCTTAATCAAATTGAAATTAATGTTGTTTCCAATACAGAGATAGATTTTGTATTCAAGTTTTGGTTTCGGAAATAATCGCAGGACTTTTCTGTAATGTTGATGATGATTTATAGATCGCAATGGCTCATGAAGAATTTGTTTTTTTGGTTTGTAGCAAAATTATAGTGTGTTAAGCGAGGCAGATATTTGTAAGCTTCAAGAAGATGATATTTCAAGGATTTCTACTGTTTTGTCCATTTCGAGGAATTCTTCTGCGATCCTGCTTCGTCACTACAATTGGTGTGATTCCAAATTCTGTAATTCAGACATTGCAGCTTTTTTGTGTGTGCTTAGATGAACTTTTCATTTGTGCAAATGTTTAGGTGTGTGAGCAGAGTTCATGATGAATGGTTTGCTGATGAGGAAAAGGTTCGAGATGCTGTTGGCTTGTTGGAGAAACCTGTTGTTGATTTCCCAACTGATGGAGAAGTATGTCTCTCATTGTTTATATTTCCATTAACATTGTGAGTTCATCTAAATAGAATTCAGCTGTGTCTTTTGTTTATATTAGTTTCTTTCTCATTTTGGCAGCTTGAATGTGGAATTTGTTTTGAGGCTTTCCTTTGTGACAAATTGCATGCTGCTGCTTGTGGTCACCCGTTTTGCGATTCATGCTGGGAAGGTTTGTTTTACTGCTATCCTGATGATATTGAGACCCATTTCCAAACTTGATGTTTAGATTTAAGTTGCAATGTACTGTTCTTTTTTTCTTTGATTGTCAGTAACTTACCTTATATTCCATTACAGTTTTCATTTTCAAGTATTGCAGCATATAAGCATCGCAATTAATGATGGTTCATTATTGTTGGGTTAACTATTTGACATTTTCCCCATCTTTAGGTTATATCACCACCGCGATTAATGATGGTCCAGGGTGTCTTACGTTACGATGTCCAGATCCTTCTTGCAGAGCTGCTGTTGGTCAGGATATGATCAATTTGTTAGCTCCTGATAAAGATAGGCAGAAGTACACAAGTTATTTTGTCAGATCATACGTTGAAGACAATAGAAAGGTAAGCTAGCAAATTCAGTTTGATCATGCGTGAGACATGTGCATGATGTTTATTTGTCTTATGTTAACCTTCAAATGAAAAGCAGTGCATAATTTTAGTGTTCTTTATCCGTCCATATATGTGCTCACCGAGGTAGTAATGCATCTTTTATTTTGTAGACCAAGTGGTGTCCCGCTCCTGGCTGTGACTACGCTGTAAACTTTGTTGTTGGAAGTGGTAATTATGATGTGAATTGTCGCTGTTGTTACAGTTTCTGCTGGAATGTAAGTTGCTCTATAGAATAGTTTCATCTTTCCATTGTGTAAAATTTAATTGACAAAACCATACAATGTGACTCGATTGTCATGGGTCTGCAGTGTGCTGAAGAAGCTCACCGTCCTGTTGATTGTGACACCGTTTCTAAGTGGATATTGAAGAATAGCGCTGAGTCTGAGAATATGAATTGGTACGTTGATTTATGAAATATATTTGAGTTATGTAGATGCTAAAGATGTATGGGATGTTTGGGATGTTGTGCTCGACCTCAAAGGGTGCTTATATTGTAAAAATTTTTAAAATATTTGGGTTCCTTATATTGTATGGGTAGTGCTGGCTAGCATTTTGTATAGCCAAAGGAAGTCAACATGGTGGATAAGTTTGCAGTTTTAACTATTAGTTTTAATCTTCCATCTCCTAGCATTAGGGTGCATGCTGCTTTACATTATGTATTGTTGCCTCTAAATTCCATATTGACTTTCAGGATTTTGGCAAATTCCAAGCCCTGTCCAAAATGCAAACGGCCAATAGAGAAAAACCAGGGTTGTATGCATATTACATGCACCCCGCCATGTAAATTTGAGTTCTGCTGGTAAGTTGACAAAGTGGTTGATTGTACCGAATGCCATCATGTCAGAAGTTTAAAATTATGCTTTTATTATCACTATACTTCCTGGAATCTAACTCTTAATTGAATTTAATGTTTTTAAATCTGAAGCGAAATAGAAATTAAGTGGATTTATTTTAGGTTTTGTCAGTGTATAAAAATCTGCTTTGTATTTTCTCTGTAGTTTTCTGTATCTTGTAATCTGATCGTCATATGAATCTGGTTAATTGTCGCTCACAATGAAATCTCAATATAAGTAGTTGTATTGTATAAATGCAGGCTTTGCCTTGGAGCATGGACAGAGCATGGTGAGAAGACAGGAGGCTTTTATGCTTGTAACCGTTATGAAGCAGCGAAGCAAGATGGCATTGTATGAGTTCTGTGCATTGTTTATGTTCCTGGCTGACAACTAATATGTCTATTTAATCTTTGAACACTGTTTTTGTCTTTCATAATCTTTCTGTGCAGTATGATGAGACTGAAAAACGCCGAGAGATGGCAAAGAACTCTCTGGAGAGATATACCCACTACTATGAGAGATGGGCGACCAATCAATCGGTATGTAAATTCTTATTCATTTAATTTTCACATGTTTTATTTAACTCCTCCTAAAGGGGAATTTAAGAAAGAGTTTTCAGCTGTCAAATTCAAATCCCTTGCTATGGAACAGAACATCTATTTAATGACTAATCTGAACTATTTCATATTTTGATGTTTAATGACTAATCTGAAACTCAGATGTTTTTAATTGTTCGAGTAAAAGTAGTAAAAGATATGAAAATCTATATTTTTGGTTGAGAGCTTTGAAAAATTAAGGAAGTGAAGCGGACTGATTTGAAAAATTAAAGAGACTATGAAACTTTGAGGTACATGTAGTGCCTGTGATGTATTTTTCGTAGAAAGAACTGTTGTTCCTCCAGTTAGGAGAATTCTACCAGCTCGTTTATATATCTGTTGGCTATGTTCGTTGGGGGCTTGGGTAATGTGACAAATCTGTTGTTGGAGTGACAGGTAGTTAATAAGTCGTGTAACTGCTGGAGCGAAGTCCTTTTCTAATTGTCTATGTCATATTAAGCATATCAATGAAATTAGGCTTGGGAAGGTTCATAATAAATTAATAATCATTGAGATTTGTCTTATCCATATCATCTGCCTGAAGTTTCATGTTTCGTTTTTGGTAAAATATATTTTTTATATTAGATAATGACCCCGAAGAAAAATAAGTTTTGTATATACTAAAAGCACATTGTTTATTCTATAACAATTTACAAGTTTTTTAACTGCTTGCTGCAGTCTAGGCAAAAGGCGCTGGCGGATCTTGAGAAGATGCAAACAGATGATGTGAGCTTACAGTGCAACACTTGCTGATGTAAATAAGAATCACAAGTATTGCTTAATGTCAAAAACGTGTGAAATATCTAAAATAATCATTGCTTGTTTTAATACGGACCGTGAATCCAGATTTTGTATCTAGTTAAAAGTTCAGGAAGTTTGATTAACTTATCATGATGATATTTTACAAGAGATAGCATATGTGCCCATATTGATTTTCTCTATTTTGGCAAGAGACTTCTAACTTTCGATGAATTTTCTTGCTTTTTATATTGTTGGGTTTCACTAAAGCTTGTGTTTATGGACTTCCCAGATTGAGAAGCTCAGTGACATACAGTGTCAGCCTGAATCACAACTGAAGTTCATTATAGAAGCATGGTTACAGGTAAAATCCATTCCACCCGTGGCCTTTCTGAGACTTTTGGATTTTTCTCACTAATTTTCTCTATGATCATAGATAGTCGAATGCAGACGAGTTCTAAAATGGACATATGCCTATGGTTTTTACATACCTGACCACGAGCATGGAAAAAGAGTGTTTTTTGAGTACTTGCAAGGTAACTTGATTTAGCTCACATTTAAAAATAACTTTGCTTTCAAAACTTTTAGTATTGATTCCCTGAGTGAATTACTCTGTACCTGTTTTTGCTGTTATTGGTCTTTTCCAATTGGGAACAGAACAAAAGTTGGGAAAACATTATAGGAAATTAGGAAAAAGATGGATGGGGGGCAGGGGAGAGGAATGTTCTTCCTGCAAACGTGATCTTTGAAATGAAAAAGTTTCCGGTTCTAGATAGCGATTGCGGTTACCAATTATGTTCATGCATGAAGTGAGAATAAAAGTTTAAACAACCATTAATCTTTGGTCTTTTCCAATTTTTGGATATTATATGGAGGGGGAGTAATTAGTGATGGTTAGATCCATAAGTAGTTCATACGTGCATTGATGGATCTTGTCGTGATTTTATAGAAACATCATGGAGTCTTAGTAAAATAGGGAATGGTTTAGGATTTTCCCTATGTGAGATAATGTGGACTATATAGTCAAGCGTCACTCATAAGAAATTGGTCAAGCTCCTTAACCCAAACCTTAACCAATTTTGTCAGGGTTCGATTCCATCTTTGGCCACCTTATTTTAATTTGTCAATAGGTATAGGGACTTTTGTTTTTTACACGCTTTATTCTGCACAAATACATCATTTTATTTCTTCTCTTATTTTATCATACATTTAGGCGAAGCTGAGTCGGGCCTTGAAAGACTTCATCAGTGTGCTGAAAAAGAGCTGCAACCATACATAGATGCCAAAGGTCCAAGTGAAGATTTTAATGAGTTCCGCACAAAACTGGCAGGTTTAACAAGGTACTTTCCAAACATACAGAACAAACTGATAAATGAGTGACATGGTATGTTTTATATGGTCTTGACAAGTCTAAATAGTAGTAGCTGTTCCGAAACAGTTTCAAGGACATTTAGTTATGACTGACCCGCTAACCCAAACTTAGTGCTGAGTAAAAGAGTTTAGAGAAAACTTTAGGAAGTTTTTATTCATATAGTTGGCTCTGCGTTTTATGAAAGAAGCTAATAACATTTTGTTACCTGGAAACGAACAGTGTTACCAAAAACTATTTTGAGAACTTGGTTCGAGCACTGGAGAATGGGCTATCGGATGTGAGCTCGCATGATGCATATGATCGAACCTCAAGTTCAAAGAGCTTAGGTGGGAAGACTAAGGGATCGACTTCTAAAGCCAGCAGCTCCGATTCAAACCATTGGTCTTGTGAATATTGCACGTATGTAAATCCAAGGTCAACCACCATTTGCCAAATGTGTGAACATGGCCGGTGAAATGTCAGCAAACTGGCATTAAAGACTGTAATAGTAATGTTTGGTCGCTTTTGGTCATAAAAATGATCAAGCGTCGTGTAACTTTGTATGTTTTCTAGTATTTGGAATAAACGGATCCAATAAATTGGATTAGATTGGCCATGATTGATTTGCCAATGATGACAAAAGCGACAACATGAGAGGTGAATTATAAGTTCTTACAAGATAATTGTAAAAGTTATGTGCTTGCATTACATGCTCTCTCCCGCTTTCATTTTTCTACATGATGTTCTATAAAGCTTTTTTTTGCTTCACTTTTTTACAGACCATCTATTTTTGTTCCAGTCAGGGGTTGAGCCAAGGTCGACCATCAGCACAAATATACCGGGAGGAGGTTTTCGGATCCATTGTATTGCTGAGGTCCATTTACTTGGGTCTATCTTCTCAAAAGTCAAAGTGAGGTTCTCAATTTGACTGACGCTCGGAAGCACTCTTGCAAAAATGTCCGAGCAAACAAGTTGAGAATCCTCTTCTCTTTTCAAATTAGGTTTCGAACTCGATCTCTTAACACCACCCAAAGAGATATCTACTTATAAAGACAAATGCAAAAACCTACAATGAAGTCCATGTGGGATCTCCATTCTTTTGAAAGAGACTTGAGTCGGATTAGTGATTTATGAATGTCTCTTGTTTTGTATTAGAATTTGAACACTCACCAACTTTTGTTGAAATTTATGCATTAAAATCTAAAAAACCAAAGTGCCCACCATTGTTTACAGAAAGCCCACATAAACCAAATGAAAAGCTAATGGGCCCAATATGAAACCCAAAATATAATGAAGGGAAGAATACGAACGAAGCTCATACACTTTCACCGGAGTGAGCAAGTCTCGGCCGACGACGACATCAATCATCCCATAGCATCGAATCCTCTTCATTAGACAAGGAGAGAATCGTCAGATTTCCTGAAACCAATAGCCGTTGGACCAAACAGATGCCAAAGTCGAAGAGATTGTGATTAAGGTCAATAAAATTACATGAAACTCCTCTCTCACGCATTTCGTCGAATACTTTGAATGCATCTATTGTTCTTCCATCTTTGCAAAGCTGATTCGTCACACAGTTATTAAGTATAGAGATTAAGGAAAACACCATCTTCATGCATCTTCTCGTACATCTCAAACCCTTGTTTCTTAATCCCGATTTTGAAATAACCCATGAATCAAAAACCGTGTAATTTTACAGTGAGAGAAATGACAGCTAGAGAAGAGGAAAGTTTGGTGGCTATGAACGGAGAAGAGGAAGAGCATGATTCGAGGGAGAGATTTCTACTTAGATACTTTTTGCAAGAATGGAAGCTTGTTAAATCCCTTCTCGATGATATTGTTGCAAATGGCCGTGTCATTGATCCTTCTTCTGTTCAGAAAATCCGCTCCATCGTACGTTTGCTTCGTACTCTTTTCACTTCATCTTCTTGTGTGATTCCTATTTTTCAGATATTTTTGTGTTGTATTGTAGATGGATAAATACCAGGAGCAAGGTCAATTAGTGGAACCTTACTTAGAGAGTATAGTTTCTCCATTAATGTTTATCATCCGTTCGAAAACAGTTGAATTAGACGCGAAACCTGATGAAATTCTCGATATTATTAAGCCGATAAGCATTATTATCTATGCTTTAGTTACTGTCTGTGGTTACAAAGCTGTTATCAAGTTCTTTCCGCATCAAGTATCAGATTTGGAACTCGCTGTGGCGCTTCTGGAGAAGTGCCATAGTATGACTTCTGTTTCGTCGTTGAGGCAAGAAAGCACTGGAGAAATGGAGGCTAAATGTGTTACTCTTTTGTGGCTTTCTATCCTTGTGTTGGTCCCGTTTGATATTTCTTCTGTTGATACAAGCATTGCAAACGATAAGAGCTTTGGTGTGGACGATCTGGCTCCTTTGGTATTGAAGATTTTGGGTTTCTGTAAGGACTATCTGTGCAGTGCTGGCCCTATGCGCAGGATTTCGGGATTGCTTCTCTCTAAGCTTTTAACGCGTCCGGATATGGGAAAGGCATTTGCAAGGTCTGCTCCTATCACCATATGTGTTTCAGTTTTGAGTTTCATTTATGTGTTTGTTCCGCTCTGAACGCTTGTCTTCTATCAACAAAATTGTTCGGATTACGCAGATGGACTAACTTTTCTTTGTTGCGCTGTGGCATTTCTGTTTCAGTTTTTTCGAGTGGACCCATGAAGTTTTATCTTCTAAGGAAGATAGTGTCGTGAACAACTTTCGCTTGATTGGTGTGATGGAGGCTCTGGCTGCCATTTTTAAGGTTTCTTTTCTGTAACCTGGAGTTATTGACTTTGTTTTCAATAATGGTCCATACTGGAACACGTTAGACATAAATATAGATGGCAGTAAAGTAACCGATTTGATTTGCATTGTTTTATCTTGTAGGAAATATTGCTGGTTTCGATTACTTAAGTTTTCGTATTTTGCATCTTACTTTTATATGTCTTGCTAACATTGGCAGACTGCTAGCCGGAAAGTGTTGCTAGATGCCCTTCCTGTTGTTTTGAATGATGTGATCGTGCTAAGCAAATCAAATGGAGCAACTAGAAGTCCTCTGCTTCGCAAGTATTTGATCAAGTTAACTCAGAGGATAGGGCTTGTTTGTCTTCCTCATCGGTCACCTTCCTGGCGCTATGTGGTAAATATCTTTTAGCATGTATAATAGTAGTGTAAATAGCAACTCCCTCTTCATGGGTTTAATATTTTAGAATTTCTGGTTATGCTCGTAATTGAAATAATCTCATTCTCAAGTTAGTCATCTGAAACTTGTTTATTGAATGACCATGCAGGCTCAAACCGCCTCCCTTTCTGAGAATATATCTACGAGTTTGACCCAAGAGCCGCCTGATCATGCTATCTTTGCCGTCTCGCAACCAGAAAGTTCGGATGACCAAGAAGATGAAGATATGGATGTTCCTGAAATCTTAGAACAGATAATTGAAATGCTACTCTCTGGTTTGAGAGACACGGTATGTTTAGTGGGTGAGATACTACTGTTAGGCTGATAACTAGAGGTGGTTACATCTCAACTTGTACAAGTAATTGACAAAATGATACTCTGAGTAAAAATACGCTGATATGCACCAAGTATAGACTGGAGTGACTAGTTAACACTTATAACAGATATATTTCGTGGATGCTATAACTATTTGTATGCCCACATGAAACTTTCAGCTGCCAACCAGAAAATCTCACATGTTTATAGTTTTTGCAAGCATTTTCCTTTCGAAAGTTTTTACTATATTCTGAACTGTGTAGGACACTGTGGTTCGTTGGTCTGCTGCAAAGGGTATAGGTCGTGTAACTTCACGACTAACATCTGTTCTTTCTGAAGAAGTGCTGTCATCTGTATTAGAACTGTTTTCACCAGGAGAGGTACTCAAATTAATGGATATCTGGCATGTTCTAAAATCCAATCAAAACAGGCTGACAGTTATTATATTCAGGGAGATGGATCATGGCATGGGGGTTGCTTGGCTTTAGCTGAACTGTCTCGCAGAGGGTTACTGTTGCCTAGAAGTTTCCCACAAGTCGTCCCAGTTATTGTTAAGGTCGTACTCTTTCCCAGTCACAGCATTACTTATTTCTCTAGTCAATGCATATGAAGCAATGGCATCACTCACCCAAATTATGCAGAAGCTGTATGGATTTACATCTAAATATCATTTACAGGCACTCCATTATGATGTCCGTCGAGGTCCGCACAGTGTTGGATCTCATGTGCGTGATGCAGCTGCCTATGTTTGTTGGGCATTTGGGCGCGCCTATTACCACAAAGATATGAAAAATGTCCTGGATCAGCTTGCTTCAGATTTATTGATAGTGGGTTCCTTTGATAGAGAGGTACTAATCACTCTTTTGACTATAATTTGTTTGCCATGTCTTACTTGATTTGGGGAATTATGTTTTTTTAGATCTCTTCATTGCGTAAAGTTTATTGATTTCTTTTATCAGGTGAACTGTAGAAGGGCTGCTGCCGCTGCTTTCCAAGAGAATGTTGGAAGGCAAGGAAATTACCCTCATGGGATTGACATAGTGAACATAGCTAACTATTTTTCTCTTTCTTCTCGGGTGAACTCGTACCTTCAGGTTGCTGTTTCCATTGCTCAATATGAAGGGTATCTATATCCTTTTTTGGATGAATTGCTATACAACAAGATCTGCCACTGGGTATGTTCTGTTTGATATTGGTTCGCCTCTGGTTTCTCTGCATATCTAAAACCTCTTTAAGGCCCTGCTTGTATTTAATGGTAAAACGGTTTTTTCTTAGGTGGTCGACAGGCTTTTAAAATTCAACAACCGATAAACTAGAGCCAATAGTTTGATTGGGTTCTGTATCAAATCGTTGTTCCTGGTTGTATCTTCCATATTATGTTAATTATTCAATCTTATCATTTCAGGATAAAAGCTTGAGAGAACTTGCCGCAGAAACTCTTGCTGCTCTTGTTAAATACGAGCCTAAGCACTTTGCCAACTATGTGCTGGAGAAACTAACTCCTCGTACCCTTTCAAGTGATTTGTGCATGCGCCATGGTGCAACATTGGCAGCTGGAGAGGTTGTGTTAGCTCTGCACCAGTGTGGCAATGTTCTTTCTGCTGGTTGGTACCATCTAATTTTTCTGCTTTGACTTTTCTGGCATCTTTGCATATGCGATTACAAATCATTTTTAGTATGGAAAACCAAATATATGGGAACCATCTTGGTATTCTCGACCTTATCATCATAGATGTACTCATCAGACTGTATTCAGCCCGATTCGAGCATCATTATCCCTTATATTCAATGTTCCTGAATCCTGATGCACTTAATTTTTACAGAGAGCCATAAGCGTATGGCTGGGATTGTCCCTGCCATTGAGAAAGCACGGCTTTACCGTGGGAAAGGTGGAGAGATAATGCGACTGGCTGTCTCACGGTTTATCGAGTGTATCTCGTTATCACATGTGACATTAACTGAGAGAACAGAACGGATCCTGCTTGATACCCTCAATGAGAATTTAAGACATCCCAATTCTCAAATACAGGTACCTACATTTCTAAATATTATGAAGTTATTTGTTTTCATCCGGTTAGCATAATTCATTAGTTAAATGGGTTTCACTTATTATACAGAGTGCAGCTGTCAATGCTGTTAAACAGTTTGTGCAATCCTATCTCGTTTGCAATGATAAGATTGCTGTTGATTTAGTATCAAAACACTTGACACATCTAACCGACCCAAACGTAGCTGCTCGGAGAGGTTTTGCACTTGCACTAGGTGCCTTGCCATGTGAAATATTGACTGCACAGTGGAAGGATGTAGTTTTGAAGCTCTGCAGTGCATGTCAGATAGAGGTAAAGAAGACGGCATTTGACTACATCGGTCTCGAATCCTTAAAAAAACAGTATAAATTTTATTGAATTTGACGGATGTTTTTTTTTTTTCCCAAGCAGGCTAATCCTGGAGATAGAGATGCTGAGGCACGCATGAATGCTGTGAAGGGACTCATATCCGTGTGTGAAACTCTTACTCAGCGAAGTGCTAGTGATCCTGAAAACGATGACCTGTCTCTCTTTATTCTTATCAAGACTGAAGTGGTGGATACTTTACTGAAAGCTCTTGATGACTATTCAGTTGATAACAGAGGTGATGTTGGTTCTTGGGTTCGTGAAGCTGCAATCCATGGACTTGAGAAATGTACATATATTCTCTGTAAGAAAGTACGAACAAATTCAGCGGATGATCATAACAATGAATCATCCTCGCTTTTTGATTCAAATCTCGCAAACCATTTGATTGGAGGTATTGTGAAACAAGGAATGGAGAAAATGGATAAATTAAGAGAAACTGCTGCAAAAGTTCTTCAAAGGATTTTGTATCACGAAACTGTTACCGTCCCTTTCATACCTCATAGAGAAACACTGGAAGAAGTTATTCCCAACAAAGCAAGCTTACAATGGGCGGTATGCAGATCCTGGAGCCTTGGGTTGCTTCTTCTGTTTCAAAGTGTTTATCTGAATATAAGTTATTTTATTCTTTTGTAGGTTCCGGAATTCTCTTTCCCACGTTTTGTTCAGCTCTTGAAATTCCGTTGTTATAGCAAACAGGTAATGTCTGGATTAGTAATTTCTATCGGAGGATTACAAGAGTCGCTTAAAACAGCTTCGCTCTCTGCATTACTGGAGTATTTGAGGGAAGAAGATGAAGCTAAAGACCTCAAACAACAACAATCTAGAGAATCTGCGATTTGCGACGACATCCTCTGGATACTTCAAGAGTACAAAAAATGTGACCGAGTTATCGTACCCTGTCTAAAGGTAAATACACCATTAACCTGTAGCTTCTATGTGGTTATGTCTTAACACTTTTCTTTTGACACAGACAATTCAAGAGCTCTTGGACAGGATTTTTCGGAATCAAGAGGTATGTTTTAGAGTTTGACTTGTTTGGATTAGATTTTGCCAAAGCTTGTAGATTCCACGTAAAGCTTATCTGTGATTTGATTTCAGGCTTATACGTTGAGTTTCTACACGGGACTCATGGATTCCTTAGCCATCGAACTAAGAGCCTCAAAGAAATTCGAAAAGGTAGACGCAGGCGTTGGAATACTTGGGTCTATTGCCTCTGTTTCGGAACCCATCAGCACACAAGCGTTCTCTCAGCTTATATCATTCCTTGCCCACCAATACCCAAAGGTTCATGTCACTTCTCTGCATCTGAAACTCTGTTTAGAAAATTCATGTTGGTTACATGGCTTTTTTGTTTTCACTTGATCCAGATCCGAAATAAGGCAGCTTTTCAAGCCTATCTTGCGCTGCTACAAAACAAAATCTTAGTACCAGAGGACAAGATTGAGAAAGTGAAACATATAATATCTGAGACTTGTTGGGATGCTGACATGGAGTCAACCCAATCTCAGAGGTTAGAATTGTGTGAATTGACTGGCTTAGATCATGGAGTAGTGTTCAAGACCAGAATCAGAAGGGTGACTAGGGATAGAATTACGGCTTTGGACGAGAATGCGTCTTACTCAGCTCTGGTCGATTCCTCTGGCTTCTGATTGGTAAGCATATGCATTGTTAATACTTAATAGTGTATAGGGACTTTTGTTCGAAATAGGCTTTAGTGTGCTAAAATTTATCATTTTTTATTTCTCTTCTGTTCTCATGCATTTAGGTGAAGCGGAGTCAGGCCTTGAACGAATTCATCAATGTGCTGAAAAAGAATCGCAAACATACTTAGACGCGAAAGGTCCGTGTACATATTGTAATGAGTTCCGCTCAAAACTGGATGGTTTAGCAAGGTACTTTCCAAACCTATAAAATACTGAAGCTAAATAAGTAACTTAACAATGTTTTTGCTCTTTACACGTCTAAATTTTAATAGCTGTTCTGAAACAGCTTAAAGGAAAGATAGTTATGTTCTGAAACAGCTTATTTTTTCTTCTTCTTAACTTAGAACTGACAATGCTTAAGGACGTATGCATTTGATTTAATTGGCTCTGCGTGATGAAAGAAGCTAATAACATTATTATTGTGAATGAACAGTGTCATGGAAAACTATATTGAGAACTTAGTTCGAGCGCTGTATATTGAGCTATTGATGTGAGCTCACATGGTGCATAAGATCGAACCTCAAGTTCAAAGAGCTTAGGGGGGAAGACTAAGGGATCAGAGCCAGCAGCTCCAATTCAAGCCATCGGTCTTGTGAATATTGTACTTATGTAAATCTAAGTTCGACCATCATTTGCCAAATGTGTGAACCTGGCTGGTGAAATGCCAGCAAAAAAAATAGATTGAGAAAAGTAGAGGGTAGAAGAGATGTCGATTCCAAACAGATTGTCTAAAACCGACATAAACGTTTGTTCGGAAAGTCTCGCAAGAATCTCCAAGCAAACATGTTGATAATCTTGTTCTCTTTTCGCCATTCAAACAACGTCTGAACTATTAACACTGAAAGAGAGATATGTTTATAAATGACTACTTTAAAAACCTAGTAAGAACATCATACCGAAAATCACAAGGAAAGGTAAAGCAAGATAAAACAAAATATAAAAATACAAAGTGAAACCAGACTTGGAGTAGATGTATAAACACATGAAGATGTATTTTACGAAAAGGATAAAGACGCGGTGCAGTTTCGGGTTATTCATGTGGAATCGTGGGCCGAAACCACGAGACTCGATCCTCGATCTCCATTCTTTTGGAAGAGAAAACTTGAGTCGGATTAGTTCTTTCACTGGAAGTCTTACGAAGATTTCCTCTATGACGTCGTCTGGTAGTGATGATGGAACAATCACTTCCATCTCTTTCTTCTTTAGATATGAAAAAATGGATGAAGGCAACTCGTTTTGTATTGGAATTTAGAGTTTAGTAGTTTAAATTTAGTTTTATGTAAAAAAGAAAGAGTTTAAATTTAGTTCATATTTAGATTTTTACTTTTTAGTAATGTTAATTTAAATTTTTGGACAAATAATCCAGTTTTTTTTATTTTTATAAAAAGCTATAAAAAGATATGAAATATAATTAGACCAGATTTTCAAATATTAATTATTATTTTTGGCAGGAAATCATACCTATTACTAAAAGAAAAGTTGGAACAGAGAATTAGATAAGCAATAATCTAATATAATTATTACATGTTACCTTTATCAAAAAAAAAAATGTTACCTTTATCATTTATTATGTTTACTTTTTTAAAATTTATTTTTTATTAATATCATCAATACTACTAACAAATTATTAGGATATTAATATTTACAATTTGTAATCAAGTAGTATTTTTTGCAGTTAATTATTTCCAATATAAATTTTAAAAAATGAAAAGAAAATCAAAACATTTATTATTTCCAAAATATAATTAAATTTTTATTATACAAATTTGAAAGGTAAATACATTTATAATAATTAACTAGGGATGGGCATTCGGATTTTTGGGTTTAGGGATATAGAACCCGTTTAGATATTTTAAACCTTCAGGTCGGGTTCTGTTCGGTATGGATTATCCGAACTTATCCACAAAAAAGCATATATTGGTAAATATAAATTATTATAAATAATAATGTAAGGAGAATCTTTATATTTTTGATTTTTTATAATTTCATGGAACATATATATATATATATATATATATATATATATATATATATATATATATATATATATATTACTATGGTAAATATACATTATTATAAATTATAATTACAGTTTAAAACAATCGGGAAAAAATGAATCTTTGTTAAAAAAAAAGAGATTTATAATTATAATTACAATTTCCACATTCAAAATAATAATAAATATGAAATTTGACTTATCCAATAAAAGCCCAATAACTAGTTTAAATGAAGCCAAATTGATTATAATTAGCCTCATCCAATGCTTTTGGGATTAAAAGTCCACGTAAAATGAAAGTAATTTATCCCACATCGGTTTTGAAAGCAAAAAAAGACTGAAATTTTTATTATAAATAGTTAGACATGCTGAGTGTTGAACATATATATTTTGTCAATCCTTAGGCTGAAGGCGGCAACAACCTCGACGAACGAGAAGGTGTAGACGCTCAAAAACAGTAGGAGGCAATAGCTTTGAACAAACAATTGATTAAAGAAGTCTAGAGACTAAAGGTGGCATCAGATGAGGTGATGCAAAACCCCGCCTCACTTGCTGCCACATTTAGTCGTTGGACTTTTGCAATCAATTATTCGCTCAAAGCCATTGCCTCCTTCACCCTGTTGACCGTCTACACTCTCTTGTTCGTCGAACGTTGTTCCCACCTTCAACCTTTTGATTGTTGTACACAATTGTTTGCAAAAAGTGTTTTTTGTGAATTTTAGAGCTTTATTTGTCTCTCAGTTTTCCTAAAAATTCTAAACCAAAATAGACTAAAGTTTTGGGGATGGACAATTTAATATGACGTTAATCTTGTTGTTTGGACATTGAGAAATCGGAAGTGTGAAACTAAATTGAACGCTGAAATTTTTTATTGTTTGCGCTCCTTAATCTTTTGTCGAGATACTTTTTGTATCACTTTTTAAATTATCCATATTTTCCTAAATCAATTTTCAGAAGAAAAATAAAATCAATATGCTAAATGTAAATGTGAGTATCTATGTTTTCCTAAGTAAAATTTCATCAAAAAAACATATGAATATTTTAAAAAAAGAAATAAATTAAAATGGAAAGCAAATGATGAATCCACATGATATATTGAATATAGATCATGACATATATCCTAGTGGTTTGTACTAATGTTGTGATTTTGTTGATCGCGTGTGTCGTTAACCAAAAAAAAAGAAAACAATCTACATTCCTTGTATATTAATTGATAAATATTTTGGAAATCTAACATATAGTTTGTTAATAATTCATGAACCATGTCATGAAAGCTCTTAAAGTTTAGATAGGTTCGTGATACAAAGTCCCAAGATCTCAATATAATGCTTCGTTTTCCAGGATTATAGAGTAATGTTTCAGAAATTTAGTAAATAACTGAGTAAAATTATTAATGAAATTTCTTTCAATTTTGAGAACCAATGGGCCGAGATCTCATATCTAGGAATTCATCACAGACTCCATCAAATGACGGCTTGAGAGTCAAGTAGTTAGCATCTTTTTTTTTTTGTAGTTTTGGCCTCGGTTTTGGCCAAAAGTAGACTACAACCTAGGAAAAGTATCTGAAATACTATAACTTTGGCTTTCCACAAAAATTAATTGACCAGTGGTCTCTTAATGACGACTTGCATTATCTAGCATGAGATACCCAAATGTCGTGGGTAAAAAAACTCCAGCATGAATCTGAATTGAGCCCGCCCATCGGAAACTCGAAATTGAGAAAATCTTATGGATTTCGAGTATAGTGGATAAGCCCAAAATAATTCGATGAATTATGGGTTAGTTTGTAGATACCCGAATTTGAACTTGAAGTTTTTCTCTCTTTGTTTTATATATGTTCATCTAAAATTATATATACACCAGGTAAGAACCTGTGGTATGCAAGATTGAATTTTCTGTCATTCAACTTTGATAAATTCTTTATATATTATATATATATTTTCAAATACGTTTGAAGACTACAAAGTTGTTGTATTAGATTTTTAATACATATTTATATTTTTGTAAGTTTGGAGTATTGGAAAATTAACAGTATTTTTCCTATTCTTATTTATGTTTAATTGGTAAAAGATTATTAAAATTTATTTTGTAGATAATTTTAATTGTGCTTTCAAATTAATTATCTTGTAAAGATGTCCTTCCCTTAATTGCATAATTCAATTATAATTATATATATATATATATATATATATAATTGATTGAAATTTCGGGTAAGTAATCCCAATCCAATTGCAATTCAATAGAAAACCAAACGAAAGAAGTAAATCCCAACCCAAATATCAAATATGAAACCAATCTAGTATGTAACCAAGTTAAAAACAATATAATAAATTATTTGTTGATGTGATGCATATTTCTGAGGCTCACAAAGTCAAAATAAGATTTGCTTTATGCCTTGGGCGATTGAAGATATATATAACTTGGAAATGCCATTGACTCTCCCAATGAGCTCAAGAGAAGCAATTCTTAGGCAAAAGCTCTGTTTCACAATACAAAGTCGAATCAGTGCCTAATTCTTATACTAGATTTTGATCTCTTAATAATATATGTGCACGTATTGTAGTCTCATACTGTAAATGTATGTTAGTTATGTTTCTAATATTATAGAAATCTATATATAATAGTAATCTCAATAAATGCCTTTTGCACCACTGAACGGTTGCATTTTTTTAATCGCAATCTTCCATTTAAATATTTACCATTGTTTTTTTCGGTTGCATCTTTTTTATCGCAACTTTCCGTTTAAATATTTACGGTTATTTTTTCCGGTTGTGTCTTTTTATCGCATCTTTTTATTGAAATATTTACAGTTATTTTTTTACGGTTGTGTCTTTTTCTCGCATCTCTTCGTTAACATATTTACGGTTTTTTTATAGTTATATTTGTTCAATTACAGTAGTATCTTTTCAGTTTACGGTTATTTTTTTCGGTTGTTTCTTTTTATCGCATCTTTTTGTTAAAATATTTACAGTTGTTTTTTTCAAAAAGTTGCAATCTGAATAAATATTTTCTATGGTTGCATCTTTTTATCGTAACATCTCATAAATAATTACGATTGTTTAGTTGAACCACTGCGACATTTATTTTATTTAACGAATAATTGTAATTTTGATTTATTTTATAAATCGTTAAAACATTTAATTTTATTAAAACTAAATATATATATATTTTACGGTTGAATTATTTTTAGAAAGTTGCGATCCGAATAAATGTCTTCTACAGTTGCGTTTTTTTTAATCGTAACTTTTCGTAAACGGTTCCAACCGTTTAGTGGAGTCATTGCAACATTTAGTTTATTTCACGAACAAATGCAACTTTTGGTTTATTTTATAAAGTTATTTTCACGTTTAGTAAGAAATTGAGTTTCTCTCTCACCGTTTGGCAAAGTGAGAATTGGTTCTCACCATTTAGCAATTTAGGTTTTTTCTGACCAAAATACCCCCAAACCATAAACAGTTCTCGTTCAGTTATGTTTGGACTTCTCCTATTTTTTTTTATCTTATTATGAGTAAAAAAAAAATGAAAAAAACAGAAGAAGAAGCAGAAAAACAAATCGAAAATCAATTTTTTCAACTTCAAAAATCTTTGTGATAATAGTTTTCTTAAAATCTGAACAATCTCGCATTCATCTTCGATTGAGAGTTTTTGAGTCGAGTAAGTAGAAACAAATTTCATATTTCCGGCGATGAACAAAATACAAGAAATTTCTTGAGATTCAAACACTTTAGTTTTTCAAATTTAAAATATGCTAACGTTTACTAGATTCATATGTAGAAAGCATTCAAAACTTAAGGAAAACAAGATTATGAGATAACTGCTAAAGACGGCCGCAAAATTAGGGTTGCAGAAGAGAATACTTAGGTTGAAGACGACAGGAAAATTATAGTTTTACCCTTCATCGAATTTCTTCTGTGTACGTATATATAATTTAGGTGTACGTACAGGAACATATTTAGTGGAACGTATATGATACAATATTAAAGTGGTTGTAATAATTATATATCTAACCACCCTCTTTTGACTCCAAAATTAAGCTATTTTGTTACTTTCGTCTATCTCAATAAAATTCATGCATATATAATAATTATGTAAAAATATATGGTCAAAGAATATTTGTTCCTCATATTTCTGAAAATATTATGTACGTATACGTATAATAATGTACATACATCTTTGTTGGTGAGTTAAATTTGTTAAGATAAATGTATTGATACAATAATAAACTATTATTGGCGACATGTACCATGCCAATTTGCATTTGTGTATATCAAACATTCATCGTCAGATACTTCCTTGTGTACATAATTAGTAATGTACGTACATTCTTCTAAAAATCATGTTTTAACTCCTGATTATGACTACAAATGGTTGAATATCAACATTCTCTCCAAAATGATCGATGCTTTTTCAATTACGTACATGTTAATTAGTATACGTACACATTTCTAATAATCAACTGAATTTTCATGTTAGCCCCACAGTAAGTTGAGTGTCACCAGCATTTCCGACATGTCCTATCCCATATTTTTCAACAATAAGATGAGTCAACTTATTGTAATGTAATCTTTGCCACTACCTTGTAGCAAAAGCAAACTTTGATTGCAAGATAAGCCATTGTTTGTTGTATGACTTGCATGTTCATAAAAACACTCCCCACATACAAAGTAACACTTGTCGTACTCAGTTCAACTTGTGTCTCATCGGCTCAAAAACTGGGTAAATCATCGAATACCGGAGCAGCATGATTATCGATAATCTTCGCCTCACAACCATGTAATGAAGAAAACCCATTATACACTATGTAAGCCTCAGATGCGGTTACTAGCCGATTATCATGTACTACCCCACTTGATGAACCTCCAATACCACACTCTAGAACATCATCCCCAGTCACTTCGTCTCTACCATTAATATTGGTATCCGTGTACGTAACAAAATCACCTTCGCATCATGTATCTTGTACACATTCTCTAGTGTACGTACATTGGTACAAAGTACAAACTATGTCGACACTTACGGGTTGGAGTCACGGTTGGTGCAATGTCACCCAAATAAGAAATGTTTTCTCCGTCAGGTACACGCTGACTTGTAATAAATTTCTAACCATCCTCTACAAAAAAATTAAAAATTATATGATTTGACTTCAAAATCAAGCCATTTTGTTACTTATTTGTATATCTCAATAAAATAAATACATGCATATATAATAACTAAAAAAATATATGGTCAAAGAATATTAGTTCTTCATATTTTTCTAAAAAAAATTATGTACGTACACGTGTAATAATGAACAAACATCTTTGTCGATGAGTTAAATTTGTTAAGATAAATTTATTAATAAAATAATAAACTAATATTGGCGATGGCGGTAATGTATTCTATGACGCTCCTACTAGAGATGAAGCCATTGTTATTTGATTTTTTTTTTTCTAAATACACTCCCAACAAACAATGTCTCTCTTGTCATACTAATTTATACTTTTGTCTCATCAACTAGAGCATTTACTAAATCATCGAAGACTAGAGCAAAATCCACACAATTACCATTCACTTACATCTACCATGCCAATTTGCATTTGTGGACGTCAAGCATTTACCGTCAGATACTTTCTTGTGTACATAGTTAGTAATGTACGTACATTCTTCCATAAATCATGTCTGATCTCCTGGTTATGACTCATAAATGGTTGAATGTCATCATTCTTTCCAAAATGATCGATATTTTATTAATTACGTACACGTTAATTAGTATACGTACACGTTTCTAATAATGAATTGAATCTTTCATGTTAGCCTCATAGTAAGTTGAGTGTCACCAACATTCCCGACATGTCATATCCCATATTTCTCAACACCAAAATCAGTCCACTCGTTGTAATGTAATCTTCGACACTACCACTACCATATTGGTACAAACCATGTCGACCCTTACGGGTTGGAGTCCCGGTTGGTGTACTTTCATCCAAATGAGAAATGTTTTCTCCCTTAGGTACACGCTGACTTGTGTACGTACACTCTGCCATAGACGACTGAATTCTCCTGGATGTTCCATAGTCTGTTGAGTGTGAATGACACTACCTTCACTACTATCTATAGTAGGATCGAGGGTACTTCCCCCCAGAGATCCATCGTCGCTGTGATGATCATCATACCCATCAGCCTCTTCGTTGTCCTCATCCTCTTCATCCTCATCTGTTTTATCGTCCTCGACGTCGTTTTGCTCATCTACGGCCTCATTATTTGGATCCACATTTGAAGCCTCTACAATAGCTTTTGGTGTGTTTTCACTCCCCAACACATGGTCACTTTCAGTATCGTGGCCATCCATCCTAGACACAGTATTCTCGCCTGCCTTGACGGTTGCACTAAAAGACACAAACAAGTTGACACTAGAATCCCCACCACGAATCAAAAAAAAAAAAAATTAGGCTCATTTGATTGTCAATGTAGATAGGAGAGCGTTTACTTTCTATCATCGTTGAGATCTTTCCTGGCATCCAGTAACTAATTATAGGATTGCATTCAGTAGACTTTAAATTGAAAACCTCACATAATGTACATGCAAATTCCGTGTACGTCATGTTTTTCATAACACGTACACACCGACCAAACCTTGCTTCCTCTGGTCCATTCTTCTTCTTTGAATCTCCACTCACCAACCATAATAAATACAAGAATATCCATTAACCTCCAGCATCATGAATTCATTAGAACCTCATTAAATGCAACAGAAAACATCATTTATATCTACAAAAACAAAAGAATTCCAACTACATAAAACCTCTATAAATTAATACTTGATAAATTAATAAGAGAATATATTTTAAAAAAAATTCTATGTAAACACATGATCCTGTTAATATCATAAATCCTATACTATTATTTGGGGAGTACACTTTATAAGATACCCTTAACTAACCTTCTCTTTTGTAAAAAATTACTTCAGAATGCCATTACAAAAATCTTATTTTAGAACAAAAAAATTAATATTTTTTCACTTACTATTATAATATATTAAAACTTAGTTCTAATATATATATTATATAAATTTTGTAATAAATAAAATTCAAGATCTAGTTAATAATTGTATAAATATATCAACTATATATATATTATGTAAGAGACTTCTATGAAATATAATTCTTGTATTGGCTTTTTTTTTTTTTTTGCTTAAATTCGCATTAGTTCTTGTTTGAATTTAATTCTAATATTTTTACTGTATCAATAATTTTTGGTGTCGTTTTGTAGACATGATAATTATTTTTTACTTATAATTGGTTCTAAAAATATATTTTCTATTATGAAGAAAATCTTATATTTTCATAAAATATTAAAAAGTTACGAAATTAGAAAAAAATCTCTATAAATTAATACATCTATAAATTAATAAAATTTTGCGGTCCCAACATTATCAATTTATAGAGGTTTTACTGTACACACTTTATAAAACAATGTTGTTTTCTTAGAAAGCAAAATCCAAGTGTATGTAATAGCATAAGACTGCTTAAGGGCTTGATTGGTTCTCCCGCTACCACCCGCAAACGCTGCGTTTGCGGGCGGTTGCGGTTGCTAGCGTTTAAAACCAATCATAAAAAACGTTTTATACCGCTCCGAACCGCTCTAGACCGCTCCGAACCGCTGAATTCAAAAGCTCCTTCCCGCAAGCGTTTGCGGTTGCGGGCGGTAGCGGTTGGCAAATTTTTTTTTTTTTAATTCAAATCCTATATATAAATATTAAAAACTACATAAATAACAAATAAATTTAAAAAAAAGCTGAAAAAAAAATTTTAAAAAATAATTATCAAACCCTATATATATTAACGTTAATTCTGAAAACCCTAATTTTTTTCTATTTACCAAAATTATGGCGTTAATCTAAACTCAAGAAGCACAAAATACAAACAAAGTATTGTAATAAAATTATTAATCCAGAGGATCTAAGAATTCAAAACATCTATTTTTTTAGTTTGTCATATTATTTTAATTGTAATTTGTTATATTACTTGATGCTGTTTTTTTATGAACCAAATGCATGAAGTAATAAGCACTTAACTATGAAATATATTATTTTAATTATGTAGTAATTTTATATATTTTTTTATTATTAATTTTCTATAAATTGTTTTGTATTTTATCATAATAATATAAATATTTGGTGTTTTTATACTTTATTATATAATTATAAATTATATTTCTTTTGATCATTTTCGATTTAACCGTTGTCGCATCCGCTGGTTAACCAGTCATAAAACTCCCGCAAACGCACCAATTTTCAACCGCTTAACCAGTCGTTCAAAATGCATCATAACGCTTGAAACCGTAACCGCCCGCTTCCGCAAACTCCCGCAGACGCAACCGCACCCGCTGCGTTTAAACCAGTCAGGCCCTAAATAAATCAACGTTTATCTCGCTTCAAAGTTTTTTAAACATAAAAATCAAAACTTCTCTGCTATCACCTTCGTTCATAAGAGTTTGTTAGTTTTTTTTTTAATTTTATCTCTCAAATTACTTCATATGTACGTAAATATTAGAGAAGTAATGATGAGTTTGCCTTAATTATAGCGGATAATAGTCTTGTCTTGTCTTTTTAGCATTTAAAGCTTATGTCCCACAACATTTTTTTAAATTAGTTTGCACTATAGTAAGACAAATAAAAAACTAACAAACTCTTCCTAACTAAACAGTGTGTCTAACTAAAGCCCTTAACTAAATCGTACACATCATCATTCATCTGTTACAAAGATATTAATTGCTAATCCATGAGAACTCACGCCCACTTTGCCAAACCGTGAAAATAAAACTTGGTCTTCTGCCCTGGCCTGCAAATTACCCTATTTTATAAACCGTTATAACATTTAATTATCTACGGTCACGTCTATCGGTGTAATTTTTTATAAACAATTATTTTAATATTAGTTACTAAAATGTATTTAAATAAAATTGTAACCGTTTAATTGAACCGTTGCAATATTTGGTTTATTTGACAAATTATTGCAACTTTTGATTTTGTTTTATGAACCATTGTAATCTTTAGTTTATTTGACGAACCGTTGCAATATGTGATAGATTTGATAAACGATTACAACTTTTACTATATATGATATCGACGGTCGCGTCTTTCGGTTATAATCCTTCATCAATTTTTAATTTTAATTACTATTTAAATGAATATGTTGCTACCGTTTAATAGAATATAGTAACATTTGATTTATTTGACGAACCAATGAATATTTTGGCTTATCTGATGAACCATTGTAGCATTTGGTTTATTTGATAAACAGTTACAATATTTGATATATTTGATGAACCATTGCAACTTTAGTTTATTTGATGAATTATTACAACTTTAGGTATATTTGATGAACTGTTGCAACATTGTCTTCTATAAGATACTTTTGAGAGAAATTAACTAAACTTTTTTTTTTGAACAAAGCATTTACTAACGTTATATCTGTTCATTTAGAGTATTATTTTGTCACCATGTTTTATTCGTATTTTTCATCACAAACACTTGGTTCCAATAATTGTGTTTTTTCTAAACAATTTTTTCTATTTAAACTTTCATGTCTTTATAGTGGTGTAAATTTATTATTTCTTCTTGTTTGATATTTTTCATAGATAGTTATCTTTTTTTATCATGTATATATTTTGTTATCTTTATCATTATTATTTTTTCCTAAATAATTACCTATTTTGGTTATTTGTTAAATTTTTCCAAAGATTGTCTCTTTAAACATAATATAATTTAAAATATTGCGTCTTTTTATCGTAATATTTTGATGAATATATTTATATAGTTATACTTTAGAAAATTGAAGAACTGCATCTACTCATTATAACTTTTTGTTTAATATTTTTTTATTTATGATCGCATCTTTTCGTCATAATATTTTCTAATAATAATACAAATCTTAAAAAATGTTTTTGAGGGTTTACCTATCTTTATCATATTTTTTTTGTAAAATATATCTTCATTTATTGTTTAACAAAATATTTTGAAACTTGTTATCTCAATTCGTTATGACATTTCATTTGTTATTTTTTCTCTAAATATTTTTGAAATCTTTTCCCCCGCGACAACGCGGAGGGTCTAAATCCTAATGATTATAATGTATATATTGATTAAAAATATTTAAACTCACAATTCTTTCACTGGTTTTATATTACCAAATTGGCTCATCTACTTTTCTGGATTGGCTGACAAATAAAACAAAAATTCTAGAGGTTTTGATAATTTGTGAGAGTTTCAAATAATATGTGATATTTTCAAATTTATTAAAAGATATTGGATGATTCAACCAAGAAATCCCTATGATTAGTATATGAGAAATTGTTAAAAATGCCCCTTTTTCAATACCCCTTTTCAAAAATGCCCCCTTTGAGAGTCCATTTTTAAGTTTGCCCTCTTTTAATTTTTAATGAGCATTTTACCCTTATTTGAAACAAAATTAGGTCCACAAAATACAAAATATTTTTTGGCGAGAAAAGTGATCCCGCAATTTTCCCGCCAAAACACTTGTAAAAACCTTTAAAATACCTTGTAAAATTTTCCCGTATAAATTTTTCCCGCCAAAAAATTTTCCCGCCAAAAATTTTTTTTTGCGGGAAAAGTGATTCCGCAATTTTTTTGGCGAAATTTTTTTGGCGGGAAAATTTTTGGCGGGAAAAATTTACAAGGTATTTTAAAGGTTTTACAGAGTATTTACAAGTGTTTTGTAAGGTTTTACAATGTATTTTAAAAGGTTTTACAAGGTACTTATAAGGTTTTATAAGGTATTTATAACTTGTAAAACCTTATAAAAAACTTGTAAAACCTTATAACTTGTAAAACCTTATAAAATAGCTTGTAAAATCTTATAATATCTTATAAATACCTTATAAATACGTTGTAAAACCTTTTAAAATACATTGTAAAACCTTATAAATACCCTGTAAAAAACCTTTAAAATACCTTGTAAATTTTTCCCGCCAAAAATTTAACGCCAAAAAAATTGCGAAATCACTTTTCCAGCAAAAAAAATTTTTTGGCGGGAAAAAATTTTACGGGAAAATTTTACAAGGTATTTTAAAGGTTTTACAAGTTTTTACAAGTGTTTTGGCGGGAAAAATTGCGGGATCACTTTTCCCGCCAAAAAATATTTTGTATTTTGTGGACCTAATTTTGTTATATTTCCTTATATATTTGTGATATCTTTTATTAAAAGAAGGGTAATTTAGTCATTTTGTACATTAAAAGGGGTATTTTTAAAAATGGACAGCCAAAAGGGGTATTTTTGAAAAGGGGTATTGAAAAAGGGGCATTTTTGTGAGTCTCCCTTAGTATATTAGTGTTTGATTAAACAAAATATTAGCTTTTCTCCATTACAGAGAGCTCGAGAGATAACATAATCGGAGAAAAGATTTTTTCTTCATTCAACTATAAAATGTGTACAAGAGAAAACTTAAATACAAGGTAAACTCAACCAAAGATACTATCCAAACTAAACCATAACTAATCCAGCTATATATATTCTAATACAAAATCATGTAAACAACAAGTATTAATTAGTATATATTTTTAACTTTTTATCAATTAATATATTTTATCAAAAATAAAAAAAAAAGAAGATTATTTGTCCGAATCAAGGTGTGAATTAGTATTACAGATCGTCTGAGATTTTTTAGACGAGTGAGATTTGAATCCAGGGAGGGAGCCATGATAGATTTTGAGTACGAAAGACTCCCACGGATATGTATTAACTGTTGCCGCATAAATCATAATGCTAATCATTGTCCCTATTTAGCTGCTCTTGTGGATCATGCCAATAACTATGATGTTTTGGTGGTGCCTATTTGGGAAGAAGGAACATGTTCAAACAACCTCAATCATCACCCTCTAGAGAATAGTTCTCATAGTTCAGATATCTCCTCTTACTCGCCAATATCTCACCCTCCACCTCCTGTTTCACCTGCTTTACATGGCAATGAGTTTGCTGTGGGTCCTCCACCAACTAGGTTTGCTCTCTCACGATCCACATCTAACCAAGCCTCTTCAGGATCTTCTTCTGTTAGGGGTAAAATAAGGTATGAGATAGTAGAGAGTAGGGGCGGATCCAGAACATATTTTAACCCGGGGCACAATATTTTTTACATCAGTATATAATTTTTTTTTTTCAAATTTATCTTACTTTCTTTTATATTTTGAAATATTTTCATTACTATCTCATATGACAATATTATGTTTTAACAAAATAAACTAAGCAATCGTTTAAAATTTGTTTAGCCCAACGACACCTCATACTATAATATCTCATAACTAACGTTTTTACTTGTTAGCATTTATGTGGGCTGAGTACACATTTTTTTTTAATTGGTTAATATGGCATTTTTAATGTTGTTTTCTTTGTATTGTTAACGTGGACTATTGTAGTGTATAACAAAATTACTTGAAAAAATAAAAGAGTATAGGGCACTTGCCCACCCCACGTATGCCGTGGATCCGCCACTGGTAGAGAGTTCTAAACGTAAGAAATACAAGCAAATTGATCTAAACTCGGAGAAAAACACTAGGAGGTGTTCTAAAAATCACCGGCTCCGGTTTTATCCGGTGGATGGGCAGCCTCCATAGGTCTGCTGAAGAATACTATAGACCTCTGAGTATAATTTACCCTTATACTCTTGAGGGTGACACTTTTTGGAATAAGCTTTGCTTTAAGTTTTCTAGGAAATAATGAATCACTTTTAGGTCAAGTAAGTGATGATGATGGATCACTTTTTGAATGCTTTAATGGCTTTAACTGGTTTATAACCCCGCGTCGAGAAGTTTAGCTTCAGTTTGAAAGACTTTCAATGACTTTTTGGTAACGGTCTACTACTAGTCTAGTATCAGGTGTTAAGATGGTAAGAAAGATGCACTCATAATGCAAGCATATGTTGGAAACAATAAGATGAGCTGTAAACTTTTTAGTTTCTATGTTTTTTTTTTTTTTTTTTTTTTTTTTTTTTTTTTTTTTTTTTTTTTTTTTCTATGTTTGACCTTATTGAGATTGTTATGATGCTGTTATTAAAAATCTACCAATTTCGTGCTTTCTCTATACTCATAGAGTGTGATGTATTTTTTTTTTTTATTATGTTTGTCTTGTAAATTAACCGTTATATCTTGTACTTGCTTATCCATTTACGCTCTCGAATGATGGATGATGCGGTTTAGTTTATATATACACAAAAGATTATTGGAAAAAAAAAATAAGATGTTAAAAATGGATAACTATTCTAGTGCTTATCCATCATTTTAATCTCATCTTATGTAATCACTTTGTCTCCGAATAACTAGGATAATTTAGTCCCAAAATCTTGTGTGTATGGCTTATCCCTTGTTCTAAAAATCGGCCGCCTAGCCGCCTAGGCGCTGATCGGGTGGGGACCGCGGCGATTTTGTCTAAATCGGTAAAAAAAATCGGTGATCCGATTTTTGTCCGCCTAGACCGCCTAGGCGTCCGCCTAGCCCGCCTAGACGGCGCCTAGCCCAATTTTTTTTTTTTTTTTTTTTTACATTTTTTTTTTCTTTTTTTGGATCTAAAATTCAAAACGTCTCACTTATATTCATAATTTTTTATAAAAATCATAAATTTGACCTTAATTTCTTGTTTTCATGTGTTTAATGCAATTTTAAAAACAAGATTATATAAATTTCTTATTTATAATGGATTAATATATTTTTAAAACATTAAATAGCCCTAAAACTAATCCCCGATTAATCCCCGTGTAATCTCCGATTTTCTTGCTAGGCGCTAGGCGCACCCTCACCGCCCGACTAGCGCCTAGCGATTTTTTGAACACGGGGCTTATCCAATAAAATCCTATATATATGTGTCATCATAGATGTTAAACAAAATAAGAGGGAGAAGTGATCAAAGCTCTCTCATATTCTTTCTTTCTTCTCAATTATTCTTTTACAAACATATAATAAAATAATAATATATTTATTTACGTTATATTTTATAACAGAAGATTATTTGTCAAAGAAAAAAAAATGTAGATGCGTCATTGGATAATTTTTTTAATCATTAAAAAAAAGGTTAGTAATTGATTAATTGTCCCCCAAAAATTTGAAAAAATTGAAATTCAGACCCAAAAAAATTGAAGGAGTAAAATGTCTTTTTAACTGAATGAAAATCGCTTTTTGTCATTGTTTCTCAATAGCACTCAAATCTCACTCATCTTCTCCAACCTCCATTGATTCCTTCAAGCCAAGCTTCTCCTTCTTGCATTCTTCTCTTAGACCAATCTGGTGCTTTCGTATTTCTTGTGGATATGATCTAGTAGATCGCTGTGACGTAATAAAAAACCCTAAATCTCAGAAAACTCGAGACTGGTTCTCATGGCTTGTCAAATTGAAGCTTCACGCGTTTTCCCAATTCTGGAGATTGAAAAAGGTCTCTCCTTTATGATTAATGTCTTCCACAGGAGTAGAAGAGTTTCGTCCATTACTCTTACTTCATTCCCTTATCCAATGAAAAGGTACCGTTTTGCGTTTGCGTTTGATTTTGTGCATAATCATCATTATTTCAGCATTAAAAATTTTGATTTAGGCATTTGCTTATAGAATTTGGGCGTAATCGTTGATTTGCTTATTGAATTTGGGCGTAATCGTTGTTTTGCTTATTGAATTTGGGCGTTTGCGTTTGAATTTGGGTGTAATCATTGGTTTGCTTATTGAATGTAGGCGTTTGCAGTTGAATTTGGCCGTTTACTGTTCAAATTTGGGCGTTTGCTTATTGAATTTGGGCGTAATCATTGTTTTGCTTGTTGAATTTGGGCGTTAGCGTTTGAATTTGGGTGTAATCATTGGTTTGGTTATTGAAAAGTCTCTTCATTTTGGCCAATAGTTTTCAGATGAGACGACGAAACCGGAAAATAGCGTTTGCGTTAGACACAGGTTCGTCTATTCCTGGAGATAATGGTGGAGGAGGGCAAGAGATGAATGGAGACAGAACCGGTCTTGGTAGCACTCGGTTGGGTCGAATTGCGGTTGCAGGAGGCAAACAGTTACTTGGGAAGATAAACTCTGCAAGAAAAAACTTCCCAATGAAGATATTTCTGCTGCTTCTTGGTTTCTATACCGCCAATGCATTGGCTACCATTCTTGGACAGACTGGTGATTGGGATGTGCTTGTTGCGGGAATTGTCGTGGCTGCGATTGAAGGAATCGGTATGCTTATGTATAAGAAACCGTCGTCTTCAATGTTTTCAGGGAAGTTGCAGTCTTTTGTTGTGTTTATGAATTTTTGGAAAGCTGGTGTTTGCTTAGGTCTCTTTGTTGATGCTTTCAAGTTGGGTAGTTAAAGACAAATCCTTCTTTCCTTCTACTATAATGTATATATACATTTGTTACTACCGTTTTTGGAGATTCACAAGTATCAATTAAAAGTTTCAGTTTTGTTGGAATATGTCTGAGAATGCAGGTCTTTGTTCTTGGCACATTAAACCAAATTCTCATTGATGCGTAATGATATCTCAACTTACAATGCTTTCCTGATCTATGCATCTAAGATAAAAGAGTGTTTACAAGTAGATTTAGATTCGTATTGAACCAATTGATCATGACAATTGCTATCGAATCTTAATATGTTTGCCAGAATCCAAGACATATGTTGTATGTCAGACATGCCTCGTTTGCGTCCCCTATTATCGGTTAGTGTACCCGTTTAGGCTCGGTTTGCCTCCCCTAGTATCTGATTGGTCCATCGAGGCTGCCTGTAGCAAACTGAAAGATACGAAACAAAAAGGGATGACTAAATTTGCATCACAAGTACTTCAATGTTGAAATTAGATGTGAATAAGTGAAAAAGGGACCTGTTGAACTATTGGATTTGTTGAGGTTGTAAATTCATGTGTCATTCCTTGCCAAACGATCTTTCCTTCATACAGAAACAATAACCTGAATAGAAGAAACAAAAACTTCTCAAGGGGTGAAGCAAAAGCTGCAAAACAATATCTTGTAATATGGGACTAAAAGCAGAAACCTGTCCACAGCTCTTTGAATGGTGCTATGTTGATGGGTAACAACCAGATAAGAGGCAATTTTTCCAGGTTTTCCAACTGCATCATCGTCCGTCATGTGAACAGACCGTATAAGATCTTCAACTACAGTTGATGCAATTGGATCAAGTCCAGCAGTTGGCTCATCGTACAAAAGCACCTACGAAAAGGCAGTGAAACCCATACATGAATTCCTAATTTTTGCCACATGATGACTTAAGTTTCGTCAACAACTATATGGATGCAGGAGTCTAGCCTTTAAAGCAGAAACAAATTCATGAACTTAAGTAGATATTCAGATTACCTCTGGCTCTATGACCTCTTTCGTTGTATCAAAAATTAGTGAACGAGCTAAAGCAACCCTTTTCTTCATTCCACCAGATAGCTCAGAAGGTAATCGATTCTCAACCCCCTGATCTTATTAGAAACAAAAACAATAATAAGCTGGATGTGGACTATTGACTAGGTACTGATCTAGCCTATGTTATGAAAGTTGTACTGAATTAAGATACCTTCAAACCAACAGCTTCCAAGGTTTGAGTCACAAGCTCAGATATTTGATTCTCGGACATTTTTGATCTTTCATAACTGTGATCAGTTACCATAGAAAAGTTTAATCAATATGACTGAAAACAAAAGAACATCAGCAATCTTTTGGCTAGAAATGAGGTTATGTCGGACGTTAAAGAATAACATCTTACAGTAGAAAACCAACATTTTCACGAACTGATAGAGAATCAAAGAGAGCTGCACTCTGAAATACCTGTGAGATAGATAAAAAAAAAAGCCATTGAGATACAAACTCACAACAAAAAAATCCACTACTCATGAGAATTATATCTCAGAACAGCACTTACCAGGCCAATACGAAGTCCTGATATTTCCTCATCACTTATCAAACCAGCTCGTTTTTTTCCTCGTATGTAAACTTCTCCCTACATACCAAGAGACAATCCATAATCTGAAGGCTGTGATCAGATAGATAGAGGAAAGATATAGCGCATGACATGCAACAGTTTCAAACCTTGTCTGGAGCAAGAAGACCAGCCATGATCTTTAAAATGGTTGATTTTCCAGTCCCAGAAGGACCGATCACCCCAACAGCTTCGCCATGTCTAATCTGCATACAAAAAAAATTGGTTAGAACGCGGTGTGTTTGTGTGACTTTCAAAATCCTAAGGCTTTGCCTAATCTAAAGATACAAAACAAGTCTGGGAAAAGATAACCTCGTAGCATCTCATCAAAGTATGGGTCTAACAGTAGAAAAGACATACGAATACAATATGAAAAATATTCACCGGTGTAAAGAGAACTGCGAAGGTGCCCGGGAATCAAGACTTTAAAATACGATACAACAGCTTATGGCATGAGGTTTGTCAATGTGATCCTTAGAGCAAAATAGTAGCAAAGAAAACCGCTGAAAACAGTCGAGAGTGATGACAAGCCGCACAAAGCCTAAAGCTAGAAACATTCTACAAAAGCAAGTACTCTCAATGTGAAAATGACAAAACAAAATACCTTAAAGCTAACACCTTTCAAGATATGTTTGTCCCCAAACGATTTGTAGACATCTCGACATTCTATAAGAACATCAGAATCATTCTCAAGCTTTCGCTGTTTACACATACCTCCTCCAGACTTGGAGAGACTCTGCAGATATCATCACATTATCAACAAGTTGCAATCAAAATTGAAAATCATTTGATTGTGAGATTATTACATCGAATTTGGTGGCATCGTTGTCCAAGTTCTGAGGTGGGGCTATGCAACAGCAAGAGACTTTCCGACGAAACGATATAACACTCTTTCTTGGTACAACGATTGACTGACCAGAAGAAGAACCATGGCAGTGTAAACTCGGACGAAGTAACGAAGAAGAAGAAGAGGATAACGAAAGCATGATTCTTTCTTCTGGGTTGAGATTGTGAAGAAATTGGATCGAAGAAACACAAATTCGATACCAAATTGGATGATTTAGGAGAAACCCAGAATCAAGAACGATCAAAGGTTTGAGCTTTGCGGCGAAATTGGCTTTTCTTCACCGAGTAAAGCGAGTTGCCGATTGAGTGAGAAAATCAATCACATTGCCTTTTTTTTTTTCTTGTAAATTATTATTTTGTGAGGAAACGAAATTTGGATTACTCATGGGCGTTCGGTTACCCCATCGATTATCGGTTCGGTTTTTTTGGTTCTAAAATTTAATATACATTCGGGTATTTTGAAATTTCGGTTCGGTTTCGGTTCGCGGTTCTTTCGGTTTTAAATTTAGTATCCATTCGGTTATTTTGCTTTGGATATTTTTGGATATTTCAGTATTTTTGGATATTTTGATATTTTTCGGTTATTTTTGAGTATTTTTGTTATTTTTATATATTTTTCAAGTATTTTTGATTATTTGGTCTACAAATAACTAATATTTTTGAAAATACAATTATATTTCGAGTATTTTCGGTTACCCGAAATGTTTTGGTTCGGTACCGATTCGGTTACGGTTCTTTCGGTTATAAAATTTAATATCCATTCGGTTATTTTCAAATTCTCGGTTTGGTTCGGTTCAGTTCGGTTCTTTTAGCTTCGGTTTCGGTTCGGTACGTTCGGTTCGGTTTATTTGCTTATGCTTAATTTGGATGATGAATATAATTTGCAAAAATGCAAATGCTCTTGATCTTTTAAAAACAAATTGATAAAGTCCATTTTGTTTTTACTAAAACAAAAACAGCCCTAAAGTCTTTTTGGGCTCTGTGGCCCTCATAATCTGTGGGCCGGTTCTGCCTGTTCGATAATGTTTGTCTTACTACCAATTGCTCTCTGATGTAAAAACTAAGATAAAGCCAGAACATTCTTTTTCAGGTCTTTTTGTTTTAGCCGTTTCGACCCAAGAAATTATTAATTAACGGAAAATTCCCGAAAATCTACACACAACACATGTACATATGGTACATAAAATGATGGCTAAAAGAGAAAACGAGAGGTCAGCCAAGCTTATAAATAACTTAGAATTTGGGACGAATTGTAACACCTTTGACGAAGAGCCCTGACTTCCACAGTTGGCACTCATGTTCGTACATTGCAAAAGAGATTTCCCCGACATTTTTCACAGATGTGGTGAACTCCCCAACCGAAATTTCGAGCCATTGGTTACTTATATAATCGAACATGTCCACACTTTGTTCTTGCGGTTTCTCCCAAGTATTGGGCAAGTCCAGCTTTAACTTCACCGGTGTCTCCCATTCGAATGTGTATTCCAACTTCACCACAAACACCACCTCATACCTTGTCCTCGGGGACAAATATCGTGTGTCAAACTTTCCAGCTATGTCTAGCCAGCTTGCACTTTTCAAAAACGCAATTTCTACGACCGATTCACTGCAAAAAAATTGTGTTTAGTAATAGATAATAAATCTAGGAAATTATCTTTAAAAAGTATATATTTCTGTGTTAGTTATCTTGCTTGTCACTTAATATTGCATATAAAAATAATATTTTCACCATTTTTTATGAGTTATTAAATTTTTATGGTTCAAAAGATTGTATAATAAACCCAATCGATTATTTTTCTTCGTATAGAAAATAACATTATCTAAAAGCACCCCTTTATTTTATTTCACAAATTTATGGAGCATTTTCAGTAATACCAAACTTTTTTTTTTTTTTTGTCAACAGCTTAAATAAAATAGATGCTCAAAAGAGCCATTCCTGGGGAATGTTGTTTACATAAGTGATATGATGCGGTTCGGTACGAATTTTTCGTGCCAAATTATCCGCTTTTACATTTGCGCTACGCGGAATTAAAGATAAAGAAAAATTAGAGAATTCTTCCTTGTCACTCTTCAAGTCTTCCAAATACAATGAGAAGGCCGGCCATTCGGTTGGGGAAGACACCATCTTCACCAAATCTGAACAGTCTGTAAAGAAAGCTACATCTTGGTTGTCAGCACCAATCATACACTTCATCGCCCAGAGTAGAGCTTCGACTTCTGTATGTAGGGGGGATAGACTTCGCCGGATGTTTGCAGCTCCCATGGTTGGCATCTCTCAATTTGCCGATGTACAGTACCACCCTGTTCCGGAAAAAATATCAGTCTTTTTCCATGATCCATCCACGAAACACCGATGTCCGAAGTAACTGGAATCCAATGAAATCTCTCTCACGCGATTTTGAGTTACAGTATCTAAAGAACCTTGGATTTCAATATGTAGCTCAGATTGAGCAACCTGCCAAGCTTGTGCCTCTTTCTCCGCTAAATGTAGAACCTCTAATGGGTCTTTGTCCACATTATCAAAAATCTTCTCATTTCTCGCTTTCCAAATATACCAAATTATCCATGGAAATGAAGATGAATCAATCTCTGATGGAATTCTCCAGAAAAGATGATCCAAATTCGCGTAAATAGAAGCCGAGGGAAAAATCCCTGTAACCGAAGGGATTGTAGAAAGAGCCCAGATTTGTCTTGCAGGATGACATTCAAAAAGTGTGTGATTAATTGTTTCCTCCACAGCGCCACATCTAACACATCCGGTGTCACAATTTATACCTCTCTTTCTCAGATTCTCCGTAACAGGTACGCAACCTGATGATATTTGCCACAAAAATGTCGTAGCTTTGGTGGACACTTCACCTTCCATGCATAAGCTTTCAGAGATTTGATATCCGGGCCAAAAAATTTAAGGTTGGCATCAGAAGTCTCTATCCGTGCGGTATGGTAACCCGATTTAACCGTATAATTTCCTGATTTTGTGAAGTGCCAACCAAGGGTATCCTCCTTAGTTGAGACACCCAAAGGCAAAGCACTAATCAGCGCGACATCCTCTGGATCAAAAAGCTCCGCCAAGAGATTCATATTCCAAAAGTTTGTCCGGCTGTCGATAAGTTGATTAACTTTTAAAGATGGATCAGTAATTGAACCATTACTTTTTGCTGGTCTCGGGAATTGAGCTGGTATCCATGAGTCCTCCCATACTGAGATGGACGCCCCAGAACCAACTCTTTTAATAAGTCCTTTAAGAACCAGAGATCTAGCTGACATTATACTTCTCCAACCATAAGAAGGAGAGTACGATTTTATATTATCCAATGGATTGGATTTCCGGAAATACCGTCCTTTAAATACCCGTGCAAATAGTGACTCAGGAGCCATAATCAAACGCCATAATTGTTTAGCCAGTAACGCTGAATTAAAATCATCCACGTTCCGAAATCCTATCCCACCTTCCGATTTACTACTACAAAGTTTATCCCAAGCCATCCAATGCATTCCCCTCGATTCACCGTTTGAGCTCCACCAAAATTTTGCGACCGCACTCGTAAGTTTAGAAGTTATTGATTTTGGTAGTCTGAAGCATGACATAACATATGTTGGTAATGCCGCAGCTACCGATTTAATCATAACTTCTTTTCCGCCTTTCGATAAAAACTTAGCCGACCAACCATTTATCCTAACCTGAAGTCTATCTCGAACAAAGGAGAAAATCTTTGTCTTAGATCCACCAAGGCTTTCCGGTAGACCAAGATAAGATCCCATGCCACCAAGATTGTGGATACCCAGAGCCGCTTTTATTTCTTCCTTAATAGACTCATCAACTTTGTAGCCAAACTGAAGAGATGATTTTGAAAAATTAATTTGTTGCCCTGAAACCGCTTCATATTGTTTTAGAATTCCCAAAATTACCCCGCATTGTTCTTTATTGGCTTTGCAAAAGAACAAACTATCATCAGCAAATAAGAGATGAGATACCGACGGGCTAGCTGTGGATACCTTGATACCTGTAATCAAGTTTTCACGTTCCGCTTTCTTAATATTCGCAATGAGTACCTCCGTACAGAGAATGAATAAGTAAGGAGATAAAGGATCTCCTTGTCTAAGTCCCCTCTCTGGAATTATTAGCCCTTTTGGTTGTCCATTCAGTAAGACCCTATATTGGACTGTTGTGATACACCACATCATCCACGAAATCCATTTTTCGCAAAAACCCATCTTCCTTAATAATTCTTCTATGAAACTCCATTCAACCCGATCGTAAGCTTTACTCATATCCGTCTTAATAGCCATAAATTTTCCTTTGCATGACTGGTTAGTTCTCAGACCATGAAACATCTCTTGTGCTATTAGTATATTATCCGAAATTAGTCGCCCTTCTACAAAAGCAGATTGGGTCTCCGAAATAAGATTTGGTAAGATCTTCTTAAGTCTTTGACATAGGATCTTTGATATAACTTTGTAACCAACATTGCAGAGACTAATAGGCCGTAATTCCGTCATCCGAGTCGGTCGCTCCGTTTTTGGAATAAGACATATATTAGTCGTATTTAACCGCTTGTCAAAAACTCCTTCTTGTAAAAAAGAATTAACGAGAGTTAACAAATACCAAACTTTGTATTACTTAAAATGCAACAAAAATGTAGGAGACTCTACTAAAATTATAAGGCACTACTATAAATCAGTTGTATGAAAGATGAATTAAAGTTTTAAAATAATTATTTTTTATGGCATTTTAAGATAACAAATTTTGTTTGATAAAAGGCCGCATTTAAGAGATTTCTCTCAATTTATATAATGAATACTTTTAAGAGAAGCTTTACTTTGATTTTTGGTTTGGGAGAGGGAGCCAGGTCCAATGGTTGGAGTTCTCTGACCATGCAATGGAAAGATCCCTTGCGTCAATCATGAAAACGTTACCCTTTCGTCTCGTAAGGACCCAGAATTTGAACTGTCGATATATAAATCTCCATGTCAGTTCATATAATGATACCAATAAACATATATAAAGAAAATCAACTAAAAAGACAGCAAATTTTATGACCTCGTGTGATGGCCCTGGTGACTGATTCCTCATCTGGTAAAATTCATTTAGCACCGAAACTTGAACAGCTTCCTCACTGAACATAAGATAGATCAACATCGAATTGAAAAAAAAGTTCTAAGGAAACGAGACCTAGGGGATCTAATCTTTTCATGCAAATTAATGTCATAGACATTTTTCATATAATAGGAAAAAGTTTAATACAAGTTTTTCAAGATTTTAAAAAACATGATTTCACTCTCTTTTTTGCGATTCAAAATATTCATCAAGTTATAACGTTTTACAAAAGTGATTATCCTAAATGATGTGGAATATTAAAAAGATAATTATAAAATTAAGTAAAACTTAACAAGGTTTTGCTATTCGATCAATACTTTCATATCATCATGTGACATACCACTAAAGCCGTACATATGTATGAATTTCCTAAATGAAATCGTAAGGAAGGCTCTTACTTTGGTGACTCGTGCATAGTGATAGTGAGTTTACTTGTAGGGATCAAGCAACCTTGATCTCCTATTTCTCCATTTCTTCCTTGGGAGAAATTCCGCTGCACTTTTTTAACCGCCTTGACGATTACCTTTACGAAATCTCTATCGGAAGTGTCACTATGATACCAAAAAAAATAAAAAGAGTAAAATTTCAATGAGTCAAAAGACAAAATGTTTCAATGACTAGATATTAATTTGTGAAGTAATAAGAACATAAAAGTGGAAAAATAAAAACCTGTGTTTTGGTAAGATCAAGGCAAACAATTGGCAAACAGAGAACAAAGCTTCCGTCCATTTCTGGAGTTTTTCTGGTTCAGGTTGATATTTATCTACCATATTCCAGAAATTATCGCCGAATTTACCTGTAAGATCTTTCACCACGTCGAGCTCAAGCCTGTAGAATATTGGAATGATTTTGAGTCTGTTTTTATCCATGTATTCCTTTATTGTTACTAGCTCGTCCATACACCAATGTGACTCGCAGTATCCCTCGGAAAAGATAACCAAAGCGATTTTCGACTCTCCTATCGTATTAAACAGACTGATTAGGTATTTGCCCCTTTCCTCTTGCTCGTCTTTAAACACGTTGATCTTTTCTTTTTTTAAAGCAGGCGAAAGAAAGCTGAGGAAACCTTTTCGTAAATCTTTTCCTCGGAAATTGATGAACACTTGAGGTCCCGTAGGGATCAATGATACATTAGAAGAACAAATAGAAGAAACAGAAGATGCTCCCGACATTATCAAAGAGCTTTTTTTCTTAGACACAAAAGGAGTTTGATAGATTCTTCTCTTTGGTTGGGATTGAGAAAACATTTCCTGCTTTTGTGAGATATATAGAGTTCATTAGTCATTAATATTCTAAAAAGATAATTTTTGGTGTTTTGCTTGAAACTTCGGTGGCCAGAAATGGAAGTTGCAAAAGAAGACAGAATTATAGTTGACAACTTGCTCTTTTTTTTGGTCAAAGTTATAGACTTATAGTATACAACGTGTTTCCCCACTCGAACACTAGTCGACTTCTTCGCTGACAAAATCATTCCAAAACGAGTTAGATCTGACTTCTTTATTGTATTTTTTGGTTTTAGAGTAAGAGCTGACTTCTTTAGACTAAGAGCTGACTTCTTCTTTGGCTCACGAAAACAGGGGAATCAACAGATTCTTCATAACATTTTAAGTCATTAAAACTCTATTTAAATCACAAACCAATAATATTCTCTAAGTATCGTAATTAGTTTCCTAGTTAAAATAAAATTTACCTCAAAATTTATTATATTAAATTTGATATTTAAATTTTATTATAGCGTGGGAGTTAAATCATAATCTAAAAAAAAAAAAAATTCATAATCTAATTAAAATTTTCATTTTACTATATTAACTAAAAAGTAAACTGAAAACAACAATTTCAATATCCCTTAAACACCGTTCATAGAAATTATTCGCTTAAATGAAGTATATCCATTATTAAAACAAAAAAAGATTAACAAAATCTAATAATTGATTTATAATTCTAAGCAAAGTAAAATTTTGGAGTTTATATCAATAACAATAAACTTTCCACCATTGCAAGGATTTAGGCGGTATATTTTAAGGAATAATGCACATTACACTTAAAAAAAAAAGAGTGTATTGTATCACAAAACTAAGTGATGTTATTGTTTCTAATTTTTGAATGTGTAATTGATTAAGCAAATTGTGAAAATCTATACAAAAGAGTATCAAGAACAGCAAAAACAGAGCATTAACCCTGCTATGACAAACACGTAAAGAGAAGCTAGATAAGAGAGGAGAAAACCCACGTCATGTATTTGCAAGGACACATGGACGAAACGGCGAATCCTTGTTGTAGGAGAGCTCGAAGCTTTGGTCGGGTCATGTAATCCAGGGAGTTTATCCTATTTCAGACAAGCTTTTCAGCTCGCCTAATGATTTGCTACATGGTGAAGTATCCACTTTGATGGATCCGCATGTTTCTCTCCTTCCAAAGGAGGTAGATGGTAGTTTGAAAACAAAGGTGGAGAAGGATGTCATGTAGATGATTTCCAGTCCCTCTCGTCAGTTGAGTCAAAGTCGCCTCCCAATCTGGGTCTTCGCGGTGCCTTAGGATTGATCCCGCTAGAGCTGACCATACATTAAAGGAAAACAGACAAGCGAAGAATAGATGATTGTAAGATTCATCCGGTTCTCTACAAAAAAACACATGGTTGATTGAATCCCCAGACCCGCATTCGATCATCCATGGAGAGACGATTGCGAACCGCTAGCCATGTGATGAAATTAAATTGCAGCGAGGCATTCCCTGACCAAACCACCAGATCCGAGCTTTAAATGCAAGAGCCTTGTCCGTCTTAGTCTCCATCTGCGCGGACCGAGGGCATCACGAACCGATGCTTGGATCGGTATCCCAAGAGTTCTCAGCCCCGATTGTCCGGTTTGTATATCCAAACAAAGTGATGTTATTTTAAATTACTTTTTTATAAATGAAGTAAATATATATGACTTAGCATCAATTATATTAACTGATGTCATAATTAATTAGTTTGACATCAATTAAATAAAATTGATTCAATTTTTCAGCAATAAATATAGGTGAAGTCAGCTACAGAAACCTCAAACGAAGCAAGTGAAGAGTTGCTTCGCTAGGAGTACAAGAGAATAGAAGATAGATAAGGCTTCTTCCTTGATTAAGTGAGCAATAGACAAAGAACTTTGAAGTAACACAGAGGAGTTGACGGAAGCTTCTAAACAAACACGCATACACACATGCAATAATACTTGGGCGATAAATGCTCAGTTGATTGTTCCTGGGGTAGGTTGGTTGAGTAGCAAATCCTCGTTCTAGCGAAGCAAGCTTGAAGATTTACTTTTCTTCGCTAGGTCTGGCTAAAGCTCTGCCAGCTTTAGACTGAACTATATTTAGGCTCAGTAATAAGACCTCTTAGCTAGTGGAGGTAGATTCCTAAGTAAGCATGGAGTTGAGTTCTCTTTTCTTTTTAATTGTGCTGCTTCTTCTTTAGCACACTGGCTAATTATCACCCGATTGTGCTTCTGCTCAGCACACCCCGAAGTCCTTGGAGTGTCTTCCTCTGCTTGCAAGCTACGATTCTTCGTCACCGACCAGATCGGCTCAAACATAGCATCTTTTACTAGCGAAGCTCCAGGATCTAATCCCTTCTCACTATTTTATTATCCAACCTAATTTCTCGCAATGAAGTTTTCTCTAGCAAAGCAAGATCCCACTTCTTTAGCATAAGCACACTCCTTCTACGGGAATGGCTCTCTTCTTTTATCTTTTTAGGGGTTCCAGTTTCATAATTAGAAATCTTGAGCAGAGCTTGTGCAGCACATTAGTTCACTCTTTGGCATTCCTTTGAACCTTCTACTAGTGGAGCAGCCCTAGCGTAGCAATTTTAGTTTTCCTTCCTCCACACTTTCGGTTGATAAGTCAAGCACATAAAAGGATACTTCTTTTCGGATGGATTTATGATGGAGGACGGATGTTCCAACAGATATTACAATATGATTTCCCTAATATTTGTCGCTATTTAACTACGTTTAATAACAAATTTTCTTCAAATCGTATTAAATTAAAATATGTCTCTAATTTGTAGATAATATTAGCAAATTGTTGTTACAATAGTTTGTTGTCACAAAACGGATAGTTATATGTACTTAAGACCTATAATTGAGAAAGACAGAGTGCAGACCATTCTCTTGCTCATTAATTTGTCGATTGATTCTGCCTTTTGAATTCGTGTAACTTAATCTTCAGGAGTTTGTTTGATTCTTCCTGCTTTTTGAATAGGTTTCAAGAGGAGTTTATTTTGGAGATAGAGATTGTTTTGTTTGAGTTTTTCTCGTATGCGTAAGCAATTATGTTTGAATATTAAAACTTTGTACAATATATATTAACGTGTATAAAATACATAATATATGCTTATATGTATTATATATGAGTAAGGAAAAACATGTGAATATATATGTATAAGCTTAAATTTAATAATATATTTTACAAACTCTTTCCTTACTCATATATAATACATATAAGCATATATTATGTATTTTATATATTTTAAATATATAAAAATTTCCATATTACATTTAGTAGATAAATAATAAATTAAAAATGTTGTTTAAGAATTATAAATTGTTATAAATTTATTTTATTTTTAATTAATATTATCATTTTAATATAAAGAAATATTAATCTATAGTAATACACATTTAAAAATTATCAATCACATTTTTTTTTTAAAACGCTACAGCCACAATTACCAATCATGCTTTTTTTATTAAAAAAAAACAAATTACAGTCAAAATACTATAGCTAAAAAAAAAAAAAATCTACCGTCTAAAACGTAAAGCTACAACCATGAACCATAGTCAATGAGACCCTATATCAACTTCTTTTTCTGAGCTTTTGTCAAAACTGTAAAAGATTGTATTTGGCCTACTGCCCATTGCTTTCTGATGTTTAACAAGATACTTTGCTTATCTTCCATAAGTCCTGGCTTGGTTCATTTTTTGTATCGGCTCCAAAATATATCGGATTATCCAGCCTAGTTTGCTAACAGGGCTCATCACGTCCATTCTCCAACCATTAATGAGGGAGAAGTTGAGTTCTGTGACAGTAAACTACAGAAGCTGGAGCGTGTCAAGCTTAAAAATATTGCTGGGGTCCAAAACGAGCTCCTTATTATTAGATTCATCCTAGAGAATTCTCCTATTCTAAAGTCGTTCTCCACTAAACCTCGGGATCCATACATTGATGAGAATGAGGACATGTTACTGAGGATGCTCGAGTTTAAACGAAGTTGTGCTGAAGCTCAAATATTTTTCATGTGTAGCTTTGCAAGTAAGCCTTGCTGCTTGAAGAGAGACATAATTCTCCGCCACTAGCTCAACTTTTTTTTTTCCTTTTTTTTTTTTTTTCTGGCCTATTAAGCATTGCATGGTCAAACTTCTGTGAGAACAAAGCCATATTGGATTGTCTTTTTGTGTATACTCTTGAAAACAAAGCCAAATTCTGAGTTTTTGTCAAAATTGCAAAAGATTGTGTTTGGCCTGCTTGATAAGATTTGTCTTCCACCACTTGCTCTCTGATGTTTAACAAGATGCTTAGCTTATTTTTCTTAAGTCCTGGCATAGTTCAGTTTTTGTACTCGGTGGATTATTCAGTCTAATCACTTCTTGAATCACAAACAGAACAAGAACCCAATACGGTTCATGTAAATGTAAACCAGTCAAACTATATACAGAAGTAACAACATTTGGGAAATAAAACTAACATTTTAGTTAAAAGCGAGCATTTCCACTTCACATCTCAGACCAACAACATACATGCATGTGTTACAACTGAATATACATCAATCAATCTTTGGAGTTAAGCTTTGGTCTGAAGAATATAACTACGAGCACGAGCTGAGCAAAAGATACCTAACACTCCAAAATCGAAGCTAATAAACGCGCTCAAGCAGAATATCCAAATCGATATCGGTCCTTCCACCAATTCGTTTTGATATATTTCCTCTTGTGATGCATCAATGTTTGCCGGGTCACACTTGCTTCCGGGAGATTCCACACACAGTTCCGGATTTCCAGCCAAAGCGCCTGGAAACTTTCCGAGCCCTTCTTTCTCGGTAATGATTCCAGAGAAACAGTTGTGAGATAGATTCAGTAGGGTCAGTCCTGGAGGAGCTGAGATGTTTCCAGTGACTTGACCCGACAGAGAGTTATGTGAAAGATCTAAAGCCTTTAATCTTGGCAGCTTCTCTAGACGCGGAAGCTGACCTTCAAGGAAGTTGTAGGATAAGTTCAAGTACTCGATATTCTTCTGTCTGAACAAAGCTTCTGGGATCTCTCCGTGTAATAGATTGTCAGAAAGATCAATCCCAACCATGGATAATAGATTGTAGCTGAAGCTTAGTTCGTCTTTAGCAACCACAGCTGCTGATATTTTGATCTCTACTTTTCCTGGTGGCTCTGCAAATCTTTCATCTCCACCGGTCTGAAAATCTTTGAAACGTGTGCTGTTTAAGTTATCGTCTGGTATGAACCAAGAGAATCTGTTGCTGGAGTAGTCGATCATTTGGATTTTGTCGAACTTGAACAACCAAGAAGGAAGTGTTCCACTAAATTTGTTCCGGGCAAGAGAGAGATACTTGAGGTTGGACCATTTGGTAATGGCTTCATTCAGGTTTCCTGAGAGGTTATTGGAACTGATATCCACAATCTCTAGAGACTTCAGGCCAGCCAAAGTAAGCGGTATCTCACCCGAAATCTGGTTGTGGCTTATGTCCAGTATCTTCAAACTGTCCAACGCATCAAGCTCGGGTTGTATTTCGCCCGAGAGATTGTTATTACTAATCATCAGAGCAAGCAATTGAAAGCAACCAACAATGTTGAGAGGTATTGAGCCGGTTAATGCGTTATGGGAAAGATCAATAACCTGGAGATATGTCAGATTCCCAATTCTAGCCGGGATATCTCCCGTTAAAAGATTGTGAGAGAGACGCAATGCTTGTAAACTCTTCAACTCGGTAATCCTCAACGGTATATCACCAGAAAACCTATTGTGAGAGAGGTCAAGAAGAACTAAACCCAGTTTCTCAGTTGTTTCTGAGATTCTACTAGGAAGACGACCTGAAAACCCGTTGTGACTCAAGTCCAGCATCACAAGCTTCTCTGAAAACATAAACCTCGGAGATATCTCGTAGTTAAAGCCATTAAAGGACAGATTCAAATGACTCAGCTCTTCTAAAGAACCCAAACAAGAAGGTAATCCACCAACCAAAGAGTTCTCAGCCAGATTCAGAACACTAAGAGACGGACGAGAGGCGTAGAAACAAGGCAATGTACCCGAAAACCGATTTGAAGCAAGATTAAGAACCACCAATGGTTGCTGAAAATCTCTAAGTGTACCAGTCAAGTTATTGCTCTCAAGATTCAAGTACTTAAGAGACTTCAAATACAGTAAACTCTCAGGTAATTCTCCAAGAAACGAGCAGAAACTTAAATCAACTCTCTCAAGAATCATCGAGAAACTCCCAAACCAATGAGGAATCACACCACCCAAATCTCTATTCTCACTTAGAACAACTTCTCTAAGCTCCTTAAGACTCACAAATGTTCCCGGAATCGAACCAACAAAACTATTCCGACTAAGATTAAGTGTCCTAAGATTACGCAACGAACCGAAGCAAGAAGGAATGTTTCCAGAGAAATTGTTGTGAGAAAGGTCCAAGCTTTGAAGAGAAGAGAGCTCACAAAGAGATGGGTGAATCTGCCCGGAGAGATTCAGACCAGATAAAGTGAGAGAGAGAACTTTTCCGGTCGGATTCTGACAAGCTAGACCTGTCCAGTTAGAACACGATGAGCCGTACCATGTCGATAAGCTTCGATTTAGGTCGTGAATCGAAACTCTGAATATCAATAAAGAAGCTTTGTCTTGTGGGTCGATATTGGGAAGCTGAGATTGAGCTAGAAGCAACGAGGAAGAGGAGACGAAGAAGATGAAGAAGATGAAGAAGAGAGTGAAATCTGCAATCTTTATCATAGCTCAGTGGAGAAAGATGAAGTTTAGGTATAGTGGCAATTGAAGTAAATTGAGAAGGTTTCAGGGGTGAATTGCAGAAATCTCAGCGACCTCTCTTTGCAATGGAGAGTGAAGCAACGCGACCTGAAAGTGGAAGTGTGAGTGGAAGTGGAAGATAAAGACAGAGAGAACATTCTCTTTCGGTTCCTTTTGTTTTAGCCATTCAGACCCAAGAAATGATTAATTAATGGAAATTCCCAAAATCTGCGCTTATTTCTAGAAAAAAAAAAAAAAACTAAAATATAATGATGGTTTACAATTTTACATTGCTTTGATTAAAAAACGTTGTTGGGTGCTTGGTGATATGGGTGAGAATCCGTTTTTGGGGTGAGAATCCGTTTTTGGGCAAGCTACTGTATGAAATGGTAACAAGAGATCTACCGGTTGGTTATGAGGAGGTCAGGCTAGGGACATATGGCCAAATGGATTTGGTTGGGAGTTCGCATATGTTGGGCAGTTCACGCTAGAGAATATCAGATTGAGGCTCGCTGCGGTGGTTTTGGACAATGTTACATGAGCTAAAAATAGGATTTCTAAAGGGAGAGTATGAATGGGGACTTTACAGTAAAATCAGCGTACTCATTTCTTACTCGGGATAATTCACCAAGACAGAACATGGGGAAGCTCTTTGATTGCGTATGGGGAGTGGTGGCACCTGAGAGAGTTCTCTTCTTAACGGTGCATCAGGTGATAATAACCAATGTTGAAAGACACCGGCGGCATTTAAGTGACGCATGCTTTTATGTTCGGTTTGTAAGAGTAGTGAGGAGACAATTATGCATGTTCTTCGTGATTGTCAGGTTATGATGGATATATGGCCGGTGTAGAACAGTGGCTATGACTTTTTGCCGTGTGACTGAATAGTCCACATTTTTCACGTGTATAGAAAGGCTAACCGTCTACCCGATAGATTAGCAAACTATGTGTTTTCGTTACCGTTGAGATTTCATTTGTTGGAGTATAGGCTAGAGTTGGTTAACTATATTGTTTTAGAGGATGCGACTGGGTATGCGCACCCACGCTATGCTCAAATATAATTTTTGTTATCTTTTTTTAATAAATTATGGGGAACTTTGTCTTCCATCTCACCAAAAAGAAAAAAAAATATTACTAAAAGCGATAATTTTAGTTTTTTTACCATTATTTTATATCGTTTTTAATTATTTTTATATCATTACTTTTTTTTGAGCTGCTAAAAAGGTATACCGTTAATATTTAGCTGTATCTATCATGTTTTAACATAAACATTAAACAACAATAAAAAATTAAAAAAAATGAATGGGAATAGTGAAAAAAAAGATGAGGTGCCTAGGTTTACAAAGAATCTTATCTCTATGAAAAAGATGAAGGTATTTTTGTCTTTTTGCTTTTTATCAACCAAAAGTCTTGCAAGGACACAAAATCTGGATCGGGTTCTTAAACTATCTACAATGGTTACCCATATACAACACCCACTTTTTTTCTTTTAACATTCCACATCATTTCTCTCTCTTCCACATCATTATTCAACACCTACATAAATTTTACCCTCTACAATAGTTTTGTTTAATAAAATTACAACATCTTACCCTACCATTTTTATTTCATATTTTTCATTTTATTTATGTTTATGTTTTTTGTGATTACATATTATTAATCACAGTTAATATCAAATTAAATTTAAATAATTAGATATTAAATAATTTTATAGAATAATTTTTTTTTTATTTTATATATTATTTTTAAAAAAATTTACAAATAATATAAACGAGAAATAGAAATAATCATTACTAAAACACATACAATGAACATAAATTTAAAATGCAATACAATAAGCACACAACAAGTAAGGAAACACTCTTAACTTAATTAGTACAATAATCTCAACTCACAAACTTAATTTCTGCAACAACTCTTTGCTCTTGTCATCGAGATTCTTCTTTTCAGTTAGCTTGATAAACATCTTCATCTTTTTAGCCTGAGTTTTTTCCTTAATCAATTGGTTTGCTTCATTTTGCATCATAGCTATTTTGTCCAACCGATCCAACTCTTGTGACTTGAATTGTTTAAATTCATTCCACTCTTCGTTGACCACTTCCAAGGCTGCGCCTTTACCTTTCTTTTTAGCTTTTTTCTTAGCAGCATCTCTTCCCATTGGACGAGCACTAGATCCTACAGAGTTTGAGTCACTAGCATCACTCTCTTGGGCTCTTTTAGATCTACTGCTTCCAGAACCAGTTTTTTCTCCTACTTGACTACCATAACGTGGTTGATCATGTATAGCGAGCCATTCTTTTATATATTTGAAACTTCCTTTACCAGCACTTGAATATAATTCATGCGCGTTCGCCAATACATCATCCTCCGACCACCCGCTTTGTTGCATACGTTTAGCGTTATCATAAGCGCCAACCCATTTGTTCACGCTTTTGTGTTCACATAGTTATAATGATTTCTGCATGCTTCTCCATCACGCAGAAGATCAAATGAGCAATGTTCATTACAATAAATGTCAGTATTATTTGTGAATTGCTTCTCTTCTAAAATGTGAGCAAAAACTTTTTTTATTGTTTTTAAAAAAACAAAAAGAAAAAAATATATCTTTGAATGGATCTCCATTAATGAGTAAGACAAAGAGCCTCATTTGCAAAAATATCAATGTGGGGAATAAGTGGACCATTGACCACTGGCAAATTTCTACTAAGTGCCCAATTGAGAAACAATAAAACTATCTCATAATTTCACAAGAGTTGATTTCATAATTGAATATATATTTCTTATATATAAAAGATGGTAGACTGAACCCCTAAAAATGATGTCTAATCCTATACTAATATTTGGGAAGTACATCCTAAGGCTCATAACTTAGATTTTGTAAAAAATTACAATATATGCCATTAGAGATATCTAATTATAAACATTTTATTCCATTTCACTGATATATATTTAACGGGTCAACGGGTCAACGGGTTTAAAGATATCAAAAGATTTTGTTTATATAATTTCAATAATTAATATAGTTTAATCTAATTCAATATAATCTAATTCAATATAATTTGAGAATGTCTTATTCTAATCAATTCGACAATTTAACACTATGATGTTCAATAATCAATTCGAGAGTCATAATTTAACACAATCCGACAATTTAAAAATTTAACACATTGCAAATGTTACTCAAAATGTTATATAGTAATCCATCATTCGAACATGTTATAAAGTGAATTATAAAAATGTTATTGAAATTGTAAACATAAAATGATATATCATTGTTTTCTCAAACATTTTATAAAAGAAATCTTTTTTAAAAAATGCTATTCGAAAATGATATATCATTTTAAACGTTTTAATACCGATAATTATAATACTCATATAGTTATTTTACAAGATGAGATTGAAAATGTTAGTAAGATTCGTAATCTTTGATGAAGCTAAACAATTTAACTCGAATAGTATATAAACAAACAATAATTTAATTTACCTAAATCTTTGTTTATGAGTAAGATTCGTAATCTTTGATGAAGCTAAACCATATAACTCGAATCCTAAAAATATATTTCAGTTTCCTAAAAATCTTTGAAATTATTGTCTAATCTGTTTGTTATATATGTTATGAGAAATATTCCTCTTTGCTACCTTAGAATATACCTTAAATTAAGTATTATCTAACTAATATCTTTCCAAATCTTCAAAGATTTTAATCGCCTATCTACAACTATAAATAACCCTCTTGGTTTTACCATTATACTCACCAAAATCGGCTCTTCCTCTTTTCTTTTAACCTGCAAAAAACAAAAAAAAACACAACAATGGCTCAGCTTACTCGATACACACCAGTCAACAACTTGAAGCCTTTAAAAACGGCTTGGAGTATTCAAGTTAGAATACTTCATTCCTGGATTCATTTCACAAAAGGTTCTGGCATGTCGTTAGAAATGATTCTAGCTGATAAGGATGTAAGTACTATTCAAACATTTTCCATTTATCATTGTAATATATATGAGTTACGTTATAACTCATCTTATTTCTTTTACAGGGTAACAAAATTCAAGCAGGTATCAAAAAGGAACACATCAGCAAATTCCAGCGTTATGTGAAGAAAGGAGATTGGAAGATAATTGAGGAATTCTCGGTTAATAAGGCAACATGAACATATCGATCAACATCTCATTCCTACAGAATCAATTTCCACTACTCTACTGTCTTCTCTCCCTCACCATCCATTTCTAATGAGGTTTGGCTTGACTTAGTTGATTTTACAACTATTCTGTCTGGTAACTTGGATCAAAACAAGTTGGTAGGTGAGTATTTTTTATAATTATTTATGTTTGTATATAAATATTACGTTAATCATTGGGATATATATTTACATCTATGATTCTGTTTTAGATGTTCTGGGTCAATTGGTCAATGTTGGAGAAGTTCAAATAATTGACGTCCATGGTAAGCCTACCAAGAAGATTGATTTTCAACTAAGAGACACTGAGTAAGCATTTTTGTTTTTTTTCACAATTTTATTAAACCTTTTCTTCTGATTGATTATCTTGGTTTTTTAATTCTTTAATTTTTCTTTGGTTAGAGATAACCGTCTACCATGTTCATTATGGGGAAAGTTTGCTGACCAAATTAGCAAAGTTGCGCAAGAGTCTCTTGGTTCTGTCGTTATTTGTTTGATAAGGTGGGCCAAGTTAGGAGAATACAAAGGTATGTAATGTTATTACTCATGAATTACATGACTCTATATAAAACTACACCATCATATATTTATCATTGTTTACCATTATGACTTGCAGAGATTAGGAGTATTTCTAATGCTTTTGATGCTTCGGATGTTTTAATCAACCCAATTTTGCCGGTTGTTGATGACTTTAGGAGAATGTGAGTTATCCACAAACTCTTACATGCTTTTGTTTTTGTGATAGACTAAAATTTTGCATTTAATCTTTAATTTGTTGTTGTTCAGGCTTCCATCTGATGGACTTGCCTTGACTATCATGGGACCTAAGCCTAGATTTGAGCCTCTAAAGGTGCGTGAACAGAGGTCCTTAGGGTTACCTCTCAAGACTATTGCCGAGCTTAAGTCCTCTTATGAGGTATTTGCTACAGCTTTAATATAGGCAATATTCTAACTGTATTTGGGAATTATATTCAATCTTCACTCACCCTACATTATTTTTCAAGATTGAGAAGGTTAAGATCTTCTGTACCATTTTGCAAATTGACTTCGACTACTCCTGGTATTACTATGCACACATCAAATGTAACAAAAAAGTCTTCCAAACTAAGAAACTTCTTAGCTCTGGTGCCAAGAAGATAGTGAACAGATGTGAGAAATGTAATGCAGAAGTTTCTGCAGTTGAAGCAAGGTCATTGTTTTAAACCTACCTTAAATTACAGATTTGTCTTCGTGATTAATAAGATATATTCTTATAATTTTTATATCTGTCTTAGGTACTGGCTCCACCTAGACGTTATGGACAACACGGGGGAGACCAAGCTTATGTTATTTGATAGTTTTGTTGAGAAAATAATCGGAACTCCTGCTTATGAACTCTTGGAGGGCACTGATGAAGCGGTAATATGTAATCATATGAATTTAACTCCATTCTTTTCTTGCTAGATTATAATCTAATACCTATACTTTATACAGGAACTTGATGATCCTCTTCCAGCTCCTGATGTAGTTAAAAACATCATTGGAAAGACTTATCAATTTGTGGTAAGTGTTGAGCCAGAAAACATCTCAAGGGGAAATGATGAATACAAAGTGACTGAGGTTTTAACAAGTCAGATTCTCAATCAAGCTGACCCTAAAGATGAAGCTGATTATCCTTTGGATCTTTCATCCATGAGTTCCAGTGACCAGGTAATACATTTTTCATGATTTGAGTGTGTTTTATATTATGTGATAATGTTTATTGTTCTTTACTCCCCTAATTAAAAACGAAATATGTTTTAGGTTTTGATGCTGACTAATAGTTCTGATAAGGAGGGCACTTCCAATGATGTTTTCTCTACCCCATCTTCAAAGAGAAAAGAAGATTTTTCGGATGGATCTGATCAAAACTCCACAAGCAAGAAACAATGCATGGAAAAACAATCCGATGTTAAAGTCGATGGTGTCATTGATGTAGACAATCCGAAGGAACATGATCTTCCTAAGTTCATAAACAAACTTGATGAGGCAGGTGAACAAGTCATCACCAAAGCAAGTGAAGAAGAACAGAAAAAGGTTCTTTTGCAGAAGATTAAGGTTGAGAAGATCGAAGGTCAGAATGGAGCAAAGTGAGGGAGCGAAGACTCAACAAATTAGAATAAAGTTCATCTGATGAGTTTAGGTTTTATTTGATATTAGTTATCTTTTCAAACATTGTTTCCCTTTGCTTTCATTTCTATCTAAGCTTTTATTCTCTATTTTCCAATCGACATCAGATCAACATTGTTTCCTTAGTTTAGATTTCTTTCTAATGGTTATAGTAGTCATGGTTTAACATTGTGGTGTTACTTATTTTATTGTTAAACTCTACTCTCCTAACATTATATATACCAGACCATGATCAGCCTAAGTTCATACACAAACTTGATGAGGCAGGTCAAGAAGCCATCAACAAAGTAAGTGAAGCAGAACAGAAGAAAGTTCTTTTGAAGAAGATTAAGGTTGAGAAGCTCGAAGGCCAGAAGGGAGCAAAGTGAGTTGAGGGAAGACTCAACAATCTAAAATAATGTTGATCTCATGGATTGTTATTTTTTTTTTTCTATTAGGTTTCTTTCTTACATTTCTATCTTATTTTTTATGTTCTGTTTTTCAAACAACATCTTATCAAACATTTTTTCCTTAGTTTCAATTTCTATCTAAGAGTTTTATTTCAAAAGGTTTATCATTGTCGTGTTACTTATTTGATTATTTGTTCTATCCTCCTAACAATAACGATTCCAGAACCACTATTTAAGCCAAAGCTTCTAATAGAACTCTTAATTATGGCCTAATTTCATATGTTCATATCAAATTGGATCTTGGAGAAGACACCAAGCCATAACCATATGCTTTCTCCGGTATATCTAACAAAAGACTAATCTTATTTATTCTACTTTAGAAACTATCCATAATTATTCTACTTTAGAAACTATCCATAATTATTCTACTTTAGAAACTATCCATACTCCTAATACCATTATAACTCAAATTAAATTATAGCATGATGACTTTAACGAGACTTACTTATTTTAATAGCTTTGTCCATACTAATCTTTATCCAATTTTTTAAACTGCTTTAGCATAATCCTGCAAATAAATCAACAAACAGTTAATTAATATACAATATCAGTTGAATTAGTTGTATGTAAGTTTAGATTCTTCATAAATTTGTTAATATAATTTTGTAATCTTAATAACAATAAAATATCTAAATTATATCCAAAATCTAAAACAACTTCTACAACAACTTGCTTATAATTTATCTTGAATCCGGATTCAATATTGAGTATCTTGAATACCTAAATTTATGGAAACTGTGATTATATGCAATCATTCTTAATCATTATCTACCTCATATTTAAATAATCATAAATGAGATATATCAAACAAAACATCCAAACGATTCATATTTCCACATCTAATCCTAACTATATTCTTTGAATATATTCAGTCATATTCGTCTATATATACCTATATTTTCTTCTCATATCATCACAGAAACCATCGACTCCTCTGCATTCAATGCAAAGAAACAAACGTGTATATCCCATGGAGTTGGTTCACAGTGTATCTGATTTGCATGTAAACTCGACAAAATGGAGGATTTATGTTAAGATTATGTGTATGTGGGAAGAGGATTTGGGTTCTGCTGGATCTGAAACAATCATGATGTTGGCAGATGAAAAGGTATCAAGCTTTTGCTACACTTTCTATTTAGTTTTATCTTGCAATAAAACTATTTTTATGTTTGGCATACAAGTACTTAAAATGTTTTGGTTCTGTAGGGTGGAAGAATCGATGCAAGGATTCCATCTGGGACATACCTCTGGAATTTTCGACCAGTACTGAAAGAAGGATTCTGGTTTCATCTGTCTGATTTCCAGGTTATCCAACCAGAGAACAGAATCAGATATTCACCATCTCTATTTGAAATCAGGTTTGTCTCGGAAACATGAATGTGGCCTGTGAAACAGAGATCATGGAGTAACTTCTTTGAGTTTGTTTTTCCTATTGAAGTCCAGTATCCTATGGAATCGAATAAAGAAATTGTGACTGGTATAGATTTCTACAAATTGTTTTTATGTGGAATCCATATATTTTAGATTACTGATTATATAGTTGGTTTTTATTGTTCATTTTTTGAATTTAGATGCTATTGGTGTGATTGCTGGTGTCAATACTGATCGAAAATTTCCTTATGTGTGTCCTCGGGGAGGGTCAGACAATGAGTCAAGATTTGTGGCTTTTAAGATAAAGGACAATATGTAAGTTTTTCTCTTAATATATTCTATGCTATATGTAAGTTCAAAGATGTTTTATGATATATTCTGAGCATATAAGCATAATGCATTTCATGAAATATTATTTAGGGGTGGAATAATTGAGTGCATTGCTGTTGGTACCTGTTGTGATTTCTTTATGACCAACTGGTCTGCTAAGGTCGACTCGGTTACTTATAATTATGAACCAATCGTGGCTGTTCTTCGCAACTGGAGAATTACAGAGTTTGATGGTTAGTTCTAAAAATTCTTTGTTTCCTTCTGTTAATTAGACTATCTTATGTGTTTGAATTAGTTAATATTTATAAATTATATATTTTACAATTGTTCTATAGGAAGAAATGTCTTGATGAGTGAATTTGGTTGTTCCCGTTTGTATCTTGATCCAACTTTCTATGACTTGGATATTCCACAATACGTGTAAGTATACATTTTTACTAATTATACAATTGACTATTAATGTTACAGGAGACACACTAATTTGGTCTTTGTTTTTTCCCAGTCGTAGCTTCACTGATGAAGATGAACATGAAGATGATGATGACTAAGAGAATCTGATGATGGAAGTTCCCTTGATGTTTTATTTTCATTGGTTTTATCTATTTAGGTTGTTATATTTAAATTTTCGGATTGATAATTTTTGGATTTAAGTTTCAAACAATGTTATCCTACATTTGCTATTAAGTTAATCTCATGAATTGCTCTATAACATTTAAATTTCATAACTCTAGATCATCTCCTTAACTCTTTATATTCTATTGTTTTGATTTGTTCTAAATTATTAAAATAAGAGCTACTAAACGACAAAGTATATAGATTTCTTTTGATACAATAGTTCACTGCAAAATCTTATCAAAACCAATCAAAAGCCTCTTGAAAAATATGGATACTTCATTTGGGAAATAAAACTAATAAATACAAATCATTTAAAACAATAGTCATCATTCAAAACCGGATTTTTGGTTTTGATATACCCAATGTCTATCATTTCTACCTGACATAAAACGTAAACAAAGCACTTGAGTGGAATTTTGAAAGGCATTTTATACTTATTAGTATTTGTTTAAGTTATCAGAATCCAAACTATCAAATCTTTTAAACAACTTATATTTACTTTGTTTGCTCTCTAATTCTCTTCTCTTCCATTAACAAGACAACCGTGAAGTAAAACTGAACCTAAATGTCAAACTCTTCCTATCCCATGAATTTTGTTTCTGATTTGAACAACGAGAGAATGAACTGGAAGGTTCATTTAAAGATCTTGAGTATTTGGAATGTTCATTCCACACCAAATTCGAGTATGGTTACAAGCATGATTTTGGTTGATGAGAAGGTATGTGTTACCTATTACTTATAGTTTCGTTTTAGTTTTATTTGTTTTATCACAGACTTATTTGTGGTCATCTTATAATATCACAACTCATATAAAATCTCTTATGTAGGCAAACAGAATCGATGCTGTAATCCCAAATGGTCTATACAGACACAATTTCAAAAAGAATCTCAAAGAAGGTGAATGGTACTTCATGTCTGATTTTAACGTTGTTCCCCAAAATCCCATTTCTAGATACTCTTGGCACCCTTTCATGATTCAATGTAAGTGGGAAACAAAAATGGTTCACATAACTCCTAGATCAATCAACAATTACATGGATTTCATTGATTATGATGAAATCAAATATGCTGGAACACAAGAAAAGGAGCATGTAACTAGTAAGATCTATATACATAATTTAGATATATTGTCAAGAGCCATTAATCTGAAATCTATCTGTTTTCCTGTGTAGATGCTATTGGTTTGATAACAAGTGTGTCTCCCATTCGAACAGTGCCTTTTGTCTGTGGTATAGGACAAACCGATTCTGAAGCAAGACATGTGATGTTCAAGATTAAGGACAATGAGTAAGTTTTGCATTTTGGTTTATTATGTTTAGTGTTACATGATAATTTTAGCAAGCTAGATTGTATTAATCTGAATAATCTCTATGTTATTATATTTTTAGTGGCAAAAAGATGATATGTGTTGCTGTTGGAGAGTCTTGTGAGCAGTTTGTTAACAAATTGTCTACACGTTTAAGTTCTCCTAGATACAACAATGATCCAATCGTGGCTGTTATGCGATTCTGGAGGATCTCCGAAATAAATGGTGCTTAACTATAGTGAATTACATTATTTCTATTAATTTGATCAAAAACTATATATGCATATTTATTTAATCTAAAACTCTCTTTGGTTATTCCTCTATAGGGTCACCTTGCTTAATGAGTGTAGCTGGCTGTTCAAGGGTTTTTATTGATGAACAATTTCCAGATTTCGATATCTACAGATACATGTAATTTCATACTTTATGGTTTTCTCATATTTTAATTAGCATGAGATTAAACTAACTAATATTTCCTCTTTGCTTTTTATAATTTAGTCGATCATTTGCAATCGCCGAGGCAAATGATGATCAGGTGGAGGAAGTGGATTCTAACTAAGACAAAGCTAAGAGGATAAAATTGAATCATATGTTTTATCAGTTTGTACTTTGATATATTCCAGTTATCTCTTTTTGTTTTTTTGTTATTTGACTATCTTTAAATTTTAAGATTCCCAGAGACTTTACTATATGTTTAAATGTACTTTGCCAAAAGTTATTTGCATTGTTATGAACTTTTATCATTCGTGAATATGATGGACCTTTAATGTCAGTACCTTACAATTTATATAAGTTACTGAATAGTTTTTTTGTTGTTAATCAAATAATCTTTCTCTTATAATCTGCTATGAACTATATTGGTCATGGAAATGCTAAAAAAACATCCCCCCTAATGCAAAGATTTTAAAAAAGTTGTAGCATTGTGATTCTATATATTCTATATTGAATTATATATTTTGTTTCGTAAACTCCCCTCCCCACAGTCTTACAAGCTTTAAGCTTATTTGATATTAACTATAGTCCAAAGTTTTCAAAAAAAGCTGCATTTTATCATAAAATTAAAGTTTCTTTCTTAGATGTCATAGAAACACAGTAGCTTTGATAACCAAAAAAGCTGTTACCTTGTGCCAATACATCAATCAGGTGCAATGGTCAAGTTTTGCAAATTGGTTGTCACATATAAAGTTTTTGTTTTCTCTACTTTAGTAATATATAAAAATGATTATTCTGGTTTTTCTAAAATGTTTCTATTGGTCATGCTATAGGTTTGGCCTTTTCTACATGTGTATAAATACATATATTTATTTCTACATGTATCACACTCAAGTTCTCCCAAGAGTTGGCACAAACAAAAAATCATCAACTTTCATCCTTTTCAGACGATTACTCTAATCTTTTCCAAATGAATAATTTTTTAACTGATTTAACTCTTGAGAAGAAGGAATGGTTTGTTGTTGTTAAGATCTTGAGCATTTGGAATCATCCTCCCAAGCATCCCAATGATCACACTACCATGATTTTGGTGGATAACAAGGTATGTGTTATTTTCTCCTTTTTATATCATTTGTTCTATAGATTTATTATAGATGATGAGGGAGACAAATCTTTTAAACGTTTTATATTTCAGGGTACCAGAATTGATGCTGTGGTTCCTCCAGATTCATACAAAAGGGATTTTCCTAGAAATCTCAAAGAAGGAGAGTGGTACTTTCTTTGGGATTTTGATGTGATCCCACCTTCATTGCGTGAAAGGAACTCTAATCATCCTTACCAACTTAGATTTAATAACAAGACAACTATGGCTCACTACAAACAGAAATACACTTCCGAATTCCTGCAGTGTCTTGCTTTTCCAAGGATCAATAATCCATCAGAAGAAGATAAGCAATTCGTTGTTGGTAATATTCTGGATTAGAGTTCCAAATTTCGGGGATTATTTTTTTTTTACTCTTATAGCCTAATTTTTGACTTATTCCCATTTTAGATGTAGTTGGAGTGGTTAGGAGTGTCTCTCCTATTGGAAGACTACTTGAAGGAGGCAGCGATTTGGATTCAAGCTATGTTACTTTCAAATTAAAGGACCTTGCGTAAGTTTTATTGGAAAATCAATATAGTCTGAGAATCTATATGAGTTGTATTAGTTAACAGATTTTCAAAAGTGTCATTATATTTTTATTATGTATCATTACATGTAGTGGCCATTCCATTAATTGTGTTGCAAAAGGAAGTTTCTGTGAAGAATTTGTTAGGAAGTATTCCAGAAGAATAAGTGATGTGAATTATCACAATCAACCAATCATGGTTGTTCTGCGTTTTTGGAGGATATCAGAGTTTGGAGGTGATGTTCTCCAAACAAATTTTAAGATTCGTAATCCATATTTGACTGTTTATATAGCCAACAAATTTCAGTACATACTAATTATGGTATTTTTATGTGTGTTTTTAGGTAAACCTTGCTTGATTACGAAAGGAGGTTGTCCAAGAATGTTCATCGATGAAAATTTCAGTGACATTAACAGAGACTGCTACATGTATTTTTACAGTCTATATGAAATTTAAATTGGTTTAGTTATACATAAGTTTTTATATTCTTATGTTAGTTATATTTATTTTCGCAGCTGCTTTTTCACTGCTGGAAATAAAGAAACAGCATCCTCAGATGATGACAATGTTTCTGATGAAAACGGTGATTCTAACTAAGATTTGCAGCTGTGTGGATGGCATCAAGAAAATTCCTCCTATGTTATATTCTATCTTGGACTTCCTTTAATGCTTTGTTTTGTTAATTTTTTTTTAAGCAATGCGCTATTCCAGTATTTGTAAAACTAGACTCTTATGTTCAGTTGTTTTTTATTTTGCTTATCTGTGTTTTACTTTTAGTTTGCTTAATTCGTATGTTTTCATTGCAAAAGCTTTGCTTAAATCGAGTGTTAGCACAAGCTATGGAATATCTTTTTTTTTATGTTAATTATGTTTTTAAATTTCAGAGAACAGAAAGAATTTTTTATATTGAGCAAAATTTACTATAAACTCATCCTTCTGAATGACACTAACCTCAATAATAGGTTTCTGATCCGAGATCCTTGCTCCTTATTGTTTGATATTCTTATCATAATATATCCTGTCAATCATGAAAGTATATTAAATTTAGTTAGTAACTACTTCTAAAGAATGTTATCTTACTCAACTATTTTAAAAGTTAGTGAGAATATCTACAAATAGTACAGAAAATTAAAAATATTATGTACATGGTACTTTATGATATAAAAACTATCTACCATGGCATATACATCACATGAAAACTTAAATCCTAATCCAACAAAGCCTATTTTATAATTGTAAATGCATAAGCTTTAATTTCCAGTCAAATTATCTGATTGTCAACATACTGGTATGAATCCTATAGGAAATGAACAGCCAATAAATTTCCTGTTGACTCATGCAATTATTTTCCTTAATCCCCCCCATCAGTCTTACCAGATTTAATTGTTTTACATGACAACCAAACAGGAAATCCTAAAATCCCAATAACTAATCTATGTTCTGATATTTATTTCCATTTTTTGGTATTTGTGTTGGATGTGAAATAGGCCACTTGCTTTCTTTTCCAATTCACGGGTTTTGTCTATTAGCATCACTCTTAAAGGTATCTGAATAAGCAAACACAAAATAGGCACGAAAACCATTAAAAGCTGTTATATCTGGTCAAAATTCAAGCTTCTTAGAGGTAAAACAGAGACATGAATCTTGAAAAGCAAAAAAGCTGTTATATCAGTCAATATATCTATCATATGTTTTGGTCATGTTTTACAACTGGTTTTTACATAGTGATATATTATTTGTTACACTTTACCTTTATTAAAACATATTTCTGTTTACCTTTAGTTAGTAAATTGGCCACAATGCTATAGGTTTGGCCTTATCATAACGTGTATAAATACATCTATACTTCATTATAATATCACACTCAAGTCGCCCATTTCTTAGAAATAAAAAACACACCAGTTAGAGAGGTTTTCATCATAATCTACTTCGCTGATCATGGCAGTGCTTTTTTCAGATTTAAATCGAAGAAAGAAGAAATGGCTGGTTTTTGTTAAGGTCTTAAGCATCTGGAATAATCCTCCTAAACATCCTAATGATCAGACAACTATGATTCTTGTGGATGAAACGGTATATATTGTTTTCTCTTTGCGCTAATAATGTTATATGTTTTCTCTTTGTGCTGATAATGATATTTGAAACTTAACTTATTATCATTTTCTTTATAAGGGACAAAGAATTGATGCTACGGTTCCTACAACTGCAATCAAAAGGAACTTCCCTAGAGAGCTCAGAGAAGGACAGTGGTACCTTTTGTCGGAATTTGATGTGATTCCACCTTCATTGCCTGAAAGGAACTCTGATCATGTTTACCAAATTAGCTGTAATAGAAAAACAGAGGTGGATCCTGTCAGACCAAAATCACAATCCGAATTTTTTAATTGTGTAGATTTTTTCAGTATCAATAATGCATCAGAAGAAGACAAACATTTTGTTGTTGGTAAGTTTCTGTTTTATATTGGCAACCATTATTAGTAAATTTTAATAGATCATCTATATACTTATGACTGATTTTTGCCATATTTAGATGTATGTGGAGTGGTTGTCAGTGTCTCTCCTGTTGGAAGACTTTTGGAAGGTGGAAGTGATTTGGATTCAAGATATGTTACTTTCACACTGAAGGATACTATGTAAGTACGGATTTACAATGCCATTATGTACTTTGAAAAATATGCATGTATTAGTTAACAGTCTTATTACATATGAGCATGTGATTATACATTGTATCATTACATGTAGTGGCCATTACTTGAATTGTGTGGCAAAAGGAAATTCCTGTGAAGAATTTGTTAGGAAGTATTCTAGAAGAATAAGTGATGTGGATTATCACAATGAACCAATCATGATTGTTCTGCGATTTTGGAGGATTTCAGAGTTTCAAGGTGATATTGTACACCTAATTTTTAAAGTCATTATCTATATGTGACAGTTTAGATAGCCAACATTTTGTTATGGAACTGATTTTTGAATTTTTCTGTTTTATAGGTAAACCTTGCTTGATTACTGGTGTAGGTTGTCCAAGAATTTTCTTTGATCCAAATTTCCATGACATCAACAGACAGCATTTCATGTATTTCCTTCTCTATAATAGATTCAATTTACTTAACTTACATACCAATTGTTAGATATTGATTTTAGCTGTATTTTTGATTCACAGGAAGTGTTACACTCAGGGAGATGATGAATTCACACCCTCAGATGATGATGAGGTTTTTATGGAAGAAGTTGATTCAAGCTAATACATCAGTACTTAGTGGATTGTTTCTGAATATTCCCCCTATGTTTTAATTTATCTTGCTTTTTCATTTATGTTTTCTTTGTTAAACTTAATATTAAATGTGCTATTAGCAGAAGCTATTTAATAATATATTTCCTTTTTTTGTTAATTATGTTTATTGATTTCAGAGAACATTAGACAATATATTATATCGAGCCAAATTTACTATAAGCAATGTGGATTCCAGATGGTTTGTAGAATTAGACTCTTATGTTCTACATTCTTTTCTTATGTTTATCTAAGTTTAACTTTTATTTTGCTTAAATTAAAATTTTATGCGACAAAGATGTGCTACTTAGGAAAAATTGTCAAATTTGAACCTGGCTTCCAAGACTATACATACCTTTATAGTAAGTTGATTAACGTACTTAGCTCCTCATTTATAGGTCTTCTTATCATCCAATATCCTGTGTATCACAAAAGTATAGATTTAGTTAATAACAGATAAGATAGAATATTACCTTACTCAAACAACTTAATTTAGTCAGAGATATGGAATATCTTGAGATATCTAATATTATATACTTCTCCTATCGTCGATTATAAAGATTGTTGGTTGAGAGTTATTCCTCAAGCTCAAATGCAAAAACACTTAAACATCATAAATTTTTGGACTTTTGAAGGAATGTCATAGGAAATACGCTACAGAGTATTTGGAAAGCCATTACATTCCAAGGTATTCATATTTTGATAGCCTGTCATAGAGCTACTTAAATTTATTATCCTCTCTATAATTTTAGTATATCTAATTGGTTTGCAAACTATTGATGTTTTATAGCAAAACCTTTTATGTTCAACAGGAAACCAAGTCATAATGGAAAAAAACGATAATACACATGGTCTAACTTCTCCTGAAGTCACTCCAACTCCTAAAAGAAAAAGAACAACATCTAATGTACTCCGTACTATAGATGATCCACCTTCAGCAGAAAGCCATAACAAAACTGCTGTTGCAATCAATTCCGTATTTAGAAGAGTTTTGACAGATATATCTAACTCACCAGGTAGTAGCCGTGGACTATCACCATCTGACCAAAGAACTTTCTCATGTTCCACTGCAAGAGGCCAGGAAAATGTTTCAAACACTCCATATCAAACTCCTGTTTCTAAAAAAGCAAGAAATTTCTCCCCTATCCCATGTAAGTCATATTCTTCATTGTTCTATGACAGTCTAAAGATTGTATATGTATTTTTAAAATCATTCAGAGTAAGCTAACACGATAAATCTTATTAAAAGTGTCAGGTAGTCCATTCAACAAATCCCAGCTAACCTCAACAATAATCGGTGACAACTCATATCAACCTCAATCTTCTTATTCTCTTAATGATGATATTTCCGGAGCTTCTGCGGCAAAAAACAGAACCAAAGGTAAATTTTCGTGTTAGAACTCACTTTTTTATTAGATCACAGTAATGGATTCATATTTCATACATAACAAATGCATGTTTCTATTTGTTCATTCTAACTATCCATATTTTCCACAAAAATGTATCAGATAATCCTGCAGGATCCGTGTTAACATTACAAAAGGATTCTGTTACTCCTGATTTCCTTGATTCTCATCATGGTGATATGGAGGATAATGATAGTAATACAGATACAGATGAAGATGATCATTTCACAGATTATCAAGACTCCACCGAAGGTAATAGAATTTTTTAAAATATTATACTCAAGCAGATATTGTTAATTATAATATCCAAATAATAACAGGAGAATATGAAGACAACTACCAAGAAGATTTATACTGCAGCAGTCAAGAAGAATTATCTTCCGATTCTTCATCAGATGAAGATGACTATGCTGAAGAATGTGCTTACAACCCGAAAGAAGCAATTTATCGAGCTAAAGAACGTTTTGACATACTTACTATGTTAGAGAATGCTTTTGGTAAACCTAAGGAAACGCCCAGCATTCCACCTAAGCAAAAAAATGGTATTCTTCCAATTTTGACTCATTTATCGGTGACTAGCAAATAGACTTACTATAGTAAGATATACCTTAATTAGATTTTTTTTTCAGCTTATGTTGATGAAGGTGATCCAATCTTTAGTTGTAACGAGTGTGGTGCTATTTTTTGGTATGGGGAACGCCTAAACAAGAGAAGGAAAACAAAAAATCCAAAGTTCTCAGGGTGTTGTATGCAAGGACAGATAGTCTTACCTTTCCTAAAGGACTCGCCTGAATTGTTGTGGTATTTGCTAACCAGTGATGATGAAATCGCTAGACATTTTAGAGAAAACATCAGAGCTTACAATATGATTTTCTCATTTACTTCTATCGGTGGGAAAGTGGATCATTGTGTTCCTAAGGGTCGTGGTCCTCAGATGTTTGCTATACAAGGTGAAAACTACCATCTCATAGGTGATATGAAGCCAAAACCAGGAAACAAAGCAAAGTTTCAGCAGCTGTATATCGTTGATACTGAGAATGAGATTGACAACAGATATAACATTATGAGGTATCTTCTCTGTTAATCTCTTTTTATTAGAAACATAATATTGAGATTTCCATATAATCTAATAAGTTGATATATTTTTCAGTAAAGAGGGTGAATCTGCCACGGGCCAGAAAAAAAAAAATTTGAACAAGGACATCATTGAAAGTATCATCAAGCTTTTAGATGATATAAACCCTCATGTTGAAGCGTTTAGATCAGCAAGAGACAGATTCAATACAGATGAAGAAGACACTTTTCACATGAGAATTATTGCCAAGAGAAAGGATGATGGAAGAACCTACAATCTGCCAACAGCATCTGAAGTTGCAGCATTAATTCCAGGAGATTTTCATGAAAATATGGATAAACGTGATATCGTTTTACAGCAGAAAAGTACAGGGAAGCTAAAAAGAATAAGTGAACTGCATGTTTCCTATCTAGCACTACAATATCCTCTGTTATTCCCACACGGGGAAGATGGTTTTAGAGTTGGTATACTGAAAGCTAAAACCAACAGCAAAGGGAATGCTGAAAAGGAACAGAAAGAAGTAAGTATGAGGCAGTGGTTTGCGTATCGTCTTCAAGAAAGGAAAGAGGAGAAACATGTTTTACTTCGTTCTAAGCGCTTGCTTCAGCAGTTCATTGTCGACGCTTACACTATGATTGAGTCAAACAGGCTGAGATATATTAGGAAGAATCAAGTCAATTTCCGGAGCTCAAACTTAGAATCAATCCAAAGCAATTCCAATGCTGGAAACGATGATTTGCAAAATCAAGGTAGAGAATTTAAGATTCCAGCTTCCTTTACTGGCGGACCAAGATACATGACAAACAATTATTTGGATGCAATGGCTATCTGCAAACACTTTGGATTTCCATCACTGTTCATAACGTTTACTTGCAATCCAAAGTGGCCTGAAATTGTTAGATTCTGTAAAGAGAGAAACCTGAAGTCTGATGATAGACCAGACATCATATGTAGGATTTTCAAGATGAAGCTTGATAATCTTATGTATGATCTAACCACCAAGAGTCTACTAGGAAAGACAGCTTCAGGTATTTTTTACTGAAAGCATCTATATTTATATTATTAGTATCTGTGTTTTATATTGAATTTACCTCTAATCTTTTGTATGTTCTGTATTTTCCAGCAATGTACACAATTGAATTTCAGAAAAGAGGTCTTCCGCATGCACACATTTTGTTGTTCATGCATCCCACCAGTAAGTTGAGAACCGCCGAAGACATTGATAAAGTGATATGTGCTGAGATTCCAGATAAGAAAAAGAAACCAGAACTTTACCAAGTGGTTAAAGACTGTATGATTCATGGACCATGTGGTGCTGGTCATCCGAATTCACCATGTATGGTGAATGGACGATGCTCTAAGTTTTTCCCCAAAGACTATTCCAACATTAGTAGGGTTGATAATGATGGCTTTCCAGTTTACAGAAGACGTAATACTGGTACTTATGTCGAGAAGAATGGTTTTCAATGCGATAATCGTTACGTAATCCCATATAACGAGAAGCTATCCCTTCGTTATCATGCTCATATCAATGTTGAGTGGTGCAACCAATCAGGGTCAATAAAGTATCTGTTTAAGTATGTTCATAAAGGACATGACCGTATCACAGTTACTGTTGAGCCAAGTGACCCGGCTGCTGCTAAGAAGGATAAGGACGAAGTCCAGGATTACTTTGATTGCAGGTTTTGACGTATAAACTTTAATTAGTTTTACATATATAGCCTGATTGTGATTATACTTCACTTTGTTAATGGCAGTTTCTTATTACAATTTGAACAGGTACGTATCTGCTTGTGAAGCTATATGGAGAATTTTCAAATTTCCCATACATCATCGAACAACACCAGTTGTTAAACTTTACTTTCACGAAGAAGGAAAACAACCAGTGTTTTACAAACCAGGTGAAACCAAAGAGAGTGTTATGAGTCGATTAAGCAGTGAAGCTACTCAATTTTTGGCGTGGTTTCAGCTTAACAAGAATCCTCCAAGTAGAAAAGTTCGTGCTAATGCGAAAAAACTGCCAAAGGCTGCTCCTGATCCAACCAAGCTCTTATTTGAAGAAGTTCCAAATCACTTCACTTGGAACAGCAAAGAAAAAAAATTTGTGATCAGAGATAGAGGATTTGCTATTGGAAGGATTAACTTTGTTCCACGTACGATAGAAGATGCTTATTATTTGAGAATCCTCTTAAACATCAAAAGAGGTGCTACAGGTTATAAAGATCTTAAAACTGTGAAAGGTGTTGTTCACGAATCCTTCAGAGATGCGGTTTTCGCTTTGGGATTGTTAGATGATGACAAAGAGTATATCAAGGGTATCAAAGATGCAAATTTTTGGTGTTCTGCAAAGTATGTTCGGAGGCTATTTGTCATTATGCTACTTTCAGAGAGTTTAACCAAACCAGAGAAGGTATGGGAGGAAACATGGAAGATTTTATCAGAGGATATTGAGCGCAGAAAAAGAAAAGAATGGCATCGACAAGGTTTTGTAGTAGTATCGATATATTTTATTTGAAAATATCATATACAACTTTTATTTTACTAATTTGAATGATTAGACTGATGTGTTGATGGTGACTAACTTTATTTTGTTGGTATGTTTTTTCTAAATGTTGCAGATCTCCATCTGAGTGATGAGGAGAAACAGGAATTTTGTTTGCAAGAGATAGATAGGCTGCTAACAAAAAATGGAGTTTCACTTACAAAATGGAAGCAGATGCCACAAGTTTCATCGGAAGACGTTGAAAAATGCAATCATTTTCTATTGGATGAACTCAAGTACAACCGTGCAGAATTGGCAGAAAAACATGAAGAAGGATTGGCTAAGGTGACTTCAGAACAAAAGAAGATATATGATGAGATTATGAATGCTGTGAATCACGATACAGGCGGAGTGTTTTTTGTTTACGGCTTTGGAGGCACTGGAAAAACTTTTCTTTGGAAATTATTGTCTGCTGCTATTAGATCAAAAGGAGACATATGCTTAAATGTCGCTTCTAGCGGTATTGCTGCTCTGCTTTTAGATGGCGGTCGAACAGCACACTCCAGGTTTGGTATTCCTTTAAATCCCAATGAGGCGTCTACATGTAACATTTCACGTGGATCAGATCTTGGTGAGTTGGTTACCCAGGCAAAGTTAATTATTTGGGATGAAGCTCCTATGATGAGTAAGCATTGCTTTGAATCTTTGGATAGAACTCTGAGAGATATTATGAATAATCCAGAGGACAAGCCTTTTGGCGGTAAAGTTATAGTTTTTGGAGGTGATTTCAGACAAGTGTTACCGGTTATCAATGGTGCTGGTAGAGAGGAGATTGTGTTTGCTGCGCTTAATTCTTCTTATATTTGGGAGCATTGCAGAGTTTTGGAGCTAACAAAGAATATGAGACTTCTTGCAAACATTAGTGACCTTGAAAAGCGGGAAATAGAGGAATTCTCAAAGTGGATACTAGATGTTGGAGATGGGAAAATTGCACAGCCTAATGATGGAATTGCTATGATTGACATCCCAAAAGAGTTACTTATTACTCGGGATAAAGATCCAATCGAATCCATCATCGATGCAGTTTATGGAAATACCTTTATGGTGGAGAAAGATCCTAAATTTTTTCAAGGAAGAGCTATTCTCTGTCCTACTAATGAGGATGTCAACAACATAAATGAGCATATGCTGAGTATGTTGGATGGTTAGTTAACTTTTACCATTCCTTATTTATTTTTTTCAGATGAATATGATACAATTTCAATACAAGCTTATATCTAATTTGCATCCATTTTCATTCTGTTTTTAGGTGAAGAGAGAATTTACCTAAGTTCTGATAGTATAGACCCTTCAGACACAAGTGCTGCTAATGATGTCGCATATTCTCCTGATTTTCTGAACAGTGTTAGAGTTTCTGGATTGCCAAACCATTGTTTGCGTGTGAAGATTGGTTGTCCGGTCATGCTACTCAGAAACATGGATCCTAATAAAGGTTTATGCAATGGAACAAGATTACAGGTCACTCAAATGGCAGACACGGTAATTGAAGCTAGAGTTATCACAGGTAACAAAGTTGGTAAGATTGTTCTGATTCCTAGAATGCTCATCACACCATCAGATGCCAGATTGCCTTTCAAAATGAGGCGTAGGCAATTTCCTCTATCTGTTGCTTTTGCCATGACCATAAACAAGAGTCAAGGACAGACACTATCTTCCGTTGGACTTTATTTGCCTAGGCCTGTTTTTTCACATGGTCAACTATACGTGGCAATCTCTAGAGTGTCGTCAAAATCAGGTATCAAGATACTTATATCCAGAATGTTAATTGATAAATTATGTATAAGATTATTAATTTTACCCTTATTTCAGGTTTGAAGATTCTTATAACAGACAAGAAAGGTAAACCACAGAGCAAAACAATGAATGTAGTTTATAAAGAAGTCTTTCAAAACCTTCACTAAAGACAGTCATGGAAAGAATCTAAAAGAGTTCCAATTCGACTAGGTAAATATGCTAACTAATCATAATGGTTTTCTCCATTCTTATAGACTAGAGTAGAAGTTGTTTTTATGACTGATGACATTATGTGGCTTTTCTATTTTCATTTTCTCTAACTTTTCAGCATCAAAACAAGGAATTGAAAGGAGTTGGAGGATAGTCAGGACGTGTTTAAAAGAATAAGAGTATGAAAATCATTCATCTGCACTTGAATAAGCAACAGCATTAGATTTAAAGTTTTACATTTTTTGGTTTTTCTTTCATTTATTTATCACACTCGAATTTTAGATTATAGAACTTTTTCTTCTTCTAAACAAATAGATGCCATCACTTTATTTAACTCAGTATATCGATTCTACATTTCTATTATGAATTCAATGTTCTAATCTACATGTTTCAAAATCAAATGTTTCATTTGTTACCAAATTTTTAAAACGATCCAATCATCAATCAGTTCAAGAACATACTTGATAAATTTGTCTAACTAATAAACAAAATTGGTCATGATCAATTACCTGGACATTTCTGTGTTGGTCTAATCTTGCAATCAGCTGTTCCTGAGTTGCTTGCTGAAAGTAGATCAACCCTGTTTAGATTTTTCGCTGATCTTCTTCTTCACAACTCATTTTCATCGACAACTTCATTTTGGAGAATTTCATTCAGTTCTGCAATCAGATATTACATAATTCATTGTCTCTTAAATCGATTTAATCATCAATCAGCTCATGAACTTAATTAATCGATTTCTGTAACTTATAAACAAAATCGTTCGGTTTGAATTTTACCTTTGATCACCACTCCGACGTGCTTCAATTACTCGAAATATATGAACGGATTGGGCATGAAATTCAATCTGTGTTATCTTTGAGGTCGAATTTGAAAAAAACTTGGGTAGAATTCGACATTAGTTTTCTGGGTAGAATTCGAAAAAAACTTTGCCGATCGGTTTTTTTTTTCTTTGTTGTTTTTTTTTTTTTTTTTTTTTAACAAACAAACTGGGCCAAATAAACCCAAAATAGCCCACTAAACAACTCAGACCAATACAACAATTTCTTTTTTATATCAAATTATCAATTACTACTTAAACTAAATAAATTGTTAATCTTATAAAACAAAATACAAATCTAATGCAACTAAATATATTCAATTCTAAGATAATATATACTACATCATTTTATTACCAATTCATGTCTTCAACCAAATTAAAATTCATGTAGTGTTAAACAATATAAATTAAAGCAACCAACTATTATAAGGAAAATATATCTAAAATAAATTTTATAGTATTATTTACTTCTACAATCAAAATATACAAATTATCGTCAAATAACTACTACACAATATAATGTCCAGATAGTAATAAACATAAAACTATATGATTAATTCCCTTTTATACTAAACTATTACACTATGTTATTTTTTACATATTTCAAATTAAATGAACAATATATTTCAAAAAAAAATAATAAAACCCCGTGCTGTATAGCACGGGTCATGATCTAGTTACAAAAGTATAAGCTGTACGAAATGTCTAATTACAAAAATGTTAAATTACACACTCTTAAATTAATTTAATTATTTTTTTGGTCGTGAAAATTAATTTAATTATTACTTCTATGAATAAGATTCCAATGTCTAAAAAAATGAATAAGATTCCCAATTTTTGTTTGTTTTACTATTCATATCCTGAAATTGTGTGACTAATTAAGACAATTGAATTTTAGTTTTAACCATTCTTTAGTTGTATATCACTTTTAATTTCTACAAGATTAATAAAGTAATCCTAACTACTTAAAAGCCAATTTGTTTTGAAAAATGATTCATAAGTCATCATGTGAAGATGAGTCTTGAAGACGGAGATACAGTCAAAATCTCGTTTGTATTCTTGCGTGTGCATATAATTCTTTACTTACGTGGTAAACCATTTTAAAAGCATTTCATATACACCTAACACACATCACATATCAAGTAATATCAGTTTGCAATTTTCAAACACATTCTATATCAGATTTGACACTATCAAAATAATCGCTATGCTACAATCTACGAACAACTGAACTAGCATTTTACAAATAACTTCTTAATATTCAAACCATTAAAATGTTACTACTACAAGTTATAGGACTAGTCTTTCTAGAATACTCTTCATTTCATTAATTTATATTATACTAACTAGAAAATTAACCCTAACCACTTTGCTTAGAAAGCTAGTTCATGAATGTTGATAGTCACAATCACCTTTTTTATCTTGTGGTTTACACACTAACGAATTGTTTGCGTATACGAATGACATAAAACACGATTTTAAAAAGTACTTTCACAATAAGCACAAAGACACAACACATCTATATAAATAGTTAAAGACTTAATCTTACTTCTCATCTCATTTAATTTCATATCACTCAACATAAAATCTCCAAACACGATCCTAACTTAGACATAGACAATGGCAGAACAGCCTAACTTGTTATCTCCTTTCGAATCTCTCGTCATGTACGACCGCTATAAGTTCGTTTTCACTGCCAACGAAGCAGAATCGGAAGGTGTCACCGAACCCATCAAACTTCCAAAGCTGATCAGAAACGCGATATCACTAACTCGGGCTCCATTCTCCAAATACAAAGTCGGAGCCGTTGGACGTGCATCATCGGGTCGGGTCTACTTAGGCGTCAATGTCGACTTCCCAGGTCTTCCTCTTCACCACTCCATCCACGCCGAGCAATTCCTCGTCACGAACCTCGCCCTCAACTCCGAGAAAGACCTCTGTGAGTTAGCCGTTGCCGTCTCTATTGACGGTAAAGAATTCGGCACGCCGTGCGGACACTGCCGCCAGTTTCTTATGGAGATCAGAAACGCGCCTGACATCAAAATCCTGCTCAAATCAAAGCATGAAGAAGGATCATTCTCGAGCCTTGGAAGCCTCTTTCTGGACAGATTCTCCCCCGACAACATCCTCTCGAAAGGTTCCCCTCTCCTTCTCGAGAACCACGATAACTGTCTCATTCTCTCGGGTTCTGTCGGAGAGATCTGCCCAGACTGTACCCATTTGAAGTGCAAGGCTCTAGCCGCGGCAAATAATTCGTTCTCGCCGTACACTCGCTCTCCCTCGGGAGTGGCGCTGCTGGATAACGACGGGATCATGTACCGTGGATGGTACATTGAATCAGTGGCGGCAAACCCTAGTTTGGGTCCGGTACAAGCTGCGCTGGTTGATTTCGTGGCTCGTAGCAAAGGCAAAGGGTTCAATAAGATCGTCCGAGCGGTGCTGGTGGAAAAGAATGATCCGAGTGTGAGTCAAGAACGCACGGCGAAGATGATTTTGGACACTATAGCAGCTCCGAACTGCGATTTCAAGGTCTTCCATTGCCATGTGAATCTCGTAAAAAGAATGAAGTATCTTCGTGATACGTTTGTGATAGATTAAAAATGATACTATTTAATTACACTGTTCTTCGTTATTAAAACTACTTTATTATCCTATCATAATTATGCTTTGTTTACTTCTTGTTTGGGTTCATTAAACCGTTTAATAGTGTCATAAAATCATAATTATGTTATGTTTTCTTCTTGGGTTCATGTTACCTTTTTATATAATGTCAATGTCGTAGTAATCTTACGATCTCGAAATCACTTTGCACTTATAATATGTTACCTTACGAATATTATTTGTGTGTTGCTTCTCTTCTAAAATGTGAACAAAAACTTTTTTCTTGTTTTTTTGCAAAACCAGAAAGAAAGAAATAAAATGTCTTTGAATGAATCTCCTCCTTTAATGAGTAAGATAAAAAAAAAAAGTCGCATTTGCAAACATATCAAAGTGGAGAATAAGTGGACCATTGTTTGACCACTGACAAATTTTTACTAAGTGCACAATTGAGGAACAATAAAACTATCTCGGAATTTTGGAAGAGTTGAATTTCATGGTTGAATATTTTTCTTTTCATAAAAGATGGTAACAACTTCTTTCTCAACCCCTGTAAATGTCTAATTAGTAATTACAAAAGTATAATGCTGTATTCCTCTAGACTAATCCTAAACATAACAAATAGAAGATTAGTCTAATATTACATTTTTTTTTGGTCTAGTTACAAAATTATAAAGTGTATCATTGCAACTTGAACCGTAACCTCCATTTAAAAAGTTAACAGTTATGACTTATGAGGTTCAAGAGAGTGGGATTTGCTAAAAATAGTTAAAGGTTGAAATTTTGTTGAGGATTGAGACATAAAAGTGATTTCTCTGTTTTGTTCACATCATCTTGCGTGCACATGTGATTTGATTCTTTATGTTAGTCTTCGTAGCATGATATAAATAAAATCATATGTACAAATTAATAATGTAGCATAAAAGATGTATAGCGTCATTTTTATTTAAAATATGATGTATTACCAGAATCACATTCTATGCAGTGGCATACCAATTTTTATTATTAATGACATTTAGTTTGGTTACTATTCGTATCATCTCAGCTAAACCCATTGACAGATAATGCCAGCATGGGTTTATTTGTTTTGTGAGATTTCCCCTCATTTTCTAAAGTTTTTTTTTTCATCCTTCTCATTCATTCCTCTTTTTTATTATGAAGGGAAACTAATTCATGATTGTTTTTTTTTTTTTTTTTTTTTTAATAATTTGCAATCCATACTATATATGACATGGTTTGAAACTTTGAATTTGTGAGTTGTGCTAGCTTGTTTTTTTTCCGGAAAATATAATTCGTATATATTATTTAAAATGGTTTACCAAAAAAATACCCATGAAAGAAGATCGTTTGAAATTTCAAAGACAAAACAAAGATCGATGTATATAATGGACTTAATTATTATTAGATATATTCGTTGTCACAGTCTAACACATTACGCAATCAATTTAGTTATCATTTTATGAATAAAATTCCCATAAAATCATGTGCCTAGAAAGCATAGGTTAAAATCGTTTTTGTACTGCCGTTTTAATATAATAGATAATTATGACGGGAGAACAAAGATAGAGAAATGATATGAGTGTTGATTTTTTTTTTTGTCATCCGAAATTAATTATAGCTCAAAAGAGCCATTCATGAGGAATGTTGTTTACATATGTGATATGAAACGGTTCTGTACGAATTTTTCGTGCCAGATTATCCGCTTTTACATTAGCATTTCGAGAAATTAAAGATAAAGAAAATGATGAGAATTCTTCCTTGTTACTCTGGAATTCTTCCAAGTACACTAAAAACGCCGGCCATTCGGTTGGAGAAGACACCATCTTCACCAGATCAGAACAGTCTGTAAGAAACGCCACTTTTTGATTATCTGCACCAATCATACACTTCATCGCCCAGAGAAGAGCCTCGAATTCTGTATGTAATGGAGATAGACTTCTACGGAGGTTGGCAGCTCCCATGGTTGGCGGCTCTCCGGTTGATGATGTACAGAACCATCCTATACCGGAGAACTTATCACTTTCTTTCCACGATCCATCCACAAAGCAACGACATCCACAATAATTCGAATCAAGTAAAGCATCCCCCACTCGAGAACGATTTACCAAATCCACAATACCATTAGTTTCATGATGAAGCTCGATTTGGGCTGACTGCCACAATTGTGCTTCTTTTTCCGCTAACCGTAATACCTCTAACGGATCTTTGTCAATATTTTCAAAGATTTTTTCATTTCTTGCTTTCCAAATATACCAGATAATCCATGGAAAGGCTGAAGAATCAAATTCCGAAGGTATGACAGCCTTATTTTTTCAAAAGGCTTGGATTACAATTAAATCAGATCTTCTTGTTCTGGTTAATTCTTTTTTAGAGAATGGAATTTTCGACAAACGGTTAAATACGACAAATATTTGCCTGATTCCAAAAACGGAAAGACCGACACGGATGACGGAATTACGGCCTATAAGTCTATGCAATGTGGGCTATAAAATTATATCGAAGATTCTTTGTCAAAGACTTAAAACGGTTTTACCAAAACTGATTTCGGAAACACAATCAGCTTTTGTCGAAGGACGATTGATTTCGGATAATATACTTATTGCACAAGAGATGTTTCATGGGTTGAGAACTAACCCGTCATGTAAAGGAAAATTTATGGCCATTAAAACTGATATGAGTAAAGCTTATGACAGGGTGGAATGGATTTTTGTTGAGAAGGTTCTAAGAAAATTGGGTTTCTGCGAGAAATGGATTAACTGGATAATGTGGTGTATTACAACAGTTCAATATAGAGTGCTCCTTAATGGGCAACCTAGAGGACTAATTGTACCAGAAAGGGGATTACGACAAGGAGACCCGCTATCTCCTTATTTATTCATCCTTTGTACAGAGGTGCTAATTGTAAATATTCGGAAAGCAGAAAGGGAAAAACTAATTACGGGTATCAAGATAGCAAATGCAAGCCCTTCGGTTTCACATCTGTTATTTGCGGATGATAGTTTATTCTTTTGTAAAGCAAACAAGGACCAGTGTGAGGTAATTTTGGGGATTTTAAAAAAGTATGAAGCTGTCTCAGGACAACAGATTAATTTTTTAAAATCCTCGATTCAGTTTGGACATAAAGTAGATGAGGATATCAAAGAAGAAATCAAATCTACCTTGGGAATCACTAATATCGGTGGGATGGGATCTTATCTCGGTTTGCCGGAGAGTTTGGGTGGATCTAAAACAAAAATATTCTCTTTTGTCAGAGATAGATTGCAAACAAGAATTAACGGATGGTCGGCGAAATTTTTATCGAAAGGTGGGAAAGAAGTTATGATTAAATCGGTAGCTGCAGCATTACCAACCTATGTTATGTCTTGCTTCAGACTACCAAAAACAATCACTTCTAAACTTACTAGTGCGGTTGCTAAATTTTGGTGGAGTTCAAATGGGGATTCCAGAGGTATGCACTGGATGGCTTGGAACAAGTTGTGTAATAGCAAATCGGAAGGAGGGTTAGGTTTTCGGAATGTAGACGATTTTAATTCAGCCCTATTAGCCAAACAATTATGGCGGTTGATTACGGTTCCAAATTCTCTTTTCGCGAAGGTGTTTAAAGGGCGGTATTTTCGGAAATCCAATCCCTTGGAAAATATAAAATCATACTCCCCATCATATGGATGGCGTAGTATCTGTTCAGCTAGATCTCTGGTTAATAAAGGACTTATTAAAAGGGTCGGATCGGGGACATCCATCTCAGTTTGGGAGGATCCCTGGATTCCAGCTCAATTCCCGAGACCAGCAAAGAGTAATAGTTCACTTGTTGACTCATTGTTAAAAGTTAACAATCTTTTGGATAGTCGGTCGAATTTTTGGAACATTGCTCTCTTAGAAGAGATATTTGATCCAGAAGATGTCGCCCTAATAAGTGCCCTACCTGTGGGTGCGCCAACTAAGGAAGATACACTAGGTTGGCATTTTACAAAATCCGGAAAATATACAGTCAAATCGGGATATCATACCACAAGGTTGGAAAGGTTGGAGACCAATTTATCCTTGATTGGCCCAGATATCAAACCGTTAAAAGCACATTCTTGGCAAGTGCAATGTCCGCCTAAGATACGTCATTTCTTATGGCAAATCTTAACGGGTTGTGCACCAGTTACGGAAAATTTGCGGAGAAGATGAATTGATTGTGACACAGGCTGTGCCAGATGTGGCGAACCAGTGGAAACAATCAATCATACACTCTTTCAGTGCCACCCGGCACGACAGGTTTGGGCACTTTCCGAGATTCCTATGAGTGTTGATGAATTAGAGAAAAGAGAATTTAGAATTTTTGAAAATACCTTAAAACCGGAATTACGCAAAATCGAAATTGAGGGATGTTTGGTTTTCTTCCGGTTTGTATCGGTAAATAAATCTCTCATCCGGCCCAAGTAAAAATTGTGATAACGGCCTAAGTTCAGTAATCTCTCTTAGTGGTCGAACTCCGATTTCAATTGATTTGTTTTCTATTGGTTTGGAGTTGCAACAGCAATTGAACCGAGCTGGTCTTCTTTACTTCGATTTTTGCCCAATCTTTGTCTCTATCAACGACAATGAAACGATGGTATGTTTTATGAACAATTGTTATCTCTTTGAATTCTTTTTCTATCAACTGTTCTAGGGTTCATTTAAATTGTTAGTTCCAAACCAATTGATTCATGTTTTTACTTTTGGGTATTTGAAAGTTTGAGAAATGGAAGTGGTGTGAATGAGGACAGGATCAGTGACTTGCCTGAAGCTCTCCTTCTGCAGATACTGTCTTTACTTCCAGTAAAAGATGTTGTTTCCACTAGTGTTTTGTCTAAACCATGGAGGTCTCTCTGGAAGCTGGTGCCCAAACTCAATTTTGATTATGAAAACAATCAAAGTGAACACGATACATACTCAGAGATTGTTTGCAGGCTTTTGCTTTCCAATAAAGCTCCTGTTCTTGAGAGTTTGCATCTCGATTTTAAGGCTGGCAAGTGTCGTGCTGTTGATGTTGGGATGTGGATTGGAATTGCATATGCACGCCATGTGCGTGATTTGGTACTCCATGTTATATCTGAGAAAGGGTATTTCACATTTCCTAGAGAGCTTGACACTCATGAGTTGGGTCTTTGTTGATGTCCCTTCTCAAGTTTGTCTCAAGTCTCTTAGAACTCTGCGTCTTGAAAATGTGGAATACAAAGATGATGAAACATTTCTTAACCTTTTATCTGGTTGTTCTAATCTTGAAAATCTGGTTGTGTCTCGAGGAGATCTACGGAATGTGGAGACTTTCACCATTGCACGGCCATCTTTGTAGAGACTAACAATTAATGATTACAATGATGAACAAGAGTTTGTGAGCTATGTGATAAATGCTCCCTCTTTGAAGTACTTGAAGATTCAAGGGATTAATGCTCTCCAGTCTTTTCTGATTGAGAACGCACCAGAGTTGGTGGAGGCAACTATTATTGATGTCTCTAAGATAATCAATGAGAAGCTTCTAAAATCTCTCACTTCAGTCAAACCTCTTTCCTTGGCTTTATCACCCTTGGAGGTAAGGTTTTCTTGCAATTATTCGGGTCACTTGTTGTTATTAGATTGTTTCTGTACTAATACTGCCTCATGTATAGATTAAGTTTCCAACTGGTAGTATCTTCTATCAGTTGGTATCTTTGGAGCTATATACAGATAAAGAAGAGTGGTGGAATCTACTTGTGCTCATGGTCGATAGTTCTCCTAAATTGCAAGTCCTCAAGCTCATTGGTGTAAGCAAATGTTCACCTGTCAGTAATTTTTCCAAGTTGGTTTTAAATTTTGTGATCGATCTAATATTAGCATTACATTGTGTTTCCCCTTCGTTGGTCTCAGAAATGGTATGGTGTAAAAAAAACCTTTAGCCATTAGGAATTGGAATCAACCAAAGAATGTTCCTGGATGTTTGTTGTTTCATCTCGAGACATTCATGTGGAAAGGCTGCAAAAGGTTAGGAGAAGACGAAAAGGTGGTGGCCAAATACATCCTAAGGAACTCAAATAGTTTGAAGAAAGCAACTTTCACCAGAAAAATCTATGAAGAGAACAATTCTCAAGACATGGTTGAGAATCTTGAGATGGTGGAGGAATTGGAAAGTGTGGTCAGGGCTTCAAATTCATGCCAGCTTGTGTTCGAATGTAACTTAGACATATTACGAATGTGAAGGATTGGAAAATGTGGTCATGGCTTCGACGCCAAGTGCCAACTTGTGTTCAAAGAAACTGATAACCCATGCAAGTACCAAGTATTATAAACGTCTTATTCAACTCTGTTTTTAAATTCGTATTGGTTTTTAGATGTTGAGTTATAGTATGTTTAACCGGTTCAAAATTCTGAACTTTATGTATTGTTAAGGTTATACAATCTTGGGTTTAATTTGTGTGTTTATTATTATTATACAATAGCCGAGAAATGACACATATTATTATTTAAATAATCGATAATGTGTTTACATAAAAAAAAATGAAATTTGGAATGAAATATGAATTTGGAATCGATAACGTCAGAAATGACACATAACTAATAGATAAGAGAAACAAAAGTATATCCAGACGTGTACATATTTTAGTAGTTTAATTTTAATATTCTATCAAAATATATTTATAATTGTTTTATTAATAGCAAAATCTTTTATAATATAAAACAAGTCAGAGAAATGACATTATATTATTTTTCATATTTCGTTCCAAATTCTATCTTATAAACTCTTTGTATTATTGAAGTATAAAACAAATTCTATACTAATATATACTATATAAAAGTGAATATATTGATATTGTGTGTGATTTGTTAAATATACCCTTTTTCGGCAGTTAAGTTTACTTGGGATAGTTTTGGTGGTTTTAGTATCTAAGTTCTCTTATATACCAGAATCAGACCAACAAAGAAATGTCTTTGAGTAACTGATAATTTGCAAAGTTTTTATTTTGCTGATTAGTTTAGAGCTGAGTTAAATTTACTTGGGATAGTTTTGATAGCTTTAGTATCTGAATTCTCTTATATTCCATAATCAGACCAACAAAGGCTTTGAATATTGATTTGAATCCCCTCCAGATTCTCTTGTTGGATCAGTTTAATTTTCCTTGCTTTTTCAGAGCCACGTTCAATCCGGATCAGCTGTGGTGCTCTTCAAAGTGTCAAATCGTCACCAAGTTAAAGACTGTGGCACAAGGATACAACTTTTACAAGAGGATTATCTACCAATGCAACAACACTCAGTAACATCACTCCATCCTTGAAAACGATGCATTATTTCCCATAATCTGCTGGACCAACCAACTGTTATCACCTGGTCAGAGTGCAAGTGGGCTACTATTCTGTCAGGATCTTCTTTGAACTGGTTAACCATACATGTTTTAAGAAAAAAAAAACCATTTTCGACATATCTATTGAAGGAACTTTGGTTTCAACTTTGATTATGGGCTAGACTAAGAAGGATGACCAAGTGTTTGTTGAAGCTCTTATCTTTGTCCTCAATCGGACATCAACCATTTGCTTCCATACTAGTCAAGGAGATCCAACAATTCTCTCTATCGAGGTCTTAGAAGTTGACGATGAAGCATACATATAAAGGGGTGATCCTCAGAACAATCAAAATTTAAATTTTGGCGTGAAGAAACCTAAATTTGATTATGATTACAGTGGAGATGTATGAGGTGGCAACCAACTTTGGAGTATATCTACATCTTTGGGAAGAAAGGCTTATTCTAGGATAGTAACGGAAAACGCTATCGAGCATGCTTCAACCTCTCCAAATCTTCATCCTTAGAGAATATATCAGTCAGCTCTAATTAGATATATAAATTATGCAACTATATGAAAGTTGATATACTCAGGAATTGAAGCAGAAAGCTGCTCTGGAAAATTTCTGGTAAATTCTTGATTGTCCCACGTTTTGTTAGATTTAAAGATTGATTGTCCCACGTTGTCTCAATCTAACCTCATTGTTGTTTTTTTTTCCTTTTTTGTTTTCTTAGGAAACGCATCCCACCATCTAATTCACCAATTCTCCGTCCCCATTATGGGACCCTTAAAGATCTTCTTAACGAGATGGATCACTCGAGGGTATTATTTTATACATTTGAAGTCTCAACATCTTCTATGTATCTTGGGTTTGGCTTAAAGTTTTCTTTTGCTATGCTTGCAGAATCACTTGGCTGACATCCTGTCTGTCTTAAACCTTGGTGAGTGTGACAAGGCTTCATATCTTGACATAGTAGATTGGCCAGAGTCAGGAGGAAAATCAGTTAATAAGTTGAGCATGAACGAATTGGAGGCGGAGCTTAGGAAACATAAGTTGGAAGAGAAAGGAAATCGATCAGATATGGCATTGCGTTTAGCTTTATACATTCGGAAGACTGAAAATGGGTATTTTCGAAAGCTACGAGGTAAACCAATTCCTGAGTTGATGAATTCGTTGATATATAAGTTATATGAAAGTTGATTTTTCAAACTAACTATGAAAATATAAAAACTATACAAATTTGGGACATTGAAGTAACAATAAAACAACAAATAGATTTGCAACTTTGCAAGGTCACTTTGCAACCAAGAAAATATGCAAAGACACATGTTTCGTTCATAGGTGTAAAGTGTAAACTTATTTGAAATACAGAGGTTGAGAATTTCTAAACTTTGTGACATACCACAATCATTTTTATTTTTGATTTCCAACTGTTCTTAATTTTCATCAAAAAACCAAAATTGAAATTTATGATGGGATTTACCCAGTGGTTTTAGAAATTCTTTCCAAAATCTGAATTTTGTGAATGTCCAAATTATGTTTGAAAAAATATATTTTGCCATCATAAAAACACGTCTTGTACACTGATTTTTGTTCAATGTACAACTGAATTTGACTATGCCAACTATACTGCATCTGCAAAAAAACAAATTATCATCACAACTGTTTTTCATTGCCGAATAAAATCTAAACCATAGATATCAAGTAGTCAAGTAGATTAACAATATCAAAGAAATGAATCAACCAATTTGATTTTACTAAGATTGTCGAATCTAGCAAAACTTCCACATATTTAAAAAGAAGCCGCAATTAACAAAAAAAAAAAAAAAAAAGATCAAGGCACGAGCCCAACCTTTTGAAGTTTTCGATTCGTTTCTCGATGATAAGCAAATTTCTAAGTCAATGAGCTATAATACAATCGGACAAGTGATTATGAAAACCTAAACTAGTGATATATCAATAGTAATCTGAATTTGGTGAATGTTCAAATTTTGTTTGAAAAATTCTATAGTTTGCCGCAAGAAAAACAGGTGAAAGTTTGAAAATTGTAAACTAATGATCTTACATTATTTCAATTTCAAATCAATTCCTATTATCTAAACATGTTCTACCAATAATCACTTACTTTACAAAAGATCTTAATTAAAGCTCTTACAATATTTTAATATTTTTTCTCCCTTAAGATCAAACTTCAAAAATGCACCCTTGCATATGCCCTTAGCGAACCTATTAAATATTCCTTATAATATTAATGAACCAATAGTAAACCAATTAAATCAGTTTTTGATTTCTTAAACCGGTCAAGAACTAAACCCTAAAAATCAAGTGTTTCGTCCCCAAATTTTGTATCTGTGCGATTCTGAGAGTTCCGCAAGTGAATGATCGATGAGTGATACTCTTGTTCTTCACTGATCGATAGTATTCAAGGACAAATTTTGAATATTGGGTACGAATTGGATCAGATATATTGGTCGAATCGCTTCAACGCTTTGCATTGTCATGAATTCTCTGATAATCCGTAGGTTCGTGGGGTTGCAGAAATGGCGTAACTTGAGAGTTTCATTGCAAAATGGATCTTCTTTTTCCAATTCGTTTTCTTCTGCTAGTGCTGCTGATGTGAGCCCTAAAGATGGTGGAAAAGGGGAAACCTTTAAAGCTTCGTCATTCCTTGATTCACTGCGTAAAGTCAATGCTGATTCGGTTCTGGATCTTCTTAGAAGTTATGGGTTCACAGATTCTCAGATCTCCAGCATCATTAGGAGTGATCCACAAGTGCTTATAGCCAATACTGCGACATCCCTTGGTTCAAAGCTTGAGTTTTTGCAGGCCAGAGGAGCTTCAAGCTCTGAGCTCACTGAGATTGTTTCTACAGTTCCTAAAAGCTTGGGGAAGAGAGAGGGCAAAGCTATCAGCAGATACTATGATTTCGTCAAAGTCATTATAGAAGCAGATAAGAGTTCCAAGTATGTAAAGTTATCTCATTCTTTATCACAGGGTAACAAGATCAGAAATGTTTTGGTTTTGAGAGAATTGGGTGTGCCTCAAAAGCGGTTGTTACCTTTGCTCATCTCCAAAGCGCAGCCCGTGTGTGGAAAAGAAAAATTTGATGCATCACTCAAGAAGGTCGTTGAGATGGGTTTTGATCCAACCACCTCAACGTTTGTGCACGCTTTGCATATGCTTTACCAAATGAGCGACAAAACGATTGAAGAAAAAGTTGAATTCTATACAAGTGTAGGTTTCACTGTGGATGATGTATGGGCAATGGTCAAGAAGTGGCCACGCTCTCTGACACACTCGGAGAAGAAGGTAGCCAACTCCATTGAAACATTTCTTGGTCTAGGATTCAGCAGAGATGAGTTTTTAATGATGGTCAAGCGGTTTCCTCAATGCATTGGATTTTCGACACAGTTAGTGAAGAAGAAGACTGAGTATCTGGTGAAGGCTGTGGCTTCAATCCCTCAAGTAGTTGGATACAGCCTAGAGAAGAGGACTGTCCCAAGGTGTAATGTAATTAAAGTTCTCATCTCAAAAGGATTGCTCGAAAGTGAACTCCCTGCAATATCGTCTGTTTTGACAAGTACTAGTGAGAAGTTTTTAAATTGTTATGTTAGGAAACATGATGACAAGCAGCTTGTGGCTGAGTTGATGGTTATCTTCTCTGGAGATCGTGTTTCACTCACCGATCAGAAGACACGCCTAGAACAATGAGCAACGTTAAGGATTGTTTTTTGTTTTCTGTTAGGTTTAGATTCATTAGTGAATCTTGATGCTTCACTGTGGGAAGTAGAAAATAGCTTTTGTGTATGAGTGTCTGAACCTTTTATCCTGAAGGATGATGAATCAGTCTTGTATGAAAAAATCTTTACAATTAGGAGGATATTGTTCACTCAATTTTGTTCCTCTAAATTATATATCTTTGTTCCTCTTGTTAATATGAATTGTGGTAAAGATCTTTCTGATGTTCTTTGTTGTGTTTTGAGAATTAAACAGAGCATAAGAAATAATTCATTTTACTAATTTCTTAGCAAAAATCTTTTACTTTTACTCTTACATCTTTAGCAGGATTTGGTAGACATCTCTGTGAGGAGTAAGATCCACTTGCAAACGATGGAACAGTTTATCCAAAGAACGATGGAACGGTTTAGAGCATTTCCATCGGGTAGAAACTCTGAAAGTTTCTCAAAAAAAAAAAAAATTATTATTTTAAGATTGTAATTTTTTTTTCTTTTTTTTATTAATTGGACCATTGAAACTATGACATGTGGCATGACATCAGAGAAACAATTTCTCAAAATGTCTGTGCAGAGAAACGTGTCTGCTTTATTTCTCTTCTCTCTCTTCTTTTTATAATTTTTTATTAATAAATGTCTCTTCAAGACATCCTTGATGGAGATGCTCTTACATCTCTGTGGTAAAGCAGCCTATAATTTGTTGGTGCACTGGGTTCTGAACCCACACTACGCGTGGGTCTATTTTTAGAGTTTTTAATAAAATTTTGTGTGATTAGTAATATTTATTAATTTTTTTGAAATATATGTTTTTATATTTCTACTTATTGTTACTGTTAATAGTTCAAATTCTTTGAATTTTAAAATTACCATGACAAATAACAACTCAAAAAAATCTAATACAACTTTTAGGTTTTTACAACATTTATCAAAAGTATATATTTTTTGTTTAATAGCTCTCTCTCTCTCTCTTTAGCTTTAGATATTTTGGATGACCAGATTTTTTCATGAAATAAATAAATTGTTTTATAGGGTCTAACTTCGACGAATTTCTCATTTTTGTATGCGAAAAAATTCACTATTATTTTTCGTCTATATTCACTGCATTAGTTAGTACAACTCTTCTAAATATAAAATCCTATACAAAAGTATACTCATAAGCTTATTTATACTTTCTTTTTAACAACTCATATTTTTCTTACATTCTTTTCAATATGTATATGAATTTGTGATATAAGTCTTTATGCTGAAATATATTCTTTTTAATAAGTTATATTTTTAGAATAAATAGAAAATTTCTAATTCTAAAATAATGTACTTAATAGGAATTAGGAACAAGTTTCGAAGATAAGAAAATTATGAAAATTTATTTATAAAAAAGTATTAACATAATATAAAAAAAATATTTGGAAAATTGGAAACTTTTCTAAATATATAATAAAAATATGAAGTTTTTCTTTTTTTAATTTTATTAAATTTACAAACGAAAGTATCTAAAAATATGGAAACAATTAAGCTATACGTATTTTGATTTTTGACCACAATAACCATTAACGGTTTTAAAGTTTATGAATTTATAAAAAAAAATATATATGTTGAGAAACAAGAGAAAATTAACATTAAAATACGCTGAAGCAAAAGACATATAAATTTGTTATCGTAATATCTAGAAAACTATAAAGTATAAAGAGTATCTAAAACACTTCTAGGAAGAATCTCTATGCCAAAAACGAATATTTTTGGTATTTTGAAATTTGAATGATCAGTTGTACACTTATTCCCTTGTGTATATCTTTAAGAACTAGGATATGACCTGCGGTACACCGCGGTACACCGCGGTACACCGCGGATTAATTATTTAATTTTTTTATTTTTTATAAATTGATGAATTTGTTGTGTATAATATTTTTTGTTGTACACCGCGGGTCAAATGCGTTGTAACTAAAAAAAAAAAATTAAGTTGTATTTGTTTTGTTTAGTATTTAAGATTGTATAAATGTATTTTGATTTGTTAATCTAGGATTTTACCCGTGGTATATTGTCTCGTATTAATATCGACCCAAATCTGTCCCACCATATAATCTCATCCTGTGAAATTATACATTATTTGTTTTTTTTTAATAACCTTTTTATTTAAAAGACATATAATTCGAGTCAATTTAAAAGTTTGCTTTCAAATGGTTTCCAAAAGTATATATTTTCAAAGTGTGTGTTTTTGGACCAACCCATAAAAACAATTTATAATTGTATCTTAAAATACTAAATAATTTTATTTTGATTTGTTAATTTTAGAATTTCACCCGTGGTATACTGTCCCGTTTTAGATAATTGTATAAATTAAGAAAAAATCCGAATGACTCAATTTCGGGTAAGAATAAAAAACGACATGATTAAATGCGCAATTTGTTTATCAAAATTGTTAATATAGATTACACACATATTTTTTTTATCGATTGAATAATATATGTCCGTTTTAAAAAATTTGAATCATAACATATGCAGAAAAAAAAAAATTTATTAACTATATATATTTTATAATAATTTAAAATAATATAATATAAGATCAAATAAAAGTAAAATGAGAGTCATATATTTATGTTTAAATTAGGTAGAGATGTTTTAGGAAATTAACTCAAATTTGTTATATTAGCATTAAATCATCATATTTGATTTCTTTTACCTATAAAAATCGTAAAAACTATACCATAAATAAAGAGTTTAGATATAGTAATTAGTTGAGAATATATATATCTATACTAGTATTTTTGCAACACTTTGGTGACGGGTGGGTAAAAATGCTTCTGGGTTAATCGGATATCCGACCCGTTTTTTAAATTCCTTCACAAAAAAATACTTAGATCGGGTTAAATAAAACCAAACTCATACACCGGATATTCTATATTTAATAATGTAGATATTTAGAAGATTTGATTAAGATTTAGAATTATGATTCTCTTATCATATTTGTTTGATTTGTTTTTAACTGTTTTGAATCATCATATAATACATAAGTAAAAAAAAAATCAATTTTTTTTCTGCATATACTGTGATTTGAAATTTTAAAAACGGACATATATTATCCAATTGACGAAAATGTGTGTTCAACGTTCTATATCGATTAAAATATTTAGACAATGATTCAGAATCATATCATAAATAAGATCAACACTAATAAAATAAATGAGTTTTGTTATTCTCGAAAATCCATTTGCCACATACGAGAATCACCTGATCCATCATGGTGAATTTCAAAAAACGTGTGTTGGCTGTCGTCTAAGAGATAGAGAAACGAGATAGAGAAACGGTTAGGATAGCCCAAAACCCTAGGAAAATAAGGTAAGTTAGATTATCTCGTCATTTATTATTTTTCAGTTATGGAAATTCAAAACAAAAAAGTCTGTCGTGTTTAAAAAGTCTGTCATGTAGTCCATCATGAAAAGTCTGTCATCAAATATGTATAAAAAATATGTCATAATATGAAGAAAAATTAAAATCTGTCATTGCGTAAAACATATCTGTCATCACTATATGAAGTCATTCCAGCAATTTCTTTTTTCATCACTAAATCTGTCGTAATGTGATAGTTTTCTTTGAACTAAACCTAATTCTGTCGTAATGTAAATAAAATCTGTCATCACAGAAATATTTCATTTGCGATTGTATGTCAATCTAGCAATTTTTTTTTTGTATGACAAATCTGCTATCACTCGACAGTTGTTTTGTTTAAAAAATAAAAACTGTCATAACATCAAAAAAATCTGTTATCACTACTAAGTCATTCTAGTAATTACTAGTAATTATTTTTCCAAAAACAAACCTGTCACTTGATGACAGATATTTTTATGAAAATTAAAATTTTGAGGCCACTATGAGTCTATGAACATAAATCTGCCACCAATTTTAATAAATCTGTCAAAGTGATGAAAGTCTGTGGTGTTAAATTAACTCTGTCACAACCTATTAAATTAAGTTTGTGAGAGATAAAAAATCTGTCACAGAAAATCTGTCGTTGATAAATAAGTCTGCCATTTAAAATAAACATGTCATAACGAATCCAGCAGACTTTTAAAAAACCAAAAAAATATCCTAAAATTTTTTTCTCACGTTTTTCGAAAAATTTTAGGGGTAAATTTGACCTTTTTTTCTAACAAAGAGAGCAAGTGTATTATCGTCATGAAAATAACCAGTTTAACCCCCATATTTTATGAGACATTCTAGTAATTAAAGTCATTATTTGGGTCAATCTAGTAACTTTCCCTATTTAAAAAAAGCATTCAACATGCACACAGCGCACACATATCACATCAGGCTAAACTAGTAATAGTTAGTTTACATTTTCTAATAAAAAGGGAAGATTTATGTATACCACGGACTTGAATCTTGATTATCATCAAATGTTTTTTCCTCTAAATAAATCAAACACATTGTATATCGTATATGTGGCACCACTAAAACACGAGCAAACATTATGTTAGGATTTACCAACATTTGAACTAGTATTTTACAAATAAACTTCTTAGTTTTTTTTAAAAAAATCTTTATAACTCTTCAATTCAAAGCATCAAAATGTATAGTAAAATCAATCCCAACTACTTGGCTTAAAAAAGATAGTACATGAGTCTTGATAGTCACAATCATTTTTTTATCTGGAAAAATATCGAGTCTATTTAAGCACGTGAAACAAAAAGTTAACCACATGTTCGTTCTGTTAACAAAAATTTAACGGTATGTCCGAAATGGCCAAGTTAATGAAACTTAACTATTCTATCAAAAAGTCAAACCAATTAAACTTTACGATTTAATTAATTACATTTCAAAAGTTCATTTTTTTTCGTCCCAAATTTAAAAGTATGGACGTTTTTTTTTGGACATTTTTCCCTAAAAAAACACTCTAAATTAAAAGGAAAACTGTTTATTAATTATTATCATCTTGACATCACAAATCTGTGATAGTCCTTAGAAAGAAGATTACATATGAGATTTAATACGTAAACTTGATCGTGGGGTGTTACAACGAGAACAAACACATTGGCTGAAAATACATTGTGTTACACGACAACCCGGACATGTATCGTGACAAGTATTGTCGTTGTTGCAAGACCCTCCACGTTGTATTGTTATATCTCCACTAATTCTTGCTTCTCCCTCCAATAAACCTATATATAATCATAAAAAAGAAGAAAACATTAAGATATATATACACATAACATAGTTTGAATCATTACGAATATATGATGCACTTATGTTTCACTTTCATATTCGTTTCTTATTACGAATATGATCATCTTGATATGAATTGATTTGCCCCTCTTTTTTTTTTTTTACAAAACAAATATTTTGTTTCTTTGGCTTTGTTGTTAAAGAAGATATAAACTATATATTAGGAAAAAAAAACTATATATAAGAAAAACAGTTAACTTTCATGTGGACAATAATTATTATCATGAAAAAAATAAAGAACACTATGAAATTGCGATGAAACTAAATTTAGAGTTGAAAGATGGACTCACATGAAAGGGACAATAAGAAGGCAATAAACACAATTTTCCTGAACACCATTTTCTCTATTATTGATAGTATTGATTCTCATTATACAAACGTGTATATATACATATGTTACGCTGATTTCTTGCCATATACATTATTGATTCTCATGAAATTTTGATTTGTTTAATATATTGCAACGGCAAGTTTAAGGCAGGAGATTTGGAAGATTCTCATAGATTTTGGACATGAAATCTATAGTTATGACTTTTGAAAGAAAAAATCTCGGATTACCAAGTTTGAAATATTTATTAAGATATTCTAATCATGATTTTTTAAGTAAATATATAGTCTTGTACTTATGTTTTTAAAACTAGGATATGACCCGCGGTACACCGCGGGTTAAATATTTTTGTTATTTATATTTTTTAATAAAGGAAGATAGTTGTGTATAGTTTTGGTTGTTGTTTGTGTTGATAGATTATTTTGGTGTGTTTTAAAATCGTTTTAAATTTAGTTAACTCTAATAGTATTTTTTCTTTTATTTATATGGTTTACATAATAATTATTTTTTAACTTTTTTAATACTAAACAGTAGAATCGTGGATTCAAATGTAGTTTAGTGTAGCAGCAAAATAGGGTAATTATTTTGGTTTATGTTAACAGTATTTATGTTAACAATATAATAAGTTGTATTTATGTTAAGTAGATAATAAGTTAGATGTAGTAATGATTTGTATTATGAAATTGTAATCTAGTTACGATAAACTTAAACTACAAAGCCCAATACGTAAAATCGAAGCCCAAACATTAGAAACCCAACAGAAGCATTATTGTTTTGGACCTTTGGTAAAACAAAAAAACAAAATGAAATATTTACTCAGATGTTAACCAAAAGTTCGAATATTACTAGAATATCATACATTTTTTAAAAATTACTCATATGTTTAGCGTCTTTGTGTAATTACAATTAACACCCTTGATTAGTTTTTTTTTTTTTAATCCATTTTTAATTAAGAAATGATTAACGAAAATTATGTTAATCCACGTCATTAAAAGAAAAACAAATTAAAGCCACGTCATTAACGTCATTAAGAGAACCTTTCGATTTCCCTCTCTGTCACTGTTCATCTCCGAAAAAAAAAAACTGAAAAAACTTTTTCTTTCTCCGACGGAAACGCGATTCCGACTAAGACTAAGAAACCCTAATTCCGGCCGAAACTCTTAACTCTCTCGTTCTCTCCGTCGCATTTCGTCTCTACTCAAGTCGGGACCTTTTACTTCGTCGCCTCACCTCAAGTCGGGACCATTTCGTCTCAACTCAACTTGTTTAAGGTATGTGTCGAATCTTTATTTTGGATTTTCCGACATTTTTCCCGCATCTAAGTTCAATAGCGAGTGATATCCGTGATTGAAACTGTTTTCCGAAAACTATCGCGAAGAAATTGAGGGTTTTTATCGACGCTTATTACAGCTGATTTTCGCCAACGTTGATTTTCATATGGTGGCTAATTTGTTATATCTATTCGATTCCATGGCTGAGTTTTTGTTTGCTTTAGACTGATTTATGATTTATCAATGCATCTATGGCTGAGTTTGTTTTATGGTGTGGCTGAGTTTGTTTTACGTTGTGGCTGAGTTACTCTATGCTTACGACTGAGTTATGGTTTATCTGCTCAACTGTGGCTGAGTTTGTTTTATGTTGTGACTGAGTTACTGTATGCTTACGGCTGATTTATGGTTTATCAGATGGCTGAGGTTATTTCTGAAGAACAACCAAGGGATTACCCTCCAAGACTTTACGCAGAAGGGGAGTCTATTCTGGAGAATAAATTGTTAAATCACAATATCAAGATGGGAGATGTCCCTGTGATTATAGAATCAATAGGACAAGATGCGTGGAATGAACTGAAGGGGTCACCTATTGGAATAATTGCTAAGCTAGCTGAAAGCCAATTCGTGTGGTCTGGTAAGACTGTACATTTTCTACTGTGTAGACAGTTAAGAATACACAAGAAGGAGATTTGGTTTCTAGTTGGTGGTCAACCTATCAGGTTTGGCTTGAACGAATTTGGTCATATCACGGGGTTAAACACAGGTTCAATCCCTACAGAAAAGTTTGAACCTAAAGCTGACTACAAAGCGTTCTTCAGTGAATTGAATGTGCCTGGTGGTGAAGGTCCAAAGTTAGATGAACTGAGGGCAGGATTACTAGTGTGCAGGACATGGACTCCTGAAAAGCGTAAGTGGTTGGGGCTGTTGACTCTTCAAGCCATTGGACTGTATGGCTTGCATCATAACTCTAGAATACCATTTGAAAGTGCGAAAAGAGTTTTTGATGAGGAAGCCATGAACACTTATCCATGGGGTCGGTCAGCATTTGAAGCCCTGGTTAATTCTATAAAGATGTTGAGGCCTGTTGGAAAGACGTACACCGTCAGTGGTATGGTTTACGTGTTACAGGCTTTGGCGTATGATTCAGTCAAATGCTTTGGAGAGCGATATGGGAGAGTAGTCAACAAGGATGAGATACCGTTGCTTCGTTGGGGTGGAAACCGTACACGTAAAACAATGGAATTGACCATTGCTGAAGATATCAAAGCGCATGGTGAGGTAAGGTTTAGGCTCTGTTATGAAAGTTACTGACTGAGTTATGATAGTTACTGACTGAGTTATGTTTTAGAAATGGCTGAGTTATATTTTGTGATGGCTGAGTTATCGTTTTTGATGACTGATAGTTACTGACTGAGTTATGTTTTAGTAATGGCTGAGTTAAATTTTGTGATGGCTGAGTTATCGTTTTTGATGACTGAGTTATGATTTATGCGCTGGCTGAGTTATATTAGTGTTGGTTAGTGATGGCTGAGTTATAATTATTGATTTACTAATGGGTTTTATAATCTCTTATGTTATAGCTGCGTGTGAGTAAATTGGTTATGAAGGATGATGTCAGAGAGCTATTTCATACGTGGCCAGATGAAGAAGAGGACCCAGCACTTGATAATTTGATCCGAGATATACATGAGGATAAGTTTGTTAACGGATATTGGGATGTGAAGAAGACTGAGAAGAAGAGGAAAAATGTAAATTCTAATGCAGCGGGTGACTCTGAATCTCCTGCAAAGAGGCAGAAAGTCCACAATGTCAAGGATGTGATCAACAGTGATGGTGTTGAATCTGGTGAAGGAGATGCAGAAAGAAGAAGAAGAAGAAGAAGAAGAAAGAAAAGGTAAATGATATGGTATGTAGTGAGTTTATATTTGATGTGATGTTTGGGTAGCTTGTTTATGCGTTTTTGTGTATGTGTTCCAGGTTGGTAGTGCGGAGGACGATGTTCTGGAAGATGTGTCTGTTAAAACATTCGTGGATTTGGTGAAGCAATTAAACTCAAGGTTTGACACCGTTGATACAAGCATCAAAGAAGTGTCTTCAAATATGGAGAAGGTGATTGGAGATAGAGTAGAAGCGAGGATGGATGAAAAGTTTGAATATATGGAGAAGGAGTTGAAACAGATGAAAGAGCGTCTGAATGCAATTTAGCAGGGGGTAGGGAAATCTGGTGAAAACGGTGAGGAAAACTCAGCCTTCAAAGAAACAGAACCTCCCGAAAAGCCGACGCAAGTCAACCTTTTGCTGAATCAAAAAGAAAAAGCAACACCAAAAGGTCCAGCGAAACCTCCACAAAACCAGTCTGTTACTAGTCCTCTGGTAAGCTAACAGTGCCAGACATATGTATAAATACATTGCGGCTGAGTTATTATTATCTTAATAACCTAGTAGCTGAGTTTTCACTATATTGATCACATAATGGCTGAGTTATCCCCTTACGGCTGAGTTATCATTATATTACGGCTGAGTTAGCATTATCTTAATCACATTATGGCTGAGTTATTATTATATTAATCACCTAACGGCTGAGTTATCTTTATCTTATGGCTGAGTTATCGGTACGTTTATGCAGGCGAAGGATATTGTCGATGTTGAGAAGGACATTGGTATTGCTGGTGTCAGTAAGAATCTGGAAAAGGAATTTGCTAATGTCATTGATGGCAAATCTGCTATTGATTTCATAGAGACGTTACCTAATAATACTAGGGTATTACGCTCCAAGAAAATTGACACAGAGAAAATCGCAGCGGGAAAGAAGAATACCGGCAAGGATAAGCCCGCCAAAGATAAGGCCCCCAAAGTTCAGGCAGCAGTCGGACGTAGAAGAGGTAGGAAGCCTTCTTCTACAACGGTTAAAAAGGTGGTACGAAAACTAGCTACTGCTCCGGCGGAGGGAGGAGCTGCTCTTGATGAGAAGAAAGAGGCTGCTGATGTCCCCGACAAAGATGAGGAAGTATTGGAAAAGGCTGGCATTAAAGGTGACAATGACGTATGTGATGTCACAGACCAGTTGCTAGCTGGTAACGAACGCACGTTACCTGAGTCTGAAGATGATGAAGAGGAACATATAAGGATTGAAAGAATCAACGCTCTAAGGAAGGAGAGTGTCAAGCTGTCTCCGGATGGGAGTGCATTGAATCCACTCTCTAATGTCTCTGAACGGATATTTCCTCATATCGGAGACAACGGACTGACGTGCATGAGGAAGAATTGTGTGCCTTCAGCTGGAATATATGATCCTCTGTCACCAGTTGATCCGGCCAAATTGCAGAAACTGAAGGAAATGATGGCCCCATTCAAGTATGACCCTCTATACCTTTTAATTACGGCTTGTTTTACACTATTTATGTATATTAACTTGTGTTTATCTGTTAGGCATCTCCCATTGGGCAGGGCAACAGACACTGTTGATTTCTACAGAATACTCATCACCGAAAGAAAGGACTGGCCAGATCGAAAATATGGATGGCTTTACGATGACGTAAGTATAACATTATGGCTGAGTTATTGTAAGTATTGTGGCCGAGTTATTGGTGTGTTTTGGCTGAGGTATTGTAAGAGTTGGTGTTGTGGCTGAGTTATTGGTGTGTTTTGGCTGAGATTTTCTAGATAATGGTTGAGTTATTAGTGTGTTTTTCAACATTATGGCTGAATTATTGGTATGTTTTTCTACATTATGTCTGAGTTATTGTTATGTTTTGTCTGAGTTGTTATTTTTTTCTTTTTTTTTTGTGTGCAGCATATTGCTGCGTATTTGAGGGTTCTTAGAAAGAGGTTCATCACGCGAGTTCCCTTCCCATTCCACACCAAACGCATTGCGTTTATAGACTCGTGGTTCGTGAGCTATTGGTGTAAAGAGTATGACCAGTTCAAGATAAAACCCGAGAGGATTAAATTCAAAGGCACCGCTTACGAGAGGCTGGTACACGGTTTGGAGCCAAAAGATCAGCAGACAAATATGAAATGGATAGAAGATGTGGATCACTTGTATATAGTTCACCAAATTGGAGGCAATCACTGGCTGGCGCTGGACGTGGACCTGGTTAAGGGGCACATTGATTGCTATGATAGCATCGTGGGGCATCATACCAAGGAAAGTGAGTTATCTGTGCTGGAGGCTTGTAGGCCGTTTACGAGGATGATTCCTCAGATGATGAATGAAATAATTCCTCCTGAAATCTATCCACCTAGGTTCGAGCAGTTTTCATTCAGAAGGAGGAATAAATCGAGGGTCCCTCAGAACATCCAAGTTGGAGACTGTGGCGTGTACGCGTTGAAATTTATCGAATGTCTAGCGCTTGGTGTAAGTTTCGTTGGCATCTGTGATGAAAATATTCAGGCTATACGGGTTAAGATGGCAACAGAGATCTATGATGAGGCACCTGACCTGCTCGCTGCGTTTGCTGTCCAATGATACATTATGATGATATGTAAAATATTAGTATTTCGAACATGTGATTGTCTTTTGTACTAACTATTTATGCTTTTGAGTTCTCGTGATGATTATGTATGAGGTTGATAATGCTTTGGGTTTGTGTGATGCGTCTGGATTGATGTTTATTAATTCGTTGTTTGGGTGAGATAATCTAACAACACGGCTGAGTTATGGTTTATTAGGAGTTTATTGTTGTCGAGTTATACAAATGTTGTATAACTCCCCACCTCGGATAACTCCCCACCTCGAATAACTACCCATTAACGTAGATATAATTCGTGATTTTCACTATAATCATAACTGATATGATATAAAGAGAAAAAAAGGGGAAAGCAGTGGAAAGGTTGCGTCTCTTAATGTTCCGCGGCAAAAAATGTACATGTGACGGCTGAGTTATATGCTTAACGGAAGACGAAAGGTTGCTTGACGGCTGACTTTAGAGTTAGAGTTTGATGTCTGGCTGTAGAATAATACGTAATGGCTGAGATATTTACGTTCTACGGCTGAGTTACGGAGATAATCTAACAACACGGCTGAGTTATGGTTTATTAGGAGTTTATTATTGTCGAGTTATACAAATGTTGTATAACTCCCCACCTCGGTTAACTCCCCACCTCGAATAACTACCCACTCAAGTTATCATTATACCTAGATACCCTTATACCTATTTTCCCTATATATATCTCTTCTAAATATAACTCTTGTAAAACAATTCTCTCTCGTCTTTTATCTTCTTGATTATTAGCAACTAATATAAATAATCTCTCTTGTCTTTCCTCTCGTCGATCATGGATGCATCAGGGTCTAGCAGCAAGAGGACGCGTGTTGAAGACGGTTCCCGCATCAGGAGGCGTACCGTGGAGATGCAAGAGCAGAAAGAACGTTTCGAAGGCATCATCTCTCTCATCAAACACAACATGAAAGAGACGGAGGAAGCCCACGCTTTGGATCTCACGTTGCGTGAGGAGAATGCGAAACTGGATCTCTTAAGGAAGATGATGAGTTTGAAGGACGGATTTAACGTGGAGGAGGAGTTCCAGATCGTGAAGGAGCAGGCAAGGAAGGCTTACGAGGAGAAGGTGGCATTCAACGTGACGGGGATCAACTGGGACAAAGTGGGGTTTAAGCCGACCGAGTTGTCGGGGTCGGAATCAGACTAAGAATGGAGATATCCATTCTATTTGTTTGTTTTTTTTTTTTTTTTTTTTGAATCTATGTTATTGATATGTTAATGAATCTATGTTACTGAATTTATGTCAAGTTATTCGAGCGATATGGCTGACTTAACACAGATGAATTCGTGGTTTAGCCGAGTTATTCCAGCGACACGGCGGACTTATGAGTAATTTTTGATGTTACGGCTGAGTTTTTATACATTTAACGGCTGAGTTAATATACATTTAACGGCTGAGTTATTATTGGTCATTAGGCAAAATTCAAACAACACTAACAAAAAGCATTACTAACAAAGCCAAATAAAATTCAAACATCACTAACAATACAAAAGACAATGGCTGATACGACACATACAAGCAATCCTGTCAATCCCCTGATGACGATGCGTTGACGATAAACTATTGTTTCCATTTCGTCAATCCTTTTCTGTAATCCAAGCTCAATCGAAATCTTCTCATCTTCTGTATTAATTGATGATATCTCCAAGTTTTGCCTCTCCAAATCACCACGAAGCTCCAAAATTGTCGCATTAAGTTCTTCAATCTTCTCAGTCTTCTCTTTAATTACAGATTGAGCCTCTGCCAAAGCCCTTTTCGGCCACCCTATGACCTCCTCGTCGAGCCACCTAAAGAATTTGCAGTGAGCATTACCACCTTCCTTGTACAACTGACACCCAAAGAACCTTCGATTTGGATTTTTATCCGTTTTGGATTTGAAGACCTTTGCCGGCAATCCACATTCACACAGTTTCCGAACTCCAGAATTACTCCCAAAGCTACTCGTCGATCCAGAGCTTACTTCCATCTTCTCTCGTTATTCGGAGACAGACGAAGAACCCTAATTGTTTATTTTGGGATAAATGTCTAATTGATGACTCTAGGTGTTCGGAAACTCACTAAATCAATATAGTCATGTATACTAATAAAACTACGTCGTTCGAGACATACCAGTACTGGCTGAGTTACAGCTGTCTTACGAACATCCCATTAATTTATACATATTAATATTCGAGATGACATAAAGTGGTTTTTCGGGAGACGCCATTAATAATTACTGACATATTCACCCGCAGACGGCAAGTCGTCGAATCAGTCATAAATGACAACATTTTTGAGAAAGTATTCAAAATAATTCAAATTTTTGAGTTTGGTATATCGGTTTATTGGATGAGTTCTAAAATGTGCAAACATGAGCTTATTTCATGATCATTATTTGGATAGTGAATATAAATAGTTAATTACATCTCATTAATCTGAGTAAATTACATGACTGTATCATAATGATCATGAAACACAGATTAATTCGTGGTTTGGCCGAGTTATATGCTTAACTGAAGACGAAAGGTTGCGTGACGGCTGACTTTTGAGTTAGAGTTTGATGTCTGGCTGTAGAATAATATTTACGTTCTACGGCTGAGTTACGTAACACATTAATTTCTAAATACGGAACACATTAATTAGATAAGTTTTAATAGCACCATACCATTATATCGACTAAATTCGTGGTCTGGCCGAGTTACGACAGCGTAATGGCTGACTTAACGTAGATTAATTCGTGGTCAGGTTACGACAGTATTAATAATAAAATTTAACAATGGAAATCTGAACATAGAAGTCATAGAAGTTCATAACAATGGAAATCTGATCAAATTTAACAAAAGTCATAAGGAAAGCTGATCATTACACGGAAGTTCAAAGAGGATACGACAGTACAAGGTAGTTTAACGACGAAACAATAGGGCAAATTCGGCAAACATATCGCATAAATTATCCCACACTATTAGATCCATCCACTCGGGCTTATCGCGACTACGCGCCCATATCCCAATAAACGCACGCATCTGGTCCCGGAATATCGTTCTAGCCACGAAATTGAACTGGGTCCAAACCGTGAATGTTTTCGTTGGATCCCACGTGTATTTACGCTACAATGAAAGAAAAGATCGTGAATTCGGTTTTTAGTTTGCTTTATATCAAATATCAATGCTTACCGCGAGGAGGATAAACCATCGTTCCTTAACATCGGCGGGAATCAAGTGATACGTCGGCCACTCATGGTGCCAGTTCTGCTTGAGTATCTCTGCAATCGCGACAGAGAGATCGTAATTGAACTTGAACCACGTAACAGTGGTTTTGTCAACCCAGTAACCAACACCCGGGTTCAGAACGGGTAGATCCTCCCGACCATTAGCGACAATGATCCCTAGAACATCGCTGAGAAACTTTCCTGTGATGTGAGGAAAAACGTCCATGTCGATTGGAAGATGTTTTCCAGGAGATATTTTGTGTAGGGGATTGGGGACGAAGACGAACGAGAGACCATGAGATGGAAAGAGACGAAGGCGAACTGATCGGATATAAATAGAAAAAAAAAGGGTAAGGTAGATGAAAGGTTTCGTCTCTTATTGTTCCGCGGCAAAAATGTACACGTGACGGCTGAGTTATATGCTTAACGGAAGACGAAAGGTTGCTTGACGGCTGACTTTAGAGTTATTAGATAAGTTTCAATAGCACCATACCATTATAACAATAAATATACATGTTTTTTTTTTGGTAAGTACAATAAATATACATGTGAATATACTGTTAAGATTTTATAAATCTGCGTAAATTACATGACTGCTAAGATGTGGATGACTTAGCACATATTAAATCGTGGTTTGGTCGAGTTATGAAAGCGTCATGGCTGACTTAACGTAGATTAATTCATGTTATTAGCAAGTCACGACTGAGTTAAGGTCAAGTTACGGCTCATTTATAATAAAATTGAACAATGGAAACCACGGGTAAATCAAGTGATAACAAAGGTCATACTAAAAGCTGATCACAGAAGTTCATAGCTGAAACGACAGTAGAAGGAAGTTTAACGACGGAACAAACGGCCAAATTCGGCAAACATATCGCATAAATTATTCCACACTATTAGATTCATCCACTCGGGCTTATCGCCACTACGCGCCCATATCCTCATCAACGTACGCATCTGGTCCCGGAATATAGTTCTAGCCACCAAATGGAACTGGGTCCAAACCGTTGATGTTTGCATTGGATCCCACGTGTATTTACGCTACAAAGAAAGAAAAGATCGTGAATTCGGTTTTCTGTTTTAGTGTGCTCTATATCAAATATCGATGCTTACCGCGAGGAGGATAAACCATCGTCTCTTAACATCGGCGGGAATCAAGCGGTACGTCGGCCACTCATGGTGCCAGTTGTGCTCGAGTATCTCTGCAATCGCGACAGAGAGGTCGTGATTGAACTTGAACCACGTAACAGTGGTTTTGTCAACCCAGTAACCAACACCCGGGTTTAGGACGGGAAGATCCTCCCGACCATCAGCGATAATGATCGCTGCTACTTCGCCGAAAAACTTTAGGTCGATGTGAGGAACAACCGCTTCCATGTCGATTGGAAGATGTACCGGATATATTTTGTGTAGGGGATTGGAGAGAAAGACGAACGAGAGACGATGAGTTAACGAACTGATATGATATAAAGAGAAAAATAGGGAAAAGCAGTGGAAAGGTTGCGTCTCTTAATGTTCCGCGGCAAAATGTACATGTGACGGCTGAGTTATATGCTTAACGGAAGACGAAAGGTTGCTTGACGGCTGACTTTAGAGTTATTAGATAAGTTTCAATAGCACCATACCATTATAACAATAAATATACATGTGAAAATACTGTTAAGATTTTATAAGTAATATTCATTTATTTTTCTTTTGGTAACGTAATTGGAAAACAAAAATTTACTTTTTTTGAAACAATTGTTACTTGTTTTTTTGGATGTGTTCATATGTAATAAGGTTTACTTATTACATGTGAATTATAACTCTATTTTATCTGCGTTTAATTTCGTGTGATATTAATTTGTGGTTTGGCCGAGTTTTTATAAAGATATGACTGACTTATCCTATATTAATTTGTGGTTTGGCCGAGTTAATATAAAGATATGACTGACTCATCGTATATTAATTTGTGGTTATATTAACACAGAGAAATTCGAGGTTTGGCCGAGTTATGGTAGCGACATACAGATTAATACCGACAGTACAATGCAGTACAAAAAAAAAAAAAACCAGACAGTACAAGGAAGTCCAAATAAAAAACCGAAATTAACTAAGCTCACAGATACTTGTTCAAGCTCTGATACTTCTTCTCTAGCGCTTCAAATTTCTCTTCCATAAGAAAGATCTTTTCTTCCTGAGCCTCGATGCGCTTCTTGGCTGCATCCAAATCCTGCTTCATCTCATTCTTCTCCTCCTTTATCTTCTCAAATTCGTCACACAATGCGACAGTCCACCACCTCATGAAACCGCAGCCACGACCAGGACCCTTAAAAATCATACATAACCCATATTACACCCCAAAATTAAAAAAAAAAAAAAAAAAGGAATCAGAACTCAAAATCAAGACCCAATAAATCTTAAAAGATGCCTACGTCTGAGATTTCATACGGACAACTGAAATAAAGTTTTCCTCTTGTATTAGGATCACGAGAAGTGGCAACGAGAACCGCTGCACTGCAATCACACGCGATCGGAACGCCCTTATCGCGCCTCCGGTTTTCGCCGTACCTCGTTCTCATCCTTATTTCCATACGATCCAGCTCCTACGTTACCACAAACACGACAGACAATATAAAGATATCTAAAGATTTGTTCGTCTCAGACGGTTGGGAAAAAAATACCTCATTTCCTTCAGAAGCAGTTTTCTCATCAACCCTAGAGTCGCCGCCTAGTAGAGATCTCTGCGCCATCATCTTCTCTTTGATTACTAAAAAAATAAATAAATCACTAAATCAATATAGTCGTATCTACTAAAGCACTGATCAAACGACGTCGTTCAAGCCATTCCTGTATATTGAAGATTAAAACGAGAATTGGCTGAGTTATTATAACGTTTTAAGGCTGAGTTACTCAGATATTAATTTATTATATACAGTCTCGAGATTACAGAAAGTGTTTTTTGGGGAAACGCCAACAATAATTGCTGACATATTCACACGCACACGCGTTTTAATGTCATAAATTAATACATAATAATTGAAAATAATACAAAAAAAAATTATTATAATAACTAAAACAATTAAAAAAATATTCAAAATAATTCAAATACGTTACGGCTGAGGTATTTACTACTTACGGCCGAGTTATGAAAAAAATCATTTTATTTAGAGGGCCATTTGTATATTAACATTATGTCTGGTTCTAATAATGTCCAGATTTATAACATTAAATCAAAATAAAAATTTCACACTTTCAGCCCATTCACATTCTATATAGATCGACTTTCTAGGAATGGAAGTTAAGTATGGCCTCTGTGTGTTTAGGGTTTAGATGGTGTTGGTTTAGGGTTTAGGGTACAAACATGAGCTAATTTTATGATCATTAAAAGATGAGTGAATAGAAGAAGTTAAATACATCTGATGTGCACATAACATCAGATTAAATTAAATCACGAATTTAACACATAACAATTCGTGGTTTGGCCGAGTTATGACAACAACACGGCTGATGTGCCACAGATGAATTTGTGGTTTGGCCGAGTTATGACAACAACACGGCTGATGTGCCACAGATGAATTCGTGGTTTGGCCGAGTTATGACAACAACACGGCTGATGTGCCACAGATGAATTCGTGGTTTGGCCGAATTATTATAACGATATACGGCTGAGTTACTCAGATTAATTCGCCATTAACAAATACATAAAAGAGAATTCATACAAACAATACTACGACTGACAAGTTTTAGCATTATGCCCAACTTGTTTACATCGAGAACATACATGTTGCTTCCTAGGGCGTTTGTTTCCAATGGCAACTTCCAAAGATGATTTAATCCTAATTTTCTTGGGCCTTCCTGGCTGGTTTACAACAATCGGAGGCAAGCACGGTTGGTTAACTACAATTTGAGGAACAGGGATTGCCGTATCGGAAGGCATGATTGGAGCAGCGTATGCGCTAACCAAGTAACTTCTCTTATAGTAAGGACTGCACAGGGATATACGAGACACACCCATATGCTCTGCAGCTGCGATTGCATGTATGCATGGTAATTTCTCGTGGTCGAAACGACGGCATGTGCATTTTTTAGCATCCACATTTACAATATGCAACTGTGTTCCATAAGTTACCTGCACGCGTAAAGCATCAATCGTTTGTACACCCATAAGTCTTGCCGCGGTGACACGGGCCTATTAGAGGGGAAAAAAAAAACAAAATACGTTAAGTCTGATTTATGGAAATAATGTCTGGTTTAAGAACGTTTCACGACTGACTTATGTAAGCAGTTACAGCTGAGTTACCTGTAACAGTTTTTCAACACCTCGTGAGAGCGTTGTTTGCTGCGAATTCGCGTCCTCTCTCCGTTCAGCAAACCATCTGGTCATCATAGTCCGTATCGATTCTAACAGTCGAACTATGGGAAGGCTTCTGGCCTTTGACAGTGCTTTGTTCATTGATTCCGCAATATTAGTAGTCATTAAATTGTACCTTTCACCCGGGAAATGAACACGCGCCCACATTTGGACACCAGCTCGTTGGAGGTATCCATGTAGGTTTTGATCAGACGCTTCAATCTCATTGAACGCCTCATTAAAATCACTCAGCCTAAAACACCTTGCCGCTTTTTTCACCAAAGGGAACAAATGTTTTCCTTTGAATTTCACCAAAATGTTCTTATACAAATGGTAAGTTCAAATTCCACGAGAAGCCAACGGAAACACTTCACCAATTGCTTTCCCTATTGACTTATGTCTGTCCGAGATTATCGCAAGATCCTTATCGTCAGGGATAACAACTTTGAGTTGCGTAAAAAACCAACGCCAAGAATCATCATTTTCGGTGTCAACAATACCGAAAGCTATTGGATAAATCTGAAAATTACCATCCTGAGCTAGGGCTGTTAGAAGGGTCCCTTTGTAACTTCCATGGAGAAACGTACCGTCGACAACAACAACTTTGCGCATGAAAGGAAACCCAGCAATACTGGCACCAAAAGCAATGAACACATAGTTGAATCTTCCTTCCTCATCAAGTTGAAGACGCGTGACTGTGCCCGGATTTGCCCGTCTTATCATGTATAGGTAAGAAGGCAGTTCTTCAAAACTACTCTCAGGAGTTCCCTGATCGATCTGCCTTGCATACAGGAGCGTCCTATGTGACTTCCAATAACCCATCTGTTGACACCAACATATATATAAGTCAGCCGCAATGTAAACATAAGTCAGCCGTAAGATATAAGTCAGCCACAATGTAAACATAAGTCAGCCGTAATATATATAAGTCGTAAACTATAAGTCAGCCGGAATGTATTGATAAATCAGCCGAGATGAGAAAAAGTCAGTCGTATAGTAATCAATAGGTCAGCCGCGACACAGTAATTACCTTTATTCTAAAATGCTTATTGATAATTACTCCGACTGATTTAGGTTTAACATCCGGACCAACGTCACCAAGAAAGTCCCTGTAAAGAACTCCCAAAACATCAGGTGTTGCTTGTCGGGATCGATTAGAACGTTCCGTCACTAGACATGTGTGTTCCGAATCGTATATACGAACATAAAAATGTGGCTCATCCCCTTGTGTAGATGCACGAACTCTCCATCGACATTCATCAACCCAGCAAACAATATTCACTGCGGTCGGATTTGAGACTGGTACATTAAAATCAAATCCATCCCTTACCGCAAGAAGTTTGAGTCGATACACCAAATCTTCTTTGCTCCGGTATCGTTGACCTACAGCGAGGTTTAGCGAAGACAACTCCAACCTTAAAGCCTCCGAGTCCCCAGCCGATCCGGCCATTTCAATGTTCTGAGGTTTCTTCTTAGGAGGCAGAGACGGTGAATCTTCGTCTTTATTCTGAGGATCGCCGTATACAGTAAAGTTATCATCATCAGATGAGGCACCATCGGAGTCGTCGAAAACATCAAATCGGCTTGAAAATTCATCATCTTCTTCTTCGTCATCTGCTTCTTGGTCACCTGCTTCTTTGTCACCTGCTTCTTCGTCTTGATTTTCACTATAATCATAACAGAAACCTTCAAATCCACCATCGGGAACTTCGTATCTAGATTCTAATTTTGAGCCAGAACTGGATGGCCGTTTCATCCTTGCTCTCGATCCGTCCTTCCGACTAATTTCCATATACTCTTTCACCGTAAATTCCACACAGAGACGTAGTTGATCGATTTTCCGTAGGCTTAGAAAACATTGCAACTGTCGATCATTGGAGACATAAACTGGTGGAGTATCAAGCGACATATTTTTCATAGCCTTCTTCGAGAACATGTAGCTCAGCTTTAACTGATGGCTCAACTCATTCAATCCGTAGTCATCGAGCACCAACTTCACAAGCTTGTCGTGCGTTGTTTCCTCATCTATCTGCACAACTCTACACCCTTTATCGTCGGTGTTAAATACGAATTTGTGTTTCTTTACCCAATTACCGGAAACAACAATTACCGGAACCGGATCAGTCATATCGGGGTAAGGAAGAACGAAAATGAAGAAGTAAGACGATGACGAGTCGAGTGAAATTTAAGTTCCAGAGATGTGGAAAAACACAGGTGAAGATCGACACAATGAAGAAGAAGATGAGTAGTAGAAAAGACCTTTCGTATTTCCCTTGATGATGATGACATGGAATGATGACATGGAATGTTGCATGCCACGTCATTTTTTTAATTGATGAAGTGGCAAGTAAGCCACCAAACGAAAATGTTAATCAACCGAATTAAATCAGCCATCAAACAAAACTTTAACTCAGTCGCAACATGCATACTATTACAGTAATTAAAAATCGAAAAAAATGCAGCCAAATTCAGCCGTTTAATGTCGTAACTCAACCGAAAATATTTAACTCAGCCGTATCGTTTGATAAGTCGGCCGTAATTGCAAGCTATTCTAGTAATTAATCTTTCGCTACTAAGTCAGCCGTAATTGGGCCGAGTTTTCCATTAACTCAGCTCATTACGGCTGATTTATGACACTAGAGGCTAAATCAGCCGTAACGACATCACATAACTAGGCCGTCTTTGATAACCCAGCCAACCGGAAAAAGTTAACTCAGCCGTGTCGAAGCAATAACTCAGCCAAAATTTTGACAAATCAACCAACGGGTGAAATCTCAGCCGTAACTTAGGCTGGGTTATGCTCGAAAGTCAGCCATTTTCTCATAACTCAGACCGACTTCATTAACTCAGCCGTAACTAATGTCTGAGTTATACTCGTAAGTCAGCCGTTTTCTCATAACTCAGTCATTTTCCATAAATCAGCCGCTACTAACCGTAACTCAGCCGTCACTGCCGCTGTATCGCTTTACGGCTGAGTTCATTAATACACGTCAGCGATTTCTGACGTGGCGACGCGGCTTTGCTGACATGGCAGTGGCATTCTTTGTAATTACGTTTTTTCCTGTAACGTTTAGCAGGGGCACGCTGGGTATAAAAAATATACCCGAAATATGATAGTAATAATAAAAAGATCTGTATGTATCTGGTAATTTCATATAAAATGTTATACACCTGAGTAAAGTTCCCAATTTTTAAATATAAATTAAAAATGGTAAAAATAGATTTAAGCAAATAATAATAATAATAAATAAGAAAAACATAAGAATAATATAAGCAAAAAAATATTATATTTTGTAAGACTTAAAACTAAAATTCATAGTATTGAGAGAAAATATCACAAACCATTTGACATCGCAAATTGAAACTACTTATTCACTACAAATCGGTAATCAACTTTTTCGGTGAAAATGTTAGAAATATAAAAAGTGAAATAAAATTATTCAGAGATTGATTACATATTCGCATATTTATCATCACATTATCTATATATGTCTATATAATAGATGAGATTGTGGGGGTGCTAAATTTAAGTAGAAATTATCTGAAATAGACCATTTTCACTATTAATTAAAATACTGGTACCCGATAAAGGAAAATTGTAGAAATGGTACAATATTTTCTAAATACCAAAACTACCCTTAACAAACCCAATGTTGCCGCAGCGTTCTAGCAGAGTTAATATAGAGGCTAAGATGAGCGAGTTTAGTAAACTACAATTATGCATTCGCAGCGTTTCAACATAGTTTAAATAGACGCTGAGAATCACAAGTTTGGTATAGCCGTAGCATACTCTTCGCAAGCTCTAATTTAAATCTCTCCAACTTCAGAAAGCCCAATATAAGCCTCGTAATTTGGGCCGAATATAATCAAATTATATTGAGAGAATTGTTAATATTGGTGGAGAACGTTGAACATACATAAACAATAGACAACGATAATCCTCGTAAACTTATATTTTCAAAAGCGTTACAATTCAAACGAATTTATTCCAGTTTCTGTTTGAGTCCCACAATGCTTCTTCTTCTGTTTTTTCTTCTTGTCCTATTTCTTCCTATCCATCTTCTCTTTCCCATCCTCGTGATAATCCTCATCAACTTCATAAAAATTGAAACAACTATAATGTGAGAAAAATAAAAATCAGGCAAATCCAAGTAAATCCAAGTACATTCATTGTTTTTAATGTTACAAAGTGTTAAAGTCAATTCTTTATTAAAGTTACAAAATAAATTACAAACTATATATATTTTGAAATAATCTACACAAATCATTCCTATACTTTTAAGCTCACGTTGTTAATATTAACCAAATTAACACAAAAAAGTTATAAAAGTATACTTTTAAAAATATGAATGTGTAAAACATGCTGAATTACATTGTTAAGGACTTCAATCAATCGTACAACTAGAAATATAAATTGTAGGAATACGTAATACTAATCTTACTGGAATACAGCAAAAGTAGAACTATGTGGGACATGGGTATAACTACTATCTTGTGTATAACTATGTATAAACTGGTGGCGCACATGCAGATAAAAACGGCGTACAAGAGAGAAAAAACGGCGCACGTGAGGAACAAAATTGAACAGAAAATTCGAAATTCACCCGAATGTTTTTGTGTTTCCCTCCAATTCTCACATATTCGAGAATTCCCCCATTGTCGTAATCATCGTTTCCCTTATTCTTCTCCTTATCCTTTATTTCATTATCCTCCACTCTTTCTAACCCTCTTTTACACAGTCATAATCATCGTTTTGCTTATTCTCCTTATCCTTTATTTCATTCTCCTCCACTATTTTGACCCCTCTTCTCTCGAATTTTGTTGTTATTCTCTCGACTAAGGTTGTTTTCATGGAGGAGGAAGAACATACCACAGTGAGATGAAAAGGGCCAAGATGCTAAAGGACCGTTAAGATGCTCTAGCCGACGATGGTGACCGCAAATGCAAATATAGCATAGATGGAAGAATAAGCAACTTCTCTAAGCATCTCTAGTGCTTCTTCTCTACCGAGTCTAGTGTTGAACATGAACTCATCAAGATCCACGTCGATTAGGAATTCACGGGAAAAGACAATTTGTTTAAAGAAAGGCTTAGCTGCAATGAAAGGACCTAGGTTGCGGAATCCCTCACTCCCAATACGACGGACTATGTCTGTCATAAGTGGTACTGGAATGTAGATCATTATTGAGGAGGTTTTTGCAGCCACAAGGTGGTAGAGGATTAAAAAAACTCAGATAGAGTTTACACAACTTTAACTTATATAAGTTGAAGTATAAAAGCCCTAAATATGCACACTGTGCGCATAGCAGATTAAATTCTTTTATCTTGGCGCTAGGGATCCCTTACGGTCTCTAAAGGCACACTCTGCGTTTCCGCTCCTCATCACTTGTCTATCCTTCTTTTGTTATAAGTTGACGAATAATAAATGTATAGTTGTTTACTTGTTCTAGTAAATGTCTTATTAACCGTTTGGATTCTGCTGCATTGAACCGATGCATAGATCCTCTTTCCTGCTGTCCCCAGCCCCAGTTATTCCTACTTGACTCGGCGAATGGTCTGGATGTGGACAAATAAGCTCTGCGAGTGATATAATGAAGTCATTTCTTTTGAGTATATGCAACGGTTATTGCATAGAGAAGAAGTCAACGTAACAAAAAAAAAATAGGTAGGACCGTCGTTGCCTCAAACGACTTGTCGCATAATAAGTTAATAACTATAGAGTATTATAGAAATACAGGAAATAAAAAAGTAGCAGAGAAATGCCAAGGCTAAAGCAATTTGATCGCGGACACTGGTAGTAGAGTTCAATATATTTGATTTATACCTTTGCTGTATCTCGGCTTTTTGGAGAGCGATATGTAATGTCATATGCGCAGATGTTCTGCCGACACAAAATTTCTACCAAACAAAGAAAGGCAGCGTTTCATACTAGAAATAAGATCTAAACATACAAATGAACTCTAGTGATTACTTACTTTCCTAGTTGTAAAATTGAATTAAGTGGCTAAACGTTTAATTCTGAGTGTTTTATGCATCCATCTCCGCCATAACAATACAATAGGTTTCTAAACAATACAAATAGCTAGGTTTAATAATGTTCTTTCTTATTAAGTTTAATAACAACAATACATTAGGTTTGTAAACATTGCAATAGCTAGATTTGTAAAATTACAAATGGTGAAAGTTCATCCTCATGTGAACTACACAATACATTCATATACTTTAAAACTCACGTTGTTAATATTAACCAAATTAAGACGAAAAAGTTACAACAATCTACGTTTAAAACATATGAATACGTAAAACATTCCGAATTACATTGTTAGCGACTTCAATCAATCGTACAACTAGAAATATAAATTTTCGGGGTACGTAATACTAATCTTACTGGGATACAGCAAAAGTAGAACTATGTGGAACTTGGGTATAACTACTCTCTTGTGTATAACTATGTGTAAACTGGCGGCGCACCTGCGAAGAAAAAACGGCGTTCAAGAGGGAAAAAACGGCGCACGCGAGGAACAGAATTGAGCAGAAAATTCGAAATTCACCCGAATCTTTTTTGGGTTTCCCATATAATCGAGTAAAAAAACTAATGAATAACTTAGTGCGGTGCAGGAATAAACCCACATACGTCGTTTTGGTATAAGTGAAAAATGAGTAATTATTGTTTAAAAAAAAAGTAAAAAAAAGGCTAAACATAAATCATTTTGTGCCATTATCCAATGTCATTGTAAGAGTCCATGAATACTAGTAATTCACAAGTGACGGACATAATATCATTCGGAGTAACATTTTTTTGAATACACAAAACTGATAAGAGAATCGGAATATGTAAGCCGTGTGGTCAGTACTCATTGGATTGCAAAACAGAGTATCATTAAAATAGTCATTTAAAAAGGCAACTACAGATAAAAATCCACAAGTCATAATATCCGAATGCCATTATCGAATGTCATTGTTAGAGTCTATGAATACAAAAAGGTCGACGATACCCCAAAGGGTGGTATTTATATCCACAAGGTCAAATTCCTTTCCAATGAAGAGATTTAATTCCGTCCTCTTTTCCGAAGCAGAAAAGGAAAACATTAATACCAATATTTCCTTTTTCGCTTCGAATGAAGAAAAAAGAAATCTTCGACCAAGCATTAAATGTGCAAATAAAAATTAAAAGTTAAAAACCGCCCCAAATGTGGGCCCACGGTTGAATTCAGGTTCAAAGACAGACTGCCCCAAAAAAGGGTCCACGGTTTAGAAGCAAAAGGAGTTCAAAAAAATAAATACAGCAAAAGGAAAAAAAACACCACGAGATAAGGAGGAGCGAAGTTCGCTAATTTCCAGGGTTTCGCTCCTCAACAGTGACATGTCGAATGTCGCTTCGGCTAACGAGTTCGGAGTTTGAGCCATGCTGATTTGAAACAGGAATGACCTGAGAAGATAGCCGAGTAAGCCCGAAACCGAGCTGGTCAGGAGACAAGTTAAGGTCAGCATCTGAGAGCTCAATAACATTTAGAGCATCAACCTCCTCTTCGGCAATCCTGGCTTCTTTGGCCAGATTCTCCGGCTCAGATTCCGAAACAACGGCACCTCGGCGGACGAGGACTGTCACAATCTCCTGAGCGCCCTTAGACTGATTCAGGGCATCCATTTTGGGCTGGACAATATGCTCTTGCTCCTTTATATAGCTCTTGACCTTATCAAGGCGAGCCTGAGCTTTTTGAGTGGTGCGGCTGACCTTGGCAAATCGGTCGCTTCGCAACCTGGTCAGCTCCCTCTCCTCATGGTCTCTGGAGAATGCCACATCAGTTTCCAATTTGGCGACCTCCCCCATGAGCGAAATCTCCCGATCTCCGAGCCTGACAACCTCCCCGGCAAGTTCAGCCTCACGCATACCAAGTCTGGCGACCTCATCTTTAAGAGAGGCGACTTCAGCTGAGTGGGTTTCAGACTCCGCCTTCAGGAGAGCATACTTCTTTTTGAGCTCCTCGTGGTCGCGCTTCTCTTGCTCAAAGACCGAGCTCAACAGCCTAAAATTGTCCCTGTTCCCGTACTTCCGCTTAAGTTTCCGGTCATACCAAGCAATCAGGTCATTAGCCAGTGCGTTGGTCTGAAACATAGAGGTCGCAATAAGAGAAGCTCCCCTGCTAGTCTTCACCTTTTCTTCCACTACTTTCCATTCAACAATCTTATCCAAAAAATGAAGTAATTCAGACACTTGGAACCCAAAAGAAGGTCAAGCCTTTGGTCTGGAGAAGGCTGCCAACAAATCGCCTGGCTCAAAAGCAAAAAGCACCTTAGAGATCTGATGACTATGCATACTTTCAATAGCCCAAATGACACTCTTTAGTATCACCTCATTTCTGTTATGCAAATTGTTGGTGCAGGAATTAGCACCTCCGACAATACCGGCTTAAACCGGACGAATTACGAATTAAATTGAGAATTCAATGTAAACTGGGAAATCCCGATTTAGCCCGTTAATAGGCTAAAAAGGGAGATCGCCAGGCGAGCTCGACTCAAAGACGGGAGGTCGCCTGCAACCGACTTCCTCATTCAAGAAAAAGGAGATTTCCTAGAAGAAAAAGGAGAATCTCGGGAAAATCGGAAGATAAAGCCTTGAAGATTTAGAAGATTAACATATCTCGAAACCGCCCTAAACATGTATAAATAGAGGGGTTTGTCCTCTATTCAAAGGATCCGCAACTTTGCACAAAAACCCTAATTGTTCTTGAGCTAAACCCTAGCGTTGTCTCTAAGCAATAAAATTCACCCTATATTCGAGTTTTTGATCTTTAATAGCAAGAGAGTTAATTGAATTTGTTTTCCTCCCTTAAACAAATTCATTGTGTGATTTTCAGAATCAACACAAATCACTCAAATCTTGTTAGGTATTAACTACCAAAATGTTTTTGAGAAAATTGTTAAAAAATAAGTTTGATCTTGTTAGGTATTAACAAAGTTCTGGGTCAATATTCTCGTGCCGTTAATTCTATTTGAGTATCTACGTCGATGATGTCTGCAGTTACTCCATATGATTTTATCGAAGCCGACATTTCCGCGGCGAGCTTCTGCCTGATTTTTCCCATATTTTCATCGCGCAGATGTTCATGAGAAAGCGGAACTCCCATCATCAAACACTCAATGTATTTGGCGGTATATACTCCGCAATCACCGGGATGCGTCATTTTAGGGGTTCCAGGCACATCTTCGATCTCATAAGGTTTAATGTTGGAGTCACCGCAAAGACATTTAAATACGTACGGAGTAATCTCTGCAAAAGGCTTCACTGCAGATATTGTAATGTCCGTAGTCGTCCCGCAGTTATATATTCTGACAACCCTATCTTTGAAGTCGATGGCAATCGCAACCCAATGATCATCTGTGATGGAAACGACAGCGTAAACCTTATCCACATCTTTTCCACAAGTTTTTTTTGTTCCGGCGTACTTTGGCATGAGACCGCTGAAGTATTCGGACGTTTTAAAGGGCAATTTTGTCTTATCCGTAACCATCTCTCGTACTCTATTTGCCATATCAGTTGAAAATAAAGGTCCATTATGGCAATTCTCTAAGATATGAAAGCATGAGGATTATTCTTCAGTCTTATTCGATACATGCTCATTATAGTAGCGATGCTCTGAAAAACGAAGGAAAATATTAGTGTCTCCGCAAACGCTGAATGACAAACAAAACATTTCTAGACTTTCCGTAGATGATACACTCACAACATCATACAGCGAGTCCTTAGGCGTGAGAAGGACATTGAAAAACCGATCCACGCGGTTCCCGCTCCCAGGTGGATATTTTTTCCCACAGGATATCTAGGGAAAAACCTAGGATTAGTTTATGATCGCAGAGTTTAAGAAAATAAAAATCATATATTTAAATAATCCTAATCCGGTCTCCGAATTTACTCTTTTATGAACTTGTTCATCTCTTCCACCAACGTTTCGTCAACTTCTCCAAATACCATTGTCTCACGATCAGTGTGGGTCAAAAGTTTCTCTGTCGTGTCTAATCCCACCGATGACCTACGGAACAAAATTCTTAGTTGCCCGCTGAGTTTAAAAAAAATAATTATCATATATTCATAGATGAAAGTTCTCGGTATTTACCTGTCAATGGGGTCGTGTAATGCTTCGGAAATAGTTACGTCTAAATCTCCTAACACAATTGTCTCGCAATCTGTGAAGCATATTTTATCAACTGATGTGTTTCCGATATGCCTCTTTTCTTTTTATGCCAGGACTAACCCAATTTTGACCCGAATCTTCTTCTTCCTCACCTGATTTTTGACCCGACTGAGACCCGAGGTTTTCTTCACCCAGAGCATGTGTTCTGTGAGTCAGCCACATCAGCCCATGAATTTGTCAATCCAAGCGAAATAATTTGAGATAAATAGCTATTTTGACCTCGGTGGTTATTACCCAGGCATGCCGTTGAAAATAACGGCGAGGATAAGCTTTATCGTATTCATTCAACTCACCACCGTCATCTACATAAATAAGAGAAATCCAATTAAAACGATTCAAAATCTCGGAAAATAAATATGAATTCGATGAGGCAGCATCAAAACCTTCCTAAATCAAATTAAAATTACATTGACAAAAATTTTCAAGACACAAAACTTAATCTAGGCAAGTGATAGGGGAAATATTACCTTCCCTGCAAGCTACGATGGGAAACAATTTTGTACATCGACCTAGGCAGACACAAAAATTAACGCTCTTATCTTTCATCAAACGCTCTTGTTTTAGCCAACATTTCTGCAGCGAGCTTTTTCCTGATCTTTCCCATATTTGAATTGCACAGCTGGGTAGATGTAAACGATACTCCTATCATCAAACACTCAAGGTATTTGAGTGTATATACTCCGCAGTCGCCAAAAGGTTGGTCCATTCTGGGGACTCCTTCAGTAATACATTCGATACAATACCTGGTTGTATCATAATTACTCTCCAAGGCGTTAATCGCGGATGGAATCATTTCCGCAAAAATAGTCGCCTATTCGATATTCTTTTCATCCTGCGACTTCAAACTGTCGTATATTCTGAGAACACGTTCCTGCAAAGAAATGACCATCGCAACCCAATGATCTTCGTTTATGTTGAGAGGAGAGTACAACGTGTCCACATCTCTCACCCACGTTTTTTTTATTGCAGCATACTCTGGAACATTACCGTACTGGTAGTTACGTGAAAATCCAGGAAACTTATATTCGACCCTATCGGCGGCCCATGACTTGTACCTGGATTTGAATAGTTTGGGAAACGATGTGTCCAAAATAGTGATCCTATCTGATTTAAAAACTTCTGGGTTTTGCTTTAGCCTTAGCCTATACATGTCCAGTACGGCGTCCAAATGCTGAAAAATAAGGAAACAAATTAGATTACGCTGCGGACTATATGCGACGTGTACAAAATATCTGAAGCCCAAAAATACTTATGTTTTAAGAGACACAAACAAACTCGCTAATAAGAATGATAATGATTTTATAGAAGGAGTGTACTTACATAACAACCCAACCAAGCAATTGGTGTCAGCTACTGTTTAAAGAATTGTGATGCCGGGTCCGGCCCTCCTCTATATTGAGCATTACCTCTGCTGAAGCAAATAACTTTCAAGTTATATACGGATTCTGTACAAAGAAATATCGAACTCGTGTGTGATAGGATATCGGTAACTAAGTGATCTTCAACTTCTCCATATACAATATCATGAGAATCTACGGATTCACTTTTCTTACAAGCAGAGTTTGGTTGTCTCTCTTGTGTATAACTACTCTCTTGTGTATAACTATGTGTAAACTGGCGGCGCACATGCGGATAAAAAACGGCGCCCTTGAGGAAAAGGGCCAAGATGCTAAAGGACCGCTAAAGGACCGGTAAGATGCTCTAGCCGACGATGGTCACTATGGCATTACTACAAGATGTCCATGTGGAAAAAGAGATACTTTAAATACAATATGTTAAGGTGATTTTAGATTCACGGCATCGGTGTGTAGAATAGCCATTCCAAGAGGATAACGGTATCAAAGAAGAGGTTACAATTTTAAGGAAGGAGGTTGTTGAGCTTTCCAAGAGGATTCGAAGCTTTGCATGTAAACCATGATAAACAATGGAAAAAATACTCTTGAGTAAAAAAAACTAATGAATACTTAGTTTGTTGGTCATCCGTTTAGTTCGGTATAGTTCTCCAAAGTCTCCAAAGTCTCCAAAGTCTTCTTCTTCTTCTTCTTCTTCTTCTTCTTCTCTTCTTCTTCTCTTCTTCTTTCTTCTTCTTCTTCTTCTTCTTCTTCTTCTTCTTCTCTTCTTCTTTCTTCTCTTCTTCTTCTTCTTCTTCTTCTTCTTCTTCTTCTTCTTCTTCTTCTTCTTCTTTCTTCTTCTTCCTTCCTCTTCTTCTTCTTCTTCTTCTTCTTCTTCTTCTTTTCTTCTTCTTCTTCTTCTTCTTCTTCTTCTCTTCTTCCTTCTTCTTCTTCTTTCTTCTTCTTCTTCTTCTTCTCCTTCCTTCTTCTTCTTCTTCTTCTTCTTCTTCTTCTTCTTCTTTCTTCTCTTCTTCTCTTCTTCTTTCTTCTTCTTCTTCTTCTCTTCTTCTTCCTTCTTCTTCTTCTTCTTCTTCTTCTTCTTCTTCTTCTCTTCTTCTCTTCTTCTCTTCTTCTTCTTCTTCTTCTTCTTCTTCTTCTTCTTCTTCTTCTTCTTCTTCTTCTTCTTTTCTTCTTCTTTTCTTCTTCTTCTTCTTCTTCTCTTCTTCTTCTTCTTCTTCTTCTTATCTTCTCTTCTTCTTCTTCTTCTTCTTCTTCTTCTTCTTCTTCTTCTTCTTCTTCTTCTTCTTCTTCTTCTTCTTCTTCTTCTTCTTCTTCTTCTTCTTCTTCTTCTTCTTCTTCTTCTTCTTCTTCTTCTTCTTCTTCTTCTTCTTCTTCTTCTTGTCCGCCATGTCGGATGCTTTTCTCTTTGGGATCTATCACACATACATGTGACAACCACCGATTCACGTGAGAAGGCTGTCTCCGTCCGTTTGTTGCCAAATCCACCTTTGAATCTAAGAAGCTTTGGGCGATCTACCGCGAACGGCAGAGGATTACCCAAACATCTTCCCACGGAGGGAATGTAATTATACGCCCATATCTACAAAACTTGTACAAAGCCATAAACAACATAACTTTGGTTGAATATCTTGGCTGCAGTTACGAGTTTAACTTGCGATATAAGATCACGGAAAGCACGCCTCCCCAAGGATATTGTTCGAAAACTATACAAATTCACCACCAATCGGTATAGGTCCATTGGGATAGGCCCATTTTCTGCCAACAGACCGTTAGACATGATGGCTAGATAACAAAGCCTAACCCTATCATCCTCAGACCACTTCCTTATCTCTGAAGCATAATTCTGACACAAGTTTTCTATATCCACTCTGCACGGGCTCAGACATTTTTCCGGGAGCTTAAAAAGACGATGGAAGCGCATATGATCCTCAGTTTGTTCGAAATGAATCTCAAGCGGTAGGTCGTCCCAGTTCAGAGCTGTGATATCTTCAAACTCGAAAAGCGAGAACCGCGCTGGCTGCCCCTGATCAAAAACCACAACTCATGTGCCTTTCCGCAAACCAGTTGGTTGCTAAGCAGGTACCGATGCACCAAATTACCATTCCAGTTGAAGTTCAACTGCCTAAAGCTTGCTACAACTCCGAGTGGGGAGTTAAGAACACGGGTCCACGCATCCGCACCAACTGCGGCTTGCACAATTGGTAAGCCGCTGAAATCAGCTTTGTGCTTTGTTTTACCCTTAGGATTTGGCATGTTTCGATTAGAAAACATTATATGAGGAAAATCCATGGTGTAGCGAAGAAATCAAAAACCCAAAATAGGAAAAAAATTAGACTCAGGACTCAGATTGAAGCAAATCAAGACGCATAACACAAAGTAAATCAAGAACTCGAGACACTCAACCCTGGTAGTCTGTTTTGTGGAATCCAGTTAGACTTTGAAAATGGGAAATTTGGCTAGAAAAGGATGTCTACTATTTTCAGCAAATACTGCTCCCTTTTAAACAACACAAAACTTATTAATCGTTTTTGGAATCCCATAGATTCTAACAAAGTTTAACGCAGTCTTGACGCAGACACTGCGAAAAGCACAAATGTTTTAATTTGCTTTTTACATACGGGAAGATGGTTATTCTGTTGTTGACTTATAGTATTCTGAATCTGCTCATTGGATTTATGAAAAAACCTATCTTACCCTCTGATCTGATGGAATTGATTAAAATTTTTGGTTAGGGTTAAACACTTGTATTCTATATCATTAGGCTTCACTCAATTAGGAGGATGTGGCGCCTTTCGGTTGGCTCCTTCAGAAGCGACCATTTGTCATCGTTTTGAATATATGACATTTTCATAATGAAATGTTAAATGCTATCTCGGGTGTCGTATCGGATTATAATATTCACATTAGAAACTAATTATGACACTTCGAATTATCAAATATTTTAAGCGTTTATATTCCAATGTTTTACGCCTTAGATCTTAAATATATACTACTGTTTTAATCCATGTCAATCTGCGAGTGGTATCTTATTATTTTAAGGCTCCGTTATCTTAGATTTGTTGTATAGATTTTCAGCTGAAGTAACATATATTAGGTTGGCTAATTTAACTATAAGACTAATACATGCGGATTGAAGTCTTTGTGGTGCAGATGCGAGATGATATCAAATGTACTTGTTCATTGTATATGATCAGTGGGATCCCGTGTAGCCACATTGTCTCTTGTCTAAGATCAAGACCCTAAGAAGTTGATATCTTCATGGTTCACTACAGGGAAGTTGAAGACATGCTATGCTGATGGTCTTTGTGGTGTGAATGGAATGAATTTATGGGAGGTGACTACAAATGTTAGAGTCAAACCGCCTTTTTAGACCAAAATGTCTAAAAGAGGAACCAAAAGAATATAATACTATTTCTAACTTTCATATTCGTTGATTGCTGTGTCTCTGATATTGTTGTTACCTTTTTATGTAGCCTTGTGGCATATGTGGACAGGAAGGGCACAACAAGCTGAAATGCAAAAATGCACCAATACAAAACCAACACACATCGCAGACCAACATGTAAACATAACTCACACAAACATCAAAAATACAAATCATATTACAGACAACACACATTGAACATCTTTTCAAAGACAATGAAAATTAAAATATCTTCATCCACATATACTACTAAAGAGAAAGAGTCTTCTAAACAAAGTGTAATAATCTACATAAACAAGTAGATTATTATTGCTATCAAAACAAAAACCGCGACAAACACATTCTTCAATTCCAAAGATAAGCCGTCGCTTTTCTTTGCAATCATCGCCCTAAGCCTAGCAAACTCCATCTTATTTTCATCGTGGAGATCATAAATGTGAAGAATCTCATGTCTATGCCTTTCAAGAGTCTCACGCATTTTATGCAATGGAGGATACCCATTCACGTCGATCCTTAGCTTGGTTAATTCCTCAATCATAACCTCATCCCACCATTTCCATATGTAACATTTTCCATCCTTAATTCAAACCAAAATTTAACAAAAATATAACAAAAAATTGGCATCGAAATTCAACAAAAATATTTACACAAATCAACAAAATACTTACATTGAAATTCTGACATGTGTAGAATAGTCTTTCTGGGTTTGCCGTTGTCCGAGAAGGTTCAAGCCGTGCTCTTCCACCACAAAAACAATGAGTAGAAATCCCATAGGCATATTCACCATAGTCACGTCGATCCGCAGGTGAAGTTGAGCTGGAGCTATCCGACATTTTCCAAGGAGATAGAAAAGAAATAGAAAAGAAGAATCTCCCAATTTAAGATGAAAAAAAGAAGAAGATCGATTCCATTCAAACAATGAACCCTAAATCGATTTTTTATTCTGTAAAACAACACGATTTTCTCACAAGTTGTCGTTTTGGACATAACAAAAACGGTATCGTTTTGACGTCTGTGAAGTTTTAAAACGGAGTTAAGTAGTGCCAAGTCGTCGATATGCAGAAGGGTTATACTGCGGGTTACTTTTGACATCATAGTATTGACCTGCATTTATTTGACTTGGAAGTTTATCTTGCAAAACAATTTTACTTGGACGGTTTTTTCGCACAAAACACGTTTGATGTTGAATTCAAAATTTTGTACAGTTTCCAGATGTACAAAACACGTTACATACGATTTGATTGACAAAAGTATATGCAGTTCAAGATGTATACGGTGTGCGACTATATAAGTAGGCCGAACCACAAAACTATAAAAGTCACACCCAACCGCATAGGTCCATAGAGTATTTGGGGCCATGAACTACTATAAATCCAAATAAGTTAAAACTTAGTGATTTCTGTAGTTCATTTGTCAGATAAAGGGTTCGTCTGATAAAACTTTATCCGGCATTAACGATGACGGACATTATAACTGCACACCTCAGCCTTTTAAAGTCGCATAGTTGTAGCTGGAGGCAAACACGAATGACAGTTTCAAAGAGGATCAAACATCAATATTCGTAATGAAAAGTATGTTGATAACAAGAGATTTTAAGTTTAATGAACATAAACGAACTTCAAAGATGAAAAACATAAAAGCTAGGTTTAAGTTTCATGGTAGAGATACAACGAAAAAAAAACAACGAGACAACAACAATTTCAATCCGCCTACTCGCGCTGACCCACTTCGTCATTATCTCCATCATCACCAGACACCTCTTCTACCTCATTTACTTTATCGGTCACTCTTACACCACTTAATGCATATACTCCACCTGCTCGGGTGGTATACTTAAACTATTAGATCCGGATAACAATACATGAACTAAGAGTCTAAGAGCAGCGGAGACATAGAGAGAAGATTAGGAAAACTTACCTACAAAACGAAGCTGTATGCGTTTCGCAAGCCTACACAACTTTTGAAGATCTGCTGCAAGAGAGACAGAAGGCTCACCAGCGAGATCATCCTCCGTTGACAAAATGCAAGAGAGAGGAGGCTGCCGCCGAGGTGAGTGACCAGACGAGCCGGATGCTTTTGATTTTCCTTTGGAGGGAGAAACAGGGAACGCAGTTTTTGGTTTCTTATGGCATGATACAACGTGTTTGGTTTTGGGTTTAAGTGGAACTATGGGCAAAGATTTCTCAGCATAACCAGTTCTAGATCCAGATCCAGATCCTGATCCATATCTGGTAGACGAAACGCGATGGTTAAGATGTAAGTAGTATGCAAAAGAAGAGTTGAAATAAATTGTTTGCAATTGTACTTTCTTCCCGGACAAGTTACTTAGGGGTCGGGTGACAATTATTCCCTTGAGAATTATGGAACAAGTTACTGATGAACTATTTATTCAACTGGGTTGTATAGTTTTTTTTGTTTTTTTTTGTTTTTTTTTTTTTTGGGTTGTATAGATGGGCACTACTGGCCAACCATGCTGGCGGACTGTGAGGCCTATGCGGCGAAGTGCGAACCATGTCAACGGCACGGACCGATGAAGAATGTCTCCCCAGAAATGCTGAGCGCAATAACAGCACCATACCCATTCATGCGATGGGCTATGGACATTGTAGGACCGTTGCCTCCTTCGCGCTCCAAGAAGTTCTTGCTGGTCCTAACAGACTATTTTACTAAGTGGGTTGAAGCGGAAGCATACCACGAAGTAAAATCGCCCCAGGTCGTCGCGTTTATCTGGAAAAACATCATATGCCGGCACGGCCTACCTTACGAGATCGTAACGGATAACGGGACCATGTCGTTAGTGCTTCCGTTAGCAAAATTAACAATCGTTAACTCGGGGGTACGAGTTTACCAATTTTTTAAAAAAGAAGGTTTTAAAAGGCAACCAAAATTAAATGAGTATTTTTATTCCAAATTTGATACTACACGTATTAAACGGCCAAAAAAAAATTAGATGGCGGTTTTTTCGGGTTTTTTCCCCTTTTTCTTTTGTCAATCTTTTTGAAAAGTATTCCGCAATAATAATAATAAACTATTATCGCAAAGAACTTCTCTTGGTCAGGCTGAACGAAGTGGAAAACAACGCATTAGTAAAAAATTGCTCGTAGGACGCAACTTCTTCAAATAAACTCTCCATTTTCTCCTAAGAAAAGATAATTAGCATCCATACTAATCTTCACATTCATACTAGTATATATAAAAATATCTTTCTAGCTCCACCACAGGTATTATCCTTTGATGTGTTCGATCGATTTTTGTGCACGAAAATGGGTAGGAAAAAGTTCACAAAGAGGAGAAAGTTTGCTCATGATGGTGAAGATGGAGAAGGTTCGGATCCCGCGTCCACACATGTTAAGGTGAATGAAGCTCTAACGAATGAAGACTTGTATAGGGAAGTTCGAACGAGTGTAGAGGACGAAATAGCTCCGGTTGGTAATGGTGAGGGATATGGTGTGGAAGTCGCAAGATTATCCGAAGAAGTAGATGAGATCGACGGATCTCCGGGTTTCAATGGTGAGGGAAATGAAGAAGTCGGACCGAGTGCAGGAGAAGGAGACACGGACTTGGGAAGAAGTCCAACCGACCACATCGACGAAATGGTAAGTAGAAAGAATTTAGATTCGATTGAAAAGGTTGGAACTAGGGAAAACTAATTAGTTTGGATGAAATGGTAATTAGTCTAGTGAATGGATTCGATTAATATTTAATAACTTGGTAAAACTGGTTCTTGCAGGATACCGAGGAGGAACCGATAGCACCACTAAAACCTCTACGCATGCAATTCGCGCCGGCGGAGTATAACAAGAGAATTAAGTTATCGACGAGGTGTTATTTGGCCGACGTTTTCGAGACACTAGAAGCGTTTGAAACATCCGCTCAACGATTTTGAGCGGAGTTGGTTTGAGAACCATCCGCAGTTCAAACACATTTTCCACATGGCAAGGCACCGTAACCACATGGTTATGGGCATGTGGATGCTTCTGCTTCGAACGGCATGCATTGAAAAGAAAAAGGAAGCTTGGTTCGTCGTAAATGGCGCTCCCATCCGCTATGGAATAGAGGAACACGCCTTGATATCAGGATTAGACTGCCGCAACTATCCACTCGATTATAAGAAATCGGGAAGCATGGACCTTGTGAATAGGCATTTTAAGATGAAGGTAATTAGACGTGCGGACGTGAAACAAAAGCTTCTGGAAATGGATCCAACGTCCCGTCCTAGAGATAGGTTAAAGATTGCGGTCCTCTTCTTCTTATCCAGCATTGTTGTAGCGCCGACAAAGACTGGAAAAGACGCAACTAAAGTTAAAAAGTTCTTTCAACGGGCGGTGAATGATCTGAATTTTTGTACGACGTTTCCTTGGGGAAGATATTCATTTAATCACATGCTAGGATCGATATCACACACGATGGATCACTTTGGAGGGATCGTCAAGGAGGGTGTAATATGGCCGGTTCCAGGTTTCTGTCTTCCATTGGAGGTAAGTGAAAATTAATAGAGGTTAATAGTTATTATAACATATTTCAAGAATTATCTCTAACTATATGTGCGTTGTGTAGCTTTTAGCTTTCGAAGCAATTCCGGAATTGGGGGCTAAATTCCTAGAAGAAGTTCATGCCGCAGACTTAGAATGTCCTAGGATGTGCAAGACAAAGTTCAAGAAATGTAATATGAAAGGCTTTCCTCTCTCGGAAATCTATGAGGAACTTGGTAAAACTAAGGTTAGTTATCTCATATGCATACATTTTGAGTTATTTTTTTTATGTGTTAAATTAATTGTTTGCATCCAAAGGAAATTGATAATATACTGGAAGCTCGAGATGAAGACGAAAAATCTCTTCTAGCGTTTATCACGGAAAAAGATGACGACGTTGATAAGCATGATGTCGTTGTTGAGAGTTGGATGAAGTGTATTCATAAAGGATATACCGTATTGTTTGAAGAGATGTACAACGATGATGTGCAGAGCCGACGTGGAGAAGAAAAAGCCGCCAATGAAGGAACGGGAAACACGAGTGTAGCTGATTCGGTGGATTTGGTTGATCAGGTAAAAAACATGAAATCTGAAATGGCTGAAATGATGAATTCAATTGTGGACATGATTATAGGGTTAGGCAAACGAATGGGACGCATGGAAGATTTTATGAATGAGAAAGTTCATGAGAAGGCAAGGGTAAGATTTTGTAATTCAGAAAACTTAAGATTTTGATACATCGTAATTTTAAAAACATTAAACAAATAGAAAGCTTATAACAGACTTTCGAAATTATAATTTACAAAGAATAGGTTCCTTTAGAGACACCGACTTTGATAATGGAGATCCAGGCATGTGAGAAGAGTCTCCGGCAAAACCAAAGAGTTTTTAATGTGTTGTTGGTCCAATGTTTAACGAATTTCATAAGCTGAGTTCAGAAGTTAGCTTTCCGCTTGGTCAGACATAAATAGTGCGCAGGTCTGACCAAGCGCTTGGTCAGACATAACTAGTGCGGAGGTATGACCAACCGCAAAGTTAACTTCTTAACTCAGCGTATCGAAGTCGTTAAACATTGGACTAACAACACATTCAGAACTCTTTGGTTTTGCCTGGATCTCCATTATCAAAGTCGTTGTCTTTAAAGGCGATGGAGACACGAAGAAAGCTCAGGTAGCATCTGTTTCCATGTCACTTGGGTCTGGGCTTCCTACAAATAGAAGAAATAGTGTTAGTATGCAATTCCATTTATTTAATGCAATTCCAAAGAAGGTTTAAATGAACTCACCGTAAGTTTTGTGGAAACCCAATTCTGGCAGCACTGTAATACTTACAGTGTCTATAGTTACCAATGGACAAACAACAGAAGGGGCATCTGTGGTTCGGTTCATAACTTGAGAATCTATATGATTCGAAGAAAAATAAAGTAGATCGATTTCAGGATTCTTCGAATAAACGAGAGCATGTTTGAAACGAGATGAGGAAAGGAAGCACACCATTGCTATTAAAGATTGCCATGGGGGCCTTCTGGATTTATAGAAAGTATGCGAAATGAAGTTTTTAGCAGAAGAAAACATTTAATATTAATTAAAAAAAACATTTAATATTTATTGGAAGGTCGCCAGTACAAATAGTAATAAAGATATGACAACCCCTCGGCCCCTGACGAGCCAACCGTAAGGATCCACGTCCTCATAATGTATCAATTTAAATGTCTAAAAGTCCTGTCAAATGCATTAACTTCGTTACAGATTACAGTAGAGCATTCTGCATTTATAGAAAGGATGCGAAACGAAGCTCTTAACAGAAGAAAACATTTAATATTTCATTGGATGGTCAAAATAACAAATAGTAATAGAGATAGGACAACTCGGCGCCGCTTGACGAACCAATCGTAAGGCGACACGTCCTCATATTGAAGCATTTTCTTGAAAAAGAATTATCAAATTCATTAAATATTGTATCGACAAAAAGAGCCCTTTTCCATTCCAACTTACTAGTATCAACCTTCATTTGAACATGGAACTTTAAGAAGCATCGGTAAACTGCATCTCGTACATATCTGCTGTCTAATAGGTTGTTCTTTATGCCCATGAATACACTGAAGGCAACAAAGGTTGTTGATAATTAGCGTCTTGTTCTACTTCAATACTAAAATAATCATGTACTATGTTTATCCACACCTAAAATCTGAACTTAAGATATTCATCGCCATTTCAAATCAACTAAAGTCCTACTGATTCACATAACATCTAAAATGACAAAACGGTAAATGGATTACCTCGAGAAAAGGTCTGGCGAGATCACACACAGGATTGCCGCTTTGAGATATCCCAACTGGTGAGGGTCCGCCTCCGTCCATGCCGGAGGAAAAATTATCAGATGGACCCTTTATCTGATAAATGAACTACAGAAAGCCCTAATTATCTATTGTTTGGATTTATAGTAGTATACTCCATGGCCCCAAATACTTTATGACCCTATTTCTGAAGATGGAAGAGCAGATAGAGACCTCGATTATGTTCTCCGCATGTTCGTCCCCATCCATCTGGCAGATTCAAAATATATTAGGCAGAGTTAAGCTATAGCCTGCTAGAATACCAATGATAAGAACACGGCAGATCCGGATCTAGCATCTAATCGGTCAATCAGCTTTTTGGGGTTCTATTCTTCTCATTGAATTAGTATCTTTATGCACACATTGAAATTACTGGTACATCCTCAACTATGAAACTAACGATAGACGAAACATTATTTCGAACCCTATATAGTTCCGCCGTAACCCTGTGTCTTGATAGTTCTCCGATATCGCTATTTCTAATCGCAAGTTCTTATCTTCCCCAACCGATAATCACGGCGTACTTCGTATAAAATACAGTGCTGTACGCATCCTTCACTTTTAGTAACAAAACTCGTACACATTCGGGAAGACGGTTTTCGCTGTCGATTGAATATGCATTTGTTGGCTGTTTTTAGAAAATGGAAGGCAGGGACGAAGTTGGAGTTCAACGTTGATTCAAGTAAAGGAAGCAAGTTGTTTATTGTTGACGAACAAGTCAAGTATGAGGAATTTCTCCGCATTATTATTGAAGATTTCAACTGGATACGCAACAGAATTCACTCGAGCTTTCTTATATGTTGCCAAAACATATGATGGAGAAACGGCCTTCCGACACACCCCCGGTCATCGTGGAAAACGATAGACAGCTTGCACACTTAATCACATTGTCAAAAGCGAAGACAATCCGTCTTTATGTTGCATTGCAAACAATCAGTTGTCGTCGTGACACTGCTGAACCTACGGAAGTCAGAGACATCGGGTTTGTGGATTTTAATAATATGGGTACAGATTATAACAGAGGCTGTTTTCACTCTGCGACGGCCCGCCTCTCCCCTGCAATGCCGATGAAATCCCCACGGTGCCTTTGCCAATGATGAAATGTGGAAGTATTAAGGTTGGCGATATTTTTGTTGACAAGAAAGCATTAATTCGTAAACTTCAAAAGATTTCAGTCTTTCAAAAGTTTGATTTCGATATCAAAACGTCGCGTCCGACGTGTTTTGTTGCGAAATTTTTTGTTCCTAATTGTACGTGGAGGATTCGTGCGTCACCCTTGTCAGGTACAGGTAAAGAATCCTCTACGGAATTTAGCGTAAGGATATTTACAGAACTTCATACATGCTCTGCTACCGATAGGTATTCTCGTCACCGAGAGGCTGATGCGAAATGTATTGGGAAATTATATGTTGATTTCGCTAGATGTGGCAGTGATCTAAAACAAATCAAGCCTTTCCATATAAGGCAGTGGATGAAGTCAGCACGTGGTGTCGACACCGGCTACACGAAAGCGCACAGTGCGTTGGCATATGCACGAGAGATTGTCAAAGGCACTGCTCGTGCTGGTTATTCGGACTTACCTGCCTATCTGTACAAAATAAAGATAGCCAATCCAGGTACGATTACAAAGCTCGAACATGACGCGAAGGATCAGTTTAAATATATGTTCATTGCTTTTGGTGCTTGTATCAAAGGATTTGAGTTCTTGCGGAGAATTGTCGTCGTAGATGGAGCTCATCTAACTGGGAAGTTCAGAGGGGTTATGCTAGTCGCGGCAGGACAAGATGCAAATGGGCAAATCGTTCCTATAGCATTTGGTATTGTAGATTCAGAGAATGATGATTCATGGGAATGGTTTTTCAAGCAGTTGCGTGGTGTGATAATTGATGATAATAATTTGGCCATCATTTCTGACCGTAATGGATCAATTCCCAAAGCCATTCCGAAGGTTTTCTCCAATGCTAATTGGGGAGTATGTTTCTATCACCTCAAAAATAATTTGGTCGCAAATTTCAAAAGGAAAGCAATGATAAATGTGGTAACAAAGGCTGCATATGCATATCGACTAACAGAATTTGAAAGCCATTTTGCTGTGATTCGTCGGCATAACAGCGATTTGGCAAATTACTTGGTGAAAGCCGATTTTTGATTTTGGGCTGCTGCACATTTTCCTGGTGATAGATTTGGTGTAATGACGAGCAATATTGCAGAGTCCATTAATGGCCGTCTCAAGGATGACAGATCATTTCCTATTGCCTTTTTTGTGGATGCTATTAGAGGGCTGCTGTCAAGTTGGTTTGTTGAGAGGCGAGAAGAAGCTGCCTCATTAAAAACAAAATTTAGTAAAAAGGTTGAAGGCTTACTTCATGAAAGACACGGTAAACAGGACAATTTAAGTGTTCAATTTATTGATTCAAACCGTAGCTTAGTTACCGGTGGAGAATTTGACTGTCTGGTAGATCTACATGAGGTAAGCCAAATAATTGTGAATTTTAAATTATCTTGTCGGATTCTCAAAGCTATGCGAGGCGGTGGACGAGCCGTAGGCCAACGCCTCTGATTATATTTCTTTTCTTTGGCAGAGACGTTGTACATGTAGACAATTTGATGTCGAGAAGATTCCCTGCGAGCATGCGATAAAAGCAGCAGATAGTCGGAAAATTGATGAAGCTACTCAGGTGGCTGCTCAACACAGCAAGCATAAATCGATTTTCTTCCCTATGAGTTCTAGTCTCAATAAGAATGCTAGTTCTTACTGTTCATATGTTATGATATGAATATACCACACCAATTCGTTATGTATCGATGATGAGAAGATTCCATTGATACAGAGCCAATTCCAATAGACTTATTGGAGGGTCCCATTGGCGTGCATCCAGTAGGAATTGAACCTACGAATTCGCCAATTATGAGTTGGGCGCTTTAACCATTCAGCCATGGATGCTTAGTGGGGATCCTCGTACATGGTGAATAACCAAATTCCAATTGAAATGAAATCTTTAGGATAAATCAATGCAATTTAGGAGGAATCAATGAAAGGACATCAACTAAAATCCTGGATTTTTGAATTGAGAGAAATAGTGAGAGAGATCAAGAATTCTCACTATTTCTTAGATTCATGGACCCAATTCAATTCAGTGGGATCTTTCATTCATATTTTTTTCCACCAAGAACGTTTTAGAAAACTCTTGGACCCTCGAATTTTTAGTATCCTACTTTATTGTATTCATCGTAATCCGAAGCTATAAACCCTCAAGACAAAGATTTTGTCCCCCCCTTCAGAAGTAATGACTCTCAGGGTTCTGCCACCTGATGTTAAAGTGCCTTCTGGGAGACCAAAGACGAAGAGATACCGTTCAGCTATTGAGAGGGCTAAGAGGTTCAAGCGTAATCAAGGGAAGAAAAAGACGACTAATCCTCTACAGAGTACTGCCTGCACAAAATTGTTGAAAACGAATCAGTCTTCACCGTCCAAACAGAAGAAAACTTTTGTGCCGTCAACTCTAACACCGAAGAAGACAAACAAGCGAAAATTAAATTCCCCATTTACTCCAATGCCCAAGAAGAAAGCTAAAGTTTTAAGGCAAACTCCCCAACGCAATGGCCCCGAGTCGATTCTCAGACGTTCTTGCAGATCAAAATTGAAAGCTTCATTTCCTCAGTGTACTCCACCCCCCGCGAAATCTACAACAATATCCCCATCCCCAACGATGAGAAAACGTTTGTTCCCGAGTGGCCCAACACCAACGAAAAGGACGCGCATGTGTTCAAAATGCCACAAAGCTGGACATTATCGCTCCACGTGTTCATTCAAATAAACTCTGCGAGCTTTCCTTTAAATTTCCTTTAACCTAGGCGGTGCTCTTCTGCGTCTTAGTTGCTGTATTTCTTTGATACTCTATTAATTAGGAGACAAATATGGTTCTCTATTAGTAACGAAAATAGTAAACTTATGATTTAAATGATATTTTTCCCGTTCTTTATTACACTGGCGTAATGCCATCTTCTGCCATAGAAAAAAAAAACTGAGATAGACAATAGGGTTAACAATCGTGGGTTCTTTATTACACTGGCGTAATGCCATCTTCTGCCATAGAAAAAAAAAACTGAGATAGACAATAGGGTTAACTGGCGTAATGCCATCTTCTAAAGAAGACTTTTTTTTTAACATAAGTCTTGGAAACGAGTTGCATACTTGTAAACAAAGCATCTACGACAGAGATGAAAGACTGAAACATTGTTTAGAAAACAATGTGGGAGGCCACCACCATATGTAAAAGAATTGTCATACAAGCCACCCCTTGGAAGAGTGTTCATTGGTAGGATAGTTTTTGAGAAGCTTTCAAAGGTTAACTGACTGTGGAAGCGCATGAAGCGTATCTCCTTCTGGCACCGCAAGTCACTAAAAGACAATCAATAGTATAATTTTATTGAAGATCGCAAAAAGAAAATGTCATAACGATAAGTAGCCATTTATTACGCAAACAAGACTATCACAAAATTTATGGATTTTTGGGCCTTAAGAAAATCTGGCGTACTTTGACAGAAAAAGAAGTGTCATTATCCTAAGTGGTTGACTCCTTCAGGCAGCGCAAGTCGCTAAAAGACAATCAATAATATAATTTTATTGAAGATCGCAAAAGGAAAATGTCATAACAATAAAAGGCATTTATATACGCAAACAAGAAAATCTGACGTACTTTGGCAGAAAAATATGTGTCTTTATATTCGTTACGAAACAAATATATGGAAAACAAAAATATATTATTCGTCTACTGTCAGGCATGATGTGTCGTCTTTCCGTTGGCTTATTTTTCGGCTTCGAGTTGTTCATTTACACGTTCTTTTTGACGAGGACGAGTTGTTTTTTCTCTTTATGAGCGTTGTTTCCCGTGTTGTAACGTATATAGATTGCTTATAGATGTAGAAGAGTCTGAAAACTCATTAACAAGATCATCTCCAACACGCCCTCTAACCTACAAATTTGAGGGGTTTTTTAACTCCAACAGGCCCTCAAATTTGAGGGTGCAGTATTCAACACCCTCAAAATCTTTTTCATATTTGATTTTAGTCTTTATACTTTATATATCTTACAAATAATTCAATTAAATTCAATTACTTCAAATATATTCATATAAATTCAATTATTTCAAATATATTCATATAAATTCAAATACATTAAAATTATTAAAATATAAAAGACATAACATTTTTACAAAATAGATATAGAACAATAATATTACATTGAGCAGTTTAACACAAATTTAAATTAACATTACAATAATAAATAATACATACATTTAATTTTTTAATCATTTTTATGTTTTATTTTAGGGTTTGTGACATGTTTGGGCACTTTGTGAGTTTTTATGAGCATATGGGGTACAAAAGAAGGAGTAGGTACTTTTTCTGAGTTTTTTCACTGTTCAACAAAAATCAATACCGTTATACCCTTACTACACGTGGATAGTTAACCCAACTATGATTAACTTGTTTAATCTCAGCCGTTGGATATCCAGGAGAGATAAATGATCTAACGGTTCGTTATCATTGAAAGATGAGATGATGGAATTGTGTGGATATTGCCGACAAAAAAGATCTAATGGTTGTGGGTGGGGCACGGTATTCGGAGTGGGGTTTGGTTGTAAAGAGAGAGAAATGAAGGTAATGGATTATAATAAAAAAAGGATTATAAGTTCTAAATCAGAGATAAACATATTTTTTATTGTATAATAAATTATAATTATTCTTTCTTTACATTTGAAAATCCATTTTACTATAGTTTATAAATTAAAAAATCATATAACACAGAAATATTTTTAAAGGATAAAATAAAAACTATCCACATAATCTTGAACACATGATAGGTTTTTATAATTTCACATCAAAATTGACAACACAATCATTTAGAATTACCGCTCATACATGCACATCCACTAAACTCTAACCACGTGGTCATTTCAATTCAGGTCTAATTTATTTTTTTCACTATAATGAGAAGTATGTAACCATAAACCCTACAATCATTGTAGGCAGTCATGGTTCTTCAACCATAATATCCTAAACCCAAACCATAAACACTAAACCCTAAACCTTATATACTAAACCCTAAACCCTAGAAATTAAATCCAAGCACCTAAACCTAAACCCTAAACCCTAAACTCAAAACCCTTAATTTTAAAACCTAAACCATAGAGATTTAAACCTTAACCCTAAATACTATACCCTAAATAGTAAAAGCTAAACCCTAAAAACTAAACAAAAAACCCTATACCCTAAACACTTAACACTATAGCGATAAAAACGAAACCCTAAACCCTCAACAATAAACATTAAACCCTAAATACTAAACACGAAATACTATATCCTAAACATAAATACTAAATGCTAAACTCTAATTATTAAACCCTAAACCCTAAATACTATACCCTATCCATCATAACATAGTCACATGTTCGATATAAATTAAACCCTAAACCATAAACAATAAATCCAATACGCTTAACCCTTACATTACCATCAAAATATTGCGACGGGGTTGGATAAAAACCCTTTCCATGTAAACCTAACCACAAGATTCCATATACGCTCAACTTCTAAGACTATACTATACCCATAAGAAACGAAACCCTAAACCCAAAACAATAAAACTAAACAGTAAATACTAAACCCTAGATACTAAAAAAAGGAACCCTAAACCCTAAATAAATACTAAATACTAAATCATAATTAATAAACCCTAAACTCTAAATCCTAATCATAATTAGTAAACCCTAAACCATAAACATTAAACCCTAAACCTCTAAAGTCAAAACCCTCAACTCTAAACCCTAAACCATAGAGACTAAACCATTAACCCTTAACCATATAACTAAACCATATACCATAAACCCTAAACCATAAACCATAAAGACTAAACCCTTAACCCTTAACCATATAACTATAACTTATACCCTATACCTAAACCCTAAATCCTAAACTCTAAACCCTAACTCTAAACTCTAAACCCTAAACATGAAATCCAAAACTATAACCCTAAACCCTACAATACAACCTCTAACTTTTATCCCTTCAACCTTAAACCCTAACTTTTATAGATACAACATCAATAACCACCACTTTGGGTCCATAATAATCTAAAACATGTTTCTTAATCTGAAAACAGATAACATTATTGAGATCGATGTGTTCATGTACACAATCGTACAATATACACTCGTATTGTTGTTTTGTTTATATTGTGGATATGACCACTAGAACTTGTTTCATCATATTTTATCACGATCTTTTATATAACGTAACACTTATTTTGTGGACAACATTATACAAAAATCACATTAGATTTGTAACATAACAAAATACTGGCTTCCATAATGCTTTTTCTATACATAAATCATTTATAAATTCATAATGCATAATACATCATCCATTATGTGTCATCCATAATGTGGCATCCATAATATGTCATACATAATAGTCAATAATAATAGTGGTGACTGATAGAGATAAGTGTGGGAAGTCATTGACACAAAATATTTTTAAGGGACAAAATATAAACTATCCACAGAATCTTGAACACATGACAGTCTTGTTTTTAATTTATATCAAAATTTACAACGCAATCATGCCAAATTATTGACCATCTATGCACATCCACCAAACTCTAACCACGTGATAATTTCAATCCACGTCTAATTTATTTCTCACTCTCCAAAAAACATATTTTTACCCCTATCGAATCTTCAGACAAAATAGGGCAAATTAGCCACTTTCCTTCTCATGAAGCTTCTTCTTCTTGTCGATTTAATCTAGGATTCATGATTTCAACAAAACTTCTTTCCTTATATCGTTGATAAATGAAACCCCAAGCCGTCATAGAAATTAGTTTTCACATATATCTTTATTAATTATAAATTAAGTAGTATCAATTAAAAGAAGAAGAAGATAAAATACCCGGATCTGTTTGGGTGAGACTCAAACAAGACGAGATTTTGAGCATTCGTATATGTCGTCTATGGAGATTTAGATGAGTAAGACGACATTGCTCTGAGATTTGGGAAGCTTCTTGAGGATCTCAAGGAGGAGAAAATTGGGTTTCCGAAATTCAAATCACAGATCTGATGGATACGAATCTAAGACATGAAAATTAAAATTCATTGAGGAGTCGTCTCTCTCGAAATCCGGCAACAAATTAATTCATCACAAATCACTATTTACTAGTCTTGGTACAAGGTGAGGGAAAAAGACGAAGAAGAGAGGAAGAAAAAAAAGTAATAAGAGATATAGAGATAACGAAAAAGAGAGAGATAAAAGATATTTAGGTATAGAGAGATATAGGATGTTTGGGTGAGATGAAGAGAAAAAAAGATGAATGAAAAAGAGAGATAGAGATGGGACGAAGGAGAGAGAAAGATGAATAATATTTGAATAAAAAGAAAATAAATATTAAATATTGGGACAATGGTTAGTTAGGATGAGTTGAGGGTGTTATAGTAAAAAAACTTAAAAATGTGTCTACTACCCCTAATGTGCTCCAACGTGAGATTGAGTTTCAATAAAGTGCTCCATAGAGCAATATTCTCTTTATTTTATGTTTCTTTTCTATTTTATATGTAATTTTGAATTATCATGTAAAGTTTTTTTTAATTAACTCTCTTGCTATTTGTGATCAAAGACTCGAAAAGAATGATGAATTTTATTGGTTAGAGACAACGCTAGGGTTATGGCAAAAAAAAAAAAAAGACAACGTTTTAGGGTTAACACACCAAACTTCCGGTGAGAGTTTATTCAAACCATCTTTGGATTTGTCTTATATTTATGGAAGTTATCTTTGACACTATTTTTTCTTCAGGAATATGGAGATCGAGCTCAAGAAGAAGACAGGACCAGTGAGGTAGCCTGTTCTTTTTCGAACCAATATAATATATAATTTCGAACTAATTTTGTGCTCCAAATGATGTAATAAGTTCTATATAGCATTGCAGTTCTTAAAACCAAATGGTTCGATCCAATACAGCACCTCTTCTTGTTTGTACGTACCTCGTATCAACATCTTATATAGACTGTCGTAGAATCTGCGAGTGCTCTGGTTGTAGCTCATATGGATATGAGTGGTGTGAATGATTTATTTTTGTCTTTTTTGTAGGACGGTCTGACCAAATAAGTTTAATTTTTTGCTGTGTGATATGATGAAAGTAGTTCATCATTAGAATTGTTCTTTTTCGAAAATGTATCATTTCTTTGTAATATATAGATAGAAGTAGCTCGATCGCAAACTGTTATGTAGTAAATTTCTAAATATACTTATTGCAGAGTATATGTTGGATATGCTTGCGGGTCACTGACAAATGGAGTGTAATAACAATAGTCGTTTCAATCTACGCAAAATAACGTTTAATCAATGCAACAATTTTTGTATTATTTGCTCGGATTGATAATTACACAACCGTTAATGTTAATAAAAAGAGGTTCGACTGAAAAAGTGGGGAATGTGGACGGTCATCTCTGGCGACACCGCAGATCTACTCCTTTCGACCAGCTTATTCTCGAAATCAGATACTATCGATATATATATATATATATATATATATATATATATATATATATATATATTTTGACAAACGAGATTGGATAATGGCATAATGCCAAGAAACGATTTTTGTTCCCAGAAGATTAAAAAGAAGAGATTCTTACGTTACATCGCCACTGTATCATATTGAAAAAAAATCAATTTCTCCGGCGCACAAGTTGCTTTCCCATTATGAAAGATTCGCCTACGGATCTATACTTCCAATGTGCAAAAAGCATGAAAATCGCCTCACTTAGGTCGATACAAAAGGAAGAACAAGCTACAAACACCATTCATGCGATTTGCACATTGGTAACTATTAATCTGTCCGAAAACCAATAAAAATTGAAGGAATTGAGACGACCGGTACAGGTATCGGAAACACTGGTTGGGAGAACATGTATTTAGTATGAAAACGTTTTATGCTTTCGGCCCGGCAGCTTTGAAAGCATTGAATATTTTTTAGAATATGTCATAAAGATGACAACTCGTACGCTGATGATGGAGCAACCCGCAAGGTGCCACATCAACCGGAAGGAGTATTTTGTTTAGAGTCAAGATGTCTTCGAATTTATATACTACTATTTTTTTGTCTTAATTGTAGTACTAGTATATTTGTACTTTTCGGTATAATAGTCAAGATTCTTCGATAATGACTTTGTCGAGATTTGTTGTGTTTTCCAAGGCCATACATAGTAAATCGGAATAAAGTGAGAACTAGTCAAAAACAACTCTTCCTCGCCAAAAGCACGTGTAAATGCAGCTTTCCCAATGACGGGACAATTCAAACCCAGAAAAGAAGCCAACGGAAAGGAGACACATCATGCTGACAAGCCTGGGTGAAAACGGTGAGACCATACAAATAGAAATGTAGTGTTATTAACGAAGCATTTATTACATACTTTTTCAAAGGTGCCCAGTAAACACTGCGGTATCTAATCTTAACGATATCTGATACATGTGCGAGCGTACGATATATGATACATGTGCACTCTGGTTGTAGTTATAAGTGAGAAATAATGCATTTGTGTTCGTCCAATATCTTTGATTTCATTCTTCTAATAGACAACAACTTATTGATCTGGAAGATCTCTGCAAAGGAGTTACATAGGCTTATAAATGTGCTTATGGTCTCGTCGTATCGCAGAACTTTGACTTGATCAAGTAACCATGAAAAAGTAAGCATCATACCATCCGGCAACAGATCATGTGTATCTTCTGTAATCTACACCAAAGAACAAGAACAACTAAATCACACCCCTGAAACTGCTTTCGCATCAGATCAAACCAAAATCTTTTGAAAACAATATTGAAATAGCAAAGATACTAATAACTGACTTGACACTTGGCCAAATTATTTAGTCAACCTTGGCATGTTCCCCGTCTACACAAACACAGTGCCTTGAATGTACTCTTATATAGTGAGTAGTTAACATTTGTTGCTTCAGGGGGGGAACAAAGTTAACTATTCACTGGAGTTACCAGATTCTATAGTTACCAATGGGCAAACTGCTGTAGGGATGGGCATCTGTGGATTGGGTTCAATACAGAATAACGGCATTATGCAAATAAATAAGAAAAAAATCACTAGAAACTAGGGTTCGTCAGATCAACCAGAGAAAGCAGGAAAAGACATTTAGAGGGAGAGGAAGCGACTGAGGGTTTTTCTTTTAAAGAACGGATGCAAGTCTGGTATAAATTAGGGTTTTTCTTACTGACTGACTCGGGACATGACTGAACAGGCAAATTATTTGCTTGTTATTTGCAGCTTTTCAAATTATGTGTAAATTTTTCCAATTCTTGGGCGTTCTGTTAACAAGGTAAATAGTAACCAGGTAAGTATTTACAGTGTTAAGATTTACTTTCTTTGTCAATATTTATTTGTGTTTTCGAAGGCAATGAATAGTAACTAAACATTAGTAGTCAATAACGCCCATAAAGCGATAAGACAACTCTTCCTCGCCAAATGCACGCGTAAATGCAGCTTTCCCCAAGACGAGACAACTCAAAGCAGAAAAACAAGCCAACCGAAAGGAGACACATCAGATACACAAGTAATGTAATTAACGAAGCATTTACTACAAACTTTTTAAAAGTGCCAACTCCAGATTTCATCTTCCAATTTTATTTAACTTCTGGAGTAAATTTTATTTGTGTTTTCCAAGGCCATGCATAGTAAGTTAGTATATTTCCAATGGGCAAAATGCATGAAAATCGCTGCACTTATTTCAATACAATAAGATGGACAAGCTACATGCCCGGTAGCCCGGTCTCGTCCTACAGTTTTACGCATTAGACCATCTCCAATGTATTTCCCTATTTTTAGCTCTATCTCTATAATAGAGGTAAGTTTTCTCCATTTCTACTCCAATGTGTTCCTCTATTTTTTTCTCTAAAAAGTTTAACTCTATTTATAGAGGAAAAAATAGAGATTCTCTATTCTCACCTCTATATATAGAGAAAAAAATAGAGATCTCTATTTTAGAGGTGAGAATAGAGGTGGGTTGGAGCAAATTTGCCTCTAAAATAGAGTTTACATCTTAGATCTTAAATATATACTACTGTTTTAATCCATGTCAATCTGCGAGTGGTATCTTATTATTTTAAGGCTCCGTTATCTTAGATTTGTTGTATAGATTTTTAGCTGAAGTAACATATATTAGGTTGGCTACTTTAACTATAAGACTAATACATGCGGATTGAAGGCTTTGTGGTGCAGATGCGAGATGATATCAAATGTACTTGTTCATTGTATATGATCAGTGGGATCCCGTGTAGCCACATTGTCTCTTGTCTAAGATCAAGACCCTAAGAAGTTGATATCTTCATGGTTCACTACAGAAAAGTTGAAGACATGCTATGATGATGGTCTTTGTGGTGTGAATGGAATGAATTTATGTGAGGTGACTACAAATGTTAGAGTCAAACCGCCTTTTTAGACCAAAATGTCTAAAAGAGGAACCAAAAGAATATAATACTATTTCTAACTTTCATATTCGTTGATGGTTGTGTCTCTGATATTGTTGTTACCTTTTTATGCAGCCTTGTGGCATATGTGGACAGGAAGGGCACAACAAGCTGAAATGCAAGAATGCACCAATACAAGACCAACACACATCGAAGACCAACATGTAAACATAACTCACACAAACATCAAAAATACAAATCATATTACAGACAACACACATTGAACATCTTTTCAAAGACAATGAAAATTAAAATATCTTCATCCGCATACTACTAAAGAGAAAGAGTCTTCTAAACAAAGTGTAATAATCTACATAAACAAGTAGATTATTATTTCTATCAAAACAAAAACCGCAACAAACACATTCTTCAATTCCAAAGATAAGCCGTCGCTTTTCTTTGCAATCATCGCCCTAAGCCTAGCAAACTCCATCTTATTTTCATCGTGGAGATCATAAATGTGAAGAATCTTGCCGCTAGCCTGTCTAGTAATTTGTTGAGTTATTAAATATATGCAATGTGATGGTAGTTATTAGCCAGGGTAGATAGTAGGTTGGTGATGCTGATGCTGTTTTAGTGCTTGGCGTTGTTCTTGGTTCACTGCAATCATCTTGATGTTGGTTGTGTGTCTCCTTCAATCGTTATTTTCTATCTCTCTGGTGCTGGAAGTGATCTCTGTCCTCTTACTCCACATTAAATACTGAAACACCAAAAAAATCCTAGCTTTTCTCCCTTTTTTGGGCAGAGAAGAAGATTATGATCGATAATGAGCAATGTAACGGATCGATTATGCAAAACATTGGCAGCAATGGGGCCAAGAAAGTAGAATGTTTGGTCCATGAAGATGGAGAAACGCATAGATGCAATGAGAAACTGTGCAGTGAAGTTAAGAAAGAAGAAGAAATTGATGAAAGATTGAAATAGAGAAAGCTTGCAATAAAGGAGATGGAATTGAAGCTCGAGGCACGTATTATTGAGATGGAGAAGACTTTGGCCATGATTAGAAAACGAAAAACCAGAGGAAATATGACTGAGAATGGAGTTTTTTCGGTTTAGGTTCATCTCATGGAAACAAAACAACAATGTCACACATATCAATCTTGGTGTGACTCTCTTTTGGTATTTTATCACACAAATATTTATGGTGTTAGTACTTAGAAAGTTATTTGCCATTGATTCGATTAAGTTCCGGTTATAAGTCTTGATTTGATTTGAGATTATATAGACCGGTCGGTTTACAAAAAACTTATCACTTTCTGTTTGGTCAATTATTTTCATTTTGGCAAATGCTTATCATGCTATAGAAAGAAAACAAAAAAAAATTCTCGGAATGACCTTAAGTTTTTGCATCTTCTGATTTTTTTTTGGTCAATCATTATCTACTAGTGCCTTTTTTTGCACATCTATATTTAATATTTTATGAAAATAATGTATTTTTAATATTGTATGAATTGCAATAATTATTAAGTTTTATGAAATATAAAAATTTAAAACATTTTTATCCATAAGAACCCTAGCGAAACTACCATTGGAATATGAAAAATTAAAAACAAAACACACAAGTCTCATCTAACAATTTCAAAAACTTTATATTAAAAACAACTGGTGAGAGCCCATGGGGGACTCTCACCAAAAAGATATCCCAGACCGCACATAAAGCTTTGCGATACACTCTGGAAAAGGATATTCCAGACGAAAATAACAAAGAAAAACAAAAATCAATTTGATTTCCCTTTCGGCCTCCACGTCATCTCTGCATATAGACTCCATCAAACTCTCTAGTTTCCCTTTCGCAAAGAGCAGGCTTTGCGGTAAACATTTTCAAGAAATCTCATTAGTTATCATGCGATTTTGTCCGTAAGTTTCCGTCGGAGTTGATAACTCTAGCTTCTACAAAACGATCTACAAGGTTTGTGTCTACCAGGTTTGGATCTCGAATCTCTCCAATCGTACTGTTTGCGATACTTCGTTTGATACGTATAAAGAAGCAATCTATAATTCACTATGGAGTTTCCTCTAGTGATGTTTTCCGAGGAAAATATGCCAGATCCACAGACTAAAATAAACTACATCTCAAATTTCAATGTCCTACCGATTGTGGAAACCGCAGTAGACCCGGACGCTTGGTTTCGTGTTCTCGATTCTCCACTTGGAGTTGTTGTAAGATTTAAACAGTTGAATTTCCAGTGGAGTGCTAAACTCGTGCATCATCATCTGCTTAGCAACCAACTGGTATGCGAAAACGAGCATGAGTTGTGGTTTTTAATCAGAGGACAGCCAGGGCGGTTTTCGCTTTTCGAGTTTGAGGATATCACAGCTCTGAACTGCTACGAACCTCCGCCGGGGATTAATTTTGAACAATCTGAGGAGCATATTCACTTCCATAGTCTTTTGAAGCTTCCTGTAAAATGCCTGAGCCCAAGCATTGAGGACATAAAAAAGTTGTGTCAGAATTCTGCTGCAGAGATAAGTAAGTGGTCTGTGGACGATAGGGTTAGGCTATGTTATTTAGCCATTCTGTCTAACGGTCTCTTGGGTATTGATCGGCGTACGGGTATCCTAATTGATCACTACAGATTGGTAATGAATTTGGATAGTTTCGAAAGGTATCCCTGAGGAAGGAATGCATGCAAAGATCTTATATCGAAAGTAAAGCAAGCAACTAATTTCAAGATCTACCAAGGCTCCTATGCTATCAATGGGTTTGTGCAAGTTTTGCAGATATGGGCTTATGTTTACATTCCCTCAGTGGGAAGATCTCTAGGTTATCCTCTGCCGAATGCCACAGATCGACCAAAGCTGCTAAGATTCCAGGGTAAAGTTCGCCGGCTACCGACCGCGAACGTCTTCCAGAGTGAATCGGTATGCGATCATTATCTTTGACAGAGTTCAATTCGTTTCCCGCATTATCTGGCTGATTATAATATATCGCTGCGTGGAGATTATTATATTTTCGCCATATATTTTGACACTGCCAAAAGGTTTTGTCCTTTGGCAGACTTTATTCGGAATTTGCTGTATAACTACGTGACCAACAAACTTTGGAGAAGACTTTGGAGACTTTGGAGAACTATACCGAACTAAACGGATGACCAACAAACAAATGGCAGTGACGACGCCTAAAAGTTCAGATAATACTAAACTGGTCGAAATGATGCTAGGAATCTCTACTAAACAGAACGAAATGTGTGAGTCGATGTTTAGACGAATGGATGAAGCCGCCGAGAGGCAGCGAGAAGCCATGAACCGGCAGCAGGAGACCTTCATGAGACAGCAAGAATCAATCATGATGCAGCAAAAACAAAACTTAGACCAGCAACAGCAAATGAGTAAAGTCTTGAACGAGTTTTCAAATCTCTGCACCGCATTAGCAGGTGGGTCTATTCCTGCACTGTACTAAGTATTCATTAGTTTTTTTTACTCAAGAGTATTTTTTCCATTTGTTTATCATGGTTTACATGCAAAGCTTCGAATCCTCTTGGAAAGCTCAACAACCTCCTTCCTTAAAATTGTAACCTCTTCTTTGATACCGTTATCCTCTTGGAATGGCTATTCTACACACCGATGCCGTGAATCTAAAATCACCTTAACATATTGTATTTAAAGTATCTCTTTTTCCACATGGACATCTTGTAGTAATGCCATAGTGACCATCGTCCGCTAGAGCATCTTACCGGTCCTTTAGCGGTCCTTTAGCATCTTGGCCCTTTTCCTCAAGGGCGCCGTTTTTTATCCGCATGTGCGCCGCCAGTTTACACATAGTTATACACAAGAGAGTAGTTATACCCAAGTTCCACATAGTTCTATTTTTGCTGTATTCCAGTAAGATTAGTATTACGTATTCCTACAATTTATATTTCTAGTTGTACGATTGATTAAAGTCGCTAACAATGTAATTCAGAATGTTTTACGCATTCATATGTTTTAAACGTAGATTGTTGTAACATTTTCGTCTTAATTTGGTTAATACTAACAACGTGAGCTTTTAAGTATATGAATGTATTGTGTAGATTCGCATTTTACTGTGTTTGCATGAGGATGAACTTTCACCATTTGTTATTTTACAAATCTAGCCATTGCAATGTTTACAAACCTAATGTATTGTTGTTATTAAACTTAATAAGAAAGAACATTATTAAACCTAGCTATTTGTATTGTTTTGAAACCTATTGTATTGTTATGGCGGAGATGGACGCATAAAACACTTCAGAATTAAACTAGCCACTTAATTCAATTTTACAACTAGGAAGTTAAGTAATCACTAGAGTTCATTTGTATGTTTAGATATTATTTCTAGTATGAAACGCTGAAATTTTGTGTCGGCAGAACATCTGCGCATATGACATTACATATCGCTCTCCAAAAAGCCGAGATACAGCAAAGGTATAAATCAAATATATTGAACTCTGCTACCTCTGTCCGCGATCAAATTGCTTTAGCCTTGACATTACTCTGCTACTTTTTATTTCATGTATTTCTATAATAGTCTATAGTTATTAGCTTATTTTTAAAGGTGGCTCTGTTAATCCAACACATTTAACGAGCACAGAAATCACACATCAAAAAAACTGATTCAGGGCACTAAGTGTTACAAGTGTTTAGCAATGCTGCCGATCACACGGTCTTGAGATCTTTTCTCTATCTAATCCCAACCGTAGTAACGACTAGATAATAAAGTATATGACCATTCTCTTATGTGCAAATCATGTGCACCATCTTCTTGTAGTGAAATGGCTTCAACATGTACAGCTTCCGACTTGAAGTTGCGGATGCTCAGATTTTTTACGCCGAGAATATCCTTGAGAGAACCGAAGTTTGGCTCATGTAGGATCGCTTGAAGATCTCCATACGGTCTGAACTGTCTCAAGTGTCTCACCTTTCTTTCTGCCACGTTGTAGAAAAGAAGACTCGAGTCATGGCAAATTAACACCAGCTCACCATTCTCCATCAAACATATGGGCTTGAAACAGGTAGGGGCATCGCGAAATAGCTTGATAAAAAATAGTCGTTTCCACGACCCGTGCTCACCCCATTTAGGGATCACCCAAATCTCTAATTCCCTAGACTCAACTACCCGAGAGGCATAGATACACCCCCTCAACACTCCAACATCAACATTTTTGTTCAAATGAAAACATGAAGGTAGCTGGAATGAGCCAAAAGTTTTGTGTTCAACGTCAAACTTTAGTATATATCTCGTTTTGTTCGACCTCCTACAGAGCCAATAAATTACACCATTCAAAAACATCGGACATCCATCACATATTTCCATTTTGGGAACAAATCCGATTGTTTTCCAAGATGTATCACCCATCCTATATATTTCAGCAAAAAGAGGCGCTTCTATTGAAAGTTCCAATACAATCCTCAAAAGTTTTACCGCTTACTCTCGAGACTGCAACAAAAACCAGACACAATTGGGAATCCACTTACGGCCACCTCCTCCAAAGGATTTGGTTTTGGAATCAATATGACCTCGCGAGTAACCGGATTGCATATAGCATACTGACTTGATATTACGGACGAGCTGCAGAGATATTGGCTTGATATTTTCTTAGTTTCAGGTTTGTGCAAGCAAATAAACCCATAACACGAATTGACAATAGCATAACCATCTGAAAAAATTTCATCACTATCTTCAATTGACTGAGGAAGAGAAGCAATAGCATAACCATCTAAAATTTTTTCATCACTATCTTCAATTGACTGAGGAAGATAAGCAGTATACTGTGTAGCTCTTGCTCTAGAACCCCAACTAGAAATTGCATCCAAATCAAGCTTGTGAAGAATCTGATAACCAACCTCATTTTCATTAATATAAGCAAGCCTATATCCCTTAATATAAGCTCGAAGGAAAACTTGAGAATCAGCTTTGCATAATTGTAGATTGAAATCAGTAGAGTTGGTCACAGAGGAGAAGTCCTTGCACACTGGTCTGAGGACACAAGCATCCTTGAAGGAGCGGAATCTTGAGAGAATAGTTGCTAGGATATCTGTTGGAAGGTATAGGATAAGATTTGATGTGCTGTCGGTTTCTGTTCTCATTTTTCTCTTCTTAGCTTTAGGAACTCCTTCCAAACCAGGTTCTCTGAAAGAATCAATCTGCCAGATACAAAGATTAAACTTACATTAGATGTGCAAGATCCAAGTACATTCCTATCTTCACTATTGGATTCAGTGGCGAATCTTCTACCCTTCTAAATTCACTCACTGATAGTTCATTTTTTACAGTCCGAACGTAAGTATAAATGTTGATGACATACCGTCTTTGATCCATCACCCAATGCATCAACTAATTTTGGTAATCCAATTGACGCATACGGATAATTCCTATCACCCATCTGAAACAATAAAAGCAATTCTCATCATAATTACATATAAAAGAAATTCTCATTCAAGCAATTCTATCTTCACTATTGGATTCAGTGGCAAATCTTCTAGCCTTTTTGAGTACGGAGAATATGTAAGGGTATCGATATAGCTCCGATACCATGTAAGAAAATATGTTGCTATATATTCAAAGAGAGAGTACAGACTCATATATATATATATATATACATTGAGAAGAGGGAGACTCTAGGTTAAGACATATAAGAAATGTACTATAATCAACGAGAGACATGATACGATTGTATCCTTAACAGAATATACCAGGAGTAACGGCGATGCTGAAGTTTTGTTTCCTCGGAATAGCGAATCGTCGTCTGGTTAATCCGCCGATAGAGAGAGAAAAGAGAGAGTGAGTGAGTAAAGGTAAAGTAGAAATCGAATCGTTGTGACTGGTTACGGGTAGGGATGTAAATCGTTGATCTCTATGCAATAACCGTTGCATATACTCAAAAGCAGGGCCGGCCCAAACTCGGCCCTGCTTTTACAATGACATTCGATAATGGCATTCGGATATTATGACTTGTGGATTTTTATCTGTAGTTGCCTTTTTAAATGACTATTTTTAATGATACTCTGTTTTGCAATCCAATGAGTACTGACCACACGGCTTACATATTCCGATTCTCTTATCAGCTTTGTGTATTCAAAAAAATGTTACTCCGTATGATATTATGTCCGTCACTTGTGCATTACTAGTATTCATGGACTCTTACAATGACATTGGATAATGGTACAAAATGATTTATGTTTAGCCTATTTATTTACTTTTTTTTAAACAATAATTACTCATTTTTCACTTATACCAAAACGACGTCTGTGGGTTTATTCATGCACCGCACTAAGTTATTCATTAGTTTTTTTACTCGATTATATGGGAAACCCAAAAAAGATTCGGGTGAATTTCGAATTTTCTGCTCAATTTTGTTCCTCGCGTGCGCCGTTTTTTCCCTCTTGTACGCCGTTTTTTCTCCGCAGGTGCACCGCCAGTTTACACATAGTTATACACAAGAGAGTAGTTATACCCAAGTTCCACATAGTTCTACTTTTGCTGTATTCCAGTAAGATTAGTATTACGTACCCCGAAAATTTATATTTCTAGTTGTACGATTGATTGAAGTCGCTAACAATGTAATTCAGAATGTTTTACGTATTCATATGTTTTAAACGTAGATTGTTGTAACTTTTTCGTCTTAATTTGGTTAATATTAACAACGTGAGTTTTAAAGTATATGAATGTATTGTGTAGTTCGCATGAGGATGAACTTTCACCATTTGTAATTTTACAAATCTAGCTATTGCAATGTTTACAAACCTAATGTATTGTTGTTATTAAACTTAATAAGAAAGAACATTATTAAACCTAGCTATTTGTATTGTTTAGAAACCTATTGTACTGTTATGGCGGAGATGGACGCATAAAAAACTCAGAATTAAACGTTTAGCCACTTAATTCAATTTTACAACTAGGAAAGTAAGTAATCACTAGAGTTCATTTGTATGTTTAGATCTTATTTCTAGTATGAAACGCTGCCTTTCTTTGTTTGGTAGAAATTTTGTGTCGCCAGAACATCTGCGCATATGACATTACATATCGCTCTCCAAAAAGCCGAGATACAGCAAAGGTATAAATCAAATATATTGAACTCTGCTACCAGTGTCCGCGATCAAATTGCTTTAGCCTTGGCATTTCTCTGCTACTTTTTTATTTCCTGTATTTCTATAATACTCTATAGTTATTAACTTATTATGCGACAAGTCGCCTGAGGCAACGACGGTCCTACCTATTTTTTTTTGTTACGTTGACTTCTTCTCTATGCAATAACCGTTGCATTTACTCAAAAGAAATGACTTCATTATATCACTCGCAGAGCTTATTTGTCCACATCCAGACCATTCGCCGAGTCAAGTAGGACTAACTGGGGCTGGGGACAGCAGGAAAGAGGATCTATGCATCGGTTCAATGCAGCAGAATCCAAACGGTTAATAAGACATTTACTAGAACAAGTAAACAACTATACATTTATTGTTCGTCAACTTATAACAATAGAAGGATAGAAAAGTGATGAGGAGCGGAAGCGCAGAGTGTGCATTTATAGACCGTAAGGGATCCCTAGCGCCAAGATAAAAGAATTTAATCTGCTATGCGCACAATGTGCATATTTAGGGCTTTTATACTTCAACTTATCTAAGTTAAAGTTGTGTAAACTCTATCTGAGCTTTTTTAATCCTCTACCACCTTGTGGCTGCAAAAACCTCCTCAATAATGATCTACATTCCAGTACCACTTATGACAGACATAGTCCGTCGTATTGGGAGTGAGGGATTCCGCAACCTAGGTCCTTTCATTGCAGCTGGGCCTTTCTTTAAACAAATTGTCTTTTCCTGTGAAGTCCTAATCGACGTGGATCTTGATGAGTTCATGTTCAACACTAGACTCGGTAGAGAAGAATCTATCTATCGATCCTTCCTTTTAAGATGCGTAGCTGAAGGTCATGAGATAGCAAGATATATCGAATCTCTACGCCGTTTGACTCAAGATGGACCGTCCGTGGAAGCACTAGAGATGCTTGGAGAAGTTGCTTATTCTTCCATCTACGCTATATTTGCATTTGCGGTCATGCTCCTTTGTTGTGGTTCCTATGACCAAGGTATGGTCGTAAGCCGAACTTTATTTAGTAAGGTTGAAACTTTGGAAGAAGCGTTAAACATTGCCGGTGTAGTAGAAAGCCAGGTTCGTAATATCGGTCCTGGCGGTCGCAATGTGTTTTCCGGATTTATCCATTTCAAAGAGTATCCAATATGCTACTTTGCACACAACAACTCGAGTACATGCATTTGTCAGCATTGTTTTCCGTTTAATTACACTACCACTTTCCATGAAATGTGTTAAGAAGACTTATCTATCTTCCATTGTGGTCGTTGTTCTCTGTTTCTGTCTACAAACTCTATCAGGTCTTGTAACACAACTATTACTTGTTTGTTCCTCTGTTGGTATGGTTGCTATCTATATCTAAGATTTTCCCAGAACTAGCTAGATACCAGTCTTGGGCAAACAGTAGGAATGGGCATCTATGCATCGGTTCAAGGCAGCAGAATCCAAACGGTTAATACGACATTAACTAAAACAAGTAAACAACTATACATTTATTGTTCGTCAAATCAATGAAAGAAGGATAGAAAAGTTATGAGGAGCGGAAGGGCACAGTGTGCCTTTTAGAGACCTTAAATATCTGCTATTGGGATCCCTAGCGCCAAGCTAAAAGAATTTAATCTGCTATTGGAAAGTAAATATAGAGAAAGGATCACGCGACGCCGCCTGACGAGCCATCTAGATTGCGCCACGTCCTCATTTCGGAAATGTAAAGTACCTGCCAAAGCAACCATCCCACACCCACAAAGGCGTTATCTCCGTATATTGATGTGGCGTCTTTTGGTTGGCCCCTCTTTTCGGTAATGAATTATAGTACAAGCTTTGGTAAAAGCTGCATTTTCCATTTATTAATGCGTTATATCCCATTTATTAGAAATTATCGCGAAGATAATGTATCCTGAACTATAATGGTGGTCTAAATTTCTAGTTTCGCGTTTGTTTGAGAAACAAAGTAAAACTTATTCTAATGTACAGTGTTGAACAATAACTTATATTTACAAGACTGCATTTGCTTTTGGCCATTATTTATACTGTGTGCAGCGGAAGAGCATAGGCCATATAAGGAAAAGCCCAGCTTGTGGATGTAGGATTCACACTCAATTGTCTTTAAGTATTTCAGTGGAGAAAAACTCTGGTAAAATCAACAAATGAAAATGAGAATTTGAAAGGGAAGTATAACCAAGAAAAGAAAGTAAAGAAATCTGATAAGAACGAAGTACAAAAAGCCTAGCGAGAATAATAAAGAGAAAAAGTATATTGTATTGCTTGGAAGTAGTGTGTAAATAGATTCGCCCCTCAAACACATGCGTTTGAGGTTGTTTTTATAGAGAAAACATGATTAATGCGGTCATTCACTGTACATAATTATATTGACCCGCATTAATCATGTAAGTTACAATTTTGACTGAAACGGCTCGAATTTGAACTATCTTGGGCTTCACATGGGCTCTCCAAACCCTTTCTTGTTGACTCCGAACTCCCGCGCTTTGATGCTACTGCGAGCCTCGAACAATATTCTCCTCGCTTCGGCCTTTCTCTATGCGAACTGTATGTTGAATAAGAGCGAACTCCATGCTGGTAAGGATCGAACTCTTTTAGTGAACTGAATCGAACTCCCAACTGGTCAAGTTCAATAAAATATCTTGAATTCTGAGAGGATTATTATGCAATAATGACGTGGACAGATCCAAGTGGATCCTACCGAGAATGTGTGGGATCTGACCCCAACATTTAGCCCCCAAAGTCTTGCGAGCTGAGTGCTCGGCTTGGAAGACTTAAGTAAATAGTAATTAATGAATCGAGATCTTTAACATTCTGGAATTTCTCCATGTTTTACGCTGTTACGCCGATCTCGGATAATCAAATGATTTGATTTCCCTGACAACCGTCATCATTAATTTCTTAATTTTATATTAATACTGCGGGGAAAACTGTTCCGCTTCCCAATATTTTCGAGGCGGTCTTCCATCTTACTTTTGGGTTCTAAGAGGTAACATTACTTTCCCATCTTATCTTCTTTACCTAGAAAACTTTCACTCTTATTACAGAGATTATTGTTCCCTTCGGTAAAACCATTTTCGTAAAATGTCGAACCTCCCTTCTGAAATTCGCGAGTATGAGGTTGAAGATCTCGAAGCTTTCATGAGTGAAAGAACCGAACCTCATATCCAAACCGGAGACGGGTTTGATCTTCATCTTCAGAGTCAATCGACTGTTGACTCTCTTAACGATCTTCGTCGCTTTTGCCACATTCCCCCCGAAGTGGAGATGGTGGTCCCGGAGCCCTATGAGTCTCCGGAATCGAGGCGAGAGGGTTACTGCTGCGCCTATGAAATTTATTTCAAATTTATTTCAACCATCTGGGAATCGCCTTCTCTCAGATGTTGCCCAACATGCTTCAGTATCTTATGTGTACCTTCACTGTTGCGGCAGAGGCGGGCTACTCGTTGGGACTTAACGAGTTCTTGGAATTCTTCCAGGCTCGTGAATCCCGAACTTCTGGGTATTATGCCCTTTATCCAATCGCAGACCGGAATCTTATTGATGGCCTGCCTTTAAAAGATAACGCCTGGAGGAAGTTTTGGTTCTTCTTCCGTATAGATAGTTTTTCTGTTTAGAGTTCTTCCGAACTCCTCCGATTTTGCTGGTCATCGAATTTGGGTAGAAACTAGGACTTAACTGAATAAGTTTCCCATGTTATTTCGAACTGCGCTAACATTTTCTCGTTTTTTCCGCAGGTCCCCAAATTCGGCCAGTTCCTTCTGTTGATTTTTTAAACTTTTACAAGGCCGTCCGGGAGAGGCCAGTTAATTGGAATTCTTTTACTTTAGAGAGAATTCACAGTGCCGGACATTCTGTTAGAATGGGCCTTACTCATCTCGTCGACCCTCCTCCTGCTGAGATTGATCTCTCGAGTTTGAATGCCCGAGACATGACAAGGATCAGAGAAGCAGACAAGAAGGTCAAAAGATCAGATCTCCCAGATTGGAAGAAACAAGAAAAATGCATCCTCCGCCGGGGACGACAAAATCTACCGAAAAACCCTTTTAGTTGACGACGGGTCCCTTGAAGGTTCAAAGTCAATGGCGGTTACCATAAACAATGCTCCTCCCTCCACTCTAGCAGCGGACAATATGATCGCTACTACTGCTGAAAAGGAAGGTCTTACAGGCGATTCTTCTTTCATGAACAAGAGGAAGGCTGAGGAACTCGAACCCCCGCTCCAGGGACGACCCAAGAGCACAAGGAAGGACAGAGCCGCTCCTTCGAGCCTGGTAATTCCTGAATCTGTTGAAGCTCAGGATGAGAACCCTGATTCAGGAATTTTTTTAAAGGAACCGCTGAGTTCAGGGATGCTACCCCCTAGACGTCCCCGAGGTAATACCTTTACAGCTCGATCGTCTCCGAGCTCAGGACTTGTCGCCAGAGCTTCATCCCAATCAGGTAACCTTCAATTAACATTTTGTTACTTGAGATTAACCGACCTTTTAGGAGGCTCAATCCTCACATAAATATCTTTATTTTAGATAAAGAGAAGATTGGAAATATCTTCAGATGTTTCCACACTCGCTTTGGGAAGAAACTTCCGTCCTTTGAGCGTTGAAGGCCTGACATCAACAAGATGTATATCAGTCATTCATTCCACTTCTCCCAGGTTTGACTATTCGAATCCTTAAACAACCGATTTTGAGTCCCCTTTTTTTTAAATGCATCTTCTTTTATCAGGCAACTCTGGATGTGAACAGCATCATCAACCACTACGAAGAGGAGCTTGCCAAAGTTTCCAAGAAAGCTGCTGTTGCTGAAGGAGAGATTGAGAAGCTGCAATCTTCCAATCGGCTTGTGCAGGAGATTGCTGGTCTCTGATAATAGGATTTTTACTCTAGTTCTCAATTCCTATAATACTATCATGTCATTGTAGTATTTAAGGTTATCAATCCAATCAGGTGTGATGCAAACAAATGAGATATTATCAGAAAGCACTAAGTCAAGCCAAGCAGAATTCGGTTGTTTTTCTAACAGTCCTAGTGATTGGTGCAGAAAATAGTAAATTTGCAGAAATGGACTACTATACTCGATCACAAGGCTCATTGCCAGAAGGGAGGGTGTGATCGAGTAAACCAGTGGTCACAGAGTAAAATTGTTAAAAACTTAAACAGCAGGTAACAAAACAGAAGCAAATAACAGAGAAGGTGAATGAAGCAGGTAAGTAAACAGATAAATCAATTGGATAAGAAACTCCTAAGGATGGGGTAATCGAATAGTGTGGACTCCATAATCAATTCCGATGGTTAACAATTCTCAATGAAGCTATCCCTAGACAACAGGTTCAACGACAGATCAATTCAGTCCCGTGATAGAAACCCTCAAGCAAAGCTAGCCCAGACTAATTCCCATTAACGGAATCTAACTATGCAGGCAATAAGAACTGACTGTTAAAGTCAATAACCGCTCTAAACGGCCAATCCCTTGGGATAGAGACGATTATCACTGGAATTAGTGGATCAAGCATTCCATCGAACACCTTCTGGGTGCGGGAATGCTTTTGATCGAATTCCAGTTGATCAGAAAGGAATAAGCAGTAAACACAACTAATCTAGAAGGGATTCAATAAAACTACACTTAACCATCAGAATCAACTAAGGGTCTCACATCTACTCTATCCCATCCTCAGAAATCATAGTCACTACTTAGACAACATGCTCAAAGACATAGAAACGATTGATGATTGCATAACTTCAAAGATCAAAGGAAATGAAACAGAAATGAACAAGGATATGAAAGCAAAATCTCAAATACTTAGAAGAAATCGAAAATACAAAGTTTCAGAAGCAAAAGCGGCTACTGAATTCAGAAAACGATACTAGGTTGCGAGTCTAAAAAAGTAAGTGTCTCAGGGGAAACCCTTAGAGACTTATTTATAACAAAAACGACAAAGATAAGTAAGTGGGCTTCGAGTCCGCTTAACAGGCCCATGGACAATGGAGGTCGAGTATATGGGCTCAAAGTGGGCTTCATGGTCGAGCGTGAATCAAAGTCGTGATCAAGTGGTTCCTTCTCTCCTCTTCTCTTTCCTATGCTCAGGTTGTCTGGTTGAGTGCGGATTGATTAGAGGGTCGAGGTGGTGATCGAGCAGAATGGTTGATGGCATGATCTGGACTTCTTCTTCTCTCCTGTGATCGAGTATAAAAGTCTGGATGGACTGCTTCTCCTCCTCTGTGATCGAGTATAAGGGTAGTCTGTCAGGATGGACTGCCCTGTGATCGAGTATAAGGGTAGACTGGATGGCCTGCTGAGCTGACTGCTTTCCTCTCTGCTACTGGTGATCGAGTAGAATGGTCTAAATGTGACTTTCAGCTCTGTTTTTCCTCTTTCTGAACACCAATAGCTCCGAAGCACCTGAAACAACTCCAGAATGCAAAATGCATGCAAGACTAATGCTAGACACACTTAATCATGCAAAATGTGCAAAATGATGATGAATGCTATGAAAGATGAATGAAACTAGACTCAAAATGGTGATAAATGGATGTGTAAAACATGCAAATTATAGACATATCAACTCCTCCAAACTTAGTCTTTGCTTGCCCTCAAGCAAACAAGTAAACATAAGATGAAGGAGAGGTTTGAAGGTGGGGATTTAGAACCAAAGCATCAGATAAAACAGATAAAATCAAGGTCCAAGTTGGTAGTTCTAGGATGCGATATGATCGATCTCTACTCAAAAATGTTAGCCATGCCTTGTTATGATTCAATCCGACTCTTATACTCGACCTATACATGCTTTCAAATCGACCAATCCCTTTAACATTCATTAGTTTCAGAACGTGAATCAAGCAATGCACCATCAATGAACTAATTTGGCTTAAGGTGAATGTTAGGAGACAAAGACAGTCCCTTTAAAGTGGTTCAAGTTTAGTAACAGGGGACTAAACTTTTGGAGAATGCTAAAGGTAAGACCCAACCTATGCATACAAGAATAGTATCTCATCTACCCAATAACATAAACCGTGTTTACACCAGCAGATGGTACTACCCTCAAGCCCAGAAGATGATCCTAGTTCTACCCTTTGCACTCCAGGCATTTTTCTCATTTTTATCTTTGATCAAATCACTCTTTCTTTTTCTCTAACTCTGTTCTAAGGAGAAGTTTTCTTTTACTTGATGAATCTAGTGGGTTTTGGTTTTCTTTGACAACTATGGCTCTTGTTATCTTCTTATGATAAAGACTTTTTAAAATTTTTGCTTTTGTTACAGAGCCTATTTATTCGACTTTTAGTTCCTCAAACCCCATTACTAGACTAACTTGTTTCTCAACTTCCTTCTCCTAAAAACATCAACCTTTTCCTTCTTTTACTCATATACTCGATCCCCACCCAAAAATAGACTCCCACCTAGTCCTATCTAGTCCAGAAAACATGGACTAGAACTACATGAGATACTACTCTTGTCGGTTCAAACCTAACACTTTCTACCAAAGTCAATCCTGAAACAGGCCTCATAATCACACACGAGATATTACAGGGCTTAAAAGAAAGTTTTGGTTAAGGGCTAGGGAAACTGCTCCTATGGTGGAAGTAGCTACTTGGGTTAGCAAGGGTGGTGTAAAGTTGAAAGAAAACCCAAGTATGTATATGGTATCCATGAGTTCAAATTTGATGCTAAGACATGATAATTGTAAATCAGATTCAGGTTCAAATTGATAGGGAATGGTATCAAATCATGACAGTGTGATCGAGTAGAGCATTCAAGACATGGTGCAGTTTTACTTCAATTTCATTGACTACGCATCAGACAACTAGCAACGAGGGCATTGAGTCTATCTACTGAACCAACATGCTTACAAGGCTATATCATCATAATCCCCTATGCATATGCAACAATCCTATATGAAACATACTAGACTCGATCCTAAATGTGATGCAACTAAATGAACACTCGGTTTTTGTGGAATACATTTTCAGAAATTTTTCAAATTTTTATGGTTTTTTCTATGCCTTAGATGAATGCAGACTCAAGTGTATATACAATGCAAAAATTTGAAAACAAGACTTAAAGAGACATATTAAATACGTCTTGAATCCTCCCCCAAACTTAAACTACACAGTCCCTTGTGTATTAAAAATCTAAAGGAGATTTCAAGAGAGACACTACAAAAACGAAAACAGAAAATGGTATTTACAGTGATGGTTGGGGTGGTACCTCAGTTGAAGGTCCTGGAGATGTAGTCATCCATCTCGTCTCTGGTGTATTCCCACGGAATGTTGGGACCTTGTTGTTGCTCTTCCTCCTCTGGTGCAGGATACTCGATCTCAGGGTCGGCTTGGCGGTCAGTGCGGCGGTTGAGTGGTCGCTTGGCGTTGAGGATCCTCGCCTTGCTGCCGGAGTGAACCGGTGCTTGCTTCCTTCTTCTATTTCTCAGCTCCAAAACAATCAAATTGCACCATATAGACCATTATACTCGATCTCCACGTTGGTAGGGTGCTCTGTTGCACACTCTCATCGTCTTGTTCCCCTTGTGATCGAGTATGTGGTGATGAATTGGAATTTTTTTTATGAGCAAAAACACACATACTCGACCCTCCTACTCGATGGTGGAGTCTCCGGGTGCAACAAAAATTTGAAAAAATTTTGGACTCCACTGGGCTGATATACTCGATCACAAGGTCCTTGGTAGAGTAAAATTTTTGAATTTTTACTCTTATCTCCAGATTGTTTCTCCATTCCTGAGAACCATAAACACAACCAAAACAAATCAAAAATAACAAGAAAGAAAAAATTATTTACAGAGATAGTCATGGGACTTCCTCCCAAGTGAGCTTGTTTTAAGTCTCTAGCTTGACTCCTCACACTTATTACGCAGAGAAAATGTGATAGAGAAGACTTAAGAAGTCTTCTTCTTCACCGAGCTTATCATCATACTCAGCATCCTCTCTTGATAATTCAGCAGCTGAATACTCAATCCCTCTTTCCTCAAAGTAAGCTGCTTCCTCTTCTGGTGGGTAGTCTTTCTCTACTGACTATTCCGAAGTGACTTTCCCTCTTGAAGCAATGTGAATGTTGGGCTGAGTTTGAACTTCCCTTTGAAACCGACTTAGTGTGTCTCTCAGCTCTTTGACAGTGTAGGACAGCTTCTGTATGGTTTTCTCTTGGAGATCAGACTTTCTTTTGAGTTCTAGCCAATCGGGTGCTGAGAGTGGACTCAATTGAGTAATTGAACTTGAAATCTTAGTTTGAGCTAGAGTTGGTTCCTTTACTCTTGTAGTCTTAAATCCTTCTCCTGGGACCGCTCTCCGGATCTCAAAAGTCTTTCCCTCAATTGTTGATCTTCTCGGAGTGTTGTTGATGTCAAGTTGCAGCTTGATATGCCTCCCAAGGTTGAGATCAATTCTCCCATTTCTGACATCTATCATCGCTCCTACTGAAGCTAAGAAAGGTCTTCCTAGAATTAGAGGATCCTTAGATTCCTCATCCATCTCTAGCACCACAAAGTCGGTAGGCACTTCTACTTCATTGATCATTACAGGCAGATCCTCTAACAGGCCAAAAGGTTACCTTGAACTTCTGTCAGCAAGAATCAAGGTCAGGTAACAGGGCCTGTACTGAACGAATCCCAGCTTCCTTGCTACAGAAAGCGGCATTAAGCTAACTGAAGCTCCCAGATCACATAGGCAATTGCTGAAAGCTAAATGCCTAATGGAGCAAGGCAGAGTGAAAGATCCAGGATCTTCCAACTTTTCCTGAACATTCTTTTCACCAGCAGCTTGAAACGGAGTGGCATTGTATTCATCATCTGAATCGTGATACCTCTTGATTCTTTCCAGAATTAAGTTTCTCACGTCTTTGTGAGGGTCTGGAATCAGCTTGAGAACCTCTGTTAACGGCATCACTGCTTCGATCCCATCAAGTTGTTTCTCAACAAGAAATTCATATTTCTCTTTCCAAGCCTTTCTGAACTTCCCTGGAAGATTAAGTGTAGGTAATGGAGTTGGCTTAAACCGTTTTACCATTCTCTTAATCATGGCTACTCTGTCTTCCACGGTGGGCTGAATTTGATGGAGGGATCCAGCTGAGTTTAGTTCAATAACGGAGACTTCAATCCGTTTTTGAAACCTCCCCTTCCTGAACATCACTGTCCCCAGTGAGTATGCTAGGGGCATGACGAGTCGGCAGCTCTCGATCATGGCAGATTGTGATTGCGTGAGCGGTGGCATACTCCTTTGGGTTCTGAATTGACTTCCCTAGAAGTCTTGTAACTTTCGGAGCAGAGGTCGACCCAGTTTGGCCTTCCATGTATCTGACCTTTGAGGTCAGTGCCTCTACCTTGATGTTGAGATCGTTATAACTGCTGTCTATTTTGTTGTTCATTTCGGCCAGCTTCTTAGCGATCTCCATTGAGCCTGATGCTTGTCCTTGAAGAAGCTGTTTGAGCATTTGCCTCAGTTCTGAGTCAGAAGCGTTAGAAGTTTGTTGTTGCTGTGGTACAAATCCAGGTGGTGGATGCTGTGGTTGATAACCTCCCTGAAACTGTTGCTTAGGAACAAACCCTTGACTTTGGTTGTATGGGACGAATGGTTTTGGTTGGGTCTGCTGTTGTAGAGGGTAGACTTGATCCTACGGGTTTGCAACATTGGTACTCCTGTAAGACAGATTGGGATTGTTCTGCTTGAAGTTGTTGTAGCCCTTGTTGTAGCCTCCCTGGTTTTGCACATAGCTGACTTCTTCTGACTGGAGAGTCTCCCCATCCTGGACTTGGAACGTCTCATCTTCACAGAGAAAATGGACTTGCTTCTGTTGCACAAGGAGTAGCTTGTCCAGCTTGTCGTTCATGGCCTTCATGTCCTTGCGGTGCTTCTCCTCTAAGTCTGAACTTCCTCTAATGGCTCTGTCATAATCTTCATTGTAGTTTCCATCAGACTGAGCTAAATTCTCTACCAGCTCCCATCCTTCTTCAACTTCCTTGTTCAGGAAATTCCCGTTGGATGCTGTATCCAGGAGCATCCGGATCTTAGGGAGAACGCCTCTGTAGAGAGTACTCAGGAGTGAGGCTTTGGAGAAACCATGGTGAGGACATTGAGTCTGATATCCTTTGAAGCGCTCCCATACTTCACAGAAAGTCTCAGCATTCTTCTGAGTGAAGCCGGAGATCTCATTCCGGAGTCTTGCTGTCCTGGAGTTGGAAAAGAATTTAGCCAAGAAGGCTTTCTTGCAGTCATTCCAGGAGGTGATAGAGCCTTGAGGAAGTGATTTTTCCCACTAATGGGCTTTGTTTCCAAGTGAAAATGGAAACAATCTGAGCTTGAAGCCATCCTCACTGACTCCATTGATCTTTGTTAGGCTGCAGAGCCTATCAAACTCGTCCAGATGATCGAGTGGATCCTCCATGGGGAGGCCGTGAAACTTATTGCTCTGAACCATGGCAATGAGACCACTCTTGATCTCAAAGTTGTTGTTCTGCACTGGTGGAGGCACAATGCCATTGCGCTGATTATGATTGCGTGGAGCATCGCCTGGACCAATGTTGGTTGGCAAATCTGGGTTCTGATCGTCAGCCATAACATTTGTGCCTGTCTGTTGCCTTAACTCACGAGCAATACGGTCGATGTTGTCGTTGAAAAGGAGATTCTGATGTCCTTTAGATCGAGTATGCATGCAACAGGTATCAGCTCGGCTTCAGCAGAGTAATCAGAGATAGTACCTGAAACACACAAACAGAGAGAGAGACACAGAGTTAGTAATCTTGTAAAAAATACGAACTTGATCTTAACGTTTCCAAAAATCTCAAATATAGCAAAGAAAATACCCAAATGGTAACGGCGCCAAATTGATAATAGGATTTTTACTCTAGTTCTCAATTCCTATAATACTATCATGTCATTGTAGTATTTAAGGGTATCAATCCAATCAGGTGTGATGCAAACAAATGAGATATTATCAGAAAGCACTAAGTCAAGCCAAGCAGAATTCGGTTGTTTTTCTAACAGTCCTAGTGATTGGTGCAGAAAACAGTAAATTTGCAGAAATGGACTACTATACTCGATCACAAGGCTCACTGCCAGAAGGGAGGGTGTGATCGAGTAAACCAGTGGTCACAGAGTAAAATTGTTAAAAACTTAAACAGCAGGTAACAAAACAGAAGCAAATAACAGAAAAGGTGAATGAAGCAGGTAAGTAAACAGATAAATCAATTGGATAAGAAACTCCTAAGGATGGGGTAATCGAATAGTGTGGACTCCATAATCAATTCCGATGGTTAACAATTCTCAATGAAGCTATCCCTAGACAACAGGTTCAACGACAGATCAATTCACTCCCGTGATAGAAACCCTCAAGCAAAGCTAACCCAGACTAATTCCCATTAACGGAATCTAACTATGCAGGCAATAAGAACCGACTGTTAAAGTCAATAACCGCTCTAAACGGCCAATCCCTTGGGATAGAGACGATTATCACTGGAATTAGTGGATCAATCATTCCATCGAACACCTTCTGGGTGCGGCAATGCTTTTGATCGAATTCCAGTTGATCAGAAAGGAATAAGCAGTAAACACAACTAATCCAGAAGGGATTCAATAAAACTACACTTAACCATCAAAATCGACTAAGGGTCTCACATCTACTCTATCCCATCCTCAGAAATCCTAGTCACTACTTAGACATAATAAAAAACAATAGCAATGAAACGATTGAAAACATGATAACAGGAAATGATAAAGACTGAAACGAAAACTAAATTATAAAATACTTGAAAGCGAATACAAAGTCGCAGGAAGAACACACTGCGGCTATGAAAACAAGTCTAGGTAAAACCTGAAAATAAAGACTGGATGCCCTAGGGAAAACCCTTAGAGGCTGCTTATATAAGCGAAAAAAAAGTTAAATAAGGAAAGTTCGAGATAGTGGTCTTCACATCGAGACCCTGCGATCGAGCATCTGATGGGCTGAAATGGGCCTCCCTGTGATCGAGTGAAACTGTTCAAACTGGGCTTCGGGAACTCCGTCTTGCGATCGAGTGGTCTGTAGTGAAGATGAGATGGAATGGTCCAGCGACCCTGCGATCGAGTGGTGCGATCGAGTGGATGACGTGAGGTGGTGATCGAGTGGTTTCTTCAGCTTCTCTTCTCTTCTGTATGCTCAGCTTATCTGGTTGAGTGAAGAATGAGTAGATGGGCTTCTGATGACAAGGTGGTGATCGAGTGGAACTAAGCTGCTGGCTTCTCCGGGGTTGTGATCGAGTGATATGTCCTCCATGACAGCTTCTGCTCGATCTTGCGATCGAGTGGTTTCTTCTGAAATTGCTCCGGGTTGTGATCGAGTGGTTTTGCCCTTCATGACAGTTTCTGGGGTTGCGATCGAGTGCTTTGCTCTGTCAGGGCTCCGAGGTTGTGATCGAGTGCTTTGGCTGAAGGAGTGATTGAGCGTTCTGAATTTCTGTTCTGTTTCTCCTCTGTTTGAACTCCAAAAGCATCCAAAGTACCTGAAAACAACCAAATATGCAATGCACATGCAATTCTAATGCAAAACCGTCCTAAGTATGCAAAACACACTAAAACGACTACTAATGAGTTGAAACAATGACAAAGTGATGAAGAATGAATGCTTAAATCATGCAATTTATAGACTATGTTCCATGTTCATTGTAGCTTTGTGGACTTCAAGGAAAAGTTAAAAAAAAAATCTGTAGACATAACAAATTCAATCATTAGTCAATACCAAAAGAATCTTTGTATGAAACACAAAACAGAAAATATGAAAGTTTTTCTAACAAAATAAAAAAAAACAAAAAATTTGTCAGTACTATTTCTTTTGAATTCACCAAAAAACAAACTATTGTTTTCAAAATCGTATACATGTTCGGTGTTTATTTCTACATGGCTTCGAAGAAGTGTTTATCTTGTTTGGTGAGAATAGAGAATGCGACTTAGATGTATTTATAGTATTCTCAGAAAATTGTAGGGTTTTCTTTGAGTGAGTAGAAAACATCTTGATAAGCAAGTATAAAATATCTTCATAATATAATATATTTGGAATTTATTTAGGAAAAAATATAAATTAGTTATGGAATATGATAGTAATATGCTAAAGATTACCATTTTTATAGGAAAAAAATCGATCACATTTATGTTTATCGTTAGCATTCAAATTTTATTTTATTTTTGGCAATAAATCTTTAATGCCATAACTAAAAAACGTTAGAAAAAATTAATTTTTTTTAAACATTAAATTAAAAACGTGTATCAAATTAATTTATTGTTAGCATTAAATATTGACTTGTTAGAACAATATATCAATTTATTGAGTTCATTTTTGTTATGACATTAAAAATTTATTACGAATTTTTTGCTAGCATTTAAATAGGAAACCATTTTATTTGAAAATATTTGTTTGTTATAACTAAATATACGATTTTTATATTTTCAAATCAATAATTAAATTGTTAGATATTATTAACCACCATTTACATAATAATAATTCCAAAATAAATGCCAAGATATCTTCGAGAAATAAAAGAATTGAATATAGGATGTTTAAAGAATATGCTTTAATTTAGTTCTCAAGATCTCCGAAGATTGATATAACTAATTATTGTTATTGATTTCGAATCCAAATTTGGTAAGTTTTAATTTAGTCGTTTAGTTAGGAATCATTTCCAATTTATTTGTTGTGATTGAATGTCGATCTGATATTATTCCTTTTATTTAGGAAACAAATGTGATTCAAATTTTTTTTTTTACCATTTTTGTAGGAGACAAATTTATTATCAAATATTCGTTTGTTAGAAGAATATTGAAATATTCTAGTTATTTATAAATATTGAATATTGAAATGGTAATTAAGATTTGATTACGATTAGGTTTTGGTTAGTTTTTATATTTAGTAGATATGACCGAGATTTTGGTTATTAATAGTTTTAATTTTTAATATTTGACTTCCATATGTTAGGATCACAAATCTCGTAATCATAAAAATAGAAAATGTTTTAAGAGTTTATTTATTGATTTGTATTTGATTAAGACATATATTTTTTTCAGATTTTATTTGTAGAGACTAAATGTATAATATTGAAATTGTTAAAGGATTTTTGAGGCCAAATATTCACCAAAAATGTATATATAGATATAAAGAAATAAAGTGAATCTTCTTTTTTTTTTGGTGAGTGAGAGGGAGGCAATGCCTCCCCCGATTTATTCAAACGAAAAAATAAAATTACAAACGAACTAAACGCGGGAATTCTTTCCCATGAGAATCGTCTAACATAATCTCATGGACCACATCAGGACAAAAATCAAGAGAAAGAAAACCAAAATCCAAAGAAAACGCATAGTTTGCTAATCCATCCGCAAGGCGATTAGCTTCCCTATACACGTGAGTAACCCGGACTAACCAGTCCCTTGAGATAAAGCCATGGCACAATCGCACCAGGAAGGACAGCGGGTGAGCATCGCTTACCCCTGTCTTAATAAAACCCACCACCAACTCCGAATCCACCTCTAACTCCACACGTCGAAAACCGTGCTCCCAGGCAATGACTAGCCCGTAGTACACTCCCCATAATTCTGCCAGCGGAGCCGAACATATCCCTATATGTAACGCAAACCCGCCTAGCCACTCACCATCACTACTCCGGATAACCCCTCCAGCCGCCGCCGGTCCCGGGTTTCCGTGTGACGCGCCATCCGTCGACAGTTTAACCCATCCTTCCATCGGCCGCTTCCAAGAGATCATCTTCTCCACCCTATTACCCGAGCTCCTCTCTCCCCTGACCAGCTCGTGGGATCGCATGCTCTCGGTCGCCATATCTTTTAAAAACTGAACCCGATCCCTGCACTTCTTGTTTTCCCCGAAAACATTCATACAACGCCACTTCCATCCCCACCACACTGCCATACTAAACAATACTGGCCATTGAACTTCCCCCGAACTCCATTCTGCTTTTAAATTCGCCACTAACCACTCCAAAAGTGACGCATCAAAAAAGGCTTGCCGCCGGTTTTGAGGGACCAAACGCAACCACACTCCGGCCATGGCGGGACAATCCCTCAACACATGTAATGTCGATTCTATCGCTCCTTTACAAACCTGACAAACCTCATCATCTCCTAAATGCCGCCGTACCCTTTCAACATTCGTCATGATCACTTGATTTCCCACGAGCCATAAAAACACTCTAACCCTTTCCGGTACTAAAACAGACCATATCAACTTGAAAAAACCCTCCATACACTGTCCCGGTGCTATCTCATATGTTAACATAGCATACGCCGAGCTCACCGTAAATTCCCCATTCGAGTTGCCCAACCAAGTCAACCGGTCCTCTGTCCCGAGCTCCCCTTTCACCACCACCGCTAATAACCGCTGAATCATCTTTGCCGGTAGATAACCCACTAGGCGTCCCATATCCCAACCCGCTTCATCTTGCCAATAATCTGCTACACACCTACCCTTCTCCTCCTCTGGTAGAGTTATTTCGACATGTGCTAGTAATGGTTCTGTACCTAACCATACATCCGTCCAGAACTTAATGTTTCTCCCATCACCCGGGACCCATCCTAAGCCGCGTGAGACTACCTCTCTCAGCCCGACCCCCACACTTCGCCAAGTAGACGACCAAGTACTTTTAGGCACCACCCATGAAGGATCATGAACATTCCCCAGAAATAAAGTGAATCTTCAAACACTGAATGGTTAAGTGGCGAACAAAAAAAAAAAAAAAACATTTCTCTCTCGACTAGAACCAGTTCGCCCTAGCCGCCTTCAACCGTAGCCTCTCGTTCTGACCTCTCCGGCTTCCGGCGCTCCTCGCCGGAGTCGTGAGAGGATCCGTCGGTTACTTTCCAGTCGTCTCTCTTTGGTTTCGGGTCACTCTGCTACTTTGAGAAAGTTTTGATTCGTTTGTTTCCGAGCGGCGTTTGGTGATGGCCTCTTCCGTTTCTGGCAAGATTTCCTCTCCGCGTCGTTGTCTCTTGATTCGTAGAGGAGATCCGCGATTTCCTTTGTGATCGTCGGTGGTTTCGTTCTTCTCCGCCTTTGATCTGGACCTTGTCTAGGTTTCGGGCGATGGTGATAGGCGGAGCCGTTGCTTCCTTTATGACTGAGACGAGTTTGTTTTATCTCCGGTAACTTCCGACATCCGTGTCTTTCATCTTTGAGGTAGTAGAGTTTTGTCCCTTGTTTGTTCAGTTGGAATAAGTGTTATTAGGTTGGTTTCAATCGTTAGCTTGGTCGTTATCTGAGAATTAGCTGGTTGTTTGGCCCTTTCTCGACGGGCTGTGTGTATGGTTTAGCCATATGGTCCGGTTTTTGTGGCTCTCAGTCTCTGGTTCTCAGCGGAAGTTATGAGTTTATGTCATTTCTGTTCATTCCTCTTTGCTGGCCTTCCCCTAGGACTTAATCGAATCGCATTCGTCACCATTCTTTCCCTCTGAAGGTTTTGGTGAGTCGATTAAGCGGCTGTTTAGTCTCCTCCACACGAAGTTAATTTCAGGTTTGGTCGAGACCTGTTTTGTTTGTGCTGCCTCCTAACCGGTTTCGACATTTGTTTCGATTTCTCCGGCCCCTGGCAGTTTCGTCGGTCTTGTCAATTATCTTTTGAAAGATTCGTCTTGCCATCCCAAGGAAGCACAAGTTTCAAATTTCTGAAGTCTACCTACATCAAGCGAGGACAAGTAGAGTTGAAGCCTCGGTTGGTTATTGTCGGTGTTCCAACATGTCTAATCGTTTTCCGCTCTCGAGTTTGGTCTAGTTTTTGAGTTTTGAATAGTTGTGTTTGCATATCTCATTTAAGAGTCTTTGTTTGTATAAGAAGTTGTTTCCCGGGTAGTCGGGCTTTGTCTCTCGAGATTTCGAGCTTAGTTAGTCGGAATCTGCGGGCTTTTGTCTCTTGAAATTTCAAGCTTAGTTTAATTGGAGTTTGCGAGCTTTGTCTCTCGAAATTCCGAGCTTTGATTCCGGTGTGTCCGGCTTATGTATCTTTACCTTGTTTTTAATAATACCAGACGACAAAAAAAAAAAAAAGATATAAAGAAATAAAGAATATTATTATAAATGAAAAGAAATACTTCGAGGAAAAGGAAATGAATAAAAAAAATAGAAACAATAATTTGTGTATGTCACTGATGACCTAATCCATCGACCCCCACCCATAGGATGATTCTAGAATTCTAGTTGAGTCGGTCAATAAAAAACGAACGGTGACAAAACTTACACGTGTCGAATAGATCTTCCAACTGATAATTTTACATTTTCTCGCCAAGGATTATATATATTGTTCCTTTTGTGAAGAAATCCATTCATCGTTACTTGTTCATCTTTTTCCAAACCCTAAATCGCTCTTCCAAAAGTTCTTACGATTCTCTCTTTCAAGGTACTTGTTTCTTCTGATCCGTTTTCTTTTGATTTTGCCTCTAATCTCCGATTCTGGTTCCTTGAATCTTTGTTTAATTGATCCGAAAAATTATATGTTCGTTTCGTCAAATCCAACCTTTTGATCCGAATCTCTTCGCTTACATCTGTTCAATTTCGTGTTTGATTGTCCAATTGTCATAGAAATTTAGGGTTTTTTTGAGAACGATCATCAATTTAGTTTTTGTGTGTGTTTTCATCGTGTTAGGTTTAATTTGTTGCCGCTTCTTAAGTGATATTGCGTTTTACTGTTTTGGATCTGTTCAAATTCTTGATTGATTTTGCGATTCTCATAGAAAATTAGGGTTTTTTTAGGACGATAATGTGCGATTGTTCTTTGTGTTGTGATCAATTTAGTTTTGTTTGCTGATCGATTTTTCTACTTTGCCCTCTTTTGTTTTTTTCCAGATGCAAATTTTCGTGAAAACACTCACTGGCAAGACCATTACTCTCGAGGTTGAGAGCTCTGACACCATTGACAATGTTAAGGCAAAGATTCAGGATAAGGAAGGTATTCCTCCGGACCAGCAGAGATTGATCTTCGCTGGTAAACAGCTGGAGGATGGTCGTACCTTGGCCGATTACAATATCCAGAAGGAATCAACGCTACATTTGGTTCTCAGGTTAAGAGGTGGTATGCAGATTTTTGTGAAGACGTTGACTGGAAAAACCATCACTTTGGAGGTTGAAAGTTCAGATACTATTGATAATGTTAAAGCTAAGATTCAGGATAAGGAAGGAATCCCTCCGGATCAGCAGAGGCTTATCTTTGCTGGTAAGCAGCTTGAAGACGGTCGCACACTCGCTGATTACAATATCCAGAAAGAGTCTACCCTCCATTTGGTGCTTCGTCTCAGAGGTGGTATGCAGATTTTTGTGAAGACCCTCACTGGAAAGACCATTACTTTGGAGGTTGAGAGCTCAGACACTATCGATAATGTTAAAGCTAAGATCCAGGACAAGGAAGGGATCCCACCAGACCAACAGAGACTCATCTTCGCTGGGAAACAGCTTGAGGATGGTCGGACTTTGGCTGATTACAACATCCAGAAGGAATCTACCCTTCACCTTGTGTTGCGTCTTCGTGGTGGTATGCAAATATTTGTGAAAACTTTGACAGGCAAGACCATAACGTTGGAGGTTGAGAGCTCAGACACAATCGATAACGTCAAGGCTAAGATTCAGGACAAGGAGGGAATCCCACCAGACCAACAGAGGCTCATCTTCGCTGGTAAACAGCTCGAGGATGGTCGGACTTTGGCTGACTACAACATCCAGAAGGAATCTACCCTTCACCTTGTGTTGCGTCTTCGTGGTGGTATGCAAATATTTGTGAAAACTTTGACAGGCAAGACCATTACGTTGGAGGTTGAGAGCTCAGACACAATCGATAACGTCAAGGCTAAGATTCAGGACAAGGAGGGGATCCCACCAGACCAACAGAGACTCATCTTCGCTGGTAAACAGCTCGAGGATGGTCGGACTTTAGCTGATTACAACATCCAGAAGGAGTCGACTCTTCACTTGGTTCTTCGTCTTCGTGGTGGAAGCTTCTGAGCTTTGTGATCTGTGGTCAAAACTGGTGTTGTTCGATTGAGCCTCGTGCACTTGTGTGGTGATGTCTGCAAAAGAAGAAGACTTTCTCTATCGTATGGAATGTTAGATGTTTCATTTACTGTTTTCCTTATGTTCTTTTTGTTGTGAACCTTTCGGTTGGGCTTTTAATGGGCCTTTATGTTTCAAATTTCAATAATAATCCAAGTGCACTTTAGAAAATCTGTTTTGTGCTTTCAAGTAACAAGTTTATTAGTTCCCCGAGTCTATTGCATCCTACTATTGTGGTATGTGTAACTCGTCAAAATATGGGATTGGGTCTATGGGAGGGTATTATTTTGGCTAAGAATATGAACTTTTTTGGTGTAGTAAAAATGTTCTTGTTATTTTTTTGAACCATTTTTTCTCATGTCTTGATTGTATTTTTTTTTTGGTGAAGTCCCCCTGTTTTATTAAGAAAAATTAAAAGAAATTACAATCTAACATGTCTCGGGCACGAAGACCCTCGAGCATCGTCCAGCATAATCGAATTAACACAATCGAGCTCATGTCTTGATTGTATTATCGCGATACTGTGTATATGTCATAAGTTAATATATATACTGTATGTTTATTCTATAACCAAAAACACACTTTAGATTTAATTTTTCTGTTTTGTTTTATTTATTTAATATTTCTGTTTTTAACATAAACATCAGGTTTAAGTAGTATACACGCCACAAAATATCAGGATCTTGTAGAATACTTAAGTACATATATATAACTTTGAATGTCACAACATATACAAACATTGTGTTAGCCATTAGAGAGATCACTAGATTTGTGGATTGGGGAAAATTTTGAAGGAGCAGAGACCAGAGAGTTATAAAAGAGAGTGAAGAAAGACGAGAAGAAGGTTAAGGCCGGTGATGTGATCGGAGAAGGATCAAGAGTATTCACCATTGAATTCCTATGAATTAAAAAAAAAAAAAATCCGATGAATTGTTTTTTATGTCTCTTTATGAAACTGATCAGATTTTGTAGATAGAGATTGATTTTGTGTCCGTATAATTTGTGAAAGTAAGAAAAATAAATCATAACACGATGGAAAAAAACCAGAAACATATGTTGGGCGTATCTTATGTACTTTGGATCTTGCTTAATAAATTGACAAAAAATTAAAAAGTTAGAAAATAGGTAACGAGTGTTTGACCAAAAAAATAGGAAACGGTTTTGGTGAAATTACATTAAATTGATAAAAGAAAACATCCATTATATTGAAAAAGAGTTTACAATGTCATGATACAAAGTCAATAAAAGGGTTTACATGATACATGCAAGTATCAAACGCTAAAGCAACCAAATCAAAGGCCTAGACTTGCAGAAGAAGAAACGGCAAACTCTCGGATATATTATTGACTCAGTGACTTGGCCTTTCCTTGCATACGAGCGTCCAATTACCTCGACCCCTTTAACCCTAACATAAGGCCATGGGGGGAGCGGCATATCCTCATCAAATTTGGAATCATAGGCCTCCTCTATCGTTTTAAACAAGAAACTGAGACGTGCCTTGTCCGCTCTCTCAATCTCATCAAGTGTCCGGTGGTGAACAAGATCTTGACCTTTTTGTAGACCGATGCGTACAGAAGAAGCAAGAGCTGACTGATTGATAAAGAGCAAGAGAATCATGGAGTTTATGAAGCTGATTCTACAAGTATTCACCATTGTCGAATAGAATCTGGAGCTTTTAGGGTTTTCTTTGTTACTTGAATTCGAGAATCTTTGTTTAGAGTTGCTTTGGATGTTTCAGAGCTTCCATGTGTGGGTGTTCATATATATAGAGGATATACCTTAGTTTTGTTTTTCCTATTTTAATTCGAAGATAAGTGTGTTACGTGTATAAATTGGAATCGGAATATCAATTTCTCTTTTCTCTAAAACCAAAAATATAATTATATTTTCTTTAGATTATTGATAGATTTAATTAAGATTTTCCGACGTTAGTTAAGATTTTATTTTACCTTTGTAATTTACCAGTTTTTAATTTTTAAGGCTTTATCTAAATTAAGAGCCGCACATACAACTACAAGAGTTTAAATAATAACATTTAAAGTTTAATGGCATATATTTGGTCAAATTTAGTGATCAAATAATTTCTTGTTTACTAATTTGTTTCGGTTTTAGTTTTTAAATCCTTTTTAATTGTATCAAAATTTATAGGAAACACATTAGAATTTATTTAATAACAAAACTATGGCCATGATCACGATAAATGTTTTAAAAAATAAATTCATACTCAAACTAAATAGTTTTCTTATATTTTATTATTACTAGGTGAGTACCCGCGCTACGCGCGGGATTTTGTTATAAATTTTGTTATACTATTTTTTTAAAATTTATTTTAATTTATATGTATATATTATTAGATTCCTGTATGTTTATAAAAATTATGTATTTGTCTAATTTTATTTATTATTTTTTAAATTTATTTTTGTATATCGTTGCATGTTTGAAACTAATATATACATTTTTTTAAAAAAATTATCATTTAGCTTTTAAGATATATTTTAATATTATTTTTATTATTATTTTAGTATAATAACTATACAATTTGTAATTTTATATGGAGTTTATCAACTCTAATTGAAATGTTTTGTTTTTTTTAGTTAGAACAATTTATTTAATGTAAAAAAAAAAGCAAATATCCTCAAAACTTTAAACTTGAATGTAAAACAAAATGATTGGCTCGAAAAGACCATGTCCACAATTGTATTTAAGTATTTGTATAAGAAAATTGCTTTTTAAATTCCATTTTCTCTTGGTCTCCATTTTTTGTCCCTCCACTTTAACTGATTGTAGTACTTGTTGTCGGCTTCTTGTTGGGATTTGGTTCCTCAAATGTGCTCCAGCCCTATAATGAATATTTTGTGTTATATATGTTTATGTAAATTTTTTTTAAAAAAAAATTATATTTACCTCGTCAAAGTCTTTATAACTTATGTTTGACACCATGAAATTCTGATTCTTGGGGGTATAGTTGAGAGGGGATACTCTTATTTGGAAACGGAAATGTTTGCCAGCAAGATCACTTAAACATGTTGGTAAGATATTGTTGTTACCTTTGTTGCCCTACAAAAAATGTTTATTTTTAGGTTTAATTGTTATTAAAAATGAGTAAAATTTGCAATATTATAGGATAATTACTTTCCTAAGATTTTATTTACCTTCTCTTCCATAATTGTGGTTGCCGTTTTGTTTGTAAGTTTTCTCATTTCTTTGTCTAAAATCACAAATGTCGCACCATGTTCTCCATCATGAACATCAAGCTCCACTCGATACCTATGAAATAGTTGTATATAATAGTATTTAAATATTAAAAATTCCTAATTGTTATATCTTTAATTCGTTGTGTTTGCAATTTATTAAAATTAGCTATAAGAAAATTATAGCGTACCTAAGAATTCCTTCCTCATTAGACGTAACACAACTTTTGCATCGTAGTAGTGTTGTCCTTTTCTCTAAATTCCATCCACAATCTTTACAAGATCTGTATATCCATCCGTTTCTTTGTAGCACCCCAACAACATATGCGTTGCAAAAAAATTCAGCATCCTGAGTCTTTTAAAAGTGTTGTAGATTTATCAAGTTTAGTTAGTTGTACATGTATTTATATGTGATGATAAAATCTTTTGCTCTCATGATTCACTACAAGAAAACACGCGTTTTGCGAGGGAAGGATTCCTTGCTAATCCCTCGCAAAACGACAATCGCAAGGGATTTGCGAGAAACAACAGTTCCTCGCAATTCGCGTCTCGCAAATCGGTTAGCGTTGTAATTCCCTCGCAAATTTTGCTAGGAACTTTTTCCCTCGCAAAACACGCACAATTTGCGAGGAATTTTTACGGTAGCAAATGTCTTGCAACTACAATTCTTTTAAACAATTTTTTTTAATTTAAATTATATTATATATGTGCATACTACATATATATTATTTTTAATTTAATTCTATTAAAGTTTTTACTATTATATATAAAACCAAAATATCAAAAATGATTTTTTATTTAGATTATTAGTTGTTAATCAAAGTATCAAAAATTATTTATTTATTAATTTTGATTACAATTAAACAAAACAAACTTAATTAGAGAAAAAATAAGAAAATTAAAAAGCTTCAAAGCTTGCCCTCCGCCGCACCCCTCCGCCGTACTCCTCTGCTGCCGTTCTCCTTCGCCGCCGTTCTCCTCCGCCGTACTCCTTCGCCGCCGTTCTCCTCCGCTGCCGCTGAAGGGCGTCGTGAAACTCTGCTTCTTTCTACCTCTACCTGAATCAACATGTTTAGAACCTTTCTATCTCTACCTGAATCAACAAGTTTAGACCCTAAATCGAATTAAAACCCTAAATCGGAGAAGAAAAATACAAAAAAATGAGAAAGAAAACACTTAACCTTTCAAATCGAGGATGAGAATCTTCAGATCTCGAGGATGAGAATCTTCAGATCTGAGAAGATGAAGAGAAAATCGGAGAAGAAGTGAGAGGAAGAGAGAATCGGAGTATGAAGTGAATCAGAGAAGAGAGAATCGGAGAAGATAATTGGAGCATGAAGAGATCGGAGAAGAGAGAATCAGAGAAGGAAGAGATCGGAAAGATTAGGGTTTTCGCGATATGTGGCTGGGTTTGAGCTAAGCTCAAACTAGGTCATCCGTATATATAGATATTTTACACGTCGCACCTCCCTCGCAAAATTTGCTAGGATTTTGCGAGGAACCGCCAGAACAACCAATTAAAACGAGGCATATATTGCGAGGGAATTGCGAGGCGCCCTAGTAAATCCCTCGCAAACTCTTAATTAGGTTTTTAAAAAAAACCACAAAGACATGATGAAATATGATTAATCATATATGATTCATTTATTCTTATTTATACTATGATTCATTTACCACAACCAATTCTTATTTATTCATTTATTCTTATTTATACTATATGATTCATGATTAAAAACCACAAAGACATGATTAAATATGATTAAAAATATGCATAAATATTTTAAATAATTTAGGGTTTAGGGTATAGATTTGCGAGGGAAGTACTACGAACATCTTGCAAATCCCTCGCAAACTCATTGATTTAGGGTATGATTTTGCGAGGACATTACTAGTAATCCCTCGCAAAACCCTTGCAAAACCCTCGCTAAAACAGAAATATACAATAAAACACTTCTAAAAATATTTTTTGAATCATTAGGAAGGTAATTATCTTTATTACAATCTACTCCATCATCAGATTCTTCGAATTCGTCCGAATGTGCATTTTTTCAAATACATCAATGAGGTCTATATGTTTCTCTATTATATGGATCAAAGTCTATAACATTTTCAATAGAAAATGTTAGTATTGAAACCTATGGAATTTTTTGTTATGCATAACCACATATTCAACTTGCCCGATTATATGGTATATTGGATTCACTTTTATATATGAAAATCAAAGTTCGCAAAACACTTTTACGTACTTTAGGGTTTAGGGTAAAGATTTGTGAGGGAATTGCGTGTCATTTGCGACGGATAAGGTTGTTTCCCGCAAACTATTTGCAAATCCCTCGCAAATTTGCGAGGGAATTAGCCGTCGCAAATTTTGCGAGGGAATTACGACGCGCGTCCACGTTGTAGCAAATTACTTGCAATGCCCTCGCAAATTTGCGAGGGAATGTTTCCCTCGCAAAATTACCTCGCAAATCGACTGTTTTCTTGTAGTGATTGTAGAGTTATTTAAGTAACACTTTTAGATTTTATGTTATTTCATATAGCCATATAAGAGAAATTAATTTGTCTTGAATTTTGTGGTATGTCTAACGTCTCAAAAGCTCATTACTTGAAAAATTTTACATGTCAATGTTACGAACTTATAATAAGACACAAAATTGAAAAGAGAGAATGTCAAATGATAAGATATGAACCATAACGTAATAATAAGAAAATATTCAAGGTAAAATTACTAAACTAATAAGATATTAGGTAGCAAACAAATAAACTACAACACAAATCATTATTTAGTCAATTATCGAGTGATGACCGTTGACTATTAAATTAAAAAAATTAGAAAATAATAAAAGTAAAATGAAAGTAGTAATTGATTTATTAAAATAATTTTATAATTTTATTTTTATTTTGAAAAATCATTTAAGAAATGGATTAATAGAGGATTTAACACTATGAGACTTTTGATTTTCCCTCAATTAATTTTACTAATTTTTAATTTAAATAATGTTGAATGATACATGTCATTTTTTTGTGTGATGATGTGTCACTCAAATGGAGAGAGTTGGCCAACTTTTATATATATAATCATGACGCTGCAATTCCAGCAATACATCATCCATCTTCCTCGCGTTCTAACCGGAATTTGAACCTCAAATCATATTTGATATCTTCGATACAAAGAAGCTCTGGATTTTTTGGCGTCGGTACTCAGATACTTTCTCAAGAAGTTTGATGATGTTCAGATACCGTATTATCTTTCCTCAATTGAATTTACTGGTCTACCGTAAGCCGGACCGGCCGGTTTTATCTCGGTACACTTTAATAGTTTTGACCAAATAAACCCTAGATCTTTAGAAAATCAGAACGTTTCTTCTTTTCTCCTTTCTGCTTTAGTTCTTCTTCGCCGTAGCTAATCTTCACCTAGGATTGTTTTCTAATCTGATTAGGAATCATATCTTCTTCTAGCTTCCTAGAAATAAGTTTTTGAGTGTAGAATATGAGCGACGATATCGGTTTTTTTTTTCCCAGTGATACGAATTGTTGGTTATAGAATATGAGAATTTGAAATTGTGACAAAAGATGCTTACTTAAGCAAACCCTTTGGTGTGAAGAAGGATTGTAGCAATGGCGGTTTATCACCAGTCTTGAGGTGTGTTTAGGGCACTTACTATGCACTTTTCTTTCTCCCTTTGTGTATTTACTGGGATCACATGCTTGGTGAATGCTTAAGCACATCTTCCTCTGTAGAATTTTGTTGAGTTCTCGTAGTAAATAGTAACGTCTTCGTTTATATTTGGCAGGGTTACCGAAGTGCTTGTGCCTCTGATTCGTTAGTTTATAACTAATAGAAATATAAAAACGGCATCCTTATTAACCCTCGTAAGGACAGCAGTCTACCATTTAAGAAATGATTGTAGCTGCTAAACTAATTATTGCTTTCTCTTTTTGTGCATCTCCCAGGTTGGCAGGGAATTGACTACCAACTATGCAGAGTGTTCGTCTCATATCGGAGGATCATATGAATAACAAGTAATTTCTTCTTGCTATAGCCTTCCTTATTTCAACTGATTAATTGGTGGATTTCAATATCATGGCACTAAATAGTTCACCTGACTTTTTAATCAGGCAATATGTTTGGGGCCATGAGTGAACATGGGTTTTTAGGACAACTTGAGGATAGAAAGCATGTGAGTATTGTTGATATTTTACTTAATAATTGCAGTCGTTTGTTCAAATTTAATGACCAAATGATGAATGTTGTTACTGGTTTATTTGATATATTAGGACCAATTAGATGTTAAGAATGGAATCGTAGAAAAAATATATGGACTTACATATGTAAACTTGTTCTTGGTGAATCTTTCAATCTCTTGCTATGTTCACCATACACTTTACGACGCCTACACTTTTAGCCTTGTTTTGATTAGCCAAATCGTGTGCCATTCTATTTTCATTTTCACGCTTAGCTCTAGTGGAGTTGTATATGAGAACTTTGGCTATTTGGAAATACATATGGGCCATATGTCATGGGCTATTTTGTATAGCCCATTTGGTATTCATAATTAGATGCTGATGTGTTAAAAATTAATGCTGACTCATATTAACGAAATGTTTTGATTGGATGTTTAGAAAGCTGATGTGTCAGCTCCACAATAGCTGAAAATGCTGACGTGTCACTCTCCTGGAGAGAGTTAGCCTCCTTTTAAGTATTTGATTTAATGTAAAATGCTCTGTACAATTCTATTTAAATGAATTTAGTATCTATAATAAATGATAATAATAATAATTACTCAAGAACATGTGACCAATAATATTGTACCAAACAACTGATCTTAAGGGATTCATATTCAAAGAAATTTCGCATTAAAACTATAAACCGCCAGTGTACATGCAACTTAAAATACTTATGGGTACGAGTTTATGTTTTGGACATCAATGTAAACTTTCATAATTTGCAGGAATCTTACAAAATTCACTTGTGGCATTTATCACAAAATATGGATCCAACTCTGCGCAGACACTATACATAAACTTGGAAAAGTGTTTAACGGATAATATGATTTAATGTCGTTACACATCCCAATGCAACGGATCAAAATAAAATGTATGTGTATACATTTAATTTCGTACATGTTATATATCGTAAGCGAGTTCATATCCTCACTAACAAGAAACACAATTTCTTGACCAAAAGAAAAAAAGAAACGGTTTGTGTTACTATTATGGCGATAGTTGTAGGCTTACTTGAAATCTTCATAGCATTTGTTTTCTTTATTTTGTTCCAATGTGTATTGCTCCACAAGAAAACTCCCAAGCCTTTGCTCACGAACTGGCCGGTCCTTGGTATGCTTCCGGGTCTACTCCTTCAAGTGCCTCGTATCTAGAACTGGATCACCGAGGTTCTTGAGGCAACTGATATGACGTTTTGTTTCAAAGGTCCATATCTTAGTGGAATGGACATCTTGCTCACTGTTGATCCGGTGAATATCCACTACATTCTAAGCTCAAATTTCGCTAATTACCCTAAAGGTATGGAGTTTAAGAAGATCTTTGAAGTCGTGGGTGATTCCATTTTCAACGTTGACTCGGGTTTGTGGGAGGATATGAGGAACTCATCTCATGCCATTTTTAGCCATCAAGATTCCCAAAGGTTTTGGGTGAGTACAAGTGTAAACAAATTAAGGCAAGGGCTTGTTCCTATTCTTGAGAACGCTGCTGATAAAAATATCCTTGTCGACTTCCAAGATTTGTTCCAGAGATTCTTGTTTGATACATCTTTGATTTTGATGACCGGGTATGATCCAAAATGTTTATCAATGAAATGCCTAAGGTTGAGTTCGTTGACGCGGTAGATGGTGTTTCAGACGGGGTTTTCTATAGGCATGTTAAGCCGGTTTTCTTGTGGAGGCTCCAATATTGGATTGGTGTAGGAGTCGAGAAAAGATTGAAACTGTCTAGCGGTTTTCGATGAACTTCTCGAGAAGATCATAACGGCTAAAAGAGAGGAGTTCAAAAGTCATGGGACTCAACATCACTCAAGAGGAGAGGCCTTAATTAGACGTTTTGACATACTACATGACTATGGACACGACCGAATATAAGTACTTGAAACCGAGTGATGATAAATTCATTAAAGACACTATTTTGGGGTTCTTGATAGCGGCAAGAGACACAACAAGTTCAGTTCTCACTTGGTTCTTCTGGCTTCTGTCCAAGAACCCTGAAGCAATGAACAAGATTCGGCAAGAGGTTAACAAGAAGATGCCGAGGTTTGATCCCGCGGATTTAGACAAGCTCGTGTATCTACACAGTGCCGTGTGTGAGACGCTAAGGTTATACCCACCAGTTCCATTTAACCACAAGTCACCGGCAAAGCCAGACATGCTTCCAAGATTTCAGACCAGAGAGATGGATTTCATACAGTGGAAGGTTAAAATATGAACCTTCATATAAGTTCTTGGCGTTTAACGCTGGTCCAAGAGCTTGCTTGGGAAAAAAGTTAACGTTCTTGCAGATGAAGACAGTGGCTGCGGAAATCATACGAAACTATAAAATCAAGGTCGTTGATGGGCACAAAACCGAACCTATTCCTTCTGTTCTTTTTCGCATGCAACATGGTCTCAAAGTTAATATCACTAAGATCTAGTGATAGTTTCATTTTTATTTTGCTGTTAAAGATTTCAATAAAAGATGCATGTTCACTCATGCTTAGACTTATTTTGCAAACACGTCTTTGTATCAGTCATTTGCAAACAGCAGCTCGTATTTCATAATTATATCATGGTTTCACAATAACATGTGCTCACATTTTGTGGTCTTAAGAAATCTGATGTTATGTTACCATTTTTGTTTTTTGCAAGCTATGGTTTGTTACCACTATGGGACCCTTCCCCACAGTTAAATCACCCAAAATCGAGAACACACGTTTGGCGGAAAAAAAAAAAAAAAACGTTCATAGTAACATGTGTCTTGACGAAAACATAAAAATAACTAAACTTGTTATCTTTTCTTTTTTTTTGTTCTGACAACTTTTACTTCTTTTTTTGGTTAACGTATACATCAAGAGCAAACTAAATAAGATACGTCCAACATATATATGTTTCCAAACTTTTTCATCCTGTTCAGTAGGAAAATAATAAGTTACGAGATCGTGATATAAATCAATTAATTGATTGGATTTTAAAAGGGAAATATTACAAAGTAGCCAAAAAAAACACATGAATTAAGGAAGTAACCATGCGTCAGAAACTTTTGGTAACTAACTCTTTTTCTTGTGGGGTAGGGGTAGGATAAATACGAAATTATCCTTGTAAGTTATAGTAATTACAAGAACTTTGTCGCCGGATATAAAAAAATAAGACAGTTTCGTGAAATTTTTGAAAATAGCATGTAACATTTAAATTTCGCATGTTATATTTAACTAAAAGACATGATATTTTAAAAAACATAATGAATTTTTAAGAAAAAACATTGTTACGTAGTGTTATTTTAAGAAAAAACATTGACATGGAAAATTTAATCTGAATAGTAACTTTTTAAAAAGAAATCACATGTAATCTTAAAAAAAATCGTGTATTACTAAAAAATAATCATCTTTTTAAAAAAGAAATCACATGTGATCTTAATAAAACACGCGTATTATTACAAAATAACATGATAAAGACAGATATTACACTGACTATAATGTTTTTTTCGAGAAATACTATGTGTTCTTTATAAATAACATGTAGTACGAGAAAAATACATGATAAAAAGAGATATATTATGCTATCACATGTAATTCGAAAAAAAAGCGTGTTACAAAGGACATATACGTAATTACACAGCCATTCCGACATGTTACAGACAGGATACTGTAGCTCATGGTTAGTTTGTGAATTCTTTTTGAATTCAAGGTTAGTTTCTATAAATTCTCATTTTAAAATGTATAGCAAGTATTAAATTTTTATTTTTGGTTTCCAATCAACCGTTTACCACATGTTTCCAAATTTTAATTTCATGTTTCTATTTATCGTATAATTCATGTTAAAGTAAGTTTTATTTATTTTTATTTAGTTTCACTTACTTATATTTTTTTCAAAACTTTATCGAGATGATTATCCAAGATCTTTTTTTTATTACTATATTTGATATTTTTTGTTCTGATAAGTAGAAAGCCATAACACTGCATGAAAATATTCTAAATTGGTAGATTGCAAAGGCATATTTTATTCATTTATTTGAGAAATTTCATATTGGTGGGATTTGAAGAAAACAATTTTTAAGTATCGATTGATCTTGTTTAAAAACCCTCAACTAAATTATAAATAGAAAACTTCTCAAGTAAGAGATTTTAATGAAAAATCATTCACATATTAATTGGTTCATTTAGAAGCCCACAACTAAATCATTAATAAAAAAGCCCTCACATACGACATTTTAGTGAAAAACCTTTTGATTTATCATTCCGTCTAAACTCTAAACATATATAGTCGATACTTTACATTATTTGTTTAAATTATATTTGTAATATTCGATGGTTTTTTTTTTGTCAGTAACTTTTTTTTTGTTAAAGGTTTTTGTCAATAACTTAGTTAAGGGGTTTTAAATGAACCGACTAGTACTTATGAGATTTTTCATTTAAATCTCTTAGTTAAGTTTTTTTTCATTAATAATGTAGTTGGCGGTTTCAAAATGAATTGGTAGATACTTCATGATTTGTTTTCAAAAAAATCTCCATATTGAAATTCAAACTAATTGGTTGAATATATTGTAAAACCATATTCACAACTAAAGTATTTTTTAACATTGGACATATCGTCTTATTTATAATCTAATATAATCAAATTAAAAGTCCCGTAATCTAATCTAGCGAGTTTATATATTTTAACATGTTAAAAGAGATTATAAGTTGAAGAATGAGTTCTAAATCATCACTTTAGATTTTTCTTTTAAACTTTTTAAGTGTGAATAAAATTAAATATTCGATTTAAGTGTTATATTTGAAAAACACACAAAACTCTTATCTTCATGTTTTTTTTTTCCTTAATTTACAAAATTTCGCCTCATATTATGTTATATTTTTATTCAAGAAAAAAGGATAAACAAAAGAGATAGTCATAATGTTAGAACTTTAGATACGCAACGTGATTGCATGTGATGTAAAATTGTTAAAAAGATAAAATTAAGTACACCCATTCCAAATTTTTCACGCAAAACTTACTCGAAGCAAACTTAATCGAGAAGATTGGAGAAAGCGGGCCAATTCTCAGGGGACTCCACAATTGAAACTAACTTTGCAAGTCTAGGACTTTGATTTGGTTGTTTTAGGGTTTGATACTTCGATGAATCATATAAATCCTCTTTTTTAGTTAACTCTTCTCCAATTTAATGAAAATTCACCAAAACTGTTATACGTACACAAAATCTGATCAAAGTCTCATAAAGACATAAAGCAATTCACAAATTATACGTATACAAACTTGATCTCTATCCACAAAATCTGATCAAAGTATTATAAAGACATAAACCAATTCTCCTTCTCCCATCACCCATCACCAACCTTCACCTCCTCCTCGTCTTACTGCACTCTCTTTTATAACTTTGATAATTTATCCATCGTGGGCACATGCTGAATTAGGGTTATAAATTGCATGAAAACCAGAACTGATCCTGAAAATTTGAAGAGTACTGGAAGCAATGACATATATATTTTTTTAATTTGTTACTCTTTATAGAGATATACATATATCCTCTAGATACTTGGCCTACTGTATTTTGAGCCCTTGTATTTTGAGTTATATCTATTTAGGGTATCTATAAGACATGACCATACAAAACTATATAATTAAGTATCTAACTATGGATTTTGTTTAATTAGGTAGCTAAGAGAGAGAATGGTGTTTATACATTTTTGTCCTTCTTCTTTTACACATATAACTATTTGTCTTCTCCTTTCTTCTTCTATGAGATTTCTTCGACATTGTTTCCGGTGATTTTTCGGCGTTATCTCCGATCACCGTCTCTCTTCCAATTTCTCCTATTTTTTCGCCTTTACCTCCATTTCTTCACAAACAGAAACATGAAAAGGAAAAAGGAATGTCTAAACGAGTTTGGGAGGAACTAAATTTAAATTGAAAAATTTGGGGATGAAAATTATGGTTTTGTAATTTAGGGTGAAGACGGAAAGAAATGAGAGAAAGAAGTGGGAAAAATAGAAGAAGAAAAGGTGACGAAGTGAAATTGGGAGTTCGAGTTGCAGGTAACAACGGAAGAAGAAAAAATTTGAGAGACGTGACGGCGGAGGAAAATACTCAAGAAGAGAAGAAGATTTTTTTTTGTTCGCGACATTTATAAAATAAGATAACGTCAAAGTTAACCATTAACACTTAAATTATCATGATAAATAAATATGATAAAGTATAAGTTAACGATAGTAAATAAATTATCAAAGTAAATAAAGAGGTTAATAAATAAGTTAGCTGATACCAATCATATAATAAATAATTTAACACGATAAATATAATTTTACCATATCATTGTTACGTTATCGTGATACAATATGCTTTATATTGTTAATCAAATAAATAATCACGAAGAATACAATCTTGTTATTTCCTCTGGTGATGAATAGTATTTTCGATGTTAGCTGAACAAAGTTTTTACTAAAAATTAGTACAATACAATAAGATTTACACTGTAAACAAAATAAATAATCACAAAATCAATGTTTATCAATTAAATTATTATGATAAATAAATATGATAATGTATAAGTTAACAGTAATAAATAAATTATTAAATTAAATAAACAAGTTAATATATAAGTTAGTTGATATCAATCATCTAATTATTGATTTAACCCGATAACTATGAGTTTACCACATAACTTATAAATTTATCGCGATAAACTTGGATTTACAGTACTAATCAAATAAACAACCACAAAAATCATTGTTTTTTATTGATTCTGATGATGAACAGTGTTCCCGATGATAGATGAACAGTGTTTATTTTTTCTGTTAGCTTTAATTTTCTTACCTTGATATTTTTTCTGTTAGCGCGCATACATAATCAAGGATACTTTAGGCATTAATTAATCTAGAGGAGAGAGAACTAATAAAAAAAATAACGAAGGTTACTTTCTTTATTATTCAATCGTCTGGGGTTTTTAATTAAAATAACCCATATATTTACTTGAAAATTATAAGATCCTGATATTTGTTGTGGATACTACGTAAAAAGTTAATGTTTATATATTTAAACTTAACAGTTTTTGGTTTTAGAATAAACAGAGAAATATGGTATATAGAGTTAAACTCATGAGTCATGTAAGCGCTAACGCAAAGAAAACAATCAAGGCATGAGAAAACAATGGTTCAAAATAACAAGATTAATTCACTTAGGTTTATAAAAACACACAAATTAGGCAAGTTTCAGTGTAAGTAAACAAATCTCTAGACTAGGTTGTTAAGCTAGGTCTAGAACCAAGTCTTCTGGAATATGGAATCAGCTGGATACTACATTGATTGAGAAGACTCAGAAAACCCTAAAAGATCCGGATTCTCTTCGAAAAATAGTGAATACTTGTAGGATCAGCGTCATAAGCTTCACGGTATAACCATAACATTATTTTCTATCCAACTAAGATTACCTATAATTTAAATTATTTATTAATTATATTTATATAAAACTAATAACAAATAGAAAAATTTAGAGAGTGAAGAAATATCTTAAATTACCTTTGATGTAATTTGTTTTCCTTTAAATGGACATCCTAAATGAAGGATAAATCTAATTACATATGTGATACAATTATTTTCCTAAATGTCTTGTTTTTACGCCCCCCCTCCCCCACCCCCAAAAGGTAAAATATATGTATGGGCTGTCTCTAAAACTAAATAATTATCACTTTACCCTCAATCACATGTCTACACGTAAGGGTGAAAACTAGTACTTATCCTGAAAATTTAGTAAAATTGAAAATTAATTAGTCCAGCAAAAAAAAAACCTATTGAGTCGAAAAATCTTTTATTTACTATATAAAAAATCCTCCTCATTCTAACAAAACAAAACAAAACACACATAACACAGATAATAGATATGAGGGGGAAGGTAAAGTTATCGTTCATAGAAAATGATACAATGAGGAAAAAAACATTCACCAAAAGGAAGAAAGGGATGATGAAGAAACTCAACGAGCTTGTGACTCTATGTGGTGTTGAAGCATGTGCGGTCATCAATAGCCCGTACAACTCGATCCCGGAGGCTTGGCCATCAAAAGAAGGTGTTGAAGAAGTGGTGTCGAATTTTATGGAGTTTTCGGTGATAGACCGGACCAAGAAGATGGTGGATCAAGAGACTTTTATACGTCAAAGGATCGCCAAAGAAACAGAAAAACTGCAGAAGCTACGTGATGAGAACCGAGATTCTCAAATTCGAGATTTAATGTTCAGTTGTCTCAAAGGGGAAATAGATGTGTATCGTCTTGACGGAAGAGATCTTCTAGATTTGAGTTTCTTTATTGACAAGTATCTCAATGGTCTTATTCGTAGGGTTGAGATCCTTACGGAGAACGGTGAGTCTTCTTCTTCTTTACCTCCTCCTATTGGGGCAGCTCCTATTGGTGTGGATGCATCTGCTCCAATCGGATTTGATGGTCATACGATTCAATATCAAAATCAAGATCAGCAAAAGCCGGTTAAGTTCCAATATCAGGCTCTTTTTGATTTTTATAATCAGATTCCAAAGAAAATCCATGATTTTAACATGAAAATGAATATAGATTCGAATCAAAGTATGATTTTGGATTTGAATCAAAATCTTAATGTTGGAGAGGACGAGGGCATTCCTTGCAAGGATATCAACAACTACCAACCTGAAATCAACTGTCTCGCTACCGTCACCACTGTCTCCACTTATGTTTGTGCCCCTAACATCACCAATGATCTCTAGTCTAAAGGATGTATTTCGAGTGAAGTGTTTGATCATATGCATGTTTTGTTTTTTCCATTTCAGAAAACAAAATTTATATGTGATGTTTTTTTTAATTGTTGTAATGCTTAGAGGTTTTTTTTATTTAAGTTCATTTCCATTGATGTATTTGCCTCAAAACGTTTAGTTTGATTTGAAGAAGTTTAATCATTACGAAAAAAATAGTTTTAACTATCTTTTTTTTTTTTTTAACAAATCTTTAGATATGTTTCGTTTATTTACCTTTTTTTGAGGAAATCCCCATTAAAACCCCTATACCTTTTTACAGTTTTCAAATAAAATCTCTAACTATTTGAATGCTTACGACAAACTTCAAATTTATTAATTTATCTAATACTAACCTCCAAGTAAACATAAGTGTGCACATTATTTTTAAAACATGTTATTCGTTTGCTTTTATTCTTTGCTTTGTAATTATTTAAAATATAAAAGTATCTAAAATTGTTTTGATTAAGTCAATTTCTTTTCTCTGTCTATATATATATTTATTGCTATGTCATGTTTTCGTCTTTCTTAGAATTTAACTAAAAAGATTATGAATGCCATTGCCATATTTTGTTGGATTCAAATGCTTATAACAAAAAAAAAAAAAAAGGATTTCAACTTTATGTGCCATACTATTTTAAGATGTTTCTAGCAAATTCTCAACTACGTAGTTTAGGTGACCACCTCTGAGATCTTCACATACTTTGACACACCTAATTTTCAAATGCATATCTCATCTATGGAGTCGAGAAGGCGTCCCGTGGGATGCCAAAAATCAAAGACAAATGATGTATAGTAGTGCTGACAATTGCGGATCTCCTGATGTACATACTCAACCATAATTTACCTTAATTTCAGTAGCTTCCGCCATGTCTCGGAACCTAAATTAGAATCCTTACTGTCCTATAAAGTATCCTAACGGTTGATATATTGTCGTAACCACCAATAATAAACCTGATAAAGTTAGTAGTTTCCAAATTAAAACTTAACCTGAACGTCTCTTTCCCCTTCTTCTCGCTCTCTCTTATTCCCCGTTTATGTAATGTTAAACCGTACTGCTTAGTCCGTTCTTTTAGACTTTTATTTTCTAAAGTTTCTTTTGTAGACACTTATCCTCCTAATTGGGCAACCAATCAAAGAGTTCTTTATTAATTAATGTGAGGTTGGCAAAAAAAAAAAAAAAAAAACTTAACCTGAACACCCGTGACACATGGATGCGTTGGATATCAAGGCCTCATTCCTTCTTAGGAATACACAATTCTTTCCACATATTGGCACGCTTTCGGAAAAAAACATATAATAGTAGAAAATCTAGCAAGATACGACATCATAAGAAATTAAGGAATCTTAAAAGTTTATTCTTTCACTTTGTTTCCATACTTCCCCAGCTTTGTTGTTTCAGAATTGAGACACACTGGATAAGATTTCCGGGATCAAGAGAGTCGCAAATAAATTAAATTTTATGCATTGGGCCTAAATATATGTAGTCGATACTTTACATTCTTGCCGGTTAAAAATGACTTGTGTGTATTTTCTTAAACTTGAAATCATGCTGTGTTTGTTCATAAATAATATAAAATTTTAAAAGTCACTAATGTCGATAAAAGGTTTTCCAAAATTGTGTAAAATAGAAACCGTCATCCATTCTCGTGGTTATCTTCTATTTCTGATTCGTTTAACTACTAAAGTTATACATGTATTCATTTTTTTTACATTGTTTTACGCAACAATGGATGGGATAGCTTAGTTATATATACTCATCGTTTCAGATTCTCAATATATTTCATTACATGTTTAATGATATGTAAGGGTTAAAGGGGTCAAGGTAATTAGAAGCTCGGATGCTACAAAAAACAAAGTCACTAAACCAATAAGATATCCGAGAGTTTGCACTTTCTTTTTGTGCAAGTCTAGGGATTGGATTTGGTTGCTTTAGGGTTTGATACTTTGATGAATCATATAAACCCGCTTCTTTTTAATGACTTTGTAAACTCTTCTTCAATGTAGTCATAATGTTAGAACTTTAGATACGCATTGAGATTGCATGTGATGTAAAATTGTTAAAAAGATAAAATTAAGTACACCCATTCCAAATTTTTCACGCAAAACTTACTCGAAGCAAACATAATCGAGAAGATTGGAGAAAGCGGGCCAATTCTCAGGGGACTCCACCATTGAAACTAAGTCTGCAAGTCTAGGACTTTGATTTGGTTGTTTTAGGGTGTGATACTTCGATGAGTCATATAAATCCTCTTTTTTTAGTAAACTCTTCTCCAATTTAATGAAAATTTACCAAAACTGTTATACGTACACAAAATCTGATCAAAGTCTCATAAAGCCATAAAGCAATTCACAAATTATACGTACACAAACTTGATCTCTATCCACAAAATATGGTCAAAGTCTCATAAAGCCATAAAGCAATTCTCCTTCTCCCATCACCCATCACCAACCTTCACCTCCTCCTCGTCTTACTGCACTCTCTTTTATAACTTTGATAATTTATCCATCGTGGGCACATGCTGAATTAGGGTTATAAATTGCATGAAAACCAGAACTGATCCTAAAAATTTGAAGAGTAGTGGAAGCAATTACATATTTTAATTTGTTACTCTTTATATAGATATAAATATATCCTCTAGATACTTGGCCTACTGTAACATGCAGCTCTTGTATTTTGAGTTATATTTACTTGAAAATTATAAGATCCTAATATTTGTTGTGGATACTACGTAAAAACTTAATGTTTATATATATATATATTTTTTGTCATCCGAAATTAATTAAAGTTCAAAAGAGCCATTCCTGAGGAATGTTGTTTACATATGTGATATGAAGCGGTTCTGTACGAGCTTGTCGTGCCAGATTATCCGCTTTTAAAATGTTTATATATTTAAACTTAAAATTTTTTGGTTTTAGAATAAACAGAGAAATATGGTATATAGAGTTAAAACTCATGAGTCATGACATGTAAGCACTAACGCAAAGAAAACAATCAAGGCATGAGAAAACAGTGGTTCAAAATAACAAGATTAATTCACTTAGGTTTATAAAAACACACAAATTATGCAAGTTTCAGTGTAAGTAAACAAATCTCTAGACTAGGTTGTTAAGCGAGGTCTAGAACCAAGTCTTCTGGAATCTGGATACTCCATTGATTGAGAAGACTCAGAAAACCCTAAAAGATCCGGATTCTCTTCGAAAAATAGTGAATACTTGTAGGATCAGCTTCATAAGCTTCACGGTTTAGCCATAACATCATTTCTATCCAACTAATATTACCTGTAATTATTAATTATATTGATATAAAATTAATAATAAATAGAATAATTTAGAGATTGAAGAAATATCTTAAATTACCTTTGATGTAATTTTTTTTCCTTTAAATGGACATCCTAAAAGAAGGATAAATCTCATTACATATGTGATACAATTTTTTTCCTAAATGTCTTGTTTTTATGCCCCCCCAAAAGGTAAAATATATGTATGGGTTGTCTCTAAAACTAAATGTTTATCACTTTACCCTCAATATATCACATGCCTACACGTAAGGGTGAAACTAATACCTATCCTGAAAATTTAGTAAAATTGAAAATTTATTAGTCCAGCAAAGAAATAAGAAAAACCTATTGAGTTGAAAACCTTTTATTTACTATATAAACAATCCTCCTCATTCTAACAAAACAAAACAAAACACACATAACAAAGATTATAGATATGAGGGGGAAGATTAAGTTATCGTTCATAGAAAATGATACAGTGAGGAAAACAACATTCACCAAAAGGAAGAAAGGGATCATGAAGAAACTCAACGAGCTAGTGACTCTATGTGATGTTGAAGCATGTGCGGTCATCAATAGCCCGTTCAACTCGATCCCGGAGGCTTGGCCATCAAAGGAAGGCGTTGAAGAAGTGGTGTCTAATTTTATGAAGTTTTCGGTGATAGACCGGACCAAGAAGATGGTGGATCAAGAGACTTTTATACGTCAAAGGATCGCCAAAGAAACAGAAAAACTGCAGAAGCTACGTGATGAGAACCGAGATTCTCAAATTCGAGATTTAATGTTCAGTTGTCTCAAAGGGGAAATAGATGTGTATCGTCTTCACGGAAGAGATCTTCTAGATTTGAGTTTCTTTATTGACAAGTATCTCAATGGTCTTATTCGTAGGGTTGAGATCCTTATGGAGAACGGTGAGTCTTCTTCTTCTTTACCTCCTCCTATTGGGGCAGCTCCTATTGGTGCAGATGCATCTGCTCCAATCGAATTTGATGGTCATACGATTCAATATCAAAATCAAGATCAGCAAACGCCGGTTAAGTTCCAATATCAGGCTCTTTTTGATTTTTATGATCAGATTCCAAAGAAAATCCATGATTTTAACATGAAAATGAATATAGATTCGAATCAAAGTATGATTTTGGATTTGGATCAAAATCTTAATGTTGGAGAGAAGGAGGGCCTTCCTGGCATGGACATCAACAACTACCAACCTGAAATCAATTGTCTCACTACCATCACCACTGCCCTCACTGATGTTTGTGCTCCTAACATCACCAATGATCTCTAGGCTAAAGGATGTATTTCGAGTGAAGTGTTTGATCAGATGCATTTTTTGTTTTTTTCTATTTCAGAAAACAAAATTTATATGTGATGTTTTTTTTAATTGTTGTAATGCTTAAAGGTTTTTTTTATTTAAGTTCATTTCCATTGATGTATTTGCCTCAAAAAGTTTAGTTTGATTTGAAGAAGTTTAATCATTTCGAAATAAATAGTTTTAACTATTTTTTTTTTAACAAATCTTTAGATATGTTTCATTATTTATTTACCTTTTTTGAGGAAATCCCCATTAAAACCCTATACCTTTTTACAATTTCCAAATAAAATCTCTAACTATTTGAATGCTTACGACAAACTTCAAAGTTATTAATTTATCTAATACTAACCTCCAAGTAAACATAAGTGTGCACATTATTTTAAAAACAAGTTATTTGTTTACTTTTTTTCTTTGCTTTGTAATTATTTAAAATATAAAAAGTATCTAAAATAGTTTTGATTAAGTCAATTTATTTTCTCTGCCTATATATATTTTATTGCTATGTCATGTTTTCGTCTTTCTTAGAATTTAACTAAAAAGATTATGAATGCCATTACCATATTTTGTTGGATTCAGATGCTGATAACAAAAAAAAGAAAAGGATTTCAACTTTTTCTGCCATACTATTTTAAGATGTTTCTAGCAAATTCTCAACTACGTAGTTTAGGTGACCACCTCTTAGATCTTCACATACTTTGACACACCTAATTTTCAAATGCATATCTCATCTATGGAGTCGAGAAGGCGTCCCGTGGGATGCCAAAAATCAAAGACAAAGTATGTTTAGTAGTGCTGACAATTGCGGATCTCCTGATGTACATACTCAACCGTAATTTACCTTAATTTAAGTAGCTTCCGCCATGTCTCGAAACCTAAATTAGAATCCTTATTGTCCTAAAAAATAACCTAACGGTTGATATATTATCGTGACTACCAATAATAAACCCGATAAAGTTAGTAGTTTCCAAATTAAACTTAACCTGAACACCCGTGACACATGGATACGTTGGATATCAAGGCCTCATTCCTTCTTAGGAATACACAATTCTTTCCACATATTGGTACGCTTTCGGAAAAACATAGAATAGTAAAAAATCTAGCAAGATACGATAACATAAGAAATTGAGGAATCATAAAAGTGTCTTCTTTCGCTTTGTTTCCACATTTCCCGAGCTTTGTTGTTTTAGAATTGAGACGCACTGGATAAGATTTTCGGGATCAAGAGAGTCGCAAATAAAGTAAATTTTATGCGTGGTTGGGCCTAAATATATTTAGTCGACACTTTACATTCTTGCCTGCTAAAAATGACTTGTGTGTATTTTCTTAAACTTGAAACAATGCTGTGTTTGTTCATAAATAATATCAATTTTTAAAGTCGCTAATGTCGATAAATTGTTTTCCAAAATGGTGTAAAATTGAAACCGTCATCCATTCTCATGGTTATCTTTTATTTCTGATTCGTTTCACTAATAAAGTTATACATGAATTTGTTTTTTTCATTGTTTTACGCAACAATGGATGCGATATCTTAGTTATATATACTCATCATTTCAAATTCTCAATATATTGCATCACATGTTTAATGATATGTTAGGGTTAAAGGGGTCAAGGTAATTGGAAGCTCGGATGCAACAAAAAACAAAATCACTGAACCAATAATATATTCGAGAGTTTGCACTTTCTTTTTGTGCAAGTCTAGGGATTGGATTTGGTTGCTTTAGGGTTTGATACTTCGATGAATCATATAAACCTGCTTCTTTTTAATGACTTTGTAAACTCTTCTTCAATGTAGTGGATATATTCTATTGTAAACTCTTCTTCAATTTAGTGGATATATTTTTGTTTTTAGTAGGAATATATGGTGTTAACTATGGTGGATATATTTAGCTTGAACAGAAAATATTGGTATAGGAATCTTTTTAGCATATAATTTCTCACTCCATAAAATAACTTGATCAAAACTTGATAGTCACGTTCAAAGCATGTCAAATTGTACCCTGAATAACAATGTGAGATACCTTCTTATGTAAACATTTGTCTACTGAATACCAGCGAGGCAATGCTGACCAATGTGAACGGTAATAGAGAAATCTGCGATTTTAAAGCCAACATCAATTTGAGATCGGCACATTCAACATTACAAAATCATGGCAACCGACATTGAGGATGAACATATGAGATTCTTAACAGGTTTAAATGAGCATTATTGTTACACTCGGCATATTAGTTTTGCAAGAAATGTTCTTATGGCGGCAGTAGATCAACTATTCTTTAAGGAGCAAGTTCACGGAACATGCAACTATTTAATGTCCCCAGACGATGGTATCGTTCAATAGACTACAAGATACATGTTTTCTATATATATACTAGTTTGAAGATGGAGAGTAATAATGATTTAATAGCTTAGCATTATTCGCAGGAAACTGCGACATAAATCTAAGAAGGAATGATAAGTGTATACAAGAAGAAGTCGCACGTGGGAGAGAAGAAAATAGAGGGATCAAGTGAAGACACGTGCGAACGAAACAGTGTATATAAGCTTTAGTTTTATCTTGTAGAACTTTAATGCATTGTTGAATGATAGTGTTCGTTACAGTGACGCATGTGTCATTGTTAAACCAAAATTGCCTATAAATACTAAATCGCACACTCGCTGATTACAACATCCAAAAAGAGTCTACTCTCCATTTAGTGCTTCGTCTCAGAGGTGATATGCATATTTTTGTGAAGACCCTCACTGGAAAGACCATTACTTTGGAGGTTGAGAGCTCAGACACTATCGATAATGTTAAAGCTAAGATCCAGGACAAGGAAGGAATCCCACCAGACCAGCAAAGGCTTATCTTTGCCGGTAAGCAGCTTGAAGATGGACGTACCCTTGCTGATTACAACATCCAAAAGGAGTCTACCCTCCATCTTGTGCTTCGTCTCCGTGGTGGGATGCAGATCTTTCTGAAGACCCTCACCGGGAAAACTATTACTCTGGAGGTTGAGAGCTCAGACACAATCGATAATGTCAAGGCTAAGATTCAAGACAAGGAGGGGATCCCGCCAGACCAACAGAGACTCATCTTTGCTGGTAAACAGCTCGAGGATGGACGGACTTTGGCACTTGTGTGGTGATGTTTGCAAAAGAAGAAGACTTTTCTCTATCGTGTTCATGTTTCATTTTCTGTTTTCTTTATGTGCTCTTTGTTGTGAACCTTTCGGTCTGACCTTTATGTTTCAAATTTTAATAATAATCCAAATGCATGTTTGAAAATCTGTTTTGAGCTTTCAAGTTGATTAATTCCCCGACTCTATTGCCTCCTCCTAATGTGGTAGGTGTAACTCGTCAAAATATGGGATTGGGTCTATCATCTATGGGAGGGTATTTCTTTTGGCTAAGAGTATGAAATTTTTTTGTAGTAGTGAAAATGTTAGTTATTAATGGGACGTCGTAGGTTTACCATCATTTACGATGGCGAGGTCTTATTTTTTCAGGGAAATATCTTGAAATGGCTGCCACAAACAATTAAATAGGTTTGATACTTGTATGTATAAACAGAAGCCTAAAGGTGATACTCAAGTTTTAGAAAGTGGATATTAAACAACAAGGTGACATCATTTTAGGAGAAAATAAGAATGGTAGATACTAGAAAGAAATGGCCTCTTCTTCAAGCATTATTTTAAAGCAATAAATAAGAAATGCTTTTAATTTGACCCAAAATAATAATAATTTAGTTACATTCTTGTTTTGATTATATACTTATGGTCACAAATATCCGACGAATATATATGTGTAGTTTATGTGTAATATCCGAAGGTTTAACCAATAACTTCATCAGTTTCCTCCGAACATATATAACACATGTTTTATAATTTTAAATATATGTACAATTTGAAAACGTGTTATGTTAGGAGTAATCTGGTGAAGTTATTGAAAAACACTTTAGATAAAGAGAGTGAAGAAAGACGAGGAGAAGGTGAAGGCCGGTGATGTGATCGGAGAAGGATCAAGAAAAGCATAAGATGATTCGCCATTGAAATCATATAAATTGGTTTATGTCTTTATGAGACTTTGATCCGATTTTGTGGATAGGGATTGAGTTTGTGTACGTTTTTGAAGTAAGAAGAAAAACACATAACAAGATGAAAAAGTTTAGAAACATGTTGGTCGTATCTTATGTACTTTGGATCTAAATCAATAAATTGACAAAAAAAAAAAAAAAAAAAAAAAAGAATAAGAAACTAAAGAAAATATGTTACACAAATTGAAGACGAGTTTACAAAGGAATATACATCCATTACATTGAAGAAGAGCTTTGCCATGTCATGATACAAAGTCACTAAAAAAGAGGGTTTATATGATACATGCAAGTATCAAACCCTAAAGAAACCAAATCAAAGGCGTAAACTTGCAGAAGAAGAAACGGCAAACTCTCGGATATATTATTGACTCAGTGACTTGGCCTTTCGTTGCATACGAACGTCCAATTACCTCGACCCCTTTAACCCTAACATAAGGCCATGGGGGGAGCGGCATATCCTCATCAAATTTAGAATCATAGGCCTCCTCCATCGTTTTAAACAAGAAACTGAGACGTGCTTTATCCGCTATTTCAATCTCATCAAGTGTCCGATGGTGAACAAGATCTCGACCTTCTTGTAGACCGATGCGTACAGAAGAAGAAAGAGCTGACTGATTGATAAAGAGCAAGAGAATCATGGAGTTTATGAAGCTGATTCTACAAGTATTCACCATTATCGAAGAGAATCAAGAGCTTTTAGGGTGTTCTTTGGTTACGTGAATTCGAGAAAGCTTTTCAGATTTGCTTTGTGATGTTTGGGAGCGTTTGTGGGTGTTCTTATATATAGAGGATTTTTTTTTTCCCTAGAACCAAAAAAATAATTATCTTTTCCTTGGATTATTGACAAATGTATGTTTACAGTTTATCCTTTTCTATATATCCGTTATATTACTTTTGTAATTGACAAGATTTTAATTTTTGAGGCTTTATCTAAATTAAGAGCCGCACATACAATTACAAGAGTTTAAAATAATAATATATAATATCAGATTTATTGATCAAATAATTTCTTGTTTAACTAATTTGTTTTGGTTTTTAATTTTTATATCATTTTAAATTGTATCAAAATTTATTTTAAAACACATTAGAATTTATTTAATAACAAAACTATGTCCATGATCACGGTACAAAATTTTTTAAAAGAGAATCATACTCAAACTAAATAGTTTCTTATATTTTCTTGTTATCTAATATAAAATGCTTTGTACAATTCTTTTCTATGAATTTAGTATCTATAAATAAATGATATAAAATAATTCCTCAACAACATGTGACCAGTGTTCTAAAAAGCGGTCTAAGCGGTCGCCTAGTCCCCGACTAGATGCTAGGCGTTCAGGTGACACTTAGATGACCGCCTCGACCGCCTAAATTAGCATAAATATCATTTTAGTGTATTTTTTTTTCAAATTTCCAACTACATAAAGTTAAATTTATAAGTTTTAAAATATTTGATATGAATTAAAGAAATATTTGTGTATAATTTTTGTTTACAATTTAATATTTTTTAAAAATATATTTTTATATGATTTTAATCTATAATATCATATTTATAATATTTATGTTGTAAATGTTTAAAACGCCTAAAATCGTCGAATCTCCGATTAGGCGTTCTAGGCGTTGGGTCACCGCCCACTTAGCGACTAGCGCTTATTTGAACGTTGCGTGTGACCAACAATATATGTAGAGGTACAAAACAACTGATCTTTAAGAGATACATATTCAAAGAAATTTAGCATCCAAACTGTAACACGGTTTACATGCAACTCAAAATAAATGACGAAACTACTTACACAAATATTACATATATTCTTTTTGTTTGATTGTGCAATTTATTTAAAAGAATAAACATTTATTTATAGCCTGTAAAGGAAACCTATACTAGAGCAAAAGCAAGGCAAAACAGAATCATTACAAAGAAAAAATATATAATTACGTACAAATATATACAAATTAAACTGGCTATTACGAATACGATTCTTCGACTTCAAAGTCCATTTTTACTAAAATATTCTGATTATAAAAAGACTTATGTGTACCGGTTTATGTTTTATACATCAATGTAAACTTTCATAATTTGAAAGGAATCTTACAAAATTGAAAATTTACTCGTGGCATTTATTACTCTGCGCATACACTATACATAAAATTGGAAAAACAGTTAACGGATAATATGATTTAATGTCGTTACACATCCCAATGCAACAGATCGAAATAAATGTGTATACATTTAAGCGAATTCATATACTCACTAACAAGAAAAACAATTTCTTGACCAAAAGAAAAAAAGAAACGGTTTGTGTTACTATAATGGCGATAGTCATAGGCTTACTTGAAATCTTCATAGCATTTGTTTTCTTCATTTTCTGCCAATGTTTATTGCTCCACAAGAAATCTCCCAAGCCTTTGCTCACGAACTGGCCGGTCCTAGGGATGCTTCCGGGTCTGCTCCTCCAAGTGCCTCGTATCTACGACTGGATCACCGAGGTTCTTGAGGCCACCGATATGACGTTTTGTTTCAAAGGTCCATATCTTAGTGGAATGGACATCTTGCTCACTGTTGATCCGGTGAATATCCACTACATTCTAAGCTCAAATTTTGCTAATTACCCCAAAGGAATGGAGTTTAAGAAGATCTTTGAAGTCGTGGGTGATTCCATTTTCAACGTTGACTCGGGTTTGTGGGAGGATATGAGGAACTCGTCTCATGCCATTTTTAGCCATCAAGATTTCCAAAGGTTCTGGGTGAGTACAAGTGTAAACAAATTAAGGCAAGGGCTTGTTCCTATTCTTGAGAACGCTGTTGATAAAAATATCCTTGTCGACTTGCAAGATTTGTTCCAGAGATTCTTGTTTGATACATCTTTGATTTTGATGACCGGGTATGATCCAAAATGTTTATCTATTGAAATGCCTAAGGTTGAGTTTGGTGACGCGGTAGATGGTGTTTCAGATGGGGTATTCTATAGGCATGTTAAGCCGGTTTTCTTGTGGAGGCTCCAATATTGGATTGGTGTAGGAGTCGAGAAAAGATTGAAAAGAGGTCTAGCGGTTTTCGATCAACTACTCGAGAAGATCATAACGGCTAAAAGAGAGGAGATCAAAAGTCATGGGACTCAACATCACTCAAGAGGAGAGGCCATAGACGTTTTGACATACTACATGACTATGGACACGACCGAATATAAGTACTTGAAACCGAGTGATGATAAATTCATTAAAGACACTATTTTGGGTTTCTTGATAGCGGCAAGAGACACAACAAGTTCAGCTCTCACTTGGTTCTTCTGGCTTCTGTCCAAGAACCCTGAAGCAATGAACAAGATTCGACAAGAGGTTAACAAGAAGATGCCGAGGTTTGATCCCGCGGATTTAGACAAGCTCGTGTATCTACACGGTGCCGTGTGTGAGACGCTAAGGTTATACCCACCAGTTCCATTTAACCACAAGTCACCGGCAAAGCCAGACGTGCTTCCAAGTGGGCATAAAGTCGATGAGAAGTGGAAGATTGTCATATCTATGTATGCATTAGGGAGGATGAAATCTGTTTGGGGAGATGACGCGGAAGATTTCAGACCAGAGAGATGGATTTCATACAGTGGAAGGTTAAAACATGAACCTTCATATAAGTTCTTGGCGTTTAACGCTGGTCCAAGAGCTTGCTTGGGAAAAAAGTTAACGTTCTTGCAGATGAAGACAGTGGCTGCGGAAATCATACGAAACTATGACATCAAGGTCGTTGAAGGGCACAAAACCGAACCTGTTCCTTCTGTTCTTTTTCGCATGCAACATGGTCTCAAAGTTAATATCACTAAGATCTAGTGATAGTTTTATTTTTATTTTGCTGTTAAAGATTTCAATAAAAGATGCATGTTCACTCATGCTTAGACTTATTTTGCAAACACGTCTTTGTATCAGTCATTTGCTTTTAAGCAGCTCGTATTTCATAATAACATCATGGTTTCACAATATGTGCTCACATTTTGTGGTCTTAAGAAATCTGATGTTTTGTTACCATATTTTTTTTTTTTTTGGCAGCTATGGTTTGTTACCATTATGGGACCCTTCCCCACAGTTATAACTTATAACACCCAAAATCTATAACACAGGTTCATAATAACATGTGTCTTGACGAAAACATAAAAATAACATGCAAATTTTTTTAAAAACAATTAACTAAAATTGTTACCTTTTATTTTCTGTTCAAACAACTTTTACATATTTTCTAATTTTTTTTTGTTAACTTATACATCAAGAGCAAACTAAATAAGATACATCCAACATATATATGTTTTCAAACTCTTTCATCGTGTTCAGTACGATGTATAGCAAGTACTAAATTTTTATTGATTTTTATTTTTGGTTTCCAATCAACAGTTTACCACATGTTTCCAAATTTTAATTTCATGTTTTTATTTATTAAAAAGGAATTGGTGAATTGATTATCGTATAATTCCTGTTTAAAGTAATAATTTATTATTATTTAGTTTCACTTACTTATATATTTTTAAAATTTTTATCGAGATGATTATCCAAGATCTTTTTTTTAATTACTATATTTGATTTTTTTTTGTTCTGAATCAATGTGTTTCTGATCATATACTTATACTAGAGGTTAACCCGCGGGACACCACATAGCTATATTTTTTTGAAGATAATTTATAGATATAACCTGTTGTTTTGTTTGATTTAAATATACTTACATATATATTATATTATATTATATTATATTATATTATATATTACCCCGCGGTAACCTACAGATCGATTTTTTATAACAAAAAATTGAATTTTAAGTTGAATTTGTTTTGTTAATATTGTTTGTTTTGTTTAATATTTAAAATTTTATAATTGTATTTTGATAGTTAATTCTAGGATTTCACCAGTAGTATACTGTCCCGTATTAATATCGACACAAACCCGTTCCACCATATAACTCCGTCTCGTGCAATTAAACATCATTTTGTTAATTTTTATAATATTTTTATTTAAAAGACATATAATTCGAGTCAATTTAAATAAGTTAGAAGTTTAGGATTTATTTCATATTTGTATTTCAAAAATGTATATATAGATTCTAACGCGTTTATTAAAAGTAGAACGCCATAACACTGCATGAAAATATTCCAGAATGTTTTATTCATCTATTCGAGAAATTTCATATTGGAGGGATTTTAAGAAAGCAATTTTTAAGTATTGAACAATCCGTTTTAAAACCCTCAACTAAATTATTAATAAAAAACTTCTCAAGTAAGAGATTTTAATGAAAAATCATTCACATATTAATTGGTTCATTTAGAAGCCCACAACTAAATAATTAATGAAAAGCCCTCACATACGACATTTTAGTGAAAAAGCCTTTTGATTTATCATTCCCCCTAAACGTATATAGTCGATACTTTACATTATTTGTTTAAATTATATTTGTAATATTCGATGGTTTTTTTTTGTCAATAAATATTTTTGTTTTGTTAATGGTTTCTGTCAATAACTTAGTTAAGGGGTTTTAAATCAACCGACTAGTATTTATGGGATTTTTTCATTTACATCTCTTAGTTAAGATTTTTTCATTAATAAGTAATGTAGTTGACGGTTTCAAATGAATTGGTAGATACTTGATGATTTTTTTTTTAATAAAAATCTCCATATTAAAATTTAAACTAATTGGTTTTGAATATATTGTAGAACCATATTCACAACTAAAGTATTTTCTAACATTGGACATATCATCTTATTTATAGTCTAATATAATAAAATCAAAAGCCCGTATTTTAATCTAGTGAGTTTATATATTTTAACATGTTAAAAGAGATTACAAGTTGAAGATCCTAAATTATCACTCTAGAATTTTCTTTTCAACTTTTAGGTGTGAAAAAGTAAATATTTGATTTAAGTGTTATATTTGAAAAAGATATATATATATATATATATATATATATATATATATATATATATCACTTTAATTTATTGAAAAACACACAAATCTCTTAACTTTATGTTTTATTTCTTAATTTACAAAACTTCGCATCATATTATGTTATATTTTTATTCAATTAGAAAAAAGAATAAACAAAATAGATAGTCATAATATTAGAACTTTTAGATACGCCTTGAGATTGCATGTGATGTTAAATTGTTAAAAAGATAAAATTAATTACACCGTTCCAATTGATTCACGCAAAACTTACTCGAAACAAACTAAACTCATCGAGAAGATTGGAGAAAGCGGGCCAATTCTCAGGGGACTCCACCAATGAGACTGACTCTGCAAGTCTAGGGCTTTGATTTGGTTGTTTTAGGGTTTGGCCAATCATGGAAAGAAGTAATAGGAAAAAAGTTAAAATCTCTTGAAGAGAAAGTACTTGGACTAGAAATCCGTACACTTGAAGGTGTAAAACTAGTGGGAGATAATTGGATTTTCATGAGGTATAAAGCATGTTTAGTGGCAAAAATATTTCTCACAAAGACATGGAATTTAAGAAAAATAAATATACTCTCATGTGGTGGATGCAACTATATAAATCCCTTATCTGTTTGACAATATGAGAAAAACTTGATTCAGTCTGCCTAGAAGGTCTTAAAATGTCATAAATAGCCTTGAAAGATAGAAGTTGCCTAGAAGGATTATATTGCCAGAAGCAACAAATTATAGTTCTTGAGAACATAACTATATATGTGAAATCATTCTTTACGAAAATGTAGAAATAAAATTATTGAATAATCCGATTCTCTATGAAATTTCTCGGAATTACAAATTGGACATCTAGAAACAAGAGATATTATTTCATTGATGAGATCGAGAGAAAAAAAGATAATGATAAAGATGATCAACCTAAGAGACCAATGAACTGTAGAAGAATAGTGACGAACGTGTCCTACAAATTCGTTCAAGTGAAGATTTGGCGAATCTATTTACCAAGGTGTTTCCGACAACTACTTTCAAGAAGTTACTTCATCATATTTGATCGCATCATCTCGAAGATTCAAGTGATCTACTTATGAAGGGGAGTAAAAGCGCGCTGCACTCTTTTTCCCTTAACCATGGTTTTTCCCATTGAGTTTTTCTGGTAAGGTTTTTAATGAGGCAGCATCTCACATGCGCATTTGAGACCATATTTTTATTATGGTCATCCAAGGGGAAGTGTTATAAATAATATGGGTATTATGTGGATGTCTATTATAGGCCCATTAGTAGATTCTAGAAGCCTTGATCTCTAACCTAAACCTTAATAATTGTATCTCTATATATATTGTATCTTATATAATAGATCGATAACAGAGAGAAACAAACCCTAAAACCTCTTTGTTCACAACATAAATCTCTTACTTAAGATTTTTTTCATTAATAATTAATGTAGTTGACGGTTTCAAATGAATGGGTAGATACTTGATGATTTGTTTCATAAAAATCTCCATATTGAAATTTAAACTAATTGGTTGAATATATTTTAAAACCATATTCACAACTAAAGTATTTTTTAACATTGGACAAATCATCTTATTTATAATCTAATATAATAAAATCAAAATCCCCGTAATCTAATCTAGTGAGTTTATATATTATAACATGTTAAAAGAGATTACAAGTTGAAGATCCTAAATTATCACTTTAGAATTTTCTTTTAAACTTTTAAGTGTGAATAAAAGTAAATATTTGATTTAAGTGTTATATTTGAAAAGATATATATATATATACCACTTTAATTTATTGAAAAACACACAAATCTCTTAACTTTATATTTTATTTCTTAATTTACAAAATTTTGCCTCATATTATGTTATATTTTTATTCAATTAGAAAAAGGATAAACAAAAGAGATAGTCATAATCTTAGAACTTTTAGATACGCCTTGAGATTGCATGTGATGTTAAAAAGATAAAATTAACTATACCGTTCCAATTTATTCACGCAAAACTACTCGAAGCAAACTAAACTCATCGAGAAGATCGGAGAAAGCGGGCCAATTCTCAGGAGACTCCACCAATGAGACTAACTCTGCAAGTCTAGGGCTTTGATTTGGTTGTTTGTGGGTTTGATACTTCGATGAATCATATAAACCCTCTTTTTTTAGTAAACTCTTCTCCAATTTAATGAAAATTCACCAAAACTGTTATACGTTCACAAAATCTGATCAAAGTTTCAAAAAGAAATAAAGCAATTCACAAATTATACGTACACAAACTCGACCTCTATCCACAAAATCTGATTAAAGTATCATAAAGACATAAACAAATTCTCCTTCTCCCATCACCCATCACCAGGCTTCACCTCCTCCTCGTCTTAATGCACTCTCTTTTATAACTTTGATATTTTATCCACCATGGGCACATGCTAAATTAGGGTTATAAATTGCATGAAAACCAGTGCTGATCCTGAAAATTTGAAGAGTACTGGAAGCAATTACATTTTTTTCTTTTAATTTGTTACTCTTTATATAGATATATACATGTCCTCTAGACACTTGGCTTACTGTAACATGCAGCCCTTGTATTTTGAGTTATTTAGGTGTATATTAATTTATATGCCCAGTTGACCAAATAATTAGCTTTGTAGCCATGATTATTTAAAAATTAGGTAAGTATGAAAGAGAAATAAAATGCAAACCAAAAATATCCTTCTTTCTTTTATTAATTACACAAATGCCACTGATTAAAGGATATTAATGTGCGGACGTCACTGTTCATTTTGATATCGATGACATTGTTCATCCGATAAAGAAAACCAGTCTCCATTGGTAGAGACAATAACAAAACAATGATTTTTATCATTAACAATTTTACTAGCAGTATAAATTATATTATATCTGGATAAGTTTACAAATTATATGATAAACTCATATTTATCGTGTTAAATTATTTATTATATCATACAAAATATAACAAAATTACATATAATGTGTTAAATATAAAATTTGCTCGATAATGTTATTCATATCAACAACTTTATACATTACCATGTTTATTTATCCTGATAACTTAATTATTATTGCTAAATTGTACATTAACATTTTATGTTAACGTTAGTTTTATAATATTAAGTGGACACTGGTAACATGTTAAAGTATATATTACAAGATATAAATATGTAGATTATTGTTCATATGTTTTTCTCTTGATAATTAGATTGGTATTGGCTAACTTATATACTACCATATTTATACTTTTATAAATTTAAGAATTATTGTTAACTTATATATTAGCATATTTACTTATCGTGATAATTTAATTATTACTTTTAACTTGTATGTTAGCATTTTTATTTATATTCCTAATTAAATTGTTATCATTTTTTGGGTTAAAATGCTCTAATCGAGAAAAGACTACAAAATAGTCAAAATAATTGGATCCAGATATTCCAATGAAGTGGAAAGAGACTTACCATTCACCCAGATATAATTGATGGTCTTAGCCATACGGCTCCAAGTATTGAACATTTCGATGACGGATTCAAGAGGGTGGATGTTCGACATGAGATTATAGAATTGGTTGGGTTGGTTATCTCTGAAGATCTAAACTGCTGCTCTTTGATCATCGAGAGACGCTATGGAATCGGTCGGAGCTCCCATCACTTATGAAGTCGAAGATGATGAATAAGGTTGATGTTGCTTGTCCCAATAGTGTCGTCGTTTTTATCACAGTGTCGACATTAGTTTTGTAGGAGAAGAAGTAAACAAAATAATAATAAGGTGTATAAAGTAAATTCTTTTGTCCAAACACTGTAGAAAAAAACTGTCAGAACTCTTACTTAATTTTTGATTCTTCCGAGCATAGATAGTGATAATATCCTTATATTTACTTACTTAGATATTACAAGATCCTGATTTTTGTTGTGTATACTATGTATGAACGTAGTGTTTATATATTTAAACTTAAAAGTTTTTGGTATTAGAATAAACTGAGATATTTGGTATATAGAGTTAAACTCATGACATCTAAGCACTAACACAAAGAAAAAAATCAAGGCATGAGAAAACAGTGGTTCAAAATAATAAGATTAATTCACTTAGATTTATAAAAACACACAAATTATACAAGTTTCAGTGTAAGTAAACAAATCTCTAGAATAGGTCGTCTAGCTAGGTCTAGAACCAAGTCTTCTCGAATCTCAATTCTCGATAGTCCATTGATTGAGAAGACTAAGAAAACCCTAAAAGCTCCAGATTCTCTTTGACAATAGTGAATACTTGTAGGATAAGCTTCATAAGCTTCAGAGTTTAGCTATGACATCACTTTCTATCCAACTAATATTACCTGTAATTTAAATAATTTATTAATTATATTGATATAAAATTAATAATAAATAGAAAAATTTAGAGATTGAAGAAATATCTTAAATTACCTTTGATGTAAAAAATTTTCCCTTTAAATGGACTTCCTAAATCAAGGATAAATCTCATTACATATCTGATACAATTTTTTTCCTAAATGTGTTGTTTTTATGCCCCCCCAAAAGGTAAAATATATGTATGGGTTGTCTCTAAAACTAAATGATTATCACTTTACCCTCAATATATCACATGCCTACACGTAAGGGTGAAACTAATATCTATCCTAAAAATTTAGTAAAATTGAAAATTAATTAGTCCAGCAAATAAATAAGAAAAACCTATTGAGTCGAAAACCTTTTATTTACTATATAAACAATCCTCCTCATTCTAACAAAACAAAACAAAACACACATAACAAAGATAATAGATATGAGGGGGAAGGTTAAGTTATCGTTCATAGAAAATGATACAGTGAGGAAAACAACATTCACCAAAAGGAAGAAAGGAATCATGAAGAAACTCCACGAGCTAGTGACTCTATGTGATGTTGAAGCATGTGCGGTCATCAATAGCCCGTACAACTCGATCCCGGAGGCTTGGCCATCAAAGGAAGGCGTTGAAGAAGTGGTGTCGAATTTTATGGAGTTTTCGGTGATAGACCGGACCAAGAAGATGGTGGATCAAGAAACTTTTATACGTCAAAGGATCGCCAAAGAAACAGAAAAACTGCAGAAGCTACGTGATGAGAACCGAAATTCTCAAATTCGAGATTTAATGTTCGGTTGTCTCAAAGGGGAGATAGATGTGTATCATCTTGATGGAAGAGATCTTCTAGGTTTGAGTTTTTTTATTGACAAGTATCTCAATGGTCTTATTCGTAGGGTTGAGATCCTTAAGGAGAACGGTGAATCTTCTTCTTCTTTACCTCCTCCTATTGGGGCAGCTCCTATTGGTGTGGATGCATTTGCTCCAATCGGATTTGATGGTCATATGATTCAATATCAAAATCAAGATCAGCAAAAGCCGGTTAAGTTCCAATATCAGGCTCTTTTTGATTTTTATGATCAGATTCCAAAGAAAATCCATGACTTTAATATGAAAATGAATATAGATTCGAATCAAAGTATGAATTTGGATTTGAATCAAAATGTTAATGTTGGAGCGAACGAGGGCATTCCTTGCATGGACATCAACAACTACCAACCTGAAATCAATTGTCTCACTACCATCACCACTGCCCTCACTGATGTTTGTGCTCCTAACATCACCAATGATCTCTAGTCTAAAGGATGTATTTCGAGTGAAGTGTTTGATCATCTACATTTTTTGTTTTTTCCATTTCAGAAAACAAAATTTATCTGCTGTAAAAAAAAAACAAAAATAATTTATATGTGTTGTTTTTTTTAAAAAATTGTTGTAGTACTTAAAGTTTTTTTTCTTTAAGTTCATTTCCATTAATGTATTTGCCTCAAAAAATTTAGTTCGATTTGAAGAATTTTAATCATTACAAAATAAATAGTTTAACTATCTTTTTTTAAAAAAAATCTTCAGATATGTTTCGTTTTTTATTTTCCTTTTTTGAGGAAATCACCATTAAAACCCCTATAACTTTTTACAGTTTCCAAATAAAACCTCTAACTATTTGAATGTCTACGTCAAACTTCCAAGCTATTAATTTATCTAATACTAACCTCCAAGTAAACATAAGTGTGCACATTATTTTTAAAACAAGTTATTTATTTACTTTTTTTTATTTGCTTTGTAATTATTTAAAATATAAAAAATATCTAAAATAGTTTTGATTAAGTCAATTTCTTTGCTCTCCCTGTATATATTTTATTGCTATGAAGGTTTTCGTCTTCCTTAGAATTTAACTAAAAAGATTATGAATGCCATTGCCATATTTTGTTGGATTCAAATGCTGATAACAAAAAAAGAAAAGGATTTTAATTTTATGTGCCATACTACTGTAAGATGTTTATAGCAAATTCTCAACTACGTAGTTTAGGTGACCACCTTTGAGACCTTCACATACTTTGACACACCTAATTTTCTAATGCATATCTCATCTATGGAATCAAGAAGGCGTCCCGTGGGATGCCAAAAATCAAAGACAAAAGTATGTATAGTAGTGCTGACAATTGCGGATCTTCTGATGTACATACTCAGCCGTAATTGACCCTAACTTCAATAGCTTCCGCCATGTCTTGGAACCTATCTTTACCGTCCTAAAAAGTATCCTAACGGAAAATATATTATCGTTACCACCAATAATAAACCAGATGAAGTTAGTAGTTTCCAAATTAAGCTTAACCTGAACATCCGTGACACATGGATACGTTGAATATCAAGCCCTCATTCTTTTTTAGGAAAACACAATTCTTTCCACGTATTGGCACGTTTCGGGAAAAATATAGAATAGTAGAAAATCTAGCAAGATACGTAAACATAAAAAAATTAAGGTATTTTAAAAGTCTATTCTTTCACTTTGTTTCCACACTTCCCCAGCTTTGTTGTTTCATAATTGAGACGCACTGGATAAGATTTCCGGGATCAAGAGAATTGGAAATAAAGTAAATTTTATGCGTTGGGCCTAAATATATTTAGCCGATACTTTACATTCTTGCCTGTTAAAAATGACTTGTGTGTATTTTCTTAGACTTGAAACAATGCTGTGTTTCTTCATAAATAATACAATTTTTTAGAGTCGCTAATGTCGATAAACAAATTTCCAAACTTGTGTAAAATAGAAACCGTCATCCATTCACACTGTTATCTTTTATTTCTGTTTCGTTTAACTACTAAAGTTATACAGAAATTTGCTTTTTTCATTGTTTTACGCAACCATAGATGCGATATCTTAGTTATATAAACTCATCGATTTAGATTCTCAATATATTGCATCACATTTTTAATGATATGTTAGGATTAAAGGGGTCAAGGTGATTGGAAGCTCGGATGCAACGAAAAACGAAGTCACTAAACCAATAATATATCCGAGAGTTTGCACTTTCTTTTTGTGCAAGTCTAGGGCTTAGATTTGGTTGCTTTAGGGTTTGATACTTCGATGAATCATATCAACCCGCTTCTTTTTATTGACTTTGTAAACTCTTATTCAATGTAATGGATATATTCTTTTGTAAACTCCTCTTCAATTTAATGTATATTTTTTTCGTACAAATATATAGTGTTAGCCATTGTGGATATATTTAGCCTGAATAGAAAATATTAGTATAAGAATCTTTTTAGCATATTATTTCTCACTCCATGAAATGACTTGATCAAAACTTGACAATCACCTTCAAAGCATGTCAAATTGTACCCTGAATAACAATGCTAGATACCTTCTTATGTAGACATCAGTCTACTGAATACCAACGAGGCAATGCTGACTCAATGTGAACGATAATAGAGAAATCTGTGATTTTTAAGCCAACACCAGTTTGAGATCGGCACATTCAACATTAAAAATCATGGCAACCGACATTGAAGATGAACATATGAGATTCTTAACAAATTTAAATGAGCATTATTGTTACACTCGGCACATTAGTTTTGCAAGAAACGGTCTTATGGCAGAAGTAGATCAACTATTTCTTAAGGAGCGAGTTCACAAAACATGCAACTATTTAATGACCCCAGGCGATGATATCGTTCAATAGACTACAACATACATGTTTTCCCAGGCCCGGCCCAGAGGACAAGCCTCTGAAGCCATTGATTCGGGCCTTTTCAAAAAATTTTTTGTTTATATATAGTTATAATCTGAATTGTTCTCTAAGGCCTTCTGAAGAAATATTGTGGGCCTTTCCTATACAACTAGAGACCTAAAAGCTCAAGTAAAAAAAAACCTGAAATCTAGAGTAAAAAAAAACGACGGTAGAGTTTCTTGTTTCTTCTTTGGCAGGATACCTTCTTACTGTTACTGCTGCATATATGTGAGTTTTTCTTACAAGTAAAAATCATAGGGTTTGAGGTTAACTGATTGTTAGTTTTGCTTTCGAATTTGTTGTCTTTTCCTTTCGTTTTTGTCAAATTAGTAAAATAGAGATGCAAATCTAATGATTTGTTAAATTCCAATTTTAAATGGATCGATTATTATTCATTAGCTTTGTTAAGCTATGAGACAAACACCGAAACACTTCCATCAAATTTCAAATCCGTTTGTATTAAAAAATTGTCACAGTTCAAAGTTTTATATAGTCATATATATCTTATAGCCACGAACAGAGAATACTTGATGTATCTTGACTTTTGGTTTGGTTTTGGACTTTTGGTTAGAATTTAGAAACCTTTGACCTCACAAACGTTGGTTTGATATCATGTATATTTGTTGGATTTACTTTATAATATTTTTCTTAGTTTTCTATAGTTCTTTAATTTTCTTTTGGACTTCTCTGTTTTTTTTTATAATTATTTCACAGTTTTAGTTTATAGCTTTTACTGGTTGTGTGTTTATTTTGTTTCTTTTGCTTGTTTCAGTCGTAGACATATGACACCATTGGGAGTGAAAAAAAGCAAGCCATCTGGAATTAAAAGAAATCAACCACATGGACATGATAAAAGAAAAAAGAAGAAGAAACAACAAGCTTTCATCAAGTCTATAGCAGGTTCTATGTTCAAGTATGTCAAGAAAGTGGAGAAACCTGGTGAAAAATCTAAGAGAGAGGAGGAAAGTGAGCATCATGAAGTGAACATCATGAAGATGTCAACAATTCTGGAAATCAAAGTGAGCATCATGAAGATGTCAATAATTCTGGAAATCAAAGTGAAGAGCATGAAGATGTCAATAATTCTGGAAATCAAAGTGAAGAGCATGAAGATATTTCTGACAATTCTGATCCTGCAAATTGGGGAGACATTGATCAAAGATTGAGAGATCTGTTGGTTAAAAATGGTCCTACGACAAGGTTGTCAAGTGATTATCGGTTCCCTAAAGATAGTATTGGTAGGCATTTCTCTCAAGCATTCTACACAAGAGAAATGGTAAACAGAGAGAAACAAGATAGACGATGGTTGGTATACTCAAAAGCTTTAGATAAAGCTTTTTGTTTTTGTTGTAAGTTGTTTAGAAAAGAAAGAAGCGGTGGTAACTTGGCAAGCACGGGGTACAATGATTGGAGAAATTTTTCTAGAAGACTAAAAGAACATGAAATTTCTCAGGATCATGTTATGTGTATGACACGGTGGACAGAATTGGAGGTGAGGTTAGAAAAAAATCAGACAATTGATAAGCATGCTCAAGAAGAACAAAGGAGAGAGAGAAGCCATTGGAGAGAGGTATTATTGAGGATATTTGCAGTGGTGAAAACATTAGCTCAGAGAAATTTGGCATTTCGTGGGGATAGTGATAAGCTTGGTGAAGCAAATAATGGAATTTTCTTGGGTCTTATTGAGATGATTTCAGAATTTGATGCAGTGATGAGGGAGCATGTAAGAAGAATTGAGAGAAAGGAAATCTGTTCGCATTACCTTAGTCACACGATTCAGAATGAGTTAATTGGAATGCTTGCTATGGAAATCAAAGTTATGATCATCAAGAAGATTCATGAGTCAAAGTATTTCTCTATTATTTTAGATTGTACTCCGGATATTAGTCACAAAGAACAAATGACTTTGGTTATCCGATGTGTGGATGTCTCTACAATGTCAACAAAGATTGAAGAATTCTTTTTGACATTTTTGATTGTCAAGGATAAATATGGAGAAGGACTGTTTTCTTCTCTACAAGATGCATTACTTGAACTAGAGTTAGACATTGATGATGTGAGAGGGCAAGGATATGATAATGGAGCTAATATGAAAGGAAAGAATAAAGGAGTTCAAAAGAGGTTGCTAGAAGTTAATCCAAGAGCCTTCTTCACGCCATGTGGGTGTCACAGTCTTAATCTTGTGCTATGTGATATAGCATCTTCTTCTCCAAAAGCTGTGTCTTTCTTTGGAATTGTTCAAAGAATATATTGCTTGTTTGCCTCTTCAACAAATAGGTGGGATATATTGACAGAGGTGGTTGGAGGACTAACCCTTAAATCTTTATCTCAGACACGTTGGGAAAGTCATGTTGAAAGTGTCAAAGCGATACGGTTTCAAGCCCCGGAAATAAGAGAAGCTTTACTTACCTTGGCTGAAAGTACTGACGACCCGGGAACAAGAAGCGATGCTGAATCTCTTGCTCTAAGTGAAACACATGGGATTGGCGGTTTTGAGTTCTTATTTGGTATGGTTATATGGTATGACCTTCTCTCTGTTGTTAATACAGTAAGCAAGAGTCTACAATCAGAAAATATTGATATTGATGCTGCGATTCACCAATTGAAAGGACTTGTGTCATATTTTAAGAAATATCGAGAGACAGGTTTTGAGGAAGCAAAGTCTAAAGCTAGACAAATTGCAGCTGAAATGGAGATTGAAGCTACATTTCCTGTGAACACAAAGCGTATCATTAGAAGAAAGAAGCACTATGATGAGGACAGAGAAGTAGTTAGTGCAAACGTAGTCTTGTCACCGGAGGAGAGATTCAGAGTTGACTACTTCAACACACTCATTGATCAAGCTCTAGTTTCTCTTGAGTCAAGGTTTGAACAATTCCAAAGGTATGAACAGACTTTTGGATTTCTATTTGACTTAAAGAAACTAAAGTTATCAACTGATGATATTTTGAGGACATCATGTGTGAACCTAGAAGCTGCTTTAAAGAATGGTATGGATTATCACATAGTTGGTGATGATTTGTTTCTTGAACTAAAAGTTCTCCGGGAAGTAATACCAAAGGAAGTTCAAAAACCTATTGAAGTGCTTGATTTTTTGAAGAGAATGCAAGGTTGTTATCCAAACACATAAATTGCTTATCGCATCTTGTTGACCATTCCGGTATCGGTTGCTACGGCGGAAAGAAGTTTCTCGAAGTTGAAGTTGATAAAAAATTATTTGCGGTCTACCATGTCACAAGAGAGATTGAATGGGTTGGCTTTGCTATCAATTGAGACATCTATGGTTGAAAAACTCGACTACGTGAGTTTGATGAATGATTTCGCAAACAAAAACGGAAGTAGAGCCAAATTTCGCGAATAAGAATGTAACTCTTCTTTTGTGGTTTTTTTGAACTTTTTTGGAATTTGTAAATGGTTTAGTATGTTATGAAAAGGGCATGTTTATTAAGTTGTGCGTAGGGCACTTAAAAACGTCGGGCCGGCACTATGTTTTCCATATATATACTAGCTAGAAAATAAAGAGTAATAATGATTTAATAGCTTAGCATTATTCGCAGGAAAGTGCGACATAAATCTAAGAAGGAATGATAAGTGTATACAAGAAGAAAGAAGTCGCACGTGGGAGAGAAGAAAACAGAGGGATCAAGTGAAGACACCTACGAACGAAAAAAGTGTATATAAGCTTTAGTTTTATCTTGTAGAACTTTTATGCATTGTTAATAGTGTTCGTTACAGTGACGCATGTGTCATTGTTGAACAAAAATTGCCTATAAATTCTAATCAGATAATGAGAAAATTTAAAGCAAACACACATACCTTTTAGCTCAACCAAAGTATATGCATAGTAAAAATTGAAGAGTGTAACAAGGCACAACAATATCATAATATAACATACTAACCAAATAGACTATGCACCAAACACGAAATGATACATAGGTAGCATTCATAAAATGAATGCGTTTTTAGGCACATGATAGCAACAAACCAAACTCAAGGAGCACATTCATCGTTGAGGTAATAGTATTAGAAACAAATTAACCTAGTTTATAACATCTTTTATCATGTATGTTGTTATGTCAATAGATCTGCATCTTATCTCCATATAAAAAAAAATCAAAATATTTTGAGTTGCATTTAACAAAGTCATTGCTTCACTCAAGATGAGCTTTAATAATTCATCCACCACCAAGAACGTTTTGAATTTAGGTTATAAGATGCATCATAATCATAGCCGGCCATGAAACAATAATATTAAGTGCTATTACTTGTAATATACTGTTAGTTTGTTAAGACGATTAAAACATAGTTCAAATAATTACGGTTATGGTTGGATTCAATATGCAGTATATGGTTGGATAGATATTTCTTTTAAATAAATAAAAAAAAAATTTACATTTTATTTGTATTCAATTAAATTTACCCTTAATATGCATTATAAACAGATATGAAAGGCTAAATATATAAAGGAGATAAATAAAACAAACAACAATAGAAAGTATTGAAATATTTTTGGAAGTTAAATGCTATGTGTTTGACCCCAAGATATTAATGTTAATATTTATTAAAAATAATTTTTATCCAAGATATAGTGTTATTGACAAATATGAAAGAACTCTTTATGACTTTATGGTAAGAAAATATAGAAAAATCGTACAAAATATCAAATGTTTTGGAAAATAATAATAGGATTTATGATCAGTTCTAAAATTAATTTTTCTATAAATATGGCTTATTCAAGATTTAAAAAAAAAACTGAAAATTTTTCTTCAATAGATTACTTTTACACCAGAAATAGAAGAAGATAATGGGTTTCACAAAAATCTTAGTAACTTTTTTTCTTGTAGTTATATTGGTTGTTTCGTTGTCTCCCAAAAACGCTGTAACATCAGGTATTTTTTTGTACATAATAATTATTGCAATTAGTTAGCTTTGATCATAAACAATTTTAAATGCAATATACAATATGGAGAATATTAACAAAGAATATGAGTTTTTGAAAATGTAATTTGGCATGCTGTAATTATATATATATATATATATAGATTATTGTAGAATTTTTGTATGTACATGTGCAGAGATCAAACCAACGATCAATGGCCTAGCATGCAATTTCAAATGTACGGGTTTATATGATAATTATAAATGCAGCGTGGATTGCATAACATCAGGGTACACAACTGGAGGTTGTCGTACTTTGTATCCTTCTCAACCTCCATATTGCTGTTGTTATAAATTAAAATTGATGATCCCTTAATTTGCTATGTCTTACTATAATTATGATAAACATGTGGTTTCTCTTGCCATGGAATAAAAACCATCTTTCAATCATATTTCTTTTTTAATCTAAACCACGATCACGACGTCCGATATCGTAAACATGAATATCAGTTTGGAAGATTGACTTCTACGCCAAATGTTATGTGATCCAATTTGAATTATCCAAGCTATAGTGATTTGATAATTACGATTTGGTTAATAACATTCGTGGATATAAAATTATTTTTTTATTAGGTTAAAAGAAATAAATTAAATTGTGGTATGTATGTAATTATTACTATAATGTTTGGTAGTGATGATATGCAAAATAATGCCAAAACTAAATTAAAATGTGAAAGTGCTTTAAAATGCTAGTTTTTCTTGATTTTAAGATCAAAACGAGATTTTTGATGCCATATTTCAATTCTCTTCTTAAAATTAATAGATAGTAATATGAAACCGATGAAAAATAAGTAAAAAAATCTGCTTGAGCTAAGATTGATTCATATTTTATTTTTTTTCAAATTTGTTAAGTTCTTTATTTTTAACACATGTTACCTTTAAGTTCATATAACAATTTGAGCCCTAAAATATTACTTACTTTAAATACAAAAATAGTTAAACATCCAATTCAAAAAAATGGGCATTATTTAAAATATATCATACCTAGAAAAGCGATCTAACACTATCATCACATACCTAATCTTTTTAGGAACAAAATCCACAAATTTTCTTTTCTGTAATGGAAGAAAAATGGAGCAGATTTTACTCAGCACAATTTAACAATTTATCTAATACTAGTGATATTCGCCTAAAAGACGTTGCTAAATCTCTGTTCTAAAAAGCTATCCATGCAACAATAAAGTAGATCGGGGACGCAATATCCTTTCTAATCGTAGTGGTTGCATTCTCATCAGAATCTCGGTTTTTTTATGTGTTCTCGCTATATATGATTCGAAACTGAATAGAAAGATTCCTCTTGATGTCTGTAACAGAAATTTTCGAAATAATTGTTGATTAATTCGTTTGACGCTAGATCACACATTCGAGCATGCGAGTTAGTGTCTGAAGATAAAATATGAAACATATTGTAATATATCACAAATATACTGTACTATTTATCCTTTGTTCTTGCTTGTTAAATGTAAATCTATCTAACATATTAGGTAGTGTAACGCCCCGGCCGCCATCTCTCTTAATGGGCCCCACGTCCTCTCTCGGTCCGTGGACCCACCATACGGTCGGTCCGCTATGTCTGGGAGGCTTTAAAGACTTGTTTATCGATCCTACAAATCACCACATGATCTTTCTCTGTGATTTGTCATCACTCACATAGTTCTGACAATCACTTTTCGGAAGGTCACCCATCCTGAAATTGCTCTAGCTCAAGCACCCTTAAATGTGGATTTCTCTCAAGACAGTTGACCGAAAAAATAAATGCACTTTGGTGACATAGGTGGCCAAATCAATTCTTTTAAACCTCTTCGCATGCACCACCACATTCTTGAAACCGGGGTGTTACAGGTAGAGTTTAGAAATATTAAGTAATTGGTAAAAGTATTGACTGGTACTATTGTTGATGAACATATAGGCTGGTCGACAATTGGGTGCCACAAAAAGCACATATATGAAATGTGAGAAGGTAACAATATAGTAATGTGTTGGTGACTTTGCAGTAAACTAATTTTACACTATCCACGAAGAATATACATATATAATGATTATGGTCTCTGTGTAGATGAACATGATAAAAATGTGATATTTTGTTTTCAGGGAGACTCGAATCCTAAAAAGGTGTTTTAGCACGTTCCCAAGTTTCACATATCACTACACCACAACTATGCTGGCAAAGTTGTTGGTTGTTGGTGATTTTGGAGTAAAATAATTTTACACTATCTACTAAAAATACATTATTATGGTCTCTTCTTTCTTTCTGGTTTTTTGATCAAAGATTATGGTCTCTTTGTGTAGATAGATGAACACGACAAAGAAAACATTTGCCCATCTCATCCCCAGGGCTTTCTCTGTCTCAATGAAAACACATGTGCTCACATTTTGTGGTCTTTAGAAATTTGACATTTTGTACCATTATGGGACCATTTCCAAATAATTTTCAAGACCCAAAATTGATAATAGTAATACACATTCATAATAACATGTGTCTTCTTTTCTTTTTTCTTTTTTTCTATTTGTTTTTTTTTTTGCTATTTTACATGTGTATTCTTACGATTTTTTTCACTAAAATTGTTATCAATTTTCTTTTCTTTTTTGGTCAAACAAGTTTTACCTATTTTTTCTTTTGTTTTTTTTCATTGTTTTGGTTTTTCAATTTATTACTCAAAATTGATAATACAAATACTAACACGTGTCTCTTAAAAACAAATTTCACTAAAATTGTTACATATATATATATATATATATTTTGGGTCAAATAATTGTTACCTATTGTATGTCCTAATTATTTCTTCTTCTTTTTTCATTTCTTTTTTCTTATTGTTAAGATATTTGTTACCTAGTTTCTTTTTCTTTTCTTGGTCAAACAATTTTTATTCTAAAATTTTCCCATTTTTGTTTTTTCAATTTATTACATCAAGATCCAAAGTACACATAAGCTTGTCTCGTACGTCTCCTGCAGCTCCAAAGTCTTCTCTTGGCTTCTAGGGGCTTCTGGACCTGTCACAGAAGATTTCATACCTTGGGGAGTAGTTCGTTCAAGACTCATTTGGGTGAAAGCTTCAGCAAGCTCTCCTTCGGCTATTGGATCATATCCGGTTTGGGGTGCTACGGACCAGTTTACTTCCTCCAGCTCTAAGGAGCTTAGAATGTCTTGCACAGCTAAGTTGAACCTTTTCTTGAGTTGTTTAGACCTTGAACGTATCATGGGACCTTCTCGGACTTCTGGTACAGGATGTAGTGCAGGATGTAGTTCAGGATGTAGTTCAGGATGTAGTTCAGCAGTTTGGTTAAAGTCGATGTCCGCATCAAACCGAAAAGAAAAAAATATTATTTTGTGGTAAAAAATGATTTTGAAAAAGAAAATATAAATTTTGCTATATTACCAAAATTTGATTAACAAAATATACATTTTTCAGATACATATTATATATTTATATTTGGTCTATACTTTCAGTTACATATTATATATTTATATCAAAGATAGATTTTGTTTTTTAAAAGAAAACCGACCATTGAATTTATAAAAAAAAATTATTGCTAAAAAGAAAAGGTATATTTTGCTATATGACCAAAATTTTATAAGATAATATAGCACAAAATATTTTTGGGTTTTATTTTGTTAATAAACTTTTGGTAATATAACAAAATATACATTTTTCTTTTGGCAATCATTTTTTTACCAAAAAATAATATTTTTCTTCTCGGTTGTTCGTCGTTGAATACCACAAAAAATAAATTCCAAAAGAAAAATGTATATTTTGTTAATAAAATTGTGGTTATATTTAGTTATATTACAAAAATATATACCAAAATTTTGTTGTATTTTTTTTTTGTGGTATATTTTGTTATATTTAACTTTGGTATATTTTGTTATATTTTAAAGTAAAATTATGTAATAATTGTTTTAATTTTTTTATCAAAAAAAATTAAAAAAAAAATTATTTTTTTGAAAATATTTTTGGTCAACGCCGGTTAACATCGGTCAACGCCGGTCAATGCCGGATGTCGGCAACCAAATCACTGGAATTGGATGGTTATGGTGTTTGCAACATGACTTATGTTAGTTCAGGGATGTCCGTATGTAATGTCAATACTTCGTGTAGCTAACGAAACATTTTTAAAGTCTGCATGTGTGACTATGTGATGGCGTCACTTTCGTGTAGCTGGCAAACATTTTTCCAAAAAAAAAAAAAGTCCAACATATGTTTGATCGTGTTATGTTTTTTTTTGTTTCTTTTCCAACAAAAATTTCATTAATTCCACAATTATACGGACAGACGCAAACTCAATCTCTATCCACCACAAAGCTCTGATCAAAGTCTCAGAAACCAATTCATGGGATTTCAATGGCGAATTCTCTTCTCCTCCTCTTAATCCTTCTCCGATCACCAATCACCGGCCTCCACCTTCTTCTCATCTTTCTTCACTCTCTTTTATAACTCTCTGTTCCTTCAAATTTTCCCGAATCTTCTTCTTCAACTAGAAGCAGATCTAGTGATCTCTTTAATGGCGTCAGTGTTCTTGTATCACGTAGTGGGAGATTTAACTGTAGGAAAGCCAGAGATGGTTGAGTTCTACGAAACAGAGACGGTGGAATCTGCAATTAGAGCCATCGGAGAGTCGACGGAGTGTGGGATTCCGGTTTGGAGGAAGAGATCGACGCCGAATCTTCCTGGGTTTGTGGAGAATAGTGAGATGAGACAACAAAGATTCGTTGGGATTTTGAATTCTTTAGATATTGTTGCGTTTTTGGCTAAGAGTGAGTGTTTGCAAGAAGAAAAAGCTATGAAGATTCCTGTCTCTGAGGTTGTTTCTCCTGACAATACTCTGCTTAAACAGGTTGATCCTGGGACTAGGTACTGTGACTTTGTCTTTAAGTTCGATTTATGTCATAAAGGAGCTGACTTTGAGTTACTGTTGTTTAGTTTGATTCTGTTTGGTGTGTCTGAGACTAGTTTGATTTTTAGTTGGAACCATGTAGGATCTTGACTTTACCAAAAAGGGTCATAGCTTAAAGTAAGGTGGCAATATTATTTGATGTTGTTATTCTTTAGAGTCTAGTGTTTGGAGTCTTGTTTCTGTGGATTTAGTTGAATCCAAAGTTGATTACTTGAATAAGTGAGTTTTGTGCTAGTGGAGTTTCTTAGGACCTTCTAAAGATTGTACTTTCTAGGACCCTTACTTCGATTTTTGAGATTACGGGTCCAAAGGGTACTTGAACTTCCTCAGTATAGGAAAAAAGAAGAAGAGATGGTCACTCGTTTCAACTTTCAAAACTAACTAAGATCCTTTTTTTTTTCCGTTTATTTGGTGTAATGATATATGATAATTGACTGAATCTTTTAGATCATTGATTTCATTTATTTCTCAGAACATGGTTGGATCTAATCAGAGATATTCTTACATTTAGGCCATGTGCTTCAATGCTTCATGTTCTAGTGGGACCTGATTTTCTTCATATTTTATTTATTTGATTAGATAAGATAGTAAGGTTCATGTCCTCGGGCCTCAAATTATCAACCTTGGTACTATACAATGTTTTCTTGTGCTCAGTGTTTAGGATCTTAGAGAATAGTTTATAATGTTCCAATCTCTTTTTGACTTCTTTTTTTTCCCTCAAACTTCCCTTAGACCTTAGTCAATGCTTCTTTTATGTCTGCAACTAACTTTGTAGTTGACTATGATAAAACTTTATGTTATCTAAATAATACAAAAGCATGACATGAATAGAGTTTTGTCTTAGATCCTGTGATGTTAAGCATTTCACTAGATAAAAAGGATGTACTTTGCTTTAGTCTCTTACAAAAAGTCTCTTACAAAAAGATTCTACAGATTTTTTTGAAATGCTGTTTATATCCAAGATACAGTGTTCCCTGCCTTTATCTGCATCTTTGTTCTTTCTTGCTCATACGTATTGACCAAGTAGGATCTGCCACATTTCTTGAGCATGCAGAAACTTTTTGGTTGGTCGAGTGAAATGCTCCCTTGTCCAAAAACTGTTGCTTAAAAAATTCCTTTGTTGTGTCTGTTGATGGAATTAATTTTCTCGCATAATAACAGTTTTTCTTATGATGATGATTTTATTGTATCAAATATAATGCAAGGTTGATAGATGCTTTGGAAATGATGAAACAAGGAGTAAGACGACTTTTGGTTCCGAGAAGCGTTGTTTGGAGAGGTATGAGCAAGAGATTCTCCATTCTTTACAATGGAAAATGGCTGAAGAACAGTGAAAACTCTAGCAGTAGTAGTGGTCTCGCTGCTGACTCCACCAACAGGCCTACTACGTCCATGACTTCAAGCCGTGACAAGTTTTGTTGTCTCTCAAGGGAAGACGTGATCCGCTTCCTTATAGGTGTCCTTGGAGCACTAGCTCCTTTACCACTCACATCAATCTCTACTCTTGGAATCATCAATCAAAACTATAACTTCATTGAAGCCTCTCTTCCAGCCATTGAAGCCACTCGAAGGCCACCGTGTGACCCCAGTGCGATCGCCGTGTTGGAACAAACCGAAAACGAACAACAGTTCAAGATAATAGGAGAAATCTCAGCTTCAAAGCTTTGGAAATGTGATTATCTGGCTGCAGCTTGGGCTCTAGCTAATCTATATGCAGGACAATTTGTGATGGGAGTTGAGGACAACATGTCATCAAGATCATTCAGCGACTTCCTTCAAACTTCATTCCCAGGAGGAGAACAGAACGGAACAACAAAGGCCAAAAAATTCAGCAGCAGGAGCATCGGTTTTAATCCAACAAGTCCGACAAGATTAAGCATCGGTAGGAGCATGTACAGAGGAAGAAGTGCGCCGTTAACTTGCAAAACATCGAGCTCATTAGCTGCAGTTATGGCTCAGATGCTGTCTCACAGGGCCACACATGTTTGGGTCACAGAGGCTGACTCAGATGATGTTCTTGTTGGAGTTGTGGGCTATGGAGAAATCTTGACTGCTGTAACTAAACAACCTTCTGCTTTCGTTCCTTCGAATCGGTCTTATGAAGGTTTTGGCAATGAAAATCAAAGCTAAGACTACAATCAAAATGATCACATTTCTTTGGCTGTTATCGTGTGAGACGTTCTCAGGGTAGAAGGATACTATTTTTGGGTGTTTCATCAATTTGTGTACTATTGTGTACTAGTGTCAGCTCCAAGAAGCAAAGTTAAATTCTTTTGTGTCCTGTGAAAAAGTTGCTTTTGAGACGTTCTAAGGATTGAAGGATTTTATATTCTTGGGTATTCAGTCAATTTGTGTACTATTGAGTCTAGTGTCAGACTCCAAGAAGCAAAATTAAATCAATTTTTTTAAGAAAAGTTAATTGATTCATGGCAAATTGTGTGTTCTACAATGAGGACGAAACTGAGTGTATATAGGTTTGAAAATAGGCTCCTAACGTTCTAAAACGTATTAAACAAAGGCAACAAAATATTCAACATATTGAAAGATGAGACATAAACGAGATGTTGCTATTGAATCCAAACAAGGTAAGTTGGAGGAGGCTCCTTGTATTATATAACTTGAGCACGAATCCATGCGTCTATGGAAGTCTGTGATCGATGCACATAGAAGATCTCCAGTTCTTGTTTCTTCATAAAAGGAAGAGTTGTTGGGGTTTAAACTCCTTCAGTGCAAGCAGCTCCAAGTAAGGAAACTTGGGGAATTCTCTAGATTCGCCATAATTAGTTAGAAAGATTGCTGGAGCGTATCAGTAGGTTTAAGCAGATAAAGGTGGGTCATTGGTCATCGAAGCATGTGGCAGTCATTGTGTTAGACTCTATAGAACATTAAATAGGCCGTGTTCATTTCACTGTCGCTAGCGACTAAAAAATTAACACTGAGATTTTGATAGGTTTTAAATCCAGCGACCAATTAGCTTTGATAAAGACGATGAACAGTGACAAACGTGTCGTTCAAATTGGTCGCCAGAAAAAGTAGCGACACCAGCGACCGGTTAAAAAGTTGAGTTTGCTGAAGGATTGAGTTGAAGGTGTCGCTGGAGTAATAAGCAGAGAGAGAAAAACTGTGTAATTACGGTCGCCGAACCGTGTCGCTAGCGACAGTGAAAAGAACATGGCCATAGATGAAGTTTGTGTACTATTGGGTCTAGTGTCAGAGGCCAGGAAGCAAAATTAAATAATCTTTTGTCTAAAAGATAGTCAAAGCTGTTACTCATTCATTACAATGTGAAGTTGTGAACTCTCGTTCATGCTAGATTATCTCCTCCGCAATGTGTGGATTCTTTTCCAATGTAAAGTTATACATTTTGGATTTCGAATACATTTAGAGTTATGTATACTGTACTGACAAAAATCTTTTTTATGAGTTAACAGTATGTATACTTTAAATACTATGGAAAATTTGAGAGTTGTAATTGATTGGTTTAAAACTTTAAATAGTAGATTTTTATTTACGCAACAAGGTGTGGATTCTTGTGTCATATCAGCAATATTAATATTGTTTATTTTTTTATACGTTCAATATTTAAAATTAAAATTATAATTTTGAATATAAGTATTTATAATTTTTAACAATTACGTAGTAATAAATAATAATTATAGAGTGATTTTTCGACTACCAATTCAACCATGACACATGAAAATTTTTGTTTTATTATGAACAATGTTTCTGTTTCGTCTAACTTGGATAAGGTTACTGGATCTCTTATGTTTCCAACAAGCCCAAGAACAGAAGATTTACCCATCGGAGCACAAGGTTACGCCCCATTTCTCAAAGGAGGTCAAACTGGTTCTTTACTTGAAGAGTTTTAGGCCCAACTGCCTTAAGGACTTCCAGAATTATGTTTGGCAACCAGGAGATGTTTCTACTAAGCACAAGGTGACGAAATGAAGCAGCCCATCTTGTTTCTCATAAATAAGATTTGACCAAGGAGCCAACGAAGATTAAGGAATGCACTTAGTGGACTAATTCAAGAGCCTATGGCCAAGGAGAACATGATAAAGTCTATTGGGGATAACTATCAAGTCCAGCCCACTTTGAGCCTAATACAAGTTCAAGAAGGCCCAAAATAATGTCTCATTTTTGTGGTCAAAGAGGAGTGACGAAAATAGAGTTCAAGAGTCACTTTGTAGGAAGAGAGAACACCAAGGGTTGAATTTTCATTCAACTTTCTATCTTTAATTTCTTTTAGTTTTCAAGAATAATTATTACTTGGATTTGTCTCCAAGTTATCTAGTTTTTATAAACCTATGTAATCTCATTTGAGAAACAACCAACTTTTTTATAAAACTTTTTCTTTTTTGAGAGTGATTCTCATTTGTTCCTTGTGAACAAAACCGATTGCTTGGTGCGTCATATCCAAACAATCAAAACCCGACTCGTCTTGGTGTGTCATATCCAAGGAGTCACCGATCCGTCTTGGTGCGTCATATCCAAGGGATCAACCGGAATATCAAGAGTCTTCCGTAACTCTTGTGCGACCATTCGCTCCACCATCCTTGTTCTTTGTGGTTTCATCACCCTTTGAACCTAAGGAATATCCATCTACCAACTCTAGAGTGCCGAGTCCTTGGGAGGATCGTATCATTGAGGTAAAATATTATCATACCTCCGCAGCAAAGGCACAATCAAAGAAGAGTTGTTGTCTAGATTCATCGTGAGCATTACAAAGCACACATATAGAACGAACAAACATGCCCCAACTTATCAATCTGTCCCTCGTGTTCTGTCTATGACGAGCAGTAACCCATGCCATAAAAGCATGTTTTGGAATCCTTTCTTTGAACCAAGTAGCCTTAAACCAGTCCACATCTTCTCCATGGGGATTCAAGTGTTCCCAAGAAGAGGCTGAGGAGAAGCAACTAGAAGCCTCTTTCTCTCCAACCTTCCACAGAAAACAGTCATCATCAGCCTCTTCATGGACCTGTACCACAGAAGGAGACGGTAGGCACTCCTTCAATAATTGTATGATGGGATTTCTACACCTACTTCTAGAAATCCACCAATCACTTCCTCTTAAAGCATCTGCCACATGCCCACAGTTGCATTCCTTGGCAATCCTGAAATTCTAGGACCCAAATCTCCAGTGATATGCAACAGTGGCCCCAAAGCAGTCCAATTATCACTCCAAAAATTGCAAGTGATGCCAGAACCAAGTTTGCAAACAACGAAAGGCCTAGAAATAGGTCTGAGCTTGCAAAGGTTCTTCCAAATCCAGCTCCCTGAGTTAATTGTGACCATTTCCCAGAAGTTGTTCCGCCCCAACAAGTTCATCCTCACCCAAGATACCCATAAAGACCCTCCAGTAGTGAACAGGAGACAAATCAGCTTTAACCCCAGGACCTTGTTCCAAGGCTGCAGCTGTCTCAGTCCTAGACCTCTAGAAGACTTTGGAGTACACACAGACTCCCAGCTAACTCTAGCCCCGAGAGCAGAAAAAGGAGAACCGACTGGAGAACCGCGAGCAGAAAAAGCAGTAAATAGTTTTTTTTTTTGCCTTTTTTGCTTACCAAAATATTGATAGCCTTTAGTCCAAAATATCACACAATATACACTTTTTGTGGGTATTATTTACATATTTACATATGGTTACTACTTGATATCTAGATTGTTTTGACCTCACAAATAGTGAAAGCATTTAGTCCATGGACACAATATGCAAAACTTGTTTTGGAGTTGTAATTTGCATATTAGAGCATTTCCAATGCCAATCTCTAAATTTTTTTTATTTTAGAGGAACTCTATATTAGAGGAGATTTTGCTCCAATGTATTCCTCTAAACTAGAGTTTCTTCTAAAATAGAGGAAAGAGACATTGAATTGCTCTATATATAGAGGCATACATTGTCTCTCTCCTCTATTATAAAGGGATACATTGGAGTACGTACGAGCTTACAACAATTTCATGAGCATGACAATCTTTTGAACTAACGCCAATTACACACTACCAAGTGAAACCTTCACTCATTCACCTCCATTCCAAAATCTCTCATCCTCTTTTCTTCTTCTTTTTTTTTTTTTTTTTTTTTTTTTGTAAAACATCTCTCATTCTCTTCTTGTAAATGCTCCCTAGCAACACTTTCCTATCCGAATCTAGTAAAATATGTTTTGAGAAAAAAAAAAAAAAAGGAAAAATTCCCAAAAAAACCCCAACTATTTAATATTTGTCAGAAAAAAACTTGAACTTTTTTCGTTGCCGGAAAAAAACTCAAACTAATTTAATGCTAACAAAACAAACACAAACTATTTTTTTCTTCCAATTTCCTCTTGTCTCCGTTACGGCCGTTAACGCCATTACTATTTTTGGAAAAATTCCTTAAAAAAACGTAAGTTATTTACGTTTGCCAGAAAAATACATGAGTTATATTTTGTTGCCAGAAAAATACACAGATCAACATTTTTCTCCTCTTCTTTTATTTCATTAACAATATAAGGTGGTTAGACCTCATAACTTTATGTGTTCTCTTGAACCTCATGCAAGTTCTCATTACTATTACATTAATCGATTTTTTAATTTTCTAATTAGAACAAAACTCACAATTACATTAGTTGATTCCCCAATTTCTTAACTAGAACAAAAAATACAATTAGATTAGTCATTTTTTTTAGCGGAGTTGGTTTGCTCAAGCTAGCTTTAGCTTCAATTTTGGTGGATTTTGCTTGGTTTGAGTTTTTTTTTTTTCGATTTATCTAGAGAATTTTTGACGATCTACTAAGGTTTTTGGGGCTCTTATGAAATTTAGAGTTCCATTGTCGATGATGTTCTAAAATTTGTAAAGTCTAAATAGATCCAAAAACAAATCTAATTGAGAAATTTGAAAATCGACTTATCTAATTGTATATTTTTGTTCTTAAATTTAATTATCCTAAATCATATATATGAAAGTTGGCTAACTCTCTCCATATGAGTGACACATCATCACTTTAGCATTTGACATGTGTCCACTAATAATTAATGTAAGTTAGTGGAACATATATTATTTAATTATACAAATTATAAAAATTAACATATTTAATTGTATTAATACTAATTATATTTAATTTTTTTTTCTTCAATATAATTATTTTATTGGGGTTTCTCATACTCCGGAATTTTTTGAGTAGGTTATTCTCTTAAAAACTTTTCTATTTAATATATTAAAAATGGTGAGGAGAACGTCAGAGCCTCTAACATCAAATTATTGGACTAAAATCCTCGTGATGAAGTTCTTCAGTGATGGATTCGTATTGTTTTATTTGTTTTTGCAAAAGTGGCAACGATAAAAATTTAAAGACGAAAATTATTTTACATTTATGTTTCGACAAATCAATATGGCTTATCAAGGTTGGGTTCTATTTGTTTATTTGCTAAAAACTAATAACATCGTTGTTCAAACGAAACAACAGCCCAATTATCAATGCTTAACATTTGTACCTAAATACCATGATCATTGATTTTAGTGCAGGTACTCCAATCTTCTTTGCATTTTGTCTTTTTCTTTTGGTTTAAGGATAACAGCAATGAAAGAATATTATAAAAAGATAATGTGTAGTGAGAACAGTTTTTATTAGGAATCTAAATGTAAATGCAAAAAAAAAAAGTAGATTTATATGCTTAGTATCAGGGTAATCTCATTTATAAGGAAAATTTTGTCTTCTTGACTATTAACAAAAACTAACCTAATGTTTATATTTATATACTTATTGTTGGGGTCGGATTTCACCCATCTTCTGAGACCGAGCCAAACTTGAAACATTCTGAGCTAACCTATTAATCAGCTCGGGACAGTCTTCGATCAGCTCGGGTACCTTACCTTACTGGCCGGCTCGGGTACCCTGCCAGCCAGCCCGGGTACCCGAGCCCATTCATACGGGCAACCGAGCCCGTTCATACGGGTACCCGAGCCCGTTCAAATGGGTATCCGAGCCCGATCATACGAGTACCCGAGCCCTCTAAGTACATCGGCTCGGGTTACGTATCACGTCGTCTCCCCGAGCTGAATACACCAAGAAGCTTCCAGATTATCCGAGGCGAAGTCATCAATCACCCGAGGCAAGGACTTAGTAAAATATTCACCTTCAAAGTACCATTTCTAAGCAAGGCATCATTTCTAGAAATGAAGGATCATTTCCGAAATACCCGGAAATGATAAGGGAGAATCTCGTAGGATCAACTCAAATCAGGAAAACTTCCGAAAACCCCGAAGAATAAGGAAACTATCCTAATCCGCGATATTCTAAGCCGACTTCAAGAAAATGGAAATCTTCCGAGAATACCGCTGGAGAGGCGGTTTATTATCCTTATATAAAGAGACTCAAGACTCTCGCAGAAAGGCCAAGAAATAGCGCTCTAGAATTTAGACTACACAAAGCTCTTAAGCAAAAACACTTTTCTTTTACGATCTAACTCTTTGTACGATCAAAGCTATATTTTTCATCAATAATATCAAGAACACCATCTTTGGTTACAATTCTTTCTATTGTTCTATGAGAATTCTTGCAAATCGTATCCCTAAAATAAAACCCTAGACAAATCTCGATTGTGTTAGTTCCGACTTCCACACTTATAATTATGAAATATAAAGTGAAAGCCCGCACGTAGTGCGGGTACTCATCTAGTAATAGTAAAAACTGAAAACTTGTATGAGCTTCAAGAGAAAACATAAAGTTATTAGCTCTCACCACCTTACATCCCATTGTTGATGGAAGACAAAAAGAGAAGAAAAATGTTTATCTGCGTATTTTTCTGACAACAAACAAATAATTCGGGTAGTTTTTTGGTAAAATTAAATAACTTGGGTTTTTTCCAAGAATTTTCATAAGAAATAGTAACGGCGTCAACGACGGCGTTAACGCCCGTAACGGAGACGAGAGGAAATTGGAAAAAAAAATAGTTTGTATTTGTTTTGCCAGCAGTAAATTAGTTTGAGTTATTTTCCGGTAACAAAAAAAGTTTAGTGTTTTTTTGGCAAATATTAAATAGTTGGGGGTTTTTTGGTTATTTTCCGGAAAAAAAATCTGTGAAAAATGTTTTTTCTCTGAGCAAAACGACGTAGGATAAGAGAAACAAAAAAAAATCGGAACAACATCCGAGTTGCCCTCAGAGACCACAAACATCCTCCAATAAGCAAAAAGCGAAGACGAGAGAAGGAGAAGAGACGAAATCGCCATTGAAATGGCTCTCAAAGCTTCACCAGTTGCCGGATTATTCCCTCCTCTCCGTCCTACTGCTTCTTCTAATCGGCCTTGTTCCCTCAGGGTTCTCCCCCTCAGACCATCCTTCTTCGGCAACTCCAGTGCGTCTTCTTCTTCTCTAATTCGCTTTAGGGTTTCGCTTTCTCTTCCTTTGATTAGGGTTGCTCATTACTTGAATTGCTCGGAAGAAAATAGGCAGCTATCTACAATTTGCTTGAAAAAATCTGTGAAGAGAATGAACCCAAGAAAAATTCGGTATTGATCGTCTTTGATTGCAGCTATCTAGATTTTACCCGAAAAAACTGTGAAGGTGATTTTTCAGAGAATGAACGAAGTGAAATTGGGTATTGATCGTGCTTTTTAGTGAATGATTTGTAGATTTTTTGTTTCTTGATTTAGTAACTACGAAATTTAGAGATAAATAGGGTCTCTCATGCTTCCATATACTCTTTGGGGTGACCTTGTGTTAAAATGCACGGCATGGTCTTATTCTCAGTCATTTTCTATAACTTTAGTATGCTTTGACTGTTTCACATGTCTAAAATTTAGTGCTCTTTCTTTTTAGCTATGTAACATATGTTGTTGGTTTGATATTTCCATGAACTTATTGTTAGACTCAATAAGGATTATTGTTATTTTATACAAGGTGGGGCTCTGAGAGTGAATGTGCTGAGATTAGCTTGTGCTAATAGACTCAGGTGCAATGGTCATGGTCCTACAATGAGTCTTTTTTAACGAATTTCTAGAGTGGTCAAGGTACTTTTAACCTTTCTGATTCTGTATCTGGTAGTCATAATGCATTGGATTTCATTAATCAGTTCTCTTGTTTATTTTTCATTTCAATAAGCTAAGTCATATGCAAATGCGCTCATAAGCTCCTTCGAAGACCCTGAGAAAATCCTTGTGCAAAACTGTCATTGAAATGAATAGTGATTTGACAAAGATGCGTCAAGCCACTGCACAGGTACAGCCCTTAAACGACTAAAGTCTTTTGCTGTAGATTATATCTATCCATTCTCTTGTTCACCGGTTTTCTGTTTCTTAAGATTGCTTTTACTCCAAGAAATGAAAGAACCTAATCATTTGAAACGGAAATGAGAAAGAAAAAAAAATCTTTTAGATTTTGTATGATTTGATATTGTTAACAAAACTGATCATGAGTGAAAATATAAAATGACACAATATCTTTTAAGTACTTAAAAGGATATTGATTTAGTCAAACAATCTTGTTTCAAATACAAGGGTTAGTTTTCGCCATTTTTATCTATATATTTTTGACTTTCAATATACTGTTGGATTCCTTAGAGCAATGATTAAATGATCAGAAGCTCCCAACAACTTGTGGAAGAATTCCAACGGGTTCAAAAACTTTGTACAACTTGTGAAAACTCTCAATTTTAGAGTCAATGAAAATATTTAAAAAGAAGTGATGAGGCTTTATTTTTATGATATGATCCAATTAAAAAAATCATGTCTCTTCTTCTTCCTCCTGCGACCATTCTTTCTCTTCTACTTCTTACGGATCTCTTCCCACGTCTCTCATCCTATTTCAAAATTAATCAAAGATTGTTCAAAATAAAGTTTCATAGAAAAAACAATTTAGGTTTAGAGATGGGTTGGTGGTGGAGGAAGAGGAACAAGAAGCGAACGTTAAAGAGAGGAGCCAAGTTGTTAGAAGATCTCATCGAATGTTGCGATGGAAAATCCAATCCCATCAAATTCTTCTCTGCTGATGAGATCCGCAAAGTCACCAACAATTTCAGCGAGTCTAATCATGATTTCCGTTTAGATCTTCCCTTCTACTGGTATTCAGGTAAGAACAAGAACCATCCCATGATGCTCATCAAGAAAGATGTTGGCTTGTTGAATCTCTTGAGAGTAGATCTTTTGTGCCGCGACATAGCAGTTTCATCGATGGTGAGTGGTCACAAGAACTTTTTGAAATTGGTTGGATGTTGTCTTGAGTTTGAAGATCTAGTCATGGTTTATCATGGTGGTAAAAAACATTACAGATTAGAAATAAGTGAACAGACGTGGAAAAGGAGAATGAAGATAGCAGAAGATATCGCGACTGCTTTAGCTTACCTTCACACTGCGTTCCCAAGGCCCTTCGTATATAGGACTTTGAGTCATCAGAATATCTTATTGGATGAAGATGGGGTTGTGAAGCTGATTGATTTCTCTTACTGCGTCTCAATTCCACAAGGAGAAACATTTGTCCGTGTTGACAGATTATTGGGATTCTATAATTACGTGGACTATAAATACATAAATAGTGGCGTAGTCTCAGAGAAAACAGATGTCATTGCTATTGGAATTTTTATGGGTATATTCCTTCTGTTAGGAAGATGTAACGTTTTCGAGCATCGACGAGAAGAAGAAGAAAGTGAAGGTGTAGGTTATGATGCTGATAATGACAGTAAGAAAATAAGACGTGCTCGAAATTTGGTGTCAAAATTTAAGGAAGACCGACGAATCGAAGAGATTGCAGATCCAATGATGCTAGAAAAGATGGGTCAAATTTCAGAACAAGAGCTTTGTCAAATGAAAGCTTTCCGGATACTCTCACTGAGATGCATGGGTCTTAGTGGAGAACTTCCAACGATGGTGGAAGTGGCCAAAGAACTAAAGAAGATTCAAAGATCTCTTAATAACAACTCATCTTCTCCTTCAGGTGAAACCCATTTAGACTCTGCCCAAGACTCTTCTTCTCCTTCAGGTGAAACCATTTTCGACTCTGCCCAAGACTCTTCTTCTCCTTCAGGTGAAACCATTTTGGACTCTCCCCAAGACTCTTCTTCTCCTTTAGGTGAAACCATATTCGACTCTCCCCAAGACAGTTCTTCCCCAGTCCTCGTCTCAAACCAAACTTTAAACACAAATGCATTGCTACCAAGTATTGCCTGCCAGGTATTTCATGAAATGTTTCAATGGGTTATGCTGAGCTGGTTTCGTTTTTTCAGAAAAAATCGAAGAATGTGAATATAAGTTCGATTCTTGTTTGTAGTAAGACATTACTAAGCGCAAAGCTTTTCTTTTTCTTTTTGTCAGATCTGCCCTTACTGCTTGTGTTTGTCTGTTTTGGGTTTTGATCGATCCGTCTGTTTTCATTTATGTTGTCAAGAGATTTTATGATATGTATGTGAATCTCTCCAAATAGATAATATATACTGATGTTATATACAAGGGAAAATCTCCCAAGTTTGCAAGTTTCCAACTGAGTTGGAAAACGCCCTTCGAGCAAAGCGGAAAACATGGTTCATTGAACTGTGAACTCCACGACTGTTGGGTGGAATCGGGCCTCACTATAACCAAACATTCGTTCATCGGTGATAAGCACATCTGAAATAAAGTCAGATCATCATAACTCTAGTCGACAATATAGCAAGTTACGTTTCCAAATATGGGTGAGAGACCGAGAGGTTCATGAATTTAGTATAAATAATGTACTCCTCATCCGCACCAAACTTTCTCCACTGTTGGTTCTGTAAGTGCAAATGAGGTCAAATAAATTGCGGAAAGTAAACGAGACAAGAAATTTGTTAACGAGGTTCGGTTTTTCCTACTCCCCGGGACCACGTCCAGATTTCGATTTCACTAGAACAAGAAAGCAAATACAACCTATTCGCAAACGCGTAAATCAAGCACAACCCTCTTGATTCACCGCTCCGTTCTATTAACATGAAATCTTAAGGATAAATCTCTACCTTTAACTAAACTCTCATGAGCCTAGATTTAATCAGGATAACCTAACCCTGAGCTAAACTCCCCCTGAGTCTAGACTACAATTCTCCAAGTCTCTGGAACAACCACCACACACGAACCGTCACGCCAACGAACCCAACGATCACCAAGATTCTCCAATATGAACCGTCAACACCAACACACAAATAAGCTTGATCACACAAGCACTTAACCCGCGAAACTACGTCGCACACGATCACACACACAATCTCTCACATCGAATCTCTTTGGGATTTTTACTCTTGCCAATCCACATTCTCATAAGGTCACGTCCTCCTTATATAACAAACAGAAACTTGCGCCTCAAGTTCTTCCAATCACACATAAGAGAAAGTTTCCAAATCCCATAAAGAAAAGGTTTTCCTTTTTGCCAATTTCCTTTTCACATCAAGTAAACTTCCTACTTGCTTACATGATTCTTTTTGTCTTCAAACAAAGATATTTTCCTTTTCCAGACTTGACAAACACTCCAACATCCAATTACTCGAGTTCCTCATTAGCAATTATGCATCTCATCTTCCTGAATCACATCTTGTACTACTTTCTGTACTACTTCAACGACTAGTACAGAACACCAAAATAACTGCATCTTCAGGTTCATCATGGAACTGCTGTCATTCTATCTATTTTTTTTTTACTGTGTGGTAATCTCTAGTATTTTCTTGTTAGATAGTGAAGATTTGAAGTTTCTCATCTACTTTTGTAATCAGGATGTTAAGTTAATGAAATGAGTTTGACAACGAAGATTATAACATGAGCTCGATCAAATTAATACGACAAAATTATCAATAGTGTTGTTCTCCTCGTATCGTCTCATGGAGACTATTATCAGGTGCTTTTTTTTATCCCCTCATCTATGGCTTTGATACGAATTTATTTTCTTACTCTTTATTGCTAAGCTACAACCTTCTCAGCCCTGCACTCGGACACTATCTTATATAGTGTTAGCCATTTAATTTGCATCAAAATGTTTTGGTTTCTCCTTGGGATAGAAATTGTGAGTCTAGCCCTGGTTTCTTAGAAGTTTTTGGACGGAGTGGAGTGGTTTATGTTGTGTAAACTGATGATGCTTTTCATGCCCTCCAGGCGTTCAACGAATTCCCTCATTATTGGCTTGGCTTGTTTCTTAAAATTGTTTGGCGTTCTGTAATCTGATTTCTATTAGATATATATATCTCATTTGCTATTAGTATTACTAGATTTAAGAATATTCAGTAGGTTGTCTAATTAATTAACAAAGCTGCATTAAGTCATTGTTTTTTACTTGGTTATGTTTACTAAATCGAAAATTTACTTCTAAGGCTCAGATTTTGAAACCTCAATAAGCTCTAAATAGAATGGTGTTGTAAACCACATAACGGATGGACTCTATAACCGTGGCCCATGTCCATGTTCTAGAAGGCCCATGTCTAGCTTCTAGAAGACTCGCCCAACCGACCAAGGCCAAAGACGGTTTATGTTAGTCTTAGTGGGCTTTAGTGTTTCCTAGTCCAATTGGGATTTGTCTCCCCTATTGTGTAGATATATAAGTTGTAACCTCATTCATTAATCAATAAGAATACACGAGATTCATAACACGTTATCAGCACGACTTGCTCTTAACAAACCTAAAACCTAAACCTAAAAGTCGCCGACCTCCGCCGCCCCATTAAGGCTCGTCCGCCGGCCGTTCGCTTGCTCCTTGCTCGGCGATCTCTTACAAGGTCAATACGTTCGTGATAAGCTTAATAACCGAGGTTTTTAGCTCCCGGTTCTAGTCCATACAACCCCAAAGGTGAAAGGTAAAATCGCCAAACCTTTTAAGCTTAAAGGACCGACCATTGAACTTGAATCTAACGAACGGCTAAGACCTAAAACGAATGATGATTGTCTACGCGATTGTTATTTGCTTGGATGAACCAATTGCTTGACTCGTTTAAGTTGCTAGAGAAGTTTATATTGCTTAAATCAAACTCGCAAACTCGAAAACACTTAGCCATGGCCGAAACTTTTTAAAATCCTAAATCGAATTGGAAACCTAAAACCCTAAAATATAATCGATTGGTTGAGGTTGTTTAGGTTGTTAGATTGATTGTTTCTTTGATTGGTTACATGCATAAGTTGTTAGAAACCCTAAACTACAATCGCATAAACCCTAAAAACCTTAGAAAAGATAATCCTATTGTAAATAGGATAATCTTAAATCCTATTGTAAATAGGAAAATCTTAAATCTATTCAAAATAGAAAATTTCTAAAATCCTAATTAAAATAGGAAATCTTAAAAACCTAAATCCTAAAGAAAATAGGAAAACCCCAAATCCTAATCAAATTAGGAAATCTTTAAAAGAGGAAATTTAATCCTAAAAAGGGAAGTCAAATCCTTAAGTAAATCGATTCATAGTTCGATTTTTAATACCGCATGACATTAACGATTACATGATTCTGACTCAAAAACCCTTTGCTTGTAGATGTCGAAAACAAAGAACCTCGAGTTTTCTGAACTCAATGTTTTCGGCGACAATTACTTACAATGGGCATTGGACATTAAGATAGCCCTTGAATCCAAAGATCTCGCCGAGTGCATTGTGGAAAATAACGAGTGTGAAAAGAGGTCAAAGTTTAAGGCGATTGCATTTATACGCCATCATCTAGCAGAGAGCCTTAAGAACCAGTACCTTACTATCGAGGATCCTCTCGATCTTTGGGTCGAGTTGAAAAACCGATACGATCACCAAAAGACGGTACTCTTACCGAAAGCCCAATATGATTGGAAAAACCTCAGGATCCAGGATTTCAAATCCGTGGAGGAGTAACTCCGAGCTCTTTAAGATTGTCTCAATCCTGAGGTTATGTGGTGAAAAGGTGACTGATGATATCTTGCTTGAGAAAACATACTCAACATTCCATCCTAATAACGTGGTGCTTCAGCAACAATACCGCGGAATGAAATTTAAAACATATGCAAGTTTGATCTCATGCTTACTCCTTGCTGAAAGGAATAATGAGCTATTACTAATGAATAGCTCAATGAGACCTCCAGGATCCACACCGTTGCCGGAAGCCCATAAGGCCGAAATAGCCAAAGAACCTCAAGAGACCAAAGAAACCAACTACGTCCATAGAGGGTATCACGGCCGTGGCCGTGGTAGAGGACATGGTGGTGGTCGTAGCAACCATAACTCCTACGGCCAAGGAAACCATCATGGTGGTAGAGGTCGTGGGAACAATGGTCGAGGTCGTGGTCGCGGAATCTCCAAACCGAAACACAAGGCCAAGTCCGTTTGCCATAGATGTGGAATGGACAATCATTGGGCTAAGACGTGCATGACATCTAAACATCTCATCGATGCTTATCAAGAGATGATAAAGAAGAATCCCGAAGCCAATTTGGTTCATCTCGATGGTGAAGGAGATTTCGACCATGAGAACGATGACCAATTGGAGTATGAGACTTTGGATTCCTTAAGAGAGAAAAATTAAATTCGACATCTAGTGTTTTAATTTGCTTTGTGTTTTCATGCTTTATGTCTTTGAATTCTATTATGTCTTGGATTTAAATTTAAGTTTAATTTGCTTTCAATAAAATCGTTTGCTTTATTATCTAAGACATATTTCTTGTCAATATTAGAAATGGCCGATGACAAGAACATACTTGTGGTGGATAGTGGATCGAGCCACACAATTTTAAAAGACAAAAGATATTTTATAAATCTAACATTGAAAAATGCCAATATTAGCACCATAACGGGTATAGCTAGTCTTATTGAGGGCCACGGTCAAGCCCATATTCTTTTACCTAAGGGCACGCTTCTTGAAATAAGTGATGCCCTATATTCACCCAGCTCGAAGAGGAGCTTATTAAGTTTCAAAGATATAAGATTGAATGGTTTCCATATTGAAACAAAGGGTGAAGGGAACAAAGAATTCCTAAATATAATTGAGATCACCCAAGGACATAAGAAAGTCCTAGAGACTATACCCGCATTATCCACTGGTCTCTACTATGCTAAAATCGATATGATCGAAGCTAATATGGCAATGAACAAAGAGTTCATCGAGAAATTCACTTTATGGCATGACCGTCTTGGCCATCCGGGTCATAGTATGATGCGTAAGCTTATGATAAATTCAAGGGGGCACACCCTAAAAGAGAAAAGAGTTATCCCTAAGAATCTCACATGTGAAGCATGTTCACAAGGGAAACTCATTATAAGGCCATCACCGGCTAAGGTAAATAAAGAGACTTTAAACTTTCTGGAAAGGATACAAGGGGATATATGTGGACCAATACACCCACCATGTGGGACATTTAGATATTACATGGTCCTCATTGATGCATCGACAAGATGGTCGCATGTTTGTTTATTACCCTCTAGAAACCAAGCGTTTGCTAGGTTGTTGGCCCAGATCATAAGAGTGAGAGCCCATTTTCCAGATTTTCCGCTTAAGACTATACGTCTAGATAATGCCGGTGAATTCACGTCCCAAGCGTTTAATGACTACTGTATTTCCATGGGGGTAAGTGTGGAACATCCCGTGGCACATGTACATACACAGAATGGATTAGCGGAATCCTTCATTAAACGAATTCAATTCATAGCTCGACCATTACTCATGAGGTCGGAGCTTCCAGTAGCCGCAAGGGGACACGCTGTTTTACATGCATCAGAGCTTATACGCATAAGGCCATCTAGTGAACATAAATATTCACCATCCCAATTACTCACGGGTCATGAGCCAGACATATCCCATCTAAAGATTTTCGGGTGTGCCGTATATGTACCGATTGCTCCACCACATAGAACAAAGATGGGACCTCAAAGGAGGATGGGAATATATGTTGGATTTGATTCTCCCACCATTATTAAGTATCTAGAGCCAACTACGGGTGATCTATTTAAGGCTAGATACGTGGATTGTCATTTTAATGAATCCGAATTTCCTACTTTAGGTGGAGAGACAAACAAGCTAGTCGAAGAAATATCATGGAATCAAACATCCTTAAATTGACAAGATCCTCGGACTCTGGCATGTGAATCAGAGGTCCATAAGATAATAAATTTGCAAAAGCTAGCTAATGAATTGCCGGATTCCTTTGTTGACCCAAAGAAAGTTACAAAATCGTACATACCAGCTTGTAATGCACCAGTACGTATTGATGTCCAAAGGGAATCAATGAAGTTGCTACCGAGTCTAAGAAACGTGGTAGACCAATAGGTTCCAAAGATAAAAATCCTCGAAAATCAAAGAAAGGTGCAATAGGAAACGAGGTTAAGGAAACCATAGACATGGCCGCGGCAGACCCTAAGGAACCGAATAGAGAGATTTGGGACGCCAATCCTCATGGTCCTGAAGGGATAGATAATAATGAGATCTCAATAAATTATATCATGTCTGGAATAAAATGGAACCGCAAAGATGTCGACATCGATGAAATATTTGCATATAAGTAGCACTTGAAATGAATGAGGATCATGAACCCACCTCTATATTAGAGTGCACTCAAAGATAATATTGGCTAAAGTGGAAAGAAGCCATAAACGTAGAGTTAAGTTCATTAAAGAAAAGGGATGTGTTTGGTCCGACCTTAAGGACACCATCCGAGATAAAACCAGTAGGACACAAGTGGGTCTTTGTGAGAAAGAGAAATGAGAATAATGAAATCGTGAGACATAAAGCACGGCTTGTAGCACAAGGATTCTCACAAAGACCGGGGATAGATTATGAAGAAACATACTCCCCTGTGGTGGATGCAACGACTTTTAGATTCTTAATAAGTCTGGCAATAAGAGAAAATCTTGATTTGCGGTTAATGGATGTTGTGACCGCTTATCTATATGGTCCACTTGATAATAAAATATATATGAGATTACCAGAGGTTATTGAGCTCAAAGATAAAGATAAGAAAGGGTCTCGAGACCAATACTGCATAAGGCTGAACAAATCGCTATATGGACTGAAACAAAGTGGGCGCATGTGGTACAATAGATTAAGTGAGTACCTAGTCAAAGAAGGCTATAAGAATGATCCCATCAGTCCATGTATCTTCATAAAGAAGTTTGCAAACAAAGGATTTGTGATAATAGCAGTATATGTGGATGATTTGAACATCCTTGGAACCTCTGGGGAAATCGCCCAAACAGTCGAATATCTAAAGAAAGAATTCGAGATGAAAGACCTATGCAAGACAAAATTCTGTTTGGGATTGCAACTTGAGTACGTGAATAATGGAATCCTTGTGCATCAAAAGGCATATACTAAAAAAGTACTCAAGAGATTCAATATGGACCAGGCCCACCCATTGAGCAGCCCAATGGTGGTGAGAAGCCTCGGATTGGATAGTGATCCATTCGGTCCAAAGAAGGACGAGGAAGAAGTTCTCTGTCCTAAAGTGCCATACCTCAGTGCCATAGGAGCGTTAATGTACTTGGCTAGCCACACTAGACCAGACATTTGTTTTTCCGTGAACCTCCTATCGAGATTTAGCTCATGTCCGACCCAAAGGCACTGGAACGGAATTAAACATCTTTTACGTTATTTACAAGGAACTGTTGATTTGGGCATATTCTATACTAACCATAACAAAGAAGGTTTAGTTGGTTTTGCTGATGCAGGTTATCAATCAGATCCGCATAATGGTAAGTCACAAACAGGTTATGTGTTTACGCACGGTGGAACCGCGATTTCGTGGCGTTCAATGAAGCAAACCATCTCAGCCACTTCATCCAATCACGCGGAGATCTTGGCAATACATGAGGCCAGCCGTGAGTGTGTGTGGTTGAGGTCGATGACTCAACACATACGATCTAATTGTGGCATGGATGATGAGAAGGGACCAACGGTCATGTACGAGGACAATGCGGCCTGCATCGCTCAGCTCAAAGAAGGTTACATCAAGGGAGATCGGACGAAGCACATCCTACCTAAGTTCTTCTTCACACATGATCTACAAAAGGATGGAGAAGTTCAAGTGGTGCAGGTCCGATCCAGTGACAATTCAGCCGACCTATTCACTAAGGCATTACCAACATCGACATTGAGGAAGCTCACGCATCAAATTGGAATGCGGAGACTTAAGGACTTTCAGGGATGACCAAAACAGGGGGAGTAATACGTGCTGTACTCTTTTTCCTTCACCATGGTTTTGTCCCAATGGGTTTTCCTGGTAAGGTTTTAATGAGGCAGCATCCCCAAGCGTATTACTGAGATCCTTTGGCATCTACACGGTTATGTCATCCAAGGGGGAGTGTTGTAAACCACATAACGGATGGACTCCATAACCGTGGCCCATGTCCATGTTCTAGAAGGCCCATGTCTAGCTTCTAGAAGACTCGCCCAACCGACCAAGGCCAAAGACGGTTTATGTTAGTCTTAGTGGACTTTAGTGTTTCCTAGTCCAATTGGGATTTGTCTCCCCTATTGTGTATATATATAAGTTGTAACGTCCAATTGGGATTTGTCTCCCCTATTGTGTATATATATAAGTTGTAACCTCATTCATTAATCAATAAGAATACACGAGATTCATAACAAATGGAGATTTGTTGTGAATAAAAAATAGAGTTTTGAAATTGTTTGTGTTGATTTTGGTTTGGTGGTGTTGCTGTTGAAACTTGCAGGTGCTTAAGACTCTACCTTCCAGGTCACTAACTTGTAGAAGTGTAGTGAAGATGTCTGGTTTATCTTTGGTGGGGTTTCTGCGTTTGGTTTCTTTCCATAAAATCAGTTAGTCTCCATGTACAATTATTAACTCATGTTTTCTATTTAAAGTTGCAAGATTTGTCTTTGGTGTGAAAGGTAAATTAATAGTATCACTGAAACAGTGAAATGGCTGTCGATGATCAAGTTTGTTATCAATGAGGTAATAGGTCTAACGGGTTTTTTTTTTTTGTGGATATATCTTTTGGAGTGTGGTTTGTGTGTTTGGAATGGGTTTTGGTTTTGCTTATTTGTTTCGTTTGTTTCTAGAGTCTTACTACAATTGATTTGATATTAACTTCATTACACTCATGAAATACAACGTTTTGTATACACTCCAAGCAGTCTTACTTAGTTGACATGTTTTGTTTTTTTTTCTTGTTTTTTATTGTTTCAGAGAGTTGCAACTGGATCTGAAGAGGAGTTGATCCGAGGAAGGATGAAACTCAGGTTTCAAATAGATTTTTACATGAGATTCAAAGAGACTTCATTATGGATGCCACCTCTCATCAACTTGTTTTGGTGCTTTTTTTTCCCTCAAATTGTTTTGGTGTTAGCTAGTTGTGTTAGTTTATATAAGACTTGGTTTGATGTACTCTAAGATTTGGTATGTATGTTTTGGATATATTATATATAATTAATGCAATAGGAAATTTATATAAATCCAATTTAATATATAATGCAAAACAGGGTACAAATATATGAAATATAAGAGCACATAGCAATAGATTATATCATAAAACAAGAGTTATAAGTAAATCTAATACGGCAAATACAAAGTGCTACAACACAATATAAAACAGCAATAAAAATGTGCTTTAAGAATATATATTACATCATTTGTTTAACGCTATTATAGAAAACGATATAATAGCATACCAAAAAATGCTATTATACACGGTGACCTTATTATAGATGGGGCAGAAATAGTGTTTAGAAAACGCTATTGATTACGTATAGTAGCGCTTCTCGTGAGCTAAGAATGTGCATTCTTCTTGTAGTTAATTAGTGGGATATTATCATGTCATTCACAAAGACAAAAGTAATTTTTTTTTATTACATTATATTATATTATGCTTTATTATGTTATTTGTTACAACATAGATCAAGATTCTGTTTTTTGATGCAAGTTACATGTGTAACGTTGTAACACCCTACAAATCACCACATGATCTTTCCCTGTGTTTTGTCCTCACTCACACAGTTCCGACAATCACTTCTCGGAAGGTCACCCATCCTGAAACTACTCCAGCCCAAGCACGCTTAACTGTGGAGTTCTCTCAGGACGTTTGACCGAAAAGATAAGTGCACTTTGGTGACATCGGTGGCCAAATCAATTCTTTTAAACCTTTCCGCATGCACCACCATATTCCTGAAAACGGAGTGTTACAAACGCCCCGACCGCCAACTCTCTTAATGGGCCTCACGTCCTCTCTCGGCCCGTGGGCCCATCCGTGTCTCCCGGACGTAGCGGACCGACCGTCAGACACGAGTGGACACACGGGCCGAGAGACGACGGGAAGCCCATTAAGAAAATTGGCGGTCGGGGCGTTACAACATGTATTTTGATTTTTGACTCAAGGTGATACGGTTAGTGAATATTGCAAGTTGGGATGTGCATACTCTGTGTGTGGCGTCCTAACCACTCTAGAGAACACCGGTAAAGCAAATTCTCCAAACTCATATATTATTATTTCTTTGTTAAGTAAAATATTATATGTACGAAGAACCATTATAGTATTGTTATTATAAATATGGAACAAGAGAATAATTAATTTCGGATGACAAAAAAAAAAAATTGAACAAGAGAATACTAATCCATTCAAATTTTGTTTCTAACTAGATGAAAGTGAAACTTTGAATGGAGCAGCTGAAAACTGTACCAAGACATGTTCTACTTTCTGCACCAAGGACTCTAAAACCACAATTGAAAGCTGAAATTGTCTAAACAAGATTATGTAAGTAGAGGAGTGGCTGCCCTTAAGAGTACTGTTTTCATACGATAATTGTCGTGTATGTGACAAAAATGCTAGACCTATCTGGTGCTGTAGAAGGTTGTGTGGATCCTAGATTGTATCTCCCTTCTACTTTTTATTATCTACTAAGAAAATCTTGTGTGTCTTTATTAAGACTAGGTAAGTATTTTGTATTGCAGGATTCCATACTTTGGTTGTAAAAGAATTTTGTAAGGATATTTGTCTGTGTTCTTGAAGAAAAAGTATATTGATCAGAACAATGTATCCAACTTTACATATAATCGAACATTGTTTACCAAGAAAACTAATAAATCAGTGCAAAGACATGAAAGACTATAATGTTCTAACTCGGGAGAGTATTAAAGTACATTCATATGAGATAGATCAATTCCTATGATTTATGCTCTTCGCAAGCATTCTTGTAGAATTAATGAACCACCTCTCTCTATGATTATTTTATTTACAATCTAGTGAAGCCAGTTAAGTTTTCATTATTTTTACAAATAAAAGCTTTTTCAATAATTTATATTTATTACTTCTTACAAACATCTTACACAAACACAACATATATATAAGCAACAAATAAATGATAAAAATAGATAAAAACTTAATTGAGTTACAAAGGAAATGCCAAGTAACTTATTCATGTATCAAAGAATCAACAATTTAAGTGCACACTGTAGGAACACCGCGAGGAAACCTTCTTTTATCGGTGCAATAGTTGTAGATCATGTATTTACTTTGTACACCTTTCATTCTTGTCTGGCCGTTGGAATCGAGTTTTTGAGTGAACCATGGGGAATTTGCGGAACAAGATGATTTTCCATTAGCCCATACACATCCATCAACATTGTAGTTTCTGTAGAAAGCAGTAAAAGGAGCTTTTGACCAATCCGTTTTCTCTAATCCTCCTCTTGTTGCCCAATGCTCGGCTTCCCAGAGACTCGCGTAGAGCCTCATTGGTTGTCTCGTTGGGAACAGAACTCCAATTGCCTCAGAGTTCTTGAACTCTCTAATAGGAATTCCATCAACCGTAAAACTGTAAGAAGGAAAAGAAAAAATGAAGAGAACGTAAGTTCATGAGCGCATAGCCTCAAAAACGTAGAAGATTATTCAAACGTTACGAGGGATAAAAGGTCACACTTACATAATCCTTTGGGGATTCCATGTGATGCAATAAGTGTGAAAGTTAACGGTTGGGTCGAACCATAGATGAAATTGTTGTTCTTTGTCTCCTGTGCCTTTTGTATAAACATTAGTATGGAGAGTATACGGATGACCACTTATGTTTCCCAAGAACTCGAAATCGATCTCATCCCACGTAGTTCCCGGCGATTTTAGCTACACAAAGTCATCATAAGCACCAACATACTCAATACATATAGGCCTAAATATATGTACTCTAGGGGACAGCAAAAGATGACAAAAATGGTTTGAAATTGTATGTAACTTACATAGAATGTTGTTACTGTTCCAGCTGAATTACCAGGAACAAGTTTCATTTGAACCTCGGCTTTGCCATAGAGAAACTCCTGGTTAGACTGAAAACCGGATCCAGAGGATTTGTCGAGCGAGAGAGAAAGAAGTTTTCCATCTCTGTCGTGAATCTTTCCGCGGCCATCACCCCAATGTATCTTAACGTCTTTGTGGAAGCTACCCGCATAGACATGTACATATTGTCCCACAAGAAGTAACATAATCAAGAACGCAAAACTTGTACCACAAGAAAGCTTCATTTTTTTCTCAGGAGTATTGATATCTGAAATGTATTGTTGATGGAAATTTGAGGTAAGTGACATTAGTTTATATTCTAGTTGATGGAAATTGCAAAGTAAACCACTCATATTGTTTTCTTCTGTTTTTGTATTTATGTGTTTTCAATTATAAAAATAAACATCTTACTAATGTTTGAGAATTTCCCCACATAGTTTTTGTCATATAGAAAATTCATTATTGTTTTGGAAAAATATTTAAGATAATAAATATCTTTGGAAACGTTAGTTAGATAATAGTTTTGTAAAAATTGAATATTTATTTATCATCAATAAATTGGTTTTATATTTAAGATATAGATTTTTGTTAATTAGTATTAAGTTTTAATTGGCTATTTTAGTAATTTTACATATTAAAAAATTAGTTTTTAAGGGAAAAATAAATGGAGGGTATTTTTCAAAACTGTAAACATAAACAGGGCATTTCCCCAAATCTTGAAATAATTCATTATTGAGATATTTACAGAATTTTACAAATATGGGTTAATTTATAATTGAGATATACATTGAAAATAAACAGTTTTTTTTTTCATAATTCCTAATACAAAACGGAAAAGGAATTACGCATGTGGAGGATATAATTTGTAGTATATACTCCCTCCGTATTTTAATAAGTGTCGTTTTAGGATTTTATTTTTTTAAAAATTAGATGTCGTTTTCAAATTTCAATGCAAAATTTCTTACTTTTTAATGTTTTATGATGTCATAAAACATTAAAAAGTAATAAATTTTGCATAGAAATTTGAAAACGACATCCAATTCAAAAAAATAAAAATTCTAAAACGACAATTATTAAAATACGGAGGGAGTATATGATAAAGTTTTGTTTGTAAAACATTATAACGAAGAAGAGCTTCAGGAGATGGCTGTAACTCCAGACGAAGATGAGGTTTCGTTAGCACTGTTACTACTACAACAATACCCTGTTTCCTTTGAGCAAGAAGAAGAAGAAGAAGAAGAATCCGTAAGTGAGGATGAGTTGGAAGTGAAAATTTCTAACCAAACATATGCAAATAAGGGTAAGAAGAGAAAAGTCGCGGAGGTAGACAATTCCAAAGAAACCCTATTGCGCATGATCGATTGGGAGGCCAATAGGCCGAAAAATCCTCCGAGAAGGATCTTTGTCGGTGATCCAGATGCGATGGGAGCTTGCAGCGAACTGATGTGGAAGCAGTTGACGGGTAGCGACGTGAAGGAAAATCAGTGCAGGCTCATGTTAGGGAAGGAGCGGGTGAAAAAGATGATGGTTGATGTTCTTGGAAAAACAGAGAAACTTGGGATTCATGGGCAAACGGTCTCGGTGTATGGACCAAAGGGAGAGATTCATGAGATGGTTTTCAAGATGTGGAAGAAGGACACACCTGTTTTGATGAGTGTTGGATGGAAGAATTTCGTGAAGAAATATAAGCTCGAGAAGCATGTTGATTTTCTCACTATTTGGATGTTTAGGCACAAAGAGACTCGGAAGATTTGCTTCGCTATTGATTCCACTAGGTTTCCTGTAAAGGGTATGCTGAGTCCAAAGATCTTGAACGCAGCCTTCAAGAATCCATAATAGGGGTTTTATGTGCGTGTGAGTGTTTTTAGGGTTTGTTTTTTGTTGGTAAGTCTTTTAGGGTTTTTTCTTTTCTTGTGAAAGAGAACGTGTTTTATTAATAAAGGGATCTATGGTTTTATAAACATGAAATCGATTATAGTTTTATTTTGTTGGTTAAGGATACCAAGATTTATTGTCTCTACATACATCATGATTAGTTGCACCAATTTGATTATATGAATCAGTTTTTTTTTTTTTTTTTTTTTAATGCTAGAAGTTTTGTATACAAATAAAAATAGCACTAAAATCGGAATTGCTATTTCTTGACATTCAAACATCAACAATTGTACTCACAGGAAACTACTTCAGCTTAGATCTCAGGCGATTTCGTTCATCAGTCACTCACCTGAAGCGAGAACGCCATCTTTTTATGGTTCCATTGCTGAACTGAACTTGGAAAGGTGATCAAGAGATTTGGAGATTCAGGACCAGCAATGCTTGGACTTGGAGTTTCCTCTAAGTGAAAAAGTTTTGCAGGTTCTATCGAAACGATTGGTGGCGTTTACCACAAGAACAATTCCATCTTAGTGTTCCGAAGGAAGCGTGTACAAGAAGCTACCGCTGCTGTATCACTCTGTTTCTTGTGACTTATGTTTTAAGCTAGAGTATTGTGTAGTTTCGTCCAAATTGATTTTCTCGGAAGTTTTGTTGAACTGGACCTAAAAGAAACCTTGAAATTTTCTAAATACTTTGGAGTAACTTTTGTTGTTATATATCTTTCTCTTTAATTAGTTTGTCTATCAAATATATTGAGATTTGTGGTAGAAGTAAAACTGTATTTATTCAAAACTCATAAGGGAAACAAAGAGATGATTAAATATCAAAATCAATGAGAGATAACATAAGATATATTTTCACATTACATAAGAAAAAGCAGTAAACAGAAAATTTAACTACCCTAACACCTTCCACGTGAGAGTTTTCCAAGCCTCTGCATTATGATTCAAGCCGAGATTCAATACCAAACAAACATCTTTGGCATTAACATGTAATTCAAAAGGAGTTTTAAAAAGGATTTTGAACACTTACATATTCTGTTCAAGGGAATAAAACCCAACCTTTTTCGGCGAATGGTGTCAAGAGACACACGGTCGTCAACAATGGTGAATATGGTCCGGAAATATGTAAATCCATAGCCAACGTTGAAAAGTTTTGGTTGTGGGCTGTATTCTAGTTGGCTCATTCGACCTCTTGTTGGTTGTTACAAATTGAAACCAATAAAATATAATTTCATTACTCGTTTATTGTTACAAAACAGAGAAAATAATGTATATAGACATTCGTATATAACAGGCTGGTCCCGCATTGTCGCATTGAGATCACTAGAAATGGAGCCATATACAGTAAAACCTCTATAAATTAATAATGTTGGGACCATGATATTTTATTAATTTATAGTGATATTAATTTATCTATAAATTAATACTTATTAATTTATGCTATAAATTAATATTTATTAATTTATAGAAAGTTTTGTTTCAATTGTGAAAAGTTTTCTTAAAAATACGAGTTAAAGCAATGTGATCTAAATAAAATTAATATTTTGGATGTTATAAATTTTATAGTTTTAGCCTTAAACACTTAACATTTCGAAGAGAAAATAATTTATTAGACAATGAATAACAACGATTATAGAATTTACATATACAAACGATATACAAAAATTAAAATTCACAAATAGTGACATCCATTGTTGTATTTTAAAAACCTATACGACTATTAAAACAAAAATTATGTATATTCAAAATTTGAAAACTTATAAAAAATTTTGGCTATTTTTATGAAAAACACTAAAGCTATTATATATATATATATAATATATATATATATATGCAAATTTACATAATTATTAATTTATGATATTATTGGGACTATATTGTTACATAGGGATTTCAAAAAACTTATTATCTTATTATCTTATCGAATTTGGTTAATTTTTACACTGGCCCGACTCGGGACCGGCCAAATTTATTAATTTATCGTGTTTATTAATTTATCGAGTATTAATTTATAGAGGTTCTACTGTATTATATTTAACTTTTATAATTTTGTAAGAATATATTTTGTTATTACAATTATTTGAAAAATATAAGAAATTCAATTGGTAAAAACATGGTTATAAACTTTCAACTGGTAAAAAATAATAAAAAAGTTGTGATAAAATGTGGTGCTAATGTAACTCACAAAAGTTCTAAATTAGTTTCAGTATTTGACATCATAGGAAGGTTATTTTGGTCAAAAAGTTCAATAGGTTAAAATTTGCTAAAAACTAACTAAACATTCGTAGATGTTTAAGCACCTAGGAAATTAATTAGATATTATTTTCTTTATATTTTTTGAATATTAAATTATTATAAATATTAAAAAATTATACTAAATATATTATTTCATTTTATTTTTCCTTTAAGACATTTTATTAAAATGTAATTAAAAAACAAATTAATAGGTCTCCTACATGGCTAAGCCAAAACAATTGTTGACCTTCCAATGCCGGCCAAAATAGAGAGTGTGGATCGTTCTAGCCGTTTAGATGCTCAGCCATAACATTACTTTCTATCCAACTATTACCTGTAATTTAAATGATTTATTAATTCTATTAATAGAAAATAGAAAAATGCATAGATTGAAGAAATATCTTAAATTACCTTTTGATATAATTTTTTTTACTTTGTATGGACTTCCTAAATGAAAAATAAATCACATTACATATGTGATACAACTTTTTTCCTAAATATCTCGTTTTATGCATAAAAGATTATATACCAGAGTTTAAAAAGAATCATATAAAGATTAGTTTTTTTTTTAAGATAGCTAAAACTATTTCTTTTGTAATAATTTTTTTTTTTTCAAATAGAACTAAATTTTTTCAAGCAAATACATCAATGGAAACGAACTTAAAGGCAAAACCTTTAAGTATCACAACAATTAATAATAATAAAAAAGACATCACATGTAAATTTTGTCTTATGAAATGGAGAAAACATAAATGCAAACGATCAAACACTTCACTCGAAATATATCCCTTAGACTAGAGATTATTGGTGATGTTAGGAGCACAAACATCAGTGGTGGCAGTGGTGATGGTAGCAAGACAATCGATTTCGGGTTGGTAGTTGTTGCTGTCCATGCAAGGAATGCCCTCGTCCTCTCCATCACTAAGATTTTGATTCAAATCCAAAATCATACTTTGATTCGAATTTATATTCATATCCATATTAAAATCATGGATTTTCTTTGGAAGCTGATCATAAAAATCAAAAAGAGCCTGATATTGGAATTGAACCGGCTTTTGGTGATTTTGATTTTGATATTGAATCATACGACCATCAAATCCGATCTGGGCAGCTGCATCCTCAACAATAGGAAGAGGTAAAGATGAAGAAGACTCACCGTTCTCAGTAAAGATCTCAATCCTGTGAGTAAGGCCATCGAGATACTTATCAATCAATAAACTCAAATCTTGAAGATCATTTCCATCAAGATGATACACATCCGTCTCTCCTTTGAGACAACCAAACATTAAATCTCGAATATGAGAATTACGGTTCTCATCACGTAGCTTCTGCAGCTGCTCTTTTGCTTTGGCGATCCTTTGACGTGTAAAAGTCTCTTGATCCACCATCTTCTTGGTCCGGTCCATCATCGACAACTCCATAAACTTTGACACCACTTCTTCAACGCCTTCTCTTGATGGCCAAGCCTCCGGGATCGAGTTGTACGAGCTATAGACGACCGCACATGCTTTAACACCACATAGAGTGACTAGCTCCTCGAGTTTCTTCATCATCCCTTTCTTCCTTTTGGTGAATGTTGTTTTCCTCGATTTACCATTTTCTATGAACGCTAACTTCATCTTCCTCTTCATATCTATTATCTTTGTTATGTGTGTTTTGGTTTGTTAGCATGAGGAGGATTGTTTATATAGTAAATAAAAGGTGTTTCTACTCTACTCAATAGGTTTCTTACAGCTTTGTTGTACTAATTAATTTTCAATTTTACTAAATTTTTAAGATATGGTATTAGTTTCACCATTACGTGTAGGCATGTGATTGAGTGTAAAATGATAATCATTTATCTTTAGAGACAACTAATACATATATTTTACCTTTTGTGGGGCATAAAACGAGATATTTAGGGAAAAAATAGTATCACATATGTAATGTAATTTATCTTTCCTTTAGGTAGTCCATACAAAGGAAAATATTATATCAAAGGTAATTTAAGATATTTCTTCAATCTATATATTTTTCTATTTATTATTATTTTTATATTAATATAATCAATAGAAAATGCTTAAATTGATATTTACAGGTAATATTAGTTGGATGGAAAGTAAGATTATGTCTAAGCATCTAAACGGCTAAAATCACCCATACTCTCCATTTTGGCCAAATCATTCGGTGCAATGTCAAAAATTATTTTGGCTTAGCCATCTAGGTGCCCGATTATTTATTTTAATAAAAATAAATAAAATGAAAAATATAATGAAATGATATGTTTGATATAATTTTTGAATATTTACATTAATTAAATATTCAAAAACAATAAAGAAAAAACATACCTAATTAATTAGTTCCCTAGGCGCCAAATCATCTAGGAATGTCTAGTTAGCGTTTAGCAAATTTTGAACATTGGTATTACTAAAATATACTCCCTCCGTTTTCGAATAGTTGTCGTTTTAGAGCATTTTTTTGTTTTAAATTAGTTGTCGTTTTAAGGTAATAATGTAACTTATGCCAATAACTACCCAAATTACCCTCATTTAATTAAACACAAATTATTTGTAAATAATTACTTGTCATTTTTATAAGGTTAATATAGTCATTGTATACCTTTTCTTAATTTGTCCAAATACAGTTAAAACGACAACTTTTAAAAAACAGAGGGAGTATGTAAGACTGTACCATATTTTAGACTCTTAAATCTTTTGAGAAAACCTTAGATTTATCACAATTCAGTAGTTGGTCTAATTAGCCGCTCCATAGAGATGGAGGAGTCTTAAGGACAGTTCACATTAATTCGGATCAGTTTTACAAAACCAACTATTATTCACAAAGACCTATGTACTGACACATTCACAAACTAGTTCTCGTTATTCTAATCCCGACTAACATCTTATTCTTTTCCGACTTACAAAGATTTAACTATCGACACACCGATCCCACGATAAATAAATATGGTGATAAAGAGTCTCATAGCCAGAGACTATATTGGGAAACATATCTCACACACCTCATGATGTATCCCATCCATTTGAGTCCAAAACCTAACTTCCAAATAAGAGGTTTGGATATTACGTGATAGCTAATGTTTGCACAAATTTTAATTTCTCTTTCTTGGGGATTGATAGAATTTGAAATTGTTGTTATGTTGTTTCTCGATGGAGATTCTCGATGGAGAAATATTAATGTTACTAGAAGGAATATATCTCCATCGAGAAACAACATCACAACAATTTCAAATTCTATCAAAAACATTTTGGGACTCGACCATGTTTAATTTATCGAGCGACCATTTATCAAAACAAAATACTCTTTATTATGGATCATCTTTTCGGTCATTAATGCCATAACCGGTCCATGATCATAACCAATTATCTATAAATTCTATACAAGTGACTAGGAGAAAAGAGTGTGCCAAACTTTATTACTAAGTGCACGGTCCAACCAACAAGGCGACACGCATTGTTAGATTTTACGTTTTTCTTTCTATGACAACTGACAGGCCCGGCCCGTCCATAAAGCAGGTAAAGCACCTGCTTTAGGCCACACAATATAACGTAAATCATAAGACCACATTTTCAAAAGTGTTAAGTAGGCTAGTGGTTAGCTGTCCCAACGTTTAGCTCCATTACCCAGGTTCGAACCATTCAATTGACTGTATTTGCTTTTATTTTTCTGGCATTCTTTTTCATCTTTTTTTTTCTTACACTTTCCTATTAGAAAATTTAATTTTCATAAATTGTTTTACTTTATTAAAATATTTAGTGATTTTTAATCAGCTATATTTTATCATTTTAATACCTTTCTAATTTTATAGTATAAATTTTGTATTTATTTATAATATTAGCAGTATACGGAAGGCCACATATTTAATTCTGCTTTAGGCCACCTAAAGTTAAGGACCGGCCCTGACAACTGATTTTCTAAACAAGCTAATTCTAGCATGCCAAAATTTTGGATCATAAGATTACAAGAGAGTAAAAAGGACGTAGGTCAGATTCTTCCTCTTTGTTTCATGATTAATCGTTACTCAGTTAAAACTGCCTATCATGTACCAAAGGCTTAATCGTTTAATACCAATTCAAGTGAGACGTTCCCAAACATTATTTCGAAATTGAACGCTAAAATCTCTATAACAAAAGTCATTAAAATTTTATTTCTTTGATAAGAGGCTTTCACATCAATAATTTTTTTACGACAGAAGATAACATTATAATTCAAAATATTATTAGAGAGAAGAGCTAAACCACTGCTCAGTACTAAAAATTCAACGGTAAAAACATTTTCATAACCAAAATACAAGTTCAAAATATATAAGAAATTTTTCTCTCATAAATAAACATGACGAACTTATTTTTGTAGAAGCAAGCATAGTACGAATATAAGATCAGTCGTCAAGTGCCGAGACTTATATAGTATTTGGTTTCTCAATGATTTTTTGAACAAGTGATATTTCTTATTATTTGATATAGGCTTCTCGTTCTTTTGAAGAAAATAAAAACGTTTTTGCATTAGTAGTGTTCGTAATATTTATATTCTATTTTTAATAACTTATATTGAATCAACCGTGTTTCTAATGATTTCATTGTTTTATTGGCTTCCTCTGAGTTATTTTATTTTTTGGATTTTTAAATTTATTATTCAACATAAAAGTTAATTGCACCAAGTCTATCGGTGATTCAAATTAACCGAACTAATATCTATACTTTGAGCTTATTTATCTTTACGAAAGTAATTTAGAGTTTAATAAACATGTCCGGTGAATATAAATGAAAATTGTCCGATTTTAATAAAAGCCAATCAATCACGGGTAAACTGTTATAGTCAACACTCAAGCACATTGACTTAATTTATCACCATGACAACTTTATGATGTCCCATGTGTGAATAATAATGAACAATTAGTAATTAATTTCAGATCTTGCAGATTAATTACGCTAACACAAGAGAGAGAGAGAGAGTTGGAACAAACATTTGATTTAAAACATCTCTTACAATAATAACAGTGTCAATTAAATAAACATATTCAAAGATATTGTCAAATCTCTGCACTTGAAGATGAATAATTGTTTTTTTACTCAAAATTAAACTTTTTTTTTTGCTCTCTATTTTAAAACTAAAACAAACACTTAGATCTTATCAGAACAGAACAGAGCACTAAACTTGATTCATTTTCTTAACATATCACTCATTACAAAGACTTAAACTTTAACAGCTTCACTATCACCACCATCACCATCAACACCATCATCATCATCATATTAAATACTCTTCCCAATTGCCAGCTTAACCAAAACAATGACTGACTCTTTCCAAAATATGCTAAACTCTAACTTTTAACTTTCTTAAAACCCATAAGAAACAAATTAAAATAAACAAGAGAATGAAAAAAAGGAAAGACAGATAGAGAATTGATTAAAGAGAGAAGAAAAAACAAATCTTGCTTGAAGTGTGAACACTAAAAAAACCCTAAAAAATTATGAAAATGGCAATGCAAAAAGACAATTAATTAATGAGGATGATGATGTTGCTGAGATAGTAGGTAATGAAATTTAATGAAAACTGAAAAATAAATTATAGACAAAAATTAAAAATAAGAACCAAACCAAGAACAGATATTCTTCTTTTTGTTTTCCTCCCTTTCACACTTGTAGATGAATCAAGCAAGATTTAGATTGCCCTGAATCAAACATTCATAACCAAACATCAAAACAGGAACTAAGAAGAAACCAAGAACAGAGAAGAACAAGAATTAGAAACTTACAATGAAGTAGAAGATCTCAGATATGGCAACCAAAGCAATTGCAAGTTTTGGGAGTGAAAGAACAGTAACCAAAGGGTCTATTAGGGATGTTGCAGTTAATAGCATAGCAACAAGGAGAAGGCAAGCAAAGACCTTTAGCACCACCACAACAAGTACAAACAGAACATATCTGAAAACTTCCAAGCTTCCTTCTTGTTTCATTCATTACCATAAACTTCTCCTCCATCAATGGCACCATCATCTTCTCTTCTTCAGATGGTAATACCTCATTTGCCTAAACAAAATTCCAATCAGAACCCAGAATTACTCAGTCTCTAAAGCTAAAGAAAGCTCAAAACTTTGAATTCAGGTTAGGTTAAAGGTTTGATTTTTGACGAAATTAGAACTACCCAGATGTGAAAGAAGAGAACTTTAGTGGGAACTAGTGATGGGATCTAAGTAAACAAACTCACCTGGTGACTGAAACTGATGAAGATTGAGAAGAGAAGAAGTAACAAGAAGACAATAGAGATCTTCGATTCTTCTAAAGTTCTCATTTTTTTTTTGGGTTTTGAAATTTTCTTTTCTTTGTTGGGTTTGGTTTATTATGTGGTTAGGGATTTTGGGTAAAGTAGCAAATGCTACTTCTCTCTCGAGCTACTTTTTTCAATTATTTTGGTTATAACATTTATGATTTTTGTAGAGAAATGTTTTTGGTTTTATTGAGGGAAATAATAATAAGTGGGGTCTTTAATTTACTATTTCTTTATTTCTCCACTTCATTACCACACCAATATCGAATCAAATGAGAGAGAAAACCATACCAATAGTAATAAAACATATTCTTCCTCTTCTTTTTTTCGAAGGATCTGATTCTTTTGATGACAAAGATAAATCCCATAAAGTTGAGTTTATGTTTTTAGAAAATGCAGATTCTGCGAACAGCGAGTTGATAGACATTAGAGAGTTATTTGGACATCAGGAAACTGCATCAAATCACATCAGACGTCTAAGTTGCGAACATATATGTGTGAGCTCACATGGTGGAGCTGGAAGGATTTCCAAAATTAGGGATTTGATTTTTTCGAAAGAGAAAAATGGAGGAAATCGATTTCGTTTTCTTCTTTCTATTGAGCTTGGATCGGATGGGCTTGGACCAGATAGTAGGCCTGGGCACGAAGCGGATATCCGGAAAATTTGGGATATTCGTTATTCGATTCGTCTCAACCGAATACTTGATTTTGTGATTTGCTTTGATCCGAAAATTTCCGAATTTTTTTGTGATATTTGCGGATATCCGCTTCGATACTTCCTCACCTATTAAAACCTAAAAAGCTAAGCGCTCGCATGTAAAATTACGAAGAATAAGATAAAATTTTGGAAAAAGAAATCGTCGCAGGATACCAACTTCTTGTTTTTAAGGGATATTAATTTTTTTTCTTCAATAAATTCCATTTCACTAATAAAAACTATTAAATTGTGTCATAAACATAGGTCCAAAGGATAAAAATTGAGTTTACAAATACAAGCCAAAAATATATTATGATACATAAAAAATTAACCAAATATATATATATATATATATCCTTTATCTTATAAATCACAAGTCACCTGACCACTAAAATTTTGCCACATAAGATTCTCTTTCATAATTTATTTTACATAAAAACAATTCAAAAATAAATGGGATCGTGGGGAAAAAAAACATAAAGTTGAGATCGTGTAAAAAGGAAAGGAAAATTTTTCTTTTTTAAGCTTCGTAATTTTGAGGCCCATGACAGTTAAAATGTGGAAAAACTACAAAATCTACCACTTTATTCCCAATTTTTTTTAAAATCTACCACATTCCTTCACTTCTTTCAACTCATACCACATTTAGATACAAAGTTACCATTTTGCCCTCCCTATTTCTCTTTCCTATTTATCTCTTCTTTCTATTTATCTCTCCACCCTATTTATCTCTCTCTCCCTCGAGACACGTGCACTTAAACCAAGAAACATTATATCTTCTGAGACTAAACAATTACCTTTCGTTTTTGTCTCCACATCTTGTCCCCAATTGGAAATTCTCTGTTGCATTTAGATCTTGTCCCCGATTTCATCATCTTGATCTATTATCATGAATCCCACATCTTGTCCACCAATTGTTCTCATTTAAGGGTTTCGAATTTTATTTAGATTTTTCACCATCTATTTTGGTCCCCGTTTAGTTGAGCATTATTGTCTTCATCTACACGAATTATTGATTTTTTTTTTCTATTGCAAAATAACAAAAAGATCCAGTTGTCCCCGAGTAAATCCAGATCTCTGGCGGGCAAAACTACACCATCTGGCGATGGACAGTCAAGAGAATTAGATGATAAAAATCATCACGCTCAATTTTTGATCTAATTATATTACTCCTTCGATTTGACTTGTCCCCGATCTAATTCTATTACCCATTCTATCTGAACTTGTCTCCGATCTAATTCTATTACTCATTCGATATGAATTTGTCCTCGATCTAATTCTATTACTCATTCGATCTGAACTTGTCCCCGATCTAGTTCTATTACTCATTCGATATGAACTTGTCTCCGATCTAATTCTATTACTCATTCTATCTGAACTTGTCCCCGATCTAGTTCTATTACCCATTCGATATGAACTTGTCATCGATCTATTTCTATTACCCATTCTATCTGAATTTGTCCCCGATCTAATTCTATTACTCATTCGATCTGAACTTGTCCTCATATAACATATTATTTAAATAAAATTATATGCAATTGTATACGTGCAACATTTATTGCAACTTGTCCCTTTATCTGACACCTGACACAGTAGTCTGTCCCTTTATCTGACACAGCAGTCTGCCACAATCTGTCCCAATCAAGGGTATTTTGGTCCATCATTTCGCTTATGCTATTGGAATATGGTAGATTTTGAAAGACTTTTGAGATTGTGGTAGATTTTGAATGCCAGTTGTTGGAATGTGGTAGATTTTGTAATATTCCCTTAAAATGTTTTTTTTTTTTTTGGCCAAAGACAGTTAAAGTATTTCCCAAATGTTATTTATAATTAATCAGACAAAAAACTTAATGTTTATTCTTCTCCGATATCGTGCCCTGACGGAAATATCTAGAAAAAAAGAAAACTGCATTCATCTCCTAAATCACTAAATTTGCTCATACTAAAACAACCACGTTCAAGCTGAGATCATGGTATTGGTATGATTTATAACCGATTCAGATTCTATTTAACCCCAATTTAATCCAACTTCTCTTCTATTTCTTTCTCTGCATTCCTCTCCATCGTTTATTTCTGTGGTTTCCAACTTGCCATATTCACGAACTGTTAATGCTTAAACTCTACTCACATTCATTTATTTACTCTTTAACTCTTATTAATTCTGATTTTATCAACTCAATTGGCAGATAGGAGTCAACGGGTCGAATTGTGATGTTGGATATTTTTCTTTGGGTTTTTGGTCTTTTTGATATGTTGTGTTTTTATCGGTTTTGAGTCTTTGTTTTCTTTCTTAGATCATATTTTTTATAGAGTCAAAGTATTTTTTTAGAGTCTTTTAGTCATTGATCGAGTCTCTATAGGTTTTAGGTTGATTTGGAAGAAAACGAGCTGTTTTGGGTTATAAACACACTTTTAGAGATGTAGTTTCGTTTAAAAGTGTCAGACGTTTGGTCTCATATGGAATACTTCCCACCGTTAGCTCTTTCTGAATTTTTGACACAAGCTAGATGAAGATGTTAGCTTGAGTTTACAGGTGGTTTGAAAGCAATCTAACGGTGCATTCAAGAGTTATACCCAAATTAGTGAAGACAGGTCATTCTGGCGAGCATTTGAAGCAGTTGCAGAACTGGACACCAGAAGCTCAAGATCGCTCGATCCCTTTGTGGATCGATCGATCCACACCTCTGATGGACAAGAATCAGTTCCAAACACTCTGGAGGGATCGATCGATCCCCTCTCCAGGCGAGTTTTTGGCCTAGATTTGACCCAATTCACTCTAGATCCGACCCGGCTCGTCTCCTATTGTTTTAAACCCTAGGCTTGACTTTGAGACATTATCTTTGAGATTTTGTCAGTTCTAAATTTTGTTCTTCAGGCACAAGTATGGAAGCTTAAAACTACGCGGAAGCTTATGCATTTCGCGTGGCAATGTCTATCTGGATGTGTAGCCACATACCAAAGACTTGTTTACAGACATATTGGGACGGACAAAGGATGTCCTCGTTGTGGGGGAGAAGAAGAAACAATAAATCACATTCTCTTTGACTGTCCACCCTCGAGGCAAATTTGGGCTTTATCGCCTATTCCCACTTCAGTCCACCTCTTCCCTTAGAGCTCCCTCTTCTATAACTTCGATTTTCTCTTCTGGCGGGGCCGAGAGTTCGAAATAGAAGAGGAGATTTTTGAAATCTTTCCATGGATACTTTGGTATATATGGAAAAGTCGGAATCGGTTTGTGTTCGAAAATTTTGAGGAACCTCCTTTGGAGACCTTAGGTTTGGCCGTGAAAGAGGCAAGTGCATGGAAACAAGCAAATCTGAAGGAAGCGGCCGTAGTCGAGTCCATCTCCCTCCCGACTCTTGTTTGCCTTCCCCCTCCTCAGACCCCCGAATGTCAGTTTGACGCTTCTTGGCATTTGGATGATAACCTAAGCGGTCATGGATGGGTTTTAACCAACCAAGATGATTGTATTCTTCTAGGTCTCCGGAGTACGAGAAGAAGTCTGTCATCGCTTCACGCGGAAGTAGACTCCTTGTTGTGGGCAATGGAATGCATGATTGTGATGGGTGATACCTCTGGAGCTTTCGCCACCGACTGTTCCGACTTGTTGGCTCTCCTAGACCACCAAGACGAGTGGTCAACTTTCGCCGCTGAATTGGCCTCTTTTCGGTCTCTTAAGGAATCTTTCCCATCTTTTAGCATTAGATTTATTCCATGTTGTTCTAATTCTCGAGCCGATTGTCTAGCTAAAAGAGCTAGGGCTCGAAACGGTCTTTTCTCCCATGTAAGCGAGTCGGTTCCTGATTGGCTCTCCTTAACGGATAGTCTCTTTCCGACAACTTAATAGAAATGGTGTTTGGTGGAAAAAAAAAAAAAAAAAAAATTTGTTCTTTGGTTTGTAAGCAACTTTGGGCAAATGAATCCATCCTCTTGACACTTGGATAAGATTTCTAAACCCTTTCTTGTTATTTCTACAATTTCATCATTTTCTCTTCATTTATTTTTGTTCTCTCTTTCTCTATGTGTGAGTAGTTCTCAATTAGGTTTTAGGGTTCCAAGTAGAGATTCCATGAATTAGTGAATAGACTGTCATAGAGAATTCTCTACCATTAGATTCTTCGATTTACATGTTCTTAATGCTAGAATATGATTGATCTCTCTGTTTTAGAACATAGGTGTTTCTATGCATCAAAAGTGTTCGATAGAATGCATGAATGAAGGTAAATTGAGCAATGTGTTTTTAGCCAACGAAAGTTGAAGTTAGAACGTATTGCGAACGAAATGAACCAACTCGTTAAAGCGAACTTGATTAGGAAACTACAAATGAAAATTTAGTAGTTGAGTAGTTAAATTTAGTGGCTAATATCTTGAAAGAGAGTTAGTCTAGAATTGTGTTCATAGTTGAGAATAGTTCTTCATTTATGAATTCCTTGTTTTGTTTATCCCGCTAGTCATTGTCTTTTGAAATACCCTATAGCCCAATGTCTTTAATTCATAAGTCAAATCGTTTTAATTACTTGCATTTTTATTAACAATTCGGAAAACCAAACAAATCTTTTTAGTTTTAGCTAAGAATGAGTCTCGGAAATCCTTAGAGTATCTTTGGTCCTTGTGGATCGTGTAACACCCCGGTTTCAGGAATATGGTGGTGCATGCGGAGAGGTTTAAAAAGAATTGATTTGGCCACCTATGTCACCAAAGTGCACTTATCTTTTCGGTCAACTGTCCTGACAGAACTCCACAGTTAAACGTGCTTGGGCTGGAGTAGTTTCAAGATTGGTGACCTTCCGGGAAGTGATTGTCGGAACTGTGTGAGTGAGGACAAAACACAAGAAAAGATCATGTGGTGATTTGTAGGGTCGTTAACAAGTCTTTAAAGCCTCCCGGACATAGCGGACCGGCCGTCGGATAGGGGTGGGCCCATGGGCCCGAGAGAGGATGTGGGGCCTACTGGTAGGGACGGTCGGAGCGTTACAAGTGGTATCAGAGCCGAACCCAGACGAGTGTGGAGTCAAGAGGGCTCACACCGTAGGGGGTAACGGTCTTGGTGCGCAACGAGGACGTTGCGATCTGTTAGTGGGGGTGAATTGTAACACCCCGATTTCAAGAATATGGTGGTGCATGCAGAGAGGTTTAAAAAGAATTGATTTGGCCACCTATGTCACCAAAGTGCACTTATCTTTTCGGTCAACTGTCCTGACAGAACTCCACAGTTAAGCTTTCTTGGGCTGGAGTAGTTTCAGGATGGGTGACCTTCCGGGAAGTGATTGTCGGAACTGTGTGAGTGAGGACAAAACACAGGAAAAGATCATGTGGTGATTTGTAGGGTCGGTAACAAATCTTTAAATCCTCTCGGACGTAACTGACCGACCGTTGGACAGGGGTGGGCTCATGGGCGTGAGAGAGGATGTGGGGCCCACTGGTAGGGACAGTCGGGGCGTTACAGATCGACATCGAATATACTACCTAGCGGTTAAGTGTATTGAGTAATTACTCGAGCAATCACTTTTCATTATTATTGGATTTGAATTCCTTTAAATTTAATACAAGAAAAAAAACGAAATTAGAAGGGGGCATTTTAAGTCTTTTTTCGAGATAGTGGCTTCCTAGACATTGTTCCACACCATTGCGGTAGAGACCTTGAATCAGACCCATTGACAGATGCATTCGGAATCCATCTCGGGTTCCTCTCCAGCAATTCTCATGACTCGATACAACTCCCCTGGACTGTTCCAACCACCGAAGACAGGCTCTATGCCGATCTAATACCTAGCAAAGTAGCAATCAAAAGATACTCAGATCTAACAAACGCCTTCCAGATCCGACGACTTTTGAATTCTCCGAGCAAAGAATCCTTCAAACCGGTTTTGTGGAAGCAGATTCGTGGCAATTTCATTGTCTTAAATACCTATTTAGGAAAAAATATTTATCAAGAAAAATATTTGCACTCAGTAAAATTCACTGGTGTAACATGTGTTCTTGTGGAATCTTGGTGGAAACTGACTTAAAAAAATTGTCAAATTATGCCAAGAGGAAGCGATCAGATTTAGCCGAAGATTTTTTCCAATCCTGTTATTGGTACTTAAAAGTCTACTCTTCGGGTTTACGTACCAAAAGAAAAAAGAAAAAAAGTCTTCTCTTCGGAGTCTTGGCCTCTGATGACGCACATGCACTCGTAGCAGATTTTAGATATACTTAATCTGACTGTTAAAGTCTCCGGAGACTTGGCCATTTGATACAGCAAACAGACGTGTTTAACACTCTTCGACGAAACATTCAAGAAGCTTACCAAGTCACTACTTTATATATGGGTTCCATTATCACAATTCACAACGACGACTATATGTGCGCTAACTTCTTTTGATTTTTATCCTCTCAACTACAACCTGTTGTTCTTCATACCGTGAACCTTTTTTTTTCTTGTCTAATGGCTTCTTCTCACAATTGGCTATACAATGTCTTCCCGAGTTTCAGAGGGGTAGATGTGCGCAAAAACTTCCTTAGCCACTTTATAAAGGATCTAGACAAGAAACTGATCAGTGTTTTTAAAGACAACGAGATCGAGAGAAGCCAATCGCTTGAGCCCGAGCTTGAACAGGCAATTAGGGGTTCAAGAATTGCGGTCGTTATTTTCTCCAAAGAATACGCCTCTTCTAGCTGGTGCCTTAATGAGTTGCTGGAGATCGTGAAATGTTCGGAAGAATTGGGTCAACAAATCATACCCATTTTTTACGATTTGGATCCATCTCATGTAAGATACCAGTGGGGAGATTTTGGAGAGGCCTTTCAGAAAACATGCAAGGATAAAACAGAAGAAGTGACGAATCAATGGAAGCAAGCGTTGACAAATGTAGCAAACCTCCTTGGATATCATTCTAAGAACTGGTACGACTTTACAAATCTTTACTTTAAACCATACTATCAAATTTTGCCATAAGAACTGGTTCGACTTTACAAATATTTAAGTTAACTTTTACAAAATATCATAAAAAAATTTTTTTTTTTTTTTTTTGATGAAATGTCAAATTAATTAATAAGCAGAATGTTATTTACAATATAAATGAAAGACTAAGCCCAACATTGAGAAACAGAGCCCACACGTTAAAACCAAAAAACAGAGCATCAAACTTGTCCCAAAACAGAGTATAAACTCTTCGTAGCTTCTACAGTGGCGGAGCTAGAAGTTAAATTTACCGGGGTCAAAATATAAAAAAAATATTTTAATAAAATAGGTGTGGTTGTTTTCTTTCTTCAAATTATATTGCATATAGCTTATTTTTTTTAATTACATTTACAAAAATAATATTCTAATATTTCTAAAAAAATTTGGTTTGTCTAAAACATGATAATAAAATTAAAAACAAAGAAACTTATATATAACAATTAGTGGTTATAGCCTATATCATTTTGTAATATTAAAAAAGTTATGGTTTAAGGGGTCAAAAGAGTAGTCTTCACATTGGGCACTGGGGTCAATTTATAGGAATTTAATCAAATATCTATGTTTTTGTTTAAATATGCCATAGTATTAGTTTGATTTTGAAAATTCACCGGGGTCAGTTGACCCCCATGTTTCTATGCTACCTCCGCCACTGAGCTTCTACTGTGTATTCCTTGAGCTGAACCATCTTTGCATCAACCCTCGAAGCTTCTTGTTGTCGAAGTATCTCAGAGACATTATTCTTGAGCGTATCACCCTTTCAATCGTGCGTGCTAATTGTGTGTGTGTTCGGTACTGCTTTTTATGTCTTCTCTCGTTACGTTCTCGCCATATGTGATATACGGCTGCTTGGAAACATAACCGAAGGAGAATGTAGTCACAACTCTCAGATGATTGTGTGATAAGCCTCTGTATTGTCTCAGTCCAGTCCGGGTCTGGTTCTGCTCGCAATAAATCACCAACGACCTGAATCCACACCATGAATGAATATGGACACGCGAAGAACAAGTGGTCACGTGTCTCGTCAGGCTCTCCACATAAGAGGCAAGGTTGACTATCTCCCCAAGCTCTCATCCGTGATCCTGTAGTGAGACGATCCCTTATTGCCAACCATGTTATAAACGCATACAGAGAAACCATTTGCGGGAACCAAGTGACCCTACTCCATTCCGGAGCTTCTCCACGAGACCGCAATTGTTCCCACGTAGAGGCTGCCGCATACACTGGCCGGTAGTCATCCGTTGAGTGTCGCCACTTAACCACATCACGGCCCGCATCTACAGTAGGTGCCTTGAGGCCCCGTATGTGTTGGATGACATCCAATAAGACTCTGTCCCGACATCGTCGAAATCTCCACCCTGTTGCATCAACCACCTCAGATACCTTAGCAAACTTTGGAATTCCCAGCTGATAACTTGCTGAACCAATAGTATCCACCAGCCGTCCCATGGGAAGCCATCTATCGAGCCAAAAAAGGTGTTTCTTCCATCTCCAATTTCACTGCGGATAAACTTAGCAGCTAATGGTCTCAACTTAAGAAGTTTCCGCCACTGCCATGAGCCCAAAGTAGTCTCCTTGACATCCCATAATGTACCTTGCCGTATCAGATACCGACGGACCCATGCCACCCACAATGATCCAGACCCCAAGAGTACCTTCCAAATCAGACTTAGACCAAAAACCCGAGAAACCTCATGCAGTCTCCGAATACCTAGTCCACCCTCATTTTTAGGCAAACATATATCCTCCCAGGCCACTTTTGATTTCCCCTGAATGTTTGGAGAGCCACTCCAAAGGAATCCAGAACACATACTTTCAATTTCCTTGAAGCACTTCTTTGGGAGAGTAAAGACTGGGCACCAAAAATTTGTGATACTAACTATGACTGATTTGATTAGTTGTACTCTTCCTGCATAGGATAAGTATCTAGTGGTCCAGCTTGAAAGTCTGTTCCTAATCTTGTCTAACAACGGTTCATAGTCGGTCCTAGACATAGCCTTAGTGGTAAGTGGTAATCCGAGATACGGAATAGGTAGTTCACATACCTCCAAACCAGAGCTCACCGCGCCTGTTCCAGACTAAGTTTCCCTCTACCCGCAGCAAAAAGTGAGGATTTTGAGACGTTTATATTCAGCCCCGACATGTGCGCAAAATCAGCAAAAACCGCAAGCGTAGTATGAAGTGACTGAGGAGTACTATCCGTGAACACTAATATGTCATCTGCAAAACTTAAATGTGAGAGATTAAACTCTTGACATTTAGGGTGGATTCCAATACGTTGCTCCATCACTGCCTTAGTTAATAAACCAGTGATGGAGCAACGTATTTAAGTAAATCTCTGAACATTAGGTTATTTTTGGTAAGGTTATAGAGAAGATATTTTTGAGAAGTGGTACAGAAATTTCAGCATAAGTGAAATTCACCAATTCTTCTATTATCTTTTTTGATCTTCGTGTTCAAATTGCTTTGATTTATCATATAATATAATTTGAAAAATATATATGTATCTTTTGATAAGGTTACATGTGTATGTTTTTTTTTTTCGCATATGTTGTGATTGGATTATTAAAAATACATATATAATACTAAAGTGGTGAAAAAAAATGGGTGTTAAACATCCCACATCAACTAAAACTTTTGGCAATGTTTTAGAGCCATATTATCAAAAGTATCAAAATGATTCCAAATCTAAACGAGAAACAATCTTGATTATTAAACATCCAAAGATAATAAAAAAAATCAGTCAAATTTTAAACTTTATAACAGTTTAATATTATATATTTGTTTTGTAAAATTTTAAATATTATTAATATTAATGTTTATAAAAGTAAAATTATTAATAATACTTAAACTCTAAAAAGGTTTTAATATGTTAGTACTATTTAAGGTTTATAAAAAGTTCAAAAATTTGCAAATATTTTAAGTTTTAATATTATTAATCTATCTATACTATTAAATGGTAAGCATCTATATTATTAAATTTTAATAAATAAGAAATTAATAGAAGAAATTGGAATAAAAACTTTAAAGCAAATTCAGGGGATTTATTATGGGTGTACATTATTGAATTCTGATTTCCTTATCAATTTGAACTTATTTCCTTTTTCAATCTCAAAGTCCTAAAATTAAATTTGTGTTCATATAAGTTATCATAAACTAATATTATATAATTTTTGTACTATTTTATAAATATATTTGAGAAATTGTCAGAAATACCCTTTTTGATAACCCTTTTCAAACAAGCACCTTTTTTAGATCATTTTCATTTTTGCCCTCTTTTAATTTTTAGTAGACATTTTACCCCAATTCATTGTGAATGTCAAAAAATCAAAAATGAAACATAATCTCGTCGAAAAAGAAAGTTTTCCACAAAAACCTCAAAATCATAGTTTTTAGTTTCTCTTTGAAGTTAGGAAAAACCACTCAAAACCTAGTTCTCCTAAATATTAGGGAATCTAATTTTTTAAAATCTTGAATGATGAAAAGATAAATTTTTCCAAATATAAAAACCAAAAACCGCTGAAAAACTAGTAACCATTCAAAGGCATAAACTTGTAAATTTATTAATTTACTTACGTTTTAAAAGAAACATCAACCCGGATGGTAACAAATGTTATATAGTTAGGGTATAATTGTTAGTGTAAGTTACTTTCTCGACACTTGTTCTTCATGGACCTCAACATTTGTGTTACCGGCTCACCGCGTTATAAGAATGATTATATGTTACCGCTTTATTTTTTTTTAATTTTTTTTTGGAACTATAGGTAGGTTTATTGATTCATGAATTTTAGTAGATTTAGAAATCCAAACAAAAATTATGTATTATTCAATTATTGATTTTAAAATCTTTCTCAAAAAATCATATATATGGTTTTATGATTTATAAATACTAGTTATAAATCTATGTTATTCATTTAGTGATTTGTTTTTGTATTTCAAAATCCACATTATATTTTAAATGGATTTGAAAGTAAAAAATAGAAGGATTCAAATCCGTAATTAAAACATATTATTTCAAAATCAATAAGGATTTTCAAATTCCAAACAAAAGTTTTGGGTTATTCAATCATTGATTTTAAAATCTTTATCAAAACCATTTGGTATTGGTTCTATGATCTAGAAATATTAGTTAAAATCCTATGTTATTCATTTAGTGATTTGTTATTGGATTTCAAAATTCACACTCTATTTTAAATGGATTTGAAAGTGAAAATATAATGATTCACTAAAGTTGAAACAAGTTTTTTTTGTTTTTCTTTTTTCTATTTTGGTATTTCAGATAGTTTGGGTAAAAATATCCGATCCAAACCGAACATGAAAATAATCTGGTTCGCTGTCTGTTTTTAACTATACTACGCGAACTGAGGAATAACAGAACTGATCCCAACCAAAAAAATTTTGGTTCCTATATAGATCCTAACTGAACTGCCTGGAACCAATCCGAATGCCCATGCATGGTCACTATAATGAGATCAAATGTTGTTTTTGGTGAAAACTCCCATTTATTGGTTTATTGATTTGTAAATTCATACAGAATTTAGAATTACTTATTGATTTTTAAATCAAGATATATGAATTTGGAAGAATTCTTCTAGTTTTCACTTATAATCATTAAACGAATAACACATAATTTTAACTAGTATTTATACATCAATGAATGAAAAAGACATGATTTCAAAATATAACGCCCTGACCACCATCTCTTTTAATGGCCCTACGTTCTCTCTCGGCTCCTAGGCCCACCATCTACCGATGGTCGGTTCGCTACGTCTGGGAGGCATTAAAGACTTGTTTACCGATCCTACAAATCACCACATGATTTTTCCCTGTATTTTGTCCTCACTCACACAGTTCCGACAATCACTTCCCGGAAGGTCACCCATCTTGAAACTGCTCCAGCTCAAGCACGCTTAACAGTGGGAGTTCTCTCATGACAGTTAACCGAAAAGATAAGTGCACTTTGGTGACATAGGTGGCCAAATCAATTCTTTTAAACCTCTCTGCATTCACCACAATATTCCTGAAACCGAGATGTTACAATTTACCCCCACTAACAGATCTCAACGTCCTCGTTGCGCACCAAGACCGTCACCCCCGACGGTGTGAGCCTTCTTGACTCTACACTCGCCTGGGTTCGGCTCTCATACTACTTGTAACGCTCTTACCGCCACCTCTCTTAATAGACCCTACGTCTTCTCTCGGCCCGTGGGCCCACTATCTTCCGACGGTCGGTGCGCTACGTCCGGGAGGCTTTGAAGACTTGTTTACCGATCCTACAAATTACCACATAATATTTCCCTGTGTTTTGTCCTCACTCACACAGTTCTGACGATCACTTCCCGGAAGGTCATCTATCCAGAAACTTTTCCAGCTCAAGCACGCTTAACTGTGGAGTTCTTTTAGGACAATTGACCGAAAAGATAAGTGCACTTTGGTGACATAGGTGACTAAATCAATTATTTTAAACTTCTCCGCATTCACCACCATATTCTTGAAACCGGGATGTTATAAAAAAGGATTTTAAAATCAAAGATCCAATAACACATGATTTTGCTTTAAATTTACACATCAATATAACTCCATGAACCAATAAACCTCCGTATTTAGAAGATATTTACATATTTTTTGAATACGACTTGAAAGAGTTCATAATTGTTTCATAATTGCCAAATGACCTTTTTCTTGTTTAGGAGTAACGAAGCAAAAATGATTGAAGAAATCAGCAGTGATATATTAGCTAAACTAAATATAACTCCATCTAAGGATTTTGAAGATTTTGTTGGAATCGAAAATCACATAAGAAAGATGATTGCATTATTGCAATTGGAAAAAAAGGAAGTGAGGATGGTTGGGATCTGGGGTCCTTTAGGAATTGGGAAGACTACCATTGCAAGAACTCTATATAATAGTATTTCTCACCAATTCCAAGGTAGCATTTTCTTAGATAGGGCTTTCATATCCAAGAGTAAGGGAAATTATCAGGGAGCCAATCCGAATGACTACAACATGAAGTTGGGTTTTCAAGGGACCTTTCTTTCCGAAATTCTAGGCATAAATAACATAAAGATAGATCACTTGGGTGCCGTGAAAGAGAAGCTAAAGGACATGAAAGTTCTTATCGTTATTGATGATTTGGATGATCCTGTGGTACTAAATTCTTTGGTAGGTGAAACTCAATGGTTTGGACCTATGAGCAGAATAGTTGTGATTACAAATGATAAGTGTCTTTTAAAGGCTCATGGTATTGATCATATTTACGAGGTGTGCCTCCCATCTAAAAAGGTCGCTCTTCAGATGTTCTGCAAATCCGCTTTTGGGAATATCTTTCCACCTGAAGGTTTCGAGAAGCTAGCTTATGAAGTTGCAGAGCGTGCGGGTCGTCTTCCTTTGGGTCTTACCATTTTGGGTTCTCATTTGGGGAAGAGGAACAAGGAAGACTGGATGGAATCATTGCCAAGTCTTCGGAAAACACTAGATGGGAAAATTGAGAATACACTAAGAGCCAGCTATGATGGTTTAGGAAGCGAAGAAGAACAAGCAATATTTCGTCACATTGCATGTTTCCTCAATGGTGCGAGTATCAGTTACATCAAGTTGATGCTCGAAAAAAGCGATTCGGAAGTTAAATTTAGACTTCAAAACCTTGTTAATAAGTCTTTTTTACATGTAAATGTAAACTCAGATACTGTGGAGATGCACTGTTTGTTACAAGAAATGGGGAAGAAGATTGTCCGTGCACAGTCTAAAGAGCCTGGAAAACGAGAATTTTTGATGAATTCGGAGGAGATATGCGATGTACTTAGTGATAACACTGTAAGTCTTTTTTTTTTCATGCATCTTACATATTATAACTCACTCAACAAACTAAAAGCATACCATATTGTTAAGCTAATGTTTTCTCTTTTTCTCGTTGTTATTGTTATTTTAGGGTACTAAGAGCGTGTTAGGTATAGCATTGGATATAGATGAGATTGATGATTTGTATGTACATGATGAAGCCTTCAAAGGGATGCGTAATCTTCATTTTCTAAATATATTCACAAAGCAATTGTTGTCAGAAAAAGAAGACCGATTGCACTTACCCGATAACTTTGAGTATTTATCCAACAAACTCAGATTATTATGTTGGGACAGATACCCAAGGAGATTCATGCCATCTAAATTTCGTCCTGATAACCTTGTCGAGCTCAAAATGAGGGGGAGCAAGCTTGAGGAGTTGTGGAAAGGAGTTGGAGTAAGCTTTTTAGTATAAGATTTTACTAGTAGCTTATATTACTTTGTTTAGGATGACAATGTGTCACCTAATCCTTAACTTACTTCTACATTGTTGTGTGTTTTGTTTATTGGGTTTCAGTCGCTTCAGTGCCTCAAGTATATGGATTTGGAGGATTCTAAGACCCTAAAAGAAATTCCGGATCTTTCAAATGCGACCAATCTTCAATCACTGACTTTGGACGGTTGTTCGAGTTTGGAAGAGCTTCCTTCATCTATTGGGAATCTCAATAAATTGACGCATTTGAAGATGAAAAATTGCACAAATCTGGAGACTTTTCCAACCGGCATCAATCTGCAATCTCTTCTGGTCCTTGACCTCGTTGGATGCACACGGTTGAAGAGTTTCCCTAATATCTCAACCAACATCTCATTTCTCATGCTAAACGAAACAGCCATTGAAGAAATCTCTTCTACTAATCTGCCTTTAAAGAATCTTGAGGAATTTCGCATGTATGGAATAAAGAGTGAGAAATTGTGGGAAATAGAGCAGGTACGTCTATCTAATTTTTGTCCATCTTTTTTTGTTTTTAATAAACAAATCGTCGAAGAGAAAAACTCTTCTTTAAATCTAGATTATTATTTTTCTACCAAAAAAAAAAATCTCTATATTATTATTTAAGAAATACATATACGAAAATAACATTCAACTATGACACATTGATTTGAGCCAAAGATTTTAACTTCAATCTCGTATATATTATCGTAGCCTTTGTTAAAGTGAGAACTAGAGAGATTTAAGCTAAACTTACTCTTAATCCAAATCTCTCTAGAAAATTAGTTTAATTGTTGGAAATTATTTTTCTTATTGATCATAAGGGATATTTATATAGACCCATGTACAAACAGACTTAAAAATAATTAAAAAGAAAAATACCAAAAACCGTAATCCTAAATGTTAGAAAGAAAAAGTTCCAAATACTTCAGAATATATATACTTTAAATAATAATGAATTTCAAATTCTTTGAATAGCTAATCAAATTGAATAAAATAGAATTGATATTCAGTTATATCATATATATTATTATTAATCACTATATTCACATTTTCATCTTTGTTTTAAAAAGTTAATATATCACATCATACATATAATAATATAATCATAGAATTTATTGCATTTTACAATTCAAAATTATAAAAGGAAACATATACTCCCTCCGTTTCACAAAGAGTGTCATTCTAGAGTTATTTTTTTGTTTCAAAAAGAATCATTTTAGATTTACCCCTTATCCAAAACTAAAATTATTTGTACTTAAATTATTAGGGGTATATTAAATAAGGGTATGTTTGTATATTTAACACATTTTTAATATGTATAAAATGTGTCAAAATGACACTCTTTATGAAACAGAGGGAGTAGTAAAAACTTACCCCACATAAGTTATAAAATGAGTGGTGGTTAAGAAACATATTGAAAATATCTTATAAATGATCAAATAATTTTTTTTTTTAATAATTGTAAGAGTAGGAAGGCTGACTTAGTGGGTGGTGGGTTGGACTGTACTTATAAATTAATTGCCGTAAGATTTTGGTTGTAGTTATGTTAGCTGCAGCGGTAGGTTTTTGTTGTTGTAGAGTTTTGCCTATAAATATTTTGGATGAGGATGTAGGATTTTGACTGTAACTTTTTAAAAATGAAACAAAAAATGATTAGTAATTATTGTATAAATTATAAAAATATTATTTTTATTAGTTAAAATTACAATCAATAATACAAAAACTAATATTTTATGAATATTAGTAAATATATAATTTTAAATTACAATATATATTGTAGAATTGATATAAACATTACAAATATTAATTTTAATATACATACATAATGACGAAATTTGTATGTATGCATAAAATGTAGTTTTATGTAATATGAATGGTGATGTGTATATATATCAGTGTTGTTTTTAGCCTATTATTATTATTATTATTATTTTGTCTAAAATATTTATTTATTTAATAGTTAGAAAATATATACGTCATATATCATAAAATAAGTTATTGTAGAAGAGAGAAAAATGAAAAGGCTGAATATTCTTTTCTAAAAATTTCTATAGCCAAAATAATAAGACTTTAGAAAATATTGTTTTTACAGCTCAAAAAAGAATAAAAACAGATTATGGGCTGTATGAACTTAAATCATGATTGGTTCATTTTAGGGCTGTAGCAAAAATTTAAGGCTGTAAATGTTTTTTACAGCCCAACCAATCATGCCCTTACTAGGCCTTCAAAATTTAAAAAATTTTAGTCTGTTTGACTGGGTTTTATAATTGAATTGCATGATTATCTCGATTAATATATATATTTTAATAAATATTTGAACTTGATAATAAAAGTTAACAATATTTTAAATATGGTCAAAAAGTTAGAAAAATACAACTATATAAGATTAGATACACTTTTAGTCAGATATTGTATTCAATTTAAAATTTAGATTAAGTTAATATATTTATAATATTTAAAAAAATTTCAGTTAAATTACATATATCACTATAGTTTACATATATTCGAGGTGATGACGTTATTAACTTGTTTTTGTTTTAGCCGCTTCGATGCATGATGATGCTGCTGCCCTCCACTTTGGAGATATTGTGTCTCTCGAATATCCAAAGTTTGGTGACGATTCCTGAATCTGTTGATTTCAACTGCCTGACAGATTTGATAATTACAGGCTGCACAAATTTGGAAAGATTTCCTACTAACATGTCCTCAGAATATCTTACTTATCTCGATCTGAGTGGATGCTCAAGTTTGACAACTTTTCCTGATGTATCTGAGGCATTTCAGATTGAATCGCTCTGTCTCGACGAGACAGCAATAGAAGTGGTTCCTTGGTCGATCGGAAAATTCGAGAGCCTGGGTTTCTTATCAATGACAAAATGCAACAAGTTAAAGTATGTTTCCCCAAACATCTTTAAACTGGAATATCTTTGGCAAGTTGACTTTTCAGATTGCGGGGCCTTGACGGTATTTAGCTGGCATGATTATATGTGTGCAGTGGCAATGAGAGCATACAACACTCACTCGAAATTGCCAGCCGCCAAGGAGGTTTCCTCTTCTCTTTCGAATAACTGCGTCAAACTTGAATTTACCAACTGCTTCAACACAGATCAAGATGTTTTTCTTCAACGACTATCAGTTTTTAAGAGACTAATCTTGCCAGTCGGAGAATTACCTTCATATTTCACTCACCAGGCTAAAGGAGAATCTCTGGCCAATATCCCTCTACTTCAAACTTCTTACTCTGAAAAGTATCTTCGATTTAGGGCTTGCATCATGGTTGATACTGAATCTATTGCCACAACTTTTGTCCTTACAATAATCAGGCCAGATTGTACGCCACATCATTTCGTTGACGGGACCGGCTTTAATTCACTTTCTGGGCCACCTCGTTTCGTCATTCCTAAGATTGAAAGTGATGTCCTTATAATTTTCGACTGTCTTATCTATCTAGTGAAAGGCTACGATCACTTGGATATACGGTTTAAAGCTGAAGGGAGCAAAATAAAAGGATGCGGTATACGATATTGTGGAGACATTCCTTTGGTTTCCAAAGGGCGTACTTCAGAAAGAGAATCAAAACAAGTCCAGCGCCAAAGAATGTTATTGGAATGGGTGCGCGAAATTGAGGAAGAGAAGTGATACGGGGCATTGGAAGATTGGCTGAAGTTGAAAGTTTCTTACGCAGAAGAATAAAAGAAGAATTAGATATCATTTTAGTTTTTTCATACAAATTATCATTGTGAACAACTCTGTAGAATATTCTCTGTAATCGTTTATGTTGTTGAATCGATTCTCTTTGTGATATTCTAGCAGGTAAGTTTGGATTTTGTTTTATGAACATCGATTTTCAATTGAATAACTTGGAATTTATGAATTTTTCATTATCAAAGTTATCAGAACTTCTTCTTTCCTCGGAAACTATGGCGGAAACTCGTGCTCAGACGTTGATCAAGGAAACGGCGATTCGCGAGGTTGAAGGTGCCCTCAGATTGCGATTGGAAGCGTTGGAAGGATCCATGGCGAAACAGAATGAGATAATTGATAAAAACATTGCCGATATGTTTTCAGCCATTTGTTTGTTACAGATAAATACCATTGCGTCATCTAGTAGAAATCTGCACTTAATACGACAATCTCCGGTAGTATTGGCGACACCGGAACATGTTTTTGACCACCAGGAACAACATCAACGTCAACAATATCACTACACAGGTCTCACGAGGTTAGGGAAGGCGGATTTTCCTCGTCTTCATGATGGTGATAAAAGCAAAGAGTGGTTGTTCAAGGTCGAAGAATTTTACGGAATCAATTTTGCACCAAATGATTTGAAAGTTATGACGTCTATCCAGTTTGATGGTTTGGCAGCTACTTGGCATCAATCGTTAGTACAAACGCCTGAAACTGGAGATGATATGATAGATTGGAGTTGTTACAAGGCATTACTCAAGGAACACTTTGAGGGGGTATTTGAAGATCCGATTGCGGAATTGAAGCGATTGCAGAAAACGAATGGTATTGTTAAGTGATATTTTTACCTCATTCTATTTAGTGAAAATTACTCAGAATGACCCATATATTATATGAAATAACTAGAATGACTTTGTTTTGGAATGGATAACTAGAATGACTCAAATCTTTTGTAAAAAGACATTCTAATCTGGTTTTAGTTTATATTAACGAAATTGCCATTTTAGCTTAATTAAAAAGAAATAAAAATAAAACTTTTTAATAATGACAAAATCACATACACAAAACCCAAACGACACACACAAAATTTCTTAGAGCAAACAGAGCCGGCCCTAGCCACAAGCTAGGGAAGCATGTGCTTGTGGCCCCAGATGTAGTTATTAATATATCGGCCCTCTTTTTTCCACAATTCTCTTATAGCTCAACTGGTTAAATGTTGGCCAGAGGAAGTGTGAGGTTGAGGGTTCGATTCTCACACTTGCAGTAATTCTTTAACAATTTTTTTGAGAAGAAATTAGGCCTCTCATTTTTTCTAAGCTTGTGGCCTTCAAAATGTTAGAGCCGGCTCTGAGAGCAAAACCCTAAAAGGTTGAAAATTACTCACGACGTCTCTTCTCCGGTGAGCACATCACCACAGATTTGTTTTGATATGACCACAGATTTGTTTTGATATGTTCACAGACTTATTTTAAGTATATCCTCAGTTTTGAATTGTTGATCATAGCTTAGAAAACGATTTTAAGTATGACCACGGATTTGTTTTGATATGACCACAGATTTGTTTTGATATGTTCGCAGTTATTTTAAGTATGTCCACAGGTTTGAATTATTGATCACAGATTTGTTTTTGAAAAATGTATCTAGGATTCTGGAGAAGAAAAAGAGTCACTTCCTGCTAAGAAGAAGAAAAAGGTCAAAATATGTGAACAAGATTCAGAGGTTTGTATTTACTAAGACACATACTTGTTAGTATCACCACAGATTTGTTTTGATATGACCACAGATTTGTTTTGCCTTTTTCACAGACTTGTTTTAAGTATGTCCACAATATTAATTCGTTGATCACATGTTTGTTTAGATATGACCACCGATTTGTTTTGAAGTGTTCAATTATTTGGTTTTTAATATGTCTACAGCTCCTAACAATGCTGAAAACAATCAATGGGACACTAGCAAATTTGGGCAACCAAGTTGGAAACATTGATGGAAAAATCAATCTGGTCGATCAAACATGTAAAACCAAGTTTGCTAAAATCAATCTGGTCGATCAACACGATTCTGTCAAAACAAAAAACAATAACATTAAATCTGTAGAAAAAACAAACAAATCTGCAGTTGAAAAATCTGTTTTTTACCTCAAGCAATTTTTCTGCTCCATGGGTAAGAGATGTTTTCATTTTCATTGCATCAATCCTTCGATCTGAAAACCATCTTGTCATCATGGATCTCACAACTTCCAACAGTTGTACGATAGGCAAACTCCTAGCTTGAGACATAACGTTATTCATCGACTCAGCAATGTTACTTGTAAGAAGATTGTATCTATTTCCAGGGAAATGCACATGTGTCCACAAGCGTACATCAGCTCTTTGGAGATAACTATGAAGTTCTGGATGTAGCGCTTGAATTTGATCGAATATTGTCTGAAAATCAGCAAGTCTATAAGCATTGGCTCCCTTTTTCCCCAAACCAAACGCTTCCCGATCTTTAAAACGGACCAATATATTCTTATATAAATGGTATGTGCATATCCCACGACTTGACTTCGGATATACCGTTGCAATAGCTTTTGCAATTGATTGTTGCCTATCCGAAATCATGGCAAGGCCCTCGTCATCAGGAATCACACAACTGAGTTGTCTGAAGAACCATTCCCACGATTCATCGTTTTCTGTGTCAACCACCGCAAAAGCAACAGGAAATATCTGAAAATTACCATCTTGAGCTGTAGCGGTAAGAAGTGTCCCTTTGTACTTTCCTTGCAAAAATGTACCATCAACAACCACCACTTTCCGCATGTATGGAAATCCATTGATGCTTGCACTAAATGCTAGAAACAAATACTTGAATCTTTGATTTTCATCAACTTCAAGTCGCGCATGTGTTCCGGGATTTGCTCTCTGTATCATGTATAAGTACGCAGGTAGTAGCTCATATCCACTTTCAGGACTGCCTCTTACCAGATTTCTAGCATGTCTTAATGTTCGATAGGCCTTCCAATATTCAATCTACACCACAATGATGAAAATAGGGACCAAATAAGTCTGTGACAACTTAAATCTAGAGACCAAATAAATCTGCGATAACTTAAATCTAGAGACCAAATAAATCTGCGACAACTTAAATCTAGCGACCAAATAAATCTGCGACAACTTAATACTAGAGACCAATTAAACCTGCGTGAGTAGACAGTACCTTAATTTGAAATCGTTTACTTAGAGCCTCAACAACGTGCATTGGTAACACGGTAGGTCCAACTCCACCAACAAAATCTTTGTATAATACTCCAAGTATCTCATGAGTTGCTTGTCGGGATCTTGCAGAACGATCTATAACAGAACATGAATGCTCCGCGACATACTTTCGAACATGAAATTTTGGATAATCTCCTATTGGTGTAGATCTTACCTTCCATGAACATCCTTTCACCCAACACTTGACAGTCAATAGGAATGGTGTTGATTTGTATACATTAAAATCAAATTTCTGTACCACTGTTAGAATCTTCAATCTAGTCTCTAGATCCTCTTTCGTGTCGTAGCATTGACCGACTGCTACATCCACGCAACTCATCTCTAACTTAGCATATTCAACGTTTTGATTTCCTTCACTTACAAATATTGGGGAAGCTCTCGTCACCTCTACATTTGGTTTTTCTTCCTCCGATTCTTCTTCAAGCGCCATCCCATATGTTGCAAAATTCTCGTCACCAGAGTCTGTTCCGTCAGAATCATCACAATAATCGAATCGATCGTCATCTTCATCTTCTTTCTTCAAATCTTTATCTTCTTTCTTCAAATCTTCATTGTCCACATTATCTTCAGCTAATGGTCGTTTCTCTCTTCTTTTACGATCTACGAAATCGTCCTCAAGTTCCTGTTTTGAATGACCCGAAACTTTATCTTTCACTTCCACACAAAGTCGAACCGTATCTACTTTCGCTTGCCCCAAAAAACTATGCAATTGTCTACAATTACCAACATAGACTGGAGGTGTATCTAGAGGTAATTTCTGCAAAATCTTCTTAGGAAACATGTAGCTCAATTGAACATCCGAAAATCTCTTATCTAACCCATAATCTTCATACACCATTTCAATGAAATCTTCATAACGGGTTCGATCACCAGCTGCTAACATCCGAGATCCTCTCTTGTTATCAACAATCAACAACCACCTTCTTTCATAGATCCATTTCCCACATACAAGAATAATCTGCTCCATCTTACAAACGAAAGAGATGTTTGAAATCAAGTTGTGGAGATAAAGAGGTAATGAGAAGATAAAGAGGAGAAAGAAGAGGTAGAATCGAGCTCTGAAGAAGAAGGGAGAAAACAATTGCAGACAACGGGAGGAGGATGAATAAAGAAGAGGATAAGATAAGCTAAGGATTGGTCAAACCCTAAATCGGACGGTCGAGATTTCTCTATCTTAGATTCTAGAAAACAAATCTGTGGCGTCTTCAAATAAGTCTGTAAAACTATATCTGCGGTCAAAGTGTAACAACAAATCTGTAGAGTATAAGTCTGTGACAACTAAAAAGGTAGTTTAGTCTAGATTAAGTCTGCGACAACTACGACACATATATCTGCGATGATTGGAAATAAATCTGTGATTCATAATATATCTGCCGTCAAGAGGTAAAACTCTGTGATCACTAAGAGTCAGTCTAGTTATTATCTTTTGCAGTAACAAATCTACAACAACATACAGACTTAACGTAAGTCGGTATGTACTATTAATAAGTCTGCATAAACGTGATTGACAATAAGTCTGTAAGAAAAACAAATCTGTGGAAATAAATCTGCGAAACCTAGGAAATCTGCGATGTCATCAAAGAAAATATGTAAGACAAGTCTGTGGTAGACAAAAAATATGTAATAGCCTATAAATCGGTAGTAACCTATGAAAAAATCTGTATACAAAATCTGTGGTGGAAATAAATCTGTAGAACAAATCTGTGGTTCAAAAACAAATCGGAAAGAAAACAAAGTAGCGATAACGGTACAATTAAATCGGTGGCAGATTTATGAAATCTGTGGCAGATTTTATAAATCGGTGGCAGATTTTTTCTACAGATTTATTTGAATTCGCAGAGATCAGTGGCAAAACTGTAATTAATGATAGGTTTTTCTGTAAATAACGGCAACTTTTGCCTTGCTGGCATTTTTTTTTTAATGGCATTTCTGTTATTTTGATTTTCTGTACAAAGCTTTATAGGGGTATTTTGGGGATTAAAAAAATGAAAACACTCTAGTTATTATTAAAAGATATGAGTCATTCTAGTTATTAATCCCCATATAAGGGTCATTCTAGTTATTCTCCCTTCTATTTATTTATTTTTTGAGTCTTTTATCTGGGAACAAGTCGTTCTCGGTAGGTCTGGACATTCGGGTACTCGTACCCGATCGGTTCTTTTTTTTCAGGTTTCGGGTCTATTTGGGTAGGAGGGTCGAGAACCATTCGGGTATTCTAAGAATTTGGTTCGGGTTCGGGTCAGTTTGGGTATTTTAATAAAAAAAAAAAAAGCAAAATACACGAAATAACCAAAAATTATTTCGGGTTCGGCTTTTTTATTCATATATACCCAAATCTAACCGAAATACCCGATTTTTGAAAATACATTGGTTACTCTTTACCCAAATATAACCAAAAGTAAAATACTAAAATTACCCAAAAGAAAACTACAACATTGGTTACTTTTTAGCTAAATATATCCAAATGTATCCAAATTACTCAAAAATACTTAGTATATTTGGATTTATAATTGTAATTTTAGGTATTTGGGGTATTATAAGTATAGATATAACTAATATTTTAAGGTGTATATTTGTATTCGGGTACCCACGGATATTGGATTTGGTTTGGGTTTGGTTCGGGTTTTTTTGGTAGAGAGGTTTACAAAAGTACATGCGATCATTGTATTTGTTGGCTTTAAGTGTAGGCACTCTGTTTCATTTTCTAACTATTCCCCATTTTTAGATTGTTCTTATAGCCTTAGCCTGAATCTACTGTATTCTCTTATTGCATTGAATCTTGTCTAGTCTAACCATGGTATTGGATAAGGTGGATCTATCTAAAGGGGGGCGAAGTTCTTAACGAGCCATATCTAGTGCAGTTTTTAGTTTCGTATAATTTATTGGATTCAGTTCTTAAAACGCGTGATTGAGTTTTCCTTCTTAAGAATCGAGCATTGCCCAGACTTGTGGAGGCACGAAACCCTGTCGTAGAATTATCGCTTAACCATATGATAATTAACTATAGAAATTTGATTTCAGGATCATTGAGAATCGAAACACAACCTCAACGTCTGGAATACACTTTGATGAATTCCCTAGTATTCTATTTCTTATATATATATATATATATATATATATATATATATATATATATATATATATATGCTATATTATTTATTTATTATGTATTTTATTTTAGAGAAATTGTTAAAAATGCCCCTTTTTCAATACCCCTTTTCAAAAATGCCCCCTTTGAGAGTCCATTTTTAAGTTTGCCCTCTTTTAATTTTTAATGACCATTTTACCCTTATTTGAAACAAAATTAGGTCCACAAAATACAAAATATTTTTTGGCGCGAAAAGTGATCCCGCAATTTTCTCGCCAAAACACTTGTAAAAACCTTTAAAATACCTTGTAAAATTTTCCCGTAAAAATTTTTCCCGCCAAAAAATTTTTTTTGCGGGAAAAGTGATTCCGCAATTTTTTTGGCGGGAAAAATTTACAAGGTATTTTAAAGGTTTTACAGAGTATTTACAAGTGTTTTGTAAGGTTTTACAATGTATTTTAAAAGGTTTTACAAGGTACTTATAAGGTTTTATAAGGTATTTATAACTTGTAAAACCTTATAAAAAACTTGTAAAACCTTATAACTTGTAAAACCTTATAAAATAGCTTGTAAAATCTTATAATATCTTATAAATACCTTATAAATACGTTGTAAAACCTTTTAAAATACATTGTAAAACCTTATAAATACCCTGTAAAAAACTTTTAAAAAACCTTGTAAATTTTTCCCGCCAAAAATTTAACGCCAAAAATTTTTTTTATCACTTTTCCCGCAAAAAAAAATTTTTGGCGGGAAAAAATTTTACGGGAAAATTTTACAAGGTATTTTAAAGGTTTTACAAGTTTTTACAAGTGTTTTGGCGGGAAAAATTGCGGGATCACTTTTCCCGCCAAAAAATATTTTGTATTTTGTGGACCTAATTTTGTTATATTTCCTTATATATTTGTGATATCTTTTATTAAAAGAAGGGTAATTTAGTCATTTAGTACATAAAAAGGGGTATTTTTAAAAATGGACATCCAAAGGGGGCATTTTTGAAAAGGGGTATTAAAAAAGGGGCATTTTTGTGAGTCTCCCTTTATTTTATGTAAAATCCCCTTGAGTTTTTGTAACTCCTTTTTATCCTAGCTTAGTTTAAGTCTTTGTAAGTCTTTTGTGTGTTTCTTTGATCATTGTGGATTCGATCCCTAAATACTAGCAATTGTATGTGCACTTGCGATCGATATTAAGGGTAAAATGCCACTAGATTTTAGAATTAAACTTAGTCCATGAATTTTTTTTATTTGCTTTATCTATACTAGTATTTTTGCAACACTTTGGTGACAGGTGGGTAAAAATGCTCTCGGGTTATTTGGATATCCGACCCGTTTCAAAAAATCCTTCACAAAAAATTTGTTGGGTCGGGTTATATTTAACCCAACTCATACACCGGATATTCTATATTTAATAATTTAGATTTTTAGAAGATTTGATTAAGATTTAGAATTATGATTCTCCTATCATCTTTGTTTGATTTGTTTTTAACTGTTTTGAATCATCATATAATACATAAAGTAAAAAAAAAATCAATTTTTTTTTCTGCAATACTGTGATTCGAAATTCTAAAAACGGACATATATTATCTAATTGACGAAAATGTGTGTTCAACGTTCTACATCGATTAAAATATTTAGACAATGATTCAGAATCATATCATAAATAAGATCAACATTAATAAAATAAATGAGTTTTTTGGCTAGACGGGTTTGGCGGGACGGGTTTTTGAATCAACAATAATAAAAGATTAAAATATCATTAATCCGCCGCTTCAATACGGATTAAATCTTTTTTTTTTTAATACCACCAATATTAGACATATTAAATCAGTCTCATTTAGAAAAGAATATATAAAACCAAAAATTGTCCCGTGGTATAATGTTACTTAATAACAATATTTATAAAATTTTAAAATATCATTAACATGCCGCTTTAATACATATTAAATCTTCAGTTTATTAAAATATAAATGTCTTAGAGAATGATATGATTTGTAAACTTTTATATATAATAAATAATCATTAAATTTTAAAATAAAAACAAATCACGGGACGGGTTTAGAAATTACGGAACGGGTTATATTTCGGAAAGGATTTATATGGCGGACGAATTTGAATCAATATTTATATACCGCTTTAATACGTGTTAAATCCTCAGTTTATTAATAATTGTCTTGTGGACTCGTGGTATACCGTTACTTAATAACAATTGTAAACTATAATATAAATAAATATGTTATAAGGAGATACAATTTACAAAATATTTTTATACTAACTTTAAAATTAAATCATCTCGCGGTGTACCGCGGGTTAAAATCTAGTATTATTATATTCTATTTACTAATTAAAAACCTTCTCTTGTTTCTATGTATTTCAGGTAAATGCAAACAAGGTGAAAAGAATATTTCAATTTAGTTAACCCTGCAAACCTGAAACTAGCTAGAATCGAGAGAGAAGACAACAAATCAAGGAGAAGCAAAAAAACACGAAAGAATCAGACGGCGATACTTTGAAATTGCATAAAACTTAATTTATAGTGAGTAAAATTAAGTTTTAACAACATCATCTTTTAGAAGTAATTTATAGTGAGTAAAATGGGAAAATTCCCCAAAAAAACTCAAAGTAATTTTTATTTGGATGTTTAATACCCAATTATTTTTAATTGGATTAAAAATACCTTAACTAATTATTTGTGGTCTTAAAATACCTCGTATATAAACTATTGGTAGAATCAAACCCGCACGTTAACAACCGTTAACGGACGTAAAGGAAATAACTAACGGGGTTAAATATCATTCTCGTATAATTTAATCTATATATATAATCATTCTCGTATAATTTAATCTATATATATAATCTGGGAAAATTCCCAAAAAAAACCTAAAGTAATTTTTAGTTGAACGTTTAATGCCCAATTATTTTTGATTGGAATAAAAATACCTCAACTAATTATTCGTGGTCATAAAATACTTTGTATATAAACTATTGGTAGAATCAAACCCGCACGTTAACAGCCGTTAACGGCCGTAAAGGAATTGACTAACGGCGTTAAATATCATTCTCATATAACTTAATCTATATATATAATCTGCTCTTATAATTTACGAACGTTTTAACGTGGTCCAGTGGAATAGTGCGGCTTACTCAATATGCGCGACCCGGGTTCGATACCAGTAGAGTCAATTTTTTTTTTTTTTTTTTCTCTTCTTCTCCTTTGCCGATCTCTGTTTTTTTTTTTTTTTACTCTCCTTCCCCGTCGTTGACCACCACCGTCCCAGAAATAATACTTCATCCAACCCATGAATAAGAACCTCCAATTCCTCTTCCAAATCGAGTAACAAATCGGTACACTCACACCATCAACCATCACCCTCGTATCTCCAACCATCATTTCACTCACCAAGCCTTTACAAACCCTAAACCTCTCATCCCTAATCGCAGAGGAGGATAATTAAGAATCCCCAGCCCCGAAATCAACCTCCAATTGTAGCTATTTGAATTTGAATTCCCAATTTTCAGATAAGAGGAAGGCGAAGAAGAGAAGAAGAAGAAGAGAAAAAAAAAAAAAAAAAAAAAGGAAGACAAAATTAGCTATGAGGACAACTCGAACCCAAGCTTAGCACTTACCGTTTACCACTAGACCACAACAACTTATTCGCAAAACTTTGTTAAACGATTGTATATATTAATTAACATATTTGAGTTTGATATTTAACGCCGTTAGTTAAATCCTTTACGTCCGTTAACGGCTGTTAACGTGCGGGTTTGATTCTACCATTACTTTATATACAAAGTATTTTATGACCACGAATAATTAGTTGAGGTATTTTTATTCCAATCAAAAATAATTGGGCATTAAACGTCCAAATAAAAATTACTTTGGGTTTTTTTTGGGAATTTTCCCTATATAATCTTCTCTTATAATTTATCAACTTTTTAACGTGGTCCAGTGGAATGGTATGGCTTACTCGATATGAGCGACACGGGTTCGATTCCATTAGAGTTAAATTGGTTTTTTATTTTCTCTTCTTCTCCTTTGCTGATCTCTTTTTTTTTTTTTTTTTACTCTCCTTCCCCGTCGTTGACCATCACCGTCCCAGAAATAATACTTCATCCAACCCATGAACAAGAACCTCCAATTCCTCTCCCAAATCGAGTAACAAATCGGTACACCCACACCATCAACCATAGCCCTCGTATTTCCAAGCATCATTTCACTCACCAAGCCTTTACAAAGCCTAAACCTCTCATCCCTAATCGCAGAGGAGGATAATTAAGAATCCCCAGCCCCGAAATCAACCTCCAATTGTAGCTATCAACTCATTTGAATTCTCAATTTTCAGATCTGAGGAAAGCGAAGAAGAGAAGAAGAAAAAGAGAAAAAAAAAAAAAAAAAGGAAGACAAAAATAGCTATGAGGACAACTCAAACCCAAGCTTACCACTTACCGTTTACCACTAGACCACAACAACTTATACGCATAACCTGATTAAACGATTGTATATATCAATTAACATATTTGTATTTAACACCGTTTGTTAATTCTGTTACGTCCGTTAACGGCTGTTAACGTACGGGTTAGATTCTGCTAATAGTTTATATAGGAGGTATTTTATGACCACGAATAATTAGTTGAGGTATTTTTATTCTAATCAAAAATAATTGGGTATGAAATGTCCAAATTAAAATTACTTTGGGTTTTTTTTGGGAATTTTCCCTGAGTAAAATTATGTTAAAACTTAAAATACTACCCGGTGATATTTTGAAAGTTAAAAATATAATTTTCCGAAACCAAACTGATACAGAAGTAACAGTTAAAGTCCAGAGTTAATGAGCCCATATAAGAAATGCAAAAAGAAAGAAAAAAAAAAAAAAGCCTACTAAGACAAATGTGACGGCGTCGTTTTTCGTATCTCAAAATAAGGAAATATATCCTTCGAGAGCAAACAGAGCTTTCTAGGTTTTTTCTCTTACTCTGCAATACACAGCAATGGCGGCGAGAGGTGCTTTGCTTCGATACCTTAGAGTCAACGTCAATCCAACAATTCAAAACCCTAGAGCATGTGCACTTCCTTTCTCCGTTCTTCTTCGCCGTTTCTCCGAGGAAGTTAGAGGCTCTTTTCTTGACAAATCTGAGGTCACAGATCGCGTTCTCTCTGTCGTCAAAAACTTCCAAAAAGTTGATCCTTCAAAGGTAAATTTTTCTTCGATCCGACCCATTTCTTCATTTTCGATTGTATTGCGACGAAATTGTGTAATTCGTAGTGATTCTAGTATTTTACTTGTTGGGTTGATGAGTAAAAACCTTTAGAAAATGAAGCTTATTTGGATTATATATGATTAGATGAAGAAAAAAGCTTTGATTTTGAAGATGGTATTTAGTGTTTATTTCATTGCCATTTCATTGGCCTGAGTAGAGAGCTTTAGGCTTCAGCATTTTTTTTTTACTTGCAAAAAGAAAGGAGAAAATTTATTGCCTGTTTTGGATGATTGTGGCTGTGTAAAATAAGCTCACATATTTGTTATGTGTTTGAGTATCTCCATTGCATCAATTTGTATAGCCTTTTCCTCATGTTAAATGCTCTCTTTTTCTTCTTTTGTGCCTTATGGAGATATTTTCGCTTAGGAGCAGCCAGCAATGCATATTTCTCACAAGGGTTGGAAACTATTAGTGAGGCCTATGTAATATTCTTTAGAGATGAATAAAAAGGCACTTCTTTTCTTTTGTATTTCTGGGAATTCATGTTTTCTCCATGCCATGTTTGATTAGTTAAGCTTTCCAAGCATCACAATCTTGTAGAAGAGGAGTAAGAAAATTTTGGTTTGATGAGCATGCATTATGTGTAATATCTAGAAGCTTTTGAGAAGTTTAGCTGAGTGATCATTTGTGCATTTTCTTTTACTTGTAGACTGTGTTTTGGGTGTTTATATAGTGCTTCTTAGCTCTCTAGATCAGCAACTCAAAAACAAACTAAAGTAATTGCATTTGTTTCATCTTTAGAGACTTAATCTGATCTAATCAATTGTTTCCTATATCCGAAGTTTCAGGCTCCAAATTTCAGTGCCTTTTAGTAGTCTTGAACTCTGTACTAATCCAATTTGTACTGTTGTTGCAGGTAACACCAAAAGCCCATTTCCAAAATGATCTTGGGTTGGACAGTTTGGACAGTGTTGAAGTTGTCATGGCATTGGAGGAGGAATTTGGGTTTGAAATCCCTGATAATGAAGCAGACAAGATCCAGTCGATCAATCTAGCCGTTGATTTTATTGCTTCTCATCCTCAGGCTAAGTGAAAAGAGAACTAAATTCTTCAGCGTTCATGCGTGCCTCAGCTGTGTTTACAGATTTGGTTAAAGCCTAATAAGAAGAAGTAAAGAAGCAAACAACATTTTCTTTTTGTCATGAGAATGGAGAAGCTTTTGTTTTTGGCACTACTACTCTGGTTTCATAAGTATTAGATGTGTTTCTGCATGAATTACGAGGTATTTCAAGGAACTTTGTTTTACTTGATTTATCTTATTAGACGCATCAGACACTCATTGCATTATTAAACGATCCCTTCAAGTATCGCAGGCTCGTCTCTCATAAAAATCCTCTTTCCTTTATTAGCATTCAATTAAATGGAACATACATCAAGTTAAAAACTATGCAACACAGAGTAAATGTTATAATCTACTACAAAACTCTACAATAGCAAAAGAAAAACAACAGTTGGTAAGAAATACAGTATACTCTTTTTGGGTAAAGTTCTCTTTTAAAATATTTGGACACATTTATAGTCAAACAGTTTCCTGCAACAAGCTTCAAATTCAAAGGAAGCTTCTTTGGAAATTCCCAGAAGAAAACTTGGAAGCCAAACCTTCAGCCATACCCTCGGCATCAAGTTTCACATTCTGTCTCCCGGCAGTAAGATCGTTTTCACGGTCCCATGGCTTCCACGGATGTTTCCCTACCCACTCGTCCTTCTCGGTTTTCTCTTTGGATGATGACAATTTCTTCTTCTTCTTCAGACGGCTTGAAGAAGAAGAAGAGTCTTCTCTGTGCTTCTCTACCAGAGACTTTGCTCTTTTCTCTTTGTTATACTTGTCCACTAGCTCAGCATCCATGCTTCTTTTCATATTTTCTCCTTCGTTTGATGCAAGCGCACTCGCCTTGTTGTATGCCTCCAAATAACTGATAAGAACACAGGAAAGAACAAATATAAGAACAAAGCTATGTAACTTCCACCAAATGACCAAACCTTTGAAAAAATCCACTCATCCCATCAACAATCTGCAGAGACAGCTCTATAAATCCATCCCTAACTAATGGCTATCTAACCAACTCACAATAACTACAATTGCTGCATTCAGTCCTAGGCTAGCTATAGTTGACCTTTAGCTTAAGTTTGAGCAGCTGAACTTCTTTAAAGAGAACCAATGTGTTTTGCTTTTATGACAAAACAACCTCGTGAAATGTAGTTAACAAGTGCGGTAAGGTTGAAAAATTAGTGTGTTCTTACTTCATCTTTGCTCTTTCAGCTTTGTCCATAGGAGTATCAGTCCAGGCTGTAGTGTCTCCACGTCCTTCTCTAGCATTTCTGCTAAACGTAGTTGATTGCTGCACGGCCACTCCAACCTGCGAAAGAAGAACCCCAAATAAGATTTAAAATTTGAACCCTATCCAATAATTCAAAAGCGTTTTCAATCAATTGTGGATCTCTCACCTTTCTTTCAGGAGGCAGAGTGGTCATCCACTCGTCTCTTTTAGGTACAGGTTTAACTTCGGTTGCTGCCAGCAGCTCAGCATCACCTTCCATTGATATGCCTGCAAACCGGAAAAAATCTCCATAACTATTTCATCCCATAAAGGCAAAGAGATTTAGGAGCCTGAATGACAAAGTGATTCATCATCACCTTGTGATCTTCTCCATTGTGCTGCTTCTTGCATTGAACGTAATTCAACCTGCATGGTAAATATACCGGGTTTTTGTAAGTAATGCCAACCGATTTATTCCGAAAGACTACATATATCAATCTGGCAGAATTACAAACCTTAAATGCCTCTTGTTCTTCCTTAAGTTTAATCTTGTCATCCATTGCTTTTCTCTGTAGACATAAATACATTAGAGATATAAAAAGAGGGCAATAAAGAGATGATGGATGGCCACATGATTCAGTAAGTCTCTAAGAGCATATTAAAAAATAATCAGACAGTAGATGATTCATTATCTCACCTTTTCTGGATCTTGTAATTCTTTGAAAGCTTTATTTAGTAAGACAAAAGCTTCCTGGGCTTGGGGATGAGAACATTTGTCTGGGTGAACAAGAAGAGACAGCTTCCAGTACCTATAGACCAGAATTGTCTATATGAATTATGTAACTGATTATTTAAAACAGTGTAAAACGATTGAGAGCAGTTATTGAGTGAATAAAAGTCATTTTTCTCGATTGCAGAAGTGTAACAGAATCCATACCTCTTCTTCATATTATCAGCAGCCATATTGTGATTCACTCCTAAGACATCGTATGGACTATCAGCGTCAGCTTCCATAATCCTGGTCACCTGTTAATGCAAGAAGTATGAGTTGGTATCTAGCGAATACGCTATCCATAAACTTTGTAAAACAAAGAAGTGTATATCTAATGCCAGAAGGAAAACTAAGAACCTCTTCAAATCGCTCTGCCTCATTTGACGATGCAACTTCTGCAACAACAGCTGGTGGAGCAGGTCCAATGAAATATTCTGAATCTTCTTCTAGCTCAGCTTCTCTAAAGCATTTGAATGAATACTTATTAAACGGATTATACCATATAAAATAACAGACGTTAATCAATTGAAAGTACCTAAGTTCAGCTTGAGCTTCTGTTAGCTTTGCTGCTGCAGCAAGTAACTCAGCCGATGGCATTGCAGGTCCAATCACCCTACAATCAAATTATAACACCATCATGTTTCATCCTCTAGAGTCTAGACCAACTTTAAGATCTAATCTAATAACCAATTAATATCAAGCACACTAGAATGAACCACAAAGAGAAAGCAAGAATCACCTTTTCTTTGGACCAGCAACATCATCAGCTGAAGTCGATCCCAAACCGTTCTCATCTGGCGTACCCTTCTCAGTGTTCTTCAATGGGGCAGAATCATCAAGGTTTTTCTCAACTTCTTCTTCGCCGCCTTTTATAAGATGCCCCACTACATCTAAAGAAGGAGAAGCACCGGGTGGCAATAAAAAGACTCTATCCCCACGTTCCTTAAACTTCAAAGCAAGAAACAGCTTCTTCAACCCCTTCTTCAATGCGCTCTCGGAAATACCCTTTATATCAACCGCTTGCCCATCATCTATCATTTTCAAAAGCTACAAAAAAATGTATAAAACTGGAAACATCAGAACATCAAGACATTGGACGCATAGCACTAGCTATGAGTTCAGGGTTCACCACAAATTCCACTACTCATAAACCTAACCTATCTAGAGTAAAGAAGAATCACATCACCTGTTTCAAATCATTGCCAACATTAGGAAACTCCAAAAGCATCTCCTTTACCACAGTTTCAGGATCATCCTCTTGATCAGAGAATGAATCAGAACCAGAGTAAGACTCAGTATCCGACTCATAATCACGCTTCTTAGTCTTCTTCTTCTTATTCTTCATATCTCTCCTCTTTCTCTCCTTCCTCTCAATCTTCTTCCTCTTCTTCTCCTTCTCCCTCTTCCTCCGTTTCTCTCTCTCATAACTTCCTCCGTCACTCTTTCGCCGCTCCTTTTGCTTCTTCCGCCGCTTTCTAGAAGACGAATCAGACTCGTCGGAGCTGTATGACGAAACAGACGACGACGATGTTCCTGAAGATGGAGTATCGTCTCCTGAATCAGCATCTCTCTTCCTGTGCTTACCCATTTTCAATCCCTGAATCAGATTTTCCAAAACCAATCAAGAGCCAAAAATCCCTCAATCACCAAATTGAAACGTGTAAATAAGCTATTACCTGTTCTCCACTCCTCCGGCACCGTTTAGAACGAGAATTAACTTTCCGGCGGAGTATTCCGTCGTAAATGTCTGTTTGTTCGCCTTTAGGTCGTCGTTGTCTACAGTCTGCTCGTGGAAGAAGAGATGAGCGAAGATCGACACAGGAAACTACGTCGTTTAGGATTTAAAAACTAGCAAAAATAAAAATAAACCGGTTTAGTTTACATGCTATGGGCTATTTTTTAAATTGCTAAAGGCCCGTTTAGGCCCGTTTAGGCCATTTTATAAAATTACAATCCTAAAACATTTAATAAATTAACTAGGACCGGATGGACGGATTTAATTGTTTTTAGTTAAAAACAAATTTAGTTATAAATAAAAATTACCTCAAAAATTAAAAATATAGAACTGTTTTAGTTAGAGAAAAATTTATTTATATATTCGTTATTTTGTCTTAATACAGTAATTTACATTTCGGGGGGTATTGAAACAGTGATTTTTTAAATTTTTGGTTTTTTGTTAAAATCACATGTTATTCAATTAGTGATTTTAAAATCTCTTCCCAAATTTCATGTTATTGAAACTGGAATTTATATAAAATCACTTCTATTAATTCCAAATCTCTTGTTATTCAATCAAGAATTTATAAAAACCATAGTAAATCCACTGTTATTCAAACTTGACAAAAATTTTTAAGAAAAATACTGAAAATAGATTTGGAGAGACTTTGGACACTTTTTTAGTGCAAAAATAATAACAAAACAATACCACCTCTAGAGGTGGTATTTGGTTAAAAAGAAAATCCACAAAAAGCATACTAACGACCACTTTTTCTCTTGGATCAAGAATCATGTCTACGGCATCTTTCCACTCTCCCTTCAATAGTGCAGCTCCAACATGGTGGGTTGGTACTGAACCACTTCCAAAACGCTATCACACATACAAATGTGAGAAGTTGGTCTTACATTTTCAGACATCATAAGCAAAACATAATCCATCATGTTTTCAAAGCAAGGCTCTCAATCTGTGTCTTACCTTATAATTGTATGTTCTTATCTTTTCTGAACGAGCTCCAGTCCCAACCTGTTTCAGCAAGAATCGACATAGAGCAGAATAAAATGAATACTCGATGATGAACTTGTGTTTAGAAAGACTGTGCATAGCAAAATGAAATGGACCTGAGATTTCCTTTCATTCCGTATCTTCTCTTGTTGTTCCCTTACTTTTATTTCATACCTATATATATACAAATATAATGTATCAAAAAGAGAGGACTAAGGTGGGACTTGATAGAGGAAGAAGAAGAAGAGCAGAGAGTTTGCTCCTTGAATGTTGCTTACAGTTTTGCTCGTAGAAGCTGGAAAGCACATTTATTAATAAAAAGAGGAATGTCGTTGACTTCTTCTTTTTTTTTTTACTAAAATTCTCCCAAATCCTTTCAATTATCTCACCAAATCACTAATGATTTTTCTTTTTTTTAAAAAAGAAATCAAACAAATCAACCCAACCATCCTAAAATTTTACTCAAATCACTTCAAAACCTAAAATATAGAAATTCCACCAAACCCTTCCAAATATTTAATTCAATACACCCCCCTTCTATACTTTAAATTTATTGTAACGTTTATTATAATAATCTAGTAAAGTTAAATTATTAATTACCAAAGTTTTGCTAAATATTTGTCATTATTGCCCAAACGTGATTTTGCATTCTCGCCAAAAATAATTTAACAATTTTCTTTTAAAAAATTTTAAATGCAAATTTTTTAAATCGTCATCTTATTTACATATATTAACCAATTTACAATTTACTTCACCACTAAAAAAATGTATTTCCGGGTTGGGAGGAGACGGTAGCTGCGATCATAGGACTTACGGGGGATACCAACAGAGACATCCTACTCCGGCTTTGCTTCCAAGTGACAATTTACTCCATTTGGCGAGAACGGAACGCTTGGATTCACGGTACCGGCTACTTGACAACCCAACAAATTAAATAGTTCGAAACATGGAGAAGCTTACTCGCAACCGAATCTCCTCGCTTGATTTCAGCAAACCCACAACTCTGCCAGCTAATGCAACGCTGGTTCATGGTTCGCCCATAACCTCTCTTGCAAGAAACGTAGCCAATCGTCTCTAGCTCTGTTTTCTCTATTTATGCATGGTTCAATTGGTCTCTCTGTTTTATAAAGACCTCTGTTTTTTTGCATTCTCGTAGTTGATACTATATGAGGTTTGTACATATACCTTTCAGTATCCGTTTAATTAATTACACATTTAAACAAAATAAAAAGTGTATTTACATCCAATTATTTTTTATCGTTGAAGTATGCTCCTAATCACTTGTAACACCCCAAATTTGAAGAAAATGAAGAATCAGATTTTGGGTTAAATTATTCAATTTAAAACTGTCGGATTGCAGGAAGATTTCTGATCGATTCAAAAGTTTGAACCAAAATCTATGAATAGGCAAAAGTTTGAGGACTAAAGTGCAAAAGAAGAAAATTAGGGATACACTCGAGTTTATGCTTTCCGAAAACGAAGGGAGAGTTATTGGCAACTTAAATCTTGATCTTTCAACCCTGATGTTACGTATATATATGCGTTTTGAAGCCCCAAAGATTTAGATGCCTATTCTCTTGTCAATTGGAGATTTTTGGTGAGTTTCCAGACCCTTCCTCATCAACTCCGATTTGAAAATTGTGGGCATCTTGTGATCAAATTTTGTTGTGGCTTAGGTTGATCGTGCTTCTCCGTATGAGTGCTTTAGTTCTGGGTTGTTTTCAGCTTTGGTAGAAGAATTTGGTAAGTCTCATCTTCTTCCTTCTTCAATTTTTCTCCATGGAAGTGAATTTCAAACTCTTTAATGGTGGATTTCTTTTTAGGAAGAATTAGAACTCGATCTATAACTTGTTAGAAAGCTCACGTTCCTAAGAATCCAATTGGCCTCTTAATACAGTTGTGACAAATAGTTATCATCAATATAAGTTCTATTATATAGCATATGGTCGGAGAATATATGATCTTTTTTACCACTTTTTTACCTAAAAAAAAGCTTTACAACTAGAACGAAGTTGAAGCAATAGTGGTGTTTTTGAAGTTTTTTTTGTGTTTTGTGAGAAAATATGAGACTATCTATTTTTTTATATAGAGGTGAGTATATAGAATTATTTTTCTTCTAGGATTAATAATTAATTTTATAATTTCCTTAATTAACTTATTTTATTAATTAATTGTATAATTTCTTAAATCTTTTTTTAAAATTTTAAAGAAAAGTAATATTTTTCTTTCAGAATTAGTAACTTTAAATTAGAATTAGTAAATATTTTTTTAATTTCTATTTTTATATAATAAGATACAAATAGATTCCTTATAATTATCTTTTTTTACATTTTTAATTTTTTTTTATGTAACATATGTATAGTTTCCTTGTAATTATCTTCTTATATTCTCTAAATTTTCTAAATTATAGTTTACAAATATCTTTTTATATTTTTAAATTTTATAAAAGAAAATTTTTACATGCCTCTAAATTGGACACATGGCACGATCCTATGAGATACTAACGTTGAAAACCATACTTTATATAATAAGATAATTTTGATCGATTATTCCTACTAAAATTTTGATATATTATCCCAATTTTTCTCCTTTTGCACTTTAGTCCTTATTACAATAATATATCAAAATTTTATTCTAAAATATATAATATATAAATTTTGTACTAAATGAAATTCAACCCGTGCTATAGTACGAGTAATGATCTAGTGAACAGACAAATCAATACAATAAAAACAACAAAAGTCTCTCCAGTGCTGACACCTCAGCTTTTTGGAGTGTTCTGAAAGTGACACCTCAGTAAAATCGAAACCCAGTCAGAATATTTCAAATAATACAGCTCAGTTTTGTCTTCCAGTAATATCATTCTATTTTTCCACGTACTCTTTCTGATCAAATTTCAAAATAAATATTTGTTTAGGCCCAACCAAAGTAATAGCCCACTTAATAACCAACTTTTTTTTTTTGACGTCTGAATTTATTATTTATTGCAAATTATGAGAACTGTTACATAGACGATTCTACAACGGACAATTCCTTCCGACCCTTATTAGATCCACGCATACGACACTTCTTTCTTCATGCTCTTGATAGATACCTTCGATGATTCACGACGTGACGACACTTCCTTCTCTACGTAGAATCTTGGCGAACGGCTATAATTGTACATCGCTGGAGATCTCATGCACACTTGTCTCCATTAATCTGCAAATTGGTAAATAAATCGCAGTATCTGGGACTCGAACCCCAGACCTCTTGGTGTAGAAGCATTAATTAACCCTTAGTCAACCAATGGGCCAAGGGGGCTTCCACCTTAATAACCAACTTACAAGACAAAAATATCTAAAACCCTTGGATTTTAAAAATGTCGTAGGTAAACCTCGGAAAATAACTCTACTGCCGGCGACCGATCTTTCCACCGTGGAATCGTGGTTGCCTCGCCGTACAGTCTCTTCCAATTGTGAAACCTCTGCTGCTTATGCCTCCGCTCCTGGCCGAGTACATAATGGTTTGTTGATATTGTAGATAGCTAGTGGAATATGAGCAGACACTGTAGGGGCAAAAGGGTTCTTGGCTTCGGCGTTATCTGGTGGTCAATCGCCACAATTCTCACTCCTGTAGCTGCTAAACTCGGCCTTCCATACTTGCTTGTTGTTCGTGCTTTCATGGGAGTTGGAGAGGTTTGTTAATTGTGATTACTTTTAATGATGTTAGATATCAATCTCGGATTTGTGTATGTCGATAAGGAGAAGTTAATCTCATTGGTGTTCTCCAGGGTGTTGCAATGCCTGCTATGAACAATATATTGTCGAAGAGGGTGCATGTGCAAGAGAGAAGCAGATCACTCACGCTTGTTTACAACGGAATGTACCTTGGATCTGTCACCGGTTTAACAATCTTCTCTACCGGTTAATTAATTTGGTTTATGTAAACCGTTTTCTTTTGTTGGTTTGGATACAGAGCTGTTGAGTATCTCCACGAGAGTTGTCGTCCTCCGGTTATCCATAGAGATATTAAGTAGTCAAATATTCTATTTGATTCTTCCTTCAACGCCAAGGTAAATAACTTGAATCATTGTTGATGATTCTGTTGTGAATTTGTTTCCTACACTAAAACAGAAACTGTTTTAAAATTAACAAAAGGCATGAATTTAAAAATTAGTAAGTCTCACTAAAAATTTCAAATGTGAATAAGCTGTGTCTACATAATGTGTTTCAAAAGGAAATATGTGGCTAACACAAAATTAAACAAACTTCACTTAAACAATAGTGCATATAGTCTGAGAAACGGAAAATTTCTTTGTAGATGAAACAACCATCACATACGTGATCAAAATCTCCAACAACGCACTCGTCATCAACCTTAATTTGAGTGAGGAGCATATCGTATTCTCGGTATTGCCTCACGTTTAAATCCAGAATTACCTCACCACCGTTTTTTTGGCATTGTCTAACAGCTTGAAATCCTTGATTTTTCCAAAGTTGGGTGATAGTTGGATCCTTCATCTATTTTCCCTTCACCGATTAGAATCATCCCGTAAACATACATTGCTTCGGAATGAGTAGCTCTAGCCACGAAAGAGATCTTAGCAATACCTGTAGCAATTTCTTTTCTGAAATAGTAATCTATGAGACCATACAAGAAGATAGCGTGAACATTCCCATTTTTTGCACAATCAACTAAAATTTTGAAATTTTTAGGAATCTCATTCCATGCTAGTGGAAATACTTCAGTGAGATTAAGATTCTTCCACACGTCTGGAAATTTGGAGATATGAAAGAATGCTTTGCATGAAGTAAGGGAAGATACGAAGTCAAGAGCAGAAGATTCTCCAACCTTACCAAGTATGACAACTAGCATGTCATCAGGAAGGAAATAGTTAGAACTGGCTGAAAACACTTTTTACTCATTATTTAGTTTTTGATATTTGAATTGATGTAGAAGTGTATGCCTTTGGTTCTATTTATAGCAAAATATTTGATTATAATTATCTTTCCCCGAAGATAACGAAGCCACAAAAGAAAATTGAGCGGGGAACAAATCGTATAATAATTTCTTATAAAACAATGCATTCAAATACAAAAAACAAGATATGCTATATAGAATTTGAATAAAAAGCATTTACCTCATGCATTGTGTTTGTCTCCTCCACAATAGGGAAACACCAAAGACTTAACCGGAGTTGCTAGAGACGCCGTCCCGTTCACCTGAAACATTTAAAGCTCATCGATGTTCATTTTAAAAAATCACAATTTCAAAAATCAGCTTCTCAATAGAAATACCTCTGTTTGAATATCTCCATCGTTTTCAATTCATCTCAAATTTGTTTTGGGAATAATTTGAATACCTTCATTTATATTTTGCATTTTTTTTTGTATTTGTTTATGTTGGTTATGATTAAATCAAAAACCGGTTGAAGAGAATGTTGGGTCTTGAAGAGAATGAGCTTCTAAATTAGGAACGTGTGCAACCATGGTAGGGCCATTATTATTATATGGTTGTTGCGGAAAGCTGCCTAAATGGATGCAAGGCTCTGGTTGAAAAGAAGCTTAAGATTGCTGCTGCTCTATTTCCAAATCAACAGTCCTGTTTCTTTGTCCCATCTCGTTTGCTGCAGAAGCCCTCTGATATAATTTGATCCATAAAAACATCAACAATCATACGGTAACAGAACAAACTATATGGCTGTGTAAGAAACCAAACTTCTTGATTCATAGAACCAACCAATGCAACATTATTACATCTCAAGCTGATACTAAAAACTAAGCTATCACATATTTTTTTTGGTAAGCAACTAAGCTATCACATTGTAATCTGTATATGTCAACTTCCGTATTTATGGATTTACATTGTGCATTCTCAAACTCATGGTAATAGGGTAAAGCCAAGATCATTTTCATTAAATAGCAAAAAAGACTGAAACTTTATCAAAAATAATAACAATTCTTCAAACACCAAAGAAAAAAGATCAAAACTGTATTACATAACAAAAACAGGAAACTAACCCACCATGCCTAACTACAATCAGAACAATCTTCTAATGCAATATTCAGCAAAATCAGGAACAAAACTCTAACCTTGAGAACATTAAGATTGTGAGAAAAAGCTTCAATTTTGGCTATGCAAACAACAGCAAACAAAAGACAAAGACTTTGCTATTTTTTCAGAGAATCCGAAACCAAAAAACTCCCTGCTAGATAAACAAAAAAAAAACAACAATCGGAGATTGAAATCATAAAAACAAAATAACCGAGAACAATGCATTTTCTTCGGATAAAGTTAATGCTAACATAATTCACAATTAAAACAATAAACCAAAAAAAACCCACCAACTAAAAAATGATTTATTTATCCCCAGGATAAAAGAAACTGGGAATAAAAAAATGAAGAAGCTAGAGAAGCCGATTATGGTGATGACTAAAAGAAATAATTACCTGATTTTAGAGGTTTAATCAGGGATAGAGAGAGATAGGGATCCGAAGCAGAGAAGAGAGACGTCGGTTTCTTCATTTTAACTTCTTTTTTGCTACAAAACCTGAATCCACTAAGAATTGAATTATATATACACTAATTGATGATCAAAAAATCTTCACGTTTCTTTATATTCTTTTTGGTCATCTCATGAGGTTTTTGTTAGACATAGGATTAGTTCTTGAACCAAAATCCACAAATTTCTTATACGAAATGCTGCTTATTTATTTATTTATATATTTATATAAAGACTACACGTTTGTTTGAATCATTATTGATGAAAATTAATATTATACAATGATTTTTATGAAACAAAGTTATAGAATTTATATTGAAATGTAAATTCAGCTAATATTTGAAGCTTAACAAACATATATTCAAAAATATACCCCGCGGCGGAGCGCGGGTTTCGCTCTAGTAAGTCTAAATACCATGTTAATAAATATATATGAGAAGAATATTTGTATGAAAAATATTTTTAACTTTATTGTTATATGTAATTATATTTAGTCGAACCATTTGGTTTTTTAAGCTTCTATAAAAATTTATGCAAAAGTAGTACGCGTGACTACATTTACGTCTTAATCAAACAATGTAAATGTTGAAAACCCAACAACGGCCTGAGTTATATTTACGCGGGAGGACGTAAATGTTGAAAATTCAATAAGAATTTGAGTACCTTAAAAATATCCATTTCGTTTTCAACTTATTGTGAGAGGTCTTGAATCCTCCTCTCTGGTCATTTGATTTCTAAGTAAAATCTTTTTTTTTTTTTGTAGTAGAAAAAACAATTCAGGTTTAGAGATGGATTGGTGGTGGAGGAAGAAGAATAAGAAGCTAATATTGGAGAGAGGTGCGACGGTGTTAAAAGATCTGATCGAATTAGGCCATGGCAAATCCAATCCCATCAAATTCTTCTCAGCTGATGAGATCCTCAAAGCCACCACCAATTTCAGCGACTCTAATCGTGTTTCTCGATTAGTTTATCCCTTCAACTGGTATTCAGGTAAGAACGAGAACCATCCCATGATACTCATCAAGAAAGATGTTGGCTGGTGGAGTGGCTTGAGAGTAGATCTTTTGTGCCGCGACATAGCAATGTCATCGATGGTGAGTGGTCATAAAAACTTCATGAAATTGGTTGGATGTTGTCTTGAGTTTGAAGATCGTGTCATGGTTTATCATGGTGTTAAAAAACATTACAAATTAGATATAAGGGAACAGACGTGGAAAGGGAGAATGAAGATAGCAGAAGATATCGCTACTGCTTTAGCTTACCTTCACACTGCCTTCCCAAGGCCCGTCATATATAGGTTTTTGTCTCTTTGGAATATCTTATTGGATGAAGATGGGGTCGCCAAGCTGACTGATTTCTCTTTCTGCGTCTCAATCCCAGAAGGAGAAACATTTGTCCGTGTTGACAGAGCAACAGAGGGATTATATAGTTTCTTGGATGATAATTACATTAGCAGTGACGTAGTCTCAGAGAAAACAGATGTATTTGCCTTTGGAATGTTTATAGGTCTAAGGTTTCTATTAGGAATCGAAGACTTTTTGGAGCTTTATCTAGAAGAAGAAGAAGAAAGTGAAGGTGGAGGTTCTGATATTGATTATGAATTTGACAGTAAGATGAAAAGACATGCTCGAAATTTGCTGTCAAAATTAAAGGAAGACCGAAGAATAGAAGAGATTGCAGATCCAGAGATGGGTAAAATTTCAGAACAAGAGTTTTGTCAAATGAAAGCTTTCTTAAAGCTATCACGGAGATGCATTGGTCCTAGGGAAGAAGTTCCAACGATGGTGGAAGTGGCCAAAGAACTTAAGAAGATCCAAAGATCTCTTAATATATAACGACGACTCTTTTTCTCCTTCAGGTGAAACCCGATTCTAACTTTCCCCATGACGTTTCTTAGTTACATTCATGTTTGTTTGTATTATCAAACTTTTGCAAGATCTCCCCTTAGTGATTGTGTCTGTGTGTTTTTGGGTTTGATCGATACTTCTGTTTTCGTTTATGTTATCAAGATATGTTATGATACATGTGAATCTTGTATATCGATAATATTTATTTTCTAAAGTTTACATAGTATCAGAAACCATTGTTTTCATTATCTAGTGTCTGATACACGTATTCACATTTATTAAACTGATAATCAAGTATCTTACCGCTCTTAAATCTTCAATCTTTTGTCTAAATAAGATGATTCCTCTCATGGCCTGTAAACGACTTGACTTCCCTCAAATTTACTAACAAATTCAAACAACAAAAATTAAATACAAATTGACAAACATGTGGTTGGACAGGTCAAAAGTGATCAAAACAAGGTATGAAGCTTCTAAATGTCTTTTGTTCTTGATATGTCATGAAGACAAGAATTTTGATTTCTCATTTGTTGCGTAGAAGAAACACCGATTGAGGATTAAAATTAAAAGTTACATGAAACCAAATGATGAAAATATGGTTTACATGAAGATTTGTTGAATCATCATCTCTTACCAGCTGCAGCTACAACAACAAAAGCTAACAATCAGATTTAAATCTTATAACTGACTTCAACCTTGTTGTGAGTTATAAGATCGACGCATGTCAAAGTTAGCTTTCAGATTTAAATCTTATAACTCACTTCAACCGTCTTCAAAATTGGCTGTCAAAAGTAAAGGGAGACCGACGCATGGATGAGATCGCAGATCCGAAGATGCTAGAAAAGATGGGTCAAATTTCAGAACAAGAGCTTCGTCAAATGCAAGCTTTCTTGATGCTCTCACTGAGATGCATGGGTCATAAAAGGGAAGTTCCAACGATGGTGGAAGTTGCCAAAGAACTAAAGAAGATACAAAGATCTCTTCATAACGACTCTTCTTCTCCTTCAGATGAAACCATATTCGAAAAATGTGCTGAAAACTAGTTACATTCATGTTTGTTTGTATTAAGATATTACCAAACTTTGGTCAGATCTCACCTTAGTGCTTGTGTCTGTGTTTTGGGTTTGATCGATCCTTCTGTTTTCATTAATGTTATCAAGAGATGTTATGATACATGTTACATTCATGTTTGTTTGTATTAGGATCCACTATCAAACGCAAGGCTGATCTCACCTTGGTGAGTGTGGTTTGGGTTTGATCGATCCGTCTGTGTTTGTTTTTGTTATGTTATCAAGAGATGTTATGATACATATGAATCTCGTATAGATAAAATTTCTATAGAGATATAACACATGTATTCACATTTATTGAAAAGATAATAAATATCTTACAAATATACGAGATTAACAAAGATGCTATCAAGTTCGAAGATTTTTTATTTCATATTTGTTGAGTACAAATACACCGACCTAGGATTAAAATTAAAAGGTACATAAAACCAAATGATGACAAGATGGTTCTACATGAAGATCTGTTGAATCATTATCTCTTAGCAGCTGCAGCTACAACAACATAAGCTAATAACAATCAGATTTGAATCTTATAACTCACTTCTAAGACGTATATCTTCCTAAACCTCGTTGACATTTCCACATAAATTACGAATTCAGTTAATTCCGCGTGACTTTTAAGTTACAACCAAATAATATAAATCCACAGCTGCGAAGATAGCCAAACAAATATATAAAATGTATCCTCGTGCGATCATAAGATTTAAAGACTGCTCGGTAAAAAAAAGAAATTTGTTCATCGTAATTGGGCTGTGGTCTACCTTTGATTGCTTTGGGAAAAGTAAAAGTGGAATCATCTTCTCCTAGCAGCTGGTTGCATTTGTGCACCTCCTGCCTGTCCACCTGCGGGTTCTTCAGCCATGTTTGATGCTTGTGTTACGGCGTTCATCACTACGAGTCCCAGCGGTATCAAATACATCCACTGGTGTATCATAAGAAATTTACATCAAGACCTAAAGCAAAAGGAATCATCAAAAGATCTTTATTGTACTACTCACATATTTCGCCCAAAATGATCTCTCTGGTGGTGGTTCAACTTCTCCCTCTACATTCTCACTGCCTAGAATCTCCTCAGTGAATATTGGAGTTCTGTGAAACAGTCAGGTAAGGATAAGATAAAACATTAGTTATTGGGCTAAGGGGTGGAGGCAATGGTATCTATTGATTGATATAACTTGATGAACTGACAAAAAGATTTATGTCTATAGAACACATTTCGAATATAGATATGCAGGCTCATGCAAAGTTAAGCCATTTGATGCAATAATTATCCTACCTTGGTGCCTGCTCACTGCTTTTCAGAATTGTGTGAGAGTTAAACGACCATTTTGCTGGCTATAGTAAACAAAAAAGAAAATCATAGATTAGATCGCATAGATAATCAAAAGTCAGAAGCTCTTACGAAACTGTAACCTTCTTCCTTCTGAATATAGGGTTTCAGAGTTTAAGTAGACAAGAGATGTGATAGAACCCAAGGTCGGATTCTATTGGAAAATATCACTATTAGTGACACTTAGAGAGACCAGCGAATCTCCTACTTTGTTTACAAGAGGAAAGTCAATTAGACTCGCACAAACAAAAATCACAAAACATGGTAACAGACTAACAGTCACCCAACACTAATCACTTCAAACCACACCACAAAATCACACAATTATGGAATGTTTACATCCTAAGAGCATACTCTCACATGTCTTATCTTCTGATGGTATTTCCGCACAAAAGTTTCTGCGGATCAAACAAGATATTACAGATAGTCCATTTATGCTGAAACTACCTAGGCAAGATAGAGAAAGAGGATGCAATACTGTACTCTAGAATATGACTCAAAATATATTTAATCACAGAAAATATTTTAGATCACAGAAAACATTGGTGAATGGAAAGATAATGACTCAATTACAACATCTTCATTCATAATTTTATCAGTATATCAGAATCTAGACCGAAGGCAAAAAGGATCAGTCCATGTCCAATTTATCTCAGTTAGAGTTTAAAATAGAAGAGAAGCTGGGATAATAGAGTTCACTTACAAGTTTCAACTGTCGAGGATATTGACACGCCCCAGGAGAACCATAACTAACTGCCAAGATGTTGGCACCTTCCTGCAAGCGGAGACAGTATAGCAATGAGCAAGTAAACTAACCGAGATGAACATGGTTTTGAACTCTATTCATAGTCCCAACTTTCTCTGTAATACACTCACGTAGTAGTTAAAATACCACGGCGCAAACTAAACTTTGAGCTCAACAAACGTTTATACCAAAAAAAAAGGGCATTACCATGTGTATAATGAAATGCTCATCCAAGCCATCCCGTGGTAGACATCTCTGCAATCAAACAAGTATATTGTTTTAAAATTAGACACATAACCTGATGGAAAAGTGGGAAAAGGCAAGAAGGGTGTCTAAACGAGTGTTGTCTTTGTCAGTCTACCCTAGAAACAAATTTGTATGTGTTTTACAGAACGACTAACCATTTCATACCGATCCAATAATATAAACACGCTCTAATATCTCGAAAGAGTTGAAAAAAATTAGATTATTACTAGTAAGCTGTAGCCTACTAGGAGTTCAATGAGTGAAACTAAATGAACTAATCTTTCAGCCAGCCACCACGGTTACAAAGAGTCTTTTATATAGACTAAAACAAAGCCTGTAATTTACAGCTCCAGACATGCGAAAGCACTAGTAAACAATCAAAGAAATCAACCTTAAAGGTTGATATAGACTTACAGCTCTCACTGATGCAATCACAAACTCTCTCCCTGGTGGACTGACCACATTAGATGGAAGTCGAATCCGATAAAAGTCATCTCCTTTCAGCAGATTCTACAAATACATTCCAACAAAAAAAGGCATTACATCTCTCCATTCCAAGGAAATTAGAGAAACAACTGATACAACAATAACATTAGAACATTACCTTGAACGCATCTTTCTCTTCAGCAGAAAAATCATTCCTAGAGAATCGCAGCTTCGTTAATGTCTGCATCCACACAAGATCAACTCTAGTTAATTACTGAATTAAATATCAGATAATTTAACAATCTTAATTACATCAATTCACTTCAGAGCAAAGCCAATTCCAGAATTTGCAGATTAAACTTGATAAGATCGAAGTAACATGAATAGATTCGATCCAAAAACCTAACATCAATAAACCGAATCTCGATACCTTTCCGCCATGACTCCAGGTTTTGAGACGAGCGGAAAAAGTACCGGCGGGGGAGAAATCGGAGTCACCGAAAGCATGTTCGAGAGTAAATTGGACTTTGGAATCCAAATCGGTAGGATCTGAGTATCTTCTCCGGATAGTTGGAGTCTGTTGCTGCTGCTGCGGCGAAGAAGAAGAAGATGTGTGAAGATCGGTGGAGCGAGGCTTTGCTCCTTCTAGACCAAATTCATCGTCGTCAACGAGGAGTTCGTCTGATTGGAAAGCGATGGATGAGGAGAAGATGAGAATGGAAAGGAAGAAGAGAAGTGTGAGCTTCGCCATTGTTGCCGGCGATCTCAGTTTTTTTTGTTGTGTGTAGATTTAGCAGAGTAGTTGTGCGAGGGTCGCTGAGTCCGATATATCGATCGAGTTTTGCAAGTTTTTGAGTCTTTAACGAAACTGAATTAATAAATAGAAGAAGAAGAAAAAAAAAAGCTTTATCCCAAATATTGTAAAAGAAAAAAAAATGAGATATATTTTTTTGGTAGGAAGAAAAAGAAAAAAAAAATGAGATATATTGTTGTTTTCTAAATTTTGTTTTATTGTTTTAGTATTTTGTTCGATAGATTTATTTGTTATACAATTTTGTTCTAGGCGTTCCATTATGACCATCGTCTCCGTCGTATTCGGAAGTGTTTTATGAGATTCTGTTTTTGATCTTTATTTGTCGGGTTATGAAGTCTTAGTTAATTGGTTTCGAGAAATCATCTCTTCTGATAGAAAAAAACAGATGTTATCGATAGGGTGGCCATGGGCAGTAATGATAAATTGGATTCACAGTTTCTTCTAAAGAAAATGTCTTCTTTGGTACTTGTCAAGTGTTTTTCTTCGAATTTTAAGTTTGTGTGCTTCCTTAGTTTTTTTTTCGATTACTTTCGATTTTGGCTTTAAAATTTCTTGTTTGTAATGTGTTTATGTTTCCTTACATAGATCTTAGTCTTCGAAAAATATTCATGTTTTCCTCCGTCTTAGTTTCCGAGAACTTTTCTTTCGTCCGACAAGTTACAAAGGTCTAAATTTTTTGTGTGTTTACTTCTCGACAATATATATATATATATACTAGATCATCACCCGTACTACAGTACGGGTTGAATTTCATTTATTACAAAATTAATAAATTTTATGTTTTAGAATAAAGTTGTGATATATTATAATAGTAAGTGAAAAATAATATTTTTTTGTCAGTCCCTATATATAATATTAGAATGAATATATTTTTTTTTTCTATAGTATTCAATTATGGATATTTTTTTTAAGATATGTAAACGGAAAATAAGATTATTTTTTAAAAAATTAATATTGTTTGAAAAATGAGTTAATTTATGTTAACAACCACAAAATGAGAGTGCATATAATTTAGTTAGATCAAAAATTAAAATATCATAAATAAATTGCATCTAAAACGTAGATTATTTTGAATTATTTAAGAAAATTAGCTATTATTTTGAATTAATTTAGAAAATTATTTTTTCAAATTCTGATTCATCGGTTGTTAAAATAGAGATTTGTTTGAGCTAATTACGGAATTTACCAATTATTCACATAATCAAATATGTTATGAACATATATTTGGTATATAATAATACCAAATTCAATCCGTGTGTGGAGTCTATATTTTCATTTTACAATCCCTATGAAAATATTGCGGCATAATCTATTATTTATTATTTTCAAAATTGATTGCAAAATCAAATTTTCAAATATTTAGAAGTGTCAAACCTTATTTAACTCATCTCATCATAAAATCTTAAAATGCCGTCAGTTATAAGGATCATAACTTTCTACCATATAATACATTACATTTAACCCGCCGCCTACTATAAATATTTTAAACATATCTTTTTAGAAAATCAAATTAATGTATTTATAATTTTTTATCTTTTTAATCTATTAAATATTTATGATATTCTTTAATATAATAAATTAAACTTTTTTAAAATGTTCCAAATTAAAATCTTTAAAATTTTTTATTGTAGTATGTAAAATTATGAATTTTTTTAAAAATGATATGAAATTAAATATAATTATTCAAATAGTTATAAGGATCATAACTCATTTCATCATATAATATATTATATTCAACCCGCCGCCTATTATAAATATTTTTTTCAAAAAATCAAATTAGAGTATTTATACTTCATAAATTTTTGATCTTTTTTTTTTTCGTCGAAACATGGATTATATTGATGAATTAACAAAGTCAACATACAACTGTTCAGTAAGCCATGGTGGCGGATACAAACTATCAGAGAAAAAAGATGTTTTTAAACAACCAAGCTTTGCTAGCAAATGAGCTATCTCATTACAAGACCTTTTAGTAAATAGGAAACGTATTTCTTTAAATTTCGAAGCCCAGAAAAGAATATCTTGATGAATGCCGTGTATGGAGATGTCATATGATTGGCCATTGCATATCTTGACGAGTTCCGCACAATCTCCTTCAAATATAATCGAGTGAAAGCCTCTAATCCATGTCTGTTGCATTGCTACCAGTAGTGCTTTAGCTTCTGCTTCCAAGGGTGAGATGGCTTTATGTGTCCGTGTAGCTCCCCAACTTCTTGCTCGTCCATCATTATCGCGTATAACCCAACCTCCCGTTGCAATATTTGTATTTGAATCAAAGCCTGCATCAAAATTGCACTTAATAAAACCTAATGGAGGGCGTTTCCAAAACTGCTCCGTCATGTGATGAATCCCTGTATGAGGATCGTTATGTGCTCTTTCGGTGTTGGTAATCCATTCGTTGACGTCCGCTTGTGCTCTTATCACCACCTCCGTTGGACTGTCCCTTTTTCCCCGGAAGATGTAATTATTGCGTGACTTCCAAATGTGCCATAGTAACCATAATGGTTTCAGCTTTTGATCTAAAGATAAACCTTGTACTTTTTGTAGTTCTAAAACTGTGCCGATATTAATTTCGCAATCCATCGATGGTGATTGTAAAGAATAAGCAGGTACATTTGAAAGCCTCCATATCATTGTTGCATAAGGGCATGTGAACAGAACATGATTTATAGTTTCATCAGCTAGTCCACATCGTGGGCATTGGGGATCCAGTTTCATACCACGCGTGTTCAATTGGTTGATTGTTGGTAGTGCTTTGGAGAGAATGCGCCAGATGAAGTGTTTTATTTTAGGCACGGTGAATAATTTCCAGATACTCTGTTTCATGTGTACTGAGCCATACGGAGGATTCGGTCGTCGGCTTGAATAATGAGGTTCATGTGTTGCGAGCCAATAACCCGAACGGACTGAATATTCTCCGGATTTATTGTAATGCCAAACAATCTGGTCTGTTATTACTCTTTGAGGTATATGTATCTGTTTTAAACGATGGTGGTCCTCCGAAATAATGCAGTTGGAAATAGCATTGTCATTCCAAAATCTATAAGAACCATGATTTGAAATCAACTCTTTGACTAACAAATTGGGAACAGAATCCTTATTTCGAATCGGTCGCGGTGGATGAGACGGTATAATGTTGTCAATTCCAATTCGTAGTGTCTCTCCATCACCAATGACATATCTTGACCCTTTTTTTATTATATCCAAACCTGCCAATATTGAAGCCCATCCATATGATTGTTTTACACATTGCTTGGCATTGATAAGTTCTCCGTCACGGAAGTAGCGGGCTTTCATAATTTGAGCAAATAAAGAGGTCGGATGTCTTATAAGTCGCCAAGCTTGTTTTGCCAGTAAAGCGTCATTAAATTTTGCAAGATCTTTGAAACCTAGACCACCTTCTTTCTTCGAATATTGCAGGCGCTTCCAAGCAACCCAGGGAATTCCTCTATCATGGTTTCCTTTTTCCCACCAAAACCTCATAAGGACAGATTCGATCTCAGAGATCACGCCAAGAGGTAGTTTGAAACAGGACATTGCGTATACGGGCATTGAAAGTGCCACCGATTTGAGTAAAATTTCTTTTCCCGCTGTTGATAAATATTTTGCACTCCAAGTAGAGGTTCTTTGTTTGACGCGAGCAATGATGTAATCGAACATTTCTTTTTTCTTCTTTCCAAACTGCTCCGGTAATCCTAGGTACTTCCCACCACCGCCATGATTTGATATGCCAAGGATTAACTTTAAACGATTTTGGACGGTGCCATTGATTCTTGAGCCGAAGGTAATAAGCGATTTGGATGTGTTGATTTTCTGTCCCGAATAATATTCGTAAACGTCGAAAGCTTCTTTCAAGGCTTGACAATTACGTTTGTTAGCTTGACAGAAAAAGAGTGAATCATCTGCAAACTGTAAATGAGTAATAGCAGGTACACCGTTTCCTATACGAACGCCACGTATTTCTCCCGTAGAAGCTTTGGATTTGATAAGATGATTCATGATGTCCGCACATAGTATGAAAAGGTAAGGGGAGAGTGGGTCTCCTTGTCGTATTCCTCTGCCGGGTGTGATCATTCCATGGGGAGATCCGTTTACAAGAACCGAGTATCTTACTGAACGTACAGTACCCATAATCCACTTAATCCATTGATCCGAAAAACCAAACAGTTTCATTGTGACCTCTAGAAAGTCCCATTCAACTCTATCATAAGCCTTGGTAACATCAGTTTTGATGGCCATATAATTTTGGGAGACTCTTTTTCGTGTTTTTAGAGAATGCATGACTTCATGAGCAATCATTATATTATCAGTTATTAGTCTCCCAGGAATGAAAGCTGCTTGAGATTCCGATACAATGGATCCCAAATGAGGTTTGAGTCGATTAACAAGACACTTGGATATAATTTTGTAAAGAACATTGCAGAGGGCAATGGGTCTATAGTCCGAAAGTGTTTTTGCAGTAGTAGTTTTTGGGATCATACAAATATTGGTATGGTTGATACTCGGTTTCATGAAAGAAGTAGAAAAGAAATCACGTACCTCTTTGATCACGTCTTCACCAACAATGTCCCAATATTGTTTGTAGAAACGTGCAGTTAGGCCGTCAGGTCCCGGTGCTCTATCGTCGCCTATAGAGCTAATGGCTTCATAGATTTCACTTCCATCAAAGTCTCTGGTTAACTCCTCATTTATGTTCTGTGTCACCGTGGGATTGAAATCACCAAAGTCTATGGGAGAGACTGGTATTCCACTAGAAGTATATATATTGGTAAAAAATGACTGAGCATGATTTCCAATTTCTTCATCTCCCCGAAACGTCTGATTATGATCATCTTGGATGGAGGAGATGTAATTTTTGGAATACCTTGTCTTTGTGCTCGCATGGAAGTAAGCCGTGTTACGATCGCCTTCATTAAGCCAATGCTTTCGACTCTTTGTTTTCCAATAAATTTCTTCATCACGGTAAGCTCGAGTTAGGTGACGTTGAATTTGTGGTATATGCATCCGCACACTCCTATCTGTACTCTCCATAGCATGGTTTAAGCTTGCTTGGTAGTAGTCAATACGCTTTGCTGCGTTAAGATTTGATCGATGTTTTCCCCGTGACATTGCTCTCCGACAGTTTCTGATTTGCTCGCAGATTGAGTACCTATGTTTGTGTTTACACGAATTCCAACCTGATGCAACTATTCTCTCAAACTCTGGAATGTGTGTAAGTCGTTTATCAAATCGAAACGGTTTATGACTGGTCGTTGCTGTCTCATTGAAGCAAGTGAGAACCGGTTTATGGTCTGATCCATTAAATTCCAAGAACTCAGCCTCTGCATTGGGGAAAGTTGCAGCCCATTCTGTATTAACCATGACACGGTCCAAACAGCATTTAATAGTGTGATTGTGCCTTTCTCCCACCCAAGAAAACCTGTCTCCCTTGGATTTTAAGTCAATTAGATCACACGCACTAATCATATTGTTAAAGTCTCTGAAAGTCCAAGCATCCCGTAATGGACCACCTATTTTTTCAGAGTTTGAAGTGATTTCATTGAAATCACCTATAAGAATCCAAGGGCTATCTCTTACTGCTCCTATTCTCTCAAGTCGTTCCCAAAAGAAGTGGCGCTGGCTTTGGACTGGATTACCGTAAACACCCGACAAATAAAAAGCACTATCATTATACTTAATAAATACATCAATCATACGTTCATCTTGATACACTTTAGACAAAGAAACATTATTTAACCACATCATAGCTAGTCCTCCACTCCTACCATGAGGGGGCTCAGTTATTAAGTTTTGAAATCCTAAAACAGAAGAGAAATCACGAACAACATTACAACTATTTAAAGTTTCACAAAGAAATAACACATCAGGTTTTAAAATACGACATAAACGCTTCAGACGATCTTGGGTCATCGGCGAACAGATGCCCTGGCAGTTCCATGAAAGGACTCTCATGGAGGAAACAATGGGGGTACCGGGCCCCCCGCGCCTCTGTCCATTGAATTCCCAGAGCAAGAGCCTGCAGATTCAGCCTTCTCCTTCTTCTTTATCTGACTTAGGATCGTCAGATCTTCAGCTGCTTCACATTGTTGATAAAAGGCTTCCAAGTCAGTCCTCTTGCGCTTGTTGTTGGGTGAGTCCTTGACCATACCTGCAACATCCTTTTTAATTGGAGAGATTAAGTCTTGCTGCTCCTTCCCTTTTGCGAACTTGTTGTACAAGTAGCGAAGCCGTTCTGCTGTTAATTCTGTGTCCTCAAAGGCACTTGGAAGAGAGGACTCATCAGATTCAGTAATGATGAACTCTGTGAACCCCTTAGTTTGTTGCAGGCCAGGAATCTGGACCTCAGGAGTGGTTGTTTGCAACGTATCAGTCTCAAATGCAGGAGCAATCACGTTCTCTGGTTGATTACCATCATCATCATTGTCATCATCACTATCGTCCACCGGCGGATCATCAAAAGAGATTGAGCACTCCTTAGCATCATGCTTCAGAGATCCACATTTGGTGCAGAAGTTGCGAAGTCGTTCAAAGCGAAACTTCAGAATCGTGTTCTCAGAGTCCACAAACTGAAAATTGCGTTGAAAGCGAAGTGGCATGTCTGAATTCCAATTCACACAAACCCTAACAAATTCAGACCATCCCGCATTCTCATCAAAATCAACATCAGCGAGATGACCCAAGTTGTTTCCCACGTATCTCACCATCGCCTCTGTTAAGTAGAGGATCGGAATTCCCCTAATTTGTATCCAAAACGGGATGATCTTCATCTCGTCCTCGGTGATGTTAGGATACCAACGGTGAACGGTTAGCATCCAGTCATTGAAGGCCCAGGGGCCTCGGCGAAGAACAAGGTTCATTGGTTCCTCCGAATTGAAAATGAAAAGCACTTTCCCATTACCCAGAATTCTCCCACGGCAAGCATCAGGGAACCCCCAAATCCGAGGCAACTGGCCAGCAATTGCACGAAGATTCTGCTTCCGGGGGTTAAGCACCGTCACGATCAAAGAGAATCGGTTGATTGTAGCCGCTCTGCCGCAGAGTTCGGCCGGTAATGCAACAGGGGTATCATTGATCCCCAAATTGAGATCTTGCAAAGACTTACGAACTTGGTCACTCATTATGGTTTTGGATTTCAGTGAATTGATGGTTGAAAAACGGTCTGAATAGAAGAATGTCGGGATTCCAACACATATAAAGGGTTGGATCCATGGTGGTTTTCCTTGACGGTTACCCTTCGAAAGAAGGGGAAAAGAAAAACTGCCACCAGATAACCGTGACAGAGGAAAACCGTCGGAATTTAAAAACTTAGATCTCCATTTTTCCGTCGGAATCACGCTCCGAGAAGGAGAAAAGAAAGAAAGAAGAGAAATTCTCAAATCGCACCAGAAATCGCCATCAGAGAGGAACATGGCGATAGATATTTTCCATAAATTTTTGATCTATTCAGTATTGATGATACTAAAAAAAAAGGAATATATTACTCAAATATGAATTTTTGACCCGTTAAATTTGTTCTTTCATACATTGAATAATTTATATTCGTTTTTAAAAATTCAAATCTTGGTATATGCGAAAAAAAATTACTTTTTTTTTATTATATAGATGATATAATGATTTATTTATTTATAGAAATAGAATCATATAAAGATGAGAGGTGAAATATAATGATTAATAACAAATTAATATGGTAAGTTAGATATCAAATCTTATATGTTAATTTTGATTGGTCATTCTTTTTAAAGAAATTAATAATAGATTTTCGTTTTTATAATTAAATTAAATTAATTAAATTGCATAAAATAGTATTTGACTTGTTTATCCTTAATGAGTTGAATTAATTTACTCTATAAAATTTTATTTCTAATGGCATTCTTAAGTAAATTCTTACAAATGAGAAGGTTAATTAAGGGTAATTATAAATTGTACTCCCCAAATAATAGTATAGGATATAGGGGTGAGCACACAACTACAAGATCTCACCCAAAACAACCCGATAACAATACTTTCTTAACAAAAAAATCTAACCCCAATATACATATTTATCTAGAGGAATATATGTAAACCGGCTTCCGAGTATCAAGGAGTAAGATACTCCTACATAAACAGTAGGAGAATTAACCAAACCAAAGCATGACAATATTGACCAGGTGGAATCAAACGATAACTATGATTACATGGATTTAGCTGCTTTTTACTTATGACAAAGTCAAATAAATTTTATTGACACTAAAAGCAGGCCTGGCTCTTGGGGTGTGCTGAGTGCAAGAGCACAGGGTTCTATTTTTTTATTTATTTTTTCTTGGTATTTTAGGGTCCAAAATATTCAAATAATTACAAAATAGAGTCTAAGTTTTTAAATGTTAAACATTTAGGTCATCATATAAAAAAAATTGCAACATAGCACAGGGCCCAATAATATTTTGAGTCGGCCCTGACTAAAAGCATAATAATATTCTAGCGATAATAAACCTATATAAACTATAATTATTAAATAAAATAAATCAAACGATAGAAGCATGGTTCACTAAGCGACAACCGATCAAACAAACCGATAAACCATAAACTATATACCGATCGAATATAAAGCATGTGGTGACTTATTTTTCAGAATGAAACGTATGTTTAGAGGGATCAGAGCTCAAAACCGAAGATGGAGTTGAGATGTTAGAAAAAGGGTAGGATTTTGATAGAAATTTATTTTTAACTCAAGCGGCTAGGTGTCGATAACGTGTTTTGAACAAATAGGTTTAAGAATTTGTTTTCTTGTTATTGATAGATTCCATAAGATACACGATATATATATAGGAATTAAACATTAGATTTTATGTTAGAGATCACATATTCTATAACCTTCTAGACTCTACTAATGGACCTATAATGGACATCCATACAACTACAACATTATTCTTTTTTTTTTTTTTGATCAACCAACTACAACATTATTCATGTAAAAAAAACTATATTATTATTATCTTTATGTATTATATGATGATTATAAAGCAATTAAATATCAAATAAAAATGATTAAGAATCATAATTTTAAATGTTAATAAAATCTTTTAAATATATAGATTATTAATTGTGAAAATATTATATATGCTGATTTTATAATTAATGTTAAAATCTTTTAATTGTATTTGGTTGTATGAATGGTAAAAATTTAATGGTAAGGATTGTTTGAATATAAGAATATAAATATTTTTCTTTTAATAATATAAATATTTTGTATATAAGTTGGGTATTGTGGACAAATTAAATGGCTAAAATATTTGACTATTTACAATTTTTGAAATTTTTGGTATTTCTTCTTTTTTTACTAGGCTAGCAAACGCGCTTGAGGTGCTCACAACGTCAAACCAACTATCCTCATCCTTGGACCGTCTCAACTACCAAAGATTCAGAAAGAACCTCAACAACTTCCTTGTTTAAAATTGTAATTTTTACAGTCACATTCTTTACTAATCAGTTATAAAATTTATACAATCAAAGTCTTTAAAGCAAAAGTTTCTACAGCGAAAGCTTTTATAGTCAAAGTCTCTACAGCGATAATTAAAAGTCGTTACTAATCGGCCCTTAGGTGACCGAATTTTAGAACGTATTTGTTTGTTTGGGTTGTAAAACGATTTACTTGGTAGAAGTGGTTTTTTTCGTTTGTAACAATTAAATTTTACTTTAACAAATGCTAACTCAAGAATAATGTGATCATCTCTGATATGAATATAAAAGATGTAGTTTAGTAAAAAAGTACTGAATACACAAAATTATGTGAGCAGTCCATAAAACAATATGTACGATAGTCATAATGTAAAAAAAATACGTTATCATTGAAGTCCTTGGGTCAAAAAATTTCTTTTGGTTAAAAAGGCTTTGCATTTAGTCAAGTTACAATTTATTTTAGAAATCCTCTTTGACAACTTGTAAATTTGTTACAACTTACAAGTTATACTAGAGTTGTATAGTGTATATTGTTTGTCTATAAGATCATAGAAGTTTTTCGAGTTATTTAATTTGTATTGTTACATTTTTTTAGTGTCATAATTAGTCAATAGTTGTTTTTTTAAAAACTTTTTATCATTTCTATTTTTTTAATCATGAATTTGATATTAAAAAAAAAAATTGGTTATGTTTTGCTTATTTTTCTTCTTATGTTTTGCTTAAAAATATATATATATAATAATCTATACTATTAATTGGGAAGCACTCAAACATAAATAACCTTATAAAGTGTAAAGTATTACAAAAATGCCACTGGTTTTAGTTTTTAAATAAATTCATTAAAGATACAATAGTAATCACAAAATAATATATTTAAATAAAAAATAATAAAATTCTTTAAAGTAGTAATTATTAGTTTCCAAAAAATTAAACTCACTTTCTCTCATTTATTAATTATGGACGAAAATTTTAAAAAATTGTTAACCAATGAGAATTGAAAAACTAAGATTTGATATCCAACTAAAATTTTATCTAAACCAATCCTAATAAACTATTCTATATCAAAAATAAAAAGAAAAATAATACTATTTTAATTCAAAATTAAAAACACTATAGTTTAAAATTTTTTATCAATATGGGATTTTAAGATTGAATTTTAAATTTCGTAAAAAATTAAATACAAATATTTAAGACTAAGTTTTGTTATAATATTTTCACAAATTTTGAAATATAAAACAAAATTTTATTTCAAAATTTCTAAAAAAATAATATTGGGCATTCATTTAGAGCAAGTTTCGGAAATATCTAAACAATAGATTGTACATGTTAATTTCGAAAAATTTTGTGTTTTTTTTTTTTTCTTCTCAACCGGATCTTCCTTAAACCAATCCATAATATATTGCATTACAAAAATAACCTTATAAAGTGTAAAGTATTACAAAAATGCCACTGGTTTTAGTTTTTAAATAAATTCATTAAAGATACAATAGTAATCACAAAATAATATATTTAAATTAAAAATAATAAAATTCTTTAAAGTAGTAATTATTAGTTTCCAAAAAATTAAACTCACTTTCTCTCTTTTATTAATTATGGACGAAAATTTTAAAAAATTGTTAACCAATGAGAATTGAAAAACTAAGATTTGATATCCAACTAAAATTTTATCTAAACCAATCCTAATAAACTATTCTATATCAAAAATAAAAAGAAAAATAATACTATTTTAATTCAAAATTAAAAACACTATAGTTTAAAATTTTTTATCAATATGGGATTTTAAGATTGAATTTTCAATTTCGTAAAAAATTAAATACAAATATTTAAGACTAAGTTTTGTTATAATATTTTCACAAATTTTGAAATATAAAACAAAATTTTATTTCAAAATTTCTAAAAAAATAATATTGGGCATTCATTTAGAGCAAGTTTCGGAAATATCTAAACAATAGATTGTACATGTTAATTTCGAAAAATTTTGTGTTTTTTTTTTTTCTTCTCAACCGGATCTTCCTTAAACCAATCCATAATATATTGCACATAGTTTTCGAAATATTGTGAACTAATTATATATGTTGCATTCAAAACAAATTATGTAGCAATAGCATATCCCTTTATAGATATATCTCAAATTTTAATTTTACTCCAAAAAATCGAATTAATTATGATTAAACAATGAAAAAAAAAATATGCAAAATTTAGCTAGAAACATTAATAAATTTGTTAAAATATATTTATAACTTTAACAGCATAAATATTAATCCGCAAAACTCACAGTATATATTGTAATATTGTATGGTATTTAAAAGTAAGCAAACAAGAATTTGGAACATAATTTTAATGGAATAAAATGGAAATAGAATTGACGAGACGAGATGGAAGGGGAACATATATTAAAAATCAAACTAAATACCCAACTGGTATGAGTTCGGGTTATGAGCACTATATAAAATAATTTTGTTTCCACACATAACCATGTACATACGTTTTCAGTTACACATACTCTATTTATGACAGATATGGGACCGTAATATTTTTATTTTACGTGTACGTGACAGGTTATGAGATAAAGAATTTATGACAGATACCGGACGAGATATGTTTCATGTTCCAAAATAGTTACGCCTTGCTAATATATATGAAATAACCCAAACTAAAACCGAATTCATATCCTATTTAACATATGTAATCAAACTGTTAGAACTATTTTGATTAGTTAAGAAAATAAAAATGTAACACCATTTAACTTTTGCAACTAAATTAGTTCGGATCTTAAAATATAATTATGCGTTAACTCAACTGAATTTTTTGTTCATTACTCTAACTTTATAATATTTATATTATTACGAAGTTCACTAATACAACAAAATATTTTATATTTTTAAAATCTATATAACAATTTCTATAAAAATATTTCTACACGTACGTGGATCCAGATCTAATACACTAAGATATATATCATAAAACAACAAATAATCTATATTGAATTAAATTTTGTAAAAAAAAATTTAAAATATGAAACCCCGCACGTACGTGCGGGTCATGATCTAGTATATCTATAAAACAGCCACTTCCATCGAAATCGAAAACTAGAGAAAAATTGAAAGGCTAATTTTATCACATTTAAATCTATTACTTTTGGCATTTTAGAAAAAAAAAACAAGAAAAATTTGCACTTCTAATTCTTTCAATGATTAAATAATTTACATCACCTGTATCAGGATTATCTGAATCTAGTTATTAAATTATGAAGGCCAAAAATATATTGGTCTCATTGCCTTAGAGGCCTACTTTCATACATAACATGTGATGTAAATAATCTTGTATACATTTTTTTTTATATATAATTTGATATATTTTACTGGACACAACAATATGCAATCGCATGTGTGGATAACCAACCACACATTTACGGAACCAAAGCTACGATTATTGTATGGGATCCCGTAGTCGAATCACCGGACGACTTCAGTTTAGCTCAGGAAATAGCGAGACCAACGATCTCCACACGATCGAGGCGGGTTGGCAAGTAAGTTCTAAACATTAACAATTGCATTTAATTTTTTCCATGTTACTACTTCATCAAAACATTATCAGAATTATGTACGCAAATGACTAACCATAAAATCATATTATTCATGATTTAGGTTTTCCCCAACAGGTATGGTGACCACCCACCAAGACTTTTTACGTATTGGACGGTATGTTTGATCTCCCTATCAATTTCATCTTTCGATTTTGATTTTATAATATTATCAAGTATCAAAAGTACACATGGCCCATCATATTAATAACATTTTTTTTAGTGTCGTAATTACTCAATAGTTGTTCTTTTTTTTTTTGTTTTAAATTTACCATTTCTATTTTTTATTTGATATTAAAAGAAAATTGTATTACTTTTTTTTGTTAAGTTTTGCTTAATTTTTGCTTCTTTTTCTTCTTATATTTTGCTTAAATATATATAAATAAAACAGCCACTTCCATCAAAATCGAAACTAGAGAAAATTTTGAAAGGCTAATTTTAAAGTATTTAAATCTATTATTTTTGATATTTAAGAAATAACCAAAAAAAAATGCACTTCTAAGTTTTTCAATGATTACATCGCCGCTTTCAGAATTATATGAATCTAGTTATAAGATTAGAACATACACAAATACGCAACCAGTAGAAGACATTTATTCGGATTGCAACTTTCTAGAAAAAACCGTAAAATATATTTTTTATAAAAAAAAAATTTAACGAAAAGTTACGATAGAAAGACAGAACCATGCACAAGTGGAAAAAGAATTTATTGGAATTGTTATTATTATTAGATTATTTGTTTGTTATTTTTTCCTATATTCTTACGTTTTGCTAAAAAAAAATTTAGATTTTGCTAATTAATGGTCAACCTTTATAAAATATATCAATAATTCATGCTCTTTGTTTCACTTTATTTCAAAGAAGCATCTTCATCAGATTTACTCTCTAACAATACCTCACTTTCTCTAGACGACACCATTGTTTCTCGGGGTAACGTGTTTGAACTGGGTATCTATAAACAAAGTTATCTCCCCTACATTGCCATATGGTATAAAAATTACCCTAAAGCTATAGTTTGGTTGGCTAATAAAGTATCTCGTTTTGAAAATAGTATAAATTCTTTGTTCATATAAAAATATCAAACGAAAGTTTAATTTTCTATGATAATTACACGGACTAGACAATCTAGTCCACTGGCCTTCCTTCTAATGGAAGCAGAAGAGGTAGCCGCAAGTTCAAGCAATTCTTCTCTAAAATGGCAACCTTGTACTAAGAGACTCACTTAACATCATATTGTGGCAGAGCTTCGACCACCCTTTAAACACCTGGCTCCCGACGCTAAGATATGGTTGAACACACGTTTCACCAGTTGGAAAAGTAGAACAGATCCATTAGCGAGTCAATATACTCTCAATATTGACCCTAGCAATGTTAGAAACAGAGATGATAGAATAGAGGTGAGATACCACATTGTTAGAAACAGATGTGTCGAACAGAGAACAAGAACAGTTTTGCTTAATGACACTTTATTCTCTCAATTTCAGATATCTCTGATTTGTCTCTAATAATTTTCTCAGAAATCAGACTACATGCTTATATAGAAGAAAAAAAATGTAATTGCACCCATTAAACCCATGGATTCATTTATGTCCGACATTAATTCTTGTTTACCCCCAAATTAAATAGAAAACCAAAACTGGCAAATGTCTTAACATCCCCCATTTATTCTTGTTTGAATCACATTTCAACAAGCAAAATAAATTCTCTCCTCATGGTTTGGAATGATTCTTTAGACGAAAACGAGTTGATATACTCTCAATATTGACCCTAGCACAAGAAATTCCCTCCTCATGGTTTCATTCTAAACATGCGGTTTCTTCATTGCATGTAAATGCTGCATAATCTGGAAAAAAAAAATAGTCTTAGAAGAAGAATGCACTTAATAGTTTTATGAAAATTCAACATGAGGCAAACAATCTTTCCAAGTTTTCAAGTTCTTATTAATCAATGCCCGCAAAAGAGTAGATACGGTTCTATTAACTACTTTCGTTTGTCCATCAGTTTGAGGGTGACATGTAGTAGAGAATAGGAGTTTAGTTCCTAGTTTAGACTATAGACTTTTTCAAAGCAACTTAGAAACTTAGTGTCCCTGTCTGGAAACTATAGTCCTAGGCATGCCATTCAAATGGACTACTTCTTTAAAGAACAGATTAGCAATGTGCAATGCACCATTAGTTTTGTGACAAATAATGAAATGTGCCATTTTAGAGATGGAATCCTTACCAGTTTTTGTCCTAGGCAATCCAACCATAAAATCCATAAATATATCATTCCATAGGGATAGATAAAGAAAGTGATCTCATAAATCTAAGGTTCAACCCCATTGGCCACACATGAGAAGGATGCTGAAAGAATTTGAGACAGATGTGTTACTTGCATTAGTAACCACTTAATCAGTACTATTATTTATTTTTTGGTAAAAAATCAAGGGTTGGTATTTATACACGTTACAGTAATGAATCGTGTTTTCAAATTCAGCATGTAGTTAAACTAGTTTACATTTCAATTTAACCGCGACTTGATACTTTTCTTTTTTGATAGTCAACTCAACTATACATGTTAATTCTTTAACTAAAATTGTTGTATGTTTGCGGAAGCGAAGGTAGGCTGGCCTGAATTGCTTCCTTACGTCCACTTCTTCTCTCATAGATGTTACTGGTTTCCAGTTTCCACTCTAGTGATAGTGACCATGTTATGCTCAAATCAGCATCCATATTTGGGGATCGGAATTGATCGTATTACGTGAATAGTTGGCGGTTTGTTCTTGCTTATCTTATATCACATATATTTGTTACCTAGTAATGTTTTCGCCATTTTGGTTTACTTAATTCAGGAAAGAAAAAAAATAGGATATCGAAAGAAATCACTAGAGTCTTGGCACAAAACTATCCCGAGACGCCCAGTTCATATGGTTTGAAAGTTGAAACATGACTAGCAATATCAAGGATTTCTGGCACAACTGTGTTTGTGGCTAACCCAACTTTTGGTAACATCTCAAACCTCATTGTTAAGCTCTTTAAGTATCCAATGTGTTTGAAACAATGAACAAATTAAATTGCAATGTTGAGGGGGTACAGTTGATTAGACATACCTTGTAGTTTCTGAAGATGATTGGCTAGGAAAATATGGCAACATGTTTTTCTGGAAAGACAAGTCAACATGGAAGACGAGCATTTCTATTTCAATTTTCATCGATCTTTCTTTTATGCCTTAATTGTTAACAAAAATGTCTTGGCACACCAATTGGGTCTCCAGATCGACCACACACCTGTGATGAAAACCTAAACGTGAATGCGAATGCGAATGCTGCTTTAAATCCGCCGATACTTTAAGCCTCGACATCTCCTATTTCATATGCTCTTGGCTTTCTTTCTAGCTCCCGTATCTTCTTCAGCAGCTCCTCAGTGTTGTTTTGTTTTTATTTTAGTTAGTCAAAAATTGTAATTTGGGAATGCCGGAATGGTAAGTAGTGTTTTTGTATCTAGTTAGAGGACGATAGAGGGTTACGAGAGTAAAAGAGCCTATAAAAAAAGTGTCCACTTGACACAAAGTGAGTCAAAGTGTGAAACAACACTTTCAAAAGTGTCTGAATGTACATAAACCAACTATAAATGGGGATTAGATAGCTGGATATTTACTTAAAGAGTACCCACACATGCTTTTTGTGTCTTTCTACAAGATACAAGGATAGATTACAGCAGGAACGTAACCCAGTAACAACTCGGAAACAACCGATATCTAAAAGTCGTTAGCTTTCCTTCGCAGTTCGTTTAATTCATTCTCAATCTCCGAGTCTTTGAAAGGGTATCTCGTGCTTGCTGCAACGGTGCTTCTCCCTGGAGGAAGCTCTCCTTTCTGCTCCATATCATATAAACAGAGGATAACTATGAGATGTATGTTTTACAAACTCAAACTCAGAGTGATATAAAATGTTAGTAGCAAAGTAGGATATACTTAAACATGAGACAAAGTAAGGTAAACATGGAAGTAATTTGAGGAGTTTGAATTGTTGATTTCAGTATCGTAGCAGTTCATAGGAACCATCCCAACTTGCTGAACCCCTCTGTCTTTTCAGACGGTAATTTGCAATATGGTAGCTTGTGGACATGATATTTTGGTGAGTGATGAGATTATAAACTCCAAGGAACTAATATGATAATCGACGTTTAACAAACCTTTGAGCTTCCGGACAATTCTTTCTTCAAGTTTGCAAGATCATCATCCACAGATGAAGTTTCAAGCATTTGAAACTGCAAATCACAAAGAAATACACGTTAATGTCAAGATGGTTGTATATATACAAGTTCTTCTCCTACCAACAAACATACAATAAACCAGATTGACCATCGTCTCAGTCATAGAAGATATTAGATGAAGCAGCGAATTTACCTCTGAAACCAGTTTAAAGGAGAAAGTTTATCCTCATCGTAGATATACTAAGACAAGAGATAGAAAACCAACCTTCCCCTCGAGTTCATCGGTTCCAATCTGAGTGAGTGCATCTGCTTCAGACTCCATAGCCATCACTGTCAAGCACTTTCTAGATTTTAGTCTCTACCAGAATGAGCATACGTCAACAAGCAGAATGTAAAGTCTTTCACAACGAAAAATTCCAACTTCAGAATTCTGATACTAGCAACTCAGAGATTTACAGAAAGAAAAAGAGGGGTATATCTGCACAGACTAACATTAATCAACCAGAACCTAACCGAATTGCTAGAAATAGCAAAAAATGGTTATCCAGTTTCATCAGTCTCTTGTACCTAAACAAGAAAGGATTCCACCAAGTTTATCCTTTACTCCGACGTCACATTGCACACATTATACTACTGTTCTATTGTTTTGCATGAGGTAACTACAACACTAATTCCACATTCACGTTGCCCAGAATCTGAGCACTATTTCTCATGTAACCCCATCGCTTAGGTGGCAAGTAGTACAAGCTAACAGAGAGAAAGTAGTGGACTCTCAACTCACTTTCAATGACTGAACGGTAATCCTAACTACAGGCCAAACTTCAAATTAGAAAGGAATAATAGGAATAATTGCTATTGGTTACATATAGACAAGTTTTTATAAGTTTTGATCAAGTTGGAGGATCAAGAGATCATACCTTTCTCCTCCATTTTCTCAAAAGCTGAAAGAGCACCGCTTGTATTTACTGTCCCTATCATCTCTTGCACTTTGGTTGCAGTCCTAGCAGGAATTTTAAAAAAAAAATAGAGTCGGCACAATATATAAATCGAGAAGAAACACTCTGTATGGACGAGCTTCTCATAAAAGATGTAAAGCAGAAGAATAGGGAAATGATACAAACTTAGCAGTGCGAGCACGTGCAAGGAGCGTATCTTTCTTTGCTTTTGCCTCTTGTATTTTACTCTCCAAGAGCTGCAAAGAAAAGGGGTAACAACAAAAATTTTACAAAACATAATTTTCTAATAACCAAACTTTGCCCTAAGCAATTTCAGAAAATATAAGAATCATGTGCTATGGAAATGGAAGAATTCTGAAAATACAGATAAATAATCTAAAATATCTTCTACTACATTATGTCCATAGAGATACAATAGCTCCTTAGTACAAAACGTGAAGAGAGATACTTAGCATATGAATTTTATGACGGAGGTATTTAACTATGGTACTATCTCTAAACCATTCAAATATTATGGTGGCATGACGAAAATTATGTATACATGATTCTTTGTTTTATTGAGTAATACCGTGACGATAAAGTCATTTGATCATAGCTCTAAAGAATCCAACAGTTTATAGTAAATCAAAATACAAAATATATAGATAAAAATGGTGAAAACTAACCCTTGTATTTGAAACAAGATTGTCGACAACACCTTTTTGCTGATCTAGTTGAGTTTTCAGAGCACTAGCGTTGTCCTGTTAAGAAAAAAAGGTACTAACTTCAAAACCAAAAGTTCTAGATTTTTTTGTAATGTAACTTTAAAAAGTTAGACAATGCATGTATTCAAGAGACTTCAATAGTTGATAAGGTATCAGCAGGCAAAAAATAACGATAATGTTCCTGCCTTGAATTCGTTAGCCACTTGCAAAGGTTACACAAAATACATAATCAACAAAACTGAAAAAGAGCCATACGGTCCGTTGCTCAAACCAAAGCACATCAGAGATGATAGCTGTTTCCGCAGTGCTACATATAACCAAATTTTAATTTTTCTGATACTGAAAGACAATAGTCAACATCCTAATATGTAGAAACACAAGAAGAATCGTTTTTGGCTGCATCTGTAGTGTTATATATATCCAAAATCTCTTTTGTTCTAACACTGCAACCACCTTAACAAACAATATATTTCAAAAGAATACTCGTCATTATAAACACTGCCAAGCTCTATTGCATCTAAATATGATTGGACAAGGGGGCAAGTCCTGAGGAGAATTACAGAATACTTAGATATTTAAATGTTTCCTTATTACTTTCACCACCTCCTAACTAAACCTTGCAGAAAACCAAGAGATCAGCCACAAAACGCTCGAAGAGCCAAACGATTAGGTTCTTTCATTTGTTGGAGTAAGCACACTTAAGAACCAGAAAACAGGTGAACAAGAGAATGGATAGATATAACCTACAGCAAAAGACTTTCGTCGTTTAAGGGCCTCACGTGCAAGATCCTCATCTCCTTTTGCAAGAGCAAGTTGTGCCCTTTTGTACCTATTCAAGCATGTAACATGTAAGAATAATCAGTTATGTGAAGAATTAAGTAAGAAAGAACGGATCCAAGCTAACAAACATACCAATCATCAGAAGCCTGCTGTGCAGCTTTATATTTGTTCTGCAACTGCTTTTGTGATGCTAAAACCTTCAGACACGTTGGTAATACACAAGTTAGCTAATCTCATAAATAAAGTCAAACCATGCTCTATTAAAAAGATGAAGAAGAAAAACATCAAATAGGGACGTGTAAAAAGTTTTTTTTTTTTATAGTAAGAATTGTACCTGTGCAGTGGCTTGTCGCATCTTTGTCAAATCACTATTCATTTCAATGACAGTTTGCTCCAGGATTTTCTCCGGGTCTTCGAAGGAGCTTATGAGCGCATTTGCATATGACTTTGCTTATTGAAATGAAAAATAAACAAGAGAACTGATTAATGAACTCCAATGCATTATGACAGTCAGATACAGAATCAGAAAGGTTAAAAGTACCTTGACCACTCTAGAAAATCGTTCAAAAAGATTCATCGTAGCACCATGACCATTGCACTTGAGTCTATTTGCACAAGCTAATCTCAGCACATTCACTCTCAGCGCTCCACCTTATATAAGAAAAAAACAATAAGCATACTGACTACAAACAAACAACATAACTACAAACCAAGAGAACTAAATGTTAGATAAGTGAAACACTCAAAGCATACTTAGATACTGACTGAGAATAAGACCATGTCCTGCATTTCCAACTTGAGTCCTTAAGAGTATTTGAAAGCATGAAAAACCTTATTTATCTCTTTTTTTCCTAGTTACTAAATCTAGAAACACAAATTCAAAAACCAAAAATCACGATCAATACCCAAATTCACTTCCGTTTCAGGGAAAATTCTAGATAGCTGCATATATTTTCTTCCGAGGAATTCAAATAATGAGCAAGCCTAATCAAAGGAAGATAAACCAAAACCTAAAGCGAATTAGAGAAGAAGAAGACGCACTGGAGTTACCGAAGAAGGATGGTCTGAGGGGGAGAACCCTGAGGGAACAAGGGCGATTAGAAGTCGAAGGGGAAGAAGAAGCAGTAGGACGGAGAGGAGGGAATAATCCGGCAACTGGTGAAGCTTTGAGAGCCATTTCAATGGCGTAAGGAACTGTTCCGATTTCGACTCTTCTCCTTCTCTCGTTTTCGCTTTTGGTTGATTGGAAGATGTTTGTGGTCTCGGAGCTACTCGGATGTTGTTCCGATTTTTTTTTTCTTTTCTTATCCTACGTCGTTTTGGTCAAAGAAATACATTTACAATCTCACAAAAAAAAAACACATAGAATGACAGCGGATCCATAAGCCAATCGTGGAGAGGAGGGCAAGTGTAACGCCCGTCTCCCATGTATTCTAGGTGGTACCAAGGATACCTTGCCGAATATAGGGTTGAGTGTACTTGAGTAGATCCGAGGGTGATCGAAGATCGATCAAGAACTGATCGAGGATTCCTCGGAGTGATCGACGGGTCCTCGTATTACCAAGAGAATTACCAAGTGGTTGAGTTAGACTCTGGTATTTTCGGATCGGATGAGCGGTTATTCCGATGTTCCGGGTTTCTTTGGAAGAGTTAGTCGAGAAACTAGCGAACGGTTATCGGCATGTTCGATAGTCTGCATGAGTTGATCGAGTGGGAAACGGCTATTCGGCGGCTACCGTGTATGCGCGTGTAAAGAAAATCATCTACATGAAATTTATTTTTTTTGTCTCAAAGGATATTTTATTTAAAATTGGAAATAAAAATTACACAAAGCAAACAAAAGTGACTCTACCCTTCCATAGATATAGCCTGCAAGGGTCGAAACGACAAAACCGGCAAATTTGAGAAAGAATTGTGGAAGATAGAGCTAGAGAAACCGGCGAATTATGTGTTTTTGGGGGAGATTTATATGAGAGGGCAAAGACGAGAAGAGGATGAGAGATTTAGAATGGAGGTGAAGAGAGAGGAGTGAAGGTTTCACTTGGTAGTAAGTAATTGGTGTTTGTTCAAAGATTGACATATTCTCATACTTATGAAATTGTTGTAAGCTCATACACATTTTAAAATGACAATCATAATAATTCACTAATATTCTTTGATTCTTAATAGGGTGAATTAAAAATATATACCTGGACGACCAAATAATTAAGAATCTATACATGAAGACCGTTTATTTAGGTGGCTTTTTTTTTTGCAAAATCAATATGACGAAAATACCCCTACACTACTGAAAAATTGTTACTGTTAAATATTTATGATTTAGTGTATAACTGTATGGTTAACATGCTAAAACATATGATATCGCAATAAGTTTATATATTATGTGTTAAATACATGTTTATCTATTTAAATTTGTGAATCAATGTTTTATATTTATGTAAATATCAGTTTAATAAAAAAGAATTAGTCTTTTTCTTACACGATCAACATGATAACAATTATGATAACATGTTATATAAAATGATAACGTGCTAACATATTAAATATTCGAATAACATTTGTTTGAACATAGTAATATTTATATTAATGTGTAACCAAGAGCTGACATTCTACTTGATCGCCTCATCCATGGCTTCTTCGCCTCATCCATGGCTTCTTCCACACCTCTCACAAAATGCTTCGAAACAGTCTGCTGCGATTTCTCCTCTAAATTTGGTTCGAGAGGAATAAGCTCAGCAGAATCAAACCAACCATAACTACTACCTCCGAAAAACGCAACAAGAACATGATCAATCCTCCTCATACGACGAACATAAGGAGACACAAAATTTTCATTAAATATATGACCAGGTCACCAAGGAGGAGACTTTACCTTACCCAAACCAAATCTCCAACTTCAAACCCATAACTCAATGCCCTTGAAACTCCATGACCCATTTTCTCACTCGCAACATAATCATCAAACTCATATAAGAGAGATTTGTAATTAGAAACTCCTCGTTTCTCTTCCTTCAACTCCAAATCCAATTCTTTCTCATCAGTTTCAGAACCAAGCTCACTAGATTGATCCTCAGAGCAATCATCATCTTCTTCTTCTTCTTTAAGCTTAGAAGTCTCATCATCTTTATCAATTGAAATATCTTTGTTTTTAATCTCAGATTTCGTTTCACTCATTATCATCTTCTTCCTCACTCCCTACGACACCATTTTTCTCCGATCTCTCACTTTCATAAACTCTAGCAACGCCATCGTCATTTGTAACCGTCGAATCGAGCTCCATAGGTGAAGAACCTCCAGCGTCATCATTCATCTTCAGTAGCTTCAATAGAATTTTTGATTTTTCCCCAAATTTGTTTTCTCTGGTCATAAATTAGATTTGCTAAAGGAATAGGGGTAAAAGAGTCAACAACACAGCTACAGTAATGGCAAACAGTAACAAATATGTGTCAGTTAATTTCATGATCTTCTGAGTATAGATCTTGCAAATACCCTTCTTAATATGCAAAATACAACTCCAAAAGAAGTTTTACATATTGTGTCCATGGGCTAAAATGCTTTCACTATTTGCGGAATCAAAACAATTTAGATATCAAGTGGTAACCATACGAAAAATATGTAAATAATACCCACACAAAAAGTGTGGGTATTGTACTATTGTGTGATATTTTGTACTGGCTTTCAATATTTTTGTAACCAAAAAAAAAAAACACTATTTACTATTTAGACTTACAAATGGTAAGTGGTAACCATACAACAACTACGATAATAAGAAGAACAAGAACATCATCGTTGATTGGAATTTGATTTTCTCTCATCAAGAACTGCCATGGGTCATGCATGTTTAATGTTGGCTTTGACTTTTGTATTTAACTCACTTATCATGCCATGTTACTACTAAACCAGTCCAATTCAATTGTCATTTCAAAAATTGGACCAATCAATTTTGTCGTATCACGAACTTAAAACAAAGTCCAGAAAACAAATCTTGCAATCAGGAGGTCAATTTGATCGACTCATGTTATAATCATACCTTGAGCCTCCCGCCCGTATTCTCGACAAGGGTTATCATCTCTGGAAGTGGCTCAATGATTTCGATAGCTGCAATTTCATGTTTCACTTTACTATAGATATGAATGTCACCTTTGAACCTATGATGTTTAGTGAGATAGAGGCCCCAAATCCACCAAACAATCATGGAATTCACAGTTCAATATTGATCGCATTGTTCATATGTAATTGCTGGAATTTGCAAACTTACAACAATTAACCCTGTTTCCCAACTCACTATGTAAACTTTAGAATTGTTATTGTATTATTGACTTGGGAGACTTAACCTTTATATACACGAGTAGACATCAATATATTATCAATACAAGATTCACATATATCATAAAATCTCTTGATAACATTAACAAAAACAGACGGATCGACTAAAACCCAAACACAAACACATACACAAGCTCTAAGGGTAGGATCTGACAATAGAATTAAAAGTAACGTAGCACTATGATGGATTTCCGTTAACCCAGAGATTAAGAACAACTTCGATACTCAATTAGCTAAGATCTGATCGATTACCAAAGTATTAATCAATCCGAAATAAGAGATACAATTGTGAACTCTCACTCGCAAACGATTACAAAGAGATAAATATAGATCTCTCTTTTAGCACATCGCTAGACCAAAGTCTCACAATGAACTCACAATTGTTTATTAATACAACAAAAAAATTACGTAAAGGTAAACAAAATGAAACTTGATAATGTTGAAATACGAACATGAATCGAACTTATTTTCAGTACATTCTTCGATTTTTTACTGGAAAAAAAAAAAAAAACCAGCTCAAACATAACCCATTGAAACATCTCGTGAAATACCTGGCAGGCACTTGTTTGCACTTAGCAATGCCTTTGTGTGTTTTAAGTCTGGTTTGAGAGGACGACTGAGGAAGAAATGTCTTGGGGATAATCGAAATCGGTTTCACCTGAAGGAGAAGAAGAGTCGTTTATAAGAGATGTTTGGATCTTCTTTAGTTCTTTGGCCACTTCCTATAAATATAAACTTTTATGATTTCTATCATGAAATCTAATTCCCAAGATCATCTAGATTCAATTTAATTCAACCACACACTTTCTTGTAGAAGAAGAAAGACTAACCTTGATCCATTGCTTAATTAGGCTTGTAATGGAATCAATTCACTAATTGATTTCTTCTCCCCTTAATCCTTTTTCCTTCACCTGATCTTTGATGGAGAAGATCACTAATCCTTTGATGATGTATTCCTTTCAGTTATTGTTCTGTTTTTGTGTCTCTAGAAACGAGAACAAAAACGTAACCTTTTACGTTTTAACACCACACATATATATACATGTATATAGCATCTTTTAAAGGGTTGTATTGGTTCGTAATAACCATCACTTTTATAATACATGAGCATAACATATACATGTATATATATTACTTATTAAATATAATTAAGGCAAGGGAAGAGGGTTATCAATACACCCAAATTCTAATTCTTTAATCGAAACCGATCCATCACGGTATCGTCTTTAATATTAGAATTCTTAACTTAATATAAACTTGAACTTTATAATTAAACCGAAAGACACATAGGCCACATAGAATGAAATATTCTTACACTTCCACCATCGTTGGAACTTGTTCACTAGGACTGATGCATCTCAGTGATAGCATCAAGAAAGCATTCATTTGACAAAGCTCTTGTTCTGAAATTTGACCCATCTTTTCTATCATCTTTGGATCTGCAATCTCATCCATTTGTCGGTCTTCCTTTAATTTTGACCGCCAATTTTGAAGACGTCTTCTCATCTTACTTTCAAATTCATAATCAGTACTATAATCTTCACCTTCACTTTCTTCTAGATTAAACTCCAAAAAGTTTTCTTCTCCGGTTAGAAGCTTTATTATCATAAACATTCCAAAGGCAATTACATCTGTTTTCTCTGAGACTACGCCACTGCGAATATAATTATCGTCCAAGTAACAATAGAATCCCAATGCAGTGTCAACCCGGACAAATGTTTCCCTTTCTGGGATTGACACGCAGTAAGAGAAATCAATCAGCTTAGCGACGCCATCTTCATCCAATAATATATTCATATGAGACAAATTCGTATATACGAAGGGCCTAGGGAACGCAGTGTGAAGGTAAGCTAAAGCAGTAGCCATATCTTCAGCTATCTTCATTCTCCTTTTCCATTGTCTGTTCACTTATTTTTAATCGATAGTGTTTCTTTACACCATGATAAACCATGACTGCCTCTTCAGACTCAAGACAACATCCAACTAATTTCAAAAAGTTTTTGTGACCACTCACCATCGATGAAACTGCTATGTCGCGGCACAAAGGATCTACTCTGAAGGCAAGATCTTTCTTGATGAGTATCATGGGATGGTTCTTGTACTTACCTGAATACCATTCGTAGCAATAATTGAATCGAGAAACAAGATTAGAGTCGCTGAAATTGTTGGTGGCTTTGAGGATCTCATCAGCATAGAAGAATTTGATGGGATAGGATTTGCCATGGCCTAATTCGATGAGATCTTTAAACAACTTGCCTCCTCTCTCCATTATTAGCTTATTATTCCTCTTCATCAACCACCAACACATCTTTACACCTAAATTATTTTTTCTATTGACCTCACTGTTCAGAATTGATCTTTTGATTGTCCCTGCAAAAGGAAGAGACAACATATTGAGGGAGATATGGACCTATTGTGTAATTAGTAAATTGTCTAGGTGTAATTAGATAATGGGTAAATTGCATGGCAGGGCATAAGACCATCTTTTAATTTCATGTTTTGGCAAAGTGAGAATTGGTTTTCAAGTTTTGACAATTTAGCCAAAATCTGACCATTTTACCCCTGCCAGCGTAACGATGTACTATTCACTGTACGGTTCAGTTATGCGGTTCAGTTACGTACACTATTCCGGTTCAGTTATGCGGTTCAGTTACGTACACTGTACGGTTCAGTTATGCGGTTCAGTTACGTACACTGTACTGTTCACTGTACGGTTCAGTTATACGGTTCCAATGTACGTACACTACAGAATGTGTACAAGATACATGCTGCGAAAGTAACACAGATACCAATATTAATGGTATAGACTAAGTCACTAGGGATGATGTTATCGACCGTGGTATTGGAGCTTCCGCAAGTGGGACACTAAATGATAATCGGCTAGTTACCGTACCTGGCGGAGATAACATTTCTCATTCGGGTGACCGTACACCAACCGTGACTCCAACACGTACGTGTCAACATGGTTTCTACCAATGTACGTATACTACAGAATGTGTACAAGATACAGACTGCGAAGGTAACACGGATACCAATATTAATGGTATAGACGAAGTCACTGGGGATGATGTTATTGGACCTTCCGCAAGTGGGACACTGAATGATAATCGGCTAGTTACCGCAGCTGAGGCTTACGAAGTGTATAATGGCTTTTCTTCATTACATGGTGGCGAGTTGGAGATTCTCGATAATGATGCTGCTCCGGTATTCGATGATTTAGCCAAACTTACTTTCGGAGTTTCGGTCAGTGCAATATTGTTGTCGCACTCGTCTTCTGGCGTTTAACCGACAGAGCTAATCCGAAGATTGTGAGTAATGGTCCTGTCTCGAAGATGTTTGCTGATCCGGACACACCGGAAGTGGAAGAGATCAAGATGGTCGTTTTTTAGTTAGACGGATTTTTTATCCCCTGTCTTATTATTATTTAATACTACAATTACATTAAGTATTGTTTATTAAACTACATAAAGTTGTTGTTATTTTTAAATTACTTCACTATGATTAATAAACTATTGGAAACATGTACGTACATTTTTACGTATACTTCTATTATCTTGCCTCTGTACTGTGTTACTAGTATTTGCTAGGTGTACGTACAGTTATACGCCATTATTAAAATATATTGGATGTGTACGTTTTACTAGTTTGATAGGCCATTTACGTAATATTTGTCATACGCTATGTACGTATTTCGTGTACATACACCAGAGATAAAGTGTTTAATACTTGTGAAATATGCTAAGTTCTCGTACTAGTTGAATCGGCTATGTACAAAACCAGTGTACGTACACAAAACCATATGTATTTCAAACTCGTTGTCTCCGTACACAAAAAGTTTTTTTATTCATAATATGACTGCCCGAAAAAGGGAATACAATGCATAAAGACAAACAGAGTAGAGTAGATTGCGAGGAAATAAACTAAAGAGTAGAGCCGAAGCATACACATGAGGCGGAAAATATTATCCTTCATCCGTGATAGCAATGTCAAATCTAGTAGAAGATACACATCTCCCTCGCGTACCAATAGAACAAACACCCTCTACAGCATTGACCGTACGTGCAGTTGCCAACACAAGCCGGGGTGTGGACAAACCGCCACCCACGTTGCCAGAGACGAGGTCCTTCGGTGTGAAGCTGGGATATGTGAATTCATGGCGGCGAGAGAAAGTCGACGGTCACAAGGAGAGAGAAGAACAGTTTGGTTTAAGAAGAAAGAAGGACGAGAAGAGAATGTGATTCCGAATGTGAATCCGTCGGATCTTTGGATTCTGGTGTCGGAGCATGGGGAATAGATATTGTTGGTGTTACTTCCTCCGCCGTCTCCGCCTATGGCTACGGTTTTGTGGAAACTGGTGATGGTTAGTGTCACGGCGGAGAAGACGAGGAGTGTTAGGGTTTTCGAAAGGAACATTTTTTTTTTGAAATTGTTATGGAAATGGTTTGGGGAAGGCAGAGAGAGTGTGAAGCTAAGCTGCATGGAATCGGAAGCGGGTACGCGGAAGCCGAAGCGTTTGGAAGCGCCGAAGCGAAATTTTTTAAAAAATTAAGAAGCGGGTACGTGTTGGAAGCGTGTAATATATATATATATATATATATATATATATACCAAACATAAAATCATATTAGAAAATATTAGATTACAATCATGATAGAAAATAATATTAGAATAAATTAGTTGAAAACTAAATTTTAAAACCTTAAAATTAGACATAAATAGCAAAGAAGAAATTCTATGGGGTTTTATAAAATTAGGCTTATATAACGTTACAATCGACAGTTATACCAAGTCTTGTTGTAGTGTAGTGGCATGGACAGTTTTAATATTCTCTCTGGTCAAGTGTTCGAGCCTTGGCATCTTCCAAAATTATTATTTTTACTTAAAAGAAGAAAGGGTAAATGTGTAATTTCCTTGAGGAGTCATCTTCTTCCTCTAGAAGCCCTAATCGCCGTCTCTTCCTTCTGTATTTTTTTCCTTTTTTTTTTTGAATATTGGTAAGGCAAGCAACGCTTCCAATCTATCCCCGACGCTTCCCACTCAGAATCTTACGATTCCACCACGATTCCAAAAAACTCATTTAGGGAATCGCGATTCCAAGCCGATTCTGAACGATTCCGAGCGATTCCGCTCCCGTTTCCGATTCCGGAGCGGGAATCGACACTTCTCCGGCGATTCTGTGCAACGTAGGTGTGAAGTGAGTTTGTGGTTTCACGTTTTGGCTCATCAGACTTTTTTCAAAGGGTTAATAGCAAGCAAACCGCAAAACCAATCAAAAGTAACTAAACCGCAAAAAAACTGTTCCGTTTGGTTTAACTCGTTAGGGGTATTTTCGTCCTAAAATGCCTTAAGTGTCAGTTCATGAGAAAGAAATCTCACTTTGCGAAACGGTGAGACTAAATCTTTTTTTTAACACAAACATGAAAATTTCTTTTAGATAATTTACATGTTCTGCAATTAGGGTAAACACTTGTATAAGTCTTGTATAAAAAGGCGCAGCCTCTGTTCCGTATTGAATAAGAAAATCTTTTACATTGATCTAATTTTCTTATCATGGTATCAGAGCCGCCATACCTAAGATTTTAGGCTTCTCGAATCAAATTCTGTTTTAGAATTGTTGAACGGCTTGTGTTATTGACATGGTATACACACAAGAAGATATACATTAACAAAACACACAGACACAAAGCACTAAGGTGAGATCTGACAGAAGGAATCAAAAATAACAATAAAAATGAAAGTAGAAGTAAACAAAAATGAAACTTGAGAATGTCGTAATATACTGTGTTTTGTGTCTTTAAGTCTGGTTTGGGAGGTCGACTGAAGAAGAAATGTCTTAGGTTTCATCTGAAGGAGAAGAAGAGTCGTTTATCAGAGATCTTTGTATCTTCTTTAGTTCTTTAGCCACTTCCACCATCGTTGGAACTTCCCCTTTAACACCGACGCATCTCAGTGAAAGCATTAGGAAAGCATTCATTTGACAAAGCTCTTGTTCTGAAATTTGACCCATTTTTTCTATCATCTTTGGATCTGCAATATCTTCCATTCCTCGGTCTTCCTTTAATTCTAACAGCCAATTCTGAACATGTCTTCTCTGATCATTCATATTTCTCTTGCCTACGGTATCATCACTGTCATAAAGCTCCCATATTCTTTCTTGTCCGGTTAGAAGCTTTTGCATTACAATTCCAATGGCAAAGACATCCGTTTTCTCCGAGACTACGCCACTCATCATGTAATTAACGTCCATGAAACTATATTGTCCCTCTAATCTGTCATCAACCTTGACAAATGTTTCTCCTTCTGGAATTGAGACGCAGTAAGAGAAATCATTCAGCTTCGCGACCCCATCTTCATCCAACAAGATATTCTCAAGAAACATACACCTATATATGAAGGGCCTTGGGAATGCAGTGTGAAGGTAAGCTAATGCAGTCGCGATATCTTCTGCTATCTTCATTCTCCTTTTCCATTGTTGCTCCTTTAAATCTAAATAATAATGTTTCTTCACACCATGATAAACCATGACTTGATTTTCAAACTCAAGACAACATCCAACCAATTTCAAAAAGTTCTTGTGACCGCTCACCATCGATGAAACTGCTATGTCGCGGCACACGCGTCCTAGTCGGCTATCATGGAGCCAGCGTAGAGAACTTTTGATGAGTATCATGTCATGGTTCTCGTTCTTACCTGAATACCAATTGTATTCAAAATCAAATAATTTCGAAACTAAGTTAGAGTCGCTGAAATTGTTGGTGGCTTTGCGAATCTCATCAGCAGAAAAGAGTTTCATGGGATTGGATTTGCCATCACAACATTCGATGAGATTTTCTAATAGCAGATCCCCTCTCTTGGACGCTATATCGGATGTTGGCTTATTCTTCCTCCACCACCGGCTTTGGGAAGCTTCAAGCTTGACGGGACTGAGGCTGGCGAAATGGCTTTTCATGCTCTAAATCAAGGTTTCCCCGCAGCTGAGTTATAAAACGAAGATTAATAGAACATAATTTGTTGTTGAATATTCAATACCGCGTCTTCAGAAAGAGATTTGAGGACTAGGACTTTTCAAAGTCCCGCTTCTACGTATGGATAGTTTAGAAGAAATAATTGCATAATTAGGCACATCCAATCATATATTAACAGAAGAATAAAGAGAGTTAGAGAGATATCTGAACTCAGTAAATAATTGTTTTAGCAAATTAACATTTTTTAAGTTTTAAGGGATGTATTCAGTTTGGTTCAGAAATGGTTTAGTTCAATTCCAGCAAAATGTTTGGTTGGGCGGCCTAGATACAAATTTTTTGGTTTCCACTGGTACGGTTGGTAAATTTTGGTTTCCATTACTATTGTATGGATGTGATTTTGGTTTGATTGATAGTTATGCTCAATGAATAAACATTTCCCATAGTGACTTCCAAAAGATAGATGATGTCTTTGCTCTTGGATTTTCTATCAGTATCCTTATTAATACGTTTTCTTTACTTATAATTACAGGGGAGAGGGTTGTAAATTTCTTATACTTACAGTGGAAGATTTTATGATGATCATAAATCAAAATGAGTAGGTATGTTTTTTCCACATTGCTTTAGTTATATTCCACAACTAGGATATAACCGCGGGTTAATTATTTGATTTTTTTTTAAATTTTTTTATAAATTGATGAATTTGTTGTGTATAATATTTTTTGTTGTACACCGCGGATCACATGCGTTGTAACTAAAAAATGAAAATTTTAAGTTGTATTTTTTTGTTTAGTGATTGTATAATTGTATTTTGATTTGTTAATTCTAGGATTTCATCCGTAGTATATTGTCCCGTATTAATATCGACCCAAACCCGTCCACCATATAATCCCGTCCTGTGAAACTAAACATCATTTCGTTATTTTTTTAATAATAATTTTTATTTAAAAGACATATAATTCGAGTTAATTTAAAAGTTTGCTTTCAAATGGATTCCATAATATATATAAATTAGTGTGTGTTTTTGGATCAACCCGTAAAAACAATTTATAATTGTATCTTAAAATACTAAATAATTGTATTTTGATTTGTTAATTTTAGGATTTCACCCGTGGTATACTGTCCCGTTTTAGATAATTGTAGAAATTAAGGAAAGATCCGAATGATTCAATTTTGGGTCAGAATAAAAAAAAAACGACCTGGTTAAATGCACAATTTGTTCTTCAAAAATATCAGTGTTCTAAAATACGCCCTAGGCAGCCGTATATACGGTAGCTATACGCTATACGGCAGACTATTGTACTGTTTTTAAGCTATACGTTTAACAAATACGGTTGGGTTTAATACGGCCACTTATACGGCGCTATACGGCTCAATACGGCCATTATACGGCGTTATACGGCTCAATACGGTCATTATACGGCGGTGTACGGCTCAATACGGCCATTTATACGGTGCTTCTTATCTAAATACGGTTGTCATTATGTTTTCATTTTCTTGAGAGTTGGAGTTTAACGTGAGACTCCTTTTATTTTTTTGACAATTGTTTTTTTTTATGATATATATATATATATATATATATATATTTGCAATATATTTTTATTATATATATATATATATATATTTTTGCAATATATTTTTATTATATATATATATATATATTTTTATAAAAATATATTTACCGTATATACCCCGCATATACAGCCGCATATACAGTTAGGCGCTATACGGTGATCTACCGCCCGACTACCGCCTAGCGTATTTTAGAACACTGATGTTTACATATTATACATATATCGTTAATATGTTTACGTAACTATACAATTTTATCCTTTTTTATTGTCATAGTTTTGTTTCCATCTTGCCTACATTGGAATTATAAGATGTAACACACTCTTCTAATGGATGTAAATAACTTATTAAAATTCAATAATACAACATATGAACATTTATGACTTTCATAACTTATAATAAACAAAAAAATTATATAATTTTATAAATAGGCTAACATTTATATTAGATGATTTAATAATTAGTATAACATAACTATAAATAATATTTTATATTGCGCATTATGCTAGTAAATCTTTATTTAGAAATAATTATGCTGCATTTTCTAAAATATATATGTTTATAGAATTTTAGTTAAGTTTACAAAAATAAAATAAAAATATTAAGAATGATAATCTCGACCGGCAATCCGTGCAACGCACGGGTCCATATCTAGTTAATTAATAAAATCTAAAATATATATATTTTCTCAACTAATTTATCTAAACTCTTTATTTATGGTATATTCTTTACGATTTTTATAAATAAGAAAATCAAATATGATGATTTAGTACTAATATAACAAATTTGAACTAATTTTCTAAAACCTCTCTACCTAATTTAAACATAAATATATGATTCTCATTTCACTTTTATTTGATCTTATATTTATATTATTTTGAATTATTATTAAAATATATAGTTAATAAATTTTAGTTTTTTTCTGCATATGTTATGATTCAAATTTTTTTAAAAGGACATATATTACTCAATCGATGAAGAAAAAAGTATGTGTGTAACCTAAATTAATATTTTTCAGTGTTCTAAAATACGCTAGGCGGTAGTCGGGCGGTAGATCACCGTATAGCGCCTAACTGTATATGCGGCTGTATATGCGGGGTATATACGGTGAATATATTTATATATATATATATATATAATAAAAATATATTGCAAATATATATATATATATATATATATATATATATCATAAAAAAAAACAATTGTCAAAAAAATAAAAGGAGTCTCACGTTAAACTCCAACTCTCAAGAAAATGAAAACATAATGACAACCGTATTTAGATAAGAAGCACCGTATAAGTGGCCGTATTGAGCCGTACACCGCCGTATAATGACCGTATTGAGCCGTATAACGCCGTATAATGGCCGTATTGAGCTGTATAGTGCCGTATAAGTGGCCGTATTAAACCCAACCGTATTTGTTAAACGTATAGCTTAAAAACAGTACAATAATCTGCCGTATAGCGTATAGCTACCGTATATACGGCCGCCTAGGGCGTATTTTAGAACACTGACATATAGTCTGAGTTACGTAAATATAGATGATTTTTTAGAAAAGTTTGACATCATAATAAAATTGTAACAATATAAAAAGAGAAAATATGAGACTGTCTATATCCATGTCATGTAACTTTACTTGATAATATGAAATATCCTAAACAGAAAGAAATAAACTTATAAGGAATTAGAGAATATACATTAAATAACTTAAGACTAAAAAAAATTAAGAAAAAAACATCAGACTAAACATTATCTATTTGCTACATGGCTTTTGTCATTTTAGGCCCTTATTATCAATTTCTTCGTTTTTTCTTCTTTCTAATTCTCAAATCTCTATGAATCTCTCATTAGATTTCTCTCATTTTTGCTCGAACTCCTCTTTCTTTCTCATTCTCTCCCTCTCGTCGGATTTGTTCACCACCATATCTTTTTTTTTCCTATCTCCATTTCTCGCATTCGCCGGGCATCACTACCTAGTCTCACTACTGAGTCTCACTACTCTGACCCACTACCACAACTGAATCTCACAACTATCACAATCACCACCACCATCAATACCGAATCTCGCTAATTCCGATTCACCACCTTTATCAATATTTACCGCCGCCACCACCACCAAGCTTGAACCACTATCATCAACACCAACAATATTGTTACCGCCTCTTATCCTCTTTTCCCAACTTTTTTCATTACTCCACCTTCTTTATCTCTTCTGACATTAGACCAAACCTCTCCGACGATAACTCTAGTCTATGTCTATCGCCGTTTATAATTATTAATTTGCCTCAATTGCCATATATTCATTATATCTGAATATCACGTGCTATTTTTAGAAAAACATCGTGATTCGAAATATTTTTTTTATAATTGATATGATATAACATCGTTAAGAAATTAGTTTCCTTGATGAGAAAATGTGAGACAATCTATTTGTTTATATAAAGGTGACTATTTCCTATCTTTTCTTTATAGGAGTAATAACTAATTTTATAATTTTCTTAATTTTTTTCTAATTTTAAATCATTTTCTTGTACAGTTAGTAACTTTATAAATAAAACGTTTATCATAATTTTATAATTTTGATTTTTATGGAAATATACATATAAATTCCTTATATATGTGTAGTTTTCTTATTATAATCTTTTTATATTTTTAAAATTTTTAAAATTTATAATTTTGTTATAATTCTCTTTTAAAAACAAAATTTTTGTTTGCTAGATGGCAAAAACTCTTATGAAAATATATGTACAATTTCTTTATAATTAGCTTTTTACATTTTAAAACTGTTTAAATCCATAATTTTTTAAATTATCTTTTTACTTTCTTTTTATAAAAAAGGAAATATTTGTTTTACACGTGTCAAAATCTAAGATCGAGAATTTTGCCACGTGTCACAATCTCGTGAGTTACTAACTTTGAAAACCATACTTTATATAATAAGATTTCGTGTTTGAATTTTGCCAAAATTTTAAGAAAGATCCGATTAAAGATTTCCGGGTCAAAATCAGAAAAAACTCTGACCCGATTAGAGGAGCAAAAATGTACTTGAAAAATGTTAAGTAGATATATTACATGAGCCGCAGAACCAAAACTTCCAGAAGTAAAGCCGGAAAAACGAGAATTTCACGAAAAGCATACGAAAATACCAGAAACTAAACCCACAAACATATTGGGTTTTTATAGCAGTATAACATAACGTTTGTACCATTAATGCTATGGTTATGAAACCACTTTATTTTAGATAGCGTTTATGTGTTTTTAAACTCTATGATATATTATTATTTTAAAAAATTTTGTCATGTTTTTTGTAAAACGCTTATTAATAGCAGTGACCTAATTTAATACGTTATAATATGGATAGGCGGTAAAAATTAAGGACCCGCGATACTTAAGAATTTTTTGGCTCTTCAGTCTCAAAACAACAAAAATCCCCAAATCTTGACCTAAAATTTCTCCCTCTCGATTTTGGCTCGTTTTTGCTCGATTTTCGCCAAATCTGATTCGAGCCTCACAAATCTCAGTCACATGACCTAAAATCTTCTCGTCTCCCACACAAATCTCGTCTCTGAAACGCTCAATCGTCTCCCGGTGAAATCTCTTATCGATCTGAAAATCTTCTCGTCTCCCACACAAATCTCGTCTCTGTAACAATATACACTTCAATCCAGCTTCCTCTTGCGCTTGCATTGGTGTTCTCGCTCGATTTACACAAATCTCGTCTCTGTAACCAAATACACTTCAATCTAGCTTCCTCTTTCGCTTGTTTTGGTTTTCTTGCTCGATTTCTACCAGGTATCTCACTTGTTCTCTATTGTTGTTGTCGATATTAGATCTCGTCATTCTGTTGTTGTGGCTTAACTGCATGCAATTGTTTTGTTGTTGATTGAGTAAACACCTTTGGTCGGAGTTGTTCCCATGGATAAAGCTTGGGTCTGGTTACCAAGGTAATCTATGTCCTTCTTCTTCTGTGATTTTTTTGTGAACCAGCTTGGGTCTGTGATTTCTTTTTTTGATTTATTTGATTTCTTCTATTGCTAGCAGGAATAGCCTTGAGTATGAGGAAGGAGCAACTAAGTTTGTGTTTTATTCATCAAGTTGTTTGGGTAATGTATTAGCTATGTTTTGTCCTTGCGTTGATTGCCGCAATGTGGTTCATCAGTCAAATGAGACAGTGTTGGAGCATCTAGTGATTAGAGGGATGGATCTTAAGTACAAGAGAAGCAAATGTTGGAGTAAACACGGGGAGATAAGTGATAAGACAACAAATGTTCATACGTCTGAAAATGAGGCTTATGACTTGTTTAGGACAACTTTTATGGAAAGTGAGGGCAAGCAATCATCTCAGCAGAATAATGTAGAAGAGTCTGAAACAGTAGAGAGTAAAGAAGAAGGGGATTTTAGGAAGAAGTTAGAGGATGCAGAAACTTCATTGTACTCTACTTGTATGAACTACACAAAGGTTTCTGCAATCATGGGACTGTACAGGATAAAGGTCAAGAGTGATATGTCAGAGAACTTTTTTGATCAGCTTCTGACACTAGTGCATGACATGCTACCTGGAGACAATGTGCTGCCTAAGTCTACAGATGAGATGAAGAAGTTTTTGAAGATTTTTGGTTTTGGTTATGATTCTATTCATGCTTGGAGAAATGATTGTATCCTTTATCGGAATCAATATGAGGAGTTGGTGAGCTTCCCAAGATGTAGTGAATCAAGATGGGAAAAGGACAAGCATACATGTGAGGAGAAGAAAGGTATTCCAGCAAAGGTGCTAAGGTATTTTCCGATAAAAGACAGATTTAGGAGGATGTTTAGATCAAAAAGGTTGGCTGAGGACTTGTGTTGGCACTCCACTAATTCTAGTCAAGATGGTACAATGCGGCATCCAGTAGACTCTTTGACATTGGTTCAAGTAAATGATAAATGGCTAGAGTTTGCTGCAGAGGCAAGAAACCTTAGACTAGGTCTTTCTACTGATGGGATGAATCCTTTCTCCATCCAAAACACCAAGTACAACAAATTGTTGGTGTCGGATCCCGCACCAGAAGTCCGAGACCAACCAAAGATTGCCACGTAGTCAAGATAAAGGCCCATAAAGGATAAAACCCGTCGGATCCATAAGCCAAAGGAGCAGTCGAAGTGGGTATCGCCACAAGGAGAATCCGAAGTGACTGCATTTCGGCATGAGTCCGGCACCGAAGTCACGGTTGAGTTGGTTTAAGGACATTTGGGCAAAAAGGCGGGGCCCATAAAGATCAGAGTCAAACCAAATTCAAACGTTGAGGCATTAAAGCCAAAGATCAAAACGGACACATTTAAGAGGGAATAATTGTACTTAATTATTCACTTTAATGACGTTTCTTTATGTATAAATATAAAGGCCAATGGCCATGTAAAGGGGATCTTCCTCAGGAGAAAGAAATACTATAGCAATTTTCGTAGCAATTTATAAGTTTTTACATATTCATTTTTGTCCCTCAAGAATAATCTTTCCTACTTAATAAAAATACTTGAGTGTGTGAATCCGACATCCACATTTTGGCGCCGTCTGTGGGGAGAGAGGATTCTTGAGTGGTCAGATTTTTTCTTTACTACATTCCCGAGATAAGCAACAATGTCCGGAGGAGACGCCGTTGATGCATCATTGGCCGAAACCCTCAAAGCTATGAAGCAAACCATGTCGGACATATCACAAAAGTTCTCGGATGTGGAAAAAGCCGTCGATACGTTGCAAACATCCCAGGTATCTCTTAGTCAAAACGTCAGTACTATACAAACTCGTGTTCGATCTTTAAGTGCAGGAAATCTTGTGGGAATCCGAAGAGGGATATTCAACTCGCCAAGTTCCGCTGCACGAAATGAAACCAGCGGACAAACAACTCCCGGTGCTACTAATAATGTAGCTCAGACGTTGGAAGAAGAGACACAGCTCGGAGATGAAGAACAACTTGCAGCTCAATACGAGCAGGAGAACCTCGACCAGTTCGAGACCATGAGGAAGGTTAGCCAGGAGTTAAAAGAAATGAAATCAAAATTTCATCAAGCTACAAGTTCGGAGCCAGACATCAATCGAGTCATTGAAGAAGCTAGGCGAACACCTTTCATCTCGCGAATTGCAAGTTTGAGGATCAAAGATTCCCGGAAACTCAAATTGGACCCTTACAGCGGATTGGAGGATCCAAAAAGCTATCTCGCAGCTTTTCTGATCGCCGCTGGAAGAGTCGAACTGGATGAAGCTGATGAGGATGCAGGTTATTGCAAGCTCTTTTCGGAAAATCTATGTGGCCAAGCTCTAATGTGGTTCACCCAATTAGAGCCGGGTTCGATCAGCAATTTCGACGAACTATCAGCCGTATTCTTAAAGCAATATTCCATCCTTATGGATAAAAGCGTTTCGGATGCCGATCTTTGGAACTTATCGCAAGGATCAAATGAGTCACTTCGAGTTTTCATCACCAAGTTCAAAGGAGTGCTGTCAAAGCTCCCAAGAATCTCACAGCAATCAGCTTTATCTGCCCTACGAAAAGGATTGCGACATGATTCAAGGTTTAAAGAAGACTTAATACTTCATAAACCAGACACAATTCAGGATGCACTCTTCCGCGCAAACAACTGGATGGAAGTAGAGGACGAAAAAGAAAGTTTTGCCAAAAGAAATAAGCAAGAGAAGTCGGCAATCACCGTCCCTACCAAAAAATTCGAACCCAGGGAGAACAAAGGACCAAAGAAATTTGGGTCGTAACCCTTCAACAGTACCGTCGGAAAGCAATTCCAAGGGAAAGGAAGATCAAACACTTGGGTCCGTGATGAAAGTCTATATTGCGACATTCATAAAGTAACCGGACATTTAACCAAGGATTGTAGCGTTCTTAAAAGGCACCTCGCAGAGCTTTGGGCCAGTGGAGATCTTTCCAAATTCGAGATAAAAGATTTTGTGAAGGAATACCACGAAGCAAAGGAAAATTCCAAAGATCAAAATTCCAAAAGACCAAGGTTAACCAATGAGGAAGAACCAAGGAATTCTAAGGGTAAGATCAATGTTATTCTAGGAGGTTCCAAATTTTGCGGAGATTCGATAAGTTCCATCAAGAAACATAGACGAAATATCCTACTCAAAGCAAGCTTAAGCGAAGAAGTTGATTTTCAAGGTGCATCAATATCATTTGATGAAGAAGAAACGCGGTACCTCGAAAGACCTCATGATGATGCTCTAGTCATTACCCTTGACGTTGCCAACTTCGAAGTATCAAGGATCCTTATAGATACAGGCAGTTCGGTCGATTTGATCTTTTTAAGTACTTTAGAAAGAATGGGGATTAGTCGGGCGGACATAGTGGGGCCTCCGTCTCCATTAGTTGCATTCACAAGTGAGTCAGCCATGTCTCTCGGGACAATCAAGCTACCGGTCCTCGCCAAAAAGGTATCGAAGATCGTGGACTTCGTTGTCTTCGATAAGCCCGCAGCTTACAACATTATCCTCGGTACTCCCTGGATTTATGAAATGAAAGCTGTCCCCTCTACATATCATCAATGTATCAAATTTCCAACATCAAGAGGAGTGGAAACAATTCGGGGTGATCAAGAAGCTTCACGGACGTGTTATCTGGCTAGCCACCGTATGAAGATTCAATAGCAATTAACGAAGCCCGCAAAAGAGGGACTAAGAACAAAATTTCCTAACGGGCAGAAGAAAGATGATGTAGTAATCGAAGTGGTGTTGGAAGAAGACAAGCCGGACCGGAAAATTCGAGTTGGGGCAACTTTGACTGGCCAAATAAAAGAAGCTTTGATCGAACTCTTAAGGAAAAACAAAACATCGTTTGCATGGTCAGCAGCGGACATGCCTGGCATAAATCCAAGTATAATTTGTCATGAACTAAACGTGGATCCAAGCTTCAAACCGGTGAAACAAAAAAGAAGAAAGCTTGGAGTGGAGCGAGCAAAAATAGTAAATGACGAAGTGGATAAACTTTTGAAGATAGGGTCCATAAGAGAAAGTACAATATCCGGAATGGGTAGCAAATACTGTCGTTGTCAAGAAGAAGAATGGGAAAGATAGGGTTTGCATCGACTTCACAGACCTCAATAAAGCATGTCCCAAAGATAGTTTCCCGCTCCCACACATAGATCGACTTGTAGAGTCCACCGCTGGGAACGAGCTGTTAACATTCATGGATGCCTTTTCGGGTTATAATCAAATAATGATGAACCCCGAAGACCAAGAAAAAACGTCATTTATCACTGATAGAGGTATCTATTGTTATAAGGTAATGCCTTTTGGTTTGAAAAATGCAGGAGCAACTTATCAACGGTTGGTTAACAAGATGTTCCATAATCATCTCGGGAAAACAATGGAAGTCTACATAGATGATATGTTGGTTAAATCGTTAAAGAAAGAGGATCACGTTAAGCATTTAGAGGAATGTTTTGATATTCTCAATAAATATCAAATGAAGCTGAACCCGGCAAAGTGCACATTTGGAGTCCCATCCGGAGAATTTCTTGGTTATATCGTGACAGAAAGAGGGATTGAAGCCAATCCAAATCAAATTAACGCCTTTCTAAACATGCCCTCTCCAAGAAACTTCAAAGAAGTACAACGGTTGACTGGGCGGATTGCGGCTCTAAATCGTTTTATCTCGAGATCAACAGATAAGTCGTTGCCTTTCTACCAAATTTTAAAAGGGAACAAAGGATTCCTTTGGGATGAGAAGTGTGAAGAAGCTTTTGGGCAGCTTAAGGCATACTTAACCACTCCACCTATATTGTCCAAACCGGAAGTGGATGAAAAACTCTATTTGTACATGTCGGTTTCAAACCACGCGGTTAGTGGAGTCTTGGTTCGGGAAGACCGTGGCGAGCAGAAACCAATTTACTACGTAAGCAAGTCAATGACGGATCCGGAAACCAGATACACGATGATGGAAAAACTTGCACTCGCGGTGGTAACTTTGGCTCGAAAGCTGCGCCCATATTTTCAATCTCATCCGGTTGAAGTATTAACTAACCAACCACTCCGAACAATACTTCATAGTCCAAGTCAGTCCGGACGTTTGGCGAAATGGGCAGTGGAGTTAAGCGAGTACGATATAGAATTCAAAAGCCGGATCAGTATGAAAGCTCAGGTTTTAGCAGATTTCTTAACCGAGCTACCAATACCTAGAACGATAGAGCATTCGGAGAACCAAACTTGGAAATTACACGTAGATGGGTCCTTGACAAAGCAAGGATCCGGAGTGGGAATCAAGTTGGAGTCTCCAACATCGGAAATTCTAGAACAATCATTCCGGTTGTTATTCAATGCCTCCAACAACGAGGCAGAATACGAAACCCTGATTGCCGGACTTCGATTAGCACAAGGAGTTGGAGCTAAGGAAATATTGGCTTATTGTGATTCGCAATTAGTAGTTAACCAGTTTAATGGAGACTATGAAGCTAAGGACTCAAGAATGGAAGCGTACCTCGAAGTGGTGAAGGATCTATCTAAAAATTTCTTGAAATTCGAATTAATCCGCATACCTCGGGGAGAGAATACAACTGCGGATGCACTTGCCGCATTGGCGTCAACATCAGATCCTGAGTTGAAAAGAGTTATTCAAGACAACAAAGAAACCCTCGTCGTTACAAGGTCTCGAGCAGCGGCACGCGACCGTGGCGAACCAGAGATCGAACCGCCACCCAACAAACGGAGGAAGTCGAGGGGATCAAATACATCTAGCAAGGAACCCGTTGTCTTAGCTGAAGATGCGATTCCAGAAACAATATTAGAAACCGAACCGTTAATCGAGGAGGATGTTCTTGAACCAAACGAACATCCCGAGCCAGAGCCACAAATATTTCACAAGGTTGACCAAATTCCGGCTAAAGACTGGGGGGCTGACTAGAGGGAGCCAATAAAGCACTACATTATGACAGGCGAGCTCCCAAAGAATAAGTGGCAAGCCAGAAAAATGAGAATCGTTAGCGCGAAATTTTGTCTGTCAAAAGACACATTGTATAGACGAGGTGTCAGTGACCCTTACCTATTATGCATTTTTGGGCCCGAAGTCGAAATCGTTATGAGCGAAGTGCATGAAGGATTATGTGGGAGTCATTCATCAGGAAGGGCTATGGCTTTTAAAGTTAAAAGAATGGGATATTATTGGCCCACTATGATTACAGATTGTGTTAAGTTCGCCCAAAGATGTAAGCGCTGCCAACTCCATGCACCATTAATCCATCAACCGTCGGAATTATTCTCCTCCATTTCCGCCCCATATCCGTTTATGAGGTGGTCAATGGACATCATTGGACCATTGCACAAATCAACTCGAGGTGTGCAATACCTTTTAGTCCTTACAGACTACTTTTCAAAATGGATTGAAGCTGAGGCGTATGTTGGTATCAAGGATTCGGCGGTGAAGACCTTTATTTGGAAAAACATTATATGCCGACATGGAGTTCCGTATGAAATAGTCACTGATAATGGACCACAATTCATTTCACACGAGTTTGATGCCTTTTGTGCGGACTGGGGAATCAAAGTTAGTTACTCTACTCCACGATATCCGCAAGGAAACGGTCAAGCTGAAGCCGCGAACAAGACAATATTAAGAAATCTCAAGAAACGCTTAAATCATCTAAAGGGAGGATGGTATGAAGAACTCCAACCCGTCCTGTGGGCCTATCGTACAACCCCTAGGCGACCTACAGGAGAAACTCCATTCTCTTTGGTTTATGGCATGGAGGCGGTAGTACCAGCTGAACTCAATGTGCCCGGACTTCGCCGAACAGAAGCACCGTTAAATGAGGAAGAAAATTCAGCAATGCTTAATGATTCACTAGATACCATAAATGAAAGGCGTGATCAAGCTCTGATTCGGATCCAGAATTACCAGCAGGCAGCAGCCCGGTATTACAATTCTAAGGTTAAGAGTAGGCCGTTCTTCGTGGGAGATTATGTATTAAGGCGCGTCTTTGACAACAAAAAAGAAGAAGGCGCCGGTAAACTCGGTATTAATTGGGAAGGACCTTACATTATTACCGAAGTGGTTCGGAACGGTGTTTATAGGTTGAAAGACTTAGAAGACAATCCAGTCAAGCGACCTTGGAATGTGATCAACCTAAAGAAATTTTATGTTTAAAGCTACATGCATTGTTTATGTACATGAACTACGGTGTGGCTTGATCCCGAAATGGGTACGTAGGCAGCTCAGAAACGAGTTCAGCTATTAATAAAAATTTGTTTTATTTCTTTATTAAAGGAAAAAGGTTCGACTGTGCGAACAAGTGAAGCAAATAAAGGTTCGGCTATGCGAACATACAAGATATTGGAAATAGAGCGTTTATTCAAAAGACGGAATGTCCCTCATCGTACACTTCGGACTATGAAAATCTTGTTGACGAGCAGAACACTTCAACTCCTTGACCAGCAAGATCGAGGATTGGCTTCATGCAGTCCGGAATTCGAGCAAAGTCAGAGATTCCAAGCTCAATCCACTCTCCGGGGTGAGATTCAAGGATGTGAAGATCTCTTGACACCATAGTAAGCCTGCGTTGCATCCGGTTAATCCTCTTCCCGAGTCTCCTCTTTTCCAACATCAGCTTCCGGTGTTGAAGCGCGAGCGCCTTTATGAACGCCGTCGCTGTTCCTTGATCTCTGATTGGGAGATCCCTGATCAAAGCACATGGGGCTCGGATCTGAGATCTTAAGAAGCCGCGAAGTGGAGGAGGCTGCCTGCTTGGCTCATTTGGAACATCTTCGTTTATCATTCCGATTCTGGAGAAGTCGGGCATAGATTCTGAATAGCGAAGATTGAACTCCATACCTACTAAAATGAAAAGAATGGTGAGGAGTAAAGGGAAATTGAGACTATAATTTATAGGAACGCCATAGCAAGCTGCGGATTCTATCCTAGGAATGGAGTGATTCGCGGAGAGATTTATGCCCTCGAACAGATCCTGCATTAAAAGACGCATCTCCGAGAATATTTGAAAAGTAAGGAAAATTGCAAATGTTTCCATAAATAAAAAGGGGCCGAAGCCCATTACGAGTTCAAAATAAGTGAAGAAGTTAGAGAACATTTATGGAAGAGGCTCAGGAACAGGCTCCTTCATTGCCGGTTTAGTCTTCGAAGTGGACGCCTTGTTCTTGGCATCCACTTCAGGATGATCCCGAACGCGTTTCCGACAGGTGCTGGCCTCCTCTTCGTCTTCTTCTTCGCTATCAGATGGAACGGCATAGACCGGGGCGTTCACGGGACCCGGGACTCCTTTAGCGCGGAGATACATCCGAAGCATCTTCGGGATCTCAGCGACAGAGTCAAAGTTCCGCCATTCCCATTGAAAGGGATCACTTTCCAAGGCCCGTATCTTCCTCTCCACCCGAGCGATGCGAGCCTCGAGTGTTTGCCTTTTGAGGCCTAGCCGTTGCCTCTCTTCACACAAGCGACGGTGCTTGTCGGCAACCTAGCATAAAGATGAATGAATAAGATGAAACAAAAAGTTTTTAAATCAAAAACTTTAAGTATTTACCTTGTCAATAAAGTCGCAAGCCTCTTTTTTCTCCTTTGAAGGAAAGTGAAAGACGGCGTGAGGGAAGAGAACGCCGGCCGGTTCAAAGCCGTCGCCGGACAAGAAAAGTGGGCTGCCGGGATCAACGGGGGCTACTTTTTCGTTTTCCATTCTCGAAATATTTCTCAAGTAAGATTCTAAAATCGTGTTTAAATAAAGCTTAGAAGTAGGTAAGCCTTTATTTATAATGATTTAGGGTTTGTCTTGGAACCATAAATCCAATAATGGTAGTGTGCCCGAGTGGTTTAAACCATTTTTGGAAAATCGAGAAAAGGCAGTTATTGCATTAAAGACGAGCCGTTTTCCCTACTTTGAGAAATAAGAAGGGAAAGAGCAACCGTCGCATTAACTACAAAATTTTGTAAGGCTCAAGCCCAATAAATTTATCGAGTTGACTAAACCCGAAGTGGGGAACTCGCTTTAAGCCGAGCTCAGTTCTCGCATTCTAAAGAGAAAGGTCTGATCAGCCTAAAAATCTCAAAAACATAACCACAGGGCCACAAAAGGTTAAAAGCGGACTTTGCAAACCCGCATATAATTTTAACCAAACCCCCTTGGGTCATAACCTAGAAAGGTTTAAAAGCCTCCACAGGCAAATATCTTGTTCAAAAGAAATATTAAAGCCTCCTTAGGCCAAAAATAAGTTCGAAATTAAGTTTAAACTAAATGGGACAATCCCCAGTTTAAAGTGGACACAGCCACTACGGATCGACCTCCACCTCGGACTCCGGCTCAGCTGTCGAAGTTTCAGTCGCCTCCTTAACCGGCGCTTGATCAGATGAAGCTCCTGGACCACCCTCCGCGGTACAACCATCTTCCGGAGTGACCTCCGGTACCGCAGGAACTTCGGCTGAGACAACGTTTACCGTCTCACTTGAGCCTAGAAAAAATAATTCCAGTCAATCAAGGGTACAAGGTAAGAAAAGGTAATGAGTATTAAGAGCTAAAAGTTACCCGCCCAGTCTAGACCCGATTCACTTATAGGAGGAGATTCTGTAAAGAATTCCACAATGTCCTGCGGGTTGAAAGTCGAAGCGGGAAGAGCTGCCAAACGACTCCGCTTTTCAGAAAGATTGGTCGACAGTTCGGCCCTCTCTTGCACTTCGGAGAAATCTGCATCATGGATTTGGTCCAACAGAATCAGGTTGCTCTCATGCTCCTTGATGTCTGATTCCAGATCTAACCTGGCTTTCTCGGTTTGAATGAAGCGGATGGCCCCCTGGATCAACTCCATCCCGCGTCCCTTAACATCTTTTCTGGCTTTCGATGCTGACCTTGCCAACTCGGAATCACGCAACTTGGCTAACGCCTTGTACTTCGCGTTAAGCTCGATAAGTTGGTTGTTTAGGGTGTCGGCGTTTGATTCGGATTCATGGAGTCTACCCTGAACACCAGAAAGTTCATCCTGGAGCTTGTAATTCCGGTCATACTGGTCTTGCAGCTCCCCCTTTATCTGCGCAAGCTCGGATGTTAAACTGTCGACCTTGTCCTCCAGATCGTGCTTGGAGCCGGCAGAAGAACTGAGTTCAGCCTCAAGAGCAGAGAATTTCTTCTTCCACATGTCAATCTCTTTCTCCCGTCCAATGACCAACCCTTCGTAATGTTCGATCATGTCGTTAAGTTCGCTGTGAGCCTGGCAGTATATATATAAACCCGGGATGGCGAGTCAGTTTGCAGAATGGCAATACATAAAAAAAAAAACGGAACTAACCCGAGATGAATGATGAGCGTGAAGCAAATAGCGTTCACGAATCGCAGGGCGCCATTTGTCGAAGTCTGGCAAGATCGAACCCGATCGGGTCTTGAAGCATCGGAAGACGCTGCCTTCTTTCTCCATAGCTGCGAAGAAGGAAGAGTTGTAAAAATTGGAATCTTAATAGAGACAAAAACGTTTAAGTATGTGTGAATCACCAAACCTGAAAGCGATTTGACTTGAGGGACGAGAGCAGGCTTTAACCTCGAGGAAGCATCTCGAGATTCAGAGTCTCCCTTCTTAGGAGATGCACTCCGAGCAGTCTTCTCGCTGTCAGGATGAGAAGAGGAAGACATATCAACCGGTCGTGGAGGACCCATTGGTTCAGAAGGAGGGGATGATCGAGGTGAACGGTCAGTCCGGGCCCTAGACTTCTCCCTTCGCGGAGAAGAGTCACTGCGGGATGACTTGTCTCTCTTCCTGCGAACCAAGTTCTTAAGTGGTTCGCTGCTAAAATCGTCTCGGGGAGGACGAGGAGGATCATGACGAGGAGATCGCTCTCTCCGAGGAGAACGATGATCATGACGTTCGCGACGAGGTGTTAACCTATAAGCAGCAACGGATCTGGCTCCCTCGGAGCTGCCATCATCAACCAGCAGGGTCCTACTGTAGTCCTTCTTGTCTATAGAAGTCGCGAGAAACTTTTTCTTCTCCTCGCAAACCTCAGCCATCGGTTTGGAAAGCATCTTACGCTTGGCCGCAAGGGCCCGAGATGACATCCCCTGAGTTGAGGGAGGAGGTGGAAGTTGGTGAAGATGACCTGGTGGACTCATCCTGAGTCTGTGGTTAGCTTCTAGGAATCGTTCAAGAGTGAAAGAATTCCAAAGGGTTTCCCCTTCAAGAATTATTTTGAAGAATTCGATGAACTCTTCAGATGGAAGAGTGGAAGCGACGAAAGCTGCGATATGAAACAACGGTGTTAGTCAATAAAGATAAAGAAATAACCGGGAAAGATACGGGCGACCTAATCTCTACCAGGTTTCGCAGACCACTTCGAAGGAAGAAAATCTGCAAGATTTCCAATCGAAGCAGGAGTTTTCTTAATCAGAAACCAAGGATGATGCCAATTTTCATCCTTGTTCGGAAGATGCGAAATGATGTTCCTGTTGGCGTTAGGATATGCTGAGAAATACCCCGTTTTCTTCGATGAACTTCTCACGCTTAGAAGCTCATTTAGTTCAGTGACTCCGATAACGTATCCGGCCTCCGCCGCGATTGTTATAATTCCAAGAACAGTACGAAGAAGATTGGGGGTTAATTGAGGAAGAGCGATTTCAAGAGCCGCTAGGTATCGAACTAGGGCTTCGGGAAGAGGAAAAGTCAGCCCGCAACCTTTAAAATAGATCTCATACACACAGAAATAGCCGTCGCGATGGTTTTCTGGGGACTCCGTAGGGTCAGCTATCTGCGCCTCCGCCATAATTCCCGGTGGGATTCGGCAGAGCTCCCTCAATCGTTCGAGGGATTGGAGGGTGCAGGTGGATCTATAGTGCGGACCGGCAATATCATTAGGGCGGGTGCACTCGTCATTGCTAGAACGCCTCTCATCAAAAGACGGAGACTCGGGTCTATCGGAATCGGAAGTCATTGGGAAGAATGAAAAATTCAAGTTTCGGGAAAAAGAAGAATTTGGAGAGAGAAGTAGAAGGAGTTTTTTAACCACAAAGATCAAGAGTAAAAGTAATAATGAAAAAGAAGGTTACCTCACACAAGCTAGGTGATAATGATGGAACCGTCTTGGAAATCGTGGAAGAAGTGGGAAGGTTTTTTCCCGCTTTAATAGTAAATAAACGATATGCGGTCATAATGGCGACAGATGTCACGCGACTAAATATGGGTAGCACCGAAATTAAAGGACTGATGGGATCTTGGCGGGAAAATCAGAAGATTCCTCGGAACGCAATCTTTGGTCATTAAAGCATTTAAAGTCCTCCGAATTGGAATAGCACTTCGAAGAACTTGGGGGGCTAATTGTTGGTGTCGGATCCCGCACCAGAAGTCCGAGACCAACCAAAAATTGCCACGTAGTCAAGATAAAGGCCCATAAAGGATAAAACCTGTCGGATCCGTAAGCCAAAGGAGCAGTCGAAGTGGGTATCGCCACAAGGAGAATCCGAAGTGACTGCATTTCGGCATGAGTCCGGCACCGAAGTCACGGTTGAGTTGGTTTAAGGACATTTGGGCCAAAAGGCGGGGCCCATAAAGATCAGAGTCAAACCAAATTCAAACGTTGAGGCATTAAAGCCAAAGATCAAAACGGACACATTTAAGAGGGAATAATTGTACTTAATTATTCACTTTAATGACGTTTCTTTATGTATAAATATAAAGGCCAATGGCCATGTAAAGGGGATCTTCCTCAGGAGAAAGAAATACTATAGCAATTTTCGTAGCAATTTATAAGTTTTTACATATTCATTTTTGTCCCTCAAGAATAATCTTTCCTACTTAATAAAAATACTTGAGTGTGTGAATCCGACTTCCACACACATGGCCAGTGCTGCTAGTCAATTACAATATGGCTCCAACTGAGTGTATGAAAGCTGAGAACATAATGTTGACAATGTTGATACTTGGACCAACCGCACCAAGCAACAACATTGATGTATATCTACAACCTTTGATAGATGACCTAAAAGACTTGTGGAATGAAGGTATGGTAGTTTATGACTCATTTAAGAAGGAGAGTTTCACTCTAAGAGCTATGCTTCTATGGAGTATTACTGACTATCCAACATTAGGTACATTAGCAGGATGTAAGGTGAAGGGGAAGCAAGCTTGTAATGTTTGTGGGAAGGATACACCTCACAGATGGTTAAAGTTTAGTCGCAAGAATGTTTATATGGGAAACAGAAGGCGTTTGAGGCCTAATCATCCTTACAGGCGTAGGAAAGTGTGGTTTGACAATACAGTTGAGCTTGGTACTGCTAATAGGATTCAAAGTGGAGCAGAAATCTATGAGTGCCTTAGAGATTTTAGGAATGAATTTGGTAGACCGTACCTTTAGAAAAGAAAGGCAAGAGAAAAAGGATAGAAGCATATGAAGAAGAAGATGATCAATGGCGGTGGAAAAAAATGTCAATCTTCTTTCAGTTGGCTTACTGGAAGGTTAGAATAATCATTAGTATCATCAGTTTTAATTTAAACTAATCTTTATTATCTGTTATTGAGTGTCTAACAATAACTTGTTATAAATTTTGCAGGATTTGCTTGTAAGCCATAATATTGATGTAATGCACGTGGAAAAAAATGTTTCTGATGCACTGTTATCAATTCTGATGCATAATGGGAAATCCAAGGATGGTTTAAAAGCAAGAAAATACTTAGAAGACATTGGTATTCGTAGCAACTTACACACACAGAAGCGTGGGAAGAGAACTTACTTGCCTTCAGCGGCGTATTGGCTTTCTAAGGAGGAAAAACGTAAATTCTGCAGAAGATTATCCAAATTCAGAGGACCAGATGGATATTGTGCCAACATATCCAATTGTGTGTCAGTAGATCCTCCCAACATTGGTAGTATGAAGTCACATGACCACCATGTTATGCTGCAAAATTTGTTTCCTGTGGCATTGAGAGGTTTACTGCCTAGAGGACCTCGTATTGTAGTGAATTGTATCTGCAATTTCTTCAATAGATGTTCCAACGTGTAATTGATCCAGAGAAGCTTGTTACATTAGAATCAGAGGTTATAGAAACAATGTGCCAGTTGGAGAGATACTTTCCACCATTACTTTTTGACATTATGTTTCACCTGCCAATACATCTAGCAAGAGAAGCACGCTTGGGTGGCCATGTACACTTCAGATGGATGTATTCATTTGAGAGGTAATGTTAATGGTCTTACTATAGTTATACAATAAACTATTTGTATTATTTCTCTTATAATTACTCATAATAAGTTTTGTTATTGCCATCTAGGTACATGAAGACACTTAAGGCATATGTGAAGAATTTTGCAAGGCCAGAAGCTTTTATGGCGGAGGGCTACTTGGCTGGTGAATGCATTGCATTCTGTTTGGAGTTCCTCCAGAAATCTGTTCTAGTACAAGAAACTCTTAATCGTAATGAAGATCTTGAAGCAGATCAACAAATTCTTGAAGGCAGACCACTACATAAAGCTACAGAAAAGACTCTTACAGATAAAGAACGAGACATAGCTCATCGGTATATTCTCATGAATACAGCAGTCATGGAACCATATATTGAGTAAGTGCAAAGCTAATACAGATTTATGTTTAAAAGCTTGATGATTAAAGTGTAACAAAGACTAACTTTATTGAAAACAGGTTGCATTTGGAAGAACTACAAGCTACAGATGTAAGATGTGCAAAGAATGAAACACTCTTGTGGAAATATCACACAGAAAGGTTCCCACAATGGATCAAATATAAGGTTAGAAGAATGTCAATTGTGTAGTGTTTTTTAATTTCATGTCATTGACATTATGTTTCTCTGTTTCATGTTAGATACCAAGTAACTCAAAAGATCATTCTAGTAGACTGAGATGGCTTGCATTTGGACCAAGACATATTGCTCAAACTTACAAGGGGTATATAATTAATGGTAAGCGGTTCCACACTGATGATGTCAAGAGGAAAACCCAGGAGAGTGGAGTAACTTATGAAGCATTTTCTATGTGTAGATCAAGTGCTAAAGATACTAGACAAATGGCGGTAGATATAATATCATTCTATGGAGTGATAAAGGAGATCTTGATGCTGGACTACCACATGTTCCAGATTCCAGTTTTTAGGTGTATTTGGGCTAACAAAGGGAATGGAGTGAAAGAGGAAGACGGTTTCACACTTGTCAATCTCCATATGAACCAGTCAGCATACTTAAATGATCCTTTCATTTTGGCATCGCAGGCTAAACAAGTTTTTTATTCTAGAGAAGATGACAGCTCACCTTGGTATGTTTGTATGAGGGCGCCACCAAGAGGGTACCATGAGCTAGAAACAGTAGAGGAGTTTGTTTCTACACCATTATCAGTCCAGCCAATTGAAGATTTAGGAGATCAATCATCTGACGACGAGAGTTTTTGTGTTAGGTCTGATTGTGAAGGTGTTATAGTAGAGGACTAATTAAAACTTTTTTTTGTTTCAGGTAATCAAAAACAATGAAATAAGTTACTGAAATCCGTCGCAGTAAGCGCCAGGCAGGCCTTGATGTCACTCCTGTAGTGTCATTGAAGAAGAAGAAGAGAAACAAGAAGTCTATCATTGAAGAGAATGAAAGAGACAATGAAGAAGAGAGAATAGAAGTGGCTACTGAAGGAGATGATGGTGTAGAGGAAGAAGATATTAATGGAGAAGAAGATATTGAAGAACAAGAGAATGGAGCAGAAGATAATGAAGAACAAGATAATGGTCAGTCTCAAGAGAATGAAAGAGATAATGAAGAAGTAGAAGAACACTCACCCCAAATACAAGAAGATCCAATACCTCCTTCCACAGCAAGTGCCTCTGAAACCCAGACACACCAGTCAGACGACAAAAATAGGAAGTCAAGAGGTCCAACTAGAATGCGCAAAGTGGCAAAGAATCTTGAGGATAAGGTAGAAGTGGAGTTTAATGCTCTTGGTGAGCATGTTGGTAAGGGATCAGTGACACTCTCCTCTTTCCTTGGTCCTCTAGTGAGAGAGCATGTGCCTGTACTGCTAGATGACTGGAGACAGCTTGATCAAAGGACAAAAGACGTTATGTGGGAAGAAATTCAGGTTATTTTTCACTTTTGCTTGAATAAAAGTTATATGAGAGTGTTGTTTGTGTCTTAACTTGGCAATGTTTGACAGGGGAGGTTCAATATAAAAGAAGATTGGCAGAAAGAAGCAGTATTTAGGCAAATGGGTGGTATGTGGAGGGCTGTCAAATCCAAGCTTGTTACCAAAGTAAGATCTACTAAAAGCAAAGTTGCTCTACAGCAAATGAAGCCTAGCAACATCCAATGTACATCAGCCTGGAACAGTTGGGTTAAGAACAAATGCACATCAGCTTTTAAGGTTATTGTTTACACTCCTTTGATTAATTTCCTTAAAATAGTTATACTCATCTGACTCCTTTTGTCTATAGGAACGAAGTGAAAAATACAGGCAACTGAGGAAGGGTCAAATTCCTCATACTACAAGCCCCAAAGGAATGACTCGCTTAGCTGATGAGATGGTATGTATTTTGTTTTGCATTGGGTACTTTTATTAGTAATTTACTCATGAGGTGTTATGTATATGTGCATGAACTTGTAGAAAAAAATAGTTCTGATCCTAGAAAAGTTACTAGAAGTAGGGTGTGGATAGCAGGACATACACATTCTGATGGGAGACCTGTGAGGGAAGAGTTTGCAGAAACTATTGTAAGTAGCACTTAAAATCTTTTTCAATTGTTATTCAGGTTACTTTAAAGATTGTTTCTACATATTGTGATATAAAATTTGATGTCAGGAAATGATCAAGACCATTGATAGTGAAATGGACTCCACCACATCCACGGATAATGTTAGGGAAGATGCTGTGAGTCAGGTACTAGGAAAAGACAGACCAAGAAGAGTTAGGGGGATGGGCAGAGGCGCAACTGTTACAAAGTTAGCATTCTCACAGACAAGAGACTCTCATGTCAAGAAGCTTGAAGCTTCTCAAGCAGAATTGCTAAGTAAGCTTGAAAATTTGCAGAATGTGGTTAGTAACTTAGCTAGTAAAAAGGTAAACCTTTTGGCACTCATTGTTTCACAATGCCAACTTATATAAGTTTTGGTTAATTATGTGTTTTTTTGGTCATTGCAGAGACAAACTGATGATGTTTCCATGTCTGACTTAAGCAATGTTAGCAAAAGAGGAGTTAGGTGTCAGCTTCTTGATTGGTGTTCAAATGTTGAGGTGGTTGTTGGTGAAGGAGAATTCTGCTCCAGTGAACACACATATAAGATTGGTAGAATACCATTGGGTCGCAATGCATCTGTTGTACTTGTGAAGTCCACAACAGTTATACATGCATCTGTCTGGAGACCTACTCCAACCATTTTCACACTTAGTGAAGCTGTTGGACATAAAATTGCATGGCCACTTGACAAGATTATATTGGATGAGGATATTAACTTGTCCCAACCTACTAAGACTGTCGAATCAGAGCAGGTAAATTACAACTACTATTGAGTTCCTCTTAAATTCATATTGGTTAGATTACTAATATAGATATATGTTTGCATGATTCATTAGCCAACAAATGAATCACTAGGAAGAATTAAAATCTTTCAATATTGGAGTGGACATGATGAAATGATTGATGAGGGTATGTTGTTGTCAACTGACCATAATGAATTGGTGTATGGTAGACCTTTATACTACAAGAAAACCTGCGTTTTGCAACTAAACTTTGCGACCGAATTATTAGTCGCAAATGTTTGCGACTATTTTGTGACTTCTGAACGACCATTTAGCGACCACAATATTTACAGATGGAATATAGTCGCTATTCTGCGACTAAAACAAATAGTCTTTACTTAGTCGTTAATTTGCGACGATTTTAAAACCGATTACATACTAATTTATTATAGTCGCAAATGGGTGGCTAATATGCGACTGATGTGCGACTCAACTTTTGGTCTCAAATGATCGTCGCAATTGAGTCTCAAAAGAGCGACTAGTTAACAACCACCTGTTATAGTTACACTTTAGTTGCAAATTAGTTGGAAAGAGTTGGCTCAAAACGCGTTGAAATGCAGAGAAAGCGACCGGTTTGCGACTAGCACCTGAAGATATTGCGACTGACACCTGAGAAAGCGACCGGCTTGCGACTATTTACCAACTATCGATTTTTGGTTTTACAAATTTCACATTTTAAATTTGTTTACATATAAAGTTAAACAATTCTACACTAATTTGATGTTACTTAGTAATAAAAACAAAACCAAAGTCATATATATTGATGTTTACAAACAAAACATTCAAAACTACCAAATCTCTTTGTCTTGTTACATTACTCTTATGAGTAATGTTTAGAGATTTAGTAAAATATCTATATTACTTGGGTTTTGCAAAGTTGTTCAACCTTAAACTAATATATGTCCTCTATAACACTAATATGAGTGTTTGTGAGTGATATATATCACTCTTTTGGATCACAATGTGTAGATTTCTAAATTTTGTCTTGTGACTAATAGATAACAGTCACAAAACAGTCGCAAAAGTGCCACCATTTTGTAACTATTGTTCATTTAGCGACTATTTTGCGACAAATATTGTAACTATTTGCCGACCAATGTTGCGACTATTTTGATACTAATTGTGAAATTTCTAAGATTTTTGCTAAGTGTTTGGTCGAACTTAGTAATAAGAACTCAACCAAGATCATAAATTTTGATGTTTACTAACAAAACATTCACAAGTACCAAATCTATTTATACTTTTACATTACTCATATGATTAATGTTTAGGGATTTAGTAAAATATCTATATTACTTGAGTTTAGCAAAGTTTTTCTACCTAAAACACTTTTATATCCTCTATACCACTAATATGAGTGTTTGTGGGTGATATATATCACCATTTTTGATCACAATGTGAAGATTTCTAAATTTTGTCTTGTGACTAATATAAAACAGTCAAAAATGAGTCGCTAAATTGGGACTAGTTTGGGACCCCTGTCCATTTAGCGACTGTTTTGGGACGTATCTTCTGACTATTTACCGACCAATATAGCGACCATTTAGCTACGGTTTGTGAAATTTCTATGATTTTGGCTAAGTGTTTGGGCGGTTTCGATTCCCCCCATTTTTTTTTGGTTTGTCACTAGTTTGCGACTAAAGAGCGACCAATACACTTAATTATTAGGTTAAAACAAAGTCGATCCTACCCTATACACACCAAATATTCTCAGTTAAATGAAAAGCCCACTCTCTATTACTCTTCATCCTCGACACTTAAGAAAAAAAAAACCCTATTCTCACCCTTCAACCTCGACATCTCCGTCCAAACCACTCTCAAACCCTAGACTGCGATATCTTAAACTTCACCCTCCGCATCTCCGACCATCACATGGCTTCCTCCGGCCAAGAGAATGACCGTCGCCAACGTCCATCCGACTCGGGTCCGGCAGGTACTGTTTATGACTCTTCTCCTTCTCGTGATTTGTAAATGCTTGATTTTGTTTTATTTGCTCGATTTCATATTAGATCTGCTGTTATTTTTGATGTTTAGGGCTGTATAGTGTTCGATTACAACCAGTTTTTAACTCGATTTCTCTCTTGGCTCTGTTTATTCCATGTTAGCTTCATTTCTCTGTTTCTCTAGGTTTTTTGGTTTGATTTTAGGTTAGTATATTACTTCAGATGATGTTTATAATTGCTTTTTCGAATTTCAAAGTGAAAAAGGTTTGATTTGTCTTTAATTTGTTCTAATCTGATTGTTAAATAAAGATTCTAAGAAACGAGTGTGTTAGTATAGTGGCTGCTCATCTAATTTGCTTAAGTTTGTGTTTGTATATTGATTCTAAGAAACTACTGTGTTTGTTGTATCTCTGTTATTATTTGTTTAAGTATGTGCTTGTTCTTTACTTCTAATTTACCTTTCAATAACTAGTGTTTCCTTTCCCTAAGTTAACCTATGATAGCATATCAGCATATAATCTCAAGGATAGCATTCTCCTTGAGATGGTAAATGGTCTTCTAATTTTCCAATGTTATTAGTTTTTGCTTCTACATTTCGACTAATATTCCTCTTTATTTTTGTACATGGTTAAGGCTGGTTTGGATGGCATGGGCACGGTAATGAATGAGCTGTCTAGAAGCGTAGTTAAATGCTCTTAGTGCAGTTTCTGGTGGACAATTCTTCAACAGCCGGCAACTAGACATGCCGTGCAAGAACACCTCATAACAGCTGCTGCCACAACCGGGACCTTGGTCAGGAAGGGTATAACTGAGACAAAGGAAAAGGTTTCCGTTGGAAAGATCAAAATGGAAGAGGTATAGCTTCTTTAATTGACTTGACAAGAATGTTTGTCGCTTCATTTTATAACGTCTGACACCTAAATTCTTTGATCTTTGTTTTCTCTTAGGCAGCCAAAAAGACTGCACAAAAAAGCAAGACCATTTTGACGGACATCGAAAGGTGGCAGAAGGTACTTGAGTCTGAAATCTGATTGGATGCCGTTGATTTGAAGTTTGGTCTCTAATATCTATTGTTTGTAAATCTGCAGGGAGTTGCCAGCTCAGATGGTAAGTTAATCGCAATTTATGGAGAGAATACAGTTTATAAACATTTAGTTAATCGAAAGGTCAATTGATTCTTTGATGGAGGGTAGTGGGGATACTTAATCCTCTTATTAGTCCATTCTTGAGATAACTATTAGTTATTAAGATTCTGCTCTGCTTGTTTGAAATGTTGTAACTTTCTCTATATGACGTTTTTTTTGGCACTCAGTGTTTGGTGTTCCGATTGAGATCATTGTCCAGCGGCAAGAGTCAAGCAGGCCTATACCACTGATACTGATTAAATGCGCAGATTATCTCATATTAACAGGTAATAATGTTTGGACCAATGGATCACAAACCTTTTATTGCTCTTATCTTCTCATATCGAGTTATCAATGTGATATTTTCCTCTTACCAGGGCTTAATTCACCGAACTTGTTCAAAGCCGAAGGAGATAAAAAGTTGATTCAACAATTGGTTTCTGCTTACAATCAAGGTAGCCGACATTCTAACAAGATTTGCCTCGACTCTTATAGCTTAGTGAGAAAGCACTCATGAAATACTATCTTGCCACCCTTCCGACACCCTTCCAGGCACCATAGGAGCTGCAGTCCAACCAGCAGGACACACCACTGGAACCACACCAACATCTCCTCTATCTAACACCGCCTCAAATCATTCAACTTGATTTTAGTTTCCTTTTGTCTGTGTATATGAACTTATTAGGATATGTTATGCTTTGATTATGATAGTTTTTGAATGGTTTGGAATGGTACTTGATTGATATTTGAATGGTTTTTGAATGCATTTGCTTTTGAAATGGACAGGTTTGGGACTAATAAGATGTAACCATTCTGTGACCAAAAAGTTTCAGAAATTCTGACTAGTTTGTGACCAGAACAATTAACAAATGTGACCAAACTGTGACTAAACAAATTTACAAATAACTCCAAATCTCGTATCAAAATGGTTACTAATAAAGGACTATATTGTCACCATAATAAATGAGTCCTAAAATAGTCGCACATTTGCAACGATATTCACCTGTCACAGATTAGTCGGTAATTTGCGACGATATATTTATAGTCGCAAAATAGTCGCAAATTAGCGACTATAGTGATACACGGAAATTTTGCGACCGTTTTTTTTGCGACCAATGGAAATAGTCGTTATTCAGTTGCAAAACCCTCTTTTGCGACCGTTTAGCGACTAATATCACAGTCGCAAATGAAGTGTTTTCTTGTGGTAATTTGGGACATGGTGTTGCAGTTGTTAAGGTCCTGGAGGTGGTTAAACCTGATGCTTATCTATGGAGACCAAATCCTCCAATCTCATTGATGAGTGATGCACTAAATGAGACCATCGCATGGCCTATTGATAGAATACAACTCCTTGAGGTACCAGCAAATGATGAATCAACCAGAAAATCACCTCAAGTAAGTTTCTCTGCAACTAGTTTTTAATTTAAATGGTATGAATACTTAAACTTGGATATCTTAGGGTAGTCACATGTTGTATTGGATTGTGTTGATGTTGTTGTGATGTTAGTCTGATGAAATTCTTTTTATAAATGTTTGATTTTAGAGTGCAACTACTCCCAGTGCTACTACTCCCAGCACTGCTAGTAGCAAAGGTGCTAAGCAGAAGTGTTTTCTATTAGATATTGATAACACTGGGCAGAGAGTTGCAATAGGTCGGGTGTCTTCAACTGATCCAGCAGAGAAGGTCCATCACGTCCCTTTAGGTGCCAACGCTAGCAAGGTCTGGGTAGAGGTTTCCAAGGTTGAGGGTGCACGAGTGTGAAGAGCAAATTCTGAAGTTAAATTCATTGTTGATGCAATAGGAACCACTGTGGCTTGGCCTAATGACAAGATTATATTCATGTGATTTGAGTTTGAGTACTTTTGAACTAAGTTTCTAAAAATGTAAAACTTATGTTTGACTCTTTTGGAACAAATAATTAATGAAGTATTTGATAAACCCAGATTTTAATATTTTTATATCGATTCAAATTATATAAAACAGAAATATAGATAAATTAATATAATGTTATAATAGATTAATAATTAACATAACATTGCCTAAAATGTTGTTAATAATATTATTAATAACAACATAACTACGCTATTATATAATATTTAATTGTATTTACTAAAGCGCTATTGTATAGAACAATAACATAGCATTACGAAAGAGCGCTATCTAAAGTGTCTGACCTATTATGACGGGCGCAGAAATAGCGCTTGTCAAAACGCTATAGTATCGTTAGATAGCATTATTCAGGTGCTACGAAAAGCCCTTTTTCTTGTAGTGATCTCATCTACATAATTTTCTAACTTTTGGAAAATCTAAACCAAACTGCAAGTCGAAAAAACCATTAACGTCAAGCGAATCCTCCTATAGAGAATCAAAAATTACCTCACAACCTACACCCTCTTAGGCTTCCAATCCAGCAAGATGGATCCAAGATAAAAATGTCTAGATACTCACACTTCTCCCGAAAACGACGATGTCGAAAGAACCACAACTTGTAAACATCTCGGTAGAAACCTTTAAATTAAACAGATCTCGATCAGATCTTTTTAAGTAGAGAACGAGCAATCATAAATCCAACCGGCTCACACCGAACTCACACAAGCACAACAAGAGATTGAACCGGAGAGACACTTAGGCAAAATCCCACAGAGAAACCAAAAAAAAGGGTTTTCTGCAAAACAACCCTCTAAGTCAATTTCGTTTGCAAGTTTACCCTCCAAGTCCGAATTATGCAAGTCAACCCTACAATCTCAAAAGTCACCTGCAATACTGCCCTCCCGTGTAGCGATGACATGGCACTCGATAACTCCGTTTGAAAACATAAGGGGTTTTTGCAAAAAAAACCTCCATATAATTTTTTTTTGCAAGACAAAACCTCCATGTCAAATAAATGCATGTCAAACCACAATCTCAAAAGTCACCTGCAATATGGCTCTTCCGTATATCGATGACGTGGAAATCGATAACTCATTTTATGTAATGTAGTATGTAGGAGTATCATTGATACAAAATTGGAATCGCTCCAACTTTAGATCACTTGATGATCAAGAGATTCCAAGCTTTTCACGCGGAAGGGTGGAATTCACGAGCTGGCCCTGAAGCACTCTCTCGTGAATCAAGGGGTGGTACGATGGATAGATGTGGTGATTGACTCGCACAATCAGTGGGATAATCGACTCACTCGATCAATGAACGAATAAAGGATGTTGAATCACTCAACAAACTCAATTTGCAAGCTTCTAAAGTACTAAGTGACTCACTCACAAAGAACTAAAGAACAAATGACAAAGATTTAAACTTTGACAAGAAGAAACGTTTCTATTACTTTAAAATGATCAAGGGTCCTTTACAATGAGATAAGAGATCAGCTTATATAGAGCTGAGTACAACGTTCTAAAACTATAAAGAAAGAAACAAATCACAAACATAAATGAAAATATATGGCCATTGGACATTAATTGTAGAATTTGTCCAAATAAGGCAAGTGAGGTGTGCCTTGTATCTTGTCAACTTGGGGAGGAAGTTGTGACGTCTTGGAAGCTTCTGGAAGGTCTCAAGAGTCTAACACAAGCGCACAAACAAAGAAGGAAAGAGTTGTTGTAAGTTGATCTCCTTCGGCTCCATATATGGCAAGTAGTAACTCTGCGGGGTGTGTGGTAAGGTGTACCAAAGTTCGTGTGGTACATGTTTTGTGTGCCCTAGATGTTCTCTTGGTTTCCATATGTAGCTTTGAGGTGCGTCCAAGTGTAGAATAAGGAAGATTTCCTTGTTTGGCTTCATTTGGCGCAATACTTCAGAGGGTAATTCAGCAAGTAGTTCAGTGAGTAGTTCAGCCGGTCCGTCAGCAAGTACATCAACTATATGTACTCGTAACATCTTCGAATCAATCGTTTGGTGAATGATTCCTTGATGACTTGATGTTGCCTCGTTAAAAACCTTTCTAGGTAAACCCATTGGGACAAACCCTAGATAAGGGAAAAAGAGTGCAACGGTCAAATTCCTACAATATGGTGATTCGGCACGCTGGTCTTTAATTCCTCTTGAACCATCATTAGTCTTCTTAGGGCTAATTTGCTGGTGAATAATTAACTCTAGGCTTTGTGCTTGACTTGTACTCCATTTGGGCAAGAATCCTCCAACTTGCTCCATATTAACCGGTTTGATACATGTACCAGCTGGTTTGGTATGCTCCCGGTTTGGTTTGATTTGGATGTCCGCATTTATCATGCATCTCGAGCCTCAAATTGGTTAATTCTTCCATCATAGCCTCATCCCACCATTTTCATATGTGATATGCCCCGGTCTATCAAAATTCAACCAAAACGTCAACCAAACTTAGGTCTATCAAAATTCAACCAAAACGTCAACCAAAATTCAAAACTATGAATCACTTAAAATTCAACTAAGATTCAACCAAGATTTCTGATCATGTAAAAAACAATTCAACAAACACTTACATCAAAATTTTGACATGTGTAGAATAGCCTTGCATAACCTTTTCGGACAAAGACGAATCTGGGAAAGCTATTCTACACATGTCAAATTTTGATGTAAGTGATTGTTGAATTGTTTTTTACATAATCGGAAATCTTGGTTGAATTTTAAGTGATTCATATAAAGTTTTGAATTTTGGTTGAAGTTTTGGTTGAATTTTGATAGACTGGGGCATGCCACATATGGAAATGGTGGGATGAGGCTATGATGGAGGAATTAACCTAGTTGAAGCTCGAGATGCATGATATTTCTACATTACATAAAATGAGTTATCGATTTTCACGTCATCGATATACAGAAGGGCTATATTGCAGGTGACTTTTGAGATTGTGGTTTGACCTGCGTTTATTTGATATGGAGGTTTGTCTTACAAAAGAAAATTACATGGAGGGTATTTTTGCAAAAACCTCTTATGTTTTCAAACGGAATTATCGAGTGCCACGTCATCGCTACATGGGAGGGCAGTATTGCGGGTGACTTTTGAGATTGTGGGGTTGACTTGCATAAATCGGACTTGGAGAGTAAATTGGCAAACGAAATTGACTTAGAGGGTTATTTTGCAGAAAACCAAAAAAAAAAAAAAACTCAGACAGAAGCACAAATCGGCTACAACAAAGCCTATACGAAGACCCTAGTAACGATATATTAAAAACATGTGGCCTCGCTATATAGCTAGTTATACAACTTGTGTAACGAACTTGGGAGATTTTCCCTTATAAATAACATGATTACTAGATTTTAACTCGCAGTACACCGCGGGATGATTTATTTTTAAAGTTAGTATAAAAATATTTTGTAAATTGTATCTCCTTATAAAATATTTAGTTATATTATAATTTACAATTGTGATTAAGTAACGGTATACCACGAGTCTACGAGACAATTGTTAATAAACTGAGGATTTAACCCGTATTAAAGCGGCATGTTAATGATTCAAATTAGATTCAAATTCGTCCGCCATATAAACCCGTTCCGAAATATAACCCGTTCCGTAATTTCTTAACCCGTTCCGTGATTTGTTTTTATTATAAAATTTAATGATTATTTATTATATATAAAAGTTTACAAATCATATCATTCTCTAAGTCATTTATATTTTAATAAACTGAGGATTTAACTCGTATTAAAGCGGCATGTTAATGATATTTTAAAATTTTATAAATATTGATTCAAACCCGTTCGCCATATAAATCCGTTCCGAAATATAACCCGTCCCATAATTTCTTAACCCGTCCCATGATTTGTTTTCTAAAAGTAGTGATTTTAAAATTAAATGATTTTTATTATATATAAAGTTTATAAATTGTATCATTCTCTAATATATTTATATTTTAATAAACTAAGGATTGAATCTGTATTAAAGCAACATGTTAATGATATTTTAAAATTTTATAAATGTTGATTCAAACTCGTCCACCATATAACCCGTCCTGTAATTTTTTAATATGTCCCGTAATTTGTTTTCTAAAAGTAGTAATTTTAAAAAATTTAACGATTATTTATTATAGATAAAAGTTTATAAATTGTATCATTTTCAAAGACATTTATATTTTATAGTTTACAATTGTTATTAAGTAACATTATACCACGAGACAAATTTTGATTTTATACAATCTTTTCTAAATGTGACTGATTTGATATGTCTAATATTAGTGGTATTAAAAAAAAAATTAAGGATTTAATCCGTATTGAAGCGGCGGATTAATGATATTTTAATCTTTTTATTATTGTTGATTCAAAAACCCGTCTCGCCAAACCCGTCCGGCCAAAAAACTCATTTATTTTATTAATGTTGATCTTATTTATGATATGGTTATGAATCATTATCTAAATATTTTAATCGATGTAGAACGTTGCACACACATTTTCGTCAATTGGATAATATATGTCCGTTTTTAAAATTTCGAATCATAGTATATGCAGAAATTTTTTTTTTTTTTTTTTACTTTATGTATTATATGATGATTCAAAACAGTTAAAAACAAATCAAACAAAGATGATAGGAGAATCATAATTCTAAATCTTAATTAAATCTTCTAAATATCTAAACTATTAAATATGGAATATCCGGTGTATGAGTTGGGTTAAATATAACCCAACCCAACAAACTTTTTGTGAACAAAATTTAAAAACAGGTCGGGTATCCGATATACCCGGAAGCATTTTTACCCACCTGTCACCAAAGTGTTGCAAAAATACTAGTATAGACTAGAATACGACCCGCGGTACACCGCGGGTTAAATAAATTTTTGTTTGTGTGTTTTTTATAATTTAATTATTTTTGTTATATATATTTGATTAAGAAATTTTTGGTTTATAATCTTATGATTGATTGTATTTGGTTTGTAATAAACTTAGATTTTATCCCGCGGTATACCGCGGATTGATATTTTTGTAACTAAAAAGTATAAATTTAAGTTGTGGTTTTTTTTTCAACATTGTTTGTTTTGTTTAGTGTTTATTACCGTATACTTGTATTTTATTTGTTAATTCTAGTATTTCACCCGTAGTTTACCGTCCCGTATTAATATCGATCCTAACTTGTCCCACCATATAACTTCGTCCCGTGAAATTAAACATCATTTGGTTATGTTTCTTTTTAAAAATATTTTGTATAAAACATATCATTCGAGTCAATTTAAAGTTTGCTTATAAATGGTTCTCATAATATTTATATTTTATTTTTATAGAATTTAAATATTATTAATATAATAATTTTGTATAGATTAAAATATTATAAATACTTTGAACGTTTTATAAAGTTTAAATATTTCTAATGTTGTTAATATATGATGTATGTGGGATCTGTTTATTATAGAAGAACACTATTAGAATGCTAATAACATAATTTTTTTTGTGTTAATTAGATAATTGGCTAGAATTAAATAGTAAATAAATAAAAATGAAAGTAAATATGGAATTAGTTACATGAAAATAATATATCGTCAAAATTTTATAATACACGTTCAAGAATTATTTTCTTAATATTGATGATGATTTTTATTGATTGTCTCATTAATTGTTTTGTAACCCGACCGTAGGATATGATGAACCGATCGAACTGAACCGAAGCGATAATGAACCTGGATTTAGAAAGCTTCCGATCGGTCCAACTCTCTTAACCGAAACCAAACCAAAAATCGAGAATCTCGGGTTGGTTCGGTTCAGATTATAATTGCATGCCTAGAAAGAAATGTTGATTGCCCGTACCAACCGCTTGGTCTAGTGATCGAGAGATAGACGATGTGAAAATGGATAAACCAAATTGAAATCCCTAGATTTGCGATAGTGAATCGATCATAGAGCACTGTACGGTGGTGAAGCCATGAGCCATGAGCCATGAGACCACAATTGGAGAAGCTGTGAAGCAAAAGCAGATCGAGAAGCTGTGAAGGCTTGAAACTCTGTTTCGAGTGATTCCATCCACATATTTGAAGATGAATTCCTCTCTAACGGCATCGATACAATTTACCTGAATCTCGTCGTCGATCATAGAGCTCAGTTTATGATGGTGAAGCCAGTGAGCCATTTGACTCCAGACCACAATTTGAGAAGCTGTGAAGCAAAAGCAGATCGAGAACCATGAAGGCTTGAAACTCTGTCTCGAGTGATTCAATCCACAGATTTGAAGATGAATTCCTCTCTAATTGCATCGATACAGTTACCTGAATCTCGTCGTCGATCTCGGTTAGTACTCTGGTTTATTCTTGTTTGGTATATATCTTCGTCGATCTTCTAATGGGTAAATGTATGGATCATGTGATTTTCGATTTGATCGTGTTCGTACCTTGCTCTGTTTCTCTTTAATCTGATTTTCTCTTTAAGAAAAAAATCTTCATTGATAACATGTTTAAAGAGAGATTAAACTGGTTTTCCACGTTGTGATGTTTGTTGAATTTGGCAGGTTCATGGATCTCAAATGGTAAGCAATTTGGACACACGTAGTCAAGGACAAAAGTAAACAATGTGATTCCTTGTGAGATCTTAAAGAACATTTTCCTACAAATGAGTACAAACAGATAAGTCTTTCTTTCCATTTGCCCTTTCTTCATTCATTCTTTTGCCAATTCAATTCTTTCACGTTTTTCATCCTGCAACAAATTGAAAGGCTTATCATTCATAAGGACTAACCAAAATCTTGTGCTCAATAACTTATGGGCATATAACTTAAAAAAAAAAAAAGAAATGGTAGATAGTTTAACATAGATGATGCAAAAAATTTAAGAACAACTGTATTGAGCAAAATCTAACAATAATAATGAAGCTAAAATAGAAAATTGAGAGACTTACTCAAGAAAGTCTTTGTCTGCTTTCTTAGGTTTAGTGAGAAGCAAGGAGACCGTAGAGAAAAGAGAATGGCAAATGAACCATCCATTGATCTGTGAAGGGAATTTTTATCGTGATAAAAGGTACAATGTTGGTGTGAGATGTACAAATGGTTTTGTGTTTGGTGAGTTTAGATCTTGGAAAAGAGTGTATTTATAGTGTTTTGAGAAAATTAGTATGGTTTTTAGGTTAGAGATTTAAAAAAAATTGGCGAGCAAGTGATATCTTTACAAATCTTTGAATCGAGAATCTATAGAATATGCTATGAAAGCTGTCAAAAAAAAAAATAAGAATATGCTATGAAAAATAAGAATAAAATCATTTAGTTAGTTATGTAACATCTCTAATTCATTGGGTGAGATTGAATTTCGAATTGATATTGTTCATTTTATTTAGGAAACAAACTGACTTGCATCAAAATCTCTAGTATTATAATAGGAAACAATTTGATTGTCAAATATTTGTTTGTTAGAACCATATATACGTAAAAATATTGTCAAATCTTTATAAACTACTTAAATGTCGTTTTTCTGTATTTATAGAAATTAGGCAAAACTGATTGAAGATTTCCAATTATTAATTTGTTAGGATTTTTTTTGGGATTTTTTTTAGGAAAGTCTCATATTATGTGGATCCGAAAGACTTATTTACGGATTAAAATCAATAAGTAGATATTCAATTTGTTATAACTATATATATATTCTCCATATCTTTCAATATTCTCCATATCTTTCAATTATGAGAAAGTAAATGTTGTTTGCCTTGAATGTAGGGAGTATCACTCAAGGCAATATGCGATTGAAATAAAGTCGGGTAAAATCTCAAAATTGGTAGGATCCGATTGACATAAATTCGGGTCAAAATCAACAGATTTCCGGGTCAAAATTTTTAAAATACCCGACCCGATTAGGATCCCCAAAAAGTGTTGCAAAAATGTATAGTAGATATATTATCTATCGGAGAGATTCACATCTCTAACTAATAAAAGAGACTATTTGAAGCTTCTAAGGCTAGCCACATCAGCATTTTAAAACTCTACTAGAGGATGCCACATCACCTCACATGTTAGCTTTCCACATCATTTAGTTAAGAACAAATCAAATATTAGGAGTTGCCACATCAGATACCTCCTCAATTCCCAAAACGCAAACTAATTAATGAATTAAGAAAACTAGATGAATACCCACGCTACGCGTGGGTTTGTTTTAAAAGTTGTTAATAACAAATTATTTTGATTGTTCTTGTTGCTAGTTAATCACCCGCTTTACGCCGCGGTTTTTTCTGGTTTTTTTGTTTATTTTGATTTGTTTGATGTTATATTGTGATAAATGTAATTTTTAATTATCTAATCATTTACTCATACAATGAACAACTACTCTTAGTATTAAAATACATTTTCAACCAACATACTCAACAATGCATCACTCACACAATCCGTAAACAATCTTTCCTAAACCAATTTTATAGATGGTAATGTTGGGATTATAGAACCTCCAAAATTTGATGATCTTACGTACTCTTCACCCTCAGTGTCATATATACATCAAAAATTTAAGAGAAAAACTTACTCAAACCATTAGCTAATCCACTATACTATTATCCACTCATATTTTGAGTTAAGATTATAAAAATTAGCGAAAAAAACTTTGGAGTATATAAAACCAATAAAATAATTTCATGGAATAAAAACATAAAATAACAAAATAAGTTAGTATTAGTAAAAATCAATATGTAAAATTAAATAATATATATAATTAAATAATAAATATATTATTAACTTGTGAAATAGATTTTCAAATTCATATGGACCATCCCTCATGGGCTATTGTGTTTTTCCCATTTGACATTTATAATTAGAAGCTGATGTGTAAAAAATAAAAGCTGACTCATATTAATGAAATGTTTTGATTGGTAGGAAAAAAAGCTGATGTGGCATCTCCAGGAGAGCCTAAAATGCTGACGTGGCGACCATATGGAGAGAGATAGCCTCCTTTCATATATATGATTGTTTCCTTTTGTCCATGAAAAACCTAATCGTCTCCACTTCCAGTTTAATTGCATCTTCTTCCAAATATGTACTACAAAAAAACTCTAATCGTTTCTACTTCCTCTTTCACATATTTAATTACATCTTCTTCTTCTTTCGTTCATAGCATATGAACGTCTCAGTTCTCTGCAATCCCTTTTCAAATGGCTCCGAGATTTAACAAATTCGCTCGAATGTCGTTCTTCCTTTTATCGGTAACTGCTGAGGATTAATAATGGCGATGGGAATCTGGTCTAAGAACGATCAATAAACAGAGACAGAGGCAACATGAGCACTGCTGGACATGCTATAGAGAGTTAGAGACCTTGGAAAAATACCAACCAATAATAAGCATGGTAAGTAACCCCATCTTTATACGGTTCAGATGGTGATGCTGAATCATGGATCCCCTAATTCTGTAGAACGCAAGTACATATATTCTTCACTAGAAATCTCAAGCTCCAATAATTAAGATTGAAATTTTGTATATTTGATATTGTTCGTATTCTAATTTATTGTTGTTATAACATGTAATGAGTGAGCTCTTCTTTAACGTGTTGTCAAGTTTTTATATTTGACATGTTTAACTGAATCACAAAATATATAGTGATGGGACTGATGGATAAGTTACATGTCTCTTTTTGATGATTTTTGTTCTCAATGAGGGCAATGATGATCATGTAATAATGGGGATGCACACTGAGTTCTAAAATGAAAGACTAAATCTGGGTAAGAGATAATTTTACATCCCTTTTTTTAAGGGAAAAAACCCGAAAAAACCGCCATCTATTTTTTATTTGGCCGTTTAATACCTGTACTTTTAAAATTGGAATAAAAATTCCTTCTTTATTTTTTGTTGTCTTTTAAAATCATGGTTTTATAAAACTTGGTAATTTGGTACCTGCGAGTTAACAGTCGTTAACTTTGCTAACGGAATCGTTAACTGGGGTTAAATCTTAACTCCACGTGGTTAAATTCTCTTAGCTAAAGACACTGTTGCCCTTATACATTGCTCTTAAATCGATTTGGGGGAAATGTGAAAGGGCAACAGTGTCTTTAGGTTAGAGAATTAACCCACGTGAGGTTAAGTTTTAACCCCAGTTAACGATTCCGTTAGCAAAGTTAACGACTGTTAACTCGCAGGTACCAAATTACCAAGTTTTATAAAACCATGATTTTAAAAGACAACAAAAAATAAAGAAGGAATTTTTATTCCAATTTTAAAAGTACAGGTATTAAACGGCCAAATAAAAAATAGATGGCGGTTTTTTCGGGTTTTTTCCCCTTTTTTTAATATAGTATACATAGGTGATTTACATTTTCCACTCTAACAATTGATTTTTGCTTCTTTTTTCAACATAATCTATCTTCGAATCCATCAAATGTTTTACTTATTTTGCGAAGGTTGTTTACAGATTTCCAGTATCACTAAAGTTCTAAAATTTGCTCTCTAATATTGAAAAAAAAACTCGTGATGTGACTCAAATGTGAATTATGTAATTTGCCCTGTCAATTTTCAGGTACAAGCAAAAAAGATGAGATAATTTGATTTACAATTCATATCTAACATATTCATATCTAACGATTTTCCACAAAGTGGTGACGAAAGGTATAACTTGTACAAATCTTTCTATTTTCCAATTCGATCCGATCCATTAGTTCGTAGAGCTATTTACTCGATTGTAGACATTTCTGGAACACCTCTAATAGAGGGACAAAGAGTCAATTTTGAAAGAACGTATTGTCAAACTCTTTCAGATATGAATCTATCCGATTCAGAAGAGAAGAGCTTGCATCAGTATCTCAATTTCAATTCAAACATGAATTTATAGAACCTATCACTAAAATACTCCTAGAGGGGGATAGGGCTAAGCGGAACGAAAAGGGTTTTCCATGAGACGGGAAATGAAAACTATTAGCCCCACACGAAGTTTGTGAATAAGTGATTGTCTGATAATGAGCAATGAATATCCGTCTTTCTGCAAAACAGGATGTATTGAACTCATAATTCATTAGATACTTTTTATGAATGTCAACTAAGTATCGTATAAGTCATGGTAAAGAGCCAAAAGTTATACCATGGAGAAATTTCTCACGTAAAAGTTGTGATAGTTGGGCCTATTTTGATGTTCAGGTGGGTGATACTTTGACATATAATTGGGTTACGCTATCCAATATCATAATTTTTTTGACATATAGTGACACATATGTAGAATATGATTATGAAAATACAGTTCGCGTCCTCTGGCTCATGTGGTATGGGATGGATTTTCAAGACTCAAGTTCATAGAGTTATCCATCAGGGCTCGGCTTCCCGCCGTCATACACCTTCAGCTCTGGCAGCTGAAGCTTTAGCAATGAAGTATGCACTGACTGCAGCGTCTAGAATGGAAGTCACCTCCATCAATGTTTTTTCTGACTCTCAAGTCCTCATATCTCTGCTCAATACAGAGACCTCTACGAATGAGCTACAAGGAATTCTCCATGATATTGCCTTGCTTTGTCATTCTTTTGTTTCCTGCAATTTCTCTTTTATTCCCCGTGAAGCTAATGTATTAGCTGATGTTTTGGCTAAGGCAGTTCTTGCCTCCTTGAATAGCCCTCCTCTGTAACAACTCTGTTAGTTTCTATAAAATCAGTTTGATCAAAAAAAAGAAAATACAGTTGGTGAAAAGGGTTCCGTTCTAGCATAAACAACTTCAAGGTATCTTCTGATGTGCCTTTTAGTTCGGTGTTTTATGATGACCAGAAGATCAAGAAAGCCTAAGGCATTGCTCACGCCTTTTAAGACTTTTATGTCCAATACTTTTCCTTCTCTTTTTTATGATATGAATTATGCTTCATGTTTGTCTAGGTTTACTAATTTAGTCATTGGTGTCTACTTCTTGATCAGACAACGCTGAACCAGAGCATTGAGAAAAGGATGCCAATGAATCAGAGGAAGGAAAAGAATCAAGTTGAAGAGAAATACAGTTTACCTGTGAAAAGTGTTCACAGAACTTGATTTAGATTGGAATATACACATGCATATATGTTACACCATAACTAAACAATTTAGAGCAACTCTATGGAGAAGAGTGAAGTCCAACATTTACAAAGAAAGCTCATACTATCTTCTTCACAACACCAGCAAATAATATAATTCTACGGTTTCACAATACTTTTTTTTATTTCTTTTTGTTAAAATACGGCTTCACAATATACTCTATTGAAATTATTTTAATAGCTTATTATCTTCTTTTTTTTTTTTTTGTCAAACAGCTTATTATCTTCTAAATAGTCAAAAACGTTGTTGATCAATAATCTATTATAAAAATGATGATATGATGATGACAGAAATGAAATGATGACAGAAATGATGATATGATGATGACAGAAATGAATGATGACAAAAACGTTGCTAAGTTTAAAACTTTGATATGATGATGACAGAAATGAATTTTTGGAAAATTCTCTCTTATTTCTCAACATTTTATATACCACTATCAGATACTATATGGTGACCAAAAAATAAACATAAGCTATTAAACTTAGCAAAATGAAAAAGAAAAGTAAAACGTATGCAACTGTTATTTTAGGAATCCTACGTATTGCATCATGAAATGTAGTAGATAAACTTTTAACAGGTCAGTTAATTTTTATAACATAAAACTATTAATTATTACATATATACCGGGCTACGCCCGGATTATCCTCTAGTACATATCATAAAATCTCTTGATACATTAATGAAACAGAGGGATCGATCAAACCCCAAAACATGCAAACACAAGCACTAAGGGAAGATCTAACAAAAGTAAAAGAAAAGCTTTACGCTTGATAATGCCTTAATACAAACAAGAATCGAAGTTATATTTAGCACATTCTTCGATTTTTTCTGAAAAAACGAAAGCAGCTCAACATAACCCAAAACATACAGACACGAGCACTAAGGTGAGATCTGACAAAAGTAAAAGAAAAGCTTTGCGCTTGATAATGTCTTAATACAAACAAGAATGGAAGTTATTTTCAGCACATTCTTCGATTTTTTCTGAAAAAACGAAAGCAGCTCAACATAACCCATTGAAACATTTCATGAAATACCTGGCAGGCAATACTTGGTAGCAATGCCTTTGTGTTTATAGTCTGGTTTGAGAGGATGACTGAGGAAGAAATGTCTTGGGGAGAGTCGAAATGGGTTTCTCCAGAAGGAGAAGAAGAGTCGTTATAAAGAGATCTTTGGATCTTCTTTAGTTCTTTGGCAACTTCCACCATCGTTGGAACTTCTTCACTAGGACCGGTGCATCTCAGTGAGAGCATTCGGAAAGCTTCCATTTGACGAAGCTCTTGTTCTGAAATTTGACCCATCTTTTCTATCATCTTTGGATCTGCAATCTCTTCGATTCGTCGGTCTTCCTTTAATTTTAACAGCAAGCGCTTATCTTCATCATCATCATCATCATCATCATCATCATCATCATCATCATCATCATCATCATCATCATCATCATCATCATCATCATCATCATCATCATCATCATCATCATCATCATCATCATCATCATCATCATCATCATCATCATCATCATCATCATCATCATCATCATCATCATCATCATCATCATCATCATCATCATCATCATCATCATCATCATCATCATCATCATCATCATCATCATCATCATCATCATCATCATCATCATCATCATCATCATCATCATCATGATTCCCAAATCTTTTTTTTCCCATTAGAAACCTTTGCAGTACAACTCCAATGGCAAAGACATCCGTTTTCTCGGAGACTAAGCCAGTCGATAAGTATTCCTTGTCCATGTGACCATATGTTCCCGTTATTTGGTCAACCTGGACAAATGTTTCTCCTTCTGGAATTGAGACGCAGTAAGTAAAATCTATTAGCTTGGCAACCCCATCTTCATCCAATAAGATATTCTGAAGAGACAAACTCCTATATACGAAGGGCCTTGTGAATGCAGTGTGAAGGTAAGCTAAAGCAGTAGCCATATCTTCAGCTATCTTCATTCTCCTTTTCCACGACTGTTGACTTATTTCTAATCGATAATGTTTCTTAACACCATGATAAACCATGGCTGGATGTTCAGACTCAAGACAACATCCAACCAATTTCAAAAAGTTTTTGTGACCACTCACCATCGATGAAACGGCTATGTCCCGGCACAAATGATCTACTCCCAAGCTATTAAAGCCAAAATCTTTCCTGATGAGTATCATGGGATGGTTCTCGTTCTTACCTGAATACCATTTGTAGTAATAATCGAATCCAGAAACACGATTAGAGTCGCTGAAAGTGTTGGTGGCTTTGTGGATCTCATCAGAATCAAGAATTAGAGTCGCTGAAAGTGTTGATGAGTCGGAGGAAACACGATTAGAGCTGCTGAAATAGTTGGTGGCTTTGAGGATCTCATCAGCAGAGAAGAATTTGATGGGATTGGATATGCCATCGCAACATTCGATCAGATCTTCTAACAACTTGGCTCCTCTCTCAGACACTATATCGGACACTACATCGGACACTACATCGGATTTTGGCTTTTTCTTCTTCTTCTTCCTCAGCCAACCCATCTCAAAATCTAAGAATTAACGGAAAGAAGCTTTATTTTGAAATCAAATGAGCAAAGGATTCGAGACCTCACACTCACTTGATAACTAAATGGGATATTTGGATTATATTTCTAAAGGAACTCGATTCTTCGTTGAATATTCAATACTGACGTCCTTCCACGAAATTCAGAAATAAACATTTTATTGTTTTTTTTGTGAAATTATGGTGATTTCTAGGATTTTTTGGTCTGCTGATGTCATCAATTTAAAAAATTTTAATGGCTGTTACTTAGTGAAGGTTCATCAAAAATTCACACCTCGGCTGGGATTAGATCATCTAATTGTTAAGATTCTCGGTTACTACCTTTTCAAAGTTACGAAAATATGTTCTGTAAATCAAATTTTCTTTCTTTTTTACCCTAAAACTAGATCTGGACCCGCACGTTCGTGCGGGGTAAATTTTATAAAATTGTAAATCTTAAAAATTTTAAACTAAAAATAGTAAAAAATTATATAAAATGTGAAAATATTATAGTTTTTATTGATATACAGTAGTGTTACAAAAACAATTTTATTTTATGTGGTGTATTAATAGTCAGGGGCGGAGGCAGTGTAGAGGGAGGGGGGTCAATTGACCCCCATAACATTTATGATTTTTGTTTTTTTAAGATAAGTTTCATGATAATTTATGGATATTTTGGTTTAAAGTTTTCATAATGACCCCCATGCAATCAATTGATTCCTTAATTTGACCCCTCACATATTTATTTTTCATTTAGCATTAATTCATTTTCTATGTTTGTTTTGTGTATTTTTTTAAAAAAGGCTACAAATCTCTAAAATCGCGTGGTCATATTAATTTTTTTTAGACATATTCTATTTGTTTTCCAAACCTATTTTTCAAAATTGCTCTTAGACATATTTTATTTAGTTTAAAAATAAGTGATTTAATATTAATATATAACTAAATAAAAATAATTAATTATATTTGACCCCTATAAACTAAAATTCTAGCTCCGCCACTGTTAATAGTTTGGTGTAAATGGAAAAAATTATGGTTAGTGAAGAGTTGTGTGTAAATGTTTTAAAACAATAGTGTGTTAACCATGAGAAAAAAACACATGATAATTTTTTAATTGTTGTAATAATAATTTTCTTAATTAATCTTTAAACTGATTATATTATTATATGCTCTGACAATTTTATGTAGTGATACATATGTTACATATGTTATTTTTTATGTAGTGGGCAACATTTTATAGGCTACTAATAAAGCCTTATTAGCCTAATATATATTTACTGATTTTTTAAAATTATTATATTTAATTAAATAAATCAAAACATGAGATGAAAGTTTGGATTGTTTAGGGCTTATGAATTGCATTCAAATCACAAAATATTTCGAGATTTTGACGGATCTAAAATCTCTAATTTATTCGAGGAATATTCTATATTTCAAAATACAAAATATCTAGTTTATATTATATTTGGGAAATATAATAATTGTTTCTTAAAACATTGGAATAATCAAATTTGCTTTTATTTCTTCCATCTAAACTAATCAAAATCAATTAGTATAGTTCTATTATGGAAATTTTAAAAATAAAAAATAAACTATGCTTTGTTATTTTTCAATTATATTAAATTGGACTGTCGCTTCCGGAAATATCTAACATTACCTTGCCAAAATAAATAAGTTAATATATCTACAATTGCAAAAAAAAGGACTTCCATTAATCAGAATTTATTTGTATATTTTCTTAAAGAAAGAAATTAAAATTGAAATTATATGATGATATTAAATTGATTTTTTTGTTTTCCGGAATATTTCAAAATATATTATGAAATTAAATAAGTTTACATATATACAATTTTGAAATTAATAGTTAGATTTTTTATGGAAACTACTTTAAAAGATTTCTATAAATCTTGGGTAGTTATTAATTTGTTTATTTTATGGGAACTATTTCAAACAATTTCCATAAATATTGGGTAGTTATTAATTTGTTGATTTAATTTTGGATTTTGTTTTATATAAAAAACAAATATCAAATGGATATTATATTTTTTTTTTCAAATTTAAAAATACCAATGGCATTCTTTGTAATTAATCTACCAAAATAAGGTTACTTATGTTTGAGTGATTCCCAATTAATAGTATAGATTTTCAGAAATAAAATCGGTGCGTCCTTGTACTCACCCCCACTTGATCTTTCTATATATAAGAAACACCATACCACTTCCTTGTAAAGATTTTCACTAAAAACTAAAGAAATTTTTCAGAAGCTGTCCATAGCTTTCAAATTCTTTAGGAGCTTCTACAAGCTTTTTGAGAGCTTCCAAATTCGCTCAGAACATTCGAAATGAAGAAAGTAATTGCGACCAAACTATCTTCTAAGTTTTATCTTATTAAATTCATTAGGATTGATACCACAAGACAAAAACTTATTTTTAGTTTTTTTTTTTTTTCCTCTAGATTTATTATTTATTGCAAATTATGAGAACGGTTACATAGACGATTCTACAACTGACAATTCCTTCCGACCCTTATTAGATCCACGACAGACGTCACCTCTTTCACCTCCTTCTTCATTCTCCTCTTTCACCTCCTTCTTCATGCTCACCTCCTTCTTCATGCTCTTGATGGACACTTCCCTCTCTGCGTAGAATCCTGGCGAACGGCTATAATTGTACATCGCTGGAGATCTCATGCACACTTGCCTCCAATAATCTGCAAATATATTAATAAATCGCAGTAGCTGGGACTCGAACCCCAGACCTCTGGGTGTAGAAGCATTAATTAACCCTTGATCAACCAATGGGCCAAGGGGGCTTCCACACTTATTTTTAGTTAATATCATTTTAAAACATTATACTATAATTTATCACCGTTTTCTTATCAACTTTATTTAACCCAACAAATTTTCTAAATAATTAGGGAGTATTTTAGTTTTAAAGTTTATAATCACCATTCATTCTTTCATTCTATCATTTTACCTTAATTTATTGAATATTGAATTCTTCAAGTTTGGGAAAAATAGGTAAATAAACCCTCACCTTTCTTAAAAACATAGAAAAAACCCTCAACTTTTTTTTATGGGTTTTTAAACCCTCACCTTTTTATAAATGGTTAAATAAACCCTAATATTAATAAAATCAATTTATTTTTAAAAAAAATCTTTATATTAAAACAGTAAGAAACAAAAATAATTTAATTGATGATTTTTTATTTCATATTCGAGTTTACGATTTTTTTTCTTAAATTAGGGTTTTTGCGTTATGAACATTTATTCACCATTTAGTTGAGATTAGGCAAATTATTTTTGTTACAATTAGAAGTTATGTTATATAAACTACAAAAAATTATAGGATATCACATTTGATTTTTTTTTATTCGAGTGTTCAGTTTTTGGATAAAAATATAGTTAAATAACGATTAATTAAATATAATTTATATTATATTTGAATATATCGTAATATATATAGAAATATTAATTGTTAGTAAATCTTATTTAGTTTGTCCAATGAAAATATTTTGATGTGGAAATTCATGTACTTTTCGTAGTATTATAAAATTTGGTTTGGTTTTACGTTAGTACATTTGTGTGATCGAACCTAATAAACCTTTATTAATATAAACTCATACTCGGTTTCTATATAAGAATTTACATATAATTCGTAACAAAATCTGTTTGGTTTCATGTTGAAGATTTTTTGTAACACACCGAATAAACTTCACTAATTAACTTTTTTACATCATGACTTACATATTTTCAATTTAGAAAAATATTGTAAACTAGAATTTTAGAAGAAACATCCTAAATCAAATTGTTTCTATTTATATATGTTTTAGTATAACGATTTTTTTGAATTTAAATTAAGTTTATTAATACTAGGGTTTATTTCACCATTTATGAAAAGATGGAGGTTTTAAAACCCATAAAAAAAGTTGAAGGTTTTTTCTATGTTTTAAAAAAAGGTGAGGGTTTTTCTACCCATTTTTCCTCAAGTTTGACAATTGTATTCCCAAAATGGATTTTCTTTACTAATATAAGCATCGGTTTAAAAGAAATAAAAACAAAAGCATTGGTTTGTAATAAATGAAAAGTAAAAAAATTCAAACATCACATTTGGCAATTTTCTTTTCTAAATCCGTCTTTGAAAACGCGTCTCTGTGTTTTCTTTTGCCGTTTCTTTGTCTGAATATGAAACAGAGAAATCACCAGAATTTAATTCATTAATTCAAATAAAATCTCAAATTTTCTCCTCCGGAGATATCTAAGATATTATAGGCGATGGAACTGAGGAGAAAATTGTGCATTGTGGTTGCAGTTTTCGTAATTGTGATCGAATTTGCATCAGGCAATTTCGTGTTTAAGGTACAACACAAGTTCGCAGGGAAAGAGAAGAAGCTCGAGCATTTCAAGTCTCATGACACGCGCCGCCACTCTCGGATGCTCGCTTCCATTGATCTCCCTTTAGGGGGAGACAGCCGCGTAGACTCTGTCGGGTTTTGTTCTTTTTCCCTCTCTTTTTCTATCTAAAATGCTACCGTTTTATGTATAATAAACAGCTTCCGACTCAAAACCAATTAGCAATAAGCGGAAAAGATTCATTTCCGTTATATACTATGTTAGATACAACCGCAATTCCGCAAAGTTGATAGTTATAACGCGATCTGGTTGTAATCGTATATTTTTTTTTGGTTTACGACATAGTTTATGTATCATTTGGGACAATGCATAAGTTTAGGTACTAATGCTGTTACATTTTCTTGATTTTGTTTTAGTTTATACTTCACTAAAATCAAGCTCGGGTCGCCACCAAAAGAATATCATGTACAAGTTGATACAGGAAGTGATATACTTTGGGTCAATTGCAAGCCGTGTCCCAAATGTCCCTCAAAAACTAATTTGAATGTAATGCTTCCTCTTCTTATTCATTTACTGTCTATTGGTAACACATATGGATCATCTTTGTTTTTTTTTTTTTTGCCAATGCAGTTCCATTTATCATTGTTCGACATGAATGCTTCCTCGACTTCGAAGAAGGTTGGTTGTGATGATGATTTTTGCTCTTTCATTTCGCAATCGGATAGCTGTCAACCCGCTGTCGGATGTAGTTATCACATTGTCTATGCGGATGAGAGTACAAGTGAAGGTAACTTTATAAGGGACAAGTTAACTCTAGAACAAGTTACTGGAGATCTTCAAACCGGACCACTTGGTCAAGAAGTTGTATTCGGGTGAGCTTAATATCTTCCTTATCTTTTGTTTGTGTGAGTTATGGTTTGTGATGTTTTTTTTTTCTCATAAGGGCTTTTCTTTGAGACAGGTGTGGAAGTGATCAATCTGGACAACTTGGGAAGAGTGACTCAGCAGTTGATGGTGTTATGGGTTTTGGACAATCAAATACCTCTGTCCTTTCACAACTAGCTGCCACGGGCGATGCGAAAAGAGTTTTTTCGCATTGCTTAGATAATGTTAAAGGAGGTGGGATTTTTGCTGTTGGTGTTGTGGATTCTCCCAAAGTTAAAACAACCCCTATGGTACCTAATCAGTACGTTTTATGTCTTCTCAAGTCTATTTATTCTTTCCATCAAGAAGCTAGAGTAGGAGTAGTTGCTGTTGTACGAAGACTTTCTTAGCGACCGCTAACATGTGTTTCTCAACGATTTTAGGATGCATTACAATGTAATGTTGATGGGAATGGATGTGGATGGAACTGCTCTTGACCTTCCACCAAGTATTTTGAGGAACGGAGGAACCATTGTTGATAGTGGTACAACTTTGGCTTACTTTCCAAAGGTTCTTTATGACTCCCTAATAGAAACGGTAACTTTCTTTGCTCATTTTAGTGTTTATTTCTAGTTTGTGTGAATCACAATCCTGACATGAGTTTTTGATTTGTAGATTCTTGCTCGTCAACCTGTAAAACTTCACATAGTAGAGGACACCTTCCAATGTTTCAGCTTCAGTGAAAAGTAAGATGGCTTGTTTCTTTCCCCTACCGTGTTTATTTCCGAACCATTCTCTTTTAGATACCGATAAATCGAGCCTTTCTTAAGTAGTATGCATGCATCATTACCTATATAACTTTAGTGTGTAATATATATATATGCTAAGCTCTTCCTCCTTAAACTCGCAGCATTGATGAGGCGTTCCCACCAGTAAGTTTTGAGTTTGAGGACTCTGTCAAACTTACCGTTTATCCGCATGATTATCTTTTCACACTTGAGGTAAGTCAATAGACAGAAACTTTGCTTGCGAGATTTCAACAAAACGTTTCGAGATGTTCTAGCAGGATGTTTCGAGTTATGATGATTTTGCTTTTGCATAATTGATGGAAATTGTCTCTCTTTTTTTGCTAACAGAAAGAGTTGTACTGCTTTGGGTGGCAAGCTGGTGAACTGACAACTGATGAAAGAACAGAAGTGATTCTCTTAGGAGGTAAAATTCAAAATTCTAATCAAACCTTTCTTTTGATGTTACTCACTCTACGATAGTCATTTAGCTTATCATTTTGTAGACTTGGTGCTCTCGAACAAGTTAGTAGTATACGATTTGGAAAACGAGGTGATCGGATGGGCAGATCATAACTGTAAGTATCTCTAGAACCCAATAAAAGTAGCAAACTCTGCATCCTTTCTTTCTCATACAAACAAATGCATTTCATGTTGAAGGTTCATCAAGCATCAAAGTAAAAGACGGATCAGGAGGAGTATACTCGGTTGGCGCAGACAATCTTTCCTCGGCTCCTCCTTTTTTGACGATCGGAAAGCTTCTTACAATTTTGTCAACATTGATCGCAATGGCTTTACTTCATTAGCATAGTAAAAAGAGAGACCATTCATCTGGTTTATATATGCATTGTCTTGGTAATGGATGCTTAAAAAAGATTAAAATCATTTTAATAGTCTTCCTTCCAACACAAACATACACATCTCTTTTCTTGTTCAGTTTTTTATACAGATCATATACAACAGTATATAGGCATTTACATATCTGTTATAGAAGATGGGAGAGAGAATAACTAGAGAGTGTTCTTCAAGAACTGTACAACAAAATAGACGATGGCTAGAAACAGTGCAATTTGATACACATCTCTCTCAAAGCTGTCGTCTCTTTGGAAAAACTGCATCACCACAACTAACATTCTCTTAGTTTGCAAGAAAGACTATATATGTAGCCTTGTGTCAAGCGTCTCCCGGGTTTGTTTCAAATCAGACTGATTAATTGACTATATGGTTTAAGCAAGAAATATCTAATAGTGTTTTTAGTTGAAACTGACCTTATTTGGATCGGTTGGATCGCGATATATATATGTGTCCTCTGTTCGAGTAGTCAAATTGGCGGTCAAGTCTTTTGTGACATCGCCTAAATCTTTTGCGGATTCAGAAGCAGCAAAGAGGCGGCGGGATGTCCAGAAATAGGCTTGAGAAATAGGGGATGATGAAGATAAGTCCCAAGACTCTTCATGCTCAATCACTTGGCCACTAATCTGGTTAAGAGTAAATTCAGATTTGACTTTGATTATCAAATCTCCACTTACAGCAGCAAGAAAAGATTTGGGTTTTCCTTTGACTGTCCATTTAATACGCAAGACGCTGGTCGATAACATTACCATCTCCTGTACCGTCTACAAATAAGGGGAAGAGAATCACATTACTTGTGAACCGAAAGGATTAGAAAATGCAAAAAATTGTTGAAGGTTGAGATCAGTTCTTACCACGGTAGGATTCTCTAAGCCACTAGTTATCCACATTGGTCTTTTATACTTCTCACGACCTGTAAAACTTCTAACCGGATCCTGAAATCACTATCAATCACGATGTATTTACTTACTGTCAAGGAATATCAGAACATCACGAGAGAAATGTTGGAACAAAGTGTTGTAATTTTACGGGACCATGTCTAAAAGAAATGTTTCCTACACCCATTAGCTTATTAGGCATAAATCCTTTTCACCTAACATAGATAGCATCCCTTTAATCGGTTTTTTGACTATAAACAAAATTTTGTGCTTCATTTTTCAACAGCAACTCGTAAGAACAATCTTATCAGGCTCATGAACTAGACATCATTTCAAGCGTAGAAAATAGCCCAAGCTACTCAAAACAGGTAATAAGAAGTCTGATTTAGTTGCATGAACTGCCCAAAAGACAAGAGGTTCCTACAAATTTGTTCTAGACTGCTTAAAGCTGGAAGAATACAATCACAAGATAAACACTACTCCTTTTACCACATATTCGAATGCGCATTTTAAGCAAAGTGGAATAACCAGTGCCAACTTTTCGACTAATCATATCTATTTGAAAGCAATGTACATTTTAAATTACAATGTGACAGAGAAATGTACCTTATATTTAACGGAAACTGCATAGCATGCAAAGGCACGATTTCCTTCCCTGATTTCAAGAATGTCGCGAACAAGTTGTCTGGCTGTGGATTCCACTTGCGGGCTACTTGTGCACTCAAAATCATTGCATAATTCCCCAAAATCAATCCTGTCAACAAGCTTGTCTACTTCTGATTTATCAACGGATACTTCAGTCCTGGTGGAATCATTCATAACTAAGAAAAAAAAGAACAATCAACAGGGATCAAGAAATAAATAAATAGCAGAAGTATCATTCAAAAATATAATAAGATCACATAATAGTTAAGATTCCAGAATAATCCAAAGATATAGAAAAATCAGAGAAGTGGTGAGAGCTGATACAGAAAAGAGTAGTAATGTACCTTGGGGAAGACGGTGGTGGATCTTAGAGGAAAGCCAAGAGTGGCGGAAGAAGCGCCGCCGGAGAAAGGCGGCTGAGGGAGGAGAAGCAGGGAGGAGGAAGGAAGAAGTAGTCATCGGAGTGTATTTCCATTATAATATCTGATTGTGTGGCCAACGGCTTAATGTCTTCCTTGCCCAAATTTTTTGTGGTTCCCTTTTAAATAACAAAATCTCCTGACTTTTGGATAAGGTTTTTTTATTTTCTCAACTTCTTATTTTTTGGCAAGTATTTTTCAAGATGACATTCCTGTATTATTATTACCTCACAAAGAGGTTAAAGACATAAGCTCTCTATAAACCAAAACCAACAAACAATTCTTAATAATCTGTTTAATAAGAATCACACCAACAATGTAGGAATCAAAACCTTAAAAGCATCTGAATTTTGCGTTAAGAAAAGTAAAAGATTTTGTTTGTTTTATTAAAAGAGAGTGAAAAAAAAAAAAAAGCAGAGTGTCTCTCACTCACTCCTCTTCTTCGGCCTCTTCCAGCCAATTCACAAACGGTTCCAATCCCTTCACAAACGCTTGCCTGCAATGCAAACCAACACACACCATCATTACATATATATTACTAAGAATCCTATTATTAACCTTCTTTTTGCAAAAATCAAATATAGTACCTGCCCTTTGGGTTGGTCCCTTTGCGATACCAGTGGAGAATGGTGTCTTCAGCGAGCACATCAAGTTCATACAGAGACCTCACTACCTCTGGAAACACTTTCATCAGCTTTGCATCCTCATAGCATTGCATCTGTACTTTGTACATCAGTTCCATCTCCATGTTCCCGCTGCAGCACAACGTGTTCAGAAGCGGCGCCCATGTTTTCACCTATACCACACAATTAGCGACTAGCTTTAGCTTTAAGACCAAACAACACAATCTTGCTTCATACTTCCAATAACTCTCAAAACAAAACAGAAAATCAACTCACTTGGCGTAATACAGCATTTGAATTCTGCTGCTGGTTTTTCCCAGACCATTGCACAGCATTCATTATCCCATCCCAGATCACATGCACAACCTCAATCTCTGGCAGCTTTGCATCTTTCACTTGTTGCTTCACCGTTTCAATCACTTCATCTACGTTTATTTCCTCTGTCACTTGGCTCGTAAGGACCGCTTTGATTTCCTTCAGCTTCACCTCAAATATTTTCCTTTCATTGTACTCTACCAGAGCTGTCAATCCTGCCTTGCTTAAAATCAGAAGAAAAAATATAGCACATATATCAATTTTACAGATTCATTAAGAAAGCAGAGACGACTAAAGACAAGTGATAAACTAATACAGAATCAGAAGACAGAGGACCTGGGAATGTTGAATTCAACAAAATATTGACAAAAAAGTTAACCTATTGGATCTTAACAATGGCATTCATATCAATATTAAACGAGTAAAAATTAGAGAAATGCAGGGAATCAGAAGAGCAAGGAAACTGTAACAAGTAACAAAAGAACCAAACATTATAATATTGAATGCAGCAAACTTCAAGCGATTAAAACTCACGTGAAATGCTCGGCAAAACTTTCAGTAGTCCGCTTTGTGGGTGGCAGGAACTCCAAGAGTTTGTCTTCCATCTTGCCACGCCTCAGAATAGAAATCAAGTCATCAAGACTGTTCTCAACCAAATATTCATTGAAGAAGTCTGTTACAAAATTGAGAACTATCCCTTTGGCAACAAGATTATCCTTAAGCAATGGCTGGAAGACAGTCTCTGCAGGTAATCCTGAGAGCTTCTGGGAAAATGCGAGCGCTGTGAATATTGCAAGCTTCTTCCTCTCATTCTCCTCAAAAAGCTCCAGTGACTGCAAGAATCTCCGCGTAACATTTTCAAGGTTCTTTATAAGGAAGGCTTTCCTCCTCAAAATTTTCTGTATGTATACAACTGATGGTAAAATAGCTTCACGCGTTGGTTCACAGTCGATTATAGAGTAAGGGTGGCGTTCCCCTTCATCAGATTTCACTGAACCAGTTTGTGTACGTCCTCCAATGAAAACAACCTTAATTGATAAGAGAGAGATCCATCAATTCATAATCTCGGAAAGACGAGCAAAACAAAAAGTCACTTGATACAAGAAAACAAAAAACTAGTAGTATCCCATGATATTGAATGAAATCAAATATCCAAAGATCGTGAAGAACATAACAGTCAGGTAGATCTCCTATTACACCATCTTCAGAGAATATATAAACCATATTTCACTGATTTTTGGGAAGTGATTAACAATAAATGGACCCAACCAGATGAATATAACTGTTCAACTGGACATGAGAAAATATCTCTTAAGAAGACATGAAATACATAGGTAATAGAAGACAGCTGAGACAGCATTGATATATGGAGAATTACCTCAAAGAAAATATCACCGTATCTTGAGAAATTAAGATCAGATGATTCTAAACTTTTGGCAACAAGTTCCTAGGAGAAAGCAAAAACAAAGTCATAAGTTAAGGTGCACAACATTTTACAAGCAAATTAAAAAAGACAAATAAATACTTAAAGCACGAAAAGAAGTACCAGATCACCAGCATTATCCAGATAAATCTGAACTACAGCATCAGAAGAAGCAGCAGGGTCGAGGGGAGCAGCAATATTCCTTTTGCGGGTCTTAATCCGCGTACCTCTACACACAAAATTGAACAATATATAAATACAAGCAGTTCCTAAGTCAAAAAAAAAAAAACACAATAATTTCAGTCATACTAAACTTAATGCTCATGTTAACAATTTCAAACAATAAATGGAACAACTTCAAAGAGTCACTAGCCAGATCAGGGGTCAAGCAAAGAGAGTCTTCTCATAATTCATTTCAAAGTACTTCAATACATTATTAGCCTCAGCAGAAAAGAGTGTGAGAATCAATAGAAGACAGCTTCGAAGTATCATAGCTAAATCGGTTTAAACGACGAAAACTAACCATAAATATCAGAACCTAAGTTTTCAACTTCCATGGACGAATCACAAAGTATAAACATAAGTAAAAGGCTCAAACTACAAAAAATCAATTTGTAGAAAAGCTTTAAATTCACATACCCGAGAGTGGGTTTCTCCTTTGAGCTGCAAGAAAAAGAGCAACAAAACAGATTATCAGATAAATAAACAAGAATCTTGAGAAGAATTTTAAATTGATTACGAAAGAATCTTGAATATATACATAAGAAACCCTAGCCAGCCGAAACAAGTCTTGTTTCAGCCCTAATTCATAGATTAGAAACAACTCTAATTCAATTAAGAACAGTTAATAGCCATAAGGATTAGAAACAAATTCAGAATCATGCAAAATCGAAGAAATAGAAGAGATCTGAATCAAATTTTCACGAGGAACAAAAATGGCAGATTCGTCATCATCAGAAAACCTAACGAAAGAGTGTGAAATCAGATTACCTCATAAACCAAGACGCTAGAGAGATTAAACTGGAGACGAAACCTCTATGAGAACTCAGAAGTACGAATTCAAGAGATTGAGGACGAAGTTAGAGAGAAACAAATCGCGAGCTTTAACTCGATGCTAAAAAGAAGAAGGTCATTAACGAAATGACGAATTTAACCCTCATATCCCAAACCGATTCGGTTAAGATCCAGTCCGGTTCAGGATCGGTTAACTCCTAAACCGGTTAATTAGTCCTCTTACGTTTTTGTCACTTTGTCAGAATTCAAAAAAAAAAGCAGCTAAAGAATAAACTTTGAAGAAAAAAAGATGCAGAGGACTAATTGAAACATGGTTGTATAGAAATAATTAAATAAAGTACTTAAAAATCAATGGCACATTAAACCAATAGTGTTAAAATAACAAAACCAAAATTATAACTACTAAATGAATCTAAACTCTAGAAGGCTCTTCGAGACGAATGTAATCATACATAAGTCCTTCAAATGGTCCTGATGCTTTAGATTGTCGAAGATAAATCGTGTTGGACCCTGTTCGTAGCAATCTTCCAGGTACATTGATGCTATAAAGCCGGTAGAGTCCATGGATTCCATGTCTTGCTATAGCATTATCTCTTCCAATATAGCCCGTTGAGAATAATGGCCTCGTGTATTCGTTATTGAACCGTACTTGTAGATTAGCCCGTGCAGCCGAGGCTAAAGTTATCTGCAATGTGTAGTTACCTCGCAAGTTCACGTATGGAAGATGAAACACAATCTGCCATGTAGTTGGTGTGTACGTCGAATCACCGTTGTTTCTTGTGACTTGAGCGTAGAACCAGTCTTGGCTATACTTACTAACTCCAATTGTGTAGATAAGGTCATGGTTTGGATATAAGTCTGTGTATCGTTGCCATAATCCGTATTGCCTAAACTTGTCCGTGTGGTTTAGATATAAAGGATTCATTGTATTCTTGTATGGCTCCGGTACAAAGTATTCTCGTGCGGTTCTATCCGGTACACCAATCTCCCATAGCGTTGGACCGTTTCTAGGAGGCTTGTAGACAACTCTACCGACTCTAATCTCTGAACCTGAAGCTACGTTAACACGGTTTTGGTATCTAAAGTCTCCGATAAAACCGGGAACCCATCCATAGAGATTGTAAGTTCCCGGTCTAACGTTATCTATCTTAAAATAACCGGTTTCGTTTGTCTTGGTCCAAAACTGATAGCCCTTAGTATTTGTCTGCCACGAACCAGCTTCTCCCGGTGGTGCTAAACCGACATAAGCAAATCTTCCCGGCGTCAAGAATCCGTCGTTGACTAGAAGACGACCGGTAACGGTTCCTCTTTCTCGACGAGAAGGAAAGTCAGAGGATGCTACAAAATCGTACGGCCAGGCTTTAACTTCTTCTTTAGACTGTCGTTTAGCATCTTCCCATAATAAATCATGGCCGGAGTTTAAGTAAATAAAAACAGGTCCTAAGACTTTCTTCCACGCTTCACCACTTTTGTAACGTGTGTCCATGTCCGTACCAACATAATGCCCGCTGATAAAGCTCGCAATGGCTGTTGGGCCGACATGAGATGTGAGCTCTTGTTTCATCGGTCCACCAAAGCGATATTCGCCACTCGGTGAGATAATCCAAAAGCCAACGTGGGATTTAGTTGAGATCCAACCATGCACCTTGTTGTCTTTGATCTCACATGAGTATTGGTATTTATCATCAACTTGGTCTTTGAACATGGAGTTATGAGGATGAATCAATTGTACAGCCTCTTTATAACCAAGAGCCTTGGCATGACCACGATGAATATCGCGGTCATTGTCTGTTGGCATCTCTCTTTGTATATCATCCGTGACCGCCATGTAATGAAACTTATCTTGGTCGAGTTTGAATACTATTCGAACTTGACCCATCTCAACTTCTGGCCATTCGGGAAGTCTCTCGAAGATTCCGTATGCGTAGAGTCCTGAAGAATTTGTTCGTATAATATACCTCTTGTCTACGTTTAATGGAATATTATGTGAACCAGAACCACTCTCCCAAGTTCTAGAGAATGAAATCTCCACTTGTTCATGGTTTTGAGTTATGATTCTAAATTTAGTTCCTTCAATTCGATCTATGCCACCACGAGTCTTTTCTCCTTGCCATGTTATGTCCCAGTACCCTCGAGCTCGTTGATGTGGACTGAGAACATTATTGACTCCTTTGTATTTGATGCCAGTTATAAGTCCTTGAGGACTTGAGAAACTGACACTAATAATACCATTGTCCACTATCACCTCTCTAGTTCCATGTCTGTTTCTTATTTGTTGCACTGTTGGAGCTCTTGGACTTGTTCCATCCAAGTTTCTTGTCGGCCTAGAAAACGCGATTGGAAGAAGAAGCAACAGAAAAGAACAGATAATTAACCAAGTTATCTTCTTCGAAATCATCTTTGCTTTCAAGATCTTTAGATTGAAAATAATTTAAGAAAAGATTTTTGCTTCAACAAGTTCAACCTATGGATTGTGTAGTCATGGGACATGCATATTTATATGCGTGTGTGGTTTATTTGTTAAGCAAAGTCCAAGACTAAACGGGAATAGGTGCACCAAAAACCAAAATATATATCATTATCTGATTTTTTTTCTTTTTTAATTGTTGTTAAGATAATATTGAAATAGGCCATGAAAGATCGACCAAAATATATATCATTATCATGAATATAATCAGGTCTTACCAAGGTTTATCAAAACCTAACGACAAAGTCATTAAATTTTAAATAGATATTCCTCTCTCTAGCAGTGATTGTGCTTTTTTTTTACTTTACGATTGATGAACTTGAAGACTCAGCGCATGGAGAGAGCTGTTGGTTGTGCATACCATTGTTCATTAATGACCAATGTGAAAGACCAACCAAATATTTGCTTCCATAGGTGAAAGACCAACCAAAAATAAAAACAAATTAATGGAAACTAGCTTGCGCGTGGATTAACATATTTTAAAAAATGTTGATATACTTTTACTTAAAGAAAGAAATTTGATGTAATTTTGATTTTCTGGTCTTTGCTTTATCAGTAATATAAAAACTTAAACGATAAAAATTATTTATAAATTCGGATTGGTTTTAAGAAATTCAGTTTGGAACGATTTGGTATTCGATTTAGATTCAGTTTGGTTTTTGTCAAAAATAATTTTAAAATATAACAAAACAACAACTTCTTATTTGGAAATTTCAAATTAATTAACCAACTCAAAATATCTACAATGGTGCTATGTGAAAAGTTAGTAAGGGAAAATCTCTTTACAAGTCTATCACAACTAGGATAAAGTTTATTTACCCTTAAGTTACACACTATGATAAAACTTAATCCTTATCCTACTTGGATATCTAGAATATTTTATGGGCGGGATTTACTTCATAAACGGATGTTGACGATTTACAATATTTGATATGCATTATATTTCTTTCTTCCCAAGTTATCTCAATATATCTAAAAAATATAAGAACAGAGCAACGCTCTTGAAACGGCAAGACAGAACTACAAATATATCGATTTTAGTTTATATTATATTACTATTTTACGGCTACTTTTGAATATGTGAATCTAAAATCTGTTAGAACATTTTCATTGGGAGTTTCTTACTTAGAGATTTTTCAACAAAATATAATAAAATATTAGAAAAAGGAGGAGAGAGATTGGAAAAAGTAGGACACCCTTGTCCATTTAGCGACTGTTTTGGGACGTATCTTGTGACTATTTGCCGACCAATATTGCGACCATTTAGCTACGGTTTGTGAAATTTCTATGATTTTGGCTAAGTGTTTAGGCGGTATCGATTCCCCCTAATTTTTTTGGTTTGTCACTACTTTGAGACTAAAGAGCGACCAATACACTTAATTATTAGGTTAAAACAAAATCGATTCTTCATTTTCTCATTTTCCCCCAAATTCGATCTAGGGTTTTCTCTCAAACAATTTTCGATTCTTCTTCTCAAATCTCCTCAAATCTCCTCAAATCTTCTCAAATCTCCTCAATTCTTCGAATCTCAGTCCCAAACCCTAAATTTCGACTCAAATCTCAGTCCAATTCTGCGATTTTCATGGCGCCTAAAGGTAAATTGTCACGAGGCCGTGAAGGGGGCCAGAACACCAGAGCAGTAGCCGCTGGAGGAGGCCAGAACACCAGAGTAGTAGCCGCTGGAGGAGGCCAGAACACCAGACCAGTAGCCGCTGGAGGGGGCCAGACCAGTAGCCGCGGAGGGGGCCAGACCAGCAGACCAGTAGCCTCTCGAGTCCGAACCTATGTTGGGCAGAGACCACCACTCACTACGAGTGGGGTTGGAGCATCTTCTCATTCATCGAACCCATCAGTGACACAGTCTACGACCCAATCCCATGCGACTCGTCCTCTCAGTCGACAGACTCCTACTCCTCAGCCGCATCATCAGCCACAACCACCGTCTCCTCCTCCCAGCCTCTACCGGAACATGATGCGAATCACCAAGTGATACCTGAACAACAAAACCAAGAACTAGGAGAGGAAGAGGAGGATGAAGTAGGAAACGAAGATCACCAAGAGAACCCTAATCCAAATGAAGACTACCAAGAAATGCTGGATCGTTTGCTATCCCTTCCAGGCCGACAATATCTACCACTTCTGACTAAAGACCCAATCCCAGGCGTTGAAACATTGTGGTGTAAACTCTGTGTCCCTCAGTCTAGTATTGTTTTTGAATAAGAATTGTTTTTGAATCTGAGAATTGTTTTTGATAAGTTTGAGCATTGTTTTTGATAAGTCTAAGGATTGTTTGATAAGTCTGAGCATTGTTTTGGATAAGTCTGATAGAATTGTTTTTGAAGAAGACTGAGCATTGTTTGAATTTTGTTTGAGCATTGTTTGAATAAGTGTGAGCATTGATTTTGAATAAGTATGAGCCTTGTTTGAATAAGTCTGAGCATTTTTTTAAATCTGAGAATTGTTTTTGAATTAGTCTGAGCATTGTTTGAATTCTATATGAGAATTGTTTGAATAAGTGTGAGCATTGTTTTTGAATAAGTATGAGCCTTGTTTGAATAAGTCTGAGCATTCTTGATTAGCTTAAGATGTCTCCTTAGTTGGTTTACACAAAAACAGTCAATATGCTTATATGTTTGATTTAATGATGGATTTGAATATGCTTATATGTCAATAATCAAACAGTCCCTGTGTCTATATGCTTATATGTACATCTTGCTCCTTATTCTAAGAGGACAGTCAAGCCTCATACGTTTATCTTCTGTACTTGCAATCTGTTGAGTATTATAGAGTCTTGTTTATTTAACTAATCTGTTGAGTATATTAGAGTGTCCTAAGTTGTTTGTTTTATCTACTAATAGCCTGTTATTGTAACAGGTTTAACCGGCACAACAGGAGGCTGTCCCGAGCGATTTCCAGAATCTTTAGGAGGAAGTTTGATGGGCCTTACTACAGCTGGAAGGTTACTCCAGTAGACAAACGAGAGAGATATTTCAGGACTTTTGTGGTAATGACACACACACACACACACATATATATATAGCTTTCATTCTCTCTTGCTGTAGTATATTTTAACTAACTTACTGTTTTATGTTATGTAGCGGGAGTTTAATTGGGATATTGGAATTACTGCCCTTCTGAGAGCAGGAATCTTGGTTATAACCAAGAAACGGATGAAAGGGATTGTCACTCAAGTGAAGAAGACAGGTGTACAACCAACTTGGGTTGGTAACATACTTTGGACTGAGATGCAGCAGTATTGGAAAACCGTTGATGCTATAGAGAGGAGTGAGAATGCTTCACAATGTTGAAATTCTGATCGTGGCGGACTTGGAGTGCACAAACACTTAGCCGGTCAGAAATATTTTATCCAAGTTCATCAAGAGATGGTAAGATGTTTCTTTCCATCCAAACACTTTACTTTTACAGAATTTCTAATATTTCTACACTTGATAATCTATTTGTCTTTCATTTTAGGAGGAAGAGTTGGGGCGTCCAGTTTCACTTGGCGAAGTATTTATGAGAAAGGCATACTAGAGCTGATGGATCTTTTGTGGATCAAAAGTCTGAACAAGTAGCTGAGTCATATAAGAAGACACTTGAAGAGAAATTGGCTGAACTGGAAAAGGAGGGTCAGGATACTACAGAGATTTTCTCTGAACATTCTCAGCATCCTAGAGAACTCAGCATCCTAGAGAACTCAGCATTGATGAAATGAATGATATCTTCCTTAAGATAATTCATTTATATCTTTAGTTTACTGAATGTTTGTTTTTTGTCTTTACTTTAATGAATGTTTTTACTTTACTGAATGTTTGTTTTTTGTTTCAGTGTACTCATACAGATGACTAAGGCAACCCTTATGGCCTTGGATCTCTTGCGGAGACCCTACACAAAGGAAAAAGGAAGGATAGTTATGCGAGCTCTTCTTCTACAATTACAATTGTTGAGCTTCAAGATCAGCTACGGCGCAAGATCTCTGATCAAGATTCTGAAAATGCAAGACGTGATGCGGAGCACCGCACGTCTCAAGCTCGGATCGCCAGCTTGGAGAAGCTCATCCTCTTTTTGAAAGAAAAGGATCCTGACTTGGTAGCCTTCATGTCTTCTTCTCCACTCCTGCAACCAGCAGTCATCATACCACCTGGCACACAAACAGACACCCTTCCAACAACCACAGAAGCAGCAATCCAACCAAATGGACTCGCACCTACTGAAACCACACCAGCCTCTCCTATATCTAACACTGCTTCAAACCCAATGAACTAGTCTTTTATTTGCTTATGTTTTTGTACTCTATAATACTTTGTTAGGATGGTTTTTAGTGTTTTTGAATGATGGATTATTAGCATTTGAAATCAGAATTGCAGGTTTGGGATTATTAACATTTGAAAGCGAATTTGCAGGTTTGGGATTATTAACATGTAACCAATCTGTGACCAAACCAATTAACAAATGTGACCAATGTGTAAATAAACATTATTACAAGAAACTCCAAACCTGGTATCAAAATGGTTACTTATAGAAGACTCTTTTGCTACACAACAATGAGAGTCTTAAATTGGTCGCAAATTATTAAGACTCTTTTGCGACTAAATTGGTACTAAAAGATATATCGTCTGCGACTAATGTGGGACTCTCTATTCGATCCAAGAACTCTTTCGTTTGAACAAAACAAGTCGCAAACTATTCGCTAACTTAAGTTTGTCCCTCTTTAGTCGGAAATTTACAGCGACATTTACCCGTCACAGATTAGTTTTTTTGCGACTATCTTAGTTAGTCGTGAAAGCGTCGCAAAACCCTATTTTGCGACCGTTTTGCAACCAATATGGAGGTCGCAAATGACGTGTTTTCTTGTAGTATTATATCTGATTTCACGATCATTTAGATATGTATTTTATTTTATTTATGCAAAACCCTTTTCAGTTCTTGTAACTCATTTATCCTCGCTTAGTTTAACTCTTTGCAAGTCTTTTGTGGGTTTTTTTGGTCCTTGTGCATTTGATCCTTAAATACTACTGCGATTGCATGTGCACTTGCAGTCTATACTAAGGGTAAAACTTGGGATTCTTGTCTAAAATGCCATTTTTCTAAAAAAATCTTACGAAACTGCCATTTTTTGAATAGTTTACGGATTTTGCCATTTTTCAACACTTAAAAATAGCCCTGGGCGTTCGGTTGTTCGGTTCGGTTTGGTTCGGTTTTTCGGTTATTCAGTTCTAGGCACTTCGGTTAAGTTAAAAATGTACGTATTTACGAGTTTTTTTTTGCAAAAATACGTACTTTATACCAAATACTAAATCTTAAGAACAAAGAAACCGACTAAACCCAAACATAATTTGTAAAACGCATGTTAAATTATTGTTTTGAAGTCTAAAAAATGGTAAAATCTACAAACTATTCAAAAAATAGCAAAATCCAAATATGCCACTATGAAAAATGGCAAAATCCGTGATTGATTCGGCAAAACTTTTATAGGTAATGTTACTCGTAACAACGGCTAGAGGTGTTAGTAAAACTATCTATACCGGAGCGAAGCGGGCCGACGTTGCTAAAGGAGCCAAACGCCGTCAGACAAAAGGCGACTAAACCACCGCTATTGTAGCCGGAGGTTGTCGGACGAAAGCCGGTAAACACCGGACGGGAAGAACTACCGCTATCCTAACCGGAGACTGTTAGACAAAAAATGATAAACACCGGAAGACAAGAACCACCGTTCTCTTTCTCCCTAAAAGATTTTAGAGAGTTAAGAGAGAGAGACAATATTCAATTGGGTTGATTAATAAATATCTACATCTACTAAATCAACAATCGCTTTTTAAAAACTGCAAAACTCTCTTTCTGCCACGTGTGCTTAAGTCTCAAATTTTATTCTTTCACTTTCAAAAACCAATTCTACTATTATTAATCAACAGATAATCGACGGAAAAAAATAAAAAAATCAACAGATAATCTTTTGACAAAAAATAAAAAACTTAGCATTTTTTTAGCGGGAAAAATGTCGGAAAATGCGCGAACTTTCAAATTTGGGACAAAAAAAGCATGAACTTTCGAAGTGTCATTTAAATCATAAAGTTTAATTTGACTTTTGATTAAATAGTTAAGTTTTCGTTGACCAGGCCATTTCGAGCATGTCGTTAAATTTCCGTTAACGAGACGATAACGGAGTTAACTTTTCGTTAGAAATCTTCGTTGAATCGAAACGACGTTATTTTAAAAACAACAAAATGACGTCGTTTTAAATCTATTTCCAATGAAACTGCCATCGTTTTGTAGTTTTCAAAACGACGTCGTTTCGATTCAACGGAGATTTCGAACGGAAAATTAACACCGTCAACGTCTCGTTAACGGAAGTTTAACGATATGCCCGAAATGGCCAGGTCAACGAAAACTTAACCATTTAATCAAAAGTCAAACTAAACTTTATGATTTAAATGACATTTCGAAAGTTCATGTTTTTTTTGTCCGAAATTTGAAAGTTCGCGCATTTTCCGACATTTTTCCCCTTTTTTAGCAACTGCTCCTTTCCACGATCTTAAGATTCTTCACTTCCCCTCCCCTCTCTCAACCCTCTCCCACTTAATTTACGATTTCAATGGCAACCGTAGAAACCATTCTCACGAAAGTAAAATCGATGCAATAACTTCTTCTTCTTCTTCTCATAACATTAGATCCGATCCATTCTTTCTTCTAAATATGTCTAACAGAGAAACGAAAGGATAACGAAAACAATGAAAGTTGAGACTTTTGCGATGCCTAATGTGATGGAAGATGTTAACTTCCCACGACACACTGAATTTCGACCACCTAATCGCTGGTATGAATATCATTAAATCTTTGGCTTTGCTTTCCAGATTTGTTGCGTTTTACTTGGTTTATCTTCTTATGCACACCAGCTGCTTGACAAAATGACCACAAGAGTTTCCGAGAATCATATAAAAACAAAATGGATGCAGCTTAATGTAGGATGAATCAATTGTATGAATGTGGAATTCTGCCAACAATTTTGTATAGAAAAGCAATAAAACAACAAATGTTTTTGGGCTTTCAATTCAAAAGAAGAAGAAGAAGAAACAAAACAATTTGAGATCATGGGTGGCATGACATGGCATCTCTTCTTCCACGGTGTAGGGTGCAAAAGAATTTAAATGTGAAACCATCTTATATGTTCAAGTTTAAAATCGTTTTGATATGAAGGTTTTTCATTTGTCCATCATTATTATTGTTGGCTCCATATAGCTTTTCTTTCTCATCTATTCTTTCTCTTATGTTTTCTCTATGTCTATGAGAAGTTACTGTATTTAAGTAAGATCTCTGGCTGTTTCAAAATACAATGGAAATTTCCTAAATTTTGACACTTTTCTATCACGATTTGGGTGAAGTTGAGGGGGATTTCTATTGAGTTACAGAGCATTAAATCAATGTATTACAGTCTCATTAGGGGAGAACGGCCTATTCCCCCTGAACTAAGTTGCTTTATTGCTTTCATACACTGAACTTTCGTTTGTGCTTAAACCCTCATGAACTTAGATTTAATTTGAATTTTCATCACAAACTATTCAAATCCGGTGGAAAACCTCAAATCGTTTGACGATGTTACTGTTCCGTTAACGGATGCTGACGAGGATGACACGTAATCATTTTAAACGATTGCGTTTTGGTCCAGCTGGACTCTCATTAGACAACGAAACAAAACGACGTCGTTTTGATTTGCACAAACGACGTTGTTTTGTTATTTGGGGATTTATTCTCGATTTAGGGTTTGTCATTGCATTTGTAGAGCAAAATCGAGTCGTCGGGAGAGATATTGAGACGAGAGACAGAGTGAGATGAAGAGTGAGTCGAGAGACGGAGACGAAATGGGGGATAGACGAAGAGGGATTCCAAGTCGATGTCGTTGTGGAGAGAATGTAGTTTTGAGGACATCAAAGACTCAAAAAAATCCAGGAAGACTTTTTTATGCTTGTCCATATGGAGAAGAGGTAATGATAATGTTGTGTATTAAGTAGGGTAAACTTATGTGAATTGTCTGAATTGTGTTTCTGTATGTTGCAGAATGGTCGTAGTCACTTGTTTAAGTGGACAGATGAAACAATGGTTGAAGAGATGGAAGACATAATTCCAAAGATTGATGATCTTGAAGGAGCTTCATTGACCTTACAAAAAGGTTTACAAGCTTTAGAATCTGAGATTGAAACTCTTGCAATGGAGACTCGTACATGTGAAGCTGTGGTATGCGGCTTTGAGAAACATCTGCGTTGTTAGGAGATTCAAGGCTGCAAGATGGAATTGCGGGGTTTGAAGAACATTCTTGTGTGTATAGTGTTTACGGTTCTTTTTTATGTGTTTGTGTTGTAGTGATGGACCCGTTGTAGTGATTATGGTTCTGGTTTGTGTTTTTCTTTGTTTTGTTTTCTATATTTGTTGGGGTCGGTTTTCACCCATCTTTAGGCCGAGCCAAACTTCAATACCTCGGGGTACCCTTACAATCAACTCGGGGTACCCTGCTAATTACCTCCGGGTACCCTCCTGATCACCTCGGGGTACCCTTCTGATCAGCTCGGATTACCCTCCTGGTCAGCTCGGGGTGCCCTGCCAGTCGGCTCAAGTACCCTCTTAACGCCTCGGCTCGGGGCGTATGCCACATCATCACATTGTCCCGAGCCGAACACACCGATCACCCCGAGGCAGCCTCCAAGTTACCCGAGGTGAAACCTTTAAGGTTGCTTAAAGCTAGTCTTAGGGCAGCCACCCGAGGTAGGGACTTGGTGAATAAATGCCTTTCGAAGTATCATAACAGCATTTCCGAAGAAAAAGGATCATTTCTGATATACTCGAAACTGATGAGAAAGAATCTCAAAGGATCAAGTCGAATCTGGAAATCTTCCAAAGAACCTCCGAAGAATAAGGAAAGTGTCCTTATCTGCGATATTCTAAGCTGACTTCGAGGATAAGTGGTAGGCCTGGGCAAAATATTCGTTCGATCCGCTTCGATTCGGTATTCGATTTGATTTGATTCGAAAAATCCGAATATCCGTAAGATTTTGAAGCAAAGCAAATAGAAAAATATAATATTCGTTAAAACCGAAGCAAATACCAAATACTGTTTTTTAAGAAGTTGGATATCCGCTTCGATCCGTATTTTTCTATATATATTAGAATATATAATTATGTATATATATATATCATAATATAGTTTGGGTATTTGTATCTTTTGGACTTGGGAATTAGTTTGATGGCATGTTCTTGATCGGTGATATCAACAATGGTTACGTGTGTTTTTTTGGAACATATTTTGAAAGCACATCAAACAAGAACTTTTGTTATTTTATATAGTTTATGGTTTTTTAAAAATATTTAGATGTATAGCGGATATCCGCAAATATCACAAAAATATCTGAATATTCGAATTTCCGGATATTCGCAAATATCACAAAAAAATCCGGATATTCGAATTTCCGGATATCCGGAAATTTTCGAATCAAAGCAAATCACAAAATCGAGTATTCGGTTAAAACGAATCAAATATCAAATATCACAAAATTTCCGGATATCCGCTTCGTGCCCAGGCCTAATAAGTGGAAATTTTCCGAGAATATCGCTGAAAAGGCGGTTTACCACCCCTATATAAAGCAACTCAAGGCTCCCACAGAAAGGACAAGCAAAAACGCTCTAGACTTCAGACTACAAAAAGCTCTGACTCTCGAAAGCAAACAAACACCTTTCTTTTACGTTCCAATTCTCTGTACGATCAAAGTCATTTTTTCATTGATAATATCAAGAACACCATCTCTGGTTACAACTCTTTCTGTTGTTCTTTGAGAATTCTCGCATATTGTATCCCTAAAATAAAACCCTAGAAAAATCTCGATTTTGTTAGTTTCGACTTCCACAATATTAGTCATACAATGTTTTTATGTAATGGGAGATTATGCACTTAACAATGCTTAAAGAAGTCTACTTAACCATAATTAGAAAATAGAAGTTTCATTTGGTTAAAAAATCGTAATCGAAAAATACATAACCTTAATCCTAAAAATACATCACCAAAATATTATCCAAATTAAATCCTCTAAATGCTCTTACAAAACTTCCAGAGCATCTTTAACACCGAGCTGGAGGTTTAATAAGGAGCTAGTGTTATGAACTGAGACATTCTGGATTGATCTAGGATCTTTGTTTCTTTGCTTAGGTATGTTTGATCCAAAAAGTGAATAAAGAGAAAGAAAGATGGTGATTTTGTGAAATATTTATTCAAAATGGCAATTCACGGTTTTCTAAGTGATCTCTAATATGCCCTATAGCAAGAAGAGAATGCAAAAGTTGAATCATAAAAATATTTTAAGATCTTTAATAAACTGGCAAGTCGGAGGAAATAAACCAAAAGCAATGATATACCAAAACAAACATTAAATAACTAATAAGATCATTAATAAACGCATGAAAAGTCATACAGACATACAATAGTCAGACTCAGACATGCATGATAGATTAATAGATATCCTAAAAACATAGATAGAGCGTTAACTTCACATATATAGAGCGTTAACTTCACATTTCAATCTCTACGCAACAAACAGAGTAGGTAAGTCCTAGAGTAGTAGACATGGCATGGTAGATAACCTAAAAACAGGGATGGTTTTTGATGGAGTTAACAACTTCACATTCGATCTCTACCTCCAAAGTACCTTCACGGTCCAAGTAAGCCCCCTGAATTTTATCTAAAGACATGGATTGGGTCTTACCCCACGCTTTGTTCGAGTTCAAGAGCCAACTTTTAACTACAAAAACAAGAAATCTATGTTAAGTACATTAGTTATAAACTTAAAACCACTAGTTTATAGTCAAAGGAGCAGGACATTTGACATTATAAGTTAAGAGCGCCTATTGAAAATGTCTAATTTATCCCATTCATCAGCGCTGACAATAAACATTGCGAGATAATAACATGAATATTTTTCGACTTACGCCATACTGATAGGTGATTGGATCCACGCGGGTCTAGAACCTTCAGGTTTACTCGCACGAAAATCAGCTCACCCTTCAATAAAGTATCATTGTCAGTTAAATGTAAATGCTGGGATAACTCGCCATCTGCTCTAGAGTCCCCCTTTGGATACAAAGTTAGAGTCCTGTATTAAGACATTAACATCCACTTGTTAGCTAGTTAACACTCATGTACACACATACAACAATATATCAGAAAAGAAAACTTTTGATAGACTCACCAATCTTTTTCTCCCATGTGAAAGGTTTTCGAAACGCAATCATTCTGTCTGAGAAGAGAGAAATCACTAATAGTCCAAGAGAATTTGTGAAAAGGGAGATCTTCACCAAAAGAGACAGGTCGTGAAACAATCTTCACATGAGCACCAAACTCATGTAGTTCTCCGTACAAGATAAATCCCTTTGCACGGTCTTTGAATGTTTCAATCGAAAGAGCTTTTGACAATCCCCAAACCGTTTTTGAAGAATTGAACCTCTTAACTTCAACATCTACATGTCAACATGTATAAACACATATTACTGAATCATTCATATATATATATGCATACGAGAGAAAGAGAGAGATAATAAGGGTATGAACATACGAACCTTGAATAGAGAGGTATTTTCTAATAAGGGTATAAATTTTAAAAAAGTTTACATAGTTCTTGCTAGTATTTTCTATCAAATTGATTCGGACACATAGATTTCGGTCAGAAAACGAATTAAATTATTATAAATGGTTTTTGATTTCTAAGTGATATCATATCTCTAGTCCACTCTAATATGCCCTATAGCATTTGATGTACCTTAATAGAAGAAGAGAATGCAAAAGTTGAATCATAAAAAGATTTCAAGATCTTTAATAAACTGGCAAGTAGGAGGAAATAAACCAAAAGCAATGATATACCAAAACAAACATTAAATAACTAATAAGATCATTAATAAACGCATGAAAAGTCATACAGACATACAATAGTCAGACATGCACGGTAGATAAATATATATATCCTAAAAATAGATTGACCATGAAATCTCTACGCATAAAACAGAGTCCTAGAGTAGTAGACATGGCAAGGTAGATACATAGATAGAGCGTTAACTTCACATTCAATTTTACGCTTAAAACAGAGTAGTCCTAGACTCTAGAGTAGTAGCCATGGCATGGTAGATATCCTAAAAGAAGGGATGGTTTTTGATGGAGTTAACAATTTCACATTCGATCTCCACCTCCAAAGTACCTTCGCGGTCCAAGTAAGCCCCCTGAATTTTATCTAAAGACATGGATTGGGTCTTACCCCTTGCTTTGTTCGAGTTCATGAGCCAACTGTGAACTACAAAAACAATAAATGTATGTAAAGTACATTAGTTATAAGGAGAAGGACATTTGACATCATAAGTTAAGGACGCCTATTGAAAATGTCAAATAGTAACATCAATAGTTTTTGACTTACGGCTTCCTGTTAGGTGATTGGATCCACGCGGGTCTAGAACCTGCAAGTTAACTCGCAACAAAATCAGCTCACCCTTCAATAAAGTATCATTGTCAGTTAAATGCAGATGCTGGGATAACTCGCCATCTGCTCTAGAGTCTCCCTTTGGAAACAAAGTTAGAGTCCTGTATTAAGACATTAACATCCACTTGTTAGCAAGTTAACACTAATGCACACACATACAACAATCTATCAGAAAAGAAAACTTTTGATAGACTCACCAATCTTTTTCTCCCATGTGAAAGGTTTTCGAAACGCAATCATTCTGTCTGAGAAGGGAGAAATCACGAATAGTCCAAGAGAATTTGTGAAAAGGGAGATCTTCACCAAAAGAGACGGGTCGTGAAACAATCTTCACATGAGCTCCAAACTCATGTAGTTCTCCGTACAAGATAAAGCCCTTTGCACGGTCTTTGAGTGCTTCAATCGAAAGAGCTTGTGACAATCCCCAAACCGTTTTTGAAGAATTGAACCTCTTAACTTCAACATCTACATGTCAACATGTATAAACACATATTACTGAATCATTCATATATATATATGCATACGAGAGAAAGAGAGAGATAATAAGGGTATGAACATACGAACCTTGAATAGAGAGGTACTTCTTCTCTTCCTCGCTAAAGATAAAGAAAGTGAGATAAGCAAACACATCCATGGGTGATGTTGTCGATGAGAGACACTCCACATACATTGAAACAAATCCCCTTCCATTGTCCTCTTCGTTTCCTTTAGGGTAAACAACCAATCTCCTGATTTTTACAAAAAAGGGAAACATTTCTTACTTATATATGTATGCAGTGAAGAAAGATGTGAACTTTAATGAAGAAAAATATGAACTTTAGCGAAGAAAGATGTGAACTTTAGTGAAGAAAAATGTGAACTTTAAAGTATAGAACAAGATCACATACCAGTTGTGTCCACCAGAAGAGAAAGGAGGTGATTCGTATTTGTCGTTAGCATTCTGAGAAAGTCTGACAAGAGAAGAAGACGAAGAAGGAGGATTCTTTTTCCAACTCTTCAACATTGCAGAATCTGATGCATTTGAACCCATTTCTCTACACAATGTTGCAACCCTAGAGCGTAAAACAAAACATATATCCAAAATCAGAAAAGATTCGAGTTATATGAACTAATATGATACAAAAGAGAAGACTTTGGTTTAGAATTCTCAGATACTGAAAGTTTTGTGCTTTTTTCTCTTAAAAGACTAAAGAAGTTGAAACTTGAAAGCTAAGAAAAAGAAATCGACGAACCTGAGACAACGAGAGAGTCTTGAGAGATTCTTGGTCACTTGTTAGATCTAGGGTTTAGATAGGATTTATATAGAGGTTTGTTAGAATGGGCCTAAAGCTACAAAGCTGGCCCGTTTTGTTTTTATATTGTTGGTTTGATGGACATTTTCGTTATCTCCAAAAAGGATTTTGATTATTGAATCTGCTTTACATTTTGCATTTTCTTCTAAATTAAGATTGGATGACTATAGTATAATATCATTCTGGTTTGGTTATTTAATTGAACCTGAAATTGAAGCTTAGCAATTTAGCATCGTTCTTTGGTTCGTGTATTGATAGAAAACTATGTGAATAATATCATGATATATTCTTCTTATTTAAACACAATATACTTTTGTTTAGAGAGATTATCATTTAGTTTTTAGTTCCTTAATAATAAAAAAAATTCGTATATCTTAGTGCAATTCTCCATAATACCGTCAAATTGATTTTTTTTCTTCTTAATCAAATATATGTAAAAGTAATTCAAACAAAAAAACGTTTTTACAACAAGTGCAAATGTGATTAACGAGATTTAAGAAAAGTTAAATAAGAAATTAATCTAAAATAAACAAAATTGTTTATTTTGAAGCAAACCATTGTTCCATATCTCGATCGTATATTATGTCTCCTATAGCTCTTATGAAGACAAACGGTTCCGAGTTTGCTTGTCAATGATTTAAATCAGTATGTGCTATGATCTCGTTGGCTCTCCATGTTTTCTCTTGTTTCGTTCTCCCCAAATCGTGTAGATCGTTGTCTAAAACACATAGCGCACTAGCCAGCTGAACCTTGTCTACTTACAGCTCGAGAATTCTGTCCCAATCACTAGGGCAGTTTGTGTCGAGGAGCTTCTTAGTTAGATTTTTCTAGATTTCCTCAGAATAATTGCGGGCAAAGAAGAGGTGGCTGAGAGATTCTCTAGGTGCTTGATAAATTACGCATGAGACATTTGGCCCAGTGTTCCAATTAAGGATACGATCTCCTGTGGCAAGTCTATTGCATATCGATAGCCAGGCAATGAACGTTGATTTGGGGGTTGAATTCGTGAACCATACCTCCTTCCACCATGTCCTAAAATCAAAAGGATTACAAAATCACTTTTTTGAGATTTGGCAATAACAATAATGGGAAATCACACTTTTAACCTTCAAACTGTCACCGAGTAACACTTTAAATCTCGACATAATTTCACCAACTCTATAAACCATCAAAATAATTTTACTAACATTCTAAACCTTAAAACTAGCTTTCATGTTTGCATCTCAATGAAAAATGACGGAACATTAACGTCCGTTAACGCGGAATAGTTAAAATTGTTTAGTTTAATTTAAATTTGAATTACTTTATTTAAATTTTTAATTAGATACTGAATCACTAGAGAAACTTTAATAGAATAATCAAAACCCAAAAAATGAAGATATGACGTTTTCACTCTCTTAAATTGATAAATTGGGATAAAATTAATTTAAATTTAAATTAAACAAACATAATTTAACTATTCTGCGTTGACTGATGTTATTGTTCTGTCATCTGTTATAGCAGCACAAACAAAAAAGCTAGTTTTAAGGTTTATAGTATTAGTAAAAATATATTGGTGGTTTAAAGTGTTAGTGGAATTCTCTCGAGGTTTAAAATGCTATTCGGTGACACTTTCAAGGTAAAAATATAATTTTACCTAATAATAATGATGAATATTTTAGCAAAAGTTTTGGTGATTGATAAATTTTTTGTTTGGCCAAACCACAATTATATTAAGTTATCGGATAATTTAAATTCAATAGATTATTATAATAAATATTACAATAAATTTAGATTATATAAATCTATTTATTGAACTTAAAATCTATTTATTTACTTCTGAAAGATGATTTTTACTTACAACATAATTTTAGTATATCTAACTATTAAATTTTATTTCATTAAAAAAAAAATTTGCACATCGAACGGAGCCTAATCTAGTATATATAATGTTTCATAATCCAAGATTTAGTTTTAATAAAACTTAATTAAAGATAATTCGAAAATATTACAGTGTCAGAAATATAATATATTGTCATTGTTGCCAAATTTCCAAAATCATCAACTTGACGATATTAAAAAGCCTCAGTCATCTAGCTTCCAATTAGCAAAATAAGGTCAATCCATATGAGTAACTTTTATGATATAGATTGGTGGACTAAAAGAAAGTTGTACAAGTAGTACTCTCAGTGTTTTGTACAGTTTTCGTGTACTAATGTTTTTTACAGTTTTGTACTACACCGTAATAGTTTACAACTAAAAAGCTTGTACAACTTTATGTTACCAATCAGATCATATAGCTAAAATAATCTCAACTAAATGGGCAAAAAAAAGGAGAAGTTAATATACATTCCGTGAAATATTAATGGACTAACAATACCATTACTTAATTATGTAGTACTTTGACAGGAAAAATTTGATCTAGTTAGAAAGAATGTGTACTCAAAAAAGCTTTTCCTCTTTGAACAAAAAAGCATTAAGTAGGAAGAGTAGAAGTAGGCAAAGTGTGCCAAAAAGACCAAACAACCAACCTAAAAAGAGCGTGAGCAATGCATGTCTCATCTTCATCCCCGCGTTACGAACACTAGATAAATGACAAGCTCCGAGAACACAACCTGAGAAATCCTTTCTTTAGGTCTAGTAAACTCTTTCTAACAAGTGGAGGGAATCAATGAAGAAGAGATTCTGAGTAGCGTCAATGCGTAGAATGTTGTGGCACTGACCACACCGTCCCTGAGGAACCGAGACGTCGATGACGAGTCACCAAGTGGCGTGAGCAATGCATGTCTTATCAATTTGTTAATACTTGAGGATTCTCATGTCCAAGAGCTTTCCCATTGGGATTTCATTATCTCTTTGTCAGAAAAACTTCTTCGTGAAGTCATGAAGAATTATTCTCTTTTGGACGTAAAATAAAATCAAGACAAAAAATGAAAAAAGAAACAATGAAACATTAGGTACTTGAATGCCAAAGAAGAAAGCACTAAGCGGAGACATACAGAAAAATAAGCAACACATTATGTTCTTCAGAAGACCAACAAAAAAATGAGTGGAAAAATTAAGAGGTTTGCTAAGAGAGAAATGTACATTTCAATTTTCCATTAACACACAAAGAACCAAAAGATTAAACATTTAAGATCCATGATGCCGAATTCGAGTTCAATTCTTGTCAGTACTTGTATTTTTTTTCTTCCAACGGTTTTTTGTTAATGGGTCAAACACATTTGTACTTGAGGCAATAAAAAGATTTGGGTCGCCCTGTGTATGAGAGCTTTGTTTTTTTTATTCATGGCTAGCCATTTATCTCTTTGGTAATGGGAAAAGTTTTATACAGAGTGTCCATTAATGCTTTTTTGTAGCTCAGAACTTTAATTGCTTCAAACTTGTTTTTTTTATGTGTATCCCCTTTGGTAAAATAACATACATTATAACCCATTTATGTTCACTCTTACATATTTGTGGTACTAGTATTAAATAACCATTGCACACAAAAAAAAAAGTATTAAATAACCAATGACCACATTTTCGGTTGACCATATTATTAAGGGACGATTGGCGCAGGGACAAAAATGGAGCTTCTAATTAGGGAATTGACAAAAGTCGATTTTGTCGGAGACGAAAAAAAAACAGCGCTACAAAGGACCCTCAGTTCAAGAAGTATTACAGAAAAACCAGATGTATACGCAGCCATGCGCATGAGATTCTCGGCCTGAATTTTTTGGCAAAAAGGAATGAAGCGACCGTTAATAAATGCTCTGCTACGAACTGACCTTTACGCTACAAACATTTAATAACAGACATATTAACATTAATTCTTGTTTTTTCAAACTGGAAAAATATTAGCACGCTACAAATATATATTAGAAGATTTTGATATTTGTATACATGTAAACACATGTATAGAGCGCTAAAAATAATTATAGTGTTAAGTTATTGGATCTATGTATACATGTATAGAGTGTTATTAACATTTATATACACGTAAACATGTACATGAATCATTATTAACATTTGTATTCATGTAAACACATGTATAAAGCGTTATTAACATTTGTATAAATGTAAACACGTATATAGAGTGTTATTAACATTAGTATACTTGTATAAACGCACAAACATAACTACAATCACTGTATCCCAAACCGTTGAACGGAGCAAGTGAATAATGCATTGTAATTGGACATTGAAATATCATTGGAGTCATAAATTTCGTCAAATTTTTGATGGATTTTCACCGGTTTTTATCGAGTTTTTACCGGATTTCTTCGAATTATCACCAGATTTTTACCGGATTTCTTCGAATTATCACCAGATTTTTACCGGATTTCGTCGAACTATCATTGCATTTTCATTAGTTTTTGTTAAATTGTCACCGGAACTTACAAAGATTCATCATAATAGCAACACTAATTGTGTTGAATTTAAAGTGTTGCTATTACGGTGCAGTGCTCTGTTCGATCATGACTCAATATAAACGATAGCGGCACACTAGGAAGATAACATGTAAGAAATGTACATAGATCTATAAAGATTTTTAGATATTCATGCACAATATATTGATGTCTCATGTATTAAACCATATCATGTCGAATAGAAAAACGCGTGAGGCTATTTTTGGCAAAAAAGAGGGGCTAAAATTTTCTTTGTTTTGGACTCCAACAAAAAATTATGGAAAATAAAGTCCAGATCTTTGTCACTCACCCAATTATCTCTATTATTAACCTTGAAGTAGCTGAAATAATCAGACCCAATTTAAGTTTAACTGAATCGTCAACCATCTAAACATGATGAAATGATCAACCGCTAAGTAAGTGCCTCATACACACCTGTCTTTGAGGGAAACTAAAACACACAATTAGAAGCTCGTTGAATATCTACTATACATTTTCGGAGCAGTTTTAAGGAATCCAATCAGGTCGGATTTTTTTTTTAATTTTGACCCAGAAATCTTCAATCGGATCTTTCCTTAAATGTTGGCAAAATTTAAAAACAAAATTATTTAATAAAATCTAAAAATATATATATTCTCTACTAATTACTATAACTAAACTCTTTATTTATGGCATATTCTCTACGATTTTTATAGATAAGGAAATCAAATAAGATGATTTAATACTAATATAAAAATTTTGAGCTAATTTCCTAAAACCTCTATACCTAATTTAAATATAAATATATGATTCTCATTTCACTTTTATATGATCTTATATTTATATTATTTTGAACTATTATCAAATATATATATATATATATATATATATATATAATTAATAAAATTTTTGATTTTTTTCTGCGTATGTTATGATTCAAATTTTTTAAAACAGACATATATTACTCAATCGATAAAGAAAAAAAGTATGTGTACAATCTATTTTTTTTTTTGTGTGGCCCGGGAAGACAATGTCTCCCCGTAATTTATTCAGAAACTAAAGAAAATAATTAAGTTCGGATATGCCTTGGAAACGCAGTTCCGCGGTCATCATCCCTTACAATCGGCTCAACAACAGTTGGAACAGACTCCAACAAATGAAAACCTAAAGATAAATCAAAAGCATAGTTGGCTAACCCGTCAGCTAGACGGTTAGCTTCCCTATAAACATGCGAAAACCGGACTATCCCTAGATAAAAAGCCATGACACAAGCGTACCAGGAAAGACAAGGGGTGAGACTCGCTAATCCCCTTGTTCAAAAAACCCACCACCAACTCCGAGTCAACCTCAACCTCCAACCGTGTTATGTTCTTGCTCCAAGAGATATAGAGACCATAATAGACTCCCCATAACTCCGCTAACGGTGCCGAACACACACCAATGTTAAGGGCAAAACCCCCACGCCACCGACCCATGGAATCCCGTAAGACACCACCCGCTGCCGCTAAGCCATGATTTCTACGAGAAGCGCCATCGGTATTAAGCTTCAGCCACTCCCCCGCTGGTGGTCTCCACACAACCATCCTCTCCACTCTCGGCCCTACTACAGCCTCTCCCCGAGAAGCTTCATAAGCCTGCGAGACTTCCTTCCCCAAATCTCGTACAAATTTGACTCTATCCCGACACTTCCCAACTTTGCCAAATAGTAGTGTTCTAAAATACGGTCTGTACGGCCGTATATACGGCGTATATACGCTGTACAGTGGGAAGCCGTACTGTATTATAGCTATACAGTTGTTTAATACGGTGAAAGCTATACGGTCCGTATATACGGCAATTTATACGGCGTATGTACGGTGAAATCCGCATATACGGCACTTTTTTATAAAAATACTCAAAAACAAAAACTATATAATTTTATTAATGTTTGAAAAAATGATTTAACAAAATTATTAATTTGGCTCTCAAACAATTAATCATAATAATTAACTATAAAATAACTTTATTGTCATTCTTTTCTATTATTTTTATGCTAATTAGTTATTTAAAAACTTTAAAATATTTTGTAAAGTTGAAAATTTAAATTTTTTTTGTATTCATGTGTAGTATTCATCATGTTACTATATCCTATACTATTATTTGGGGAGTACACTTTATAAGAAACCCTTAACTAACCTTCTCTTTTGTAAAAAATTACATGAGAATGCCATTACAAAAAGCTCATTTTAGAACAAATTCATTAAGGTTATTAAAGACAATTAGCACACTATCCAATTAACCAAAAACGGGTCAATGGGTTTTAAAATCGGTTTAAGAAGATATCCTAAACAATAAAATCTAACCAACCTATCCTAAATAACAACACTCAACCATCGTATAACCTAAATTTTATTTAAAAGATAAAAGAACTTAAAAGTAATAAAATAAAGATAAACAAGTAAAATACTAATTTATATCATTTAATTAATTTAATTAAATTATAAAACGAAAATCTGTTATTATTATTATTTTTAAATGACCAATCAAAATGAACATATAAGAATTGATATCTAACTTACCATATTAATTTGTTATTAATCATTAAACTTCACCTCTCATCTTTATATGATTATATTTATATGAAACAAATAAATCATCATATCATCTACATAACAAAAAAAATAATTTTTTTTCTGCAAATGCCAAGATTTGAATTTTTAAAAACGCATATAAATTGTTCAATCTATAAAGGAAACAATTAAACGGGTCAAAAATTCAGACTTGAGTAATATATTTCTTTTACACAAAAATAAATTCAACAAAAATTCCGACTGAGCAACGGGTCAGAATTTGAATATTTATATTCGATTTCATATATTTATTTTTGTGAAATGTATAATTTGATATACTACAATAAAAATTTAAATATTTTAATTTGAAACATTTAAAATAAGTTTTACTTGATAGTTTTAGAGAATATCATCAATACTTAATAGTTTAAAAAGTTAAAAAATTATAAATACTCTAATTTGATTATTTTTAAAAATATTTCTAATAGGTAGCGGGTTAAATATAATATATTATATGATGATATGAGTTTTGATCCTTATAACTATTTGAATAGTTATATATTTAATTTCATACAATTTGTTTTTGAAATTCATAATTTTATAAACTACAAAAACTATATAGGAACTGACAAAAAAATTAATATTTTTTCACTAACTATTATAATATATTAAAACTTAGTTCTAATATATATATATATATATTATATAAATTTTGTAATAAATAAAATTTAATCCGTACTTTAGTACGGGTGATGATCTAGTTTATGTTTTATTGGTATTATATATATTTATATTTATTTATTTATTTAATAAAAAATATTCACCGTATAGTCCCCGCATAAACGGCCGTATATACGTCTATACGCTATACGGTGCTCTACCGTACGCCTAGCGTATAGCGCATTTTAGAACACTGCCAAATACATAACCACATCTCCACTTCCAACTCCACCATACTCCCATAGCGAAAGTTGTTGACCAAGTCCCCTCCGTTGTCGCTTCCGTATAACCCAAGTTACCATAGATCCAACCAAATAGAGACTCCGTAAAGAATTCTCTTCTCCTCCTTGCCGGTATAAGTCGCTGCCATATACCCGCAATAGACGGACAGTCCCTTAGAATATGGAGAATCGTCTCCTCCCCTCCTTTACAAACTTGACACATACTTGTCTCACCAATGTGTCTCCGAAAACGTTCCGCATTTGTCATGATTGCTTGATGGCCAACAAGCCACAAGAACACACAAACCCTCTCCGGTGCTTCTACCTTCCATATCCTCTCGAAAAAACTCATCATGTTCGGCCTAGGTGATTGATTCTCAGTCAATAGATCGTATGCTGACTTAACCGAGAATCGTCCATCCGCAGTTCCACCCCATGATAACCTGTCACGGGCTCCCGTCACATTATCAACTACTACAGCTGCCAACTCCAATCTTATGGTATATGGGACATAAGGCAGTATATTTTCAAGCACCCATCCTGTACCATTCTGCCAATAGTCCTTCACCCGCAAGTCTCTATACCCATCTGGTATAATCGCCGTTGCTCTCTCCATAAGTGGTTGTTTTGATAACCACCGGTCTGACCAGAATCGGATATTTTGGCCATCTCCTAACACCCAGCAGCTCCCGTGAGTGATCACTTCCCGCAGACCTACCACCACACTTCTCCAAGTTGAGGACGCCGGTCTCTTTGCTAACAACCAAGACTGATCTTGTAGATCTCCCACTTTGTATTTGCTTCTCAATACCTTTGCCCACAAACCGGTTTGATCATGAATTAAACGCCAGCCCACTTTTGCAACAAGTGCTATATTCATCTCTTTGGATTTTCGGATACCAAGTCCGCCTTCTCTTCGTGAACAACAAACTTTATCCCATGCCACCAAGTGTTGTTTTTTCTTCTCTGGTGAGCTTCCCCAAAGAAAGTTCCTTGACACCTTATCCAACCCATCAATCACCGCCTTAGGTAACAATATTGTGCTCATTGTATGAATGGGGATGGAAGCCAATACCGATTTAGTCAAAGTAAGCCTTCCCGCAAAGCTTAAGGACCGACTCTTCCAACCCGCTAACCGTGAGGACACCCTCTCAAATACTTCATCGAAAGTTTCTTTATTAATCCGCTTTTGGAGAATCGGCATACCAAGATATTTCCCCAACTCCCTGGTGGATTTAATTCCACTTTCGTCACTTATCAATTTTCCCAATTCCCGCGATACATTTTCCGAGAAAAAGATCTTTGATTTCTCTAAGCTCACTTTTTGGCCGGAAGCGACACAAAACTTCTCCAAAATCCTTCTAATGATTTTTATTTGTGTACAATCAATATTAACATTTCTGAAAAACAAATTTGCGCGTTTAATCAGGTCGTATTTTTTTTTTACTTTGATCCGAAATTGAGTCATTCGGATATTTCCTTAATTTTTACAATTATCCAAAACGGGACAATATACCACGGGTGAAATCCTAAAATTAATAAATCAAAATACAATTATTTAGTATTTTAAGATACAATTATAAATTATTTTTATGGGTTGGTCTAAAAACACACACTAATTTAAAAATATATATATTATGGAAACTATTTGAAAGCAAACTTTTAAATTGACTCGAATTAGATGTCTTTTAAATAAAAGTGTTATTAAAAGAAATAACAAAATGATGTTTAATTTTACGGGACGAGATTATATGGTGGGACGGGTTTAAATTGATATTAATATGGGACAATATATTACGGGTGAAATCCTAGGATTAACAAATCAAAAATACAATTATACAATTTTAAACACTAAACAAAACAAATATAACTTACAATTTCTATTTTTTAATTATAACGCATGTGACCCGCGGTGTACAAAAAAAATATTATATACTACAAATTTATTAATTTATAAAAAATCAAAAAAATTTAAAAAATTAACCCCCGGTGTACCGCGGGTCATATCCTAGTATATATATATCTATGAAACTAAAAAGTAAAACCTAAAATATCAATTGATAAAATCAGATGTAAATAATTAAAAAAAGGATACAATTTTCACATTTTACAGAGAAAAATTGACCAAAAAAAAGAAAAACAAAAGCAGCAAACAGTTCAGTTCCAAAAATATTTTCTTTTGACATATCTTTGACATTTTTTAATTGATACATATCTTTGACCTTTTTTTATTGCTCTTTCAAAGCCAAAAGCCCAAAACTATTGCGATGACCAATTTGATCTACATGAACACAATTCCACTCTTAAGTCACTACACACCCAAATTCGAAGGCTTTTTTCTTTTCTTTTTTCTTTTCTTACACTCTGGGAAGGTGCAATTAAATCGAAAAAGTTATATGGAGACTCACCAAATTAAGAAAACCTAGCCGTTGAGGAAAGCTCTCTCCTCTTTCATAGCAGCTCTATTGTGAAATTTTAGCCGTTATCCTTCTTGCCGTCCCGATTTCTCTTGGGCATAAGAACTTCTCTCTCAATTAAAGGTTGTCTTTTCTTGAGCGGAGCTACAGACCGAAGAAGTTTCCGTTTTCTGTCGGAGTATTTGTGTTTTTGTGTTGTTTTTGACACGGTGCTACTGGTTTCTGGTGTGAGTGTTATAAGTTCAAGCTTCGCTGGGTTTGCGGTTTTCTGTGCAGGCCTTTTCTTGATTTTATCTCGGTGTTTGTTCGAAGTTTGGTGTGTTCAATTTTAGGAATATGGATCTAGATAAAGCGATTCAAATCCTTTCGATTGCGGATGAGAAGCCGTTGGTGCTCTCCAATCAACCAAAGTTTTGTTCATCGGAAAGGAATAACTGCAGTCTTATGGGTAGATTTCTAAATCCGGAGAACCAGAGGATGTCTAATTGGATATTAGATATGCCGCGAATTTGGAGATTATACTCACGGGTTAGAGGTGTTGCGTTATCAAAAGACAAGTTTCAATTTATTTTCAAAGCTGAGGAAGATCTAGAGGAAATTCTGAAAGTAGGTGTATGGACACAGGATGATTGGTGTGTGGTAATGGAGAAATGGGTGGAAAAACCTCCTCATGATTATCTGATGTTTCTCCCAATTTGGGTTAGACTCCGTAATATCCCTGTCAATTATTACACGAAAGATACGATTGAAGAGATTGCAGAATGTCTTGGGGAAGTCTTAGAAGTCGCTTTGGACTTGGAAAAATCACAGGCTCAGGATTATGTCAGAGTACAGGTTTTGTTCAATGTTTCAAATCCTTTACGTAATTCAAAAGAGGTACAACTGCCAACATGGGAAATTGTCTTGATTTCCTTTGATTTTGAGAGGATAAGGAAACAATGTTTCCAGTGTCAACGTTTAACTCATGACAAGAATCGATGTCCTTTTAAGCCAGCTATCTCGTTAAAAGCTGTTGCTTTGCCTGCAAAACATCCAGAAAAACTGAAAGGGACTCTACTTGAAGATGATCAGACATTTCAGTCATATGAAAAGAAAGACAACAGTTTTAAATTGATGGAAGATGCGATGAAAGGATCTACAATTAAGAGTAGTTCCATGATCACAAACACTCTGGATGATGTTTATGATGATGAGTTATCAGACTTGGATCTTTTTGTTGGTTTCAGAACAGGAAGTATGGACGCTAGCTCATCTGGTGCAGCTGGAAATTCTGGGAATCCTAAAAAACATAAACCTTCATGGCAAAGGAAATCTAAAGGAAGCAAGGAACTTCCTTTGAAGAACAAGGTCAGTGTTGTAGATTCTAAAGAAAAGTTTGCAAAAGTTTTTAAGAGGAAAGCTCAATCAACTACTCAGGAATCTACAAAATGTTTTAAAAGGGATAACAACTCGGTGGTTCCACAGGAACCATCGCAGTATGAATAGGGCGTCCTTAGCTGGAATTGCCAAGGACTGAGGAATCCTTGGACAATTCGACACTTAAAGGAAATGAAAAAGGATCATTTCCCAGACTTACTTTTCCTCATGGAAACGATGAATACTGATAAGTTTATAGCAAAGGTTTTTTCTTGGCTGGGTTATGACTATGTTTATACTGTAGAACCAGAAGGAAAAAGTGGGGGTTTAGCAATTTTTTGGAAGAGTTTCTTAGAAATAAAAATTCTATCTGCAGATAAGAATCTCTTAGATTTGAAGGTGACACAAGGAAAAAAACATTGGTTTGTATCCTGTGTTTATGGTCATCCAGTAACATCTCTAAGACCTGTTTTGTGGGAAAGACTTGGAAAAATTGGATTGCACAGGAAAAAAGCTTGGTGTATGATTGGAGACTTTAATGATATCCTTTCTAATAAGGAGAAGCTTGGTGGTCCTAAGCGCATGATATCATCTTTTCAAGCTTTTCAAGAGATGTTAGACATTTGTGATATGCAGGAATTAGAGAGTTCAGGAAATAGTTTTACTTGGGGAGGAACAAGAAATGATCAATGGATCCAGTGTAAACTAGATAGAACTTTTGGAAATTCTAGGTGGTTTGCTATGTTTCCAAATGCTCACCAATGGTTTCTTGACAAGCTTGGATCAGATCATAGACCAGTTCTGGTGAAATTTGTTAATGATCAAGAAACTTTCCGGGGTCAGTTTAGGTATGATAAAAGACTGGCAGAGAATCCAGAGTGTATGGAGGTAATTCAAAGATCTTGGTCTAATGTAATTTCCTCACAGAATCAATCTTCAGTTTTAAGCTTAATGGAGTGCAGAAGTGCTATATGTGCTTGGAAGCGATCCTCGGATCTTAATGCTCACAGTAAAATACAGAGATGGAGAAAAGAGTTAGATTTACAGAAAAGTGCTCAATTTCCAAATTGGCATAGGATTGCATTTCTTAAAGATCAATTGGGATTAGCTTATCAAGAAGAGGAATCATTTTGGAGAGAAAAAAGTCAGGAAAAATGGATGTTTGCAGGAGACAAAAATACAAAATTCTTTCAAGCGTCTGTTAAAGCGACTAGAGTGAAGAATTCCTTGAATTTTCTCTTGGATGAAAATGGTAATGAACAGACTGCTAATAGAGACAAAGGAAAGATTGCATGTATGTTCTTTGAGAATTTATTCAAATCCTCTTCTCCAGACAATCTGAATGATTATTTGCATGGGTTTCAAGCTAAAGTTTCAGCCTCTATGAATCAGGAGTTGACTCAGATGGTAACAGAGGCTGAGATTTATTCAGCTCTTTTCTCAATAAATAAAGAGAAAGCACCAGGACCAGATGGATTTACAGCTCTATTCTTTCAGAAGCATTGGTCTATGGTAAAAGGAAAAATTGTTAAAGAGGTGATGGGGTTTTTTGAGACTGGTAATCTACCTGAAGAATGGAATCACACTCACTTATGCTTGATTCCAAAGATCAAAAATCCTCAGAGAATGACAGATATCAAACCTATCAGCTTATGTTCAGTGTTGTATAAGATTATATCCAAAATCTTAGCTTCACGTTTGAAAAAGCATTTGCCAGGTATTATATCTCCAACCCAATCTGCATTTGTGAGTAAAAGATTAGTCTCTGATAATATCCTTATAGCTCATGAGATTGTGCATAATCTGAGAACTAATGAGAAGCTTTCCAAAGATTTTCTGGTTTTTAAAACAGATATGTCAAAAGCATATGACAGAGTTGAGTGGATATTCTTGAAAGGAATACTGAAAGCTCTGGGATTCAATGAGAAGTGGATAGATTGGATGATGGAATGTGTATCAACAGTCTCATATTCAGTTTTGGTGAATGGTCAACCGTTTGGGCATATTAAACCAACTAGAGGAATCAGGCAGGGTGATCCATTATCCCCCTTTTTGTTTGTTTTATGCACTGAAGCGCTTATTCACATTCTCAATCAGTCTGAAAGACAAAAGAAGATTTCAGGAATTGAATTTAATAATTCTGGGACTTCAGTGAATCATTTATTGTTTGCGGATGATACACTGATAATGTGCAAGGCCAATAAGGAAGAATGTGAGGAAGTCATGAATTGCTTAGCTAACTATAGGAAAATTTCAGGGCAAGAAATCAATGTGAAAAAATCAGCTGTCACTTTTGGAGCTAAAGTTGAGGATCAAATGAAAGATTGGATAAAAGAAAATTCTGGTATTCATACAGAAGGAGGAACGGGTAAGTATCTAGGCTTACCTGAATGTTTGAGTGGTTCCAAGAAAGAACTATTTAGCTTTATCAAGGAAAAACTACAATCTAGAATGACAGGCTGGTATGCAAAGTCCTTATCTCAAGGTGGTAAGGAAATTCTCCTAAAATCAATTGCTATGGCCCTCCCAGTTTATGCAATGAGTTGTTTTAAACTCCCTATTAAGCTCTGTCAGAACTTAACTTCTGTGATGATGGATTTTTGGTGGAATAATATGCAATATTTAAGGAAAATTCATTGGGTTGGTTGGCAGAGATTAACATTACCTAAGGACTTAGGGGGCATTGGCTTCAAAGATATTCAGTGCTTCAATCAAGCTTTATTGGCAAAGCAAGCTTGGAGATTAATGCATGACAAGGACTGTCTGTTCTATAAAGTATTTAAAAGCAGGTATTTTCTGAATTCTAACATACTTAATGCTACAAATGGAACAAGGCCTTCTTTTGCTTGGAGAAGCATATTGTTTGGAAGAACTCTTTTAAAACAGGGATTGAAAACAGTCATTGGTAATGGGACTGATACCAATGTATGGATCAATAAATGGTTATATGATGGAGGAAATAGAAGACCAATGAATGCTCAGATTCTGGTTGATGTTGAGCTAAAAGTGTGTCAACTTATTGATCCTCTCTCAAAGAATTGGAATTTGAATCTTTTGAGAGATTTGTTTCCATGGAAGGATGTTCAGCTTATTATTCAACAAAGACCACTGTTATATCAGAATGATTCTTTCTGTTGGGCTCATACTCATGATGGGTTATATACGGTTAAATCAGGATATGAGTTAGGTAGCAGAAAAGTTCATCAACTGTTGTATCAAGAGGTTGAAGAGAATCCTTCAATAAATCCACTGTATGTTAGTGTTTGGAAGTTGAAAACTGCACCAAAAATTAAAGTGTTTCTTTGGAAAATGCTAAAAGGTGCAATAGCAGTGGAAAACAGACTTAGAACAAAGGGGATTAGGATTGCAGATGGTTGTCTTATGTGTGGTGAAGATAATGAGACAATTAATCATATTCTTTTTCAATGTCCTCTAGCGAGACAAGTATGGGCTCTGGCTCTGATTCCTGCTCCTTTGGGTGGTTTTGGGAATTCTGTTTATGTTAACCTGCATCATATTTTACAGTTAGCTCAGAATCAAAAAGTTTCTCAAGAAGTCAATTTGGTTAGCCCTTGGATCATCTGGATCCTATGGAAAAACAGAAACAAGATATTATTTGAAGGAAATGGATCGGTAACGAATAGCATTGTGGAGAAAGCTTATGATGATTCCAATCAATGGAATAATGCGCAACAAAGAGAATCTGGTTCACTAAATAAGACTGAAGTGGTGTTAAAGAAATGGCTTCCACCAATGAATGGTGAATTGAAATGCAATATTGGTTATGCATGGTCTAAACAAAAAGAAATCTCAGGAGCTTCTTGGGTGCTCAAAGACTGGCAAGGCATTGTTATGATGCATAGCAGAAGATCTTTTTCTCAGGTAACTTCCAATTTTCAAGCTAAACTTAGAAGTTGGGAATGGGCTTTACAAAGTATGCATCAACTTCGGTTTGAAAAGGTTATTTTTGGAGCATCAACTACAGAAATTATTAAAGCTCTGAATAAACCTAGAGATTGGCCTGCTTTCAATGGTCATACGGCTGACATGTTTGGTTTTACCTTCAACAAACCATTCTGGTTTTTAGAAGTAGAACATCCTTTAGGCAATAAAGGACCGTATGAAATAGCTAAGAGTGTACTAACTGGGCTGAGATTTCAATCTTATGTGGCTAGAGGAGGTCCAAAATGGCTCCAAAATGTTTTTGATTCTGATAAGGTTAATCAGCTTCGAGGTTGAGGTTTTAAAATTTTTCTTTTCCTCTTTTGTTGACTAGATAAGAGTCGGTGTAGTTTTTTAGGATTTCTTTCCTTCAGGTGTTTACTAGTTTTGGTGTTTTCTGATCATTTCTTTTGTCTTGTTACTTTTTATCTTCTTACCTTGGTTCAAGTTTTTCTAGTCTTATCTTTTACCTTTCTTATCCTTTTCTTTAAATTTTTAAATAACGTCTTTGGCCTTTTCCTACTCTATGTATATATATAGTTTGGTTTCTCTAGTTTTAGAACCTCAACCTCCTAGAGCTTTTAAATTACTTTTAAACATGGCGGAGGAGTTGTGGGATGAGATTCAGAATCTTGCTTTGGGAAGGAATGATCCGGAGTTATTCATACCACATGAAGCTTATGCAGATGTTGCGGGTCGTAACCGTCTTAGCTTGATAGCTAGACCACTAAATCCTCGAGCTCAGAACCTCTTCTCGGTAATATCTTCTTTACCAAGAGTCTGGGGTTTAACTGAAACAGTCCATGGTAGGGTTTTAGATGGTACTTTTGTTCAATTCCTCTTTCAGTCTGAACTTGATCTTATTTCAGTTCAAAGAAGAGAACCCTGGCTCTTTAACAACTGGTTTATAGTTAATCAGAGATGGGAGATCTTCCCTGATGTTGATTTTCTTACAACTATAGACTTGTGGGTTCAAATTAGAGGAATACCGTTACCCTATGTTTGTGTGGAAACAGTGAATGAAATTGCTCAAGAGCTTGGTCATATTGTTCACATAGACTTTCATGAAGCCTCTACCATACAAATTGCCTATATCAGGGTAAGAATCAGATTTGGTATAACTGATAGTCTCAGGTTTTTCCAAAGGATTAGGTTTGACTCAGGTGAGACTGCTGTAATCCGCTTTCAATATGAACGTCTGAGAAGAATTTGCAGTCAATGCCTTAGGTTCACTCATCATAGGACTCACTGTCCTTATATGCTGCCTGTATCAGAACCAAGACAGGATGGCAGAAATCAAACCCCTGTGAGGAGGGATAGAATGGTGTTTCAAGATGAGCTACATAGATCAGAGATGAACTCTCAATCACAAATGTCAGATAACTCTTTTCCTGCTCCTATTACACCACCACCAAGAGTTCCAACCCCTCCACTGAATCTGGAAGAACTGGTAGCGGCGAGACCTTATCTTTTTACTCCAAGAGTGACAACTCCTCAGAATTTTGTTGCTCCAGCTCCTCAATGTGCAATTCAACGACAACATGCTTCTACAGGTTCTAACTCAACTCCACTAAACACAAATGAGGCTACATCAAGATTTTCAAGACTAGTGGAGTTTGGAGAGTCTTCTCAAAGACCTGAGGGTAGAGATGGAGCAAAACGCACAAACAATCAAGTTGATCTGCAGGAGATAGATCAAAGAAAGCAAAAACAGAAAGGAAATGAGCAAATACTTGGAGGGATTCTGAAACCTCCAAAAAAACGTTAGACCACTCTACTGATTCTGTCATTTTTTGGCGTTGATGTGTTAGCTGAAGAATGTTAGTCAAGAAGCTTGAATAAATGGTATGCTTTTGGAAAATCTTTTTGTGTCAAAGCATGTCCTCTGCTTCACTCATGTTTGGTTAAGGAAGTTAGCAAGTGGAAGTGAAGATATACTGGCTGATGCATCGAATGGAGTCTTGGATCCTTGTCAGGCTCCATTTTCATGTTTTCTGTTTACTTTAAATGTTGGTTGTTATATTTAAAAAGTGGAAGTTTCCACAGTTGTACTCTTTGCAACAGATGAAAGTTAATGAAAACACTTTTTGGGGAAAAAAAAAAAAAAAAAAAAAAAAAAAAATCGAAAAAGTTGTGAGATTTACTCAAAACGAAGAATGCCCACAAGGTGTTCGACACAATTCCTCAATACCCAAAATGGGTCTCCGTTGCTTTTCACAAAGACCCTGTCACGTGGCTTGTACGTGCCATCTTCTTCAATACCTTACTCGTTGATTTTTCCCGCTTCTCCTCTGTTTTTCTCTCGCCAAGAACAAACCTCTCTCGATACCAAGAAAACGCAAGATCAGATCTTTGAGAATCGTTACCCAACATGGAGCTTCCTACTCTAAGAGATGCTAACAGCGAAAAGCTTTTCAAACGCGCCAAAGATTTCTACTCTGCTAAAGATTACATCAATGCGTTGGAGATAATTGAAGATTTGCGTTTCGTCCAAGGGAACGACAGGGTGTTTGTTAATGTGGTACAAGGTCAAATCTTTAAGGAGCTAGCGGAGAAAACAGAGAACACTGATGTGAAAGTTGCTTACTTGTTGGGTTCTGTACAATGTCTTTCGATAGCTCCTGGGTTGTCATCGTTGGCGGCAATTTCACTCTTCATTTTGGCACAACAGCTTGATTCAGTGGTGTATTACAAGAAATCTGTGCGCAAAGCAAAAGAAGCTTTGTATAATCTTACAGTGAACTTGCAGAACCCAGAATCCACCAAGAGAGAACATAAAGGAATGTTGTCTGTGATCGAGATTGCAGAGTCAAGAATCGCTGAATCCAAGACACGAGGAGTTGTGATGAACTGGGAACAAAAAGAAAGTGGGGATACAAGGAAGAGTGAGCCTGATTTCATTAAAGAATTGATGTTTTATTGGGCGTGTTTGAATGTTGAGATCAAACGGAACTTTATGAAAGTAAGCACTGCAGAACTTACGAGTTATGTCGAGGGATTATATGGTAGTGAAGGACGAGATGCGTTGGAGCAAGTTCTCACTTTTGCAAGGGAAGAGGGAAAATGGAGATTCTGGATGTGTCGGTCTTGTTCGAACAAGTTCTCTAGTGCTGAAGAGTGTAAGAATCATCTTGAACAAGAACATCGTGCTAAATTTCTACCTAAATTGACAAAGCATATGCCCCAAAGGATAAGTAAAGTCTGGTCTCGTAAGATATCCATTGGAGGTTGGGAACCAGTGGATGCAGCAGCTGCCATTGAACTGATTAAGAATCGATTGGAAGATGTGAAAGCATTTGCATATGAGAATGGATGGTCCAAAGATTGGCCTTTAGCTGTGGATGAAGAGCGCAGTAAGTTACTCAAGGAAATCCAGTTGCTTCTTGTTTCGTTTTGTGACCTTAAAATTCTCTCCTGTAGCGTTCGAGACTGGGTGGTGCAGTTTCTTGTTAACCATCTTGAAAAACTTGAAGTTTCTAAACATATTCTTACCGATTGTCGCCTAGTAGAAACACCTCAGAGTATCTGTTTTTTGGAATGTTGTGAACTCAATCAAATCCTGGAATTTCTAAAAAACATCAAGTGTGAAAGGGACGATGGTACAAATCTAGTTTGCAGAGCAGTGGACAGTTTCTGTGGTGGTACTCGAGTTAAAGAAAAGATTGACTTTGACCCTCAGTTTTCAGTCCTGCTCCTGGATAAGAGACTGCTGCAATGCAAGATTTCTCGATTCGATGACGAAGGCACGATCAATGTCTTTGATCCCAGTGTTCACTATGCCAATGCACATGCTCAGGGAGGTTATATCTTATCCTGGTTAGTCGACAACTCTTCAGAAGATGAGAGTTTTCGATTTCCCACACCTATCAGGATGCATAATCTTGATATTTGGGTGGCTGTTCTGAAAGCCGTTCAGTTCGCATGTTGGACTATGGCAACCAAATATGCAAACAAGTGGAAGCTCCTAGATTATGATGCAGCTCTTACTGCCGCCAAAAATTTGTGTATTAGCGAAGATGTAAGGAGGAGGAATCTACAGAAAGATCAATGGAACAGTTATGCATCTCTTCTATGCGATACATGTGAAGAGAATTTAAGGAGAGATGCTGGAAAATCCCTGAATTCAAAATTATTCTTGTGTGCAGTACAAGATGTTTTCAAAGGAGCATCATTTCCGACATTTGATTTTCTCAATTGCATGACTGTTATACTTGAGCATAAAGATCTTAGTGATGATATTGTGATGAAGTCCATAGACCTTCTGAAATTAGCGGTCACCAACAAGGTTCATTTCTTATCTGAATTTTAATTAACAATTTCATAAAATTGTTTATCATTAAGTGTCATTTGATTACAGGTTGTTCGAATAGATTCAAAAATTTTACTGGTTGAAAGTGGAAGGATTAATTTGCTGAACAACCTCACCAGACTTTCTGTTTTGACTATCGCTCTTACATTCTTCGACCAATGAAAGAACTCATCCTGGTTGGTTTGCTTTTCTACAGAGAGCTTTCATTTCAGTTCTGATTGGGTCTTTCACTTGTTCCTTATATTATTTTTTTTATGTTTCATCGTGTAGGATAGCATTATATATATGGAAAACAAAGCAAAGTTAGCTGCAGCAGAAGCAGAGCTTATATCCGAGGAAAAACAAGAGGAGGAGATGAAATTACCATCAAAGAAGAAGAAAAATAAAAGCAACAAGGTCTTTGAAGCTCTAATTTTTCTATTTGCTTCGCTGACTTTTTGGTTATTCAGTGGTAAGAAGGAATGTCTTCATGGTGCAACAGAAAAATTCAACGAGCATGTCTAGTCATCTTGATAAGACTGTTGAACAGTAAGTACCTCACAAGTCTTTTTTGTTATGATAATATATTGTCTTCAGGTTGTTTCTGAACAAATTGTGTTCTTACATCTCTAGTGAACATTTTGTCAACCTTGAGCTGGAACATACATCTCCATCACTAAAAATGGCGGAGAAAGATACTCTTTCAAGTGAAAGGGGTCTTTTGGAAATGACATCCAAGACTAACAATCAAGAGGAAACTACTAAAGGTGACCCTAGTGACTCAACTGACGAATATTCTAAAAACTCTATTGTCTTGAGCTTGTCATCTTATTTCTTATTTCTTTAGCTTGTCATCTTCAAGATATGCAAAGCAGGCCTGGAGAAGATTCACTGTCGAAACATCCGGGTTCAGCATATGAAGAAACTACAACCAAATACAATTCAATTCTTGACATGGTGCTTAAGGTAAAGCAATCACCAATCAAAACCTAAACTATCTTCTACTGATTCAGATCATTCTTTATTTTCATGTATTATCTCTTTACTTATTTTCTTTGCTAATATGTGCTCTACTGCAGGCCCTCTGTAACCTTAAGGTTCTTAAAGAGGATTTGGTTCACAATCGGCAACCATTTTCTGACAACCAAGTTCCTTGTGCACTACGAGATTTCTTTTCTGCTTTTGTCGCGGAGCAGATAGAATACGAGGGACTCTACAGTTATCTCCTAAGCGGTTTACTTGCTTCCCTAAAAGAAGTTGATCCCATGGTTTGTGCGGAACATAGATTCTAAACATTGCATATTTTATTTTACAATAAGCTTTGTTTGTGTCTTAAATGTCATTCTCATCTTTTTTTTTTGTCTGGTTTCTTTTTAGTCAAATGATGCTGCGGAGGTAGTCATAGCCATCCTTGAGTTTTGGCAATGCTGGAAAAGTCCACAAAGAGAAAGCTTGGTAACTCGTCTTTTTACGCTGGAAGTATATGAAAGAATGCAATGTAGCAAATGCAGAAAGATGCCAAATTATCCAGAGCAAAGGTCTTATGGCGTTGTTATGACTGCAGATTCAATCAGAGACCTGAAGGTATGTTTCATTTATTTCTCTCTCTGTCTTTCCTACAGAAGCTGGTACTATCCCTTAAGAAGCTGTTTTGTGGTTATGTATATAATATGCAGTGTGCTTTTGGGAATATAAAGTTTGGAGACATCATTAAAGTGATCCGCATGGAGGATAAAATGTTATGTGACATCAAAACAAGAGGCTGTGGAAAGGCAAACTTTGTTCGTCACACTATAAGTAGCTGCCCGCCTATCTTCACAATTGGTAACTTTTTACAATGATTGTGATCTTATCTACTCATTTCATTTGTTGTGGTATGATAGAACAATTTTGGTGTTTTTGTGGGTTTGCAACATTAGTGTTGGAATGGGAGAAGAATGAAACTGAAAAAGAAATATCTGAAACACTTAAGGCTTTGGACTGGGAGATAGATATCAGCAGGCTATACGAAGGCTTAGAACCAAACACTAACTACCGGCTTGTGTCAGTGGTAAAATCTGAAACAGAGTCACAAATGTCTGTGCTATTGATTTTCTGTATCTCTTCTCTGTTACAGTCTTAAAATATGGAATGCAGATTGGATGTGGTGAAGAAGGAGAACACATTTGCATGGCCTATAAAAAGAACCGGTGGGTCAGTCTCAGACATGAAGCTTTAACAGAAGAGGTAAGACGACATAGTTGCTTTTGTCTTTCTTGAGCTGGAATGTGAACGTTGATGGGTCAGACATTATCATGTTATAGGTTGTCGGTATTTGGAAGAATGTGGTCAGATTCTGTGGAGAAGGGAGGGTTCGGCCAGAGATTCTATTTTATGAAGCTGCTCGACTCGATCGATAGCCTAAGAAGTGACAGAATTGTATCAATATAGGAACACAGCATTGATGTATAAAAAACAGTGGCAAGCTAGAAGTTGTGTACGGGCCTGTTCTTTTTGATGTCGTTGCGATAGCGACTGCGACTGTGCAAAACGACAGCTGTCATAATAGCTGGTCAAAGCAAAACGACAATAAATGAGAGTAATGAAGGTGACGCTGAAAAAAATGGATGTGTTGCTGGAAAAAATGGAGGTTGTGATACAGCGACGGAGGAGTCGTCAAAATAACCAGCGATCAAAAAATCAATACACATCATCAGCTCTAACCAATCAGCGACTGATTTTTTAGAAAAACGTGCCGCCCGTTCAGCTTCTCCTTCTTTAATTTTCAATCGCTGAATCAATTACAGCGATCAGCAAAAGAACAAGCCCTACATTATCTGAATAGATAAGTTGAAATTAGTAAGCAGTAAAGTTGTTAAATAGACCAGATTGTTATTATCATTTCAACCATGTAGTAAACTTGTTTCTGCAACTCCAAAACTGTAGACAGGTCCTGAGAATATTTACATTTTCCTGATTATAGCATATCACTTGTTGCCTCATTGTGTGTGATAAACCTTTTTCTTCTCTGCTTGGCAATCTAAACGACATGGGCTAATGGACTTGTCATTGGAATTTGGACACGACACTATTTTTGGTTTCCTATCAAGCCCTAGAAGTCTCGAGCTTCCAGAAATTACTAAGTGACGAAGAACACCTCAACAAGAGTCAAGGCTCTCACTTTCTCCGTCTCGTCTCTCTCTCTCTCTTTGCCTCTCAGGTTCGTCGAAATTTTCTCTAGCTTTCAACTTCTTCGTCTTATAAGAGAATAAAACTACAAAAGTAGCTATAGCTCTGTGTACGTCGTTGACTGTTTGGGAATTTCATACAAAAAAAACCTCTCTTTTGTAGAGAATGGGTTCATCAAACCTGCGATTTTGAAGTTTTAAGTTTATATAACTAATGAATGTGCTTTACATACACATTCTTCATTCTTGTAGGTAAAACTTAGGTCATGAATTCAAACATATCGAGGGGTCTTTTTCAATCTGCGTCTTTAGATAAAATTCGGGAGGCTTACTTGGATCTTGAAGATGCTTTGAATGCAGAATATTGAATGTGAATTTCTTAACGTCATCAAATAATACTCTCTGTTTTATGCGTAGAGATCATTGAATGTGTAGTTCTTAACGTCATTTAACTACTGTAGGAATTTTCTGTTTTAGGCTCTGTTGTGTATATCCTATTTGCCAGTTTTTATTAAAGTTGTTGAAATATTTCTATGATTCAACTTTAGCATTCTATTCTTCTATTAAGGTAACATCAAATTGTTCTTGTCATGAGAAGAGTACTTGAGAAGTTTCAAATATACCATCATCTGTTGCAGCTAACTTTGTTTTGTTTTCCATATATGTAAAATGCCATCATAGACAATGAGACATTTTCAAGAAATATGATCTTCATAAATTAACACATTCACATACTGTAAATGGTTTTTACATACATTAGTTCCATAATGAAAAACCGGCTTTTTCATACCTCAACTCAATAGGTATGTTCAATTCATACCTTAACTATACTTATGTGTAGATACATACCCTAACTAAATAAAAATTCAAATTTACTATCCAATCTTACCATTTTGTGCAAAAACATGCATATCCCGAAGTGTCGTTAACATTCCGCTGCTATTACTTACGTGGATATCATGTCATTAATGATGTTGTTTAAACTTCAATCAAAACACTTAAAATTTGAGACAAGCGACGTTGTTTTGCTCTTATTTTATAAAACGACGTTGCTCTATGCCACCCTTTATTTACTTCTTCTTCTTCCTCTCTACTCTATTTGACGATTTCCCAAAGTCCAGGATTCTTCAATGGCGTCATTAGCTTGTTCAGATTAGCATTTTTATTTTCTTAGGGTTTTTAAATTGTAGGTAATTTTAGTAGATTCGGAACTTGAACAACTGAAATAATAACCTGAACAAGTTGATCTATGTTGCATGGAAACGGAAACGGAAACGTGGAAGCGAAATGTTTCGGAAACAGGAAACGATTTTTTTCTAAAATTAGGGATTTGGAAACGTTTTGGAAACGTATACACATACATATATATAATATATGTATATATATATATATATATAACATTAACATAAAACTATAAAAATGGTTTAATTAAACAATACAAATCCAAAACATTAATATTAAATAGGTTAACTAAAATTCTAAAAGATAAAGATTAAAAGATTCAAGTTCAAATATTTAATTAGACCAATATTTCATTCTCATTTTTATTAGTTTCATCATAGATCATATACAGATGTCTCCAAATCTAGTTTGTCGATAGAAAGATCTAAAAACTCAGAGTCTTCCAAAATTAGTTATATGTATTATAAATCTTAATATTTTTAATTTTTATTTATTAAGTTTCCAAAGTTAATAAAAAGAATTTGTCGCGTGAGTTTCCATCATGTTTCCAAACATAGATTTTTAGGAAACGTGTACTACAAGAAAACAGACCGTTTGCGACTCCCATTTTAGTCACAAAACAGTCGCAAATACTCTAGTTACGACTGTTTTGCGACTAATTAAAATGGTCGCTAAAAATTGGTCGCAAAATAAATCAGTCGCAAATTAGTCACTTATTTGCGACTAGTTTCTGACCTACATAAATAGTCGTAAATAAGCGACTAATATGTGACTAGTATTGGAAGTTGCAGATACCCGACTAAAACGCAACGAGGCTAACTACGAGACCGATTTGTGACGATAATTACCAGTCTTATCTTGCAACGGTTTTGGGACTAACATTAGAGTCCGAGTTATGCGACAGATTAGAGACTAAGATTTCGTAGGTGAAAAAATTAAGTAGTCCCACTTTAGTCGCTATCTACGTTTCTTTAAGTTACAATTTGGTCGCAAGAGAGTCTTTCTTATTTGTGACCTTTGTAAGACGCTGTTTTATTGTCTCGCATTAGCAACCATATTGTCACAAGTTTTATAGTTTGTGAAACTTGGTTTAGTCACATAATCGTCACCGCTTTGTAGATGGTCGGTCACAAAATGGTCACATATGTGGAATAGTTTTGGTCATAAAATGGTCATATGTTTCTTATTGGTCTGGTCACAAATTAGTGACATGTTAACAATCATAAACCTGATTAATTTCCGAATTGAATAGCCATTAATCAAAGAAAAATATCCATAAAACACAGTAATCAAGTAAACATTCCAGAAATTATCATCCTACATAAGTTATCATCCTAGATTCCTAGTCATACACAAAAGGATCATCATCCTACATACCAACAAAAGCATAAATAATTCAAGTTCATAAGTTAGAAGAAGTAGACAAAGTAGGTGAAGTGGAGGATGCTACTCTCTTGGCCAATCCTGTCTCTTCTGTGGTGCCTGCGGTTGGAATGGCTGGTTGGGTGGTTGCAGCTGTTGTGGATGGTAGAATGCCTGTAGGTGTGGTGGTTGCTTGGATGGGTTGTTCAGGTGCTGTAGAAGCAGATGACAAGAAAGCTGCCAACTCAGGATCTTTATCCTTCATGAAGAGGACAAGTTTCTCCAAGCTGGAGATCCGAGATTGAGATTGGCGGTGCTCCTCATCACGTCTTGCATTTTCAGCATCGTGTTCAGATATCTTGCGCCGCAGCTGTTCTTGAAGCTCCACAATGGTTGATGTAGAAGAGCTCGCATAACTCTCCTTCCTCTTTCCTTTGTTCAGCGTCTCCACAAACGATCCAAGGCCATAAGGAGTGCCTTTGTCATCTTTATGAGTACACTAAAACAAAAGACAAAGATTCAGTGAACAAGAACAAGGATGTCAAAAAAACGAAATCCAGAAACAATTTAAAGGCATATACACTGATTATCCAATTTAAAGGCATATACAATGTTAATCACATAATCAACATCAGAACAAGACAATCAGATACTAAGCAAAATAAAAACAGAAATCAATTACCTTAAGAAAGATCTCATTCTTTTCATCAATGCTGAGCATACGGTCAGTGGAATGTTTAGAGGAATTTGCAGAATTCGGAGGACCCTCCTCGTCCAATTCAGACAGCCTGTCTTCAATGCCCTTCGCATACGCCTCAGCAACTTCTTTAGCTTTTTGATCCACAAATGATCCATCAGCCCTTGTATGTGTTTGCATAAACACTTCGCCAAGTGATACAGGACGCTTGAGCTTTTCCTCCTACGATTAAACTCAAACAGATTTAAATCATGGAAGCAATATTAGAAAATCAGAGAAATGATTTGTTTGGATGGAAAGAGAACTCTTACCATTTCTTGATGAACTTGCACAAAACATTTCTGACCGGCTAAGTGTTTGTGCACTCCAAGACCTCCACGATCAGAGTTTCTGCACTGTGAAGCATTCTCACTCCTCTCAATAGCATCCTCAGTGTTCCAATACACCCACATCTCAGCCCAAAGTGTATCACGGATCCACGGTGGTTGTACACCACTCTGCTTTGCTTGACTCACAATCCCTTTCAACCGTTTCTTGGCTATCACCAAGAATCCTTCTCTAACAAGCTCAGTAATCCCGACATCCCAATTATACTTCCGCTACACAACAAGTAGTTAAGTTAGCAAAGTTACTAAGTCATATATAGTAAACAATAACAAAATAAAAAGTATATATGACATTACCGCAAAACTTCTGAAGTATCTCTCTCGAATGGGTATTGGAGTAACCTTCCAGCTGAAGTAAGGCCCATCAAACTTCCTCCGAAAGATTCCAGCAATCACTCTAGACAGCTTTCCTTTGTGCCGGTTAAACCTGTAATGAAAGACAGAGTATTAAGTCTATATAAAGTACCTTTCATGTTAGTTAAGCACTAAGACATTGCAAAAATACTCCTAATTATATTCTTTTGTTGAAATCACCGACTTTAGATGATGCAAAACAACTAGAGAGAGTCAGCGAGAATGAAATGTGTTTGATTATATGCAGAAACTACTAAAATAAGTTGTATTTAGTGAAGAAAGTCTGAAAGCTTGAATATAAACCATAGAAAGTCTGAAAGCTTGAAGAATCAGACTCAGTTTGGATCAACTAAAATAATTCTCCAAACTTCTACTAAAGGACATGACTAAATGACTTCACAGTGTTTAAAAAATAAAGATAAACTGTACACAGATGCTCCAATACACCAATACACCAATACACATGCTCAATATCAATCACAAACACAAGTAACTCCAATACAGATGCTAATTATCAATCACAAAATCATCACAAATGGTCAATGACAAAAGTATAAAAGGAGAGAGATTACCAGAGAGTCTCAACTCCTGGTATCCGGTTCGGAGACAGAAGTGGAAGATGTTCTCGGCCTGGAAGGGCTAGCAAACGATCCAACAGCTCTTGGTAGTCGACATTTGGATCTTCATTTTGTTCCTGAGGGTTATCTTCATCTACATCTTCCTCATACTCGTCTTCACTGTTATCGTTTAGCTCCATTGGTAAGTTCTGTTGCTCCGGTGGATCCTGACGAGGAGGCTGTTGTTGAGGAGGAGGCTGTCGTTGAGGCGGAGGAGGCTGTTGTTGAGGAGGCTGTTGTTGAGGAGGTTGTTGTTGAGGAGGAGGCTGTTGTTGACGAGAAGAAGAAGGCTTTTGATGTTTTTGTTTCCGACGAGCTGGAGGTGGTTGTTGAGAGCCAGCAGGCGGTGTTTGTTGAGAGCCGGCAGGCGTTGTTTGGAGAGAAGGAGTCCGGTTTTGGGAAGATGGCGGATACTGTGAAGGACGACGACTCTGAGATTGGGTAACTGACTGTGTCGCCGAATTAGGGTTCGACGAGTGAGAGGAGGCTCGGACTGGACTCGCAGGTAGAAGTGGATTTAACCATGGAAGACTCTGGGACCACGGCTGGTCGATTTGCCTCCGCGACCTCTGGAAGCCTTGCCCTTACCAGGAGCCATTAGAGAATCGAAGTGTTAGAGTCGAAAGAGAGAATTTGAAGAAAGGAAGGATTGAGAGAGAAGCAGAGAGGTGAAATAAAAACCCTAGAAAAGTGTTGAAGAATCGATTTAAAGTGAGATCGTTAGTATATACGACGTACGTATTGGCGAATCCATAAATGAAAATCTTCGTCTCTTTTAGAGGTGACCTCATCATCAGAGAGTTCTGGATATTCATCCCGAATTTGCGCGTCCAACATACTGTGTTTCGACATGTAAAAAATATTTTCATTAGTCGATTAATAGAGAGAACGCTCTTAAAACTAATATTATTACTTGGTAAAAACGTACGTATACCTTTCAAACGGTCGAAAATAGTCACAATTACGCAAAACATATGCATGTGCGCATGTATAATCTTGCTCAGTTAACTAGAACTCACTACTTTTGCCACTTGGACGACCGACTTGTGTGAATATGTCTGGTACCGGGACAAGATATACAGGAACTTCACCTTCATCATACCGACTTGTCCTGCGAACATAAGTATATATATTAATTCATAAAAATATTTGCTTTTATTAAAATAATGGTATTCTCATTATAATATAGTATGAAATACCTTCTTCTAATAGCTGTAGAAATGTGCGATGCAAAATAGTGTTCCGAGAAGTATGATATCTCATCATTCATGTACGATTGAACGATTGAACCCGCTGGATATCTTTTGTTCTTCGCCTTGCCTTTCAAACGTTTAAAAAACCTTTCGAAAGGATACATCCATCTATATATTGAACTGGACCGCCAAGCTCTGCTTCGTATGGTAGGTGTATAGGTAGGTGCTCCATAACATCAAAGAAAGAAGGTGGGAATATTTTTTCCAAGTTGCACAAAATCATGACAATATTCTCCTTCAAAAGTTGGACGCGACTTAGCTCCAATGATCGAGTACTTAAATCACGGAAAACTGCTCCAATGCCTACAATACAAATAAAATAAAATTAATAGTCATATTATTTTATATATAGAACAAACATATATTTATAAATTAAATATATTTACCTGATAATGCAAGATGTACGTTTCGCGGCAAGAGTTCTGCAAACACAAACGGAAGCAATCGTTCCATAAATACATGGCAGTCGTGACTTTTCATTCCCGAAAACTTGCCGGCATTGATATCTGCACAACTAGCTAAATCTGCTACATAGCCATCTGGAAATCTGACCTCTGATTTGACCCATTCAAGGAGACTTTTTTTTGCTTTCGCACTCAATCTCCAAATAGGAAATGGAGCTCTCCCTCGATCATCAACATGCAATTCAGGCCGATCACAAAATCTGGAAACATCTATTCTTGACTTCACAGTGTCTTTTGATTTGTCTTTCACATTCATCACAGTGTACATGACGTTATCGAGAATATTTTTCTCAATATGCATCACATCAAGATTGTGTCGTAGATTTAGATCGGTCCAGTAAGGTAGCTCCCACAATATGCTTTCTTTGTGCCAATTATGCCAATCTCCATACCCATCCACTTTATTTTCATGCCTATTTCCTCCGCAGTCAGATGTCTTAGGCGGCTCGGCAGTCTTTATACGCTCATATAAGACTTGTTCACCAGTCAACGATTGAGGTGGATACTCGTTCACTGCATTTTTACCCTTCACAAAGTGCTTTTTGTCTTTCCGTAATGGATGGTTTAGAGGAAGAAATCTTCTGTGGCAATCAAACCAACATGTCTTCCGACCACCTGGCAACCAAAATGATTTTGTATCCTCCATACAAATTGGGCACGATATTCTTCCATGTGTAGTCCATCCCGATAACATGCCATATGCTGGGAAATCGCTAATAGTCCACAAAAGGACGGCTTTAAGTATGAAATTTTGATCACATGACACATCATATGCCTCAACTCCGTTATGCCATAACTCTTTCAACTCCTCGATCAGTGGTTGGAGGAAAACATCAAGACTGGCTCGTGGATGATTTGGTCCCGAATTCAAAATTGTAAGGAACAAATACTCACTGCTCATGCACATATCAGGAGGCAAGTTGTATGGAGTCAAGATCACGGGCCACAACGAATGATTTTTGGACATGCCAAAAGGATTGAAACCGTCAGTACATAATCCAAGATAAACATTTCGCGGTTCTTCTGCAAATGAGGGATGGAATTGCTGGAAATTCTTCCACTCAGCCGCATCTGATGGATGACACATTAATCCCGTTTCCGATTCATGCTCAGCATGCCATCTCATCGAAGCTGCAGTCTTTTGAGATTGATACATTCTCTTCAATCTGGCCCCAATCGGTAAATACCACATCTTACTATATGGTATTCTTGTTTTTCCTTCACTCTCCTTGTATCTTGGTTTTCCGCAGAACTTGCAATTCCCCAACTTCTCATCATCTTTCCAAAATAACATACAATTATCTATACATACATCATATGTATAGTACGGCAATCCTAGCTTTCGCATCAAAGTCTCTGTCTCGTAGTAGGAACCGGTCGCCTGATTACCTTCTGGTAAATATTCTGTAAACAATTCTGCCCATCCGTCCATGCAAGTTTCTTACAAATTGTAGTCCACCTTATTGTTCATGAACCGAGCTGCCAACGATAATTGCGATTGACCTTCCCGACATCCATCGTAAAGTGGAGTGTTTGCGGCAGCTAGCATGTCATAAAATCGTTTTGCTTCTTGGGTGGGTTCTTCATGAACATGATCGTTTCCACTTTGATCATGTTCATTATATTCGTTATATGGTACAGAACCATGAAATGCATCATTAACCATCCCAGCATATACATTCTCCCCATCATTAGCCATCCCAGCATATACATTCTCCCCATCAAATCCTATTGGTTCATGCGTACCACTAGTATAATTGGTATTATCAGCATATTCATGATGACTACTAGTTCCCTCCCCAACAACATTATAATCTTCACCATGTTCATACCATACATAATAATTCGCCATAAACCCCCTACTAAGCAAATGACTCGAAATTGTGGCAGCTTCCATGCGTTTAGAATTTTGACAGACTACACAAGGACAATAAAACCGACCTTTTCTGTCTTCAACGTGATAGCTCGCAAAATCGATGAACTGTTCCACACCCGCCAAATACTCCCCCGAAACATGACTAGTGTATGGATCGATTCGGTTGTACATCCATTCGCGTGATGGATTATTCCGCATCGTTTTTTTCTCTCTTTTATTTCTCTCTTTTTTTTTCTTTTTTTTTTTCTCTCCTTCGTTTTTTCTTTCTTTCTCCTTACGTTTTTTCTCTTAATTTGAAGTTGGATGGAATGAGAAATAAAATGACGAAGGCCTTGTATATATAGTGAAGATTTTGTGACTCTTTTGTGTCTGATGTTGAGGAGTCACAAAGTTTGGTACACCTAACTCTATCGCATTTTTCACATTGTGCCAACTTTTGTAACTCTTTTGCGACCGATTTCAAATAATTCACAAAATTCAGTACACCTAACTTTTTCGTATTTTTCACGTTTTTTGTACCTACTTTTTGTGACTAATTTACTACTAAACCGTGATCGAAATATGTAGTTGCAAAAACGTCGCTAAATTGGGACTGCTGTGCGACTGATTTTCCTGACTACAGATTAGGTCGCTAAGTGGTCTCATAGTGCGACCTTTTTGCGACCAAATAAATATAATGGCAAAACAGTCGGATATGTGTCGCTAAATTGAGACTGTTTTCCGACTAGGTGTTTCCGTCGCTAATTAGCGACTATTTTCCATCTTCTTGGATTGTAGTCGTTTAAGTGTCGCATATCAATTACAAAATAGTCGCTCTTTTTTGCGACCAAATAAATAGTCACAACAAGGAGTCCCAAATAGCAGGTTTTCTTACGTTTTTCGTGTTTCCGAAGAGTTTCCGTTTCCAAAACGTTTCAGAAACGGGAAACGGACCACGAAGAGAGTTTCCATGCAACATAGAAGTTGATGATGTAATTGTAGAATAGAATTCCGAAAATCTCCTGATTGTGATTCCAGCTGTCGAGAGGAAGAAGAAGGGGAAATAAATAAATGTTGGTGACGTCGTTTTGTCTCAAATTTTAGGTGTTTTGATTAATGTTTAAACGGTGTAGTTAATGATATTAGCATCTAAGTAAGCTACAATAGACTAAATGTTAACAATATCTCGAGATATGCATGTTTTTGCACGAAACAATAAGATTAGATAGTTAATTTAGAATTTTGCTTAGTTCGGGTATGTACTTGCACAGAGGTATAGTTAGGGTATGAATTGAACATACCTATTGAGTTGAGGTATGAAAAAGCCGTTCTTCCGTTCCATAACATGCAAATTAAACTTTACGAAATTTAAAAATTCTCCAAGTCAAAACCCATATTTCTCGAGATATTACTTAGGAAAATTCAAGAAAAATCAAAAGTTAATTTGAGCCGGAATATTACACCTCATCTCATGACTCGGGCTTAGAGGGAGACTTCCAACCAAAGATAGACTTCTCTGTTTAGGAGGGAACAATGTATGTATCTAAGCAATATAATGGACATGAAACGATCAAAAAAAAAAAAAAAAAACGATCAAACATCTTCCTACTTTGTTTGTCATTAGATATGCCAGATGTAAAACGATTTCACTTTCAGTTAACCGAATGAACTCCATGTTTACTACTTAACCCCGTCCCTTCAATTATGGACGAAGAGGTACTTAGCCTCACGAATTACTATACATTTAGTTTGGAGGAAAACGAATGTTCATATTTGTCATGAGCGTAAATTCAAAATTGTTGAAACCCTCCTTCGAATATAATTGACTTAGAGAATGATATAATTTGTAAACTTGGAAAATGTAGTTTGGAAGATAGTTTGGTCGTAACTACTTCCTTCATTTCGAATGTTCTAAGAGAAATTGGAAACTCTCAAAAACTTGTAGAAGCTCCCAAAGAATTTGAATTTTGAAAACTATAGACAACTTTTGAAAAATTCTTTAGTTTTAAGTGAAAATCTTTACACTTAAGTGGTATGGAATTTCTTATATATATAACGGTTAAGTTGGGGTGAGTACAAGGACACACCAATTAGAGCATCAGCATTTGGAGAGACTCGTAGAGTCTCTCAAAATATATTATTTTAATTTTTAATACAATTTAATTGTTATATTAAATTAAAAATTAAAAAAACAAGATAGCAAAGCCAATTAAATTCGGGAAAAATGTCAAAAAAGCATGAACTTTCGAATTTGGGACGAAAAAATCATGAACTTCAGAAATGCCATTAAAATCGTAAAGTTTGGTTTGACTTTCAATAAAATGGTCAAGTTTTGTTGACTTTGCCATTTCGAACATGTCGTTAAGTTTCCGTTAACAAGAAGATCACGGGGTTAACTTTATGTTATCAGTTTCCGTTCGTCGTTTTGAAATTAAAAATAAAAGATGAAATGCGAGCCCATTAGGAATCGAACTGGTGTCCTTCGGGATTCATAACACGCACTCAAGCATTAGACCACAATAATATTTCAAAATAATATAAAACAGATCTATATATATACCATATAAATACGCAATTTAAAAATAACCAAAGTAAAAAAATCAATAACCAAATATGTAAAAATATTTAATACACCTACCATAAATATATATTTCGAAATTATAAAGGTTTATTATTAGATATAAATATTTCTTCTATATTAAATGCATTGAATTTAAATTATTCTTTCTTAAATTTTATAAAAAATGAAACTTATGAAATATAGAAAATTAAATATATTGCATCTAATTATGAATATCACATTGATTTGAAGATGGAATGATGATCTTTTATATTTATCTTATATATATCATTCTATAAATACAAATTAATTTATCAAATATATATGTTTTAGGATAAATAAAATTATTTATAACGTTAAATTGAATAAAATTCTATGTGCATGTATATACTAATCTTATATTTATTTGAGAAGGATTGTGTAAATTTTAGGTAATTTTCTAATTCCATAAGTTTCAGTTTTTTTTTAATAAGAAAATTAAGAAAGAATAATTTTTCAGATGAAAATTCAATGCATTTCGAAAAAATCTTTATATATAAAGTTAAATATCTGAAATTTTGAAATATATTAATATGGTAGGTGTATTTAATATTTGTGCATGTTTGGTTATTGATATTTTTTACTTTGGTTAATTTTAATAATTGCATATTTATATGGTATATATATAGATCTGTTTGATATTATGTTAAAAAGTTAATGTTGCTCAATGGTTGATTGCATATTATAATTCTAGAAGGTCACCAGTTCGACTCTTCATGGACTCTCATTTCATTTTTTAATTTTTAATTTCAAAACGGCGTCGTTTCGCTTGTAACGGAAACTGATAACGGAAAGTTAACCCCGTGATCTTCTTGTTAACGGAAACTTAACGACATGCCCGAAATGGCAAAGTCAACGAAACTTGACCATTCTATCGAAAGTCAAACCAAACTTTACGATTTTAATGGCATTTTGGAAGTTCATGATTTTTTCGTCCCAAATTCGAAAGTTCATGATTTTTTTTGACATTTTCCCAATTAAATTCAATTACAAATTATATCATTCTCTAAGTCAATTATATCATTATATTTGTAACTTGGAAAATGTAGCAACCAAGAATCTTAACAGTTGATTTATAATGATTAGATGATGTAATCCCGGCCGAGTGTGTGAATTTTTGAAGACCTCTTCACTAACAAACATTTTTGACATATAAGTTCCAAAAATGCTACCAACTCTAAAATTCAGAAAAACAATTAAAAAAATTGTAGGAAAGGTAAACTTTTTATTATTAATGAATAGAGAGACCTCTATATATAGGCTTACAAGAGAGAGTTCTAGAAGATATACACAAAAGATTTACATAATAAGATTTGGAAGATTTACATTTATCTTATTACTCTAACATGCCCCCTCAAGATGGAGAACCATTGGTTACTCCAATCTTGAACCGTAGATCTTGAAAACGAGCCCGTGGTAGTGGTTTAGTAAGTCCATCTGCAAGTTGATCAATAGAATTGACATGTAGAACGCGAAGAACACCGGCTTGAATAAGCTCACGAACGAAGTGATAATCCAATGCAAGATGTTTCATACGAGAGTGAAACACCGGATTAGCACACAAGTATGTAGCACCAATATTGTCACAATAAACCTTAGGAGCTGTTGGAATCCGGATATGAAGTTCAGATAAAAGAGATAGTACCCACTTCACTTCCGACGCCGCTTCGTTAACAGCTCTATACTCAGCCTCGGTAGATGATCTAGAGACTCCTTTTTGCTTCTTAGACGACCAAGAAATCGGGTGTGTACCAAGATAAACAATATATGCCCCCTTAGAAGAATAATCATCTTTGTCTCCTCCCCAATCTGCATCAGAATAAGCAGATAGTTCTAAGGAAGCATTTGCCGAAAACCACAAACCATGATCAACCGTCCCAGCAAGATAGCGCAACACTCTTTTGACAGCATCCCAATGAACAGTGGTCGGAGAATGCATAAACTGCGATAAACGATTGACCGCAAAGCCAATGTCTGGTCGTGTGAGAGCAAGATATTGAAGACTGCCGACGGCAGCACAATACTCCGTCGCATCAGGTAATGAAACGCCATCAGACACAGTGAGGGTCATGGAAGAAGCCATTGGTGTAGGAACCGGTTTAGCACCAAGCATATGATACTTGGAGAGAATGTCGGTTGTGTACTTGCGTTGATTGAGTCGAATACCCGCAGAGCTACGAGTAACTTCAAGACCAAGAAAGTAGGAGAGAGCACCCATGTCTTTCAGCGAGAACCGATTAGAGAGAACTTGTATAAACCGATCAATAGCCGACGCACTATTACCAGTAAGAACAATATCATCAACGTACACCAGCATGTATATGATGACAGCTCCCATGTGAAAAATAAACACCGATGCATCTGCTAAGGAATTAACAAAGCCATTGCTAAGAAGAAAATCCCGCAGCTCATTGTACCATGCTCTAGGAGCCTGTTTTAAACCATATATCGCTTTGTGCAAATGACATACATAGTGTGGTTTGTTTTTATCAATGAATCCTGGTGGCTGACTCATATACACCTCCTCTGTAAGTTTCCCTTGTAGGAAGGCATTGTTGACATCAAGTTGCCGTAACACCCAATTTTTCCTAGCAGCAAGTCCAAGTACCAACCGTATCGTAACATGTTTGATGACAAGACTGAATGTTTCTTGAAAGTCTATTCCCGGCCGTTGATGAAAACCTTTTGCAACAAGTCTCGCCTTAAACCGGTCAATGGTTCCATCCGCTTTTCTTTTGATCACAAAAATCCATCGATTACCTACCACATTTGATGCAAAACGAGGATCTACCAAGGTGAACGTACCATTGCGGACAATAGAATCAAATTCGTCTCCCATAGCACGTCTCCAACGTTCATCTTTCAAGGCTTGAACATGTGATGTTGGTTCAACCTCCTCAAGCCGGATATTATTTGCAAACTTCCTGTTAGGTTTCTGAATATTATTCTTGGACCGTGTAAGCATCGGATGAATATTACCAGGAACCACGGCGAGAGCAGGATTTTCTATCACTTCATCGTTCTCACCATGGAGTGTCTCTTGTGATGCAGAATTGTCGTTCTCGGTTGGTGAAGAATCACTGTCGGACGGTATTGGTTCTGTTGTTGTTGGTGAAGGATCCAAACTAGGGGGCGAGCTGGTGATGAGTGGCTCACGATAGACCCGAGCTGCGGAAACAGGATGAAAAACAGAGGAGGAAGACTCATGGAGAGTGTTAGTCGAGGATAAAAATGAAGATAAAGGAAATTCATTTTCATGGAACTCAACATGACGAGAGACAAACATTTTGGCTGTGGAAAAATCATAACAAAGATAGGCACTTTGTGTAAGAGAATACCCAAGAAAGAAACATGGAGTGGAACGAGGGGAGAGCTTGTGTTGTGAGTAAGGACGAAGCCATGGATAGCAAAGACAACCAAACACACGAAGCCTTGTATAGTTTGGTGTGGACTGAAATAGAACCTCATATGGAGAGACATTGGAGAGAATCGGTGTAGGCATCCTATTGATAAGAAAGACCGCTGCGGCTAGTGAATAAGACCAATACTCAATTGGTATTCTAGCGTGGGACAGTAGGGACAATTCCGTCTCGACAACATGGCGATGTTTTCTCTCCGCAATACCATTATGTTCGGGTGTGTGAGGTGGTGATGTGAGATGTGAAATGCCATGACTTGCAAGATAGGATCTTAAGCCAATATATTCACCTCCATTGTCCGAGTATAGCGTAGTAATCTTAGTCTTGAACCGATTCTCTACCAATGCCCTGAAAACCGGAAAAATTGTGGCAACATGAGATTTTTGTTTTAAAGGATAAAGCCATGTATATCTTGTATAATGGTCAACAAAAATCACATAATATTTATAGCCATCAATTGAATGAACTGGTGATGTCCACACATCCGAGAAAATTATATCAAGGGGAAAATGTGAGTGAATCGATGATTGAGAAAATGGTAGTTTATGACTTTTATTAATAGAACAAGCATTGCAAAGTGTTGAAAAAGACATAGGAATTTTAGAACGAGATGAAATAAGCTGAATAATAGAATTGGCCGGATGCCCTAGTCGAGCATGCCAAGCCGGAGTAGATGTTTTAGAAGTAGAAAAAGCTGAAACAAAAGAAGATCCAGTAGGAATCGTTGGCCACTCATACAACCCTTCATTAGCTCTACCCTTGATTATTGTTGCCCCCGTGTTGAGATCCTTCACCTGAAAATCATTAGGACACATTTGAACCATTACACCGTTAGATCGACATAATTTATTCACCGAGATCAAGTTCTTTTTGATGGTCGGAACACACAAGACATTATCAAGTAATAAATTCTTAGTCGGAGTAGGGAAAGTAGTGGAACCCGTATTGGTAATTGGTAAGCCAGCACCATTGCCTACGACCACTTCTTCACCTCCATTGTACGGACCCGCAATGGACATATTGCTTATATCAGTAGCAATATGATGAGTTGCTCCACTATCTAGCAGCCATGGAGCTTGTGAATAGTTAGTGGGGGCTGTGTAATGAGCTCGCGGTTGCCAGTTGGGAGGCGGCATCGGTGATGACTGATTCCACATGTTCGGAGATGGTGGTGGCGGATATTGTGATGGCGGAGACCATTGTGGTGAAGCAAACTGACGACAAGTACGTGCACTGTGACCATGAATACCACAAATTTGACATCGTCCTTGGTACCCACGTCCTTGTGATCCTCTTCCAGCACCTCTTCCTCTTCCATAGTTGTTGTTGTTGTAGTACTGATTCTGGTTTGGTTTAGAGGAGTTGTTGTTGTTGTTGTACTTGTGTTGTGCCATGTTTGCATACGCAGGAGCAGCCGTTGATGTTGTCTCCGCAATGGTACGAAGCGTGTTCTCTCTGTTGAGGAGTTTCTCATGTAACTCTTCAATAGATATCGGAGTTTCTCTGCCATTGACAAGCTCCACGATTGGGCGGTAATCATCATCCAAGCCAGCAGTGATGTGATCAAGAAGATCTTCATGCGGTAATGGTGAGCCAAGGAGCGCTAACTTATCAGCTTTAGTAACAACATTCTTCATGTATTCTTCAACCGATTGATTTCCTTTGGAGATGGTTTTGAGTTGTTGTCTGATTTGGTTAATGTGTGCTCTGGATGGGTTACTATACGTCTTGACGAGTTTAATCCAGATCTCACGAGTGGTCTTAGCACGTGAAACCATCGGTTGCACTTGAAAAGATAGAGTGCCAATGATAGCACTGTAGAGAAGACGGTCTTGTCTTGTCCAATACTTAAGCTTAGGGTTAGGGATTGTTGCAGTCCCGGAGGTAACTTGTGGCGGTGGAGCTTGATCGGTTTCACTAATTAATAAAACCGTGAAGCTCGTGTCCTTCTAGGTGGGCAGTGATCTGTAGACGCCACGTGAGATAATTCATGGATGTCAATTTTGTGATATTTGACATGTTCACGGATATGAGAGTTGGAGTTGCATCATCTATGTTAAAGATGGGCACTCTCATGTACGTTGAAGCTGATGATACTTCTTCACTCATGATAACGATTGAAGAAGGGCCGGTGATGAAAGAGACACTTGGTCTGTAGCGGCGGCGCGGCGAGGCGTGTAGGAGAAGAAAAAAAAAAATTTAGGGTTTTTGAGTTTTGATCGATTGCTCTGATACCATGTAGGAAAAGTAAACTTTTTATTATTAATGAATAGAGAGACCTCTATATATAGGCTTACAAGAGAGAGTTCTAGAAGATATACACAAAAGATTTACATAATAAGATTTGGAAGATTTACATTTATCTTATTACTCTAACAAAAATGTTTATTTCTGATTTTCGCGGGAGGACGTCAGTGTTGAAAATTCAACAAGAATTGAGAACCTTAAAAATCTAATCTAAATATCCATCTTGATTTCAACTTATTGTGTGAGGTCTTGAATCTTCTCTGGTCATTTGATTTCTAAGTAAATTCTTTTTCTTAAGAAAAAACAATTTAGGTTTAGAGATGGGTTGGTTTTGGAGGAAGAGGAATAAGAAGCTAATATTGGAGAGAGGAGCCAACTTGTTAAAAGATCTGATCGAATTCGGCCATGGCCAATCCAATCCCATCAAATTCTTCTCTGCTGATGAGATCCGCAAAGCCACCAACAATTTCAGCGACTCTAATCATGTTTTTCTATCACTTCCCTTCAACTGGTATTCAGGTAAGAACGAGAACCATCCCATGATACTCATCAAGAAACATGTTGGCTGGTGGAGTGATCTTTGGATCCGCGACATAGCAGTTTCATCGATGGTGAGTGGCCACAAGAACTTTTTGAAATTGGTTGGATGTTGTCTTGAGTTTGAAATTCCAGTTATGGTGTATCATGGTGTGAAGAAACACTATCGATTAAAAATAAGTGAAGAGACGTGGAAAAGGAGAATGAAGATAGCTGAAGATATAGCTACTGCTGTAGCTTACCTTCACACTGCATTCCCTAGGCCCTTCGTATATACCAGTTTGTCTCATACGAATATCTTGTTGGATGAAGATGGTGTCGCGAAGCTGATTGATTTCTCTTTATGCGTCTCAATTCCAGAAGGAGAAACATTTGTTAAGGTTGACAGAGAAGCGATATTCTATAGTTACTTGTATAATAGCAGTGGCGTAGTCTCAGAGAAAACAGATGTCGTTGCCTTTGGAATGTTTATGGGCCTAACGCTTCTATTAGGATACGAAGACTTTTTGGAGCTTTATCATGATGAACTTTTTGGTTCTGATACTGATGATTTTAACAGTATGATGAAAAGACGTACTCAAATTTTGCTGTCAAGATTAAAGGAAGACCGACAAATGGATGAGATCGCAGATCCAAAGATGATAGAAAAAATGGGTCAAATTTCAGAACACGAGCTTTGTCAAATGAAAGCTTTCCTAATGCTATCACAGAGATGCATCGGTCCTAGTGAAGATGTTCCAACGATGGTGGAAGTGGCCAAAGAACTAAAGAAGATTCAAAGATCTCTTAGAAAGGACTCTTCTTGCAGGTGAAACCCAATTCAACTCTGCCCAAGACATTTCTTACGGAGTCGTCGTCTCAAACCAGACTTAAATACACAAAGGCATTGCTACCAAGTATTCCCTGCCAGGTATTTCATGAAATGTTGAGCTGGTTTCGTTTTTTCTTTTTCAGAAAAAATCGAAGAATGTGCTAAATATAAGTTCGATTCTTGTTTGTATCAAGACATTATCAAGCGCAAAGCTTTTCTTTTACTTTTGTCAGATCTTCCCTTAATGCTTGTGTTTGCATGTTTTGGGTTTTGATCGATCCCTCTGTTTTCATTAATGTATCAAGAGATTTTATGATATGTGTGTGAATCTCTCCAAATAGATAATATGTATATACTCATGTTATTTATAACGGAAAATCTCCCAAGTTTGCAACTTTCCAACTGAGTTTGCAAATTCATCTGACGATCAATATTGAACTGTGAACTCCACGACTGTTGGGTGCATTCGGGCCTCTATATCACCAAACATTCGTTCATCGGTTATATTCACATCCGCAATTAAGTCAGATCATCATAACTCTAGTCGACAATACAATACGACAAGTTTCGTTTCTAAATACGGGTGGGAGACCGAGAGGATCATGTATTTACTATAAATAATATACTAGATGATAACATGACTCCAGACTTTCTCCACTGTTGGTTCATCATGGAACTGCTGTCATTCTATCTGTTTTTTTACTGTATTTTCTTGTTAGATTGTGCTAAGTTTGGAGATTTTATGATTCTCTTCTACTTTTGTAATCTGCAAGTTTAAGTTAGTGAAATGAGTTTTGACGAAGAAGATTATAACATGACTCGATCGGATTGATCCCCTGATTCCAAAGTTTGTTTTTTGGATATGTTTTGTTTGAATTAGACTAGTTTAGTAGTAACAAACATGTACAAGTGAGTTAAAAAAAAATGTCAAACTCAGCAAACATGGATGGCCTTTGCATGGGAGTCGATGTGAGAATCAAATTCTATTCAATTATGATTTTCTTGTTCCTCTTATTACCATTCATACTCCTAAATAGCAAGTAAATAGTTTTTTGTTTTTTTTGGTTAGAAAAATATTGAAGCCTTAAGTCCAGAATATCACACGAAATACACTCTTTGCAGGGTATTATTTATATATTTTTCGTATGATTACCAATTGATGTCTGAATTGTTACGAAAATAGTGAAAGCATTTAATTAGTCCATGATCACAAACTACATATTAGAGAATGTATATATATAGTTGGTTTACTTTGGTTTAATCTCTTGTATAATTCGGTTAGCATAGTGGTTTAGTTTCACTTGTATTTAACCTCTTGCTTTGTATCTTATTTTACACTTAATGAAGATTACCACAAATATTGAAATGGCATCCGAGCAAATTCCCCAATCTTCATTCATGTAACACCCCGACCGTCCCTACCAGTGGGCGCCACGTCCTCTCTAGGGCCCATGGGCCCACCCCTGTCCGACGGCCGGTCCGCTACGTCCGGGAGGCTTTAAAGACTTGTTTACCGACCCTACAAATCACCACATGATATTTCCCTGTGTTTTGTCCTCACTCACACAGTTCCGACAATCACTTCCCGGAAGGTCACCCATCCTGAAAGCTGACATTGATATCTCTGATTAACCTGTGAGCTGACATTGATATCTCTGATTAACCTAATAGCCTTAATCTACAGATAAAACTCTGATTCACACAACTGAGACAAGAACAAAAGAGAGATTCTTTGATACCTGATAAGGAGGAGGTTGATGATAAGGACCCGGCTGTTGATAAAGCGGCGGCTGCTGCTGATAATTAGGAGGAGGCGGTTGATTAAGCGGCGGCTGCTGCTGATAATTAGGAGGAGGCGGTTGTTGCTGACTAACCTACGGTGATGGAAGACGAGAAGGAGGTGGTGGTTGTTACGACGCCGGATATTGACTCGGAACAGTTGCCCTAGATGTTTGACTCGCCGAAGTTGTTTGACTCGGAACAGTTGCGGTTGAAGACGAAGGATTGGAGGCGTTCGAAGACGTTCCAACAGCAACTTTGGGGTTTCGACCATTGAACACTCGTACACCGGATCTCTTACACCATGGCCTCTACTTGCTTTCCCCTTTGGCGCCATTACAGAGAACAGAAGAATCGAAGAGAGAGAGGAAGAATCGAATCGAATCGAAGTAGAGAAGAGAATGGAAGAGAATCGAAGTAGGAAGAAGAGAATGGAAGAGAATCGAAGTAGGAAGAAGAGTAATCGAATCGAAGAAGAGAGGAAGAATCGAAGAGAAAAGAGGAAGAATCGAAGAGAATGGGAGAGAGATCGAAGAAGAGGAGGAAATCGGAGAAATCGAAGTGTTTGGGTTTGTGACTTTTCAGTGGTAGACATAAAAGAAAAGGAGTCGCAAAGCCGTGTCAAATGAGTCACACCTAAAAAACACGAGGGATTAATTGCCGCCTAATCGAAAACCCTAAATTTTGGTAAAAATCACAAACCGGTCCCAAGTCGGTCGCAATCTGGTTGCACAAGTAGTCGCAAAATATTTATAGTGTAGCAATAGAATCACAATAGAGTGACACTTTTGTGACCACTCGCATGAGTCACAAGACATTATTTTAGATTTGTTAGATAATTCGTCTAATCGAGGCAACTTCGTCGCAAAATGCGTAACAAAACGGTCACTAAAGAGTAGCACATTCGTTGTAACACTAGGCAGTGGCAAAGTAATCGCAAAGAGACACACTTTTGCGACGTTCGTGTATGAGTCACAAACCAATATTTATGATTTCTCAACATTTAGATCAAAATACATTAGTATAAGTATTAAAATACATTTGTGAAGTATTTCTTTCAAACTTACATAGATTAAGATCATTCTCTTTTAAAAGTCTATGTAACATTTTATACATGATAGGTCTTACAAAGATTTAGTTATAAACATGTAAAATTAAAACATTAACAACTAATCTTTCAATGTATTAGTTATAAACATTGCAAAATATGGTTACTTAACATATTACACATTCTATTTTATCAAATTACAATTTTAAAAACAGAACAAGTCTCTAAAGAGAGGCAAATTAGTTGTAAATTTACGACTCTTTTGTGACGATGAAGATATTTCAGACAAAAAAGAATTGGATGTCGTTTGGGTTGCAAAAGTATCGTAAAAGGGTTGCGGATTTATGACCGTTCTCAGACTATATTATGGCGTCGTATATTCACGACGAATATGCGTCTGTTTTTGTCGTAGTCGTTAATGAGTCACTGACGTGTAACAAAAGCGTCGCAAATATTTGCGACCAAAAGAATACAAAAAGGAGTCGCAAAAGGCATGTTTTCTTGTAGTATCTCAAGCACCCTTAACTGTGGAGTTCTCTCAGGACAGTTTACCGAAAAGATAAGTGCACTTTGGTGACATAGGTGGCCAAATCAATTCTTATAAACCTCTCTGCATGCACCACCATATTCCTGAAACCGGGGTGTTACAATTCACCCCCACCAACTGATCGCAACGTCCTCGTTGCGCACCAAGATCGTAACCCCCTACGGTGTGAGCCCTCTAGACTCCACACTCGTCTGGGTTCGGCTCTGATACCACTTGTAACGCCCTGACCGCCATCTCTCTTAATGGGTCCCATGTCCTCTCTCGGCCCATAGGCCCACCATCTTCCGACGGCCAGTTCGTTACGTTCGGGAGGCTTTAAAGACTTGTTTACCGACCCTACAAATCACCACATGATATTTCCCTGTGTTTTGTCCTCACTCACACAGTTCCGACAATCACTTCCCGGAAGGTCACCCATCCTGAAACTACTACAGCTCAAGCACACTTAACTGTGGAGTTCTCTCAGGACAGTTGACCGAAAAGATAAGTGCACTTTGGTGACATAGGTGTCCAAATCAATTCTTTTAAACCTTTCCGCATGCACCATCATATTACTGAAACCGGGGTGTTACAATTCACCCCTACTAACTGATCGCAACGTCCTCGTTGCGTACCAAGACCGTAACCCCCGACGGTGTGAGCCCTCTTGACTCCACACTCGACTGGGTTCGGCTCTGATACCACTTGTAACACCCCGACCGTCCCTACCAGTGGGTCCCATGTCCTCTCTCGGGCCCATGGGCCCACCCCTGTCTGACGGCCGGTCCGCTACGTCGGGAGGCTTTAAAGACTTGTTTACCGACCCTACAAATCACCACATGATCTTTCCATGTATTTTGTCCTCACTCACACAGTTCCGACAATCACTTCCCGGAAGGTCACCCATCCTGAAACTACTCCAGCTCGAGCATCCTTAACTGTGGAGTTCTCTCAGGACAGTTGACCGAAAAGATAAGTGCACTTTGGTGACATAGGTGGCCAAATCAATTCTTATAAAACTCTCTGCATGCACCACCATATTCCTGAAACCGGGGTGTTACAATTTACTTCTTCCGCTTAATTCGATTCTCTGATTCTTTGCTTTTTTTTTTTTCGATTCGTCACTCGATTTTGTTGGAGATTCTGATTCTCCGATCAATTTCGTTTCGATTGATCGTTTGATTTTTCCGATTTGTTGATTTTCCGATCAATCCGTCGTGTTCTCCGATTTGTTTCTTTGATTTTGTTCTTCGATCTGTTTCTTCTCCGATCGAAGTATTCAGTTTGGTTGATTGTGTTTCTTCACAGGAGAAATCTTGTTTCGATTCCGGAAAACTTTAGCGTTGTATTTTTGCTTATTATTCCTTAGAATCAACGAAAGTCAGTGAGTTAAGTTCAATAAGAAGTGTTTTGTTTTGATCCCATTCATTATTTCTGTTTTGAATTCGTGTTCGGCCCGACGATCACCATGAATGACATTGTAAAGATGAAAACCTCCACAATTTTTCTCGACCAAAGTGTCACAATGCATATAAACACAACAAACAATTGTTGCATTGCTCTATCGACTGTAGTAACTTTTTCTGTTATTTCAACTGGAGCAGGAAAATCACATCCGCACCACATCCCATACCCTAAGATCATCGCGGTTACTACAGAAAACATCGTAAAAAACTTCCCAGTGCATATTATAGCAGTTGCAGCTGATTTATCCATGTTATTGAATTTTCCAGTTTGGAAGAATATAAAAAGAGACATTGCGGAAATCGATATGGATAAAAGCAATGTTGTTACCCAAAATTTTACACGGCTACATTTATACTTCTCCGGCGGCCTCCATTTTCTCCAAAGCATCATCCGTTGGCATATTTATTTTCTTTCACTTACAAGACTTTGGCACCCTCTCTTGTGTTTAGGCTTCACTTGTTGTCTTCAATGCATTTTATAAGATGCATTTGGAATTGAAAGAAAGGCAAAAAAAAAACTCATTTGAAACGGAAAATGAGAAAGAAAAAAAAATTCTTTTAGATTTTGTATGATTTGATATTGTTAACAAAACTAATCATGAGTGAAAATAAAACTATAAAATGACACAATATCTTTTAAGTAGTTATTAGGATATTGATTTAGTCAAACAATATAGAGAAATTTGGGGAGATAGCATAGCACTTAATTTTTTTTTGTTTTTTGCAACATTTGGAGGTATATATTTGATTATGTATACGTACGTAAATAAAATTGGGTGTGCTATAGAAAAAGAAATAAACATAACTCAAGACATCAAAACTTAATTGAAAACCCTGAGATTCCAATGGACATTCGATATGCCTGATTAGATAACACAAGACATCAAAATTTTGAAAACAACGTTCATTCTTTTATGTAAGTGTTTCTTTGTTGAATAATCTTATAGATCTCGAAGCTCCTGATTAGATTATTTTCGACAGATAAACGAGTTTGAATTATTTATCAGGTTGTTAAAGTTAGTAAAGGTGTGGCAAGGTATCTCTTACTAATAAAAGAAGCTCATTGAAGCTTCTCAAGCCATCCACATCAGCTTCTCAATATCTTCTCTAAACCTGCCACATCAGCTTCTACTTTCGTTGAGAGTTTTGAAAATAAGAAGAAAAACAAATTGTTGTGCCACGTCATCTAAGGGTTACTTCTAGGTTTCCAATGATCGTCAATAAACGATCCCTCCACTTCCTCTTTCTCACATTTATAAACGCATCCGATCAAAACCGTATAGACTTTTCAGTTCTCAAAAATCCCTCTATAAACAAAACTCTATATCTTCCACGTACAAATTCAATATATTTTCTCTCTTTTGATCCAAAGAATAAACGTTGATGAGATCTACACCACCGGCAATGTAGACTGTGGTGCGGCTCCACTTTCTCTTGCAATAAAAAATTCAGATTATTGATGGTCTTAGAACAATATATTTGCAGGTATAGGAGGACTAATTAAGAGAAAGAAGATCTTTGAAGGATTGGTTAAGGACGTCGAAGGCAAGAGATACATATTCTCAATTTTTAGTGTTTATGGTTTTTATTAGTAAGGACGTCGAAGGTATGGATCGAATTTTTCAATTGTTTATGGTTTTCATATCTACTGCCAAAAGTATCTTCCAAAGACCTTCATTGTTCTTGAAATTCTACAAATTTCTCTCTTTGATTGCAAACAATTATCATTTAGAGAGGTTTAATTCACAACGGTTAGTCCCTTGTGTGTGGAACCTAACTTTCTTTAGGTGCATAAGCACGAGAAAATCTTGGAGGAGAAGGATCTGCAAGTCATCACAAAGATTGCAACAAAGAAAATTGACACAAAAGTTTCAAGTCTCTTATAAGGTGAGCATTGAGAGATATCTTCACCAAGTTTCCAATACGTAAGAATCTTAATTTATAGTACTTTTATGTGATTGTGTGACTGTGAATGTGAATCATTTGGTTTTGTCAACATTATCAATTAACTTGCTGATAAGTGATAATCCAAACAATAGTTTATCATTATTATAGATTTTTTCAGGAACCAAAGGAATGCAGCAGAGATTCTGCCGAGAAATAAGAACGGTGAAGCATGCATGTCGAACAACGCTGCAAAATTCCTACATTTTCTTATCATTTGGTTAAGAACAAAACAATCAATGATTAAGAAGACAAAGGTTAAAGCATCTGAATTATGCATAATTATTGATGACGAATCTTTTAAGATACATTTTTATTCTACTTCTTCAAAGGTTATGATGTGTATAATTTGAGTATTAATAAGTTTTTAATGTTGATGGATGAAGATAACTAAATGCCCTACGTTGGAAGATACTACGGAAGGGTTCGAGCTTGGTGAGTATTTAGTTGTCCACTTCAGCCTAACTATTATTCTCCTGGATTTACAAAGCTACCGACAAAAGCTTCATGTGGGAGGAATTTCGTCATTTGAATCAAGAACATTTACTTCCTCTTACATCTTCAATTGGATATTCAGCGGTACGATCCAAGGGCTTTGCCTTTTCTTAAGTATTTGATTATTCGTTGCAACCATATATATGTGCATTTTTTATTCTTCTTGAGATACATTCAAAACATTTTTCTGTTATTTTATGAAATTGTCGTCTTAGTCTAGGAATATTCTAGCACTTGCAAGAGAAAAACGAAAAAAAAAAATAGAAAACCCTTAAGAAGTCATAGTCCGAGAGGGCGAGAACGCTGATGGTGCTATGGAACATTAATATTCAAGGATGTCATATCGCCTATGTGGGTTTGCGGCTCTTTGAGATAGTGCTTAGGCATAAGAACTTTGAAATATTAGGGATACAAACAGGGAGATGTTTTTCCTGTAAAACTACTCTCGCACATGACTACCTGCTTTTGTCTATTTTCTCAAATTGTTCCCACATTTCTGGAGCTTCTAATCTAAAAGTAGTTTTCAGGCTATCTTCTATGTATATATATTTAGTGTGGCCAGTTCTGGCGTTATGAAGGATAAGTAGAGGAGGTGATGGAAACAAAAAGAGATGATTGTTATGGTGAGGATGATATTAAGTGTAAATGATGTTTCTTGGGTTTGCATAATTAGTCATGGAGGAGTAAGGCATGTAGCTAGAGCAACTCAAAGGGTGGAGAACTATCTTCTGCTTGTGTTAGTGATCATATGTTTCACTAATTATTTCAATTCATATCTAAAATGTAACTTTTCTACTACAAGAAAAACTGAATATATCATATACTTTTTAAAATCATATACTGAATACATTAAACCAAATTTTAAATATTGTTTATAAGAATGGTTGTACAATAATTTATGTACACATGGCTCTTTAATCGTGGAAAGTTTCTATAAATATGAAATAATATGCATCGAGATTTCTAAAGCAAATTTGATATTCACTAATTTAATGTAAATTGTTAATATACATATCCGGGCGTAGCCCGGACTAATCCCTAGTAGTATAGTAAAATGTATTAATTTACATGATTGTATATAGACTTGTCTCATGATCCCTTGTATTCTTGTTTAAATCTACATATGCATCTTCTCGTTCATTCATAAGTTTTCCTTATCGTAGAATGTATCACAACCGCAATTTATGCATTCGAAATAATAGATATTTCATTATAAGATTCGACATCGAAGCCCTCCTTCTAGCTCAAGTTGACATTATAAGATTCGACGTCTAAGCCATCCTTCTAGCTCAAGCTGACATTAAAGCCATTAAGGACTCAATGTCATAGCCATTAAGGACTTAATGTTATAGCATTAGAGTGGACTCAGTTACTGTTAACCATTGATTTATTAAAGTATTTTTCGTAACTTTTTTTAAGTTTTTGTTTTCAAACTTGAAAAAACATGAGTTAGTATTTCAAAATGGGAAAAATGTCAAAAAATCATGAACTTTCAAATTTGGGACGATTTAATCTTGGACTACGATGAAGACATTTAAATTATAAAGTTTTTGTTGACTTTACAATTAATTAGCGAAGTTTTTTCGACTCGCCATTTTAGACACATCGTTAAGTAGGCTAACAGACAAGGTTTACGGTGTTAAACTTCCGTTTAACTTCTCCGTTATCTGAAAACGATATCGTTTACTCTAAGCGATAAAACGACGTCGTTTTGACGATTTGGGGGAAACTTAAACCTAATCCCCAAATCGATTTCATTTTCTAACCCTAGAGTCCCAATATCTCTCTCTCGCTTAACTCTGTTGAAATTCCGACTGATGATGGCTAAAACTCGTGGGGCAAAGAGAAGAATTCCGGTTCGGCGGTCACGGCGACTGAGTCAAGCAGTAGCCGCGGAAAATGCCGGACCAAATCCTACAGAAGCTGAGCCGATTCAAATCCCTTCTGGAGATGAGGCGGAGGTTGTTCGTCAATCCAGATCAAATCGCAAGAAGCGGAAGAAGGACGACGATGTAGACATTGAGGAAGATCGTGAGGCTGTTAGTGGCGATGATTGCGAGGTCGTTGGGGATGAAGACTGTGATGAGGTTTGCTATGCTGGCGAAAGAGTCGAGAACAACGAAGAAGTTGTTGAAGGAGGACAATTGGACATGGAATGTGTTCCACAAGAAAAGGAAGGAGGTGGTGTCGAGGCAACAGAAAAGGAAGGAGGTGGTGTTGAGGCAGAAGTAAATGATGGAGGTGGTGTCGAGGCAGAAGTTAATGATGGAGCTGGTCTCGAAGAAGAAGACAACAATGGTGGTCTAGGTGTGAAAGAAGAAGATTGCGAAGATTTTGAAGCTGAATTTGGAGCAGAGGTGAGAGAAGAGGAAGAGGCAAACGAAAGCGATGGTGATAGTGGTGACGATATCTGGGATGACGAGAGGATTCCAGATCCACTGTCACACAGTGATGATGAAGAAATTATTGAAGAAGAAAGTGATGCTCCTCAATCTGATGATCATGAAGAGCTTTTGAGGCTGGGGAAAACATTCAACAACCCAGACGACTTCAAAATTGCTGTGTTGAGGTATTCTCTAGAGACGAGGTATGATATTAAGCTGTATAGATCACAAAGTTTGAGGGTTGGAGCGAAGTGCACTGATACTGATGTCAACTGTTAATGGAGATGCTATTGTTCCTATGATAAGAAGAAACAGAAGATGCAAGTGAAGATATACAAAGATAAGCATTCGTGTGTTAGGTCGGGTTACTCAAAGATGCTGAAGCAAGGAACAATAGCTTGGTTGTATAGAGAAAGGCTGAGAAAGAATCCGAAAATAACCAAACAAGAGATGGTGGATGAGATCAAGAGAGAGTACAAACTCACTGTAACAGAAGATCAATGTTCAAAGGCGAAGACATTAGTTATGAGAGAAAGAAAAGCGACTCATCAAGAGCACTTTTCACGGATTTGGGATTATCAAGCTGAGATCTTCCGCAGTAATGCAGGGACAATCTTTGAGATCGAGACAATCCCAGGGCCAACCATTGGAAGCTTACAAAGGTTTTCTCGGCTTTTCATTTGTTTTAAGTCACAAAAAGACTTTTGGAAGAGAACATGTAGGCCTATCATAGGTATAGATGGTGCATTCCTTAAATGGCACATAAAGGGACATTTATTGGCTACGACTGGAAGAGATAAAGATAATAGAATTGTACCAATTGCATGGGCACTTGTAGAGATAGAGAATGATGATAATTGGGATTGGTTTGTAAGACTTCTCTCTAGAACTTTGGAACTTCAAGATGGAAGAAATGTGGCCATCATATCAGACAAACAATCGGTGAGTCTACTAACTTTTTTTATTTGTTTGTTTCAGTCTTGTAACTTTACTTTAACTATATCCTCTTTTTTTCTATCATTTCAGGGTTTTTTTTTTTTTTTTTTTTTTTTTCCTCAAACACCATTTCTATTAAGATATCGGAAAGAGACTCTCCGCTAGGGAGAGCCAATCAGGAACCGACGAGCTTACATGGGAAAAGAGACTATTTCGAGATCGAGCCTGTTTAGCTAAACAATCTGCTCGAGTATTTGAACTACGAGGAAGAAATCTAATACTAAAAGAAGGGAAAAAACAAACGAGTGACCGGAAAGATGTCATTTCTGCTGCGAAGGTTGGCCAAGCGTCTTGGTTGTCAAGGAGCGATATCATGTCCGAGCAATCAGATGCGAAGGCGCAAGTAGTAATGCCGAGCGAGATCAAACAATCCATTGCCCAAAGCAACTAATCAATCTCCGCGTGGAGTGGTGAGAGGCTACGTCTCGAGCTCTTTAAGCCAAGTTGGAGAATACGCTCTTGGTCGGCTAGAACCCAACCATGTCCACTTAGGGATTCCTCCGAATGCCAGGAAGCATCCGTCTGACATTCTGAGATCCGGAGAAGGGACGAGTGAAGTAAAACCGGGCAGGTGAGAGGCTCAGGCTCTTCCGCTTCTTTCGTGTTTGCTTTCTTCCAAACAGAGGCTTCTTGTAAGGCCAAAGCCAACGTCTCCTGAGGAGATTCTTTAAGTTTTCAAAGTAAAATCTGTTACGACTTTTCCAGATATACCATAATATCCATGGAAAGAGTTCCAGAGTGTCCTCTTCTATTCCGAATTCTTTCCCACGCCAGAAAAGAAAGTCGAAATTATAGAAGAGAGAACTTCTGGGGAAAATATGTCCTGAGGTAGGAATGGGTGATAAGGCCCAAATTTGCCTCGAAGGCGGACAGTCAAAGAGAAAGGCTGAGAAAGAATCCGAAAATAACCAAACAAGAGATGGTGGATGAGATCAAGAGAGAGTACAAACTCACTGTAACAGAAGATCAATGTTCAAAGGCGAAGACATTAGTTATGAGAGAAAGAAAAGCGACTCATCAAGAGCACTTTTCACGGATTTGGGATTATCAAGCTGAGATCTTCCGCAGTAATGCAGGGATAATCTTTGAGATCGAGATAATCCCAGGGCCAACCATTGGAAGCTTACAAAGGTTTTCTCGGCTTTTCATTTGTTTTAAGTCACAAAAAGACTCTTGGAAGAGAACATGTAGGCCTATCATAGGTATAGATGGTGCATTCCTTAAATGGCACATAAAGGGACATTTATTGGCTACGACTGGAAGAGATAGAGATAATAGAATTGTACCAATTGCATGGGCAGTTGTAGAGATAGAGAATGATGATAATTGGGATTGGTTTGTAAGGCTTCTCTCTAGAACTTTGGAACTTCAAGATGGAAGAAATGTGGCCATCATATCAGACAAACAATCGGTGAGTCTACTAACTTTTTTTATTTGTTTGTTTCAGTCTTGTAACTTTACTTTAACTATATCCATTTTTTTTCTATCATTTCAGGGTTTAGTTAAAGCAATTCATTCTGTCATACCACAAGCTGAGCATAGGCAATGTGCTAGGCACATCATGGAGAACTGGAAGAGAAATAGCCATGACATGGAGCTACAACGACTCTTCTGGAAGATTGCTAGGAGTTACACTAATGGAGAATTTCAAGCTCATATGCTAGGGTTGCAGAGTTACAATCCAAGTGCTTATGAGTATTTACTAAAGACTAATCCCCTCACATGGTCTAGAGCTTTCTTCCGGATTGGAAGCTGCTGCAATGACAACCTAAACAACCTCAGTGAGTCATTCAATAAAACAATCAGACAAGCAAGGAGGAAACCACTGCTAGATATGTTGGAAGACATTAGGAGGCAGTGTATGGTGCGTAATGCGAAGAGATATGTGATTGCTGACAGACTGAAGAGTAGATTCACTAAGCGAGCCCACATGGAGATAGAGAAGATGATTGCTGGGTCTGTTGTTTGTGAAAGATGGATGGCAAGGCACAATAAACACGAGGTCAGGGTGGGTGCTGATGATTCATTCTCTGTGAATATGAATGATAACACATGTGGTTGTAGGAAGTGGTAGATGACAGGTATACCGTGTATTCATGCTGCAACTGTCATAATAGGAACAAGGCAGAAAGTGGAGGACTATGTCAGCGACTGGTACACAGCAAGTATGTGGAAGCAAACATAATATGACGGTATTGGACCTGTTCAAGGCAAGCTTTTGTGGCCAACAGTCAACAGACTAGGAGTGTTACCACCTCCATGGAGAAGAGGCAATCCTGGAAGACCAAAGAATCATGATAGGAGGAAAAGCCTTTTCGAGACTGCAACTGCCTCTAGCTCTAGTAACACCGAGTTATCACGCATCCACCGAGTCATGAAATGTTCAAACTGTCAAGAAGAAGGACACAACAAGCAAGGATGTAAGAACCAGACAGTTGCACCTCCACCAAGAAGACCGAGGGGTCGCCCTAGAAAAGATCAGGTTTATATCCTCTTTAACATTAAAAAGTTTTTTGAAACTTTTTGAATCCTATTAAATTGATGTAATGTGAGATTGAAAACATGATCCAAGGGTTGTCTTCTGATATATCGTGGTTTTTACTGATTTTAACCATGATATTAGGTGTCTTTCTAGAGTCTTTATGGTCATTTTTGTGTCTTTTAGAGTCTTTGCAAGTATTAACAGTTTTGGGAGAATTCTGGAGCAAAAAGCTAAGCATTTGGAGCAATTTGGCTAATAAACGCAACTCGTCACGTTCAGAGTATCTTGGTGTCGACCGACACCATCAGTGTCGATCGACACTGTCGCATCTTGCTTGGACGACACACGTTTTTTATCAAGTTTGAAGAATTGTAGAATGGCCCTCATATTCCTGTTTATTGCAAAAGAAGTCCCCGACGTGTTTTAAACTATATTATTAGGTTTTTATCTTTGTAAGATTTTTATGCTTGAATTTAGAGAGAAATTTTTGGATTAGCTTGGAGAGAAGAATCTGACTCCTTCAGAGAGATTCAGAACTCCCTTACTCTATCTCTTACTCTCTTTAATGCAATCTATTCAGATTATGATTTGTGTTTCTTCTACCATGTCTGAGTAATTCACTTGTTAGATTTAGGGGTTTTCCATGTTTTGATGAATTGCTATGTTGAACAATTTGGTAGGGTAATTTTAGTGTTCTTCACCTATATTTGAATGAATTACTAGTTCTAGACTGATCACCTGGAATCTAGCTCATAGGATATTAGATAGAATCGAGAGGTCATCTATTTCCTGAAATAATCTTAGGTGAGCAAAAGAACTATTCGCATCGAGAGTTGGTTTAGTACTTTTGTGAACATATCAAACCCGAATTTTAATGCTTGTTTAGTTTTAGGAATTCGCATCGAGAGTTGGGATTTCTATTATTAAGCATAGAGAATTAATGCATCCAGAGGTGGTTAATTTGATATTTGTGATTTGAGTTCAAGAACGGTGGGAGGCAACCCACCCGGTAGGTTGTGTATAATTCTTTTATTTTCTTTTATATTATTCGTTTGTATAATTAATCTTTATTTTTTCTTTTTATTTTCTTTTTCTTTTTACTAACTAGCTAATATTTATTTTTGAGTTTTTGCTATTTCAGATATATATATATATATATATATATATATATATATATATATATAAAAAAACAGAACGAGTATCACGACCACGGGGTGGTGTCGATCGACACCACCTTGTGTCGCTCGACACCACGGGTATCGAGGCAGGTCGACATAAACCCTCAGACGCGTCTTCTTCTTCATTTTACTCCCAAACCGCCGAAATCACCATTCCTCTCTTGGAACCTTCGATTCTTCACCGATTTCTTCGCTTTTGGTGTCTAAATCCATTAGAATTTCATCCTCTATCCATCCCAAGTATCCATTCGTCTGATCTGCAACATGGCTGGCCAGAAAAAGCGAAAAAACGAATTCCGGTATGACATGATACTTTGTACATAAACCGTCCTTTCTCTCAGGATTGGGATGATTATGATACTTTGTTTTACAATGCTTGGTTGGGAGTGGTTCTTAAGCCTACTAGAGTAGCGGATATGGATTTGATGAGAAGGATGGGAATTGAGACCACGGTTTTAGGGATGTTAGAGGCTATCGGTTTAGGAACAATTTGCACTAAGCAGTATGACATGTTCCCGGAGTTGGTTAGGCAGTTTATTGCCACTGTTAGAGTTGGGTATGAGAAAGAGAATGAGAAAAATGCTAGAGACGGTTTTCTGAGTTTCTTCATTAGAGGCGTGCGCTACAGTTTGCCTTTGAGTGAGTTGGCAGAGATTTATGGTTTTGATGGTGAGGTCCCACGTGTGGCTCTTCCTGATCGTTTTGATGGTATTAAGAACTTTTGGTCTTATATCGGGAATGGAGAATATGACTCCAAGAAATCAGCGCAGACAGATATCAGGCATCCAGCATTGAGATATGTTGTTCGACTTCTTGGGCACACCCTGTTGTGCAAGATGGAGCCTGGTAAGATGAGACGTACTGAGGTGATATTCCTCAACTATGTTGTTGGTGATTCTTGCATTTCAGGTCCAGATGAGGATGAGTGTGACCGACTTGTGAATTTCGGGGCTGTCTTTGCACATGAGTTGGAGAAGATTAAGTATTAGCCTTTCAGTGGCACTTGGACCAAAACCGCAGGTCGCCTTCTTACGGGCGACCCTATTCAGCTCGCCTTCTTACCCGACGCCTCTCTTCTCCATGTGCCACCACCCACCCGTCGTCGCAGAGCAGCTACCAGAGCCGTCTCTACACCTGTTGAGGATGCACCGATCTATGGCCCTGCTGGGGGTCTTCATCACAGCTCCTCTTCTTCCACCTCCCAGTGCGAGCTTCCCGACACTCCACCAATCCCAATGGAGACAGGGGTCTTTCAGCAATACATGGTTGACAGTTTGAAGAGCGTTTGGAATCCTATTGCCACTCTTTCTCGCTGCAGATGCGTTCGTCCCGATCGTCGTCGTCAGCGTTCACCCACACCACCGCAGGGAGCTGATACCGAGCACGAGGACTAGCTATCCTCCTTATCCTTTGCTGTCTTATCTTTGCTTTTCTTTTGTTTTTCAGACATTTTCTTTGCTTCGGATGTTGTACTTTCTTTGATTTGGGACTTGTTGAACTCGATTGTTATTGTCTATTGAGCTTTTTAATGTGTATTTTAGTGATTTGACAGTGCCTATTGGAGAATCCTTGTGAAACATTCAATTTAAGCTCAACAATTCAGATTCTAGCTCGATCAACTGTCTGTTCACGGACTAGGTGTCGACCGACACCATCAGTGTCGATCGACACCACTACACGATCAAAGGTAATGTTTTGTTCTTATTCTTTGTTTTTGGACTTCCTCTTGCTTGGTAACTCTGGGGACAGTGTTACTTAAGTCTGGGGGAGTCAGTTACTGACATTTTTCTTTTGTTTTCTTAGAGTCAGTCCGTTTTCAAAGATTTTTTTTATTGAGTCAAAATCTTTGTTGAAAACTATGATCTTGCTTTCTAGTCTATTGCTTGGTTGATTAACGATGCAGACTCAAGTTGGTCCGACTAATGAAAAATCCATAGGACCGATCACCGGAACAGAAACACCCGAATTCTCAACATAATCCACAATACATGAGCTAACTGCTTGTTTATTCTATCCATCAATGAGGTTAGTGTCTTCAGAACTTGATTTCTCGCTCTTACCTGATAAGTGAGACCATTGTAAAAGAACAGTTTTCCTCTCTCAGATTAAATAAAAAAAAAAAAAAAGATTTAGATGATTTTCTTTTGAAGTAAAGAGTTAGGAAAATTTCCCGTGATCTCATTATTTTACTTCAAGAGGAATGATCACACGAAGGTTGGAAGCGAGGTTAGGAACATTTCCGACGATACCATTATTCGCCTACACCTTTGTCAAAAAAAAAAAAAAAAGAGAAACTAATTGAAAAGAATAAGTCTGGGGGAGAAGAATGATACTAATAGCTAATTGTAAGAGCGTTTCACTTGCCATGGTATTTGTACGGGAAAGAATCTAGAAATTTCTTGGATGCTAGGTTCATTGTTGAGATTTAGCGATGAAGGTAATTGGATATAGTTGCAGTGATTTGGTTTGGATTTGGAATGGTGAAAATGTATGTGGAGAAGTACATGGTGGTTAGGACCAAAGTGACATGCTAAGCGTATGGGTTTAGTTTGGATGATTATTGCAATGTTCTAGAAAGATTGAGAGTTTTTGCGTTTTCAAACTTCTTCCACAGGTTCAGTTTTTGCGTTTTTGCTAGAGGGCAAGCAAAAGCTAAGTCTGGGGGAGTTGATATATCATGGTTTTTACTGATTTTAACCATGATATTAGGTGTCTTTCTAGAGTCTTTTTGGTCCTTTTTGTGTCTTTTAGAGTCTTTGCAGGTATTAACAGGTTTGGGAGAATTCTGGAGCAAAAAGCTAAGCAATTTGGCTAATAAACGCAACTCGTCACGTTCAGAGTATCTTGGTGTCGACCGACACCATCAGTGTCGATCGACACCGTCGCGTCTTGTTTGGACGACACACGTTTTTTTATCAAGTTTGAAGAATTGCAGAATGGCCCTCATATTCTTGTTTATTGCAAAAGAAGTCCCCGACGTGTTTTAAACTATATTATTAGGTTTTTATCTTTGTAAGGTTTTTATGCTTGAATTTAGAGAGAGATTTTTGGATTAGCTTGGAGAGAAGAATCAGACTCCTTCAGAGAGATTCAGAACTCCCTTACTCTATCTCTTACTCTTTTTAATGCAATCTATTCAGATTATGATTTGTGTTTCTTCTAACATGTCTGAGTAATTCACTTCTTAGATTTAGGGTTTTTCCATGTTTTGATGAATTGCTAAGTTGAACAATTTGGTAGGGTAATTTTAGTGTTCTTCACCTAGATTTGAATGAATTACTAGTTCTAGACTGATCACCTGGAATCTAGCTCATAGGATATTAGATAGAATCGAGAGGTCATCTATTTCCTGAAATAATCTTAGGTGAGCAAAAGAACTATTCGCATCGAGAGTTGGTTTAGTACTTTTGTGAATATATAAAACCCGAATTTTAATGCTTGTTTAGTTTTAGGAATTCGCATCGAGAGTTGAGATTTCTATTATTAAGCATAGATAATTAATGCATCGAGAGGTGGTTAATTTGATATTTGTGATTTGAGTTCAAGAACGGTGCTTAATAAACCCTTACCTATTATTTAATTTGTAATTCTGAATTACTGAAAGGAATAACCTTAAATCTAGCTTTTCCATCAATTGATCTAAAAACCTCCTTCACTTGCTAGTTTTCATTCGATTTCTTTATTTTATATCTAGCTTAATTCGATTGCTAAATTGTTTATTGTGTGAACAACGAGAACTTTGTGGAATTCGACCCTTAAGTACTACAATTCGATCTCTTATTTAAGAGAGTAGTTCTAGGAGTAAATTTGAACCTTATCATCTTCTTTGGACAAGGACAAACATGGCAAGGATCACAAGGAGAACCATCTCAAGTTTCATAAGGAGCACCAACTCTTTCACAACCATCTCTTTCCCAACCAGCCCAAGGAGCACCAGCTGCAGCATCCCAAGGAGCACCAGCTGCAGCATCCCAAGGAGCACCAGCTGCAGCATCCCAAGGATCACAGAGAGGAAGGTCACAGCGAGGAGGGTCACAAAGAGGAGGGTCACAAAGAGGAGGATCACAGAGAGGAAGGTCACATAGAGGAGGGTCAGAAACTGCAGGGTCTGAGAGACAAGGATTACAAGGGTGGGGGTCATGGTTTGAATTTTCAAACTAGTTTGTTTCGTTTCTTTTGTTTGTTTTTTGTGGTTTACTCGGATTAGGTCGAAACTGCAGTTTGTGTTCAAGTTTGTCTTTATGCTGTCAGAGAACCTATGTGTGTTTTACTCGGATTATGTGTGTTTTGTGTATGTTCTGGTTCAGAACCAATAACAGAACATGGTTTGTTCAAAATTGTTTTTTTGTTTCAGTTTGTATTAGAAACATGTTTCATTTTCTTGTTTGGTGTTTATTATTTTTTTAGTATGAAAATTCAAACTAAACCAAACTTGCATTGATCGAAGTCAAATGTTGCAACACAATCTCAATACACTAATAACCTACTACAAGCTTGTTCTCTTTACCCTGATCAAACAACCCATAGACAATCATCACAATGGTAATAACAAACAGCCACACAAAACACACTTTCAAGCCACACCAGTTTCTTCGGGTTTCCATTTTGTTGCTCATTGCTTCTTCCAATTCATTTCTTGAATCATAGCCTTTAACTCATTTGCCTCTGATTTGGCTTTGCTAACCTCATTTGCAATGATTGCTAACCTTGGAAAAGCATCTTCTACCTCTTCAAACACTGCATCTTCGACCCACTTGAATAAATGACACTAAGCCACAAACAAATTACACATTAGCTACTGACATTGAAAAATCTAACCAAGAACAAATTTCATTCATACATAAACTTACATCTCTTTTGCTTGTCCACGAACTAACATCTCGTTTGCTAATACACCGGAAGAAAGGTCGGCCCAGGTTCTCTTGCGTTTTTGATGTGAAAATTGTGACATCTAAACCACACACACACTTCGACGGAACACCACGATCTCCGACGACACCAGACGTGACAGAGCTTGAACTCATTGGAGCAGATTGAAAGGAAGAAATCCAGTCGGAATTTCAACAGAGGGAAGCGAGAGAGAGAGATTGGGATTCTAGGGTTAGAAAATGAAATCGATTTGGGGATTAGGTTTAAGTTTCCCCCAAATCGTCAAAACGACGTCGTTTTATCGCTTAGAGTAAACGATATCGTTTTCAGATAACGGAGAAGTTAAACGGAAGTTTAACACCGTAAACCTTGTCTGTTAGCCTACTTAACGATGTGTCTAAAATGGCGAGTCAAAAAAACTTCGCTAATTAATTGTAAAGTCAACAAAAACTTTATGATTTAAATGTCTTCATCGTAGTCCAAGATTAAATCGTCCCAAATTTGAAAGTTCATGATTTTTTTGACATTTTTCCCATTTCAAAATACATAAATTTTGAGAATATTTTTAATAATTTTCTATATAAAAAAAAGGGTATTACTACTGTCTATACATGGAAAACTTGATAATTAATTTGACCAATTTGTCACTGTACATACGTCCCTATCATCATTTTTTGGACATTTGTACCCTTAAAACTCTCTCTCTTCTTGTTGTCTCTTTTCTTTTCTCTAGTATTTTATTTCTTACTACATGAAATAAAAGAAACGAAAGCTTAATAATTGCAAGATTAAAATAAAATCAAATAAAAATTGTAGATAACTGAAACTGGTTGGAGAAGCAAAATCGAAGAGTTGTGAGGTTGAATTGTGTACGGTGGTTGTTTGGATTCGACGATGAAGAAAAATTCCATGTGTCATTCCGATGTTGCCATTGATGGTATGTTAGATCTCACTTCCTCCATAGTCAATAAATCGATTTGTCTCCTTTGGTGGGATTATTAATAGTAATTTTGATTCAACGAAAATGAAGATCGAGGTGAACTGTTTTCAATTCGAAAAATACAAAATCAAAGACGAGTAGTGGTTTCAATATTCGGCAAAATAGTGGTTAATTCTTACTGGTAATAGTAGTTTGTAAGTGGTGGTATTTCCAATTTCAGGGTGAGCTCGTAACAGTGGCGGAGAAGATATTACTGATGATGGTGGTGAAGATGATATGTGGAATATCACATCAAGAGAAACATCAATGGACACGATAAGTTATAATTTAACGATTAAGAAGTCTAATATTATACTATATATTAGTTACCGAACTAAATTAAAGAATAAATAAGTATTTTTACAGTTAAAAATATAGGTAACTTGTTATAAAATGATGTATTTAATACCTTAGCACGTTACAAGTATGTGTAGTCCGTTAATATTATTGTTATCACTATTATTATAAGTAATCTCTTATAATAATTTTTATTAAAAAAAAAAATTCATAATATTAAATTGATATTTTCTTATTAGTTTGTATGATATTAAATAGTTTAACATGATAAATATACATTTAACAAATAATATATGAATTTATCGAGATACTTTACTAGTTAACATGTTAATGAAATAGTTATCCGAATCTATCGCGATATTATACTAGTTAACATGTTAATCAAATAGTTTTCCATACAAATTATAAAATATTTTATATAATCCGGTGGTGAATAGTGTTTCCGAATTCAAATGAATAGTTTTGTGAGGAGGTTGATGAACAGTATCTCGTATTGAACAGTGTTTTTGGTAGTGGCATATTGTGTAAATTAAACAAAATAAGAAGGATATGTATGGTTTTAATTTCTTTCTCTTTCCAACTTACCTAATTCCCATATTTCTATTACCAAATCTTACATTATCTACTCCTCTATGGTTTTACATTTATATGACCCTAAATAAAAAAAATAAAAAAAGGGGTATGGAAACATTTCCATTATTACGACATTTGCTATTTCCATTCTCACGATTTCGACCTATACTTTTCGACTCTTCATAAATAGACATAAACTATATTTATTCTTTACAAAACGACCTGAACTTTTTTCGGTCCAAATGTCTATACCTCCAATCGAAATAGATAATCCCGATTAAACCATTAAATCGCGATTATTGTTTCGCGTTTGACCAGATCCGACTGTTTTTTCTTTGACTCGATAAACCCAACTCAAAAACGACGTCGTTTGCTAAATATGAAAATTACTCAAAATCTGTTTTCCCCAAATTTCCCAGAACCCTAGCACCCAAATTCACTCGTCTATCGATTTTTCCCAAAATATGAAGAACCCTAGATGCAATTTAAGTCTGTCACCAAAACAAACGACATCGTTTTTTAAGGTGGGTTTATCGGGTCAAAGAAATAACAGTCGGATCTAGTCAAACGCGAAACAGTAATTAATTGCGATTTAACAGTTTCATCGGGTTTAGAATCGGGATTATCTATTTCGATTGGAGGTGTAGACATTTGGACCGAAAAAAAAGTTCAGGTCGTTTTGTAAAGAATAAATATAGTTTATGTCTATTTATGAAGGGTCGAAAAGTATAGGTTGAAATCGTGAGAATATAAATAGTACAGGTCGTAATAATACGGCAACCCTTATTTGCATGTGTTATTTTCATATAACACATGCAACTTTTTTTAAAAGCATAAACAAGTGAAGGAGGGAAAAAAGAAGAAACCAATTTCGATCACCCCATGACCACCTTTGATCATTCTACTCCTAAACCCGAATTCGAAAAATTCATAAACTTTTTTTGGGGTTTTGTCTGTTTATATGTTAAACATTTACTCCGAGAAAGTGCAATCAAATCGACCAAGTTGTCTCATGATTGTATATAGACTTGTCTCATGATCCCTCGTATTCTTGTTTAAATCTACATATGCATCTTCTCGTTCATGCATAAGTTTTCCTTTTCGTCGAATGTAACCGCAGTTTATACATTCGAAATAAAGATATTTCATTATAAGATTTGACATCGATTTAAAAAAAAAAAAAAAAAGATTTGACATTGAAGCCTTCCTTCTAGCTCAAGCTGAAATTAAAGCCATTTAATGTGAGTTTGTTAGACCATATTTAACGGGAGAACACATAAGATGGTCTAAGGGTTAAAAAAATTGTAAATAATGTGAATAGTGTGTTAGAACACTGGAGAGAGATCTTCCGCAAGATCAGGTCTTAGAGTGATCTTGCTCCACGTGGCAAACCCTGAGTGGAAGGGTTTCATTTTTCAGAAAATTTCAGTTTTGGCAACTAGAGTTTGCGTCTCTTTCTCTCTCCATGTGGAACCACTTCTAATATTATTTTAATAATTTAATTTCTTAAGATCAAACTTCAAAGATTGTCCGTTGCATATGCCCTTATAGCGTTAGAGTAAACACTATTAACCTTTGATTTATTAAAGTATTTTTCGTAACTTTTTTTTAAGTTTGTTTTCAAACATAAAAAAAATATGAGTTATTAGTATTTCAAAATACATAAATGTTGAGAATATTTTTACTATTTTTCATACAAATTGTAATCTACACAATAACATGCAACTTTTTTTGATAGCATAAACAAGTGTGAAAACAGAGTAAAAGGACTTGTGAAAACATAGTATATAATAGGAGGGACAGAAAAAACAAATTTAGATCAGCCAATGACCCGAATTCGAAAAATTCATAAACTTTTTTTGGGGTTTTCTCTGTTTATATGTTAAACATTTACTCCGAAAAAGTGCAATCAAATCGACCAAGTTGTGTGATTTACTCCAAACAAAGAATGCCCACAAGGTGTTCGACACAATTCCTTAATGACCAAAATGGGTCTCCCTTGTTTTTCCGCAAAGACCCTGTCACGTGGCTCATACGTGATAAACCCATCATCTTCTTCTATACGTTACTCGTGATTTTTCCCGCTTCTCCTCTGTTTTCTCTCGCCAAGAACAAAACCTCTCAAGACGCAAGATTCTTCAGAATTGTTACTGCCTAACACATGGAGTTTACTTTCATGGAAGATGATAATGGCGACGAACTCTTCGATCTTGCCAAAGATTACTTCAAAGATGGAGATTACATCAAGGCCTTGGAGTTACTTGAAGATTTGTCTTTAGATCAAGGGAATGACGATCCCTTGGAGGGAATTCATGTTGATTACCTTCAAGGTACAATCTTTAGGGAACTAGCGGGAGATTCAGAGAACAATGATGTGAAAGTTACTTACTTGTTGGCTTCTGTTGAATGCTATTCCAGAAATCTCGGGTTATCTGCGTTTTCGGCTGGTACATTGTTCCTTTTGGCTCAACAGATTGAGTCAGTCTTGTATTACAAGCAATCTGTGCGTAAAGCTAAAGAAGGTTTATATAAAGCAGTGAGTACGCAGGAAGGAGAGTCAGTCAACAAGGAAAGGGAAGAACTGAAGAGTATAATCGAATATGCAGAGTTAAGGATCGCTGAAACCAAGACTCGTGTTGATTCTCCTGTAGAAAGCTGTGAACAACAAGTTAGGGAGTCAAAGGAAAATGGTGAGACAAGGAAGAGTGAGCCTGATTTGTTTAAAAGGTTGAGGTCGTATTGGGCGGGTTTGAATGTTGAGATCAAAAGGAACTTTATGAAAGTAAGCACCGCGGAACTTATGAGCTATGTCGAGGGAATATATGGCACAGGGGGGCGAGATGCTTTGGAGCAAGTTCTAACTTCTGCAAAGGAAGACAGAAAATGGAGATTTTGGGTTTGTCGAACATGTTCGGTGAAGTTCTCCAGTCCTGAAGAATGTAAGAGTCATTTTGAACAAGAACATGCAGCACAATTTAAACCTTCTTCGGCAAAGGATATTAGTCAGAGGATAAGTAAAGTCTGGGCTCGTAAGATATCGATTGGAGGCTGGAATCCAGTTGATGCAGTAGCTGCCATTGAAATGATTAAGAATGGATGTGAAAGCGTTTAGCTGTGGATGAAGAGCGCAGTGAGTTACTCAAGGAAATCCAGTCGCTCCTTGTGTCGTTTTGTGACCATAAAATTCTCTCCTGTAGCGTTCGTGACTGGGTGATGCATTTTCTTGTTCAGCATCTTGAAAACCTTGAAGTTTCCAAACATATTCTTACCGATTGTCGCCTAGTAGAAACACCTCAGAGTATCTGTTTTTTGGAATGTGGTGAACTCAATCAAATCCTGGATTTTCTTAAAAACATCAAGTGTGAAAGAGACGATGGTACAGATCTAGTTTGCAGAGCAGTGGACAGTTTCTATGCTGGTACTCGAGTTAAAGAAAAGATCGACTTTGACCCTCAGTTTTCATTTCTGCTCCTGGATAAGAGACTGCTCCAATGCAAGATTGCTCGATTCGAGGACGAAGGGATAATCAGTGTTTTTGATCACAATGTTCACTACGCCAAGGCACATGCTCAGGGAGATGATATCTTATCCTGGTTATTCGACAAATCTTCAGGAGATGAGAGTTTTCCGTTTCCCACATCTATCAGGGCACACAATCTTGATATTTGGTTGTCTGTTTTGAGAGCCGTTCAGTTCACGTGTAGGACTTTGGGAACCAAATATGCAAAGAAATTGCAGTACCTAGATTATGATGCAGCTCTAACTGGCGCCAAGAACTTGTGTATTAGCGAAGATGTGAAGAGAAAGAATCTTCAGAAAGATCAATGGAACAGTTATGCATCTCTTCTATGCAAAAGATGTAAAGAAAGAGATGCCGGAGATTCTCTCACTACAAAAGCTTTCTTGTGTGTAGTAAGAGATGTTCTCAAAGGAGCATCGTATCCGACATTGGATTTCCCCGATTTAGAAGATTACTTGACTGTTATACATGAGAGTATAAACCTCAGTGATGATTTAGTGTTGCAGTCCCTAGACCTTCTGAAATTTGTGGTCAACTTAGTGGTTCGTTTCTGACCTGAATTTTTATTAACAACATGATAACATCTGTACAATGGAAGTTTTAAAAGTGCCTATTGATTTGCAGGTTCCTCTAATTGATTCAAAGATTTTGCTTATTGAAAATTCAAGGATTATTTTGCTGAACAATCTCATCAGACTTTCTGTTTTTGACTACCGCTCTTACATTCGTCAACCAATGAAAGAAGTCATGCTGGTTGGTTTTATTTTTATGCAGAGAGCTTTCATTTTCCTTCTAATTTGGTGTTTCACTTGTTCCTTATATTATATTTGATGTCTCATCGTCTAGGATAGAATTTTAGATATGGAATCCAAAGCCAAGGCAGCCGCAACAGAAGCAGATATTTCACTCGAGAAAGAGGTAGATATTTTATTCGAGAAAGAAGCGGAGGAGGAGAAGAAATTACAGTCAAAGAAGAAGAAGAAGAAAAATAAAAGCAACAAGGTCTTTACAGTTCTATATTCTCTATTTACTTTGCTGACTTTTTGGTTACTCAGTTGTAAGAAGGAATGGTTTTCATGGTGCAACAGAGAACTTCACCGAGCTTGTCTAGTGCCTTTAATGAGAATAAGACTGTTGAACAGTAAGTAACTCTCTTCTAGAAAAGAAATTTGGTTTCTAGTTTTGCAGGTTTTCTCAGCAAACTTATGCTTACATATGTCTAGTGAACCTTCTGTCAACCTTGAACCGGGAGTTACTTCTCCATTACTAAAAACGGCGGAAGAAGACTCTATGGAACCAGAAGATACTTTTTCAAGTGAAAATGGTCAAACTTCACCCAACACTATCAATCAAGAGGATACTACTAAAGGTGACCCTGGTTGAAAAGAGAGCTTCTCAATTGATAATGTTTTGAACTATTTTGTTGTATTTTGCACAACTCTTATTTCTTTCATTTGCCATCTTCAAGATATGGAAAACATGCCTGGAGAAGATTCATTCTCAGAACATTTGGAGTTTGCACACGGAAAAGCTGCAAACAGATACCGTTCAGCTCTTGACATGACGCTTAAGGTAAAGCAGTCACCAACAGAAAATTGACTCTCCTCTACTGATTCAGCTCATTCTTTGTTTTCATAGATTTTCTCTTCACTTCCTTACTTGCTTTGACAAATTGTGCTACTGCAGGCCCTCTTGAACATTAAGGCTCTTCAAAAGGATTTGGTGCATAATCGGCAACCATTTCATGGCAACTTGGAAGAACAAGTTCCTTATGCACTGCAAGATTTCTTTTCTGCTTTTGTGTCGGAACAGATAACAGAAGAGGGACTCTACAGTTACCTACTAAGCAACATACTTGCTTCGTTAGAAGAAATTCATTCCATGGTATGTGCTAAGCATATTATTATTATTTTAGTGGATATGATTATTATTATTCATTCAGTTTTTTACACCCTTTTCAGTCAAGTGATGCTGCTGGGGTAGTCGTCGCGATCCTTGAGTTTTGTCATTTCTGGAAAAGTCCAGAAAGAGAAAGCTTGGTTACTCGCCTTTTTACGTTGGAGGAATATGAAAGAATGAGTTGTAGAAAATGCAGAAGGAAGCGAAATTATCCAGAGCAAAGTTCGTATGGAATTGTCATGGCTGCAGATTCAATTGTAGACCTGAAGGTATGTTTCATTTATTTCCCTCTTTGTCTTTCCTACAAAAGCTCGTAATATTTCTTTAAATTTGATTAGTGGTTTATATATACATGCAGTGTGCTTTGGGGAATATAAAGTTTGAGGACGTCCTTAAAGTGATCCTCATGGAAGATGAAATGATGTGTGATGTTAAAACAGGAGGCTGTGGAACCACGAACTTTGTTCACCACACTATAAGTAGATGCCCGCCTATCTTCACAATTGGTAAGTTTTGACCATGATTGCGATTTTATCTACCCATTTCATTTATTTCGACATGATAAAACATTGTGGAACCACGAACTTTGTTCACAACACTAGCTAATGTTTTTTTTTGGGTTTGCAATTTTAGTGTTGGAATGGGAGAAGAACGAAACTGAAAAAGAAATATCTGAAACAACAAATGCTTTGCACTGGGAGATAGATATCAGCATGTTATACGAAGGCTTAGAACCAAACACTAACTACCGGCTTGTGTCAATGGTAAAATCTGAAACATTGTGACAAATGTTTTCTGTATTTCTCTATTACAGTCTCAGAATATGGAAATGCAGATTGGATGTGTTGAAGAAGGAGAATATATCTGCATGGCCTATAAAAAAAACCGGTGGGTCAGTCTCAGACATGAAACTTTAGCAGAAGAGGTAAGAAGAAACAACTCCTTTGTCTTTTCGTGACCTGAATTGTGAACTTTGTTGGTCAGACATTTATTGGTAAGTGTGGTGATGCCATAGGTTGTTGGTAACTGGAAGGGTGTGGTCAGATTCTGTGGAGAAAGGAAAGTTCGGCCAGAGATTCTGTTTTATGAAGCTACTCGATCCATGGCCTAACAACTTAACAAGTTGTATCAAACAGTATGTGACGTAGCATTGATGTATAAAACAGTGTCATGCTCCAGTTTAAAAGAAGTTGTGTTCATTATGTGAATAGAATTGTTGAAATTACAAAGCAGTGAAGTTGTTAAGTAGAGCGTGAATAAATAGAGAGAAAGTCTGGGCTGGAAAAAACAAAAAACGGTAACCACCAAAGCACTATAAAGTGTTTTGACTTAGACTCAAGCACTTTAGTATATACATCAATCCCTTTCCTTTACCATTGAAAAACGTTTTATTAGTCTTCAGATCTCTGCATAGCCTGAAATTCAAGCAGGTGGAATTGAGAACACACATAAGAAAAGAAAACATAAACACATATGCACTCGAAGGAGATTACTAGTTCAAAAAATGGCATTTGGGGTCGCATTTTCTGTGTTACGAGAGAACAGAAGTTGTATTTAACAACATTTCCCTTCAGTCTCATAACATTAGAAGAAAAAAGTACTATATATCTACTGCATGATATTGCTGATGACCATTTCTTCATAGCTATTGAAAGATTCAAACTTTATTTGCATAATCCTCCTTCTTGGCCAATTCACTACTGGTGGTAAACTAAACTCTGCACAAGATAGAAACATATTCAGATTAAAAATGTCTCATAGGAACTTTTTAATGAACTTTAAAGCTTCTCTTTAACATCAGTGTACAGTTTCAACATTCTATTCCATTATACTTAATCACAGTTATATTTCTTATCAACTAGTTCACAGCTAAACAAATCATCATGTAGAATTATCATTAACATTAAACAAATATTGCAATCAATTTCACAAACATATATAACAAGCAATCAGACGTTTAAACCAGACATAAACTACAAGGTCAAACCGAGATATAGGGCTCTATTCTCATATTTATGTAAGTAATGAATATGATTAAACCGGGTTAAGTCAAAGTCAACATCAACGTTTGACTTAACATAAAATTAAAACGGTTTGATATAAATTGGATCTAAACCAAGCCAATCAACTGATGTTACACTGAAAAATCAATCCGGTTTTTCTGTAAATTAAACTAAAATTGTATTAAACCAATTGGTACTTTATTTTTACAACCAAAACTAAATAAAATTGTTTAACCCAAAACTAAAACAGTTTAATATAATGGATTTAAACCAAACCAAATCGATGTTAGGGCGGCAATTAAATTGGAATTAGATTAAACTGGAAAATAAATCCGGTTTTCAACTGGATTAAACCAATCGGTATTTTTGTTTAACTAATGTTGAAAACCAGACTTAACCGAATTAGTCAACATTCATTTTGTTGAAAACCATTATTCCTCCGTTGACATTTTACCTTTTCACTTTTCAGTCTAAAACATTTTTTGAGGAAACATTTTGAAAATCTCTATAAAATACCCGTTATTGGCCAAATCGAAATTTTTTCTGATTTGGTTCATCATGGTGGTTTTAGACCCTACACGGCCAAGCTGTCTTTAGAATTTTTTTTGGAATCATCACTGATTAAGGTCAAGCAAAAGAAACTCAATGTTTTGGATGAAAACGTTTTGTAAATAAAAAATAGGCAAAAAAGCATCATGTTCATGTTGGTTGTTACTTGTTCTAGAGCCATTCACAGCCTCTAGAAGGCTGCACAGTAAGCTAGTAAGCTAGTTCAATACCTCATCAAAGGTCAGTCACACCACCTGATAATATTGCAATAACATGGAGTCAGTAATATAATCAGACGATATTCATCTTTCAGTAGTAAGATAACAATTTCACTCAACACAACAAATTATAAGAGGCATACAACAACCACTCATAATGAGCAATCAACCAACCTGAGCAGGAATTTGCTTGGAATTTTTATTTTCTCCAAGAGAATCACTCTTTCAAACCTGCAAAATTGAACAGCTATAATTTAGACTGAGTATCCGGCAATGTTGAAACACAGCATATGTCTAGAAGCACCAAAAAAGGTTTAAGGATATATCTAATTTTGGTTTGTAACAACTATACTATCTTTCTTCTTTCATGCTTACTAATTATATAATGCGACCAGATTATAAGTTTGAAGTTACCATGTCTTTACCAGAGAGAGAGAGAGAGAGCGCAGAAGAAAGCTTACTCCTGTTTTTCTCACGTGTGCTTAAAAACCAGCTGATCTTTTTCCTGCTCCAAAATCCATTACAACAGTCATGTTTGATCTTCCAGTTTCATCACACTTTTCTGAATGAAAAATTAAACATATGAATCTATTAATCTTGAGCAAAATCAGATATATATAATCAGCTGAGATAAATACTATAAAGATTTTCACTTGGTACAACGAAGTACAATGATTGACCACTTCTTGATCAATCAACCAATCTGACAAAAAATATCCTGATCAATCTCTGTTACCCTGCAAATTTATATAACAATCATTAGAAATAACCATTGATGTATTCAATAATATACAGTTTAGGATTAAACTTACATTTAATACTCTACAAAGCGATACTAAAAAAAAATATTACCTCATTAATTTATTCCATGCACCCATTTCTGAATTATGAGTTTTAAAACAGAGCCGAGGCATTTGAATCTGTAACACGGGACTGGTTTAAGTTACCTCATTCATGCACTGCCACCACCAATCCGTTTCTGATGTGCTACTAATGACCCTTTTGAATATGTACGGAAAGCAGTATTAGATTAGCATAATTAAACAAAAAACGTAGACATGATAAAAGCAAATCGTATATCTCAACCTATTCAACTTCAAGACAAAATGAGAATCTGGAAAATAATAAAAAAACTAAACCAGAAAACATAGAAGGAAAAAAAAACAAAACCTGAAATCGGTCGAATAATTATAACCACATAAATTTTTTTAAAAAAAAACAAGACTAAACATGAAACAATAGAGATGATGAAACCCACAAAAAGGAAAGTAAAGATATTCACTTAATTTATCTACTGAATCAATTTTAAAAGGGAGATTCCAGTCCAGATTCATGTACAAAGAAAGACTAGATTCATGTAGTGAAATATTTACTCTAGATAAGGTTTGAAGAAAAATCCCACAATGAACTTGAAAGGATAGAAACCTGGATCAACAAAGATTGTGCAGAATCAAATACTGAATACATGTTCGGTAGTAAAGGAAGAATTTCTAAACGAATCAGGGTTCTGAAACCTTAATCCAAGAAAAAAGAATATGGAAGACTCAAAGAGTTAATCCAAAGGCATCTCCTAATTATTTCTACCACAAAGCTTCTTCCTACAAGTATGATTCACAACTCAAGCACAGAAACGTAAAAGAGCACATGACCAAATCTAAGTATAAAAATGTTAAACTGTAGATTAAGTATTGGAAGACTCAGAAACAAATCTAACCTTTTCCATTTGCTTTCGTCCAACAGTAGCCAATTCACATGCCAAAATTCAAGAGATCAACACGGAGACAAGGGATGAAAATTAGTACAAGAAAAAGTTTCTATCTTTATGATGCAACAGCTGTATACTAAATTAGTCTACGAAAGTACTAATCTAGACTAAGAACCCAATATATAACGACCATAAAAATGCACACAACAACAACAACAACAACACACACACACAATTTTTTTTTAAAAAAAAACATGACGAATCATGAAACAATAAAGATGAAACCCACAAAACAATATTAGTAATAGCTAGGAAAGTAAACAAGATTGAAAAAGATAATCACTTAAGCAATTAAAAAGGGGAAATTCCAGATTCATGTACAAAGAGAAACTGGATTCACGTAATGAGATATGGAAGACTCAAAGAGTAACTGCAAAGGCATCTCCTAATTATATTTACCACAAAGATTCTTCCTACAATTATGATTCAAAACTAAAGCACATAAACGTTAAAGAGCCAATAACCAAATCCAAGTATAAAAATGTTAAACTGTAGAATAAGTATTGGCAGACTCAGCACCAAATCTAACCTTTTCCCATTTGCGTTGGTCCATATGCAATGTCCAACAGTAGCCTGTTCACATGTCAAAATCCAAGAGATCATCAACACTGAGACAAGGGATGAAAATTAGTTGAGTCCACAGTTAATTAGTACAAGAACAAGTTTTTCTCTTTGTGATCTTGTATGATAAATTAGTCTACCAAAATACTAATCGAGACTAAGAACCCTATATATCACGACCATAAGGATGCAAAACACAAAACAAGTATTGCCTTTAACTGTAGAATAAGTATTCATACTCAGCACCAAAACTAACCTTTTCCATATGCTATGGTCCAACAGTAGCATGTTCGCACTGAGACAAGGGATGGAAATTAGTTGACTTAGACATTTACTTAGTACAAGAAAAAATTTCTCTCTTTGTGATGCAACACACGACAACAGCACACACATGTATGGTGAAAAGGCTTAACTTCTTAACATCATAGTCATAAATCTAGACTAAAAACCCTATATATCACGATCACAAAGATGCAGAACACACGACAACAACACACACATACACATGTTTTGTGAAAAGGCTTAACTTTTTAACATTATAGTCATAAATCAAGTTACAGAATCAATATAAATCTAAGTAAACTATGATCAGCAATGGATCTGTATGTTGAATATATCTTAACCCGTATTCTTTTTGTAACACCCAAATATACGATCAAACATAAAGAAATATGTTCAAAATCTGATAAGAATTCGACATTAAGGATAAAAACAGATACGTTGAACATATCATATCTTCGTTCAACTTCAAGCTAAAGACACTTGATGGTTTTTGGTTGAAAACGTTTTGTAAATGAAATAGAGAAAAAAAAGGCATCATGTTCATGTTGGTTGTTCACTTGTTCTAGAGCCATTCACAGCCTCTAAAAGGCTGCACAGTAAGCTAGTAATAATAGCTAAGAGTCTCCAATTTTTCGCTTTGTTTAGATCATTTTCTTTAGTTTCCAGATTATCGAATGTTAAAAGAAGCATACCAATTCTCTCATGTGTATATTGGGAGATTTTAGCTCCATTATCCTTGCAAGGCAAAAAACAAACAAACATTAAAGAGACATCCAGAAATGATTATGCATCTAGAAATACTAGAAATGATTATGTCATGTCCTCCTTTAGAGACCTGTGAAAGTAAATGAAACAGAAGAAAAAAAAGATCGGATGATATCTCAATTTTGGTTTCTACCTTATGTTTACGGTTGACCAGATAGTCCCAATGTTCCGCAAGAGTCAGTAATTTTGTTCAAACTCATCTGTATAGCTTGAAAATCTAACCTATTCAGGGAAAAAGAACACATATGAGTACATTTCAATGACAAACAGGTTCTTATATCTGATCGTAAACCTATTGATCTATCTATGGGTTTAAGAACATAAACATGTGCTTATTTTTAAGCTTCAAGACCAATCACTTGATAACCATTAGAGTTCAATACCTCATCAAAGGTCAGTCACACCACCTGATAATATTGCAATAACATGGAGTCAGTAATATAATCAGACGATATTCATCTTTCGGTAGTAAGATAAGAATTTCACTCAACACAACAAATTATAAGAGGCATACAACAACCACTCATAATGAGCAATCAACCAACCTGTGAAGGAATTTGCTTGGAATTTTTATTTTCTCCAAGAGAATCACTCTTTCAAACCTGAATGAAAAAATAAACATATGAATCTACTAATCTTGAGCAAAATCAGATATATATAATCAGCTGAGATAAATACTATAAAGACTAGGAATCAGGACCCCGCGATGTCGCGGGGGAAAGTACTTCAAAAATCGTTTAAAAAATATCAAACGAAAAATCATAATGAATTGTAACAATTTAAATTTTTTAATAATAAATCAATAAATATTTTACGAAAATTATGATAATAAAAACTTTCACAAGCATTTATTAAGTATATTAGTATTAAAAAACATTAATTTGTAACTAAAAACTATTCTCAACCAAAAGACATCAAATAAACTAAAGGTTACAACGGTTTTGATAAATAAGCCAAAATGTTCATTAGTTCTACTAATAAACCAAATGCTACTATATATGTTAAATTAAACGGTAGCAACAATTCATTTAAATATATTTTAGTAATTAATTTTTTTTATAAATGATAAACTTTAACTGAGAAACGCGACCGTATATATCAAATATATCCAAAGTTGCAATGGTTCATCAAATACACTAAAGATTACAATGTTTCCTAAAACAAAACCAAATGTTGCAACAATTCAATTAAGTAGTAACATTTTAGTAATTTAAAATAAAAAAATTAAAAAAATAATTTATGAAAAGTTACACCGACGGTAGATGATTAAAATATTTTAAAAAAAAAACATTTACATCAGCATACGAATGTAACTACAAATGACTGGTGAATTATTTCATAGTTTACATCAGCATAGCAAAATGTTTAAATGAATGATATAATTAAGGAGGTTATACTACTAAATATATCCATATGTAAACTATGAAATAAATTCAATTTTATATGTAGTTTATTGGTTTACGTAAAAAGAAATTCAATAAAACAACATGACCGTACAAAAATAACTGTAAGAAAAAAAACCATAAATATTTAAACGAAAGGTTACAATAAAAAGACGCAACCGTTCAGATGTGCAAATGGTATTTATTGGAAACGACATAACCGTAAAAAAATAACCGATTAAAACGAAAAGTGCGATAAAAAGACGCAACCAAAATAACCGTAAAAAAATAACCGATTTAAACGAAAGGTTGCGATAAAAAGACGCAACCGTTCAGATGTGCAAATGGTATTTATTAGATTGCTATTATATATAGATTTTCACTTGGTACAACGAAGTACAATGATTGACCACTTCTTGATCAATCAACCAATCTGACAAAAAATATCCTGATCAATCTCTGTTACCCTACAAATTTATATAACAATCATTAGAAATAACCATTGATGTATTCAATAATATACAATTTAGGATCAAACTTACATTTAATACTCTACAAGGCGATACTAAAAAAAATATTACCTCATTAATATATTCCATGTACCCATTTCTGAATTATGAGTTTAAAAACAGGGCCGAGGCATTTGAATCTGTAACACGGGACTGGTTTAAATTACCTCATTCATGCACTACCACCACCAATCTGTTTCCGATGTGCTACTAATGACCCTTTTGAATATGTATGGAAAGCAGTATTAGATTAGCATAATTAAACAAAAAACGTAGACATGATAAAAGCAAATCGTATATCTCAACCTATTCAACTTCAAGACAAAATGAAAATCCGGAAAATAATAAAAAACTGAACCAGAAAACATAGAAGGGAAAAAACAAAACCTGAAATCGGTCAAATAATTATAACCACATAATTTTTTTTTAAAAAAACAAGACTAAACATGAAACAATAGAGATGATGAAACCCACAAAAAGGAAAGTAAAGATATTCACTTAATTTATCTACTGAATCAATTTTAAAAGGGAGATTCCAGTCCAGATTCATGTACAAAGAAAGACTGGATTCATGTAGTGAAATATTTACTCTAGATAAGGTTTGAAGAAAAATCCCACAATGAACTTGAAAGGATAGAAACCTGGATCAACAAAGATTGTGCAGAATCAAATACTGAATACATGTTCGGTAGTAAAGGAAGAATTTCTAAACGAAACAGGATTCTGAAACCTTAATCCAAGAAAAAAGAATATGGAAGACTCAAAGAGTTCATCCAAAGGCATCTCCTAATTATATCTACTACAAAGCTTTTTCCTACAAGTATGATTCACAACTCAAGCACAGAAACGTAAAAGAGCACATGACCAAATCTAAGTATAAAAATGTTAAACTGTAGATTAAGTATTGGAAGACTCAGAAACAAATCTAACCTTTTCCATTTGCTTTCGTCCAACAGTAGCCAATTCACATGCCAAAATTCAAGAGATCAACACGGAGACAAGGGATGAAAATTAGTACAAGAAAAAGTTTCTATCTTTATGATGCAACAGCTGTATACTAAATTAGTCTACGAAAGTACTAATCTAGACTAAGAACCCAATATATAACGACCACAAAAATGCACACAACAACAACAACACACATACACACAATTTTAAAATAAAAATAAAATAAAAAAAAATGACGAATCATGAAACAATAAAGATGAAACCCACAAAACAATATTAGTAATAGCTAGGAAAGTAAACAAGCTTGAAACAGATAATCACTTAAGCAATTGTAGGGTTTGACGAAAAGAAATATGCAATACTCAAAGAGTAACTGCAAAGGCATCTCCTAATTATATCTACCACAAAGATTCTTCCTACAATTATGATTCAAAACTAAAGCACATAAACGATGAAGAGCCAATAACCAAATCCAAGTATAAAAATGTTAAACTGTAGAATAAGTATTGGCAGACTCAGCACCAAATCTAACCTTTTCCCATTTGCTTTGCTCCATATACAAGGTCCAACAGTAGCCTGTTCACATGTCAAAATCCAAGAGATCATCAACACTGAGAGAAGGGATGAAAATTAGTTGAGTCCACATTTAATTAGTGTAAGAAAAAGTTTCTCTCTTTGTGATGCAACAACCTTGTATGATAAATTTGTCTACCAAAATACTAATCGAGACTAAGAACCCTATATATCACGACCATAAGTATGCAAAACACAAAACAAGTATTGCCTTTAACTGTAGAATAAGTATTGGGATACTCAGCACCAAATCTAACCTTTCCCATTTGCTATGGTCCAACAGTAGCCTGTTCACATGCCAAAATCCAAGAGATCATCAACACTGAGACAAGGGATGAAAATTAGTTGACTTAAGACATTTAGTTAGTACAAGAAAAATTTTCTCTCTTTGTGATGCAACACACGACAACAGCACACACATACACACACACATATGTATTCTGAAAAGGCTTAACTTTTTAACATTATATCACGATCGCAACACACGACAACAACACACACATACACATGTCTTGTGAAAAGGCTTAACTTTTTAACATTATAGTCATAAATAAAGTTACAGAATCAATATAAATCTAAGTAAACTATGATCAGCAATGGATCTGTATGTTGAATATATCTTAACCCGTATTCTTTTTGTAACACCCAAATATACGATCAAACATAAAGAAATATGTTCAAAATCTGATAAGAATTCGACATTAAAGATATGAATTGAATCCACCAGATCTCGTGAAATTCAAAACCAAAAATCCATAATCGTGAGATTAGCGATGGAAGAGATAAGAAAAATACTTGCTTGTAGAGAATTAGTGCAGTATCATTGGTCGACGAATCAAAACCTTCGAGAGCGATGTAAGATGCGGCGGCGTAGAACTTCTCCAGGTAAGTGGGACATTGCTCGACCCATAGCCATAGCCATTTCTCTCTCTCTCACTCTCTCTCTGTCTCTCTCTCTGACTTCATCTGCGGATTTGATCGAAGATGGAGAAGCCGAGGAGCGGAGCGGAGATATGAAGAAGAATTGAAAACCCTAATTAGAGAAAATAAAAATTAAAAAGCATTTCATTTATATAACAAAATATACGCGTCCAAACTACGTCGTATTGTAACGGCACTAATAATTTGAAAAACCATTGACATTCCTCTTTCGGTCAAAACGTTGTCGTTTCTACATGGTAATAAACGTTGTCGTTTCTACATGGTAATACTGTAATAGTATCAAAGACTTGTTTTTTTTTTTGTCTATCTTTTGTTTTCTCTAATTATTCACTTGTTTAGGAAGAAAAAAAAGCAAAACAGAGAACTGTGAAGACTTTATCTATTAGACAGTCAAAAACATCTTTGGCTATCAAGTGTCTTTGACTAATCATAGCTTCAAAGAAAGAACCAAAAAAATATATATGTTGAGACGACACTTGATAGAATTGTGAAGACTTATCTATCGCTAGAAGTTTATTTATCATACGTTGAACATATCATATCTTCGTTTCCCACATGGTCTTCATGGTACAACAGAGAACTTCACCGAGCATGATTAGTCTCCTTGATGAGAATAAGACTGTTGAACAGAACAGTTAGTACATCTCCTCTAGCAAAGAAATTTGGTTTCTCATTAGTCTTTTCAAAAGTCTCAAGCGCCTCTAGATTAAAAATAGGTCTTACACATCGATCGACATGTTTTGGTCTAGGTGGGATGATAGTCTAAACCTAACATATGATAAACAAAGCTTCCACTTGAGGATCTGAACAACACAAGTGTTTCCACTCACTGGCCATTAAGTATATTGTGTCAAAATGTAAATGAGTACATCAAAGAAGAGAACTAGAACACAAGTGTTGTCCATTAAAGAGATTGAGCAATTCAAGTGTTACCGGCCAATACATCAAACGAAATGCAAACTGAGCTGTGGTTGGAAACTCTGGTATCTAACTATCTACATTGATCAATGATCATAACAATCAGTCAGGATCCTGAATTGGGCTAAGAAATAACACACGAGTCTTCAGATCCCTTCGCGGAAAACATCTGCTCCCTCTGCATAGTATGCAATTCAAGAAGGTGGAATTGAGACCACACACAAGAAATGAAAAACATAACAAAGTATGCAGTCGTCAAAGGCGCTTACATTTTCAAAAAATAATATCTCAGGTCGAATATGCAGTTTTCGAAAAATGCTGAGAACACCATCCCACTCTCCAATAACCTGGACAACCAAAATACATCACTCAGTCACAGATCGAGTGACTTGCTTTTATTACAAAAATATCCAACCTTTACCTCTTTCTGAGAACGAAAATGTCTGACCCATCTATTGTTTTCATAAGCTACACAGTTGTATCGATCTCCATCCGAGCAAACCTGAATATATATTAACACTGGAGTTGTTTCTGGTAACATAATCTTCAATAGGAAACCCAAATAGAACTGAAACGAACTAGTTACTTGGCCCTTACCATTGAGACAAGATGGTATTTAGTGAATGCACTGTCACCTTCGTATCGGTATATCGCACAAATATCAATCTCAGTCACTAGAACAGAAGTTGTATCGAATATCTCTCCTTCAGTCTCATTCTTCTCCCACTCAAGTGCTAAAAAATACGAGAGAAAAAGACTAAATCTACTGCATTATGTTGCTGATGTCTAATGACCAGTGAACTTCATAGCTTATCATATGCTTACCAATTGTGAAAACAGTTGGAAGTTTATTTATCATACGTTGAACATAGTTTCGTTTCCCACATCCTTCCTTATCACAAGGCATCTTTAAGCCTATCCTTATGATCTGAACGATCTTCTCGAATGTAAGATTCTCGAATAATCCCTGTGAATGATAACCAAATACGTTTCTAACCTCACTTTCATGAAATACTTGTTTGCTTAAAAGATTAAAAGACAAAAAAAATGACTTACCTTGGTTTCTCTGAGTGAATTAGCAGTGATGATCATACCATAAGAACGTTTAACTGGATACTCCAAATCCATCTTGCATCTATTGCAAATCTTTTTCGCCAATTCGTACACTTCAAAGTACGGGTTCCAGGGAGGTAAATTCTCCAAGATGTATACAAACAGTTCAAAGACATTATTTGCTTCCTGAAGAATAGAAAAATATATGAATCTTGAGAAAGAAGTAACTAACACACATAAGACAAAAGGGTTTTAAAGATGAGAGCAGAGCAGAGACCGGAGGTTGACTGAGACTGAGATTGTTGATAAAGGAGAGACGAAGTATGTCTTCTTTAAGAAAAGAGCCTGTGAATCTCTGACGTACTTTGTTCTGTCTTGCAAAAACGCTAATTTGCCACAGAGACTGCAAAAATTCACATTCTTGAAAACTTAAACAAGATCAAGAAAATAGATTCAGGCTTTGTTTTTTTGGGTTTGTTAAAGTTTGCAAAACCTTGAGTATCATGTTAAGTGATGATTCCTCTGCGTCGTGTTCTCTGAACAATAGATAAGCACTTAGCACCAAACAGATGAATTCTCAGAAAACTTATATGGGAAAAAGCATAAGTATACTCGGAGGAGGAGATTTTACTACTTACATATCTAGTTTCTTGTCAATTTCTTCGGCTTTCTCCATGATTTGGAACGAAAGTAAAACCAGGAAAAGAAAACAATGGCGATTTTCTTTCTTGATTTTCTCGAGAAAATTGAAAAAGGAACAGAGAGAAAACAGAGAGAAGAAGACAAAGGGCAAGGATTAAAGGATTTATTGGGTCAAAAGTCGGTTAGTTTGTTCACGTGACTCTCACGTGATATATATATTGAGAATTGAGCGCCAAAATTGCAACTGAGATCTTATGCCCCAGGAAACCCTAAATCATGAATTATGGTATTGTGAACTTCTGTCAAACACTTGGTGGCACAATCCATTTTTTGCAGTAGAACACAAAGTAAGAGAACAAGCATTCCAAATTTTTTTTTAATGAAGCATGCTTTTGAAAAAAATTACTAAAAAGTTAATTCTTCACCAAGTAAAAAATCATATGTGTATTGGACGTATTTAGAAATCCTTGTGAAAATTCTTTTTATTGAATTTTCTTTAGTCTGGAAGATGTATAGATAGTTGGTCACCAGTTTCCTATCATTCGTTAGTTAGGTGACACGAAAAAAAAAAAAAAAAAAATGTTTTTCTCACCAAGCTCTGTTTTGAGTAATTTACACTTTCTCAAATTCGTTTATTATGCTACCAACAATCTTTTTGATGTACAATACATATATTTTTCTTTCTTGATTATTAAACAAACATTTCAACAAAAATTATTGAAATATCTGATAGAAATTATTTATGTTTTAAAGAAAATCCAATGTACTTAACATGAATAACTCATTTTCTGTCTTTTGAAGTCAAATTTTAAGATTTTTCTAACCATTTCTGGATTGACATTAATTATTTTGTTCGTTCATTTGAGGCCATTTATTAGAGTCAAGATTAGAAAGGAGAAAAATTTGTTTCAGGAATCTCTCATGTGTTTCTTCTTTCCAAAGATTAATCTGATTCACCAAATGGTTTGGTTTGCACTATTATCTTCGTCAGTTAATAGACGTATAGTTCCTGCAATCTTTGGATTTGATGTTCCATGTTGCAGCTTTTATGAAATAATGATTCAAACAACACTAGTCATAGAGGCAATAAAAATCCTAATCGTCCCTTTATTCCATTCTTTTCTCTGTTTATGTTCAATAAGAAAGAAAAAAAGACTTTGAACCAGGAAGATAAGAACCAGACATAACCTTGGCTAGGGTTCTTGTCTGGCTTAAGGTTCCAACGTGAATAACATAAAAGCCTGAAACTACATATGTATCCCAGAGTTAAGTATCTCATTTCGATTGTTTAAAAGTATACACTTATGTACAAAGCAAACCAAATTTTGATTGAAAAAGGACTAGCAGTCTTACCTTCTCTTGGAAACAGATATTCTCTTCATCAACTTGAAATTTTTTACTTGGAACATCACATATTCCTACATTCACAAGAAACTCAACAGTAAACAATCATGCAGACATAAAAACCAAATAATGGTATCATAAGAATCATAAACTCAAACAAAAACAGAAAGCTAAGTACTACAAGAAGGGAAAGGAAAAAATTTGTGAACATACTCTCTCATTCATGGCTAAAGAACTGCAGTGGCACCTTCAGTATCGCCAATTAAATGGCCTCTCACCAAGAAACCTGAACATCAATCAGAAAAGATTCAGATCTTACTCATTGTCTCATACAAAAATGTAAGGCAGAAACTTTTGATGTAAGAAAGACAAAGCTGAGACGTTTACTAGATTTTTTTTAAAAAACAGGCCAAATCCAGCAACCAATGATGTCAAGCAGAAATCAAAACTGTGTCAAACCAGATTATTCGTTATCTTGGGTGACCAAAATGACTGAAGGATCTTCCTTCCACACAACAAGATCATAAGAAAAAGCTTTGGCTAAACAAGAAACCAACTGCTCATGAATAACTTCTTCTGAAGGAAGCAAGGTATCCGTCTCTCTTCGCAACGATGTAACTTGTTTATCAGGAATCCCATAAGGAACAATTTGCTCAAAGTAGTTCAAATCAGGATTTATGTTAAAGGCCAAACCGTTACAAGTGCTGAAGGGAGAGGAGGGTATCTGGAATGTGATTAGCGTTTTCCTCGGAAACTAACTTGTCTTGAATTTTTAAGGGATTTCAAATAGTGGACCATGCCTAGCCTCCAAACCTCTAGGGTTCTAGGGGATCTCATATCCTGCACATTACCACAGAATCCATACTTAGAGGTTTAAATACTAAGATCTATTATCTTCGTCAGTTAAAAGACTTCTAGTTCCTGCAGTCTTTGGATTTGATGTTCCAAGTTGCAGCTTCTATGAAATAACGATGATGCTGATGATGATTCAAACAACAGTACTAGACATAGAGGCAACAAAAATCCTAATTGTCAAAGCTTCTTCCCTTCTTTTCTCTGTTTCTCGAGGTTAAATAAGAAAGAAAGAAAAGACTTTGAAGAAGGAAGATAAGAACCAGACATAACCTTGGCTATGGTTTTTGTCTGGCTTAAATAGTTCCAACGTGAATAACATACAAGCCTGAAACTACAGAGATCGATCTCCAAGATTTAAGTATCTAATTCAGATTGTTTAAAAGTATACACTTATGAACAAAGCAAACCAATTTTTGATTCTAAGAGAACTAGCAAGCAGTACCTTCTCTTCGAAACAGATATTCTCTTTCATCAAAGTGAAATTTTTTACTTGTTGACTTAAAGTTGTTTTCCTTTGAAACTCAGAAATAATATGCAAAGTGTAACAATAATCTAGTGACCCGAGAAATTTAACCTTTCGTATATACAAATTACTGTATATAATCTCAGGATCAAGCAATACTTAGATCTCCTTAAATGATATAAACAAGGTCAAGCTTGCATGTATTGTTGTTGTGTTAAGGAGCAGCACAAAATGGTCTATTACTTCTGGAACAAAGTGTTCAATGATCATAACAATCAGGATACTGAATTTTTGCTGAAGAAAACATATACAAATCTGTTCACAATGTTGTAACACCACCAAATCATATTTCTACTCACTCCTATAAAGTTTTTGACTTAGACTCCAAGCACTTTTGTCTATACACCAATTGAAAACGCATTTTTACTTATTGGTCCTTCTGCATAACCTGCAATTCAAGTAAGTGGAATTGAGAACACACACATAATAAAAGAAAAAAAAACATGAGCAAGTATATGCAGTCAAAAGGAGCTTACGCTTTCAAAAAACAGAATCTGGGGTCGAATACTCTGCGTTAAACAAATGCTGACAACACTATCCCAGTCTCCAATAACCTGGAATAACAACATACCCTCACTCAGCTAAACAAGTCACAGTTCAACATTCAAAAATTCTCTAAAAGCTTTATACCTCTATCTCAGAACGAAGATATCTGACCCATCTATTGTTTTCATAAGCTACACAGTTGTATCGATCTCCATCCGAGCAAACCTGAATATATTACCATTGGACTTGTTTCTGTTAACATAATCTCCTATCTGAAACTTAATGGAACTGAAACAAATTGTATATACTTGACCCTTACCATTGAGACAAGACGGAACTTGGTATATCGATTGTCAGCTTCGCATTGGTATATCACACTAACATCAATCTCAGTCGCCAGAACAGAAGCAGTATCGTATATTTCTCCTGCAGTCTCATTCTTTGTCCACTCAAGTGCAATTGTGAAAACAGATGGAAGATTGTTAATCATACGTTGAACATAGTTTTGTTTCCCACATCCTTCCTTATCACAAGGCATCTTTAAGTTCATCTTGATGACCTTAACGATATTCTCAAATGTAAAATCCTTGAATGCAGACTGCAAATAACCAATAACACTTTCACGAGACTGAATTCTACTTTCAATGTATAAAGGAAGAAAAAAAGAGACTTGCCTTGACTTCTCTGAGTGAACTAGCATTGATGATAAGACCAAAAGAACGTTCAGTCGGATATTCCAAATCCATCTTGCATCGATTGCAAATCTTTTTCGCCACTTCGTATACTTCAAAGTACGAACCCCAGTTAGGCAGAGCCTCCAAGATGTTTAGAAACAGATCAAAAACACTATTTGCTTCCTAAAGCGTAGAGAACAAGAAAACATCATCAAGTCTTGAGAAAGAAGTAATCAACATAGATTTTTAAAAGATGAGAGGTTAGACCAGAGGATGTTTGAGACTTAGATCGTTGAGAAGGAACTCATGAAAAACAGGTTCATCGTCTCTGGAGCTTGCGAAAACGCTAATGTCCCATAGAGACTGCACAAATTCACATTCTTGAATACATAAATCAAATAAACAAGATCGACAAAAACAGATTCTTTTTTGGTTTGTGAAGATTCCGAAACCTTGATTATCATATTAAGAGCTGAAACACAAGTGGCGTTTCGTTTCCCTGCATCGTTTTGCATTACTGGTCGATCTCTGAACAATAGATAAGCACCAAGAAGACGAAAATGTATGAGAAAAGCATAAATATACTTCGGAAGATGAGGATTAAACTACTTACGGATCCATCTCAATGATCGAAAGGAAAAACTTCTTTATTTGAATATGATTTTCCCAGAGAGAACGCAACAATGGAGATTTTCTTTCTGAATTTTCTCGAGAAAATTAAACGGCAGAGAAAGAAAATGGGAAAGAAGACGAAAGGCGAGGACTTTTACTTATAGGGTCAGAGTCGGTTAGTTTGTTCTCACGTGATCCTCACGTGATATATATATTAAGAAGCTTTGTGAATTGTGATCTTTTTTTTTTTTTGTCAAATGTGAATTGTGATCTTATGCTACAAGAAACCCCTATCTTTTGAAAATTTGTTATGAATTAATCTTTTATTATAAAAAAAAAGTCAAAAAGATTAAAACAACTAAAACGACACCGTTTTGAAACAGAAGAAAGGTTAAAAAAAACGAGCTGGGCCAGTCATGTAGCTTTAGGCCCGTCATATAAAAATAGTATCTAAACCCTACAAGTCACTCACAGGACAGAATCCCTCAAAGCTCTCTCCTTGTTCGTCTCTCTCTCTTTGCTTCAAGGTGACGCAGAATTCCGTCGAAGGCTCTCTCTCCATCTCCCTCAAGGTTTGTCGAGTTCTTTCTATAGATCTCTATGTTGTTTGGGAATTCTAAAAAAATCTTCTCTTATGTTAAATTGTGTAGAGAAAATGGGTTCAAATGCATCAGACTCTGCGATGTTGAAGAGTTGGAGAAAGACTCCTCCTCCTTCTTCTTCTCTTGTCAGAATTTCTCAGAATGCTAACGACAAATACGAATCTCCTCCTTTCTCTTCCGGTGGACACAACTGGTATGTGATCTTCGCTAAAGTTTACATCTTTCTTCACTAAAGTTCACATCTTTCTTCGCTAAAGTTTACATCTTTCTTCGCTAAAGTTCACATCTTTCTTCGCTAAAGGTCACATCTTTCTTCGCTAAAGTTCACATCTTTCTTCGCTAAAGTTTACATCTTTCTTCGCTAAAGTTCACATCTTTCTTCACTAAAGTTCTCATCTTTCTTCACTATAAACATGTATAAGTAAGAAATGTTTTCCTTTTTGTAAAACTCAGGAGATTGGTTGTTTACCCAAAAGGAAACGAAGAGGACAATGGAAGTGGCTTTGTTTCAATGTATGTGGAGTGTCTCTCATCAACAACACCACCCGTTGATGTGTTTGCTTATCTCACTTTCTTTGTCTTTAGCGAGGAAGAGAAGAAGTACCTCTCTATTCAAGGTTCGTATGCTCTTACCCTTATCATCACTCTCTTTCTCTCGTATGCATATATATATGGGAATGAATCAGTGATATGTGTATATACATGTTAACATTGTAGATGTTGAAGTAAAGCGTTTCAATTCTTCTAAAACGGTTTGGGGATTGTCAAAAGCTCTTTCGATTGAAACACTCAAAGACCGTGCAAAGGGATTTATCTTGTACGGAGAATTACATGAGTTTGGTGCTCATGTGAAGATTGTTTCACGACCTGTCTCTTTTGGTGAAGATCTCCCTTTTCACAAATTCTCTTGGACTATTCGTGATTTCTCTCTTCTCAGACAGAATGATTGCGTTTCGAAAACCTTTCACATGGGAGAAAAAGATTGGTGAGTCTATCAAAAGTTTTCTTTTCTGATATATTGTTGTATGTGTGTACATTAGTGTTAACTAGCTAACAAGTGGATGTTAATGTCTTACTACAGGACTCTAACTTTGTATCCAAAGGGGGACTCTAGAGCAGATGGCGAGTTATCCCAGCATTTACATTTAACTGACAATGATACTTTATTGAAGGGTGAGCTGATTTTCGTGCGAGTAAACCTGAAGGTTCTAGACCCGCGTGGATCCAATCACCTATCAGTATGGCGTAAGTCGAAAAATATTCATGTTATTATCTCGCAATGTTTATTGTCAGCGCTGATGAATGGGATAAATTAGACATTTTCAATAGGCGCTCTTAACTTATAATGTCAAATGTCCTGCTCCTTTGACTATAAACTAGTGGTTTTAAGTTTATAACTAATGTACTTAACATAGATTTCTTGTTTTTGTAGTTAAAAGTTGGCTCTTGAACTCGAACAAAGCGTGGGGTAAGACCCAATCCATGTCTTTAGATAAAATTCAGGGGGCTTACTTGGACCGTGAAGGTACTTTGGAGGTAGAGATCGAATGTGAAGTTGTTAACTCCATCAAAAACCATCCCTGTTTTTAGGATATCTACCATGCCATGTCTACTACTCTAGGACTTACCTACTCTGTTTGTTGCGTAGAGATTGAAATGTGAAGTTAACGCTCTATATATGTGAAGTTAACGCTCTATCTATGTTTTTAGGATATCTATTAATCTATCATGCATGTCTGAGTCTGACTATTGTATGTCTGTATGACTTTTCATGCGTTTATTAATGATCTTATTAGTTATTTAATGTTTGTTTTGGTATATCATTGCTTTTGGTTTATTTCCTCCTACTTGCCAGTTTATTAAAGATCTTGAAATCTTTTTATGATTCAACTTTTGCATTCTCTTCTTCTATTAAGGTTACATCAAATGCTATAGGGCATATTAGAGTGGACTAGAGATATGATATCACTTAGAAATCAAAAACCATTTATAATAATTTAATTCGTGAACTGACCAAAATCTATGTATCCGAATCAATTTGATAGAAAATACTAGCAAGAACTATGTAAACTTTTTTAAAAAATAATAAAACTACCGGACTTTAGAAGAAAAAGAAAAGTTATATACGAACGGCTACATTCAGTGGTAAACTGGTAATATTTAAATATGGTTTGCTAAAACTCGTTGCACATAAGAAATGGTTGCTAAAACTCAGTTGATGGTATTATTGAGAATTGCTCTAGGATATACGAAAACAATTTAGTAAAATCTATATATACATTTTTGAATCACTTTTAGCAAATAAATCTTGGACTTGGAACTTATTTACAATACAATGCTATTGGCATTTAATGTTTTAAACAAAAAATTTCTCAAATCTAAATATTAATCGATTTTGTTACTAAAATTTAGGAAACTAAAAGAAAAAAATTACAAAAATCATTTAAATTTTTCCTAATTCTTCATTAAAAAAAAAATTTGTTTTAGTTTTATGTTTTATTTTATTTTTTCATATGTTTGATTATGTTTCTTGCCAATCATGTTTGTTCAATACAATATCACTCTTCTTGAGAAGATCGAAATTGATTTTATTTTATTTTGAATCACTTTTTGGAGAGTATGATCTTCCTCTTATAGTAGTTCATATGTAGAAGCCATCCATCACAATTTTAAAAAAAAAAAAAACACTCCCTAAAACTTTCTTTTCTGATTTTTTTATTCCGGCGTTCTAATTTTGTTTTTCTATATACTTTTTTCTAATTTGCAATTGTACAAAATAATTATCACTCCCTAAAACTTTCTTTTCTGATTTTTTTTATTCCGGCGTTCTAATTTTGTTTTTCTATATACTTTTTTCCAATTTGCAATTGTACAAAATAATTATCACTCCCTAAAACTTTCTTTTCTGATTTTTATTAAATTTTGTTCTTTTTCTGGTAAGAATAAATTGTACATGTACTACGTTGATATTGCTAATTCAAATAATATTAACAAAAATGCCCAAATATAGGCTATATTAAAAGAAAAAACAGTTAGTCAAAAACACAGGTATATCAATCCCAAATTATGATTAAACTAAATATTTATTTATAATATTTTTTACCCAAAACAATAAATTTATATATACTAAAAAATTTGAAGTACCTTTTTAAAGTACTTTTGTGTTAGTAAAGTAAGAATTTACAAAGAATGTCATCACATTAAAGTCAAAAAACAATTATTATTTTTGAAATATTATTATTGATATATTTTAAATTTATAAAACATTATTAATTAAAATATCATGAGACGAGTTATATAGCGGGACGGGTTTCGATTAATATAACATGGGTTATATCTATACTTTATTATTTTATCATCACTAATTTTTTTTAGTTACAACATTAATATAAAATTATATAACTTTAATACTAAATTAAAAACCATAAAATTTAATATTTATTATATATATGAATAAAACATTTGCCCCGTGGTGTACCACGGGTTAAATCCTAGTACAAATTAAATGATAATCTCTCTAAACAAAAATTCCATTGTTTAAATTATATATTTAAGAATCAGCTATCATGCTTAAATTTCATGTTTACAAATCATCTATCATTCACATAGTTTTCTTATCAATTACACGAACCAAAGAATGATGCTAAGCTTCAATTTCAGGTTCAATTAATCAAAATCCTTTTTGGAGATATCGAAAATGTCCATCAAACCAACACTTTTAAAACAAACCAGGCCAGCTTTGTAGCTTTAGACCCATTCTAACACATTAATTTTATTTTATTTATTAATTTATTTTTGCTTAATAGGCCAGCTGAATTCTCACACCTACACCGTTAGCAAGCTTCACTGTAGTTTGCTTAATAGAAGTCATGGTGTCAAACAAACTTTTATCATATGTAACATGGTGTGTAACACCAGTATCTATAACCCAAGTATTCATATTCACTATCTTGTCAGATATAGAATAGAAATATGATTAATTCTCTGTTGATAATGAACAAAAGATGGAAGGGAAAAGAGTACCAATGACTTGACATGCCATAGGATTGATGCCTAAAACAGCTGAAGTAGAAGGTATCTCAGTGAGTGTTGCAGTAGAACTACTAGCAGTAGTACCAGTTTTCTGAGGCTGCAACTTTGAATTGAGATAAGATACCAAGTGCTGAAGCTGTTCTAGACTGAGAGTCTGTTCAATCTCTAACACGGATTCAGTGAGAGCAAGATTTGCTGAAGCATTAGGTGTGTAGAACTTCTGAGTGGGGTTTTTTCTTTGACTTTTAGGTTTCCATCCAAGAGGATAACCATGAATCTTATAGCAAACATCCACTGAGTGACCATTCAAACCACAATGTGTACAACTAACTCGAGATTTCAAAGATCTTTTAGGTTGATAAGCATTCACCTGAGCTTTTATCTGGAAGGCAAAAGGAGTAGAACGACTGACGTTTCTTGTTCTCTGAAATTCATCAGACTCTAACATGTTATACATATCAGAAAGACTAGGTCGAGGTTTGATGTTAAGGATATGTCCTCTGATATTAGCAAAGTCATCATTCAATCCCATGAGAAATTGAGTGATACGTGTGGTCTCATGATCATCCAAGATCTTCAAGACCCGAGAGCAACGACATCCACCATTTTCCATCAGATTCTTAGTACATGCTAGTCGTTCCCAGAGAGTAATCTTCTTAGTGTAGTATTCAGAGAGAGTCAAATTGTCCTGGCGCAATGAGTTAATCTCTTGTTCCAAATTATAGATCTGAGGAATATTACTTTCAAGAGTGGAATCAAGACGTACGAAGAGAGAACTAAGTGACTGGTGTCAAGTGTGGTTATAATAGAAGAAGTTGATGTCAAGAAGAAGCTGTCTAATACAACCAAAGTAAGGAGAAGAGAATTGTCGGAGTTTATTTGATAAGAAAGGAAATTATCAAGTACTCGAGACTAAACAAACCACGAGAAGAATCAGGGATGAGTAGGGCTACATCAGGAGATGAAGACTTGAAGCAGAGACTGAACGGAGAGTGGTATTTAGGAGAGATCATGAAGTATTGAAGAAGAACAGATGGATCGAAGCGAGTGAATGATCTTGTCACCAGTTAATGATCTAACACTCAAAGGAGATCTTAAAAGAAGAGAGACAAGGAGAGAGTTAGAGAACAGCGATACGAGATATGATCAACCGAAAGCATAGAGGAGATCAGAGGAACTAGCCATAATCTAGTAGAATTCGGAGACGAATTCTTTTAAGGGGAGGAGAATGTAATACCCCTGACTATGACTAGAAATCAGACGGAAGGCCGCGAACGTAGAAGTTCGACCGTGACTTAGAAAATTTTTCGGAAAGAAAAATTGAATAAAGCCGTGGGTAAATCATCAAACTTTACCGGAAGGATCGAAGACTGAAGGAAGTTTACCGTAGATGTTCAAGATCAGAGTAGTAGTGAATTGAGAATTTATCGGTTAACGCTAAGTATGAAGAAGACTAGAATCGGCTACAGCATTGGGCAGTTAAGGCTATCGTCGAAAATTATATTTTCACCAAGGAGATTTATTTACGGGAAATTGGTTGATGGAAAGATCAATTTTTCCGAGGAAAATGAAAGAGTGATGTTACGTGGAGAAAGTTTTTATCGGAGGAAATCAATTTTAGCGAAGAAAGAGTAATTTTGGGCCGAGCCAAGCAAGCGGTGATCGAACGGAATCGGATACGGAGACAAAAAGATTTAGTGGAGTAATTAAATGACTTAGTCATTTATTTTTAGATTTGTCGAAGTGGAATAGGTAATGATCATTGTGAGCGAACGGTGGTCGGAGAGCTCTCGGTACGAGCGTGTACCGTGAGCGAATGGAACGAGTGGTCGTGGAGGCCATGTCGTAGACGTGCTTGTGGCATAAGCAGCTGTGCCACGAGCTGGAGTGTGTTTTGCGTGAAGCACCACACGCTCGGATAAGGATAAACATGGATAAAGATAAGGATAAGCCTTATCTTTTCCTTAGCTTGCACGCCAAGCAACCGTAGCTTGTACTCCAAGTTACTATAGCTTGCTCCCCAAGTTTCCCTACCCTATATAAACCCACGAGATCCCATTCATTATTTCTCACACCAAAAATCCACCTTAAACCGTTAGTTACTTCGAGAAGCTTGTCGGAGTCCGAGTCGGGTAGAAGTTGGTCGAGTCGAGAGTTGTAGTCGGGTAATCCGGTAAGTAGTTCCGCCTTTAGTTTTTTATTCTTTTTAGAATATTTTTTCTAAATTTTGTTTTCGGTCCGACGCTTAGATCCATCGTTAGTACGCGTTGGAGATAGCTCGGTCGGATAAAAATTATTAGGCGGTCAAGGGTAGAGTTTTATTCTCTCGACAATAAGGCCAAGGTGAGTTCCGTAGCGAGTGTAGTAGCACACGACTAGGTTTTATTTTTGGGTTTATGATGGTTAGGCATGAGGTTGCATTTTTATACTTAGTATAAATTATGCATAAATTATGGTTAGCTGGTTATATGTTTTGACGTATAATTGGGTTGATTATTTTAGATAGATCTCGCATTCTTGCTTGATTTATTTCTGGTAGTTGCATGATGTTGAATATAATTGTTTGGGTGTTCGTAATTTTTATTACGAATTTAAATTATTAGCAAGCATGTTAGGTTGTTTGATTGTTGAATGATTGATTGTTGTTAGTTAATCTTGCATTAGCTCGATTAACATATGTGTAGTAGGTACTTGCTAGTAGATCTTATTACGAGTAGTATTGAGGTTTAATCCGCTCGTAGTAAGTAGTTATTGTAAGTCATTTTTCTTATGACTATAGTATGGAGATGTCTTGATTGTCCCAATAGCTCGGAATGGCTCGCTACCACCCGAGGCTGCCTGACGAGGTAGTAAAAAATTCACCGTAAGAGATGTGATCTCTTATAAACGGTTTGGTTGGGAGAAGGGATGTTTGATCCTTCTAGCCTTTGTGGCTTAGGGTCGGAGAAACGTTGCCTAGTGGGCGATCAGCATCGTATAGGGCCCGTAGAATGAGGAGTCGTTAGCATGCTAGTTGTAGTTTTAGTAGTAGTTCCGCTGCATGTACTCTGTATTGAGTACTTTTGTTTGTATACACTTTTCTAAGTGTATTTGTGTGATTTCTTGTCGAGTATACTCAATCGAGTATACTCGTGTGTTGCATTGATTGCTTGTTTGGAGGTTGGGATTGGGATTATTATTATTTGTTAGAAAACCGGACTCACTGAGTAATCTTAAATTACTCATGATTCAACCTTTTGTTTTACAGGTAACCTTAGTTGGGAGACCAAAAAGGGGAGCACGGACGTTGGGAACCGGTGTAGAGTTTGTTGTCTTTGTAAAATAGGGATTTGTAATAATTGACTCGATTTGAGCCTTAGGCTCGTGATCCCAATCAATTGTAAGTGTTTTCAATGTTTTATTGAATAAAATGAGATTTCTTTAAAAGCCTTGTGTATTACTGATATTAGTCTTGTCCGGACTAACACAACTCGCGGACATGGTACGGGTTAAAAAGCCTTAGGCCGTGTTCGTGAGGAACGACACCCGCGGATGGACTGACCTTGGTACCAGATGTGTTCTAGGAACTCGGTCGGATCGTCTACGGGCGTTGTACGTAACGCTCCCGGATCGTTCTTAGTCCTAGGACGGTTCGGGGGTGTTAAAGGCACCACTTGCGTTGTGTTCAATGCATTGGCAGAATCTTTCCGATGTTTGTTGAACCATTCAGAAAACTTCTCCAATATCGCATCAATCATCGGTAATTGATGGTACTTCCTTACTTCCCTAAACACAGCGTTCATTGGCTCTGCGGAGTTGCTAGTATCTATGTTGTACTTGTCTCCCTCAGCATGACTCCTAGCCCATTTTTCAATCCCAATAGAATTATCCAGATATTCAGCAGCTCTAGGATACCTTCTCCTAAAATCACCATACTGAATGTTGAACTCGGTCTTAGTATATATATATGAGCGCATTCCTTGAATTTGTCAACACCTACGTCCTTGTCCCCAGTCAACTTTGGCCTAAGGTTGTGGGACAAATGCCATATACAATGACCATGTGATGCATTTGGAAACACATCCATCACTCCCTTGATGATGCTTTGATGTCTGTCGCTTATGAAAACCAAACCATCTTCATCCGGTACTACCTTTCTCAACATTCTGAAAAACCAATTCCAACTAGCATGATTCTCACTATCAATTACACCAAACGCAATGGGGTAATGGTGACGATTAGGATCCTGAGCTGTTGCAATAACTAACATCCCACCATATACAGTTTTCAAAAATGTTGCATCAATCACTAACACTTTCCTCATTGCCTTAAACCCTTCAATGCTTGCGCCTAAAGCGATAAATAGGTACTTAAACCTCTCTTCTTCATCCAATTCCATTTCTGTTACTGTCACAGAATTCACCTCTCTTAACATGTGGAGATAAGCAAACAACATCGTGTAGCAAGCTTCAGGGTTCCCACGCATATCACTAACATGTTGTTTTTCCCTCTCAAGGCGGTGGAGTAGGAACAATCCAAACCAAGTCTTCCTTTAACAAGACTCATGATGGTTTTAGGATCCGGTGTTTCCAATTGACCACGGAAGTCCTCATGCAAAACACTTGCTACTAATCGAGGTGTGCCTTTTTGTTTAAAATATCTAGTACTCTCCTCACACCTAGAGCATGTATGCATTTTTTGTGAACTCTTACACTCCAAAAATCAGATTTCTTTATTCTAGCAACTCTTAAATAACATTCACAACCCATGGAAGCTTGACTGCATTCAATCAGAAGTCGCATCGGGTCTGACTTCACACATTTCACACCAAACAAGTTTGCCTTTGCAGCTCTATTAACCAAATCCCATACTGCCTCCTTAGAAGGAAATTCTTGATCTTTTTCCAGATCCATACCATCTTCCCATTCTTTAACTGTTTCCTTACTTAGTTACAGGCCGTGAAAGCTCAACATATTCATGCCTAACATCATTCTCACATGAATCTTCCGTTTGTCGTCGGCGGGGAAATGACGACAGAAATCTCGATTGGAGCGATTCTTCTCTCAGCTCGATTTCATCTCGATTTTTGTTTGTTTTTTGTTTTAAAATTAATTCAATTTCTCCAAATAATTAATTAAGGGTATAAGGGTATAATCCACTCTATGAGTGGCATAGAGACTCTAAAATGGCATGTCTGATTCAAATTTCCGGTTCAGTGGCAAACTAGCCCGTGACTCCCTAAATATAGATAGTGTAACCGATCAAACCGAAGTGAATAAACCAAATTGTTCCTTTAAGCCCAGTAATAAAAAAAAAAAACTACAATGAAGAGATATGGGCTAATGATCGTTTAAGGCCCAACATAATAATAAAACGAGACCTCCTCCTTTTCTCTAATTAACAACGGCCATTAGAAATGACACTCCTCTTTCTTTAGTGGGCCTCTTTCGCCTAATTTTTTTTTTTTTTTCTCCCGTGGAGCGTTATTGATTTTCTCCGGAGATCGTCATCGCCATCGCCAGGTTTTGAATTTTTAGGGTTTCTTTCGATTTTATGTTTATTTCAGATCCAGAGCTCTCTTTTGATTGCGTGATTTTGTGTTTTTCTTAGATTTCCAAATTTCGATTTTACTTTGTTTTATCAAAGCAAATCGATAAAACTCTTTTTAATTTCAAAATTTCATGTTGGTTTTGCAATTTCGTATTTGCGTTTTTCTATTTCGTGAAATTAAAATCACTTTTTTTTTTTTTATCGTTGTGTTCGTCAAAGATTTTACCTTTGTTGTTAGAAATTAGGGTTTCTAATCGAAAGCCCTCTTTTACATCAGTGATTTCTTTAGTGTGAAGGTTTCTTAATTCGTTTACTTACTTTTTGTTTTTGAATGATTTTGGTTCTTGTTAGGGTTTCTGATGAAGACACGTTTTAAAGATTTGTTTACGTTTTTATGGATTTGTAAAACCTCCGCAGATTCAACAACGACGGATTCGATGACTGGCCTGTCACAGAGTTCTTCCTCTCCGATCTCATCAACGCCTTGGCCTCATCATGAGAGCTTCTAGGTACAATTTTTTTTTTCTCCAATTGATATCTCTTTTAATGGTTTCGATTTTGTTTCTTTCGATCTCTGTCAGCTAGAGGCACAAGAAGCTTGGGTATTGCTGCGATGAAGATCAAAGGCTTCTTGTTGCAGAGTTCATGCCAAATGATACTCTTGCTCAGCTTTTGTTCCATCGTATGATTCATCCTCTTTATCTCTTTTTTTGTTTTCACATTTAGCAGTTGGGGAATCTGAGGTTAAAAAGGCTGCATTGTTGGTTTATTTGACCTGATTTTGTGTTAAAGATGGTGTTAATGTATATGCTTGTAGAATCGATATTGATCAGAACTTGATACAAATCTCTGTTTTTTGAAGTTCTGTTTCTGTTGTGATTCACAGAGATAAACCAAACCATGGAATGGTCAGTGACGTTGCGAGCGGCATGTCATATAGCCGAAGCATTAGATTATTGTAGCCATGCAAGTTCTGTTTGATAAGGTATACATTAAAACATATTTCCATGAACGTGCCTATAGCTTCTTAATGATCTATGGATGCTAAACTGTTTTATATTGCTTAATGGATATGTTGAAGGATGATGATGCATGTATTTCCTGTTTCTGTTTAGTGAGGGAGATCATCGATTATGATCAAAGAACAACAGGTAACCAATTCGTACTTCTCTCGTCAGAATGATTATTCATGTTATTCACATCTAAATGTGATGTTTATATTCTCCTTGTAGGAAGTGTGAACCCTGAGACTCTGACATACAGATCTGGTACTATACTTGTGAATCTGCTAACTGGAATGCACATTGCTCCAAGCCATGTAAGTGATTCTGTTTAAGCCCTCTCCTCTCTTGAATTTGTGATTGTAATCATTAGATTCTCTGTCATTGTCAATGTCTTGCAACACAAGCCAAATACAAAAGCGAGTTTTTCTTCAGTTTTAGGGTTTGGTAGATTCGTGATTGTTATTTTACTAAACCTCTCTTTTTCAAAATCAAAAATTCGATTTGGTTTTTCATCAAGCAAATACGAAAGCCTTCTTTTCTTAGTTGTGTTATTGCATCTTAAGGTTTTCAATTTCAAAACTTGCGTCTCGCACTAAAGATTTTACGTTGTTGTTTCAAATTGGGTTTCTGATTGTTTTGTTTCTGCAAATCAAAAGCCCTCTTTTTGCTATGTGTTTTTTTCTTTTTCGAGGGTTTTTTTTTTCTTTTTTTCTTGATTATAGTTTTCTTAAATTTGAAACCTTTTTTGCAAATTCAGAGTTTCGATTGATTTTTTTATATATTTTCGTAAATCAGAAATCCCTCTTTAGAATTCCTGTTTTGTTCTGTTTCGAGGGATTTTTACTTCAAATTTTTGTTTGTCTAAAGTTTTATGTTTTCTTCAAACCCAAAAGAAAGGGACTACACATTATATGATTGTGTATGTCCGGTTTCTAACTTGGGGAGATGTTGCCTATGTTAAACAAGCAGGATGTGATTAAAATCTGTAAGACTTGTAAAATTATATTAGACAAGCAAGATTTTATTGAAATCTGTAAGGCTTGTAAAATTATGTAAGACAAGCATCATTTTGATTGAAATCTGTAAGTCTTGTTAAATTATGTAATGCAAGCATCATTTTGATTGAAATATGTAAGACTTGTCTAATTATTTAAGACAAGCATCATTTTGATTGAAATCTGTAAGTCTTGTGTAATTATGTAAGACAAGCAAGATTGGATTGAAATCTGTAAGTCTTGTTAAATTATGAAAGACAAGCAAGATGAGATTGAAATTTGTAAGACTTTGTCTAATTATTTAAGACAAGAGATTTTGATTGCAATCTGTAAGACTTGTTAAATTATGAAAGACAAGCAAGATGAGATTGAAATCTGTAAGACTTGTCTAATTATTTAAGACAAGCAAGATTTTGATTGAAATCTGTAAGACTTGTCTAACTATGTTCAAAGATTGGATAATTGAATCTAATCGATATATTGCTGGCTGGGCAGCATAACTTCAAGTTTCTGCATAGAACTGCTTTCATTAAGGCTTTTCTAATGATGTCCTAGAAGGATAAATTCAATGATCTGCTTATTGATGGGGATAAAACTTAATGATCTGCTTATTTGATGGAGATAAATTCAATGATCTGCTTATTGATGGGGATAAAACGCAATGATCTGCTTATTTGATGGAGATAAATTCAATGATCTGCTTATCGATTTGGATAAATTCAATGATCTGCTTATTTGATGGGGATAAAACTCAATGATCTGCTTATTTATGGGGATAAAACTCAATGATCTGCTTATTTGATGGAGATAAATTCAATGATCTGCTTATTTATGGGGATAAAACTCAATGATCTGCTTATTTGATGGAGATAAATTCAATGATCTGCTTATTGATTTGGATAAAACTCAATGATCTGCTTATTTGATGGAGATAAATTCAATGATCTGCTTATTTATGGGGATAAAACTCAATGATCTGCTTTAAAACTCAATGATCTGCTTATTGACGGGGATAAATTCAATGATCTGCTTATTGACGGGGATAAATTCAATGATCTGCTTATTGACGGAGATAAAACTCAATATCTGCTTATTGATGGAGATAAACTCAATGATCTGCTTATTAATGGAGATAAATTGTCTTTTATAAGACTTGTCTAATGAATTCAGATTGGGGAATTCAGTTGTATGGATGAAAAAGCATAAAAACATGTAGTTAATCCTTTCTGCCTAGCTCTTGAAGCTATTCCTGTTAGCGAAGGCACATCATTGTGCAACGCTTTATGGGTCAGGCTCGAGCAAGGCACTAAAGACAAAGAGAGAGAGATGACGCACTAAAGGCAAATCAATATACATCTTACTGAGAAATGATATTCATTGGGACATCATGTTCTAATTTTCAATATTCTGCATAAAAAAAAATCTTAACTTGCAGACTGTATCTTTCCCTCTTTTAATCAGCTAAGTGTCTCTTTCGTCTTTTAAAACAAGGTATAATCTTCATAATATTTTTCCTTGATGGATTTTGTAGTTCGTTAATTGATTACATCTTTTGATCACGTAGTCTTTTATAACTATTTGACTATGAGTGATTATTTATCTATTTTTTTTAGCTTCAGAAGACCAAGAACTGGAGTGTGTATACGTGATCGTTCTCAGGTTCAACTTCTCTCCCTCGGTTTGAAATATTATAGTTTGAATACTTATAGTAGTAGCATTTTGGTAAACTCTGGTGCACAAGAAGATTAGATGAATGAACAGGTAGGTATTCGTATCCTATAACTGCTTGTTTATAAGAGAGAATTTAATTTTATATATGAGTCCTATATCTGCTTGTTTATAAGAGAGAATTTCATCCTTATAAGATTTCTTCTCTCTGTCCCCGTTTCAGCAACTTTTGGAGTGTCTCCAAAAGAAAGCTTTGGTTTCTCAGGTACGTCCTCTGTATATTGCTTTGATATGTAATTGTATTAATTAGTGGTTGCGTTTAGCTTCTTGTAGTAGTTGCATGAGTTCGTGTACATAGATAAGATGTAAGCATGAGTTCTTGCAAGTTTTATTTATGTCAAAGACTCTTAATCGTACATTTTTTTTTTGTCAAAGTCTCTTAATCGTACATCTGATATGTTTTTCAAATAAGGCATCTTTGGTGGTAGTGTAGTGTACATGAATTCTTTTATCAATATGATAGTGTTGTTGCTTGCGTTTTAATTGTTTTAGTGGACAATGTTCGATTTTTTAACCGGAAAATTTAGCAGGTTCTTATCAGATAATTTGTTATCCCTTAACCAAAGTTGTGATTCATATATTGTTTATGTTGTTGCAAAGTTGAGATCTCATGATTTTCCAACGTTCAATGATTTCTTTTTGTCTTACTATACTAATTTATGGTTTATATCAAACTTGCAGGAACTAAAGGGTTATTATCTCTCCAAGTCCACGCGATTCTAAACATTTGACTTTGCCATCCACGCGATTCTTCAATGATTTCTTTTTGTCTTACTATACTCATTTATGGTTTATATCAAACTTGCAGGAACTAAAGGGTTATTATCTCTCCAAGTCCACGCGATTCTAAACATTTGACTTTGCCATCCATTTGTGGTCTAAAACCTCATTCTCTTCTTTGAAACCAAAGGTATAGCCTATAATCATCTTGAGGTCCCTACTTACATCTGGTACAGTTTTTTTTTCAGCCTTCAGATATATTTTTAAGCAAAGCATAACTCTTTGATTCTTCAATCAGAGGGCATGATTGGAGCTTTTGTGGCGTGCGTCGTCTTCAACACTCTTATTTCCAAGTAAGTAACTTTCTAAGTTTACTTAAGACATATATGCATGAACGTTTTTAGATATTTTGGTATTGTTGGCTTTGGTTTATTTCTCCTTTGGCTGTGTGTTTTTTTTTTCTAGGTGGATTAATGTTTCCTTTAGAAAACCAAACCTCAATTAAAGCACCCACATCTTTAGAGCACACTGATACAAATAATCGCATAACACGAACACATACACTAAACGTAAACATACACACAAAAGTAACTTTTGTGCTCACACTAATACAAACATAAATGCATTACACGGACACATACTCTAAACGTAAACATAACTTTTGTGCTCACACATGAACTTACTAACTTATTTTAATGCAACACAATTGGAAATGCAATTGTTTATGTTGTATGATGAACGAGTGCTAAACAGAAGTTTATGAAATTACTTACTAACCCTCTGTTTATATAAGAGGCTTATGTACAGTTTTTCATTAGTCTTAAAAGTCTCGGTACGACTTCATTTTTCAATTTGTGACATGGAATCAGAGCCGTGAAAAAGCTCTCTTTCATTCACACATTTTCTCTTTGATTCCTTGGAACTTTTCCAAGAATCACTCTCTATTCTATAATCATATATAGGATTAGAGGTAAGCTTGGCCATTTGGTTACTCGGATCGGTTCCATTCAGATTCGGTTCTTCGGTTCTTGAGATTTCGGTCTCATTCGCGTAATTTTTTGGTTCGGTTTTGGTCCGGTCCTTTCGGGTCCGGGTTGGTTACTTTTTACTCGAAATTATTCAAAAGTAAACTTAAACCCGAAATTACCTGAAATACTTAAAACAAATTGTAACTGTATCAACCAAATATACCCAAATTACCTTGAAATTAGTCATGGCATAATCCGTTTAAACCGAACTCAAAAAACCGATGATTTCGACTTTCGGTTTGGAATTGATTACTGTTGTAAACCGATCGGCAGAATTTTAAATTGATTTTGGTTTTCGAGTTTTTCGGTTCGGTTCATCAAAACCGATCAGTATTTCAGTTAAAGAAGACACCTTATATTAACAGAAAACCCTAGATCTATCACTTCATATGTTTGTTTTCTAATCTCTCCTTCTCACGAACCCTTCTTTTCTCCTCTTCGACAAACCCTCTTTATCTTTGACCTTCTAATCCTTCTTGTTGGTGTCGGATCTCAGTATCCGCCCAGCCCGGAGGGAAAATGGTTTATCGTAAATGGGCCGCAAGATCCTAAATGGGCTGAGAACTGTAAGCGAACTGTAAGAAATGGCTGAGATGTCATAGCCCTTATCGAAGTTGAAGGGCATTCCCCAATGCGTGTAACAGACAAATCTTCCGAGCCATAATGAAGAGACGTTGATTGCAGAGCATTTAATAGTCTGTTATGCGGATTGTAAGTAACGTCTAGGCGCTATTCGCGGCGGGAAAATGGCTGCATTTATGAAATATAGTCTAGGGTTCGCATAAAAATAGTAAGGTGGATGAAAAAATCTTGTAAAAAAACTCTTATCACGATTAATACTATACACTTTTCAACTCTCGATTCATTGCTTTACGATTCGAACGTGCTCATCTCACGAGGCCTAGATCCCCAAATTGTCCACAAATTCTTAAGTGCGGATTCCGACATCATCCATATTTTAGCGCTAGGAGGGGCAGCCCAGTCTCTCACTCTAGAGTATCAATCGAATCGCTATGGCAAACAACAGAGATCAAACCTCTATGCTCGACGAAATCAAGAAGATGCTAACGGATTTGGATGATAAGTCAGATCAACAGCAGCGCACCATCACTGAATTGTCTGAGAAGTTCATATCATTTGAGGAGCGTTCCAACACTTATGCCGACGAATCGACACTCTTATTCAAGGGAATTTGCGAACCTATTAAGAGGGCATTTAGAGTTTTACGACCCTATCCACCCGAACCCTCAAGTTTCTCAAACTGTTGTTGCTGGTGGAGTAATCCGCTACTGCTGTGTCCGGAAGTCACGCCTCTTCCCCATAATCCGGAATGCAACAAGATTTTTCACACTTCAATCCAGAGATCCAAAGCATGCAGAACAAGATCCAAGCAATTAAAGTCCATAAGGCCACCAACTCGGCTCCCGAGGTGGACATGGTAATTGAAGAAACAAATAGAACTCTTTTCACACCTTGCATCTCTGGATTTCGTATCCGAGATACCAGGGAGATAAAACTCCCGAGCTACGGTGGGTCAGGAGATTCGAAGGAGCATCTTACCTTTTTCCGAGACTCTACGGGACGTGTACGCCTTGAACCGCATGAAGATGATGCATGACCCTGTAAATTGTTTGTTGAGAACCTTTTCCGGACCGACCCTCTCATGGTTCACTCAGCTCGAAGAAGGATCGATCGGTAACTTCAATCAGCTGTGACATGCTTTCGTTAAGCAGTATGGTTACTTCATCAAGCATGCAGTCACTAATGCTCAACTTTGGAACCTTTCCCAAGGGGTAACTGAGCCACTTCGTGTCTACATTTCGACATTCAAGGAAATCATGGTTCAGATTCCTAGATTGTAAGATTCAGCATCTTTATCAGCTTTTAAAAATGGTTTAAGGCATGAGTGCCGCTTTTGTAAAGAATTGAACGTTAATCGACTTACAACAATCCTAAACGCACTTCATCGTGCAACGAATTGGATCAATGCCGAGGAAGAGATCCGATTGCTTATTGCTCCAATTGCTTATTACTAATTTCACAAGATGAATGAGCACGCTACTAAAGATTGCAAAAGGTTGGGGCGGCTCCTGGCATCTAAATTTGCGGCTGACAAGATCACTGAGGTTGATGTCTCGGAGCTCAAGTAAATGCAAGCCCATAACCAAGTTGTAGTAATCGAAGAACCTTCACCTCCTAGTAAGAAAGCTAAGACGGCTCAAAGTCCGAACAGTCCAAAGATCCCAAAGAAAAGAATCGAAATGATTATGGGTGGATCAAAACTGTTCCGTGATTCGATCATTGCTATCAAACATCATTAGCGTAAAGCGACCTCGCCATAGGTTACACGAGCCAAGCTAACCTGCTAAGAGTTACCCTAGATAACGTTTAAAGAAAGTGAAATGGATGGTTTGGACAAGCCTCATGACGACGCATTGGTCATAATGCTCGACATAGGGCATTACGAGGTATCACAGATTTTGGTGGATATCGGGAGTTCGGTTGATATGATTTTTTCCTGGATACTTTAACTAGAATGGGTGTTTTGAAGCCATATATCAAGAGACCCCCAAGTCCTCTACTCTCCTTCACTAGTGAAGCTTTAATGTCATTGGGAAGAATTATACTGCCTGTATCAGCTTGAGGAGTTGTGAAATGGTCGAGTTCACAGTTTTCGACCGACCAACGGCTAACAATATCATTCTGGGAACCCCATGATTATTTGAAATTAAAGTAGTACCTTCAACATATTATCAATGCGTGAAGTTTTCTACGAAAACTGGGGTGGTGCAAATTCTGGGTAATCAATGAGATCTCGCACAAGCACAATGTGGATCCTACTTTCAAACCTGTAAAACAGAAGCGAAGTAGTCAAATTACTCGACGCCGGTCTAATTTGCAAAGTTCAATATCCTGACTGGCTCGCAAATCCTGTAGTGGTTAAAAAGAAAAACGAGAAGTGGCGAGTCTGTGTAGATTTTATTGATCAAAACAAAGCTTGCCCTAAGGACAGCTTTCCATTTCCTCACATCAACCGCCTTGTAGAATCCACAACTGGTCACGAGATGCTATCTTTCATGGATGCTTTTTCAGGTTATAATCAGATTTTGATGAATCCGAAGGATCAAGAAAAAACATCTTTCATTACGGTTCGCGAGACCTATTGCGATAAGGTCATGCCTTTTGGCTTGAAAAACGCTGAAGCTACGTACCAACGTCTAGTAAACCGAATGTTTCAGGATCTCCTCGGAAAAATTATGGAAGTCTTTGGTTTTGACTTTGCACATGGGGCATTTAAAAGAATGTTTTGCCATTTTGAATCAGTTCAGAATGAAGTTGAATCCGTCTAAATGCACATTTGTTGTACCTTCGGAAGAGTTCTTGGGATATATAGTCACGGAGCGCGGAATCGAAGCAAATTCAAACCAACTCAACGCGTTTCTTACTAAACTTCTCCAAGCAACATCTGCAAGGTTCATCGTTTCACTGGGCGGGTTGCGGCCTTAAACAGATTCATTTTCAGGTCAAACGATAAATGCCTTCAATTTTATAACTTGCTTCAGAAGGGAAACAAGGGTTTCACCTGGGATGAACAGTGTGAGGATTCTTTCAAGGATTTCAAAACTTTTTTTATCGAAACGTCCAATTTTAGCCAAACGGGAGTTCGCATAGTAGCTTTTCTTCTACATTTTGGTTTTGGATAGCGTATTAAGTGGAGTACTCGTTCGTAGCGAAGAGAGACCAATCTTTTACATAAGTAAATCATTCACTTGAGCTGAGTCGAAATACCCTATGATGGAGCGAAATTAAGGCCATTTTTTCAAGTATCATATGGTTGTTGTTTTAACCACGCAACCACTTCGTACGATCATGCACAGTCCCAATCAATCAGGCTAAGTGGGCTATCGAGCTCAGTGAATATGGCATCAAGTTCCGAACTAGGACATGTGCTAAATCCCAAGTACTCGCTGATTTTTTTAATCGAACTCCCACTAGCATCCTGTGAAGCAGAAATTATAAAAGTCCTCTTGGTTCTCCACGTTGATAGTGCCTCCTCGAATCAAGTAGCTGGAGTCGCGATCCGATTAAAATCACCTAGCGGAGAGGTTATCGAGCAATTGTTCCGTCTCGCATTTGATGCCTCCAATAACGACGCATATTACGAATCTCTACTTGCCGGTTTAAGTTTGGCCGTCAGAATAGGGGTTACCAACCTAGAAGCTTTCTGCGAATCGCAGCTCCATGCTAATCAGTTTTCAGGAGAGTATGAGGCAAAGGACAGTCGAATGGTCTTGTGTAACCACCCGACTGTCCCTCCCAGTGGGCCCCACGTCTTCTCTCAGGCCCATGGGTCCACCCTTGTTCGACGGCCGGTCCGCTACGTCCGGAAGACTTTAAAGACTTGTTTACCGACTCTACAAATCACCACATGATCTTTTCCTGTGTTTTGTCCTCACTCACACAGTTCCGAAAATCACTTCCCGAAAGGTCACCCATCCTGAAATTGATCCAGCTCAAGCACGCTTAAGTGTAGAGTTCTCTCAGGACAGTTGATCGAAAAGATAAGTGCACTTTGGTGACATAAGTGGCCAAATCAATTCTTTTAAACCTCTCCGCATGCACCACCACATTCCTGAAACCGGGGGTGTTACATCTTGTCCGAGAACTATCATCTAGATTCTAAAGATTTGAACTCTCTAGAATTCCACGAGCATAAAACTCAGCATTAGATGCTCTGGCCGCTCTCACCTCAAGCTCCGAAGTAATAATAACTAGGTTGATCCCAGTCGAAGTCATTGAACGACCAAGTATTCATGATGCGGAGTTAAATTTTGTTACTACAAGAGTAATGCGCAGATGTTGGATTTTGGTGAAGTTACTCAAAAAGCTATGAATCCCGAGCCACTTCCTTTGGCAGTCTTACATCCTCTAAGATCATCTAATCCTGAACCTGCGGAACCGGTACCGCCGCCTCATGTCTAGGGGGCAGACTAGAGGATACCTATCCAAGAATATATCCTTAATGGCACTCTTCCCGCATAAAAGTGGGAAGCTCGAAAATTGAAAGCCACGAGTGACCGCTTCAATATTTTTCTGACGACATCTGTATCGATGAAATGTCTAAGGTTCTTATGCAATATGTATCTTCAGGGAGCAAGTTCGTAGTGTCATCAAAGAAATACATGATGGCATTTGCGGTAATCATTCCAGAAGTCCGTCCTTAGCAATTAAAATCTAGAAGTACAACTATTGTTGGCCAACTCTGATCACGGATTGCGATTTATGTTTAGAAGTGAGAACAGTTACAAAAGCATCCTCCTTTTATCCATTAACCCACTTAACATTTGTCTTCGATATCCGCACCTTACCCATTTACGAGGTGGTATATGGATATTGTTGGGCCTCTTCACAGATTTACACACGGAGTGAGCTTGCTTCTGGTTTTAATCTATTATTTCTTGAAATGGGTAGAGGCAGCAACCTGCACAAACATAGCTCATGTCCAAGTTTAGAAGTTCGTATGGCAAGAAATCATCGGCAGACACAGTTTGCTTTATGAAATTGTTATTGTAATGGCTCGCTGTCCATCTCCAATCAGTTCGAGTCCTTCTGCGAAACTTGGAGAATTAGACTTAGCAAATCTACACCTCGCTATCCACAAGGAAATGGCCAAGCCGAAGGCCCGAAGCCATGACCAAAACAATCCTTGCAAATTTAAAAAAGAGGCTCAAGGAGCATAAGGGTGCTTGTTTTAACGAGCTGCAAAGCGTCCTAAGGGCCATCACAACCCCGGATAGAAATGAAGTAATCTATATTACTCCTATGCTCCGGGTTCCTTTTCCACATCAACGGACCACATCGCAGCGATCTCATGTCCATTCAGAGTGATTCGATTAGTCCTGGACTCGCCGATAAGCAATTCTTCTTTGGGAAGAGTTGCATCCTTCGCTTGTACGGGACTAATGTCAACCTGAAGATGAGCAAATTCAAGAGAGACGACTTTTAGCGCACTCACCTCGGCAACCTTTTGGGCTGCTTTTTCTTCGTCTCTCCTGACAGTTCTGAGCTCCTGATCAGTATCAATGATTTCCCCACTCTTGATCTCTTTGAGAAGCTCGTAGTTGGCTTTCGTCTCTGCAGCCCATAGGGCGGCGGGCTCGACTTTGCTTACTTCGTTGAGGAAAGTCTCGTACTAAAAAGTGCTCGCGAAAAGCCACTTTTTCCTTTTTCTTCGCGGCTTTGATATCCTCGTCGTGCCTCTCTTCGATAAGCTTGCATTGGGCCTCGCACTCTTCCAGCCTCTAAGTACATATTCTTACCCTAAAGCTTCTTGGACAAGTCCAGATTTGTAACCTCCAGCTCGTTGTAGCCAGCCTCCGCCTTCTTCATCATATTCTTGATCTGATTCGCCTTGTTGACTGCTCTCGCGTTCTTTTCCTCGATGATCTTGTGCTCTCGAACCTCCTTCTCCAGGTCAGCAATTCGACCCTGCAATGAATTAATTTCCCTAGAATGGGAGTTCGCAATCTGGTCCTCATGACTTGCGGTGACAAGAAGAAAGTAAACCGGGATCTTATTACCTTTCCATGTTTGCCGGCAAAGCGGAAGTACTTTCTCAATTGATGTCCTTGAGCTTGCTGAATGGGGGGGATTACCGACCGGGGGGGGGGGGGAGTATACCAGAGGATGGGCTTTCTTGGATGATTCTTTAGGTTTGTCTTTACCCGATCTCGTAGGTTTATACCAGAGGATCCCCCATCTAAATTCTTCGGATCCAGAGTTCTTGATATATCCGAAGAGCGAGATGGGCTCGAAGTTTTCCCTTTGGTTGATAGTGTTTTACCCTTATTCTCTCTGAGAGCTTGATACATCGCTGCTTTGTGTTGCTCCTCTCCTTGGCTCTCCGAGCTCTCTCTTTATCTAGATTCTTCTTTTCGCGGCACAATGGTGGAAACATGTCTGCTTGCGGTAGGAGAGGGTGGGGAAGAGGTGATGCAACAACTAGGTCTGTCCTCGAGCGGATTCATTTTCCCGATCTCCTGATTCTTTTACAAGTGAAGGAGTCCTAGGCAATCTGATTGTTATAGAAGGCGACTAAGTGTTGGGAAAAAGTATGGGACGCGAACCTTGCTTGAACTTAACTGCAAGAGAAAGTGTAAAACCCAAGTCAGTCCGCATAGAAGAAATCATAAATGCAGTTATACCAGAGGATGGGCTTTCTTGGATGATTCTTTAGGTTTGTCTTTACCCGATCTTGTAGGTTTATACCAGAGGATCCCCCATCTAAATTCTTCGGATCCAGAGTTCTTGATATATCCGAAGAGCGAGATGGGCTCGAAGTTTTCCCTTTGGTTGATAGTGTTTTACCCTTATTCTCTCTGAGAGCTTGATACATCGCTGCGTTGTGTTGCTCCTCTCCTTGGCTCTCCGAGCTCTCTCTTTATCTAGATTCTTCTTTTCGCGGCACAATGGTGGAAACATGTCTGCTTGCGGTAGGAGAGGGTGGGGAAGAGGTGATGCAACAACTAGGTCTGTCCTCGAGCGGATTCATTTTCCCGATCTCCTGATTCTTTTACAAGTGAAGGAGTCCTAGGCAATCTGATTGTTATAGAAGGCGACTAAGTGTTGGGAAAAAGTATGGGACGCGAACCTTGCTTGAACTTAACTGCAAGAGAAAGTGTAAAACCCAAGTCAGTCCGCATAGAAGAAATCATAAATGCAGTTATACCAGAGGATGGGCTTTCTTGGATGATTCTTTAGGTTTGTCTTTACCCGATCTTGTAGGTTTATACCAGAGGATCCCCCATCTAAATTCTTCGGATCCAGAGTTCTTGATATATCCGAAGAGCGAGATGGGCTCGAAGTTTTCCCTTTGGTTGATAGTGTTTTACCCTTATTCTCTCTGAGAGCTTGATACATCGCTGCTTTGTGTTGCTCCTCTCCTTGGCTCTCCGAGCTCTCTCTTTATCTAGATTCTTCTTTTCGCGGCACAATGGTGGAAACATGTCTGCTTGCGGTAGGAGAGGGTGGGGAAGAGGTGATGCAACAACTAGGTCTGTCCTCGAGCGGATTCATTTTCCCGATCTCCTGATTCTTTTACAAGTGAAGGAGTCCTAGGCAATCTGATTTTTATAGAAGGCGACTAAGTGTTGGGAAAAAGTATGGGACGCGAACCTTGCTTGAACTTAACTGCAAGAGAAAGAGTAAAACCCAAGTCAGTCCGCATAGAAGAAATCATAAATGCAGTTATAAAGGAATTTCTGGTCTTCCCCTATTTCTAACTACCATTGCGAGCGTTCCAGTCCAAAACCAAGTAGCATGTACATTCACCATTGTTCCTTCCTCCATTGTTCGTCTTTATCTAGGAAATTGTCAAAAACTTTGAACTGTTTCCAAGGTCCGAGATAAAAGGTTTCTTTTGTTTGTTTCCTCTTCATCGTGTACAAATAATAAAGGTCGGAAAGAGATAGAAGGTAGCCGCTTTCTTTGGCTGAAGTTTGACGGCATAAAACAATATAGATAACATTTGGGCACAACTTGGGAAGAGAAACTCCGAGCTCGATAAGCAGATCCAGGAAGGTGAAGTACTTCTTTTGGGATTTCGCATCCTCCTCTTGTTATAATTAGCTTCCACGAGCCAAGGATGGACGGAGTCTATTTCCCAAATTGACCTTCCAGAACGGTTACCTCTTTCTGAGCTCGCTTCAGAGCCATAACAGTTATTAGAAATTCAAGGCGAGGACATAGATCTAGAAATATGTTTTAAGGAACAAAGTAAGAACACTTTGGAGGTTCCCAGGAGTTCCGACGAACAGACGTATGCTTTTTCCCTAAGAAACGAAAGGATACCGATAAGATCTGAAGAGATACGATGATGACAGTGAGAATTCCTGACCCACGCTTGAAAATTTAATGAAGTCTATGAGAATTCCTGACCAAAAACCGTCGAGAGATCTCTAAAAACTAAAACTAAAGCAAACAGCAATCTTAACACCTATTCTAAAGGAGAGTCAACCTAGTTCTCTAAAACGATTTAAGAAAAATAAAAGGAGAAGAAGGGAAGAAGGTTACCTTTTAAAGACGAAGATGATCTGTAGCAATGAAGTAGGTGTGGAACCCAAAGGGTCCTTTGGTTTTTATACGATTAGTTTTGACCGACTGGGCGGCAAAAGAAAACCCTAGGATCCCAAAGCCTCGAAATCTTTCCGAGGAAATCCCAAGATTTGCGGGATTAACCTCCCTTACTTTCACTACGGAGAGTTTATAGTGCATTTAAGTCCCCCAAAGTTATGCACTTCAGATAACTTGGGGGCAAACTGTTGGTGACGGATCTTGGTATATGTCCAGCCCGGAGGGAAAACGGTTTATCGTAAGTGGGCCGCAAGATCCTGAATGGGCCGAGAACTGTTAGCGGACTGTAAGAAATGGGCATTCCCGAATGCGTGTAACGAACGAATCTTCCGAGCCGTAATGAAGAGACATTGATTGCAGAGCATTTAATAGTCTGTTCCACGGATTGCAAGTAACGTCTGTTCGCGATTCGCGGCGGGGAAATGGCTGCATTTATGAAATATAGTATAGGGTTCGCATATAAATAGAGAGGGGTCTGTATTGTACGGTGGTCAAAAAATCTTGTAACAAAACTCTATTACGATTAATACGAAACACTTTCAACTCTCGATTCATTGCTTTACGATTCGAACGTGCTAATCTCACAAGGCCGAGAGCCCCAAATCGTCCACAAATTCTTAAGTGCGGATTCCGACATCCACACTTCTTCATTCTTATCATTCTTCCTTCTTCTTCTCCACCTTTTTGTTTCGTATGTGTCTTCTGTCAAGCTGCCGCAACATCGATCTCTTCGGCATCTACTTTAGCGGCAACGATTTCATGGTTCTCTACATGGTTTTTTGAGAATTGAGAAGATTCTTATTTGCTCTTTTTTTTTTAATCTGATGGTTTGTGTATTTGGCAATATGCAGAGTTCAAGGAGTTGCAGAGTTATAGTGAAGGTCTTTATCATGCTTCACGTTTTGGATTTGTAAGGACAAATAGGAAGACGCAAAGTAAATAACATGACCAATTCACAGACGCAGTTGCTAATAATCACAAGGGATCGTGTTGCTGACTTACAAATTTTGAGGAAACAACGAAAAGTAAAGGTTTCGGAATTATTGTTTACTCTAAAACTAACTTTAAACTCTAATTCGAACACCAATTTACCAAGTTTCAAATGGTTAATCTTTTTACTTTAAAATTTTGTAGAAGAAGTATCCTTTCAAGTAGGAGAACGATTCAAGGGGGGAGTTGTCAATAGGAAAAAAAAAAAAGAACATTCCACCTCGGTGAATTAATCACTCATCTTTTTTACCGGTGGAGATTGTTTTAACGATGAGTTAGTAAATGGTAATTGTCATGTCATAAGCAAGGAGCGCCTTAATTATAGAAGGTCAGAAAGACTAGATGGTCGTTGGTGATTCATGAACCAATTTTAGAAATTTTATTTGTATATTCTACAAGTGTATGAAGCTTAAATCACATTTTAGATAAAGAACGAGAATGACTACACCCGATTGAGCTCAATTATTAAAGGGGAAAAATGTCGGAAAATGCGCGAACTTTCAAATAGGAGAAGAAGTATCCTTTCAAATGCGCGAACTTTCAATTATTAAAATTTTGTAGAAGAAGTATCCTTTCAAGTAGGAGAACGATTCAAGGGGGGAGTTGTCAATAGGAAAAAAAAAAAAGAACATTCCACCTCGGTGAATTAATCACTCATCTTTTTTACCGGTGGAGATTGTTTTAACGATGAGTTAGTAAATGGTAATTGTCATGTCATAAGCAAGGAGCGCCTTAATTATAGAAGGTCAGAAAGACTAGATGGTCGTTGGTGATTCATGAACCAATTTTAGAAATTTTATTTGTATATTCTACAAGTGTATGAAGCTTAAATCACATTTTAGATAAAGAACGAGAATGACTACACCCGATTGAGCTCAATTATTAAAGGGGAAAAATGTCGGAAAATGCGCGAACTTTCAAATTTGGGACAAAAAAAGCATGAACTTTTCAAATGTCATTTAAATCATTAAGTTTAGTTTGACTTTTGATAAAATGGTTAAATTTTCGTTGATCTGGCCATTTCGGACATGTCGTTAAATTTCCGTTAACGAGACGATGACGGGGTTAACTTTCCGTTAGAAATCTCCGTTTAATCGAAACGACGTCGTTTTGAATTGTTCTTATAATTTTATGAAAGTTGTTTTTTTATATACTTCCAATCTAACTATAAATATCACATCAATTCAAAACGACGTCGTTTCGATTCAACGGAGATTTCTAACGGAAATTTAACCCCGTCAGCGTCTCGTTAACGGAAATTTAACGACATGCCCAAAATGGCCAAGTCAACAAAAATTTAACCATTTTATCGAAAGTCAAACTAAACGTTATGATTTGAATGACATTTCGAAAGTTCATGCTTTTTTTGTCCCAAATTTGAAAGTTCGCGCATTTTCCGACATTTTTCCCATTATTAAAGTCATTTATTTTTTTTTTAAAACATCATATTACACTATATGAAGAAACTTGAGTATCAAGAAAATGCAGCTGTTGGTTAACAGAGTTCAATAACACTGTTAGTCGTAAAACAGAGTCATTAACAGAATTGTTAACAGAGTCGTTAAGATATTTTGTATAGAGATTAGCTGTAGTATATAAGCAATTGTACAGTCTAACTTTCAGATTAATGAGAAAGCATTTCATTTGAGTAAACTCTAATATGGTATCAGAACATTAAATTCTCTCTCATTCAAAAGTTTGTTACACGCGTAACTTTCCGGGAAAACACAACTTTTCTGAGAAATTTTTTTTTCTTCTTCTGGATTCTCTTGAAGATTTCACTTCAGCTTGTCGTGTTCAGCTTTCTCATCGCTAATCATCGAATCAATGGCGAAGAAAGGAACCAAGCAGCTCAGAAATCGTTCAGTTAGTCAGGATTCCGATGAAGACACTTCGATCGTTCATCGATCAGCTCCAGCTCACACCTCCGTGACTCGTCTTCCACCAGATTCCGATTCGATCGATAGCCATCACAATCTGTTCTACTTACACTCCGAGACTCTTACTGGTGAGAATTACAATTCATGGATCATTACTATGAAAACTAGTCTAGAAGCAAAGAACAAGATAAGTTTCGTCGATGGATCTCTTCCACGACCTCTTGAACCTGATCCGATTTACAAGATATGGATTTGTTGCAATAGTATGGTGAAAGCTTGGATTCTAAATGTGGTTTCAAAACAGATCTATGATAGTACTCTTTATTTTCATGATGCTGCTGGAATTTGGGATGATTTACACAGGCGATTTCACAAAAGTAAACTTCCTCAGATCTATAATTTGGAACAAGAGATTAACTCATTGCGTCAAGGCAATTTGACTCTCTCTGAGTACTACGCTAAGAAGATTACTCTTTGGGAACGACTAGCATGTACTAAGAATCTGATGGAAAATGGTGGATGTCGTTGCTCTCAGGTCTTGAAACTCTTGGATGATCATGAGACAACACGCATCACTCAGTTTCTCATGGGATTGAATGATGACTTTGCTAATATCAGAGGACGGATCCTTAACATCAAACCTCGACCTAGTCTTTCTGATTTGTACAACATGTTAGAGTCTGATGAATCTCAGAGAACAAGAAACATCAGTGGTTCTACTCCTTCTGCATTCCATGTGAAAGCTCAGGTGAATACTTATCAGCCTAAAGGATCGTTGAAATCTCGTGTTAGTTGTACACATTGTGGTTTGAATGGTCACTCTGTGGATGTTTGCTATAAAATTCAAGGTTATCCTCTTGGATGGAAACCTAAAAGTCAAAGACAAAACACTAGTTAGAAGTTCTATACACCTAATGCTTCCGCAAATCTTGCTTTCACTGAATCCGTGTCAGAGATTGAACAGACTCTTAGTCCAGAACAGCTTCAGCACTTGGTATCTTATCTCAATTCAAAGCTACAGCCTCAGAAAACTGGTAATATTGCTAGTAGCTCTATTACAACACTCACTGAGATACCTTCTACTTCAACTGTTTCAGGCATCAACCCTATGGCATGTCAAGTCACTGGTACTATTTTCCCTTCCATCTTTTATTCATTGTCACCAGAGAATCAATCATATTTCTATTATGTGTCTGACAAGATAGTGAATATGAATACTTGGGTTATAGATACTGGTGTTACACACCATGTCACATATGATAAAAGTTTGTTTGATACTATGACTCCTATTCAAGAAACTACATTGAAGCTTGCTAACGGTGTAGGTGTGAGAATTCAGGGATGGGGAACTATTAAACTCAATGACAAGCTCATACTCAATGATGTCTTGTTTATACCTTAATTTAAATTTCATTTGTTGAGTGTGAGTTCTCTGACTGCTGTGATTAAGTGTGGTTTGTGGTTTGATTCTACTGGTTGTGAAATTCAGGATCTTACAAAGGGATTGATGATTGGCAGAGGTAATCTACATAACAAGCTCTACTTCCTGGATTTACAGTTTCAACCTTCAAAACAATCTACTCCAACATTATGTGTTACAGTCAAGACTCATATCTGGCATTAAAGATTGGGTCATCCCTCTACTCAAAAACTTAAATCTCTTTCAAGTTCATTATCTGTTATGTTTCCTAAGGATAATTCTCCAGAGAAAAATCATTGCAAAGTTTGTCATTTAGCTAAGCAGAAGCACTTACCGTTTGTAGCTCGGAACAATAAGACAATAAAGCTTTTGATTTGATTCATATTGACACATGGGGTCTTTTTGCAGTCACTTCCTATGATGGTTTTAAATATTTTTTTACTATTGTGGATGATCACTCTCGGGCTACATGGGTTTATTTGCTCATAAATAAGTCAGAGGCAATCTCAGTATTACCTGGTTTTGTTGCAATGATTGAGACTCAGTTTGAAACAAAGATCAAGGCAGTGCGTTCAGATAATGCTCATGAATTCAACTTTACAAAGTTCTTTAAAGAAAAGGGAATCATGTCCAGTGGCGGATCCAGAAATTTTTTTTAGAGGGGGCGAACGATATTTATAAAATATATTATATTTTATGTAAAAATAAATATATATAATAAATAAAAAATATTTAATATAGTTTTTTCCATGTTATTTATGATATATTTAATTCATTATACTATATAATAAAAAGTTAAATTAATACTATTTTTAATTAAAAATCATTTAACTTTAAATAAATCAAAGAGCAATACGAAAAAGTTAGAGATTTTGAATTGTCATATTTAGTTTGATTTAAAATTAAAATTTACTAGATTTTCTATTAATGTTTTATAGAAAAAACAAATATTTGGAATCCAACACATAAATATTATAGAGAAACCAATTACCATAACTATAAACCATTAAATCTATTGGGAAGAGACCAAATTTTTAAACATTATGTTTAAAATTGGTATGGTATGGTATATGCATTTAGATTACGTTGTCACCTTTGGATTTAAATTTGTAAGGAATTTACTATTTAGCTAAATTATAGGGGATAAAGAATATGCAATATTCATTTACCTTTTTTTTAGTTAACGTGAAGAGAGATTTTAGGAAAACACAAATTTAACGGGGCAAAAGTGAATTTTTCTTGGGGGCAATAAAATTAATTCCTTATAATTCTCAAAAGATTTCAAATATTTAGGGGTGGCAACTGCCCCCATGTAGACTAAGGTAGATCCGCCCCTGATCATGTCTTACCATTCTTGTCCAGAGACTCCTCAACAAAACTCTGTTGTGGAGAGAAAGCACCAGTATCTTCTTAATGTTACAAGAGCTCTTATGTTTCGGTCTCATTTTCCTATTGAATACTAGAGTGAATGCATTATGACTGCAGTTTTTCTGATAAACAGACTACCTACAGAGCATCTGGCCAACAAGTCACATTTTGAGATTTTAATGCAGAAACCACCAGAGTATGATGGATTAAAGATTTTTGGATGCTTGGCTTATGCTTCTACTTCAACACAACAGAGAAATAAGTTTGCTCCCAGAGCAAGAGCCTGCATTTTTTTGGGATATCCCACAGGTGTTAAAGGATATAAATTGATAGATATTGAGACACATGATGTTCTTATATCTAGACATGTAATTTTCCATGAGGACTTGTTTCCTCTGGCTATTGGAGATATGAAACAGCAAATTCAGGATTTGTTTCCTACTGTGTCAGATATTGATGGTGTTTTAGCAGTGGATCAAGATTCTGCTAGCACTTCAATGACACAGAAAGATTCAGTGCCAGATGGTTTTCTCTGTGATGACTCTGCAGTAGGAGATTTTGCGTGCATTACAGAGACATTTAGAGACATTTGTGCCAAATCCGGAGAATGCAGTAGCTGTAGATGGAGATTTAGCTGCTGTCAATGCTGATATATCTCGAGGTACTACTGATACCTCACATTTAGTTCTTGATATATGAACAGGAATACGGAATGGTTCATGTATCCAGGATTTTGGACAACTTACATGCTCAGTCTCTTCTTCGGTTGGCTCGTTGTTCTCTCTGTCTCGAGTTTTTCCCCTGGTATGGCTTGGACTGTTGTTATTCTTGCTCACTTCGTTGTAAATCTTCTTCTTCCTTTCAAATTCGATTGTGTTTATGCTTTAGAGATGATTGTTTCACTTAGGGTTGTGACTTCCTAACAAGATTCCCAATTCTTACTTGTGATTTTGTCTTTTATCTCATAAAGAATTATGCAATTAAAGGACAATTTAGCTAAAAGGATAAAAAGAGGAAGATACTTTTGATTTGAAGATTTATATGTATTTATTGTAATGATTTTGATTCCAATCTAATTTACAAAAGTAGGTGGGCGTATGGAGGAGACATTAAGGTTTATTTCAGGAATAGAGAAGATTAGACTCAAAGACACACAAGAAGGAGTTGTGTTTGGTAATTTAGACTCTGTTTTCTCGAAGATGCTGCACCAAATGGGACTTGCTTTTCTTCGTTCCACTGCAGTTTTCATCAATTCTTTTGAAAAACTGGATCCTACCATTTTGTTTTTCTTTTGTTCTAAGATTACAAGCCTTTTCTAGTTCTGATTTCATTCATTGTGATTGGAAGATTTTAAAGTTTGTTGTTATACTCTTATACTGTCTTTGGGTATACTTTGGTATATGTTTTGTGTGCCTTATGAAAAATAATGATCCAGTGTCTTAAAGATTAACTCGGATGAAAGCCTTACCTTTAGATTTAGCTTCAGAGCCCTTGACGAAAGTTATAGGAAATTGAGTTAGATTTCCAACAACGGTGAGTTCAGGCCAATCAGAGCAGTAGTTCAAGATTTATGATCGATTTAGTACAAACATATCAATATGACGCGTATAAGAATGTCATCCGGAAATTTCAATATTTCAGACCAGAGGTTATAGCGACTTAGTGCAGCGGGATCAATACACCACTGGAGACTTTTTCATGATAAAATTATGGGTAAGTAGACAAATAGTCATTGGTTATATTTTGTTTGAGAAAGAGGATACCATTTTGTTTGTCTTCTTTGGTTCTAAGGTAATCATGTTTGCTATTTTTTCTGAATTATGCTTCTCCATGCAGTATCACTGATCGAAGATTTTAATAACTGGAATGCGAAAGCTGATGGAATAGCTCGGGTATGCTCTTACACTGTGAAATAGCTTCTGGAATTTTTGAACTTTTCTTCTCTCATCTTAGATTCGCTAGAAATTAAATCTCTTTATCCCATTTCTTTGAGTCCTTCCAATTCTCACACTTCCTAGTTCAGCAAATCCACATCTGATATCGGTAATTTCACATGTTTGACAAATTTTGATCGGGTTGGAATTTTATCCACATTTGATTTCACTCTTTTAGTCTAATTCTTAATTTGCACAACTCTATATATCAGTACAACTGTATAAATCTGTACAATGGTCATATTTTTACGGTTGTATCTGAACATACATCCTTCTTATTTGTGGTCAAATCTTCATTTCACAAATCTCCATTCCACATACATCCTTCTGTACATATGTATCAATCTGTACAGATGTATCAATCTGTACTTTAGTGAAGAAAAATACTCAGGAGAAACTGGTCTCCTAAAGTTTCCTAAAGTTCACTTCACAACAACCTGAGTAACAAATCCACAACAACTGTATAAAGCTGGTCTCCTAAAGTTCACATTTTTCTTCACTAAAGTTTACATTTTTCTTCCATTGTCCTCTTCGTTTCCTTTCGTTTCCTTTTTGTAAAACTCAGGAGATTGGTTGTTTACCCGAAAGGAAACGAAGAGGACAATGGAAGTGGATTTGTTTCAATGTATGTGGAATGTCTCTCATCCACAACACCACCCATTGATGTGTTTGCTTATCTCACTTTCTTTATCTTTAGCGAGGAAGAGAAGAAGTACCTCTCTATTCAAGGTTCGTATGTTCATACCCTTATTATCTCTCTCTTTCTCTCGTATGCATATATATATGAGAATGAAACAGTGATATGTGTATACACATGTTAACATTGTAGATGTTGAAGTAAAGCGTTTCAATTCTTCAAAAACGGTTTGGGGATTGTCACAAGCTCTTTCGGTTGAAGCACTCAAAGACCGTGCAAAGGGATTTATCTTGTACGGAGAACTACATGAGTTTGGTGCTCATGTGAAGATTGTTTCACGACCCGTCTCTTTTGGTGAAGATCTCCCTTTTCACAAATTCTCATGGACTATTCGTGATTTCTCCCTTCTCAGACAGAATGATTGTGTTTCGAAAACCTTTCACATGGGAGAAAAAGATTGGTGAGTCTTTAAAAAGTTTTCTTTTCTGATATATGGTTGTATGTGTGTGCATGAGTGTTAACTAGCTAACAAGTGGATGTTAATGTCTTACTACAGGACTCTCACTTTGTATCCAAAGGGAGACTCTAGAACAGATGGCGAGTTATCCCAGCATTTGCATTTAACTGACAATGATACTTTATTGAAGGGTGAGCTGATTTTGTTGCGAGTTAACTTGCAGGTTCTAGACCCGCGTGGATCCAATCACCTAACAGGAAGCCGTAAGTCAAAAACTATTGATGTTACTATTTGGCAATGTTTATTGTTAGGACATTTTCAATAGGTGTTCTTAACTTATGATGTCAAATGTCCTTCTCCTTATAACTAATGTATTTTACATACATTTATTGTTTTTGTAGTCAACAGTTGGCTCATGAACTCGAACAAAGCAAGGGGTAAGACCCAGTCCATGTCTTTAGATAAAATTCAGGGGGCTTACTTGGACCGTGAAGGTACTTTGGAGGTGGAGATCGAATGTGAAGTTCTTAATTCCATCGAAAACCATCCCTTCTTTTAGGATATATGTTTATCTACCATGCCATGTCTACTACTCTAGAGTCTAGGACTACTCTGTTTTATGCCTAAAATTGAATGTGAAGTTAACGCTCTATCTATCTTTAGGATATCTATGTATCTACCATGCCCTCTAGGACTTATCTACTCTGTTTTATTATGCTTAGAGATTGAAATGTGGAGTTATCTATTTTTAGGATATATATTTATTTATCTACCATGTATGTCTGACTATTGTATGTCTCAATGTCTGTATGACTTTTCATGCGTTTATTAATGATCTTGGATATTTGATGTTTGTTTTGGTATATCCTTGCTTTTGGTTTTTGTTTTTTTTTGACAAGTTACTAAAGATCTTGAAATTTTTTTTATGATTCAACTTTTGCATTCTCATCTATTAAGGTTACATCAAATGATATAGGGCATATTAGAGTGGATTAGAGATCACTTAGAAACCCGTGAATTACCAATTTGAATAATTTTTTCGCTCTTCAGCCTAAACAAACCTAAGCAAAGATCCTAAGATCAATCTAGAATGTCTCAGTTCTTAACACTAGCTCCTTATTAAACCTCCAGCTCTCAACTAACCAATAAATGTCTGTTCCTGAGCTTTAAAAGCTAAACTTCACTGCAAAGCTAGTTACAATAGTCTTGTACTAGACTTAACAAGAACTAGTTACAGTAGTCTTGTAATAGTCTCAGCTAGTTACATTTTCATTTTCCAAAACTACGTACCTAATCACTACAAGCACAGCTCAGATTGATTCATTACTATAGTCTATGCATTTCGGTTCGATGTATAATGTATTGACCGGTCACACTTTTGAAGATGAACATAGTTGGCAAATTTAGTTAAAATTGGCTTTTGTTAGATTTACTATGAGACAAGTGTTGTTCAGCTCCTTCATTGGCAAGCTTTGTTTATCATTAGTTGTGTTTATACTATACTTGTAGAGTCTCCATTGTACCTGATCATCATAAGGCGTCTTACCTCTTCTGCTAAAGCTTCATGTCTGAGACTGACCCTTCGGTTCTTTTTTATAACAACACCATAAGAAATTTGCTCTAGCTAATTTGGCGTGCTTGTGCATTTTCTACAACTCATTCTCTCATACTCTTCTAGTGTAAAAGGGCGAGTCACCATGCTTTCTCTTTCTGGACTTTTCAAGCAATGCCAAAACTCAAGGATCGCGATATTAGCACGGGTACTTCTATTGGTAGTCGTCTTCCGTACCACGTACGTTTCGGAAATGGGGACAGCATGAGTACTGCTCCGAAACATCCTCAAGACGTTTCGAGCAAGGCGGGCACATCATGACATCAGGTGGGGAAGATATAGAGACGTTTCCGAGACATTCTAGCTTCAAAATTGGTGTATCCTAGTGTTCTAAAATACGTCTATATATATGATCTTTTTCTATACTAAAGTTCACATCTTTCTTCGGTAAAGTTCACATCTTTCTTCACTAGCTACAAGCATATATAAAACAAAGCATATGATTCCACTATGAAGAAAAAATTCCAAATTAACCGGCTCAATTAAGCAAGAGCAAATGTACAATTCCACAATAAGTCATACGATTTCAACTCGACAAAGAGCTTCAAGTTCGCATAGTATAAAAATATCATGTTCAAAGATTTTGCAAACTTTTTCTAAGAATAAATATCAACTAGACTTTATAAGAAAAATGAAATTTATATACAAACAGCTAAATTCAAATGATATTTATGTAAAAATGGTTGCTAAAAATCGATTTGATCGTATTATTGAGAATTGCACCAAAATATACGAAAACAGTTTTATAAAGGAACTACAAATTAAATGATAATCTCTCTAAACACAATTTCCAATGTGTTTAAATCAACTATCATGCTTACATTTCAGGTTCAATACAAATCATCTATCATTCACATAGTTTTCTATCAATAGACGAACCAAAGAATGATGCTAAGCTTCAATTTCAGGTTCAATTAATAACCAAACCAGAATGATATTAGACTATTGTAATCCAATCTTAATTCAGAAAAAATTTGCAAAATGTAAAGCAGCAGATTCAATAGGTCCATCAAACCAACAATTTTAAAACAAACCAGGCCAGCTTTAGGCCCATTCTAACACATTAACTTTTTGTTGTTGTTAGTTCAAGTGTTCTAACACCTCTATATAAATACTATCTATCTAAACCCTAGATCTAAGTGACGAAGATACACTCTCAAGACTCTCTCTTTCTCAGGTTCGTCGATTCTTTTTCTAGATTTCAACGTCTTTAGTCTTTTAAGAGAAAAAAGCACAAAGCTTTCTATAACTTTCTCTGTCATTTTCTCTTGTGTATCACATTTAGATCATGTAACTCGATTTTCGTCGGATCTTTTCTGATTATGGATATGTTTTGTTTTGCTCTCTAGGGTTACAACATTGTGTAGAGAAAATGGGTTCATGTGCATCAGATCCTGCGATTCTGAAGAGTTGGAGAGATCGTCTTCCTCCTACTTCTTCTAACGACAAATACGAATCCCCTCCTTTCTCTTCCGGTGGACACAACTGGTATGTCATCTTCTTCTATACTTAAAAGTTCACATCTTTCTTCGCTAAAGTTCACATCTTTCTTCGCTAAAGTTCACATCTTTCGTCGCTAAGGTTCACATCTTTCTTCGCTAAAGTTTACATCTTTCTTCGCTAAAGTTCACATTTTTCTTCTCTAAAGTTTACATCTTTCTTGCTAAAGTTCACATTTTTCTTCACTGCATACATATTTAAGTAAGAAATGTTGTCCTCTTTGTAAAAATCAGGAGATTGGTTGTTTACCCTAAAGGAAACGAAGAGGACAATGGAATGGGTTTTGTTTCAATGTATGTGGAATGTCTCTCATCGACAACACCACCCATTGATGTGTTTGCTCATCTCACTTTCTTTGTCTTTAGCGAGGAAGAAAAGAAGTACCTCTCTATTCAAGGTTCGTATGCTCATACCCTTATAATCTCTCTCTTTCTCTCGTATGCATATATATGAATGATTCAGTAATATTTGTGTATACATGTAGATGTTGAAGTTAAGAGGTTCAATTCTTCAAAAACAGTTTGGGGATTGTCAAAAGCTCTTCCGCTTGAAACACTCAAAGACCGTGCAAAGGGATTTATCTTGTACGGAGAAGAACATGAGTTTGGTGCTCATGTGAAGATTGCTTCACCACCCGTCCCTGTTGATTTGAATCTCCCTTTTCACAAATTCTCTTGGAGCATTCGTGATTTCTCTAATCTGAAACAGAATGATTGCGTTTCCAAAACCTTTCACATGGGAGAAAAGAAATGGTGAGTGTTTTTTGTTCTGATAGATATTGTTGTATGTGTGCATTAGTGGTAAGTTGCTAACAAGTGGATGATAATGTTTTACAGGACTCTAACCTTGTATCCAAAGGGAGACTCTGAGACAGATGGCCAGTTACACCAGAATTTGCTTTTAGCTGACGGTGAAACTTTAATGAGGGGTGAGATGATTTTCGTGCGAGTACAACTGCAGGTTCTTGACCCGCATGGATCCAATCACCTAACAGAATCCCGTAAGTTTTACTGTTTGGCAATGTTCATTGTTAGGACATTTTCAATAGGCGTTCTCAACTTATGATGATGTGAAATGTGAAATGTGAAATGTCCCTATTCCATTGAACTAATGTGCTTTACATACATTACTTGGTTTTGTAGTTAACTGTTGGGTCATGGCCTCGACCAGAGCGTATGGTCTTCCTCAATCCATGCCTTGTGCTAAAATTCAGGAGGCTTACTTGGACCGTGAAGATACGTTGAAGGTAGAGATCGAATGTGAAGTTGTTAAGGCCATCAAAAACAATCCCTTCTTTTAGGATATCTGTTTATCTACCAGGCCATGTCTACTACTCTAGGAGTACTCTGTATTAAGCGTAGAATTGAAATGTGAAGTTGTTTCCACCAAACGCTCTGTCTATTTTTAGGATATCTATGTATCTATCTACCATGCATGTCTATGTCTGACTTATGACTACTCTGTTTTATGCGTTTATTAATGATCTATCTACTTAAACATTCTCATCTTCTATAGAGGTGACATCAAATGGTTGTTCAGACGTTTCAAATATATCATCTACTTCTGCTCAGCTAACTTTGCTTTGTTGTGATGCGAACAACAAGTGAAAGACCACACCAGAAGTAAGATGAAAGCTCTCTGTATAAAAATCAAACCAACCGGCTGAGTTATTTCATTGGTCAGAAGAATGTAAAAGAAAAACATAAAAGATCGGTGAGGTTGTTCAGTAAATCAATCCTTGAACTTTCAAGTCGATCAAGTACCATCCCAAATTAAGTTCACAACTCAACCCAAAACCTAAAAACAAAGGCAACTTTTTTCGGCTTACCTCTTCAGCTAAAGGCTAAAGCTTCATGTTTGAGACTGACAAACTGGTTCTTTTAAGAACTTTGCTTTGGTTCATAGGCTTCTTCATGATTTTCTACAATTACTTCTCTCATATTCTTCCAACGTAAAAAGGATAGTATCTACATACAAGTTTTGAACTTGGTAAAATGGTATCTAAGTATCTACTATTCAATGATCATAACAATCATGGTGCTAAATTTGGGCTGAAGAAAACACAGACAAATCTGTTCACAATCAAAATCATTAATCGTTCTATACTAACTCCTATAAAGTTTTTGACTTCATACATGAATCCCTTTCCTACACCATTGAAAAAGCTTCTATTCAGTCTTCAGATCCCTGCTCGGAAAACATCTGGTCCCTCGGCATAGCCTGCAATTCAAGTAGGTGGAATTGAGAACACACACATAGGAAAACAAATATATACGCAGGCGAAGGAGCTTACGTTTTCAAAGAATAGAATCTCAGGTCGAATATGCAGTTCTTGAAAAATGCTGAGAACACCATCCCAGTCTCCAATAACCTGGACAACCAAAATACATCACTCAGTCACTGATCAATAACTTGCTTATCTTTTACAAAAATGTCTAAAAGCTTTACCTCCATCTCAGAACAAAAATGTCTGACCCATCTATCATTTTCATAAGCTACACAGTCGTATAGATCTCCATGCGACCAAACCTGAATATTTAACATTGGTAAACATAGGAAACTTGAATGAAACTGAAACAAATTATATACTTGGCCTCTTACCATTGAGACAAGACGGTATTTGGTAAACGCACTGTCACCTTCGTATCGGAATATGGCACTAATATCTATTTCAGTCGCCAGAACAGAAGCTGTATCGAAAATCTCTTTTTCGGTCTCATTGTTCTCCCACTGAAGTACTATAAACAATACGAGAAACATGCTCAAAACTACTGCATTTTGTTGTTAATTCCTACTAACCAATCAACAATCCAAAGCTTATCATAGGCTTACCAACTATAAAACCAGATGGAAGGTTACTTATCATAGTATCGACATAGTTTCGTTTCTCACATCCTTCCTTATCACAAAGCATCTTTACATTGATCCTGATGGCCTTAAGGATATTCTCAAATGTAAAATCCTTGAATGCAGACTGTGATTACCCAAAAAACGTTCCTAACATCAATCTCATGAAAGACTTAAGGACTCTCTTTCACTTTAAAAGATAAGAGACACAAGAAATGACTTGCCTTGAATACTCTGAGTGAATTAGCATTGATGATGATACCATAAGACCTTTCACCTGAATATGCCATTTCCGTCTTGCATCTAATGCAAATCCTTTTCGCAACTTCGTTCACTTCAAAGTGCGAATTCCAGCGAGGGATAAGCTCCAAGATGTTTAGAAACAGTTTAGAAACACCGTTTTCTTCCTAAAGAACATATGAAGCGTGAGAAAGAAGTAATTGACAAAACACATAAGAAAAAGGTTTAAAGATCGATCAGAGCAGAGACCAGAGGATGAGTGAGACTGAGATTGTTGAGTAGGAAAATACGAAGAATGTCTTGTAGAGGAACAGATTCATCATTTGTGAGGCTCTGATTTGCTTCTTGAACATAATCCATCAACAAAGTGCTTAAGAAAACTCTAATGTTCCACAGAGACTGCACAAATTCACATTCTTGAAAACATTAATCAAAGAAACAAGATCGATTAAAACAGAGTCTTTTGGTTTGTGAAGTTTGTGAAACCTTTAGTATCATATCAAAAGCTGAAACAGAAGTTTCGTTGAGTATCTCCTCTTCAGATTCCTCTGTACCTGAGTCTGAGAGATCTCTGAATGATAGATAAACACAAATTCTCAGAGAAAATCTAAGGACGAAGCATAAATATACTTGGATGATGAGATTTTACTACTTACGGATCAATTTCTTCGAGTTTCTCCACTTCTTGAACCTCTGATGAATCCATCTCCATGATTTCGTTGACTGATTTTCTCCGAGAAAGCAACAATGGCGATTTTCTTTCTTGATTTTCTCGAGAAAATATAAAAGGAACAGAGAGAGAAAATGAGGAAGCGTGGAAGAGAAGAATCTATAGGGTCAAGAGTTAGTTGGTTTGTTCACGTGAGGGTCACGTGATCTGTTAAGAATTGAGCGCGAAAAATTCTTCCACAAAGAAACCCAAAATCGTGAATGATGGTATTGTGAACCTTCTTGCTTTCTCATACAAAAAATATACATAAATGTCTTTTTGTTTAAGAAAAATAAAAACAAATTAAAATTTTTTGGAGAAAATTAAAAAGAAAATAAATAACAAGGCAACCCTTTATTTAACTTAAGAATGATATTTATATATTCAAATGAAAACATGAATGTTCTGATGAATGGATAAACTGATAGAAATAACTTAATAATTGATTTTAATGGGTGATTACAAATTGGAAGATTTTCCAAAAAAAGATAAATTTAGGCATAGTTTGAAAAAAATTTCACCGTTATCTTTTTATTTTTCAAACATACAATTTGTGAGTTGTAGTGAAGAGAAGAACTACTATTTATAACAAATGATTGTAAACTATTGAGATTTTGTGGAGTATTAGTTATTTTTTGTAACTTTCTACGTTACAGTCAACTACATTTATTGGGAAAAATGTCATTAAAATCCCCAACTTATTCAAAACGTTGATTTAAATCCTCAACTCACGACGAAACGAAATAAATATCAAACTTATGTTGACTTTCCAAATAAATATTAAACTTATGTTGACTTTCCAAATAAACACCAAACTTTCATTGACTTGGCCATATTAGGCATGACGTTAAGTGAGTTAACAGACAATGTTAACGGGATTAATTTTCTGTTAACAGACCCGCTAATTAAAAATGACAGTATTGTTGAACTATAATCAAATCTCATCTAGGTCATATAACCTAAAGTCGTATTCATATAAGTTAGTTATTTACGTAAGAGTCACGAATGTACGTACGTATAGTTGTGTCTGTTCGTAAAGTTGTGTCTTTTCGATTAACACATGTACGTATACGTTGTTTCGTGTTGTATAAGTAGATCGAGTCAAACTCAATAACATCATTGTTGATTTAATTCAATTTGGGGATCTAAGATTGACTTTAGGGATTTAATTCAATCGTTACGACAAAACGACGTCGTTTTGTTGTTATATGAAACAATGTCGTTATCAATTAACATATATGTTAACAGAAAATTACCTCCGTTAACGAGATCTATTAACTCACTTAACGTCGTACCTAATATGGCCAGGTCAACGGAAGTTTGATATTTATTTGGAAAGTCAACATAAGTTTGATATTTATTTCGTTTTGTCATGAGTTGAGGATTTAATAACCCACTTAACGTCGTACCTAATATGGTTAGGTCAACGGAAGTTTGATATTTATTTGGAAAGTCAATGAAAGTTTGGTGTTTATTTGGAAAGTCAACATACGTTTAATATTTATTTGGAAAGTCAACATAAGTTTGATATTTATTTCGTTTCGTCATGAGTTGAGGATTTAAATCAACGTTTTGAATAAGTTGGGGATTTTAACGACATTTTTCCCAAATTATATGGTGTCATTAAACTACATAATTATAGCAGATATCAAATTGATAGTGAAATGATTTATTTGGTTTTTTCATTGTGACACTTTTACAAATTAAAGACAAATAATATGGAAGGTAAATTATCTTTGGGGTTCGTGTTAGAGAGGTAAAGTGTAGTTCTTTTGTTATCTATCTCATTATTACATTTTTCTCTTTTCTTTTACTCATATTAGCTCTATTACTTTCAATTGTAAACAGCAAAGTAATATGTAGAATTAATGTGTATAATGTATATCAATAAAATTTACTTTAGTTTCTTTCATGTTATAGTCTATAGTATTATTTCGTTTTCATTTTTTTGAATTTAATTAACTATAATTAGTTAAAAATATATATTATATTTTCGAATATCCATTATTAACTAATACGTAACTATGAAAATTTTCTGATTTTGTGATATTATTACTGTAATATGTAATCTTACAGTAATAATCCTCACCCCTTAATTTCTTTTGAATTAGTAGGATTAAATGTCTTTTCATTGTGGTTAATTGGAAATAAATGTTATTAGTTTTACCAAAAAAATGAAACATCAAATGATTGTTGTTATTAGAACTCCAAATTAAAAAGATAAACCAATGAAAATAAAATTTTCAAATTATATGTTTAATTATTTAGCATAAAATATTATGAATTTCTTTTTAACTTCAAAGGATGAAAAAGAAAACATAGAAAAATGTAGAAAAAAGTTAAAAAGTGCGTCTTTGAGATATTATATTATTATGATAATAGAAAGAAAATTAACAAAAATAGTTAATAATTTATTTGGGATTAAGAGGAAAGACACATGTCAATAGGAAAGATCCCACATGTCAGCTTCTCAAAACTTGTGTTTAGGAGATACCTTTCTTATATTTCAAATTAATTTTTTAATTATTTAGTATAATATAGTTTGATTTTTCTTTTTATATAATATAGTTTGATTTTACTTTTTATTTTCAAATGATGAAAAAAATAAAAATAAAAATGTAGAAAAAAGTAGGAAAATTGTGTCTCTGAGATATTATTTTAGTATGATAATAGAATTAAGTTTAACAAAAATAGATAATAATGTATCCCTTCTATATTATATGAAAAACACTCTTAATAAAAACAATTTACCCGTACGTGTGATTTACAAGGGTGTCATGTTGACGTGTCGCTCTGAGAGAGATTCTCAAAATTTTTATTAATTATCTAATCTTTACTATGTTAATTACAAATAGTGACATGTGTGTTACTTATATACTAGATTCTGACCCGCACGTACGTGCGGGATTTCATATTTTAAAAAATGTTTTCTAATAAAATTTAATTCAATATAGATAAGACAATGAGATAAAGTAGTGTCGTCCCGTCCCGTCTCGTTGCCTATCTTAAAAAATTTCGTCACATAATTGTTTTCTTTAAAATAATTACCAATATGAAAATGTTTAATTTAGTTCAACATAGAAGAGAATGGGTAAGAGATTTAGACGGAATACCCGTATTTTCCTTACTTTTCCTTTCGGATTTAATTTTTACAAAATAAATAGAATCTATCCAATTTTTTTTGTTAAACATTCTCTAATTTTTTAAAACGCTGGTATGAGTTATATTTGAACACTTATTTATTTGGTATAATATTCATAATTTGACAAACTCACGAAAGAAATTTCCTAAATTAATTCAATTAATTCAAACTAATTAAATCAGTTTGAATTAATTATCTTGCCGATTAATTTTGAACTTCCAAGATTTTCTCAAACTATTAATAACTTATTTTTTTCCCTAAATCCTGATTTTTAGGCAATAGATTATATTTTCGGATTTTAAATATTTTAAGGTCATATATATAGTTTTTGTTATTTATTTGTAGTAAGATTTGAAAAAATCAAGATTTGGAAAGATTGAAAACTTTTAGTGATATTTATTATGTAATTTTATGGTATGATTTGCATAGTTTATTTTATAAGAATTCTAATAATATAGGATTTTATATATAAATTATTATTGGATTCATATAAAAACAATTTTTGATTTTTTAAACCATATTATGATAATAATTATTTTCTATAAATGGTTGTTTCTTTAATGATAATAAATTAATGATTGGATATGAGTTTATTAATATATCCGAAATTTATGGTTGCAATATTTGGAAAATCTTGGAATTAATATAATTGTTATTAATATCACTAATATGGTTGCTATTTTTTTTTTCTCCTTCTTTAAATTTAAAAATCCCAATGGCATCATATGTAATATTTTACTTTTTATAAGGTTATTTAATTTTGAGTGATTCTCAATTAATAGTATAGATATTTCACTCAATTAATTATATTAAATATGAAATTAATGTAACATTAAACATTAACAATAAAGAACAATATCTCTAACAATATACTCATAATTAAAAAACTATATCTATATATGATTTCTAAGATAAATATATATACACAAAATTACATATAAATTTGGATTATATATCCCAAAAATATATTTGAAAAGAATTATATAGCTTTTTATGAATAAATATATAAATACTACATTTATACTTGTATATTCTTTATCTCTTATATAGAGAAATTGAAATTTGATATTCATTATATCAATATTTTATATGTTTTCATATCTAAAATATGTTTAATATATATTAGGCCTTTTAAACATGACCATATTTATAAAATGTATATATTGATCATATGATATTAATAAGATAACAAATGATAGTATATTTAATTTGGAGATTATGGTTCAAAGAATAAATTTTTTCCACCCTCACAATATTTCAAACTTAAATCTTAACACAAGAGATATATAAGGGATATTGTTGTTTGCATCATATGATAGATCTTCTTAATCGAAAAAATCAATAATTTCATTTCAACATTCTTAATAAAGATTTATAGTTTTTATTATTCTTCACGTGAATGTTTATTTTAATAGTTTTCAACTAATAATGGGATTTTAATTTCCGGTTTTAAAACATTCACATGATGTGTGTTACTATATCCTATAAGATGTATAGGCTTTCTTGTGTTGCAAGTAATAGCTCATTATGCAATTTCTCATTACAATTCATGTGTATATATGCAGCTTTCCTGATTTTCTTACTTTACCCCTTCCTCTATTATATTTTAAGAGACGATGTAGAACGCTCAACATCTATCAGGAAGCTTTTGGTGGTTGTTGTGCTCTGTGACACTGTGACCTCTTCATTACCGTCGAAGTGGTTGGAGGGATCGAGGCCAACAGTCTTTCCATTCTCACTGATGCAAGTCATCTCTTGTATGATATTGTATCCTTTCTGATATCTTTGTTCTCTCAGGGCTTCAGGATGGGAAGAAACCCCACACCAGTCTTATGGCTTCATTAGAATCGAGATCCCTGATGCCATTGTATCCATCTAGATGATCTGGCTCCTTGCTGGCGTCCTCGTCTACGAACCCAAGTGGTGATTCCAGGGCCGGTCCTAGGATAGTAGAGGCCTAAAGCATATTTTCATATGTGGCCCTTCTTAAATATATAATATTAGGTAATTTATAGAAAGTAAAAAAAAAAAGAGTATTATGGTCATTTGGAGGTTTGAACTCACGGTCTAAGACAAATCCACAGACTACGTAACCATCTTAGCTAACGGAAAAACTTTGTAATGTAGCCCATATTTTTAGAATATAAAGTGTGGCCTAAAGCATATGCTTCACTTGCTTTATGGACGGGCCGGGCCTGGGTGATTCAATCCCTAGCGTTGGGGTGATGATAGGAGGGGTAATCATATGGTACAAACCCGAGGGGAAGATCATTGGTCTTATATGCATGCCCTTGTTTTTCCAGTCATTGTGTTGGGGTTGACAATTGGCATGTTGAGGAACATTTCTACAGGTTTTAATGAAGTCGACAGCAAGGGAGATAGGTGCGACCAAACTGGAAAAGGGAGTGCGCGACATGGAAGAGGTGGTGGCCGTTCATGAGCTTCACATTTGGGCAATCACTCTTGGAAAATTTATGTTGACATGTCATGTGAAGATCAAGCCAGAGGCTGATGCCTATATGAAATACTTGAAGATGCATCTCGTGAATCTAATTCTTCTACTGCGAAGGCATGAAAAAACTGAAAGAAAGGCTTCTCAAGGTTCTCTCTTGAAAAAATGATAGAGATAGTTCTTATGACATTTTGTTTCATTAATACCAATACAAACGAGTTATCTGTTACAGTAAATTTATCAGATCTCCGTCTAAGCTTGATGTTAAGTGTAAGTTCACTCGGCACATTTAAAAATATTAATGCACAATTTCAGCATTAAGCTTAAACTTAGATCTAATAATTTTACTATAAATAGATAACTCATTTGTAGTGGTATCAACAATAAAAAATTGTTGCCAAAAGATGATCTTTCTTTTTTTTTTGGCCAAAAGAAGATCTTTCTATCTTGGTGCATTCAAATACACTACATAGGCCTTAAATGGTTGTGGGTTTTAAACTAGTTTTTAGTTTTAGTTTTTTGCAACATCTATTTTGTAGCCATTAAAGATTTTGAAAAAACAAGTTTTCCTATGAGATAGGGAATCTAGTTTTTGAGTGTTTTGACAATTTTTCAAAGAAAAACCAAAATCCATGTTTTTGGAGTTTCTCCCTCAAAAACCATCGATCACATTTTTTATTTCTTTTTTAAAATTTGTAAAGAAAAATGTTATCCTTTAACATAAAAACCAAAATCTAAACAATTACCATTCAAGTTTTTAAGTAACTAAAATCTACATCAAAAAAAAAACCCAAGAAAATCAAAAACTAAAACCAAAAACCAAAAACCAAAATCCATTTTAAAAACTACAAATATTCATAGTCTTTTTTTTTTTTTTTTGTCATCCAAAATTAATTAGAGCCATTCCTGAGGAATGTTGTTTACATATGTGATATGAAGCGGTACTGTACGAACTTTTCGTGCCAGATTATCCGCTTTAGTATTAGCTCTACGAGAAATTAAAGATAAAGAGAAAGATGAAAACTCCTCCCTGTCGCTCTGAAATTCCTCCAAATACACTGAAAACGCCGGCCATTCGGTTGGAGAAGACACCATCTTCACCAGGTCTGAACAGTCTGTAAAGAACGCTACCTCTTGATTATCTGCACCAATCATACACTTCATCGCCCAGAGAAGGGCCTCGACTTCGGCATGTAGTGGAGATAGACTTCTACGGAGGTTCGCAGCTCCCATGGTTGGCGGCTCTCCATTTGACGATGTACAGAACCACCCTGTACCGGAGAACTTATCACTTCCTTTCCATGATCCATCCACAAAACAACGGTATCCGGAATAATTCGATTCAAGTGAAACATCCCTCACTCGAATTCGATTTACCAAATCCACAGAACCATGATTTTCGTTATGGAGGTCAACTTGAGCTGATTGCCATAATTGTGCCTCTTTTTCCGCTAATCGTAATACCTCTATGGGGTCTGTATCTATGTTTTCAAAGATTTTTTCGTTCCTTGCTTTCCAAATATACCAAATAATCCATGGGAATGCTGATGAATCAAATTCCGAAGGTATTCTCCAGAATAAGTGATCCAAATTCGCAAAATTAGATTCCGTGGGAAAAATCCCCATAGCCGTAGGAATCTGTGAAAGCGCCCAAATCTGCCGTGCCGGGTGGCACTGAAAGATTGTATGATTGATCGTTTCCTCTGGTGCGCCACATCTAGCACATCCCGTGTCACAATCAATTCCTCGTTTCCGCAAGTTTTCCGTAACCGGTACACAACCTGCTAAGATTTGCCATAAGAAATGGCGTATCTTAGGTGGACACTGCACTTTCCAAGAATGTGCTTTTAACGGATTGATATCAGGGCCAAAAAAATTTAAATTTGTCTCCAACTTTTCTAACCGTGTTGTATGATAGCCCGATTTGACTGTATATTGTCCGGATTTTGTAAAATGCCAACCCAAAGAATCTTCTTTTGTTGGCGCACCCACATGTATGGCGCTTATTAGCGCAACATCTTCTGGATCAAAGATCGCTTTTAAGAGATCAATATTCCAAAAGTTCGTCCGACTATCTATAAGGTCGTTAACTTTTAAAGATGGGTCAGCAACTGAGCCATTACTTTTTGCTGGTCTCGGGAATTGAGCTAGAATCCAGGGATCCTCCCAAACCGAGATGGATGTCCCAGATCCGACTCTTTTAATAAGTCCTTTATTAACCAGAGATCTAGCTGAACATATACTCCGCCATCCATATGATGGAGAATATGATTTTATGTTTTCTAAAGGATTGGATTTCCTAAAATACCGTCCTTTAAACACCTTTGCGAAAAGAGAATCTGGAACCGTGATCAACCGCCATAATTGTTTTGCTAGTAAAGCTGAATTAAAATCGTCAACATTCCGAAATCCTAGTCCCCCTTCCGATTTGCTATTACACAATTTATTCCAAGCCATCCAGTGCATACCTCTAGAATCACCATTTGAGCTCCACCAAAAATTTGCAACCGCGCTAGTAAGTTTAGAAGTGATTGTTTTTGGTAATCTGAAGCATGACATAACATAAGTTGGTAATGCTGCAGCTACCGATTTAATCATCACTTCTTTTCCCCCTTTTGATAAAAATTTTGCCGACCATCCATTAATCCTTGTTTGTAGTCTCTCTCTGACAAAAGAGAAGATTTTTGTCTTGGATCCTCCTAAACTCTCCGGCAATCCAAGATAAGAACCCATACCACCGATATTAGTGATACCTAAGGTAGATTTGATTTCTTCCTTAATATCATCATCTACCTTATGTCCAAACTGAATCGAGGATTTTAAAAAATTAATCTGCTGCCCCGAGACCGCTTCATACTTCTTTAAAATTCCCAAAATTACCTCACACTGGTCCTTGTTGGCCTTGCAAAAAAATAAGCTATCATCCGCAAATAACAGATGTGAAACCGGAGGGCATGCATTTGCTACTTTGATACCCGTAATTAATTTTCCCCGTTCAGCTTTCCGAATATTCGCAATTAGCACTTCTGTGCAAAGGATGAATAAATAAGGTGAGAGCGGGTCTCCTTGTCGTAAACCCCTCTCTGGTACTATTAGTCCTCTAGGTTGTCCATTAAGGAGAACTCTATATTGGACCGTTGTGATACACCACATTATCCATTTAATCCATTTTTCACAGAAACCCAATTTTCTTAAAACCTTCTCTATGAAAATCCATTCTACCCTATCATAGGCCTTACTCATATCCGTTTTAATTGCCATGAATTTTCCTTTACATGACGGGTTAGTTCTTTACAAATATTCATAGTCATAGTGCAGATAAACATCAAAAAAGAATTCAAAAAAGATCCTAGTAGTCTTTGTGACTGCCATAACCGGGAAATGGACATTCTTTAATAGTTTCCAAACCGTAGTCCATTTTGTAAATTTAACCTGACCTTTTAACATCTACCGGTTCATTACAAATTTTAAAAGTTGAGAATCGGTAGATCTTAAACCGGTAGCCAAAACTCAAAACATATAATAAACCAATTTCCTTCTACAAATCTCTCAAAACTCAAAACTCAAAACTCAAAATACACCAAGCAATTTCGATTATCTCATGACCATCTTTGATCCTGAACATGAAGATTCGAAAAACTCACTCAATTTTTGGGTTTTTATCTGTTTATATGGTTCACTATCTACTTACGGGAAGGTCAAATTACAACAAAGCAGTCCAAATAAAGAATGCTCACAAGGTGTTCGACACAATTCCTCAATGAGTCTTCCTTGTTGTATTTTCTCCAAGCCCTTGTCACGTGGCTCTCACGTGATAAAGTGTGCGACTTCAATACATAAACCGTTGATTTTCCCGCGTCTACTGTTTTCTCTCGCAAAAGCAAAAAACAAGAAAAGTGCAAGAAGCTTGAGAGTCGTTACTCTTCCTCAACATGAAGCCTCCTTCTCTGGAAGATCATGGACTTGACGAAAGTTACTTTGCTCGAGGAGATCACATCAAGGCCATGGAGGTTATTGAAGATTCGATTTTGGAACAAGGGAAAGGCAATGTCCTGGGTTTACTTGATTTCCAGCAAGGTGCCATCTTTAGGGCACAAGCGAGAAGAACAGACAACAGTGACGTCAAGTTCACGTTTTTGTTAGGTTCTCTAGAATGCTTTTGGGAAAGTGAAGGGTTCTCATCGTTTTCTGCTCTTTCACTGTTTGAATTGGGTCAACATCTTGGATCGTCTCTGTATTACAAGAAATCTGTTAAGAAAGCAAAAGAGTACTTATCTGTTTTGGCTAAGCTTAGTGAATTGGGTCCGAAAGAGCTGAAGAGTCAAAAGGATGTCGAAAGAATACTCAGAGATGCAGAGTCAAGAATCATTGGAGGTAAGACTTTAGGTTCTTCTCCTATCGAAAGAAGCAAACCAAAAGCTACGGAGTCGAAGAAAAATCCAGACTTGAAATTGAGGTCGTTTTGGAGAGGATTGGATGATGAGTTCAAAAGGAACTTTCTGAAAGTAAGCACTGCAAAGTTTATAAGTTTCGTCGAGGCAATGTATGGCAAAGAGGGGCGAGATGCTTTCGATCAACTTCTCACTTTTGCAAGGGAAAACAGAAACTGGAGAGTCTGGATTTGTCGATCTTGTTCAAAGAAGTTCTGTAGTCCTGAGGAGTGTAAGAATCATCTTGGAAAAGAACATGCTGCAGAATTTAAACCGTCTTCGACAAAGGATATGGCTCAGACGGTAAGTAAAGTATGGGTTCGTAAGATATTGGTTGGAGGTTGGGAACCAGTGGATGTATTAGCTGCCGTTGAAATGATTAAGAATCAGCTCCAAGATGTGAAAGCGTTTGCATATGAGAATGGATGGTCTAAAGACTGGCCTTTAGCTGCAGATGAAGAACGCAGTAAGTTACTCAAGGAAATCCAGTTGCTCCTTGTGTCATTTTGGGAGCACAAAATCCTTTCTTGTAGCATCCGAGACTGGATAATGCAGTTTCCCGTTAAGCATCTTGCACAATTTGAAGTTTCCGAGCATACTCTTACTACCGAGTGTCGCCTAGTGGAAACACCTCAGAGTATATGTTTTCTGGAATGTCATGAACTCAGTCAAATCCTGAAATTTCTAAGAGCCATCAAAGGTGAAAGGGATGATGGCACAGATCTGGTTTGCAAAGCAGTGGACAGTTTCTGGGATGGTACTCGAGTGAAAGAAAAGATCGACTTTGACACTCAGTTTTCATTTCTGCTCCTTGATAAGAGACTGCTGAAATGCAAGATTACTCGATTCGAAAATGAAGGGACAATCAATGTTTTTGATCCTAATGATTACTATGCCAATGCACAGGTTCATGGAGATGATATCTTATCTTGGTTAGCAGACTACTCTTCAAGAGATGAGAGTTTTCGATTTCCCAAACCTATTAGGACACACAATATTGATATTTGGGTGGCTGTTCTGAGAGCTGTTCAGTTCACGTGTAGGAATTTGGGAACAAAATATGAAAAGAAGTTGCAGATCCTAAGTTATGATGCAGCTCTTAATAATGCCAAGAACTTATGTATACACGAAGATGAAAGGAGAAGGAATATTCCGGAAGATCAGTGGACCTTATATGCATCTCTTCTAGGTGATAAATGTGAAGAGCATATAAGGAGAGACGCTGGAAATTCTCTTACTACAAAACTATCCTTGTGTGCAGTACGAGATGTTCTCGAAGGAGCATCGCAGCCGACATTTGATTTCGCCGATCTAGTAGATTGCCTGAATCTTATAAATGGGCATAAACATATCAGTGATGATATAGTATTGAAGTCCATTGATCTCCTCAAATCTGTGGTCACCAACAAGGTTCATTCCTGATCTGAGTTTGTAGTTAACAACATAATAACATAAATTTTCCTAGTAATGTTTCTATTGACTTGCAGGTTCCCCTAGTCGATTCAAAGATTTTGTTGGTTGAGAATTCAAGGATTAATTTGCTAAACGATCTTGCCAGGCTTTCTGTTTTCGACTACCGCTCTTATATCCTTCCACCGGTGAAACTTTACTTACAGGTAAGTTGGTAACTTTGGCTTTATCTTCCCTTTGATTTTATATTGTAATGTATGTTTCTTCTTCTAGGAAGCGTTAGATGTAATTGTAGATATGGATGCCAAAGCCAAGTTAGCTGCAGCACTACCGGAACTTCTATCCGAGAAAAAACAAGAGAAGGAGAAGAAATCAGGGTCAAAGAAGAGAAAACATAAAAGCAAGAAGGTCTTTGATGGTCTAAATTCTATGTTTTCTTCTCTAACTTTTTGGTTACTCAGTTGTACGAATGAATGGTCTTCATGCCATAACAGAGAACTTCAGCGAGCACGTCTAGTCATCTTGATCAGGATGTCGAACAGTAAGTACTCTACTCTAGATGAGAAATATAGTTTCTCAAGATTCTTTTGCAAGCTGTTAAATTGTTTGCAGTTTTTCTCTGAGCGTAGAATTAGGATAATTCTTCAATATTTGTAATTATCTAGTCTAGTAATTATTTTGTTTTAATTAGGATTATTCATTCATGATTTTCTAGGGTTTTTGGTTATCTTACAAATAGTGTTGTTTGTTTGATGAGAAGCCTATGTCGAACCACATTAAGCTTCTGCTCATACACAAAAAGTGTTCTTACCTCAACCTTGGAACCTTTTACACTAAACAGGGCAGAAGAAGATTCTATGGAACTAGAAGACACTAAAGGTGAAAATAGTCTATCTGAAATTTCATCCAATACTAATAATCAAGAGGAAGCTACTAAAGGTGATTCTAATTGTAAAAGATCTTATTAATTGACGAATATTCTAAAAACTCTATTGTCTTGAGATGTATAATTCTTATTTCTTTAGATATGCAAAGCATGCCTAAAGAAGATTTGGAGTCAGTACATGGCAAAGCTGCAACTAGATACAATTCAGCTCTAGACATGATGTTGAAGGTAAAACAGTCAACAACATAAATAAGATTCAAAACCTGAACTCTCTTTTTCTGATTCAACATATTCTCAATTTTCATGTATCTCTTTACTTCCTTCTTTGATTTTTTTTTTTGCTACTGCAGTCCCTCTGTAACATTAAGGTTCTTCAAGAGGATTTGGTGAACAATCAGAAACCATTTTCTGACAACCAAGTTCCTTGTGCACTACGAGATTTCTTTTCTGCTTTTGTCTCGGAGAAGATAAAAGAAGAGGAACTCTATGGTCACCTACTGAGTAACTTACTTGCTTCCCTAGAAGAACTTCATTCCCTGGTTTGTGTAGATAAATATAAGTTTCTGAGTATAATATTATTATGATACTGAATAGGCTTGAATGTTGTCTTAATGTCATTCAATTTTTTCGTTAAACTCATTTCAGTCAAGTGATGCTGCTGAGGTACTTGTCGCGATCCTCGAGTTTTGTCATTGCTGGAAAAGTCCAGAAAGTGAAAGCTTGGTAACCCTCCTTTTTACGTTGGAGGGATATGAAAGAATGTGTTGTAGAAAATTCAGAAGGAAGCCAAATTATCCAGAGCAAAGTTCTTATGGAATTGTTATGGCTGCAGATTCAATCAGAGACCTTAAGGTATGTTTCATTTATTTCCGAAAATTTTATTTCTACAGAAACTGGTACTTAAAATGCTTATTTATTATATATGCAGTGTGCTTTTGGGAATATAAAGTTTGAGGACATCCTAAAAGTGATCCGCATGAACGATAAAATGATATGTGATGTTAGAACAGGAGGCTGTGGAGAGAGTAACTTTGTTCACCACACTATAAGTAGATGCCCGCCTATCTTCACAATTGGTAAGTTCTGACGATGATCTTATCTACCCATTTTTCATTTATTTCGGTAAGATAAAACATTGTTGCTGTTTTCTTTTGGGTTTGCAACATTAGTGTTGGAATGGGAGAAGAATGAAACTGAAAAAGAAATATCTGAAACAACAAATGCTTTACACTGGGAGATAGATATCAGCAGGTTATACGAAGGCTTAGAACCAAACACTAACTACCGGCTTGTGTCAATGGTAAAATTTGAAACATTGTGGCAAATGTCTGTGCTATTGTTCTTCTGTATTTCTCTATTACAGTCTCTGAATATGGAAATGCAGATTGGTTTTGTTGAAGAAGGAGAATACATTTGCATGGCTTATGAAAAGAACAGGTGGGTGAGTCTCAGACGTGAAGCTTCAGCAGAAGAGGTAAGAAGAGGAAACAGTTGCCTTTGTCTTTCTTGAGCTGAATTGTGAACTTTGTTGGGTTAAGACGTTATTGATATGTGTGTGGTGATGTTATAGGTTGTTGGTAACTGGAAGAGTGTGGTTAGAATCTGTGGAGAAAGGAAGGTTCGACCAGAGGTTCTCTTTTATGAAGCTGTTTAATGGCCTAACAAGTGATAGAAAAGTAGTAGTTTGGGAACTCAAGTTTGTAACTTTACTACATCAACGTTTTGGGGTTTAACTTAAATATGTGAGCGAATGTTTTTTCTTTTCTTTATAGTAAATTGATGGGTTGATCTCCTCCAGTCTCATCATGGTTTTTAAAAACTGACCGCTAAGATCTTATCGTACAAAATAACAAGGCAATGAACCAAGGTGTGATCACCTTGTGGTTATACATGTAACTTGTGGTTATAGTCTAATTTTTTTCCACATTTCTTCATCAGCAAAAAAAATTCTCAATCCAATTATTTTTGTAAATACAGTAGTCTTTTCATTCTACATATATACTAGATATGGACCCGTGCGTTGCACGGGTTGTCAGTCAAAATTAACACTCTTAACTCTTAATATTATTTTTGTAAGCATGACTAAAATTATATAAACATATATATTTTAGATAATGCAGCTTTTTAATTATTTTTTAAATATATATTTATAATACATATTGCGCAGTATAAAACTCTATTTGTAGTTATGTTATACTAATTATTAAATCATCTAATATAAATATTGGCCTATTTATAAAATTATATAATTTTTTGCTTATTATAAGTTATGAAGTCATAACTGTTCATAGGTTGTATTATTGAATTTTAATAAGTTATATATATCCATCGGAAGAGTGTATTACACTTTATAATTTCAATGTGGGCAAGATGGAAATAAACTGTGACAATAAGAAAAGATAAAATTATATAGTTACGTGGCATTGTCAATTTTTGGCTCATATTACTCATTTCTTCTTTTTCTCTTTTCCTTCCGCTCGTCGGCGAGAAATTCTCAAATCTCTCTATTTCTCTCATTAGATTTCTCTTATTTTTGCTTGAAATCCTCTTTCTTTCTCCTTCTCTCCCTCTTTTTTCCCCTATCTCGATTTCTTCCATTCGTCGGACATCACCACCGAGTCTCACTACTATGACCCACCACCACAAATGAATCTCACTACTATCACAATCACCACCACCATCAATACCGAATCTCGCTAATTTCGATCTACCACCTTCATCAACATTTATTGCCGCCACCACCACCAAGCTTGAACCACCGTCATCATCAACACCAACACCATTTTTATCGCTTCTTCTCTCTTTCCCCAACTTCTCTTATCATTCCACTTTCTTTATTTTCTCCGACAACAACTCTAGTCTATGTCCATCGCCGTTCATAATTCTTAATTTGCCTCAATTGCCATATATTCTTTGGGTATGAATATCACATGCTATTTTTAAAAAACCATCGTGATTCACAATGTTTGTTTTTATAATTGACATGATATATTTACATCAAATGGTTTTTTTTTTTGGTCGGATACAACAAATGATAAATGCATGTAATTTTTACATGATCATATTATTTTTTAAAATCACCCAATCACCACCTCCGTAACCATTAACCACCACCATCATCACCTCCATAACAATCACATGCTACTCCTATTTTTTTCAGTATGACATGCTATTTTATTAAATGAAATTGTTGGATGTCTCTATTTCGTCGTCAGAATTCAAATATTGATTTTGTTTTCCAGATTTTTCATGTTATTGGTATTTATTCATGTTTTTTCTCTAAATTAGAATATGAGTTGTATGTTTGTCTTTTGTTTTAGAGCTATTTTGAATTTTCACATATCTGAAAAACATTAGTTTCCAAAACTTTTTTAACTCATGGCTATTTCCTTAATTATTTTTGAGTCAAATGTTAGTTACTTATATTATCCTAAAAAAACTTTATAACCAAAAAAATGTTTTACGAATAGAATGAGTTAAAACAAAGGTGGTGTGTGAAGAAATTAGTTTGCTTGGTGAAAAAAATATGAGACAACTTATTGTTTATATAAAGGTGATTATTTACAATCATTTTTTTTTATAGGAATAATAACTGATTGTATTATTTCATTAATCCTTTTTCACTTTTTAAATTTTTTTTCTTGTACAATTAGTAACTTATAAATAAAATGTTTAGCACAATTTTATAATTTCGATTTATATAGAAAATATACATATAATTCTTTTAAATATACTTATAGTTTTCTTACTATGATCTAGCTGTTTAAATTTATAATTTTGTTATAATTATCTCTTAACAAATTTTAAGTTGTTAAAAACAAATATTTAGGTTGCTAGATGGCAAAATCTCTTATGGAAATATATGTACAATTTCCTTATAATTAGCTTTTTACATTTTTAAATTGTTTACATTTATAATTTTCTTATAATTATTTTTTTACCTTTTTTATTAAAATGGAAAATTTATTTAACACATGGCAAAATCAGATATCGAAATATTTTATAGAAAATATACATATAATTCTTTTAAATATACGTATAGTTTTCTTACTATGATCTAGCTGTTTAAATTTATAATTTTGTTATAATTATCTCTTAACAATTTTTAAGTTGTTAAAAACAAATATTTAGGTTGCTAGATGGCAAAATCTCTTATGGAAATATATGTACAATTTCCTTATAATTAGCTTTTTACATTTTTAAATTGTTTACATTTATAATTTTCTTATAATTATTTTTTTACCTTTTTTATTAAAATGGAAAATTTATTTAACACATGGCAAAATCAGATATCGAAATATTTGACACGTGTCACGATCTCGTGAGTTATTAACTTTGAAAACCATACTTTATATAATAAGATATATATATATATATATAGTATTATAGTTTAAGAATTATTTTCAAATTTTGACATTTACTATGCTCGGTATATCGAAACTGATAAGGAAAGAATGTCAAAAATAGTAAAATTGGATCGTTAGTTACAAAGAATTTCACATAAATTTGTATTATTCATCATGTTGTCTATTAAAAAGAAAAAAATCAATAGCAAGTCTACTGAAATCTCATTGATTTAAAATATTGTGAAGTGATTTAATTTTCTAATCTATTCACATCCCACCCCTTGTTTGAAAAATCGCTAGGCGCTAGTCGGGCGCTCGGCATGGGCCTAGCGATTAATCGGAAAATCGGATTAAAATCGAGGATTAATCGGAGATTAGTTTTAGGGTTATTTTAATATTTTTAAAATATATTAATCCAATATTGTAAAAATTTATGATTTTTATTACAAATTTATGATTTTTATTAAAATTTGAACACAAGTTATTGTAAAACATCACAAACTCCCAATTCAAATGATTGAATAACAAAAATAAAAAGTTTTTTTATACTTGCAATCTAAAAAATAATCGGGGTATATAAGATTAGGCGGGAAATAATCGGATTAGGCGGGAAGTAATCGGATTAGGCGGAGAATAATCGGGTTACTGATTTTTTAGGGGATTAGTCATTAATCGAGGCGGATAGGGTGGGCCTAGCGATTAAGCGGGGAGTAATCGGGGCTAGGCGGGGATTTTTAGAACAAGGATCCCACCAAAGGTAAAAAAACAGAAAAAAAATTCATCATAAAGTAGAATAGCAATTCATAAATATCTAACATATCTTTCTTTATATTCTTCCAAAGACTATTAATATTAAATATGTTTACCGCATTAACGAGAAAAGATGGACATGAATGATACATAAAGTATTGGTTGTCAGAGGTGACATCCGTTTTAGCCAACAAATCCGCACATGAGTTTTGCTCCCGAAGTTTGAAAGTAAACTTTGTCGATGTGAACATATAGGTCCAACGCCGTATTGTATCAAGGTAGTGTTGCAGCCGGGGGTTAGAGTCATTGCCCTTGATGAGGTGGTTAATGTTGTTATTATCACCTTCGAATTCTACCATGTTATAGTCTATAGCCCAAGTTGATCAGGGGCGGAGGGAGTGAAGAATTATAGGGGTCAATGACCCCAGTGGAATTTTGAAAATATTGAATTTTTATTAAGAAAATCATATTGACCCCAGTCCAACAAATAAATTGACCCCTATCAATGTTTAGTTCACGTAAAAGCAAACGGAAGCCCAGTAATTATGTTGAATTATACATATAGAAGCCCAATAATTGTATTGAGCTATATATAATATTAGCCCCAACTAAAATCTATCAAAATTAACATAAATATAGAAGCCCAATAATTGTAAACTAACCTAAATATTTTAACATGCGTCGTTAGAGCCTAAAAAACGTGATGTGTTCTTAAGTGATTGTCTCGTTTGTTTTATTGAAAAGCAAGTACTTGACACTATTACAAACGAATCGGTGATAAAACGATTCCAAAATATGAGTGAGCCTAGAGTTCATCTTTAGGATCTATATTTGTGATGAAATTGTTATGGTTTTAGTAAAGTTTAAACTTTTTTTTCGTTAATTTTTTTTGACCCCAGTGAGTCGTTGTTGTCCAAAGTAGCGATGTACATTCTGCTTCTGTTGTGCGAACTTGAAATTTGCCCAACCCACAATCTTAAATAATTCCTTGGAGTTTCGGATTATCCAACCGAATCTGAAATCATGATCTCTTTCATGGTGTGAGGCGTCATAAATACATTTCATCCACCCCCTCAAAGACTTACTTCATTTAGCTCTACGAACTATATTCAGGTGGGGAGACCCACTTCGAGTTTCTGTTCCGGCAGTGTTGTCCAACCATCCTGGGTATAAAAAAATGTTTGATCGACGGTTTCACATGGATCAATCAATCAGTCGTTTCTACTCTCTCATATTCTCCACATCAGCCAAAATGAAAGAAAGCGGGTAACTCTATGTATACGTATATCATTGTATATTTGGAAGGGATACCTTAGCTTTTTCAATTGAGTTCTTTGGGTCACATATTCGATTTATCGGAATTTCCGCTGCTCGCCACAACAATATGACATGAGGACATGAGAATAAATATCTCACATATCATGTAAGTATGTTATATATCAATCTTGTTTACATTACTTTTCCAAATAATATGAATATAAAAGTTTGAAACACATAGTGCAACATCTATATATGATGGTCCACTTTCTCAGCATTTTATACCACTTAAAAATAAGTTAAATGTATGTGTGGTAAAGTTTGAATTAAATTATATAATTAATATCTATTGTAAGTTCATTTTTGAAAAATCCTTTTATATAATCAAATTATAATCACATTTTTAGCTAAAGTTATAGAATTGAAAATATATAATCTTCATCTTTTTGTTCATAACTTGATTTTAGTAATAAAGTACTAAAAAGATAATTGCAACAAAATAAACAAAACATTGATTTTTGTTTTCTTCTCACACAACATATAAACCAATTTCGATCATCCCATGACCATCTTTGATCCCAAATTCAAAACTTTCACACAAATTTTAGATTTTTATCAGTTAATTCACACAATTTCTGGGTTTTTGTCTGTTTATTCCGGGACGGTGAAATTAAATCGAAGCAGATGTGTAATTTACTCAAAACAAAGAATGCACACAACATGTTCGACAGAATTCCGCAATGGGATTATATCAAAGAAGAGTTGTTCGAAAAAGAAGGCACCACGATTTGGGTTTCTCTTGTCACGTGGATCTCACGTGATAAAAGCTTCAACAACTCTGTTACGTGGATCTCACGTGATAAAAGCTTCATCTTTGTTGTTTATTATCATCTCCGTCGATTTTTCAAAACCTCGCAAACAAGTTTCTATCTGAATCAAAACCCTAGATAGTGGACACCAAGAAATCTCAAGAAGCTTGAGAAGAATTACTCTTTCGTCAACATGGCGCCTCTTCTTCCTCTTTTAGTCGAAGATCCTGAGGACGCAAAAATCAAGAAACTTGTCCAAGATTACTTCGCTCAAGGAAATCACATCAAGGCATTGGAGGTAATCGAAGATTCGATATCAGTCCGTGGGAAGGAAAAGGTTCCAGGAATGGTTCATTACCATCAAGGTTCTTTCTTCTATGAACAAGGAACTAAAACAGAGAACAGTGACATGAAATTCCCATTCTTGTTGGCTTCTGTAGAATGCTTCTCGCAAGATTTGGGGGTACACGCTTACTCTGCAATTGCACTTTTAGAATTAGGTAAACTGATTGGCTCAGTATCATTTTACAGGAAAGCTTTGAACAATGCAAAAGAAGGTTTATCTTTTATTGCTTCTTTTGGTGGTTTGAGGTTGAGCGAGGAAAATACCAAAAGTAATCTTGAGAATGTAGTCCTAGTGGCAGAGTCAATGATCCGAAAACTTCAAGGCAGTGTAAGGAGTGACTCGGATACGGCTGCGGCAGACGCAATGGTGTTACTGCAAAAAAAGTCTGAACCAAAACTTAGGGAATCAAAGAACATTCGAGACAGTATAAGGAGTGACCCGAATATGGCTGCGGGTAAAAGATTGAGGTCGTATTGGGCGAGTATGGATGTTGAGAGTAAAAGGACCTTCATGAAAATAAGCATTGAAAAACTAACAGCTTATGTCGAGAGATTACATGGCAGAGAGGGACTTGATGCTTTGGAGCAAGTTCTTGATTCTGCAAAGATAAACAGAAAATGGAAATTTTGGATGTGTCGATCTTGTTCACAGAAGTTCTATTATCCTAAAAAGTTTAAGAGTCATCTTGAACAAGAACATGGTGCAAAATTTAAACCTTCTACGAAAAAGCATATGGCGCAGATGGTAGATGAAGTCTGGGCTGGTATGATATCGGTTGCAGATTGGGAACCTGTTGATGCAGTAGCTGCCGCTGAAATGATCAAGACTCAGCTCGAATTTGTGAAAGAGTTTGTATATGAGAATGGATGGTCGAAAAAACTGGCCTTTAGCTGCGGATGAAGAACGCAGTAAGTTACTCAAAGAAATCCAGTTGCTCCTTGTGTCGTTTCGGGAGCATAAAATTCTCTCTTGTAGCATTCGGGATTGGATGATGCAGTTTACGGTTAAGCATCTTGCACAGTTAGAAATTTCTGAGCATACTCTTACCGGGTGCCGCTTAGTGGAAACACCTCAGAGTATTTGCTTTTTGGAATGTCATGAACTCAATCAAATCCTATACCTTCTCAAACGCATTAACTGTGAAAGGGTTGATGGTACAGAATTGGTTTCCAAGGCAACAGACAGTTTATGTGGTCGTTTGCGAGTTAAAGAAAAGATCGAGTTTGACCATGAGTTTTCATTTATGCTTCTGGATAAAAGACTGCTGAGAGGCAAGATTGCTTCATTTGATGATGAAGGGATTATAGATGTTTTTGATCAGAGTGTTCACTACACTAAGACGCATCCTCAGGGCGATGATATCATAACCTGGTTACTTGACTACCCTTTGCTAGATGAGAGCTTTGAATTTCCCAGATCTATCAGGGCACACAATCTTGAAATATGGGTGGCTGTTCTGAGAGTCATTCACTTCACGTGTACGACTTTGGGAACCAAATATGCAAAGAAGTTGCAGATCCTAAGTTATGATGCAGCACTTATTGACGCCAAAAACTTATGTATACTCGAAGATGAAAGGAGAAAAAATGTGCCAGAAGATCAATGGAACACATATGCATCTCTTCTGTGCGATAAATGTGACAAGCGTTTAGAAATAGACGGCGGAGATTCTCACACTACAAAACTATGCCTATGTGCAGTACGAGATATTCTTGAAGGAGCATCACATCCGGCATTTGAATTCTCCGATCTAGAAGATTGCCTGACTCTTATACGTGGGCATAAAAATCTCAATGATGACATAGTGTTGAAGTCCATAGACCTTCTGAAATCAGTGGTCACCAACAAGGTTCAGTCCTGATCTAAGTTTTAATTTACAACAGAATTGTCACCGTAAAGTATTATATTGACTTGCAGGTTCCGGTAGCTGATTCAAAGATTTTGCTGGTTGAGAATTCGAGGATTAATTTGCTTAACGACCTCGTCCGGCTTTCTGTTTTTGACTACCGCTCTTATATCCTTCATCTGCTGAAACGTTTCCTACGGGTTGGTTTGTAACTTTGGTTTTATACAAGGAGCTGTCATATTCCCTCTGATTTTTTCTTATATTATATCTATGTCTATTCTTCTAGGATGAGTTGGATCGAATTGTTGATATAGATGCCAAAACCAAGTTAGCTGCAGCACAAGCCGAACATTTATCCGAGGAAAAACAAGAGAAGGGGAAGAAGTCAGGGTCAAATAAGAAGAAAAATAAAACCAACAAGGTCGCTGAATGTCTAAATTCTTTATTTGCTTCCATGACTTTTTGATTACTCAGTTGTAAGAATTAATGTCCTTCATGGTGTAACAGAGAACTTCAGCGAGCATGTCAAGTCATCTTGATCAGGATGACTTACAGTAAGCACTCTAGATGAGAAATTTGATTTTCCCAAGTTGATAAATTCTTTGTAGGTTTTCTCTGAGCAAAACGTGTTCTTGCATATGTCCAGCAAATCTTCTGCCAACCTTGAACCGGAAGTTGATCCTCCATCACCAAAATCAAGGGAAGAAGATTCTATGGAACCAGAAGGTACTCTTTCAAGTGAAAGGGGTCGATTGGAAATTTCATCCAACACTAAAAGTCAAGATGAAGCTACTAAAGGTTATCCTCAGTTGACAAATATTTTGAACTATGTATACAAAACATTTGACGTCTAGTTTCTGATACTTATTTTTTTTCATTTGCCGCCTTCAAGATATGAAAAACATGCCTGGAGAAGATTTACTATCTGAAAATTTGGAGTTAGCACATAAAGAAGCAACTAGATACAATTCAGCTCTTGACATGACCCTAAAGGTAAAGCAGACACCAGCCAAAATAAGATTCAAAAATCTGAGCTCTCTTCTACTGATTCAGCTCATTAGTTATTTTCATATAATATCTTTCTTACTCATTTCCTTTGACAAATTATGATACTGCAGGCCCTCTTGAACATTAAGGTTCTTCAAGAGGATTTGGTGCACAATCGGCAATCATTTCACGGCAACCTGGAAGAACAAGTTCCTTGTGCACTAAAAGATTTTTTTTCTGCTGTTGTATCGGAGCAGATAAAAGAAGATGGACTCTACAGTTACCTACTGAGCAACTTACTTGCTTCCCTAGAAGAAGTTCATTCCCTGGTTTGTGCAGATAAATATAAGCTTCTAAAACGTTTTCATAGTTGTCATAAATGTCATTCTGTTCTTCTTTTACTTTTGTTTCAGTCAAGTGATGCTGATGAGGTAGTCGTCGCCATCCTTGAGTTTTGGCATTGGTGGAAAAGCCCAGAAAAAGAAAGCTTGGTAACTCGCCTTTTTACGTTGGAGGAATACGAAAGAATGAGTTGTACAAAATGCAAAAGGAAGCCAAATTATCCAGAGCAAAGTTCTTATGGAATTGTTATGGCTGCAAATTCAATTAGAAACCTAAAGGTAAGTTTCATTTACTTCCCTCTTTGTCTTTCCTATAGAAACTGGTACTACTCCTTAAAATTTGTTCTGTGGTTATATATATTTGCAGTGTGCTTTTGGGGATATGAAGTTTGAGGAGATCCTTAAGGTGATCCGTATGGAAGATGAGATGATATGTGATGCTAAAACAGGAGGATGTGGAAAGAGAAACTCTGTTCACCACATTATATGTAGATGCCCGCCTATCTTCACAATTGGTAAAGTTTTGACCATGATTGTGATCTCATCTACTCGTTTCATTTATAGTGGTATGACTAAAAATTGTTGCTGTTTTTGTGGTTTTGCAACATTAGTGTTGGAATGGGAGAAGAACGAAACTGAAAAAGAAATATCTGAAACAACAAATGCTTTGCACTGGGAGATAGATATCAGCAGGCTATACAAAGGCTTAGAAGAACCAAACACTAACTACCGGCTTGTGTCAATGGTAAATCTGAAACAGGGTCACAAATATTTGTGCTATTGTTTTTCTGTATCTCTTCTCTGTTACAGTATCAGAATATGGAAAATTTCAGATTGGTTGTGGTGAAGAAGGAGAATACATTTGCTTGGCTTATAAAAGGAACCGGTGGGTCAGTCTCAGACATGAAACTTTAGCAGAAGAAGTAAGACGAAACAGTTGCCTTTTGTCTTCTATGAGTTGAGTTTTGAACTTAGATAGGTGAGACATTATTGATATGTGTGGTAATGCCATAGGGTGTTGGTAACTGGAAGAGTGTGGTCAGAATCTGTGGAGAAAGGAAGGTTCGTCCAGAGATTCTATTCTATGAAGCTGCTTGATCGTCGATCGATGACATAAATAGTGTGACATAGTTATATCAATATGGACACCTACCATTCATCTATAAACAGTGACATGTTAATATGATGCTTGAGAAAGAGTAACATAGAATTAGTGACTTTGAAACCAATTGGGTTAGCATTGCTATGGTGGTAAGTATAATGGAAGCACTGCAAATGTTGTTCTAGTCACTATCTCTCTTCAGCGATCTAAAAATGAGAAGAGGACATATTGGCATATTGCTGGGTTAAGATTGTGTATAGAATCTTATTGACATTGAAGAGAATGACCCCTGGATGCATTAACTGAGCAGATCATGATTTTCAAAGAGTGAACAAAGTTTGAAGCTTTTGAACGGGTGAGATCTTATGGTACAACAAAACTAGGCATATGATAGATCTCTGAAGAGTTATATGGAACATAATTGTAGCTTAGGAAAAACAGACAGTATAAACTTCTATATGAAAAAGATGGAAAAACAGATAACATAGTGCTTAAGCCGTGTCTTGCGGTTGCCTTCAAACCTCTTTATAGCTTTTCTCTTATTTATTAGTAAAAGATTTTGGTTATGGTGATATAGTAAAACTTAACAATCATATTGACATTTACATAAACGCCGGGGAGGTTGACCCGGCCAAACAAAAGCGGCAGAACATTCGCAACGTACGACAAGATCTTTTGGCGCACCAGGCATTTTTTTTATGTCGCTTATGCATGTATTCTTTCCATTAGGTCCGCACTGTCCAGGAAAAGGCCTGTTCATGTCGCATCCCCATTTTGTTTTGGATTCCACCACTATTGAGTTATGTCAACCACAAAAAGATTTCCAAATTAGAAAACTATTAAGATAAAACAATTGACAATGCGAAATAAAAGTAAAATTACCTCTAACATGGCTGAGAACGAGGAATGTGAGAAGACAAGAAACCATAAACAAAACACCGCATTTCATGACTCACAAAATGATAAATTTGATTGTCTCCTTTAGTAGCAAATATTTGTAGTTTAAATTTATTTTTTTACGAGCAACACTCATAATAAATATACTCAAGACACGATAAAATTAGATGTTGCTACTAATTAGGGAAACATATAAAAAAGAAAGATGAAGCCAAGTCTACGAAACCGATGGAATCGGTCTTTAGTTTTTTTTTTGAACAGTTCTCCTATGCAAAATTTAATTTTCTAATCCATTCACATCCCAAAAAAAAACAGTAAAAAGCTTTCATGTCATAGATTAGAAATTCATAAATATCTCACAATTCATACAAGTATCACAATATATTGTTATATGTATATTAATCTTATTTTCAACACAACATACTAGGCATCAGATTAAGTGAAGCCAGCTAACGAATGGTACAAAGAGTATGGTTCTCTCACGCAACTCCCAAGTACTTCTTGCTTGTGTGGTTTGCAATGCAAATCATTTAAGAATGCGACGACAAAGCAACGGCAGAATGAGTTTGTGGAACACGTATGTGGATACTTTGTGAGTTCTTTGTCGAGCACCAATGGAATCTAAAAATCATTTATTCTTTCTTTGTACTTATCCCTCTCAGATTTTAGGAAGAATTGCACAAGGATTACTTCAAGATCAGTATGATATATCGTATTATGATATTGTAGCTAAGATGTTGGATTCCAAATTGTGACCTACGGTGAGGTTCATATTGAGGTATGTGTTAAGTGTGTATGCAATCTATCTAATGTGAGAGGAACAAGGCACGCCTCCTACACTCATGTCTAAAGGCAAACATATATGTATATGTTCTCAAGATATGTAAAAAGTCTGAATGATTCATGTTATTAAAAATCAAGGAAAATTGATACAAGATTGGAACTAATCCAAACTTATGATCAGTACTTGATGATCAAGAGATTCCAAGCTTGTCACGCGGAAAGGTGGAATTCACGAGTTGGCTCTGAAGTATTATTTTGTGAATCAAGGGGTGGTACGATGGATAGATGTTGTGATTGACTCGCTCAATCAGTGGGATAATCGATTCACTCGATCAATGGACGAAGAAAGGATGTTGAATCACTCAACAAACTTAATCCGCATGTTTCTAAAGTACTAAGTGACTCACTCACAAAGAACTAAAGAACAAAATGACAAAGACTCAACTCTGACAAGAAGAAAACGTTTCTATTACTTTCTTATGATCAAGGGTCCTTTACAATAAGATGAGAGATCATCTTATATAGAGCTGAGTACAACAATCTAAAACTACAAACAAAGAAACAAATCACAAACATAAATGAAAATATATAGCCATTGGACATAAATTCTAGAATCTGTCCAAATAAGACAAGTGAGATGTGCCTTGTATCTTGTCAACTTAGGGAGGAAGTTGTGACGTTTTGGAAGTTTCTGGTAGGTCTCAAGAGTCTCACACAAGCGCACACACAAAGAAGGAAAGAGCCGTTGCAAGTTGATCTCTTTCGGCTCCATATATGGCAAGTAGTAACTCCGCGGGTTCTTGTGTGGTAAGGTGTACCAAAGTTCGTGTGGTACATGTCTTGTGTGGTATAGATGTTCTCCTGGTTTCTATATGTAGCTTTGAGGTGGGTCCAAATGAAGAATAAGAAATATTTCCTTGTTAGACTTTATTTGGTCCAGTACATCAGAAGGTAGTTCAGCGAGTAGATCAGCTAGTAGTTCAGCCGGTTCGTCAGCAAGTACATTAGCTATATGTACTTGTAACATCTTCGAATCAATTCCTTGGTGAATGATTCCTTGATGACTTGATGTTGCCTCGTTAAAAACCTTTCTAGGTAAACCCATTGGGACAAACCTTAGATAAGGGAAAAAGAGTGAAACGGTCAAATTCCCCCATATGGTGATTCGGCTCGCTGGTCTTTGATTCCTCTTAAACCATCATTAGTCTTCTTAGGGTTAATATGCTGGTGAATAATTAACCCTAGGCCTTGTGCTTAAGTAGGACTCCATTTGGGCAAGAATCCTCCAAAATGCTCCATATTAACCAGTTTGATACATGTACCGGCTGGTTTGGTATGCTTCTGGTTTGGTTTGATTTAGATGTCCGCATCATACACTCTCCCTTGAAAAAGTTCTGACCTCGAAACTGAACAATCTGCACCAAGGGAAAGCAAGTTAGCTTTCATTCGATTTTGGGAGGCTAGGGTCTTATCTTGGTAGGGTGGCGGTTTGATAATGCATGGTGAATCATGTGGCATAAATAATGTGACAGTTATATCAATATTGACACCAACCATTCATGTATAAGGAGTGACATGTTAATATGATGCTTGAGAAAGAGTAACATAGAATTAGCGACTCTGAAACCAATTGGATTAGCATAGCTATGGTGGTAAGTATAATTGAAGCACTACAAATATTGTTTTTGTCAATATCTCTCTTAAGCGATCTAAAAATGAGAAGAGGACATATTTAATGGGTTAAGATTGTGTATAGAATCTCATTGACATTGAAGAGAATGACCCATGGATGCATTAACCATAACTGAGCAGATCATGATTTTCAAATAGTGAACAAAGTTTGAAGCTTTTGAACGGGTGAGATCTTATGGTACAACAAAACTAGGCATATGATATATCTCATCAAAACCTCTTTAGAGCTTTTCTCTTATTTATTTGTAAAGAGATTTTGGTTATGGTGATATAGTAAAACTTAACAATCATATTGACATTTACATAAACGCTCGGGAGGGTTACCCTTCCAAACAAAACGTTGAGAACATTCGCAACGTGCGACAAGATCTTTTGGCGCACCAGGTATTTTTTTTATGTCGCTTATGCATGTATTCTTTCCATTAGGTCCGCATTGTCCAGGAAAAGGCCTGTTCATGTCGCATCCCCATTTTGTTTTGGATTCCACCACTAAGTTATGTTAACCACAAAAAAAAATTTCAAATTACTAAACTGTTAAGATAAAACAATTGATAATGCGAAATAAAACTAAAATTACCTCTAACATGGCTGAGAACGAGGAATGTGAGAAGACAAGAAACCATAAACAAAACACCGCATTTCATGACTCAGAAAATGATAAATTGATCGTCTAGCAAATATTTTTAGTTTAAATTTATTTTTTTTGTCAACAAACACTCATAATAAATATACTCAACACACAATAAAATTAGATTGCTATTAATTAGGGGAACAAATAAAAAAGAAAGATGGAGCCAAGTCTACGAAACCGATGGAATCGTTCTTTTATTTTTTGAAAAGTTTCCCTATGCGAAATTTAATTTTCTAATCTAATCACATCCCAAAAAAGAAAACAGAAAAAGCATTCCTGTTATAGATTAGAAATTCATAAATATCTCACAATTCATACAAGTATCACAATATATTGTTATCTGTAAATCAATCTTATTTTCAACACAACATACTAGGCATCATATTAGAAGCGTGAAGCTAGCGAACTAATGGTACAAGGGAGTATGGTTCTCTCACGCAACTCCCAAGTACTCCTTAGTGTGGCTTGCAATGCATAATTGTTTAACAAAGGGCGACGACAGAATGAGTTTGTGGAACACGTATGTGGATACTCGGTGTGTTTTTTGTCGAGCTCCAATGGAAAGGGTTGAGAATTGGGGAAAGGTTTGAAGGAACTAACCCAGGTTCGATCCACGCTGGAAACAAAAAAACACATTTGTGTGGGAAGTCTGGGCTTGGGCCAAAATGGCCCAAGCAGTTTACCTGGTAGTCCAGTAACAGGCGATCTGGCTACCCCCTGGCATTAGTCGGAAAGCATTCCAAACTCGGGACAGACAGTGTGGTGGCCCTTCGGGGAGAAGTCCACTCTGAAGCACTTCGGTGCGTTTCTACCGGGGCTGACCGGATCAGCCGATAGGGTTTATCAAAAAAAAAAAAAAAAAAAAAAAAAAAAAAAATAGAATTACTAAAATATTTACCAAATTATGGGTACACAGCTTAAACCATTGTGACGGATCTGTCAACACATAAACCATATTTAGTTCATCCCAAACATACCATTACATTTATGCGGTTTTATTCCTCTATTCAGGTGCAATAAAATCAAGTAAGTTGTGTAATTTGCTATAAAAAAAGGAGTGCCCACAAGGTGTTCGAAACAATTCCTCAATGGGTTTTTCGAGGAAGAGTTGTTCAAAAAGAAGACACCACGAATTGGGTTTCACTGATAGTCTTCATTGTCACGTGGATCTCACGTGATCAAAGCTTCAGCATCTTGTTACGTGATAAAAGCTTCATCTTTTTGTTATCATCTCTGTTGATTTTCCCGCCTCGCAAACCCTAGAGACCAAGAAAACGCAAGAAAGCTTGAGAGAATCATGGAGTCTTCTCCTACCCATTTCTTCGGAGATAATGGCGACGCAGAAAAACACAAACTTGCCTGGCGTTACTACGAACAAGGAGATCACATCAAGGCCTTGGAGGTAATTGAAGATTCGGTTTTGAAGGTCGGTGGGAAACTCAAGCTTCCATCAGATCTTTATTTCCTACAAGGTGATATCTTCATGGCACTAGCGAAAAAATCAGAGAATAGTGACTTGAAATTCTCATTGATGTTGGGTTCTGTAGAATGCTATTTGGAAGATTACATGGAACAAGCATTCGCTGCAATTTCTCTCTTCCATTTGGGCGAGCATCTTGGCTCAGCATTGTATTACAAGAAAGCCTTGAGGGTTGCAAAAAAGAGTTTATCTCTTATGTCTTTTGACCCATCGAAATCGGACCAGCTAATTACTAAACGTACACTTGAGGGTATAGTCGAAAAGGCAGGGTTTAGGATCCTCCATGGTCTTACTGTGAAAAGCTCTGAACCGAAACTGAGGGAGTCAAAGGAAATAAGAATCAAGATAAGGAGTGACTCGCATACCATTGCGGCTAATGAATTGAGGCGTTATTGGGCGGGTATGAGTGCTGAGAGTAAAAGGAAATTCATGAAAGTTAGCACTGTAGAGCTTAGAAGTTATGTCGAGAGAGAATATGGAAGAGAGGGACTAGATGCTTTGGAGCAAGTTCTTGACTCTGCAAGGATAAACAGAAAATGGAAATTCTGGATGTGTCGAACTTGTTCACAGAAGTTCTTTTATCCTAAAAAGTTTAAGAATCATCTTGAACAAGTTCATGGCGCAAAATATAAACCTCCGAGAGAAGATTTGGCACAGAGTGTAGATGAAGTCTGGGCTGGTAGGATATCGGTTGCCGATTGGGAACCTGTAGATGCACTAGCTGCTGCTGAAATGATCAAGAACCGTCTTGAATTTGTGAAAGAGTTTGTATATGTGAGTGGATGGTCCAAAGACTGGCCTTTAGCTGCAGATGAAGAGCGTAGGAAATTACTGAAGGAAATCCAATCGCTCCTTGTGTCGTTTTTGGAGCGTAAAATTCTCTCTTGTAGCATTCGAGACTGGATGATGCAGTTTCCTGTTAAGCATCTTGCGCAATTTGAAGTTCCCGAGCACACTCTTACTACCGAGTGCCGTTTAGTGGAAACACCTCAGAGTATCTGTTTTTTGGAATGTCAAGAACTCAATCAAATTCTAGACCTTCTCAAACGCATCAAGTGTGTAAGGGATGATGGTACAGAACTGGTTTCAAAGGCAACAGACAGTTTATGGCGTCATACTCAAGTTAAAGAAAAGATTGATATTGACCATGAGTTTTCATTTATCCTTCTGGATAAAAGATTGCTGAGAGGCAAGATTGCTTCATTCGATGATGAAGGGTCAATAGATGTTTGTGATCACAATGTTCACTACGCCAAGACACATCCTCAGGGCGATGATATCATAACTTGGTTACTTGAAGACTACTCTTTAAGAGAGAGCTTTGGATTCCCTAGATCTATTAGGGCACACAATCTTGATATAAGGATGGCTGTTCTGAGAGCCATTCACTTCACGCGTAGGACTTTGGTAGCCAGATATGCAAAGAAGTGGCAGATCCTATGTTATGATGTATGTCTTAATAAAGCCAAGAACTTATGTATACAAGAAGCTGAAAGGAGAATGAATGTTCCCGAAGATCAAAGGAACATATATGCATCTCTTCTATGCGACAGCTGTGAAGAGCACTTAACAATAAACGTTGAAGACCCTCTTTTTACAGAACTATTCTTGTGTGCAGTACGAGATGTTCTGGATGGAGCATCGCTTCCGACATTTGATTTCACTACTGCAGAAGATTGCCTGAAACTTATACATGGGCATAAAAATATCAGTGATGATATAGTGTTAAAGTCCATAGACCATCTGAAATCAGTGGTCACCAACAAGGTTCAATCACATATATAGTCCATACATCAAAGTTTTAATTTACAACGGAATAACATATATTGTTTTTGTAATATATATATTGACTTGCAGGTTCTGCTAGCCGATTCAAAGATTTTGCTGATTGAAAATTCAAGGATAAATTTGCTTAACGACCTCGTCAGGCTTTCTGTTTTTGACTACCGCTCTTATATCCTTCCCTTGCTGAAACGTTTTTTGCGGGTTTGTTTTTAACTTTGGTTTTGTGCATAGAGATTTCATCTTCCCTCTGATTTTCTAATTGACAGGTACCTTATATTATAATTCATGTCTTTTCTTCTAGGAAGAGTTGGATGTGATTGTAGATATGGATGCCAAAGCCAAGTTAGCTGCAGTACAAGAAGAACTTTTATCCGAGGAAAAGAAAGAGAAGGAGAAGAAGTCAGGCTCAAAGAAGAAAAAACATAAAAGCAACAAGGTCGTTGATGGTCTATATTCTCTATTTTCTTCTCTGACTTTTTGATTACTCAGTCATAAGAATGATTGTCCTTCATGATGTAACAGAGAACTTCAACGAGCATGTTGAGTCATCTTGATCAGGATGACACACAGTAAGTACCTCTAGATGAGAAATTTGGTTTCCCAATACTCTTTTTGCAAGTTTATAAATTGTTTTAAGTTTTCTCTGAGCAAAACGTGTTCTTAAATATGTCCAGTGAATCTTCTATTAACACTGAACCGGGAATTACATTAAGGACGGAGGAAGAAGACTCTATGGAACCAGAAGAAAGGGGTCGATTGAAAACTTCATCCAACACTAACAATCAAGAGGAAGCTATTAAAGGTGACCCTGGTGGAAATAGAGCTTTGTAAATTACAACTTTTTTGTTTTGAGATGCTCATTTTCTTATTTCTTCATTCGCCATCTTCAAGATTTCAAAAACATGCCTAGAAAAGATCTACTGTCAGAAGATGCAACCAGATACCGTTCATCTCTTGACATGACGCTTAAGGTAAGTCACCAGCAAAAATAAGATTAAAACCTTGACTCTCCTCTACTAACTCAGCTCATTCTTTATTTTCATTTGTCATTTCTTTACCTCCTATTTGCTTTGACAAACTTTGCTACTGCAGGCCCTCTTAAACATTAAGGTTCTTCAAGAAGATTTGGTGCACAATCGGCAACCATTTCATGGCAACTTGGAAGAACAAGTTCCTTATGCACTGCAAAATTTATTTTCTGCTTTTGTCTCGGAACAGATAGCAGAAGAGGGACTCTACAGTTACCTCCTGAGCAACTTACTTGCTTCCATAGAAGGAGTTCATTCCATGGTTTGTGAGGATATATATAAGCTTCTGAGCTTGACTGTCATTCCATAGTCTTGCATATCATTCAATTATTTACTCTTTTCAGTCAAGTGATGCTGCTGAGGTAGTTGTCGCGATCCTCGAGTTTTGTCATTGCTGGAAAAGTCCAGAAAGAGAAAGCTTGGTAACTCGACTTTTTACGTTGGAGGAATATGAAAGAATGAGTTGTAAACAATGCAAAAGGAAGCCAAATTATCCAGAGCAAAGTTCTTATGGAATTGTTATGGCTGCAAATTCAATCAGAAACCTGAAGGTATGGTTCGTTTTCTATATTTTTTATTTCCACAGAAACTGGTACTTAAAATGCTGGGCTGTGGTTATTTATATATGCAGTGTGCTTTTGGGAATATAAAGTTTGAGGACATCCTCAAAGTGGGCCGCATGAAAGATGGAATGATGTGTGATGTTAAAACAGGAGGCTGTGGAGAGATAAACTTTGTTCACCGCACTATAAGTAGATGCCCGCCCATCTTCACAATTGGTAAGTTTTGACCATGATGCGATCTTATCTACCCATTTTTCATTTATTTCGGATGATAAAACATTGTTGCTGTTTTCTTTTGGGTTTGCAACATTAGTGTTGGAATGGGAGAAGAATGAAACTGAAAAAGAAATATCTGAAACAACAAAGGCATTGGACTGGGAGATAGATATCAGCAGGCTATACGAAGTCTTAGAAGAACCAAACATTAAGTACCAGCTTGTGTCAATGGTAAAATCTGAAACATTATCACAAATATTTGTGCTATTCATTTTCTGTATTTATCTGTTACAGTCTCAGAAAATGGAAATGCAGATTTGTTGTGTTGAAGAAGGAGAATACATTTGCGTGGCTTATAAAAAGAACCTGTGGGTCAGTCTCAGACATGAAACTTTAGCAGAAGAGGTAAGACGAAACAGATGCCTTTGTCTTTTATGAGTTGAGTTTTGATAGGTGAGACATGATTGATATATGTGTGGTGATGCTATAGGTTGTTGGTAACTGGAAGAATGTGGTCAGATTCTGTGGAGAAAGAAATGTTCGGCCAGAGATTCTGTTTTACGAAGCATTTCAATGGCCTAACAACAAGTGGCAAAAGTTAATATCAAGGGAAAATCAATATGAAAACCTATCATTCATATAAAAAACACTGGCATCTTTCAATTCAAAAGCAATCGTGTTCTTTGTTCTTATATGAATCTTGAGAAAGAGTAATTCACAGACAGACAAAGGTTGAGCAGAGACCAAAAGGATTAGTGACTTTAAAACCAACTGTGGATTAACAGAGACTATGGCACTGTGAACTATTGTCGAAACATTAAGTGGATACAGTCCTTTTGCAATTAGGCTTTTATTCGACTTTGTTATTGTTTCTGAACATGTGAAGTTTTATTACAATACTTTTATTTTTTGGTCATAAGATATTATCACCGAACACAAAGAGCTGCTCACAAATACCAAAAACTGTGGTTTCAGGATAACATACTTTTACAACATGTTAAAACAAATAAATACTGGCGATGTAAATTGTTTTATAATATATGATCTGTCTACGATATAAAATACTTTGGGAGTTTCTTCAATCAAGTCTCTCGGCTTGTGGAAACTACATTTGTTCATCTACAAAGAAACCTTATCATGTACACAACAAGCAATACGACTGCTACAGCTCAAAACAGACAAAAAACAGTAAATGGTTCAGCTACAAACACATTTTTTTTTATCTTCACTTGAGTATTAGTGCAACAATAGAGAGCCTTCTGCTTCATTCTCGTCTCTTCTTTATCGGTCTCTCTCTCTAATCATCATTTCTCCTCAAAATCAACATCAATGATTTGGGACTTAGGTGGCTTTTTAGAGTTTCCCTTGCTGTTATTGTTGTTGTTGCCATCTTTTGAGAAGAAGTCGCCTTGTGGCTGCCACACTATGTTCCCACATCCCTCGCATCTGATGATTTGGCTCTTGTATCCTATGAACTGCCTCTTACATGCTGGGCATTCTCCCTATGCAGACCCAAACATGTTATAACAGAGCTTCGAAACACAGTTTGTTCAAGATATTTCATCATACATGTCACCCAGAAATAAAATATCCGTTTCATATACTAAATCAAAGAATGTAGACTAAGGACCTGAGTTATATTAGCTATACCTTAATGACGAAATTGTTGGCCACTGCACCAATGAGAAGAGGGCCAGCAATTGGAAGAACCCAAGTCGCGATTATTATTACTCGGAACAGCCATCCAGAGAGGGCAAACCAAAGAAAGAAAATAGTCTGGAAATGAAATCAGAGCATATCCAATATTAGAATTCTAAACACAGCCAGTAAGATTCACTCAAAACCATGTATAGTCAGACAATTCATCGAAGTATATGTCCTTTTGTAAGTTCACTTTATTCCATGTACTCAATGAAACCCATGGAATGAGATAATATAAACCGGGGCAGTGCTCATATTCCTGATAAATCAACATCACAGAAACTAATTCGGTTTTCATAGTCGCAGCCTGTTGTTGCCTTTTATACAATATATACAGAAAATAAAACCCCCAAAAGGTACAGAACTCAAAAGGTCAGACAAATCTTCAATGAGATAACCAGTGAGCTTAAGCAGAAAAGATGTTATTCATATATATACGATACTGCCCTAAAATCTTTCCAACTCAGGCTCAATCATAGTTTAGTAAGAGTAAGAGAAAATAACAATGTAACACTTACAGCAAAACTTCCACCGAGCGGTGTATTCAAGAAAGCACTGAATTGCTTCCTGTACTGTAAGCAAAAACAAAGGGGAAAAATCAGCACAAAGCAAAGAACGAGTCATGTAGGTACAATACAACCAAATCATATCAATGGTCAACTCTTGTCCTCCACATAACACAAAACAGATAACTCTATAAAACCAAAATTGCCCAGGAATGATTCACCATCCTAATCAACCGGAGCATCTAATCGAAAACAAATGACGAAAAATGAACTGAATGGATATCTCTTTACTTCGAAAGAAACGAGCCTATTCAAAAAACATGTCCTCCAATATGTAGGATTCAAATGGCTAGTTCCATTTTTGCTCCATTTGATATATGACATTAGCAACAAGCCAACAATCAAGACTCAGGAATCTAAATCAAAAGTCCTCTCAAAGAATTGTAATCAATACATGAAATTGAGTTCATCTTCTTTCTCAATTCTCACTATATCACTTAAAGTTCAAACAAAAACTCATTTCATAAGTATATACCTTGGGGAAATTTCTACTCAAATCGGCAGAGAAACTTCTAACACGAGGACTAATCCCAAACTCACGATCAATCTCACGAGCACGGTCACCAGCAGAACTAGCAGCGGAGCTAAACCGGCGAGAAACAGCGTATTGCCGATCAATTCGCTCAGCAGTCTTCTTAGCCTCAAAAACGAATTGCTCGAATCCATCGTTAGCGCTTCTCCACGCGTCTCTCCAAGCTTTTCCGGACTTAACGTTATCAGCGAAACGGTCAAAGTCGCCGCGTTGGAAGGCTTTCACCTGTAAGAAAGAGGCGGCGCGTGAAGTGTACGCGGGGTGTGGATAAGGTGTGGTGATGGTGAATCTGGGTGATGTGGAAGGCCACATGAAGTTGCAAGCCTTCATAGTAATCGAAAGACCATGAGATGATTATACAGAGCTATGTAGGAAGAAGAAGAAGAAGCTTTTTTGGTTACTCTTCGCCGTGGAGAAGATGAAGTTGTGCGGTGATAGATTACCGATATAAATCAAGAAACCTCCAAATTGAATTACAGATTTTGTACCGGCCGGTTTAATCACTTGTGGCCTAAATTGAAATGGTTCGATTTTTTTGTGGTTTGGGAAATTACAAAAATCTGACCAAATATAATAAAAATAGTATCGAATGGCTGATGATTAATGCCATAAATTTGGATTTGCTTGATAACGGGATTTGAAGTCGGTCGAGTTTGTAGAAACATTTAATAAACTTGATTTGATAAATTACTAGAACTTTTTTTTTTCTCATTTTTTAATCGATTTATATTCAAAAAGGATCACGATACAAAGCAGTTAGTAATTACAGTGAAATTCAAGAATGGTATATAAAAATAAAATTTAGAAAGTAATTATTCTTCGCGGAAATATCAGCAGGTGCGTTGCAGCTTCTCTTTGTCCATTTGAATTGAGTGTCATCAAACTTTTCCTCTCAATTTTGAACTTTTCTTAACCAATTAAAGACACCAAAGTTCTGTTTTATCCCCTTTATCACGTCAATCAATTTTTTATTATCACCGTCAAAGAAAACTCGTCGGTAGTCTTTACAAAACCAACAATGTTGCATCGCAATAATAAGCGTTTGAAATTTTTCTCAAACGTTTGATGTGGTTTTACCAATAGCTTTCCCCGAACCAACATAGAACCCGTCATGGTCTCGCAAAACTCATCCTACTTTTGAAGAAAAGTCACCATTGACAAAAAAAGGCATCACTTAATCCAAACTGGTTCTGGCCGAGTTTGTTGGATATTTAAGTGTACGTACATCGATTGTTGTTCACGAATGTTGGATATTTAAGTGTACGTACATCGATGGTTAGTGTACGTACATCGACGGTTATTCACCAACCATCACAACTTTTCGTACAAACGGTTATCATATTAAACGTACGGTTGCAAACGTACGTCGACACCGTTGATCACTATAAAACTCTGTTTCTCTTGTGTTAAAACAGAGAGAGAAGGACAGAGCACGAGAGTTTCACAAGATCAAAGATTGAAAGAATCTTTGGTGATAAACACATAAACAAAACACATAATCTCTATTTGTTTCTCATGTATCTTAGCCTAGAACAAGAGAGAACTTTAATTGTCTTAACCTAGAAGGGATTTCGTGTAACCCAAGGCTTGAGAAGGGTCGAAATACTCTTTAAGGAAAGTGCTCACGTGCACGATTCAATCATTTCCAAGTTCACATTCGTTACGTCTCGGTGTTACAACGCCTTCCTACACAACAATCTTAAAGAGTATTTTTGGTGAACAATGGCTAATGTTTCTGTGCGTGAGATGGCAGCAAAGTTTGGCAAATTGGATAAGTTTGAAGGAGTTGATTTTAGAAGATGGCAAAAGAAGATGCACTTTCTCCTCACAACGCTCAATGTGGTGCACGTTCTAAGTGTGCCAATGCCCACCGTGTCGGAGAATGGTGAGAACGATTCCGTGGAGGAGACAGGGAAGCAACTTAAGTGGGAAAACGATGACTACATATGTCGTGGCCACATTCTCAACGGTATGTCTGATTCTCTCTTTGATGTTTACCAAAATGTCGAATCCGAAAAGGAACTATGGGATGCGTTTGAATCGAAGTACATGGCCGAGGATGCTTCTAGTAAGAAGTTCCTTGTGAGTGATTTTAATAATTACAAGATGTCCTATTCAAGGCCGGTAATGGAGCAATACAATGAATTACTTCACATCCTAGGCCAATTCGCTCAACACAACATGAAGATGGATGAATCCATCTCGGTGTCGTGCATCATCGACAAGTTACCACCTTCGTGGAAAGATTTTAGGCGCATGTTAAAACACAAAAAGGAAGAGTTGTCTCTTGTACAACTTGGTAGCCATTTGCGCATAGAGGAATCTCTAAGGGTGCAAGAGGGTGGAAAACCCAAAGATAAGGAGGTTGAAAATTCTTCAATCAATATGATGGAGGAAAGTGGGAGTTCTAAGATGAAGAACAAGGGGAAGAAACGCCCCTTTACTAACAACACCAATGATGGATCTAACAAACGATTCAAGAGCGTTTGTTGGATTTGTAACAAGCCGGGTCACTTCAAACGTGATTGTCGGGCAGCAAAGGATAAGAACAAAACGCAACAAAAACGTTTTGGGCAAGGGTCTAAGGATCAAGGCCCATCCTCTCATCAAGGTCAGAATTATGTTTTTGATTCACACTCAAAAGTGTATTATGTATCAAAAATAGCTGAGGCATTTTATGTGCAGGATGATGAGGTGGCATGGTGGATTGACTCAGGTGCAACAATACATGTTTGCAAGGATCGTGGCTGGTTCAAGACGTACGAGCCGGTTCAAGATGGATCTGTACTCTATATGGGCAACGAGTCAACCGCTCCTATCCTAGGTCGTGGAAAAGTGATGTTAGAATTTAGTTCCGGGAAAACTCTTGATCTTAATGATGTAATTCATGTACCCGGAATTAGGAAAAACTTAGTCTCCGGTAGTGTTTTAAATAAGTGTGGATTTAAACAAGTGTATGAGTCGGATAAGTATGTCTTATCTAAGTGTAGTGTCTTTGTTGGATTTGGATACTTTTGTAATGGCATGTTTATGCTTAATATTAATAAAGTTATCAATTCTATTTACATGGCATGTTCTAGCAAAAATGATACTTCTTTATGGCATGCAAGATTAGGCCATGTGCATTATAAAAGAATGATTGATATGTCTAAAGAAGGATTAATTCCTACTTTTGACGTGAATATAGAGAAGTGTAGAACATGCATGTTGACTAAGATAATTAGACAACCTTTTAAAAGCATTGAAAGAAATTCAAAGGTGCTTGAACTTATTCATAGTGATTTATGTGACTTACATGCTACACCATCTTTAGGAAACAAGAAATATTTCATCACGTTCATTGATGATTATTCTAGGTTTTGTTATGTGTATTTATTGCATGCTAAAGATGAGGCCTTAGAAAAATTCAAGGTTTATAAAACCGAGGTTGAATTACAACATAGTGACTTGGTTAAGAAGTTGCACACCGATAGAGGTGGAGAGTATTATGATCCTACGTATTTTCAGTTCATGGGCATAATACATGAGACTACGGCTCCGTATACGCCACAACAAAATGGTGTATCCGAGAGGAAAAATAGAGTTCTTAAAGAAATAGTTAATTCCATGTTATCTTACTCGGGATTAAGTGACGGATTTTGGAGTGAAGCCATGGTAATGGCTTGTTATTTATTAAATAGAGTTCCCAACAAAAGGAACAAGGTTACCCCATATGAACTTTGGTACAAAAGGAAACCAAACTTGAACTATCTTCGAGTTTGGAGCGGTAGGGCGATCGTTAGATTACCCCAACCAAAGATTAAGACTTTGGGAGAAAGAGGTATTGATTGCATCTTTATTGGTTATGCCTTGAATTCCAAGGCATATATGTTTTATGTCATAGAACCTAATGATTCTATAGCGGTTCACACCATAATTGAGTCTAGAGATGCAATATTTGATGAGAATCGTTTCTCGTCGATACCTAGACCAAAGGATTTAGTTCCTAGTTCAAGTGGAACAAAGGAAGGAGACGACACATTCGTTCCTCCTAACAAGTCACCTACGCTTCGTAAGAGTAAACGAGGGAGAATCGAAAAATCTTTCGGTCCCGATTTTCAACTTTACTTAGTTGAAGGGTCAAAAGATGAGATTGGTTTCCAATACTCATATTGTTATCATATTGATGATGAACCTAGAACTTTTAGTGAGGCTATGACGTCCAATGACGTTATTTTTTGGAAAGAAGCCGTAAATGATGAAATAGATTCCATCATGGGAAATAATACGTGGTTCTTAACGGATCTCCCACCCGGTTGCAAGCCTTTAGGCTGTAAATGGATCTTCAAGAAGAAGATGAAAGTCGATGGAACGATCGACAAGTTTAAGGCTCGGGTGGTTGTTCAAGGTTTTAGACAAAAGGAAGGCATTGATTATTTCGATACATATGCTCCGGTTGTTAGGATCTCCTCTATAAGGTTATTAATTGGTTTAGCATCCATTCATAACCTTGTGATCTACCAAATGGATGTCAAGACGGCATTCTTAAACGGCGTCTTGGAAGAAGAGGTGTATATGAAACAACCCGAAGGGTTTGTTATGCCTGGTAATGAGCATAAGGTGTGTAAGTTGGTAAAGTCATTGTATGGTCTAAAGCAAGCACCTAAACAGCGGCATCAAAGGTTTGACGAGGCTGTCTGGTCAAATGGGTTTAAATTAAATCAGTCGGACAAGTGTTTGTATAGCAAATTTGATGATTCCGGTAATGGAGTGATCATTTGTTTATATGTTGATGACATGTTGATCTTTGGTACCAACCTTAGACAAGTAGAACTTACAAAAGAGTTCTTGTCATCAAATTTTGCCATGAAAGACATGGGGGAGGCGGAGGTGATTCTTGGAATTCGAATCAAGCGTGAGAACAAAGGAATATCTTTAACTCAATCACATTATATTGAGAAGGTGCTTAAAAAGTTCAATTATGAAAATTGTTCTCCCGTGAGCACTCCCATGGATGCGAGCGTGAAGCTTATGCCTAATACGGGACAAGCGGTATCACAACTCGAATACTCACAAGTAATTGGTTGCTTAATGTATGCCATGACTAGCACTAGACCGGATATAGCTTATGCGGTAGGAAAGTTGAGTAGATACACTAGTAATCCTAGTACTCATCATTGGCAAGCTATAAGGCGGGTGCTCAAGTACTTGAAAGGAACCATAAATTATGGTTTGTCATATTTTGGATTTCCTTCGGTCTTAGAAGGATATTCGGATGCAAGTTGGAACACCAACGAGAAAAATCATTCTTCTACAAGTGGTTGGGTGTTCCTACTTGGGGGAGGTGCTATTTCATGGGCATCAAAGAAACAAAATTGTATTACAAACTCTACTATGGAATCAGAATTTGTAGTGTTGGCGGCTGCAGGGAGAGAGGCCGAATGGTTAAGACACTTAGTCTCCGAGATTCCATTGTGGCCGAAACCGGTGTCACCCATTTCTATCCATTGCGATAGTCAAGCTACTTTGGCTAAGGACTATAGCCAAGTGTATAATGGTGAGTCGCGAGACCTAGGCTTGAGACATAGCGGGATACGTGAGTTGATCACTCATGGGGTGATTACTATAGATTTATTCGGTCTCAGCAAAATCTAGCGGATCACTTGACAAAAGGACTAGCTAGAGACTTGGTGATCAAGTCGGCTAAAGGGATGGGATTAAAGTTCATTTGAAATCTCTAATGGTGGGATACCCAATTCCCCTCTAATACAACGTTAGAGGCTAAATTCAAAGCGGAAAGCCCACACTTAGAGATTGAAGCACTAGTTTATATTATCCCAAAGTAAGTGCTTATAGAAAGAAAAGGTTAGTTTGAAGTTTTCTTCTTAATAGATCTTTTGAAAAATTGCATTTTGTAGGTGCAAGATTAAAAGATCTACCTATATGGGTGTGAAGTGTAGCCGCTTCAAGAAGCTCGGACTTGGCTTTGTATACACTCATGAAAGGATAAGGACACATGGCTTATAATAGTGTCAAGGATAAACACTTAGAGTAGTGAGTGAATTCGTGTGTATATAATAGTGTCAAGGATAAACACTAAGATGTAAATTCAATCGTTACGATATTTACATTTATACATGAGTTTGGTTTATGTGTTGTTGATTTTGTGAATCAAAGATTACACTTAAATGGGGGAGGAATGTTGGATATTTAAGTGTACGTACATCGATTGTTGTTCACGAATGTTGGATATTTAAGTGTACGTACATTGATGGTTAGTGTACGTACATCGACGGTTATTCACCAACCATCACAACTTTTCGTACAAACGGTTATTATATTAAGCGTACGGTTGCAAACGTACGTTGACACCGTTGATCACTATAAAACTTTGTTTCTCTTGTGTTAAAACAGAGAGAGAAGGACAGAGCACGAGAGTTTCACAAGATCAAAGATTGAAAGAATCTTTGGTGATAAACACATAAACAAAACACATAATCTCTATTTGTTTCTCTTGTATCTTAGCCTAGAACAAGAGAGAACTTTGATTGTCTTATCCTAGAAGGGATTTCGTGTAACCCAAGGCTTGAGAAGGGTCGAAATACTCTTTAAGGAAAGTGCTCACGTGCACGATTCAATCATTTCCAAGTTCACATTCGTTACGTCTCGGTGTTACAACGCCTTCCTACACAACAGATTCCACCTGTTATTGCCGATCATTGCGAGATTTGTAGTTTTATGGGTACGAGGAGTCGATACAGTTTCAGCTTCAGTCCATTCTTTGGCATCTGCCCTTGCAAGGTTTAGAGATGTTCTCCAGGGGATATGCTTGCGTTGGAAACATAATATGTTTCTACTCTTCCAGATTCTCCAGAGGATCCAAAGAGGAAGTTGACGTAAGTGACAGATTTTCGATAACGAACTGATATGGATTGCTTGGAAGTTTTCTTCAAGAGAGGCGACCGTATCAAAGAGAGTCTGATTTGGGATGCCCGAAAAACTCGCCAAATCGACTTTGCATACTCACAATCAAAGAACATGTGCTTTGTGGTTTCTTCGGCGCTAAGCTACACGTCTTATTCAATAATCTCTTGAGATTAGTTGAGACTTCTTGTAATCGTCCCTACATTAAACATTTAACAAACTACAGTAAGAATCGATGACTTTATTAAAACAAAGCAAGAAAGGTAGTTTTGAATTTTGATTTCTAAACTTAACTAAATAAAGCAAAAAAAAAAAAACAAAAAAAAAACAAAAAGTAGCATGAAAATGACAAACAAGATTCGAATTTATACAAAGAGAAAAACGAGTCAACAAACCAAACCAATTGAAAATTAGGTTAAACAAGCGAGCTTATGGTCATGATAATGAATTCGAGCAAATCCTAATCTCAATAATTAATAGAATCCAATATTTTTAGATACTTAAATATATTAAAAAGGTGAAAGAAAAAAACAACTGAAAAATGATTTATACAAGATTTTATGTATGTTCTTTTCATAATAAAATCTAGGATTTTTAGTAATAAAACCCTTTAACTAAAGATAAATCGTAAGTAAACCCCTCAATTATATATTTAGTGAAAAACTCTCTCAACATAAAATCTGTTAATGTTAATCTCCTTCTGTCTCCAGTGTCGCTAAAATTGGACGGACTACAATGATGAAAATTGGACGGATTACAGTTAAATTAAAACGCAACATTTTTCAGAAATTGAAAAACGACATATATACACTTAAACACGCGAATTGTAAACAAAAACAACAATATATTCTTGTTAATAGCCAATTATAAACCCTTAAATTCACCTAAACTCTAAAATTCTCAAAGTAGAAAACCGAAATTGACGAACCCTAATTTATCAGAATGAGATTCTCTGAAGTTTGTATAAAGTCGAAGTCGATTAGGATTTAGGAGATTCTGAAAAATGTTATGTTTTGTTATAATCATAATCCGTCTAATTTTTACGACACTGTAGAATGAGAGGGATTTGCATTAACAAATTTCAAAGAGTTTTTTCACCAAAAACATTTACAAAAAATGATTTAAATATGAATTTTTTATTTCCATCAAAATTCGACTTAAATATGATTATTTAGCAAAACCCACAAATAAATCTAAAAAACGAAAATAAAAGAAAAAGAAAAACAAAAAAAACGAGTAAACCTGAAAAAGCTCCAAAAATTATTTTGCTTTAAGAGCATCTTCATCAATAGTTTTTCATTGAAAACTTTCTATTATAAAAATTAAAAAAAATTGAAAAATAAGAAAGAGAAAGGAGAGAGTTTTTTATTTGAATTTTTTTGAGAAACTCATAAAACCACTTATTTCTCACGTATTGATTTAATTTTATATTTATAATTAAAAATAATTATATAATTAAAATTTATTAAAATACTAATATATTTTTTTTTGGAGAGACTAAAAAGAGTATCTTATTGTTGGAGATGATCATAGGTCTATAATAATTTTGCCTGCTGATTCTCCAGGAACAGTTGTTTTGCGCATCATTTAGTCAAATCACAGTTTTATTATCAAACCCAAATCTTCTTCGCTCTGCACTAAACAGAGGACTGAGAACAAGTGGATAGAGAAGGAACAGACACGTTGCGACACAAAACCATGCAATCTTCAGTTTCTGTTTCCTCGACGCGTGTCACTGTCTTTCTTTGTGTTTTTCTCCAACTTGTCTACACAGAAGTTTGGCCTTTCTCTCTCTCTCCGTCTCTGGTCCTTATTCTCTCTTACTCGCTTCTGAAATCTCCCATGAGTTCTTTGCTTTCAAAAGTTGTCGCAACCTAAACAGGTTTTTTCTTTTTCCTTCTTCTTGTTAATTACTTGGTTTTCATCAGTTTACACTGATTAAGTTCGTTATAGTGGAAGATAAAATGCCCTTAAAGCATTTTTCAGGATTTGTTTGATTTTTTCAAAGATATGAAACTGTGAGGTTTAATAGTGTTTCTTAAATGTGCTTGCATAAAGTTTTTTTTGGTCTGCATGTTATTGTTTTCCTCCAAATAACAAGTGATTCACTTGGGATTCAGAAAGTTGTTTGCTCAATATGTAACAGTTTTTTTTCTATGGAGAAAAATCATAGAAACAGTTGGTTTTGGCTTCTTTAATTTTGAACTAGGATTAAAACCTTTTTACTCGGTGTTCTTGGCAGAATTGAAGACAGTACCATGAGTCAAACAATGGAGGAGTATCAGTCTAATGAGAGTGAAGACAAAAGAAGTTGGATTTGGAGTAAGGCGTTAAGCGTTGGGAAGAAGGTTCTGACAGCTGGTGTCGTAGTGTCTTCAGCTCCACTTCTTGTTCCTTCACTTTTTGTCGCCTCGACTATCGCCTTCCTCTCCTCGGTTCCTTTTTGTTTCTTCTTGGCTAATTATGCTTGTACTCAAAAGGTCATGAGTACTCTGCTTCCTGATACTGAAGAAACCGGTGGAGTTGACAAGGAAGATGATGAATCTAGATTTGATGAGTACAGCAAGATTGGTCACCGTGAAGGCGCGGCTGAAGTTGGTGAGGCTGCACTTTTCATGGCTACGGATGAACCCATTCCCATTCAGGTTAAGGAAGATGAGGAGATGGCGAAAGAGTCAACGAGCTTGCTAGAGAAAATTAGGGATGAGGGTAGAACTGACAGAGAAACCTCTGAGAAAGAATTACAAGATGATAAAAAGTCCGGAAATGCCAAGTCAGAGGAGGTTCAAGAACAGCCTGAAAAGCGGGAAGCGCCTGAGACTGGACGTGAAGGTTGTTTATGATCACTATATAAAATTTATTTTTTGTGAAATAGTTTACTGATATTGATCGTTTTTGCAGGGGAACTTGGGGCCACAAAAACTGAAACTTCTACGGGCAAGGACGATGAGGAAACGTCTTCGAATGAGGTTTATACATAATCCTATCATCTTGTGAGTTAGTAGCTGAATGATAACATAACAGAATATCCCCTGCCTCTAGTTAAGTACTGGATAATTTCATTCTCAGTTTCTAATTTTCATGTATTCTAAGTACTGCTATCTTTTCTATGGTTAACATGATTATCTTCTTGAGTGACCCATTGGTCAGTAACAATTAATTTTCACTGTAAGGTTAAAGTTAGAAAAGTGTCCACATGGTTTTGGTAATTTGTGTTCATCTCTGTTAAAATCTCTCATTGACTAGTGCCAATGGTTCTAGATAACTGACTGAAATAATTGTAAAATCATTCTCTGATCTCTTGACTAATGGTTCAGCCGATAGACCAAGCTAGTGGGGCACAAGGAACCGGGGAAGAGAAACGAAAAAACACAACTAAGAAAAAGAAGAAAACCGGGCGTGCAGGTAACCGGTTTCTAAAATGTCATGTTATGGGTTGTTTAGTTTTGAATTCAGATTATCTGTTTGTTCATTGCTAATCTTTCTTTATGCCATTAGTTATAGACGCGTTGGTGGGAGATGTCTCGAGCCTGCTCTCGGAATGTTTATTTCGAGTGCGATGCTTTGTTAAAGTCAATTGCATAGTTAGGCATGTAGTAACAATTAACTCAAATCTGTGAATGTGGTGGGGGATCCAAATGACTTTTATTATAGCTTCAAGAACATGGCTCTGTTCTATATTGAGCTCGATTTTTTTAAAGCAAGTGTCAAAGTGATCCAAATATGTATGGTTTTGGATTTGCAGGTGTATAGTGAGGAGCAAATATGGGAGAAGATGGAGACGCTGAGGAAGGTAGTAGGATACAGTGTTGCAAGGAGTGCCACATGCGCAGAGGAGTTAAAGGCTCTCTATGTCTTCACCGGCGTGGTGGAGCCACCTCGCTCAAGTTTAAACAATGACACTCACGATATCGCACATCTTACTATTAGACTTCGCTTCCTCATGTCTGTTATCGGAATAAACTAGTTTGATGGTGTGTTTTTTGTATTAGATTGAGGACATGTGTTGTGTACTAAATCTCAACTTTGTATGTACTTTTATTGCGACTTTTGGTCCTAGTTTTATTAGTTTTGAATGTTTTCTAGTATTCATCAATTGGATTACACATTTACACTATTACTAACCTACAAGGTTATGAGCTCCGCGAGAGAGCGAAGTATTCAGATACTTACAATGACGGTTGCACAAGTAAAAGTGGAGAAAATCAGAAATGATCCTTCCTGCGACTGACAAGATCGCTAACCAGCTCATTCTCATCTTCACACTGTTCTAGCAGAGGCTTGTACGCTGGATTGTGCTCTACTACTACTCGTAAAATCTTTGCGGCTTCATCACTCTGCCCTTCTTTGTACAAAGCACTGCAATAACAAAAGCTTTTGATTTCACATTGCTCACAATTCTAGTATATATGCTTCTTTACCTATTTCCTAAACTCTCTATTTGTGTCACTTCTGTTCTGCTGTAAAAGTAGTACCTTGAAAGAAGCAGCAATGCCTCAAAGTAATTCTCTTTGCTTTTCGGATCACCGGGTTCTTTCAGTTTTGCTACTCTTTCCAAGTGTGTGATTCCGCTTTTCATTTTTCCCTGACAGAAACACCAAATCTCAACACCACCCAAATTCACCAGTAAAAGTCAATACAAACAACATTCACCAAATCAGTTTTTTCATGTGAAGAAATTTGCAGACAACATTCACAAATTCGATTTTGTCATGTGACAGAAATTTGCAGAACAAAAATAACAATAGTATCTAGCTTTGGGAAAATTGGAACTAAGCACAAAGGAGTTATTACTGACAATTGACATCCGATTTAGGACACTTTCATAACTATCTTTTTCGAAAAAGATGATTGGTCAAACCTGTTGTACGTATGCAGCACCAGCCCACTGAGATGCAAGCATTAAAAGTTCAACATCCTCAGCATCAGATGGATCCTCATCAAGAAGCTAAGAAAGAAACAAAAGAATTGTGCTGCTTAGTAAAAGAGTCTCAAGCTCTTAATCTTAATACCCAGTCAATAGTAAGAACCAACTAGATACGTTGGCAGAACAAGGAGATATAAATAAGTTGGTATGGTAAAACGTACAAAAAAAGTGAGTGATAGATATTAAACCACCGGAACCAGAAACCAGTTGACCTCAAGATTACAGAAAGGACTAATAAGTGATAAGTAGAAAGAGTAATGGACCGGAAATTCTAACCTTGGAGATAGCAAGCTCTAAATATTTAGTAGCTTCTGACAACTCTGTCTTCTGCAACAAAGCCTGCCCCATGAGAACCAAACCTCTTACATATCCAGGATCCTTTTCAAGAGCTAACCTGAAAAGAATAATTACACATGCAGTGAACATGGCTAGTACATGTAGGTAAAGAATAGTAGGGGACCAGGAGAAACGTCTTTGGAAAAACGCACCGAAGCAACTGAATGGATGTTTCTTTATCATCTTTTGACAAGACCTGAACTGAGAGCTGACACCAAATCCATTTAAGAAAAAATAAACATACACGTAGATGTTGATCAATAGTAGGTATTCATTTTCCACTACTTACAGAAAGAAGTTCTTCTGGTGTTAAAGTCTGTAGAGAAAGGGTATGCTCTTTTAAGTCAGAATCCACATACTTGATCACGGATTCACTGATCTCCATGGAATGCTCAACGCTTGGAGAGGCCCCTTGACTCAGTAAACCAAGTTTTGCTCCTACCGTAGGATGCTTGAGAGATAATTGCTGCAGAATTAAGATCTCTCGGTGAGGAATTGACGTACACAGTTTTACATCCTCTACCCAAAGTCAGTTCTCTATGAGCCACCGGTACAGTTGCTAACATAGTTCACTTTCACTATGAATCTTTTAAATCAATAAGTAAATCAGTGGACTAACAAAACTGTCTTTTAACGTTTGAATCTATTAAATTTAACAAATGCAGTCACAATTCACAAAACACATCTCATCAACATAGTAGCAACAATTCTGCCACGGCGAACATCCTATCTGTCTATTTTAACATTTTAGTTTGTTGTTTGGTCTTCAGTTGCAGAAAACAACATCTAAGCATGAGGGAAAAAAAACCAAGAAGTTAAATTTTCTCGACTTTATTTTAATTGAACGCAATTACCACCATTCTTAATTCCTCAATACTGGGAAGATAAAACAAGGAATATATCTTGCACAGCGAATTCCGAAATCTGACAAGATCGCATACCTGAAATATATTAACTGAGCTGTTGGTTACCCAATAGACAAGACTTCCCTGAAAAAGAAACGAAAAAGTCCTAGTTTCAGAAGAAAGATTGTGCCACAAAAACAGATGCATTAGTTCTGGCTTCATAGCAATAACACTCCGCAAAAGTAAAACGAGAAGCAAAAATGAAGGTCAATTCAGAATCTCTAGGAAAAAAAAGAAAAATGAAGAAATGCGTAGATAGAATAAACTTAACAAGAAGATTAGTGTCAGAATAATAACATGAATAAATAAACAGCACACACTGGCCCAAAAAAGAAGCAAGAACAAAGAAGGAATGCTAATTGGTAGAGAGATAACAAAAAGTCCAAAAGATAAAGATTTAGGCAAGATTAAGCGCTGAATGATGTCTAGAGTTAATGATAGATTATAATAAATAGCTGGGGAAAGGAATGGAGAAATCACTTACCTGTGGAATAGCATAGCCAACAAAAAACAGAGGAACACTTAAGATCTCCAGATATAACTTGTAATACTACAAACACAAAAAACAAGTATAATCTTGAGAATCTTGGCGCATAAAATATAATATTTATAACAAAAAGGAAACGTGGACATGAGTAACATCACTAACAATACCAATATATCTTCATAGTCCAAGCACGCAAAACAAAATTCTGTAAGACGTAAGTAACCAAGGCAGTAAATAAGACTTGTTCAACTCACTCTCATGAGCAGCCCGGTCAAGCCGGTAGTTTGACGAATTGTGGATGTATCAAAAGAAATCTGGAAAAGGATTAAAAGTTAGAAGCATACATACATAATACTACCACCTGCAATTTGAATACTCATTGGTAACAATACTGCCAAAAAAATTATCTAAGAGTAACAAGCATAATATTTCTCCCATCAACAGATATTTTCCAAGTATCGCAAAAAACCTGTATATTGATGTAATGGAAGGCAGCAATTAAAATTGGAAAGACTGGTCCAAAAGAGCCAACAGGAAGATCACTCAAATTCTGGAACCATAAGGCACCACCCTGCAAAGATAAGATACCAGCTCAGTCTCAGAAGCAACAGCCGGGAAATATGAAAGGACAGATTCAGGTCAGATATGCTTGAGGCCCACCTCAGAATACAGAGGTGTTAAATTTAATACTAGCACTAAGGTCTAGCTTCAATACAATTGTCCAACAACAACTAATTATACAAATAAAAAACAAGTCACAAATGAACGTTCGAGCATACATCTGACATAATAAAGATAAGTACACTTCAGCTATAAAGTACAAAAGGAAAATATAAGCAATGTAACAAGTCTAGTCAATCCTAAAACGTCGACCTAGCCTACGCTTGCCAACTCAGATTGCAGCCATCTAGACTGGCATTATTCATCAATTGCCACTTCCTAACTTAGATGCCCAGATAGATGTGCTAACTCGACCAAGAAACCCCCACGAGGAAAGGGGAAGAGAAGAGTTTGACTTGACCCCAAAGAACTGAAGAAGAATTAAAATTCTTTCCTTATCACAATCAAGACAGTTACAAATTTTCTCGTTTTCTAATTTGGTATGGACTTTTTAGACTGGATAACACTGTTTAGATTATAAGTAAACATACGTTAAGAGCCCACCCACCCAATACTATTCAAAGCTAGACTGTCTTAGAAGACCAAACTACTTTTCCCTTAAGCAATGCAAAGTACGACATAGTTCGCTCATCGTGCATACTTCTGAGTCTAATTTCTCTCCTGCTCTTCTTTTCTATATTTGGATTGCCTAAGAAACTGGTGCTAACCATTTAAATTTCTGCATATAATGATAGCTGTTGTCCCATTCGTTAAAACAAAACTAAAGTATTCCAGTTGACTCAGCATAACTAGGATTAGAAAAACAAGGAGCAGTGGCATAAAAAAATTGAGTAATTCAATCAGAAACAAAACCACCAGGGAAGCTGCTAGTTACCATCTGACAAGGTGGCAGGTTTTTAATGCAACTTTGTGGCTATACAAGTCATTCTTAATATGCAGTCTCAACTTACAGAATCAAAGCCAGGGTGACCATCTAGTGACATCTTCCGGATGCTAGCCATCAACAAGAAAAAGCATGGGAGCTGCAGATGATGAAAACCAAAGGGTAAGTGAGAATGAATATGATGCAAACACGTGACCTATTTATTAAATGTATCAACATAGAAAAGACCATATCATTTATAAAGAAAGCCAACGATCAAGTAACATGAAAGAATTTCATATAAGGTATAAAACAGATATACAAGCATGTACGATATGGATCTTTCTGCAAAAAGGTCAACTCTAATCACAAAGCAGAAGCTCTGTATGCTCCTCCTATACAGCTGTATAACTTCGAATCATCCACAAAATCCAATCTCATTGGTATGGCTCAATTCACTTAAGTGCACAAGGAAATATACAGAGAGAGCTAAGAGGAATAGAATGCCTATATCCAAGGGAAGAGTGCCAAAGTAAAGTGGTCAACAGAGTGTCTAAAAAAGACGACCATACAAAAACCCCAAGATAAAATATCAAGGCAGGACTGCTCTTGTCCAGATTTTCACAAAATCTTACAAACAAACCAGAATCACAAAGCACTCAATAGAAGAAGATGTTTTATACCTGGACCGATAAGTATGGGAAGAACCACAAAAAGGAGGGGCACCCAATAGCTCGACTCTCCTTAAGAAAATGAGAAAATTGGTCAATAGATCCTTTCAACGTAGGAGTCTCTGGGATCGGCATAGGCACTGTGTAGGAAATAAACAACATCAGGATTGGCTTCTAACTTCATCAACACCACACAAGAATATACAGAACCAATCACATAGCATGGACCATAATCAACACTACCTAGTAGAAAGGTAATGACTTTGCAAACTATAAAATCTAATTTAAAGTAGAGAAATAGCACTAACACTGAGGTAACAACTCAGAAATGGTCTTCAATTTCTTGAGTTGAAGTATAAGTAAAGGCAATAAAGCTAATCTAACAGCAACAGTAGAAGATGCAATAATCATCCACCATGGTAATCCTGTGAATTCATGAAACCCGTCGAGAAAATCAACGACGAAGAGAACGGGTAAAGAAGAATCATCGTTAGGGATTATGATTTCTTGAGAAATGATTGGGAATTCTGGGGAAGAAGAGATGAATCGGCGGAGAGGGGGAAAACACGGCGGCGATGGTGACGGCGAGGGAGAGATGAGAGGAGGAGGATTGGAGATGGAGGAGAAGAAGAGGGGAAAGAGAGTAGAGAAACGGTGACGAGAGGAGGAGGAGGAGGAGCGTAAACAAGTCCTCCACACTGCCATTTGCAAATTTTTTGCCTTAAAACCCAGAAGAGACGTCAACAAGGTTTTTGAGTTTGAGGTAAATGTTCGGTTTTGGTTCAAACACAAAAGCTGATCAATAACAGGTTTGGTTTCATTCTGTAAAGCTGAAACCGATAGGTTAAAGGAGATTCTTTTAATTTTTCTATAAAAAATCAATATTTTAATTTAAACCGAACCGAACCGAACTGAAATTTGTTAAATATACCGAAATTATCAAAAATAAACCTAAACTATATTCGGTTCGGCTATAATATTTTTTATATGAATCAATAGTGCCGGCTGAGATGGGAGGGCGGACAGTGTGATCGCCCCGAATCCAATCCCGTATTTTAATAATTAAAAAGTTTATTTTTAAAAATAATAATAATAATTCATTTATAAAGTGAAAATAACTTTGAAAGTGTCCTAATTTTTTTTTGTTTCTAATAACAAAATTTTTACCAAAAAAATTTATATAGTTAAAATTCTAAAAAAAAAATTAGAACAAAATTTTTCTTTTCTGCCATAAGTTTCATAATAATGTTGAGCCGATCTTGCTAACTATGACAAGCACACCTGCGAACTATGGAACAAGGTTTCCCTAACTTTTAAAATAAAAGAATTGAACAGAACCGAACCAAACTCCTTAATCAGCTCAATTCGGAACAATTTCCTCCGACTCGAATAAACTGAAGTTCCAAACTGAACCAAACCGAAACTTCTGATTATCCGGTCCAAGCCTAGTTGAACACACTTATTTGTTGAACTTTAAAAAAGGATAATAAATAGTGCTTCTTTTTCCGATTTTTGTTGGGGCCTTCCAAGCTAAATAGATAATTCATCCACAGGCAAGGCCATGAACGCTTTTTCCCTCCATTTACTCATACCGACGCCTGTTCATCTCAAATCCTCACGCGCCGCTTCACCATTCTTTTCACGCGCCTCCTCACCTTCATCTTTACGCGTCGCTTCTCCGTTAATTCTACGCGCCGCCTCCTCAGACGACTCACAGTCAGTCGAAAACCAAACTCTAGAGGTCCTCGAATGGCGTGCTCTCTGCAATCAGCTCGCTCCATTCGCCTCCACAACCATGGGACTTTCCGCCACCAAAAACGCCGAAATTCCGGTGGGAAATTCGCCGGAAGAGAGCAGGAATCTCCTTGACGAGACGGCGGCTGCGTTAGCGGCTATGGAGATGATGGAATCGCAGCGATTAGGTCTTTCTGAGATCCAAGACTTGTCTGATATCGTTGAGCGTGCTGTGGCCGGTCAATTGCTTACCGTTAGAGAGCTCTGCTCTGTTCGAAGCACGTTAATGGCGGCTACATCAGTGTTTCAGAAACTCCGAAAAGCAGCCATTAGTGATAAGAGGTGAAAATTTGCTTCTTATGTAGATGGTCTTATTGCTATTGAGAAGCTTATGGTTCTAGCTTTTGCATCTCTTATTTTGTAGGGTTACTCCACTTGTAGATATAGTTCAGGGTTGTGATTTCAAGGATACATTGCAGCAGAAGATTGGATTTTGTATCGACTGCAACATGTCTATGATTCTTGATAGAGCTAGTGAAGATTTGGAGATTATAAGATCTGAACGGAGGAGAAACATGGAGAAATTGGATTCTCTTTTGAAGAAAATATCAACTAAGATTTTTCAGGCTGGGGGGATTGATAGGCCCTTGATGACGCAGCGGAGATCAAGGATGTGTGTAGCTATTAGAGCGACGCACAAAAGTTTACTTCCAGGTGGTGTTGTTTTAAGTGTTAGTAGCTCAAGGGCAACGTGCTATATAGAACCGAAAGAGGCAGTGGAGCTTAATAACATGGAAGTGAGACATGCAAACTCTGAGAAAGCTGAGGAAATGGCAATTTTGAGCATTTTGACATCTGAAGTGTCAACGGCGCAGAAAGATATATTGCATTTGTTAAATAGAATACTGGGACTTGACATTGCTTTCGCAAGAGCATCACATGCAAAATGGATGAATGGTGTCTATCCCAACGTAACTTCAGAACACACTAAAACAGCGGGTTTGGGTGGAGACCATAAATCATTATCTGTAGACATTGATTCTGCGCAGCACCCGCTACTTCTTGGTTCAGTATTAGGCAGCCCAAACGATGGAATGATATTTCCTGTGCCAATAGACATTAAAGTTGAAAGCAGAGCCAAAGTAGTCGTCATCTCGGGTCCAAACACAGGAGGAAAGACCGCTTTATTAAAGACATTGGGATTAATATCTCTTATGTCCAAGTCGGGGATGTATTTGCCTGCCAAGAATTGCCCAAGGTTGCCTTGGTTTGATCTTATTCTGGCTGATATCGGGGATCCGCAGGTATAACTTTTATGAATTTCTTACAAAGTAATAGAGCTACTAACGTCTTAATTATATTCCTATCGATGTTAACATGTTGCGAACAAATCTAAAGGATCTAATATGCTTTGCTGGTTCGAGTCAACATATACTTCTGAAAATTCCTGCTTGTATTTTTTTTTCTGAGAATCCTTCTTAATTTCTTGCATAGCTTTTCAGTTTAATAATTTTATTTTACAAACTTTTATCTGCAGTCTTTGGAGCAAAGTCTGTCAACCTTTAGTGGCCACATCTCACGGATACGTCAGATACTTGACATTGCTTCAGAAAATTCGCTTGTCCTACTAGACGAAATTTGTAGTGGAACTGATCCTTCAGAAGGGGTTGCACTTGCTACTAGTATCCTACAGTATATTAAAAACCGTGTTAATGTGGCTGTTGTATCAACGCATTACAGTGACTTAAGTCGCTTGAAGGATAATGAGCCTCAATTCCAAAATGCTGCAATGGAGTTCTCCATGGAAACTTTGCAGCCTACATTCCGAGTACTCTGGGGAAGTACTGGTCTATCAAATGCATTGAGAGTAGCTAAGTCCATTGGTTTCAATAAAGGAATATTAGAGAATGCACATAAATGGACAGAGAAATTAAATCCGGAGCAGGATGTAGAGCGGAAAGGCTCACTCTTTCAGTCCCTTGTGGAAGAAAGAAATAAGCTAAAGCTTCAGGCATCTAAGACTGCAGCTTTTCATAGAGACTTAATGAACCTTTACCACGAGGTATTGCTTTTCTGTTATTTTCACGTTTGCATGTGACGCAGTCGGAATATCTAGGAATAGCAAACACTATGCCTAGATAGAAATCAAGTTCGCAAGCGTCGAACTTGAAGGATTGAAACTCTGGAAATCCACCAGATTTGAGAAAAGCTCTCTGCTTTATTAATTAGAATGATAAAACGTGTCTTGCAAATAACCTAGGATCTCTCTTTATATAGAGAAGAAACCAAAACATAAAATAGAAAACTCTAAGCAAAATAGAAACATGAAATAAGGAAATATCAAAAGAAAAGTAAAACTACTAAAACTAAGTCCCTCCTACGCCAGCATGTGTGACCATAGCACTGTAGCATTAGCATGTGGTAGATGTAAAAAAGGTCCTTAAGAAATCCTATTTTTACTTGATGAGTTGAATCATGTTGTTTGACACCCCTCTCGAGTTAATGTCGTAATGAGAGAAATGATTGCACAGATAGTCATATTATGTAGTAGATATATCAGTTTTGTGGTGGTTGAAATTTTAAACTTCTTGGGGGCTGAGATCTTGACCTTTTTAAGGGTTCTTTTAGAGACACATTAGATGGATATTTGTCTTACTTCTCGAATCTGATTTCCACAGTTAAATTGTCATTTATGATTTTGTTTTGTTGCTATTATTTATCTTTTGGAATGTCGGTTTCTGTTCCTGATTTTTCTCCCCTTTGTTATCCTGAAGCTTGAGCATGAGTCGCATGATCTTGAAAAACGTGAGAGGGCTCTTCTGAAGAAAGAAACCCAAAAGGTACAAGAAGATCTAAACTCTGCTAAGTCAAAGATGCAGAGACTGGTGGCTGAATTTGAAAGTCAACTAGAAGTCACTCAAGCTGATCAATACAATTCCTTAATTCTGAGAACCGAAGAGGCAGTTGCGGAGATTATTGAAGCTTGCTGTCCTAATGATCTTGTATCCGTGGAAGAAGAGTATAGTAACTACTCGCCACAAGCTGGTGAAAAAGTTCTTGTAACTGGACTTGGAGATAAGTTAGGTACTGTGGTTGAAGAACCTGGAGATGATGAGACAGTTCTAGTCCAGCATGGTAAGATAAGAGTACGCATAAAGAAAAAGGACATAAAGCCCCTTCCTCGTAGCACAAGTAGCCAAACATCCAATCGTTCTCTTCGTTCAAAGAGACAGGTATACATCATTTTCTGAGTTAAGACTTTTCAGGTCCCATTCTTGCAGTATCTCATTATGAAACCTAACCATATTAATATGTCATAATAAATACTAGGTTGAAGAAAATTGCACAATGAAAATGAGGCTTAATAGTAATAAAGTTGAAAGTCTTTACTTTATAGGGCTATTTGCTAATGTTCAAAATAGTGAACTTTTGTGTAACAGACAATGTAAATGGTTGTGGATCCTCAAAGAATAAACCACCTGACTTAATCTGTGTTTTTTGGAACATCTGAGATGACTTTAAACATCTGATACAAGCTCAACACTCCCTAGTTGAACTACAAATCTACCATTTTGAAAATTTGTGATTCTGATAGTAATATGTTGATTTGAGTTATAACATCAGTTCGTTGTGGTGCCTGATAATTGCACAGATAAACATGAAAGAGCTAGGCAGTGTGTTGCAGATGCAGAGCGAACCAGTGCGGATTCAAACGTCAAAAAACACATTGGATCTAAGAGGAATGCGGGCAGAAGAAGCGGTTCACCAGCTAGACATGGCCATCTCAGGAAGAGACTCGGGGTCGATCCTCTTTATCATTCATGGAATGGGGACAGGCGTTATAAAAGAGCTGGTGCTTGAGAGGTTAAGAAAGCACACTCGTGTCTCAAGGTATGAACAGGCAAATCCTATGAACCATGGATGTACAGTTGCTTACATTAAATGATATCTCTGTGAAACAAATTCTTTGTAAATCTTCTTCGAAAGTGTGGTCCACTAACTAGTTTCAATAGTGAATCAACTGTTGAAATGTATAGTTATTGATTTTGTACTGTAGTTTTATAGTAATTCTAGGATACCACACGGACACGAGTCCCTGGAGAACCCTCGTGGAGATGTACGACTGTGTTCTTCCCTATTTGGCGCAGTGATGGCTATGGCTACAACACAAAAACAGAGGCTTTTGTGTTTAAGTTTTCTAAATTTGTATTCGGATAGCTTAGCGTAGAAAAAGAGTAACTAAAAATTGAATTAATGAAAGGTCCTAAAGAGGTTGTATTATATTAAAAAAAAAAAAGTACTGAGAGTTTCTTTAAATGAAGTCCGTTCGGTTTATCGATGATGTTGTGGTGTATTCTCAACATATTGGTTTGTTAGTTTTTTTTATTTAGTTATTGAAATTTTTTTTGAAGTTTCTAAACACAAGTTCTGTTTGTTAAAACAAAGAGGAAAAAAACAAAAAAAACCACAAAAAAAAAAAAGAAACGAAGAAAAAGAGAAAGAAGATGAACAATACTTTTTATATATTTTTGGTATGAATGTAAATTTATTCATATAAAAAGTTTGTGTACATTATATGCATCCTTATGCTGAGAGGTTTAGACCATAGTTTCAATTACTTGAAATAGAGAAAACATTAAGTAGAGAACTGGAACTCGTTGGACCCTAGAAGCCCCTCATTGCGTTAAGTTTCTTCCAGTTTGCTATTGCTCTGTTTCGAGACTGTCAAAGAGCGATAATACCAACTGTTTAAGGTAATTTCTCAGTTCATATGAAATGAGATTAATTTACATATGTTGTGCATGTCAACTGGTAAGGAAGTCTAAACAGTTGGTTCAATCTTTAGAGCATCTCCAATGCTCATCTATATATTTTCCTCTATTTTAGAGAAACTCTATTTTAGAGGAGATTTTGCTCCAATGTATCCCTCTAAAATAGAGGAGAGAGACATTGGATTGCTCTATATATAGAGGCATGCATTGTCTTTCTCCTCTATTTTAGAAGAAACTCTATTTTAGAGGGATGCATTGGAGCAAAATCTCCTCTAAAATAGAGAAAAATATAGAGGTGGGCATTGGAGATGGTCTTAGAGAGCAAAACTAACATGACTAAGATACTGTCGGGAACTTGACAAAATATGAAGTTGTCTCTTCGATGGTTACTATAACGCTCAAGTAAAAATTTAAAACACACTACTAGCTAATTAATTGAATACGAAAGAATAATTAAAAGAAACTGGTGCTAAACATGGTTGATAATCTGGTTGCAGAGCAATTTGCTTTCTATGAACTTAAAAAGAAGAATAGTTTTTGGAAAGTGAATAAATAGTTTTGAAAACGTTAAAGCCATGTAATTGAACTAAGCAACAAAATCTAATCCCAACCAAAGAAATTATAAAACTATTTGATACACTAGTTATTTTTATTCATATAAAACAAAATACTAAAATCATAACATGCAACTTAGTGATTTGTACTACTAGTGTTTGTCGATTTTGTATAATATTAATTTATTCACAAAAGAAATTTGGGAGCTAGATATTTATATACGCAATACTATATGTAACAGAATTTCAGTTTTTAAGAAATTAAATAAAAACAAATAAAAAAATAGACATGCAAGAGTATAAAGGAAAATATGAAACCTACCAAACCAAAACGACCCTCCATTCCTCTTCTAACAGCCATTCCCTCTACCTACCCCCAATTTCTTCTCCTTGATCTCTCCCTCTCCCCTACACATATTTATTTCTTCACTTTTCTCATATTTTTATTTTATTTTATACAAAACTCTTCTTTCATCACCACCTACACACGCACATTTCTATATATTATTTACATAAATTCATTTCCAAAAATCAAAGAGAGACTAATCAAACAAACACATTCACATTCCTCTTCTTCTCAAAAAAAACAAATACATCAAAATGATAACTGCAGCTCTACACGAACCTCAGATTCACAAACCAACCGATACATCCGTCGTCTCCGGCGATGTACTTCCTCCTCCTCCTCCTCCAGCTCCTATGCCTCGCATTTTCCGGTCAAAGCTTCCGGACATTGACATCCCTAACCACCTACCTCTCCACACTTACTGCTTCGAAAAACTCTCATCTGTTTCCGACAAGCCTTGTCTCATTGTTGGCTCCACCGGAAAAAGCTACACCTACGGCGAAACACACCTAATCTGCCGGAGAGTCGCTTCCGGATTATACAAGTTAGGTATCAGAAAAGGTGACGTCATCATGATCCTTCTCCAAAACTCAGCCGAGTTCGTCTTCTCCTTCATGGGTGCTTCCATGATCGGAGCCGTCTCAACCACCGCAAACCCTTTCTACACTTGTCAAGAGATTTATAAACAACTTCAATCTTCCGGAGCCAAACTCATAATCACTCACTCTCAATACGTCGATAAACTAAAAACCCTCGGAGAAAACCTAACGGTGATCACCACCGATGAACCAACACCGGAGAATTGTCTACCATTCTCTACACTCATCACCGACGACGAGACAAACCCATTTCAAGAAACCGTAGATATCGGCGGTGACGATGCGGCGGCGCTACCATTCTCATCGGGAACAACAGGGTTACCAAAAGGAGTTGTTTTGACACATAAGAGCTTAATCACAAGCGTTGCACAACAAGTAGATGGAGATAACCCAAATCTTTACCTCAAATCAAACGACGTCCTACTCTGCGTTTTACCACTTTTCCATATCTACTCTCTGAATAGTGTCCTCCTCAATTCACTCCGATCCGGTAATTAAACGACGTCGTATATACCTTTCATTACATAATCTTTAATGTCTTGTTACTGTTACCTAACTTTTAAACCATTCCTTTAATAGGCGCGACGGTTCTTTTAATGCATAAGTTTGAGATCGGTGCGTTATTGGATCTTATTCAAAGACATAGAGTGACAATAGCGGCGCTTGTACCGCCGCTAGTGATCGCTCTAGCTAAAAACCCGACTGTTAACTCTTATGATCTCTCCTCCGTTAGATTGGTTCTCTCCGGTGCAGCTCCTTTAGGTAAAGAACTTCAAGATAGTCTTCGTCGCCGTCTCCCTCAAGCCATCCTTGGCCAGGTCTTATCTCTGTCTCTGCTTATTTTGACTCTGTTTTGAGATCCTTACTTTTTCAATTTACACTACTAATTTAGCGGGAACTAACCATTTTAAAAATCCAACAAGCATTTTAACTCAATTTTATTATTTTGATTCTATAATATTTTTGATGAAAATGAATAAATTAAAGTTTTGAATAATTTTGCTAAAAAAATAAAAATGGGAGTAGAATGCACGGGAAGAGAGTGAAGAGTGAGTTACGTCTATCTATTCGGCATAATTCTGGTTACGTACGGTCCAACTATTTTTTCTCAAGTTAATTTCGCATTGCATTTTCATTTTGTTTTCTAATCTTATTATTTTTGTTTAATGTATTTTAATTAATGAAACAGTTGTTGTAGTTTAGGTTTTGACTTTGGACCAAAAAACTAAATTAAAAACGGATATGATTTAGGTCGCAGCTACAAAGGATACTGCATCTAATTCATCTGACTTTATTTCACATCAATTTTCACTTTTTTTTTCTGATAATATTTTTTCACATGATTTTTTAAAAAAAAATTGAATTTCGAGAGCTTTCTTTTTCTCAAAGATAATTATTAAGATAAGTTCTACTACTTCCAGGTTAAATAATAGTACCATTTACATTTTACTACATTTATAGTATATTATTATCAGAAGCATTGAAAATCTTAGACGAGAATTTTATTATTCATTAATAAGTTTTTTGCTAACTGCTTTATTAAATAGAGAAAAAAAGTAGATGCGGGTCTCGAGATATGAAAACTCTTTGTGTTGCCAAACCAAAAACTAGGAGAGGAGTAAGAAAAACACTGTATGTGACGTGGTCACGTTTGCGTTCACACACACTAACACACATCGTTTTCGTTTTCGTTTTTTTTTTCTTGTTTCCTTTTTCCATTTATTTTATTTTGATAACTTCGGACATAAGCCCAATTAACTCCTACTTACAAGGAGATTACTAGGTTTGGAACTTAGACATCGTGAGATGGAATCATTATTGGGTGCATCTAGCCAAAGCCAAACACATCCTTTTCTTAAAAAACACACACACACATCAAATGGATCATCAAGAGTTATTATATACAAGAAAAGATTTCTACACCACAAAGTCAAAGTCTATGTAACCTAGAATTAAATTAAAATAAGTTTTCATAACGTTTATGTAACCTATAGTATTTCAATAACTTATCTTTATATATGGAATCCATATATATATATATATTTATATTTATTGGAGCAACCTCGTATAGGCGAATAATTTAATCTTTGCTAATTAGTACATGTCAAAAGTGTAATTAGTAACGAGTGGATTTTATGAAGAACAGGGATATGGTATGACGGAAGCAGGACCAGTGTTGTCAATGAGCCTTGGGTTCGCTAAAGAACCGATGCCGACAAAATCAGGTTCATGTGGGACTGTGGTCCGAAACGCAGAGCTTAAAGTGGTTCACCTTGAGACACGTCTCTCTCTTGGTTACAACCAACCTGGTGAGATTTGTATCCGCGGTCAACAAATCATGAAAGGTTCGTTTATTGTTTTTTATCTCTTTTGAGGACATTTAAGTTGTGACAATGAAAGCTTTAATACTCTTTCAATGAAAAATTACATTATAATAGAATATCTAATATAATCTAAATGACTATAATAAGTTTATGGCAAAATAAAAAATAAAAATTATGGTGGTTTCGGAAAACATATATATATATATATATATATATATATATATTTATATTGATATTATTTGATTTGCAATTCGCAAGCAGAAGAGAAAACATATTTAATTCCTAGCAAAAAAAAAAAAAAGTTTAATAGAAAAAATAAATTTATCGCAAATTATCAAATCTTACAATGTGGTTTTTTTTTTCAATTATACAGAATTTTATTAAGTTTGCATCACATGTACATTTGTACTACATGCATATTATTTCTGAAGTACATATATCTCCACGACGTCATTTACGTTTTGATACACGTGACATGTCTTCTTCATAATTCCTAGTAAACAAATCTTGGGGAGTTTACAAAAAAAATATATATATAAAGATTAAGTGTACAAAGTAGGGCAATTTCCACTAATTAATAATTAATTTTTGACTATTAAAAAAGTGTTAGTAAATTTTTCAACTAATAACATTTGGCTCACAGAGTACTTGAACGACCCAGAAGCCACTTCAGCAACAATTGACGAAGAAGGTTGGCTTCACACAGGAGACATTGGGTATGTTGACGAAGATGATGAGATTTTCATTGTTGATCGGCTTAAAGAAGTCATCAAGTTCAAAGGCTTTCAGGCAAGTCCATTCATATAAATTGAGTTTTTATTTAATGTTAAGATCATCTTGAAATCACGGTATGATGATGATGAAATGTGAAAAAACAGGTCCCTCCAGCTGAGCTAGAGAGTTTGCTCATCAACCACCATTCAATTGCGGATGCTGCTGTTGTTCCGTAAGTTTCACACTAACATGCATATTTGAGTGGTAAGTAGTGTAAAAACGGCACCGTTTTCTTAAAATCTTCTTCGACATGTTCAGGCAAAACGATGAAGTCGCCGGGGAAGTTCCGGTGGCTTTCGTGGTGCGATCAAATGGAAATGATATCACTGAAGAAGATATCAAAGAATATGTTGCCAAACAGGTACAAATCTTTCTTTCTTTCTTTTTGGTTAAATACCATTTGGTGTATTATTGATGAGTATGTGCTTGTTTACTTGCTTTGTTAGGTGGTGTTCTATAAGAGATTGCACAAGGTTTTCTTTGTTGCTTCCATTCCTAAATCTCCTTCTGGAAAAATTCTGAGAAAGGACCTCAAAGCTAAACTTTGTTGAATGTAATTTTTTTTCTAAAATATATTTCATTGATGATTTAAACGTTCATTTGTATCCACAATACTCGTGTCTTTTTTTAGATCCTTTGATGTAATAGATGTTGGACACTAAGAGTGTACTTAAGAAACTGAATTATTTTGGATCAGTTTATTTCAATGATTTTTCTTTTATCACTGAACATTAGAAAATGATTAAAAAATAATAATAATAACAAATCATCTATAACATTATATATATATAACAACAGAAATATGAAACGTAAAGAAGTAGAGTACTCTACGACAATAGCGATTAGCGATGGTGATATCCTAGTTTTTCAAATTTGTGGAGAGATATAAAGTCTTCTTTTAAATTTGTGGAGTGATAATGCAGCCACCTCAATCTTTTTCAGTCATAAAATTGACATAATGATTATTATAACTATATAAGAAAAAGTGTAAATTAGCATAAACATTTTATTTATAGATCCCCAATTTTGTCGCATGGCTGCAATCTCACTTGAGCTAGAGAGTTTGCTCGAGGCATCATCATATCGACACATTAAACTTACACCACTGAAATCTTGGAAGAAGGTTAATGGAATTACTGACCACCAAATTTGAAGGAATTACCAACCACCAAATTTGGTGTTCTTGGTGTCATTGGAAAGGTAGAAGAATCACCTTTTCACATCCAAGTAGTTCGAGTGAGACTTGGTATAGAGGTGGTTAAGGAAAGCTGATATGCATTCTTTCCATGTCATGATTGAGAAAAGTGGAAGAGACTTCAACCATTTGTTGGTTTTCTCACTTAGAGACAATGGGAAAAGCTTGCACACAAAGTAGTCCTCAGGAATTTCATTCGATCTTGTGGTGATGCATACTTTTTCAAAGAGCTCAGTGTGGTCCACTGGATGCTCTGTAGACAGACCATGAAACTGAATTTCATTTAATCAAGCGATAATCTGAGGTTTAATTACGTATTTTTGCCCTTATGGTGGTGAACAAATGTTTGCTCGGTGTTACGAGTAGATTTTATCTATAAATTTTATATCTTTAATAATAACCGCAAGTGTACAGGCGAACACAATAATACTGGGATCGAATCCACAGACACCAAAGAAACACGAAAAAAAATTAAACTAAGCTAAGACAACATGGAGTTACAAGAACTAAGGGTGTTTTGCATATATAAAATAAAAAAATAAATATAAATAGATAATAGATAAATATAAGAAATAGAGATCAAAGAATTCATCAGAGAATATATGAAAGACATATAAGTTCGATTATGATTCTACACTATCCTTGAAATCAGACTTCTAATTTGAATTATCGTAAGGGTGTATTAGTGATAAACCTATGAAGGACTTACAAAGCTTCATAAACCTTGGTTAAGCTTGGTTCTAAGTAATTCAGTCACGCATTAAGAACAAGATCCAATAAATTCACAAAACCTTATGATCTACAACTCTTGGTGAGGTTGGTCACATATGTTTTGCCTATCTAATAGTAGATCCATCAAATTAAACACCATGGTTAGGCTTGATGAATAAGATCATGGGCAATAGGTGAATTGGTCTAATTCATCTTAGGCTTTAAGAACAACAAAAGATAGAGGACAATTAGAGATCATAATAGAGAAATACACTTAGATCTAACACACAATTGATCTCTTTGGGGATTCCAACCGATCGACGGGAGTGCAAGTCGATCGGTACATATCGGTGAGGTGCAATACCAATAGGTAGCACTCCATGATAGGACTACTCACACATGACCTAGGTACATGTGATCATTGTAGAAGAAGGACCAAGAGTATTAAAGAAGATGTACCAAAGGTTTTAGAAAACTTAAAGGAGAAACAAAGAAATCAAATTAATAAAAGAAGAAAGAAACTCTTTAGAACTAGAAAATCGTTATATTTTACAAGCCTCTGCGGCTAGAATACATGGGATATTTATAGAGAAGAGAGACGGTGCCCTAGAGGAGAAAAAATTAATTTTACAAATCCCAACCAATCGACTAAGGTGCCAAACCAATCGGTACTCCATTCAGATTATACCGGTCGGTCCTCATCTGCTAGCCAGCTTGACCGGTCTTCGGTAAGCTGGCCACAACTTCTGATCGCACTGATACCTAGGAAGAAGGATGGGGATATAAAAGAAAGGTGAAGACTTCATCTTCTACATGGCTCAAAAGTAACAAATCAGTTGTGAACCCTAGTATATCTGAGATGAGGTAATAGTGTCATGTTACTATGGTTTGATTTTTCAAAAAATCAAGAGTTGAGCTGAATTCCAAAGATTTTACTTAGAAAAATGAAGTGGAGAAAGATCGGATTCATCTGCTGGAGATTTTGTGCCGCCATTTTTGTTATGTCGGTGAAGAAATTTTGTAAGAAACCTCGAGTAGAATATGCGCCAGAGTGGAGAAGAAGTAACTATAAATTTTATGTTTTGCTTTTTAATTGTTTATATATATATCGCTATTTTTTTAATTATATTTTTTTCATAAAATTTGCTGGTTATTTGTCAAGTTTAAATAAATTTAAACGAAATATAAAACTACAGATTAATTAGAGTTGGTTAGAGAACTTCATCTTGTTATATATACGAGAAGAAGCAACAATATGTTGGAATGAAGCTATCAAGATTTATACATTGCCTTATAAATCCTTATAAAGATTTATAAGACGTGTCTTGTCATCATCTGTATTTACTACGTTAGCTCTTCTTCCTATTAACTTCTTTGAATGAATCTAATAGGTTCCTTTCTCTCCTCCATGCACTTAGGCTTCTCCCATAAATGCTTCCTCTTAATCTGAAAACGTTTTTTGATATTCATGATTTTTATATAGGAATTGCTCTAGAACCTAAAAACTCAAGCATGGAAGGACAAGGTAAAGAAATATGTCCAATTTTTCTTACTTTGATAATTTCCTTAGTCTGAATCATTCTAGGTAGTACTTTGATTATATTTTCATTCTTGATTGGTTACTAAATGATTCTTCTTAATCATCAATCATCATAGGTTTTGTTTGATATGTGAATTAATCTCAAAACGTTTTTTTGGTATATATTCAAACTCACTTTCAAGATATTTCAATAGGAATTGCTCCACAGCGTAAAGACTCAAGTATGGAGTGACAAGGTAAAGAAATCTATCCCATTTTTCTTACTTTTATCATTTTCTAAGTCTGGCTTGAAGCTTTCTGTTCTCTCTATGTTGATTTCTGAATGTTTGTAGACACAATTTGGGTTTCTCTCAAGATTTTCTCACCTTCCTGACATATTCCCCGAATTCTTTGATGTAAGTTGAAGCTCATTCTTGAAAATTTTGCACTTTCCACGCACTTGTGTATCGTCTTTGCTTTTGTGCACTTTTTACTTGTGTATCGTCTTTGCTTCTGAGAATATGGATATATGTATTTCACTCAATTAATAACTTAAATGTAGGATATATTGTTACACCAAATGATCCTTTTTCCTCGAAAAATCTTTCTTTTTAACAATAAAATAATATCTCTCTCATAAATATCTTTGTTAAATCTTTTCCGGCTCACAAAACATTACTTTAATAAAATCTCACCATTTTTCTCCTTTTTTAAAACTCGCAGAAGGTTGGCTTTCAAAAAAGTGATGATGGATCTAACGGTAAGAAAAGTGATGATAGATCCAGCGGTAAGAAAAATGATGATGGATCCAGCGGTGAGAAAAATGATGATGGATCCAGCAGTAAGAAAAGTAACGATGATTTCAAACGTAATGAAGATCCCCCAACCCACTTGGTTCAAGGTGGCCAAACTCTTAGCAACAAGACTTGTCTACATCTTGGTCAAGAGGTCATGTGAGAAGAGTGCCAACCGTAAAGATAAGTTTATCATCCTTATGAACAAGTCTCAAACAAAGAGGCTCCTAGGGGTGAACCCTTCTATTCACCCTCACTTTTTCTAAAAAAATCAGAATCTACCACCTAATAAATAAATAAGTAAAATTAATAAGTTGTATATCGGTTTGGGTTTATAAGAGAGAGTTAGGCTTATATTTTATAATTAAATGAGGTTAATTATCGGTTTGGGTTTATAAAAAAGAGTTTGGATTTCAATTAAACGTTGTGGTTATATGTCGGTTTGAGTTTATAAGGGATGGTTAGTGATAACATCGTATTTTAGCCCAGTTTTATTATGTTTTATTAAGGTTTTTCATGGAGAAAATAAGAGATATTGGAGATTTCAAGGACGTTTCCAAGTATTTATGCTTCAAGGATGAATAATGAGTTTTCAAGTAAAAAGGAGTAAAAGTCGATCAAATCCCGTTTTAAGACAGTTTCTGTACCTCAGAAGTATGGCGTCCGTTCGATATCTTTCCGATTACCAAATCAAGAGATCTCAGTGGCTATGGAAATATAGAAGAGTCAGGATTTGCCTCAAAGTAGAATCAGAGCTTTTCATTGAGCAATTCGGAAGTTATGCCCAGAGGAGTGAAGACATGTCCCGGACCGGCCAGACAGCCTTACACCCGGTCCGGCGCCTCTTGGAGCCCCCGGTCGTAGAGCCCGAGCCCGGGCTGGCCTTCACACCTCACCCCGGTCATACCTAGTCGTGCCCTGTCCAGAAGCTCGAGCCTCACTTAACCTAATTCGTGGGAAATGACGGTTTGCCCCTTGACCTAATCGAAGCCTATAAATACCGAGACAAGTTGAAGAAACCCTACGGCCTCTCACAGCTTTCTCACCGCCTCCTAAACTTAGATCTCACAGCCTCCATCGACGAGACTCTCAACTCTCCTAGCTCCACCTCGTCGAAGCTCCTGCCATCGAAGAAGTCGTCCTTTGAAGCTCTCTCCTTTGTTCTTCATTGTTTTCTCTTCTACTCTTTCTTCTACTCTTTCTTTCAAGACTTTTGGGGAGACAAGTATCTTCTGTGACACTAGAGAAGTCTTCTTTGAAGCCCCTTTGTTTTATTGAATTCTTTTATTATGCTTTTCTACTTCATCTCCATGTCGTTTCTTAGCATCATGAGCGAGTAGTTTTCTTTGTTGGGTTTTATGGGGTGATTCAAAGGGGATTCATGGTTCAAATCATATTAGGTTTATAGATCTATTATTTCTTTCATACTTAGATTCTTTTGGGACATCTTTTACTTAATGCATGTGTTTGGATTGATCACCAAACGCTGATCCAAGAGGTTAGGAGCTCTAATCGGGTAAACCTAATCTCGGACATAGTGTTACCAATCCTTCGTGTTGTTGCCTGCGTAAGTTAAGTAACATGACTTAGAGTACTTAGCGAATCCAACCCTAATGCGTCGAACTATGCGTCGTTGCCTGCGTCAGTTGAGTAACGGAGTATAGGGAGATTTGCCGGCTTATTCTATAACATAGGATAACTCGTTTATTCGCCTTTCGTAGTTATGAACTAGAACGAAAACATAAAAACCCTAGAGATCTAAACCCTAGTTAGTCTAGAATCATGATACCCGGAGAAACCCTAGAACGCTCAACACCTTAGTCATATAGCTTACAACCGAACATTTATCATCTTAGTTGCATTAGTTTACCTAGCTTTCATTTACTTGCTTTCTTATTTCATTGCATTAGTTATTAGGAAACCCAAAACCAAACCCCCAAAGTTTAGTTTTGTCTTAGCTAAATCTTCTTGTTTGAATTCAATAACTCGTAGCTACACTCTCTGTGGGATCGATCCTTAAATACTACTCTGATTACTGTGCACTTGCAGTTTAACGTGTAGTCTTTCAAGTAAAAGTTCTGAAGTGAAATTCTACTCGCTATCAGTTAGGATTTATATTTTACAGCTAAACGAGGTAATATGTCGGTTTGAATTTATAAAAAAGGATTAGGGTTTTGATTTTTACAATTAAATGTGATTATATGCCGGTTTGGGTTTATAAAAAAGTGTTTAAGGTTTAGATTTTATAATTAAATGAGGTCAAATGATTGTTTTGGTTTTATAAAAGAGTTATTAGATTTGATTTTACAATAAAGCGTTTAATTTTATTTTTTAATTAGGTGGCAAATTCTGATTGATTAAAAAAAAAGAGGCTGAATAAAAGAGTTCAACCCAAGAATTGTTCTATTTCCTATTAAGATGAAGTGTGTAGAATTAAAATCCAATTTATTTTCATAAAATATATAGTTAAATTGTATTGCAAAATAGAATGTGTAAAAATGAAATTTGATTTAAAAATATTCAAACAAAAAGTATATATTATTATTAAAATTTAAATATTATACAAAAACTTCTATTTATTTCTCACACCACTTATTTATGTTGGCTTTACTATGTAATTTGGCCTTATCAATATTAGTTAATTTGGCCTTAGCTAATATATAATACTTTTATTGTGAAGCATGATTAATCATCATCACACTTGTCTTTGTAAGACAAATCCCCATCACCATACACATGTCTTCTCTATATTGAGAGGTTATAACCTCATCATCATCCATGTGTCAACCTCTAATCTTGTAAACTTTACTATAAATATGTGTAATCAAAGTTGTAGAGAACGTGGAATAAAAAGCTTCATATATACTCTTGTTACTCTCTCTCTAGTCACCAAAAATCTCTCTCTCTCTCTCTCTCTCTAACACACATATATATAGTTGTGTTGTAGTTTTATTTAACACGTTATCAGCACGACCGACTCTCGATCCGTTAGCACGAGCGACTCTAGATCCGTCATCGTTTTGAGGTAACATTTAAATGATGCTAAATTTATTTAGATTTATATACATGTTATTATATGTTACTTAATTTACGAAGTAAAAGGCTATGCTTTCTCTCCGATCATAATGGTAGGCTCTGCCTCCTTGATCATATAATAAGATCTACATCTTTGATCATAATGGTAGGCTCTGCCTCCTCGATCATATGTTCAGATCTATATTTTTGGATCACATGGTAGGCTCTGCCCCCTCGATCCTATGAAAGCTATGTCTCTTGTACAATCATATGGATAGCTATACTTCCTAAAAATGATTGTTTTAATTTATACTTTTATTATAGCTTATAGATTATAATTATTTTAAAATTTATTTTATGTTGTTGCTAAAACAAGATTTTGCAAAAGTTTTTCAAAAATTTATATTTAACAAATTGCTTTATTATTTCTAGTTATCATGTCGAATTTGGCAAAGCTTGATATCGCCGCCCTTGATGTTTCTGGAAAAAATTATATGACATGGGCATTAGATGCAAAAATGTATCTGAAAGGAAATGGGCTTCTCAAAACCCTCGATCCGTCGGAAACGACGTTAGAGGAAGAAAAGGCAAAAGCTATGATGTTTTTACGTCACCATCTCCACGATAGTTTATAAGATGAATAAATCACAAGAGAAAATCCTGCAGATCTCTGGGTCTCTCTCAGAGATAGGTTTGATCACCAGAAATATGTGATCTTACCAAAAGCCAAACATGAATGGCTAAATCTGCGATTTCAAGATTACAAAAGTGTAAGTGAATATAATTCCGCTTTGTTCGGAATCACTTCTAGGATGATTTTATGCGGAGAGACTGTTTCCGATTATGATATGATCGAGAAAACTTTCCAAACATTTCATCCTACAAATGTAATCCTGCAGCAACAATATCGAGCTAGAGGATATACTCGATATTCTGACTTAATGCAAGTCCTTCTTGTTGCTGAACAAAATAATGAACTTATGATGATGAATCATCAAACTCGTCCAACTGGATCAGCTCCACTTTCAGAAGTGAATGTTGCTTCATCCAGTTATAATAATTGGCGAGGACGCGGACGCGGTCGTGGAGGACGTCATGGACGAGGAAAAGGAAGGGGTCTCCCTCCCAATAATTTCAACGGCAAGAAAACCAACAAAAATCTTCAAGTGAATGACGCTGGTCGCACTTTGAAGAAACAAGATGAAAGTACTTGTTACAGATGTGGAATGAAAGGACATTGGTACCAGACCTGTCATATACCAAAACATTTGGCCGATTTGTATCAAGCGTCTCAAAAAGCAAAAGAAAGAGATGTTGAGACCAATCTCATCTCTGATAAAGCAGGACCTTCGTTCCATGGCCTTAATGATGAAACCCATCTTGATATCGCAGATTTTCTCGTTGATCATGAAAACGGGAAGTCAGGCTAATAAGATCGTTATGACATAATATGGTTCTACTAGTATTTTATGTATTTTACGGTTTCAATGCACTTTTTGTTTTAAAAGTCTTTTTGAATAATGGTTACTTTGTAATATACAATAAAGTTCTCTTTGTAAGTCTTTATGTTATTAATGCATATTTTATAAATGCTTTATCTCAGAAAATGTCAAATTTTGAGATTGAGGATGGAGATATATGTTTGGCAGACAGTGCTACGACGCACACGATACTTAAAGATAAAAAATATTTCTCCTCTCTCAAAATAAATGACTCCGTTGGAAGCGTGAGTACCATATCTGGTAATGCAAAGATCATTATGGGCTCTGGAAAAGCCATTTTTTAATGCCAAAGGGTACAAAATTTGAAATTGATGCATTATATTCCCCTATGTCTCATAGAAACTTAATAAGTTTCAAAGATATCCGAAGAAATGGATATCATATAGAGACTATGAATAAGAATGGCGTTGAATATCTTTGTATTACATCCGAGGGGAAACATATACTAGAAAAATTACCAATGTTATCCTCTGGATTATATTGCACAAAAATAAATATGTTCGCATCATATGTTACAGTAAACTCAAAGTTTACTAGTACATTTAAGATTTGGCATGAAAGACTTGGACATCCTGGTTCAGTCATGATGCGAAAAATTGTGCAAAATTCTAGTGGCCATCCATTGAAAAACCAAAAGATTTTTCAATCTAATGAGTTTTCATGCGATGCATGTTCTCAAGGAAAACTCATAATTCGGCCATCGCCAAGCAAAATTGGGAATGAATCTCCATTATTCTTAGAGAGAATACATGGTGATATATGTGGACCTATCCACCCTTCGTGTGGGCCGTTTCGTTACTTTATGGTAATGATCGACGCATCCAGTAGATGGTCACATGTGTGTCTATTGACAACACGAAATACGGCTTTCGCGAAATTTATTTCCCAAATAATCAGGTTGAAAGCACAATTTCCTGATTACGCCATAAAGAAAGTCAGGCTTGATAACGCTGGTGAATTCACTTCACAAGCCTTTAATGACTATTGTATGTCAATGGGAATCGATGTTGAGCATCCAGTCCCTCATGTTCATACTCAAAATGGCATGGCTGAATCTTTAATTAAACGGTTGCAACTCATTGCTAGACCGTTAATATTGAGAACAAAACTCCCAATTTCTATATGGGGTCATGCTATATTGCATGCTGCAGCGTTGGTCCAGATACGACCAAGCGCATATAATAAATATTCCCCTTTACAATTAACGTCTGGTCAAGAGCCAGACGTAGCCCATCTCCGTGTTTTTGGGTGTGCGGTTTATGTTCCTATAGCCCCACCACAAAGAACAAAAATGGGGCCACAACGGAGATTGGGTATATACGTCGGTTATGCATCACCGAGTATAATTCGGTATCTTGAACCGCAAACTGGTGATATGTTTACGGCACGTTTTGCCGATTGCCATTTCAATGAAGATGAATTTCCAGCGTTAGGGGGAGGAATTAAACAAGTACCAAAAGATATTACATGGTCTACACCATCTTTGGTATATCTTGATCCTCCTACAAATCAACGTGAGCTGGAAGTTCAGAAAATTATACATTTACAAAATTTGGCAAATCAATTACCAGATGCGTTTACAGATACAAAAAGGGTGACAAAATCATACATTCCCGCTGCAAATGTCCCATCAAGAGTTGAAATTCCTAGAGAGGAATTCGATGGAAGCAAAACTAATGAACCTAAGGTTCAATTGAAGCGTGGAAGGCCAATGGGCTCGAAAAATAAAAATCCCCGAAAGAAAAAGAAAATGGGAGATGAAAATGAAAAGGTTCAAGAAGAACCTAATAAAGAGAAAAATCCTCAGGACAATACAGAAAAATATGAGATTTCCATTAACTATGCCCAAGATGGAAAATTATGGGCTAGAGATGAAATCGATGATGATGATGGAATATTTTCTTTTTCGGTATCTAAAGAAATCGATCATGAAAATGATGATCCCGATCCAAGGTCCGTATCAGAATGCCAACAAAGGACTGATTGGGAGAAATGGAAAACTGCAATGCAAATTGAGTTGCTCTCCCTCAATAAAAGAGATGTCTTTGGACCTCTTGTCACTACATCTAAAGATGTAAAACCTGTTGGCTGCAAGTGGGTATTTGTGCGAAAAAGAAATGAAAAAGATGAAATCACACGATATAAAGCCCGACTTGTTGCACAAGGTTTTTCTCAAAGACCTGGAATTGATTATGAAGAAACATATTCTCCGGTCATGGATGCAATTACATTCAGGTACTTAATGAGCCTAGCGGCCTCTAATAATTTAGAAATGTACCTAATGGATGTAGTAACAGCATATCTATACGGATCATTGGAAAATAATATTTATATGAAAATCCCAGAAGGATTTAAAGTTCCTGAAGTATTAGACTCAAAGTCTAATGAAATATGTGCGGTCAAATTACAGCGATCACTTTACGGATTAAAACAATCCGGACGCATGTGGTATAATCGTTTAAGCGATTATTTATTAAAGAAAGGGTATGTTAATAATGAAATATGCCCTTGCGTCTTTATTAAGAAATCTCCATCGGGATTTGTGATCATTGCTGTATATGTTGATGACCTAAACATAATTGGAACTCAAAAGGAGATTGATGATGCAAGAACTCATATGAAAGAAGAGTTCGAAATGAAAGATCTCGGAAAGACAAAATTTTGTCTCGGACTCCAAATAGAGTATTTCCAAGACGGAATATTTGTGCATCAATCAAACTATACCAAAAGAATCATTAAGCGTTTTTATATGGATAAAGCGCATCCTTTGAGTACTCCAATGGTCAATAGATCTCTGAATGTTGATAATGATCCATTCAGACCTTGTGAAGATAACGAAGAAATACTTGGTCCCGAAGTACCTTACATGAGTGCTATCGGTGGACTTATGTATCTTGCAAATTGCACCAGACCGGACATTGCATTTGCCACTAATCTACTTGCAAGATACAACTCATCCCCTACCCACAGACATTGGAATGGGATAAAACACATCTTTCGCTATCTTCAAGGTACGATTGACCTAGGATTATTCTATCCTAGAAACTCTGCGTTTGGTCTAGTTGGTTTTGCAGATGCAGGATATTTATCGGATCCGCATAAATCTCGGTCCCAAACTGGATACGTTTTCACAATCGGAGGAACTGCAATCTCGTGGCGTTCTCAGAAACAGACTTTGGTCGCCACCTCTTCAAACCATGCAGAAATGATTGCGCTTCATGAAGCCTGCAGAGAATGTATGTGGCTTAGATCTATGACCAACCACATACAAGAAGCAAGTGGAATAGCCTCTAGTAAAGAGCCGACAACATTATTCGAAGACAATGCTGCATGCGTCGCCCAAATTAAAGAAGGTTATATCAAAAGCGACAGAACGAAGCATATCCCTCCAAGGTTTTTCTCCTACACTCAAGAACTCGAGAAAAACAAAGAAGTTGATATCCAATATATCCGCTTAAGTGACAACGCAGCAGACCTGTTTACTAAAGCGCTTCCCACTTCAACCTTCAGAAAGCATATTCATAACATTGGGATGCGTAGTCTACGAGAATTATGAAGAAAAGATGACATCTATTTTCCAGGGGGAGATTACGTTATTGTACTCTTTTTCCCTTATCATGGTTTTTATCCCACATGATTTTTCCATGATAAGGTTTTTAACGAGGCAATACGTAATACGACAATAATGATGACTAATCAAGGGGGAGTATTGTGAAGCATGATTAATCATCATCACACTTGTCTTTGTAAGACAAATCCCCATCACCATACACATGTCTTCTCTATATTGAGAGGTTATAACCTCATCATCATCCATGTGTCAACCTCTAATCTTGTAAACTTTACTATAAATATGTGTAATCAAAGTTGTAGAGAACGTGGAATAAAAAGCTTCATATATACTCTTGTTACTCTCTCTCTAGTCACCAAAAATCTCTCTCTCTCTCTAACACACATATATATAGTTGTGTTGTAGTTTTATTTAACAACTTTGTGGTATATCTTCTATTACGAGTATTTTCGGATATGAGCTTCGGGTCGAGGTTTTTTAAAGGCCAAAGCATTTTCGTCGATGGTGAAGAACAAAGAAATAGTTGGGCTTTACAGATTTTGAATATCTAATTGGGCCGAATTAACTCGTAATTGATATGTCTAACTCTTGTACACGTGTCATTATATTATTGGTTAAGCTTACGCAGACGAATTTCTAAGAGAGGTCTTCTTCTTCCTCCTCCCTCTTCGTTCGTGATTTCTCATTTCCTTAATGGAAAGCTTAAGGCTTTGAGATTATATCTCTTCTTCAACATATACACGACTCTGAATTATCATCTTCTCCTTCTAGCTCCTGATTTCTTCTCTCCTGTAAGTTATTTGATCGAATTCTCAATTTTTTTAAACAATTTCTGGGTTTTGGATTTTGTAGTTTCATTGATCAATGAGATTAAAGTTTGGATATTTTTTTGTTTGTTCTTTCCTCTTTATGATCCTATTGTGAAGGAGCTTGAGGACAATGATTCAGCTAAGGGTTTACGCTGGTCTTAGTACTCTCGCGGCATTGGTTGTGATTTATCATGCTTTTAGTAGCAGAGGTCAATTTTACCCAGCGACTGTGTATCTATCAACGTCCAAGATCAATTTGGTGGTTCTTTTGAACATGGGTTTGGTCTTAATGCTCAGTTTATGGAATCTTGTCAAAATCGTGTTTCTGGGTTCTCTTAGAGAAGCTGAAGTTGAGCGTTTGAATGAGCAAGCTTGGAGAGAACTGATGGAGATTCTCTTTGCTATTACTATTTTTAGACAGGACTTCTCTGTTGGTTTTATCTCTTTGGTTGTGACTCTTTTGTTGATTAAGGGTTTGCATTGGATGGCTCAGAAGAGAGTGGAGTACATTGAGACTACTCCTTCTGTGACTTTGCTCTCTCATGTTCGTATTGTTTCGTTTATGGTGTTTCTTTTGCTCTTAGATTGTCTTCTTACGTATAGTTCTATACGGCAATTGATTCAGTCCCGGAAAGCTTCAATGTCAGTCTTCTTCACGTTTGAGTAAGTGTCTTTTGCTTCTTACTTATTGTCATGGAATCCTGTAGAGTTAGAGATTTGTTAAGGAAGAGTTGTTTTAGAGTTATGGAGGATATACGCGCATATACATGTTTTCAGGAGTGTTAGGTTCTTTTGGCTGCAAAGAATTTGAGCTGGATTTTGAAAATGTTAAAAGTTTTTGCACCTGCCAAAACCTATGAATTTGACATAGCTGAGTTGCATATGAGAAGAATCTCTAATAAATCATCTGCCAAGATTTTGTTTAGTCTATGATAACTTACCTTTCGATTTTAGATATCATTGTAACCCTATATTTGGATATCTAGTATGTTTTAAATCTCTATATACAAGTAAAATATTTGGGGTATCAAAGTAAAACTCTGATGTATGTTTGAGCTCTTTAGATTTCAGAGAAGAACCATATGAGAAACTATTACTAACGTGAATATGTTTTTCTATGAACCTTACTTGAAGGCCTCTTAGATACTGTTTTAGTTACTAGGATCCTTATTTAATCAACCCCCTAGTTAAAAGCTTATGCCATCTATCAAACACAAAAGATACATGAAACATTTATCGAAAATTGCTGAATATATGGGGGAAAGGTGCAGGTGATCAAAAGGGTAGGATTTTTATTCATGATATTAGTTTTGGGTATGTTGCATATTGTTTAGTTATGTATCCGTCTTTGGATATGATATTTTCCTCTGTTTAGCTGTTTGTTCTTACAATAAGTCTTACTGAATTTTGCATCATACAGCCTAGCTTTAGACTTAGTTATGAATTTTATGTTGCAGGTATATGATTCTGGCAACAACAACTGTTTCTATTATTGTGAAGTATGCCTTTTATGTCACTGATATACTCAAGGAAGGTCAATGGGAAGGAAAACCAGTATACACTTTCTATCTGGAGCTTGTTCGTGACTTGCTTCACCTGTCCATGTATCTTTGCTTCTTCCTTATGATATTCATGTAAGTTTTTCGTTCATTCAACTTAGATGTTATACCACCAAAAGAAACCTGAAACCTTAATAATTAACATGCTGAAATTAGTATGTCACAACTCACTATTGCCTTATCGTTTTACAGTTTTTGTTGCTGGATACTTGTTTCAAGAGTTACTTGCATAACTCTATCATTACACTTAATGCCAATTATGAGTCTTCTCTTGGTTACATTAGTGCTTTCATATATTTTTACTTGTAGACGTTGAAAGTCATAAATGAGAAACAATAATCAGCCAGTAAGCCAAAACAATAGAACTACTGCGTCAGTCTTTTATGCAATTTATGGCATTTTAGTATTGGAATTTGTATCCTAATTCGAGTATCACTTTTTTTATTGCGTAGGAACTATGGCCTTCCCTTGCATCTAATACGGGAGCTCTACGAAACGTTCAGAAACTTCAAGATTCGTGTGACTGATTACCTCAGATATCGTAAAATCACTTCCAATATGAATGAACGGTTTCCTGATGCAACTCCTGAAGAACTTAGTGCGTAAGTTCCAGATATTCCCACAAGATTTATGTTTCCAAATTTCTTAACTTCATAATGCTTATATAGCTAGATCAATCACATTTCTTTATTTGGGGTTTGCAGAAATGATGCCACTTGTATCATATGTCGTGAAGAAATGACCTCAGCGAAGAAATTAGTATGTGGCCATCTATTTCATGTGCATTGTCTACGGTCATGGTTGGAACGACAGAACACATGTCCCACCTGCAGAGCACTGGTTGTCCCAGCTGAGAATGCTACATCAACAGCTTCTGGAAACCGTGGACCACACCAAGAATCCCTGCAGCAAGGTATAGGTCTTGCTATTCATACATATTTTTGGTTATATTGAACTCTGTGCTCCCAATCTTATTTGTCTCTGGAGGTTCTTAGTATGGAGAATGACATATGTGCTTCAGATCGTCCAGAAGATGAATCGTTTAAATTGTTGTTAACATGAGACTAATGATGCTCCACTCTTCATACAGGAATCGGTACTTCAAGTTCTGATGGTCAGGGTTCTTCTGTTTCTGCTGCTGCCAGTGAGAATATGAGCAGGCATGAGGCTAGGTTTCAAGCTGCTGCTTCTGCAGCCTCTATATATGGGAGATCCGTTGTTTATCCATCTTCTGCAAACACACTAGTATGGTATGTGTGAAAGCTATATCCAAAGAAATAAAACATACTCACCTAGCATGAATAACAAATATATTCAGACATGATCTTAGTTAGTGTCTTATGAGTGTTGTAGCTTAAGGAAGCTATTATGGTGCTAGTTTCTCTCACATGTCTTTTTATTCCACCTGAACATTTCCATGTGATGTCCTGTATATGTCATGTTAGCCTGAGACTTGGCTTGTATAGTTTTTCTTCCCTTTAACATCTGTTATTATCCACTATATATGATGGTAAAGAAAAAACTAACACTAAGATTGGCCATGTGAAGGTCTCAAGGTTATTCATCGCTTCCTCAGACGGAACTAGAAGCTCATAGGAGATTTCTTGAGTCCCAAATTGAGGTATGTTGATACAATTTGTACAAAAACTACTTTATTCGATAAGCAGCTCATAATTTCTATCAAATTGTTTTCTCGGTAGGTGTTACAAAACCAACTTCGGTTTCTGGAGAAGCCGGCAACTGTAGATACAAAAGGAAAGTCAGTTGCGGAAACTGCAGAGTGAATCATTTTACAGCAAATGTGGTGGTCTTATTAGAGGTCATTCGCATAAATGTGGTAAAGACGAGTGGATAGGAGTTTAGGGTTTTGGAGTAAAGAGAGAAGTTAAACTGAATCTCAGAATGTGTGAATGGTTTTGCTACAGAGAGGATTAAAGAATGTAAATGTTGGGTGTCTCATAGAAGCTTGGAACAGAAGTAGCAAACTGGTCTTTTGTTTACTCTTTACCACAATTGTCTCTCTATCTACAAAAGTTTTTCTTTAAGTTTGTTCCCTTCTCTCATCAACTACAGCTGAAAAAAATTTAAGCAAAAAGATAACAAAACCAAAAAATTTAGGAAAAAGAAAAAAAATCAATTGGAAATCAAATGGAATTTTCATTTAGTTTTGAGTTTTTTTTGTTCTTTTGGTCAAAATATAAATTTGAGGTTTGTTTTGCAATTTTTTCTCTTCTAGTTAAGAACTAATTTACTCTTTAGTCCCTCAACCTCCCGAATCCGCCACTCTCGCTCGCTGGATCCTTGCCGTCCGGTGAAAATCTCTCACAGCTGAAGGCAAGTCATCGTTATGCTTTTGGATACATATCGTATGTGAAATTTTTCTACTACTGAAATCTGCAATTTGAAATTGCTGTTGTTGGTTCAAAAGTGGACTTAAACCCTGAACGAATTTGTGATATGAGATTTACATTTATACATTTCCTTAATTCTGATTCTTGTAGCTATCGAATTGCTTAGGTTATATATCGTTGATGGTTTGATTTTTCATTGGTGTTTTGGTTCTTGCGCACCAAGTGTTTGACAAAATTACTCAATGAGCATTTTTCCCTTTGTTTGCAGGACATTCTTGTTCCGAGGTGGTTATAAGGACGAAGCCATGAAGAGTCTGATATGGTTAACAGCAGAAGAGGCTGCAAAGAACAAAGGAAAAGTTCTTTCTTTGTATCGACAATTACTTCGGAGCATCAACTCGCCGAAATTGCAGCTTAGTTATGCTGCAAGACTTGCAAAGAAAGCTGAGGTTAAGACCATCTTCTTGTTTGGCTCCGAGGAGATTTCGAAACACAATGTCGCTGATCTCATCCGTACCGCTGAATATGCTCTTTCTCAGTTGAAACAAGGCAAAATCCCCAACAACACCACTCAGTATTGAGTCATCATTGTCGCTCTCACTCTCATTATCACACATTCATGGATAATTGGATATATATGCCTAAGCTTGCTGATAGTTTCAATCTTTATCCCTTTCATGTATGTCATGTTTTTAGTATTACAAGATGTGTTGGTTTAGCAAACATGTATGTTTTTGCATATTGTTCATTAATGCAAAGTTTGAGAATAACACAATGCATAAGTTATATTGTCCAAATTGATGAAAACAAAGTGATTATAGTAGAATGACCTTTTTTTTCTTTCACAAATCAACGGTTTAAGACAATGTTTATAATTATAATTCGACAAGAATCTACTGGATTCTACCAAAACTTGCATCAAAAAAAATGTCAGCTCACAATCTTTTCAATAAACACTCAAAATTAATCAGCTCTCATTCTGAGTTCTCGTGCCCTTCGTCTACCTTCTGAGTTTGCTGTTTTCCAATCTGTGGCCGTCTCATAGCTGAATAAGCAGAGAAAGATGAAGAACCATAATGTCACAACTTGTACAAGTTTGGTCATTGTCTTAGTATGTTTTAGAAAAACACATTCCGAAAAATAAACTTACATTTAAGAGCTGACCCGGCAAGACATGTAAGCCTTGATTTAGTATTTGTCTCGGCTAATGGTTTTGTATTCTCTTTAGCCGCCATTCGCACGTCCCAAACACGTATGATCCCATCAGACGATGCAGAACCAATCAAGTATGGATCTTCCAAGGAGCCGTCACTATCATTCCTGGTGAGCACAATAATTCCTTTGATTCGAGCTGGGTGAGCATCTTCTATGGAGTAAGCAAGCTTCCCGCTATTTGTGTCCCAAGCTGTTATAGCCCGATCCTCACCACCTGTAAACAGAGTTCCACTCTGTTGCAAATTAAGCAAACCTTTGAGTTAAGAAATAAAGTCTCTGAATCAAAATTATAACCATTTCCAAATATAAAACAAAAACACGATAACAATAAGAAACCGGAAGAACTCTGTTTAGCCAAATAACTCGTTTTCGGAGGCTTTAACAGCATGGCAAATTCAGGTATTTACACTACAACAACCAAAAACTTGAACCGATCACACGATTGAACAAAAGAAGCAAAATTTCGTTGAAAGAATTTATTTGTTACTCTATAAAAGGACATATAGATACCATAAACCTTTTCACAAAAGAGTTATCATAGTCTAGGAATGAATACTATTATAGCCTTAAATTAACCTCCTTTCAGGTTCCAAGGTGGACTATTCTGCAATGTACACACCTGGGCAACATAGGACTAAGCATGAAATGAAACAACAACCGGATCACGCAGCTCTAGTTCAATTTAGACAGCAATCAAAGTAAACCAACAAACAACAAGCTAAGAATCTCAAAGTTGCTCTCACAGAATACTTTAAACATGCCAAATGTTCCAATGAGAGACTAAAGTTGCAATTGTGAGCATGACAAAGAAACTGAAACTTCGAAAGAGTAAGAAACACCACCTCTCCGGGAGCAGCACAGAGTATACGCTTGCGGCTCGGATTCTCGAGCTCGAGAAGAAGCTTAGCATCTTCAGACTGATGAACTCCAACTTTATTACTCACAACCATGAAAAACCTTTCACCACTAGGATCAAATTTCACAAGACTAGCTTCATGACCTAACCTACAACAAAAACTCCTCTTTCCTCTAACCAAATTCAACATCGCAAAGAACTCATCACGATAAACAGCTAAAGCAAGCTTCCCTGAAGGATGAATCGCCAAATCATTAACCGCTTTCTTATGAGGACGAAACGACTTAAGCAAAACAAAAGGATCGGTATCGAATATCGCGACGGAGCCATCTGCGGCGGCGGAGATTAGATTACGAGGGAAGGAGAGGGACGAAGGAGTGTAGAAGGAGAGAGCAGTGATAGAAGCTGCGTGATTGTGGTCAAGGAGAGAGCCAAGGGAAGAAGCGGAGGGGAGGTCGTAGAGGTGGATTGTATCGTCGGAGCCGCCGGAAGCAGCGGCGGGACCGGAACAAGCGACGGTGGTGATTGGGGAGATGTGGGAAGGGTAGGAGAAGAGAGGGGAGAGAGTTAGGGTTTGGTTATCGGCGTCGTGCTTTGTGGGTTTAAGCTTGAAACCCCAAATGAATCTCTCGTAGGAGCCTGCGATGATACTCATTGTAGCTTCGATGAGAGGTTTCGAAAGTGAAGAATGTCTGATTGAAATTTTTAGGGTTTTAGGTTTTTATTGAAGAGGAAGGCAATGTTTTGTAAATTAAACCGGATACTAAACCGGCTAGTTTTGTGGTTTATGGCTCAAACTTGTTGGCTCGATTGAACCGACTTTTTTTCTTTTTAGCATCATCATTTTTTACTTGGCTGACTTATGCAACCCAGTGACTAGGCCTGGGCAAATAAACCGAACCGAATGTATCGAACCGAAACTGAAGAAAAAAAACCGAACCGAACCGAACCGAAAATTTAAAAATAACCGAATGGATACTAAATTCTATAACCGAAATAACCGTAACCGAATCGATACCGAACCGAAATATTTCGGATAACCGAAATACCCGAAATACAATTATATTTTCAAAATAATTAGTTATTTATAGACCAAATAATCAAAAATACTTAAAAATATATATAAAAATAGTAAAAATACTCGAAAATAACCGAAATATATCCAAAAATATCCGAAAATACTCAAAAATAACCGAAATATCCGAAAATATCCTAAGCAAAATAACCGAATGGATACTAAATTTTAAAACCAAAAAAAACCGGAACCGAACCGAAACCGAACCGAAATTTCAAAATAACCGAATGGATACTAAATTTTGAAACCGAAAGAACCGAAACCGAATGGACCCAACCGATAACCGAACGGTTAACCGAAAGCCCAGGCCTACCAGTGAACATGGTTTATCCAGGTGATTGGTTTAAACTAGGCATGGACATATAGGTAACATGTTCGGATTCGGCTAAAACCCTTTCGGGTTCGGATTAAATAGGTAATGGATTTACTATCCAATAGAGTAATTATAAATATTCGGTTCCGGTCCGGTTCGAGTACACTTGGGTTTGGGTCGGTCTGGATAATAATTTTAAGAATCAATAAATGCTCGAAAAATTCGGGTTTCTTTCGCTTCGGATCTGAATGGTAAAAATTACCCATAAACCCGAAATATCACAAGAATACCCGAACTTTAAAACACTTGTATATGCACAAAACACACGAAAATGGAAAATAGAACTTCAAACTTAACATCCAAATCCAAGGCAAAGTCACAAAGATTAATACTTAGAGTTAAGAGTAGAAAAACTGACAAATATAAGTTCTTAAACTCCTTAAACAAGAGTACCTAATTGGCAAACCTCAAAAAAAAAATCCGAATATGAAAAACATAGAACTAGAACGAGTTGATTGATGATGAGTGATGACTTTGTTTTGTATCTTTGTCTCCTGAAAAGATAAAACAAACAAAATGACAACCTCAGTTACATAGGTAACCTAGTATAAAACTATAAACCTATATCTATATGTGTATATACGTATATACATATATGGCTTTTATCGGGTTTATGGGTATCCAATTTGGGTAATGAGTAATCTCCGAACCGATCTGGGACTTACGGGTTTACCAAACTGTACCCAATGAGGTAATTTCATCTTACCCTTACCCACCCCAAACCATTTTTTTCGGTCCGAATATCGGTCCGAGTATCGGATCCGTTTTTTTTTGCCCAAGTCTAGTTTAAACTTTAAAATCTAAACTAGATAAGTAACCCGCACAAAGTGCGGGGAGAATAATTAGTAAATAAATTTAACATTGGGGTTAACTATATAATCTATTGTAATGGCTAAAATGTGTAATGACTTTAGATTTTATATGGAAATATTAATCGTCTATAAAATGATGATTATTTTGATATTATAACTTATTATTAATAGGATAAATAATCACTTAAAATTAGAATTACGATTTTTATGTATTGTTTGTGAATTTTTTTGTGTTTTGATTCATAAACAAAGTATATGTGATTGTGATTTTTGAATCATTGTGGATGAAGATGATATTGGCACTCTATTTATAGGAAAATATGGTTTTGAAGTTTTTTTTTTTTTTGATTTTTTACAGATTAATGTTGTGGTTGCATTTATTTAAGATTTCGTTTTGAAAACAGATTAATTTTAAAACCAAAACGAATATACTTAGTGATTGTTAATTTCGTTTTGAAAACAAACTAATTGGAAGAACAATACATATAAATGAATTTATTATATACTTATATTATTTGATGGAGGCATGGAGCTGTGCTTATGGCTCGTTCGGTGTTAATAATATTACCATAATCTCAACAACTATTTTCTAAAGTGGATATACGGAATAGATCTAAGATTAAAACCATAAAAGCATTGAAAACACAGATCTTCTTTTAGGATATATTTATTTAAAATTAATAAATCAGATTAAGCACTGAATTCGAACTTTAGTGCTAGTGTAAATAAATCCAAGAAGTATTCTAGTTTAAATTAAACCTAATGTTTTTTTTTAAAATACATAAATGATTATTTTAATAATAATGAGTTTTACTTAAAATAAATTACTTACAACATAGTATCCCTTATACAAATATATATATATATATATATATATATATATATTTATATTTATATGTATATATATATATATATATATATCTTCAAATACAAAAATATACTATATAGTGTTTTAGTTAATTTGAAAACGAAAATAACAGTAGTTTATTTGAATATTCATATGAAGTTGTACTATTATTTTCTTAATACACTAATAATCACTTATGACCAATATTAAATACAAAAATATGTTAAATAGTGTTTTAATTAATTTGGAAAACAAACGAAAATAAAAGTAGTTTATTTGAAATAATAATTATGTAAGATTAATTGCTTACTTATTTGCTTTTTCTATTAGAATTTTGTTTTTTAATTTGTGTGATATATGTAATGTATGAGACTAATGGCAAATTCTGTAAATAGTCTATTAGAAGTTGGGTAATTATTTAAATAGGAGCCAAATCATTGTGAGAGCGACACATCAGCGTGACAATTTTGTTAATAACACATCATGGTAAGGTTTATTTTTGTAGAGTGTTTCTCTATTAATATATAGGGGATTTTATCAATCAGACTAAAAAATCAATGTAGAATATTCTATAATCTAGTCATTTATATGATTTAAAGTTATAATTTCAAAACTCATCATTTTTACTAATTGGTTTCAAGCATAATAAAAACTAGGATCGGACCCGGACGTACGTCCGGGGTTATGATAACATAGTATTTTCTGAATAAGTAATTTATGTCATTAGGTTGTGTGTGTTTGTTTGGAAAACAAAATTTGGTATGACTATGTAAATGTGATTATATTTGAGAGATGACATTATTGAATAATATGGTATGGTAAATCAATCTAAGTGGTATTTAAAAGATGTATGTGCGTAGAGTATGTATAAAAAATAATTGGGTTTGGAGGGGTTACATTTGGTAATAATAAATAAAAGATGTATTATATTCAATAGATAATAATAGATAATTTAAAAAAATGTGATAATCTTAAAAATGTAATTTCCTATGTATAACTTAAGTATTTATAATTTAGTACCGTTCTTATTACAAATTTAAAAATTATAGAGGCCCAAAAAACTATAAATAATTAATTTTAGTTAGGCCGAGTTATTTATATTATATGTTTTTGAAAACAAAATTGTTGGGCCAAATGTTATGTTAGCCCATGTAACTTGCGGATTTTATAAAGTAGTATCTTTTGTTTGTACGTATTAATTCTTTCCTAAATTGAAGTTTGAAATACTAACACAATGTAGTCTTTTTTTTTTAATAAATAATATTCCTAAACAGTTGTCAAATATAATGCATGATATAGTTAATAAATGAATAATATAGAATAGAAATTGAATATTACACAGATGCAAAATAACTGCCTTGCATAATTCCAGATATACCACAAGTTCAAGAGTTAAAAAAATAACAGAAATAGGCAAGACATTAATAAGGATAAAAATCCAAAGTAACAAACGGGTAAGTACAATGGATTCTCAAACATTTTTTCTTCCAGACTCAGTCGTGGATGCTTCATTTTATTTATCTTTTGTCATCACATTGTTGAGATAATAACGACCAGCAAATTCGCATATGAGATAATAAATAATTTTTAGTTTTGATGATCAAATGATGTAAAATGCTACATAAAAATTTTCATTAACTTTAAAAAACTCACTTTGTTATGTGATTAGTAAACTCACTTTAAGTAACATATTTTTCAGGCCTAATATTATATTTTAAATAGAAATAATAAATTCAAATTAAATAATTAAAACAAAAGTAAGGAAATAAAATCTGTGATAATATTTGTTAACGTCGTCTTCCCGCTCAACTACTCATTTTTTGTTTTACTTATTGATTTAGATTAGGGTTTTGATGTTTATCTTTTTTTTTTTTTAGTCAAACATATCATTAGAATTCCTATATAAAAAAGATCGACAATCTCTTTGGTAAAATACTTATTTTTCATTAATAGAATTTGCAGAATTTGATCTCTTCTTCCTTGATCTTGGAATTAATCTACAAATTAACAACCTCAAAATATAAGATAAAATGCAAATATTAATTAAAAATAATTTTTTGCTAGCAAGTCTTTCACGTGCAAAAACATGGAATCTATATCCATGGATGCCAAAAACATGGAAAATTTTTTTGAATCCAGAGGGATACATCGATCATGATTATAAATATATATGTTCAATATTAGACTCATTCATATCAGTTTTTATGTTCAGTGATTTCTTCCCCTATTATTTTGGTTGGTAATATATCTTACATTTGCTGATTTGGAGCGTATGGTAACCAGTTTGATCATATAGCACAAAGTACCAATTTCTTCTATTTTCTGATGATGCTGAAACTTAGGATAATTTAGTTTCTGACATTTGCATTGTTATTAATTAGAAGAATGTTCAAAGAGAGAAAAACAAATGTTCGAAGAGATAAATACCAAAACTCTAATAAAAATCTCTTTTTGAAAAATATATACATATATAAACGAAAAGAAGTATTGATGAGAAGACGTCACGGAACGTCAACGATTTTATTTTAATTTCATTTGTTTAATTTCATTTTTATCTTTGTTTAAATGTAATATTACATTGCACATTTTTATTAATTAAACTTAGAGGAAATGAATAAAGGAGTTTCAAACCTAAAAGAATTTTATTATTGAAGCATAAGAATCCATTTATAATCCGAATAAAAAACCAGAGCAACACAACCCAAACTTTAACACGAACAAATAAAAAACTAAAAGGCCTACGATGTCTAGCTATTAGTTCTTCCATATGCCGTGGAGAATCATAGTTTTGGCTTTATTCCTTGTGTTTTGTAATCTTTTAACTGCAAAGGAAAAACAACTTTATAAACTAAGGTGTATTAAAAACCATTAACGTCATATTTTGTCATGTCCAAATATAACTTCTATTAAAAATACAAACCTGAAGAGCTTTTATAGCTTGTGCGTTGTAGTTTACATGTTACCTTGGCTTCAATCCTATATTGATATAGATATAAGTAATACATATAAGTAATGTTTTCATGTAAATCAGAGACATAAACATTTGAAACAAACAAAACCATTTTTTTTTTCTTTTTTTCATATACCTGATCGCCTTGGGAGAACACACCAAAGTGCTACCATGTGGTAGCATCGCCAATATCTAAGAACAAAACCATTTTTACACCACAATGATTTGTCATTTAATTAGAACAAAAAAAATCGAATAAACAAAAGACTATATACATGCTTTTCATTTGGTTAATGAAGTACCTTTTCATCTGTTAATAATAATTCAAATGTTTCACGCTGAATGTCTTTTTTCTTCTAGATTCTCAAAACTTTTACATCGACCCATTGGATGATTTTCTCTGAATGAAATCTGAAAAAAAAAATCATTAAGTTGACACATGTTAGGAGAAACAAAAAAAAAAGTATTTTAGTGGAACTAAATAAATAGATTAGAAAAATCTGACCATTCTCCTTTAGTCATAAAGCTCCCAATATTCTTCACATATTCTTGTTTCAGTCCAAGCTAAATTTTAGATACCTACAATCACACAAAGTAAATAGGCATTATCAATCAAAAAATTTATAAGACAATAAACAGAAAAGAGATAACATGTGAATTACGCAATGCGGAATATATATGAACATGGCTAAAGAATGAAACTAAACAAATGAATTAGAGAAAGAGGCTTGTCGATAGAAGCACTATTTATACACAAAAATCTGTAACGATTTAGGTTTTTTTACAAATTATTTCATCATTAAAACATATATTTAAATATAGAAGATTTTCTCAATATTTATGGTTCCTACAATTGCTAAGAAAGATTTTGTTAGTAATTTAGGTAAATATGATCATTTTTCAATTTTAAAACATATAGAATATTTACGGAAACGAAAAAATGTAATTTAAGGAAATAATCTATATTTTTGGTAGGAATATAAGGAAAGAATATTATTTGAATAGATTTTTACTCCGATTTTTTTTTGTTAAGATTGCAAAAACTATGGGATTATCCTTAAATTATTTTAAAATATGGTAGTTAATGACACTACATTTTCGGAAAGTAGTATATTTTGTTAACTTGTTGGTTGTTAAATTTGCGTAACACATGGCATTTGAATTTAAATCTTGCAAGATACCCGATGTATAAAACTATTTTCTCGAAATATATAAATACACGTAGACAATCTTGATTCCTAATATGTAAACCGCTAATGGAACGGATTAGAACACTATCCAAACAAAACCTTATTAATCTCACGTTAAAAAAAAATTAGAAGCTGATTAGGTGTGTTTGGATACACCCTCTATAGTAAGGGCAAAAATAGAATGTTTTTTGAAAAACTATAGGCTAAAATCGTTTTTGTGCTGCCGCTTTAATATAATAGATATTTGATCCAATGCTTCCTAATTAATAGTATAAATCTACACTATTAATATCATAAACTTTTATAGATTGGTAACATCGTTGATAAATATTTCTCGTTGCAAAATTGTAATATCGTTGATAAATATTTATAATTTTAGTATTTACCAACCCGCAAATATTTAATTTTATTTAAAAACATGTTATTTCTATTATTAATTTAGTTTAGTTGCTAATAATTTAACGTTTACATCTATACTATTAATTGTTTACATATTACGATTTGACAAAAACAAAATATTAGATGGAATGTATGTCGCATATTTTTTTGGCTATGTACTTAATTTGTTATATTTGGTAAATGAGAAAATATCGGAATATATTTATAACATAAATATTATTACTTAGATTTTACTCTTAAAATATTTTGTATTTTTTAATTAATGACATTCGATTTATGTTGAATTTTTTGGTTTTATCTCTAACAAATTGAAAAATACAAATTCGATTTATATTCGACATAAATATATATTGATGCTGAATATTCATTTATTATTTAATATTTAATGTTGCTTCCTTTTTTATTTTTGTAGACAAATCATACCAAAAATATTGACGAAGCAAATCTCGGAATATATTGAATCATTTAATCCCGTTATTTGTTTTTGCAAAAAAATTAATGAAGGATCTGAATCAAATATATTTATTTAGTTGTAGTAATTGTTTATTTACTAAATTGCCCATGTAAAAATTTATTTAGTTAATCTTAAACTACCCTCACAATGTTGTAGTTCACAAAATGCTTCCCAATTAATAGTATAGATCATAAAATTGTTTATACAATGATTTGCTCCACACGTGCAACATCAGAACAATTAATTAGAGAATGTCTATAAATAAAAGAAACAATTAGTGACATTAAACATAGATATGAATTAGTAAGGATGAGAGGAGTTGATCTCTTACCATGGATGTAATAAGGTCATGGGGTAGAGGCCATGACATTTTGTTGACTTCATGTTTCTCAATTCTTTGGGGCATTTCCATTGAAGGGAACTAATGACAATGTAGAATTGTTTCTAGTTTCGAGTGGATTTTCAAATTCGATAAGATTGCTTAGATTTCTCTTTGCTTGACATGGTAACCCTATTTCTTTTCAAAATATTGATTCATCTAATTAAATATATTTGACTACTATTATCTTTTTCTTGTCATTGTAAAGGAAATATTACCCTTATTCTTGTACCGTATACATTTATGCAGAAAGGGTATATGCATCAAACTAGACTTCTTACTTAAAGAGTTTATAATGTATCTTGACCTTCATGGATACCTTCTTTTTTCAGCCGGTTCTGCCCATTAGAGTTGAAGTTGAGATAAAACTAGAAGGTAGTTGTTGTAATCTACCCATTTTAATGCTACCGTCATGGATGTCCCTTCGAAAGAGAAATCTGGTGCTTCAAGGGAGAACTCATACTCAAGAGAAATTAAACCTGCTGATAAGAAAGGGTTTTATAAATAGCTTTGATCCGTTTTACTGCATTTGTGGATTTATTTTTATTTATTCCATTGTGTAGCGAATATTAAATGCCGACTGACGTAATAATGTTCACCAATGGTAAATTAACATGTGCTTTTTACTGTAAACACAACATTTTTGTGTCGTATGGAAATGTTTCTTGGATAAGAACATTTGACTTTCCTTGGATAAGAAACCTTATATTTGGACTAACTAAGAAAAGTGTGTGTGTTTATAAGTTTAGACGATTAGTTTATAGAAGAAATAAAATAAATATTTGGACTAGTTAAGAAAAAGTGTGCTTTTAAAGTTTAATAAATTCAATGAAAAAACACATAACATAAATCATAAATATTGAGTGTTATATATGGTCTAAAGGCTAATGATATTTGAATGTAATTTCTTACAAAAGAAAGTGTAAAAACTTATGAGTACTTCCCGATTAATATAGTATAGGATTTGATTAAATATGAATGCTATATAGAATATAGTAGATTCCTATTAAAAATTATGAAAATATCATTTAAATCATCAGTTTACCATTTTTGTTGGTTTAAAAACTTTGGAGCTAGTGATTTTAAATCCTCAGTTGTATGTTGACTTTTAATTTAATTTCTAATTTTCGTTGACAAAGCCAATTGAACCACATCGTTAACTGGTCAAACGGAACAATCAGACGTTGTTATGTGTTCGTTTAATATGTCCGTTAATTATTGAAACGTGGTCGTTTTCAATCAAAGCATATTTAGGACTTTATGTACAATTGTTTATTTATTTTTTGTTTACTGAATTGTTGTTGTTTACTTCAGCTGGGGTTTTCGTTTTCTTCATTTCTAAGAATCGTCTCTTCTCTCTATTTCTCCAATTCCCAAATATCAACAACAAGAAGAAGCAACGATGTGGATGGAAATCATCTGCGGTCTCGTCATCTACAAACTCGTCCGCCGTTTCTTCTACGACGACGAATTCTCCGACGTCGAGACTTCAGATTCCACTGCTCTCTTTTCCGTTGCTCACAGGTTCCCAATTTCCCCATCCTCCATCTTCGATTCTCGATAACCTATAGAGATTCCACTGATTTGATTTTGATTTCCATTGAATCGCAGACTTGAGAAACTTTACGGTGGAAAAGCTTATGTGGGACTTCGAATTCCAGATGCCGACACTGCTTCTAGACAAGACATTGATGTTGTTCTTGTTACTAAAGGAGAAATTGTAGTGATTGCTGTGAAGAATCTATCGGGGATTGTTACGGTAACTAGTGATGGTAGCTGGGTTTGTGAAGGTGGCAAGCATCATACCACTGAGTCTTTCCCTGATCCTGTGAGTTTTGTTTGATTCTTTGTGCAATGATTACACAATGCTTCTAGTGATTAGATTGTCGTTGTTGTGTTTCTGAGTGATTCTCTATGATTTGATGTTTTAGATTGATAAGGATTTATGAAAAATCCGAGTTATATTGGAGTTCGTTTGACCAAAAAAAAAAAGAATAGTAGCAGAGTTCCAATATAACTCGGATTTTGGTCAAACGAACTCCAATATAACTCGGATTTTTCATAAATCCTTATCGTTCCACACACGCACTGATTCCTTCTGGAGGCTTATAGAGCTGTTATGTTTTATATCTTGGATAGTTATTAAAGCTTTGAACTATGAAATGGATACGTTCATTTCATGTAAGGTCTTCTTCGGACAACATAATTGTAAATGTGTATGTGTTTTGGCAAAGTACAGAGTATGGCTGTCACTTGATTAGATTATGAAACGTTTATGACTGCTGGTGAAACAGTTGATTCTTGTCAATTATGCGAATATGCTTGGTTATCCTTTCTTTTCTCATAGATCGACCTTACACATTTTGTTTCAAGTTTCTTGAGTTTTCTTGACTTGGCAAAGTTGACTTGCATCTTGCATCTATGCAATTTTGTTTCTAACTAATAGATGTGTTTTCTCAGCTGGCGGAGGTCAAGAAACAAGCTTCAGTTCTTGAATCATATCTTGAACAGAGGGGAGTTACTTTACTAGAAGGAAATCTGTCTTGCAAAGTTGTCATTCCCAATCCAAGTTTTCGGTATGTATCGTTATCCTTGCTACAGTCAGTTTCTTCATGTGTGCAAGAGCTAGACAAGAAACCTATCAATTTTAAGTACAGGACATCTTATAGTGCGTGTGTGGGCTTGGCTATCTTAGTCTGTAAAGACATTCTTTATCTTCCTAGTGGTGAATAAACGTATGTTTTTTTGTGTCTTTCAGTACAATTCATGCATTCCCGAGTGAGGTAATTACCTATGAAGATTGGCAACAGCTGAAACCAGTATCAAAAAGTAAACTTTCTGGTTGGGTTAAAGGCGCATTCAGCACAGGAAAAGAGATGCAGGAATCATCGCATCAAAAACTTAATTTCATCCTTGGCACAGCACCAACGTGGGATAGGTCATACATTTCATCTTTATTGACATTCAATTTAAATATTGTCTGAGTTGGTAAGAGTTTTGGGTCCTCTTGAACCCTCGATGAAGTAGTTCTGTTCAAAGAGTTTTCATTTGAAGCTGATTATGCTGCAGAGTGGAGCTTAAAAGTAGCAAAATTGTGTTAGGGGAATTCCTTGAGTTTAAAGGAAAGCAGGAAGATACCCTCGCTTTAAGAAATATCAAAAGATCAAAGGTCGATCGTGTCTCTATTCAGAAAACAAGCATGTTTGGATTAGGTAATTTCTCTTTAGACCTTCATTATTTGTTTACGTTCGCGATTGTGTTTACATTGACAAATGAGCTATGTAATTAATTAGAAAATGATTTGGGTTGCAGCTCCTTCGAGGTTGCAGGTTCTGTATTCGTATAGGGACTACAGAAGTGAAGGCAGTTCAGGGGCAGAGTCGAAAGAAGTGACCGTCCGGTCAAGCACTGAGGTTTTGTTTCAGCCACGAGACTCCACAAAGATGAAGAAATTCAAGCTATCGTCGCTCGTCTCCATTTCACTAAGTGCCTAACTGTGAAGTGAGCTTATTAGTATGCAGCAGAGGAAAGTTGTTTATGGTCTACTATGTGAATTACATTGTCTATGACTGAAGTAAGCTTATGATTATTCACAAGAGTAGCAACCTTTTTATGGAAATGTTTTCTTCTTATATTACATGCTACAAAGCCTTACATGGAAACGTTTCATATTTGAAACTTCGTGGTGTTTAGAATAACAAGAAAAGAAAACAAATCTTCTTAATAAGCAACTCTGCTTCTATACAGAATCTTGCAGATAATGAATGAACTGTTCAATCTTTCCAGTACGCTAAAACAACAACAAGAAACAGAGAAGAAAACAATAAGAGAACAAAGATCAAAGGGCAGTGTCTAATGTCATAGACAATCTAAATCTTGATTTGGTAGCCATGTGGAAGCATAGATCAAATATATAGAGCTATGCTCGTAAGAAATTTTAAGACGATGAATATAAACCAAGAAAGCCCCGTTGTAAAGAGATCATCTTCCTCTACTTTTGACTGCTGCTGCTTGTACTCTTCTTTTTAAGCAGGTTTCCGAATTTCCGGAGCAAGGGTTTCTTCTTCTTCATATGTTGTTCCTTTAAGAGCAGATTTCCGGAATCTTCAGTGTGGTCTGTTGAAGAAAAGCCATTGCTGTACTGATCCATGTTCTCACTGCCTTCTGCTTTCGACTCAACTTCCTCTTCCACAGAGTCGAGTTCGGTCTCTCTCTCTGGAGATACTTCGCTTTTTTCTATCTTGTAGCTATCCCACATCTTGAATTCAGACTCCACACGGTCTTTCTCTGCATTCCCTTCTCCTTCAATTCCGTGACCTACCGTATGAGTTGCTGCTCTTTCACCCATCAAATGTTTATCAATTGCTTCCATTGGACTTTCTTGTGTCATATGCTCTCTGCTTCTGTGTTGAAAATGGCCAGTCTTTGCCTTTTCCTCCCCATTACTAGGCCCATTTACTTCCGAAAACTGAACCAAGTCATAATCTTTTCCGATGCTGGTGTGCTCACCGTTTCCAAGCTTTGATGATTCTTCCATTTTCTCAAGGGCGGCAGCTTCCCTGCCTTTTAGCTCAGTTTCTTTTTCAAGTAAACTCTCTTTCAGCTTCGACAACTCCTCTATTTTCTTTGCTGCTAAAGCATCCTGCGATTTAAGCTCTTGGTTTTCTTGAGTAACTCTTTGAAACTCACTTTCCTTTTCAAGCCAACTTTGCTCAAGATGTAACAACTCATCAATCTTTTTCAAAGACGAAGCCTCCTTGGCCTTAAGCTCCTCGTTTTCATGAAAGACACCCTGCAGTTCGTTCTGCTTATCGATCAAACTCTGTTTAAGATTTGTCAACTCTTCAATCCTCTGGAGGGACAAGGCTGCTTCAGCCTTGAGCTTCTCATTTTCAACAATTGCAGCCTGCAGCTCCTTTTCCTTGTGAATCAAACTTTGTTTCAGATCTGACAGCTCGTCTATCGTCTTTAGTGATGAAACCTGCTTGGACTTCAGTTCCTCATTCTCGCAGACGACAGCCTGCAACTCATTCTCTTTAACGAGCAAACTTGCATTAAAATTTGATAACTCTTCTATCTTCTTTTGGGCAACAGAGTTCTTGGATCTAAGGTCCTCAATCTCCACGACCATACCATGCAACTCATTTTCTTTATTAAGAAGATCCTCTTGCACCTTTGACAACTCCTCAATCTTCTTAAGGATAGCAGCCTCCCTTTCTTTGAGCTCCTCTTTTTCATCAATAGAACTCTGGAGTTTGGTTTCTTGATCAGATAAGATTTCGTGCAACTTTGACAACTCCTCAATCTTTTTAAGATAAGCAGTCTCTCTTTCTTTCAATTCTTCATTTTCCTGAACAACTGTTTGCAATTTGCACGCTTTATCAACTAAGCCTTCATTCAATTCTGACAACTCCTCTGTCTTCCTAAGTAATGTAGCCTCTCTTTCTCTGAGCTCCTTACTTTCTTCAGATATTTTCTGCAGATTGGTTACGTTATCAGCCAAGCTCCCATTCGCTGTTGACAACTCCTCAATCTTCTTAAGGTAAGCAGCCTCCCTTTCTTTGAGATCCTTACTTTCTTGAGCAATGTTTTGCATATTGGATACATTATCAACCAAGTTCTCATTTTCCTTTGACAACTCCTCAATCTTCTTCAAATGAGCAGCCTCCCTTCCTCGGAGCTCCTCAGCCTCTTGATCAATGTGCTGCAGTTTGGTCTCTTTATCAATCAAGCTCTCATTTGCAACTGACAACTCCTCAATCTTCTTAAGATAAGCAACCTCCCTTTCTTTGAGATCCTTACTTTCTTGAACAATGCTTTGTAGATCTGTTACGTTATCAACCAGGCTCTCATTTGCTACTGATAACTCCTCAATCTTCTTAAGATAACCAGCTTCCTTTTCTTTGAGATCCTCACTTTCTTGAATAATGCTCTGCAATTTGGTTGCATTATCAACCAAGCTTCCATTCGCCATCGACAACTCCTCAATCTGCTTCATATGAGCAGCCTCCCTTCCTTTCAGCTCCGCAGCTTCTTGAGTAATGCTCTGCAGCTTGCTTTCTTTATCAACCAAGCTTTCCTTTACCTTTGACAACTCCTCAATTTTCTCAAGTACAGAACCTTCCCATTCTCTGAGGCTGCTGTTTTCTGCCATGACATTCTTTAGCTCTTCTTCTTTGTCCAACAAGCTCTCTTTCAGTTTCATGCTTTCGGCTTTTGCTTCTCCAAGTGTTTCCTGCAGATACTTTACCTCCACCTCAGCTTCTTTGAGATTATTTTTAAGACAGGCTTCTTCCTCCTTCCTAGCATGTGCATCTTCTTCGCTCTCTTTGAGCAAATTCATCAGCCTGCTTACTTCTACCTGAGAAGACGAATTTTCTTCTTCTGATTTCTTCACACAACCCATCAGATCAAGTTCTTTCTGTTCCCACCCAGCCTTAGAGTTCTCGAACTCGTTCTGGATGCTATCTACAGTACTTTTCAGACTATCAATTTCATTTCTAGCATCCTCAAGCATTTTCTCATACTTTTCATTTGTCTCCTTTGAAGCCACCTTCAAACTGTCAACCTGGGATTCACAGTTCTTGAGTTCCTCTTGACATGCCAAGAACTTTTCCTTCGCTTCACTTGCTTCAGTATATGCTTCCTGCAAGGCCAACGTCAAGCTCTCTATTTCTTTCTTGCTCTTCTCTTCTTCCATCTTACAACGTTCCAATTCTATTGAAAGCTCTGTCTTTTCCTTCAATAGAGTCTGAATATTTGATGCTGCAGCCTTTTCATTGTCCAAGGCCCTAGTTTTTTCCTCTTGGGAGATCTCAAGCTCAGATTTTATTGATTCAACAAGTTTTTCCATCTTAGAAGCCTCTTCTTTTGCAATGCAAACCTGGCGTCCAGATTCCTCAAGATCTGTTCTCTGCGCTTCAACTGTTTTCTCTAGCAACTCAACCTTTTCTTTTTGTGCAGCATTATCTGACTTCGTCTCATGCAGCACATGATTCAATTCAGCCAACTGCTTCATAACCGACTCCATAGACTCTGAAGCAGATGTCTTTGATCTATTTGATTCTTCAACTTGTTTTTCTAGTTCGTGAACCTTGTTCTTCCATTCTTCTGCTAAGCTATTAGTACAAGATTCAGCCATTTTAGCAGCTTCAAGATCAACGTTAAGCTGTTCGATTAATCCTTCTTGCTCTTTCACACTACTCTCAAGGATACTAACTTTGTCAAGCTCCCCTCTCAACATTTCAATCTCAGACTTCAGTTTAGACACTATCTCATTACCTTCAATAGCTTCTTTTTCTTCCTTTGAACCGAGTAATGCCTTTAACCGGCCTAATTCAGAAGAAAGAATCTCAGCCTTCTCAGCATGGATTTCAGCAATCTTTGTCGCTTCCTCAGCATGGCTTAGCGCCTTGTTTTTAGCATCAGCGGTCATAGACAATTCATGTTTTACCCTCTGGAGTTCTTCTGTGGTAGAGAGGAGAGCTGAGATGTCCAACGCATGCTGGCTTCTAATAGACTCTAGCTCGTTTCTCGAAGTTACGTCCTTTTTCTGAAAAGCTTCAAGTCCAGCCTGTTCCAGTTCAACAGCTCGGAATTTCTCAACCTCGAAACTCTCCTCAGCTCGTTTCTGAGCTGCCAATGCTTCTCTGAGTTTCTCATTGGCTTCTTCTACAAGTTTCTCGGATTCTTTAAGATCATCTATAGCTTTAGCTTTATCTTTCTTGAGCAATTCTATTTGCTCATCAGCTTTCTTTAAATCCTCCTGAATTTGATTCAACTGAGTCTGCAGCTCCGTTCCTTTTACCAACCGTGAATGCACTTTCTGAAAATGCCAACAAGTTTAACAATCAATTAAGTGTTGAAGAATATAGTACTCATCAATATCTTTCATAGCTAATAAAAACCAAAAAAAAAAGATTCATGTATCAGTTAAGAGAGTTGTCAGTAACTTGCCTCGGGTGTAGGAATCCGAGAAGGTCGCCGGTCAGGAGTAGGCTTTGAGTTAACTGTTGGAGGAGAACGGTCAAGGGAAAGACGAGTATTTGGCACCGGGGAAGCCGAATTGCCATCGGATTTAGAAGCAGAGAGTTTACTCAGTCGAGGAGGTGGTGGTGATGGTTTACTACGAGGAGTCTCCATCAAACCAGTTCTACAGTAAACAGAACATATAAGATCAATACAATGTTACATTCACATCAATGAAAAGCTTTTAAATTTATGGATCTTACATTTTTACCTAAACAAGAGTAATAAAGTTCCTAAAAATCACATCTTTTACCTAACTAAATCAACTAAGTAACCAAAAATCACAACATTTACAAGACTAAATCAATTAAGTTCCCAAAATCACAACATTTAATAGACTAAATCAACTACAGTACATTCCAAGCAAAATAGGATTAAAATGATCAACTCAACAATTCATCACAAGAAACAGATCCAATTGTCAAATCAAGAATCATCTCAGATCCAATTGTAATAAAAGTAGAAGAAAGAGTAAAAGTACTCACTTGGTTCTAGATGCCATTGTTGCAAGAAAAGAGCTTCAAAGAAAAGAGAAATTGAATTGACAAAAAAAGAGTAATAAATGCAGCTAAATTCTCAGCATTGCTGCGAGAAGTCAGATCGATTTCAGGGTCTACTTCTTCTTCAGGACTAAAAAAACACAAAGTCTTCAACTTTCGATTCAGGGTCTTCTTACAAGAACACAAAGTCTTGAACTTTAGCAAAAGAATGGTAGGAGAGACTAATAATGAGTAATGGGTTGCGCTGTCTCCATAGTGGTCACCCTCTCTCTCCTTTCTTTTTCTCACCGCTTTTACTTTTCTTTTTTTTCTACACTAATATATTATGATGACAAAAGAAAAAAAAGAAGAATAATAAAAGCTGTGAGTGAAGTGGACCAAAACAAGTTGGCTTTATTTAATAATGGAGGTGAGAATCAATCTCTCTAACGATCTGATTTAAGACAAGAGAGTTTGAGATCTTGGAGTTGTGTCATGTGGACTTCATGTGCTCTAATCAATCATGTTGATTTTTGTTTCTCTCTTAATGAGATCTGATAAAACTTAGTTTAAACTTTAAACTCAGTTAATTAATTAACATAATTATAACTAATCCACATAATTATAACATAATTTCAAAAGTTTTATCTATTTCTGTTTGGGTATCTAATTTTAGAAAATAAGAAAATATAGGAGAAAATAATTGGTTTAATCAACAATGGGTTTAGAGATTTATACATAAGCAAACGCAGCCAATAGCACCAATCAAGTCCACACATGCACAGTGTGAGTTTCTCAACACGAGATAAGTCTACCAACGAGGCAACGACAATTTCGTAAAAATGAAATATTTTGAGGCAAATTCACATATAAAGTCACACTGAATCGCCTCAAAAAAAAATTTGGTCTTTCTGATTATAAGTTGATGTAATGCTTCTGTGATAAACGACACCACCCCATTGTTTACAAGTAGACATCAGTGATTTTCGATAACCAGGTTTCTAGTTGCGAAAATATCAAAAGAAATTGAAAGAATTTCCTAGTAATTATTAAACCTTTTTTGGTATGTTAAATTAAATTTCTACTTGTCTGTTACAAAACATTAAAAATTGTAAATAAAAGCTGACCATATTTCTTTTATATCGGTTTTGGACTCCAAAATAGTAGGAACGATTTTGATTTATATGCATGCCCAATTTTCAAAATAACTAGAAAAAAAGCCACTTAAAACTTCATGATAAGTAGAAAAAAAATTAAACCACATCAAAATTATTATTTTTTATTTTTATTGGTAGTGTAAAAAGAATTTAAGATCTAAATAATTCGTTATATAGTTTTGATATCAAACTGTAATTTTCTAAAGTTAAGTTCTAAATATTTTTTAAACTTGAAAATATCAAAATACCAAAACGAATGATTTGTACGTCTACCGAGTTTTCTTTTATTCATCTGCACCACATTTAATGTAATTGTCAACCCCATGTCAATCTGTTAAACTACAATAACAATGTAGAGAATTTTAACAATAAATAAATATAGATTGATATTCAGTTACTCCATTTTATTCACTTGTAAATTATTTTTATAAAATAAATCATAAAATTTCATATTTTTATGTAGGGTTAAGTGGTACACACAATATAGATAAATAGTTTATTTATAAACATTTTGGCACCATGCATTTTACTATCTCCAGAATCATAGTAAGAGATACAAATTCCGCGAATCAAAGCTACGATAGTACGAATCAAAGAGATACAAATTCCACGAATCAAATCAAATAAAACAGATCCAAAGCAAGCAAAATACTACACAAAACGGTAACCGCGAGCAATGAAGCAAATCTATGAAGAAACAGACCAAAACAATGACGTAAAGAAAGGAGAAAAAGAGTCTCACGCATAAGAAATTTGAATTGTGTGGTCTTTCTGATTGTAAGTGATGTGATGCTTTTGTGATTAACCACATCACTCCACTGTCTACAAGGAGACGTTATACAAGTATTTAGTTGCGAAAAATATCAAAAGAAATTGGTAATCATTAAACCTTTTTGATATGTTATATAAAATTTCTACAAGTCGGTCACTAGAAACTGTAAAAAAAACTTACCATATTTCTTCTAATCGGTTTTGGACTGCGAAATAGTAAAAACCTTTGATTATATACATGTCCAATTTTCAAAATAAATAGAAAAAGCCACCTAAAACCTCATGATAAGTAGGAAAAAAATAAACCACATCAAAATTATTATATTTATTTTTATTGGTAGTGTAAAAATATGTAAGATCTATGATTTTTTTGTTAACTTTGGAGTTAGAGATATGTTTTCATTACATTTGGCTATGTAAAAAAAATTTCTTAACATTATAATCCTATAAATTCACCCCGGAATTCCATGTATAACTCACCATGTCTTTTTGTTCAACACTTGATTGACCAACATATTTGTACACTTTTTCTAATAATAATTAGTTATTCCGGCATATTCAACAAAAATGCAAAATAAAAATGTATTCCCTATATAACTCCGTTGGAGACAGTGCATGAATTATAGAATATCTATAGCAAATTTGTGTGTGAGCAATGTTATCTAAAGAGTAAAAATTGTGGTATTAAAATAGAAGAAATTATAATGACATCATATATATAAGAAATACATGCGTTCGTTTTGTCGTCATATTTAGCACATATATCTAAAACCATTTCTCTATAACAAGACAATCTTTTCTTCTTTTTCTTTGGCATCGGACAATCAATCTAAAAAACATTATAACTCAAAATTATGACAATTAACAAAATCCTACAAGTGCATAACACAAACAAATTGTTCAAATCATAAAGTTAAGAACTTAAATTTAATAAAATCAACATTTTTTAAATAATAACATTATGAAAAAAGACTTTACGATTTATATTTATTTCTAATAACTTTCAAATTTCATGATGAATATATATGCCTTAATATATAGTCTTGAATGTGTTTCACCAAAAGTCGACACATGAAAATTTGTAAGTAATAGGATTTCGGCATGTATCAGTTAATCAATTAGATTTTAACATACGTATAATAGTTAAATTGTACTATTTTTATTTAATAAAATAAAATACTTTCATTATTCATACTCTTAATTGTATATATTTTTGAGATTTGTGTAAGGATGTCTTAGGGTTTGTAGTTATTTATACACACAATTATTAAAATAAACACAAGAGAAAATATAGTATTCGGCTCAATATTTTTATACGCTTGAAGGGTTCATTAGATTTCATCCAAACCAACACAATTCATCATCAAATTAATACTTTTAGTTCTTACATTTACTTCAGTGATTTGATAACTTAATTTTTAATGACGAAACTAACATACCTATGGTAAGAGCTACTATGCAAAAAGTTATTATTTTATTTTTGGCAGAAAAACTTAATTGTTAAAAATTTTATTTAGAGAAAACCTAGCGGCAAAATCCTTATAAATTTGTAGTTATCCAACATGTAAAAAAGGGTTATGAGTGAATAAGGTAGTGGGGTATTCATCAAAGTGGTGAGTGAATTATTACATGCCAAAAATAAATCTGGCAACGTTTTTTTATTGAGTTCAAATGAAAATAAATTTCGTCTGAATTCAGTTACACAATACAAATATTTGTCAAGGTTTCAATGGTTACATCCGGGATGGAGGTGAGTAGGTTCACAAAATTTTGATGTTTTATAGACGGTTCATAGAGAAAACAACATCTTTTTCAGGAATTTGTTTTTGGGCAAAATCTTATTTCAAAACTAGGATAGTGTTATTACAAAATGAATGTCGAAGTGCCGAATGTCAAAACTAGGAATTTGTATTTGGGCATGTAATCAAATTCAAATTTAAATTCATCAATTTCATCAAGAGACTCTTACACATATCCAGTGGATGCACCAAACCAGACATGATCAAGCAAATTCATTAAAGATCCGAATTACCATATTTGGAACCAAATGCCATAAATCTCCCTTGGCTTTTCCCCAAACTTGTTGGGTATGAAATGGAGACTCTCTACACCTTCGAGAAGGTTTCAAGAGTGCACAATAAAAAAATAAATGCAATATCAATCAAAACTTTGATTGATATATTCTTTTTGTTAATTCCTTTTGTAAAAATCTGTATAGGCTCTATATAAGCTCACTACTACTATTGTAAACCTCACCAATCCTTTTTTTTATAATAAATTTTGAGTTTTTCTACAAAAATGTGTCTTTTTGTTTTGTTCTGCTTGTGCGAGAATTTTCCTAGAAAGTCAACAAGCTCACTCCTCACACAGGTGAATCACCATCTAACAGAGTCCAATTCTACATTCATCCCCTACGTTCAAGCCGTACGCCTTGATCGTCATTTGATCATAAGTTTGGTGGATTCCAATCTTATATCAGTATTACACCACTACATTTCGACTGAAAGCAGTGATGTGGGCGATGAGATGCCCTGATCGACGTTACTTTCATCACAGACTGCTTTAGATTGGTGATGATGGTGTCTACACCAACATAATGACAAACTTTTGCAACCTATCTAATCTAAGTATAGAAGAGTAAGGAAACATTTTTATTTTTTTCTTTAACTTTAGTTTTTCGTAGTGCCACTGTCAAATCAGATAAGTTATCACAAAACGTCTATGTTTTTCCGCATCTTATTTCATAATGTAAACAATGTTACTCCGGTTTGACTTTTTTGAGTCTTTCTAATAATATATAAGTTGTCAAAAATACAAATATTTGTCATCCTATACTAATATTTGGGAAGTACATCCTAAGAGTCATAACTTAGATTTTGTAAGAAATTACAATATATGCCATTAGAGATCTTTAATTGTAATTATTTTATTTTATTTCACTAATATATATTAACGGGTCAAACGGGTTTAAAGATATCAAAAAATTTTGTTTATATAATTCATATAATTCAAAAAATATTTCGAAAAAACAACACAATTCATATAATTCAAAATGATATTGAAAATGTTATATAGTAATCCATTATTCAACATGTTTTCGAAAATGTTATTAAAAATGTATTTATATATTGGCGAAAATTATTTTCACACATATTAAGTTACCAAAATTGAAATTTATATTAATAATAAATCTAAGTAGTTTCTATAACGGCTTTGGATAATCTACATATACATTTTTAGAGGGGATTTTGGTTTTTAATTCAAATGGGTCGGATTTTGACCCGGATTAATTCTGATCGGATCCTGGATAAGACAATTAAGGAATTTTTTTTTAAAACAAAACGAAATTCATTTTTAATTACCCATTTAATTCTGTTCCTTTAATTTATTCCCACATTTAGTTATTTTTTCATATTTAAAGATTAAGATTTGCCGTATAACAATATTGCGAAAATATCTCCATATTAACTCAACCGTTAGTTTCTAAAATCTTACCTACGAGATTTTTGAGAGCATTTAATTATACCAAATTATCATTTTCATATTCCTAATCTACATATCTCTAACAACTCGATAAGCATAAATTAAAATAGTCCTTCCAAAACATCAAATTCAGTTTCTTTATCTTACCTCTGAGATTTTAGATTGCATTTAATTAAAATAGTCTTCTTCAAAAAAATCAATTCTGTTTCTTTATCTTGTAAGCCACAATTTAATTAGTCTTCTCTAGAAAAATCAATATGGTTTCTTTACAAATATATATCCCGAGATTTTTTCTTCTACTATTAACTCACCACATTAAATTTGAAAGATTATCCTTCCAATATCTATATAAAAACGAATTATAAAAACATATTAATCAAATTTATGTTCAATTATTTGCCATAAAATCTGGACAAAATATTTAATTCATTATCTCGACAATATAATAGAAACTATTAGATTGTATTAAAAACGGATTAGTTGCATATTCCTTAAAAAAATTCGATTAAAAAGATTTGATTCTAATTTAGTTGAGGTTGCAAATAAATTTTTATTGGCAACCAAAAGATTATTGACCTAATCGGAACTCGCCTATATATACACTCTAGCTTTACATCTCCTCACATTAACAAACACACAAAGCAACTACATTTTCAAAACACTCGAAACATTCTGCTTCGAGTGTTTAGGAAGATACCAATCAAATCGAGCAAGATAAATCCCTACCGGATGTTAATTGTATGACTACTACATTTACATATGTTTGCATAAAAGCGCATATTTTCCTTTTGGTATTTGATGGATGAAATTATATATTGCTTTCTATTCATGAGTTTTGAGTTTTAATACATATTTCTAATTCTCTTTTCGTGTTTATTTCTTGATCTACATAAGCACATCGGAGAATAAGACGACAGAAAAAGTTTAAGATTTGTATTGGAATATATAGGATAAGAAGGAACGTCTCTTGATGATGTTATTGCTGGAGAAAATACGGACTGAGGACTTAGGATGTTGGCATTGATTGGTCATTAATTGATCATGAGATCATTTACTTCGATATATTAATCTTAGACGATGAGGTATAATTCTTTCATGGTGGTGATACATAATTAGCATCACACGTTGCAATTGTAAATGTGTCTCATTGCTATTTTTGTATATGGAGATGCGATCAAGTATGAGTACACAATACGTAACATTTTGTGCCGACTCGCTAATGTTAATCTTTTGTCTTCTCATGTTACTACTACAATGTTACATTGTTCATCTATATTGATACTTTGTTGCAGGAAAATGTACAGAAGGAACAAGCAGAAGCTGGAACTAAAGTTTTTCTTACATATAGGTTGGCATATATACGGTACTATTTTTATTACACAAATAATAAATATATACTAAAGTGTTTTAATATTTATTTATGAAATAAAAAAAATTACAAAGCCAAATAATCTTTTATTGACATTTATAAAATTAAAAATATAATTTAAATATTATTATGTTTAAATGCAAAAAAAAAATTAAAACATATTTTCTTTTTCCACCATACATTGAACAAATTACAATTTGATTTTTTTTTATACATTACGAGTTAAAAAGTTAACAATATAATCAAAATACTATCATGTTTATTTAAAATTTTTATAATATTAATAATATTTGAACTCTATAAAAATTAAAAATATATATCTGGAAACCATTTAAAGCAAACTTTTAAATTGATTTGAATTATAGGTTTTTTAAATAAAATATTATAAAAAATGACAAAATGATGTTTCTTTCACGGGACAGGGTTATATGGTGGGACGGGTTTTGTTAGATATTAATATGGGACGGTATACTACAGATGAAATTTTAGAATTAACAATCAAAATATAATAATACAATCTTAAATAATAAAGAAAACAAATAATATTAACAAAACTAATACAACTTATAATTTAAATTTTTAATTATAAAAATCGATCTGCTGTGTACCACGGGTCAATCCTAAAATGCACCATATTATAATAAAATGCAAACAACAAAATGTATATTTATTCAAATCCGCTATATAGCGTTGGTTAATGAACTGTATGTTTTCGTTTCTATATTTAAAAATTGAAACCTACAACATACTAAGCATACACTATATATATAATACATTTAAATCAAACAAAACAATAGGTTATATCTGTAGATTATTTTTAAAATTAAATTTTTAATTTTTATTTAACAAAAATATAGGCCCGCGTTGTACCGCGGGTTAATATCTAGTACTTATATATTATATATCTAACATTAATATGTTGGAATTCAAAGGTTACTTGAAATTAAAAACGTGAAGACTTATAATTGTGATCAATTTTTAATATGTTATAATTTGTGTGTATTTTACATTTAGTTTTATATTATAAATTAAGGAACATTGTTTCTATATTATGCAAAAAAACCTTTCAACTTATCCATTTTTGCAACTTTACCTTTCACTTCAACAAAATGCAAATTAGTCATACAAAGTTAAAAATAATACACAATAAAACCTTTTTTCGCTACCGTCAAAGTTTGTATACTCGAAGCCCTCGCGATGAAGAGTAGAACTCTACCTTTAAAATTTTAAAAATCTAATGTATGTGACCGTAAAAATGTTTATAATATAAGTATAAAGGCTATATTGTGTATTATTTTTTATTTCATAAGATTAATATGAATTTTTGGAGGTGAAGGGTACAATTACAACAATTAGCGAGATGGACCCTAAATAATTCGTTCTATAGTTTGATATCAAACTGTAATTTTTTAAAGTTAAGTTCTAAATCTTTTTAAAACTTTAAAATATCAAAATCCCAAAACGAATGATTTGTACGTCTACCGAATTTTCTTTTATTCCTCTGCACCACATTTAATGCAATTGTCAACCTCATGTCAATATGTTAAACTACAATAACAATGTAGAGAATTTTAACAATAAATCTAAAATATAGATTGATTTTCAGTTACTCCATCTTATTCACTTGTAAATTATTTTTATAAAATAAATCATAAAATTTCATATTTACAAGTAGTGTTAAGTGGTGCATACAATATAAATAAACATTTTGGCACCATGCATTTTTTATGAACCTGAAATAATAAATTGTTTAAATTATCAACCTGAACCATATAATCGTTAGCCGATTTTTATATTGACTTTCACGGTATTAGTAAACCGTTAAACGGTACTAAGTCATACGATACCGTGGCTATACCGTAATGTTTTATTCTTAAATATGCACAATGAATTTAAGTATTTGAGGCATTATATTTAGATTCCATCATCGCAGAAATATTCATCAATTGGTTATATTTATATTTATTTTACGTAATGAACGGGTTAAGATTCAATAGCATAAAGTCTAAAAATGGAAAATCCATAGTATGTATATACAATTTTTGAAACTATGTAATGATTCAACAAAGTTGTTTGTATGTTATCTGCTATGAGAAGTCTTGGTGTTAAAAAAAAAAAGTCTTGGTGTTAGAAAAAAAGAGTGATAGTGCAAGATTATTTCTCATGATTAATGTCTCATCGCTTTAGCCAAGACTTCTAGATTAAGTTCTGATTTTTTTTTCGTAAACTTCTCCACATTTACTTAAACTAAATACCCAAAATGTCTGATTTAGATTTTTATTGTTGGTGTTCATAAAAAAGAAAGTAGTGTTTGACTCTTGCGGTTCACCATCTTTGATTGTAACCATAAGATTGTGAGTAGCATTGTGGCAATAACAAGATATATTTATTTACCAAAGAAACCTAACTTTAGAAAAATGTGGAACCAATGAGGAACAATCAAACTGACGACAAGTTCTTACCCAGATTTGTACTTGTTGCCTGAATTTTCATGACGAAACTAAAAATTTCCTAAACACTTAAATGTAAATCACAAGTCAACCGCTGGTTACTTATAATTCTCTCATTTCACTTATATACCTATTGAGGCAATTGCATCTATTCTCACTTAACATCAGACCAATTCATTTTTTCACTCCTTTTAAAGCAACCATTGAAACAAGATCATTCCTAACAAATAGACATATAATCGTCTGTGAAGATCAGTCGTTTGCGGAATTTTGTCACGTCAAATGATTCTGGCACTCCTATTCACAAAACCCACAGAAGCTGTAACACAACAGTTCACTCTGTAGCTGTGTTCAATGCAAGAAGTGGTTCAAGACAGTACCCAGCAGAAAGATCACAAGCTAAGTCTTTTATTTCATAAGAAGGCTACGATAATGTAAGATTATTTACATGATGTTTGTACGGAAAAAGGCTTACGAGAGCTCACTCATACATCAGTCATCATATGAAATGTGAGGGCTGGTGACACAACCTGGTGCATTAGGATCCTCTGCGCCGCAACAATCGTAGAACTTGGCTGCATACGGTGGATCCTCTGGTTTCAATTCATAGTACCTTCATTTATTGATGAAAATCAAGTTTTAGTTGATAGTACAAGTAGGAGCCATGATTTGGAATGAATATATATTCAGAAAACAGACATAAAATAACAAATCTCAAGAACCAAGAACCGTGAACACCAGAAATAAACTCAGTTGTTGCACGTAACAATAAGAGCTCAACAAAGGATACTTAGTGCTTGCTATGTTGGCACTACAATGTGTGGAACAGAGAGAACCACAAGCAGAGGAAGTAAGTAAATAAAGAAAGGAGCCAGAACGGAACAGACTCATACAATCCTTCCTAGTCCAAAGTTTCTTAATATAATAAAACAAGGAACATAGAATCAGATGATAAATCTCTAAGCTGTATTCTTCACCACTCTTTATTTACGCCATTAACCGTCGGCTAAAGTGTAGGCCAATAGACAGCTTGAAAACTTGTCGAGATCATTTCTTATCCTTAGTCTCGAAGTTTAAGAGTGATCACAATCATTATACAGCTTCATGATTATGCCTAAAGCTCAACTATCTCATTTTAACTTCGAATTAATATTACAACAAACCAGAATTTGGTAAACAAACTTGATGTAAAGAGTTTGAAATGGACAAGGCAAATATAAACAGTAGCTTGTTAAATCTGCAAAGAAGGCTAAGAGGTAGTTTCAAATCAACAAAACATGACCTTTGACCCTGATGATGGAACAAATAGCCATTGAAGTTTGATGATCAGCTATCATTTGACCACTATCGGGTACAGATAATTACCAGAATCTACTGTATCTAACTAAATTGGCTATAGATCCAGAACCTTGATACAATAAAGTGGATTGCTTTCAAAACCCTTTTCAAAAATTTGTGCTTTGCCATCAGAAATTAAAGAATCAAGCTGCTTGGGATGTGAATTTCTTCATTAGTGAACATAATTAGGGTTTTTAGGAGACATAACCTTTTCTGGTCATCGTGACGACGACAAACAAAGAAGGAAGGATGAAAACGGCAAGAGGAAGTGTCGTTTAAAGAATCTGTGTAGCTTTTTTTGCACCTTTGGCACAACTTCTCCATCTCATTCGTCTCCATTGTTGATGAACACTGAAATCAAATGGATCCGATCCCGGTTAACCGGAAAGTTATGGCTTTTTTGTCACCGGTAAAGCAGTAATCTACGTTTTAGCAATGATGAGCTGTTTTTGTTGTATTGACTTATGGGCCTTAATGGGCTTATTGGGTTTTGTTTGTTTTTAATATTTGGCCTCATTTTTCAGATGAGAATATAACGAAACTAATGCACGGACTTAGTAATTGCTATTTTAATTTTTTTCCAAAAACTTATTAACTATCATTTTATAAGAGGTGGATGAGATGGAGATCGTGGCAAAGATAAAGTGGAAAAGATAAAGATTTTTTTTTTATTATGTATTGGCAACAGTTTTTCTGTGAAAGTAAAACAGCAAAAAATGAGACTTATGCCACATGTCAAAAGGAGAATGTTGTAGTTTTTATTAAAGTGACTGTTGATTTAGTAGAAATATATGATTTGAAAAGCATAAAAACATTAGAAACAAAAGAGCTCAAACTTTTTGTTAAATAAATTGTGTTATTATAAGAAAAACGTTCCGTAGCTTAATGATTTTTGAAACTTTTTAACACATGCATCAAATATAACATACACATGAAAATATAAATGTTTGATAAATATTGTGAATGGTAAAAATAATAGAATCACATAATGAAAAATAGTATACTATACATCATCTAGTTTAATGAAATTAGTAGTTTGAACCAAAAAAAAATTCGTGCATCCTTCCATACAGTATTTATTATCCAAAACCTCGAACTATCAGTTAATTGTTTTTATAAAAGTATATTTAATATTTTTTAAATAAGTATTTCCTAGTAAAAAAGATATACCTAGTATAAAAATAATAATTTACTCTAAGCAAAAAAGAAAGATAGTCCAAATAAAATTATTGTTCCGTTATATTAAACTCTTGAAAATATATCCAACAAAATGGATAGAGACTCATGCATTCTTTCCATTTCAGTCTAAATTGTCAATTCATATGATACCTCAAATTCCACAACTATGATGAATATGTATTTATAAGTTCGTTCAATGAGGTGGTTGTAGAGTAAGATGGGTATCTCCGCAACTAGAGTGCGTTGGCGATCGTCATGAGTTCGTCCCAATTTATTCAAATGATTTTAGCCATCATGTTTGAAACATATAATATCTTGCAAATTGTAGATTTGTGAGCCTCTGATTTGACAGAAGTAACTAATGACAACTCTTGTTATCTGGTAGATTAAATAAAATAACAGCACCGCCTATTTACTTTTTATATCACCTTTTTTCTCCTACTTTATCGTATATATTTTTGAATCATTTAGCTGTATGCTAAATTTTTAGAAAAGAATTAATAATTTATCAATGATTTTTGGAAATTTGCATAGTAAGAAAGAGATTACTGAAAACATTAAATTTAGACGAAAATACCCCTAACAACATGTCTTCATCATCTTCCACATCCTCCTTTCAAACAACACAACCTTCGCTTTAAACAATATGCTCGATAACACACATAAAAACTATAAAACTACCAAGTCAAGAAAATTTAAGATTCACCCAAGGGAAACATGTAATTAGCTTAAAGAAATTTAAGTCCAACCACAAAATTTTTGTTCTTAGATATTCGATTATAGTGAAAACTCACATTTCTAGTGTTGTATAGTTAGAAAACGCATCTAATTCATCTATGCAACTCCACTATGAGTTTTCGAATTTCCTGAATCGAACCATTCATTTTACACAAATACGATTCAACTACATGAATTAGTTAGAGAATCCGATCATGCCCAAGATCAAATGCAAAGTTATAGGCTTTAATAATCCCAATTTCATAAAAAAAAAGTAGCCTATTTGATATAATTATCTAATTCATTAAATGGTTCCACTAAATTTTGAAAATTCGAATTATAATCAAGGAAGTTTTGTTTTAAAGTCGATACAGAGAGATGAACAAAGTGAGGAACAAAAAGTAAGAGAAACACGTGGATAGAAGATAGATATGAGGGCAAGGGTAATTTCCTCTTTTTGGTAATATTTTCAGCAGTGGCGGAGCTAGGAATTTTTTTTATAGGGGTCAAAAATTTTTTTAATACAAAATAATATATATTATATAAAAAAAGATATTTTAGATTTATCTAAAAATAATTGACATATAAAAAAACAATGAATAATTTATCAAAAAATCAACCAAAATTGATATTTAAGATTTGTTTAGTTGCGCTCCTCAACGATTAACAAATAGAGAAGAAAAATTAGATTTTGCGGATGTATTTATAATTAAATATAATATTAGATCATTAGCTGGATTTGTTTTTAATTAAGTCAAGGATTTTCTAATATATCACGATCTAAGATTGAAAAAAAATAAGGAAGAAGAAGCTAAAACACTACAAACAAATGTTAAAATATAAGATTAGTTTATATTAATGGGCTTAATTATAGTATATTTACTTAAATAAATTTTATTGGGCTTAATATTATTTATAAGTACAATATAATTATTGGGCTTAGATATTTTAATCTTGTAACATAAAATTTTACAGGGGTCAAAACTCTTATGAGATTGGGGTCAATTTAATATATGTAGTAAAGTTTCAGCTAATTTTTATAATTCCACCAGGGTCAATTGACCCTTATGACTGTGCACTGCCTCCACCTCTGATTTTCAGTTTGATTTATATTAGGTTACTTCTCCTTTGACTTAAATATTTATATTTTTAGTTAAAATTTTATTCGTTTTAGTTGATCATTTTTCGCATATATAAAAGTGAAAAAGAAAATAAAAACAAATCAAAAAACATTTTGTAAAATGGAGTTAATTTACCATCATCCCTACTTAGCTAGAGTCAAATCCTAAAAACAAAGACTAAAGAAAGGAAAGTAAAAGAAATAAAAGAAAGAAATTACGTATAAGTAAATTACTGTTGAGCGGTCTGCGTGACACCACTCTATAGCTCAACGGTTGGTTGGCGTTTAACTACGCCTGCCTCTCTGCGAGTTCGAGTAGAGTCATATTATGGTGGTGGTGATGATGATGATTGATGATAATGTCTCTGATTAGAGCTTAAACTAATTAAACCCTAATCATAACATTTAAGGTATTACTAAATACCTATTTTTTTCTTAAATTGTTTCATAAATGATCAAATTCAAATTGAATCGAACAACAGAAGCTCTGGTGTTGAATCGCCATGGCGATTTTGCAGATTTAGAGAGACATTGAGAGCAATAGAGAGAGAGATCTGAATTTTTCTGCTCGAGAAGGAAGACGAGATCTGGATTTGGCGACGATGAGTTACGGATGGGCGATATACGAAGGCACGGTGGTTATGGCTTCACTGTGTCTTTTAGGATGGGCTGGTTTATGGTTTCTTAATCGGAGACTATACAAAGAGTATGAAGAGAAACGAGCTTTGGTTCAAATCATTTTCAGTGTCGTCTTCGCTTTCTCTTGTAATCTATTGCAGCTTGTTTTGTTCGAGATCATACCTGTTCTGTCTAGAGAGTAAGTCTCTTCTTGAGGAATCCACTGTGTAGTTTTTGAAATTTAGCTAGTTTGGAGTCTTCTGGTTTTGGAGGTTGTCGAAAACTTTGCTTATTTGTTGTCTTCTGGATTGTGTTACTTAGTTGGTCCTCTTTTGTTTGCAATTGCTTGATTCTGTGGACTTCTTTGTGCTTTTTACCTAATTTGCAATGATTAGGAGATTGAGCAAAAGATAGAGTGTAAATTGATTGTCTTAAGAAATTGTTTTACTTCAGAGTTTTCTGGTGTATGTGTAGGGTAATCTACTATATAAACTGTATGGTAGCTCATCTTGTTCGTTACTCTATATATCATGTGGAAACTTGATACTAGATGTGACACATAAGTTGCACGATATGTGTATTTCTAAAGCAGCATAAATAGATCAATTGTGCTTTTGAAGTCTTTGTCATTGAACTTAGTTTATATTGGAGGGACACGTCATGGCACTTGTAGCTATCGTTTAGTTAAGCCTTGGATCAATCTTTCCTTTATTTTGCAGGGCAAGGATGATAAACTGGAAGGTGGATCTTTTTTGTTTAATACTACTTCTCGTTTTCATGTTGCCATATTACCACTGCTATTTGATGCTTCGTAATAGTGGTAAGCCTCATCTCATCTGTAGATGCGATTTGTTTATTCTATTATCTCATATATATTGTTTAGAAGTTAATGGGTTTTATTTGTTTGTTCGCTGATCTCATATTTCGTATTTAGAAGGTAATCGTTGATAATTGGTTATCATTGTAAGTTTCTTAGGAGTTCCTGAAAGCGTTTTTGTTGTATAAATGCTAGTTAACTGGGATTTCTTTAGAGAACACTTGTGTGCAGCTGTATAAACAGTCTTAGGCTGCATCAGTTTTATCTTATTGCTAGAATAATCGTGATCCTCATCTTTGGCTTTGTTTCTTCTCTTACATACACTTGTGAGTTCAACTAGATGGAGATAATTGAATATGAGAAAACACAAACACTCGTGAGTTCAACTAGATGGAAATAAATGAATTTGAGAAAGCATCACTTTATTGCCTTAACAACTGTTGTATTCTTTGTTCTTTTCCTGATTAAATCTTAGACTACCAGTTCGCTGCCGCATGTTACAGCATTTTGTTTGGACTGTCTGTAATTTTTTCAAGTTAAAATAACATTTCAGGTGTAAGAAGGGACCGTGCCTCTGTTGGGGCTTTCTTATTCTTGTCAGCATTCCTTTACGCATTCTGGCGTATGGGAGTTCATTTCCCTATGCCTTCAGCAGATAAAGGTATTTATTTGAAACTAATGTAACCATTCCTCTCATTCCAGCATCGCATCGTTATGTTGGTACTCATTTTTCTCTACTAATGTAACCTTACCTAGTGATTATTATAAACTTTAAGAACTAAGCTTGGTACCAGTGTTACACCTAATTTAATTTGTGTATTGATGAATATGGCATATTTATCCATTGTTATATGCACCAATATATAGATAATACTGACTACTGAATATCTAGATTAGAGGGTATGCTGTTTGCAACGAAACGATAGTGGGAGCTAGATAAGAGTGTATAGCATTACCTTACTGAAAAATATCTTCTAAGAAAAACGCTCAAAATGAATAACTCTTTATACTTTTCTTGTCTACTTCTGATCGGCACAAGCGTCTGCATCCAAACATTCTCATTTCTGTTTTGGATACTTAAGTTGTTTTGTTGTCTGTTGAAGTTGTTGACTTAAAGATCCTATTTCTTTGAAGGTTTTTTTACCATGCCTCAGCTGGTCAGTAGAATTGGGGTCATTGGTGTGACCTTAATGGCTGTCTTATCAGGATTTGGAGCTGTAAATTTACCCTACAGCTATATATCCCTCTTCATAAGGTACTAATATTAACCTCTATTTCCGAAAGCTACTATATATACTGTTCTATTCATGATTTCGTTTTTCTAGTTTATATTTAACCAACAAGAAGAGTGTTTCCCTATAGGGGCACCATTCAATGGGGCTACATGATAATCATACATAATTAGCACTGCATATTTATAGTGCCACCTGCATGTACTTCGAGGAGAAAACATAAAAATGTAGAATGATAGAAGAAAAGCTTAGGAGAAAAAAAATGCAGAATTGATGCGACAAATATGCTAAGAAACTGCACAAAATTGGAACTTATATTCCACAATTTGATCTTGAATGAAACAAATGGTGCTGAATGTTCAGTTGGGATATTTTTATAAGCTATTTCCAGAAGCTTGTCTAAACTTATAGGCTTTTGACTGGATTGGCAGGATTGTATAAAAGACATTTCTTTCTAACAGCACTTTTGTTCCTCTCTCATATAGGGAGATTGAAGAAGCAGATATAATATCTTTGGAAAGGCAACTGATGCAGTCAACTGAGACGTGCATAGCAAAGAAGAAGAAAATTATTTTGTGTCAGTTGGAGGTGGAACGAAATCAAGGATCAGAAGAGGTTTGTTTTTGTTTTATCCGCGTATGATTGTATTGTCTAATCTCATATTCTTTACGTTTCTGTTCTTGTGTCATAGTTCTTATAAAAGCTTATGAACAAAGACTATTTCATACTTATGTGTCAAACTGCTCATTGTACTCTGAAGTCTCTGAACTGATTGTATCCTGACATTTTTCTTGGCATTAGGCCCTAAGCGACCAGAAAAAGGATTTTTTTTTATTTGCATTAGATTGATAAGGTAGTGCTGCTTAAATGGAACCAAAACTATGGATAATTTATTTAAGACGGGAGAGATTATTTTCGGTCTCGAGTAAACAATCCATGGTCTTGGTTTCTTGCTCAGCTGCACGTCCTTTTGTGGGTGTGTACCTGAGTTCTTATTAACTAGTTTCATTGCTATTATCTCAAACTTCTGTCTAATATTTTTTAATTAAACAATATGCCTTTATTTTCAGTGATGGTTTTGGGAGCTAATCATCTGATGCTTTTTTCTCCCAGAATCAGAAACGTAGCTCTTTCTTCAGAAGAATTGTTGGGACTGTTGTGCGGTCGGTTCAAGATGACCAAAAGGAACAAGGTCAGTTTATGTGCTCTTGTTTTTATTTGTAGTTGTGCTCCACAAATTTTTTTTTGTGTAAAACTGAAATGAGTATACTCTGAATGCTTTACTTTAAGACAATTTTTCAGCTTGAAAAACGTTTATCATTAATCATAATTCATAAGTGGCTTTAGCTCGACGAGAATGAGCCTGGTCAGAGGGATTATCTTAGTTGAACAAGAACTTTTGTTAATATGCTTTATTTGTGCATGTTTTCTGTGTCTTAATGGTGCTGTTAGTAACTAGATCAACTACAACAACAGAAGGGACAATTACTGTCCTTTTTTTCTCCAAAACAGTCTAAAGGAAAAAGTAATGTTGATGCTTACTACAGGGGAAGACTTACGTCTATTTTTGTCCATAAATATGTTTTGACAATGAATCTTGTACAGAAGATATTTCTTCACGTAGACCAACTTGAAATCAATTTTTTCCTTGTTTGTTAGAATTAGTATTTTTTTGTTGAGTAGTAAACGCCTGAGCACTTCTTGCGAAATTGAACTTTAGCATTAGATGATTCAATTTGTTAAATGTTTTCAAGTGTACATGGTGAGAGATTAGTCTATTTAATGAATAGATCCTCTGGTGATGTCCCTCCAATTAATTGATAATTTTTCCTTGGGAAGACATAAAAATATTGGAAGCGGAGGTGGAAGCCTTAGAGGAGCTGTCAAAACAGTTATTTTTGGAAGTATATGAGCTGCGTCAAGCAAAGGTTAGCTTTTAGCTGCTTTGGTTTTTGATTCCCTAGAGAATTCTTACTTTGGCTGAATTTTCTATTGTTGAGATTAGTGCTTCTTTGGTTGGTTTTTGATTCCCTAAAAAATTCTTACTTTGACTGTCTTCTTTGGTTGTAATATTTTAAAAGCATTTGCTCTGACTTCATCGCATTTGCAGGATGCTGCTGCTTATTCTAGAACTTGGAAGGGTCATGTGCAGAACTTACTTGGTTATGCATGCTCCATTTATTGTGTGTATAAAATGTTGAAGGTAAGTTTCTTTATCCTTCTAATGGATGATCTAGCTTTTAAACTGTTTTGTATGCATGTGAAACAGCTCTTGCTAATCAATGCTGGTTTTGTTAATACTTAATAAATATTTGAGACATAGATCAAATTCAAGAAGGTTTCTAATTTTTCTTTGAGTTCTTTACTCTTCTTAAAAAGAGTGTTTAAGTTTCCATATGGGTAACTTTTAGGTTTGAATGGTAATACTTTTAGAAGATTGAAAAGTAGATAACTGAATCATTCCTTAATGATACTACAAATTTTTCCTTTCGGTTGGAATAATTGTTTTAATAGAACAAATTTTCCTTTTCTAATCATCTCCCTTGTTTTGGTAACTAAATAGGAACACCTCTCTTTATAATTTAAGAAAATTCCTAGATACAGAACATATTCATACGACTAAAATGTTTCATCCAACCTTTTGAATGGTTCCTCTTATTCCTCTACAAGTTACCATTCAAAGCCTTAGGTTTTTGGGAGATCAGTTGATGAGTAAATTTGTTAAGTTCTTTCCTGATTGTTCATCTAGCTAGTTCGGTTTAGACAGTTATTCCTATGCAAGATAAATTGTTCTCGGTGTTCCTTAGTAAAAGTCTTCTCATTATTGTCATTGTGAACATGTGTAACTCTTTTTTTGTGCTCTATTTTTGCAGTCGCTACAAAGTGTTGTCTTCAAAGAGGTACCCACATGGGCTAATTTTATTTTGTTAAGTTATGTAGCACCAATGAGTCATTATGTTCACCTCTTACTGCTTAAAATTGCTAGTAATAAGCTTGTTTACAGGCCGGTACAAAAGACCCTGTCACGACGATGATCAGCATATTCTTGCGGTTGTTTGATATAGGAGTAGATGCCGCACTCCTCTCACAGGTTTGCCTTACCTTACCTTGCTATCTCTAATAACTGAGTAATTAAGCTAAAGAAATCCAATCTGGACGTTTTTTCGTCTATAAAATGTTTTCCTTTTTAGAATTGAAAGCCTAAAGCATTTATTTCTTCATAATTAAGTCACTTTCTCTGAACCTTTGATGGGATGGAAAGGTAGATGGTTAAAGAGATCAGAGCTATCTTAGGGCCTAGTTATATCCCTGACTGTTAATCATTATAAAGTAAATATATGCGTGTTTTTTGCTAAATTGTGAGACTTATCTCTAATTCTGTTTCTTTCTTTCTTGTTCGCAGTATATATCCCTGTTGTTCATTGGGATGTTGATTGTGATTTCTGTGAGGGGATTCTTGACGAACCTGATGAAGGTGAATTATGATTCTTGTTTTTCGATTTTTTCATTGGTGTGCCTCTATACTGTCATCTATGCAACCAAGCCTCTTCTGAATCCTTTGAATTTATGCAAAAACACATTCACATGATTGCTCATACAGTCCTTGATTTAGTTTCAATCTTGTCTCCCCACTATTTAAATTTAATCAAGCTACTTCTTAGGGGCAATCATGTTTTAAATAGTAGAATCTTTTCACTATTTAAGCTGCGATAATTGTTACCGTGTACTAGTCACATATGAGTATTTGTGATTGTAGTGGGAACAAAACAAACTGCACGCTGAATTTTTGGTTAATTTGAATGCTGTGGTTTTAGTTAATAAGTTGGAGTTTGTGGATGGTGCAGTTTTTCTTTGCAGTCTCGAGAGTGGGAAGTGGGTCTTCAAGCAATGTTGTGCTTTTCCTATCTGAAATCATGGGAATGTACTTTTTGTCTTCAATTCTTCTTATCAGAAAAAGCTTGAGAAATGAGTACAGGTACGCATAATTCTGATCATGAAGAAAATAATAATACCTTATATTCTTAAACAAAGGCTTACTGGCTTGTCTTGATTAGAGTTTTAGTGTCGTTGCTTTTATGTTCCGAGTCTAGTAATCTGCTCTTGGTCCATATTTTTGCTGTGTATGAAAGACCTGAGACTGGAATCTGAAGCTTTAGTGGTTTATTTTGGCAGGGGAATCATAACAGATGTGTTGGGTGGAGATATTCAGTTTGATTTCTATCATCGATGGTTTGATGCAATTTTTGTGGCGAGCGCTTTTCTTTCTCTCCTTTTGCTTTCCGCACATTACACGTCTCGTCAATCTGATAAGCACGCCATCGAGTAAATTTCTTATTCGATTCTGGTGCCTGAGAGAGTCCTATTATTATTTGGCCTTACACAAACTAAAATCAATTTACTACTAGCAATGGGGGCTTAGTGTATAGCTTACGATTGGCTATTTGTTTATTTTTGACGCTTATGTGAAAGATTAAACTGATCAGTTCAAAATTTCATACTTTCTTGTACCATTAACGTTGAATTATGTTTATTTGTACATTGCTCCTACTGAGGAAGTGATGATACGATTAAGTCAAGAAGATTTTCGATATTTGGATGTTCGGTTTTGCCAGTGCATGGACAACTAGTGAATATATGTATATAAATTGGGACTTTTAACTTCAAAAAAAGTCTCTAGCACATTAATCATAGAATATATTTTTTACAGTATCTTGCACATTAAAAAAGTCACTCATTTGTTATTTACAAACATGTTAATTTCATTCTTATTTTTACAAACATATACAAATTGTAACATAAAATACGTTGCGTGAGTAAGCTTAGTAATAAGTAATAACACACTTTTAAGTTTTTTTTTTTTTTTTCCCATAAGTGTTGCCTTTCATTTAAACCAAGAGTTGCAAAAGATACAACAGTGGAAACTTCCACTTACAACATAAGACAACATCAAAGTTAACAACAATGGATAATCAGAACAACAACCATAACCATGTTGCAATCAAAAAGTCATATCAGTTTAAAAAACAGAACCAGTCCTAATAGGTATGCCATACCAAAAAGTGTTCGAAGGATCATACCCATACTGAGTGTTATTCAAACCCATGAACTGCCAACATTGGACCAAGGCAGCCAACACCAAAAAGTGTGACAGAATTAGTAGAGTGCTTAACGTTTCTTGAGAGGTTTCATAATCCCTCCCATCATTTGCTCAGTTATCTTTTTTTCTCTTTGAGGATTCTCCAGATGCCAAAGTGTTACTAGGACCTGCAACATCACCTGCAACTTCACCTCTTCTTGAGGATTCACCAACTTCAAATACACGAGGAGTCCTTGATGGGATCGCTGCACCAGATGAGGGGGTAATATTTGAGTCTGAAAAAGCTTGTTGCCTTCTAGAAGGCTCCTGTGGAATAGAAATTGCACCATATTGGAAAGTGTTAGTCCTTGCAAAAGGAAGATATGGGCTTGTAGCAGCTAATTCCTCAGGATTCAAAGGAGGAGTTTGAAATCTTGGTGGAGGAGTCATAGGAGCTGGAAATGAGTTATCAGTCATCTGAGACTGAGAATTCATTCCAGACCTCAAAAGATCATCATGGAAGACAGCTCTTTCCCTTCCAAAGTTGTGTAGGCGATGACGATAAGGACAAAAGTTTCTGGTATGTGTAAACCTAAAACAACTGCTACAGATTCGCCTTAGTCTCTCATATTGAAACCGGATCAGAGCAGTTTCACCAGAGTCAAAAGTGATTCTTTGGAAAAACCTTAACCGATCAGAGATACCAAAGCGAATACGAACTCTAATATAAGCAATTTGAGTTGTGGTAGCATCATGATAATCCAAAGAGATGATTTCACCAAGATCTGAAGCTATCTCCACTGCAGTTTCTTCACAGACATACAGAAGAGGAATTCCACGCATTTGGACCTAGAGGTCAATTGTGGTTAGGAAATTCATAGCAGGAATTGGTTCCCAACGTTGAGAGGCCACGAACCAGTTATTAAATAACCATGGTTCCCTTCTTTGCACTGATAACATGTCAACCTCAAATTGGAATAAAACCTGAACATAGGTAGTATCCAGAATTCTTCCATGGACATGAGAAGTAAGACCCCATAATCTTGGTAGAGAAGCAATAACAGAGTTAAGATTCTGAACCCGAGGATTAAGGGGTCTAGCAATTAGACTAAGCCTGTTTCTTCCTTCAACTGAAGCATAAGCTTCTTGTGGAATAAACAAGGTAGGCTCTTCTCTACCTAAATGCATATGCTGCAATTCATCCCAAATCTCATCTGCCATGTTGTTAAGAGAGTCTAGAGAAAGGGGATTGGGGTAAAAGACTAAACACAAAAGCGAACATTATAAATAGAGAAGAGAAGGAAGGAAAAAAACAAAAGACTCAATATAAAATGAAAAACTTAGGAAAAAAGATAATCTATAGAAGATTGAAAAGAGAGAAAACGTAAAAAGAGCAGATTAAGTAGAAAAGAAATACTCAGAAAACAACAAAAGAAAACGCAAATAGAAGAAACAAAACTAGAAGAACCTTAACACTTAAGAAATCTAAAACCGACACCTAAGACAAAAAGACAAAAGAAGACACTAATCCCATTCTCCTATCTCCTAAACTCTTTCCTCCTCAAATAGTTTTTTCAGCCAATGAGGATAACCTCTAGCCACATATGATTGAATTCTATTACCAGTGATAACACTTGTGGTAATTTCCATAGCACCTTTGTTGCATTCAGCCGATTCCATGAGGAGAAACTAGTTAGGTTTTTGCTTCGTGTATTGCAACAACTCAGTAATATGACCATTTAGAATAGGCCACTCCTTTGGTTTGTGCAAAGCTTTTATGATTTCATAAGAAGAGGAAGCAAATGTGACTTTATCAAAATGATGAGAACCCATGCTAGCTAAAGCCCATTCCCAACTTCTCATTTTAGCATTAGATCTTGAATATACCTGAGAAAATGATCTTCGACTATGTAATAAGACTGATCCATGTGAGTCATGATAGTAAGATTTTTACTGTTCTCAATTCCTTAAATCACTATCATGTCATTGTAGTATTTAAGGTGTCAATCCATTTTAGGTGAGATGCAAACAGATGAGACGTGATCAGAAGTCACTAAGTCAAGCCAAGCAATTATAGGTTTTGGAGTTTCTAACAGTCCTAAGTGAACATGCAGAAAACAGAAATTCTAACAGAATTAGACAAAACACTCGACCACAACTGGCTGATGCCAGGAGTTGGGTGTGGTCGAGTAACAGGTCGAATAACAAACAGAAGATGCAACAGATATACTCTACCGTACAGTCTGTTGCCAGACACTGGGTGTGGTCGAGTATATGAGTGAAAACAGGTAAAAATGCAAAAACTAAACAATAGGCAACAAGAACGATTAATCAATAGCAATGTAAACAGAGAAATCAAATCGACGAGAAGTTCCTAAGGATGAGGTAATCGAATGAAGTGGTCTCCTTAACCTATTCAGATGGTTAACAAAGCGCAATCAAGCTATCCCTAAACAACAGGTTCAACAACAGATCAATTCACTATCGTAATAGAAACCCTCAAGCAAAGCTAGCCCAGACTAATTCCCATTAACGGAATCTAACTATGCAGGCAATACGATTCAACCTATTACAATCAATAAACGCTCTAAACGGCCAATCCCTTGGGATATAGACGAATAACTCTGACTCTAGTAGATCAAGCATTCCATCGAACACCTTCTAGGTGCGGGAATGCTTTGGATCGAATTCGAGTTGAACAGACAAAAATAAGCAGTAAACACAACTAGTCTAGAAGGGATTCAATCAATTCTAAAACTTAACCATCTAAAAGACTACGGATCCCACAACCATTCTATCCCATCCTTAAGAACTCTATGTCACTACTCAGACAACATACTCAAAGACATAATCGCGAATAACAAAGTAAATTGCATAAGTAAAGAGATTAAGAGTAGAGAAACAAAGTGATAGAAGAAATCAAATGCAGAATCTCAATATCGAAGTAACTCGAATTACAAAGTTGCAGAAGCAAAGCGGCGAAATGATAGAGTATACTAGGTAAAAACTCGATGAAAAAAACTAGATGTCAACTCTGGATGTCTCGGGACAAAACCCTCGAAGTCTATATATAGCAAAAACTAAGTAAAGCGATAAAGGAGATGGATCGTGAAACTACTCGATCGGCCCAAAGAGTGATGATGGGGCTCGTGATCGAGTAGAACTCCGAACCGCGACCAAACACTTCCTCTTCTCCTCTTCTCTTCCTTATGCTCAGTTTGTCTGGTTGAGTGCGGATTTGAGAAGACTCTGAAGCTGCGATCGAGTGCATGGTTGAGTGGTATTTGTGAGTAGTGACTGCGGATACTCGACCTCGTGGTCGAGTGTTGACATCGAGTATGAGGTCGAGTAGGTGGATCATGTGGAGATCGAGTGGTGTGATCGAGTGGTGATCGAGTGGTGTGATCGAGTGGTGATCGAGTGGTGATCGAGTGGTGTGAGCTGGTGTTACTCGACCACGGGGTCGAGTAGGTGAGGCTGGAAGTACTCGACCTCGTGGTCGAGTATCAGCTGATTGATTCCTGTTCGCTTCTTCCAATTTGATCGCCAACAGCTCCAAATCACCTGAAAACAACTCAGAAATGCAGAATGCATGCAAGACTAATGCAAAACACACCTAATCGTGCAAAGTGTGCAAAACAATGATGAATGATATGAAAGATGATTGAAACTAGACTCAAAACGATGATAAATGAATGCATAAAACATGCAAATTATAGACATATCAAGTCACGAACCACCCATGAAGCACCTGAAAAATGATTCAATTTAGACCATGCAAAACCAATGTTGCATTTCAGTTCTCCAGGGACTGGAGGTTGCCACTTTTTAATCTTCATTTCCTCACGTTTCTTTTCATTGTTAATCTGAGCTATACACCATTGATGACAGTCTTCATAAACCTTGTCTACAATACAATCTGTCCTTGGCCCTATTCCTTCAAAGAGGATCTTATTTCTGTTTTTCCATAATACCCAAAGAATCCAAGGACTGACAGTTTTCAAAGAGTGAGAAGGCTCTTTTTTCTGTGTCAGATCAAGCAAATTATTCATATTTGCATAGACAGAATCTCCAAAACCATTTTCTGAAGCAGGAAGATTCGAAATAGCCCAAACTTGACGAGCTAATGAACACTGAAACAAAATGTGGTTAATGGTTTCATGTTCTTCTCCACACATCAAACATCCATAGCAATATGAATACCTTTAGTCCTGAGTCTCGCTTCCACAACAACTGCTCCATTCAAAACTTTCCATAAGAATATTTTAATTTTTGGAGCAGTATGCAAACTCCAGATCTTAGCATACATGGGATTGATTGAAGGCTCAAACTTTGCTTCTTGAAACATTTTATGATGAACTTTCCTACTGATGAAATCATAGCCTGACTTAACCGAATATAAGCCATCAATAGAATAAGACCAACAAACAGAGTCTTCTTTCGATGTCACCGGTCTTTGGTTAAGGATCAGTTGGATATCTTTCCAAGGGAACAAGTCCCTTACCATGTTAAGTCCAATTTCTAGACAGAGGATCAATTAAATGACATACCTTGAGCTTAATGTCAATTAAGCTTTGTCTATTCATTGGTCTCCTAACTTGACCATCATAAATCCATTTATCAATCCATACATAAGTCTGATTTTCATTTCCAATGACAGTTCTTAGTCCTTCTTTAAGTAATTATCTCCCAAAAAGAATACTTCTCCAAGCATAAGAAGGCCTAGGTCCATTAGTAGCATTAAGGAAATCACAGTTCAAGAAGTACCTGCTCTTAAACATCTTGAAAAATAGGCTGTCTTGTTCATGTATTAATCTCCAAGCCTGTTTTCCTAAGAGTGCTTGATTGAAACATTGTAGATCTTTGAATCCAATTCCTCCCTGCAACTTTGGTAATGTTAAACGTTGTCAACCAATCCATGAATCTTCCGATTATTTTGCTTGTTATTCCACCAGAAATCCATCATAGCACTAGTCAAGTTTTTGCAAAGCGTTTTGGGCAGTTTAAAGCAAGTCATTGCATAGACTGGAAGAGCCAAAGCAATCGATTTTAGTAATATCTCCTTTCCTCCTTGAGAAAGAGTTTTTGCATACCACCCTGTCAATCTTAATTGTAATCTTTCCTTTATAAATCCAAACAATTCCTTTTTTGAACCACTTAAACATTCAGGTAATCCTAAATACTTCCCAGTGCCTCCTTCCATCTGAATACCTGATCTCTCTTTGATCCAAAACTTGGTTCCTTCATCAATGTTTGCCCCAAAAGTAATTGCAGATTTATCTAAGTTGATTAGTTGACCTGAAACTTGACCATACTTGGAAAGACAATTCATAATTTCCTCACATTCTTCTTGTTTGGCCTTACACATCAGAAGTGTATCATCAGCAAATAATAAATGGTTCACTGAAACTCCTGCAACATGGAATTGAAGTCCTGATATTTTTCCTTCCCTTTCAGCCTAATTAAGTATATGAATTAAAGCCTCAATACACAATACAAATAAGGATCGTGACAGAGGATCACCTTGTCTTATCCCTCTCCCTGAGATAATGTGACCATGAGGCTAACCATTAATCAATACAGAGTAAGAGACAGATGATACACAAGCCATAATCCAAGATATCCAATTACTATTAAACCCAAGAGAAGTCATAATACCTTCCAAAAAATGACCATTCTACTCTGTCATAAGCCTTGGACATATCAGTCTTAAAAGCCATATATTCCTTGGAGATTTTCTTATTGGTTCTCAAACTGTGGATAATCTCGTGAGCTACAAGTATATTATCAGAGATCAGCCTATCAGGTACAAAGGCTGATTGAGTTGGAGAAACAATATCCGGAAGATGCTTCTTTAATCTTGCTGTCAAAATCTTGGATATGATCTTGTATAAAACCGAACATAAGCTAATTGGCCTTAAATCTGTCATTCTATGAGGTTTAGAGATCTTGGGAATAAGACAAATAAGTGTATGATTCCATTCTTGAGGTAGAACACCAGTCTGAAAGAACCCAAAAATTTCCTACAAATTTTGTGATTTCACTAAGGACCAATGTTGTTGGAAAAACAGAGCAGTGAAGCCATCTGGGCCAGAAGCACTTTCACTATTAATAGAGATCACAACATGATATACTTCCTCTTTAGTAATATCTTTGGTTAGATCTTGGTTCATGACAAAAGAAACTTTAGCTTGAAATCCTTCCAAATAATCATTCAGACCAATTGGGCAAGATGATGAGAACATATTCTCAAAAAAAGAAGAAGCAACTCTGCCTTTTTCACTATTACGGGTATGTTCAATGCCATGCTCATCCACAAGGAAACTCAATGAATTTGCAATTCTGGTAGCATTCACAACAGCATGAAAAAACCAGTATTCCTATCACCCTCAAGAAACCATTTTTGACTACTTTTCAGTCTCGAGAAGGATTCTTCATCCCCATAAGCAATTCCAAGCTGATCTTTAATATAGGCAATTCTAGGCCAACAAGGATTCTGATTACTCTTTTGATCATCTAATTCTTTTCTTAGCCTTAAGATTCGACTCTGAGCATTACTATCAGAAGATTTTTTCCAAACACTGATAGCTCTTCTACATTCATTAAGGCTAAAAAGAGAAGAATGAGTACCTTGAGAAAGATCACTGCTCCAAGACTTGAGAATAGTCTCATGACAAGCAAGGTTATCAGCCATTCTTTTGTCAAACCTAAACTGACCACGAAAAAGTTCATGATCATTTATGAATTTGACTAATACAGGACGATGATCAGAACCAAAATTTTCCAGAAACCATTGATGGGAGTTTGGAAACATAGAGAACCAAGCCGGATTGCCAAAGCTTCTATCTAATTTGCATTGAATCCATTGATCATTTCTAGTACCACCCCAAGTAAAACCATTCCCTAAACTCCCTAACTCATGCATAGCACAGTTACTCAACATGTCTTGGAAAGGATGAAAAGAAGACAACAAACGCCTTGGCCCTCCTAGTTTTTCATTGTTAGACTAGATGTCATTGAAATCACCTATCATGCACCAAGCTTTCTTTCTCTGTAAACCAACACTATTAAGTCTATTCCATAACTGAGGACGATGTTGTGTCATTGAATGTCCATAAACACTAGATATATACCACACTTTATTCCTATTAGAAACCTAAAGATCTAAAAGGTTTTTGTCTTCAAAAAGAAACTCAATCTCCAAATGCTTTTTCCGAAAAATTGCCAAACCACCACTTCTCCCTTCAGGTTCTATAGTATGCATAAAATCATAACCAAGCCAACCAAAAACTTTTGAAACAAACTCTGTTGAATTCATGGTTTCCATGAGGAATAAGATATCTAGGAAATGAACTTTTTTCATCTCCTTAAGATGTCGAGTTGTCTAGGAATTCCTCAACCCTTGACAATTATAGCTTAGGATGCCTTACTGATCCAACGGCGGTTCTCTATGAACCACCGTAGCATTATCAACCTTCATGCACTTAGAATCAGTAAATTCAGAAACCTGTGCCTTCCTTTTAACAACTCTATCAAATTGCAGATTGGAGGTAGACTGACTAACCTTATTCTTCAAGGGAAGGATCTTTCCTGGTTTCCCTTTTCTTGAATAGTAGGAATTAACTTTTTTTTCATTTGATAGGTCTGTAATCCTGCACCTGATGAATTAGCCTCACAACTTCCTGTGTTAAAACCAGTTAGAATATCTATTTCTGGCAACTCATCTGATAAGTCATCATCTTGAGCTCGTGATGCAGCCAAAATGATTGAGTTTGCATATCCTTTATTAGCATCAACCAAAAAAGTCGATGCAACAGGTTTAGGGCCAAAAAGAGAAAGATCTTTAACAGACATCTCCTTCTGCTTACCTTTATCTTTCATAGACGGAACAGACTTGACAGCAGAAGTCTCTGGCTTGAAAGAACATCTATTTTTGTCATGAGTTAGGCGTTGACACTGAAAACACCTCTTTATAATCCTTTCATAATCATACGTTATAAGGACAACTTCCCCTGTTGGTAACTGGACCTCTTTCGAATTGCGAAGAGGGTTCTGAACATTAAACAATACACGAACCCTGACATAATCTTGAACCCGAGCTTTATCAACATCAAACTCAACATCCATGACTTGACCCACACACTTTGCTATTTCTAAGATCGTTTCTTTTGTAAAATAATTTACTAGAATGTTGCGTAGACGGATCAAAATTAGAAGAAACCATAAATAATCATCCGGGGTTTCTCAATCCATTTATCCATTACAACACACCAATCGTCTTGTGTCCAAACACCAACTTTCAGAATATTTTCTAAATCGTCCTCTGATTTAAAGAAGAACTGAAACTTGTCTTTAGTCAAAGCCACACCTCGAACACGATTATTGAGTCTCCAAATTCTGGGCATGTCTAATATCCAATTAGACATCCTTTGATTCTCAGGATTTAAAAATCGACCTAGAAGACTACAACAATTTCTATCAATTGAGCAGAACTGTGGTTGATTAGAGAGTACCAGAGGTTTATCATCTTCAATCGACATTCTCTGAATATCTTTAACTAGATCCATACACAAATTGTACGCACTCCACCAAAAAACAACCAAACCGATAACCAAAATCTGTAGACGTTTTTTGATTTGAGAAAAAACCAAACAAAGAAGGAAAAGCACCAAGCTCGCGAAAGGTGAAATTCAAACTTTGCCGACAGAAAACGTAGATATCTTCGGACGATTGCTCTGCTCAATAGAAGAAGCTTTTCTTGTGAGAGATGTTCTTAAGCCCAAGTGAAATCGGGACGGCGATGATATGATCTGCAAGATAAGAACTTGAAAAGAGCTACTAAGAGAGAGAACGGAGCATTCCTCAATGGCTAGGAAATTTTTTTTTTCTTTAACACACTTTAAGTTATGGAACAAAAAATGATAAAAATCCGAGTTCAGAGTAACCATACAATTAGAATAGGATAGAAAAAACCTCGTAGTGAGGATGCTGGTAAAACAATTTTGAGTGGATCTAGCAGTAAAGTCTAATGATTTGGTCGGATTAAAACTGCAAGACTAGGGAGCTAAGATTTTTTTTTTCTCATAAGTGTTGCCCTTTGTTTAAAACATGTGTTGCAAAAGATACAACAGTGGAAGCTTCCACTTACAACTCTTGACACACATTTGAAACCATACAAGATAGGATTATCTTAACAAAAGAATCATCTATGTTGTAAACCAAAAGAACTAGGCAAGTTAGCTTAACAGTAGAAAAGTACAACCAGTTACATAACTTAGTGGATATGTCAATACCAAAAAGAATTCCAAGAACATATCCCATTATTCAAACCTTTTTGCTGCCTTCATTGTTCCTAACCAGCAGCCACGCCCAAAAGTTTGACAGAATCAATAGAGTGTTTTCGCGTTTCTTTGGAGGTTTCAGAATCCCTCCAGCATTAGGCTCATATCCTTTCTTCTTCATATTCCTCTCATCATTATTCTTCTTCAGAACTTCCATGTTTTTGCCTTTAGAAGAATCTCCTTTTTCAATCTTGTTTCTAGAGTCTCCAGCTTCACATCTCTTTGAAGATTCACCAACTTCGAAAACCTTTGTGGCTTTTGATGAGATCTCACAACAAGTGGAGGGAGTAATGTTAGAGTCTAAGTAGGGAAGATGTCTTCTAGTAGAACCTTTGGGAAGTGGAGTCGCCAAACTCTGAACAGAGGTAGTTTTTGATCTAGGGAAATAGGGACTAGCAGCTGCCAATTCCTCTGGATTCAAAGGTGGAGTTGCAACTCTTGGTGGATGATAACGAGGGGCTGGAATTAAATTATCAGACATCAAAGACTGAGAATTCAAGTCAGAGCGATGAAGATCATCACGAAGAACAACTCTATCCCTTCCATTAGGAGGATGCCCTTCAACATTTCTGATGAGAACTGGGGGCTGACGATAAGGGCAGAAGTTCCTGTGATGAGTAAGCCTGAAACAGCTACTGCAAATCCTTCTTAGTCTCTCATACTGAAAGCTGATTAGAGCTGATTCACCAGAATCAAAAGTAATTCTTTGGAAGAACCTTAAATGTTCTGTGATCCTAACTCTGACTCTGATGAAAGCAATCTGAGTAGAAGTAGCATCATGATAATCCAAGGTGATTATCTGAGCTATCTCTTGAGCTATCTCAATAGCAGTTTCTTCACAAACATAAACCAAAGGAATTCCACGCATTTGAACCCACAGGTCTGTGGAAGTCAGAAAATCAACAGCAGGAAGAACCTCCCATCTCTGTGATGCTACAAACCAATTGTTGAATAACCAGGGTTCCCTTCTTTGAACTGATAAAAGATCAACCTCAGTCTCGAAGAGGAATTGAACATAAGTAGCATCAAGAACACGACCATGAACACGAGAAGTCAAACCCCAAGACCTTGGTAAACCAGCTACCACAGCGTTGAGGTTTTGCACCCTTGGATTAAGGGGTCTAGCAATAATACTCAACCTATTACGCTTTTCAACAGCTGCATATGCTTCATGCGGTATGAACAGAACAGGATCCTCCCTTCCTAATTCCAGGTGCTGTAACTCATCCCACAGTTCGTCCGCCATAGTGTAAAAAGGTAAGGAAAAAGGAGATTGTGATAATAAGCTAACTCAAAAGAGACAATATATAGAAGAAACCTTAAATAAAAGAAACCTTATCTAGACACTAATAAGAAAAGACAAAGTCAACGAGATAAAATTAGACTACTAATGACCCATGTGAAATCGTAAAAAGAGGAGATAAAGAAAATAAAAATAAGATAGAAGACAACAAAACTAAAAGAGAAAAATAAAAAAGAAAGCATAAGAAAACCTTAAACTAAAGAACCTTAATCTAAAGAAAACCCAACATTTAAAAGAGAAAGAAGACAAAAACACGAAAGACAAAATCTAATCATAATCTCCTAATATGTTACGCTTTTCTTCAAGGAAAAGTAATCTCAACCATGACGGATAACCGCTAGCCACATATGATTGATATCTGAAACCTGTCAAAACACTTTTGGCTATTTCAAAAGCCCCTTTGTTGCAAGTTGGCGGTTCTATCAAAAGAAACCAAAGAGGTTTATTCTTGGTAAAGCTCAGAAGTTCTGCAATATCACCTATTAAAGCAGGCCATTCCATAGGCTTATTCAATGCTTTAATAATTTGATAAGAAGAAGATCCAAATGTTACTTTATCTAATTGATGATGAGCCATACTCTGTAATGACCACTCCCAACTTCTTAATTTAGCATCAAAAAGAGAATGTACCTGAGAAAAGGATCGTCTACTATGTAATATGACTGAACCCAGAGAATCTCTAACCACCCAAGATGCACCTGAAATCTGTTGAACTTTGGACCAGGAAAACCAATATTGCACTTTAGTTCACCATCATTTGGAGGTCTCCATTTCTTCACATTCACAGGATCATGATGCAGGGAAGAAGCTCTATTCTGGTGTACTAAAAACCATTGGTGACAATCCTCAAGAGCTTTATCAATAATACAAGTTGTCACCGACCCTACTCCTTCAAATAAAAGTGTATTTCCGTTCTTCCATAGAACCCAAATAATCCATAGACTAGCTATTCTCATTTGTTGAGGAAGACTCTTGTTCTGATACTGCTCTAACAAATGGTTCATATTTGACTAGATAGAGTTCCCAAATCCATTGCTAGGAGATGGCAAAAGCGATAGTGCCCAAACTTGTCTTGCCTAAGGGCATTGAAACAGATATGGTTAATGGTTTCCTCTTCTTTACCACACATCAAACACCCATCAATCGCTTTAATTCCTCTTGTTCTTAGCCTATCTTCCACAGCTACTGCTCCTTTTAAAACTTTCCATAAGAAAACTTTAATCTTTGGAGCAGTTTGAAAACTCCATATACTGACAAACATCGGGTTTAATGATGGATTAGCCTCTGCCTCCTGATATAACTCATGATGAACCTGCCTACTTATTAATTCATACCTAGACTTGACAGTATATAAACCATTGACAGTAAGAGCCCAACAAAAAGAATCTTCTCTTGAAGCCAAAGGTCTATTTTAAAAAAAAATAAGCTGGATATCTTTCCAAGGAAACAGATCTCTTAACATATTCAGGTTCTAATTCCTAGAAAAAGGATCAATAAGTTGACTCACTTTCAGATTAATGTCAATTAGAGCTTGCTTATTCATTGGTCTTCTATTTGCACTATCAAAAATCCATTTATCAATCCAAACACTTGTCTGTTCACCATTGCCTATCACTATTCTTAAGCCTTGTGTAAGTAAATCTCTACCATATAATATACATCTCCAAGCATATGATGGTCTAGTTCCTTTGGTAGCATTAAGAAAATCAGTATTCAAGAAATACCTGCTCTTAAAGCCTTGAAATAGTAGGCTTTCCTTCTCATGTAAAATTCTCCATGCTTGTTTGGCTAACAATGATTGATTAAAACACTGTAAATCCTTGAAACCAATACCACCATGTGACTTAAGAAGAGATAACCGCTGCTAACTAACCCAATATATCTTCTTAGAGTTGCTCAGATTGTTCCACCAGAAATCCATCATAACGCTGGTTAAATTTTTGCAGAGATTGACAGGTAACTTGAAACAAGTCATTGCATACACAGGTAAGGCCATAGCAATATATTTCAGTAAAATTTCCTTGCCTCCCTGAGATAAAGTCTTTGCATACCAACCTATCAGGCTTGATTGCAGTCTTTCTTTGATGAAACCAAATAATTCTTTTTTGAGCCACTTAGACATTTAGGTAGACCCAAATATTTGCCAGTGCCACCTTCTATAAGAATTCCCGACCAGTTTTTGATCCAAATCTTGGTTTCCTCATCAATCTTTGCCTCAAATGTGATTGCTGACTTATCCAAATTGATTACCTGACCAGAGATTTGACCATACAAGGATTAACACTTCAAAATTTCATCACATTCCTCCTTTGAAGCCTTACACAAGATAAGATTATCATCAGCAAATAGCAAATGGTTTACTGAAACTCCATCAAGTTGAAAATGAATTCCTAAGATTTTGCCATCTCTTTCTGCCTTATTAAGGATGTGAATTAAGGCCTCTGTGCAAAGGACAAATAGAGACGGTGACAGAGGATCACCTTGTCTTATTCCTCTGCGTGGTGTAATAAAATAGTAAGGTTGTCAATTAATCAGGATTAAGTAACTTACCGATGTAACACAAGCCATGATCCAGGAAATCCATTTCTTGTTGAAACCAAGAGCAGTCATAATTTTAGCAATAACCTTATATAGCACAGAGCATAAACTGATTTGTCTAAGATCTGTCATTCTTTGAGGATAAACTATCTTGGGAATAAGACAGATGAGTGTATGATTCCAGTCTTGTGGTAGCACTCCATTCTGGAAAAAACCAAAAGTCTCTTTCAAAAATTGAGATTTCACCTGTCCCCAATGTTTCTGAAAAAACAATCATGTAAATCCATCTGGACCAGGAGCACTATCACTGTTGATAGAAAACACAGCACTATGAACCTCTTCCTCAGTGACATTTTTAGTTAAATCCTAATTCATGACCGCAAACACCTTAACTTGAAATCTTTCTAGGAAAGAATTCAAGTTTAAAGGGTAAGAGGAAGAAAAGAGATTATCAAAGAATAATGATGCCACTTTTCCTTTCTCACTGTTCCTAGTATATTCTTTTCCATTCTTATCCCCAAGAAAATTCAAGGAGTTACCAATTCTATTGGCTTTCACAGCATCATGAAAAAACTGTGTGTTCTTGTCACCATTTAGGAGCCATTTATGCCTACTTTTCTGCCTCCAAAAGAATCTTCATCACCATAAGCTTTCCCCAATTGATCTTTAATATGAGCAATTCTACGCCAACAGCGAAACTAGAAACTTTTCTGATCATCTAATTCCTTTCGAAGTCTCTTAATTCTCTTCTAAGCATTACTATCAGATAAATTCTTCCAAACACTGATAGTTCTACGACATTCAGTAAGACTAAAGATAGAAGATTGAGCACCTTGAGAAAGCTGACTATTCCATGATCTGTAAATGGCTTCAGTACACGCATGGTCTTCAGCTAGTCTTTTATCAAACCTGAATTGACCACGAAACAACCCATGATCATTAGCAAATTTGACCAAAACTGGTCTGTGATCTGAACCAAAATTCTCAAGAATCCATTGATGAGAATTTGGGAACATAGAAAACCAAGATGTATTTCCAAAACATCTACCAAGTTTGCATTGCACCTAATGATCATTTCTTGTTCCTCCCCAAGTAAAACCATTTCATGTACTCCCTAGTTCATGCATATCACAATTGTTCAGCATGTCTTGAAAAGGCTAAAAAGAATAAGACAATCTCTTTGGGCCACCTAATTTATCACTATTAGATATGATTTCATTGAAGTCTCATATCAAACACCAAGCTTCCTTCCTAGATAGGCCAATACTGTTCAATCTATCCCAAAACTCAGATCTCAGAGGAGCCACTGGATTACCATAGACACAAGATATAAACCAAAATTTATTCCTAGAAGAAACCTTGAGGTGTAAGAGGTTTTTGTCTTCATCCAAAAAATTGCCAAACCACCACTTTTTCCTTCAAGTTCTATTGTATGCATATAATCATACCCAAGCCAGCTAAAAACCTTTGAAACAAACTCTGTCGAATTCATAGTCTCCATGAGGAATAAGATGTCTGGGAAATGATCCTTTTTCATTTCCTTCAAGTGCTGAATTGTCCAAGGATTCCTCAAACCTTGGTAATTCCAAATTAAAACGTCCTACTGATCCACTGATGGTTCACCAGGAACGTACTTTTGTCTCTCTTGAGACTCTTAGAAGTGTTATTATCTGAGGGCTGTGCTTTCCTTTTAAAGACTTTATCAAAAGGATCAGGAGAGCTAGCCTGACATACCTTTGCCTTCATAGGTAAGTCCTTTCCTTCTTTAGCTCTGCGAGACCAGGATGAAGTAGAATTTTTTATTTTAGGGGTTTTAAAACTTGCTCCTGAAGAGCTATCCTCAAAACATCATGTGTTGAATCCAGTGAAAATCTCCAAATCTGGTATATCATCAAATAGTTCATCATCTGTAGCTCTTAAAGAATCCAAAAGGTTTGGACTTGCAGACGATTTCATAGCATCAACCAACAATTTTGGACCATCAGAATTTATCTTGAAATGATCTCTTTCCTGCGAAACAACATCTTGCTGCTTCTCTTTACCCTGCAAGTTCCTGGATGGAGAAAGAATTGAAGCTGATGGTTTAAAAGAACTTCTGTTTTTATCATGAGTCAATCGTTGACACTGAAAGCATCGCTTCCTAACTCTTTCATAGTCAAAAGAGATTGAGACCACTTCCCCCGTTGGAAGCTGCACTTCTTTCGAATTATGTAAAGGATTTGAAACTGGGAATAAGACACGAACCCGGACATAGTCTTGGACTTGTGATTTTTCAAGATCAAAGATTACTTCCAAAACCTGACATACACACTCCGCAATTTCCTCAATTGTATCTTTAGTATAGTAGTTCACTGGTATATTGCGAAGACGAATCCACACTGGAAGAAACATCAAGTAATCATCAGGAGGTTTCTCTATCCATTTTTCCATCACCACACACCATTCATCTTGAGTCCAAACTCCAATTTTCAGAATTTCTGCTAGATCTTCTTCAAACTTGAAGATGAACTGAAACATATCCCTTGAGAGAGCCACACCACGAACCCTATTGTAGAGTCTCCAAATTCTAGGCATGTCTAATATCCAATTAGATATCCGTTGATTCTCAGGGTTCAAAAGTAACCCATAATACTACAACAATTTCTTTCACCTGAGCAGTATTTGGGTTGATTAGAGAGAATCAGAGGTTTTTCATCTGAAATAGACATCTTGTGAATCGCTTTCTCCAAATCCATACTCAAACTTCAGACAAGCAAAATCAACCAAAGCACTTAACCAAAGGAAGCCGAAAAGGGCCAACAACCGTCTTCAGAAACTTGCGTATTGATAACCCAGTAGAAGAGAAGACCACTTCAACAGATCGGGAACCAAAAGCAACACCAGTAGAAGAGAAGACCACTTCAATAGATCGGAAATTGATTTCAAAGGCGATAGAAAACGAGAAAATCTTCGGACACAGGCTCTGCTCAATAAAAGATGAAGATTCTTTATTGAGAGAAGTTCTTAAGCCAAAACTAGGGACGACGAGGAGTTTTACGGCAAAGATCAACGTTCAGCTTTTACCTTCCTTTCTTTAGCACAACTAGGGAGCTAAGATTAGAATATTTCAACCCCACTAAATGTAATAAAATATCGAATGAATCATTAACCTATAGAGTGGGGTACGGTGTTTGATTCAGTAATTCAGTCCATATTACAAGTCGATGTGGAAACGACCAAACAATAAACTCCATAGTGCACGAACATGTGATTGTTTCAGGTTACAAGTTGCAAAGATAGACTGTCTACAAGTTGAATTGTCTTCAACGATGGATTCTTATGATATGATAATGGGAAGCTTGGATCATGGACCTAAGAAGGAGCTTGTACCTAAGGCCATACTCGACCAACCGATCGAGTACATGATCGAGCAGGGGAAGAAGGACATGCTCGTGCTGCGAATCAAGTACATGATCGAGCAGGAGCAGAAGGACATACTTGACCGGACAACAAACTCCTTGGTCGAGTACAAGGCTAAGCAGCATGAAGATGGAGAGCTTAGAGCTAAAGAGGATGAAGCATTGCATTTTCTTAGTGGACCAATGACAAGATCAAAGATGAAGCTACTAAATCAAGCTACCATTACACATCTACAATCTATTGAGGGTAGTCTTAAACAAGAAGCTTGTCCAACCACATTGGTTGTGATTCAAGCCGTTTAAGCGACAACAAGGGAGGTGTGTGACTTGCACTTTTTTTCTCTCCTCTTGGTTTTGTCTTTTGGATTTTCTAAGAGAGATTTTTACGAGGCAAGCCCACACACTATCTACCACAGCCCATTGTTGTATCGCAGTCCGATGCCAAGGAGAAGCCCATTTCTTTTGAATTCAATATTTGTGTATTTAATTTCGTTTTCTTTCCCTAGGTTGACACAACAACTTCCTATACTCTCTTCATTCTTTTTTATATTCGGTTCTCCTCCATTGTAAACGATCATCAAATATATTCTTATCAAAATCTCTTTCTGAATTCGTTTGATCTTGAGTTTGTGTGTGTAATATCACGATCTCTTCTTGAGACTGCTCTTTGTGTGTCATATCCAAGCAGAATAAAGCCTGGAAGTTCAAAGGAGTCTCGCAGCCTTTGAAAGTTATACTCGACCCCTCAACTCCCCATCTACTCGATCTCACTACCACCACTAGACCAGAATCACCACCACTCGACCAGAATAACCACCACTCGACCAGGATCACCACCACTAGAACATAGTCACCACCACTCGACCAGAATCACCACCACTCGACCAAGTCTACTCGACCACTCGATCATATACTCGATCACCACCTCTCCAAAACAGTCAATCCGCAAACTGTTTTCATCCAACCTCACGACATGCATTCAAGGGACATAGATCTTCAACCAAGATCATATTAAGTGGTATCAGAGCCACCCTTACAACAAAGCAACAAGCTGTTGATGGAAGCTCTTACATCAACCCTTACAGCTACTCTTACTGCTACTCTTACGGCTAACATGGCAAAAATGATGGACGAAAGGTTTGAGGCTAATGAAAGATCGAACCAAGGTAGACGGAATAGAGATACAAGGAATCCTTCTGATCAAGAGGCATAATGAAGAAGAAAGAGTCCTACCTAGAGATGACCTAGCAGGCCTGAAGTTTCGTATTCCTTCCTTTCAAGGAATCAGTGACCCTGATGAGTATCTAGAATAGGAGAAGAAAATTGAGCTAGCGTTCGATTGTCAAGGGTATACAGAAGAAAGCAAAGTGAAAGTGGCACTAACCGAATTTTAGAACTAAGCATTGAGTTGGTGGGGTCAGTTGGTTACTATAAGAAGACGTTTTGAAGACTACCCAATTGAGACATGGACTCGAATGAAGGCAATAATGAGGAAACGATTTGTGCCGAGTCACTACTATAGAGAGCTACACAATAGATTGAGAAATCTTGTTCAAGGATGCAAGTCAATTGAAGCATATTACAAAGAGATGGAAAATTTGATGTTGAGAGCAGATATTCAAGAGGATAATGAAGCTGGAATGTCTAGGTTCATGGGAGGCCGGAACAGAGATATCATAGACAGACTAGAAGTTCAGCACTACGTGGAGTTACAAGAGCTGCTAAACAAAGCGATCATGTTTGAGAAACAGATTAAGAGAAGGAACTCTAAGTCTAGTTTTGGTTCAGGAAAGCCTAGTTTTGGTTCAGAGAAGCCTACCTACTAGAAGGAAGAACAATCAGGATATCAGAACGACTATAAGTCTTTTGTCAAACCTAAGGTTGAGGATAAAGATCAGAAAGGAAAGGGCAAAGTTGTTGAGACCAGAACCAGAGACATCAAGTGCTTTAAGTGTCACAGACATGATCATTATGCTAGTGAGTATTCAAACAGGAGGATCATGATATTTAAAGATAATGGAGAGATAGTCAGAGGATGAGAAGCAAGAGGAGAGTTATTTTAGAAGATTATGAATCACCAACTAAAGGAGAGTTGTTGGTTGCAATGAAAGCTTTGAGTGTCATAGCTAAAACGGATGGACAAGCGCAAAGAGAGAATATGTTTCATTTACGTTGCCTAGTCAAAAACAAGGTCTGTAGCTTGATCATAGATGGTGGAAGTTTCACCAACGTTGCTAGTGAGACCATGGTGGAGAAAATTGGTTTAAAGGTTGAGAAGGATCTGAGACCATATAAGCTACAGTGGTTGAATGAAACCGGGGAAATGTCAGTGAACCGGCAAGTGAAGGTACCATTATCTATTGGCAAGTATATATGAGGAAGAAGTTTTGTGTGACATACTACCTATGGATGCTAGTCACATTCTACTTGGGAGGCCATGGCAAACAGACCGTAAGGTAACACATGAAGGCTTCACCAACCGCCAAATCTTTGATTTCAAGGGAAGAAAGACCATCTTGGTTCCTATGACTCCTCATGAGGTGTATCTAGACCAGGTGAGCATGAAGAAGAAGAAGACACAAACTGCTAAGTGGTCCAACCTCATGATCACCAATAGTAAGCAAAAGGGAAGTGGTTTTCGAGCAACTAAACTATTATTTATTTTTAAGGAGACTCTTATGAGTCTGACTAACCTTGAGCATGTCATATCTAGCAAAATTAAGTGTTACTTTCAGGAATGTACATGTGTGTTTTCAAAGAAGGAACCAGAAGTCTTAACACCCATTAGAGGCATTGAGCATGATATCAACTTCATTCCCGAAGCATCCTTGCCGAACAAACCAGCTTATAGGACTAATCCCGTGGAGACCAAGGAACTAGAGAAACAAGTGACAGAACTCATGGAAAGGAGCAAAAATAAACCTCAAGGCATCAGCAGTTTCATACTTATCAAGGAAGCACCACCAGATGGGATATACAAGCTGAATATGAAGCCAATGATGGATAGACCTTTTCAAGCGTTCAAACATATCAATTACCAAGATGATCCAAATGAATTTCAAGGTAAATACAATATTGGTAATGGTTTAAATGTTACTTACTCTGTTCCTTTTATTGCAGGTAAAACAGATTTGAGGTCAAATCCTTTTCAACTTGGAGAGGATGATATGATAACGCAAAGCTTGGATCATGGACCTAAGAAGAAGGTTGTACCTAAGGCCATACTCGACCAACCGATCGAGTACATGATCGAGCAGGGGAAGAAGGACATGCCTGACTAACCAATCGAGTACATGATCGAGCATGAGCAGAAGGACATATTCGACTGGACAATAAACTACTCGATCGAGTACAAGGCTAAGCAGCATGAAGATGGAGAGCTTCGAGCTAAAGAGGATGAAGCATTGCATGTTCTTACTGGACCAATGACAAGATCAAAGATGAAGCTATTAAATCAAGCTACCACAACATTTCTACAACCTATTGAGGGCAATCTTATACAAGAAGCTTGTCCAACAACATTGGTTGTGATTCAAGCCGTTTAAGCGACAATAATGGAGGCGCGTGACTTGCACTATTTTTCCCTCCTCTTGGTTTTGTCCCACTGGGTTTTCCAAGAGAGGTTTTTAATGAGGCAAGCCCACACACTATCTACCATAGCCCATTGTTGTCTCGCAGCCCGTTGCCAACAAGAAGCCCATTTCGTTTGAATTCAGTCTTTGTTTGTTTAATTTTGTTTTCTTTCCCTAGGTTGAATCTACAACCTCCTAGACTCTCTTCGTCTTCTTCTTTATATTCGGTTCTCCTCCATTGTAGATGATTATCAAACATTTTCTTTTATCAAAATCTCTTTCTGAATTCTTTTGATCTTGAGTTTGCTGTGTAATATCACAATCTCATCTTGAGACTGATCTTGGTGTGTCATATCCAAGCAGAATCAAGCCTGGAAGTTCAAAGGAATCTCGCAGCCTTTGAAAGTTCTACTCGACCCCTCAACTCCCCATCTACTCCATCTCACTACCACCACTCGACCAGAATCACCACCACTCGACCATGATCACCACTGATATATCATGGATTTTACCCTTTTTAGCCATGATATATGTGTCAGTTATAGAGTCTTTTTGTTGTTTCTACAGTCTTTTGACTCTTTTCATGTTTTTATACGTTCCGGACAAATGCGGAGATAAGGAACCATTCTGGAGGTAAACCGGAGATTAAGAGCTGAAGGAACAAATTCGGTATCAAACCAAGGCATGAGTGTCGACCGACACCCCTTAGTGTCGATCGACACCACACGTGGCCCAGCAAAAGTCTCGACGGTTTAAGAGTTTTAAAGCCCGAAGAATCAACCCAGAAGACTTCCCTATTTGCAATTTTTGTCCCTGCACGTTTTTGGACACATTATAAATAGTTTTTAAGGTTTTTTTTTTCATGATCTTGCATGTTGCTTTTGGCTTTGTAATTCTCTGAGCTGGAACCATTTGAAAGATAATTGGAGAGAGCTACTTTCAGAGATTTCAAATCCCTGTAGAGAGAAGCTTTATTCTAAACTCTATTCTTCTTTAAATTTCTTATTTGCAGTTTATTCAAACATGTTTTCTGTTTCATTAATCATATCTGAGTAATCTCCCTGTTAGGTTTAGGGATTCTCATTAGGGATTTAGATGAAGTAGTAAATTGATTACCTGTTAGGATTAATCTATAGAGTTCTTCACCTTAGGTTGTTCTTAATGCTAGTTCTAGAGTAGCTAACTAGAACTTGATCATAGGATAATAGGTAGATTTGAGAGGTCATCTATTATTGGAACTATCTTATGTGGGCAAAGATTACTAGATACATTCGAGAGGTGGTCTAGAAATATTTGTGAATATATCAAACCTGTTTTTAATGCTAGTCTAAATCTAGGAGTTTACAGTCGAGAGGTGGAACTACCTGATATTAGATTAGTTAGTCAATACATTCGAGAGGTGGTTGGCTATACATTAGTGTTTTGATTTTTAGAACGGTTTGTTAAATAATCCTAATTAATTTGCTAGATTTACTATTAGTTTATTTCCTGAGAATTTCCCTAAGCCTGACGCTTTAATCTATTTGAATTTTCACCTGATTTAATTGCTTGTTCTATTTTAATTTGCTTAATATTTTATTTAGCCTAATTTCGAGACTGTTAGCTTATTGTGTGAACAAAAGAACTTTGTGGAATTGGATCCTTAAGTGCTGCAATTGATCTCTTATTTGTGAGAGTAGTCTTAGGAGCAATTTGAACCTTATCAACCACCACTCGAACAGAATCACTACCACTCGACCAGAATCACCACCACTCGACAAGGTCTACTTGACCGCAAACTGTTTTCATCCAACATCACGAAGTGCATTCAAGGGACATAGATTTTCAACCAAGATCATATTATTAATTCAGTGAGCAAGCCCACACATATAAACTTTATTTGGGAGGGCTTTTGGCTAATCAACGACATCAGACCAACTAGTTTCCGGCTCACGTTAGATTTGTGGGGATTGAGGAACTTCAATTGTTACTAGTACATCAAAGGAAAAACATGTTAAAAAAAATCTTTAAGCAGTAGCCAGGCGTTCGATAGCTGCCATGATCGATTAATCGAAACCGGGGCGTTAGTAAATTATTTACTTATTTTCTTTAAATTTACACTTCAAAAAACATAAAAATAACACCAGCAATATTACCCGCGATATATCAATTAAAATACGGTTTACCTCTTTAATATACATAATGCATATGAATAGCGAAATTCAGTCACACTTTCAATCTTCCATTTCATGAACTACTTAAAAAAATAAAAAAATACAATGAAAGTCAATATAGAGAAAACTAAATACTGGAATGTAGTTTCTTTACTCATAATTCAAAATAGTTTCAAAATTATAGCAACTAGATATTGTTTGTGCAAGCGCATGATAGAGTGCGAACATGATACCTGACCAATGATAAAATTACATAATTGAATTTGAAATCTTTTCGCGTAATACTATAATTGAGTAAATCAAATAAACGAATTTGAATTTATTAATAACCAAATATAAATCATATATTCGATTAACTTTAGTACATTTACCCTTAACCAATATTTAGCCATTTTATTTTCTATTTCACAATTACGTTTACCCTTAACGATGTACATGCATGAAATCTTAAAAAAACAAAAGTTCTTAGAATGATTAGGTAGATAAACGGTATTAAAATCCGGGGATTCGCTTAATTATATTGTCTTTAAACAAAGAATATGAAGTAAATATATATACCTAAAAACAGAAATTCTAATTAAGTATAAGTAAATCATCGGTTATGTTAAAGCTTCAAGGCAAGAATAAATTTCAGTAAATCATCGGTTATGTTTGGTAAGTTGATACAAGATTGGAATCACTCCAACTTTAGATCACTTGATGATCAAGAGATTCCAAACTTTTCACGCGGAAGGGTGGAATTCACGAGCTGGCTCTAAAGCACTCTCTCGTGAATCAAAGGGTGGTACGATGGATAGATGTGGTGATTGACTCGCTCAATTAGTGGGATAATCGACTCACTCGATCAATGAACGAATAAAGGATATTATATCACTAAACAAACTCAATCCGCAGGTTTCTAAAGTACTAAGTGACTCACTCACAAAGAACTAATTAAAGAACAAAAAGACAAAGACTTAAACTTTGACAAGAAAAACGTTTCTATTACTTCAAAATGATCAAGGGTGCTTTACAATGAACAAAATAATGAGCTTATATAGGCTCAGCTTCAATATTCTAATTCTCTAAAAGAAGAAATAAATCGCAACATTTAATGAAAATATGGCCGTTGGACCATTAAGTGTAGAATCGGTCCAAGTAAGGCAAGTAAGGTGTGCCTTGTATCTTATCAACTTGGGGAGGAAGTTGTGACGTCTTGGAAGCTTCTGGAGGGTCTCAAGATTCTCACACAAGCGCACAAACAAAGAAGGAAAGAGTTGTTGCAAGTTGATCTCCTTCGGCCCCATATATGGCAAGTAGTAACTCTGCGGGTTCTTGTGTGGTAAGGTATACCAAAGTTCATGTGGTACATAACTTGTGTGCCCTAGATGTTCTCCTGGTTTCCATATGTAGCTTTGAGGTGCGTCCAAGTGTAGAATAAGGAAGCTTTCCTTGTTTGGCTTCATTTGGCGCAGTACTTCAGAAAGTAGTTCAGCAAGTAGTTCAACAAGTAGTGCAGCCGGTCTGTTAGCAAGTACATCAGCTATATGTACTTGTAACATCTTTGAATCAATTGCTTGGTGAATGATTCCTTGATGATTTGATGTTGCCTCGTTAAAAACCTTTCTAGGTAAACCCATTGGGACAAACCCTAGATAAGGGAAAAAGAGTGCAACAGTCAAATTTTCACAACATGGTGATTCGGCTCGCTGGTCTTTGATTCCTCTTAAACTATCGTTAGTCTTCTTAGGGTTAATTTGCTGGTGAAAAATTAACCCTAGGCCGTGTGCTTCATTAGGACTCCATTTGGGAAAGAATCCTCCAAAATGCTCTATATCAACCGGTTTGATACATGAACCTGTTGGTTTGGTATGCTCCCGGTTTGGTTTGATTTGGATGTCCGCATCATACCCTCTCCCTTGAAAAAGTTTCGACCTCGAAACTGTACAATCTGCACCAAGAGGAAGCAAGTTAGCTTTCATTCGATTTTGGGAGACTAGGGTCTTACCTTGGTAGGGTGGCGGTTTGCTGATGCATGGTGCATCAGGTGGCTCTCCTTTGAGCAAGAAAGATAGGATCACTCCTTTGTTTTGATCCGGTGCTTTGAGTTGTCGTGTTGCTTGCTTAACTCCTTATCGGGTTTGGGCTTGAGCTTTAAAATCCGGCGGTTCCTCTTTGATTAAGAAAGAGTTATAGACTCTTCTAGTCTCCATGATAGAGGGTGTTAGCATCAATGGTGCTGGTTCACTCTGGTTTTGTTTTTGGTCGGTGACTATCCTCACTTCCAGTGAATCACCTTTATGTTCCGTGTGTTCTTTGTTGGTACCTGCAAGTTCATTAACACTTTGGGCAAGAAACAAGTGCATTAAAACAGTCATGTGATCAATATAAACAGGTAAAACAATTTTGGGTTGAACCATTTCTTTTCCACAAAATGTAACACAAAGTGATACACAAAGTATGTCACAAAGTAGATCAGCTACTTGATATGTCTTAAGACAAGAAATTAATTCCATAGATTTATTTAGAAAATCTAATTTTTTCTCACACTCTTTAAGGGTTAACAAGTTTATTATCACATCATTTGAATTGCTAGAAACAATTTGAAATAATGGTTTACTTACCTGACTTAGATCCTCAGTGAGTGTATCTTTCGAAATCAACTCGGTTTGTTGATTTGATGGCTGGTCCGGTGGTTCTTCTTGTAGCAGGATGTTGTTGGTAACAATTTCATTCTCCTTACTGACAGATTTGTATATCAAAAGCTCTGGATATTGCTGCACAACATCATTCGTTGTTGATCCCTCTTTTGGATCCACATGTGTCTCCTTATTACCTACATGTGTCTCAATACTTTTGGCACAAGACAAGTGTATTAAGGCAGTCAAGGGACGTTCATAAACATAATGAAATAAGTTACTTTGAACCTTTTCATGTGTTAGACCAGAATCAACTTCTTGTTTGCTTTGATCCGAGAGTAACTGTAACATTGTTGTGGCTTCTCTTTGATCTTCGCAAATCTTCATGGTACCTGTACTTTCACTGGCACTCAAAGACAAGATCAAGTGCATTATACTTGAAATTGAAATTATATGAATAGGGTTCTTAAAACTTCTTTCGAATATAAGATAATTCCAATACTGAACAAGATAGTAAATTTCGCTTACTTATGTACCATGTAAGGTGTTCGGTATCAATTCAGCCTTGATGTGGGTAATATTATAAGCAAGATTAGTTGGTGTTGAAAAGGAATGTATCATCACATCTCTTTCTTGTAACATGTCTTCCACTTGAGTGTTAGCTGTTGGAATATCTCCTAAACGTAAGAGCTTAGGTGGCTCCCTTATGTAAAAAGCCTGGGAAGGAGTCATTCTAATTGCAGAATGGAAGGATGTCCCTCTCCATTGAGACCAAGACTTGGGTTTGTCATTCACAAAACATCTTAAGTATATCTCCAAACATTGATTGAGTACTTCCGTTTGCCCATCGGTTTGTGGATGATAGGTAGTGCTCTTGTTAAATGAAGTGCCATGGGACTTAAAAATCTCTAACCAGAAGTTACTGACAAAGATCTTGTCCCTATCTGACACCATATTCTCTAGAAACCCATGAAGACGGATTATCTCACCTATCCTACAAATCACCATATGATCTTTCCCTGTGTTTTGTTCTCACTCACACAGTTCCAACAATCACTTCCCGGAGGTCACCCAAAACTTCCCCAGCTCAAGCACACTTAATTGTGGAGTTCTCTTAGGACTGTTGACCGGAAAGATAGGTTTACTTTGGTGACATAGGTGGCCAAATCAATTTTATTAAACCTGTCCGCATGCACCACCATATTCCTGAAATTGGGGTGTTACAACGGTAACCTCCTCCCTACAAATCTCTAACCAAAGCGTGTTATTCCAAAATTTTAGCAACGAACATAACCCGTCCGTGTCTTAAATCCTATTTAAATCAAGGAAAACAACTTCATGGAATGCTTCTCTTCTCCGCATCTCCCACGATGGCGGAGATAGCTGCCATAGCAGGTTACGTTGTAATTATCATAGACTTGGAACATGGGCCAGGCGATGTCATGGATGCTTTACATTGCATCTGAGTTGTAAAGGCATCGAGTTCATCCAGCGTCATACGCATACCGGAAATAACGTCAGGGTGGACAAAAAATAACTCGACCTAGGGCCCGACGGTATCATGTTTCCCAAAATTGAAACCGCGAAAGATGCTGCCTACGCCGTCTCCCTTTGCTGCTATCCGCTTGAAGGAGTTCGAAGGTGTGCTTATACTCTCATAAGAGACTCATCATTCAGATTTGCTGAAAATTATCTACAAAAGTATCATGAGCGTCTTATGATTATGTGCTAGGTAAATATTTGTTTTTTCCTTGTTACACGATTCATTATCACTAGTTTAATCGCTTTTTCATATACGAATATAGAAAAAATGGTTTAATAAGTGATTTTGTTTTTTTTTTAAAAGGCGTGAAGAATATACACGCATCATCTCCGTTGAAGGGGTCGATTGTATCACCTCTACCCCGAGAGATCTTACATAATTTTAGTTTATCTTACTCATTATCTTTGATTGTGTATCTCCATTAGTTTTTTATTTGTTTTTGTTTTTAGCTATGCAAGAACGACAACAAAGAAGCAAGAGATGTTGATGAAGTTAAGGAAACAGAGAAATATTCTTTGACTATGATTACTAAAAAAAGCTACCTAATGAAACCCACCATTAAATTGATTCAAACATCTACACGATTGGTTCTGCAATTACATATATATTTAAATTAAACCCATTTAGTTTTTTTTTTAAAAACTAATTTTACTTCTATGTTATTTGAAATGTTTTCATTTCTTTGACCACACCCAAACTCTCCCTAATACGTGAATTGTGTAGCTCTGCAACATATTTTTTATTCACTTTTGGTGAAAGTGTTTTTCAAACATTACATTTCAGCAAATTTCAGCAAATAGAAACTCTACATTTCATCAAACTTCAAAAAATAGAAACTCTACATGTCAGCAAATAGAAACTTCAGCAATAAGTAAGTAACTCTACATTTCACATAACATTTAAAGAGGATAGCAAAACAAAAAAAACAATATGTAAGTAACGAGGATTTGGTCTGAACCAACAACATGACCGAAATAGTGAAGGATAGAAAACATCAGCGAATAGAAACTCTACATTTCAGCAAACTTTAGCAAATAGAAAATCTATATTTCCCCAAATAGAAACTTCAGCAATATATAAGTAACTCTACATTTCACTTAACATTCAAAGATGATTCGGTTTAAACCAACATCAGACCGAAATGGTGAAACCTCACCTTGTACTGGAGCGAAATGGTGAAGGATCGCTAGAATTTAGGGTTTAGAGACTTTCGGATGCGGCAGGGAGAGAGAGAGAGAGAGAGAGAGAGAGAGAGAGAGAGAGAGAGAGAGAGAGAGAGAGTGTATTTTATATGTATCTTGGTGGGCTAGGGTACGCTTTACTAGGCCTAATGTTTGATTATTGGGCCTATTCACATTAAGTAGCAGAATGTGATTTGATCTCTTCTTCTTTTGATATTATTTTTTGATCAAACGTGATTTGACTGACCTCTTCTAATACTGAAATCCTATTTTTAATTTATTTATTATACAGTAGCAGATTTGATGATGAAAAAACCCTGAAAAATTGAGGACAGTTGACCGGAAAGTTAATGTGAAAGTCAAATTTCCCGCAAAAATAATTTTTGGCGGCAAAATTTATTTTTCCTGCCAAGTTTTTTTTTGTAATAGTCAAAATTATCCAGCCGAAATTATCTCGCCCAAAGGTTTCCTACCGAAAAATATTCGTCAAAATATTTAAAAATCTTTGAAAATCTTTAAAATCCATATAATATCTTTTTAAAACCTTGTAAATATGTTATAATCTTGTAAATATTTAAGAAACCCTTATTAAATTCTTTTAAAACCCTTGTAAATCCTTTAAAAACCATTTTAAATCTTTAATAACCCTTGTAAACAATTAAAATCTTTTAAAACCCTTATAAAATCCTTTTAAAACCCTTGTAAATTATTTGAAATTGTTTTAAAACCCTTTAAAAACGCATAAAAATCATTTTAAAACCCTTTGAAAACACTTGTAAAATCCTTTTAAGACTATTAGATATCGTTTTAAAACCCTTTTAATATACTTGTAAATCCCTTTAAAACCCTTTAAAACAAAACTCGTTAAAACCTTTAGTAAACCGTTATAAAATTCTTTTAAAATCCTTGTAAATCCTTTTAAAAAATTTATAAAATACTTGTAAATTCTTTTAAAACCTTTCAAAAACCCATGTAAATCTTTTTAAACCCTTGTAAACCCTTTAAAACCTTTGAAAATCTCTAATAAAAATCCTTGTATATCCTTTTAAACACTTATAAACCTTTTTAAAACCTTTCAAAACACTTGTAAATCCTTTTAAAACCCTTAAAAATCTTTTAAACCCCTTCTATTTCCTTAAACCCTTGTAAACCCTTATCAAACCTTTCTAAAACCCTTTTAAATTTTTAGCGGGAAAAGTTTTATAAGAATTCTTTTATTGGCGGAAAAATTTTGTCAGAAATATTTTTGAGGGAAAAATTATGTCGGAAAAATTTTTTGCGGAAAATTTTTGTCAAAAGTTTTTTAGCGGAAAACTTTTGTCGGAAATATTTTTGGCGGAAAAATTTATTTTTGTCATTTCGTTGTCTTAATTATTTTCCAAATAGGGTTAAAATAGTAATAAAAAATTGAAAGAGGGTATAAATAAAAATGGCTAGAAAATGAGGTATTTTTGAAAAGAGTATCAAAGAAACGGTATTTCTAACAGTTTTTCTTAAATTAAACCCATTTCGTTTTTTTTTTTAAACTAATTTTACTTCTATGTAATTTGAAATATTTTCATTGCTTTGGCCACTCTCAAACTATCCCTAATACATGATTTGTGTAGCTCTGCAACATATTTTTATTCACTTTTTGTGAAAGTGTTTTTAAAACAAGAAAAATTTATCATTGAATATATTGCAGAAAAAAAACAGCCAAAATTAATTCAAACATTTTATAGATTTCGGTTTTATAACCAAAGAATAATACAACACATTTTTTAGAATACGTTTTTATAACCAAATTTATTCATCTTAACAATATTTTCCCTTAAAATTAAATTTTATGAATTTTTTTAATCTATAATATAGGTTGGTCGTACTACTAGCCCTTATAGTTAAGCCGTTTCTGTTTGTGGATAGTAACCAAATATATTCATCTTAACAATATCTCACTAATGACAAAATTCATAATCAACCGGAGATTCAAACTTAACAATCTATTAAACTAATAGAAACAACGATGGAAACAGTTTAGAAAACATCGAAAATAGGTAATTTTCAATGGAAACAGATCATAAATATTTATAAAAAAAATATTTCAAAAATCTTAACATGTTATCCATTTTTTTGCCACAGATATGAGATTAAAGTTTGGAATCTTGATTGTAAATCTAAAAATTTACATATTTAGCAAAAAAAAAAAAATTGAAATAGGTAAGGGGTACCTAATATAAATTTACAATGCAAATTTACTAAATTATGGTCGACACTAGTTTTAGAATTTATATAGAACAAAATGGAAAAGAAAATATGAAGATGATCTATGGAGGCCCTTGATCTAACAGTTCTCACATGATCTCAATAAATACATCAGAACAAAGTTAAACAAACAAAATTAGATTCGTACCTAATCGAAATCAAATTATTAGAGGTTGTTTCTTTGTATATATATATATATATAATAGATACACACAAACAATAATATTACACACAAACCTCCAAATCCTTTCCGTACAAACTACCCATCGATCATGTCTCTCTCCAGCATGTTTCTTCTGCCGTTTCCTTCTAAGCCTAATAAGTTTGTAACGGCTTGACTACCACCTCTCTTAATGGGCTCCACATTGTCTATCGGCCCGTGGACCCAGCCGTGTCTGACGGTCGGTCCGCTAGGCTTTAAAGACTTGTTTACCGAGCCTACAAATCACCACATGATCTTTCCCTGAGTTTTTTCCTCACCCACATAGTTCCGGCAATCACTTCTCGGAAGGTCACCCATCCTGAAACTTTCCCAGCTCAAACACGCTTAACTGTAGAGTTTTCTTAGGACAGTTGACCGGATAGATAAGTTTAGTTAGGTGACATAGGTGGCCAAATCAATTTTTTTAAACCTCTCCACAAGCAGCACCATATTTCTGAAATCGGGGTGTTACAACCTTAACCTCCTCCCTACAAATCTCAAACCAACCTGTGTTTTTCCAAAAAAATTTGCTTTGAACATAACCCGTCCGTGTCTTAAATCCCGTTTAAATAAAGGAAAACTACTTTATAGAATGCTTCTCTTCTCCGTATCTCCCACGATGGCGGAGATAGCTGCCATAGCAGATTACGACGTAATTATCATAGATTTGGAGCATGGTCCAGGTGATGTCATGGATGCTTTACATTGCATCCGAGGTATAAAAGCATCAGGTTCATCTAGCGTCATACGCATACTGGAAAAAACGTCAGGGTAGACAAAAAAAAAACTCGATCTAGGCCTCGATGGTATCATGTTTCCCAAAATTGAAACCGCGGAAGATGCTGCCTATACCGTCTCCCTTTGCCGCTATCCACCTAAAAGTGTTCAAGGGTGTACTTATATTTTCGTAAGGGACTCATCATTCGGATTTGCTGAAAATTATCTACAAGAGTATCATGAGCGTCTAATGAATATTTTTCAGGTAAATATTTGTTTTCTCCTTGTTACATGATTCACTATCACTAGTTTAATCGCTTTTTTTAATATACAAATATAGGAAAAAGGGTTTAATAAGTGATTTTGTTTTTTTTTTTAAATGCGTGAAGAATATACATGACATCATCGCTGTTGAAGGGGTCGATTGTATCACCTGTGGCCAGAGAGATCTTACATAATTTGTGTTTATACTACTCATTATCCTTGATTGTGTATCTCTGTTTCTTTTTTTTTTTTTTTTGCTAAGCAAGAAAGACAACAAAGAATGAGGAGATGTTGATAAAGTTCAGAAAATAGAGGAAAATTCTTGACTATGATAACTATAAAAAAGCTACCCAATGAAACCCACCATTAAATTGATTCAAACATCTACTCGATTGGTACATTAAATACATATATATCTAAATTAAACACATTTAGTTTTTTTTTAAACTAATTTTACTTCTATGTAATTTGAAATGTTTTCATTTCTTTGACTACACTCAACCTACTCCTAAATACATGATTTGTGTAGCTCTGCAACATATTTTTTATTCACTTTTGGTGAAAGTGTTTTTCGTAATTTATCTAATTTTTTGGATAATTCATGCTTTATGTTCTCAATCTCACAACATTTTAATGATGAAATATAGAAAACAAGAAAAAACTCGATCATTGAAAATATTACAGAAAAACGGCCAAAATTAACTCAAACATTTTGTAGAATACGTTTTTAAAACCAAAGAATAATACCATGCATTTTTAACCTAGACTAACAAAAAAAAAATTACCTACGTGAACCGTAAGTCTATTAGTCGTTTCCTACTTCGATTTACACGGTGTTAGCCAACCGTCTAACAGTACTGAGTTGGCGACAAAACGATACAGTTTTGGTTTGTTTTGTTTTGTAGTTTATACAACAATTCCCAACAAACGATGTTGTTTTGAAAGTAGAGATAAAATTAAAATTAGGGAATAAATATGTCGAAATAATAGAACCAAATTGTTCACATTCATGTAAATTTATAACAAAAAGTACTAAATATGTTAATATTTATTTATATTTCTGCGATATATGACATATTTACCTATGATTTACAGGCAATAATTATTATAACAGTCAATAATGGTTTAATTTACTCAACTTTTAATTGAAAGTTAAGGGAATAGCAAATACATACTCCCTCTGTTTCAAAATATAGGATGATTTAGTTAAAAGAACATACTTTAAGAAATTTTGTTTTTACTTTTAACAACTATCAATAAATACTTATTTTAATAAAACTCAACCAATGATATAAAAGATTGTAGAATTCAAATGATCATAAATATGAAATGAATTTAAAAGTTGCATAGAAAATTGTAAACATCCTATATTTTGAAACAAATAGAAATCTCGAAAACATCCTATATTTAAAAACAAAGGGAGTACATGTTATCTATACATCCACTATAATCGAAAAATAATTTTAAGAGTTACAGTTTGTCTTAGTGACCATGTAATTTTTGTGTCTTGTAGTTACTAAGATTTCGATATAAATATTTATTTATTTTCATAGTTCATATTTTGGAGTAAAATTATTATTTTAATTGTAATTAAATTAATTTATCGTAAAGTATGCTATTTTCATTAATTTAACTGATGATTTCTAATATAACACAATTAAATAAAAATAAAAAATGATCATGGTGTTATAATTACATGAATGATTTACAAAAACATATGAACGTTTTCAACTAATTACTTTAAAATGAATATTATAACAAATAACGAATTATATCAATCAAGATTGACATTGGTTGTAGAGGAAGTGACTTCATAAACTCTCGCATTCTTTGCAATCCAATGACAATATGTGTTGGTGTAGGCTAGCATTTGTTAAATGTAGTGAATGGTAAAATTTATTTGAATTTTTTTTTTAATAAAATAAACAAGCATTATTTGAATTTACTTGATATAAACTTTTAAGTTTGAAAATGCTAATTGAAATCTTATTTAGATATTCACTAAAAATCTTTCTATGAATAAGACCTCTTAGGGGGGTGTATTGAATTAAATATTTGGAGGGGTTTGGTGGAATTTCTATATTTTAGGTCTTGGAGTGATTTGAGTAAAATTTTAGGATGGTTGAATTGATTTGTTTGATTTCTTTTTTTTTTTAAAAAAAGAAAAATCATTAGTGATTTGGTGAGATTTATTGAAAGGATTTGGGAGAATTTATTAAAAAAAGAAGAAGAAGTCAACGATATTCCTCTTTTTATTAATAACTATGCTTTTCTCTTTTGTTATCCTTTCCTTTCCCAAACGTATGGTGTGTTACATGACTCACATTTTTTTTGGACGTAGCTCTACCTCTTGATTCAATTTAATGATCAATCAATAACCAATAGTCTCAAGTCTCAACAAGTCAATATAAATAATAAAAAACAATTTAAAGATATAACATAAAACGTATAACATCATGATTCTATATTCATAGCATCTGTCCACATGTTCTCTGCTATTGTTGCTCTCCAATTATTAGCAAGTACTCTTTGTTATTCTTGAGTACCGTGAACTTCTTTATACGCATTATTTTCATCATCACCGTTTTCATCAACACCATTTTCTTCAAGAACGTCTTCTTCAGGAAGAAACACGTCTGAACGACATTCCTAACAAAGATAATTATGTAAAACAGCACATGCAAGTACTAACTCTGCTTGCGTCTTATATGGAAAGGGAGGTGCAGATTTGAAGATGAGAAATCTTGATTTGAAGATGCCAAAAATCCTCTCTATTACGTTACGCAAGCTGGAATGACGATGGTTGAACAATTCATTTTGATTGATGGGATCTTTACCTTGTCCTCTAAAGTCTTGTAGATGATATCGAGTACTACGAAATAGAGCTAAAAAATTACGACGATTGGCGAATCCACAGTCAACTAAATAAAATTTTCCTTAAATATAAAATATACAAATATAAGTTGAATAAAATAAAAATTAATAACTAAAAAAATTATTTTATCAAATGGTAAACAAGGTACCTTCAGGAACTCTTAATTTGTTTGTATTTCTTATTAAGGCATCATCTAATACCTTTGCGTCATGAGCTGAGCCTTCCCATCCACTAAGAACGTACATAAATTCTAAATCAAAATTGCATGCAGCTAAAACATTTTGTGATAATTGTCCTTTTCGATTACGGTAACTAGCCGTATCTTTTCCTGTTATCATTGCAAGGATATGTGTTCCATCAATAGCGGGCACACAATCCTAAAAAAAATTATAACCAAAATATTAAAATTTTGCTATATGTTAAAAAAAAATGCACAAGAAAATAACCGCATCCCTTAAAATAAGGATAAAATCGTGTGCTGTCTTTTATTTTTGTGGGTACTGCAAGTCTAGGTTTAGCCATATAGCTTGGAGCAAGTGCATTTAACACCTTCAAAATTGTGTTAAAGCTCGTACTTATTGAGAATCTCGACCTCTTGACTCTATCTTGAGCCTGAATATCCCTCGAAATTTGGCCAACGATGAACAAAAATGTGGCAAGCATTTCTTCAACTGAAACATTCCTTGTATCTCTTAAACCCATCTTCACTCGAAAAATACGACATAATTTCAAGAATGCTTATGGATACATGCGATACAAATGTCGAAAATGATCCTGATCTTCAACCAACACATTTTGTATGTATTCATGCCCAAGTCTAGTTGTTGGTTTTCTAATATGTCGTGGTATTTGTTAAACAAAATATCGAATTTTTGCAAGGATCGACAAAACCAGTAACATAATATCAACATCTGATTCAAAATTTCTCATTCTTTTTCTTCTACCTTGCATCTCTTCATTTTGTTGAACTATATGATCCATTATCAAAATCCTATACAAATACATAGTTATGTAAAACGTTTTAGCACCACAAAAATAAGACAAAATTGAAAGTGTGAATCAGATTGATAAGGGTTATTACTAATATAGAGAATGAACTTTTCAACGGAGGCAAAATCACAAAATTAGAGAAAAGAAAGTACGTCACGAATAATCAAGCAACGAACGAGCCGACGGCCAATGTAGAATGAGAGAGGTCACGTTCTACACAGATTTATTGACCTAATTTCACCTCGAAATAATTCCCGCCAAACTTTATTGACTTTGCCCGCTATAATTATAGTTATCAAAACAAGGAAAGAAAAATATGTTATTTTAGATTTATTTTAGGTGGAATAATTATATATAGATATCTTCTGTTATGTGTTTCTCCAATATTTAAAAATAATAGTTTGAGAAATTTAACGAATTTTGGGAGCTAATTCTGGGAATTACATTGAGTTTATAGGTATTCTTTATCTTTTTGGTTCTTTGATTTTTATAAAAAAAAATTGAACCTTAGGATTCTAAACCAGAACCAACGAGCTCCAATGATGGTGATGACGACGACATAGTTAATTATTTGTAGAAAAGAATACACAATTGAAAGTAGTCTCAAATTAAAAATAAAATAAAATAAAGCTCATAAAACATTTGCTAAAACAAAAACTAAAAACCCATAATGTAGCTAAAAGAATTGCAAGAAAAAAGCTCCAACGTGAAAAAACCATCCTAAAGTATAATGCATCGAGCTTCATTCTTTTGATTTACGAAGGTTTTGTAAAATCCATCACTTACGCTCTATTGTAGACATGTGCATGAATCCGGATTTCATACCTAAGCTATGAACCAGTGTCATGGTCTCGTAACGCAAATCCATGTCCAAATCAGGTGTTTCTTTGATAGCATCCCACACATTATTAGCTTTGTTCTCAACTTCTTTTTCTTCAGCTTCCTTTTCCCATCTTTTTTGTATCATGCCAACAATTTGATTACCGAATTCTGTGACTGTATTCACTTCATCCATAACCATGTTCGCACTAAATGCATTAGTTCTAGCTTTCTTTCTCTGAGGAAGCTTTTCAGCCCTACTTTTCTCTAATGATGAGAAAACGTCAAGCATTGATGTTTCGTCGTATGGGATTCCCTGCGTATCATCCATTATATGGACACGATTTAAATCATGTGTCTCATCATCGTCTCCAACTTGAGAAGCATCGACATCAATGGAATCGCCTAATCCCACAGCATTACGTCCAGTGGCCACATTTGATCCAAATATCAATCTTAAATCTTCGAAATCGTCAAATGTCGCATCACGCATATTTGTTTTATTTGGATGAGCTTGTTAAAAAAACAATCACTAAATTTAGTTTTATACATAAGCACTACTATATTCATTAATTTTATGTTATATTTTTTTTTACCTTCAAATAGTCATCCCATACTTCATCTCTAGCAGTGAATTTCTTCGTTATATGATCCCTCCCAAACCCAGAACTGAAACGAAAAAGTTCTGACAAGCTTTTGTACATACCCTTCAAGATCTTCATCCCATTTTTGTAGTCGGTGTAGGTTTTGTTAGTTCCAAGCTGCTTGTGTATAGTTGGTAATATTCTTGTCTCCACCATTAATTTGTTGAATTTGCCACTAGCATCACGGAAACCCTGATTGATTGCTTCCACAAGGAGCCGCAATATCATCTTGTGTTCAGGTCCAGACCATTTATTATATGGACCTTTAGATTTCACATCCTGTGTATCTTGCACATCTTGCAAATCTTCCATTGTAGTATTAAAACTAGCCATACAATACAAAAAAATATGTAAACAATATATCAATCATTAAAACCAAACAATCTACATATTATTTTTATTATTCAAAGAACGAGGACGGTGCTTTATAATCAGAATTAACAGTTACCAACAACATCTAAATCATGTTTCATGCGACATTAAACACATAATTTTCAGTATATAAAAACTATATGAACAATAGTCATTCAGTATATAAAAACTATATATATGAACAATAGTCAAGAAGAACATCATCTAAACGGATAAAGTAACACAACTAGAAATAAAAAGTGGACACTACCAAAACTAACTAACCATTGATCGTAAATAATTAAGAGAAATACTGACTTTGACAGAGAAGAGGATGAAAGCTTGAAGATATCAGTTTTGTAAGTTCCTCCTCTAAGAAAAACAAAGCCATTGATCGTGTATATATATCACCACCAAGCCATTAACCCTAATTGGAAAAACAAAAAAAAACAAACTGAGAAGCCCATAATTTTACTTTAATCCAAAAAAGTTAGCCCACTATGTTTATTTATTAATGAAATATTATAAATTGTATAAACAAACTTTATAAGTATACGTAGGCGATGGTATTAGATCTATTTGCATCATGAGCTTATTGGAAACAGATTTATAATTTATAAAACTTTCCAGCCATGTCAAAGAGGGCCTTTTCCATACAATATCTAATAATATCTAATAAGATTCAAGGAATTAAACAGAATCACTCATATAGCGATTAAACATGAAAATGATGAGATAAAGAGCCATGCTCATAAACATGAGGATTGGATTCGTCATTGCTGTTACAAGTGGATTCGATTGGATACTTGAGAATGCTTGATATGAGAGAGTGAGAGAGAACTTGAAAGTAAAATCGAGATCGAGAGAGATAGAAAGACAAGAAGGAAGAGAGAAAATTGAAAAAGATAGAAAGATGAGAAGGAAGAGAAAAAATTGGTCGTTCGTATGCTTTTTGTGGACTTTCTTTTTAACCAAATACCACCTCTAGAGGTGGTATTGTTTTATTATTATTTTTGCACTAAAAAAGTGTCCAAAGTCTCTCCAAATCTATTTTCAGTATTTTTCTAAAAACATTTTGTGAAGTTTGAATAACAGTGGATTTGCTTTGGTTTTTATAAATTCTTAATTGAATAACAAGAAATTTGGAATTATTCGAAGTGATTTTATATAAATTCCAGTTTCAATAACATGGAATTTGCGAAGAGATTTTAAAATCACTAATTTAATAACGGGTGATTTTTACAAAAACCCAAAAATTTTAAAAATCATTGTTTGAATACACTCCCCTTAGTGTTTCACAACATATGAACTCATAAATAGTAAAACTCAAGTATATGTAAGAAATATGAGTTCAATGAGTAATGAAATAGTAAAAAATACTTCAAAATTTATTTTCAAACTACACACATTTTTCAAACAAAATAATTTGCATAACTACTTTCCATTTACTAAAGAAAATAAGTTGTTTTCTCAAAGTATCTAAGCATACCGAGGTATTTTGGACCGAATATAAAAATAATTAATTTTTGAAAAGGTAGCTTACTATTTATAATGTATATTTACTCACAAAATATTTTATATATTATTTTAATTTCAAACCTACGCAAAGCGTGGTGCATTTTCTAGTCAATACAATAATAACAATAGGTTCTCTCTTAGGTTGACACATCAGCTTTTTAAGCTGTTCTCAGCATGACACATCATTAAGAACTACTGTCCAATCAAATTATAACAATTAATACAAGTCATTATTTTCGTCTAGGAGAAATCCTCCCCTATTCCACATCATTTTCTGACATCATCATCTTGGGCTTTTTAAATTTATATATGGTTCATCTTGGTTTTTTTTTTAAATCTTGGTTATAACCCCAAATGTGCTAGGTTTTGTTGAAATAGGCTTATGGGTTTTGGTTAAATAGAGCTAGTTCTATAACAGAGTTGTGTTTGGGAGCTTGATTTGGTGAATAATAAAGTTGAGAAGCTCTGGATAGTTGGTGGGGTGGGTTATTGGATTTCTTCACTTTCTTCATTTGTTGAGTCAGCAACAAGATCAAGGATCTGCTGATTTTGGGTATTTTTATCAAAATCTGAAAATTGATAATTCAAAAAGAAGGTTGATGTAGTTATCAAGGTCTTTGGTGAAGTTTGTTTCTGACAAAATTCGATCCTTAAAGTTTATATTTGTTGATCTTAGGATTATTCAATCGTCACATCAAAGCTTCCAACATTTTGCTATGCCGAGATTACGAAGCTCAAGTATTGATTGATGCAACAAAATGCAATCAAATTTTTTTGTGTATGTACTGAGAATTTGATGTGAATTGGGTTTGCAGATTTCAGATTTTGGACTACTTAAGTGGTTCCTAGAGAATTCGCCTCATCCCATTGTTTTCCCTAACGAATGCACATTCGGGTCAGACGTTGAATTCCACAGCTACAATATCTTTATGTGAACCTTTCTTCTCGATGTTTTTGAGTCCAAAACCTGGTTGGTTCTTTATGCACGTTATCGTAGATGAGAAGCCAGATGTGTTTGTGTTTGGTGTATTGCTTATGGAGATCAAAACTGTGTCTTATACCGAAACAATGAATTCTCTACCATGATGAAGGTTAGTTTCTATATATAATATGGTTAGATTCTATATATAATACTCTATTTTTTTTTTCTTCTGATACTTAATCGACAATCAGAAACTGTTTTAAATTTAACAGAAGGCATGAATTTAAAATTTTAAAATTATCAATAAAAATTTCAAATGTGAATAAGTTGTGTCTACATAATGTGTTCTAAAGGAAATATGTGTCTAAACCAAAAGAAAACAAACTTCACTTAAACATAGTGCATATAGTATATGAAACGGAAAATTTCTTTGTAAATGAAACAACTATCACATACGTGATCAAAATCTCCAGCAACGCACTCGTCATCAACCTCAATTTGAGTTGAGGTTTTGATATTCCTCGAGAAAAGCTATTGGAATCATCCTTAAGGTTTTCTGAAACAGTGAAAATCAAAACTTAAAAAGCAAAAGTCCTAGAGTTTACCTAATCCTTAAACTTGTGGAACTAACAATCTCTCCCCGGCAACGGCGCCAAAAACATGATCGTGTCGCGGGACGTGTATCAGGTTTTAAAAATCCCAAATAACACAATTAATAAGCTGCAAGTGCATAGCAATCAATCGTAGTACTTAGGGTATCGAATCCACAGAGAGAGAAGTAGTTCGGACAAGCTTATTAAGACAAGTAAAGCTAGAACAAACAAATAAAAGGAGTTGGTTGTGGTGTCACGATTTGCAAGTAAAAAATAAGAAAGCAAGTAAAGAAAGCAAGTAAAGGAACGCGGGAAACAAAGCAAGTAAATCAATAAGAGACAAACGTTGGGCATCAAGGGTATCGCAGGGGGTTCAATGATCGCTATCTAAGTAATACTAGAATTAGGTTTGTTTACTTCCAAGTCTCGGACATACGAAACACTAAGATTCGGCTTATACTAGGTTATAGGATAAGTCGGCTAAAATCCTTATACTCCGTTACTCAACTAACGCAGGCAACGACGCATATATCAAAGCAATAAGATCAAGTTCGATTCTAGTCCATAAAGCCCTATAACTAAGTGGTGTGTGCTTGTTATAACACGATACACATTCGTAAGCTAGGTCTAGCGTATTAAACAACCTTGTGAGCAATTTAAACACTTGGGATCACGAGTTAGGACATGAATCTAACTACATGCATTAAGAAACAACTTACTTAGAAAGAATACAGTGTAAACGATCAAACAAAACCCTAGATATTGCCACCTAAATGATCGGCCATATTCCCCCCTTTGATTAACCCTTTAAACCCAACTAGAAAACTACTCTAGCATGGTTAAAGTGATCATCAAAGTTAGGTTTGATAAACTCATTAGAAAGAGAAGAATAAGAACTGAATAGGGTTTAGAGATTACTTCTTTGAATGTAAAATAAAAGAGGTAAGACTTCACCTTAATAGATCTTAGAGTAAACAAGAGAAAAGAGAGAGAGATTCGGTGATTCTTCAAAGCTTCAAGGAACGACGGCTGCAGCTCACGGTGAGGGCAGAGAAGACTTGATAGGCACGGTGGAGGCTCTTCGAAGGCACACCTAGGGCTAGGGCTTCAACATGTATTTATAGGGTTTGAAGACCAAGAATTAGGTCTAGGGGTAAAAGCATCTTTTCCCGTGATTAGGTTTAAGTGCAAACTCGAGTTTCATGCAAGGGAGAAGTCTTAAGGGCCGGTGTGGAGAGCGAGAGGCAGCCCAGGCTCGGCCCAAGTGGCCGGTGTGGCCCAGAAGCTCCGGATCGGTTGCATAGCTTCTGGCCGGTCTGGACATGTCTTCACTCTTCTGGTCATAACTTCCTAACGGCTCGTTGAAAAGCTCTGATTCCACTTCGAGACGAATCTTGACTCTTCTAGCTTTCCACAAAAACCGAGATCTCTTGATTTAGTAACCGGGATGACCTCGACCGTATGCCATACTTCTGACGTACAGAAGCTGTCTTGAAACGGGTTTTGATCGCCTTTGGGTAAAAAAAACTCAAAAACTCTTAAAACATTCTTGGCTCCATAAATACTTGAATAACACCTTCTTAGCTCTGAAATCACTCCAAATGTTCCCTAAAACATAAGAAAACAATAAAAAAATATGGGCGAAAATCCCATGTTATCAATCATCATCTCAAGCTTACTTCCTTGAGAAGGTGCGGCTTGGATTGGTCCGGCTTGGAAATGCACCTTGTTGTTGTTGTTATTGTTGTTGTTGTTGAAGGGGGCTCTCGGATGGAAGTTGTTACCACCGTAGTTGGCGTTTTGAAAGCGGTTTTGAAACGGCTTTGGTTGCGGATAGCGTTGGTCTTGAGGATTCTCCACATTCGGGTTCCTGTAAGAAAGGTTAGAATTATTGCGAAAGTTGTTGTTGTACCCTCGGTTTTGGTAGAATCCTTGGTACCAACATAGTTTACTTCCTCTTCTTGGTTGAATGTATCATCGAACTCTTGGAAAGCCTCGGTGTTTCCATTACCAATCGTCTCACATGAGTTGACGGCACGTTTCTGGTTCCTTAGAAGTTGATTCATCATTCCCTTCAGCTCGGCAATTTGCTTTGCGTCGGAATCATTAGAACGGGTTGTTCTATCAAAATTGGTGGAAGCATTACTGTTGCTTGTGGCGAGATTCTCTATCAAGTCACGTCCTTCTTGAACAGTTTTGGTAGTGAAATCTCCATTGCTCGCCGTGTCTAGCGAAAGTTGAAACTTGGAATGTAATCCTCTATAGAAAGTACTTAAGTGGTTACCTTCCGGGAAGCCATGGTGAGGACAATCGCGTTCGTAGTCCTTGAATCGTTCCCATGCTTCGTGAAATGATTCAACAGGTCCTTGTTGGAATCCTTGCAGCTTATTTCTTAGAGAATTGGACCGTGACTTCGTGTAGAAGTGATTGAGAAAGGTTGACATGCATCCTTCCCAATTGTTAATCGATCCAGGAGGTAAAGACTTTAACCATCTATGAGCCTTGTCGGATAATGAGAAGGGAAAAAGCTTACACTTCAAATAATCGTCGGGTACTCCACCGGATTGTGTTGTACTGCAGATTTCTTCGAAAAGATCGATGTGATCCATCGGGTGCTCCGTGTTTAAACCATGGAATTTGTTTTGCTTCACAAAACCAATGATTTGAGGTTTGATCTCGTAGTCACGTCTTGGAGGATTAGGTACTCGTATGGCAGCTCGATCTTCCGGGTATTGATTTGGCGCATCATAATCGGCTATCGTACGGTGTGGAGCGGCTCGTCTCAAAGGAGGAACTTAAGCGGCATGTCTTGCAGCAACATTAAGAGGATGTTGGGCATTGATGACATTAGCGGGCTGCAGAAGATTTAGGTTGTCTACCACGCCTGGAGGATTAGCTTCCGGAGGAGCTTGTTGATCACGTTCTTGGCCATCTTGGGGGTCGAGTCTTTCTTCTTGCGGTTCGTAGATGGGATTGCCATCTTCATCGTGTAAGGGCTGTCCATGCTCGTCTAGGGCTGGAACTTGTTGGTGTTGCGGACCAAGGTCTCCATCTCCGGGTTTCTTTGGTCGGCCATGAGTTGCTGTCTTTGAAGTCTCCGGATTTCACGTTCTAGTCTTCCTATATCTTGGTATGCGGCACACCTGAGTTTTGACTTCTTGTCATGCACTGCAGATACCAAAAACAGAAACTAAAAGGAAAATGCGGTTATCGAAGAAATATAAAAATCAGAATTTAAACGTTAAACTTAAAGTATCTTAGAGGAAATCTCTTATCGAATTCAATGGTAGCTTGAATCACTCCACGGCAACGGCGCCAAATAGCTTGATGTGCGTAGAATTTTACTTCAGAACTTTTACCTGAAAGACTACACGTTAAACTGCAAGGGCACAGTAATTAGAGTAGTATTTAAGGATCGATCCCACAGAGAGTGTAGCTACGGGTTATTGAATTCAAACAAGAAGATTTAGCTAAGACAAAACTAAACTTTGGGGTTTTGGTTTTGGGTTTCCTAATAACTAATGCAATGAAATAAGAAAGTAAATAAATGAAAGCTAAATGAACTAATGAAAGCTCAGATGATAATCGGTTGTAAACTAATATGACTAAGGCGTTGGGCGTTCTAGGGTTTCTTCGGGGATCATGATTCTCGACTAACTAGGGTTTAGATCTCTAGGGTTTTTATGTTTTCGTTCTAGTTCATAACTACGAAAGGCGAATGAACGAGTTATCCTATGTTATAGAATATGCCGGCAAATCTCCCTATACTCTGTTACTCAACTGACGCAGGCAACGACGCATAGATCAACGCATTAGGGTTTGATTCGCTAAGTACTCTAAGTCTTGTTACTCAACTTACGCAGGCAATAATACGAAGGATTGGTAACACTATGTCCGAGATTAGGGTTACCCGATTAGAGCTCCTAACCTCTTGGATCAGCGTTTGGTGATCAATCCAAACACATGCATTAAGTGAAAGATGTCCCAAAAGAATCTAAGTATGAACGAAATTATAGATCTATAAACCTAATATGATTTGAACCATGAATCCCCTTTGAATCACCCATAAAACCCAACAAAGAAAACTACTCGCTCATGATGCTAAGAAACGACATGGAGATGAAGTAGAAAAGCATAATAAACGAATATGAATAAACAAAGGGGGTTCAAAGGAAACTTCCCTAGTGTCACAGAAGATACTTGTCTCCCCAAAAGTCTTGAAAAAAAGAGTAGAAGAGAAAACAATGTAGAACAAAGGAGAGAGCTTCAAAGGACAACTTCTTCGGGATGCAAGAGCTTCGACGAGGTGGAGCTAGGAGAGCTGAGAGTCTCGTCGATGGAGGCTGCGAGATCTAGGGTTAGGCGGTGAGGAAGCTGTGAAGGAGGCCGTAGGGTTTCCACAACTTGTCTCGGTATTTATAGGCTTCGATTAGGTCAAGGGGTAAAACCGTCATTTCCCACAAATTAGGTTAAATGAGGCTCGAGTTTCTGGAGAGGGTACGACTTGTGATGACCGGGGTGAGACGTGAAGAGCAGCTCGGGCACGGGCACTCACGACCGGGGGCGTCAGAAGGCTCCGGACCGGTCGCGAGGCTGTCTGGCCGGTCCGGGACATGTCTTCACTCTTCAGGGCATAACTTCCGATTGGCTCGTTGAAAAGCTCCGATTCCACTTTGAGGCGAATCTTGACTCTCCGAGCTTTCGAAAGCCACCGAGATCTCTTGATTTGGTATTTGGTAATAGGGAAGACCTCGAATGGACGCCATACTTCTGAGGCACAGAAACTGTCTTGAAACGGGATTTGATCATCTTTTACTCCTTTTTGCTTGAAAACACATTATTCATTCTTGAAGCATGAATACTTGAAAACATCCTTGAAATCCCCAATTCTATTTTCTCCATGGAAAACCTAAATAAAATATAGTAAAAGTGGGCTAAAATACGATGTTATCAATGAGCCTCCTACGAAGAAGGAGAAGAAGAAGAATGTGGTTGTCTCTAAACAAGTTAGTGCAATAATTCAGAGCAGGATTCCAGAGAAGCTACTTAATCCAGGAAGCTTTGTGCTAGATTGCACTATCTCTAGAGGAAGGTTTCCTCGTTATTTTTATGATCTTGGCTCTTGCATCAACTTGATTCCCCATTCTGTTGCTGTAAGACTTGGGATGACTGATTCCAGGCCTACTTGGATTATTCTTCTCTTGGCTGATCATTCAAAGAGAATCCCTAAAGGTATCTTAGAGGATGTTCGGGTTAAGATTGGTGAATGTTTAATTCCAGCTGATTTTGAGGTATTAGCATATGATGAAGAACCTCTAGACCCTCTTATTCTAGGAAGATCTTTCTTGGCTACTTCAGGTGCTTAGATTGATGTGAAAAGCGATCAAATTGCTTTGAATGTGTGTGATGTGGTTAAGATTTTCGACATGGATAAGTCAAGAAGGACAACAACAATAGATGGTCAATCTTTCTCTGTCAAAACTTCCACAGATGATATTGCTGCAACAGAGGCTGCGATGGCCAAACTGAGTACTGAGAATCGATCTGCATAGATGGTGTCAATCGACACCACTACTTGTATCGATCGACACCCACGACAAACAGAACCAGAGTTGTCCAACAAAGCTGCTTTTCGAGTTGGAATCGATCCTATAAGTCCTGGAACTATTATCACTGCACCTCCACCACTCCATCCACCTCCTAAACAGCTACGATACTCACGTTCTCCACCTAAACCTCCTGATTTCATCAATAAGATTTTAAAATTTTCCAAGACTGATTCACGGTTAAGCAAGCCACGAGTTTCTCGTCCAGCGCTTGTTCGTTCTTTTGATGATTCAGAAAAAGGAGTATTCCACCCATACCTAAGTCCCTCCCTGCTGATGTTCCTCACTTCCTAGGCCGTGCTCACACACCAACTGCTTACACACCACCATGGATGATTAGACGTTTTTCCAGGAAGTATTTACTGCCCCCATATGATCCACCTGATGCCTAAACTCAGACACAGTCAAGCTAATGAGTGAAAACAAGCGCTTAGTGAGAGGCAACCCATTTGTATTCGTTTTTCTTTTATTTTTATTTATGTTTTTCATTTTATTTTTTTTCTTTGCCAACTTCGGGTTTGTATGCCACTAGGGACAGTGTCATTTAAGTCTGGGGGCAGTTACTAATTATGATTTTCTTTTTGAGTGTTATTCTTCTTTTTTTTTTGAGTCGTTTTATTGAGTCAAAACATTTTTTGAAAATTATGATCTTTTTCACTAGTTTGTGCCTGGTTAGTTTAATGCTGCAGATTCAAGTCAATCCGACTAATAAAAAATCCTGAGAGTTAATCAATAGACCAGAGGATATCCACGTTTTCAACACAATACGCAAAAGCCTGAGTTAAGTTTGCGCTCTTCACCTCATCATTACGGTTAGTATTCGTAGAACTTGACTCGTCGTTTATACCTGATAATGAGACAAATGTGGAAAAAATAATGGTATTTCTCTCCCTAAAAGATATATAAAAAAAAAGATTGAGATGATTTTCTTTTGGAGTAAAGGGATAGGAAAATTTCCAGTGATCTCATTATTTTACTTAAAGAGGAATGATCACACGAAGGTTGGAAGCAAGGCTAGGAAAATTTCCGATGATACCATTATTCGCCTACACCTTTAAAGCTAAAACAAAAAGAATGATTCAAAAAAGAATAAGTCTGGGGGACAGAATGAGTAGCAAAGAATGTGAAAAAGGTTACTTTATCATGGTATAGTATGTGAATGAGTCTAGAATGTTCTTGAGTACTGATTTTATTGATGAGATTTATGCGATCAAAGCTATAGGATATAGTTGTAAAATTTGGTTTGAATGATCAAGCTAATAGGCTAGAGAAATTGGGATTTTCTATGTTTTCAACCTTCTTCCACGGGTTCGGTTTTTGTGTATTGCTTGAGGGAAAAGCTAAGTCTGAGGGAGTTGATGTAACATGGTTTTTACGGTTTTGAATCATGATATAAGTATGGTTTTTAGAGTCTTTTTGTTATTTCTAGAGTCTTTTCTAGTCTTTTCAGGTTTATGCACGTGTAGGACCAATTTGGAGATTATGGATCATTTTGGAGCAAAACCGAGAAGTTGTGCTACAAGAGCAATCCGGAGACCAATCTTGGTGTCGGTGTCGATCGACACTACCCCCGGTGTCGGTCGACACCAATATCTGACGGCAATTCAATTTCGCGTGTCTTTGTAGTGATGAAGATTTCCAGAATCGCCAAGAACGTTTTCTTATTTTCAAAGAAGTCCCTGCACGTTTTTAAGAACATATATATAGACTTTTAGTGTTTTGTTTTAAAAATCTCATAGATCGCTGATTCTATTGTAATCTTTGGAGCTTGAACCCTTTGAGAGATAATTGGGGAGAGCTCCTCTAAAGAAGATCTTTCTTAACTTTATTATCTTCTTTGTTTTCTTAATGCAATTCTATTCAATCATGTTATTTGTTTCAATCTCTTGTTAGGTTTAGGAATTCTCATTAAGGACTTAGATAAATTAGTAGATCGATTACCTTTTAGGATTAATCTTTAGAGTTCTTCACCTTAAGTTGTTCTTAATGCTAGTTCTAGAGTAGCTAACTAGAACTTGATCTTAGGATAATAGGTTAGATCCGAGATGCGGTTCGGTGCGAACTTTTTGCGCCAAATTATCCGCTTTTACATTTGCACTTCGAGGGATTAAAGATAAAGAGAAGCTTGAAAATTCCTCTTTGTCTCTCTTGAAATCGTCTAAATACACTAAGAAGGCCGGCCATTCGGTTGGGGAAGACACCATCTTCACCAAATCTGAAAAGTCTATATAAAAAACTACTTCTTGATTGTCGGCTCCAATCATACACTTCATCGCCCAGAGAAAAGCTTCCACTTCTGTATGTAGTGGAGAAAGACTTCTTCGGATGTTGGCAACTCCCATAGTTGGCGTCTCTCCATTTGAGGATGTGCAGAACCACCCTGTTCCTGAAAATTTATCAGTCTCTTTCCATGATCCATCCACGAAACACCGATATCCGGAGTAGAGAGTATCATGGGAAAATTCTCTCACTCGAGCTCGAGATTCACTGTTTAAAGAACCATGATTTTCATTCAGAAGCTCTAATTGAGCTAACTGCCACGAATGATCCTCTTTTTCCGCTAAACATAAAACCTCTAATTGGTCTTTATCCACATTTTCAAAGATCTTTTCATTTCTAGCTTTCCAAATATACCAAATTATCCATGGATATGGAGAAGAGTCTACCTCTGAAGGAATTCTCCAAAAAAGGTGATCCAAATTTGCGTAAATTGAGGCCGTAGAGAAAATTCCCGGAACCGTAGGAATCTGAGAAAGTGCCCAAATTTGTCTCGCTGGGTGGCATTCAAAAAGTGTATGGTTAATTGATTCCTCTATCGCACCGCATCTGCCACATCCTGTTTCACAATTTATTCCTCTTTTCCTCAGATTTTCTGTAACCGGTACACAACCCGATAAAATTTGCCACAGAAAATGACGTAACTTAGGCGGACACTGCACCTTCCAAGTATATGCTTTTAGAGATTTAAAATCCGGGCCAAAAACGATAAATTGCCTTCCAAATTCTCTAGCCGCGCCGTATGATAACCAGATTTAACTGTGTATTTTCCGGATATAGAGAAATGCCACCCGAGGGTATCCTCCATAGGTTGCGCACCCAAAGGCAGGGCACTAATCAACGCGACATCTTCCGGATCAAAGAGCTCTTGCAAGAGATCAATGTTCCAAAAATTCGACCGACTGTCGATAAGATTTTTGACTTTCAAAGATGGGTCAATAATTGAACCATTACTTTCTGGTCTCGGGAATTGAGTTGGAATCCACGGGTCCTCCCAAACTGAGATGGACACCCCAGAACCGACTCTTTTAATAAGTCCTTTATTAACCAGAGATCTAGCTGAACATATACTCCGCCATCCATATGATGGGGAGTATGACTTTATATTTTCCAAAGGATTGGATTTCCAAAAATACCGCCCTTTAAAAACCTTTGTGAAAAGAGAATCTGGAACCGTAATCAACCGCCATAATTGTTTTGCTAATAAGGCTGAATTAAAATCGTCTACATTCCGAAATCCTATTCCGCCTTCTGATTTACTGTTACACAGTTTATTCCATGCCATCCAGTGCATACCTCTAGAATCACCATTTGAACTCCACCAAAAATTAGCAACTGCACTAGTTAGTTTAGAAGTGATTGTTTTTGGTAGTCTGAAGCACGACATAACATAAGTTGGTAGTGCCGCAGCTACCGATTTAATCATCACTTCTTTCCCACCTTTTGATAAAACTTTGGCTGACCATCCATTTATTCTAGTCTGTAATCTATCTCTAACCAACGAGAAATTTTTTGTCTTCGAACCACCTAGACTTTCCGGCAACCCGAGATAAGAACCCATACCACCGATGTTAGTGATACCCAAGGTAGATTTAATTTCTTCCTTGATATCATCATCTACCTTATGCCCAAACTGAATTGAAGATTTTGAAAAATTTATCTGTTGACCCGAAACCGCTTCATATTTCTTTAAAATCCCCAAAATTACCCCACATTGATCCTTGTTAGCCTTGCAAAAAAATAAACTGTCATCCGCAAATAACAGATGTGAAACCGAAGGGCTGGCTGTTGCTACTTTGATACCCGTAATTAATTTTTCTCGTTCCGTTTTCCGAATATTCGCAATTAGCACCTCTGTACAAAGGATGAATAAATAAGGAGAAAGCGGATCTCCTTGTCATAATCCCCTCTCTGGTACTATTAATCCTCTAGGTTGTCCATTAAGGAGAACTCTATATTGGACGGTTGTAATACATCACATTATCCAGTTAATCTATTTTTCACAGAAACCCAATTTTCTTAATACCTTCTCAATGAAAATCCATTCCACCCTATCATAAGCCTTGCTCATATTAGTTTTAATAGCCATAAATTTTCCTTTACAAGATGGGTTACTTCTCAAACCGTGAAACATCTCTTGAGCAATAAGAATATTATCTGAAATCAATCGTCCTTCAACAAAGGCTGATTGTGTTTCCGAAATCAGTTTTGGTAGAACCGTCTTAAGTCTTTGGCAAAGAATCTTCGATATAATTTTATAACCAACATTGCACAAACTTATAGGCCGTAATTCCGTCATCCGTGTTGGTCCTTCCATTTTTGGAATCAGACATATATTTGTTGTATTTAACCGTTTATCGAAAATTCCATCCTCTAAAAAAGAGTTGACCAGAAAAAGAAGATCTGTTTTAATAGTAGCCCAAGCCTTCTGAAAAAATAAGGCTGTCATACAATCTGACCCTGGCGCTTTCTCCAGATGCATCATAAACAAAGCCACTCTCACCTCACACTCCGTTGCAGGTGCCGTTAGAAATTCATTAACCTGGTCTCTAATCAGATTTTGAACTTCTGCCAAAGATTCCTCGAAAGCCTCAAGCTTAGTTGTAGTAAATAATTCCTTAAAATAAGATACTGCTATATTTTGAATATGTTTATCCTCTGCAGATCAAATCCCGTTTTCATCATGTAACCCTGTAATTCGATTCCTTGCCCGTCGCTGTTCCGTTAGAGCATGAAAGTACTTTGAGTTATTATCCCCTAATTACATCCAAAAGCTCCTACTTTTCTGATGCCAATACAATTCCTCATCTCGATAAGCCTCTTTCAACCGAATTGTTAATTCCGTAATCTCCTCCCGTGTTCTACTATCATCTCTTTGCGCCACATGTAATTCTGATTTTATTTCCTCAATCGTTTGCCGACCATAAGGAGTTAATTCTCTCCGCCATTGCGAAATATCCCGCCTACAATTAATCAATTTTTCCACAAACTTCCCCTCTCCTAATTCCGTATCAACATTCCAACCATTTGAAATTGCCTCTAGTAAACCTTCCTTCCCAATCCATCTCTTGTCAAACCTAAAACTTTGTTTCCCACGTGGTATTTTATCCGCAATCGTAGCTATCACCGGTGCATGGTCGGAAGCTACCATTGGTAAATATTCAACGAAAGAATTGCAGAATAATTCATGCCAATTCATTCCAGCTTAAAACTTTCATTTATCAACCTTTGGTTTAGGTGGGTTGCGTCCACCCGTTAAACCCTTCACTGCGCCATGGTGCGTCGGGTTATAATCTTCAAACATGTTTTTAATGCTAGTCTAATTTTAGAAATTTACAGATGAGAGTCGGAACTTCCTGCTGTTAGGTTTAGTTAGTTAGTGCAAGCGAGAGCTGGTTGGCTATACATTAGCGATTTGAGTTCTAGAACGGTTCGATAATAAATCCTAATTAATTTGCTAGATCTACTATTTATTTATTTCTTGAGAAATTCCCTAGGCCTGACGTTTTCCTCATCTGAATTTACAACCAATTTTAATTATTTTTTTATTTTTAATTTTCCTTATTTTCTGTTTAACTTAATTCAAAACATGTTGGTCTATTATGTGAACACGTGAGCTTTGTAGAATTCGACCTAAAGTGCTACACACGATATCTTATTTGAGAGAGTAGTCTTAGATCTAATTTGACTCACATCAGTCTGTCTTCTCATTCTCTATATAGTGGTGCCATTTTGGTTTGTCTTCACTCTATGTTTTCGTCAAAGTTAGTATTCCATTTGAAAATTTTCCTGTAAATTATTAGGGTTTCAAAATCATTAGTATAAAACATGGGCTGTGGAACTTTTAAAAAAAAAGAAGAGAAGACAAAAGAAGAAGAAGATACGGTGAAGGTGAAAAAGACTTCCAAAATAGTTTATTTCTAGGGTTCCTTATATTGTTGTTCTATTATATATACCATTATTTAGTTCTGGGATATTTTTTCTCATGTACCTTATGAAATTATTTGGTCTTTGTTTCACTTTTTAGAAGAAATTCTCAACAAGTTTACTTTCAAGCTTCTCATATTTCAATGTTCGTAGAGTTTCCTTTTCAATTTAAAAAATGTTTCTAGATTTTTCTTAAGAATATGTACTTCAATTTTTTTTAAATAACATTATATGCTATAATCTGTTATGTCTGTTAATGCATCTTTCATTTACGAAAATTATGTTGATTAAAAAATAAAATTCTGACATAGATAATGTTTTTTAGGTTTTTTTGACTTGAATGTACGAGAGTGACGAAGTATGTGCCATAGTTGAGAAGCCTCCAACAATGTTCAGTCCCTCCGTAGTTCCTAACAAGGTTAGTACTCTCCCAAATTTTTTTTATGAAATCCCACTACTCAGCATATTTATGTGCTTATCATTTTCAGCAAGAGGAAAGAAGTAGGATATTTGGGAAATAAAATTAAAAACCTTAGTCCAAATATGCAAAGCTATAAGGTTTTGACTAATGTTTAGCATTTTTTGGTAGACGGTTGGGCTGCAATAACCTAATATCTTCAATGATGGTAATGGAGGGGAACTGAATATGTTGAGTGGACTGAGGGCATATACATCATTCAAACCCAACAACTATTGTTCCAAGACAAGGACATGGATGGTATTGATCAGTTGCTCGATATTCCAACAGTGAAGAATGAGTCAATGACGGTGCTTACGAAGGACCTATTAACAAGGGTACCAAAAACCCTAATTAAGGCTTGGAAACCAGCAACAAAGCTACACCTAAGCTTGATAGGTCTTACGTCTTTTCCACTATTGATAGCTTTTGTTGTGTGCATTTCTAATAAATTAACAACGGTGGCTAAAGAAAGCTGATATCCCTTCTCGACCGTCTTCCTCATTAATTTTTTCTCTGAAGGGGAACTGGTGTTTTTTTTTCACTGTGTCAGATGAGCTAGAAATCAGTGAAGATGAGGCTAGAAGATTTGAATGGGTAGCAGAAATTAAACTACTAGATTAATGATGATTGTGAAGTCAAAGTCAGATGCTTTTAACTAACCATGCAAGACAAAGATGGTAAAGTACAAGCTTCCTTATTTGCTCATCCTTATGAATCATTGTATGTTTACAAGCAGATAATACTTTTGCCAATTTTTAGATTTTGTTTCCCAAATTTCCTCAATCTTAAGCAATACCCTTGCTTATGATCACTTTAACGTTTATAATTAATGTTTCAATACTCTTTGAGTTTCTAATATGAGTTCTTTCTTAGACTAACATTTATATATATGCTATTAGTGTGAGTTTGAATGTCGCCAATTCTAGCATTCGGAGGTAATCGAAACAAAGAGAGATGATGGTTGTGTTAATGATGATGTAATGTGTAAACGACTATTTTTGGGTGCTTTTCAGCCACGGCCATAACCGTAAGGAATCATAGTAACCTAGAGTTATATCGTTTCACCGAATAACCAATATTTAAAATCTAAAATGTAAACCCCACATTATTTTGTAGTTTTGTTATTTTCTAAGTCAAACTTGACATGTCAGATAAAGATACCCTGAACAAGAATAATGAAGGTAACGTTCAAGCGCATTTGAGCAAGAACAAGTTGGCCGGATGGATCTAATAGAAAAGAAGTAAACAAGAGACATATTCTAATGAGTCATGGAGGAGTAAGGCGATCTAGCTAAAGCAACTCAAAGTTATATAAGTTTTTGTTAATTAAAATGTTAGATACAATATCACATGAACTTTTGCTGTTTTAACTAAGTTAAAAATATCGATTATCATATATACCGGGTGTAGCCCGGATTAATCCCTAGTATAAAGAGAAGAAATAAATAAAGAAACTCTAGAACTCGAATCACAGCAATGTTATAAATTTACTTTAGTAGCATTGATTACTTATATCTAAGTACCTCAATTACTCCACTCTGGTAGGTAATCACGTAATTAGAAATGCAGCTAGGTCATGTTCGATCTGTTCAGAGGAACACATAATGTAACATCCCCAATCTCAAGAGATGTGCTATTTATTTTATTAAAATGATAAGGTCAGCCATTAAACCCATGTAGTCTAAAAATCCAAAAACGACAAGGATTTGGTCGTTTCTATGTGGCCATTTATCTGTATAAGGGTAAACATTTCCATTTTCATGGATAAACATAACCTAAGCCGCCAAGGGAAACAAAAGAAAGTGACAAGAGGTTTGGAGAGGAAGTTCTGGCCGAGATTGGAGAGAAAGAATCAAATCAGAGGTGAAGAAACAAAGAAAGAAGGAAAGAAGAAGAGAAGACGAGGCCACAAGAAAGAGAAGAGGAGAGAGTATGTCACTTGAACCTCAGCAGAGGACCACCACAACCAACGTGTGTCACTGGAGGTCCTCCGTTGTCACCGGAGTAACCGTATTTCAAAACAGATCATGAAAGGAAGAAAGAAAAGGAATAAGGGTTGTAACAAGTTGAGATATTGGAGAGAGATTTCCCGTCTGACCAGAACGATTTAGCTAACTATAAAGCCATTTTTGTAAAGTTGACGTTGTGAAGAATCCATAGCCACAGACCGAGCTTGAATCAGGGTTATATTCATGAAGTTGTGCACATTGCTTTATGCACAAGAAACCAGTGGTCCTGTCAAAACTGGTGAAGTCTGAAACCCTCGAAATCAGTTCTGATGCAGCATATTCATAGAAACGTAGGAGGCTCATCTTATGTCCGATCTGGCTGAAACTTTGTGGAGTTATTCATGGTACTACATGCTACAGATTCAACTGTTGGATGCACTACAAGAATATGACGCATTTATAGCATAAGAATATAGCAATTAAGGCTGTTTTGCTATGATTAACAAACACCGTAATATGTTATAGCGTTTGGTAAATTTAAAACGCTATAATTTATTACTCGGAGAAATAAAAGGACGCGGGTCAATGTTTTTAGAATTAGGTTTGATATTTGATAGCACTTTTTTTGATTAAACGCTATTGAATCTATTAGCGGTAAACGATTAAAATGCCCGCCTGTTGGGAAAAAAATATTGTGGGAAAAAATTTGCCTAAGGCACAATTAGACTCTTCACTGTTTAGACTCTTCACCTAAATTTCTTCATCTCTCTCGATTCGACACTCTCTCGATTCTTCATCTCTCTCGATTCTTCATCTCTCTCTGTAAATCTCTCTCTGTTCTCGACTCTCCATCTCTCTGTTACGTACTCGACTCTCCATCTCCATCTCTCTGTTACTCGACTCTCCATCTCCATCTCTCTGTTACTCGACTCTCCGCCTTCTTTTCTCAGTTAATCGAGTCTCCATCTCTCTTCTCACTCGATTCTCCATCTCTCAGTCACAGATCTGGTCGTACATTGTAAAGGTTAGGGTTTTGAAAATCGATTTGGGGTTTTGTTTGTGAAATTATCATATTTGAGCTTCAATTTGGGGTTGTAATCGTTTTAGGGTTTTGTTTTAAGGTACTCAGAGTTGCAGAAGCTTTCAATAGCCGTTTCTAGAAGCTTTCGGTGAATCAACAGGTATGTAATTGAAGGTATTTCGATGTTTTGCATGTTATTGTTTTGATTTGTTTTAGTGTAATAGCCGTTTCCAGAAACTTGCTTGTGTGTTGGTTTCAATCTTGCATGTGTGTTGGTTTCGAATTGAGCAACTGTTTTGAATTGATTTAGTGTTTCTCTTTGTTATTTTCATACTGTTTTGTTAAAACTAAACTTGTTTCTCTTTGTTAGTCATGAAAATTGAGCTACTGTTTTGTCAAAACTAAACTTGTTTTCGAAATCAACATCTGTTAAAACAAAACTTTGTTAAACTAAACAAAGTATTTTGCTACTTTGTTCTTTGTATATATGCCACTATATTATAAGAAACAAAGTATTTTACTACTTTGTTCTTTGTTATGTATGTGTTTGCTCTTTGTTTCTGAGAAGTTATATATATATATATGGTTGCTCTTTGGTCTAAAATATATAATATATCATATATATGGGCTTGGAGATTGGTGTTGTTGTAAAATGGATAAGTCTTGGGTATGGCTGCCAAGGAATAGCATCGAGTATGAGAAAGGAGCAACTACATTTGTTTATTCATCAGCGAGGAGTTTGGGAGATCCAAAAGAAATGTTCTGTCCATGTAAGGATTGCCGGAATCTGTGTCATCAACCAGTAGAAAGAGTTTTGGAGCATCTAGTTATTAAGGGAATGGATCAGAAATACAAAAGAAATGAATGCTGGAGTAAGCATGGGGATATAAGGACTGATAAATCAGATGCTGAGCCCAGAAGGGAGTTTGAAGCTTTTGACCTTATTAGAACAGCTTTTTATGATGGAGAAGACCATTCTGATTCTCAGAATCAGAATGGAGATGATAGTCAGGAGGCAGAAACAAAAGAGGAATCTGATTTTAGGAAGAAGCTAAAGGAGGCTGAAACTCCACTATACTTTGGATGTCCCAAGTATACAAAGGTGTCTGCAATCATGGGGCTGTACCGCATCAAAGTGAAGAGTGGGATGTCAGAGAATTACTTTGATCAACTTTTGAGCTTAGTGCATGATATGCTCCCTAGAGAAAATGTGCTTCCAAAATCAACAAATGAGATCAAGAAATTCTTGAAGGTGTTTGGTTTTGGATATGAAACCATTCACGCCTGTAAGAATGATTGCATTCTATACAGAAAGGAGTATGAGCTCAAAGATAGCTGTCCAAGATGCAGTGCTTCAAGATGGGAAAGGGATAAGCACACGGGTGAAGAGAAGAAGGGAATTCCAGCTAATTTACTTAGGTACTTTCCAATCAAAGATAGATTCAGGTGAATGTTTAGATCCAAGAAAATGGCTGAGGATTTAAGGTGGCATTTTAATAATGCAAGTGAAGATGGTACAATGAGACATCCAGTAGACTCACTTGCTTGGGCTCAAGTGAATAATAAATGGCCAGAGTTTGCTGCTGAACCAAGAAACCTTAGATTAGGTCTTTCAACTGATGGGATGAACCCATTCTCTATTCAGAATACTAAGTATAGTACCTGGCCTGTTTTGCTAGTTAACTACAACATGGCTCCAACAATGTGTATGAAGGCAGAGAATATTATGCTAACACTGTTGATACCTGGACCTACTGCACCAAGCAATAACATTGATGTATATCTAGCACCATTGATAGATGACTTAAAGGATCTGTGGAGTGAAGGTATTCAGGTGTATGACTCCTTCTTAAAGGAAAATTTCACTCTTAAAGCTATGTTGTTGTGGAGTATCAGTGACTATCCAGCCTTAGGGACCTTAGCTGGTTGTAAAGTGAAAGGAAAACAAGCTTGTAATGTCTGTGGGAAGGATACACCATTTAAGTGGTTGAAGTTTAGTAGAAAACATGTGTATTTGAGCAATAGGAAGCGACTCAGTCCAGGGCATCATTACAGGCGTAGAAGAGGCTGGTTTGACAACACTATAGAGGAAGGGACACCAAGTAGAATTCAGACAGGAGAAGAAATATTTGAAATACTCAAAGATTTCAGAAATGATTTTGGGAGACCTTTGGAGAGAAAGAGTAAAACGAAAAGAACAGACTTGGAAGAAGATGATATGGTTTCTCAAGATGAGTATGATGAAGACACTGATCAATGGAGATGGAAGAAACTCTCTATTCTTTTTCAATTACCTTATTGGAAGGTAAATTCACTTAACAGTTTCCTTACCTTTGTTAGCAGTGCCAATTAGTAATGACTTGTTTTTTTTTTGTCTTAGTATTTGCCTGTGCGTCACAACATTGATGTGATGCATGTGGAGAAGAATGTGTCTGATGCCTTAGTGTCAATTTTGATGCAAAATGCCAAATCAAAGGATGGCTTGAAAGCACGCAAAGATTTGGAAGATATGGGGATTCGTAGTAACTTGCATACACAGTTAAGAGGAAAGAGGACATACTTACCTCCTGCTGCTTATTGGTTGTCTAAGGAAGAGAAAAGGAGATTCTGTAGTAGGCTAGCCAGGTTTAGAGGGCCTGATGGATATTGTGCCAATATCTCAAATTGTGTATCTGTTGATCCACCAGTCATTGGTGGATTGAAGTCTCATGACCATCATGTGCTTCTTCAAAACTTGTTACCTGTTGCTTTGAGAGGGTTGCTTCCTAAAGGACCTAGAGTTGCTATAAGTAGATTATGCAACTACTTCAGCAGGTTGTGTCAGCGTGTTATTGACCCTGAGAAGCTAATCACATTGGAGTCTGAATTAGTTGAGACACTGTGTCAGCTTGAAAGATATTTTCCTCCATCTCTGTTTGATATCATGTTTCATCTACCAATACATTTGGCTAGAGAAGCTCATCTTGGTGGACCAGTACACTTTAGATGGATGTATCCATTTGAAAGGTAGTATCTTACCTTATAGTCTCTGTTAATTTGTAATGACTGTGTATGATAAATTTGATGACATATTTTCTGTCTTATTGTGTTCTAGGTACATGAAAACTCTAAAGGCTTATGTGAAAAACTTTGCAAGGCCCGAAGCATGTATGGCTGAGGGATACTTAGCTGGAGAGTGTATGGCCTTTTGCTTGGAGTTTCTACAGAATTCCTTATCATTACCAGAAGCAGTCAACCGCAATGAAGATGTTGAGAGTAATTCACTGATCCTTGAGGGCAGGACACTGCAGAAAGCTACTCAAGTGACACTTACTAGTAAAGAGAGAGAAATAGCTCATAGATATGTTCTGATGAACATGGCTGTTATGGATCCATACATTAAGTAAGTATAACCCATTTCTGTTATTTTATTATTTGATTTAAATGATCTGTAAAATACTTCTTCTTTGAACTGAATACAGCTTGCATTTAGAGGAACTGCAAGCTACTAATGCCAGATGTATGAGCAATGAAACTCTACTATGGAAGATGCATGCAGATCAGTTCTTAGAGTGGATAAAGGAGAAGGTGAACATATTTGCTTTTAATTTCATAAGTATATATAATACTATTATTAACTGACTTGTTTTTAATGTTTATAGATCCCTACAAACTCAACAGAGCATTCAACGCAACTGAGATGGTTGGCCTTTGGACCAAGACATATTGCCCAGACATACAAGGGGTTTGTCATTAATGGACATAGATTTCATACAGATGACATGAAAAGGAAAACTCAAAACAGTGGAGTCACATATGAAGCATTCTCAATGTGTAGATCCAGTGCCAAGGATACTAGACTACAGGCTGATATAGTTACATACTTTGGAGTAATAAAGGAGATCATTCTGTTGGACTATCATATGTTTCAGGTCCCTATATTCAAGTGTCATTGGGCAAACAAAGGGAATGGAGTGAAAGAAGAAGATGGATTCACTCTTGTGAATCTTCATTTGAACCAATCTGCATTTCTTCAGGATCCATACATTCTGGCAGCCCAAGCAAAACAGGTCTTCTATTCCAGAGAAGATGACTTTTCACCTTGGTATGTAGTAATGAAGGCGCCACCAAGAGGATACCATGAGTTGGAGACAGAAGAGGAGTTTGCTGCAGCAACAATAGTAACCCAGGATAATGTAGAATTAGGGAATGAGTCTGATGATGAGAGTTTCTATGTTAGGAATGACTGTGAAGGTGTCTTAGTAATGGAGTAATAGAAAGATTTGAATGTTTTGATTCTGATTTGTTTCTTGAATATATTTTGCTTGGTAAGTCATCTTCTTTGTTATCATTTTGTGGTTTTAGTTGTTTTGATATGTTTGGTGTGTTTCAGGTAAACAGGTATGTCTCCTAAAGTTAAGAAAACCATGCCTCGCCGGAGTAAGCGTAAGCAAGGCATTGAGCTAAGTTCTGAAGTTGGATTACAAGTGCACAGAAGAAGCAAGAAGAATGTTACACAGAAGGTTGACATTGGTGAGCAAGAACATGAAGAGAATCTTGCAGAAAAAGTTCAGATTGAGCAGCAGGAGCATGAGAGTGTTGCACAGGAGCATGAGAGTGTTGCAGAGGAGACTGTAGCTGATGTTCTTGGTTCTGACTTGGCTGCAGAGGAGCAGGAAATTGATGAACAAGCTGATGAGGAGGATACACAACCAAATGATGAAGAAGTTCATCAACCTGTACATGAAGACATGGGTCCAGAGGAAGCTGCAGCTGGTGAAGAAGAACAGGTGCATCATGCCACTGAAGAAACTCAAAGCCAGCAATCAGTGAGCAAGAAGAGGAAAACAAGAGGACCAACAAGGATGCGTAAAATTGCTAAACAACATGATGAAAAGGTAGAGGTTGAATTTACTTCTATTGGTGAACATGTAGGGATTGGATCTGTGACACTATCATCATTCCTTGGTCCTCTTGTGAGAGAGCATGTACCTGTTCTTCTGGATGATTGGAGGCACCTATCTGATCAGACTAGGGACACATTATGGGAAGAAATACAGGTATATCTTATCCAACTAATTTAACTTATTCTTTTTCAGTGTTTGTGTATGACATTTTAGCTTTTTTTGTAGGGGAGGTTCAATTTGACAGAAGATTGGCAAAAGGATTGTGTTTTCAAGCAGATGGGTTATGTTTGGAGGGCTTCTAAGTCTAAGCTAACTGCTAAGGTGCGAGCTGTAAAGAGCAAAGCACAATTACTTAAGCTAAAACCAAGCAATATAGATTCAGTGTCAGCTTGGAATGCTTGGGTGAAGAACAGAAACACCAGTGCCTTCAAGGTTCAGTATGATTGTCTTAAAATAGTTATTGACTAATTCAAATATTTGACTAACTCCACTATACTTTTGTAGGAAATAAGTGAGAAGTACAGGAAGTTGAGGCAGGCCCAGATTCCACACACCACCAGTCGCAAAGGGATGAACCGCCTAGCTCATGAGATGGTATATGTCTACTCTCTGTTAAATAAGTTTGGTAATGATGAGAGTTTCACTAATGACTATCTTACTTGATAGAAAAAAAAGAGTTCAAACCCAAAACTTGTGACAAGAAGCAAGGTTTGGGTAGCAGGTCATACACACTCAGATGGGAGACCAGTAAGGCCTGAATTTGCAGAGACTATTGTGAGTTATTAAGTTCACTATCTTTTTTTTTCTATTGAGAGACTTGCTTTATGTTGACATTCTGGTGTTATTAGGAAAAAATTAAATCGATTGACAGTGAAATGGGCTCCTCATCAACAACAAATCTCAAAGAAGATGCTGTTAGTCAAGTTTTAGGAAAAGACAAGCCTGGAAGACTTAGAGGAATGGGCAGAGGGGTTACTGCAACTAAGTTAGCATTCATGTTAGCTAGAGACTCTCATGTGGAGAAGCTAGAAGCTTCACAAGCTGATTTACGAATAAAGCTTGAGGAATTGCAGGATGTACTGACTGGCTTAACTGGGAAAAAGGTAAGTTAAAACTAAACACTTGTGTTCTATGAAGCAAAATTATATGTTATTGAACAATGTCCATTGATTCTTGTCAGGACCAGTGTGAAGAGGTATCTAAATCAGAGGCTAGTGATCATAGTAAAGGTGTTAGATGCCAGCTTCTTGATTGGTGTTCAGAGGATGATGTTGTTGTAGGAGAAGGGGAATTCTGCTCAGCTGAACAATGGTACAAGATTGGTCGTATTCCACTTGGTCGTCATGCTGCGGCTGTTATTGTGAAGTCAGTGTCTGATGAAACAGCCTCTCTATGGAGACCTACACCATCTGTATTCTTACTTGGTGGAGCTTTGGGGACCAAGATTGCATGGCCTTTTGATAAGATCATTCTAGACAATGATGCAGACTCTCCTATTGAGAATAAGACTGCAGGATCCTCAGTAAGGTTTTCTTTCCTTTACTTGTCAAATATCAGTATAATATATAAGCTTAATCAATTATTATTTATGAATCATTAGGCTACAGATCGATCTCACACAAAAATCCTCATACTTGATTGGAATTTGGCTGACTCTGTGGTTGCTGAGGGAAGATTGTGTTCAACTGACAAGGACGAAATGGTCAACAATATGCCTCTTGGTCATTCTGCTGGAATTGTTAATGTTGAGAAAGTGTTTAACAAGAACGCATATCTGTGGAGACCTAGTCCGGGAAAGTTTTTGATGAAGGATGTACTACATGAGAACATCGCATGGCCTCTTCAGAGTATACAATTTGTGAATTCCTCACCAAGGAATGAATCAGCAGCAGCAAATAAAAGACCATCTCCTCCACTGGTAAATTTTTTGAACTTTTTACTTTAAGTGAATTGATGAATGATGGATTTAAGTAATTTTTGATTTTTGCTTATTGTAGAGCTTAAGTAACAGCACTGGTAGCACTGGTAGCAAATCAATCAAGAAGAAATGCATCTTGTTAGATTGCAAAAACTCCAGGGAAAAAGTAGCAGAAGGAAGAGTATGTCCATCTAATCCATCTGACACAGTCCATCATATGCCTCTTGGTGCCAATGCGAGCAAGGTTTGGGTAGAAGTGTCCAAGGTTGGAGATGCAGCTGTGTGTGGAGACCAAACTCTGAAATTCAAACCATTGCCGATGCAGTAGTTAGTATGGTGGCTTGGCCTAATGATAAAATCATGTTTGTCTAAATTGTTTGAGTACCAACATTGTTATTTTGGTGAATTCAGTACTTGCTAAGGCATGATCATGTAATTTGACATGTTTATCTAATATGAATTTCATTTTGTCGTTTTAAATCTGTTTTATATAATCTTAATTTGTAAATAATTTGATCAAAACAGAATTGAAACTGGAAATGGATGGTCAAATATTGCACCAAAACAAAATGCCATAAATTGAAACAATTGCAGTTTATTAACTGCTATTGTCATTTTATATGTAGCAAAATAAATATGCTGTCAATAGTAGTATTTAATATCGAATATTAACCGCTATTATATTATTAATTATAGCATAAAGAAAAGCGCTGTAATAACTAACTTTATGGTAGCATAACGAAAAACCGCTATAATATGTCTCCGACCTATTATGACGGGCGATGATAGAGCGCTTGTTAAAACGCTACAGTAGAATTATATAGCGTTATTTGGGCGCTACAGATGCTTCATTTTCCTGTAGTGATGGAGTTTTCAACGGTTAGTTTCTGATTTATTCATGCGTTTTTGAGATGGTTTGGTAAAGAGCAAATTATGATAAGATTTATTGTTTGCTTGGTAAAATGAGATTGGATGAGCTGAAGCTCTGTAGGAGCATTTATGAGGCATGGATCTATGTTTCGGTTGAAGGAGAACTAATCGTGAAATCCGTATTCGAACCGTAATCTTTCCAATAAGTTAAGACTAAGGTGAGGGTGGTAATTGCGGAAACACAAAGGTTATTTTCTAAGCATGTTCTTCATAAATTGTTTGTATAGGCTTAGAAACTACGTGCTTTTTGTGACATGGTATTAGGAATGACCACGGTTACGTTTATTGCGGTTACGGTTTATTAACCTCCGGTTACGGTTATAAAATTTCTCTAACCGTAACCTTAACCGTTATATATACGGTTAAAACGGTTACGGTTAAATACGGTTACGGTTACAATGGTTACGGTTAAATACGGTTACGGTTATTTAATTATTACGATACAGTTAATATCAAAAACAAAAGCTTAGGTATTTTTAACCTTTAGAATAAAATTTTTAATGATGATATATCAAATAATATTTATTTTACAATATATATTATATGTGATTATATACTTTAATATTTATAGTTAATTAGCTATTTTGTTCTGTTAAGTAAACCAACGAATAACTAAATCAATGGTAATAGTTATAATGATTGAGTTATTGTTTTATTGACAATACGTATTCCAAACAATACTATAGAAAGGATGTTATGAGAATTAAGAAACGATTACAGGAGTAGAAATAATAACTTGTAAATTATTTATGATTTGATTTGAGGAAAATGAGTAGTGGACGAGTGGAGTGGTTTAAATTTAGTAGTGGGCGCATTGAACCATTTAAGGCACTGTTTTAGTTAAATAATTATGGATTTTAGGTTTTAACTGCACGGTTAACTATGCGGTTAACCGCACGGTTTACCGTACGGTTAACTAACGGTTTTTATACGTTTACGGTTAATTAACGGTTACGGTTAGTATATTTTTTAACCGTAACTAATCTATTTTTACGGTTAACGGTTACGGTTATTAACCATTTTATACGGTTACGGTTGAGAAACGGTCCGGTTACGGTCTGAAATACGGTTACGGTTAGCTTTTGGTCATGCCTACATGGTATGATGATTTGATGTATGATATGTAGACTATATATATAACATGATGATAGAATATGAGTTAGTGTGATGGAGGCACGAACCTGAGATTGGTTTCGTGTATTCTGATGGGCGAACCAGGGATTGGTTTCGTACCTGGTAATTGGGCGAACCTGAGATTGGTTTCGTGCCAAGTGATTAGATGAGCCTGGGATTGGTTTCGTGTCATGGTAAGCCGATGGGATTTCGGTTAAACGATATTGTTGACGATTTTTGTATATGTCTGAGTAATGTAGGAATATGTGTTTTTTTGGACGTATGTTTGAGAATGTGGAGTCTGATTCTATGCTATACACAGATTGTTGATTGTGATTAGAATTTTGCTATTGTGTTCACCCTTTTTATCTTTTTCCTCCGGTTAATAAGCTTTTTAAGACGTGGAACAAGTTTTATGACTGGTGAATGTTTAAAGAAATAAGCGTTTTGGCGGAGACCAGAATGAACAACACGTTTTCTTGGCCTATAAGGCGGGACGGATGTTACCCATAACTTAACTTTTACTAGTTATGAGTTTCATGATTCAACACTTTTGCGGTTCAATCTACATTGGTTAAGTTAGCAAGGTGCGCAGTCAAGCAATCATCAGGAAGGTTGCGAGCATTGGAGGCAAGGCCAAGAGTTATTTCCCACGGACACGGGTTTTTTGGATGCATCCATGATCTTCTCTTGGTGCGGCTGTGTCTTGCCTGCATAAAATGTGTTTACTAAAACTCTGCATATCTTTTGATTGGACCATCTTATCTTCTCCACACCACTTGGAATGAAATCTAAACAGTTGAAAGATTTCCATCCGATGTCAAAGTCTTGACGCTGGAAGCTGTCCAATCTCCAAAATACATAGTTTGTATCACTTTTTTATCTTTTTTTTCCTAATAACCTCTAAAGACTCTTGAGATTAGAAAATACTTGAAAACACCTTTAAATCACAAAAATAATGCCAAACACTTATTAAAATCATAAGAAAACCATAGTCAAAACGTGTAAAATAATGATGTTATCACTTGGGTCAACAAACGAGGCTATAATATGATGTCAATTCTTATGGGTTTCCAAATTAAAAGTAATTGTTAATGAATGTATTTCTCATGTCTCTTCTATACTAGGGTTGTTCCTTTAAATTTCCAATGTGAAATCGTAACAAAACTACACAGTAAATAGAGCATTTACTTCCTTACTAATATTTGTTTGAAATAGACTTTCGATCACTCCCGCTTAGTTCTTCTGTGGCTTAGATCTGCAAGATGGATGACTGGATGATTGAGAAGAGGATAGATCAAGCCATGGAGAGGAACGTGAAGCTGCCGCCGCCGCCTGTTGCTGCTCCAGCCGTGACGGACATGCCAAACCTGAGGTAGGATGTGATCTTTAGACGCTCTGCATGTTTCTAGAACTAAGTGTAATGGAACATTAAGGTTGTGTATAGATAGCGAGATTGGTTGCTACCCAGATTGCTAGATGGTAAAGCATGGTTGTTGAGATTGATTGATTAAAGCATGATGATTTTTTAGAATGGAGTTGGGTCGACGAGTCCTGAGTAAGTGGCAAGGGACGAGGGGTCGTTTGACCTGAATTTAGTGATGCACATCATGAATGATTGAGTAAGTAGACATGATGAGATTGTTTTTTTTCGTATGTGTGACATATTCTCTAATATCGTTAGTGTAGTGATCCTCGTTTAAGGGTTAATGATCGTACAAGGAATGATCATGGGGAGATCAAAAGAACCTAGAAAGAAGATGGAAACAACTACGGATGGAAAATAAAAAAGATTGGGCGAGCAAAAATCAAGTAAGGTCGAGGAACATGAAAGATGATCGACGGAACTCATACCGCGGGCGAGAGTGATCGACGGGCCTCCAGACCTTAAGGTTACCTATCGACCATCAGATGATTCTGTATAGAATTCTTCGACCAATTCCGACTTTTATCCGACCAAAATGTAATTTAAGGCTGATCGGGCGAGGGTTGAACGAGAAAAATATCGATTAGGCGTAAGTTGATCGAGGAAATTATAAACGGACAAGAGCGGGTCGTACCGCAGTACGTACATGCACGACCACCGGACATTATTGACCAAGCCGTTGACCCGTTGACCAAGCCGCTGCTCCGTTGACCAGTTGACCAGCTAAGTTTGGAGGAGTGATGAAAAAGAGTTATTAATCAAAGTAAGGAGAGACGAAGATGGTGATCATGGATCAAAAAGATGGTGAGTGTCAGCTAGGACCTAGTGTAAGTTGATGTTAGAAGGGATATCGGAATGGATGAATGAAGACAAATAGATCGAGGCAAGTAAAAGAGATGGAGTGAATGGTCGAGATCAAATATCAAGAGAGGAATGATAAAAGAAACTAGAATTGTGATCAAAAACGAGATGAAAGAAAGAACAAAGGTAGATTGGGATCGAGAAATCATAGGATGGTAGCAAGCTGAAAAAAGAATATACCAAGGAGGGAGTAATTAATCGAAAACAATATGAGACCAAGGGAGAAAGATCAAGAGAATGTTCTTACTAAGATGATGTGGAGAGGAAAAATCGAGCTTAACGATCAAATGGTGTAATAGGGATCCGTAGAAGCGAGTAATGTTCTGAGAAGAACCTTGTTGAGTAGATGTGTACAAGCTAAAGCAATGTCAAGATAGAGTGGTTGCAAGAGATGAAGCATTTAAGACTTGAGGAAAAGCCATTGACGAAGAAGGTGTGATGAGTTTAAGAAAAGTTAAGTCGGAGCCGTTCGATGGAGAAGTATAATTACAAAAGGTGGCCGTAACAAAAAGGAGAACGATCATAGTTATTTATTGGAGGAAGTGAACGAAGAAAAGTGTGAGTGTCGGAAGAGCCAAAGGAACCATGATTCACGGAATCAAGTTCATAAGTTAAATAAAGAAGGGTGTGGCGTGATGGATGATTTAAGAAAAATCTGTCCGGGTGAAGATTTGTGAAGTAGAGTTAATGGAAATGAATCTAGATACCAAAGAAAGAATCAGTGAAGGTGTGGAATGCTACCAAGAAGAAAATAGATAAATTTCCATGTCAAGAATAAAATAACTTGAGGGAGTAAGAACAAAGTGAGTATCAATGAAGAGAACGTGGAAGAAGCTGTTGTCGGAAAAGAAGTTGGAGTTGAGAAAGTAGTTGAAATTGTGCAGCGGTTAAGCCATTTCATTGAGTAAGTTGAAGGAGCCATCAGCGGTCCGTCCACCTCGGCTAGTCCAAAGATCAAGAAGTGGTGAAAGTATCAAGTGAGAGAATGTGTTAAGCTTTTGAAATAGATTTACCCTAAACCTTTTCGACCTTAAAGGTCTTATGTGAGGTACGTATGTGTTCTATCTATTCTCTTGAATGTGGTTGTGTGATTGATTGAGTGCTTGCTTTCTTAATTTTATCATTATGCATGCATATGCCTTTGTGTTGGGTGTGATAAACTCTCGAGTGTCAAGTGATCTTGCACTCTCGAGTTTATCTGTGGTGTTTAAGGGCGTCTTCATAGTTGGAATAGTCAGTTAGTAAATTGAGTTATTTCCGAAGCCAATCCCTTAGAGTAGAGAAGTGAGTTGTTCAAGTATCAGTGGTCAACAGAGAATAGCATTCTCAGCCGATCACCTAATGATACTCAAGATGCGCGAAGTTCAGTAAGTTAAGATTCAGTGTTCAAAAAAAGAGAATCGAGACAAAGCATTCGTCGTATACGTATGAGCAGCCCTAGTATACTTAAGAGGGTGTGATTGATATCAAGAAGTGTCGAAAATGAAGAAGCTTTGCTAATCACTCCAACTTATATGTTATCGTTGATTCAAGGATCCAACTTATACAAAGTTGTCGTTAAGCCGAGATAATGCAAGAAGCAATCCGGCTGAAAACAAATCTGAAGATGGAACTAAAGAAGGTGACTAAAGTGTATTGAGACGAATTCAAAAAGATTTGGAGTACCAATTAATGAATGATGCTGAAGATGATCAAGTTGCCCAAAGAACCGGAAAAATTTATATCATCCTGAGGAAGATGATAAGGAACAAGGAATACAAGGGATCTATATTCAAGTATTTGTTTCCGAAAGATGAAAAGGATGGAGAAGTACAAGGGTTTAGTCGTTATTCTTGGAAGATGAAGTAGGTGTAAAGATGAGGAAAAATTCTGAACGATCGAAAGAAAGATGTACAGCTAAGGCATACTCAAAAGGATGGAGAAAAGAAGAAGTTTATGAGAGTGGATTCTTAAGAAGCATTAGAATTCGAGGACGAATTCTAATAAGGTGGGTAGAATGTAGTGACCCTCGTTAAGGGTAAATGATTGTACAAGAAATGATCAAGGCGAGATCAAAAGAAATTAGAAAAAAGATGGAAACAACTAAGGATGGAAAATAAGAAAGATTGGACGAGCAAAAACTAAGTCGGGTCGAAGAACAAGAAAGATGATCGACGGAACTCATACGACGAGCGAGAGTAATCGACGGGCCTCCGTACCGTAAGATAACCTATCGACCACCGGATGATTCTGTATAGAATTCGTCAAGCGAGACCGAGTTTTGTCTGACCAAAATGTAATATAAGACCGAACGGACGAGGGTTGAATGAGGAAATTATCGATTGGGCGAAAGTTGATCGAGGAATTACAAACGTGCGAGAGCGGATCGTACCGCATTACGTACATGCACGACAGCTAACTTGGAGCCGAAGTCTTGTAGCTTGGAGCCACTTGTCGCCATCGTGCGCTCCGTTAGACAAGTGTCTCGCCAAGTGTCGCCACCGAAGACATTTAGTCGCTTGCAGCCCAAGCTACTTCCGCCTATAAATTACGGATCATTTCTCCTCATTTGGGAGTTACGCTCACGCTGGTAGAGCAAAGATGCTGCCGAAATTGTATCTGATATTTTAAAAATCGGTCGCAAGAAATCTCTGATCGAGAAATCTGTATGGAGCTAGCGAGCCGCTACGGTGATCGAGAAACAGTGGAGAACTGACCGATTGGTGTCAAGACGATGTTGCGATCATGATCCGGGAATCTGACCCGAGAAATCTGATCCGAAAAACTATCCGATAGAACAGAGAATCCGAGAAATCCGATCCGACGGCAAAGTTTGTTTTTTTCAAATCATTCCCGTGATCTAGTTTTCATCCAGATACTATTTCTAAGGGTCGATTCAAAGATAAGCCATAAGAATCAAGGCTGCTGCTTATAAGAAGTGTTGAATCAAGATGAGGGGCGTTGAGTTGAGCCGAAAACAAGATGAGAAGCCATGGGATACCCGAGATTATTGAAGCCTAACCGTGTACTTAAGCCTTTAGCAGAATCTCTATGAGTCTCGATGCATGTGATATGGCACGTGATAGGTTTGGGTAATTGATTGGTTTGTTTGGTTGGTTGAATTAGTGTATTGTTAATTCTCGGTGATGTGCTTATGCGTATCATTGAGCAATTGTTTGGTTGTGTGCGTTTAGGTGTGAGATACATAGTAGATTCTTGTTTTATCCTTAATTAATAAACTTGAATCTCTATGTAGGGTTGGTTGAGTCGTTGTACCGAATCATGAACGTGGTCATCAAGATTCGTTCATATATGATTATATACATGTGTTAAATTTTTAGTATGCGGTACTCTTGACTTAATGTATGTTGCATTTTGCATATTAAGTTAGGGATATGTTTGTCCTTCCTTCGGTGGTATGTCAAGTAAGCCTTATCCCTAGTTGGTCACTTACATAAATTGACATAAGACTCGGGACCTAGGTCGGGTAATGCATGACGATGCATGTGTGGTTTATCTTATTGATATCCTTTGTGGATTCAATAAAGTCAGTGGTTTTTTTTCGGAAGACAGCATATCAAGGTCCATAGGAGGAGTAGTATGCATAATTTATATATTTTTATATCTTATTGGTGTCACATGCATAATTTATTTATCTTGTTACGCGGACAAGTTCCGTGTAAGCATGCATCTTGGTTGGTTGATTGTTGTTTGCTTCCGTGTGCATTTTTTGATATACTTTATATATCGTTTATGCTTGTTGTTGTTTTTGGGGAGTGGGTTGGAATTGTAGTGTGTTGCAGGGAATCCGAGCTCACAAAGTAATCCTAGATTACTTATGACTCCATTTGTTTTACAGGACACTTTAGCGGGAACCATTAGAGGGATGCTCGGGACATAAGAAAGCTGGTATAGAGTTGTTGCTTTTTTAAAACTTAGTGAGTTTTCAATATTTTTGTGATTTGAGCGATTAGGCTCACGGCGCCGATTGTTATTATTGATTTTGGTACTTGTTGTACGAAAAGGTTATATGATATAAAATGAGTATTTTCTTATAAAGTGTGTGTTTCATTCGATATTAGTCTTGTCCGGACTAACGCAACTCACGGCCACGGTAAGGGTTGAAAAGGCTAATCCGAGTTCGTGAGGGATGAATCACGTGGATGATTTGGCTAAGGATCTAAATTCGTTTGGAACCTCTGCTGGATCGTCTATGTGAGCTATCTATGTGACGTCTCCGGGTCGCCCGTTGCTTGTCCCGTCATAGAGAGGTCCGGGAGCGTTACAGTTAACGTGTTAATTAGATTGTGTGTTTGCATGTAATTTTCTGTTCGTGGACTTGTGGGAAGGGACACTGGGACTATATGAATGTTTAGGGTTATGTGGGCAGATAAGATCATTCTACTGAGTACTCACACACTCACATCCCAAAATTGGATGTAGGTGTGCTTTCCAAGGGATTCTGTACCAAAGTAGCTGGTATTTGTGAGCATTTAATGGGAGGTACACATGACATGCCCATTTCCCGGGCTGGTCGGGAGAGGGATGTCATAGTTTGTTACTTTAAAGTCTGTTCTATCACAAATACTATTAATTTTAGAAATCTGAATAGTGCTGGGAGTGGTGCTTGGTTGATGCGGAAGGAACTTGTTGTGGTTGGGCTTGGTCGGCTATCGGCTCTAAGGTATTTCATATTCTTCTTTTTCTTACTTGTTTGTTCCCTTTTGCTTGTAACCTTGTGTGTAACGTCGCCTTTGATTTTATGATAAACCAAAATTTGCTCTTTGTCTTCTCTTTCATATATTTACATGTAGCATCGTCACATTCTTCGTTATCTTATTCATTGTTGGAGAGTTTGTAGTTCAAAGTTCTTTTTTATCATCGTGATTTGTGCGGTCGAGTCCTTCTTTTTGAATCAAAGTTAAAAGAGCATCCTCTTCTACACATTCACCTCTTATAGAATCTTTGGCTCAATGTTCTTTCATTCATCTTTGGCTCATCGTGATTCCAAAGAGGATGCTTCTACAAAAACTACTAGACTGCATGCAGTCACAAATCCTCTTTCCTCCATCTTGAGCATATGCGGGAGGCTCCCTTTGATGTTATTCTTAGGTGGGGTGAGCTAACTTTGGTGTGGGTCTGACTTTTTCTAACCCTTCAGGTTCTGTCTCATGACTATACTCCTTTGCAAAAGGTAAAGAGTTGATGGCGATTGTTTTCCCCGGTTCTTGCGACTGACGAGCACAAACATGGTGATTGATTGCTTTTACAATCATGCGCTCTACTTTGGCGAGATCTTTTCTTGTCCCAAGGCCTTGGAAATGTGGTAAAAGATGACATCACTATGCGTTCAAAAGCTTGCACTGACTGTACTCTCCTTGGCACAATAAATTAATATATATTCTCTTTATTTATGGCACCAAACTTTTCATCGAGAAGTTTGCCTTTCTGCATTATGCTTGAGATCTACGGTACCATCAGAGTCAACTGCGGAAGACTAGATGGACTTGCCAAGTCATCCTGGAAATGCTTCGACAAAAATCTTTGACCCTCAATTCAGAGAAGGCCCATGAATATATCAAGCGTATAACATGTTATGGAAATCTGAATATGTTTGTAATTGTTTCTCTCACAAGTATGTGCTGTTTCTCTCACAAGTATCGAATGGAGATCTCGATAATTGGTGTGTACTGGTGTTTATAAGGGATTACCACGTCAAAGTAATATATCATCGTTTAAATGAGAATTAAAGTGGTTATGAAATGTTAGCATTTTTTACCTAAATCATTTCTAAAATGAAATTATACGAGATACCCACTCTGTCATTAGATATGTAGCTACCCAAAGCAAAATGTTAACATCAAATGTCTCATTAAAATTTAGTCACCAGCTATTGAATTAATATTTAATCAAATATCGTTGTCTATGTCCGTTGTCATTGGAATGACCTTTGTTTAGCTAAATAAACTTCTTCAATTCAAACACGCATTCCAGTTGTTAATAAGGAAACAGTCTAAATAAATTGGTACTTGGTCCCTTTAAGGGACTCCCTTAGTTTAGTTCACGTATGTGTGATTACCTTAAGAGTGATCAGATGGCTGCGAAGACATCACATATGGTAGAGGTTTTTCTACTTATGTATCTTTTACTTCTCTACATTTGTTATCCATTTACGTTAGTGGATGCACTGATTTCTCGCCGCGAGCTAGGTCAGTACATTCAATTTTGTGATGTCTTGTAATATGTTTTTTTTTTTTTTTGCAAAGTCAACTTTAGTATTTTTGTTTTGATCTTTGTTAATCTAAATCAATTGGAAGTTCTAAACTAAATTTTAAAGAGGAGAATGAATAATACACGAATTTTGCTATAAAAGAGCATGAATTGCAATTTTGAAACTTTAGCTTTTACATGCTCATGTTGTAAACAATTTAAGAAATTAAATTGAAAAGAAATAACAGTAACGCAAAACTAAAGGAGCTTCGAATATTTGTTAAAACTTTGACTCATGGGGTTGGTTATGAAATAAAACTTATACTTTTGTTTATGTATTCTCCATGATTTGATTTATCTTATCCCTACATATACCTTTTTTTTTTTTTGGGCAAACCTATACATATACTTATAGAGTTCGTTAATTCATCTTACCAGTTCCCATAGAAACACCATCCTCTCAATCGCCAAGAGCTCCGGGCCCCTAAACGATCATACTTCAAGGAACTGATTTGTTTTTTTTTCCTATTAAAAGAAGGTAACTTTTTTTGGATCATTTCATAAAAAGGTTTATGGTAAAATGAAAACTACAAATATGGATTCGTTGGTGTGGAATAAATGCAATGATCTTTGTTTTGTTATGTTTAATAAAATGATGTAAACCCATGAGCATATGGCAAACCTTTTCTACATTTTTTTGTAGATTAATTTGTTAAGTACTCTAGAAACGAGTAAGGAAGCAATAACAAATTGACTACAAGAAAACTAGGGGAAATTAATACGGACGAGTTAATGAAGAAATCACATATCGTTGGTAATCAGTAAAATTTCGAAATATCAATAGTATTGTGATGTGACCGTATATCCACCATTCATAACACACACACACACACACAAAAAACACATATTCATATTTAAACATTGATGGAAACAAAATATGGAAAGAAGAGAAAAATCATTATATCTTATATAATATGAGAAGGTTTTCTTCTAACTTTTCCTACCATTGCGATATTTGGCACTCTCTTTTGGTGACATGTGTCCTCCTTCAATGCATCAATGTTTGTTTTAATTTATTTAAAATCTTTAGTTTTGAAAGGATTCAATGCATCATTGTTTCTAATTTATTTTACCAAAATTATTATCTACTTAAAATCACCACTTATCCCATTGGTACAATAGTACATTTTTAAAACTTTTCATAATATTAGTACATTTGGCATCTATTTTTAAATTTAATTGTTTTTCTCATTTTTCAATCTTACATAATATTTTAATATCTCCATAAAATACATTTCTAATCTTTTCTAATTTGTCTTTTTTTTTTCTTCTTTCCAATTTCACTTTTTTTTTTTGTTTTAATTTTTATAACACCAATTTATTCTCAAAATCACCACTTATCCTATTGGTACAATAGTACATTTTTTAAACTTCTCATAAGATTAGTACATTTGGCATCTATTTTAAAATTTAATTGTTTTCCTCATTTTTCTATCTTACATAATATTTTAATATCTCCATAAAATACATTTCTAATCTTTTCTAATTTGTCTTTTTTTTTCTTCTTTCCAATTTCACTTTTTTTTTTGTTTTAAATTTTATAACACCAATTTATTCTCACATGTTACAAATCCAAGTTGGAGTATTTATTTACAATTTTTATTACACAATACATTTAATGTACATTTTTTAAACTTCTCATAATATTAGTACATTTGGCATCTATTTTAAAATTTAATTGTTTTCCTCATTTTTCTATCTTACATAATATTTTAATATCTCCATAAAATACATTTCTAATCTTTTCTAATTTGTCTTTTTTTTTCTTCTTTCCAATTTCACTTTTTTTTTTGTTTTAAATTTTATAACACCAATTTATTCTCACATGTTACAAATCCAAGTTGGAGTATTTATTTACAATTTTTATTACACAATACATTTAATGTATTTATATAGTATAATATAATTTACATGAATTATTAAATTTAATATGTCATCCCATATATTGTTTGATAAATGTCTCAGTAAATGAAATTCTAACTTATGTAATAGTCAATGTAATTTTAATAAAGAAATATAGTAACATGCATTATATTACTGTATTTCTCCATGTGTTACGCCTTTTCTCAAAAGAAATGTTTGTGAAGAGTTTTCTTCTCCAGTAACGCTTTTCATGTGGCTTCTAATACCGAAATATATTAGTGTTTTTTTTTTTCTGGAATTAGTTACCCAAAGTAAAACCCACAAATGAACTTATTAAAACATATGTAACGTCAAACAACTCTAAATTGATGCATTAGGCTAACAGATAACCACAATAACTCCAATCAATTCAAAACATTAAATCCAATTAATTCTTGTATATATTACCCACATGTGAAGCTAAAAAAACTCTTGTAGAGTTTTTGCTTTTTCCAGTCCGTTCTTTTATTTTATTGACTTTTAGTTGCTTTCTCTTTATTTCAGGCTATCATCCACATAATAAAAATATCTACAAAAGTTTTCTCATTTGGTGTTCAAGTTAATTAGGTTTGTGATTTCATATGGTGTTCAAGTTAGCTTCACCAACACCATTAGTTCTACATAAAAGTGTTCTATTTTTAAGTTCTATTTTTAATTGTTTCACTATTTTTCAACTCACCAATAAGATTTATATACATACATTGAGAATATTTATATCTATATTACTCAAAGTTTGAGAGGGATCGACGTTTGAGTTTCGTATATCTCGAGTAAATAGTTTTCTAATTTTTAATATTGTATAACATTGGACTTGATTATGTTTTGAATTCAATTTTTTAGTTAATCATACAAATTAAGTAAGAAATAAAGATCATATGAAAGAATATAAAATTTGAATTTTTTTTTATCAAAGTTTCCATAAAACCAACCCAATGAAATTCAACCAAAAATTTTAAAAAGTTCCACCAAAGGTTTTTTTTTTTTTTTTATCTATGCTCATGGGATTTTTGAAAAGAATTATGTTTGATAAGGGTAATTGCATAGAATATCATAATTAACTTATTCAGTTAAAATCTAACATGTCATTAAAGTATTTAGGTAAACGGCATTACATTATATTTATTAAAGTTTTGTTCTCTTATGACCTATATATATTAGAACTGAACTAAATTTTTTAATATAAACTTTCAAAAATAAAATTTTTAGTATATCATCTGAAATCATTTTCCTAAATTAAATATGATTATAATTAAGTGTAACATATATTTTTTTTAAACTTTCAAAAATAAATTTTTTATTATATCATCTGAAATCATTTTCCTAAATTAAATATGATTATAATTAAGTGTAACATATATTTTTTTTGTGCAAAGGCTGATTCAATTTAACTTAGGTTTGGGCCAGGTCCATTACAAGAGAAACTAGAGACTGTTTTGCCAATGAATCGGCATCAGAGTTCTGCAAACGGGGAATGAAACTAAACGAAATAACATCAAAGGTATAAGATAAATTCAGGATATCGAAGAGAATCCCATTATACATCAAAGGTATAAGGTTTTCTTCTAACTTTTCCTACCATTGCGACATTTGGCACTCTCTTTTGGTGACATGTGTCCTCCTTCAATGCATCAATGTTTGTTTTAATTTATTTAAAATCTTTAGTTTTGAAAGGATTCAATGCATCATTGTTTCTAATTTATTTTACCAAAATTATTATCTACTTAAAATCACCACTTATCCCATTGGTACAATAGTACATTTTTAAAACTTTTCATAATATTAGTACATTTGGCATCTATTTTTAAATTTAATTGTTTTTCTCATTTTTCAATCTTACATAATATTTTAATATCTCCATAAAATACATTTCTAATCTTTTCTAATTTGTCTTTTTTTTTTTCTTCTTTCCAATTTCACTTTTTTTTTTGTTTTAATTTTTATAACACCAATTTATTCTCAAAATCACCACTTATCCTATTGGTACAATAGTACATTTTTTAAACTTCTCATAATATTAGTACATTTGGCATCTATGTTAAAATTTAATTGTTTTCCTCATTTTTCTATCTTACATAATATTTTAATATCTCCATAAAATACATTTCTAATCTTTTCTAATTTGTCTTTTTTTTTCTTCTTTCCAATTTCACTTTTTTTTTTGTTTTAAATTTTATAACACCAATTTATTCTAACATGTTACAAATCCAAGTTGGAGTATTTATTTACAATTTTTATTACACAATACATTTAATGTATTTATATAGTATAATATAATTTACATGAATTATTAAATTTAATATGTCATCCCATATATTGTTTTATAAATGTCTCAGTAAATGAAATTCTAACTTATGTAATAGTCAATGTAATTTTAATAAAGAAATATAGTAACATGCATTATATTACTGTATTTCTCCATGTGTTACGCCTTTTCTCAAAAGAAATGTTTGTGAAGAGTTTTCTTCTCCAGTAACGCTTTTCATGTGGCTTCTAATACCGAAATATATTAGTGTTTTTTTTTTTCTGGAATTAGTTACCCAAAGTAAAACCCACAAATGAACTTATTAAAACATATGTAACGTCAAACAACTCTAAATTGATGCATTAGGCTAACAGATAACCACAATAACTCCAATCAATTCAAAACATTAAATCCAATTAATTCTTGTATATATTACCCACATGTGAAGCTAAAAAAACTCTTGTAGAGTTTTTGCTTTTTCCAGTCCGTTCTTTTATTTTATTGACTTTTAGTTGCTTTCTCTTTATTTCAGGCTATCATCCACATAATAAAAATATCTACAAAAGTTTTCTCATTTGGTGTTCAAGTTAATTAGGTTTGTGATTTCATATGGTGTTCAAGTTAGCTTCACCAACACCATTAGTTCTACATAAAAGTGTTCTATTTTTAAGTTCTATTTTTAATTGTTTCACTATTTTTCAACTCACCAATAAGATTTATATACATACATTGAGAATATTTATATCTATATTACTCAAAGTTTGAGAGGGATCGACGTTTGAGTTTCGTATATCTCGAGTAAATAGTTTTCTAATTTTTAATATTGTATAACATTGGACTTGATTATGTTTTGAATTCAATTTTTTTTAGTTAATCATACAAATTAAGTAAGAAATAAAGATCATATGAAAGAATATAAAATTTGAATTTTTTTTTATCAAAGTTTCCATAAAACCAACCCAATGAAATTCAACCAAAAAATTTAAAAAGTTCCACCAAAGGTTTTTTTTTTTTTTTTATCTATGCTCATGGGATTTTTGAAAAGAATTATGTTTGATAAGGGTAATTGCATAGAATATCATAATTAACTTATTCAGTTAAAATCTAGAGAAATTGTTAATAATGCCCTGTTTCACACACCCTTTTTTAACATTGCCCCTTTTTGCTTGCCATTTTTAAAAATACCCCTTAATTAATTCAAATATGACCAAAGTACCCTTGCTTTCATAACCTAAGATCTGCACGGTTCTATCAACCATTCTCTCTCTTTCTCTCACTTCGAACGGCGACGAACCAAATTTGATCGAAATTTCTCTCTTTCTCTTTTTCCGATCTCGATTCCGATATCAAATCGGCGTCTCCTTTCGATTTCGCTTTCTATCGGTGGTAAAATCTCGTTGTTCGTTTTCGATTTGATCTGTTCGATTTCGATCTGTTCGATTTCGATCTGTTCGATTTCGATCGGCGTTAACATCTTTTTGTTCGATTTTGATTTCTCAGCGTCTCCGTCTCTGTCTGTGTTTTATTTCGATCTGTCCCACATCGATTCCAGGTTAGATTCCTCACTATGTTTTAGAAGCTTTTTTGAAAGGTTTGTCTTTTTGAAGTTAGATTCTGTGGTTTGATTCTGTGGTTAGATTCTGTGTTTCTGTGAAAGTTTTGTCTTTTTGAAGCTTTTTTGATCTCATTATTGACTGATAACGCTTGATTTGACTGCTTGATTTTGAACTGTAGATTTTACAACATTTTTAAAGGTTCGTTCTTAACTTGTAAATGCTTCTTAATGCTTGATTTAGGGTATATCCTCTCTGATTTATTCCATTTCTTGATTTTATAACCGTTAACTGTGGATTTTACAACATTTTTTAAAGGTTCGTTCTTAATGCTGAATTATTCATTTGCTGTAATTTACAACCGTTTTAAAAAGGTCTTAAATGCTGAATTATTCCTTTGCTGTATTTTTACAACCGTTTTAAATGTTTTACATTCTTGATATGGTTTTTATGCTTGGTTTTTACGCAGATGTCTAACAATGACTCATTGGATGTGCTTAACCTACCGCCCCGTATATATAATCCCGGGTTTGAACCAAACATTGGAGCTGTTGTTATTCAACATTTCGAAACGCATTTGGTCAAAAAAGTTGAGCTCGCACTAGGGGAGGAACAGTTTAATCTAATTAAAGCCTCTTTCCTTGGTCCTATTATTGAACTAGCAAAAAGAAGTGGAGTTAATTTTTCAGGGAAGATTTTCCACTTCTTGATGCAGCGAAGGTTGCTTTTAAAGGAGAAGAATCTCTGGTTCACATTTGACTCCCAGCCAATGCGATTCTCAGAAAGAGAATTCTTGCTTACCACAGGTATATCTAAATTAGTTTTGTTTTGTAAGTTTTTAATCAATTTACAATGTGTTTTAAAAGTTTTACAATGTATTTAAAAACATTTAACAATGTGTTTTACAAGTTTTTATAAAACTCTAATATCAAATTTGTATTCACTTACAGGTGTTCAGTGTGACCTGATTGATAGTGAAATGCTTCGAAAAGGCAAAGCTCCATCAAAAGCTCCATATTTCTGGACTCAGAAAGAGCATTTTACGCTGGAACAACTCCAAAAACGTTTGTTTGAACCAAATCAGCTGCATCCGCTGGATGCTGAAGAGAAACTGAGTCTAAAGAAGGAACATTCAGGTACACCATTATTTTTTTTGTTAAAAATGATGTTTTTTTTTTATAATAAAATGGAACATCTAATATTTTCATGGTGTCATTTACTGTCCAAGATCGAAAACTAAGTGACATAGAACAGAAGGAAATTGATGATAGGGTCAAACTCTGGGCTAAAAACAAGAACTTCATTTTTATGATATCATCACTTCACCAGGTAATCTTATAATAATTTGTTATTTTTCTCATAACTACAAAAAGTAACGAAATTTATTATACATTACAGATTATTTGGTCCAATAGTTCATGGGAGACTGTTCATCACTTCAATTTGGTAAACAATGACAATGAGATAGGTTTAGCAAAACGTAAAGCACTGCTTGCTTTACATCCAGACAAACAACATGGAGCTAGCGCCGAACAGAAGTATCTGGCAACAAGACTTTTCAGCGTAATAAAGGTTAGTTTAAAACAGTTTTTCAAAATAAATGCGAAAACATTTTTTTTATGTTGAATCGTTTCTTATTGTTTTTTTATTAACTTATTTTGCAGCATGAATGGGATATCTACATCAAGAAAAAGCAAGTGTGAAAGAATGTAGTTAACATAAGTTCCTTTCTTATTGTAGTTATCTTTTTAAACCAGTATGTTATTTTGTAAAACAGTGATAACGAATGTGTTTATGGAACAGTTTATTAGATGAAGAATATTGTTAACTATTGCAATTTATATCCAGCTTGTTTCAAATTGTTATAAAGGGTTTTACAAGGGTTTTTATAGGTTAATACGTTTTTACAAGATTTTTATAAGGGTTTTACAAGAGGTTTTAAAGTGTTTTAAAGGGTTTTACAAGGGTTTTTGTAGGTTAAAAGGTTTTTACAAGAGTTTTTATAGGTTAATACAAGTGTTTTATAAGGGTTTTACAAGGCTTTAAAAGATTTATGATGTTATTTCTATAAGGAGGTTTTAAGGTTTTTACAATGGTTTTTAAAGTTTTTTAAAGGGTTTTATAAGGGTTTTACAAGAGTTTTTATAGGTTAATACGTTTTTACAAGGGTTTTATGATGGTTTTAAAAGAGGTTAAAAAGTGTTCTTAAAGTGTTTTACAAGGCTTTTTGTAGGTTAAAAGGTTTTTACAAGAGTTTTATAAGGTTTTACAAGGTTTTTTAAAGTGTTTTAAAGGGTTTTACAAGGGTTTTAAAAAGATTTTATATAGATCTTACAAGTGTAACAACTTTTTGAAAACCTAGTAACACCTTTCTCCAAGAATAAACGTAAAAAAGGTTTTATAACAAGTTATGAAAGTTTTTCAATAATATTTTTTAAAAAAGTCACAAAATACTTAATATGTTATGTAATAAAATAAAATAAAACTGTTTTACAAGAGGTTTTAAAGTGTTTTAAAGGGTTTTACAAGGGTTTTTGTAGGTTAAAAGGTTTTTACAAGAGTTTTTATAGGTTAATACAAGTGTTTTATAAGGGTTTTACAAGGCTTTAAAAGATTTATGATGTTATTTCTATAAGGAGGTTTTAAGGTTTTTACAATGGTTTTTAAAGTTTTTTAAAGGGTTTTATAAGGGTTTTACAAGGGTTTTTATAGGTTAATACGTTTTTACAAGGGTTTTATGATGGTTTTAAAAGAGGTTAAAAAGTGTTTTTAAAGTGTTTTACAAGGCTTTTTGTAGGTTAAAAGGTTTTTACAAGAGTTTTATAAGGTTTTACAAGGTTTTTTAAAGTGTTTTAAAGGGTTTTACAAGGGTTTTAAAAAGATTTTATATAGATCTTACAAGTGTAACAACTTTTTGAAAACCTAGTAACACCTTTCTCCAAGAATAAACGTAAAAAAGGTTTTATAACAAGTTATGAAAGTTTTTCAATAATATTTTTTAAAAAAGTCACAAAATACTTAATATGTTATGTAATAAAATAAAATAAAACTATATTGGAGCCACACAACTACTTTTGTTGTGTCCATTTTGACCACACCGACGACATTTGTAATTTGTTGCAGATTTTCCATACTCCCATCCACTAGGTATTCTCTTTTTCTTAGGCCTGCCACTAGGAACACGAGAAGATGGTGGTCGACAAACAAAAGCAGCAACATCGGCTGGAATCTCCCATTGTGTCCTATCACCAACGGGATATATACTCTCTGAATATGCTAGCGTCCACCTGTCAAACAAAGATGTAATTTTAAAAAATTGTAAGAGTTTTTAAAGGTTTGCAAGACAATCAGAAGGTTTTTTTAGGTCTTACAAGGTTTTTAGAGGTTGAACAAGTTTTTACAAGACATGATAAGGGTTTCACAATGTTATTATAATATTTTACAAGGTTTTTTAATGGTTTTGATAAGAAATTGATTTACAAGGTTTTTTAATGGTTATAAAAATTTTAAAAATACAGTTTTATAACTTGTTTTATATAGTAACATACCTGTAAAGTTAGAATATGACATACCTTTTGTTGGAGTATAAGGTATCAACATAATCATATTCGTTAAGATTAATATGTTTTGCAGCCGCTATTGCATGAGCACACGGGATTTTCGTGATATTGAACACACAGCACGTGCAGTCTCTTGTTTCCAAATTCACAACATGAACCAACGTACCTCCTTTCACTTCAAACACGTGTTGATTCACTTGTGACACTTCAAGCCAGCGTGCAGTAGAATCATACAGTGTCTTTACTTGCTTCATCACATTCACAGTAACTGAATGCCTATTACGAGTACCCTTCTCATGTCGTTCATTGAACCATCTGGTAAGAGTAGACCTAATTGTATCAAACAAACAGACAATTGGATACTCACGGCTTTCTTTCAACAGAGAATTCAAAGACTCAGCTAAGTTTGATGTCATAATGTTGTATCGATTGGCAGGTGCACAAGCACGTGACCATTTTTTGACATCCAAATCCCACAGATACTGTGCCATCTTGTTGTCAGCAAGAGACAGTTCATGGAACAATTGTTCAAAATCAAACCTTGTGTAAGCATAAGCTGCATCTTTCATAACTGGAATAAGCGTAGAGGATGACTTAAACCCAGTCTCAAGGTTTTTCTCCAAATGAAAAATGCAGATCCCATGATGAGCAAGTGGATAATTAACAATAAGAGCATTGGCAATTGATGATGCACGATCTGACACAAAAACTAAATCAGGTTCATCCGGGATAATTTTCTTCAAACACTTCATAAACCAGTCCCACGAAGCATCATTTTCTGAATCAACTACGCCAAATGCAATAGGATACAAATGAAAGTCACCATCTTGTGCTGAGGCACCAAGCAAAGTCCCTTTAAAATTTGATTTCAAATGAGCACCGTCAATACAAATCACTTTTCTCATCAACTTAAACCCTCTAATTGACGGACCAAAAGCAAGAAATGCGTACTTAAATTTATTGTCAGGATCGACCTCAATGAAGGTTGCAGAACCAGGATTCTTCTCATTTACCATGTACATCCACATTGGCAAGAACTCATAACCATCTTCAGGTGTACCCCTAGCAACATCGATTGCATGATCTTTAGCTCTCCGCGCTTTTGAATAAGAAACTCCAATCCCATTGTCGTGTCTGAATTTTTCTATCAGTTGTTTAGGTTTAAGCGCAAGCTTCTCTCCACGAAAATGATTACTTACCATTTCTCCTAATGTCCTAGCAGTTGCTTGGCGATGATTAACCTTCCTTAGCGAAGAATCACAACAGTGCTCACTAACATACTTTTTAATAATAAAACTATCTGATGCCTTAACCCTAGTTGCACGTAACCTCCAACTACATTTTTCATCAATGCAACGAAGAGTATACCGTGTTGAGTCTGATTTCTTAGTCCGGAACTCGAAGTTATTCTCCATTGCAAATAACTGCATCTGCCTTCCCATTTCCTTTTTGTCCTTGAACAACTTTCCACAATACAAAGTATTTGAAGATGCAGAAATAGTAGAACCACCTACAGGAGCTGAACCTTCAGATATATTAGAGAAGGATTCCGTTTCAGTTCTAACCCTCTCCGGGATGGTTGAGTCAAATCTCATCTGCAAAAGCAAAAAAAAATTGGATTTGAATTGTTTTACAAGGTATTTTAAAAGGATTTACAAGTTATTTTAAAAGGTGTACTAAAAAGGGTTTTTAAAAGGGTTTTACAAGGTATTTTAAAAAGATTTTTTACTGATTTTCAAAGAATTTGTAAGGGAATTGAAAATACCTCATTCATGACATGACATGCAGGAGCTGAAACAAAAGTTATAGGAGCAGGGTTTGCAGAATACATTTGTACCTGTAATATAATTTTTGCAAATTTACAAGTTATTTTGAATCTTTGTTAACTTATTTACAAGCTATTTTAATGATTTGTTTACTAATTTACAAGGTTTCTTTACTGTTTTACCTCATTCATGACTTGATATGTAGAATAAGGATCTGTATTGCTCTCACTACTAATTGAGATGTTGCTTGTCCCCATCATTGGATTAGTGCTTGTTTTCCCCTGTAAAGATTATTAAAACTGTTTACAAATTTGTTAAACCAGTTTACAAAATTGAATGTTGGTAAAATACCTTCTCAACAGTTACACATAGCTGAATACCGCCTCTGAATTCCGCAAGCTTTTTCATAAATGCTTGCACTTGCCTATCATTTCTAATATACATAGGAGGCATGTCTTTTGCAGAGGGTAATGAATAACTGAGTTTCACTATATTAATACCGACATCAATTCCAAAATCTTCTATAACAACAGCACACAAATCAGTGAAACACATATCCTCATTGATAAAAGTAAGAGACCCTCCTCTTTCAACATCAAATTTAAAATCCCAACAATTGTTATTTTTCAATTTCCAAACACCAGATATGCAATTCAACTCAATCATTACGACCTGATAAAAAAGACAATGTATTATAATGTTAAACATATGTATCTTTATGATAGTTCACAAGGTATTTATAAAGTTCATCATGGTTTTACAATATTTTTTAAAGGTTTACAATCTTCACAAAAAACATGGTAAATCAAAATTATTTCACTAATAGTGTACAATAGTTACTGAATAACATAAATACAGTGAGAAGATGAAGAAGAAATTTTTACAATGGTTTTAGAAAGTTTTTAAAGGTAACACAAATTATAATTTTCAAGCAAGACAAATTCGAGAAAATAGATAAACACAGAATCGAAGCTCTTAATTAATCAATTCAGATTTGAAGACGAATTCGATGAACTTTTGGATCTAAACGGTTCAGATTTCAGAAGCGATTCGAACCTAATTGATGCAGATTGGGATGAGTCACAGATTTTTGATTACAGACTCGATTGATCCTCGTCGATTGAACTCGATTGAACTCGACGGATCTAAGATGAAGATATCGACGGATCTAAGATGAAGATACTCGACGGATCTAAGATCTCATCACCTTTTCTTCGTCGGCTGTGAAGGTGACGAGAGCCGCCGAGATTTTTGTTTCGTCGTTCCCCAATTTTGTCGTGGTCAATTTGGTTCCTCAATTGGTCAATTTGGTTCCTCATTAAGGGTAAAATGGTCAATTTCAGGGAAGCTATTAGGGAGGGGGCATTTTTGAAAAGGGGCATGAGAAAAGGGGCATTTTTGTGAGTCCCCCTAAAATCTAACATTTCATTAAAGTATTTAGGTAAACGGCATTACATTATATTTATTAAAGTTTTGTTCTCTTATGACCTATATATATTAGAACTGAACTAAATTTTTTAATATAAACTTTCAAAAATAAAATTTTTATTATATCATCTGAAATCATTTTCCTAAATTAAATATGATTATAATTAAGTGTAACATATATTTTTTTTAAACTTTCAAAAATAAATTTTTTATTATATCATCTGAAATCATTTTCCTAAATTAAATATGATTATAATTAAGTGTAACATATATTTTTTTTGTGCAAAGGCTGATTCAATTTAACTTAGGTTTGGGCCAGGTCCATTACAAGAGAAACTAGAGACTGTTTTGCCAATGAATCGGCATCAGAGTTCTGCAAACGGGGAATGAAACTAAACGAAATAACATCAAAGGTATAAGATAAATTCAGGATATCGAAGAGAATCCCATTAAGCTCCTTGTGCTGAAGCTCCGATTTTAAAGCTTTGACTAGCTGTGCTAAGTCAGAAGCGAGAAAGAGATGTGAAAAACCCAAATTAGCATATATAAAATATGTTTTTGCTCATTTGGACCACCTTGCTATTTTATTAAATTTAATCATTATCACAAATTATTTAAATTTCTCTTTAATTTTTAACATATATAGATAAAATTAAGCAAAAATAATAATAAATATGAATATGTTTTACCTTTGATCTCCTAATTTTATTATGGATTATATGGATATAATATGTAAAGCTTATTGTCGAGGGAAAGTCATGAGATTGGGAAGATCTACCTTCTGATGAGATCCAAGGAGGGAAAACAGCCGATATCAACCCCAATTATCAACTCGAACCCACATAAATTTTAAATAACAAACATGAACTACGTAATCGTTAGCCAATTTTAACATATACCTGTTATTAAATAATGTAACAAACCTGAATTATTTAACCTTTAGCCAATTGAATAAAAAGAATGATTCAGATACAAAAGAACAGATAATTATGACTTTATAATTCTAATCAACATTAAAAAATACCAAAAAGACTATGTTGAAATTGGATAACAGTTAGATAGTTTAGGTTTGTTTTTTTTAAATGGTCCGAGTTCGGGTTGATAAGTGTTGGGGTCAGAGTTTGGGTTGAAAAAAGCTGCAGAAAATAGTTAGAGTTGATTTTGGTTGCAAGAGACTCTATGATGAGGTATGATATATATATTTCGAGAATAAAATATTTTATGTAAATTAAGAAAAAGTAGTGGCGTATATTTATGTCATGCCACCAAAAATAAAAAAAGAACAAAATTTATTTTTTAGCAATTCACAAAAGTACTTCGAAAAGGAACATAAAAGTTAATATTTTAAAAAATTCTTTTCAAAAAACTATATTAATAATCGAACATATTAATTTAATACAAATTTTATTTTAATTCAGAATTAATATTAAATATGTAATTCAGAAAATTTATTTTTCCGTTCGGGACATCTGGTAAACAATATAGTTTTTGTGAATCTACCTTTTTTAAGAAGGTTGATTGTGATTCTAGAATCAGAGAAACACAAAATTTGCACTGAATTTTCTACTTTACTCATAGCCTTCCAATGCCTTTTATACCAATTACACGTACTTAAGTAAATAACTGAAACAAACGAAAAAACAGGGACACACTATCTCAACTAGTCCAACTACTCAGCTACAAAACCGGAAACTAAAATGACAAATGCAAACTAGTAAGAACAAGTCTCTTACTCTAGACTCGTGAAAGACAGAGACTCAAAGCAGACAAATACTAAAATAACCCAGCAAACCTTCCCTTGAACTGAACCTTCTCAAGCAATCAGTTCACAATCCCTATCCCAAGTGCTCCTCGAATCCTCTTAAATGTCTTAAAATTCAAAGGCTTTGTCATAATATCAGCTAGCTGCTCCTCCCTATTACAGTAGACGAGTATTACAATCCTTCTTTGGTTAATTCCTTGAGAAAATGATGACGAACCCTGATGTGCTTGGATCTCCCGTGCATAACTGCATTCTTTGACAGCTTAATGGTATATGTATTGTCACATAACAACACCATTTCACCATCTTGTTCGTACCTAATATCCTTAAGGACTCTTTCCATCCAAATGGCTTGACAAACACAGGTCGCTGCTGCAACGTATTCTGCTTCAGTGGTTGATAAAGTCACAATAGGCTGCTTTCATGAGGACCATGCAACATCTCCTCAACTCATCAAAAGGACTTACCCCGAGGTGCTTCTACTGTCACCTTCATCTCCCGCGTAGTCACCACTAGTATACCCAATGAGCCTTGTTCTTCATTGTTTTTAACCAAATCCCATGCTCCATTGTACCTTTTTGATAACAAATGATTCTTTTCAGGATGTGTTGTAGTCAGATTCATCAAGCTTCCCACCATCTACTTGTACAGAGTCAAATCGACCTTCACACCAGCTATGTCACGACCAACTTTTTGTCCAAGAACTATTTGATTGCAGACAAGATTAATGTTTTGCATTCCAAATCTCTCGATCACTTCAGCTGCATATTTTCTTTGACAAATAAAGATTTTATCGTCTTTCTGTACCACTTCTATGCCAACGAAATATCTGATGCCTTCCAAATCCTTCATATCAAACTCTTTCTCCATTCTCTGTTCAGCCGAGTAACTAACATCCCATATTCTTGTTTTCTTCCTCAAAAATTATATCACGGCTAATGTGTGTCTTCTTCTCTACCGGATAAAATATTTTCTAAGCTTTCGATTCACTACTGTAGCCAACCATGACACACTTCACACTTTTATCATCAAGCTTGGTCTTTTTGACATCATGAATATGGACGTATCTGATACAATAGAAAATCCTAAAGTGCTCAACATATATTTTGTTTTTCATTCCATGCTTCTTCTGGGGTCATGTCTTTCACTATCGTTGTAAGAGATCGATTAAGAACATGATTTTCCCATTGTACTGCATCTGGCCAAAAACTTTTGGTACTTCTTTTCCATAAATAGCTCTCACCATATTCATGATGGTTCGGTTTTTGCGTTCAGCAACGCTGTTTTGCTATGGAGTATAAGCGGTAGTCAACTATCGATTGATTCCATGCTCCTTACAATACTCATTAAACTCCGTAGAGTTGTACTCTCCTCCTCTATATCTGTTCTCAAACACCTAATAAAGCTCCAATTTGCTTCTCCACAAACGTTTTGAACATCTTGAATTGATGAAATGCCTCTAATTTTTCTAGCACAAAATATATCCAAGACTTTAATGAGAAATCATCTATGAAGCTTATTAGGTACCTTTTTTGAGTGTTGGATGGTGGAGTGAGCGGACCACACAAGTCAGAGTGGATAAGTTGCAGCTTCTCAATTAATCACCACTTGCTCTGTCTTGGAAAAGAAACTCGATGTTGTTTTCTTTTGACATATGCTTCACATGTAACCTTCACTTGTACAATGTTGGATAAGCTAGTGACCATTTCCTTATTACGCAAAGTGAGGAGACCCTTGTAGCTAAGATGCCCGTATCGATGACAACTCTGCTTTGTCACATGCATTAACTTGAAGGCACATTTCCTCCTTTTCATTTCCATTTGCTTCACCAAGTAAGATAAACATTCAGTTTGTGCTCATGACTGATTCTGCTATTTTGCCTTTGGTGGGGTGGAATATGATGCAGGTCTTCCTATCTCCTCCTTTGAACAACACATCTAGCCTCTTTTCAGTTCGGGCACATAGTAAACATCATTCATCACATAGTTTATTCCCTTAAGCATGATTTTTACTACACCTTTTCCACTAACCTCCAATTTGTGGTTGTTACCAAGCTTGACATTGTGAGTGAAAGTAGCATCCATGCTGGAGAACATGCTTCGATCTCCACACATGTGATTTGAGCAACTAGAGTCTACGAACAAAACATCACCTCTTTGTGTCTCTTGAAGCTCCACATATGCCACCAACATGACTTCTTCATTCTCTTCTAGCTCATTTAGACACTCATACTGGAAATGCCCTAATTTGTGACATCTATAACATTCGATCGTTGCTTTGTTGAACAAACGTCCTCTGCCTTGGCCACGTCCTCGGAAAGAGCCTCCACCCCTTCCTATGACATTGAGTTCTTGATCTTCCTCTTCATAACTGTTTTTCTTTAACTTCTTCTAATGCACGGACAGAGAACTCTGTAATTCATCAATTGTCATGTTTCTCGTGTCTTTAGATTCTTCAATCGACACCACCACATATGTTAATTTGTCAGTTAGAGTGCGAAGTATCTTCTCAATGATCTTCGAGTCCGGCATATCTTCACCATTGCTCCTCATTTTGTTTGAAGAAGATATTTTTTCATTCTTTCATTGCCTCCAAATTTTCTCTTCATCGAATCATAGATGATCTTAGACGTCCTTTGATCCAAGATCTGCTCAAACACTACCCGATCTATAGCCTGGAACAGATAATGTTTTACCTGATTGTCTTTCATCTTGAGATCGTCAAGTTGTTTTCGTTGCACTGCAGTCACCTCTGCTCCCGCGGCCCCTTCACTATAGCCCTCTTCCACCAGACTCCATAACCCCTTAGCACGCCAGAGACTTTCCATCAATTCACTCCACTGGTCGTAATGACCATCAAAATGAGGAATTTTGGTAAGCGTCTTGTCCTCACTCATCTTCATTCTCTTTTCTTTCTTTGATCACTTTGATTGTATTTTGCTCTGATACCAAATGTGGTTTTAGAATCGGAGATTATTATAAACTGAGACACTTCTACAAACGACTGTATTTCATAGTTTTTCAGTAAGATTTCATAGTATATACTATGACTGAAAAAGTTACCGGTTTCAAATTAATTCTACAAATAATCACTAATATGTAAGCCAAGTAAGCCGTAGTAGAATAAGGCGAGAAGAGAAGAATACGCAACAAAAGAAATAAAGACGACAATGCCACAACCACTCGCCCAAACCATCATTGAACAAGAAGACTGATAGAGCCTCTGCCTCAAGAAGCTAGCAATCACAGCTATCCAATGCTTCTTACGCAGAAAAACGCCTGTCCCAGACCAGATCCTCCACCGAAAACCACCAAGAGCCGACACCGAGTAACTCACAACAACCCAACAACTTGGAAATTACTCAACTCCACCGGAATGGGCAAATTAAAGACAATCAGCACAAGCTTTTGCTCCTCCATCAACATGGCTTCAACTCCCTGTCCGCCGTCGTCGCAAAAACATAAAGATATCGCCTCTTCTCTCACCGTCAGAAATCGCCGATGGAAAGAGAGAGAACAAGAGAGGAGAGGGAGTTTGATTTTAGGGTTTTTTCGCAAAGTGTAACTTTTATATATATTCAAAGGAACCGTACATTGGAATGCCAAACTCTTGTTTAGCCAAACACATAGCTATAGATTACATATTTGTGAATTGAATTGTGAAATTCTTAATAATGTCTAACCACATAAGAGAGCAGTTCAAACACTACATGAGATACCAAAGGTGCTTCAGCTTGTTGATCTGACGAGAAAGGGGCACATGAAAACCTACCATAGGCTTGAAAACATTTCAATAATCGGTGATGTTCAAGAGAGATTAACTCAATATCTCCGGTTTCAACCCTCTATAACACTGCATTCCATCTATTTTTGCCAAAATATAAAACTAAACCTTTGAAACGATCCTATCAAGCTCAAAAGAAATGGATCAAAATAAGAAGGATCTAAGCGATAGATGAAATCTATCAGAAAGTTTAAGCAGAAAATAAAATACTAAACGAGGACAAATCGAACCTCTCAGTTAACCCCGTCCTAAAAACCTTTACACTTAACGTGCAACCCAGCGGAACCATGAGTGCAATCCAATCAATCTTAAACTTCTGCAAGTGTCTCAACCACTAAAATCCTAAAGCTTAAAGGAAAAGTAACAACAAAGCAAGCCAAAGATCGAATATTAAAAACTTAGAAATACACGTGGCAGAGTCCACACTAATTCCGTGGTAACAAAATGCATCCTTAAACTACTAAAAGAAACAGACTCCTTCTTTACTAGCTACTAGATTTTAACCCGCGGTACACCGCGGGATGATTTATTTTTAAAATTAGTATAAAAATATTTTATAAACTGTATCTCCATATAAAATATTTATTTATATTATAGTTTACAATTGTTATTAAGTAACGGTATACCACGAGTCCACGACTCAATTCTTAATAAACTGAGGATTTAACCCGTATTAAAGCGGCATGTTAATGATATTTATAAATATTGATTCAAATACGTCCGCCATATAAACCCGTTCCGAAATATAACCCGTTCTATAATTTCTTAACCCGTCTCGTGATTTATTTTTATTTTAAAATTTAATGATTATTTCTTATATAAAAAAGTTTACAAATCATATCATTCTCTAAGACATTTATATTTTAATAAACTGAAGATTTAATCTGTATTAAATCTACATGTTAATGATATTTTAAAATTTTATAAATATTGATTCAAACTCGTCCACCATATAACTTCGTTCGAAATATAACCCGTCTTGTAACTTCTTAACCCGTCCCGTGATTTGTTTTCTAAAGTAGTAATTTTTAAAATTTAATAATTATTTATTATATATAAAAGTTTGCAAATTGTATCATTTTCTAAAATATTTATATTTTATAGTTTACAATTGTTATTAAGTAACATTATACCACAGGACAATTTTTGGTTTTATACAATATTTTCTAAATGAGACTGATTTAATATGTCTAATATTGGTGGTGCTAAAAAAATTAAAGATTTAATCCGTATTGAAGTGGTGGATTAATGATATTTTAATCTTTTTATTATTGTTGATTCAAAAATCCGTCCCGCCAAACCCGTCCCGCCAAAAAACTCATTTATTTTATTGATGTTGATCTTATTTATGATATGATTTTGAATCATTGTCTAAATATTTTAATCGATGTAGAACGTTGAACACACATTTTCGTGAATTGGATAATATATGTCCGTTTTTAAAAAATGAATTCCGAGTTTTATATTCAATTTAATCGGTTCCGAAATAATTTCAAAATATCCGATTTTATTTAAAAACGAATTCTTACAATTAATGCATAATATGGGATATTTATCATGTAATTAGTTTCCTAGTTTTCAGGTTCCAAAATTAATTATGTTACAATTTTGGTATATTCTCTAATAAAGGCTCAAATCCTCCACGTCTATCTTTAATTCATTGCTACATCTTTGTAAAATTAATTGAAATTGGGCCATCAGAATTGCCCATCAAGAGAATCTCAAATATAGATACTGTGGAAAGATTGGTAAAATCCGGTATTTTTAACGGGTATTAGAAAACCCGATCCAATTTTTTTTTTTTGTGAAGGATATTTTGAAACGGGTCGGGTATCCAAATAATCCGGGATCATTTTTACCCACCCGTCACCAAAATGACTGCAAAAATACTAGTATAGATGTTACCAACCGAAGATCTGGACATTGCATCTTTGGGCTATTTTAGTTAGCAAAAATACAAGAGAGTTGTTAGAGAAATTTTGAAACTTTTAAGAGTCATTATAGGTAATTTCTCTAATTAGAATAACTCATATTATAATAATTAGTGTTTTTGTTTTTTTTTTAATCCTTAAAATACCCCTTATAAGCTTTGTGCAGAAAAACAGAACTAAAAAAATGCCATAAAAAAAATAAATGTCAGAGGTGCAAAAATTGCGTGACACGGAGACTTTCTTAATGGTATATGGATATTTTTACGTGGGATTTGTATTTACACAGCAATACCTATTAATGAGGAGCTTATAAGCACCAAAATCTAAGCATTGGTAGACACAAACATGGTTTGGTCATAATTAAGAAGCATAATTGATGATGATATGAAGAAGATGATATCATGATGGATTGACGATGATAGTATGCTGATGATGATAATGATGAGGAATTGAGGATGATGATGAGTTGATTATTAGTCGCTGATGATTGTGATGAATATAAAAACAACATTTTGGTCTTGTGTATTTTATAAAATAATATATATTGACAACCATTTTATATTTGACCTTTCATTAATCAATTATAGCAAAAATCTTCAACTCGTTAGAATTGATAGGTCGGATTGGCATTGTCGAATACATAGCTTAGCTTTTATATTTAGTTAAACTGGGTCATTTTGAAAACTACCCTATTTCTGAGTTTTAGTTTGAAAAATACCTTTTTCTATTTTAAATAAAAACTAATTTCTTTATATATAGAATATGACATTTTTTCCTGATTTAAATTAGAATCCATATTTTAATATATCAAAACTAAATTCGAAATTTGGAGATTAAGATAAACTAAATTCGAAATAAATATAAATTATTATTATAGTTTTTATTTTATTTTAAGAGAAAGATGGTTTATTGATTTTTATACTAAAATTAACAAGATAATATCTAAAACCTATAATAAAGTTTATACCTTAATATTTATCATGTTATATAAAGAAAAAAAATCTCCAAAACTCCAAATTTATGAACGCAACGAAGTCTACATCTTTAAAAATTGTAATATAAAATGTTCAAACCATATACCTAACTAGGCGCAAGTTCGGTTAACTTTTCATGTGGTAGAATATCCGTTTTTTAATAATATATATTTTTTATTAATTTTTTAAAGAATAGTTAGGCTAACAAATCTTTAGAACGAACTTATATAAAAAATTGTAAGAATTTTTCTTATTATTATTAAAAATCGATGTTATATTTAAAAGTCTAGATTTTTGGATAATTATTATTAAGTTTTGGAAAAGTTTTCTCTTGGTTATTAAGTCTTAGTAAAGTTAATTAAGTAATTTTAAATATTTAAAAATTAATTTTGAAAAAGAAAATAAAAGTAAGGTATTTTTCAAAAATGTAAATAAAAACAAGGGCATTTTTCCAAATTTACTCTTTTTTTATAAGGTTAAATGTTTTCTTAATTGTTTCTAAACATTTAAATTATTTTTTTAATTTCTAAAACTGATTTAATCTCTAAAGTAGAGATCGAAAACTAACCTTTGCATAGATTAGGCATGGTTGAGTTGTTTGGGTTTGAGAAGATCCTTTAGCTTCCTACAAAATGTGAATGCAGTCACTACTCTTATTAATATAATGTGATTGAAATTTAGTCATGAGCTTTAGATAGATATATTAATCAAGCAATTCCATTACATTGAGAAACGTTGTGGGAAATGCACATATCATCACTTCTTTCAGATAGCATGATCCATCATGGAACAAATTCCTTTTTTAATCGCCTATTGTTTTTGAAGTGATGATCACAATCTACGTTCAAAAGATATTCTCCATTGAGAAGAATAGCTGTCAAGTGTAAGCAACGCTTGATCAGGGGAAATAAAAGTCAGATCTTAAGAAATCATAGTTGCTATTTATCGACTAAGCCAATTACCTAGAAATGTAGTCGCATTACGTAATAGTACGAAGCCACTGATCTCATACAACAAAACAAAAAACGCTTCCAAGCCAATGACAAAAGGGAACGTTAGAAAATCGAAAGTTAAACTGAGAGTACCTCTAAAAAATTACCTTGACCTCTATGCTAAGTTAAAAGAAACAGATAAGAGTGTATCAGTGTACCTGAATCATTTCAAGATGGTCTTTAGAGTTGTTACTAGGCCATTGATTAACATTCTGCATTGTCCAACCGTAGTCTTGTATTTTGTGTGCTTTAGCCATTTAGTTGAAACTCAGCCATTTCACAAAAGGATTAAAAAGTTTGCATAGTTGAAGAATCATCACAGAAACAGAACACGCACCTTAATCAAAGTTATGCAATATCAGGTTCTAAGACTTTCACATTTAGCTCCCTAATATTTTGTGAAAAAATAAAAAAAGATGTATGGAAATTGAGAGAAGAAACCTGACCAATCATGAGCATTAATCCAATGGCTCTAACACGGAGAAAACATCCGGAAAGCACTATTTACTACACGATTCAGAAGATAAGTCATGTTAAAACAATGTGGTATTAGATAACCAATTCCGGTGATTTTGATGGTTGTGAAAACACAATTACCTGCACAAGGATAAGAACATCAAGAGGATCGCTGTCTTCCAATGAATACAACCGACGAGTCCGGTGAACCTGAGATTAAATTCAATGTCAGCAATCATAAGATTTAGGAAAAAACCTTGTTACTGTAACTTTATATGAAACATAACACGTAGCTTTATCCAGTGGGCTAGTCCAGAACAAGAATTGAGAAAACCGTATTTACTGTTACAAAAGAAGGCTCATTCATTGGGTCCGCCGTATAACAAACACATCCCCGAGAGAGTTAGCTGTGACGGTTCACCATCATATCTACAATAAATTAAAAACCATATGCAAATAAATAACGCACTATACAAGTTCTTATTCTCAAACCCACTCCCACTAAATCTAAGGATATATATTTTATGTCAGCCTTCTTGTTAATCTACCAATTACCAATCCGGAGGTAGAAATGAAAGGCTTTCTATGATAACAAGTGATTGATTATCAAAATATGGACGTGAGGATAAACTTACCAAAACCATAAACCAAACCGGCCAAGAAAAGTCTCCATTTTTGAAACTCACTAAGAAACAAAGAAAAGACAAACCAGGTCTCACAAATAACTGAGGTCAAACACAGGGTATATGCATCTTTCACTCGACGAGGTGTACATTAATGCAAGAAGACTCACAAAATGATAAGGTGTCATGAGAGAGGATGTGATTTGAACCACACGGTTTATAGGCAGTCTAGCATCATCAACCCTGCAAGTACAAGATCCATCAATAACCAGAAGCAAACAATATTCTATAGTTTGGTGCTGAAGCCCTCCATTGTCTATGGTCTGTCCTTGAAGTTGAATCCTCTGCAATTACATGAAAATTGAACTGTAAGAAAATCATTGGCTTCAGCCATATCCTAGCCAGAGGAATGGACGAGATAAGAATCTTTACACAAGAGACTTGTACTTAAGAGAGATAGCCGACAAGTATGAATGGAATATAATCTAAAAACAGAGTAAAGAAAAAAAAACATAACCTTTGTTTTTGATCCCCTGATGCTCTTCTCGACAAACCTTTTGTTCAACTTTTTGCAATCAAACTATATACAAAACAGATAGTTAGAAAATATTTGAGTATTCAAAGTTTGAAGTACCAGAATATAGAGAATGAAGAAACAAAGCTTTTCGGGTTTGTTGCGGTCAAGATTCTCGTCCTTCTTCTTTGTCTTTATCGTCTCTTTCTTATCTGCAAGAAACATGTGTTATTGTTAGTGACTGACTTAGCTCAAAACGTGTATTCTTTGTATTTGATTTCTTATATTCATCATCCCATTTCATGTAGATCTCCTTGTTCCTATTTTCCCCCTATTAAAAAGTTCAAGAATCTGCACACAAGTTAGAAAATATTGTTGAACTTTTCATTGGTTCACTCCATTGTCATCTTCGCAACCTCATAACTGCTATAGTCACAAGCGTAGCATGATGATTTTGGGAAAAAGGCACCAAAGTGAGAATCATCGTTTCTGTCCGCACCAATTGATGTTCCTAATGACTTCGCGAAAGATAAAACACATAGTAGAAAGAAAACGACCAAGAGTCGATGGAGCTACTCTCAAATCTAAGCAGAAACTTCCATCAAGGAATTAGTTTAAAGCGAGCCTACCATCAACAAGCTCCATAAATCTTAGTCACATATGACTAGCCAAATTCTAAAAATAATTATGAATCATTTTCAAATAACCTGTACTGTAAGCTAGATCTAGAAACTATACCATGTTAGGCTTGAATTACTCCGTTTATTGTAGTTTTTTGTGCTCCACCTTAAGCATCTCGAGTTCCTCCTCTTTGTCGTAAAGATGTAAATGTGAGCACTCATTTTGGGGATCTGATAACAGGTGTAAACCCTATGTTAGGTCCTTAAGTTAGCTTATGGATCATAGTTCCTAGAGTTAACAAACTTACGTTGAGAATTCCCATACGCTGTAAATAAACTTACTTAGTCTTCATTCTTGCTGACAACCTTGGCAACATGAAATGTGCAGAAAAGTAAGCCAAAGCTTATTAGTTCAAAGCAAGCCAACTATCAACAAACTCCATAAGACCATAACGCATATGATTAACTAGATTTCAATAAATCTTAAATAAGTTTCACCAAACCTGAAGTGGGAAATAAGTGGAGAACCAGGGCTAATTCTAGAAATTGTACGATGTTAGGCTGGAATTCCTTCATCATTAGCAGTATTTTTTGCTCCACCTTAAGCGTTTCGAGTTCCTCCCAGCTCAATAAATCATGTGTTTTCTCTTGATCTTCATCTTCTCCACCTTAAGTGTGTTGCTCCTCAACAAAGAGTTCTAGATCGTTCTACATAGAAGAAGAAGATCCATTCCAATCACAAAATTGATAAAAAAACAAAAGAGGCTTCTTTTAATATCACAAAGAAATCGGACTTGATATATAACTTAAGGCTTAGAAGAGAGGTCTTAACTTTCTTAGAAGAGAGGTTGCTTTCACTCAAATGCTCTAAGGATCACATACTCCTGCTTTTATTTGCTTCTAATAACTGTTTGGGTATTATTTCTTTCCATCATCTTCAGGGAGGGCATGCCCCCTCTGTTAGATGTTTAAGGTTTGAAGGCAAGAGAACTGTCACATGTATTGTCCTTCACTGCCTCACATGCATCATTGGATTTAGTAAAGAACTTGGTGTTTCTATCGACGTCTACGCTACATTGCTACAGTTAGCCCATCTATGATAAATAAAAATAAATAGAAGGGAGTGTATTAGTGTACCTGAATCGTCCCAAAATCTTCTCTGTTCTGTCCTGGCTTATTGTTCCACTAACTTGCAGCCCTTCCAATATAAATTGGGCTCACTTCTCACCCAGTTCCTACAATTAGATTGTTCTCAAAACCAGGAATTCAATTTCACAAGTAACAATAACTAAAATAGTGTTTCTTTACTTTCCATTTCAATGAAATGTCGTTGGTAAGAGTTGAGACGTTGATCTCGGGATGCTCTTCTCGACAAATCTTTCTTGCATTTTCCCTATAAAATTGAATACAAAACAGATTTAGAAAAGATTTCAGACTAGAATAGAAAGAATGGAGAAACAAGGCTTTTTGGGTTTGGTTCTTCTTCTTTGTCTTTGTCATCTCTTCCTTTTCTGCAAGAAACATGTGTTGTTGTTAGTGACTGACATAGCTCAAAGTGACATAGCTCAACATAGTTCCATTTCTTTGCCATATGAAATGTGAGCGGTAAGAATCAAATAGTTGACAAACTCTTTCTTGCATCGTACCCATTACCTGTTGAAACAACCACCAAAATTTGCACAACCGAATACACATGAGTCAGCTTAAGTGGACAAGATATGACCGAGACGGGAAATTAAAGACACTGGTGGAATATATTGAGTTAATTAAACTCACATCAAAGAAGACAATATTCTTATTGGTTTATATCGAAACGTTGTGGGAAATGCACATATACTTCTTACAAATAGCATGGTCCATCATGAAACAAATCCCTTTTTGAATCGCCTATTTTTTTTTGAAGTGATGATTACAATCTACGTTCAAAAGATATTCTCCATTTATAAGAATAGCTGTAAGTGTAATAAACGCTTGATCAGGAGAAATAAAATTCAGATCTTAAGAAATCATATTTGCTATTTATCGACTAAGCCAATTACCTAGAAATGTAGTCACATTACGGAATAGTACGAAGCCACTGATCTCATACAACAAAACAAAAAACGCTTCCAAGCCAATGCCAAAAGGGAACGTTAGAAAATCGAAAGTTAAACTGAGAGTACCTCTAAAAAATTACATTGACCTCTATGCTAAGTTAAAAGAAACAGATAAGAGTGTATCAGTGTACCTGAATCATTTCAAGATGGTCTTCTGAGTTGTTACTAGGCCATTGACTCACATTCTGCATTGTCCAACCGTAGTCTGGTATTTTGTGTGCTTTAGCCATTTCCTAGCAAACTCACCCATTTCACAAAAGGATTAAAAAGTTTGCATAGTTGAAGAATCATCACAGAAATAGAACACGCACCTTAATCAAAGTTATGCAATATCAGGTTCTAAGACTTTCACATTTAGCTCCCTAATATTTTAAAAAATATAAAAAAAAGATGTATGGAAATTAACCTGACCAATCATGAGCATTAATCCAATGGCTCTAACACGGAGAAAACATCCGGAAAGCACTATTTACTACACGATTCAGAAGATAAGTCAGGCTTCTGCCTAGATGTTTTCTCCAAGTCATGTTAAAACAATGTGGTATTAGATAACCAATTCCGGTGATTTTGATGGTTGTGAAAACACAATTACCTGCATAAGGATAAGAACATCAAGAGGATCGTTGTCTTCACATAAATGTCCAAGGAACACTATGCAAATAAAGAAAACACTATACAAGTTCTTATTCTCAAACCCACTCCCACTAAATCTAAAGATATATATTTTATGTCAGCCTTCTTGTTAATCTACCAATTACCAATCCGGAGGTAGAAATGAAAGACTTTCTATGATAACAAGTGATTGATTATCAAAATATGGACATGAGGATAAACTTACCAAAACCATAAACCAAACCGGCCAAGAAAAGTCTCCATTTTTGAAACTTACTAAGAAACCAAGAAAAGACAAACCAGGTCTCACAAATAACTGAGGTCAAACACAGAGTATATGCATCTTTCACTCGACGAGGTGTACATTAATGCAAGAAGACTCACAAAATGATAAGGTTTCATGAGAGAGGATGTGATTTGAACCACACGGTTTAAAGGCAGTCTAGCATCATCAACCCTGCAAGTACAAGATCCATCAATAACCAGAAGCATACAATTCAGAAGAACATATAAACTTAGGAAATATTCTATAGTTTGGTGCTAAAGCCCTCCATTGTCTATGGTCTGTCCTTGAAGTTGAATCCTCTGCAATTACATGAAAATTGAACTGTAAGAAAATCTTGGCTTTGGCAATATATCCCAGCCAGAGGAATGAACAAGATAAGAATATTTACACAAGAGATTTGTACTCAAGAGAAACATATCTATGATTTACTTTGGGCTGGATCCGTTAGGATTAAGGTATTTGGTGTTTATCTCTTCCTTGATTTTAGGTTCAATTTTGTCATTAGGCGTTGTTGTAATTAGAAACGAATCATCGATAGATTTCTTCAGTTTTTGGATTTAATAAAGAAACTGAGAGTACCTCTAAAAAATTAACTTGTCCTCTATGCTAAGTGAAAAGAAACAGATGGGAGTGTATCAATGTACCTGAATCATTCCAAGATGGTCTTTAGAGTTGTTACTAGGCCATGGATTAACATTCTGCATTTTGCATTGTCCAACCATAGTCGGGTATTTTGTGTTCTTTAGCGACAAGGATTTTGAACCTCACTTTAAGGTACCCATTTCCTTGCAAACTCAAGCAATTTCACAAAAGGATTGAAAACTTTGCATAGTTGAAGCATCATCACATGAAACATAACACGCACCTTAATCACAGTTATGCAATATTAGTTTCTAAGACTTTCACATTTAGCTCTAAATAAGAGAAAACACAATTACCTGCATAAGGACAAGAACATCAAGAGGATCGTTGTCTTCACATAAATGTCCAAGGAATACAACTGACTAGTCTGGTGAACCTGAGATTAAATTCAATGTCAGCAATCATAAGATTTAGTAGAAAACCATGTTACTGTAACACCATACGAAAAATAACACCTAAGTTTATCCACTGCGGTAGCCCACGATAAGAATTGAGAGAACCGTATTTACTGTTACAAGAGGAGGCTCTTTCATTTGATCCACCGTACTAACAAACACATCTGAGAGAGCCTGCTGTGATGGTTCACCATCATATCTACAATAAAAGAAAAATCAAATGCAAATAAACAAAACGCTATACAACTTCTTATTCTCAAACACACTCCCACTAAAGCTAAGGATACCAATTACCAATTCAGAGGTAGAAATGAAAGGCTTTCCATGATAACAAGTAACTGATTATCAAAAGTTATGTGGAAAGACATCTATTGTAGAAAAATATGGACAAGAGTATAAACTTACAAAGACCAAAAACCAAACCTGTCAAGAAAAGTCTCCCTGTTAACAGGCTTTATCGTCTTTTTCTTATCTGCAAGAAACATGTGCTATTGTTAGTGACTGACTTAGCTCAAAACGTGTATTCTTTGTATTTGATTTGTTATATTCATTATTCCATTTCATGTAGATCTCCTTGTTCCTATTTTCCCCCTATTAAAAAGTTCAAGAATCTACACACAAGTTAGAAAATATTGTTGAACTTTTCATTGGTTCACTCCATTGTCATCTTCGCAACCACATACCTGCTATAGTCACAAGCGTAGCATGATGATTTTGGGAAAAAGGTACCAAAGTCAGAATCATCGTTTCTGTCTGCACCAATTGATGTTCCTAATGACTTCGCGAAAGATAAAACACATAGTAGAAAGAAAACGACCAAGAGTCGATGGAGCTACTCTCAAATCTAAGCAGAAACTTCCATCAAGGAATTAGTTTAAAGCGAGCCTACCATCAACAAGCTCCATAAATCTTAGTCACATATGACTAGCCAAATTCTAAAAATAATTATGAATCATTTTCAAATAACCTGTACTGTAAGCTAGATCTAGAAACTATACCATGTTAGGCTTGAATTACTCCGTTTATTGTAGTTTTTTGTGCTCCGCCTTAAACCCTATGTTAGGTGCTTACGTTAGCTTATGGATCATAGTTCCTAGAGTTAACAAACTTACTCAGTCTTCATTCTTGGTGACAACCTTGGCAACATGAAATGTGCAGAAAAGTAAGCCGAAGCTTATTAGTTCAAAGCAAGCAAACTATCAACAAACTCCATAAGACCATAACACATATGATTAACTAGATTTCAATAAATCTTAAATAAGTTTCACCAAACCTGAAGTGGGAAATAAGTGGAGAACCAGGGCTAATTCTAGAAATTGTACGATGTTAGGCTGGAATTCCTTCATCATTAGCAGTATTTTTTGCTAAACCATAAAGCAAACCGGCCAAGAAAAGTTTCCATTTTTGAAACTCACTAAGAAACCAAGAACAGACAAACCAGGTCTCACAAATACCTGAGGTCAGACACAGGGTATATGCATCTTAATATCTAAACCAAAATATTAATCTCAATATCTAATTCGTCAGATTAGGAAGATGTAAGAAATTACAAACTTGTTAGGCTTGAACTCCTTCATGATTGGCAGGTTTTTAGTTCAACCTTAAGCTAGCTGTGATGGTTCACCATCTTGACCATATCTACAATAAAATGAAACAAAAAAAAAATCAAATGCAAATAAACAGAACGCACAATACATGTTCTTATTCTTAAACCCACAAAGTCATGTCAAGAAAAGTCTCCCTGGTAATGGGATTCCAGGAGATTTAAGGATTCGTTTATTTTCATGTAAGCTTCCATTAACTCGCAGCTCTTCCATTATAAAAATGCCTCTCTTCCTCACCCAGTTCCTACAATAAGATTGTTCCCAAAACAAACAAATCAATAAGATTTTTCCAAAAACCAGGAAATCAATTTCACAAGTAACAATGAATATAATTTTTACTTTACATTTCAATGAAATATGTGGTAAGAGTTGAGTTGTTTATCTCCGGATGCTCTTCTGGACAAACTCTTTCTTGCGTTTTTCCTATAAAACAGATTTAGGAAATATTTGAGACTGGATCAAAGTTAAGGACTAGGAAAGAAAGAATGAAGTAACAAGGCTTTTTGGGTTTGTTAAAGTCGACATTCTCATTCTTATTCTTCGTCTTTGCCTTTGTCATATCTTTCTTATCTGCAAGAAACATGTGCTGTTGCCTAGCAAGTAATTATAATCTTTTCTACCAACCCATCATCAGAAAAGTGTTTACCAGATACCAACATAATATAGTGGAATCGATGATACATTTTTAAGAAATTCAAATGAAGTTCGAGAAATTATCTGAAAGTAGGCCAAGAGCATCAACAACCTTGTTGCTTTTATTTTTTCTCTTCTTCTCCTTCTCTTGTTTTTTCCGGTAGTGCTGCAGCTAACATGGCTTTGGCATCCATTTCTACATCTAACTCTTCCTAGAAGAAGATACATACATTACAATCTCCAAAAATATAACAAAAGAAAGTGAGTTCTTATTCTAAAGAAGAACAAACAGATAAAGTTCAGGTTTTTTGAGAAGGTTCAGATTAGGAAGATGTAGAAACTTACGAGCATGTTAGGCTTGAACTCCTTCATCATTTGCAGTTTTTTCGTTCAACATTAAGCTAGCTGTGATGGTTTGATCATATCTACAATAAAAGAAAATAAACATCTATATCTTAAGCACAAACGACAGTTTCTTGTCAAACCGTAACTCTATAAGAGAGGATTCAAAGAACTAACCAAACATGCATCAACTGTTCAAAGCAAGCCAACCATCAACAAACTCCATAACGCATATAATTAGCTAGATATCTAAAACAATCATAAATTTTTTTCACCAAAACCTGAACTTATTAGTTCCTTATTATGCTTTCTCTCGTTGATATATTTACTTTCCGCCAATAAACTTATAGTCCTGAAATAAAACATACCTTTAGTGCTCAAAATCTTGGAGTCTTCTGCTTGAAATATAAACAAGGATAATCTAGCGAGTAGTCACTGTTAAGGGGATATGACATGAATCCATTCTTCTTGTTTCAGCTTCAAGCGTGTCAGTATCATCGTTAAGGCGATATGACAGGAAGCCATAATTCACGTACAGCCGCTCAATGCATCTTAGATTCAGCCCTATCAACTAGTCACATATAAGATCATTAACCCAAGTAAAAGAAAAATAAACAAATATATATAGCACAACCAGTTTTGATCAGATAAAAAACTTGCCTGCTAAGTGTTCTTTAATTCAAACTAGTGCTTCTATAGAGAATGTGCTGCATTCACAGAAGAAACATCAACACAAAGTAAGGCACTATATTGAAAGTATTGTAGATACAATCATTAAAGGTTTAAGAGACACTCCCATCATTTGGCAGGAATCGATGATACATTTTTAGGAAATTCAAATGCAGTTCGAGAAATTACCTGAAAGCAGGCCAAGAGGCACCAACAACACTACCACGTCTATAATTGAAAACTCATCAGCACTACCCTTGTAATTGCAGCTTTCTTCTTTTGCTTATTGTCATGGCTTCCTCTAGCGGTTCCTTTGTTCATCAATCCAGATATAAGCTTCGGAATACTAAATAAAAAAACATCTAATCAGTGTTGGATGAAATTTCAGATAGAGTCTTTTCACCTTTAGTTTCTTCTAGCTCCATAGAATCTTCTTAGGCCCTGTTTAGTGTGAAAGGTTGACGTAAGAACACGTTTTGTGTGATAAAGCAGAAGCTTAATGTGGTTTCTCAGCAATAAGCTTACCAAAAACCCTAAAAATCCTGAATGATTAATCCTAATTAAAATAAAATAATTACTAGAATAGATAATTACAAATATTGAAGAATTATCCTAATTCTACGCTCAAAGAAAACCTACAAACAATTTAACAATTTGCAAAAGAATAGATTTCTCAAATAGAGCAGAGTACTTACTGTTCGACATCCTGATCAATGAATTGAGGCAAGTGAGAGTAGTAAAAGTGAGTTAAATAATGAAACATAAGCAGTACCTGAGAGCATTATCCTCTGCATTGTCTGGGTCAATTTGTCCCCTCATAACTTCTTGCCTGATAAGTATTCCTTAATTCAAATTGGTGTCTCTGTAGCTATTATGTTATCGTTGATCTTTCCTTAAAGATTTTCCACACGCTTAATGGATGCATTCACACTCTAGTAACATCTCCAACTCAAACCTGAAACCATATCAGTTAGTTAATAGATCCTATGGAAGTATAATTTCTATTTTCCGCAAAAGAAAAACACAACTTGTGAAATTAGAAGGGAAGACTGAACTCACCAACGTAAATGAAAGAGTCTTAATAGAAAGAAATACTAGAACTTTATATACTCTATAGCTTGGAATCTGAATGGGATACTATATAGGAGAAAGCACCAGCCCATATAAACAGCCCATATTGGAGTATGATAATTTGATGAACATCGTGCGTAGTCAGAAAGATCCAGTCCATTTATAGCCTTGGCCGTATGGTCGGTGAGAGACATACATATACTAAAGCTACACTGCTTCGAAACTGTATACTAAAGAAAAAACATCTAATCAGTTTTTTCCTCATTAATTTCAATCAATAAGACCACGGAAAGAAGAAGAAAAACTGAGAATAGATATAAGATGATCAGTTCAAATCAAACCTTAAATTGAGAAAAAAAAACTGACAGAAAACAAGTGATTCTGCCAATGATCAACCAAAAAAAATCAGATTTAATAGTATAACAAAAGAAACAGGTACATGAAATGTTGCAGCTTTGCCATGTACTGACTCCAAATCTTCTCTAGGCATGCGTTGCGTATCTAAAGATATAAGAATTATACATCTCAAGATAATAGATTTTTTAGAATATTCGTCAATTAATAAGATATTTAAACAACTAGAATCACCTTTAATTAGTAGCTTTCTCTTGATTATTAGTGTTGGATGAAATTTCAGATAGACTCTTTTCAGCTTTAGTGTCTTCTAGTTCCATAGAATCTTCTTCTGCCCTGTTTAGTACATCCTGATCAAGATGACTTGACATGCTCGCTGGAGTTCTCTGTTATGGCATGAAGACTATTCATTCCTACAAGTAACCAAAAAGTCAGAGAAGCAAAAAGAGAATTTAGAGCATCAACGACCTTGTTGCTTTTATTTTTTCTCTTCTTCTCCTTCTCTTTTTTTTTCCGGTAGTGCTGCAGCTAACTTGGCTTTGGCATCCATTTCTACATCTAACTCTTCCTAGAAGAAGATAGATACATTACAATATCCAAAAATATAACAAAAAAATCACAAAGAAACTAAGTTCTTATTCTAAAGAAGAACAAACAGATAAAGTTCAGGTTTTTTTAGAAGGTTCAGATTAGGAAGATTGTTGATGGTGGGTTTCGAGCCCGGGCCCAAAACCTTTAACGGGCCTAAAACACTCAACGGGCCCATATTTCCCAGTGGCCCAACAGAAGCCAAAAGAAGCCTAGATTCAACTCTCCACCGACCAAAGGGCAAAAAGGACATTTCATGTGAACAGTGTACCCTACTTCTGCACCCTATAAATAGCAAAAAAGAATAATTGTACAGGGATCCCGATATATAACCGCTTTTACAGAGAATATCATACAACCGTCAGAGCACTTTGCGGCTCGGCTCGTACTCTAAGTTTTTAGCTCGTCTATTTTTGTAATCGTCGGCTCGTTCTTTAAATAAGAGATTCTTCTTTCACCCTAAAGACTCCGAATACGTACTTGTGTGATTTTGAGGATCAACAGTTGGCGCGCCAGGTAGGGGCAGAAGCTCGAAGATTTCTCTCAAAACTACGAACCGACGAAACAGCAAAGATGACAGACGCATTCCACAACGCACTCGGCGCAAGTGCCTCCAGCTCGGGAGGAGAAGCATGCACGCCCGCAGCCGCACCGCCTTCGCTTCCCCCGACGCCGGAAGGACCTACCGCGGCAGCTACCGAACCGCACCCTGCACCACGTCCTGACGCTCAGATAACCCCCTCAAACGGACGTAATGCGACGAACCAAAGGAGTCAGGACTGCAGCGAACCGAACGATCTGCTTCAAAACATCCTCACGCACCTGAGCCAGCAAGAGGCCAGGACGAACGTGCGACTCGAATCTCTGGCAGCAGCCCAGGCTTGCGCTCAGGATGAAATCAATCGCCTAAACGCAAGTCAGACGCAAGGTGTACGACCTGCTCAAGGAAACCTAGTGCCAGCTCGGCAGATCCATCCTGTAACTTCATCAAGCGAGAGTGCCCGGGACCTCGAACTTGCCGAACTGCGACGCATTGTCCTGGACATGAACACGAAGGTTCACAAGGCCATAAGCGCCGCACCAGAACTCGACCGCGTCCTCGACGAAACGCAGCAAACACCCTTCACTCGGAGGATAACCAGTGTCTCACTTCGAGGACGTCAGAAGATTAAGCTCGAGCCCTACAACGGAAAGGGCGATCCGAAGGAATTCTTAACATCGTTCAGCATAGCGATCAACCGAGCCGAACTAACTGACGAAAACTTCGAAGCAGGGCAGTGTCAGATTTTTACCGAACATCTAACCGGCGCCGCCCTCAACTGGTTCTCGAGGCTTAAGCCGAATTCCATTAGCAGTTACCGACAACTGTCCGTAACGTTCCTCAAGCACTACTCGCCACTCATACAGAACCAAAAAACCAATGCCGACCTCTGGTCCCTCTCACAAGGACCTACGGAGTCCCTCCGATTGTTTATCGACCGTTTCAAGGACGTCATCACCCGAATCGTCATACCAGACGAAGCCGCGATCGTGGCCCTACGCAACGCGGTGTGGTACGATTCCAGATTTCGAGACGATATCACGCTCCACGTCCCAAACACGCTCGAGGACGCGCTTCATAGAGCAACGAGGTACATCGAGCTTGAAGAGGAACGGCTCGTTCTCTCACGAAAGCACGGTGTGACGAAGGCGCCAGCGCCAAAAGAAGTCCCCGTAGTAAAGTCTACGGAGCCAAAACAACATCTTGACCGCAATACGAGCCATGGAAGAAAGCCGGCCACGTTCGCCATAAATAGCGAAAACGCGGCGCACAAACCTTGGAACAAATGGTCAAGAGACACCGATGCCGATGCCACGGGGCCGGTATATTGTGCATATCATAAGAGCAAAGCCCACGCAACGGAGGATTGCCGTTACCTGCAAGGACTCCTCATGGCTAAGTACAAAAGCGGCGGCATCGCCATTGAGTGCGACCGCCCCCAAGGGAGTAACAAAAATCAAAGACGTACTGAAACAGCTGCTCGGCAGTTCCTCGAGGGTCTTGCCGAAGAAGTCGCCGGCGACGACGATCAAGCGAACGACCCGGCCAAAAGACAACGCCAAGGCAAAGCTATCGCCGACGCTCCCAAAGTTGTCCGACAAATTCATATGATCATGGGCGGCCTCCAAAATTGCAACGATTCAGTCCGTTCAATTAAACAATACCGAAAGAAGGCCGAGATGATGAAGACGTGGCCAGTAACATCGAGCCAACCTCTCGAGGAGATCGAACCTATTTCATTCACAAAAGACGACCTCGTCGGAGTCGATCTCCCCCACAACGATCCCCTTGTCGTCGAGCTCATCGTCAGCGACAGCCGCGTCACACGCGTCATGATCGATACAGGCAGCTCAGTCGACCTAATTTTTAAAGATACTCTCACCGCGATGAATGTCGCCAACCGACGAATAAAGCCGCGCTCTCGACCGTTGGCAGGTTTCGATGGCGACTTCATCATGTCCCTAGGCACCATCAAGCTGCCCACGTTCGTCGGCGGCACGATCGCCTGGGTTAAGTTCGTTGTTATTGACAAGCCGGCGATATACAACGTAATCTTAGGGACGCCGTGGCTTCATCAAATGCAGGCCATCGCGTCTACCTACCACCAGTGCGTCAAGTTTCCCACTCATCAAGGAGTCTTCACCCTCAGAGGAAATCAGCAAGTAGCGCGGACGTGTTTTCTGATCGAACACAAGAACCGCGCCGAGAAGAAGTTATAGCAACCAAAGATACAGGAGCCCGCGCCCAGCTCCGCAACAGTAAAGGCGCCGGGCAAGTCCTATGAAGAATCGGAGCTGAGCCGAACAGAACTCGTGAATATTGACGCGTCAGACCCACTACGATGTGTAAATATCGGAGCAGAAATTAGTTCAGAAATCAGAACGGCCCTCGTAGCCCTCCTCACAGGAAACTCATCGACCTTCGCTTGGAGTGTCGAAGACATGCCGGGTATCGACCCCTCAATAACATCTCACGAGCTCGGTGTGGATCCAACATTCAAGCCCGTAAAGCAGAAAAGACGCAAATTGGGTCCGGAACGAGCTAAAGCGGTAAACGACGAGGTCGAAAAGCTATTAGGCGCCGGTTCCATTGTTGAAGTCCGCTACCCGGAGTGGTTGGCAAACCCCGTCGTAGTAAAAAAGAAGAACGGTAAATGGCGGGTGTGCGTCGACTTCACCGATCTAAACAAGGCATGTCCAAAGGATTGCTACCCTTTGCCACATATCGATCGGCTCGTTGAGGCCACGGCAGGAAACGAGCTCCTATCGTTCATGGACGCCTTCTCCGGGTACAACCAAATCCTCATGCATAAAGACGACCAGGAAAAGACGTCCTTCATCACTGACCGCGGAACGTATTGCTATAAGGTAATGCCTTTCGGTCTAAAAAACGCCGGGGCAACGTACCAACGCCTCGTCAACAAAATGTTCGCCGAACAGCTCGGCCGAACTGTCGAGGTCTACATCGACGACATGCTCGTTAAATCTCCGAAAGCGGAAGACCACGTTCAGAACCTCCGACAATGCTTCGACGTCCTAAACAAATACCAGATGAAATTGAACCCGGCCAAATGTACGTTCGCGGTTACTTCTGGCGAATTCTTGGGCTACGTCGTCACCAAAAGGGGGATAGAAGCCAACCCAAAACAAATTCGAGCTATACTGGAGCTACCTTCCCCCAGAAACGCTAAAGAAGTACAACGATTAACCGGACGGATCGCCGCCCTTAATCGGTTTATCTCAAGGTCGACAGACAAGTGCTTGCCATTCTACAACCTCTTAAAGCGGAGAGATAAGTTTACTTGGGACGACGCAAGTGAGAAGGCATTCGCCGAGCTTAAGACGTATCTGACGACGCCGCCGGTACTTGCAAAGCCTGAGAACGGTGAAATCTTGTTCTTATACATAGCTGTATCCAGTTGGGCCGTCAGTGGGGTATTAGTACGAGACGACCGCGGCGAACAGCGGCCAATCTTCTACGTAAGCAAGTCGTTAATCGACGCTGAGGTCCGGTATCCTACAATGGAGAAGGCTGCGCTAGCAGTCGTCACGTCGGCAAGAAAATTGCGTCCCTACTTCCAGTCCCACACCGTAGCCGTGCTCACAAATCAGCCCATCAAAGCCGCACTGCACAGTCCTAGTCTGTCTGGAAGAATGACTAAGTGGGCCGTCGAACTCAGCGAATACGACATCGAATTCCGGGCTCGGCCAGCAATGAAGTCTCAAGTCCTCGCCGATTTCATCGTCGAACTGCCAGCAGCAGATTCGGGTGATACCGCGCCAAACATCAATTCAAGAGATGGAACTTGGATCCTCTATTCGGATGGCTCTTCATCGTCACACGGTTCAGGCGTCGGAATCCGGCTTGTCTCACCAACCGGAGAAATGTTGGAACAGTCTTTCCGGCTCCGTTTCACGGCTACTAACAACGTCGCCGAATACGAAGCACTCATCGCTGGACTCCGGCTCGCAATCGGAATGAATGTCCAACGACTACGAGCCATGATTGATTCACAACTCGTAGCAAGTCAGTACAGCGGAGATTACGAAGCGAAGAATGATAGAATGGAAGCGTACCTCAAGGTCGTTCAAAGCCTATCAAAGCAGTTCGTAGAGTTCGAATTAACTAAGATCCCGCGCGGGGATAACGCTCCCGCAGACGCACTGGCCGCATTAGCCTCAACATCCGACCCAGACCTTCGCCGCGTCATACCAGTCGAGAGTATCGACCATCCCAGTATCGAAGGGATAGAGTCCGTCAATTTCGTGTGCCAACGCGCCGCACCCGATCCCATTGACGATCCAGACGATTGGCGCCTAGCTATACGAGACTTCCTCTCCGACGGGATAGTCCCACCAGACAAATGGGAAGCCCGGCGGCTCCGTGCGAAAGCGTCGAAATACACTCTGTGGCGAGAACACCTGCTCCGGTACAGTGCCTCCGGGGTCGTCTTAAGCTGCCTTCACAAAGCCGATGCGGTCGATGTTATGAAAGAAACCCACGAGGGAGCCGGCGGAAATCACTCCGGTGGCCGATCTCTTGCCCTTAAAATTAAAAAGCTCGGCTACTACTGGCCAACGATGATTTCAGATTGCAAAGACTTCGTGCTCAAATGCGAGCAATGCCAGCGCCACGCGCCTGTCATCCATCAACCAACCGAGCTGATGAAAGCCGGAATCGCGCCGTACCCATTCATGAGGTGGGCAATGGACATCGTCGGGCCGCTCCCGGCATCACGACAAAGGCGCTTCATCCTCGTTCTAACTGACTACTTCACCAAGTGGGTCGAAGCTGAGTCCTACGCGACAATAAGAGCTAAGGACGTACAGAATTTCGTTTGGAAATATATAATCTGTCGGCACGGCCTCCCGTATGAGATCGTCACGGACAACGGCTCACAGTTCATTTCAGCTCAGTTCGAAGATTTTTGTGCCAGTTGGAAAATTCGCTTAAACAAGTCTACACCGCGCTACCCTCAGGGCAACGGACAAGCCGAGGCGACAAATAAAACTATACTTGCCGGTCTCAAGAAACGGCTCGAAGCCAAAAAAGGAGTCTGGGCAGATGAACTCGACGGCGTCCTCTGGTCGTACCGAACGACTCCGCGCAGCGCCACAGACCAATCACCATTCTCCTTGGTCTACGGAATAGAGGCTATGGCCCCAGCCGAAGTCGGATGCACAAGCCTTCGTCGCTCCATGATGATCCAGGACGACGACCTCAACAACGAGATGATGAATCACAACCTCGACGATCTAGAGGAAAAACGTAACACCGCACTCTGCCGAATCCAAAATTATCAGCAAGCCGCGGCCAAGTACTACAACAAGAAAGTCCATAATCGGCATTTTAGCGAAGGTGACCTCGTCCTCAGGAAAGTGTTCGAAAACACGGCCGAACTCAATGCCGGGAAGCTCGGCGCAAATTGGGAAGGCCCCTATCAGATATCGAGAATCGTCCGACCCGGAGACTACGAACTCCTCACAATGTCCGGCGACGAGGTCCCCCGCACATGGAACTCGATGCATCTGAAGCGATACTATTATTAAAAAAAAAAAAAAAAAAAAAAAAAAAAAAAAAAAAAAAAAAAAAAAGAGCTCGGCCTTACCGACGCCTCACTTTGTAATGTGAACTACGAGCGGCTTGATCCCTCCGATCAGAGGGTACGTAGGCAGCCTCGTTTACGAGGCACAGCTGCAAATATTAATAAAATTTATCTTTTCAAAGACAGAAACGAAACGAAATACGTCGGCACCCTGGCCCGGTGTCTAATCGAACGAAAGCCGAGTTCCGTACTCGCACGATTAAAACGACTGATCACAAAAGCCGAGGCCGAACTCGCAATCACGCTCGTTTTAATCATTCGAACAGGATAAGCCGACCCCGATGGTCGCACCTAAAATTGTTCTGGGTCCGACCCAAACACGATTATCGACCAAGTTATTGAGATCGTCCTCAATAACTTACGCGGAACGACCTCGAAGGTCGCACCACCGAGTATTTTGGACCCAACCCAAACACGATTATCGACCAAGTTATTGAGGACGATCTCAATAACTTATGCGAAACGACCTCGACAATATACGCACGAGAATAAAGTGATAAAATAGTCAATAAAAGAAAAGCCAACAGAAGTGGCAAGAGTCTTACAAAAAGCCGACTACGCGGCAAAGGACTTAAAAAAAAGAAACAGCGACCAAAACAACGACGTAAAGTCTTAGGATGCGGCCTCATCTTCAGGAGGATCTTCGACCTGGATACCTCCGCCTTCAGTAGCAGGATCCGCAACGACCTGGTCCACGACGTCCACGTCAACAGCAGTCCCTTCATCAGCTTCGACAACGGAGGGAGCAAATTCTTCAACGACAAGAGGACCCTGGAAGAAAGTTCGAACATCAGCCCAGCCTTCTTCAAGGTCGGCGATTTCGAACGCGTTCACCTCGTTCTTAAGGTCCTCAACATCGGCCTCAAGTCTCTCGATTACGTCCTTGGAATTTAGGACGATCTCCCCAGACTCGGCCAGCGTCTTCAGCAAATTCACGCTCCCGACAGCTTGGTTGTAATCGAGAAATTTGGGATTCGCCGCGTCCCTAGTGGTGAAGTGCCTCTGGATCCCGTCAAGGCGTTTCTGGAACTCTTCGGCAGCTTCCTTAAGAGCCTTAGTCACCTGGATGCGACCATATTCGGCACGCCGCTCCCGAAGCCTTGCCTCCTCGGCCTGTGACTGCTCGGCGTAGTTTTTAAAGTCAACTCGGGACTTTGACAACTCTTCGAGACAGCGCTCTCGTTCTGAGAAAGCGTTATCTCGTTCTTCCTTCAGTTTCGCGACCTCCTCGCGAAGAAGCCCCACCTCGGAGTTAGCACTCTCCAAACCTCTTAACGCCTGATCGGCCCTTTTCTGTTCGGCCGCTAAAGCCCTCTGATGCTCCTTCGAGGCCGTGTTCTGCTCAGAAACAACGCGGAGGCGACGCTCGTACATATACGCCATCCTGTCAATCGCGCCAATAGCCTACAGAAAGAAATAAGAGCTCGGTCAGAAAGCAAAACACTTAACAATAGAATATTGCAAAAAATTCTTAAGGCATTACCGCAACGCTCTTCTTCGCGGCATCAGTATACGCCGTTCTCTCCCACATATCTTGAAGCTCGAAGAATGGAGATGGACCGACGTGAAGCCTGCGGAACAGCTCCGCACAGGATGTGGAATCAGTCGAGATATGAACGTCGCGCCCGTTGTAATCATATCGCCACCTATAGTCAGGGGCCCAGGCCGTCCTTTGTTTCTTGGTTGGGTCAGAATGCATCGTCTCGGACTCATCAGCAGCCCGCTTTCTGGTCGGTTCGACCTGAGAATCGTCGTACAAGACGACCTCCCTGCCACCTAAGGGCACGTCTTGAGAAGTCTCGGCAACAGGAAGTTTGGCCGATCGCGCCTCAGCCACCTCCTTCTCCCTTCTCTCCCTCTCCGCGTCGGTTCTTACATCCGAACGATCGGCTCCACCAACACCATGACCGCGTCGATCACGACGGTCACCTTCTCTTCTTTCATGACGACCTGAAGGCCGTCGTTCCTTCTCCTTAGCCTCGTATTCCGCTAAAGAGAGACGCTGCCCCAAGGCCATAGCCTCTTCCTCCTCTCGAGACATCTTCGTCGGGGTCGTCGCAGATTTCTTCTTATATCTTGACGAGTAGTCACCCACCGCGTCAACGTTCAGCTTCCCCATGATCTTTAAAGGAGCTGCAAGGAATATAAATAAATATACGCGCTCGTCCAAAAAATGGAGGAATAAAGGGAAGGATCGAAGCCAACCTGGATTCTTGGTAGTCTTCTTTGTTTTCGAAGAACCCCCTCTTCGGCTCTTTCCTTTTGGTTTTGAAGAAGGGCGACGAACAGGATCTTCCTCTCCGGGCCAAGTATACGGGCACACAGCTAGAATCTTCTGAACGTCGTCGTGAAGCTTCTCGGGATACGGATCGAAAATCTTGGGACAACGAACTACAAAAGAAAAGAAACAAGAAAAACAAAGTTAGAAAAATAATCAGACAATGAAGGATCGACCTCGGAGGGATAGGCAAACTACCGGGTGAAACAGTCCACCCATGGTAGTTCTTAACTACTACGTCCCCGGCGGACTCGTTATTAACTTTAACAAAGAAATACCAACGAAGCCAATCGTTGGTCTTGCTCTTCGCACCAACGACCAACTTTGGGGTCAGCGAAGACTGGGTATACACCAGACCGGGCTTGGATTTCCCAAAATTCTTCTTCGTCGTCAACTCCTCATACAAAGAACAACGAGGCTCGACGCCGCACCTCTCCGCTAGACGGATCAGACCATAGGCGTTCCGAATTGCAGCAGGGGATAGTTGCGCAAAAGCCATCCGTCGCCGCGAAGCGTACTGTAAGAGGAAGGCGGGGATCGGGAAGGTCAGTCCACAATCGGTGATGTGCTTCTCGTAGACGCAGAGATAACCCGGCGGCGCCGTCCAAGGACGATCCGAAGCACTTGGAACCATCGTGATGAGATTAGCCGGGGCGCCACAGAAGCTGAGCGAAAGCCCAATCGACTCCTCCGACGAAGACGATGGGCGGAGATAATCCGCAACACCAGGCGCCGGACCCCTCGGTTGGATAGGAACGTCATCCAGCCGAACTGGAATTATAGACGCCGCACCGCTTGATGGGCCCGCTCTAGCCAACGCAGTCTTTCGCCTAATTAAAGGGACGTCGTCTTCATCAGATAGAGCCGCGTTGCTATCCTCGTCACGAAGATACATGGTAGTAACAGGTATGGTAGTGGCGCTCGGCCCAGCAGCCCCTGTTCGACATATGAGCTCGCGACGATGTAACTCCGCAACGTCTGCCGAACTCTTCACAGCAGACGACATCGACGTACTGGAAGATCTAGGTCTACGACCCCGACGCCTATCAGGTGACTCGTTCGGAAAGCGATCGACAGATTGAATAGCGGAGTCCTCGGTAGTACGAGACTGACGGTGATCGGAGAAAGAATCCCGGGAACCAGAACTAGAAGACATTATCGGAAAAGAAAAGCGACGAACGGAAGAAAGGAAGGGAGAGAACGGAGAGAAAATACCTTTTGTTGGTGCGGAGGAAAAATGAGAGAAATGTGAAGGAAGCAGAGTATTTATAGGAGTCGGTCGAAGAAAAACCGCGTCATCATTGCGCCTCGAAGATTGGCGTAATCATCACACCTTCGCCGCCTGTAACACGCGAACGACCCGTTTTTCAACACCTCGGAAGCGGCAGTCGACGAATCAGAAGAGAGCGTCCATCACACGCGCCTCGAAAATACGCGAAGGAAGTCGAAGCGTAAACGGCGAAATGATTGCAACCCTAGCCGCGTCATCACTACGCACTAGGGTTGGGGGGCTACTGTTGATGGTGGGTTTCGAGCCCGGGCCCAAAACCTTTAACGGGCCTAAAACACTCAACGGGCCCATATTTCCCAGTGGCCCAACAGAAGCCAAAAGAAGCCTAGATTCAACTCTCCACCGACCAAAGGGCAAAAAGGACATTTCATGTGAACAGTGTACCCTACTTCTGCACCCTATAAATAGCAAAAAAGAATAATTGTACAGGGATCCCGATATATAACCGCTTTTACAGAGAATATCATACAACCGTCAGAGCACTTTGCGGCTCGGCTCGTACTCTAAGTTTTTAGCTCGTCTATTTTTGTAATCGTCGGCTCGTTCTTTAAATAAGAGATTCTTCTTTCACCCTAAAGACTCCGAATACGTACTTGTGTGATTTTGAGGATCAACAAAGATGTAGAAACTTACGAGCATGTTAGGCTTGAACTCCTTCATCATTTGCAGTTTTTTCGTTCAACATTAAGCTAGCTGTGATGGTTTGATTATATCTACAATAAAAGAAAACCAAAACGAAAAAAGAAAAGAATCCAATGCAAATAAACAAAACACATACCTTTAGTTCTTATTCTTAACCCCACTAAGACGTAGTCACTGGTTTTTAACAAACCTATATTAGGATTCAAATCTAAACAAAATAAACTTATAGTCCTGAAAGAAAACATACCTTTAGTGATCAAAATCTTGGGAGTCCTTTGCTGCTTGAAATAGAAACTAGGATAATCCAGCGAGTTGTCACTGTTAAGGGAATATGACATCAATCCATTCTTCTTGTTTCAGCTTCAAGCATGTCAGTATCATCGTTAAGGCGATATGACAGGAAGCCGGAATTCCTGTACAGCCGCTCAATGCATCTTAGATTCAGCCCTATCAACTAGTCACATATAAGATCATTAACCCAAGTAAAAGAAAAATAGACAAATATATATAGCACAACCAGTTTTGATGAGATAAAAAACTTGCCTGCTAAGTGTTCTTTAATTCAAACTAGTGCTTCTATAGAGATTGTGCTGCATTCACAGAAAAAAACCGTATAAACATCAACACAAAGTAAGGCACAATATTGAAAGTATTGTAGATAAAATCATTAAAGGTTTTAAGAGAAAATCCCATCATGTGGCAGGAATCGATGTTAACTTGATGAAGATTGAGCAAACCTTTTTGACTTGCGATGTCTTTAACAAAAGCTACAGTGCCTACATGCCTTTAATCAGTTTTGAGAATTGTACTGTGCCCAATAGTTTAACCTTTGCATAGATGAGATATGCAGAGATGGGCAGTTTAGGCTTCAGATGATCCTTTAGCTTCCTACCAAATGTCATTGATGTCAGTTTTCTTGCTTATTAATACTGTCAAACGAAAATGCATTCATATCAGTTTAATACTATTGTAGTTTTCTGCTTTTGATCATCTCCGAGAAGTTTCAAAGCTTCCATTTCCTCGTGTAAGCTTCCATTAACTCGCAGCTCTTCCATTATAAAGTTGGCTCTCTTCCTTACCCGGTTCCTACCATAAGATTGTTCCCAAAACCAACAAAGCAATAAGATTTAGTTACTAGAATAGAAAAAAGAAAGAAGCTCATACGTGAGGTTTTCATCTCTGTTTTTTGCAGGGAAGTAAAAGAAAGATGGCAAAAGTAAAGCTCAATCACTGTGAATTCTCATGGGTTACCATTAGCGCTACAAGTCTCTCCACCTAGTAAGAGAGATCTTAGTTAAATATATATTTTTCAATGCTTGGGAAAACCAATCATATAGCAGAATATATTGAAACACAGATGGTAAAATTGCACATAACGTTTCTCTAAAAGTCAAAGTAGGAAATATAGGATATACACACAAAGATGTAAGAAACTTACAGGTTTCAAGCTTCTCTTCCTAACATCTTTCCATAAAACTTTAGTACCAGTGCGAGAACAAATGACTAATCTTTCGTTTTTTCATCAGTAAGCCACTTTTACAAATTCACCTGAAAAGGTACACCATATAAGTAACGATAACAAGCACCTCATGATGTGATAACAAATACCCAGGCACATATGGCTTAGTTCAAGGAAGCTCCAATTCCTCCTTCACATTTATTAACCTGTCAATATCGTTGAACATGTTTACGTCGAAGATGTCAGATATACCTGTCCAACTTTTAGCCATGAATGAGTCTTTACTTTAAAACATTTGAGCTTCCTGCAAAGAACCCAGACATTGAGACAATCTCTTAGCCAAAATAGATCAAAACTCAACTCAAAATAGAATATATACGCTACTTGAGAACAATGTTCAATGCGAGCCAACTATCAACAAGCTCCATAACGCATATAACTAGCTCAATTCTAAAGATAATCTTGAATCATTTTCACAGAACTCTAACTTCAAAATAAGTGGAAGACCAGACCTAGATCTAGAAATTATACCCTGTTCGGCTTGATATCCTTCATTTTTTTCCAGGTTTTCGTGCTCCACCTTAAGCGTCTCCAGTTTCACCTCCTCATTGCATAGGAAGATATGTGTTGTTTTGGCTTAGAGGATCCTTTAGCTTTCTACAAAACGAGAATGCAGTCAGTTTTTCTTACTTACTTTTATTACAAGCAAAAAAAGTTCTCGAGGGATACAATGGTATGTAGTTGTTGTCTCAAGTGCCTCCTCTTTACCGTAAATATGCTCTCCACGCGTTTAAATAAATTAAGTAGGAAAAGATGGGCAGCTTAGGCTTACGAGATCCTTTAGCTTCTTAAAAACAAGAGAATGTAGTTAGGTTTCTTAATTATTATTACAATCAGTAGTGGGATGTAGTTCAGTTTTTTACCTGTTGGTGTCCTGTTCAGCTTCAAGGGAGTGTCTAAGTACTCCTGTGTTAGATACATTGTTGCGTCCTTCAAACTCTTTATCAAACTCAAGGCCGAGAACTTCTGTTCCATTTCCTCCATCTTTCCACATGACAGTTAAATGAAAAGGAGTTAGGTGATTTACGAAAGCATATTAAGGTTGAACAGAGTAAATTAAAACTAATCGAGCAATGAATGATTAATTTGCGTGTCTTTTTGAGCCAAAATCTTCTCTGTTCTGTCCTGGCTTATTGTTCCACTAACTTGCAGCTCTTCCAATATAAATTTGGCTCAATTCTCACCAACAAATCAATATGTTTTTTCTCAAAACCAGGAATTCAATTTCACAAGCAACAAAGAGTAAAATCGTGTTTCTTTACTTTCCATTTCAATGAAATATCGTTGGTAAGAGTTGAGATGTTGATCTCGGGATGCTCTTCTCGACAAATCTTTCTTGCGTTTTCCCTATAAAATTGAATACAAAACAGATTTAGAAAGATGTAAGACCAGAATAGAAAAAATGGAGAAACAAGGCTTTTTGGGTTTGTTACGGTCAACATTCTCGTTCTTCTTCTTTGTCTTCGTCATCTTTCTTATCTGCAAGAAACATGTGTTGTTGTTAGTGACTAACATAGCTCAAAGTGACATAGCTCAACATAGTTCCATTTCATTTATATCACCTGGATGCATATACGAAATGCCCTTTGAGAATCCATCAAGCCAAAACTTCTGAAAAGTATTTCAAGGGTTACAAGAAACAAGATTTTACAGGACAGACAAATACCTTTAAGATGAGTGCATGAGGATCAAATGACATAAATGACTTAGCTAGAATGAGAGACAAATACCATTTTAGGAAATTCAAATGCAGCTCGAGAAATTACCTGCAAGCAGGCCAAGAGGCACCAACAACACTACCGTTGTAATTTCTCATCATCCTCTCCATGCTCACATCAAAAACCTTTTGACTCTACTTCTAAAAGTTGGACAAAAATCAGAATCATGTTACATAAAATGAAATACAAATAAAAGTTAGAAAGAACATGAGCAAATCTGCATTCATACTTGCATCCCATGGGTTGCTTGGTTCTTGGCCATGGTAAGTTACCAGCTATTTCTCACCAGTCGAGCGAGAAGTCAAATAGTTTTGCTATCAGTGGAATCAACAAGGAAAAAATCAAACTTCATGCCAACAGAAAGTAAAGGGAAGCACTACAAAGCAATTAAAAAAAATTGAAAGTATCATCACCTTCACAAGCAGTTTCACAAGGTATGTGCCTAGACGAGAGCAATGCACATAACTCTCGGACCAATACTTCATAGAAAGAGAATATCATTACTTCAGATGAAGGTAAAATGGCACATAACGTTTCTCTAAAAGTCAAAGTAGGAAATATAGGATACACACACAAAGATGTTAAAAACTTACAGGTTTCAAGCTTCTCTTCCTAATATCTTTCCAGAAAACTTCAGTACCAGTGCCAAAACAAATGACTAATCTTTCGTTTTTTCATCAATAAGCAACTTTTATAAATTCTCCTGAAAACGTACACCATATAAATAACGATAACAAGCACCTCATGATGTGATAACAAATACCCCAGGCACATAAGAGTGTATGCTAAGTTAAAAGAAACAGATAAGAGTGTATCAGTGTACCTGAATCATTCCAAGATGGTCTTTAGAGTTGTTACTAGGCTATTGATTAACATTCTGCATTGTCCAACCATAGTCAAGTATTTTGTGTGCTTTGACAAGGATATTGAACCTCACTTTAAGGTACCCATTTCCTAGCAAACTCAGCCATTTCACAAAAGGATTAAAAAGTTTGCATACTTGAAGAATCATCACAGAAACAGAACACGCACCTTAATCAAAGTTATGCAATATCAGGTTCTAAGACTTTCACATTTAGCTCCCTAATATTTTGTGAACAAAAAAAATAAAAAAAAGATGTATGGAAATTGAGAGAAGAAACCTGACCAATCATGAGCATTAATCCAATGGCTCTAACACGAAGAAAACATCCGGAAAGCACTATTTACTACACGATTCAGAAGATAAGTCATGTTAAAACAATGTGGTATTAGATAACCATTTCCAGTAATTTTGATGGTTGTGAAAACACAATTACCTGCATAAGAACAAGAACATCAAGAGGATCGTTGTCTTCACATAAATGTCCAATGAATACAACCGACGAGTCCGGTGAACCTGAGATTAATTTCAATGTCAGCAATCATAAAATTTAGGAAAAAACCTTGTTACTGTAACTTTATATGAAATATAACACGTAGCTTTATCCACTGGGCTAGTCCAGAACAAGAATTGAGAAAACCGTATTTACTGTTACAAAAGAAGGCTCTTTCATTGGGTCCGCCGTATAACAAACACATCCACGAGGAGCTACCTGTGACGGTTCACCATCATATGTACAATAAAAGAAAATCATATGCAAATAAATAAAACACTATACAAGTTCTTGTTCTCAAACCCAATCCCACTAAATCTAAGGATATTTCAGCCTTCTTGTTAGTCTACCGATTACCAATCCGGAGGTAGAAATGTAAGGCTTTCTATATAACAAGTAATTGATTATCAAAAGTTGGACGGAAAGACATCTATTGTATAAAATATGGACATGAGGATAAACTTACCAAAACCATAAACCAAACCGGCCAAGAAAAGTCTCCATTTTTGAAACTCACTAAGAAACCAAGAAAAGACAAACCAGGTCTCACAAATAACTAAGGTCAAACACAGAGTATATGCATCTTTCACTCGACGAGGTGTACATTAATGCAAGATGATAAGGTGTCATGATTTGAACCACAAGTTTATAGGCAGTCTAGCATCATCAACACTGCAAGTACAAGATCCATCAATAACCAGAAGCATTTATATCATATTAGTTGTTCATTGAAATGTAATCACCCTAAAGAAGTTTTAAAGCTTCCACTTCTTTCATGCACACTTCCATTACCTCGCAATTCCTACAATAAGAATTTTTTCAAAAGCGACAAATCAATTCCACAAGTAACAATGAATATTTTATTACTTTTCACTACAATGAGATGTGGGCTGTAAGAGTTTTTCTCGACAAACTCTTTCTTTAACTTTTTGCTATCAATTTGTATAAAAAAAACAGATAGTTAGATAATATTTGAGTATTCAAAGTTTGAAGTACCAGAATATAAAGAATGAAGAAACAAAGCTTTTTCGGGTTTGTTACGGTCAAGATTCTCGTCCTTCTTCTTTGTCTTTATCGTCTCTTTCTTATCTGCAAGAAACATGTGTTGTTGCCTAGCAAGTAATTATAATCTTTTCTACCAGCCCATCATCAGAAATGTTTTAAAAGATACCAAGATGAAAGTGTGGAATCGATGATACATTTTTAGGAAATTCAAATGCAGTTCGAGAAATTACCTGAAAGCAGGCCAAGAGGGCCAAGAGGCACCAACAACACTACCCATTCAATTTCTCACCATTCTCTCGGTTCTCACATCAAAAACCAAATACAAATATTATTTCAGATGAAGGTAAAATTGCACATAACGTTGTTGTAAACAGTCAAGTAAAAAATATAGGATACACACACCAAGTTGTTAGAAACTTACAGGACGCTTATGAACAGGTTTCAAGCTTCTTTGCCTAACATCTTGACTCTTAGAATTATGAGCTTTCTGCAAATAACCCAGATATTGAGACAATGTTTTAGCAAAAGTGGATCAAAACCCAACTCAAAGTAGAAAATACGCTACTCTTAAGAACAATGTTTTAAGGAGAACGAGAGCTAGATCAGATGGAAGTATAATTTTTATTGGATAAACTTATTGAAATTAGAAGGGAAGACTGAACGGAATAGAAAACAATCATGAACTCACCAATGTAAATGAAAGATTCCTAATCGGAATATAGAAAGAAATACCGGAACTGTATATACATCACTGAATTCATCGAAACACAAGTTCTTTTGCAGCGGAGTCAACATCGTGATCTACACGTACAAGTACTGAAATCAATAGAAAACAGTCATGAACTCACAAATTATACAAAGAAATCTGCTCAAGTCAAGTGACAAAACTGAACTAAGAACTAAGAAGGGCTGAAGTAGCCCCTTGTTAACTTTACTCCAAAAACAAAGATGAGCCAAAATCAGAGAATACATGAAGTAAACATAGAGAACCTTATCAAGTACCTCTCCCTTGGCAGTAATTCTATCCATCTCCAAAATCATCATCCGTACAAATATTTCACATGTAACAACAACCTGCAATAAGAAAACGCAGGTAGAATTCACATGTTAGGTTTTAAATTCTTCACGAATTGCTCCACCACAAGCGTTTTCGAGTTCCTGCTTGAATTTAATCAAAAACCCTTGACAAACAAAGAAACGATTGTACCAGTGATCAACCAAAGATCTAGTCCGATATAAGCAGTAGCAATCTCCCAGAAATATAACAAAATTAAAAATCACAAAGACCCTAAGTAACACTTACGAACATGAAATCCTTCCATCGACGAAGAGTTCGTCATCGTCTACATGATAGTTCCAGAAGAAAAGCATAATAATCAGAAACAGCCTTGTTCGAATTTCAACTTACGAAGATGTTAGCCTTCGATTCCTTCACGATTTGACTCCACCTTAAGGCGTTTCGAGTTCTTCATCCTCCGTCTTTTGCTTCATCGACGATCTATCGTTCCAGAGAGAACACAAAAATCGGAAATTTTTTTGTTTGAATTTCGAGAACCCAAATTGGACCGTTGAGCCTTAAGGCAGAGAAGCGACTTCTTATTATTGAGGATTTTCTCTCTAAGTCGGTGCTGATTTCTTCTGGGTTTTAGAGACCAAACGGTCGAAAGATCGTCGTAATTGAAAGCTGAAACGATTTATGACCGTTTGGAGAGTTACTCTCCGAGAGTATCAATTAAACCAAACCAATCTTCAATTAAACCGAACCAATATTCAAGTAAACCAAACCAATGTTTAAATTAAACGCATGGATTTATCTAAACTTTTCGATTTAATATTTTATTACCATCCATGTTAAATCTGCCATCAGAAATAATGTAAGCTTTTATAATGCGGAGATTCAAATCGGTGAGAATTTGTACAACTTCTAACAAAATCCCATTTATTTAAAAACATTTTCAGTAGTAAAATTTGATCTTAACACATGTATTATTTTATAAAAAATTTTATTTCCAAAGATATGCAAAAATAATTTGAATAACCAGATTACAACATTGATGTATAATTGATTAACTTTGATTAGTCACAAAGGTTTTTTTTTTCTTTCAAAAACTAAAATGAACGGAAAGTAAAAAGAATTAGAAAACCAAATTCTTGAGCTATTATTTTTTATTCATAACTCGAAATAGTTTCAAAATTTATGGCAATATTTTTCCAAAATAAGCAACATTGAGATCATGACACTTGAAACAAAAACATATTGTATCTATACTAATATTTTTGAAGTACATTTTTAGTGGATGGGACAATATGTGTTTGGATACAATGGGTATCTGAACCGTTTACAAATTTTGGTCATAAAAAGTTTGTTGGGTCGGATTATATTTAACCAACTCATACACTGAATATTCCATATTTAATAATCCTATACTATTATTTGGGGAGTACAATTTATAATTACCCTTTAATAACCTTCCCCTTTGTAAGTTATTACATTAAAATGTCATTAGAGATAAAAATATAAAGAGTAAATTAATTTAGCTCATTAAGGATAAACAAGTCAAATACTAATTTATGAAATTTAATTAATTTAATTATTAAAAACGAAAATATATTATTAACTTAAAATTTTTTTTTAATATATGTATTATTTTATAAGAATTTTCATTTCCTAAGCTATGCATAAAGAATTTGAATAGCCAGATTACAACATTGATATATAAGTGATTTACTTTGATTAGTCACAAAGATTTTTTTTTTCAAAAACTAAAATGAACGGAAAGTAAAGAGAATTAGAAATCCAAATTCTTGAGCTAGAATTTTATATTCATAACTCGAAATAGTTTCAAAATTTATGGCAATGTTTTCACAAAATAAGCAACATTGAGATCATGACACTTGAAACAAAAACATAATGTATTTATTTTATAGTTATAACTAATAATTATATATATATATATATATACTACAAGAAAACAAGCGATTACCGACTACGGTCGGCGACTAATTGTGTAGTCGTTAATTTATACGACTAAAATACGACTACTCTGCGACTAATGTTAAGACTACAAGTATATAGTCGTATAATAGTCGCTAATTAACGACTACATACTGTAGTCATTCAAATAGTCGTAATATAGCGACTATTATACGACTATCATATAAGACCCCGACTATAGTCGTATCGTAGTCGCTAAATAGGCGACTATTTTGAATGACTATTGAACGTAGTCGCTAAATAGGCGACTACTTTATGACTACATTGCATACGGAAAAAAGTAGTCACAAAAAAGTCGCTAATTTGGTGACTAATATGTGACTACAAAACATAGTTACCTTCTGGTGGTTTTGTAGTCACTATTTAGTCTCCATAACTGTTTATATAATCAAACTTCACCATTTTTTTCTAAAACCTAAATACAAAACTTTAAATCTCAAAATTCAAAAAAATTATCTAGTTACAATAATATATCCATAAACTGAAAACTAACACTTATAAAAAATTATAGTTTTCCAAATCTTATTTTTTAATCAAAACTTAACCCCAAATCTTAAACTTAAACCCCAAACCCTATACTTCAAACCCTAAACTTAACCTCCAAACCCTAAAGTTTAAATTTTAAACTCTTCTAATGCATTATGCATATATATAAATTAGATCACAAACCATTCAACCAAAATATAACCATTATATATGTATAAAAACATTTTTATTTAAAAAGTGTTTGATTTGATTCTTTTAATTATATATTATATATATATATATATTATTTTATTTTCAAAACTGGAATCATACACTTAAAAAAATATAAAATTTCAGATTTATAAATCTAAATTCTTTGAAATCTATATCAAATCTAATAATTTAGTATTAAAATTAAATTTATGAACTGTTGTATTAAATTTAAATTCCAAATCGGTTGCATTTCAACCCATAGTTTATTAAATTAATTTTGGAAGACTTAAAATCTGGATTTAAAATTAGGGGAAATGAAATTTGAGTAGGGGAGAAATGAAATTTGGGCCTAAAATTCTTCAAAGCCTTTACTCTTTTATTTTTGTGACGAAGTCTTTCTCGGTTTTTCCCTTATCTCCTCTCTAACCTAATACCCTCGCATCCACAGCTCGCCAGCTCGCCTCCACCACAAATGAACGCCGTTTTGCCTCTCCGGCGTCAGGTGCCTTCGCCGGTGACGTGAGAGGGATCCTTTGTGTCAATGGTGTTATCTAATCCCTCATATATGGTTGTCAGTGGTGGTCGTCGGAGATATAGAGTTCGTGATTTGAGATCTCAATTTGCGGCGCCTCGAGACAACTCCGTGGCTCGTGTTGATGGCCTCCAATTTGTGGAGTTCGCGGCGAGAGGATCCACACGGTACAGCTGGAGAGGGATTCAATGGCTAATTTCGAAGTTGATTTGTCGGAGAATCTAGAAGAATACCTTCAAAATTATTACCGGAGAACTCACTGGAAATGAAGAAGATGGGCAGATTCCTGTGAATTCGCTGAAGGTTTGTGGTATTTTGCTTCGATTTTCAGAAATTTGTTTTTCGTTTGATTTCAACTTATTCCATTTTTAGGGTAATTGAGAATTGGGTTTCAAATTTTGTGTTGCTCTAAATCTGTAGCTGTTTTACTGCTTCAGGGCTCGGTTCAAGTTTACTCACAAGAAAGTTGAGTACTTGTATAATTTGGTTCTACGTACGTTGGAGTTTCTATCAAAGCAAATGTTTGTCCTTTTGAACTCCTTGTGTTTTTTCGCTTAGTGAATATCTAAGCTAATTGAACTAGATAAAACATAATTACTTGTTTGTGAATATCCTAGCATCTCAGTTTTAGGGGCTAACTTCGATTCATATTTCTCTATGTGTATGGGTTTTGTTTCGTGTTCACAGATGAAGTGAATGTATACCATGGTTGCCACTGTTTATATCAGAGGAGTGATGTCATTTTGTCCAGCGCAGCCTAAGAGATGTTTTAGAAAAGTCCCAACACTTTGAGTTTAAGGTACAAGTTCACTTGCTCTCATATTTTGAACGTACATAGACTTCGGACAAAGTAAATTTGTTTATTGTCTTTGCTTCTTGTTATTGCTATACTACTATGGATGCCTGATTATTTTATACAGAGTCAAATGAGCTTCATGACCGAGTTGCTACCCCATGGATGAATGATTGTGCTTTTTGATAATAAACTATAGATTTTTAGTTCTGCTTTAACATCAACAAAGTCTATTTTTTGTGTTTAATATGAATGTAAGTATCATTAATCAACGGGTCATTAAGTTGCCAAAATGACGCTTGTGTCTTAAGAACTGTTTGACTTATCTCGCCAAGTTCTTTGCATTTTAAATTTCAGCTCGTATTGATATAGTCTTTGATGCTTTCGTCTTATGTGTGTTTGTATTCTAGAGTTGGATAGTTAGACCTAGTTGGCGTGCTCTCTTAAGATGTTATGTCCTTGCCTTCTCATGTTGCGTTTCTTTTTTCAGGTAGAGGATCTCGACCAGACCAATAACTAGGAGGCAGTTTTTGGAGAAGAAAAGCATAAAAAAGTAAGACAAGGAAGAAGAGTTGAAATCAAAAGAGTTAATTAAGCCAAGTTCTTTCTTGAAGATTGTTATCTACTTGGTTTTAATTATGTTTTTAGGAGGATGATGTATTCTTATTTTTAATTATGTTTTTAGTTTTATTTTGTAATACATTTTTTAAAAATATGGTTTCATAATAATTAAATATAATATTTTTATTTTTAATATTATTTGATTCCAAAAAACATTATTCATAATTTAAATATAGTTTAAAATAATTAATAACAATATAAATATTATTATTGAATTAATTTATATATATATATACATAAGCTGTATAAATACAATAATGTATAAATACATAAATACTGTAGAAATACGATCATAGTCGCAATATAGTCGTCAATTAGTCACTAAATTTGGCGACTACGCTACGACTATTCTTACGACTATGAATAGTAGTCGTAAAGTAGTCGCTAATTGGCGACTATTTTTACGACTATACATTTTAGCGACTCTCGATTTACGACTACGTTATTTAGTCGCTATTTAGTCGTAACTCACCATTTAGCGACTATTTGGCGACTTTTAGTGCAGTCGCTAAAACCCAGTTTTCTTGTAGTAATTATAAGAAGCTTTTAAGAAAATTAGGTATAGTGATAACTAATAATAATCTATTTATCTACATCTTTTCAACTCTTTTATATCATTATCAAATGATATTTGAGAACTATATCATTATCAAATGATATTTGAGACCTATATCATCATTACCTTGAATCCATGTTCAAAAAATTGGTAGGCGGTAGGTAGCGTTTGATAGACGCCTAACGCCAGATCGATTACTCGGAGACTAGGAGGGACCTATACGTGTTTTAATTCCTAATCAAATTTGAGTTCGATCGTAAATTTGAGTCCGATCAGTGGTTGACTAACGATAAACGGTCTTTAACAACTTGTTTTTCTGTTTATTTAGTTTTCCAAATTCACACGTGTTAGTCATAATAGTAAAGATAAAAATATTAATTACGAACTCTAGAAAATATTTTTCTAATTTTTAGGGTTTATATACACTTTAGAAACTAATAAAACCAAAAAAAAAATTTATGTCATCAATGGTCGTTTACTATTCCGATCGGAATTATTTTGACCATTAGTCAACTACTGTTCGAGCTCATACTTGATAACTTGCATGTTTATTTAGAAAAAGTTAATTAGTTGGAAGTTTTATATGGAACGAAAAAAAAAAAGTTTTAATTGGAAAATATTTTTAATTTGGAGGTTTCAGTTGAATTTTTAAAAAAACAAATTGGAGGTTTTTGAGCTTTTTCCTAAATCTTACTATCTTTTAATCGTATTCTAATCTTAGAACATCTCCATCGGTAGACATGATGGGAGTTTCCAAAAAAAAAAAAACATTATTTAATTAAATTATTTTATATATATATTTTATAATTAAACCAGTAAATTTATGACACGTGTGCAGAAACGTTTCTCAGAGTTTCTCGTTTGAGAAACTGTTTCTCTCTCGCTTCATTTATTACTTTTTTATTAATAAATTTTGATCAGAAATTCTCTCCCATCCAACCGATGAAGGTGCTCTTACACATTCTATTTTGAAATACAATTTAACTATTTATTTTATGAGAATAACACTGATTTTAATTCTACACACTGATTTTAATTCTACACACTCCTTCTTAATATATAAGAGCAAAAAAAAAATCTAAATAGTCTACCTCATTAATGATATTTAAATTCTAAATAATAACCCATAAACATTTTCTATTTTTGTCACTAAATATATTAACAAAATTAGACTTGACACTTGTCAAAATCTAATAGATAGATATGATACGTATCGCAATCACGTGAGTTAGTAACTTTGAAAACTTAATTTTGATATAATAAGATATATATACGTATAGGTTCCTATTCTTTATAAATTTTTTTTCTTAAAGTTATATTTTTATTTAGTAAGATATATATACTTTTATGATAATTATCTTCTTTAAATTTTTTGAATTGTTTTATATAAGATAAATAAGTATAGTTTCCTTATAAATTTTTTCTTTTAAATAAATAAAAGGAAAGATTGGGTAATAATTTTTTGTTGTGTGATTTCACTCAAAACCTGAAAGAATTTTGTAAAAAGAATACTTTTTTAATGACGAAAAATAAAACGAGTAAAAGCAAAAACAGAGCGTGTAGACGAGGCCCGAGCACATGGGAAGGGAAAGATGCAACGCATAAAACTCACGCCGACGCTGAGTCAACACGTGAGTCAACTCGAGCCTCATATTTTATAATAAAAAAATAGTTAAATTTCTAAAATTAAGAGAGACATTACTCTCCTCTCCTCCTTTCTCGCTCCAAATCTCTCTTTCTCCTTCTTTTCCACATTTTAGTCCACAAATCTCCATTTCTGTCGGTGCTCCAAGATCCAAGCTCTCTCATCATTATCATCTCCAGGTACGCTCTGTTCTTCCTCATTTCCTCCAGATTCGTTCTCGATTTCTCTGTTTTTACTCTAATCAATGCCTCAATTCCCGTTGCTATCTTACTAGATTCGCATTTTTCATGGTTTCGCTTTATCACGATTCTGCAATTTTCTCAAAATTTCTTAGCGTAATGGGATGATATAGATCTAAATACTTTCTCATAACAATTTCGTTCTCGAATTTCTCTGTTTTAGTTTGAAATCCATGGCTTCTTCATTCATCTGAAGATTCTTCAATTTCCGTTTCTGGCTACTAGATTCGCCTTTTGATTTGGTTTTGATTCGTAACGATTCTGTGATTGTTACGAAAATGCTTAGCGAAATGAGATCTTAACTTTTGCAATGGGATTAATGGCAGATCCGAATTCTGCAACAACAATGACAATTAGCAACGGAGATGTCAAATCTGATACCTGCAACAATGGTTCTTCTGAGAAGAAACCTTTCAGGATCTTTGTTGGTTACGATCCACGCGAAGATCTTGCTTACCAAGTCTGTCGTCATTCAGTCACCAAAAGATCTTCAATCCCTGTAGAGATCATACCGATTGTTCAATCAGATCTTCGAAAGAAAGGTCTGTATTGGAGAGAAAGAGGTCAGTTAGAGAGCACTGAGTTCTCTTTCTCTCGTTTCTTGACTCCTCATTTGTCCGATTACCAAGGTTGGGCTATGTTCGTCGACTGCGATTTCCTCTACCTTGCTGATATCAAGGAACTTACTGATTTGATCGATGATAAGTACGCGATCATGTGTGTTCAACATGATTATACTCCTAAGGAGACTACTAAGATGGATGGTGCGGTTCAAACCGTTTACCCGAGGAAGAACTGGTCTTCGATGGTGCTTTACAATTGTGGACATCCTAAGAACAAGACCTTGAGCCCTGAGATTGTTAATACTCAGACTGGTGCGTTTCTTCATAGGTTCCAGTGGCTTGAGGACGAAGAGATTGGGTCTATTCCCTTTGTGTGGAATTTCCTTGAAGGGCACAATAGGGTTGTTGAGAAGGATCCCACCACGCAGCCTAAAGCGGTGCATTATACTCGTGGAGGGCCTTGGTTTGATGCTTGGAAGGATTGCGAGTTTGCGGATCTCTGGCTTAATGAGATGGAAGAGTACAACAAAGAGAGCAAGAAAGAAGCCGATAATACGAAGAAGTAGAAAGAAAGAAGTAAGAAGAAGAAGAGGTATGTTGTTACTTACCAACACGAGTAGTGCACTTCCCTAAAGATTTCGTTACATGTATTACATATAGTTTTGGCTTTGTAGAGCCACGGATCTTTAGTCTTGTGGAGGGCTATGAAGTTATATTTCATTGAATTCGTTAAATCATTTGCAACACTAATACCAATATTAAGGTCTTATGGTATAATAACCCTATTCGTTTGTTTGTTGTGTTTGTACCTTTAATGGTATTTTATTTGTATAATTGCTCTCAAATTAAGCAACTTATTTGATATGTGACTTTATGTAGCACTTCTATTCAGTTGGTTTATAATGAGCATTACCTCAACATATATAAAACATAGATGTAATAATGATCATTAGCTAGTAACCTTGGGGATGATCAACGGCTGTAACGAGGTAGACTCACCTTCGTGGACGAGTAACTACCGAAGGTGACTACGTCCTTTAAAGGTACACTTCTTAGTGTGACTATTGGTCATCGGTTCCCTCTCACTTTATAGAGGATCCCGTTCTCGTTACCACCAGGTGTTGTTCAAGACTTCTTCTCATAGGGAGACAACTTTCAAGCTCTCTTTGCAGGATTGCAATTTCAAACACACCATACTACAAACACATTCACAAGCATACTATACTAACAATTTCTGCAACCATCAACTCCTGTATCCCAAAAAGCGGACACGTGGCAAACGAGTGACACTAGAGAGCACCTGAAGAAAAGGTTTTCTGCATCAGCGTTAAAATATAGTCTCTCCCGCATTAGTTCATCGGGAGAAACATGCAACTCAAGAAACGCACATCTTGCGTGTATACAGTTGCCAAAAGTAGAACCCAAATGTGGTGGTGTCTAATGAAAGTCTAGCATATTGAACCTACTCTAACGTCGCTCCTACAAGAAGTTGATATGTAAACCACCACCACATATTTTTTAGTATCTAGTATTCGAACCCAGAACCCATGTAATGTACTTTCTTATATGTACATACCTAAGCATCATTCATCGGGACTCTTGAATCAAACCTCATTTGAATCCACTCCCTCTCCACAATAATCTTACTCTATATAGAGAGAAAACACTTATAAACACTCAAAATACTTTGACCTTTCACTTGTATTATTATTCATTTTGACATGTTCTTTTGTTCATCTTCTATTCTCGCACTGATCAGTAGAGAGTCTTTTTCTAATTTTCATTTGTTACTCATTCCTTATTGGGAGGTGCTCAACTTGGTTCTTAGCTCAAAAGAGATTAAAATTAAAGGTTTAATTGATGATTTTGCTAAGGAATGACTCTTAGCTAAGAGTCAAAACTTGGGCTAAGAACCAAAAAAATTACTAAGAACCAAAACTAAGCACCTCCCAATAATGTTGCTCTTACTCTCCATCCGGCGAAGATCTTATACCATCTTCATCAGTGTTTCCCGTAGAAACTTAATATCTACTTAACATTTTTGAAGTACAAATTTGCTCCTCTAATCGGGTCGGGTTTTATCTGATTTTGACCCGGAAATCTTCAATCGGATCTTTTCTTAAATTATGGCAAAATTTAAAAACGAAAATACCTAATAAAATCTAAATTATATATATTTTCTCAACTAATTACTATATCTAAACTCTTTATTTATGGTATATTCTTTACAATTTTTATAGATTAGAAAATCAAATATGATAATTTAATGCCACTTTTATTTGATCTTATATTTATATTATTTTGAATTATTATAAATATATATAGTTAATAAATTTTAGTTTTTTTTTTCTGCATATTTTATAATTCAAAATTTTTAAAACAGACATATATTACTCAATCGATGAAGAAAAAAAGTATGTGTGTAATCTATATTAACATTTTTTAAGAACAAATTGCACATTTAATCAGATCTTTTTTTTTTATTATGACTCGAAATTGAGTCATTTAAATCTTTTTTTAATTTTTACAATTATCTAAAACGGGACAGTATACCATGGTGAGATCCTAAAATTAACAAATCAAAATACAATTATTTAGTATTTTAAGATACAATTATAAATTGTTTTTACGGGTTGGTCCAAAAACATATACTAATTTTAAAATATATATATTATGGAAACCATTTGAAAGTAAACTTTTAAATTGACTCGAATTATATGTTTTATTTAAGACTCGAATTATATGTTTTATTTAAGACTCGAATTATATGTCTTTTAAATAAAAGTGTTATTAGAAAAAATAACAAAATGATGTTTAATTCCACAGGACAGGAGTATATGGTGGGACGGGTTTGGGTCGATATTAATACGGGACAATATACCACGGGTGAAATCCTAGAATTAACAAATCAAAATTTAATTATACAATTTTAAACAATAAACAAAACAAATACAACTTAAAATTATTATTTTTTATATACAACGCATGTGACCTGCGGTGTACAACAAAAAATATTATACACAACAAATTTATCAGTTTATAAAAAGATAAAAAAAAATCAAATAAATTAATCTGCGGTGTACCGCGGGTCATATCCTAGATAAAATAATAACTAAAAAGACAAAAAGTAGGAAAGAGGGAGAGAAACGTATCTGAAATGAGAACCACGAAAAATGTTTCTCAAACAAATTCGCCACTTGTCAATCAATTATTGGTTTGGTTATTAAAAAATAATGAAAATATATTACATTATTAAAATAATAATTTTTTTTTTATTGAGATACCCAGAAGAATATCTCCGGATGTAGATGCTCTTAACCCCAAATTGTTACCCGTTCTGATAAAAAAAAATACATTGTTACTGACTTTTATATTCTCACCCACCATCACTATGCATCATATTGATTAACTACAACTACAATTGAAATGCACAATTATAGTAAATGTTGTCGAGATCCTCTTTTCTTAGTTTGCAATGCACAACTACAATTGAAATAAAAAAAAAGCTTCTCCATCATTGCTATATGATATCTCATGTTCTTTTTCATCGTTTGATATCATCTTGTAGGTGATACAATTATTACTCTAATCTTACAACAATAATCTCTTACAACAATAATAGCTATCTTTTTTTTTTTGACAGCAACAATAATAGCTATCTATATATGTTTTATTTTTATTTTCTTAAAACATAATTATATAATTTTTATAAAAGTATTAGGCCGCAGATTGGTCTTTTTTCTAAATGCATTTCAACCATTTGAAATCGATGCGTGTAATATGCTAATCCACAATATCCATTTTTTTTCTTTCTAGAATTATGACTTTAAAAGTTCGACTGGTTTCGTTTTTAGTAAATTAAGAGTAACGTAGAATAAAAAAAGGGGAAGAAAAGTTAATAATGAAAGAAAATATTTTCTTCATTTTGTTGGATTTAATTGGTGAGCATGGTTAGAAGAAAATAAAAATAACTCTATATTTCTTAACTATTTGTCACTGAAAACCAAAAATAAAACATTTTTCCCAGAAAAAAACTTTCTTTTTTCTGAATTTTCTATTTTTGACCGGACAAAGAGTAGGGTAGCCAGAGTAATTTTTGTACTTACATTCCTCTAACCTACTCTGGTGAGACCTAACTCATTCCCTAATAGAACGGTGTCCACGAGGCTCATAGTCCTACAAGCATGTGATAGTTGTCACAATTACCTTATTAAGCTCTCTTTGCTTACTCCAACCCTTCTAATAATATTTGTTTGCTACTGACTTTTCACTAAATTACAAAAGTAAAATTAGGGGAAAAAGTAAAATAAAAAAGAAGAGAAAAATCAAAGCGATAAGTGTATGTACACACGATTGGGCCTTTCCCCAAGACCTGTGGCATCAGAAAGTTTTTGTGGCTCTAAAAATAAGAAAAATGGTCCAATGTTATATATCAAAGATCTGAACTCAGACTGTACCAAGAATCAATAATTTCTGACTTAGTCACGTTTCTTTGTTTCTCCAAACGTCCATAAATGATAGCGACTCTAGCAGCACCCTCTTCTCTCACAAGCCTCCCTTTTCGAACCATATCTTCTTTCGGTTCACCGTCGCTTCTCTTTCGGTCTCCATCCTCCTCAGTCTCTATGACAACAACAACAACAACGGCGCGAGGGAACGTGGCTGTGGCCGCTGCTGCGACATCCACCGATGCGCTAAGAAAAGGAATAGCGGAATTCTACAATGAAACTTCGGGTTTGTGGGAAGATATTTGGGGAGATCATATGCATCATGGCTTTTATGACCCTGATTCTTCTGTTCAACTCTCTGATTCTGGTCACCGGGAGGCTCAGATCCGAATGATTGAAGAGTCTCTTCGTTTCGCCGGTGTTACTGGTTCGTTTCTTCAATCTTTTGCTCTGATCCTAATGATTGAGTTAGATACTCTGTTTGTTATTAATTATATGGTTAACGAACAAATAAAATAGTTTTATCCGTATTTCCTACGTGTATATGGAGGCTAACCGTTTAGCCGACGGGTTAGCTAACTATGGTTTTTCCTTGTCTATTGGTTTTCATTCTTGTATTGTTGTTCCGGATGTTGTTGCTTCGCTGCTTAGCGACGACGTTATTGGGTCTGCGCGCCCAAGACGAGTCCGCTCGTAGTTGTTTTTTTTTTTTTTAATAAATGGGAGCTAGCCTCCCCTCTCCTACCAAAAAAAAAAGTTAATAATACAACAAATTTTAAACCACAAATAATCTTATATTATTGTCTACAGAAATAACTAGGGATAGTTGTCTTTTTGTACTCAAATAATGTAATCTGTTACCCCCATGAAAGGTGGTTTATTAGCCACGTTCCATCCAGAAGCAGCAAGCCATCTCTAACATTAGTTTTATTTTTATGAACCATATTTTTTTACATTTGAATCAAGAGATGATATTAAGCTTAATGAATACATATTTCTAAACTTAAAAGTATATAGTTTAGAAATATATACTTTTTATTTCTGGTGTGTTATTATTGCCTTTTTATTATACATATGAAGTTGAGTTGATAACATTTACATGATTGTGATTGAAAAAGATGAAGAAGAGGAGAAAAAGATAAAGAAAGTAGTGGATGTTGGGTGTGGGATTGGAGGAAGCTCAAGGTATCTTGCTTCTAAATTTGGAGCTGAATGTATTGGCATTACTCTCAGCCCTGTTCAGGCCAAGAGAGCCAATGATCTCGCGGCTGCTCAATCACTCTCTCACAAGGTAGCTTTGGATAAAAATAACCTTCTATTGTGGGAATTTCATCTAACTAAAGGACATTGGACCTATAGGTATCTTTTCAAGTTGCGGATGCGTTGGATCAGCCATTCGAAGATGGAAAATTCGATCTGGTGTGCTCGATGGAGAGTGGTGAGCATATGCCTGACAAGGCCAAGTTCGTGAAAGAGTTGGTACGTGTGGCGGCTCCAGGAGGAAGGATAATAATAGTGACATGGTGTCATAGAAACCTATCCGCGGGGGAGAAAGCTTTGCAGCCATGGGAGCAAAACATCTTGGACAAAATCTGTAAGACATTCTATCTCCCGGCGTGGTGCTCCACCGATGATTATGTCAAATTGCTGCAATCCCATTCTCTCCAGGTTACTATATTTCCTACCCTTTACAGCCAAAAACACAACTTAATTAGAATTTGTTATTTAACTAGTGTCTGAAATATGTGTTTGTAGGATATTAAGTGTGCGGATTGGTCAGAGAACGTAGCTCCTTTCTGGCCTGCCGTTATACGGACTGCATTAACATGGAATGGGCTTGTGTCTCTGCTTCGTAGTGGTATGAAGAGTATAAAAGGAGCGTTGACAATGCCATTGATGATCGAAGGTTACAAGAAAGGTGTCATTAAGTTTGGCATCATCACTTGCCAGAAGCCCCTCTAAGTCTAAAGCTATACTAGGAGATTGAATAAGACTATAAGAGTCTCATGTGAATGCATGAGATTCCTTAAAAACGTCAATGTTAAGCCTATGCTTCGTTATTTGTTTTAGATAAGTATAATTTCACTCTTGTCTAAGGTAGTTTCTTAAAACAATAAATACCATGAATTAGCTCATATTATCGGGTAAATTCTCGGAAGTGATTGTCACGGATCATTAGGCCACAAATCTACCAATAGTTCATACAAATTTAACTCATATTTACATCTTTTAGCCGTAACTCATACACTACTGCTCTCGAATAATGTTACAATGCAATAAACCTTCCGGTTTACTTTCTTATCTATTCTTCTTCTTCCTCCATCATGTGGAACCTTCCGGTTTCGTAGACATGGTACATCCACACAGGTTGAAGCAATTCTCTTGCAGCCTCCAGCTTCTTCACTTCATCTTCATCTCTTTCTTCACCAATCTCTTGCTCTATTATCGGGTATATTCTTGGAAGTGAGACCAACATTGTGTCCAGCTCTTTCCACTCTCTATCTTCACTACCTACCAACTTCACACATACAAAGTGTAGCAACCCGAGAGCCGTACTGTAATCCCTCTTCTCTATACACACTGCCAAACACATCAAAAGAACATAACCAATTCCATCTATCACCTTGGTGTTACCTTTCACCAATGTAAATATGGTGTTTCTCAGTCTTTTTAATGCAGGGAAATCCGAGGTCTCAGTCTCATCTTCTTTGTTAATTTCATGTAGTTCGATCTTCGCACATGTAAGAAGCCATGATGGAACACAGAGTTTGATGTGGTTGAATGAGCTGGTGTATGAACTTTCTTCGTCGAAGTTGTCGTTGTTAATGAAACAGGGTCCTAGTGCAAGAACCAAATCTGGTATCCAGGGGTTTAAAGCGGTCACAAGTCTTGATGCATAAGCTGAGCCTAGAGATATCTCAACCATGGTGAAGAGATCAAGCAGGTCATTTGCAAGGTCAAAAGCTTCAAACAAAGGATGAGAAGCTTCGGTTGCATGTCTCAGCACTAAGTTTATGAATTTTCCAGCATAACTGGTGGAGCTTTTTGTACACAAAATCATGTCCTTCATATCTGCATCCTCAAATTGTAACTTACCGGTTGAATGGTCATTGAAAATCGAGATGGCATACTTTAGATATGCAGATGTGAACTTCAACATCCTTGCTTGGAAGTGGGAAGCTAGACCCATCTCTGTAGACTCAACAAAAAACTTGAGAATCACAGTTAGCATTTTGACATTGTTCAGCACACCTCCTTCCTTCGATCCCTCAGAAGCTGCATGAAGCATGAAAACGATGTCAGAAAACTTGAATATCAGGAAGTTACATACCACAAGCAGAGCTACGTATGAAGATTTCATTATGTTGGGTGACATGTGTAATGAGCTCAGCCTCTCCACTCACCATCATCACCAGCACTGGAATGTCTTCTTTTCGGTTGGCTGCCGTTACTTGTAGTGGGTTTTTTGCTAAGGTTAGCCTCAGGAGATGTGATGCCTGGCGTTCCACTGTCTCCTGTCTGAAATAGTTCATCTGTACAACCTAGGATGTGATCCATTGTTTGGTCCATGATATCCTGCTAGAAAATTGAGAAACCTGATAATTAGTAATCTGACTGTGTGAAGAAAGGAGTCAAAAGGGAAAACAAAAAGTTCTTGCCTCAGCGATTCTCATTTCATTCTTCTGAGTATCCGTATTAAGATTCTGAAGGGCCATGTGCAAAGCAAGAGAAGTATATGCCAATACTGGGTACACGTCCATATATTCACAACAAGTGGCTTGCAGAATGCTAGTCTGGGAGACGACTTTTAAGGCAAGGAGTAGCTCTTCAATGTCAGACTCCAGTATAGCTTTACGTGCAGCTTCGATAGTGAGTAAATCCTTTATCTGCCATGCTATTCCTACAGAAACCGAATAATCTTCCTCGAAACTGATTGCATTTTTTCCGCTAACATGTTTCCACCTTGCCGAAGATTTTCCTGAGGACTTTGATTTTTTCCTCTTCATGGAATGCACATTCTTTCTTTCTACTTCGTAGCCAAAATTGATTTGACAACGATACGCAGTCTTCTGCATGATACTGGTAAAAGTTCCAATGAGGTCACAAAAGGCATTAGAAGACAGGAGTAACTTGTGTACAGATCTCAACTCGGTCTGTCGTCCTGAATCCCCAGGTAAACCACCACAATTGACAGCTAAATTCATGCAATCTTCTAGGACTTCAGAGACAATATCAGGGGAGACCATAGCAATTATATCAAAGACAGCAGACACAGCCTGTGCAGTGGGTGCAAAAGCAAGCAAGCTTTTCAATTTTTCTCCAGGTAACAACTCTTTCAGGGAGGCCATACACCCAGAATCAGCAACCAAATCTTTACAGAGATAGTACGCAGCACGAAGCAAGCCTTCAGTCTGATTCTCGTCTAGCTTATCACCTGACAAGACTGAATTCAAGAAGAACCCAACGAGGTGCAGTACAGATGGAACGGTTGCTCCTAAAGATACTAAAAATTCGCAAAACCTTGCACCAGCCATTGGGTTTCTGTTTATGAGTGTCCTACATCGCTGGCACGCCTCCTCAGCTCTCTTTCTTGATGGAAAGTATGATGGTATTAGCAGTCGAGCGATTCCCTTAGCAACATGAGTCTGATCAGAGGCAAGCACAGATAATAACACATCCAAGCTCACTACCTGCGTATAACAACGAAACTATTAAACCAGTAACTCAACAAAAGTGAATACACAATATCACGCATCAGAACCGGAAATGGAAGGCCTACTCCTCCTACCGTGTTAAACTGGAAAGCGCGAACATCTCGTAAAAGAAGCAGTAGATCTACCATCGCAACACGTATTGAAGTAACACTATCTAGCATCAAATGCCCCAGTCTTGGCAGAATCACTTTAAGAATTCCATGGGATTGTGGGTTCGCGAGGAGATAAGTTATACCATTAACCGTTGAAAGTCTAACCTCACTGCACGATTCATGTGACATATCATCGAAAATTTTCGTGAGGACCTTGGTAATTGTTGCTGATGGGATCACTTCCCAGAAGAGATAGAAAACTCGACAGAGACCTTCCACAGCAACAGACCTCACATCTGGGCATTCATCACTCATCAATTTCTCCAACAAGTAGAATTGTTTGTCAAGCAGGGTATCTTTTGCTTCTTTTGTTGCATCGGGATCTTCCATGGGGAAAAGATCCAGAAGCAAATGTAAAGCATTTAAACGAACATTAGAATTTGCAACCTGAAAGAAAATAAGAGCAGGGAAATCACTTCCTACCAAATGTCCAAACAATGTCGACTAAAATAGCCAAGAAAACAGTTTTAGATAGAAAACTAAAGATGGCTAGGTGAGTTCTAGGTTGTGTACGCTATCGTTCATATTAGTACACAGCTTATCAGCCTTATGATGCTTCTTAATTTGAGATAAAGCCAAAGAAGTTAAGAAACAAACCTGTAATGAGCTAAATCAGTTCCTACTAAATGTTCATACAGTGTTCACTAACATACCCATGAATTAAGTTCATGGAAAACTAAAGATGGCTAAGTAAGTTCTAAGTAATGCCTCAGCTTATCATCCCTATGTTTCATCTTTGAGACGAAGGCAAAGAAGTTAAGAAACAAACCTGCAATGAGCGAAATATCATGGGCTCAGAAAGGCTAAAGAGAAGCTTCTCAACACCTTGAGTTGTCCGCTGACTAATAAACCCGCCCAAAACCCTCCTTAGAGAGGCAGCAAAGGCGCACGAACTAGCGTGAATTGCACTATCAATAATCCCCTGCAAAAACCCATCTTCAATCTCACCTTTCAAATCTTGCTCCACTTCTTTCCAAGCTCTAAACAAAATCCCACCAAACCCTTCAAGCACAGATTTCCTCCCCAAAGGAATCTGAGCCTTAACAACAGCAAGGCCAGCCTTCATCAACTGTCGACTAAGCCCGAAAGCAAAAGAAACAAATCTCTGACCATCTTCCGTCTTCACATACAACGGCGAAACCACACATCGCATCAACAACATCCTCAGATCTTCAATACTCTCATCCTCAAAATCAAACAATGTAAAAGCTTCTCTCAACATATAAACTCTATGAACATCAACTTTCTTCTTCAAGGTCAATGACCTCGAAAGCAAAAACGGTAACGACTGAGAAATCAAAGACTCTCTTTCCACTAAACCTTCCTTCCACCAACACTCACAAATCCCAGCAATCTCAAGACACAAAACCGAATCCGACTCAAAAAGTCTAAGATGATTATGCAAAACTTGAGCAGCGGGAAGTAAATCAGAAGTAGAAAACGCTTTCTTCGGACTTAAAAGACATAAATGAACAACATGAGAGAGAATCTGAAGAGAAGCAAGGATCTGATGCTTACGTTGATCCAAATCCGAATCGGGTAAAGTTCCGTTACCACGGTGGCGTTTCGTTGGAGGCGAATTGGAAGGAGAAGGGACATAGGGATTGTTATCATCTTCTTCGACGAGTTTTTGGAAGGATTCTGTGTGTTGGAGGATGGAATTGAGAAGAGCGAGTGGGAGAGAAGATGAGAGGTCCGACGAGGGTTTGACGGCATAGATGATGGTTTTTAGTGAGGGTTTGGAGGATTTTAGGGTTAATTTCACGGCGGAGGAGAGGAATTCTTCGGCGGATGTCTTGAGAGATGACCGGAGTCTTTTCTCCATTTTTTTTTTTTTTTTGAAATCTCACTATGTCAGTGTCAATTTTGAGGATTTGATTTCAATTTAGTTTGGAACGGTAAAGAGGGAGAATGAAATTGTTTGAAATTTGGTAAACCTAAACAGGCTGTTACTATTGCTGCTACTTGTGACAGATAAGACGTCGTCGTATTTTCGCAGTTAATAAACCTCAGTAGATTTTGGTTATACACATGATTTGGTGAAATTACTCTTGGGAAATCAACTGAACCAAACGTATCAAACTGAAACTGAACAAAAAAACAGAACTAAAATCGAACAAAAAATATAAAATATCCGAATGAATCCTAAAGTTTATAACACAAAGCACCGGAACCGAAATAGATTTTTGGATCAAAATACAAATATTAGCTTTTTTAGACCGTATAACCAAATCCAAAATATCAAAATTACCGGAAAAAATCTTTAAAAATATTTGAAACAATATATCCGAAGTACTTAAACAATACTCGAATGAATCGTAAATTCTAGAACTGAAAAAATTAGAATCGAACTAAATTTTGTTTGGTACTTATATAGATTATAAATTCTAGAACCGAACCGGATCAACCAGAATATCCGATGTCTATGTGAAACAATTTTACTTTCTTTTTCTTTTGTTATAGTGGTTTTGGATTACACTGGCCCTGTTCGGGAGTTGGTCGCTGCGACTGCAACTTGCGATCTGAAATTTGCCTTTACATCCCTGAATCTCTTCTTCATCTCTTTATCATCTTTCCTAATTTATGTCGCTGCACTAAAATTTTTGCGAATCCAGAGTCGCCGGATAAAACAGCGACACAACCCAACTCTTCATTTTAAAGTAGCGACTGTCGCTGAAATTCTAAAATCAAATTTGCTACTATCTTCGATTCACAGATCTGAAAATTTTATTTTTGTCTCCAACTTAAAGAGTAATCTTTAATTGGAAATTTATTTAATTTATTGTTAAACTTATATCCTTGAAGAAACATTTAATTACAATATATAAAAAAAAAATAACAAAACTCAGCCTTTTTAAAAACTGTCGCTGGTGAGTGAGAGTGGCACGACTAACCAAAGAACAGGCTCACTAACGAAAGACTATTTTACTAGACGCAACAAAAAAATAAGAAGGTTATTTTACTAACAAAGCTGATTTTGAAACCAAGGTGAAGAAACCTAATAACAACAAATCCGCCCGTATTTAAATGACTAACACAAATAAACCAAAAGCCTTGTAAGTGCCAAAGTTTGAAGAATTATTAATCCCTAGTTAAATATTTATGTTGCAACAAGCTTTGTTTCGGACATATAGGGCAACGATCTTGTAAACAGTTGTATAATCAATGAATTTCACTTTGTGGATCCTACGATTTCTCTCCTTCTAGTATATAGAGGTTTGTTAGACTTATAAGAAAAAAGAGTCATTTTCACACTATGATCTGTCAGACAGTTAGGAGCCAATTAAAGGATAATACATTAGTTTGTGTTTTGATGATTCAGTTTCAGTAAGATCTTTGTACAAATCTGATCCAAGAACTCACAAGCAAAGAAGAAAATGATCTCGAAATTCCAGACGTCGATTGCATAAGATTGGAAGAGGGTCCACTTATGCCACGCTTGCTTGTGCCAAGAAAACTTAGAAAACAATTGGGTTTGATGTCCTTTGTTTAATTTATCTCATTTCCAACTTACAAAGGTAATGAAAATATACGATATGATGTCACATAGTCATCTATGAGGTATGGAAGGAAAGGAACATGATTTCACAATCAGTCCTCCACTCTTTTTCAACTCATTCTCCGTTATGTAGACCGGCAATTCTGTAACAGAGCTTCTTCATTTCGGCCAGCTAATCTCGGGCTCTCTAATCTTCTTAAACTATGGTTCCAACTTCCAATGTCCATTCCTTGCTTTAGAGCATGCATTCGATTAATCTTGTTTTTGTTGATGATTGCTTTATGTTGTATCACAAATGCTTTTACTCTTTCAATTTCTCTCAACAAAAGTACGCCCATCATCAAAAAGAAAAAGAAAAAATCACATACTGACCATCTAGTCACTATACAATAGAAATCCCACTTTTCTAGACCCACCTTACAAAAACACTCGGCATAAAAAGATTCCTTTTAATATAAAGAGGAAAACAAAAGCATTGTTGTTTCTATAATTTATTCCAAGGTACAAAATGTACTTTACTAAAATTCTGGTTCCATAGTTGACTTCTTCACCAAACAAAATGCACATAACTTCAAACACAACCTAGTATTTGGTGAATACTAAACCGAAGAAAAGAAGTAGAAGACTAGTGACTTCTCCTAGGAACAGCAAGAGCCTTAAGCGGATGTTTCATGACGGTGGTGAACTCGAGCTTCTCAGTCAAGTCAACTTCATGACCTTCGACCTCCTTCCACTCAAACTCCCTCACCATATTCGCCACATAGTACTCCAGATGCAACATCGCTAGCCCAATCCCCGGACATATCCTCCTTCCCGCTCCAAACGGCATCATCTTTATCCCTCTACTCCCGGTTATGTCCACCGGTTCTTCTTCTCCCATAAACCTCTCTGGCTTAAACGCCATTGGTTCCTCCCACACCTTTGGATCCCTCCCTATCTCTGCCACCATGAAGTTAATCGTCCCCTTCTTCGGTACTTTGTATCCTCCTAACTCAGTGTCCTCCGTGACACTGTGCGGGAGCACAAAGTGTCCCGGAGGATGCCTCCGAAGACCCTCCATCACCACTGCCTTTAGATACGGCATCTTCTGCGCGTCTTCTTCCTCCACTTCCTTTGCTTCTTCCCCAACTACGCTTTTGATCTCCTCGTATAACCTCCTCTGGATATCCGGGTTTTTCACAAGGTTCGCCATGATCCATTGCAACGCGGTGGCCGTTGTATCAGTCCCGCCGTTGAGAAACTCAGAGCATAAACTCACAATCTCATCTTCATTCAACTTCCTCTTCTCATCTGGAAGCTCCAGATCGAGCAAAGTATCAACATATGATTGTACATACTCTTTGTTGTCTTCTGCCTCCTTCGATGATCTATTCTTCCTCTCTTCGACAATCTTTCTCCGAGCACGAATCAGCGGAAGCAAAACATCATGCTGCTCGCTCCGCATCTGGAAAAACTCTTCCCATCTCTTTCGCAAAATCAATTTAGTGAACTTAGGCCAATAATTGAGGATGCTAAATCTCGTAAAGCCAAGACGCTGTCGTGTCTGAACATATTTCACCTCTTTGATTTGCTTCTCATCAAGCTTATCTCCAAAACACATGAGAACAAGAAGCGCAAACATCGCATAGTACAGATGTTCAAGAACAAGGATCGGTTCTTCACTTCCATTCTTACGAAATCGGTCAAAGAGGATCTCAAGAACCCAACGCCGCGCGTGAGAATATCTCACGCGCGAGGGGTGAAGAATCTCAGAAGTGAGATTCCGGCGAAGAAGCCGCCAAGTAGCTCCATAAAAACAAGAGCTGATGGTATGTTGGTTACTCGAAACAATCTTGCTCATCGGAGCCGTTGGTGGACGATCGGCAAAAATGGCGCCGTTCAAGATGAGAGCCTGATGAGCAAGGGAACCATCGGCGACAAAGATGGCGGGGCGGGAAGTAATGCGGAGGGTGATGATAGGACCGAGACGGTGATGGACGGAACCGAGATAGTTGTTGAGTCCACCTAAGCCATGCCGGAGCCATTGGAGGGTTCCAAGGAGAAGGAAGAAGTAAGGCTCAGGTGGTAACGGAAGAGAGGAGGATTCACGGTGGCGAAAGAGGAGGAGATTGAGAAGGAGAGAGAGGAAGAGAGAGCCCAAGAGAAGTAACCATATCTCCATTTTCTTTTTGTTCTCTTTGCTGGTTTTTCTTTGCTTCTTGCTCCTTTTTATACTAGTACGTGTGTGGCTAAATTCGTGTAACAATTTATTATCAGAGCTAGCGTGTTATTCAAGCATAATTTAATTTTAAGTTTTTTTTTGTCAATTTTAATTTTATGATTAGGCAATATTATGGCCTGACTGGTCTGGTAATTCAGATCAACACTTTGAATGTTCGGATTCGAGAGGGTCCTTCCGCTTACAAGAGAGAGTGAGAAACGAACAAATTAAAATTGATTCGAATCAAATAAAAACCGACTGAATATAAACTCAAACCTAGTAAATATAAAAGAGAAATGGTCTCCAATAGCCCTAAATGAAGTTTTTGTGACAAAAATAGAATCTCTTAGTTTATTTGACAAAAAGAGCACTCTTTTTAAAAATTTAATAAATTTAATAAACAAAAAGGAAAAGAAAGCATTCCACGATCCACGATAAGGCGACGGAGACGATTTCACGTGATAGCTGCCGGCGACGGAGAGATCTGCCGGCGACGGAGAGATCTGCCGGCGACGGAGAGATTTGCCGGCGACGGAGAATTCTTCACCTATTTTCGATCTTCAAACTGGTATAAATCGATCTCTTTCACCAATTTTTTCTTCTTCTTCTTCCCCAATCGTGTTGACGAAATTAGGCGTTTATTGTTGAATTATGGCTTTCTATTGTGGAATTAGGCAAAATGTAGGTGCGTTCATTGATTCAGCACAAAGAATTCTGATGTGTCATTGTTCATCTCTTACCTTTTTCATTGTTGGGCTTGATTGCATTAGAAATCTTAAGTAGATGAAACTTGCAATTGGAACCTATTGATAAGTAGATGCTTTACGAATTCTGATGGATCTTCTAGTTTGTTCATTGTATTTGGTTGTTGCATTCTTTTGGTATGGTGTAGGTATGGTGGAGATATACTCTGTTGGTGGGAAGTGGAAACAAAATGAAAAGCTTCAGTGGGTTTTCTTAGTAGACACAGCGAAAGGTGGATCCCTTTGTGAGGTAGATGAGTATATTTCATACAAGGGATTAGTTGAGAGTGTTATTGAAGATTTCGGACTTGAGAGTTTAGTCAAAGATATTTCGCTTAGCTATGAACTTCCCCAAAGGATGAAGTTGATGTTAGAAGATTCTCTACCAATACATATTCGAAATGATCGCCAAGTTTGCACTTTCATCAAGAAGAAACAAGGAGATCCTGAAATAATTCGTTTGTGTGTAACGGTTAGTGAAAACGTATACGACTCTTTCTTGTATTAACCGTGGTCAGACTTACACTACATACTAATTCTTTACATTTGATTTTCTGGCAGGAACTTCATCGATCAACTGGAAGTGACATCTCAGTTCCTAAATACTGCAATATACAGATTTAATCGGAACTAGTCGTCTTTCTTTTTAATTTGAACTGTTTGTTCATATGCTTATCTCTTTTTGTGTTTGTAGAAACCTCATCCTTTAGTTGGAACTTCTTCTATCTCTGCTGCACATGAAAACCAGAAGGTAAAAACTCAATTTCATAGGTTTTAGGAAGGATACATTTAGTTTTAGGATGACCTTCCTAAATACTGCAATATACATATATGATCCGTTTCTAGTCGTCTTTTTTTTTTTAAATTTGAACTCTTTTTCATATGCCTATCTATTTTTGTGTTTGTAGGAACCTCATCCTTCAGTTGGAACTTCTTTTATCTCTGCTGCACATGAAAACCAGAAGGTAAAAACTCAATTTCATAGATTTTAGGAAGGATACATTAAGTTTTAGGATGACCTTCCTAAATACTGCAATATATATATATATATATATATATATATATATATATATATATATATATATGATCCGTTTCTAGTCGTATTTTTTTCAATTTTAACTCTTTGTTCATATGCCTATCTATTTTTGTGTTTGTAGGAACCTCATCCATCAGTCGGAACTTCTTCCATCTCTGTGCCATATAGTGATACATGTTCAACGGCTGAAAAAGGAAGAGGCAATAAGTCATTGGATTTGCTTCATGCTCCAGATCGTAGTCCGATTCCTATAGGCGGTGTACATTCAACACGAGGTGCTGATGACATATATGTTAATAATTATTTCATCAACAAGGCTGAGTTAATGCAGAAGATGAGGACATGGGCGTTAGAGTATAAGTTTGAGTTTAGGTCTCGATGGTCTAACAAAGATAGAGTGGTTTTGGTATGTGTAGATGATAAATGTACTTGGAGGATGCGTGCAATGAGGGTAGTCTCTTCTGATTTCTTTGTGGTGAAGAAATATTGCCATGAGCACACATGTGACACTACACACAGAAATGCAAATCATAGGCAAGCTACTGCGAAGTTGCTAGGGACTTTTTACTGTAGCCACTATGGAGAAAAAAAGAAGGATTAAGACCAAAACAGTTGATGGAGCTAGTCAGGAGAGATCATGGAGTACACATACCGTATAAAAAAGCTTGGAGGACAAAAGAGGAAGCTCAGATTTTGGTTAGAGGTACTCCTGAGGATAGTTATTTCAATTTAGTAAAATGGTTGTTCATGGCAAAGGAAAAAAATCCTGGAAAAGTTGCTTACCTTGAGATGGATCCTAAGGGGAAATTCAAATTTGTCTTCATTGCATTTGGCCCATCGATTAGAGGTTTTGCTTTGATGAGAAGAGTCGTTGTTGTAGATGGTACATTCTTGAAAGGAAAGTTTAAGGGAACTTTGCTAGCAGCTACTACACATGATGAAGATTATCACTTATACCCGATAGCATTTGCGATTGTTGATTCAGAAAATGAAGCGTCTTGGAGTTTGTTCTTTAGATGTTTGCTTAGTATCATCCCTGATGCAGCTGATTTGGTATTTGTTTCTGATCGTGCTCCAACCATTACAAAAGCACTTTCAGAGTTGTATCCGCTTTCCCATCATGGAATCTGCACGTATCATCTCGGGAACAATATCAAACAAAGTTTGGTAGTCAAAGCTTTTTGCCACTTGTTCAAGCTGCAGCAAAGGCCTATACTTATCAAGCATTTGTAGAGGTTTTCAACGATATACAAATTTCTAATTCAGATTTGGCTGCATATTTAGAAGAGGCTGATTTGAGGAAGTGGGCTCGATGTTTTGCTCCGTCACACCGCTACAATATAATGACAACAAATATTGCAGAATCGTTGAATTCTGTTTTAAAAGAACCTCGGGAGCTTCCAGTGCTTTCTCTTCTTGAGACTATCAGGTTAACCTTAACCACCTGGTTTCATGAACGTCGGGAAAAAGCTGCAAAACACAACAAGCGCCTTACACCTATTGTTACAAAGGAGATGGTCTTAAGGTTCAACGAGGCAATGAAACTTGACGTTTTCCAGGTTGATCAATTTGAGTTTGAAGTCAAAGACAAACACAATAAGTTTGTTGTCCATTAAAGGGATAAAAATTGCACTTGCTGCGTTGACATCGACAAAATCCCTTGCATTCATGCAATTGCTGCTTCGAAGCGTACAAACATGGATGAAAACAAACTAGCAGATGATTTCAACTTGACAGATACATGGGCTAAAGCATATGCTGAGAGCATACATCCGAGTGGAGATGCAAAGAATTGGGTTTTTCCTGATTCTATAATGGTTTTTCTGTGCACCTCCAGAAACTAAGGTAAGCAGTGGTAGACCGCCGAAGAAGAGATTTCGATCTGCTAGAGAGTTTGGTGTACTAGGTTCAAAATCTCAGAGACACAAGTGTGGTAGATGTGGTAAAGAAGGTCATAATAAGACTACGTGCAGATCCAAAATATGATAAATTTATCAACTGAATTGTCTTTATCCCTTCTGTGTTTGTCCAGAAAAACATTAAAGACGTAATCTTCAAATTTATTTTAGGACTTCTTTTCAGTATTTTAGGAAGGCCTTCCCGAAACTACGATTTTCAGGCATTCGATTTTTGTTTGATCCTCTAATAATTCGAATGATATCTTCATATGTAGTAGTGATGTTATTTGTTTGAAATAAAAGCTATGACCTACTGTTTACACAATTTCTGAGGGCCAATGATCTATAAAATCTCTTTTTATGTCATGATGTGTTTCGTGTTTCATAGAAATATACACGTTCGTTTGTACCAGACTTTACAATTAGAAGTTGGCTCACTGGTTACATGTTCTATTACAAATACAATAGGTCCCGGTTTCGAATCCTAGTGGATGTAACTATTACATTTTTTTTTTTAGGGAAGGCCTTCCTGAATATTTGGGAATCCTTCCTGAATTTCAAAAATTGTTTACTTTTGCATAGTTTGCCTCATATTAATCACAATTTACATATATTTTGAGGATCGATGATCTATAAAATCTCTTTTTATGTCATGATATGTTCCGTGTTTCATAGAAATATATACGTTCGTTTGTACAATATTTACAATTAGAAGCTTGGCTCACTGGTGACATGTTCAATTACAAATAAAATACGCCCTGGTTTCGAATCCAGCTGGAAGTAACTATTACAATTTTGTTTTAAGGAAGGCCTTCCTGAATTTGTATATATCCTTCTTGAATATTTGGGAACCCTTCCTAAATTTCAAAAAATAGTTAATATGCAAAGGATATGCTGAGAGCATACAACTGCGTCGATAACCTGTAGGAAACAAATGGTATCTAACAAAGTACCATACATTGAATATCTCAAAAAAACATAAATAAAAACATATGACACTTTTCTAGTTTAGAACCATCATAGAAGTACCAAAACAGTCTAAAACGGTTTCACAATCTTAACACACTCATTGAAGATATCCACAGCCAACTTGTTTCTGATGTCTTCTGAATCTATATCACGCAGCATGGAGAAATCTTCAATCTTCATCGAGTGGCATTAAATCATCTTCAGTAGAAAAAGAGTACAGTTTGCATCGACCTTTGTGTGAATAATGTTCTTCTTCGGAATGGTTACCTGATATGAAGTGGAACTGTTTAAGATGGCAGGAATCAACTCTGCAAAACATTCAAAATATCAGTCAAACTCATAGATTTTACTGTAATTGAAAGAATTATAGGAATTGTACCTGTTAGTGGAGTCACGTGGGTTGATACAATGTTTTTGCTTTTGTCAGTTTGACAATCCAAGATTGTAACTCTCTTATCTAGGAAGTTGATCTCCACCCCAATCCATTGGTTACACTCTTTGCTGTGTATATCACCATAGACCACATCAATTTCTTCTCCCCATTTTTTGTTTGGTGGCATTTCTCCTTTGACAACATCAATTAACTCCACAAGAAACTCATATCCCTTTTTATCCTTTTTGAAAGCAAAATAGCTGTCTGCCAAATTCCTCGTAAATTCCGGCAAAGTCTTCAAATCTCCGGTGAAGAAATCAGATCCGGTGAGTGACGGAGTCGTCGAAAGCGATAGGTTTTTGGAAGTCGTCGGGTTTGTTGGAAGCGAAGCCGTCGGGTTTGGAAGAAATGAAATTCTATTTTAATTAATTTTTAGAGGATTAAAAACTTTGTGTGCTATTTTTGGAAGTTTCAAAAGATAGTGCCATTTTTGGAATAATAAACCTTTTTAGTGCCATTTGTGTAAATTGCCCAATATAAAATCGATTTCTTCCAACTTTTTGTCACGTGCCATTGTATTTGTGCATTACATTACATTAATGTGTAAAATCAAACAATCTATATATAATAGCAATTTCAATAAATACTATTTGCACCTCTGAACGATTGCGTCTTTTTATCGCAACCTTTCGTTTAAATATTTACGGTTATTATTTTTGGTTATGTCTTTTTATCGCGTTTTGTCGTTGAAATATTTACGGTTATTTTTTTATGGTTGTGTCTTTTTATCGCATCTCTTCGTGAACATAATTACGGTTTTTTTGCAATTATATTTTTTTAATTGTAGTCCTATCATTTCAGTTTACGGTTGTGTCTTCATAGTTGCATCTATTCATTTAAAGTTACGTCTCATATTATATAGATTTAAATTTTGGTTTTTTAACTAAAATAATTATTTTACGGTTGTTTTAGTTTATTTAATGTACAATTGTAAAATAAATCATTAAAGCATTTAAATTTTTTAGAACTAAAGATATATATTTTACGGGTTTTTTTTAAGAAAGTTGCGATCCGATTGTGGTTTTTTAAATATCTTCTACGGTTTCGTTTTTCTTATTGTAACTTTTCGTAAACGATTGCAACCGTTTAGTTGAACCATTGCAATATTTAGTTTATTTCACGAACAAATGAAACTCTTGGTTTATTTTATAAACCTTTATAACATTTAATTATCTACAGTCACGTCTTTCGGTGTAATTTTTTATAAACTATTTTTTCAGTTTTAGTTACTAAAATGTAACTAAATCAAATTGTAACCATTTAACTGAACCGTTGCAACATTTGGTTTATTTGACAAATGATTGCAACTTTTGGTTTTGTTTTATGTTGTAATCTTTAGTTTATTTGACGAACCGTTACAATATTTTGTATATTTGACAAATGATTCCTATTTTTACTATATATATGATATCTATGGTCGCGTCTTTCAGTTATAGTTATTCATCAAATTTTTAAATGAAAATGTTGCTACTGTTTAATAGAATATAGTAACATGTGGTTTATTTGACGAACCAATGAACATTTTGGCTTATCTGTTCAACCGTTGTAACCTTTGGTTTATTTGATGAACCGTTACAATATTTGATATATTTGATGAACCATTGCAACTTTAGTTTATTTGATGAATTATTACAACTTTAGGTATATTTGATGAATCATTGCAACATTGCTTTTTGTGATATATTTTTTAGAGCATTTACTAAAGCGCATTTTTTTTTGAACAAAGCATTAACCAAAGTTATATTTTTTTCATTTAGAGTATTATCTTGTCACCATGTTTTATTCGTGTTTTTTATCACAAACACTTGGTTCAAATAATTGTGTCTTTTACAAACAATTTTTTCTATTAAACTTTTATGTCTTTGTAACTCTATATATACACATAGTATATATATATATATATATATATTTTAAAAAGTGGTGTAAATTTATTATTTCTTTTTGTTTGATATTTTTCATAGAAAGTTACATTTTTGCTATTTAGCATTCATGTATATATATATATATTTTATTATCTATATCATTATTATTTTTTCCTAAATAATTATCTATTTTGGTTATTTGATAAATGTTTCTGAAGGGTGTCTCTTTTTAACATAATACGATTAAAAATAGGGAGAGTTACTGAAAAGGTTTAGTGAAGAGGAAAAATAACTAAAATGACATGGTTTTGGAGCAATAGTAATATCATTTTTTAAAGGCAATCTTGCCTTCAAGTATGTGTCAGGCGAGAAAAAAATAACAGAAATGCCATTATAATTAATTACGATATGCCATGAAAAAGGCGGGAGTTGGCAAAAAGCAAGCGGCGGGAAAAAGGGAGGATATTTTGGATGTGGCGACAGATTTATGGAGGTGACAGATTTGCATGGTAGTTTTAATAAACTATGACAGAGTTGTCAGATATGTTAGATAAATCTATGTTTCAGACACAGTAGATTGAAGTAAAATTGATAGATTTTTGTAGTTTTGGTTGAGTTATTTGGTAGAGTTGTTTACAGTGGTGACATAGTAATATGTAAAATAGATTTTTTTGGCAGACTAACATTAAGTTATGACAGAGTAATTGAGGTAATAGATTAGTTTGGTAAAGTTAACAAAGGTTATGATAGAGTTGTTAAGAAAAACAGAGTAATGTGTTAGAGTTTGAAAATAGAAACAAAGTCTGTGACTAGTGAAAGTAGAGTAATTGATTATGATAGATTTATTATATAATCGGACAGACTTATCCAACAAATTAATTACTAGCGTGTCACAGTGTGTCAGAATAGTGGTGGAAGACTTTATGTATGTGACGATAGAGTTGTGGGTTTATGACTGATTGGTGACAGAGTTAGCGAGACAATGTGGGGGGGGGGGGGGGGGGGGGGGGGGGTAGACTTAAAACCGTTTAAAACCACAATCCTTAAAAAAAGTTTTTTGAGATAGACGTGATAGATTCATTTTGATAGAGTTATGTATGATGTTATATCTGTCACAGCGTAAAAATTGGCAATTCCAAAAATACCCTCCCACTTTAACCGTAATTACAATTTTAATGTACACGCATCTTCTTCGTTGTTTGTAGGTTAAACACTTTGTCGGTGGTTCCGAATCTGAGCACATCGACAAAAGGCGATGGAAGACATTCAACTAGTTTGCGGTTGCTGGAAATGTGAGAAATCAAGATGGGATTTCGGCGTTGATGAAGAAAGAGGAAGTAGAATGTTACCTTCTAGTGTTGGTAGTAGTTTGAAGCTTTTATTGTCATGGTGTATGAAGATTTTGGTTTCGATTCAAAGACTGAGTCAATAAAGCTCAGTTATATGTTACCTATGAAGTCCAAAAGTTATGCAGATACGCCACCTGTGTGTGTAACGAATGGCCGTCAATTCGAGGCATATCTCCGGCAGTGTTCAAAAGAATCAGTGAGGCTATGTGTCAAAATAATTGGTGGTGGTAACTGTCGAGAAAAGAAAGACAGGAAAAGAAAGGGCAAATGTGAGGAGAGTAGAGAAGTGAATGTGGAAACAGTTCTTGAAGACGAGGATTACTACAACCGGAAGAGGGATGGAAAAAAACCTGTAGGAGATTTGTTCAATCGAAAGTTTGCTTCAACACAACATTCTGTGGATGAAGCAGACGAGGTTGAATCAATCATTTCTGAAGCAATTCGCGAAGATTTGGAGGATGATGATGAATTTCCCAGATTTGATTATTGTGATGATGAAGACGGAGCGAGCTCAGGAGATGAATACTATGGATTAAATTCACGAGACGAGGAAGAGGAGGAAGATGTAGCTGATAGAGATGAAGTGAAGAGTAAGGCAAAAATTGAGGAATCTCAGAGGAATTGCAAAAGAAATAAAAAATTCTCTTTATCATCAGGTAACTCTTCGAATGCGAAGTCTTATCTGAAATTGGAAATGTGTGGTGTGGATCTAGCTACTGGCCAACGGTATGAGTCCAAGGATGCACTAGAGGAAAGATTGAAGATTCTTAGTGTAATCCAAAAGTTCGACTTCGATGTTGATAGATCGAAGCCAGACTTGTATACTGTTAATTGTTGGGTACCCGGCTGCAGGTGGAGAGTACGAGGTTCACCCATAGGAGATTCATCTGTTTTTAATATTCGCATATACAATCGTACCCATACATGTTCAGTCATAGAACGGTCGGCAAGTGGTCGGCAAGCTACTCCTGCAATACTAGGACAGCTTTACAAGGAATTTGTTGGTGGTGTTGGTGAATCCGTATTGCCATGTCATGTGGCAGAGTCTCTAAATAAAGTCTTAACTGGTGCCAGAAAGTACCCAATCGTGATGCTACTTGATGAAGTGAGGTTGATGCTGACACGTTGGTATGCTAAAAGGCGGAAAGAAGCGATGTTGATGACAACAACCCTAACAAAAGGTTTAGAAAAACATCTACATGTAAGTCATTTGTGATTTGGATCTATATACTGGTAGTACGTTGAACTCACTACTAACAATATACTCTTCTCTTTATAGGACCGTATTATTAAGGCAAAGTATCTGGCTGTACAAGAGATCGATAGGCATCAATATGAAGTGACCAATGGAGTGTCGACAAACGTGGTGAATTTGACTGCGAAAAAGTGTTCATGTATGATGTTTGATTTAGACAAAATAGCATGCGTTCATGCTATTGCTGCAGCAGAGCATGCTAAAGTTTCTAGGATTGCACTCAACGACAAAAACTACTTGATAGATTTTCTTCGAACGGTTATGCAATATCCATAATGCCAAAGGATGGTTCATCACCTATCCCACAGAGAATCGGTTCGACAGTATGTAAGCCTCCATTCGTTAGGATCCCACCTGGAAGGCCAAAGATTACAAGAATAAAAGGGCAAATGGAGATAGCTATTGATCGAAGCCGACCAAGGAAAGTTCACGTTTGCTCGAAATGTCATTTAGCTGGTCATAATCGAACGACATGTACTTCATAACATGTTTTTGTGTTTCAGTACTTCTTAACATGTTTTTGTTATAAATTACATTTGTCCTACTCTGCTATGTCTTACACTACTAATGACTTAAAATCTTTTTCGTGCTATACATTTCTTATATGTCATCTGACTAATATATCAACATAGACAATCATATAGAATCGAACAAGAACGTAGGAAGAAAGTAGACAACTAATATATAAACATAGACAATCATATAGAATCGAACAAGAACAAGCGTTCATCACATAACAGAGTTTGGAGACAACAAAAGCGAACAAGAACGTTGGAAGAAAGGTTACTTAATTTAACACATTTCATGGAAAGTGGTGGCGTAACTAAACGCAAAACAATGGTGACAAATGGCAGTAGTCGAGTTTGTGTGTGCGAAGTAGCAAATTGGATACTCTTTGAAATGAATATAACCAGAAAACACATTGCGACCGCCTGGTCCGATATGACGTATTTGGTCTTCTACTACACCGGCAACGGCGATTGCCTCTTCCAATGTTTGAATCCTACTAAAGAAAGTGCGGGTAACAACCATACCTTGCTCATAGGAACCACAATAGAGGAGCATAACCGCAAATGCAAATGTAACATAGATGGAAGAGTATCCAACTTCTCCAAGCATCTCTAATGCTTCCACAGATGGTCCGTCTTGCATCAAACGGCGAAGTGCTTTTACATATCTTGCAACCTCATGCCCTTCTGCTGCGCATATCAAAAAAAACGGTCGGTAGACGGACTCTTCCCTACCGAGCCTTGAGTTGAACAAGAACTCATCCAGATCGACGTCTAGCAAAACATCACGGCAGTAGACGATTTCTTGAAAGAATGGGCTGGCTGCGATCAGAGGACCAAGATTCCGGAATCCATCACTCCCAACTCGATGGACTATGTCTGTCATTACTGCTGTTGGAATATAGGTCATAGTTGAATAGGTTCTTGCAGCTGGAAAGTGGAGGAGACGATGATAAAAACAGAGATAAGAGTATAAAACCCTAGATATGCGACATTTTCCTTCAATCCCAACATGTTTTGTTTTACCAGGCCCATCCAACAAATAGTCAATACAATGGGCCATGGGTTTGCATTACTATTAGGTTGGCCCACCAACCAATATTTAGAGAACTTGGTGTACTTATGTGTGGATGTATTTAAGTACTGCATTATATCCCCCTATTACCAGAGTCCCAGAAAAAACATAAGGTCAGCCGGAGTATTTAATTTCGACACACACCATGGATCCCATCACTTACACGCCGACTTCACCGCCACCGCCTTCGCCGGAATATTACTCCTCCGATCTTGGATCCCCGGTTGGTATACCTTACCCGGGATCGCCTAACCCTCATTCACCTAGGCGTCTCAGTTCTTGGATTGATAATTCACAGCAGGAAAAACCAAAAGCTCTGTATCGACATGTTGAGTACGGTGCGGTTGTTCCATACTCCCCCTGGGATAATCTCACAGTTCCTGCGAGTGGACTGGATTTCGTGCCGGAGGGAAAAGGATTTGTACCCGGAACCTTTATTTTTCCGGAAACCTTCTTTTTATCTTGCTCAGGAACATGTCTCGCGAAATGTCAAACATGGGTATCTCTGGTCAGTTTTAGAATCCAAAAAACTGAGTTTTTAAATATTATTACTCAATTTGATTTTATAAATTCTTTACTTTACATTGTAGTTAGAGGCACAACATGCGGCCTATGCAAACCATCACTCTGAACTAGTGTTCAAGATGCAAGAGATGGAAGGAGCAATGAGGCGTTTGGAATCTCTCCCGAAAGATTGGCTGAACTTTGAGCTATACAAACTTGGGGAGATGTCACCTTCGCTTAGGGCTTACTGTGCCTCTCATGATGGTAGTAGCTGCAATTTTGAGTTGGATCTTCCAGGAATCGATCCAAACATCCGGAAAACTATGATGCTGAGGTTGAGGGTGGTACTGGTGATGTTTAAAATCTTGTTGGCTTAAGGATGCCGAAGCTTAATCTACTCATAAGCTAATGTTTTAGACACATGTGTTTGTTTAATGTGTTCTTCAACTGTCAACGCATTTCTTTATGACAATTTCCTCTGTTCGAAATCTATAAATCCTTTCTTATTTATTCCACAACAAATCAGTCGTAGTAAACTATAGATGGAATACAAGTCTACCATCTATAATATATAGCATTAAAATCTGTCATAAAGCAGTTATGGCTCACCTACTGATGTCTAGTCTATCTAACAACTTTGTCATCATAATTACTTAAGCTATAGTTAATAATTTACAAACCTACTGAACTTATGACAAATTCCAAAGGAGGTCTTATCTCACCAACTTAAGCAAATACTTATAGATTAGGTTATGGATGGAACTCTCTTTGCTGTTTCACCTCTTTATAACTACATTGGCTTGTTACACGAACTTCGAAGTTCTGATAACTTCACCTATCAAATATGGCGTACCTTCCCACTCCTATTGTTTGTGACATTTTCTGTCGGATGGGTGAAGACGGTTTCCGCTACCTTGGTCCGGTTATTGCTGCAGGACCAGGCTACACTTAGCAAGAGTACACGCCTGAGGTTTTGGAGAATGTTGATATAGATGAATTTTATCTTCAATGGAAGGCTTGCTAATGTTCATGCAAGTTACAAGACTTTTTTTATTAAAGTGCCTTGAAGTAGGTCATCCTGTTGCAAAATACGTAGAAGCGTTGAGGATTTTGACTCAAGTAGGTCCTTCGCAAGCTGCCTTAGATATGCTAAGTCAATGTGTTGGCGACTCCATATATGCACATTTTGCATATGGGATACTACTCATATGTTGTGGAGCTTTAAAAGAAGGTATGCTTCTAATTAAATATTTTTTTGCGGAAGTTTCTAACACTTGAGGCAGCTGTCATAATCGGTAACGAAGTCGTAGAACAAGCAAGATCCATCGGAATTCTAGGTTATCGTATTTTCTACAGAACATTCCATTTCGAGATTTGTCTTCTGTGTTGCCTTCAACACCATGACAATAGAGTCGTATGCAAACATTGTTTCGCCTACTATTATGCTAATATCTTTCGTTTAATGTGTTAATGTTTGCGTAATATTTTGTTGGTTATGTGTAAGACTATATTTTATCCTGTCTTTGTATTATATTAGATGGGTTTATGTCTGTTAGTAAAAGACACTCCATCAAGGAGATTAATGATTTATTTTTGAACCGTAGTCTTTGTAATAAAGCGTACGATATCGGAAATACCACGTGCCCTACTATAAAGTCAACGTTTAATGGACCCATTTTGTAGTCAACGTTGGAAGACTAGTAGAGACGTAAAATGTGGCTATTAAACCGAGACAAAACAAACAAATATCCCTAACTCGTTGAATAAGAACCCTAGACGCTTTCCGACGAACCCAGACGCGAAGTACGATTGCTCGAGTGCATTTGAAGGGATGAATAACACGAAAAACCTAAAATCGAACCTCGAAACCTCTGGATTTGTAAGTAATTATTTTATTTTCCTACCCAGCCCCCATCAGCGCTTTTCATGAATAACAAGGATTAATTTTGTTTTTTTTCATTACTTCTCATGATTCCTTGTTTCTTAGGAAGAGTTAAGTTGTAACTCAAGTAACAATCGATCAAATGAAATATTGTGTAACTCAAGTAAGTTTCTCTTTTCACATCTCAATCAAAACTGAATCCCAGTCGCCCTTATTTTTGATGTGCTGCTTCGAGAGCTGTAAGCTCCTAAATCGCTTTTTGTATTCCGTTGTTACTCTACTACCATTGATTTGCAACAACTTTGTGATCTTCTTCGTATTCCTATTTTTATAAATCAAAGGATGGTCATTTGTTTAAGTGGGTGGAAGAAGGAATGTATGAAGAGGTTCAAGACTTCTTGCAAAGAGAATCGGAGATTGAGTATATGAGGATCGTAGGTGATGAGGTAAAAGAGATGGTCGTTAATCTGAAAGAAGAGATGGGTTGGTGCAAAAATGAATTACACAAAGCCAAGATCAAGAACATGGTCACTGTTGTTTGTTTCCGCGCTTTGGTTGTGTTAGTAATTTACTACATTGTGATTCAGAAGGGAAGTAACCAAATTGTTTTTGGTTTCTAATTTTTTCCTCTAATCAATTGGTAGAATTTGTAATCGAACCATCTTCCCACTTTCTTACAATTTCAACTTATGCTTTCGGTGATTACATTGTATTGTAAGACTTATGTTTCTCAATTAGTTGTTCAACTTATGCTTTCGGTGATTAAATTGTAAGACTTATGTTTCTCAATTAGGTGTTACAGACAATTAAAAAAAAAAATTCATTGTAGTACATATAAGCATAACGAACCGATTATAATAGGGCAATCCAAATATAAACAAAACATATTGTTTTAGTCACAACCAAAAGCAGTTAACCAAACATATCGAAACAAGTTTGATTCTTAGTAGTAGAGAGAGAAGAGAGAAACAACAAACAAAACATAACGTTTCAATATATAGCCCATCATCCGACTGAGCAGTCCATCCCTTAGTTAGACGCAACCTCCTCCATGTAAACATCATCAGCTTCTAGATTTGAGAAGCTTCGACTGTTTTCAACACATAAAACATAACATGGATTACTCTCTACTCTCTCTATATATAAATGTAATTAATCTACAGTGGCAATCTAAAATAGGGATTGCTACTTACATGTATCCTTTCAAGTCAAAGTCTCCAAATGTCGGATTGATGTAAACCCTAGCACACTCATCAACACTCATGACGACATGTTTACCTAAAACAAAAGAGAACACCAATGTAATATTCGAAAGTTTTTTATAGGGATAAGAAAGTAAGATAGGGAATCACCTTCAAATTCCTAAACCCTCCAGAATCGCATCATAGCCACTATTGGCTGATAATTGTAACTGGGAGAACTCAAAATCCTAGAAACCTTGTTGACAACCGTCTCACAACATTCTCCCAAAGCAATACAAGTTGTGCGATTTCCCCTATTTATCAAGACACATATGAGAACATCAATAATTCCCCAATGTAGCTAGACACATATGAGATTATAGATAATTAGCAAACTTTGACTCACATCATGAACAAAAGAAGCAAAAATGTAAAAAAAAAAACATAATTTACAGGCTTACATATTGTCCTTGATTGTAAGTTTCACATATCTAGCACTGTAATCTGTTTCGTTTTCACGGCAGACATACGAGATTCTTCTTATGGGAGACAGACTCGCAACCACCCCAACAGCATCTGAAAGATGCAAAAACCAATCGTTTTGAGTAACTGCAAAATATATCTAATAAATAAAACCAAAATCAGGTGTCTTTATTACCAGTAACATGATGAAATTACACAGCCATAGCATATTCAACTTCGCTAGGGAAAATGAAATGATAGAAGTTGTTGCTTGTTTTTTCAGAGACCGAAACCATCTTCAGTACTAGACTCGTTATGCTACCTCATTTTATTAAAACCTAAAGTATACACAAGAAGAAAAAATCGAACACTGCTACACACATTACCACACACACACATTAGAGACTGTCAGCTTAAAATTTCAGAAACTACAATATGTACAAAGTATTTGGAAATTTTTATATCAAAAGTATACATGTTGATGTGTTAAATTTTCTTAAACTATATTCAAACTATTTGGAGGTTTTGTATAAATTTTGATGTGTTACATTTTCTGACAATTTCCAAATGCACGGGAACAATACTACAAGATCAAATTCAGGATCAAACACCAAGTTTAACCTTTTTTTTTTTAACCAAGTTTAACCTTAACTAAGATTTCTCTACAAATCTTGAATTATAAAGTAATTTACGTCTGTGCTTTTTTTCATGTCATGTTTTATTGAAATTTTTAAGGACGCTCGTGCTTAAAACCAACTATAATATGGCCAGACTGGCCTGGTAATTCAGATCAACACTTTGAATATTCGGATTCGAGAGGGTCGTTTCGTTTACAAGAGAGAGGTGGAAGCAAACAAATTAAAATTGATTTGAATCAAAGAAAAACCAAGTGAATATAAACTCATACCTACTATATATAAACTCGATGTCTTCTGAAGTTGTCAAATCATAATCAACTTTTCTAATAAGAAAAAAAAGAAAAAAATTCATGACACATGGGACATGCAAATCCACTACTTGCTCAATCCACTACTTGCTCACTAACCAATCTAAAGAACCAATGAACCGCTAATAATTAACTTATAATATACTAATTCCTCAATAATAAACCTAAAACACCTTCACACACTATCACAAGTACATTCTCCAAGTTATATTTATTTATATATATGGATGTCCTTGGCAGGAGAAGAGCATCTCGATTTTTATTTTATTTTTTATTTTAAATTTAGCAAACAAAAAGCAAAGATGATTATAATTTGAAACACAACAACAATTTCTTCTTTTGGCTCCCAATAGAAAAAGTGAAAATTTTATAAGCTGCGAAATACATTTTGAGCTTAACTGCTTGGTATTTTTTGTTTTATTTTTATCAAAAGAAGAAAAAAGTTTTTTTAAAAAATTCACAAATTATTTCTGCTTTTTCGCTATTGCTTCAATACTAAAATTCGTATAAACGTAAAACAGTTTATTATATTTTCATTATTGGTGCTTAAAATAGTTCATGTCAACATCTTTTTTTTTGTTTCATGTATATGGGATGGCACACTATGGCAAAAAATGAACAAGTGACGTGTAAAAATGGGCGATTCTCTAAAATGTATAAAAATTCTAATTTATTAAATTTAGTATTTGTTAAATTTATTCTAAATCCAAAGTTATTGGATTAGTCATTTGTAGAATTTTATCAATGAATTATTCAGGGCCGGCTCAAACTTAGTGGAGACCATGTGATGTATAAAAATTGGTCTTTAATTAATATAGTCTTTTAAAACACATTTTTGAAAATTGTTAAAAAATAATGAATGAAAAAATTATGCATTCCTTCGAATTATAGGACTATTATTGTTATACCATTTAAACCCAATGTGTTTGCACGACCAGAGCACGTAACATCATTATTAGTAAATTCGAATACTGTACTTTTGTATATTAAGGTGGCCAACATACACTTGAATACTTTTTAACAGAAAAAAAAAAAAAAAACATACACTTGAATACATATGGTCAAAACATTTTTTACGATTTATTCCAACGTATAGTTCCATAGTTGAGTCCAACAAACCAAGTGCACACGTTTTGAATCCTAAACCAAAGAAAAGAAGTAGAAGACTAGTGACTTCTCCTAGGAACCGCAACAGCCCTAAGCGGATGCTTCATGACTACGGTAAACTCGAGCTTCTCAGTCAAGTCAACTTCATGACCTTCGACCTCTTTCCATTGGAATTCCCTCACCATATTCGCCACATAATACTCGAGATGCAGCATCGCTAGCCCAATCCCCGGACAAATCCTTCTCCCCGCTCCGAACGGCATCATCTTTATCCCTTTGCTTCCGGTTATGTCCACCGGTTCTTCTTCTCCCATAAACCTCTCTGGCTTAAACGCCATTGGTTCCTCCCACACCTTTGGATCCCTCCCTATCTCTGCTACCAAGAAGTTAATCGTTCCCTTCTTCGGTACTTTGTACCCTCCCAAGACAGTGTCTTCCGTGACACTGTGCGGGAGTACAGTGTTTCCAGGAGGGTGTCGCCGGAGACCCTCCATCACTACTGCCTTTAGATACGGCATCTTCTGCGCGTCATCTTCCTCCACTTCCTTTGCTTCTTCCCCGACTACACTTGTGATCTCCTCGTATAATTTCTCCTGGATTTCTTGATTCTTCACGAGGTTCGCCATGATCCATTGCAACGCGGTGGCCGTTGTATCAGTCCCACCAGTTAGAAACTCAGAGCACAAACTCACAATTTCATCCTCGTTCAGTTTCCTCTTCTCATCTGGAAGCTCCACATCGAGCAGAGTATCAACATATGATTGTACATACTCTTTGTTGTCTTCTTCCTCTAATGATCTCTTTTTCCTCTCTTCCACGATCTTTCTCCGAGCACGAATCAGCGGAAGCAAAACGTTCTGCAGCTCTCTCCGCATCTGGAAAAACTCTTCCCATCTCTTTCGCAAAATCAGTTTGGTGAACTTAGGCCAGAGATTGAGGATGTTAAATCTCGTAAAGCCAAGACGCTGTAGTGTCTGAACATATTTCACCTCTTTGATTTGCTTCTCATCAAGCTTATCTCCAAAACACATGAGAACAAGAAGCGCAAACATCGCATAGTACAGATGATCAAGAACAAGGATCGGTTCTTCACTTCCGTTCTTACGAAATCGATCAAAGAGGATCTCAAGAACCCAACGCCGCGCGTGAGAATAAGATCTCACGCGCGAGGGGTGAAGAATCTCAGAAGTGAGATTCCGGCGAAGAAGCCGCCACGTAGCTCCATATAAACAAGAGCTGATGGTATGTTGGTTACTCGAAACAATCTTGTTTATCGGAGCCGCCGGTGGACGATCGGCAAAAACAGCACCGTTCAAGACGAGAGCCTGGTGAGCAAGGGAACCATCGGCGACAAAGATGGCTGGGCGGGAAGTAATGCGGAGGGTGATGATAGGACCGAGACGGTGATGGACGGAGCGGACATAGCTGTTGAAACCATCTAAACCTTGCCGGAGCCATTGAAGGGATCCAAGGAAAGGGAAGAAGTTAGGGTCAGGTGGTAACGGAAGAGAGGAGGATTCACGGCGAAAGAGGAGGAGATTGAGAAGGAGAGAGAGGAAGAGAGAGCCCAAGATAATTAACCATATCTCCATTTTCTTTTTGTTCTCTTTACTGGTTTTTCTTTGCTTCTTCCTCCTTTTTATACTAGTACGTGTGTGGCTAAATTCGTGTAACAACTTATTATCAGAGCTAACGTGTTCTTCAAGCATAAATTAATTTTATGATT